>HG992015.1:12500-5012500 GCA_905220435.1 Amphipyra tragopoginis | reverse complement strand
TAAAAGGCGATTAAGGGATACACTAGAGGATAGGCAGCAACGTTCTCTGAGTACCGGTAAAACCGGCCATCATTGCCCTTAGCGGATATCTTTGCCCTAACACGAAAAATAACTAAAATCTTGAATTGCAAATAAACTTATATAGCTGACATCATTTTTTTACCTTTGGGGTAAACTTGAATGTTTTTCTGACAAAATGAAATGTTCGTTACGTTGCTAAGTTCACCCAGTTGCCCGCCAGACATGTTGAAAGTTGAACAAGTGTGAGGTGGTACTTTAACAACCATACATCGATCGCCAACCAGCCTGCCAAGCGGGGCGATTATGGCGAACCCCCCCTTAATGGGTGAGGCCTATGTCCAGCAGTGGACGTCTTTCGGCTGAATGATGAGGCTTTTGGCAGGATTATAATTCTCCCTAAAACAGTGTCTCTTGCACCTATTTTGCTGTACACAATCAAAACATAAACTTGTAGGGACATTATACTTGTATTTGTGTCTAGATCATTAAATTAAAACTGCCTGAGATCGCTTTATTATTTTAACATAAAAGTAAAGACAATAACCTAGCTGTTCCTAAATGTTATTTATTTATTAAGAATATCATAACACTCTATTAAAAGTTCAGAACCTATAAACTATACCTATAATATCAGTATTGTAGTGTCACTTCGCTCGCCCGACTTCCTATTCAATCTTTTTATAACGGCATTGTACCGACGCTCGCTATATAGTCCTTGAATAACGGAAGTAGTGGAGATATTTTAGAATTTTGCTCAATTTATTTCTATTATGTCTGTTTCCTACAGTAAAATAACATTAAACTTTGTTACTGCAAAAAGTCCCTAGCAAATATACCCTAAACTATCTTGGACATTGTTGACTATCTTCAATGTTTATCAACGTTTTTTAAAAAAAAGAAAAAAAAAAATGAACCTGATTCTGAATATAAATTGCGGAGATAAGCAAACGCTGTGTTCCACATAGGATTTGACATTGAACTTACTCCTATTATTTATTATTATACTCGTAGGTTCTGTTCATAAAATTTTTGGAAAACTACTTCGATCAGTCAGGGCTATTGAACAGACGTCCAAACGTAGGAAAATATTGCGAAATCATAAACATGTGGTGTACCAAGAGCTTCCACGGGTGAAGATCCTCAAATACGTCCGATACACCCTGAGCCGTCAGCCTTGCCACCAACCTTGCTGAATTTTCTTTTCATCACAGCATGAGCTATTCTCGTGTAGCTAGTGCTAACACGAGAGAAGAAGAAGCATGAAAATAAACAATAAATAAATAAAACTCACAGTTGGTAATTCTTTCTCCGGCTTCTGATGCAAACCACCCATATAAACATCACTAGGTGGCACTGGACGATTTGATTCCCATATAGGATGAACGTTCAAAAATAGCATATCAACATTATTTTCTAATTCACGCATAGTTGGCGCATTTGGCCCAAACATTCTTTTGGCCATTTCATTGTCTGCTTCTTCAGCTTCATGCATAACGTTTTCTAATTTATAAAAATTCCATAGTTCCACAATTTTTTCCCATGTCGTCATGTTATACGAACGGAGACTCATAGTGCTTGGATACAATAAAGGATGCCATGATGATCCAATTGTATCTACGTTGAAATTCGTAGGACCGAACGAAGACACTTGAACCACAGGTGCTTTGAAAATATGAGACAAAACCAACGTGGTTCTGACATAAGCTTCTACCATAAGCAAATCGAACTTTTCTTCTTTGATTAATTTTTGCACTTCATCCACATCCAGTTGCATTTCCACAATTGTAGTCAACACTTGTAATGCTGCTCTCATTAGCTTAATGACACCAGCGTCGCCTGAAGAAGTCAGCTTGTACAGTTTCGCTATAGTCTTGTATGAGAAATCATGGACGTCGATTTCTGTGAGATTAGCAGGCGCCCCTCCTTTCGGGAAGGCAGGATCTGTTGTGATGACTGTGACTTCATGTCCTCGCTTAGCTAACTCTTGGGTCAGAGGACGAAACACCACTTGATGACTGATTGATGGAGATGGAAAAAATGCCAATATTTTTGCCGCTTCGTAATGTGTAATTGAAATTGCACTTATCAACAAGGTTATCATGAGTAGCGACGTTATCGCTGTAGCGTTTCAAATTGCTTTAAGATATGAGTGCTCGCTTCCTTTTATACAATCTTATGTAGGATTAGCTATACCCGCGACTATGTCCGTGTTGAGTCATTTCCATTGCGGAATTGCATCAATTAATTATATCACTCACTTTTTAGTAAAGATTAAACATTTTTCCAATAAAATTTCTAATTAAAGTAGGTTGTTAACAGATTGTCGAATAACACTTATAAATTTAATCTGATCTGGTGCAAAGTAAAATAATGTATGATAAAACATTATTTACCTATTAGCGCCTTTACTTATGATGCGATGCAATGTGTGCAATATCGCATCGAATTATCAACTCGAGTTGTACGTACGTCCTTATGCAGCGATGCAACAGTGTTGCCGTTCTAACGTCTTTATGGAGACTTTGTCGCTAGAACTAGATAATTTTATGAACTTTTAGATGACAACATTCTGTCTTTAGCGGGAAAGAAATGTTTAGCTACTTCTGACGACGTTTTGCATTATTAAATAATAATAGATTTTAGTACCAATAATCTTAGATGATTGTTGACTTACCGGCCATGATTCAAAGCAATTCAAGACACTGACGTTTGTAGCATCAAGTTTGACATTTTATATTTGATGCAATACTGCTACTCTAAAAACTAAAATAGGAGCATTCAGGGGCCTTACTATGACCTCTTAAAGCAGGGCAGAAGTTGCCTGGAAGTTGAACTGCCCTGCTTTTTTGTACTGTGAGATCGTTATAGCAGGCCTGCGGCAGGCCTGCTACGTTGACGTTTACGAAATCCGTTCACCGGTTTTTTTGTACAGACTTTTCGTACCATGAACAAGCATAATCGTTCAACTTGGTTCAATAGTCGTTCACCTTTAGTATTATCATGGTATGATTTTTAGCTATTCAGAAGCAGGCCTGCTTTTGAACGGAAGTTGACTGGCTGGCATTTTAGCGTTTACATAAGAGGTCTAACTCTCTGACTAACAACTTCTCACGCAACTGTGACCACTCTGCTTCCCTACCTGAGGTCCAGCATGTTGCAACATTGCCAGAGTCAACTCAGCCTGTGACCAGCTGTGACAGTGTCAAGACTAAAATTAATTCTGTTGTTTTCTCAGACAAGATAGGAGTCAGTTTTGGGTCTATTTTACAGAGTTATCTGACCCATAGTGTAACAAACCACTGTTATCCTAATTTGCACTATAATCTTATTGTTGACAAAATAGTAAACTCAAACTTTAATAATGAGACTAATGTAGTTCTGCTAATAGGTAATAGTATTGGATTAAAGAAAGGGGACATTGTAAATGGCGTTTCCAACTTATTAAAATTAAATATAGGTAAAATTATGTTATGTGCTCTGCCATACTCAAATTTATTATCTGATAAGGACAATAACTATGTTCATAAGTTGAACAATATTATTTATTTGTTGACATGTCGTCATAGTGACAAATTATTGTATTTTGACACTAATAAGTTTATTAGTGGATTTAAATTAACGGGTGAAACTATGTTTCTTCCCAAAAAATGTAAACAACAGATCGCTACATTGATAGCTTACAATATTAACACTGTTATAGGAAGTATAACAAAGACTAGGTTAGTTAGGTTAAGTGAGGAGTCAGTATCATTTGGTTGTCCTAATGATACTAAGATAGATAATTTAAACTAGCTCAGCCGACAATAGAGAAGCAGAAGGATAATATTCTACTTTATCATCAGAACATTAATCGCTTCTCTGGCAAAATTTTAGATGTAGAACTTTTAGTGGATAAGTATCTTATTGATGTCTTATGTTTTTGTGAGACATGGTTGAAACCAGACAAAATGCAATTCAATGTGAATAATTTTACGGTTGCCAGTGCGTTCAATAGATTGTCAGCTGAGGGCGGTGGTACTCTGATTCTATGTAAAAATAGTCTTAAATTTAAAGAAAGGAAAGATATCACCTCATGTTCTGTTGATCGCTTATGCGAGGTAGCATGTGCAGAAATAGAAAATCGTATTATAATAAGTGTGTACAGACCGCCGGGGTCAAACTTTTCTTCTTTTTTAATTACTATGGAAGATATTTTAGGAAAAGCTTTTAGGAACAATAAATTGATTTTTGTTTGTGGTGATTTTAATATTGATATTTTAGTGGACTCACCCGACAAGAGTAAACTCTTAGCATTATTTAATTCTTTTAATTTAAAACATATTATAAATCAACCCACTAGAATTACTGCCTCTACCAGGACATGTATAGATAACATTTTTACAAATAGTGTAGTAATCAACACATGCGTAATTAGTGGCGTTAGATCTGACCACATGGGTCAAATTGTAAACTTTAAAATAAATAAACAGTTATTAACAACTAAAAATATTAAAATTAGATTAATGACTAAAAATAAATTGCAATCATTGCAGGATAATATTGAAACTCAATTGTGTCTTACTCGTTTTACATCAGATGACCCTGACCAAAATTATAATAAGTTATTTCATATAATATGCCAAGAATTCAATAAATCGTGCCCTTTACAGAATATTAAATTTAACAATAAATGTAGCTTCAATGAATGGGCCACAAAAGGTATAAGAAAAAGTAGAGATGTCCTTTATGATTTATACTATGAAAAGTCTTTTAGTTCTGATAAATCTTTTCATGATTATGTCAGAAACTATTCAAAATTATTTAAGAAGGTATGTACTTTTGCTAAATCAAAATTAATCAGTAGTAAAATAAGTAAATCTAAAAATAAAATAAAAGCGGTATGGAAAGTTATAAACACTGAAACTGGTCAAGTGAATCCTAGGGATCCTGAAATATCTTTGAAAATTGAAAATAAAACTTTATCGGAAAAGGTAGAAGTTGCTAATGCATTTGAATTATTTTTTTCAAATATACCAATTGAAGTCACGAAGTCACTTGACTCGTCACCATCAGCAGCAGAATCGTTGTTGAAACAATTCTTTTCTAAAGATATTCCAAATTTCGAGTTTAAACATGTTACACCATTTGCAGTTGTAAAAACTTTTAAAAGCTTAAATATTAAAAACACTGAAGACCTATGGGGTATTTCTATTAAAGTACTTGAATCCATTATTGGTTGTATAGCCCCGACTCTTGCAAAAATATTTAATCTTAGTATAGATAGCGGTAATTTCCCTGATCTGATGAAACACAGCAAAGTTATCCCAATTTTTAAATCAGGCTGTAAGCATAATCCCTCTAATTATAGACCTGTTTCAGTTCTTCCATCAATAAGTAAGATTTTTGAAAAAATTATGCTTGAACAGATGTTGTCACATTTTAATAAAAATAGGATTTTACACGATCGACAGTTTGGCTTCACGAAGGGTAGATCGACTACAGACGCAGGTGCGAAGTTAGTCACTCATATCTTGGAGGCTTGGGAAGGGTCACAGGATGCTGTTGGCATCTTCTGTGATCTTTCCAAGGCTTTTGATTGCGTGGATCATAAAACGCTCATTTGTAAGTTGAATCACTACGGTATTCGTGGACGTCCGCTGGAACTGGTGTTATCCTATCTTTCCAAAAGACAACAAAAAGTAGGCATATCTGGCATAACATCTTCAGGGTCTCTAGTAAAAATGGGTGTGCCACAGGGCTCAATTCTGGGCCCCTTTCTGTTTCTAGCTTATATTAATGATCTCCCTTACATGATGTCAGCACTATCTGATATAATTTTGTTTGCGGACGACACTTCCCTTATTTTTAAAATCAATAGGAAAGACATAGATCTTTTAAATGTAAATAGTAGTTTATCCGCTCTTTCTAAATGGTTTGCTGCAAATAATCTTTTATTGAATGCCACTAAAACGAAATGTTTAAAGTTCTCGTTGCCAAACGTTCCTCATGTAGGAGTAAACATAACGCTTGACGGCAGTAAACTGGACATAGTAGATGAAACGGTATTTCTAGGCATAACAATAGATTCCAAATTACAGTGGGGAGCTCATATAACTGCCCTTTCTAGTAGGTTAAGTTCTGCTGCTTTTGCAGTCAGAAGAATTAGACAGCTAACTGACATACCTACTGCCCGACTTGTTTATTTTGCGTACTTCCACAGCATTATGTCATATGGTATTCTGCTGTGGGGGGCAGCGGCCGATCGCGACTCGATATTTATATTACAGAAGAGGGCAGTCCGCGCGATCTATAATATGGGTCCTCGGGAGTCGCTTAGAGATTTCTTTAAAGAGATTAATATTCTGACGATGCCTTCCCTTTACATTTTTGAAAATATTATGTTTGTACGTAAAAATCTGCCAATGTATAATGTTAAAAGCGACGTTCATAATATAAATACTAGGAACAAACATAAATTAGTAGTCCCTAAATTTAGATTATCCAAAACGAATAAGTCATTCCTAGGAAATTGTGTTAGATTTTATAACAAGCTTCCCAAAACAATTACGGATCTCACCGATGGCAAATTTAAATCATACGTTAAATCAGTTCTCATTAAAAAGGCATACTATAAGATAAACGACTATGTTGACGATAGGGACGTGTGGCGCTAATTCTTTTCTGCACATGTGGCTTCCCTGGAAACCATTAGTTTTTATGTGTTTGTTTAGATAAGTATCTATATTATTTAGATACGATTTTGATTTATCTCAATTCATACAGAATTGATTTATATACCTACTTATGTACTATTTTCATTTTTACTTTTCCTTTATGTGCATAATTTTATTATTGTAAAAATATTATGATTTTCTTTGTAAGTCAATTAATTTATTCACTTGACAGACATATCTGTGTTGCTGGGGAGTTTGTTGCGCCGTTTCTTCTTTACAGCAAAAACACTAGGAAGCGGTGAAGGGAGGGCTTTTTGGGGGATGTCTATATTGTAAAATCGACGTTCAAAAAGAACTAAGTCATTCTAGTCTATTTTGAATAAATGAGTTTTGAGTTTGAGTTTGAGTTTGGTCATGGTAATTCGCCAGAAATCGTATGCTATTTCATACAATGCTGTTTTATAAAATAGTCACTGAGAAGAAGGTACTTAAAATATCGATGCAATCAGGATCACCGGGTCTGAAAGGGTTATGAATGATTATCGACACCTAGCGGATTTTTAGCAGACATGTTTTTCCATACCAAGCGAAGCGGAGTTTCTAACTTTGGTGAGGGAGTTACTATTTTATGTAACAGTAACACTGGATGCGATACAGTTCGACCGATTTGCGTCGCCTAGCAACAATAACGCTATCATTCGTAATCAAATGACACTGACAGAGTATGTAACAACTGCAAGTTAGCGCACCATGTTCCTTAAGCGCTTATTACACTTGGCTGAATTTAGTCGTCTTAAATCAGTCGATACTGAATTTAGTCAAGTATAATCGCAAGTAGCAAGCTAATTTTGTTTCTGAATTTAGGATGCTAGCTTGCTAATTGCGTTAGGCACACATTAGCTCGTAAACCGTAAACCGTACACGCTTTAGTGTCAAAATAAGTATACACGTATAATAGTTGCTTCCGGGAGTCGGATCCGACTATCTGCGGGCCAATTCTACTAACAGAAACTTTTATCAATGGCAATTGAATCGTTCGTTCAGACAGTTTTCGTTGACGTAAACTGTCAAAATGTTTGGTTTTGTTTTTGTTGTCAAACAATTTGATAGTTTTTGTAAACGAAAACTATCTGAATAAACGATTAAGTTGCAATTGATAAAAGATTCTGTTAGTAGAATTGGGCTCCTGATTGGATTCATGAAATACACGTACGATTCTCGTGTCCGATTTTTTCTGGACGACACGACGACGCCCGGGCGATGCTTAAAATTCTGACATCCGATCCGATAGTCTGATCGTACGTGTCATTCATGTTCAAACAAAAGTATGGCGCGGAGGCCTTCAAATAGTCTGATCAGACTATCGGAACCGACTATCAGAGGCAAGTATCGGTCGTGTATTTGGGCTCTTAATATCTGTTCCGGGAAATGACAAAACAAAAACTTTTATGTGATTGCGGTTTATTGGTAAATTATTACAAAATATGGTTTTGCTTTTAATTGTAACTTAATATTTACAACTTAAACAATATTAGTAAATGCACTCTTAAAAATAGACGGTAAAAAACGGTCAAGGGCGAGTCAGACTTGCCCACTAAGAGTTCTGTGTTACCTGAGCGATATCGGCAATCGATCATGAGTCGCATCATGAGTATAGTGACTTATTGGAAGACCTATTTTCCACTTTTTCTGATAAAGTTTTGGAAATTTTGATAAAATAATAAGATAATTTATCTATTTTTGGCCGCATCTATCACGCCACATGCGAACTAAGCAACAAACTGGTAGTGTAGACGACTACAGCGACATTAACGACAACTCTCATAGTAGACGCCTTGACAGTTCCTACATCGCGGTATCATGATTTGACATGCAGATAGTATTATACAACCACCAAAGATTAACCATTGGGCAGTAGCCCGCCAGGCACAAGACTCCGCCTGGTTGGAGGATCCTCCCTTTGTGTTGGAGGAACACCATACCATCATTTATACTCCACAAATTTTAGAACATTTATATAAAAAGTAAGTTCAAAAACTCAAACTCGACTACTGAAAAATGAATGAAACTAGAAAATATTATCATCTGAAATTGTTATGTGCAAACTATTCAATAAATTTTGTCTATTAAATAAACAACTTACACTATTGTATTTTAATGTATTTAACACATATTCATAGTGATGTTCAAAGGATAGCCGTGGTCCGTGATATAGATGTCGCAGTATGATAGATAAAGCCGTAATATAGTTATATTCCTAGGGATATAATTATATACCGTAACATAGTTATACGTACGAAAGCGATTCATTATTAAATATATCACGCACTTGTCCTTCCATGGCCATGATACACTATTTTAGAGCAAATAATAAAATATTGACATCTGTCTTGAAATGTACACGTACACACTTTACGCACGTACACAAATATACACGTTTTGTGTCACAGCCAACTTATCGGTTATCTCTATGTTTGAAGTAACTATTATAATGAGTATAACCAGCAAGGTTATATCTACCTATAACATACTTCAGATTAATCTGAAAGGTCAATCGTTGTAATTATGTCAACTTCTTGGTTCTAGAGTAAAGTCTGAAAGGCTTTCAAACAACTTTCTCACAGGAACTATCAATTACGTATTATTCGATACAAATAAATCATTTTAATTACAATCTTTGAATCCTGAAAACACTCTTGGGTCTCTCATTTTGTCTTTACTTTTGAACTTTTGCCTGAACTTTTACTGAGAAACCTCCATAAATAATATACAATAACTAATAATACTGTAACCAAGCCAAGTACAATTGCTAGCAAAGTTAGAACTAGTTCAAGTTCAAGGTACTCGGCCCACGACATGTTGGCGGCGGGCGAGCGTAGATGTTTAGCGCCGCCGTGCCGCAGAACGTACTCCGTCCACCATACAGCGCGATCCAGTGGACGCTGTGGATCATCGCGCATCACACTGCGCAGTTTAACTATATTGCGACGATAGCTGGAAGTGATAAACAGTTAATATTATTTAAGCTGATAATATAAGGTAGTTAATTGAAAATATGCAATAAGCCTCCAATCTAGATAAAAATATGGCCGATAGAGATACAAGATCGTTTGATTTATGGAACGAAATTAAGTCTGTCAAAATTATTTAACATTTAAAATGTATGATGATTCCAATTTAATTGATTTCATTGTTGAGCCAAGACTGGGTGTCAAAATTGATGAAAATAAAATTTCATGAAATAATGATTCATACATGTTTAAAATAAGTGTCAAATGAAGTGCATTGCGAAATTCGCGAATGTGACTATACCAAATGATCCTACCCTACTAATTACAATTTTATAAATCTTAGCTTAACCTGTGTTAAAAATTGTGATATAACTGAATTAATCAAGTATATTTTTCTAACTCACCTGTCGTCTCCAATGACGGTATTGATGGCATTTCTAAAGTCCGCCTCAGTCAACGTGTCCATATCAAGTTTAAGTCCAATTTTATGGTATAAGTATTTTTCTGCATTGAACCACTGGTCGCCCAACATCGGGATGGCAATCAGTGGTACCCCCGCTGTTATAGCTTCGTCTGTTGATTGTAGACCTCCTTGTGTTATGAATACCTTGATCTTTGGATGCCCTGAAAGTTTATCTCTGTTTAGTTTTGTCTGAATCTGTCCTATATCTTTGATGAGTATGAAAAGTCGAAACAAGTGTCAAAACACACTACGCCGAAGGTACGCGACCGAAGTTCGGCGTCTGATTTTACGTTCTGACGTATTCGGCTGATATGACACATCATAAGTGCCGAACTTACGCGGTAGAGATTCAGTTGCGCGAACTTGTGGGCGGACACGCGGGTCACGGGCATGCCTGCCGCTTCACCCCGCCCCGGATCTTCGTCGGCAATCGAACCGAACTTCGGTCGCGTATAATGTGTGCTCTACAGAATACGTTGTCGCCGAATTGCCGCTGAACTTACGCCCGACCAAAGTTCGGCTGTACGCTATAACGTAACGTAATTTCGGTATAATGTGTCGTCACTAATTTAAATAGCATTGCAGGCGTAATCATGCCGAACTTCGGTCGCGTACCTTCGGCATAGTGTGTTTAGACACTTAGCATGCTACGGCTATTTATAATAATATACGTTACATGTTATGTCAGTAGGAAATAAAATTCTTGGAAAAAAAAATCTTATCTTGTTGACATGCTGTTAATTCAAGTAGATATTTACGTGAAGACAGATAAGGTTCAACTATTCCGAAAACACATTGAGCCCCCTTTTAATTAATTTGGAATGGAGACCCAACAAATTAGCAGTTAGCAACCCATTTGTTGGACCATTACCCTTAGCACTTACTTAGAAGGTCCGACTGTGGTAACCATTTAGATATCCGGATGTTGTCAGTTCGTCCAGGTAGCTCATCTTTGTCCCACTTCCATAACACATTGTAAGGCAATTGTGAAAACACTTTTACAAGCATTTGTACCCTTTCTGGAGGTAGCAACGAAGGCTGTACATTTGTTCCTAAGCTCATGTACACCACGCCGTTCTTTGAGGAGTCCAGGTAATTTTTGAGGTCCTGTAATGCGATATTTTCAATTAAAATTTGAAAGTGCATTCATTAAGTAGTCCATATTTTGGCAGAATTCAGTCCCTAAATAAATCGTTGAATGTTGAAGACATTCAACAATTAAATATGTGAAAGTTGGTACAACATAAACTTGCGGGTATATTTGTCTTGTATCTAGGTCTAAATCATAAAATTATTACTCACTGAAAATATCTCCTCTCTATTGTACCCTTCAATATATGATATTGTCTAATAGTCCGGTCAAATTAGACATTTCAAAGTGCAATAATTCGCATAGAGCTGAAAATTGGTACGAATGTTCGGAACACCATTATAAATCAAATGTAAAAAGTCCCCAGCGATCCCACACTTGCAAAAAAAAATATTCAAGGTCAAAGTTCGCAAATATGGGTTTTTTGCGTTTTTTAGCCAAACGGTAAGTTTTATGATAAAAATAGGTCAGACAAAAATTACAGATTATGCAATTCTCTATAAGAATTGTCTACAATTTTTCTCCTAAACGTCACCGATTCTGAGATATAATGGTTGAAAAAGTTGTATTCTTTATCACTGATATCGTACGAATCTTCTTCTGATGGCGATTAACATGTACCAGTTGTCAAGGTCAGTCGTGCTCCAATGTTGAATCACCATCAGAAGAGGATTCGTACAATATCAATGAGGAGACATCTGATACATCGCTGTTAGACCAATTTACTAACACCCAGCAGGAAGAAGAAGAACCAGCAGAAGAAGAAGTACAAGAAGACGAACAAGAAGAAGAGGAAGCAGAATTATCAGATGATTATGAATGAGACGGATAATTTGACCTAACTTTTTAGAATTCATACGGCTTTCATCATTTCCAATAGTACCAGTTTTTATATATTTTGAATTAGTATTGAATTAAACAGGATCACAATAGATTGTGGAATAGGCCTATTGGAGAAACCACGTTAAAAAAACGCGCCAAGTACACTACCTTCCAGGTGGCGTGGAAACGCATATTATAAAGAATACAACTTTTTCAACCATTATATCTCAGAATCGGTGACGTTTAGGAGAAAAATTGTAGACAATTCTTATAGAGAATTGCATAATCTATAATTTTTGTCTGACCTATTTTTATCATAAAACTTACCGTTTGGCTAAAAAACGCAAAAAACCCATATTTGCGAACTTTGACCTTGAATATTTTTTTTGCAAGTGTGGGATCGCTGGGGACTTTTTACATTTGATTTATAATGGTGTTCCGAACATTCGTACCAATTTTCAGCTCTATGCGAATTTCTGTTAACCTACCCCTATTTTTTGAGCTAACTTGACCGGACTATAAGAGCTATGGTGCAATTTTGGTGTACAATAAAGTATATTCTATTCTCCTTCATTATATGAACAAATAAAATTAACTCACCGTTGGTAATTCTTTCTCCGGCTTCTGATGCAAACCACCCATATAAACAACACTAGGTGGCACTGGACGATTTGATTCCCATATAGGATGAACGTTCAAAAACAGCATATCAACATTATTTTTTAATTCACTTATTGTTGGCGCATTTGGCCCAAACATTCTTTTGGCCATTTCATTTTCCGCTTCTTCAACTTCATTCATAACACTTTCTATTTTATAAAAATTCCACAGTGCTACTATTTTTTCCCACATCGTCATATTATACGATCGCAGGCTCAAAACATTTGGATACAACAAAGGGTGCCATGATGATCCAATAGTTTTTACGTTGAAATTCATAGCACCAAACGAAGACACTTGAATCACAGGTACTTTGAAAACATGTGATAAAACCAACGCGGGTCTCACACCAGCTTCTATCATGAGCAAATCGAACTTTTCTTCTTTGATTAATTTTTGCACTTCATCCACTTTCAGCTGCATTTCCACAAGTGTATTCATCATATGAAATGCTGCTCTCATCTGCGTAATTAAATCAGAGTCACCTGAAGAAGTCAGTTTGTACAATTTCACCCAATTCTCGTAGGAAAAGTCATGGACATCGATTTCTGTGAGATTGGCAGGCGCTCCTCCTTTCGGGAAGGCGGGATCTGTTGTGATGACTGTGACTTCATGTCCTCGCCTGGCTAGCTCCTCAGTCAGAACACGGAACACCACTTGATGACTGATTGATGGAAGTGGAAATGCGGCCAATATTTTTGCCGCATCGTAACTTGTTATTGAAAATGTACATATCAACAAGGTTATTGTAAGTAGCGACATTATCGCTGTGCCGTTTAACATTGATGTGAGAGATAAATTCGTACGCTTGCTTTTATAGTGTTATGTGTGAATAAGTTATGCCTGCGACTTCGTCCGTGTTAATTGATTTTTAGCGCGAAGTTATATCAACAAGTTGAAATGATGTATAATTACACTACTTCTTAGAGAAGTCGTGTAAATATAACAAAACCAATATATAAAAATCAGTTTATCAAAATAATAAATAATTATTTTATAAAAAAAATGTAATCAGATGCTGTGTGGTTATCCACAGAAAATTATTTGTAATTAGATAGATGGATGGATTAATACTTGATTTTATAATTGGAATTATATATGTATAGGTGCGTCTTAATAATTTCATGTATATAATTTATGAACACTATATTCATATTTATATTTCATATATCAATCGAATAATCTGTATGTTACTCAATGTTTTGTAATATTATGAAATGAAGGCCGATTATTCTTTTGACTAAATAGCAGTCAGATAAGATTATCTCATATAGGGTAAACGACTTCGTGGAATTCCCTAAAACCATGAAATCTATTACTGATCTATATTAACCTTTAACTGTGGACGTTCGTTTTTTGTCACACTTACATGGACGAGCGGTCTCACGGACCGCTGTATTTGAAGGTCAAATTAATAACGAAATTCTATTTTTTTAAATGATTATTAGGTACTTTTTTATTATCTATAGGTATCAGACTTAAAGACTTTATATGTATTTAATCAAACATATTTTTTTTTTAACATTTTAATCAAATTAACATTACTAGGCACTTTTGGTCTTAAATTTACTTGAGACCACATAAACGAACAAAAAACATTTAACTGTAAAGTATTTTGAGAAATCAACTAAAATATATTTAAATCTAAGGTATAACAAAAATAAAAAACAAAAAATCTACTTCTCAAAATAAAACAAAAAAAAAACTGACAAAGGTCCAAAATATAGTAAATTTTTGGTAACTTTTGCATAGGGGCTTTTCGAAGTTAGGATCTTCAACTCGCAAAATTTTGCTTGGATGCTGTTGCAGTGGTGATTTTTGTGGTCGTTTTGATCTGTCACAATTTTTTTGGGTAGTTTGTCACATTTTAAACTAAAATAAACTAAGACAAAAAAAAAACCCGCGGTCTCACAGACCGCGGACGAAGTTTGAAGCCCCATACCGCTCACACACTTCGCACAGAATAACTCAACAAAAAAGTGGAAGTGGATTGGATCCTAGTTTAAAGTGTATTTTTTGTGTACTAGAATAGTTGCTATTAAGTACCTAAAATATCGCTAGTCCATAACCGGACACATTGTATAAAGATATCAATCGAACTATCTGTATGTTACGTAATGTTTTGTAACATTATGAAATGAAGGCCGATTATTCTTTTGACTAAATAGCAGTCAGATAAAATTATCTCTTATAAGGTAAACGACTTCGTGGTGTTCCTTAAAACCATGAAATCTATTACTGATATAGATTAACTAAACCAGATTAAATCTTTTTGAACAGGCGAAGCACTGGAACTGCTAGTATTAGATAATTGTTAGTAGCTGGCATGCACTTAGTTCTTTTTTTTATGGTTTGTAAATCATCATATGACTCCTTCCGCTCCACCCACAGTGTCAGACTCTTACTAACTAAAACCCATCCGTGTTCCTCATAATGCCCTTTGCGTTCCAGGGCCGCGGTAACTCTTTCGAACAAATTCCGCAAGCCAGCCAGCCACTGGCCCTAGCGGGCCCCATCTACTAAGCTGACATCTCTTTGAGGCGCTTGTGGAACACAATGCGCCGTCGATCCGGGCCTGGTTCTGATCGGATGGCGAGCCACCCTACGCTCGCCGTCCGCAGACTTGCGCCTACTAAGGCCTAAACCGTCAAATTGTTTGCGTCATGCATTGAACATTTATAGGTACAGGCTGGAAGGGTAAACACCGTTATCCTTGAAACTAGTGGTTTGGTTTCTTTCATAGAACGTAAAATCAATGAAAAATAACTTTTTTACTTTTTTCCTCAAAAAGCATTTCACCCTATGCGCGGGGGTAACAAGCTACGGGAGGGGGCGCGGGGAACTCGCCGCGTGGCCTGACGCACGGCCCCGCACAGTTTGCTACCCCAGTCAGTCAGCTGTCTCGTTAACGAGTGTGTGTACGCCGCGTCATAGCGCCGCCGCGACGTTCATTTCTCGCTTGTATATTTTTTTATTTATTTTTTATTCGGTCCTAAATTTTTGTATTGAAGTCAACTACCCATGGTTTGAATGATAACTGTGTGTACCCTTACATGCTGTACTTATGTGAATTTCCGTTATAATTTGTTTCATGTTGGACTATTTACAGCATTGTTACTCGCTTTACATCCAAAAACCATGATCTCTGCTCAACATTCTGTACAATGGTAATTATACTTCGGGTCTCAACCGAAGACGATTATATTTTACTTGCAGCAGTACATGAGATAGTGCTGTCTTTGTCACACTTTTAGATATGAAATAAATAAAAATAAAAAATATAACATAACGTCACTTCCTGTCTCGCTCCCACCCGGGCCGCTGACACAGCACAGCCGTAACTTCATTACGTGTTTTTGTGTTGTCGGAGTCACACTATTTTTCTAATATTGTACCGCTTCAAGATGGGAAAACGAAAACGTTCGCGATCTAAAGATGGCATTCGAAAGAAAATTAAAAAACTCGAGCGTAAGCTCCAAAAATATCGAAGCAGTTCATCATCATCTTCATCTACGGAAAATTTACAGCATGAAAGTTCACCATATCGTGATGAGTTTAATGAATTTGAGTATCGGAATGAACCAGGTATGTAAAGATGCAAAATAGCTTATTTTATTCCGAATAAGGTTCCAATTTTATTTTCTTAACAATATTTTTTTTCCGAGTACCCTCCCTTTTTTTAATAAAAAATGGGTGTATTATAGTAGTGGTCCATAATGTTTCTAAGGCTACGAATATTACTCACGTACATTGCGTAGAAGTTATTACCTACCTACAATATGTTCCTCCACGTATATCGTGTAGAGGTTATACCCAAAAAATAATTATTTCTCCACGTAAATCGTGTAGAGGACAAACAAAAACATGAACTCCATATTAATTATGTTGAGTCCACTAAACAGATGAGGAGGAGACCCGTCCTCGATTAAAATATTTTTATCTTCTCCACGTATACCGTGTCGAGACAAAATACATACCTCCACGTAAATCGTGTTGATAAATTAATTGCTTTACTCGGATAAATTCCGACTTGAGAACTACCTGTTACTCCGCGTAAATCGCGTTGAGTTATTTCATCTATTCTAAGACGATCTTCTATATTGCCTGATACGGAAACAAATTTAATTGAAACGAATTCACCGACAGTCTGTGAGCCGATAGTACCGTCGACAGTCATGGAGGAAACCATACCATCAGCAGCGACGGAAAAGCCTGAAGAGGTACTTGACCCAGAGATTTTAATGATGTTAGGTGAAGATCCTACTTCCCAGAACCAACAGGGTGAGGATCTGCATAAGGACATCGCTGCCAGATGGGCACATATTTTAACTAATGGGTTACCTAAAGAAAGTAAGTTAGATCTGATAAAACAGTACTTACCTGCTGCAAACTGTAGCAGTATGAAGGCACCCAAACTTAATTTAGAGATTGAGGCAGCCTTATCGCCTATAAATATTAAAAAAGACCTTTTTAGCCAAAGCAAGCAGAATCAGCTATCTAGTAGCCTAGCAGCGATCGGAAAGGTACTTAATTGGGTTTTGTCGTCTTCTAAAGATATGTTACCTCAAGCACAAGAAATTATTAAACCTTTGAGTGATGCGGGACGACTGATCTGCGACTGTCATTACAGAGAGTCGCAATCGAGACGCTATGCCATTATAAACAATCTTAACAAGCAGACTCGTGACATAATTAAGAACACCAAAATTGATGAATCCTTATTTGGTGACAATTTAGCGGAACACCTGAAATCCTCAAAGGCAATTTCAAAGTCTGGTTTGGAGATGAAGTCCGTGGTGCTGCAACGCACTCCATACAAGCCTCCGCCCACACAGAATCAAAGGGGGACTTTAAACGCGAGGGGGGTGTCGCGAGCAGTGGCCGGCGAGCCGCGTCAGAACCCCGCTCCACGAAGGCCGGCAGCAGCGCCGCGCGATCGCCGCACGGACTCGTACCGCCAGAATCGGACACATTCTGTGCGCCAGAGAACTCGGAAGCGTTAAATTCATTGCCACAGGTACCAGTAGCAGGTAGACTACGTTCTTTCTATGATAACTGGTGCAATTTAACTGATGATCCTGTTGTATTATCTTGGATACAAGGGTATCGTATACCGTTCAAAAATGAACCTATACAAAGAATTACTCCGCAAAATTCTTGTAAATTAATATCTGAAAGTAAGATTATTGATCATTGCATCACAGAATTATTAACTTCAAATTTTATAACAACTTGTGAACCCTGTGAGGGCCAATTCCTGTCACCAATATTTACAGTACCGAAACCTAACGGTGAACATCCTTTTATTTTAAACCTTAAAAATCTAAATAAATTTATTCAGCTCGAGCATTTTAAAATGGAAGATTATAGAACAGCACTAAAGTTATTAGATAATAATCACTTCATGGCAACTTTAGACTTAAAGGATGCCTATTTTTTGGTTTCCATTAGCAAAAATGATAGAATTAAGTTACGTTTTGAATGGCGATCACAACTATACCAATTTAACGTCCTCCCATTCGGTTTATGTACTGCTCCTTTTGTGTTTACTAAACTGTTAAAACCTGTGCTACAACATCTTAGATCACGCGGATTTATTTCAGTCAATTACTTAGATGATTTTCTGTGCATAGCACAGTCATATGAAGAATGTGTTCACAATATTAACACAACAATTAATGTTTTACAGTCTTTAGGGTTCGTAATAAACTATAATAAAAGTCAATTATTGCCAAGTACAACGTGTAAATTTTTAGGTTTTATTTTTAGTACCATAGACATGAAAATATATCTCCCTGATGAGAAAAAACAACGCATCTTTGACAAAACCAGAGAATTTCAAAAAATTAAAAAATGTTCGATTAGGTAGTACTTTGCTGAATATATAGGTCTATTGACATCCGCATGCCCTGCCATCCGATATGGTTGGATGTATACAAAATTATTCGAAAGGGAAAAAATGTTAGCCTTGGGAAACTCGAACAACTATAATAAGAAAATGATAATATCAAGTTCATTAAAGCAGGACTTTGAATGGTGGAAAACTAATATAAAAAACTCAATGAGTCCTATTCGTAATAATGATTATTGCCTAGAAATATTCAGCGATGCATCAACCACAGGCTGGGGTGTAGCTTGCGGAGATCAAAGTTCACATGGCAATTGGACAGGAGAAGAATTTAGTATGCATATTAATATTTTAGAATTAAAGGCTGCTTTTTATGGTTTAAAAATATTCGCTTCTCAACTTCACGACTGCGACATATTGTTGAGAATAGATAACACAACGGCTATCTGTTATATAAATCGAATGGGGGGTGTTCAACACTCAAACTTAAATGTAATAGCTCGTAATATTTGGCAGTGGTGTGAACTAAAGAACATTCATATATTTGCATCGTATATCAAATCATCTGATAACATAGTCGCTGACCGTGAATCGCGTAAAATTAATGTAGATACGGAATGGGAGCTAGCAGATTTTGCATTTTCAAAAATAACAAAAAAGTTCGGTGTACCCGATTTTGATCTCTTTGCTAGCTCACAAAACTACAAATGTTCGAGATACGCTTCATGGAAGCTCGATCCTTATTCTGAAATAATAGATGCTTTTACATTTAACTGGAAAAATCATTTTTTCTATGCCTTTCCGCCGTTCAGTATTATAGCCAAAGTATTGCAAAAGATAATTAAAGACAAGGCAGAAGGTATTCTGGTGGTACCCTATTGGCGCTCACAGCCCTGGTACCCACTGTGGACTAAACTTACAGTGTCTGATTTAATATTTTTTGGACCTGACAAATATTTGTTGTATTCTCCTTTCAGAACACATCATCCGTTGCACGCAGATCTTATCCTAGTGGCAGCGAGATTATCAGGGAATCGATGAAATTAAAGGGTGTTCCAGAGACTTCTTTGCATATTCTAATGGCTGCTTTTGCGCCAAGTACTTTAAATCAATATAGTTCTACTCTCAAATCATGGTGGGTTTATTGTAAAAATAATAATTATGATACTTTTCATGCAACTAACACCCAAGTGCTTTCCTTTTTAACAGATAAATTTAACGAGGGATGTAGTTACAGTACATTAAATACCCACAGATCCGCCTTGTCAATCATCTTAGGTTCAGAAATTACTATAAATGATTCTATAAATAGGTTCTTAAAGGGTGTATATAGATTAAAACCCCCGAATCCAAAATACGCGGCCACATGGGACACCAACAAGGTATTAAGTTATGTGTCTAATTTGTATCCTCATTCGGAACTTTCACTTGAATTCTTATCAAGAAAAACAATTACCTTACTAGCAATAGCATCTGCGCAACGAATGCAGACACTTAGTTTAATTAAGTTAAAAAATATTAATATTGAAAATGATGTTATTGTGATTAAAATAACCGATTTAATAAAAACATCACGTCCTGGGACCTTCCAACCACTAATCAGGCTACCCTTTATTCGTGAAAATCCATCGATATGTCCAGCTTCTATTGTGCAAGAATACATAAATAAAACGTTGCCTTTACGAGGCGATCAACTAGATGATCACCTGTTCATTAGTTTCCGGAAACCCCATAAAAAAGTATGTTCACAAACATTAGCTCACTGGGTTAAAAAAGTCCTAGGGGATAGTGGTATTGACATATCGGTGTTTGGAGCGCACAGCACTCGCCATGCTTCCACATCAGCCGCTCATAGGCTAGGAGTAAACCTGGAAGTGGTGCGGAAGGCCGCAGGTTGGAGTGATTCGTCCAATGTCTTCTTAAAATACTATAATAGAGAAATTATTAATCATAGTAACAATGATTTCGCTAGTGCCATATTTAATCTTAATCACAGTTAATAAATGAGTAAGAGTAATGAGTAAAGTACTATCAAACATAATGTAATAATAATCATGAACACTTATCGTATTAACAATTTTGTTAAGAAAAGGATAAATGTAAACTTGATAAAACAAATTATTATTAAGTAAATTGATGCGGTTGATCGTTAATATTTATGTTATAACTTGAAAAAATCAATGTAAAGAAGTTATTTTCACATTATATACGTATTATTTTTGCTTTTCTTTTTTGCAATTTACTCTAAACATCTGCAAGTAAAATATAATCGTCTTCGGTTGAGACCCGAAGTATAATTAAGAATCAAACGAACTTACCTTGTGAAGTTTGATTCCAATTATGCGAGGGTCTCAACCGAAGACGATTACAGTCCCGCCCATCCCAAAAACTTACCCTTCCATAACAAAAAAGAAAAACAATTCAATACAACACATTGGTCTCTAAAACTAATGAAGTTACGGCTGTGCTGTGTCAGCGGCCCGGGTGGGAGCGAGACAGGAAGTGACGTTATGTTATATTTTTTATTTTTATTTATTTCATATCTAAAAGTGTGACAAAGACAGCACCATCTCATGTACTGCTGCAAGTAAAATATAATCGTCTTCGGTTGAGACCCTCGCATAATTGGAATCAAACTTCACAAGGTAAGTTCGTTTGATTCTTAATTATTCGAAAAATGTTAACAAAAAATAAGAACGTCATTGGTGCCTATTCTGTTATGGACAAACTAAACTTAATTTATTCTATTGCCATCTTTTTCGTTCTAATAAAATAAGAAAGAGACATACGTAAATAAGAGCTGTCAAATTTAGTTGAACTAAACGTTCCATACAAATTTAGACGACATTTAAAACGTGTCGACTAAAAACACAGTGAAGTTCAAGGCGTAAACTAATTTGACATCTCTAACTTAGTTGTTGTCTATCACCGTCCTTTTCTCGCGCTATCTGTTAGTAAAAGACAGCAATTCTCTAATTTTAGTTTAGTTGGTGAACAAGAGAATCGGCACCATTATCATCATCCTAAAGTTCTAAATGCAGATGTTTCAAACTTCAATTATAATAATTAAAAATCAAACTATACTACTGCCGTCAAGCAATAAGACAACAATAAAAACAATCTAAAACTAATATTAATAAGGAAAACAATGATTTTTAAAAAAAAAAATTAAGGAAGTTCTTGTATTCACCCACAAACACTAAAATTGTTATACTTAACTAACTTTTGCCCGCGGCTTCGCTTGCGTTAATTAAGGTCAAAAAAACTCTTAACACACTACTGATTTTTCTATAATAATATAATTCAATCGTGATTCGAAAGACACGTCGCGCCATCTATGAAAGTTAGTGTTGTTTTCCTCGGGAATCGTACTTTTTTAGGGATGAAAGGTACCCTATGTCCGTTTTTGTACACCTGACAACGTATATGCAAAATTTTAGGATGATCGGTTCAGTGGTTTAGGCGTGAAAAGGTAACAAACAAACAAACTTACTTTCGCATTTATAATATTAGTTAGGATTTGTTCGCGTCAAGGTTTTATCGCACCGCTCCCCACCCCGCTGCTCCACGGCCGCCGCATCGTGCGCCGTAGTCCGAAATATCTATTATTTATTTATTTATACGTAATGATCTTACACTATTGATGTGCGCTAAATATTGAAATAATAAATTAATACTAAATCCCAGTTAATTCTAACTAATATTATAAATGCGAAAGTATGTTTTTTTGTTACCTTTTCACGCCTAAACCACTGAACCGATCATCCTAAAATGTTGCATATACGTTGTCAGGTGTACAGAAACGGACATAGGGTACCTTTCATCCCGAAAAAAAGTACTGTTCCCGAGGAAAACACCAATAACGTTCATAGATGGCACCACGTATCTTTCGAATCACGGTTAAATTATGTTATTTTAGAAACTTTAGTAGTGTGTTGAGTTTTTTTGACCTTATTAACGCGAGTGAAGCCGCGGGTAAAAGCTAGTAACGCAATAAATACGAAAGTCGACTATACTCTTAGTTATAAGTACGGTGACGTCATCGTAGGTATAAAAAAGATGGCACGCTCGGTTTTCATACTATCTAATGAACATGCGGTATTTAGCCTACTCTAAATCTGTGACTGGAACTGCTAGTATTGGATAAATAATGTTGTTAGTATCTGGCATGCACAATGCACACAGGCCTAGACCGTCAAATTGTTTGCGTCATGCATTGGAAATTTATATTCATGTGAACTTCCTTTACAATTTGTTCAATGTTGGGTTTCTTACAGTTACCCAACACGTACAGTAAGCTACACATGTTATACGTTAGTTCTTATTAAAATTTTAAACATGATTCTTAATCACTGGTTCAGGAACTCGAAACAGTAAACAACAAACTGTTTAAGGTTGTTGTTGAAAATATCAGTATCTGGCTGCTGAGCAATCAAGGAGTTGAACGTTGATACAGCACGACTTGTGGGAGCGTATTGAGCAGTACATGTACGTACCGGTGGTGCCGCCAATAGACGACGCTTGCGCAGCCGAGTGTAGTGATCAGGTGCTGAGAGAGAACAATGGGCAAGAGTTGTAGGGTTGTTGACCCTGCTATTTAACACTAGGTAGAAATGGATCATCAAAGCACTTTTACGCCTTAGTTCCAGTGTGTTCCAATCCACCATATCAGAAACGAACAGCGAAGGATAGAAAAAAGGATAGTAGCCAAATAGTTTTTATATAAAAATCGTTGAACTCTCTCAATCATCAATGTTGATGAATGAACAATTTTTTTTTTCATGAATTCTTACTTTGTCCCAGTAAAAATTGTCTAGAATTATGAGCAGAGTGCATGGTTTTTGAATGTAAAGCAACTAACCAGTCTTGCTGTGTAAGTTAGATTTTAGTTGTTATAACTTCTACGACACAGGCGACAGGTCACTGGAATAATTTGCAACCCACGGATGCCTGTCAAGTTAAAGGGGAAAATCTACAAGTCCGTGATAAGACCTGTCGTACTGAATGGATCGGAATGTTGGGCCGTGAAGAAGACGGATGAAAAAAGATTGCATGTAGCGGAGATGAGAATGTTGAGATGGATGTGTGGAGTGACCAGAATGGATAAGGTCAGGAATGAGTATGTTAGAGGAAGTTTGACAGTAGCGCCAGTGACAGAAAAGTTGAAAGGGAACCGTTTGTGGTATGGGCATGTGAAGAGGAGAGATGAAGCGCATGTGACGAAAAGAGTTATGAATATAAATGTGGATGGATGGATGGAGAAGAAGAATGATATGAAAGAGAAGGGAGTCAGTGATATCATGACGGTTGACAGGATGGAATGGAAGAAGAAAACGTGTTGCGCTGACCCCAAGTAACATGGAATAAGGGCAGAAAGATGATGATGATGATGAACTTCTACGACACAAATCAGTACACTTCTGTCTACCCCTTGAGGGAGGACGAATAAAGGTGATTGTTTAATTGTAATTCTTTCAATGAACATTCTTCCCAGTTTACTTGAATTGTAGTTCATATCAATAATATTATGTCATCATATTATCATCCTGATGATGATAATGTTATTATAAATATTTTGACATAAATAAACAACACCCATTCATGACACTTAAATTATCTTATCTAAAATAACAGCTGATTGTTACCATCTCACAGCTTTATTTAAGTAGTTCAGTATACTGAGAGGCATATTGACCTTATTTTTATTTGCATTATTGATGACTTACGCTGACTGGACAATCATTTATCGATATTGTATGTTCTCTGATTACCTTACGTAAAAGATAACGCAGTATTACAAAGATGATATCGCACTAGAATTAATTCATCGTCCGCATTCGTGAAGTTCGTTCGCTCGTTCGTAATTCGGCGGTCGCTCACAATGAGCCTCATAAGAAGGGTTAAGATCACCCATACGGCAATGGCGAGCGCTATGCTCGGAATTTCCTTGCGTGATCATATCAGAAATTATGAGATCCCTAGGAGTTCCAGGGCTGAAAGTTTCTGGAGTGGCGACCGCGTACCGGAAGGTGCAGCGTGGGTAGGCCTCCCACAAGGTGGACCGATGATCTGGTGAACGTCGCGGGAATCCGCTGGATGCGAAAAGCACAAGACCGTTCAATGTGGCGATGCTTAGGGGAGGCCTATGTCCAGCAGTGGACGTCTTTCGGCTGAATGATGATGATGATTCGGGAAGCGTAAGCTCATCACGGACGCTGTGTACTAAAACGTGTAGCTAACAGCGGTTACGCACTGCATCCGATCCGAATCCGTGAAAATACGTTCCGAAGTAGCCATAGAACTATTTGTATGGTAGTTTACGCACTACATCCGGCATCCGTCATCCGATTTCTATCCGTCATCCGTGAGTTTCTATTTCGGAAGAACAATTGACGGATCGAAGTAGCCGTAGCACTGAATTGTTTGAATTTGAATCAGAGACCGGAATAGTGCGTAAGCAACATCCGAATTCGGTCCGAGATTTTTACTCTAGATCGGTATTTTCACGGATTCGGATCGGATGCAGTGCGTAAAGCAATATCCGAATTCGGTCTGAGTTTTTTATATCCGTATTTTCACGGATTCGGTTCGGATGCACTGCGTAATCGCTCTAAGAGTTACATCTGAAAAGATTTACTTTGTTCTACCTAACCTTATCCCGACTATGTTGGAGTCAGCTTCTAGTTTAACCACATGTGGCTGAATACCGGTATTTTTAGGTATAAGGAGCGACCGCCATCTGACCTCCGCAAACCAGTTACTGAGTAATGCCGATATCCTAAGGGTAGACCGGTTGTCAGACTTCAGGGTTTCTACCCGTAACGACTGTCATAGGTATTCTTATGAGGGGTGTGTAACGAATGGTCACCCATCCACGGATTAACCGAGCCAACCTCATTGAGAGAATTTTGAGAAAGTGAAAAAGAGAGCGGGAGATTTGGAATGCTTCCATAATTTTTTATTAAGATAACATTAATTAAATAGATTTTACTGCAAATCTTCGTTGCAAATTTAAAATCTACTATGTGTGAAAAGTAGCTTTCCCAGAAAAACTGACGTTTTGAATTTTTGATGAACAAAGTAATGTAATGGACCCAAAGAATATTTTTAAAATGAGATGTATGTCTATGAATTATGAAGATATTCACATGGGAGTTTTTTTAAACGCTAACGCTATGAAACCGCTATTCGCATTTCTGAAAAACTCATTTTCTACAAAAATGTCACATAGGAGATTTTAATTTGCAACGAAGAAATCATTTATTTGCAATACATGCCTACAATTTTTATATTTTCTTTAGCTTTTAATTCACATTAATATCATGATCAATACTACGTGGTGAACTAATTCTATGTACTTACCTAGTTATATTTTGTACAATCATGTTATTCAAAATGATTTATAACAACTTTCTCACTGGAACTGTCAATATCTCTCATCAATACAAATAAATAATTACAATCTTTAAGTCCCGAAAATACTCTCGGGTCTCTCATTTTGTCTTTACTTTTGCACTTATGCCTGAACCTTTACTGAGAAACCTCCATAAATAATATACAAGAACTAAAAATACTGTAACCAAGCCAAGTACAATTGCTAGCAAAGTTAGAACTAGTTCAAGTTCAAGGTAATCTGCCCACGACATGTTGGCGGCTGGCGAGCGTAGATGTTTAGCGCCGCCGTGCCGCAGAACGTACTCCGTCCACCATACGGCGCGGTCCAGTGGACGCTGTGGATCGTCGCGCATCACACTGCGTAGTTTAACTATATTGCGACGATAGCTAGAAATAATAAACAGGTAATGTTATTTAAGTTAATAGTATTACGTAATTATTTGAAAATGTGCAATCAGTCTCCAATTCAGGTAAAAACATTGCCGATGGAGATATAAGATCATTTGATTTATCGGTCGAAATTGAACCTCTTAAAGTTATTTAACACTTAAAACATGATAACTTTAATGTAATTGATTTAATTGTTGAGTCAAGACTGGATGCCAAAATTGATGAAGATAAGATTTTGTGAAATGATCTTCATGAAATTATGATGTGATGTAACCGAATTGATGAATTCTTTTTTAACCCACCTATCGTCTCCAATGACGGTATTGATAGCATTCCAACATTCCTCCTCTGTGAATGTATCCATATCAAGTTTAAGTCCAATTTTATGGTACAAGTATTTTTCTGCATTGAACCACTGGTCACCCAACATCGGTATGGCTATCAGTGGTACCCCCGCTGTTATAGCTTCATCTGTTGATTGTAGACCTCCTTGTGTTATGAATGCCTTGATCTTTGGATGCCCTGAAAGTTCATCTCAGTTCAGTGTCGTTTCTTCTTCTATCTTTCTTTACATATATCTTTGATGTGTATGAGGAGTCAAAATAAGCATTCTACGATTATTCATAAAGACAGATGAGTTAAATTTCAAAACTGTAATGACCTTTAATTAATTTTGGGATGGCAACCCAACAAGTTAGCAGTTAGCAACCCATTTTTGGACCATTATCCTTAGCACTTACTTAGAAGATCCGATTGTGGTAACCATTTAGATATCCGGATGTTGTCAGTTCGTCCAGGTAGCTCATCTTTGTCCCACTTCCACAATACGTCGTAAGGTAATTGGGAAAACACTTTCACCAGCATTTGTACCCTTTCTGCAGGTAACAATGAAGGCTTGACATTTGTTCCTAAGCTCATGTACACCACGCCGTTCTTTGAGGAGTCCAGGTAATTTTTGAGGTCCTATAATACGAAATTTTTAATTAAAATTGGAAAGTGTGGGATCCATTACGTCGTGGCAGAGTTCTTCCCTAACTTCAATACCAAAACAATTAAAGAAATGAAAGTAAGTATCACATAAACTTGCAGGTACATTAATCTTCTATGTAGCTCTTAATGTTTTTTTAGGTCACTAAAAATAACTCCAATTATTTATTGGAACAAATTAACTCACCGTTGGTAATTCTTTCTCCGGCTTCTGATGCAATCCACCCATATAAACAACACTAGGTGGCACTGGTCGATTTGAGTCCCATATAGGATGAACGTTTAAAAATAGCATATCAACATTATTTTTTAATTCACGCATATTTGGCGCTTTTGGCCCAAACATTCTCTTGGCCATTTCATTTTCAGCTTCTTCAACTTCATACAAAACACTTTCAATTTTATAAATATGCCACAGTTCTACGATTTTGTCCCACATCGTCATATTATGCAACCGCAGGCTCATATTGCTTGGATACAGCAAAGGGTGCCATGGTGATCCAATAGTTTCTACATTGAAATTCATAGCACCTAACGACGACACTTGAATCACAGGTACTTTGAAAATATGTGACAAAACCAACGCCGATTTTACACCAGCTTCTATCATGAGCAAATCAAACTTTTCTTCTTTGATTATTTTTTGCACTTCATCCACTTTCAGTTGCATTTCCACGAGTGTATTCAACATATGAAATACTACTCTTACCTGCTCTACTAAGTCAGAGTCTCCTGAAGAAGTCAGATTGTACAGTTTTACCCAATTCTCGTAAGAAAAGTCATGGACGTCGATTTCTGTGAGATTCGCAGGGGTCCCTCCTTTCGGGAACGCGGGATCTGTTGTGATAACTGTGACTTCATGTCCTCGCTTGGCTAGCTCTTGGGTCAGAGGACGAAACACCACTTGATGACTGATTGATGGAGTTGGAAACACGCCCAATATTTTTGCTGCCTCGTAATGTGTAATTAAAAATGTACATATCAACAAAGTTATTGTAAGTAGCGACATTATCGCTGTGGCGTTTCAAAGTGATATGAGATATTAATTCGTTTGTTTTCTTTTATACAAACTTAATAGTATTAGCTATGCCCGCGACTTCGTCCGTGTTGAGTCATTACCATCCCGGACTTTTATCAATTATTTATTTGGAATTTGTAGTACAATCAATTATGTATTTATTTAGAGAAGTGTTGTGTAGGGGTTAAATATTTTATCAAAAAAAGGTAATATATTAAAACTATATTTTATGAACTTGTTACCACACAACATCTGTATATTCCGGTATTTCCTTTCCTGAGATGATACTTTCAGTTTTTTCATTAGGTGTAATTATAATCAGAATTACTTAACTGCAGCTAATGATTTGCTCTCTGTTATTTTTTGTAATAGTTTTTTGTTGAAAAAGTAAAAAAAAAAAATTAATGTTGTAGTAAACATAATATTGACATAATTCATAACTCATGATGACTAGATGATAATTTATCAATTGCATGCTTCAATTATATTATGTTGTCGGATAATAGCATTTTTTTCTACACTCATGTTGCAAAGTTCAAATTATGAACTGAAAAATAGTACCACGATGACATGCTTCAAACACGTGCATCTTCTCAAATTTTAAAAAGTTTTTAAACAAGAGTTCTCTTAACAAAATAATGCTTTAAAATAACTTTTCTATTACTCGTAAAGTTCACATCGGACCGACGAAGGAGATTTCAAATATATTGTTTAGCGGCTGCACATGTTCTGTCATTCCGCGTGCTAGGGCGCATGCGCGCTCAAGCACACGCATGCGTCGTGGGCTGCTGCGATTAGGCGCCATAATATTCTTTATGTTATAACTTGGTTTTTTTATTTAAATTGCATGTGTTTAGATAAAGTAGTTGATGAAACTACACATGACTAGGTATGAAAACATCAATAACATTAATTGAAATACCTCGCCGACGGCTCGGTTTTTAAGCTGAAACTCGAATATTAATAACAAATATTATGTAACAGTTTCATAAAGTACTATTATGAAAATGTTACATACAAGGGGTTATTAAAACACGAGTGTAAGAGTCGGTCAATTTTAAATAAAAATATAAAATTATTATGGCGCCCAAACCCTGCAGCCCACCGCGCATGCGCGTGCTTGCGCACGCATTGGCCCTGGCGTCCGCTACGATTGACAACGTGTGACTGCTAAGTAAATTGAATTGAAAACTCCTTGGTCTGTCCAAAAGTTATTTTGAACTAAATTTTTACGAGAACTGTACTTAAATAAAACTTTTTAAATTTATTAGCGATGCACGTGAATAAAGCGTGTCATAGTGGTGCTATTTTGAATTCATAATTGGAACTTTACGACTTGTGTGTAGATGAAATTATTTATTTAAATTAGTTACTATTAGAAAGATGCTAGCGCAGCAGAGTTAATTCAGCATCGGTATTTGTGAAGCGTGACGGCCTGTCCACATCTCCACGTCACGACGACGTCAACGTGGAACGGTGCGGTGACGTGGCATGGTGCGTTGACGTAACGTGCAAATTTACGTTACCGTATCGTAAAAATGCACCTCAGGATCATTGTTAGATTTATCGTTGACCATGTAGATCCTGAATTTTAATAAGAGAAAGAGTAAGGTATGGTTTTAAAGCATCGAAGAACATGGACGGCGGCTAACTTGGGGCGTGGAGAGCGCGGGCGGAGCGCATATACGTGTGTGCTTGCGCCTAGAGGCGGAACGTGTTTCGATACGGTAACGTAAATTTGCACGTTACGTCAACGCACCGTGCCGCGTAACCGCAGCGTTCAACGTTGACGACGTCATGACGTGGAGATGTGGACAGGCCCTGAGCGCAGCGGTGACGCTGAATTTCTGACAAAATTAATATACACACCTTTATGGACTATAGAATATATTTTGTTTTTATAACTGAGATAATTAAAACTGATAAAAATGTAGGTAATTGGTAAAGACAATGAAGGTAAAAACAAATAAAATGATTTGTCATGTAGACAGACAGATATTTTGAAACGATAGTATGATAGTCAGAATTATTTGTTTATTTTTTATCAGATATAAAGTAATTAAGCTGTGTAACTGTAGGTTTAGTAGTATTCCATAGCAACAATTACTGTTTCATTTACAACAAAAACAAAATGAAGGTATATTTTTAGCTCATACAGTAATGACACTAGAGAGAAGGTAAAGTTTTGATCAAACAACAAAAAATAATGGACGTAAGGGCTAAAAAAATTATAAAATAAATAAAAACCTAAGAAAGGAAATGGAAGCTGAAAATGGAATAGAATATACTTTATAGTACATAAAAATTGTAACACAGCTTTTATGCAATATCCTTTAAGTAAAGAAAATGTAAATGGAAGCTCACCCAACATTAAAAAAGTTAGGCAGAACAATAAAAACCTAAGAATCTCTACAAAGTGAAAGAGTGAAAGAGCAATATTTGGCTAGAAAAGTATAGGCCATACATCTGTTTCCGACACATTTGTAGACACTCTTAGAAACCGTTTAGCGGTTGAATAAGTGTTGTAGCTATGTATTCTGTCGAGACTTATGACTTCGCGAATGAATGACTGAGATAAAATGTACAGAATAATTTCATCTCCTGCAGTTGAATGTCCCGATATGTCGCTTTGTATCGATATATCGTATCGTAATGTATCGCAACTAATTGTATCCATACACGATATATATCGTATGCCTTTGTATCGATACTGGAAATATCGTATCGAAATATCGTATTGTTGTTTAAGTGGAGTTGCTTTGAAAACTAAAGGTACACACCTTTAGTTTTAACGTTTAAAAAGCATAACTTGCATTTTACACACAAATCACTCTTAATAAAAAATTACCACACATTTGATTTCTGACTTTGACTGGCGGAGCCATAGCAGCGAACTGAATCAAGTCCTAAAGATTAAATAAACACAAAATAACACAGTTTAATAAGATTTAGAGTAAGTATATTAGCTAGAGTAAGTACCTACATTATTATAAAATATAAAATCAACAAAGTCAAAAGTAATATTTACATTATCTTACCTATCTGCATCGTATTACAAAAGTTAAAACCGCACCTACCAGTGTAGTGGCATTACAAAATTAAAGAAGAATAATTAAATTTGTTTACACTTGTAATCTTTGTTACTGTTACCCATCATAATATTTCACAAACCAAGTATCACACTAAATACTCAATACAATAATATATTTTTGACGCGATATTGCGGCGAAGCGATACTATACAACCAAAAATTGCATTGACGTGTATTGATACAAAATATCGATATATCCATTCCGTTGTATCGATACACCAACATATCGATACGTATCGGGCATCGCTAGTTCAAGGAGTCTGCTAATGATGGGTAAGCCTTCCTGAACCTCATTAAAGAATCTCCTCTCCTCATAAAAGCGAGGTTGATATTTGGGATGCTTCGATTTTATATTATAATACGATGACAATAACCAAGTAAGCTTTACTACAAAACATTTATTTACAATACAATTTACGTTTCTTTCATGGGCCAGTTTATAGATTATTACCACGATAAATATTAAGCTTTGCATTTATTCTATATTTACGTACAGTCATGGTATACGAAATTATATTAACATCTTTTTCACCGGAAATATTGATATCTCTTATAGATACGAAGAAATAATTATAATTACAATCCATGAAGACAGATGGGCTAGAGTCGTCACGCAGTGGGTGACGAAAGACGGGCGTGGTCGCCGACGCCTAGGAAACGCTGGCGTGATGACTTAGAGTCGTTTATGGGAGATTGGCCAGAGAAGGCAAGGCATAGAGATGAGTGGAAGGCTATGGGGGAGACCTTTGCCCAGCAGTGGGACAATATAGGTTGAATAAAAAAAAAAAAACAATCTTTGAGTTCCGAAATAACTTTCAGGTCTCTCATTTTGTCTTTACTTTTGAACTTTGGCCTGAACCTTTACTGAGAAACCTCCATAAATAATATACAAGAACTAATAATACTGTAATCAGGACTAATACAATTGCTAGCAAAGTTAGAACTAGTTCAAGTTCAAGGTACTCTGCCCACGAGATGTTGGCGGCGGGTGAGCGTAGATGTTTCGCGCCGCCGTGCCGCAGAACGTACTCCGTCCACCATACGGCGCGGTCCAGTGGACGCTGTGGATCATCGCGCATCACGCTGCGTAGTTTAACTATATTGCGACGATACCTGGAAATGATAAACGGGTAATGTTATTTAAGCTGATAATATTAGGTTAGTTGAAAATGTGCAATCAACCTACAGCACAGGTAAAGTAACTGCCAATGAAGTTATAAGATTATTTGATTTATTGGACGAAGTGACGGCATTCAAAATTATTCAGAAATATTATGTTTTTAAGTTAATAAATGCTAAGCAAAGACTGGATGTTAAAAGAGATAAATATATGCCTACACGACATAGTCATGCGACTTTTATAGTAAAAGGCATCAGGAAGGCAATTTAAAATTATAGCACTAACTACTTATTTTTCTAAAATAATCACATTATACTGGGTCAATCATCAGTACACAAAATGTTCCAGAACTAATTAAAGATTTTATTTACCCACCTATCATCACCAATAACAGTGTTGATAGCATTCCTAAATTCCTCTTCAGTCAATGTTTCCATATCAAGTTTGACTCCAATGTTATGGTATAAGTATTTTTCTGCATTGAACCACTGGTCGCCCAACATCGGGATACCAATCAGTGGTACCCCCGCTGTTATAGCTTCGTCTGTTGATTGTAGACCTGCTTGTGTTATGAATACCTTAATCTTTGGATGCCCTGAAAGGTAATCTCTGTTTAGTTTTGTCTGAATCTGCTTTATTCGTAATTTATTTTTTACGATCAATTTTAAATGTTTCATTGAAGAATATGTATTCCTTGGCGAAATTGACTTGCATAAAATATAAGCATATTTTTTGGTAGCGGTTGAGTAAACACTCACGTGCAGTTTTTGCGCTTATCTGACTATTTTCGGACACAAACGGAACCCTTAATCATGCACTGGAAACGCGGCGACGCATTTCGTGAGTTGAAATTAGTCGTGAGTGAATCGTTAACAATATTAACTATGAAAGTGTCTCATGAAAGTAATTCAGAAAGATTATCAATCGAAAACATATCAACGTTTTTATCTCCCTGGTTAAATCTAAAATTATGAATCAAACCTGCTGCTACCTTAATTATATAACGTTAGGTCGATTTAAGTTTAAGCTTAGTCCTGACAGGGTCCTTATAATATCTACTTACTTTTTAAATAATGACAAGGGTTTGACTTTTTCTCAAAGGTATTAATCAAAAAATAATAGTTAAATAATCAAAGGTAATTAAATAATACAAAAATTATGGTATCCAAATACCTGCACCATATTTATCTAGCTAGAGATTAGAGGTGAATTATTATAAAATATTTTAAAAGAATTATGAGCCCACTTTTGATTAATGAAAACCCAACAGATCAGCAGTTAGATCATTATCCTTAACACTTACTTAGAAGGTCCGACTGTGGTAACCATTTGGATATCCTGATGTTGTCAGTGCGTCCGGGTAGCTCATCTTTGTCCCACTTCCACAACACGTCGTAAGGCAATTGAGAGAAAACTTTTATAAGCATTTGCACCCTGTCTGAAGGTAGCAATGAAGGCTGTACATTTGTTCCTAAGCTCATGTACACCACGCCGTTCTTTGAGGAGTCCAGGAAGTTTTTGAGATCCTGTAATACGATATTTTGTATTAAAATTTGAAAGTGCAGGATCCATTTCATAGTCCGTATAATTTATTTTTCCCTAATTTCAACGTTCGAAAATTTCGCAAATTACATAAAAATAGGAAAATTAGTATAACATAAACTTCAAGGTACACTATTCTTGTAAACATTCTTCTAGATTATTAAACTGTAACTCGCAGGAAGTATTATTTTTATAATGTTTCAACAAAAAAGTAGCAACACTTCCTGGTTATGCGAAAATGTAGTGACATAATATCTTACGAAAGTGTATCACAGAAGCAATATTAAAGTTAAGACTATTAGAATACTATTGTACTTCGCTTGCCTGACTCTCCATCCCTATTGAATCTTTTCATAACGGTATGATGCCTACGTCCCATACACAGTCCTTGTAAAATGAAAATGGTGAAGGTAATGTTAAAATTACCTTCCATTATCCATACAAACATTTTACCGTGTTCACACAGGTAAAAAACTAAAGTTTGAATATCTTAACACTGCAATAAATAAAAAAAACTCACCGTTGGTAATTCTTTCTCCGGCTTCTGATGCAAACCACCCATATAAACAACACTAGGTGGTACTGGACGATTCGATTCCCATATAGGATGAACGTTCAAAAATAACATATCTACATTATTTTTTAATTCACGTATAGTTGGCGCATTTGGCCCCAACATTCTTTTGGCCATTTCATTTTCTGTTTTTTCAACTTCATACATAATATTTTCTAATTTATAAAAATGCCATAGTTCCTTAATTTTATCCCATGTCGTCATATTATATGAACGGACGCTCAAAGTGTTTGGATACAATAAAGGATGCCATGATGATCCGATGGTATCTATGTTATAACTTGAAGGACCGTACGAAGACACTAGAACCACAGGTACTTTGAAAATATGAGACAAAACCAAGGCGGATCTTGCAATAGCTTCTAACATAAGCAAATCGAACTTTTCTTCTCTGATTATTTTTTGCACTTCATCCACATTGAGCTGCATTTCAAAAATTGAATTCATTACAGGCATTGCTGTTCTCAGTAGCTTGATTATATCAGTGTCGACTGAAGAAGTTAGCTTGTACATTTGGGCCATAGTCTCGTAGGAGAAGTCATGGACGTCAATTTCTCTAAGATTGGCAGGCGCCCCTCCTTTCGGGAAGGCAGGGTCTGTTGTGATGACTGTGACTTCATGTCCCCGCTTGGCTAGCTCTTGGGTCAGAGGACGAAACACCACTTGATGACTGATTGATGGAGTTGGAAACACGGCCAATATTTTTGCTGCTTCGTAATGTGTAATTGAAAATGTACATATCAACAAGGTTATCGTAAGTAACGACATTATCGCTGCGGCGTTACAAACTGTTATGGGATAGTAATTCGTTTGTTTCCTTTTATACACACTTATGTAGTATTAGCTATGCCCGCAACTTCGTCCGTGAGTCATTACTACCCCAGAATTGTATCAACTATTTATTTGGAATTGTAGTGCAATAAATTATGTCAGTTTTTTAGAGAAGTACTGTACAGTGCTTAAATATTTATCAAAAAAGATAATGTATTAAATTTTTATTTTATAAACTAGTAATCAAAGAATCTGATTATTCCGGTATTAGCTTTGCTGTAGACGAAACTTTCAGTTGTTTCATTAAGCGATAATAATAATCAAAATTACTTCAGTGCAGCAAATGCTTTGTTTGCTCTTTGTTATCGTTGTTAATAGTTTTTCGTTCAAGAAGATGAAAACATGTTGAACGTTATAGTAAACATAAATATTAATTTTTATAGTTACATAATTAATTCACAACTCATAATGACTAGTCAATAATTTATCAATTGCATGCTTTAATTGTATGTTGCTTGATAAAACTACGTACTTAGATAAGTTATCATTAATTCAGCATCGGCATTTCTGAATTTCTATCAAATAATTTTCATAAAGGTATCATTATGGACTCAAGAATATAATTTGCTTTGTAGGTACCGGAAAATGTTCTTAGGAGAGTCCATAAAATTTGAAAATATATTTAGAAAGGCATATAGAGATATGTTTTTTTTTCGGTTTGGTCTTATTTTTACACTTGAATTATTTGTGAGATTTTTGGCTTTTCTAGCTCTCTAACTTCAGTGGGTCCGAAAGATTATTGTGATCCTTAAAGGATTTGACTGATTGACACCATAAAAATGTTTTGTAAGATCTGCCAATTTTCTTGCAGACTGTACTTTTTTTTCAAGATCTGATATTCCATTTATAAATTATTCTAAAAGTTAGGGGTGGTCTTCTAAGAATGTTTTCTAGTAGTTACCGCCCTGTTTCATCATCATCCTCCTGCCCTTATCCTGTATAACTGACATAATTAAAACTAATAAAAATGTACTCGGTTCAGATAATGAAGGTAAAAATCACATGCAATGATTTGACATGTAGATAGACATATATTTTTAAAGATAGTGAGTTAGAATGATTTGTGTATTCTTATCAGAAATAAAGTAATTAAGGTGTGTAACTGTAAGCCCGAGAAGGCGGCGCGCCGTGTTCCACGCTCGCCTATCAGAAGGACGTAGAGCTAGGTCCCACAGAAGCAGAGGTCCGCCAGGGGCTGGTGGACCGAGGCCTGCCGCTGATGCGATGCATGCAGCTGCAAATCCAGCACAGACAAAAGAAGGAACACCGTGGGTTTTTAGCCGGTAAGAGTCATTCCCTTCGCTTTCCCCGAGCGGAGCGTATCCAAGAAGAATTTAACAAGACAAAAAAAAAATGCTTAGTAGTATTTCATAGCAGCCATGGTTCATCGAAAAGATGTTGTTATTCAACAATTACAGTTTCAATATCTTTTTCAAGAAAAACAAACTAAAGGTTTTATTTTTAGCTCATACAGTAGTGACCCAAGAGAGAAGCTACAGTTATGAACTACCAACCAAAAATTATGTACAGAAGGACCAAAAATTACAAAATAAACAAAAACCTAAGGATGGAATTGGAAGCTGGTAATGTAAATGGAAGCTCACTCCAACATAGTTGGGAAGAAAATAGACGAAACAATTAAAACCTAAGAATTTCAACAAAGTAAGAGCAATATTTGGCTAGAAAAGTGAAGGCACATCGGTGTCCGAAACTCACATTAGTAGTTATTATACCAAGAACAATTTATGGATATTTAGAAATCGTTCAATGGTTGGGATAAGTGTCTGAGCTATTTATTCTGTGGAGACATGATTTCGCAGATAAAATATGCAACATTTTATTATATTCGTCTCCTGTAGTTCCATGGAGTCTGCTAGTGATAGGTGAATCTTGGTAAACCTCATTGAGAGATATGTAAGGAAGTGAAAAAGAGGATGTTATTTGACATGTTTTGAGTTTATTATGTTACGATCACAATAATTAAACAGACTTTTGATTTTTTTTTCTTCCAATGGCCAATATTTCGATTATTACCATGATAAATATTACGCATTACATTTATTTTATGATTTTGTACAGTCATGTTACACGAAATTAACAGTTCTAATATACTCTCATTAGTTCCTCCTTCATTTTCTTCTCCGTTGTGTCCTTACTAAATATCAAAATATCGTCTACATATAAGGCTTCTATGATGAGGTTACCAGCGACATCACATTTTATGCAAACACAAAGTTCACTGAGTGATTTGGTAAACTGAATTTCTGTTAGAACATTGTCAATGTTATCATACCATCATGTATTCAGTTTAAAAACAAGGTTTTCTTTGCCTTTTATTTAATACCCATCTGGCTACTCCATAATACAGTCTCTTTTAATTCACCAACATCTTTCTTTCCTGTGTACAGTAATGTCATACGCTTCTGCAATAGCTTCCTTCCAGTGTATTTTATCAAGTCCGGAGAGCATTTCCTGTATTGAATAAGATTCCTCACCATAACGTGCCGCAGTCATGGCAACTGCAGTACTCACAGCCTCAGAAAGGTCTTCATAGTAACTTGAAATAGCTCTCATAGTCATATTAGGATTCCATGTGACATTATTAGGATCATCGATGTAGCTAAAATCAGATGTGCTCGAATCACATAACAACAGAATTATTCATTTGTAATGAATCACTGTTTGCATTATTACTTAGTAAAAATCTTGGTAAATCTCATGGAGGATAAATTATGAGAAAGTGAAAAAGCGAGAGTGTGTTATTTTGGATGCTTCGATAATTTTATATTACGATGACAATAATTAAACAGACTTTACTAAAAACATTTATTTTCAATATAATTATTACATTTTCTTTTCTTTCATTTGCTATTATTAAGATAATTATCATGATAAACATTTTGCATCAAACTTATTCTATGTTTATACAAGGTTAGTTGGAAAGGGGATACTAATCCGAACGGGTGATAAAGTACCCATAATAATCAATAACTGTTGTACTACATCTTTCCCCAAAAATCAGTATTTTAAGAGAAATAGCCGTTCAAAGATCTCAAAAAAAAATCGCTTATATCTATCTGTCCTCAGTTATGAGGTATTTACATATAAGGTCACATTTGGGGTCATGAAAAGAAGCACCATTTTCTGAATTTGTAACTAAAGTAGAAGAAAATTTAAAAAAACTAAAATAAAAATAATTTTGCTTGAAAATCTAATTTTCCAAATTTTGAAATTTTTACACTTGCTTTAAGACAGTCATCAGTGATACTTTAAGTGGGCTGCGGATTAGTAACCCCTTTCCGACTAACCTTGTATACAGTCATGTCATACGAAATTATATGAAAAACTTTCTCACCGGAACTATCAACATGTCTTATTGATACAAATAAATAACTATAATTACAAATGTTGACTCCCGAAAACAATTTCGGTTCTCTTATTTTGTCTTTACTTTGGCATTTATGCCTGAACTCTTACTGACAAACCTCCAAAAATAATAAACGAGAACTGATAATACTGTAACCAAGCCTATTACAATTGCTAGTAAAATTAGAACTAGTTCAAGTTCAAGGTACTCTGCCCACGACATGTTGGCGGCGGGCGAGCGTAGATGTTTCGCGCCGCCGTGCCGCAGAACGTACTCCGTCCACCATACGGCGCGGTCCAGTGGACGCTGTGGATCATCACGCATCACACTGCGTAGTTTAACTATATTGCGACGATAGCTGGAAATTATAAACAGGTAATGTTATTTAAGTTGATAATATTAGGTTATTTGAAAATGTAAAATCAGTCTACAGTACAGATAAAGTCACTGCTGATAGAAATATAAGATTATTTGATTTATTGGACAAACTGATATCATATAAAATTATACAATTTTTTTTTTTAATTTCGTCTCTTTGTAAGATCACAAGCAAAAACTGGACGTTAAAATAGATTCAAAGATAATTATAGTTACACGAAAAAGTAATGCAAATTTTAAAATTAGGAAGGCAATATCAAATTGTACAAGAAATTACTTAGTTTTCAAAAATATTTACTTATCACTGCGTCATTAATCGGTATCCAAAATGTAATAGAACTAATCAAAGATTTTTTGACCCACCTTTCATCACCAATGACAGTAGTGATGGCATTCCTTAATTCCTCTTCAGTCAACGTTTCCATTTCAAGTCTGAATCCAATCTTATGGTATACGTATTTTTCTGCATTGAACCACTGGTCACCCAACATTGGGATGGCGATCATCGGTACTCCCGCTGTTATAGATTCGTCGGTTGATTGTAGACCTCCTTGTGTTATGAATACCTTAATCTTTGGATGCCCTGAAAGTGAATCTCTGTTTAGTTTTGTCTGAATCTGCTTCATACGTTATATGTTCTAATAGGGTTAAGTACCTTTTACATAATAAAAAAGGTTTTAAAGGAGGTCAAAATAAGTCAGATGTAGATTTAATAGAAAGAGTTACTATTTACTCATCAAACCGGGAATTTCGTGAAACAAATTTGGAAAAATATCCACCCACTTTGATTACCAAAATGATAACACCTCATTCAAAAAGACCACGTTTATCTACAGACTAGAGATAGATTATCATTAAATATTCCAAAACTATGATGAGCCGGCTTTTAATTAATTTTGTAATCTGTTGGATCTTTATCGTTAGTACTTACTTAGAAGGTCCGACTGTGGTAACCATTTGGATATCCTGATGTTGTCAGTGCGTCCGGGTAGCTCATCTTTGTCCCATTTCCACAACACATCGTAAGGCAATTGGGAGAACACTTTTACCAGCATTTGCACCCTTTCCGAAGGAAGCATTGAAGGTAGGACATTTGTTCCTAAGCTCATGTACACCACGCCGTTCTTTGAGGAGTCTAGGAAGTTTTTGAGATCCTAAAAAACGATATTTTTAATAAAAATTTGAAAGTGCACATGTCTTATATGGGATTAATAAAATATTATTTCATAATTAAATTAAAAGTAGAAGAAAGTTAGTAAACAGTATTGTACTTCGCTCCCCTGACCCTGATCCCGAGGGTACTGCATGTTTTCATAACAATATGATACCTACGCCCCATACAAAGTCCTTGTAAAACGAAAATAGAATAGACAGATTTTAAGAATTTTAAAAATGAGAATGTGTTTGTCACTACTCTCGCTTGCATTACGACCGCTAGATAAGCGTATCTAGACAATGGTTGCCTGAAAATGGATGGCACTGACGAAGTCGGCCCAGAAAGCGGTGGCAAGATGACTTGGACGCGTGCCGTGAGGCCTGGTGGCGTAGGAAAAGAGTACATGAAAAAAATTGGGGGAGGCCTTTGCCCAGCTTTTGTTCAGTTACATTTCTTTCTGTGAGTTGTGACACATTATAATACTAATGTGAATAGTAAACAACATTTTGAAAATCATAACTGCAATAAATAATAAAAACTCACCGTTGGTAATTCTTTTTCCGGCTTCTGATGCAAACCACCCATATAAACAACATTTGGTGGCACTGGACGATTTGATTCCCATATAGGATGAACGTTCAAAAATAGCATATCAACATTGTTTTTTAATTCACGTATAGTTGGTGCATTTGGCCCAAGCATTCTTTTGAACATTTCATTTTCTGCGTCTTCACCTTCATACAAAACATTTTCTAATTTATAAACAGTCCATAGTTCCATAATTTTCTCCCATGTCGTCATATTATACGAGGAACGGCTTAAAGTGTTTGGATACAATAAAGGATGCGATGATGATCCAATAGTGTCGATGTTAAAAATCACAGGACCGAACGAAGACACTAGAACCACAGGTGCTTTGAAAATATGAGACAAAATCAAGGCGGGTCTTGCACAAGCTTCTAATATAAGCAAATCGAACTTTTCTTCTTTGATTATTTTTTGCACTTCATCCACATTGAGCTGCATTTCCAAAATTGTATTCTGTATGGGCGCTGTATTTCTCATGAGCGTAATCAAATCAGTGTCGACTGAAGAACTCATCTTGTAAAATTTTGCCCAACTCTCGTAAGAAAAGTCATGGACATCGATTTCTCTAAGATTGGCAGGAGTCCCTCCTTTCGGAAATGCGGGATCTGTTGTAATAACTGTGACTTCATGTCCTCGCTTGGCTAGCTCTTGTGTCAGAGGACGAAAAACCACTTGATGACTGATTGATGGAGTTGGAAACACCGCCAATATTTTTGCCGCTTCGTAATGTGTAATTGAAAATGTACATATCAACAAGATTATCGTAATTAGCGACATTATCGCTACGGCGTTTCAAACTGATATGAAATATTGATTCGTTTGTTTCCTTTTATATACAACTATGTAGTATTAGCTATGCCCGCGACTTCGTCTGTGTTGAGTCGTTACCATACTGGAATTGTAACATTTTTTTTATTTGGATTTGTAATCCAAATAGTTATGACACTTTTTAGAGAAGGGTACAGGACTTAAATATTTAATTAAAAAAGGTTATGTATTAAACTTTTATTTTATAAACTAGTAAACGCAGAATCTCCCGTGTAGAGTCCCGTGTGGTAATGGACGTAAAGGATAGGACTACCCCATCTCTCTCCGTGGGTGTCGTAAAAGACGACTAAGGGATTCACTAGAGGTTGGGCAGCAGCGTTCTTTGAGTACTGTAACAACCAAACTGCTATCGCCAACCCGCCTGCCAAGCGTGGCGATTATGATAAATCCCCCAACATGGATAGCACAAAGCAGAAATGGCCCCTAGTCCCCAGCGGCTCTGCTAGCCCTGGTCATGGTAGCGGCCTAGGTAACGGCAGGGCATGGGGAGCTAAGAAGCACAGGACCGGTCAATGTGGAGATGCTTGGGGAAAGCCTATGTCCAGCAGTGACGTCTTTCGGCTGATTGATGAAACGCAGAATGTAATTATTCCGGGATTTATTTTCCGTTGATAATTATAATCAGAATAACTAACTGCAGCAAATGCTTAGATCTTTGCTATCGTCTGTAATACTGTTTTTTGAAGAAATTGAAAACAATGTTGAACGTCATAGCTACCTAAGCCTAATATAGACATTTGCATCGTAACATAATTCATAACTCGCGATGACTTGTCAATAATTTATGAATTGCATGCTCTAATTGTATGTTGTCTGATAAAATTATATATTTAGGTAAGTATTATAGGGGTGATAGCGAAGCAGAGTTAATTCAGCACCGGCATTTGTGAAGCTTCAACGCAGCGCTGATTCCTAATTTCTGACAAATAATATACCTACATACCTATTAGGTCTTGAGAATATAATTTACGTATACAGGGTGAAATTGTAAACAGTCGACCAACCGAAATGGGAACTTTTACTGTGAGAAAAAAGCTGAAATCGCGAAAAAAAAAACTGCTGTTCCCTACATTTTGACGAGTTATGCGAACATAAATGTAGGGAACAGCTGTTTTTTTTTCGCGATTTCAGGTTTGGTCTCATAGTGTAAGCTGTGTGTGAGTGTTCATAATGATGAGTACAACCTCCCATTTCGATTTGTCGACTGTTTACAATTTCACCGTGTATAACTGCTGTAATTCAAATTGATAATAATGTACTCGATAAAGATTATGAAGGTAAAACCGAATGAAATTATTCGTTATGTTGATAGACAGATAGTTTGACAAAATAGTGAGTTAGCATGATACGTGTATTTTTATCAGAAATAAAGTAATTAATCTGTGTTACTGTAGGCTTAGTAGTATTTCATAGCAGCTGTGCATCGAAAATATGTTATTCTCCAAAACTTGCTGTTTCATTGTGTTTTACAAAATTATGTACAGAAGGACCAAAAAATTACATAATAAATAATATGCTAAGGATGGAAAATGAAGCTGGAAATGTAAATGGAAGCTTACTCAAACATAGTTGGGCAAAAGTTAGGCAGAACAATAAAAACCTAAGAATCACAAAGTAAGAGCACAATTCTGGCTAGAAAAGTGAAGGCCATACATCGGTTTCTGAAACTCACATTAGTAGTTAGTATACCATGAACTAGATTTGTAAGGATACTAAGAAATAGTTCAATAGTTATGATAAGTGTCTGAGCTACGTATTCTGTGGATACATATGATTTTTTCGCAGATAAAATATACAAAACATATTCTATAAATTATATATAATACGAGTATATATATTATTCTATACATAAATATAATCGGCAGTGTTGCTTACGAAAAAATAAACTAACCAAAATTTTGTTAAAATTTCACTAGGTCGAGTGAAAAATAGGTACATTCAAAAAGTCACTAGAAGTCACTCTATTATTCGAAAAATCTTCATCAACAAAATTACCCACTAAAGTGGTAATAAAAAACAAATATGAAAAAACAATGACAATTTGAATTTATCAAAGACTGTTTAAAAATTAATTAGTTAAATTAAATCCTCATCTTTGTCCGGGATGGTGAAAGTGGACGACTGTTCTGTAGTTGCACTGAAAGTCGAAGCTTGTGGTTGTATTAAGACGCTATACTTCTGTTTGCCTATATCTTTGAAAAGGTTTTCTCTAAAGTATAGCGCTAGTACCTGATTAATAATCTGCATGCATTTAGTTCTGTGCGTTCTTAGATCGGCAGATTTTGAATCTGCAAATACATCTTTGCACAAATCCGTTAAATGATCAATTTGAGAAATTGCACCGTGTTTCGTAATGAATAAAGCAAGTTTACCTTGGACAAACCAATTTCCTTTGGGAGGGAAAGGGAAAAAAAAATATTAACAAAAAAATGTTATCGAATTGATGCAACTGAACCAATACACGACACGTGTTTAGGACGCGAAACTTTTCGCGTCCTAGCGGTCGAGGAGTCAACATATCCTGAGGATGCCACGTGGAGTGGCGAAACACGTGTCGTGTATTGGTTCGGTTGCATGTTGCATTATTTTCTCACTCTTTCTGCATGTGCATATCCTTGTGGGCGGGAGAGTGGTGCTGCATACTGCATCCAAACTAGCGATCTTGTTTGGCGGAATAAAACTAGATATTGTATTTGCATATTTGTACAAAACTTATTTGCTGATTTTTGACATTGATTCACAATTTTGTTTATATGCTTTTTTGTATCTATGTGTTTTCTTTGATCGGATATTCTAAAAGAAAACACAATGTGACAAAATGAACAAAGTGACAAAATGAACAAAGTGACAAAATGAACAATGTGACAAATGGTTTTAACCCGTTTTTGAACTTTTCTTGATGTTTCCACTCAGTTCTGAACTTCTGCCTATACGCTTGCTTTTTAACGGCGCATCTATTTCAGAAACTCTAATCAAACTTGAAAACAAAACGATAAAATAGTTTCACTCTGAGACTATGGACCAATTAATAAACTATACATAACATACAATACATCATTATATGTACGTTAAACATTTATTATTTTATTTATTTAGTTACATTCTTACATCTACCATTACAATTATAAAATAAGATAGTAATATAATATACTTTTCTCATGATGTATAATCATGCGTGTAATCGAAGGACATGCTGCAACGTGGAACGGTAATTATAAGGAAATACCCAGTTAGTCAAATGAATATTTCGTGTTGCTAGTGCACGTTAATTAATAACCATACAACTTTAAAACTTTCGGGCTGATAATATTATAGATTGCATCAATAAGTTAAATAATATATAACTGCTGTGTTGATCGTGTCAATGTCGCTAAACGTCACCAAAGATTTTTTGTCACTAAATCATAACAAAATGTCACTAAAAATATCAAAAACTCTCTAGATCTAGTGACTAAGTCAATAAAACGGCGACACTGCCTGTAGTTCATGGAGTCTGCTAGTGATGGGTGAACCTTGGTAAACCTCATTGAGAGATATGTGAGAAGGTGAAAAACAGGGTGTTGATAATAGTGAAATAGACTTAACTGCAAAACATTTATTTTCAACACAATTATTATAATTTATTTTATTCCATTGGCTAGTATTTAGATTATTACCATGATAAATATTACGCATTACACTTATTCTATATTTATGTACCTACAGTCATTTCATATACGAAATTATAAATATAATTAATAATATAAATATAGTTAATATTAACAACTTTCTCACCAGAACCATCAATATGTCTTATTGATGCAATAAATAATTATAATTACAACATTTGAGTCCCGAAAACACTCTTGGGTCTCTCATTTTGTCTTAACTTTTGCATTTATGACTGATCTCTTACTGAGAAATCTCCATAAATAATATACAAGAACTAAAAATGCTATAACCAAGCCTAGGATAATTACTAACAAAGTTAAAACTAGTTCAAGTTCAAGGTACTCTGCCCACGACATGTTGGCGGCGGGCGAGCGTAGATGTTTCGCGCCGCCGTGCCGCAGAACGTACTCCGTCCACCATACGGCGCGGTCCAGTGGACGCTGTGGATCATCGCGCATCACGCTGCGTAGTTTAACTATATTGCGACGATACCTGGAAATGATAAACAGGTAATGTCATTTAAGCTGATAATATTAGTTAGGAAGTGCCTTCGCTGCCAGCAATAGCACCCAAAAATAACGCCATTGGGAACCGGTGGTACATTACTGCCGGCAGCCGAGATTAAAAACATCGGCTGCCGGTACCCAAAATGGACAGCAGCGGAGGTAATAAGTTAGGTATGTTAGTTGAAAGGTAGGTTAGATTATGGGCCAAACACTGTAACTTGTCTTCCAACTGACTAATTTCAAGAGCGAGTGAAGTGATCTTTAATTTGGGGTACGCCGACACGGATAGGTTAGTTTCGAAGGGGATGATGGGGGCTAGATTGAGCGAGCGTAGCGAGCGAACGAAGCCCTCGTCATCCTCTGCGTGTTAGGTTCCTTTAAACCCTGCAGACAGAAATAGGAGCCCCGCACATCGACTCTGCTTTGGAAACCAAAACAACCTTACAAACATCCCCCTTAAGTTTTTCACTTGTTTTCTTTGTGAAAATGAAAGTGGGTGACGAATAATCGTCTCATGAAGAGTTTGAAGAGGCCTTGAAGGTTTATAAAAACAATGTCTGTAGTCGGCGCCGGCACTCGTAATGGCAACCGGCGCCGACAGCGGAAGCAATCCCTAATAATTAATTAGTTGAAAATGTGCAATCAGCCAATGCAATCGGGTAAAGTCACTGCCTATAGAGGTATAATATTATTTGGTAAATGGGAGGAAGTGACGTCATACAAGATCATTCAACATTTCAAATATGATGCTTTTAATTTAAAAGATGCTAAGAAAAAAACACGGCGTTAAAAGACTAGGTGTCAAAATAGATAAAGTATGGTCACACGACATAATCATACAAATTTTAAAATAAGTGGCGTCAGAATGGTAACAATACAAAGCTACTAGAAAATACTTATTTTTCTAAAATATTTAAATAAAACGGGATCAATAATCGTTATTTAAATTGTAACAGAATTATCAAATTAAGATTTATTTTACCCACCTTTCATCACCAATGACAGTATTGATAGCATTCCTAAACTCGTCTTCAGTCAACGTTTTCATTTCAAGTTTGACTCCAATCTCATGGTACAAGTATTTTTCTACATTGAACCACTGGTCGCCCAACATCGGGATGCCGATTAGTGGTACTCCCGCTGTTATAGCTTCGTCTGTTGATTGTAGACCTCCTTGTGTTATGAATACCTTAATCTTTGGATGCCCTGAAAGTTAATCTCTGTTTAGTTTGTTGAAATATTTTAAATGTTTCTTTAAAATATATCCTAGGTGAAACTGACTTGCATAAAAACATAAGCGTAAATCGTTAACGACGTGCAGTTTTTGCACTTGCCAGACTAGTTTTGGACACAAACAAAACCCTTAATCATAAGCTGAAAACGTGGCGGTGCACGTTGCGAGTCAAACTAAGTAGTAAATAAATCGTAAATTGAAATATAAATCAACATTTTCATGTTCCATATTAAGTTAAAAATGATGACACAAACTAGGTACCTTAATTATAATACTTTAGGTAAATTTAAGTTTAAACTTAGTCCTAATAGGGTCCTAACAAAATCAAAGAACTTTTGACGTAATTAAAATGTTTTAATTAAATGGAGGTCACAGTAATTCAGATGTAGAGATTTATTATAAAGGGTTACTAATAGACATCAAATTGGGAATTCCGTAAAACAATTTCGGAAAAACATTCAACCACTTTGCATTCCAAATGATATTAACCCAAATAGACCACATTTATCTAGAGGCTAGAGATGTTTTTTTTTTTTAAATATTCCAAAACCTTTGCCGCTTCGAAATAATTTTGCGATGAAAACCCAACAGATCAGCAGTTAGCAAACCATTTGTTGGACCATTATCAGTAGCACTTACTTAGAAGGTCCGACTGTGGTAACCATTTGGATATTCTGATGTTGTCAGTGCGTCCAGGTAGCTCATCTTTTTCCCACTTCCACAACACATCGTAAGGCAATTGGGAGAACACTTTTATCAGCATTTGCACCCTTTCTGAAGGTAGCAATGAAGTCTGGACATTTGTTCCTAAGCTCATGTACACCACGCCGTTCTTTGAGGAGTCCAGGAAGTTTTTGAGATCCTAGAATATTTTGTATTAAAAGTTGAAAGTGCAGGATCCATTTCATAGTCCATATTATGGTATTTTCATTTCTCTACTTTCACCTCAACGTTCAACAATTTCGCAAATTTTAATTTCATAATAATACAAGGTTAATCAGAAAGGGTGTACTAATCCGAAAGAGGGTACTTATCCGAAAGGGTAATAAAGAACCCATAATAATGAGTAACTTTTGTTCTACCACTTTCCCCAAAAGTCAATAGCTTAAGAGAATTAGCTGTTCAAATATTACATAAAAAATATGCTAAAATCTATCTATCCTCAGTTATGATCGGCCGGGTTTACATTTTAGGTCATAAATTTGGGGTCACAAATTAGAAGCTCCATTTTCTGATTTATTAACCAAAGTAGGGACAAAGAATTTTTGAAAAAACTAAAATAAAAATTCAAGGAAATAAAAATTATCGAATTTTTAAATGTATACACTTGCTTTGAAACCGTCATTAGTGATACTTTATGTGGCCCGCGGATTAATTACCTTTTCCGACTAACCTTGTATAAGAAAGTTAGTATAATATGAAGTGGAAGATCCATTATTCTTGTAACAAGGTCTAGATCATTAAACGATATCTGCCTAAAAATAATATCGATTGTTATGTTTTAACAAAATAGTAGCAACACTTCCTAACTATGCGAAAATGTATGGACATAATAACATACGAAAGTGTATTACAGAAGCAATAGTAATACTAAGCCAGTAATGCACTCCGCTCGCCTGACTCCCTAACCCTATTCAATCTTTTCATTTCTTTTCTGAAAGTGGACAGCGCTACCGAGGTCGGCTCAGAAAGAGGTGGCAACATGACTTGAACGCGTAACGTGCGGGCTGGTTTTAGGGTAGCGCAGGAAACGAGTACATGGAAGAACTTATGGGAGGCCTTTTCCCAGCAGACGGACAGTTAAAGCTGACATAAAAATAATAATTTTGCTTAGTTACGTTCTATTCCGTAAGTTGCGAAACTTATAGAATACTTATGTTTTTAAACATAAGTATTCTATAAGTTTAACATTTTATGTTGTTAAACAACATTTTGAAAATCTTAACACTGCAATAAATAAAAAAACTTACCGTTGGTAATTCTTTCTCCGGCTTCTGATGCAAACCACCCATATAAACAACACTAGGTGGCACTGGACGATTTGCTTCCCATGTAGGATGAACGTTCAAAAATAGCATATCAACATTATTTTCTAATTCACGTATAGTTGGCGCATTTGGTCCAAACAGTCTTTTGGCCATTTCATTTTCCGCTTCTTCTGCTTCAGACATAACATTTTCTAATTTATAAAAATGCCACAGTTCCACAATTTTCTCCCATGTCGTCAAATTATACGAACGGAGGCTCAAAGTCCTGGGATACAATAAAGGATGCCATGATGATCCAATAGTATCTATGTTATAACTTGAAGGACCGAACGAAGACACTTGAACAACAGGTGCTTTGAAAATATGAGACAAAACTAACGCGCATCTTGCAAAAGCTTCTACCATAAGCAAATCGAACTTTTCTTCTTTGATTAATTTTTGCACTTCATCCACTTTAAGCTGCATTTCAAAAACTGTTTTCGTTGTATGCATTCCTGCTCTTATTAGCGTAGTCATATCAGTGTCAACTGAAGAAGTCAGCTTGTACACTTTCGCCATATTCTCGTAAGAAAAGTCATGTACATCGATTTCTCTAAGATTGGCAGGCGCCCCTCCTTTTGGGAAGGCGGGATCTGTTGTGATGACTGTGACTTCATGGCCTCGCTTGGCTAGTTCTTGGGTCAGAGGACGAAACACCACCTGATGACTGATTGATGGAAATGGAAACACGGCTAATATTTTTGCTGCTTCATAGTGTGTAATTGAAAATGTACATATCAACAAAGTTATCGTAAGTAGCGACATTATCGCTGTGGCGTTTCAAATTGATATGAGACACTGATTCGTTTATTTCCTTTTATACACTCTCATGTAGTATAATCTATGCCCGCGACCTCGTCCGTGTTGATTCATCACCACCCCGGACTCCGGACTTGTATCAATTATTTATTTGGAATTGTAGTACAATAAATTGTGTCACTGTTTAGAGAAGTAGTGTACAGGGCTTAAATATTTAATCAAAAAAGGTATAATTTTTTAATTTTACAAACTAGTTAACGCAGAATCTAAATATTCCGGTATTTTTTTTCCTGTTGACGACACTTACAGTTTTTTCATTGGGCGGTAATTATATCAGAATAACTTAACTGCAACAAATGCTTTGCTGTCTGCTGTCGTTTGTAATACTTCTGTTTTGAAGAAGTTGAAAACAATGTTGAAAGTTATAGTAAACTAAGCGAAACATTTGTACAATTGTGACAATTTGTATATTGACATAATTCATAACTTGCGATGACTAGTCAATAATTTATCAATCTCATGCTCTAAGTGTTAAATTATGTGATAAAATTATGCCTACAATCATAATTTTATCAGACATCAGTTATTATTATAGGGGTGCAGAGATAATTCAGCAGCGGCATTTGTGAAACGTGAGCGCAGCTCTGACGCTGAATATCTGACAAATAATATAAATATCCTTATGGACTTTAGAACATAATTTGGTGTCCTGTCAGTTTACCAAAAATCTTTTTTTTTTTCATTTTACAAATTACATTTGGCAAACTTATGAATCATATTTTACCTTTATACAAACGATGGTTCTATAAATCACTTATTTGACTAATAATTATCGGACCAATTTTTATTTTGTAAAATACTAGCGACCCGCCCCGGCGTCGCTCGGGTACATTTCATAGCTTAAAACCTTCCGAAAAAAAATACCTAAATTAAAATTAAAACCGCATCACAATCCGTTGCTTAGTTTAAGGGATCTAAGTGTACAGACGGGAGGAAGCAGCTTTGTTTTAAACTTTGTGAAGATAATTACAAACAATTTATTTATTATTTACGTCAATTGATAAAACAACGCATAGCATGAATGCGTTTACTAAAATGCATTGTTTGTACTTTCTTTAACAAAATATGTAAATGACTGAGCAGCCAAAACATTATTTTACCTCGGCATTAATTAAAGTCGGTCGAATTTAATGCTAATCCGACTCAGCATACCCCGACTCCACGTGATCAGACTCTGTCCTACCCTTAGAGTGTTATTTAAAAGCGTGGAATAAAGTGAGTCTTCTGGCGGAGCATGCTCAGAATCACTGCCATGCTTTTTTGCTTGCATGATACGTACTTGCTTGGCTTGCTTACCTGTGCACTTTTAATTTTATTTTGTTAAATGTCGAATTTGACAAAATTAAATTATGTCAACTACTTCTACGCTCGGCCTCGTGCACTCGTTCCACTCAGGACCTCCTTCGCGAGTCTTCTGGCGGAGCATGCTCAGAAACACTGGCGTGCTTGCTTACTTGCATTACAAAATAAAACTCTAGCGAATTGAGTATTGTCAAATGAAATTTTATAAACTGATGATATGTTTGCGGAATAAGTTGTTTGTGAAATAAATAGTATATGAAACGTTGGATTTAAACTAAAAAAATGTCAACCGAGTTTTGGGGAAATATTAGTGAACCATAACTCAATTTGAAATAATTAGAATAATTTCATTATAAATTCACAGATTTTGAAAAAAATGTACAGCCAGCGAGATACTGGGCAGTTTTCACAGAACATTTTAAAGCGCGGTTCAAGTAGTCTGCTAGTGATGGTGAACCTTGGTAAGCCTCATTGAGAGATATGCGGGAAAGTGAAAAAGAGTGTTAGTTGGGATGCTTCGATTATTTTATACTAGGGGTCGCTTGCAGCTTCACCCGCGTGGATGTCGTTTGTGACGTGTTTCGCGTTTATCGGCGTAAAAGTAGCCTATATCCTTTTCAGGGTTCCAGACTATATCCGTACCAAGATTCATCTAAATCGGTAGTTTAGTCGTGATTAGGTAACAGATAGACACTGCCGGGGTTGCGGTGCATGCAGCTGCGAATCTCGCGACCCCGGCCAATGGTCAGGAGAAGGAACTCCGTGGGTTTTTAGCCGGTAGGAGTCAGGCATAACCCTTCGCCTCCCCTAGGCGAAGGGCATCCATGAGGATTAAAATACTTTTATTTTCTATTTATTATACTCTGTCTATCTGTTACCTCTTTAGGTAACAGATAGACAGAGTTACTTTCGCATTTATAATATAAGTTAGGATTACGATGACAATAATTAAACAGAGTTTACTACAAACCATTTATTTTCAACTCAATTTTTACATTTCATTTTTTTCATAGGCTTGTATTTAAATTATTAACATGATAAATATTACGTATTAAACTTACTCTATTTTTATGTACAGGTATGTCATACGAAATTATATTAACATCTTTCTCATCGGAAGTGTCAATAAATCTTGTTGATACAAACAAATAATTATAATTACAACCTTTGATTCCCGAAAATGCTCTCGGGTCTCTCATTTTGTCTTTACTTTTGCACATGTGACTGAACTCTTACTGAGAAATCTCCATAAATAATATACAAGAACTAAAAATACTGTAATCAAGCCTAAAACAATTGCTAGCAAAGTTAGAAATAGTTCAAGTTCAAGGTACTCTGCCCACGACATGTTGGCGGCTGGCGATCGTAGATGTTTCGCGCCGCCGTGCCGCAGAACGTACTCCGTCCACCATACGGCGCGGTCCAGTGGACGCTGTGGATCATCGCGCATCACACTGCGTAGTTTAACTATATTGAGACGATAGCTGGAAATGATACACAAGTAATGTTATGCTGATAATATTAGTTAATTTGTTGAAAATGTGCAATCAGCCTCGAATCCAGATAAAGACATTGTCGATAGTGATATAAGATCATTTGATTTATTGGACGAAATTAAGTCTCTTAAAATTATATAACATTGAATTTATGATGATTTTAATTTAATTACTTTAATTATTGAGCCAAGACTAGGTGTCACAATAAAAGAAGATAAGATTTCATGACATGATGATACAAATTTAAAATAAGTGCAATGCGAAACTGACATATGAAATTATTCAACAAATTAATTTATTTTTTAATCTTAGCCAAACTCAGGGTTAAGAGTCATAATAACCGCTATTGAAAATTGAGGTGTGAACTGCTTTTTTTAACCCACCTTTCATGTCCGATAACGGTATTGATAGCATTCCTAAATTCCTCCTCAGTCAACGTGTCTATATCAAGTTTGACTCCAATTTTATGGTATAAGTATTTTTCTGCATTTAACCACTGGTCACCCAACATCGGGATAGCGATTAGCGGTACGCCCGCTGTTATAGCTTCGTCTGTTGATTGCAGACCTCCTTGCATTATGAATGCTTTGATATTTGGATGCCCTGAAAGTTTTATCTCGGTGTAGTTTTGTCTGAATCTGTTTCTTCATGGATATCTTTGACGGGTGTGAAAAGTCGAAATAAGCGTTCTACGATAATTCATATGTGTCACTTGCCAGTTATAAAATTCTTGGAGAAATAATTATGATCCATAGCGTTGGAATAATGTTTTATGTACAAAAATTTACAAAAACTATACATTTTAAATGTTTCTATATTGAAAAATATATTCTTGTTGAAGATGACTTGCAAAGCAATAAGCGAATGTAAATAAATAATTAAAATAAAAATCAATATTTTCATCTCCAAATAAATTTGAAATATTGGTTAAAGTCAACATTATTATTTCTTTTGTGTCCGTTGTGGTAGTTTTAGAAAATTACCTTCTTTATTGTATTATTAGGTTTGGTAGATTTTCATTATGTCTAGTCCTAACAGGGTTCTAATAAAATAAATTTAATTTTGGCATAATATCAAAAACGTTTGAAATGGAAGTCATAATAGGTCTGATGTAGATTTAATATAGGTTACTAGAAAAGGCTTCTATATAAAAATTAAATTCAGAATCCTTGCAATCAAGTTTCGATAATAACCATCCATGTTGTTCCTCTTAATGCAAATAATCCAAGTAGACACTTACGTAAATGCAGACATGTTTGAACTATTCCAAAACCATATAAAAATGAATTAAAGGTGGGCTTTAATTAATGTTGAGATGGATACCCGATAAGTTAGCAGTTAGCAACCCATTTTTTGGACTTCTTCATCTTTAGCACTTACTTAGAAGATCCGATTGTGGTAACCATTTAGATATCCTGATGTTGTCAGTGCGTCCGGGTAGCTCATCTTTGTCCCACTTCCACAACACGTTGTAAGGCAATTGCGAGAACACTTTTATTAGCATTTGTATCCTTTCTGGAGGTAGCAATGAAGGCTGGACATTTGTCCCCAAGCTCATGTAGACTACGCCATTCTTTGAGGAGTCCAGGAAATGTTTGAGGTCCTATAATATGAGATATTATTACCTATTTAATTAAAATTTGAAAATGCGTGACCCATTACTGTTAGAATTCTATCCAAATTTCAGAATTCTATCTTCCTAATTTCAACATAAAAAAGTTCAAATTACACAAAAATGATATGATTATGTGATAGTATTATAACACATACTTGAAGGTATATTAATCTCGTATCTAGGTCTAAATGTTTTTTTTAGCTCACCGGAATTAACTCCTTTTTTTCATTCGAATAAACAAAAAAAAAAAACTCACCGTTGGTAATTCTTTTTGCGGCTTCTGATGCACACCACCCATATAAACAACACTAGGTGGCACTGGACGATTTGATTCCCATATAGGATGAACGTTCAAAAACAGCATATCAACATTATTTTTTAATTCACGTATAGTTGGCGTATTTGGCCCAAACATTCTTTTGACCATTTCATCTTCTGCTTTTTCAACTTCATTTATAACCCTTTCTATTTTATAAAAGTTCCACATTTCTAAAATTTTTTCCCAAATAGTCATATTATACGACCGCCGATTCATGGGGCTTGGATACAGCAAAGGGTGCCATGATGATCCAATAGTTTCTACATTGAAAGTCATAGACCCTAACGAAGACACTAGAATCACAGGTACTTTGAAAACATGTGACAAAACCAACGCGGGTTTTACACCAGCTTCAATCAAAAGCAAATCAAACTTTTCTTCTTTGATTAATTTTTGGACTTCATCCACTTTCAGTTGCATTTCCACAATTGTACTCAACACATAAAATGCTTCTCTTATCTGCGTTACTAAATCAGAGTCTCCTGAAGAAGTCAGCTTGTACAGTTTTACCCAATGTTCGTAAGAAAGGTCATGGACATCGATTTCTGTAAGATTGGCAGGCGCCCCTCCTTTTGGGTAGCCGGGATCTGTTGTGATGACTGTGACTTCGTGCCCTCGCCTGACTAACTCATCAGTCAGAGCACGGAAAACCACTTGATGACTGATTGATGGAAGTGGAAAAGCGGCCAATATTTTTGCCGCATCATAACTTGTAATTAAAAATGTACATATCAACAAGGTTATTGTAAGTAGCGACATTATCGCTGTGGCGTTTCAAATTAATATGAGTGATAAATTCGTACGTTTCCTTATATACAGCTTTTAGTAGGATAAGCAGCTATGTCTGCGATAGTGATAAAAACCAAAAAAGAAACAGTTTTAAAACGTAGTAAATGTTTATTATACAAAGAAATATGTAATGAGATGCTATGTGGTTATCCAAACATCATCTGATTGCTGTGTGGTTATCCACACAACATCTGATTATTCCGAAATTCGCTTCCTTGTAGACAACAATTCCAGCTCTCCAGTCGGTGTGCCGGCGTTGGTTGATAGTGGCTAATGGCTAAATAACAACGGAATCGATACATCTGCGAGGTTTAACTGCGCCTGCCACAATGAGTCCTTGAATGAGTGACTATTCGTTAGGTATTGAGACTCCTCCGTGCTTTGGTGAGCACTTTAAACTGTCACGTCGTTCGTTTTTGAATCGCGATATCGTTTCGTCATCATATTTCTGCCTTTATACCAACTTATTTGGGGTCGGCTCAACATGTGTTTTTCTTTCATACATCTCTATTAGCCGTCATGACAGTAGTAACCCTCTTTCTAGTTATATCATCTTTTACATTATCCATCCATAGTTTCTTTGGTCTTCCTCTACTCTTAGGCCCGGACTCCACCAAAGCGGAGATGTGCGGAGATGTCTCGTAAACAACCAATAGGAATTTGTTTTGAGTTGAAGCTTAGCGGAGAGATTTGAAAATAACGCAATCCTATTGGTTGATCGAAACATCTCCGCACATCTCCGCTTTGGTGGAGTCCGGGCCTTATAGCCATATAGATAGATCGCGATATCGTTTCGTTACATCTTTACACCGTGAGCCCGAGGTACCAGAAAGATTTAAACACGCCTTTCTGATGGTATTATGAGTCAAATTTTATATCAACGAAAGTCCAATTCAGTAATCATTTTTTTCGTTTTTTTTTTTCGTTACTTTATAAATCTATAATATAAATTAACTTTAGTACTTCCTTGTAAGCAATAGCTTAGATTGAACTGGCAGTATTTATAAATTATCGTGTGATTGGATAAGACACTTCTCACTTCACAACCCTCCCTGACAAATAAGACATACGGCGAGAGGGGTATGGTATGATAAAAGTCGCAACGCCGCGTTCATAGGACTTGTTAACATAGACATTTTTCCATTTGTGAATTTCCGTAAATATTTCGAAAATTAAGCTTTATTCAACAAACTATATCCTAGCTTTTCTTTTCCAAGTAGGCATCGGAATCGAAGGTTAAAATCTTTCGGGCACCTCGGGCCTACGGTGTATATATTGTTTAGTCATTGTAATTACAACATTATGTTATTTTAATTCTTCCACGCGGCCGGAGTCGCAGGCACAGGCTAGCTGTGTGATAATTGATTACATAATTATTGATGCTAGATCAATAACTATGTAATCAATTTATCATTCTGACGATGATAAACATTATCATCATTAATATTTTGAAATAAATTCAACCACTCATGACATGCTTATGGTACTTAAAATTATCTTATCCAAAATAACAACAGTAGGCTGATTCAGGTATTTTTTTTGAAGCAGAATACGTTCTACTACTATACTATTATTACAACGTGTTACATAATTCCCCATAAAAAAGAAAATTTTAATCAAATGTTGCCATTTACCTCTCAGAGGAAATTAGGTAAGAATGTAAATAACTTTCTGGGTAGTCTACTCTTTACAAGGGACCTTTTAATCCCCTTTCAGTTTAAGGGTTTTTTTTTGTAACACGTTGTATACTATTAAAAAACCTTGCAGGTTTTTTTAAATAGTTAGTTTGGTTTACAAATATTGTAAAATTCTTTGACACTAAAATCAAAACCAGAAGTTTTGATGAGTACGATTAGAAAAACCTTTATGCTTACTGAAAGTTTCCTGCTCCAATAAAACAGCATTTTGTTGTAATAGCAATTACTAAACACCATAGATGTAACGCAATGATATCGCAATTCAAAAATGGCTACAACGCCATCTAGTTGCTACTACTTGTTTCCATCTCACAACTTTTTTAAGAAGCACAACACACTGAGATGAACATTGACTTTTTTTTATTGACCTTGTTGATAACTCGTAAGGACTGGTCGATAATTTGTGAACATAGTATGTTCTCTGATAACGTTACGTGTAAAATGAAGTATTATTACAAGGATGATATCGCACTAGAGTTAATTCAGCGTTGCCATTTTTGAAGCGTGAGCGCAGCGCGGACGCTCTGTACTGGTGTTCGAAAATTTCTACAACACTTGACTAAAATGTTGTACGTACGAAATTTCAATGAGTTATGTGTTGACAGATATTATGTTTTTTTTCTGAAGTGGCGCCACTTTCGCTGGGGGAAGCACCGTAAAATATGTATTTATACACAAATCAAAATTAATTCTCTTGATTTTCTTCCGGAGTGTTGGTATGTTTTGAAGTACTTAAAAAATGACCGGCCAAGTGCGAATTGGACTCATGCACCTTGGAAGGAAACGTATAAAAAGCCGTTTCGTCTGATTTCTACAAAACTGTGCTAGTCACACCTCGTTTTATTTAAGACTGCTCGATGAGGGTTGAATAAACAAAAATACTGTATGAGGAGTCTACTATGACGAGTGGCTATAGTGATGTTCGTAGGATACAATTAAATGTCTTTGGTAATGTCGGTACAGCACCTATTACATGTTGAAAGATAACACAAAATCATCATCATCTGCCTAGCCTTTTCCCAACTATGTTGGGGTCGGCTTCCAGTCGAACCGGATGCAGCTGAATATCAGTATTTTACATGGAGCGACTGCCTATCAGACCTCCACAACCCAGTAACTGGGTAATACGATACTCTTGGTAAGACTGGTTGTCAGACTTTCTGGCTTCTGACCAACAGCAACGACTGTCAAAGATCTACAAATGACAGCCGGGACCAACGGCTTTACGTGCTTTCCGAGGCACGGAGGAAACTCGCTATGGTAAATGGTCACCCATCCACAGACCAACCTCGGCAAGCGTGGCTTAACCCGGAAGATCGGTCTATGCGGCTGTAATTATTTAGCCACGAGCTCCTCTTAACACATTATTACATGTTGAAAGATAACACAAAATATAATAGGTAATTACTGTTTTTTTTTTGATAAATAATACAGGGTGTTAACGAATTCGTGTAATTCCTTAAAACCACATGATCTACTACTGATGTAGACAGCCCCCGAACGGGATTTAGCTTGATTAAAAATAAAAAAATAAAAATATTATTTTTTCATGCGGCTTTGTTACTGATCGTATCTAACCACCTAATAAGGATTCAGTAAAAAAATAAGAATTAATTTTATGGCAAAAAAAATGTTTTATTTTTGTGAACATTTCGATGCCACGCATAAATTAATGAAAGCACGGCGACACGGCTGGCAGGCACAACTAACGCAATACTGCTCTTTGCAGTCAGATAACTCAAGGCCCTAAAATGACTGAGAAATAGAAAACCAAGATAATTTTTTGAATTTTTTTTACTTGTTTTTCAAAAATTCCCATTTTGGGTTAATCTGTGTCACCAGTAGATCACGTGGTTTGAAGGAATTACACGAATTCGTTAACACCCTGTATACATAGGTACCTCAATGGACATCAAAATATATTTCTTGCGTTTGTAACTGATAAAATTAAAACTGATTAAAATGTGCTCGGTTATGATAATGAAGGTAAAAATATCATGCAGGCAGACAGATATTTCTAAAAGATAGTGAATCTGCATGATTTGTGTATTGTTATCAGTAATGCTCATATCATATTGATGCATTATAGATAGATAACTCATATTCGACGTATTCCTTGTAGGCGTGTTAGTTTGTCCTACATGCAACAAATTGGTCTGTCAGTAGATATCGAAAAATATCAAATGTAGTTTTTTTTAAAATACCCAGAATTCGGTATTAAATATTATTTATCTTTAAAGAATCAAATGGAGAGCCTTTGATTTTCATAATATTAATCCATAGCTGACCCTTTAACAAAGCTTTCTATGACTAAGAATGTTTAAAAATACCAACCAGTTGAAAGTTACCATTAAAAGTGTACCTACGAATTAGATTAGATTGTTTTATGAAATCATCCAGATACTGCTTAGTGAAGGATGATTGTTTCAAAAATTTACTATGACATTAAGCGTAAAAAATACGAGAAAAACATCCTCATTTCATCAGCTATCCAATGAGCCAAGAATGTGGTGATGGTGGTGGTGGTGGCGACAAGCGGAGTGCGCTTATAAAAGGTCCGGCACGCTGCACTTCGTTCTCTGTAGCTCGCTTTTTGTGGTTCTTTTATTATCCGCCTTAACACTTCTACTGAGCCCACATGCATCAGTGTCGACTATCTTTAATCAGGCCCTAAACATAAAGGGCAATGACGTCAATGTACGTCAATTGCTGGCTAGTCCAAAATAGGTGGCACTGGACGATTTGATTTCCATATAGTATGAACGTAAAAAATTGCATATCAACATTGTTTTTTAGGTCACGTGTAGTTGCCGCATTTGCCCCAAACATTTTTTTGGCCATTTCATGTTCTGTTTCTTCAGCTTCATACATAACATTTTCTAATTTATAAAAATTCCATACTTCCTTAATTTTTTCCCTCGTCGTCATATTATACGAACAGACTCAAAGTGTTTGGATACAATAAAGGATGCCATGATGATTAAATGGTATCTATGTTAAAACTTGCAGAACCGAACGAAGACACTAGAACCACAGGTACTTTGAAAATATGAGACAAAACCAACGCGGATCTTTCACCAGCTTCTAATATAAGCAAATCGAATTTTTCTTCTTTGATATTTTTTGCACTTCATCCACTTTCAGCTTTTCCTCAAGTGCGTTCGTTACAGGAAACGCTGCTCTCATCTGCTTAATCATATCAGCATCACCTGGCATACTTTTATCCAATACTTGTACAAAAATTCACGGACGTCGATTTCTGTGAGATTGGCAGGCGTTCCTCCTTTTGGGAAAGCGGTATCTGTTGTGATGACTGTGACTTCATGTCCTCGCTTGGCTAGCTCTTGAGTCAGAGGACGAAACGCCAGACTTGATGATGGCTTGACGGAGTTGGAAACATGGCCAATATTTTCGCCGCTTCCTATTATGTCATTGAAAATGTACACATAAACATCAACAAGATTATCGGAAGTAGCAACATTAGCGCTGTGGCATTTCAATTTTTTATGAGTCGTTTATTCGTTTGTTTCCTTTACAGAATTATATAGAATTAGCAATGTCTGCGACTTCGTCCTTGTTGAGTCATTTCCACCTCGGACTTGCATCAATGATTTATTTGGAATTGTAGCGCACAAAGGCATTTAAATAGTTAATGTCAGATTTGGCAAATTACAAGTGGAACTGTCAAGAGAATTGTATAATATATAAATCATTGGTCAAAAGAAATCTTGTAGAAAAACGCTTTCAAAATGGTAATTATAAATTATGTTCGATTATAGCGTCGCTTGAATTATAGATACTTGCAATAGTTTAAAAAAATTATTCTCAATTTACGTAATACATATAAAATAAAAAGATTTATTAGTAACTGACAGTCACTTCTCTCGCACTTGGCGTGCTCTCGTTTATTCACTAGATTTTGCTACAATGTATCGCCATAAAAATACGCCATAACCATTATTGAAGAGTTTAATGTGATAATGTCGTAGCTACAGTGTAGCATGTATAACAAAAGCTTATTTTTAACTCCTACACCAGTGACCGTAGAAAAAAGCTCAAGTCTTGACCTAAAAACAAAAAAAAAAGGACTAACAAAACGATAAAATAAATAAAAACCTAAGAATGGAAATGTAAATAGGAGCTGACCTCAACATAGTTGGTAGAAGGTTAATCAGATCAATTAAAAACTTAAGATTCACTACAGAGAAAAAACAAAATTTGGTTAGAAAAGTGAAAGCCACACACCGGTTTCTGAAACTCGAATTAATAGTTTCTATCTATGGTTGGAACCATTGAATGATTTAGGAGTGTCTAAGCTGTGGGTTCTTATGATTTCTCTGATAGAATAAGTGAGAAATAATATTGTTTCCTGTATTTCAAAGAGTCTGTTGGTGATGGCAAACCTTGATAAACCTCATTGAGAGATATATGAAAAAGTTAAAAAAAAATCCATGTTATTTGGGATGTTTGGATGACAATAATTAAACAGACTTTACTACAAAACATTTATTTGCAATAGAATTTTACGTTTTCTTTTCTTTCAATTGCTAGTTTTTAGATTATTAGCATGATCAATATTTTGCATTGAACTTATTCTGTATTTATATACAGTATATTGTACAGTCATTCGTACGAAATTATATTAACATCTTTACCACCGGAACTATCAATATGTCTTATTGCTACAAATGAATAATTATAATTACAATCTTTGAGTTCCGAAAATACTCTCGGCTCTCTCATTTTGTCTTTACTTTTGCACTTGTGACTGAACTCTTACTGAGAAATCTCCATAAATAATATACAAGAACTAAAAATGCTGTAACCAAGCCTAATATAATTGCTAGCAAATTTAAAACTAGTTCAAGTTCAAGGTACTCTGCCCACGACATGTTGGCGGTGGGCGAGCGTAGATGTTTCGCGCCGCCATGCCGCAGAACGTACTCCATCCACCATACAGCGCGGTCCAGTGGACGCTGAGGATCATCGCGCATCACACTGCGTAGTTTAATTATATTGCGACGATAGCTGGAAATGATAAACAGATAATATAATTTAACCTGATAATAATATAAGGTAATTAGTTGAAAATGTGCAATCAGCCTACAGTGCAGATAAAGTCAATGCCGATAGAGATAAAGGATTATTTGATTTATTCGACGAATTGACGCCAACCAGAATTATTTAAAATGTTAAATATTATGTTTTTAAACTAAAAGCTGCTAAGAAAAAGACGACGTTAAAACATATAAAAATATGGTTGCATCCGGAAGGCAACAATATCAAGTTATACTACGAATTACTTATTTTTCTAAACATCACGCCTATATTCCTCGAAGGGTTGGGCTGAGGTGTACACCTTTATTTCTTACATAAAACTGGATCAATAATTTTCACTACAGAAAATGTAACAAAACTAATTAAGGATTTTATTTACCAACCTTTCATCACTAGTGACAGTATTTATAGCATTCCTCAACTTTTCTTCAGTCAACGTTTCTATTTCAAGTTTGACTCCAATCTTATGCTTTAAGTATTTTTCTACATTAAACCACTGGTCTGCAAACATCGGGATGCCGATCAGTGGTACTCCCGCTGTTATAGCTTCGTCTGTTGATTGAAGACCTCCTTGTGTTATGAATGCCTTGATCTTTGGATGTCCTGAAAGTTTATCCTTGTTTAGTTGTCTGAATCTGTGTATTTGTGTAATTTGTTTTGTCACAAATTTTGTTGCATATGTTCGGAAATACATCCAACCACTTTGCTTTCCTAAATGATATTAATGTGTCTCGCCCAAGTGTATCGAAAACGTTACGGCAGCCATTGCATTGTTTATCTATTGTGTCTATAATTACAGTACTACACAGGTTAATCCGAATAGACTACATTTATCTTCAGACTAGACATGGATTATTTTCAAATATCAAACCATGATGAGCCCGCTTTTAAACAATTTTAGCATGAAAACTCAATAGATCAGCAGGTCACGCATCACACAACACATCTAATGGAATCCTTAGCACTTACTTAGAAGGTCCGACTGTGGTAACCATTTGGATATTCTGATGTTGTCAGTGCGTCCGGGTAGCTCATCTTTGTCCCACTTCCACAACACATCGTAAGGCAATTGGGAGAACACTTTCACCAGCATTTGTATCCTTTCCGCAGGTAGCATTGAAGGCTGGACATTTGTTCCTAAGCTCATGTACACCACGCCGTTCTTTGAGGAGTCCAGGAACTTTTTGAGATCCTAGAATACGATATTTGTAATAAGAATTTGAAATTACAGCATCCATTTCATAGTACATGTTATGGAATTTCATATTTCTCTTACTTACAACGTTCAATAATTTCACAAATTTCAATTAAATCAAAATAGAAGTTTAGGTACATTATTTTTGTAACTAGATCTAGATAATTAAATAACTAACTAACTCCCGGAAATAATATCTTTTTTAATGTTGGGACCAAAACGGAGCAACACCTCCTAGCTATGCGAAAATGTAAGGACATTATAACATATGAAAGTGTATCACAGAAGCAATATTAATACCAAGAAGTAATGTAATTCGCTCGCCTGACTCTGTCTCTCTGATTTTTTTCATTACAGTATAATACACAGTCATCGTTAAATAAAAATGTATACATTTAAGTATTTTGAAAATGAGATTGAGCAGGACACTTCTCCCGCTTGTATAACGACGGCTACACAAGAGTCTCTAGACAATGGTTGCCTGAAGATGGGCGGCGCAGCCAAGGTGGGCCCGGAAAGAGGTGGCAAGATGACCTGAACGCGTATCGCGAAGGCTGTTTTGAGATGGCACATGAAAAGGGTGCATGGAAGAACTTGGAGGAGGCCTTTGCCCAGCAGAGGGACAGTAAACGCTGGTATAAAAACGAGAAATTTGCTCAGGTACATTCTATTCTGTGAGCAGAGAAACTAAAGGAATACTTATGTGAATAGTAAACAAAACTTTAAAAATCTTAACATTGCAATAAATAAAAAAACTCACCGTTGGTAATTCTTTCTCCGGCTTCTGATGCAAACCACCCATATAAACAACACTAGGTGGCACTGGACGATTTGATTCCCATATAGGATGAACGTTCAAAAATAGCATATCAACATTGTTTTTTAACTCACGTATAGTTGGCGCATTTGGCCCAAAGATTCTTTTGGCTATTTCATTTTCTGCTTCTTCAGCTTCATACACCATATTTTTAAATTTATAATAATGCCATAGTTCCATGATTTTATCCCATGTCGTCATATTATACGAACGGAGGCCCAAAGTGTTAGGATACAATAAAGGATGCGATGCTGATCCAATAGTATCTATGTTAAAAATTGCAGAACCGAACGAAGACACTAGAACTACAGGTACTTTGAAAATATGAGAAAAAACCAACGCGACTCGTGCACAAGCTTCTAAAATAAGCAAATCGAACTTTTCTTCTTTGATTATTTTTTGCACTTCTTTCACATTCAGCTGCTTTTCGAACATTGTGTTCCCTATATGCATTGCTCCTCTTATTACCTCAATCGTATCAAGAGAAGAAGAAGTCAGCTCGTACACTTTCGCCATGTGCTCGTAGGATAAGTCATGGACATCAATTTCTTTAAGATTAGCAGGTGTCCCTCCTTTCGGGAAGGCGGGATCTGTTGTGATGACTGTGACTTCATGTCCTCGCTTGGCTAGCTCTTGGGTCAGAGGACGAAACACCACTTGATGACTGATTGATGCAGTTGGAAACACGGCCAGTATTTTTGCTGCTTCGTAATGTGTAATTGAAAATGTACATATCAACAAGATTATCGCAAGTAGCGACATGATCGCTGTGGCGTTTCAGACTGATATGAGATATTGATTCGTTTGTTTCCTTATATGTATACTAACTCATGGAGCTATGCCCGCGAATTTGTCCGTGTTAAGTCATTACTATACCGGACTCGTATCTATAATTTATTTGGAATTATAGCACAATTAATTATGGCACTTTTAAAGAAGTAGTGTATAGGGCGTAAAGAGTTTTCCGCAAAAGGGAAAACTATTAAATTAAAATTTTATCAACTGGTAACCACATACCATCTGATTATTCCAGTATTCGCTTCCCCGTAGACGGCACTTCCAGATATAGGTGGTATATAATCAGAATTACTTAACTGCAGCAAATGCTTTGCTCTCTGCTATAATTTGTAGTATTTTTTCATCGAAGAATTTGAAAGCAATGTCGAACGTTATAGTAAACTATGTATGATTATAGACATTTTTATATATTGACATAATTCATAACTTGCGATGAGTAGTCAATAATGTATCAATTGAATTACGTAATTGTACGTTGTCTGATAAAATTACGTATTTGGATAAGTCATTATTACAGGGGTGATAGCGCAGCAGATTTAATTCAACATCGACATTTGTGAAGCGTGAGCGCAGCACTGACGCTGAACTTCTGACAAATAATATACATACCTTTATAGACCATTGAATATAATCTGCTTTGTAGCTACAGGAAAATGTTCTTAGAAGACTGTCCATAAAATTTAAAAATATTTCGCTAGGCAATAAAAGAAATAAAAAAAACACTTGTCCTATCTTTACACTTGATTTTTTTTGCTATTTTTGACTTTTCTGGTACTCTTACCTCAGTGGGTCTGGACAATTATTGTGATCCTTAAAAGAATTGACCGATTGGCACCATAAAAAAGTTTTGTCAGAACTACCCATTGCCTTGCTGACGTGACTGGATGTCTTGTATTTTGATTTTCAAAAGGCGTTCGATAGAATCAATACTGAAATTGTGAGACAAGTTAATTGATCTCAGATTATCTTCGTGATCGTCAGCATCATAGTATGTGCGGCTAGGCTTGTAAATTTCCCGATCGTACGACACGCGTTCAGGAGTAAGTCAGGGGTCCATATTAGGACCTTTGTTATTTCTTATAATGGTTACTGACATTCCACAAGTACTGAATCATTCCAAGTGCTAACTTTATGCTGACGATTTAAAATTGTACTCTGAGATACAATCCATTCAGGCTCTGTGGCACTTCAACAAGATATTGATGCTATAAGTGAATGGTCTGTGATTAATAAAATGGAATGAATTAATTAATAGAATGGATAACTTAAAATAAATAACCTGTACATTATGTATCAATTTTCATATCATTATGTTTTAAATTCAAATAGGTACTGATGTTTTTATATTCCCATTATAATTTTACTATTTATTGTATAATACTCTGCCTAAATAGTCTGATATTGTTTTATAATTATAACTTTAATAATATCATTTTCCAATGTGTAAAGTTTGAGCATCATGCAGCAATTAATGATCGGTTCATAGTATATTATATAATTAATGATAGGTACAGGTATAATCATATCATATTACTGCCTATTGTCTGGTAGTATGAGTCTATCATGCTTACTTAAATGTCCTGCTGATGGCGGCGTTGTATAATCGGTTGTTGGGTTCCCTGCAATATGGTTGAGCTAAGCGATGCGGATGTGCACGTCATGCTCGTGAACGGGTGCTGTCTGTCGGGATTGGTCAGCCCTTAAATGCTATGGCAATCCTAGTAGGCATATTTTTCTTTTTGTTCCTTTTATGTGAGTTTATTTCTTACATTAACCTGCATTATTCTCATTCTATTTCTCACACTACTGTAATGGAATTGTCATGAACTACTATTTTGAAAAGAGTATTCTTTAGATTTCTGTTGTTGTTATTATTTTATCTTTTAGACTCTTTGAAAGTCTGTTAGTGATGGGTGAACCTTAGTAAATCTCAATGAGAGATATGAGAGAAAGTGAAAAAGACAACGTGTGATGCTTCGATAATTTTACGTTACGATGACAATAATTAAACAGATTTTATTACAAAACATTTATTTGCAATACATACATGTTTTACATTTTCCTGTCTTTCATTAGCTAAGTAGTATTCAGATTATTACAATGATAAATATTTTGCATCGAACTTATTCGGTATTTACGTTCACTTGTACAGTCATGTCATACGAAATTATATTAACCTCTTTATCAATGGAACTATCAATATAACCATACAACACAATAATATTGATAAAATTAATACTTATAATTACAACTTTGAGTTCAGAAAATACTCTCGGGTCTCTCATTTTGTCTTTACTTTTGCACTTGTGACTGAACATTTACTGAGAAATCTCCGTAAATAATATACAAGAACTAAAAATAATGTAATCAAGCCTAATACAATTGCTAGCAAAGTTAGAACTAGTTCAAGTTCTAGGTACTCTGCCCACGAGATGTTGGCAGCGGGCGAGCGTAGATGTTTCGCGCCGCCGTGCCGCAGAACGTACTCCATCCACCATACGGCGCGGTCCAGTGGACGCTGTGGATCATCGCGCATCACACTTCCTAGTTTAACTATATTGCGACGGTAGCTGGAAATGATAAACAGGTTATTTTATTTCAGCGGCTATATTGCTTTCACGGTAAGTTGATTAATTTGGCAGATGTCAGTTCATGACATGAAAATAAATTGTAATGGCGCTTGTGTATGACAATTTAATTCAACAAGTATTAAATCAATTTAAAATATTAATAAAGCGTTACCCAAAAGGTTGTTTTAAAATCAGAAACATAGAAACAATATAGTTATATGTGTTTAACGCCATAATTATTTAGTACATAAATGATTTTGAAAAAACCCCGACGCGTTTTCAAACTTGCGTCAGATGGTACCAGTTGCCAGAGACGTGCGTATCGATAAAATAATTTCGATAAATTTATATTAACAGAATGAATATTTTGACTATCGTAATAATTATAGACGATAGGCTCAGTTGATTGAATAATTAAAATAAGGCTCATTATAGCCCAGTTGCCTTGCAAAAGGTCGGTCAGTCCTAAATTTTGGATACGTGTTATGGATATGTGTTCTTAGACATACATACAGACATAATTTTATTTGCCGATGACATTCCCTTATTTTTAAAATATAATAGATAGAAAAGATAGGGGCGTTTTACATGTTAACGAGAGCCTTACTGTTCTTTCTAAATGGTTTGCAGCCAATAATCTATTACTAAATGCAAACAAAACAAAATGCCTTAAGTTTTCACTACCAAATGTTCCCCAAGTAGGTTTAAATTTAATGCTTGAAGGCAATAATCTTAACACAATTAATGACACCGTATTTTTAGGTATAACTCTCGATTCAAAATTGCAGTGGGGTGCGCATATTACTGCCCTGTCGGCTAGGTTAAGTTCTGCTGCATACGCAGTTAGGAAAATTAGGCAGCTGACTGATGTAGCTACAGCTAGGTTAGTATACTTCGCATATTTCCACAGCATTATGTCCTACGGAATTCTGTTGTGGGGCTCAGCAGCTGACGTAGATTCTATTTTTACCCGACTACGGCGAAGCCTAAAGGAAGGGTAATGATTTTGGCAGTCTATGTATGTATGTATGTAAGTATGTATGTATGTTTGTATGTATGTTTGTATGTTCCACCGTAGCGCCTAAACTACTGAACCGATTTTAATGAATGAGGTGTCAATAGATTTGTAATAATGGCCCGGGTAACATAGGCTATATACCTTTAATCAAATTTTTTTTATGACGGAATTTAAACCTAAGATTCTAGCCTCGAAAAAATTAAATTGAGATAATCATCACGTGTTTGGTATCAACAGAAAAGTCTTGGCAAGCACATTACAAATATGTATATATATCATATTGTTAAGTCAAAATATATGTTTAAAATGCGGTCGTACAGTTCGCGCGGCAGTCATATTTGTGCCTATTGGTGCCGCGGTCTATACCCTTTCTTAGAATGCGACGATGTAGATATTACACGGCTAGTGTACCTATAAGCCCGATCGGGAAACGGAAAAGTATTAAATAAAAAATAAAGTTAAAAAACTTTAACCCGACTACGTAAATAAAAAAGGGGTCTAAAAAGTTCGAAACAAGAAAATAATTCAAACAGAAATCCAGAAATTCATAGGTACAAAAATGGTCAAGGTAGAGCCGTGGTCGCACTTACTGTATACCTACTATGATTATGTGGGTGCTAGGAACACCTCCATTAAACACACAGTTGACGATAAAGATGCTTGGCAATAACTCCTTCTGCACATGTGGCTTCCCTGGTACCTCATTAACGTCGTATGTGTACCTATGTCTATTAACTAACCTCATTACGATTAGCTTTATTTTATTTTATTACTAACGTTACTCTCAAGATATCTTTATCTTATTATACAGTGATTATCTTTGTAATGTGTTTTGATGACAATTAACCATGTCAGTTGTTTTATATAGTTTAGCGTCCTTTTACTTTTTGTAAATGTGAGAGCTTTGTAGACTTGCTAGATGCCTGGATACCTAGTTAATTTCTGACCATATTTTTCATTTTGTTTTTTTGTGTGGTTCCTGCTCTTAAGTCTACTTTGCTCTCTCATAATATTCTAAGTCATAACTGTACCCACTCAAATTGTTAAGGATATGGATTTTAAAAGAGTAACCATGGAGTTTCTTGCCGGCTCTTCTCCATAGGAAACGACTAATTGGAACCGTGCACCTAAATTCGACTTTTCATAAGCGCCTGTAATGGTTTATGTGAAATAAAAACTTATGATTTTGATTTTATAAAAATTACAAATTTTGTACTTTGAGTGACCTCGGCGCGCTCTGCCATCTTGGGTTAAAGAACCCAAAAATGGGTTTTTATTAAATAACTCCTTATGGGTTTTATGCCAAAAATTATTCACATCAATTTTGTAGAAAATTAAATTTTTATTTTTCATTCCCGACTCAAAATCAGAGGTATTTTATAGGTTTGAAGCCCATGTCTGTCTTTCTGTTTGGCTGTCTATTTCTCTCTCTGTCTGTGTGTCTGTTTGTGGGCTTTTCATAAAAACAGCTAACTTAACACATCCAAAATTCAGGACCGACGAACCTAACGAAAGATAAACCTCTTTTTTGCGACCCGGCTACTATGCTTATTATTGGTGATAAATAAACATTTATGTTCACTCATCCCATACCTGCTGGATTCATTATCACATCAGCAAGTAATCGTCTATTGTTGAAGATATGCATGCTAATTGACTTAATCCTAATTACTTAAATCACAAGTATTTGAAATGTACATAAAATCACATTACAATAATTTGTCAAATTCTCGCTGAAATTTTACAAATTTTATCGATAGTTGAATCGACTATAGTCACATATCTAGCAACTCCTATTGACATGTGTCATTTTAATCTTCTTATCGTGAAAACAATATAATATTAGGTTATTCGCTTAAAATGTGCAATCAACCAATGCAATCAGGTAAAAAGTCACTGTCGATAGAGATAAAAGATTATTTGGTTTATTGGACGAAGTGACGCCAAATAAAGTTATTCAAAATATTAAATATGATATTTTTGCGTTAATAGATGCCAAGGAAAGACTGTACGTTAAAATAGAAATTCCTAAAATAATACGAAATATTCAAAAAAAATCAAATAAGTACCATCAGGATGGTAACAAAATCGAGTTATACTACAAATTACTTAATTTTCTAAATTACATTTACATTACATAACATAACGCCCGTATTCGTCGAAGGGTTGGGCTGAGGTGTTATAGTACACCCTTATTTCTTACATAAACTTGATCAATAATGATTGGTATTCAAAACGTAACAGGACTAATTGAAGATTTATTTACCCACCTTTCATCACCAATGACAGTAGTGATAGCATTCCTAAATTCCTCTTCAGTCAACGTTTCTATATCAAGTTTAACTCCAATTTTATGCCGTAAGTATTTATCTACATTAAACCACTGGTCCGCAAACATCGGGATGCCGATCAGTGGTACTCCCGCTGTTATAGCTTCGTCTGTTGATTGAAGACCTCCTTGAGTTATGAATACCTTGATCTTCGGATGCCCTGAAAATTACTCACTGTTTAGTTTTGTCTGAATCTGTTTATACGGAATTTGTTATGTACGGTTCATTTAAATAAATATTGCTATATTGAAACAGATATCCTTGGTTGAAACTGACTTACATAAAACATAAGTCTATTTGTGATTGTTAACGGTTTGCAATTCAGTTTTTGCACTTGCCCGAATCATTTTGGACACAAACGAAGCACTTAGACGAACGCGCGCGATGCACGTTGCGAGTTTAACTCAGGCGTGAGTAAATCATAAGCAAGCATGTCTATGCAAGTGTCTCGTGTTTATAATTCAGACAGATAAGCAACTGAAATATGAATCAATATTTTAGTTTTCCAGATTAACTTTAAAATCATAACTCAAACTTGGTACGATCGGCCAAATTAGTGGTCTGCCAGTTTTGACAACAATTGAAAGGTTTTTACAGAAACCGCACAACTTTCTTTCGTTAAATTTTTCAATAAAGACAAAGAACTTCATGGCATTATTAAAGTTAAAAAAAAAACTTTAATGTTGTATGAGTCATGAATTAAATAATGTGTTATTTTATAGCGGGTTACTAATTCCGTGAAACCAGTTTGGAAAAACATCCAACCACTTTGCTTTCTAAAATGATATTAATTCAAATAAACCTCATTAATCTACAGACTAGAGATGGATTTATATTATTATGAAATTTTCCAAAACTATGATGAGCCTGCTTTTAAGTAATTTTGTGATGAAAACCCAACAGATCAGTAGTTAACAACCCATCTATTGGACCATTATCTTTAGCACTTACTTAGAAGGTCCGACTGTGGTAACCATTTGGATATCCTAATGTTGTCAGTGCGTCCAGGTAGCTCATCTTTGTCCCACTTCCACAACACATCGTAAGGCAATTGGGAGAATACTTTCACCAGCATTTTTATCCTTTCCGCAGGTAGCATTGAAGGCTGTACATTTGTTCCTAAGCTCATGTACACCACGCCGTTCTTTGAGGAGTCCAGGAAGTTTTTGAGATCCTATAATACGATATTTTGAATTAAAATTTGAAAGTGCAGGATCCATTTCATAGTCCATAATAAGGTACCTATTTTAATATTTCTCTTACTTCATCGTTTAACAATTTCGCAAATTTTAATTTAATAAAAATAGAAAAAAGTATGTAAAACATAAATTGCAAGGTACACTGTTCTTGAAGCTAGGTCTAGATCAGTCTGCATCAAATTGGGCGATAACGCCCCCTTGTGGGCGCTAGAGCCTTACAGGGGGCGGTAAAGGGTGGTAAGAGTAATGATTGCAATAGTGATTTTCAAGATTTGGTAAAGTTAAACATTTTAGGGGGCGCTAAAAGATAATTGATTCTCACAGTGACGAATTATGTTTGAGAATCTCTGGCCTTGATCATCAAACTATAACTCCCTGGAAATCACATATTTTATAATGTTGGAACAAAAACGGAGCAACACTTCCTAGCTATGCGAAAATGTACGGACTAATTTAACACGTGAAATAAAAATAGTGTAGACATTTAAGTATTTACAAAATGAAATTTGGCTGGTCACTTGTATAACGACCGATACACAACAGTCTCTAGACAATGGTTGCTTGAAGGTGCACGGCGCCGCCGAGGTCGGCCCAAAAAGAGATGGCAAGATGACTTGAATGCGAACCGCGAGGGCTGGTTTGGGATGGTGCAGGAAAAGAGTGCGTAAAAGAACTTGAAGCGGCCTTTTGCCAAGCAGAAGGACAGTAAAGGCTGACATAAAAAAGAAGAATTCTGCTTATTTACATTCTATTCCGTAAGAAGTAAGAAGAGAAAATAGAACAAAAACGTGAATATAAAAAAAAACATAACACTGCATTAACTAAAAAAAAACTCACCGTTGGTAATTCTTTCTCCGGCTTCTGATGCAAACCACCCATATAAACAACACTAGGTGGCACTGGACGATTTGATTCCCATATAGGATGAACGTTCAAAAATAGCATATCAACATTGTTTTTTAATTCACGTATAGTTGGCGCATTTGGACCAAAAAATCTTTTGACTATTTCATTTTCTTCTTGTTCAGCTTCATGCATAATATTTTCTAATTTATAAAAATTCCATAGTTCCACAATTTTCTCCCACGTCGTCATATTATACGAACGAAAGCCCAAATTGTGTGGATACAATAAAGGATGCCATGATGCTCCAATAGTACCTACGTTAAAACTTGCAGAACCGAACGAAGACACTAGAACCACAGGTACTTTGAAAATATGAGACAAAACCAACGTGGATCTTGCACATGCTTCTAACATTAGCATATCGAACTTTCCTTCTTTGATTATTTTTTGCACTTCATCCACATACAGCTGCATTTCCAAAATTGAATTCGTTATATGCATTGCGCCTCTCATTACCTCAATCGCATCAAGAGAAGCAGAAGTCAACTCGTATACTTTCGCCATGGTATCGTAGGACAAGTCATGGACGTCAATTTCTGTAAGATTGGCAGGCGTCCCTCCTTTCGGGAAGGCGGGATCTGTTGTGATGACTGTGACTTCATGTCCTCGCTTGACTAGCTCTTGTGTCAGAGGACGAAACACCACTTGATGACTGATTGATGGAGTTGGAATCCAGGCCAAAATTTTTGCTGCTTCGTAATGTGTGATTGAAAATGTACATATCAACACGATTATCGTAAATAGCGACATTATCTCTGTGGCGTTTCAAACTGATATGAGCTATTAATTCGTTTGTTTCCTTTTATACATACATAAGTAGTATTAGCTATGCCCGCGACTTCGTCCGTGTTGAGTCACTACTACCCCGGACTTGTATCGATTATTTACTTGGAATTATAGCACAATAAATTATGTCACTTTTAGAGACGTAGTGTGTAGGGCTTAATGATTTTTCTATTTTTTATAAACTAGTAGCCACACAGCATCTGTTTATTCCAGTATTCGCTTCCCCTTAGACGACACTTCCAGTTATAGGTGGTATAATAATCAGAATTACCTAACTGTAGCAAATGCTTTGCTCTGTGCTATAATTTTTTTTTATTATTTTTTTTGTTGAAGAATATGAAAACAATGTTGAACGTTACAGTAAACTATGTGTGTATGATAAAGACATTTGTATACAAGTGTCCGGTTATGGAATAGCGATATTCTAGGTACTTACTTATAAAGCAACTATTCTAGTACACAAATACACTACAAACTAGGGTCCAATCCACTTCCCCGTTATTTGGCAGCCATTTTGCTTTTTTGTTGAGATATTCTCTATCTTAAAGTTATGAAAATGTGAACCCATTGTATCGTAATGTAAACGATAGACAATATTGTTGCCCTCCGAATAAGCCTACATTTATCTCAATAAGACCAAAACTTTGATAGATATGACTTTTTTTGTACACACGTACAGAATATCTCAACAAAAAAATGGAAGTGAATTGGATCCTAGTGTATAGTGTATTTGTTTACTAGAATTGTTGCTATATAAGTACCTAGAATATCGCTAGTCCATAACCGGATACATTGTATATTAACATAATTCTTACTTCGCGATGAGTTGTCAATAATTTATCAATAGGATGCTTTTATTGCACGTTGTCTGATAAAATTTCGTATTTGGATAAGTAATCATTACAGGGGTGACAGCGCAACATACTTAATTCAGCATCGGTATTTGTAAAGCGTGAGCGCATTGCTGACGCTGAATTTCTGACAAATAATGCATACTCATATTGTCCGTGTGGTGTCGGACGTAAAGAATAGAACTAACATCTCTCTTCCTATGGGTGTCGTACAAGGCGACTAAGGGATTCACTAGAGGATGGGCAGCAGCGGTCTCTGAGTACTTTAACAACCATACTGCGATCGCCAACCCGCCTGCCAAGCGTGGCGGTTATGGCAAAACCCCCGCAACATGGAATGTGGCGATGCTAGGGAGATGCCTATGTCCAGCAGTGGACGTCTTTCGGCTGAACGATGAATATACAAACCTTTATGGACTTTAGAATATAATTTGCTTGGTAGCTACAGGAAAATGTTTTAAGAAGACTGTCCATATTTGAAATGTATTTGAAGGTATTCAAAGAAACGAAAAAAAACCACCGTGTTCCTATCTTTACATTTGAATATTTTTTGGCGATTTTTGAATTTTCTAGCTCTCTAACGTCAGTGGGTCCGGAAGATTATTGTGATCCTTAAAAGAATAGACCGATTAGCATCACAAAAACTTTTTGTGAGAACTGCCTGAACTTTTCTTGCTGACTGTAGCAATTTTTTTCCATCCAAAATCTTTCAATGCCGATCAAAATATTTAAAAAAATTATGAACCGTCTCCTAAGAACATTGTCTTGTAGCCAGAACGATTAAGGTCGCTGCTCTTATTACTAACCCATCACAAATAAGTTTCTTGCGATTTCTGACGTTTCAAATATTTCAACCTCAGTTGGTCCGGAAGAGTCTTTTGATCCGCATGATAAATAGGAGCGATAGGTATCATTATCTTTCCCCGCTGACTGTTTTTTTTTTCTAAATCTTTGAATGCATATAGAAATTATTCCGAAAGTTAGGGGTGGTCTTCTAAGAACGTTATCCTGTAGCGACAATGTTTTTTTTGGTATATCTTTACTTTTCCCCCAGCTATAATTTTCGAGGACCTTGCCCTTACTGAAGCGGCCTCTGTCGCAGGAAAAGGAGTTTTTTTATCTTTTTATTATTACCCTTTTCCAGCAGCCCTGAAACGTAGTAACCAACTTCAGACGCTATAAAAAGAAAGTAACAATTTATAAAATTTTATTTTAGCTCTTTTATTTTCACACCAATTCACACGAATCAAAGAAATCACTTTTCCCATCCACCCATCGTTCGAATGGCCCGGATCACTACGCTTACCCATTATAGCTACAATAGTTTTTTTTATTTTTTATTTTTTTTTTATTTTTTTTGGCAGGAGTGGGAAATCCTCATGGACGCCCAAGCCACCTCACGGATGAGATGGCTTGGGCAGTGTCGGACTCTTACCGACTAAAACCACACTCCTGCCTTACAATGTTTCCTCCGATATGTAGACCAGAGACCATGGAAGCTAAGACATTTTAATTAATTACAGTATTTAATTTTGTTTTAGGCTATGTACTGAAGTACCACATAAAAATGAGAGCTATGGGAGCTGTTGAGATTGATGGAGATTGATGGGTTTTTTTTTCTTTTTTTTTTTTTTTTTTTTTTTTTTTTCTGTATATACATTTTTTAACTTAGGTCCTTATACATATATTTCTTAACTAATACTCATATACATGTGCTTATGGGTATAATAGTTGTCATATATTGCACTATATGCTTCTATTATACATTTCTTAGGCTGATTTAAGATTATTTACGGTTTTCTCACGTGCTTCATGAGCTGATCACTCCGTTTCGGTCCGAAACTAGTCGGGCAATCCCGAAAAATGCACGTGAGTAAACCGTAAATAATCTTAAGTATTTCATTGACTTGTTTATAGATCCCATTTTAAATATTTTGTATCGAACTTAATCTATATTTATATACATTTGTACAGTCATATCATACGAAATTATATTATCATATTTATCACCGGAACTATCAATATGATATAAATAAATCATTATAATTACAATCTTTCAGTTCCGAAAATACTCTCGGGTCTTTCATTTTGTCTTTACTTTTGCACTTATGACTGAACTCTTACTCAAGAATCTCCATAAATAATATACAAGAACTAAAAATGCTGTAACCACGCCTAATATAATTGGTAGCAAAGTAAGAACTAGCTCAAATTCAAGGTACTCTGCCCACGACATGTTGGCGGTGGGCGAGCGTAGATATTTCGCGCCACCGTGCCGCAGTACGTACTCCATCCACCACACGGCGCGATCCAGTGGACGCTGTGGATCATCGCGCATCACACTTCCTAGTTTAACTATATTGTGACGATAGCTGGAAATGATAAACAGGTAATGTTATTTAAGCTAATATTAGGTAATTCGTTGAAAATGTGCAATCAGGTAATGTCACTATAATGTCACTACCGATAGATAAAGATATGGTTACACAACATATTCAAACCAATTTTAAAACAAGTGCCATCAGGAAGGTAACAGTATCAAGTTATACTACTATTACTTATTTTTCTAAAATATTTACATTAAATAACATCACGCCTGTATTCCTTGACGGGTAAGGTAGAGGTGTTATAGTACATCTTTATTTCTTACATAAAACTGGATCGATAATCGGTATTAAAAATACAACAGAACTAATTAAATATCTCATTTACCCACCTTTCATCACCAATTACAGAATTGATAGCATTCCTAAATTCCTCTTCAGTCAACGTTTCTATATCAAGTTTGACTCCAATGTTATGCCGTAAATATTTATCTACATTAAACCACTGGTCCGCAAACATCGGGATGCCGATCAGTGGTACTCCCGCTGTTATTGCTTCATCTGTTGATTGTAGACCTCCTTGTGTTATGAATACCTTGATCTTTGGATGCCCTGAAAGTTAATCTCTGTTTAGTTTTGTCTGAATCTGTTTATGTAATATTGTTTTGTGCAATACATTTTTAGTGAATGTTTCTATATCAAAAAAGATATCTGTGGTAAAAATGACTTGCATAAAACATAAGTATATTTGTGATTGTTAACGGTTTGCAGTGCAGTTTTTGCGCTTGCCCAAATAATTTCGGATACAAACGAAACCGTTAATAATGAGCTGAACGCGCGCGATGCCCGTCGCGAGTTTAACTCAGGCGTAAGTAAATAATAAGCAAGCATGTCTATGAAAGTTTCTCACGTTTATAATTCAGAAAGATTAGCAATTGAAATATTATGAATCAATATTTTCATCGTCCAGATTAACTTTAATATAAAACGCAAACTTGGTGCTGTCGGCCAAATAAGTGGTCCACCAGTTTTGACAACAATTCCTTTCAAATGAAAATATCGCTACGGTTGATTCTTTGAATTGGATTAGCAAGAGATGCACAATTATGACGTCAGTTGAAGATGTTACATTATTTGACATTTTATCAATGCATTAGACATTGACTTAGAATAAATATGGACAACGAGTGTAGTACAAAATTCACGATAAAAGTGTCCTGAATTGACATAATATAAACTTAGACATACCAACAAGCTTATTTACGATGTACGAAATCCTATGTCGTTATCATAATGCCTAATTTAGCTTGCAACAATTTTTACCATACGAAAACATGATAGCACTGCTCAATTTTTCAAAAATTTCGTGGAGAACATGGGAGTAATAGAGCAACCTTAATTTTTAAAAGATTTTATTATTTTTTAAAACATTCTTTTGTCATGTGTATTTAAAAGATTTCATGATAACTAAACAAACGATCCCAAACGTCACGTGTCCACTATTTGCCATTAGGATGTTCCAGAGCCCGTTTTCCGGCTCTACCATCGGACCTACGTCATTATTTATGTAAGAAAGAAAGAAAGAAAGAAAGAAAAAGTATTTATTCCTACGCCCAAACAGACGCACAAACATACTTAAAATTAATAACTTAATTACAGTTATAACTAACAATTCCTTAATTTAAACATATAATTGCCTGGCAACCCAAACACAAAACAATAAAAATAATAACTATGACTTAATTTTCTTAATTTATAATCTATGCAAATCACGTTTACATATTTAGTCTGTGGTTACCTAGACATTAAACATAAACATCATAGTAAAACATTTTAATAAAAATACATACATCAATGATTATTTGAATTTGCGCGTCGCATGGCACATAAGAATTTAGGTCGTTGCTCAGCTTTATGCTGTGACTTTAGACAAGCCTAATGCCAACAGCGCTGATTTTCAGCAACAACCTTCGAGTGACGTAATGAAGTACCGCAAGGGAGAACCAGAAAAACAAAGTGAGTAAGTACTATTTTATTATGTACCGAACTGTGTGTAAAATAGAGTTAATAAACTGTGTAGTGTGCTGTGCCAAATATAATACAAATATTGTTATTAAATAACCAATTGCACTTCATAATAAGAACATAATAAAACACGACAGACATCAAAACAAAAACAAACAACAAAGTTGTCGGCGGCCATTGTTGCGTAAGAGCATCGTAACGGTAACGGTAAAACGACACCGTCGCTTACGCGAGTGTCATGTGATTAGTCCCGTTTGAAATGCAAGTGCGTGCACCAATCCAGAAGTGTAATAATAATAAATAAATAAATTTTACCTATTTTGTGTAACGAAGCTAGTGTCAATGCTTTTAAGTACTTGACCCAATTAAAAATGTTTCAGTGATTCAAGAAAACATACAGATTGTTTGTAAAAATCAAATAATTAAAGTAACCCAAAAGGACTTGAATAACTGAAGCAATAGAACAGATACTTGGGAAACCTGCTCAAACTTGCCTTAAGGCCATGACCCCCCAGGTAATCCTTCATTTTTGTGAGAAATCTACATTACATTTGCAAGTACTTACCATCAACATAGTATGTGCAGCATCCTTATTTCCATTTTCAGGACTTAAAATGTTTGTGCTAACACCAAGCCACCAAGGTTGTCTTATAGTAGACACAGCCCATGGCAGACAAGGGGCAGACTGAAAGGAGGAGCCATATCTCACTGCTGGTGACCCGGACCATTGCCAGAAGGCCATGACCTTGGAGGTTAGAATCCATCTTTATGAATATAGACTATGATTATAAAATATAAATGTATATTATTTAAATTATTGAAATGATTATGTTGATTATTATATTGTTATTATATGTACTATTTATATTGCTACCATGTATCAAGACTTCTGTACCTGCATGTAAAGTTTCTTTAAATGCCATAAAAAGGTTTGTTTTGATTTCAGGCCTCGTACTGGTGGAGGAAGGTCATTCCAGCAGTGAGTGGCAGCGTACTTAAAACTACCCCTAAATGCCATGGTTCTGTGTTTTGGGATGGAAAGGGGATTTGTTGCATAACGTATGTGATTTTTATATTGATGTTGTCTCCAACTCAGTTTTGCAAATAGATAGTATGGTTTTTTTGTAGTAATGACACCAAAGAGTAAACTAGCCATATGTAGCTTCCTCCTTGCAGCCATTTTAAGTATATTATTTTCATTTGTGAAAGGAGTGACGTGACATCTTCTCGGTATGTTGACACAAAATCGTGTACATGCATTTTGTATACGCTGGATCAGTTTGTCTGTCCTTGATAGTAGACATGGACCATACACGGTGTCACAGTAATTGAGCTTTGACAGAATTAGGCTATCTACTAGTTGTTTCCTTAATGGGACACTCAGGTATTCTCGGATTGAGTATAATATTTTCAGTCTGTAAAAGCAGTTCCTCATGGAGTTGCTGATGTGCTTCTCAAAGTGTAGCTCTGGATCCATTATTAGACCCAGGTTGCATGCTGTCTCCACCCTTTCAATTTTTTCGCCCATTATTTTAATTTCGGGTTTAACTGACAGTATTGTGCTGATCATTTTCCTACTGCCTAACACCATAAACTTAGATTTAAGTGGGTTTAAAACTAGAGAATTTTGCTCAGACCATGTAACTACCCTCTGCAGGTCCGCATTCATTTTTTGAGCAGCCGCCAATGCATCCGTGGGCTTGAATGATAAGTACAGCTGGATGTCATCTGCATACATGTGGTACTTGCAATGGTGGAATGACCGTGTGATATCAGCACTGTACAATATGTAAAGAAGGGGCCCCAAAATTGATCCCTGAGGCACACCACGCGTAACCTTTCTAGGGGGTGATGACAAAGGTTGACCATCCTCCCTTCGGATCTCAACATATTGAGTCCTATTTCCTAAGTAGCTTGCAAACCACTCTATTGTTTCCACAGCGAATCCATAATATGCCAACTTAGAAAGCAAAAGAGTGGTGTTGATTGCGTCAAATGCCCGGGAGAAATCCAGTAGAGCCAGATAGGAACCTTCCCCCACATCACGTGCCTCAAGGATGTTTCCTACAACGTCTGAAAGGGCAGTTGCCGTGCCACGACCCTTCCTAAAACCCGATTGCAGATCTGGAAGCATATCATTCCCATCCAAGTACTCCAACATTTGAGTATATACCACCCTCTCCAGAACCTTAGATAAGCAGGGTAGTATGCTCACAGGTCGCAGGTCTTTGGCAGTACTTGGGTTGTTGGTTTTAGGAATAGGACGTACAACAGCCATCTTCCATGCCTTTGGGAAAGCATGTGTGTCTATTGATCTGTTAACTATAGCTGTGATAGCTTGTAGGGAAGATGGCAAAGTTAACATGATCATATCCAGACCAAGTCCATCCACTCCCTTTGCATTTGATCCCAGGCTCTTTAAGATCTTACTTACCTCTTCCGGACTGACATTCTTGAGCACAAACTGAGATGGACCAAACCTGCTAAACTCAAAGAATGTCAGTTGCGATATGGTCTGGCTGCATCTTCCTGGTACGTTGAGGAAAGCCCTATTAATTTCGTCAGGGTCATCAAAATGGGCTGGGAGCACCCCATCGTCATGACCGGGTATTACCTGTGACTTCAGATTTTTCCATAATATTTTAGGATTCTTTATGTTATTATTTATATGCCTTGTAAAATATACTCTTTTTTCTTGTTTTAGTGCACTAATAGTTAGGTTTTTTAGGTCTATATAATATTGTTTTGTAGCATTTACTTTATTTTGTTCATTTCTATTTCTTTTCATTGTGTGATATCTTTCTCTTGCTTCGTCGCGCAACTTAAACATAAGCCGAACATTTTCTGTAATCCATGGCGTGGGATGGTCCCTGAACACTTTTCTTTTAATGGGAGCGTGTAGGTCAAATAACTGTGTAGTAAACAAATCAAACTGCTCAGTCATACTGTCAACATCTGTCAAATACGCGATCTCCATCCATGGCATTGACGCAAGATCCACCGTAAAATAGTCCATAAGTATGTCCTTCATTGGTCGATATATGACAAGTCTCGGCTTAGGTTTCTCCTTCTTGATCACAGTATCACACGTAATGAAAGAATGATGGCCAAGCTCACTGACGTGGTCTACTGTCACATTGCGGACCCTGACATCTGTACAGATAACATCTATAAGAGTGCTACTGTCTCCTATAAAATGCGTTGGTGTCTGAACTACCTGACTTAAATCGGTATAATTTAAAAATTCATCCATATCCTTCACTTTACTATTATTTTTGTCTAAAAGGTTGACGTTAAAATCCCCTAACAACACCAAATGATCATACGGAGCCAAGGCACTAATACTGTCAGTCACTCCTTCCAAAAACCTAGCCAGATCTAACCAAGGTGGTCTATACGCAGTACCTATTAACAACTTTTTCCCATTAATATTTAGGTTTACCCATATCTGCTCAACATCGGGCTGTTCAGGATGAGGGACTACCCGCGCCCTGACCCCTGTTTTAATGTAGAAGGCTACTCCTCCCCCTCGTCCTCCCCGTATATTTGCCGGGCGCGGTATATGCTTCAGCTTGTATCCCGGTATCCTAGGCGCGCGTCCCTCTTCCCCGGGCCTCAACCATGTTTCATTGATTGCCATTATATCCACTGAGTGATGTATCATGGCAATCAAGAATTCGTCATGGTTAGTTCCTAATGATCCTGCATTAAATAAACCTAACTTCAAGCATTTAGATTTAATCATTTATATTTTTTTCTTTTTTATTTCCTTTATTGTAGAATCTGTAATTACTGTTAATATGTGTATGTTTTGTAAATAATGGTTCCCGTATGTCTCTTGTAAGTAGATTAGTAGTATTTATTTTTATATTGATAGAGGCCATTAATATGTGTAAGTAAAGTTTCGGGTATATCCATTGTAAATAAATTATGTATATAGATAATGTTGTTATTCTTTGTGTTGATAATTGTATAGTAGTGATATATTGTGTACATATGTAAATAGTTTTGTTCCCCATTATAATATAGTAATACTCACTCTCACCTCCACTCTGTCCCCGATCATGACCGATGCAACGCACAAACTCCCCATCATCATACTTACCTATAATACTAAAAGCTAAAACACAAAACAATAACAATTCCGACGGCTTATTCAATCGCTTATTCTGTGTCCGTGTATGGTCCGATAATACTCTGTATATCATCCACAGAATTGATTCGGCGAGTAAGGTCCCCAGGTTGCTTGCGGACCAGAATGCGACCTCGCTTCGTCCAAACGAAACGCCATCCATGCAGTCCAGCGGCAGCCCTCGTCCTACGAAACAACTGCTGATTTGTTTTGGTCAGCCTCTCGTTGACAAAAAATCGACGCGCAGGACCAGTCATGCCGAGGTCTTCTGTAGTGGCGCCCCGTCGCACACGCGCACTGTCCAAGAAGGCATCGCGCAGGTCACGGCGCGCTAATCGCACGATGAGAGCGCGCGGGCGCGGCTCTGTAGAGTTTGTTGGACTAGTTGCCTTTATCTGTCTGCCGCCGACCCGCTCCGCACTCACAATGTCGCGTTGCTCCACACTGACCCCCAGCTTAGAGGCAATCAACTCAACCAGGTGTGTCGCAGTTTCCGCTTGAGATTCAGGAAGATTGGCGATAACTATGTCATTCGCCATTAGCTCCTGATCTCTTTCGTTCAGGTCCCGCTTTAACTGATCAATAATTCCCTCCACTGAGCCTGTAATGACCGGCCGATCCTCCAGAGCCTCCAGCCTCGCCTCAATGCCATCCATACGAGTATTGGATGACTCGTTGGACTTCCGCAACTCTTTCCTGAGTTCTAGGACCTCCTGCCGCAACGTACGTAACTCCTCCATGATGAGCTGGAATGCGGAGCCAACGTCCTGCGGGAAATCCTGAATATCCCGCAGTGCTTGTATGTCCTCGCTGCCTCCGTCCACGAACACGACCGGAGGCGGCGTCGCCGCACGCGGCATTGCCGTCCCCAGTACCGGCGATCGCGGCAACAGCACCGGCGACTGCGCCGACAGCATCTGCGTAGCGCTCGCCTGCTGCGGCGGCGTCGCCACCGCCGTCGGAGGGGTCGTCGCAGGCGTCGCCGACGCAATCACAGGCGTCACCAACGGCATCGCAGGCGCCGCCGTCGCATTCGCAGGCGTCGTCGTCGGAAGCGTCTGGTCGCTGCTCCGCCCATCAGTCGTATTGCCTCTAACTGGAGTTTCCGCTTTATTGTCCCTACGGACGTTCTTCCTGCATTCTGGGCAATGCCAGTTGGAAGCTACAGGGCCTTTTACAGGAACGCCAACGCACGCCCGATGATAAGTTGCGTTACACTTATTGCACCTGGCGGCATCTACCGGCGACAAGAATTTCCCGCAACCACCACACTTCGTCAAAGGCATTGTAATTATTGATTACTGTCTCAGGTACAGTTAAACTATGCTAGATGGCGCTTGTGTAGTTTGAAGTGTGGTTAGTTTAGTGACACTGTGGAATGCCGCTAGATGTCGCTGGCTGGTTGCTAGTTAGGTCTATACGGTCCAATGCTAGATGGCGCTATTTACAACTTTGGTGTCGATGAGTTGAAAAATATTTGAGGGTAAGTAAATATGCCCCTACAGAAATCGATTTATTATTTCTATGTATAAAACCACTTAGAATATTATTCTGGCGCTCACTACACTGTATGCTATTTGTTATGTTATCTGTCACTATATTATAAATTGATTTTTCACTTTAAAACGTTGTTTTATTTTATTTATAATAAAAACTTGGACAAGGCTCCCTCTAGCGCAAACGTCAAAACGTATAACGTATAACGTATATAACGTAAAATGTAATGAAAAGTGCATGATCTGAAACTCAACGAGCCTACCATTTGTTCCTGTGCCTGCCTAATCTTCGGCTCCATCATCAAATTAGTTCAATGACATTTTATTATTCTAATATAATAACTTGGTATTGACCGAAAAACCAATACAATTTTGAAACGGAAGGACAACATACAAATTTTTGTACATAATATGTTTGCATACGTTGCAAGTTTAAAAATAACTTGTTTAAATGAATAGAACAAAACAAATTGCAACTGGTTCAAAATCGCAATACAAAAAAACATGGCATAAAAATAACGACTCTTTGGAATCTTTGTTCTAAATTCTGTCAAATATGTCAAGTTTCTTATGGTAATCCAACCAAATGAAGTTGACATAATTGGTCAAACAAAGGAAGGAAAATAAGATACTTTTTGTTAAGTTGGATTATTGTGTGTTTTGCTCTTGCAATTAATTCAATTTTAAGTAAAATATAATGTTCCTTACCAAAATAATACTTTAAAATTGTAAAACAATAATATACCTACTGAAAATATGATACACCATTAACTTTTTTCACTTTTTTGAGTAGTTTTTACACGATCTCACTACACAGAACGGCATTGTTGACATGTGACATTGAGGTGTAGCTGCTTGTTCGCCCAAATGAAGAATGACGCGCGCAATTGTAGCTCTTTTCAAATTACTTGTGTTTTATCTCTCTTTCGGTTCGGACATTTTTGAGCGATGACCCGAGGTCCATACTTATTCTAAGTCAATGGCATTAGATTATGTTTTTCAACGATATGACCTTACTACAAAATCAATTTTGATTTGAAATTAGGCGCTCAAATAGTTCTATTATAGTTTTCAATTTGAAAGTGACAGTGCAAAATAAAATTAAAACTGACAGTTGTCAAATAATTTTAAAATTATGACTCAAACTTGGTACCTTAATCAAATAACGTTAAGTCGATTCTAGTTTAAGCTTAGTCCTAATAGCGTCCTAACAAAATCAACGTGCTTTTGAAATATTAACAAAGGTTTTAAATGGGGCCACAGAAAGTAAGATGTAGATTTAATATCAAGGGTTACTAATTCTCAATTTGATGTATAGACAACAAATTGGGAATCACGTCAAATAAGTTTAGAAACATATCCAACCTTTTTGCTTTCCAAAATTATATTAATCCAAATAGAACTCATTTGTCTAGGGACTAGAGATGGATTATTATGAAATATTCCAAAACCATGATGAGTCCGCTTTTAAATAATTTTAAGATGAAAACCCAATAGATCAGTAGGCAGCAACACATCTAATGGAATCCTTAGCACTTACTTAGAAGGTCCGACTGTGGTAACCATTTGGATATTCTGATGTTGTCAGTGCGTCCAGGTAGCTCATCTTTGTCCCATTTCCACAATACGTCATAGGGTAATTGGGAAAACACTTTTACCAGCATTTGTACCCTTTCTGCAGGTAACAATGAAGGCTGGACATTTGTTCCTAAGCTCATGTACACCACGCCGTTCTTTGAGGAGTCCAGGAAGTTTTTGAGATCCTAGAATACGATATTTTGAATAAAATTTTGAAAGTGCAGGATCCATTTTATAGTCCATAATATTGTTTTTCATAATTCTCTTACTTCAACGTTCAACAATTTCGCAAATTTTAATTAAATAAAAATAGAAGAAAGTTTTGTAATTCTGTCCCCTGACTCCCTATCCCTCTGAAATCTTTTCATAACAGTATGACACCTACGCCCTATGCACAGTAATAGTAAAACGAAAATAGTGTAGACATTAAAGAATTTCTAAAATGAGTTGGTAAAGGTCACTTCTCCCGCTTGTGTAACGACCACTACACAAGAGTCTCTAGACAATAGCTGCCTGAAGATGGGCGCAAGATGACCTGTACGCGTACTGCGAGGACTGGTTTGTAGTGGTGCAGGAAAAGAGTACATGGAAGAACTTGGGGGAGGCCTTTGCCCAGCAGAGGGAAAACACAAACTGACATGAAAACAGAACCTTTGCTCAGTTACATTCTATTCCGTAAATTGTGAAACTTATAGAATACTTATGTGAATAGTAAACAACATTTTTAAATTCATAACACTGCAATAACTAAAAAAAACTCACCGTTGGTAATTCCTTCTCTGGCTTCTGATGCAAACCACCCATATAAACAACACTAGGTGGTACTGGACGATTTGATTCCCATATAGGATGAACGTTCAAAAACAGCATATCAACATTGTTTTTTAATTCACGTATAGTTGGCGCATCTGGCCCAAACATTCTTTTGGCTATTTCATTTTCTTCTTCTTCAGCTTCAAATATAAAGTTTTCTATTTTATAAAAATTCCATAGTTCCACAATTTTCTCCCATGTCGTCATATTATATGAACGGAAGCCCAAAGTGTGTGGATACAATAACGGATGCCATGATGATCCAATAGCATCTACGTTAAAACTTGCAGAACCGAACGAAGACACTAAAACCACAGGTACTTTGAAAATATGAGACAAAACCAAAGCGACTCTTGAACAAGCTTCTAACATAAGCAAATCGAACTTTTGTTCTTTGATTATTTTTTGCACTTCATCCACATTCAGCTGCTTTTCGAACAGTGTATTAGTTAAATGCATTGCTCCTCTCATTACCTCAATCGCATCAAGGGAAGAAGAAGTCATCTCGTATAATTTCGCCATGTTCTCGTAGGACAAGTCATGGACGTCGATTTCTGTAAGATTAGCAGGCGTCCCTCCTTTCGGGAAGGCAGGATCTGTTGTGATGACTGTGACTTCATGTCCTCGCTTGGCTAGCTCTTGTGTCAGAGGACGAAACACCACTTGATGACTGATTGATGGAGTTGGAAATACTGCCAATATTTTTGCTGCTTCGTAATGTGTAATTGAAAATGTACATGTCAACAAGGTTATCGTTAGAAGCGACATTATCTCTGTGGCGTTTCAAATTGATGTGAGATAATAATTAGTTTGTTTCCTTTTATACTAACTTATGGAGCTATGCCCGCGACTTCGTCCGCGGTGAGTCATTACCACCCCGGATTTGGATCAATTATTTATTTTGAAATATAGCACAGTAAAATTATGTCACTTTTAGAGAAGTAGTGTCTGGTGTATCGGGCTTAAAGATTTTTCCAGAAAAGATAATATGTAACGTATTAAATTAAAATTTTATGAAGTAGTAATCACATAGCATGTGATTTTTCCAGTATTCGTTTCTCCGTAGACGACATTTCCAGTTTTAGGTGGTATGTAATCAGAATTACTTAACTGAAGCAAATGCTTTGCTCGCTGCTATAATTTGTAGTCCTTTTTGTTGAAGAAGTTGAAAACTATGTTAAACATTATAGTAAACTAGGTGTCTAAGAATAATATAGACTTTTCTATATTAGCATAATTCATACTTCACGATGACAGACTTTGTTAATTGCATGCTTTAATTGTACGTTGTCTGATAAAATTACGTATTTGGAAAAGTAGTTATTACAGGGGTGATAGCGCAGCGGAGTTAATTCAGCATCGGCATTTATGAAGCTTGAACGCAGCGCTGATGCCTAATTTCTGAAAAATAATATACATACCTTTATGGACTTGAGACCATAATTTGCGTAGATTACTGAGTGAATATTCTAATTACCTTAACTTTGTTTAACAAATCATTGTTCTCGAGGGTTGTTAGCGTTAAAGTAGTCTTCTTCTTCTCTCGTATCAGCATGAGCTATACGAAAATAGCTCATGCTGTGGTGAAAAGATTAGCCAGTCAGCAAGATTGGTAGCGGGGTTGACTGCCCAGGGTGCACCAGACGTACTGACGTATCGTCACTCGTGGAAGCTCTTTTTATGCACACCAATAGAGTAGTTACAAATTAATTTTATTTGTATTGCTTGACGGCAGAAGTATAGTTTGATTTTTCATTATCATAATTGGAGTTTTAAACATCTACATTCTTAACTTTGGGATGAGAAAAATGACGATCGTAATTTTTGGTAAAGTTTTTCTAATATTCATCCTACTGATAAAAATATAAAAACAAATGAAATGATTCGTCATGTGGACACACAGATAATTTTGAAAGATAGTGAGTTGTGTATATGATGATTTGTGTATTTTTATCAGACATAACCTAATTAAGATGTGTAACTGTAGGCTGAGTAGTATTTCATAGCAGTCGTGGTACATCAAAAAGATGTTAATGTCCAACACTTACTGTTTTATTGTCTTTTACAACAAAAACAAAATAAAGGTCTATGTTTAGGTCATGCAGCAGTGACCCTAGAGAAAAAATAAACTTTTGATTTACCAACAAAAAAGACTAAAAAAGGACCAAACTTTCAATGGAAATGTAAATGGAAGCTCACCCCTATAAAGTTGGGAAAAGGATAGGCAGAACAATAAAAACCTAAGAATCTCAACAAAGTAAGATCAACATTTGGCTAGAAAAGTAAGGCCATAGTACATATGTTTCCGAAACTCACATTAATAGTTTTTATACCATGAACAACGTATGGACACTTAGAAATTGTTCAATGTTTCGAATAAGTGTCTGAGCTATGTATTCTGTGGATACTTATGATTTCACAGATAAAATATACAAAATAATTTCGTCTCCTGTAGTTCAAGGAGTCTACTAGTGATGGGTGAAACTTGGCAAACCTCATATTGAGAGATACGTGAGAAAGAAAAAAAGAGAGGTGAGGGAGAGGTGGGGCAGATCGTGTTATTTGGGATGCTTCAATTATTTTATACTAGCCACCCGCCCCGTATTTGCACGTGTACATTTTATAGCTTAAAATCTTCCTTTTGAATCATTCTATCTATTAAAAAAACCGCATCAAAATCCGTTGCGTAGTTTTAAAGATCTAAGCATACATAGAGACAGACAGCAGGAAGCGACTTTGTACTATGTGGTGATTACGATGGCAATAATTAAACAGACTTTACTACAAAACGTTTACTTGCAAAACAATTCTTGCATTTTTTTTGTTTCTTTGGCTTGTATGTAGAATGTCACCATGATAAATATTACGCATCGCACTTATTCTAATTTTATGTATAGTCATGTCAACAACCTTGTCACCGGCACTATCAACATATCTTATTGACATAAATAATTATAATTACATCTCAGAGTCCAAAACATACTCTCGGGTCTCTCATTTTGTCTTTACTTTTGCACTTTTGACTGAACTCTTATTGAGAAATCTCCATAAATAATTTACAAGAAATAATAATACTGTAACCAGGCCTAATACAAATGCCAGCAAAGTTAGAACTAGTTCAAGTTCAAGGTACTCTGCCCACGACATGTTGGCGGCTGGCGAGCGTAGATGTTTAGCGCCGCCGTGCCGCAGAACGTACTCCGTCCACCATACGGCGCGGTCCAGTGGACGCTGTGGATCATCGCGCATCACACTGCGTAGTTTAACTATATTGTGACGATAGCTGGAAATAATAAACAGGGCCCCAATTCTACTAAACCAATTGCTTCAAAATGACAATGGAATAGTCGCGAAATAGCCGCTTTATACACTTTCGGCATTCTACTGTCACAATCGTTTCTCAATGATCGTTATTGGACAACTATTGTAAAACCATTATGAGTTTTCGTATTCTCTACGCCAATGGCTTAATAATCGTCTATCTATGGTAGGTAAAAAAGGTATGCTGCTATTTCTTGACAGCTCTTCCAATGACCATTTTGTCTGTGAATGATCAATTTTGCAGAGATAGCCTTTTCTGACATTGTTGTTATTTACAACCGTGGTGTTCCTCAAATATTCCGTTAATTTTAGTAATATTACGTGCGAAATGAATTACTTATTGTGACGGTGCGTACTATGAAGGATTCAGTCTCAACAACGTCGGCTTTCTGAGCGTCGAAGCCGTCGATAATCTCGCGCGGTATTATGAAGAACATTGGATCCCTTTTAAGATCTTGACGAGGCGGAGTTCGTCAAAACGTTTCGTCTTGGAAAGGAGACCGTCAGGAATCTAGCGGACGACCTCACTCCGTATATCCCTACGGAACGCCGCTGTGACGGGAAGTGAAGTGGAAGGGTCTCCGCAGCAATAATACTATACTAAGCATGTGACTGCATTCAACACAGTTAGAGCGTTGCATTGGTGTTTTGAAGGCGCGTTTCAGATAGATATCTAGCTGAATCGGTTTTTATTATACAAACACACACTTAAATGAGTAAACTTATTGCTTTTTTTCAGATGTTTGCTTTTCGCTTGTGCTTTGCATTATGATCCGGTGATAGCAGGCAAGAGAGTCAATGCATATTGTGTTTTCCACAATATCGCAAACAAAAATCAAGTTCCTGTGCCTCCACTGTCATTCGGGGAATATAGCGTAGAAAGTCTCCGTCAGCAACAGGTATCACATTTTTATGTTCATTTTAATTATAGATAAACTACGATAACATGGCGCGCCCCTCCAACATCTGTCTTCAATGTGTGTGTTCAAATGCCAACAAGTCACCATGTTTGTGTTTGACAGTATTTGCACTGACCTATATAATTACCACTGGACTGGCTGTTCCGTAAGTTTGACAGCTATTTTTTTGTGCCAATTTGAAGCGCCAATAGCGTGCTAGCGTGTGTCCACAGAACTAATTTTGACGTATATTGTAGGGATGTCGGAAGTGAAAAAAAATATCGATATATCGATATTTATTAAAATATCAATATCGACTTCGATATCACGAGGAAAAAATATCGATATATCGGTCAAATTTTCAGAGGTTTTAAATAATAATGTATTTAGTTCAGTCTGGCTCAATAATAGGTAATAGTATTTTTTATACAAAATGCACATTATTTTAATGTATGAGAATCTTAATAAAAACGAAGGTAATTCAATCATTATTCCTTTTTCTTAGGCAAAATCGATACTTCAGTACGCTCCCACCTTAATATAATATGGTAAGTAATTATGATACTACGTTTATTTACTGTAAACACTTATTATCAAGAGTTTTTTTTGTATCGATATTTGTTCGCTGATGTCGACATCACTAGTTTTAGTACCACAGACACTCGCTACGTCTAACAGCGCCAAAATGGCGATTATCAAACGGGCACAAAAGCACTTTGACAGCCGCCAGTCCAGTGGTAATTATAGAGGTCAGTGCAGTATTTGACATGTTTGATATTTAGTAGATTTATTGCTCGACTAGTGCATAATTAAAGTGACCGCTCGACAAGGCGCACGTGTGTCATCCATACAAACCTCTAAGCGGTACCATAGTTACCATAATGTTATTTAGCGACGTCAAATCTGTCGAGCGACTGATCCATGTTTTTGTTTAAGTTGCAGAATGCACACATGTGCATTGAACGAATGACACGTTGTAAATATTCTTACTCACACATTTTTACTTGAAGCGTCAATGGAGGGGCGCGCCATGTTATCGTAGTTTATCTCTACCTAGTCTAAAATAGTATTATTGATGGAAGGGGACAGGCAACAAGTATGCTGAGACGAAGCCCGTACCCAGCAATGGGAAAGCAATGGGCTTATGCTAAGCTTTATATAGGAAATATTATTGTTATACCAAGCGGCATCGAGACTCCGACGTACTGTATCTTGAAGAAACAAACCATCCAAGACTACTGACTACTAAGGCCTTACAGTTTACGGTTACGGTTTACGTTTACGGTTGCTGGGCATAATTCTCCATCTTGAATGGGAGAACCAGCCATAATCCACAAGTTTGGCACTAATACTCCACTAATACTAATACCCCATTATAGAAGTTACTTTAATTTTCTATAGATTGAAGATGACTTGAGAACCAACGCTGAAACCTCTTTGTCGAAACATCCGCGGACCAGTCAGTTTATCCAGAACTACTGATAGGTCAAGCATTGCAGCAGGCTCTCGTCGACAGGTTGTGGATGGAGAGGAGAAATTAAATGTATGCATCATCATCCTCCTCCCTTATCCCAACTTATTTGGAGTTGGCGCAGCATGTATTTTTCTTCCATACATCCCTAATAGCCGTCATCTCAGTAGTCACCCTCTTTTTAGTCATATCATCTTTTACATTATCCATCCATCATTTCTTTGGTCTTCCTCTACTCTTATAACCATCCACATTCATACTCAAAACTCTCCTCACGACATGTTCATCATTCCTCCGCATCACATGCCCATACCATGATAACCGGTTTCCAGACAATTTCTCAGTCAACGGCGCCACTTTCAGACTTCTTACATACTCATTTCTAATTCTATCCATTCGCGTAACACCACACATGCCTCTTACCATTCTCATCCCAGCTGCGTGCCTTTCATTCGTCCCTTTTTTGGCCCTACATTCTGATCCATACAAAACAGCACGTCTAACCATTGTTTTATAGATCTTCCCCTTAAGTTTAAGGGAAGTGCGAAAGTCGCAGATTGCTCCCGTGACCTGACTCCATTTCATCCACCCTGTGTTAATAGAACGCATTTATGTATGACACTAAAACTTATATTGCTACTATTTATGAAGATGCATAATTTTTGTTAATTGTTACAGAGAAATGGCGAGCAACTGTAGCAGCACCTCAAATTACGTATTAAATACTATGTATAAACAACAAAATAAAGGTCATTATAAATTCACAACAATTGTTTTAATAAATAAGTAAAAACAAAAAGTTAAACATTAATAGGAGCCATCGTCCACCCTCTGTGCCGTCGCTGTTGTTTCTGAAAAGATAATAAACTTGTATTAGTAATCACTAGTAATCAGTAATAAGTATAAAAGAGATAAAGGACAGGTGCGTACTACTCTTAACCGACGTGCGTGTATGACAAGATGTATGAACGTGGACGAAGCGAGAGGAGTACGTAAGGATCGTAGCATGTGGCGTTCTACAGTTTCTGCCTACCCCATGGGAGAAAGACGTGAGTTCATGTGTATCGACCACCGTGGCCTGGTGGTGTCTGCAAAGTTTAGAATAAATATATTTTTGTTTTATCACATAGGTTTTAAATAACTCAATAAAGGACTTAAACAATACAGTGATTTATTTGTTTTCTTTCATTAACAATTTCATAAATAACCATTCCTGAATATGTTAGTCTGTGAGACAAATGTTTATTAATAGGTTTATGAATCTAGGGTTAACCACCCTTTCGGATTAGTACCCCCTTTCCGACTTATTTAGCTGTAATTCTACCGTACTTGATCTGCGCCCTCCCGCCCGCAAATATTTGCACATGCAGAAGGGGTGTTTTTTTTTATTTGTTACTAGGTTTGCCTTTGGATGTCATCTCGCCTGATGTTAAGCGATGATGCGGTCTACGATGAAGCACGCATGCCCAGAAGAAACCGATTCACTCGTGACTTGAAGACACCCAGATTGTAGCTGTCGGGGAACACCGACTCGGGCAGCGCATTCCACTGTTTGGCGGTTTTCACAATGAAAGTGGAATCAAAACGCTTCGTTCGGGTTTTTGATTGAAATGTAACATGCAGCCCAAACCGATACGACACGTGTTTCGCCCCTCCACGAGGCGGCATCTGGTTTCACTGAATTAAAGCTAAATTAATTGCATATTTGTGTGTCATGGATTTCCGCAAAGTAGTGTCTGATTCCATTTTACCTCCTCCTTTTTGAACGTCGGTTAAAACAGTATAATCTGATTTGGGTTCAGTTTTTTTTTTTATTGTTCTACTTGTATGTCATCCTTGCGGGTCTTTTCGACGTAACCGGACAATTATTGGCAAGACCTGAAGGGTCTCCAGCCAATGAAAGGAAGGAAGTAAAATATTTAACCTTTTTTTTTCGTGGGAAAATCCTCATGGATTATCTTCGCCCGGGGAAGGCGAAGGGGTATGCCGGACTCTTACCGGCTAAAAACCCACGGTGTTCTTTCTCCTGGTCCTTGGCCGGGGTCGCGGGATTCGCAGCTGCATACACCGCGACTCCGCAGGTCTCGGTCCGCCAGCCCCTGGCAGACCTCTTCTTATGTGGGGCCTTGCCCCACGTCCTCCTGAGAGGCGCGCGCGGAACCCAGCGCGCCGCCTTCTCGGGCCTGTTACTGATCGGGCGACGGGTCCCCTAACCCGCCGCCCGCAGGCCACACACTACGGTGGCCGGAGATGGTCGCGCGCCCTCCGGCGCCCGGTGCGTCTGGCACGGGAAGGGAGAGTGGCATTTAACCTAAGTTAACTACTTATAGGTACTGCACTAACATCATGTCTACTAGCAACAACAGCACTAAGGGCGACCACTAGTGGAACTGGGTAGGCTTAGGGCGTAGGTGGTGGGGGTTTGGGGGGAGACGGCTTGATCAGGGCTGAATAATCAGTGTGAGGTTCAGTACTGCTGAGCTTAATCGGCAGGGTTGCAAAATTAGAGTGAATTTTCTAGATGCAAATTATTTGACCCACACATGCATCGCACATGTTATTGTTTGCCGTTTGCTCAAGGACTTTATTAGTACTTATTACTTCTATGCGTTTGCTTCTATGAAACAAATGCTAATCTGCATAATGATCAGACCGGCAACAGTTCTTTTTTCTTTGTTACAAAATTATTTACGTATGCAAATGTTTTTACAGATATTTTGTAAACAACGCACCGTGATGTTTATGACTTGTTTCGGGTTTTTCATATTATTTATGGAGTGTGAAAGGAAAAAATGGAGCAGAATTATTCAACCTTTCTTGTTTATGTAGTGTGGGATAAAATACAGGAAAGTAATTCGTTTCGCCATACCAGAATTGTAACTCGAATTTGAGGAAGGGTGAGCATTTAGTATTCAAATAACCTATAAATATGCCGTCAGTATGTTCTGAATGCGGTTCTGACAAAACTGAATAAATAAAGATTGTTTCCACCTAAATTCTATATTCACTTGATTATTTCGAATAATTTTACTTTTATGAATAATTTTTATTGTGAAAAATCCTTTATTTATATTTTAACTAGGGATCGCACGCGGCTTCGCCCGCATGGATGTCGTTTGTCGCGTGTTCTGTGTTTTTGGGGGTAAAAGCATATAATTATCCTTCTTTGAGTTCCAGACTATCTCTGTACCAAGTTTCATCAAGATCAGTTCAGTAGTTTAGTCGTGATGAGGTAACAGACAGACAGAGTTACTTTCGCATTTATAATATTAGTAAGGATTTTAAAAATACTAACTATTCTGTCAACTGTCATGTACTGACTTGTACTGATTTATAACATTAAGTTTTTTGAATCGTCTGATAGAGGCGTTGATCTTTTAAACACATCGCCTTTTGTCAAAACAAAGTCGATTGTAACTATAGACCATAGAGGATGGAAAGAAAAGGCGGTTGGTGGAGGGAAAAACAATGAAACATTCCATTACATTAAAAATTAAGTGCAGTTAGCATTAAAAGATTTTTGGAAAGTTGCCTGCCTCAGCCAATAATCGAACTAATTTAAAACAAGAAACAATATCACTCTCTCTTTCAATAATACGAATAAAATCTCTCTAATAAACATTGTTTCTTGAACTACAGAAAGAACTTTGAATTTTTCAATAACTAAGTTACTAATAACCAGCAAATTTCAGTCAAAAATGGGTACCTACTTCATTTTATTGATTTACTAACTTTTGCCCGCGGCTTCGCTCGCGTTAATTAAGCTCGAAAAACTCTTCACACTGCTAAAGTTTCTATAGTAATATAATTCAATCGCGATTCGAAAGACACGTGGCGCCATCTATGAACGTTATTGTTGATTTCCACGGGAACAGTACTTTTTTTCGGGATGAAAGGTACTTATGTCCGTTTCTGTACACCTGACAACGTATATGCAAAAATTCAGGATGATCGGTTCAGTGGTTTAGGCGTGAAAATGTAACAAACAAACAAACTTACTTTCGCATTTATAATATATTATTTATAGTTTATATTATAACATAAACATAACTTCACGCCTTATTCCCCGAAGAGTTGGCAGAGGTGTATAGTATAACACCCACGTTTCGCCGTTATGTTTAAGTCCCATGTAATAGGGGGCGAGCCTATTGCCATCAACCGGGCACAAATCCAGACTCCGAGCTGCTACTGAGAAAATCCACACGGAAAAACCCAATAACACTTCGCCCGACCTGGGGATCGAACCCAAGACCTCACGCTCAGCAGTCGCGCTTGCGACCACTAGACCAACGAGGCAGTCAAGGTAGTTTATATTATATATATTTATATTATATATGTATAGATTTGTAATTTATAATTATAATTTATATTATTATGTATTTAAAACGTAAAGTTTCTTACAAAGATTTGATTCAGGGTCAATAACCCTATCGATTGGTACCATTCAACATAGGTCGTCACTTTTTTGCAGTGATGTTAGTTCCATTTACGAATCAGGCAAGAGACTTTATCTATTTTAAAATATAAAATAATGTTTCCTTTGAGTAAAAGAACACCGGCGAACTCCCAAACAAATTTTTGTTGGCATTTTTTTTTTGCGTCTTCCTTTGTAAAATATGTAAAAGTATAGAGTTCGAATTTCTGAACAGGTTTGTCTTTAGTTATACTTTTATAGGAAGTCAGGAATTAAAGATATTCCAGTTTGAAGTTTTAGAGGTTATGTCTTGTGAACAACAGACTAATCGAAAAAGAAACATAGAAATACCTACTTACTTACTACATTTGTATTCTGATGCAGAAGTGTATTTCCTAAGTATATTTATGCAATACGTAAAGCCAAGCATTTTAAGGAACTTGACCTAAGATTTATACGTATATTACATGGCAACATTAAAAGTATATAAGTTTTTAAACTGACATGATCACTTACACAATCATTAGAACTTAACAAGAAACTCACAACAAAAAATAAACATGGTAAATATCCCGTTTTAAGTTCTAATGATTAAAAGTATAGCTTAGGCCCATAGACATAGAGCATGGACTGAGCATTAACTAAACGCAATTGACCACTTAGAAAGAGAGTAAAACAATTTTAAGACCCATCTATCTCTTTTCTTAAATACATAGACTTAAATAATGTCTATGGTAATGTAAAGGAAAGAGGTAGATGGGTAATATAATTGTTTTTCTCTCTTTCTAGAGAGTGATCAATATCATACAGATAAGGCTGGCATAATCGTTCAACGATGAAAGCCTCTTTCCAAACAATAAAGATTAAAAAAAAAACAAATAGATAATTCTCAGTCCATCCTCTATGTCTATGAGCTTAGCCAAAAGGCACGAAGTCAAGCCAGAAAAAAAAACTAAGCCATGATTATTTATTAGCGTCAATAATCTAGTCAATTAAGCTCTCAATTATAACGATTTTTTTCCCAGACTTTGATAGGCCATATGATTGATTTGATAAAACTTAGTAAATTATTTCATAGGTATCTATTACGATGACATACGTAGACGCTTAATAATTTCATCAACAATTTCCTCGCCGGTGTTCTTTGCTATAATCAATACTTAAGGTACTTTCTTCCGGCTAGGTGGATCCAAGTGGTGGCGACCGACAGCCTTTTTTAGGGTTCCGTACCCAAAGGGTAAAACAGGACCCTATTACTAAGACTCCGCTGTCCGTCCGTCCGTCTGTCACCAGGCTGTATCTCATGAACCGTGATAGTTAGACAGTTGAAATTTTCACAGATGATGTATTTCTGTTGCTATAACAACAAATATTAAAAGACAGAAGAAACTAAATATTTAAAGGGACATACAATAGACATGTTTTTTTTGCCGTTTTTATAGATAACTAGCTTTTGGCCGCAGCTTCACTTGCGTGAAATTTTGAACCCGTTAAGTGACAATTTTCCATACAAACTTTCATCCCCTATTTAACTCCCTTAAGGGTTGAATTTCGAAAAATCCTTCCTTGTTACTTGTCTTTATTATAAAGGGAACCTTTGTGCAAAATTTCAGCTTTCTAGGTCCAAGGGTTTGGGCTGGGCGTTGATGAGTCAGTCAATCAGTCAGTCAGGACTTTTCTTTTTATTTATATAGATAGATGGTACGAAATAGGGTTACCATAATGACAGGCGTTTGCCGCATTTGACAGGCATTTTAAGGTTTAGACAGGCGTGCGGCCGGCATTGGTCTGAGACAGGCATTTTTAAATTTCCATGACATTACAGAATTGATGAAAATCTGCCAGTTTGTGTTCTCTATTTTGGCACACAATGCGAATGTAGAACGTACGTTTTCTCTCGTCAACGCCCAGTGGAGTAAAGAAAAAAATCGGCTGACAATTGAATCAGTAAAAGCAATATTAATTACACAGGAAAATTACAAAACTGTATCTTGTGAAGATTTTTACGTTACGTTTAGAAAAGAAAGAACTATTAAAAATATCATGTCCTCTGACAAATATCAGTAACAAATATCCTTCTTCATTATTATCTGTTGGCTTGTACTTATTACCTACAGCGTTTTGCTTTAGACAGGCATTTTTCTGAAAATTCTGGCATTTTAGGTACCATAGACAGGCATCCCTCTATTTACATATGGTAACCCACGAAACCCTTCGTGCGCGAGTCCGACTCGCACTTGGCCGGTTTTTTCAACTGTGTATAAAGCTAAATAATGATGTTTCATTATACTATCCTCTAGAATCTCATGCTGTTTTATTGTTTTACTTACGTCATAAGTATCTCCAAGTGGCACTAAAACAAAGTACAAAAGAAAGGCTCTTAGCTTCAGAGCCTCGTTAAAATTGATTAAGTGGGTCTTGAGATTCCTACCAAGCGAGTACACAGCTTCTTTCAAGTATAAAAGCAAGTGTTTCTTCTCGTGTCATTAATTAGCATCTAATGACATGATCATGGGGTAGTGATTGTATACCAGTTGAAAACTTGTCTTCTACACCCCAAGGTAATCGAAAGATTTAAACCACACCTTTCTGATGGTATTATGAGTCAATAATGTTATCTATATGTTACGGCTAATAGCCGAAGTGCGGCTACACCTAGTTTTAGCCGGGTACAACTAGGTGCAGCCGGCCACATGCGGTTAAACTTAAATCTATCCTACTTATCTTCGGTTAGAACCAGGTTTAGCCTTCATCTTAGCGGCTAGAACTAGGTGCAGCCACACACCGATGGTTAAGGGTAACCCCGACACGGATAGGTTAGGATCGAAGGGGATGACGGGGGCTAGAGTGCGCGAGCCAAGCGAGCGAACGAAGCCCACGTCATCCCCTTCGTGTTAGGTTACTTTAAACCCTGCAGACAGAAATAGGAGCCCCGCACAGCGGGGCTCCGTCGACTTAAGCTACACCTAGTTCTAACCAACTGCTACTGGTTGCACCTAGTTGTACCCGGGTAAACCTAGGTGTAACCGCACTTCGGCTATTAGCCGTAACATATATAAATAAAAAGAAAAGTCCTGACTGACTGACTGATTGACTGACTCATCAACGCCCAGCCCAAACCCTTGGACCTAGAAAGCTGAAATTTTGCACAGAGGTTCCCTTTATAATGTAAACAAGGAAAAAGGAAGGATTGTTTAGGGAGGGAGTTAAATAGGGTATGAAATGTATGGAAAATCGTCACTTAACGGGTTCAAAATTTCAAGCAAGCGAAACTGCGGGCAAAAGCGGGCAAAATTTATTCACTTGACAGACATATCTGTGTTGCTGGGGAGTTTGTTGCGCCGTTTCTTCTTCACAGCAAAAACACTAGGAAGCGGTGAAGGGAGGGCTTTTTGTGGGATGTCTATAATATTGTAAAACTAACGTTCAAAAAGAACTAAGTAATTCTAGTCTATTTTGAATAAATGAGTTTTGAGTTTGAGTTTGAGCTAGTTTCAACATAAGTCCAATTCAGTCAATTGAACTATGTTGTTTTTCGGAACAAAATAAATCAATGAAGACTAGTATTTCCTTGTAAACAATACCTTAGGTCGAGCTGGCAACGTTTAAATTATCGTGTCAGTAGATAAGAAAACTTCTCACTTCACGAACTTCCCCAACAAAACACGACATTCGGCGAATGGGGTATGTTATGACAAAAGTCGCCACGCCGCGTTCTTAGGGCTTGTTTACTCTAGAGATTTTTCGACTTTTACATAAATAGTGAATATCTCGAAAATTAAGCTTGATTCGACAAACTATATCCTAGCTTTTCTTCTCCAATTAGGCTTCGGAATCGATGGCTAAAATCTTTTGGGAACCTCCGACTCACGGAGTGTACTATGTATTTCATATTAGCTTGTGTATGTTTTGATCTTAAAAACAAACATTCTTAACAGCTTCTTGTTAATGGTGTTAAGCTTAGAGATACATTTAGAACATTAATGCTACAAATGTTAATGTCTTAATCTTAAGAGATCTTAAGCTCCTGGCTTTGAGCTCAAGTAAAAGTGAGATAAAAGAAGGTTTTGTAGTATTTGCATTTAACTCATCGTGTTAACAGCTTGTATACTATTACTTACTATTAAAAAGTTAAGCTGCACTTGTTGCGGTCGGTCCAAGGAGGGATGACTGTCTGGAACCTTCTCGAATGGAGGCGGCACCGGTGTCGGCGCCGGCGGGGGCACAGCGGGGCGCGGGTGAAGAAGCGCCCGTGCCGGCCATCTCCGATTTATAGGCTGAACAGCGGCGGAGAACCGACACACCCTCCATCCGATTCTCCCTAGTCGCCGCAGCGGCCGACTACAGTCCCTCTCTCATAAGTAAAGTTCGCCGTCCCAGGCACACACTTTTAGGACCCGATGACGAAATTAGCCTTCTCCAGGAGGCGAGTAAATCAACCAACACAATACACAACGTCCGCCGCCGTCCAGCATACCGTCCTCGCCGACGAGGCCCGTCGCGACGTCCCATCGCCGCCGATCACGATCCACCGAGCTCTCCCGTCGTAGAGCCTGTCGTCTCTTCTGACTCCGCAGTCACACTGATAATTCAGCCCTCACCAAGCTGTCTCTCCCACCTAAGCCCCCGCCAGCAACGCCCTAAGCCGAGGTCCGAGTCCCACAAGGGTCGCCCTTAGTGCTGTTGTTGCAGGTAGCCATGATGTTAGTGTAGTACAAGTAGTTAGCTTAGGTTAAGTATTTTTACTTTCCCCCCCCATTGGCTGGAGACCCTTCAGGTCTCGCCAATAACTGCCCGGTTACGTAGAAACGGTCCCCTAGGAACAGCAGTACAAAAGAAAAAACAAAAAAGAAAAGCAGCACACAGTATCATATTTCTTCGAGCTTTGTATGCATCTTCAAGTCATTTATAAATTATTGTAACTGCAGCAATAAAACACTGAAACCAGTAATAAATTATCGTCATTAAATACATTCCTCAAAAAAATTTAAATAAAAGTAAAAACCGACTTCAAAACAAACTAAAAAAATAGTGAAATAATTAGCAAGATATAAAATTAACAGTTTCAGAAGTCGGTGGCTTTTATTTGCTTCAGTGTAGAATTGCACCGACTTCTGAAACTGTTAATTTTATATCTTGCTAATTATTTCACTCTTTTTTTAGTTTGTTTTAAAGTCGGTTTTTACTTTTATTTAAAGTTTTTTATTAAATACGTTTTAGTGCCATAAATTACACGGTCTAGGACTTTAAATTTAAATGACACGGTTGCGTAATCTTTCCAACAACTAGATAATTTGCTTTAAGAATAGGTATTAATGTATAATTTTAGTATCATGACTGCTCCTTACAAATACATACAAACTTCTTTATTCTTGGCTAATGTTTCTGTGATCACAGTTAGAACAGAAATTGAAAGTCCTCATCAAAACTTTTGCATAAGGGAACCAAAAACGAAAACGTCATCTAAGTATTTTGTTTTGTTTTTGTTGTTTATTTCAAAAAGCGCTGAATCTATTTCAATAAAATTTATATGGGACCACCTTTGAAGTATGATCTACCAAACAAAAAAAGAATCATCAAAATCCATTCAAAATTGGAGGACATATCACGTAACAAACATACAAAAAAAAAAAAAACATTCATACGAATTGAGAACCTCCTCCTTTTTGAAGTCGGTTAAAAACTCCCTAATAATGACCGTTGGTTATACATCGAGACCTTTCTATACTTTGGAGAGCACGTCAAGCCGTCGGTCCCGGGTGTAATACAAATACCTATAACAGTAGGTAAGGGTAGTCAGAAGTCCGAAAGTCCGACGATCGGTCTAACCTAAGGATATCGGCATTGTTCGATAACTAGGTTGCGGAGGTCTGATGGCAGTCGCTCCGTGTAAAATACTGGTATTCAGCCGCATCTGGTTAGACTGGAAGCTGACCCCAACATAGTTGGGAAAAGGCTAGGCAGAAAAGAACAGAAAGAAAGAAGGAGAAACAATTTATTTGATATGCAAATACTCGTAGACACCAAAAAATAATGACAAAAGGTGAAACAGTTACCTAAAAAATTATTAAGGTTGTTCGTAGTAAGGAGTAATATATAATGCCGGCGGTACACTCTCGCCAAGACAGCCCGAGACTTAGATGCTGTCCTTTGCTATTTGATGTAAAAGTTAAGGATAGAGATAGCGCCTCGTGCTGTCTCGGCGAGAGTGTATAAGGTCCATCTATTCATACACGAAATATTTTAAGGGATACATCTAAATCTTATAGGTGGTAAAGAAGCCAAGAGAAAAACATTTTTTTTTAAATATATTTTTTACGTAATTATTATAATTGTAATAATGCTTGCGACATTTTGCATAAATTTGAAAAAAAAAAATGCGCACTACGCGTAATGGATGTTGAAAATAGTAATGAGCCAGTATTTGTTATGTGTAGATATCAAGTAAATGAAAATTATTTAATTTAAAAAAATAAACAGTTTTTTTATTTATATTGCTTCTTTACCACCTATAGATGTATCTCTTAAAATATTTCGTGAATGAATAGATGGACCTTATATAAGTATACTGTGCTATTAGTGAAAACTAAAATACAGAAATGCATCACATTTGCACGTGAATGGGTCATCACTCAGCATAATGCTGTGTTGAGTCAGCATTGGGACTAATTTTCCCAACATGCAACACCAACAGCGCTGATTTTGAATGACCATCTTAGGTGACGCAGTGACGTCTTCCAGCGGCTATTGTTGCAAATGTATATTAAAATCTCTGAAAATGGACTACTCCTAAAAACACTTCATAATCAGCTCATTACTATCGCACTGCTAAGCACGAGCCTCTTCTCAGAGTAAGAACCTTAGTATAACCTCGCTTGCCTGATGCGGTTTTGCGGACTATAGACACCATAAAGATCTTTTTGGACCTTTCACCACAGGTATCCTTAAGGAGTCTACACACCAAACCCGCCGACACAGCCTTGATGTCGACGGCTTCTATTTCAAAAGAATAATGTCGGCTACTTGTACCCACGTGTGTCGCCCGGCGACTTGTGGCAACATGTCGGCGGCATGTCTGCAACTTGCGTACGCGCTCATATGCCCACCGACACTCGAGCAGTTAGTAAAAAAGTTGGTTAAAAAGTCACTGATTTCGTGCCGCCGACAAAGTTATATGCAAAGTTACGTGCAAGTAGCACGAGATATGAAGTCGCCGACTAACCCGACTAAAGGCGACGACTCATGACGAAGGGTTGGCAGGTTTGGTGTGAGCTGCTGAGGGAGTGATGATGTGGCTGCCGAGGCTGCGACGGTTGTGTGTGACGTCACCAGTGTGGAAACACTGTCTGTGACGATCACGTCGGGGTCACCAATGTGGAGAAACTATGGTGCGGTGTTCCTCCAACCAAAGGGAGGATCCTCCAACCAGGCGGAGTCTTGTGCCTGGCGGGCTACTGCCCAACGGTTGATGTTGGGAGGTTGTATAAATACTATCTGCGTGTTAAATCTTGATTGCGCGATGTAGGATAGTTCGCATGTGGCGAGATAGATGCCGCCACAACTGCATTAGATAATTTGTCCACCGCTGCCGTCACCGAGAAACGAAATTATTTCGGATCGAGTTCGAGTCGAGACCGCGAACACAAGACAAAAATCTGTACACTAGTGCCTCGGCAATCTGGGGTGTAGTGGACAAGTTTAGACGTGTTTGTATTACCAACATTTCGGCCCGTCACGATCTCGGGTCGAGTTCAAGCCGCAGCGCCGAACGATTCACAATCTCGGCGGACGGGCTGACAGCGCTCGGATGACAGACGTGCGGTGGACACACAGCTATAGTAATGTATGTATCGCTACTTCGTCAACGTCATCTCATTCTCAGTGACGGCAGCGTGGACAAGCGCCCTCACTAGGTTTCCCTTTACCATCAATGTAAGTGATATGTCTAGTTTGATCCGCACATAAGTTTGCAGCTTTGGTTTGAAATAGACTGTACAAGGTCAAATATAATTTTTCTTGAGGAGCTTGTGGCTAATTCAAATAATTTGCAAGGATAAGCTGTGCATGCCGCGGTCAGTCTGTAGATGGGTGACCATTCGTTACACACATCAAGACCTCTCCGTGCTTTGGAATACACGTTAAACTGTCGGTGCCGGATGTTATACGGATAACTATGACAGTCGTTACGGGTAGTCAGAAGCCCGAAAGTCTGATAACCGGTCTAACCTTGGGATATCCGCATTGCCCAGTAACTGGGTTGCAGCGATCTGATGGCAGTCGCTCTGGTTAGACTAGAAGCTGATTCCAACATTATTGGGAAGAGACGAGGCAGAACACAAGCTCATTTAATCGCTAGTGTAGTAAACAAAAGTAAAGAATTCCCGAATATTATTTACTAATGCACATAAAATTGCTGCAATACGACTTCTTGTAATTCCTCATTCTATACAATACCTGCTGAGAAAAAAGGTTACTCCATTCTTTGCTAGAAACCACAGAGTCAGTACGTGTATTTAAGCCAATTCCTTGTTACTTAAAGTGAAGTCTCTATCAACGTATCGCCAGCCTTTCATCCTAATAGAATGGGTAGAATTAAAAAGAGTAACTATCCGGGCTTCAAGTATAAGCACAAAAGAGCAGCTTTTTAAATAGAACGAGTGAACGAAAAGGAATTAATGCTGCCCGCCTCAAATTGCATTTCTCGATCGGAAAACTTTTTCTCATATCATCGATGTAGAAAATTGCAAAGTTGGGACACTGGTTTAATCCAAGTATGGTGATTTGGGAGTACCTATAGAGGTCATCAATTTTTTCAGAGTCGGCAGAGTAACTGATTGAATGATGGGTTAGCTTAAGTCTTTAATGTATAGAGATGTCTCAACTTTCCTACAAACATTTAGATTTGTCGATACGCTGCACGATTGGCAATGTAAACAAAAATTTAAATAATTTTGATTTCTGTGGCAAGGTAAGTAAGGTGTAAAATTGGGACTATGAGGTTAGATTGAAAAAAGTTAAAGGTGAATGTGTATGCTTTGGCTATCCCTTAAATGTCTGCGCTATACAAGGTTAGTCGGAGAGGGGGTACTAATCTGAAAAGGTGTTAAAGTACACATAATAATGAATAACTGTCATTCTACAACTTTCCCCATAAGTAAATAATTTAAGAGAAATTACTGTTCAAAAGTTTCATAAAAATAGGCTAAAATCTGTGTATCTTCAGCTATGATCAGCTGTGTTTACATTTTAGGTCATATCTAGGGTCACAGATACAAGCTCCATTTTCTGAATACATGACTAAAGCTGCGATGTCGAATTTTTGAATGGGAATTCGTTTGGCATTAAAACAGAAATTATTGAACTTTGAAATATTAACACTTGCTTTAAAACAGTCACCAATGATGCTTTAAGTGGCCCAAGAATTAGTACACTGAACGGTGTTGACGGAATGAATTGGTACATAATTTCGGCATCGTGTTATATGACCTTAGCATGCTCCTCACTCTCTTGGGGTACATGACAAGAGCTTCTACGAGCGAGTCCAGTGCACCCTAGGCAGTCAGCCCCGCTACCAACCTTGCTGACTGGCAGATGTTTTCACTACAGTTCGTTCTGCCGCGAGAAAAGATTCTTTAGAAAAAAATTATTACTTAACTTTGACGACGACACTCGCGGTAGGAAGGTATGCTTCTCTTGGCTGGGCATGACAAGATAACTATAAAAAGGGTTGTTTTCTTCTTTTCTGTAGCAAGAGCTACACAAGAAGAGACAGAACGACGTGGAAAGAAAGCTGACAGTTAGTTTGGCAGCTAGTAATAAGTCAGATGGCGAGGTTGATGTCAGCCCAAACTTCTGGCGCCACTTCAGAAAAAAAGCATAATTTCTGCCAATACACAACATATTGAAATTTCGTACGTAAATTTCACTTGACTAAAATGTTGTACACATATACACATGGAGAAATTTAAGAACACCAAAAAACAACACTTGTCTTCCTAGGTTAGAAGTTTTAATAATTAATGCTAAAACGGCTGTTTTTGGTACTTATCGCTTAGTCCAGAAGCTCTAGTGTTGATACGGTGTTCGAAAATTTCTACAACACTTGACTAAAATGTTGTACGTACGAAATTTCAATATGTTGTGTGTTGACAGACATTACGCTTTTTTTTTTAAAGTGGCGCCACTTTCGCTGGGTGAAGCACCTTAATGATGATCGCTTATGGAGGCTACATTATTAAATAAAGACAATTTATTCGCACATTCCATTTAATTACATATAATCATATCAAAATAGTACTTGGTAAAATCACACAGCCGTTCTTTGGACATGCTTCCACCGCAGACGAGCAATGTTGTTGTCTAGCCAAGATCTCAGTGCTGAGACTTTGGCGTAAACTCCAGGATATTCTGGTCTGGCACAACCAAGACCCCAGGATATGACGCCAGCGAGTTTGTTTTTGTAGACTAGGGGACCACCACTGTCGCCCTGTAAAATTGGATATTATTGATTAGCTCAACATTTTTTTATTTTAGTTAGTTTTTAAGGTTTCGTACCCAAAGGGTAAAACGGGACCCTACTACTAAGGCTCCGCTGTCCGTCCGTCTGTCACCAGGCTGTATTTCATGAACCGTAATACTCGTAGTTAGACAGTTGAAATTTTCACAGATTATGTATTTCTGTTGCCGCTATAACAACAAATACTAAAAAACAGAATGAAATCAATGTTTAAGGGGGCTCCCATACAAAAAACGTGATTTTTTTGCCGTTTTTATAGATAATCGTCCGTCCGTCTGTCACCAGGCTGTATCTCATGAACCGTGATAGTTAGACAGTTGAAATTTTCACAGATGATGTATTTTTGTTGCCGCTATAACAACAAATACTAAAAAACAGACAAAATAAATATTTATTGACGACGTCTGTGGTCTAGTGGTTCGAGTGTCGGATTGCTGGTCACGAGGTCGTGGGTTCGATTCCCACACAACACAAATATTTATGTGATGAACATAAGTGTTTGTGTTGGTCTGGGTGTTTCTTATGTATTATAAGTATGTATTTACAAAAAAAAAGTATATAAGTATTATATCCACTGTCTAGTACCCATAATACAAGCTCTGCTTAGTTTGGGACTAGATGGTGCTGTGTAGAAAATGTCCCAAAACTATTTATTTATTTATTTAAGGGCTCCCATACAACAAACGTGATTTTTTTGCCGTTTTCATAGATAATGGTACGGAACCCTTCATGCGCGACTCCGACTTGCAGTTGGCCGGTTTTTTTTTATAAATACACTAGCTGGTGCCCGCGGCTTCGCTCACGTAACTTAGTTTTCTTTAATGTTTATATATGTACTCGTATACTTAACAGATCATCGTAAAGTTTTGGGGTAAGTACAGAAAAGGACATTAGGGTAAGTTCCTACGGCAGCGCGGTTAGCAAATCGTTATTATAATGTGAACGCCTTAATTTCTCTCTAATCCAGATTCCGAAAGTTGCATTCAGCAATATATGTAATTATGTAAGTTTAACATGGTAATCAGTGCCGGATTAAGACAGCGCGGGGCCCTAGCAAATATGAAAGGGGGCCCTTGAGTTGCATTACTTATTAATTTTACTGTTATAAAATAGTGGTATTACACTGATTTTGTATTAGTCCAAAGCGATCGAGCGATCGTCAATACAGAAATAATAACACAAAAGCACGTAAAAACTAAGAAACTAACACGAAATAAAAAGGTCGGTAAAAACAAAAGTTAAAAAAATACACGCCTGAAAAGTATAAGTTAGCATTAAGCGTGTTTTTTTTTATCGTTAATTTTTCATTGTTATTTAAGTTTTTAGGCTTAATTTCTTAAATAAATAAACGTAATGAAATGGTTTGTTTGAATATACAAAAGAAAATAGTCGAGGGGAGCAGTTCATACAAAGCGCAGCAGTAGCGCGAGCGCAGCGAGCGCGTTTTTTTTTTTCGCATATTTGGCGAAAGCATGACGTCATTCTAAGTGCATTTATGGCTTTTGCCTAAATTCTCAAATGCTCAATTTTAAGTTGCCGATAAGTTTAGTGCTGTCACTTTCGTTGGACTCTCGTTTCGTTGGAGGAGCTCGTGGCTAAATAATTACAGCCGCATAGACCGATCTTCCGGGTTAAGCCACGCTTGCCGAGGTTGGTCTGTGGATGGGTGACCATTTACCATAGCGAGTTTCCTCCGTGCCTCGGAAAGCACGTAAAGCCGTTGGTCCCGGCTGTCATTTGTAGATCTTTGACAGTCGTTACTGTTGGTCAGAAGCCAGAAAGTCTGACAACCAGTCTTACCAAGAGTATTGTATTACCCAGTGACTGGGTTGTGGAGGTCTGATAGGCAGTCGCTCCATGTAAAATACTGATATTCAGCTGCATCCGGTTCGACTGGAAGCCGACCCCAACATAGTTGGGAAAAAGCTAGGCAGATGATGACTTTCGTTGGACTCTCGTGATAAGTTTCACTCAAAAAATTACGCTCAGGCAGAGATGAGTGGGTTTAAATATGCGGAGCCCCCTTTCGCGCGGGGCCCGTAGCAATTGCTACTCTTGCTACGTGGTTAATCCGGCACAGATGGTAATCACAACTTCAGCTGCTGCTAGAGCCTGATTAGTAATCTTCTTTCGTCTTTCTATCAATCATCATAGTTTGTTATTTACAAAACTTGTGCTTAAAACCCCTGAAAAGTATAAGTTAGCATTATAAGCGTGTTTTTTTTAATCGTTACCTTTTTGTTGTTATTTAAGTTTTTTAGGCTTAATTTCTTAAATAAATAAACGTAATGAAATGGTTTGTGTGAATATACAAAAGAAAATAGTCGAGTGGAGCAGTTCATACAAAGCGTAGCAGTAGCGCGAGCGTAGCGAGCGCGATTTTTTTTTCGCATTTTTGGCGAAAACATGACGTCATTCTAAGTGCATATGGCTTTTGACTAAATTCTCAAATGCTCAATTTTAAGTTGCCGATAAGTTTAGTGCTGCCACTTTCGTTGGACTCTCGTGATAAGTTTCACTCAAAAAATTACGCTCAGGCAGAGATGAGTGAGTTTAAATATGCGGAGCCCCCTTTCGCGCGGGGCCCGTAGCAATTGCTACTCTTGCTACGTGGTTAATCCGGCACAGATGGTAATCACAACTTCAGCTGCTGCTAGAGCCTGATTAGTAATCTTCTTTCGTCTTTCTATCAATCATCGTAGTTTGTTATTTACAAAACTTGTGCTTTTAAGCAAGACTAAGCTGCAAAACTGTTCGACCTATATGTATGTTTGTTCACAATTTTCTCAGAAACAACTGATTCGATTTGAATGGGGCTTTCGCTATTCGACTGCATATTTTTCTTATCTGATGAAGACATTCAGAGATAGACAATAGACCTCTTTAATAAATGACAGTAAATTTTCCGCGATTATTACAATCGTATGTCTAAGTGTTGTTTACACCATTCCATTGCAAAACATCACGGCTGTTTGCTTTGGAGGGATAGGCAAATGTGTAGGTACTGTAAACTCTCTTTTCGAGAGTTAAAACACTTATGATTGCTGTTGCCACTGACGCCAACGCCATCTAGTTAGATTCAAGGAACTATTTTGTTTGAATATATTTTTATAACAGAATAGCTTGATAATTTATACCCTATAACCTGACCCGACCTGCAACAAATATGTTTTCCAAATATCAACAAAATCTATCCAGTAGTTTCGGCGTGAAGCTCAAACATATAAACAGACAAACAGATAAACAGACAGAAAAAAAATCTAAAAACTCTCTTTTTGATATCCGTAGCGTTTTTCCAACAATTTGCACCTATTTTTTCTGGAAAATATTCAATGTACAGATTTTACTTCGTTATGATTTTATTATATGTATAGATATAGAATACTGGATAAATGACAAACAGTGACGTCTTGCTGGGGAGTTTGTTTCTTTTGTTCAGCTTAAACACTAGGAAGCGGTAAAGGGCGGGCGTTTTTGGGGACTTTCATGTTAAATTTTACGAACGTGTGTCTTGTTTGACGTTCAAAACGCACCAATTAATTCGCTTGAGCCTAGATTTGATTGAGTTTCATTTATTTTTTAACCGAACTACACGAGTGTTGTCAGAATATTTGTATCAAACCACAAGGATATTATTCGGTATGCTTTCCATGGTTTATACAAAGATCAATACTGAAAATATCATGATCGGATCAATACATATAATAAATCTGTAGACTTGGCGATTTATAATATAAAAGAATTCCTCGACTGTAAAGATTAAAATTTAAATATTATTAATAATTTAAGTAGGGACAGACAATATATTAATTTGAATAATGTAATAAGTACGTAAATGAGTTTAATTATGTTTTTTTTTATTATAATGTGGATGCACCTATTTTTTTTATTTGTTTGTATAAATTTGCATGCCGGCAAAACATGATGTACTATCACGAAATGTACTAACTTGTGACCATATTTTCTGGCAAATAATCATCATCTTCCTAGCCTTTTCCCAACTATGTTGGGGTCGGCTTCCAGTCGAACCGGATGCAGCTGAATATTAGTATTTTACATGGAGCGACTGCCTGTCAGACCTCCACAACCCAGTAACTGGGTAATACGATACTCTTGGTAAGACTAGTTGTCAGACTTTCTGGCTTCTGACCAACAGTAACGACTGTCAAAGATCTACAAATGACAGCCGGGACCAACGGCTTTACGTGCTTTCCGAGGCACGGAGGAAACTCGCTATGGTAAATGGTCACCCATCCACAGACCAACCTTGGCAAGCGTGGCTTAACCCGGAAGATCGGTCTATGCGGCTGTAATTATTAAGCCACGAGCTCCTCCTCGATTTTCTGGCAAATAAATATATTTATATTTGTAGATCTATGTATATAGGAAATGTTTAAAAAAATGCGGGGGCCAATGGAACACATTTCGATCACTTTTGAAATATTTGTCTGTTTAACTGTTTGTCGGTTTGTTTGTACACACATCACGTAAAAAGTTCTCACTCAATGCGGTTGACTTTTATAGACAAATACTGTGCGTTTCTCGAAATAACATTTAGTTTTTGTTTTATCGTAATCGGTTGGCTCAATCAAAAGATATTTGAATTTAAAATCAAGAAGAAGTTTAGTCATTGCAATTCAATATTGGTTTCGGACGAAGCCGCTGGCGCAGCTATTTATGAACAAAAAGCTGCTCAAGAATGTGCCCGATGTGAACGATACATTAAACACCTGTTTGCAGAAAAGACCAATTCTTAATTAACTGACTACAACGCTCCACTCTCAAAATATTCTCGCTCTGGAACTTTTAAATACTCAATTCAATATTGATACCGAGAATTCGAATTATGAACGTTCTTTAATTACGAATAGTTCATAACGATTTTGGTGTTACACTACTGACAGCTCGATTCGATTTCCGCACAGATAAAATATTTGTATGATCTAACAGATATAATTATGATCTGGGTGTGGGTGTTTTTGCATATGAGATTTATTATGTGTTTTTTAACGAGCCCATGATACAGGAAAAACATATACCGGGTAACATTTTTAAAACTGGGAACTAGCTCTACCCTCGGATCTACGCGTGTTGAAAGTTTTTTTTTATTTTCCGAGTTGCTCTATGTATCCTACGTCTTTTTCTAAGTAACGACTCGGCAAAACATCATCAATCATTTGTTTGATAGTTTAGCTTTCTTATCAATCTTTTAATATTTAATCTGTAATTCTCTTTATATTATAAAAAAACTAGCTGTACCCGCGGCTTTGCCTACAGAAACATAAGGTTTCTGCTCATCACCCTCACTCAATAGCATGATAATTTGTACTCTGACCCGCTCTTTAAAGCCGGGTTCGCTGCGCCGTGTTTTTTTGTTTGTAAACAGGATAATATTGTTTGCTAACCGAATAGGGGCGTGGTCTAACAGTTTTGTTAGCAAAAACATAATAACATGTTAGAGAATTGGCGCTGCGGACTCGGCTTAATGGATGTGGCTACCAAATTTCAACTGGATCTGTTCAGTGGCACTGGTGTGAAACTCAAATAAACAAACGACACCAACGAAACCAACAGACAAAAATTCTAAATTGTCATTTTTGGCATCAGTATGCATTGCATTTACTTTTTACAAAAATATTTAAGGTATAGTTTCAGCATCATTAGATAGAGATTCAATGTGTATTACATTACCTGGCAAGCATCCTTTCCACCTTCGCTAGATCCAGCACAAAGCATATTGTGGGTGATGCTGTATATTGGCTGGTAGAAATCGTCGCATTGTTCCTCATTCACTTTCGGCACTAATACCCTCTGCAACATTGTTGGGTAGCCACCGCCTTCCTGAAAGACGAACAATGTTCTTGTATACAAAAACGTCTTATTAAAATTTCTTGAATGCTGTGGCAGAGGTACATGTTTCCACAATCAAAGTGCAGAAACAAAGCCTCATGAGAAGGTGAGTCTATTGTCATGTGCCGAGCACATTAACTTTGGGTTTTGTAACGAGAATTCTCTAATTGAAAGAGCTAAAATTACTCAAAAACAACGACATGTTTCCCTTGCAGGGTCAATCCGTGTCACCAGTAGATCATGGAGTTTGAAGGAATTACACGAATTTGTTTAAATTCTGTAGAGCAAAACATTTAGAAGACGATGTTCCCAGTATTATTAATAAATAATAAACCAAATATGCTAGTAAAACAATGTACGCATTACGCAGAAAATTTCGAAGAAATCCTAATTCTGCTTGTTTGCAATTATTATTGTGCTTGTTATTCTGAATCAATGAACAATTGAACATTTAGTTCACTGAAATCTATTAAAACGGCATAAGAGAATTTCTAGAATAACAGGTTCAGCTTGTGGAATATAATTTCTACTGAATTATTTTACAGGCTGATACCCGTTGGTTTCTGAATATCGGAAATTTCATCCTGTGTTTATTGTTTTAATCGGTGTGAGTAGGTATACTAAAACTGTTATCAATTAAGAGCTCTAAATCCTTGACGATATTATTTTATTTGCCTTAACTTGAAAATTTTACATCGAGATTATGCTGCTGATGTAAATATTTTTATTGCGATATAGTTGCGATTGGGTTAATGGTTATTAGTGTCAAATACTAAAACGCATGATTACACTCAAACAAACAACTTTCCCAACGAATATTTTTGTATAAAACAAAACAATTTTAATTACACATAAAAAAACGCTATGTATTAAATGCTTTTTTTTTCTGTCCCGTCTCCGCACCGCTTGTTCCTGTGATGCACAACACAACAGCCTAGTCCAGTTCGTCGCCTCCGGAAGCGCGTCGTATATGCAATAACATAGTGTTTTTTTTATCTAATTCATTTTTCTCCCTGTATACCTACTTGTAGAATCCAATGATAATTAAACATAACTTACATAAATATTTCCCCAACCAGTCACAGTTGTCAGATCACCATCTTTAATTTCTTCATCTTCTGCCATCATTTTTACTGGTGCCACTCTATTACTGAACTCCAAAGGCTTTGAAAGCCATAGTATGGCGATGTCACTGTCCATTTTAGAGTAGTTGAAGTCAGGATGCCATACTAAATCTCCGACCGGGTATAATTTTCCTCCTTTCTCACTGTATGAAGATCCTGCACGAATCTGATATTGTGATGGAAGTGCTCTGAAAGAATTCAAATAATTGCAGTTAATATCGTATAATTTCAATTGGTAAAGTTTGTATGATATGAAAGATCCAAAATCGATTGCAAAAGAGCATTGTGTTGACCCAAAACTCCAAAACTAATCAGTCTTTTTGCCATCTTGGATAAAAAATGACATTCTATTTTTCAAAATTAGGTCGTTCCCTACTTTTGTGCAAAAAGTACCCAGAATAATTCACTCATGAAAAAAAAAACTTGTAAGATCAACCTTTCTGTTCCTAACTAGGGATATCAGCAGGTTTTTTAATTTATATTTCACTACATTTGAATTGACGACTTTAGTTAATATATAATAATAAAGCCAAATTCATGATCTTGTTCCTATTGTAGTATCGATGCACTAATGTATTCAATTATGAAGTTATCAAAGAAAAAGTAAAAAAAAAAACATTCAATCACCTCCACTTCATTACTATCCGTTCCGTCCAATTGTTTAGCGGGGAGATAATGATTTTTTGTATTCCTTGGATCGTTCAAGTTTGAATGAAACGGCTTCTGATTTATAAATCTTAATTTAGGAGCTAAGGAAATGCTAAAGTTCTCTGCTAGATCTCAGATGTTTTCCCATTTACATAAGTGCTACAAAATTCAGTGCAGTTGTTACCGTTTCTTCTTCCTTGACAATCATCATTGTCATTGTTAGCTTAACAGCATCTTCAGAATCAGTATCATTAAGTACTTACCCACTGATACAATGAGCTGCTGTGACAACTATGTCTTTTGCAACAATAGCTCCTCCACAGGAATGTCTGCCTCTTCGAACAAGTGATACTTGGTACGGAGCATCAGTTATCTCAATATCTTCACCCCCAACGATTTTAAGATCCTCCAGGGATATCGTGGGTGATGACACTGAAACATTAACAATTATTCTATTATACGGTATGTATTTAAAACCAAACACTTTGATCATGTTGAAGTATGTCCGAAGATTTGGTATTCATCTCAATTATTTACTGATAAAATTTGTAGTCCCATCTTTTGGTTTAAAGACATCTTATAATTATTATTACACAAAGAAAAATTATACACTGCTAAAATTGTACAAGTCCGAAGTTTGGTACAATTTCGGACCTTTTTATGTACAAAATCTTATCAAAACAATTTTTGGTCCCACTTTAATTATTTTCCACAAAAGAAATGAACTCCAAAATTTTAAACAAAATTTTCTTACCAACGCAACTAACAAACGCGAAACAAACCAACAACGAAAGCATGTTGAATTAATTACAACTACTGTTCATTGTTCATAATAATTGAACATTTATACCTGAAAATTACAAAAGATTATTAAGGTCAACGTAATTTAACAGATAGTGTAGCCTTCACTGAGTACTCGACTGATAAAGTGAATCTCAAGTTTAGTGTTTGTTTAAAGGCACGCGAGGGGATTTCATGATTTATAAGTGGAAGTTTATTCGTGTTGTTGATTTTTAGGGTTCAGAATTAATAATAATGATAAACAAATCAAGGTTTAAATCATTTAAATATTTTATTAAGTGGATGAATATTCAAATTACTTACCTTAACATTTTTAACAAATCATTGCTCTCCTGGGTGTGAGGTTGTTTTTATTCTTGTCTTTTGCTTGACTTCGTGGTATAGTTTGAGTTTTTATTCACGGAGCGAGTTCGCAAGGGTAACATTATACCTATATATTATGTTATTTATGAATACTGTAATTTTTTAAGTAGGTATTGTGTTGTAAATTATGTATTTAATTAATTGATATTTCGCTGAGTAACTGCACTACCGAATTGGATGAATGTAATGGTAGATGTAAGAATGTAAGTACCTATATATATAAAAAAATAGCATAATTGCAGTTTTAAACATCTGCATTCTTAACTTTGGGATAATGATTCACATTCATATTTTTTTGTTTTAATATTTTCCTGAGTACTTACATAATTATTAGTACAATGAAAACTTGAGACAAAGGACTACAGCATAAGCCTAAATAGGCCTACAACAAGCAGTAGCTAGTTCCAGGCTGTAAGGGTATGATATTTCTGTATTGTAGTGACATTTTGTTACGAGTAGCCAGAAGTCTGAAAGTCTGACAACTGGTCTATCCTTACAATATCAGCATTTGCCGATGGCAGTCGTTCCGTGTAAAATACTGGTTAGAATGTACCCCAACATAGTTGAGACAGAGCTAGGTGGAAAAAGGGAGTGCTATTTGGGAGAAGCCAGCATTGGAATGACTTAGTTAAACAAAATACATTTAGTGTCAATTATTAGATACCTATGACAGAGGGTCCTGTCGAGTAGGAGACTATTGAGCTTGCTGATGATGGCATGTGATTAGATAATTTTCCAGCTTATGGCTATAAAAGAGTTGTTTTTATTAAATATTACAAAATTACACTTTTTCTCAGCTTGGATACGAATCTGCTGCGGCTTTCTTTTATAAAATTGGCGTTCAAAAATAACTCAGTAATTCTAGTCTATCTATATAAATAAAAATCGAGGTTCTGACTGACTGATTGACTGACTCATCAACGCCCAGCCCAAACCTTTGGACCTAGAAAGCTGAAATTTTGCAAGAGGTTTCCTTTATAATGTAGACAAGGAATAAGGAAGGATTTTTCGAAATTCAACCCCTAAGGGAGGGAAATAGGGGATACAAGTTTGTGTGGGAAATCGTCACTTCAAAATTTCACGCAAGCGAATCTGCGGGCAAAATTCAAATTTTCAAAATTCAATTCAAAACTTTGAATAAACGAAGTGGAAAGTTAAAAAGCACTGGCTATTTGCAACAATGAGGTACCGTCCGCGAGGCCTTTTTTTTTTTTTATCGTGGGAAAGTCCTCTTGGATACCCTTCGCCCGGGGATGGCGAAGGGTTATGCCGGACTCTTACCGGCTTAAAAACCCACGGTGTTCCTTCTCCTGACCCTTAGCCGGGGTCACGGGATTCGCAGCTGCATGCACCGCAACCCCGGCAGGCCTCGGTCCGCCAGCCCCTGGCGGACCTCTCCTTCTGTGGGGCTTTACCCCTTTGCCCCACGTCCTCCTGAGAGGCACGCGTGGAACACGGCGCGCCGCCTTCTCGGGCCTGTTACTGGTCGGGCGACGGGTCCCCTAACCCGTCGCCTGCAGGCCACACACTAGGGTGGCCGGAGATCGTCGCGCGCCCTCCGACGGCGCCCGGTGCGTCTGGCGCGGGAAGAGAGAGTGGCTGTCGCCTCTCTCTCCCTCTCCGCTCCCTCCTTGGTCGCCATCACCACCTCGCAGAAGGAGGTGACGGCTTCCCACGCACTCTCGCTCATGACCATGGACAGAACCACGGCCGGAAGCGAGAGGTCACCACCGACCGCCGCGACTAGTTCACGGCGCTGCGTCGCCCACGCACGGCACTCCTGCATCGTGTGCAGCGCCGTGTCTTCCGGGCAGTCGACGCAGTGGTGACATCCGGGCGTCTGCTCCCGGCCTATGCGACACAAGTACTTCCCGAAACATCCATGTCCCGAGAGTACCTGCGTCAGCCGGAAGCTGAGGGCGCCATGTCGCCTCTCCAGCCACTCCTCCATAACGGGTCTTACCGCCGCTATTGCGGTGTGCCCTGTCCGCGAGGCCTAAGCTAACCTTTGCATTTATGTGAGAATGAATGCAGACGCGTCCTTTGTTTGCTTTAAACCGGTTTATACCTACTGCTTTTTGGCAATCGATTCTATGTGCACTCAAACAATTGCAAAGCTCAGCTTACGCCTCGTTAGTTGTAACTAGCTTTCATGAGACTTATAGAACAGTGTGTAAGCTTGGCTTAATTAACGTAAAATTTTCGGTGATCCCCGAGTAGTTTCAAACTCGGACGGAGTCCTTAATCATGGACTCTTCGGGCGAGGTCAGTTTCGTCCGCAACCTGATGTGAATAAAGCCATTCGTATAACTAGAGTTGTATATTATAATCCTCTTCATATAAGTATGTTTTACAGTCGTTTTCAATAACGTATTATCAGCGGTTTGATTAACTAGAGATAGAAATTTGACATTATTTTTATGAAGCTTATGTCTAATTTCTATCTCTAGTAGGAGAAAAACTTCGACAGATAGATTTTTCAAACACACACACGTGCACACACACACGTGCACACACACACGCGCACACACTCACACATACCCTTACGCACAAACACACACTTACACACAAACACACACGAACACGCAAACGCTCTAACAGTCACGCACCTGCACATGCACTCACGAACACACACACCAACATACCGTGCGGCATCCGCGCGAATTCATTTTCTAGCTATCGAGAGGCGGGTACAGCACGTATACGTGATCCGCGCGGTGGCTTACTCGTATGAACATCTAGCTAGGATGTCATTATAATAAGCTCCGCGTGGCTCAACCGCGCGGTTTCAATCCGCGCAGATTCCGCCATGTCTGAACTAGCTCTTAGTATCATTACTTCAATCTGCCTAGCCTTTTCCCAACTATGTTGGGGTCGGCTTCCAGTCGAACCGGATGCAGCTGAATATCAGTATTTTACATGGAGCGACTGCCTATCAGACCTCCACAACCCAGTGACTGGGTAATACGATACTCTTGGTAAGACTGGTTGTCAGACTTTCTGGCTTCTGACCAACAGTAACGACTGTCAAAGATTTACAAATGACAGCCGGGACCAACGGCTTTACGTGCTTTCCGAGGCACGGAGGAAACTAGCTATGGTAAATGGTCACCCATCCACAGACCAACCTCGGCAAGCGTGGCTTAACCCGGAAGATCGGTCTATGCGGCTGTAATTATTTAGCCACGAGCTCCTCCTTAGTATCATTACATATGATTGATATAATAATATGTCAGTGTGTATTTTTTATTTTGTAGTCAGGAATTTTATAGCGATGAGTACCGAACCAATCTTTGTTCTACAATCTGCGCAAATAAAATAAAAATAGTCCACTGACTTTTCATCAATTAGAACGAATAGGTACCTATATTTATTAAAATAAATGACCCTCCTTTAACAAAAATGCTCCTTAACCAGAGTCCAAAATTGCCCTCTACAATATTTTTCACTTAATGTATAGTACTTGAACCAACATAAGTGTGTCATTCAATTTGCTCTATTACGCAATTTCTGAGAAAAATACCTGTATCTTGGCTATCTGCCAATCAGTCAGCAATAATATAATTTTATATCCATTTTCTGCGTTATTGAAGATTCCTACAGTAACTGTAGTAGGTACTAATAAATAAATACGAGAATATTTTTGTAAGATAGTCTATTAATAGCTTTGTAGTCGATGAAGCAATCACAAATAGACTGCTCATAGATACAGATTTAAATAAATGTATATTATAGGTTACAGAAACTTGTTTGAAGCCTCTGACTCCTGGGGGCTTACTATGACCACTTAAGAAAACGTTCAAATGCCAGCCAGTCAACTTCCGTTCAAAAGCAGGCATGCTTCTGAATCGCTAAAAATCGTTCCATGACAGTATTATAGGTGAACGACAATTGAACCAAGTTGAACGGTAATGCTTGTTTATGGTACGAAAAGTCTATACAAAAAACAAGGTGAACGGATTTTGTAAACGTCAACGTAGCAGGCTTGCTGCAGGCCTGCTCTAACGATGTCATAGTAATAAAAAGCAGGGCAGTTCAACTTCCAGGCAACTTCTGTCCTGGTTTAAGAGGTCATAGTAAGCCCCCAGAACTAGTTGTACCTGTATGTCGGTGGAGGCAGCGCCCTCTCCTATTTTATTTGGCTTAGATACTAATGTCAACATAAGAAAAGACAAACATTTGTGTGCTACAAAATACAATTTCAAAGGAAGTAGAACCAAAATAAAATACAATAACAGAAATGAAAATTACTATGAAAAAAATTCAAAAATATACAATTCTAATTTATTCTTAAATTAAATTATATTATATCGTGCTGTGTGTGTGTGGATGGGTTCGTGTTTGTATAATATACAAACACGAACCCACATACATACATATTATGTAGGTATGTATGTAGGTGTATGAAAGAAATGTATGTTATATGTATGTGTTCGTTTGTAAAATGAGATTAATTATTTATTATTTTCTCTACATCCTCATAATCAAGAGTAAAGAGCCAGTTCTTTACTTTAAGGGCCGATTTTTCAATCGTCAGATAAATTTTATCCAACGAATAAATATGACGTTTTGATAGATTTTCTATACAAAAGCTGTCAAAACTTCAAACTTATTCTCCAGATAAAAGTTATCTGACGATTGAAAAATCAGCCCTAAGTTTACATTCATAATTAAACAGTAGACACTCACGAGCTATGACGACATTGAAAACATATTTAAGATTAATTACGGTTTACTCACGTGCGTTTTTCGGGATTGCCCGACTAGTTTCGGACCCAAACGGAGCCCTTAATCATGAGCTGATCACGCGGCGAGGTCGCGAGTCGACAGTTTGACTAGTCTAGTCGAACTGTCGAAACTAGTCGGGCAATCCCGAAAAATGCACGTGCGTAAACCGTAATTAATCATAAATATGAATGTGTCTCACGAAAGTTATCATACAAAGACGATGAAAATAATTTTGTCATACGGAACACTCATAATTATAATCAAGTCATGCTTTCAACCGAATTCCTTAACCCAATTGTTTGCAAACATAACAATCTAATCAACTTAATAGCAGTAATTAATTGAGTAACAACAAATCTTACAAAATGTTTCCATTATTTTATCAGATGTTTATCTGATAACTACAAATATTATGTCAAGGCTAGTAGGACAAACTATTTTGACATTTACGCAATCTTTTTCTTACGGCGTGAGCTCATACGAGAATAGATCATGCCGTACAGTTGGTAGTGGGATAATCCTTACTATAACATTATAAATGCGTAAGTAACTCTGTCTGTCTGTCTGTTACCTCATCACGACTAAACTACTGAACCGATTTTGATGAAACATGGCACAGAGATATTCTGAAACCCGGAGAAGCATATAGGCTACTTTTATCCCGATAAACGTGGAATACGCGATAAACGGCATCCACGGGGGCGAAGACGCGGGCAACCTCTAATACAATACAGGGTGTTAACGAATTCGTGTAATTCCTTAAAACCACATGATCTACTACTGGTGTCGACAGACCCAGCACGGGATTTAGCTAGATTAAAAATAAAAAAATAAAATTCTTTTTTTTTTCATGCGGCTTTGTTACCGATCGTATCTAAACCACCTAATAAGGATTCAGTAAAAAAAAAAAGTTTTTTTTTTGCAAAAAAATAATTTTATTTTTGTGAACATTTCGATGCCACGCATAAATTAATGAAAGTACGGCGACACGGCTGGCAGGAACGACTAACGCGATATTGCTCTTTGCAGTCAGATAACTCAAGGCTCTAAAAAGACTCAAAATTTGGAAACCAAAAATTTTTTTTTTATATTTTTTTTGGTTGAATTTCGAAAATTCCCATTTAGGGTTAATCTGTGTCACCAGTAGATCACGTGGTTTGAAGGAATTACACGATTTCGTTATCACCCTGTATATTACTAACCAATTCACTACAGCATAATAAAACCTATCTTTTGAAAAAAGAATCGTTAAAATCGCATTCAATTAGCTTGAGAGATTTTTTGTGAATAGGTTAAAAACGGTGCTTTCAATATATATTTTTGCAGCAGCATTTATCGATTTAAATAAAAACCTCAGAATACAGATAAAAACTAATCAACGTTTTCAGTAGACAAAGGATCGTCTTTTGTCTTTTGTTCCTCCAAGCCCCTTCCCAATAATGTTGGGGTCAGCTTTCAGTCTAACCAGATGCGGCAGAATACCAGTATTTTACACGGAGCGACTGCCATCAGACCTCTGCAACTCAGTTGCTGAGCAATGCCGATATCCTAAAGTAAAATAGGTTGTCAGACTTTCAAGCTTCTGACTACTTGTATCGATTATCATCACTACCCAAAGAATCATCACCCTCCTGCATTTATCCCAACTTATTTGGGGTCGGCGCTGCATTTACTTTTCTTCCATACATCTCTATTCCATTCCATATATCTCAGTAGTCACCCTCTTTCTAGTCAAATCATCTTTTATATTATCCATCCATCGTTTCTTTGGTCTTCCTCTACTCTTATAACCATCCACATTCATAAGAAAATCTTTCCTCACGACATGTCCCTCATTCCTTCGCATCACATGCCTTTACCATGATAACCGGATTCCATACAATTTCTCAGTCACCGGTGCCACTTTCACTGACTTCTTCTCACATACTCATTTCTAATTCTTTCCATTCGCGTAACACCAGACTTGCCTCTGCATTCTTATGTCAGCTGCACGCAATTGCCTTTCATTCGTCTCTTTTGTAGCACAACATTCTGATCCATACAAGACAGAAGGTCTAACCTTTGTTATATAGATCTTCCCCTTAAGGTTTATAGATCTTCGTTGTAGGCTTCCGTTTAAGGGGAATGCGGGAGTTGCAGATTGTTGAAAGATAAAGAATGAAGTAAGAAAATATATTTCTTTTAGAATTTCTCTCATAAATATGGGAAAAAAAGGTTTGAAATCTGGACTATTCGTGTCGTCTTTGTTCTTAAACATTTATTTAAAACGAATTTTATGAGCGAAGAGAGAAAATAAAATAAAGCTGCCTTTGTTTCGTGTATAAAATTGCATTAAATAAACAAAACAAAAGGAAATAAGAACGGAATTAAAAACAATAAAATATTAAAGGTTACTTAAAATGTTAACTAAACAATTATTTGACTCTAATGTTTTTTGTTTTGTTTTCTTCCTATCGTTTAAAAAACTGTGTCATGATACACAGATACGTTCTATTTGTCGAACAACAATAATAAAAAGGCCGTATTAATAAACAACTGTCATTTGAGAGCTTGTCCAACGGCAGCTATCATAAACTAGAATTCCATATTTTTTATGACTACGGAACTAAATGAGAATTGTTTATTAATACCGAAAAGGCTTGACTCATTCGCCACTCCTAGGGGCCTACTCCCTAAGTCCGTCAACGAAGTTAGTCGTCCGTCCGAAAGTAGCCCGAAACGTCATCATCATATCAGCCTATTGCCGTCCACTGCTGAACGTAGGCCTCCCCCAAAGATCGCCAACCATCCCGGTCTTGGGCAGCCCGCATCCATCCGCTGCCAGCCACCTTTTTCAAATCGTCGGTCCATCGTGCCGCAGGGCGTCCCACACTACGTTTGCCCAAACGCGGTCTCCACTCTAACACGTGTCTGCTCCATCTACCATCTGTTCGTCTGCAGACATGGCCGGCCCACTTCCACTTCAGCGTGCTAATTCTACGCGCAATGTCGGTGACTTTAGTTCTCTGGCGAATGACTTCATTGCGAATTCTATCCACCAGAGAAACCCCGAGCATCGCTCTCTCCATAGCACGCTGAGCAACCTTAAATTTGTGGACCAGGCCCACGGTGAGTGTCCACGTTTCGGCTCCGTAAGTCATTACGGGTAGGACGCACTGGTTAAAGACCCTGGTCTTAAGGGATAGTGGGATCGACGATTTAAAGATATTACGTAGCTTCCCGAATGCCGCCCAGCCCAAGCGTATTCTTCTGCTCGCCTCTTTCTCGAAGTTGTGCCGCCCCAGTTGTATAGTTTGGCCAAGGTATATGTACTCTTGCACAACCTCGAGAATAGCGCCATTTACGACTACGGGTCTCGGGAAGACATGACCATTGTACATGACTTTGGTCTTATCCATGTTCATCCCGAGGCCCACCTGTCTTGAAGAATCGCCTAGGCCGTTTAGCATCACCTCCAGATCCTGCAGAGACTCTGCCATGATGACAATGTCATCCGCAAATCGTAGGTGCGAGATGTACTGACCGTTGATGTTTATACCCCGTCCTTTCCAGTTGAGCGTCTTGAAAATGTCCTCCAACGCGCTTGTAAACAGTTTCGGAGAGATAACGTCTCCCTGTCTTACTCCTCGGCGCAGTTGGATTGGTTTTGTGCTCCTTTCTTGTACTTGGACGGTCATTGTTGCGGCCTTATACAGACACCTCAGCACCTCGACGTATCGGCAGTCAACGAGGCATCTCTGCATGGAGTCCAGCACAGCCCAGGTCTTGACGGTGTCGAAGGCTTTCTCGTAATCCACATACGCAAGGCACAGAGGCTGATTGTATTCCTCGGTCTTTTGGATAATTTGCCTGAGGGTGTGTATGTGATCCACGGTGCTGTAGCCTTTCCGAAACCCGGCCTGCTCCGGTGGCTGGAAGTCATCAAACTTTTGTGCGAGACGATTCGAGATAACCCTCGAAAACAGCTTATAAACATGGCTCAGGAGTGAAATGGGGCGGTAGTTTTTAAGGAGCGTATTATCACCTTTTTTTAAGGATAATACCACCACGCTCCTGCTCCATGCCTCCGGTGTAATGCCTGTGTGGATGACGGAATTGAATACCTTTACAAGTTCAGTCAAAACAGGCGTTCCTCCTGCTTTGAGCAGCTCTGTGGTTATCCCGTCATCCCCCGGAGCTTTGTAGTTATGAAGCTGTCCGAGAGCTATTCTAATCTCGCCCAAGTCAATGTCGGGAAGCTCGTCTGTAAGGTGGCGTGTGAGTCTGGCTCGTGAATCATCCGCGCCGTGGGCCTGAGGCGGGCATGTTTTCTGGGAGTATAAGTCCCCGTAGAACTTTTCGACTTCAGCGAGTATCTCTGGCTTCTCTGGCTTCGAGGTGACGGTGGTGCTCTGAGACGTTCTGAGTTTCATCAGGTGACAACTGGAGGCTTCAGGCTTAGCGAACACCTTTGAGCCTTTGTTCCGGGCTATGGCTTGCTCGATGGCTCGGGTGTTCGCGCGCCGATTGTCGCGTCTGATCAGCTTCTTGACCTCCCTGTTAAGTACCTGATGCTCAGACGGTGTGGCATGCGTTAGTTCTCGTCGTTTCCTCATCAATTCCAGAGTCTCGCTGGTGAGTATCGACTTACGTCCATTTCTCACTGGTCTCACTGGTCGAAAGTGTTTATAGCCCACCTCGCGGATGATACGTTCCAGGCAATCGGTGACGTCGTTTATGTCCTCTGTAGTTTCCAACAAGGCGAATCGGTTCTGAAGTTCCAACTGGAAGTTTTCGCAACCAGCTTCGACCTGGGGCAGCGTTGGTCTAAGAGTCGACCTCGTTAAGCGCGCTCGTTCAATTTATATTCAGAGTGCCTCTTACTAGTCGGTGATCACTTCCGGTATTGACCCTGTTGATCACAGAGACATCTCTGAATATCTGTCGCTTGCTAGACATAACGAAGTCGATCTCGTTTTTTGTCACGTAATTGGGGCTTTGCCAGGTCCACTTTCTTTGAGGCTTCTTCTGGAAAAACGAGTTCATCAGAAAAAGCCCCTGAGCCTCGAGAAAGTTTACCAGCATTTTTCCCCTGTGATTTCTGCGCCCATAGCCGAATGGACCTACCCTTGACTCGCCACTCTCTTGTACTCCCACTTTAGCGTTGAAGTCACCCATGACAACAGTGTAGAATGTTTTGGTACGAGTCATGGCTTTCACTATGTCCTCGTACATGGCCTCGACTTCGGAGTCAGGGTGTGCGGACGTTGGGGCATACACTTGTATAATTTTCAAGGCATACCTTTCTGTAATCTTAAGTACAAGGTATGCCACCCTTGCCGACACACTGCCTAATTCTACAATGTTGCCCTTGAGTGACTTGTGGACCATAAACCCGACGCCACCTTGGGATGGTTGGTGCCCTTCTCGGAAGTAGAGTAAGTGGCCACTGTCGAGGGTTATCGAGTCCTCCCCCTGTCTTCGGATCTCCGACAGTCCCACAATGTGCCACTTGATACGACTTAACTCTACTTCCAATTCAGCTAGGTGCTCGTTCAGTCGCAGAGAGCGTCCATTAAACGTCGCCAGGTGAAGGTTATGGTGTTGGTACCCTGCCGTCGCCCGGGGATTCTTAGCACCCCCCACCGCACCGTTACCGTGGCCGGTACCATGGCCAGGAATAGTGCAGCTACCGGGAACTGGGGGCCGTGAATCTATAGTGCTACTCATTGGGGGGGATTTGCCATAGTCACCACGCTTGGCAGGCGGGTTGGTGACCGCAGTCCTGGAATGCTTTCGCTGATAGTGCTGCTGCCCACTATCAGGTTCGGCATTTGGGAGCATTCCAGCATAATTCATGGTTATACCGCCATGTATCGGTGAACCGCCATGTATCGGTGAGTGAATCCCTTAGTCGCCTTTTACGACACCCATGGGAAGAGATGGGGTAGTGCTATTCTTTATGTCCGGCACCACACGGGACACGAAACGTAGGAGTGAACAAAACAAGTGTCAAGTTTATCAAGTTCAACTTTTCGGACGGGCAAAAACACATCGGTTGTAGGGACAACTGTCAAATCGTGTTGTCATTCATTCTTATTTCGGGCCCCGAAATAATCGTATGTCTGTAGGTTATAGGGAATAGGAAACGCTCGTAACTAAGGCCGAAACCACAGACTTCATGCTTAGGGAGTAGACCCCCTGAACCTTTTGGCCTCATCGACCAACCGTTCTGAGAGCTATTATGTGCCCCGCCCACTGCCACCGCTGCACTTGCATTGAAACCTATCCTTATGCAGCGAAGAGAAACTCGTCACCGCTGCATTGAAGGATGTCTTCAAGGTTCTAGACTGGAAAGGGCTAGGCATCACCAACAGGCTAGATTACCGACGACATAGTTATCATGGTTGAGACCATGGAGACTCAGTACAATGCTCGATAACCTTAGCAGAGCTTCTGCAAGAGTCCGCATAGGTAAAACCTATAAATTCATGGCTTCTTATTTCAAATATTTTTCATCTTGTTCAAATCAAATCAAACGTTTTTATTTCATATCATATAGCCCATTACAGGCACATATGAAAAGTGGAATTTAGGGTTCCAATTAGTCGTTTCCTATGGAGAAGACCCGGCAAGAAACTCCATGGTTACTCGTTTAAAACCAATATCTTTAACAATTTCAGTAAATACAGTACTATGATTTAGGATAGATATGAGATAACAATGTAGTCTTGAGCACAGACAGTAAATAATGAAGTACCAATTCTTGAGTACAAGAATTTGTAGCAAAAAAGCACTATTTGAATAATATTAATTTACAAATTAAAGAGGATATGCATATAGCAAGTCTACGAAGTTCTCACATTTACAAAAGGTAAAAAGACTATTATTGACATAATTAATTGTCATCAAAAGTTTGGTGAAAACATCATTGTAAAATAAAATATATGAGAAAATGTTCGTCTTAATTCCCACCAGTATGTACGACATTTAAAGCGATTTCCCATTCCTGTCTCGAATTCGCTCCGGGGCTACCTTTATAACAGTTTTTTATAACTTGTGATATTGTTCCTACTTCCAAAAACAAAGTGGGACATTCTTTTCCCGTTTTCCTTCTTCCCATTCAGTTTAGCCAACTTCGCAGGTAATTTACAGTTTTATTTTAGTGTATCGCCGAAGTTTTCGTAGTTTCTTCGGAAGTTTTGACAGCTAATATTTCGGCCTTTGATTGGATATTCGGGACATAATTGACTTCCTCATAAGCTGTGTTCGGCGAAGCGTTTTCCTCTTTAGGAACAAGATTGTTAACAGTATTGAGAAGTTTCTTTTTTTTTTTGCTGTATTTTCGAGTAAGTATTATTAACCCCTTTTTGGGTGAGTCAGAATAGTTGCTACGGTAGAATATCCTGGATTTACCTGGACACTGACAATAAAAGATAGTTTTTTTTTATATTGGACTCCTTTCGGACCAGTTCTAACTATGTATCCGGCCAGTTATTAGCAACACCTGAAGGGTCTCCAGCCAATGGGGCGGAAGTAAAACACTTAACCTAAGCTGACTACTTATACTAAACTAAGATCATGACTACTAGCAACAACAGTAGTAAAGGCGACCCCTAGTGGGACTCGGACCTCGGCTTAGGGCGTTGCTGGCGGGGGATTGGGAAGGAAACAGCTTAATGAGAGCTGAATTATCGGTGTGACTGCGGAGTCTGAAGAGACGACCGGGAGAGCTCGATATATCGTTTGTCATGGTTTCTTTTGAAGACAGAAGTAATAATATGGTTCCCTACAGACGGAACTATGTGTTGCTGGGGAGTTTGTTGCGCCATTTCTTCTTCATAGCATAAACACTAGGAAGAGGTGAAGGGCTTTTGGGGGTTGTCTTTTGTAACATTCGATGAAAAACAGTTTTGTGACGTCACATAATATAATAAACGCCCACCAAATTATCATAAATATCGTATATTGGCATATCTTTTTCTAAACATTATATTTATCTTAAAGTTTTAATTTTCTTCGAGAACCGATTTTTTTACGTAATATTAATGTAAACGATTGACCAGGAAAATTAAAAGAGTACCTACATGACCTATTTATGTCGTCCCCAAAGCTACTTTTGTCGCGTACCATTGGCTCGCCATCCCTGTCCTAGACGAATTTTGTACTTGTAAAAAATATAGGGTATGAGAGCGATATTATGGGTACATAACGACACAACTAACTACCTGATCGAACAACCAAAATGGCAGTCGCTAATTTTCACGACAGTCACACTTATTGCGACAGCCTAAAGATTAATTTTACTGCAGTGCTAATATACATTCGTAGTCTTGAAATATCTGCCTAGCCTTTCCTCAGCTATGCTGAAGTCAGCTTCCAGTCTAACCAGATGCTGTCGAATACCAGCATTTTACACTGAGCGACTCCCATCAGACCTCCGGAACACAGTTTCGGACTTCTGACTACCAGTAAAGACTGTCATAAGTATTCGTATGACACCCGGGACCAACGCGGTAACGGTTTAACATGCTCTCCGAGGCACGGAGGGGTTTTGATGTATAACAAATGGTCACCCATCCGCAGACTGACCGCGGCAAGCGCAGCTTAAACTTGCAAATCATATGATCCACGCAGTTATTAATTAGCCACGAGCCCCTCGATTTGTGGTCTCGAAGACGCACTCAGTTCGGAAGTGATCGGTTTTACGAAGTTTTCCGATGAGACTTAAGGTCATGACACACTATACCCGCACCACAACGGCACCGCTCCAACCCAGCAATTAACTTGTCATTCAAATTAGAGCATTAAATCGTGTGTCGTATAATATATTTCTTAATCTCAACCGCCCAAGTGTACCGAAAACGGTACGGCCGCCATTGTTTCTCTATTGTATCTATAATTACAGTACTACACAGGTTAATGTCAATATGAAAAAGCGAACGGCGGGCAGTCAGCGCGCTTGCCGTTACCGTACCACTCGACCCGCAGACAGCGCGCTGCAAGCGAGCGGACCGCGTGCTTACAGCGCGCCGACTGCGTGCTTACTGCGCGCCGACTCAAGTCGCCAGCGAATGCAAATCCTAGGCGTGTTCAATTACAAATGCCATATAATGCCGGCTGTACACACGCGCCGAGACAGCATGAGACGCTATCTGTATCCTTAACTTTTACATCAAATAGTAAAGGACAGCTACTAAGTCTCGGGCTGTCTCGGCGAGTGTGTACAGCCGGCATAACAATTGTGTTCGCGGTGACAGCAAGCTTGCACTTCGCGGCCGGCGCGCGGACTGCAAGCTTGCACCTCGCGGACGACACGTAGTTAGCGCGCTAGCCGTAGCCTAAATTCGAGGCGACGCCGTGCTGCAGCTGTGCAGTTGCTGTGCCGGTCTACTGTACCATGACCTTTAGTTGTGTCGTGTACTAAATGATGTGGTTTCTGTGGATAAACATGTTGGGTTTGAACTTTAGATCTTGTGACGGTGCAGCGGTGGCGACTAGCGGGGTGCGCCTATAAAAGGGCCGGCACGCTGCACTCCGTCCTCTCTCGCGCCTCAGCAGCCTCCTAGTTAAGTACTACCTACTACACCTGAAGACCCTGGACTCCTCGTATCGTACTGTGTAAAGAACCACGCCCTGTAAACTAAACTAATTTGTAACTATTATTAAAATACTAGCTTCTGCCCGCGACTTCGTACGCGGATCCTGTTGCTTATGCCAGCGACAACGGGGTCGTCAAAATCGAAGATCTGAAACGTCTGATGTCGAATTCTAAGAGCCTGGGGACGGGTAAACAACGGGATGCGCGAGACGATTCGAGACGTTCCAGATCTTTCATTTTTGTAAGTCAACAGGAAATGCCTATCAGACTAAACAACTTTTGCTAAGACGTCATTCCTATACATGTTATAGTATTGATGGGCTTTGGAGTTCCACAACAGATATTCCAGATCTTCAAATTTATTCTCACAGCAGAAAATGCTCTTCACGTGGAATAATTTTTGCCATGGTACCATTTTTATATCTCTTATAGTTTAGCTGGTCTGTTGCGGTTCTGCATCAGTTGTTCAATTTTCCAAAATAAATTATAGCCTATATGTTGCCCAGACTTAATACCTATACAACAAAAGAAAAATCATTCAAATCCGTCCAGTAGTTCCGAAGATTAGCGTGTACAAACAAACAGACACACAGACAAACAGACAAACAGACAGACTTTTTTTTTTGGATTCGTGCTCTATTACTGTTTCTAAACCCCCCTCAACTATTTTTTTTTTAATATATTCAATGTACAGACACAGTTTTTTTACTGTTTTATTACATGTATAGATATTATTGTATGGTTAAAAGTGTTTTCCTTAATATTCTGATTTTATGTGCACATGCTCGTTAAGGGTTGACTCCTCAAGCCACCCTTAACCCGCTAAGCGTGACACTGGCGCCCAACGTGGGGCACACGTAGACACGAATAACACGATGTTAAGTATGTTGTTATAATCTTCTTGGATCAAAATCTCTTTGTACTTCAAATTAGGTAGATATAGGATCAACGTATGTACATGACAATTAGAAAATTATATTACTTGCTAGTTGTTCCTTTGTTGTCCTGTGTACCTCCCACGCTTATTGTATGAGTCAATTTAGCACTAGTTATTGTAGGAATTGTAGGCGTTACCTTAATATCTAAATAAATACTACACTCGGGACCAATGAATCTGGGTCACCAACATAAACATTATTATTAAAAATTCATAAATCCTAACTAATATTATAAATGCGAAAGTAAGTTTGTTTGTTTGTCACCTTTTCACGCCTAAACCACTGAACCGATCATGCTGAAATTTTTCGTATCCGTTGTCAGTTGTACAAAAACGGACATATGGTGCCTTTCATCCCGAAAAAAGTACTGTTCCCGAGGAAAACAACAATAACGTTAATAGATGGCGCCACGTGTCTTTCGAATCACGATTGAATTATGTTATTATAGAAACTTTAGTAGTGTGTTACGAGTTTTTTAACGCGAGCGAAGCCGCGGGCGAAAGCTAGTAGTCTATAAAATAGTGTTTATTTGTATAAGTAGCATTGTCGTGGTTGTCTGGAGGTTACAGACCCGATTGTGAAGCACTGGGTTGCCGGTTCAAACCCAGGCCAGACCAATGTGACTTTTTCGATGTCACGTGTACTTTCTTAGGTAATCTAAGACGCCACTGACAAACAGTGAAGGGAAACATTGTGAGGTAAACTGGACTTAGCGGTATAAAATCGCACATTCGCAGAGAGCAAGCGTGGTGATCAATGCTCGTTCCTTCTCTATAAGAGAAGAGGTTTTTGCCCTGCAGTGAGAGAGGCTAATATTTATTAATATTTTATTTATTTTCTTAAGCTTCTCTTTAATCCTTAGTTTACGAGATATTAAGCGAATATTCCGATCTGTCCCCCTGATCTATCCCCTCGTCGGTAACAGATCGAAACTTTTTATTTCTATTTGTCCCCCTAAAGAACAGCAGGGGACAGACCAGAAATAATTCGTTAGATCTGTCCGTTCGTCTTGGTGACAGGGGAACAGATCGATTTTTTTATTCCTGATTGGCCCCCCGAAGGGGACAGATCAGGGGGACAGATCGGAATATTCCATATTAAGGTTTATGTGGTAACCTAGATTCATTGCTCCCGAGTGTATATACATATATGTTTACTTAAACACTATACCTTAAATGATTTTACTAGTTCGAGAACCGTCTATTGTCAGTTTGTTGTGTACCAATTACAGTTGTCTATTATATAGTTTTCAGCACAAAAGCAACTTTGCTGTTCAAAAAGCCACTTTAGCACTAAAGCGTAGGTGGTGATTCCAAAAATGAGACCGCTATTGTTGAATATTTATGTAGTTTCAAACCTAAAGTGCCTTTATTGATGCAAAATAAAGGGCTCTGTAGAATTCAGGTTTGTAAAAACTACATTTTTGTGGAAAAAGCTGACGTAAAAATTTGACGGTAGCATGTTGGAGTGAGCATAGAAGGGTTCTTGAGTAGAAGATACAAATTATTGAACGCGCAAGATTTTTAAATGATCTACAACGTTATTTTTAGTACCTATACAAAAACGGAGACACCCCAATAAGATTTTCATCAGAACTGCCTGAATATGTGTTTTTTTTAATAAATCTCCAAGTTACACCGTAGTTTATGTCGCGTTAAGTTCCCTAGTAAAGTGTGAAATGCCTGAGATGTGCTATGCAGGGGTTGTCTAATACACGGAAACTGACCGAGCGGGCCATTTAAAGCCTCAAGGTGTCTATACCCGTCAACTGTTATGGGTAGAAACCTACTGAAACAAAACAGAAATTAAAAAAAATGTTTTCAAAAATATGTCAATCGACTCTCCTAGTGATTCTGAACAAACTAGTTTCAGGTTTAGTATATACTAAAACTAAGCTTGTATATTAAAACTAAGCGTGTATATGCAACAATTTACAAAATGTATAGGAGAGTGGTTTAAACTTCGTTTACGACGAAGAAATTAATTAGGCCAAGGACCTTAATTTAAATACCCCACAAAAGTATGTCGTAGAGCCATGAGACTTAGATCAATCGACGCAAAAAAAGACGATTTCGCAAAAAATGCCGCATATCCCTTGGCGTCGATATACTCCTATAATATCTAATCAGGCAGCGAACGCATCGTACAAAGTGACAGCACAGATTTGTCTGACGGATGGATGGACATGAAAAAACTGTCAGGGGGCCAATTCTACTAACAGAAACTTAATATTATATCATTTGCAACTGAATCGTTCATTCAGGCAGTTTTCGTTTACTAAAACTGTCACAATGTTTGGTTTTGTTTTTGTTGTCAAGCAATTTGACAGTTTTTGTAAACGAAAACTGTCTGAATAAACGATTAAGTTGCAATTGTTAAACGTTTCTGTTAGTAGAATTGGGCTCCTGTTTCAATGTTATCTTTGGTCAATTATGGTTTAGATTACCTTTGTACGAGTCAACCGTACATTGCAATGTCAGCACTTCTCCCTCGCCTCGCAATAAATAGGTCATTACCAAATAGTTCATGATTAGCAATCAATACACTTGCACTCATTAACCTTTCTGTCTAGCCTTTTCCCAAGTATGTTGGGGCCGGCTTCCAGTCTAACCAGATGCGGCTAAATACCAGTATTTTACACGGAGCGACTGCCATCAGACCTCCGCAAGCCAGTTACTGGACAATGCTGACATCCTAAGCTTAGACCGGTTGTCAGTCTTTCGGGCTTCTGACTACCCGTAGCGACTGTCATAGGTATTCGTATGACACCCGGGACCGACGGTTTAACGTGCTCTCCGAGACACGGAGGGGTCTAGATGTCTAGATGTCACCCATCCACGGACTGACCACGGCAAGAGCAGCTTAACCTTGCAAAGCTCTTGATCCACGCGGTTTTTTATTAGCCACGAGCAAGACTTCTTCGTTGTTCGTTGGAGCGTTAGGTCTTGAGTTGGATACTCAAGTCGGACAAAGTGTTATTGGGTTATTCCGTGTGAAATTTCTCAGTAGCAGCCCTGAGTCTGGAATTGTGGCCGGTTGATGGCAATAGGCTCGCCCCCTATTACATGGGACCTAAACATAACGGCGAAATGTGGGTGTACTATAAGCTCTGCCCAACCCTTCGGGGAATACAGGCGTGATGTTATGTAATTATAGCACAACAAAGAAACAGCAGCAAACAATAACACTTTTCCTAAAGTTGATATCGCTTCAATATCACAAAATAACATTGTATAAAGTCAAGTTGTTCGTCACAATGCGGTAGAGAAATTCAATTTGGCTGGTGAGGTGTTCTCACATCAACATACCGCTTGAAACTGCAATAACATATTGGATCTGAAGATTGCAATAATGCATGTGGAGTGGATCGCGGAAACAAAGGAGATTTGACATGGGAATACGGCACGGGTTGCTTTTATCGTAGGCAGAAATAGTCCTCTGAGGAACGAGGGTGTTTGTAAAGACCAATTCAATGAATATGAAGGGAATGTACTGTACTACGTTTTTTGCTTTACACTAAATCTGAAAGTAGTTTCTGCAAAATCACTGCGAGAATCCATTGGTTTAGTTTTAATACCACGTTTTTATTCTTGAAAAATGATTTCATATTTCAATTCATTTAATAGGTATATAGGAAGAATTGCCAAACTTAAGTGGCAGTAGACGGGACACATTGTTCACAGAACGGATGGTGGATGGAGCTGAAAGGTTCCTGAGTAGCGAAGGAATGACAACGCGGCATGGGTGGCTTACCCCAGAACGTTGACCGATGACCCAGTGAAGGTCGCGGGAATCCGCTGGATGCGAAAAGCACAGGACTGGTCGATGTGGCGATGCTTGACCTCTCCGGCCTAAGTTTAGCGGTGGACGTCTTTCGGCTGAATGATGATTATGATGATCTACGCATATCAGTGGACCGCGAATAGATATCTTGAGCCCTGAGACAACAGGCTCGGTAAGTTTCCGTGTATTACACAGTTTAAGGCAACATGAGCTAGCATGTAATTTAAAATAGCTAAATTAATACATATTATAAAAAAAAACCGGCCAAGTGCGAGTCGGACTCGCGCACGAAGGGTTACGTAGCATCACTACATAGTATAAAACAAAGTCGCTTCCCGCTGTCTGTCTGTCCCTATGTATGCTTAGATCTTTAAAACTACGCAACAGATTTTGATGCAGTTTTTTTAATAGATAGAATGCTTCAAGATGAAGTTTGATATGCATAATACATGCATAATATGGTAGAGAAAAAATCACGTTTGTTGTATGGGAGCCCCCTTAAATATTTATTTCATTCTGTTTTTTAGTTTCCATTTGTTGTTATAGCTGCAACAGAAATACATCATCTGTGAAAATTTCAACTGTCTAACTATCAAGGTTCATAAGATACAGCCTGGTGACAGACGAACAGATGGACAGACGGACGGACAGCGGAGTCTTAGTAATAGGGTCCCGTTTTACCCTTTGGGTACGGAACCCTAGAAAGCACAGGCAGTTCTAATAAAAAAAATTGAAGATTCAATTCTTCCGCGCTTAGCAAGGCTTCCGCGCTTAGCAAGGCTTCCGCGCTTAGCAAGGCTTCCGCGCTTAGCAAGTGCACGAGTGATACTGGGCTCTTCTAAGTTGCATCACAGTATCTCACAGTCTATTTCATCTGCCTTCTTCATTTGGTCGGAGGGTTGCTCTCACACTGCAGTTACCGATTCATTGTACGCGTTCATGGTCATCGGTCCTTTGACATCCACCTGGCCAGCTTACTGCAACGTCGACTTCCAAATATTGCAAGCTACTTCGTACTTCACGTTAGAAGTGCGATTTTAGCTTAGTTTGTTAGTAAATGTTATCTAGTTCCTCTTTTTTACGGACACAGCGCACAAACGCGGCCATTAACATGAATTTAGCCAACATGATCGCCAATGACGCCAAGTAATTGTGGTTTCGTGTGGCTAAGTGCAAAATCTGCCCTATAAAAGGTTGACCAAGGGCCTTTACTAACCTATAAAGGGTTAACATCTGATAGCCATTCTTTTCCGAGTTCTGTACGCAATCGATACTTCCATTAGTTTGACAGATTCCTTCTTCGTATTAACCATGAAATCGAAATGAAATGAATGAAAATGATCATAATTTTCGGATTAGCTACTTTCAGCTGTAAAGAAACTATAAGTATAACTCAGCACATTGCTCGTTGAGCGACTTCTACACTCACGGCGTAATTACTTATTTTTTATTATTATTATTATTATATATATATATACAGGGTGGAAAAAATCAATGGGCCCTGAAGGGAAACCACCTCAAATCCTTAAGATAGATTATTTTTCTTAAAGGAAACATTCCTTTATTTTTAAAAAGAAACACAACTGCATTCACAGTTTTCTCGACAAGCTTACCTTAACCGGGAATCGAACCAGCTAAAAATTAAAAAAATAAACACTCGCTATTTTATTCTACTAATCGATAGGATTATTGTCAAACGGAACGTTCTATTTTTAAACTTTTCGTCAGAACGCTAAGAAAGAAAATGTGCATAGAATTATTATTACCAATTAAATGATTTTCTTCTCTAAGTCTTCAACGCGTCGTAAAAAAAAAGTGTCGTGGTGGCCCGGAGGTTACAGCCCCGCTTGTTAAGCACCGGGTTGCTGGTTCAAATCCAGGCAAGTACAATTGTGGCTTTTTCAGTTACATAATTATGTACTTTCTTAGTTAATCTAAGACACCACTGACAAACGGTGAAGGAAAACACCGTGAGGAAACCTGGACTTATGGTCTGAAATCGCCAACCCGCAATTAGCAAGCATGGCGATCAATGCTCGTTCCTCTCTGTATGAGAAGAGGCCTTTGTCCAGCAGTGGGACAGTTACAGGCTAATATTTATTTATTTATAAGTCTTCAACGAGGTACTTAGAGATAAATTAGCAAGCTTGTAGTTCATAGAATGTCTTTGGATGTTAGTTTTAAGAAAATTATAACCTACTTGTTAAAAGTGAACAGTTCTAGTCTAGGTAATGTTGATTAAAGCCCTTGTGTACTACCTAAATATTAGATTTCATGGATATCTTGTACGACAGACGAGTGTAAGACCTAATGTTTATTGGAGAAATTTTATCTCTAATATTGACTGTATCGACTAGTGAAATAAAATAGCGAGTGTTTATTTTTTAATTTTTTTAACTGGTTCGATTCCCGGTTTAGGTAAGCATGTCGAGAAATCTGTGAATGCAGTTTTGTTTCTTTTTAAAATTAAAGGAATGTTTCCTGTAAGAAAAATAATCTATCTTAAGGATTTAAGGTGGTTTCCCTTCAGGGCCCATTGATTTTTTCCACCCTGTATATATTATTATTATTGCATAATTAGCGGAACGCAACAAAAAACCGTGTTTTTTCCATAATTTTGTATTGTACATTAATGTTTTTGTTTAAATATTTTATAATTAGGGTTAAATGCATTAAAAGGACAAATAATCAATAATCATTTAATTGAATTTGGCAACTTAAATCTAATTTGCTAAAATATCCATTATGTAATTTTCGGCGCATATTTTTTGGAATAATGAATTTGCTATTTATTTTACTTTTTTGTTTGTTTTATCACCGTTTCTAAACTGCTAGGGTCCTTATCAGTATTATGACATGTTTTTCCATCCAATTTTTAATCCATTATCTTTTCTTAATGCAAATTGTCCCCATACTCCCATGAAACACTTTTTAATCCTCTAATGTTTCTGGGTGGCTGTTTTTTTTTCTCTAACCCTATTTTCCGTCAAGGCCAAGTCATATTCTATTAGACTCATGTCCGGGGTCCACGTTGACCCACCCTGGTGGGTTATTACAATATCTTATATGAAATTGCGGACCACGAATACACAGTCCGGCCACACATAATCGTGCATATTTTTTTTTTCTTGTCTGATAATTCGTCTAGTGGCATCGCATGAGGTTCTATGATGTCTATCCTGCAAAAATAAGCAGCCAGTAAACCTCCTTCAATAATGCCTAACTCCGTGTGCGATTCAAAACAAATGACATCCCAAACCATTACTGGAGAATTCCAGTATAAGGCACATTCTTGTAAAATTTGATTGTTCAAAGCGATTCTCTTGACATATTCCATATTCTATGCCTCCCATTCAAAAAAATGTATATCAAAAAACAGCTTGCCCCTGAGAAAAAATCTGTTTCTAACTCCTTAGTCCGATCTCGGTGTTATTGAGCAAAACTTAATTTCACTATGCGATGACCTACAGCATGTTTTGGACATTCAGCAGTCGCGTTAGACATCAGATTACCTTCAATGAGGCGTTGCCTTTCTTCCTGCATACTCACAAGCAAAATACGGACCACCTTCAGGATGCTACAGGTCCGAATAGCAGCCTTGCGCCAATTTTTCAGAGCCTTAACCGGTTTGAACTGTCATAAACCAATCATCAGAAGCGGTTTTTCCTTGATTTCTGCATTATTCTCATCTTCTAATGAAACATCCTTTCTGCTTGTACCGATGGACATTGCGAGGAATGACTAATATCGATACACCCAGTGCTTAACTTACTGCTCGATAGGTTTGACTTTCATCGATCACTGTAACATCCCTCATAGATTTTGTCACAGGTAAATTACTTATTTCAGCCTCTACGCAATGTTTATTTTCTAAATGCAATGAATACACTAACGCCAAACTACCAGTACTTAAATAAAACAAAGTTCCGATCAAAAACACAAAAGGGCAAAATCTCTGTAAAATCAAAACTGGGCCTAATTTACCTCTAATCGCTTAGGAAAACCAAATTTTTCTTCAACATGCAAGTCCTAATTGTAGGTTCTTTTGAATAAAAAAATCGTCATAGCAATAGCAGTACCGTATAATAAAAAAATGACAAAAATGAAAACGTTCCGCTAATTATGCCGGTGAGTGTAATTTGAGGTCTAGCCCAACGGCCTCTATTTATATGGCGACTGCAAATACTGTGAAACTTTCCTAACCTTTTACATATGATTCAAGCAAAACCTCTAAGTAACATAGCTCAGTGGGGATTTTAAGAGTAATTTTATGAACAATAAATTTTATTCCCGTCTGGGGGATAAGATATTGTACATTAAGTGACTCATGGCTCGTGGCTAATTAACAACACAATTATGAAACAAATAAAAGTCACCGACCTCTCAAACTGTTAATTTTGGTAATTATTTTACTCCTTTTAGTTTTTTTTGAAGTCGGTTTTTACTTTTATTTAATTACTAGCTTTTGCCCGCGACTTCGTCCGCGTGAATGTCGGTTATTGATTATAAAATATAGCCTATAGCACTGAGGGATAACGTAGCTTCCAAACGGTGAAACATTTTTTGAAACCGGATGAGTAGTTTCGGAGATTACCTCCTACATACAAACAAACAAATTCTACCTGTTTATAATATTATTATAGGTATAGATAAGCGATTTTTTGATACCTTGGGTTACATTATTGCAGTTCATTTACGGATCTCTAATTTTTTGATTATAAGATATTGCCTATAGCACTCAGGGATAACGTAGCTTCCTATTGGTGAAAGAATTTTTGAAATCGGATGAGAAGTTTCGGAGATTACCTCCTACATACAAACAAATTCTACCTGTTTATAATATTAGTATATATATCCTAGCTACTTTGTGTTGTATGCTCCATCTAAGACCTTATCTGCGGTTACCATCAAGTGCGCCTAGTCGCAATTGATGGTCAAACTTTACAAAGAAAAAGAAGAAAATAATGTCATAACATATCCTTCATTTCTAAGCTCCATGATACAAAGTGTGTCAGGCTCCCCGTCTTTCTTCGAAAAGCGAGGAGTATTTCCTTCAATCGAGTTCATAAGTCTTGTGGTATAACGCAGGTATTCTGTCAATTTATATGTTTACCTTCGTGGTTCAGAGGAGAATTTCAAATGCTTCGTAGCTTTAGAGCTTGAACGTGATCTGAAAGTATAACAACGCTATAGCAGGGTGTACTTAAACGAATTCATGTAATTCCTTCAAACCACTAGTGACATAGATTTAACCCAGTCGGGAGAGGGAAAACAAAAAAAAAACAGGAAATCATGGTGTTCTGTTTATGAGTCATTTAAGCGCCCCGAGTTAACTGACTGTGCGGAGCGATATCACGATAGTCGTGCCCTTCAGCTTTGTAGCCGGCGTAGTAAGCCGTAGTTAATGTTACTTCTGTTGAACATAGATTTCTACAATTAACAGTCGGGATGGAATATTTCGGGTACCTACATATTTGAACGTCGAAAATTAAAATACCTACGTGTCAATGTTCAAATCATCGAAAACTTAAATATCGAATGACCATATAACCGAAAATTAAAATAACGTAATTTTATAATGTCGAATGGTTAGATAAACTACGTCCAATAAATCTAAAATCTAAATAACTACAAAAGTCACATCGAAATACCTAAATATCGAAAGTACAGAGTATTGAATGTCCTAAATATCGATATTTATTTATTATGTATGTCACAGGGTAATTTAATTTTGATAATTCGGATATTGCGAAAACCCGGATAATTAGAAAATGGTGAAATAAAATCTGGCTGCGACTAGATAATTAGACAATGGTGAAAACATTTCTGCGGGAGATTGTAGGTATGATTCGTCATTTTGAACAGGGTGAAATATGTTAGGTTAGGTTAGAACTGTGACCATCCGCGCGAGAGCCGAGCGAGCGAAGCGAGCGGTGCCGCGGTAGCGGCCGGCGAACGCTACGTCCAAGTCGATATTTGAACGAGTAGGTATTTTTAACGTAAATATAATGAACTTGGGTGTATTAAATGTTGACATTTTGAATTTAGGCAGAATGACTATCGATATTTTTAATTATTAGATATTTTTATCACTCGGCATTTCAATGTTAGACATTTTAAGCTTAGGTATAACAATTTTCGATAATTATGATACAATCGATATTTAAATTTTCGATGTTTTGAACGTTGACATTTAACCCGTAGGTATTTTAATTGTCGACGTTCAAATATGTACCCAATATTTCCTTTATGCAATAAAGCTTGGTGAGAGCTCGGTTTCTAAAGGTTATGGCACACTATACCGGCACCGCAACGGCACCGCTCCAACCCAGCTATTGACTTGTCATTCAAATTAGAATATTAAATCGTGTGTAATATATTTCATAATGTCAATATGAAAAAGCCAACGGCGGGCAGTCAGCGTGCTTGCCACTACCATTCAACTCGACTCGCAGACAGCGCGCTACAAGCGAGCGGACCGCGTGCTTACAGCGCGCCGACTGGGTGCTTATGGCGCGCCGACTCCGAGTCGCCAGTGAATACAAGTCCTAGGCGTGTTCAATCACAAATTCCATATAACAATTGTGTTCGCGGTGACAACAAGCTTGTACCTCTTAGCCAGCGCGCGGACTGAAAGCTTGCACCTCGCGGCCGGCGCGAGGACTGCGAGCTTGCACCTCGCGGACGGCGCGTAGATAGCTTTTTTTTCTATTGGAATGCTGTAGGTGGTCCTAGGGAATCCTTTCTACGTAACCGGGCAGTTATTGGCGAGACCTGAAGGGTGTCCAGCCGATGGGGCGTAGCTAGCGCGCTAGCCGTAGCCTAAATTCGAGGCGAAGCCGTGCTGTAGCTGTGCAGTTGCTGTGCCGGTCTACTGTGCCATGATCTTAAGGCGTTGCGTCGAGCAGTCGACGTGTTGTAGCAGCTGTGTTGTCTCTATAGTATTTGATAATTAATTAAGGCTAAATTCAAATTTCTATCGCTGTCAAACCGCTAAAAACGTACTATACTTGCCGCTCTGCAAGAAGCGACGTAAGTTGCAGGCGCGGTGCAGGCGCGTCGCATTCATACGTTTTGTCGTGCCGCTTCAAATCTTTTTCGTACAAAATGTATGAAAGCTACGCGCCTGCGCCGCACCTGCGTCTTACGCCGCTTCTATGTAATTCACGCCTTAGGGCCCTCGCCCATGGGCGACTTTTTGTAGCGATGCAGTCGCGATGCTCTCGCGCGTAGCATTGATACAGACGCGAAGCAGTCGCTAGCTGTGTGCCCGCGCCCACGGGACCAGATTCAGTCGCGATGCAGTTACGATACAAAAATACCTTGGATCAGTACAGTTGCAAGATGGACTCCGTTGAGGCAACATTAGTCACGTTGTCTTTGGTGCTGCTTTTACGTAAGCAGCCGAAGCGTAGGCAACGGAAGCAGCGTCAATATTGGATGCATCCATTTAATACTCAGAGATTACTTTGTGGACACCATGTAACAACATTCAAACAACTCAAAAATTTTGATCTTAAATTCAAAACTTGTTATAGAATGTCATATTTGACGTTTTGTGAATTGCTTTCGTTTGTATCGATACAATCGCGATGCAGTAGCGCGTTAGTAGCGCGACGCGGTCGCGCGTTTATATCGATACAATCGCGATGCAGTAGCGCGTTGCAAATGCGACGCGACTAACACGCGTTAGAAGTGATGCTGTCGCGCGTTTGCTAAACGCGCGACTGCATCGCTACAAAAAGTCGCCGTGGGCGAGGGGCCTTAGATGCACTGCTCACGTAGGCCACTAGTATACAACGTTATTTTTAGTATATACAAAAACCGAGACACCCCAACAAAATTTACGTCAGAACTGCCTGAATATGTGTTTTTTTTAATAAATCTCAAAATTACACCGTAGTTTATGTCGCGTTATGTTCCCTAGTAAAGTGTGAAATGCCTGAGATGTGTTATGCAGGGGTTGTCTAATACACGGGAACTGACCGAGCGAACCATCTCAAGCCTCAAGGTGTCTATTCCCGTAAACTGTTATGGGTAGAGACCTATTGAAAAAAAATTGAAATTTATGAAAAAATAAAAAAATAAAATGTGGTGTAAAAAATATGTCAATCAATTCTCCTAGTGATTCTGAACAAACTAGTTTCAGGTTTAGTATACATATACTAAAACTAAGCTTGTAGAAGGCATATAATTTATTATTTTCGCGATACGATGCTCAACGCACTGCGTTGGGACGAAGGGTTAGCAAGCGGACGGATGGCAATTCTTGCTTTTATAACCGTTTTCTTGTATGTTCTTTCTTTTAACACAGAAGAGTGCTGCTGTTTGTTCTTGCCAGAATATCTTACTCCTCCTGGTTGCGCTGATTCGATAATATTTAGTTTGTTGGTAAACATGATTTAGTCTTATTTGGGTTTGCACTTCCCGTATTCCCATTCCTCTCCCGCACATTACCTCTCGTACGTGTGCAAGCGAGAACGCTACACGCAGTGGCGCCACACCGCGTATTATTGACGCAACGAATTCAAAAATCATAATGGCCGAACTACCGCGCTCGTGACAAATTCTCCGGAAGAAATGTGAAACTCGATCAAATCTCTATTGTGTCGTCCCCGCAAGCCTCCATATGGATAAATAAGGTATTGTGCACCCTCATTTTCTACAGACTGTTTCTACTTCACACTTTTTCCTTGCAGTTTGTTTCTTCGTCGTCCATATTGCAAACCCAACCTTTTGTTTCGCAAATTTAACTCTCGCGCATCCACCTCCTTTAAGACACCCCTCCGTAAAAGAGGTCGCCTATTTCTTCCAGGCCACAACCGCACGCGCGACGCTTAATAATTACCGTAATTTCCATTTATTGGCGATAGAGGTATCTACTTCGACGTTACCCTTTGCTGCACGAGTTGCGAGTTTAATTTCTGCATTGGAAAAAACATTATGTTCAACGATATTAAGTTTTAAAGCAGGGGTGTCCAACATAATTCAGCGGTGGGCCAGTTAAATAATTTTAAACAGTGCGGCGGGCCAAAACAAATGTATTTTAGTAGAAAACCAGCTGACCCGACAGACGTTATTCTATCATACAAATATCCTATAGAAAAAGACTTTGTTTTTCCCGACTTTTTCGGCCGATTTCCGGACAACCTTTTCAATTTTTTTTTTCCATAAGGACCTAATTCGGGCAATAACGAACATTTAAAACCTCGAGCACGGTAATTATAGACACAATAGATAAGACAATGGACGACGGGCGGTACGCAACCGGTTAAAATAATAAATAGCTTGATCGGCCCAGCCATCCTCAAGACTCGCTTACTCACGAACAGCATTTAATTTTTAAAGACAACACGAGAGCTGATGTAATTAAAACACTAGTTTTCTATGTGTGTTATGTATGACTGGAAAATAAATGTAAATTAAAAGTTACAATTTAATGACTTTAGTGCAGACATCCATACCAAACCCAGTACTGGCTACGTGTACTACTAGTACCTGTACCTACACGCAGGTACATAATTACCTATTGTCGGGCCGGATTAATGGTGTCCGCGGGCCACATCGAAGCCTGGGGGCCGTATCTTGGAAACCCCTGTTCTAAAGTCTCGGTTAAAGTGACGCGCAGCTTAGTGCAGAGCGTGATGCGGGATGTAAAGCGGATAACTCAAACATTATGACGACATAGAGTGTTAATGGAGATGCGTTTTCCTGTGTATTTTTTAGTTGTATATAGGGTAGTAACTACTATTAAAAATGTACAACAATTTAGTATTATTTTACGTACGTATATAAGGTTAGTTAGAAAGGGGGTACTAATCCGCAGGCCACTTATAATATCACTGATGACGGTATTAATAATAATATAAACTTTATTTCGGGTGGCATAGACCCATAGAAACCTTAACCTAGTATACAATTACAATATAATTCAATCATGATTCGAAAGACACGTGGCGCCATCTATTATCATTACTGTTGTTTTCCTCGGTTTTCCTCCTTAAAGCAAGTGTTAAATAAAACTTCAAATTCAATAATTTTTATTTCCATGTAAAATAATTTTAATTTTAGTTTTTTCAAAAATTCTTCGTCCCTACTTTAGTAATGAATTCAGAAAATGGAGCTTTTAATTTGTGCCCCAAATATGACTTAAAATGTAAACCCAGCTGATCATAGCTGAGGATAGATAGATTTTAGTGTATTTTTATGTAATTTTTGAACAGCTATTTCTCATATACAATTGACTTTTAGGGAAAGTGGTAGAACAAAAGTTATTCATTATTATGGGTACTTTAACACCCTTTCGGATTAGTACCCCCTTTCTGACTAACCTTGTTGAAGGAACACGGTATGTGAAAAAATAAATAAAACCTATGTAAAATAGAGAAAATACACGTTTTCCAAGTTTATTTAGGAGGGATGTTCTGTCTTTGTCACGCGAGACGGATTTCGTATAGAGTTATGTCAAGTCACAAGCGCACAGATAACGTATGCCTGCGTGAGCGACGATGTCGACGCAACAAACAGTTGCCATATTTAAATATTGAATATTACATTGCGTACAGTTTTAGATTGTTCCTTATTTATTGCGTACTTATTTATTTTCTTTCTTTACATACGCACACATGTTGGATTAAGTGAACGGGCAAGACCGCTGACTGACATCCGTGGAGCAGAAAGGTTCCAGACGAAACCAGCGTCAAGTACTTATAGTGCTTGACATTAAGCTGATCTGGACACCTTTTTGGTCCAGCCGTGAGACACCCAAGATTTTTATTTATATCACACTTTTTATCTGTTGTGTCTCGTTGTGCTGTGTCCAAATAAATGATTATTTATCTTTATCTAAATCACTACGAGGTCACTACGAGGAGCTCGTGGCTAAATAATTACAGCCGCATAGACCGATCTTCCGGGTTAAGCCACGCTTGCCGAGGTTGGTCTGTGGATGGGTGACCATTTACCATAGCGAGTTTCCTCCGTGCCTCGGAAAGCACGTAAAGCCGTTGGTCCCGGCTGTCATTTGTAGTTCTTTGACAGTCGTTACTGTTGGTCAGAAGCCAGAAAGTCTGACAACCAGTCTTACCAAGAGTATCGTATTACCCAGTTACTGGGTTGTGGAGGTCTGATAGGCAGTCGCTCCATGTAAAATACTGATATTCAGCTGCATCCGGTTCGACTGGAAGCCGACCCCAACATAGTTGGGAGAAAGGCTAGGCAGATGATGATATTTAAATCACTACGAAGTTTTTAAGGTCGTCAGATGTTAGTAGTGAATTCTCTGTTTTGTGAAAAAAATGATATCGTTGGGTATTTTATTAAATATTTCATTGGTTTTTTTGCTTATTGTTTTTGTTATAGTTTCAAGATTTCTAATACAAAAATATGTATGGCAGTGAGCGATAGAAAATGCGGGGAATTCGCGGCGGATTCATTTATATTCTTTTCCTAACTTTCCCACTTTTATGTCCACCCACGACTCATCAAATCCTAAGGCTAGGCTTTCAGTTCGAAGCATTAAAAAGCCTCCTTTCAGTATCGCGTCAGCAAAGAAGCCGCACCAACACAATTATGTACGTGTCTATCCACTAGGAGGATTGCGGGGTGGGAGAGGCAGAAGTGGGGAAAGGGGGAAAGGATCGCCCTTGCAATAAATGTACCCAGCAAAGAGGCTTTATTTCGAAACTATTTTATGAAGGCAAGACTTGGTACGTTCTGAGAAAAATATTTTTGTTTTGATACGAAGTTTTTGTGTGTGTTAGATTTTGTTTTAGGTACCTACCTAAGTAATTTCTGTTGTTATTTGTGTATATTTAATGTAGTATATTAGTATTTCTAAAAAGTTTTAAACACAATGTGTCCGGTTATGGACTAGCGATATTCTAGGTACTTATATAGCAACTATTCTAGTACACAAATACACTACACACTAGGGTCCAATCCACTTCCCCGCTATTTGGCAGCAATTTTGCTTTTTTGCTGAGATATTCTCTATCTTAAAGTTATGAAAATGTGAACCCATTGTATCGTAATGTAAACGATAGACAATATTATTGCCCTCCGAATAAGCCTACTTTTATCTCAGTAGGAACAACACTTGATATGTGACTTTTTTTGTACACACGTACAGATATTTTAACAAAAAAATGGAAGTGAATTGGACCCTAGTGTATAGTGTATTTGTGTACTAGAATAGTTGTTATATAAGTACCTAGAATATCGCTAGTCCATAACCGGACACATTGTATATTTATTTGTGTTTATTTAATGTAGTAGGTATATTAGTATTTCTAAAAAGTTTTATAGATATCCTTACGCTTATTTTTGATAATTATCATGTTATCGTATCATAACAATGTGTGCATCTATCATGTTTTGTATCTGCATCGGGTCGACTGGTAGAAAATGCCTAAGGACGTATCGGAACATAAAGAAAGCAGGTAACCAGCGCCGATCTACCAGCGATCGGTACTGGTCCGTGCAGGTAACCGCTACATAAAGGAAGCGGGTAGAAGTAGGGACTGGCATTTTTAACAGAAATACGCCTTGTTCCCTTGCAAATATAGCAACAAATGACGGCTTACCAGCGCTGATCGGAGCAGGTCGGAACTTGTTGGCGAAGTTCAGAGCTTGTTGGCGCTGGTTCGCCACACGGTATAGAGACTACCTGCGCCGACTAACTGCGCGGACCAGCACCGACAAGCGCTGATAGATCGGCGCCGGCAAACCGCGCCCTACGTGTATACGCACTAAAGCATTAAGTTCGACTCTGTAAAAATTTTGTGCATATAGAATAAAATAAACAAATTTTCGGTCGTTACGGTAGTTATATTATTTTGAGCGGAAGTATTATACTGGATTTACGCGAAAGGTTTTTTTTTAGCTATTCACGTATTTTAAATTTATCGCAAGTAGTTACGAACCCGCAGGGCAATTGCGTAACGAAACCAACATCAATCATGACAGTTGATGTGTCAAAAACAATATTCGTTACGTCGTACATAGTTGTGGAGAATTCGGATTGTTAATACATACGTTGATGGAAATTGTTGATCTGTCAAAATCATAGCCATAGCGATTACGAGTGTGTTGCGCAATTAGAATGCTGGTCTTATAATGTTCTGCTTAGCCTTTTCATATCAGATCTTCGCAACCCAGTTACTGGGTAATCCCGATATCCTAAGGTTAGACCGGTTACTTTCTGGCTTCTGCCCGTAACGATTGTCATAGGTATTCGTATTACACCTGGGACCGACGGTTTAGCGTGCTTTCCGAGGCAAGGAGGGGTCTTGCTGCGTTAAGAACGGTCACCCATCCACAGAATGACCGCGTCAAGTGCAGCTTAACCTTGCAAATCATATATACAGTGGTGGACATATAATTAGAAACACCAACTGTGACTTCCTTGGTACGTTGTGCTGCTTCATTTTATTTTATAAAGTTTAGCAGTTTTTACATAAAATTTGTATGATATTTCCAAAACTGACATAATAATAGTTCATGATGTGGATACATTATAGATAAGTAAGTATAAGCCCTCAATGATAAGTAAAACATTAACTATCAAGATATGTTGTATTAAAAATAAAAGTCACGTCACAATTTTGCAATGCAATGGAACCTGTATATAAAATTCCTAAGAAATATAATTAACTAGCTTTTGCCCGCGACTTCTTCAACGTGAAAGCCCACAGGAAACATGCAGTGACCAAATGCCTTCCCGAAATTTTTACTCCAAGTCAACGATAATATCTCCAGAGGATAAAACCTTTATTTTTCCATAAAAAACACAAAACAATAGACAAAAAATTATCTCCATAATATTTAAAAAAATCAAATAAGATTCTGATCTTTATTCAAAAAAGTTCTAAAGCATGATTTCAAAACTGTCAGCCTTCCTATTGGCTGTACAAATACGCAACATTTTATTTAAAATGTTGTTCCATTTTCATAATTAGACGACAACCCTTGTCAAAGTTTAATAATATAGCGTAGCCCAAAATTGATGGGCTTGGGTGCTCAACTTTCAACTAAAACAAGCCTAATACGAATTTGAGGATGGAGGAAAAAGGATTACTATTAAATCTTCTAAATAGTGAGTGTAGCTTATCTTTTACGCGGTAATTTTGCTATTAAGCAACGTATCAGTATCTATAAAATATTAACAGCATTCTAATCACGCAATACACTCGTAATCGCTGTGGCTTTGGTTTTAACAGGTCAACAATTTTCATAGCAACTATCCGACTTCTCCACAACTACGTACCACGCAATGAATATTGTTTTTGACACATCAACTGTCATGATTGATGTTGGTTACGTAAAGCCTTGTACGGACTAAGCGTTACAATGTACGCGTAATCTAGATACGTTGAATACGCGTACATACAGGCTAATTGACGCGTTGCTGCAGGTACGGACTAAAGCTTTGTACGGACTAAGCGTTCCAACGTACGCATCACCAAGGTGTGTTGAATACGTGTACGAGCTAATTGAGCGTTCACGTCCCCTTTGTTTACTCGTTGCTGCAGTACGGACTAAGCGTTCCTGTGTACGCGTAACCGACTACGCGTACATTGGAACGCTTAGTCCGTACAAGGCTTTACACAATTGCCTTGTTGATTAGGCAGGCCAGCGTCGCGGACTGAGTTCTACAGCCTTCGCATTTTAGGAGAATGCCCGAAGCCAGCAGTGAGACAGTAATGCGCTGATTATCATGATGATGATTTTTATAAAAGACTAAGAGATAAGTATGACAGCCTAGCAGTTTGACGCTTGCCTTTCATACAGGAAGATCTTCCGGAACAGTGAAGGTTCAATCCCAGCACGCACCTCTAGCTTTTCGTATTCATGTGCAGATCAGAATTTGTTGATAAGGAAATCTGCACACCTTAGAGGGCTCTAAAAAGTTCTTAAATGTGTGTGTAGTCTACCAAGCCGCATGAAGCCAGCGTGGTCTAAATTTGGCATCTCACGGTGCGTGGTAGCGCGCACTGCCTGTGCGTGGTATCATCCGTAAAATCACGCACCGTGGGAAGCCACATTATGAGGGTGTGTTATGTGGATACGGCGCACCGCTCCGCACGCGTCCGCGTTACTACGGACGAGTCTCTTCCCATGGTGCGTCGGTTCGAGCTCGTGTGTCACGGTGCGCGCTATCACGCACCGTGGGAAGCCGGTATATGGCCTAAACCCTTCTCAGTCTGAGAAGAGGCATGTACCCAATAGTGGGAAGTATTAGGCCGATTATTTTTTTGCGACTCTATGGACTTTAAATATAAAAAAAGTTATTTACGCCATTTTTGTCTTGTGTCAAAAGAAGTCCAGTGTTTCCAGCTCACAATCAGCCCATTGATGTTCCACTGTTGGGCATAGGCCTTTTACCAGAATGTGAATGGCTCAGGTCTAAATCCATCACGTTGGTCTGGTGCGGGTTCCGCTGTTTTGCCTATATCGGCCGTTACCGCTGCAAGACACCACTCGGTTCCAGCTCTGTTCCAACTGCCATCTTCTTAGATAAATTATAAGCCTATTATTATTTGTTTTAATAATATTACGTGCATAGGAAAATTCTGCCGTTTTGCAAGGAATGTGGTTGAAATACGTGACGCAACTTCTCCCTTCTTCTACTTCCTGCCCTGTTCCCAAGTTACTTGTGGTCGGCGCAATATGTTTTTCTATTCCATTCCTCCCTATCAGCCGTCATCACCTCATTATTTATTCCATTTTCCTTCACATACTCCTAACACAATCCATCCATCTTTTCTTTGGTCTCCCTCTCCCCTCCATCCATCGACATTCATATTCATCACTCTTTTAGCCACATGCGTTTCATTCCTCCTCATCACATGCCCATACCAAGACAAACGATTTCCTTTAAACTTTTCTGTTACTGGTGCTTCTTTCAAACGTGACGTAATTTCTCCCAAATATTATAAAAATACTAACTCGGGTCTAATCGCGTAGAATTTAAAAGCACAATACTTTTTTCATACCGACGTTTTAATCGAATTACATTGACCGTGGTCACGGGTATACTGAAGTGGCAGAGCAGTTGTCATTTTCATGAAGCAAGGGTATCTTCATCTACCCTCACTTGATCTTGATTTTCAATTAAGTTATCGTCGGTATTTCGGCACACTTCACTAACGACGCGACGTCTTAACACTTGCGTTAACCCAAATATTTCCTTCAAAATTGATTTTCTTTCCGGGAACTTCCACTTACGTTTACACGATAAATCTTTCCCATGAGCGGAGGAAGCATACCTTCCTCAACCCTTGTCACTAACCTTCATTCTAACCCCAACAATCTCTTATCACACTGTTTTTAAACCACGTAGCATGTGAAGAATGCTTCTGCAGCATTATTTTTATTTTTAACCCATTTTCTCTACCGTTTGCATGAAAGGGAACATCATGCCAATAATAAAAGATAAATGATTTTTATTTCTGTAAATAAATCTGTTACAGATACTTTCACAAGTAAATATTATGTTTTTACAAGCTTTTATTGAACTTGCAATGTATAATATGTATGTATGTTTGTCCGGGTGGAATCTTGCAAGTGAATTTTAAATCATTCTTTAACCGATTGAGCTGAAATTTGGTATACACGCTTATTTTGGATGATAATGCATGCTTAGCTATGTGACGTCATTCTAATTCCAATATGGCGGATCATCCAAGATGGCGGACTAGATAGCGGGTAGGTACTAATTAGTACACAGGTAAATCTCGTGACAAACGTTGATATCATTTAATAAATTATGTAATACATGTACTAAATTGATTGGTTTGATTTAACTTAAAGTTTATTTTCTTCTTTTTAGAGCAATTAAATAAAAGCTTGTTTTTAAAAAGATTTTACCATACATTTATTTTTAATCTAGATGGCGCTGGTCTTTCCACTTTCCATGCAAGTAGCTTGCATGCCAATGCCAAAAATCAAATATTAAGCAAGCTTAAGGTATACCATTTAGCATATAAACATGCCTGTAGCTTGGCTTAGCTTGTTGTACGTGCAAGTGGCCGGTATGCTATTGTGCAAGCTACTGGCATGTGTGTGTATACCCGACATTATGCTTAGACGTCCACTGCTGATCATTAGCCTTCTTATAAACGTCTACAATTAACAGTCCTCTAGGAAAATAGAACTGGCAGAAATGTATGGAATCTACTTGGTCCTCACGACTATTACGGACTACATAATGTCATTAGAATAAGCTATTTTAATGTAAAAAATAAAAATAAATATTAGCCTGTAACTTTCCCTCTGCTGAACAAAGGCCTCTTCTCATACAGAGAAGGAACGAGCATTCATCACCACGCTTGCTCACTGCGGGTTGGCGAAATCAGACCATTATAAGTCCAGGTTTCCTCTGGATGTTTTCCTTCACCGTATGTCTATGCATGGCGTCTTGGGCTAACTAAGAAAGTACATATGACGTTGAAAAAGTCACATTGGTACATGCCTGGGTTTGAACCCGCAAGCCGGTGCGTAACAAGCGGGTCTGTAACCTCCGAGCCACGACAACAATGTAATATAGAGACGCCAGCTGGCACATCAAACTATTACGATCTGTCAATTTTTTTTAATAGATTTTCATCTTTATCGTAAAAGCATTAGGTTCAAGGTTGATTGGGAAAATTTTACATTTCGGGTAGCTTGATGTGCTGCTGCTGGCGTCTGTACGACAATTATTAGGCCTCTTGTTTACGGCACGCTTTCTTAACCGTTCGGCGTATTAGCCGCGCCGTAGAAAAATCGTGTGAGCTTGTACACGACACTGCAAACCACTAGTTGAAATTGATTTATATCCATTTTGTAACACAAAATCAGCGTTGGAAAGCTGTCATGCAATAATTGTCCGTCGCGAAAACGTCCGGTGCCGCTAACAAACTCTCATAGACCGTCATACAACACTAATGTATATAAAACCGTGCGCAAAAGAGGAGTAGCCACGGTGCATACGGCGGCGCAGGCGTGCCGTTGGGCCGCCGTGTCCGTCAACAAACTTCTATAGTAGTCCATACAACACTGATGACCGTGCCTACACGCGGCTAATTAACTGTAGGTTTTAACGGCGAAAAAACGTGTGTGAACAAGAGGCCTCATGGTGGCTCATTTTATTTTAAAAGTAGGTAGTTGTATGTTTACTTTGAACTTTAGCACACACCGACAAGTGGCGGCAAAGAGCAGGGGACTAATTCTCCTAAAATAAATCTTGATAAATCACAACCGAACCAAGGCCGAACCGTTCATTCAGACAGTTCTCAATTTCAAAAGCTGTCGAATTGTTTGACACAAAAAACAAAATCAATCATTTTGAAAGTTTTCGAAAACAAAAACTGACTGACGGTTGTGGTTCGATTGCGTTTGGCAACAATTTATTTTAGGAGAATTGGGCCCCAATTTCACTGGTCTTGACGCACACCAAGCGGTGCGCGGCGCCGCGTATATGCTCGCACCGGCTCTTTTGGATACTTGAGGCTGCTTTTCGCGCTGCTTTGAGCCTCCCAATGTGATTATATTTTGCTATTCCAATTCCAGTCGTATGTAGAAGCAAATTAAGTTGAATTTTAGTTGTTACTAAATAAGTCGCTTCACTGCCCTAACCATAGCTCTGCTTCCTAGAAGGTTAGTCGGAAATTGGGTACTAATCCGCGGGCCACTTCAAGTATCACTGATAACTGTTTTAATGAAAGTGTTAAAATTTCAAAATTCGGTAATTTCAATTTCAAGCTCCAAAGTCTTGAGCATCCAAAGTTGCTAGTCTATCGGTTTTTTATCGGAGACATTTCGGAGAGTGTGCTTCAGATCTGCATGATCTGATTCCCCCCTGCCCTTTTTTCTATCGGACGGCCAGAAGCACGAAAAAGCGCCATCGGTTTATGGTTGATATACCAAAAACCCGAACGAAGCGCTTCGATTCTACTTTCATTGTGAAAACCGCCAAACAGTGGAATGCGCTGCCCGAGTAGGTGTTCCCCGACAGCTACAATCTGGGTGTCTTCAAGTCACGAGTGAATCGGTTTCTCCTGGGCAAGCGTGCTCCATCGTAGACCGCATCATCGCTTAACATCAGGCGAGACGAGCGGTCAAACGCAGGCCTACAATAAATTAAAAAAAAAACAAAATAATTGATTTTTATTTTACGTTTTTCATAATTTCTTCATTCCTACTGACGTCGACATCGCCGTCGGACGGATCCGTGACCCCAAATATGACCTAAAATGCTCTTAGCTGCTTAATGATCGTAGCTGCTTAGCAAGATTTTAGCGTACTTTTTGTGAAATCTTTGAACAGCTGTTTCTCTTCAACTATTGACTTTTGGGGAAAGTTGTAGAACAAAAGCTATTCATTATTATGGGTACTTTAACACCCTTCCCGACTAACTTTGTAGATAGCCCTACTCCATGTACTAAGCTAGAACGTTTTCTCTCACATACCCTAGAAACAAACCAAATGAACTGAATCGAAAGGCTTAACTCTAATATTAAAGGTTCCGTATGTCGGTATGTGAGCCGAGAGCCGAGACTGACAAATTTAACGTCCGCATCGCCGAACTTTTAATGAAAATGGCTGCGACGACGAAAATCTCTTGCGAAAGGCATTTTAATTACATTTTACATACCTAGTCTGTTGACCATTAAGGGTATTTTTGGATGTGTGTCAAATGTTTCTGTAAAGGCTTATGCGTGTTTTAAATGCGGAGTTTTTGATTACAGGAAGTTAAATTAGGGATGTCCCTCCTTTTTTAATCGCCTCATTGCATTACGCCAGTTGCCGCAGGCGTGGTTTTGGCTTTGATTTATGGGTCAGCTTAAATGTGATTGGGGTTTTTTGGTATGATGTTCTCAGTAGCAGTTTGGGGTTAGTCTCAGTACATGACAACATGACTATTACACATGGCATAGTTTGCCAACGGGTGTCGTATATTACAACTTATGGATGATTTTTACCTGACTACGGCGAAGTAAAAAACCTTCATTTTTGCTTCGCCGTGGTCGTATGCTACTTTGCCCTAAAGCTTGTGATCGCCTACTACTGTTAGAATCTATTGTTTTGTTAGTGTAGGTGGTATACGACCACGGACCACGGCTATCCTCTGAAAATCACTATGAATATGTATTAAATACATTAAACTATATTACGTGTCAGTTGTTTATTTAATAGACGATAAATATTGAATAGTTTGCACATAACAATTTCAGAAGATAATTTTCTTGTTTCGTTCATTTTTCAGTAGTCGGGTTTTAGTTTTTGAACTTACTTTTTACGATCGATATGTTTTGTTTGATACTTAACATAACATAATTAACGTGGTGGCCCTGAGGTTACACACACTCACACAACTCGCTTCGCACCGGGTTGCGAGTTCAAATTCAAGTAAGTACCGATATGACTTTTAAAATTTCATAATGTCCTTTCTTAGTTATTCTAAGACGCCACTGACATACGGTGAAGGAAAACATCGTGAGGAAACCTGGACTTAATGATTTGAAATCGCCAACCCGCAGTGAGTACGCTTGGCGATCAATGCTCGTTCCTTCTCTGTATGAGAACAGGCATTTGCCCTGCAGTAGACATGGGCGTTTTTGGTTTTGAATGCAAACTGATATTTATCAGATTTCAGATATCAAAATCGATTTCAAAATCCGTTTTTAGAAATCCGATTTCAGTAGCGCCTAACCTCGCCAATTCGGCTGCGTACTTAGATTTCGTTTTATTAGCTAAGGAGTAGATACTAACGATTTGTGCGATTTTCATCTAAACGAAAACAATAGGTACATTATTTCTAGTTAAAAACACTAATCCATAAACCAAAATACATCAACGTATTATCTCGCAATTATAGTCTTTAAAAACTTAGCAGTAAAGATGATATTGATCGCAATTCATCATTTCCGTTACCGATAAACCGAAATCTAAATCGCAAAATTCATGCTATCCTTTTTATTCCGCTAAGTTCCGTTATGTTAGAAAGAGAGAAAGCAATTTTCTAGGCATACGTTTGCGTTTGGATTTTGGATTCACACACGATTCGTTTGGTGATATCCATTGATTTTATTTGTCCATTCGGATCCGTTCGTTCAGTGATAGAGATCGCTAGGGTTTGGATTAGCAAGGTCAATTTTTGAAATCGAATTTTCTAGTTTCAGAAATCGATACGAATCGATTTGTGTTTGAAATCGGTTTTTGAATTCATTTTGATATATCTGATACATGTCTACCCTGCAGTGGGACAATATTTATTTATTCATTATTAACATAACATAATCAGCCCGTTGCCGCCCCACTGCTGGGCACGGGACTGTTCTCAGAATGAGAAAGGTTTAGGCTTTAGTCCACTGCGCTGGCCTGGTGTGGGTTGACAGACTACACACTCCATCGAGAAATTTATGTAGCCCTCTCAGGTGTGCAGGTTTCCTCACGAGATGTGTACCTTCACCGTTAACGCAAGTGATAATCAAATTCTTATCGGCACATGAGTTCGATAAGTCAGAGATGCGGGCCGGGTTCGAATAATTGGGACCTTTCTGAATGGAAGGCAATGGTTCAACGGCTAGGCTATCACTGCTTTATTTGATAAAATAAATATTTTATATTTATACAGTGTGTTAACGAATTCGTTTAATTTCTTCAAACCACGTGATTTACTGGTGACACAGATTAACCGTAAAAGGGAATTTTTGAAAATCAACTGAAACATAAATTCAAAATAAAATCTTAGTTTTCTATTTCTGAGTCATTTTAGAGCCCCGAGTTAACTTACTACAAAGAGCGATATCGCGTTAGTCGTGTCTGCCATTAATTTATGCGTGGCATCGAAATGTTCAAGAGAATGAAATTTTTTTTTGCAAAAAAAAAAAACTTATTTTTTTACTGAATCCTTATTAGGTGGTTTAGATACGATCACTTAACCCTACCGCATGAAAAAAAAAGAGTTTTATTTTTTGATTTTTAATCAGATTAGTTCCTGTGCGGGGCCAATATACCTACACCAGTAGTAGATCATGTGGTTTCAAGCTGTGTAGTACTGTAATTATAGACACAATAGATAAACAATGGCGGCCGTACCGTTTTTGGTACGCTTGGGCGGTTGGTTTTACATGAATTCGTTAACACCCTGTAGATATTTAAATTACTGTAGGTATTTACTCAAATTGTTCAAGATATTGATTTTGAAAAAGCAACCATGGGGTTTCTTGCCGGCTCTTCTCGAAACAACTAATTAGAACCGTGGTCCTAAATGAGATTTCATAAGCGCCTGCAACAAAAACGTTTGATCTTTAAATCGAATTTCAAATTCGATGGCCAAGTTCAAAAAACTTCCTTTGACATACAGAAATAAAAAAATCCCCGAAAAAGGTACTACATTTTTCTTCCAATGAAATAATTGAACACGGGATTTAAAAATGACGGATTAGACTCCCTTTGAATCTCAGGGCTATTAATTATGATGATTTCTCAAAGGGAATGGAGACGTGTTGTAATCTCCGTGGTCTCATCAATCAAGAATTAGATTTGATTGTTCGTAATTGATGATGGGGAATTTTGTTGGATTTTTCAAGTATTTTTTGTTATAGTTATAATGCTTCTGCCGGTGGTACGCAAGTGGATCAAATTGCGTTATCCATTTAACTCTATATCAGTGATACACAATCTAAGGCCTTAAGGTGCCTTTCTACCAGAGATGTACTATGCAGCTATACTGCGAGAATGTAAAAGCTAAGCTACGAAACTATGTGACCATTTCCACTGATGCTAAGCTATGTAGCGGAGCGAGTAAGATGTGCTATGAAAATGGGCCGCCGCAAGGTAGCTGTGCGAGGAAGATGCGGAGCTCGAGCCATGCGACGTATCAACAACAGGGAAGGCACGGGGAACATAGCTACATCACTCGTGACCATCCATAGCTCGCATCCATAGCACGCATCCACAGCACGCATCCTGCAATATAAAAAACGTAGCTTAGTTGAATCAGTTTCCACCAGTGCTATGCTATGGCTATGTGGACAAATGAATATGATTGGTGGAGATTAAACGCATCCATAGAAACGTTGCATAGCACATCTTTGGTGGAAAAGTAGCCTTAAGGTCCGTGTTAATATAAAGCTCTAATTTGAGAGATCCCTTTTAAGTGGAGATTTAAATAAAATTGAGACGCATTAAAAAAAGTGCTCAATTGTATGGAATGCTAATTTATGGAAAGTGATGGAAGCTCTCAAATGAAAGCTATTTATTAATTTGAGTCTTAAAGTATGAGTTCGTAGCCGACTGCATACAGCAGCAGCAGACGACGTGTCGTTGCGACAGGTCCCTTTAATATCATTTAATACTGTCACCATCTCCATGACCGAGTGTATTGCGGCGATTGTCTCGTCGCGCCATCAAATTCAATAAATAGTAACTATCCCTTTTTTTATCGTGGGTACCCTCATGGATACTCTCCCCCCGGGCAAGGCGAACGGACTCTTACCGGCTAAAAAGCCACGATGTTCCTTCTCCTGACCTATGGCCGGGGTAACGGGATTCGCAGCTGCATGCACGGCAACCCCGGCAGGGACCTCTCCTTATGTGGAGCCTCGCCCCACGTCCTCCTGAGAGGCGCGCGTGGAACACAACGCGCCGCTTTCTCGGGCCTGTTACTGGTCCTCTAGCCCGCCGCCCGCAGGCCATACACTAGGGTGGGCGGAAGTCATCGCGCGCCTGTCTGCGCGTGTCTGGCGCGGGAAGGTAGAGTGGTAGCTGCCTTTCTCTCCCTCTCCGCTCCCTCTTTGGTCGCCATCACCTCCTCGCAGAAGGAGGCGACGGCTTCCCACGCACTCTCGCTCCCGACCATGGACAGAACCACGGCCGGAGGCGAGAGGTCACCACCGACTGCCGCGACCAGTTCACGGCGCTGTGTCGCCCACGCAGGGTACGCTTGCAGCGTGTGCAGCGCCATGTCCTCAGGGCAGTCGATGCAGTGGTGACATCCGGGCGTCTGCTCGCGGCTTATACGACACAGGTACTTCCCGAAACATCCATGTCCCGAGAGAACCTGCGTCAGCCGGAAGCTGAGGGTGCCATGTCGCCTCTCCAGCCACTGCTCCATTGCGGGTCTTACCGCCGCTGATGCAGCGTGCGTGGAGGTAGTTTTGTATATTTAGTATTGAATTAGATGGCAAGGTTGTGCCTTAGTGGCTCATGTTTGGTCAGCCTATGCACTTTTTCTGATTAAATCTTGCTTACGAAGCAAAGAAAAAAGATGAAAATAAATAAAAGCCATCTGCCAGGCACAATTGCATTTATGTCTTTCCAACCAGTTGACGTCACTTCACAAGATTTTAGATCCGTAATCATATTGTTGGTAATCTAGGTACTTCATTCTGTGTTCTATAAGTTCTATTCCGACATAATAAAATGTTTTCTAAGTACTTTGTACTAAAATCTACTATTGGCTGCCTAGATTAATTCATTCGACCGTTTCCGTGACCGGGTCACGAAGAAAATATAACCAGGAGTTAGCTTAAGCAACTGAGCACTGTGACACTAACTAGGTCCTGACGTCATCGCGGTGGGCGCGCTCTTTGTCAGTCTGTTGGCACTCGTCCTGTGCTCACTACGTTTGCACTCCCATCCCATTTTATAGTTTTCTTTGTTATTAGAAAGAAAAAGAAGAACAGAACGATGCCATATAAGTACTGTGTTGACGGCAAGCTTGCACCTCGCGGCCGGCGCGTGGACTGCGAGCTTGCACGTCGCGGACGACGCACAGTTAGCGCGCTGGCGGCTAGCCGTAGCCTAAATTCAAGGCGACGCCGTGCTTCAGCTGTGCAGTTGCTGTGCCGGTATAATGTGCCATGAACTTTACTGTGTTCCGGTTTGAAGGGTATGAGTATGGCACATAACAGATACATAAGGGCGTTTGTCAACGCCGCCGTCACCGAGAAACGAAATTAAAAATCGGCCACCGATGTTATAGGTCGTCTGTGTTCTGTGTTATTTGACATCTTATGTATGACGCGTAAAATCAACAATAATTTTCGTTTTGTATTTCGAACTAGACGCGTCTCACATCTCTCAGGCATTTGATTTATGACTAAATGTGATAGAATATTTTTATATTGTGTTTGAAATATCAGTGGCTTACGAGTATAAGATTTTTATTCGTTTATTTGTACTCAATGAAAAAAGCTATGAAAAAGATGGCTGCATCACTGACTCGACTGCTTCGTTGGTTTGGTGGTCGCAAGCGCGACTACTGAGCGTGAGGTCTTGGGTTCGATCCCTAGCGTCTGTAGACAAATGTCAATCGATGATCGCCAGAGAATAGATACGCCAATAGGCATATTGACAGCATCAATAAATTGCAAATCTAATTAGTCCGCCAGTTAGAATTTTGAAAAATAATGGACACGTATTTTTACTTTTGTTAAATCTATGAATATTTGGAAAGATAAAACGCATCAAAACTCGAGAGTGGGGGCTTGTGACGTCAGAAGCAAGTAAAAATTGTACTTGCTTGTGACGTTTTGCCAATTTTAAAAGTGTCGTATCTTCGTCAATTTTGGTTTACGTAACAAAAGAAAAAGTAAGGGTAAAATGATTTTTGATAATATAACTGACGGACTTATTAGATTTTTCAGTCAAATACCCTATTAAATGTAGGTATAGAAATGACATAACTGATCGCTTGACCGGTCGAAAGCTTATGTCAATCCAGTACATCTCATTGTCTTTTCTATTCTATCGATCATCGATTGCCATTTGTCTACAGACGCTGGTCGAGTAAGGTGTTATTGGGTGTTTCCGTGTGAAATTTATCAGTAGCAGCCCGGATTTAGGATTTGTGCCCGGTTGATGGCAATAGGCTCGCTCCCTATTACATGGGACTTAAACATAACGGCGAAATGAGGGTGTAGTATACAGGGTGTTAACGAATTCGTGTAGGTAATTCCTTCAAACCACGTGATCTACTAGTGACACTGATTGACTCAGCATAGGTTTTTTTCAGAATCAACAAAAAAAAGTTTTCACTAATTAACCATGGTATTCTTTATCTGAGTAATTTTAGCGACCCAAGTTATCTGACTGCGTGGAGCGATATCGTGCTACTCGTGCCCGTCAGCTGTGTCGCTGTGCCTTCATTCTTTTAAGCATGGCATCGAAATTTTCTAGCGAAAAAAAAACAATCTATATATCCAGGGTTAATAATCGATACGATTAATAGATCATGAGGAGCTCGTGGCTAAATAATTACAGCCGCATAGACCGATCTTCCGGGTTAAGCCACGCTTGCCGAGGTTGGTCTGTGGATGGGTGACCATTTACCATAGCGAGTTTCCTCCGTGCCTCGGAAAGCACGTAAAGCCGTTGGTCCCGGCTGTCATTTGTAGATCTTTGACAGTCGTTACTGTTGGTCAGAAGCCAGAAAGTCTGACAACTAGTCTTACCAAGAGTATCGTATTACCTAGTTACTGGGTTGTGGAGGTCTGATAGGCAGTCGCTCCATGTAAAATACTGATATTCAGCTGCATCCGGTTCGACTGGAAGCCGACCCCAACATAGTTGGGAAAAGGCTAGGCAGATGATGATTAATAGATCATGAATTCGTTTACACCCTGTATACCTCTGCTTAACCTTTCGGAGAATACAAGCGTGATGTTATGGCTATGTCAATAACGCTCTTGTATCGTCTTCTCCCGCTTATAATATTTAATGTGGGTGTTACACGTGTCAACTAAAAGAAAATGTCAAGGATTACAATGTGACATGTGTCAAGATCTAACATAATTTTTCTTGAACTTCTTATTACGAGAACGAATTCACTTGGGTGTTTGACAACGATGTTATATACAGTACTTATTACTTCTATGGTTATATAGGACTAGATCAGCAGTGTACGGCACCGGCGCGTTGCTACGTCGTATATGTCCGCAGGCATATATGACTTCAGTTGTCAGCTTGACGTCAAGTGAGAGATTGCTCCGCGATAAAAATTATCAAAATGGTAAAATGTGCAGTTAAAATTTGTATGTCACGATCTGAAAAGATTAATAAAGCAAGTGGTGCTAAATTTTCGTAAGATTATCCAAATAAACATTACGAGACCAAATAAATTTATCAAACATTGTTTTTGCCATCAGTGTTACCAGTAAAAACGATTTTGATTTTGCCAGACTGTTGGGAGTTTAGTGAATGATCAATGTATGTTCCTATAAGTCAAAATTATTGAAATATAGTTAATCAAAAATAAATATAACAAACGTAAATACGTTGATGCATTTTTTTCTTCCTTAATGTACATAATTCAACCTTTCATAGTAATTGATTTCATTAACACCTTCATTCATTCTGGGGAAATTATGTAGATCATTGGCAACTCTAGAAGAAATGAGACAAATATAGTATTTTGCCAGATTGACATAATTTATGTATCCGTTTCAAAGCTACCACTTTAAACTCGTAAGTGGTTACGTTTTTCTGATTTTTTTAGAATGACGCTGCTCCTCTAGTATTATTTAACCTCATTGGGTGTTTGACGTCAAACGAGAGACCTAATAAACTTTGACTATAAGGGCCAAAATACACTTAGCGCAGTATGCGGCTCAAAATACGCTACGCAAAATACGCTTAAGTGTGGCTGAAGCCGCTGAAAATAAGCAGAATATTATTATGTCGCGCTCTTCTTTCTTCGTCCAGTCTATTCTTCTTTGGAATGCACTCCCCTCGGAAATCAGGATGGCTATTATTCAGTACTCTTTTAAAGTTAAATTACGTGAGCACCTTCGCAATAAATTGGTAGCATCATCTCAACGCTGATTTGTCCTATTATTTATTATTATATATTTGTCGCAGAATCAACACAGAAGCACAACTATTAGAATGACTATTGATCTCTTTTCAGTCACGGCTCATCTTCCTTGCGGAAGATGTCCGGTCCTTTGGAAGGCATACACGGGGACACAGGTCCAACGCGCCCTTTGAGAACTTTAATCTAAAATGGGGTGGGGCACCAACCCGGGACTATCCACGGCTGCACTATTGGAGTACAGTCATGGACCGTCCCAGGTGGGTGCAAGACTATTGTAAAATATGGTGGAAAAATCTGGTCTATGGAAAGGGGTGTTAGGTGGACTAGATAACTTCTATTGCCGGAAGAAAACGGCGTCTGCCTTTCAATTATTATTATATTTGTGTATTTCAATGTAGTACTTCTAAAAGTTTCATAGATACCCTTAAGCTTATTTTTGATATCATACCATATTATCGTATCATAACAATGCGTACACCTACCATGTTTTTCTCTGCATCACCCTAAGGTCGACTGGTAGAAAATGCCTAAGGCATTAAGTCCGCCTCTGTACTATTTTTGTGCATAAAGAATAAAATATATGTCGCAGAATCAACACAGAAGCACAACTATTAGAATGACTATTGATTATTGTTAATGTAGTAGGACGCCATCTATTGTCGGAAACGTCAAGCAGTATGCTTGGGTGAGGTCGGTGCGGGGCGTGGTAGGTATGTCTTGTTTGACGGTTGTCAACAAGCTATCAGCTGTCGGCTGTCAGCTGTCATTCTTTTTGACATTGGATGTATTTGATTTGAGTGAAGTCACTTTGGAGTGAGACACGAGGGCGAGAGGTCGTTTTGCCAGCCTGCACCGAACTTACCGCGTTTCCGTACTTTAATCTATTTCCATCGGTTTGATCATTAGAGATTTTATTATTTTTTTATCGAGAGTGAATAAATAGAGGACTATAATCAGTGTTGTGACTATTATTTCCTGCCTACACCAAGTCGAACTTGGACTCTGATGACGAGGTACCCCCAAAGGGTGAACTACCCTCGTTATATATAAATAAATAAAAAACCCGCCAGTGTGCATTTTGAGAATGCAATCTAGTTTAGGTCAAACGAGCGCAATTTACGCCGTGGAATGTGAGTCGCGCAATTTTAGTTATTTTCGGTTCCATCCAATATCGTCATTCGAGCCACATGACGACACTAAATGACTCCTTTAAATCCTTCCAAAAAATTACGCCGTTCATTTTGCGAGGCATAAATTACGCTCATCTGTCTTCAGCCTAAGTAAAACCTAACAAAACTACAAACAGTAATTTCCAAAATCGATCGATCGGAATTATTTCCTCATAACCCCATTGGTCCTTTCATTAGAAATATGCACTACAAAAGACGAATCCAATACACAAAATGATGCATAATATCGACTTAAAATTCCAATCTCACTAAATTCCGCCCAATCGCAATGCTAAGTGACAGTCCAAGTAACATTCGGGTTTCAGACAGATTACGTACAACCGTCCAATAGCAGGGTCCCGCGCGCTTGGAATCCCGGAGCTAAAGCCGTGTATTTCCTATCCCTAGCCAGCTCTGTTAGGGACTAATCACATTTATCAGCATCAATTTTAAAATAAGCTAGATGGTAGGATACACTTTGTCTTATTCGCATGCGATCAGCGTCAGAACGGGCGCGGCGCGCCTCGTGCGCGCTTGTGGCATGGTTCGGGTGCGCGAGAGACGTCGTCTCGACGCATTTTCAATGTACTCGCATAGAAAATGTATGAATGCAGCCCCGCAAACAGTTCGACTTCGACGGCGATATCCTCCTTTAGGTGTCCAGTAAGTAACGATCTTTGCCCATCTGTCCGGGTGCATTTGAGTGACATGACCGGCTTACTCCCACTTTATCCTGGCTGTTTTCTCTTCAACATCTGTTACCTGCGTGTTTTCCACTTAAAGTATGAATATGCTTTTTTTTTAAATTCACTGATACCTATTTAAAACGTGTTTTATTCCTAGGTATAAAAGAGGGGTTACGACTCACTTGCCCGATGAAGAGGAATGGTATTGTTAATCCGTCCGTCCGTTTATATATGAGTAAAGTGCGAATTGGTGCTGTTATGTGTATTTAGTCTTTAAATCCCCGGTTTTCAGTCAAAGCGGCAAATTCGGTCGCAGGAATCTAGATTGTATTCTAGCAACACAAAAAAGTAGGTTACGTGTAATCAGGTTTCTGGTTTTGGCCTTAATTTTTGTTTTTTAATTAAGGGGTACCATTCTCTCAATACCTTGGGGGTTTTAACACAGCCTCCACGAGTGACGATACTTAAGTATGTCCGACGCACCCTGAGCAGTCAGCCCCGCTATCATCTTTGGTGACTGGCAATTTTTTTTCAGAAGGGTTTTACTGTTTTAACTAATAAGCAAATAAGGAATTTGAAGCGGCTGGGCAGCGGCTAATGGCTATGGAGAAGTCTGGCATAGAGGTTGACAGGGAGTTGGCACGAGCCATTCACGGGCATGTCTCTGCAAAAAACGTAGCACGGTCTGTGAATCGACTGTTACTATTTTTAAACCCCGGCGAAAAAAGAGGGGTGTTATAAAGGAAATCACCCATTCTGGGATAAAGTTGGGATTTTTGGCGGCCATCAATAATAGTTACACAATTTTAAAGCACACGACGTGTAACGCATTATTTTTTACTATGGCATCAAAGTCGAAAACTATTTGGGTTCGGAGATATATACCAGGTAAAAATTAAAACGACGACTTATATTAGGGGTTTTAAGAATTATTTTATTATTATTACAGCATTGTCGTCATATAAAGAAATGTTTGTATTCCTGCCATCATTTAAATAAAATATAATTCATTCCTGGCCGCCGGCTTTTTTTTTCATCCCAAACCATCGAACAAAATGGGTGATCTCCTTTGAAACCTAAGTCTGTCTCTATTCTATCTGTGGCAACGTAGCTCCGAAACGGATGAGCCAATGTCACTGCGCTTTTTTAGCCGACTACGGTCAAGCCAAAAGGAAGGGTGATGATTTTGGCATTCTATGGATTGTGTTTGTATGTTTCACCGTAGCGCCTAAACTACTAGACCGATTTTAATGAATGAGGTATCAATAGATTCGTAATAATAGCCCGAGTAACATAGGTTACATAAATTTCATATGACGGCATTTAAACCTAACATTCTAACCTTGAAAAAATTAAACTGAGATAATCATCACGTGTTTGGTATCCACTATCAATAGAAGGGCACGGCTAGTAAACGGAAAAGTATTAAATAAAAAACAAAGTTAAAAAAACTATAACCCGACTATGTCAAATACATAGACTGCCAGAATCATTACCCTTCCTTTTGGCTTCGCCGTAGTCGGGTAAAAAGGGGTCTTAAAAGGACGAAACAAGAAAAAAATTCAAATAGAAATCCAGAAATGCATAGGTACAAAAATGGTCAAGGTAGAGCCGTGTTCGCACTTACTGCATACCTACTATGATTATGTGGGTTCCAGGAACACCTCCATTAAACAAACATGGTATGTATAGTATACAGTGGGTGCGACCACGGCTCTACCTTGACCATTTATGTACCTATGCGTTTCTGGATTTCTATCGAATTATTTTCTTGTTTCATCCTTTTTAGACCCCCTTTTTTACGTGGTCGGCTTACAGTTTTTTTATTTGTTTAAAAGCTGGTTTAATCGAAATGGTTATAGTCTATGTTTAATGGTAATCGGTTCAGCAGTTGCGAGATAATCAACTCTTTTCACAGTAAGTAGGGATTTCAGCCAAACAATGTGCATTTATTTCACTTCCGTGCATCCGATAGACTTGAAATTTCTAATGACAATATAATATTAGGGTACCATTGAGCTGATTTTATTGAGGGTTTGTATCGGAATGTTATTAACACTACGTACTTCAAAATAGCTACAGACAGACCCATCGATTTCGCCTCATGACTTGTTTTGACAAGAAATACTTAGAAGGTGGCTCAGGGTGGCGATCGGCACACCGCAATGACTAGAAGGAGGCCCATCGTATTTGAGCTCGTATGACTCGTTATGAAAAGCACTATCTCACTGGAGTAAAAATAATCGCTAACAAGGATGGACAGCCCATTTTCTATTGATTTATTTATTTACTTTAATTAAAACGGTCTTAGACCAATTACAATAATTAAAGATAGTAATAGAAGACGATACATATAATACAAGGGAAAGAAAATTATAAATTAAAAATATATTCTAATAACTCTAATAAACTCTTTCATAAATCCCTTACAATGCTTCTCACAGTATATTCTTTCAGTCATTCATGATGTATTCCTCTCGCAGTACTCCAGACATTTCGACAAAATCACCCTCCATTCATCCGCAAACATATCAAAATTCGGTCTGGCGTCCAGGAGGGCATTGAGCACGGTGAGACTTCGGGGACTTCCATTCAAATGTCGAAGTTTTTTTAAGTTTTTTGTGAAACTTTCACATTAAGGCACACAAGAAACCACAATTACTTGGCGTCACTGGCGATCATGTTGGCTAAATTCATGTTGGTGGTCGCGTTTGTGCGCTGTGCCCGTTTAAGGTCGATGCGTTTTTAGCATATGGTTGATCATTCTTACAATAGTTTCGATAAAACCGACATTAAAGTCAGACGAGTGGGGTAGGGTCTCTTGTAGTGCCTGACTTAAAGTATTCTTTAAGTCCGGCACTACAGTGGGGTAGCACTACCCAATATCTTCCCAAGAGTGTCGTAAAAAGCGACTAAGGGATTCTCTAGAGGATGGGCAGCAGCGTTCTCTGAGTACTTTAACAACCATACTGCGATCGCCAACCCGCCTGCCAAGCGTGGTGATTACGGCACCTCCTTTTGGGGGAGGCCTATGTCCAGCAGTGGACGTCTTTCGGCTGAATGATGATGATGATGAGTGGGGTTACAAGCGCTGTACAAATTTCGTTCTGCTCTGTAAAGGGTTAAAACATATACAATTTCGACAACTGATATTGTTCCGTATCATCTAAACAGAGAATAAGATTTTCCGATATGACAGTCAATACAATAACATCACAATTGAAAAAAACAATGGGAAAAATTGTTCGGACTCCGTCCCCAGCAGTGTAGCACAATGGGCCATGTGTGAAAAAATAGATGTTATTCTGAATAACAAATTACTGAAAGAAAGTATGAAAGAATGAATTGTATGAATGTGGCAAAAAACATTTTTTTCTTAATTATTTTTATATTAGACTACTCTATATGATTACTATTTTGTCATTATTATCATGTTCTTAGATTTTAAAAACAACAAAGTAATCATACTAAGATATTACAAATGAATCTGTATACGTATGGTTCAGTATAGTAATAATCAGTATGGTTGTAGAAATGAATGCTTCTAAAAATTGTTATTCATTATTTATATTAATACTATTTTAAATACAAAATAATCATAGAGGTTATGAATAAACAAATGTAAACATGAAGGTTGAAGAAATGAATGATAAGATAATGAACCTCACTGATAATTAAAAACATTTCTTAATGAAAATAATTTATTGTGTTTCTTTGTGGATGAATAAACACATTTACTGCCATACAATAAAATTATGTATTTTTACGCTCTTTCATTTGATATATGAGAAAAAGTGCTACAAGGGTGGGGACGCTTTTTTCCAATGTTCTTTTAAGCTCAAATCCATCACTTTACGTGTTTATATACATATTTAACTTCTATATGGCAGATATAAGCGACCGTCCATTTCTTATTCCCCTCGAGGGGTGAGACGGGGTATTTGAGCATCCGGCTTCAGAAACCAGAGGAAGCTAAATGACACCCAACATCCTTCGCACGTCCGAGCTCCTAAATTGATTTATATGTTCAAGCTTTTCATGATTTATAGTTTGTAAGTGATAGATCAAAAATATATTACAAATTCTGGATTTCTGTATCTTACTGTCCATTTTGGTTAAAAATTAAAACGAGTTGGTTACATGTAATTAAAAAGACTTTAAATGAAGTAGCGTTGTAAATATTTCATCTAGTTTAGTACCTAACGTAATTTTTGTCAGTCAATAAAATGTTTTATTTTTTATAAATTACTAGCGACCCGCCCCGGCTTTGCACGTGTACGTTTTATAGCACAAAACCTTTCTCTTGAATCACTCTATCTATTAAAAAAAACCGCATCTAAATTTGTTCCATAGTTTTAAAGATCTAAGCATACATATGGACATACAGCGGGAAGCGACTTCGCTATAAACTATGTAGTCAAGTAACAATAATGTAATATTATTCATAGTAATGTTGCCTTTAGGTCTTAAAAGCGCAATGCTCGTGGTGTAGTTTCGTACAGGCATTTAGCGCTCCAATTTGAAGAACATCAATTCGAATCACCCAAACTCAAACCTCATTTATTCAAAATAGACTAGAATTACTTAGTTCTTTTTGAACGTCAATTTTACAATATAGACATCCCCCAAAAATACCTCCCTTCACCGCTTCCTAGTGTTTATGCTGTGAAGAAGAAACGGCGCAACAAACTCCCCAGCAACACAGATATGTCTGTCAAGTGAATAAATTAATTGACTCTATACAAAGAAAATCATAATATTTTTTACAATAATAAAATTATGTACATAAAGGAAAAGTAAAATTAAAATAGTACATAAGTAGGTATATAAATCAATTCTGTATGAATTGAGATAAATCAAAATCGTATCTAAATAATATAGATACTTATATAAACAAACACATAAAAACTAATGGTTTCCAGGGAAGCCACATGTGCAGAAAAGAACTAGCGCCACACGTCCCTATCGTCAACAACCACTACACCCAATAGTATTTCTATTCCTATTGCGGTGTGATTCGAATTGTATTCTTCGAATTGGTACGCTAAATAGGATTCCTCGTTTCGTGGCATTTAAACATATACAACAAACTTTTTCTTGATCATAAGGTCAAGGAATAGGCTGCAGTATACTGCACATTCATAAAACAATCATAATTTTGCTAAAGAACATTTCAATTCACGCAAATTATTAAAAATCCTTATGTTGTAATGTAGCAGATAACCCTAGGATCTCCTGAGCACGTCTGCTACACCATTTATAAAGAATGGTGTAGAACATTCATTACCTAGTACATATACATGACAATACTAAAATGCTTATAGAATAAGAGGCAAGATAGCTTTACGTCCCTTGGGGTAGTCAGCCAATTCCTTCTTGTAGTTACGGTGTTTGCCGATGGCCCATACAGCCATTTGATAGAAACTGGCGGCAGCAAACAGACTGGCTGGAGCGCATTTAGTCATGACGGTAGAGAATAGCCAGGATCTGAAGTTGAAAAGAAGGGAGAAGGGGTTGCCATCGGGCACCGGAATGCTTCTCATATTGGTACCAGGGAGGCGTAGGTTCTTCAATAGAAGGTGGATGCTCAGGTTGCTCAGCTCAATGATAGATCTTCCGAGTCCCACGCAAAAACAGGTGTTGTTTAGAGCAGTGTACAGGGGACGATTGATGTGGCATGCCACATATAATGTAAACAGCCAGTAGTATTTTTATAATATACTAGCTGTACCCGGCATGCGTTGCAATGCACTTTTTCCTACTTACTACCTACCTATACAAAGTTAAAACCATTTTCATGCATGCGGTAAACAAGTGAAGAATAAGGACATACAGAGATAATTTCGTTTTTTTTTTATATATTTTTTTTATAAGAACCTTCTCCATAAAATTACAAACACAACAAAAAAATATTTTGCGAAATCGGTCCAGCCGCTCACGCGACCAAGAGAAATAGCGATTCATTTTTATATTAGATTTTATACGTGTACAGAAAATGAACCACTTTTATCAAAATCACTTCATGTCTCCATTCCAAAGATCAAGTTAAAAATCGAATATGTTATCCAAAACCAAAACCATAAGGTACCTATAATAAAAAATACAAAGAAGGTGAAATGACTATGATTATGAAAAAGATGATACTACAATATAAACAAACCATTTGATCAACACCCTCCGATTCATCTGTCATTTGTTCTCACAATTCTTGTTTCCCTTCTGTTTTCATATCATCTCCTTCAGTTTCAATACCAACACAATATTATCTTCCAACTGCTATCCCAATATTACACAAGACAGAGCCAAAACTTACAACAATACCCACATCTGTGCGAACTATAAAAACTTAGCGGCTGCAGCGACGAAACTCGTTGCATAAATCATTCCGACACCTAAAGTGGACAAATTTCTTCCTTTTAGCGAGTCGGTACGTATAAAGCGCTTTCAGCTTTAAGGTAATATGAATATCTTGGGAATTCCGCTTGAAAATTTAAGTGTTTGGTGATGGGGGAATTTTATTTCGCGACTTTTGACTTTGATTTTTTGTTTGGTTAGTTTTTTGGAGTTCTTTGACTTTTGTGCCGTCTTTTAACTGTAATAATTTTATTGGTTTCGCTTATTCTTCTTCTTCCTGACCCGTTCCCAAGTTACTTGGGGTCAGCGCAATATGTTTTTCTCTTCCATTCTTCCCTGTTACCACCTCATCATTTACTTCCTTTTCCTTCATATCCTCCCTAACATAATACATTCATTATCATCATCATCATTCAGCCGAAAAACGTCCACTGCTGGACATAAGCCTCCCCCAAGTCACGTTGGGGAGGGTTTGTCGTAATCGCCACGCTTGGCAGGCGGGTTGGCGATCGCAGTATGGTTGTTAAAGTACTCAGAAGACGCTGAGTCGCCTTACGACACCCAAAGGAAGAGATGGGGTAGTGATATTCTTTACGTCTGGCACCACACGGAACAATTCTTTCATCTTTCTATTAATAGTAAGAAATACAGCGGATCTTGAGGTTTGTGAATGCGATTCTTTGGATTCAAATTGTAATTGAAAAACATATTTTTGAACCATTTATTACTTATAATTTAAACCATATATTATTTACTACCTACATTGACAAATAAACGATATTTGTATTTGTATTTATTATTCCACACACACAAGATTTTATATAAAACAATAATGAGACACATTTAAAAGATATAATCGATGTGTGGCAAAAAATCCGCTGAGTATTCGCTATGCGTACAGCACAGCACTGATTTTCAGCTGGGGCCTAATTCTCCTAAAATAAATCTTGATAAATCACAACCGAACCAAGGCCGAACCGTTCATTCAGACAGTTCTCAATTTCAAAAGCTATCAAATTGTTTGACATAAAAAACAAAATCAATCATTTTGAAAGTTTTCGAAAACAAAAACTGACTGACGGTTGTGGTTCGATTGCGTTTGGCAACAATTTATTTTAGGAAAATTGGGCCCCTGGTCCCTGCCATTCTTGTATCAACATAATAAATTATACGCGCACTTCAAGCAATACGCAAATAAGCAAACAAACCAAAAATACAAATAACAAAAAAAAAACACACATCGAACTCATATGCACAGCAACAATCACAATGGTACCAAGAAAATGCGAATCGACCCATAGTACAGGGCACCATGGCCAGACTCAACACAAAAAACTGCACATAAAATGGCTAACAGGTACACAAGGCCGCTATTGTAATTTTTGAATGCACAAGAGTTCTCTCGAAATAAGTTTTTTCAAAGTCATTTGGGACATACTTTGGCGTAGGGGAGGAGGCAAGTCATTCCATAATTTGGAGGCCGCGTATTTAAATCTTCTTTTGAAGTGTGCCGTTTTAGAGCGGGGGCACACGATGCGTTGCGGCGGCGGTGCGGCGTCGGTGCGGTGTCGCTGCGTCGTCTTACATAGAAATATCTGTGGTATGTCACACGATGCGCTCTGGCGCCGCACCGGACTTGCAACCATCGAGACGAGGCGGGGAGGGTTGAATGCGTTGCGACGTCGGAGCGGCACCGCGCAGTTGTTTATTCGTCACAAGGAAGGACACACGCTCGCTCATTTCGATTTTTTGTTTATTGTGATTGAGGTTTTAAAAAATGAGTATCAACCTAGATGTTATTGATATGGACTACCTCATAACATTAGTCCTTAATAGACTGTCCAACACTGCTACGGCGCCGCTGCGACATAACAACGTTGCGGCGCCGCACCGTTCGTGTGCCCGCTGATACGGTGAAATCTTTGCGTTGCGTTGCGGCGCCGCAACGCATCGTGTGCCCCCGCTCTTATGAGCTGGTATAACTAAATTATTTGCCTCCCTTCTTCGTGTGTGTTTTAATTTTTGTCTTTTTCTTTTTTTACTCTTCTTGCACCGAATGGTTAGCGCAGATAGGGTCTGAGATAGAACACACGAATCTGAGTAACAGAGATATGGAGGGACTTCCCTATACACATCTAGCTCCCACATATATACATGACAGAAAACAGTAAACTGCTGGACTTTAGTGTTTGGAAACTTCCTGTGTGGGATCCAAATTACAACTCTTGAACGGTGCCATTGCAAGAGATCCGTGCTCTATATTGGACATAACCGGGTTCCTAGATCTAACTGCACGTTATTAGTTCAAACTACGACTGGTACAGTATTCTGTTACAAATAATCAGGCTTTCTATATCGTACTCTATGGCCCTTTGAGGATTTTCAGGTTTGTATTTTGTTTCCAACACATTACCGAACCAATTGTGTTGGCAAAGCGTTTTGTGGTTTGGGCCGCGAGTTCAATTTCCGTATCAGTCGATTCATATAGCCTATACATTTTTGGCCTGATAATGGCTTAGTTTTCGGCCTAGATATTTGTGTCTATGATTTTCACTTGTTTGCACATTCGTTTTTTATTTGACATGGTTGCTTTTATTTGTTTATTTATTCTTTACGCATATCATTTGTACTGTGGAGAAACTTGGTGTGGTGTTCCTCCAACCAAAGTGAGGATCCTCCAACCAGGCGGAGTCTTGTGACTGGCGGGCTACTGCCCAACGGTTGATGTTGGGAGGTTGTATATACTATCTGCGTGTTAAATCTTGATTGCGCGATGCAGGATAGTTCGCTAGTTCGCATGTGGCGAGATAGATGCCGCCACATCACTCCCCCCCTGAGACCGGAGGTCGATCGTCTTGATAAGTCAGCGGTCGTTGCGTCTTGAGAACTTGCCAGGGCCAATGAGGGGTTCCTTTGAGTCGAAACCGGATACCGCGTCATTCCAGTGAGTCGGAACTGTGAGAGCGATGAATGTTGACTCCTTTTTTTAAATTAATAAATGTAATTTCAACAAAAATATTGACGTTTCATTTTGTTAGTCAAAATGACTACTGTTTAGGGACTGTGTAACTCGAAAATATGTTTAGTGAGCTAGGGTTAATCTAATAAAGTTTAGTTTTAGTAGAGCTCTTTAATTTTGAATAAGTTCTTCCGGGGAAGTACTACCATTGTACTTATTTATGCCCCCAAGCAGCATACCTGTATCATCATCTGCCTAGCCTTTTCCCAACTATGTTGGGGTCGGCTTCAAGTCGAACCGGATGCAGCTGAATATCAGTATTTTACATGGAGCGACTGCCTATCAGACCTCCACAACCCAGTAACTGGGTAATACGATACTCTTGGTAAGACTGGTTGTCAGACTTTCTGGCTTCTGACCAACAGTAACGACTGTCAAAGATCTACAAATGACAGCAAGGACCAACAGCTTAACGTGCTTTCCAAGGCACGGAGGAAACTCGCTATGGTAAATGGTCACCCATCAACAGACCAACCTCGGCAAGCGTGGCTTAACCCGGAAGATCGGTCTATGCGGCTGTAATTATTTAGCCACGAGCTCCTCAGCAGCATACCTGTATACCAGCTTAAATAGATTTCATGTGTGCCGGCGAAATCACAGGTGGAATCACACACAAGAGACTCTCCAACTTTGTCTGCAAAGCCGTGAATACTCGTACACATGCCTGTAGCTTGCACAATGGCATGCAAAGAACTTACAAATGCCAGCTATTGGTGTTGACGACTAGCGCCCTCTAGCGACCACCGCAGCAAACAATGGACGTAGCGGTGGGAGTTCGGACTTTGCGCCGAATCATCAAAATCATATTTGGACACCGACATACGACATAACATATTGAGCGACGACCGAATTATCAAGTGTACTGATCTGTAATATTTTAATTGTTTTCCATTGTCTTTTATCAAATATACAAGTTTAAGCCCAGTTGAAAATAAAGAATTCATTTTGTCTAAAACACACAACCCACATCCACCAAAGGAAGGAGCTAATTCACGCAGCCTGACCAAAATCCTCAACATAATTTGGACCTACGAGCCGAACGTTCATCGGAAGCAGCGAGCACAACCAGCAGCAAACGGTCAGGCCATTCAAAATTTCCTTCCTAAATCCTGTGCTCAGTTTGTGCTAACATCGTGTTTTTGTATAAAATTCCAGTGTTCACGACCAGTGATAGCCGTCCGCCTACCTACATTGTGTGTATACGTGAACTTCTAAAAACTGTAAGTACTTGATTCTTGCCTTTTACAACCATCAAAATGACAAAAAAGAGGCATTCCCTTGTAGATGTTGAAAGTAGTGAGGATATTATTCGGGATTTAGTTAAAAAACGGGGTTCAATTAAGGGTAAATTCACATTGTTCACGAAATATGTCCAATCTCTAGACGATACGCACGTAACCGAAATTCAGAAAGCTGAACTACAGGAACGCTTTCAAAGGTCGCAACTAATATTTGATCAGTTTTCGAGTATTCAAGATGAATTGGATTTAATAGTTTCCGGTAGTCAGGTAGACAAAGAATTGCAGGAGAGAGAAAGCTTTGAAGATCAGTTTTATGCTATTGTAGCCAAATGTAAATGTATTTTAAAAGAAACATCTTCATCTTCATCTCAAAATGTTCAAAATTATAATTCAAACAGGATTAAACTACCCACAATTTCTTTGCCGAACTTCGACGGTTCTTATGATCAATGGCTTGAGTTTCGTGACACGTATTTATCTATCATTCACAATAGTAATAATCTTGATAATGTTCAGAAATTTCACTACTTACGTTCAGTTCTAACAGGTAATGCATTACAGGTTATTAAGGCACTAGAATTTTCTTCTGAAAATTATGTAATTGCTTGGGATCTTTTAGCAGACAGATTTAACAACAATCGTTTGCTTGTTCATAACCACGTCAAGGCTTTATTTACCGCGCAATCAATTAGTAAAGAATCAGCATCACAAATTCGCAAACTAATTGACACAATTTTTAGAAACATTCGTGCACTAAAAACGTTAGGCGAACCTACCGAATCATGGGATACGCTAATGAATTACATAATAGTTTCAAAGTTAGATTCATTAACCGAACGCGAATGGGAACTACACAAAAGTACCGTCACGAATGCGTCCTCTGATAAAAGGTTTTCATTGTCTGATTTAATGACGTTTCTTAAAGACAGAGCCGATTTTCTAGAAACAGTTAAACCATCTCAAAGTAAACAGACAGTAGATACTCAGCACACACATAACTCTAATACTAAAAAGTCGTCGTCCATAAAATCACATAGTCATGTTATCACACACAAAAATAATAATAAACCATCATCACAGCGCTATAAATGCAATATGTGCAACTCGAACCATCCTTTATATGCCTGTGAAGGTTTCCTTAGTTTATCGGCGAAACATAAACTTAAATTCGTTGAGGAGAATAAGCTGTGTCGCAATTGCTTACGCGGCGGTCACGCAGTAACCGAATGTTGGTACGGGCCGTGCAAGCAATGTAACAAGAAGCACAATTCGTTACTTCACAGTGAGTTTGTTGACGGTGGCGCATCATCAGCTGTTGCACACACTACACAAACATCGCCTCAGCCTGGGCCTAGTACAAGCACAGGCATCACACACACAAACATATCACACACCGCGTCTCACAAAACTCACACGCTTTATAAGGACGATAATATGCATTATTTTCATAATAAAGTATTATTATCGACCGCATTAGTTGAGATAGCGGATGAAAATAATAAATATCACACAACTCGAGCTCTTCTCGATAACGGGAGCCAAAATTGTTTCGTTTCTGAAACATTGTGCAAAACTCTTAACATTCCATTGATACAGTCCACTGTTCAAGTTATAGGTGTAGGTAATTCCATTGCGCAATCTTTACAATCATGCAAGCTCAAATTGCGGTCTAAAACTAGCTCATATAACACACAGTTCAATTGTTTAGTTTTGTCTCGCATAACATCACAGTTGCCGTCGCTAGGTATTAATCATAAGATTCAAATACCAGACAACGTTCAACTTGCTGATCCCGACTTTTATTTATCTAATGAAATACAATTACTCATAGGCGCAGATAAATTCTGGGAATTGCTTAATGAGGGTCTAATTCGTTTACCTTATGGTCCATACTTGCAAAACACAAAACTGGGTTGGATCATATCGGGAGCGGTTCATAAAAAACATTCACACAAAATTAACCGAGTTCAATGTAATCACACACAAACTTTGGATGCAGAACTCAAACGTTTTTGGGAACTTGAGGAGATTACTTCAAATCATAACAAACTCACAAAAGATGAAAGTGCATGCGAAAATTTATTTAAACACACAACTTTACGTGGCAATAAGGGCCGTTTTTCCGTGCGCATTCCATTATCTGCATCAGCTGATGCACTACATGATACGTTTTCTATGGCCGAAAACCGGTTTCTTGCACTCGAACGTAAATTACTTCGAAGCCCGCCTGCCTATAGACAAATGTATTGTGATTTTATGAGCGAATATTTAAGGCTGGGACACATGAGTCGCATTTATGAATATTCGTCACCTTGCTATTTCTTGCCACCTCATGGCGTTTACAGAGAACATAAAAAAAGAAAAAAAACATCAGGATCAACAAAAGTTGATAATATAATTATGTAGTCGTGTTTCTAACGAATTAGAATCGGCCTGTTTTCCTTTAAGGAAATGGATATTCAATTTTGCAACTTCCAAAACAGAGTCGACTTTTACATCTAAGGAATTATCATTAGGTGACAACTATCACACAAAAACATTAGGATTAGGGTGGTTTCATCCTTCGGATGAACTGCATTTTGTTACAAAATGTGATCATGATGTGACTCATGCTACTAAGCGCACTATTCTTTCAACAATTGCACAGATATACGATCCTTTGGGTTTACTCACACCAACTATTATAATCGCCAAGATAATACTACAAAGACTGTGGTTATCCAAAATAGGTTGGGATGATCCGGTTCCTAAAAACCTTTTGTTAGATTGGCAAAATTTTATTAATAAACTACATAATTTACACGATTTGCGCATTCCTCGGTATGTACAGGGAGTTAATACACACATTATCGAATTACACATTTTTTGTGACGCATCACAAGACGCGTACGGCGCCTGCGCCTACCTGCGTAGCTATACAGACTCATTGATAACAGTGAATTTGTTATGTGCGAAGAGTAAGGTTGCACCGGTGAAACCTGTTAGTATACCACGCTTAGAACTATGTGCAGCTGTATTAGGTGCGAAGTTGTATACAAAAATAATAAATTCGCTAAGACTAACGTTCGATAACGTGTATTTCTGGTCAGATTCGACTATTGTGTTAGGATGGCTTAAGATGTCACCGAGTTTATTAAAATCATTTGTACAAAACCGCGTAGTAGAAATTAACGAACTAACGGGCGATAAACTGTGGTATCATGTTGCCGGCAAACAAAACCCGGCTGATCTGTTATCGCGCGGAGTGCAATTAGATATTCTTAAGTCATCTGATATGTGGTGGCGCGGACCTTCATTCTTACATGTACCTAATTCAGAGTGGGCACATGATATTGATAATTTTAACTTTAATTCAGATGAATTACCCGAGCAAAAACCCATTAAAAATGCTCTGGTAATCCAAACAAATCTCAGTCCCTTTCCATTTGAATTATTTTCCTGTTTTAATCGTATACGACGTGTAGTGGCGTACGTATTACGTTTTATAAACAACTGCCGTAATAAAATAAAACCACAGCGTCTTACAAGTAGCCTTTCAGTGGAGGAATTACATGATTCAACTAGGGTTCTAACGCGAATTGCACAGCAACAGTCTTTTCCGGAGATTTATGATGACTTAAATAATAACAAATCATTAAAGTGTCCTCGTAATATTTCTAACTTAAATATATTTTTTGATGAACACAGCTTAATCAGAGTAGGCGGCAGACTTACGTATTCTAAATCGTTTTCATACGATAAGAAACATCCTTTATTGTTGTGCTCGAAGCATATTTTCACTCGTCTTATTTTCGAACACCAACATAAAGCCTTATTACATGCGGGGCCTCAGCAGTTACTGGCCACGATAAGAGACACTTGGTGGCCTATTAGAGGACGCAACTTAGCTAAACAAATAGTGCATACCTGTATGAAATGCGTACGTATGAGAGCTGAACCTTTAAAGGTTCAGATGGGTAACTTACCCTCTGAAAGACTGGAACCAGGATATCCATTTATACATTGTGGTGTCGATTATGCTGGGCCATTGTTTATATTGAACCGTGCAGGAAGGGGGGCAAAGTTAATCAAATGTTATATTTGTCTTTTCGTATGTTTTTTAACGCGCGCTATACATTTAGAGTTGGTTACAAGTCTCACTTCTGAAGCATATTTACTCGCATTAAAACGATTCATCTCTCGACGTGGCAAACCTTTACAAATTCATTCTGATAATGGAAAGACATTTGTAGGGGCCCTAAAGGAATTTTCACACTTTTTAGAAAAATCGAAAACTGATATATTAGATTTCACTGCAAATAATTCAATAAAATTCAAATTCATACCGCCGTATTCGCCTCATTTTGGTGGTTTGTGGGAGGCAGGTGTCAAGTCCTGCAAGTTTCATTTATGTCGCATTGTGGGCAAGGCACACTTGACTTACGAGGAATTAAGTACGGTGTTAGCACAAATTGAAGCTGTCCTTAACTCCCGACCAATGTCACCTATGTCCACAGAACCTAATGATTTCCTTCCCCTTACCCCTGCTCATTTCCTGATTGGCCGGCCGCTCATTGCTCCCGCCATCCAGGACATCACAATGACGGCAACGCATCGCCTTCCTCGCTACGACCGTGTGGAGCAGATGAGGCAGCATTTTTGGCAAAGGTGGTCCAGGGAATATATCTCTGAACTCCAGAAGAGAACGAAATGGCAGACCAATCAAGACACACTCGTTCCTGACACTCTTGTCTTAATAAAAGAGGACAATCTACCTCCCCTGAAGTGGCGCCTAGGACGGGTGCTGCAGACATTCCCAGGAAAAGATGGCATCTCACGAGTTGCAAACATTAAAACGGCGACGGGCGTTCTCCGACGGGCATTTTCAAAAATATGTCCGCTCCTGTATCCCAGTGAAGATCAAGCACACAAGACTTCTACTCCATTGGAACCTGGTGCTTCCAAGGCCGGCGGCATGTTGACGACTAGCGCCCTCTAGCGACCACCGCAGCAAACAATGGACGTAGAGGTGGGAGTTCGGACTTTGCGCCGAATCATCAAAATCATATTTGGACACCGACATACGACATAACATATTGAGCGACGACCGAATTATCAAGTGTACTGATCTGTAATATTTTAATTGTTTTCCATTGTCTTTTATCAAATATACAAGTTTAAGCCCAGTTGAAAATAAAGAATTCATTTTGTCTAAAACACACAACCCACATCCACCAAAGGAAGGAGCTAATTCACGCAGCCTGACCAAAATCCTCAACAATTGGCATGCGTATTCATAAAAGGCATGCGAGTAAATTGCGCAGAATTTGATTTTTTGCATACAATGTGCAGCGGGCTTAGCGAATGGCACGTCAAAATGCGTTGCACAGCCACAAGCATGCCAATTCAGTAGGCTATAGAATTAAAACAAAAAAGTAATACTATTAAAATGAGACACTTTCACGTGAATTGAAGAAACAGATAGCCCTTTGTCGGCGAGCGGTAAGTAGTTGCATGAATAAATCTGTTACACAGAGTTATACGTATTTGATTACTTTAATTTATTACCTAGTTTTTTTGAAAATTTGAATGTTTTTTTTTGTATTATAACTTTCGTGAGACACATTCATATTTATGATTATTTACGGTTTACTCACGTGCATTTTTCGGGATTGCCCGACTAGTTTCGGACCCAAACGGAGCCCTTAATCATGAGCTGAACACTAAGGGCTCCGTTTGGGTCCGAAACTAGTCGGGCAATCCCGAAAAATGCACGTGAGTAAACCGTAAATAATCATAAAAAAATTGAATCGTTCGCATAACGATCTATTTCATTTTATTATACTTCTATAACTCATATTCATTCTTATAATTTACACTTTTAAATACATATTGAAAATGAAATAAAAATATAAGTTCCAAGCTACTGGCAGTTAGGGCTCCTGAGACGATGTCGAGGAGGACTGCTTTCTGTTTCAGGCCCTTGATCCAGCCACCTAACAAGAGTCTCATGAGGTCTTGGTCAAGGCTCTTGGCCATTAGGACACTGGTCGTTTCGACTATCGGCACAATGACTACTGAATCAACATCCCGCATGGTGACAACCTCGTGTGCCAAGTCTCGGTATTTAATTTCTTTATCTTTCTCGGCTTTATTATTTTTATGATTTCTGTACACTAGCCCTACCCTGTTTAATTAATGTCGCCATTGTAGCGCCACACTATTACTTCCCCTTTTTCCTTTAATATTGTTGAACCATTACAGTACTTTAAACCGTACCAAAGCTGGATTTAAAAATAGTTCTCGTGCCTCAATCCAGGCAATAAGTCTTCCAATTCCATTCGTTACTTTAACTGCGCCACGAAATAGACAGAAACAGAGGGACATATCCCCTAAAATCAGGAGATTGGACGAAAATGCAGTGAACTGTTTTTTACGTCCAATCTCGAGTTGTTTGCTCGGAAATACTTCGCATTCACTACGTCCGGAAGTACAGTTGAGTGGGCAATTGAATTCGTTTTTTTTTATTTTATTATTTTGTACGTGTGTATCTTTTTGAATTTTATTCTGATAAGTGCTTTTGCAATTTACTGTACTCAGTTTTTGAATGAGGAATTGCAGTAAATGAATGGCCTATCACGTGGACGGTGGAGCGGGGTTGAGTTATAAGCGGAAGCGAATTGTAAAGCCTGGTGTACACGGGTCGAGTTAACGCTAGAGTCAACTAGCGTAATACGCTGCCAATTCCAAGTACTCTACCAGTTTCAGTAGAGTAACTGTTTACACGTAGATTTATATTTTATTAGTAGAGCAACTAGTGTTTCTTAGAACGCCACGTACGTCGCTCAAATATCGCCCGGGAAAAAAGAAAACGTCATGAACGGGGCCCAAGCAGTGAGTTTACTATACGTATACATGGGTCGAGTAGGCGATAAAGTGTACGGTAGAGTAGTTTCGGCGCCGTGGTGGGGGAAGGCAAGTGGTAGAGTAGCTTGCCCGCTTGGCTAATCACTCTACTCTTTCAAGTTTTAGTACTCTACTCTGCCAATGCTGTCTACATTGGCACAGTTAGTACTCTACAGTGCTACTATACCATTCATTCTACTGGTGTATACCAGGTTTTAAGGATATCTTTATCTCTCGCTTTCGGCTGTGGTTTGTCCACGGTTGGGAGCGAGAGTGCGTGGGAAGCCATCGTCTCGTTTTGCGAGGAAGTGATGGTGACCTAGGAGGGAGCGGAGAGGGAGAGAGAGGCGCCTGCCTCTCTCCCTGCCCGCGCCAGACGCTCCGGGCGCCGGAGGGCGCGCGACTATCTCCGGCCACCGTAGTGTGTGCTTGCGGCAGCGGGTTAGGGGACCCGTCGCCGACCAGTAACAGGCCCGAAAAGGTCCAGTAACAGGCCGCGTAGTGTTCCGCGCGCGCCTTTCAGGAGGACGTGGGGCTAGGCCACACAGTACGAGAGGTCTGCCAGGGACTGGCGGACCGAGACCTGCCGGGGTCGGGGTGCATGCACCTGTGAATCCCGCTACCCCGGCCAAGGGTCAGGAAAAGGAACACCGCGGGTTTTTAGCCGGTAAGAGTCCGGCATAACCCCTCGCCTTTCCTGGGCGAAGGTATCCATGAAAAAATAGCCACGAACAAAAAAAAAAGGTTTTCTTTATATATGTATCGCTACTTCGGCAACTTCATCTCGTTGTGGTCAAACGCTCTAAGGGTTTCCTTTTACTATTTTGGCACGAAACCCTAACAATCAAATTACCAAACACTGTTACTGCAAATCCAACGCATGAACAGCCCATTGTTCCATATTGTTAATTCCATTGTCCAGCGACAACGTATTAAATCAAATTGCTCGTTCAACATCAAATAAACTAAGTTTGATCTAATCAATACGATACAATAGCGTTTGCTACTAATGATATCCCAGACAATAGGGTAGGTCCAATTAATCAATGTTCCACTGTTAATTGATCCATTGGTAATGCGATTCGATGTTAAGTGTTGAGGTTGGGAGTGATGTACCGTGGTCTTTCTTATTACGGGGAGACTGACATTTTATAGTCAAAGTAGTGACATTTGAAAATCGGACAATGGATTAGTTACGGTTTACTTACGGATTGCCCAACTAGTTTCGGATCCAAACGGAACCCTTAATTATGAGCTAAACACGCGGCGAGATCGCGAGTCGAACTGGCGCTGCACCGCACCGCGTAGCATTGCGCTCGCGACGAGAGGGACGCGCTCTGTATCGGTATTGCTCGTGCGTCTTTGTCACTTGTCGTGTCCGGGTTGTTGAAGGAATGAATGCTGTGTCGCACTACTACTCCTCACTGTGTGAAACTAGTTGGGCAATACCGAAAAATGCACGTGAGTAAACCGTAACTAAATCATAAATATAAATGTGTCTGACGAAAGTTATAATACAGAAATTGGAATGATTTTTGTCAGACACGTTTTGAACTGATCAATTACCGGAAACATAGACATAATAATATATATATATACAATGGAAGCCGTCGCAGATGCTCAGCATTGGTCATTAAGAAAGCAGCCAGTTGGTCAGATCATTTATCGTACAGCAGGTTTGGAAGTTACTTTGATCAATTGACCGAAGCTTTAAGTTTCCAGATTTTCCGCATTATTTCTAAATTTTAGGAGAAGTAGAGCTTCTTAAGAAATATTTCGTACGAGGAAGTACTACCAATGTTAAATAACAGGAGAAGTATACTTACACTGCTCTGAAATCATTTATTTACATATTAGATTTAAATTACATACAGAAACGATATTTACATACAGTTGCAGTTGGGTAGAACTAGGTGCAGCTTAAGTCGACGGAGCCCCGCTGGGCGGGCTCCTATTTCTGTCTGCAGGGTTTAAAGTAACCTAACACGAAGGGGATGACGGGGGCTTCGTTCGCTCGCTTTGTTCGCTCACTCTAGCCCCCGTCATCACCTACGAAACTTTTTTTCTTTTCTAGGTGGAATTTCTTATGGATGTCCTCCGCCCTGGGGTGGGCGGAGGGGTCTGTCAGACTCTTACTGACTAAACCCACCCCGGTGTTCCATCTCACACCTGCGCCGGGGGTCACGGGAACTAACGAGACTTTCGCAACCCCCGGCTGGTGCCAGCCCGCCACCGCGGGCCTCCTCGGGTTAGCGGGGGGAGTGAGGTGTTAGACTCCCCCCGCGCCGTCTAAGATGGGCGCGCTTGAGACACTTCGCGCCGCCGCCTTGGGTCCTGATGTGTGGGGGGCGACAGACTTCCCCAAGTCCGTCGCCCCTGGACCCATTTAGGGGGGCTGGAAGAGGGCGTTGTCCGCCCTCCGCCGACGCCCGGTGCGTCTGCTGCGGGCCGGGTGAGTGGAGGTGATCTCCCTCATCCTTTCCGCATCCTCCACCGCGTCCTAGGACTCCTCGCTGTCGACCATGGACTCGACCACGGCCGACAGCGACAGGTCACCGCCTACTCCTGAGATGAGGGCACGGCGCGGCTCCTCCCAAGCGGCACACTCTGCCAGCGTGTGCCACGCCGTGTCCTCCCGGCAATCTAGGCAATGCCGATATCAGTTTTTCGAGCGTCTGACCTGGAACCGACGGTTTAATGTGCTCGCTGAGACACGGAAGGATCTCGATGTGTAATGAATCCACGAACCCATCCACGGAATAACCATGACAAGCGCTGCTTAACCTTGCAAACCGTATGATCTCCGCGGTTATTAAATAGCCATGAGCACCTTGTTTTTGATTCTTAATGAATATAATAATGTTTGCCTATATTCAATTCTGTTAAGAGATTAATGCACTCTACATCTTTTCTCCCTCAGGCTAGCATCCAAACATTAGTTCAAAACTTCTACTAACTAAACAACGTACTTTCATTCTCATTCATAGATTCCAACTTCTCCTAACTTGGAGATTCAATTTCAAGTTTGTCAAAACGTGTAATCTAGTCGAGTTCGTACTACGCCTTAGGGAGCTACTCGTACCTGGTATAAAAGGACCAAGCTGTTTTCCGTGACGTAAGTGCCACAGAGTAAGAAGAAATGGAGTGCTAGTGTGCGGCTGAAAGTTTCATTTGAGTTTGGTGTGAGCAGCACTTAGTTCCTTAGTCGTAAAACTGTTGCAATTGGCGAATACGTAGCAACTAATTTGTAAGTATCATATTATTATTGACTCACGACAAGAAGACATGGTGATCGAACATGGGAATATTTTCAATTTTTATCATTATGATACACTGTCACAACCGTATTTCACGAAGGTTCAAACGGAAGGGTTGGTTTAGTTCATATCCGACCAAAGGACCATGTAAAATCTATACTTATTTACGATTTTGATCCCAATAAAAGTCTAGGGGTGGACACTAAATGGAATCTTTAATGGTAGAGAATAATGCGATATAATTAAAATGCGAGGTACAGACAATTCACGTTTTCACAAATACTTATGATTGATCAAAATTTGTGGATTACTGTAACTTCTATATAATAGAAGGCTTGCCATTTAAAGATCACAATAACAAACTCCAGGTTGCCACTGAGCCACTGCCATTTTTAAACATAAAAATTGAAGACTACCCAACCTGGGACTACTTTACGCTCTAAATTATGAATTGATCATTAAACAATTCAGCGGTGAATACTGTTCTTGTGACTACAGGGTGTAAACGAATTCGTGTAATTGCTTCAAACTACATGACACTCCACGCAGTCAGTTAACTTGGGATGCTAAAATTACTCAGATACAGATACCATGGTTCATTTTTTTAAAACTTTATTTTGTTGATTCTGGAAAAAACCTATCCAGGGTCAATCAGTGTCACCAGTAAGTAGATCACGTGGTTTGAAGGAATTACACGAATTCGTTTACACCCTGTATATCAATGAAGCAGCAAGTAAATTTAATTCAGAGAGATTTATTAGGATTCCATTACTTCGTACTCCATGTCACGACCCGAAAGTTTCATTGTCATCCGTTCGTCCTTTGGGAATCGATTGAGTAACAAGACAGGAGTGTCAGTAAGTTACTTTGCTATTTAGATAATGGCTCGCCTTTCATCTATTTTCGGATCAGCTGCCTTCATTTGTGGCCCTTTCTTTGCTGATGCCTGATTTCTAATTCTGAGAACGAATAGTTTTGGCTACTAATACTTACAAAACATTTAACATTAAAAGAATTTTTAAAAAAGTACTGTAGGTATTTACTAATTATTATAACAGGGTATTTGACTGAAAAAATCTAATTAGTCCGTCAGTTAGATTATCAAAATATATTTGACCCGTATTTTTTCTTTTGTTACGTAAACCAAAATTGACGAAGATACGACACTTTTAAAATTGGCAAAACGTCACAAGCAAGTACAATTTTTACTTGTTTCCGACTCTGTGACTTTGTTTTCCAACTTCCACGTGGACGACGTCGTGAGCACAGCTAGTCCTAACTATCCTAACTTCTTAAGTAATATTATAAATGCGACAGTAAGTTTGTTTGTTTGTTACCTTTTCACGCCTAAATCACTGAACCGATCATATAGAAACACACATACGTTGTGAGGTGTACAGAAACGGACATAGGGTACCTTTCATCTCGAAAAAAAGTACTGTTGCCGAGGACAACAACAACGTTAATAGATGGGACCGCGTGTCTTTCGAATCATGATTGAATTATTATTATTAAATAAACTTTAGTAGTGTGTTAAGTTTTTTTTTAATTATAAATTAACGCGAGCGAAGCTGAGGGCAAAAGTTAGTATTTTATAATTGTAAACATGCTTCGATACTCGTTCAAATTAAGCAAGCAATTCAGTGTTTCACATACTAAGTGAATAAATTGTATTCTGTTTTGAGAAATAAATCTGTTATGAGGGCTATCGCATTTTGTCTCCTGCCTCGCTCGCACAGGACCATATTTTTTAAGAATGTTAAATTAAAAGATGCATTTTTTAATAATGTATTCAATGGGCTCCCTTTAAAATAATATTAATTTGATAGGTAATTATTAAAAACACATTACTATCGTGTTCCCTAATAAACTCAGCTCAATAATTATTATGATCCGTTTTTGAGATAAGTTTAATAATTAATGTTACAATAAAAATGTTTTTAATAATTATACCTATTAAATTAATATTATTTTAAAGGGAGCCCATTGAATACATTATTAAAAAATGCATCTTTTAATTTAACATTCTTAAAAAATATGGTCCTGTGCGAGCGAGAGAGGTGAGAAAATGCGATAGCCCTCTTAATCCTTTATAGGGCAAAAACTATTTGTACATTGCTTCCGACTACTAATCTGACTTTAATGACGATTTTATCTAAACTATTTTAAGAATGATCACTCCTAAGGTACGAGTTCGTAGCCGACTGCATATAGCAGCAGCAGACGACGTGTCGCTCCGACACTACTGGTTTCTATGGTATTTCTATGAAATACCTTCCGCAGCTAGCGACACGTCACTCGACTAGTCAGACGACGTGTCGACCGATCGCAGAACAGTAGTGCCAAAGACGTTGCAGTGACAACACGTTGAATCTTGCTGAAAAAATAACGCTCCGACATGTCGCAACGACACGTCATCTGCTTCTGCTGTATACAGTCGGCTACGAACTTGTACCTTTATGCTAAAAACGCATGGACCTTAAACGGGCACAGCGTACAAACGCGACCACCAACATGAATTTAGCCCACATGATTGCCAGTGATGCCAAGTAATTGTGGTTTCATAATTATGTGCCTTAATGTAAAATCTGCCCTAAAAAGGGTTAAACCTACTAATGCCCAGTTTCTGTGGCCAAACTAGAATAGTTTTACATAGCATTCTGTTGACAAACTGGGCATATAAATAAATTCGTAAGCTAATTTTATCTGGGATAGCTACCAGTGGCGAAGGCTCCATACAACTCGATTCCTATCGGCTTCCCTTTCGAAACGAGTAGTTACTGGAATTCACGCATCACACTTGAGCAAGGTAAGCAATTTTTGGTCCGGCTTCCCTTGTAAGAAAATTCACCCATCGCCACTGATAGCTACTAACGTATGGAAGGATCTACTAGGCAAAGTTATGGTGACCGTCGCAACCCAGCGCTGGGCACGCCACAATTACGGCGATAAGTCCCCTCTTTGAGGAGTATCTAGAGAGGCGCCACGGCGTCCTTACCTTCCGCCTGACGCAGGTACTCTCCGGATATGGTTGTTTCGGGAACTACCTGTTTCGGATTCGGCGGGAGGACACGCCCGGGTGTTATCACTGTGAGGATCGCCCGGAGGACACGGTGGAGCATACGGTGGAGGTCTGCCCTGCTTGGGCGGAGCACCGCCGTGTCCTTGTAGAGACGACCGGCGGCGGCGACCTCTCGCGTCCGGCCCTGGTTCAATCCATTGCCCGGAGCAAGGGGGCATGTGAAGCAGTCACCTCCTTCTGCGAAGCAGTAATACTAGCGAAGGAGGAGGCTTGCTAGCATGGTGGTTGAATCTGTTACGGTCCACCAGGCTAGCTTCCACCCTCACATTGAAGTCCGGCGCCAAGCAGTTTACTATGTTCTGTCGTGTGTATGTGAGAGCCAGAGGGGTATAGGGGAATCTCTCTATATCTCTGTTGCTGTTGGATTCGTGTGCTCTATTTTAGACCCTGTCTATGCTTACCATCAGGTGCGATTAGGGTAAAGCGTGACCAAGTAATATATTTTTTTTCATCCTTCTTTATCCCATTGCTGGGCAAAGGTCTCCCCTATAGCCTTTCACTCATCTCTATGCATTGCTTTTTCCGGCCAATTTCCCATAAACGACTCTAAGTCATCACGCCAGCGTTTCCTAGGCTTCCCTCGGCGACGACGCCCGTCTTCCGGCACCCACTGCGTGACGACTCTGGCCCATCTGTCTTTATGCATTCTGCATACATGGCCCGCCCAATCCCACTTCAGTCTTGCAGACTTATGGCCCACATCGGCGATTCCTGTTTTGGAGCGTATCGTGGTATTGCGTATTCGGTCACTGAGCTTAATACCCAATATGCTACGCTCCACCGCTCTTTGGCAAACCTTGAGTTTGGACTTTTGAGACACAGTGAAATAATAATTTAAAAAAAAACTTGCAGATCCTATAAATAAGCCACGATCCCCTTTCTATTAGCTATAATACTAAGAAGCCAATTTCCAATAGCTGGCTATTTAATGCACTTTCTAATACCTACTAATTGGATCACAGGAACCACTATGAAGTTCCAATAGCGTGGCAAGAAAATAATTAATTATCCTCAATCGCGTCGCACACTGATTTAATACGCTATAAAGCCGCTTACTAAAGACTATTGACGGTATTAATAACGCGGGGGAAATAAAATGTAAACCTATTGTTCGGAGCTTATGCTTCCAAGGAGAAAAATGTTGAGCGTATCGATAATTAATTGGCCAGCGAAATTAGAAAAATATTTTAGTGTATACAAGGTGTAAATGAATTCGTGTAGTTCTTTAAATTTTTAGTCATGGTTTTCTGTATTTTTTTTTCTTTTTAAAACAATATTAGTCTCTCATTAAAAGTTATACAATGAGCTTAAACCACATGATCTAACGGTGACACAGATTAACCAAGCAATGTTTTTTCAAGATTGATAAAAAAAAATGTTTCCATTTTTTTTTTGACTTTGCCCCCACTAAGACTTATCTTGTATCGTGGGTGAGTTTACAGAAACAAATCTCACATACACAAACGCCCATACCCGAAACAACCATCTGTAGGCCATACAAATATTTGTGAATACCCGTAGCGCAGAAGCCAATTGCTTCGCCACTGCACCAAACGTGTCGTCAATTAAACCTGGTTTTCTTTTCTTGAGTCATTTTAGAGCCCCGAATTAACTGACTGCAATGAGTGATATTGCTAATCATACCCGCCAACAGTGTCGCCATGCTTTCATAAATTTCCTTATTAGGTGGAGGTTACACACTGTACACCATGACTTGCAAGCCAGTATACTCCACTGTACGCGTAGATATAGAGGCAAAATCTAGCGATCCAAGTTCCTACCGCGCTAACTTCTGGTGTTTATGTTTTTAATGTTAATTTTATATAATTCTAGTTTTAAGTTCTTTGTAAATATGTTTATATAAATTATAATTAATTTTATATAAGAAAAATATAATTTACATTTTGTTTGATTTTACTTTTAATTTAATAATTAGTTAGATAGACGTGTGTAGGTCACTACATACCTTCTTTCCATTCAAAGTCTATTAAAAACTAGACAGAAATAAACCTCAGATATCTATTAGTAGTTCTACATACTGATACTTAACCTTCTAATAATTATATGTTTCTTACTTGAACTCCGTAATTGAGTTCACAACGGTTTGAAGTTTTCCTTAGGTATAGAATAGCTTTTTAAAGAATTCACCTGACTAAAATAACGACTTTCTAGGAATTGTCTTTTCCTACAATTCTAAAGATGTTTAAGCCTAGAATTCCAACTGCTTGTAATTTGTCTAGTAGGCACGTGAACAATAAGATGAATAGAAGTTTCGGGCCTGTCCACATCTCTACGTCACGACGTCGTCAACGTGGAATGGTACGGTAACGCGGCACGTTACGTTGACATAACGTGCAAAGAACAATGATCACTCGCCTAACATGCTTGGACTAGTAAAATCTAACAAAACGTAACTTGATGAAAGATAATGTCGTTTCATTCGCCTACATAAATATAAATAAGTACAGCCTTCAATATATTTTTAAAAGGTGGGAGAGACAAGATAATTCAATTTGGCAAATCGTACGATATAAAAACATAATTTCTATTCTTGCAGCTTTTTGAGGCCATCATGAAATTGCAAGCAAAAAGATCCAAACATCAGAAGCGAAATACCATCTAGTTTTTTTATTTCTCTACTTGTCCTGAAAAGGGCCACTAAGTGAAGACCAAGCACTTTCAAGAGCCAGCTCCGTTTTATATTCAGAAAATGTTGAATGCCACATTCTGTAGCATTTAAATGAATGAGTCAAACCTTTGACATCTGATTGGATTAAGAAGTGCTTTAGCCTCGGATGGAACGTATTGTGAAGATTAAAAGGGTTAAGTTGAGGCTAAGGGGTTGAAACTGTTGAAAGAAAATTGCTTATTGCTTGAATGGCTCTTTGGTCTAGTGTTGGCAAGCAATCCCCAGGTCGGGCAAAGTGTTATTAGGTTTTTTCCTGTGGAATTTCTCAGTCGCAGCTCGAATTCTGGATTAGTTACACCCCCTATTACATGGGGCATAAACATAACAGCGAGGAGGTCGTACTATGCACCTCTGACCAGCGCCCGAGGAATACAGGTGTGAGATTTTTTTTGTTCATGTTTTCAATGATATTTGACTTAAGAATAAAGTTGGCACTATAATCATAGCCTCACTATAATCTTTGGGTCAACTATACCAAAAGAACGCTGAATAACCTAAGCGTACTATATAATAATATTTTTAGGATGCTATTGGGACTGCCACAATGGTGCAGCGCTTCTGATATGTTTGCGCAAAACGGAACTGACGACTTCCACGCCGTCATTCGCAAGAAAACTGCGTCGCCGTTGTCAAAGTCGCGGGCGAGTGGCAACAACATTCTAAAAACTACGGCGGAAAGTATCGACTCTCCGATTATTATAAGTTTTGTGAGAAGGACAATCACTGAACATTAATTTGGGGATGTCCTTTTCACAATACTATTTAGTCTGTCTTCTTCTCAGTTGTGTTTTAACTACTAACACTAGTAATAAGTTATATTATTGTTTACTAACAACCTGGATCATTGTAGTCTGAAAAATAAAGAATATTATATTAAAGCCACAATAAAGATAGCAGTAGAATTGAGTACACTTTTTCTTATATTTTTGACCAGAAGCTCTGGGAATAGTCAGCATTGGTTGGGTAATGATGACAGAACTTACCCATTCTTGATAAACCTTGTAGTTTAATCTAGCACTGCTATAACCATGGCTTCTATCCTTATTACTAAACACATATACATAACATCTCGCCTTCGCCTTCGGGGACTGAGTGGAGGTATATAGCACAGCCCCATATCGCCGTTATATTTAAGTCCCATGTAATAGGGGGCAAGTCTGTGGAGGAACGAGGTCTGGCTGTGTGACTCGCTGCTTGCTGCTCGATTGAATGCTGAGCGGAGGGAGTGACAATGTCGCTACCGAGGCTACGAAGGTTGCGGATGATGTTCAGTGCGGAAACACTGTCTGTGACGTATCACGTCGGGGTCACCAATGTGGAGGAACGAGGTGTGGTGTTCCTCCAACCAAAGGGAGGATCCTCCAACCAGGCGAAGTCTTGTGCCTGGCGGCCCAACGGTTAATGGTGAGCGGTTGTATGTTTACTATCTGCGTGTTAAATCATGATAGCGCGATGTAGGAACTGTCATCTATGAGAGTTGTCGATAATGTAGTTCGTATGTGGCGTGGATAGATGCCGCCACAAGCCTATTATCATCAACTAAGCACAAATCCAGACTCTGGGCTGCTACTTAGAAATTCCACACGAAAAAACCCAATAGCACTTCGCCCGACTTCGGGACCTCACGTCAGCATGCAGCAGTCGCGCTTCCGACGACTAAACCGACGAGGCAGTATTATTGAAAATTAAATGTATGTTAACCCTTTGAAATCAGATAGGCGTAACAAGTGCTTCCGCCCCGGATGAAATGTATTAAGCGTTATTAAATAAGGGTTGAGTTTGTAGTTAAGTGGTCGAAATTAAATTGTTTGAGTTTTTGAGTACGTATAAGAGGGTTGAGGCTTTGCCAATTAAATCTACAAATAAATCTATCAACGAAGTTACGAGTATATAATGTATAGTTTCGTGGATACGATTTTTTTCTAATAATTTTGTAAAAATAGGAAAAATATCTTGATTTAGCACACGAGGTTGGTGGCATGGTGGGATATGAACTCAGCAGTCATTACGGCGAATGATTTAATAGCCAAAAGCCTAAATCAACACTCTCGTTGGGCGGCTGGATCAAGGGATACAGAAAGCAGTGTTCCTTGATACGGCACGCGTAGTGAGAAGGTTCATTTCTCTGGGGTCCTGACTGCCGGCAGCTTAGACCCTGTTCTCGATGCTGATGGGATACTATTTTTGAATGATTTTTGTTTTTTTATAGAAATATTAAAAAATGTACCAGATGTATGTTCAATGAATAAACTGTAATTTTGTCATGTACATGTATATCCATTGTATGGATACATTGAAAATAACAAGGCCGGTCGATGTGGTGATGCTTGGGGAAGGCCTATGTCCAGCAGTGGACGTCCTTCGGCTGAATGATGATGATGATACTGAAGTATTTCCTCTGCTTAGCCTTTTTCCAAATATATTGGCGTCAGCTTCCAGTCGAACCAGATGCGGCTGAATACACCAGTATTTAACACGGAGCAGTTTAACGTGGTCTCCGAGACACGGAGGGGTCGCGATGTGAAGCGAAAATCCATCCATGGATTGACCGCGGCAAGTGGAGCTTGACCTTGTAAATTGTATTGTATATGATCCGCAAGGTTGTTAATTTGCCACATGCCCCTCTTGAAGTACTTGTCTTAGCCATTTTGTAAAATAGAAGCCATTGTCTATGAGAACCTGTGTTTAGGCCATCCATTTATATTATGAAAAATAGCAATCTTTTTCAGTAGTTTAATTTAGAAGATAGAGTTAATTATTATTTCCTTTATTCATTTTCTAACATATTTTAATACATTTTTTAATATTAAAATACAAAATAAAAATAAATAAAATAGTAGCCCACCGACATCGGGAACAGGGTCCAAGCTACCAGTGGTCAGGGCCTCAGAGAGAGGAACTTCCTAACATTACGCGCCATGTCTAGAAGTAACGCTTTCTGTATCCCTTGATCCTGCTGCCCCACGAGAGCCTCTTTAGATATCGGTCGAGTGTCTTGGCTATTAAACCATTGGCCGTAACGACTATCGGCACAATGATTGCTAAATCAACATTCCACATGGCGACAACCTCGTGTACCAAGTCTTGATATTTAATTTCTTTATCTTTCTCGGCTTTCACAAGGTTCTTGTCATGCGGAACAATGATATCAACAATCATTGTGAGACGCTCTGATAGAATCTAAGAAAATAAAGTTAATTTATTATTATTTTATTCAACATAGGAATCAAAGTACCAGGATCTTAGAACCAATGTCAAACTTGACAAAGGGCCTGTCCACATCTCCACATCACGACGTCGTCAACGTGGAACGGTGCGGTAACGTGGCACGGTGCGTTGTCATAACGTGCAAAGAACAATGATCACTCGCCTAACATGCTTGGACTAGTAAAATCTAACAAAACGTAACTTGATGAAAGATAATGTCGTTTCATTCGCCTACATAAATATAAATAAGTACAGCCTTCAATACATTTTTAAAAGGTGGGAGAGACAAGATATTTTGCCACTTCCATTAACAGATTCAAAACGTGATGCAATTCCAAGTCCATTAAACGAATGCCAAGTCAACAAGAGTAGAAGATCAATCGGAATCTGTAAGCAATGCAAAAATATAAAAAAAAGGGAAAATAATATAAAATCGCACAGAACACCAAAGAATATTGTAACAATAAGCGAGGAGAACACAGTCGTCGCCGAAACTACAACGACATGGTTACCATGGACACGGTCAGCGCAGAAAACCACAGATTAGTTAATAGTAGCTAGCTACAGAAAACCGTCAATTTATTTTTACTTGTCAAGAATAGGGAGGGACGTAATCAATCGGTTTATGACAGTATCGATTTTTAGATGTAAAATCATTAGTTTTTTATCTAATTCATGGCTTTATTAAAACAATTTACCACGAAGTAACATCAAATTCTATTACTGGCTAAGCTTAGTATAATATTGATGTGAGTTTATACGGTTGACATTGCCTGGGATTTTATTTCGATTTATGATATAAAATCATAATAGACTAGAAAAAGTATGGACTTCTCTAGTAACGTAAGTAATTACGGATGCGTTCGAAGTTAGATATTTTGTACAGCGTTCTGATAAATAAAATAGTGTTTTTTAAATAAGATTATCTATATTTCCCCATCTTTTAAAAATAAACGAAGATATCCAATAAATACACTAACAATGCACTAATAAATTGGTGACAGTTTCATCTCGGGAACAATTTCTAGTCCAAAGTGACCATTGTTCTTTACGTTAACGTATTGTAAAATGCACGTCAGGATCATTGTCAGATTTATCGTTGACCACGTAGATCCTGAATTTTAATAAGAGAAACAGTAAGGTATGGTTTTAAAGCATCGAAGCACATAGACAGCGACTAACTCGCACGCGTGGAGAGCGCGGGCGGAGCGCATATACGTGTGTGCTTGCGGCTAGAGGCGGAACGTGTTACGATACGGTAACGTAAATATGCACGTTATGTCAACGTAACGTGGCGCGTTACCGTACCATTCCACGTTGACGACGTCGTGACGTAGAGATGTGGACAGGCCCGAAACTTCTATTCATCTTATTGTTCACGTGCCTACTAGACAAATTACAAGCAGTTGGAATTCTAGGCTTAAACATCTTTAGAATTGTAGGAAAAGACAATTCCTAGAAAGTCGTTATTTTAGTCAGGTGATGACGGGGGCTTCGTTCGCTCGCTCACTCTAGCCCCCGTCATCCCCTTCGAACCTAACCTATCCGTGTCGGGGTTCCCCTTAACCACCGGTGTGCGGCTGCACCTAGTTCTACCCGCTATGATGAAGGGTAAACCTAGTTCTACCCGAGGATAAGTAGGATACATCTAAGTTTAACCGCATGTGGCCGGCTGCACCTAGTTGTACCCGGCTGAAACTAGGTGTAGCCACACTTCGGCTATTAGCCGTAACATATACAAGGTGTAAATGAATTCGTGTAGTTCTTTAAATTTTTAGTCATGGTTTTCTGTATTTTTTTTATTTCTTTTTAAAACAATATAAGTCTCTCATTAAAAGTTATACAATGAGCTTAAACCACATGATCTAACGGTGACACAGATTAACCAAGCAATGTTTTTTTCAAGATTGATAAAAAAAAAAGTTTCCATTTTTTTTTTGACTTTGCCCCACACTAAGATTTATCTTGTATCGTGGGTGAGTTTACAGAAACAAATCTCACATACACAAACGTCCATACCCGAAACAACCATCTGTAGGCCATACAAATATTTGTGAATACCCGTAGCGCAGAAGCCAATTGCTTCGCCACTGCACCAAACGTGTCGTCAATTAAACCTGGTTTTCTTTTCTTGAGTCATTTTAGAGCCCCGAATTAACTGACTGCAAAGAGCGATATTGCTAGTCATACCCGCAAACAGTGTCGCCACGCTTTTATAAATTTCCTTATTAGGTGGAAGTTACATCCTGTATACTTTCTTTCCAATCAAAGTGTAATAAAAACTAGACAGAAATAGCTCTCAGATATCTATTAGTAGTTCTACAAACTGATACTTAACGTTCCAATAATTATATGTTTCTTACTTGAACTCCGTAATTGAGTTCACAACGGTTTGAAGTTTTCCTTAGGTATAGAATAGCTTTTTAAAGAATTCACCTGACTAAAATAACGACTTTCTAGGAATTGTCTTTTCCTACAATTCTAAAGATGTTTAAGCCTAGAATTCCAACTGCTTGTAATTTGTCTAGTAGGCACGTGAACAATAAGATGAATAGAAGTTTCGGGCCTGTCCACATCTCTACGTCACGACGTCGTCAACGTGGAATGGTACGGTAACGCGCCACGTTACGTTGACATAACGTGCATATTTACGTTACCGTATCGTAACACGTTCCGCCTCTAGCCGCAAGCACACACGTATATGCGCTCCGCCCGCGCTCTCCACGCGTGCGAGTTAGTCGCTGTCTATGTGCTTCGATGCTTTAAAACCATACCTTACTGTTTCTCTTATTAAAATTCAGGATCTACGTGGTCAACGATAAATAGAAAGAAAAGAAAGAAAATACGTTTATTTGCGGTAAACATGACGAAAAAAAAAAATAAACACAGAAAACAAAAAAAATAAGAAGGTTGAGGGAAACATGCGTCATATCCACGCAAAACGGCTATCGCTCAGCATTATGCTGCGACCCTATGCAAGACAGAGCCCCAGCGCTGGTTTTCAGCGACAGCCGGCGCCGACGTAATGACGTCGTTCGGTGCAGCAAACAATTTATTATTAAAAATAGATAAATATTATGATTTAATTGTGATAGAATATACTAAACAGGAATATAAAAAGAAGAAAAGGAAACAGACGTCCGTACATGTCATGAGAATGTCTTCCTTATTATACATTTTACGGTTTATGCAGTGGCAACATTTCGAAGCGTTCTCTTCTCTTTTATATTTTAACGTGCACCCACAATTTATGTACCAAAAAATAAAATATAAAAATGCTGCGGAATTATTATTACTTATTGGCCAGTGATGTAATGTGTTACTACTATTATGCAAAAGTTATGTGTCAGTGTAATAATGTTATGTGTCAGTGCTATTAAAGCGATTTTATACGATTGTGAGTGTGTGTAGGAGAAAGATAAGATAAATAATGTAATCTGACAATGATCCTGACGTGCATTTTACAATACGTTAACGTAAATTTGCACGTTATGACAACGCACCGTGTCACATTACCGCACCGTTCCACGTTGACGACGTCGTGACGTGGAGATGTGGACAGGCCCTTTGTCAAGTTTGACATTGGTTCTAAGATCCTGGTACTTTGATTCCTATGTTGAATAAAATAATAATAAATTTACTTTATTTTCTTAGATTCTATCAGAGCATCTCACAATGATTGTTGATATCATTGTTCCGCATGACGAGAACCTTGTGAAAGCCGAGAAAGATAAAGAAATTAAATATCAAGACTTGGCACACGAGGTTGTCGCCATGTGGGATGTTGATTTAGGAATCATTGTGCCGATAGTCGTTACGGTCAATGGTTTAATAGCCAAGACCCTCGACCGATATCTAAAGAGGCTCTCGTTGGGCAGCAGGATCAAGGGATACAGAAAGCGTTACTTCTAGACATGGCGCGTAATGTTAGGAAGTTCCTCTCTCTGAGGCCCTGACCACTGGTAGCTTGGACCCTGTTCCCGATGTCGGTGGGCTACTATTTTATTTATTTTTATTTTGTATTTTAATATTAAAAAATGTATTAAAATATGTTAGAAAATGAATAAAGGAAATAATAATTAACTCTATCTTCTAAATTAAACTACTGAAAAAGATTGCTATTTTTCATAATATATGGATGGCCTAAACACAGGTTCTCATAGACAATGGCTTCTATTTTACAAAATGGCTAAGACAAGTACTTCAAGAGGGGCATGTGGCAAATTAACAACCTTGCGGATCATATACAATACAATTTACAAGGTCAAGCTCCACTTGCCGCGGTCAATCCATGGATGGATTTTCGCTTCACATCGCGACCCCTCCGTGTCTCGGAGACCACGTTAAACTGCTCCGTGTTAAATACTGGTGTATTCAGCCGCATCTGGTTCGACTGGAAGCTGACGCCAATATATTTGGAAAAAGGCTAAGCAGAGGAAATACTTCAGTATCATCATCATCATTCAGCCGAAGGACGTCCACTGCTGGACATAGGCCTTCCCCAAGCATCACCACATCGACCGGCCTTGTTATTTTCAATGTATCCATACAATGGATATACATGTACATGACAAAATTACAGTTTATTCATTGAACATACATCTGGTACATTTTTTAATATTTCTATAAAAAAACAAAAATCATTCAAAAATAGTATCCCATCAGCATCGAGAACAGGGTCTAAGCTGCCGGCAGTCAGGACCCCAGAGAAATGAACCTTCTCACTACGCGTGCCGTATCAAGGAACACTGCTTTCTGTATCCCTTGATCCAGCCGCCCAACGAGAGTGTTGATTTAGGCTTTTGGCTATTAAATCATTCGCCGTAATGACTGCTGAGTTCATATCCCACCATGCCACCAACCTCGTGTGCTAAATCAAGCTATTTTACCTTATTTTACAAAATTATTAGAAAAAAATTGTATCCACGAAACTATACATTATAACTTCTCTTCTCGTAACTTCGTTGATAGATTTATTCGTAGATTTAATTGGCAAAGCCTCAACCCTCTTATACGTACTCAAAAACCCAAACAATTTAATTTCGACCACTTAACTACAAACTGAACCCTTATTTAATAACGCTCAATACATTTCATCCGGGGCGGAAGCACTTGTTACGCCTATCTGATTTCAAAGGGTTAACATACATTTAATTTTCAATAATACTGCCTTGTCGGTTTAGCAGTCGGAAGCGCGACTGCTGCATGCTGACGTGAGGTCCCGAAGTCGGGCGAAGTGCTATTGGGTTTTTTCGTGTGGAATTTCTAAGTAGCAGCCCAGAGTCTGGATTTGTGCTTAGTTGATGGTAATAGGCTTGTGGCGGCATCTATCTACGCCACATAGGAACTACACTATCGACAACTCTCATAGATGACAGTTCCTACATCGCGCTATCATGATTTAACACGCAGATAGTAAACATACAACCGCTCACCATTAACCGTTGGGCCGCCAGGCACAAGACATCGCCTGGTTGGAGGATCCTCCCTTTGGTTGGAGGAACACCACACCTCGTTCCTCCACATTGGTGACCCCGACGTGATACGTCACAGACAGTGTTTCCGCACTGAACATCATCCGCAACCTTCGTAGCCTCGGTAGCGACATTGTCACTCCCTCCGCTCAGCATTCAATCGAGCAGCAAGCAGTGAGTCACACAGTCAGACCTCGTTCCTCCACAGACTCGCCCCCTATTACATGGGACTTAAATATAACGGCGATATGGGGCTGTGCTATATACCTCCACTCAGTCCCCGAAGGCGAAGGCGAGATGTTATGTATGTGTGTTTGGTAATAAGGATAGAAGCCATGGTTATAGCAGTGCTAGATTAAACTACAAGGTTTATCAAGAATGGGTAAGTTCTGTCATCATTACCCAACCAATGCTGACTATTCCCAGAGCTTCTGGTCAAAAACATAAGAAAAAGTGTACTCAATTCTACTGCTATCTTTATTGTGGCTATAATATTCTTTATTTTTCAGACTACAATGATCCAGGTTGTTAGTAAACAATAATATAACTTATTACTAGTGTTAGTAGTTAAAACACAACTGAGAAGAAGACAGACTAAATAGTATTGTGAAAAGGACATCCCCAAATTAATGTTCAGTGATTGTCCTTCTCACAAAACTTATAATAATCGGAGAGTCGATACTTTCCGCCGTAGTTTTTAGAATGCTGTTGCCACTCGCCCGCGACTTTGACAACGGCGACGCAGTTTTCTTGCGAATGACGGCGTGGAAGTCGTCAGTTCCGTTTTGCGCAAACATATCAGAAGCGCTGCACCATTGTGGCAGTCCCAATAGCATCCTAAAAATATTATTATATAGTACGCTTAGGTCATTCAGCGTTCTTTTGGTATAGTTGACCCAAAGATTATAGTGAGGCTATGATTATAGTGCCAACTTTATTCTTAAGTGAAATATCATTGAAAACATGAACAAAAAAAATCTCACACCTGTATTCCTCGGGCGCTGGTCAGAGGTGCATAGTACGACCTCCTCGCTGTTATGTTTATGCCCCATGTAATAGGGGGTGTAACTAATCCAGACTTCGAGCTGCGACTGAGAAATTCCACAGGAAAAAACCTAATAACACTTTGCCCGACCTGGGGATTGCTTGCCAACACTAGAACAAAGAGCCATTCAAGCAATAAGCAATTTTCTTTCAACAGTTTCAACCCCTTAGCCTCAACTTAACCCTTTTAATCTTCACAATACGTTCCATCCGAGGCTAAAGCACTTCTTAATCCAATCAGATGTCAAAGGTTTGACTCATTCATTTAAATGCTACAGAATGTGGCATTCAACATTTTCTGAATATAAAACGGAGCTGGCTCTTGAAAGTGCTTGGTCTTCACTTAGTGGTCCTTTTCAGGACAAGTAGAGAAATAAAAAAACTAGATGGTATTTCGCTTCTGATGTTTGGATCTTTTTGCTTGCAATTTCATGATGGCCTCAAAAAGCTGCAAGAATAGAAATTATGTTTTTATATCATACGATTTGCCAAATTGAGATGCGGTTGTTTCGGTCAATCCATGACCGAAGCAAGGGGGTTGACCATTCGTTACACATCGAGACTCCTGCGTTCCTCGAAGAGCACGTTTGACATATTAATACTTATGACAGTCCTTATGGGTAGTCAGAAGCCCGAAAGTCTGACAACCGGTCCAACCTTAGGATTCAGCATTGCCCGGTAACTGGGTTGCGGAGGTCTGTACCTGCGGGCGACGGGTTAGGGGACCCGTCGCCCGACCAGTAACAGGCCCGAGAAGGCGGCGCGCAGTGTTCCACGCGCGCCTCTCAGGAGGACGTGGGGCAAAGGGGTAAAGCCCCACAGAAGGAGAGGTCCGCCAGGGGCTGGCGGACCGAGGCCTGCCGGGGTCGCGGTGCATGCAGCTGCGAATCCCGTGACCCCGGCCATAGGTCAGGAGAAGGAACACCGTGGGTTTTTAGCCGGTAAGAGTCCGGCATAACCCTTCGCCTTCCCAGGGCGAAGGGTACCCATGAGGATTCACAGATGACAAAAAAAAGAAAAGGTTGTGGATGTCTGATGGCAGTTGCTCCATATAAAATACTGGTATCCAGCCACATTTGATTAAACTGGAAGCTGACCCCAACATAGTAGGGATGAAGCGAAGTAGACAATATAGTACACACGTGATTTTTTTATCACCATCTACGGCTTGCGTTCTTATGTGCGACCTCCTATCATGCAGTGGAACCTGTCCCAGTAAACATTTCACTGCTTAAACACGCCGAATTGATAATTCTGCATTCTTCTTCTTCTCTCGTGTCAGCACGAGCTATACGAAAATTGCTCAAGCTGTGGTGAAAAGATTAGCTAGCTGACTGCCCAGGATGCGTCGGATGTGCTGAAGTATCGTCACTCGTGGAGGCTTTCTGCATTGGAGTGCATGAAAAGAGCCTCTACGAATGACGATCGATACGTAAGTATGTCCGGCGGGCCCTAGCAGTCTTCCCGCGGTTTTCGTGTAGTGAAAATATTAGCTACGCAGCCAGGTTTGTAGTAGGCTCAGGCCTAGGGTGCGTCAAACGTACTAACCGTAAAAGTGGGCCCGAGGTACCCGAAAGATTTTAACCTTCGATTCCGATGCCTAATTGGAGAAGAAAAGCTATATACAGGATCTTGAAAAAAGCTTAATTTTCGAACTAATCATTAGTTAATGAAATTCACAAATCGAAAAATATCTATGGTAACAAGTCCCAGGAACGCGGCGTTGCGGCTTTTGTCATACCATACCCCTCTCGCCGTTTGTCTTATTTGTCGGGGAGGGTTGCGAAGTGAGAAGTTTTTTATCCACTCACACGATAATTAACAAATGTTGCCAGTTCAACCGGAGGTATTGTTTACAAGGAAGCACTAAACTTAATTTATTCAGCTACGCCAGATATACTCTTGCAGTGACAACTGTCACGTGATTGGCACAAGACTACGTCATTGACTGTGGGTGCTGCAATACAGCATCTAAGGGTAAACACCGTTATCACTCAAACCATGGGTAGTTGACTTGAGGAAAAGAAAAACAAAAAAAAAATTTTTTTTTTTTGCTTTTAAATTTTTGTCGATATTATATTTGACTCATAATAGCCTCAGAAAGGCGTGGTTAAAATCTTTCGGATACCTCAGGCCCACGGTGTATATGTATGTAATGTGAATAAAATGTGAAACTATGATGAAAGTAATATTAAAACTCTGCGAAGCCAATATTTCTTTTTCTTTTCTTCTCTAGTCTAGACTTTATATCTCTGTCAGAAGTAGAGGGTCACTTCACAGCCCTATTGTTGCCGACAAACTGGCTTTAGTCTCCAATGTCGGTTCAAAAATAGACAAGCTGATTGCTGGAATCATTATTTTATTCTACTATAGGAAAAGGAAGGTACTTTTTAGGGTTGTTCAAAGTTTATGTGCTCTTTTTACTAGGGCAAGTTTGTAAATTAGACTAGACAGTTAAAATTATAGAGTAGGGTATTTGACTGAAAAATCTAATTAGTCCGTAAGTTACATTATCAAAAAATATTTGACCCGTTTTTTTTCTTTTGTTACATAAACCAAAATTGACGGAGATACGACACTTTTAAAATTGGCATAACGTCACAATCAAGTACAGTTTTTACTTGTTTCTGACGTCACAAGCCCACTCTCGAGTTTTGATGCGTTTTATATTTCCAAATATTTATAGATGTAACAAAAGAAAAAATACGTATCCATTATTTTTCAAAACTCTAACTGGCGCGGCGGACTAATTAGATTTGCAATTTATTGATGCCGTCAACATGCCTATTTATGACCCTGTGGATAGATAAATGATGGAATCAGGCGTTACTTTTCGAGAATTCATGACATACAATTGTGCAATTACAATATATAGCTTTAATTAAAGATAAAGATAAAGATAAAGAATCATTTATTTGGACACAGCACAAAGAGACACAACAGGTAAAAAAGTGATACAAATAAAAAAGTCTTGGGTATGTGTCTCACGGCTGGACCAAAAAGGTGTCCAGATCAGCTTAATGTCAAGCACTTAAGTACTTGACGCTGGTTTTCGTCTGGAACCTTTGTGCTCCACGGATGTCAGTCAGCGGTCATGCCCGTTCACTTAAACTAACATGTGTGTGTGTATATGTGTAGTGTACGTAAAGAAGGAAAATAAATAGATACGCAATAAATAAGGAACAAACTAAAAGTGTATGGAATATAATTATAATATTTAATATGGCAACATTTTGTTACGTCGACATCGTCGCTCACGCAGGCATACGTTATCTGTGCGCGCAGCTGTCAGATAATATACTGTAAATAAATAATAATTATGCAATTTATGTAATCAGAAATTTCATAATGGTGTCTTTGATTGTCTAATGGATCTTTAACTCTACATTACTGTGTGTTGTGTTCATAAACTTTGTGTTTGGAGGTGTTTAGATATGACAAATATATTGGTTATGGCTATTTGAATATCAATCCCAGGCCAAGTACCTAAGAACAAAGGTAAGGACTAGAAGAAAATTCAAAACTTTCAATAAATAATTAATTAAATAAATTAGTTAAGTATGTATTGTTACTATTTAAACATTAAAATATGAATGGGTAGGAAATTACATATATTTGGGTAAAAAACGCATTAATTAAATTATATTAAATAAACAATAAAATTATCAGAAAATAGTATTAGTTATAAGATTATCACATTAGATTTATTATATTGTTAAATTATGTAGGTATAAGTTAATAAAAAATAATTGGGATTATTCCATCTTTTCAGGAAAAAAAGATGGCGTACATTAATATGATTATAAATGGGGAGAGCAGCAGCACACTACCTACATCCCGCAAAGCAGCACCATGGTACTGGAAACCAAGGTGCAAGCAGCCCGCACCGTTGGAGATCCAAAGCCAAAGCCTGAAGGCCATGACCTCGGAGGTACAGTGAACTACTTTATAGTAAATGTTAAAAAAAAAAAATAAAAAAAAAAAAAAACTTGTGTTAGCATTTCAACTCTGTATTGCTTTCAGGTTCTCATTGGTGGTGGAAGATCGTTCCAACAGTGCGAGGCAGCATGACTGAAATAAGCCCTGAATGCTGAATGTATCTATATGTATGTGCATCATATGTGTGTGTTAATATAAAAGTACACAGAAAAGGAAAGGTAAGCCCAAGAGATAAGTCCTACATTCACATTTACACAGACACAGACCACAATCAAATAATTGATATGTTTACATTCACGTTACCTACTTCACGTTGTGCATTTATTAGGTAATGCCTAAGTCGCTTTCGGAATGTTATTATGCTGTTGATTTGTCTTAAGGGCGGAGGAAGGTTATTCCAAATTTTTGACGCTGCATATCGGAAACTACCCCGAAATGCTGCAGATCTGTGTGGTGGGATCGATAGTTGTTGAGCACATCGTCTACCCAAGCAATCTCTTTGACTTGTGACCCAGTTGAGCTTGTTGTACAAGTATGATGGTTCCTTGTATTTGATCACTCCAAATAGTAGACATGCCAGGTGTAGCTTGCGACGTAGCTTCATTTTTAACATGAAATGTTGGTTTAAAAAGGGCGTGAGATGGCTACGGGGGGGCACTGAGAAACAAAAACGAGCGCAAGCATTCTGAACTCTTTGGATGAGACGACTCGTACCGGCCAGTAGGCGAGGTCCATAAACAGTGTCGGCGTAGTTAAGCTTAGACAGAACTAATGCTTCAACAAGCCGCACCCGCATTTCTTCAGATAAGTACGGTCTCATTCTGTAAAGAACTTTCAAACGGTAGAAACAGTTCCGAACTGAATCCGCAATATGTTTCTCAAACCTGAGTGCACTGTCAACGCATAGACCGAGGTTGCGGGCCTCGCTCACCCCATCGATAGGCTGTCCCATCAGTGTTACGTTAAGTGACAATGGTAACGCATTCAATTGATATTTTGTACCGAATAGCATATACTTTGTTTTTAGTGGGTTAAGTACCAAACAGTTATCTTCCGACCATCGAACAATTCTTTTCAAGTCCTCATTCAGGTGAGCCACAGCGGCTTCATACATATTAGGTTTAAATGAGATGTAAACTTGTACGTCATCAGCATATATATGATAACAGCATGTTTTGAGACAACTCACTATATCCGCGCAGTACACAGAGAACAAGACAGGACCCAGGATAGAACCTTGTGGAACTCCCCTATTCAGGGTAGCGAGTTCAGAGACACGGGTTTTACCATCACCTGATCGCAATTCCACGAGCTGCTTTCTGTTGTTAAGATAGCTGTGAAACCATCGTACCGCCGTATTATCGAGTCCGTAAAAGTGCAATTTGGAAAGAAGCAGTGAAACATCGATACAATCAAAAGCCCGGGAGAAATCGAGCAGCACCAGCAGTGTACACATTCCCCTATCCTGGGCAGACAAGATGTTATCTGTCACATCCAGAAGTGCTGTTGAGGTACTACGCTGTTTTCTAAAACCCGATTGTAGCACTGGCAAGACTGAGTTTTTTTCTAAGTAGTCGGTGAGTTGTTGACAAACTACTTTTTCGATAACTTTCGAGAGACATGGTAAAATGCTGATGGGTCGAAGGTCTTTAACATTACTAGGATTGGGTTTTTTAGCTATAGGTCTGACTGTTGCAATTTTCCATTTATCAGGGAAAAGGGATGTTTCTATGGAGTGATTAATTATGTGAGTTATTTGCGGAAGCAAGTGGGGCAGAGACAAAGTCAGCATATTGAGTGAAATATTGTCACATCCTACGGCATTCGATTTAAGCCCTCGAATATGACGCGCAATTGTTTTTTGGTTAACTGATGTTATTTTGAACATTGCGTCGCTATAAGAATGAAATTCATAATAGGTCAGTAGAGAAATAGCGGGTTTTGTTTTACCAGGGACTTTAAGAAATTCATCGTTTATGTAATTAGGATTTGTGAAATGTGCCGGAAGTTCTTGACTTTGTCTCTGTTGAGAAGGTATTAACTCACTTTTAAGGTTTTTCCATAGCAATTTAGGATCTTTTATTTTATTATTAATGTTAAAATTAAAATATGCACGTTTTTCACTGTGTATCGAACTGACCACAAGAGATTTTAATTCCTTATAATATTGTTTTTTTCTATCTGACTTGGTATCCCTATAAGAAGTAAGCGCCCTGTCCCGTAATCGCATCATAGTTTTTATGGTGTCCGTTACCCAAGGATAAGATTGTTCTTTTATAAGGCACGTTTTAAAAGGCGCATGGACATCGAACAGCGAGACCAAGCATTGATTAAAAACATTTACCATATCATTTATGTTATCAAGGGAAAGAATAATGTCCCAGTTCAATTTCACGAGGTCCGTGTGGAATGACTCCACACAAATATTTTTTAAAGGTCTATATTTGACCGAAAATGGCTTAAAACATTCCCGCTTGATATTTAACTCGCAACTTACTAGGCAATGACCACACATCGATGCAAAAGGCTCAACACTTATGTATCTTTCTTTGAGATCAGTACATACCAAATCAATTAATGTCTCGCTACTGTCAGTATAGTGAGTTGGAGATGTAACCAATTGAGTGAGAGTAAGGTATCCCAGGAACTCGATAATTTTTTTAGTTTTGGAATCGTTTCCTTGTAAAATATTAACATTAAAATCGCCCATTAACAAATAGTGATCGCATTTTCCCAAAGTGCTAATAGTATCAGTAACGGCGTCCAAAAAAAGGTCAAGGTCGAGCCAAGGCGGACGATATGCTGTGCCTATCGCGATTTTCTTACCGTTTAATGTAATCGTCAGCCACATTTGCTCGACCGATTCATATCTGATATCGACAGGGACAGCCCATGTACGCGCACTCAAACCGCGCCTCAGATAGAAACCGACGCCCCCACCGCGGCCCGAGCGCACGCTCGCCGGCCGCGGCAAATGACGCAAACGGTAGCCCGGCACAACTGGTGCGCGACCATCCTCCCCCGGCCGCAGCCATGTCTCATTTATTGCAATAATGTCGAAACAATGGTTTTCCAGTAACGAGACGAACTCATATAATGTCGAAACAATGGTTTTCCAGTAACGAGACGAACTCATAATATACTAATAAAATAATTACGCCAAACTAGCTCGCTAGCTTGGATACAGTATGCAGCACCCCTCGCCCGAAAATACATGCAACATGCAGAAGGTGTGATCGAAATACAACATGCAAACCAAACTACGACACGTGTTTCGCCCCTCCTCGGGGCATCCTCAGGAGATCTTGACTCGTCGACCTCCTGGACGCGAATAAATGAACAAACGCGACCCTAAGGATAGAATTAGAAATCAGTTCTTACATAAGAGGAAGTCTGGAAGTAGCGCGCGTGAATGAACGAGTGTGTGGAAACTAGTTGTCATGGTAAGGGCACGTGATGTAGAGGAATGAGGAACATGTCGTGAGGAAAGTTTTGAGTATGAATGTGGGTGGTTATAAAAGTAGAGGAAGACCAAAGAAACGATGGATGTATAGTGTGAAAGATGATATGACTAGGAAGGGGATGACTACTGAGATGAGACGGCTAATAGAGATGTATGGAAGAAAAACACATGCTGTGCCGACTCCAAATAAGTTGGCATAAGGGTAGGAGGATGATGATGAACACCCTCTTTTCATATTGCCATTTATTCTACGCGTGTCACACGGATCACCACTAAGCTCATCGCTACTATGATAGCCAAGTCACCAGGTCGTAAAATAAGGGTTTTACTTGCAAAAGGTCCATCGGTCCAGAATTTTGGATAATTATGTGATATGTTTAGGTGTTCTTATGAAAATATCAAGTTTTCGATCTTGAGTGACCTCGGCGCGCTCCACCATCTTGGATTAAAGACAGCAAAAATGAGTTTTTAATAAATAACTCCTTATCTATGGGTTTTACGCCTAAAATGCCTACTACTACGCTCCTTTCACAGTTAGATTAGGAAGCTTTCATGATCTTGCAACGCCTATAATGCTACAATTTGGGATCTGTAATCCAAGATGGCGGAGCGCGCCGCGGTCACTCAAGGTCGAAAACTTGATATTTTCATAAGAACACCTAAACATACTACATATCTAAAATTCAGGACTGACGGACCTTTTGCAAGTGAAAAGTACTTGGCGACTGGGCTATGATTACACAGTAAAGTTTTATTACCATTACCAGGAGCTTTATTCACAAGGATAAGCTGCGCTAGTCGCAGTCAGTCCGTGGATGGATGACCTTCGTTACACATAAAGACCCCTCTGTACTTCGGAGAGCAGGATAGCCTTTTCCCAATTATGTTAGCGTCAGCTTCCAATCTTACCAGATGTGGCTGAATACCAATACACATCGCAGTACCAGTATATACGTAGCGACTGCCATTAGACTTCTGCAACCCAGTAACTGGGCAATGCCGATATCGTAAGATTAGATGGGTTATCAGACTTTCGGTCTTCTGACTACCCGTAACAACTGTCATAGATATTCGTATGATACTCGGGACCGACGGTTTAACGTGCTCTCTGAGGCATGGAAACGTCTCGATGTGGATCCAACGGACTAACTGCTGCAAGCACAGCTTAACCTCGTGTGATCCGCACAGTTGTTAACTAGCCACGAGCCCCTCACTAACAGAATAGTACCTGTAGACAAATGGCAATCCATGATCGCTAGAGAATAGAAAGATGTACTGGAGTGATTATATCGATACTTCTGGTCTCAAAGGGAGTATAGCACATTTGTGGCATAATGATATTTTCACATAGGTAATTATAACGAAAATTCGTTTTTTTTTGTTGTTTTATACGCTCTTTGAGCCCAGAGGTATCGATATGCTTTCGACCGGTCAGACGGTTCAACCAAACATTTTGCCAAACAATTTGATAGTTTTTGTAAAAGAAAACTGTCTGAATGGACTATTCAGTTGCAATTCATAAAAGTTTGTAGTAGTAGAATTGGCACCCTGTCATGTCATTTCTATACATTTACGTGGCGTGTCTATTCTCTAGCGATCATCATTTGCCATTTGTCTAAAGGCACAGATCTACTCTTCTGTGGAAGCCAAAGCCGAGGCGCTAAAATGACGATTTTTCAAAATAAAACAGCAAACCTCGTTAAGATTTATTATACTTCCTTTCAAATAAATGTTTAGTTACTTCACCTAGTATTTCAATGTAACAGGTGGGGGAATACCTTTTGCTTCCTTCAATGTGTTTTTACACACGCTACAATTAATTACCAACGTTTTCTCTCACCGGTTGAGGTTTAAAAGGAATATTGTTTTCACCACATAAAATGTGTTTAAAAATGTATAAAACTCGTTAACTGGCGAGTGAGGTTGAATGTTATTGCTCTGAATTTGAATAGATTCTTGGTTTTTTTACAGGGCCCGTAGGCTAAATAACAACCGCGCAGATTGTATGATTTACAAGGTTAAACTGCGCTTGCGCAGTCAGTAGGTTAATTCATGTAAAACCATGACGCGCCGATCCAGTTGCAGAAACGCATTTAAATTCACGCGAGCGTATCTAAAAACGATCGCCTATTAAGGTGCTTCCTCCAGCGAAAGTGACGCCACTTCAGAAAAAAAGCATAATTTCTGTCAACGCACAACATATTGAAATTTCGTACGTACAACATTTTAGTAAAATGATGTAGAAATTTAAGAACACTAAAAAACAACACTTGACATCCTAGGTTAGAAGTTTTAGTAATTAATGCTAAAAACTACCGTTTTTGGTACTTATCACTTAAAACATCGAATCCAGTATTTGGTGTTCGAAAATTCCTACAACACTTGACTAAAATGTTGTACGTACGAAATTTCAATATGTTGTGTGTTGACAGAATTTATGCTTTTTTCTGAAGTGGCGTCACTTTTGCTGGGGGAAGCGTCTTAAGAAAATACGAAAAGCGTTGTTTTGATCGAAAGTTAACTGCAACTAAACCGCAATTGAACTTCTGTAGTTAGGTGAATCAGGGGCCTAATTCTCCTAAAATAAATCTTGATAAATCACAACCGAACCAAGGCCGAACCGTTCATTCAGACAGTTCTCAATTTCAAAAGCTATCAAATTGTTTGACACAAAAAACAAAATCAATCATTTTGAAAGTTTTCGAAAACAAAAACTGACTGACGGTTGTGGTTCGATTGCGTTTGGCAACAATTTATTTTAGGAGAATTAGGCCCCAGGTCCCTATCCTTGGATATAACCTTTCGTTACACATGAAGACCCTTCCATGTCTTGGAGAGCAAGTTAAATCGTCGGTTCCGGGTGTCAAACGAATGCCTATGACACTTGTTACGGGTAGTCAGAAACTCGAAAGTCTGTCAATCGGTCTAACCTTAGGATATCGGCATTACCCAGTAACTGGGCTGCGGAAGTCTGATGGCAGTCGCTCCGTGTAAAATACTGGTATTCAGCCGCATCTGGTTAAACTGAAAGCTTGACCCCGACAAAGGAAAAAGTTAGGACGCCGGATACTAAATGTTACAAAGACAAAAAATCAATGAGCAACATAGTCCTAGTGTCAAAATGTACAAATTGCCTAGTGCCAAAATGTCATTTTGCCCAAATGCCGCTATGATAGAATACATTAAAGCCGTAATGTACTATTGGTATAAGGCAAAAATGTTATATGTACAGTCACGTGCATAAATAGGATATGTATATGCACATCCCGCCTGCACTTTGGGACCTTGTTAATAAGTTAGTAAGATTTCATTCAAAATTATACTGGCTGGAGGTTTGTTTAATATGACAGGGTTCCATATTGATATCAAGTAAGTAGCAGATAGTTGTATGTAGGCTCAGTCGTTAGTGATCCTACCTTCGAAGCCCAGGTTTGCGGGTTCGAATCCTGACTGTATGACAATTGGACCACGATGCATTTTGGCACAATTATGTTTTATCTTTTGTACATTTTGACAATCTAAAAATTCGACCCTTACGCATTATATCACAATTATTTTTTGTCATTTGCACATTCATATACATTAAGACTTTTATACATTTTGACACTAGGACTATGTTGCCCATTGATTTTTTGTCTTTGTAACATTTAGTATCCGGCGTCCCCATGGATACCTTCCTCCTGGGAAACATGTAGGGTTATGCCAGACTGTTACCGGCTAAAAACCCACGGTGTTCCTTCTCCTGACCTATGGTCGGAGTCGCGGGATTCGCAGCTGCATGCACCGCAGCCCCGGCAGGCCTTTTCTTCTAGGGTGCCTTGCCCCACGTCCTCCTGAGAGGCGCGCGCAGAACACGGCGCGCCGCCTTCTCGGGTCTGGGGGCCTACTCCCAAAGTCCGTCAACGAAGTTAGTTGCCCGTCTGAAAGTGGCCCGAAACGTAGGAGTGAACAAAACAAATGTTAAGTTCAACTTTTCGGACGGGCAAAAACATATCGGTATTATGGACAACTATCAAATCGTGTTGTCATTCATTCTTAGTTCGGGTCCCGAAATAATCGTATGTCTGTAGGTGATAGAGAGTAGGAAACGCTCGTAACTAAGACCGAAACAACGGAATTCGTGCTTAGGGAGTAGACCCCCTGTTTCTGATTGGGCGACAGGTCCCCTAACCCGCCGCCCAGTAGCAGCTCACCCGGATTTTGTACAGGCAGGCATTTATTTTCATCAGTCTTCATCAAACAATATTTTCGCCATTTATGACAAAAATCGTGATTTTTACTACGTATAAATAACATAAATAACACGTTTTACATGCATCGGCACGATAGTGTCATGTACAGCAGTGTCAAACAACCATTACACCTAACCGTATTTTAGTAAAATACGTTAGCAATACAACCATTTGAATATTTAAACAATTTTTTACAAAAATGTTAGTGGAATTCAACATAAATCAGGCTAAAAGCTATACCTTAAAATTTATTGCCCGTTTTATACTTTTAAATCTTTGTTTATCTGTTTGTCGGCCATTTTAGGCTTGGGGAGTTAGCAGGGTTTACTTTGACGAGAATAATCTGTTAAAATAATTAGTTCAGTTACTCTTATAATTATTCTTCGTACACACATACAAATTATATTTTGAAATACACATCTAATAAAAAACAATATACAAGGTGTAACATAAATAAGTTTACAACCTCTTAAGGGGTCACTGTACTCATCATTATGAACAACTTTTACTATGGGACATAATTGAAATCGCGAAAAAAAATCTAAAAAACTTTAATGTTCGCATAACTCGTCAAAACGTAGGGAACAGCTGATTTTTTTTTCGCGATTTCTGATTTGGTCCCATAATAAAAGTTGTTCATAATGATGAGCACAGTGACCACTTAAGAGGTGGTATACTTATTTATGTTACACCTTGTATATTTAAATATATAAAAAAATAGTTGCCCACCGAGATCGGTACCGGCATCGGGAATAGGGTCCGAGCTGCCGGTGGTCAGGGCCTCAGAGAGAGAAAGGGAGGAACTTCATAACAATACGCACCGTGTCCAGAAGTACCGCTTTATGATCTAACAAAAAATCAAACCACAGATGTTGGTCGAGGCTCTTGGCTATTAAACCATTGGCTGTAACGACTATCGGCACAATGACTGCAACATTCTCATCATGCGGGACAGTGATATCAACGATCAATGTGCAGCATTCTAATCGATCTATCACCACTATGTCAGGCTTATTGGCTATAATAGTCCTATCGGTGATGATGATAGATCGATCCCAGTACAATGTGGCACGATAAAATTATAGCTCTTTATTATCCATGTTTAATCAATTTACAATAATATCATGCTGAGCTCAAATCTGTCATCCAAACCAAACTCATTCCCTCTCTTTTTTTTCCGGAATCTATAAAATAATATTTGACATTCCATCGTCGTTTAGGAATTACGTTCCGTTTATGCTGTAGTTACTCGTTATTATTTCCACATGTATTTTAATCGATAATCGTTAACACTTCGGTGTGGCATTTTATACATTTGGCTTAGAAGTTTCTGTCATTTAGAGCGGATGAATAAAAGTAGGATCACGAAAGCTGTGTACCACATGAAATCTGTTAATGGAAAAGTCGGAAAAAGGTATCCCAGTACGATGTACACAAGGCAAATATGCGATCTTTTAAAAAGGGAACGTTCGCAGTAGGTACAAAAAATCGACGACATTGTAATGTATGAAAAAGATAATGGATGTAGAAGAAGCGAGGAATACTCGTAGCAGGTGACATTCAATTTTCTCTGCCTACCCTAACGGGAAACAAGCGTGACTTATGTATGTGGCATGTTATATTTTTAAATGCAAAATACAAGGTGTTAAAAAATCAACTTTAAGAATTTTGTGAGGTTACTCGGTATCGGAAATTGAACAACTTTTGTTGTACAACTTTTTGAAATTCGCGTTTTTTTATAACTTTCGAATTTAGAAAAGTTGTAGAACGAATGTTGTTCAATTTTCGATACCGAGTAACCCCAGAAAATTCTTACAGTTGATTTTTTAACACCTTATACAGGTTGAAATTGTAAACACTCGAGAAACCTAAATGGGAGATTGTACTCATCACTATAAACAACTTTTACCATGGGATCAAACCGGAAATCGCGTAAAAAAACAGATGTTCCCTACGTTTATGTTCACATAACTCGTCAAAATGTAGGGAACAGCAGATTTTTTTTTCGCGATTTCCTGTTTGGTCCCATAGTAAAAGTTGTTCGTAGTGATGAGTACAATCTCCCATTTCGGTTTGTCGAGTGTTTACAATTTCACCCTGTATATTGTGTAATGTGTATGTAATACGTAATACATATAAACAGACAATAAATAAATATATATAAAGATGCAAACAGATAACCATATCGATAGGTAGCGATCCTTGACGAGTCTTTTGAAAGTATGTGTATGTATGGCACTCCGTTTAAAAGTACTGGTATTCAAATGCATCCTTGTTAGACTGGAAGCCGAGCCCACATAATTGGATGAGTAGTCATAGAGCTGCTTGCTAAAGGGGAAGTACTATCTCCATACCTATTTCTGCCCCTAAGCAGCATTGTTTTGCTCCGGTTTGAAGAGTAATGTGCCGGTTGTCACGCTTAGTGGGTTAAAGGTGGCTTGAGGAGTCAGCCCTTAACGAGCATGTGCATATAAATACAGAATCTAGCAAGAAGCAGAAACAGTTTAGCAGGCGAGTAGGTACTTACTGAATAATAAGGAAAACACTTTTTACCATACAATATACACCGTGTCCCAAATTTCAACGATAAGCGAGCACCAGAGGGTGGCCCTGCTCATAACTAATCGAGAAAAAAAAGGAAATCTTTTTTTTTTAATTAAGTACGAAATTCAATTTGAAGTACTTTGAAAATTGACGAAAATAAGTTTGATTGATTTTTGTGTAAAAACTACAGGCATTCTGGGATTATTAAGGATTGTGGTGGATAGCAGTGCTACTTAGGTTGCCGATACAAAAAAAAACAGAAATATTTGAAACAATTTCGAAGAATTTCAATTTCTTCTAAGGAATTTAAGAAAAACGTTTTTTTTTTCTTTTTTTCTCGACTTGTCATGAGCAGGTCCACCCTCTGGTGCCCGCTTACCGTTGAATTTTGGGACACGGTGTATATTTAACAATTATTACAAGATTAGTTTACAGGGCGTGGTTCCATGGTAATCAGAGGAGTCCAAGGTTTTCAGGTGTAGGTGTAGGTTGACTTAAACCCCAGTATCGAAGTTCCATAATTGTCGGAGTAGCGTAATGTCTCTGACATAGTGTCGAAGTAAAATTTTGTCGTACAACGATTTATCGAAATTCAGTTTGGTAGTCGCCGAACAGTTCAGCAAAAAGGTAAACAAATACAAAGATAAACAATCAATGCAATATTCTTCCGATCATTCGAATCACTATGAGAAAAGTACAAACGTGCATTATCCCATAAGGTAAAGTAAACTCATCAGGTTCGGGTCTTCTCTGTATTTTGTACACGTAGCTTCTATTAGCTACCATTATCTATCTATAAAGATCTTTTCCTTTTATTGTATACTAGTGATGTGCCCTGGTTTTGTTTGGAGGTTTATGAAATATCTTTAGGCTTTGTCTGAGGCGCAGTTCGGACTACGCTATACTAATTTGCTATATAGTAAAGCATATAACGCCATAAGCTATAACTATACAGTGTGTCTGGTCATGGACTAGTGGTATTCTAGGTCCTTATATAACAACTATTCTAGTACACAAATAAACTAACACTAGCGTCCAATCCACTTCCATTTTTTTGTTGAGTAATTCTGAACGTGTGTACATAAAAAGTTATATCTCTCAAACTTTAGTCCTACTGTGGTAAAAGTAGGCTTATTCGGAGGGCAACAATATTATCTATCTCTTTTACATTACGATACAATTGGTTCACATATTCATAACTTTAAGATAGAGAATATCTCAACAAAAAAGCAAAATGTCTGCCAAATAGCGGGGAAGTGGATTGAACCCTAGTGTGTAGTGTATTTGTGTACTAGAATTGTTGGGTACATATTTGAACGTCGAAAATTAAAATACCTACGGGTAAAATATCAATGTTCAAAACATAGAAAACTTTAATATCGAATGACCATATAACCGACGGTTAAAATAACAGTAAGTTTATAATGTCGAATGGTTAGATAACCTACGTCCAGTAAATATAAAATGTAATTATCTACAAAAGTGACATCGAAATATCTAAATATCGAAAGTACAGAGTATCGAATGTCCTAAATATCGAAGTACAGAGTATCGAATGTCCTAAATATCGATATTTATTTATTATGTATGTCACAGGGTAATTTTATAATTCGGATATTGCGAAAACCCGGATAATTAGAAAATGGTGAAATAAAATCTGCGAGCAAATTGGACGTAGGTTCGCCGGCCGCTACCGCGGCACCGCTCGCTTCGCTCGCTCGGCTCACGCGCGGTTGGTCACAGTTCTAACCTAACCTAACCTATTTCACCCAGTTCAAAATGACGAATCATACAATCTGCCTGTGACTAAATAATTAGACAATAGTGAAAATATTTCTGCGGGAGATTGTAGGTATGATTCGTCATTTTGAACTAGGTGAAATAGGTACCTAAGGTTAGGTTAGAACTGTGACAAACCGCGCGCGAGCCGAGCGAGCGAAGCGAGCGGTGCCGCGGCAGCGGCCGGCGAACCTACGTCCAATTTGCTCGCAGATTTCATTTCACCATTTTCTAATTATCCGGGTTTTCGCAATATCCGAATTATAAAATTACCCTGTGACATACATAATAAATAAATATCGATATTTAGGACATTCGATACTCTGTACTTCGATATTTAGGACATTCGATACTCTGTACTTTCGATATTTAGATATTTCGATGTCACTTTTGTAGATAATTACATTTTATATTTACTGGACGTAGGTTATCTAACCATTCGACATTATGAACTTATTGTTATTTTAACCGTCGGTTATATGGTCATTCGATATTAAAGTTTTCGATGTTTTGAACATTGATATTTTACCCGTAGGTATTTTAATTTTCGACGTTCAAATATGTACCCGAATTGTTGCTATATAAGTACCTAGAATATCGCTAGTCCATGACCATTGTATAGAACATTGTATAGCATGACGACCACACTATACGCTATATCGCAATCCAGTCTGCTATGTATAGCAAGTTATTTGTGACGTTTCATCGGGCGACGTACGACCAATACTTGTTTGAACACAAATGTATGCTGAAGGATATCGCTGTGACATACAATATTGCTATAAGCTATATATTATAGCGTTCCGTGTGGTGCCGGATGTAAAGAATAGCACTACCCCATCTCTTCCGATGAATGTCGTAAATGGCGACTAAGCGATTCACTAAAGGATGGGCAGCAGCGTTCTCTGAGTACTTTAACAACCATACTGTGATCATCAACCCGCTTGCCAAGCGGGGCGATTGTGGCAACCCCCCCCCCCCCCCCCCCCCCAACATGGCTTGGGGGAAGCCTATGTCCAGCAGTGGACGTCTTTCGGCTGAATGATGGTGATGATGATGATGATGATATATTATAGCGTAATCTGTACTGTGCTTTAGATGGACAGCGTGTTGCATTGCGTGTGGCGGCAACCAGTTCCAAAATCAGTAAAACCACATCTTTCTGCAAAAAAAAACCTATGTATTTTCTACACATATGTCTACGTAAACGAATTCGTGTAATCCCTTCAAATTGCGTGACCTACTGGTGACACGGATTAACCCCAAATGGGTAGGTACTTCCCAAAATACACAAAAAATAAATCAAGACCCCTCCGTGCCTCGGAGAGCACATTAAACTGTCGATCCCGAGTGACATAAACATACCTACGACAATCGTACGTATGATATCGGCATTGCCCAGTTAGGCTGATGGCAGTCGCTCCGTGTAAAATACTGGTATTCAGCCGCATCTGGTTAGACTGGAAGCTGACCCCAACATAGTTGGGAAAAGGCTAGGAGGAAGAGAAACCAGTATACTCCACACTTTAGTACATACCATAATGTAGGTGTTTTTAACAGGTCGTAGGCTTCATCATTCAGCCGAAAGACGTCGACATAGGCGCTCCCAATAAGGGGACGGTTTGCCATAATCGCTACGCTTGGCAGGCGGGTTGGCGATCGCAGTCATCATCTGCCTAGCCTTTTCCCAACTATGTTGGGGTCGGCTTCCAGTCGAACCGGAAGCAGCTGAATATCAGTATTTTACATGGAGCGACTGCCTATCAGACCTCCACAACCCAGTAACTGGGTAATACGATACTCTTGGTAAGACTGGTTGTCAGACTTTCTGGCTTCTGACCAACAGTAACGACTGTCAAAGATCTACAAATGACAGCCGGGACCAACGACTTTACGTGCTTTCCGAGGCACGGAGGAAACTCGCTATGGTAAATGGTCACCCATCCACAGACCAACCTCGGCAAGCGTGGCTTAACCGGTCCATGCGGGTGTAATTATTTAGCCACGAGCTCCTCCGGGTTGGCGATCGCAGTATGGTTGTTAAAGTACTCAGAGAACGCTGCTACCCATGCTCTAGTGAGTCCCTTAGTCGCCTTTTACGACACCCACGGAAAGAGATAGGGTACTGCTATTTTTTACGTCCGGCACCACGCAGCACCGCGGTGGTAAGCTTAACACTATGGATCAAAGATAGACCCTGTTGGGTACAGCATATTTCAGTAGGAGAGAGGAAGAGCGCTTAAATTTTTGCTTGATTGCAATTCAATATTTTAAAGATTGTTGATAGATATTTTTATTTATGATTATTTACGATTTACTCACGTGCGTTTTGAGGGATTGCCCGACTAGTTTCGCACCCAAACGGAGCCCTCATTCATGAGCTGATCACGTGGCGAGATCGCGAGTCGAACTCTATATAAGTATAGTCGGACAATCCCGAAAAATGCACGTGAGTAAACCGTGAATAATCATAAATATGAATGTGTCTCACGAAAGTTTTAATACAAAAAAAGATAGAAATTTTGTTACTAATCATTGTATTTGTTAATATTATTAATTGTCTTCATAGTAATTAAAGTCCTGACTAATATTATAAATGCGAAAGTATGTTTGTTTGTTTGTTACCTTTTCACGCCTAAACCACTGAACTGATCATCCTGAAAGGGGAACGCCCATAAAATGCTTGAAATGAACGGAAACTACTAATAGTCCTAAATTCTAATTAGAATTAAATATGCATAATGAATAATTCTCAAGTTTGTAAACGTAGGAGGAAAATATAACGATCTTTAAAATATTTCGCTTGATATCCGTCTAATTCATTCTTATTTTTTAATGGACAACTGTGTTTAATCTGACATGTGTAATCGACATTCAGCCAAACAAGAATTTTCAAATAATTTATCGAAGTATTTTATAGAATTATTGCACAGTTATCGTTCATTTAGAATAATTCGACCTAATTATAACGTTTATCTAATGAAAGTAATATTATATGCATGTCAATATTAATTAAAATAAATTATTTTCAAATAAGAAAAAGTATCGTAGGCTGCATGGATAACATGTCCTTTGCCTTACTGACAGTTTGATATTGATTACTGCATTTCATTTTTCCGTTGAATTGTGGTTTTGAATTGATCGATTCACATTTTGCGTTTGCGACTTGAGTATAACTTAATAGGATATAATAACGACGACTTTGGCCATTTTTAAGGATTTTGATTTTACTTCTGCACACGTTACCCCTTTTCGAACTCGACTTAGATTGAACCCGCCTTGACGACGACTCGGCTTTTTGACGACGGACCTGGACCTGCTTTTTATACGACTCTGCTATTGTTTTGGACTCTTACACCGTGTACATTTAAAAATGGATGGAAACGTACACTGTGTTAATTGCTATCTCGATCTTACAGCGATGAGACGTAATGTCGTATCAGAGCAAAATGATGAAGTACGTCGTTTAATACAGGCATGGATAACACCATTAGCTGTAAGTATATTCATTCCATAGTTTTTGTGAATAATTATATTGAACTGAACGCACTGACATTGAACAATTAGTACATTGTTTTTTGTTCTTTCTCACAGGTTGAACCAGGTAGTGTTGTTTGTGATGCATGTCTTAGATTAGCGGTTCACACTATCACCGAGACACCTGGAACCAGCCGGCCAGGTAGACAAGTAGGCCACCAACATGTGTGCGTTTGCTGTGGACAGTCTGTTCTACGACAACGATCACATGTTGTAAGAAATAGCAGTGATCGTGAGAGGCACATAATGAATGTAGTAGCACACAGAATCCAACCACGCCAGGTAAGTTCATTCCTCTGCCCTAATTCTGTGTAATTCCCTCTTATCCCGTGCAAATAACGTCACTATCATGTCTTTTAAAAACTTATCACAGAGTACTTTTTTATGCATAGGTTTTCGTTCATCGAGCTTGAAGTAAAACAAAACCAACTTTTACTTTTCATTTTGCTTGCAGCTACGTTCTTCGGATTTGATCTGCCACCCATGTTGGCAACGATGCAGCCGGGCTACCTCACCCCCTACTACTCCTTCACCAAGCCCGAGTCCGGTACCCAGTCAGGCAGGTAGTTTGAATATACCTCTACATGAAGAACCTCCTCAAATAAGATCCAGCGTACTGTTACCTAATTACGGAAGAGCAGTTGATACTCAAAGTCATTGTTTCTATCCAGGATGTAATATGATTGATAGACATGTGGTACCACTTTCATTAAGGGTGTGGCTCTTCAAGGACTACAAGTTTTATATACCAAAGAATTCAAAAATATGTAGTCATCATTTGAATAGTGACTTTTGGCATGAACTCCCTGCTTTGGAAGATATGAATCATGAATTCACTGTGGACCACATTGAAGACTTTGCATCATTTGTGAATTATGAATGTCGTGCTTTGGACTTCGAAAATATACACTTAATGGAAGAACATATGGTGTGGTACTTTTTAGGAATGAGTAGAAATAGTTTTGGTACTCTAATGGGAGAGGTGCCCCGATTGGCGCAAATGCATAGAGGTTCTACTGCCCTTGGAGCTTACCTGATGAAATTGAGAACTGGAGATTCTGATGAAAGATTATCATCTCTTCTACAAATACCGAGAAGTACTCTGGAACGTCTAATGGCTAAAGCAAGGGAAAAACTGCATCAAGATTTTGTTCCTATGAACCTTGGAATTGGACATATAACAAGAGAACAAATAGCAGCAAGAAACCTTGTTCTACCAAATGGGCTGTTTGGCGAAGTCGACGGAATAAGGAAGCCTGTCGTAATTATTGATGGAACATATATCTATGTACAAAAAAGCTCCAACTATTTGTACCAAAAAGAGACATATTCTCTTCACAAATATCGAAACCTTGTGAAGCCATTTTTGCTTGTTTGCTCCGATGGCTATATAATCGATGTGTTAGGCCCTTATCCAGCAACAACTTCCGATGCTCAGATAATGATTAGTGAATTTGATGAACCCAGTAAGCCATTGAGACAATATTTTCAGGATGGTGACGTATTCATTCTTGATAGAGGGTTCAGGGATTCCATTCCACTTTTGCAATCTTGCAATTATAGTGTTCACATGCCATCAACACTGCAAGTAAATGAAATTCAATTATCCACTCTGGAAGCTAATAAAAGCCGAAGAGTTACTATTTGCCGCTGGGTTGTGGAAGCCGTAAATGGAATATTCAAGCAGCAATTCAAATTATTTCGCCAAGATTTTTTTAATAGAGCTTCGAGACATTTAATGGTAGATTTCTCTATAGCAGCAGCATTAATTAATAGGTTTTATACTAGAATAGTTGACAGGCCAGATGCTGTTGATATTTTGCAAATAATACATCAGAATATGTATACAGAAAATATACTAGCTGATTATGTGATCACAAATAATTTGAATCGTCGCAGAGCGCAATTCCAAAGCATTAATATAAATCCTAACAATGTTGCTGATTTCCCACAACTGACATACAGCGAAATGGTTTTGTTGGCATGTGGTACGTACCAAATAAAACAGGCTCGCTCATACTATGGCGAGCACACACGAGCGAATGGTATTTATAAGATTGAAATATGTAGGGAACTGGATAACGAATTAGTTGAGCATTTATCTCTTCCGGGTAATTGCTTTTTACTTCGAGGAAAAATACAAAGCAGACATATTTCTCAAAAAATATATTTTGTTTATATAATAATTAACAATTCCTTATCAGGGATAAGGGCTTTACAGCATCGCTATTGTAACTGCCTCGTGGGACGGCGAACAGTTGGTACCTGTGCCCATACTATGTCAATAATATGGTACTTAGCATGGGCCCGGTACCAACCCAATATCAATCCTCCTGCACAGTTTCTTGATGATGTGTTAGTGGTTTTTAATGATGATTAAAACATTTAAATGCAGTTTTGTTTATTAATTATTGCGTAATAATCTTAAACCTTGACTTAACCTATATTTTAGAAAAAGATGTTTGGAACAAGTTTTGCCGAGTTTTTTTGTAATTATTGAAAATGATATGGGTTCCCTACGACTTATAGTGCAATTTGGCGTATATTTCATTGTTGTTTATTTCAGGCATTTTTATGTGTGGCATCTGGGCATTTCCCTTTTGCATATACATTGTCAGGTGTAAAGAAACGGACATAGGGTACCTTTCTTCTCGAAAAAGAGTACAACTCCCGAGGAAAACAACAATAACGTTCTTATGATAACAGATGGCGCCACGTGCCTTTCGAATCATAATTGAATTATACTATTGTACCTATTACAACCCGAATTGATGGTCAAATTATTATTCTAAATAAACGCGAGCGAAGCCGCGGACAAAAGCTAGTTTACCTTAAAGTATGTCAACTGTTTTAACTCGTAATTAGCGAAGACAAGAAAAAGTTATTAGATCTACCTACATATTCTAGCTAGAAATATTTTAAGAATACCGTCTATTGTACGCACATCTATGAACTTCAAATAACATGTATTTTGTTTTGTACTCGTATTTAATTTCTCCTTGTAAGTGATTTGTAATCTTAGAGAAATAAAGAATTTGAAACCGTAACCGTACTGATAAAAATTAAGTCAAGATCGATCAACAAACAGACAAACAAACAGATTAGCACACGTAATCTACGGATCCGGCTTACCTCTACGTACAAATAGATATAGAGTCTTACTCCGAACATTAGGTAGATTCGTTCACACAATAATTACAGTTATTTCCCCTTTTTCCCCTAGCTTAGGGGAAGTTGGGGGAATTGCCACGTATTTATGTCAAAGACTGATCCCTAAGGGGTAAGAGATAGTGCACATTTGGGATATGTGATTTTTATCCTTTGTTTCTCGTAAAAGCAGTTAATTCGTGTAGTGGTTAATTGTCTTATTAGTCGAAAATTCGGTTGAACAGCGTGTCCGGGGTTTATTTCTAACTAGCTGTACCCGGCATGCGTTGCAATGTACTTTTCCCTACTTACTACCTACCTACTACTTACCTTCAGAAACAAAATGAAATAGTAACAAAAAGTTAAAACCATTTTGGTATCAGGGCACTTGCGCGAAAGACATTTCCGCGAAAGACACTTGCGCGACTCCCTTTGCGCGACTAGACAAATGCGCGAATGGACTTTTGCGCGACTGGACATTTGCGCGACTAGACACTTGCGCGACTGGACGTTTCCGCGACTAGACTGTTGCGCGAACCCACTTGCGCGACCGACACTTGCGCGACTGACTTTTCCGCGAAAGACATTTGCGCGTATATACTTCCGCGATAGGACACTTGCGCGACATTTATTACGCAAAGGATTTAGGGCAAAATCCGAGAAATGAGATTCCATACCATCACGCCTGTATTCTCCGAAGGGTAGGACAGAGGTGTATACTAAGTATGTGACTATAATATGAACCCATTTATTACTTTATCTAGATAAAATTCATAAAGGCTAGTTTAAGTTGTTTAGTTTTTCAAGTTTTCCCTCCAGAGGGAGGGGTTCCCTACTAACTTCCAAACTACTTAACATAATTTGACAAATGAGGTATCGTTGGAAGCGTCTTGATCGTCCGCTGGTTATAGGATATGTGACGTCACATTAAATTGAATATGGCGCCTTATACAATGCATAAAGTCGTGAAGTAAAAAAAAAAGTTTTTTAATAAAGCCATGTTTGGTATCAAATGAAAGAGCTTATTTAGCACATTTTAACTATACAAGGTTAGTCAGAGGGGGTACTAATCCGAAAGGGTGTTAAAGTACCCATAATAATGAGTAACTTTTGTTCTACAACTTTCCCCAAAAGTCAATAGTTTAAGAGAAATAGCTGTTCAAAAATTACAAAAAAAATACGCTAAAATCTATCTATCCTCAGCTATGATCAGCTGTGTTTACATTTTAGGTTATATTTGGGGTCACGAATTAGAAGCTCCATTTTCTGAATTCGTAACTGAAGTAGGGAAGAAGAATATTTGAAAAAACTAAAATAAAAATAATTTTACATGGAAATAAAAATTATCGAATTTTGAACTTTTAACACTTGCTTTTAAACCGTCATCAATGATCTTTTATGTGGTCTGCGGATTAGTACCCCCTTTCCGACTAACCTTGTATAGATATTATAACCCCAAAATAATTTAACTAAAACGTAAGTTCAAAAACTAAAACTCGACTACTGAAAAATGAATGAAACAAGAAAATATAATATTATCATCTGAAATTGTTAGCCGTGGTCGTATGACACTTTCGTCTAAAGCTTATGATCGCCTACTAAACTCAAACTCATTTATTCAAAATAGACTAGAATTACTTAGTTCTTTTTGAACGTTTGTTTTACAATATTATAGACATCCCACAAAAAGCCCTCCCTTCACCGCTTCCTAGTGTTTTTGCTGTGAAGAAGAAACGGCGCAACAAACTCCCCAGCAACACAGATATGTCTGTCAAGTGAATAAATTAATTGACTCTAGACAACGAAAATCATCATATTTTTTTCAATAATAAATTATGCAATTACAGGTAAAACAAATTACAGATAAAGTATAATAATCAATTCTGTATGAATTGGGTTAAATCATAATCGTATCTAACTAATACATATAGATACAAACAGAAATCTACATCTAAAAACTATTGGTTACCAGGGAAGCCACATGTGCAGAAAAGAACTAGCGCCACACGTCCCTATCGTCAACATACTACTACACACACACACTACTGTTAGAATGTATTGTTTTGTTAGGGTAGGGGGTATACGACCACGGCTAACAATTTCAGATGATAACATTGTCTTATTTCATTCATTTTTTAGTAGTCTCGTTTTAGTTTTTGAACTTACTTTTTTAATAATTAAAGCTCATATTTGCGTGCTTTAGCAACGACGGAGCGGTTTACCGCAGCTAACCGGGTGCCCCATGCGGGCGCATCCGCGCGCAAACTGTGGCATTTGCCCCTAGAGTACACGCAAATATAAACTTTAATTAATTTAGTAAATTAAAGTACTTACCGTGAGACAGTTATACCTTCTTAATCTCACAATAAAACAACATCAAATTACACCGGTAAATCAAGCCACCAAAGTAAAGAGAACTATTACTCGTACTAACGTATGTAGACCAGTAAGATGTAAAACCGCCTCCGCAAGACGACAACACTTTTACATGGCTACATACATTTACAATAAACTAAATAATACCCTTAACATAAACCCATTAACAACGAAAGAATCTAAAATGAAAATCTCCACATGGCTTCAAGCATTGGATTATCACCAGACGGAAGACCTATTACAAAATCAGTACTGATAAAATAATTTATACACACCCATACATACATCCACACTCACCCATACATATACCCACACATACGCACATCTCCACCCTCCTACACACACACTCATACACACACCTACACCCTCCCACACACATCCAAATACAAACACACACACACACTACCACACACACAAACAAACACACAGACACACACACGAACACACACACACCCACATGCATAGATATTGCACACTAAAAGAGCATGGCATCTTTCATTTCTTTTTATTTTACTGTTTTATTTATTCATTGCACAGCATAAATGTTATAAAATGTACCACTAAAGGGCGAAGACACTGGCTCCTGTAACACAGGTTGCTACCTAGCTCAGGAGCCAGGGCTTCAAATAAGTTGTAACACCTGTATCTTGTGTCAATAAACGATTTATTATTATTATTAATTTAAATACATGTCAATTCTCTTTATTGCTCGTTTGCTACTAAAGTACTTAAAAATTTAAACTTTGGTAAATATAATTGAAGATACCTTGTGAAAGCAGAGAAAGATAAAGAAATTAAATTTTGTGACGGTGGTAGTGGTGGCGACTAGCGGAGTGCGCCTATAAAAGGGCCGGCACGCTGCACTTCGTTCTCTGCCCTCCTCCATCCGTACCCCCTAGTCGCCGCAGCGGCAAACTACAGTCCCTCTCTCATAAGTAAAGTTCGCCGTCCCAGGCACACACTTTTAGAACCCGATGACGAAATAACCCTCCTCCAGGAGGCGAGTAAATCGACCAGCACAATACACAACGTCCGCCGCCGTCCGGCATACCGTCCTCGCCGACGAGGCCCGTCACGACGTCCCACCGCCGCCGGTCACGATCCACCGAGCTCTCCCGTCGTAGAGCCGGTCATCTCTTCAGACTCCGCAGTCACACCGATAATTCAGCCCTCATGAAGCTGTTTCCCCCCCCCCCCCCCCCCCCCCCCCTATGTCAACGCCAGCAACGCCCTAAGCCGAGGTCCGAGTCCCACTAGGGGTCGCCTTTAGTGCTGTTGTTGTAGGTAGTCATGATGTTAGTGTAGTACAAGTAGTTAGCTTAGGTTAAGTATTTTACTTCCCCCCCATTGGCTGGAGACCCTTCAGGTCTCGCCAATACCTGTCCGGTTACGTAGAAACCGTCCCCAAAGACGACCTACAGCAGTAAAATAAAAAAAATAAAAAAAAACTTCGTTCTCTCTCGCGCCTCAGCAGCCGCTAGTTAAGTACTACACCTACACCTGAAGACCCTGGACTCCTCGTATCGTAGTCATAGAACCACGCCCTATAAACTAATCCTGTTATCTATACATATAATAAAACAGTAAAAAAACGGTGTCTGTACATTGAATACATTTAAAAAAAAATGATTGAGGGGGGTTTAGAAACAGTAATAGAGCACGAATCTAAAAAAAAAAGTCTGTCTGTTTGTCTGTTTGTTTGTACACGCTAATCTTCGGAACTGCTGGACGGATTTGAATGTTTTTTTTTTCGTTGTATAGGTATTAAGTCTAGGCAACATATAGGCTATAATTTATCTTGGAAACTTGAACACCTGATGCAGAACCGCAACAGACCAGCTAAACTATAAGAGATAAAAAAATGGTGCCATAGCAAAAATTGTTTCACGTGATGAGCATTTTCTGTTGAGAGAATAAATTTGAAGATCTGGAACACCTGATGTGGAACTCCAAGAGCTCAGCTACACTATAACATATATAGGAATGACGTCTTAGCAAGAGTTGTTCAGCCTGATGAGCAATCTCTGTTGACGTATAAAAACTGAAGATCTGGAACATCTGTTGTGGAATTCCAAGCGCCCAGCTACACTATAACATATATAAGAATGACGTTTTAGCAAAAGTTGTTCAATCTGATAAGCACTCTCTGTTGACTTATAAAAATCGAAGATCTGGAACACCTGTTGTGGAATTCCAAGCGCCCAGCTACACTATAACACATCGGGTGTAAAAAGACCCTCAACGATAACGAAAACCACGTATTCTACCCATCATTTGGATCATTTTTTTCGAACAAACCATACCTGGGAAATCATTGGTTTTGGAGATATTGAAGGTCAAAGTACAATTATTTTTTTTAGTTTTTTCCAAACACGAATTCCGAGTCATAATACTAAACTTTCTTCCATACAAACATTATCAAAAATTTCAATTTTTCCTAACAAATTACGCATTTGAAGTTACAAAAACGCAATGAATATCAAACGCACACGACCGCCTTGGCTCGGCTGTGTGGCCGCTGCACGTATGCAAACGCGCGGCGTCGCCACAACCATAATTTGCACGCTACAAGAAAAAAACGTTTTTTTCGTGCCAAAAAATAAAAGTCGTTTCCCAGCAATTATTTTTGGTCAATGTAATTTAGTTTGACGTACAGAGTGCGTATATTTCGGTTATGTGATGGGTGTTTTTACACCCTGTATATAGGAATGACGTTTTAGCAAAAGTTGTTCAATCTGATGAGCACTCTCTGTTGACGTATAAAAATTGAAGATTTGGAACACCTATTTTGGAATTCCAAGCGCCCAGCTACACTATAACATATATAGGAATCACGTTTTATCAAAAATTGTTCAATCTGATGAGCACTCTCTGTTGACTTATAAAAATCGAAGATCTATAACACCTGTTGTGGAACTCCAACAGTCCAGCTACATCATAACACATATAGGAATGACGTCTGAGCAAAAGTTGTTCGGTCTGATCGGCATTTCCTGTTGACTTATAAAAATCAAAGATCAGAAACATCTGATGTGGAAATAAAAGCTATCACTAATTTCACTGTATAATTAAAAAATAACATAAGCCGGGAGTACCTCCACGCGGTAACGGCGGTAACAGTTAAGGACAGATTTTCGATGACGATGGTATATTATTGAAAATTTGACTCTACTGGCCAAAACTTCCATTTATTTTTTTATTTTATCGAATAAATATGCCTTCGGGATTATGTTATTTGAGTGTTTAATTTCCTTTTCCATTTATCTTCGTGACACGGTAGCCTACCCGGTAACGCAGGGGAGCAGTCACTTAGATTTTAATTGATCAGGTATCTTCACAATAAAACTATAACCATGCCTAGAAAGAGGTCAAATCTTTCCCAATGTTCCAAAGGAGCTAAAAGATTGAGGATCATAAGATCCCAAGAATCTACCAAAGAGCGTCAGGAGAGACTTGATGCTGTTCGAGAACATCAGGCTGCAACTCGCTCCGTGGAAACCTCTTCGGATCGCGAAGCACGCCTGCGTTCTCAGTGTATTTACGCATCTACATCCAGGTCTCTAGAGACCAGTGAAGAATATGATGCGCGACTGACAACTGATTGTGAACGTCACGCATTGTCTCGCGAGTCGGCGACGTTCACGGATAGAGAATTGAGCTTGAGTTCCAAGCGTATCTACGCATTGACTTCTAGGTCTCTAGAGACAAGTGGGGCACGTGATACGCGACTGACCGCTGATCGTGAACGTCACGCATTGTCTCGCAAGTCGGAGACGTTCACGGATAGAGAATTGCGCTTGAGTTCCAAGCGTATCTACGCATTGACTTCTAGGTCTCTAGAGACAAGTGGGGAACGTGATACGCGACTGACCGCTGATCGTGAACGTCACGCATTGTCTCGCAAGTCGGAGACGTTCACGGATAGAGAATTGCGCTTGAGTTCCAAGCGTATCTACGCATTGACTTCTAGGTCTCTAGAGACAAGTGGGGAACGTGATACGCGACTGACCGCTGATCGTGAACGTCACGCATTGTCTCGCAAGTCGGAGACGTTCACGGATAGAGAATTGCGCTTGAGTCCTCAGCGTATCTACGCATTGACTTCTAGCAGGTCTCTAGAGACAAGTGCGGAAGAATTCTCAGCGTCTTCGTACATCTACTAACAGGTCTTTTGAAACGAGTGATGAACGGGATGCGCGACTAACTGCTGATCGAGATTATCATACATTGTCCCGAACACGCACACAACAAAATAGTCATAATCAGTTAGAAAGTGAGAGAGAAAGAATTGCTGGAGTACGGCATGAAGCGACAGAAGAAGAGTGCAACGAACGTTTGAATTCTGATCGACTTCGATATTCTCTGAACAGAATGTCGATATCATCTGAAGAATCGGATGTGGACCAGCTAAAGTATAAGAGATATAAAAATGGTGCCATAGCAAAAATTATTCCACGTGGAGAGCATTTTCTGCTGTGAGAATAAATTTGAAGATCTGGAACACCTGTTGTGGAACTCCAAAGCCCAGCGACACTTTAACATACATATACAGGAATGACGTCTTAGCAAAAGTTGTTTAATCTGATGGGCATTTCCTGTTGACTTACAAAAATGAAAGATCTGGAACGTCTCGAATCATCTCGCGCATCCCGTTGTTTTCCCGTCCCCGGGCTCTTAGAATTCAACATCAGAAGTTTCAGATCTTCGATTTTGACGACCCCGTTGTCGCTGGCATAAGCAACAGGATCCGCGTACGAAGTCGCGGGCAGAAGCTAGTTTCTAGTAAAATAAATATTGTATTGTTAAAAGTGTTTTCATTATTACTCAGTAAGTACACTCCTGCTAAACTGCTTCTTGCTAGATTTTGATTTTATGTGCACTTCATGCTCGTTAAGGGTTGACTTCTTAAGCCACCCTTAACCCGCTAAGCGTGACACTGGCGCCACGAGGCGCAATATCAAGACTTGCGACACGAGGTATTCGCCATGTGGGATGTGCATTCAGCAGTAATTGTGTCTATAGTCATTACGGCCAATGGTTTAATAGCCAAGAGCCTCGACCAACATCTAAAGAGGCTCTCGTTGGGCGGCTGGGTCAAGGGCCTGATACTGTAGGGCCTGTTAGAAAGTTCCGCTCTCTAAGGCCCTGACTATCGGTAGCTTGGACCCTGTTCCCGATGCCGGTGGCCTACTATTTTTTTGATATTTTATAAGTATTTCAAATGAATAAGCGAAGAATAATTGTAGATACAATTAATTCAATTATCTTTATCGCATTATAAATCACGCTTCCCTCAATTTCAATCGTTATTATTCGTTAATCAATTTAACTATAACCACAAACACACCCTCTTAAAATAAAAATCAATTAGCCAGAAACCAAAACTACCAATTTACCCAACTAGTTAAGCCAACGAAACATTACTATAAATTATTATTACGCCCCGAATAAGGCTATTTACACACATTCGTTTATTCCCCGCTCTATTCTGCACACGTTCACCGTATCCGCACTGGCTAATGTGCATAAAGCTTAAGGTGATTCGTTTCGGTGCTTCTCCATACAAATAATTTCTCAATTTGTAAAAATGGAACATTTTGACAAATTGAGAGAGTGAGTTAAAGCTGTTGTTGCTGTGTTGTTTGATTTGGCATTCGTGTTCGTTCCGATACAGACGAGGTTTTTATGAAAAAAAAATTGGTATAGTTGTCCGGAAAATTGGCAAATTCGGGAAAAACTAAAAGTTCTTTTTTCCATGGCAAGTCTGTCGGGTCTGGTATTAAATTATTCGTCTTTGTAGCATATTTAACTAATAACACTAATAAAAAACCGGCCAAGTGCGAGTCGGGGCACGCGCAGTAATAGGGCTCCGTAGTTGCACAATGCGGACTAAGAAGAGGGCTTAGTAATTTTTCAATGGAATTTGTACGAAATTTTTACTTTTCCGGTTGGTCGACAAATACTCGTAAAATTGTAAAGCCTACTTGGCTGTATACTATTACCGTGAATTTTTTCATGTATCTAAAAATAACCAAAACACAGACTTGACTCTAACAAAAATTAGCACTTTAAAGCTTAATATTTCAGAAACGGTTCCCTTAATCTGAAAATTGTCGTCACCAACCCGTAATATTTCTGAGAGACCTATCCAACAATACCCCACACCATGGGGTAGACGAGAAAAAAAAACCCACTTTAAGGATAAAGGAGAAACCCCAAAAAAATTTTTTTTTAATATTTTTGTCATTGTCACACTGTCGGAGTGATTCCAAGCCAAATATACAGGCCGTCCCACGACTTTGCCACATGGAGGGGAAGTGCCTTAAATACTGTAGATAGAAAAATTTACTGAATGAAGACTTCATTTTTATTTTAAAAACAATACGAACTGCATTCAAAGATTTGTAAATAATCACCTGTCTGAACCGGGAATCAAACCCACTAAATGTGAAAACAAAAAAAAACTGTAATTTTATTGTACTAATCGAAAGGCTCGATCAGATGCATTTATTTCTTCTAAATAACATAACATCTAAAATAAAAGGAACACCATGAAATTTAACATTTAATTAAAAATTTTGTTCAGAATAATGAACAGCATTTTCTCTCTATGTCGTGCTTATAACTGACTTTATGTAAGTCCTTTCTGCTTTATTACTATTTCGAAGTATTATTTCAAATATTCACCATGAAAAAATAAATAAATCAACGGTAAGCGAGATTATTAAAAGAGTTACAATTTGTATAGGTACCTACAATAGGAAGAGACACATTTTGAGCATTTAATAAATTAAATTGTTTGTAAGTTGCACAGCTAAACGTGTCTTATTATTTCAAATAAATGTTAAATTTCATGGTGTTCTTTTATTTTAGATGCTATGTTACTTAGAAGAAATAAATGTATCTGATCGAGCCTTTCGATTAGTACAATAAAATTACAGCTTTTTTTGTTTTCGCTTTTAGCGGGTTCGATTCCAGGTTCAGACAGATGATTATTTAAAAATCTTTGAATGCAGTTCGTATTGTTTTTAAAATAAAAATGAAGTCTTCATTCAGTATTTTTTTCTATCTACAGTATTTAAGGTACTTCCCCTCCATGTGGCAAAGTCGTGGGACGCCCTGTATATATGATATCCATGCGAAATTGTAGCTTTCTAGCACTAAGAGTCTCCGAGCTAAGCTGCGGACGGACCGACGAACAGACGGACGGACATAGCGAAACTTTAAGGCTTCCTTGTTCACTGCGGAAACCTAAAAATACGTATACGTAGGTATTTTTTTTTCATTTGTATGGACATTCTTATGAGTATCTACCTTCCACCCTGGGAAAGACGAGGAGTTGTTGTTAGATTTACCGGCTAGAACCACCACCGTGTTCCTCAGAGGAACTAGGAAAAAGGATTAGCTAGTGCATTCACCACACGCCCGGCAGGTCTTGATGCGCCAGCCATTGGCGAATCATGTATCCTAGTACGAAGTACCCACAGTTCTGAATTTACTTAATATTAGATCCTTTTAAATGTACCAAAATAAAACTCACTCATTCACTTATTAATAAATCTACAGGGTGTTAACGAATTCGTGTAATTCCTTAAAACCTCACGATCTACTACTGGTGTAGACAGGCCCCGCATGGGATTTGGCTTGTTTTTTTTTTTTTTTTTGCAACAATAATATTTTATTTGTGTGAACATTTCGATGCCACGCATAAATTAATGAAAGTACGGCGACGCGGCTGACAGGAACGACTAACGCGATATCGCTCTTTACAGTCAGATAACTCAAGGTTCTAAAAAGACTCAAAAATTGAAAACCAAAATTTTTTTTTAATTTTTTTTTTTGTTTGATTTTCTAAAATTTCCGTTTAGGGTTAATCTGTGTCACCATTAGAACACGTGGTTTGAAGGAATTACACGATTTCGTTAACACTAGAGCGCACGCGCGGGCTACATATGTAACCCAGCGTGTAATATTGTCGTATATTTTCTTAACTTGGCGCACTACAGTGCAATCGTCTAGTGTATTCCTCAAGTACTAGCACCCGCTCCCGCCAGTAGCGTGCCAGCTCCTACGGGACACGGACTTCTTCACAAATCTTCCTTGAAGTTGGTGGGCTACACATGTAGCCCGCGCGAGCGTTTGAGGAAGTAAATTTATTACTGTACAGTTGGTGAAATTGAGGTAAATATGATACATTGGCTGTAGTATTACTTTAAAACGTACTGTATATTACTTTTTTAAGTATTTGTTGTTTGTATTTATGGATTTTTGATGGAGCTCAATTATGTTTTGGTAACTTTTTAGACGTCGGATAACTTGAACGATTTGTGTAAACAAGTACAAAGATGGCAGCTTGAAGATGACGAAGACGACGGCATTTTGAGTGAAAGTGAGAAAGAAGGTGGATTCGCGGAACAAAGTGGCCCGCTTAGATCTCCGCACCATTCTCATAAGGAGCAAGATGGCGAGTGGGACGAGAACGAAAATGAAGACGTTCCTTTGTTGACTTTCGCTTCCTACCAGTCCATTGTACCATTATGAAATGGTACAAAATGGAGTAAGTTTCCACCGCCCACTTCAAGAACCAGATCTCACAACATTTTAATCCGTCTAGTAGGCCCAATAGGTGAAGCAAGACGCAAATAGAAGAAGTGGGATTCGATCTTGCAAAAACTTCTATTGAGCGTCGTATATCCCATCAAAATATATCCAGAAATATAAAAATGAAATCAGACTACTTCTAGGACTGGCACAACAAACCCCAGAACATAATATGCCTATTCGTGGAGGAGTTGGTTGGTGTTCTTTTTGCAGCAGGGCGAGCGTTCGCAGTAAGCGATAGCGTATTTGTACCGAACATCAGGCAGTCGTGTGACCTGAATGTCTACCAACAGAGTGATTAATTCCCGATTATTTTGATTATTGGTTCAATTAGATACTTAGAAACCAATTTCATGATAAAAATAACATTCCTAAACGAAAATAAGCCCGACAGATCGCAAACCTTCCAAACATAGTAAATTTTTAAGAAGTTTTTGTTTATGTTTCAAATTATAATAAAAAAGCTAAATTTTGCTGATTGTATGAGCCATTGTGGTAAAAATAAAGATGTATAGTAATTATAGACTGTGTTTTATTCATTTTTTGTCTTATTTGGTGAATTAATTGAATTGTAAGTGGTCTACGCCTGTAGCCCGCGCGTGCGCTCAAGGAGTATTTACGGGCGCGTGCACTCTAGTGTTAACACCCTGTATAGAAAGGTAAACCCTAAAAGCTTGAAATACATGTTTATTGGTAAAACACTATTATTTTACTATTTTTTCGCTATTTCAGCTTTTGTCCCATAGTAAAAGTTGTTCATAATGATGAGTACAGTGACCTCTTAAGAGGTTGTTAGTGTCTTACCAATGACCCTTAAAGCAAAGTATGTATTGGCATCTCGTTAAGAAAAGTTTTTTTTAAATGTCAACCCAAAGAAAGCCAACCGGGATATTGAAGATTGTATGGCAAACGAAGTCGCGGAAAAAGTTTTTAATTTAATGCAACTAGTTTTTGCCTGCTATGGCAGTAATGTACGATTATTCTTAAACAGTTAATTAATTTACTTTATGCTTAAAGTGTGTACTTTACTATTTATTACCAGCCATGCCCGCGACTCCGTTCACGTGGAATTCAGAAACCAATATTGTGTTGCAATACTAACTAAACTTCTTGATAACTTAAAATTCTAATATCTTTTGATTTAGCGAACCGATTACGATGAAACAAAAACTAAATGTTATTCCAGGATACACACAATCCCAATCCTAACTAATATAATAAATGCGAAAGTATGTTTGTTTGTTACCTTTTCACGCCTAAACCACTGAACCGATCATCCGAAAATTTTGCATATACGTTGTCAGGTGTACAGAAACGGACATAGGGTACATTTCATCCCGAAAAAAAAATACTATTCCTGAGGAAAACAACAATAACGATAATAGATGGCACCACGTGTCTTTCGAATCATGATTGAATTATATTAAGAAACTTTAGTAGTGTGTTAAGAGTTTTTTAACGCGAGCGAAGCCGCAGCCAAAAGCTTGTTTGTTATAAAAGTTAACCGCATTGAATCAGTACTTTTAGCGTGATGCATCCACAAACAAATCGACAAACTGACGAACATTCCAAAAATGATTGATATGGATTCTTTTGGTAATCCTTTAACGTGTCAAAAGGTTTGCGAAGCGCAAACGCGAACGCATCCATACTCGCGGTGTATTCGCAGTTGTGTTCGAGACGCAGTGACAAGCGGACGTAACAAAAAATGAGCATCGACTGGAGTAACGATCGCGAACTAGTGTTCCTTGAATGTTATCAAGCAGAGCCCGTGCTTTGGCAAGCCCAACATGCTAAAGCATACAGTGTCAGAGCAGCAGCAACAGTTACTTCCATGTCCATTTCAGACAAATGTGCGAACGAAAATGCGAAAGGTTGCGAGTGTAGAGGGCAATATTTTTCGCACCGTGTTCAAGCGCGGTTCGCGGGCGAGTGTAGATCCCGCTTAATATGTAATAGTGTACGTAATAGTATATTAGTGAACGTATGCACACATTTAACTATTGCGTGGCGACAGAACTAATACAATAGCATAATAATATTATAATGCACACTTTTGCACTGTTGCAATGTAAAATATAACTATCCGTAACCACATTATTGATCTATTGACTGTGATGTTAACCTATTGAAAAATAGACCATTAATTTTGTAAATGGGAGCACAATGCAGCTATTATAGTAAAGTTGACTTTGAGTTTAATTAGATATATTACGTGTATATTGCTGATGACAGTGATGAATTCCCATACTGTTTATGGTCGAGCCTCACTTTGCTGATACATAATAATTATTATCCCTATCAAAATGTAAATTATTATTAGTACTAGCGACCCGTCCCGGCTTCGCACAGGTGCAATGTATTATACATATAAACCTTCCTCTTGAATCACTCTATCTATTAAAAAAACGGCATCAAAATCTGTTGCGTAGTTTTAAAGATCCAAGCATACATAGGGACAGACAGACAGCGGGAACCGACTTTGTTTTATACTATGTAGTGCTGATATATTTTTCCTCTAACTAGCATTATTGTACATGAAATTATTTTAAGCGAGTATCCATGGAGTTTCTTGCCGGCTCTTCTCCATAGAACCTACATTTTGGAACCGTGCAACTAAATTGTCGAGACGTTACCTAAGTTCATGTACCTATTGTGCCTATTCGAACTAAAAAAAATTTGAATTTGAGACAAAGTTGATTGCACTATCCGTTCACGTCAAACTCGTCCGGTTATCTTCGTCTGAGTCTGTCGCGATGCCAGTGGACCTTTTTCGGTACCCAATCAGTACAATTTTTGCCCAGAAGTTGTCGGACATACGGCGAACGTGTCCGGCCCTTGCTATGATTTGAGAAATATTTTTGTATGGAGGCGACTCGAGTCCCAAACCCAACCTCCTCACAGGTGTATTCTCTAAACATTTTGCTAGTCCATACTTCTCAAATAAACAGCGTCTTCGCCGTTTTTTTGGCATATTTATTGTTCCTTATTAAGCTTAAACGGCTAAACGCCCTCTGAACTTACTAGTGTAATGATAACAATAGAAAGGGACTGTTTGGATGCGGTTAGGGCTGTGAGGTTAGCGAGTTTTGGGTTTTGGTGAGTTGGAAATTGATTCCCAGCGGTGTTAAGGGAAAATCAACTCTATTTCTGGAGTATCAGTGTATGTTTTTTCGGAATTATCCTTACGCATATCGTAGAATGCAATGATTAATGTAAAAAGACGGCCACTGCTGGACATAGACCCAAGCATGGCCAAATCGACAGGTCCTGTGCTTCTTGCATCCTTTGCCAGGTCATTACTCCACCATGAGGAGGACCTTTTTTATTTTATTTCATGGTTTATTCCACATTGATACCCTTCGCCCGGGGAAGGCGAAGGGTTATGCCGGATTCTTACCGGCTAAAAACCCACGGTGTTTCTTTTCCTGACCTTTGGCCGGGGTCGCGGGATTTGCAGCTGCATGCACGGTGACCCCGGCAGGCCTCGGTCCGCCAGCCCCTAGCGGACCTCTCCTTCTGTGAGGCCTTACCAACTGCGCGCCGCCTTCTCGGGCCTGTTACTGATCGGGCGACGGATCCCTTTATACGACTTGAAATAACCTGTTTTTTACATCCTCGGTAGTCAAATATGGTGCTAAAAGTCAATAATGGTATTAAATCAAAAGGGATTAAGACATTTTTTTTATATTTCAATGAACTTTTTCTGTAAGAAAAGGCGTTGCCGTTGAAGTGAAGTCTAAAGTTTTTAATTATTATTCTAGAGCCATTATATTCTACTGGACTTTATCCTTATCAACAACTGAATACATTCTGTAAATACTGGTGCCTAATTCTCCTAAAATAAATTGTTGCCAAACGCAATCTAACCACCCGTCAGTCAGTTTTTGTTTTCGAAAACTTTCAAAATGATTGATTTTGTTTTTTGTGTCAAACAATTTGATAGCTTTTGAAATTGAGAACTGTCTGAATAAACGGTTCGGCCTTGGTTCGGTTGTGATTTTTCAAGATTTATTTTAGGAGAATTGGGCCCCTGTTTTCTACAGCAAAGCGCAGTACACATTTTACGGACAAAATCCTTCACGCGCTGGTGTCCTGGCCACACATTTACGGTCATTTCGGTGGGAACATGCCACTGTAATCTTTATTTATTGTTTTGCGCCCAAATTTGCTTTGTTTCGCTGTGTCGTTCGCTCCCCAATTTGGTGCAATGCATGGGTGAGGCTCAAACGGCAATGGTAACTGTTATTGGTATGTCTTGAGATATTGAGTTTGTTGGGAGAAAGCGAGTGGTGTGTTGTTTCCCATAACTCTCTCTGCCTCCACCTTTTCTCAACTATGTTTGGTTTAAGATCCAGTTTAACCAGATGCGGCTGAATACCAGCACCTTCATTGGCGTACCCAGCTTCTGGCCTAGGGGGGGGCAAGTCAGATTTTTTAGGTCGGATCGTCCGCGGCTGTTTTGTCATACACACTACACAAACAAACCTACATGAAAGATTAGGTATATGTAGTGTAGTGTGTAGGGCAAACAGCCGCAAATAATCCTGCTTTATAGGTAGTTAAATAAATAGAAGTAAAGACTATGCATGCATTTTTAGTTTATTTAAATCGACTCTACTTTAAAAGTAATTTTCTAGGATCCCCGCTCGCAACTCAATACCGAAGATTACCGAATACAGCCGAGCGTTCGAACGCTCGGCTGATTCGGTAATCTTCGTCCGCCATCGTCGCGCGCGGTTTTTTGGTAATTGCACCGTGCATTTTGCCAGTGTCTATTGCGCGGTTTATTTAAAAGTTAGAGCATAGGCCCCGTTTACACTTTAATAAGTAATTAGGCGAGTTCATACATGTTCTGCAAGAATTCCAGGGGTTCTGGGTACGCCCATGAGCACCTTATAAGGAGCGGACGGCCATCAGATCTCCGCAGCCCAGTTACTTGGCAATGCCGATATCCTAAGGTGAGACCGGTTGTCAGACTTTCATGCTTCCAACTACCCGTAACGACTGTCATAGGTATTCGTATGACACCCGCAGCGGTATGAAGAGCTCTCCGAGGCATGGAGGGGTCTTCATGTGTTACAAACAGTCACCCAACCACGGAATGACCACGGCCAGTGCAGCGAGACGTTGTAATTTGCAATTTTGTTTGCAATACTGGGTGTCACAGGGTGTTAACGAATTCGTGTATTTCCTTCAAACCACGTGATCTACTAGTAACACTGATTCACTTAGCATAGGTTTCTTTCAGAATCAAGAAAAAAAGTTTTCAAAAAATTAACCATTTTATTCTGTACCTAAGGAATTTTAGCGTCCCAAGTTAACTGATTGCGCGGAGCGATATCATGCTACTCGTGCCCGTCAGTTGTCGCTGTACCTTCATTCTATATGCATGACATCGAAATTTACTACCAAATAAAAAAAAACTGTGAAAAAAAAAGTATTTTATTATTTTTAATCAATATAAATCCCGTGCGGAGTTAATCTATACTATTAATAGATCATATAGTTTGAAGGAATTACACGAATTCGTTTACACCCTGTATGTTAAAAACTACAGCGGACGAGCGTAAGCGAAATAAATACCTATTGTTTGGCTAAAACACCCACACTAACTGTGAAAGAGCTGAACATTTTGAAACGGCTGGACCGATTTCCATCAGACATAGCCTATAAACAACTCGATTAAACCAGCTATCAAACAATAGCTACAACACAAACAGACACACAGACAGACCTACAGACAGACATCATCATCATCATCATCATCTGCCTAGCCTTTTCCCAACTATGTTGGGGTCGGCTTCCAGTCGAACCGGATGCAGCTGAATATCAGTATTTTACATGGAGCAACTGCCTATCAGACCTCCACAACCCAGTAACTGGGTAATACGATACTCTTGGTAAGACTGGTTGTCAGACTTTCTGGCTTCTGACCAACAGTAACGACTGTCAAAGATCTACAAATGACAGCCGGGACCAACGGCTTTACGTGCTTTCCGAGACACGGAGGAAACTCTCTATGGTAAATGGTCACCCATCCACAGACCAACCTCGGCAAGCATGACTTAACCCGGAAGATCGGTCTATGCGGCTGTAATTATTTAGCCACGAGCTCCTACAGACAGACATAGTCTTCAAATTTATAACGCCCCTCTTTTTTCGTCGGGGGTTAAAACAATAGGCTCCAATGTTTCCGGATGAAATTATAAATCATACAATAACTGCCCAAATGTAACGCTGAATGCGCTTTCAGACTTTATTATCCCGATTTGCAGGCTATCGACATTTTACTAACCCATTTTAAATACACAAACAATATTTTGATGATTCAGCCGAAAGACGTCTACTGCTGGACATAGGCCTCCCCCAACCCATGTTGAGGGCGGGGGGTGTTACAGGCGTACTGATTCGGGGCTTGTGGAACACAAGTGAAACACACGGAGTCTGATGTAATAACTGATTTAATTGAAGTTTGGTAAAGCTTATATACAACTTAGAATACAATACAGTGGTTATTTAACGTAACGTCTGTGTTTTAACAATGAATCAACTGTTACCAAGAACAGAGCGCGGTCAAAGGTTTTCTAATCAATGATTTCATTCATTCACAATTTAGTACTTAAAATATAGTACAGTGGTAAGTTATTTAAAATATTTTTGTTTTAATAATAAATCACTATTACCAAAAGTAAAGAGCGATCAAGGGTTTTTCTTATCAATGATTCTATTCATTAACAATGCAGTACAATGGTATATTATTTTAGAATATTTGTGTTTTAATAATAAATCAAACTATTACAAAAAGTAGAGAGCGGTCAAGGGGTTTTCTAGACAATGATTCTATTCATTCACAATATAGTACAATGGATTTATTGTATTTAGAGTGTTAGCCATAATCATCTCTTGTTGATTTACTATGTGTGAAAAAAAAGGGTAATTAGAGTAAGGGTTGGTTACACCTCCCCCCTTAGATTGGAAATTATACTCTAAAAGGACATGAGTATTTTCCAACAAATAATGTAAAAAGGTATAATTATTATATAAATCAATAAATAAAATATTACAGGTAAAAAGTTAAACAAGTAAAAAGAAATTACAAGGATAAAACTTATTCTAATGTTGCTTAAAATTAACACTATTTCATTGATTACAAATTGCTTTCGTCACTATGCACTTGCACTGTGTCTCGATTTGCGGGATAGTTAGTGGGCTGTGATGCTGATGGTGCATTTTCAATTCTTCAATAATATCAATGTTAATAACAGGTAAGTGTATTGATGTTTGTATTTCACCTTCGCCTTTGATTTTAGTGGCATGTTGACTGTTGCAGAACAATATTCGTTTAATGAAATTATTCCAGCTCCTTCAAATTTGTAAGTGCTGAAGTTCTTGTTGCATCCTTCTACTATGTTCATGGATTCAGAGAACAACAATAGCCAATTGTTTTTTCTGAGTAGGTGAATTATATTGAAATGTCTTCTTGTGCTCATTATAGCACAATACTTGTTGTAGTAGTCGAACTTTTGATGAAGTATACTTGTTTCACAGGTGGGCTCTGCATTCTCTTCATGAACGATGACGTAAGACCGTTGATCTCTGGTCAATCCTACATATCTATTTCTTACCAACAGGGTATGGTATAGCTGGGAAATATTATTTTTCTTTGGAAAGGAAATTACTTTATAAGCATGGAAGGCATCTTCATCAATCAAGGGTACTTCTATTATGTATATAAATGTAAGGTTCATCTTGAAAGCATTAAAATTACTAATTGTATCTAAATAATGTATATTAGTGTATGTAGATCTTTCTATACATTGTTCAGCTTGTGGGCTAATGTTCAATTCTTTTAAAAGTTTATAATTATTTATTAAAATTACAGGTAACACGCCCGATAAAGCGGTTTTCGTGCTTTCACTATGTGTTGGTGTTATGCTTAAAATTTGAGGTGTTGGAATAATTGGTTCCATTCGTACCTCTGCTATCCTCGTTGAATCAGTAGCCATTGTTTATTATTCTGGATGAAAGTGAGGACAAAAACAATTCACTAGGAAATTGGACAAATAAGGAAAAATAGAATAAAATGTGAAAAACCGATACCCAATTGGATAAGAGCAAAATATGAAAGACTTACAGCGATATGGCCACCAGCACGATCGTTAGCTTCATAGCTCCGTCCCTCGTTGTATGCAGCAACGTACGGGTCGTCCTCTCAGGTGCAGCTCCGGAACACACGATATGCACTCGTAATTGTTCTCGAAAACTTGCAGGTTTTTCAGCGCGATAATGTCCTTCACTCCAAGAATATCCTACCGACTGCGCCAATGTTACAGGCGTACTGATTCGGGGCTTGTGGAACACAAGTGAAACACACGGAGTCTGATGTAATAACTGATTTAATTGAAGTTTGGTAAAGCTTATATACAACTTAGAATACAATACAGTGGTTATTTAACGTAACGTCTGTGTTTTAACAATGAATCAACTGTTACCAAGAACAGAGCGCGGTCAAAGGTTTTCTAATCAATGATTTCATTCATTCACAATTTAGTACTCAAAATATAGTACAGTGGTAAGTTATTTAAAATATTTTTGTTTTAATAATAAATCAAACTATTACCAAAAGTAAAGAGCGATCAAGGGTTTTTCTTATCAATGATTCTATTCATTAACAATGCAGTACAATGGTATATTATTTTAGAATATTTGTGTTTTAATAATAAATCAAACTATTACAAAAAGTAGAGAGCGGTCAAGGGGTTTTCTAGACAATGATTCTATTCATTCACAATATAGTACAATGGATTTATTGTATTTAGAGTGTTAGCCATAATCATCTCTTGTTGATTTACTATGTGTGAAAAAAAAGGGTAATTAGAGTAAGGGTTGGTTACAGGGGTTGTCATTTCGCCACGCTTGGCAGGCGGGTTGGTGATCGCAGTATGGTTGTTAAAATACTCAGAGAACGCTGCTGCTCATCTAGTGAATCCCTAAGGCCGCAAATTCGGAACGGCGGCGCGTGCAGCGGGCCGTTGTTTTGAGCGAGAACGCTCGACTAGTGAACGTATGGACTTCTCTCTTGGTGTATTCGTAGCTGCGTTTATAGCGTGTAGTTAAGCGGCGTGATCAGTGTTCAGCGTTTTAACGAGCGTGCACAAGTGATATTTTGTTCAGTGTGTCAACATTTGCCAGTAAAAGTGGTGTGTGTGAATGGTGACCTCCGATTGGTCAATGCACTAAGACGCCCCACTCGCACGCACGCTCTAGCGAAAACTAGTTGCGTGCACGTTGAACGCGACGCTGCACGTGACAATACACGCTGGAACGCTCCGCTGCACGCGCCGCCGTTCCGAATTTGCAGCCTTAGTCGCCTTTTACGACACCCACGAGAAGAGACAGTACTATTCTTTACGTCCAGTACCACACGGCATCAAACAATATTTCCATAATGACCAATAGAAATAAAGAAAAATATATCGTAGAAATAAAGGGGATCAAAATATTCCTCCGCATCGCTGTCGACTGGTGCCATTCCCAGAAGACTGGCAGCATTGCCACGTTGTATGGCAATACTAATCCTTTTACCAGAGTAGAGGCTAGTCTTCGGGTCGCGGGAAGTTTCGACCAGCCTGCTGTTATGTCTCTGGATAGGAGTTGGACATTCGGACCTCACGAGCCGTTTGGGGTCGAAACACTCGGGGTGTTTCGACCCCAAATGGCTCGAAAATATAATCCTAACTTCCTAACTAATATTATAACTGCGAAAGTAATTTGTTTGTTTGTTACCTTTTCACGCCTAAACCACTGAACCGATCATCCTGACATTTTGCATATACGTTGTCAGGTGTACAGAAACGGACGTAGGGTACCTTTCATCCCGAAAAAAAGTACTTTTCCCGAGGAAAACAGCAATAACAATAATGGATGGCGCTACGTGTTTTCGAATCATGATTTAATTATATTATTGTAGAAACTTTAGTAGTGTGTTAAAAGTTGATTGTCAAATTCTAAATTAACGCGAGCGAAGCCGCGGGCAAAAGCTAGTTACTAATAAAGTTATGTTATTTATTAATTGATGAATTTTCAATCTTGGCTCCACGTATTTTAAACTATTTTCAAAAAAAAATCGTAGCAAAAAGTTCTCAATTCAACGCGCGGGTTTTTTTTTATCTGTATTGTTGCAAACTTTAGAAGTTTTGAAACAAACAAATACCTAACGGTGAAAACTCAGTGAACGGTTGAGCTTAAATACACGCGCATACGAATTGATTTCTTTTTACATCCGGAGTAGATTTTCATGTGCAAGTCAATAGTAGCGAACTTTAGTTCTAGTATCTCATAATTTCGCAACACTACTAAAATCGCACGTAAATTGTCTTATGTCTTTCTGCCTAGCCGTTTCCCAACTATGTTAGGGTCAGCTGCCAGCCTTACTAGATGCGGCTGAATACCAATATTTTACACGGAGCTACTGCCATCAGACCTTCGCAACTCAGCTAATGGGCAATACCGTAACGAAACCAGGAACCGACATCTTAACGTGCTCTGCGAGATCCGAAAGGGTCTCGATGTGAAACGAACTGTCTGCCACTGTATCCACGGACTGACTGTGGCAAGCGCAGCTTAACTTTACAAAGGATGATGGGCACAAATGTATGGAGTCTGGTACTGGCACCAATCGAAATGAATGATACACCGTTGGAAAGGTATTTTTGTGTAGATTATGAATAACCATGGCGCTTGTCCCGATTCGCTGTCCGATCGAAGCAATCCTGCTTGAAAGTTTATTAATTTTTGTTACATCCTATTAAGTAATTACACATACTTTTATTGTCATTTTTCTCCATTTTGGCATGGTATTTTTATGATAATTATTAATATTTTTCATTATCTAGGTAAGTTAAACAAGTTCGAAGTAAGTTATATCATTTATTGTATGTAAGTATACAGGGTGTAAAAAGACCCATTACATAGCCGAAATCTACGCACTCTGTACATCAAACTAAATAGCATTGACCAAAAATAATTGCTTAGAAACGACTTTTAGGATTTTTAGGCATAAAAAAACGTGTCCGAGTTGTTTAATAAATAGATCACCCCTAACTGAAAAAATACTAAACCGATTTTGTTGTGATTTTCATCCGTTAACTGCATTTTATTTAGCTCAAAATCTGTGCAAATATCATCAAAATCGGTCAAGCTAAACCGGAGATATGATTCTTTTTAATTCTATTTCGAACTAAATATCCAGTATCTTCTGAAGACTATATTTCAAAACGGACAATTGATACGGCTTTGTTGCCATAGTAGTTTTTTGTATTCTTGAAAAGAGCTATCCAACGATGGTAAATTCATTTTGATTGGACATGAGTACCAAAACGCCCATCCTCATTTTAAGATACGCGCAGTTGTTAATATGAGCCTATGCACACGACGTATTTTAAACGCGCCGTCGACGCGCGTTTCTGTCTTACTTCATACTTAAAAAACGTCATTGTGATTTTTTACGTATGGAGTTTGACGGAAACGCGCGTCGACGGCGCGTAGAAAAGACGCCGTGTGCATAGGGCCTTAGCCACCCGCCCCGTCTCATCTGACCAAAATAAAGGAAGTACATATTTCTCCACAACACCACACAGGCATCAAAATTGAATAAAAATCAATTTTAAATCTATAGCTATACAGGGTTTTAACGAAATCGTGTAATTCCTTCAAACCGCGTGATCTATTGGTGACACAGATTAACCCTAAATGGGAGTTTTCGAAAAAAAACGAAAAAGAAATAAATTTTGGTTTTCAATTTCTGAATATTTTTAGAGCCTTGAGTTATCTGACTGCAAAGAGCGATATCGCGTTAGTCGTTCCTGCCAGCCGTGTCACCATACTTTTATTAATTTATGCGTGGCATCGAAATGGTCACAAAAATAAAATTATTTTATTTCAAAAAAAAAAACTATTTTTTTTTACTGAATCCTTATTAGGTGGTTTAGATATAATCGGTAACAAAGCCGCATCATCATCATCATCATCTTCCTGCCCTTATCCGCATGAAAAAAAAATAATTTTATTTTTTTATTTTTAATCAAGCTAAATCCCGTGTGGGGCCTGTCTACACTAGTAGTAGATCATGTGGTTTTAAGAAATTACACGAATTCGTTAACACCCTGTATACGTTAAAAAATAAAAAAGCTAACAATTTCCTTGTAACACTCACATTGTACAGTATTGGCAACACTTCTCTTTAATATCGTCAAAATCAACCAAAAACCAGCCGATTTCCCAACACGTAAATTCCAAAAGTTACTACTAGAATTACCACAAACTTTTTATGACTTCAATTAGGTTCATAAAAGTCAAAATTACACAATTAACCCTCACCTATATAAATTGGTTTTTTATCGTTTTATTCATCCCTGGGAGGTGCGATAATTATTAGGGAGGTTGAGTAGATCATAAAATGTAAGTGCTTTATGATCGTTGGATACCTTTTTAACTAGAAAGTAAAAGGTAATTTTCAAGGAAGTCACTTTATGATTTTTGACGCCTATTTTACAACTCCTCAAATTTTTAATGCCTCTCCAAAGTCCTCTTTCTCGTAAGCTTAATAAGCATAATCAACCAATTACTTAAGTACGTCCGGCGCACCCTGGGCAGTCAGCCCCGCTACTAACCTTGTTGACTGGCTTATCTTTTCACCACAGCATGAGCTATTTTCGTATAGCTCGTGCTGACACGAGAGAAGAAGCAGAAGAAGAACCAATTACTGTTCCACTTCTGGGCAAAGAGATCTTCTTTGAGAAGGAATGAATCAGAAGGGTTTTTAATCACCAAGCTATATGGCATATGGACTTAGCAGTCATTTTCCCGATAGTCGTTACGGCGAATGGCCTTAGAACGTTTGTCCACCGCCGCCGTGACCGACAAACGAGATTATTTCGGATCGAGTTCGGAACGACGTGACGGCGATCGTGTGTCCACCGCGGCCGATCTCGGTGGTTCTCAACACAAGACAAAAGCTTGTGTACCGGCGCTGGCAATCTTGGATGTAGTGGACAAGTGCAGACGTGATTTGTATTGCCAGCATTTGGGCTCGTCACGATCGCGGCGGAGTTCTAGCGGTAGCGCCGATTTACTGACAATCTCGGTGGCCGTGATGACGGCGCTCGGATGACGGACGTGCGGTGGACACGCAGTCATAGTAATGTATGTATCGCTTCTTCGGCAACGTCATCTCGTTCACGGTGACGGTGGCGGTGGACAAACGACCTAATAGCCAAGAGCCTTGATCAACACCTCATGAGGCTCTCGTTTCGCGGTTGGATTCAAAAACCAGTACTCCTTGACACGGCACGCATATTGAAGAGGTTCCTTTCTCTGGATCATTGACTTCTGGCAGCTTGGACCCTGTTCCCGATGCCCGTGGGCTACTACTTTTTTGTATAATAATATTTTTTTATAGAAATATTTTAAAATGTGTTTCATAATCATATATGTTGAATGAATAAACGGAATAATAACCCTCATTCGACTTTATCTACCGAATAACAACGGATATATTCTACTTTTTCCTGTTCAAACATTGGCCGAAATGTAAGGCACATAAAAGCAACTACATTAATTAATTGTAGACATTGTATATCCATCTATCTGGGGGGATGTCATTTATCACATACCCAAGGTTACTGGAACAAATATATTGCCTACATCCTTACTAAAGTTGTTTTGGTCAAGTTGTTCGTGTAATATTTTTGCTTATTTAGGCTTTCTTGTTGTACAAGGTATGGAAGATAAACAGAGGTTTTTGTTGCGTTTCCTTGCTTTTGGATTAACATAGGTATAAGCAGTGTTTGTAGTAGTAGTCCTCTTATCTGCCATAGCAGTGAAAGCTTATCGGTTGAAGGCTTACCTTTCAAGTAGAAAGGTCTGAGTACCAGAACGGATCACATCTCTGAGCTTTCGAGTTCAAAATTATCGCTTGCGTTAACGTTGAAAGAAAAGATCGTGAGGAAACCTGCACACCAGGGTTGGTATAAAAGAAAAAACTGCTCGATGGTGTGTGTAGTTTGCGAACCCGCACCAGACTAGCGTGGTGAATTAAAGTCTTCACCATTTTCATACTGAGAAGAGGTAATCTTTCCAGCAACTAGGTAGTTTTCTTTAAGAATAGGTATTAATGTGTAATTATCATGACGGCTCCTTACAGATACATACCTACAATCTTCTTTGTTTTTGGCTAATGTTTCTGTGATAACAGTTAAATAAAACAGAGATTGAAAGTCCTCATCAAAACTTTTGCTGAAGGGAACCACAAACCAAAACGTCATCTAAGTATAATCGCGTAAAAAAAAAAACTTTTTTAAAAATTCGTCTGAATTGAGAACCTCCTTCTTTTTGAAGTCGGTTAAAAAGTGTCTTAGGATCAACCTCGTTTAAGCGAATTACTGCAATTTAGGTTCTTAAATTGAAACATGTTTTAGGTAATCAATATTCATAGGTATTATTAAAGCTAATAGGATAAAAAATATTAGTAAATAACACATTGATCCCTAGACACTTTTGATGTGTGTATTTTTAGATAACTGTCATTTTCATTTATTTATTTATTTTTTTACTTTAATAACAACGGTCTTGGACCAATTACAGTAATTAAAGATACAGAAATTAAACGTAAAAACATAGTAAAATCTTTCATGAATCTCTCTCGCAATGCTTCAGACATACCAATAAAATCTTCTTCCAATCATCCGCAAACAGATCACAGTTCGTATTATAATTCAAGAGTTCGTTGAGTGCGGTGAGAGTACGAGGTATTGGCGATTTAGCTCGCGCTACAGTGCGACATGAAGGCACAGCAAAAAGTTTGTGCTTCCTGTTGCGGTTGTAATTGTCCGGTACAAAGAATCGAGCCAGCTCATTATGCAGATCTGGTGCATCAATGGACCCGCGAAAAGTTTTACAAACTGTTGTAAGCTGATCACATGCTCTCCTTACCTCAAGTGAGTTGTAACCGAGGCACCCGAGAAGAAATTTGGTTGGGTAGAGGAACGGATAATAACCATGTACGCGCTTGTAAAGGTACCTAAGGAACGCTTTTTGCACCTTTTCTAACACAAGCGCGTAGGTTCTTTCATGAGGGTTCCAAACGCATGCACTGGACTCGAGTTTGGTCCGAACCAATGCATTAAATAAGATCTTAATGACATGTGCATTGTGAAAGTCATTTGAGTTTCGAAGAACGAATCCTAATCTCCGATATGATTCTTTAGCCGTTAGCAACATGTGGTCATGGAATGTGAGCTTTCGATCGAATGTGACTCCCAAATCTTTCATAGCTGTAGTTTTAATGATAGTGTTATTGCATAACTTGTATTCAAAGTCATATCTTCTGTCATTATTGATTGTGTCAATTAGCATGCTGATTAAATTGATTTTCTTACTTTCTTTCTTTCTTTATTTTATTACTATTAAACTTGCATTTATTGCGACTAACATAAATTTTCGGTTATCTCAAAGCTAAGGTTTCTGCAACATAATTACTTGTATTTGTATTCCAGTACCGTAGACATGTCCATAACCGTATTTTTAGGGTTCACTGCTACATTAAAGGTAATAACAATGAAAAAGGGCTTTTGATTTTTAGTAGAATGTGTTTGTACACTGTTGACTTTTATTGCAGACTCTCTGGATTCAAATTCAATAACCATAAAGCGACAAAAAGAATAATATCAAAGCATTGACGTAGAATAAGTATAAAAGTAGGAGATCAACTACGACGGCACGTCCATTGACACTGCAAGTAAAAATCATCATCTGCCTAGCCTTTTCCCAACTATGTTGGGTCGGCTTCCAGTCGAACCGGATGCAGCTGAATATCAGTATTTTACATGGAGCGACTGCCTATCAGACATCCACAACCCAGTAACTGGGTAATACGATACTCTTGGTAAGACTGGTTATCAGACTTTCTGGCTTCTGACCAACAGTAACGACTGTCAAAGATCTACAAATGACAGCCGGGACCAACGGCTTTACGTGCTTTCCGAGGCACGGAGGAAACTCGCTATGGTAAATGGTCACCCATCCACAGACCAACCTCGGCAAGCGTGGTTTAACCCGGAAGATCGGTCTATGCGGCTGTAATTATTTAGCCACGAGCTCCTCTGCACACACTGCAAGTAAAAATGTGTTGAGAAATAATATTTACAACGCGTCATTCGTTCAACGCAGATGTGTGCATTCTGCAACTGTAGGCCAAACTTAAACAAAAACGTGGATCAGTCGCTCGACAGTTTTGACGTCGCTAATTAACAGTATGGTAACTGTGATACCGTTTGGAGGTTTGTATGAATGACACACGTGCGCCTTGTCGAGCGGTCACTTTAATTATGGACTAGTCGAGCAATAAATCTACAAAATATCAAACATGTCAAGTACTGCCATACACAAACATGGTGACTCGTTGGCATATGCATACACACATTGAAAACAGATGTTGGAGTGGCGTGCCGTGTTATCGTAGTTGATCTTTATTTAGATATATATAAATATAGATTACTACAGGGAAGACGGAGGCTTCGTTTGCTCGCTTCGCTCGCTCACTCTAGCCCCCGTCATTCCCTTTGAACATTTTTTTTTTGATGCCCTTCGCCCGGGGAAGGCGAAGGGGTATGCCGGACTCTTACCGGCTAAAAACCCACGGTGTTCCTTCTCCTGACCCTTGGCCGAGATCGCGGGATTCGCAGCTGCATGCACCGCGACCCCGGCAGGCCTCGGTCCGCCAGCCCCTGGTAGACCTCTTCCTCTGTGGGGCCTTGCCCCACGTCCTCCTGAGAGGGGCGCACGAAACACAGCGCGCCGCCTTCTCGGGCCTGTTACTGGTCGGGCGACGGGTACCCTAACCCGCCGCCCGCAGGCCACACACTACGGTGGCCGGAGATCGTCGCGCGCCCTCCGGCGCCCGGTGCGTCTGGCGCGGGAAGGGAGAGTGACAGCTGCCTCTCTCTCCCTCTCCGCTCCCTCCTTGGTCGCCATCACCTCCTCGCAGAAGGAGGCGACGGCTTCCCACGCACTCTCGCTCCCGACCATGGACAGTACCACAGCCGGAAGCGAGAGGTCACCACCGACCGCCGCGACTAGTTTTACTTTACTAACTTAACAACTTTATTAACATTACAAGTAAAGTAAAGTCGTTTGTTCGCTTCGCTCGCTCACTCTAGCCCCCGTCATTCCTTTTGAACCTAACCTATCCGTGGCGGGGTTCTCCTTAACCACCAGTGTGCGGCTGCACCTAGTTCTAGCCGTTATGATGAAGGCTAAACCTTTTTATAACCGAAGCTAAGTAGGATTCATGTAAGTTTAACCGCATGTGGCCGGTTGCACCTAGTTGTACCCGGCTAAAACTAGGTGTAGCCGCACTTCGGCTATGAGCCGTAACATTATACAGGTTGAAATTGTAAACACTCGACAAACCGAAATGAGAGATTGTACTCATCACTATGAACAACTTTTACTATGGTACAAAACGGGAAATCGCGTAAAAAAAACAGATGTTCCCTACATTTATGTTCGCATAACTCGTCAAAATGTAGAGAACAGCTGATTTTTTTTTCGCGATTTCCGGTTTGCTCCCTTAGTAAAAGTTGTTCATAGTGATAAGTACAATCTCCCATTTCGGTTTGTCGAGTGTTTACAATTTCAACCTGTATATTAAAAAAACGTGCACAATTGAGACTCTCCTCCTTCTTTAACGGCTGATTCCTACGCTTTACCGAGCGTTATCGATTGAAATTAAGGCTCTTGTATACCAATAATAAAGGAAAGACCGCTACAGGTTTGAATAAAAGATCCTATCATACGTAAGTAGATATCTTACTTAATAGCTTACGAGACTATATATATGCCAAGTTTGGCAATGAAAAATGCTACTATAGGTAAGCAAAAAGATTCGTTGTTGTTAAAAGATGACATTATTCAGTAAAGCAGTATTTCTCAAAGTGGGCGATAATGCCCTCATGTAGGTACGAAAGGCCTACAGGGAGCAGTAAAGGGCGGTAAAATGACTGCGATTGTGATTTTTAAGATGTGGTAAAGTTAAAAATATTAGGGGGCGCTAGACAATAATTGATTCTCAAAGTGGGCGGTAGACGAAATAAGTTTGAGAACCTCTGCACCAAAGCATCAGACTTAATGTAAATAAACAACTTTACGAATAATTCCTTTATTAGGAAGAGCCAATTACACGAAACACAATAGCGATAATTTTAAAGTGGGCGCATTGTGTTTTGTTTACATTTCGTCTGGCGCTTCTGTGAATCTTCTTACATATAAAGAGACTGGTACTGACTGACATTTGATTCATCAACGCACAGCCTAAACCACTAAAGCTGGAAATATGAAATTTGGACAGTAGGTTCCTTACGTGACAAAAACATCCACTAAGAAGGGATTTTTCGAAATTCAACCCCTAAAGGGGTGAAAAGGGTGATTAACGTTTGTATGCAAGTCTGTCATTTTTAAAGTAAGAAATTAAGTGTTAAGGTTTCTGGTTAGGAGTAAATGTACATGTGTTTAAGAGTTTTTGGAAATTCAACCCCTGAGGGGGTGAAATAAGTGTTGTAAGTTTGTATGAGAAATCTGGTGCTTTTGAAGTAAGAAGCATGAAATTCAATATTTAGGTTACTGGTCAGAAATAAACGTACACATGTTTCAGGGTTTTTGGAAATTCAACCCCTAAGGGGGTGAAATAAGTGTTGTAAGTTTGTATGAGAAATCTGGTAATTTTGAAGTAAGAAACATGGAATTCGATATTTAGGTTACTGGTCAGAAATAAATATACACGTGTTTCATGGTGTTTGGAAATTCTACCCCTAAGGGGTGAAATAGAGGATAAAAGTTTCTACGAAGTTAAAAGCATGAAATCAACTAATAGAGTTTCTGCTGGGAAATAAACATACACGTGTTTGGTGTTTTTTGGAAGTACTACCTCTAAGAGGGTAAAATAATAAGGGTTGAAAGTTTGTTTGAGAAATGTGCTACTTTTGAAGTAAGAAGCATGGAATTAAATATTTAGGCTTCTGCTTAGAAGTAAACATTCACGTTTGAGGGTTTATGGACATTCTTCGCCTAAGGGATAAAATAAGGGATGAAAGTTTTTTCATACTTGAAAGCATGATATCAAATAATTGGCCTCTGATTAGAAATAAATGTACACATAAACATATTATGTTTGAGCATTTTTAACCTTTAAGGAGGTGAAATTGCAAGTTTTTATGAAAAATCTGGTACTTTTGAAGTAATAAGGGGAGAAACTGACTGAATGGCTGACGGATCTTTCAACGCAAAGCCTAAACCGCTGGGGTTAGAAACTTGAAATGTTCAAAGTGGGTACCTCAAATAACGTTGGCATCCACTAAGGAAAGGTTTTTGGAAATTTCACCCCGTAAGTGGTGAAATGGGTTGTTAACGTTTGTATGAAAACCCTTATTCCATGGGGTTATTAACTAAACATTTGGCACAAACAATGTTCAAAGTAAATAATAAAAGATGGACTTTTAGGATTTCACTAAAAAGGGGCTTAATCAAGGTTCAAAATCTCACGCAAGCGAAGCTGCGGGCAGAAGCTAGTCTATACATATAAAAGGAGAAGCTGACTGACTGACTGACTGATCTATCAACGCACAGCCTAAACCGCTGGGGTTAGAAACTTGAAATTTTGACAGTAGGTTCCTTTTGTAACGTAGGCATCCACTAAGAAGGGATTTTTCGAAATTCTACCCCTAAGGGAATTAAATAGGGGATGAAAGTTTGTATAGAAAATCGTCACTTAACGGGTTCAAAATTTCACGCAAGCGAAGCTGCGGGCGAAAGCTAGTATAGTATAATATTGCCACTCAGTCCCCTAAGGCAGATCTCACACTACCACACACCACGCTCCAGTGCGCGAGGCTACGTTTTTAACGTTGACCGTAAGTACTTCAGTTTGTATACAGGGTGGTTCAAAAGTCGTGGATCAAACGAAACAGGGCGATAGTTGGGTTTATTTGCAGTAAAAAATATCTGTGTGGCAGAGCCCTAACTAGATCTCCTTAAAAGTTATGACACTAAGAGTGTTTTTTTAAAAAATATCAAAATTTGTAACAAATAGGCAATTAGAGTAAAATGGGTACCTATTTTAAAACAATATATGGTGTTTAGTTGCTTGAAAGTGCTTTTATGACAGTGGGTACCATGATTTATGAGTATTGGCACTTTTTTCAATATCTTTTAAGTCTCATGAAAAAATATTTGTAACTTTAGAACCTTACTGTAAAAAAAAATGTTCTACCATATAATGCTGCAAATAACCCCAACTATCGCCCTGTTTCGTTTGATCCACGACTTTTGAACCACTCTGTATAAAACACGCACGCGCGTGGCGTCCCTCAAAGTATGGCACACCGGGATCTGCAGCATCATCATCATTAATTTTTATGTTCTTTCCCTTGTTTTGTATGTATCGTCTTCTATTACTAGGTATATTTAATTATTATAATTGGTCTAACACTGAGTTGCAAGAAAGATACCATTAGGTGATCATTAACTAATCCGTCATTAAGAATAATGTTTCCATTAAATTAATGGCTATTGCATGAACACTAATTAGGTCGTAGTTTGTTCTTCATTTATTAACCATCATAGATTGAAATCATGGGGAGTTTGACACATCAAAAATTAATTTTAATGGATAGTTAATCATTCCATTAAATCTAGCTTCTTGCAATGGACAGAAGAGGTTAATGGAGCATTAACATTCTAATGAGAGCATTAAAATTTAATGAACCTTTCTTGCAACTGAGTGTAAAACAGTTTTAATTAAAGTAAATAACACTGAGTTGCAAGAAAGATACCATTATGTGATCATTAACTAATCCGTCATTAAGAAAAATGTTTCCATTAAATTAATGGCTATTGCATGAACACTAATTAGGTCGTAGTTCGTTCTTCATTTACTAATTATCTTACATTGAAATCATGGGAAGTTTGACACATCAAAAATTAATTTTAATGGATAGTTAATCATTCCATTAAATCTAGCTTCTTGCAATGGACAGAAGAGGTTAATGGAGCATTAATATTCTAATGAGAGCATTAAAATTTAATGGACCTTTCTTGCAACCGAGTGTAAGTTAATCATTTAGCCGAAAGACGTTCACTGCTGGACATAGGCCTCCCCCAAAAGGGAGGGTTTGCCGTAATCGTCCCGCTTGGCAGGCCGGTTGGCGATCGCAGTATGGTTGTTAAAGTACTCAGAGAACGCTGCTGCCCGTCCTCTAGAGAATCCCGTAGTCGCCTTTTACCACACCCATGGGAAGAGATGGGGTAGTGCTATTCTTTAAGTCCGCCACCACACGATTTGCAGCAGTAACACGCAGATTATTGCGAATAATGGACGTGCCCACGATGGAACTCGATGTCGACAGGTTCATCTGTGGCCCCGCACAGAGACGCAGGTAAAACCGCACGATGATGCAGATCTGCTTCTCCGTCACCGAGCGCTTGGATGAGTCGCCCCGCGCATTAAAGCGTGGCGTGTGGTAGTGTGTGATCCGCCTAATCTGTAAATATCATCTACCACACTTCACTATAAGAGCCCAAATACACTCAATACTCAATTTTTTATTGCATTCCATATGTTACAGAGATGGTAATAAACAAATTAAAGATACAATATGGACCCTGTCGGGCACGCAAAAATTTAGGAGAGAGGAAGAGGGCTGCATAGCAATTTAATCAAATCAATATTATTATAAATATCATAAATTATTAGTGTGTTACATTCGGTATATGATTTTATATGTATATATTAATATTTATTTTCATTGTTTAGGTATTGCCATTGCATAACGATAGGTCATTATCATGTCTTAATAAAAGTATTTTTAGAAGTATTTGTTATAATATGTATGTCATTGTATGTATTAATGAAATTATGTATTTAAATAGATTAATTTTAAGTATATTATATTAAATTAATTATGTATTTAAATTATATATTTTTTATTTATTTTAATTATGTAGATACATTATTTATTTATTTATTCATATTTATACAAGAATTACTGTGTTCCATATTATATTCTTTTTATAATAGTTTGTTTTTGATAAAGTAATTTCATTTTGCAATCGTTTTATCATCTAGAAATTCCTTTACTGTGTAATATGTCTTGGATTCTAGAAATCGCTTCAATTTATTTATAAATATGTGTGTTTTGCTTATTTCTCTAATTTCATTTGGCAGTTTATTACAGATTGTAATGGACATAATTAAGGGGCTGGTTGAGTGCATTTTGATTCGGGATTGAGGTTTGTTAATTTTGTTTTTGTTATGTCTAAAAGTGTATCTTTTTTGTGTCTCTTCGCAACTGGTGTATTAATCTTGATGTGTTTTGACAAATTTACATAATTCTAAAATATATAAACAAGGAAGTGTGAGTATTTTATGTTTTTGGAAGTGTGGTTTACAGCTGTCTGTTTGTTCTATGTTTGTTATTATTCTGATTAACTTCCGATATATAACACATCCGATACTTGCCTCTGATAGCCGGTTCCGATAGTCTGATCAGACTATCTGAAGGCCTCCGCGCCATACATTTGTTTGAACATGAACTACACGTACGATCAGACCATCGGATCGGATGTCAGAATCGTAAGCATCGTCCGGGCGTCGTCGTCGTACAGAAAAAATCGGACACGAGAATCGTACGTGTATTTCATGAATCCGATCAGATAGTCGGATCCGGCTCCCGGAAGCAAGTATTGGACTTGTATTTTAACCTTAATAAACAATTCACTCCTCATCGCAGACACGACAGTTCTTAACACTCATTGCATAAAATCACCGCGTTACAATAAAACTAATGACGTCATTACGAAAAATGTGGCAGAAATCGTAAACAGAGTAATGAAATTCGTTACAAACAAGAAAGTGGGGAATTATACAATAAATAAATAAATGCAAGACTGAAGCACGGATATGCTAATTCTTGTCATTTGATGGTGTCAGGGTGCGGTGTTAAAGCGAGGCGATGAGCGGAGTATTATGCTGAACATTTTTCTTTGTTCATAATGCAGAGTAGGAGTGGGGATAGCACGCATTAGAATAAGAATAAAATGGGGAAAAAGAAGAAAAAAATATATACAAGGCGGCTAGTCGGAAAGGGGGTTCTATTCCGCAAGTCACCTAAAGTATCACTGATGACTGTTTTAAAACAAGTGTTCAAATATCAAAGGACAATGCTCATGGATGTATGGAGTACCGTACCATGCTGCATCAAAGTCAAACTTTGTTTTTTATAGACTACACTTATCATATTGACTCCTACAAAAGTTATTTTTGTAAACAAAACGCGAGTTTCGGAGATTTTAGAAATAATTCTAAATAACCTGACAATGTGGACATGTCATACACGATTTGTTATTGCTCTAAAAACAGTAATCCGCATCTATTGCATTCTAAATCTCTATGACCGGCTGTGAACGGCCAATTAACCATAGATAAAAAATGATATTCGTTTAAATAAAAATTCTAATCTATTCTAGTTGTTTTTAATTAATGTGGAATCGGCAAAATATAATGTTTTACATGTTTTTTGAAAGATGTGATCATGATACTTTAAAAATTCAAGGTTATAGTAATCATAAATCATGTGAAACGGAACGTCATGTAAAGGGAATAAAACAATATCAACATTTTTTTACTTTAAATTAAATTCCCTGTTCAAAAATCAAATCCCCGACGCGTAATGTCGTAAAAAATTATGAAAATAATTACTAGGTATAATATTTTGATCTTGATGCATGAGACTTTTTGGTACCACTTTTGGTCATTCTCCTTTGATAGTTATTATTTCCATGCACTATGTCTTTATTTTAGTTGTTTCAAAGATTGTACATCCCTGCTTTAGTTGCGAATCCAGAAAATGCAGCTTTTAATCCGTGACCCCAAATATAACCTAAAATATAGACAGCTGATCATAGTCGAGAATAGATAGATTTTAGCGTATTTTTTTATGAAATCGTTGAATCTTTGAAATCTTCTTTTAAAATATTGTTTTTGGGGAAAGTTGTTGAGCAAAAGTTTTTCATCATTGTGGGTACTTTAACACCCTTTCGGATTAATACCCCTTTTCCGACTAACCTTGTATTAATACACAAATAATGACGCAATACAATACCCATGCCCAGCTCAGCCTTTTTTCGACTATGTTTGGGTCAGCTACCAGTCTAACCAAATGCTGCTGAATACCAGTATTTTACACGAAACGACTGCTACCATACATCCGCAACCCAGTTACTGGGCAATGCCGATATCCAAAGGTTAGTCCGGTTGTTAGACTTCAGGGCTTTTGACTACCCTTAATGACTGTCATAAGCTATGTCTACACCAGCGCGCTTTCATGTTCATCTTGCGTCTTCGTCTGAAGCATGCGTCAAGCGCCATAGCGCATGAGACTAGTTCGACAAAAGCGCATGCCCCTACCGCACGCTAATCCGTCTATTGTATGTCGACTGACGACTGACCGAGGCGCACCGGTGTAGACGATAAGCTGTATGCGTTCTTATGGCAATCAATATTGCATGTGGTTGACGCAAGAGGAATTGATAGTTGAAAGCGGTCTGGTGTAGACATACCAATAGGTATATACGTATGAAACACGGAACCGACAGTTTTTATAAATGTTGTTAGGTCCACAATAATATTTCATCAGGTATTTGTGTCTTATACAATTTCCCCGAAGACTCTGTAAACTCATAATATTATTACACAGAAAAAAAAACAAAGTAATAATGCTATTCATTTTACGTTCAACTTGAACATTAATACACCGGAGATGCGTCTTGTTTTTTTCCATTATTATTTGTAAAAGCTTTCAGTACAATATAAATAAAGAAAAATGTTGCCAAGTTTTATTTGAATCTGCAGAATATATTGCAGATATCAAGAATTGAGCTCATAAATGCAGGGTGTAAACGAATTCGTGTCATCATCTGCCTACTTCAAACCGCGTGACTAAGATTGTCCCTACCTAGCCCTCCGCGTGACTAAGATTGTCCCTACCTAGCCCTCACTTAGGGCTAGGTAAGGACAATTTTAGGGCTTTTTAGGGCTTCTCAGGATAAACGAAAAAAATGTTAAGAAAGAAAACATAATGTTCTGTACCTGAGTTCTTTTAGCGCTCTGAATTAACTGACTACGTGGAGCAATATCGCGCTAGTCGTACCAGTAAGCTGGTGTCGCCATGCTTTTAATTATTTATGTGTGGCATCGAAATGTTCTAAAAATCTATATATATAAAAGAAAGTCGTGTTAGTTACTTCACTTATAACTCAAGAACGGCTGAACCGATTTAGCTGAAAATTGGCAGGGAGGTAGTTTAGAGCCAGGAGAAGGACATAGGATACTTTTTATCCCGTTCGACATCATGTAGGTAGGTAGTAGGTAGGTAGTAGGTAGGTAGTAGGTAGGTAGTAGGTAGGTAGTAGGTAGGTAGTAGGTAGGTAGTAGGTAGGTAGTAGGTAGGTAGTAGGTAGGTAGTAGGTAGGTAGTAGGTAGGTAGTAGGTAGGTAGTAGGTAGGTAGTAGGTAGGTAGTAGGTAGGTAGTAGGTAGGTAGTAGGTAGGTAGTAGGTAGGTAGTAGGTAGGTAGTAGGTAGGTAGTAGGTAGGTAGTAGGTAGGTAGTAGGTAGGTAGTAGGTAGGTAGTAGGTAGGTAGTAGGTAGGTAGTAGGTAGGTAGTAGGTAGGTAGTAGGTAGGTAGTAGGTAGGTAGTAGGTAGGTAGTAGGTAGGTAGTAGGTAGGTAGTAGGTAGGTAGTAGGTAGGTAGTAGGTAGGTAGTAGGTAGGTAGTAGGTAGGTAGTAGGTAGGTAGTAGGTAGGTAGTAGGTAGGTAGTAGGTAGGTAGTAGGTAGGTAGTAGGTAGGTAGTAGGTAGGTAGTAGGTAGGTAGTAGGTAGGTAGTAGGTAGTTAGTAGGTAGGTAGTAGGTAGGTAGTAGGTAGGTAGTAGGTAGGTAGTAGGTAGGTAGTAGGTAGGTAGTAGGTAGGTAGTAGGTAGGTAGTAGGTAGGTAGTAGGTAGGTAGTAGGTAGGTAGTAGGTAGGTAGTAGGTAGGTAGTAGGTAGGTAGTAGGTAGGTAGTAGGTAGGTAGTAGGTAGGTAGTAGGTAGGTAGTAGGTAGGTAGTAGGTAGGTAGTAGGTAGGTAGTAGGTAGGTAGTAGGTAGGTAGTAGGTAGGTAGTAGGTAGGTAGTAGGTAGGTAGTAGGTAGGTAGTAGGTAGGTAGTAGGTAGGTAGTAGGTAGGTAGTAGGTAGGTAGTAGGTAGGTAGTAGGTAGGTAGTAGGTAGGTAGTAGGTAGGTAGTAGGTAGGTAGTAGGTAGGTAGTAGGTAGGTAGTAGGTAGGTAGTAGGTAGGTAGTAGGTAGGTAGTAGGTAGGTAGTAGGTAGGTAGTAGGTAGGTAGTAAGTAGGAAAAAGTGCATTGCAACGCATGCGGGTACAGCTAGTATATATATATATATTTTATTTAAACTGTGGTTTGTAGTAGTCTCTATACTATGTGGCGAACCAGCGCCGTCAAACTCCTAACTGCGCCGACAAGTTCGGACCTGCTCCGATCAGCGCTGGTAGGCCGTCATTTGTTGCTGTATTTGCAAAGGAATAAGGCGTATTTTTGTTAAAAAATGCCAGCCCCTGCTTCTACCCGCTTCCTTTATGTAGCGTTTACCTGCACGGACTAGTACCGATAAGCGCTGGTAGGTTGGCGCTGGTTATCTGCTTCCTTTATGTATACGCCCTTAGGCCTAAAATCTCCTCATTCTGTGAAGAGGCCCGTGCCCAGCAGTGGGACAGAGTAATGGGCTGTAATCATGCTAAATGTTCACTTCTAAACATGGAGCCTCCTCGTAGAACAAAACAATGCACGGTTGCGAGGAAACATTGCCATAACACTTCATTGTGCCGCTTCCCAACTTTGCTAATGAGTAGCTCATACATTTTATTAGTAAACAATGTCTTGAATACAAGTTGCCAATAGTTACTAAAACGCTACGTAACAGTGAAGCCACACTGCTCCGTTGCGTTGCGACGTCGCAGCGCTAGATTTGAACCAATCGAGTGAAGCTATACTCCTCTGTTGCGTTGCGTGGAATCTATGGATTGGTCCAAATCTAGCGTTGCGACATCGCAACGTAGCGCAACGGAGCAGCGTGGCTTCGTTCTTTATGTTTCGGGATAGATACGATGTTTCGAAGCTTTTGCCGTCGCCATAAAATACGTACACTCTTACTTTTAGAGGATTGTAATTTTTAAACACAAATAAATTATACTTGTCCTTGTCATTTGTATGCCAACGAATAGAGATAGCAATAGGCTAGTTAAATAACCTTTAATCATCGTTTGTAAGTAAGGGTGCAAAATACTCGTTTAATAAACTGTGTGTGTGTGTGTCTGTGTGTGTGTGTCTTAAAGTACTACCTATAATTAGTCTTAAATAAGAAGTCTAAAAAGTGTATAAAGACTCACCAGATCCCACAGTTAAACCATTACTACGGTTTTGTGGGGCTTAGTTTATAATTTATTAATTTGCTATAATTATGTGAACTTAAAATAAAATAAATAAATAATTTAGGCCGCTCTGAAACCTGGCTTTTGCGTTCTGTTTATCACATCAGAGAGGCAAAGTTATTTGGTACTCGTAAAATAACTTTGCCGCTCCGAAACCAGGCTTTGATCGTTCTGGTGCTAACTTCCGAGGGGCATATTATTTGCTCTTCTGAAACCAGGCTTTGAGCGTTCTGGTACTCACTTCAGAGAGGCAAAGTTATTTGGTACTCGTAAAATAACTTTGCCGCTCTGAAAATAAGCATTGAGCATTCGATTCCTCACTTCAGGTGGGTAAAGTTATTTTACGCGTACTGCAAGTGTAGGTATGTACCTACACGTTCCAAATACACGTTTAATCAAGTTTCTGAAAAAGGGTTTATAATTTTTGTTGTACTAGTAAATACAACAAAAATTATTTCGACAAAAACCTAGACAACAACACAAAAAATAGCAAACCCTAAAACAACTATTTGAGGTACAATTAAGGCCAAAGTAATTAACACGCCGCAAGCGAGGCGAATACCTATTCTAGTTTGTGAAAAAGTGTCTAATGCTTTTTTTACTATTGAATACGCCCAGCGCTCCATAACGCAAGTAACAGATGTTGGATAAAGAACAGCTAGGCTGAAGTAGGAGTGGGCTGGTCATATCGCTCGAATGCACCCGCCCAGATGGGCAAAGATCGTTACTTACTGGACGCCTGAAGGAGGACATCGCCGAGGTCAACCGCTGCGTAGGTGGCGTGACGATCTAGACGTGTTTGTGGGGTTGGCATGGTCAGAAATGGCACAAAATAGAGATGTTTGGAAGGCAAAAAAAAAGTGAATTCACTAAATACAATTTCGACAAAAACCTAGATAACTACACAACACGTAAAACCGCCTATCTACACAAAAAATATACCTAACCCAAAAACAACTAACTGAGGTGCAATAAGACCAAAGAAAGATAAACTAGTAGTAGTATACTATACTATAGTAGTAGTAGTAGTTTCTAGTTTCTGAAAAATTGTTTATAATATTTTTGTATAAGTAAATACACTGAAGACTATTTCGACAAAAACTTAGATAACTACACAACACGGTTTAGGCTCCGCTCGCCCCTTAGATCTTGCCCCTTTCGATTAAAATGTTCAACTCGCCCCGTATTTTATTTTTTTGATGTAGTGATTCGCCCCTTACAAAGGGGCGAGTGGAAAATTGACATTTAAATAATTATTTTGGTGTATCGATTCGCCCCTTGCGGCATTTCCTTTGAAATTTAACCAAAAAAGGTACAGTTAGACAGAAAAATGCACACATTATGAATAACGCCATGTTTGATTACTAACTCTAACTGTAATCTTCACCAACTCGTGACACATGTGATAGTTTTTACTTCCTGGCTTACCTATAATAACAAAGGAAACTTTTTATAGGTCCAAAAAAAAAAAGTTTTTTTTTAATTGGTACCCGTTGAGAAATTCGTATACAGGGTGGAAACGTTAAGTGTCAACAGGCGATTAAAGTCAAATAGTTTTTATTTCATGTAGACCAGATCACTGGTGCTTTCAAAAGGTCAACACTAGGTGGTCGGTTCCAAGAAGTAGGTCCATTGGAGAAGAGCCGGCAAGAAACTCCGTAGACACTCTTTTAAAAAAGTAAATGATTTGACAATTTTCGTTGTAGTAATGTAAAGCCGGGTATCCACTTAGGTTCGCCGTGGTTTGCGAACACTGTGTGCTCCGCGAACGTGAACGTGTACAGTGTACACACTTAGGCTGCAACATCAGTGCTCCTGTACGAACAAACTGCGCTCCCCTTTGAGATCCCGCAAAAAACCGCTTCCCGAGCGCTCCGCCGTGCTCCGATCGTGCTCCAGTCGCGCTCCGCGATCACGACGTATCCATTATGTTTGGTTTGCGGAGCGGGCGCATTCGCAAACCACGGCGAACCTAAGTGGATACCCGGCTTAAGAACAATGCAAATTAGAGTACATACAGTTAACAACATGAAAAGCAATGAGAAAGTTAGCCTTTTAAAACGATTGCCATAGCAGTTACGAGCTGACCAGTCCCAACAGACAGCACCCGTTCACGAGCATGACGCATACATCGGCGTCGCTCAGCTCAACCATGTTGCAGGACATGTTGCAGGAAACTCAACGACCCCATGCACAATGCCACCATCAGCAGGACATTTCAGTGAGCATGACAGACTCATACCGATAGACAATAGGCAGTCAAATATTAAGAATGAAAGTGTAACACTGAATGCTGCATGGTCCTCACATTTTACAGCCTTGCGTAGGTATTAACAGAATAATATTAATAATTAATAATTGCAATTCAATGTCAAACTAATATAGGCAAATATTAGCAATAAATAAATTAAATGAAAACTCAAAGAAAAAAAAACAATCAAAATTGGAAACATTAGAATAAAAAATAAGATAAAATGACATACTTATTGAGTCAATAAAATAAAAAATAATTACAATAAGTAAGCATTTGAATAATGTCCGTTTCTTCTGTTAGACGGTGCCAGAGGGTCGCAGTGTGCAGGAGGGAATCGTATGCCAGACATCTTTATCTTCGATGTACTGATTTAGGCTATATATAATATGCTTTAGACCGATTATTCCGTCAGTTTATGAAATATTTCAGAACTTATGGCTAATATCAAAACTAGGCGGACTAATTACTAAAATAACATAAATATTTTTGGAAAAAATTGCCATTAGTCGAGAACTTTGATTTTACCTACTTCAGTACATTTAGTATGACATTTTTGTTCATGAAATATTCAGGAAGCTTATATTTTTTTGCATTTAATTTTCGAGCTAAATTGTTTATGAATGATAGGATTAATAATAACTCAATAAAAAAATTGATACTTTTTCTTTCTTGTAATTGACAAAGTCAGCAATATTTTTTTTTTACTTTTAATCAATTGAACTGGCTGAAACCGAAAAATAACAAGTTACTAAAAAAAACTACCGAGTAAGCTCAGAGTTTCAAATTTAAAAAAAAGTTGTTCTCTTGTTTTTTTTTTAATTAATAAAAAATACACCTAATGCCTATTCCCTTAAAGCGTAGGTAGGTAGAGGAGTTCTTTTATACATGCAGCCTCATGACGTTCATTCAGTTCGTCATGACGGTATTTAGCGCCATTTAATAAAAAACATTGTCATTGAACTATTAGTATTTTATTAGTTAAACAAACTGCTTGCAATATTATTATTATTTATTAGACATGAAAATAATAGGCTATCGCATTACGAAGGCAATCTGAACCTACAAAATCTGTTTGTTTTCTGTTCGAAATCCTGGGTTAGATTTAGGTAGTGCTCAGGAATCTGGTGTTATGAAGCTTTATTACAGATATGACTAAAATAGATCGAAGTCGAGTAAAGCTAACTCCGCCGCCATATTAACAGAAAAGAAGAGAGATTACTTAGGTATGATTGGTATGAACAGTTGAAAGAAATTCTCATACTAAATGTATGGAGGGAGCGAAAGATAAAATTTTCAACGTCTGGCTTTTTTTTTCCTGAAGTTATTTATACTCTCCATGTAGCCTAGTTTTGATAATAGCCTTAACTTTTTAAATATCTCTTAAATTGGCGAAAAAATCGTCTGTTGACACTTAACGATTCCACCCTGTATAATATAATGCTTTCTCTTTCTATGTTCGTATTATAATGTGGAAGGGATGCGTTTTGCGATATTTGCCAATTAATTTAGTACTTATCTCCATGTGTAATTAAGTAGGTGAAATATTCCGTTGTATTGTGAGTGTAATTCCTGATTGGAAGTTAAGGTAAGTTTTTATTACACTTGAATTTCCATTTTTTGTTAAATTAGATATTAAGCTAACGCCTTATATTCTAATAATTGTGTTTGGCTACTACTTCTGAATGGTATCAGTTTTATTACATCGCTACAAATATTATATAAAACAATTTTGCTACTCTTGCCTTGTACGAGTACGCTATAATCACAAATACAATTTGAGTTTTTGAGTACATACTCGTAAAACAAATTCTAGATTCGGCAGACTAAACCATAGTCTGCCGACTCTAGAATTATAAGTAGCATCATTTTAATCATTAGATTACGATGATACTTTTGAAAAGATAGATATCTGTATCTACCTTTTCAAAGGTATCATCATCACGCTTATGTCGAAGCCTTTTTTTTTACTTGTGTGTACCTACTGCACTTTCATAATATCTGTCATTACTGAATTTTGCTTCATTTTGTCATAATTGGTGCATTTTTAATAAATTTAACTTGTTGCAATTATTTTGTGAATTTTACAAACTGACATGCAGAGCTGTTTCAAAGTTATCTTCTTTCTTTTTTTCTTTTTCTTTCCTCTTGTTTGTTCCTTGTTCCTTCATTTGTAATCCTCAGCTAGAAGTTATCTGACGATTGAAAAATCGGCCCTTAACATAATGAAATTCTGGTGTGATACATTTTATAGCTTTTTAGAGTTTCTGGTGATAAATAGTTTTTGTACAAAACCGTAGTCTCTAATTAGAAAATCTTTGATTATTTTGTACAGTTTTTTTAGTCATGTAAGTGTTGATTCCATAACTTTGATCTGTGATTTTTATATAATTATCCATATATAAACCAAAAAGTGTAACATTTAATTGTTAAACATTGAAGAGTAAGTATATACCTACGTGATTAGATTCCAAATTACACTTTTTTAACTACATGTGCAGTTTTATTTCAATCTTCTTCATTAAATCCCAAGAAGACACTATTGAAGTTTTAAGAAAAAAAAAATTATTTAAATATTTAAAAACTTAGAGTGCTGACTGTACTTTTAACTTAGTAACAATCGGGGGCGATTTGAGGTATCTAATATTCAAGGGGGCGAGTAGATACACTTACGCAATCAGGGGCAAGATCCAAGGGGCGAGCGGAGCCTACACCCACAACACGTGTAACTGCCTATCTACACCAAAAATATACCCAACCAAAAACAACTAAATAAGGTACAATTAAGCCCAAACAAATTAACATGCCGCAAGCTAGATGTACCTATAAATTTAGTTTCTGAAAAAGGGTTTGTAATTTTTTTGTAAGTACTACTAAGTACACTAATGAGTATTTCGACAAAAACTTAGATAATTATTCCGCTCGTGTACAATTACATAACGCCTACGCCTCCAGTGCGTTCCATCCATGAAGCCACGCCCCTCTTCTTTTTGAGAGAGGTAGCCGCGTGGTGTGTATATACACATCTTTTAAGAATCACGGCTCATCCTCCGTGCGGAAGATGTTCGGTCCTTTGGAAGGCATACACGGGCACAGGTCCAACGCGTAGAGGCCCCTTTGAGAACTTCAGTCTAAAATGGGATGGGGCACCAACGGGGATTATCCACGGCTGCACTATTGGAGTACGGTCATGGACCGTCCCAGGTTGGTGTAAAATATGGTGAAAAATATTTGGCCTATGGTAGGGGTGTTAAGTGGATTGGATAACTTCTATTGCCGGAAGAAAACGGCGTCTGCCTTTCAAGTTTAAAACTGAAAAGTTTTGGCAGACGGTGACTCGCCAGATCACTAGCTGGGCCCCCTGAAAAGCCGCCAATATAACAGGCGAAGAGGGTAACAAACACATCTTTTATTATTATCTTATACTAGAGGTCGCTTGCGGCTTCACCCGCGTGGATATCGTTTATGGCGTATTCCGTAGCCTATGTCCTTCTCCAGGTTCCAAATCTCTGTACCAAGTTTCATCAAAGTCATTTCAGCAGTTTAGACGTGAAAGTGTAACAGACAAGAGTTACTTTCGGATTTATAATATTAGTAGGGATTATTGTGCGTATGTATACATCAAACTATTGTGTGGCGATAGAACTAACACAATAGAGTGGGGTACGTCTTCGTGGATTGAACTATAATAATATATGTATCTACACTTAAAAATACCGAACTGATATATCACAAATGATGAAATCCACAGAAGAACTAAGATAACCGACATAGCCTGAAGAATTGCCAAATTTAAGTGACAGTGGGCGGGGCACATTGCTCGTAGAACGGATGACCGATGGAGCCGAAAGGTTCTGGAGTGGTGACTGCGTACCGGAAGGCGCAGCGTGGGTAGGCCTCCCACAAGGTGGACTGATGACCTGGTGAGGCTCGCGGGAATCCGCTGGATGCGAAAAATATAGGACCGGTCGATGTGGCGATAAACAAATTGAGGTACAATAAAGACCAACACCACACAACCACATTGCTCGCATAACGGATGGCCGCTGGGGCCGAAAGCCGAAAGGTTCTGGAGTGGTGATAACGTACCGGAAGACGCAGCGTGGGTAGGCCTCCCACAAGGTAGACCGATGACATGGTGAAGGACGTGGAAACCCGCTGGATGCGAGGAGCACAAGACCGCTTGATTTGGCGATGCTTGGGGGAGGCCTATGTCGTCTTTCAGCTGAATGGTGATCTTCTTCTTAGCGTATCGATGGCAAATATAAATACTAAATAATATGATTTTGTAAAAAAAATTGTTTGGCCCTGAATTCAGCCACGGCAACACCATCCGATGACGCAGTCATTAGGTCCTCACGCGTGCAGGTGATAGGGCATGCGGCGCAAGACAAAAGGTGGGCCATGGTCTGCTGAGAGACGCCGCATAGGCACTGAAGATCGGTGCCATCTGCGAAACCCCACCTTAGGAGGTTCTCTTTGCTGCGGCCGACCTGGGTACGAAGTCTGTTTAAAGTCTTCCAATTCGACCACGGCAACGCGTGCCGCCCAGGTGGAAGACTCTCTGATGGCTCGATGAACTGTTCAGGAAGCTGTAGTTTCTCTCGCCAAAGATCGCATCGTACCGATGTGGAGTTGCCATCAGACGGGCTCACGCATCTAAGAATTTTTTTTCGGCTTTTAAGTCTCTAGTGCACAGAAGTATAATTGTACATTGGGTGCCGTGAGTCTTTTTCTACTTTCGTCCTTTCTATGCGGCTTGCTACAGTCCTACGAATTCCAGGGGGCGCAATGCCGATTAGTGGAATGATGATGATGATGATGGAAACAACAAATTGAGGTACAATTAAGGGCAAAGACACGCCAAAAGCATGCGTCGACGAGATAAAAAAGGTCTTCACTTGAAAACATCTCCCTTGAATAAAATCAGGAGTAAAGATTTTACGGAGATAGCAAATTACGTGAAGGAAACAGCAAATGAACTGAGAATGCGATTATTTTGCCCTGAGACTAGCGAAAATTTATACGGAATGCTCCCTTTATTTAACGACTGAAGGTGGGTGGTGAGCTGAGTGGACTTGTGTACATAATGAATTAGTTAAAGTGAATTAATTTTTAAGTGTAGTTGTGTAGTCCAGTTTAAACGTAGGACTTCCAGTTGGTAATTGGGAAGACGGCGGCAAATATTAGATAGAGAACATAGGAGCTAGGAGTTAATGAAATAGATGCGACATGCAGACGGTTGGCATTAATGAAAATAATTTGATACTCAAAACAGTTGCAGACATTGTGATAAGTCAGACCATCACTAAATAGTATAAAACAAAGTCGCTTCCCGCTGTCTATCTGTCCCTATGTGTGCTTAGATCCTTAAAACTACGCAACAGATTTTGATGCGGTTTTTTTTAACAGATAGATTGATTTGAGAGGAAGGTTTATGTGTTTAATACATGCATATTATAGTAGAGAAAAACGTGGAATACGCGATAAACGACATCCACGCGGGCGAAGCCACTGGCGACCTCTAGTTATTAAATGTAAACCTGAAGGCAGGAATTGAACATCTAAGAAATAACTGCTTCCACTAGACTAAAATTATTTACATTTGAATTTATAAAATAACCACTAGGTGTCTGCAACCAGGTGACGTTTCCGGATTGAGCGCAGTTCACTGCGACCAATCGCATTTCAGCAAATTGGTTCTTCTCGGATATTCTCGTGCAGCGTATACAATCTTGTTGAGTTTTCTATATTTTAATAATACTTGGAAACCCAGATTGCATGCAAATAAGGAAATAATAATAAACTTGCTGGTTCCCGAGATCTCGTTTGCATGAGACTTTGAAATATGTATTGGTTTTAAAAGAAATTCTGAAACATGATTTTTATATATTTCTTACGCATAGGGTGTTATACGAATACTTTTGACAGTCGTTACGGGTAGTTTGAAGTCCGAAATTCTGACAACTGGTCTAACCTTAGGATATCGACTTTGCCCAGTAACTGGGTTGCGGAGGTCTGATGGCAGTCGCTCCGTATGAAATACTGGTATTCAGCTGCATCAGGTTGGATTGGAGACTGACCCTAAAGTAGTTGGGAAAAGGCTCACAAATGCACATTCGGATAGTAACATAGTCGTGTTACTTCAAGAACTTCAGCTTCAAAACTCATTTATTCAAAATTAAGTTCAAAAACTAAAACCCGACTACTGAAAAGTGAATGAAATACGAAAATATTATCATCTGAAATTGTTATGTGCAAACTATTCAATATTTATACACGTAATAATATTTTAACGTATTTAATACATATTCATAGTGATGTTCAGAGGATAGCCGTGATCCGTGGGTAGCAATATGTGTATTTTTGAAATGTTTTAATTAAGTTCTTCCATTTGATACCTGTTTACGCACACTGTGCGTCTAAGTACAACTTACAAACCCACTGTGCAGCGCAGCGGGGAGCCTGCGGGGCGCGAGGGACGAGGCCCGCGCTACGCATCGCGCCGGCACGCGCCGCCCGCGCCCCCTTTCTGCTCGGGTCACAGAGACCGTGTGTACGCGTCACTTTAGAACCATTTTTCATTACTATAATTGTTGTTCAGTATTAAACGCTATAGAGCAGATTCGCCTATTATTTAAATTGTGACCCACAAACGTATATTCTGAACAATACCCAACACGACTTCATTAAACAAAGTTTTTTTTTAGTTCTTGACTGTATGTCCTCTAGAGGGCGCCATATTTAATTTAATGTGACGTCACATAACCTTTAACCAGCGGACAATCTAGACGCTTCTAACGATACCTCATTTGTCAAATTATGATAAGTAGTTTGGTAGTTTGGAAGTTACAAAGGAACAGATGAACGTACATAGGTACATACATCATCATCTGCCTAGCCTTTTCCCAACTATGTTGGGGTCGGCTTCCAGTCGAACCGGATGCAGCTGAATATCAGTATTTTACATGGAGCGACTGCCTATCAGACCTCCACAACCCAGTAACTGGGTAATACGATACTCTTGGTAAGACTGGTTGTCAGACTTTCTGGCTTCTGACCAACAGTAACGACTGTCAAAGATCTACAAATGACAGCCGGGACCAACGGCTTTACGTGCTTTCCGAGGCACGGAGGAAACTCGCTATGGTAAATGGTCACCCATCCACGGACCAACCTCGGCAAGCGTGGCTTAACCCGGAAGATCGGTCTATGCGGCTGTAATTATTTAGCCACGAGCTCCTCCACGTCCACTCTACTCCACTGAACGTACATACATACATACCAGTCAAAATTATATACCGTCCTTTTTGCTTTGCCGTAGTCGGGTAAAAACAGTCTATAATTATTTAGTTCCTTTTGAAAGTCTATGTTACAAAAGACAGTTCCCAAAAACGGCCGCCCTTCAACGCTTCTTAGTATTATTAATTACTTGTTACGTTTTGATATACCCCAGTGAATTAAGGTTTATTACTTCAAGATATTGTGTCTGCTTGAATCGTGACCTAGTTGTATAACAATCGGCCTAATTACTCTCACTCTGGGTACGGGCTTCTTTACTGGGTGAGAAGGGTTTAAGCCTTAGTCTATCACGCTGGTCTGATGCGGGATTGCGGACTATACACCATCAAGAACTTTAATTTTGAAGCCCTCTACGATAGTCCGAGTGCGGAAAATTAAAGATATTATTATGTATGTTATATAATAATAGTTAATAATTGATTTATTTATCTCCACAAATAACATTAAATAAAGTAGACAATTGAAGTTGACAAGCAGTGTAGGCGAATTAGTAATTTGTGGGAGATTTGGAGTCTAAACAAAGCCTAGGCCTGTATTTTAGAACTCCAGGACCCCCGTTACATCATAATGTTGTAAGTTAAGTTTATTAAGAATTTTATAAATCTTAATTTAAGAGGGAAAAGTGTAGTGTTTTTAGAGTTCCTTAGTCGACAAGGAACCCTTATAGTTTCGCCATATCCGTCTGTCCGTCCGTCCGCAGCTTAGCTAAGGTTAAAAAAAAATGTTTTAGTATTCGTCCTGCTCACTTAAAATGGGGGTGTTTTTTTTCTCGTCTACCACGTGGTGTGGGGTGTTGTTGGATAGGTCTTTCAAAAAAATATTGCGGATTTGTCAGAACAACTTTTCGATTAAGGTATCCGTTTCTGAAATAGCTATAAATATAAATAAAATAATAATATAATAAAAAAATATAATAGCTTTAAAGTGCTAATTTCTGTTAGTGTCCCCCCTCCCCCTGCCAGCTAAACGGTTAGTTTTGGATTTATGTGAAAAATACACAACGAAGTTAAGGAAAACTATCACAGCTAAGTAGACTTTACAAGTTTACGAGTAATAGTCGACCAACTTATAAAATGTACTTGGAAAAGTAGAAATTTCGTACAAATTCCATTGAAAAGTTACTAAGCCCTCTTCTTAGTCCGCATTATTGTGCAACTACGGAACCCTATCACTGCGCGTGGCCCGACACACATTTGGCCGGTTTTTGTATTATAGGTATTAAAACCTATACCCCCTTATTACAAAAGATGGTTTAAACCAAGACTAATGTAAACTCAGGTTTAAAATATACCCATCACTTTCTTATGTCATATAACAAAAAGAGACGGGGCTATTTTAAAACCTAGGTTTTTCTTAGACCATCTTTTGTATTATGGGGAATAGTGTTCAATTTCAGTGGACGTGGACGTCAGGACACTCAAGAGAAATTAAAACCATTCTGCGATCGTCTTTGTTTCATATAATACAATTCTTGTTAATTCTTCATTAACTCTTTTTGAGGGCAGAAATAAGTCAAGAACAATTTATATTTCTACTAGGGCTACATAATATGATATGTCTAAACCCGTGCGCTTTCATGTTCATCTTGCGCTTTCAACTTTCAATTCCTCTTGCGTCAAGCGCATGCAATACTGATTGCCTTAAGACGCATGCAGCTTATCGTCTACACCGGTGCGCTTCAGTCAGTCGTCAGTCGACATGCAATAGACGGATTAGCGTGCGCTAGGGGCATGCGCTTTTGTTAAACTAGTATTAAGGCATGCGCTATTGCATGCGCTATGGCGCTTCACGCATGCTTCAGACGAAGACGCAAGATGCACATGGCACTGGTGCAGACATAGCTATATAGAAAGGCATCTTCCACACTAAACAATTTTAGGTCAATCATTAATCACAAAGTAAGGCGACGTCTCTGCTGTTGCTGTCTACATTCTACGTCTAGACCAGGGCTGTCCAAGCCACGGCCCGCGGGCCGTTAGCCATTAGTTTATTTTATTCCTTTAATTGGGAAGGCAATGCAAATTAAAAGAAGGTCGCACCTCCATACTTATTTATTGCAACCAATTAACACCGTCAGAGTTATATTAGTAGTAATATCAAACAGTTTGACTCGCAACCTCGCCGCGTGTTCAGCTCATGATTAAGGGTTCCATTTGGGTCCGAAACTGGTCGGCCAATCCCAAAACATGCACGTGAGTAAACCGTGACTAATCATAAATATGAAACGCATTACAACCGTTAAAAATGCATCGGTACACACAACCAAATAAACAAATATACAGGCAACTAATTACTTTCCTATTTTAACAGAATTATGCGTGTGTTGAGTGGCCAAGATTGCCATCGCTTGTCTGAGTAAGTCTTGCGTACAAATAGTTATTATGCACACTGTCATAGTGAGAATTGCCTGCTTATGGTATCAACTGAAAATCAGCGCTAGATGTTTGACGCTCAGGCTGAGTTGGTGACCCTTTTCGCCATGGAAATACACGACAGCTTAGAATGTGTATATTTTTATGTTTTTATTGTTTATGCTGTCATTGTGTCCTTATCAATTTTTTTTTGCTTTCTTTCTTTCTTTAGTAGTGCATTGATATCTGTTGTTTGCTTATATACCTACCACTTTTGTTGAGCGCTATTTCTGACTGTATAATCAAAGGTTGCGCCATTAGTTCAACATTTACCTACCACATTGAAGATTGATAATATCTATTTCTACGGCCCACCAATGTTTTTTTTTATTTGTATTGGCCCGCAAACGTCTTCGGCTTGGACAGCCCTGACATTTAGCTTATAATATATTGTGTTCTAGAGCTTTACAACAAATAACAGCTGAATGTGCAGAAATATTAGAGCTTTTAGCTAGATACTGTGTGCACACGTTTTAAGTATATGTGTATAACTTTTGTAGTATCTTCTCAAAGTGCAGGTAACCTTGTAATGTTATTGTGTTTATAACATACAACATTTTAAGGTAAAAATACCCTAATCTCGTACTGTGAGGAGATTATAGGTAGATACATGTAGTGGCTTTTATTTGTTTCAGTGTAGAATTGTACCGACTTCTGAAACTGTAAATTTTATATTATGCTAATTATTTAACTCTTTTTTTTAGTTTTTTGTGAAGTTGGTTTTTACGTTTATTTAAAGTTTTTTTTATTAATTACGTTTTAGTGCCATAACTTACACGGTTTAAGACTACAAATTTAAATGACACGGTTGCGTAATTTTTCCAGCAACTAGGTAGTTTTCTTTGAGCATAGGTATTAATGTATGATTATCATACCGGCTCCTTACAAATACTACAATCTTCTTTGTTCTTGGCTAATGTTTCTGTGATGACAATTAAAACAGAGATTGGAAGTCCTCATCAAAATTTTGCTGAAGGGAACAAGCCAAAACGTCATCTAAGTATATGTTTTTGTAGATTTTTTCAAAAAGCGCTGAATCAATTTCGATAAAATTTATATGGGATCACCTCTGAAGTATGGCCTACCAAACAAAAAAAGAATCATTAAAATCCATTTATAATTGGCGGAGATATAGCGTAACAAAAAAAAACAGACGAATTGAGAACCTCCTCCTTTTTGAAGTCGGTTAAAAATACTATGCTTTCCACTACAACATTCTCACCTTAATCAATCAAAAACCATTTTTTTCCTAACGCACCAATTAAACTCTGTATTAGAATAAGCTAGCATTCTTAGTTTCCGAGATATTAAAGTTTATGTTGGTAACCTACACTTTCCTTTTTATTTCACCCGGTGGCTATAAAAACTCCTACAATATTAAGAAAATAACTTAAGCTAATAAACCCGGAAACAAATCAAAGGCACTGTTACTAACAAACATACTCCCAAATACTTAGAAAACAAACTCCAATACCCAGTGATATATCGCTCAACTTTTTATAGCGTACATGGTGGCGAAACTTTGTGGAAAATGCGAAAAAAATGTGTTATCTCCATATGGTGCCTTTATAGGGAAGTTGTGTGTGTTAGGATGTGAACAGACATGAGAAGGCACACAGTTGGAATGCCTCTTTTTATACGCTTTGCTGTGTATAGAAATTGTTGCTCACTACGAGTATTTTCCGCGCACGTGCCTTGAGAACAGACTGAAGTTTTTATTTAAAGCTTTAATTTATCAACTTGGGATAATATCAGATTACGCTGTACTATTTCTCTATAAAGTATAGCTCATTGCGTCATAAACTCACACTCTCGTCTCTCGTGTGGTGCCGGACTTAAAGAATAGCACTACCCCATCTCTTCCCATGGGTGTCGTAAAAGGCGACTAAGGGATTCTCTAGAGGATGGGCAGCAGCGTTCTCTGAGTACTTTAACAACCATACTGCGATCGCCAACCCGCCTGCCAAGCGTGGCGATTACGGTAAACCCCCCCAACATGGCTTGTTGGGGAGGCCTATGTCCAGCAATGGACGTCTTTCGGCTGAATGACGATGAGCCGGTCTACTATGTGTAACAAGTTATTTGACGGCGATCCGTCGACGGACGGGTTAGAAGTGAAGCGGTGCGGGAACCGGCGAATCGTACGATTTAGCTCTGAAAATTGCTCTAGTGTATCGCGTACATCAAGCCAATACTTTATAGCATATGTGAACGTGTCCATATAAAATAGATACTGAGCGATATCGTCCTGCTATACAACGTTATTTTTACTTTATGCGAAAACCGAGACACCCCAACAAGATTTTCATCAGAACTGCCTGAATATGTTTTTTTTTAGTAAATCTCCAAGTTACACCTTAGTTTATGTCGCGTTAAGTTCGCTAAAAAAGTGTGAAATGCCTGAGATGTGCTATGTAGGAGTTGTCTACTACACGGAAACTGACCGAGCGGACCATTTCAAGCCTCAAGGTGTCTGTTCCCGTCAATTGTTATGGGTAGAAACCTACTGAAACAAAATTAAAATTTATGAAAAAAAAAAATGTGGTGTAAAAAATATGTCAATCGATTCTCCTAGTGATTCTGAACAAATAAGTTTCAGGTTTCGCATATACTAAAACTAACCTTGTATACTATTCTCTATATAGTATACTTATAGCGTAGTTTGAATTGCGTTTAACCCTTGTTAATGTCAAATCAAGTCAAATAGTTTTTATTTCAAGTAGACCAGATCACTGGTGCTTTCAAAAGGTCAACACTAGGTGCTTGGTTCCGAGTAGTAGGTCCTTTGGAGAAGAGCCGGAAAGAAACTCCAAGGACACTCTTTAAAAAGAATGGTGTGACAATTAATTCATTCATTGTAGTAATGTAAGACCAATGCAGATTAATCTACATGCAGTTAACAATATGAAAAGCAATGAGAAAGTTAGCCTTTTAAAACGATTGCCATAGCAGTTACGAGCTGACCAGTCCCAACAGGCAGCACCCGTTCACGAGCAGGACGCATGCATCGGCGTCGCTCAGCTCAACCATGTTACAGGGAACTCAACGACCCGATGCATAACGCCATCATCAGCAGGACATTTCAGTGAGCATGACAGACTCATACCGATATCGCGATAGACAATAGGCAGTCAAATATTAAGAATGAAAGAACACTACATGCTGCATGGTCCTCATATTTTACAGCCTTGCGTAGGTGTAATGAGTTGGTAAACGGGAGTAATTAATGAGGTGATGGCTGACTGAGGAAAATGAAAGAGAAAAACATATTGCGCCGACCGCAACTAATTTGGGAACAGGGCAAGAAGAAAAAGAAGAAGAATGATTTGGTCCGGGGAAGTACTATTATCATACCCATGTTTACCGCCAAGCAGCATTGTCGTGTTCAAGTTTGAAGGGTATGGGAGCCGGTGAAATTACAGACACATGAGACTTTTGAACTTTGGCTTAAAGGTTGGCGATACATCAGCAATTCTCTTGGGGTTGGTAGGTGTTTATAGGCAGCGGTAGCCACTTACTCGTTCTACCAGTAGGCCGTCGGCCTGAGTGCTACTACATTAAAATAACTATGCTTGGGAGCAAATAAATCGAGCCACTTCTATTTTTCACGCATAAGTAATTGTTTTTTTTTTGGTATAATGGAACAGATCAATTCTAAACATATATCGCCTAAAAGGTTATTTAATAACCTTTACAATGAGGGTCGTTTTTTGTCAACATAGAATTATATAATTCATGAAAACTAATAACCAGGACACGTGAAAAAAGGAGTGGCTCGATTTCTTTGCCCCCAAGTGTAGATTCGTTGAGATTTCTTTCCTAGTTCCACAAGAAAATAAACGTTACTACAACAAAACAATGGTGCCCAATTAAGTACCAACAATAATTAATGCTACTAGGGATAAGATTTTTATTTAGAAGAGAGATCTTTAAGGAGTTTCAAGAAACAAATCAATGCAAAGCGTTGTTCATATGATGCCTAGCTGAATAATTGTGTTTTGACACAATATGCGAGCTGAGCATTCATTGAGGATGGGTAGTTCTTTGTGTCCTCATGGATTGTGACTATTTTGTATTCAGGCTGTCAACGGATTCGTGTAATTTCTACCACGTGATCTATGGTGACATAGATTGACTCTTAGTGGTTTTTTTTCGTCCTTTTTTCTTTTTCTGATTCATTTTTGCGCTTCGAGTTAATCGACTGAGCAGAACGTTATCGCGCTAGTCGTGCCCGACAGCTGTGTCACTGTGCTTTCATTCATTTATGCGTGGCATCGAAATTACCTACCAAAAAATAATAGTAAAAATTGCTTATTTTTTTATTGAAACCTTATTATGTGGTTCAGACACTACCACTTAACATTACCGTAAGAAATAAATTAAAATTAATGAAGCTTAATTCCGTGCTTGGTTAATCTCAATCAGTAATAAGATCATGTAGTTTTAAGGAATAATACGATTTTGGTTCTACCTTGTATAATTGTTTCAGAGTCTCAACTTCAGCATAAAGCATTCTTATGCTTTTGTTTGAGCATTATTTGTCTCAACTCAAGGCGAGGCATGCTCGTAGTCTCGAACAGTCTACTCATGCCTTTAAGTACAGACAATTAAGAAACTTGGTAAAGACAGGGACTTGTTTTATTGTAGTCCGTTGAGCTTATCGTAGTTATGAGCTTACAACTGGGTCATTGTTTGTTGACAACCGGGGCAGAACCTGTCAGTACTCTGTGTTATTTGTACTTTTGTCCGTTTTGTAGGTGGAAGTCGCGTTTCGTTTATAGCATACATACCTAGTTGTCTAAGTTCGATTGCGTATGCCACGTGTAACTTATTGAACGCAAACACGAAAAGCGGTTTGTTTTAAAAAAAATGTGTATTTTATCTCTTGGGTCATTGGACTCATCATTACGAACAACTTTTACTGTGGGACCAAACCAGTAATCGCGAAAAAAAATCAGCTGTTCCCTACATTTATGTTCGCATAACTCGTCAAAATGTAGGGAACAGCTGTTTTTTTTTTCTCGATTTCTGGTTTGGTCCCATAGTAAAAGTTGTTCATAATGATGAGTACAATGACCCCTTAAGATATCGTTAGTATCTCACCAGTCATTCTGTATAGGTATTTTGCATCACAATAATCCTCATGCTGTGTAATTGCCAAGTCCGAAAAATATCTTTATACCCAAACTCATCATCTGCCTAGCCTTTTCCCAACTATGTTGGGGTCGGCTTCCAGTCGAACCGGATGCAGCTGAATATCAGTATTTTACATGGAGCGACTGCCTATCTGACCTCCACAACCCAGTAACTGGGTAATACGATACTCTTGGTAAGACTGGTTGTCAGACTTTCTGGCTTCTGACCAACAGTAACGACTGTCAAAGATCTACAAATGACAGCCGGGACCAACGGCTTTACGTGCTTTCCGAGGCACGGAGGAAACTCGCTATGGTAAATGGTCACCCATCCACAGACTAACCTCGGCAAGCGTGGCTTAACCCGGAAGATCGGTCTATGTGGCTGTAATTATTTAGCCACGAGCTCCTCTATCCAGCTATCTTTATACCCAAACTACCAAGTCAAAATCGAAATTCAAGGAAAGTTATGTTAGAACGTTCTAAAAGATGAACACATACGGTCGCGGACTCGAAATGTTTAAGGTGTGTACGGACAGCGCGTACATTGGTACGCGTACTCGGTTACGCGTACGCAGGAACGCTTAGTTCGTACAAGGCTTAAGACAGGCACCTCCATACAGGTGTGTACGGACAGCGCGTACATTGGCTCGCGTAGTCGGTTACACGTGTCCTGGAATGCCATGTCCATACTTGCAGCTACGCGTACGTTCCCTAAGAGTGTACGCGTCGCTGCAAGTATGGACGTGGCGTTCCAGGACACGCGTAACCGACTACGCGTACATTGGAACGCTTAGTCCGTACACACCTTCAGATTTCAAATTCGATTTCTTACCACACTGTGCGCAATAAGGTTTAAGATGTCATATCAACTTATGTCATATCGACCTTATGAAAAAGTAATGTGCAAGCAATTATAGAATTTATTCTCTAAATTATAAAAATTGCAAAAGAACTCTCAAGGAAGCTCTTCAAAGTATGTCCTATGAAGATACAGAGAAATTATTAGTTGTACTTAAATAAAAGTGTACTTGTACTAATTAAGTTAAGCTAAGTTAGGATAGGATTTTAGCAAGTAGGATTTATTGTACTATTTACACCTTTTTACATACCTATTAGATGATTAGATTTTTATAAGTAATGTGATTATTTAGAAATATTATACCTTGCCACGCCTGAAACACAGGATGACCTAGTTCAGGCACATAACACAAGTGATTTTTCGTAGATTTAAGCAAATTTGTATTGAGTGTTTTACCTTTTTACCTGAATAAACTTTTTATTATTTTATTATTATAGACCTTAGGTTGATAAACATTTCAAGTCCCCGAATGTACACTTTGATACTACCCCGCCTAGTTTAATAAAACAGGTACGTTATACCTATATTGGACTATTACGTCCATACGAGCGGCCCTGGCACCTCTATCTAAGATCGTCAATCTACGATAAAATCTCAAAGTTTTCTTATAAAACGACCTTCGCAATGACTTTGCGTTAGCCGGCTAGGGATACATGGTCAGCAAAAAAAATCGCTTCATATGCATTAGATAATGTGGTTTCTAAGACATACATATGTGCAGTGCCTGACTGCCTCGTATATTGTGTCCTTAGCTGAATAAATTTATTTTCTTTCCTCGTTGGTCCCGGTGAGGTCCTGAGTTCGTTCCTCAGGTCGGGCAAAGTGTTATTTGGTTTTTCCGTGTGGAATTTCTTATTAGCAGCCCGGAATCTGGATTTGTGCCCCGTTGATGGCAAGAGGCTCGCCCTCTATTGCATGGGACTTGAAACATAACAGTATACACCTCTGACAACTCTTCGGGGAATGCAGGCGTGATGTTATTTTATGTGCAGTGTATAAGCCCAGTGGATAAATGCATGCAGTCCATGCATGCCTCTGACTTAAGAATTTGATTACGGTGAAGGTAAACATCTTAAGGAAAGCTTCAAAATATGAGACGGCTTCACAGAAAAAAACCGTCTCGATCAATAAAGTTTTGTAAACTACAGGTCTCCGCCCGCGTGGATGTCGTTTATCACGTATTGCATATTATTCGGAATAAAAGTAGCCTATGTTCTTCTCCAGATTCCAGACTATCTCTGTGCCAAGTTTCATAAAAATCGGTTCAGCGGTTTATGCGTGAAAACGTCATAGACTGGCAGACAGAGTTACTCGCATTTATAATATTAGTAAGGATAGACGCGTTATACACCAAAATAATTGCACTACAAAACAGCGCAAATGTTACGATAGTTACATACCAGTACATTAACACATAGAGTGCAAATTATTCAATTAATTGTACAGTATAATTCATACATCATCTGTAAACTGTAGATGGCTTTTCTTTTTCTTCAAAATTTTAAAATTGTGTCAATTTTTAGGGTCGTATACAGGGTTACTGGTAATTCGACGTATTCCTTGCACCACGTTATAGGGGGGCTAATATGCAACAAATTTAACCCCACATATGTTCTACGAAATTCAATGGATTTCGAGATATTGCAATTTTTATATTATTTTGAATAATACCCAGAATTCCTCCTTAAACATTATTTATCTATAAAATATCAAATTGATTGGCTTTGATTATGATATTAGCTTGTAGCTGATACTTTTACAAAGCTTTCTGCGTATTTAACTGTTCTTAATGACCATCCAATCGAAAGTAATCATTAAAAGTTAAATAAGTGTATTAGAAAATCATCGAGGTACACGATAAAGAATGATGTTTATCTCAAAAATTTACTATGACACTAAGTGTACAAAATGCAAGACAAACATCCTTATTTAATCAGCTATCCAACGAGGTATAGACGTTCAGAAAATATTTAGAAACTAATGTAAAAATGTCTTATAATACTGACAAAGGCGATTTCTGAAAAATCTCTACAAGCACGCAGGTGGCCTGTTAAGTGCAATTCATTGCATAATCCTCGCGTAGAGATTAAACAGCAGTCTGTCGGGCACCAACTGTCCTCTAAATGTCAGGATTAGATTAGGTCAGGTCGTTAGGTTATGTTTGGTCAGGGTTAGGTAGGTTAGGTTAGGACCTAAGTGTGCGAGGGAACACCGGGGTGGTTTCAGTCAGTAAGAGTCTGACAGACCCCTCTGCCCACCCCCAGGACGGAGGACATCCATGAGGATATCCAGAAGGCAAAAAAAAATGGTCAGGTTAGGTCGTTAGGTTAGGTCACGGTTAGGTTTAGGTTAGGTCACAACTTCGATGCCCTGGGATCTAGAGGCAAGGGCCCCTCAGGTGCGGGCCTCCTCGGGTTAGCGGGGGGAGTGAGGTGTTAGACTCCCCCCGCGCCGTCTAAGAGGGGCGCACTTGGAACACTTCGCGCCGCCGCCTCGGGTCCTGATGTGTGGGGGGCGACAGACTTCCCCAAGTCCGTCGCCCCTGGACCCATTCAGGGGGGCTGGAAGAGGGCGTTGTCCGCCCTCCACCGACGCCCGGTGCGTCTGCTGCGGGCCGGGTGAGTGGAGGTGATCTCCCTCACACTTTCCGCATCCTCCTTCTGCGACATGACCGTGTCGCAGAAGGACACCACCGCGTCCCAGGACTCCTCGCTGTCGACCATGGACTCGACCACGGCCGACAGCGACAGGTCACCGCCTACTCCTGAGATGAGGGCACGGCGCGGCTCCTCCCAAGCGGCACACTCTGCCAGCGTGTGCCACGCCGTGTCCTCCCGGCAATCGCCGCAGTGGTGACACCGGGCGTCTGGCTCCCTGTTTATGCGACACAGGTACTTCCCGAAGCAACCGTGCCCCGAGAGCACCTGCGTCGCCCGAAACGACAGGGAGCCGTGCCTCCTCCCGAGCCAGCGCTCGAGCACCGGCCGGACCGCCCCGACGGTGGCGAGGCCGGCGGTAGGGTGTGAAAGCCTGTCCCGCTACTCCGCCACCAGGGCCTCGTGCAGCTGCGACTGACGCAGCTCCAACTGTCGCTGCATCGGCCGCTCGCCCCGCGTTCTCGCTTCCTCGCGCCACCGATATAGTGACGCGAGTACTAACGCCTCGAGATCCCAAGGCGGAGATCCGGCCAGTACGCAAGCCGCCTCGTAGGAGATCGTGCGATACCCCCTGATGACTCTGACGGCCAGCGCTCTCTGCGGCTTTCGCAGAACAGCGATGCTGCCGGCCGTCAGGTCAGCCGCCCAGATCGGGGCCCCGTACAGGGCCATCGATCGCACGATCCCCACCGCACACTTAGGTCCTAACCTAACCTACCTAACCCTGACCAAACATAACCTAACGACCTGACCTAATCTAATCCTGACATTTAGAGGACAGTTGGTGCCCGACAGACTGCTGTTTAATCTCTACGCGAGGATTATGCAATGAATTGCACTTAACAGGCCACCTGCGTGCTTGTAGAGATTTTTCAGAAATCGCCTTTGTCAGTATTATAAGACATTTTTACATTAGTTTCTAAATATTTTCTGAACGTCTATACCTCGTTGGATAGCTGATTAAATAAGGATGTTTGTCTTGCATTTTGTACACTTAGTGTCATAGTAAATTTTTGAGATAAACATCATTCTTTATCGTGTACCTCGATGATTTTCTAATACACTTATTTAACTTTTAATGATTACTTTCGATTGGATGGTCATTAAGAACAGTTAAATACGCAGAAAGCTTTGTAAAAGTATCAGCTACAAGCTAATATCATAATCAAAGCCAATCAATTTGATATTTTATAGATAAATAATGTTTAAGGAGGAATTCTGGGTATTATTCAAAATAATATAAAAATTGCAATATCTCGAAATCCATTGAATTTCGTAGAACATATGTGGGGTTAAATTTGTTGCATATTAGCCCCCCTATAACGTGGTGCAAGGAATACGTCGAATTACCAGTAGCCCTGTATAGCCTCGACACTGTTTGATGCGTGACTAAGACCCAATTTCACCAACTATTCTAATGTATTGTTAAATTAATTCAGCTGTAATTGTCATGGCAACAGATTGTTTGCTGTCATAACAAAAAATATTTTTGTTATTAATTTGCGTAAAAAATGAAAAAAAAACTATGAGAAGAGCGTTAGCCGCTAGCTGTTAACGAAAGATATTTTTTATCGTTTATTTATGCAAATTAATAACAAATTTTTTTTCTCTCGTGGCAGCAAACAATCCGTTGCTATAACAATTACAGCTCAATTAATTTAACAATACATTAAATGGTGAAATTGGGTCTTAGTGAATGCCGGACAATTACCTTGCTTTAATATTGCCAATATTGAACGGGGAGCGCATCTATATAATATTATTTGGTCTCGATAGTGTGTGTGGTCCGCCAACTGCTGCTGCCTGATTTCTAAATGACCGTTAAGTAACCTTTTGTCAAATTAAGTGTTATAGTATATAAAAAAAAGTAAAAGCGCAACTTTATCTCTATCGACCAGTCTGGCCCATATTTTTCCATCATTTGTCAGTTACAAGATCCAGAGACTTTTAGAGTGACTACTATATCATACCACACCATATTGTAGATGGTCATGACTAAACGAAATCAAAAAAAAATATTTCACATAAACCAATACAGGCGCTTATGAAAAGTCGAATTTAGGTGCACGGTTCCAATTAGTCGTTTCCTATGGAGAAGATCCGGCAAGAAACTCCATGGTTACTCTTTTAAAAAAAGGATATCTTTAACAATTTCAGTAAATACAGTACTATGATTTATGATAGTTAAGAGAGAACAATGTAGTCTTGACCACAGACCTGTGAGTAATGTAATACCAAGTATTGAGTAAAAAATTAACCAAAAAGAAAAAAAATAACACAATATGAATAATAGTAGTTTACACAATGATATGTATAGGCAAGTCCACGAAGTTCTCACATTTACAAAAGATAAAATGAAGCTAAACTATAGAAAACAATTGACATGACTAAAAAAACAAATACTGTAATTTTAAAAACAATATTAGGTACATGAGTTACAGGACGTAACTCATTAAAAGTTATACAATGAACTTATAGTAGGCCAATAATTTGGTATAGAAAAAACATCTGTATGCCTTCAGAATTTCTAGGGAAAACATTGTCCACGTTTTTGGTCATCGCTAAAAATTTGATTTACTTACTTAACGCTCTTTTAGAAACCGGACGGCAGCGCGCCAGGGGGCTTACTCCCTAAGTCCTTCAACGAAGTTAGTCGCCCGTCCGAAAGTAGCTCGAAACGTAGGAGTGAACAAAACAGGTGTCAAGTTCAACTTTTCGGACGGGCAAAAACGCATCGGTAGTAAGGACAGCTGTCAAATCGTGTTGTCATTCATTCTTAGTTCGGGCCCTGAAATAATCGTATGTCCATAGGTGATAGAGAGTAGGAAACGCTCGTAACTAAGGCCGAAACCACGGACTTTGTGCTTAGGGAGTAGACCCAGGCTTGTGTGGTAGACTAAAGACTAATCCTTCCTCATTCTGAGAAGTAACTCGTACCCAGCAGTGGGATGGAAATAGGCTGATTATGCTTTAATATTACGTTTAATGCGAAGAGTTAGATTTTCGTGCCCAGCAGTGGGATGGAAATAGGCTGATTATGCTTTAATATTACGTTTAATGAGAAGAGTTAGATTTTCTTGCCCAGCAGTGGGACGGAAATAGGCTGATTATGCTTTAATATTACGTTTAATGAGAAGAGTTAGATTTTCGTTCCCAGCAGTGGGACGGAAATAGGCTGATTATGCTTTAATATTACGTTTAATGAGAAGAGTTAGATTTAGTTATAGAAGTTTATGAAACTGTTGCATAATAAGGGTTAATGAAACACGAGTATGAGTTTTTTAATAACTAGTTATGTGCAGATTCATAAACTGGTTTATCTAAACTCATGCAATAGGTAGATACCTATTTTAAATAAATGACCAAAGTTAGAACAAATACAATAATATGCGCTCCAACCAAGCGCGCATGCACCCTAGCGCACGCAGCCATAGACGACGACGTGCAGCCGCTCAAAAAATTGAATTGAAAACTCCTTGCTCAGTCCGAAGTGTGCTTTAAAAGGAAAAAAGTGTACTTTAATAAAACTTTTTAAATTTATTAGACACTAGCTTTTGCCCGCGGCTTCGGTCGCGTTAATAAAGCTCATAAAACTCTTAACACACTACTAAAGTTTCTATAATAATATAAATCAATAGTGATTCGAAAGACACGTGGCGCTATCTATGAACGTTATTGTTGTTTTCCTCGGCAACAGTATTTTTTTCGGGATGAAAGGTACCCTATGCCCGTTTCTGTACACCTGACAACGTATAAGCAAATTTCAGGATGATCAGTTCAGTGGTTTAGGGGTGAAAAGGTAACAAACAAACTTACTTCCGCATTTTATAAAATTAACAGTTTCAGAAGTCGGTGCAACTCTACACTGAAACAAATAGAAGCCACCGACTTCTGAAACTGTTAATTTTATATTATGGTAATTATTTTACTCCTTTTAGTTTTTCTTTGAAGTCGGTTTTTACTTTTTTTTAAAGTTTGTTTTTTATGTAGGGGCATGTGCTCTACCCGTGGACGATTTCCAGAATTTGACAAAAAACTATTTTTTTAAAAAAAACCTCCTACTTTGATCATGAAATTATTTATCGTACGGCTTCGTAACTAATCAACTCTTAATAATTATCAGTCTCCAATGCGATGGCGGAAATAATTGCTCAGAAAATTAAAGATTTTCAAAAACCCTTATTTTGTCCCTAGGTACAACGTACAAATGTACCTATGGACAGCACAAATGTACTTATGGACGGTAATGTGCCTGTAGACAAGCATTTAATATTGCAAAAAAAAACAGGTTTTCGTAGCGATAATTCTGGAAAACGTTGTCAATAACATCGAAACCATCCTATACCAGCCATTTTGTATTGATGCCAGCTTTTAAGAGTATTTTATTTATTTTTTGCACAGAAAACTGGTAGACAAGTTCCCGGACTTGTTTGGAATCTAGACCCATAGGCATGTAGGCTGCTTTTTCTAAATATTTACGTAACATAATTTCTTCATGCTCTTCAAACACCTTTTTTACGTCATTCTTCAATAATATAAAGATAAATCTATATAATAATTAATCTATAGTTTTTTCATTGAGATAATGATCTCATGATAATATTTGTTGAGTTGAAAATATTTCAAAATGGTATATTTTGGTATTTTGTATTTTTCAGACACCCTACGATCTAAACATCCACTTTTGACTTCTATAACTGCTTCGGAGAGAGTGTCTGGACTTATTTTATCCCATTTCACTCCGGTTTTACTACGAGGCACTGAAAAAAAACCAAAACAAATGTAGTCATTTGTCTGTGTAAATTACTGTCCACAGGTGCAACCGATATTATGTACCTATGGACAGTCTACAGGTACATTCATTCCCCCGTCCACAGGTACAAATATTAATACATAACCTAGAAAGGGTTATATCTTTCTACAGAGCATTAACAGAATCGCAGAATGGTCCTTATTTCAATGAAAAACAACGAAGTTCTGTAAATCATCTACAATTATACTTCTAGTTTAAGTTATCTCACAGAAAAACACCTTGAAAATGTACAAAAAAACTTACTTTTTCAAATAAAAATGTTTAACAGCACATAACAACAAATTTATCACTGACAGCTTAGTGACAGTTAGTCAGTGTTGCCATTCGTCAAAAAAAGTTTACGAATGCGTTCTAACTACGAATTTACGCCGTTTGGTTTTTGAAATATTGGTAGTGTCCATAGGTAAAGCCGTCCATAGGTACAACACTTGACCCTATCGTTTACCCTGGTTCTCCTGCGGATTTTATCATTTCTGATATAATCACTTGAATATTAATTAGATTAATTAAATTATTCAAACCGAGGATGCAAAAAGTATATTTATAAGACACTTCTGGATGAATTGAAAACAAAATTGGCCCGAAACATATTCTGAAAACGGTCTTTACTTTAAACGCTCTCGAGGAAATGGTGCAATATTCTCGACGAGTTTTCTGATCGCATTAAGATGTTATCAAAATACATTTGAACATTTCAACGTCCATATGATGCAATCCTTTTAATGGCTTTTTCGAAATTCGTGGAAAGTCTGGTGGTCTATAGCTGTACTTAGCTGAAGACTACTCGGTAGGTAGGTACTGCAAACTGGAAGGTATTTTTCCCTTCAGTCTTTAACCCTAGCTCACTAAACATATTTTCGAGTTACACAGTCACTAAACAGTAGTCATTTTGACTAACAAAATGAAACGTCAATATTTTTCTTGAAATTACATTTATTAATTAAAAAAAGGAGTCAATATAGGAGGACATGTATTAAGACTTCTTAAAAACTATTAGACACTTTAAAAATGTTAATCCTGGCAGTCTGAGCAGATAGGAATGGTATGTTCGCCACAAATGGCCTTCTTGCAGCAGTGGCATGATACTTTGTTCATCCTGTGTTTCTGTTATGGGCAAAATGCGCAATTTTTTTTGTTCGGCTGTGCTTGAGAAGTACTAGCCACGACATCTTCAATTTGCAGGAAGTCAATAAATAAACCAAAATTGTTCAAAGCTTACCTTGACTCATTTTATAAGTGTAATCACTAAACATTAGTCCGTGAGACTAACAATTCGCCAAAACTCCGGAAGTAAAATACGTGCAGACGCAATGCATGTGCATGGGGCACTAAAATACTGAATTAGGAAGGTACTGAGCACGGTGGGGCGGGGGAATGTCGGGAACTTATCTAAACAGCGAATGCGTTGGGGCCGTGTCGCCTGTGAGACTAATGTTTAGTGATCTAGGGTTAAATGATACCCGGTTCCTATATCCAATAAAAAAACTTTAAAAAAGTAAAAACCGACTTCAAAAAAAAACTAAACGGAGTAAAATAATTATCATTTAATAAAACTACCAGTTTCAGAAGTCGGTGCATTCAATTTGTTTCAGCGTAGAACACCGACTTCTGAAACTGGTAGTTTTATTAAATGATAATTATTTTACTCCGTTTAGTTTTTTTTTGAAGTCGGTTTTTACTTTTTTAAAGTTTTTTTATTTTATACTTTTTAGTGCCACAAATTACAATTACAATAGTGTACAAATTCTCGGACCAGCACTACAACTAGAACGTCGTCTACATACGATTTGTGTATTTTTTTTTTGTTTTTGTTGATTTTTTCAAAAAGTGCTGACTTAATTTCAATAAAATTTGTATGGGACCACCTCTGAAGTATGGCCTTCCAAACAAAAAAAGAATCATTAAAATCCATTCATAATTGGTGGAGATATCGCGTAACAAACACACAAAAAAAAAAAAAAAAAAGAACATTCAGACGAATTGAGAACCTCCTCCTTTTTGAAGTCGGTTAAAAAAAAAAAAAAAAAGAACATTCAGACGAATTGAGAACCTCCTCCTTTTTGAAGTCGGTTAAAAACGAATCGAATCGCCTAACACTAGTTGTATAGCATTATCATTATACCATTGTTGACGAGTTGGGTTTAGATTACCTGCGCACTGGATTTAGCTTGATTAAAAATACATTTAATACAAATATATTTCATGTTCTTGCGGTCTTCTTCTCGCGTGTCAGCACGAGCTATACGAAAAGAAAAAAAAGATTAGCCAGTCAGCAAGGTTGGTAGCGGGGCTGACAGCCCAGGTTGCGCCGGACGGACTGAAATATCGTCACTCGTGGAGGCTCTTTTCATGCACCCGCACGTGCACCTTGTTTTTGCGGTAGGGGTTAGTGATCGTATCTAAATCAAAAAAGAAGGTTAAAAAAATGCAAAAAAGAATAGTTATTTGGTAGAACATTTCGATGCCACGCCCAAATAAATTAAAGCACATCGACACAGCTGGCGAGCACGACTACAGAGATATCGCTCCGCGCAATCAACTAACTCGGGGCGCTAAAATTATTCAAAAAACACCATGTTCTAAATTGTTTTTTTTTTTTTGAAAAAATCCTTTGCAGTGTCAATATGTGTCACCAGTAGATCATGCGGTTTGAAAGAAAGAAAGAAAAAATATTTATTTGCGCCGATATGACACACAAAATAAAAACTATAAACAAAACCACAATGAAACTTGGGAAAAATATGCGTCACATTCACATCTACGCAAAACGGTCATCGCTCAGCATAATGCTATGACTCGTGCGAGACGGAGCCACAGCGCTGGTTTTCAGCGAAAGCCGGCGTTGACGTGATGACGTCCACCTGTGCAGTAATACAGCAGTACAAATAAATTAAATACAAGAAAAAATAAATACGCATATAGGAACAATCGAAGACTGTGAAATATGTATAATATTTTTAAATATGGCAACATTTTGTTGCATCAATTCATGAAAGAATTACACGAATTTGTTTGCACCGTGTATAAGTACAGAACTTTTTCTACAGAGAAACGAGATGCTACTAACGGATGAAAGACCCTCCTTTGCTATAGAAACTGTACTTAATCATTTGTAGCAGATATCCTAATTTTGACTTCAACTAACAACGTTCAGTAAAATATAGGAACTCAGTCTTAAAAATACCATAGATGCTATAATTACAATCAATGTTTTTTTATTTATTTATTGATTATGGCTCTCCAACGACTTATTCACTAATAAACATACAATAATCAATTTTGGGGATTTTGGATTATGGTGAACTCGTTACTTACAGGAGTGCACAGCACTTGCAAAATTATAGCTTATATCAATACAATATGATTAACAAAATTAACAAAAAAAAAAGAAGAGCGAGCGATTGTGACATACTGGAAGTTTTGAGATAGAATAGGATTCGCCAGCGAATGCAACAATTGTCTTACAGAAACAGCGCGTAAATGCCCAATTACGATATAGTGAGTACCCATGCCTTTATAAATGTTACTAAGGAAAGTAAGACTTCCCTTTGATATGCTATAAAAACAAAGCTTCGTCATCTGTAGCAAATGCCTGAATCTTAGTTACAACCAACAACGATCAGTAAAATATAGGAACCCTTCCTCAAAAATACATCATCCTACATGATCTTACACAATTTGTATTATGCCATCATCCAACATCTGCCTTCATTTTATGAGGTCCAACGCAATCAAGGCACAGATGTACTAAAACGGCTCATCATATCATATGAGCATTATAATTTAGGTATGAGCAGGACGGCCATGAATAGCCATCTGACCTCCACATTACGTGGGTAGCTATTTTCTGGCCAATATTTAAGGCGGATATGGGTTAGTGTTTGGTCTAAGGGATAAGATATGCGAGGGATATTCATAAAATTCTAAGCAGTCTTAAAAGCTCGTGGTTTAACCTCAAAAAGTGTTTTTTTGGAGTGAAAGTAAGACCATGTAGATAGAGAAGCAGCAAAAACAAGTATTATTGCAAAAAAATTAAATACCGATGTAAAAATCTTACAAAAATTTGAAGTCTAAACTGTGGGTCAGAATTATCACTCTAAGGCCGGCCATACACGGGCAGCTCGAGCAGTTAGCCAGTGATAAACATACACAGACAGCTCGAGCAGTCAGTGGACTGCTTGACCGCACGCCGTGCCGCCAACCGCCCGAAGCAGTTGCAACTGCTCGAGCTGTCCGTGTATGTACGTACGTAGAAGGCTGTGTGCTATGCAGTTGCAGCTTTAAGCAGTCGATCCTGACTGCTTCAAGCTGCCCGTGTATGGCCGGCCTAACACAGTGAAGTGTTGTTGAAGTAAAAAGAGAAGGCGAGGTCAACATTTGCGCAAAATCGTGTGGGTCTTACAGTCCGACTTTGAAATGAAACATTTCTCTTTATTTTCTCGGAAACTATGCTGTATAAGTTTTTAATTATTCAGCCTAATTGATTGTATATAAATCTGTTAATTCAGTCTTTATAAAAGATTTCTATTCTCGCAACTAAAGTAAATAAAAAGAGACAAACCATGAAGCTCAAAGCTAATCAATGTAACCCCGATTTATAGTACTTTGTTCACGACCTTGCACGAATGTTGTGACGTATGGTAACGTAAACGTAGCGTTAATGTGAATGAATTTTGAATTGGAAATATTCGTTTCTAACATGATGTTTAATTTAATAGAAAACGTTATACATAATCTTCGTAGCCAGTTAGCCAGTGATAAACATACACGGACAGCTCGAGCAGTCAGTGGACTGCTTGACCGCACGCCGTGCCGCCAACCGCCCGAAGCAGTTGCAACTGCTCGAGCTGTCCGTGTATGTACGTACGTGGAAGGCCGTGTGCTATGCAGTTCCAGCTTCAAGCAGTCGATCCTGACTGCTTCAAGCTGCCCGTGTATGGCCGGCCTAACACAGTGAAGTGTTGTTGAATTAAAAAGAGAAGGCGAGGTCAACATTTGCGCAAAATCGTGTGGGTCTTACAGTCCGACTTTGAAATGAAACATTTCTCTTTATTTTCTCGGAAACTATGCTGTATAAGTTTTTAATTATTCAGCTTAATTGATTGTATATAAATCTGTTAATTCAGTCTTTATAAAAGATTTCTATTCTCGCAACTAAAGTAAATAAAAAGAGACAAACCGTGAAGCTCAAAGCTAATCAATTTAACCCCGATTTATAGTACTTTGTTCACGACCTTGCACGAATTTTGTGACGTATGGTAACGTAAACGTAGCGTTAATGTGAATGAATTTTGAATTGGAAATATTCGTTTCTAACATAATGTTTAATTTAATAGAAAACGTTATACATAATCTTCGTATGATACAAATCGTGCTGGTGGCATTTTAAACCCAAGTGCCATAGGATAGTCGTATTTTCGATTCAATATTCACTATTATTTATTTAGGCAAACCAACTAAATACACGCAAAGACATTCATGGTACATATTATTATCATTTACAAATACAATAGCATTACATGCATCTAAATTAACGGTAAGCACAGCATTTTATTTAGATCTCACTATACAATAATAATTAATATTAAAAAGATGGATAACAATTTAATTAGAACTTATATCTTTAGTCTTTTATACTTGAAATTAAATTAAATTGAATTAAATAAAAGAAGATTGAATCAAATAACAAACTAAAGCATAATAAAAAAACACAAAAAAATAAAATAGAACTCACATTAACGTTACGTTACTATAGGTAAAAATATTTCTGATAGGCCTAGTTTTCTTGAAATTTTAAATTCCCGCTAAATTCTCTAAATTGGACCTCCTCAGTAATATCACAATGTCATCCGATAGGGTCACTATGGGCTCAATACACATGATCGTGATAGCATCGATTTATTTTACATCACGGCTTGTGAACGATGCCTTACAATCACCCTTCATATATTATAGTGTTATGGTGACCCTTTCATGGTTTGTAATTACGGTTTTTTTTGTACGATGTTTACAGGAAAGAAAGCAAATGGTACCTAATATGGAATATTGTTATTTCACATTAGGTAGGTATAGGTACTATTTATTCTGTGATAGTATTCCAATATACAGGGTGTTAACGAATTCGTGTAATTCCTTAAAACCACGTGATCTACTATTGATGTAGACAGGCCCCGCACGGGATTTAGCATGACTAAAAAAAAAAAAAATACTACTTTTTCATGCGGCTTTGTTACCGATCGTATCTAAACCACTTAATAAGGATCCAGTAAAAAAAAAAGAATTAATTTTTTTGACAAAAAAAAATGTTTTACTTGTGTGAACATTTCGATGCCACGCACAAATTAATGAAAGCACGGCGACACGGCTGGCAGGCACGACTAACGCGATATCGCTCTTTGCAGTCAGATAACTCAAGGTTCTAAAATGACTCAGAAATAGAAATCCAAGAATTTTTTTAATTTTTTTTTTTGTTGATTTTCAAAAAAATCCATTTAGTGTTAATCTATGTCACCAGTAGATCACGTGGTTTGAAGGAATTACACGAATTCGTTAACACCCTGTATATTTTCTTAATTTCCTTCTAATAATGAGAGAACTCAACTGCCTCGTTGGGCTAGTAGTCGCAATCACGACTGCAGAGCATGAGGTCTTGGGCTCGATCCCCAGGTCGGGCAAAGTGTTATTGGGTTTATCCGTGTTGAATTTCTCAGTAGCAGCCCGAAGTCTGGATTTGTGCCTGGTTGATGGCAATGAGCTTGCTCCTTATTGCATGGGACTTAAATATAACGGCGAAATGAGTGTATACTGTACACTTCTGCCCAATTCTTCGGGGAATAAGTACATGATGTTATGTTATGTAATGAGAAGATTCTTTTGGTGACGAGTTTCTTCCGATAGAGACAGTCAGATATGTGCTATAGATGGTGCTGTATATTCTCCAGCAGCTAAGAACAGTTCTTATCTGATCATTATTGTATTAGTCGTGATAATTATCATCACTAAATATTCTACATTTACCTAAAATTCCTCATACAAATTCAAATTTTCGATAAACAAAGTCGCTTCCCGCTGTCTGTCCCTGTGTACGCTTAGATCTTTAAAACTACGAAACGGATTTTGATGCGGTTTTTTCAATAGATAGAGTGATTCAAGAGGAAGGTTTATATGTATAATATATGCATAATATGTATAGTAGAGAAAAACGCGGAATCTATAATCTATAATATATATAAAATTCAAAGTCCTGACTGACTGACTTAGTCATCAACGCACAGCCTAAACCACTAAAGCTGGAAATATGAAATTTGGACATTAGGTTCCTTACGTGACGAAAACATCCACTAAGAAGGGATTTCTCGAAATTCAACCCCTAAGGGGGTGAAAATGGTGATTAACGTTTGTATGCAAGTCCGTCATTTTTGAAGTAAGAAGCATGAAATTAAGTATTAAGGTTTCTGGTTAGGAGTAAATGTACACGAGTTTAAGCGTTTTTGAAAATTCAACCCCTAAGGGGGTGAAATAAGCGTTGTAAGTTTGTATGAAAAATTTGGTACTTTTGAAGTAAGAAGCATGGAATTCAATTAATGTAAAAGGACTTATTTTAATTTTATTTTCTATTGCTAAAGTACCCGAGAATTTGTCGCCATTATGATCGTCATTGATTGATATTTGTATTTGTTGGTACCTACTATCTTGTGCTAAGACGAAAGAGACTAGTCTCCACGACACAGGGAATCCTAGTGTGGAAGCTAGTGCTATTTATGCACTGATATCTATGTTTTTCTGAACAATAAAGATTTTATTTTATGTTTTATGTAATGAGAGGATTCTTTTGGTGACGAGTTTCTTCCGATAGAGACAACGATGTGTGCGATAGATTGTTACTACTGCTGTATATTCTCTAGTAGCTAAGAACAATAATTCTAACCTGTTCACTATTATATTAAGTCGTGTTTTTTTTTTTTATTATGTCACTAACACTCATTTGCAAGAAAGGTCCATTAAATTTTAATGCTCTCATTAGAATGTTAATGCTCCATTAACCTCTTCTATCCATTGCAAGAAGCTAGATTTAATGGAATGATTAACTATCCATTAAAATTTATTTTTGATGTGTCAAACTCTCCATGATTTCAATGTAAGATAATTAGTAAATGAAGAACGAACTACGACCTAATTAGTGTTTATGCAATAGCCATTAATTTAATGGAAACATTATCCTTAATGACGGATTAGTTAATGATCACCTAATGGTATCTTTCTTGCAACTCAGTGTATGTCGCGTTTGACTCCTGTCATACCTGATGCTAAGCGCATACAGGGTCTAAAATGGAGCACACGCCTCTTTGGCTCTCACATACACGCGACGGAACATATTAAACTGCTTGGCGCTGGACTTTAATGTGAGGATAGTAGTTAGACAGGCGGACTGTGCAGTGTAGGTCCTACCACTAAGCGTGTCGTGAAGATACCATCACTACATCACTACATAATAATATAAAACAAACGCCCCCGCCGCGTGTCTGTGTGTATTTTTTTACGTATTTTTTTTACAGATTTTGTTTAAGTTTTCACGAATATCTGAAATATTATTTTTATACAAAAAGTGTTTTTTTTTTAGGAAAAACATATTTAATTCTAATAAAGATGATTATCAAAGGTACGAATCATTAGTGATACTTTAAATTGCCCGCGGCTTAGTACCCTCTTTTCGGCTAACCTTTTACTTCAATCTTGTTAAGATTTGTATTTTTTTCTTACAGGAAATTTCATTTAATTCACCAAATAATCGAAGCTTAAACCCTGAGGCCAATTTTGCTAACAGAAACGTTAATTAATCGCGACTGAACCGAAACCGGACCATTCATTCACATAGTTTATATCGGTTCCTGGCAGCACTGGGCGTTTAGAAGATAAAGAAGGGTAGTCGGCGTCATAGAACAACGCACCCGATGTTATAAAAGCTGTTGTCATTCGACGGAGTTCGCTTCAGTCACACCGATTATTCAGCCCTCATCAAGCTGTCTCTCCCAAGCCCCCGCCAGCAACGCTCTAAGCCGAGGTCCGAGTCCCACTAGGGGACGCCCTTTGTTGCAGGTAGTCATGATGTTAGTGTAGTACAAGTAGTTAGCTTAGGTTAAGTATTTTACTTCCCCACCATTGGCTGGAGACCCTTCAGGTCTCGCCAATAACTGCAAGGTTATGTAAAAGAGGTCCGCAAAGACCATCTAAAGCAGTCCAATAGGAAAAAAACTCGTTTTACTCGCACGTCGATCAGGGCCTCTAGTTTCGCCTAGCTTCCACGACACAGAATCCTAGTGTGGGAGCTAGTGTCAAATGTAAAATGTATCTCTGTTCACGGCTCATCTTCCATGCGGAAGACGTCCGGTCCTTTGGAAGGCATACACGGGGACACAGGTCCAACGCGCAGAGGCCCCTTTGAGAACTTTAATCTAATCTTTAATGTAAAATCTCGCTTCAGTCACGGCTCATCTTCCGTGCGGAAGATGTCCGATCCTTTGGAAGGCATACACGGGGACACAGGTCCAACGCGCAGAGGCCCCTTTGAGAACTTTAATCTAATCTTTAATGTAAAATTCTCTCTCAGTTCACGGCTCATCTTCCATGCGGAAGACGTCCGGTCCTTTGGAAGGCATACACGGGGACACAGGTCCAACGCGCAGAGGCCCCTTTGAGAACTTTAATCTAATCTTTAATGTAAAATCTCGCTTCAGTCACGGCTCATCTTCCGTGCGGAAGATGTCCGATCCTTTGGAAGGCATACACGGGGACACAGGTCCAACGCGCAGAGGCCCCTTTGAGAACTTTAATCTAATCTTTAATGTAAAATTCTCTCTCAGTTCACGGCTCATCTTCCATGCGGAAGACGTCCGGTCCTTTGGAAGGCATACACGGGGACACAGGTCCAACGCGCAGAGGCCCCTTTGAGAACTTTAATCTAAAATGGGGTGGGGCATCAACCGGGGACTATCCACAGCTTCACTATTGGAGTACAGTCATGGACCGTCCCAGGTGGGTGCAAAACTATTGTGAAATATGGTAAAAATAAAACTTGTCTATGAGATGGGGTGTTGAATGGACTATTTAACTTCTATTGCCGGAAGAAAACGGCGTCTGCCTTTCAACATTTAAAATTGAAACCTGTTGGCAGACGGTGACTCGCCAGCTCACTAGCTGGGCCCCCTGAAAAGCCGCCAGTACATAGGCGAAGGGGGCAACAGACGTGTGAGCGGTAATGTAAAATTATTATTATGTAAGTTTATTGAATAAAAGTTATAAAGTTTGGTAAAGCATGGTAATCAGCCATTAGTAAACGAAACTTGATTAACGTTTATGGTGCAATTGCGGTTAGGTAAATTTTTTTTTTTGTAAAATTAGCTCTCTGTTTGACGCTATTTAGGTCACTACAGCATGCCAACAATGTATTTTAGCAAGCAATATTAAAAACTGACCTTTCCCCAAACAAAATGTCCTACTATGTAATAACACTGCTCCGTAGATAGGGTTGTCAAGTCCATGATTAGAAAAACCGAATGAGCTTGTTACTTTTTCCGATAATAAATTTTTCGTCGGAAGCTGGACACTAGCTTTTAAAAGACTGATCTCTTTTTTTTACAAAATCATACATAGGTAATAAAAATCAACGTCTGTTTTTGGAAGTGTATTCTTATTGTTCAGCATAACTCACTTCTCCAAAAAGTCATCCTATCATCATCATCATATCAGCATATGGCCGTCCACTGCTGAACGTAGGCCGCCCCCAGAGATCGCCAACCATCCCGGTCTTGGGCAGCCGACATCCATCCGCTGCCAGCCACCTTCTTCAAATCGTCGGTCCATCGTGCCGCAAAGCGTCTCACACTACGTTTGCCCAAACGCGGTCTCCACTCTAACACGTGTCTGCTCCATTTACCATCTGTCCGTCTGCAGACATGGCCGGCCCACTTCCACTTCATCGTGTTAATTCTACGCGCAATGTCGGTGACTTTCCACAACATCCATAACATGGTGACATCCTATCAAGGCCCGATCAATAGCCAACCTATGAATTTGAGAGTAGATAGTCAACTTCTTCCTCTCTCGTGTCAGCAGGAGTTACAGGAGAATTGCTCATGCCATGGTGAGAACATTAGCCAGCCAGCAAGGTTGTTAGTGGGGCTAACTGCCCAAGGGGCGCCGGACGTACTTTTATGTATTTATACTCCTGGAGGCTCTTTTTATGAACTCCAGGATAGTCAGCAATATAATACTCCTGCTCTTATCCCAACTTATTTGGGATCTGCGCATCTATTTTTCTTCCAAACATCTCTATTAGCCGTCATCTCAGTAGTCTCTTCGCTCTAGTTTTCTTTCTAGTCATATCATCATTTACATTGTCCATCCATCGTTTCGTTGGTCTTATAACCATCCACATTCATACTCAAAACTTTCCTCACGGCATGTTCGTCACTCCTCCGCATCACATGCTAACCATGTTAACCGGTTTCCACACAACTTCTGCGCCACCTGCCACTTTCAGACTTTCTCTTACATACTAATTTCTAATTCTATCTATTCGCGTAAGATGCCTATTAGCATTCTCATCTCATCTCATCAGCATTATGATGATAATCCAGAAGAAACAACATTTTGTACGGCGTCGTTTTTTGATGCACAAGTATTCAAAACCTTTCTTCCATAAACCGGTCTGTGACAGCCCTATCCCTAAATAAGAGTTTCCGCGTTATACCCCTATTCCGGAGATTAAATCGTTGTTCGCATCTTATCAATCGATCCAATAATTTTTGCTCTCATCGAGAAGATTGGTGCATGAAATGAAAATGAGAATCTTGTATTTCTTCTTTTGTACGCTCTTTTGTTTTTCCTTGAAGTACATGTAGAGATCAAGATCAACTACGATAACATCTGTCTTCAATGTGTGTGTGCATACGCCAACGAGTCATCATATTTGTGTTTGATAGGTATCTAGTAGATTTATTGCTCGACTAGTGCATAATTAAAGTGACCGCTCGAAGATGCGCACGTGTGTCATTCATACAAACCTCCAAACGGTACGATACTGTTAATTAGCGACATCAAATCTGTCAAGCGACTGATCCATGTTTTTGTTTAAGTTTGGCCTACAGTTGTAGAATGCATACATCTGCGTTGAAGGAATGAAGCGTTGTAAATATACTTTGTCACACATTTTTACCCACAATTCAATGGAGGGACGTGCCATGTTATCGTAGTTGATCTATATTTGGGATTAATATACTTATCACAGAAGGTAACTCAAGCGTTGATCTCTGAGTAAAACTAGTTTTGAGTCGAGTTATAATTCTAGAACGTTCCTTAGCGTTAAAACGTACTAGCGGCCAGCCGCAAAGCGGCGTGCCGCTTGCGGTTGGCCGCTCATTGATTTTTACATGAAACCGCATGATCTCAACACACTGATTTCCGGCCAGCCGGCGTGCGCCAGTGCGTTGAGATCATGCGGTTTCATGTAAAAACCGATGTGCGGCCAACCGCAAGCGGCACGCCGCTTTGCGGCTGGCCGCTAGTGCGTTCTTAGGCAAACATACATTCATTGATTCATAGTTCAGCTGAGTTTGCCTTTTCGAACCCAAGCAGAGATTGGAATTGTAATCACGTATCAGTTATCACACAAGTGTGGTCGAGAACGCGCTTGAACACAGGATGCCTTGTCAATATATACGTCAAACACTTTGACGTAACTAGTGAAATAAAAATAGCTAGTGTTTATTTTTTGAATTTTTGAATAATATAATAATTCTTTGTATTTGCACAGGCACAACCTCGTAGCTAGGATTATCCACCAGCAACTTGCTCTCAAATACAACCTTGTGGACGCAGAAGTACCATACTACAAGTATGTGCCCGACCCAGTTCTCGAGAATGGTCATATTACATTGTACTGGGATCGATCTATCATCACCGACAGGACTATTGTTGCCAATAAGCCTGACATCGTGGTGATAGATCGATCAGAGCGTCTCACAATGATTATTGATATCACGGTTCCGCATGACGAGAACCTTGTGAAAGCCGAGAAAGATAAAGAAATTAAATATCAAGACTTGGCACACGAGGTTGTCGCCATGTGGGATGTTGATTCAGCAATCATTGTGCCGATAGTCGTTACGGCCAATGGTTTAATAGCCAAGAGCCTCGACCAACATCTCAAGAGGCTCTCGTTGGGCAGCTGGATCAAGGGTCTGGTGCAGAAAGCGGTACTTCTAGACACGGCGCGTATTGTTAGGAGGTTCCTCTCTCTGAGACCCTGACCACCGGTAGCTTGGACCCTGTTCCCGATGCCGGTGGGCTACTATATTTTTTATATTTTTAATTTTTTTTTTTTGTATTTGAATATTTAAAAATGTAATTTTATATGTTATCTAAATGAATAAACGGAATAATTCTTTCAGACTACAAGATCCATATATTTGTTAGTAAGTACTTAAGGGCTATGTTAGTAACAAAAACTTAATTAAACATAATTTTATTTACATAAATTGGCAACGTGAAGCGATATCCAATGCCTCAAAATTGGACAGTCAAGCTTGTCTGCCAGCACCCTTCGGATGCTGTTGGTGCTTGTTCTGACACGATGTAAAATTGATGCAGCTCTCTTTCTCATGATGGCATGAAAACCATCTGTGCGCGCCTCCGCAAACATGCCGCGATGCACTGCAAAACCTTGGCAAACCCAACAGCATCCTAAATACATTATTGTATTGAACACGGAGCACGTTGAGTGCTCCCTGGGTACAGTTGACTCATAGGCTGCATGTATAAAATGATTGGAAGTATGCCTTTTTAGCTTGTTCGATTCCCGGTTTAGGTCAGCATGTCGACAAATCTGTGAACGCAGTTTTGTTTCTTTTAAAAAATAAATGAATGTTTCCTTTAAATAAAATAATCTATCTTAAGGATTTAAAGTGGTTTCCCTTCAGGGCCCATTGATTTTTTTCACCCTATTATGTAGTATTCGTATAAAGAGTGTCTATGGAGTTTCTTGCCGGTTCTTCTCCAAAGGACCTACTACTTGGAACCGAGCACCTAGTGTTGACCTTTTGAAAGCACCAGGGATCTGGTCTACTTGAAATAAAAACTATTTGACTTTGACTATAACACCCGGAACCGACGGTTTAACGTCACGATTCGACTGCAGCCATTTAAGTGAATCAGTCTTATTTTAATTTTGTTTTTTAATCTGAATTCAGTTCGGACATTTTTGAACCTGAGATCCATTTCTACGTCAATACAATTTATTTAAAAACCCAGCCCGCACCAACAAGAAATCCCAAAATCATCATCTGCCTAGCCTTTTCCCAACTATGTTGGGGTCGGCTTCCAGTCGAACCGGATGCAGCTGAATATCAGTATTTTACATGGAGCGACTGCCTATCAGACCTCCACAACCCAGTAACTGGGTAATACGATACTCTTGGTAAGACTGGTTGTCAGACTTTCTGGCTTCTGACCAACAGTAACGACTGTCAAAGATCTACAAATGACAGCCGGGACCAACGGCTTTACGTGCTTTCCGAGGCACGGAGGAAACTCGCTATGGTAAATGGTCACCCATCCACAGACCAACCTCGGCAAGCGTGGCTTAACCCGGAAGATCGGTCTATGCGGCTGTAATTATTTAGCCACGAGCTCCTCCATTCCATCCAATTCTACGTCAATACTATTTATTTAAAACCCAACCCACACCAACAAGAAATCCCAAAATGTCCACATTAATTTCTCAAACAAATCTAATTACGATAGAGCAAATCCAAAAGTGGCTTCCCAACTAAGCTGTGTGTATACCGTGTACACATTGCACGCATTTGGCTCGATGCCAACAAGACTTCATGCGAACGCCGCCGTATCTTGTGTTCATTCGAGCCTATTGCAGCGTCATGTGAGAGGGAACCAGCTTATAAGAAAAATGCTTGAAAATTTCTGAGATGAATTTTTGAATCGTGCTTTTGATAGTAGAATTTTAAAGCGACAGGTTATGATTTGTGTCTGATTAAAATTGGCTATTTACGTGTAAGTTTTTTTTCAAATTCAAATTATTTATTTTTGCAGAAAACACTGTTACAATGGTGTTGTTAGATATACATGTTTCAAGTGATTCTACCGTAAGGCATGCAAAATGTTTACAATCATGATTTATCAAAAATCATGGTTGACATTGAAATGTAGGTATAAAACTAGATGAAAATATTTTAAAATATGAAATTAATGCAATGTCCTTCTTAAAGTTATAATAATAAAAAATAATTATTTATTTAGTAATAACAATTAAATTATTTCAATGTCATTCCTATATTTATTACAATATACAATAACAGATTAATTATTTAAAAATACATGCATAATTAAGGTATTACTTGATGTCTCTGTGCGGTCTTAAATTTGGAAAAATTATCGTTTAAGTAGTCGTTCAAGCTATAGTAACATTTATTAACTAAAAGGCTCTTTAGATTTTTCTTAAATGAGGTAGAATTCAGAAATTTCTTTTTACTTTTCACTGCCTCTTTGGTCTACCGGTCGACAGCGCGACTGCTGAGCGTGAGGTCTTGGGAGCCTACTTCCTAAGTTCGTCAACGAAATTAGTTGCCCGTCCGAAAGTAGTCCGAAACGTAGAAGTGAACAAAACAAGTGTCAAGTTCAACTTTTCGGACGGGCAAAAACACATCGGTAGTAGGAACAACTGTCAAATCATGTTGTCATTCATTCTTAGTTCGGACCCCGAAATAATCGTATGTCCGTAGGTGATAGGGAGGAGGAAACGCTCGTAACTAAGGCCGAAACCACGGACTTCGTGCTTAGGGAGTAGACCCCCAGAGGGCTGGCTCGATCCCCAGGTCGGGTAAAGTGTTATTGCGTTTTCAGTGTGAAATTTCTCAGTATATAGTATAAAATATTTTGCAGCAGTACACCACGGACTATCCCCCTTGTCTTATTCATTGTTTTCCCGTTCATCCAAAGGTTGTCTGGTAGATATCGCTATCAGCGATAAGACCGCTATTGTACCCTTCACTAAATTATATTGTATAGTTAGAGCTATGTTACAATTTTGGAGTACAATAAAGTATACTTATTCTATTCTATTCTAGCGTCCCGGAGTCGGGATTTGTGCCCGGTCGATGGCAATAGGCTCGCCCCCTATTGCATGGGACGTAAACATAAATGGCTAAATGTGTGTGTTTTATATGCATGATGTTATGTATAGGTCAACTTCTCCAGACTAAATAAAAAAGCACAAACATATCCATTCACTCCAACTCAGCAGAACCGGTTATTTATTTATTTATTCCATAAGGCACACCAACAACTTATTTACAATTAATGAGTAAACAATACACTTAAAAAAAGACGACACGTTTGGTGCAGTGGCTAAGCGATTGGCTTCTGCGCCACGGGTCGTGGGTTCGATTCCCACACGGAACAAAAATTTGTATGGCCTACAGATAGTTGTTTCGGGTCTGGGCGTTTGTTTGTGAGATTTGTGTCTGTAACGACGATACAAGAGAAATCTTAGTGTGGGGCAACGTTTTCTAAGAAAAAAAAAAAAGAGGATTCTGTGTAAATAAGTCAATTACAGGCGTGCACATCATTCACAGTGAGACGATTTTTATAACACTCGTTTACATTAAACGTTTACGTTACGTTTACGTTATCTAAACATTTACAACGTTAATATTGAAAGAAAAATATTATTCTACATTCCAATTTCAGTTGCTACACACATTACACAGCTCGAGGCTACACAAAAAAAGATATTTGAATAATATCTCTGCCTTTCTCAGGAATCAATTCATCTTTCGTATATGATCATAACACACATGGCCCTTCTCAATAAAAATCTGAATCGACGAACAGTGACCGATCTTATGGGGATTCGGTTTTTCTGTTAAGCGCTATTCAGACTATGCTACACTATTTCGATATACTATATATATATGATTAGTTACGGTTTACTCACATGCATTTTTCTGGATTGCCCGACTTTCAGACCCAAACGGAGCCCTTAATGATGAGCTGAACACGCGGCGAGGTTGCGAGTCGAACAGAAACTAGTCGGGCAATCCCGAAAAATGCATGTGAGTAATCCGTAACTAATCATAAATATGAATGTGTCTCACGAAAGTTATTATCGTATAAAAATGAATCCCTGTTTTCCTTGGTCACGGCATCACGCGTGAGCCGCTGGACCGATATCGCTAATTTTTTTTTCGTTGTATTCGTAACTGTTTGGAGAAGGTTTATAACACAGAAAATTTTATGAAAAAAAACGAAATTATCTCAATATGTCCTTATTCTTCACTTGTTTACCGCATGCATGAAAATAGTTTTAACTTTTTGTTACTATTTTGATTTTGTTTCTGAAAATAGGTAGTAGGTAGGTATTAAGTAGGAAAATATGCATTGCAACGCATGCCGAGTACAGCTAGTATACTATATAGTGGTTACAATCTAATAGGTACGATTTGACACCTGTCAAAAACTAGGAGTAGTGTCAACACTAGTAATAATTACTCCGATGCGTGGCGTTTAGTTTCATTTCATCATGGGTGCGCTATGTGCAGATAAATAAAAAAGCGACTTTCTCTACGGTTGCAAAGTTAGCCCTATAATAGCTAACCAGCATGATTATATTCTCCGAAGAGTTGGGCAGAGATGTACAAGCAGCTGCAAAAAGATGTATATACTTGGTGAAATTAAAAGATAAAAAGAAGTAGTAATGGAATTCTTTTAATATGGCATGTATTTAACGCGGCGACAAACTAATCTGATTTAGGGTTTTAAAAATAATTAAAATGGGTAGCAAAAATAATAGGTTGGCAGCTACAGTGAAGTAGCATTTTAAGCAGGCAGGGGGTTTTAAAAATAATTAAAATGGGTAGCAAAAATAATAGGTTGGCAGCTACAGTGAAGGAGCTTAAGTCGACGGAGCCCCGCTGCGCGGGGCTCCTATTTCTGTCTGCAGGGTTTAAAGTAACCTGACACGAAGGGGATGACGGGGGCTTCGTTCGCTCGCTTCGCTCGCTCACTCTAGCCCCCGTCATCCCCTTCGAACCTAACCTATCCATGTCGGGATTCCCCTTAACCACCCTGCTAACATTATTAGTCGCCAAGTCATTATATTAGTCGCCAAGTCATTATATTAGTCGCCAAGTCATTATTTATAGCTCCTCGCCTCATTTTATTAGTTGCAAACACTTAGTCGCCTTTTAAGTTATTAGTCACCTGGAAAATAATAAGCCTTTTAATATTATACACAACATCTGCCAACAAATACGACTACTTGAACTGTGTTAATTAAAGTTTTCCTTTCCTGCTTCTTCTTAATTTCTGCTCAGTGTATACATCTTTTTACAGCTTACTCTACTGCAATTGTGCCTCAACATTGTCCTAACAATAACAAGTTCTGTTGTAATACCATAGGGCAAACCCATAGCCATTTTCAAGGCACGTGTTTCAACTTCTGTAGGGAAACGGGTTTAAATTACAAATACCTTCTGTTGCCGAGCAAGCGAAACATAAGAGGCGGTGAACTTGGTGTACTAATTGTGGCCGAAAATTGGTAATAAGGTCACTATCTGTTATTACCCACACACGTTTCTCCTCTTGCTAAGTCTCATCTTAATACAAGAAACGTGGGTGTTAAGACTCCTTTATTAGGAAAATACCCCTGCTTATCCCTTTGGGGATTACAAGCGTAAGTATATACAAGGTTAGTCGGAAAAGGGGTACTAACCCGCAAGCCACTTAAAGTATCACTGATGATGGTTTTAAAGCGAGAGTTAAAATTTCAAAATTCAATAATTTTTATTTCCATGTGAAATCATTTTTTGGTTCCGTTTTTTCAAAAATTCTTCGTCCCAGCATTAGTTACGAATTCAAAAATGGGGGTTCTAATTCGAGACCCCAACTATGGCCTATAATGTAAACAATGATCATAGTTGAGGATAGATAGATTTCAGCACATTTTTTTTTGTAATTTTTGAACAGCTGTTTCTCTTAAACTATTGAGTTTTGGGGAAAGTGGTAGAACAAAAGTTACTCGTTGTGGGTATTTTAACACCCTTTCGGATTAGTACCGCCTTTCTGACTAACCTAGTATATGGATGTGTGTATAAATTCAAACTCCGGGTTGCCCTTTAATAACCTAGGATGTGTCGTTCAGCAACCGCATTAAGAAAGTAAATAAATTGTATTCTGACAAGGACACAATGACATGCCTAACAATAGAAACATACAAAGAATAAAACGTTTTATTATGCCGAAATTTTCACCGACTCAGCATATGCTGGGCTTCAAAAGCGTCGCTGATTTTCAGTTAGTACCCTTGCAGTAACGCGGCGTCTTACGTAGGCGGTTCAAAGCGATGCGAATTGCGAAGCGATCCGACGCGGTGACCTTCGAATTCAATGCGATGCGGTGCGAAGCGGTGGCTTTGTCCTACGAGCTCGCGAACCGCCCGCCGCGCGCCGCCGTCATTCAGTAGCACTGTACGGCACCGCATCCAGTTCGCGCGAATATCAAGCCAAGTGATCGCGTTCGCTTCGATTCGCGCCGCGCCGCGCCGCACTCCACGTCGATTTGGTCACGTAGGCCACTTCAATATGGTATGTCTACACCAGTGCGCTTTCATGTTCATCTTGCGCTTTCGTCTGACGCATGCCTGAAGCGCCATAGCGCATGCAATAGCGCATGCCCTAATACTAGTTCGAGTCTCATGGCAATCAATATAGCATGCGCTTGACGCAAGAGGAATTTAAAGTTGAAAGCGCAAGATAACATGAAAACGCATGGGTTTAGACATACCAATAGGTATCGACTGTTTGTTGTCTTCGCGTCGCTTCTAGATCGCTCACATAGGATGCCGCGTTATACACGGATGGAGACGGACGGATTTACAAACACTAGACTAAATAATTTATCACTAGAATAGTGAGAATCAATAGAATCGTAAGTATTCGTTGCCCGTAGTTACCAATCTAGGGAAGGGGAAACTTCAAGCCTCTCGCATAATTCGCGACATATTACATTCCAAGGATTTCGGCACGCTAAAATGATCGACCCGACCCAAATCATTGATTAATAATTCACAACAGCAAATTGGTTTCACCTCGTTAATTATATATTTGGCGGATTTAACAAGATCCTTATATCTAAAGAAACAAATCCTTTGATCCGCGCGATGGAACCCCTTAATTAGTGGTCTTGGCTTCCCTATAAGAGGACAGCGTAGGGATGTGTCGAGTTCATTCGGCTTTGGATTACATTAGTAATGTTTTTATGAAGATTTTTACATAATTACAAATAAAAGTATATACAAATAACGAAAAATATATCCTAATAAAACTATAAACTAAAATAGGACGTCAAAATATTAATCCGCATCGCCTGTCCACTGGTAATGTGCCCAGAAGGCTGGCAGCATAATATGAAGATTTATATATTTTACTTAATGTCTTATACGTCACGTGTTTGCGTCACTAAGATTCTGGTACTATTTTCGGTCCTAATGTCTGCCAAAATAATTATGATTTTTCTCTAGTCTTTGACCCTACAGAAAATACAAATTTTATACTGTAGATGTCTTAAAAAGACTATCTACCTTAGTAAGAACATTATTTTGTCTTCACCAACTTATTAAAACAAGAGTCATAATTATTAAAATACTCTATAGCGCAAATCTATACAGGGCAGGATCTCAATAATATAAAAATCTGGTAGATATTTTATCGATTTTACGAAACCCACAAGAGGAGATTATGGTCTTTTCTTTGCTGAGAAACACATAAACATAGTTTGCAATGAACAAGAAGCAAAAGATGAATCAAACGTTAGGATACCCAGACGATACAGGCTGATGTAGATGATGAGTGAAAAAAAGGTGCCATTAAAAACTGAGTAAGTACAGAACATAGCAAAGTAAAATAATATTCCATCTTAAATAACATTTTATGAATAATGATAAACCATCTACAAGGGCAGTCAGAAAGGGGGTACTAATCCGAAAGGGTGTTAAAGTACACATAATAATGAGTAACTTTTGTTCTACAACTTTTCCCAAAAGTCAATAGTTTAAGAGAAACAGTTGTTCAAAAAACTCAAAAAAATATCTCTAAAATCTATCTATCACCAGTTATGATCAGCTGTGTTTACGTTTTAGGTCATATTTGGGGTCATGAATTAGAAGCACCATTTTCTGAATTTGTAACTAAAGCAGGGATGAAGAATTTTTGAAAAAACTAAAATAAAAATCATTTTATTTGGAAAAAAAATATAACGAATTTTGAAATTTTAACACTTGCTTTCAAACAGTCATCAGTGATACTATAAGTGGGCTTCGGATTAGTACCCCCTTTCCGACTAACCTTGTATAAATAAATTACTTTTCACTTAAAGTAAACGATATTCAAATATCAAATTCTTGATCTTTAATGATAAATTTTGATGTATTAGAACACCGAATCGAAACCAATTTTGATGCTTAGAATTTGTAACACACTTTTTTATTAATACATTATTATAATTCAGTTTTCATGCTAACAAATATAGTTTCTATATTTGCATAAGTTCAAGTACAAATAGAATTGTTATTCGGTTACGCCGCTAATGTAGTTTGAAATATTAAAATCATTTGAATTGACGGCAACACATACAGTGGTATAAATAATGACAAATATTACGTGACCAGAATACGTTGCCTAAATATTATTTATTGTGACATAATTTTCGGAATTGAATTTACTAAATAGTGGTCACATATTTATACTATAAATGTTTTTATAGTGCTTGCAAAAAGCTGTTTCTTTTCAATATTTACTCAGTATCTTCATCCAGCTTTAGAAGGCAGAATATGTAATTTCTTAATAGCACGGTAATCCCGTCGCAGCTTCTCCGTACTTGAGATACGAGATACCTTGTGCTTAACTTTAATAAGATAGGAATGCTATTTTCAACGTGAGCTTAATGCACCTTATAAAACTTTCATATTATGACAAGGTATTTAATTTACAGAATAAATTCTTCCAGGTTTTCGGCGTATAAAACATTTTCGGCAAACTATACGCGTGTCACGTTTCCCAACACTACTTTTTCAGTTGATTAGGGTCGCTTGTAGCATTGTATCAGTATCGTATCTATTTACGTATTTAAATAAAGGCTCACGTCGCGTCGTACCCTACCTTGTTTTCTGACCACTAATGTTTTTTGAAGTTTTAGGGAATTAGGTGTGGCTGAGAATATTAAATAGGACATCGGAAATTTGAAATGGGCTGTGAAAATTTTACCAAGTCTTAATTTAACTGTCGTAAATGTCAGCTTTGTGCTCAGAATTTCTCAGCTAAAGTTGGATATGCTAGTCACATGAGAGCCCATGAAAGAGCAGCATATCAAAACTCCCAACCACCATCACGGGAAGTCGTAGAATGTAGCGCTGTGGCTGAAACCGGCTAGATAGTGTTGGGGTTCACAAGGGTAGATGGTAATGAAACTCTTGGTGCTCAGAGAATAACTACTTTTATGACGATCCACCCTTGTGAACCCCAACAATTGGTGACCCCGACGTGATGTCTAAAGAGCAGCAAGCAAAAATCCAGGCCGAGATGAATTTCGACGTGAATGCAGTATCCGTGCAGTCGTGACTTTTACCTTTTTGGAGAGAAATACCCCGTGCCTGGTTCATTCAACTTGAAGTCGTGATTGACCCATTGAAGACCTCAGATGAACAGAAGTTCCGATATCTACTGCAACACCTGCAAAAGGTCGACTTACAACACTTGACCGATATACTTTACAATCCGCCTGCGACTGGGAAATACGAAAAAGTTAAACAACCGCAACAATAGCATCATCATCATCATTTAGCTGATCTTTCGGCAAGGAATGGCGACCTCGTATGCTATGCGCTAAAAGAGAAGCGTTTAATTAGATAGATTGGCGTTAAAATCCTCTTTTACTGATAAAATCATACTATGCCAATTAGACACTGATGTCTTCAATGTACCAACATACAAGGTAAACTGTTCTTCGACCAAAACCAAGCTGTCTTCTTTTAGTTTGAACACAAAGTCTGGTTGGGAGATCAGAATAAGGTCATAAGAGATCATTCAAAGGCAGTAGATGAATGTGCCTCCCTCGTTGGTATAGTGATCGCAAGCGCGACTGCTAAGCTTGAAATTCTGGATCCGATCTCCAGGTCGGACAAAGTGTTATTGAGTTTTCCCGTGAGGAATTTCTCAGTAGCAGCCCGGAGTCTGGATTTGTGCCCAGTTGATGGCAGTAGGCTCGCCCTCTATTACATGGAACTTAAACATAAGCGAAATGTGGGTGTACTATACACCTCTGCCCAACCCTTTGGAGAATACAGGCGTGATGTTATGTTTAAATGTATGTTGAAATGCTTTACAATAATCCCAATAAAAAAAAAATGAGTGTAAATAGCGCCCACAAGTGACGGTACGTATGTATGTCCTATGCACCTAGGGCAGTCAGCTATCAACCTTGCTGACTGGCTAATCTTTACACTACGGCATGACCTATCCTCATACAGCTCGTGCTGACACTAGAGAAGAGTCAATGAAAATAGGCACCATCTCCTTGCGTCTCCAAACACCATAATCGGTCGATCCTAATGTTCCACTAGCTTCGGTTGTTAAACCACTTTAGATGTGTTTAACGTTCCTTAAGTCACCATCAAAACGGCGTAAACCTTAATCTTGACAGTATTAATACAAAACAAAAAGACACAGAAGGACCATTTAAATACGAAACTCACACTTATCTCCAGTTTACAAAAAGCTGATGAGCGCAAAAATTAACTAATCAGCTATGTAATCTAATGTCTAGTGCTGTAATTGTTTGTAAGTATTTTAGTCGATCAATCACATTCGTTGATCATCATCTGCCTAGCCTTTTCCCAAATATGTTGGGGTCGGCTTCCAGTCGAACCGGATGCAGCTGAATATCAGTATTTTACATGGAGCGACTGCCTATCAGACCTCCACAACCCAGTAACTGGGTAATACGATACTCTTGGTAAGACTGGTTGTCAGACTTTCTGGCTTCTGACCAACAGTAACGACTGTCAAAGATCTGCAAATGACAGCCGAGACCAACAGCTTTACGTGCTTTCCGAGGCACGGAGGAAACTCGCTATGGCAAATGGTCACCCATCCACATACCAACCTCGGCAAGCGTGGCTTAACCCGGAAGATCGGTCTATGCGGCTGTAATTATTTAGCCACGAGCTCCTCCCATCTCACATTCGTTCACATTAACACAAATCACATTCGTTGATATTGACATGTTATGTGGAGAGAAGAAAGTCATGTTACTAGAAGAGTGTTAAAAATGAATGTGGATGGATATACACGTAAAGGTAGACCATAGAATAGATGGATGTATTATGTGAAGGATAATATGGGTAAGAAAGGAGTGAGTACTGAGATGACGGCTGATCGAGGAGAATGGAAGAGGAAATGTGCCGACCACAACTAGAGTTGGATTAAGGCAGGGAGATAATGATTCACATTTGTTGACATACGATTTGCTAACAGATTGAATTGCTCAGTATTTCAGAAACTGATGTACAGATAAATTGGAGTATTCTTAGATGTAAAGAACAAGCTGTACAACATCGAGATTCCGAAAATGTTAACCTCACCAAGACACAGTGCGCCCTGCAACTAACCGGTGACGATAAATTGCCATTAGTAATGGTTTGGAAGAAATAAGCATATAGTTTGATTGCAGTTGACCAACTGCATCGTAACTGGAAGACTATTGTACAATCTTTCCATTAGCTGGCAGTTTAAGAGTAGTACAGCTTCTTGTAAATGAGCTCGTCCAGGGAAGTACTGCCTCATCTCTCCTTCGCGACTATAAAGATACACTTGTTAATTCCGAAGAATATTAGACAAATTGACCATAAAAACGTTTTTCTAATTTATTGCTGTCGAGCACGCACCGAAGCCATTGAAAGTTTGTTGACAAACTGATTAGGGTGGCCAAAAGTAGCTAGCGGACGCGCGCCTAAATTTGAAACGTTTAAGAGGCTATACTGCCTTGTCCCAGTTTTACCCCCATACCCGGTTTTGGACTAATGTCCCCTATATCGCTTACTAACATAATTTTCAGTATAACTAACTTATTGAGTCCTGGCCACTAGAATAAATATTTTTCTATTCTATTCTATTGTAAGTGGTTCTTCTGCATCTATCTACCTTGTGATTCTATCACCGTGCTTAAACGATTTTCACTATGTCCCGTAGTTTAACACACTGTATCGTTTATGGCTTAGAAGCAACATAACTTGGGTCATTGTTGCCGATGGGTTGTAAGATGGCATTTATCGGGCCGTTGTTGATGATCATAATTTTAGTTTTGTCGGCATTCTGATCATGTACGCCGGACAATCTCTTCCCAAGGGTGTCTTTATGGGTAGTTAAGGGATAATAATTATTATAAGGATGGACATGCACCTCTATACTGATAACTTGATCGTTCTGCCTAGCTTTTTGCAAACTATGTTGAGGTCAGGATGCGGCTGAATACCAGTATTTTACACGGAGCGACTGCCTCTCGATCAGACCTCTGCAATATTCTAAGGTTCGCCCGGTTGTCAGACTTTAGGGATTTTGAATATCCGTAACGACTATCATAGGTATTCGTATGACACCCGAGACCGACGGCTTCGTGTTCTCTCCATGGCACGGAGGGGTCTCGATGTCAGCAACAAATGTGTTACAAATGGTCACCCATCCAAGGACTGACCGCGGCAAGCGCAGCTTAGCCTTGCAAATCGTATGATCTGCGCGACTGTTAATTAGCTACTAGCCCCTCCGATACTTATCACTTGATACTTCAGAAAAATACGTTACGTACAAATGGTTTTGCTTTACAGGTAGCAGAAGCCGGCAAAAGCCTGAGCTTCTTTTACAAAAGCGGACCTTTTCCCCGGGTCGGAACCGTTCGGTTCGATATCGATTCTGTTTGTCATCTCGTTTTGTCTACGTTTCTCGTAACAAGAGAAAAAGAGACAGCATACCGAATCGTTCGACAACTGACTCTTCGAGTCGTACTGAATCAGGGGGCTTGGCAGGTGACTGGGAGATCACATAAAGAAAGATCATGTAATAAAACGTTGGTTTCTTGTCAAACTATCTCGTTATTTCCAAACTGCTTCATTCCTAATTTTCAAAGAAAATATTTACCTCGTCAAAGTTCGTGACATCTATTGTTAAAATTATGTACACATCCCAGATCAGACATTTAAAAGTTAATTACTTTTTCGCACTTTCTTTTTAATCCGTTACACTACCACACATCTTTCCAAACATTCAACACATTTTAGCACTGAAAAATTTCCCAACGGTGTCATATATTAACTGCAACATTTCTTGGCTCTTTAGCTCATAAACGTGTCCATGAAATGGAAGGAAAAACAATGGTGAACGAGCAGACGCGCGGACAATCGGGCATGCTCCGGATGAGATGACCTCAATAGCTCATGCAGTGGGCATCATGATGTATCCGAATATTACGACTCATATGGAGGAAATTGTATGCAGATTTTGGTAGAAAAACAGGAATTCATAATTTATCTTGGATATGATTTGATTGCTTCTTTACGCCCTACGTTATAGCTTAAGGGACAATATGATTAATGAAAGTTGGTTAAACATCAAACAACAAAATCACTTTTCGGCTGGAAGGACCAAAATTAATTAAATTTTGATCCATCGAGCCAAAAAGCGATTCTGAGTTTTCAATTTTTTATACCTCCCAAGCATGGTGGTTTTATTGTTATTTTGCTTTCAGCATTCATGTATATCTCTTTAGGATATATAGGATCTATTACGAATTTTTAAGGTCAAACGACAGTGCATGAAATTAAACGGCTACTGTTGTATATGTTTCATCGCTAAATTGAGCTTGATCCAATATGCAGTTAATAAAGCGAGTATTTAATAATTTGATAGGCAAGCGATGCCTCAAAAAGTCATTGAATAAAAAACTAAATGATTACAAACTTTAAAAACACGACTGCTCAAAAAATACTAAGTGACTAAACAATTTAACTGAAAAGTCAAAAAATTGGTTGTGTTGAACTTTTCAGCATAATAGCAAATTTTCTGTGTATTTGAAATTCAGACGAAGTCGCGGAACTATTTTTTTTTTCGAAAACATAATTTATGGGTGGTGGCAGTTCTAACATAACCTAACCTACCTACCTGTCAGCTATCTGTTTGTTATTTTATTTCCTATTTAGACTTTGAAGTTAGAAGCATTAAAATTATAGGGCAATCTATTGTTTTTAATTTAGTCTTTTAAAGTTGGAAGTACAAATTAAAGTGCAATCTTAATTTTAAAGCTATTTTGTAAAGGTTCTGTCATTTTTAGATGTATAAAAGTTTAGTCAGAAAGGGAGTACTAATCCGCGGGCCACTTAAAGTATCACTAACGACTGTTTTAAAGCCAGTGTTAAAATATCTAAATTCGATAACTTTTATTTCCACGCAAAACTATTTATGTTTTACTTTTTACTCAAATACATGATGTATGCTTGCCCTGCTTTAGTTGCAAATTCAGGAAATGGAGCTTCTTAATCCGTGTCCTCAAATTCAACCTAAAATGTAAACACAGCTGATCATAGCTGAGGATAGTTAGGTTCTGGCATATTTTTATAAAATCTTTGAACCGCTATTTTTCTTAAACTGTTGACTTTTGGGAAAAGTTGTAGAACAAATTACATTCATTATTATGGGTACTTCAATGCCTTTTCAGATTAGTACCCCCTTCCCAACTAACCTAGTATATTCAGTTAATAAATACATTGACACAATGTCCTTGTTTTCACTGCAAACAACTCCAAACGATCAACCATTTCATTGCCCAGTTTGCCAAGAATAAAGTCGGGCAACAAAAAACTAAATGTTTACCGTTTCAACAAAACTTTCTTACAAGTGAACTAGCGTCAGCGTTACTTAAACTGTATTGCAAATTAATTTACAAGACAAAGAAGTCGCTCTCAATGTCTGTTTTGTTTAACGCTAGACTTTAGCGCTGAGAAAACTCGATGCTAGTTAACTCTGTCGCTTCGTTTTGTATATTTATGTGAAGATAGTTTACAGTATCTTTTGAGGCCCGTGGCATTTTTTTTGTACTTTTTTTTTATTTCTAACTTTAAGCTGTGCTTGCTGCGGTAAGTACGTGGATAAGTGAACGTTCTTTACACAGCAACTGGGTCGTGTAAAATATTGGTTCAGCCGCATCTAGTTAGACTGCAAGCTGACCTCAACATAGTTGGGAATACGCTAGGTAAAACAGTTTGCTACGCTACGCAAAACAGTTTGCTACGCTACGCTAGGTAAAACAGTTTGCTACGCTACGCTAGGTAAAACAGTTTGCTACGCTATGCTAGGTAAAACAGTTTGCTACGCTACGCTAGGTAAAACAGTTTGCTACGCTACGCTAGGTAAAACAGTTTGCTACGCTATGCTAGGTAAAACAGTTTGCTACGCTACGCTAGGTAAAACAGTTTGCTACGCTACGCTAGGTAAAACAGATTGCTACGCTACGCTAGGTAAAACAGATTGCTACGCTACGCTAGGTAAAACAGTTTGCTACGCTACGCTAGGTAAAACAGATTGCTACGCTATGCTAGGTAAAACAGTTTGCTACGCGACGCTAGATAAAACAGATTGCTACGCGACGCTAGATAAAACAGATTGCTACGCTACGCTAGGTAAAACAGTTTACTACGCTACGCTACGCAAAACAGTTTGCTACGCTACGCTAGATAATACAGATTGCTACGCTACGCTAGGTAAAACAGTTTGCTACGCTACGCAAAACAGTTTGCTACGCTACGCTAGATAATACAGATTGCTACGCTACGCTAGGTAAAACAGTTTGCTACGCTACGCTAGATAAAACAGATTGCTACGCTACGCTAGGTAAAACAGTTTGCTACGCTACGCAAAACAGTTTGCTACGCTACGCTAGATAATACAGATTGCTACGCTACGCTAGGTAAAACAGTTTGCTACGCTACACAAAACAGATTGCTACGCTACGCTAGGTAAAACAGTTTGCTACGCTACGCAAAACAGTTTGCTACGCTACGCTAGATAATACAGATTGCTACGCTACGCTAGGTAAAACAGTTTGCTACGCTACACAAAACAGATTGCTACGCTACGCTAGATAATACAGATTGCTACGCTACGCTAGGTAAAACAGTTTGCTACGCTACACAAAACAGATTGCTACGCTACGCTAGGTAAAACTGTTTCCTACGCTACGCTAGGTAAAACAGTTTGCTACGCTACGCAAAACAGTTTGCTACGCTACGCTAGATAATACAGATTGCTACGCTACGCTAGGTAAAACAGTTTGCTACGCTACACAAAACAGATTGCTACGCTACGCTAGGTAAAACTGTTTCCTACGCTACGCTAGGTAAAACAGTTTGCTACGCTACGCAAAACAGTTTGCTACGCTACGCTAGATAATACAGATTGCTACGCTACGCTAGGTAAAACAGTTTGCTACGCTACACAAAACAGATTGCTACGCTACGCTAGGTAAAACAGTTTGCTACGCTACGCAAAACAGTTTGCTACGCTACGCTAGATAATACAGATTGCTACGCTACGCTAGGTAAAACAGTTTGCTACGCTACGCAAAACAGTTTGCTACGCTACGCTAGATAATACAGATTGCTACGCTACGCTAGGTAAAACAGTTTGCTACGCTACACAAAACAGATTGCTACGCTACGCTAGGTAAAACTGTTTCCTACGCTACGCTAGGTAAAACAGTTTGCTACGCTACGCAAAACAGTTTGCTACGCTACGCTAGATAATACAGATTGCTACGCTACGCTAGGTAAAACAGTTTGCTACGCTACACAAAACAGATTGCTACGCTACGCTAGGTAAAACAGTTTGCTACGCTACGCAAAACAGTTTGCTACGCTACGCTAGATAATACAGATTGCTACGCTACGCTAGGTAAAACAGTTTGCTACGCTACGCAAAACAGTTTGCTACGCTACGCTAGATAATACAGATTGCTACGCTACGCTAGGTAAAACAGTTTGCTACGCTACACAAAACAGATTGCTACGCTACGCTAGGTAAAACTGTTTCCTACGCTACGCTAGGTAAAACAGATTGCTACGCTACGCTAGGTACAACAGTTTGCTACGCTACGCTAGGTAAAATCTTTTGCTAAATACAGCAGTCTTAGCATGCATTACAATGATAAGATATGTCCCGAATTTTGTCTTATCTATATATATAAAAATGAATCGCTATTTCCCTTGGTCATCGCATCACGCGTGAACGGCTGGACCGATTTCGCAAATTTTTTTTTTGTTTTGTTCGTAATTCTCAGGAGAAGGTTCTTGTGAAAGAAAATTTAGATATTAAAAAAAAAAAAATATATCAGTATATCCATATTCTTAATCTGTTTACCGCATGCATGAAAATGGTTTTAACTTTTTGTTACTATTTTGATTTTGTTTCTGAAGGTAGGTAGTAGGTAGGTAGGTAGTAGGTAGGTAGTAGGTAGGTAGTAGGTAGGTAGTAGGTAGGTAGTAGGTAGGTAGTAGGTAGGTAGTAGGTAGGTAGTAGGTAGGTAGTAGGTAGGTAGTAGGTAGGTAGTAGGTAGGTAGTAGGTAGGTAGTAGGTAGGTAGTAGGTAGGTAGTAGGTAGGTAGTAGGTAGGTAGTAGGTAGGTAGTAGGTAGGTAGTAGGTAGGTAGTAGGTAGGTAGTAGGTAGGTAGTAGGTAGGTAGTAGGTAGGTAGTAGGTAGGTAGTAGGTAGGTAGTAGGTAGGTAGTAGGTAGGTAGTAGGTAGGTAGGTAGTAGGTAGGTAGTAGGTAGGTAGTAGGTAGGTAGTAGGTAGGTAGTAGGTAGGTAGTAGGTAGGTAGTAGGTAGGTAGTAGGTAGGTAGTAGGTAGGTAGTAGGTAGGTAGTAGGTAGGTAGTAGGTAGGTAGGTAGTAGGTAGGTAGTAGGTAGGTAGTAGGTAGGTAGTAGGTAGGTAGTAGGTAGGTAGTAGGTAGGTAGTAGGTAGGTAGTAGGTAGGTAGTAGGTAGGTAGTAGGTAGGTAGTAGGTAGGTAGTAGGTAGGTAGGTAGTAGGTAGGTAGTAGGTAGGTAGTAGGTAGGTAGTAGGTAGGTAGTAGGTAGGTAGTAGGTAGGTAGTAGGTAGGTAGTAGGTAGGTAGTAGGTAGGTAGGTAGTAGGTAGGTAGTAGGTAGGTAGTAGGTAGGTAGTAGGTAGGTAGTAGGTAGGTAGTAGGTAGGTAGTAGGTAGGTAGTAGGTAGGTAGTAGGTAGGTAGTAGGTAGGTAGTAGGTAGGTAGTAGGTAGGTAGTAGGTAGGTAGTAGGTAGGTAGTAGGTAGGTAGTAGGTAGGTAGTAGGTAGGTAGTAGGTAGGTAGTAGGTAGGTAGTAGGTAGGTAGTAGGTAGGTAGTAGGTAGGTAGTAGGTAGGTAGTAGGTAGGTAGTAGGTAGGTAGTAGGTAGGTAGTAGGTAGGTAGTAGGTAGGTAGTAGGTAGGTAGTAGGTAGGTAGTAGGTAGGTAGTAGGTAGGTAGTAGGTAGGTAGTAGGTAGGTAGTAGGTAGGTAGTAGGTAGGTAGTAGGTAGGTAGTAGGTAGGTAGTAGGTAGGTAGTAGGTAGGTAGTAGGTAGGTAGTAGGTAGGTAGTAGGTAGGTAGTAGGTAGGTAGTAGGTAGGTAGTAGGTAGGTAGTAGGTAGGTAGTAGGTAGGTAGGTAGTAGGTAGGTAGTAGGTAGGTAGTAGGTAGGTAGTAGGTAGGTAGTTGGTAGGTAGGTAGTAGGTAGGTAGTAGGTAGGTAGTAGGTAGGTAGTTGGTAGGTAGGTAGTAGGTAGGTAGTAGGTAGGTAGTAGGGAAAAGTGCATTGCAACGCATGCCGGGTACAGCTAGTTCCTTATAAATGATTGAGGATTTGTGACATATGTCTTATGGCAATGTTGTGATGGCCCGGAGGTTATAGATCCGCTTGCCGCGAACCCGTACCAGGTTGCGGTTTTAAACCCGTGTGCCAATGTGATTGTTTCAATGATAAAATATACAGGGTGTAAACGAATTCGTGTAATTCCTTCAAACCACGTGATCTACAGGTGACATAGATCAACCCTAAATGGGTATTTCTGAAATACAACTGAAAAAAAAACTTTTTTTTGTCAGTTGTATTTCATAGTTGTTTATATTTATGTTACGCCAGTTCCATCGTAACCTGATCAAAGCATAATACATTATAAGGTAACTACTTAATGAATAAACTAATGCAGCCTCTACCGAAACGGGTAAAAAAATGCTTGGTTTTCTATTTCTGAGTCATTTTAGAGCCTCGAGTTATCTGACTGCAGAGAGCGATATGGAGTTAGTCGTACGCGTCAGCCGTGTCGCCGTGGTTTCATTATTTTATGCGTGGCATCGAAATGTTCGATAAAAGAAAATTAGTTCTTTGCAAAAAAAAACTTGTTTTTTTACTGACTCCTTATTAGGTGGTTTAGATATGATCAATTACGGCTACCGCAAGAAAAAAAAAGTTTTTTTTATCAATCTTAATCCCGTGCGGGGCCAATCTGCACCAGTAGTAGATCATACGGAATTACGCGAATTCGTTTACACCCTGTATAATTTCAGAATTAATCTTAGATGCCATTAGGGTCTAGTACAAAATTTATACAGGCTGTAAGGGTAAACACCGTTATCCTTGAAACCAGTGGTTTGGTTTCATTTATAGAACGTAAGATCAATGAAAAATAGCAAACTTTTTTTTATAAAATTTTAATTTTTCCTCTAAAGTATTTCACCCTATGCGCGGGGGCAACAAGCTACGAGAAGGGGCGCGGGGAACTCGCCGCGTGGCCTGACGCACGGCCCCGCACAGTTTGCTACCCCAGTCAGTCAGCTGTCTTGTTAGCGAGTGTGTGTACGCCGCGTCATAGCGTCGCCGCGCCGCTTATTTCTCGCGCGTATATTTTTTTTTTTACTCGGTCCTATATTTTTATGTTTAAGTCAACTACCCCTGGTTTGGGTAATAACGGTGTTTACCCTTACATGCTGTAACAGCAGAATTATGCGTCAGAAATTTTCCGCCTGTCTGATGATGTGCACCGGGGCTAAAAGACACACAGTTCCCCATTTTAATTTGACGGAATAAACAAGAACTTGGGAGATAAACAGAACCTCGTTCAAAGATGCTTGTTTAATGTAAATTACCTTGCCGTCATACCGAGCAAATAGATGAGGAAATTTGGAGGACACGAAATTGCGTTTTTTTGGGGGGAAAAGGACAAGAGATTTTCTGTAAACACTAAAAGCATTAAGGTGTTGGTGATCTGATTAAATATTTGGTTGGAGTGTGCGGAGAACTTTTCTCTAATTTGGTCTAGGTAAACATTTTCAATTTGGTGTAGCAATGATCCTAAAAAGTTCTTTCATTTTATTTATTCAAATTATAATTATTGTGGTAGGGTCAAGTGTTGTACCTATGGACGGCTTTACCTATGGACACTACCAATATTTCAAAAACCAAACGGCGTAAATTCGTAGTTAGAACGCATTCGTAAACTTTTTTTGACGAATGGCAACACTGACTAACTGTCACTAAGCTGTCAGTGATAAATCTGTTGTTATGTGCTGTTAAACATTTTTATTCGAAAAAGTAAGTTTTTTTGTACATTTTCAAAGTGTTTTTCTGTGAGATAACTTAAACTAGAAGTATAATTGTAGATGATTTACAGAACTTCGTTGTTTTTCATTGAAATAAGGACCATTCTGCGATTATGTTAATGCTCTGTAGAAAGATTTAACCCTTTCTAGGTTATGTCTTAATATTTGTACCTGTGGACGGGGGAATGAATGTACCTGTGGACTGTCCATAGGTACATAATATCGGTTGCACCTGTGGACAGTAATTTACACAGACAAATTACTACATTTGTTTTGTTTTTTTTTCAGTGCCTCGTAGTAAAACCGGAGTGAAACAGGATAAAATATGTCCAGACACTCTCTCCGAAGCAGTTATAGAAGTCAAAAGTGGATGTTTAGATCGTAGGGTGTCTGAAAAATACAAAATACCAAAATATATCATTTTGAAATATTTTCAACTCAACAAATATTATCATGAGATCATTATCTCAATGAAAAAACTATAGATTAATTATTAGATAGATTTATCGTTATATTATTGAAGAATGACGTAAAAAAGGTGTTTCGAGAGCATGAAGAAATGATGTTACGTGAATATTTAAAAAAAGCAGCCTACGTGCATATGGGTCTAGATTCCAAACAAGTCCGGGAACTTGTCTAACAGTTTTCTGTGCAAAAAATAAATAAAATACTCTTAAAAGCTGGCATCAATACAAAATGGCTGGTATAGGATGGTTTCGATGTTATCGACAACGTTTTCCAGAATTATCGCTACGAAAACCAGTTTTTTTTGCAATATTAAATGCTTGTCTACAGGTACATTACCGTCCATAAGTACATTTGTGCTGTCCATAGGTACATTTGTACGTTGTACCTAGGGACAAAATAAGGGTTTTTGAAAATCTTTAATTTTCTGAGCAATTATTTCCGCCATCGCATTGGAGACTGATAATTATTAAGAGTTGATTAGTTATTAAGCCGTACGATAAATAATTTCATGATAAAAGTACGAGGTTTTTTTTAAAAAAATAGTTTTTTGTCAAATTCTGGAAATCGTCCACGGGTGGAGCACATGCCCCTACACACGGCTATACTTCAAGCTATGCAAAACCAGTATAAGCTGACCGTTGCTTGTGCGAAAAGATTATACAAAGCGACGCCAAGATAAACAGGTTTTGTATAGCTTGATGTGTAGCCGTGTGTACATACGTAAAATGTGGTGCTGGACGTAAAGAATAGCACTACTCCATCACTCCCCATGGGTGTCGTAAAAGGCGACTAAGGGATTCACTAGAAGATGGGCAGCAGCGTTCTCTGAGTACTTTAACAACCATACTGCGATCGCCAACCCGCCTGCCAAGCGTGGTGATTATGGAAAACCCCCTCAACATGGCTTGGGGGAGGCCTATGACCAGCAGTGGACGTCTTTAGGCTGATTGATGATGATGATACGTAAAATAAAATCTGGATTGCGGACATACATTGTTCCTCTTAGCCTTTTCCCAACTATGTTGACTGCCATCAGACCTCCGCAGATACTGGCAAATGCCCGTCCTCCTAAGATTAGATCGGTTGTCAAATTTTCGGATTTCTGACAACCAATAAAGACCGTCATGTATTCGTATGACACCCGGGACCGACGGCTTGGCGTGCTCTCCGGGGCACGGAGGGGTCTTGATTTGTAACGAATGATCACCCATCCGTAGACTGACCGCGGCAAGCGCAGGTTGATCTTGCAAATCTCATTGTTTTATTAGCCAGAGCCCCTCATAATCCTAAAAAAATTCTTAGGCAAATTATTTTTAGTGAATATTAATAGTTTTAGATTTCCTATACTCTAAGTGTGCATCCTGAGTGACGGCGCACCGCGCAGACGGAATGAACGGTGCATTAAATAAATGTTCGAAACCTTTAAATTTTGATATCGACATTATTAAAACTAAAGTAAAATAAACACACGCGCGTACGCGTCAACTTTTCCGCGTGCACTAAGGACAGGTATCGACGGTAAAGCCACGGTAAAGCCGCTCCGCAATCCGCAATACGCCCGTGCGCCGTCACTCAGGACGCACACTAAAGCCGGGTAAGCTGTGTCATGTTTCCTTGTTTTGCTAACACCTAACATGTTATTATAAACCCGGGTCCGCTGCGCCATGTTACCGTGTTTGCAAACAGGATAAATTGTTTGCTAACCGAATAGGGGCATGGCCTAACAGCTTTGTTAGCAAAATTGGGGCTGCGGACCCGGCTTAACATTGTTTGCTTACCGAATAGGGGCGTGGCCTAACAGTTTTGTTCGCAAAAACACAATAACATGTTAGAAAATTGGCGCTGCGGACCCGGCTTAACCAAGGTCATGTTATTGGGGGCGTGGCCTGACTGTATTGCTTGCAAACATGTTTGCCGAGACGAATGGATAACATCCCCCGCGTTCGCCTGCGGGGGATGAGGACATTCATTTCGTGTTTGCGTTCTCTAGATGAATATTACGTCTCGTGATTGTTTAAGCTTGCAAACTAACAAAAAAACAAACACGGAACCTCTTTTTATTTCTTCTTTGAAGAATTAAATCCACGATTGCCAAAACAGCAGACACGGAACTATTTTTTCGTAATATAGTACATACGGGATGTTAACAAATTCGTGTAATTCCTTCAATCCACATTATCTATTAATGGTATAGATTAACCCCGCACGGGAGTTAGATTTATTAAAAATAAACATTTTCTTCCAAAATATTTTTTTTTATTTGTTAGAAAATTTCGATGCCTTGCATAAATTAATGAAGGCACGGCGACACAGATGATGGGCACGACTAGCGCAATATTGCTCCATGCAGTCAGTTAACTTGGGACGTTAAAATTACTCAGATACAGAATACCATGGCTCATTTTTTGAAAACTTTTTTTTGTTGATTCTGAAAAAACCTATGCAGGGTCAATCAGTGTCACCAACAAATAACGCGGTTTGAAGGAATTACACGAATTCGTTAACACCCTGTATACAGCATGTAAGGGTAAACACCGTTATCACTCAAACCATGGGTAGTTGACGTGAACACAAAAACATAGGAACGAGTAAAAAAAAGTATATACGCGCGAGAAATGAGCGGCGCGGTGGTGCTACCACGCGGCGTACACGCACTCGCTAACGAGACAGCTGACTGACTGGGGTAGCAAACTGTGCGGGGCCGTGCGTCGGGCCACGCGGCGAGTTCCCCGCGCCCCTTTCCGTTTTCCGTAGCTTGTTGCCCCCGCGCGTAGGGTGAAATGTGCTCGTGAAAAAAAAAAAAAAAAAGATATTTTTCATTGATTTTACGTTCTATAAATGAAACCAAACCACTGGTTTCAAGGATAACGGTGTTTACCCTTACAGCCTGTATAGTACTCGTATATATAGTAATTATAATATATATTATAATAATTAATAAATAAATAAATAAATAAATAAATTATTATATCAGTAGAACTCCTTGCGAAAGAGTAGGTACATACTTACATATTTCTACCGCCAAGCAGCATAGTTGTGTTCCGGTTTAAAGGGAGCCAGTGAAATTACAGACACATGAGACTTCCCAACTTTATCTCTAAGGCTGGCAACGCATCAACAATCTTCTTGGTGTTGTAGGTGTATATGTCGCAGTATGATAGTTATAGCCGTAATATAGTTATATGCCTAGGGATATAATTATATACCGTAACATAGTTATACGAAAGCGATTCGTTACTAGGAATATAATTATGATACGGTTCAAGTTTAGTGATATAATTATATTACTAGATTAAGTTTAGTGAAGTAAATGTAGGAGTGTAGTGCGGGGGTGCGGCGAAGGCGGCGGCGGGGGCTTTGTTGTGTTTGTGAACCCCTAGCCGTGTTATGATCATATTTCTAGCGATAATTTGAGGCACCCCGACACGGTTACTTTAAACCCTGCAGACAGAAATAGGAGCACCGCACAGCGGGGCTCCGTCGACTCTGCTTTGGAAACCCAAACAACCTTAACCTTTCTATAAGCATCTTTCGATATAAGATCATATCGTTAGGCATATGATCGTATAAACAGCTAACCATATTACTGCGACAAATATATGGTTTTATTTGATTCTATGGTAGATTTATAACTATTTAACTAGATTAGTTTAGTCAGATAATCATATTACTAGATTGCGACCGTAAGATAGTAATGAATCGCTTTCGTATAACTATGTTACGGTATATAATTATATCCCTAGGGATATAACTATATTACGGCTATAACTATCATACTGCGACACATATATGCGGTGGTAACTACGAGTACTTTGAATTAGTTGAGCCGCTGGCCTGTTTACCAACCTATTACATAAAAAAACCACAACTTTAGCCACCTCTTACGCCAGCCATGCGAAGAGAAAACAAACAAAACTCACTTGATTTTGTTTACTATTCATTACGAGGAAACATTGTGATGTCATATAAAATAAAATCAGAGCTGTTCCGTATCTCTGAAAGCAAAACGTGACCCGACTCACATTTTAAAATTCAGGCGAAACTTACGTGTCGTCAAAATTGGCGAAATTGTTACTCGTGCTGAGCAAAGTGCCGAAATTGATGGAGCGTATCGACATAGTTCGATAAACGAAGTCTATTAATGTTGGTGCCACACTGTCAGTCGAATGTTGTCGCGTCAACGCGAAAATTTGTCGAATCTCGCCCGTGCCCGTGTGTCCATAATAGCGAAACGCGACCTGGGGCCCAATTCTCCTAAAATAAATTGTTGCCAAACGCAATCGAACCACAAGCGTCGTTCAGTCAGTTTTTGTTTTCGAAAACTTTCAAAATGATTGATTTTGTTTTTTGTGTCAAACAATTAGATAGCTTTTGAAATTGAGAACTGTCTGAATAAACGGTTCGGCCTTGGTTTGGTTGTGATTTATCAAGATTTATTTTAGGACAATTAGGCCCCTGACGAATTGCATGTCACGACAAAGTGAACATTTGTCGAATCCCGCCAATGTGACCCTAGCGTTATGAACTCTCATGTAAAAGCCGAGAGTGTGTGCCGGACGTAAAGAATCGCACTACCCCATCTCTTCCCATGGGTGTCGTAACAGGCGACTAAGGGATTCACTAGAGGATGGGCAGCAGCGTCCTCTGAGTATTTTAACAACCATACTGCGATCGCCAACCCGCCTGCCAAGCGTGGCGATTATGGCAAACCCCCCAACATGGAGCACAGGACCGTTAGATGTGGCGATGCTTGGGGGAGTCCTATGTCCAGCAGTGGACGTCTTTCGGCTGAATGATAAATAAATAAATAAAAGGTTTATTGCAGAAACCTGTTAAATTTTTTATAGTAAATCTTACATAGGGGCCTCCTTTTAAGTAAAACATATACCTGTGCTAGAAGGCCCCGCTCTTCAATGTTAAATTATAAAATAGCAAAATAAATCATAAGAAAATTACAAAATTAAACAAGATAAGAAAAAAAAACTAGAGATAGTATTGTAAATTAGTGTGTGTATGTGTGTGTGGGTGCGTGTGTGAATATTTTCAACTCATATTGACGATGCTTGCAGCAATAATTCAATGTCATTATAGTTCTTCAGTTTTAACCATTGAACTATTGCCTTTTTGCACTCTTTAGTAGTCATGGGATAGATGATGATGATGATGATGTAAAAGCCGTGTAATTGGGATAACGCGTAAAAAGCGTAGCCCGTAGCATGAAGTTTTATCAATGTAATTACTTAACACAACACAATCAGCCCATTAATTTCCCACAGCTGGGCATGGGTCTCTTCTTAGAATGGTAAGGGTTTAGGCCTTAGCGTTAAAACGCACTAGCGGCCAGCCGCAATGCGGCGTGTAGAAACCGTCCGAGCCTGCACACAAGACGGTTTGTACACGACCCGGTTTCCGTTATATTGCGTTTTGGGTAGGTAGTCGGCATGCTCCGGGCGTAGGTCCGGTCTCGTGTACACGCGCTCACATACTGCCATACTTTACTGCGCACCGGGCGTAGAAGCGGCGAGCGCCGTGCCCGGTTGCGCGGTGAGCCGGCGCTAGCGCCGGCGTCGTGTGGTTAGCTTCATAGTGTCCCATACAATACTGACGACCGGACGTAGACCCGGTTTGAAGCCGGGCTTAGCTCCGGCGAAAAACCGTCTCGTGGGCATGAGCGCTTAGGCTTAATCACAGTAGACATATAAGCTAAAGCAGTACTTCAACTACCTACAATCGTCCGATTTGACACACTCACACTGACACGCACTGCAACAAGACAAATAAGGTATTTTCGGGATACAGTTCCATACAAAAACAAAAAACTACTGAGTATACAGTGCGTGTCTGTGTGAGTGTTTCAATTCATGAGATTATAGTAAGTTGAGGTACTGCTTTAGCTTATATGTCTACTGTGTCTTAGTCCACCACGCTGGCCTGGTGCGGGTTGGCAGACTACACTATCGAGAACTTTTTCGAGCCATTTCGTGTGTGCAGGTTTCCTCACGATGTTTTTCTTCACCGTTTACGCAAGCGATAATCAAATTCAAATCCGCACATGAATTCTAAAAGTCAGAGGTGTAAAACAGATTTGTTAATATTGATTTCTTGAAAAAATATAATGAAAAGAACGCTCTAAGGTTTAAAATGTATTTGCGTAATGTTTAGGTGTTCTTATGAAAATTCAAAATTTCGACCTTGGATGACATCGGCACGCTCTGGATTATAGACCCAAAAAAATGTTTTTATTAGATAACTCTTTATCTAGGTCTCTTCTTATCGGGTTTTACGCCAAAAATACCTTAGAACAATTTTGTAAAAATTAAATTATCATCAATTCTTGTTAAAAATCTGATAACTTTAGTCACAGAAAAACATGCTTACGACGAAAATCGTAGGGAATTTAATTCTCTTCAAAATTGGTCTTAACTATTTTTGGCGTAAAATTTATAGAAAAGAAGACAAAAAAAAATTCATTTTCGTATCACATATCCAAAATTCAGGATTGACCGACCTTTTGCAAGATAAAGCTACTTGAACACTGGGCTAAGTATTTTATTTGCTGGGTTGCAATCTGGCATTGTCATGTTTCTCTTTACCTACAGATATTTAAGCCGTAGAAATTGCGTTAAACGGACATATTTATTCCTATACAAAGTTGGAAATACAACTCGAAATATGCAAGACTATATTATAACTGCAATTCCCCAGCTATTCGTAGTACTATTCCTACATGCGAAAATTTCGAAACATTGCAGTACCTATTCACATAAATTAACCAGGATTTTCTGCGACGGAAACCAGGTGCACAGTCATATAAGCGCCAACAACGCTTTGTTTAACATACGTGCGAAGAAGACAAAGTTATTAACCACCTTAATTTTAAATACACAAGACAGAGGGAGATGCAAGATTTCTTAACGTTCTATTCACGTGTTGAAGAATGTAATGTCGCGATATTGGCATGAACAAAACGCCAATCAATTATAAAGGCCGTGATCGATCATTTTATGAGCGACACGGAGGCGGATTGTGTACCGTTTGGTTACTACGTGCTAGTTACTGGCGCGAGTCGCAAAATATTAAAACAAGGGTCACGTTTAAAAGCTATGAAGAGTTGGACATAGGTATGTCGCTCTGAGACAGGTTGCCAATGACGAAACTATATAAAGTGGGATTGACATTATGACAGTAAACGATACCACGTGTTCTATGATGTGTTCTAGTACCGTACACAAAAAAACAGATACTTCCAAGCACATTTTTTGTCGCATGATGTTTTTGTTTCACTCACTCATGTAGATGAAGGGACGTTAAAGTGGAAACTTACTATATCTGTTCTAAACGTGTAAATAAAGATAACTTTGGTTTAAACGGGTCATAGATTTACATAACTTCGCGTAGAGATCATGATATTCGAAAAATTATTAAATCGTACGAAAATTCCTGTGACTAAACTATTGAATGTACATGATTGATTATTTGTGTTCAGCCGTAAAACTCATAGAATACGTGGCATCATTTCATGTCGTAACGTCATCTTCACTTTGTATATCTTGTTGAAGACATTGGTCTTGATATCGTCAAAGAGAGATAAAAATAGACTTTGTGACGTAGTATTTAATAAAGTAATATTAAACCCGTTGACGAACGGATCGCCGATCAAGAGAGCAGTAAGAGGCGACGAACTTGGCACCGTTATTATGCCTGGAAAATGGTAATAGGCTCGCCACCTATTACATGGGACTTAATACAAGAGGCGGAACGTAGGTGTACAGACTACTGCAACAGGAAAAGAACCTGTGCTTATTACAGTCGCGAGTGTATGTATGTACTTACAATAATTAATTTGTCTTTTCTGTCATGCATGAGGCGCCACAATGAAAAATCTGCACTATCATGGAGAAACAAGACATTATTTCGTTCAAATAATGCGAACTCGCATTGAGCTGACTTGAAACATCGCTAACGCCAGTAATAGTTGCCTCTTGGAGTAAATAACTATTGTTTATGAGATTACTCTACTTTGTGGAACCTAGGCCTGACAATAATGTTGTGTTTATGTTCTAGATAGAAACTTAGCGTTCTTGAAAGAAGTAATAATTTAAGTAGGTATAATTATAGTACAATCGGCCCATAATTTTCCCACTGCGGGGCATAGAGAAATATTCTTTATTTTGAGTAGGTTTGTGGTTACATAGATATCCGCAATGAATGATTTCAAGCTGAAGGTAGCCATCGGCTTCGCGTAAAAACCAGAAACAGAATATACTGGAAAACGGGGAGTGAGATACCTAGCAGATGGGTGGCATCCACCACGCTGGCTTGGTGCAGGTTGATTGACTACACGTAATAATAATAATAGGACCCCCTCTGGGAAAGGCGTTACCTCATCATGAGATTAACGTAAAACCGGAGGGAACATTAGACTAGCTTTCTACAACCCCATCATATAATAAAAAATGTATCATGAGGTCTACTGAAAAGCTTACAAACCGCAGGGCGGCTTGTGGCAAGCTGTTGGTGAGTAGCGACACTGCGTACCTTATTGCCTCAGAGAGTCGGTCAGGGCCTCGTCCCCAGTTTGCCTTTATTGGCTGGCTGGAGTGGAACCCCAAGAGTGCCCGCAGGATTCTCAACTCTGTCTTGCCTTTATCGGCTGGCCAGAGGGGGGACGCCAGAGCTATATGCTCGGGGGTGGAAGTGTCTAAAGGCGTTATAGCGGGGAAACCCACTCCGGGTCTCTTAGACCCGCGACGGCGAAACCGGGGCCACACCTCTCTACACCTCTAGCCGCTCACACATCCGTTGCCCCCTTCGCCTATGCACTGGCGGCTTTTCAGGGGGCCCAGCTAGTGAGTTGGCGAGTCACCGTCTGCCAACAGTTTTCTTTTAAATGTTGAAAGGCAGACACCGTTTTCTTCCGGCAATAGAAGTTATCCAGTCCACCTAACACCCCTTCCCATAGACCAAATATTTTTCACCATACTTTGCAATAGTCCTGCACCCACCTGGGACGGTTCATGACTGTACTCCAATGGTGCAGCCGTGGATAGTCCCCGGTTGGTGCCCCACCCCATCTTAGATTAAAGTTCTCAAAGGGGCCTCTGCGCGTTGGACCTGTGTCACCGTGTATGCCTTCCAAAGGACCGGACATCTTCCGCAAGGAAGATGAGCCGTGATTCCCAGAGAGATACAAATAATAAGGATTTATTTGTCTAAACATGTGTATGCATACAGAAATATAAAAAAATGCATGCAAGATGGTACAATGGTTTTTATGTTCAAACATGTTTGCCACATTGTATGGCGTACAAATATTTAATGAATTTATGTCAAATTATATCAATGGCATGTAATACTATAAAATTGTGGAAATTGAGACATCACTAAAGTTTACAAGGAATTATTAATATAAATTCATACAATTAGGCAAATATAAAATACAGTAAGTTTATAAAACAGTGTACGTTGATTAAAAAAATTATAGAAAATAACAAGTTATGTAATAATATCCATTAAGAACTCGTTGACATTATAGTAAGCCTTTAGTACAAGATATGATTTTATCTTTTTTTTAAAGTCTAAATCATTCAGCCCTTTCCATTGCTTAGATAATTTATTAAAAATGACAGGTGCCATGCAGAAAACACTCATACCATGGATTACTATGTATTTGGAGCCCTCTCAGTGTTTATTTGTTGTCTATTAATTATTACATGAAAAACTCAATAGTTACTAAAGTCAAGTGACTAGCATCGTGTAAATGCTCCATATAAACAACTATAGATCGTACGTGCTCGGCTTTTAAAGAAAAATCTCTTTAATGGCCCGGAATATCCGAGGTTAAGATTGATAGCAGTACACTCGGCAGCACAGGCTGCGCATTAACGTTTTTATGAACAGAACGTATAAATTACAAAGCTGTTGGGCGGACTGTTAAAGTTTAATACTTCAACATTATGTGGGTGCAAGAATGTTGGCGAAAGAAGTATTTTATGAAACGGGGATGCTGCACTTTTAAATGGCAACAACTGGGGTCGAATTCTGCTAGCAGGAACGTTGATCGATCGCAACTGATCTGTAGCTGAACCGTTCATTCGACAGTTATCGTTTACAATAATTTTCAAATTGTTTGACTGTGAAGCTTTCACGCCTAAACCGCTGAACTGATTGTGATGAAACTTGGTACAGAGTTAGTCTAGAATTTGGCGAAGGAAATAGACTACTTTTATTCCCAAAAAATACGGAATATGCGATAAATAACATCGACGCGGGCGACGCCGCGAGCGACCTCTAGTATAAAATGTATTCTAGTGACTGGAGCATAAAGATATATTTCGATCGATAGTGACGTATTTCGGCCTAAAATACTAGATGTTTTCGGCTTTCCCTACGTCACAAACACGTTTCCCTTTCCTTATATTTTTCTGCTCTGTTTCGTTATACCGAGCGGGTGGTCAGAGAAATGAGGTGTGGAATATTTTTCTTACATTTTTTTTCCATCTTGTTGTAATCTTCTCTTTGCAACCATGTAGTGGGTAGTAGGCAATCTTGTTTCCTCTTCATTATTTCCGCATTTTCTTAGCTTATTTTAGGACCTTTCTTGTATTACATAATATTCTATTATTATAACTTTCGTGAAACACATTCATATTTATGATTATTTACGGTTTACTCATGTGCATTTTTCTGGATTGCCCGAATAGTTTCGGACCCAAACGGAGCCCTTAATCATGAGCTGATCACGCGGCGAGGTCGCGAGTCGAACTGAGTTCGACTCAAATCAAAACAAAAATGAACGTGAGTAAACCGTAACTAATCATAAGCATAATATTCACATTAATCCATCAATTAGGCCTACGGTAGTCCAGTTAAAATTAGACTTGTTTAAATTATGCTACTGTTGTGCCTCGGAAAGAACTTTAAACCGTCGGCCCCGGAGGTCCTACAAATATCTTTGACAGTCGTTACAGGTCAGAAGCCCGAAAGTCTGACAACCGGCCTAACCTTAGAATATCGGCATTGTCCAATAACTGGGTTGCGGAGGTCTGATGGTAGTTGCTCCGTGTAAAATACTGGTATTCAGCCGCATCTGGTTAGACTGGAAGCTGACCCCAACATATCAAAAGGGTGGGCAGAACAGAATAACAAATTGTGCTACAACACTGAGTCGTACTATAAAAATTTAGATACTTGCTAAAATCGTGTCTAACGTAATTTTTATATTTTACAAGCTTTTATTTAACTTGCAATGTTTGTCCGGGTGGAATCTTGCAACTGAATTTTAAATCAGTTATCTTTAACCGATTGAGTTGAAATTTGATATACACGCTTATTTTGGATGACAATGCATGCTTAGCTATGTGACATCATTTTAATTCCAATATGACGGACCATCCAAGATGGCGGACTAGTTATTTTTTCTGTACTACCACAGTATGGGTATCAAATGAAAGAACTTGCTGAGGAAAATACGAAAACAGACTTAGAAACATTCCCAATCATAACAAAAAATAAAAAATAAATGAATGGTAAAAAAACTTTTAAAAACAAGCTTTTATGTAAAAGTTTTTTTTACCATTAATTTATTGTGTTTATTGTCTCACTTTAAACCATGTACTCTCTCAATAGTTGTCATAATGAATCGACAGTTGTACATAAAATACAAACTAAAATTCACTACATTTCGTTACTATATTGACATCGCTATTGCTAAAAAGTCGCTTTTATACATAAACTACAAATCTCTATCACACTTAAACAAAAACAGCCCGCCAAACTAAATAACACTGATCACTCAAAAAACAACAAAATTAAGGTTAATCGCACAAAATCTGCAAGGGATCTGACTGCTCCCGAGATTCTCCTAATTACAGTTAGCGAAGTTAATAAAAGTTTGAAAAGATAAGACACTGAGCTCCTAAAGTTGTTACGAGTGCGATAGTGATCTTAATGCCAGATCAGTTTCTGCCAGGAATTGATGTTGGGGAAGGAAAAATAGACTTGAGATTTAGCCGTACTAAAGCCACAGTTTTAGTGGTCCCGCGGGGTGGCGAGCGCACTGCAAACTCAGTGAGTTTGCGGTATCGATAGAGGGTTGACGCGAGCGTGTTTGGGAATATTTTAAATGATAAATAATATTTGTCTCGTAAAATAAATCTGTTACAGACACTGTTACAAGTCAATGTAATGTTTTTGTTAAGATTAGATGGTGACGGCATATCCTATCTAAATATCTCTGAGAAGAGAAAACGAAACAAACTCAGAGGTTAAAGTCGTTTTTAAAGTATATTTTATACCACAATGTCTGGAGACATTGTGGTATAAACTGTGGCGGCATCTATCTCGCCACATGCGAACTATCCTATGTCGCGCAATCAAGATTTAACACGCAGATAGTATATATACAACCTCCCAACATCAACCATTGGGCAGTAGCCCGCCAGGCACAAGACTCCGCCTGGTTGGAGGATCCTCCCTTTGGTTGGAGGAACACCACACCAAGTTTCTCCACAAAACTATGCAAGTGTAACAACCCCGTAGTAAAGGTTGTGCAAAATGATGATTAGAGTTCAATGTTTTTGGGATGTAAAGCATCTAACCAATCATGCTGTATACAAAACGATAAATAAATAAACTTTTGTCGTAATAATAGAATTATCTGGATGAGTGAAATTCAATTAATTCAGCACAATGTTGGTTTGGTCTAACAACAACTGAAAATTTAAGTTTCATTGTTTTGTTTCCAACAGGGAGTTTGGTAAACAACTGCTCTGATGTTAAGGTAAGAACCAAATATGGCGGAATTCGTATCAAGTTCTGTCTGTCTAAGCGTTTTAAGAGGCAATGAACTCTATAGCTAAATTCAGCTGACGAAGAAGTTAAAGTCAAATCATTTATTTCAATTAGACCACTTACAAGCACTTTTCAATAGTCTTCAAACTCCAAAACTTAACTTCAAAACGAATTTATTCAAAATAGACTTGAATAAGGGCCTGTCCACATCTCCAAGTCATGACGTCCATCAACGTGGAATGGTACGGTAACGCGGCACGGTGCGTTGACATAACGTGTAAATTTACGTTACCGAATCGTAACACGTTCCGCCTCTAGCCGCAAGTTCACACACGTATAGTATGCGCGCCGCCCGCGCTCTCCACGCCCGTGTTAGATTATATAGACATATAATCATATAAATATAGCTGTAGGTATGTATAAATGTAATGAGAGGAAGATAGAATAGTATATTTTATAAACCAGAATTATTTACCATGAATAGTTTATTATGAAAACTACAAATATCTTTGACTAAAGTATACCAATAATTACTAATTTCACTTAAACAATAATTTAGCAATATCAATGTACTAGATATTAGGAATAGCAATAATGTGGGCTGATATGGTTATAGAAATATATAGTGAGCATAGCATTACAGTTAAGACCAATATCTACCTTTCAGGGGCAAAGCGGGTATGGTAAATGAAACCAACATAGACTCTCCACCACTGAGAGTACTTATATTTGGGTTAGTTGTTAGTTACATGATATTTACAATATATGTAATAATTCATAAGAATAGAAAATAAGAAGGACAAGCTAGTCAGATAATATAGACCAGATCATAGCAATATCAAGCGAAATACACATGTTATACATTAAAATATATTAGTAAATATTCAGTAGAATATTTACTAAGAAATACACATAAAAACCCATCAACAAGATAAGGGTACTTAACTTAGGTCCGTTCGGTGTGACTACTGCGGAGCGAATGTGCCGAGTACGGCGGAGCAACGGCTAATATGACCGGTAGTAAACAAGTGACGTCACATCCTATGATTTTAATACAGATTCATAAAATTATATACAAATAAAGTAAATATGTTGATATTAATTAGTTACATTACATACTTGGTCTTACAATGGCTTAATTAGTGAACAAGTCACGTTATTTCTGTGCAAACAGTTAAATATGATATTATACAAAACAATAATAAAAGAACACAGTTTAAACTATGTTATAAATGTATTTCGTAATAGTATTGTATAATATTTTGATAAGGAACCGGTGTAATGTTGTCTATCACAAGTAAACAAGGTTATAATTATAAAACACATTTTTATGTGGTACATAAGTTAAATAAGTAAGTATAATGACTTAAATGATTAGGTAGACATTTAATATTATTAATAAGACGTGAATTTGTGTAATAAACAAAGTTAAATTATTGGAATAATCTAACACCCGCGTGTTAGTCGCCGTCTGTGTGCTCTGATGCTTTAAAACCATACCTTACTGTTTCTCTTATTAAAATTCAGGATCTACTTGGTTAACGATAAATCTAACAATGATCCTGACGTGCATTTTTACGATACGGTAACGTAAATTGGCACGTTATATCAACGCACCGTGTCACATTACCGCACCGTTCCATGTTGACGACGTCGTGACGTGGAGATGTGGACAGGCCCTTAGTAGTTCTTTTTTAACGTCAGTGTTACATATAAGACAGCCCCCAAAAGCGCCCACCTTTCACCCTTTCCTAGTGTTTTTGCTGTGAAGAAGAAACCGGCGCAACAAACTACCCTGCAATACATATATGTCTGTCAAGTGAATAAATTAATTGACTCGCTCTTTACATAGAAAGGTAATATTAATTACAATACTGAAATTATGCAAAATGCGGATGATAAACAAAGTATAAGTATAGGATACAAAGTACAAGTATAGGAAGTGTCGAAAAAAAGAAGTTACTGCCGCGTTCCAAAGTGTAGATTCCTACGCAGAAGAAAGGGGATCTCACTATTTTCATCGAAAAAAAGTTGACAAATTATCACTTCCCAAACAAGTTTCCGCATAATTTCATTTGCTACATTACTACTTAGCAAATAAATTCTTCACAAATAATTGTGACGCAAACTTAATGTTTGGCAAGTGAACGTTTAAACAAGTTGCTTACCAACTAGTACTTTTACCAATTATAATGTAGTCAAATATTTCAGTTGGTATAACATATTTTACGCAAAATAAAATAAGCCAAATATTTTGCATTGTCTTAACTATTCTGGTAGTAGTTTCAGGTTTTACATTCAAATATAATATGTTTCTGGCACTCGCCGGCCGCTGCCGCGGCACGCTCTCTTCGCTCGCTCGGCTCGTGCGTTGTGTGGTCACAGTTCTAACCTAATCTAGCTGATTCGATTTAAAAAAGATATAAGCGTGTTACAATAATTTGACTAAATGTTTATTGTGTAAAGATTGTTTGCTGTAATAAATCATTTGATTAATGACCAAATGCCATAATTATATTATTCGTGGTAATATTCTGCCGTCTAAAAAGGAGAATGACCAAAAGTGGTACCAAAAAGTGTCATGCATCAAGATCAAAGTATTACAGTAATTATTTTCATAATTTTTACGACATTACGCGTCGGGGATATGATTTTTGAACAGGGAATTGAATTTAAACTAAAAAAGTGTTGATATTGTTTTATTCCCTTTACATGACGTTCCGTTTCACATGATTTATGATTATTATAACCTTGAATTTTGAAAGAGTCATGATCACAAAAACTTTCAAAAAAACGTGTAAAAAATTATATTTTACCGATTCTACATTAATTAAAAACAACTAGAATAGGGTAGAAGTTTTATTTAAACGATTATCTTTTTTTTATCTATGGTTAATTGGCCGTTCCAAGCCGGTCATAGAGAAGTAGAATGCAATAGATGCGGATTACTGTTTTTTAGAGCAATAATAAATCGTGTATGACAAAAGTCCGAAACTCGCATTTTGTTTACAAAAAGAACTTTTGTAGGAGTTAATATGATAAGTGTAGTCTATAAAAACAAAGTTTGACTTTAATGCAGCATGGTACGGGACTCCATACATCCATGAGCATTGTCCTTTGACTAAATGAATATATGCGTACTAAAATCTTTCCAAATATTGCATTGGTTTATAAAAGGTTGCTAAAATGCGTTTGGGTAATGAAACTTTGTCAAAATAATTTTGGCAAAACGGCAAGCTCCTGAAGAAAGGACAATAAACTCCTTAGTCTTACTCCTCTCTCTGAGACGAAGTATAATAATTCTATTTTTTAACCGACTTCAAAAAGAGGAGGAGGTTCTCAATTCGGTCGGATTTTTTTTTATTTCTGTATGTACACCGATTACTCCGAGGTTTCTAGTCCGATTAGTGTCATTCTTTTTTTGTTCGATGCAGTAGGTATATACTTGCCATTTGGTCCCATAAAAATTTTATCCCATTTGGTTCCGTAGTTTTTATTTTGTGAGGAGGAGCTCGTGGCTAAATAATTGCAGCCGCATAGACCGATCTTCCGGGTTAAGCCACGCTTGCCGAGGTTGGTCTGTGGATGGGTGACCATTTACCATAGCGAGTTTCCTCCGTGCCTCGGAAAGCACGTAAAGCCGTTGGTCCCGGCTGTCATTTGTAGATCTTTGACAGTCGTTACTGTTGGTCAGAAGCCCGAAAGTCTGACAACCAGTCTTACCAAGAGTATCGTATTACCCAGTTCCTGGGTTGTGGAGGTCTGATAGGCAGTCGCTCCATGTAAAATACTGATATTCAGCTGCATCCGGTTCGACTGGAAGCCGACCCCAACCTAGTTGGGAAAAGGCTACGCAGATGATGAGTTTTTATTTTGTGAGCATTTTTTTGATTATTGCTATGTGGATGATGTAATTATTCATAAGAAAACTTTTCTCTCTAAAATTTCTCGTGTATCGGGCTTGCGTATACAGACACAAATCTTCACAAACACAAACACCCGAAACAATTATCTGTAGGCAATACAAATTTTTGTTCCGTACGGGAATCCAAGCCAAACAAGGTGTAACTTATTTGGTCCAGAAGCCAATTTTCCTAACAGAAACGTTGATCAATCGTAATCGAACCGTAGCTGAACCGTTCATTCAAACAGACTTCGTTGACACAAACTGTAAAATTATTTCACAACAAAAATAAAACCAATCATTATGACAATTTCTTTAAACAAAAACTGACTAACGGTTAAAGTTCATTTGACATTTTTGACGACACGTTTGGTGCAGTGGCTGAGCGATTGGTTTCTGCGCTACGGGTCGTGGGTTCGATTCCCACACGGAACAAAAATTTGTATGGCCTTATGTTTATATGTTTATATTTGTATGGTGGTTGTTTCGGGTCTGGGCGTTTGTTTGTGAGATTTGTGTATGTAAACGCACCCACGATACAAGAGAAATCTTAGTGAGGGGCAACGCAAAAAAAAATTTGCGGTTTGGCACAATTTCGTAAGCAGAATCGGTCAATAAATCGGTATATCAATTATTTTCTTTATGATGCAAGCGAAACTGCGGGCAACGGCTAGTAAAGTAATAAAGAAGCAAGCAATTGCATAAAATGCATTATTCGTTAATAGTCGACAATCCTTTTAAATATATCCCAATTAACATTTCAATTATTTAAACAAGAAATGCAACGTTTCCAACAATAAATTAATTATTAAAATAATTTCAGTGAAACGAATGGCTGCGATAAATTCATTTCCATAAATTCCCACCGTTCCAACTCGTCCAATAAAATAAAAAATATTATTCTGCCGCAAAAATAAAGATAGTTTATTATTCTCTCGAAAACTGACAGGTGAAAACAGATGAAAACGAAAAAAATAATGCCAAAAAGGGTTTGCACAAAGCAAATTTGCTCTCGGAACAAATAGTGAAATATAAAAAAAACCGGCCAAGTGCGAGTCGGACTCGCGCACGAAGGGTTCCGCACCATTATCTATAAAAACGGCAAAAAATCATGTCTGTTGTATGGGAGCCCCCCTTAAATATTTGTTTTATTTTAATTTAATTAATTATTTTTAAAGTGAATATATAACTTAATATTCTGTGAATATTTCAAGCGTCTACTTGTTGCCGTTATCAACATCAAGTAAAAACAAGCAAAAAAATCGCGTTTGTTGTATGGGAGCCCCTTTAATAGGTATTCATTTTATTCTGTTTTTTTGTATTTGTTGTTATAGCGGCAACAAAAATACATCATCTGTGAAAATTTCAACTGTCTAACTATCACGGTTCATGAGATACAGCCTGGTGACAGACGGACAGACGGCCAGACGGACAGCGGAGCCTTAGTAATGGGGTCCCGTTTTACCCTTTAGGTACGGAACCCTAAAAAAACAGGAGAATAATGGGAGAAAATCGTTTTCTCATTATCCCGAAGCTTCGCGTTCTGAATTTATTATTTCGACAGTAAATTGTCCGTCTGTCTGTAATTTTGTGGTCTCCCCCTACTTTAGGGTTCGCGACAAAAAGCTGTCAATGGAAACCTAATGATGTGCTTCGGTTGGCCGCGAAACAGTAGCCATTATTTCCTGTTTACATGAAAATGAATCGGTTTGGGTTTTATTGCTTCTTATTCAACAAATTTTAATATTGGATGGAGTTTTTGAATCTACGTATGATACGAAAAGTGTTTTAATTGTGCTCAGTGAAGATCTATTTTCGAGTAATGAGCACGAATGTGAACTCTGAATTAAAATTTTCAACCAATGGTCCTTTTATTCGAGGTGAGCATTGAAACTGCTATTTTTGTTGCTTCTTATAACAAATCTTATATTAATGTTACTGAGATTTTTAATGCTAAATGGACAAAAGTTAGGAAGAGTGTTTTAGTTGTGCTCAGTGAGGATTCATTTTCAAGTAAGTAACTGCAGGAATGTGAGTTAAGAATTAAACTTTTAAACCAATAGCCCTTTGACTCGAGGTGAACATTGCTATTTTTGTTGCTTCTTATTTAACGAATTTCATATTTACGCGACTGAGTTTTTTAATGCAAAAAGGACAAATTTAATGTTAGGAAGAGTGTTTCAAATACTGTGTGATGATCCAGTGTCGAGTAAATGTACGAAAGTGACCTCCTCTGAATTAAAATTTGCAACCAATGGTCCTTTGATCCGAGTTGAGCATTGAAACATTGTTATTTTTGTTGCTTCTTATATCAAATTTTATATTTATGTTACTGAGATTTTTAATGCTAAACGGACAAAACTTAAGAAGAGTATTTAGTTGTGCTCATTGGGGATCCATTTTTAAGTTTATCCACAATTAAACTTTGCAGCTAATAGTGCTTTGTGTTTCAGCGCTGGGTGTTTGACGTCCAGCATAAGCTGAGTTGGTGACCCTTTCGGCATGGGCATGCTCGACAGCATAACATGTGTATGATTAATTATTTTAATGTTTTTATTGTTTATGCTGTCATTGTGTCCTTGGCTGAATAAATTTATTTTCTTTCTTTCTTACTTTGATCCCAGGTCTGTACTAAAAGCTACGTGTGGCTCTCGTACTTTTGGTAGAGTTTATAGAATTGCAATATATCCATATGATGTAGAATTTTACCATGCTTCAAGCATAACATTCAGTAAACTGTTACCGTGCTTGAAGTATTTAAATGTGTCAAAGAAAGTATTAGGGAGCATTAGTGCTGTGAACGGATGGTTGTCGTTTTTCATACAGTTGATACGACGAAAGATCAGTGCAACGCCTGTACCACGCACGCACTTAAACTAGGCTGTACCAAAGCTGTCGATGTAGCTTTACCTATGTCGAAAACTTAGATTTTTCTTCAAATTTGAGAAGTTAGCAAGTGGAAGTAGCAACTGTGAATTTATGTACCTCAAACAACCGACATCTATCACAAAAAGGCTCTCGAAATCCAAACAGAGTTTACTCTATCCAAATCACTACAGAACCCTCACAATATTTCCTATCCGATCAATCCAGTTGTTCCCCCATTGCGTCGATCTGTCGCGTACGGGAAAAAACATTACAAATCTTTTTAAATTTATGCCGATGTATCTGTCTCGGGCGTTCGATGTGGTTTCAGACCATGTCGTTGCGTTTAATTTATGTTTTAGTAGGTAGAAATTGTAGCTGAGTGAAAATACAATTTTAAATCTTTACCTACCCTTTTACTTTGTGCAAGTTAGAGCAGTGAATATACAGTTTATAATTACAATAACGGTCAAAACGTACGCCAGAGGAGGAATCGACGCCAGGAGTCGGCTCGACCAACTCACGCTTTTTTGACGTCAACTCCTAGAGTCTGGTTTCAAAGTCAAAAGTCAAAGTCAAAGCATTTATTTCAATTAGACCATTTACATGCACTTTTTAACTGTCGAGACAAAAGAAAAAAAGAAGTTACTGCCGCGTTCCAAAGTGTAGATTCCTATGGAGAAGAACGGGCAATAAGCTCCATGGTTACTCTTTGACCACCGAGCGGTTATAACTTAGCAACAAACTAATTTAAATCTTATATTGTCATTATAATGTCTAATTTAGCTTTTCACCATACGAAAATTCGACTATTATTCTACTTTCGTTTCGGACATTTTTGAGCGCTGACCATGTACCTACCATGTACTATGTTTCTCTGTCAATGGTGTATAGGTAATGATTATGGTAACCAGCTCAATAATGTCCCTTGTTGGGCAAGGACCTCTGCTCAGAATGAGCCTAAAGCCTAAGTCTTAGTCTACCACGCGGTCCTGGGGGTCTACTCTCTAAGCCCGAAGTCCGTGGTTTCGGCCTTAGTTACGAGCGTTTCCTACTCCCTATCACCTAGACATAGTACGATTATTTCGGGGCCCGAACTAAGAACGAATGACAATACGATTTGACAGTTGTCCCTACTACCGATGTGTTTTTGCCCGTGCGAAAAGTTGAACTTGACACTTGTTTTGTTCACTCCTACGTTTCGGGCTACTTTCGGACGGGCGACTAACTTCGTTGACGGACTTAGGGAGTAGGCCCTCTGGGGTGAGCTGGTAGAATACATACACCATCGAGAATTCTTCTAGAGCTCTCTCTGTTGTGCAGGTTTTTTCCCGAATTGAATTCTGATTCGCACATGACTTTAAAAAAGGTTCATGCCATTGGCCAACTACTTTGGAGGTTGTACTAGACGCTCCTGCGTCGAAAGCAAGTGTTCAAGACAGTGGCGAAGAGTGAATTTTCTTAAAAGGGAAGCCGGCCCAATTATTTGTTTAAATGTTAATTGAAAATAATAGATACTAGTATTTGCCATATTTCGAAAGGGAAGCCGATAGGAATCGAGTTGTATGGAGCCTTCGCCACTGGTTCAAGACTATTGCAGCTATTTAGTGATGCAATGGCTCGGTAATAATTCCTCCACATTAGGTCCGCATTCTGCTATTGACAGAGGTGTTGATGGCTATCTAATGACGAGATAACATCAGCATGGAGAGTATCTATGGTACGAGAGTGCTGGCTTTGCGATTACGATCCCGAAACCCGACTGCCCAGAGTAATGGGTATGCTGTGGTTACATTTCCATTATGTCCAGATCTGGCATTGGGAGATGCGGGATCCGACGCGTTTTCCATCGCGTAATACATGCAACTCAAACTTATTTTTTTATGAGCCTGTATTGGTCCTGAAGGACTCTGGAGTGGCGACCGCGTACCGGAAGACGCAGCGTGGGTAGGCCTCCCACAAGGTGGACCGATGATCTGGTGAAAGTCGCGGGAATCCGTTGGATGCGAGAGGCACAGGACCGGTCGATGTGGCGATGCTTGGGGGAGGCCTATTGTAACCTCCACCCGTTTTATCGTCATTTACTAGGACGGTGTTTGAACAAATAAAAAAACGAGTGAGTCCAATAATAAAAAACGTATAATAAAAATAAAATAGACTATGCGGAGGCACACAAAATTTGTAAGGTCGTGGGTTTACGGCCGTCTGTTGTCACACCTGCAGTGAAAGGGACTTCCCTGCAGAAATTCGGCAGCAGTCCTCCCAGGCCGGAGATGGTGGGTGGCCGATGATGCACGATGGCGCGGCGAGTTTGGCGGGAAGGTGCAGCGGGCGACTTGCTCAGCGCGCCACGGATGATGTATCTTCGCCGTAGGCCGTAATCTTGTATGATGATGGTTAATTGGGCAGTATTAACCTGGCCGTAGTTCCTGGAAACCACCGTTCCAGTTCATTAGAATTAAGTAATTAATCTACCGTTCTGGGGTAGGTAGCACCGACGACAACAGGAAAGTACCCAATTTAATGTAGTAGCTTTATCGCGGTGGTACCTACTATAAGTTTATGGATAATAATTAAAACGAACAAACACTTTTCAATGTTTATTTTCACTTTATATTCACTAGGAAGGTTACAAGTCCGATCACTAGCAACGATAGATAAAACATAGCTGTCCACCCAATTGACAAAGTATAGTAAAATACTTCTACCGGAAATGACCGGAAACGTATATATTAAAAATAGTCAGTTAGGGCTTAAAACGGAAGTTGAGAAATAAATCATAATATTAATCAATTAAAGATTAATTTTTGCAAACTAAATAAGTAAATCAACACGCCCCCTCAAAAATTAGTCGCTGATATAAGTATACAAAGTGATATATATAAATACAAGTGAACATAAAGTCATGTATTTATCATTTAATCGGAACCTATACACTTTCTAGTGTTTTCTGGGAGTATACATTTTTTGGTCCAACATTTGTTGCGTAGGATTAGGAAAAACCCAGAAAAACCTAATCAGACCAATTCTCTTCTATGAAAATAATTATATAAAAATAATCACTTTGAATCAAATATTAAATAACAATCTTATTCTAAACCCATTTTTCTCCTTGTGAGCTGGAACGTAATTGCAGGTAATGGTTTTGTTAGAGCATCAGCCAGTTGTTGACCTGAAGGAATATAATTTAATTTTATTACATTTTTCTCAATTTGTTCCCTGGAAAAATGATATTTAATGTCAATATGTTTCGACCGCTTATGGTTTGTTGGATTATTCGCGATACTTATACAGCCGTTATTATCTTCATAAATAATTATAGGCTTATCAATATTAATATGTATGCTAATTGCTAGTGATTTAAGCCATAAAGCTTCCCTAACAGCTTCATACAAAGCCATATATTCAGCCTCAGTAGATGAGGCAGCTACTGACATTTGTTTCTTTGTATTCCATGTTATAGTACAGTGATCAAATAACTTAAATAAATACCCTGTTGTACTTTTTCTGTCTCTAGTATCATTTCCACCCCAATCTGAGTCTACGTATCCGCATAAAACGGTACTGTAGGCACTTCTTTTGTAACATAATTTTAAATTTATCGTACCTTTCAAGTATCTTAACACCCTTTTAAGACATTGCCACAGTTCTTTGTTATTTTTGTTGGTATATCTACTGAGTATATTAACACTTGTGCTTAAGTCAGGACGAGAGCACAGCATGATGTACATTAAACAACCAATAACATTTCGACATGGGGCATTATATCTCTCTTCACAGTTTAATGCCTCATAATCAAGTTTACTCTCCAAAGGTGTATTGACAGGATTGCAATCCTGCATACCGAATTTATTGAGAACTGTTTTTATGTAAGCACTCTGATCTAGCATTACTGTATCATTAGATCTACTAATTTTAATGCCTAAAAATAGTTTAATTTCTTTTAAGTCTGACATTTCAAATCTACTTTTTAAAAACCTTTTTAAATTATTCATTGCCTCAATTTCAGCGCATGCTATTACCAAATCATCGACATAGAGTACCACATAAATGTTTTTAAGCACATCTCCTTTGTTCAATACATAGATACATCTATCAACTGATGAATTTTGAAAACCCTTTTCTTTAAATGATTGTTCAAATACTTCAAACCAGCATCGAGCTGCTTGTTTCAGCCCGTACAACGCTTTATTTAATTTACATACATAATTATTTTTGTTACATATACCCTCAGGGACTTTCATATAAATTTCCTCTTTTAACTCTCCGTTTAAAAAGGCAGTTTTTACGTCCATATGATGAATCAGTAAATTAAATTGATTTGCTAAGCAGATTATAAATCGGAAACTAGCTATTCTTGCAACAGGTGCAAATGTTTCACTGTAGTCTGTGAGATATTCTTGGCTAAAACCCCTAGCAACAAGACGAGCCTTGTATCTTAAAGGTTTTCCAAATTCATCATTTTTGATCGTGAAAATCCACTTACAATCAACAATATTTTTATCTCTAGGTTGTGGTACTAAAATCCATGTTTTGTTTACTAGAAGAGAATTAATTTCATCTCTAATTGCGCTTTCCCATTGAGTTCTGTCATCTCGAGTCTCAATTTCTTTATATGAACTCGGTACTTTGTACATAATCGAATGAGCACACATGAGGTAGTCATCATTTTCATCGTTTTCGTGATAAGAAATAGGTGGTCGATTTTTGAGCCTATCACTCCGCCGAAGTTGAGAATTGTCTACTGTGTTTTCTTTACAATGATCAAGTAATTTTTCAGACTCTACAATATCATGGTTCACTATGCGAATTTTACTAGGGCAACCCTGATCATCAGATTTAGACTGATCTGATTTCGAACTGTCAGAGTTTCGAGACTTTATTGACACTGATTTAGATAGAATATCAGTTTCACTACGAGAATTTTTATCATCCTCTTCAGGCTGTGCAGGCCTGGACTGCAGATAATTCGTCTCGTCCACAATAACATCTCTGACTACAACAAATTTTTCGCATTCTAGGTTCCAAACCTTATAACCGTTTGGTTCATAGCCCACGAGTATACCCTTCCATGATTTCTTATCAAACTTTGTTTTACTGATTTTGTCATGCACATAAACTGTTGAGCCAAAAACTTTCAAGTATTTAATCTGGGGCTTTTTATTGTGCCACATTTCAAATGGTGTTTTTGGAACTTTAAGCGCCTTAGTTGGTGTCAAATTTATTAAATAGACAGCAGTTAAAACTGCTTCTCCCCAGAAAACTTTATCTAATTTAGCACCGTGTATCATAGAACGAGCTTTTTCAGTAATAGTTCTGACCATTCGCTCAGAGACACCATTCAATTGTGGAGTTCTCGGAACTGTCAAATGATAACTAATTCCCTTCTCGACACAATAGTTTTTCATTTCGGTAGATAAATATTCCCCACCATTGTCGCAATACAAATAGACTAATTTGGAATTAAACTTGGCTTCACTTTTAGCAACAAAATCTTTAAAACAAGAGAATACGTCTGATTTATACGTTATTAAGTACGTTACACAGTAATGAGTAAACTGATCTACAAAGAGTACGAAATAATTCTTTTCATCAATACTTGGCGGAGTGATAGGGCCACAGACATCTGAATGCACAACAAAAAGTGGTCGGGTAATATAACTTTTATCTTTAACCTGATTGAATGGCAGTCGACTCTGCTTCCCATTTATGCACGCTTCGCATAAATCATCATTTGGTACGACTTTATCAATTTGGTTCGTTTCATCAACCATGCTATTATTCTGAATCTCTAAAAATTTATTTTTGCTTATGTGACCGAAGCGTTCATGCCATAGTTTGTAGTTACTTTTGTCAGTACTACATTTTAGCTGAGAAACAGAATGACTTACATTCACAGATGCCATAAGGTCCAAAGTAATTAAATTGTTGACGCACTTACCTCGCATGATGGTTTTACCGTCTTTACATATTCGAGCTCCTTGTTGATCGAAGATGACCGTCATTCCTGCTCGTTGCATCCTCGAAACCGATAGTAAATTGTAGGGGACCTCGCAGCAGAATAGCACATCCTCCAAAACTCCTTGCACGCCCGTGTTGCTCGTGACCCGCAGTGTTCCTTTTTTTGTAGCGGAAATAAATTCACCATTTTTAGCAATTGATATTTTTAGAGGAATATGTAAATCAGTATAAGAAACAAAAAGATCTTCCCTGTTTATGATATGGTCCGATGCTCCAGAATCCAGCAGAAATGTTATTTTATTTTCTTGTTCACCTTCTTGAAGATCACCGGCCATAAAGGCAAATCCAGAAAAATCTTTAGATGTAGAAGGTTGATTTATTTCAACTGCCTGGACTGTTCTTGTTCTGTCCGTATTTTTATCATGCTGCTTCATTCGTTTGAAGTAGTAACAGTCGTTCTTCACATGTCCTGTACGTCCGCAATGATGACACTTTATAAAAGATCGCTTTCCTTTTTCTTTATTATTTTTCTGGTGATGATAAGTCGGTTTCGAGTTTTCAAATTTTCCTTTTTTTTTCGCCATGGCGCTTTTGTATTTTGAGCTTGCAGTACTTTGACACTTGTGTCTCTGGATTCATGTTTCAGCTTAACTTCATGATCCAAGAGTCTTGTTTTTACAAAAGCCAAAGTCAAATTATCCTCGGACAATGTTTCGATGGCTGTTATAACACCGTCATAATTGGAGGGTAATGTAAGTAATAAATGAGCCACTTTATCAGTTTCTTCTAATTTCGCCCCAGCTGCTAGCAATTCAGTGATAAGGTCATCGAAAATGGCAAAATGTTTTATAAGTGCTACATCACCTTCAAGCTTCAATGCCAATATTTTTTTTCGTATAGCCAGCTGAGTTGCAATACTTTTACGTTCGTAAAGTGCATCCAGACTTTTCAAAATTTCCTTCGCAGTGCTTTCTTCGTTCGCAAACCCGAGGTAGGAATCGGTCAAATATTCCACGATTACACTTTTCGCAATCCGATTTTTCTTCTCCCAATCCTGGCTTCGTATTATTGGGTCTTCGTCAATAACTTGTATCGTGTTCATTTCACTTAGCAAAGTACGAATTCGGAATTTCCAGACACTGTATTTTTCTCCATCAAATGGTTTGATATTCCGTTTACTCTTCAGATCCATTGTCGAAGATAAGACTTTTGTAAATAGTTCGATTTTTAAACGTCCAAAAATCACTTGCACTTTTTACACGCGCACACTGAGCCCATAACCTATAAGTTTATGGATAATAATTAAAACGAACAAACACTTTTCAATGTTTATTTTCACTTTATATTCACTAGGAAGGTTACAAGTCCGATCACTAGCAACGATAGATAAAACATAGCTGTCCACCCAATTGACAAAGTATAGTAAAATACTTCTACCGGAAATGACCGGAAACGTATATATTAAAAATAGTCAGTTAGGGCTTAAAACGGAAGTTGAGAAATAAATCATAATATTAATCAATTAAAGATTAATTTTTGCAAACTAAATAAGTAAATCAACACCTACTTATCAGAACGGAGTTTACATGAATAAAGCGAAGCAAGCTTGAGAAAAAGCAAGCTTGAGAAAAAAAAGAAATGAAAGCCGCAAAACATTACCCTCCTTTGGGTTTGCCGCAGTCGGTTAAAAAAACTAAATTTGAAATATACGTTAAACATAAGCAACGTTAAGAATTTAAAAATTACTACATTATTGTTTATTTTTCATATGAAGGTAGAAGAAAACCGAATTGCATGATGAAGCATTATTAGCAACTTAATAAATTATTGCATCTAAATAGCGGTTCCATAATGAACTGAATTATGATTTAAATGCTGTTAAAAAAAACACAATGTGAACAAATAGAATTACACATAGGTACACATAAAAGTAATTAGTAAACATGAGATGATATTAAGTGTTAGTAATTATTTGTGTGCTATTCAAAACTTACCCAAAATCGGGAATTTAAAACTTTCACATAATTGTTAAAATTAAATAATTACGTCCGTCTCGGCTAGGGCGCCTCAACGGGACGCGATTTTAGAATACTGATACGTGCACTCAGGTTCAGCTTAGTAGCGACTGCCCCGAGCTGCGCAAACGTATCACCTTATAAGGCTATGAAAAAACTCCCCACACGACTAGATGCGCCGCGCGTTCGGAAATGCATACCTACACTCAAAACATTAGAACAAACATTAATTTATTGTAAATGTGTTCCTTTATTTTTAAATATTGGTTTAGTTAAAATTGTTATAATTTAGATTTAGTTTTAAGGATAGATTTTAATTAATTAATTTAGTTTTAAGGTTTTTGAACTACATCAATTAATAAAACTTGATTAGTCATGTAACGTTTCGTTACACTATGTCCAGCAGTGGGCGTCTTTCGGCTGAATGATAATGATGATGTATTGGTCCACTGCAGGACAAAAGCTACTTTTTATTCCACTTTTGCGGGAGGTTTGTTTTTTGTTTATACAAGGTTAGTCAGAAAGGGGGTACTAATCCGAAAGGGTGTTAAAGTACACATAATAATGAATAACTTTTGTTCTACAACTTTTCCCAAAAGTCAATAGTTTAAGAGAAAAAGTTGTTCAAAAATGTCAAAAAAAAATCTCTAAAATCTATCTAAGCCCAGTTATGATCAGCTGTGTTTACATTTTAGGTCATATTTGGGGTCATGAATTAGAAGCACTATTTTCTGAATTTGTAACTAAAGCAGGGATGAAGAATTTTTGAAAAAACGAAAATAAAAATAATTTTATTTGGAAAAAAAATATATCGAATTTTGAAATTTTAACACTTGCTATCAAACAGTCATCAGCGACACTATAAGTGGGTTTCGGATTAGTACCCCCTTTCCGACTAACCTTGTATATGTCCTATTTGACCCTAATCAGACCTGATGGTAAGTGCAGACAGGGTCTAAGATGGAGCACACGAATCCAAGTAACAGAGGTATAGAGGAATTGCCCTATTCCCCTCCGATAAATATTACGCGCGGGAAAGCGCGTCTCCATAAACGCTCTAGTACAACTGGCGAGGCGTAAACTGAGCTTTGCATTTGTGTGAGTGCACATAGAATCGATTGCCAAAAATCAGTATAAAACCGGTTTAAACCAAGCAAAGGACGCGTCTGCATTCATTCTCACACAAATGCAAAGCTCAGCTTAGGCCTCGCGAACGGTAGTACTGTTTAGCGGGCTGTTTTCTGCAACTCCACGACTAAACGCGTGTTTTTCGTGCTATTGGGTATAATCTATTCGATCCACCCAAACACCTCCAGAAATAAAATAGATAAATAACTGTTTGCCACATTTATTGTTGATGATGATCTCTCGGAGAGTACTTATAAATGCTCTAATAATTATTTATTTATTTGCATTTTTAATACATCGTCATAATGTCTGAATGGTCCGTGTGCGTGTCCGTGTCACGCGTTCTATAGTGTTACTTTACTTGTATATGATAGATAGATAGATTAAAGACATTTATTTGGTACATAAAAGAAAACACAACACACAAAAGCACAATTACATAAAACATAATACCTACTAGAAAATACAAATATTAAAATAAAAACAATAAAAGTAAAAGACAGAATAGGGTAAACTACCATTAAAAATGTACAACAACTTGTATATCACGACGAGCTTGATGCCCGCGGCTTTGCTCGCTTGGTATATCCTAAAGTATCCTTTGTTTTTCTCCAGCTATCCTAACATGCGCGGTGCGAGATAATTTTACCGTCAAAATATCTCGTGCAGTGTCGACATAATGTGTGGTTTATATCGTCTCAGCGCGAGATAATGCCCCAATCTAGCCAAGCAAACTAGCTAGGTTTCAAACTATCTCTCTGCCCAATTTTATCAAAATTAGTTCAGTAGTTTAATCGTGAAGACAAACAGACGAACATATTTTCACGTGATATTGCTGTAAATTAAGAAACAAACCAAACAATCACAAAAGCGTATTCCGGAACCATTTTCTTCGCTAAAATGAATAAAAGTCTTCTAAGTGATTGAATCAATTTTATCGAATCGACTTCCGATGTATCTCAGTTTTGTTTAAGTAAGTGATTGCTTCACTGAATTGTTTCATTTTTGAGCCTTTATAATTGTAAAAGTATGATTGTTTTTGGCATAAAATTGTAATTAGTTTTGAATATTAATGATTCAATGGAAGAATCGCGAAGTGAATCAGCTGTCTTGTTCTCAGGAGTGTTGATTTTTTAACAACTTTTATAACAATTAGCTGACTAACTTTTGAATTTGTTGCTAGGTCAAATAATTGCTTTATGATCATAGATTACAGCAGTGATAGCCTAAGGCTTCGTTCAGGGACACGCGGGGCGTCGCGAAGCGCGTCTGGCATCGCGTCACGCGGCGCGTTGTGCGTTTTCTTCGTTCACGGAGAAGCGACACGTAAAGTGGCATTCGGAGCCCCGGCGCCAGCCATTGCGTTGCACGCACAAATACAAACATATGGTAGGTACTGTGTAGTTCCGTTTATGAAGACGCAGGGCGTCGTGCGGCGCGCGCTGCTGTGCGTGGGGAATGACGGTGTCGGCCGCGGCCACCGCAGCTTCCGCTTTTGGCAATCTTCTTTGGGCATCTCACAACGCAGACATGTCGATACAATGGAATATGATTTCATCGACATTTACTAGGAGATAATTGCAACATATAACAAGCTCGCTCGCGTACGCGGGGTTGCGGCAAACGACACGACGGTGGCAGCCGCGGCACACAAGGCGGCGGCCGCCACGTGCCCCGCTGCGTGTAGCGGTCAATATCAAACAAAACGCGAGTGATGACGCTTCTATATGAACGCTCTCATACATTAACATTATATGCTTGATTAGAACGCGCGACACGACGCCCGACGCGCCGCGCGACGCCCCGCGTCTTCCTGAACGAGGCCTAACGGTTGAACGCTTGCCTTCCGTGTTGGAGGACCAAAGTTTGATCCCGACCCGCACCTTTTTTCGAATTCATTTGCGGATCATAATTTGAATATCATTTGTGTTAACAGTGAAGGAACTTTACGAGAATAGCTCATGCCGTGGTGAGAAAATTAGCCAGCAAAGTTGGTATCGGGTATCGGGGCTGACTGCCTAGTGCAGGTCATTGTATTAAAAACCCATTTTTTTTGTCTCCTGGGAAAATCCTCATGGATACCCTTCGCCTGGGGAAGGCGAAGGGTTATGCCGGACTCTTACCGGCTAAAAAAACATGGTGTTCCTTCTCCTGACCCTTGGGGGTCGCGAGATTCGCAGCTGCATGCACCTGGACCCCGGCGGGCCTCGGTCCGCCAGCCCCTGGCGGACCTCTTCTTCTGTGGTGCCTTGCCCCACGTCCTCCTGAGAGGCGCGCGCGGAACACAGCGCGCCGCCTTCTCGGGCCTGTTACTGGTCGGGTGACGAGTCTCATAACTCGTCGCCTGCAGGCCACACACTAGGGTGGCCGGAGATTGTCGCGCGCCCTCCGGTGGCGCCCGGTGCGTTTGGCGCGGGAAGGGAGAGTGGCCGTCGCCTCTCTCTCCCTCTCCGCTCCCCCCTTGGTCGCCATCACCACCTCGCAAAAGAAGGTGACGGCTTCCCAAGCACTCTCGCTCATGACCATGGACAGAACCACGGCCAGAAGCGAGAGGTCACCACCGAGTATTAACAACCCCTGACATTCAAATAGCTAAAATGATTATGATCAAACATAGCTACGAGTAAGAACCAAGTCAATTAAAACAGTACCGAACCAAAAAAATAAGAACTCATTGAAATCGGTCCATCTATTTGGAAGGTATGGTGCCATGGATTAGACACAGACAGACAAAGGATTCAAACTTATAACACCCCTCTTATTTTTTGCATCGGTGTTTAATTAACATCGAGCATTTCTTCAAGGCATAAAGACCTCATACAACATAACCTTAAAATCCGTAATCATTAACTTATTTCTATTCATTTATATTCCACTAGCTTTTGCCTGCAGCTTCGCTTGCGTAAAATTTTAAACTTACGTTAAGCCCCTTTTTATTTAGGTGTAGGTAGTTTTAAAATCTTAAAGTCCATACCCCATGGAATAAAGATTTTCATATAAAGGTTAACAAACCGTATCACCGTGTTAGGGGTAGAACTTCCAAAAATCCTTTCTTAGTGGATGCCTACATCACAAAAGGAACCTACTGCCAAAATTTCAAGTTTCTAACCCCATGGGTTTTTTTTTTCTTTTTTTTTTTTCTTTTAAAAAAACGTTGCCCCACACTAAGATTTATCTTGTATCGTGGGTGCGTTTACAGACACAAATCTCAAAAACAAACGCCCAGACCCGAAACAACCATCTGTAGGCCATACAAATTTTTGTTCCGTGTGGGAATCGAACCCACGACCCGTAGCGCAGAAGCCAATCGCTTAGCCACTGCACCAAACGTGTCGTCATGTTTTTTCATGACGACACGTGTTGTCATGACGTCATGGTTTAGGCTGTGCGTTGATAAATCAGTCAGTCAGTTTTTCTTTTATACAGATTTCATCTTTGTAAATCATACATACATAAAGTCACGCCTTTTTCCCATAGGTGTAAGCAGGAACTGCAGAACATCACATGCTACGATCCTTAAATACTCCTTTCGCTCCGTACTCGTTCATACATCTCGTCATACACGCACGCCCCGGTTGAGAGTACTTCGCACCTGTCCTCTCTCCGTAAATCGTTTATTTATTTACAGAGATGACCTCAAAAATAGGATCAAGGCCTCATAATCTAGCTGAACTTGACACAAACAACAAATAACAATGAAAAGATACTGGAACTTCCCAACCAGTATGGACTATGGAAAATTAAACATACTAAGATAAGAACTCTCAAATATTTGAACAAAACAAACTGAGAATGTTTGTTGTAACCCGCAACAGATTAAATCTCTGAACAAGGCTTTGGGTCCATGTATAGCTCTTATCAGACATCTAAGGCCTATGACACACAAGCAAACAATAGCGATGCGGCAACTTTTTTAATGTAGTGTACACTTATAAGCGCCGTTCAGACTGACTACGCTATACTATTTCGCTATATAGTAAAGCATTTTGCATCATAAACTATGACTTTAAATGGTGTAAATGAAGTCATGTAATTCCTTCAAACTGATCTACTAGTGACACAGATTGACCAAGCACAGTTTTTTTTTCAGTTTCAGCTCATATATTTTTTCATAAAAATAACCTAATTTTCTGTTTCGGAGTCATCTTAGCGCCCCAAGTTAAACTGACTGGACGAAGCTATATCACGCTAGTCGTGCTTGCCAGCTGTGTCGCTGTGCTTTCATTCATTTATGCGTGGCATCGAAATATTCTATGATATAAAATTAATAAAAAAAAAAAAAAATTAGCTTATTTTTTTATTGCAACATTATGAGATGATTTAGATACGATGACTTAGCCTTACCGCAAGAAAAAACAATGTTTTATTTTTAATCAAGCTTAATCCCGTGCGGGTTTAATCTATATCATTCATAGGTCATGATGGTTTGAAGGAATTACACTAATTCGTTTAAACCCTGTATAGCATGACGTTCACATGATTGTGCAAGTCGGTCTACTATGTATAGCAAGTTATTTAACGGTGATCCGTCGGGTGACAGACGGGATAGAAAAGAGGCAAGGCGGGGACGAGAGAATCGGACGATATAGCTCTGAGAATCACTGAAGTTTATCGTGTACAGCAAGCCAATACTTTCTCGTGATAAATACACTATACTATTTAGCTATATAGTAAAACATATTGCGTCATAAACTATAACTATATAGCATGACGTTCACACTATACGCTATATCGCAAGTCGGTTTAGGTACTATGTATAGCAAGTTATTTGACGGTGATTCGTCGGGCGACAGACGGGGTAGAAGAGAGGCGGGGCGGGGACCGGAGAATCGTACGATATAGCTCTGAGAATCACTCAAGTTTATCGCGTACTAGGGATGGGTAACTAGCCGAAATTTCAATAACTTAGCTAGCCGGCTATTTGTGGTGAAATAGCCAGCTAGCTAGCCAGCTATTTGGCTATTGAATAAATGGCTCACTAACCGACTAGCGGTTGCGGCGGCGCGGCGTAGCTAAACTAGTTAGGCGATTCGAGTTCGATCCTCACCACGGCATAAAGTTTAGATGATAATAATAAGTTTATTGTTATGATTTCGTTTTTATTGATACTTTTTTCATTTAAGAAATTTCTTTTCTTCGTTGTTCGTATGGTTTTTAATGAAAAAACAAGCTTACGGCTAGAATTGGACATAGTTAGTCCGGCTACTCCGGCTAGCCAGCTACTCAACTATCGGATACCGGGGCGGGTGTAAGCAAAACGTAGTTGTTTTATACTCTGTGGCGGCTTCCCGCTGTGCAGTAAACTTGTCGGATATTCTAGTTACTCTAGCTAGCCAGTAGCCAATAGCTAGTTATCGTGTTGACGGATATCATAGCCGTGGCTATTTTTTTAATAGCCGCTATTTGGCTAGTTATTAGAATAGCTACCCATCTCTATCGCGTACAGCCAGCTAATACTTTATAGCATAACGTTGTGTGAACGTGTCCATAGAAAATTTACAAGGTTTAACATAAATAACGCACAACCTCTTAAGGGGTCACTGTACTCACCATTATGAACAACTTTTACTATGGCACAAAAGCAGAAATCGCGAAAAAAAAATCAGCTGTTCCCTACATTTTGACGAGTTATGCGATCACTCATATAATAACGTCCATTGTCACCACAGATGATAAATAATTACAGAGTAGCTCGTGGCTAAATAATGACAGCCGCATAGACCGATCTTCCGGGTTAAGCCACGCTTGCCGAGGTTGGTCTGTGGATGGGTGACCATTTACCATAGCGAGTTTTGGCAGTCGCTCCATGTAAAATACTGATATTCAGCTGCATCCGGTTCGACTGGAAGCCGACCCCAACATAATTGGGAAAAGGCTAGGCAGATGATGATGTCACCACAGATGATGTATTTCTGTAGTTGCTGTAACAACAAATACTAGAAAACAGAATAAAATAAATATTTCAGAGGGCTTCCATACAACAAACGTGATTTTTTGCCGTTTTTATAGATAACTAACTAGCTTTGGCCCGCAACTTCCCTCGCATTAATTTAGAATTTTAGGTACAATAATATAATTCAATCATGATTCGAAAGACACGTGGCGCCATTTATGAACGTTATTGTTGTTTTCCTCGGAAACACTACTTTTTTTCAATATGAAACGTACGCTATGTCCGTTTCTGTACTCCTGACAACGTATATATGCAAAATTTCAGGATGATCGCTGCAGTGGTTTAGGCGTGAAAAGGTAACGAACAAAAAAACTTACTTTCGCATTTATAATATTAGTTAGGATGCTACGGAACCCTTCGTGCGCGAGTCCGACTCGCACTTGGCCGGTTTTTACTTACACTCTCAAATATGAAGCAAAGGTATAAAATAGCTCCCTATACAGGGTGGTTCAAAAGTCGTGGATCAAACGAAACAGGGCGATAGTTGGGGTTATTTGCAGCATTTTATGGTAGAACATTTTTTTTTACAGTAAGGTTCTAAAGTTACAAATATTTTTTCATGAGACTTAAAAGATATTGAAAAAAGTGCCAATACTCATAAATCATGGTACCCACTGTCATAAAAGCACTTTCAAGCAACTAAACACCATCTATTGTTTTAAAATAGGTACTCATTTTACTCTAATTGCCTATTTATTACAAATTTTGATATTTTTTTAAAAACACTCTTAATGTCATAACTTTTAAGGAGATCAAGTTAAGGCTCTGCTACACGGATGTTTTTTACTGCAAATAACCCCAACTATCGCCCTGTTTCGTTTGATCCATGACTTTTGAACCACCCTGTATGTACAACACATACCTTTTGCTTTCCCCTCGCTTTCTTTGATTACACGCTGCAAAAGATGTCACCTTTTCACCTCCAACTTTACAGGTTTTTTTCTTTTTCAGTAAAAGATATTGGGGCTCTTTAGTTTTTGAGCAAATAGAAAACTGTTTTTTTAGGTTTTTTTTTTTAAGTTAATGAGTTCGTAAGAATATAAATAGAAGAGGTTTTGTTTGACTTTTTTTCCTACTTTAGTTTTAACGTTTTCTCGGCTTTCTGCCAAATAGACTGTTTGGTGAGTTTTTGGTGAACGCTCGTTAGAAACTAGAGGAAATTGATTACTTTATTTTATCAGATGATTATGGCGTATTTTTAGTATGTGTTACTGGGGAAACCTGCTGTTAACTTAAAATCTTTCTACATGATATGAATAACCATACAGGACCAAATTCAGACCAAGAATATACAGGATGTTAACGAATTCGTGTAATTCCTTCAAATCTACTGGTGACACAAATTAACCCTAAATGGGAATTTTTGAAAATCAACTAAAAAATAAATTTAAAAAAAATCTTGATTTTCTATTTCCGAGTCATTTTAGAGCCTTGAGTTATCTGACTGCAAAGAGCGATATCGCGTTAGTCGTGCCTGCCAGCCGTGTCGCCGTGCTTTCATTAATTTATGCGTGGCATCGAAATGTTCACTCACACAAATAAAACATTTTTTTGCAAAAAAAATAATTCTTATAAATTTACTGAATCCTTATTACGATTAGATACGATCGGTAACAAAGCCGCATGAAAAAATAATAATTTTATTTTTTATTTTTAATCAAGCTAAATCCCGTTCGGGGCCTGTCTACATCAGTAGTAGATCATGTGGTTTTAAGGAATTACACGAATTCGTTAACACCCTGCAGTTTAAAATATCGGCTAAGTGTGATTTGGAGCTCAGGCAATGAGTGTGTGTCGCCTAACATTTTAGTATAAAAAAAAGGAACCGGCCAAGTGTGAGTCAGACTCGCGCATTAAGGGTTCCGCACCATACAAATGTCTATGAAATAATTCATATTTATGATTAATTACGGTTTACTCACGTGCATATTTCGGGATTGGCCGACTAGTTTCGGACCCAAACGGAGCCCTTAATCATGAGCTGATCACGCGGCGAGGTCGCGAGTCGAACTGACGCTGCACCGTTCCGCGTAGGGTTGCGCTCGCGACGAGAGGGGCGCGCTCTGTTTCGGTATTGCTCGTGCGTCTTCGTCACTTGTCGTGTCCGAGTTGTTTGAGGAAAGAGTGCCGGTGCACGCCGCGCTAACTGTGTCACACTCCAGTATTAACTCACTTTTATAATAAATAGACTTCAGAGCTGGTTTCCAGGCAGGAGGCAGTGTCCAACCACCATCTCTATTAAAATTCGGATGACGGCTGATTTCGATGGCTTCACATACTTTTCGCGGCACGAAATATTTTCCTTCGCTAGTACGGAAGCCTTATCGAAACGTATGAAATGAGCCGTCCCCGTATTACAGACGTGTTCTGCAACTGCCGACCTGTTGCTGTCCATACTCTTCATACTATGAAATAATTTTTTTTTTTAATTAACTAAAAAATCTGACAGTAATAAGGTAAATATTTTTGGCTCCACTCTTAATGACTATATGGTCCAAGTTCATAGGATCAGCATGGAACAATATAGGTATTAATTTTTGTAAAAACGTTTACCTATTTTATTTCAAAAACATGTAAAAAGAAACAAAATTGTAAGAATTAGATTAATTTATGTTCCGATTGTATAATTTGGACGACACGTTTGGTGCAGTGGCTAAGCGATTGGCTTCTGCGCTACGGGTCGTGGGTTCGATTCCCACACGGAACAAAAATGTGTATGGTCTACAGATGGTTGTTTCGGGTCTGGGCGTTTGTTTGTGAGATTTGTGTCTGTAAACGCACCTACGATACAAGAGAAATCTTAGTGTGGGACAAAGTAACTTAAAAAGAAAAAAAAAAAAATTTTTTTTTATGCATGCTGTGTTTGCCGATTGATATAGTACACAACGGATGTTTAACTATTGCGCATGTAACTTTACTATGAAAATCTGTAAGAGTTGTAGGCGAATCAATAAATAAATAAATAACTATGGAGTAAACACAACAATCACATCGTTTTTAAGATAGAACAGGAGCAAAACACGTAAAAAAAAATCACATTTTTTTAGGTTTTTTTTACCCCTTTTGGTTGACTTTTTATTATTTTTGCCATGATAGAAGTCATAATAGCACATACTTTGTGAAAATTTCAACTAAGTAGCTACCTATTATGGTTAAAAAGAAACAGCCCTGTGACAACCAGACGGACGGGCGAACGGCTTAATAATAGGGTCTCGTTGCCACCCTTAAAGTCAAAGTTTTTTATTTCAAATAGACCAGATTACAGGCACTTTAAAACATCAAAACTAGGTGCACGGTTCCAAAAGGTAGGTTCTATGGAGAAGAGCCGGCAAGAAACTCCATGAATACTCTTTTTAAAAAAGTAGATCATGACTATTCATGACAATTCCATTACAGTAGCGTGCGACATAGAATGAGAATAATGCAGGTCAATGTAACAAATAAATTCACATAAGAGTAGAAAATAGAAAAAGAAAATATGCCTTCTAGAATTGCCATAGTAGTTATGGTGCGGAACTTAGGGTGCGGAACCCCAAGATAATACGATAATACAAACCTAATTGTTTTTTTTAATCTACTACATTCGTATTTTTTTTTTTCAGAATTTTCCGATCTATCCTTTTGTGGTAATCAAACTCTCTACTGTGCATTCCGGCACGATTACACCGGATTTTTTTAAAGCCGAGAATTTATTCCACTCCATCAATTAATACAAATATATTTATTCCTAAAACTACACCATTTTTTTTTTCTACAACTTAAGCAAATATTACTTGATCTGCTGCTCTTTTGCCTTCAGTACATCGCAGAGGTCAATTGTAACTGGTTACAACATTTATTTATACCCGTAATTTTGTTACTCGACTTTTTAAATCGAGAGCTCCATTCGATTGCCATACAATCAGGCACCATTCGATTCCGTGACGTTGAGCACCGTTCATTACCGAACGCAATTGGTCGAAACGAATCGAATCGCGGCATCGATACTGTAACTAGGCATCGATATTGAATGTACGCCGATTCTTTAGTCGGTTTAGAAGTGCTTCTATGAAATCCAATAATGGTTGGCTAGTTTTGTTTGATCTCTGTTTGGGTGGAACATCTTCGTTTATAGAGCTCAAAGTATTTTGGACTTGATTATGACTGATTGTCCAGTGGAACTTGAACTCTGGGTACATTAGGAATAAATGTCTTTACAGTTCAATTTATAATGGAATGTTAGAAGACGTCTTTTTATCTGGTTCTATTCAGGCATGACAAAGGCTAGTCAAACTGTTTAAATTATTCTAGTCCTAAGTCAATTCTAATTAAAATCGTTTTATGTAACACCAAACCAATTACGACATTTTTTTTTTCTGAAGTAGCCACAATTTGCTTCTCATTGTAATACAATCTTTTCAAGACATCCATAAACAAAATATATTCATAGATGATGGAATTTTAGTTTTAAATCCTTGACGAAGAATAAGGTTTGTTATAAAGAAGCCTGTTGCCTTTTCCTATGGCGAAAAACGAATCGCTTTGCTTGGCGATATAGTAGCATTTTTCATTAATAAACTTGATATACAAGCTTAGTTTTAGTATATACTAAACCTGAAACTAGTTTGTTCAGAATCACTAGGAGAATCGATTGACATATTTTTTACATCACTTTTTTTCATATTCCTATTTCAATTTTGTTTCAGTAGTTTTCTACCCATAACAGTTGACGGCAATAGACACCTTGAGGCTTGAGACGGTCCTCTCGGTCAATTTCCGTGTATTAGACAACCCCTGCATAGCACATCTCAGGCATTTCACACTTTTTCAGGGAACTTAACGCGACATAAACTAAGGTGTAACTTGGAGATTTACTAAAAAAAAAAACACATATTCTGGCAGTTCTGATGAAAATCTTATTGGGGTGTCTCGGTTTTCGTATAAAGTAAAAATAAGGTTGTATAAATAGACTCGTAAGCTATTATTATTGAGTAGCAAGAATTTTATGTGATGCAACATTTCGATGCCACGCTTAAATAAATGAAAGTATGGCGACACACCTGGCGGGCACGACTAGCGCGATATCGCTCCGTGCAGTCAGTTAACTCGAGGCGCTAAAATGACACAAAAACAGAACACAAAGGTAAATGGGCATTTTGTTCGGACCGATGACCCACCAGCAACTACTAACGAAACTAGTCGGAGTATGTTAAAGACCATGAATACTACCCAATGAGATGAGCCGCATTGCTCAAAAGTATGGGAAAGTTTTTTTTAGCAAAACAAGAATTCATATAAAAAAACGATTGTCGTATATCCATATCCTTCTAAATATATAAAATGCTTACAAAAATGCACAAAGATCTGCCTAAAAAGGTACAAGAATGTTTAAAAGCTTTTCTATCTTGTTCCTCGCAGTTTTTTGAACCACATAACTTTTTTCCCCCATACATTTGGATTAAAATAAATACATTCCGTGAAATTTTAACCCTAAACCTTCAAAACAAACCATATTTCATTATTGGAAGCGTACTTTAGAGGTACCGGGTCAAAAATGCCCAATGACCTTTCTATTTGAAATATTTTTTTGGTTGCGTCTGACAAAAAACGCGGGCTGCAGTCTCGACATGAGATAGCGATCGGTAAGCTTCCGAAAAACGGTATTCATAGTGCAGTATTCTTAAAGGGAAATGATGCCTGTTGTAAAATCTCCCAAAATTTTAAGGAAGATTGGTTAAGATGATTTTATCCTAATAAATATTTAAAAATATAAAAATATAAATAAATTACATAAAACTATAATTGCAACACCTATTTTACATTGAAATTATATTCCTTAATCGTTTGAAGTACAAAATACCTTATAAATGGACATAAAAGTTTCTTTCCTTGCAACACTAGCAAATATCACAGTATTTGTCAATTGTCATTTAATTGTTATTTGTTAAGTGTCATGTGCTCTTTTTTGTGAATTTTAATTATTGAAAATTGTTATAGTTTAGACAGTTATTAGACAAAATAGACAATGGGTGATAGTCACTCCGACTCACGGCAGCACACGGGTGCGTTGTCGTAGAATGTAAGAAAGTAAGTAGGTACCTGCAATGCAACACCTATTGTAGAGTCTAAGGGCGCTTTAAAGAACAATGGGTAATTTTGTTTGGAACCCGTACCCATCTTGTAGCATTTTAGACTAGGTGTCATTTAGAAGAGGCATAAGTGAATAACTCAAAAATGAATGAACGAATGAATGAATGAATGGGAGACCGAAGTTATGATCACTTCTATTTTGCATTTTCAATCATTTATGTAGTGTTATAATAATTGGTTTATAGGCCCAATGAATAACCGTTTCGATTTGATTGAATAATCGTTCTGTTTCATAGAGAGAGACTGACCCAGCTTCCTAAGGTTTACTTTTTGCTACGGAAAATATTAATTAGTTTTAATTAATATTTTCCGTAGCAAAAAGTAAGCCATCAATTCAATTAAGTCAAGTTTGTTTATTTATTAAGGTACACAAAATAAACATCATCACTAAATGGTATTGTTGCTCTCAATGATTATTTTATCCCAAGCATTTGCCGGACCAATGAAGTTTATTTTTTCGAATTTTATTAAAAACTAACTAAAAAGTGTTTTTTTTTAAATTAATTATCATTTAAGCACCGCCTAGTTATTAAAATAATCTTTATTTAATTATTCATAGAATACCTTATATGTTTTTTTAAGTTTTGCAATAATATCAATATTTTTATTTAAAATTACTCCTACATTCGGCGTATGCACATGTTTGTTCTCTTCCGCTTTGTGTGTTTAATGTGGATTTTAGGTTGTGTTAAGGTTCGCGCACATTATGTCGGGTCGCAGCGGGGCAGAGCGGGCCGCAGCGCACCGCAAAATGCTTACTTAGCACATTAGTGACGGGCCGGGTCGCAGCGCATTGACGGATTTTGAGTAGTTACAGTGTACTGCCCTGCCAGACTTGTGAATCATGTAGCTCTTTGTATCCATGAACAAAAGTAATCAAAAGCTCTTCATCCATTCTTGTGAACACCACAGGAGCACGCAAATACCAAAAAAACGTAAAATGAACACGTGCGCGCGTGCACTCCAATCCGCTTGCTATATCATACTGTGTCCAACTGTGTCGGGGCGCAGCGGGGTGGGGCGGGCCGCATCGCACGCAACCAAAATCCGCGGCGGAATATGCGGCCCGCTTCGCCCCGGCATAGTGTGCGATAGTTCATATAAAATACATACGAACAATTTGAGCGGATTTTTGCGCTGCGCCCCGACCTGCTGCGGCCCGTCATAATATACGCGAACCTTTAAACTTCAGAAAGTGCGGTAGAGTTGAGCGTATTCTTCCTCCCGTCTTCCTGTTTAGTTTAATTTCCATCCGGTAACTTCATTCATGCATGCATTCCCAATTCCCATGAGAAAACCTACTCTATAGTAAAATATATACGCATAGATGTTTAGGTGCATACGAGGGTGTATAGATACATCTTCGTTTATGTAGGTACCTACAACAGAATATTGGGCTAGTTCAAGGGATATGATTGACTGCGCGCGGGGTGAATTCACAAAGGCTTTTCTGCATATTTCAACGTCGAATAACTTTTTTCTCCCGTTAGATACAGAGTTGTCGCCATACCAAGTATTTATGTAGTTTTAAAGACCTTTCTAATGATACTAGTCTCAATTTGCTACAAGGTGGGTACGTTTTGTTCCATGTCCTTTAAACTGTTGGTGTCGGACTGCAGTCGGGCGGCTTGTGTTGTCTGTACCGTGCACGCACGGCGGCAGTACGGACTACGCACTGCTCTCTCGTCTCGTCAACTGTATAAAAAAACACAACCACCTCCGTCCGCAGCACGACATCCGCACCGCAGCGCCAAATGATATTATAAACAAAAAAAATATCATTGGCTGCGGCACGGTTGCAGTCCGACACCAACCGTCTTTTAATTAAAGCGCCCTATAATTTCGTTTGTTGTACACTTTGTACCTTAATAATGTTTACGTTTGTATTCATGTTTTAGACGTAGACGTACAACACGTCCTTCAAGTAACCATATAGAAGCGTTGCTGGCTAAATAAGATGCTCGGCCGTTTTTAGCCAGAAGATGATTTACTGTTCATCAAGGAAAGGTGAATTTTGAGTTGGCGTGGAAGGAAGTTGCTGCAGAGCTGAACAATATTTGAAACGGCTCAATAAAATAAAATAAACAGAGGCACTGGCTTGTGATTTCGTGGAAAATCGTTGAAGAGATGGTCGTAGTTCATTTTGGTTGCTAATAAACGTTATTTCTTTATTTTATTTTTTATTTACGAGCTTGTTAAACATCTCCTTTGATACCCGATAAAGCCTGAGACTACTGCTACAACTACAACACCTTATAAGCAGATAAACGTTTATTTTCAAATCAAAAATCTCTTGCACAACTTATCGATCGTAATGAATACTTTGCGGGCTTTGCAATTTGCTCGCAAAGTTATTCGCTAAAATGACGTTAAATCGTAAACTTGACAGATGAATTCGCTAGGTTTCCGACAAAAATCAATAAAAAAATTGTCATTATGACATAAATAGCGATGTGCCGAGTTGGCCATTTATGGTATTTGAATAAATTAGTACTCGTTAAAAAGAGAATCGATTCAAAACTCGAGTCACTGACTCGAATCTAGTAGCGATTACTGCGTCAGGTACTCAAGTACTTCATAGGATTCGACTACTCTAATGTTTCTCACTTCCAAAAATACAAGCAAAAATACAAAATATGGGTCATAAAATACAAATCAGTTTTATTGATAAGTCAATAAAAAGAAAAGTAAACATTTTAAATAATTAGAAATCATATTCTTACTGTCTGATATACTGTATAATCATAAACAAATTCTCTTTTTGATTTCTAGAGGCCAAAATTAAATCAATTCAATTAACTATTTAAAAAAGCAAATTTACGATATTTATTACCACTGTCCAACACTTAACAGATCAATCGCTTCGAAACGAATGTCACTTTAATGTTAATATACAAGGTTAGTTGGAAAGGGGGTACTAATCCGCAAGCCACATAAAGTATCACTAATGACGGTTTTAAAGCAAGTGTCAAAATATCTAAATTCGATCATTTTGCATGGAAATGAATTTTTATTTTAGTTTTTTCAAAAATTCAACATTCCTGCTTCAGTTACGAAATCAGAAAAAGGAGCTTCTATTTGGTGACCCCAAATATGACTTACAGTGTTTAAATGTTATAACTGAGGATAGACAGATTTTAGCGTATTTTTGCGAAATTTTTGAACAGCTATTTCTCTTAAAGTATTTACTTTTAGGGAAATTGGTAGAACAAAAGTTATTCATTATTATGTGTACTTTAACACCCTTTCGGATTAGTAAGCACCAATAATTCTTAAAACGCAACTTGACAATCAACAAAATCTCGTGATCACAAGAAAAACAAACAGGTACACAACAACAACCTGCATTGTTCGGAAGAGAGGGGTCCCGGCAACAACATAAGGTCGCGATTTAAGTACTCGGTTCAGTATTCGCGTACCAACTATGAATAATCGAAATCTTTACTCGAGTTGCGATCATTCGAACACTTCAATTCTATGATTCGATGACACAATCACCTATCTATAGTTAAACTGACTCGATACATCACTATCACATAACTACCGATTTCGGTCGATAAGTGATAGCGATACATGTCGAGACTGCTGCCCCAGGTCAATTTGTGTCAATCAGCAGTAGCTCATAAGGTTACAAGGAATTACACGAATTCGTTTAAACCCTGTAGTTTTATTTTTATTTTATTCGTTATTAATAAGGGGTTTTATCCACACGGATACGTTAACCCCATTGTACCTTATACTCTATTTACACTTAACTATACACTATACATCTATAATTGTACTTATTTTAATTACACACTACTAAACACATAGGAATTATGAAACAGGAAAGGGAAGATATTTATTGTTTTATTCAACTATCTACTACATGAATGGGTATCGGGTATTAAATACCCTTGTGAGCTACTGTTGACATAGATTGACCGGTATAACATTCTGGACAGCCTGTATGTTATCGCTAGCGGGTAACACTGGGCAATGTTGACAAAGGAAGGTCGTTGATAGTGGATCAACGCACCCGACTTTGTAAAGGCGGTGGTCATTCGATGAAACGGCTCACACCGATAATTCAGCCCTCATCAAGCTGTCTCCCCCCCTCAGTCCCCGCCAGCAACGCCCGAAGCCGAGGTCCGAGTCCCACTAGGGGTCGCCCTTAGTGCTGTTGTTGCAGGTAGTCATGATGTTAGTGTAGTACAAGTAGTTAACTTAGATTAAGTATTTTACTTCCCCCCATTGGCTGTCGTGGATATTCAAGTGTGGATATTCAAGTCTCGCCAATAACTGCCCGGTTACCATCTAGAGCAGTGAAATAGAAAAAAAAAACTTGTCGTGGCATTCTGTGTTCATTAGCTGAAGAAGTCTGACCTTTTATATCTGACTAGCTTGTCCTTATTTTATGATCTTGTAATAATTGTGTAAAGTATTTTATTGTGATCTAGTTCATGTTACTAACACTAACCCAAATATAAGTACTTTCAGTGGTCGAGAGTCTATGTTGGTTTTATTTACTACAAGGTGTAACAGAAATAACGCACAACCTCTTAAGAGGTCACTGTACACATCATTATGAACAACTTTTACTATGGGAACAAATCTGAAATTGCGAAAAAAACCAGCTGTTCCCTACATTTTGACGAGTTATGTGAACATTAATGTAGGGAACAGCTGATTTTGTGTGTGACCCCTTAAGAGGTCGTGCGTTATTTATGTTTTTTATTTTTTATTTTTACTAGGCCTGCGTTTGGCCGCCATCTCGCCTGATGTTAAGCGATGATGCGGTCTACGATGAAGCACGCTTGCCCAGAAGAAACCGATTCACTCGTGACTTGAAGACACCCAAATTGTAGCTGTCGGGGAACACCCACTCGGGCAGCGCATTCCACTGTTTGGCGGTTTTCAGAATGAAAGTGGAATCAAAGCGCTTTGTTCGGGTTTTTGGTATATCAACCATGAACCGATGGCGCTTTTTCGTGCTTCTGGCCGTCCGATAGAAAAAAGGGCAGGGGGGTATTAGATCATGCAGATCTGAAGCACACTCTCCGAAATGTGTCCGATAAAAAACCGATAGACTGGCAACTTTGCGCCGATGCTCAAGACTTTGGAGCTTGGTCTGAACAAGGGAGTCGTTGCTGATGAGCTTCTTGGCACGCCTCTCAATGGACTCCAACGCCTCAAGCTGGTATTTGGCTGAGCCATCCCAAAGGTGCGAGCAGTACTCCATGCACGAACGAACCTGTGCTTTATACAGTTGAAGGTTGAAGCAACTGTTCCGATGTGAAGTACCGCCGCACCTTCGAGAGGACACCCAGCTTTTTAGCAGCCAATTGAGCTTTGGACTCAATATAGGAGCCAAAGTTGAGGGTTGACGTCAGAGTAACGCCCAAGAGCTCAAGATGGTCAGTTATCGGTATAGACACATCTCGAAAAGTAGGAGCCAGCTGGAATGGCCTCCTTTTGGCAGATGTTTCCATGTTACACCTTGTATATTGACTTTGCTCGCAATCCTGACATACCAATATTAGCTATAACCACAGTCTACCTATATCTTACTCCTTACAGTCGGTCAACGTAGAACATTGTCGCAGAGCAATCGTGCGGGGGGTTGCGGGGTGAAGGAGCGGAGGTTATGTCCCGAGTAGCCATACTGCATACTTAGGACTTAACCTCCGCCCCTACATAATTTTGACATTTCATAGGACCTGTCAAATGTATGGGCGTTGACCCACTGTATGTAGTAAGTAGGTACACTGTGCTATAACTGTAATGATAGAATCACCCCTAAACGATTATGTTATTGTGTCTTTTACATGTATAGCGTTTTATAAGCTCAATGTGACATCAGCATCGTTAAACACAAGAGAATTTTATCAATTCCACACACATTCAGGTCACTGGTAGTTCAGTTACAAATTGGCGATGCCTTCCTTGTTTCTGTATTCTGTTTAGAACGAGACGTTTAATGGTTGCTGCCGAGTATTGCATGGTAAGTGGCAATTTTGAATTCGTATTTTGAATGGAATCGTTGCATCTGATCGTGTGTAAAAGGTGTATGAAATAGAATTTGTTTGAAAACAATATGGAAAATTGTATAAGTTCCTAGTTCATAGCGTTTTACAGCTATATTGTGAAAATATCGTAAATATAATTTTAAAAAAATAAGCAAGTGCGGATTTGTGACCTTTTGTTTCCAAAACGTTATGATGTATGAGATAAACGTATATGAGAATGGATAAGAATCACCTGCACAGAATAATAAATAATGCTACGTTAATAGGCAAAGAAACCTCACTCCCGATCTGTAGTTCACGTAATTTAATGACGCGCCAATCAAGTTGCAGTAACTGAACAGTATCTGACATCGATCCCCTATTAAGAGAATACGCAAAGCGTTGTTTTGGTAGAAACTTAACTGCAATATTATTGCAACTGAACTTCTTTGATTAGGTGAATCAGGCCCATGATGTGTCAAATACCGAAAAAAATGTCCCTTGCGCATGATTCAATCCAGCGTTGCAATAGGCATGTTGACAGCATTGCAAGTCTAATTAGTCCGCCAGTTAGAGGTATGAAAAATAACCCCTGACCTTTTACCCCTACTGACCACGCGAATTTTTTTGCAACGCACGCTTTATTTCGCCATTTATAGACGTCACACGCAAAGGGATAATGGACACGTATTTTTTCTTTTGTTAAATCTATGAATATTTGGAAAGATAAAACGCATCAAAACTCGAGAGTGGCTTGTGACGTCAGAAACAAGTAAAATTGGTAGGCTACTTGCTTGTGATGTTTTGCCAATTTTAAAAGTGTCGTATCTTCGTAAATTTTGGTTTACGTAACAAAAGAAAAAATACGGGTCAAATATTTTTTGATAATCTAACTGACGGACTAATTAGATGTTTTCATTGAAATACCCTATTCAGCCATGCTGGATTGGCACTGAACCAGTGAAAACGTTAAACGTTTAAATCCAGTCCAACGTCCAATATCTAGCTCTTTATTTGAATAATACAGCATGTACGGGTAAACACCGTTATCACTCAAACCATGGGTGGATGACTTAAACATAAAAACATAGAACCGAGAAAAAAAAAAAAAACGCGCGAGAAATGAGCGGCGCGGCGGCGCTACGACGCGGGGTATACGCACTTGGTAGCGAGACAGCTGACTGACTGGGGTAGCGAACTGTGCGGGGCCGTGCGTCAGGCCACGCGGCGAGTCCCCCCCCCCCCCCCCCCGCAGCTTGTTGCCCCCGCGCGTCGGGTGAAATGCTTTTGGGAAAAAATAAAATTGTTATGAAAAAAGTTTATTATTTTTCATTGATTTTACGTTCTATAAATGAAACCAAACCCCTGGTTTCAAGGATAACGGTGTTTACCCTTATAGCCCGTATAATATTTTCCAGATGTCAATTAATTTACGGCATTCAGTTACTGGATCCAGCTACTGAATGCATATAAATGCCGCTTTTATGTACGTGCTTTTGTAGCGAGCTATAAAAATTAAGAATAATATATCGTCTTCCTTGACTAACGTTATTCACTTACCATGTTCTTCTTAACAGCAGCAACGCCAACATGGATGCCTTCACAATGAACTACGGGTTGAACCTATTACCGCGGGAATGAGGTGACCGTACCATGGTACTTACTTACGTAAGCTCTTCACATAATAATGCCACGTTAGGTTTGTAATTTATGCTTTTTGACGTGGAATCACGTCTTACTCATATATTACAAGGTGATATGTAGATTAAAGTCACCGACACGAAAACATGTTTGGCGGTTTTGAGTATTTTTGTGACCTACGCAAATATCCGGCTGATTGGTGGTGTCGTGATCCCTAAAGGTGGATACAGACTTTGCGAGGCATGCGCCGCGAACGGCGCACAACGAATGCCTCTGCTTGAGGCGTGCGTGCCGAAGAAATATACCAACATATGCTCGAGTCGAGCCATCGTGTGCGAAGCAAATGCCTCGTTTGTCTGTCTTCATGTTTGTGGCGAGGCATGTGCTACGCACAGGCGCAGTTTCATTTTCTCAGTCGAGGCGTAGGTAGATATCGTACGCGGCGCACACCTCGAACGAGTATGCGCGACTACGTCCACAACTAATGTAATGCTCGCACTGAGGCGCTTTGATCTTGAAGCGTTTGCCGACATACGTTGGCTCACCCTCGCACGTGCGTAGCGCATACCTCGCCACAAATATGAAGGTACACACCTTGCGAGGCATTCGTTGTGTGCCGTTCGCAGCGCATGCCTCGCAAAGTCTGTATCCGCCTTGAAATAAGGTTGAGCTACGCGATAGCTGATGCATGCGTGCCGTCAGTTGGGACAGGTCAACTCACAAACTCACAGCTGCTATGGCCCTTTCTTCAAAAGGGCATTCCAGACGTTGCCTTATATTGTTATACTCGCATAGTTTTATACCACAACTGGCTTTTGCCCGCGGCTTCGTTCGCGTTAATTTATAATAAAAAAACCTCATAATGCACTACTAAAGTTTCTTTAATAATATAATTCAATCATGATTCAAAAGACACGTGGCGCCATCTACGACCGTTATTGTTGTTTCCTTCGGGAACAGTACTTTTTCGGGATGAAAGGTACCCTATGTCCGTTTCTGTACACCTGACAACGTATATGCAAAATTTCAGGATGATCGGTTCAGTGATTTAGGCGTGAAAAGGTAACAAACAAACTTACTTTCGCATTTATAATATTAGTTATGATTATGAAGTTATTATTATGATTAGTTATGATGTATAAGGTGGTTGTTTTGCCTAGCCTTTTCCCACCCCTGTTGGGGTCAGCTTCTAGTCTTATCGGATGCGGCTAGATATTATTCTCTTCCCGGGACAAATAGGTCACGTGATTGGCCCAAGAGTACGTCATTGGCTGTGGGTATTGCCACTATGTGTAAATAAATTACCCGAGCAAAATGCATTCTATTACTTACTTCTATAAATAATGTACCTACTTTTATTTTTAATTTCTTTTTTTATTTCTTTAATTTTATATTATATTTTTTCCAATTATGATTTATTACAACTTGAGGCACTCTCTGACACTGTAACCGTGGTCATTAAACCAGCCAATAAATACCTATATTCGGGATATGGAGACCAGGAGACCCGTAGCACAGGTTTTTACTTAGTATGGGCTCCTGTCTCCCATTTCATAACTGCATTAAAATGTAAACTGTATGTAACTTGCTGGGAGAAAATAAATAAATTTATTCTATTATATTATCTATATATATAAAAGAAAGTCGTGTTAGTTACTTCACTTATAACTCAAGAACGGCTGAACCGATTTAGCTGAAAATTGGCAGGGAGGTAGTTTAGAGCCAGGAGAAGGACATAGGATACTTTTTATCCCGTTCGACATCATGTAGGTAGGTAGTAGGTAGGTAGTAGGTAGGTAGTAGGTAGGTAGTAGGTAGGTAGTAGGTAGGTAGTAGGTAGGTAGTAGGTAGGTAGTAGGTAGGTAGTAGGTAGGTAGTAGGTAGGTAGTAGGTAGGTAGTAGGTAGGTAGTAGGTAGGTAGTAGGTAGGTAGTAGGTAGGTAGTAGGTAGGTAGTAGGTAGGTAGTAGGTAGGTAGTAGGTAGGTAGTAGGTAGGTAGTAGGTAGGTAGTAGGTAGGTAGTAGGTAGGTAGTAGGTAGGTAGTAGGTAGGTAGTAGGTAGGTAGTAGGTAGGTAGTAGGTAGGTAGTAGGTAGGTAGTAGGTAGGTAGTAGGTAGGTAGTAGGTAGGTAGTAGGTAGGTAGTAGGTAGGTAGTAGGTAGGTAGTAGGTAGGTAGTAGGTAGGTAGTAGGTAGGTAGTAGGTAGGTAGTAGGTAGGTAGTAGGTAGGTAGTAGGTAGGTAGTAGGTAGGTAGTAGGTAGGTAGTAGGTAGGTAGTAGGTAGGTAGTAGGTAGGTAGTAGGTAGGTAGTAGGTAGGTAGTAGGTAGGTAGTAGGTAGGTAGTAGGTAGGTAGTAGGTAGGTAGTAGGTAGGTAGTAGGTAGGTAGTAGGTAGGTAGTAGGTAGGTAGTAGGTAGGTAGTAGGTAGGTAGTAGGTAGGTAGTAGGTAGGTAGTAGGTAGGTAGTAGGTAGGTAGTAGGTAGGTAGTAGGTAGGTAGTAAGTAGGAAAAAGTGCATTGCAACGCATGCGGGTACAGCTAGTTACATATAAAAAGCAATTTTGAACTACAGGTCTAGCGCATAACTGAGTCAGTGCCTGAGGTAGCTGCACGGTGCGGGAGGGTGTCAAGTTGACGAATCAGTGAGCTATCGCGTCACGTCATCACACCCCTCCCGCACCGCGCGACTACCTCAGGCAGTGACTCAGTTATGCGCTAGACCTATAGTTATTTTATACATTTTATTTTTTTACAAAATAGAAGAATGTCACGATATGGCAAACTGTTAGGCTAGTTAGCAATTTATTTTACATTCATTATGAATTAAAAATCTTAATTATATTGAAGATGTTAATCAATGCGTTCCTTGCGAAGTATGTGCGGTGTAACTTTGAATGATAGAGTGAGGAATGATGTGATAAGACAAAGTTGCGGTTTAAAAGATGATGTAGTGACAAAAATTAAAAGGGGTATGCTTCGGTGGTTTGGGCATGTTGAAAGATTGAGTGAACGGCGATTAACAAAAGGAATTTATAAGGCGAATGTCAGTGGAAACGCCAGTAGAGGACGCCCTAGAAGGACAAACATTGATGTTATTGGTGATGTTCTTCAAAAAGGACAGGTGCGTAGTACTTTCAATCGGCGTGCGTGTATGACAAGATGTATGACAGTGGACGAAGCGAAAGGAGTATGTAAGGATCGTAGCATGTGGCGTTCTATTGTATGTTATTATGTATATATTGCGTTATGTATGTATGTATGTATGTTAATCAATGGTAGCACTGAACGGGCCGTCGCGGAAAGAGAATAACTGGTGCAGCATTTATTATACCATGGTTATTTGTAGTCAGGACCCTGCTACCCACCCTCTTGCCGGAAATATAATTAGAGCATGTAAATTAAAACCAACACTCCATCTCGTGCAATCGGCTAAACCGATGCAAACTACCATTATAAAATGTGTTTGAATATTCATGCATTTCGGGAACAACTAATTTTGTTTGCAAATAACCATTGTGCTATTTAAAATACTGAATTATTCAAAACGTTTGTTGTTAGTATATTGTATAAGCAAATTTATGTTTCACGTTATTATTATAGAATATTACGGCCTGTCCACATCTCCACGTAACGACGTCGTCAACGTGGAACGGTGCGGTGACGTGGCACGGTGCGTTGACGTAACGTGCAAATTTACGTAACCGTATCGTAAAAATGCACGTCAGGATCATTGTTAGATTTATCGTTGACCATGTAAATCCTGAATTTTAAGAAGAGAAACAGTAAGGTATGGTTTTAAAGCATCGGAGCACATAGACGGCGATTAACTCGCACGCGTGGAGAGCGCGGTCGGAGCGCATATACGTGTGCGCTTGCGGCTAGAGGTGGAACGTGTTACGTTACGGTAACGTAAATTTGCATGTTACGTCAACGCACCATGCCACGTTACCGCACCGTTCCACGTTTACGACGTTGTGACGTGGAGATGTGGACAGGCTCTTAGGTGCTGAGGAGAAATTGTCGGGAAAACTTTGAGGTAGCAAATAAATACACTTGTGTTCTTTCGAGGCTTTAGTGCACTTTACGCGACTATGGAAGCCTCTTAGGTACAGGTTCTAAGATTCGAAGAGGCCACGATAAGTTAAAGGTTGATTAAATTGGTCTCGGCCGACTGCATGCGTGTAGTTAATCTCTTTTCTGTCATGGCAAATGACTATTTGTTTCAGTGTAGAATTGCACCGACTTCTGAAACTTTTAATTTTATATTATGGTAATAATTTTACTCCTTTTAGTTTTTTTTGAAGTCGTTTATTTTTATTAAATACAAAACGTATTTAATAAAAATAAATAAAGTGCCATAAATTAAAACTCCTCCTCTTCATAACACTTCTTTCTGGCTTTGACATAGTCGGGTATAAAAAGCCCTTTCAAATGATACCTTACGCGATATAATTAAAACATTCCGGAAAGTGGGGGGGGGGGGGAGTATTTACGCATCCGCTCCTTTTTTCCAGTAGTCAGTTACCAACAACACATATAAACAAAGTAATATTAGTTATTTAAGAATTTTGCTTTGATCCGATGAGGAGTTCCGTTCCATATCTCTGAAGTTCATGGTCTAATCATAACAACATGTAATGGGGCCAAACGGGAAGTATACCCTCTCAAATATAAAAAATAATGTTTCAAATCGGTTCATAAATGACGGAGTACTGAGGTAACAAATGTGGAAAAAAAATACATTATAATTGAGAATCTTCTCCTTTAAACAATAAATAATAATAAAATCATTTATTTTCTTGAAATATGGTGGGTACACGAGATGTTAAATTAAATTATAGCACAGGATATAATATTATTTCACCCCACCCTCATTACGGGCATGCAAAATTGTAGTTAAAATAATTTACAACAATTATTTGGGTAAAATTACAATTATTAAAACTATTTGAATTATAATTATTACAATCATTTAAATTATAATTATTTGAATTATAGTGATTATAGTTACTTAAATTATCTAATTATTATTATAGATTAAGTCACAGGAAATAAAAGGAAAATCTTTTTAAAAATAGAGGTGAGTAGAGGTGTTCTCCTATTCCAGGCGTCTGTACGGTATACAGACTCGTACATCCACGTTCCATCTCTTGTATTAACTCCCATTTTACTTATAGCTGGTGAGCCTATTGCCATTTTTTCGGGCACAATTAATGTGCCAGGTTCGTCGCCTCGACTTACGACTCGCTTGCCCGGCCACGGAGAGAATTGTATTCTGAATCCGTTCCCTCTTGGACTCAAGTTATATAAATGTTCAGTAGTAAACGTTTAATATGTATTGATATTATGACAAACAGGCGGCGGCAGACTCCATCAGAAAACTGAAAGAGGCCCGTCGCGACGTCCCACCGCCCCGAGCAATCCACCAAACTCTCTCATCGTAGAGCCGATCGGCTCTTCAGACTCCGCAGTCACACTGATTATTCAGCCCCCATCAAGCTGTCACCCTCCCAATCTCCCACCAGCAACGCCCTAAGCCGAGGTCCGAGTCCCACTAGGGGTCGCCCTTAGTGCTGTTGTTGCTAGTAGTGATGATGTTAATGTTGTATAAGTAATTAGCTTCGGTTAAGTATTTTACTCCCTCCCATTGGCTGGAAAATCTTCTGGTCTTGCTAATAACTGCCTGGTTACCTAGAAACGATTCGGAAGAACCATTTACAAGCATCCAAAGTGGTCAATCTCTCAAGATATCTTATTATACAGTGATTTTCTATATAATATCTTATTATACAGGGCGTCCCACGACTTTGCCACATGGAGGGGAAGTACCTTAAATACTGTTAAATTTAACATTTAACTTAAAATTTTGTACAGAATAATGAATAGCATTCTCTCTGACTACGTCGTGCTTATAACAACTGAATTTATGTACTACTGCTTTATTACTATTTCGAAGTATTATTTCAAATAATTTCACTACCTATGAATAAAAAAATAAATCAACGGTAAGCGAGATAGTTACAATTTGTATACAATAGGAAAAGACACATTTTGAGTACCTATTTAATCAATTAAATTGTTTGTAAGTTGCACAGTAACGTGTCTTAATATTTCAAATAAATGTTAAATTTCATGGTGTTCCTTTTATTTTAGAAGATATGTTACTTAGAAGAAATAAATGTATCTGATCGAGCCTTTCGATTAGTACAATAAAATTACAGTTTTTTTGTTTTCACATTTAGTAGGTTCGATTCCCGGTTCAGACAGGTGATTATTTAAAATTCTTTGAATGCAGTTCGTATTGTTTTTAAAATAAAAATGAAGTCTTCATTCAGTATTTTTTTCTATCTGCAGTATTTAAGGTACTTTCCCTCCATGTGGCAAAGCCGTGGGACGCCCTGTATAGTGATTTTCTATGTAATGTGTTTTGATGACTATTAACCATGTCAGTTGTTTTATATAGTTTAGCGTCCTTTTACCTTTTGTAAATGTGAGAGCTTTGTAGACTTGCTGGATGCCTGGATACCTAGTTAATGACCATATTTTTCATTTTGCTTTTTTGTGTGATTCCTGTTCTTAAGTCTACTTTGCTCTCTCATAACTATTCTAAGTCATAACTTTACCCACTCAAATTGTTAAAGATATGGATTTTAAAAGAGTAACCATTGAGTTTTTTGCCGGCTCTTCTCCATAGGAAACGACTAATTGGAACCGTGCACCTAAATTCAACTTTTCATAAGCGCCTGTAATGGTTTGTGTGAAATAAAACTTTTGATTTTGAATCAGACTGCACTAGCGGGTGCGGGGGCGGGCGCGGGCGTTTGGGTCTTGGCGTCTGCGTGTTCACAGTAGTGCCGAACGAGCTATCATACGACGCTTCGGCGGGTGAATCCAAATGGTTTAGAACCTGTAATTGGAGGAGCACACTCGTCATTGTCGTGTAATTGCTATTTTGTATGTAATTGTGTAGCCTCTGTTGGAGATCCAAATAAATAAATAGAACCACACGCGCAGTTACCTAACAGATGCTATATCACTGTGAACGATACGGGTGGACTGAGCCATTAGAAACACCCGCGCCACCCGCGCCCGCGCCCGCCTCATGCAGACGCGCAGCTCGCGGGAGCACTGTGAATGCAACTGGCGTCTACATATATTTTGATTTACACGCGCCCGCACTACGAGTAGCACCTGCGCCCGCCTCCACTCTGTAAGAGTACAAAGAGGCTCTCGTTGGGCGGTTGGATCAAGGGCCTGATACAGAAAGCAGTACATCTAGACACGGCGCGTATTGTTAGGAAGTTCCTCACTCTGGCGCCCTAACGCGGTAGCTTGGACCCTGCTCCCGATGCCGGTGCGCTACATTTTTTTACATTTTTAAACGTTTATTTCTTAACAGAATTATAAAAAAATTACAATGTATATTTATGAGTAAAGGGAATATTGAAAAAGCCTCGTGTCGTAACCGTAGCCGTCAAGACCACAATGACCACGACCGCGAACGCCGATGGGCACAAAAAACAACCCAATTAATATTTATACATTTTCAAACAGAACAGGAAAAAATATTCGTGAAGCCTACTGTATAATCTGTTGCAAATCTGTAAATATGTAGATATATTTTGAATGATTTATTCATGTAAAACCATCGGAAATCCAAGTGTGGGTCCAATGAAGCCTTTTTGTGATGTCAGTTTCAACTGAATACATATCCCTGTCGTTCTGCCTATCCTTTTCCCAACTATGTTGGGGTCAGCTTCCACTCTAAGAGATGCGGCTAAATACCAGTATTTTACACGGAGCTACTGCTATCAGACCTTTGCAACCCAGTTACTGGACAATGCCGATATCCTAAGGTTGGATCGGTTGTCAGACTTCTGGGCTTCTGTCTACCCGTAACGACTGTCTTAGGTATTTGTATGACAACCGGGACCAACTGTTTAACGATCTCTCCGAGGCACGGAGCGGTCTCGACGTGTAAAGAATAGTCACCCATCCACAAACTGACCGCGGCAAGCTCAGCTTAACCTTGCAAATCGTATGATCTGCCCGGATAATAATTAGCCACGAGCGTCTCATACAGTGAATACATCACTTTTCCACTCATAATTGCAAAACATTAAAAAAAGGCTCACAAAGAAGGATATTGCATGAATGTGACCAAAATCTGTATGTTGGCCAAGCGGATTAGATTGCAACATATCGATATTAGCAGGCGGAAGGACGCCCGGGATGGGCTTAATCCTTTTTTTTTGGTCGCCCTTATTAATACCCACGTGTAGAGAGGGGGTGGATGTTTTTCACCATCATGCCTCCGAAGCATAGATGATGCTTTTAGAATTAGCTTAAAAGGGGTATAAAGGTCACAGCTCATTAGAGCCACCCAGCATCCGACCCGCATCGCCTCGCCCCGTGCGGTAAGTAGGTATTTTTTATATATACAAACTTGTAAGGTTGTGCGCTCATTACATCAACTCCGCAGCGTCACCGGATCGCCTCGGGTGTATGCCGTCCACGCGCGGACGAGTTGACCACTCGGTGACAACTCGCTGCTCACATTGCCTTACGTTGCCCAATATGCCTGAACATTGTCATTATTGATCATAGTGACGTGTATAGTTATTTTTTCTAAACTAGATCATCATCATCTGCCTAGCCTTTTCCCAGGTATGTTGGGGTCAGCTTCCAGTCGAACCGGGTGCAGCTGAATATCAGTATTTTACATGGAGCGACTGCCTATCAGACATCCACAACCCAGTGACTGGGTAATACGATACTCTTGTTAAGACTGGTTGTCAGACTTTCTGGCTTCTGACCAACAGTAACGACTGTCAAAGATCTACAAATGACAGCCGGGACCAACGGCTTTACGTGCTTTCCGAGGCACGGAGGAAACTCGCTATGGGAAATGGTCACCCATCCAGAGACCAACCTCGGCAAGCGTGGCTTAACCCGGAAGATCGGTCTATGTGTCTGTAATTATTTAGCCACGAGCTCCTCCTTTTCTAAACTAGATGAAACAGGGAATATAATTAAAAAAAAAACACGCATTTGTCTTAACTATTCATGACAATTATGATCAAAAATGTCGAAAATGAAATGAGATCATAACTCGAAAACTACGAAAGATCACGGAACATACATGGGAGTGATTCCGGTAACTCGAAGGGTGCTCTAGCTCTGGACTTCTACTTGACACAAATTTTTGAGACAACCTGTTTTAAAAGCATTTTTTAGGGTTTCGTACCCAAAGGGTAAAACGGGACCCTATTACTAAGACTTCGCTTTCCGTCTGTCTGTCTGTCTGTCCGTCTGTCACCAGGCTGTATCTCATGAACCGTGATAGTTAGATAGTTGAAATTTTCACAGATGATGTATTTCTGTTGCCGCTATAACAACAAATACAAAAAATAATAATAAAATAAATGTTTAGGGGGCTCCCATACAACAAACGTGATATTTTTTCTCGTTTTTGCTCGATATTGATAACGGCAAGAGGTAGACGCTTGAAATATTCACAGAATATTTAGTTATACAAATATTCACTTTAAAAATAAATAGTTAAATTAAAATAAAACAAATATTTAAGGGGGGCTCCCACACAACAGACACGATTTTATTGCCGTTTTTATAGATAATGGTACGGAACCCTTCGTGCGCGAGTCCGACTCGCACTTGGCCGGTTTTATTTTTTATCTATTTTAATACACTCAACTTTCGAATTTCATAAGCAATATCATAAACCGTCTGCGAAACAAGTAGCAACAAAATTGCTAAAACATTTTGTTAACCATTCCACCACTAAAACTGTCCAGTGGAACAAAATTTCAACTTTCCACACTTCATGTCTGTAATTGGGCCACTAAACTCAACCAAAGACTTTTATTTTTTGCTGGCTACTCTCGCTTCGCTAGCGGTAAGAGAAAAAAGACGTCGTCTTCCCTCTCGACTGGTTGCCTATGTAGCTTTTTCTGCACTGAGTTGCTGCAGTTTATCGCTACACTGCTTTTGTGTGACTATTATGGTAAGGCCATGGTATAATAATATGTTTCACTGGTATCTCTTTCCGTGACAGCTAGGTCACGTGATTGGCCTAAGACTACGTCATCAGTTGGTGGTGCTTCCACTATGTATAAATAAATTACCCGAGCAAAATGCACTTTTTCACATATTGGCTTCTATAAAGAAGCAATTTTGAACTATTAATTTTATACAGTTTACTTTTTAATTAAATAGATAAATAACACCAAATAGAAAATAGTTAGGCTTGTTAGCAATTTATTTAATATTTATTATGAATTAAAAATCTCCCTTATTGTATTGAAGATGTTAATCAATGACAGCACTTAGGCCATCGTGTTAAGAAAATACCTGGCGTAGCATATTATTATACCATGGGTAAGGCTAACAGCGATTACACACTGCATCCGATACAGATCCGAGAAAATAAGAATATAAAAAACTCGGACCGAATTCGGATATTGCTTTGCGCACTGCATCTGATTCGAATACGTGAAAATACGAATCTAGAGTCTATAAAACTCGGATCGAATTCAGATATCGCTTACGCACTTTTCCGATCTCTGATCCAAATTCAAACAATTCAGGGGCCATCTATGGCATATCCATTTGGAGTGGGTTTGAATGTTAGGTAATGCGAAAGCGTTCGTACAAACAGTACTACGGCTACTTCGGTCCGTCAATATTTCTTCCGAATTGGAAACTCACGGATGACGGAGAGAAATCGGATGACGGAAGTCGGATCTAGTGCGTAAACTACCATACAAATAGTTCTATGACTACTTCGGAACGTATTTTCTTGGATTCGGATCGGGTGCATTGCGTAACCGCTCTAACGGTATATGATAACTTTTTCATCATCATCCTCATGCGTCATTTCACTTTCTTTTTAGTTATATTAAACCTTTTTTTATCACAAGCCATATTGTTTCGAAGATTTTATATTCAAAATTAGAAAAAGATGAAAAAGGGATTTTTTTGACGGAGCGATGAAAGGGATTCGAGAGGAACGAGAAGTCGGAAACACAGAGTACTTTACATATACAAGGTGCAACTTAAATAACGCACAACTTCTAAAGGGGTCACTTTACTCATAATTATGAACAACTTTACTATGGGACCAAACATGAAATCGCGAAAAAAAATCTGCTGTTCCCCACATTTTGGCGAGTTGTGCGAACATAAAATTGGTAAAGTATTAATATGGCTGTGGAGAAACTTGGTGTGGTGTTCCTCCAACCAAAAGGAGGATCCTCCAACCAGGCGGAGTCTTGTGCCTGGCGGGCTACTGCCCACCAGTTGATGTTGGGAGGTTGTTTATATACTATCTGCGTGTTAAATCTTGATTGCGCGATGTAGGATAGTTCGCTAGTTCGCATGTGGCGAGATAGATGCCGCCACATCACTCCCCCCCTGAGACCGGAGGTCGATCGTCTTGATGAGTCAGCGGTCGGTGAGTCTTGAGAACTTGCCAGGGCCAGTGAAGGGTTCCTTTGAGTCGAAACTGTGAGCGGTGAGTGGTGGCTGTGGACTGCGTCGACCAGGAGAGAAGTGCCTCTGCTAGTTGACCGGCCGAAGTGCAGTATGATGCGCCATGATGCTGGAGTGTGCTGAGGGTTGTGAACAGGCTTGCGCGTTCGCTGCAGGCTAGTGGTCACATCACCCGTTGAAGCCGAGGATGCTGGCTGGCTGTGGGACTCACTGCTTGCTGCTCGATTGAATGCTGAGCTGCTGAGGGAGTGATGATATGGCTGCCGAGGCTGCGAAGGTTGTGTGTGATGTCACCAGTGTGGAAACACTGTCTGTGACGATCACGTCGGGGTCACCAATGTGGAGAAACTTGGTGTGATGTTCCTCCAACCAAAGGGAGGATCCTCCAACCAGGCGGAGTCTTGTGCCTGGCGGGCTACTGCCCAACGGTTGATGTTGGGAGGTTGTATATATACTATCTGCGTGTTAAAACTTGATTGCGCGATGTAGGATAGTTCGTTAGCTCGCATGTGGCGAGATAGATGCCGCCACATGGCAAAACAAATTATACCAAAACAGTTATGCCAAAGTATATAAGGAAAAGGAAAATTATACGAAAAGATGGGATACCCTTTAAAAGCTGTATCAAAGTAGCATTCTAAGTAACCTAATATTAATTTCGCATCACAACTATCACAAAGAACTAGTTAGACGCTTATGGTTGAATGCCCATAAAATTCGCTTTGTTTAGCTCCGTTGAGCTCTTTGCAGACAAAGTTTTAAGGTTTATTTCTATTAAAAAGAGCTGTTCTATGTACACATTTCTAGAAGCTTCGTTTCATACTTTTTCTTTCTTTTATAGTGTTCCGTACCTCAAAAAGAAAAAAACGGAAGCCTTATAGGATTACTTTGTGGCCGTCTGTCTGTCCGCCAAGACCCTTTTTCCTAGGAACGGCCAAACATATCAAGTTGAAATTAATACCAAATACTAAAGTTTATAGACTCATGGTCCTCTAGGAAATTCAAGTTTCTAACTAAATGCAATAAAAAGGTACGGCTCTTCAAAGTGTATTTTCAAAACTCACTGACTCACCTCCGTTTTCTGTATTGAGAATTTTAGGATAAGCAGTAGATACTTAAGTAAAATTTGAGTAGGTACGAAGTTGTCAAAAAAAATTACAGATTTCAAAGCATTTTTTTGACAACTCCGTACTCAAGTATTGCTTATCTCGAATTCTCAATTCAGACACCGGAGGTTACACATCAAAACCAAAATATAGGGTACTTCTCGTTGACCTAGAAACTTGGTATGAAGGAAGATATCATAGCACGAGTAAAGGAATAAATCCGAAAATCATTAATTTCTAATTCAATGTGGAATTATCTGAATCGAATTGACTGTTCGACCATAAGACCAGTTATCTCAGGATCGGCTGGAGATATCAAATTGGAATTAATCCCTACGAATACTAAAAATGCGGAAGTAACTTTGTCTGACTTTGACGCTTTCACGCCTGAACCGCTGCACCGATTTTGATGAAACTTGGTACAGAGATAGTCTGGAACCTGAAGAAAGACATAGGTTACTTTTATCGAGAAAAATGGGGAATACGCGATAAACGACATCCACGCAGGCAAAACCGCGATCGACCTTCAGTACTAAATAATAAAGTCCACACATTCATAATTCTGTAAAAATTTCAAGTCCAACTAAATGAAATACAAAGGTACGGTCTTTCAAAGTGTATTTTCATACTACGGTATAATGCTGGTCCATAGGTTTGCGCGTTGTTGTGACCAAGTTAAAGTCACACTATTTACAGCAATTACGCACTGCATCCGATCTGAATCCGTGAAAATAAGAATGTAAAAACTTCAGACCGAATTCGGATATTGCTTTGCGCACTGCATCCGATCCGAATACGTGAAAATACGAATCTAGAGTCTAAAAAACTCGGACCGAATTCGGACATCGCTTACGCACTTATCCGATTTCTGATCCAAATTCAAACAATTCAGGGGCCATCTTTGGCATATCCATTTGGCGTCCGATTTGAATACGAGGTAATGCTAAAGCGTTCATATAAACTGTACTACGGCTACTTCGGTCCGTAAATTTTTCTTCAGAATTAGAAACTCACGGATGACGGAGAGAAATCGGATGACGGAAGTCGGATCTAGTGCGTAAACTACCATACAAATAGTTCTATGACTACTTCGGAACGTATTTTCTCGGATTCGGATCGGATGCAGTGCGTAACCGCTCTTACGCACTGCATCCGATCCGAGTTTTTAGAGTCTACTGTCAGACTTTCTACACGTGCAGCCTGTGGTTCAGGTACACACGGCTACACATCAAGCTATACATTTCCAGTTTACACTGACCTTTCATTGTAAGGAAATCCTATACAATGCGAGATCAGCTTATAATGGAAATTTATAGCTTGATCTGTAGCCGTGTGTACACGCAGAGGACGCTCAGTGCCCTACGTGTCCAATATAACAATGGATTTCGAATGTTGTTAGGGTTGCCCCGCTTTTGTAGTGCCTCCGGTATGTTTGCGGAGGCCAGGGTAGACGGCTTCCATGCCATCGTGCGCAAGCGGCTCGCCTCGTTATTAAGCAGAGTCCGGAGTAGCAGCAGCAGCATCCTACAAGTTATTGCGGATAAACAGGACTCAAATATCCTGAAGACATTATTCGCGCTCAAATTTTGTAATTTTATTTGTAGTATTTTGTGGACATGGTTCTGAAATAAAAAATAATCTTCATAAAATTCAAAGTCCTGACTGACCGACTTAGTCATCAACGCACAGCCTAAACCGCTGGTACTAGAGATATGAAATTTGGAGGGTGTGTTCTTTGTGAAGAGTAAATATCCACTAAGAAAGGGTTTTTCGAAATTCCACCCCTAAGGGGGTAAAATAGGGTATTTAGGTTTGTATGCAAGTCCGTCATTTTGGAATTAAGAAGCATGACATTAAATGTTAAGGTTTCTGTTTAAAAATAAATGTAAAACTGTTTCAGCGTTTTTGTAAATTTAACCCCTAAGGGGATGAAATAAGTGTTGAAAGCTTGTATGAAAAATTTGGTAGTTTTGAAGTAAGAAGTATGGAATTAAAAATTTAAGCTTTTAGTAAGAAATAAATGTATATGTATTTGCGGGTTTTTGGAAATTAAACCCCTAAGGGGTGAAATAGGGATAAAAGATTTTTGGAATTTAAAAGTATGAAATCAAATAATAGGGTTAGAAGTAAATGTGCTTGAACGTTTTTGGAAATTCAACCCCTAAAGACGGTGAAATAACCGTTGAAACTTCGTATGAGAAATCTGGTACTTTTGAAGTAAGAAGAGTGGAATTAAAAAAAATGACCTTTGTTGAGAAATAAACATACACGTGTTAAAGGGTTTTTGGAAATTTAACCCCTACGGGGGTGAAATAAGTGTTAAAAGTTTGTATGAGAAAAGAGTGGAATTAAAAAAAATGACCTTTGTTGAGAAATAAACATACACGTGTTAGAGGGTTTTTGGAAATTTAACCCCTACGGGGGTGAAATAAGTGTTAAAAGTTTGTATGAGAAATCTGGTACGTAGAACGGGGTTGCTTTGATAAATTTTTTGAGCTTCATGTGTCTTCATCTTATTTATTTTTGATCTTAGATGCTACAACAAAAATCTTTAATATAAACTGAATTAACAGATATATATAAAATCAAATAGGCAACATAAAAAAAATAACAGAGCATTGTTTTTGAGAAAAAAAAGGAGAAATGTTCCTTATCAAACTTGGACCGTAGACCTTCTACTTTGATGATCTCTGTTCTATCATTGAGTTTCAAAGTAGCCCCAAACGAGAAATCTAAAACTCGTTTTTTTACATATTCAGGGGTGTCATTTAATATTTTTTATCATCGCCATCTAACATCGCAGACACCTCTATACTGAATGGTAAAATAGGAAAACTGTCAACGTTCCCTACAATATTAAATTAAAATGCACAAGTTCCATTTTCACACAGATATTTAACCAAATGCAAAATGTTTAGTAACTATCAGTGTCGCCCCTGTATTTTAAAGTAACCTCGGTTTACCGGTACTTTTGAAGTAACAAGAATGGAATTAAAAATTTAGGCTTTTGGGAAGAAAGAAACATATACCTGTCTGAGGGTTTTTTTTTTAGTTCTACCATCTACTCCTACGGGGTGAGATAGGAGATGAAAGTTTTTTTCGAAATTAAAAGCATGAAATCATAATAATAGGGTTTCTGGTTACAAATAAATGAAGGGGCTTAAAGAGGGCTTAAAATTTCACTCAAGTGAAGCTGTGCCCAAATGACTGAGATATTAACGCACAGCCTAAACCACTGGGGTTAGAAACTTGAAATTTTGACAGTAGGTTTTTTTTTGTGACGTAGGCATAAACTAAGAAGGGATTTCTCGAAATTCAACCCCTAAGGGGTGAAATAGTTAATTTAAGTTTGTATCATTCATCATTTTTGAAGTAAGTAAAAAGTATGAAATTAAATATTAAGGTTTCTGGTTAGAAATAAATGTACGTGTGTTTGAGCGTTTTTGGAAATTAAACCCCTAAGGGGCTGTAATAAGTGTTGAAAGTTTGTATGAGTAATTTGGTACTTTTGAAGTAAGGAGCTAATACACGTGTGAGATAATACACGTGTTAGAGGGTTTTTGGAAATTCTACCTCTAAGGGGAGAAATAGTGGATGAATTTTTTTTTGAAGTTAAAATCCTTAGTTCAAATAATCGGGTTTCGGGTTAGAAATAAATGTACACGTGTTTGAAAGTTTTCTTAAATTCAACCCCTACGGGGATGAAATAATAAGGGTTGAAAGTTTGTATGAAACATCTGGTACTTTTGAAGTAAGAAGTATGGGGAGAAATTGACTGACTGGGCGACTGATCTATCAACGCACAGCCTAAACCGCTGGGGTTAGAAGCTTGGAATTTTGACAGTAGGTACCTATAATAACGCACGCATCTATTAAGGAAGGGTTTTTGGAAATTCCAACTCTATACGGGTGAAATTGGTTGTTAACGTTTAAATGAAAATCCTTATTCCATGGGGTTATTGACTTGAAACTTGGTGCAAACACTCTTCAAAGTAAATAATAAAAGATGGACTTTTTGGATTTCACTAAAAAGGGGCTTAATCAAGGTTCAAAATTTCACGCAAGCGAAGCTGCGGGCAGAAGCTAGTTATTATAATAAGATAAGCATTGAACGCTTGACTTCCATGAAGGAAGTTCTGAGTTTGATCTATGCCCGCATCTCTGACTTTGAGAATACTTGTTCCAAACAGAATCGGTTTATCACTTGTGTAAACGGTGAAGGAAAACATCGTGAGGAAAACTGCATACCTGAGAGGGCTTTCAAAAAGTTCTCTATAGTGAGTTTTGTCCGCCAACTATGGGTTGTGCGTAAGGATTGAGGGCCGTAACCGTGAATCAAAACACTAGTGTTATCAAGATTTAAGGAACAAGTCCAAAACGGGCTGCAAACTGCAGACTGCAACAGCAGACCGCAAGTCACATTGGTTTGTATGAACCAGTAGTATCGCTTGTCTGCTGCTGTCATCTGTGGTTGCAGTTTAGGTCGCCGTTGGAATCCTACCTTTAAGGTGTGCATCTTAAAGGTGTTATTCGCACGGCGTGTTGCGGTCTGCGGATGCAGTCTGCAGTTAGCAGCCTGTCTTGGACTTGTAGGTACCTTTAGAAGAAGTTGTAAATAAATTGTAGAACTGATTTAAAAAATTTGTAAAACAAGAGAAAAAAAAGTTATAGCACTTCAAAGGTTGTTCCTCAATCCTTACTCAAGGATACCTTGGTAAATCGATGCAAGTAGATGCTAAATTTAATATTTAGTAAAAATATAGTTAGTCGTCCGTGTAGTGACGGACGTAAAGAATAGCACTACCCCATCTCTTCCCGTGGGTATCGTAAAAGGCGACTAAGGTATTCACTAGAGGATGGGCAGCAGCGTTCTCTAAGTAATTTAACAACAATACTGCGATCGCCAACCCACCTGCCAAGCGTGGCGGTTATGGCAAACCCCTCCAACATTGTTTGGGGGAGTCCTATGTCCAGCAGCAGACGTCATTTGGCTGAATGATGATGATGATAGTTAAGCACCTCCCCAAAAGTTCAGCAAGATCATTGCATATACTAAAATTTTTTCATTGAGGTATTTAACATGTCCCTTTTTTTATTACTTGACTTGGTCGCGTTTGACCCTCGTCGCACTTGATGGTAAGCGCAGACAGGGTCTAAGATGGAGCACACGAATTCAAGTAATAAAGATATAGAGGGATTCCCCTATACCCCTCTGGCTCTCACATACACACGGTGGAACACAGTAAACTGCTTGGCGCCGGACTTTAATGTGAGGGTGGAGGGCGGACCGTATAGATCCTACCACCAAGCAAAATCCCTCAATCATTATTGTATGATATTTCGTTTTCAGGGCCACCAGGGTACCAGGCCAGCATGGTGGACTAATGCCTAAACCCATCTCATTAGGAGAAGAAAGCCGTGCCCAACAGTGGGGCAGTAATGTGCTGATTATAGGAGTGAGGCGTATTTATCGTAACAGCTAGATAAAACAGGTATCTTAACAACAACAGACTGTAACTGTGACAAACAAACTGAAAAAACAGTTCCTGTTCCATGAGCTAACAAAATCTTCTATATGACAGTCACAAGCTTTTCTCTATTCATGCTTATGACAGTTAACTTAGTTAGAATAAGATAAAAAATGTTACTGTTACTCTGTGACACCCTGTTACAGCCGTCACAAGCTTTTTCCTTTTTTTCGCATAGGTTTAACACCTTAGTTAGAAAGAGAAGTCCTACTGTTACAGTAAACAGGTTAAACGTTGCTATCTGTGGTAACAGAGAACACACAATAGTTTGTTCCCACATAGTATGAAATAACAGACTGTTATTTTGTAACAGGTTTTTGGAACTGCTATTTACGTGTAACAGGAACAGTCGTAACAGATACGTGATTTTACCTGTTACAATCCACTCCTGGCTGATTATAGTTATGTTAGGTATACGGAACGACATTTCATCCCCTAACTGATGGACAAAAAACAATTCCGATTAAAACAATGTTCTGATAACGGTAATCTAATTGTTGCAACGAGTGTGAGCGTTTCGATAAAATGTAAATAGTTCCCAGTTTATATTAATGTATTTTGTTACGGTTTTGCGCTGCGAGTGTAAATGGAATTCGTTTGCAATTATGGTAATGGAGTTATTGTCCAGTATTCGTAACTGTGTAGGACATAAAAATATCTGCTACATTTTGGCGAATGAGTTTTGACTTCATACATACTCACGCCTGTAATCTCCAAAGGGGTAAGTAAGCAGAGGCGTGCTCGCGATACAGAAGTCTGTATATCTACGTTTCACCTCTGGTATTAAGACTAGGCGTATGCTGAGACAGGGGCGACGCTGTTCCATGCAGGGCAGTGCAGAGCAGAATTAGTAACTTTATTTTTCTCTTCTTTAGATGCTCCTTGCATCACCTGAAGGGTCTCCAGCCAATGGGGGGGGGGGGGGGGGAAGTAAAATACTTAACCTAAGCTAACTACTTATACTTCACTAACATCATGACTAGCAACAACAACACTAAGGGCGACTCCTAGTGGGACTCGGATCTCGGCTTAGGGCGTTGCTGGTTGGTCGGGGGGGACACGGCTTGATGTGGGCTGAATTATCGGTGTGTTTTGTAACGTATGAAGCTGAGAGCTGCGTACGTTGCGATGTAGGCACGTGAAACACAGAAATGTGTCTGTCATGCTCTGCAAATCGTTGTAGTACCGACACAGATGCTGCATGCTGTATGCCCGTCCCAAACATTTAACACAACATTTTCTCACAGATTTTACCAGTTTTTAGGAGGATACCTCTACAACAAAGCAAATAAAACATTAGAAATCTACTCGCTAACAAAATTTCAATGCAAACAGAAGGTCCACTGCTGGTTAACAACCTTAGACTATGACGCTACAGAAAAGTTATTACAAACCAAACTATAAATAGAATGTGTTAATCTTTAACTAAGTCACTTTTATTATCTTAGTTACCAATCTTCTCATCCCTTAGTTATTCACTTCAAACACGCATACAGACACCCACATACCCACCCATAAACTCACACACCCACATACCCACCCATAACACACCCACACACCCACCCATAAACTCACACACCCACCCATAAACTCACACACCCACATAGTCAAAAGCCTCTGACACTCACCCTATAATTTATTATTTCAATACTTAGTAAAAATTAAGAGAGTACTAGCTGATAAAGGAAATTAACTATTAGTCTGTTAAAGCTAAGTGTTACTACCAATTGTTTGTTTATCTGCACGTCCGACTAAGTCACTATTATTATTTGTTTTATAAATCAAAATTTCTATCTGTCTGAGTTGGAGGCCTGGAGACTTGCAACACAGGTTATACCTAGTGCAGGCTCCAGTCTCCACAACATAAATTGTCTACATCTAATAAAAAATAATAACCCTTGTACGTTTAATTTAAGTATGTTTGTGGAGAAAATAAACGATTACTGTATTGTATTGTACAGATTTCTACGCAACACGAGCACGTTCTTAGTACCAGCTAGGACGTGAATGCGTGTATCTGTGTTATTTAATTTCGACGCAGCATACGCTTGCGGTCTATGTCTACGTCATCTGCCCTGCCTTGCCAATTCTGTACTATGCTGTGATGCGTTGCCTGCGTCTCAATATACGTCATTCCATAAGGCAGGTTTATACGACCTCAGTTATGTAACAGTACAGTAAGTCAGTCCAGCGCTGACTTGCAACTGGGCTCGTGTAGACACTAGTTTCAACTCAGTCCAGTGCTGACTTCGCAGCCTCAAGTCAGTCCAATTGACTAACCTGGCCGTCTATTTTCGGGCCCAGTAGATTCCCTCGCCACGCTACGCAAGTCAGTCCAATGCGTCTACATGAACCCAGTGACTGGGTCCGAAATTTCGAGTCAATGGGTTCAGTCACTGCCATCATACCGGGTGTTAACGAATTCGTGCAATTCCTTAAAACCACACGATCTACTACTGACGTAGACAGGCCCCGCACGGGATATAAATTGATTAAAAAAAAAAAAAAAAATTTCATGCGGCTTTGTTACCGCTCGTATCTAAACCACCTAATACGGATTCAGTAAAAAAATAAGAATTAATTTTTTTGCAAAAGAAATGTTTTATTTGTATGAATATTTCGATGCCACGCATAAATTAATGAAAGCACGGTGACATGGCTGGCAGGCACGACTAACGCGATATCGCTCCTTGCAGTCAGATAACTCAAGGCTCTAAAATGACTCAGAAATAGAAAATCAAAAAATTTTTTTGAATTTTTTTTAGTTGGTTTTCAATAATTCCTATTTAGGGTTAATCTATGTCACCAGTAGATCCCGTGGTTTGACGGAATTACACGAATTCATTAACACCAGAATTAGTCCCATGTTTGGTGGTGAGATTATTACAGTGGTGATTATAGACTGTCCTATCCTAAAAGCGTAATTTTACAAGACAGTTTGAGAGTCCCTCATACACCTAATATATTTACAAATATTTTATTAATCAACGTCGGTAATTTTCCGAACTGCTTAAATTTAAATTTTAAGGCGCAGTAAAAGTTTCGATCTTAGTTTAGTTTGTTTTATTAAAATTTTAAGTCCTAAAGTTAAAGTCTCTAAAATAAATATCACTGCTTAGAATATGTTAAGTAGTTTAATTTTATATATTCAAGAAATATATACAACTTTATTAATATTTTTGTTTGCGGTTTAAAACTACAAATTCAGTCATTTCATTTATTCATCAATAACCGGGCACAGATCCATACTCCGTGCTGCTACTGAGAAATTCCACAAGGAATAACCTGATAATACTTTGCTCGACCAGGGGATCGATCCTAGGATCTCAAGAATAGCAGTTGCGCTTGCGACCACTAGATCAACGAGGCAAAAAATATTTACTTTTATATACAAGTGTAACATTAATAACGCATAACCTCTTAAGGGGTCACTGTAGTCATAATTATGAACAACTTTTACAATGGGACCAAACCGGAAATCGCGAAAAAAAATCAGCTCTTCCCTATACAGGGTGTTAACGAATTCGTGTAATTCCTTCAAACCGCGTGATCTACTGGTGACACTGATTGACCCTGCACAAGTTTTTTTCAGAATCAACTTTTTTTTTTCTTCAAAAAGTGAACCATCTCTTTCTATAACTGAGTAATTTTAGCGTTCCAAGTTAACTGACTGCGTGGAGCGATATTACGCTAGTTGTGCCGGTCTGCTTTGTCGCCGTGCCTTCATTGATTTATTCATGGCATCGAAATTTTCAATATAATACGTATTTTTTTTGGAAAAACAACTTTTGTATTTATTTTTAATCAATCTAAATCCCGTGCGGGGTTAATCTATACCATTAATAGATCATGTGGTTTGAAGGAATTACACGAATTCGTTAACACCCTGTATTTTGACGAGTTATGCGAACATAAATGTAAGGAACAGCTGTTTTGTTTTCGCGATTTCACTTTTTATGCCATAGTAAAAGTTGCTCGTAATTATGAGTAAAGTGACCCTCTACGAGGTTGTGCATTTGTATGTTACACCTTGTATAAATATCATCTAATTTTAACCATAAAAACTAATTCCACTTTAGATTCTACATTTTAGATGAATCTCTAGCTGAAATAAGATTTTTTCGTAACAATTTTATCTCGGGATGAAATTGTAGTGCGAAGCTAGGATTTACATAGATAAGACGCTTATTTTTATACAAAGTGAAGGTATTTTAAGGGTATTATGACGATGCTTAAGGCAGATCTCACACTACCACGCGCCACGCTCCATTGCGCGGGGCGACGCAAACATGCGCGGCAATGAAGGCGCAGGTCTACACCATCATGCGGTTTTATCTGCGGCTCCTTTTTTTCTATTGGACTGATGTAGGTGGTCCTAGGGGACCATTTCTACGTAACCGGGCAGTTATTGGCGATACCTGAAGGGTCTCCAGCCAATGGGGGGGGGGGGGGGGGGGGGGAGTAAAATACTTAACCTTTTTTTTTTTCTCGTGGTATTATCCTCATGGATACCGGAAGGCGAAGGGTTATGCCGGACTCTTACCGGCTAAAAACCCACGATGTTCCTTCTTCTGACCTATGGCCGGGGTCACGGGATTCGCAGCTGCATGCACCGCGACCCCGGCAGGCCTCGGTCCGCCAGCCCCTGGCGGACCTCTCCTTCTGTGGGGCTTTACCCCTTTGCCTCACGTCCTCCTGAGAGGCGCGCGTGGAACACGGCGCGCCGTCTTCTCGGGCCTGTTACTGGTCGGGCGACGGGTCCCCTAACCCGCCGCCCGCAGGCCACACACTAGGGTGGCCGGAGATCGTCTCGCGCCCTCCGGCGGCGCCCTTGCGTCTGGCGCGGGAAGGGAGAGTGGCAGTCGCCTCTCTCTCCCTCTCTGCTCCCTCCTTGGTCGCCATCGCCTCCTCCCAAAAGGAGGCGACGGCTTCCCACGCAGTCTCGCTCCCGACCATGGACAGAACCACGACCGGAAGCGAGAGGTCACCACCGACTGCCGCGACTAGTTCGCGGCGCTGCGTCGCCCACGCAGGACACGCCTGCAGCGTGAGCAGCGCCCTGTCCTCGGGGCAGTCGACGCATTGGTGACATCCGGGCGTCTGCTTCCGGCCTATGCGACACAGGTACTTCCTGAAACAACCATGTCCCGAGAGCACCTGCGTCAGCCGGAAGCTGAGGGCGCCGTGCCGCCTCTCCAGCCACTCCTCCATTACGGGTCTTACCGCAGCTATTGCGGCTTGCCCAAGCTAACTACTTGTACTACACTAACATCATGACTACCTGCAACAAAAGCAGTAAGGGCGACTCCTAGTGGGACTCGGACCTCGACTTAGGGCATTGCTGGCGGCCCGGCCGTCTCGACGTACCACCGCCGGTCACGATCCACCGAGCTCACCCGTCGAAGAGCCGGTCATCTCATTAGACACCGCAGTCACACCGATAATTCAGGCCTCGTCAAGGTGTCTTCCCCCCAGCAACGCCCTAAGTCATAATGCCCAGCCAGCGGGCTTAGGGGGGGGAGACAGTTTGATGAGGGCTGAACTATCGGTGTGAATCTAGCCGTGCGGGGTAGCAGATTTCGATATCCCTACACCAAATAATGTTCAATTCACGGTCGACCACGGCGCCCGTGCTGTGCACAGTTACTCAATAGTGTCCGGTCACTGACGCGTACGCGCGTGTTTCGTTTATTTTACTTTGATTTTAATAATGTCGATATCAAAATTCAAATGTTTCGAACATTTATTTAATTCGCCGTTCATTCCGCCTGCGCGGTGCGCCGTCACTCAGGACGCACACTTCTGATTACCCAAGTGCTTGATGACATTAAGCTGATCTGGACACCTTTTTAGTCCCGCCGTGAGACACATACCCAAGACTTTTTATTTGTATCACATTTTTTACCTGTTGTGTCTCTTTGTGCTGTGTCCAAATAAATGATTCTTTATCTTTTATCTTTACCCATAACGACTGTCATAGTTAGTCGTATGTCACGTGGGACCAACGATCTAATGAGCTCTCCGAGGGCTTAGTTGGCTACTCGGGCATAAAAAATCTGGGCACCGGCCGAGTTTACTATTTTAAAATTTTGCCGTCGGAAATTCGCCCAAATATTTTAACTGTCGGCAATACGCGCAAAATGATACGGAAGAATTTCCGACATCAATATTTAAAAATAGGACACTCGGCCGCTACCCACATTTTTTGTATCCAAATAACCACTTAAGCCGTCCGAAGCACGGAGTGATAGTTTTTTTTTCAATCGTTGCCCCATACTGTGGTTTCTCCTGTATCGTGGGTGCGTTTACAAACACAAATCTCACACACAAACGCGCAGACCCGAAACAACTATCTGTAGGCCATACGTGGAAATTGAACCCACGACCCGTAGCGCAGAAGCCAATCGCTCAGTCACTGCATCAAACGTGTCGTCTTGATGTGAAACGAACGATCACCCATCCACCACATTCTCGCAAATTAAATGATCCGCGTTGTTAGTTAACCGCAAGCCCCTGAATCTCCTACTATCTAAGAATTCGATTAATTTCTTACGAGACTCAACTCCTAAATGTTCTTGACATACCTCAAAGCAACTTCAAGGCAGCAACGTTCCATTCCTGCAAGTTTCGTTGAATGATCAATGTACTACCTCGTAGCACAGTCTCTATACAAACGCAGAAGGTTCACTGTACACGATGTTAACGAATTCGTGTAATTGCTTCAAACCGCGCGATCTACTGGTGACACAGATTGGCACTGCATTGGATTTTTTTTAGAATCAGAAAAAATTAAACCTATTTTCTGTTTCTGAGTCATTTTAGCGCCCCGAGTTAACTGACTCCACGGAGCGATAAAACGCTACAGGTCTAGCGCATAACTGAGTCAGTGCCTAGGGTATGGGAGAGGTGTAGGAGAGGTGACGTGTCCGAACTATCTCGCTATACATATACACGTGATAAATATAATGAAGATATCTCTTACAATATTTTTACTACTAGGTACTAGATAATGAATGTGATTCGAGCCATTCATACAATGATTCGGGTACAGACGGCGATAAGAAATCTGATTAATTAAATTTGGGATTTCGGGATTTGTTTGTTGTTTTTTGTTGTTTCAGTTGAAAATATTAATACGTATTAAATAAAATAATATAATTATTGTAGGTAACTTATTTTTTTGTTTACATTGTCACGCGCAATTATATTAATTAATTTAACTTAAGTATACGCACGTAGATATCGTAAGAGATATCTTCATTATATACTTGGGGGCAAGTTAATCGAGCCACTTATTTTTTCACGTGTCCTTGTTATTAGTTTTAGTTTCATGGATTATATATTATGTATACTAAGTTGACAAAAAACTACCCTCATACATTGTAAAGGTTATCAAATAACCTTTTAGGCGATATATGTTTCGAATTGATCTATAGTAGTACCAAAAATAATAACAATTTTATGTGAAAAATAGAAATGGCTCGATTTATTTGCTCCCAAGTATATTTATCACGTGTATAGTGAGATAGTTCAGACATCACGCCATATGTCACCCCTCCCGTGCCTCTCCCATACCCCCGGCACAGACTCAGTTATGCGCTAGACCTATAGTTGTGTCGCCGTTTGTTTATGCTTGGCATCAAAATCTTCTATCACGTAAAATGTGTTTTATTTTTTATTGAAACTTAATGAAGTGGTACGATAAATTAAAACAAAAAGGAAGAAAAAAATGTACAATCTAAATCCCGTGCGGTGTTAATCTATACCAAATCATGTGGTTTTAAAGAATAACACAAATTCGTTTACATCCTTTATTATACATTCGGAAGCAATGAATCCGGATCACCAACATCATCATCATCATCTGCCTAGCCTTTTCCCAACTATGTTGGGGTCGGCTTCCAGTCGAACCGGATGCAGCTGAATATCAATATTTTACATGGAGCGACTGCCTATCAGACCTCCACAACCCAGTAACTGGGTAATACGGTACTCTTAGTAAGACTGGTTGTCAGACTTTCTGGCTTCTGACCAAAAGTAACGACTGTCAAAGATCTACAAATGACAGCCGGGACCAACGGCTTTACGTGCTTTCCGAGACAAGGAGGAAACTCGCTATGGTAAATGGTCACCCATCCACAGACCAACCTCGGCAAGCGTGGCTTAACCCGGAAGATCGGTCTATGCGGCTGTAATTATTTAGCCACGAGCTCCTCCGTCCGGATCCGGATCACCAACATAAACCTTAATATCTCGGAAACTAATAATGCTAGCTTATTCAAAAAATAAACTTTAAAAAAAAGTAAAAACCGACTTCAAAGAAATACTAAAAGGAGTAAAATAATTACCATAATATAAAATTAGCAGTTTCAGAAGTCGGTGGCTTCTATTTGCTTCAGTGTAGAGTTGCACCGACTTCTGAAACTGTTAATTTTATATTATGGTAATTATTTTACTCCTTTTAGTATTTCTTTGAAGTCGGTTTTTACTTTTTTTTAAAGTTTATTTTTTATTTAATACGTTTTAGTGTCATAATTTTAACCCCCTCCTTCATAACCCTTCTTTTTGGCATTGACGTAGTCGGGCATAAAAAGTCCTTTCAAATGATACCTTACACGATATAATGAAAATATTCCAAAGGGGGGGAGGGGGGGGGGGACACGCACCCCCTCCTCTTTTCAAGTAGTCAGTTCCCAACAACAAATATAAACAAAACAATACTAGTAATTTGAGAATTTTGCTTTGATCCGATGAGGAGTTCCGTTCCATATCTCTGAAGTTCATGGTCTAATCATAACAAAATTTAAATGGGACCAATCGGGAAGTATACCCTTTCGAACAAAAAAAGATTTTTTCAAATCGGTTCATAAATGACGGAGATATGAGGTAACATACATAAAAAATAATAAAAAAAAAAATACAACCGAATTGAGAACCTCCTCCTTTTTGAAGTCGGTTAATAAAAAGTATTTTATAGACTACTAGAGGTCGCTCGCGGCCTCGCCCGCTTGGATGTTGTTTATCGCGTATTCCGTAATTTTCTGGATAAAAGTAGCCTATATTCAAGTTTCAGACTATATCTGTAGTTCTGTACCAAGTTTCATTAACATCGGTTCAGCGGTTTAGGTGTCAAAAAGTCATAGATAGACAGAGATACTTTCGCATTTCGTTGAGCTCCCTAAGATAGGGTTGAGCTACACGATGGCTGATACATACGTGCCATCTGTTGGGACAGGTCCTCTCAAACTGCTCTGGAACTTTCCTCAAAAGGCCAGTCCGGGCGTTGCTCTGTATTGTCCTCACACATAGTTTTGTTACAGAAAATATGTCTGGACTTTAAAAGTGACTTTGACCCCTGAGTTTATTTCGGCCTTTCTTCTCAGAGGTAGTCAGATAGGAAACGCCGAAGACATCTAGCTTTAAAAAAAAATCGACCTGTAAAAGTGATTTTTTAAATATCCAATTTGCAGAGTGAACAATTTCATTTCATTTCAATTATAATATTAGTAGGGATTTCAGAAGTTTTATACATTTCATTTGAGTAGTTTTAAATCTCGGCTTGGCTCGGAGTGGCATTACTGTGCTTCATTGTCCAATGGTACAACAGCAACTTTTAAATGTAAGTGTACTAGTTCAGCCATTACTTTCAACTTCGCTTACAATTTAAAGAACAACAGTACATTTGAAATGCTTTAAAGCCTGTAACAGCAGATTGCAACTCATTGTCCATGAGAGTTTTCTCTACTTACTTTAATTGCAGCATTTGCGTGAAGGATAAATGGCTCATACAAACTAGGTTCTTTTCAATGATAATATAAACTACTATAGATACGTTGCCCGCGCTCTGTAGTGGCTAGATGAATGCAAGGTAATTGCCTGACATCCATTTAGTCGCGTAGCAACCGTTGCCGCGGCTGTACGTGTAATTGAAATAACTTGTGTCTAATAACTTTCTCTATTAGCGAAAAAAAATGCTGTCCTGTGTGTATAGAATATGTAATAATTATACTGCAACTGTAAAAGATAAAAAAGTGTCATTACATGCGTAAATATCAAGAAAAAATATTTATTTAATTTAATTTTTTTCGATGCAGCATAATGGCGGCTAGCGAGGAAAATCGGCAACTTTGCATCAGTGTTTATAAAACCTACATTGTTTTTATTTCGATTAATTATATTATTTGAATATACTAATATGTTTTATTAAACCTAATGATCAATATAATAGACCAATACTCGAATCGTACCTATCTCAGCAAGAGGTCATCACAGACATTTAACATACATAAGAGATTCTTACTTGATTTCTTTGATTATATAGATAAAGATTTTTATGTTTATATTACATTTTGTTTTATTAATTAAATAACTATAATTACTGTTGCTAAATTCTGCATTCATAATTTTAAGGATAGAGAATTATATTATTTTACCCAAAAATCTACTACTTACCTACTTATATCAACACGAGAAAATTGAGTGTAAATTTTTCCCCACATGCCTCTTTTTGTACGCGCTCGACCAATGAGCGTGCACCAAAAAATAATAACGTAACCTAAGATACATATTTATCTCTCTCTAACAACAGGAATTCCTTATGTGACACTTAATTTTCTTTCCTTTTCGTACGTTTATGTAGCTATCCAGCTACCGATAGTATTTACGCTGATTTTGAGTGCCGTGATGTTGGTGCATGACGCGTCTATTTATAATACGTCATTGGTTCTTTTACTTCTTTGCAGTAATTTTTATGGTCCAATAGAACCATTGAAGACTCCATACTATTACCACATTCTACCTATATCTTACTCCTTACAGTCGGTCAACGTAGAACATTGTCGCAGAGCAATCGTGCGGGGGGTTGCGGGGTGAAGGAGTGGAGGCTATGTCCCGAGTAGCCATACTGCTTGGAACATAACCTCCGCCTCAACATCATTTTGACATTTCATAGGACCTGTCAAATGTATGGGCGTTGACCCACTGTATGTAGTAAGTAGGTACACTGTGATATTACTATACAACGTGCTATTGAAATAACGCAAAACTTGAACGCAGTTTGTTCGGTATCGAGACTTGACTCGATTTAATAAATTAGTGACGAATTTTTTTTCTCATCCTCAATTTTCAAGAATCACGAACGACCATTTACCTAGACTTAAATTGAATACGAAAGTATGTATAGGTCGGTCAGCGATAAGAGGTAGGGTAGTCATCCGACCAAAACCGGATCAGAAAATTCGAATCAGAATTTTTTGCTCAACAAAAATACAGATATGTTCTACAATAATTGATTATAAAAAGTAAGTTCAAAAACTAAAACCCGACTACTGAAAAATGAATGAAACAAGAAAATCTTTTCATCTGGACTTGTTATGTGCAAACTATTCAATATTTTTCGTCTATTAGATTAATAACTTACACGTAATTTTTATTGTATTTAATACATATACATAGTAATGTTCAGAGGATAGTCGTGGTCCGTGGTCGTATGCCACTTTGCCCTAAATCTTATGATCGCCTTCTACTGTTATGTACGATTTCCATCAAACGGGCCACGCCGGAGCGCACCGGAGCGCATTTTACACTGTACTAAAGGAAATTCAGGCTTCTATACAATAGTTAAGTTTCATGTTTGCATGGAAATTACACTGCTTGGAACTCGGTTAGATCCGCGCGTATGCCGCGGTCTCGAGTACGTGGACAGCGGCGCTCGGCTGTCGTCGCGTCCGGTCGGCTCTGCTCGGCCACACCGCAGGTAGAAACTGACTGCGATTGCGGATACACGAGCACGCGTGCGCATGCGCCCGGGTTCCAGCAGATTGTAGCCGTCGGGCGGACGCAGTCGGCTGCGGACGCGTGCTCGAACATCCTGCGTGGCCCGGTTGGTGGATATCGTACATTAAAATGTATTGTTTCGTTAGAGTAGGTGGTAAACAACCACGTACCACGGCTATATACTAATGGATATATACTAATAGCACAGTCTACCTATATCTTACTCCTTACAGTCAGTCAACGTAGAACATTGTCGCAGAGCAATCGTGCGGGGGGTTGCGGGGTGAAGGAGCGGAGGTTATGTCCCGAGTAGCCATACTGCGTACTCGGGACATAAATTCCAGGGCTCGCACTTTTTGATTTCGAATTTGATTGACATCGTTCATAGAAATTATATTAATTTATTAATAGTATGTATGTTGTATGTACCTATTAAGAGAATTTTATTATAAAGTCTGTTTACTAATCCAAGATGGCGGCCATGAAAATTTTCATCTAATCATCATGGGTGTTAATTTCATGGTTATCGGGGTCACTGATGCCGAAAATAACTTCAAAATCCAAATCCAAGATGGCGGCCATGAAAATTAGTAAAATAGTCGTCATGGGTGTCAAATCCAAGGTTTTCTGGGTGCGGATGCCGAAAATGAGGTCAAAATCGAAATCCAAGATGGCGGCAATAAAAATGTCAAATTAGTGGTCATGGGTGTCATTTCCATGGTTTTCGGGGGTACTGATGCTGAAAATGAGGTCAAAATCCATTTCCAAGATGGCAGCTTTTAAAATTTCAATTTAACCATCATGGGTGTCATTTCCATGATTTTCGGGGATGCTGATGACGAAAATGAGGTCAAAATCTATATTCAAGATGGCGGCTATGAAAATTTTCAAATTAGCCGTGATGGGTGTCAAATCCATGATTTTCTGGGACGCTGATAACAAAAACGAGATCCATTCTCAAACACCAAGATAGGGACCACGTTTTACCTGGCAAATTAAATTTAACTGGTAAATTTTTTTGACCGCCGTATATTGTCGAGGAATACTTAGTCTTTATTTCCAGCATCAGCACCCACGAAAACCATAGAAGTAATAACCATAAATAATAAGTAATTTTATATGGCTCCTTCCTAGATTTGGGAATCATTTATTACTCTTACCTACCCCCGAAGGCCACTGCGACTGTAACCTGGACAAAATTTGTAGTTTTCAATATTGTTAGTAAATTCCAGCATAAGATGGCGAATTTGCAGCTACATACCTTTGCATTATTTTGTCAATCGTCAAAATTACGCATGCGTGGTTTTCTTTTTGCGTGTTACTGTTTCTATAAAACGTTAATTAATTTGGACGTTTGTTTGACAAATTTTGTGTAATTTGTTTTATGTGACAACCCTATGACAAGTGTTACCAATTTTGACATTTCATAGGACCTGTCAAATGTATGGGCGTTGACCCACTGTATGTAGTAAGTAGGTACACTGTGCTAATAGCTTAAAAAACTGCAAGCAAGAGAACAATAGAGTATAAAAAAAGTAAAAAAACGCTTCGGATCTTTAAGCCATAATTACTATTGCTACGAATGCAGCCATTTTGTTCGCATTATTCGGATTGGTCAGTGGTTCTTAAACTTATTCGCTTTAGTCCCCTTATCTTTTAGAAAGTTACTTTGTAACTTGTTTTTTTTCTTATCGCGGAAAATTAGGACTCCAACGCTGAGGTACCTTATCTGAAAGTATGTCGTAAGTGTTCCGGTAATTAAGACTTTCTCGTGATAAGGCAGCAAAATCTACTTATTTGTTATAAAAAAATCTGCCTGCTAACCGCTGGTTGAAAAGTAAAAAAACCTTATGAATATTTTAACAAATTATTTCATCGTTTGGTTATGATAAATAATAAATGATATTTATTTCTGTAAGTCTAGGTTTCCTCACGATGTTTTCCTTCACCGTGTCAGTGGCGCCTAAAATTAACTAGACTTTAATCGTCTGAAATCGCCAACACGCAGTGAGCAAGAGTGGTGATCAATGCTCGTTCCTTCTCTATATGAGAAGAGGCCTTTGCCCAGCAGTGGGACAGTTACAGGCTAATATTTATTTATTTTATTTCTGTAAATAAATCTGTTACAGACACTTTTACAAGTCAAGGTAATGTTTTTTTAAGACTAGATAGCGTTGGCATTTCCTATCTGATTAGCTCTGAAAAGGAAAGCTGAAACAAACTCAGAGGTCAAGGTCACTTTTAAAGTCCAAATAATGTGCATAACTAAGCGATTGTAACACGTAGGGCAACGATTGGAATGGCTTTTTGAGGAAATAGCCATAGCACGTTTGTGTTGACCACTTGACGGCACGCATGCATTAATCATCGTGTAGCTCAACCTTATTTCAGGTTGCAAACATAATTATCATTGTAGTTTCCGAAAGTTTATATTGTTTTCTGCTTGATTAAGATTACATTGTTATGTTATAAGCCTGTTGTGTCCCACTGCAAGGCAAAGGCCTCCCGTCCTTCTTTTCAGGATTTCACTATCGAAAGAACTGTCTTATTGGTTTAGTGTAGTGTAGTAGTTTTAATTTTTTTTTTGGGTACTTCTTTTTTTAATATATTGCCAATAGACTCTTTACACGGGACCTTTTAATCCCCTTTTGGTTTTAGGTATTTTTGTAACACGTGGTAGATTAGGTTACGTTCTAAAACATTCACTACACTCACTAAACTACAATACAGAAGAAATAATAATAAAGTAAAAATAACAACAGTAGCAGTCCAAAGCACTGACATAATACCAACCAAAACAATAAAATTTAAATAGCAGTAACAGCAATATATTACAATCAAATTCCCCAAACACTTGACTATCGAACCACGTTAGTATCTCGAGGGGCGTTACACACATTTGAGAGCCACTGACCTAGCTTCCGGTCTATTTATTTGGTAAATCGAAAAAAACTCCGCCATTTTGTGTACAAATTCCCTGACACGCATTTGTGGGTGGATTTTATTTGACCGCTAATCGTTTCAATAAATAGATTTCCTGTTTTACTAATGGAGGGATTCGTGCATCATTTGCACGGTTAAGCTGCGCTTGCCGAGGTCAGTCCGTGGATGGGTGACCATTCGTTACACATTGGGACCTCTCCGTGCCTCGGAGAGAACGTTAAACCGTCGGTACCGGGTGTCGTACGAAAACGAATGACAGTCGTTACAGTCAGAAGCCCGAAAGTCTGACAACGGAACTAAGCTTTTTTTTTATTCCTTTTTTCTATTATGTGGAGAAACTTGGTGTGGTGTTCCTCCTACCAAAGGGAGGATCCTCCAACCAGGCGGAGTCTTGTGCCTGGCGGGCTACTGCCCAACAGTTGATGTTGGGAGGTTGTATAAATACTATCTGCGTGTTAAATCTTGATTGCGCGATGTAGGATAGTTCGCATGTGGCGAGACAGATGCCGCCACAATTCCTTTACTTTGTCGCATTTGACCCTCGTCGCACGTAAGAGCAGACAGGGTCTAAGATGAAGCACACGAATCCAAGTAACAGAGATATAGAGGGATTACCCTATACCCCTCTGGCTCTCACATACACACGACGGAACACAGTTAACTGCTTGGCGCCGGACTTTAATGTGAGGGTGGTAGCTAGCCAGGCGGACCGTAAAGATCCTACCACCAAGCGAAAGGTTGTCAACTGATTGGCACCACCCGGGGACCACGTGTGGAGTTTCGAACTAAGGGTGCCTTCCCACGGACGAGGGTGACTCAGCCCCCAAAACCCTCAGAATATTGGCATTGCCTAGGCATTGCCAATATTCTGAGGGTTTAACTGGGTTGCGAAGGTCTGATACCAGTCGCTCTGTATAAAATATTGGTATTCAACCACATCTGTTTAGATTGGAAGCTGACCCAAAAATAGTTCGAAAAAGGCTAGGCAGAAGGAAGTAATGGGTTTTCCAGAATATTGTGAAACTCCATTTTTATTTAAATAATTCGTTCTTGCATTAACATGAGGTATCTAATGGCAAGCAAGTGACTAGTTTCACTGAATGCTATCGATGCTAGACCACCATAGCACTTAGGAATATCACAATACAAACACAGACAAAGGACTTAACCGAACCAGCATCCTTGATGCTCAATTAATTAGGCTGAGATCTATTAATACAATATACTGGTGACGGTCTAAAATTGAACGTGATTGGCCGCTAGATTATTTAATTGTCAAAGGAATTTCCAGACCAAGCTCCAACTGCAATCTCTACTAATATTATAAATGCAAAAGTAACTCTCTCTATCATACATAACTATGGCTGCGTGTCCACCGCACGTCCGTCATCCGAGCGCCGTCGTCTCGGCCACCGAGATTATCAGCAAATCGGCGCTACCGCTAGAACTCGGCCGAGATCGTGACGGACCGAAATGCCGGCAATACAAAACACATCTGCACTTGTCCACTACATCCGAGATTGACGACGCCGGTGCACGAGTTTTTGTCTTGTGTTGCGAACCACCGAGATCGGTCGTGGTGGACACACGATCGCCGTCACATCGTTCCGAACTCAGTCCGTTATAATTTCTTTTCTCGGTGACGGTGGTGGTGGACAAACGCTCTAAGGCTTTCACGCTTAAACCGCTGAAACGATTTTGATGAAACTTGGTACAAAGATAGTCTGGAACCCGAAGAAGTACATAGTCTACATTTATCCCGAAAACCGCGAAATATTTACGCGATAAACGACATCCACGGGGCTGAAGTTGCGGGCGACCTCTAGTACTCAAATATAGTTTTTCTGACATTAGATCCAGAATTTTGCACCAATTTATAACTATATGTCTAGCGCATAACTGAGTCAGTGCCCGAGGTAGCTGCGCGGTGCGGGAGGGTGACAGGTGTCACAAGTTGACGAATCAGTGACTTCTCGCGTCGTGTCACCACACCCCTCCCGCACCGCGCAGCTACCTCAAGCACTGATGCGCTAGACATATAATTAGAAAACTAAGTACAACAAGAAGACATGTACAAAAATAAATAGGAATAGCTGAGATGTCTTTTAAAACAAATACTTAGTGTAAGTTTAATGTTTTCTACGATAAAAATAGCGTAACAACGCAGTTATCTCCTAAAACATGCGTAAAGTAAAAAGGAACAAATTAGTACAGAAGCCTTTTATGAAAAAGTGTCCTCGCAAACTCTTTGTTTAGTCCGCATTAGCATATTTCGTCCATTTTTCAAAGGGTAACTCCTGGCATTGAAAAATGTAACATTAAATGAGGGTGTGAAGTCATTTGTTTGTTTCTTTTGACCTTGAGTTTTGGTGTCATTTGTATTCTTCCTGGTAGACGTATATTTTGGAGGGTTTTATTTATAATTTCCTAAACAAGGTACCTTGTTGGTTCTATAAAAGTACATTTTTAACCGACTTCAAAAAAAGAGGATGTTCTCAATTCGTCGGTTTTTAGGGTTCCGTACCCAAAGGGTAAAACGGGACCCTATTACTAAGACTCCGCTGTCCGTCCGTCCGTCTGTCACCAGGCTGTATCTCATGAAACGGTTCTCACGGTTCATGAGATACAGCCTGTCTGTTTCTGTGTGCCTGTGTGTGTCTGTGTGATCTGTGAAAATGTTAACTGTCTAACTATCACTAGTTAGACAGTTGAAATTTTCACAGATAATGTATTTCTGTTGCCGCTATAACAACAAATACAAAAAAACAATAAAATAAACATCTAAGGGGGCTCCCATAGAACAATCGTGTTTTTTTACCGATTTTATAGATAATGGTACAGAACCCTTCGTGCGCGAGTCCGACTCGCAGTTGGCCGGTTTTTTTTATGTATGTTCCCCTATTTCTCAAAGACGCCTGGACCGATTTGGAAAATTCTTCGTTTGTTTGAAAGGGTACTTCCCAGGTGGTCCCATGGTCATCAGGTCAGGATCTGTTGATAGTTAAAATAAAAATGAACAGTTCCAGAAGTCGGTGCCTTCAATTTGGTTCAGCGTGGATTAGCACCGACTTCTGAAACTTTTAATTTTATAATATGGTAATTGTTTGAAGTCAGTTTTTTTTGTTTAATCGCTAGCGGCCCGACCGACAATCCGGATCGTCAGTGCCATTGTTTATCTATTGTGTCTATAATTACAGTACTACAGAGGTTAATGTAATTTTATTTTATAAAGCATGTTTTGTTAAAATGTTTTTCTGTAGTTCTTGTCAATAAAACTATACGGAAAATAAGAATTGAAATACAAAATGTAACAGCTCTAAAACCATTTACTTTGCTTTTATGAGATATGGTTATCGCAATGTGATCAACAACTTGAACAGAAATTAAGTAGACTTTATACTTGAATTTATTTGCTGCCTTATCCCGCCGCTAAAGTGCTAGAAGTGAAACATATGATTATATTAAATGATAAGAGTACTAAAGTTAAAACCGTCTATGGCTTCAGTCATAATATAGCAAATGCATCAAAAGAACCTTAAAACGACGTCAACATCGTCCAATTAAAAGCCAAAATAAGCTGGACCCGAGCACCATAATTCCCGTTTATAACTAACTAACATGGAATAAAGCACCGGATTTCACCAGTTCCCTCTCAAACGGAAACTAAGTCAAAAATTTCATCCAAACTTTTTGCTTCAGCTTTCAAAAACAGCTTAATATTTCCGGACATTTTTATACTGCATGTTTGTAACCATTGCTACTATAAACTGTCGGTATTTGTAAAATAAATATTATATTTGTGTATGTGGGTATCAGGAAGAAAGGGAGAATAAACTCAGTCTTAGCGCAACACGCTTGTTTCATTGACGCTCCCATGTCCCACATTAACATGGCGCAGTCGGTAGGATACCAATTGTAATTTTGAAACATTAAATAAAGAATAAATACAACGGCCATAAGGATTCGGCAGTTTGAATAGTCAATGTCGAGTAATAATAGTGAATGCGAAATTTATCAAGAAGCACAGTGTGTCACCTCGAAAATGGAGTCAATGTTGCAACCGCCTCAACCGTTCGTTTTTGAAAATGATCTGACGAACGTTACTTCTGGAAATTTAAGTAAGGACTGGGAAAAATGGAAAAGTTCCTTTATGATTTATTATGAAGCTTGTGAATTGCATAGAAAGGATAAAAAAGTGCAGATAAACATATTGTTGCACATTATAGGTGAAAAGTGTCGTGAAGTATATGAGCAATTTAAAGGCGAATACGGGACGTTGGAAGAGTTACTTAAAGCATTTGATGGATTTTTCCTGCCAAAAAGGAATATAACAATTGAGAGGCATGCATTTTTTACAAGAGAGCAACGGGAATTTGAATCAGTAGAACAGTACGTATTTGAATTAAATAAAATTGCAAGAAAATGTGAGTTTAAGGAATTATGCAGTGACTTAGTAAGAGATAGAATGATATGTGGAATAAGAGATGGACCCTTACGGGAACGATTATTGAGGGAAACGGATTTGTCTTTATCTAAGGCGGTGGATATTTGTACGTTAGCGGAAAGATCGCGTGTTCAAGCTAACAATATAAAACAAGAGAAGCAGGAGCATCATGTTAATGAAATCGTTACGTCTGCACAATCAAAAGAACATCATGTGCATTACGTTAAAGGGACTAGACCACGTACATCATCTGGTGCAAAAGCGAGTCAACCAAAATGGCGGACACCTCATCAAAAATATGCCAGTAATGATGGCCGCCCACATGAGGACAACCGGCCATCTTCGAGGGAAAATACAAACAGTAGGCCTAACTACCAAGGGTACGTGAACAACAAGACGTGTGGAAAGTGTGGATCGGGTCATAGGAAATTCAATTGTCCGGCATATGGACAAAGATGTAATTCTTGCAAAAGAATGAATCACTATGCTAGAATGTGTCGGGTGTTCGAAGTTCAGGGGAGTTCAAGCGATCAGGTTATAAACACTATTAACAATAATTGTTCTTGTAATAATGAGTGGTTGGTGGTACTGTTGATCAATAAAGAATATGTCAATTTTAAGTTGGATACTGGAGCCGATGTCAATATATTGCCAAAATATTATTTAAATAAACTTAATTTATTGGAGCAGGATCTTGTTAAAACAACGATGAAATTACAGGGTTATTCAGGTAGTAATATAGAAGTTGTCGGTAAATGTTTTTTAAAAGTTATACATAAAAATAACGTGTACATATTGCAATTTGTGGTTGTAAATACGCAATCTGTTCCAATTTTAGGTAGAAGTTCTTGTGAGGAGTTAAAATTAATAAAAAGAATAATGGCAGTAACAGAAGTATGTAAGAACAGTTCAAGTATTTTAGATGAATTTTCTGACTTATTCGTGGGTATTGGTTGTTTGCCGGGTTCTTATAAGATAGTATTAAATAATGACGCGCAACCGGTAGTACACGCTCCTAGAAAATTACCAGTTGCTTTAAAGGAACAAGTTAAAGATAAATTAGTAGAAATGGAAAAAGATGGTATTATTGAGAAGGTTGAAGGACCCACAGATTGGGTCAATAGCATGACGGTTGTGAAAAAACCCAATGGTGATATTCGCATCTGTTTGGACCCCCGTGATTTAAATAAGTCAATAAAACGTGAACATTTTAAGTTACCCAGTCTTGAGGAAATAACAGCTAACCTATCAGGTGCTAAATATTTTAGTACGTTAGATGCAAAACAGGGCTTTTGGAACGTAAAATTGGATAGTAGTAGTTCTGAGCTATGTACTTTCAATACCATATATGGCAGATATAAATTTTTACGTATGCCTTATGGAATTAGCTCTGCGTCGGAGATATTTCATAAAAGACTCTGTGGGTACTTTGAGAATATAGAAGGCGTGATTCAGTTCATAGATGATATTCTAATATATGCAAAAACAAAAGAGATTCATGATCAAATACTACGTGCAGTGTTACAAAAGTGCCGGGATATTAATATTAAGCTTAACAAATCAAAATGTAAAATAGGCTTAAGTGAACTTACTTACTTAGGACACAGAATAACAAAAGATGGTATTTATCCTGACAGGAAACATATTTTAGCAATAAAAAACATGCCTGGACCCAAAAGTGTAAAAGAGGTGGAACGATTTTTGGGAATTGTAACGTATGTAAGCAACTTTATCCCTAATTTTTCTGATAAAACGGCCCCACTCCGGGAATTATTAAAAAAAGACGTTGCGTGGCATTGGGACCATACACATGAAAAATGTTTCGAATTAATTAAGGATCAACTAAGTAATCCTCCTACATTAAAATATTATACTCTAGATAAACCGGTTGTTTTATCGGTAGATGCGAGTAAAAATGGCTTAGGTGCATGTTTGATGCAGGATAATTTGCCTGTGTGTTATGCTTCAAAAGCATTATCTAAAACTGAACAAAACTATGCCCAGATTGAAAAGGAGTTGTACGCTTGTGTTTTTGCTTGTGAAAAGTTTTACATGTATATTTATGGACGGCAAGATGTAACTATAGAAACTGATCACAAACCGTTGGTAAACATAATAAATAAACCGTTATGTAATGCTCCGCCCCGATTACAAAGAATGCTAATGAGACTCCAACCGTATTCATTCACATTAGTGTATAAGCCAGGTAGATACCTATACATAGCTGATGCGCTTTCAAGGGCAATTGCACCGAGCAGCGATAACAACACGACGCCGCGCGACCATCTGGAAGCGCAGGCGCAAGTGTGTGCGGTATCAGCTAATAATCCGCTCACCGATTCTCATTTTATAGAAATACAAAAGTACACTAAGGAAGATAAAGAAATGCAGGAATTAATTAGGATTATAAAGCGGGGTTGGCCTACGCATAAAAGTGAAATGATAGATATCCTAAAACCATATTGGGACAGTAAAGAAGACTTAACTGTAAATTATGGCTTAGTGTGGAAAGCAAATAGAATCGTAATACCGAAATGCATGCGTAATACAATGTTAAAAAATATACATGTAGGGCATTTAGGTTTAGAAAAATGTAAACTTAGGGCTAGGGAAATAATGTTTTGGCCAAACATGACTTCACAAATAACTGATTATCTGTCAAACTGTCAGGCTTGTTTAACCTATAGAAAACAAAATACAAAGGAGCCGCTTATATCCCACACGGTACCTGGCAGGGCTTGGTATAAGGTTGGGACCGATATATTTCATTTTAGTACGAAGTCGTTTTTAATTGTTGTTGATTACTTTAGTAAATTTGTTGAAATAATTGAATTGCGATCGAGCACTTCGGTTGAGGTTATAAAACAATTAAAAAATATTTTTGGGCGACACGGCATACCTCAAATTGTCATGTCAGATAATGGTCCTGAATTTTCATCGATATTGTTTCAAGAATTTTCAATAAGCTGGAATTTTGAACACATAACATCTTCCCCCAGGTACCCGCAATCAAATGGTCAAGTGGAACGTACTATTCAAACAATTAAAAATATTATGAAAAAAACTACCTACAATGGGTCAGATTTTGATTTAGCATTATTAGAGTACCTTAATACACCCATCAGCAGCGAACTAGCCTCTCCTGCTGAATTATTATATAACAGAAAATTGCGAAGTATTGTTCCATGTCCGCCTAGATTATTACTGCCTAAGATACAAAAGGGAGTTACACATAAATTAGAAAAGCGTCAAGATGGTCAGAAAAAATACTTTGATAGGGGATCAAGGCCGTTAAAACCCTTACAACTGAAACAAAAAGTTAAAATAAAAATAAATAGTCAGTGGACTCCTGGAGTAATTGAAGGTGTTTTAGATTATCGATCTTATTTAATTAAATTGAATACAGGGCGTATTTTAAGACGCAATAGAAGACATATTATTATTGATTCTCAAAGGCTAAATGATGAGCTTAATAGTGGCAATAATAACTATTCTTATGACGATATAAATGTAGATGCGACGCGAGCATACTCGAATAGTTATTCAACGCCTATAGAATTGAATCATGGCTCCAGTATTCCTCAAACAAATTCAACACAATTACGCAATGATACTAACTATTATCAAACTCGTTCTGGCAGGACAGTGAGGCCTCCTGATCGCTGGGAATACTCCGGACTTGGGATTCCGACTTCTGGGTTATAAAAATGTATTAAGAAGAGATTTTTGAGAACATTGTAAATAAAATGAAGAAATAAATAATGAATAACCAAATAATGAATGTATAAATATAATAATGTAGTCCATGAAATGATAAAATTAGGAAAGTTGATTAATATGTAATGAATAACTAAAATATGAATGTATAAATATAATAATGTAGTGCATGAAATTATAAAAATAGGAAAGATGATAATATGTAATAAATAATGAATAGCTAAATTATGAATGTATAAATATTTATAATTGTATTAAAATAATTTTAATAATAATTGTATTAATATAATTTTAATTTTAAGCTAGAGAATCCCGTAAAAACTTCGCCAACTAGTTCTGAACCCGATAATAATTTTTCTCGATACTTCCACGCGAGGTTTCGAGTTGGAGAGGTTCGTATATCGAGTAATAAAATTCGTATTTGCGCTAGTTTGTTGGCAGTTGTTGTTTTTTACACTTCTTCGCCCTTAATTTGTTTTGAATTAGTGGCTGAACTCGTGTTAGTAAAGAAAAGGGCTTCTGGTCTCTGTACGGGTAGAAAGTCATCTAAGGAATTAGAAGGATGGGTTGGACCGTCTTCTTGTGCAAATATAACAGCTGCAACCACCATTTGCAAATAATTTTTATTGGTTTACCGACATTTGTTTACACTGGCTATGGACATAAAAATAAGCAAAAACAGATAAACAATAGTATACAATCACTTACAGGTAAACTTAGCATGCAAAATGAAAGTTGTACGCACAATAGAAAAAGAAAACTACCTAAGAATGTATCAACTACTACTTTACATATTTTTAAACGATCCAAAGACAGAGAACAAAGACAAAAAAATAAGTTAAGTTAATTCTTATCTAGATTTTCCAAAGTCTTCCTAATTATGGTAGTTACAGCAACCTTTGTCGGTTCGTTTAACCGGTCTGTTAGATACCAGATTTGACAATAGACGTATGAACGGGCAGATGTTAGGAGTGAGGCGTATTTATCGTAACAGATACATAAAACAGGTATCTTATAATAACAGACTGTAACTGTGACAAACAAACTGAAAAAGCAGTTCCTGTTCCACGAGCTAACAAAATCAAGTAAGTGACAGTCACAAGCTTTTCTGTATTCATGCTTATGGCAGTTACCTTAGTTAGAATAAGATAAAACATGTTACTTTTACTCTGTGACACCCTGTAACAACCCTGTTACAAGCTCTTTCCTTTTCTCGCATAGGTTTAACACCTTAGTTAGAAAGAGAAGTCCTACTGTTACAGAAAACAGGTTAAACGTTGTTATCTGTGGTAACAGATAACACACAATAGTGTGTTCCCACATAGTATGAAATAACAGACTGTTATTTCGTAACAGGTTTTTGGAACTGCTATTTACGTGTAACAGGAACAGGCGTAACAGATATGTGATTTTACCTGTTACAACCCACTCCTAGCAGATATCATTATTATCAGTGGAGTACGAAATAGGAGTCATCATCTCATAATCAGCCCAGTACTGTCCCATTACTGGACACTGGCTTCTTCTCAGAATGAGAAGTGCTTAAGCCTGAGTCCACCACGCTGGACTGGTATGGGGACCACACACACCTTTTTTATGGAGCCCTTTCTGGTGTGCATGTTTCCCTACGATATTTTCCTTACGCAAGTGATAATCGAAGTCTGATCTACACAAGAATTCAAAAAGTCAGACATGCGAATCGGTTTTGAAGTCAGACCTTCTTGAATAGAAGGCAGACGTTCAACCGCTAGGCTATCACCGCTTTAGGAAATAGGAGTACCTTAGCTGAAGTAATAAAATCCAACTTAAATTACGTACTCATTGTAATTTCCTGACTTACGGGATAAAACCCAAAACTTGTAGGAACCTTCTTAGAACTGAAGGCGACCCAAACAATCCGTCAAGTATTAAGTATTGTTTGGGACCTTAAGCTTACCGAGGCTGAGTACCAACTAAGTCAACGCTATTTACCCCAAATATTTCCCTTCCACATTCATTGCGACATCTTTGGACTAGGATATACAAGGTTAGTCAGAAAGGGGTACTAATCCGAAAGCCACTTATAGTATCACTGAAGACTGTTTTATAGCATGTGTTAAAAAAATTAAATTCGTATGTTCTTATTTCCATACAAAAGTAAATAAATATTATTTATTTCAAAAACTCCGCAACCCTAATTTTGTTATAAGCCTATCGGTTCGGTGCGGCGCGGGCGGTAAAATACAAAGCGCCAGCTGTACCTACGTACCTACGACTGCCGCCGAAATCGTAGGTTACTATGATACTGTGTATGTGTGCGTGTAGCGGAAGTTTTTGAACATAATTATGATTATTACCTAGAAACTTACCATTTCTGATGTCGACGCTTTCTCTGCCAACGAGAATGTCACACACGTGTCGTCTTAATTTTAAATTGAAACAGAAGAAACACTTTTGGTCATTAATGTTTTATGTAAGTACGTAGGTACCTAACCTACCTACGCATGGATGTATCCCCCGTATCACCACGGACACTACAAGAAGGGTTCAATTCCGAATGGAACAAGCACTTTCGGTTGTTATTTTTATGAACTTACGTTACCTACAAATGAATCTATCACCACGGACACTACGAATAGGGTTCATTTCCAATTGGAACACAAGAAGCACTATTGGTTATCACAAACAAAATAGGATCAATCTGCCGCCCTTATCGCGTGATGCACAAAGACGCGTGGCGATGTAGGTACCTACGGACGGATGCGATCGCATTACGTAACATCTATCTGCGGATTGTCTTTCATGCTCTCAAACGCAGATGTTACTCTTTACCCCATCTTGTTTTCATTGCTGTAGTCCGCAGCGTAACCCATACACTTCACGTGACCCCACAATAAGTCCAGCGGAATCAGGTCTGGTGAGCGAGGAGGCCAGGCTACAGGAACGCCACGTCCGATCTACATGGGGAACTGCTGATCCCAGTACGCTCTAGGGCTGCGAGCGAAAAGAAGCGAAGCGCCGGCGCCGCGCCGCTGTACTAGCTGGATCACAACACAATCCTCGAATACTAGACCGAAAACCTTTGCCGGACAATTCATGGCCTGTTGAGAGCACGGCATCACAACTATCGTTACACATCACCATGTTATAACACTCCTCATTTGGTACTCCGTCAACCTCCGTGTAAAAACAACAAAAATTAAAACACGACTCGCGTAAACAATCAAAATTATCGACTGTATTCCGGGAAGTGTTGCAAGCGACTGAAGCGACTAAGAAACCTACAATAATAATTACGGATAAAATGTTTAGGCTATAACACTTTTAGAGATGTGCAACGTTATCCCAAAAACTTAATCCCGCGATATTCCGGAGAATTTGACAATGGATTCAAATTCAATAACTTTTTTTAAATTCCTTAAATTTTGTGGCTTTCTGTCACGGGGATCTATCACTACATCATAATAATATGGGATTCGAACACACATTTAAAGCCTAAGATCTTAGGTTAGCAATAGCATGCTGAAAAAACTGATTTATTTTAAGTTTAAGAGGATGGAACTTTAAATGCTCGCAAAGTTTTTATCAAAAAGGAAAATAACTTATGAAATACGGTCAATTACGGAAATCGATAAATCTATCTCGTCGAGTTCATGCGCTTTCAAAAGATAGTGCATAGGTACATTTCTTAGTACCTACACACACGTTTATTACGTACGATAATAATCATTAATTTGTTAGTCTTACTAAATGACTGACAGACAGGTCTACGTACGTAACATGTACGCATTCCCAAAAAAAATTATAAAATTGAGTTTTGCACAACACTAAAGCGGCAAGCGGCCGGAACAAAGAGTCTAGTTGAATTTGCCGCTGGCGCCGCGGCGTCTCTTTGTCGGCGTTACAGACCACGTATTGCAGAAGCGACATCGTGCGTTAAGATTATTGGTCAATTTTGAAGGTTTGTTTTGTTCGGATTGTTTGTGATATTAACTTACTTATTGTACTGGCTGCTGATGCATCGGAATAGTTGTTAATGTAGAATAGAGCATAATAATAATTACGTGCTTTTGTGATCCAAGCCTTTGATAGACAAGTTGACGGTTCTTCATCTGTTATTACAGATATTCTAAGTAAGTAGGTACAGGGAACCTTAATTTCAGGTTAGTCAGTTGTTAATAATAATAAGCCGATAAAATATTAGTCTAACAGCGCTAACATAAAACACTCTGAGATGCAGAGCATTATTAGGTACAATACTATTGCGAACTGTCGTGTCTGCGCAATTTTTTTGTTCGTTTAAATTGCAACTTTGTAAGGTAATCTTACAAAGTTGCAATTGCGAGGGGAAAAGTCGGCCATTTTTATTTGTACCTATACTGTTTCGTGACCCGAAATATGACCTAAGATGTAAACACAGCTGATGATAGGGTTGTTGTAGCGTATTTTTAGTGAAATCTTTGAACAGCTATTTCTCTAAATTAATTGATTTTTGGGGAAAGTTGTAGAACAAAAGTTGTCCATTATTGTGGGTACTTTAACACCCTTTCGGATTAGTACCCCCTTTCTGACTAACCTTGTATATATATAAAGGATATATATGAGGAGCTTGTGGCTAAATAATTACAGCCGCATAGACCGATCTTCCGAGTTAAGCCACGCTTGCCGAGGTTGGTCTGTGGATGGGTGACCATTTACCATAGCGAGTTTCCTCCGTGCCTCGGAAAGCACGTAAAGCCGTTGGTCTCGGCTGTCATTTGTAGATCTTTGACAGTCGTTACTGTTGGTCAGAAGCCAGAAAGTCTGACAACCAGTCTTACCAAGAGTATCGTATTACCCAGTTACTGGGTTGTGGAGGTCTGATAGGCAGTCGCTCCATGTAAAATACTGATATTCAGCTGCATCCGGTTCGACTGGAAGCCGACCCCAACATAGTTGGGAAAAGGCTAGGCAGATGATGATCTTTGGACTATAAACTGGCCAAATGTAACTACCACTATGCCAACTTCTGCCTACAGGCAGCATTGTATTCCAGTTCGAACGAACCGGTAAAATTACAGGCACATGAGATTTACCAACTTTGATTCTATGGTTGGCTACGCATCAGCTATACACTTGGTGTTGTAAGTATATGTAAAGAAAGAAAGAAAGAAAGAAAATACATTTATTTAGCACACACTAAAAGGCACACAAAACATAAAGCAGAAACAAAAAACAATAGTAGGAAAGTGTGCCTCACGGCTGCGCCAAAAAGGCCCAGTTCAGCAAAAATGCCAGACAACTAGTGCCAGGCGCTGGTTTTCAACTGGACCTGAAGTGTGAGGTGACGGATGTAAATCCGTTTTATGCTACGATGTGTGTACGCATACTTAAATAAAATAAAGTGTAGATAAAAATAATAACGAATATGGTACATAGTGGGATCTGAATAAAACAGCAAAAAAAAAAAACAAGTAAAAAAAAAGGTTGATAATTAAATGAGACGGATGCTTTGTAAATAAATAAATCCTTCGAAACGAGACAGAACAAAAACCTGTTTTTAAAACGATGTCAGATTTTCACGTTCCAATACATTTTCAATACAATTTAAGGGGTGGTAAGTACTTTTCGTGTATTTTTTGACAACCTGTTACATTAAAAAGGGAGTACACAGGCAAACAACAAAAATTCTAAGCTCTATGCAAATGATCACAGTGAAAATTTTATTTCTCATATTTTTTTTATACACAACACTCAATGACAAAGACTTTGCGAATCAAAATGCAACTCTTTCGCCCCCAGAATTGTTTTTTTGCTTCACAAAATAATGATCGAAGTCTTGCTTTTCCTCAAAGGTTTTCCATTAAAAATTATCAAAGAGATCTCTATGAGATTTTGTACATATTGTACTGACACGCTTTGTTTTGCTTGCTGGTAGTTTTTTGCGCCGTTTCTTCTTCACAGCACAAACGCTAGGAAGCGATGAAGGGCGGGCGTTTTTGGGGGCTGCCTTTTGTAACATTGACGTACAAAAAGAAATCTATTTAACCCTGGAACCGTACCCATTTGGAATGGTCATTAACCGTACCCAGGGGTACATATGTACCCCATGAAATAAAACCGTTTTTTTTTTAAAGCAAGTTACTTTATTATGAACTAGCTTCTGCCCGCGACTTCGTACGCGGATCCTGTTGCTTATGCCAGCGACAACGGGGTCGTCAAAATCGAAGATCTGAAACTTCTGATGTTGAATTCTAAGAGCCCGGGGACGGGAAAACAACGGGATGCGCGAGATGATTCGAGACGTTCCAGATCTTTCATTTTTGTAAGTCAACAGGAAATGCCCATCAGACTAAACAACTTTTGCTAAGACGTCATTCCTGTATATGTATGTTAAAGTGTCGCTGGGCTTTGGAGTTCCACAACAGGTGTTCCAGATCTTCAAATTTATTCTCACAGCAGAAAATGCTCTCCACGTGGAATAATTTTTGCTATGGCACCATTTTTATATCTCTTATACTTTAGCTGGTCCACATCCGATTCTTCAGATGATATCGACATTCTGTTCAGAGAATATCGAAGTCGATCAGAATTCAAACGTTCCTTGCACTCTTCTTCTGTCGCTTCATGCCGTACTCCAGCAATTCTTTCTCTCTCACTTTCTAACTGATTATGACTATTTTGTTGTGTGCGTGTTCGGGACAATGTATGATAATCTCGATCAGCAGTTAGTCGCGCATCCCGTTCATCACTCGTTTCAAAAGACCTGTTAGTAGATGTACGAAGACGCTGAGAATTCTTCCGCACTTGTCTCTAGAGACCTGCTAGAAGTCAATGCGTAGATACGCTGAGGACTCAAGCGCAATTCTCTATCCGTGAACGTCTCCGACTTGCGAGACAATGCGTGACGTTCACGATCAGCGGTCAGTCGCGTATCACGTTCCCCACTTGTCTCTAGAGACCTAGAAGTGAATGCGTAGATACGCTTGGAACTCAAGCGCAATTCTCTATCCGTGAACGTCTCCGACTTGCGAGACAATGCGTGACGTTCACGATCAGCGGTCAGTCGCGTATCACGTTCCCCACTTGTCTCTAGAGACCTAGAAGTCAATGCGTAGATACGCTTGGAACTCAAGCGCAATTCTCTATCCGTGAACGTCTCCGACTTGCGAGACAATGCGTGACGTTCACGATCAGCGGTCAGTCGCGTATCACGTTCCCCACTTGTCTCTAGAGACCTAGAAGTCAATGCGTAGATACGCTTGGAACTCAAGCGCAATTCTCTATCCGTGAACGTCGCCGACTCGCGAGACAATGCGTGACGTTCACAATCAGTTGTCAGTCGCGCATCATATTCTTCACTGGTCTCTAGAGACCTGGATGTAGATGCGTAAATACACTGAGAACGCAGGCGTGCTTCGCGATCCGAAGAGGTTTCCACGGAGCGAGTTGCAGCCTGATGTTCTCGAACAGCATCAAGTCTCTCCTGACGCTCTTTGGTAGATTCTTGGGATCTTATGATCCTCAATCTTTTAGCTCCTTTGGAACATTGGGAAAGATTTGACCTCTTTCTAGGCATGGTTATAGTTTTATTGTGAAGATACCTGATCAATTAAAATCTAAGTGACTGCTCCCCTGCGTTACCGGGTAGGCTACCGTGTCACGAAGATAAATGGAAAAGGAAATTAAACACTCAAATAACATAAGCCCGAAGGCATATTTATTCGATAAAATAAAAAAATAAATGGAAGTTTTGGCCAGTAGAGTCAAATTTTCAATAATATACCATCGTCATCGAAAATCTGTCCTTAACTGTTACCGCCGTTACCGCGTGGAGGTACTCCCGGCTTATGTTATTTTTTAATTATACAGTGAAATTAGTGATAGCTTTTATTTCCATATCAGATGTTTCTGATCTTTGATTTTTATAAGTCAACAGGAAATGCCGATCAGACCGAACAACTTTTGCTCAGACGTCATTCCTATATGTGTTATGATGTAGCTGGACTGTTGGAGTTCCACAACAGGTGTTATAGATCTTCGATTTTTATAAGTCAACAGAGAGTGCTCATCAGATTGAACAATTTTTGATAAAACGTGATTCCTATATATGTTATAGTGTAGCTGGGCGCTTGGAATTCCAAAATAGGTGTTCCAAATCTTCAATTTTTATACGTCAACAGAGAGTGCTCATCAGATTGAACAACTTTTGCTAAAACGTCATTCCTATATACAGGGTGTAAAAACACCCATCACATAACCGAAATATACGCACTCTGTACGTCAAACTAAATTACATTGACCAAAAATAATTGCTGGGAAACGACTTTTATTTTTTGGCATGAAAAAAACGTTTTTTTCTTGTAGCGTGCAAATTATGGTTGTGGCGACGCCGCGCGTTTGCATACGTGCAGCGGCCACACAGCCGAGCCAAGGCGGTCGTGTGCGTTTGATATTCATTGCGTTTTTGTAACTTCAAATGCGTAATTTGTTAGGAAAAATTGAAATTTTTGATAATGTTTGTATGGAAGAAAGTTTAGTATTATGACTCGGAATTCGTGTTTGGAAAAAACAAAAAAAAATAATTGTGCTTTGACCTTCAATATCTCCAAAACCAATGATTTCCCAGGTATGGTTTGTTCGAAAAAAATGATCCAAATGATGGGTAGAATACGTGGTTTTCGTTATCGTTGAGGGTCTTTTTACACCCGATGTGTTATAGTGTAGCTGGGCGCTTGGAATTCCACAACAGGTGTTCCAGATCTTCGATTTTTATAAGTCAACAGAGAGTGCTTATCAGATTGAACAACTTTTGCTAAAACGTCATTCTTATATATGTTATAGTGTAGCTGGGCGCTTGGAATTCCACAACAGATGTTCCAGATCTTCAGTTTTTATACGTCAACAGAGAGTGCTCATCAGGCTGAACAACTCTTGCTAAGACGTCATTCCTATATATGTTATAGTGTAGCTGAGCTCTTGGAGTTCCACATCAGGTGTTCCAGATCTTCAAATTTATTCTCTCAACAGAAAATGCTCATCACGTGAAACAATTTTTGCTATGGCACCATTTTTTTATCTCTTATAGTTTAGCTGGTCTGTTGCGGTTCTGCATCAGGTGTTCAAGTTTCCAAGATAAATGTTGCCTAGACTTAATACCTATACAACGAAAAAAAAAACATTCAAATCCGTCCAGCAGTTCCGAAGATTAGCGTGTACAAACAAACAGACAAACAGACAAACAGACAGACTTTTTTTTTTAGATTCGTGCTCTATTACTGTTTCTAAACCCCCCTCAATCATTTTTTTTTAAATGTATTCAATGTACAGACACCGTTTTTTTACTGTTTTATTATATGTATAGATAGCTTCTGCCCGCGACTTCGTACGCGGATCCTGTTGCTTATGCCAGCGACAACGGGGTCGTCAAAATCGAAGATCTGAAACTTCTGATGTTGAATTCTAAGAGCCCGGGGACGGGAAAACAACGGGATGCGCGAGATGATTCGAGACGTTCCAGATCTTTCATTTTTGTAAGTCAACAGGAAATGCCCATCAGACTAAACAACTTTTGCTAAGACGTCATTCCTGTATATGTATGTTAAAGTGTCGCTGGGCTTTGGAGTTCCACAACAGGTGTTCCAGATCTTCAAATTTATTCTCACAGCAGAAAATGCTCTCCACGTGGAATAATTTTTGCTATGGCACCATTTTTATATCTCTTATACTTTAGCTGGTCCACATCCGATTCTTCAGATGATATCGACATTCTGTTCAGAGAATATCGAAGTCGATCAGAATTCAAACGTTCCTTGCACTCTTCTTCTGTCGCTTCATGCCGTACTCCAGCAATTCTTTCTCTCTCACTTTCTAACTGATTATGACTATTTTGTTGTGTGCGTGTTCGGGACAATGTATGATAATCTCGATCAGCAGTTAGTCGCGCATCCCGTTCATCACTCGTTTCAAAAGACCTGTTAGTAGATGTACGAAGACGCTGAGAATTCTTCCGCACTTGTCTCTAGAGACCTGCTAGAAGTCAATGCGTAGATACGCTGAGGACTCAAGCGCAATTCTCTATCCGTGAACGTCTCCGACTTGCGAGACAATGCGTGACGTTCACGATCAGCGGTCAGTCGCGTATCACGTTCCCCACTTGTCTCTAGAGACCTAGAAGTGAATGCGTAGATACGCTTGGAACTCAAGCGCAATTCTCTATCCGTGAACGTCTCCGACTTGCGAGACAATGCGTGACGTTCACGATCAGCGGTCAGTCGCGTATCACGTTCCCCACTTGTCTCTAGAGACCTAGAAGTCAATGCGTAGATACGCTTGGAACTCAAGCGCAATTCTCTATCCGTGAACGTCTCCGACTTGCGAGACAATGCGTGACGTTCACGATCAGCGGTCAGTCGCGTATCACGTTCCCCACTTGTCTCTAGAGACCTAGAAGTCAATGCGTAGATACGCTTGGAACTCAAGCGCAATTCTCTATCCGTGAACGTCGCCGACTCGCGAGACAATGCGTGACGTTCACAATCAGTTGTCAGTCGCGCATCATATTCTTCACTGGTCTCTAGAGACCTGGATGTAGATGCGTAAATACACTGAGAACGCAGGCGTGCTTCGCGATCCGAAGAGGTTTCCACGGAGCGAGTTGCAGCCTGATGTTCTCGAACAGCATCAAGTCTCTCCTGACGCTCTTTGGTAGATTCTTGGGATCTTATGATCCTCAATCTTTTAGCTCCTTTGGAACATTGGGAAAGATTTGACCTCTTTCTAGGCATGGTTATAGTTTTATTGTGAAGATACCTGATCAATTAAAATCTAAGTGACTGCTCCCCTGCGTTACCGGGTAGGCTACCGTGTCACGAAGATAAATGGAAAAGGAAATTAAACACTCAAATAACATAAGCCCGAAGGCATATTTATTCGATAAAATAAAAAAATAAATGGAAGTTTTGGCCAGTAGAGTCAAATTTTCAATAATATACCATCGTCATCGAAAATCTGTCCTTAACTGTTACCGCCGTTACCGCGTGGAGGTACTCCCGGCTTATGTTATTTTTTAATTATACAGTGAAATTAGTGATAGCTTTTATTTCCATATCAGATGTTTCTGATCTTTGATTTTTATAAGTCAACAGGAAATGCCGATCAGACCGAACAACTTTTGCTCAGACGTCATTCCTATATGTGTTATGATGTAGCTGGACTGTTGGAGTTCCACAACAGGTGTTATAGATCTTCGATTTTTATAAGTCAACAGAGAGTGCTCATCAGATTGAACAATTTTTGATAAAACGTGATTCCTATATATGTTATAGTGTAGCTGGGCGCTTGGAATTCCAAAATAGGTGTTCCAAATCTTCAATTTTTATACGTCAACAGAGAGTGCTCATCAGATTGAACAACTTTTGCTAAAACGTCATTCCTATATACAGGGTGTAAAAACACCCATCACATAACCGAAATATACGCACTCTGTACGTCAAACTAAATTACATTGACCAAAAATAATTGCTGGGAAACGACTTTTATTTTTTGGCATGAAAAAAACGTTTTTTTCTTGTAGCGTGCAAATTATGGTTGTGGCGACGCCGCGCGTTTGCATACGTGCAGCGGCCACACAGCCGAGCCAAGGCGGTCGTGTGCGTTTGATATTCATTGCGTTTTTGTAACTTCAAATGCGTAATTTGTTAGGAAAAATTGAAATTTTTGATAATGTTTGTATGGAAGAAAGTTTAGTATTATGACTCGGAATTCGTGTTTGGAAAAAACAAAAAAAAATAATTGTGCTTTGACCTTCAATATCTCCAAAACCAATGATTTCCCAGGTATGGTTTGTTCGAAAAAAATGATCCAAATGATGGGTAGAATACGTGGTTTTCGTTATCGTTGAGGGTCTTTTTACACCCGATGTGTTATAGTGTAGCTGGGCGCTTGGAATTCCACAACAGGTGTTCCAGATCTTCGATTTTTATAAGTCAACAGAGAGTGCTTATCAGATTGAACAACTTTTGCTAAAACGTCATTCTTATATATGTTATAGTGTAGCTGGGCGCTTGGAATTCCACAACAGATGTTCCAGATCTTCAGTTTTTATACGTCAACAGAGAGTGCTCATCAGGCTGAACAACTCTTGCTAAGACGTCATTCCTATATATCGCTGCTTAAATTCAAAAGGGCCACAAGTCAAAATAACTAAAAATCCTTTTTATTGCAAAAATCGTTTCAATTCTGTTTATATTTTTATATGCGAAAAAGACACCCAGTATTTTCGCATTAATAATAGTCCAATCACACTATTGCCCTCTTTGCATTTTTACACTTTGGTGGCTAATTTCAGGTCAAAGCGGCCATTTTGTCAGTTGTGACCCGGCATTCTGCCTGACCACACGTATTCTTTGTAAAAAAGGGCCACATTTCCAAAAATATCTCAGTTTCATTTAAATTTTTTATTAAATAAAATTTATATTAATATTAAAAAGTGCCACATTTTGGAATACGACCGTATTGAATTTAAAATACATGTAAGTGTAACATTATTTTATCAGCAAAAGTGCCGTGTTTTGTAATGCGTTCGTTTTGAATTTAAATGAAATGAGTTTTATTATTATTTTACGAAAAAAAAAGTGCAGTATTTGGAATGCTTCTGTTTTGCACATAAGATTAAGGTGAATATGATAGTTTTTATTGAAACAAAATATGCATTATTTGTTTAGGTTGTTTTTATGTTTCAAAATTAAATCAAAAATTATAATAATTAGAGTTTCAATCAAATTATTAACATATGCTTCAAGCTTAATACTAAATATTTGACAAGGCACCTGGCCGAATAAACCGAATATTCGACCAAACTTGCTAAAATTAGTTTCTAAGTTTTCGATAATTGTGTTGCCGCGTAATCACGTTGTTATAAGCATGTATTTTGTCCGTCAAATATTCTGCTAACAACATTGTTTCTTAATTTATAGATGAGCACCTTAAAGAAAAATGTCTGGTAAGATTAAAAAAAGAGAAAGACAAGGAAAGTGTTGGCAAAATTATTATTCTAAGGCAAAAACTACAAGTCGCAGTCTATGATTTAAAAGCGGTAATACCCTGTCCACAAGGTGAAGTATCAAGCTTCTATTACGTCCCAAAGCTGAATCTTTTGAATTTTACTATTACTGAGCTTGGTACTAAAAACACTACATGTTTTGTGTGGCACGAAGGAGAAGGAGGCCGCGGCGCTAACGAAATAGATTCATGCGTACTATGCGAGCCAAATAAGAATAGGATCGCGCTTGCTGCCAACTTCACACGATAGCTGTCAAGTTAGTACTGCCAGCATAAAAATACTGTGAAAAATAAATATTTTTATTTTTTTATTCATAGATTTCATTATATGTATTTATTCATTTTTATAAATTGTTTTTTCTTGAATTCCATAAATAGATTATTTTGGATAAATGAATGATTTATGGAAACAGGATTTTTATTAAAAAAAAAATGAACCAACAAATACAGGGTGTTAACGAAATCGTGTAATTCTTTCAAACCTCGTGATCTACTGGTGACACAGATTAAGCCTAAATGGGAATTTACGAAAACTAAACAAAAAAAATGAAAAAAATAAATTGGTTTTCAATTGTTCGAGTCTTTTTAGAGCCTTGAGTTATCTGACTGCAAAGAGCGATATCGCGTTAGTCGTTTCTGCCAGCCTTGTCGCCGTACTTTAATTAATTTATGCGTGGCATCGAAATGTTCACACAAGAAAAATATTTTTTTGCAAAAAAAAAACAACTTATTTTTTTACTGAATCCTTATTAGGTGGTTTAGATACGATCGGTAACAAAGCCACATGAAAATAAAAAGAATTTTATTTTTTTATTTTTAATCAAGCTAAATCCCGTGCGGGACCTGTCTACACCAGTAGTAGAACATGTGGTTTTAAGGAATTACACGAATTCGTTAACATCCTGTAGTTGGACCCTGGAGTTGGGGTTAGTTCATTTTTTTTAACGAAATGCTACTGGTCACCCTAATATGTCGCCATTTTGCTACGCAACTATGAAGCTAGTACCAGTGTGCCGTTAGCTACGCTTCCGTGTATACGCGCGTAATTAATTTGACTTATTTGACGTAAAATTTATTAGAAATACCAAAAAAGTGAACAAAAAATAATTAAACATTATCATTTTTCTTTGTTCATTTTTTTGCACACCTTACTCTTTGGGAATGAAGTTCGCGAGTATTGCTGAACAAAATGGCGTCTTGACAGTACTATTCTTATTTGGCTCGCATAGTACTTATGTACTTAAAGAGTTTGCACGATAAAACAAGTGAATATTTTGACGTTGTTTTTTATAGCGACAATTGCTGTGGTCAACAGAAAAATAAATTTATGTTGGCAATGTATCAGCACGCCATAAATGAGTTTCAGAAACTTAGGAGCATAACTCATAAATTTTTAATTAAGGGGCACACCCATAATGAGGGGGATGCTGTTCACTCCGTCATTCAGAGGAATATCACAAGAGCATTAAATTCTTCGCCAATTTATGTACCTGACCAGTACATAAATTTGATTAAACCGCAAAGAAGAAAAGAACACCTTTTACTGTAAAGGAACTCACACATGAGAATTTTATGAATTTGAAATCTCTGGCTGTTGGCAACTACACCACCAATGAAGATGGAGACAAGGTGAAATGGGCAGATCTTAAAGTCATTAAAACTGATCAAGAGCATAAGAACATGTTTTTATATAAGACTTCATACGAAGACGCAGAGTATGCCCAAGTAACTACATTAAAAAGAAGGCAAAATGCACCTGAAACTGGTCCGCGAACTATAAAAAAACTCTATGTCAATAAGTTACAAGTTGCTGAAGCGAAAAAACAAGGCATTTTAAACCTGATTGAAAAGAATGTGATCCCAAAGTATTACGAAACTTTTTATGCTAATCTTAATTATGATCATAGTTTTAAATCATAATTAAGTAAGTATACTTATTTAAGCCAGGGTATTTTTAAGACTGATTGATACATACTGATTTTAGTAGAGGAATAATTTAAAGTGTTAGTTAACGTTAAAAGTTTTGCTTAAGAGAGATTATTGTGATGACTTTTACTCTGTTCAACGAAACATGAGTCCTGACAGCTCGATTATTTCATAAACGATAGCCGTAAGACCGCTATCGAAAAAATGACAACAACAGCATCAAAAACCGTGAAATAGCTATATTAATTGCTTTGTTTTTTTTTTAAATTGTTTAAATGTTGATTTTATAGAATGTTATTGCAAGGTATTGCTATCATTTAGTTATAATTGCGTATTCTTAACACATTGCACTAAAAAATGATGAAAACCATCTAATAAAACTTGTTTTTACTATGATTTGTGGCTTTTTATTAATTACATTCATAAACATTATGGTAATTTTTTATAAGCAAAAGGGACTTATGTGATATTTTACTTAACTGGGTAAAATTTATAGCAAAAATGAAATTATAGAGCAATAGAGGCTTAAAATATACATCCGATGATATATAACACATAGGTATAGAATATATATTTTTTTAATAAAAAAACAAATACCACGCCCAAAACTTTGATGAGCTCTCCTGTAAAAAAATGACTTTTAGACTTATGGCCCCTTTGAATTTAAGCAGCGATATGTTATAGTGTAGCTGAGCTCTTGGAGTTCCACATCAGGTGTTCCAGATCTTCAAATTTATTCTCTCAACAGAAAATGCTCATCACGTGAAACAATTTTTGCTATGGCACCATTTTTTTATCTCTTATAGTTTAGCTGGTCTGTTGCGGTTCTGCATCAGGTGTTCAAGTTTCCAAGATAAATTATAGCCTATATGTTGCCTAGACTTAATACCTATACAACGAAAAAAAAAACATTCAAATCCGTCCAGCAGTTCCGAAGATTAGCGTGTACAAACAAACAGACAAACAGACAGACTTTTTTTTTTAGATTCGTGCTCTATTACTGTTTCTAAACCCCCCTCAATCATTTTTTTTTAAATGTATTCAATGTACAGACACCGTTTTTTTACTGTTTTATTATATGTATAGATATAGATATAGATATTATACAAGGTTAGTCAGAAAGGGGGTACTAATCCGAAAGGGTGTTAAATTACACATAATAATGAGTAACTTTTGTTCTACAACTTTTCCCAAAAGTCAATAGTTTACGAGAAACAGATGTTCAAATATCTCAAAAAAAAAAACTCTAAAATCTATCTATCCCCAGTTAGGATCAGATGTGTTTACATTTTAGATCATATTTGGGGTCATGAATTGGAAGCACCATTTTCTGAATTTGTAACTAAAGCAGGGATGAAGAATTTTTGAAAAAACTAAAATAAATATTATTTTACATGGAAATAAAAATTATCGAATTTTGAAATTTTAACACTTGCTTTAAAACCGTCATCAGTAATACTTTAAGTGGCTCGCGGATTAGTACCCCCTTTCCGACTAACCTTGTATAATAAGATATGTTTGAATAATGATAATTAATACAATGTAATGTAAACTGTACAATTGTAATATTGAGTATGCATATACTAAGATACATATATTATTTAATTATTTAAATTGCAATACCTTAACAGGTAACTACGTTCTAAGAACCTACCTATTTGTTAACATCTTAAAAAAATCTCAACACTTAGTTCGCAATAAAGAATTTGAAAAACAACTTATGCTTATTTTTAGAAATTTATCAGTCTTTATTTATAGTAACAATTGTCTTATTAATATTAACTTTGAACACAGTCCTGGCCAACTTTGTTTTGGTGGTCGTTACAAATAGTCATTTGCACCTGGTGAATCGAATTTGCGATTTGTGATCCCTACTCATCAAAAACATAAAATATCTTCCCGTTATGGGAGACTGGCCTATCATATTCCCTTTTTTCCCCCAGAATACCGCCAATTTGTTGGTTATAGTGCTTTTTCATATTTTGTATCGTGGGGTACAGTGTACAACAGACAACAAACACGCTGGCCACGAGGTCCACACGCTATCTAAGCTCGCGGTTGATAAATACAGTAACTCGCACCCCGTACCTCTTAGAATACCCGGGCACAAGTAAGGATCCCGCACGAAGTTAAAAAGTAATGACGATTTAAAACAAAAAAAATAAAGTTTGTACCCCAGGGTACGGTTCTAGCGCCGCCGGAGGGCGCGAGACGGTCTCCGGCCACCCTAGTGTGTGGCCTGCGGGCGGCGGGTTAGGGGACCCGTCGCCCGACCAATAACAGGCCCGAGAAGGCGGCGCGCCGTGTTCCACGCGCGCCTCTCAGGAGGACGTGGGGCAAAGGGGTAAAGCCCCACAGAAGGAGAGGTCCGCCAGGGGCTGGCGGACCGAGGCCTGCCGGGGTCGCGGTGCATGCAGCTGCGAATCCCGTGACCCCGGCCATAGGTCAGGAGAAGGAACACCGGGGGTTTTTAGCCGGTAAGAGTCCGGCATAACCCTTCGCCTTCCCCGGGCGAAGGGTATCCGTGAGGATTTTCCCAGGAGAAAAAAAAAAAAAAAAAAAAAAAGGCTACGGTTCTAGGGTTAAGCCTTTCTCATTTGAGAGATGTTTATTAATACGCGTCGGCGTTTATTTTGAATAAATGAAATTTAGATTTTGAGCTATTAGATCAAGATGGCCAAACAGTACTCGGTACCTACATTCAATGTTACACACAATATTTTCATCCAATCTCAACATAAATGATTTATTTATTTTATCCTATATCCTTCATTTACACTAAAGCTAATTTAGTAAATGTGGGCCTGGATTCCGCGATATTAAATCTGCTGCGTTGTCACTCAAGTCACGGCTCCCTGGAATTATCACTCTCATTTTGTAGGGGCCAATTTCTGTCAACGCTGCTGGAGAATGTTAAACATTGGGTGGGGGCTTTGAGGCAGCGATTAATTGCTTGTTAAAGGTTTTGAAGAAATGTAATTGGTTGTTAAAGGTTTTGAAGAAATGTAATTGGTTGTTAAAGGTTTTTAAACGACTTCAAAAAAAGGTGGAGGTTCTCAATTCGTCGAAATCTTTTTTTTAATGTTCCTCGATTACTCAAAGGCGCCTGGACCGATCTGGAAAATTCTTCTTTTGTTTGAAAGCGTATATTTTCCAAATGGTCCCATGGTCATCAGGTCAGGATCTGATGATGGGATCTCGGAGAAATCGAGGGAACTCTTCAAATTTTATAGGCACACTTGAAGCAATTTTTTTTGTTTCAAACAGTATTCTTCCGAGGTGGTCGCATTTAAATTAGGTGAAGACCTAATGAAGACCCTTGGAGATTGACAATGGAACTCTTCAATGGATAACAGCAAATTACCCGCGATTGCTGTAATTGTATGTTTATGTATTGTTTATGCCACTTAAAATATAAAAATAAAATAACTTTATAAATAAAAGAAAAACCGACTTCGGTGCCTTCAATTTGTTTCAGCGTGAATAAGCACCGACTTCTGAAATTGTAATTTTATAATATGGTAAATTATTTGACTCTTTATTTTTTTGAAGTCGGTTTTTCTTTTATTTTTAAAGTAATTTTATTTATGTAATAGGTTGGCAAATACAAATTGACGGTCTACCTGATGATAATTAGTTACTGCCTTGGATAACTCTTTGTGAAAGAGTTAATCCAGAAATGTACTACCATCAAACTTATTTTACTGCTAAGCAGCAATGCTGTGTTCCAGTTTGAAAGGTATAGGTGCCAGTGACATTACAGGTACACACGGCTATAGATCAAGCTAAAAATTCCAGTATAAGCTGATCTCGCATTGTATAAGATTTCGGTACAATGTGAGGTCAGTGTAAACTGGAAATGTATAGCTTGATGTGTAGCCGTGTGTACATGAGATAAAGATAATTTATGTTGTGAGAAACATGAGTATCACTACATAGTATAAAACAAAGTCGCTTCCCGCTGTCTGTCTGTCCCTATGTATGCTTAGATCTTTAAAACTACGCAACGGATTTTGATGCAGTATTTTTTAATAGATAGAGTGATTCAAGAGGAAGGTTTTAAGCTATAAAAGTAACTCGAGCGACGCCCGGACGGGTCGCTAGTACAATATAAATTATAGCTTTTAATATAAGGTGTTGAATTTAGCATAGTGTCCTAGACGTTTTTCACTCAATAAAATATCTTTATCTCATGTACCAGTAACTTCACTTTCAACCGTGTCTCTAAGGTTGGTAATGCATCTGGTGTTATCGGTGTATATAGGCAGCGGTTACTACTTACCATTAGGTTATCCGTCAGCTTGTTTGCGAACATGTTACCTACATAAAAAATACACTACCCAATTGAAAATCAACATTTCTACAATTGTAACTCTATTATTCCTTTTGTTTTGCTTTCTTGCCTAAAATCGCGGATTTCACAGCCGCATATCAAACGTAAATTGTAAATCTGCCCCATTTTACTTAGCATCAGGGCACAAGGTGGGATCCAAATTGTTTTACAAATTGTTTACATTAAGAACAATTCTGATATCTCCCAGTTTTGCTCGAAACTTCTTCCTGGCCTGAAATTAAACAAATTAGATGCTGAGAATGCGCTTTTGAATTTGATATAGAATTTTCCCGGAATTATGTTAACACGGCCTATACAATTTATTAGTTCTCCGGAAAAAGGTGACCTTATTCCGTGTAAGCTTTATCAGTTCCTCGGGGAAAATGATTCTCTAATCCCGTATGCGAATGTGTTTTGGAAATAGGTCTTCTTCTCTCGTGTCAGCATGGGCTATATGGAAATAGATCATGCTGTGGTGAAAAGATTAGCCAGTCAGCAAGGTTGGTAGCGGGGCTGACTGCCCAGGGTGCGCCGGACGTACTGAAGTATCGTCACTCGTGGAGGCTATGGAAATAGGTGTTGATTGAATATTGAAGTCTACAACAATTTTAAAATTTTCTTGTTCTATTATGTTGTCACACTGCACGACCTCCTTATCAGGACGTTCTCATTTATTTATTTGATTCCTCAACTCTCCATTACCATCATCTCCCTGCCCTTATCCCACACTAGGTGAAGTTGGCACATTATTTGTCTCCTATTCTTCTCTATCAGCCTTTATCTCAGTACTCACTCGTTTCTTACCCATATCATCCTTCACACCATCTATCTATATTTTCTTTGGCCTACCTCTACTTGTATATCCATCCACATTTATATTTAACACTCTTCTAGTAACATGACTTTCTTCCTCAACTCTCCGTGAGGTACAAATAAGTAGATCCCACTTATTTTTCACCGAGGAAAGTTGTAAAGCCAAATTATAACAACGAACTGCTATCAGATTTCCGGTTAAAAATACACAATAGGCATGTTGACTGCATCAATAAATTGCAAATCTAATTAGTCCGCCAGTTAGACTTTTGAAAAATAACGGACACGTTTTTTTTCTTTTGTTAAATCTATGAATATTTGGAAAGACAAAACGCATCAAAACTCGAGAGTGGAGGCTTGTGAAGTCAGAAGCAAGTATAATTTGTACTTGCTTGTGACGTTTTGCCAATTTTAAAAGTGTCGTATCTTCGTCAATTTTGGTTTACGTAACAAAAGAAAAAATACGGGTCGGATATTTTTTGATAATCTAAGTGATTATTAATTCGATTTTTTCAGTCAAATACCCTATTAAACTTGTCCTCAAACATCAATGAGTAAGTATCATAAACTCAAACGCTATTGAATTTTAAGTTGCCATTAAATCTCTTGCTGTTACCATCACTTCTCCTAGCAGTTAAAAGGCAGACTTCACACACCAACAAGAACTTTATGCAAGCCCTCTCAGGTGCACAGGTTTCCTCAATATTTTCATTCGCCGTTAACGCAAGTGAAAATCAAATTCTGATCTGCACATGATTTTGAAAGCCAGGAGTGAGGGGCGTGATCAAACTAATACCACAGTGTCCTACCTACTTACTACACACAGTGGGTCAACGCCCTTACATTTGACAGGTCCTATGAAATGTCAAAATTATGTAGGGGCGGAGGTTATGTCCCAAGTATGCACTAAGGATACTCGGGACATAACCTCCGCTCCTTCACCCCGCAACCCCCCGCACGATTGCTCTGCGACAATGTTCTACGTTGACTGACTGTAAAGAGTAAGATATAGGTAGACTGTGCTAATTAATACCTTCATACATGGAAGTCAAGCATTCCACCGCTGGATTATCACGGCTTTTGCAAAAATCCTTCTGATATTAGCAAGATTAGTTCCCCAATCAACGAACAATACTTTGTGCCATTACAAAAAGAAATACGGTTTGTTTATCACTGGCATATTGTTAATGTAATGTTAAATGGCAAATTGTATGTGTGTTCCGATAATCTGATTCACCCTTTTTCCGTATTTTGTATTATTTTGGGCCTTTGAGCGGATTTTTTCGGCTTTGAATAATGAACTGTAATCTGAGTTTCACAAAACGTGTCGTGCGTAAACAGTATGGGACGCCCTCTGGTTGAGTGGAGTGACGATCTTCGTAAGGTGGCTGGTGGCAGCTGGATGAGAGAGGCCAAGGACAAAGAAAAAAAAAATTGGCACACAGTACACATGTAAATGACAAAAAATAAGTGCCAAAAGGGCCATCAGCTCAGCAAAATGTCAAAGTCAATAATGGCGCTCCCATCGCTGGTACCAAAACAATTTCATTGGTTAAAGTTTGTTTGACATTATTGCTCGTGATAATTTAACTCCTTTTAATTGGTTGTAATTGGTACCAACAGAGATGCTGCCATCTACTTTCGATTTGCCTGTGTCTCCCCATTAGTTATGCATGGCAATGAAAGGAAACACCACAAAAAAAAAGATTTCCTTTTTTTTATTGAAACATTTTAATCTGGTTCGATAAATTATAATTAGAGGCAAAAAAAGTTAACTTTTATTCAATCTAAATCTTGTTCGGGTTTAATCTCAATCTATATATACATATAATAAATATACAGCGTGTCCCAGAAAGTAGTGTCAAGCGGAAGTCCAGAGGTAGAACAGCCTTTGAGGTACCCAAATCACCCCCATGTATGTTCCGCGATTTTTTGTAGTTTTCGAGTTATGAATGTTTTTCATGTTTTTTAATCAAACTCTGACTATAACGACATTTTTGATTGTAGTGACGTGAATAGTTGAGATACATGAGTAATTTTTTTTTCTAAATTAGCTGATTAGTGACCCTTTCGAATGCATAAACATTTGTAACCATAGATGTAACGAATGCGTTACAAAAAAATATTGAATTCTCATAAAGTTAAAATCCTGCGTGTTTCCTAAATCTTTGTGGGTGATTTAAAAATAAATCTCCCTAAACTTTTTTCGTCAGATGTATTTCAAAAACTTATCAATTTTATCAGCTATTTACCCTGTAAATTACATTGAGCTATCTCTACGACATCACAATAAAAATTTCATTCAAAGCATACAATATCGAAAATTCCAGTTGTAACAGGGTGAATGAAAAATTGATTAAAACTAACTGAAAACTTTTTTTTAGTAACCCTCGACGCAAAAAGAGGGGTGTTATAAGTTTAACATGTGTGTCCGTGTGTCTGTCTGTGGCATCGTAGCTCCTAAACGGATTTTGATTTAGTTTTTTCTTTTGTTTGAAAGGTGACTTTATTGAGAGTGTTCTTAGCTATGATTCAAGAAAATCTGTTCAGCCGTTTGAAGATCATCAGCTCTTTTCTGGTTGTTGAAGGGATATGAGCAACTTCTACTGGTCTGATCGATTCGAAATTTACTATCCTGTGACTTCAATGATATTGATGACATGTGACAAGAAGGAGGTCATTACAACTTATCATAAACTTAAAGAATCAATAGGCACACAATACCTCTACTGTAAGTTGGGTATCATGCTGTTTCAGATGATGCTTGAGTATCAGGTCAAGGTTACCATGTTATTGTAATATCGTTGAAGTCACAGGTTAGTAAATTTCGAATCGATCAGACCAGTAGAAGTTGCTCATATCCCTTCAACAACCAGAAAAGAGCTGATGATCTTCAAACGGCTGAACAGATTTTCTTGAATCATAGCTAAGAACACTCTCAATAAAGTCACCTTTCAAACAAACGAAAAAACTAAATCAAAATCCGTTTAGGAGCTACGATGCCACAGACAGACACACGGACACACATGTTAAACTTATAACACCCCTCTTTTTGCGTCGAGGGTTACTAAAAAAAAAGTTTTCAGTTAGTTTTAATCAATTTTTCATTCACCCTTTTACAACTGGAATTTTCGATATTGTATGCTTTGAATGAAATTTTTATTGTGATGTCGTAGAGATAGCTCGATGAAATTTACAGGATAAATAGCTGATAAAATGGACAAGTTTTTAAAATACATCTGACGAAAAAAGTTTAGGGAGATTTATTTTTAAATCACCCACAAAGATTTAGGAAACACGCAGGATTTTAACTTTATGAGAATTCAATATTTTTTTGTAACGCATTCGTTACATCTATGGTTACAAATGTTTATGCATTCAAAAGAATCACTAATCAGCTAATTTAGAAAAAAAAATTACTCATGTATCTCAACTATTCACGTCACTATGATCAAAAATGTCGTTATAGTCAGAGTTTGATTAAAAAACATGAAAAACATTCATAACTCGAAAACTACAAAAAATCGCGGAACATACATGGGGGTGATTTGGGTACCTCAAAGGCTGTTCTACCTCTGGACTTCCGCTTGACACTACTTTCTGGGACACGCTGTATACATATAATAAAACAGTAAAAAAACTGTGTCTGTACATTGAAAATATTAAAAAAACAATAGTTGAGGGGGGTTTAGAAACAGTAATAGAGCACGAATCCAAAAAAAAAATTCTGTCTGTTTGTCTGTTTGTCTGTGTGTCTGTTTGTCTGTTTGTTTGTACACGCTAATCTTCGGAACTACTGGACGGATTTGAATGATTTTTCTTTTGTTGTATAGGTATTAAGTCTGGGCAACATATAGGCTATAATTTATCTTGAAAACTTGAACACCTGATACAGAACCGCAACAGACCAGCTAAACTATATGAGATACAAAAATGGTACCTGAGCAAAAATTGTTCCACGTGATGAGCATTTTCTGTTGAGAGAATAAATTTGAAGATCTGGAACACCTGAAGTGGAACTCCAAGCGCCCAGCTACACTATAACATATATAGGAATGACGTTTTAGCAAAAGTTGTTCAATCTGATGAGTACTCTCTGTTAACGTATAAAAATTTAAGATCTGGAACACCTGTTGTGGAATTCCAAGCGCCCAGCTACACTATAACATATATAGGAACGCCGTTTTAGCAAAAGTTGTTCCATCTGATGAGCACTCTCTGTTGACGTATAAAAATTGAAGATCTGGAACACCCATTGTGGAATTCCAAGCGCCCAGCTACACTATAACATATTTAGGAATGACGTTTTAGCAAAAGTTTTTCAATCTGATGAGCACTCTCTGTTGACTTATAAAAATCGAAGATCTGGAACACCTGTTGTGGAACTCCAAGAGCCCAGCTACACCATAACACATATAGGAATGACGTCTTAGCAAAAGTTGTTCGGTCTGATGGGCATTTCCTGTTGACTAATAAAAATCGGAGATCAGAAACATCTGATGTGGAAATCAAAGCTACCACTAATTTCACTGTATAATTATAAAATAACATAAGCTGGGAGTACCTCCACGCGGTGAAGGCGGTAACAGTTTAGGACTGATTTTCGATGACGATGGTATATCATTGAAAGTTTGACTCTACTGGCCAAAACTTCAATTATTTTTTTTGTTTTATGGAATAAATATGCCTTCGGGCTTATGTTATTTGAGTGTTTAATTTCCTTTTCCATTTATTTTCGTAACACGGTAGCCTACCCGGTAACGCAGGGGAGCAGTCACTTAGATGTTAATTGATCAGGTATCTTCACAATAAAACTATAACCATGCCTATAAAGAGGCCAAATCTTTCCCAATGTTCCAAAGGAGCTAAAAGATTGAGGATCATAAGATCCCAAGAATCTACCGAAGAGCGTCAGGAGAGACTTGATGCTGTTCGAGAATATCAGGTTGCAACTCGCTCCGTGTAAACTTCTTCGGATCGCGAAGCACGCCTGCGTTCTCAGCGTATTTACGCATCTACATTCAGGTCTCTAGAGACCAGTGAAGAATATGATGCACGACTGACCGCTGATCGTGAACGTCATGCATTGTCTCGCGAGTCGGAGATGTTCACGAAAAGAGAATGACGCTTGAGTTCTCAGCGTATATACACATCGACTTCGAGGTCTCTAGAGACAAGTGCGGAACTTGATGCGCGACTGACCGCTGATCGTGGAAGTCATGCATTGTCTCGCGAATCGGAGACGTTCACGGATAGAGAATTACGCTTTAGTTCCAAGCGTACCTACGCATCGACTTCTAGGTCTCTAGATACAAGTGGGGAACGTGATGCCCGCTGATCGTGAACGTCACGAATTGTCTCGCGAGTCGGAGACGTTCACGGATAGAGAATTGCGCTTGAGTTCCAAGCGTATCTACGTATTGACTTCTAGGTCTCTAGAGACAAGTGGGGAACGTGATGCGCGACTGACCGCTGATCGTGAACGACATGCATTGTCTCGCGAGTCGGAGACGTTCACGGATAGAGAATTGCACTTGAGTTCCAAGCGTATCTACGCATTGACTTCTAGGTCTCTAAAGACAAGTGGGGAACGTGATGCTTGACTGACCGCTGATCGTGAACGTCACGCATTGTCTCGCGAGTCGGAGACGTTCACGGATAGAGAATTGCGCTTGAGTTCTCAGCGTATCTACGCATTGACTTCTAGCAGGTCTCTAGAGACAAGTGTGGAACGTGATGCGCGACTGTCCGCTGATCGTGAGCGACATGCACTGTCTCGCGAATCGGAAACGTTTACCGATACAGAATCACGCTTGAGTTCTCAGCGTATTCGTACATCTACTAACAGGTCTTTTGAAACGAGTGATGAACGGGATGCGCGACTAACTGCTGATCGAGATTATTATAAATTTTCCCGAACACGCACACAACAAAATATTCATAATCAGTTAGAAAGTGAGAGAGAAAGAATTACTGGAGTACGGCATGAAGAGACAGAAGAAGAGCGCAACGAACGTTTGAATTCTGATCGACTTCGACATTCTCTGAACAGAATGTCGATATCATCTGAAGAATCGGATGTGGACCAGCTAAAGTATAAGAGATATAAAAATGGTGCCATAGCTAAAATTATTTCACGTGAAGAGCATTTTCTGCTGTGAGAATAAATTTGAAAATCTGGAACACCTGTTGTGGAACTCCAAAGCCCAGCGACACTATAACATTTATAGGAATGACGTCTTAGCAAAAGTTGTTTAGTCTGATGGGCATTTCCTGTTGACTTACAAAAATGAAAGATCTGGAACGTCTCGAATCGTCTCGCGCATCCCGTTGTTTTCCCGTCCCCGGGCTCTTAGAATTCAACATGTGACGCTTCAGATCTTCGATTTTGACGACCCCGTTGTCGCTGGCATAAGCAACAGGATCCGCGTACGAAGTCGCGGGCAGAAGCTAGTCAGTAATAAGATCTTAAGGATGGTTTTAAGGAATTACATACATTCGTTTACACCCTGCATATTATGTATTTCAGATCATGATTGTTTAAAACCGCGGTTTAAAACTAAACTGACACCACTATAAAGTTATGCCGAACACGGTTCCATGAACTCTGATGTAATACATATCCTACGCACATGTAATTGCATATTTATAAACCTGACCGACCAAGTTTCGCTGCACAAGTTCGATACTTCGATATCTGTGTCATGCGGCACATATTGGCTTCCATTGAAGCTTCGTTATACTTTATTCACGTACCTGGAATTATTTTCTCTGTTCAATGAAAGGGAAGATATCTTTGGCTGTGACCACAATTATTTGAGCTTCTAACTTAAAATTTCAAACTTCAAAACTCATGTATCCAAATACTAAAAATCGACTACTGAAAAATCACGCTCTAAAAAGTATAAAACAAAAAAAAAACATCTGAAATTGTTGTGTGCAAACTATTCAATATTTATCTTCTATTAAATAAACAACATACACGTAATGTATTTTAATGTATTTAATACATATTCATAGTGATGTTCAGAGTGTAGCCGTGGTCGCGGTCGTATACCACCTAACCTAACAAAACAATTCATTCTAGGGAGTGCCTCCGCTGCCGGCGCCGCACCGACTACATACACTGTTTTTATACACCTTCAAGGCCTCTTCAAACTCTTCATTAGACGATTATTCGTCACCCACTTTCATTTTCATAATTAAAACAAATGAAAAACTTACGGGGATGTTTGTAAGGTTGTTTGGGTTTCCAAAGCAGAGTCGACGGAACCCCGCTGGGCGGGGCTCCTATTTCTGTCTGCAGGGTTTAAAATAACCTAACACGAAGGGGATGACGGGGCTTCGTTCGCTCTCTGCGCTCGCTCACTCTAGCCTCTGTCATCCCCTTCGAATATAACCTATCTATGTCGGGGTGCCCCAATCAACGAGCTCGCTTCGCTCGCTCTTGAAATTAGTCAGTTGGATAACAAGTTATAGTGTTTGGCCCAAAATCTAACTCACCTTTCAAATAACATACCTACCAAACGACTTATTACGCCGCTGGTATCCATTTTGCGTGCCAGGAGCCGTATTTTTTTGGTGCCGGCGCTGGCAGCGGAGGCACTCCCATTCATTGTAACAGTAATAAGCGATCATAAGCTTGAGGACAAGGTGGCATATGACCACAGACCACATTGTCAAATTATGATAAGTAGTTTGGAAGTTATGAGGGAACAGATGAACATACATACATACCCACATACATACCGGTCAAAATCATAACCCTCCTTTTTGCTTCGTCATCATTCAGCCAAAAGACGTCCACTGCTGGACATAGGCCTCCGCCAAGCATCGCCGCTATCCATGTTGGGGGAGGGGAGGGGTCCAGTCGTCGTTGTTTGTGGTAGCCGGATCTCTGCCGGGGATTCTTAGCACCCCACGCCCTGCCATTACCTAGGCCGCTACCTTGACCAGGGCTAGCAGTGCCGGGGACTAGGGGCCGTTTCTTCTTTGTGCTATCCATATTGGGGGGTGTGCCATAATCGCCACGCTTGGCAGGCCGGTTGGCGATCGCAATATTATGGTTGTTAAAGTACTCAGAGAACGCTGCTGCCCATCCTCTAGTGAATCCCTTAGTCGCCTTTTACGACACCCACGGGAAGAGTTGGGGTAGTGCTATTCTTTACGTCCGGCATTACACGGACGTGCTTCGCCGTATTTGGGTAAAAATAGACCCTTCTAATTGCCCAACACACTCGTAATCGCATGGCTTTGATTTTGTCAGGTCAACAATTTCCATAGCAACTTATGTATTAACAATCCGACTTCTCCACATCTATGTACCACGCAATTAAGCCTCGTCCCCACTAGGAACATTTGTCGAGCGACATGTGTCCCCGGAGACATCGGGCGATGTCGCCCTACATCGCCCCACGTCGCCCGATGTCACCGGAGACACATGTCGCTCGACAAATGTTCCTAGTGGGGACGAGGCTTCTATCACTACTCTTCATCGACTGTGCGACAAGGAACAGTTTCAACAATGTCGCGGCGATGTCGTCCGACGTCGCCCGACATCGCCCGATGTCACCGGGGACACATGTCGCTCGACAAATGTTCCTAGTGGGGACGAGGCTTCTATCACTACTCTTCATCGACTGTGCGACAAGGAACAGTTTCAACAATGTCGCGGCGATGTCGTCCGACGTCGCCCGACATCGCCCGATGTCACCGGGGACACATGTCGCTCGACAAATGTTCCTAGTGGGGACGAGGCTTTATATTGTTTTTCACTCATCAACTCGGCTGTCCCATTTCAAAACCTAGTAAGGGACACTTTTTACAAAAATCGTTTTATTGCATAATCTTGCTAACCTAGAAAGTCTCAACCAAATACAAAAACACTAGCGTTGAAAATTCATTTATTAAGCAGATATATTTAAACATCGACACCTTGTAAGTGCCATTCACTGCCCCTGATCATTTTAAAATCTAGTAAGTCACTTTAAACATATGGTTTTACCTAACATAAATATTTTTCAAAGGTTGACCGATTTAACGTTTATGCGCTCTCCTGTAAAATTTCGTTTTAAGCCCTTACTAGGTTTTGAAATGGGATAGCCGAACTGTCATGATTGACGTTGGTTACGTTACGCAATCGCCCTGCAGGTGTGAGCTATATGCGGCATTTTAAGTGCCAATGCAAAATACAGACCCAGTTTCGCTCCACTGTAAATGGCATAATGACACGAAGTGTAGTTGTTCTGCAGGACACCGTAATAGACGAGCCGTTTCAAATATTTATACGGATAACTAGCTGTACCCGACATGCGTTGCAATGCACTTTTTCCTACTTACTACCTTACCTACTATTTACCTACTACCTACCTTCAGAAACAAAATCAAAATAGTAACAAAAAGTTAAAACCATTTTCATGCATGCGGTAAACAAATGAAGAATATGGACATACGGAAATAATATCGTTTTTTTTTTTTAAATATCAAAGTTTTCTTTCATAAAAACCTTCTCCTGACAATTAGGAACACAACAAAAAAAAAATTGCGAAATCGGTCCAGCCGCTCACGCGTGATGCCGTGACCAAGGGAAATAGGGATTCATTTTTATATACTTATTATGTAATAGCTTTTGCCCGCGACTTCGCTCGCGTTAGTTAAGTGCAGAAAAACTCTTAACACACTACTAATTTTTTTATAATAATACAAGGTTAGTCAGAAAGGGGGTACTAATCTGAAAGGGGGTTAAAGTACCCATGATAATGAATAACTTTTGTCCTACAACTTTTTCCAAAAGTCAATAGTTTAAGAGAAATAGGTGGTCAAAGATCTCGAAAAAAAAGCTCTAAAATCTATCTATCCCCAAATATGATAAGCTGTGTTTACATTTTAGGTCCTATTTGGGGTCATGAATTAGAAGCACCATTTTCTGAATTTATAACTAAAACAAGGAAGAAGAATTATTGAAAAAACTAAAATTAAAATCAACTGGCATTGAAAAAATTTTTGCCGAATTTTGAAATTTTAACACTTGCTTTAAGACAGTCATCAGTGATGCTATACGTGGTCTGCGGATTAGTACCCCCTTTCCGACTAACCTTGTATAATTTAATCGTGATTTGAAGGACACGTGGCGCCATATATCGGGTGTAAAAAGACCCTTAACGATAACGAAAACCACATATTCCATCCATCATTGGGATCATTTTTTTCTACCAGACCATACCTGGGAAATCATTGATTCCGGAGATATTGAAGGTCAAAGTATACATATTTTTTTTTAGTTTTTTCCAGAATCGATTTCTAAGTGATAATACTAAACTTTCTTCCAAACAAACATTATCAAAATTTTCAATTTTTCAACAAATTACACATTTGAAGTTATAAAAACGCAATGAATATCAAACGCACACAACCGCCTTGGCTCAGCTGTGTAGCCGCTGCACGATCCACACAATCACATTCGGTTACGTGCATTACATTGCACACTACAAAAAAACACATTTTTTTTTTATGCCTAAAAATAAAAGTCGTTTCCCAGCAATTATTTTTGGTCAATGTGATTTAGTTTGATGTACAGAGTGCGTAGATTTCGGTTATGTGATGGGTCTTTTTACACTCTGTATAAATGGTATAGTTGTATTCCTCGGGAACAGTACTTTTTTTCGGGATAAAAGGTACCCTATGTCCGTTTCTGTACACCTGATAATGTATATGCAAAATTTCAGGATGATCGGTTCTGTGGTTTAGGCGTGAAAAGGTAAGAAACAAACAAACTTACTTTCGCATTTATAATATTAGTTAGGATATACAAGGTTAGTCGGAAAGGGGGTACTAATCCGCAAGCCACTTAAAGTATCACAGATGACGGTTTTAAAGCAAGTATTAAAATTTCAAAATTCGATAATTTTTATTTCCATGTAAAATATTTTTTATTTTAGTTTTTTCAAACATTCTTCGTCCCTACTTTAGTTTTTTTTTTTTTTTTTTATTTATTTATTACTAGGCCTGCGTTTGGCCGCCATCTCGCCTGATGTTAAGCGATGATGCGGTCTACGATGGAGCACGGATTTAGTTACGAATTCAGAAAATAGAGCTTCTAATTCGTGACCCCAAATATGACCTAAAATGTAAACACAGCTGATCATAGTTGAGGATGGACAGATTTTAGCAATTTTTTTATGTAGTTTTGAACAGCAATTTCTTTTAAACTATTGTGTATTGAGGAAAGTGGTAGAACAAAAGTTACTCATTATTATGGGTACTTTAACACCCTTTCGGATTAGTACCCCCTTTCTGACTAACCTTGTATATACAGGGTGTTAACGAATTCGTGTAATTCCTTAAAACCACATGATCTACTACTGATGTAGACAGGCCACGCACGGGATTTTGCTAGATTAAAAATAAAAAAATAAAATTATTATTTTTTCATGCGGCTTTGTTACCGATCGTTTCTAAACCCCCTAATAAAGATTCAGTAAAAAAATAAGAATTTATTTTTTTGCAAAAAAAAATGTTTTATTTGTGTGAACATTTCGATTCCACGCATAAATTAATGAAAGCACGGCGACACAGCTGGCAGACACGACTAACGCGATATCGCTCTTTGCAGTCAGATAACTCAAGGCTCTAAAACGACTTAGAAATAGAAAATCAAGTTTTATTATCGTTTTTTTTTGTTGATTTTCAAAAATTCCCATTTAGGGTTAATCTGTGTCACCAGTAGATCACGTGATTTGATGGAATTACACGAATTCGTTAACACCCTGTATATTTCCAGTGATATTAATATTTCAAATTAGAGAGCATCATCATCTGCCTAGCCTTTTCCCAACTATGTTGGGGTCGGCTTCCAGTCGAACCGGATGCAGCTGAATATCAGTATTTTACATGGAGCGACTGCCTATCAGACCTCCACAACCCAGTAACTGGGTAATACGATACTCTTGCTAAGACTGGTTGTCAGACTTTCTGGCTTCTGACCAACAGTAACGACTGTCAAAGATCTACAAATGACAGCCGGGACCAACGGCTTTACGTGCTTTCCGAGGCACGGAGGAAACTCGCTGTGGTAAATGTTCACCCATCCACAGACCAACCTCGGCAAGCGTGGCTTAACCCGGAAGATCGGTCTATGCGGCTGTAATTATTTAGCCACGAGCTCCTCAAATCAGAAATTCAAATTAGAGAGCCTCATGGTAACCACGCTGATAATGAACGTCGATGTTGCAAAAGAAAGCCGCTCACCGCTTCCTAGTATTTATGCTATAATGAAGAAACTCCCCAGCAACAGATCTGTCTAACTTAACTCCGTTAGTTTTTAAAAAGTTAGGCACGGGATCAAGTCTATAGGGACTAAACACACAAACTTAATTTAATTATCTCTTGCGTTAATGGTGAAGAAAAACATCGTGAGGAAACCAGCACACCTGAGGCAGCTCGAAACAGCAGTGCAATTCTGTAAGAATCTCACCTCGATCGCGACTGTCATTTAGACACTTGTGACACAGCGTGGATAACAAAACTACGCGTTGTTGATTATACTGTAGATTATCTGTGTGTTATTTGCTTCTATGACCCATACCGTGACATTTTGGGTATCGAGTTAACCGTCGATATTGAGGTGGGTTTCATATAGAATGACACTACAGTTCTCGATGGTGTGTCTAGTCCGTCAACCCGCACCAGGCCAGCGTGCAAGGCTTAAATAAGTAGTTTTATAATATTATGTCTTAGTTTATAGTAGTTTTGTTATCCACGCTGTGTCACGACAAGTGTCTAATTGACAGTCGCGATCGAGGTGAGATTCTTACACTGCTGCAGTGCGAGCACGGTTCTTTGATCGATAAACTTCTCGACTCGATAAAAGTTTAAACATACCGAATTTCGGACGGTTTTAGACGGTTGTCTTCTCGATAGCTTATCGACTTTTCAAATGGCAACACCAGATTTAAAAATATCATTCACTCATGTAGACTTTATTTTATTTACGAAATAATCTTTTCCTGGTTATTTCTCGCGACTGAAAACTATTTCGTTTGTTAGAAATATTGTAAACGTTTTTTTATAATCTTTGTAAGATTGTAAAAAATAGTTAAAATATAATTTTAGTGGCATACAGTCTGTCAAAAAAGAGTAGAAAAATTGGGGGCACCACTAGTCATACATCATTAAATTAAATATAAATTCGCATCTCTAAACTCCGCTTGTGGATCCTTTTCATGTCACGATGCGTTCTGCTTTCAACATCTAACAAAATTAATTCTCCAAAATCCATTTGTTTTGCAAAAATAGCTTCAAAGAATCTTTATCTACCAACTTTTAACTGACGACAACAATTCGTGATAATTCGAGAAATTTACCAATAAGAACTGTCAAAACTCGACATATTCGATAAGATTTGTCGATTATATCGGTTATGTATTAGTTTTTCTATGGGCCAAGTTGCCTGAAATAAAAGATATTATTATTATTAAATCCTTCTCATTCTGTGAAAAGGCCCGTGGTCAGCAGTGGAACAGATTACTGTAATAAGCTTCTGTCGGCCTGAATAGGCTGATGATGATGACAGAAGTTTATCAACATCAATTCGCATTTTAGTAGTTGAATAAGTTAGCATTCTTAGTTTCTGAGATATTAAGGTTTATTTAAATGACTCGGATTCGTCGCTCTCGAGTGTATTATGACTAAAACTAAATATTTTAATTGCGGTGTTTAAGTGCGTTTGTTATTCCTGTAACATTTTATATAGTCACGCCTGCAATCCCTGACGATGTAAGCAGAGGTGCTTTTACAGGAGCCAGTATAGCCATTTTCATAATTGCTATTAATTCCCATGTAATTGCCATTTTCCAAGTACCATAATGATAGATAGATATACATTATTGTACACTAAAAAAAAACAGAAGGAATACAAATAATTAAGAACAGGTACAAATGGCGGTCTTGTCGCTGAAATTAATTACTTCCAGACAACCATTGGATTGAAAGAATGATTAAGAAATACAAAAAAAACGCCAGGTAAGTCACAACTCGCTTACCCGCGACGAAGGGGAATTATATTCTCTCAATATTATCACAGTTGATCTACAATTTCCGGCACGACAAACAGTCCAACACATCCTGTCTTCCAGACGTAAACACGAGTTTTTTAATGCCCAAAAAAAACAAAGAAACATATTATCTTTTTCCTGTTATCCCCTATCTGTCTATCTTGTTTGATATCGTACATAGTAGGTGATTTATTGACGAAACGAAAACAACAATAATCCGTAGGGATTCAGTTAACTTCGACAAAATAAGGGGAAAATTGGTAGTGACGTCACACGTCGTCCTGTCAACGCTTGTGTCATCGTTAAATTCATAAAATGGATGTTACACATTGGTTTTGCTTAAAACATCCTTAGGGTGCCTTTCCACCAGAGGTGTGTAGCTACGCTGCGAGAATTTAAAAGCTAAGCTACGAAACTATGTGACCATTTCCACTGATGCTAAGCTATGTAGCGGAGCGAGTAAGATGTGCTATGCAAATGCGCCGCAGCGAGGAAGGTTGGGGCACCAAACTGATGTAGCAGACGGCCCCAGGTTCTCTTGAGCTAGGGACACGTCTGCTACACCAGTTACAAGGAAGGTCGCAGACTAAGGGGTCCTGCCTACCCCTAGAACAAACAAGAAAAACACTTTTCAAGACAACTTCTATAATTAGAAACACTTAAGGGCTCTAAACTGCACACGTAAAATTTTGAATTAGAAACAACTTATTCGAAGCGATACTTCTACTCGGCGTGGTACGAGTATGCGACTCCTCCCAGTGTAGCTGAGTACCGGGAGCTCAGCGGTACAGTGCCTTGCGCAGCTTGAGGTATGCGAAGTATTGACACTAGGGAAGGCACGTGGAACATAGCTACACCACTCGCAACCATCCATAGCACGTATCCATAGCTTGCATACATAGCACGCATCGACAGCATCCTTCCATAAATATAAAAAACGTAGCTTAGTTGAATCAGTTTTCACCAGTGCTGTGCTATGTGGACCAGTGAATATGATTGGTGGATATCAAACGCATCCTCAGCAACGTTGCATAGCACATCACTGGTGGAAAGGCACCCTTATTAAGCGAATTTGTCCGTATGGGTAAATTTTAATGTATGACAACAAGCAGACGTATGAATTGATTATAGAATACTGATCCAGACATTAATTCGGAAAGTCGTGAGTGCGGTCTGAGATCGAACTTAGATCTTCCTATCGAAGGCAAGCTCACTGCTACTCTCCTAACAAGATTTTAGGTAATTTATTTGAAAACACTAGCTTTCGCCCGCAGCTTGTAATGTAACAGACGGCCCCAGGATCTCCTGAGCACGTCTGCTACACCAGTTGTAAAGAATGTGAGGTTATTAGTGAATCCTATCTATCTATCCCTAGTCGGGCAAATAAGGAAAACACTTAAAACACGACAACTTTACAATATGATAGTAAAAAAACACTAAGTCAGTAAATCCGAGAGTCACACGTAACAGTAATTGGACGACGGCCACACGTAAATGAAATGTGACTGATGGAACACACAATCCTGTAAACTCGGTAATGCGAGCACGAAGTGAGGTGAAGGCTGGAAGGTTAGCAGCAGTGGTGGTTAATAAAACGTATAGCGCCAAAATATAACAGACTATGTGTACATAGCGTATAGCGTTTGCTATAGCGGCTCTGACTTCGCGCTATATTATAACGCCTCAACCTACTCAACGAATAAAAGTCTAAACGCGCATAGCGGGGCCAGAACGAGACAGCAAGATAGCGTAGCAACAGCGCTTAAAGGAATGAAATATTATTATATTCCTTAGGTGTACAGCGCGTTGCGAGATAACATTTACCGCGCATCATCAAGTCCGTTTAGCGCGTTGTCAAATAAAATTATAGCGTCTCCGCGTTCAGACTGCGCCGAGTTTTGTAACACTGCGTTATAATGATAGCGTATAAAATAACAGACTATATGAATATATTTTATAGTTTATAACACGTCTACAGTTTATAGCGGATTTGAACATCACTAGTTAGCAGTGCGGTGGTGATTCAGTAGCTCGTCAACCAGACGGAGTGCTGGTAGTTCAGCAGCGTAGCAGTGCCGGAGGCCCAGCAATGGCCGACTCGGCGGAGAGCTGGTAGTTCAGCAGCGTAGCAGTGCCGGAGGCCCGGTAATGGTTCACTCGGTGGAGTGCTGGTAATTCAGCCGTGCGGCAGTCCGCACCCTTTCGTCGTTCCTTTCAGAATCCCATCTGTCATCAATAAAAAAGTATAAAATATAAAATAGCAAGTAGGTAGGTGAATATTTATGATTATTTACGGTTTACTCACGTGTATTTTTCGGGATTGCCCGACTAGTTTCGGACCCAATCGGAGTCCTTATCCCCAAAAATACACGTGAGTAAACCGTAAATAATCATAAATATGAATGTGTCTCACGAAAGTTATAATAATAATAAGGTAGGTGAATGACCATGAAGGTGATACTACAAGCTTCGCTTGCGTGAAATTTTGAACCCGTTAAGTGACGATTTTCCATACAAACTTTCATCCCCTATTTAACTCCCTTAGGGGTTGAATTTCAAAAAATCCCTTCTTAGTGGATGCCTACGTTACAAAAGGAACCTACTGTCAAAATTTCAACTTTCTGACCCCAGTGGTTTAGGCTGTGCGTTGATAGATCAGTCAGTCAGTCAGTCAGCTTCTCCTTTTATATGTATAGATTAATTAATACTACTCGAATAAAATTAATTAAGCTGCTTATACAGGTTGAAATTGTAAACACTCGACAAACCGAAATGGGAGATTGTACTCATCACTATGAACAACTTTTACTATGGGAACAAATAGGAAATCGCGAAAAAAAAAACAGCTGTTCCCTACATTTTGATGAGTTGTGCGAACATAATGAGTACAATCTCCCATTTCGGTTAGTCGAGTGTTTACAATTTCACCCTGTATAGTCTATAAAAAACTGGCCAAGTGCGAGTCGGACTCCGGTTCCGTACCATTATCTACAAAAACGGCAAAAAATCACGTTTGTTGTATGGGACACCCTTTAATATTTATTTTATTGTTTTTTAGTATTTGTTGTTATAGCCGCAACAGAAATACATCATCTGTGAAAATTTCAACTGTCTAACTTATGTTTTATGAGATACAGCCTGGTGACAGACGGACAGCGGAGTCTTAGTTTCTTTGGTAGGATCTAAACCACCTCAGAAGGTGTAAAACTATAAAGCAAAAATAATGCATAAAAATAATTTTATGAGTTAGATCATTTCGATGAACCGCATTAATTAATGAAACCACGGCGACACAGCTGTCGGGCACGACTAGCGCGACAGCGCTCCACGCTGTCAGTTAAAAACCGGCCAAGTGCGAGTCGGACTTGCGCATGAAGGGTTCCGTACTATCTATATATAAAAATGAATCGCTATTTCCCTTGGTCATCGCATCACGCGTGAACGGCTGGACCGATTTCGCTATTTTTTTTTTGTTTTGTTCCTAATTGTCAGGAGAAGGTTCTTATGAAAGAAAATTTTGATATTTAAAAAAAAAAAAACTAATTATATCAGTATATCCATATTCATAATCTGTTTACCGCATGCATGAAAATGGTTTTAACTTTTTGTTACTGTTTTGATTTTGTTTTTGAAGGTAGGTAGTAAGTAGAAAAAAGTGCATTGCAACGCATGCCGGATACAGCTAGTTATTTATAAAAACGGCAAAAAATCTAGTCTATTGTATCCCCTTTATATATTTGTTTCATTTTAATTTAATTATTTATTTTAAAGTGAATATACAAGGTTAGTTTTAGTATATGCGAAACCTGAAATTAGTTTGTTCAGAATCACTAGGAGAATCGATTGACATATTTTTTTCACCACTTTTTTTTTTGTTTTTTTTTTTTTTCATAAATTTCAATTTTGTTTCAGTAGGTTTCTACCCATAACAATTAACGGGAATAGACACCTTGAGGCTTGAAATGGTCAGCTCGGTCAGTTTCCGTGTATTAGACAACTCCTGCATAGCACATCTCAGGCATTTCACACTTTTTTAGCGAACTTAACGCGACATAAACTAAGGTGTAACTTGGAGATTTACTAAAAAAAAACACATATTCAGGTAGTTCTGATGAAAATCTTGTTGGGGTGTCTCGGTTTTCGCATAAAGTAAAAATAACGTTGTATAACTAAATATTCTGTGAATATTTCAAGCGTCTACCTGTTGCCGTTATCAATTACGAGCAAAAACGAACAAAAAAATCACGTTTGTTGTATGGGAGCCCATTTATGTATTTATTTTATTCTGGTTTTTAGTATTTGTTGTTATAGCGGCAACAGAAATACATCATCTGTGAAAATTTCAACTGTCTAACTATCACGGTTCATGAGATACAGCCTGGTGACAGACGGACAGACAGACGGACAGCGGAGCCTTAGTAATAGGGTCCCTTCTAACCCTTTGGGTACGGAACCCTAAAAACAGAAAACCGTGTTTTTTTTGTTATTTTTTTCTGAATTTATTGAATTCCTGTGGTCCTATCTGTATCACCAGTAGATCACGCATAAGAATTGGTTTCCAGTGTAAACTTTACACTCTGTATATGGTAAATTATTCACGCGGTAAAGTAACAAACACACTTTACATTTCTCACAAACAACACGAAATTTTTGCATAAAATTTAAATAAAATAAACCCTCTTTTCTAGGAATTAACGAAGACAAAAGTGGATAATATTTAAGAGCTCGTTTACATATGAGATACAAGGGAAAGCTTTGCCGGGGAATCCCCTTTATTTTCAGGAATTCTAAGTGCAAAGGTTACTCTAAAAACTCCTGGAAGTGGGAAAATGGAGAAGGCTTAAGGAGAGATATGGGTACCTAATGGGTAATGTACCTGCATTTAGGTGGATGCGTTTTGTTTCCGCTCCGTACAAAATTTAGTCCCTATTTAGGTACTCTTTTTTTGGAATTTAAGGTATAGTATTTATGTGTTTTTGTTGTATCAAAACAATATTATTCGTACTAATAATTAAAACTTGCATCATTATTTAATTTTAAATAGTTACAAAAGTTTCAATTAAATTGTTTAATTTATTTTTAGTATTGCATATCAATTAAAATGTCATTCAATGCAAAAAATAAAGAATGTCTTACAATAATATAGCAACAATTTTTAATAATTTCCAAAAGTATGTATAATTTATGAAAGTAAGGGCTGATTTTTCAATCGTCAGATAACTTTTATCTGGGGAATAAGTTTGAAGTTTTGACAGCTTTTGTATAGAAAATCTATCAAACCGTCATATTTATTCGTTGGATAAAATTTATCTGACGATTGAAAAATCGGCCCTAAGTCAAATATAATTTATATTCATTTTTTTAAATCAATTAAATACCTTATAATTGTACAATAAACTGACCACCGGTAGGTAGCTTGGACCGTGTTCCCGATGCCGGTGGGCTAGTTTCGTTTTATGTTTTGAAATGTTTTTTTAAAGATTATTAAAAAAAAAACATTTGGCTGTCTATAAAGATGAATAAAGGGAACAATAACTATACCATTTGTAAAAAATGCTGTTATACCCTTTTCACCATAAGTTGATTCCTGACGTTTCTCTACAAAACGTTACCATACAATGAATACCAAATACTTTTAAAAAACAAAACATGGATAATGTAGCTATTTTACAGTTTTTGATGATGTCGTCAACGTTTTTTCGATAGCAGTCACCTTACGGCTACAATTTACGAAATGACCGACCTGTCAGGAATCATCTTAGAGTGAAAATAGTATAGTAAATCTGGAGTCATTCGCAAATTGTGAACAGCGTAGGTTTCAGTGTAAAAAATAATTGCAAATAAAAAAATACTATTTTGTATGATGCAGCGATGAAACGCATAACCAAACGAAAACAAATAAATTTAATGGGATTTGCGTTTGGTTTGAAATTGCGAACAATGCCCTTGGAAAATCCATGGTTTTAGGGAGAAAATTATCTTGAATGGAATTGTCACCATGATTTGGAAGAAAAGGTGTGAAGTGATTTAGTTGGATCAGTAAAAGAAAATCAATTGCCTTAATTTGTCCATTAAAATAATGTGGAAAGTCCGTATGGTACCGGATGTAAAGAATAGACCACCCCATCTCTTCTCGTGGGTGTCACAAAAGGCGACTAAGGGATTCACTAGAAGATGAGCAGCAGCGTTTTCTGAGTACTGTAACAACTATACTGCGATCGCCAACCCGTCTGCCAAGCGTGGCAATTATTGTAAACCCCCCAAACATGGATAGTAGCGATGCTTGGGGGAGGCCTATGTCCAGCAGCGTAGCGTGGGGCAGTGTGTGTCTGTCTGTGTGTGTGAAACTTAGGCAAAACACACACTGCCCCGCGCTACGCTGCGGAGTGCGTGGCGACGGAACCACGCGTGCGGCTGCGGGAGTACAGATCTGCTGACGATAGATTCGCACACTGCACCGCATCACGCAGCGTAGCGCGGGAGTGCGTGTTCTTACGTTGTTTGTGGGATACTCAACTTCAAAAACCAAAACGTCAACAATCGAAATATCAGCACTATATAATCAACAGTTTAATTGTTCAATGAATCAGAATAACATTAGCTTAAAACATAAACGGTTCAAAATGTAACACTTCAGATGAGCAACGAATCTGAATGTCACTAATTTAAAACGTAAATTGTTCACTTAATCAACACTAGAAAATCGATGTTTAACTAAATATCATAAAATATTCAGTCATAATATAATATTCGTCGCAGACATTGTTAAACATAACATACTGAAATGTCTGGTTTTCTATTGTGAATCCTTTATTCTGAACCGGTGGCCAACATAATTTTGAAAGATCGGATCAAGTTATCATCGACGAATAATAAGTTATGACTGAATATTTCACGATATTTTGTTAAACATCGATTTTCTAAAGTGTTGATTAAGTGAACAATTTACGTTATAAATCAATGACATTCAGATTCGTTGCTCATCTGAAGTGTTGACATTTTGAACCGTTTATGTTTTAAGCTAATGTTATTCTGATTCTTTGAACAATTAAACTGTTGATTATATGGTGTTGATATTTCGATTGTTGACGTTTTGGTTTTTGAAGTTGAGTATCCCACCCGCAAGTATCTGTGTTTGTATAAAAAACACGCGTAGTGCAACACACAGAAAATGTAAGTGTGTGTGTTGCAGATCACGCGCCTACATGCGGAGAAACACGCACCTCCGCGCGTGGGTGCGGGGCAAGACGCAACGTATGGCACACCGAGTTCTGCAGTTTCGTGCGTGATTTTGACAGAGCTAGACGTACTACCTATTTCGAAATGGATCTCGATATCGATCGATTTATATTCGAAATCGAAAATCGTGAAGCAATTTGGAATACGAAACGTAAAGAATATAGTGATAGAGTACATGATTATAAAAACTAAACAGATAATATAACTGCAGCGTCCTGAATGAGGTCTAAATGAATAACAATTTTTAGTATAAAAAAACAATGCTCTGCAATGTACTGTCACCAGGTAATTAATATATACAGGGTGTTAACGAATTCGTGTAATTCCTTTAAACCGCGTGATCTACTGATGACACTGATTGACCCTACATACGTTTTTTTCAGAATCAACAAAAAAAAGTTTTCAAATAATGAACCATGGTATTCTGTATCTGAGTAATTTAAGCGTTCCAAGTTAACTGACTGCGTGGAGCGATAGCGCACTGGTCGTGCCCGTCAGCTATGTCGCCGTGCCTTCATTCATTTATGCATGGGATCGAAATTCAAATAAAATAAAAACAAAAATTGGGAAAAAAAAGTTAATTTTTGTTTTTAATCAATCTAAATCCCGTGCGGGTTTAGTCTATACCATTAATAGATTATGTGGTTTGAAGGAATTACACAAATTCGTTAACACCCTGTATATGATATAATTACAAAATATCTAATATTTAGAAGATATAACAACTGAATCAATAATTTTATTAGATATAACGATCAGTAAATATAATAAACTTTAGATATAATTTTAAAATAACTATTTTTTATAAGCATAACATACATTGAATATAAAATCGTTCGGTATACCACTCAAATGACATAAAACTTATTTAGTCTATTAGGAGCAAATACATAAAATCAACAAAATCAGTTCCTTCTAACCTAACCCAAGCTAATCCATTTCGTCGGGGTGCCCTAACCTAATAACTGGAACCAACTTGGATGTAGCGCTCGCCGGCCGCTGCCGCGGCACGCTCGCTTCGCTCGCTCGGCTCGCGCGTTGGTGGTCACAGTTCTAACCTAACCCATCTGGTCGGGGTACCCTAATCTAGTCACTCCGTCCTACTTGGATGTAAACATGCAATGAGTAAGCGTTAATTCAAAAGAGTTTTATATTAAATGATTTTCGATCAGATGAACGTTATATCTAATAATATTAGACGAAATGAGTGTTCGAGTATATAAATGTTATATCTAAAGAAATTATATCAACAGTTGGTATAACTCACGTTTATTATATCTTGTGAACGTTATTGAAATGAAAATATACCAAATAACGTTATATGTAGGCATGGGTAATATCGCTTTTACACGATATCAAATCGTATCTATGTATCGGTTTAGAATATCGGATATCGCATCTATATATTTCAATATCTATATATTGGCTGAATCAGTGTGGAACTCGAAATCGGTACTGTGATATTTAGGTTTCGGTTTTGTTCGATTCATGTACATAATTGTAACTACATCAATCCCGCCCGCGCGCATCCCAAGGATACGGTACCTACCACCGTACTACTACAGTACTACTGTACCCGAATCAGTTTGAACCGAATATCATAGATCATGCGATACAATATCGGTATAGTGTCTTGTTCTGTCACTCGTCGCGCTTTATTCGGTATAGGTACGCGGATACCTGATATATGGATTCAGTACCGTCCGATATATAGGTATTGGATATTGTGCCGATATATAGATATCGTATCTATATACGATTTGTATCGCCCACTCCTAGTTATATGATATGAGACGCACCCACTGTCACCACCGCAAGCTGCTGTGAAATGAGGCCTCTAGGCCACCGCAGGATTATACTGCAGCTCCGCGCGTTTGTGCGGAGAAATCTGCATGATGATGCAGATCTGCACTCGCGCACCCGCACACGTGGCTCCGGGGTGCCACGCACCCCGCAACGTATTGCGGGGCAGTGTGTGTTTTGCCTTATTTCAGTTGTACGATGATGATGATGCAAATGTTTTGGCTAAGTTTTATGACCGTCCGCTTGCCTGACGTCAACCCTCCTTGGGAATGCTTTTGTAATCACCACCAGTCTTTGTCATCTGTAACTATTCGCACAATACTGTCGTGTGTGTACGGCACGTAAATGGATATCGATTCAGAATTTTATTCCTTTCATAAAGTTTTAATCTTCACCATTAAAACTTGGACATTGTTATCTGTTTGAACGAGGCAATTCAAAGGAAATGTCTTCTTAGCAGACGAAAAGAAAAAAACTATGTTTAAAAATTTATAGTTTAAAAAAACTAAAAAAAACACGCAAAAATATGAAATAATGGATGCCTCTTAGCAAATACTAGAATTACTTTTTGGGTTAAGATCAAACGACGACCGTAATCGAAATTTGATTAAAACAGAAACATTTGTCAAATGTTGTAAATTAGCGGAATTAGCTCCCGTGAACCTAATAAGTGTGTTAAAAGAAGCGAGAATGGTAACTTATGATTTCTTGTTTAAATTTTATTATCTTCTCTTGGTGTGATGAAAAAAGAAGATAGAATTAGGCTATTTTATAATTTGACATTGAAGAGCGGGGCCTCCTAGCACAGGTATATCTTTTACTAAAAAGGAGGTCCCTATATAAGATTTACTGTTAAAGTTGTGCAAGTTCCTGCAATAAACTTTTTTTTTTTTTTTTATGACTTGCACAATTTTAGTGGAATCTTTAATTTATCTTAAACTTTCTTTCTAGGAGTGGTGACCATAAATTACGTCAATAATGACCCCTCTTTTTTCGTCGGGGGTTAAAAAAGACACCACCGAAGACACAAGGGGGGTCCTGCGCAGTCGGCACCATGATGGTTCAAGTTATTTTCCGGGAACTTTACCGCGATTGCCGCGATGAGTACTTTAATGTTAAAGTTAATGTTTGAACACGTTTGAGCAACAAGATGTTTTAAGAAAGCCTAGATTTTTTTTTTCTTAATTTTTTTTTTTGTTATTTTACTATGGTAGTTGACCATGGTCTGAACAATGTTTGTTCTAGTAAAACAACCAATTAAAAGTCAGCGTGTATACTTAAATTCTTGTCTTTGCCCGTTTTCTTTCAAAAACAGACTAATACAGGAAACTCGGTTTCTCTTCGCATCGTTGGAGGCAACTAAAGAATTTTATCTATTGGAGGGACAGTAGTATTTACCCAACTGTGAAGATTACAGAATAATTCCTTCAAGATCATATCAGTTGGTTTCACTTCGGTCTTCGAATAATCGTGTTTAGTATTTTTCAGAGCGGTGCGACGCGAACCAAACGGATGCCAATCACAATTGAAAATTGATCGCACCACGCTGCTTTGCGCAAAAAACTCCAGCCAGTGTTCAAGCATACGTCGCAACTTGCACGCGCAAATAGTTTGTGCGCAAAAATCACGATACACTGTACTGTATCCACACGATATCTGATAGACCCCTAGACCACTTCGGCTGTCCCATTTCAAAACCTAGTAAGGGACTAATGCAGTAGCTATACTAATAATGGCAGGGACCAGCTGAAAATCAGTGCTGTGCTGTACGCACAGTGAATACTGAGCTGGATTCCTTGCCACACACCGATTATATCTTTTAAATGTGTTGCTTAAGTACTGTTTTATATAATATCTTGTGTGTGTGGCAAAATAAATGGTTTAATGGACAATGGTTTAAATGGATACCTAGTAAGTGCCATTTACTGCCTCTGATCATTTTAAAACCTAGTAAGTCACTTTAACCACATGGTTTTACCTAACATAAATACTTTTCAAAGGCTGACCAATTTAACGTTTATGCGCTCTCCTGTACAATTTATTTTCGAGCCCTTACTAGGTTTTGAAATAGGACAGCTGACTTGTGTTGCGGGCCCCACTTAGGAGGGGGGAGGCGCAGTCTACTGGACATAAGCCTTCCAAGTTGCTCCGCATAACTCAATCCTCCACCTTTCGCGTCCAGTGCAACCCAATTACCTGTGAATTATTATTTTTGGTGCTCCTCTCATTTTTGCTGCTTGCCCTTGTGCTTTAATACGACCTTGCTTGACTTCGCAGGCAACCGTCATTTGTATCATGTGCCTCATAACTTTTCTTACACTAAACATGCTCAGTTGAGCAATCGTCAAGACTCTGTCACTCAACACACCCATAGTTTTATTGAAATACAAATGTAAATTGCTTTACTAATCCCTTTTGCCCGCTGTACAAATTAGAATATGCGCAAATACCTAAGGCCGGGCGCTCATTGTGATTTTTTGTCACGGTGACTTTTTGTTACGAAGTCGAATTCCATGAAAATATATATGTATTTGTCATCGTAATATCACGTCACCATAGTGAGCGCAGTCCCATATATCTTCATAGCATTCGACTTGGGTAACAAAAAGTCACCGTGACAAAAAATCACAATCAGCGGTGGGCCTTGGGTAGCAAAAAGTCACCGTGACAAAAAATCATAATCAACGGCGGGCCTAAGATTAACCGTGCATCCGGACAATTTAGGCATGCGTACATCGATCATATCGCATCGCACCGCTTCACAAAATTCCTAACGCTCCTGTATCTTCTAGATAAAAATCTTCACCAGTAAAAAAAGAGGTTTTAAGCTTAGCCAAGCTGCACGTCCACCTATCGAAGTCCTCCTTTATAAAACTTGCATTAAGGATTCAAAAAGTTTTTCCTTTTGTGCAGTAGATAGTCCCAAGTTTGAAGCCTGGTTGCATACGTAACGAGAACATTTGTGCAGTCTTGGAGTACGTGATGTAACTGCTCATGTTCTGAAAGCTAAGGAGGTTGCATTTATATAATGCTGTTGGTTCTAATGGTGTGGTCAGCATGCGAATTGCGTAATACATTCGTAATTTCAATAGCTTTCATTTCGACATTACAACAAGCAACGTTTTGATTTTTATTAATGTCTTTGAAACATTAAATTATAATAAACGAAAATGACAGTGAAATCTTATTCTAGACGCATTTTAACATTAAATTACGATGTTTTGTTCTGACTATGACGCGTATATAAAACATTTAAACATACATACTTATGTACGGTCAGCATCAAAAGTAGCTGAACATTTGAGTTTTTAAACTTGGCATTAATTATAAAACGAATTGTTTTAAAACAAAAAGTTTAATAGATACCTAGAGCTGCTAGATATAGCTATAAGTATGCCTTAATTTTTTTGCTTCCTATCAATTAATTATCTAATTAAAGCCAAGTTTAAAAACTCAAATGTTCAGCTACTTTTGATGCTGACCGGACTAAAATAAAACTAAGTTGATGATAAATAACAGATGTTATTTTTTTTTTAAACGTTGCCCCTCACTAAGATTTCTCTTGTATCGTGGGTGCGTTTACAGACACAAATCTCACAAACAAACGCCTAGACCCGAAACAACAATCACTAGTATCATCTATTATCTGACATACTCGTATATGCAATATATAGGCATAGAAAGATCATATTATATATTGTTTTTATTTTCATTACACTAAGGACCGAAGCGGGGGGTTGAAATTTTAAAATAGGGTTACTCGGTCAAGTGTGGATTATATGTGTCTAAATCCACACTTGACCGAGTAACCCATTATACCCAAATAACATTTGGTATTACGATTGATTACTAAAATGTTTTATTTAAAAAGATCTAAAAGTTTGGAAATAAAAGCTTTGGCGACGGTCATAATAAAACTATTGCACATTTATTTTGATCAATTGTCCACCGAGAAAGCTTTTAGTTTCCAAATGTATCACATGTCTTTTTTTTTGTTTTTTAGAACATTTTATGTTTTCTTTGTTTTTTGTAGATTTTTTAAATGATATGTTTTATTAAGAGCCAGACGAGCGTAATTTACGCCGCGTAAATTGAGTCGCTCAATTTCAGTTACGTTCGGTTTCATACAATGTCACGATTCGTGCCAGACGATGACGCAAAATGTGTCCGTTAACTGCTTAAAAAAAAGTACGCTGACTTATTTTACGCGACACATGGCTCAAAAAATTACGCTCGTTTGGCTTTACCCTAAGGCTGAAGCCAGACGAGCGTAATTTAGGCGGCTCATAATGAGTCGGAGTAAATTTTATGTAAATCCTTCAAAAAAAAAAATACGCCGAGCCAGATGAGCGTAATTCACAAGACGCAAAATGAGTCTGCGTAATTTTTTAGAAGGATTTAGTTAACTCCTTCTAAAAAATTACGCCGACTCATTTTGAGCCCCGTAAATTATGCTCGTCTGGCTTCAACCTAACTTCTTGCAGATATCATATGAAATAATTATAATTATTATTACTACCAAACAATGTTAATATGAATGCTCAATCTCGATATGTTTAATTTTATTTTATTTTCTCAAATTTCACGATTAATTTCTCTATTTTTATTATTATTACCCTGATTACACCTAGTTATATGTGCATGCTGTGGTCTCCTGTAATTGAAGGAGCACATGGAAAATAACCTATTTAGTATTGTGATTTGTTTTGTGTATGTGTATCCTTTGTTGGAGATCCTAAATAAATAAATAAATAAATATACCTTATGCTTTCCAGAATAGAATACTCCACCCCTTTCCCATCTGTCGATCTCGTAGAAAGCGATTATACGTAACAACAACAGAGTCCTTCAAAACAACTTATAAAAAATTACTTTAAAAAAAAGTAAAAACCGACTTAAAAAAAAATTAAAAGAGTAAAATAATTACCATATTATAAAACAGTTTCAGAAGTCGGTGCAATTTTACAGTGAATCAAATTAAAGACACCGTCTTATGAAACTGTTTTCAGAAACTAAAACTGAAAGAAAGGTCAAAGGAAGTCCTTTGACATTTCTTTCTTCATGCCTTCATTAATTGTAGCGGTTTTTGGGAGGCCCTTGTTTAGAGGTGTATGTTCACGAAACTATAATCATGAGGAAAATACGTTTTATTTTTGTTAATTTTGCAGCGGTTTATGTGTTTCCGCATTAAACAAATACAGATGATAATTACGTATCAGGTGTTAATTGTAATTTACACTATTCCCGTCAATTAAATAATGTTTCATTAACTTTGTACATTTTATTACGTATTCATTCTCTCGTTTTTAGGGTTCCGTACCTAGGGGTGCGTGGTCAGAAACCTCCTCGAGTGCCTGGTGGCTGCTGGTCCCTTATGGATACGTCCGGGGGGAACAGCAGTTACTCGGGCCGGTGCACCCTGGGCACGGGCAATAGCTCTCGCGAGCTATTGTCTGTGGCGAATTCTGACCAAGGGAGGGTGGCCAGTTGGCCACGGGAAGGCTCTTCCCCGCCCTCTCATCTAGGAGAGGGCGTGGTAGAATAGAGCCTTGCAGGGGCGACGGGTTTGTCAGCTGGCAATAGTTGGCTGGCAGACACGGTCTGGTGCAGACCACCGCTCGGCCCGACCCGTAATCCTCATTGAGAGGACCGGGGGTCTTGGCTTAATCGCCTGGACTGCGAGGATGATAAACTCTATAAATGGTTCCCTAATCCCAAGCTGCGACGCATGGCGAGGGGATGTATGGCTGCAAGGCTGGCAGTTCCAAGTGCGGGTCCCGTTAGAGTACCGGCCGACCCTCTAACGTAACAGGCTTATCCGGGCACAGGGGGCCCTACCCGGATGGACGATCTATCCCCCATACTCGTGGGATTTGTTATGGATCTTAATAAACTAAAAAAAACAAACAATGACGTTAAGGTGGGTGCGGTGTCAGAGAATGATACCGCATCGAGGATTACGAGAGCGGCAGCTCGTAGAGAGCATGCGGAGAGGGTGGATGTGGTGTCGGACTCTGACATCGCATCGAGTGTGACGGTGAGGTCGTTTGCCGAGGAGTCGGTAAAAAGTAAGTTTTTCCGCAAACGGCCTCGACAGTCTTCTCGCTCGGGATCGGACTCGGTCTCGAGCGAGGAGGAGGCACCGGCCAAAAAAGTCGGTGCCGGCAAGGGTGGCCGAGGGCGGCCACATTCAGCAGGCCAGCACGTTGGCCGGGCGGAAGCAAAGGCGGCATTCGCGGCGGCGCTACGAGCAGACAAGCTCGAGGAAGAGCAGCGCCAGCTCGCCAAGACCCAAAAAGTTTCCGTCGGTCGGGTCAATCGGCCGTCGGGGTCGTCCTCTGCAGCTGAAATGGAGGCCGAAAAAATGACCGCCGTGGAGCTGCAAGCAAAGCTCCAAGACGCCTTGACGGCAATTAAAAAGGTCGCCAAGGTGTCAAAGGGCCTAAAGGGTACATCCCAGAAGGCCCTTAACGAGGCGACCGGCTCTATCGCGGAAGCCGCGGACGCCCTGCTGAAGCGCACCTCTTCGGACGAGACGGCCAGACTCCAGCTGGAGAACGCCCGCCTAGCGGCCCGGCTCGACGAGCTCCGAAAGGAGCATGAAGAGCTCCGAGCCGAACTGATAAAAGACCGCCAGGAGCGCATATGCACGATGGCGGGTCTTACCACGCGGCCGTCCGAGACCGAGGAATCTGAGGTGGTTCGCCTCTTCAGAACGGAAATGGCGAGCCTTAGTGCTCGCTTCTCCGTCCTGGAGGGAAAACTTCTGCGTCCACCTTTGGCTGGCGATTGCTGGCGAGCTGACCAAGCTCCGCCAGTGACCTTCGCGGCTAAAGCCGCAATGCCGCGTCAGTCAACGCAGTCTAATCAGCCTGTCACCGCAGCCGCGGCCACTTCGGCTGCTTTGGCCACTAAAACCAAGGCTACCAAGGCTACGAAGGCACAAAAGGGCAAGGGAAAAGGCAAGAAGGGGTCTACAGCTGCCACACAGGATTCCTCCGCCCATGCATCGTCCACCCCGGCCTCGACTGCGACCGCCACGGTGTTGTCTGCGTCCGCCCCTTCTGGCGCTCAGCAGCATCCTGCGGCTCCCAAGCCCAACCAGGGTGAATGGGAGACCGTAGGAGCCAAGAAGAGGCAGAAGAAGACTGCCAAGAAGGCGGCCAAAAAGAAGGCGGCTGCCGACAAGAAAGCGGCGCAGTCCGCTAAAAAGGAGGCTGCGCGGCTTCGCGCTCCTAAGTCCACGGCTGTGGTGCTCACACTGCAGCCGGGGGCAAAGGAGAAAGGAGTGACATACGCCGGGGTCTTGGCGAAAGCCAAGGCCGACATTGATCTCGGTAGCCTCGGGATCCCGGGCATCCGGATGAAGCACACGGTCACCGGTGCCCGCCTGCTCGAGGTTCCCGGGGCCACCAGCGGCCCGAAAGCGGACGCCCTCGCTGAGAAGTTGAGGGCGTCTCTGGAGGCAGAGGAGGTCCGGGTGTCCAGGCCAACCAAATGTGCAGACTTGCGCATTTCAGGCCTGGACGACTCGGTCACGGCCGAGGAGGTCGTGGCAGCCGTCGCAAAGGTCGGCGGCTGCCCTCCGGAGCAGGTGAAGTCGGGCGCTATTCGCTCTGGCTTCACCGGCCTAGGGACAGCTCTGGTGAGCTGTCCCGTTGCGGCGGCCCACAAAATCATGGAGGGCCGTCGGCTGCTGGTCGGGTGGGTTTCGGCGCAGGCGAAGCTGCTGCCAGCCAGGACACTGAGGTGCTACCGGTGCCTGGCGAACGGGCACACAGGAGCGCTGTGCACCTCCGAGGCCGACCGCAGTGGAGTCTGCTTCCGCTGCGGTCAACCCGGGCACACTGCCGGCACGTGTGAAGCCACGCCGCACTGCACAATCTGTGCCGCTGCAGGCAAGCCGGCGGAGCACCGGGCAGGGAGTAAGGCCTGTGCCGAGCCCACTAATAAAAGGGGCAGAAGAGGGCGAGGCCGTGGCAAGAATGCCGTGGCCAAGGCGACTTCACAGCCGGTTAACCAACTGGCTGCCGAGAAGTCGCCGCAAAGCGGAGAGGGGGAGGCGTTCATGGACTGCCAGTGATGGCCCCACACCTGCGCCTCCTCCAATCCAACATCAACCACTGCGCCAGAGCTCAGGACCTTCTGCTCCAGAGCATGGCGGAGTGGTTGATCAACGTGGCTGTTGTCGCCGAGCCGTACTTCGTTCCACCCAGGGATGATTGGGTCGGGGACGTGGACGGCTCGGTGGCCCTGATAGTCTCGCGGGCCGCCGTTGGTTCTCCGTCCATTGAGAATATCACTCGTGGGCGGGGATACGTAGCGGCCCTGCTGGAAGACTTCGTCGCAGTGGGAGTGTACTTCTCTCCTAATAAATCTCTCGCCGACTTTGAGAACTTCTTGGGGGAGTTGGCCGTCGTCGTCAGTCGCAGCCATCCTCGCCCTGTGCTGGCCTTCGGGGATTTCAACGCTAAATCCACGGCTTGGGGTTCCCCGGCCACGAATGCACGGGGTAGGGTGCTAGAAGAGTGGGCCCTCGAAACGGGCCTACAGGTCCTCAACCGGGGTTCTACCAACACGTGCGTGCGACAGCGGGGCGGATCCATAGTGGACATCACGTTCGCTACCCCCGCTCTAGCGCGCCGTGTCCAGGGCTGGCGCGTCATGGAGGAGGCGGAGACGCTGTCGGATCATCGGTATATCCGATTCGACGTCTCCGCCCAGACCTCAGGCGCTCCTTCCCGAACGATCCCGGTTGGGATCGGTCCGCGTTGGGCTCTGAAGCGGTTGGACAGAGAGGCACTCCTGGAGGCCTCGATTGTGCAGGCCTGGGTGTCGGCACCAGATAGGCCTGCCGATATTAACGAGGAGGCGGAGTGGTTCCGGGAGGCCGTGTCGCATATCTGCGATACGGCGATGCCTCGAGTCCGGACCGCGCCTGCAAAGCGCCAGGTGTACTGGTGGTCGCAGGACATAGATTTCCTGCGCCACGCCTGCGTGGAAGCGCGACGCCAGTACGCCAGGCTCCGCAGGAGGCGTCTTCGCGGCCCGGATACGGCAACCCAGGAGGCGGAGCTGTACGAGGGGTACAGAGAGGCGAAGATCGCCCTCCAGAATGCTATCTCGCGGGCCAAAATTGCGGCTCACGAGGCATTGCTAGAGACTCTGGACCGAAACCCGTGGGGGCGCCCATACCTTATGGTACGGGGCAAACTTCGTCCGTGGGCCCCCCCACTGACCCAGAGTCTCCGACCTCAGCTTCTGGAGGGAGTGGTGAGCGCTCTGTTCCCTTCGAGGGCGGAGCATACGCCACCGCCAATGGTTCCGCCTTCATTGGCGCCTGACGCGGACGACGACGACGACGACGTGCCTGAAGTGACCCGGGTAGAGCTGAGAGCGGCGGTGAAAAGGCTTCAGGCCAAGAACACCGCCCCGGGGCCTGACGGCATACCTGGCCGTGCATGGGTCCTGGCTCTCAAGGCTCTCGGGCCCCGACTGAGGGGGCTCTTGAGCGCATGTTGCGAGCAGGGCCAGTTTCCACTCCGGTGGAAAACTGGCAAGCTGGTCCTGCTCAAGAAGGAGGGGCGCCCCGCAGACTCACCGTCTGCGTACCGCCCCATCGTGTTGCTGGACGAGGTGGGCAAGCTCTTCGAAAGAGTAATTGCAGACCGCCTCGTCACGCACATGACTGGGGTGGGGCCGGATCTGGCGGACAGCCAGTTCGGTTTCCGCCGGGGGCGCTCCACCGTGGACGCAATCATGCGCGTGAGGGCTCAGGCGGAGGAGGCAGTTACCCGGGGCGAGGTCGTCTTGGCGGTGTCTCTAGACATCGCCAACGCCTTCAACACCTTGCCCTGGAGTTGCATTAGAGCGGCACTCGAACACCATCGGGTGCCGACTTACCTCCGCCGCATTGTCGGGGCCTACCTGACGCATAGAGCCGTCATCTACCCGGGTCGGGGAGGATGGAGTCGACGAGAGATGTCGTGCGGTGTTCCGCAGGGATCGGTTCTGGGCCCGCTCCTGTGGAACATCGGATACGACTGGGTGCTTCGCGGTGCGTTCCTCCGCGGCGTCGGCGTGACTTGCTACGCCGATGACACGCTAGTCACGGCGCGGGGGAGGACGCACCGCGAGGCAGCCATACTGGCGACAGCTGGGGTTGCGCAGGTCGTCACAAGGATCCGGCGGTTGGGTCTCGAGGTGGCCTTGCAGAAGTCCGAGGCCCTGTGTTTCCACGGGCCCCGGAAGGGACCACCCTCGGGATCCCACATCACAGTGGGAGGTGTTCGCATCGGCGTCGAGTCGACAATGAAGTACCTAGGACTTGTCCTCGACGGCCGGTGGAACTTTGGGCCTCACTTTCGGCAACTGACGCCAAAGTTGATGGGCACAGCGGCTGCATTGTCGCGGCTGCTGCCCAATCTGGGGGGCCCCAACACCTCCTGTCGGAGGCTCTACGCGGGGATCGTACGGTCCATGGCCCTATATGGGGCGCCAATATGGGCGGACACCTTGACGGCGCGCAACGTCGCAATCCTGCGCAGACCACAGCGCGCGATGGCCGTCAGGGTGATAAGGGGGTACCGTACGATCTCCTTCGAGGCGGCGAGCCTCCTAGCCGGATCGATGCCCTGGGATCTGGAGGCGAGGGCCCTCGCGCTGAGATATCGTCAGCGCGAGGAGGCGCCTGAGCGGAGTGAGCTCCGCCAGATCCTAGTGGCCGAGTGGAGAGAACGACTTGCGCAACCCAGCGCAGGGCACGCCGCAATAGCGGCGGTAAGACCCGTTATGGAGGAGTGGCTGGAGAGGCGGCATGGCGCCCTCAGCTTCCGGCTGACGCAGGTGCTTTCGGGACATGGATGTTTCGGGAAGTACCTGTGTCGCATAGGCCGGGAGCAGACGCCCGGATGTCACCACTGCGTCGACTGCCCGGAAGAGACGGCGCTGCACACGTTGCAGGAGTGCCGTGCGTGGGCGACGCAGCGCCGTGAACTAGTCGCGGCGATCGGTGGTGACCTCTCGCTTCCGGCCGTGGTTCTGTCCATGGTCGGGAGCGAGAGTGCGTGGGAAGCCGTCACCTCCTTTTGTGAGGTGGTGATGGCGACCAAAGAGGGAGCGGAGAGGGAGAGAGAGGCGACGGCCACTCTCCCTTCCCGCGCCAGACGCACCGGGCGCCGCCGGAGGGCGCGCGACGATCTCCGGCCACCCTAGTGTGTGGCCTGCGGGCGACGGGTTAGGGGACCCGTCGCCCGACCAGTAACAGGCCCGAGAAGGCGGCGCGCATGTGTTCCGTGCGCGTCTCTCAGGAGGACGTGGGGCAAGGCCCCACAGAAGCAGAGGTCCGCCAGGGGATGGCGGACCGAGGCCTGCCGGGGTTGCGGTGCATGCAGCTGCGAATCCCGTGACCCCGGCCAAGGGTCAGGAGTAGGAACACCGTGGGTTTTTAGCCGGTAAGAGTCCGGCATAACCCTTCGCCTTCCCCAGGCGAAGGGTATCCATGAGGATTTTCCCACGATAAAAAAAAAAAAAAAAAAAAAAAAAGGGTTCCGTACCTAAAGGGTAAAACGGGACCCTATTACTAAGACTCCGCTGTCCGTCTGTCACCAGGCTGTATCTCATGAACCGTGATAGTTAGACAGTTGAAATTTTCACTGACGATGTATTTCTTTTGCCGCTATAACAACAAATACTGAAAAACAGAGTAAATTATAAGGTATAAGGTATAACGGGCTGGTATCCGCAACTCCACGTCTAAGCACGTATTTTGCGTGATGGGTGGTAAGTATAGTTACTCGATCCACCCTAACTCCTCGAAGAAGGCCAGCACACCCTTGATGTTACTGGTGATCTCTCGGAGAGTACCTGGGTTTCCGAAGTACTTGGCCCTGTATGTGGCGACCTCAGGGCAGTTTAGTAGCACGTGGGCTGCCGTCTCGTCCTCCTCCATGCATGCTCTGCACAGTGGGCTGTCTGTAACTCCAATGACAAAGAGGTGTTTGTTAAATGAACCATGGCCAGTGATGGCCGCTGTGACTGTACGCAGTTGTAGCTTTGACAGCCGGAGGGCTTTTTTAGTGAGTCGACCGTCAATGGCGGGAAGCGCCTCCTTGGCCTGCCTGCACTCGACATGGTTTATCCATAACTCGTTGTGTTGGTCTCTGGTGCGTTTCCTTACCAAGGTGCGTAGGTATCCGAAGATGAGTGGTACTATGGATTCGGGACCCACCGCATCCATGCTCGATCCCCTTCTGGCGAGCTCATCTGCTGCATCATTGCCTCGGGAACCGCTGTGTCCTTTGATCCATTGAATGGTTATATTATTGAGGTTACCCACCTGGTTCAGAGTTTGGTGACACTCGTGTACCAGCCCAGAATTAACTGTGTAAAGGGGGCTCCCATACAACAGACATGATTTTTTTGCCGTTTTTATAGATTATACGGACCATTGTACGGAACCCTTCGTGCGCGAGTCCGACTCGCATTTGGCCGGTTTTTTTTTGTATTTTTAAAACATTGGCTACCTCGTTGGTCTAGTGGTCGCAAGCGCAACAGCTGAGCGTGAGGTTCTGAGTTCAATCCTCAGGTCAGGCAAAGTGTTATTGGGTTTTTCCGTGTGGAATTTCTCATTCGCAGCTCGGAGTTTGGATTTGTGTCCGGTTGATGGCAATAGGCTCACCCCTTATTAAATGGGACTTAAACCCCGCCCTAAATACACCTTTGCCCAACCCTTCGGAGATGTAGGTAGGCTTGTTGTTCGACCAAGGAGGGAGCGGAGAGGGAGAGAGAGGCGACGGCCACTCTCCCTTCCCGCGCCAGACGCACCGGGCGCCGCCGGAGGGCACGCGACGATCTCCGGCCACCCTAGTGTGTGGCCTGCGGGCGACGGGTTAGGGGACCCGTCGCCCGACCAGCAACAGGCCCGAGAAGGCGGCGCGCATGTGTTCCGTGCGCGCCTCTCAGGAGGACGTGGGGCAAGGCCCCACAGAAGGAGAGGTCCGCCAGGGGCTGGCGGACCGAGGCCTGCCGGGGTTGCGGTGCATGCAGCTGCGAATCCCGTGACCCCGGCCAAGGGTCAGGAGTAGGAACACCGTGGGTTTTTAGCCGGTAAGAGTCCGGCATAACCCTTCGCCTTCCCCAGGCGAAGGATATCCATGAGGATTTTCCAACGATAAAAAAAAAAAGGTAGGCTTGTTGTTATGTTGTGTTAAAACATCGTACCGTCAGCTACAAAAGTCGGTTGAAAGTCATGGCATATTATACCGGCACCGCAACTGCACAGCTACAGCACGACGTCGCCTTGAATTTAGGCTTCAGCTAGCGCTAACTACGCGTCGTCCGCGAGGTGCAAGCTTGCTGTCACCGCGAACACAGTAGTTATATGGCAGAAGAAAAGAGCGCGGGCGAGACGCCGCAACGACGTTGTTTCGCTGGCGACTCGGAGTCGGCGCGCAGTAAGCACGCTGTCCGCTCGCTCAGTGCGCGGGCTCCGAGTTGAGTTGTATGGTAGCGGCGAGCGCGCCGACTGCTCGCCGTTGGTTTTTACATTTTGACATTATGGAATATATTATACGACACACGATTTAATGATCTAATTTGAATGACAAGTTAATTGCTGGGTTGGAGCGGTGCCGGTATAGTTTGCCATATCTAAATGGACACAAAATTATTCGAAACACTGCTTTTCAGTATTTAATACACTAGTCAAGAGTTTGTACATAACTAAAATGCCACATGCTATGATCCACACATACATCTTCTCATACACGCACGCCACAGTGTACTACGCAACTGTCCTTTTTGAAGAACATCACCTATAACATCGATGTATATATGTCCTTCTAGGGTGTCCTCTACTAGCGTTTTTACTGATATTCGCCTTCTAAATTCCTTTTGTTAATCGCCGTTCACTCATTCTTTCAACATGACTAAATACCATAACACTCGCTTCAATTTTAGTCACTACATCATCTTTTAAACTGCAACTTAGTCTTATCACATTATGGCACATATTTCGCAAGGAACGCATTTCCATGGCATTTGTGTTATTTTAGTGTTACATCTGTTTCGATTCCTTTTTCATATTATTGCGGTCAGTCATGATTAAAAAACCAGCATCAAAATTGCGTAACGCACTTGTTATCGCCATGACTTTGATTTTGACAGATCAACAGTTTCCATAGCAACGTTTGTATTAACAATCCGACTTCTCCACAACTGTGTAATACGCAATGAATATTGTTTTCAACTGGCGTGATTGATGTTGGTTGGTTACGGTATACAATTTCCCTGCTAAAGTGTTACTGAATTATAAATTTATATTACACTGTACCTAGAAATACCACAGTGTATCTATATCTAATCTCAAACAGCCAACGCGTCCATTTTCGCAGTTAGGATTGCAGGGGTAATTGGCGGGGCCTAAAGTTTTCGCCACATCAAACGCGAGGCGAGTCCTCGGCGTTGGGTGTTGTCGACAACTCCGCGATGGAAACGCATTCAGTGAGACGGGCAGAGCGGGTTGAGTGCAATACAACCGTTTGCTACTGCGTCGAGGCTCCGGTCATGATCCTCCACCTTTCCGTCGTAGAGCCAGTCGTCTCTTCAGACTCCGCAGTCACACCGATAATTCAGCCCCATCCCCCCGCTAGCAATGCCCTAATCCGAGTCCGTTATTGCTGTTGTTGCTGATAGACATGATGTTAGTGTGGTATAAGTAGTTAGCTTAGATTAAGTATTTTACTTCCCCACCATTGGCGGGAGACCATTCAGGTCTCGCCAATAACTGCCCGGTTACGTAGAATATAATATAAATCACTACATAGTATAAAACAAAGTCGTTTCCCGCTGTCTGTCTGTCCCTATGTATGCTTAAATCTTTAAAACTACGCAACGCAACGCTTTTGCTCATAACATAAATATTCTGTTTTGTATTTTGTGGATAACGGTGTGAGTTGCACATTTGTATCATGTATTTGTTTTGTAAGTTAGCTCATAAGATCTAATGTGTAACTGTTTGTTAGTCCCAAATAAATAAATAAATAAATAAACGGATTTTGATGCGGTTATTTTAATAGATAGAGTGATTCAAGAGGAAGGTTTTAAACTGTAAAACGTACATGTGCGAAGCCGGGGCGGGTCGCTAGTAATAAGTAAATACAAGGAGAGCAATAAAAACAAAAATCGTCCTGGCTGCTCTCACGCTCTGCTGTCATTACAACTTGTAAGTATGGCGACCAGCAGCCAGAACGATATAGCAGCGAGCACGCACGCCCCTTTTTGTAGGATAGAGCTAGCAGCACGGGGCGTGAGCAACGCAACGCATGCCATCCATGAGCCCGCGCTTGTATTTATAGGACCTTTTTTGAACCGCCGACGATACGCACCGCTACTGCTCTGCGTTCGGTGTCACGAACGTTTACGATCTCGAGGCGAGAGATTAAATTCACCTGGTTCTTATTGAATTCTATCATCTGCCCTTCATTTTAGATCATTTTAATTTCTTATAAGCATTGAAACAGTTACGCCGTTGAAATGTGTCAATGGTTTTTCAATATAAAAAGCGATAAACCACTGCATAAAGTAGGTACATTGTGGCATTACGAGATCTTTTGTTTCGACGAGTCACAGATGTTCGATAGCGAGGAGAAATGAAATTCCTCCGTCACCCGTTCGAGTTGACACTCTCAGAGGACGTGACCAGAATTCTGATTGGGGGAAAATGTATTTTTCACGCCGACACATTTTCCAGTTCTGCGTAGCTTTCATTTGTCAAAATCTTGGTAAGTTCAAAGCTAGATGGAATAAAATTGCGAGGACGCTGAATGGACTAGAACGAGGTTTCACTGCTGCAACACTTGTTTTGTCTTGAAGACTAAATATTGTTTCAAATCAAATCAGAAGTTTTTATTTCACATAAACCATTACATGTCCGTGTGGTGGCGGACGTAAAGAATAGCACTACCCCATCTCTTGCAATGGGTGTCGTAAAAGGCGACTAAGAGATTCACTAGAGGATGGGCAGCAGGGTTTTCTGAGTACTTTAACAACCATACTGCGATCGCCAACCCGCCTGCCAAGCGTGGCGATTATGGCAAACCCCCTCTCCTATTGGGGGAGGCCTATGTCCAGCGGTGGACTTCTTTCGGCTGAATGATGATGATGATGATGAAACTATTACAGGCGCATACCCTCCACCTGGGGAAAGTGGAAGATTATCAACTAAAACGTTGTGGCGGCATCTATCACACCACAAGCGAACTACGCAACACATTGGGCGGTGGTTAATTGTAAGAGTAAGTGGCCTAATTATAAGAACTGTCTTTTCACCTGACAAACAATAAATAAATGAATTATGGTGTAGACGACTACAGCGATAATATCGACAACTCTCATAGATGACAGTTCCTACATCGTGCTATCATGATTTAACACAACATTAACTGGTGGGCAGCAGCCCGCCAGGCATAAGACTCCGCCTGGTTGGAGGATCCTCCCTTTGGTTGGACAAACACCATACCTTGTTCCTCCACAACATCTACAACCGTTTATGACTTTAGTGGGTAAGAAGATGTCCAGGTCCAAGGAGGAATCTCAGGACCTCTGGACAGCGTCTCAGGATTCTCCATCTACGCTCATCTTACGTGAAATAAAGTATGAACTTTTGATTTATTTGAATAACTATTTGCCATTGATCAGGCTCAATCAGTTACAGATATTTATATTCTGAAAAAGAAAACAATATCCTATAAATTACACAGTAGGTACATAAAAAAGTCGTGTAAATAGATTTTTTATCAACGTAGTGAAATATTATTTTACATTTATTCGGTTTCAAATCCAATCGCAGTTTTTATATGTCTAGAGATACTATTACTGTATCGATTTATCATGACTTTGTTTGTATCAGTGAGCTATGGATACTCGTAGAGCTATGCTTGATATTTATCTACGAGATCGAATCAGAAATGAGGAGATCTGTGAAGAACTTGCCAAAATAGCTGAAAGGATTAGTAAGCTGAAGTGGCAGTGGGCAGGGCGCATGGGGCCACAGTTTGCCGTTGGCGCAGAAAAGGCAACAAACTTTTCAGCAACACTAGAAAAAATTTAACCAGTGTGTGTTACTAATGATGACATGTGGCACAGAGAGATAATCGCTGACTAGAAAGCTCAAGATCAATGGGTTTAAGTGGAGAGAGTTATGCTTTGTATTTTTCTACGAGATCGAATAGAAATGAGGAAGCTGCGGTGCCGCTGCTGAAGCGGCAGTGGGCAGTGCACAAAGCTCATAGAACTGATGGTTGTTGGGACAGAAAGGTTCTCGACCAAGCATCAGAAAACACAGTGTGAGACGTCGCTGAGAGTCATTGGATGCAGTAGATATGTAACCAGGCATTGTGAAAATCCATAGGGAAGGTCTTTGTTCTGCAGTGGTTACGTCCATCGATTGATATGATGATGACGATTGTTTTTGAACGCAATCCCATTATAGATAGCTTTCTTAAAGGTTTGATAACGGTTTGATATATGTGCAAAGATTGCCTGACTGTCATAAAAAAAGTCTCAGGCTAGTGGTTGAACACTTGTTTTCCATGAAGGAAGGTTTTTTTTCTGTTAATGTTCCTGCGTTTGTCCTCCATCTCGCCTGATGTTAAGCGATGATGCGGTCTACAATGGAGCACGCTTGCCCAGAAGAAACTGCATCACTCGTGACTTGAAGACGAAGACACCCAGATTGTAGCTGTCGGGGAACACCCACATGTGCAAGCTCAGCCCACAGCTCAAACTTTTCAATATCCAGGGCAGATCAGAATTTGAACGGTGAAGGAGAACATCGTGAGGAAACTCACACACTTGAGGGGGCTCAAAAATATTCTAGATGGTGCTTGTGGGCCGCCAATTCACACCAGGCCAGCGCAGCGTAATGAATTAAGGCCAAACCCTTCTCGTTCTGAGAAAAGACCTGTGCCCAGTAGTGTAACAGTAACAGGCCTTTTGAAAGCCTCTAACAATTTAAAGACTTACCGAAAACATGACCCTCCTATCCGTATAATCCTTACACTTCAAGTCAATCGGACGATCGGAAGTGGGATGAGTAACCCTTGCTTGGCTGAAATTTCTACACCAAATGAAAAAAGAGCTGATCATTTTGAAATGGTTGAACCGATTTCCATCAAACATACTCTATAACCATCTCGAATAAACCAGCTTCCAAAAAAAAAAAAACCGTATTGAAATCGGTTGATCCGTTTGTGCGCTACGATGCCACAGACAGACATACATACAGACAAGCATACAGACAGACATAGGTTTCAAACTTATAACATCCCTCTTTTTCGTCGGGGGTTAAAAATATATCCACGCAAGCAAAGCCACATTTAAAACTAGTATGAACAAACAAAACCAAATACAATTTATTTCTTCAAGTACTACACTAACTATTGAACGTAAAAGGGTATTTTCTGTTTATGTTAATGGGATTCTCATGTCAGCCATAAGTGATGACACCACAATTCACATTCATGATATTGTTGTGTATCAAATTGTAATTACCTGTGTGTTTTGTACAAATAATGAGAAAGTAAGGTATGATACTGATACTGTTTGTGATCTACCAAGCTTGGCATTAGTCTAATTAACAAAAGGATTAGACCCTGACAATAATTAGTCTTTCCAATATGATAAAGTAGTGTAAAATAAATTTCAATTTTATCATTAAGTATGTTTTATTTGACGCGAATACGTTTTTGAAAATGCTTCCATTCTAAAGTCTGCCAGAGTTACCGCTAAAACGCTTTTGTCTACCGCAAACGTTTTAATATATCTAGTGGCCCAAGAGTTGCAACACCAAATGGCGTGAATATTTTATTAATAGATCATCGTCTGTTGCTAACCGCATTAAACTTGCGTGTTTGTGCGCTCACGCCGTCGAGAGGCTGAATAGGGATCGCAAAATTAACTCTGCACGACTAAATAATAAGTCATAACTCCGCATCGGAAAAAGTTAAACGAATTATTCGTACGTCGTCGTGTAGATGTTGAGGAGTTCTAAAAATTAAGTTAAGCAGAAAAAAAAATAAGCCGTCAAGTAAAAAGTTGTGATGGTTGACAGTTTACAAAACATTATAAATCAGCTTTTTTCAGATAATGCTGTCCAAGTACGAGAGCAAAAAGCAACAGAAGCGGCAGGAAAGGGATTGATCGGTCAGCAGTGTGACTGTGTACAGAATCATCTACCAGCTGCCACTGAAACGTATTTCCACTAGGGAATCTCATAGCAAACGGGTTGTACCGAATCCAACAATCCCAAGAAGTTCATTGCTTCACTACATAGTATAAAACAAAGTTGCTTCCCTCTGTCTGTCCCTATGTATGCTTAGATCTTTAAAACTACGCAACGGATTTTGATGCGGTTTTTTTTAATATATAGAATGATTCAAGAGGAAGGTTTATATGTATAAAACAAGCATAATATAGAAGATAAAAACGCGGAATACACGATAAACGACATCCACGCGGGCGAAGCCGCTGGCGACCTCTAGTTACTTATAAAATGTACCCAATACCATACTGCGCAAATAATTATATTCACCTGCATGCAAGGAAAGGTGTTTAGCTTATAGCTTAAATTTTTGGCCCAATAAACAGATGGAGCGGTTACTTTTTGGATAGTTAATTGACTTCCTGGTTTCAATAATGCCGTGATTCACGCTTTCCTTCATATCCTGGGGAGTTTGTAGGTTTCAAGGCAGGAATTAGATAGACAGATGCCATGATACTCCAACTCTAATTTAGCCGCCTTCCCACTCTTCAGTGCCTTTGTGGCTGGGATTATAGAGTGAAGGGTTTAATAATTTTCGTTGCAAATATCTGATTCTTGCGTATTTTAAGCATTTTTGGCAGCTTTTTGAGGCCTAAGCATTCATCAGGAGTTGATGAGCTACCTGACTAGCTGGTAACTTTACTTGGGTTTGTTTGTCAGGAGAGTCACTGAAGCTTTCATAAAGTTGACCAGTTTTCTTAGAATTTACATCTCACAAATAATAATGGCAAAGCAACAGCTGCACATATTGGTTCAGAAGCAATTTTCTTTCAGTTTGTTAACAGCTGCGATGCAGTTCGTTTGTATACTTTTTGATTTCTTCGTGTAAATTAGCTTATTGTTTGTCTGTCTATGCTGGATGATGGACGAAAAGTGTAGTATTCCTTATTTTTATTATCTTATCTTTGATACTAATTGTTGAATTATCGGCTTCTAATGTTTTAGCATTATTACTAATGTGTTCACCTTATATAAATCAGAGCGTTTCCAAAATTGTGTTTAGTTTTAATCTAAAATTGAGATCGTTTTGTTCTCAATATTACAAACCGAGGCGAGCTCTATTCGAAATTGTTTCGCAATCATTCATTTCAGAACTAGAAGTTTGAAACATTGTACTGAAGTATTGCAAAGAACAAAGAAAAGAAAACAGTTTTATTTTGATATTTCTAATAATCTACAAGGAAGTTATAGTGTTACTATTAATATCAAAACAGTGAACAACATGGAAGAAAAAACGAAAGACGATATACCATCTGCAGACGAAAGTTCGGATGATGTGGAAATAGAATTTTCAATGTCACTTACTGTATTAATCTTCTTGTTAATAATTATGATCTGCACGGCATTAGTAATGATTAAAATTTTTAGAAAAATTAGGGAATGTTCAAAGAAGGAAATAGAAGATCCGTCAATAGTTATTGAAGTGGTCTCCCCAAGAGTAAATTAAGTGAACTCAGAAGTGAAACTAATTAAGTAGCTATACATATAGAAAAATAAAAGTGAAGTTACTAAAGATTATCTAGTTGTTTCATTTTATGTAGATAATTAATATTGTAAATATTAAGTCCTTGTGCATATCTCCCATTTATACATCGTTAGTCGGAAAAAGGTTACTATTCCAGCAAACCGGATGTGTCGCAACCCAAGCGGCATGAAGTTAAAGGGGGTAAGCAGAGGTGCTGTGAATCTACTCACAAGGATCCAACACAGCGTACCATTGAAAAAGTTACGTGCGACAAAGATGGCTTTATCAAGGTGGAGAAGAAGAAGAGGAAGCCAGCTTGTCGCAACCAGTGCGGTACTGCACCGAGCGGGCCGAATTTCCTGCTGCGTCCTGCTGTACCAGTGACGCCACTGTACGTGTCCCGGTTGCATTACTCTACAAAGGTCGCGGAGATTGTAGAGTATCAGCATTAAGACCAAACTCACTCTGAGGGTCGAGCGGTTGGAGTCTCGCCACAGCGTGAATTTCTTCTGAATCTGTCGACCTTCACGAAGGAAGAATTTTGGCCGAGAGGTGTAGTGTTCCGGCGATTCCGAGGCCGGATACCCGACACCGCGCGACACACGACGCCGACTTCACGTGTGAAATAGTTTTTAAGATAATTATGGTGTTTATGTATAGTATTTTATATTATTGTATTGTAATATGTATTTTCTATGGGCCTTGATGCCTGAATTAAATAAGTAAATTAAAATAAATTAAATATTCCCAAAGAGTGTGAAAGTATCAATAATAATGAATATCTTTTGTTTTACAACTTTCCCCAAAAGTCAATAATTTAACAGAAATCGCTGTTCAAAGATTTCAAAAAAATACGCTAAAATCTATCTACCCTCAGCTATGATCAGCTGTGTTTATATTTGGGGTCACAGATTAGAAGCTCCATTTTCTGAATTTGTAACTAAAGCAAAGCTGAAGATTTCTTGAAAACTGTCATCAGTGATACTTTAAAGACGCGATTCCATTAGGCAAGTCTTGCATGCAAGTATGACGTCACATTTGCGTACTAGTTGCTGACATTGGAAACATCGAGAGTGTGCAAATTGCATGCAGGTTTTACTTGCATACAAGTGGAGATGTTCAAAAATTGAGTTGTACATCAATTGATATTATTTTGATACTCCTCAATAAAGATGATTATTTTCTCGTGCCCCCACCTAACAGTCATTATGTTTCGATAATTTGTTTATGCGAGAGATAGCATGCCCGTACACATCACTCGTTCGCAATTCGAAAAGTGCAACTAACGCTTGCGCGGTCAATTTGCACGTCACTTGAATAAAAAAATGTACAAGTTCAAACTACCTCGTACAAGTTGCAGCTTGTATGCAGGTTTAACTTTGTTCAAGTTGTATGCAATTTGCAACTTGCATACAAGTAACTTGCCTAATGAAAACGCGCCTTAAGTGGCCCGCGGATAAGTACCTCCTTTCCGACTAACCTTGTGTAGTATACAACGTGTAATATAATATAATAACTAACGCAACTAAATAAACGCAAAACCTGTGAGTACTTTGTTAAGAATCGGCAACTGAATAGATTTCAACAAGTTTTAATAAGTGTTTTTTTTACTTGCTTTTACGTCAGAACAGCTTTCTGCGTAGCACACTTGCCATGAAAGATCGACCATCTACAGTGAGACGTAAGTTATGGGAGAAAAATCATCCACCACCTCCCAACTTCGTTCAGCCCCAGGAACACCTGCCACTCGGATGTGATTTGCAGTGGCCTGTATGGAAAGCGCTCAATAGACTGCGCACCCAAGTAGGCCGATGCAAACATAACCTAGCAAAATGGGGGATCATAGATCCCTTCGACACTCAGTGCGAGTGCGGTGCTCCTGACCAGACGATGGCCCATTTGCTTCAGTGCCCAAAGTGTCCCTACACTTGCATTTTGGAGGACATGAAAAGCGCCACTGATGCCGCGATAAATGTGGCTACATATTGGGCCAAAGTGCTGTAAAAAAAAGGATTATTACCATCGATTCGAATAGAAGAAGACTTGCTTTTTATTTTCATCTTTTAATTGAGATAAAAAATGAGCCTTATGTGAAGGCCAGAAGACTGAATTTTAAACGCAGTTAACAATAAAAACTAATAATATTTTCTTATCTATATATATTATAAAAATGAATCCCTATTTCCCTTGGTCACGGCATCACGCGTGAACGGCTGGATCGATTGCGCTAATTTTTTTTTGCCGTGTTTGTTATTGTCAGGAGAAGGATCTTATGAAAGAAAATTATGATACTTAAAAAAAAAAACTCAGTATGTCCATATTCTACATTTGTTTACCGCATGCATGAAAATAGTTTTAACTTTTTGTCACTATTTTGATTTTGTTTCTGAAGGTAGGTAGTAGGCAAGTAGGTAGTGGGTAAGTAGTACAAAGTGCATTGCAACGCATGCCGGGTACAGCTAGTAAGCAATATTTAAGTCAGTGTATATATTAAGATTATAACTCAATATTCTAATTGGAGTGATTGAGTGTTTCCGTTATACCTGTTACACGTTATATACGTAAATGCCAATTCTAGTCATATTAAGACTTCAGTAATCATGTGTCCTCGACAGGTGTGTTATAAGCTAGCAGCTTATAACTAATGAAATATTAATGATGGTGTTAAGTGTCAGAGCGGTGACAATATTCTCCGGTTAGGTGGATCATAATATACAAGATGTAAACGAATTCGTGTAATAATTCGTACAAAGCGTTTTGTGTACACGTTCCTTGTTCGCATAGCTAAGAAGTGGAATTCCCTGCCGGAGTTTGTGAGTCAAGAATGAATAGGGTACTTCTAGGCAAGCGTGCTTCACCTTCGACCATATCATCGCTTACCATCAGGCGAAATAGTGGTCAAACGCAAGCCTACCGATAAATAAAAAATTAAAAAAAATTTAAACTACATGATCTGTTACTGGTATAAATTAAAATATGCAGTTAGGGACATACACTCAGTTGCAAGAAAGGTCCATTAAATTTTAATGCTCTCATTAGAATGTTAATGCTCCATTAACCTCTTCTGTCCATTGCAAGAAGCTAGATTTAATGGAATGATTAACTATCCATTAAAATTAATTTTTGATTTGTCAAACTCCCCATGATTTCAATATATGATGATAATTAGTAAATGAAGAACGAACTACGACCTAATTAGTGTTCATGCAATAGCCATTAATATAATGGAAACATTATTTTTAATGACGGATTAGTTAATGATCACCTAATGGTATCTTTCTTGCAACTCAGTGTTAGATTGATTAAAATTAAAAAAAGAGATTCTTTTTTTTGTTGCGGTTGGAGTAAGTTATCGCATTTAGACCACTAAAAAAGGAATTAAAAAAAGTAGTTGATCATTTCGATAACACGCATAAATGAAAGATACCGCGGTAACACAGCTAGTGGACATGACTGGAGCGATATTGTTCCGCACTCAGGTCGCTAAAATGAGTCAAAAACTGAACACCTTGTTTTCCTTTTTTTTTTTTGAATTAAAAAAAAACCCATGCAGTCAATCTGTGTCTCCAATAGACCACACGGTTTGAAGGAATTAGATAAGACAGATAAATAAGTATAATAAATCGCCCACGGCGACTTTTTGTAGCGATGCAGTCGCGCGTTTAGCAAACGCGCGACAGCATCACTTCTAACGCGTGTTAGTCGCATTTGCAACGCGCTACTGCATCGCGATTGTATCGATACAAACGCGCGACCGCGTCGCGCTACTAACGCGCTACTGCATTGCAATTGTATCAATACAAACGCGCGACCGCATCGCGCTACTAACGCGCTACTGCATCGCGATTGTATCGATACAAACGCGCGACCGCGTCGGACGACATCGGTAGAGAGAACGGAGGGGGGAGGGAGTGTGACGCGGCGCGTGATTGGGAATCGGCATCAGGCGACCGAATCGCGTTTGCATCGCGACCGAATTGCGTTTGCATCGAAACCGAATCGCGTTTGCATAGCGACCGAATCGCGTTTGCATCGCGACCGAATTGTGTTTGCATCGCGACCGAATCGCGTTTGCATCGCGACTGAATCTGGCCCCGTGGGCGCGGGCACACAGCTAGCGACTGCTTCGCGTCTGTATCGATGCTACGCGCGAGAGCATCGCGACTGCATCGCTACAAAAAGTCGCCCGTGGGCGAGGACCCTAAGACATTTATTTGGCACATACAGAAAACACAACACACAAAAGCACAATTACATAAAACATAATACTAGAAGATAGAAATATTAAAATAAAAACACGTTAAAATTAAAAGACAATAGGGTATCTGACTACTATTAAAAATGAACAACAATTTGGTATTATTTTAAAGAAAGTGTTGGAAAAAACAACAGTCAGACACCCCATTATAGCAATCTGTGGCAGTAGTGTCAAACTACCTACTGATATAAAAACCAATCGATAAGAAAAAAAAAAGAAACAATTCAAAGTGCGGTGTGTGTCTCCAAGTTGCACCAAATGGGAGTCCAACTCAGCATGTGTCAGGCAAATATACCTGACGCTGGTATTCTGTTGGATCCCAGTAGCGACATACGGACGTCGAGCAGATGCAGTACAATTAAAATATCAAAACGTATAAAAGTGTCATAGTGGTTTTGTGTATGAAACTGTTTGGTGAGTAACACATTTTTTTTTTAATATTATACATAAATTTTGTTTCAGGTGTGTTTAATGTTAATAGATATAATAAGCACATAATGATAAGAATATAAGTGAATTCGTCAGTGAAGTTCTAAGTGTGGAAGTCAAAAATGGCTACTTTACAAGAGAGTGAAAAACTATTTAAAATGAACGTAACCTACGCAACGAACGCAATATTGTTTTTAATTATCATTACAAATTAACTCTTTGATGATTTTAACCTTTGAAAATCCTTATAATCTTTTTCATTTCAAGTAATATTGTGTCTTTCGCAGTGCTGTCTGTTTTTGTCACAAAATGACTTACGTACTCGTAGAACTTCGCTGACGAATTGCACAAATTCATTTACACCCTGTAGTGCATCTTACATAATTATACGCGAGAGACATTATTGCAGCTATAATTATGTAAGATGGTGTCATGTGAAGCTATCAAGTCATATTAAAATCATTATCATCATTCGCAGCAAGCTTTATAAGCAACTAGCTGCGCCCCGCGGTGTTGTCTGCAGTTTATTCGGGATAAAAAGTGGCCTATGTATTAATCCAGGATTTCAGCTACCTCCATACCAAATTTTATCAAAATGGGGGTTTCGATTAGCGTTGAAAATGACATGTAAAATACATATATCTTTCAAACGCCTCTGTATTTTTCAATAAAATACAGAAACTTTCCTTGCGGATCTTCGGTTGAATCTTTCGCAAGTTTAAGTTTTTTACATGTATTTTACGGTGTATTTTTCAGCGACACTTTCGCGTTATTGGTAACTTTCTGTACAATATTATTAACAAAAAATGTAATATTTACTGCGCAAATAAGTTCATATGCAAAAAAAGGTTTCCAGCTGGCTAATGGAACTTAACTACCAACAAACAGAAAACCTTTTGAAATTGACATAACACCTTGCATCACATTAATCTTACTCTCGATTACTATTACTATACATCTTACTGACAACTGCACACTTAGTAATCCCCCCCCCCCCCGTTACACACACGTACACACACACACACACTCATACTCACACTCACTCAAACACACTTTTATTTTATTTTTTAAATTTATTTTAATTTTTAGCACCCTTAAAATAAATTGGTATTTTTCCTGATGAACTTTACAATCTTCAAAATTACAATGTGAAGCGCTCTTTGGTGCCCATAACACAAGTTTAATCTTACCATGGGTACCTGAGTTCCGCTATTCTATAATCTGTTATATAGTGATGTCTGAGTTGTCCATTATTTACTTAAATAAATAAATAAAATTAAAAAAAAAAAAAAAAAACGCATTTAATGAAATGTTACTTTAAACCCTGCAGACAGAAATATGAGTCGACTCTGCTTTGTAAACCCAAACAACACATTTCCAATTGCTGTTTAGGAAATATATAGATTTCCTCGGAAATGTGTATAATACAATTTATTTCACACATTTCCTGTCAATTTTAGGTATTAACATTTCCTAGGAATTCCATAATTATAATGACGGATTACATACATTCCCGATAACATAAACACAACAACATTTTGTGTTTTCAATTAATATTAATAAACAAGATTTTTCCCTTTGATTGTTAAATATGAAAAATACACAGTATAAAACAAGTAATAAACGTGTATGATTGTATTTTTCAGACGAACGAGAAATTTGTTTTTTTCGAAAATTACAGGAAAGATTGGGAAAGATACAAAGTTTCGAAAAAAACAAAATGTATCTTTCGCAATTTTCAACGCTAGTTTCGATGCATATTGCCTGTTTTTCTCTAAGTTTTTTGCTAATGTAGATTAAAGAGCCCGTTAACCAACGTCTTCTTCCTCCCAGCCTTTTCCCAACTATGTTATGATTAGCTTCCAGGCAAACCAGATGTTCCGCAACTCAGTTACGCAATGCCGTTATACAAAAGTCTGATGAAGGATTCTCGGGCTTCTAACTAGCCGTAACGATTATCATAGATATTCATATGACACCTGGGACAGTCAGGAATTAATTAGTCCCGAGGTCCTGTTTGCCTAACTATTACATAAAAAAATTCTAACAGTATTCTAAAGGACGTCTTCATAAATTACTCCGTAAATATGTTTTCTTAATTGTGCAAACTCAATTTAGAAAGCTCGAACAACAATTTAAACCGCCAGATTAAATTTAATTGCCCCAAGATCCACGTTATCTGAATATCTTCATAAAATTTATCCTTTAATACATTGGTTCTAGAATCTATTAGCATCAATTAGGCCGCACCCGCCCCAACATTAGGACTATTATACACTCAAATATGTATGTAAATATCTTATGGGATTAAGGAATTATGTTCAGGGTAATCGTTTATAATTTGCTGTAATGAAATGTTGTCTTAGGTGAGAGAATATTAACACGTCCCACAAAGATACATACGGTTTTTTTTTATTTATTTAACTCGGTGCTGTTTAACACTAATCGCACCTGATAGTAAACGCAGGCAGGGTCTAAGATGGAGAACACGAATCCAAGTAGTAAAGATATAGATAGAGGGACTTCCGTATAAACATCTGATCTACATACACACGACAAAATACAGTAATCTGCTTGTCGCTGGACTGAGGGTGGTAGTTAGCCATTCGGACCATAAAGATCCTACCACCAAGCGTGCTGGGTTTTGTTGAATCTTACAACACGCGTCTATTCCTAATGCGGTGAGGAAATTTGACATAGAACAATGTACCGTTTGTTGTTAGTAGGCAGGAGGACGATACTGAAGCGATGGGATTTTTGCCGAGAATCGCATGGAAACTGGCAGGTTTTTTTAGGAGCCTGTTGTCTGTACCACTCCTGGGCTAAGGCCGCCCCTTTTACCTTTCAAACATTTCTATTTTGTGTCGTTTTTGACCACGCCAGACTCGTAAACATGTCTAGATCGTCACGCCACTTACGCCGCGGTCGACCTCGACGGAGATGTCCTCCTTCAGGCGTCCAGTAAGTAACCATCTTTGCTCATCTGTCCGGGGATGCATTCCAGCGACATGCCCCTCCCACTTTAGCCTGGCTCTTTTTTCTCTAACATCTGTTACTTGCGCTATGGAGCGCAGTGTGGTGTTTCAGAGTGATGTAAGTTTATCACCCAGGATACTACGCGCCATTGCTCGTTGGAAAATCTCGAGTTTGGACTTTTGTTCTTTAGTCACTTACTAATTTTTGAGCAGCGTAGGTATGTTAGGATGGGCAGGATGTACCATTGATGACGTTACGCTTCAGAATTACCGGATGGTTGCCCTTCATGTGTTCTTTTTACCCAACTGCGCGATAGCAAAGACAGGGTTATTATTTTCTATTTATATGTATCTATGTATGTGGGATTCTTTATATTCTCGAAGCATCCCAACGGCAACACGCTGTCGGAGGCTACGTATGCTTTTTGGTCAGTGTGTTTGCAAAATACACAATTCGTAGGTAGCCGACTGTAGGCTATAATTTGATAGCATACATTTATTGATTTGATTTTATTTAATGCCAACTTGGTGGACTAGAGCCTGAATTCTTCTCATTCAGAGAATAGACTCGTGCCCATCATTAAAACAGTAATTTGCTGGTTACGTTATGTATGTTATGATTAGAAATACGTCTTGTTTACATCGTTTCACTTCTTTTTAGTTTATGATCGTTTCGTAACCGTATTGTTTTGTTAGGGTAGGTGGCATACGACCACGGGCCACAGCTATCCTCTGAACATCACTATGAAATATGTATTATATACATTAAAATATATTACGTGTCAGTTGTTTATTTAATAGACGATAAATATTGAATAGTTTGCACAAAACAATTTCAAATGATAATATTTTCGTGTTGATTTTTAATTGACCTGTAGGTTAGCATACAAAATTTCAAAGAGGTAGTCATATAAAATATCATAGAGCAGAACAAGTATTTCAAACCTTCCACAAAGTCATTGACAAAGATCTGTCAGACATGACATTACAGTCAAAGAGTAAAGTAATCATAGAGTCCTCATGTACATTAGAAATAGCGATGTAAAATTCGAAGAAATGATATTAAAACTGTGACGTGAATGAGAAATGCTAATTCTGTATGTCGCGACAATTCTTTTGGAATGTTTCAATACCGTGTGTGAGTATATTGGAACTGATAATAATTTTAGTGAGTACTCTTCAAACTCTTTGTCACACCCAGGACTCACCGTTATGTAGTACTAGCTTTCGCCCGCAGCTTCGCTTGCGTGAAATTTGGAACCCGTTAAGTGACGGTTTTCCATACAAACTTCCATCCCCTATTTAACTCCCTTAGGGGTTGAATTTCGAAAAATCCCTTCTTAGTGGATGCCTACGTTACAAAAGGAACCTACTACCTGTCAAAATTTCAAGTTTCTAACCCCAGCGGTTTAGGCTGTGCGTTGATAGATCAGTCAGTCAGTCAGTCAGCTTCTCCTTTTATATGTATAGATTGGAATGGACTCTCTCTAGTCTTCGAGTCCTATATAAACGGACTCGGATGATGAATTACAAGACTCGACTCATTACAACAGGACTCCAAGACTAGAGAACTGAAGCCGTTGACCTTTAACTGGTTATGATGAAGCATAATTTAATTAATATAATTAGCGAAAATCCATGACTTACAATACAAATTATTATGCAATAACAATATTTAGGGTTAATTTGATACGACACATGTTTTACCTCTCCGCGGGGAATCCTCTGGCGAAGTTTCCTCATCGACCGCTCGGAGCCCGCATCCGATAAACTAGTTTGCCGGAATTTACACCAAATATTGTAATTGTATATTTGTATGCATAATAGCATTACTCTATCCCACTTCTTGGCATAGTCTTCTTCTCATAATGAGAAGAGTTTTTAAGCCGTAGGCCCGGACTCCACCAAAGCGGAAATGTGCGGAGATGTCCATAGCGGAGACGAGAAGAGATGTTTCTCAGCTAGGGTGTATCCACCGAAACTGTGCGGAGATGCGTACTGACTAGACTGTAGCGGAGATGTGTGCTGGCTAGGGTGGAGATGTGCGCTGACTAGAGCGGAACTGAGCTGCGTGCGGCGAGCGTTGGATGTGAACGCACAGTTTAGTGCGCTCTGACACGAAAGGTAGACGTCTGTCATGTCGCTATACAAGTTGAAATGAGAAGTGTGACACCGCTCACTGCACGCCGCACACATCTCGTCTCCGCTGCGCGCCGTCGTCAGCTTGCGAGGCAAAGCTCACATCTACGCCTTGTACCGCGGCCCAGTTCAATCTCAGCGAGGAACAGCTCACATCTTCGCTTCCATCGCGCCATACAAATATGATACATTTCCGCTCAGTGGTATCCACTTAAGCTGAGTGGAGACGAGATGTGTGAATTACGAAATTCTATTGGTTTGTTAAAACACATCTCCGCACCGGTCGTCTCCGCTTTGGTGGAGTCTGGGCCTCAGTCCATTCCACTGGCCTGGTACGGGTTGCTGACCTACACACACCATCATCAGAGAGAACTTTCTGGAGCCCTCTCAGGTGTACAGGTTTCCTCTCGACGTTTTCCTTCTCTTTCTTTGATGGTGTTTTAAACACAAAATAATTTCTTTATCTCGTTCCAGATTTATACGACTACGATGAACCAGGGTCAAAGAGCCGTACCTCATCGAGCGATGATATGGAATTTGAACCAGTGATGACTCTGACGAAGGACAAAGAAAAACTGGTCGTTATAAAGAACATAAATTGTGAAGACTTCTCAAAATACGCATTGAATTGTACCGTTGAAGCTGCATTAATGTATAACTCTAGCAGGAAATCACCACCGATGCCTGCTAAAGTTGGTGATTGGTGCAAGTAAATATATTTTTTTAATGCTTATATTCAGGCGGAAGTTTTTATACTCCGGCTATGCTCGGATCATTTCAGAAATGGTGAGATCCGCAGGAGAACCGTAGAACCGACATAGCTCGAAGAATTGCCAAACTTACACTCATTGCTCGCAGAACGGATAGCCAGTAGGGCAGAAACGTTCTGAAGTGGCGACCGCTTACCGGATGGCGCAGCGCAGGTAGGCCTCCCATAAGGTGGACCGATGATCTGGTGAAGGATGCGGGAATCCGCTGGATGCGAGAAGCACAGGACCGGTCGATGTGGCGATGCTTGGGGGAAGCTTATGTCCAGCAGTGAACGTCTTTCCGCTGAATTATGGTGATGATGACGATGCTGGTGGAAATAATACACATGCCAGTAAAACAGGGATGTAGCTTGCATTGCAAAAAATGGCATGCTGAGGATACATTTGCAAGTGAAACGGCATGCCTTTTGCTGGCACATTCTTTATCAGCCTACCGAAATGGCGTGCCTGTAGCTGTATGATGCGTTGAAACATGCCATTTGTTGTGCAACTGCATGCCAAAGAATCAAATGCTGTATAATTTACTTGCGTGCCACTTACAGGTATGCTTTTTTATATACGTGCGAGTAGCTGGCTTCTACTAGCTCCTTGCATGCCATTATGCAAGTTAAAGACATGAGTATTCCCGGCTTTAAGGCTTATACATAAAGGAAGCAGGTAACTAGTGCCGACCTACCAGCGCTTATCGGTACTGGTCCGTGCAGGTAACCGCTACATAAAGGAAGCGGGTAGAAGCAGGGGCTGGCATTTTTCAACAAAAATACGCCTTGTTCCAAATACAAATTCGCGCAAATACAGCAACAAATGACGGCTTACCAGCGCTGATCGGAGCAAGTCGTAACTTGTCGGCGAAGTTCGGAGCTTGTTGGCGCTGGTTCGCGACACAGTATAGAGACTATCTGCGCCGACTAGCTGCGCGGACTAGCACCGTCAAGCGCAGGCAGATCGGCGCCGGCAACCCGCTTTCTACGTGTATACGCACTTACTTTGGTTTCCTGGCCATTACTTTGGTTTCCTGGCCATTACTTCCCGCTCATGTATTGTAAAAGCCAGCTAGGGGATTATACCAAGAGGATCGGCTTTCCATATTTCATATTGGCTTTTGCTAGTGCTTAAGCTGACATTCTAAATTTAAGAGATACGTGGCTAATCAAAAAGCGCGTTTTTTTTTTCTTTTAATCACTTGACATTGTATGTGACAGCTGATTAGTACTAAAACGATTTCCGTCGAACTTTTAGAGCGGTTACAGCGATTACGCACTGCATCCGATCCGAATCCGTGAAAATAAGAATATAAAAAACTCGGACCGAATTCGGATATTGCTTTGCTCACTGCATACGATCCGAATACGTGAAAATACGAATCTAGAGTCTGAAAAACTCTGACCGAATTCGGATATCGCTTACGCACTTATCCGATCTCTGGTCCAAATTCAAACAATTCAGGGGCCATCTTTGGCATATCCATTTGGCGTCCGATTTGAATCCGAGGTAATGCGAAAGCGTTCATACAAACAGTACTACGGCTACTTCGGTCAGTCAATATTTCTTCCGAGTTGGAAACTCACGGATCACAGAGAGAAATCGGATGACGGAAGTCGGATCAAGTGCGTAAACTACGATACAAATAGTTCTATGACTACTTCGGAGCGTATTTTCACGGATTCGGATCGGATGCAATGCGTAAGATCGGTTAGGTTAGTAGTTTACGCACTAGATCCGACTTCCGTCATCCGATTTCGTTCCGTCATCCGCGAGTCTCCAATTCGGAAGAAATACGGATCGAAGTAGCCGTAGTACCTACTGTATGAACGCTTTAACATTACCTCGGATTCAAATCGGACATATGCCAAAGATGACCCCTGAATTGCTTGGATTTGGATCAGAGATCGTGTTAGTGCGTAAGCAATATCCGAATTAGGTCCGAGTTTTTTAGACTAGATCCGTAATTTCACGAATTCGGATCGTTTGCAGTGATAAAAGCAATATCTGAATTCGGTCCGAGTTTTTTAAATCCGTATTTGATGGACTAGATGGCGTTGTACACATTTTTAAATTAAGATATGGTTTCGTTACATCTACATTGTTTAGTTTTTGCGACATATTATTGGTTTCTGACTTCCACGCGGATGAAGTCGTGGTCGTGCGTGCAGCTAGTAATTAATACATACAAAGAATTAAAACCAAACTTTCTTTACAGAGCAATCCGCCACCTCACAAATTGCGCCATAGACTGGAACTCAGATTGTAAGGACGTGACGGACAGCCACTTTAACGAGGAGAGCATCCGCGGACACATGCATGTTGTTACCAATGTTTGTGACGATGAGTGGTTTCTGTCTAGTAAGTATATAAAGTTATGATGTAATGAACGCCGACCACCCCACTCATCTGACTTTAATGTCGATTTTATCGAAACTATTGTAAGAATGATCATCCTAAGGCGTCTGTCCACCGCCGCCGTCATCGAGAACGAGATGACGTTGCCGAAGTAGCGATACATACATTACTATGGCTGCGTGTCCACCGCACGTCCGTCATCCGAGCGCCGTCATCTCGGCCTCCGAGATTGTTAGTAAATCGGCGCTACCGCTAGAACTCGGCCGAGATCGTGACAGACCAAAATGCCGGCACTACAAAACACATCTGCACTTGTCCATTACATCCGAGATTGACGGCGCCGCACGGATTTCTACCTTGTGTTGAGAATCACCGAGATCGGTCGCGGTGGGCACACGAATCTGTGGTCCGGTTGTCAAGGCGACGTTATAAATTTCAAGAAAGAAAAATATAATTTTAAAAATTATTACAAGTTCGTTGGAAATTACAATATTTATAATAAACAAGCAAAAACAACAATAAAACACAACAAACATGATAACAAAAAGGAAAAAACCCGCTCAAAACGAACAATAACATGGAATAAAAAGTGACGGAAACCGAATTTTGACAAGAAGCCGGGCCAAGACCCAACAAAGCACATACCTACCACCTTCGGCATCGTCGCTCAGCTCCGCCTCGCAGCCGCCGGAACCCGCCTCTATCGTGAGTGATGTGACACCGGCCGCTGCAGTTGCGTCGAGCTCGAGCGACGAATACTTCTCGCTGGCGACGACACCACCACCTGCGCGTCGCCTAGGAAGAGGCCGACCGCCGGCCTGCCTGGGACCTCGAGGCCCACCGGCCTCTGACAGGGTCCCCGCTCCCGGCGGAAGTGTGCAGCGCATGCGATGGATTCAGTCCATGAATGAGAACTGCATGCGCGCATACTTTGGGGCTACAGAGGGGGGAACTAACCTGACCGCGTACCGTGGCCGGATGCTCTCTCTGTTTCGGGCACTTGAACCAGCTGTCAACGTCTCGGCGCTAGATCACGTCGTTCCGAACTCAGTCCGAAATAATCTCGTTTCTCGGTGACGGCGGCGGTGGACAAACGCTTTAAGACGCATCGACCTTATACGGGCACAGCGCACAAACGCGACCGCCAACATGAATTTAGCCAACATGATCGCCAGTGACGCCAAGTAATTGTGTTTTCATATGTGCCTCGTGTCGGACTCAAAGAATAGCAGCACTACCCCATCTCTTCCCGTTGGTGTCGTAAAAGGCGACTCAGGGATTCTCTAAAGGATGGGCTCGTTCTCTGAGTACTTACGGCAACCCCCCGCCCCTTTTGGTGGAGGCCTATGTCCAACAGTGGACGTCTTTCGGCTGAATGATGATGATGATGATGCGCCTTGATGTAAAATCTGCCCTATAAAGGGTTAAGGATTATGTACTCTACTGTCATAATCTGATAACGTTTTTGTTTCAGGATACGACGTACTACCGCTGTGCATCGAGGGAGCCTCCGACTCGTGGGAGAGTTGCTACTCAGTCTTCAAAACGCTGGTAGATGAGCAAAAGAATACTACACACGAGTGGACTCACTTTGAAACGCATTTTTATATGTGTTGGTCAGTAATTTTTATTTTTCATCTCTTCCATTAAAACGAAACAGAGAGAGACGCAGAGTTTAGCGCGAAGCGGGATGCGGGGTGTATAGTTGACAATTCAGACGATGCATGAGAGGGTTTAAGGAGTGACGTTTTTCTACGCGTCTTTTTTTAATTGTAGTTGTATGTAATGATAGTACGCGGCAGAGAAATGGTAAGGTGACTTCCCATGGTGCGTGATTTTACGGATGATACCACCAATGAGCTATTTTCACAATATTAATAATTCTCATTAATTTATTTATTTAATTTATACTCTCGCAAATGTTTGCATGCCTAAATTTAAGGTAAATTGTACAAGGATCAATATTTTTTGGACCTACATTCTATGCAAATAAACCAATATTCTATTCTATTCTATTAATGAGGTTTTGGGGATGGACAGTGGAGCGTTCGAGAACATAAAAGCGAGGTACTTTCGGATGATTTGGTCGATACACAACCAATGAGCTGTGCTCAAATGTTTGCCATTCCACGCGTTGATTAATAGTGTGAATGGAATAGGAGATAGACCACAAATTACAATATTGAACGGATAACTACGTGTCATTACCTTGTGGTGGTTTTATGAACTAATTAAGCTTAACGGCCTCAATTAGCGAACGGTATAACACCAATTATGTCACAAAATCGTTAATCAGTTGCTGCAAACTAAAATTATGTAATTATTGATTGGACTACAACTACAAATTTAAGCGAATAAACATAAAAATCGACTTAAAAAAATATTAAAGGACTAAAATAATGACCATAATATTAAATTAACAGTTTCAGACGTCGGTACTGATCTACGCTGAAACAAATTGAAGGGACCGACTTATGAAACTGTTAATTTATAATTAGAGATCGGAATCCAATGGCAAAACGTAATGTTTTGATCGTGTATTCATTAACAGCTGTGAATACAGACGGACGGATATCTTAAGGTATGTCCAGACCTGGCGAATGCGCCGCTCGTGAGCCGCTTGCGAACTGCGCGCGTATTGCTCGCGTGCGGTTACAGCCTACGTTTGGTGCGCCGCTCTAGTGCAATTCCAGCAAGGCTTGTGCGCACATAGCTTCTTTCGCGTTTTAACTATGAGTCTTTCTTAGTCTATCTTTTGTAGGTTTCAATTAACCGTAAACCATTTTCATTCGTCCACTCCATGTCAACACGTATTTAGTCTCCGGCATTTAGACACAAACTGAGCAGGTATGTTGGTGACGAGACGCAGGCGAGGCGAACGAGGTGCAGCGCGGGCGGCATGCGCGCACCTCCTGCGCTGTTCGAGTACGGCGCCTAGAATGCGCGCGAGGTGCGCGCGGACGGCGCAGGGGCTACGTACGACATAAAATACACGCGCGCAGTTCGCAAACGGCTCCCGAGTGGCGCATTCGAGGCGCATTTGCCAGGTCTGGACACACCTTTAGCTATTTTTTGGAAACACAAAAAAAAGTTCAACTCGAAATGTCAATTTTGAAATAGACATGACGTATTATTATTAAGTTTTCATGTGCGGTAATCAAAAGAGATCAAATATCATAATAGAAACCCTATTAAAATATAGGGTAAACTTCCGGAGTCCCGGTAGTTATCTGAATTTCTTGATGGAAGATAATGTAAAAATTTCTAAACTACCAGTAATATTGTATTGTATAATGAAATTCATGTAGAACTAACTCAGAAATATTTTGCACCAAATAAAAAAAGAATTCCTCGAATCGGTCCACAAACAGATATCGGAGAAAGATACGAAAAATAAAAAATAAACTTTAAAAAAAAGTAAAAACCGACTTCAAAGAAATACTAAAAGGAGTAAAATAATTACCATAATATAAAATTAACAGTTTCAGAAGTCGGTGGCTTCTATTTGCTTCAGTGTAGAGTTGCACCGACTTCTGAAACTGTTAATTTTATATTATGGTAATTATTTTACTCCTTTTAGTATTTCTTTGAAGTCGGTTTTTACTTTTTTTTAAAGTTTATTTTTTATTAAAAACGTTTTAGTGTCATAATTTTAACACCCTCCTTCATAACCCTTCTTTTTGGCTTTGACGTAGTCGGGCATAAAAAGTCCTTTCAAATGATACCTTACACGATATAATGAAAACATTCCAAAGGGGGGGAGGGGGGGACACGCACCCCCTCCTCTTTTTAAGTAGTCAGTTCCCAACAACAAATATAAACAAAGCAATATTAGTGATTTGAGAATTTTGCTTTGATCCGACGAGGAGTTCCGTTCCATATCTCTGAAGTTCATGGTCTGATCATAACAAAATTTAAATGGGACCAATCGGAAAGTATACCCTTCCGAACAAAAAAAGATTTTTTCAAATCGGTGCATAAATGACGGAGATATGAGGTAACACACATAAAAAATAAAAAAAAAAAAAATAAAAAAAAAAATACAACCGAATTGAGAACCTCCTCCTTTTTGAAGTCGGTTAAAAAAATAATACGCATCGATTTGATACCCTCATTCTTTTAGAATTCGCTTAAAAATATATTAAAAACACAAAAAAATAGTTCAACTCAAAAAATCAAATTGAAATAGACGTGATGTAATTAATTTTTCATTGCAATATTGTGCGGTAATCAAAAGAGATCAAATAAAATATTTCATCATGTATTGGAATAAATCTATCTAAACCTTTGTACAAAAAGCAAAACCATTCTACCATCAATTTAGCCTAACCGCTGCAACAGTGAACACGAATTCACATCGACAACGCCAGAGATATTTCAACAAAAAATCCTGGAACCGGTGACAAACGTCATTTTAGTACTTTTTTATCTTTTTCTTTTGCAGCGCACGAGCTCAATTCCGACGATGTACGTTGGATTCACTTTTTGACATGCCAGAAGTCTGTCCCTATGAACAAGCGGTCACGCTGCAAAAATTTTCAGTAATTGTCTCTGAAGGCGATGTATATCAGGTATATAACCTTTTTTTGGGCATTTTTCAGTTCACTTTTAACGCTAACGATTGTTCTGTGATACATCGGAACAAAATTTGATACTCTCTTTGTGAGAAAACTGACGGGTCGTGCTGAAATATTTGATTTTCAGTGACATGCTGTAAAGCGGTTTGAAACAAGATTTATGAAAGCGTGAAGTTTTATTAGAGAATATATTTTTTTAAACGAATTCGGTTAAAAAAATAAAACTTACGGTAGGGATCGTAACTAAACCACCTAAAAAGGATGAAAAAAAAGTGCAAAATTAAAAAAAATATAGAACATTTCGACGAACAACATAAACGAATGAAAGCACGGTGACAGAGCTGGTGGGCACGACTAGTACGATATCGCTCTTGACAGTCAGTTATTAACTCAGGGCTTTAAAATTACTCAGAAAGAAAACATCATTTTTTTTTAGAATTTTCTTTATTATTTTTATTAAAAAAAAACCTTTAGTATTAATCTGTGTCACCATTAGATCATGCGGATTGAAGGAATTGCAAGAATTCGTTTGTACCCTGTACGTACAACTTGAGTGGCCAAAATCAGCCTGAAAATTAATCATCATCATTACGAAGTGATTTTTACTTTCTACAAATCTCACTTATGTTGGTACAGTCAACAAAAGAGTCGGGTGTACAGGTAAACAACGGATATTAATACACTACGCAGGCAATTCTCATTGTAATTGTCTGCGTAATAAGTTTTTATTCGCTCATGCAAGCAATTGTTATTAACTTGGCCACTCAACACACGCATATTTCCATTAAAATACGAATGTAATTATACCCTTTTCACCATAAGGTGAGTCCTGAAGTTTCTGTACAAAACGCTATCATACAAAGAAAATCAAATATAAAAAAATACAAGTCTATGTAGCTATATAACGGAATTTTATGATGTCGTTTACATTTTTTTAAATACACTTGGGAGCAAAGAAATGGAGCCACTCTTTTTTTCACGTGTCCTGGTTATTAGTTTTGGTTTCATGAATTGTATAATTCAAAATACAAAAAACTACCCTCATTGTAAAGGTTATCAAATAACCTTTTAGGCGTTATACGTTTCAAATTGATCTGTTCCATAATACCAAAAATAATAACAATTATACCCACGTGAAAAATAGAAGTGGCTCGATTTATTTGCTCCCAAGTATAGTAATTTCCTAACGGCTACAATTTATGAAATAACCGCTATGACAAGACTCATCTTACATTGAACAGAACATAGTTTAGCCTGTATACTTATCTCTTTGGTTGACTGTACTCCTACGTACATTCCAGCTCTTGGACGTCTATGTTGTGTTCATGTTATTAAACATGGAAATCCTGCATAGATTACTACAACTAACTTAGGAGCTACCGAACAAGTTTGTCCATGTGAATTAGTTAATCTCCGGTCTTCAATATGTTGCTATAAGGACACTTGATACTTCAATCTAACAATGTCTATAATCAAGTCTGGAAATGCAGGAAATAGTTCATGTTATTGTACATATTATACTCACGCCTGTAATCCCAAAAGGGGTCACTAGATCCGTTTTACTATTAAGGTGGCTTCCAGCAGTGCGTGATATGTCGCACCGCGACACACGACCTCGCACCGGTGCACCATGGGAAGAGACTCGTCCGTGATAATACAGACGGTGCGTTTTACTCACGGCGAGTCGGTAAATTCAAAGACGCGGTACGAGTTCTCTTTCACTTGATATTTTGGAATGACAAAATAGCTTCAACTTACGCACCTTCATAAGTTGGCTTCTCACGGTGCGTAATTTTACTTATGATACCACACAGCCGGTGCGCGATGTCATGCACCGTGGGAAGCCACCTTTAGGAAGAGACTCGTCCACGGTAACGCAGACGCGTGCGTAGCAGTGCGACGTATCCACCGCGAATCGGTACGGTCAGCATCAAAAGTAGCTGAACATTTGAGTTTTTAAACTTGGCATTAATTAGAAAACAAATTGTTTTAAAACAAAAAGTTTAATAGACACCTAGAGCTGCTAGATATAGCTCTAAGTATGGCTTAAATTTTTTGCTTCCTATCAATTAGTTATCTAATTAATGCAAAGTTTAAAAACTCAAATGTTCAGCTACTTTTGATGCTGACCGTACCTTCAAAGGTGTGAGCTCATGCTGTGAGCTGCAGTTGTAGCTGTACGTTCTCTTTCACTTGACATTTTGTAATGACAAAATAGCTTAGAATCACGCTCCGTTGAAAGAGCCTTCGTGCGGTGCGTGGCTGTTTGTGATCATCGGCTGTGCGTCGCATCATCCGTAAAATCACGCACCGTGAAAAGCCACCTTTACAAGAGTCTGTACCAGGGATGTTACGGAGGTGGTTTTATCGGAACCGAAGTCGGAGTCGGAGTTTTTAAATTTGGTTTGTCGAATTCGGAACCGGAACCGGAGTCGGAGTCGGAGGTGGATTCGGAGGTGTTAGCAGAAGAGAGATGTGTTAAGGACAGGCCTAATAAAATAAAATAGTAAATACATAATTCAGTCAGCCTCTTTAATTTCAATTAAAAATAATAAACCTACATAATATAGGCGTAGACGATAAAAAAAAATGCTTCGACCTCCTATTCAAACCTCCGATTTAAAAGTATCGGAACCGAAGTCGGAACCGGAGGTATAATATCAATCGGAAGTTCCGACTTATCGGAGTCGGAGTCGAAGCTCCGTAACATCCCTAGTCTGTACACCTATGTTTCGCCTTCCCATGTCTTAGGTGGCGAGCTTATAGGCATTTTTCCGGGCACAAATAAGATGTGACTTTCATCACCTCTTACTGGACGCTTTCCTGGCGGTGGAGCGGGATTATATTATTAAACTATTCCCCACAGATTTGGCAGCCAAAAGTGCTCTTTCAAAAAGGCTTAGACAACACGTTTAGATAGCAGATTGGTGAACGCAAGGCCATTCCTCCTGGAATGCCCGTCCACAGCGTACTCTATTATGGCTAACAAATTAAAGCTGGCGTCCACTAGGCTCGCCGAGTCGAGTCGAATAGAACCGCAATAATTCGCCTCCTATAGATTTACTATAAAACTGCGTCAATTAGCGACGAGCCGAGACGCGCTGAGTCGCATAACTCGCGCGCATCGCTTGTCACGCGAATTTCTGTTTTAACAAGTTGCGTTTACTGACCGTTTCGCCTCACACGGAACGAATGCGACTCGACTCGATTCGACGCGTTTTGGTTGTAGTCGACGCCAGGCGCCAGGCTGATGGGTACCCATACGTTTCCCTCTCATCCCATGACAGCAAATATTCATTGAAATTAATAATTAAATCCTCACAATATCAACACTCGCAGCTCGCAGCGCTGCAGTTAACAATTCAAACTCATTTGCATTTAATATTACAATGTTCTACACTTTAGTTTGACAAAAACTACGTTTCCTATGCATAACACTCTTGTTTGACTACTGGATGAAGTTATGAACAAAGTTTACCTCGTTTCATTTGTACAATTCAGTGTGCGTGAAGCTGGCGGTACCACAGAGTTTTACGTCTGACTTCTAAGTTGAATTAAGTTTTACATTGCATGGAATCTTTGCAACAAAATGTAAGTTTTCTGAATTTGAGTTTTTCGCCGAACCACGTCTTGGCTTGTCGTAAAACAAGACTCTTTTTAATTGCAAGTCAATTGAAAATATGTTCTTATCAGTTGTCAATTTTATTTATTAAAGTACACATAGACGTATAATTTATTTTGATTTAGTCATCGCAATCAGCCTGGCCATTTTGAGTCTAATTACATATATTTCATGTTGTGGTTGATTTTCAATCAAGCCAGATGCGGCTGAATTTTATTATTTATTTTTAGAAATTTGAGATCAGTTTCTGATAGTCAAAGGTTAATCTGTTAACCCTCAACCATTCCATACAATATTCAACCAACGATTGCTTCTTTAAGCTACACCTAAAGATAGCTTCTATATTTAGATACTTTAAAGGACTTGTCACACTGGATGCTTTCTGTGTCCTGCGGTCTGGTCAAATCGAACGCAGCCCCGCATCCTATGTGAACTTCATGGTCAAGGCAACTGGTTAGCGATCCGGGCACGACATCCGGTCAGGGCATCCGGTCAGTAATCCGGGCACGGTCAGCGATCTGACGGGCAGGGCAAACAGCGGCCATTTTATATTTGATGGCGTGTCGCCCGCAGCCCGCTGCCCGCCTGCCCGCAACCGGGCAGCCCGTCCGCTACCTTCCCACCCCGACCGCTTGACCGGTGCGTTCCCTACGTTCTTTGCTTGTGCTCGCATAGTCAGATCGTAATTACATAAAATATGTATAAAACGCAAATGATGTTCACATAGGATGCGGGCTGCGTTCGATTTGTCCGGACCGTAGGACGCAGAACGCATCCTGTGTGACAAGTCCTTTACTTTTGTTTTCAATTCATCCAGAATTGTTCTAGGTATTTTTTTTTTATCATCATCAACTTGCATAATTTAATCAATGTAACTAATATTTTACTTTTTTTGTGTATAGACTCATTTATTTATTCACTTGACAGACTGAACTGTGTTGCTGGGGAGTTTTTTGCGCCGTTTCTTCTTCACAGTATAAAAGAAGTGAAGGATGGGCGCTTTTAGGGGCAGTCTTATACAAATTTGACGTTCAAAAAGAACTAAGTAATACTAGTCTATTTTGAATAAACGAGTTTCGAGTTCGAGTTTGAGCTTCACATTTAAATATCGACAACGTGGTCACGCAGCATTCACGCACAATCTCATTTGTTCCACAACCGTCCGTCCTAGAGGCTTGTCAGCATGCCAGAGCAATTCCTCGCAAATTTCAAATGCCGTACAATTTTGTAAAAGAGACTACTATTTTAACAATTTCTGGTACTTCCATTTGGCTACATTATGCTGAGTTTATATTTTGAAAAATAACAACGTTGCAATCCGAATATGTATTGTTTTCAGTGTTTTTGTTTGTACCATGTTTGTATCTGTTTCATTTAACATGCAATCTGATGTAGTTTGGATGTTTAAGCGTAGAAAAAGTTTGCGATCACTTTGAAAAATCGAAATCTTTTTTGTTACGGTAGATTATAATATTATGATTTCTTCTTCTTTTTAGATTCTTTAGACACGAGTTTTCTTTATCAAGAAAACATACAACAAAGAATTTTTCTTGATAAAGTTCAATTTAAAAAATTATATCAGCTTATACTAGTGATCGCAAACTTTTTTTGTTGTGTGTACGTTATACTATTTTGCTATACAAGCTTAGTTTTAGTATATACTAAACCTGAAACTAGTTTGTACAGAATCACTAGGAGAATCGATTGACATATACTTTACACCACTTTTTTTTTATTTTATTTTTTCATAAATTTCAATTTTGTTTCAGTAGTTTTCTACCCATAACAGTTGACGGGAATAGACACTTTGAGGCTTGAGATGGTCCTCTCGGTCAGTTTCCGTGTATTAGACAGCCCCTGCATAGCACATCTCAGGCATTTCACACTTTTTTAGGGAACTTAACGCGACATAAACTAAGGTGTAACTTGGAGATTTACTAAAAAAAACACATATTCAGGCAGTTCTGATGAAAATCTGGTTGGGGTGTCTCGGTTTTCGTATAAAGTAAAAATAAGGTTGTATAGTAAAACATATTGCGTCATAAGCTATAACTAAATAGCATGACGTTCTCACTATACGTTATATCGCAAGCCAGTCGACTATTATAACAAGTTATTTGACGGCGATCCGTCGGGCGACAGACGGGTAGAAGTGAGGCGGGGCGGGAATGGCACGATATACACTTAAGGTCACAGCTAATTAGAGCCACCTGGCATCCGAGCCGCATCGCTTCGCCTCGTGCGGTTAGTATTCTTTGTATGAACTTGTATGGATGTGCGCTCACTACATCAACTCCGTAGCGTCACCAAATTATCGCCTCGGGCATATGCCGTACACGCGCGGACGACGAGTTGACCACTCGGTGACAACTCACTGCTCGCATGCTCGCCTTGCGTTGCTGCGCATTGCCAATGCACAAGTCCCGAGTGAACCGCGCGCTGCCATCGAGTGGACATCTCCGACGACTCCTCTGGTTGACCACGCGAGGTTTACTGGTGATAACGCGGCTTCCACCCGTGAACCACCTGCTGACAACGAGTGGACGCCGAACGACGAGGCGATACGGGTCGGGTGCCGGCTGGCTCTAATGAGCTGTGACCTTAATACAGCTCTGAGAATCGCTCAAGTTTATTGCGTACAGCAAGCCAATACTTTATAGCATAGCTTTGTGTGAACGTGTCAATACAAAATGCATGCTGAGCGATATCTTTGTGTTGCCCCCCTCCATCCGAACCCCCTAGTCGCCGCAGCGGCCGACTACAGTCCCTCTCTCATAAGTAAAGTTCGCCGTCCCAGGCACACACTTTTAGAATCCGATGACGAAATAACCCTCCTCCAGGAGGCGAGTAAATCGACCAGCACAATACACAACGTCCGCCGCCGTCCGGCATACCGTCCTCGCCGACGAGGCCCGTCGCGACGTCCCACCGCCGCCGGTCACGATCCACCGAGCTCTCCCGCCGTAGAGCCGGTCGTCTCTTCAGACTCCGCAGTCACACCGATAATTCAGCCCTCATCAAGCTGTCTCCCCCCCCTATGTCCACGCCAGCAACGCCCTAAGCCGAGGTCCGAGTCCCACTAGGGGTCGCCCTTAGTGCTGTTGTTGCAGGTAGTCATGATGTTAGTGTAGTACAAGTAGTTAGCTTAGGTTAAGTATTTTACTTCCCCCCCATTGGCTGGAGACCCTTCAGGTCTCGCCAATAACTGCCCGGTTACGTAGAAACCGTCCCCTAGGACGACCTACAGCAGTCAAATAGAAAAAAAAAAAAAAAAAAAAAAAAAAAATATCTTTGTGTTACACGATATTTGCTACATATTATAGCGTGCGTAGTCTGCACTGCGCTTTATATTCACTGACGCAGAAACACTCCACTCGGCCCAGCGCTCAAAAATTTCCGAACGCAAAAATATGAAGACTAATTCAAGTCAATAGATGCAGTCGAATCTTGGTATAGTGAAAAGCTAAATTAAGCTTTGTGATGACAACATTGGATATAAATTAGTTTGTTGGTATTTCTAAGCTTGATTTGTCGGAGTAGGTACCCACTATAGAGTAAGCAAATCAGTCTACTACATTTTTTTAAACATAAAACTGTTTTACACACCAATAATTACTTACCTACCAAGATACTTTTTTCAATCGTAATTGTAAAGTAATGAATGTCGAACATATAGGTATGATTATAATTACAAAGATTCTACGTTAATGGTTATATTTGAGAAGTTTTCCTATATATATAGCTCCAGAATCAATACTGCAAAGGCACAATTAATTTACATAATGACGATTTTATAAAATAAGAAGAGTTGATGAATGTACCTGGACTGAATGATGAAGACGAGGGATTGACTGCTGTTGTAGCGTAACTTAAGAGAGGCTTATATGTAGCAGTGACTGGAATAGGCCGAGTTGACTGATTTATTTATGAAATAGGACTTAAAATATAAAAAGTTAAGGTGACAGAGATAACTGAAAAGCCATAAAAAGTATCGACGCCTCTTCTAAACTTTTTCAAAGTCAACGTTTTTTATTTCAATTATACCAGAATACAGGTGCTTTTAAAACGTCAAAACTAGATGCATGGTTTCAAAAGGTACGGCAAGAAACTCCATGAATACTCTTTTTAAATAATTATCAGAATTCCACTACAGTTGTGTGAGAAAAATAGCGTGAGAATAATACAGGTTAATGTAAGAAATAAATTCATATAGCAACAATTATGTAGAAAAATACGCCTTTTAGGATTGTCATAGCAGTCAAGAGTTGACCAGTCCCGACAGACGTTCACGAGCATGACGTTCACATCCGCATCGCTCAGCTCCACCATATTGCAGGGAACTCTTTTTTAATTGCTGCACCGGTGGACGTCATCATGTCAACGCCGGTTTTCGCTGAAAACCAGCGCTTTGGCTCTGTCTCGCACGAGTCATAGCATTACGCTGAGCGATGGCCGTTTTGCGTGAATGTGACGCATATTTTTCCCAATACTTTCTTTGTGGTTTTGTGTATAGTTTTTTGAATTTTTGTGTGTCATGTTGGCGCAAATAAATATTTTTTCTTTTTAACTCAACGACCGGATGAACGACGCCACCATTAGCAAGACATTTTAGTGAGCATTTCGTTTCCATTTCTATCGTATTACAACCCATATTATTTTCCCCAGAACTGTGACAACAACATGATGTATCTCAACTGCCCTGGAGGTGATCCGCGACCTTCAGGCAAGTCTTTAGCCAAGTTGATGGACGCAAACAACTTCAACTTACGCTCCAGAGCCATTCAAAATGTTTCGTCAGTTATTTTCATTGTATTTTGCGTTTTTCTATGTGGCTTGTTGAAATAAAACTGTCTATATCATGAGTGTTGGTTATTTATTTTTTGTTCTTCCTAGAATTATATTGCAGGTTTTCTAGTAGTCACTCCAGTAGTGCTACTGCGCTGGCCCGTCTACGAACGCAGCGTTGCAAAAGACGACACGTTTGGTGCAATAGCTGAGCGATTGGCTTCTACGCTACGGGTCGTGGGTTCGATTCCCACACGGAACAAAAGTTTGTTTGGCATACAGATAATAGTTGTTTCGGATCATTCTCACTAGTTCCACCAGCAATTAGTTCCATGGAACTAGTGAGATTTTTTCTCAGTAGTTCCATGGAACTAATTGCTGGTGAACTAGTGAGAATGATCCGTTGTTTCGGGTCTGAGCATTAGTGTGCGTGAGATATGTGTCTGTAAACGCACCCACGATACAGGAGAAATCCTAGCGTGGAGCAAGGATAATAATTATAAAAAAAAGCTTTGGTATCTTGATCGGAACGCCCAACACTACGGTATGCGGTATGCGCTGCCGCATATATAATCTTACTAGCTTTCGCCCGCAGCTTCGCTTGCGTGAAATTTTGAACCCGTTAAGTGACGATTTTCCATACAAACTTTCATCCCCTATTTAACTCCCTTAGGGGTTGAATTTCGAAAAATCCCTTCTTAGTGGATGCCTACGTTACAAAAGGAGCCTACTGTCAAAATTTCAACTTTCTAACCCCAGCGGTTTAGGCTGTGCGTTGCTAGATCAGTCAGTCAGTCAGTCAGCTTCTCCTTTTATATGTATAGATGAAAAATATCTACAATGGTCTTTTGTTCCGTCGCAGTATGCGTCAGCAGTGAGGGGCAAGCGCGTTGAAGTAGGGAGCGTGTATTCCGCACACACAGTGCGGCCTCGCCGTCGTCTCGCGTCACGGGTAGACATGGATTTGAAAAGTGTTATAAATGTTTTTAAACTTTCGCGATTTGTACACATTATAAAAATATTGAATTGGGTCTTCTCGCGTAACAAACTTTAAGAGGCACAAAATACCTTTTATCCCGACGTTTCGGCCGAATTTCACCGGCCGTGGTCACGGGTAGACTGAAGTGGCGGAGCAGTTGTCATCTTCGTGAAGCAAGGGCATTTTCATCTACCCTCACTTGATCTTGATTTTTTATAAAGTTATCGTCGGTACTTCGACACACCACACTAACGACGTCTTTACACTCGCCTAAACCGTCCCGTTGACGATAACACTTGCTGATGACCGGATTCCATGATGTTGATAGTTTGTATCCATCTTCCCGATTGAAATTCTTGTATTTCTTAATTTCAATCGCTTCACGTACAATTCTGGGATAATAGTGACGATCGGTGGAGAGGATTTTTGGACTATGTAATTCTATCCAGTGATTGGAACCGGACTCCAGAAGATGCTCGGCTATTGCGGACTTATTTATCTGGCGGTTTTTGACTGCGGCGATATGTTCCTTAACCCGTTCTGCGATCGTTCTTTTGGTCTGCCCGATATAAGAACTACCGCAACTGCAGTCAATCTTGTAGACGCCAGGTGTCTGAAGAGGAATAACATCCTTTGGAGTACGCAGTTGCCTTGATACCTTGGAGAGAGGACTATATACAGTCTTAATGGCGTATTTCTGTAGTACTGTACCAATTTTATCCGTCACTCCTTTTAAATACGGCATGAACGCTGGCACTCTGTTTACCCCCGGTTTTTTATCTTTCCTCTTCGGACGTCGTAGGTACTCACTGTAACGTCGGGATAAAAGGTATTTTGTGCCTCTTAAAGTTTGTTACGCGAGAAGACCTGATTCAATATTTTTATAATTGAAAAATGTTGTTCATGTTGACACGTCTACTTTGGTAGCCGTGGCAAAATCAACTGACCGCTTCTCCGCACAGACAGCGACGCTTTGTTGGAGTCACTTACCGCAACGTCGTTCGTTCCTATCAAGAGACCAAAGGTCAAGGCGCTGCCAAAGCAACGTTTATTCTATTGGATAAATTCAAACCGGATTTGATATAACGTATAAGAAGAACACGTTAATGACGCATTATAATTTTGCAGTAAGTCATTGGAACATCTTACATGGTTCTCTTTTGGAATACCGAAATATGTTTAGCCTATTCTTATTTGGCCGAACATATTTCGCCACTTTTCATATCGCCGAATAATTAAAACGCCGAACGATTAAAGTCCCTAATTTTATTTTGTAAATTTTTGTTACGTCGTCTCGTCTGCTTGCCACTGTTTTATTAGTCAACTGAATTATTGGCCACTTGTTAAATGGCTCATTCTACCATCATGTAAGCAAGCATGCAAGTGTTTCTGGGTTTGCTCTACTAGAAGACTGGCTTTATCGCCCCTTCGCTTCGCTTGCACACTCGACCAGCGCTACGCTCGGGAGGTCGTGGACTCAAATCGCTCGCCACCTTCCTCCACTCGCTGCGCTTCGACCTCGTGCTCTCATCCACTCAGGGCCTCCTTCGCGAGCTTCTGGCTTCACGCTTTTAAATAATACTGTAGGGGTAGGACAGAGTCTGACCACAAGTAGTCAGGGTGCGCTGAGTCGGATTAACATTACATTCCATTGTGTGACTAAATTAAACAATAGCCAAATAAGTATTCGACTAAAACAAACTTTGTGATTGAGATTTTGGCCAACCAATCATTGTGGCTAATAATCATTCGGCGAAATCAAATTAGGGAAAACATTGCTTCGACAAACATTTGTTCGGCAAATTGTTGTCGACGTAATAAAATTCGATATAAAATACTTCGGTTAAACAACGGGCACCTTACAAACATTTTGTAACGCTGAGCACATTTACAACACCGCAAATGATATAGAATTTCTATGAAATGATGTTGTGAATGATGCTATGTTCCATTGCTGGGTTACTGTGCTGCAATCTATCGCCCAAATTGATAGCATCTACTTATTAAGGCGCCATCTCCACGAGCGAGTGAATCGCGGCGATATTCTCATCAATCTAAATCAATACTAACTATCGCCGCGATAAAATCGCCGTATGGAGACACGTTTTAAGAGAGTGTATAGAAATATGTCTCTGTACCTAGCGATTCACCATGCCTTGCGTTTTAACGAATACATTAAATAATTAGATCTATATTTGTTCTATCGAAATATGCATAATACGCAATTTGTTCCGTTTTAGTTTTTTAAAAAAAATATTTCTTCTATATCAGTTAGCCAGCGATGTACTTTTAAATTACGCACTTTAAAAAAACAAAATCTAGATAGGCGATTAGTTCTACATTAACTCTAATTACTTATCTACTTTTTACTTATAAAATTCATTATTTTAAGTTAAAAAAGACAATACAAAGAAGTAAAGCTAGCGATGTATTTCTAAGTAAATGAATTTCTTTCGCTTATAATGTGACAGTTTTGCCCCATTAAATACAATAAATTTTTATTTTTTTAGAATTTTGAAATATCTGCTTAGATTAGTTTTTTTTGTAATAAACTATTAGTTTCATATACTTCTATAAATTACCTGGCAATTTAAAAACACATAAAATGGGATGATATAATTGAAATTAAAAATGTAGAGACAATTTTGATCATTAACATTATTGAAATGTTAATTTAAATTTCGCGCCTTCTAATTTAATTTCCTAGTTTGTTAGACTGTGTCTTTGGTTACTCTATACTTTATGATAGACGCTCTCTCTATTCTGTGACACTACGAGTAAAGTACATAACTGTAATTCCGTTATAATAAACGTTTATTTTCTCATAAACCGACTTCCACTTATTGAAAACATTCAACAAACATTATCATAATAATAATTTATTTTACAATACATCGCTAGAATTTACTTCTTTGTATTGTCTTTTTAACTTAAAGTAATGAATGTTATAAATAAAAAGTAGATAAGTAATTAGAGTTAATATAGAACTAATCGCCTATCTAGATTTCGTTTTTTTAAAGTGCGTATTTTAAAAGTACATCGCTGACTAACTGTTATACAAGAAGTCATTTTTTATAAAAACTAAAACGGAACAAATTGCGTATTATGCATATTTCGATAGAACAATTATTATAGATCTAATTATTTAATGTATTCGTTAAAACGCAAGGCATGGTCAATCGCTATGTACAGAGATATTATAGAAATACGTGGCACGACGATAATATCGCCGCGATTCTCTCGCTCGTGGAGACGGCCCCTAAGTGTTTGTGTCTTTGCGCAGAGTAGTCTGATTACTTCAAATTCAAAAGGAAACCAAGTTTTGCAGCATGATAATATAGTTAGTGTACACGTAGAAGCAGCTACTCTTCTACTTAATAAGATCCATTAAGCTCCTCTTACTAGGTTCACGGAATGGGATCTTTATAAGAAATAGCTACACTGCTCTTATTTTAGTTAACAAAACCATTGCCTTCCTACATGCATCATTTCTGTTACTTATTTTGAAAAATAAAGATAAACCTGGATTCAAATCAAATCAAAAATTTTTATTTCACATAAACCAATACAGGCGCTTATGAAAAGTCGAATTTAGGTGCACGGTTCCAATTAGTCGTTTCCTATGGAGAAGAACCGGCAAGAAACTCCATGGTTACTCTTTTTTAAAAAAAGGATATCTTTAACAACTTCAGTAAATACAGTAATATGATTTATGATAGTTAAGAGAGAACAATGTAGTCTTGACCACAGACCTGTGAGTAATGTAATACCAAGTCTTGAGTACAAAAATTAACCAAAAAGAAAAAAATAACACAATATGAATAATAGTAATTTACACAATTATATGTATAGTCAAGTCCACGAAGTTCTCACATTTACAAAAGATAAAATGAAGCTAAACTATATAAAACAATTGACATGATTAAATGTCATCAAAACTTATAGAAAAAATCATTGTAAGATAAGATAAAAGATATCTTGAGAGTAACGACAGCAATAAAAATAAAAAATAAAAATCATAATTGAGGATAGTTAATAGACATACACATATTTTTTTACAGACATACACAGATTTCCCTGGTGAGTGTCATAGAATAATGTACTTGTAAACAGATTTGTGTAATTTTTTAGGATCTATTAATGGTGTAGATGAAAAATTCACGGGAATTACTAAAATTTAATAAAAAAGTTAAATAATAAAACAAAAAAAAATGTTTTAAACGATACCTAAATCAATTTAGTGCCACGCATAAATGAATGAAGCCTGATAAGATATCTGGTGGGCACAACTAGTGCAGTATCGCTGCGCCCAATCAGTTAATTTGGGGAGCTAAAATGTTTGCTTAGTGTCCATAAATTCCCTGCAGGGTCACCAGTAAGTAGATTACAAGGTTTAAACGAAGTACACGAATTCGGATATACCCTGTATATAATTATGATACCAATTTAATAATATATGTCGTGGAAAACGATATCGATCAATAATAAGATCTTCATTTGATTATTATAGTACTAGGGAGGTGGTAAACACCGTGACGTCACTTGTTATTGTAATGACGTCACGTGGACAGAGTCGATTTGGAGAGTGGGGATCGTGCAGCGGGGACAGTTTGATTCGGTACGCCACCCAGTACACTCCTACATAACGAAACTGTCTGTTTACCGAATTAATTAGTAATTTGTGATAAAAAATGATAAAGTGAAGTTATAACTCTAACGAACTGCATTTAAATTATTATCCTACGCTTTCTACGCTATGGACCCTGTACCACCCAATCAAGGTGATGACGGTGCTATCGCTCAGCCATCGCTCCCGCCGTCATATATATATTATTATATTTCTAATATCTATTTTTAATAAATATTGTATCAGCACATAATTATGCTTTACTTAATTTAGATATTTCAATTTCCCAGTAAATTATTTTCATCCATTTTACGGTACAACAAATTTTCTCCAAACCAAAATCACGATGGTCAAAGTATCTGAAGCAAAAGTCTTCAAAGCAATTACTTAATGACGCTGGAAACATTTTCTTTCTTTGACTGCCAAGACATTATGGGCCCCGCAACACGGGACTCATAAAGAAATTAAGGAGGGTTACACTTTGTAAGAGTTGTTCAATTTCCTTTCAGTTATTATAGGGCCCGGTTGAATTAGCTTTGAATTATTTGAGTTGCTTCCTTAAATTTATTCAAAGACTTGCCTCTTTTTGTAACTGATTCTATCAGTCTATTTGCTTCGTTTAAAGCAGGGATGCACAGACTTCTTAAGACTTGGGGCCACTCGAGCGGACTATGAGATAAAGGCGGGTCAGCACAATTAAAAACAATAAAAAGTTGAAATTAGATTTCTTAAAAAATATAAGTATCGTAGTGTGGGCTTTTGATAAAATTCAAAATCTTTATTCAGAAGCTAAAGCTGGCCATTACTGACAGAATGCAGTATTTTCATTCAAACGCATAAAGGTGGATCCAGACTTTGCGAGGCATGCGCCACGAATGGCGCACAACGAATGACTCGGAGTGAGGCGTGCGTGTCGAAAAAATATACCAACGTATGCTCGGGTCGAGCCATCGCGTGCGGAGCAAATGCTTCGTTTGTCTGTCTTCGTGTTTGTGGCGAGGCATGTGCTGCGTACAGGCTGAGCATGTGCGAGGCGAGCCAGCGTGTGTCGGTAGGGATACGCATGCGTTGTGCGCCGTTCGCGGCGCATGCCTCGCAATGTCTGGATCCACCTTTAGAGTTTAATTCGCTGACGGGCCGCATGTACGGTCGCGGACTCGAAATGTTTATCAGATTTCAAATTCAATTCCTTGTCACACTGTGCGCAATAAGGTTTAAGATGTCATATCAACTTATGCCATATCGACCTTATGAAAAAGTAATGAGCAAGCAATTACAGACCTTAGGGTGGTAAACATTTCAAGTCCCCGATTGTACACACGGCTACACACATCAAGCTATACAAAACCAGTTTATCTTGGCGTCGCTTTGTATAATCTTTTCGCCCAAGTAACGGTCAGCTTATACTGGTTTTGCATAGCTTGAAGTGTAGCCGTGTGTACATCGACGGAGGGCAGTATGCGGCCTGCGGGCCGCTGTCTGTGCATCCCTGGTTTATAGCAAGATATAAAGCAAATAAACTGCATGTTTTAACATGGGTGCTAATTAAACAGACTTCTTTTTAATAGCATTATTCGCCTCTAAAAATCTACATTGGCTTCTAAATTACTAAGTCAGCCACAATTAACGAGCGTCTGAATGATACTATCTTAGCCACTAGTTATCTTCTATATAAGCCACTGTTCGTCAACCACTTTCATTTTCACAATAAAAACAAATGAAAAACAAAAAGAGTCGACGGAGCCCCGCTGCGCGCGGCTCCTATTTCTGTCTGCAGGGTTTAAAGTAACCTAACACGAAGGGGATGACGGGTCACGTGGCCAATAAATAAATTTGTGGCTTGATTTATTATTTCTCTTTTAACATTACAGTTTAAGATCAAAACAAAATTTTAACAACCGGGTAGTTATTGGTGAGTCCTGAAGGGTCCCAAGACAATGGTGGGGAAGTGAATTACGTAACTCTTTTTTTTCGTGTGAAAATCCTCATGGATGCCCTTCGCCCAGGGACGGCGAAGGGGTTTCGGCTGGACTCTTACTGGCTAAAAACCAGCGGTGTTCTTTCTCGTGACCCTTGGCCGGGGTTGCGAGATTCGCAGCTGCATGCACCGTGACCCCGGCAGGCTTCGGTCCGCCAACCCCTGGCGGACCTCTTTTTCTGTGGGGCCTTGCCCCACGTCCTCCTGAGAGGCGCGCACGGAACACAGCGCGCCACGTTTTCGGGCTTGGTCGAAGCTAACTACTTATACTACACTAACATCATGACTACTTTGTGTTATTCATATTGAGGGGGTTTTCCATAATCGCCACGCTTGGCAGGCGGGTTGGCGAGCGCAGTATGGTTGTTAAAGTACTGTAGTGAATCCCTTAGTCACATTTTACGACACCCTTGGGAAGAGATGGGGTAGGTAGTGCTATTCTTTAAGTCTGGCACCACAGGCACGATGACGGATGGCGGCGATGGATGCGAGATGCACAGAACCGGTCGACAGCGATGTTTGGGGGAGGCCTATGTCCAGCAGTGGACGTCTTTCGGCTGAATGATGATAACGACTACTAGAATCATGACTACTAGAAACAACAGCACTAGGCGACCCCTAGTGGAACTGGGACCTCGGCTTAGGGCGTTGTTGTTGGATTGAGGGGAGACAGTTTCATGATGGCTGAATTGACTGTGTGAGTGCGGAATTTGAAGACGCGATCGGCTCTACGACAAGACAACTCGGTGGATCGTGAAAAAAATTAGTAAGCCATTAAAAAAATTGTCCCGATGGCCATACAAGAAACAATGTTTAAAATATAGCCGGCACAAGTCTAATGACATCACAAACATGTATTTGGAAAGTCTTTTAAAAGTTTTACATGTAACAAGTGTTATAACTTGTTTGTGTTGTAAACTAGGGGGAATATAACAACAATTCTTTAGATATCTACTGCTTTTATAACTTTATTTGCTTGTAAGCCAGTATGTTAATTCTATGCCAGAATCTCATATGCCAGAATCAGATTATTTCTGATATTGATCACTAGTTTCAGCCTGTGAGGCCCGTGAGGCCCCACGTTGGGCGCCAGTGTCACGCTTAGCGGGTTAAGGGTGGCTTGAGGAGTCAACCCTTAACGAGCATGTGCATATAAAATCAGAATCTAGCAAAAAGCAGTTAAGCAGAAGAGTACTTACTGAATAATAATGAAAACACTTTTAACCATACATTATATGTATATTTTAATAAAAATTATAGGAATAGTTTACAGGGTGTGGTTCTCGACAATACGATACGAGGAGTCCAGGGTCTTCAGGTGTATTTGTAGATTGACTTAACTGGCGGCTGCTGAGGTGCGAGAGAGGACGAAGTGCAGCGTTCCGGCCGTTTTATAGGCTCACCCCGCCAGTCGCCACCACTAACACCGTCACACTTTGACTGAATCTATTTCGGATATAAAGTTTGATTTAAAGAGCAACGATACCAATTTTCAAGTCGATAAACACAGGGAATCTAATTTTCTCATACAAACTTAATACCTCGTTCATTAATAATAATAAATAATAAATAACTTTATTTTTCACAAAAAATACAGATTTAACATGTTTTATATAAACACAGTATTAAATGAGCTTTGGTAGTAACACAATGCAACATAATCTAAGAACTGGAATCTGAACACAATATAGAAAACCCTGCCTCTCAAACTAGGAAACCTGTATCTTGAGAGACAGTGATTCAACCTAAAAGTGATGCTAAAAGTATAGTAGTAGACATGCAGTGTCGATCTACCTGAGCGAATATGAATATAAATCTAAAGCTAATTTAAGTAATAGCAAATATTTTATACGTGATGTGTGTGACTGTTTGCGTGTGTGTGTGTGTGTATGTGTGTGGGTGGGTGTGTTGTGTGTGATTGTTAATGTTGGGCGTTATAACATATAACAGCTAATATAATTCATTATACATTTCTAATATTCTAATCATTATTTATTTGCAACAAAGACTGTTATAATATATATTATTGTCTCTAAGTAGTAGTCGCCCGCCACTCGCGTCGAGTCGTTAAGTCGGCCGAAAGCGTCACACAATTATGAACTTTAACCCACAAATAACAAGAGCAAATTTTTACCACCGTTAAAATAACATAAATATTTATATAATATTAGTATGAACTTGTTTCATATTACTGGCAAAATAATGTTGTCGTACTTTACATCGAATTAAAGCGTCACACAATTATGAACTTTAACTCACAAATAACAAGAACAAATTTTTATTACCGTTAAAAAAAAAATATATTATATTAGTGTAAACTTAGTTTCATATTACTGCAAGTCTTCTGCTCTATTGATAATTAGTGTTCCTTCAATACAATACAATATAATATATATTACAACAGTTAAAAACAACAGTTTGAAAACTATAATATAATGTATAATGCGTTAGAAAAATATATCAGTTACGCCCAACATTAGTGATTGTTGATATATGGGTGGTTAGGAGACGTACTTAAGTAAGGATTCTGTTCGTAAATAGTCCTGTTCCAGTAGCCATTCCGTTAATTTTAATTTTATTTCATATTTATTAAGATCGACAATGTTTAGATTTTTGTGAACTTGTTTGTATATGTATGTACTTAGAGTGTAGTATTGGTGTTGAGCGAAGGCAGTTTTGTGAGGGGTGCTTATGGGTAGTTTCTTCCTTTTTTTAGGGTCACTTAGGGGAACGCTAGCGTGTTTTCTAACAGTAGACTGCAGTACAAAAAGCTGGCGCACAGAAAGTACTTTAGAATCGGCGTATAATTGCATAGTGGGATATCGATAGGGTTTGCGCGACATCACCTTCAGTACAGCTCTCTGCGCTCTTTCAATCCTCAGAAAACTGGTTTTAGTGGCACCACCCCATACTGTAATACAATATCCAATGACGGATTGGCATAATGCATAGTACACAATCTTCAGGGTCTCAGGCGCAGCCGAGTCTCTAAGGGATTTGAAAATATGCAAAAGTTTCAGACATCTAGTGGTAGTGGCGTCGACCTGTTTGTCCCATCGTAATCCTTCGTCTATTTGGACACCGAGATACTTCAGATTATCAGTTCTTACAAGCGCAGAACATAAGCATCGTGGGGATTGTTTGGAGCAGGTGTGCGCTGTTATGGAGAAGGATTTGTCAGGCAGGTTGTTACGCCGGATAGCGAAGGGAATGTACGATGTTTTGTCGCAGTTTAGAGTAAGCAAGTTTAGGTTGAGCCATTTCATTATAGTTGACATTGCCGCTTCTGCGTAGCGCTTAACGCTATCCCAAGTTGGTCCGTGAACTACGACTGCGGTGTCGTCTGCATACGCAATGATCTTGGAGTTGGGGATGGTCATTCTGCACAACTCATTGACGTATATTAGGAAGAGGGTGGGGCCCAGAATGCTTCCCTGAGGTACACCGTAAGTGTCGATACTTCTTTACTTAAATGCTCTCCAATTTTTACTCGTTGGGTCCGGTTGCTAAGGTAGTCTTTGAAAATTTCGAGGGTATTTCCTCGTACCCCTAGGCGTTCCAATTTAGAGATAAGTTTGGGAACAGAGACTGTATCAAATGCTTTAGAAAGGTCCAGGAAGATCCCTAGGCATTTGGTTCTACTGTCAAGATTCCTAGCAACCAATTGTGTCAGCTCAAGAACTGCATCTTCAGTAGAGATTCCTGTGCGAAAACCATACTGATTATCAGCTATGAGCTGGTGCTTGTTAAGGAATTTATTTAAACTGTTATTTAGGATCCTTTCTAGTATCTTAGAGAGTGCTGATAGAACCGATATGGGTCTGTAATTGTTGACACAGTTCCTGTTCCCTCCCTTATGAATTGGATGGATGATTGCTTTTTTTAGCGCAGCAGGAAAAATACCTTTTTGAATGCAGGAGTTGAGTATATACGTCAAGGGTGGCGTCAAGGACAGACGGCAACTCTTAAGTACTAAGGGAGATATGCCATCCCAACCAATTGCACAATCACTACGCAGTTGCAGGATAAGAGACTCTACGTCTGATTCATCAACCTCAAGTATCACAAGGGAGTTGGCGGGGCTGGACGAGGTGTTTTGACAAGAGCTCTTAGGTGTGTTTGTAGGTTGATGAAATTGGGACAAGATTTTTTCTGCCAAGTTAGTGCCTATGTTACTGAAAAACCTACATACTTCGTTTACGGATGAAGTAGCGTTATCGCAGATGTCCAATAGTTCCACTGGGCAAGTTTTCTTTTTGGTGGTATTGGTAATTTGTTTTATCGTTTTCCAGAGGGCTTTGGGGTTGTTACGAGATTTTTCAAGTTCGCCTTTTTCATGGGCTATTTTTAATTTCCGAAGCAGGTCGTTACAATAATTCCGGTATCTCGTATAGGTAATTTTAAGGATAAGATTATTGGGATCTTTTCTTGATCTATTGTGCATCTGGTCACGGTTTTGTATACACTTTAATAGGCCGGTGGTTATCCACGGTTTGATTATTCTTTTTTTCCTTGGAATTTTAATTTGTTTAGTGTGTTTGTTAATTACTGAAGAAATAATGGTTATGAACATGTTCATGGATACATTGGGGTCAAGAATTTTGTATAATGGGGTAAAATCCGATTTTTCCAAATCCACCTTAACTGCATCGTAGTCTATGCGGGTAGCTATGTGAGGCGGTTTATTATCTGGGTTTGTGTTAGCAATATTGAGTAGCACCGGTTTATGGTCCGTAATGTGTGAGTCTAGTACAAGGGTAGTAACAGGAAGGGTAGTTTTAACAAGTGCATGATCTAGACATTTATCGAGCCGAGTGTTGAGCCTGTGGGTTGGGAGAAGACCGTGGGACGCATTTAGAATAAGATAGTTGAGACAGCGGTCATCTGTACTATTGGGATTGAGGTCTATATTAATATCACCTATGAGGACTATATTTTTGTAGGAGGAGAGGCTTACGTAGACATTATTTAAACTATCCAAAAAATTTTCGGTAGTTTCCTTGGAATTGTATGACGGGGATCTGTACACCGCTACAATAGCGATATTTTGGTTAACAATATGACATACCAAGCAATTTCCACTCACAAATTGAGGTTCCCACTCAGAGGTTCGGAGCTCTTGTTTTGTAAAGATAACAATTCCATCATTTTGGTTACTATTTATTTCAGTAAAATAGGAATCATATCCAGCCAAAACGGGCATTTTACTGACTTTACTAATCCAACATTCAGTAAGAATTACTACGTCTAAATCAAGTTTTATTGAGTGCATTAGTGCCTGGAGCTGGTCAAAGTTTTTATTAAGGCTACGGATGTTTAAGTGTAGTATTTTTATGCTGGTATTGGTGGTGTTGACATATTCAATACATTTTTCTGGGGCACAGTTAAATGAGTTACCTACTGTTGGCGAGTCCAACTCGCTGCATATACTATTTATGTTAGCCATTGGGAGAGTATAGAATGAACGTGAGGTGACTCAAATGTACGACTACTATTTTTAGGTTTTGTTTAGTAAATAATATGTCGTTTATTATTTGCTTTTTTGTGTAAAAGTAGTTTTTATACCAGATGTTTTTGTGGGAGTGGGTTGTAAGTGTATTTATGTATAGAGTGCGTGTGCCATGTTGAGTTTTTATTTGTGTGGTTATGTGAGTGTTAAATAAAATGTATATCCTTTTAGATTTAGGAACAATTAATAAAATAACGAGAAACAACAATAGTAGACATTTGCATGCTAATATAAAGATCTTAATTATACGGATTACCAGTCACAAGCCAGTGTAATCTATATTCTCAAGACATTTTTCCGAGTTGATTAACAGTTGTTTGTCTCCTTCCTTTTTGCGCAAAAATATGTTACCGTTGGATACCCAGCAGAATTTGAACTTATGGTTTTTCGCAAACTCTCTTGATTGGTAGAACAGTTTTTTGGTGTTACCTGGAAGCTGTTCCGCGACATAAATCGGCTGACAAGTACCTGGAATGCCAATTAGACCAGTATTCAATTTATTTTCCTTGTCCTTGGTTTTGTTGAACGTTCGAACTGCAGATATAAGTCTCTCCTTTTTCATAACAGAAGAAAATTCAGCTATTATCGGTCGTGTAGTGGAAGGGGCACCCGATGGTTTCCCGGGCAGGCGATAAATATCCCTCAGTTCAGAGTCTTCTATGGATACTCCGATAACTTCGCCAATGCTGCATACCGTTTTTGCAAGAGTGGCATTGGTTTCAGTGTTACTTTGCGGTATATTACGGATTTCTATGCCCGACGACCTGGATTTGTATTGTAGATCTTGTATTCTTTTCTCTAGACTTTCTATATATTGTCTTTGTTCACGGCGTTCCTTTCTTAGGTCTTCAACTTCTGTTTTCAGCTCCTCAAATTGCTGGTTTATAAAAAACATTGATTTAACAATCTCCTCGTTTGACTTGCGTATCTCCGTATTGGATGCCTGAATCTGAGTATTCTGGGATTTTATTTCTCCAATATCAGACGCCAATTTAGCCATCACAGCGGTTTGAGTCGCAAGTAACTTTGAAATTGAAGAGTCTTGTTCTTCCTTCCAATCTTCGACTTGGGTTTGAGGATCGGGCGAAGCAGCGCCTTGTGGCGAGTTTGCCTTTCGGGCTCTTTTATATCGGCTCGTATTTACGTAATCACTCACCACTGCATTGGCTATATCCGATTCAGATTTGGTCTGGGACTGGCAAAGGTTGTTTATTTGAGTTTTCGGCGTGTTCGGAGGAGTGCGTTTTACAACGGACATGTTTCCTGCTAGTTGTTAACACAGATAGATCACGTAGACTTCGTCACAATCAATAAGTGCGTGCGCACTGCGCCGAAACGGTGTCGTGTGCGAGCGGAGTCGTAGCGCACCGGCCACGAGTACTTCGTGTTCGTAGCCGCGTAGGCAGTCCGTAGCAGTGACGTCAGCGGCCACGGCGGCGGCCGCGTAGCAGATAGCGAGTAATTTATTCAAGTTTCTACGTCACTGGCACCGTAGCGCAGCGGGCAGGGTGTCGGACCGCAAACAGCACACCGCACCGTGGGAGCGAGTTCGAATCCAGCAAATCACAGTCACTTTTCGAAAGACAGATTTTAAAGTAGGTGACGAAATTGTATGTATCTCACTCTAGGACCGCCCAGTGGGCGTTGGTTACCGGTAAGAAACACGCAAGAGCGACAAGGAATTTACAATCACTTAACTTAGCCAATCACAAATTCGAAGGCCAAAAATTCCGAGGACAACCGACACGCGTCCACTCGGTACAACGTACGAACGGTGAATCATTACGAGTTGATTGCAAAAAATCTATATTACGTGTTTTATCCAAAGGTTTAATCACTTAAGGAAGAGTACTTACACCAATTTGCAAGTTGATACACCCAGGAAAGATTTTCCAAGCAAACGTTTGCATTCCATTTTAACCGTCAAAGGTCGATTTTTGAAAAATCCTTTCTCTGTGCCCTCTGACACCCTCAAAAGTACGTATTATACCTTCCAAATTTCATATTGATATGTTCAGTGATTTAGACTGTGCTGTTGTCTGTCAGTCAGCCACTGAACTGTTTTATATAAATAGATGATTACTTTAATCACAACTAAATTTTCATTATAAAGCTCTCAAACTGCATTTATCCTCGATTTGACCACTTGTTTTGCAAGGTCTTCATTGTCCTTGCCCTTCGAGCCCGTCTCATCAATATTTCTTAATTCCGAACCATCCAGCCTTCTTAGCTTAGCTTCGCCACAATTTCAGAAAACATCTGGCTTATCTTTTCTTTCAAAGCCACACAAAATAATGATAACATTGTAACAACCTTTTTCCTATGAAAACAAGCAACCCATCAAAATGTAATTCCCAACCCTTTTAAGAAAGCGGAACAAAGAAATTGGGGTGTATCAATTTGACCGCATCTAACCAAAGTTTTGCACTCACGAGAATAGAATTTCAAAGGAGTTTTTTTCACATAGTCCCGCCCTAAGGACCCTTAATAAGTAAGTAGGTACGTGAGAATTGTCCTAACGATGGGTAAGGGACAAATTTGGGACAAATAAGGGACACTATTGGGATAGTCGAGGACAGCTGTTTTTGCAGGTCGTTATTTTGACTGTTTTTTGTGTATAAATGACGATACTGTTTTTTTTTTCTATTGGACTGCTGTAGATGGTCCTTGTGGACTATTTCTACGTAATCAGGTAGTTATTGCCGAGACCTGAAGGGTCTCCAGCCAATGGGGGAAGTAAAATACTTAACCTAAGCTAACTACTTAAACAACACTAACATCATGGCTACTAGCAACAACAGTATTAAAGGCTCGATTCGCGATCTTGCCGATTGATCAACTCATGATTAAGGGCTCCGTTTGGGTCTAAAACTAGTCGGGCAATCCCGAAAAATGCACGTGAGTAAACCGTAGCTAATCACAAATAGCACTTAGCAAAGCAGGTTAGAGTAAAAACTAACGAGGGTAGTTCACTCATTGGGGGTACCTCGTCATCAGAGTCCAAGTTCGACTTGGTGTAGGCAGGAAATAATAGTCACAACACTGATTATAGTCCTCTATTTATTAACTCTCGATAACAAAATAATAAAATCTCAAATGATCAAACCGATGGAAATAGATTAAAGTACGGAAACGCGGTAAGTTCGGTGCAGGCTGGCAAAACGACCTCTCGCCCTCGTGTCTCACTCCAAAGTGACTTCACTTTAATCAAATGCATCCAATGTCATAAAGAATGACAGCTGACAGCCGACAGTTGACAGCTGACAGCTTGCTGACAACCGTCAAACAAGAGATGCCACGCTCCGCACCGACCTCACCCAAGCACACTGCTTGACGTTTCCGACAAACGATAATAGATGGCGTCCTACTACATTAACAATAATCAATAGTCATTCTAATAGTTGTGCTTCTGTGTTGATTCTGCGACATATAAATAGTAAAAAAATATACTTAATAATAATTTTCATTTTGGTAGAGATGAATTTATGTATCAGCTAAATGAGGCTCGACCATAATAATATGGGAACCCAACACCGTCATCAGCAATATATCTAATTAAATTCAAATAAGCTTAACCTGACTTACTACTTATACTACACTAACATCATGACTACTAGCAACAACAGCACTAAGGGCGACCCCTAGTAGGACGTGGGACTCGGACCTCGGACCTCGGCTTCGGGCGTTGCTGGTGGGGAGTTGAGGGAGAGACAGCTAGATGAAGGTTGAATTATCGGTGTGAACGATACTGCTAATGTAAGGTCTGTTTAAAATAGTTTTATCATAGTGTGGGGAGAATTTTTTTGTCATGATGATCCAGAACTCCGTGGACTAGTTTGATATGAGCAAGGCGTTTGATGTCGTTAAACATGAAATACTACTCTGCAAATGTGATAGATATGGGATCAGAGGACCGGTCTTGATTGGATACAAAGCTATCTAACCAATAGAGAACAGTGTGTCGAAATCACACAATTAGATGAAAAATTAGAATCCAAACCTTTCAGATCTGTGTATAAGCGTAATAATTTCGGCGTGCCACAGGGTAGCGTGTTAGGACCGCTACTATTTCTTCTTTATATTAACGACATGCCAAATATTTTGAAGCACAAATGTATACTCTTCGCGGATGACATATCAGTGATTGTTACTAGAGACCGCAACGAAACAAACTACGAAGATTTATTAAACACAACCATTGAATCGGTATTAAACTGGCTAGAAGCTAATAATCTAACAGCAAACCTAACGAAGACTAAAATAGTACAATTTTCAAATTACAATAATAAAATTAACAATATAGTAACAACCGCTCGTGGAACTGTAATTGAAGAAGCAACTAATACAAAGTTCTTAGGCATCGTGTTAGATAAACACTGCAACTGGAAAAATCAAATCGAGAATGTCTGCACTCGTATAAATAAATTTGTGTATGCGCTCAAAAAATTAAAAAAAACTTGCAGGCGAAAGAGCAGCTACTACGGCCTATCACGGTTATGTGGGTTCAGTGCTTCGATATGGTTTACTTCTTTGGGGAAACTCAACTGATATCAACAAGGCTTTTATCACACAAAAGAAGTGTATACGGGCGATTTGTGGGGCAATGCCCTTAGATTCATGTAGACCGCTCTTTAAAAAACTAAAAATATTAACATTAGCGTCTCTTTACATTTTTGAAATTGCAATGTTCGTAAAAAAGCACTCAAAAATGTTTGTTAAAGTATCAGATTCCAAAAAACATCTGTCGAGGGACAAAACTAAACTAACAGTTCCAAAATGTCTAACCACCTTACACCAAAAAAATAGCTCCGTAATGTTAGTTAAGATTTACAATAAAATTCCCCGAGCTCTACGGGAACTTCCACTCAACTACCTAAGAAAAAGACTTTTTAAATGGTTGGTCGATAAGTGTTTTTATAATATAAAAGAATTCCTTGACTGTAAAGATGAAATTTAAATATTATTATATAATTGAAGTAGGGACAGGCAATATATTAATTTGAATAATTTAATAAGTGCGTAAATGAGTATATTATAATGTAGTTATTAATGGATGCATCTATTTTTTTATTTTTTTTACTGTTTGTATAAATTTGCATGCCGCCATGTCGGCGAAACATGATGTACTATCACGAAATGTACTAACTTGTGACCATGTTTTCTGGCAAATAAATATATTTCTATTTCAACTCATTATGCACAAATGTTACCACAGTTCGACTAGTGCTGTTCGTATCGATATTATATAAACAATTTATGGCTTTGGATACCTGGGGTTTGATAACTGCAGTGTTATTTGGTCAAATTTTGATTTTTCTTGCCGAATGGAGATGATACACTCTCACACGAGAAACTCCGTATTTCGAGCACTGTTTGAAAAATATGATTGCGTTTATATTACCTTCTTCGAATCACGACTTCATTAAATCAAAACTTTTAACGCTCATTTACTCGAATTCTAGAAAATGTTACATATTTTCCTTTCATCAACTCACCTCTTCAATTAAAATAAGTATGCGAAAGAATGTCGAAAGTTGGTGTATAATAATCGAAATAATATTACCAAAACGAACAGGTACAATTTATTAAAAAAAAAATGTTTTTAAGTGTAAATAACCACCAGATTATATCGCTCGGTAATGAAATATTGTCATTTACCCCATCACTTTATCTGTCGAACTAGTTCGCGGAATTCTGAATTTAACGTATTCGACGAAAGCACAGTAGATATACATATAAGCTAAAGCAGTACCTCAACTAACAATAATCGCCTGGGGCCCAATTCTCCTAAAATAAATCTTGATAAATCACAACCGAACCAAGACCGAACCGTTCATTCTGACAGTTCTCAATTTCAAAAGCTGTCGAATTGTTTGACACAAAAAACAAAATCAGTCATTTTAAAAGTTTCCGAAAACAAAAACTGACTGACGGTTGTGGTTCGATTGCATTTGGCAACAATTTATTTGAGGAGAATTATGCCCCTGAATTGACACACTCACACAGACACGCACTTTCGTCGTCTACTGTCGATTCTAACTCTCAAATGGTTAAAGAATTCCAAGTCCGAAATGAAAAAAAATTACTCACAAATCCCTATTTGAATCAAAAATTACACTGCCCGACAAACAGATGATAAATGATATTTATTTCTGTAAATAAATCTGTAACAGACACTTTTACAAGTCAATGTAATGTTTTTTTTTAAGACTGGATGGTAAAGCCGAATTACACTCGCAAGTCACGGTGTGGAATGGCTTAAGAGGAAATAGCCATAGCAGGTTTGATTTGACTTATCCCAACTAACGGCACGCAAGCATCAGCCATCGTTTAGCTCAACGTTATTTAAGGGAGCTTATCGCCCCAACGCACGTCGCCACCAATCAGCCGGACATTGAAGAGATTAGATGAAGAGCTGCCAAATTCTGTCAGCCGTTCCTCCGACCTTTACATAAGACCAAGCTCAACAAAGCTAGCTAATAATACATCTAACTATCTAAACTGTTGCTGGCATTTTTCATTCAGTTCACTGAACTTGAAATCAGTATTAAACTAGCTCTTGTACATTTAATTAAGTATAAATCATAATTTACGCGGTCATGCATGAATACCATAAATCAGACCCCATTTGTGGGCCATGTTCCATTCATTTATTTCGGGAACTAATATTAATATTTTCTATAACAGTGCTTTCATTGTCAAATAAACGATCGCGGAGGTTTAAGGTATATTTGGATTGATAATTTGACCTCCGATACAAAAGTAGGGCTGTTGAACCCTAAGAGCGAATACGCACTGCATCCGATCGAATCCGTGAAAATACGGATATAAAAAACTCGGGCCGAATTCGGATATTGCTTTACGCACTGCATCCGATCCGAATCCGTGAAAATACCGATCTAGAGTAAAAATCTCGGACCGAATTCGGATGTTGCTTCCGCACTGCTCCGATCTCTGATCCAAATTCGAACAATTCAGGGGCCATCTTTGGCATATCCATTTGGTGTCCGATTTGAATCCGAGGTAGTGCGAAAGCGTTCATTTAAACATTACTACGGCTACTTCGGTCCGTCAATATTTCTTCCGAATTGGAGACTCACGGACGACGGATAGAAATCGGATGACGGATGCCGAATGTAGTGCGTAAACTACCATACAAATAGTTCTACGACTATTTCGGAACGTATTTTCACGAATTCGGATCGGATGCAGTGCGTAACCGCTGTAAATCTGTGTGTTTGTCTGCGACAGTGTAGTTCATAAACGGATAAACCAATTTCAATGCGTTTTGTTTTTGTTTGAAAGCTGAATAAATCTACATCATTGAATGTATTAATAAGACTTGTGTGATTAATGTTTGTATATTTTAAAATATTATCACTATACATATACACACATCAAAAGTGTCTAGGGATCAACATATATTTTTGCAATAACTTTTCTCCTGATTGATATTAATTAAAATTTTCTTTAAGGATTCATCAAATAAAGTGTTTTCGTTTGTCACAGTAACGATAAACCAAGTCACCTTTGCATTAATAAAGAAATTTGCCATTTTCCTAATAAAGGGATTTTTGACATTTGAACCACTAACACAAAAGTTCGAAAAAAAGACTGAAATAACAGTTTTCTTTAAAATTTTATTGGGTAACTTAAACAATTAATAATTCGTGTTTCTACCGCGAACACTAACAACACAAGAACATCGGTTTGGCATACTCAAAATGAGTTCATCCAAATCACGCTGTGGAATGGCCGCCCATGTTCGTTGCAACAACAAAAAAAGGTCTTCTTGCGACTGGATACCCTCCATATTCGGCAGAGCTCTTCTCTGTAGCATATCCCATGCATGCTCAATCGGGTTCAAGTCTGGCGACTGAGCAGGCCAGGGCAGGACATTGATGTTAGCTGCGGCGAGAGTCTGTCTTACAACTCTTGCGGTGTGCGGTCGTGCATTATCATGCATTAACTGAAATAAGGGACCGATTTGCGCTTGTAGAGGAACGATGACGTCTGATACAATCGTCTCAGCATAAATTTGAGCGTTGAGGTTGCCTCTGATCCAAATCAACTCAGTTCTTCCGCCGATCCAAATACCCGCCCATACCATGATGGTTCCACCACTATAAGGATGGACTTCCTGGCAGGATTTTAATCGCTGTTGGCGTCCAGGGGTTCTCCAGTGTCGTATACGTCCTGTATCCGGTCTCATACCAAAACGAGACTCATCAGAAAAGCACACGAAACGCCATTGTTCTTCTGCCCAATTTCTGTGTCCAAGAGCCCATTGATATCGAATCCTACGATTGTGCATTGCTATAGGTGGTACCCGTAGCGGTCTTCGGGAATGAAGGTTCACTTCATGCAAGCGGTTTCTGACTGTTTGGTCGCTAATTAAGTTCCCTGAAGAGTGATGAAGCCTCACGGCTAACATCATGGCGGTTATTGTTGGAGCTCTTCGAGTTAAGATTTGAATGTATCGGTCTTGTCTCCGTGTGGTGCAGCGATACCGTCCTCCATGGCGCTCAGCCACGGTACCAGTGCTTCGGTAACGTGTCCAAAGTCGACTGATAACACTCTGACTTGTATTCAGAGCTAAAGCCACAGTACGTTGCCGGGAACCAGCTTCTATCATTCCCACGGCTCTGAGCATTTCTTCCCTGCTTAAATGACGTCGCCGCTCCATAATAACGTTGGTTTTAATCAGTAGTAGGGAAACAGTAGCACTAATAATGTCTTCAATGCGTTGTATGTTTTTATAGGGAAAATATTGACAGCTGATTTTCATCTTTTACTCGAATTTGATTCACAGTTCCTGATTCAAATTATGAAATGCACTAAAAAGGATCCATATAAATTTATAAAATCATAAATTTATTACAAAGCCACATCTCAATCTCAAGAAATCCGCATAAAAATGCTTGATCCCTAGACACTTTTGATGTGTGTAGTATAAAACAAAGTCGCTTCTCGCTGTCTGTCCCTATGTATGCTTAGATCTTTAAAAGTACGCAACGGATTTTAATGCGGTTCTTTTTAATAGATAGAGTGATTCAAGAGGAAGGTTTATATGTATAATACATGCATATTATAGTAGAGAAAAACGCAGAATACGCGATAAAAGACAACCACGCGAGAGAAGCGACCCGTTTGGTGCAGTGTCTAAGCGATTGGCTTCTGCGCAAGGGGTCGTGGGTTCGATTCCCACACGGAACAAAAATGTGTATGGCCTACAGATGGTTGTTTCGGGTCTGGGCGTTTGTTTGTGAGATTTGTGTCTGTAAACGCACCCACGATACAAGAGAAATCTTAGTGTGGGGCAAAGTTTTAAAAAAAAAAAGCCGCTGGCTACCTCTACTAAAAAAGAATTTTAAGTTTCCTCTTTCACGATTATTCGAGTTAGTATGTATGATTTTTTTTATTATGGCTGCACTGGTTGTCTGTGGGTAGTAACGGTTTTGTTCGGGTTGCGGTTCGGTCCTGAATCAGCTTTAATTCAGTTCAGCAAATATTATTTCATGTATAGATTACTTTTTGGGTTAAAATCGAATGACGACCATAATATAGACCGTTGATTGAATAAGTACCGGGACCTAATTCTCCTAAAGTAAATCTTGATAAATCACAACCGAACCAGGGCCGAACCGTTCATTTAGACAGTTCTCAATCTCAAAAGCTATCAAATTGTTCGACACAAGAAACAAAATCAATGATTTTGAAAGTTTTCGAGAACAAAAACTGACTGACGGTTGTGGATCGATTGTGTTTGGCAACAATTTATTTTAGGAGAATTGGGCCCCAGTTTATCAACCGTTGTAAATTAGCAGAAAAAGGCCTCAAAATTGTTCTTAGTTGTGTTTGATGATAATCACTTTCCATATCACGACCTTTTCAATGTTAAGAGGTTCTTTTTATTAAATTTCAGTTTTGTTTCGAAGTAACGATTGTCGGGAACTTCGTGGAGTGAGCGCCATCTGTTGTCCGCTGCCTAACTAACCGTGACGTCAACATCGGACCACCACTGCCCGTTGGAGGGAGAAGACCGGCTCGCTCGGTGCGCCCGGGGGATTGCTTCTTGGACCGTACGACGGAACACTCGTCTAGAGTATTCTGTGTAGATCAGCTGAAGAAGTCTGACCTTTTATATCTGACTAGCTTGTTCTTATTTTATGATCTTGTAATAATTATCTAAAGTATTAATTGTGATCTAGTTCATGTTACTAACACTAACCCAAATACAAGTACTCTCAGTGGTGGAGAGTCTATGTTGGTTTTATTTACTATATTTACCTTGCTCACAATCCTGACATACCAATATTAGCGATAACTGTAATGATAGAATCACTCCTTAACGATTAAATTGTAGTGTCTCTAACACGATGTTGATGTGAAAGAATTGCCAGGCCCCTAAATTATTACTATGCCATATATATTTTCTCGTAGTGTCGTGGTGGTCCGGAGGTTACAGCCCCGCTTGTTAAGCACCGGGTTGCGGGTTCAAATCCAGGCAAGTACTAATGTGACTTTTTCAATTTCATATGTACTTTCTTAGTTAATCTAAGACACCACTGACATACGGTGAAGGAAAACATCGTGAGGAAACCGGGACTGATGGTCTGAAATCGCCAACCCGCAGTGAGCAAGCGTGGCGATCAATGCTCGTTCCTTTTCTGTATAAGAAGAGGCCTTTGCCCAGCAGTAGGACAGTTACAGGCTAATATTTATTTATTTAATATATATATTTTCTAATATGGTATCTCCAATAACGAGACCCTCTTAAGAGACCATATAATTATTTGTTAATAGACCACTCGATCTATATCGGGTGTAAAAAGACCCTTAACGATAACGAAAACCACGTATTCTACCCGTCATTGTAGTCCGAGAGCCGGCTGCAAAAATACCTACCTCATCGGATACCCCAATAGGCTATGTTTAGATCGTTAACCGACACTTAAACACGTCAAAATAAAATAAAATAAAATTGTGATACCTAAATTTAGACTAAGCAAAACTAGTAAGTCATTTTTGGGCAATGGCGTACGTTTTTATAACAAACTGCCGAAATCTGTAACAGATCTTACCGAGGGAAAATTCAAAACCCATATTAAACGTGTCCTCACTCAAAAAGCATAGATAGATAGATATACTTTATTGTACACTAAAAGAAATAAAACAGTAGGAATACACGTAATTAAGAACAGTACATAGCATACTACAAGATTAAGGACTACGTCGAGGACAGAGATGTTTGGCTCTAGTTCCTGCACATGTGGCTTCCCTGGTACCTCATTAACGACGTATGTGTATGTCTATTAACTATCCTCAATCATGATTTTTTATTTTTATTGCTATCATTACTCTCAAGATATCTTTTATCTTACTCTATAATGATTTTTTGTTTAAGTTATGATGACATTTAAGTATGTCAATTGTTTTATATAATTCAGCTTCATTTTATTTTTTGTAAATGTGAGAACTTTGTGGACTTGCCTATACATATAATTGTGTAAATTACTATTATTCATATTGTATTTTTTTTTTCTACTTCTACATTTTTTTTCCCTTTTTGGTTAAATTTTGTACTCAAGACTTGGTACTATACTCCAAGGTCTGTGGTCAAGACTACATTGTTCTCTCTCATAGTACCTACTGTATTCACTGAAATTGTAAAAGATATCCCTTTTTTTTAAAAGAGTAACCATGGAGTTTCTTGCCGGCTCTTCTCCATAGGAAACGACTAATATAATAATAAGCTCCTGTATTGGTTTATGTGAAATATTTTTTTTTGATTTGATTTGATTTGAACTATAGCTGTCTCGTTTTCGCGCGATGGTTTTTATGTACCTATTTGGTTTTCTTGGTCTATTTATTATTATTTCATGTTGTGATAAGAAAAGCAGTTAATATTCATAAATTTGTATAAAAGAAACAAAATAATGTTGTTTTGACTTCAGGTTAAAGTATGCTCCCTATCAACTTCAAATGCTTTGAACACTAAGTTCCGGCAAGCTTAGACCTGGCAGACCTTTTGATCCATTATCAGGGGCATCTTGGTTATTATTTAGCGTTGGTCCCATCCGGGTACTCGATGAGGTAGGTTTAGTGTGTCAGAAGGGCATATTTTAGGGGTCTGCCAAGTACTTCCGGCAGGGTGCGCAATGGCAGACCCACTTTTTTTTACATAACTAATCAATGGTTAACTGCTGCCAGCACTTTCATTCGGGTATCTTATGACGTAATTTTTACTAAAAAATTACGTCAAAAAGTATCGATTATTTCTATGACCCAGCAGGATCGGCTCTGGCAGACCTGATTTTTTTGACGTGTTTAAGTGTCGGTTAACGATCTAAATATAGCCTATTGGGGTAGCCGATGAGGTAGGTATTTTTGCAGCCGGCTCTCGCACTATTGGGATCATTTTTTTTCGAACAAACCATACCTGGGAAATCATTGGTTTTGGAGATATTGAAGGTCAAAGTACACATTTTTTTTTTAGTTTTTTCCGGAAACGATTTCCAAGTCATAATACTAAACTTTCTTCCATACAAACATTATCAAAAATTTCAATTTTTCCTAACAAATTCGCATTTGAAGTTACAAAAACGCAATGAATATCAAACGCACACGACCGCCTTGGCTCGGCTGTATGGCCACTGCACGCATGCAAACGCGCGGCATCGCCACAACCATAATTTGCGCGCTACAAAAAAAAGCGTTTTTTTTCATGCCTAAAAATAAAAGTCGTTTCCAAACAATTATTTTTGGTCAATGTAATTTAGTTTGATGTACAGAGTGCGTAGCTTTCGGCTATGTGATGGGTCTTTTTACACCCTGTATATTTGAGCCTATTTTTGGGGACCACCGTGACTACGACCATGATTACGAGTATACTTTTCCTTTCAAAAGACCTGACCTTGGTGCAACTCTAAAGAAAAAGATCTCTTCAGAAGACATCTGTTAAAACTCGCCGTCTTTAAAAAGCACGAAAATAGATATGAGAAATAAAAAGAATTCCCCCGGGAAATCAGACTGACCGCGAAATGGACATCGCTCGTGTAATTTCTAAAAGCAACCGCAAAACGCAAAACATTCATTAGAAATAAATTTTATTAAGATTTCTTTCACATTTTCCTTTAAGGAAACGTTGAGTCGTCCCTTATCGTTGGAAAATCTTGTTTTTCATTTTATCACGTGACCTGATAAATAAGTTGGGTTTTGTAACCTTTATGTATTCCTAAGTTATTGCCTCTTAAGGATAAGTAGGACTGAGATGTTTGGGCTTAAAATAGAACATCACCATAGAATACTTTTTCAATACAAGTTTAGTCAGAAAGGGGGTTATAATCCCAAAGGGTGCTAGGGCTCTTCCACACCACGTTTTTTTTCGGCGCTGTCGACGCGCGTCGCACGCAACTATAACGCGCTGCAAACGGGATGTTATCGCAACCAATAAAGTGCTCATAATAATGAGTAACATTTTGTTCTACAACTTTTCGCTGTTCATAGATTTCATAAAAATACCCTAAAATCCATCTATCTTCAGCTATGATCAGCTGTGTTTACATTTTAGCTTGTTATGGATTAGAGGCTCCATTTTCTGAACTAGTATCAAAGCAAGGATGAAGAAGTTTTGAAGGAAACTAAAACAAAAATCATTTTACTAATACATATTAACACTTGCTTTAAAATAGTCATCAGTGGTACTTTTAGGTTCAGTGAAGTTTAAGATTTCATAGTATTTGGATGTAAAGCGACTAACCAGTTATGATGTATAGTTTGAGTCTACACTTTGGAGAGTTTGAGCCCCGATTAACTCACACGTGTCGAATCCGTATTCGTTATCTCTAAAGGTGCGTACATATTAAGTAACATGTTGTGTAACTTGTGTTATATAACACGTCCACAATATGTAACATTGTTTTTTAACATTGCAACATATAACAATACTGTACACATTAGTATAACAATGCAATATAACCATGTTATATAACAGTGTCGTTTGTCGTTCTGCAGTGCTGTTCACAATGTCGACACGAGAGGACGTTTTGCTAGCTGCTGTAGCGACTGTTGTACTTTTAAATAACAAAAAAAACGTAGATGCTGGGTTCGTTCTAGTTTATTGACATTGTTGTAAATATTAATACCATGTTAAATAACACGTTTGTTATTACAACATGTTTACATTTACATTCAGTTTCCACATTACTGAAACATGTTATATAACAACGTTTTATAACATGTTATGTTATATAATATATGTACGTAGCTTTACACTTAAGTTACAAAATGCAATACAGGGTGACTGGATCTAGACCCGACATAGCGAATTCGCATATATAGAGGAGATCATTTGCTAATTATTAAACATTACTTTTCCTAGCTAAAGTTTTATAGTTTAGGAGATATGTGAATTTTTATATTTTATTGAGATTTTTCCAAAATTGCGTTCAATCATACATAACTTCAGTTTTTTTTTATTATTTTAGTTTTATTTTATGATTTGTTGGTAGTCGTAAACATTTGTGATTAAAATACGTCGGAAAATCCCTCAAAATAAGGTTAAAAATAAGATGCTATGCTCAAAAAGTTACAAAATACTTAAAAAAACTTTACTGATAAATTCAACTTCAAATTAAAAGAAACTACGGTGGCTTAGTTTTTTTTTTGTTTTAAAGCTAATTTTTTTTAACCCTAGTTTGAGGGTATTTTAATCACCAATGTTTATGACTACAAAAAAAAAAATGAATGTTTGAAGGTCAAATTTTGGAAAAATCTCAATAAAGTATAAAAATTGACATATCTCCCAAACTATAAAACTTTAGCTAGGGAAAGTAAGGTTCAATAATTAGTAAATGATCTCCTCTAATGCGAATTTGCTACGACGGGTCCAGATCTAGTCACCTGTATAGAGTTAAAAAACACTATTACATACATACCTTCATGTATATGTAACGCCTGCAATCTTCGAAGGGGTAGACAGAGGTGTTCCCCTATTATAGGAATATGTACACCTACGTTTTGCCATAGGTACCCTATTAACATTTTTGGGTACAAATATGGAACTATTTTCATCGCTTCTCACGATTCTCTTGCCCGACAACGAAGGGGAAATGTATTCTTAATCCCTATGGACTTATACATTTTGTTTAGGCCAGCACCAACCCTCCTACTTTTTCCCTTACACCAGTGACCACTCATAATTCTTCTAAGAATTCTCCAAGATAATATGTTAAAGTAAACGCGTATTAGAAGTAGTCTGTGGCTGTCCCGCCCCTGCGGTCATCCGTCAGCTTTTTACTTCAACAAATCTACATAATATTCTTCTTGGACGGTACTAATCTTGGGGGACGATGTTTTAACGATATTCTTAAGAAAAATTTAACACCAACTTAAGAAGTTGGCAAGCTATGACAAAACGAATGTATATCTTAACGTACCGTAACTTTTACTTTTTTATTTGAGTACAATCACGAGTCACTTTACTGACTTACTAAAGGAATGGGTGTTTGTGCATATGAAGATTTACGTCTGTAAACGCCCCCACTATACAGGTAAATAAATAGTGTGTAAAGTTTTTAATACTAGTGTACCCAGGGCGAGGAATACTCTGTGTGTGGACTTCTCACGAGCGACGTAGTAATTGAAGAAAAAGAAGAGAATGAATTTTTTTCGTTAATTCACTATACTATAATTTTTACTTCACATATATTTTCTTGTGTCCTAATATTGTTCACCTGCTTAAGCATAATTGTTATTTTAATACTATTTGTGAGGATATTTAATTGGCCTACTAAGAATAGTAGGCCAATGGACAATGTGTTTTTAATTATTTATTAATAATTGTGCTGTTTGTCTAAAAAAAAAAAAGATGTAAACCTTTAAAAAAATTTGCACTATGGGGATGAGAAAATAAATTGTCATAACAATAACTATATTCAGCCGTAACTATTAATGGTTTAACCTAGAATCAGACTTAAACTAGCCTAGTTAAACGTTTGCGTGCCATGCAGGAGGGTATGATTTCGATCTCGGCTCGTACCTCTGAGTTTTCGAGTTTGTTAGATTATATAGACATATAATTTAATCATACAAATAGCTGTAGGTGTATATGTAATGAGAGAAAGATAGAATAGTATATGTAACCCAGAATTATTTACCATGAATAGTTTATTATGAAAACTACAAACATCTTTGACTAAAGTATACTAATAATTACTGATTTCACTTGAACAATAATTTAGCAATATCAATGTACTAGATATTAGGAATAGCAATAATGAGGGCTGATATGGTTATAGAAATGGATATAGTGAGCATAGCATTACAGTTAAGACCAATATCTACCTATCAAGGGCAAAGCGGGTATGGTAAATGAAACCAACATAGACTCTCCACCACTGAAAGTACTTGTATTTGGGTTAGTTGTTAGTTACATGTTATACACAATATAATTCACAAGAATAGAAAATAATAAGGACAAGCTAGTCAGATAATAAAATAATATAGGTCAGACCATAGCAATGTCAAGCTAAATAATATACATAAATACACATAGCAAATAATATATAATTATTTACAATCAAATTAGCATAGACATATTTATAATCAGACTAGCATAGTAACAGTGTAAAATAACAATCAAAGTACTTAACTTAGTATCTTCCTGTAATCGTTCCAAGACTAATGTAAAAATATAGACTAGCCTAATTTTGAGAATTACCTCCCTTTTTATAACTTTACCAAACAATAGCACAAAAGTAATCATAAGGCGCTATTTTCAACCAATCAGAGATTGTCATACATTTTAACTAAATAACTTTAAACATTGGTAACAATAATAAGATCTAATTTAGCAGAACTGTTTTGAAACATAGTCAGGTAATTACGTTATTTTTATAAGCATTAGATTGTAACCTTTAAATAAGATTCCATAAAACATAACATCAACTGAGCTTACTTTAATTACTAAATCTATGGAATAATGACAAATTAGTAAGTTGAAATAATAACATAAAATATAAGGAGTATTCTAAACATCATAAATGATAATGGCATTGTTTCTTTTAATTGTGAAATAAATAGTATTTTGTATTGGATAAACATTGCCACAGATCATAACTTTCGTTCGGAAATCATGACCCATGGTTGTCAGTTCGTTTAGAAATGCTTTTAAAAGTAAAAAGAAACAAGAAACACAATAAACGGAACATAATATAAAAAGCTTTAATTATTACAATTCTACATACTCTGACAAGTTCGTGTGCGGATCATAATTTGATTACCACTTGCAATAACGATGAACGAAAACATTGTGAGGAATCCTGTACACCTAAGAGGGCTCCAAACAATTCTCGATGGTGAGTGTAGTCCGCTAAACCGTATCAAGCCAGCGAGGACGACTAAGGCCCAAATCCTTCTTATTCTGAGAAGAGGCCCAGTAATGATGTGACGGTGCAGCGGTGGCGACTAGCGGGGTGCGCCTATAAAAGGGCCGGCACGCTGCACTTCGTCCTCTCCGCCGCCGTCCGGCATACCGTCCTCGCCGACGAGGCCCGTCGCGACGTCCCACCGCCGCCGGTCACGATCCACCGAGCTCTCCCGTCGTAGAGCCGGCCATCTCTTCAGACTCCGCAGGCACACCGATAATTATATGACGACACGTTTGGTGCAGTGGCTAAGCGATTGGCTTCTGCGCCACGGGTCGTGGGTTCGATTCTCACACGGAACAAAAATTTGTATGGTCTACAGATGGTTGTTTCGGGTCTGGGCGTTTGTTTGTGAGATTTGTGTCTGTAAACGCACCCACGATACAAGAGAAATCTTACTGTGGGGCAACGTTTTTTTTTAAAACAAATAAAAAAAAAAAAACAGCCCTCATCAAGCTGTCTCCCCCCCCCCCATATGTCCACGCCAGCAACGCCCTAAGCCGAGGTCCGAGTCCCACTAGGGGTCGCCCTTAGTGCTGTTGTTGCAGGTAGTCATGATGTTAGTGTAGTACAAGTAGTTAGCTTGGGTTAAGTACCTATTTACTTCCCGCCCATTGGCTGGAGACCCTTCAGGTCTCACCAATAACTGCCCGGTTACGTAGAAACCGTCCCCTAGGAAGACATACAGCAGTCAAATAGAAAAGAAAAAAAAACTTCGTTCTCTCTCGCGCCTCACCAGCCGCTAGTTAAGTACTACCTACTACACCTGAAGACCCTGGACTCCTCGTATCGTATTGTTTAAAGAACCACGCCCCGTAAACTAGTCTTATTTTGTAACAATGAAAAAATATATATTGTATGGTTAAAGAGGAGCTCGTGGCTAAATAATTACAGCCGCATAGACCGATCTTCCGGGTTAAGCCACGCTTGCCGAGGTTGGTCTGTGGATGGGTGACCATTTACCATAGCGAGTTTCCTCCGTGCCTCGGAAAGCACGTAAAGCCGTTGGTCCCGGCTGTCATTTGTAGATCTTTGACAGTCGTTACTGTTGGTCAGAAGCCAGAAAATCTGACAACCAGTCTTACCAAGAGTATCGTATTACCCAGTTACTGGGTCTGATAGGCAGTCGCTCCATGTATAATACTGATATTCAGCTGCATCCGGTTCGACTGGAAGCCGACCCCAACATAGTTGGGAAAAGGCTAGGCAGATGATGATGATGGTTAAAAGTGTTTTCCTTAATATTCTTATGTAAGTACACTCCTGCTAAACTGCTTCTTGCTAGATTCTGATTTTATGTGCACATGCTCGTTAAGGGTTGACTCCTCAAGCCACCCTTAACCCGCTAAGCGTGACAATGATATTGATGATACTTCCGGATGCAACCGCCCGTCGCGTCGTCCCAGGACGACACTAATTAAGTCTTAACTATCTTATCTATTGTGTCTATAATTACCGTGCCTGAGGTTTTAAACATTATATTCAATTAATGTTCTATTAAAGATAAGGAAGACATCAAAGATTAGACATGACTTTTTCATTATTACATTAATCCTGAATTTCTTCATTGCGTTTATACCTCTACTGCTCACGTAGACCCATCTCTTTTTATGATCCGCACTGACTAAGCAAGGCTCGTAAAATGATACCAAATGTAGTGTATGTTGCCTTTTTGATGTATCCTCGCTGAGTTTATGCATAACGTGACAGTCACCCACAGTTTATCCTCAGGGCATTGCAGAGTGAGACACGTTTTGGGTTGAATATTAACGAATGTTTAAGGTTAGTAGTACTTGTGACGTTGAAATTGGTGATAAAATGGATTTGTGTGCAAAGATTATGTAGAAAAATATGAAATGTTGGTGACTTTTTGTCGTTGGAGGGAATCCTGTCTTCGTCATCGTGAGTGGCTGTTGATGATGAAAATTTATATGGATTTTGTTTTACAAATGTTATCAACGATGTAATTGTGAAATCGCAGTTTGTTTGAATTTTCAAGTTGCATGAAGAAGCCGGAACTGGGCATATTATTAACGATATGTAAAATGTGCGTTCTCTTTTTCTGTATTTGCAAAAGCAACATCACACTTAGCAGATTCGATTTATATAGAAATCGATTTATATTCGGAAGTTAACATAGAACGCCTTGATATAATACTGAAGACCCCATTAGGGCCTGTTCTAGTATAATGTTGATCTTGAGAGCTCTTTGGAGTCACTTACATTGTAATTAGATCAGTTTTGGTCGCACTTATTTTTTTGGTCAAATGAAAATAGTTTTTGAATGAAATTGTGATCCTCTTCTAGTGAATGAAAAAGAAACATCACATTTTTTTAGTTTGTTTTCGATATACGCTGTGGACAAAATAAAGTGTTGCCAGTTTTCCATTAAAGGCTGGCGCATAAAACGTGTAGGAGCGGAACGAGTGCGTGACGACAGCGATTGTAATATATAAAACTGTTGATGTTCTGAACTCGTTTCATCTCGCTTTCAAAGTGTCACCTCGCACACAATTCCATGTATTACAATCACAGTTCACAACTGCTGCCGTTACGCATCTGTCATCCATTCGTTTCGCACCCGTACTCTGTTATTCTCAGTTTTCATAACCTAAAAAGTCATCCACATACACTTCAATATCTTTGGGTTGATGACTGATAACCCAATAGCAACTAAGATAAATTTAATGTAAAGTTATTAGGAACTTGCTATAATTTATAGTCAAGAATGAAAGTACTAGCTGTGTAATTTCTAGAACCTGCAAGATAACCTTCTTTCAGGAAAAGCAGACACTGATAAAACGCTCTTACTATGTCATGATGATAAAGATCTTTCCAGTTATTCTTGAATTGACCCTCAATTTAAATTTATAAACAGATTGAGTAAGAATTGCGAACAGTTTCGACCCGTTAGCAACAACAAAAAATAATTTGCGAAAAGTGGGGTCACTTTTCTCAAAAATACTTCCATATTTTTCCTTATTTCGCATACACGAGATGTTCCCGCGCTTTTCGCAATTTCCCTAAATTTTTTGCTTGACTTGTATTGTTTCGTTCACAAAGGTGTTTCTTGACGATACTTATCCTCGTGTCAAACAAAGGGACAATTTTCTGTAGAGACTCCGTTCTTGTCACCTTAAAATTACTCCTTTGCGGAAAAGGTGAATTACTTTGTTTTCAACGAAGTGCTCGTTTCGAACGTGATTGGTATTGGTTTGTAATCATTTTCCTCGTGATTCTGAAACACTGAAGTTCTATTAACTGTGGCATATAATTGATGAAGCGGCCGCCTTCTATAACGGGAAGGTTCTTTGATTATCGTATTGGCACAAGCTTGTTTTACAATTGCTTACAAATATGTCAAAGTATAAAAGAAATATCCAGATGTTACCTAATGTTATTTTTGAATTCAGATGTCATTAAATCGAGTAATAAGGTTGTAAGGGTGAATAATCAACATTCAGCTATACTGTGCTTAGCTAGACCAACTTTCAAGTGCTGTTTTTTCTACAAACAACTTTGAGTTGCGCGAATCAGCACGTATCGTGTGACTCCTACTATGTTTTAAACAAAACGCAGCCATACTCGTACAAAGCGCAGTGCAGAGGAGCAAATTGACTAATTAGAGCGTAGCATAGCACAGCACAGCGCAACATTTAGCTTAATGTTGATTCGTGACCCTGATTCTTTTGAATTATCTTATAATTAATTATTAAGAGTTCAACTTTAGTTGTTTGATTTTAATTTGATGAGACTCTTTTCTTATGTTGAGTTTTAAAAACATCCAATCAGTCCGAAAATTTTCGTGAAATAAAATTCTGGTACATAAACCTTGTTTTACGTTCAGCTTTCAGCACAATAAATAACTAAAACATTTAGTACAAGATAGGTTTATTTTCAAATAAGGTCAGTTATTCCGGAAAACCGTTCGCACGGAAAAATCCACATCGCTGGAATCTGGTAACAGGTGTGCGGCAAAACTTGAATGAGTTACTACCGTGAAATACGGGAACATAGTTTGAAGAATAAATGTTCTAGATTTTTGGTGTGAAAGAAATTATAGCATATGTTTGGTTGGAAGTCGAGAGAGAAAAAAACATAGATGGAATAGCTGTTTGTGTTTTTCAAGAGTTGGCATGGAGATAACTAATCTTTGGTTTCTGAGAGATTAATCCACGCGAAAATAACTAATCAGCTATCAAATCTTTTGTCAAATGGTTTGGTTTGTTTGTTAGATCTTTGGTTGACCAAGCACATTCGTTGACATGAGATCTGACAACAGATTAATACTTTTATAAACACTATGAAGCGGTGAAGGGTGGGTTTTATGGGGGCTGTATTTTGTACGGATCTCACCGATGGCAAATTTAAATCTTACGTTAAATCAGTGCTCATTAAAAAGGCATACTATAGGTAAGATAAATGACTATGTTGACGATAGGGACGTGTGGCGCTAGTTCTTTTCTGCACATATGGCTTCCCTGGAAACGATTAGTTTTTATGTGTAGGTTTATGTAAGTATCTATATTATTTAGATAAGATTTTGATTTAGCTCAATTCATACAGAATTGATTTATATACTTTTTTTAATTATTATTTTTCCTTTATATGCATAATCTTATTATTGTATAAATATTATGATTTGCTTTGTATAGAGTCAATTAATTTATGAATAAATTAATTGACTCCATACAAAGCAAATCAGGTGAACCTGACAGACAAATCTGTGTTGCTGGGGAGTTTGTTGCGCCGTTTCTTCTTCACAGCATAAACATTAGGAAGCGGTGAAGGGAGGGCTTTTTTGGGGGCCTGTCTATTGTTAATCTGACGTTCAAAACGAACTAAGTAATTCTAGTCTATTTTGAATAAATGCGTTTTTGAGTTTGAGTACCATTGATGCTCAAAAAGAACTGAACTGAAGACCAAAAGAACTGAGCAATTCCATTCTATTTAGAATAAACGAGTTTTGAAGTTGAAGTTGTCAAACCTTCAGAAACCTGGGGTAATGCCTGGTATACAAACTGTCGGTAGATAGGAATTAGAATTAGATTCTTAGCACTTATTCTTCAAACACAAAAGTGATTTTGAGGTTTGATTCGCACCAAACTCTTTAAGCAATCTTGTATTTTCTAAGAAAAGTAATTTTAAGTGCGACAAAATAAAACGACGTTTCGTATTTTTGACAATGACTTACATTGTTCTCACATTACCTATTGTAATACTATTGTATTCAATGCATATCTATTGAGTGTTTATAATTATGGGAATCATAATATCGCTGGGTTAGGTAATTCAAAAATCAACTAACTGCCCAAATCACGACTTCGAGTTATGGTGTTTTAAAAGATTTTGTCCTAAAATTTCATACACTATCTTTTCTAAGTTTGTGTCCTAAAATTTCATATACTATCTTATCTAAGTTTGTATCCTAAAATTTCGTATACTATCTTGTCTAAGATAGTATATGAAATTTTAGGACACAAACTTTCAAAACGCCATTTTTAGAAATCCTGATTTGGGCAGTTAATTGGTTTTTGAATTAACCGGGCGATATTATCTTTTTAGATACTTAGAGGTAATTTTGTTTTTAATTCATCTAGAATGTTTAACTTATATTTGTTGTTTATCATCCTCAATTTGCATACTTTCATTATTGATTCTGATATTAGGTTTTTTATTGAGTCTATCAATTAATTCGTTTACTCGACAGACAGATCTGTGTTGCTGGGGAGTTTTTTACGCCGCTTCTTCTTCATAGCATTTACACTAGGGAGCGATTAAGGGTGGCCGGTTATGAGGGCTGTCTTTCGTAACATTGACGTTAAAAAAAAAACTAAGTAACTGTGGTCTATTTCGTATAAATGACTTATGAAGTTTGAAGTTTGACGCCCTGGGATTAGCCTTGTAAATGGCTAATTTGCATATTATAACTCTGTAGCTTTTGGGGTGACAGGCGTGGTTTTTTATAATTTAACAGACACAGACATGTTACTAGGAGTTTGTTGTCTCTTCTGCTTCGCAGTTTTAAAACTAGGATGCGGTCATCTTCTCTTGTGTTGGCACGAGCTAATACGACAATAGATCATAGAATTGATTGTTAGCAAGGCTCTTTCTCTTTCTTTCTTTTCGTGTCGATTGACTCTTACTAAATTTTGTCCGACTTGAGCAACCTGTACAGCTCTATCATTGGCCTCGTTTAGATCTTGGATGGTGCAGGTGGTTGTGCACGACGGGCAACTAAGGAGGTGACGCATGTCCTGTGATGGTGCTCTACACTGGCACTGCGTTTGGGGTGGGTGAAGAATGCCCCATTTGGCCAGCAAGTTTTGGTTAGCAAGGCTGACTACCCAGGATACGTCGGATGTACCTACTTAAGTAGGTGTAGTAATGGATGGTTAACAATTGGTTAAGGGTGCTGTTTATTGTAATCTTGACGTTAGATTAGTATTATTAGAGTCTATTTTCAATAAATGAGTTTTAATTTTTAATTTAAGGTCAGTTTAATTTATTCGGAAAGCCGAAGCAGTTGTCCGTATGTCATCAAGCTTAACCCATCTCGCCGAGAATTTAGAGGCTCGTTACTTTCCAGTGGCCTCTTACTTGAGCGGGATTTATTGGGAGTTACATACTTATATCTATCTTTTTCCCGCGTAAGAGTTAACAGAGCACGAGAAAAGGACAGCACGATTATTATAACTGATATTGCAGGTGTATTAAGAATTTAAACTTAGTTTTATTAGTTGGAGATGCTGGTTTTCTGTGCTTCAGTACTGACATGATCTTTTTCTTTTGAAGTAAAAGTTCTAGGAGCATTAGCAGTGAGTACTTCGATAACAAAGTTATGGGTTATCTTAGTAGAATTTTCTGCGGGCATTTTGCGGGTTTTGCTTTAAGTAACTTAAGAACTAGATAGTATTTTGAATGGTCGACGATCAAGTTTCCACTGCATCATTTAAGGCCGATTTCTGTTATCTATCTAGCGTGATTGGATAAAATTAAGACTTGTGTATATTTACTAGTAATGAAGCAAAGACCCCATAGATGACGACACGTTTGGTGCAGTGGCTAAGCGATTGGCTTCTGCACTACGGGTCGTGGGTTCAATTCCCACATGGAACAAAAATTTGTATGGCCTTGATGGTTGTTTCGGGTCTGGGCGTTTGTTTGTGAGATTTGTGTCTGAGAAATCTTAGTGGAGGCAAAGTTTAAAAAAAAAAAAGATTTGCATAGTAGATCCTCCCATACTTTAGTAGCTATCACAGGTAAAATTAGCTTTACGGTTTCATTAATCTATGTATATAATCTATTTCCCTTGGTCACGGCATCACGCGTGAGCGGCTGGACCGATTTTGCTATTTTTTTTTTGTTCTGTTCTTATTTGTCAGGTGAAGGTTCTTATAAGAAAATTTTGATATTTAAAACAAAAAGAATTTAACTCAGTATGTGCATATTATTCAGTTGTTTACTGCATGCATGAAAATGGTTTTAACTTTTTGTTACTATTTTAATTTTGTTTCTGAAGGTAGGTAGTAAGTAAGTATACTTGGGAGCAAATAAATCGAGCCACTTCTATTTTTCACGTAGGTATAATTATTATTATTTTTTGGTGCTCCCACACTGCTGTTAAAAATGTTTACAAACATTTTCTAACACTAACAAATGTTAGGAAAAGATAAAAATATCAGATAATAATGAATCTAATTTGTCTAATAATAATCTATTTATTAGATAATGTTACAATAGATTTTTGCAGATATTTTTTTATTTATGTTTGTTTAGAAAATGTTAAATAATGTTTGTAAACATTTTTAACACCGGTGTGGGAGCACCATTTGGTATTATGGAACAGATCAATTCTAAACATATATCGCCTAAAAGGTTATTTGATAACCTTTACTTACTTGAGGTAGTTTTTTTGTATTCTGAATTATATAATTCATGAAACCAAAACTAATAACCAGGACGTGAAAAAAGAAATGGCTCGATTTCTTTGCAAGTGTAGTAGGTAGGTAGTAAGTAGGAAAAAGTGCATTGCAACGCATGCTGTACAGCTAGTATGGCAATAAAATGCTACTGTTCTGCCTATTCTTTTCCGAACTATGTTGGGTTCAGCTTCCAGTCTAACCAGATGCAGCTGAATACCAGTATTTTAAACGGAGCGACTACCATCAGACCTCTGCAACCCAGTTACTGGGCACTGCCAATATTCTCTAAGGGTAGACCGGTTGTCAGACTTCTGGCTTCCCGTAACGACTGTCATAGGTATTCGGCTTAACGTGCTCTTCGAGGCACGGAGGGGTCTTGATGTGTAACGAATGGTCACGCATCCACGGACTGACCGCGACAAGCCCAGCTTAACCTTGTATATCGTATGATACGCAAGGTTGTCAATAGCCCGGTGATTCAAAAGTGTGTTACACAATCGCATTCCGTCCGTAAAAAGACGTGGTTGTCTGATTTAGGTGCGAATTTTTGGCCATATACAATGTGTCCGGTCATTGAGTAGCGATATTCTAGGTACTTATATAACAACTATTCTAGTACACAAAGGGTCCAATCCACTTCCATTTTTTTATTGAGATATTCTGTACGTGTGTACAAAAAGTCATATCTCTCAGTTTTGGTCCTACTGAGATAAAAGTAGGCTTATTCGGAGGGCAACAATATTGTCTATTGGTTACGTTACAATACAATGGGTTCACATAATGACATACAGTTGTAGACAATATGTCAACAAAAAAGCAAAATGGCTGACAAATAGCGGGAAAGTGGATTGGACCCTTATGTGTAGTGTATATTTCGTGTACTAGAATAGTTGCTTTAAAAGTACCTAGAATATTGCTAGTCCATAGCCAGACACACTGTATATATAATAGCCACGGAACACTCTTGTTTACCAATAGTGGCAATAAAAAATGTAGTAATATTTTTTATTTGGTAAGCAAAACAGTTCCATTTTGGCCACCGGGCATCAGAGAGTTTTTTTCGAAGTTCTTAAAATATTCCTACTAATCGGACCGAATTCGGATATTGCTTATGCACTAATTCGATCTCTGATCCAAATCCAAGCAATTCAGGGGCTATCTTTGGCATTATCTGATTTGAATCCGAGGTAATGCGAATGCGTTCATACAAACAGTACTACGGCTACTTCGGTCCGTCTATATTTCTTCCGAATTGGAAACTCACGGATGACGGAGAAAAATCGGATGACGGAAGTCGGATCTAGTGCGTTAACTACCATAAAAATAGTTCTATGTCTACTTCGGAACGTATTTTCACGGATTCGGATCGCATGCAGTGAGTAAGCCTTAAAACGCACTAGCGGCCAGCCGCAATGCGGTCTGCCGCTTGCGGTTGGCCGCACATCGATTTTTACATGAAACCGCATGATCGCAATGCACTGATTTCCGGTCAGCCGTCGTGCGCCAGAGCGTTGAGATCATGCGGTTTCATGTAAAAATCGATGTGCGGCCAACCGCAAGCGGCCAGCCGCATTACGGCGTGGCGCTTGCGGCTGGCCGCACATCGATTTTTACATGAAACCGCATGATCTCAACGCACTGATTTCCGGCCAGCCGTCGTGCGCCAGTGCGTTGAGATCATGCGGTTTCATGTAAAAATCGATGTGCGGCCAACCGCAAGCGGCACGCCGTAATGCGGCTGGCCGCTAGTGCGTTTTAACGCTAACCGTTCTTACTATAACATCAAGTTTTCCTTATTTCCCATATCGATACAAAAACAATAGTACCAAACATCATTTTACGCACAAAACAGTTTCTTTTTTCACTTATAAGAAAGAAAGTCCTGAATATATTTTTATAACTATGACAAACATAAAAATTTATGAGTCGCAGCCGAATGGATACTTGAACGCATCGTTGTAGCGACTAGCGCGGGGCAATATAGCCCCGGGCAATGGAGTCTTATCTCTTAATCTCCTCTTTATTTTAGAGCTTTGGAATTCTATGCTGATCTTGGAGTAAAAAGAGTAGGCTTATGTTGCAATGGGAGTTAGTTTCTGCGAGAATGTAGTGAGGTAAATGAAGTTTACAATAAATCTTTCTAGGGCCGACATTAAAAAAAACTATTTAGGGCTGATTTTTCAATCGTCAGATAACTTTTATCTGGGGAATAAGTTTGATGTTTTGACAACTTTTCTACAGAAAATATGTCAAACCGTCATATTTATTCCTTGGATAAAATTTATCTGACGATTGAAAAATCGGCCCTTAATGATGTAGGTTTTTGACAGAAATGTAAACGACAAGACAACAGAATCGTGAGAGAATCTGTTATTACAGTTATAGCTTTCGGTCTGTCAGGATTGCAAGCATGGTAAATAGAGTAAATAAAACCAACATAGACTCCTCCACCACTAATGGCTGATTCCTATGATTTGCCGAGGGTTGTTAGTTAAAATAAAGACTAATATCTGTACCAATAAAGAAGCAAAAGCCTCGTATCTTTGCAAAGTAGACCCTCCCATTCGTTAGTAGCTATCACACTTAAAATTAGCTTAGGTACGAATATATTTGTGTGGCTAGTTTGGCAATGACAAATGCTACTATTGGTAAGCAAAGTGATTCATTTTTGGCCACAGGAACCGGGTATGAGATTACTTATATATTTGGCTGAAGACTCTTCAGGTCTCGTCATTAACTGCCCGATTGCCTAGAAGTCGTCCGCAAGGAACAGAACATAGTCGAATATAAGTCTTAAGTAATTATTTAAGTATTATTATATCGAGTGTAAAAAGACGCTTAACGATAACGAAAACCACGTATTCTACCCATCATTGGGATCATTTTTTTCGAACAAACCATACCTGGGAAATCATTGGTTTTGGAGATATTGAACGTCAAAGTACACATTTTTTTTTTAGTTTTTTCCAAAAACGATTTAAAGTCATAATACTAAACTTTCTTCCAAACAAACATTATAAAAAATTTAAATTTTTCCTAACAAATTACGCATTTAAAGTTACAAAAACGCAATGAATGATATTCATTGCGTTTTTAATGCACACGACCATCTTGGCTCGGCTGTGTGGCCGCTGCACGCATGCAAACGCGTGGCATCGCTACAACCATAATTTGCGCGCTACAAAAAAAAGCGTTTTTTTTCATGCCAAAAAATAAAAGTCGTTTCCCAGCAATTATTTTTGGTCAATGTAATTGAATTGTTGTAAAAAAATATATTGTAAATTGATGTAAAAAACTCACTTGTGATGAGTTAGTTATACGTAAGGGCAGCTACCTTAATCGTGATGGCTACGGGAAAATGTTCTTACAAAACTGTTAATCATTTTTGCAATCGATCAATTTCCTTATAAGGGTCAAAATACTCTGCGAATCCTGAGGTTAGAGTACTCTAAACGTCAGAAATCGCGAAAAACTAATTTCTGTTTAAAAGTTACGAAGATAATGAAAAAAAAATTGTTTTCAATATCTATAAATGATGTTCGAAATATTTTCAAAAATTATGGACAGCCTATTCAGAACATTTTCCTGTAGCCGCAACGATAAGGGTAGCTGCCCTTAACTAACTCATCACAAGTGAGTTTTTTGAGATTTCTGACGTTCCTAGTACTCCAACCTCAGTTGGTCCCGAAGAGTCTTTTGATCCTTATGGAAAATAGGATCGATTGACATCATAAAATGTTTTGTGAAAACTGCCCTCTTTTTCGCTGACTGAACATTTTTTCAAAATCTGTGAATGCTGATAGAAATTATTCCAAAAGTTAGGAGTGGTCTTCTAAAAGCGTTTTTCTATAGTTATAATGGTTAAGGTAGCTGCCCTTCATGCCTCATTTCAAATTACCACCTGTATAATAAAATATTGTATGCAGCGGTCATTTGAATGCCAAAGTTCAGCAGTGAACGTTAGTGGATGTTTATGGGCTGACAAATGTAAAAAAATATGGTAATTAATTACTTAAGACTCTTACTCAACTATAGGTATGAGTGTAAGTCTCGGAGAACCCTTCCAATATGTTTGAAAAAATATTATTTTATTTATCGTTTCCATTTTAACAAATTGATTTTATTCCAAACATCTCACTCATCTTTCTACACAGCTTCTGCTTACTACCGTTCAAATAAAGCTTCATTTGAGTACATATCAACTAATAACCGTTCGTGGCCAAGATAATTCAATTTCAAACCCGCACGTTTTGCGGTTAAAAACTCTTTTTTATCTGCGAAATTGAACACCAGTCATTTTGAATGTGTCCGATATCGGTGAGCATTAGACTTTATATTTTTACGTGCCAATTGAAAAAGTGTGAAGTTAATAAAACTGGATCAAGTTATACGTTTTTACTGACCTGTGAACGAATCAAATTAAAAATGAAATATTTGGTGAGTTCAACTTAAAAACTCATTTATTCAAAATAGGCTTGAATTACTTACTTGTGGTATAAACCATCGCTGGATGTGCATCAAACTAATCATGTGTCACCTTTGCCGCATGCAAAGAATAATTCGTGGTTTTTTATTTTCTAGTCGTGGTGGCCCAGAGGTTACAGACCCGCTTGTTAAGCACCGGGTTGCTGGTTCAAATCTAGGCAAGTGCCAATGTGACTTTTTCAATTTCATATATACTTTCTTAGATTAACAAGACACCACTGACAAACGGTGAAGGAAAACATCGTGAGGAAACCTGGACTTATGGTCTGAAATCGCCAACCCGCAATGAGCAAGCGTGGCGATCAATGCTCGTTTCTTCTCTGTATGAGAAGAGGCCTTTGCCCAGCAGTGGGACAGTTACAGGCTAACATTTATTTATTTTCATTTTCTGGGTAAACATTTTGGACCGTGGAACTTTATGATAGTATGGAGCACAGCTCTTCAACTCCATCAGCAGTCATCTAAACACAAATATTCACTGAAATTCGACCAGACTCTCTGTTGGGTATTACGTGGTCTGCTATGTAACGAGTCAAATTGTAACGGTACAGATGTAAACACAGCCTCTAATAGACAGCTTCCAAAAACACGCACCCTACACCGCTTCCCAGTGTAAAAACTCATTTATTCAAAATAGACTAATTACTTAGTTTTTTTTTAACGACAATGTTACAAAAGACAGCACCCAAAAACGCCCTTTAACGCTTCCTAGTGTAATATGCTGTGAAGAAGAAACGAACCCAACAAATACCCTAGCAAAAGAAGTTAAGAGAAATTTTACCTAATCTTAATCTTACGTCACATAATAATCTCATTACTGTCCCACTGCTGAGCATAGGCCTCTTCTCAGAATGAGAAGGATTTAGACCTTAGTGCACGCTGAAATATCGCGAAAAATTGGTGATTTGGACACAGTTTTGCGGACCACATAAAACAAAAATGCAGTCGTTGGGCAGTAGCCGGCCAGGCATAAGACCCGCCTCGTTGGAGGAACCTCCCTTTTCGTTGGAGAAAACATTATACCTCCTCCACAATCAACTACCGGAAATTATTCCCAGAAATAAGACCGCTATAGACCAACTACGATAACGTGGCACGCCTCTCCAACATCTTTCTTCAATGTGGGTGAGCATATGCCAACAAGTCACCATGTTTATGTTTGACAATACTTGACATGGTTGATATTTAGTAGATTTATTGCTCGACTAGTGCATAATTGAAGTGACCTTTCCACAAGGCACACGTGTGTCATTCATACAAACCGCAAAATGGTATGTCTACACCAGTGCGCTTTCATGTTCATCTTGCGCTTTCAACTTTCAATTCCTCTTGCGTCAAGCGCATGCAATATTGATTGCCATAAGACGCATGTAGCTTATCGTCTACACCGGTGCGCCTCGGTCAGTCGTCAGGCGACATACAATATGGTATGTCTACACCAGTGCGCTTTCATGTTCATCTTGCGCTTTCAACTTTCAATTCCTCTTGCGTCAAGCGCATGCAATATTGATTGCCATAAGACGCAGCTTATCGTCTACACCGGTGCACCTCGGTCAGTCGTCAGTCGACATTATTATAATAGACGGGTTGGCGTGCGCTAGGGGCATGCGCTTTTGTCGAACTAGTATTAAGGCATGCGCTATGGCGCTTCGCGCATGCCTCAGATGAAGACGCAAGATGAACATGAAAGCGCACTGGTGTAGACATAGCTAAACGGTACCATACTGTTAGTTAGCGATGTCAAATCTGTCGAGCGACTGATCTATGTTTTTGTTAAAGTTTGACCAACAGTTGCAGAATGCACACTGCGTTGAATTCGTTCACGCGTTGTAAATATTTGCAGTGTCAGTCGATCCCTCCACTGGCTCTGTTATCGTTGTTGATCTCTACAATCAATCTGATTACAGGAAATACCCATCCATCGTAAGCCGCATCATCGCTTAACATCAGGCGAGATGGCGGCCAAACGCAGGCCGAGCAACAAACTAAAAAAAAAATGTTCAAATCAGAAGGCCAATAATTCTCGTAATTAATAAAAAATAAACTTTAAAAAAAAGTAAAAACCGACTTCAAAGAAATACTAAAAGTAGTAAAATAATTACCATAATATAAAATTATCAGTTTCAGAAGTCGGTGGCTTCTATTTGCTTCAGTGTAGAGTTGCACCGACTTCTGAAACTGTTAATTTTATATTATGGTAATTATTTTACTCTTTTTAGTATTTCTTTGAAGTCGGTTTTTACTTTTTTTTAAAGTTTATTTTTTATTTAATACTTTTTAGTGTCATAATTTTAACCCCCTCCTTCATAACCCTTCTTTTTGGCTTTGACGTAGTCGGGCATAAAAAGTCCTTTCAAATGATACCTTACACGATATAATGAAAACATTCCAAAGGGGGGGAGGGGGGGGGGACACGCACCCCCTCCTCTTTTCAAGTAGTCAGTTCCCAACGACAAATATAAACAAAGCAATATTAGTAATTTGAGAATTTTGCTTTGATCCGATGAGGAGTTCCATATCTCTGAAGTTCATGATCTAATCATAACAAAATTTAAATGGGACCAATCGGGAAGTACACCCTTTCGAACAAAAAAAGAATTTTTCAAATCGGTTCATAAATGACGGAGATATGAGGTAACAAAAATAAAAAATAAAAAAAATAATACAACCGAATTGAGAACCTCCTCCTTTTTGAAGTCGGTTAAAAATGTTCAAAATGTAGTTTTGATCTAGTCCCAGTCTAGTCTCACCTCCGGTTTCTGAGTTGAGAGTTCTAGGATGAGCAGTACTTAAGTAACATTTAAGTACAGAGTTGTCAAAAGAATTACGGATTATAAAGCATTTTTTTGACAACTTCGTACTCAAGCATTGCTTATCTCGAATTCTCAAATCAGAAACCGGAGGTCAATCTCATAAATATGACAAATGGTATTCTTGTTCGTTAACTATCAACGTCAAACGTGAGATTATATTGAAATGAGATTGAAAATTGACTGAAGCCAAAAGGGTATTCTGGTTACATTGTGTACTGAGCCATTTTGACAAGTTGGAATTCTCATTTATTTCTAGAATTTTAGTCTATGACTGTTGATATCAGTATGCTATCGGTAATAGATTTTAAGTTGACTGAATTGACATTATATCGAGATAGACTTAGATGATACTGAAACCTTACCGAACTTTAAGTGTGCCAGACTACCTTTTTTTATTCTCATCATCTGCCTAGCCTTTTCCCAACTATGTTGGGGTCGGCTTCCAGTCGAACCGGATGCAGCTGAATATCAGTATTTTACATGGAGCGACTGCCTATCAGACCTCCAAAACCCAGTAACTGGGTAATACGATACTCTTGGTAAGACTGGTTGTCAGACTTTCTGGCTTCTGACCAACAGTAACGACTGTCAAAGATCTACAAATGACAGCCGGGACCAACGGCTTTACGTGCTTTCCGAGGCACGGAGGAAACTCGCTATGGTAAATGGTCACCCATCCACAGACCAACCTCGGCAAGCGTGGCTTAACCCGGAAGATCGGTCTATGCGGCTGTAATTATTAAGCCACGAGCTCCTCACCATTTTTTTTGTTTTTTTTTTTTTTATTCTATTCATAATTTAATCTCAGTTTGGTCAACCTTCAGTCTTACATCAAATTAATTACGAGAATTGGGCTTCTGATATTCACAGCACAGATACTATCTTTAGCGGTAGTTCACAGCTAGCCTGAGGGCGATTGAACCCCATACCGGATACGTGCCGTCCTAAGGGACGCCTAATAAATGATGTGTTCCTAACTTTACAGTTTGCAACATGCGGCAACATAGTTGTACGAATTTAGGCACAACAAGGATTTCAGAGTAATTAAATGTATTGTGGAAACGGGCGGTTGGGTTGGATAAATGATAAATAATATTTATTTCTGTAAATAAATCTGTTACAGACACTTTTACAAGTCGATGTAAGTTTTTTTTTTTAAGACTAGATGGCGCCGGCATTTCCTATCTGACTCGCTCTGAGAAGAAAAGCCGAAACAAACTCAGAGGTAAACGTCTCTGTTAAAGTCCAGACATTGTGGTATAAAACTATGCGAGTGTAACAATGTAGGGCAACGTTTGGAATGGCCTTTTGAGGAAAGAGCCATAGCGGGTTTGAGTTGACCTGTCCCAACTGAGCCATCGTGTAGCTCAACCTTATTTTAGGTAGCTCAACGACCCGATGCACGACGCTACCAATCAGCCGGACATTTGCGTAGGTCACAAAATATACTCAAAACTGACCAAACAATTTTTTAAATTCGTGTATAAAGCTAGCCTACATGGTACTCACATTCACAATTTAATATCGATACGATAACTCAGAGATATCACTTGAAACACGCTTTTAGTAAATAATGCATAAGTTTCTTTTTGCATGCATATCATCACGCCTGTATTCCTCGAAGGGATAGGTAGAGGGGTATAGTATATCGTTATTTCGCCGTTATGTTTAAGTCCTATGTAATAGGGAGCGGGCCTTTCACCAGATTCCGAGCTGTTTCTGAGAAATTCCACACGAAAAAATACAATAATACTTTGCCCGACCAGAAGCCCAATTCTCGTAATTAATTTGAAGTAAGACTGAAGGTTGACGGAACTGAGATTAAATTATGAATTGAATAAAAAGTGGTATTCTGGTACACTTAAAGTTCGGTCCGGTTTAAGTATCATATCAGTCTATCTCGACGATATAACGTCAATTCAGTGAACTTAAAATCTGTTACCGATAGCATACCGATATCAACAGTCACAGATTACAATTATAGACATTAACGAAAATTCCAACTTATCAAAATTACTCAGTATTTATAATGTAGCCAGAATACCCTTTTGGCTTCAGTCAACTTTCAATCTCATTTCAACATAATCTCACGTTTGACGTTATATTTTAATGAACAAGAATACCATTTGTCATATTTATGAGATTGATACTAGACTGAGACAAGATCAAAACTATATTTTGAACATTTTTAATTACGAGAATTGGCCTTCTGGTGATCGAATCAAGGACCTCACTATCAGCAGTCGCGCTTGCAATCACTAGACCAACGAGACAGTTTTTTTTTGTCCTTTCATCCACAGTGATCGACAACATTTTGGTCTTTTCTCACAACTTTGCCAATAAAAAATCTCGTGAACATAACTGCAAATTAAAAGAAATTCGTCCGCCATAATTTAGAACAGACAGCAGAAAGAATTACGTTTGGGAAGCTGACCACAACAATGTGTAAGCGTCGACAGGACCCTTTGTATACGAGGAAATGCCACAAATAATGGCCCGGCCCAGGGCTGGCGAACCTTTTAATATTAGCGGACCGATTTACAAAATATTTTCTTGGGTGACCTTGGATCGGCATAAAAAATAATGAGATGTATTTAAAAGCACTAGAAAATTAGTGAAAATGACAACCAAAAATGTTTAACACACACTTAAAATATAATAGATACTTTCCACTCCCAAATTAATGGTTTGCACTATAATTAGGTATTCAATACTATTTATTCCTGAACGCAACGATTAAATGAAAAGAACCTGGGGTGCATGAAAAGAGCCTCCACAAGTGATGATACTTCAGTACGTCCGGCGCACTCTGGGCTGTCAGCCCTGCTACCAACCTTGCTGACTGGCTAATCTTTTCACCACAGCATGAGCTATTTTCGTATAGCTCGTGCTGACACGAGAGAAGAAGAAGAGAAGACTGCAAAATAAACGAAAATAACAACCAAAAATGGTTGGCAAACCAAGTTTGCAATATAAAATTAATTGTTTGCTATGATCATTCAAAAACTATTTGTTTCTGAACGCACCGATTAAATGAATAGTGGAAAGTCATCGAAGCGAATCGTTTCTGGCTGTGGCCGAACGCCGCCGCGGCACCGTTCGATTCGCTCGCTCGGCTCGCGCGTTATGTGGTGACAGTTTTTTTCTAACCTAACCTACTTTTCAGTTATATTTGTTTGTCATTTTATTCCTAACTAGAGGTCGCTCGCGGCTTCGTCCGCGTGGATGTCGTTTATGGCGAATTCCGTATTTTTCAGGATAGAAGTAGCTTATGTCCTTCTCCGGATTCCAGTCCACGTACCAAGTTTCATAGAAATCGGTTCAGCGGTTTAGGCGTGAAAGCGTAACAGACAGACATAGTTGCTTTTACATTTATAATATTAGTAGGGATTGTGGGGAACTTAGTTAAACGAAGTTAGAAGCATTAAAAATATAGTACAAACTTTTGTTTTTAAAGATAATTTAGAGTTAAATATCCCATAAATAATAAGGTTGTAAGATCTGACAGTATCCCAGCTTCCTCTAAACGTGAACTTGACGCTCCCAGCGCTTTGCTGGTGTACAAGATGGGTTAACCATCCACTTAACTAACCTAAAAACTAAAGGTCAATGGAATGTAAAAGCATTGTTAGGTGTGAGATGAATTTCTCTGCTCTCATCAACTAGAATAAACCTTCTATTTCGAAGAAACTTTTGACCTTTATTTAGGACACCACTTAATTTAGTGCCTTCATTATAACGGCGTGTTGCCTTTAAGTTAGAGCTGTAAAAGGTTTGCCATCCCTGGCCTCAAATAACTCTTATGTACACAATGTTTCTCGCTAGTAAAACTGCTGGGAACATCATTAAGCTTAAATCTAAAGCCCTAACAATCGCCCGTAAATCAGGGACATGTATTATGTACCTAACTAGAACCAAAACCTACTACAGTCAAAATTAAATACAGCATGATTGAGTCACTCTTTATCTGAAAACCATGAACTATGGTCATTATTCTGTACAACTTATTACGGGACAAAATCTAAATTCGTGAAAAAAAAATCAGATTATGGAACAGCCATACAAAATAATCAATATAGGGGTCTCCCTACCAAACCCATTCGTGCCACCTGCGGAGAGACCTCCGCCTGGACATGAACTGCCATGGCCGATCTGGAAGTCATGAAATAGACTTCGAACTCAGGTCGGTCGGAGCAAAGACGACATGTTTAAGTGGGGATTCAGTGATGGTACCGATTTAAGCTGTGTGTGCGGTACAACCCATACGATGGCCCATCTCACATCATGCCGTGCGTGCCCTAACAGCTGCACGCAGGAAGACGTAATGGCTGCCAATGACAACACAGTTCAAGTCGCCAAGTTATGGGCCTCAAAAATATAATTAAGTTTTAATTAGTTTGTCATCGAAACACTAAGAAAAAGAATGTATAGAACAACTGTTTTTTTTCTATTGGTCTTGTAGATGGTCCTTGCGGGATGGCAAGACCTGAGGAGTCTCCAGCCAAAGGGAGGGAAGTAAAATACTTAACCTAATCTTCGCTTTCATGTTCATCTTGCGTCTTCGTCTGAGGCATGCGTGAAGCGCCATAGCGCATGCCTTAATGCTAGTTCGATAAAAGCGCATGCTCCTATCACTACTTATACTACACTAACATCATGACTACTAGCAACAACAGCACTAAGGACGACCCCTAGTGGGACACGGAACTCGGTTTAGGGCGTTGCTAGCAGGAGATCGGGAGGGAGACAGCTTGATCACGGCATGAGCTATTCTCGTGTCTTTGTCTTTCACACGAAAGAAGACACAACATTAAGTTTTTATTACCAAACTTCAATTTCATGACTACAGTACGTAAGTAGCCACTCTGGAATATAAAATTTTCGAGCACAAAGGAACCCAATTTATTTCATAAGAAAGTTAAGGGAAATTACCTTACGAACTTAGTTTTGAACTTTGAATAATTGGACTCTAAAAAATTGTATGATTTCTTTTAACGAGTGGGAATTGTGTTCTGTAAGTACAAGTTGTCTGTGAAATTTGGGGGAAATCTCCACGTGGATTTGGGGTACAAAGATCTGGGGTCTTTGGCCTTTGTCTTTTGTCTTTTGAGTTTTTCTATAGAGCCGTTTGTTCAGAAGAAGAAGAACAGCAGGGCAATGGCGTAACGTAACCAACATCAGCCATACCAGTTGATGGGTCAAAAATAGTATTCATTGCGTGGTACATAGTTGTGGAGAAGTTGGATTGTTAATGCATACGTTGCTATGGAAGTTGTTGACCTGTCAAAATATTGACCGGGTGATAGAGATTGAACGTAGGGCGATGGCAGTTTGATGTAACATGCTGGTACGCAAGTTTGCACGTTGTAGCAAATAAGTTAAAATAACGTTTTTTAAAGCATGATGCCAAGTATTTTACACGTGCAGCCTGTGGACCAACTATTCTCAGCGGACTATCAGCACCCTGCGGGTCCAATATAATAACGGTTTCAGGATGTTGATGGGGCTGCCCCGTTTCTGTAGTGCATCTGGTATGCTCACTCAGGCACACGTCGATGGCTTTCATGCCATCGTCAGACAGAGATCAAGAATGAAAATAAAAAATAAAACAATTTTTTCACTTGCAATAATGGACAAGCATTATTCAAAACTATTTCAAAATTTAAGTCGATAGCATTAGTAGGACGGACGAACGAAGTCGCACCTTATGGGTTTCTCTTCGACTGTTTTGGTACGGAAACACTGTATTTTGTTTTTCGTGGGAAAATCCTCATGTATACCCTTAACCTGGGGAAGGCGACTCTTACTGGCTAAAAATCCACGGTGTTCCTTCTCCTAACTCTTGGCCGTGGTCGCGGTATTCGCAGCTGCATGCACCGCAACCGCGGCAGGCTTCGGTCCGCCAGCCCCTGGTGGACCTCTCCTTCTGTGGGGCCTACCCCACGTCCTCCTGAGAGGCGCGCACGGAACACATGCGCGCCGCCTTCTCGGGCCTGTTACTGATCAGGCGTCGGGTCCCCTAACCCGTCGCCCGCAGGCCACATACTAGGGTGGCCGGAGATAGTCGCGCGCCCTCCGGCGGCGCCCGGTGCGTCTGGCGCGGGAAGGGAGAGTGGCCGTCGCCTCTCTCTCCCTCTCCGCTCCCTCCTTGGTCGCCATCATCACCTCGCAAAAGGAGGCGACGGCTTCCCACGCACTTGGTACGGAACCCTAAAAAATGTTAACAGCCAGGTAGTAAAGTAACAGTTTAAATTCTACCTATAAGTTAAAGTTGAACGCGGTTCAAAATTTTCCTGCTATTTATTTCCTGTACCTACTCGTATCACTTGGCAACAGTTTCCACTTAAGGAAGTTTGCTCCACGTTAAGAGTAAAGTTAGATTTTATTACATAAATGTTGCAATAAAGAGCTATGGTATTTTATTGCTTATTTTGGTCCTTATTTTGAGAAAAGGACCGGGAAAATTTATCTACTATATGGGGCAGTAAAAACGGTACCAGCGATCTCTCATTGAAAAAAAAATCCTTAGTAAAAATAATCATCATCAGCTCATTACTGTCCCACTGCTGGGCACGAGCCTCTTCTCAGAATGAGAAGAATTTAGGTCTTAGTCCTCCACGCTGGCCTGTTGCGGGTTGGCGGACTGCACACACCGTCGAGAACTGTTTGGACCCCTCTCAGGCGTGCAGATTTCCTCACGATGTTTTCTATCACCGTTAACGCAAATGATAATCAAATTATAATCCACACATGAACTCGAAAAGTCAGAGGTGTGGGCTGGGATCGAACTCAGATCCTCCTGCAAAGAAGTCAAGCGTTCAACCTCTAGGCTATAGCTGCTTTTTTCAAATCTAATATGGTTAATTAACATAAAATGAAGTACACTCATAGCCCCGATTTCAAAGAAATCTTAATGCCTACCAAAAATATCAGAGCAACTTTCTAATTTCACCGAAATCTTACTTAACGCCTACCAAAAATATAAAAGCAACTTTTCACTTTCAAGTGAATATTTGCGGACACAAGTTAATATTGAATTAATTTCTAAACAATGCATTAAAGATAAGCAAAACAGTTAACGAAGTTATTAAAAACAAAACCAATAATATTAAATAGGAGCCATGTTTTTAGCATCGCAGTTAATATAAAAGACGCTTGTTTTGTTCTGAGAATGTGGTCTCAGTTGAAGCGAGTTTAGGTAATTTGCGTACATACATAAACTTATGTAAGAATACACCATACAGTATACCATACAGTATAATTATCTATACAGGGTGTTAACGAATTCGTGTAATTCCTTCAAACCACATGATCTATTAATGGTATAGATTAACCCCGCACGCGATTTAGATAGATTGAAAATTAAAATTAACTTTTTTCCCAAAAAAAATTTCATGTGATAGCAAATTTCGATGCCATGCATAAAAGAATGAAGGCACAGCGACACAGCTGATGGACACGACTAGCGCGATATCGCTCCACGCAGTCGGTTAACTTGGGACGCTAAAATTACTCAGATATAGAATACCATGGTTCATTTTTTGAAAACTTTGTTTTTGTTCATTCTTAAAAAAACCTATGCAGGGTCAATCAGTGTCACCAGTAGATCACGTGGTTTGAAAGAATTACATTAATTCGTTCTGTATATGTAATCAATCTGTATACTTGGCGTGTCTGTTGTACACTGGAAATATTTCAAAAATAAATAGCGAAGGTGATAAAAAATAAGAAATCGATTCTGATTTCGATCAATTTTGTATTTTTTGTCTGTTTGTCGGTTTGTTTGTGCACGCATCACGTTACAAATACTGATACAATGCGATTGACTTTTAATGACAAATATTTTGTGTATGTCAGAGTAATATTTAGTTTTTGTTTTATCGTAATATGTTCGCTCAATAAAATGATATTAGAATTTAATGTTATTGAGAACAACATTTTATTATTGCGGCACAATAGTGGTTTCCGACTTCCACGTGGAAAGAATTGCGGGCACAGCTAGTCTATATATATAGCTACTCTATATATATACAAGGTTAGTCAGAAAGGGGGTACTAATCCGAAAGGGTGTTAAAGTACACATAATAATGAATAACTTTTGTTCTACAACTTTTCCCAAAAGTCAATAGTTTAAGAGAAACAGTTGTTCAAAAAACTCAAAAAAATATCTCTAAAATCTATCTATCACCAGTTATGATCAACTGTGTTTACATTTTAGGTCATATTTGGGGTCATGAATTAGAAGCACCATTTTCTGAATTTGTAACTAAAGCAGGGATGAAGAATTTTTGAAAAAACCAAAATAAAAATCACATTTGGAAAAAAAAATATCAAATTTTGAAATTTTAACACTTGCTTTCAAACAGTCATCAGTGATACTATAAGTGGGCTTCGGATTAGTACCCCCTTTCCGACTAACCGTGTATATCAAAATGAATCCCTATTTCCCTTGGTCACGGCATCACGCGTGATGTGACGACCGATTTCGCAAATTTTTTTGGTTGTGTTCGTAGTTGTAAGGATAAGGTTCTTATTGAAGAAAATTTTGACGTTTAAAAAAAAACGAAATTATCTTAGTATGTCTATTTTCTTAGCATGCATGAAAATGACTCTGTCGGACTGGGGCGGAGCCGTCCTGGTGATTAGGACAAATGATCCTACTATTTTATTATCTGAAATGTTTTATTACTCATCTTTGAACATATTATTTACGTAAGAAATCAGACTGGGTACTTATCTGTCTGTTTTATCCCGACGTTTCGGCCGAATTACACCGGCCGTGATCACGGGTAGACTGAAGTTGCGGAGCAGTTGTCATCTTCGTGAAGGAAAAGTATTTTCATCTACCCTCACTCGATCTTGATTTTTATTTTATTATATTAAGTTACCGTCGGTACTTCGACACACTACACTAATGGCGTCTTTACACTCGCCTAAACCGTCCCGTCTACGATAACACTTGCTGATGACCGGATTCCACGATGTTGACAATTTATATCCATCTTCCCGATTGAATATTTTGTACTTCTTAATTTCCATCGCTTCACGTACGATTCTGGGATAATAGTGACGATCGGTGGAGAGGATTTTTAGACAGTGTAGTTCTATCCAGTGATTGGAACCGGACTCCAGAAGGTGCTCGGCTGTTGCCGACTTATTGATCTGGCGGTTTTTGACAAAAGGTATTTAGTGCCTTTTAAGTTTCTACGCGACTAGACTCGAATCTGTATTTTTATAATGTGTACAAATCGCGAAAGTTATAAACATTCGGTACATTATTATCTCAAACCGGTTAAGTCATTGTTTATTTGTTATTATGTATTATAACTCTACTTATCTTCGTCTGCTGTGTGTCTCAAGATAAAAATAAACTTTTGTAACACCTACAATATCTCACTTTCAATTTGTATGGCGGAAGATAAAAAACCATTTCATATTTTTATCTCGGCCAGATAGCATACATGCAAACAAACATAGCATTGCTGCTTATATATTTACATTGCTAAAATGGTTCTTATTTTGTCAATTGCTATATTTGTGGCTGCATCTATCACACCACATGCGAACTATTCAAGCCTACATCGCGATATCAAGATTTAACACGCAGATAGTATATACATATACAACCTCCCAACATCAACTGTTGAGCAGTAGCCCGCCAGGCACAAGACTGCCTGGTTGGAGAATCCTCCCTTTGGTTGGAGGAACACCACACCTCGTTCCTCCACATATTTAATGACAAAAATTTAAAGGAGTATGGTTAGGTGGTTTGGTCATGTAGAAAGAATGACTGAACGGCGATTAACATGAGAAATTTATAAGGCAGATGTCAGTGGAAACGCCAGTAGAGGACGCCCTCGAAGGACATACCTACATCGATGTTATTGATGATGTTCTTCAAAAAGGACAGGTGCGTAGTACTCTTAATCGGCGTGCTTCTACGACAAGATGTGTGACCGTGGATGAAGTGTAAGGATCGTAGCATGTGGCGTTCTGCAATTTCTTCCTACCACCGCGCACCGTTGGAAAAAGGCGTGAGTTTATACAAGGTTAGTCAAAAAGGGGGTACTAATCCGAAAGGGTGTTAAAGTACACATAATAATGAGTAACTTTTGTTCTACAACTTTTCCCAAAAGTCAATAGTTTAAGAGAAACAGTAGTTCAAAAATCTCAAAAAAAAATCTCTATAGTCTATCTATCCCCAGTTATGATCAGTTGTGTTTACTTTTTAGATCATTTTTGGGGTCATGAATTAGAAGCACCATTTTCTGAATTTGTAACTAAAGCAGGGATGAAGAATTTTTGAAAAAACTAAAATAAAAATCATTTTATTAAGAAAAAAAAAATATCGAATTTTGAAATTTTAACACTTGCTTTCAAATAGTCATCAGCGATACTATAGGTGGGCTTCGGATTAGTACCCCCTTTCCGACTAACCTTGTATATGTTACGGGTAAAGGCTACACCTACGTTTACCCGGGTACAACTAGGTGCAACCAGTAGCAGTTGGGTAGAACTAGGTGTAGCTTAAGTCGTCCTATTTAAGTCCTATTTTTGTCTGCAGGGTTTAAAGTAACTTAACACGAAGGGGATGACGGGGGCTAGAGTGAGCGAGCGAAGCCTAACCTATCCGTGTTGGGGTTCCCCTTAACCACCAGTGTTCGGGTACACCTAGTTCTACCCGCTATGATGAAGGATAAACCTAGTTCTAACCGAAGATAAGTAGGATACATCTAAATTTAACCGCATGTGGCCGACTGCACCTAGTTGTACCCGGGTAAACCTAGGTGTACCCGCCATTCGGCCTTTACCCGTAACATATATATGTATATGCTATATTAAATGGAGTATAGATAAAGGCAAATGATGACGTCAGAAAGGTTATTCTTAGCCCAACACCCCAAAAAACGGTAATAACCATACATCAAAAATTATCACAATCATAATCATTTCCACGCTTACATTAAGGCCACGCGGTTTCCGCTCATGAGTAAAGTTTCCTCCGCCCATTATACTGATAACGTAGCTGAATTGAACGCGTTCAGTTGATATCTTGGAATTAAACGAACACTTGGATGAGGCTAGGTATTGTGTTCAGATGATGATGTTAGGAGTGGCTAATGAGTTCTTATCGCACTTATTTAGATTTATTTATTTGTGTATTTGTATTAAAACGGTCTAAGAGCAATTATAATAATTAAAGATAGGAAGAAGAAGAAGATATATACAAGAGAAAGGAACGAATTAAAAAAATATAGTAAAACCCATCTCTTTCATAAATCCCTCACAATGCTTCTGACAGTATATTCTTCCACATAACCGCGAACAGATCTTTATTCAGGCGTAAATTTACTAAAAAAAAAATATTTAAACTTTTACAATTATTTTACTCGTGTGACCGCGAATCTGAGGATGCGTTTTGCGACGGCGACGCGTGGAGTTTTATAAAAATTGAGTGAAAAGTTGCCATGGTGGTGTGGCGGAACCAGGTATGATGTTCCTCCAACCAAAGGGAGGATCCTCCAACCAGGCTGAGTCTTGTGCCTGGCGGGCTATTGCACAACAGTTGATGTTGGGAGGTTGTATATATGTTACGGGTAAAGGCCGAATGGCGGTTACACCTAGGTTTACCCGGGTACAACTAGGTGCAGCTGGCCACATGCGATTAAACTTAGATGTATCCTACTAATCGGTTAGAACTAGGTTTACCCTTCATCGTAGCGGGTAGAACTCGGTGTACTCGCACACCGGTGGTTAAGGGGAACCCCGACACGGATAGGTTAGGTTCGAAGGGGATGACCCCCGTCATCCCTTTCCTGTTAGGTTACTTTAAACCCTGCAGACAGAAATAGGAGCCTCGTGCAGCGGGGCTCCGTCGACTTAAGCTACACCTAGTTCTTCCCAACTGCTACTGGTTGCACCTAGTTGTACCCGGGTAAACCTAGGTGTAGCCTTTACCCGTAACATGTATATTATCTGCGTGTTAAACTTTGATATCGCGATATAGGATTGAATAGTTCGCATGCGGCGTGATAGATGCCGCCACATTACTCCCCCTCTGAGACTGGAGGTCGATCGTCTTGATGAGTCGCGGTCGTTGCGTCTTGAGAACTTGCCAGGGCCAGTGAGGTGTTCCAGTGAGTCGGAACCGGATGCCGCGTCGTTCGTTGGTGAGTCGGAACTGTGAGAGCGGTTAGTGATGGCTGTGGACTGGGTCGACCAGGAGAGAAATGCCTCTTCTAGTTGACTGGCCGAAGTGCAGTATATATGCGCCGAGGAGATGCTGGCTGGCTGTCATTCGCGCTCCGACGCTCGCTGAGGACGGACGTGCCGCAACTCGCGCTGCGTACTTTCTCGACGTGCTCGCTCACGAATATCGCTACGCCCCGCCGTAGTGTTCTCCACTTCACGACTATAAGTTCAAAAGCTGCCTTTTTCAAGGCGGTGGCTGAACGCCTATTTCTTTGTTAAACGCGTGTGCCCCTTCAGGGAAAATCCACAGTTTCGTGGTCCTCGGCTGATACTTTGCAGTGTTAACGAAACCGAGCGGGTGTTGACCCAATACACCAGCTGCGCCCCTTCAGGGCAAGGCGAAAATTGGAAGGAGCTAGTACCACCGGCCTTGGGGGGTCTCCTAGTCGACGCTAGCTCTAACCCCGTTCTCTCCCATCTAGCACTCTCTAGTATTGCACCTCACTAGAGACTTAGGAACCCGTTCGCACAATAAGACTGGCGACGGGATTACAAGCTTAGGGCTCACCAATAGGCACTCAACCTCCCTGTCTATACCCGACAGGGAGGGTTTTCACACACCCCCGGGCTCATCCACCCGGGGAATCGCGTTTTTTAAAAAATTAAATTGTTAGGACTTATAGGCCGTTACTAAAAATAGTCGCGTACTTGTGCGCGCCGCGTTTTTATTAAGCCTAATTCCCATTTTTTACACACGGCTCAGGCATCTTTTCCGAGATGTCTGACGCTGTGTTATTAGCGTTCTTCCGGGAACTTTTAAAGGACCCCGAATTTCTCGCTAAATATGGCGCTCGTATTCCTAGTAGTGGGCCCATAAGGCACACTACTAATCCGTTATCGCCCACCTGCGATACCGACTTTGATTATTTCGGCGAAGGAGAGCCATTGTTCGACGAGAACAATGGCATTCCAAGCCTTTTATCGCTTCCGCCTTTCTCTCCCGGTCCATTGTCTCCGGAAACAATGGAAATTTCGCACCTGCACTCCGCAGCCGCGCCTTCCGCTAATTTAAACACCCCTTCCCCGTCCCTCCGACATGCTCCAGAGATGACGTCATCAATGGACACGTCAGAGCCCTTAGTCCCCGATTCCGATATTGAGTCCGAATCCTATTCGTCGGCTTCCTCTTCCTCAGAAGGCTACACTACCGTAGTCGGTAAGGGGAAAAAGCGTGCCCGCAAAAATAAGGCGACCTCCTCCAGCCAAGTCCCGGCTAAAACCCCCAAGACAAACGTTGCGACCCCCGCGTCGGCTGCTTCCCTTAGTCCCGTCCCGGCTACCTCCCCGCAGGCCAGTCGTCCTTCCTCCCCCCGCCCCGTCACCGGCTCGAAAACCTCGACTCCGAGGAAAGAGCCCTCTCCTCCGCCTCTGTACATTCAGGACAAGGCGAAGTGGACCGATGTGTCCAAGATGTGTGTTGATCGCAAGATCAACTATCTTAGTGCCCGCACCACCCAACAGGGCATTAAAGTCATGGTCCCCACGTCAAAAGACTTCCGCGATCTCACGCGTATGTTAAGGGAAAAAAGCGTGTCATTCCACACCTTTGCCCTTCCCGATGAGCGACTTATCAGAGTCGTTATCCGCGGCATCCCCAAGGAGATTGACTCCGACGCTATCCTCAGCGACCTTAAGTCGCAAAACATCCCGCCTTGGAACAACAGCCTTGGAAGTCCACCGCATGCACCGCGGCCGCGGTGGCACCCCCTACGACATGGTCCTCGCAGTATGCGAGCCTTCAGACGAGTCTAAGACCGTCTATAATATTAAGACCTTGTGCCACCTGTCTGGCATAAGCGTCGAGCGCCCCAATAAGTCCGGTCCGCCTGGTCAATGTCACCGTTGCCAGCTTTATGGCCATTCACAGCGTAATTGTTACGCGAAACCCAGGTGCGTCAAGTGCCTGGGCGACCACGGCACTAGCGACTGTGAACGTCCTAAAGATAGGTCCCTATGTCTCGAGCCTCCCAGCTGCGTTTTATGCGGCGAGTCTGGTCACCCTGCGAATTATCGCGGGTGCGCTAAAGCGCCAAAACAGCGCAACCCTAAGCTGGCTAAACGCTCAGCCGACCGTCACCAAAGAGAGAGTCCCTCCACGGCTCCCCCTCTTTCTTCCCAACTCCCCGCCCGCCTCAGTCCCCAAAGGCCGTCCCCATGGAACGCGCTGAACCATCAGCAGGCGTTCCCCGCCTTAAGGCCCACTACCCAGTTGCCCCAGCAACAGCAACAAACCACAAGACCCCCAATACGAGCATTAAAGCAGTAAACAGACCGATACTAATGTCAAACAACAATAGTATGAACTGTCAATTTACTAAAGTGAATTGATAATCCTACTATAAAGGATTTGATACAGACAGCCGGTAAGATTGCGGTGGACTGGATGCACTATCGTGTGGTCTGCGGACGATTGAGCGCAGATAAAGGGAAATGAAGCCTTTGACCGCAGCGGGACTCCGTCATCCATTTACAATCATGACCTTGTAATCGATATCTGCCATTACAATCAAACGACTTTGCTACATATATCCATATTTGCTACATATATGACTTTGCTGCATGCATCTCATAAAATAAGTATAGCAGAAAGTTATACTTATTTTATGAGATGCAGGAAATCATTATAATTATAACCACTCCGCATTTTTATTATTATTTTACTTGATCGCGTTTGACCCTAGTCGGACCTGATTACCAGACCGAGTCTAATAGGGGATTTACACGAAAATCGACCGTCTAAATGACAATTTGATTAAGCCGCAAGTGACTAAAATCGCAAGCCCCAAAGTTGGGTGTCATCCGACTTTTGCCGTGCGGCGACAAGCCGCATGCGGCGGTTGACTAAAATCGACCATGTAAATGGTCAGTTGCAGGCGATCGCCCGCCGCATGAGGTGTGTTTTGCGCTGTTTTGTTCCGCTAGAAATGAACAAGTTGCATGCGATTTTTGTCGACCGGTGTAAATGGGGTGGCGATTCGATTTTTACAAGCGATGCGACTGGTGACTTGCCTCACGGCTAAAATTGATCCGTGTAAATCCGCCATTAGATAGCGCACAAGAATCCAAGTAACGGAGATATAGAGGGATTCCCTTATACCCTTCTAGCTCTCACACACACACGACGGAACACAGTAAACTGCTTGGCGATGTACATGAATGTGAGGGCTATAGCTAGCCATTCGGACCGTATAGATCTTACCACCAAGCGTGCTGGGTTTTGTTGAATCTTACAACACGCGTCTATTAGCGTGCGGTGAGGAAGTTTTATATTGAAGTCCTTCCACACACGGGACCGTAAACATTCACTGGTAAAATGGACACCCAGTGACTGCTCTGGTTCTGTAATAATCACTACTATTGCCAGAGGGATTGGTACCACTAATAATGGACTACACATTGTAATTTATTTGCAAACGGGAGGAACGCTAGTGTTCATCCTCCTAATTAGTCACTTAATTTTCCGACGACACCCATGGATGAGGAGACCTATACGGAATACTACAAGGTTAGTCGGAAACGGGGTACTCATCCGCGGGCAAATTAAAGTATTACTGATGACGGTTTTTTTTTATTTATTTAGGATCTCCAACAAAAGATATACACAAATCATGACATACAAATAATAGTCAACAAAAACTATTATGTACTCCTTCACTTATAGGAGACCACAGCATTAACAATAAAGTTAACAACTAGCTAACAAGTAAACAATAAAATTTAATAAAATCTAGAAACAGAAGACAAGAAAATGAATAAAGGCAATAATAATAACAGTTACTTACAGCTCACACGTTTGTTGCCCCCTTCGCCTATGTACTGGCGGCTTTCAGGGGGCCCAGCTAGTGAGCTGGCGAGTCAGACATTTAAAATTTAAACTTGAAAGGCAGACGCCGTTTTCTTCCGGAAATAGAGGTTAACCGATCCACTAAACGCCCCTTTCCATAGACAGGTTTTTTTTTTCCACCATATTTTACAATAGTTTTGCACCCACCTGAGACGGTCCATGACTGTACTCCAATAGTGCTGCCGTGGATAGTCCCCGGTTGGTGCCCCATCTCATTTTAGATTAAAGTTCTCAAAGGGGCCTTTGCGCGTTGGACCTGTGTCCCCCGTATGCCTTCCAAAGGACTAAAAAGAGGTACAGTTACTTATAATAAATCTATACAACGGTTCTTGTATTTAACCAGAGATTCGCAGATATCTAAAGTGGTTTTAGCCAACATATTGTACTACCTACAATGTTTTACAGCAAGTGTTAAAATTTCAACATTGGATACTTTATATTTCCATGCAAAACGATTTTTAATTTAGTTTTTTTCATTAATTCTTTGTCCTTGCTTTAGTTGCGAATTCAGAAAATGCTTTTAAATTCGCGACCCCAAACATGACCTAAAATATAAACACAGCTGATCATAGCTGACGATGGAAAGATTTGAGCTTATTTTTGTGAAATCTTTGAACAGCTATTTCTCTTAAACTATTGACTTTTGGGGAAAGTGGTAGAACAAAAGTTATTAATTATTATGTGTATTTTACACCCTTTTGAATTAGTACCACCTTACCGACTAACCTGGTATACACTTAATAAATTAATTAATAGGTTCCCTGGCGGGTTGGAAGCCGCAATCGATTTTTACTTGTACTAGACAAAGTTCCTGACACTTTCCTTGTTCTTCATCCCGGATAGTTGAGATAAAACAACTTGACTACAAAGTTAAGCGTTGAATAATTGCTCTAGATTACCTCGGTCTCTTAGCTACCGGTATCTTCCTATAAGTAGCAAGATAACCTTTATCTTTGACAACGGCTTGTCAATTATGTAGTCCTCATAAATATGGATATTTTGTATTACGTCAAGTTATAAGAAGAAGCATCTCACTGTATTGCGACTAAAACTACACAAAGGACCAAAAATGGTCCTTTTACTTTTTTAGCCGGCCTTAAATCGTTGATCTACCAAAATTTCTTACATGTATAAGGTGTAAACGATTTCAACAGGATTCGTCCAGTAGCACTGGCGTGAACCTTAAACACACAAACGGACGAAACATAAAATTCTAAAAACTACATTTTCGGCATCGTTCCCAGGATCCGTTTCACTTACCTACTTTTTTCCAAAAATATTGAATGTACAGTTTTAGCATTGTTACAATTTTATTGTGTAAACAACGTTATTTTTAGATAATACAAAAACCGAGACACCCCAACAAGATTTTCATCAGAACCGAACAGAACCGAACAGAACAGAATGTGTTTTTTTTTTTTACAAATCTCCAAGTTACACCATAGTTTATGTCGCGTTAAGTTCCCTAGTAAAGTGTAAAATGCCTGAGATGTGTGCAGGGGTTGTCTAATACACGGAAACTGACCGAGCGGACCATCTCAAGCCTCAAGGTGTCTATTCTCGTCAACTGTTATGGGAAGAAACCTACTGAAACAAAATTGAAATTTATGAAAAGAAAAATAAAAATGTGGTGCAAAAAATATGTCAATCGATTCTCCTAGTGATTCTGAACAAACTAGTTTCAGGTTAAGTATATACTAAAACTAAGCTTGTATAATACGTAATTATGTTTCTTTGTAAGACTTAAGTTTGTAGTGTATACTACTTACTTTTCTTGTTTTTTCAAACAGCTCAATATAGGTTATGTGTATTTCACTAATTATTAATAATTAAGTGAATTACACATAATCCTGTGATTTAAGACTACCGTGTCAGCATCTTTTATGCATTACATAAATGTAAATATCTGTATTTTTGAAGCAATGAAACATCAATACCGGCGTTCATTGTGAAACTTATTCGCGCTTGTATCTCTGCTAATACAGCACGAGATACCGTGATATTAGTATTGATGGAATCAGCAAAATTAGTTCTGTAAATCTATTTCATTTGTTTTCAATATTAATTGAATTTTAAAATTAAATCCATAAAGTCAATTGTCAAAATTAGTGACGTCAAATTAGTTACAAACTGACAATTGCAGAAAGTATCGATTGACTATCAATCGATATCTTTAAACATTTAATGGTCATGCGATACCAGGATGGTTTCCTGTGATTGGAATTGGCTTGTCCTGTGATAAATGATAGCGGCTTTGACCTAGTATAAATATAATTATTACATTTAATTTATTAGTAATTTTTACTAGATCGTCAAGTCGACTATTTCATAAAACAGGCAAGTCATTCCAATCACTAGACCGGTTGCGCATGACCATGACATTCAACTTTTGGTTTGCTGATGAAGCGAACGTGGAGATAGAATTCCAAATATTTCGGACCGGTGTGCTGGTGAAGAAGGCGTAACCACATCCTGCATCACCCTCAACCGTCCCATATAAGATGCTTGTTAGCAAGTAAGTGGGGTTCATCCATTAAGTCTGGGGACTCATATCGCCACGCTGTACGCGTGGGTTCCACTCCTGCGATTCGTCGATCGCCACCCCCCGGGTCCGTAGGACGCCGTAGCGGTGTGTCCCGCGGTTGATTGCGCGGGACGATGCCAAGGACACCCGGGGTCGGCAGTTGCGTGGGCGACCGCAGGTGATGCCACCGCTGCCCAATTGTCGGCGCAGCTGACGACGCCGCCGCCACCTCGCTGGGTGCGCGTGCCGCATCATCCGGTGCCTGTGCGCCGTCAGTGCTGCCACCACGTGCCGGCTGCGCAGGCACTCGACGACGTCGACGCCGCCGCCTAGCTAGGCGGTATGCTGGAGGGCCAGCACAACTTGCCTGTGCGCATTGCGCAGGCTTCTTCGAGCCACACTCAGAAGAAATAAGTGCGGTAAGGTTGGCCAACCCATAACATTAGTGCGAGCATGCTCAGTCCGTCGCGAACGAACTCGAGTGGTAGGTTAAGCACGGCTTAGCTTGTAAGGTACCCAGATACCGCGGCCGTAACCGCCATGTTCGCGAATAATCAATTTATGATATTTATAAATTATACAAGTGTTACTGATAAACTGTATTTTAATTGAATGTCAGCACCTGCAGTACAACAACCACCAAGAGGTCCTTGATCCAGAGGTTCGATCCCTCTCCGAGAGTCTATTCGGCAACCTCTTTATTATATTTCTGGGTAGCATTCCTGTCTACCCACAACTTTAAATACTTAACATTATTAACATTTTATTTCACAGTCACCACCGCATCGCATGCCACGCTGTTCCCAGAACTGAATGACGCGTGATGTGATGGTCGACTGTATTAATATTTGTAGCGTGTAAAATTAACTTAAAGTTAAATTCAACATTTAACCTTAAAACAAATCTATTTTTTTTTTATTTGTTTTTTTTTTATTTGCACGTTACAAGTTGTAACCGACCTGGACATTGTGCATTGGCACAAAGCCAAGATCTTAAAAAGCTGGTCACGTAACTGTCGTTTACTATTTTCATAATTATTCACTTAAATTATGTATTTAAGTTTCAACAAACAACATTGTATTTTAAAATGGATAGTGGCTTTCATTATGTCCAAATAATAAATATGGAAATTTTGATCTACTGGAAGAGAAACTATGTTATAAATCTGTATCCTTTATTTTTGAGTTATTAGAAAAAAACATCAATAAGTATAAAACACATCATCACACCTGTATTCCCCGAAGGGTTGCGAGAGGTGTATAGTACACCCTAATTACGTGAGAGGGACGAATCTATTGCCGGGCACAAATCTTTTGAGAAATTCCGCACGGAAAAACTCATCAACACTTTTCCCAACTTGAGGATTGAACCCAAAACCTCACGCTCAGTAATCGCGCTTGCGACCACTAAACCGACGAGGCAGTCAGAACCAACGAGGAATAAAATGTTAATTAAAAAAAAATTAAAAAAAATGCTCCGTTGCTCCGCTGCGGCGAGATGATAAAAGCTACCGTTGGTTAGGGATTCAGAGTTAGAAACCTTCACGCGATGCGTGCTGTATTAGGTCCTCAATCCAAATGCTTAGCAAACGCCTCTCAAGATTAAAATATATCATCTAATATGCCTCGGAGAGCACGTTAAACCATCGGTCTCGGGTGTCATAAGAATACCTATGACAGTCGTTAGGGGTAGTCAGAAGCCCGAAAAACTAAGGCGATTAACACACGACACCGCACACTGCCGCGGTAGGCATTGTTGATCTCACAAGTCGCATTGGTCTTAAAGAAATCCGCTGATGCCTAACACACGTACACAGACCGCCCGACCGCGCGGTCGGGCTGACTAGAGATCCACTTTAACGCCTACCGCGGCGGTGCGCGGTGCCGTGTGTTAATCGCCTAGCAACCGATCCAACCTTAGGATATCGGCATTGCCCTGCAACTGGGTTTCTGAGGTCTGATGGCAGTCGCTCCGTGTAAAATACTGGTATTCAGCCGCATCTGGTTAGACTCTGTCTGACCCCAACATAGTTGGGAAAAGGCTAGGCAGAACATTTAATATTGTAAACTGAGAAGCAACTTGATTGGTTGAATTGTAATTACTCAATCACCGTAATTATAGACACAATAGATAAACAATAGCGGTGTCGTCCTGAGACGACACGCGTGACGCAACTGGTTAAACTATAATAGAACTGTACCTTAGGACCAATAAATAAAAACTTGGAATTCAGAAAATAGGTTATTAATAAATAAAAGCAACAAAAATTAAATAGCAAAATCCCTTAATTAACTTTAATTTTGGCATTCACATTTCTTGTAAAATATTTATACAAAATATACATGGCGGCAAGAAATACTGCAGCCAAAGATAATAATCCTATTAAAACAGTAAAAACTAGTTCAAGTTCTAGGTACTGTGACCACGTCATGTTGGCAGCGGGCGCGCGCAGATGTTTTGCACCTCCATGCCGCAGCACGTACTCCGTCCACCACACGGCGCGCTCCAGTGGAGGCATTGGCTCATCCTGCATCATGGTTCGCAATTTCTCTATATTGCGGCGATAGCTAGAATCAAAGGATCAAAATTAGCAACGATTTCTAATGCTACTTACTGACATTCAAAGACGTTTAACGGTTAGGTACTTAAGTCGCTCCTTATTTGCTGGAGTTAAGTTAGATTTACTTGAGTAAGGGGTATTTCACCAAGATTTACTTGAGTAAGCGGCGGAGCGGGTCAGGGAGGCAGACTCTCTCGCTGACCCGATTCGTCGCAGGAGGGCAGGATGGCGCAGGCGGCGAAAAATGCCGACTTGATGCCGCCATAAGAGGGGCCAGCGGACGATAGATCGGGGAATCTATCGTCCACGCTGCACGGTCCCTGGAGTTGTGGTGATGTCCCAGTGCACCCGGACATCGCTGAAGGAGGAGAGTGCCCGGAGGCGGTCAAAGAAGAGGGAGCCCAGAAGTGGGCCTCGCTGGATGGGTCGCGAATGTCATGCGTAGCAGTTCTCGCGGCCCACCCATCAAGGCGAAAGTAGGTGCACAGGCGGAGTTTTTAGTGGGTGCAAGCCCCACATAACCACATCGTCTCCCCGGACGGTGTGGTATGCGACAGGCATTTTCTTCGCCAAAAAAAAAAAAAAAAATTTGGGGTATCATTAATTGTTCATTAAGCTAATTCGGTCTCTAAACTTTTCAATAGCTAACATTTGCATTTCGTCACATACCAATAGTGAAAATGACAAGATTATTTACACATCCTACCTTCCTAACTTCACTACATAGTATAAAACAAAGTCGCTTCCCGCAGTCTGTCCCTATGTATGCTTAGATCTTTAAAACTACGCAACGGATTTTGATGCAATTTTTTTTAATAGATAGAGTGATTCAAGAGGAAGGTTTTTATGTATAAATTGCACTCGTGCGAAGCCGGGGCGGGTCGCTAGTAATATTATAAATGCGAAAGTAAGTTTGTTACCTTTTCACGCATAAACCACTGAACCGATCATCCTGAAATTTTGCATATACATTGTCAGGTGTACAAAAACGGACATAGGGTAGGTACCTTGCATCCCGAAAAAACGTACTGTTCCCGAGGAAAACAACAATAACGTTCTTATGATAACAGATTGCGCCACGTGTCTTTCGAATCATGATTGAATTATATTATTATAGAAACTTTAGTAGTGTGTTAAGAGTTTTTAAACGCGAACGAAGCTGCGGGCAATAGCTAGTAAATGTTATATTTGTAGGGCACATTTAATTTATCTGGTCAATAGTTACAAACTACATTACAGTGGACCCCCGGTAATCCGGCCCCTGTCTAATCCGGCACCCCCTGTAATCCGACATGTCTATTATTATTGAATATTTTTTTGACAAACTTCGCTAATGTAGATAATGCACGATTGAACAGGTTACAACATGTACGCGCCACCACTATTGTGCTCGACGCGTAGGTATTGTTTTGATTCTGATTGCTAATTTACTCAGTTTGACATACATAATGAAGTATGATTTGTACTTCAGAGTATAACATATAGAATCTTATCATTAAATCTGTAATTTGTCGGATTACAAGGTACTCTTTTGTTAAAAATTCCGGACTAAATAGAGTCTTAGGCAGTACTCTATAATCCGACAAATTCGAAAGTTCGATACTGCCCTGCAAAACGTTTGTCGGATTACCGGGGGTCCACTGTATTGATATGTTGCTGAAATACCCCCTAAATCTGTACTAAGGAGCAACTTAAGTAAGCATTACACGTCTCTGGGTGGGGCAGATATTCAGAATCAGAATTTAACAATCACTTTCGTTAACAATGAACGAAAACAGCGTGAACAAATAAATCAGAAAAACAGAGGGGCCTCAAAACAAAAAGTTGTCAATTGTCCAGACCACCAGAAAGTCTACTCTGAAAATCAAACCACGAATTTTCGGCTGACAAATCGCACGTTTTCCAACCATGACAGCGTCCCGAATACGAAGATCGATTCTATTCTCGAGCTTCGACTTTTTGTCTTTTGTTCACCCTGCTCCCAAATCGGATGTCCCATTTCAAAACCTACTAAGAGCTTAAATCGAAATTTTACAAGAGAGCACATAAACGTTAAATCGGTCAGCCTTTGAAAAGTATTTATGTTAGGTAAAACCATATGGTTAAAGTGACTTACTAGGTTTTAAAATGATCAGAGGCAGTGAATGGCACTTACTAGGTATCGATGCTTAACTTGTCTGCTTATTATGTGAGTTTTCAATGCTGGTGACTTTCTAGGTGAGCAAGATTATGCAATAAAACGATTTTTGTAAAAAGTGTCCCTTACTAGGTTTTGAAATGGGGCAGACAAAATGATAATTGACATCAAGTAGTTCGTTGTTTGACAATACTTTGATTGTATATTATAAATTCGATATTCGTCGCTGTTTTGCTTCGGTCCGAAATTTCGAATTTCGTTTTTCGGAATAGGCTTGAATGCACTAAGAGCGGTTACGCACTGCATCCGATCCGAATCCGTGAAAAGACGGATATAAAAACTCGGACCGAATTCGGATATTGCTTACGCACTAATCCGATCTCTGATCCAAATCCAAGCAATGCAGGGGCCATCTTTGGCATATCTACGTATAATGTGTCCGATTTAAATCCGATGTAATGTAAAAGCATTCATACAAAAAGTACTACGGCTACTTCGGTCCGTCAATATGAGCCATTACGCACTGTCAACTGGTCGCCAAAACATAAGCATAGGCGCGGGCGACCGGCGACCAAATGCGTAAACACCTATTTAAACTATAGAAAGTCGGCTGTCTGTCGACTGGTCGCCGTCGACCAAGTCTCCGGCGACCAGTCGACAGTGCGTAATAGCTCTATTTCTTCCGAATTGAAGACTCACGGATGATGGAGAGAAATCGGATGACGAAAGTCAGGTCTGGTGCGTAAACTACCATACAAATAGTTCTATGACTACTTCGGAACGTATTTTCACGGATTCGGATCGGATGCTGTGCTACCGCTCTAAGCCGTATTTCAGAGTGGAAGCGGGCGCGGGTGCTAGCGCGAATCAAATGTATGTAGACGCCAGTTGCATTCACAGTGCGCCCGCGAGTGCGCCCCTGCGTGAGGCAGGTGCGGGCGCGATGGCGCGGGTGTTTCTAATGGCTCAGTCCGCCCGTATCGTTCACAGTGATATAGCGTCTGTTGGTGACTGCGCGTGTGGTTTTTGATTAACCCGCCGAAGCGTCGTACGATAGCTCGTTCGGCACTACTGTGAACACGCAGACGCCAAGACCCAAGCGCCCGCGCCCGCCCCCGCACACTCTAGTGCAGTCTGATTGACCACTAAGGCCTAAACCTTTCTGATTCAAAAAGGCTTGTGCCCAGCAGTGGGACTGTATTGCGTTGATAAATGTATCTATCAAGTTGTCTGTTAAACCGCCCGTAAATATTATATTTCGTTTATTCATTTAAATACATATAAATTACATTTTTAAATATTTCATTATAAAAAAAAAACATTTAAAAATATAAAAAATAGTAGCCCACCGGCATCGGGAACAGGGTCCAAGCTGCCGGCAGTCAGGGCTCCAGAGAGAGGAACTTCCTAACGATACGCGCCGTGTCCAGAAGTACCGCTTTCTGAATCAAACCCTTGATCCAGCTGCCTAACGAGAGCCTCATCAGATGTTGGTCGAGGCTCTTGGCTATTAAGCCATTGGCTGTAACGACTATCGGCACAATGACTGCTGAGTCAACATCCCACATGTCGACAACCTCGTGTGCCAAATCAAGATATTTGATTTTTTTATCATTTTCGGCTTTCACGAGGTTCTCGTCATGCGGAACAGCGATGTCAACAATCACTGTGCGGCGTTCTAATCGATCTATCACCACGATGTCAGGCTTATTGGCAACAATAGTCCTATCAGTGATGATAGATCGATCCCAATACAGTGTGACATGACCATTCTCGAGAACTGGGTCGGGCACATACTTGTAGTATGGTACTTCTGTATATTAATTATTAAAATATATTTCCTTTCTACTCATAATATTTCTATTCAGTTGTCAAGGAAGACTAATAAGATTAAAATAATAATTTATTAGATTGAGGTCTATTCAATTTGTTCCGGGTATCTTAACCAATTATATTAGAAGGAAAATTTGGTAGTAAATCTTTTGATAGTTGTCATTATATAACATTGCCAAAGAAACCAATAGATTGGTCTAGTACAAAATTCACGAAAAAAGTGTTCTGAGTATACAAACACCACCAGCGCGCGCCAAGGCACTCCGCCATATAAACTTAGAAATACCTACAAACTATTTTAAATCCTATGTCGTCATTACAATGCCTAATTTAGCTTACAACCATTTTTAAGGAACTAGATTTCTTGTTTACCATTTGACAGTATAATATCACCTTTTTCATTGTCATCCTCATGCGTCATTTCACCTTTTTTCTATTGATATTATTCCTTTTTTTATCAACATCCTTTCTTTCGTGTCTTAATTGAAAGACCAAGACCACCAAACCTACCTATCTTCGAATATCATACAAAACCATAGCATACCATCAATAGAAAAAAGGTGAAATGACGGATGAGTATGACGATGAAAAAGGTGATATTACAACAGATCGTCATCTGCCTAGCCTTTTCCCAACTATGTTGGAGTCGGCTTCCAGTCGAACCGGATGCAGCTGAATATCAGTATTTTACATGGAGCGACTGCCTATCAGACCTCCACAACCCAGAAACTGGGTAATACGATACTCTTGGTAAGACTGGTTGTCAGACTTTCTGGCTTCTGACCAACAGTAACGACTGTCAAAGATCTACAAATGACAGCCGGGACCAACGGCTTTACGTGCTTTCCGAGGCACGGAGGAAACTCGCTATGGTAAATGGTCACCCATCCACAGACCAACCCCGGCTAGCGTGGCCTAACCCGGAAGATCGGTCTATGCGGCTGTAATTATTTAGTCACGAGCTCCTCTGATCACGAGCTGATATTACAACAGATATATTTAAAAAATTAACAAGGTATCTTCCATCACAGTAATCCTTATGCTGCGTGATTGCCAAGTCCGAAAAACAACTTATAAATGAAATGCCAGACTTGGCTCTGCATTCGATTTCAGAACGTTTGACAGCAAAAGAGTCGTGAGGCATGGCTTTTTTTCCTTGAATGTTTTTGGTGGGATCTCGTCTGTTTTTGTAGGTGGTTCCATTTCTTGCAAAATGGCTCGTTTTCCGCAAAGCCCATTCTCTATCATTCTCTTTTGCCATGTAACAAAACCGAAGCCACTTCTATTTTTGCTACTAATTCCATCTAGCGCGTTAAGTAAAAATAATTGAAACATACAGACATTATTGACAAACATTAATTCTGATAAATCAGTCAAGTGCGAGTGAGACATAGTCCGAAAATACCGTAATAAGTAATGGGCATTGTGCATTTTTTTAAAATCTGTTATTATATGAAAACCATTTCGAGGAATAAGGTTACTAATCACATCTCACTATTTAGAAATGGAAAATAATCATGGATTATTAGTATTTCGGGTTATATGTGAATGACCTTAATTTATCCTCCAAATGACGTCATTGCTGGCAGTATGACAGTACGCCTTTGCCTACCCTAAGATTGTAAATAAAAAAAATGTTAGACGTGGTCACGTGACGTGAATGTCATAAATAATAAACATAACCTCAATCCTCAACAGAAATTCAACTTTTACTATTATAGTGTTTTATTGAGACGGTCAAGCAATAACGATGGAATATAAGAAGTGCTTTGTTCCTACCTGCAAGAACGACACTAAAAATAGCCCAAACAAAATTTTTGTTCGTGTTCGGGAACTCAACTTTCGGAAGGTTCCGCTAGTCAGCTTTGATAAAAGTATCACTCATGGCGATTGGTTGGTCGGTAAATAATATGAAGGGCGTACGATCGAGATTAATTGCAATAGCGGCGTAACGTGGTATTTTGTTTGTTATGAATTAAAGGCAAGGAACATAATAATCTGAGGTTATTATTTCATTGATTTGACAGTTGACACTATTGACATTTGACATCACTGTTACAGTTTTTAGAACATGGATTGAGGCAAAGGCCTAAAGATTTTATGCCACTGATGACGTCATAGATCAGAAATGATATTGAATTTTAAATAATTAATAAAAAAAATTATTACAATGAAAATAACAAAAATATTTAAAATGGTTTCTTAGATTACTCTATATTTTCAAAATCTAAAATTAAAAATTGTGGTCAAGAATTTTGCTTCATCCCCATTGCCTAATAATTATGCAAAAGAGAAAATATTGTCGGATTTTATATTTTTTCCTTCCTTTTCTGTTTGAAAACTAGCTGTATGCCTAATATCAAGTTTATAGGTCTGCTAAAAATACCTAAGAATTTTGATAATTAGTGAGTGAGCGTGTGATGAAATAACGGAACTTTGATGGCAGATGTTTTGTAAGCTGTTTTAGTTAGAAACTTGTAATTTGGTAATTTAGTTAAATACATTAATTACTCTCATTTATAACATAATTTTCAGGCTTTAGCTCTCATCTGTTATAAATATATAGGGGCTTTAAAAGTGCCTTGAGTTGCTTCGAGAAAAGTGTACGGCCGTGCCTGTAGTGTCATTCTGTAAGAAACCCACCTCAATATCGACGGTTAGCTCGATATCCATAATGTCACAGTATGGATAATAGAAGCAAATAACACACAGATAATCGACAGTATAATCAATAACGCGTAATTTTGTTATCCACGCTGTGTCACGACAAGTGTCTAATTGAAAGTCGCGATCGAGGTGAGATTCTAACAGAATTGCACTGCTGCTCGACGTTGGCGGGGGTACTCCCGTGCCCCCTGGTTGCACTATAAATTATGTGATTTTAACGCATATTCTCTGTCATTCTATATCGCTCATTAATAATACCTATATTAATTAATTCAATAGAAACTAACGTTTATTTATGATGATTAATTCCTTTAAATCATCTAATTGGATTGATACATTATCTACACTAATGAGTAAATTATAATAATGATTCATCATCAGCCTAGCCTTTTCCCAACTATGTTGGGGTCGGCTTCCAGTCGAAGCGGATGCAGCTGAATATCAGTATTTTACATGGAGCGACTGCCTATCAGACCTCCACAACCCAGTAACTGGGTAATACGATACTCTTGGTAAGACTGGTTGTCAGACTTTCTGGCTTCTGACCAACAGTAACGACTGTCAAAGATCTACAAATGACGGCCGGGACCAACGGCTTTACGTGCTTTCCGAGGCACGGAGGAAACTCGCTATGGTAAATGGTCACCCATCCACAGACCAACCTCGGCAAGCGTGGCTTAACCCGGAAGATCGGTCTATGCGGCTGTAATTATTTAGCCACGAGCTCCTCTGAGCTCCTCTCCTCTAATTATAATAATGATTATTAAATACTAATGAGGATTAGAAGGAATTAGGACGGGCTAATAAACAACCGCACGGATCATATGATTTGCACGGTTTAGCTGCGCTTGCTGAAATTGGATGGGAACGCGAACATGTGTGCGCAGAGGACGAGTGCCGACAGACTGACAAAAACCACACCCTCCTTGACGAAGTCAGGACCTTGTTTTTTTGAACCAACTTCAAAAAGGAGTAGGTTCTCAATTCGGATGTTTAGATTTTTTATTTATATTTTCGGGCATAGCTCCGTCATTTATGGATTTGCAAAACTGTTTTTTTTAAAGAATATTTTCCCGTGGTGGTCCCATTTAAATTTGGTGAAGATCTGATGAAGACCCTCGGAGATTGACAATGGAACTCTTCAATGGATAACAGCAAATTACCTGGGATTGCTGTAATTGCATGTTTGTGTATTGTTTATGCCACATAAAATAGAAAAATAAAATTACTTTAAAAAAAAACCGACTTCAAAAAACACTAAAAAGAGTAAAATAAGCAACATATTATAAAACTTACAGTTTTAGAAGTCGGTGCCTTCAATTTGGTTCAGTGTAAAATTGCACTGACTTCTGAAACTGGTAATTTTATATGGTAATTATTTTACTCTTTTTAGTCTTTTTGAAGTCGGTTTTTCTTTTATTTTTAAAGTTTTTTTTTAACGTGGTAAAATACCCCAGCCTCTGTCCGCCAGCCCCTGGAGAACATCACCTACTGTGGGGTCTAGCCCCACGTCCACCTGACAAGCGCGCACGCAACACAGCGCGCCACCTTCTCGGGCTTGTTACTGGTCGGCACACGGTTAGCAGGCCAGACACTACGGTAGCTGGAGATCGCACTGGCGCACAACGCCCGGTGCGTCTGACGCGGGAAGGAAGAGTAGCTTCTCTCTCCCTCTCCACTCCCTCTTTGGTCGCCATCACCTCCTCGCAAAAAGAGGCGACGGCATATGACGTCAGGACTTAGCTAGTATTACAGTGCACAATTGCTAAGACCAAATTTTCTTTGTTTTTGTTTCATGGTCTGCAGCCTAACATACTAAATACATACTTTTTAGGATGAAAATCTTTACTCACCTGTCATCAGCAATAACTGTAGTAATTGCATTCTCAAACTGTTCCTCTGTAAGTGTTTCTAAATCTAGTTGGGCTCCAATCTTGAGGTATACATATTTTTCCACGTTGAACCACTGGTCAGCCAGCATAGGAAGACCAATCAGTGGTACTCCTGCTGTTATAGCCTCGTCTGTTGATTGTAAACCTCCTTGTGTTATGAAAAGTTTCACTTTTGGGTGTCCTGCAAGGAATAAGGAGATTATTAATGGGAGACTGTCTCGCTGGTATAGCGGTCGCAAGAGCGATTATTGGTGAGAGGTCTTGGGCGTGATCCTTGGGTCGGTCTTCTATCGTACCGGCACGAGTTTTACAAGAATAGCTCATGCTGTGGTGAAAAGATTAGCCAGTCAGCAAGATTGGTAGTGGGGCTGACTGCCCGAGATGCGCCGAACGTACTCGTGGAGACTCTTTTCATGCACCCCCATTTCTCAGTAGCAGCCTGGAGTCTGGGTTTGTGTTCGGTTGATGGCAATAGGCTCGCTCCCTATTACATGGGATTTAAACATTACGGAGAGTGTATTATAAACTTCTGCCCAACCCTAGGGTACGCCGGACATACTTGAGTATCGTCATTCATGAAGGCTCTTTTAATGTACCCATCATCATTATCATCATCAGCCTCTTCTCAGAATGAGAGAGATTTCGGCCTTTGACTTCCACGCTGGCCTGTTGCGGGTTGGCGGATTGCACACACCACGAGAACTGCTTGAAGCCCTCTCAGGTGTGCAGGTTTCCTCACGATGTTTTCCTTCACAGTTAACGCAATTGATAATCAAATTATGATCCACACATGAACTCGAAAAGCCAGAGGTGTGGGCTTGGATCGAACTCAGTTCCTCTTGCAGAGAAAGCAAGCGTTCAATCGCTAGGCTAGGCTTGCATAATGCACCCCTGACCTATTGTGACGTGATACAAGTAAATTTATGTTCTACAGAATAAAACAACTTACTGAGTAGATCTGGCTGCGGCAGCCACTTCGATATTCTGATGTTGTCAGTGCGTCCAGGCAGCTCATCCTTGTCCCACTTCCACAACACATTGTAAGGCAATTTAGAGAACACCCTCACTAGAGTCTGAATTCTTTCAGGAGGCAACATTGAAGGAGCCACGTTGGTTCCAAAACTGATGTAGATTACACCGTTCTTAGAAGAATCTAAATATGATTTGATATCCTTAAACAAACAATAAATAATTCTAGTACACTTCGATGTCCACACTTATATTATAAAAATGCAAATGAGAGTTTTTCTGTCTGTTTCTAATTCTTCACGACTAAACTACTAAACCAATTTTGATGAAATTTGGCACAAAGCGAGCCTAAAACTCAGAAATGGACGTACAATACTTATTTGGGTTCCGTACGAAAATAGTAAAAAAGGAACCCTCATGGAATGACTTCGTCCGTCCGTCGGTGCGTCTATCTGTCACAGCTGCTTATTTCAGGAACTACTACTAATACTATCGAATTCAGGAATAGTTCAAATAATGCTTGTCTGTCTATACAGGTTGAAATTGTAAACACTCGACAAACCGAAATGGGAGATTGTACTCATCATTATGAACAACTTTTACTATGGGGGGGAAGCGGAAATCGCGAAAAAAAAATCTATAAAAATAAATGTAGGGAACATCTGTTTTTTTTTTCGCGATTTCCTCTTTCCCACTATAGTAAAAGTTGTTCATAATGATGAGTCCAATCTCCCATTTCGGTTTGTCGATTGTTTACAATTTCAACCTGTATTACAAGAGAAAAATTATTATTTTTTTCGTTGCAGTATGGACCGAAAAAAATAAAATTTAAAAAAACCGTGGTTGAAATTTTAAAGTGGGGTTACTACGAGTAGGTCAAGTGTGGTATCATATGGAAGAGCTTCAATTGCAAATTATAAAATATATTTTTATTTATATTAATGCCGCATAGTTTTTGACTTATGATGATTTTTTTTTGTAAAAATACTATTGCTTCCCCTTATCTCCGAAGTTCGCAAAGCAAAAAAATCTGGAATACATCGAATTGATAGAGGTTCATGTAAATATTACAGTAACACCGTTTTTAAGAAATCGTGGCTAAATAATTACAGCCGCATAGACCGATCTTCCGGGTTAGGCCACGCTTGCCGAGGTTGGTCTGTGGATGGGTGACAATTTACCATAGCGAGTTTCCTCCGTGCCTCGGAAAGCACGTAAAGCCATTGGTCCCGGCTGTCATTTGTAGATCTTTGACAGTCGTTACTGTTGGTCAGAAGCCAGAAAGTCTGACAACCAGTCTTACCAAGAGTATCGTATTAGCCAGTTACTGGGTTGTGGAGGTCTGATAGGCAGTCGCTCCATGTAAAATACTGATATTCAGCTGCATCCGGTTCGACTGGAAGCCGACCCCAACATAGTTGGGAAAAGGCTAGGCAGATGATGACCGTTTTTAAGAAATCGTACCAAATAACTTTTTATCCGTTTCCTACCAAGGTACGGATCCTCAGTGCACGAGTTCAACTCACACTTGGCTGGGTGTTTGCGATTAAACTACTAAACCAATTTTGATGCACAGAGCAAGCATAAATCTCGACAAAGGACTTTAGATACTTTTTATTGATATACCAAGCGAGCGAATCCGCAGGCGCCATCTATTATGTTGTAAGACCTTGAGTTTTTTGCGCTGTATTGAATTACGTACATGAATTGCCATATCTGTTAGAACGATAAGCTTCCTAATCATCAAATCACGAGTCAAGTTATCTTATCACGAAGGAGTTATTATTAAATGAGAAACAGCAACCGATTCGAAATGATTTATTGTACTAGTCGCGCGCAGAAAGTTTGCCAATGACTGCCCCTCCCACTTCACCGACCGCTACCCGCGCTCGTCTGGCCTACCTACTTATCGTACCGACCATCGACGCGTGACGTCATGAGGCTATCGGCAAAACCACGCGACGTAGACAGTCGGAGATTTGAAATGTTTACCGCCCTAAGGTTTATAATCGCTAGCACATTACTTTTTCATAAGATCGCTCGGATGCTCGCAAAAAATTTACAGGGCAAAAATATTTCCTTCTTAATTGACATAAAAAGGTTCATTTAAAGAGGATAACAAGGTAGCATAGAAAAGGAAATCAATTTATTTAACGGGCTACTCACACACCTGCCGCAGGGGCAATGTAGGGTGTAAAAGTGGGGATAACCCTTAATTGCCTCCTTAATTGTGATGTGTATAGGCAAGCGGGGGCAATTTCAATGTGTGTAGAGACAATTCCGATATTGCCGCGACCGCCGTGCGCCATAGATTGCCCCTACGGCAGGTATGTGAGTAGCCCGCTTTAGTAAATTCAATCAAAGGAGAATGCTCAAAAAAAAACAGAGCGAACAGACACAGAATGTAGCTCAGAATTTTACCTAGTGATATTTAGTGATATCATTCTGTAAATATTTCGCTATAAGATTCGATGGCTAAATGTGTGATAATGTGCTAGTTGTTTTTCATCAGGAATGTTTTTTTTTCTTTAATATATCTTCGAATTGGGTATACCCGACGATATAATTACATACCTGCATTAAATATGTTAATTAACGAAGGGCGTTCCCGTTAATCCGCAATAGTATAGCGTACGAACAAGATAAAAAAAAACTGAAAAGTACGCGAAAAAAAACTGCTGTTCCCTACATATAATATAATACATACTGTGTTTGCATAACTCGTCAAAATGTAGGGAACAGCAGATTTTTATTCGAGTTTTTTTTTCTTCATTTATGAACGCGGAACGTAGGGCGTTCCCGTTAACCCGCAATAGCATATAGCGGGTTAACGGGAACGTCCTTCGTTAAGTAACATATCTACTGTAGGTATGTATGTATGTAATTATATCGTCGGGTATACCCAATTCGAAAATATATTAAAGAAAAAAAAAACACTCCTGATGAAAAACAAATAGCACATTATCACACATTTTGCCATCGAATCTTATAGCGAAATATTTACAGAATGATTTCACTAAATATCACTAAAATTCTGAGCTACATCCTGTGTCTGTTCGCTCTGGCTTTTTTTTCATACTTGATGATCATTCTCCTTTGCTTTATACAAGTTTCAACTATATTGTTTTCACGATAAGAAGATTAAAATGACACATGTCAATAGGAGTTGCTAGACATGTGACTGTAGTCGATTCAACTATCGATAAAATTTGTAAAATTTCAGCGAGAATTTGACGAATTATTGTAATGTGATTTTATGAACATTTCAAATACTTGTGATTTAAGTAATTAGGATTAAGTCAATTAGCATGCATTTCTTCAACAATAGACGATTACGTGCTGATGTGATAATGAATCCAGCAGGTATGGCATGAGTGAACATAAATGTTTATTTATCACCAATAATAAGCCCAGTAGCCGGGTCGCGAAAAAGAGGTTTATCTTGCGAAAGGTTTGTCGGTCCTGAATTTTGGATGTGTTATGTTAGGTGTTTTTATGAAAAGCCCACAAACAGACACACAGACAGAGAGAGAAATAGACAGCCAAATAGAAAGACAGACATGGGCTTCAAACCTATAAAATACCTCTGATTTTGAGTCGGGAATGAAAAATAAGAATTTAATTTTCTACAAAATTGATGTGAATAATTTTTGGCATAAAACCCTTAAGGAGTTATTTAATAAAAACTCATTTTTAGGTTCTTTAACCCAAGATGGCAGAGCGCGCCGAGGTCACTCAAGGTACAAAATTTGTAATTTTTATAAGAACACATATCCATAACACGTATCCAAAATTTAGGACTGACCGACCTTTTGCGAGGCAACTGCGCTATAATGAGCCTTATTTTAATTATTCAATCAACTGAGCCTATCGTCTATAATTATTACGATAGTCAAAATATTCATTCTGTTAATATAAATTTATCGAAATTATTTTATCGATACGCACGTCTCTGGCAACTGGTACCATCTGACGCAAGTTTGAAAACGCGTCGGGGTTTTTTCAAAACCATTTATGTAATATATAATTATGGCGTTAAACACATATAACTATATTGTTTCTATGTTTCTGATTTTAAAACAACCTTTTGGGTAACGCTTTATTAATATTTTAAATTAATTTAATACTTGTTGAATTAAATTGTCATACACAAGCGCCATTACAATTTATTTTCATGTCATGAACTGACATCTGCCAAATTAATCAACTTACCGTGAAAGCAATATAGACACACATCCAAGGAGTTCATAACATCAAAAAGTGGTTAATAGCCTTTTTGCTATATCCGACGCTACATAATTTTAAAAAGTGATACTCATGTAAGTTGATATGACATCTTAAACCTTATTGCGCACGGGGTGAGAAGGAATTTTCAAGTACGCGACTGCACATTGTAGAATCATTTTCCTTAATATTTTTTCGTACTAATCAATCAAAAGAGTTATTTGTGTCTAATTATCAACCGCATGGTTCGTATGATCTGCGAGGTTAAGCTGCACTTGGGTGACCGTTTGTTGTACATCGATACCCCTCCGTGTCTCAAAGAGCACGTTAAACCGTCTATCCCGTGTGGCCTACGAATCCCTATGGCAGTCTTTACTGGCAGTCAGAAGCCCGAACGTCTGGCAATCGGTCTAACTTTAGGATATCGGTATTGCCCAGTAACTGGGTTGCGGAGACCTGATGGCAGTTGCTCTGTGGAAAATACTCCGTAACATCTGGTTACACGGAAAGCTTCTTCTCTTCTCTCGTATCAGCACGAGCTATACGGAAATAACTCATGCTGTGGTGAAAAGATTTGCCAATAAGCAAGGTTGGTAGCGGGGCTGACTGCCCAGGGAGCGCCGGACGTACCTACTTAAGTATCGTCACTCCTGGAGGCTCTTTTCATGCACCCCACATACACTGAAAGCTTCTTCTCTTCGCTCGTGTCAGCACGAGCTATACGGAAACAATTCATGCTGTGGTGAAAATATTAGCCAGTCAGCAAGGTTAGTAGCGGGGCTGACTGCCCAGGGTACGCCAGACGTACCTACTTAAGTATCGTCACTCCTGGAGGCTCTTTTCATGCACCCCACATACACTGAAAGCTTCTTCTCTTCGCTCGTGTCAGCACGAGCTATACGGAAACAATTCATGCTGTGGTGAAAATATTAGCCAGTCAGCAAGGTTAGTAGCGGGGCTGACTGCCCAGGGTACGCCAGACGTACCTACTTAAGTATCGTCACTCCTGGAGGCTCTTTTCATGCACCCCACATACACTGAAAGCTTCTCCTCTTCTCTCGTGTCAGCACAAGCTATACGGAAATAACTCATGCCGTGGTGAAAAGATTAGCCAGTCAGCAAGGTTGGTAGCAGGGCTGACTGCCCAGGGAGCGCCGGACGTACCTACTTAAGTATCGTCACTCCTGGAGCCTCTTTTCATGCACCCCACAAACACTGAAAGCTTCTTCTTTTCTCTCGTGTCAGCACAAGCTATACGGAAATAACTCATGCCGTGGTGAAAAGATTTGACAGTAAGCAAGGTTGGTAGCAGGGCTGACTGCCCAGGGTGCGCCGGACGTACTTAAGTATCGTCACTCGTGGAGGCTCTTTTCACGCACCCCACATACACTGAAAGCTGACTCCAACATAGTTGGAAAAAGCCTAGATAGAACAATAGTGACCCAAATACACCGAGCTAATGCAAAAGGTAAATAATTATGAAGGTAAACATCCCAAAAATTCCCTTGGGTGTCTTAAGCTGCGAGGAAGGATAATTTCCGGAAGTAAGCAACAATCTGAATACTAATACCATGAAACTGCCTTATTCTGGATTTTGTGGTGATAATGTCTAAAATATAGAAGGTTAGTCTGTAAAGGTGACTGAGAAATTGTGTGGAAACCGGTTATCATGGTATTATTCATCTATTTAGGTAAAAGAGTAAACTGTATAAAATTACTTCTTCAAACTTGCTTCTAGAAGCAAGTATGTGAAAAACACATTTTGCTATGGTTTTTTATTTACACACATAGTGGCAGCACCTCCAGCCGATGACGAACTCTTGGGCCAATCACATGACCTAGCTGTCATGAGTACAGAATACTTAGTGAAACATAATATTATTATACCATGAGTGTACTACACACCTACGCCCAACCCGTCGACACAGACGTAATGTTATGTTAAATTGTAGACTCAGTACTGAGAATTATTAAGCGGATACAATTCAAGGCCATACAAAACAATGACAATAGTCTTGTTTTGTGTTGTTTTAGATGTTGTACTAAGTATCGACTTAATTAACCGACTTCGAAAAGGAGGTAATTAGCAATTCAATGAGGATGATGATTCAGCCGAAAGACGTCCACTGCTGGATATAGGCTTCCCCCAATAGGGCGGATTGGCAATTGCAGTATGGTTGTTAAAATACTCAGAGGACGCTGCTGCCCGTCCTCTAGTGAATCCCTTAGTCGCCTTTTACGACACCCGTGGGAAGAGATGGGGTAGTTCTATTCTTCATGTCCGGCACCACACGGAACTCAATGAGAATATTTATATTTTCTACCAATTTAAATTTTTTATATTTGTTGCGATAATCTCTAGTTTCGCTTGTGAATTTATTATTGGTTGTTTTTTTGTTAATTGTAATTTTAATTCATGGCACTAAAAAGTGTTCAATAAAAAAAGTAAAAACCAACTTAAAAAACTGAAAGGAGTTACAAAATTATAGTAAAATGTTATAATTAACTGTTTCATAAGTCGGTGCTAATCTCTGTTGAAACAAATTAAAGGCACCGCCTCGTGAAACTTTTCTTCTCCTTTCAGGAGGAGGGTTATCCTCCACTCCTCTCATTTTTTTTTAAATCGGTTTTTATTTTTTTATTTCATAATAATAATGGAATATTTTAAATATTTATTTGCGTAAAACATGGTATACAATGGTGTTAAATACAAAATATGGCACAAACATGTTTAGCTAGGATAAGACAAAGCATGTAAAATTTCAAAGTCCGGCAAATAGGTAGGAGGCATCAACAATGAACTATTTAGAACATCAAACTTTTTATCCATAAATTCTTTTAAGCTATAAGAACTATATTCAAGTAACCATTTATGAAATAGTTTTAAATAATTTTGTATTTAATGTTTTAAAATGCCTCGGTATTTTATTATAAGTACGCACACATATTGCTAGGCAACTATTATTGTACTTAGTTAGCCTAGGCAAATAATTCAACACTGATCTATAGGGATCTCGTCTGTTCCGAGGATTCTCATCATTTGCAGTCTTAAATAATTGTTTATTTTTCATCACAAACATACATATTTCGTAAATGTAAAGTAACGGTAACGGTAACAAACCAAGTTTCCTAAATATTGACTGACATGAGTCGTCAGGTTTAAGTCCACAAAATCATCACTCAAATCAATCAACAATTTCTAGTTGGAAGCAACGTAGATAAATGTTCCGTAAGAATCCATCACAATTATATTGTCAGCATGTCAATTGTGGACTGCAATTAAAGCGTTGGTAAGCCAAGGTCAAGAAGAGAAGTAGATTATTTATCTGCATAATAACGCTATCAGTCGCACGCTATGTCACTGATCGTGCATAAAACATTTTTATAGTCTAAAAATATGACCTTGAAAAAATAGGTGAGTACAAATATCATCAAAAGCCGGTCGAATGCGAGTCGGACTCACGCACGAAAAAGTTCCGTACCATTATCTACAAGGTTAGTCGGAAAGGGGGTACTAATCCGAAGCCCACTTATAGTATCGCTGATGACTGTTTGAAAGCAAGTCTTAAAATTTCAAAATTCGATAAAAAAAAAAACAAATAAAATTATGTTTATTTCAGTTTTTTCGAAAATTCTTCATCCGTGCTTTAGTTTCAAATTCAGAAAATAGTGCATCTAATTCATGACCTAAAATGTTAACACAGCTGATCATAACTGGGGATAGATAGATTTTACAGTTTTTTTTTTGAGATTTTTGAACAACTGTTTCTCTTAAACTATTGAGTTTTGGGAAAAGTTGTAGAACAAAAGTTATTCATTATTATGTGTACTTTAACACACTTTCGGATTAGTACCCCCTTTCTGACTAACCTTGTATGAAAACGGCAAAAAATCATGTCTGTTGGATGCAATGGGAGCCCCCTTATATGTATATTCATTTTATTCTGTTTTTTAGTATTTTTTGTTATAGCGGCAACAGAAATACATCATCTGTGAAAATTTCAACTGTCTAACTATCACGGTTCATGAGATAAAGCCTGGTGACAGACAGACAGACGGACAGCGGAGTCTTATTAATAGGGTCCCGTTTTACCCTTTGGGTACAGAACCCTGAAAACCGGCTACGTGGAAGTCGGACTCGCGCACCGAGTGTTCCATACCTTTGAATGTTTAATGTAAATATTTTTGGACACCGGATACCATTTTTTTTTTGTATAAAACTTTTGCTGATTTCTAAAAAAACTGTTCTAGTTACAGACATCGTTTTAGTTTTCCTGTAATATTTACATAAACCTCTATCAACTCAATTTATTTCAGATTTTTCGCTTTGCAATCTTTGGTGATAAGGGGGGAATGGTATGTATTTATACAGACATTTTTCATCATAAATCAATAGCTATGCGGTATAAATGAAAATAAAAATATATTTTATAATATATGCAAATAAATCCCTTTCATTATGATACCGCACTTCATCTAGTAACCGCATTTTAAAATTTCACCCCCAGTTCGGTCCCGGTAAAGCAAATCAAATTATTTTATTAAATTTTTTCACTTGCTGTATAGATAAACAAGGATAATTTAAAACGATTCCAAATTTAAGGTTGACGTTGTTGGTAGTTCCTGGAATAAGCAAGTGTGATAGGCAAACGGATGGACAGATGGACGAAGTCGCACCATAAGGATTCCTTTTGAACCCCCGACGCAAAAAGAGGGGTGTTATAAGTTTGAGCGCTCTGTGTGTCTGTGTGTCTGTTTGTGGCAAAATAGCTCTTAAACGGGTCAACCGATTTAAGTGCGGCTTTTTTTAATTTAAAAGCTGGTTTTCTAGCGGTGGTTCTTAGACATGTTTTATCAAAATCGGTTCAGCCGTTTTAGGGTCATCAGCTGTTTTGTTATTTGCATTGGAGTTTTTTTTTTATGTTTTTACCATTTTGGTACGGAACTCTAAAAAGATGTATCTAGATCACAGCCGAATGTTGTGAGAAAAAGTAACTAGGTACTTACTGTGGGTAATTCTTTAGGAGGTTTCTGGTGTAACCCTCCCATGTAGATCACTGTAGGAGGAACAGGTCGGATCCCTTCAAATATCGGATGCACATTCAAGAATATCATATCAACATTATTACCCAACTCATGAACCGATGGAATGTCGGGTCCAAAATTCTTTTTGAGCACTTCATGTTCAAATAACGCATTCTTCTCATAAAGTTTTACTGTTTGATAATGGTTGTACAATTCTGTCATTTTCTCCCAAACACTGAGATTGTAAAGCCTTTGGCGTACTATGGAAGGATATAGAATTGGATGATCTGCTGCTCCAATCAATTCATAGTTTCCAGGGACAGCTCCCAATGAACTCACAAGGATTACAGGCACATCTTTAAAAACATAAGAAAATGCTAACGCAGATGTATGACAAGCTTCGAGGAGTAACAAATCATATTTTTTACTCTTGTCATTGATCAATTTTTGCACCTCATCTGTTTGTAATTGAGCATCAAACACCACAACAAATGAACTAATAATTATTTCCATTTGCGATACTAAATCTTTCTTGTTCCCCTTTGCAGCTGCTTTGATAAAGTTTTCTTTCCAAATACTGTATGAAATATCATGGACATCGATTTCTGTTAGGTTAGGAGGAGCTCCTCCTTTCGTGAAAACAGGATTTGGAGTGATGACTGTGACCTCATGTCCTTTCCTGGCTAGCTCTTGAGTTAAAGGACGGAACACCACTTGATGGCTGATGGATGGAACTGGGAACACTGCTAATATTTTCGCCGCTTCATAAGATTTTAAAACTAAAATGCTGCACGCGACTAAATATAATACTGACATTTTACCGCTAGCGCCAATGTCGATATACTAGAGTAAGTTGAATTATGAGGATGTTTATATGCAGTTGGTTGAATGATCCGCCCAACAGTGTTCCGTGTTAGAGTATGAAGAACGGAAACTCTTTTGGAATTATTACCGTCGCGACACCAAAGTCAGGGTTAGGTTTTTCACGCGTATCTACGTGTCTTTGTACCTAAGTATGTATGTGGGATTCTTTATACCCTCGAAGCATCCCAACTGCTATTTTAATGAAGTCTCTGACTACATGTTGTGATTAGATAGTATGATTTTTTGAAAACAGTACGTCTTGTTTTCAATTCTTTTTTTTTATTTTCTACGTCCTTATCTATCTTTTTAGTTCGCTTTTTAAGTAGTCGCATATTTTTCTTTGCATCTATTTAAATTAGGCGAAATCTGTTTGTTGAAAGTTGGTATCTTAGAACTTATACTCTCTATCCATAGAGAATAAATGATAGTGATGTTTTTTTTTTGCTTTTATTTTTATTTAAACATTTTCAGGTGGTTTATATCACTTCTTACATAATTCCGTGCGATAGTAATCTGTGCCAGTAATAGATACTGTGGTATCAAGGAATTACACGAATTCGTTTACACAGATACGCGTGAAAAACATAACCCTGTTTTTGCAGTCGCGTAGTTGGGTAAAAAAAGCCACATCTCACAATTCTGTTGCCGTGAAAAGTCCGAGTTCTGATATAGAACCAAGTCAAGCGTTTCATTTATCAAAATATTTTTCTGACTTGGCAATCACGCGGACAGGCAGAGCACTATAACGCACGAAAAAAAAAACTACTATCAGTACACATAAACTAGTAATAAATCAAGTTATATGTCGACAGTATAGATTTAATCAGCGTAATTGCCACATTGTACAATCATCTAGCAATAAATTTAGAATAATCTACTAAAATCATAGAAACAACTTCAGCAAAAAATGCATTTTACGATTTATCGGACGATAGACCAACGCATGAATATGTAAAGGTTAATAAGATACAACAACGGAACACAAAGATTATAGAAATCATTCGTTCTGCCTGTGTATCTGTACCTAGCGATTGACCATGCCCTGCGTAAAACAAAATCTAGATAGGCGATTAGTTCTACATTAACTCTAATTACTTATCTACTTTTTACTTATAAAATTCATTACTTTAAGTTAAAAAAGACAATACAAAGAAGTAAAGCTAGCGATGTATTTCTAAGTAAATGAATTTCTTTCGCTTATAATGTGACAGTTTTGTCCCCATTACAATTCAAATTAGATTTTATTAATATGTTTTATTTAATATTTGTAAAGTAGATATATCGAAGTTCACAGAAACTACCTACGCTTAGAAAGAAGATTTTGTTTTTCAAAATTTTCATCAAATTCGGTTCAGTGGTTTAGGCGCGAAAGCGTCACAGACAGACAGAGTTACAACTGGCGAGGCGTAAGCTGAGCTTTGCATTTGTGTGAGTGCACATAGAATCGGTTGCCAATAAACTTTAAAAAAAAGTAAAAACCGACTTCAAAGAAATACTAAAAGGAGTAAAATAATTACCATAATATAAAATTAACAGTTTCAGAAGTCGGTGGCTTCTATTTGCTTCAGTGTAGAGTTGCACCGACTTCTGAAACTGTTAATTTTATATTATGGTAATTATTTTACTCCTTTTAGTATTTCTTTGAAGTCGGTTTTTACTTTTTTTTAAAGTTTATTTTTTATTAAATACGTTTTAGTGTCATAATTTTAACCCCCTCCTTCATAACCCTTCTTTTTGGCTTTGACGTAGTCGGGCATAAAAAGTCCTTTCAAATGATACCTTACACGATATAATGAAAACATTCCAAAGGGGGGGAGGGGGGGACACGCACCCCCTCCTCTTTTCCAGTAGTCGGTTCCCAACAACAAATATAAACAAAGCAATATTAGTAATTTGAGAATTTTGCTTTGATCCGATGAGGAGTTCCGTTTCATATCTCTGAAGTTCATGGTCTAATCATAACAAAATTTATATGGGACCAATCGGAAAGTATACCCTTTCGAACAAAAAAATAATTTTTAAAATCGGTTCATAAATGACGGAGATATGAGGTAACAAACATAAAAAAAAAAAAAAAAAAAAAAAAAAAAAAAAAAAAAAAAAATAACAGACGAATTGAGAACCTCCTCCTTTTTGAAGTCGGTTAAACAGTAGTATAAACCGGTTTAAACCAAGCAAAGGAAGCATCTGCATTCGTTCTCACACAAATGCAAAGCTCAGCTTAGGCCTCGTAGACGGTACTTTCGCATTTATAATAATAACAGAGATGATCAATTTCAATAAAAAACACAATAATGATTTAAGGCCCTTCTTATCATTCGAACAAGATGGTGCCCATCAGTGGGACAGTGATGGGCTGATTATGATGATGAAGGGTTACTATAATTAAGATTAATTTTAACAACCGTCAGATAATTTCCTTTATTTGAATATAATAATGAATACTGTGAAAGCTTCTATTAATAGAGTAAGCACTAATTCAAGTTCTAAGTTCTGGCTACGAAATGTTGGCAGTGGGCGTGGGCAGATATATCGCGCTGCCGCGCCTCAGCGCCCTGCCACAGCTTGTGCTCCATCCATTGCTGCAGCAGAGGTATTGGATAATCAACAATGGATGATGGGCACCAATGTATGGGGTCTGGTACTGGCACCAATCGGAATGAATGATACACCGTTGGAAAGGTATTTTTGTGTAGATTATGAATAACCATGGCGCTAGTCCCGATTCACTGTCCGATCGAAGTAATCCTGCTTGAAAATTATTTATTTTTGTACATACTTTTATTGTCATTTTTCTCCATTTTGGCATGGCATTACAATAATTATTATTAATATTTTTAATTATCTAGGTAAAGAAAACAAGTTCGAAGTAAGTTTTATCATTTATTTTATGTAAGTATACAGTGTGTAAAAAGACCTGCATAGCCGAAATCTATGCACTCTGTACATCAAACTAAATTACATTGACAAAAATAATTGCTGCGAAACGACTTTTATTTTTAGGCATAAAAAAACGCGTCCGATTTGTTTAATAGATAGATCACCCCTAACTGAAAAAAATCTAAACCGATTTTGTTGTGATTTTCATCCGTTAACTGAATTTTATTTAGCTCAAAATCTGTGTAAATATCATCAAAATCGATCAAGCAAAACCGGCGACATGATTTTTTAAAATTCTATTTCGAACTGAATATCCAGTATCTTCTGAAGACTATATTTCAAAACGGACAATTGATACGGGTTTAATGCCATATTAGTTTTTTGTACTCTTGAAAAGGGTTATCCAACGATGGTAAATTCATTTTGATTGGACATGAGTACCTACCAAAACGCCCATCTTCCTTTAGCCAAAATTACGAAATCCATGTGTAACAAACATATTAGTGTAACCAATCAAAACAGGCAGTTCCTTGTCAGGATTTTGATGTAAACCACCCATGTATACCACTGGTAGTGGGACAGGTCGATTGCCTTCAAACACTGGATGCACATTCAGAAAAAACATGAGAATACAAGTCAATTATTTTGTTCTTCAATCAACAGAATATCCTATACAAAATGTGTTCTAAGTAAACTATTCTCTAATTTGGTTAGTAGCTAATTCTATGCATCCTTGCTACCCAATACATTTCTGGGAACTTCTTCTACATCGTGAAGTTGTGTTAAATCTTTGACAAATAATGGCTGGGTGGAGGAGAATCGGTTTAATGGGAGCGCCTACTATTTCGTAATTATCAATAAAACCTGCAAAAGAACTTACTAGAATCAAAGGCGCTTTATAATTATCAAAAAATACTACACTGGTCTCAAAATAAACTTCAGCTTTTAACACATCCAAGTTTTTGTGTTTATCACGAATCTAATGTTAAAACCTTTTCATCTTTGAGTTGTGCATCTAGTATGGTTACCATTGATTTAAAAATAATAATCAAATTGCGTTAGCAAATCTTTGTTGTCTAAATTTTTCCTTTCACACATCATTTTATTATGATAATTATGGTCATTGATGTTTTTGCAACATCGATCACCCCTATGAACTGCCCGGACCGCCCCCTGTCGCCCGCCGCCCGCTTCTTGCCTGCCCGCAACCGGGCAGCCCGTCCGTTACCTTTCCATCCCAACCGCCTGACCGGTGCGTTCATTACGATCTTTGCTCGTGCCCGCATAGTCAGATCGTAATTACATAAAATATATACAAGGTTAGTCGGAAAGGGGGTACTAATCCGAAGCCCACTTATAGTATCGCTGATGACTGTTTGAAAGCAAGTGCTAAAATTTCAAAATTCGATATATTTTTTTTCCAAATAAAATGATTTTTATTTTAGTTTGTTCAAAAAATCTTCATCCCTGCTTTAGTTAAAAATTCAGAAAATAGTGCTTCTAATTCATGACCCCAAATATGACTGATACCCCTAGCTGATCATAACTGGGGATAAATAGATTTTAGAGTTTTTTTTTTGAGATTTTTGAACAACTGTTTCTCTTAAACTATTGACTTTTGGGAAAAGTTGTAGAACAAAAGTTACTCATTATTATGTGTACTTTAACACCCTTTCGGATTAGTACCCCCTTTCTGACTAACCTTGTATAAAATGCAAATGATGTTCACATAGGATGCGGGCTGCGTTCGATTTGACCGGACCGGAAGACGCAGAACGCATCCAGTGTGACAAGTCCTTCATACCAATATCTGTCCAATTGAAAGTTGTCCCTCCTTTAGTTTAGCTGAATGTAAAGTGATCTGTTTTTCCTTTGGAAGTAAGGAACCATAAAAATTTTAGTCACATCATCATCATGTCTTGTTCAAAACAGTTTTTTAAATGACTTTTTCAACTTGATACATCTTAAAAACTCAGTTCAAAGGTCAGATTTTGATGACGTAGTAGCAAAAAATGATCGCATACAAAATGCTGTACTTTCAAAAAATATTAACCATATTTTTGATGGCTCACAGACCACTTTCGCCTAGTCTCCTGCAAATATCTTTGTCAACTATATAATTTATTCAAAAAAATACCGACCGAATTGAGAACCTCCTCCTTTTTTTGAAGTCGGTTAACAAAAAAGGTGCAAGCAATGGCTTTAAAATACCGACAGTATTTTTATCTCTGTTATTTAAAAGATGCTTTGCTTTATGATGATACACACCTACATTATTGTACACCACAGAATTCTAAATGAGTCGTACACAATCGAATTCAAACAAAGTCCATTTATAAAGTCTGTAAAAAAACTCAAGTCAATAAAAATATACCTAATATTATTTTTACATACTTCGCTAATTATGACACAGTAACACAGATACGCTTTGTGCCTTATCTATTCAAAATTAATGTACCTAGATTACGCCATCTATTTCTGACGATGCGAATCACAACCTTACCGTAGATACAGCAAAATAAACAACTACAAATAATGCATTTGAATGGATAAGTTAAATTACAATCACTGAAACAACACTTCAAGCACGTTTCATTTTCATTGTTGCAACATATTTTCTGATAACATGCTTGTAAATTAAATAAACAATTGTTATAAATATTGTTGTAGCCGTCAATAATCCTATCAATAAGGTTAGAACTAGTTCAATTTCGAGGTACTGTGTCCATGGCATGTTGGCAGCGGGCGCTCGCAGATGTTCCGCGCCGCCATGGCGTAGCACGTGCTCTGTCCACCACACGGCTCGCTCCAGCGGACGCATTGGCTCGTCGCGCATCAGCTTACCTAGTCTGACTACATTCTGACGATAGCTGGAAATGAAAATCAATTAAAAATGTGTCTAAGTTTTTAACTTAAGCAATATTTTAATATGGTCCTGAGACGAAAATTGTTTAAAATGTTTTGGCGTGGATCTACCGTGATGTCGTTTTGATTTTATAAAAGGTTAAGCAGAAAGGGGCTGCTGATCTGAAAGGGTGTTAAAGAACCCATAATAATGAATAACCATTGTTCTACAACTTTCCCCAAAAGTTAATAGTTTAAAAGAAGTAGCTGTTCAAAGATTCATAAAACATACGCTAAAATCCTTCTATCCTCAGCCATAATCGGCTGTATTTACATTTAAGGTCATAATTTGGTCCACGTGTTAGATACCCAATTTTCTAAATTCGGGACTAAAGTAGATAAGTCTGAAGAATTATTGAAAAATCGAGACTATAAATCAGTTTCCATGGCAATAATAATTAACGAATATTGAAATGTTAACCCTAGCTTTAAAACAGTCACCAACTAAAAGTGGCCCGTGAATTGGTAACCCCTTCCCGACGTTTAGTATAAAATGATATCAATTATAAAATAATATTAAAAAAAATACATAGATATGTAAATAATCAAAGAAAATAATATTATTAAATTTTACCTAAAACATTTTTTTTAAATGTTCATATTATTGATGTGAACTTTAATAACCTGTCTTCTCCAATTTTAAAAATAATATCAAAAGTTCACATCAATAAATATCACCTAACTTAAAAAACATCGTTTTAAATTTCTTATTAATCAGGTAAACTTTACTAACCTGTCGTCTCCAATTATGGTGTTTATTGCATTCTTGAAGTTTTCCTCATTAAGTGTTTCCATGTCCAGTCTAATTCCAATCTTATGGTACTCATATTTCTCTACATTATACCACTGGTCACCCAACATCGGAATACCAATCAGTGGTACTCCTGCTGTTATAGCTTCATCTGTTGATTGTAGACCTCCTTGTGTTACGAACAGCTTCACTTTAGGATGTTCTACAAAACAGTCAATTATGTATTTTGATGAGATTATGATAAATTCAATGTTTAGAAAATTAAAGGAATTCTGTGCCTAGGTTATTTTATAAATAAATCAAGAAGTTTTGAAGGAATGAATGACTTACTAAGTAGATCTGACTGCGGCAGCCACTTGGATATCCTGATGTTGTCGGTACGTCCAGGCAATTCATCTTTGTTCCACTTCCATAACACGTCGTAAGGTAACTGAGAGAATACTTGCACTAAAACTTGTATTTTCTCTGCAGGTAACAGAGATGGATCAACATTTGTGCCAAAACTTATGTATATTACACCGTTTTTGGAAGAATCTAAGTATGATTTCAGATCCTAAAACAAACAAAAACATATAAATATATTTGTACCTCTAACGAAATCTATGCGTTTACAACCAAGATATCAATGTAAGAGAACTTACTGTTGGCAATTCTTTTTCGGGTTTTTGGTGTAACCCACCCATGTATACAACTGAAGGAGGGACAGGTCGGTTACCTTCAAACACTGGATGTACATTCAGAAACAACATGGCAACATTGTTATTTAATTCTTCAACCGGTGGAAGATCAGATCCAAAATGTTTTCTGAGCAAATTATTTTCTTCTGCATAGCTGTTTCTATTCACCCTCTCTATATGATAGTTAATGTAAATTTCTGTTAATTTATCCCAAATCGTGAGGTTATTAAGTTTTTGACTAATAATTCTTGGATAAAGAAAAGGATGAGTGGGAGCGCCTATTATTTGATAATTATCAATATAATCTCCACCAGAACTAACTATGATCACAGGCGCCTTATAGATATGTGAAAACACTAAAGCTGGTCTCGCCAAAGCTTCTGCTAATATCAAATCAAAATGCTGGTTTTTATCACGAATCAAATTTTGCACTTGCTTGTCCTTAAGTTGCGCATCAAATATTTTTACCAGCAATCGGAGAATTATTTCAAAGTCCGCTACTGGGTCATTTTTATTGCCCTTTGGTGTTGCCATATATTCTTCCTTCCAAACACTATATGATAAATCATGGACATCAATCTCTGTCAAATTAGAAGGTGTTCCTCCTTTAGGAAAGGCGGGGTCTGGTGTGATGACAGTAACCTCGTGACCTCGCCTGGCTAGCTCATGAGTAAGAGGACGGAACACAACTTGGTGACTGATTGATGCAGCTGGGAACACAGCCAATATCTTTGCACCTTCATTTGTACTCACTGTTATACTTAAGCACGTCACCAAAAACAAGACCACTTTCATTTTTACACAGGCACACACTTGCGAATACTGTAGAAGATAAACTAAATAGCCCAAAGTTGTTTGGCTCTATATATATAATATGTTCTATAAGTTTGATATCGCAATCACTATATTTAACCCTAGAACCGTACCCATCTGACATGGTCACTAACCGTACCCAGGGGTACAAGTGTACCCCGTGAAATGAAACCATATTTTTTAAAAGTAAGTAACATTGCTTATGGAATACATCATATGCTTTCTTTTAGAAATTTACCAGACTTTATTTATAATCTTTAGTTATAAACAACAGCTGTCTTATTATGAACTTCTAACATAGTCCTGGCTAACTTTGTTTTAGTGGTCGTTACAAATAGTCATTGGCACCTGGTGAATCGAATTTGCGATTTGTGATCCCTACTCCTCAAAAACATAAAATATCTTCCCGTTATGGGGGACCGGCCCATCATATCCCATTTTTTTCCCCCAGAATACCGCCAACATATTAGTTATGTTTATTTATTTATATACTCTTTATTGTACATTACACCAGGTTAACACAACAAGGAAAAACAATTTAAACACAAAAATGCACAATAGGCGGTCTTATCGTGCAAGGCGATCTCTTCCAGACAACCTTTGGCTGGACTGGAAGAATGGAAAGAGAAAAACCGGCAGTCTATGTGTACTTGTACATTACGTACATATTATTACTTAGATTTAATAATATAAAATATATAGCAATATAATTACATAAATATGAAAAAAAAACATAAAAGTAATATATAAGAACGGCTTATATTATATTGTATGTGTGTTATACTGCTTTGTCATATTTTGTATCGTGGAGTACAGTGTACAACAGATAACAAACACGCTTGCCACGAGGTCCACACGCTAGCTAAGCTCACCGTTGATAAATAAAGTGACGTGCACCCCGCACCTCTTAGAATACCCGGGCACAAGTAAGGATCCCACACAAACTTAAAAAGTTATGACGATTTAAAACAATAAAAGTTGTTTGTACCCCAGGGCACGGTTTTAGGGTTAATCACGCGCATGACAATAAACGAGTTTTTGTTGTTCAATACTGTGACTCATTCCGACTACTTTACGGAAATCACGATGAAACAGCACTTTTAGCGATACAAAGTACTTCAGTTTTATTTTGCATTTAATAAAAATAATAACATATTTTTGTCTCGTGATCTGAAACATAATCTTCTTCTTATATATAAAGAGACTGGTACTGACTGACATTTGATTCATCAACGCAGAGCCTAAACCACTAAAGCTGGAAATATGAAATTTGGACTGTAGGTTCCTTACGTAACGAAAACATCCACTAAGAAGGGATTTCCCGAAATTCAACCCCTAAGGGGGTGAAAAGTGTGATTAACGTTTGTATGCAAATCCGTCATTTTTGAAGTAAGAAGCATGAAATTAAGTATTAAGGTTTCTGGTTAGGAGTAAATGTACACGTGTTTCAGTGTTTTTGGAAATTCAACCCCTAAGGGGGTGAAATAAGTGTTGTAAGTTTGTATGAGAAATCTGGTAATTTTGAAGTAAGAAGCATGGAATTCAATATTTAGGTTACTGGTTAGAAATAAACGTGCACGTGTTTCAGGGTTTTTGGAAATTCAACCCCTAAGGGGTTAAGGGGTCTAAGTTTGTATGAGAAATCTGGTACTTTTGAAGTAAGAAACATGGAATTCAATATTTAGGTTACTGGTCAGAAATTCTATAATGTATGTATTCTATAGTGTAAAATTTCACGCAAGCGAAGCTGCGGGCAACAGCTAGTTTATCATATACCTAATAACAATTATAATAGTGAATTTATGTGCACAATTTTTAATTTGTGATTAAAATGTCTCAATTGGATAAAAATTAACTTTTCAAAAATGTTACCTAGTGTTGGCAGTATAGATGTCGTGGCCAGATCATAGAATTGATCACTTCATGATGTGGCCGACCATTTCATGAAATGGTTGTATTTCATGAAATGGCCAATACCCGCTGCCCACACCATGAAATGGCCTGGCCAGATCAATGAATAATCAGCGTTTGACGATATGATCAGCTAAACGCACGGCTACTTCATGATATGATCAAACATTAGTGATCATATCATAAAATTAGTTACATTATCTACTGTTAGAGGCGCTGATATCGTTTTGTTTTTGTGTTGCATCATGGCGGGCGGACAATTATTCTGACAAAAAAGCTAGTAATAATAAGTAAAGTAGGGTGACCACGCAACGAAAATTAATGGACTATTATTGGATTTCAAAATATGACTTCATGGTTATTGCGGGTGAACTTTTCATAGAATTTTATTTGTTCGATTATTTATCTGGTTAACCTGTCAAACTACAGAACACAGCACAAAATATCGATGCACGTTACTGCGAAAGTTTAATATTTAGTATATTGAATCATTTCGGTTAGGTCAGGTTAGAACAGTGACCAATAACGCGCGAAGGCGAGCGAGCGAAGCGAGCGTGCCGCGGGAGCGGCCGCCGAGCGCCAGATCCCCATAATTGTTGGTGCATCAAGCTATTAAACTTTCGCAGTAACGTGCATCGACATTTTGTGCGTCGAAATTCCGTAGTTTACTCTTTTGATTGCATGGTACGTCCTTCCTTTATTTGGATTTTTTATTAAACCTTTGCTATCATGGAAACCCTACATTAATGATATGGCCAAACGTGGATGGACATATCATTAAACGTTGACGTTTAAACGATATGGCCAGTTTTAGTTGGCCATTTTGGAAGTGATCAATTCTAAGATATGGCCACGACATACATATAGGCCGGAAATTTTCGGTATCAGATGGGCTACCAAAGGGGAATGCCAAGATCCGGCCAGTACAAAGTAGTATGAACAGACATGCCGTAATTTTGATAATTCGCGTTTATTTTTTGTAAGATTTATGCAATATATATAAAGTCTGGGGAAGTACACCGTCGGATAGTCATTTTAAATAGTATTTTATTGTTTTGGTTAGTAATAGTTTCAACGCTTTTTTTATCTACAACTGTAAATAGAAATGTTGCACAGTATAAAAATATAATTATATCGATACTAAAATTACATTATTAAATCGATTACAACCATGAAACAATATTTAATTGTAAATAATTATAACATAATAATATCATGTTATTTAGGTAAATAAGTATATATTTATTTTTTATTCACGTTTTCTTGTTTGAGAAATGTGTTAAGTGAATTGTGCTCTTCCATTAATAGCTACAAATTATAGTACTAAGCTATAATAGTAATAGGCTACTACAAATATTACTAGTAACCACTATAACACAACAGGTTTGTCACTATTCTTGTGATTTAACTTAGGACTACTTTTCTTATACGAAACACAATAAATAACATAATATTTTATTAAGCTGAGTAGGTATGTATAGGTACCAAAGTCGTGAATACAATATTATGGATTTTTGTAAAATAAAATACTTTGTTTAGTAAAGGGTTGATATAGTTTTATTCCCTTTACATGACGTTCCGTTTCACATGATTTATGATTATTATAACCTTGAATTTTGAAAGTGTCATGATCACATCTTTCAAAAAACATGTACAACAAGTAGAATTTATTTATCTATATGGTCACTTCAGTAAAGGTATGATTTTAATGTTAGGTATTTGGTATTATGACATTCATGTTTTATCGTCGTTGCCATGGCAACGTCAATATACGACAAATTCCAAATAATATAAGATTTATTTTGCTTTGGTTATTTAGGTATTATTCTGACCAAAAATGGTTTAGTTTTGTTATTTACATAATTGAATGCTTTAATCAAACAATAATAATAAGATTTTTACAAAAATATTGAAGGTCTACCAATACGACAAGGATTAAAAAAATTATTCATGAAAATGTCGACGGAGTATAAAGAAAATGTTAGTTCGATTTTCGAATTACCATTCTTCCCCAGGTTAAAAATCTACTATTAAGGTCAACTTTATCGACCTATAACTTTTCTTGGTGCACTTCCAGAGGAAATGTTGTTATTGTAATACATTCTACAATATTTGCCCTTTTTAATAAGATATTTTTCATCCTTGTTTTATCTGGCCGAGTCGTAAAAGAAATCTTGGCATTCCCCTTTGAACAGTGGAATTACTTTGCTTTGCTTCATTAAATCAAGAAATACACTAGACACAAATTGAACACAATTGCTTAATAACGTGAAATAATAACAATTATACATAGATGAGATGGTCTTTACTGACAGTCCCTATAGGTCTGCGGTTTTTTTTACATCGAGACTTTTGAAAGATACAATGTCTTTTTCACTAACAACTGAATGATGATTCAGTTACACATCGTTTGAGTATAGCGAAAGCGGAAGACAACAACAGAGTTTTAATTGTTAGAATAGAAATACTAGTAAAATAAGATTCAAACTAGTTAGAACTACTGCTACTTGTTAGAGCTACTGTTACTTTAAAACAGTCATCAGTGATACTTTAAGTAGCCTGCGGATTAGTAGCCCCTTTCAGACTGGCCTTGTACAGCTTAATTTCATTTTTTTAATTGTTCTATTCTACTTTGTTCATCTAGTTAAAAGTGCATGCTGTGACCTCCTTTAATAGAAGAAGCACAACTCAAACGAACATACTTGTACTCTCATATGCCATGTATTGTGTGTATTCTTTATTGTAGATCCATAAATAAATAAATAAACTATTCAAGAATAGCTCGATCACATACATACACCTATCTACAAACGTGTATTATGCCTATGTGTATTTCATGCAAATGTAAATAAAGCGGATCATAGCATAGATAGATTTTAGCATATTTTTTATGAAATCTTTGAATAGCTATTTCTTTTAAACTATTGACTTTTAGGGAAAGCTGTAGAACAATTGTGCGTACTTTAACCACCTTTCCGATTTGTACCCCTTTTCGACTAATCTTGTATAAAAACTTGAAAATCACTACATAGTATAAAACAAAGTCGCTTCCCGCTGTCTGTCCCTATGTATGATTAGATCTTTTAGTAAGTCTTGTTTTTATTTTATTTTCCTTTTTCATTTCCCTTACCTTCTGTGTCCTTGCAGACCTTGCCCTTACTGAAGTGGCCTTTGTCGCAGGACTTTTGGTTACAAGCACTGTTTAGGATCGAATGCACCAAATAACCGATCGCGTCATCGGTCATCGTCAGCCAATACGAGTGCAACAAAATGACGCGATATACGCGCTAATTGGCTAACCAATGTTCCCACGCCCCTCTTCCTTGATCGCTGTATGAAAAAATATATTATTACATTCGCTTTTGAACTATGAAAACAAGAACATTGCATTTTTATTTCTATTAATAACCCACGGTAGGCTGAGAAAAGTTGCAAAAGGTCAAAATACATGTAGCTAAATCACGCCGCTATAAGCACTTATGTTTTTTTTTTGTTCTTCTCCTTTTTTTGATTTATTTATTTTTTATGAATCTTATGTGGAGCCATTATTTTAGATGTCAGTTTTTAACAGTGGCATTATAATTATGACGATGTGTTGCATTTAAATGTTAAGGCTCAGTTTAAATATAAATAAGGCTGTGTTATTACTAGGGAGCGGAATTTTATGGCAAAACAATTGAAAGGTGATAGAGATGGGTCATTATTTTTATCGAGTATTCAAGCTATCGATACTTTTTAACATCTGAGATTAGCCATTTTTTAGAAACACAAAATAATCAACACGAAATGTCATATTGAAATAGATATGACGTAATAAATTTTTCATTTTGATTACTGTACCTACTATAGTACCGTAATCAAAAGAGATCATTATCATAAAAGTGTCTATTAGGATAAACTTCCCGAGTCGCGGTAGTTATCAGATTTTTTTGATAGATAAGAAAATGTTTTATTTATGTGTCATTAAAGATTATTTGTGTGTAAAAAATTAAAATTTAAAGTATTTTTTAAGTTAATTAACAATAAAGTTCATAACTAAAAAGTATCGATAGCTTGAATACTCGATAAAAAATAATGACCCGTCTCTATCACCTTTCAATTGTTTTGCCATAAGATTCCGCTCTCTGGTTATTACGTTTTATGTTTTTGTTTCATTATCATTATTAATGATTTTATGTTTTTGTTTCATTATCATTATTAATGATTTTATGTTTTTGTTTCGATTTTTTTTTTGTTTGTAGAGGAGCTCGTGGCTAAATAATTACAGCCGCATAGACCGATCTTCCGGGTTAAGCCACGCTTGCCGAGGTTGGTCTGTGGATGGGTGACCATTTACCATAGCGAGTTTCCTCCGTGCCTCGGAAAGCACGTAAAGCCGTTGGTCCCGGCTGTCATTTGTAGATCTTTGACAGTCGTTACTGTTGGTCAGAAGCCAGAAAGTCTGACAACCAGTCTTACCATGAGTATCGTATTACCCAGTTACTGGGTTGTGGAGGTCTGATAGGCAGTCGCTCCATGTAAAATACTGATATTCAGCTGCATCCGGTTCGACTGGAAGCCGACCCCAACATAGTTGGGAAAAGGCTAGGCAGATTGATTGATGTTTTTGTTTCATTATCATTGTTAATGATTTCAATAATGGATAATAAGAGAGGTTCTTATCTAATTAACAAACACGCGGATCATACAATTTTCAAGGTTAAGCTGCGCTTGCCGCGGTCAGTCCATTCGTTACACATTGACACCTCTACGTGTTTCGGTCTTTCGGAGAGCACTTTAAACCGTAGGTCCCAGGTATCATACGCATACCTATGACAGTCATCACGAGTAGTCAGAAGCCCGAAAGTCTGACAACCGATCTAACCTTAGGATATCGGCATTGCCCAGTAACTGGGTTACGGAGGTCTGGTGGCAGTCGCTCCATGTAAATACTGGTATTCAGCCGCATCTAGTTAGACGAGCTTATTACCCGTGGTCCCAGTGGGTCGACCCATTAATGGGTCCACGGGTAATTTTATTTACCCGTAGACCCATGACACTAGAGATTACATTCGAAGAAATGTAAATACCGATAATAAAGCTTAGAGCTACGAACAAACTATGCTAATGAGTAAATATTTATTTAATGTTTGCAATTATTCTGAATTGTTCGGAGAAAGACACCGGACGAACAATGCGTCAGAGTAAATTTAAACTAAATAAATCTTATACAAATTGAATGTGACTCCTGAACGTGTTGGTAAAATTATTAAAATCCAAAAATAATAATAAAATTCGAACTCTTCCTTTGATTATTCTCAAAAAATAATACGTAGTAACATTATTTTTTAATGTAATAAAAAAGTACTAGGCTGTCATGAAATTAAGAGGGTAGTATTTAGTCTAGCAGTATTATTAAACCACTAAAGCTGGAAATATGAAATTTGGACAGTAGCTTCCTTACGTGACGAAAACATCCACTAAGAAAGGATTTATCGAAATTCAACCCCTAAGGGGATGAAAAGGGTGATTAACGTTTGTATGCAAGTCCGTCATTTTTAAAGTAAGAAGCATGACATTAAGTATTAAGGTTTTTGGTTGAAGCGTTTTTGGAAATTCTACCCCTAAGGGGGTGAAATAAGTGTTGTAAGTTTGTATGAGAAATCTGGTACTTTTGAAGTAAGAAGCATGAAATTCAATACTTAGGTTACTGGTCAGAAATAAACGTACACATGTTTCAGGGTTTTTGGAAATTCAACCCCTCAGGGGGTGAAATAAGTGTTGTAAGTTTGTATGAAAATCCTTATTTCAGGGGTAATTAACTTGAAATTTGGCATAAACACTCTTCAAAATAAAAATAGAAGCCGGACGTTTTGGATATTACAACGGCATGTATTTAACGCGGCGACAAACTAATCTGATTAAGGGCTGATTTTTCAATCGTCACATAACTTTTATCTGGGGAATAAGTTTGAAGTTTTGACAGCTTTTGTATAGAAAATCTATCAAACCGTCATATTTATTCGTTGGATAAAATTTATCTGACGATTGAAAAATCGGCCCTTAGGGTTTTTAAAATAATTAAAATGGGTAGCAAAAATAACAGGTTGGCAGCTACAGTGAAGGAGCTTAAGTCGACGGAGCCCCGCTGCGCTGGGCTCCTATTTCTGTCTGCAGGGTTTAAAGTAACCTAACACGAAGGGGATGACGGGGGCTTCGTTCGCTCGCTTCACTCGCTCACTCTAGCCCCCGTCATCCCCTTCGAACCTAACCTATCCATGTCGGGATTCCCCTTAACCACCCTGCCAACATTATTAGTCGCCAAGTCATTATATTCGTCGCCAAGTCATTATTTATAGCTCCTCGCCTCATTTTATTAGTTGCAAACACTTAGTCGCCTTTTAAGTTATTAATCACCTGGCAAATAATAAGCCTATTACAACTAGATACACCTAAACAGGGGTAAACGCGGGTTTAAAATTTCACGTTAGCGAAGCTGCGGGCTAAAGCTAGTCGATAATAAGACAAGTTCGTATCTAACACGCGGATCATACGATTTTCAAGGTTAAGCTGCGCTTGCCGCGGTCAGTCCTCATCGAGACCTCTACGTGTCTCGGTGTTTCGGAAAGCACGTTAAACCGTCGGTCCCGGTTGTCATACAAATACATATAACAGTCGTTACGGGTATTCAGAAGCTGGTAGAAAAACTTTTGGATACCATTGCCCAGTAACTGGGTTGCATAGATCTGATGGTAAAATATTGGTATTCAGCCGCATTTAGTTAGACTGGAAGGTGCCCCATGGTTGGGAAAAAGGCTAGGCAGAACGACTGATTCGTATTTCATTTTTCATTTCATTTATTCAGAACAATTCACATTGTGTTGAACATTACATAATTATACTGATTGCATGCAAAACAATGTACTAATGACTGCAAACATAATCTATTATTATTAAAATTATATTGCTTTCACGGTAAGTTGATTAATTTGGCACATGTCAGTTCATGACATGAAAATAAATTGTAATGGCGCTTGTGTATGACAATTTAATTCAACAAGTATTAAATCAATTTAAAATATTAATAAAGCGTTACCCAAAAGGTTGTTTTAAAATCAGAAACACAGAAACAATATAGTTTTATGTGTTTAACGCCATAATTATATATTACATAAATGATTTTGAAAAAACCCCGACGCGTTTTCAAACTTGCGTCAGATGGTACCAGTTGCCAAAGACGTGCGTATCGATAAAATAATTTCGATAAATTTATATTAACAGAATGAATATTTTGACTATCGTAATAATTATAGACGATAGGCTCAGTTGATTGAATAATAAATAAGGCTCATTATAGCCCAGTTGCCTTGCAAAAGGTCGGTCAGTCCTAAATTTTGGATACGTGTTCTGGATATGTGTTCTTATAAAAATTACAAATATTGTACCTTGAGTGACCTCGGCGCGCTCTGCCATCTTGGGTTAAAGAACCCAAAAATTAGTTTTTATTAAATAACTCCTTATGGGTTTTATGCCAAAAATTATTCACATCAATTTTGTAGAAAATTAAATTCTTATTTTTCATTCCAAACTCAAAATCAGAGGTATTTTATAGGTTTGAAGCCCATGTCTGTCTTTCTGTTTGGCTGTCTTTTTCTCTCTCTGTCTGTGTGTCTGTTTGTGGGCTTTTCATAAAAACAGCTAACATAACACATCCAAAATTCAGGACCGACGAACCTACCGAACCTAACGAAAGATAAACCTCTTTTTCGCGACCCGGCTACTGGGCTTATTATTGGTGATAAATAAACATTTATGTTCACTCATCCCATACCTGCTGGATTCATTATCACATCAGCAAGTAATCGTCTATTATTGAAGATAGGCATGCTAATTGACTTAATCCTAATTACTTAAATTACAAGTATTTGAAATGTACATAAAATCACATTACAATAATTTGTCAAATTCTCGCTGAAATTTTACAAATTTTATCGATAGTTGAATCGACTACAGTCACATGTCTAGCAACTCCTATTGACATGTGTCATTTTAATCTTCTTATCGTGAAAACATATTAATGTAAAATATTATAATGTCAAATTGATTTAAAATATGATGTCAATTTGATTTATATAAAATGTCAAATTGGTAAAAAATATAACGTCAAATAAAAGAAAAAAAAATAATAAAAATATGTCAAATTAATCAAACTACTTATAATCATCCACGGACTAGAAAAGAAATCATCAATGTCCGTGTAAAAAGCAATGATATTATATACAAAATCATTGGTGGTAAGCATTATAATTTTAGTGAATCGTTAATTTAATTAAGTTTGTTTCGTTGCAATTATAGTATCTATTTTTTATCATTTTGACATAAATTCTGACACTGAGTATAAACATTTTTCCAATAAGAAGGCTTTTAAGTTAGTTTTTAATAAGTGAGAGTTATAAATTAATAGTTTGAACTGAGACGGTAACCTATTAAATAATTCTACTGCTTATAATCTGTATAATCATTGGGTTCTGTTTTTGTATCTTATTAATCTTAACATATTCATGCGTTGGTCTTATCGTCCGATAAATCGTAAAATACATTTTTTGCTATCGTTTTTCTTTGATTTTAGTAGATTACTCTTTCATTGCTAGATTCTTGACTTATAACTTGATTTAGTACTAGTTTATGTGTACTGATAGTAGATTTTTTTTTCGTGCGTCATCTTGCTCTGCCTTTCCGCGTGATTGCCAAGTCAGAAAAATATTTTGATAAATGAAATGCCCGACTTGGTTCTACATCATATCTTGGACTTTTCACGGCAAAAGAATTGTGAGATGTGGCTTGTTTACCCAATTACGCGACTGCAAAAACAGGGTTATGTTTTTAACGCGTATCTGTGTAAACGAATTCGTGTAATTCCTTGATACCACAGTATCTATTACTGGCACAGATTGATAACGCACGGAATTATGTAAGAAACGATCGTATCTAAACCACATAAAACGGTTTAACCGGTATCGTCCCGCGCGACGATCCGGATCGTCAGTGCCATTGTTTATCTATTGTGTCTATACTTTGTATTTGCTTCGTGATAATTACAGTACTTGATAAGTTAAAAAGAAAAGCAAAAAAAAAAACATAATCATTTATTCGCTAATATGGTTAGAGAGTATAAAGGTGTCACAATGATACCTACATATTTCATGTCGCCATATTGTTACTATTATTTATCCTGTGATATTGTGCCAATTGATACGCAAAAAGTGTTTTTAATTTTATGATCATTATCAAAGACTTACCTCCGGTTTCTGAGTTAAAAATTCTAGAATAAGCAGTACTTAACATTTTAGTAGAGAGTTGTCAAAAAAATGCTTAAAAATCCTTGCTCAAATATTACGTAAGTAGTGTTTATCTTGAAAAGAAGCGAGATATCAAGACAAATACACAAATTATACAAATGACACACTCATATCAGCAGCAATTTCACAAATTAAAATCAAGATGTGATAGAACATTCAGTACTTTCGTATTCGTAACTTTTTTTTGGGTACCTACCTAATTCGCGATAGATAATAAAAAACAAAAATTGAAAGGTGAAGGTCATTTCTTTTTTTCGAACGTTATTAAATCGAGACATCACTATTTGCAAGGTTGTATTTTTAAGTAAGTATCTTTGAAGTAATAAAAAGTTCTTAAGCTGTTTTTTTTAAATCTACGAATACCATATTATTAGAACTAGCTTTACCGGCAACTTTGCCTACAGAAACATAAGGTTATCATTACTCACTCAATAGCGTGATAATTTATTTGTACCCTATAATCTGATCCACTCTTTAACGGACATTTTTGCCAAACAACTAAATCTGTTCAGTAGTATTGGCGTGAAGCTCAAACATAGAAACAGATAAACAGACAGAAACTCTAAAAACTTCTGTTTGCCGTCAGTATCATTTCAATGTACAGTTTTTGCTTCATTACGATTTTATTATCTGTATACAGGTTTATTGAAAACTCGACGTATTTCTTGCACTGAGTTTAAGGGTGGCTAAAATGCGATAAATAACCCCTATATGTTCTGCCGAAAGTCAATGGATTTCGAGATATTGCAATTTTTATGCTATTTCGGATAAAGGTACACAGAATTCCTTCTTAAACATGATTTATCTCTAAAGTATCAAATTGATCAGCGTGATCATATCAGAAATGATGAGATCCGCGGGAGAACCAAGGTAACCGACATAGCTCGAAGAATTGCCAAACTTAAGAGGCAGTGGACAGGGCACATTGCTCGCAAAACGGATGGCCGATGGGGCCGAAAGGTTCTGAAGTGGCAACCGCGAACCGGAAGGCGCAGCGTGGGTAGGCCTCCCACAAGGTGGACCGATGATCTGGTGAAGGTCGCGGGAATCCGCTGGATGCGAGAAGCACAGGACTGGTCGTTGTGGCGATGCTTCGGGAAGGTCTATGTCCAGCAGTGGACGTCGTTCGGCTGAATGATGATGATTATGATAAAAGTATGAATTTGACCGGCGTTGATTATAATATTAGCTTGTAGCGTCAAGTTTACGTTAACCTTGTATATTTAGCAAGCAGGATTAAATATATGACTTTTATTGAAATATTGGATTTCGGCAATATTTCAATAAAACTCACATTAGATTTCTATACACACGATAATTTAATGAACACATACGACATGACATTCGTATACCAAAAGAAAGACAGCAACGTCACCAGTGTCAGAAACACGGAAACAAAATGCATTACTTTATGAAGACATTCTTCAACCACAAAGTTTCTATGATCTATCTTATAAATTTAAATTTATTCAACAGCCTACATATTTATCTTGGAATTTAAATTATGCCTGAGTTGCAACTTTAAGATTAGAGACAAGTTTAAATTTTGCTCGGTCAGTTGTTGCTTTAATTTAAAATGTAGGTGCGTTGGGTAAGTCCAAATGGATTTTTGGCTGGTTAGGAGTGTCTTTGTTAAATTCGATGACACGTTAGACGCAGTAAGTACGCGTTCGTTTCCCGCACGGAACCAATATTTGTATGCTCTACATATAAAGGTTCCGGATCTGGGAATGCGTTTAAGATTTGTTTCTGTAAACGCACCCACGATACAGGAGCAATGCTAGTGCGGGGAAACGTTTAAAAAAACCTTATTAATTGCTTTTTTTGTTAACTGTCTGTCTGATATAGCAATGTAAGTTTTATTCAAGGTTACTTCGAGATTATGAAAGAACTCTGTAGATATACGTACATACTGACATTAATTGCACGTTTTTATATCTCTTCCTCCTAGTCTTTTTTCCAACTTATCGGGGTCAGCTTCCAGTATTACCAGATGCTGCTAAATACCAGTATTTTACACGGATAGTATCTTGTATGTTTGGTCTTTCGAGTCGGATATGAATCAAAACCTTAGTTCGAAGGACCAAAAAGTCGTTAATAAATCAGACGCTGCAAATGTACTCTATACAAGGTGTTAAAAAATCAACTCTAAGAATTTTATGGGGTTACTCGGTTTCGGAAATTAAACAACTTTAATTTTACAACTTTTCGAAATTCGCGTATTTTTTTATAACTTTCAATACATACTATTAAATTACTATGGACATTTAAATACGTCTAAGAAGCGCATTACCAGTTCTTTTTAGTAAAATTAACCTTAGCTGTACCGCAAATCGCACGATAATGATAAAGAAAGCATCCGTTTGATTAAAGCAACAAAATACTTTGGTATCTCGATTTAATCAATTACTTTTTACTTTAACCTTACGTAAATATTTAGCTAAAACTTTTTTGTAAAACAAATAAATACTTAAAATACAGAAGGCGGTTACAATTGTTAATCCGATCAATAAGGTAAGAACTAGTTCAAGTTCTAGGTACTGTGCCCAACTCATGTTGGCAGCGGGCGCGCGCAGATGTTTTGCACCTCCATGCCGCAGCACGTATTCCGTCCACCACACGGCGCGTTCCAGCGGTTGCATAGGCTGATCATATATCCTGCTGCGAAGATTGAGTATGTTGCGGCGATAGCTGAAAACGAAATGAAAGTCTTTGAACCGAAACCTAAACTCCATCAAAATCCTTGTTTATGTTTTTATGCAACACAGGTGAAGCTGATGTTAGACGAGATGGTGTAGGCTTCTCCGTCAATCCAAAATATTATATATGTGATCAAAATTCGACCTACAAGTCGAGGTTATGAATGTTCGCTCTACCTAGCCTTGGTAATCACGTGGAATGGCAGAGACGGCTGAAGTACAAAAAAAAGACTGCTATCAATCAGTACAAGTACACATAATCTGTTAATAAATCAAGTAGTGTGTCGACGGTATACTTAGATTTAATCACCATCTAGCAATAAATTATGAATAATGTACTAAAATCTGATGAAAAAACTTCTGCAAAAAATGCATTTTATGATTTATCGGACAATAAAACCAACTCATGAATATGTTAAGGTTAGTAAGAGATAAGAACGGAACTAAAAGATTTTAGGAATCATTCGTTCAGCCTAGCCTTTTTCGCAACTATGAGGCACCTTCCAGTCTACCTAGATGCGGCTGAATACTAGTATTTTACACGGAGCGACTGCCGTCAGACCTCCACAACCCAGTTACTGGGAAATGCCGATAACCTAAGATTAGACCGGTTGTCAGACTTTCGGGCTTCTGACTACCCGTAACGACTGTCATAGGTATTCGTGTAACACCCGGGATAGACTGCGGAAAGCACAACTTAACTTCGCAAATCGTATGATCAGCGCGGTTGATAATTAGCCTCGAACCCCTCCCGTTCTTCACGATGCTATGGAATTTTTCAGTCTATAAACGAAGATGGTAGATGTATCTAAACTTTATGGAAACAGTATGTAATCATTTATAATTATTATTTATTGAAAATTTCTAATTTCTTACCTGTCGTCTCCTATGACTGTATTAATCGAATTCTTCAAACTGTCCTCAGTAAGGGTTTCCCTATCTAGTTTGACTCCAATTTTATGGTATTCATATCTTTCGGTATTGAACCATTGATCGCCTATCATAGGTATCCCAATGAGTGGCACTCCTGCTGTTATAGCCTCGTCGGTTGATTGTAGACCTCCTTGTGTTATGAATAACTTGACTTTAGGATGTTCTGTAAAACAGACAAGTGTTTAATTAATATTTGAATATCAGTAGCGTGTAAGCACGTTGCCAAGAATACAATAAAGTCATTTAATGATAACGCTGACAAATCTAGAAATCTCCACAAACAGTGCAGAAATTTAAAATACAGAGAGGTGGACTTAACAACAAATAAAGGTGAAATATTATATTTTTTTAATAATGTAGTTATGAATTATATACTTATATTAAAAATTGATGTTCTTATTACATATAGAAAGAAGAAGGGGGAAATGATTGCTCACTTACTGCGACACGACAGCTTCATAAACAATATCATAGAAGGTAAATTACAAGCAAAAAAAAACCAGGTGGACAAAGAAGAAAAGTACACAGACCAATTGAAGGAAAAGACAGAAGTGATAACATACAGAGAAATGAAGGAATTGGCTCTGGATTGAGAAAGATGGAGATTGCTACACCAAAAAGTACCCAGCGCTTAAATAATTATGGATGGAGGTACTTTATTAAAAAAACCTTATTTACTGAGTAGGTCCGACTGCGGCCACCACTTGGCTATTCTGATGTTGTCCGCTAGTCCAGGCAGCTCTTTGTTATCCCATTTCCAAAGAACATCGTAAGTCAATTGAGATAACACTCTTACTAGAATTGTTATTTTATCTGCTGTGAGTAGAGAAGAGTCCACATTTGTTCCAAAGCTTACATATATGACACCATTTTTGGAAGAATCTAATAAAGATTTGAGGTCCTGAAAAAAATATTTATTTAAAATCTACTTTCACTAAGACAGTACCTAGTACAAAATTTACACAAATTATGCACCGTTGGCAGTTCCCTATCGGGTTTTTGGTGTAGACCACCCATGTATACCACAGTTGGTGGTACAGGTCGTATGCCTTCAAACACTGGATGCACATTTAAGAACAACATGTGAACGTTGTTATTCAATTCTGCCAGTGGCGGTATATCAGGCCCGAAATGCCTTCTAAGCATTATATTTTCAAGTTCCTCATATTGTTTGTTAGTTGTTGCTAGTATGTGATACTTGTATATTTCTGACAATTTATCCCACATAGTTAAATTGTTGACTCTTTGACGATTGACAGAAGTGTAGAGAATTGGATGGTCGGGGGCACCAACTGAATCATAGTTACCATAAGAAGCTCCAAATGAACTTATTTGGATCACTGGCACTTTATACACATAAGAATATGCAAGAGCAACTCTCAGACAAGCTTCTAATAGCAGCAAGTCGAACTTTTCATTTTTGTCATTGATCAATTTTTTCACGTCTTCGTGTGAAAAATGCGCATCTAGCATTACAAGCGATAAATCTAGAAATATCTTATATTGATTCTTTAAATCTTTCTTGTCTGTTTGTATTGACGTGAACTTCTCCTTCCATAACTTGTACGATATATCGTGGACATCGATTTCTGTTAGATTGGCAGGTGTTCCTCCTTTCGGGTAGGCGGGATCTGGTGTGATGACTGTGACTTCATGACCCCGCCTGGCTAACTCCTGAGTTAGAGGACGAAAAACCACTTGATGACTAATAGACGGTACTGGAAACACTGCTAAAATCCTGGCAGCTTCGTTAGAATTTAAAAAGAAAAGATTTAACCCAACTACACAAAAGAGTACTAACATTATGACTTGAGTGATCTAGACTAAGCTATAAAGTCTTTGATAGCCTCTTTATATAGATTGTTAGTATCTGCTGATAAGTAAATACACTGTCTGAACAAACAAAATACTGGTGTTTCAACTTCTTTTGTCACAGAATATTTAAAGAAATGCAACAGATAAAAGGACGTAATAACGTCACCGGCGCTCAAATAAAAGATTGCATTCTAGGTCAACTTTATTGTAATAATGCTGTTAGAAGTCTGGAATAAGCGCTTGATCCACTTTTCTGTATGCTTTTTTGCTAATATATCTTTCAACTTTCAATGCCCCGGAATTTAATATTTTCCCAAAATTAGCTTGCAATATAAAGAAGAACAATAGCTTGTAACTGAGATAAAAGTCGTAATGAAATAATAAATTAGGTACATTTTTTACGCGCATACATTTTATTGTTGTATGTATACAGGTTGAAATTGTAAACACTCGACAAACCGAAATTGGAGTGTACTCATCACTATGAACAACTTTTACTATGGGACCAAACAGGAAACCGCGAAAGACTGCCATCGAAAACAAGGTAAACGTCATCATCAGAAACCGTTAAGTAGCTAGATTGTCCATATTTTATTCTTTTTAAATATTCGATATTCTTTGTATGATAACGTTTCGTGGAGAAACTCACTTTACGGCGAAAAGGGTATTTATTACATAGGAATTCCCTGAAAGGTAAGTTGTTGCATGTTTACGTTTAGTCTGTTGCTTCCTCGAATCAGGTATAGTACTGTTTATTATTCTGTGCTTTTGAATTTGAACAACCGTGAGGGAAATATTCATCATAACGTGGAGGCAGGTCAATATTGCCACTCATTCTCTTGACGTACACTTGTCGCCCTCTACGTCTTTGCTTGGTGATAGGATCTGTACGGTCTGCTTGGTTATCTACTACCACCCTCACATTAGCCAGAGGGTACAGGGGAATCTCTCTATACAGGGTGTTAACGAATTCATGTAACTCCCCCAAACCACGTCATCTACTGGTGATAGAGATTAACCCTAAGTGGAAATTTTTGAAAATAAACAAAGAAAAAAATTCAAAAAAAAATATCTTGATTTTCTATTTCTGAGTCATTTTAGAGCCTTGAGTTATCTCACTGCAAAGAGCAATATCGCGTTAGTCGTGCCTGCCAGCCATAGCGCCGTGCTTTCATTAATTTATGCGTAGCATCGAAATGTTCACACAAACAAAACATTTCATTTGCAAAAAAAAAAAAAAACTTATTTTTTTACCGAATCCTTATTAGGTGGTTTAGATACGATCGGTAACAAAGCCGCATTTTTTTTTTATTCAAGCTATATCCCGTGCGGGACCTGTCTACATCAGTAGTAGATCACGTGGTTTCAAGGAATTACACGAATTCGTTAACAACCTGTATACCTATCTGTTACTTGGATTCGTGTGCTCCATCTTTGACCCTGTCTGCATTTACCATCAGGTGCCACTAGGGTCAAGCGCGACCAAGTAAAATAATAATAAAAAAACACGTTACCCTTGGAAAAATTGGTATTCTGTCCTTTGCTGGGAACCACATAGAGATTTAAGTACAGACAACTACATTAATTCGGTACACCCCTGGTAACTTTGAAAGGTCAGTAATGTACCCTGGGACTTATAGTTTTATGAATGTAATAGAAATAATAGGCCTCTATATGAATACCTACACAGAAGTTGTGTATACTAGAAGTACTAGGGTGCATTAAAACAGCTTCCACAAGTAGCCAGGAGGATACACATGAAAACAGAGGGGTACCAAATTAATGCAGCTGTCTGTACCTACCTAATTCGGTATTTTAATTATGTTTTATGTATAAAGTAATTTTAACAGACTAATGAAACTAGATAAAAAGTTAAACCCGGATAGCAGTAAATCTGGTTATGTTACAAAAACAACGAACGGACAAAAACTGTCAATAAAATTATTGTAAGAAATATGTGTCGTAATTTTAATTTAAAACGTGATGTAACACGTTCAATCGTTTGGTATAACTATAAAGGCTGATTTACACGATGCCTTTTTCTTCTCGACGCCGTCTTTGTCTTTCTCAGCGAAAAAATAGAGATAGCATGAAAGTTGAGAGCCCCTAGTGTTGACCTTTTGAAAACACCAGGGATCTGGTCTACTTGAAATAAAAACTATTTGACTTTGACTTTGAAGTTGTTTCAAGAAACGTAATGATAGCATTTTTTTAAATGTAATACTCTTACACTGTTCTTCATTTTATAAACAAGCAGACGGCCCACCTGATGGTAATTAATGGGTTACCGCCGCCTATATACACGTACAACACCAAGAGGATTACTGATGCGGCGCCACTTGCCACCCTTAGGCCCGGACTCCACCTAAGCGGAGATGTGCGGAGATGTCCGAAGCGCAGACGAGAAGAGATGTTTTTCAGCTAGGGTGTATCCACTGAAACTGTGCGGAGATGCGTACTGGCTAGACTGTAGCGGATATGTGTGCTGGCTAGGGTAGAGATGTGCGCTGACTGGAGCGGAACTGAGCTGCGTGCGGCGAGCGTTGGATGTGAACGCACAGTTTAGTGCGATGTGACACGAAAGGCACCGCATACATCTCGTCTCGTCGTCGTCAGCATGCGAGGCAAAGCTCACATCTCCGCCTTGTATTGCGGCGCAGCTCAATCTCAGCGAGGAACCGCTCACATCTCCGCTTCCGCCGCGCCATACAAATATGATACATCTCCGCTCAGTGGTATCCACTTAAGCTGAGTGGAGACGAGATGTGTGAATAACGAAATTCTATTGGTTTTTTAAAACACATCTCCGCTCGTCTCGTCTCCGCTTTCGTGGAGTCTCGGCCTTAGAGACAAAGTTTTAAAATCTCATGTGCCAGTAATAATTACACCGGCACCCATACCCTTCAAACCGGAATACAACAATGCCGCTGCTTGGCTAGCAGAAATAGGTAGTAATTCCCTAGACGATCTGTTTTATAGGGAGCTCTACTGGCTTGGATTTGATAGGTTTATTATAACCCTTCAGTATTATGAATGTGCACCTTTTATTCAATGTGACTGACTCCGAATACGCCTCACCTGCTGAGATCTGTCCACTAATCTGTATACAATGAAAGACCTTTGCGAAGCCATCAATATTATCAATAATCCTATCGATATGGTAATATTGCTTCCGTATCCGTAACATTACAAGATGCAACACTGTTACTCTATTGACTGGACCCAATATTTGCGTGTTCTTGATCTTCTTCCTCCTAATATTATAAATTTTCATTGTCTTCCTGTTCATCCAAAGGTTGTCTGGTAGATATCGCTATCAGCTATAACCGCCATTGTACCCTTCAATGTATGTTACTGTTTATGAGCTCTGTTACAATTTGGTGTACAGTAAAAGTATATTCTGTTCTATCCTATTCTAAATGTGAAAGTTCGTGATTTAGTGAATTTGAATGTTTGTTAATAAATCACGCCTGTATGGATTTGGATGAAATTTAGCACACATGTAGTCCATGACCTGGATTAGGACTTAACATACTTTTTATCGGGGTACATAAAGTAATTCCCTTAGGATACGAGTGAAACCGTAGGCAACAGCTACATATTAGATGATAATTATATCTTAAGGTCAGTGGACATACGTACCCTCTGACGGCTCTGACACCAATAAAGCTAACGATAAAGATCGCTTTAACTTACAAGAAGTAAACATACAGTATGTAAAATAACAGACGGCATTCCCTTAAACCCGTTAACCTACATCATTCATCATCTACCTAGCCTTTTCCCAACTATGTTGGGGTCGGCTTCCAGTCGAACCGGATGCAGCTGAATATCAGTATTTTACATGGAGCGACTGCCTATCAGACCTCCACAACCCAGTAACTGGGTAATACGATACTCTTGGTAAGACTGGTTATCAGACTTTCTGGCTTCTGACCAACAGTAACGACTGTCAAAGATCTACAAATGACAGCCGGGACCAACGGCTTTACGTGCTTTCCGAGGCACGGAGGAAACTCGCTATGGTAAATGGTCACCCATCCACAGACCAACCTCGGCAAGCGTGGCTTAACCCGGAAGATCGGTCTATGCGGCTGTAATTATTTAGCCACGAGCTCCTCCTACCTACATCATTAATACAATAAAATAAAAATATTAAAAAAATTAAGCAGAAAAAAATAATGATTTGGAACAGACAGTATAAGACCAAAATAGAAGCGTGGATCGGTAAAATGCGATGTTGCCGTGTTTTCCAAATTGATAGAAAAGTGCGCACGAAGCGTTGCTTTTACGTATGAATTTTTTTGTTTTCCTTTTTTTTTGTATTTTCGAACGCAATTTTTTTGTTGTTAGTATTTGTTAGTTAACTTAATGTATATTATCCAGATTGTTAAAAACAATTACTCGACTTGTAATGAACTCATAGATAAGATAAACGATACAAGTTCAACATACAATTTATTGTCTTACTTCACTGACCTCGAAATGAGAGCAATGCGTTTGGCGTATCTACAAGTATGACTGAATAGATGCGTACAGTTTAGTTAATGTTGTTGTACTAGTAAGTACGTAAGATTAGAAGTCAACCCCGATGTACATGATAAAGAATGAATAATACTATGAGCCAAGATATTGATTAAAATAATAATATAGGAAGTCAATATTATCTCTAATGTTTATTATATCTGGATGACCTCTTAATTTGCGAAATCCATATTTTTTCAATTCTTTTTTTTGAATACGTCATTCAATTCGTATTGAAGTTGAATTATTTATCTACTTGAAAAATTTGAATTATTATAACTCAATAAACATAATCTCATACTTAGAATGTTTATCGTGCGAAAATATTAATTTGGACATACATAAATTATACAACGTTATTTTTACTTTATACGAAAACCGAGACACCCCAACAAGATTTTCATCAAAACTGCCTGAACATGTGTTTTTTTTAGTAAATCTCCAAGTTACACCTTAGTTTATGTCGCGTTAAGTTCGCTAAAAAAGTGTGAAATGCCTAAGATGTGCTATGCAGGAGTTGTCTAATACACGGAAACTGACCGAGCGGACCATTTCAAGCCTCAAGGTGTCTATTCCCGTCAATTGTTATGGGTAGAAACCTACTGAAACAAAAATTAAATTTATGAAAAAAAAAATGTGGTGTAAAAAATATGTCAATCGATTCTCCTAGTGATTCTGAACAAACTAGTTTCAGGTTTCGCATATACTAAAACTAACCTTGTATATTTTCATAGTTTATAGCAAAACGGTTTTAGAATTTTGAATTCTTAAAAAATATTTGTACCTTGTGTAACAAGACGCGCTTAAAATATAACTCCAGTCAATAATTACATTTTGACATTCTTCTAAAGGAGATGTTTGATTTTGGGCCACCACTATGTACAGTATAGTAGTAAAAATAGGAAAAAAATAGGGGATTACCATAAAAATTCAAATAAATTAATTTGAAGAAGAGTACAATTGTACTGGAATTATTATTTGGGGACGTTTTTTAATAAGTTAACCCTTTTTATCTGGTAGCCATGAATGACAGTTGTGTTTGACATTAACATGAATTTGACAACTTTGACAGCCCTAGGTTTCGTGATGTGTGAGTGACGCAATCGAGTACAACACCTGTAGTTCTATTTCATAATAATTATAACGAAATCCAAGTATTTTCGTCTATAAACAGCGTGATAGGTTATGTAAGTACACAAGAAACAAACCCTATGGGGTCAATGACATGTCAACAGTTGTCAAAATGACATTTCACATAATTTCGATCCACCATATTTTTATGTGTTGTCTTGCTCTCCTTGACCAAGTTAACTTGAATGTACAATTAAACAAAGTAAAATCATAGAAAATTAACATTAAAAAACGGTTACTTTATTGTATAGCTATATTTCCTTATAGTGTACATGGTGCTAGCCCAGGCTTCATACATTTCTGAAACATCTCCTTTCTTATTTCGTTATGAATAAATCGAATAACAGAACTCACGTTTTTTTTTTATTTATTCAAGAAAAGTTACATAGAAAAGAAATTACCTCATTACATGTGCCTCGTCGATTTTTGTGATAGATAGCGCCATCTGTTTATTTCAACATACACTACTGGTAGAAAGCAGATATTATACGGCGCAATCGACGTATTGAATTATTTCTATATTTAATCTATATTTAGTACTAGAGGTCACTCGCGGCCTCGCCTGCGTGGCTGTCGTTTATCGCGTATTCCATATTTTTCGGGATTAAAGTAGCCTTTGTCCTTCTCTAGGTTCCAGACTATCTCTGTACATTCATCAAAATCGGTTCAGTGGTTTAGGCGTGAAAGCGTCACAAACAGAGTTACTTTCGCATTTATAAGATGATCAATTTCAATAAAAAACACAGTAGGATTTAAGGCCCTTCTTATCATTAGAACAAGATGGTGTCCATCAGTGGGACAGTGATGGGCTAATTATGATGATGAAGGTTAATTTTAACAACCATCAGATAATTTCTTTAAAACTTATTTGAATATAATAATTAATACTGTGAAAACTTCTATTGATAGAGTAAGCACTAATTGAAATACTAAATTCTGTCCACGAAATTTTGGCAGTGGGTGCGGGCAGATATCTCGCGCTGCCGTGCCTCAGTGTCCTGCCGCAGCACGTACTCCGTCCATTGCTGCAGCAGAGGTATTGGATGATCAACAAATTTAGCCAAAATTACGAAATCCATGAGTAACAAACTTATAACCACAACAGCACCAACCACCAACAGTGTAACCTATCAAAACATTGACTACAACCGTAGATAATGAGGGCAAAATGGATTCGCACTTTCGGCAGTTTCTTTTCAGGTTTTTGATGTATACCTAACGTGACCATTATTTATTTCCCTCAATCCGGGACACTTCACAGTTTTAATAATTTTTATTAGAATGAAACTCATATTTATGGAAGCTTTGTATTTATTTATAAGAAAAACGAAAATCAGAACAAATCTTGTGTACGCTTGTGGGCTGGTTCTATATTTTTCCGATGAGGTTTTCGGATATGAATGTGTTATTAGCATGACTTGATGGTATTATCCTTGGTTATCAAAATATTTTCTGATGCGATTACTAAATACGCGCCAGTTTTATATTAAATTTATTGACACGGGATACCCTTTTTGAGGAGCTCGTGGCTAAATAATTACAGCCGCATAGACCGATCTTCCGGGTTAAGCCACGCTTGCCGAGGTTGGTCTGTGGATGGGTGACCATTTACCATAGCGAGTTTCCTCCGTGCCTCGGAAAGCACGTAAAGCCGTTGGTCCCGGCTGTCATTTGTAGATCTTTGACTGTCGTTACTGTTGGTCAAAAGCCAGAAAGTCTGATAACCAGTCTTACCAAGAGTATCGTATTACCCAGTTACTGGGTTGTGGAGGTCTGATAGGCAGTCACTCCATGTAAAATACTGATATTCAGCTGCATCCGGTTCAACTGGAAGCCGACCCCAACATAGTTGGGAAAAGGCTAGGCAGATGATGATGGGATACCCTTTTTTCAAAGCGGGACATTTCAGTGTTTTTGGGGACAACGGAACACATAGCTCAAAAGCGGGACTCTCCCGATCAAAATGGGACGTATGGTCACACTATGTATAGATACTACTCATGTATACTACTGGTAGTGCGACAGGTCGATTACCTTCACACACTGGATGCAAATTCAGAAAAAACATGGTAGAATTATTAATTTCTTCTTCAATCAACAGAATTTCCTATGCAAAATGTGTTCTAAGTAAACTATTCTCTAATTTTGTTAGTAGCTAATTCTATGCATTCTTGCTACCCAATACATTTCTAGGAACTTCTTCTACATCGTGAGGTTATATTGAATCTTTGACAAATAATGGTTGGGTAGAGAATCGGTTCAATATGAGCGCCTACTATTTCGTAATTATCAATAAAACCTGCAAAAGAACTTACAAGAATCAAAGGCGTTTTATAAATATCAAAAAATACTACACTGGTCTCAAAATAAACTTCAGCTTTTAACACATCCAAATTTTTGTATTTATCACGAATCAAATGTTAAACCCTTTTCATCTTTGAGTTTTGCATCTAGTATGGTTACCATTGATTTAAAACTAATAATCAAATTACGGTAGCAAATCTTTGTTGTCTAAATTTTTCCTTTCACATATCATAACATATTGTGGTAATTATGGTTACACCAATCTCTGTCAAATTGAAAGTTATCCCTCCTTTAGTTTAGCTGAATGTAAAGTGATCTGTTTTTCCTTTGGAAGTAAGGAACCCTAAAAATATAAGTCACATCATCATCATCTCTTGTTCAAAACAGTTTTTTAAATGACTTTTGCAACTTGATATATCAGTTCAAAGGTCAGATTTTGATGACGTAGTAGCAAAAAATGATCGCATACAAAATGCTGTACTTTCAAAAAATACTAACCATATTTTTGGTGGCTCACAGACCACTTTCGCCTAGTCTCCAGCAAATATCTTTGTCAACTATATAATTTATTCTAAACAAAAAAGGTGCAATGGCATTTAAAATACCAACAGTATTTTCATCTCTGTTATTTATAAGATGGTTTTGCTTTATGATGATACAGACCTACATATTGTACACCACAGAATTCTAAATGAGTCGTATACAATTGAATTCAGACAAAGTCCTTTTTTGGGGTTCCGTAGTCAACAAGGAACATTTATAGTTTCGCGCTGTCCGTCCGTCCGTCCGCAGCTTAGCTCAGAGACTGTTAGTACTAGAAAGCTATAATTTGGCACAGATATACATATAAAACACGCCGACAAAGTGGTAAAATAAAATCATGAAAAATATTTTTTTTTGAGGGTGCCTCCTGTACATCTAAAGTGGGGATGTTTATTTTTTTTGTCGTCTGCCTCATCGTGTGGGGTGTTGTTGGATAGGTCTTTTAAAAATATTATCAGTTTGTGGAAACAATTTTTCGATTAAGGGATCCGTTTCTGAAATATTAAACTTTATAGTGCTAATTTTTGTTAGGGTAAAGTGTCCCTCCCCCCCCCCCCCCCCACCTGCCAGCTAAACGGCTAGTTTTGGGTATGTGAAAAAAATCACGGTAGTACTAGTATACACAACGAAGTTAAAACGGAAACTATCACAGCTAAGTAGGCTTTACAAGTTTACGAGTAATAGTCGACCAACCGGAAAAGTAATTTCGTACAAATTCCATTGAAAAATTACTAAGCCCTCTTACTACTAAACTATGGAACCCTATTGCTGCGCGTGGCCCAACTCGCATTTGGCCGGTTTTTTAAAGTCTGTAAAAAAACTCAAGTCAGTAAAAATATAATAATATTTTTAAATACTTCGCTGATTATGACATCAACAGTAACACAGATACGCTTTGTGCCTTATCTATTCAAAATTAATGTACCTAGATTACGCCATCTATTTTTGAAGATGCGAATCACAACCTTACCGTAGATACAGCAAAATAAACAACTACAAATAATGCATTTGAATGGATAAGTTAAATTACAATCACTGAAACAACACTTCAAGCACGTTTCATTTTCATTGTTGCAACATATTTTCTGATAAAATGCTTGTAAATGAAATGAACAATTGTTATGAATATTGCCGTAGCCGTCAATAATCCTATCAATAAAGTTAGGACTAATTCAAGTTCTAGGTACTGTGTCCATGACATGTTGGCAGCGGGTGCGCGCAGATGTTCCGCGCCGCCATGGCGAAGTACGTGCTCCGTCCACCACACGGCTCGCTCCAGCGGACGCATTGGCTCGTCGTGCTTCAGCTTACTTAGTCTGACTACGTTCTGATGATAGCTGTAAATGAAAATCAACTAAAAATGTTTCTAAGTTTTTAAATATGGTCCTGGGTCACAAAAAATAATTCAAAAGTATCTTGACGTGGTTCTACTGTGTTGCCATTTTAATCTATACTAATACTACAAACGCAAAAGTAAGACTCTGTCTGTGGCGATCTCACGCCTAAACCACCACACCAATTTTGATGAAACTTACTATAGAGATAGTCTGGAACCCGGAGCAGGACACAGACTACTTTCATACCGTCAAATGCGGAATTCGCGATAAACGACATCCACCCGAGCGAAGCCGTGAGCGACCTCTAGTGTTATATATTTATCATAAAAATAAAATAAATAAGTATTACATCTTACCTTTAAAAAAGATGTTTTAAATTTCTTAGTGGTGAGTTTATCTTTACTAACCTGTCGTCACCAATTATGGATTTTATTGCATTCTTGAAGTTTTCCTCAGTAAGCGTTTCCAGTTCCAGTTTAAGTCCAATCTTATGGTACTCATATTTCTCTACATTATACCACTGGTCACCCAACATCGGAATACCAATCAGTGGTACTCCTGCTGTTATAGCTTCATCTGTTGATTGTAGACCTCCTTGTGTTACGAACAGCTTCACTTTAGGATGTTCTGCAAAACAGTCATTAGTAATTATTTTGATGAAATTATGATAAATTCAATGTTTAGAAAATTAAAAGAATTCTGTGCCGAGCTTATTTTAAAAATTAATAAAGATTTTTATAAGGAATTAATGACTCACTTAGTAGATCTGACTGCGGCAGCCACTTGGATATCCTGATGTTGTCGGTACGTCCAGGCAATTCATCTTTGTTCCACTTCCATAACACGTCGTAAGGTAACTGAGAGAATACTCGCACTAATACTTGTATTTTCTCTGAAGGTAACAGAGATGGGTCCACATTTGTGCCAAAGCTTATGTATATTGCACCGTTTTTAGAAGAATCTAAGTATGATTTCAAATCCTGAAACAAACAAATTTTTTTAATATATTTCAACCTCTCCTATGCGTTTAAAACCAAGATGTCAATATAAGAGTACTTACTGTTGGCAATTCTTTTTCGGGGTTTTGGTGTAATCCACCCATGTATACAACCGAAGGAGGGACAGGTCGGTTACCTTCAAACAATGGATGTATATTCAGAAACAACATGGCAACATTATTATTTATTTCTTCAACCGGTGGAAGATCAGATCCAAAATGTTTTCTGAGCATAATGTTTTCTTCTGCATAGCTGTTTTTATTCACTCTTTCTATACGATAGTTATGGTACACTTGTGCCAATTTGTCCCAAATCGTGAGGTTATTAAGTTTTCGACTAATGTTTCTTGGATACAGAAAAAAATGAGTGGGAACGCCTATAATTTGATAATTATCAAGATAATCTCCAAAAGAACTAACTATGATCACAGGCGCCTTATGGATATGTGAAAATACTACGGCAGGTCTCACACAACCTTCTGCTAATATCAAATCAAAATGCTGGTCTTTATCACGAATCAAATTTTGCACTTGTTTGTCGTTTAGTTGTGCGTCAAATATTTTCACCAGCAATCGTACAATTATTTCATAGTCCACTATCAGGTCATTTTTATTGCCCTTTGGTGTTGCCATATATTCTTCTTGCCATACACGATATGATAAATCATGGACATCAATCTCTGTCAAATTAGAAGGTGTTCCTCCTTTAGGAAAGGCGGGATCTGGTGAGATGACAGTAACCACGTGACCACGCTTGGCTAGCTCATGAGTAAGAGGACGGAATACAATTTGGTGACTGATTGATGGAGTTGGGAACACTGCCAATATCTTTGCAGCTTCATTTGGACTCACTGCTAAACTGAAGCACGTCACAAAAAATAAAACAACTGACATTATTGCACAGGTACCCACTTGAATATATTGAGGAAGATAAACTAAATAGCCTGAAGTTGTATGGCTCTATTTATATGTCCTATTCGTTAAATATGACATTAATTACCCAGATAATACATTTTATTGTATAATTCGTGTGTGCAATGTGAAACTTTTATTCAAATCTGAATTATATTAATTTAATAGGTAGATAGTAAAACAAATTGTGTTCGTTGCATAATTTTAATCATTATTCGTTGAATGTTAAATTCAAAATAAATTCACAAATAAATAACGTTACGTTTACGATTCCACTGTCCGGATTTTATAGTTTATGATGTATGAAAAACCTGCGCAAAATTAAGTTTATCAAGTGATGTTCCACATGGAATTAGATATGAATGCAATCCAATTTGCAGAATAAATCATTTTATTTCATTTCAATGATTTTCGGATTTATTCTTTTACTTGTGCTATGGCTATGAGACATTCCTTTAAATTTTTAGTTATCTACGCTATTGTTTTTAGGAATTGATCACTAGGTAGTTACAGGTACGTTAAAATCACAAACAGTAAGTAATGTTTAAAACCATTTGGTTAGTGTGTCAATATGATATCGACATTCAGAATTCGAGGAATGAAAACATTTTCGAGACTGTACTGCGTGAAATGTATAGATTTCGTTGTAGGCCTCTTTAAATCGCGATCAACATACAAATTACGATCCATAACACCTGTTTTAGCAAGGACTCAACGCAGTATTATGATTTTCTGAACCTTAACGGTCAATCAAGATGAGCGGAAACTCTATTTAAAGAAATGGTTCAAAATATATTATTGCCTTGGTGGGTCACTTTTGTCTTTCGTTGATGTAATACATGGAGTTTACATTATTTAGTTGTTGTGACATAATGTTGTTTTCCGACTTCCACGCGGACGGAGTCGCGGGCAAAGCTAGTATCAAATACGAAAGAAAATTCCTCAACTGTTCTAAAATTCTCATCATTGTTTTGAATGCGTTTTTGTCTCTTCTTAAAGATTTCCTGCATTTCTTGCTACAACCAAGTTTTTATATCTCAATTCCCATGCAATAAGACTATTATAAAAAACCATTGTCAAATTGGAATAGTACCTAGAGATATCTTAGAGCTTGCTAATAAAACGAATGAAAATTAAAATATGATGTAATGATGTCACAACGAGAAAGAGAACACATCCTGAAGACTCCTATGAAAATATGTCTAGCTTGATGAACGTGATGCTCAATAATGTTCAACAAATGTTTACGGAGCTGAAAGCTTGTCAACAAGAGCAATTCACACAAATTAGGGAAGAAATCATTGCTTTAAAAAATCAGAATGAACACCTGCTCACCACAAACACCGAACTAAATAAATCTATGCTCATAGTTCTAGAGGAACAAAACCAGTTAAAGATACGCGTTGAAAAATTGGAACAAGAAAATAAGCCGAATGAGTGTTTTGGCCTTCTAGAACAACAAGTGGAGAACCTTGAGAGGAAATTGAGAGAGACCACCGTTGAAATCAGGAATCTTCAGACAGAAAATCTTACCCAAATGACCCAGGCAATTGAACAAATCCACGAAACTTTAGAACTGGAGTACAATCCCCGAGATATCCGCAATACTTTCCGTCTGCCTTCAAAAAATAATGGCCCAAGTCCTATAATCATCGAATACTCCAACATCCCACTAAAAATAAGACTCATCCAAGCATATAAGAAATTTAACCAAAATAACAAAGACAATAGATTAAATACAAGTATACTGAAGTGGACAACCGAAAAAAGGACTATCTATATTAATGAATCACTGACCAAGAAGGGTAGTCATCTTCTTTACCTGGCGCGCAATCTAGTGAAGAATAGTGACTGGAAGTTCTGCTGGTCGACTGGAGGTAAAGTTTTCATAAAAAAGGAAGAAAGAGAATCGGCTATTGAAGTAAAGTGTTCAGAGCAAATTGCTCAGTTGTCTAACAAAGCCCCAGAAACTTGACTAGGATTTCCAAAGTATATTGTTCATGGCCTTTCAAGGATTTATTTTAATTTAGTTATGCATGTTTTTATTTTTTACCTAACGATAAGTTCATTGCGAATAAATACTATGTTTCACTACTCGCGCGATAAGCTTTTGTTAACTTTTTACTTGTGTGATCTAGCTTTTAGTTCTCTATGGAATGTCTTCTATACTGCTCAGATGTACTCACCCTATACCACTCCACCCATTTATCTATGCAGCATAACAACCCACCAACAATTACACTGCACCTCATTACACAAACAGCCATACTGCAATATATCGGTTACGTATCATAATACCTACGTTTATTTTAACTATTTTCAACTTAACTACGCTTGACTCACATATGTACATAACACATAATGATCGACTCAACTACAGTTTAACTTACCTAATCTTGATTAAACTAAAATTAATTGCACTAACGAACGATTCATCTAATGATTTTTTAAGATATTGGATGTTTCAACTATGTATGAAATACCTAATGGACGACTCGCCTACAGTTTATTAATACTGATAATTAGACAATGGTGAAAACATTTCTGCGAGCAACTTGGAAATAGCGCTCGCCGGCCGCTGCCGCGGCACCGCTCGCTTCGCTCGCTCGGCTCGCGCGCGGTTGGTCACAGTTCTAACCTAACCTAACCTATTTCACTCAGTTCAAAATGATGAATCATACAATCTGCCTGCGACTAGATAATTAGACAATGGTAAAAACATTTCTGCGGCAGATTGTATGATTCGTCATTTTGAACTGGGTGAAATAGGTTAGGTTAGGTTAGAACTGTGACAAACCGCGCGCGAGCCGAGCGAGCGAAGCGAGCGGTGCCGCGGCAGCGGCCGGCGAGCGCTACTTCCAAGTTGCTCGCAGAAATGTTGTCACATATACAAAATCACCAGTAAGACAAACACAAGACCACAGATAAATCAACAGTAGGTGAATCGTCCATTAGTTTAATCAACATTAGGTGAATTAATTGTAGTCGAATAAACCGTAGATGAATTCTCCATTATGGATTTCGTCCATTAGTTATTACAAAAATAGGTGAAACGATCATTAGGTGTTTTAAACGGTAGGTCTTTTGACCGTAGTTAAGTTGAAAATAGTTAAAATAAACGTAGGTATTATGATACGTAACCAATATATCATACCAACACGCACACTACACCACGTCGCTTCAACATCCGCATCATCCCCTATCATCGCGTAAGAATACACTTATTTATACTCCCCCTTTGCCCATAACTTACCTGAAGCCCCGAAAAAGTGATTCCAATAATGCAACGTTACTTATTCGTACCACTCTCCTCTTGCTTCCAATTCTTCTCACTCTTACCAAATCAAAATGACCAAAATGTTATCATGATAGATAACATAAATGAAATATCTAGAGAATTGGAAGCAATATCAGTGTCCGAATCCTTCACGTGCCCCCCGGATCAGTGTTATAGATACATAATTAGGAAAAATAAATCTATATTAGCAATTCATTTGAATATCGACAGAGTCAGTACAGTAGTCGACAGTAGTCGACAGAGGGCGCTGTCGGAACAAACACGTACTGAACGATCGGTCTGCGAAAAATTAAAATTAAAAATGTAAATAATGCAAATTCCTTGCCAAACTGTGTAATAAGTTTAAGTTTTGACAGTAATCCACTAGTGTAATAAAGTGAAATTGCTGAACTCTGCTTTATTCTCCAGTGATTCAAAACTAAAATCATAGTGAAGTGCTCCAAATGAATAATACATATTTTCTTCCTAAAAAGTAATAAAAACAAAAATAAACATTGTTACAAGACTATTTTCGGAAGCACTGTACAATATGACCCATCGCTTTTATATAGTAGCTATTTTTTTTTGGGTAGAATATGGTGTTTTTAGTGTGTTTTTGAAAACTAAAAGTTGCGGAAACCCATAGGTTACGAGAAAAAAATCTCCAAAAGTGTCATTCGGGATTGGTGGGATTGTGGGAGTATTAAGGGTGGGGGGTCGGGATGGCGGCCCAAATTTTATGTCAAAGTAAGAATTAGGTCAAGGTCACCTCCAAGGTCAAGGTCAAAGGTTCAAAAGGTCAAGGACATACAAAATTTTTTTGAAAATCGTGGAAACTTGCCTCAAATCGTGCTAAATGCCAAAGGTCAAGGTCATATCAAAGTCAAAGGTCAAAATTCTAAGGTCAAGGTCATTTCTTTTGTCTTTTTAAAAAAAAAAACTCTACCATACTTACATCATATTCAAGGTCAAAGTAATTCACAGAATACAGTATTAAGGTGCAGTCGACGGAGCCCCGCTTCGCGGGGCACCTATTTCTGGGTAAATGGTTTGAAAAAACCTAACATGAAGGGCATGACGGGGGCTGCATTCGCTCGCTTCGCTCGCTCATTCTAGCCCCCGTCATCCCCTTCAAACCTAACCTATCCGAGTCGGGGTGTCCCAATTCCCGAGCTCGCTGCGCTCGCTCATGCATTGTAGGTTCATTAGTATCCAGGTGCAGTCGACGGATACACGCTTCGCGAGGCACCTATTTTTGTGTAAAAGGTCTGAAAAATAGGTGCCCCATATGTGTGTTTGTGTGGTGTGTAGTTTGATAGGTAAACAACAAATAAAAACCTCAAAAATATATGAACACGAAGACTGACAACTGTCAAACGCGTTATTCACATCAAATTGATCAAATTCCATAAATTACGTTCCGTTATCCACAATTATTAATAAGTACAAATAAAACTATTTCATTTTGAATCCTAATAATTACATTATTCACATAATATTTTATTTAATAGCGTTAACAACAATTTAAAATTAAAAAAAATGTTAAAAACTGCTTTATTAGTATCAAAAAACATTTAAATCCGCTGTCACTTAGTCTGAACGTAGAACGAAACGACCAATTAGTGAAATTTTTACATTATCTGTGGCAAGTTATGTCAATTTATACGTAAATTAATTAGAAATTATTGAAACTTTAGGATTTTTTTTCTCGAAAACTGTGCGGCTCTGCAGTAAAAGGTTTTGTGAAAAGCTTTAAGAAGTATGAGATCTACACGCAAAAAAATTGTGAAGCTCCAAATCAGCGGGTCATATTGTACAGTGGAGCCCTATTTTCCTTCAAACAGTGCCAATTTAACACCAAAATAACAAACAGTGAGTACGGAAACTATAACTTTTGTAGATATCAAAGTTATAAAATTCGAAAGTCGTTATTACAATTAAATTTAAATTACCCACGCCGATACAAAAATAAAAAATAAAAACAACACCAAATTGAAAACAGCGACATCTATGAGAGGAAAATCGCAACGTGCAAACTATTGACTACATTAAAAAATCTAGTAGAAACGTCAACCGATCAAGACACACCAATCAAGTTAATTCAGCATTTCTTCGCTAGATGGCGCACCCTGTACTAAACCTCTAAAATAATAGTAAACCATCTGAATACATATTCAAAATGTTTCAATGTGAAGGATGTAAAAACAATATTAATGATAATAAATTCATAAAATGCATATATTGCGCTAAATACTACGATCTACTATGCGCTAATCTGTCTCTTATCTTCTTCGATACAATGTCAGCTGAACAGAAAAACATTTGGAAATGTCAATCTTGTATATGTAATATGCCGAAAAGAGACAATTCTAATTCTTTCATCAGACCATCGATCCAAAATAAAATGCCTGAAGATTCTGTAATGAACGTTACAATCAGACGAAAACCAAACCAACATACACAACAAAATTACCTCAACGACCACGAAAGTGACCAGTCTGTTGACGATATTCTGGGCGATACAATGAACCAAACAACAAACAGTTCAACACCTGCGATTAGAAGGGATAGCATTACATTGGAGCAGATCGGCCTCTTATTGGATGCTAAACTAGAAAAGATGAAAACATCCCTGATTGAAGACGTTAAAAATGCGATCCAAGTAGAGCTGAACACTGCTATAATTAAACTCCAAAACCAGGTAGACCTCACCACCATCAGGCTTACAAATGAACAAAAAACTATAAAAGAAAAAATTTACGTAATCGACCAAAACATTGAAAACATTGAAAAACAACTACACCAATTAAAAAATACAAAGAAAATAGTCCTCTACGGACTCACTGAGAGCCACCATGAAACCGAATACGAACTGATAGACCGTGTCTCTAGAATTTTTCACGAGCTAGTCAATATAAATATTAATCCATACATCGAAGAAATAAAACGCATCGGAAAGAGAGGAGATAGAAGACCGCTAGCAATAGAATTAATGAATAAAAGAATGACGAAATATGTTATAGAAAACGCAAGAGATTTTCAAAACTCCGGACTAAGCGTAGGACCATTTATGGATCCTAAAACATTACAACAGCGAAATGAGCTCAGAGAAACATTACGTATAGCTAGACAAAACGGCAAACATGCTATTATTAAAAATAATAAACTTTATATAAACGGCAAAGAATTTAAAGCGAACCCGACAACACCAACAGAAACAACCCAGGAGCCAGCTAATACTAAAGAGATCGAAACAACAAGCCCAACAAACCACGACGAGATGACCAACAATAATACTCAACAGCAACAAGACCGCACACCACCACCGCCGCGCACCTCCACGTCGACGCGCAGGACAACACCACGGAACCAGACATTTCGATACTAAAGTCAACATTACTTTTCAAAATATACAAAGCATAGGTAATAAGCTAGATTTAGTTGAACACTGTTTACTAGAATATAATATAGATATTTTATTATTGTCGGAACTATGGAAAAATAAGGATTACTGTGATACTATTTTAATACCAGGCTATAAAATGGCATCTACCTACTGCCGGAAAACTCATGGCGGCGGAGGAGTATGTGCAATTATAAAAGATACGATAGATTATATTGAAAGAAAAGATATAAATAACTATTCAAAAGAATTTATCATAGAATTTAGTGCTATAGAAATACCAAAACTAAATTGTGTTATAATAGGTTTATATAGAGCTGATCGTAACATTGAAGTATTTTATGAACAAATAGAAAAGGTCCTATATAAAATAAACACCAAAAATATAAGTAAATACGTTATAATAGGAGGTGATTTTAATATAAACATGTTAAGCAAAAATAAAGAAAATAAAGATCTAGTACATTTAATGAATTCACACAACCTTAAACAACTAATAAAAGAACCTACAAGAGTAACAAAAACATCGTCCACTTGTATAGACTTGCTCTTCACTAACTACACACCCCTCATAAATAAATCCTATGTACAAGACTATGGTCTTTCAGACCATAAGGCTGTCAATATAACAATAAATTCAAAAAATATACACAATAACTATAACAAACCGTGGTACATACAAAAAAGAATATTCACAAAAAGTAAAATAACATCTTTTAACGATTCACTAAAAAATATAAAATGGCACGAAATTATCGATACAAATACAAGTCTCAATCACAACTACAACTCATTCATCACTATCATTACGCAATTACTAAACGAATACATACCAATACAAAAAATAAAAATAAAAAGTAAGCCCAAAAAAAGATGGCTAACCCCAGCTCTTAAAAATTCATGTATCCACAAAAGAATATTAAAAACAATACTAAATGAAACAAAAAATAAAGTTATACAAAACTATTATAGAAAATATAACCAAATACTAAAACGCAGCATAAAAATATCAAAAAAACTCGATTATATCAAACAAATGAAAAACTCCGACAACAAAACAAAAACTATGTGGAATATAATAAACCAAAAAACAAAAAAGCCCAAAAATTTTACCCGGAAAAACATATCACTGACAGTAAATAACCAAACAATAAACTGCTCGGAAACCATTTCAAACATATTTAACGAATATTTTGCGACAGTCGGGATAGACCCTAACAACACAAGTCATAACGAAAAAAAGGGTAGACCAGTAATAGATTCGCCCACGTGCTCAATGTACCTACGCCCTGTAGATCGAAAGAAAATCATAGACATAATTCGCTCAATAAAAAATAAACACAGCTGTGGCATAGACGACATTCCCCCAATCCTACTTAAACAATGCGCAAATCATCTATCCATACCACTAACATATTTAGTTAACCAAAGTTTTCAAGATGGCCAATTCCCCGACCCGCTAAAAATCTCACTAGTAAAACCCATACATAAAAAAGGGAACACCGACACCCCTAGTAATTACAGACCCATAGCCCTACTACCCACATTTTCCAAAGTATTCGAAAAGGCTATGTGTAACCGCTTATACAATTTTTTAGAAACATATAAAATTCTCGATGATTGTCAAAATGGATTTAGACGATCAAGGTCCACCACCTTAGCTGTTTACAAATACGTACAGATGACCCTTCAACATATAAACGACAAGAAGTATGTTTTTGGTATTTTACTTGACATGACTAAAGCTTATGACAAGGTACTATATAACATACTTCTTGACAAACTGCACGGCTCAGGCATTCGCGGTCCGGCCTACTCCTGGTTTAAATCCTATCTACAAAACAGATCTCAAATAGTACAAATAGAAAATTACAACATAAATACAAACGAAATAAAAACAATCCGATCACAAGAAAAAAAAATATCATGTTCAATTCCACAGGGCAGTGTACTAGGATGTGTACTATTTTTATTATACATTAACGACTTACCAAAAGTTCTAAATAAAGATACAACCCTACCAGTTTTATTCGCAGATGACATATCAATCTTAATAAAATATGATAAATTTAACAACCCTACACCTATATTACAAGAAACCCTGGAAACAGTATCACGATGGCTTCATGACCATAACTTAGAAATAAATTATAATAAAACTAAAACAATACAATTTAGATCTTATAAAACTCCCCCTTTAACAATAGATACATCCTTTCGAAATATAACTTTAGAAAACGTAGACACATTCAACTTACTCGGCATTAACATAGACACCCACATTAACTGGAAAACCCACATTGAACATATAAAGTCAAAACTATCAAAATTCACTTATGCTCTTTTTCAAATCAAATGTAGTACAAACATTGAGACAGCGCTATCGGCTTACTTTGCATATGCGTACTCCTGGTTGAGATACGGCATCATGCTATGGGGAGATAGCGTTAACATTCATGACCTATTTGTTTTACAAAAAAAATGTATACGAATCATAGCCCAAATAGATAATCAAAGTAGCTGCAGACCCTTTTTTATTAAATATAACCTTCTTACACTCCCATCTATTTACATTTATGACATAAGCATATTCGTTTTTAAAAACATTAACAATTTTACGAAAGTTAAGGATACCCACAATATAAACACACGGCATAAAAATAGATTATATTTACCACCATCTAGGATTAAAATGCTCAACCAAAGTCCCTACTACATGGCAGTTAAAATATTTAATAAACTACCGAATGATCTTCAAAACGAAACAAAAGAAATAGTATTTAATAGAAAATTAAAAACATATTTAATAGAAAAATGCTTCTACTCAATCAAAGAATATTTATAAAATAAAAAAGTTTAAAACCCCTAATATAAGCACAAATGAGATAAACCTAAATAATAACCATAAATAACATAATAAACCTAAATAAATAAAACATACAACTTATAATACACCTATACCAATACCTATATAGTATATACTCGATAACGAATTACTCGATAAACTATGTTATTTTAGTTCTAGTACCTATCCATGATTAAAAATATTGTGTTTAAATATAACAATAGTCAAAAATTAGGAACTATGTACTAAGTAGACACATAAGAAAATTTATAAATATGTATACTTTTATCTAATTAGAGCCCTCAAATATTGCAACACCTGGAAAAGGTTGCTAAGCTGTACCTACTTTATATAATAAGACCTGTATTATAAACCTTAGTGTGCAAATAAATAGTTTTGAGTTTTTGAGTTTATCCGTAGCATAAACAAAAACCTCGATCAATTTAAAGCGATTCTTGACCAGTTAGTTACAGTGTGACATCATTACTCTCAGTGAATGCTGGTTATCTAAATCTCCGTCAATTCCGAGATTAGAAGGCTACAATTCTCATTTCACAGAATCTATCTCTAATCAAAATTATGGGCTAGTTATCTACGCAAGGAAAGAACTTAATTATAATATTTCGGAACCAAAAACATTGAAAGATGCAAACTGTCTAGTTTGCACAATAAATAATGAATTTGTATTCATTGCCATTTACAGGTCCCCCTCAAATCTAAACACCGATAACTTTATTGATAGCTTGGATAATCTTTTATGCGATCTAAAAACCCGTAGTAATATTTGTATAATGGGAGACATCAATATTGACATAAAGGAAAATAACAATGATAATAGTTCAGGCGATTACTTAAACTTAACATGTTCTCATGGCCTGTTACCTGCCCCTACATTCCCTACCAGGAACAAAAACTGCCTGGATCACATAATATTGAAAACCAAATGTGAGTCTACTGCTGTAGTAATACAATCGTTTATTACGGATCACTGTCCAACACTACTAAATACCACTATTAAGACCCAAATCACTACCCCAATAGAACGGACAAATGTAGATCACCCTGCGATAATAAGCGATCTCTCTGCAGCAAATTTCTCGCCTGTATTATGCTCTCAAGACCCTAATAATGCTACGAATCTTCTTGTCTCTCAAATCGCTACCATAATTAAAAAGCACACAATAACTTATGCGACTTCTCGCACTAAAAGACCTATCAAGCCATGGATCACACCAGGCTTGTTGCGCTGCATCCGGAATCGAGATGCCCTACATCTGAAACTAAGGAGGAACTCGGGTAGTAATATTTTGAGAATCACTTACGCAAGGTACAGAAACTTTTTTAAATAAGTTGCTAAAAAACCAGAAAAGGCTTTGGCAAAACCTCTAAAGCAATTTGGGATGCCGTTAAAAGAATCTCACATCTAAAAACTTATAAATCATCTACTTCTGACACACTACTAAAATCTCAATCTGATCCGTTGGAATCTGTAAACCATGTTAACCGTTTTTTCGCTAGCATCGGGAGAGAACTGGCCAGTAAAATAACAACTCCTGCATCGCATAATAATCTTATAAAACAAGCCAAAAACTCCCGGTTGGACTCATTTGTGCTACTGGATGTTGATCATGAGGAAATAGAAAGAATAATTCTCAATCTTCGCACCTATAGCGCGGTTGGCTATGACGGTATCTCTACGACCTTAATAAAATCCACCCGTTCCGTTCTAGTACCTCTTTTAACTCATATTTGTAATCTCTTGTTGGCTCAGGGCGTATTCCCTGACGCCTTCAAAAAGGCTATAGTGCATCGAATTCATAAGGGCGGTGCTAGTGATGTGGTAAACAACTATCGGCCCATTTCAGTACTCCCCGCCATGTCAAAAATTTTAGAGAAAGTTCTAAATTACCGCCTGGTGAATTACCTAGAAGCTAAAAACCTTCTAGCAACTAATCAACACGGTTTCCGTCGCGGCCTATCAACTAATGATGCTGTTTACTCACTGGTGGAGCATACGGTAGCGCACCTGGATGGGGGCGATTCCTGCCTTGGAATTTTCCTTGATATCTCCAAGGCATTCGACACTGTCTCTATTCCAATGCTTCTATCCGAGCTAGAAGCTCTGGGAATTAGGGATAATCCCTTAAAAATATTTTCTAATTATTTGTCCAAACGTAGCCAAGCAGTTAAGATTGGCGATTACGTCAGCGAGAGTGAGGATCTTGATGTGGGAGTGCCCCAAGGTAGCATTCTTGCCCCGACTCTTTTCACCATCTATATTAATGACCTATGTCAAATGCAGCTACCCAATTGCAGGATCTTCACTTACGCTGATGATACTGCTCTTCTTGTACACGGGCATAATTGGGATAACGCTCGAATAAATGCAGAAGCAGCTTTCACCTAGGTTGCACACTGGCTATCTGCTAACTTGCTCACGCTAAATCTAACAAAAACAGTCTTTATTCCCTATGGTATTAGATCAACTAGTTTACCTCCTGCTGAAAATAATTCATTTTCTATCAAGGCACACACATGCACCATATACAGTTTGTTCATGTCCACATTTATTGAGAGCCTCACAGGTCAAATACTTGGGAATACTAATTGATCAACATCTCAGATGGGACCTTCATATAGATGTTCTCTCTTCTCGCCTTAGGAAATTAATTTATGTCTTCAAGAACCTAAGGCAAGTGGCCGACATTGGCATTCTGATGATGGTCTATTACTCACTGTGTGAGTCACTGATTACTTACTGTAACTCGGCCTGGTCTGGTGCGTCTAAGACGTATCTTCTGAAAGTAGAAAGATCACAACGAGCTGTCCTTAAGGTCATGGTCAATAAGCCTTTTCGATATCCCACCACGCAATTGTACAAGGATGTATCCGTTCTCAATGTTAGACAGTTGTACGTTCTACATGTTATCCTGAAAACCCATTCTGAACCCTACAATTCGTACTCGGAAACGAAGACATGATAGGGTGTGCCAAATTCGGCAGTGTAGAACAACCCTAGCCAAACAACACTTTTACTTTCTGTGTAATCATTTATATAATAAAGCAAATAAACTTTAAACATTTACCCTTTAAATAAGTTTAAAAACTCTTTAAATGGCTACAACCTTTAGACTACGATGCTACGGAAACACTTCTTAAATAGACTCCTCTCCTATTTCCCTTAATAAATTCTCATCTACCTGCGTCCACACTTTTAGTCTCATACCCTCACTCACATTCTATCACACAACCACCCATCTATCCCCGCACCGCACAATCACACTGCAAGCACACATACTCCGAACCTACACTGCATCCACGCACACCCTCCTAATACTCTTACACACTACATGTTTATTCACGCTCAGACAGGTGCAAACACTATCCTGATGCTGACACTATACACATTCTATGTAATTTGCCATTGACTCGTTCTTAGCAACTCGTATTCGTAGTCAGACCGAGGAACCACTGATGACTCAAAACACAGGAACTCACCTAGTTTGAGAGTCAGAGGCACTTCAATCTCTGCTACTTTTTGTAGCCTTACTTTTTGTAATACGTATCCATCTCTGTATATTGGAAAATGACTGAATAAACATTTTATTATTATTTCTGTAGATTTTAGATATCTCAGGACCCTGAGGTCCTGGGCCTTTGTAAGGCGTACGAGGGGTCGAAGCCAACTCGCAGAGGCCCCCTTGGTAGCTTTAGAGGAGATGAGACACCAACCGGCGATTATCCCTGTATGCACTATACAAGTACACCCAAGGACAATCCCCGGTTGATGCAGGACTATTATAGGGTATGGAAACAAAATATGGGACTATGGGTTTGAGTGGCTAAAGTTGACTGGTTACCTAAGACTATTGAAGAACTATGGCCCCTGCCTGATCAATGTTTATTTTACATGGATTAAATGGCAGGGGGTGACTTGCACACTCAATTAATGGGCCCCCGAAAACGGTCGCTAGCACATCGTGGCAAAGCGACAAGGGGGCAACATATTTTGAGGTGCTTGAGGAGTGGAGAGGTATTCCACGGCTATCAGGACAATCCCGGAAGTACGGTCAAGATCCCTACCAGCATCTTACTGAAATACTTCCTTCCTCCGAGCACGTTTGCTCTTGCGAATCTCCACTCAAACCGGCCAATGAAGGCAAGAGAGAGGTGGAAGCTCTGTTCCTCGTCAGTGTTCACTCCGGCCGGCCAATAAAGGCAAGCCAGAGATGAGGAACAAGACTTCTCCCGGGAGATCAGGTCCGTGGGGTCGCTACTGCCCAACAGCTCGCCACAAGCTGCCCTGCGGGCTTATTATTACTATTATTATGATTTTTAACAGACTTTGATCTACAACCGCAACATTATCGATCTATGCAATAAAACGTGCAGTTTTTTAAAATTATCAAATAAGATTTCCGACAAATGCAAAAGAAAAAGGTAACTGGTTGATTATAAAAATCTAAAGTAGCATTTATTTATTTTTTCGAAATCGAGCTCTTCATTTGTTGGTCCGTCACATTTCTGATGGCTCACAGACCACTTTCATCTAGTCTCCTTTAACTTATTCATGCCTTTACTTATAACATCTTTGTCAACTTTATAATTTATTCTAAACAAAAAATGTGCAGTCTTCAAAATGCAGATCACCTCTGTTATTTAAAATGTAGTTTGCATGATGATACATATCTATATTTTACAAATAGAAATCTATGTAAGTTGTACAGAATCGGATTCAGATAAAGTCCTTTTTTAAAGTCGATTAAAGAAACTCAATTTAATGAATATTATTTTACTATTTAGTTTTATTTACATTTTTACATACTTGGCTAATTTTAACATCAAAATTAACACAGATTCACTTTGTGCCTCATCTATTTGAAATTGATTCAGATTACGCCATCTATTTCTAAATATACGAATCACAACCTTACAATAGATACAGGAAAACAAACAACTACAAATAATGCATTTAAATTAATAAGTTAAATTACAACCACTGAAACAACACTTCAAGCACGTTTCATTTTGATTGTTGCAACATATTTTCCGATAAAATGCATGTAAATTAAATGAACAATTGTTATGAATATTGTCGTAGCTGTCAATAATCCTATGAATAAAGTTAAAACTAATTCAAGTTCCAGGTACTGTGTCCATGACATGTTGGCAGCGGGCGCTCGCAGATGTTTCGCGCCGCCATCGCCATGGCGCAGCACGTGCTCAGTCCACCACACGGCTCGCTCCAGTGCACGCATTGGCTCGTCGCGCATAATCTTACCTAGTCTGACTACGTTCTGATGATAGCTGGGAATGAAAATCAATTAAAAATGTGTCTAAGTTTTTAATCTAAATAATATTTTATATAGTCCTGGGACAAAAATTGTTTAAAATATCTTGGCGTGGGTCTACCGAGGTAACGTTTTGATTTTATAAAAGGTTAGTCAGAAAGGGGCTATTGATCTGAAAGGGTGTTAAAGAAGCCATAATAATGTATAACCATTATTCTTCAACTTTCCCCAAAAGTTAATAGTTTAAAAGAAATACTTATTCTAAGATTCATAAAACGTACGCCAAAATCCTTCTATCCTCAGCCATGGTTGGCTTGGTATTTACATTTAAGTTCATAATTTGGGCCACGTGTTAGATACTCCATTTTCTGAATTCGTAACTAAAGCAGGGATAGAGTTTTTGAGAAAACGAGAATGTAAATCAGTTTGCATGGAAATAAAAATTATCGAATTTTGTAATGTTAACCTTAGCTTTAAAGCAGTCACAAACTTAAAGTGGCCCGTGAATTGGTAACCCCTTTCCGACGTTTATTATCAAATTAATTCAGTGTTATTAAATTTACCTAAAACAACATTTTTTTAAATTTCTTATTAATGGGGTGGAATTTAATGACCTGTCATCTCCAATTATAAAAATAATATCAAAAGTTCTCATTAATAAGTATCATCTAATCTAAAAAATCTTTCTTTTAAATGTCTTATTGGTGAGTTTACTAACCTTCCAATTACGGTGTTTATTGCATTCTTTAAGTTTTCCTCAGTAAGTGTTTCCATGTCCAGTCTAATTCCAATCTTATGGTACTCATATTTCTCTACATTATACCACTGGTCACCCAACATCGGAATACCAATCAGTGGTACTCCTGCTGTTATAGCTTCATCTGTTGATTGTAGACCTCCTTGTGTTACGAACAGCTTCACTTTAGGATGTTCTGCAAAACAGTCAATTAATTATTTTGATGAAATTATGATAAATTCAATGGTTAGAAAATTAAAGAAATTCTGTGCCTAGGTTATTTTAAGAATAAATCAAGAAATTTTGAAGGAATGAATGACTCACTAAGTAGATCTGACTGAGGCAGCCACTTGGATATCCTGATGTTGTCGGTACGTCCAGGCAATTCGTCTTTGTTCCATTTCCATAACACGTCGTAAGGTAACTGAGAGAATACTCGCACTAAAACTTGTATTTTCTCTGCAGGTAACAGAGATGGGTCCACATTTGTGCCAAAGCTTATGTATATTACACCGTTTTTGGAAGAATCTAAGTATGATTTCAGATCCTGAAACAAACAAAAAATTATAAATATTGTATTTGTACAAAATCTATGCGTTAACAACCAAGATATTAATGTAAGAGTACTTACTGTTGGCAATTCTTTTTCAGGTTTTTGGTGTAACCCACCCATGTATACAACCGAAGGAGGGACAGGTCGGTTACCTTCAAACACTGGATGTACATTCAGGAAAAACATGGCAACATTATTATTCATTTCTTCAACCGGCGGAACAGCAGATCCAAAATGGTTTCTGAGCATATTGTTTTCTTCTACATAGCTGTTTCTATTCACCCTTTCTATACGATAGTTCAAATACACTTCTGTTAATTTGTCCCAAATCGTGAGATTATTAAGTTTTCGACTAATAGTCCTTGGATAGAGAAAAAGATGTGTGGGAGCGCCTAGTATTTTATAACCATCAATATAATCTCCACCAGAACTAACTATGATCACAGGCGCCTTATAGATATGTGAAAATACAATAGCTGGTCTCACACAAGCTTCTGCTAATATTAAATCAAAATGCTGGTTTTTATCACGAATCAAATTTTGCACTCGCTTGTCCTTAAGTTGCGCATCAAATATTTTCACCAGCAATCGGATAATTATTTCAAATTCCACTACTCGGTCGTTTATCTTACCCTTTGGTATTGTCATAAATTCTTCTTGCCATACACCATACGATAAATCATGGACATCAATCTCTGTCAAATTGGAAGGTGCTCCTCTTTTAGGAAAGGCGGGATTTGGTGTGATGATAGTAACCTCGTGACCTCGCCTGGCTAACTCATGAGTAAGAGGACGGAACACAACTTGGTGACTGATTGATGGAGCTGGGAACACCGCCAATATCTTTGCAGCTTCATTTCTACTTATTGCTAAGCACGTCACTAAAAATAAGACCCCCAACATTATTGCACAGGTACCCACTTGAGAATACTGAAGAAGATAAACTAAATAGCCTGAAGTTGTATGGCACTATTTATATGTCCTTTACGTTAAATATGACAAGTAATTACCCAGCTGATGATAAATTGTTTTGTGTAATTCGTGTGTGAAACGTGAAAATTTTATTCATATCTACGTGGGAAAAAAAATATTATTGTGCTCGTCGCAAAACTGAAATGCTACAGATTACCTGTATGTTTGATTCAGAATTCACACATATAACGTTATGATGAGCAGAAATTCTTCTTGAAGAAACGGTTGATGTTATTGAAAGAAAAGATGTTATTGCCTTGGTGGCTCACTTTTGTCTTTCATTATGATAAATGGGGTTAACATTGTTTAGTTGTTTCGACATAATTTTGTTTTCCGACTTCCACGGCGCAAAGCAAGTATCAAATAAGAAAAAATACTTAACTGTTCTAAAATTCTCATCATTATCGTTTTGAATGCGTTTTTGTCTCTTCTGAAAGATCTTCCTGCATTTCTTGCTACAACCAAGTTTTTATGTCTCAATTCCCATTTTATAAGACTATTATAAAAAAAAAAACATCGTTAGCTTCGAATAGTACCTGGAGATGTCTTAGAGTCTGCTAATATAAATAAAATTAAAATTTATAACTTCCTTTGAATTATACATGAGTTACGATGTAAATATTTTTTACAAGGTTTGATCCATAACAGCAACATTATCGATGGGTGCAATAGCAAATGTGCAGTATTTTTTTACACTATCATTGCGTGCTATATATAGCATGGTTCCAGTTCAGCAAGCCATGGAGTCCGCCGGCGGGTCCCAACGACTCCGTTGTGGTAGGCCATCACTCAAAATGAAATTGACTTGACTTGATTTTTTTTTAACATGTAGCTCAATGTATGCGCACGCCAATACTAGACATAATTTGTTCCATATTAGCAGGCCAGTAGTACAAAAAACTGTTTGAATTTAGGGGGTTACAGCGGATCCCACGGCGTACTCAAAGCATTCTTAACTAGCCGCTAGCGGACCCCACGGCCTGCTGTCAATGTTTCTTTAAAATAAGACCGGCCCTTTGCACTTGAAAACTTGGGGCCCACCAGCGGATCCAATGGCAGTGAGAGTATACTATCCTATTATATTTCCGTCTAGCACAAAAGAAATAGCCACCTGGTTAATTGTTAAAAATCTAAAGATGCATTTTAGTACATACAAAAATGCAAATACAATATCTAGCTTTAATTCCGCTGAACAAGATCGCCAGTATGGATGTAGTATGCAGCACCACCCTCCCGCCCGCAAGTATGCATATTATGCACATGGAGAAAGAGTGAAAAAATAATGCAACATGCAACCGAACCATTACACGACACGAAAAGCGCTGTTTTCGCGTCCTAACGGTCGAGGCGTCAACATATCCTGGGGATGCCCCGTGCAGGAGCGAATCACGTACCAATAACCGACACGTGATTCGCCCCTGCACGGGGCATCCTCAGGGTAATTTGACGCCTCGACCGTTAGGACGCGAAAACAGCGCTTTCGTGTCGTGTATTGGTTCGGTTGCATGTTGCATTATTTTTTCACTCTTTCTGCATGTGCATATACTTGTGGGCCGGAGGGTGGTGCTGCATACTGCATCCAAACCCGCGATCTTGTTCAGCGGAATTAAAGCCAGATATTGTATTTGCATATTTGCATGTACTGAATTTCTGTTAAGTAATGCCTGGTTCCATCATTTATGCAGTTAAGTTTTTATCCGAAATCGAGCTCATGACTTCATGGTCCACTATTAATATCGTCGTATCCTACGAATAGGGGCGTAACTGCATAATAGCTACTTTTCCGGAGACACTTTTTTGTGTTTAATTAAATTAAATATGTATTGGTGATTTCATGTAACGTGTATTGGTATCTTTAGGTTCGGCTAGGATTATTTTCAATAAATTACCTTTATATTTTATACGCATTTTTTCCCTTATATCCTTACTCTCTGCAGTGTTAATGCGAAGTAGGGCTGGACTTGAGCAATAAGTTACAGCCTTTTATCTGCGGAAATTTCGAGGCCACAATCGCCTTAATGTTATTTTTATATTATTCTGTTGCTGGTATTTATTTTTATGTCATAGGAATTTGTGTATAATAACTATTTTATCATTACCGGGAACATGTGAATGTAGTAAAAGCAAGAAATTATAGAATTACATTTTTTTGTTTTTAACCGACTTCAAAAAGGAGGAGGTTCTCAATTCGGCTGTATTTTTATTTTTTTTATTTTTTATGTGTGTTACCTCATATCTCCGTCATTTATGAACCGATTTGAAAAATTATTTTTTTGTTCGAAAGGGCATACTTCCCGATTGGTCCCATTTAAATTTTGTTATGATTAGACCATGAACTTCAGAGATATGGAACGGAACTCCTCATGGGATCAAAGCAAAATTCTCAAATTACTAATATTGCTTTGTTTATATTTGTTGTTGGGAACTGACTACTGGAAAAGAGGAGGGGGTGCATGTCCCGCCCTTCCCCCCTTTGGAATGTTTTCATTATATCGTGTAAGGTATCATTTGAAAGGACTTTTTATGGCCGACTACGTCAAAGCCAATAAGAAGGGTTATGAAGGAGGGGGTTAAAATTATGACACTAAAACGTATTTAATAAAAAATAAACTTTAAAAAAAAGTAAAAACCGACTTCAAAGAAATACTAAAAGGAGTAAAATAATTACCATAATATAAAATTAACAGTTTCAGAAGTCGGTGCAACTCTACACTGAAGCAAATAGAAGCCACCGACTTCTGAAACTGTTAATTTTATATTATGGTAATTATTTTACTCCTTTTAGTATTTCTTTGAAGTCGGTTTTTACTTTTTTTTAAAGTTTATTTTTCGAAATAAAATCTGAATTTTATTAATCTATTTGTTTTTTTCCGCCGAATAATGGCCGAGCGGCGCACGCTCTCCCCGCGCTCGCGCACCCCCACTACTCGCAAAGAAAGAGGGAATGACCTCGACCGAAAACCTAATTATTTGATAACCTATACCGTTTCTAATTGGTTTGTTGAACTGGTTATATGTGGTATGATGAGCAAAACTGAGTTATGCAATAAAAAAAAGAAAGCCCCTATATATGTTCGTTAGGGCACTATTCGTAGGATACGACGATATATTTGATGGCTCACAGACCTCTTTCTCCTAGTCTCCTTTAACTTAACCATGCCTTTACTTAGGTATAATAATTATCTTTTTCAACTTTATAATTCATTCGAAACAAAAAAGGTGCAATGGCTTTTAAATTCTGTAGATTACCTCTGTTATTTATAAGACACTTTGCTTTATGATACATACCTATATTGTACAACACAGAAATTTACATAAGTTGTACAGAATCAGATTCAGATACAGACCATTTTTAAAGTAGGTTTAAAAAACTCAAGTCAATAAATATTATTACAATATTTGGTTTTATTTACATGTTTACATACTAGGCTAATTATAACACCAACAGTAACAAAGATTCGATTTGTGCCTTATTTATTTTAAATTGTTTTAGTTTTCACCACCTATTTCTAAATAAACGAATCGCAACCTTACAATACAGCAAAATAAACAACTACAAATATTGTTTTTAAATTAATAGGTTAAATTAAATCCACTCAAACAGCACTTCAAGCACGTTTAATTTTGATTGTTGTAATATATTTTCTGAAAACATGCTTGTAAATTAAATGAACAATTGCTATGAATATTGCCGTAGCCGTCAATAGTCCTATCAATAAGGTTAGAACTAATTCAAGTTCGAGGTACTGTGTCCATGGCATGTTGGCAGCAGGCGCGCGCAGATGTTCCGCGCCGCCATGACGTAGCACGTGCTCCGTCCACCACACGGCTCGCTCCAGCGGACGCATTGGCTCGTCGTGCATCAGCTCACCTAGTCTGACTACGTTCTGACGATAGCTGGAAATGAAAATCAATTAAAAATGTTTCGAAGTTTTTATAATCTACACAATATTTTAATCATAATATATGGTCCCGAAACAAAAATAATTTAAAAATATCTTGACTAGGGTCTACTGAGATGCCGTTTTTACCTTATACAATATTAGTCGGAAAGGGGGAATTGATCTGAACGGGTGTTTAAGAACCCATAATCGTTATTAACTTTTGTTCCACAACTTTCCCCAAATGTCTTTAGTTAAAGAGAAATAACTGTTCAAAAATTTCATGAAACATACGCTAAAATCTATTTTATTTACATATAGCTATGATCAACTGTTTTCATTTAAGGTCATATTTGGGGTCACGGGTTAGATACTCCACTATCTGAATTCGTAACTAAAGCAAAGTTGAAGAATTTTTGGAAAGACTAGAATTTACATCATTTTGCAGGGAAATAAAAAAATAACACTAGCTTTAAAACAGTCATCAATGATACTTTTAGTGGCCCGCGGATTTGTAACCCCTTTCCAGCATTTATTATAAAATAATGTCAAAAGTTATGACAGTTTCACTAAAACAACATTATTTTAATAAATTTCTTATTACTTAATTAGGTAAACTTTACTAACCTGTCGTCTCCAATTATGGTGTTTATTGCATTCTTGAAGTTTTCCTCATTAAGTGTTTCCATGTCCAGTCTAATTCCAATCTTATGGTACTCATATTTCTCTACATTATACCACTGGTCACCCAACATCGGAATACCAATCAGTGGTACTCCTGCTGTTATAGCTTCATCTGTTGATTGTAGACCTCCTTGTGTTACAAACAGCTTCACTTTAGGATGTTCTGCAAAACAGTCAATTAATTATTTTGGTGAAATTATGATAAATTCTATGTTTGGAAAATTAAAGGAATTCTGTGCCTAGGTTATTTTAAGAATAAATCAAGAAATTTTGAAGGAATGAATGACTCACTAAGTAGATCTGACTGCGGCAGCCACTTGGATATTCTAATGTTGTCGGTACGTCCAGGCAATTCATCTTTGTTCCATTTCCATAACACGTCGTAAGGTAACTGAGAGAATACTCGCACTAATACTTGTATTTTCTCTGCAGGTAATAGAGATGGATCCACGTTTGTGCCAAAGCTTATGTATATTACACCGTTTTTGGAAGAATCTAAGTATGATTTCAGATCCTGAAACAAACAAAGACATGTACAAATTGTACTTGTACAAAATCTATGTGTTTACAACCAAGATATCTATGTAAGAGTACTTACTGTTGGCAATTCTTTTTCGGGTTTTTGGTGTAACCCACCCATGTACACAACTGAAGGAGGGACAGGTCGGCTACCTTCAAAAACTGGATGTACATTCAGGAAAAACATGGCAACATTATTATTTATTTCTTCAACCGGTGGAACATCAGATCCAAAATGTTTTCTGAGCATATTATTTTCTTCTTCATAGCTGTTTCTATTCGTCCTTTCTATATGATAGTTATAGTACATTTGTGTTAATTTGTCCCAAATTGTGAGGTTATTAAGTTTTCGACTAATGCTGCTCGGGTAGAGAAAAGGATGAGTGGGAGCGCCTATTATTTTATAACCATCAAAATAATCTCCAAAAGAACTAACTATGATTACAGGCGCCTTATAGATATGTGAAAATACTATAGCTGGTCTCACAAAAGCTTCTGATAATATCAAATCAAAATGCTGGTTTTTACGAATCAAATTTTGCACTTGCTTATCCTTAAGTTGCGCATCAAATATTTTCACCAGCAATTGGAGAATAAATTCAAAGTCCGCTATCAGGTCGTCCGGCTTGCCCCTTGGTACTTTCATAAATTCTTCTTCCCATACACCATATGACAAATCATGGAGATCAATCTCTGTCAAATTGGAAGGTGTTCCTCCTTTAGGAAAGGCGGGATCTGTTGTGATGACAGTAACCTCGTGACCACGCTTGGCTAACTCATGAGTAAGAGGACGGAACACAACTTGGTGACTGAATGATGGAGTTGGGAACACTGCCAATATCTTTGCAGCTTCATTTCGACTTACTGCTAAGCACGTCACTAAAAATAAGACCACCAACATTATTGCACAGGTACCCACTTGAGAATACTGAAGAAGATAAACTAAATAGCCTGAAGTGGTATGGCTCCATTTATATGTCCTTTACGTTAAATATTACATTTAATTACACAAATGACGATAAATAATTTTGTGTAATTCGTGTGTGAAATGTGAACATTTTATTCATATCTACGTGGGAATCAAATTATTATTGTGCTCGTCGCAAAATCGAAATGCTGCAGATTAACTGTATGTTTGATTCAAAATTCAGACATATCGTCGCTCGCATGACTAAAAGTCCTATCTCATTTTTTAGCTGATTTGAGTTAGAACCGCTATGAGAATAAGAATCACGAATAGAAAAATGTAGCGGTTCTAACTCAAATCAGCTAAAAAATGAGATAGGACTTTTAGTCATGCAAGCGACGATATAGGTAACGTTAAGCTTACAACACAGTATTACGATTTTATGAACCTGTCAATCGAGATGAGCAGAAATTCTTCTTGAAGAAATGGTTCAAAAGATGTTGTGGTGGGTCACTTTTGTCTTTCTTTATGATAAATGGGGTTAACATTGTTTAGTTGTTTCGACATAATTTTGTTTTCCGACTTCCACGGGGCAAAGCTAGTTTCAAATAAGAAAAAATACTTAACTGTTCTAAAATTCTCATCATTATCGTTTTGAATGCGTTTTTGTCTATTCTTAAAGATTTTCCTGCATTTCTTGCTACAACCATGTTTTTACATCTCAATTCCCATTGTATAAGAATATTATAAAAAAATATTGTTGGCTTCGAAAAGTACCTAGAGATATCTTAGAGTCTGCTAATAATAAGAAAAAAAAATTGAAATTTGCAATTTCCTTTGCTGTCCTATCTATTTGCTTTTCCTTTCCTATCCATGAGTTACGATGTAACGATTTTTACAGGGTTTGATCTATAACAGCAACAATATCGATGGGTGCAATAGCAAAGGTGCAGTATTTTTGTAATTATCCTATTATATTTCCGTCTAACGCAAAATAAATAGCCACCCGGGGGCCCATTCTACTAACAGAAACTTTTATCAATTGCAACCGAATCGTTTATTCAGACAGTTTTCGTTTAAAAAGCAATCAAATTGTTTGACAGCAAAAACAAAACCAAACGATTGATGAATGAATGAGCAATTCAGTTGCAATTGATAAAAGTTTCTTTTAGTAGAATTGCCCCCCTGGTTAATTGTAAAAAATCTAAAGATGCAGTTAAGTACAAAAATGCAAATACACTATCTAGATTTCATTCCGATGAACAAGATCGCCAGTTTGGATGCAGTGTGCAGCACCACCCTCCCGCCCACAAGTATATGCACATGCAGAAAAAGCGAAAAATAATGCATCATGCAACCGTACTAATATACGCCCCTGCACGGGGCATCCCCAGGATATGTTGAGTCCTCAACCGCTAGGACGCGAAATCAGCGCTTTTCGTCTCGTGTATTGGTTTGGTTGCATGTTGCAATATTTTTTCACTCTTTCTGCATGTGCATATACTTGTGGGCGGGGGGGGTGGTACTGCATACTGCATCCAAACTAGCGATCTTGTTCAGCGGAATTAAAGCTAGATATTGTAGTTGCAAATATGTCTGTAAATAATTTCTGCAAAGTAACGTTTGATTCCATTATTTATGCAGTTATTTTTTTATCCGAAATCGAGCTCATGACTTCTTGGTCCACAATATATATATTTGATGGCTCACAGACCACTTTCTCCTAGTCTCCTTAAACTTAACTATGCCTTTACTTATAATAATTATCTTTGTCAACTTTATAATTTATTCTAAACAAAAAAGGTGCAATGGCTTCAAAATTCTGTAGATTCTCTCTTATTTATAAGATACTTTGCTTTATGATACATACCTATATTGTACAACACAGAAATCTACTTACATTGTACAGAATCAAATTCAGTACCGTTTTTAAAGTTGATTTAAAAAACTCAAGTCAATAAATATTAATATAATATTTGGTTTTATTTACATTTTTACATACTAAGCTAATTATAAGATCAACAATAACAAAGATTGGCTGTGAGACTTATTTATTTAAAATTGTCTTAGATCACGTTATCTATTTCTAAAGATACGAATCACAACCTTACAATACAGCAAAATAAACAACTATAAATAATGTATTTAAATTAATAGGTTAAATTAAAATCACTCAAACAGCACTTCACGCACGTTTAATTTTGATTGTTGTAATATATTTTCTGAAAACATGCTTGTAAATTAAATGAACAATTGCTATGAATATTGCCGTAGCCGTCAATAATCCTATCAATAAGGTTAGAACTAATTCAAGTTCGAGGTACTGTGTCCATGGCATGTTGGCAGCGGGCGCGCGCAGATGTTCCGCGCCGCCATGACGTAGCACGTGCTCCGTCCACCACACGGCTCGCTCCAGCGGACGCATTGGCTCGTCGTGCATCAGCTCACCTAGTCTGACTACGTTCTGACGATAGCTGGAAATGAAATTCAATTAAAAATGTTTCTACATTTTTATAATCTTAGCAATATTTTAATAATATGATCCCGAGACTAAAATAATTATAAAATATCTTGACGTGGGTCTACTGAGATGCCGTTTTAATCTTATACAATATTGTCTGAACAGGTGTTTAAGAACCCATAATTAACGTTTGTTCTACAACTTTACCCATACGTCAATAGTTTAAGAGAAACAGCTGTTCAAAAATTTCATGAAACATAATATGCTAAAATCTATTTTATTTACATGTAGCTATAATCAACTGTTTAGATTTAAGGTCATATTTGGGGTCACGGGTTAGATACTCCATTTTCTGAATTCGTACCTAAAGCAAAGATGAAGAATTTTTGGAAAAACTAGAATGTAAATTATTTTGCATGGAAATAAATGTTTTACACTAGCTTTAAAACAGTCATCAATGATACTTTTAGTGGCCTGCGAATTAGTTACCCCTTTCCAGCATTTATTATAAAAATAATGTCAAATGTTATGACAGTTTAACTAAAACAACATTCTTTTAAATTTCTTATTAATTAGGTAAACTTTACTAACCTGTCGTCTCCAATTATGGTGTTTATTGCATTCTTGAAGTTTTCCTCGTTAAGTGTTTCCATGTCCAGTCTAAGTCCAATCTTATGGTACTCATATTTCTCTACATTGTACCACTGGTCACCCAACATCGGAATACCAATCAGTGGTACTCCTGCTGTTATAGCTTCATCTGTTGATTGTAGACCTCCTTGTGTTACGAACAGCTTCACTTTAGGATGTTCTGCAAAACAGTCAATTAAGTATTTTCATGAGATTATGATAAATTCAATGTTTAGAAAATTAAAGGAATTCTGTGCCTAGGTTATTTTAAGAATAAATCAAGAAATTTTGAAGGAAAGAATGACTCACTCAGTAGATCTGACTGCGGCAGCCACTTGGATATCCTGATGTTGTCGGTACGTCCAGGCAATTCGTCTTTGTTCCATTTCCATAACACGTCGTAAGGTAACTGAGAGAATACTCGCACTAAAACGTGTATTTTCTCTGCAGGTAACAGAGATGGGTCCACATTTGTGCCAAAGCTTAAGTATATTACGCCGTTTTTGGAAGAATCTAAGTATAATTTCAGATCCTGAAAGAAACAAAAAAATATAAATAGTGTATTGTACAAAACCTATGCGTTAACAACCAAGACGTCAATGTAAGAGTACTTACTGTTGGCAATTCTTTTTCGGGTTTTTGATGTAACCCACCCATGTATACAACCGAAGGAGGGACAGGTCGGTTACCTTCAAACACTGGATGTACATTCATGAAAAACATGGCAACATTATTATTTAGTTCTTCAACCGGCGGAACATCAGATCCAAAATGTTTTCTGAGCATATTATTTTCTTTTTCATAGCTCTGTCTATTCATCCTTTCTATATGATAGTTATAGTACAATTGTGTTAATTTGTCCCAAATCGTGAGGTTATTAAGTTTTCGACTAATGGTACTTGGATAAAGAAAAGGATGAGTGGGAGCGCCTATTGTGTGATAATTATCAAGAAAAGCTCCAAAGGAACTAACTAGTATTACAGGCGCCTTATAGATATGTGAAAACACTATAGCTGGTCTCACACAAGCTTCTGCTAATATCAAATCAAAATGCTGGTTTTTATCACGAATAAAATTTTTCACTTGCTTGTCGTTTAGTTGTGCATCAAGTATGTTCACCAGCAAATCGAAAATTACGTCAAAGTCCGCTATAAGGTCGTTCGTATTGCCCTTTGGTGCTTTCATAAATTCTTCTTGCCATACACGATATGATAAATCATGGAGATCAATCTCTGTCAAATTGGTAGGTGTTCCTCCTTTAGGAAAGGCGGGATCTGTTGTGATGACAGTAACCTCATGACCTCGCCTGGCTAGCTCGTGAGTAAGAGGCCGGAACACAACCTGGTGACTGATTGATGGAATTGGGAACACAGCCAATATCTTTGCAGCTTCATTTGGACTCACTGCTAAACTTAAGCACGTCACCAAAAACAAGACCACTTTCATTTTTGCACAGGCACCCACTTGAGAATACTGTAGAAGATAAACTAAATAGCCTGAAGTTGTGTGGCTCTATTTATATGTCCTATACGTTTAATATCACAATCATGATATTTAATCACGCACATGATAATAAACGATGTAGTGTCATTCAATACTGCTACTCATTGCGATTAGTTTACAGAAACCATAGATGAAAGAGCACTTTTAGCGATATCAAGTACTTCAGTTTTATTTTGCTTTTAATGCACGGATATTATGCTGCGCTATGTCATTATCTATTTCCTTTATTCTTTGTATTAAGTATATAATAATTGTGTTTTCCTTTTGTTATGGTGTACAGTAAAGTATATTTTATCCATCTATATTTTAATAAATAATGTAGTTTTATTTTTGTTTTTTTGTAATACTTATAGATGCATTTAAAACCATATCTTTTATGAAATAATTCTTAAATTTAAATACTCTCCCGGTTGTAACGTGATTCGATGCCACTGATAGACATAGACGTCTTTATAATACCCCTAATTTTTTGTCGGGGATTAAAAAGTTAACAAAAGCATAGAACTACAAAATGCGTTCATATTCGTCAGTCATTTTTTAAAGAATATTTAAAAATATGAACAAGATAATGATAATGAACGTGATTTTCGATTTTTCGTATCTCTTCTGTCCAGCTTAATGGTTGTCTGGAATATATCGCCATCAGTGATAAAACCGGTATTATATCCTTGTTTAGACTAAGATAGTATTACTTGGAGATTAGATTGTATTGTATCTTCATTTTGTTTATTCATTTTTATACATAATATTATTTTTAAATATTTCAATAAAACCATTTAAACATATAAAAAATAGTAGCTCACCATCTGAAACGGGGTCCAGGCTACCGTTGGTCAAGGCCTCAGAGAGAAGAACTGCCTAACAATATGCGCCGTGTCGAGAAGTACCGCTTTTTATATCAGGCCCTTGATCCAACTTCTCAACGAGGGCGTCTTACCATGTTGGTCGTGGCTCTTCGCTATTAAGCCATTGGCCGTAACTACTATCAGCACAATGACTGCTGATTTATCATCCCACAGGGCGACAGCCGCGTCCACCAAGTCTTGATTTTTAATTTCTTTACCTTTCTCGGCTTTCATAAAGTTCTCGTCATCTCGTTTCTTCATTATTCTTATCAAGTACAATGAAGCATAATCTATAGTGCCGATTCTCTTGTTTACTAACTAAACTAAAATTAGTGAATTGCTCTTTTTTACTAACAGACAGCGCGAGAAAAGGACGGTGATAGATAAGAACTAAGTTGAGTTAAGAGTTGTCAAACTCATTTACCCCTTAAACTTCACAGTGTTTTTAGTGGACACCTTCTGACGTGTTCTCTTGTTGATAATTATCGTATAGTTGATAATTTTCCGAAATTCATCGACATGGCTTGTGACTTGTGTGTCAATGAAGTTTTGTTTTGTAGCTACAGTGTAAAATGTATTGACACTCCGTACGTATAAACCCCTATGGGCAAAATCGTAATTTTGCAGGAGGACATTGAAAGGAATAACCTTCATAACTTAGTAACCATTAAACGCAATGCCATACAATATTCAGTAATGTTATAACATAGGAAGCTTTACAAGCTGGTAATATAATTTATTCAAAATAATTCGTAGTTTTTTAGATATTGTACTTAGAGATTTATTGAACGGAAAATAATTGAGAAGTTTTTCGACATCTATCACTTATCGAGATTTTCTTCGTCAAGATGCCTTTTTCGTATTTTACAGATTTAAGTGAACTAAATCTCATTTAAATGTCTTTAATATTTTATCTATTTACAATTTAGTAAGAGTTAAAGGCCTAATCAATGGCAATTTACGAGATACTAAAGTTAGTGTTTTTTTTTTTGGAAACTAATTACAAAATCAACGCTAGCTACCACTTCTCGGTATCTTTAACAAATTCTAAGCAACAAATAAAATAAACAAACAGTGCTTTACTATAATATTCTTATGATATTTTAATGAATAGAAATTAAAAGTTATTTTGTTATTATCATGTTTTTGTTAATTGGTTGCTTCTAGTTTTATTTATTTAGTAGATATCGGATTTTACTAGGTTTTTTTTTTTTTTTCTATTGGACTGCTGTAGGTCGTCCTAGGGGACGGTTTCTACGTAACCGGGCAGTTTTTGGCGAGACCTGAAGGGTCTCCAGCCAATGGGGAGGAAGTAAAATACTTAACCTAAGCTAACTACTTGTACTACACTAACATCATGACTACCTGCAACAACAGCACTAAGGGCGACCCCTAGTGGGACTCGAACCTCGGCTTAGGGCGTTGCTGGCGTGGACATAGGGGGGGGAGACAGCTTGATGAGGGCTGAATTATCGGTGTGACTGCGGAGTCTGAAGAGACGACCGGCTCTACGACGGGAGAGCTCGGTGGATCGTGACCGGCTTTTTACTAGGTGTAAAATCAAAGGCAGTATATTTTTATGTAGATAGACATTAATCAACAAACTGTAGATAGTTATGTATACTGATACCACCCCTCGGACGTTATCAGTTCACATGGGTCACATCATGCCTAGCAATTCACATCACATACCAGCCTTGATTCCCAGAATATAATAAAATAAATGTTATTGTTTTATTTAATGTCAATTAGTATAAACTGAGAGTGGAAATGTTCTTATCCTTACATTACTCGAACCAAACAATCCATTGTGCTCATATTAATTTATGATGTATTAATTGATATTAACTTAATGTCAACTGTATTTATATTTATCCCTTGTTGATGGCCAACTGTGAGGTCCTTTTCACACACATGTAAAGATACCATTAGCATAGCACACATCTACTGATTTAGTTAAGTATAAAAACCATTGTTAAATAGAATAAGTATTCTTGGTTGGAGACCCTTCAGGTCTCGCCAATAACTGCCCGGTTACTTAAAAAGGGTCCGCAAGGACTATCTACAGTAGTCCAATAGAAAAAAAGAATACGTATTCGTTGTTCCTGCAAAGCTCAAGTAGAGCACAAATCCTAACTTCTTCTTCTTTTATCGTGTCGGCACGAATTATACGAGAATAGCTCATGCCGTGGTGAAAAGATTAGCCAGTCAGCAAGGATGGTAGCGGGGCTGACTGCCCAGGATGCGCCGGACATACTTACGTATTGTCACTCGTGGAGGCTCTTTAAATGCACCCCAAAAAATCCTTACTAATATCCTAACTTAATATTATAAATGCCAAAGTAAGTTGTTTGTTTGTTACCTTTTCACGCTTAAACCACTGAACCGATCATCCTGATTTTTTTTTCGTCAGAGGTACAGAAACGGACATAGGGTGCTTTTCATCCCGAAAAAATTACTGTTCCCGAAGAAAACAATAGTAACATTAATAGATGGCGCCACGTGTCTTTCGAATCATGGTTGAATTATATTATTATAGAAACTTTAGTAGTGCGTTAAGAGTTGATTGTCAAATTCTAAGTTAACACGTGCTAAGCCGCGGGCTGAAGCTAGTTTTAAATAAAGATATTTTAATTACATTCAGTGCGCGTTCATATTTGACTGGCGCAGTCAGTAGCGGATAAATTTGAGACACACGTTAACTTCGTTTTGAACCCCAAAATCGGTACAAAAAGTCGGAAAGTAGGGTTAATTTGTCCGGAGAACCAAAAAAATAAACTTGTCAACGAACGTCGCGTTTACCGGGCAGCAGCTGAACAAGAATCGGCATGGGAGCGAGGGGATTTATGTAAGTAGACGCTTTAATCACACCATTTCCTTCCCGTGTCTATACTAACGTTTAATTGCACCGAACTTTGCTGAAAGGCGCTTCCCCCCCGAAAGGGACGCCACTTCAGAAAAAAAGCATTATTTCTGTCAACACAAAACATATTGAAAAAAAAACAAAAAACTCTCAAACAGCACTTCAAGCACGTTTTATTTTGATTGTTGTAATATATTTTCTGAAAACATGCTTGTAAATTAAATATACAATTGTTATGAATATTGTCGTAGCCGTCAATAATCCTATCAATAAGGTTAGAACTAATTCAAGTTCAAAGTATTGTGTCCATGGCATGTTGGCAGCGGGCGCGCGCAGATGTTCCGCGCCGCCATGACGTAGCACGTGCTCCGTCCACCACACGGCCCGCTCCAGCGGACGCATTGGCTCGTCGTGCATCAGCTTACTTAGTCTGACTACTTTCTGACGATAGCTGGAAATGAAAATCAATTTAAAAGGTTTCTAAGATTTTATAAATAATAAATAATTTAAAAACATCTTGACTTGGGTCTACTGAGATGCCGTTTTATCATAAACAATATTAGTCGGAAACCGCGTATTGGTCTGAACGAGTGTTAAAGAACCCATTTAACACTAGCTTTAAAAGAGTCATCTATGATACTTTAAGTGGCCTGCGTATTAGTAACCCCTTTCCAGCATTTATCATAAAAATAATGTCGAAAGTTATGACAGTTTAACTAAAACAACATTCTTTAAAATTTCTTATTAATTAGGTAAACTTTACTAACCTGTCGTCTCCAATTATGGTATTTATTGCATTCTTGAAGTTTTCTTCAGTAAGTGTTTCCATGTCCAGTCTAAGTCCAATCTTATGGTACTCATATTTCTCTACATTATACCACTGGTCACCCAACATCGGAATACCAATCAGTGGTACTCCTGCTGTTATAGCTTCATCTGTTGATTGTAGACCTCCTTGTGTTACGAACAGCTTCACTTTAGGATGTTCTGCAAAACAGTCAATTAAGTATTTTCATGAGATTATGATAAATTCAATGTTTAGAAAATTAAAGGAATTCTGTGCCTAGGTTATTTTAAGAATAAATCAAGAAATTTTGAAGGAAAGAATGACTCACTCAGTAGATCTGACTGCGGCAGCCACTTGGATATCCTGATGTTGTCGGTACGTCCAGGCAATTCGTCATTGTTCCATTTCCATAACACGTCGTAAGGTAACTGAGAGAATACTCGCACTAAAACGTGTATTTTCTCTGCAGGTAACAGAGATGGGTCCACATTTGTGCCAAAGCTTAAGTATATTACGCCGTTTTTGGAAGAATCTAAGTATAATTTCAGATCCTGAAAGAAACAAAAACATGTAAATAGTGTATTTGTACAAAATCTATGCGTTAATAACCAAGATGTCAATGTAAGAGTACTTACTGTTGGCAATTCTTTTTCGGGTTTTTGGTGTAACCCACCCATGTATACAACCGAAGGAGGGACAGGTCGGTTACCTTCAAACACTGGATGTACATTCAGGAAAAACATGGCAACATTATTATTTAGTTCTTCAACCGGCGGAACATCAGATCCAAAATGTTTTCTGAGCATATTATTTTCTTTTTCATAGCTCTGTCTATTCATCCTTTCTATATGGTAGTTATAGTACATTTGTGTCAATTTGTCCCAAATCGTAAGATTATTAAGTTTTCGAGTAATGCTATTTGGATAGAGAAAAGGATGAATGGGAGCGCCTATTGTTTGATAATTATCAAGAAAAGCTCCAAAAGAACTAACTATGATCACAGGCGCCTTATAGATATGTGAAAATACTAACGCTGGTCTGATACCAGCTTCTGCTAATATCAAATCAAAATGTTGATTTTTATCACGAATCAAATTTTGCACTTGCTTGTCGTTTAGTTGTGCATCAAATATGTTTACCAGCAAAGGGAAAATTACTTCAAAGTCCGCTATCAGGTCGTTCGTATTGCCCTTTGGTGCTTTCATAAATTCTTCTTGCCATACACGATATGATAAATCATGGACATCAATCTCTGTCAAATTGGAAAGTGTTCCTCCTTTAGGGAAGGCGGGATCTGTTGTGATGACAGTAACCTCATGACCTCGCCTGGCTAGCTCATGAGTAAGAGGACGGAACACAACTTGGTGACTGATTGATGGAACTGGAAACACGGCTAATATCTTTGCAGCTTCATTTGGACTCACTGCTAAACTTAAGCACGTCACCAAAAACAAGACTACTGACATTTTTGCACAGGCACCCACTTGAGAATACTAACGAATATTAACTAAATAGCCTGAAGTTGTATGGCTCTATTTATATGTCCTAATATCACATTATATTCACAATCATGTTATTTGATCACGCACATGATAATAAACGATGTTGTGTCATTCAATCCTGTGACTCATTGCGACTACTTTACGGGAATCATAGATGAAACAGCACTTTTAGCGATACGAAGTACTTCAGTTTTATTTTACACGGATATTATGCTGAGCTAGATATTAGATTGCTTAGATATTGTTATGGTGTACTGTAGAGCATATTTTATTCATCTATATTTTTATTGATCAAATAATATAGTTTTTTTTTTGTATTTTATAAATACCTATCGATGCATTTAAAAAAATAAGTTTTATGAAATAACTTTTAAATAAAAACACTCCAGGTTGTAATGTAATACAATGCCACAGATAGACATAGGCTTCTTAATAACACCCCTCATTTTTTGTCGGGGGTTAAAAAGTTAACAAAATTCATATAAATATCATAGAACTACAAAATGCGTTCAGATTCTTCAGTTCATTTTTGAATATTTTTTAAAAATATGAACAGGATGATGATATGTCGTCGGTAGCGGGTAGCGCTGGGCAATGTTGACAAAGGAAAGTAATCGTCAATATGGATCAACCTACTCAATGTTATAAAGGCAGTGGTCACTCGACGAAGCGGAGCATTTTGTGTTCATCAGCTGAAGAAGTCTGACCTTTTATATCTGTCTAGCTTGTCCTTATTTTATGATCTTGTAATAGTTGTGTAAAGTTATGATGAAATATTATGATCAAGTTCATGTTACTTAACACGAACCAAATTGCAAGTACTCTCAGTTGTGGAGAGTCTATGTTGGTTTTATTTACTACATTTACCTTGCTTGCAATCCTGACATACTGATGTTAGCTATAGCTGTAATGATGGAATAACCCCAAAACGATTATGTTATTGTGTCTTTTACAGATAATGAACGTGATTTTCGATTTTTTGTACCTTATTTTGTCCAGCTTAATTCTTATCTGGATGATATCGCAATCAGTGATGAAACCGGCATTATTTCTATGTTTAGACTTAAATAGTTTTACTTGGAGATTAGATTGTATTGTATATTCATTTCGTTTATTCATTGTGACGGTGGTCGTGGTGGCGACTGGCAGGGTGTGCCCATAAAAGGTTCGGCACGCTGCAGTTCGTCCTCTCTCGCGCCTCAGCAGCCGTCAGTTAAGTTGACTACTCCTACATCTGAAGACCCTGGACTCCTTGTATCGTCGTCGAACCACGCCCTGTAAACTAATGCTGTAATTTGTCATAAAATATATATTGTACGGTTAAAAATGTTTTCATTATTCTTCCGTAAGTACACAGCTGCTAAACTTCTCGGTAGATTTTCTGACTCTATGTGCACATGCTCGTTAAGGGTTGACTCCTCAAGTCACCCTTAACCCACTAAACGTGACACTGGCACCCAATTAAATAGTTAACTGACGATGCGAGGAATTCAGGTATTCTTTTCTATTTTTTTTTCTTAGTTTTCTGTGTGGGAAAACGCCCAGGAATAACCTATTATTTTTTTCTCGTGGTAGCCACGAGATTAATAATCACATTTGAAATGTTCTGCGTTAAATTTAACAATTTTATAATATAAGGTCTTTCTTTAATTATCCACGATATTTTGCATAGTGCCTCGGTAAATGTTGAAGATGACGTACCTACAACAAAAAAAAATATGTACATTATATTACAAAATACATTTTCTGTTACAAAAATAATTTAATAGATCAATCCATTAAATAATTTACTGGTTCTTTAACCGACTTCAAAAAAAAGGAGGTGGTTCTCAATTCGGTCGGTATTTTTTTATTTATGTATGTACACCGATTACTCCGAGGTTTTTAGTCCGATTAGTGTGATTCTTTTTTGTTCGATGCAGTAGACTTGCCATTTGGTTCCATAAAAATGTCATCCAATTTGGTTTACTAGTTTTTATTTTGTGAGCATTTTTTTGATTACTGCTATGTTGATGATGTAATTATTTCTATGTATATTCGGGCATAACTCCGTCATGTAAAGACGAATTTGCACAATTCTTTTTTTGTTTGAAAGAGTATTCTTCCGAAATGGTCCCATTTTAATTTGGTGAAGATCTGATGAAGACCCTCGGAGATTGACAATGGAACTCTTCAGTGGATAACAGCAAATTACCCGGGATTGCTGTAATTGCACATTTGTGTATTGCTTATACCACTAAAAATAGAAAAATAAAATAACTTTAAAAAAAAGTAAAAACCGACTTCAAAAAAAAAACTAAAAAGAGTAAAATAATTACCATATTATAAAACTAACTGTTTCAGAAGTCGGTGCCTTCAAATATAGTGTAAAATTGCACCGACTTCTAAAACTGTTAGTTTTATTATAAGTATGGTAAATTATTTTACTCTTTTTAGTTTTTTTTTGAAGTCGGTTTTTACTTTTTTTTAAAGTTATTTTTAGATGTAATATCGGGCACAGCGCTAGCTATCAGCACAAGGCCATTTTCTTGCATGGATATTGCAGCAACTCAGAGAACCAGTCACAAAATAAATGACATCTAAAATAATTTTGACAAAAAAAAATGCAACTGATTTCATTTTCAGTCATACCTATATTATCTTCAACATTCACTAAGACGCTATGCAAAATATAGGAAAGACCTTATACAGGGTGTTAACGAATTCGTGTAATTCCTTCAAACCGCGTGATCTACTGGTGACACAGATTAACCCTAAATGAGATTTTTTGAAAATCAGCCATAAAAATTATTCAAAAAAAAAAACTGGTTTTCTGTTTCTGAGTCATTTTAGAGCCTTGAGTTATCTGACTGCAAAGAGCGATATCGCGTTAGCCGTGCCTGCCAGCCGTGTCGCCGTACTTTCATTAATTTGTGCGTGGCATTGAAATGTTCACAATTTTTTTTTTCCAAAAAAAAAATTAGCTATTTTTTTACGGAATTCTTATTAGGTGGTTTAGACACGATCGGTAACAAAGCCGCATGAAAAAAAAGATTTTTATTTTTTTATTTTTAATCATGCTAAATCCCGTGCGAGGCCTGTCTACACCAGTAGTAGACCATGTGGTTTTAAGGAATTACACGAATTCGTTAACACCCTGTATAGCATCGCGTTATTATCTAGGCGTGTCGAGCGACGTTTGCGCACAAAGAACCGGTTTGAGTGCTCATTCTTATCTACCATCCAGAAAGTTCTACTGAGCCGCGTGTTCTATTTTTCTATAATTTTAATTTAATTCTTAGTCGTTTTTTTTTTCTCCAACTTCATACTGTACCTATGATATTTTTTTCCTTTCCGCAGCTATTCAGCAGGGATTTGGTTTTCTGCTTTTTCCCCTCGTGTATAAGCATCCACTTTGAAGAATGGCTCGCTGGAATATGAGCTTGCTATTCGTGGTGTTGCAAATCCGGAAGACATTCAGAAGCAGATCGCCAAGTTAGCAACTGAAATGCCCTCCGAGGAAATCTTGTCTTGGTTGATATGTTTATTGAATTAAAGTTCATGCTGACCTGTCGTCCTATAATTGTATTAATTGCATTCTTCAATTTCTCTTCAGAAAGTGTTTCCATATCTAGTTTGAGTCCAATCTTATGGTATTTGTATTTTTCTGCATTATACCACTGATCGCCCAACATCGGAATACCAATCAGTGGTACTCCCGCTGTTATAGCTCCGTCTGTTGACTGTAGACCTCCTTGTGTAATAAATAGCTTAATTTTTGGGATGTTCTGTAAATTGTAATTCAATTGGAAAGGTATAAATAAGAAACAAGAACAAGAAGTCATTAAAAAATAATACTCACTTAGTAGATATAACTGTGGCAACCACTTGGATATTCTGATGTTGTTCGTGCGTCCAGGCAATTCATCTTTGTTCCACTTCCACAACACATCGTAAGGCGATTTAGAGAGCACCTTCACTAGAATTTGTATTTTATCGGAAGGTAGTAAAGAAGCGTCCACATTATTTTGTGCCAAAAGGATGTAAACGAATTCGTGTAATTTCTTCAAACCGCGTGATTTACTGGTGACATTGATTGACTCTGCATAGGTTTTTCTAAGAAACAACAAAAACATTTTTTCGTGGAACGTATCGTGGTATTCTTTATCTGAGTAATTTTAGCTTCCCGAGTTAACTGACTGTGTAGAGCGATATCGCGCTAGTCACGCCGGTCAGCTGTGTCGCTGTGTTTTCATTCATTTATGCATGGCATCGGAATTTTCTATCACAAAAAAATATATACGGAAAAAAAAAGTTTATTTTTAATAAATCTGGGTAAATCCCGTGCGGGGTTAATCTATACCATTATTAGATCATGTGGTTTGAAGGAATTACACGAATTCGTTTACATCCTGTATTACGCCATTTTTGGAAGATTCTAAGTACGATTTCAGCTCCTGAGGGGAATAATATTGTTTTAAGTACCTATCACAGACATTCATATTTATCAATAGAGTTAAAGTCAATACTTACTTTTGGTAATTCTTTTTCAGGCTTCTGGTGTAAACCATCCACGTACACCATAGATCCCCATCTGTGCCCCCGCACAGGTCGAATCCCTTTCGTTGAAAACACTGGATTCGCATTCAAGAACAACATGTCGACATTATTATTTAGTTCTTCAATTGAAGGGATGTCATGTCCGAAATGTGTCTTGAGCATATATTTTCTAGTGCATGACTATTTTTAAACATCCTTTCGGCTCTATAGTGAAGAAACATTTCAGTAAATTTCTCCCATATCGAGAAGTCATTTATTCTTTGACGAATAGTACTTGGGTAGATAATTGGATGGGTTGGCGCACCCATTATTTCATAATTATCAAAAGATGTTCCTAACGAACTTACTACAATCACTGGCACCTTATAAACTTAAGAAAAAGCCAAGGCCGGTTTTACACAAGCTTCTAACAATAGCAAATCAAACTGTTTTTGCTTATCCCGGAGCAAATTTTGAACTTTTTCATCCTTTAATTGCGCATCAAATATTAATACCACTAATTCTAGAAATGTATCTATTTGCGTAATGATATCATCTTGGTTGCCTTTTGAAGTTGACATAAAAAAATTGTCCGTATTTTGTATGATATGATCATGGACGTCGATCTCAGTCAAGTTGGAAGGTGTGTTTCCTTTAGGAAAAGCATGTAATGACTGTTACCTCGTGACCACGTTTGGCTAGCTCCTGTGTAAGGGGACGGAACATCACTTGATGACTGATCGACGAAATCGGAAAAACTGCTAATATTCTGGTCGCTTCACTGGGACTTAAAACAAAAATATGAAAAGCAACTACGAGTATAACAGGAATACTTACATAATTACACTAGTATACAATCTAAATTTACTCGAAGAAAATTAAGTTATCAGTATAATGAGCTCCATTTATAAGGAGCATAGAAATACTTGAATACAAGAGCACTTTATTCCTTGCGATGAACTTCAATACAATATTTATAATAAACTGCATTGAAGGTCATTTTAGTAATTAATGTAAGAACAGCAACTGCAGTCATTTACTGTCTTAATTTACGTACTGCTTTACTAGCTATCTTCTATTATACTTAATAATCCTCCTTAAATGCCTCATGGGACATAATTTGCATTGCAAAAGAGATTGAAGAAATATTTTTTACATTCTTTGTCAAAGCAACATCGTTATTTTCACTCAACATAATAGTTTTTCTAGAAAGGTTTTCCTGCTATGGAATTAAATGACCTTGATCTTTGTGTTATTACCAAATATTACGGTCTTTTACTCCGATTTCTTAGAAGATTTTTTAGACCAAAGGAAAGCTGGATAGATTGTGAGACGAATGATATGGGTAAGAAAGAAGTGAGGACTGAGATGACGGCTGATAGAGAAGAATAGAAGAAGAATACATGTTATACCAACCCCACTTAGAGTGAGATAAGGACTGGGAGGTAATGATAATGATGATGTTTATTATTAATATGAATCCAAATTACTCCCAAAATTATTAACATAAATCACAGTCTTCCATGTGGTTGGGATGCATGAAAACAGCCACGACGAGACGAGTAAGTAAGTAAGTATAGCCGGCGCACCCTGGGCAGTCAGCCCCGCTACCAACATTGCTGACTGGCTAATCTTTTCACCACAGCATGAGCTATTCTCATATAGCTCGTAGCGATATGAGGAAAGATGTGGTTCTCGGTAAAGACAGGAGTTTTGTACCCGATACGTAGGTGAGGGCATGACTAAAGGACAGCGTTACGAGGATAAGCAGCAGCGTCTTCCTGTCTGCTTAAACAACTAACCGCGATCACCAATCCCTCTCACAAGTGTGGTAATTATGGCAATTTCCGTTTGACTGTTCATTGTAGCGGTGGGAGGTCTTAAAATTAAAAATTAAACTTACCAATTTTGATATTACATTAACCAATACGGGTGCTAATGAAAAGTCAGATTTAGGTGCACAGTTCCAATTTGTCGTTTCCTATGGAGAAGAGTCGGCAAGAAACTCCATGGTTACTCTTTTAAAAAGAATATCTTTATCAGATTCAGTGAATACAGCACTATGATATAGGACAGTTATGAGAGAACAATGTAGCCTTGATCATAGACCAGTGAGTAATGTAGTATCAAGTCTTGAGTACAAAAAGAAACAAAATGAATAATAGTCATTTACACCAAGTCTCATTTACAAAACATAAAAGGGAACTAAACTATATACCTACAACAATTGACATAATTGAATGTCATCAAAACTTAGAGAACATTGTAAAATAAGATAAAGATATCTTGAGAGTAATGATAGCAATAAAAAAACTGTTTGTTCAGAAATGGACTAAAAGGCTAATCTTCTGATATCGCAATTTACTGCATGATAAACCACTTATAAATAAACATTTAGAGTGATATGCAAAATCCTTCGCATAAACAAGATATAAAAGAATTAGCGTAATTCCTTAAAACTAATGATCTATTAATGGTACAGATTAGAGGTAAGTGTTCGTATCTAAAACACATGATAAGGTTTAAATAAAATGAAAAGTAAAAAAAATGAGTTTAAAAGAATGTTTTTTTAGGTTAGACGATACTTATTGATGAGAACTTTTGATATTATTTTCATTATAAATGTTAGAAAGGGTTTACTAATCCACATGCTACTTGAACTATCGCTGATGACTGTTTTAAAGCAAGTGTTACAATTTCAAAACTCAATCATTTTTATTTAAAAATATTTTCATTTTTTTTTAATTCTTCGTCTCTGTTTTAGTTACGAATTCTGAAAATGGAGCTTCTAATCCGTGACCCCAAATGTAACCTAAGTAATGTAACTTGAGTAATTTAATCTACGAGTATGTAAACACAGCTGAAGACATATGAAGATAGATAGAGTTCCACCTATTCAAAGTGATGCGCGGAAAAATCCATAATCCGAACGTGTTGGAGGTACTCCAGCTGTGCGTCCTGGACGAGTATGTGGGGCGGCGGCGGCGGCCGGAGCTGCTGGCCGTGCCGCGTGCGCGTACATGCCTGCTCACGCGCACTGCTCACGCGTGCGCTGCGTGCGCTCAACACGTTGACTCACAGAATGGATCTCTTTTTGTGTACACTGAACAAATTGACACGGGCCGCTTATTGTGCAATTTGTTTAGTTTCGTTTATTACTTGCTTCGATCAATAATAGTCTAGATGAAGGATCACAAACAAAAACACATCGCTCAAGTGGCTACGGTTACACACACATAAACAATTGTATTCTTACAACGAAATGTAGAAAAAGGCTTTATAATACATATAAACAACTTCGCTTTGTTATAAACATTAACACTCTCAAAATAAAGTTCAATTACGTTTGCGACACATTTATCTGTAGGACCCATTGTTAACATTACCGTGCCATTGTCATCAGAGAACAGGTACAAGCAAAGTCGCTCGAAAATAAAGTCATTTTTAAATAAGTACATAAATATTTTATTCTAAAATTAAACTTATCGGCTAATAAATAAAGTTGAAAATACGATGAAGGTAATTGATGCTTACTCTATTTTTAAACTAGACGTAGTCTTGTAATCGGATAATTATTATAAACAACCAATGTTTTGCCCAACAGTTGGCGCTATCGCAACATTGGTCAAACAATCATTTTACTCTTAATATTAAATTTTTTGTTGTTTAATTCTATTTATACTTCAAAAGAAAACACTTGTTGGCATAAACTTACTGAAAGAATGATATTCCATCAAAAATCTTGATATTACGGTGGTTATTTTTACAATTTTTAACCACGCACTGCGGCATTTTGACGTCTTAATGTTGGCTGTGGTTGGACCGTACTAATTTGAAATAAGACCACACAATTTTTCGTGGTCTAATTTTTGTGGCCATTTCTGAAGCGCTCATCGGGAATCTAGAGGATTATTGATCGAAGATTACTTGAGTTACCATTTTTGTTTTTAGTTTTTTTTTAATATTTATGTAAGTATATAGGCTATTGCATTAGGTAGTAAGTGCCTATAATAATACACTTGTGGGCAAATAAATCGAGCCACTCCTTTTTCACGTGTCCTGGTTATTAGTTTTGGTTTCATGGATTACTTATAGGTATACTAAGTTGACAAAAAACTTCCCTCATTGTAAAGGTTATCAAGTAACTTTTTAGGCAATATAATGTTTCGAATTGATCTGTTCCATAATACCAAAAATAATAACAATTCTATGTGAAAAATGGAAGTGGCTCGATTTATTTGCTCCCAAGTATAGTTTTATGTTTTTGTGAAATAAATAAAATAAATAACGCATTTTTATGAAATGTTAAACAGCTATTTCGCTTCAACTATTTTGGGAAAAGTTATAGTACAAAAGTTATTCATTATTATGTGATTTTTAATACCCATTCGGATTAGTACCCTCTTACCGATTAACCTTGTATATTATGACAACGGTTAATCTGTTAGACACAGTGACGAGCATAAATAGTGCTTACAGATAGGGGTTACCAAATCTTCGAGATAAGGGAACCCTTATCTTAAGCATGAGTATCATGAACAAGTTCAAGATAACATTAATTTTCCAATATCATGAATGAAGTTACAAGTGTATGTCTAGTGTTTAGTATTAAATTCTTTAAATAAATCGAGTAGATAGATAGACGGATAAGACATTTATTTGGTATATAAAAGAAAACACAACACACAGAAGCACAATTACATTAAACATAATACTAGAAAATACAAATATTAAAATAAAAACACAATAAAAGAAAAAGACAGAATAGGGTATTTGACTACCATTAAAAATGTACAACAACTTGGTATTACTTTAAAGAAAGTATAGAAAGAACACGGTATGTGAATAAACTTTAAAAAAAAGTAAAAACCGACTTCAAAGAAATACTAAAAGGAGTAAAATAATTACCATAACATAAAATTAACAGTTTCAGAAGTCGGTGGCTTCTATTTGCTTCAGTGTAGAGTTGCACCGACTTCTGAAACTGTTAATTTTATATTATGGTAATTATTTTACTCCTTTTAGTATTTCTTTGAAGTCGGTTTTTACTTTTTTTTAAAGTTTATTTTTTATTAAATACGTTTTAGTGTCATAATTTTAACCCCCTCCTTCATAACCCTTCTTTTTGGCTTTGACGTAGTCGGGCATAAAAAGTCCTTTCCAATGATACCTTACACGATATAATGAAAACATTCCAAAGGGGGGGAGGGGAGGACACGCACCCCCTCCTCTTTTCAAGTAGTCAGTTCCCAACAGCAAATATAAACAAAGCAATATTAGTAATTTGAGAATTTTGCTTTGATCCGATGAGGAGTTCCGTTCCATATCTCTGAAGTTCATGGTCTGATCATAACAAAATTTAAATGGGACCAATCGGAAAGTATACCCTTTCGAACAAAAAAAGAATTTTTCAAATCGGTTCATAAATGACGGAGATATGAGGTATAAAAAAATACAACCGAATTGAGAAACTCCTCCTTTTTGAAGTCGGTTAAAAAATAATAAAAACGATGAAAACATAGAGGACATGCACGCTTTCGAAGTTCTTTGGGGAGTAGAAACTTTCACGGGGAGTAGAAACTACTTATCGGAAAGATGATGGTTGTAAATGATGTTTATACAAGGTTAGTCAGAATGGGGGATGGGGGTATTAATCCACAACCCACATAAAGTAATATCACTGATGACTGTTTTAAAGCAAGAGTTAAAATTTAAAAATTCGGTAATTTTTGTTTCCATGAAAAATAATTTTCATTTATTTATTTATTTTACTCTTTATTTCCAAACAAACTCATCAAACTCAGTTTAGTTTTTTTTTTTTTTTAATTTCATCTCTGCTTTAGTTACGAATTCAGAAAATGGAGCTAATTCACTCAGTGACTCCAAATATGATATAAAATGTATACACCGCTGCTTACAGCTGAAGATAGATAGAATTTAGCGTATTTTTGTGAAATCGTTGAACAGCTATTTCTCTTAAACTATCGACTTTTGGGGAAAATGGTAGAACAAAATTTACTCATTATTATAGTTACTTTCGGATTAGTAGGTACTCCCTTCCTGAGTAGCCACTATACAAAGTGAAAAAAGAGCCTTGACAGAGTCGAAGTCTGCGTATACAGTACATCAAAGTACACACATCAAAAAAAGTTTGCGGTCACTTTGAAAAAATAAGTAGCCTTTTTGAAGCCATATTTTCTAATCGGGATTCAAAGAGATAATTATCATGATAAATATAGATTGATAGTTATCTAGATAAATGTAAATTCGATTTCAGTTGGACTTTGAATTCGGACTCTTCACATACATAAGTATGCTAGTGATCGCAAACTTTTTTTGATGTGTGTATGTAACATTGAGCAAAATAATTGCTGGAAAAAGACTTTATTTAATTTTTGGGTATTAAAAAATAGCTGCTAACTGTAGCGCGCAAAGGAAGAGGTGCGCAGCAGACAGTGCCTTCATTTCAATTGTATTAAGAAGAATGTTTATTAATAAAATCTCAAATTAGATCTAGTAACAAACGTTGAAAAAAAAATTGTGACGCTGACCTTTAATATCTCCATAACTGGTTATGTCGGGTCGGTAGGTAAATCGGTCCCCAGGTTTGGCTGAATACAAAAAAAAAAATTCGAAATGATGAGCAGAATTATAGCTCTCGGTTTCGTTAAGGGCCTTGAAAACCCTATAATTTATCCCTACTGATATTATAAATGCGAAAGTAACTGCCTGTCTGTTACGCTTTCACGCCTAAACCGCTGAAACGATTTTGATGAAACTTGGTACAGAGATAGTCTGGAACCCGAAGAAGGACATATAGGAGCTTACACCACAAATGGCTCTTACACACTTTTTTTTGCACCAAGAACACTTTGTTAATGTCTGTGGAATTCCCCCATAGCAATATCCCATATCTTAGTACTGAGGCTACATACCCATGATATGCTGTAATGGCAGCCTTTTCTCGCGCAAGTCTCTTTAGGTTCCTTAATGCAAATATGAATTTATTTAGACGCTTACACACACTCTTTATAAGGGGCTTCCAGTTACAATTTTTATCTAGAATAATACCTAAAAATGTTGTTTCTTGTACTTCTGTTATGGGTGTATCATTATTTTGAATTAATATGCTGTTGCCGTTATTATTGTAGTTATAGAATTGCATTATTTTTGTTTTTGAGAAATTAGCTGTAAGATTATTTGCATTCAGCCAGTTTGTAACTGATAAGATGGTTGATTTCAATAAATTATCATGCGTGTTATTTTTTCGATCATCCGATAAAATAACTGAAATGTCATCTGCGAATAGTACACATTTATGTTGTGTTATATTTGGTATATCATTAATATATAGAAGGAACAAGAGAGGTCCTAACACACTCCCCTGTGGAACTCCAAACTTGTTATGCTGGTAATCTGATCTAAATTTATCCCGAAATGTTCTTCTTAAGGATCTTTCCCGATTTTATTCCGAAAACCGCGAAATATCTACGCGATAAATGACATAAACGTGGGCGAAGCTGCGGGCGAATTCTAGTTTAAAAAGAAATATGGACGATTATTGGGGAGATATCTCCCCAACAATGGGGTACGTAGGTAGTGGAGAGGTGTGTCAATAGTAACAAAAAAAGTTCAACCTTGCATAATATTTTAATTAACAATCACAGCGCAATAATTTTTGGTCACTTTCCCCCTTATTACAAAAGATGGTTTAAACCAAGACTAAGGTAAACCCAGGTTTAAAATATACCCGTCACTTTCTTATGTCATATAACAAAAAGGGACGGGGCTACCTTAACCCTTAACTGACATTGTGGGGTAGATTTTCACCCCAGCCGCATAAAAAGACAAATATTTCCTTTTCCAGCGAATTTAGCAACTTCTCCTTTTAAGTATTCTCAGTGCAGTGTGTGCTCTTGAACCTCAAGGAAGCGTGGTGCGTAGAAATCATCCGTTTGCGCTGTAACCTGTACATGGGGTAAGTTTACACCCCACGGTGTTAGTTACGTCTGTTATTTTTTTTTGACAACCTTTTTAATTTATTTTATTTTTTCAGCGCTGGAGCAATATGGACAAGTTTCTTTCAGATGAACAAGTTGCCAACATCCTGGACGCCATTGAAAATTAAGAAGAGCCGGTTTAGTGGAACCAATGCGTAAATTCGAAAGCGTAAAAATTTTAATGAAAAAATAATTCAAAAATTAAAATAAATAAAAATGTTCATGCAAGAAGCATTTTGTGGATGAAATTGAATGTCTTTAATGTTTAGAAAAAAAAATAGAGACGAGAAATGTTTTTTTTTTTATATAGAAGCTCAGAGAGTTAATATTTTTGTTGGGAAAAAGAGGGTCATTTTTGTTTTTTGATTGTATAAGTACAGATTTTAATTTTGAATTTTTAGTGATTTATTAGTATAAACCAACATATCTGTGATTGATTAATACAAGTTTTGTCATTCTTACTATTCCTTTCAAGATTTTCATAGAAGACTGTTTGTAAGGCTAAGAGTCAAAACAGATAAAAGTAGTGTTTTTTTGTTTTCTGTAATTAAAGTGTTTTTACTTATGAAAATGTTGTTTCTTTTAATTGTAAATGTTACTAGATAGACCCTTAAGACACGAGAATAATAAGTTTAAGGCATTTATAACTACTATGTATTTTTTTATGTTTTCCTTTTGGGGTGCATTTATACCCCACGATGTCAGTTGTGTAACAAAAAATAACAATGTTAGTTCAGGGTTAAAACCTAGGTTTTTCTTAGACCATCTTTTGTAATAAGGGGGAATATGTTTAAGTTATCCAGTTATAAAATCAAATAAATAAAATAACAAAAACGTCAATAAATTTCTAGAAAATGGCACTTATTGATATCAGGTAATGATGTTACAGTTGCGGCACAAAGAGGGTCAATTGTAACAGCAATGAGAGTCAATTGTAACATACAAAAATAGTCGGCAAAAAAAAAAACAAACAAACAAAATCGTGTCAGCAGTTCAGGCTAAACACTTCAACGCATAATAAACAATAAAATCAAAAACAGTTATTCCGACAAACGGTTTAAACACACAAAAAATGTATTATTTTTTGCACAGTTGGAATGTGCCCATTTATTCATTATCTACTCGTTTTTACGCAATGTCTTCCGAGGTCGTTTATAAACCATTTTGTATAAACTCTGAAAATGAAATGATACTTTATTATATATTAACTAGTGTGAAAAAGACAGTGTCCCTCTTTGTTTTGTTACTTTTGCACCACTGTCGCTTTTTGCCATTGAAGACTTAGTTAACGAAACTCTATGGTAAATTTAATCAACTCACATACCTGTACGTATAGATTGGATGTTAACTTCCTCCAAAAACACTACTGAACTAATGTAAAACTAAGAAAAAGTGTGCTGAACATAAATTTTTCACAACTTGCTGGTATTCAAACTATCATCTACTGACAGTGCATGCAAAAACTGTTTTACCTATGTTTGGTCAGTAAAACAGCATCAGATAAAGCTTCGATTGCCACCAAAAGCTACCACTACTCATCAATAGATGTCGTGAAATAACCGATGTTACAATTGCCTCCCTGTAACAATTGACACACCCCTCCCCTACTATAGTTTAAAACAAATGCATGTTTGGCTTTAATGATAATATTTAAATCATATAACACAGATGCATTTGGGATGAAATGCATGTGACTAAAAGAGTGATGAATATGAATGTCAATGGATGGAAGGGGAGAGAGAGACCAAAGAAAAGATAGATGGATTGTGTTAGGGAGGATATCAAGGAAAAGGGAGTAAATGATGAGGTGACGGCTGACAGGGAAGAACAGAAGAGAAACCAAATTGCACCGACACCTTGTGACAGTGACACAGTGACTTGAGAACAGGGCAGGAACGAGAAAAAGAACACAGATGCATTTTGGCGTTTGCCAGTAGTAGTAGTACACTTACCACTAGATTCAAAATAAGAAATAAAAAAAAAAGCAATTTACTCTGTCGTATTCATTAACAATATTATTATAATTTATTTGTACATCATTAAAAGTAAAACATTAATTTAATTAAAACGAAAAATTACATTAACTACGTTTTATCTTGACAGCAGTTACATAATTTCTGAGAACATACTTGTAAATTAAACGAAGAACTATAATAAATAATGCCGTAACTGACAAAAATCCTATCAATAAGGTTAAAACTAGTTCAAGTTCTAGGTATTCTGCCCAAGAGATGTTGGCAGCGGGCGCGCGCAGATGTTTCGCGCCGCCATGCCGTAGAACGTACTCCGTCCACCACATCGCTCGCTCCAAGGGGCTCTGGACATCATCACGCATCACGCTGCGTAGTTTGATTATGTTTTGGCGATAACTGAAAATATAAAATTGCTACAGTTCAAAAATGTTCACAAATGAATGTTCAAGAATTTGGCAGTTACGGGTAGTCAGAAGTCCGAAATCCTGACAACTGGTCTAACCTAAAGATATCGGCATTGCCCAGTAACTGAGTTGCGAAGGTTTGATGGCAGTTGCTCCGTGTAAAGTACTGGTATTCAGCCGCATCTGGTTAGATAGGTAGCTGAATCTAACATAGTTGGGAAAAGGCTAGGCAGAACAATGATCAAGAATATAGCTGTAAGGTTCCAAAAAGTTAGTCCTAAGGAGAAGGCAAGGAACTTCATGGATACTCCTTTTCAATTGAGGAATAAATTATCAATTAACCAAACAAGGAATATAATATTTCCTCATATGGTTACAGTTAAGGTAAGACCACCTCAGTACAGAACAGATGATGAACATAATAGTAAGGTACAGGACCGTAAGTACGTGTAAGTTCCTTTAATTAACCGGCAGTAGTTCGTAGCTAAATCAGAAACTTATCATATCATGGGTAAAACAACTGATTGTGCACTTGATAAAAATCAACAATTATGAGTATAGATCGACTATGATAACATAGCACATCCATCCGACGTCTGTCTTCAATGTGTGTGTGCATATGCCAACGAGTTCACCATGTTTGTGTTTGACAGTATGGTATTTAGTAAATTTGTTACTCTACTAGATCACTCGACAAGGCGCACGTGAGTCATTCATTCAAACCTGCAAACGTTATCATACTGTTTATTAGCGACGTCAAATATGTCGAGCGACTAGTTTCTACGAGCCATGCATTACAGATGCCACAAAATGTATTTGTCGTACTCACAATTACTAGATAAATATAAGCAGGTCAACCTAGAATCTAGAAGTAAGTATCTAGAGGATTCGGTACTGCATGGTATTGTTCGTGGTGATTTTGATTGCTTCGATTTCACGAGCAAATTATGTTATGTAGTCCCACGCACTGTTAATGTACATAGTATCCGTGCAGGTACCTTGATTGCTGTCAATACCTGTCGAACTAATTCTGGTTTGCGCTGCACTATCCGTCGAATGGTTGAATCTTATAATTATGTTAATATTGATATTTTTGTTTGCTCATAATCCAAATTTAAATGTAATGTTATGAAAATTATCATTACTAACCAATAATGTTACTAGGAATGTAAGGTAGTCTAGATTTTATTATTTATTTGTTTGTTTTTAGTGTTAATTATTACTCTGTTGCCAAGCAATCAATCAATTAGAACCTATATTTTGCATTATGTAATTAATTATTATTAATGTAATGTAATCATTTATTACCTATCTATTGGCCCTCATTATCATATTTTCTTTTAATAATATGCGGATAATGCAGTGGGCTACAATATTGTTTATATTTTGTATTATCTTTTCTATGTTCTAACACATATTGTAGCTGTTTATTGTCCCTGAATAAGTAAAATGAAATAAGACTAATCCATTTTTGTATTATGACTTTCGTGAGACACATTCATATTATGATTAATTACGGTTTACTCACGTGCACGTGAGTAAACCGTAATTAATCATAAATAAGACTAATCCATGTTTTTGTTTAAGTTTGGCCTACAGTTGCAGAATGCACACATCTGCGTTGAACGAATGACGCGTTGTAAATATTCTTTCTTACACATTCTTACTTGAAATGTCAATGGAAGGGCATGCCATGTTACCGTAGTTGATTTCTAATAGCTATAAGATGTAAATAAAGAACAAACATGTTCAAATCAACAGAAAAAATATTTACAAAAAATAAAGCGTTAATAATGAATGCTAACCTATCGTCTTCAATGACGGTCTTAATTGCGTTCTTGAACTCTTCTTCGGTAAGCGTTTCCAGATCAAGGCCAAGTCCAATTCCATGATACAAATATTTCTCAACATTATACCATTGATCACCTAACATCGGAATACCGATCAGCGGTACTTTCGCTGTAATAGCTTCATCTGTTGATTGTAGACCTCCTTGTGTAATAAATACTTTGATTTTGGGATGCTCTGCAAAATAGAAAAAATTAAATTTAGTTTTTTGTGCAAAATAATCCACATCATCTTTTCTCAATCAAATCAAATCAAAGTATCTATGCCCAAACTCGAAGATCTAATGAACCATTATCGTCCTATTACTTATATGTATACTGAACTCAATCTTGAATATTGGTAAATGACAAAAATATATCTCATATTCAGTACATTTAATTTTTTTACTTGTTTCGCTTTCTGCAAAGTTGATGTAGTGGACTTTTCAGATAAGTGGATGGTGAAATAGGTAACAAAAATACAACTAAATTTATAAAAATGTACCGATTTGCTCATAATTGTTTGAGTTTGTTTGCAGCGCTACCTTGAACTGAAAAGATAGACAGGCCACCACATCCTTCAAACGGAACACAGCAATGTTGCTTAGTAGCACAAATGGTAGTACTTCCCTGGAAAACTCTTTTGAAAGGAGCTCTGCCACTACTTGTACAATATAGAGGATATTAGAGCGCCCATATTCAAAGTCAAAGCATTTATTTCAATTAGACAATTCACAGGCACTTTAGAATTGTCGAAAACAAAAGAAGTTACTGTCTCACTCCAACGTGTAGATTTCTATAGAGATGGACGGGCAATAAACTCCATGGTTATACTTTTTCATCAAATATTCCCAAAAAGTTGGTTACATTGTGAATAAGAAAAATGTGAGAACAATTTATGACGATGAACATGCTAATAATAGAGTACTTACAACTAATTTGACATGGCAGATTAGAGGTATTTTGAATAAATGAGATTTGAAGATGACCAGTCCTAACTGACGGCACCCGGTCACAAACATGACGCGTGTATCACCATCGCATCGCTCAGCTCAACCATTTCGTAGGGAGTAGGGCAGTTCAGCAGCGGATGTTCACATTGACTTATAAAGACTAAGTAAATAGATACTCACTGAGTAAGTCCGGCTGGGGCAGCCACTTCGATATTCTGATGTTCTTACTGCGTCCAGGCAGCTCATCACCGTTCCACTTCCACAACACGTCATAAGGCAACTTGGAGAATGTTTTCACTAAAACTTCAATTCTATCTGCAGGTAGAAGAGTTGGATCTACATTTGTGCCAAAGCTTATGTATATAACGCCATTTTTAGAAGAATCCAAAAACGATTTGAGGTCCTGAAAAAAGGTTACATGTTAAATTGTGGTTGTCACTTTTGCTCTTCCATGAATATTAGTCTTGGTCGCCTTTGGCCTTAGTCTCATTTTGTGGTAAGCGCAGACATGGTCCAAGATGGAGCACACGAATACAAGTAACAGAGATATAGAAGGATTGCCCTATACTCCTCTGGCTCTCACATAAACACGACGGAATACAATAAACTGCTTGGCGATGGGCTTTAATATCAGGGTTGTAACTGGCCAGGTGGAATATAAAGATCCTACCACCAAGCGTGCATGCGTGCGTGGATACATTATTATTTTCTTTAGTGAGACTCGTTTAATATAGGCCTTTAATTTAGTGCAAAGTGCAACCCTTTTTTCCTTCATCCAAAATAAAACTTGTCTATCTACATTATACTTGTGTAATAGAATGGTTCTGTTTTGTTATTGCCGTCTTTAGTCCCGTGATAATAAAATTTGGATATGAAAATACTCACAGCTGGCAATTCCTTTTCAGGTTTCTGGTGCAGACCACCCATATACACCACAGTCGGAGGTACTGGTCGGATGCCTTCAAACACTGGGTGCACATTCAGGAACAGCATATCAACATTATTATTTAACTCCGTCACCGGTGGAATATCAGATCCAAAAAGTTTACTAAGCATAGTATTTTCTACTGTTTTACTAGTTTCGTACATACTATCTATTTGATAGTTGAGATAAAATTCCCGTATTTTCTCCCATGAACTGAGATTGTGGAGTCGCTGACGAGTAACAGCTGGGTATAGGAATGGATGAACGGGAGCTCCAATTGTTGCATAATTATCAAGTGCTGCTCCAAAAGAACTCATTTGAATCACTGGCGCTTTGTAAATATGAGAATATGCTAGTGCTGGTCTCACGCAAGCTTCTAGGAAAAGCAGATCAAACTGTTTGCTCTTATCATTAATCAAATTTTGAACTTGTTCATCTTTAAGTTGGGCTTCAACTATTAAAGTTAATGCTTCTAAAATTACTTCCATTATTGTAAGCATGTCGTCCTTGTTGCCTTTAGATGTTGACATAAATTTTCCGTTCCATATTTCATATGATATATCATGGACATCGATTTCTGTAAGGTTTGGTGGCGCTCCTCCTTTTGAGAAGACAGGATCTGTTGTGATGACAGTGACATCGTGTCCTCGTCTGGCTAGCTCTTGAGTTAGAGGTCGAAACACCACTTGATGACTTATAGAAGGAATTGGAAACACTGCTAAAATCCTCGCCGCTTCACTTGGACTTAAAACTAAAATATAACAAGCAACTATGTACAATAATGCTCGCATTTTCAACGGATATCACTTCACACAATACTACGATAACTAATTACTATGGACAGAACGCAATCATTTATGAAGATTATTATTTACGTTAGATATTATATAGTTGAACTATTTCAAATCCTTATGAAATAGTCCAACGCAAGTCTTCTAATCACCGAGGCTATATCATATCTGAAGTTGATTGTACAAATTATTGGATGTAAAAACAGTGACATCAGCGATTGAAAGCGGTAAATTAAAGCGGTTTTTTTTTCTGTTCATCCATGGTATGTTTATGCTTATAAAGAGCGTTTAAAGTTATGATTGTTTTATAAAATTAAAACTGTATAGTTGTCTGAGATTCGTTAAGTTTTAGGTGTAGAATTTCGATGTTCTAATAAACTAGAATATAGAACCATTTAGTTACTTGATGGAGAAAAATCGCGATATCTCAGCTAATATAAATAAAAGTTATATAGATATACCTTCCCCGAGAATCAATTTATCTAAGTGTGAAAATTCGAACCGAATCCGTTCAGTAATTATGGAGAAAAACGCACATCGACAGCTTAGACAGTCGCGACGGGGGACTTTGTTATTTACAACGTGTTACATAATTCCCCTTAAAAAAGAAAATGTTAATCAAGTAGTATTTTATGGTTGTTGTCATTTACCTCTCAGAGGAATTTAGGTAAGAATGTAAATAACTTTCTGGGTAGTCTACTCTTTACTTTTATATTTTCAGGGTCGCGTTTAAAGTGATGATTTTATTTTGTGATTTATCAAAAAATTTTTTGAGTCTTATTTTATTTTAAAATATTGCCAATAAACTCTTTACAAGGGGCCTTTTGATATTTTTGCAAAACGTTGTATATAATCAGTAAGTCGTGATAATTTATTTTTCCCAGGGAGATTAAGCGTAGATCTAATGCTGGAAGAGCTGAGTTGTAAGACGCCACGACACGCACAAATAAGAGCGCGTGTGTGACGGTTTACCAAAAATTGACTAAGTGCGAGTCGAACTCGTGCGCCGCGTGTTCCGTACCTTGGCAAGTTAAATTGTAGTTTTTTTTGGAATCATATAACTAAGTTTTTTAGTAAAAGATTTTTGCTGATTTCTAAAACTGTGCTAGCTACAGACATCGTTTTATTTTTCCTGTAATAATTACATAAACCTCTATTGATTTATCCCAGATTTTTCGCTTTAATAACTTCGGAGACAAGGGTAGTAGGTATTAATGGTATTCTTCATCATAAGTCAAAAACTTTGCGCAATAAATAAACATAAAACTAAATTTTATATTGTGCAAATTAAAGCGCATATACTATGAAAAGACATCTGACCATTTTAAAATTTCAACCCCCAACTTCGGTGCGTATCGCAAATAAAATCTTTTTTATTTAATTTTTGCTCTTGCATAAATGGACAAGCATTATTTAAACTTCCAAATTTCAAGTCGATAGCATTACCTAGTAGTTCCTGAATTAAGCAGCTGTGATAGACAGATGAACGAAGTCGCACCACACGGGTTCCTTTTTTACTATTTTAGTACGGAACCCTAAAAAGAGAAACAAGTATATCGCACGTTGTTGTGAATTTGTGTTGTATTTATCAAGTCAAAAAATTATGGAATATTTGAAATTTTATGTTTTATGTCTTAAAAACCATGTGTTACTTGTTTCAAAGTCAATGTCAAATAGGAATATTTTTATTTCATGTAGACCAGATTTCTGGTGCTTTCAAAAGGTCAACACTACGTGCCCTTGTGACCACCAACGAGGCAGTCAGGTATTTGTTTTAGTCGGGTCGTTGAGCTCCCTAAGATAGGGTTTAGCTACACGATGGCTGATGCATGCGTGCCATCTGTTGGGGCAGGTCCTCTCAAACTGCTCTGGAACTTTCCTCAAAAGGCCAGTCCAGGCATTTTTTTTTTTTTTTTTTCTTTTTGGTTAATTTTTGTACTCAAGACTTGGTATTACATTACTCACAGGTCTGTGGTCAAGACTACATTGTTCTCTCTTAACTATCATAAATCATATTACTGTATTTACTGAAGTTGTTAAAGATATCCTTTTTTTTAAAAGAGTAACCATGGAGTTTCTTGCCGGTTCTTCTCCATAGGAAACGACTAATTGGAACCGTGCACCTAAATTCGACTTTTCATAAGCGCCTGTATTGGTTTATGTGAAATAAAAAAATTTGATTTGATTTGATTTGATTGCACTGCTTTGTCCTCACACAAATATTTGCTACAGAAAATATGTCTGGACTTTAAAAGAGACTTTAACACCTAAGTTTGTTTCGGCCTCTCTTCTCAGAGGTAGTCAGATAGGAAATGCCGACGACATCTAGCTCTAAACAAACTGACATGTAAAAGTGATTTTTAAATATCCAATTTGCAGAATAAACGATTTCATTTCAATTCATTTTTTTTAAGAATTATTTACTTCTCGAGGTCGCTCGCGGTCTCGCCCGCATAGATGTCGTTTATTGCTTATAGCGGTCGCCAGCGGCTTCACCCGCGTGTTTATCGTTTATCGCGTATTCCGCGTTTTTCTCCACTATAATATGCATGTATTATACATATAAACCTTCCTCTTGAATCACTCTATCTATTAAAAAAAGCCGCATCAAAATCTGTTGTATAGTTTTAAAGATCTAAGCATACATAGGGACAGACAGCGGGAAGCGACTTTGTTTTATACTATGTAGTGACTCCGTATTTTTCGAGATAAAAGTAGCCTATGTCCTTCTCCAGGTTCCAGACTATCTCTACACCAAGTTTCATCAAAATCTGTTTAGCTGTTAAGGCGTGAAATCGAAACAAACAGACAGAGTTACTTTCGCATTTATAATAATTAGTAGAGATTAACAAATAATTCTAAAATAACATTACGATGATATTGACCACTACATGAATTGCAAAATCTTATCTACAAGTATCATTAACATGTGGGTGAGAACTTGATAGTAGTTCTTCACGTAATACTATGTAAACAAATCACGTCAGTGCAATCTTAGATATGTTGGCACGTGACATACAGGCCACGTGCGAGTCAAGGAAGATTGCTAGCAATTAAAGGCCAAGACTACTAATTTAAATAAAATGACTTATAAATTGCCGTCCCAGCGACATTATTGAGACATTACTATAGTCCAGGCTGTTCTGTTACTATTGATGTACAGAATCTGAACCTACATATAATAAAAAGTAGGTTCAAAAACTAAAACCCGAATACAGAAAAAAATAATGAAACAAGAAAACGTTATCGTCTGAAATTCTTGCATGCAATCTTTTAAATATTTATCGTCTGTTAAATAAACAACTTACACGTAATATATTTTAATGCATTTAATACATATTCATAGTGATGTTCAGAGGATAGCCGTGGTCCGTAGTCGTATGCCACCTACCCTAACAAAACAATGCATTTTAACAGTAGTAGACGATCATAAGCTTTAGGGCAAAGTATTATACGAAGCAGCCCTTGTTTCAATAAATTAATATTTATTTAATTATAGTACAATAACCTGTGTTCATTATGCTCGTGCTTTTTTATTTATGTATATTATGTAGGAGCTCGTGGCTAAATAATTACAGCCGCATAGACCGATCTTCCGGGTTAAGCCACGCTTGCCGAGGTTGGTCTGTGGATGGGTGACCATTTACCATAGCGAGTTTCCTCCGTGCCTCGGAAAGCACGTAAAGCCGTTGGTCCCGGCTGTCATTTGTAGATCTTTGACAGTCGTTACTGTTGGTCAGAAGCCAGAAAGTCTGACAACCAGTCTTACCAAGAGTATCGTATTACCCAGTTACTGGGTTGTGGAGGTCTGATAGGCAGTCGCTCCATGTAAAATACTGATTCAGCTGTATCCGGTTCGACTGGAAGCCGACCCCAACATAGTTGGGAAAAGGCTGGGCAGATGATGAACCTGTGTTCATTATGCAACTTCTTTTAGGTATAAATTAACATAGTTAATAGGCATATTAACATTATTGTAACAAAATAGTTTAAAATTTTGTAGACTGCCTCGTTGCTCTGTTCGTACATGGTTATTATCCGTTCCTCTAAGCAACCAAAGGAGAATGAGCGTTTTGTCCCCAATGCTGTATCATGTTGTGGCATATGCCATTTTAAAGGTCGTAATAATAGCTTTATTCTATTGAAAAGTATTATAGATGTATCCCTTAAAATATTTCGTTTATGAATAGATGAACCTTATATATTTTTGAACTATGCTAATTAAGCTCTTTCGTTCGATACCAAACACGGCCTTCATTAAAAAACACATTTTTTTACTTCACGACTTCATGTACGATAGAGGGCGCCATATTTAATTTAATGTGATGTCACATACACTCAGTTGCAAGAAAGGTCCATTAAATTTTAATGCTCTCATTAGAATGTTAATGCTCCATTAACCACTTCTGTCCATTGCAAGAAGCCAGATTTAATGGAATGACTAACTATCCATTAAAATTAATTTTTGATGTGTCAAACTCCCCGTGATTTCAATAACATTATGATAATTAGTAAATGAAGAACGAACTACGACCTAATTAGTGTTCATGCAATAGCCATTAATTTAATGGAAACATTATTCTTAATGACAGATTAGTTAATGATCACCTAATGGTATCTTTCTTGCAACTCAGTGATAGCCTATAACCAGCGGACAATCAAGACGCTTCCAACGATACCTTATTTTTCAAATTAATACAAGGAGTTTGGAAGTTAGTAGGGAACAAATGAACATACATACATACCCACGTACATACCGGTCAAAATCATATACCCTCCTGTTTGCTTCGCCATATTCGGGTAAAAAACCATTGTTAGCTTGGAAAAGTACCTAAAGATATCTAAGAGTCTGCTAATAAAACGTATGAAAACGAAAATCTGTGATTTGTTTGATTTATCCATGAGTTATGAGATAATGTCTTTTACAGTATTTGATCCATAACAGCAACATTATCGATGGATACAATAGCAAAGGTGCAGTTTTTGTTTTAATTATCATATTAGATAACCGTCTAACGCGAAAAAAATTGCTACTTGTTTAATTGTAAAAAATCTAAAGATGCAGTTTCGTTTTTTTCCAAAATCGAGCTCATGACTTCTTGGTCCGCCATATCTTTGATGGCTCACAGATCTTTTTCGCCTAGTCTCTTTTAAGTTAACCATACCTTTACTAATAATATCTTTGTCAACTTTATAATTTATTCTAACCAAAAAACGTGTTACAGCTTCAAAATTCTGTATATCCCCTCTGTTATTTATGAGATACTTTGCTTTATGATACATACTACTTGTATTTTACACCACAGAAATCTAAATAAGTTGTACACAATTTTATTGGATTCAGATAAAAACCTTTTTAAAGTGGGTAAATAAAACTCAAGTCAATCAATATTATTATAATTTTTGGTTTTATTTACATATTAACATACTTGGCTAATTATAACATCAACAATAAAACAGATTCGCTTTGTACACACGGCTACACATCAAACTATACACTTCCAGTTTACACTGACCTCTCATTGTAAGGAAATCTTATATAATGCGAGATCAGCTTATACTGGAAATGTATAGCTTAATCTGTAGCCGTGCGTACCTTATTGCTTTAAAATTGTTGTAGATCACGCCATCTATTTCTAAATACACGAATCACAACCTTATAGTAGATACAGCAAAATAAAAAAACTACAAATAATGTATTTAAATTAATAAGTTAAATTACAACTACTCAAACAGAACTTCAAGCACGTTTCATTTTGATTGTTGTAAAATGTTTTCTGAAAACATGCTTGTAAATTAAATGGACAATTGTTATGAATACTGCAGTAGCTGTCAATAATCCTAACAATAAAGTTAGAACTAGTTCGAGTTCGAGGTACTGTGTCCATGACATGTTGGCAGCGGGTGCGCGCAGATGTTCCGCGCCGCCATGACGCAGCACGTGCTCCATCCACCACACGGCCCGTTCTAGCGGACGCATTGGCTCGTCGCGCATCAGCTTACCTAGTCTGATTACGTTCTGACGATAGCTGGAAATGAAAATCAATTAAAAATGTGTCTAAGTTTTTAACCTAAGCAACATTTTAATAATATGGGCCCTGGAAAAAATTATTTTAAAACATGATGTCGTGTGTCTACTGAGATGCCGTTTTGACCTTAAACGAGGTTAGTTCGAATGGGGGTATTGATCTGAAAAGGTGTTAAAGAACCCATAATAATGAATATCTTTTGTTCGACAATTTTCCCCAAAAGTCAATAGTTTAAGAGAAATAGCTGTAAAGATTTCATAAAAAATACGCTTAAATCTATTTATCTTCTGCTACAACTGTGTTTACATTTAAGGTCATATTAGGGGTCACTAAGAGCCGTGCTGAAGGAGTGGCTATAGAGGCATCATGGCGCGTTCAGCTTCCGGCTGACGCAGGTACTCTCGGGACATGGTTTTTTCGGGAAATACCTGTGTCGCATAGGCCGTGAGTAGACGCCCGGTTGTCACCTCGGCCAAGGGTCAGGAGAAGGAACACCGTGGGTTTTCAATTGGTAAGAGTCACTAGTATGTAGTATGTATAACCCATAGTATACATGAGGATTTTGCCAGGATAAAGAAAGAAAAAGGTGTTCACGGGTTACATACTCTATTTTCTGAATTTGTAACTAAAGCAGGGATGTAGAATTTTTCGAAAAACTAGAATAAAAATCGTGAGTGTGGCTAACCAATCGATGTCGAATGTTGGTCGTGAAAAAAAGAGTCATGAAAGTAGAATAAATGCCGTGGAAATGCATTCCTTACGAAATATAAGCGGTGCAACTTTGAATGACAGATTGAAGAATGATGTGATGAGACAAAGTTGCGGTTTTAAAGATGATGTAGTGACAAAAATTGAACGGAGTATGCTTCGGTGGTTTGGTCATGTTGAAAGATTGAGTGAACGGCGATTAACAAAAGGAATTTATAAGGCGGATGTCAGTGGAAACGCTAGTAGCGGACGCCCTAGAAGGACATACATTGATATTATTGATGATGAAAAAACAACACAAAAACAAAGGCAAAAGCAACTGTAGGTACATGTGCGTAGTACTTTCAACCGGCGTGCATGTGACCGTGGATGAAACGAAAGGAGTATGTAAGGATCGTAACATGTGGCGTTCTACAGTTTCTGCCTACCCCCATGGGAAAAAGGCGTGAGTTTTGTATGTAGAATAAAAACGTTTTGCAAGGAAATAAAATTTATCGAATTTTGTTAACACTAGCTTTAAAAATAGTCATCCATGTTACTTAATGTGGCCCGCGGATTAGTAACCCCTTTCCAGCATTTATTATAAGAATAATGTCAAAAGAAAAAACATTTTACCTAAAACAACATTCTCATAAATTTCTTATTAATGAGGTAAACTTAACTAACCTGTCGTCTCCAATTATGGTGTTTATTGCATTCTTGAAATTTTCTTCAGTAAGTGTTTCCATGTCCAGTCTAAGCCCAATCTTATGGTACTCATATTTCTCTACATTAAACCACTGGTCACCCAACATCGGAACACCAATCAGTGGTACTCCTGCTGTTATAGCTTCATCTGTTGATTGTAGACCTCCTTGTGTTACGAATAGCTTCACTTTAGGATGTTCTGCAAAACAGTCATTACTTATTATTTTGATGAAATTATGATACATTCAATGTTTAGAAACATAAAGGAATTCTGTGCCTAGGTTATTTTAAAAATAAATGAAGAAATTTTGAAGGAATGAATGACTCACTAAGTAGATCTGACTGCGGCAGCCACTTGGATATCCTGATGTTGTCGGTACGTCCAGGCAATTCATCTTTGTTCCATTTCCATAACACGTCGTAAGGTAACTGAGAGAATACTTGCACTAAAACTCGTATTTTCTCTGCAGGTAACAGAGATGGGTCCACATTTGTGCCAAAGCTTAAGTATATTACACCGTTTTTGGAAGAATCTAAGTATGATTTCAGATCCTGAAACAAACAAAAACATATAAATATTGTATTTGTACAAAATATATGCGTTTACAACCAAGATGTTTATGTACGAGTACTTACTGTAGGCAATTCTTTTTCGGGTTTTTGGTGTAATCCACCCATGTATACAACCGAAGGAGGGACAGGTCGATTACCTTCAAACACTGGATGTACATTCAGAAACAACATGGCAACATTGTTATTTAATTCTTCAACCGGTGGAAGATCAGATCCAAAATGTTTTCTGAGCAAATTATTTTCGTCAGCATAGCTGTTTTTATTCGACCTTTCTATTTGATAGGTGATATAAATTTCTGTTAATTTATCCCAAATTGTGAGGTTATTAAGTTTTCTACTAATGATTCTTGGATAAAGAAAAGGATGAGTGGGAGCGCCTATTATTTGATAATTATCAATAAAATCTCCACAAGAACTAACTATGATCGCAGGCGCCTTATAGATATGTGAAAATACTAAAGCTGGTCTCACACCAGCTTCTGTTAATATCAAATCAAAATGCTTGTCTTTATCACGGATCAAATTTTGCACTTGCTTGTCCTTTAGTTGTGCATCAAATATTTTCACCAGCAATTGGAGAATTAATTCAAAGTCCGCTACCCGGTCGTTCGCCTTGCCCTTTGGTAGTTTCATAAATTCTTCTTTCCATACACCATATGATAAATCATGGACATCAATCTCTGTCAAATTGGAAGGTGTTCCTCCTTTAGGAAAGGCGGGATCTGGTGTGATGACAGTAACCTCGTGACCTCGCCTGGCTAGCTCATGAGTAAGAGGCCGGAACACAACTTGGTGACTGATTGATGGAAATGGGAACACTGCCAATATCTTTGCACCTTCATTTGTGTTCACTGTTATACTTAAGCACGTCACCAAAAACAAGACCACTGACATTTTTACACAGGCACACACTTGAGAATACTGAAGAAGATAAACTAAATAGCCCAAAGTTGTTTGGCTCTATTAATATGTTCTATAAGTTTGATATCGCAATCTTTAAATTTAACCCTAGAACCGTACCCATCTGTCATGGTCACTAACCGTACCCAGTGGTACAAATGTACCCCGTGAAATAAAGCCGTATTTTTTTAAAGTAACATTGCTTAAGTAATGCATCATAAGCTTGCTTTTAGAAATTTATCAGTCTTTATTTAAAATAATAAACAACAGCTGTCTTATTATTAACTTCTAACACAGTCCTGGCTAATTTTGTTTTAGTGGTCGTTACAAGTAGTCATTTGCACCTGATGAATCGAATTTGCGATTTGTGATCCCTATTCCTCAAAAACATAAAATATCTTCCGTTTTGGGGAATCGGCCCATCATATCCCATTTTTCCCCCAGAATACCGCCAATATACAGGGTGTTACTAAATCGCGTGATCTACTAGTGCCACTGATTGACCCTGCACAGTTTTTTTTTTAGAATCAACAAAACAAGTTTTCAAAAAATGAACCATGGTATTCTGTATCTGAGTAATTTTAGCGTCCCAAGTTAACTGACTGTATGAAGCAATATCGGACTATTTGCGCCCGTCAGCTTTGTCGCCGTGCCTTCATTCATTTAGGCATGGCATCGATTTTATATCACATCAAAAAAAAATTGGGAAAAAATAAACTTTTTTTTATTTTTAATCAGTCTGAATCCCGTGCGGGTTTAATCTATACCATTAATAGATCATGTGGTGTGAAGGAATTACACGAATTTGTTAACAGCCTGTATTGGTTATATTTATTTATTTATATATCCTTTATTGTACATTACACCAGGTTAACATAACAAGGAAACACAATTTAAACACAATAAGCTCGCGGTTGATAAATAAAGTGACTTGCACCCCGCACCTCTTAGAATACCCGGCCACAAGTAAGGATCCCGCACAAAGTTAAAAAGTTATGACGATTTAAAACAAAAAAAAGTTGTTTGTACCCCAGGGCACGGTTTTAGGGTTAATCACGCACATGACAATAAACGAGTTTGTGTTGTTCAATACTGTGACTCATTGCGACTACTTTACGGAAATCACGATGAAACAGCACTTTTAGCGATACAAAGTACTTCAGTTTCATTTTCCATTTAATAAAAATAATAACATATTTTTGTTTCGTGATCTGAAACATAATTTATCATGTAATAACAATTATAATAGTGAATTTTCAAATTTAATCACAACAAAAACTTTTGGGAAAGAATATAAATAAATAAACATACAATGACCACCAGTATTAGAAAAAATAATATTACAAACAGAATTATGACAGCTGTTTAGTTTCCGAAAACCCGACAAATGACAAAATCAAAAAATGTTAACGAGAAGCAAGACTAGGAGCCAAATAAATACACGTCCACCACCTTCAACCTCGTCGCTCAGCTCCGCCTCGCAGCTGCCGGAATCCAGCCCCACCGTGAGTGCTGTGACACCGGCCGCCGCAGTCGCGTCGAGCTCGAACGTGGTGAACTCGACCTTGTGAACGCAGAAGTACCGTACTACAAATACATATATACTGCGAAGGAGTAAGAATATTTATCTCTTTGAATTCTTTTCTGAGAGAAACCCTTGAACCCAGATTGCAAATGGCTCGAACAGCCCCTTTCTGCAAAACCAAGCCGGTTTGAATGTCTGCACCATTTTCCCAGAAAAGAATTCCATATGTCATAACACTATGGAAATAACTAAAATAGACTATTCTGGCTGTATTCACATCATTAAAGTATCGATTTTTTTTTACAGCGTGGGCGGCTGTGCTTAACCTATCCGACAACTTCTTTATTTGTGGGCCCCATTGGAATTTGGCGTCTATGGTTATACCAAGGAAAACGGTCGACTCGACAGGGTTCAACTCCACACCATTTACTTGTAAATTGGTCTGTACCATAAAAAAAATATAATTTGGTATTTTGTTCTCGTTACATAAGGAGAAGATTATTTACATTAAACCATTGGACCATTTTGGAGAGGGCATTGTTTACTTCGTCGAAACAAGTAACTGTCGCTTGATTTTTAAAATAAGCGACATGTCATCTGCAAACAGTACAATCTCATGTTTATCCTTTACGTAATAAGGCAAGTCATTAATATAAATAAAAAACAAGAAAGGACCTAGAATTGAACCCTGCAGAACGCCCATGGTGACCGCAGATCCTGGAGGTCTCTTACCATTTACATCGACCCTCTGAATTCTGTTGCTCAGATAAGAAATCAGAAGGTTAAGATAAAGGTAAAGAATCATTTATTTGGACACAGCACAAAGAGAACACAACAGGTAAAAAATGTGATATAAATAAAAAAAAAAAAAGTCTTAAGGCCTCTACACACCAAAGCCGCTGGCCCGGCGGCTTTACCCGGCGGGTCATGCCGCCGGGCTTGTTTTGCGTCATGTTCGCTCGCTTAGTTCGCGTTAGTTGGCCGCAATAACCCGCCGGCATAACCCGCCGGGTAAAGCCGCCGGGCCGGCGGCTTAGGTGTGTAGAGGCCTTTAGGTATGTGTCTCACGGCTAGACCAAAAAGGTGTCCAAATCAGCTTAATGTCAAGCACTTTTAGTACAGTAGTACTTGTAGTACAGTAGTGATATAGTGGCGCAATTTCTTAATGAGAGTAATATGATGTACGCAATCAAAAGCCTTGGACAAGTCACAGAATGTACCAAGGGCATCCCGTGAATCCTTCCAAGCCTTGAATATATTTTTCAGCAATTCCACGCCCGCATCTAGTGGAACGGCCCTTGGTGAAACCGAATTGTTTCTTGTGAAGCAGATTGTGTTTGTTAAAATGTCTCAATTGGATAAAAACTAACTATTCAAAAATGTTACTTAGTGTTGGCAGTATAGATATAGACCGGAAATTTTTGGTATCAGATGGGCTACCAGATTTGAATAGTGGAATTACTTTGCAATGCTTCATTAAATCAGGAAATACACCAGAAGCGACACACAAATTGAACACAATTGCTAAATAAGGTGAAACAATATCAATTATACTTAAATGAGATGGTCTTTACTGACAGTCCCCATAGGTCTGCGGTTTTTTTCACATCGAGACTTTTGAAAGATACTATGTCTTTTTCATTAACAACTGAAAATTCAAAATATCTGTCACATTCAGTTACACATTTGTGGTTGCTCAGAATGGGGGTGAGTGTAGAAATGAAAAGTTTGTTCATGTTTGAGTATAGCGTAAGCGGAATCGGAAGACGACAACAGAGTTTTAGTTGTTAGAATAGGAATACTAGTAAAATAAGATTCAAACCAGTTAGAACTATTGCTACTTGTTAGAGCTACTGGTACTTTAAAACAGTCATCAGTGATACTTTAAGTAGCCTGCGGATTAGTAGCCCCTTTCAGACTGGCCTTGTATAGCTTAACTTGATTTATTTAATTTTTCTATTATACTTTGTTCATCTAGTTAAAAGTGCTGTGACCTCCATTAATTGAAGGAGCACAACTCAAACGAACATACTTGTACTCTCATATGCCATGTATTGTGTGTATCCTTTATTGTAGATCCATAAATAAACTATACGAGAATAGCTTCATCACATACATACACCTACCTACAAACGTATATTATGCTTATGTATATTTCATGCAAATGTAAAATGTAAACATAGCGGATCATAGCTGAGGATAGATAGATTTTAGCGCATTTATAATGAAATTTTGAATAGCTATTTCTTATTTATGATTATTTACGGTTTACTCACGTGCATTTTTCGGGATTGCCCGACTAGTTTCAGAGAGTAAACCGTAAATAATCATAAATATGAATGTGTCTCACGAAAGTTATAATACAAAAATAGCTATTTCTGTTAAACTATTGACTTTTATGGAAAGTTGTTGAACAAAAATTGTACACTGTTATGCGTACTTTAACCACCTTTCGGATTAGTACCCCCTTTCCGACTAAACTTGTATAAACACTTGAAAATTAAATACTATGACAATTACGAAAATTATCACCAAAAAAAATGTTAAATTGAAATGAGTATTTGTAATTAAATAAAGAGATAATAAATAGTATTATGTTCAAAAGTAGTTGAAGACCACCAACTATGTTCCATTGCAGAGCAATGATTTAATTAATAGTACGTGTGAAAATAAGTTTTTCTATCTGAAATTAGGCTTTGAGCGTTCTGTTCCTCAGTTCAGAGGGGCAAAGGGGAATGCCAAGATCCGGCCATTACAAAGTATTATGAACTGACATGCCGTAATTTTGATAATTCGCGTTTATTTTTTGTAAGATTTATGTAATATAAATAAAGTCTAGAGAAGTACACCTTCGGATAGTCATTTTAAATAGTATTTCAATGTTTTGGTTAGTAAGTTTCAACGCTTTTTAACTACAACTACAAATAGAAATGTTGCACAGATTAAAAATAAAATTATATCGATACTAAAATTACATTTATAAATCGATTACAACTATGAAACAATAATGTAATTGTAAATAATTATATCACAATAATATCATGTTATTTATTTATTATAATTACGCAAGTATTTATTTTTTATTCACGTTTTCTTTTTTGAATAATGTGTTAAGTGAATTGTGCTCTTCCATTATTAGCTATAAATTATAGTACTAAGCTTTATTAGTAATAAGCTGTTACGAATAATCCTAGTGACCACTATAACACAACACGTTTGTCACTATTGTTGTGATTTATCTTAAACGGGCTACTTTTCTAATACGAAACAAAATAAATAACACCAAACACGTTCAAGTGTTAGTTAACATATTTAATTAATCTCTTTGATTTAGGTATATTAATTTAAAATTAATATTTTGTAATATTATGAAATAATTTACAAACATGCTATTATTACTATCAACTATTTATGTAGCGAAATAAGTGCCTATATTTCTTTTTTTATTTTATATTCCATTCGATGATAATGCATAGGTACTTGATAATCGATTACGTTTAAAATCGAATATTGTTATGATTTTATTTTAATGGCGACAACACCTTTGTCACAATTAAAATAACTTCCACTTGTTTCTTACGATTAATTATGCGACAAAGTAAGTATCTGTATCGAAGTAAGAAACCATATTAAATGTAATTATTCCTTATCGTGAATACAATATTATGAATTCCGGTTGGGCAAGATTTTTGTTAAATAAAATACTTTGTTTAGTAAAAGTATGATTTTTATATTATAATTTGGTATTAAGACATGCATGGTTTATCATCGTTGCCATGGCAACGTCAATAAACACCAAATTCAAAATAATATAATATTTATTTTGACTTGGTTTTGGTTTGGTTATTTAGGTATTATTCTGACCAAAAATGGTTTAATTTTGTTATTTACATAATTAAATGCTTTAATCAAACAATATTATTAAGATTTTTACAAAAATATTGAAGGTCTATCAATATGACAAGGATTAAAAAAATTAGTCATGAAAATGTAGACGGAGTATAAAGAAAGTGTTAGTTCGATTTTCGAATTACTTTTCTTCCCTAAGTTAAAAATCTACTATTAAGGTCAACTTTATCGACCTATAACATTTCTTGGTGTACTTCCAGTGGAAATGTTGTTATTGTAATACATTCTACAATATTTGCCCTTTTTAATAAGATATGTTTCATTCTTGTTCTTTCTGGCCGAGTCGTAAAGGAAATCTTGGCATTCCCCTTTATTTGGTACTCGTAAACAAACTTTGCCGCTCTGAAAACCGGCTTTGAGCATTCTGTTCCTCGCTTCAGAAGGTTAAGTCATTTCACGCGTACTGTTAGTCCTTTTTGTATCTCGAAATTGGGTAGGCGATATTCAAACCACAACGTTTTGAACAGTTCGTTCCGACATGTTCGAACATGTTAATGTAATGAATACGCATAAAATGTCTAGACGCACAAGATATCACTATCAGTCAGTCAGTCTCATATCATCGTTGCCACCGCATTATCTAATGTCGCTAATGACAACGAGTTACCTAACAAAACTGGTTTTGCGATAAGATAATTAATTTATATAAGTTAAACACGAGCCTACCGCACGCTATCGACATGTGATGATGTATATATTTTTTAAATTATATTACGATAAATATACAATACTAGAGGTCGTCCCTAGCTTCGCCCGCGTGAATCGTTTATCGCAGAAAAAATATTTACCGGTTTTCGGGATAAAAGTAGCCTATGTTCTTCTTTGGGTTCCACACTATCTCTCTACTACAATAAAATAAATAAAAATCTTAACATATACCCGATGACGAAAAAATCTTGCAAAATTATAGTAAGTGAGTACCTACAGAAACTCACGTATGAGGAGACAGAAAATTTGCTTGAGATACCTAAGTAGATACACCAATAATGTTACCTTTTGAAATTTAGTTCTTTTTTCTTCTTTATTTCTTCAAAATTTTCTTTTATATGTTGAATAAGATAAGTACCTACATTAATACGTGGGATCGTTGCTATCATAATAAAGATATTTAATTTGTAACTCAGGGGGATCGGCGTTGAGGGCTGAAATACAGGATATGCCTAGTTCGGCCTCAAATGCTAATACTTTTGTGTACTTAAAGATTAAATTAAGCACTCTCACTGTAAAAAAATGTACATATTTGTGTGAATAAACATTATTATTATTAAAAAATAAAAAAAAACCTACCAATTTTCATCAAAATCGGATCGTAAAAGCGTAAAGGCCTCTACACACCAAAGTAGGCATGGGTAATATCGCTTTTACACGATATCAAATCGTATCTATGTATCGGTTTAGAATATCGGATATCGCATCTATATATTTCAATATCTATAATATATTGGCTGAATCAGTGTGGAACTCGAAATCGGTACTGTGATATTTAGGTTTCGGTTTTGTTCGATTCATGTACATAATTGTAACTACATCAATCCCGCCCGCGCGCATCCCAAGGATACGGTACCTACCACCGTACTACTACAGTACTACTGTACCCGAATCAGTTTGAACCGAATATCATAGATCATGCGATACAATATCGGTATAGTGTCTTGTTCTGTCACTCGTCGCGCTTTATTCGGTATAGGTACGCGGATACCTGATATATAGATTCAGTACCGTCCGATATATAGGTATTGGATATTGTGCCGATATACAGATATCGTATCTATATACGATTTGTATCGCCCACTCCTACACCAAAGGCTTGTTTTGCGTCATGTTTGCTCGCTTAGTTCGCGTTAGTTGGCCGCAATAACCCGCCGGCATAACCCGCCGCCGGGTAAAGCGGTCGGCGGCTTTGGTATGTAGAGGCCTTATCAGACAGACAGAGTTACTTTCGCATATAACGAGGGTAGTTCACTCATTGGGGGTACCTCGTCATCAGAGTCCAAGTTCTACATGGTGTAGACAGGAAATAATAGTCACAACACTGATTATAGTCCTCTATTTATTCACTCTCGATAACAAAATAATAAAATCTCTAATGATCAAACCGATGGAAATAGATTAAAGTACAGAAACGCGGTAAGTTCGGTGCAGGCTGGCAAAACGAGCTCTCGCCCTCGTGTCTCACTCCAAAGTGCCTTCACTCAAATCAAATGCATCCAATGTCAAAAAGAATGACAGCTGACAGCTGACAGCCGACAGCTGACAGCTTACTGACAACCGTCAAGCAAGACATGCCACGCCCCGCATGGACCTTACCCAAGCACACTACTTGACGTTTCCGACAAACGATAATAGATGGCGTCCTACTACATTAACAATAATCAATAGTCATTCTAATAGTTGTGATTCTGTGTTGATTCTGCGACACATATATAATATTAATAGGGATAAAGGAGCATAGTTATAAGACGAACTAGCTGTGCCCGCGACTCCGTCTGCGTTAAATACGGAAACCAATATTGTGTCGCAATAACTAAACACTCCTTGATTGATATCTTTACGTTCTAATATTATTTGGTTGAGCGAACCGATTACGATAAAACAAAAACGAATTATTACTCCAAGATACATATCAGACAAAAAGTTTCAATAATTATCAAAATGGATTCTATTGGTTATCCTTTAATCCCCCCGGTATTTGTTTCTTAAATATTTCCAATGTACGCCAAGTCAACAGATTTATTATATGTATAGACTATCAAATGATACCGAATTCAAAAATAAATTCAAGCCTATAAGCTTATACAAAAAAGCACCGAAGCACTACATTTAAAAAGATTTCACTTTGTTTTCAAAAAATATTTCAGTAGACGCAGTAATTCGGTATGTAAAGTTTTTTTTTTGGTATTTTTTTTTTATTTTTCTCTTAAAGATTAGGCTATTTTAAGAGACAATTTAAAATATTTTTGTTTACTACGCGGTAGTTCTTTTTAATTATTTTTTAAACTTTTGCAAGTGATCCTATTCTATGACGACACTGATTAGTTTTGATGTTGATTTCTTGAACAACATTTAGTTAGAGAATTAGTTTTTAGCTTTGAGGTTAAAAAGTTGACACATTGATTAAAATTGATATTCAGAAACTTGTTTTTATATTGAAGATTCTGCATTGAACGTATTTAACGAAATTTAAAGGTGAAATAGATGTCAAGCGCATTCGTGTATTTATGTAAAAATCTTCGATTCCGCAACCGTTCTCGTAAGACCGATTCGTCATTGGACTGTTCGTCGACAGGACGATTCATTTTTTTCCGTTTCTCCAGCAGATTCTTTCACCTACGGATATTTCGCCGGCAGAACCTTTCATCTTCGTCAGTTTCAACGACAGAACCTTTCACCATCTTATAATTTCAAGAGCTGGCAATATCGGAATAAGGTTTAGAAAACTAAAGTTTCAAAATGGTTGTGGAATTAGCATAGGTTAACTTTTACTTTACATACCGAATTGTGACCACTTGCTATCAGCGCTAAAAGCAATCGACACGTAATAGTGTCCGCAGATTTTTGACGCACGTGATGTTAAGAGCAGACAGGGTCTAAGATGGAGCACACAAATCCAAGTAACAGAGATAAAGAGGGATTCTCCTATACCCCTCTGGCTCTCGCATACACACGACGGAACACAGTAAACTGCTTGGCTTGACTTCAATGTGAAGGTGGTAGCTATTTTTTTTTTTTTTTTCTATTGGACTTCTGTAGGTCGTCCTAGGGGACGGTTTCTACGTAACCGGGCAGTTATTGGCGAGACCTGAAGGGTCTCCAGCCAATGGGGGGGAAGTAAAATACTTAACCTAAGCTAACTACTTGTACTACACTAACATCATGACTACCTGCAACAACAGCACTAAGGGCGACCCCTAGTGGGACTCGGACCTCGGCTTAGGGCGTTGCTGGCGTGGACATAGGGGGGGGGGGAGACAGCTTGATGAGGGCTGAATTATCGGTGTGACTGCGGAGTCTGAAGAGACGACCGGCTCTACGACGGGAGAGCTCGGTGGATCGTGACCGGCGGCGGTGGGACGTCGCGACGGGCCTCGTCGGCGAGGACGGTATGCCGGACGGCGGCGGACGTTGTGTATTGTGCTGGTCAATTTACTCGCCTCCTGGAGGAGGGTTATTTCGTCATCGGATTCTAAGAGTGTGTGCCTGGGACGGCGAACTTTACTTATGAGAGAGGGTGGGTGGTAGCTAGCCAGGTAGACCATAAAGATCCTACCACCGAGCGTGCTGCGTTTTATTGAATCTTACAACACGCATCTATTCTCAGCGTGTGGTGAGGAAGTATTAGATACTGGCTTGGTGGTAGGATCTATACAGTTCGCCTGGCTAGCTATCACCCTCACATTAAAGTCTGGCGCCAAGCAGTTCACACAAGGGATAAAATTTTATCTTTGGAGCCGCATACTATATGATATGTCTACACCATCTTGCGGTTTCAACTTTCAATTCCTCTTGCGTCCAGCGCATGCAATGTTGATTCCCAGTGACGCATGCAGCTTATGCTTAATTGTCTACACCGGTGCGCCACGGTCAGTCGTCAAGATGGACGCGTGTGAATTTGTAGCTATCTGTGCGGCATATTTGGACGGATTAGCGTGCGCTAGGGGCATGCGCTTTTGTCGAACTAGTATTAAGGCATGCGCTATTGCATGCACTATGGCGCTTCAGGCATGCGTCAAACGAAGACGCAAGATGAACGTGAAAGCACACTGGTGTAGACATGTCATACCAATACTCCGCTACAGCCAAAAAATAGTCCCACACAAGGTTCCCCAAAACGGTTACGCACGGATTATAGAACAGTAAAAAAGGTGGCATTTAAAAAAGATTTCTTCTTCCCGTACCTAAGTTATGAAAGGTCAAAAAAGCTAGCGATAAGCTGAGCTGGCCCATTTCCACGAGAATTATGACGGTAGTAATAAATTTCTGCGTGGATTGTTGATTTCACATTGTTCTAAGTATTTCAGACGATAATATTTTTGGTTAACATCCTGGGGTCGGTCGAGTTTTGGGCTTCGTTTGGTTCAGGGGCCTAATTCTCCTAAAATAAATTGTTGCCAAACGCAATCGAACCACAACCGTCAGTCAGTTTTTGTTTTCGAAAACTTTCAAAATGATTGATTTTGTTTTTTGTGTCAAACAATTCGACAGCTTTTGAAATTGAGAACTGTCTGAATGAACGGTTCGGCCTTGGTTCGGTTGTAATTTATCAAGATTTATTTTAGGAGAATTGGGCCCCAGATTGTATACCAGGCTGTAAACGAATTCGTGTAATTCCTTTCACCGCGTGATCTTCTAGTGGCATAGATTAACCCTAAATAGAAGCTTTTAGAAAAACAATTTTTAAATCTTGTTTTTCTATTTCTGAGTCATTTTAGAGCCCCGAGTTAACAGACTACAAAGTCGGGATAGTCGTGACCGCCAGCTAAATACAAGGTGAGATGTTATGTTATATTATAAGTCCAACCTAATAGGGGGCGATGCTATTGCTACTAACCAGACAAACCAGAACCCGGGCTGTTTAGTTAATGTAATGTAGTGTGATGTAATGTTACGTAATGTTATTTAATGTTACGTAATGTTGTGTAATGTCATTTTACATAATGTTGTGTAATGTGATGTAATGTCTAAAACGAAGTTGGACTGTTACCTGTGCTACTTTTCTGCCTGTACCCACAATATAAACGATATAAAAATAGTAAATTGTATCACAAGGGAGCAAAATAATATTTTTACGGCGAAGGCGCTTTTTTGAATCCAGAGCGTAGCGAGGGATTCTTTAGTAGAATCCTGAACGTAGCGAGGGATTCAAAGTAGGTCGCCCGAGTAAAAAAAAAATTTGCGCCCGTGTGATACACTCTACTTTTCATCACCCACTATGAGAAAATAAAAGGAGCCTCATTTTATAAAATGTAAAATTATTATTTAATAAAACATAGAGTAACAACTAAATTGAAATTAAATAGTAGGCATCTAATAATAAAACAACTAAAAACTTATATTTACTATTGAGACATTTTCGATTTTTGATTTTTATTAATTTAAATACTAAGCGCGCGCTAGCGCTACGTTCTCATTCTTTATTATTATTATTTTTTTTTATTCAGCAGCGCGTCTATGGGCCGTCGTACCAGCCAGTCTTTATTCAAACCTATTCAAACAATATTTGCGTTCGATTTCTTTGGCGCTGAACACTAAGATGTTCCAAATTCAAAAAGTGCGCGGCAAAGATAATTGCGGCGCACTTTTTGAATTGAATTTGAAAATAAAGAGGATTAAAAACTCATTACTGCCCGCTAAAAGTTTCTTATAGAAAACGCCACCTTTGGGCGCAATTAAAGGCGAACCAAGTCGTATTTTTCGAATAGATGGGATGAAAAATACGTTTCCCTTTTATGAAGATTTCGGTTATACATAATATTCAATCCATTGGCTCATGAATGACAACATATCAATTATCGTAAGTATGTTAATACTGTTTACAAATTATTACGCAATTGTTTTAAAAACAAATCAGGAAGTACTTGGTTAGAAACAGCCGTTATCTTGTGTCCGATAATTGTCAATAGCTGATATTATTGTACTTAGTAGATTTGGGAGATATGGTATCTTTGTTGTCCATTAATTGAGGCATTTGGCATCAATTTCAATAACACAGATACGAATCACACCAATGGTATTCCTATTATTTTTGATGAAATTCGAATTGGTGCGCTAAATGGAATGTTACTGATAAAAACCAGTACTGCAACTTCTTAAAAGTTTTGATTTTTTTTTTCTGAATTCCTGTCTTAAGCTGGGATGTAGAATTTTGGAAAAAAAAAACTAAAATAAAATAATTTTGCATGGTAATAAAAATTATTGAATTTTTGAAACTTATTTTGTAATTGCATATTTGCATGGCATGGATTTCCGCAAAGTAACGCCTGATTCCATTATTTAATCCATATTTGGTTACTTCTTTCCCTTTACATATATCTAAGCAGTACAATATTCTCAAAACAGTACCAAAACAAGAGCAGATGTTTGCAAACGTGAAACATAGTAGGTAACAAATGACTCAAATTCATTACACAACTGCGAGTACGCACAACTTTAAAATGAAACTTGCTCTAAACTTGGGCCACACATTCAATTTAGAACTATCTTAGAGTATAAATAAGCTATAGAACGCTAATTTTGTTGCTAAGTTATTCACACATTTCACTGACGTGCAAAATAAACAAGGTTTGTCGGAAAGTTTCACTGCTGGCTGTTTTATAAAAAGTACTAAAATAAAAATAAAAACCATGCAATTGCGAGTCAGATTTGCACACCGAGAGTTCCGTACCTTGAAAGGAAACGTAAAAAGGTATTTAGTTAAACGTACAATGAGACCTACATCTAAATGTTTATTAAGGTTTTTCGCTGATTTCTAAAAAAACTGTGCTAGTTACAAACGTCTTTTTATTTTTCCTGTAATATTTATATAAACTTCTATCAACTCGATTTATTACAGATTTTTTGCTTAGCACACTTCGAAGTAAAGGGGGTGGGGAATGGTATTTTCACAGACATTTTTCATCTAAAGTCAAAAACTATGGGGTATGAATGAAAATTAAAAAAATCTTTATTATTTCCAAATGAAGTCCTTTTCTGATACCACACTTGACCTAGTAATCCCATTTTGAAATTTCATCCCCCGCTTTGGTCCCTAATTGCAATGTACATTTTTTTTTAGTTCTTATCCTTGCTGTATAGATGGATAAGCATTACTTACGACTATTCCAAATTTGAAGTCGATAGCATTAGTAGTTCCTGAAATGGGCAGATGTAACAGACAGATGGACGGATCGTCGAAGTCTCACCATAAGGGTTAGTTTTTAGGGTTCCGTACCTAAAGTGTAAAACGGGACCCTATTACTAAGACTACGCTGTCCGTCCGTCCGTCCGTCTGTCACCAGTCTGTATTTCATGAACCGTGATAGTTAGACAGTTGAAATTTTCACAGATGATGTATTTCTGTTGCCGCTATAACAACAAATACTAAAAACAGAATATAATAAATATTTAAGGGGGCTCCCATACAACAAACGTGTTTTTTTTGCCGTTGTCCGGCCTTCCGTCTGTCACCAGGCTTTATCTCATGAACTATGATAGTTAGACAGTTGAAATTTTCACAGAATGATGATGTATTTTTGTTGCCGCTATAACAACAAATACTAAAAAACCGAATAAAATAAATATGTAAGGAGGCTCTCATACAACAAACGTGATTTTTTTGCTCGTTTTTGCTCGATATTGATAACGGTAACGAAAAAGACGCTGCAAATATTCACAGAATATTTAGTTATAATTATGTTCACTTAAAAAATAAATAATTAAATTTAAATAAAACAAACATTTAAGGGGGGCTCCCATACAACAGACATGATTTTTTTTACCGTTTTTATAGATAATGGTACGGAACCCTTCGTATGCTAGAACCCATAAACGTTACTAAAAATATAACATTGTTAATTCTTTTTAATTATTGGTAACCATGATTTAGTTACGAATTTAACAAGTGGATCTACTTACCATTTTGGACTTTGAAATAGACAAACCTTTAACATTTTTCAAGGTCGACAAGATCTTTATAATAGATGATATCAGCGTTATTATTAACAGCCTTGGTCTATTTAGTGCTGAGGATAGGCCTCCTTCGATATTTGCCATGCTTTGTCGGTCTGTGTCGCATTCTTTTTTTTTGTGTGTTCATTATTGTCATGACAAGGTTTGCATCAAAGAAAATTTAAAAAAAATCGTCACTACTAATAAAATATAGCGGTACGAAGTTCGCCGGGTCAGCTAATAATAAATAACAACAAGCCTCGATCAACATCTCAAGAGGCTCTGGTTGGGTGGCTGGATCAAGGGCTTGATACAGAAAACAGTACTCCTTGACACGGCACGCATAGTGAGGAGGTTCCTTTCTCTGGAGCCCTGACTGCCGGCAGCTTGGACCCTGTTCCCGATGCCGGAAGAATACTATTTTTTTTTTTGTTTTATTAAAATATTTAAAAATGTAACTTTATATGTGTATGTAGATGAATAAAACGGAATAAAATGAATGTAAATTTGAAATTGTCGAATGCATTTCAAATAGATATAATTAGACGACACGTTTGGTGCAGTGGCTAAGCGATTGGCTTCTGCGCTACAGGTCGTGGGTTCGATTCCCACATGGAACAAAAATTTGTATGGCCTACAGATAGTTGTTCCGGGTCTGGGCGTTTGTTTGTGAGATTTGTGTCTGTAAACGCACCCACGATACAAGAGGAATCTTAGTGTGGGGCAACGTTTTTAAAAAATAAATAAAAAATAAGAAAGCGTTGTATGCAATAGTTTGATATCCCGAGATATATAATAGAATAGATTGGGATATAATTCCCTCCAACTTTTTCAACGCTACACATAACAACAGCTCTGCTATAATGCTTGCGTTGATTGACTGTATGAAGGTCGGTAGAGATGAATTATCACTATAATACGTGATAATACAGATAACATAACGTAGTTTCTAACTTTTAGGTATTTTTTTGTATATTTTGGATAACATCTGTTTAGATTACACAACTCACTATGTTCATATCTATACAATAATCCTTATCTGTTCAACTTCCTACACCTGCACTGCGGAACATACTCGTAATCGCTATAGCTATGATTTTGACAGGTCAACGATTTCCATAGCAACGTTTGTATTAACAATCCGACTTCTCCACAACTATGTAACACGCAACTGTCATGATTGATGTTGGTTACGTTACGCAATTGCCCTCCTGTCATCATTCAAATATCTACGACAGTCATTACGGGTAGTCAGAAACCCGAATCTTTGACAACCGGGCTACCCATAAGACATCAGATTTTCCCACTGGCTTGCCAGATAACAGTCCTTCCGTGTCAAATACTGATATTCAGTCGCATCTGGTTAGCCTGAGCCGACTTGCCGACCGGAGGATGATAAGTAGGGATCGGATTTTATGCCCTGGGATCTGGAGGATGCCCTGGGATCTGGAAGCGAGGGCCCTCGCGCTGAGATATCGTCAGCGCGAGGAGGCGCTTGAGCGGAGTGAGCACCGCCAGGTCCTAGTGGCCGAGTGGAGAGAACGACTTGCGCAACCCAGCGCAGGGCACGCCGCAATAGCGGCGGTAAGACCCGTTATGGAGGAGTGGCTGGAGAGGCGGCATGGCGCCCTCAGCTTCCGGCTGACGCAGGTGCTCTCGGGACATGGATATTTCGGGAAGTACCTGTGTCGTGTAGGCCGTGAGCAGACGCCCGGATGTCACCACTGCGTCGACTGCCCTGAGGACACGGCGCTGCACACGCTGCAGGCGTGCCCTGCGTGGGCGACGCAGCGCCGTGAACTAGTGGCGGCAGTCGGTGGTGACCTCTCGCTTCCGGCCGTGGTTCTGTCCATGGTCGGGAGCGAGAGTGCGTGGGAAGCCGTCACCTCCTTTTGCGAGGTGGTGATGGCAACCAAGGAGGGAGCGGAGAGGGAGAGAGAGGCGACGGCCACTCTCCCTTCCCGCGCCAGTTGTACCGGGCGCCGCCGGAGGGCGCGCGACGATCTCCGGCCACCCTAGTGTGTGGCCTGCGGGCGACGGGTTAGGGGACCCGTCGCCCGACCACCAACAGGCCCGAGAAGGCGGCGCGCAATGTTCCGTGCGCACCTCTCAGGAGGACGTGGGGCAAGGCCCCACAGAAGAAGATGTCTGCCAGGGGCTGGCGGATCGAGGCCTGCCGGGGTCGCGGTGCATGCAGCTGCGAATCCCGCGACCCAAGCCAAGGGTCAGGAGAAGGAACACCGTGGGTTTTAAGCCGGTAAGACTCCGGCATAACCCTTCGCCATCCCCGGGCGAAGGGTATCCATGAGGATTTTTCCACGATAAAAAAAATCTCGGGGATCGGGTTTTCGAACTATGAAAGAACGGAAGCGGCTTCGTAAAATATATTTTTTGTAAAAAAAAAAACAGGAACACCGTGAATGCATAACTAGTCGGGTGTATAGTATGGAATCGAGTTCTAAAAATGATTTATTAAAAAAACCCCAAGATACTTGGATTGCATAATTATTTAAAATTAATGTTTAACCCCCGATACAAATATGTGTGTATTTAGAGTGTAAAATGAGGAGTGGTGTGTGTTAGATAAACCTAAAAAAAACGTAAGTTAAAGTAATTGTCCCGGAATCGCGTGATTTTTTCGATAGAAAAGCGCATTCCATATTAGCCAACATCTCAAGTTTAGGTGAATATGCATCTGAATAACCAATCTCTAATGATAAATTATATTTCCTCGCGCGCTATATAAAAGTAGCTTCATACGCAAAGGTACATATTCGGAACTATACTTAAACACCAATGTGTGCGCACTAACCGAGAAAACTTAAACCTGACGCAAGTTTTGCGTTTATAAACTGTGACTACTGTGGTATGCATTAAATGAATGTTTGTATACGATGTCTTAATTTCTAGTTTCTTTGCAAACGTAGCATGCGCAGAGAGAGATAAGTTTTTCGTCTAATTATTTATAGACGAGATAAACCGTATATTATCTCGTCCCGTATTAGTTATGAATATCGTGAGACCTACTTTCATGGTCCTGGCTGGTAGTAATGTTGTGCGTCGGGTCGTTGAGCTCCCTAAGATAGGGTTGAGCTACACGATGGCTGATGCATGCGTGCCATCTGTTGGGACAGGTCCTCTTAAACTGCTCTGGAACTTTCCTCAAAAGGCCAGTCCAGGCATTGTACTGCATTGTCCTCACACACATTTTTGCTACAGAAAATATGTCAGAACTTTAAAAGAGACTTTGACCCCTGAGTTTATTTCGGCCTTTCTTCTCAGAGGTAGTCAGATAGGAAACGCCGACGACATCTAACTTTAAAAAAAAAACCGACATGTAAAAGTGATTTTTAAATATCCAATTTGCAGAATAAATTATTTTATTTCATTTCTCGAGATAATGCGATGACAAAATTATCTAGCGCTGCTCATGGCAACCTGGTTAGTTTATTTCCGATATTCGATCTTCTTCTCTCGTATCAGCACGAGCTATACGAAAATAGTTCATGCTGTGGTGTAAAGATTTGCCAGTCAGCAAGGTTGGTAGCGGGGCTGACTGCCCAGGGTACGCTGGACGTACTTAAGTATCTTCACTCGTGGAGGATCTTTTCATGCACTCCTGATGCATGATACTCGATAAGTTTTATTCATATTTTCAGCAGATCTGAGAGTTGAACAAACGTAAGTCCGCATGTACACCTTGTCAATAAGTCTAAAGCTGGCTTCCAACGGTGCGTGGTAGTGCGCACCGGCTGTGCGTGGTATCATCCGTAAAATCGCGCACCGTGGGAAGCCACATTATGAGGGTGCGTGATGTGGATACGGCGCACCGCTCCGCACGCGTCCGCGTTACCACGAACGAGTCTCTTCCCATGGTGCGTCGGTGCAAAATCGTGCATCGCGTGGTATCACGCACCGTGGGAAACAAGCATACACAGAACTCATATTTAATTTTTGTCAATACTGTGTGAGTCAGTGTTTTATCAGGTCTTCTTCTGCTTGTCCTTATCCTAAGTAACTTGGTGTCAGCACAAAACGTTTTCTTCTTCCATTCTTCCCTATTATCTGCCTCGCTATCATTTACTCCCTTTTCATTCATATCATCTCTCACACATTCCTATGCTATATTTTATATGGTCTCCCTCTTCCCCTCCATCTATCAATATTTTGGGACATTTTGGGACATTTTTTTACACAGCACCATCTAGTCCCAAACTAAGCAGAGCTTGTACTATGGGTACTAGACAATGGATATAATACTTATTTACTTTTTTTTTGTAAATACATATATAATACACTAGCTTTTGCTCGCGGCTTCGCTCGAGTTAATTTATAGATTACCTCCTACATACAAACAAACAAATTCTACCTCTTTATAATAGAAGTATAGATAAGCCAATTTTTGATACCTTGGGTAACAATATTGTAATTTATTTAAGGATTCCTAATTTTTTAATACTAAAATATAGCCTATAGCACTTAGAGATAACGTAGCTTCCTTCTGGTGAAAGAATTTTTGAAATCGGATGAGTAGTTTTGGAGATTACCTCCTACATACAAACAAACAAACAAACAAATTCTACCTCTTTATAATATTAGTATAGATATAGAAGTATAGATAAGAATGTATACTATGTATCAATATATGTATATACTATGTGTACGGTCATTGACTAGCGATATTCTAGGTACTTATTACAACAACTATTCTAGTACACAAATACTCTATACACTAGGGTCCAATCCACTTCCATTTTTTCCATTTTTTGTTGAGATATTCTGTATGTGTACTATGTACAAAAAAAGTCATATCTCTCGAAGTTTGGCAACACTATTGTGTATCGTTTACGTTACGATACAATAGGGTCACTTTTTCATTACTTTAAGATAGAGAATATCAACAAAAAAGCAAAATGGCTGCCAAATAGCGGGGAAGTGGGTTGGACCCTAGTGTGTAGTGTATTTGTGTTCTAGAATAGTTGCTATAAATAGGTAAGTACCTAGAATATCGCTAGTCCATGACCGGACACACTGTATAATTATCACTCTCTTAGTCACATGCTTTTTGCCCCTCCTCATCACAACCAAGATAATCGGTTCCCTTTCAACTTTTCTGCCACATGCGCCAGTTTCAAACTTCCTCTAATATAGTAATTTCTAACTTTATCCATTCTAGTTACTCCACACATCCACCTCAACATTCTCATCTCCGCTACATGCAATCTTGTTTCATCCGTCTTCTGTTTTATTAGGTGATTTATTAAATGTGTAATAAGGTGCTCTCGTTGATTTAAAATTAACTAAACTTTCCACAGTTCTAAATGAAATTTTGTATTAAAGTACAAATACAGCATGAGTGGTTAACCGCCTTAAATCCGAAAACCACCATCGTAAGGAGTTACCAAAGTAATGTACGGATTCATGGGTTCTTGTAATATTAGTTGTTTATTAGTTGGGTTGTTCGTGTGTCGATAATTTGTCGTCTTCGTGAGGATTATTGTCGATTATTATTGTTCGGTACTTTCATGAACAAAGATTACAAAAATGAGGGCACTGAAGACCATAAATTATACAACTTTTACTATGGGACAAAATATGAATTCGTGGAACAAAAAATCCGCTGCAATTTTGCTAAACAACATTGACTATAGCTATATAGATGCGTATGCAATATACAAGATTCTTTGATCATTCCTTCACTGTCCAGGCCATACGCTTGTGGAATGCACTGCCTGTATCTGTGAGGCGTGCTCAGTCGTTAGTTTCGTTCAAAAGAATGGTGAAGGAACATTATTTGGCTCTGTAGAAGATTTTAAATTATCTATATAAATCTATAATTAAAAATGTATGTACCTTATTTGAGTATGTATGTAGGTATATATATGTGTTATAATATGTATCTATACCTAGTAGTTTAGTTGATTTCTGATCTATAATAGGTTAATATTTGTACGCTGCATACTGCCCTTTATATTTTTCTTAACAATTCTTTCCATCCAATGGTTGTCTGCAAGAAATTGCTTTAAGCGATAAGACCGCCATTTGTACTGTTCATAATTAGGTACGTGTATTCTTTCTGTTTTATTTCTTTTAGTGTACAATAAAGTATATCTATCTATCTATTATTTTGTATGGAACAGCTGAATTTGTTTCACGAATTTAGAATTTGTCCCATAGTAAAAGTTGGATAGAATGATAATCAGAGTTCAGGATTTTTGGATGTATAGCAACTAACCAGTTCTGCTATATAACTTACTAGCGTTTGCCTGCGGCTTCGCTCGCGTTAATTAAGCTCAAAAAAACTCTTAACGACGCCGGATACTAAATGTTACAAAGACAAAAAATCAATGGGCAACATAGTCCTAGTGTCAAAATGTACAAATTGCCTAGTGCCAAAATGTAATTTTGCCCAAATGCCGCTATGATAGAATACAATAAAGCTGTAATGTTCAATTGTACAAATTGCCTAGTGCCAAAATGTCATTTTGTCCAAATGCCACAGAACAGAACAAATGAAATGACATTTCAATCATCTCTTACAAGGATATCGAACTTTCAAGGAGTATTTATACTCAAAGAGATTAGGTAGAGAAGAGATTTTAATTAGATATCCAGTGCAGAGAAGTATGTTGATATCAAGTAAGTAGCAGATAGGTAGGCTCAGTCGTTAGTGATCCTACCTTCGAAGCCCAGGTTTGTGGGTTCGAATCCTGACTGTGTGACAATTGGACCACGATGCATTTTGGCACAATTATGTTTTATCTTTTGTACATTTTGGCAATCTAACAATTAGACCCTTATGCATTATATCACAATTATTTTTTGTCATTAGCACATTCATATGCATTAAGACTTTTGTACATTTTGACACTAGGACTATGTTGCCCATTGATTTTTTGTCTTTGTAACATTTAGTATCCGGCGTACACACTACTAGCACCTAGTTTTGACGTTTTAAAAGTGCCTGTAATCTGGTCTATTTGAAAAAAAAACTTTGACTTTGACCAAAGTTTCTATAATAATATAATTCAATCGTGATTCGAAAGACACGTGGCGCCATCCGTGAACGTTATTGTTGTTTTTCTCGGGAAGAGTACTTTTTTTCGGGATGAAAGTTACCCTATATCCGTTTCTGTACACCTGACAACGTACATGCACAATTTCAGGATGATTGGTTCAGTGATTTAGGCGTGAAAAGGTAAAAAACAAACTTACTTTCGCGTTTATTAGTTAGGATTAGGAATAGTATGGCCTTTAGCGCCCTCATTTTCGTAATCTTTTGTTACGAAAGTACCGAACAATAATAATCGCCAAATCCTCACCAAGACGACAAATTATCGACACACGAACAACCCAACTAATATTACAACAATTCATGAATCCGTTACTTTGGTAACTCCTTACTTACAATTGCAAACAATACGCCATCATCATCAAGAATCTATTAAAACGATATCAGGCGTTTTCAATAGATCGCTTTCAATAGATGAAAGACGAAGCCTGAGTCCATTGTTGGCTGTGTTTCCTGAGTGCAATAATGGTTGGCTAAACCCTGTGGACCGCAGAATCTAGGAGCTAGACGGAACTTTAGTGCTAAGAAGTATCAATGGCATAATACGGCATTCTTGTATTATCTGTGGGGGGAAAAGGCAACTTAAAGTACAATTTACACTCGAGAGCAATGAATACGGGTCACGAACATAAACTTTAATATCTCGGAAACTAAATGTTGGCTTATCCTAACTTCCTCACAAATATTATAAATGCGAAAGTAAGTTTGCTTGTTTGTTACCTTTTCACGCTTAAACCATTGAACCGATCATCCTGAAATTTTACATATACGTGGTTAGGTGTACAGGAACGGAGATAGGGTACCTTTCACCCCAAAAAAAGTACTGTTCCCGACGAAAATAATAATAACGTTCATAGATGGCGTCACGTGTCTTTCGAATTATGATTGAATTATACTATCCCGAAGAAACTTTAGTAGTGTGCTAATAACGCGAGCAAAACCGCGGGCAAAAGCTATTCTAATATAAAGTATTGTTAGAGTAGAAAGAAGTTTTATACATTTTATTTGCGTAGTATTAAATAGTCTATTGAATATTTTTATTTGAGTAAGCTATTATTTCGTATATTCATTTTATATAGGTACCTACATTTAAAATTACATTTTTAAATATATCCATACAAAAAAAACACAAATATACATAGCTCACTGGAGTGCATGAAAAGAGCCTCCACGAGTGACGATACTTAAGTACGTCCGGCGCACCCTGGGCAGTCAGCCCCTACCAACCTTGCTGACTGGCTAATCTTTTCACCACAGCATGAGCTATTTTCGTATAGCTCGTGCTGACACGAGAGAAGAGAAGAAGCCCACCGGAATTGAGAATAGGGTCTATGCTACCGGTGGTCAGGGTCTCAGAGAGAGGAACTTCCTAACAATACGCGCCGTGTCCAAAACTACCGTTTTCTGACCTTGATTCAGCCGCCCAACGAGAGCCTCTTTAGAGGTTAGTCGAGGCTCTTGGCTATTAAACCATAGGCAATAACACTATCGGCACAATAACCGCTGAATCAACATCCCACATGGCGACAACCTCGTGTGCCAAGGTCTCGATATTTTTTATTTTTTTATTTTTCTCGGCTTTCACAAGGTTCTCGTCATGCGGAACAGAGATATCAACAACCGATAAGAGACGCTCTGATCGATCTATTACCAATATCAATAAGCTTCTTAGTTTCCGAGATATTAAGATTTAAATTGGTGACGCGGCTTCAATGTCCCCAAGTGTATTTTAAGCTATGATTCTTTTGTCATTATTATTACGAATAATAATGTCGCGTCTTTATACAACGTGTTACAGAAACAATATGGAACCCCAGACAACCCAATTAGAATATCAAGTTAAAAACCTGAATACAATAGTTACGAACTTTATCATGTTTTGTTAAGAAATTAATATTGCTTTTTCATTAGTAAATGCATTTAAAATTCAGTCTTGATATAAGTCTTAATTTTCTATTATATTATAACTAACTAGAGGTCGCCCCCGGCTTCGCCCGCGTTGATGTAGTTTATCGCGTATTCCGTATTTTTCGAGATAAAAGTAGCCTATGTCCTTCTCCAGCTTCCAGACTATCTCTGTACTAAGTTTCATTAAAATCGGTTCAGCGGTATAGGCGTGAAAGCGTCACAAATAGAAAGACAGAGTTACTTTCGCGTTTATAATATTAGTAGGGATTACACTATAACTTCTGTGGAAATGCGTTCCTTGCTAAGTATGTGCAGTGTAACTTTGAATGATAAATTGAGGAATGATGTGATAAGATAAAGTTGCGCTTTAAAAGATGATTTAGTCACAAAAATTGAAAGCTATCTGCTTAGGTGATTTGGGCATGTTGAAAAGATGAATGAACGGTGATTAACAAAAAATTATAAGGCGGATGTCAGTGGAAACGCTGGTAGAGGACGCCCTAGAAGGACGTATCTCGATGTTATTGGATTGGTGTTAGATGTAAACGTGATTTTTTCGCCGTTTTTATAGATAATGGTACGGAACTCTTCGTGCGCGAGTACGACTCGCACGTGACCGGGTTTTTTTTACCACTCTCCTATCTAAATTAAAATAATTCATTCACACTAGTTTATAAAGATCTTTTAAGATGGCGTACAGTTTCAAAACTCCCGTCATTTCTCAACTCTTATTTAACGCATAAATACCTTGAGAATGTATCTATATTAATTATAATTCTATTTGACTAAACTTTCTTCATTACAGCTGCCGAGAGTGACGGATGAAACCATCGCTCCGATTTAATCATTCAAGTTCGGATTCCAGTTAATTTCGCCTCTCTCCGCTGTGTTTGTATATAAACAAATACATAACATCTTAACACCACACCCGTATGTATTTCCCGGAGGGTTAGGCAAAGGTGGTATACAACCTCATTTTGTCGTTACGTTTAAGTCCTCTAGGGGACGAGCCTATTGCCATCAACCGGGCACAAATCCAGACTCCGGGCTGCTACTGCGAAATTCCAATACGGAAAAATCCAATAACAGTTTGCCCGACTTGGGGATCGAACTCAGGACCTTTCAGTCAGCAGTTGCGCTTGCGACCACTAGACCAACGAGGCAGTCATTACACCAGGGGCTCGAGGTACCCGAAAGATTTTAACCTTCGATTCCGATGCCTAATTTGAGAAGAAAAGCTAGGATATACCTAGTTTGTTGAATAAAGCTTAATTTTCGAAATATTCATTTTTTACGGAAATTCACAAATCAAAAAATATCTATGGTAACAAGTCCTATGAACGCGGCGTTGCGACTTTTGTCATACCATACCCCTCTCGCCGTATGTCTTATTTGTCAGGGAGGGTTGTGAAGTGAGAAGTTTTTTATCCACTCACACGATAATTTATAAACGTTGCCAGTTCAACCTAAGGTATTTTTTACAAGGAAGCACTAAAGTTAATTATTTATAAAGAAGGGAAAAAAAAAGACAGATTTGGACTTTTGTTGATATTACATTTGACTCATAATTTATTTATTTACTTAAGGATCTCTGACAAAGGATATACACAAAAAGATAATGGTAATAATTCGCTTAGATTATATAGCCAGTGTACTCCTTCAATTATGAGAGACCACAGCATGCAAAAATTATACAAAGCAATTAAAACTAATATTATGTTACTGGCAAACAAGCAATAAAATTAGAGGTAAACAATATGTTTTCGTTATGTAAACGATTAAAAATTAAATTACATTTTAATTAGTTACATTAGGGCCTCATAGACCCTTTTTATAAACTTGGTTAAAGAGAAAGTGATATCAATATCACTAGATTTAGCCAAGACATTATAGCACCTACACATTCTAGGCACAGCAGCGTTATATCTAAGATTTGTTTTAGAGTAAGGAATGTGAAATAGTTGGTATGCATTTTTTCGAGGTAAGCGAGAGGGGATATTTAGCTGCACAGTATTCAAGAGGTCACCACAATCATAGTTCCATCAAAAAGTTTGTGAAGAAAGACTAAGTCAGAAATTTTTTCTGCGATTTGCTAGTGTGCACATGTGGTAATGTTTTAATCATCATATAATACCATCAGAAAGGCGTGGTTAAAATCTTTCGGGTACCTCGGGCCCACGGTGTATATTATAAACAACTAGTCTACGAAATACACCCTATATTTAGTAGACTAATTATTTATAGTCGTTTGGCTGGAGACTTCAGGTATCGCCAATGCGCGAAATAAACGAAATGAAATACCTAACTGTTAAATAATAATTAACTGGACATGTTATGCGAAGGGATGAAGGTCATGCTAACTAGAAGAATGGTAATTACTGTGGATGGATAATATACAAGTAGGTAGAGACTAAAAGATGGCTGGACTGTGTAAGAATGATATGGGTAAGAAAGGTGTGAGTACTGAGATGACGGCTGATAGAGGAGAATGGAAGAGGAATACATTTTACGCCGACCGTGGATGCCCTTCGCCCGGAGAAGACGAAGGGGTATGCCGGACTTTTACCGGCTAAAAACCCACGATGTTCCTTCTCCAGACCCGTGGCCCGGGTCGCGGGATTCGCAACTGCATGCACCGCGCGCTTATTTAAGAGAAAAAAACTTTTTTTTTTCTTTTTTTTTTTAGTCTTAATTCATTTGGGACTAGAGGTCGCCTGCGTGGATGTCGTTTATCGCGTATTCCGTATTTTTCGGGATAAAAGTAGCCTATGTTCTCTAGGTTCCAGACTACCTCTGTACCAAGGTTCATCAAAATTGGTTCAGCGGTTTAGGCGTGAAAGCGTCACAGACAGACATAGTTACTTTCGCATTTATAATCATCATCTGCCTAGCCTTTTCCCAACTACGTTGGGGTCGACATCCAGTCGAACCGGATGCAGCTGAATATCAGTATTTTACATGGAGCGACTGCCTATCAGACCTCCACAACCCAGTAACTGGGTAATACGATACTCTTGGTAAGACTGGTTGTCAGACTTTCTGGCTTCTGACCAACAGTAACGACTGTCAAAGATCTACAAATGACAGCCGGGACCAACGGCTTTACGTGCTTTCCGAGGCACGGACGAAACTCGCTATGGTAAATGGTCACCCATCCACAGACCAACCTTGGCAAGCGTGGCTTAACCCGGAAGATCGGTCTATGCGGCTGTAATTATTTAGCCACGAGCTCCTCTTATATATAATATAATTACCTACCATATTATAAAACTAACAGTTTCAGAAGTAGGTGCCTGCAATTTGGTTCAGTGTAAAATTGCACCGACTTCTGAAACTGTTAGTTTTATAATATGGTAATTATAATTATAGTCATTTATAATATTAGTATGGATTTCTTTTTTCAAGCTTATTTACAGTTTGAATTTATTTGGGAATAGCTTTTAACCGCGGCTTCGCTCGCGTTAATTAAGCTCAAAAAAAGTCTAAACATACTACTAAAGTTCCTATAATAATACAATTCAATCGTGATTCAAAAGACACGTGCGCCATCTATGAACGTTATTGTAGTTTTCCTCGGGAACAGTACTTTTTTTCGGGATGAAAGGTACCCTATGTCCGTTTCTGTACACCTGACAATGTATATACAAAATTTCAGGATGATCGGTTCAGTGGTTTAGGCGTGAAAAGGTAACAAACAAACTTACTTTCGCATTTATAATATTAGCACAGTGTACCTACTTACTACATACAGTGAGTCAACGCCCATACATTTGACAGGTCCTATGAAATGTCAAAATTATGCAGGGGCGGACGTTATGTCCCGAGTATGCAGTATGGCTACTCGGGACATAACCTCCGCCCCTTCACCCCGCAACCCCCCGCACGATTGCTCTGCGACAATGTTCTACGTTGACCGACTGTTAGGAGTAAGATATAGGTAAACTGTGATATTAGTTAGGAAGTAAGAAAGTAAGGATTATTGGGATGCCATCAAAATGTGACTATAATTATATACGTCGAATACACGTGCTGCCGTGGTTTCCGGTAGTGACGTAGTAACAGCGTTATTGAATAACTTGATATTCCAATGATAAACTCATCAATCATAATTATACGTTCACGTTATTAACTCAATTGGACCTCAGTTGGCTAGCACGTGTACGTAAACGCTTCAATTAACGGTCGTATGTCATATGTAATAAATTCTTTACGTCCGTGTGGTGCCGAACGTAAAGAATAGCACCACCCCATCACTTCCCGTGGGTGTCATAAAATGCGACTAAGGGATTCACTAGAGGATGGGCAGCAGCGTTCTCTGAGTACTTTAAGAGGGCTATCGCATTTTGTCTCCTGCCTCGCTCGCACAGGACCATATTTTTAAGAATGTTAAATTAAAAGATGCATTTTTTAATAATGTATTCAATGGGCTCCCTTTAAAATAATATTAATTTGATAGGTAATTATTAAAAACACATTACTATCGTGTTCCCTAATAAACTCAGCTCAATAATTATTATGATCCGTTTTTGAAATAAGTTTAATAAATGTCACAATAAAAATGTTTTTAATAATTATACCTATTAAATTAATATTATCTTAAAGGGAGCCCATTGAATACATTATTAAAAAATGCATCTTTTAATTTAACATTCTTAAAAAATATGGTCCTGTGCGAGCGAGAGAGGTGAGAAAATGCGATAGCCTTCTTAACAACCATACTGCGATCGCCAACCCGCCTGCCAAGCGTGACGATTATGGCAAACCCCCTTACATTTTTTAGGGGAGGCATGTGTCCAGCAGTGGACGTCATTCGGCTGAATGATGATGATGATGATGAAGTCATATGAGAATATTTTTATTAATATCACGCTTGATGTTTACAGGGTGGTACTAAATAATCTGTGTTGAACAACATTGATTATTTTGTAAGGTAAAGCGGTTTTTTTTTTCACGTGTTCAGAGTTTTTCCCACACTTAAAATTGTACAGAATGATAACTAACCAGTCATATGTATATTATACAAGGTTATTCGGGAAGGGGGTACGAATCCACGGGCCACTTGTACTATCACTGATGACTGTTTTAAAACAAGTGTTAAACGTTTAAAATTCGTTAATTTTTATTATTTCCATGCACAATGATTTTAATTTTAGTTTTTTCAATAATTCTTCAACCCTGCTTTAGTTACGAATTCAGAAAAGGTTACTTCTAAACCTTGTCCTCAAATATGACTTAAAACGCAAACACAGCTGAGCTTAGCTGAGGATAAACAGATTTTAGAGTATTTTTATGAAATCTTTGAACAGCAATTTCTCTTAAACTATTGATTTTTGGGGAAAGTTGTAGAGCAAAAGTTGTTCATTATTATGGGTACTTTAACACCCTTTTAGATTAGCACCTCTTTTTCAACTAACCTTGCATATGGTGTTAAAAAATCTACTCTAAGTATTTAGCCAAGCCATTTTTGCCTGTCCATATTAGTCAATTATATTCTTTTTTTGTTTAGTATGGAAAGTTATAAAAATATACGCGAATTTCGAAAAGTTGTAGAACGAATGTTGTTCAATTTCCGATACAGAGTAACCCCATAAAATTTTTAGAGTTGATTTTTAATACCTTGTATACTTACACAATCATTAGAACTTAACACGGGATATTTACCATGTTTATTATTTGATGTGAGTTTCCGATATTTCGGCACCGTTACAAGCGCCATGATCACGGATGAACTATGATGGCGCTTGTAACGGTGCCGAAATATCGGAAACTCACATCAAATAATAAACATGGTAAATATCCCGTGTTAAGTTCTAATGATTGTGTTAGTGACCATGTCAGTTTAAAACTTATACCTTGTTTACATTTTTTATTTATTTAAATACCTTAAAAAAACATCTTCCCATACAAATTCGACAAGCTTATTTAACGTCTTTTCAAATATCAACTCTTGCTGGAGATTAATTTAACTAACAAAATTGTTAAAATAAAACTCGAAATGTTACTTTTATTATTATAGTTGTCAAAGTATTTGACAGTTTTCATAAACGAGCTCTGTTCGGCCCTAACGATTCGGCATCGATTCGGTTGCGATTGATCAACGTTTTAATTAGTTAAAATTGCCCAGGACCGCTAGTACCTACAGCAAATTTAAACAAACCACAAGAGTTATTTCTATTTATGGCTGTTTGGCTGTAGCAAAGTTTTCCTGGTATGTGTGAGAAGTTTGGCCGAGCATCGCCTACTGTAACCCAGATTTCCTTAATTAATTCTACTTAGCAATTTATACGAGGATATGCAGCTGGTACCCTCTTACGTATTGGCGGGAAGCTATTTTTAACCGACTTCAAAAAGGAGGAGGTTCTCAATTCGGTTGTATTTTTTTTTTAATTTTTATTTTTTATGTTTGTTACCTCATATCTCCGTCATTTATGAACCGATTTGAAAAATTTTTTTTTTGTTCGAAAGGGTATACTTCCCGATTGGTCCCATTTAAATTTTGTTATGATTAGACCATGAACTTCAGAAATATGGAACGGAACTCCTCGTCGGATCAAAGCAAAATTCTCAAATTACTAATATTGCTTTGTTTATATTTGTTGTTGGGAACTGACTACTTGAAAAGAGGAGAGGGTGCGTGTCCCCCCCCCTCCCCCCCTTTGGAATGTTTTCATTATATCGTGTAAGGTATCATTTGAAAGGACTTTTTATGCCCGACTACGTCAATGCCAAAAAGAAGGGTTATGAAGGAGGGGGTTAAAATTATGACACTAAAACGTATTAAATAAAAATAAACTTTAAAAAAAAGTAAAAACCGACTTCAAAGAAATACTAAAAGGAGTAAAATAATTACCATAATATAAAATTAACAGTTTCAGAAGTCGGTGCAACTCTACACTGAAGCAAATAGAAGCCACCGACTTCTGAAACTGTTAATTTTATATTATGGTAATTATTTTACTCCTTTTAGTATTTCTTTGAAGTCGGTTTTTACTTTTTTTTAAAGTTTATTTTTTTAGAACTAAGAATAGACTTATACGTTTGCACACTACATATTGGCGCCGATTGTCTTGTTCACCAATTAAACTAAAATTAGATTTGTTATTTTATTTAAACCTATTTTTCACAGGCCTAGTAGCTGATGGACAGTGAAGGACAGGAGCGGTACGCACTGCATCCGACCCGAATCCGAGAAAATACGTTCCAAAGTAGTCATAGAATTATTTGTATGGTAGTTTACGCACTAGATCCGACTTACGTCATCCGATTTCTCTCCGTCATCGCTGAGTTTCTAATTCGGAAGAAAAATTGACGAACCGAAGTAGCCGTAGTACTGTTTGTATGAACGCTTTCGCATTACCTCGGATTCAAATCGGACGCCAATTGGATATACCAAAGATGGCTCCTGAATTGTTTGAATTTGGATCAGAGATCGGATAAGTGCGTAAGCGATATCCTAATTCGGTCCGAGTTTTTTAGACTCTAGATTCGTATTTTCACGTAATCGGATCGGATGCAGTGCGCAAAGCAATATCCGAATTCGGTCCGAGTTTTTTACATTCTTATTTTCACAGATCCGGATCGGATGCAGTGCGTAAGCGCTGCTGTCTGATAGCTCCTGGGTCCATGAAAACAAAGTTGAGCCAATACTGACCGGTCAGTTGCTGTCGGTCATCTACTTAATTTATTTTTTGTTTCTTCTTTCCACTGACCTTCCCCCACTCCCACAAGGACAGCTACTGGGTCGTCACTCGCTCCTTAGGAACGCAACTAGATGGGTCAGAAACACCAGGCCAGAACTAGTAACACAGCAGCTGTGTACTGCTGTCTCTTATGCAGACCCAGTAGTGAGAACACGTCGGGAAACTGACAGTACTGTGTAGACAACAGAATGTACAGTTGACTATTGGATGGTCAGAAACTGGGCCTGTGAAAACCAGGCCTTACTAACAGACAGCGCGAGAAAAGGACGGCGATAGAACTAAGTTAAGGTATTAGTGTCGTTTCTAATACAATTAGCAATTATTTTTATCAAAAATATTCAATGTACAGTTTTTGCTTCGTTTGATTTTATTATGGGTATGTAGACATATAAAAATAACATATAAAAATATCATAACTTTTGAACCGTAAAAAATTGCACCGATATTCTCAGGATTAAAAAGTTTTGAAATGACATTGCCCACGCCCCTACTCGATTTGATCCATACTTCCAGGGACATCCTGTAGGTCCAAAGTTATTGATCGATTTATTACATTACATGAGAATATGTTTGGTAAAAAAAAAATACATTATTATATTAAAAATAAAAATATCAGTCCGGAAACAAAAGAATCCGTTTAAATCCTTCCAAAGGACGCTTCGTAAACCGAAGAATGTGGCCCGTCCCAGCATACGTACATACTTCCGATTTTTCACGAAGGCACCCGAAAATAGCCGAATAAAAATACAAAATAGGAACACACACTAGTTATAATGTTACAGTTACATTGAAATTCCATTGAGTGATGAGGCATCGTCCATTATTAATTCTTTTTTTAAACCGTCAATGAAATTTTAATGGCCAGTTCAAACAATACAATCGCCGATAACTTTCGAGTTTCGAATAAAATTATTTGAAACATTTCCTAGAATGCAAGCGATATAATATGTCGATTTCGAATTTCGAGAAATGTTTTTCAACGGTTCAAATGTCGAATGCGGATAGAATGGTTTTATTAATTCTGTAGCTTCAAAATATTTGAAATGGCGTTATTTTGCAACGGAGTTGGTTCATTTTCAACAGATACTGCATATGTGTATTGGTGCTAGGAATACAAGAAGAATCATATTCATACATAAACTTACGCCTTTTTCCCATGGGGGTTGGCAGAAACTGCAGAACGCCACATGCTACGATCCTTACAAACTCCTTTCACTTCGCCCACGTTCATACATCTTGTCATACACGCACGGCGGCTGAGAGTACTACGCACCTGTCCTTTTTGAAGAACATCGTCAATAACATCGATGCATGTTCTTCTAGGGCTTTCTTTACTGGCGTTTCCACTGACATTCGCTTTATAATTTGCTTTTGTTAATCGCCGTTGACTCTCAACACGACCAAACCACCTTAGCAAACTCCTTTAAATTTTTGTCACTACATCATCATTTAAATGCAACTTTTGCGTATTACATAATTCCTGCGAATGCAATACAATGAACTACGTACGGTATTACATACCGCAATGAATATTATTGTGTTGTCAAAATGAAAGCTATTGAAATTACAATTGAGATGCTGGGGCCTAATTCTCCTAAAATAAATAAAATCTTGATAAATCACAACCGAACCAAGGCCGAACAGTTCAGTTCTCAATTTCAAAAGCTATCAAATTGTTTGACACAAAAAAACAAAATCAATCATTTATAAGTTTTCGAAAACAAAAACTGACTGACGGTTGTGGTTCGATTGCGTTTGGCAACAATTTATTTTAGGAGAATTAGGCCCCTGGTTCATTTGAAATAAAAAAACTTTAGACTTTGACAACGCAGCTGAACACAATGTAATTTCACAACTTTTTGTATCTTTATTTTTAGGACTTACAGGCTCCCAAAACTGTGCTATCTATAATGTCATATTTTGATCAAATAAAATTCCTAGAAGTTTTAAAAGCGAAATGAAAATTCCTGTCCGAAATTTTAGATTTGAAATCACGATAAAAGAAATTCTATTTTAATATATTTAGCCTAGACGAGACTTTAATCTTGAAATTGTTTAGAATTGCCTGTATCTTTTTAATTTTATCAGCCTAGATTTTTCCTAACTGTGTTGGGGAGTTTCAGTCTAAACAAATGCGACTGAATTTCAGTACCTACATTAAACACAACATCACGACTATCTGGTGTGAAGGCCAGATACCCAACGAATGTTTTACGAAAGAAACAGTATTTATTTATTTGCATAATAAACTGACGCACACAACTACTTACAAAAGAAAAAAACAAAAAGTAAAATAATCACCGCTACATATAAAACAAAGTCCCCGCCGCGTCTGTCTGTGCGCGATTTTCTCCCTAACTACTACACTCGCGAAAATCTAATAATGTACGATTTCCACACACACTGTGCTAAAGGAAATTCTGGCTTCTATACAATAGTTAAGTTTTATATTTGCGTGGAATTTAACTGCTTGGAACTCGGTTAGATCCGCGCGTATGCCGCGGCAGCCGGTCGGCTGCGCTCGGACGTCGCGGCAGCTGGTCGGCTCCTCGCGTACGTGGACGGCGGCGCTCGGCTGTCGTCGCGTCCGGTCGGCTCCAGTTGGCCACACTGCAGGTAGAAACTGACTACGATAGCGGATACACGAGCACGCGCGCGCATGCGCCCGGGTTCCAGCAGATTTTAGCCGTCGGGCGGACGCGGTCGGCTACTGGCGCGTACTCGAGCATCCGCTGCGACGCGCTGCGCTGCGCTCCTGCGTGGCCCGGTTGGAAGAAATCGTACATAAGTCCGATTTGACACCTGTCAAAATGCTAAGAATAATGTCAACACTAATAATAATTACTCCAATGCGTGGCGTTTAGTTAAATTGTATCATGGGTACGCTATGTGCAGATATTTAAAAAGGCGACTTTTTTTAAGATTGAAGGCGTACAACTTCCGTACACATATTTTGCGCTTTAAAGCAAACGTCAAATAGGACCTATTGGGGCTCATTCACACGGGTTTTGTCATTGACGATTCGTCATAAAACACGATACGTCATGACGGATGGACGTTCACATTGCGGGGATCGTGTTTTATCATGATTCGGGCGAAATATTCCGAATTGATGTTCACATTCGTTTCGTGATTCTTAGTCTTGGATGCACAATCGAACACGATGGATCCGTTACAACAAAATCACGATTCGTGTCTTTTGACGAACGTGTTTTTTAAAAGACGATACGTGATTTAAGACGTGTCCGACATTTTTCACGATTTGTGATGTGTGTGAACACGCGCATTTACAAAGAATAGCCGCCGTCAAAAAAAAAACGAGTAGCGAAAAAAGACGATACGTCAAAAAAAACGAATCGTCTTCGTGTGAATGAGCACTTACATTGTCCGAACTGTAAACGGATTTTTTTCCAGTTTTCGCCATTAGAAAGCTTAGTTCTCGGAGATTTTATCCTGTGCAGAGATGAGTTAGAATATAAAACTTCCTAAGCGCGCTAGGAATAGACGCGTGTTGTAAGATTCAATAAAAGTTACTTTACTAACTACCTCCTCATTAATTTGCCAATTATTTTACTTCGTCACGTAGCTATGGATCAGTTGTACCAAACATGCATGCAGCCAATGCGTTGCGTGTTCAATACAACAACGCTTTCAGGGCGCTGCGGCGTTGCGGCTGCCACGATATTGCAGTGCATCTGCAATGTTTGGACAAGCCAGAGTAGACAGCTTCTCAGCTGTAGTGCGAAAAAATAATGCGTCTATTCTCGCCAGATTGCGTGGCAGTCGCAACAGCCTCTTGAAAGTTCAACTGATAGGTATGACGAAAGCCCCATAGTGGGGCATCTCATAAAAACCACCCTGTCTGTAGTAGAATGTAAGTACTAACATAGTTTATAAGTTAAATTGTTTTACTAACATTCTAGAATTGTAAGTATGTTGTGTTCAGTGGATCATTTTGTCTGTTAAATATATAAATAATAAAAAAGTAGCTACATGTACTTCTTTTACTGACAAGATTAATCCCGTATCTCGTCGCGTCCCTTATAAAATAAAATTATGTTCACATCATGTAGGTGGCGTCAAAAACATTCTATACATAGTGTCGTTCAATATAAAAAGGCAAAATTGAATAAATATGTGCTCTTTGCAGTCAGTTCAGAACTTGGGGCTCTAAAATGACTTGGATACGGAACACAAAGTTTCCTTTTGGAATTTTTATTTTATTGATTTTCAAAAAGTTCCCCGTCATGGCTAATCTGTGTCACCGGGTAGATTACGCTTTTTGAAGGAATTCCACGAAACGCTCGGGTCATGGGGTCCAAATGCGCGTCTCCTTTTTAAGGAAATAGGAAGAAGACTGGTCGACACTTCACGTGACCTGGCTTGTTTTTCGGCCAGAGAATTAGCGTTGCCATACAACGTGGCAACGCTGCCAGCCTTCTGGGCACGCTTCCAATCGACAGCGATGCGGAGGAATATTTAGATGCACTCTTCTAGTTTATATTGGATGTTTAGTCTAGGATATAATTATTCTTTGTTTTTACTTTAGATTTAGTTTAGATTTACATTGTATATTGTATTTATTTAGGTTAAAAATTCCACGAATTCGTTTACAAACATTTTAACAGTTTTCATAAATACAAACTGACAAACGGTTGGGTTTCATTTGCGTTTCGGCTACAATTTTGTTAGTAAAATTGGTCTCTAGTTCTGGCACTACGTAAAGTCTCCATAAAAGCAAATACGAAGATATCCAGATCACTTACAAACACTCCAAAGTCATAAGTTAAGCTTACTTTAATACGGTGGCGAAGTTTTTCCTGTTGAATTTTCCATCCGCTGTAACTTAGCAGTTCGCACTTAGTTCGTTCGTTCGAACTTGGTGAAGTTTTACTATTCAGAATAAAATGTTATCTTAGGTTTTATATTGTACTGATTAAAAACGCCACAGAGTTAGCCGGTACTTTAGATCTTTAGAGAGTTGAGTAAAATTGTACTTCAATGAATAATTTAAAAAAGTTAAAACTCTAGAACTCTAACCCCCTTATTACAAAAGATAGTCTAAGAAAAACCTTGGTTTTAAAATAGCACCGTCTCTTTTTGTTATATGACATAAGAAAGTGATGGATATACAGGGTTTAAAAAGACCCATCACAACATAGCCGAAATCTACGCACGCTGTAGATCAAACTAAACTACATTGACCAAAAATAATTGCTGGGAAACGACTTTTATTTTTTGGCATGAAAAAAAAACGCTTTTTTTTGTAGCGCGCAAATTATGGTTGTGGCGATGCCGCGCGTTTGCATGCGTGCAGCGGCCACACAGCCGAGCCAAGGCGGTCGTGTGCGTTTGATATTCATTGCGTTTTTGTAACTTCAAATGCGAATTTGTTAGGAAAAATTGTAATTTTTGATAATGTTTGTATGGAAGAAAGTTTAGTATTATGACTTGGAAATCGTTCACGGAAAAAACTAAAAAAAAAATGTGGACTTTGACCTTCAATATCTCCAAAACCAATGATTTCCCAGGTATGCTTTGTTCGAAAAAAAAAAACCTTATGATGGGTAGAATACGTGGTTTTCGTTATCGTTAAAGGTCTTTTTACACCCGATTATTAAACCTAGGTTTACCTTAGTCTTGGTTTGAACCATCTTTTGTAATAAGAGGGTAAAAATCTAGTGGGCACAAGCACAACTGCTAAGAGGGAGATTCTAGGATCCCCAGGTCGGACTAAGTATTATTGGGTTTTTCCGTCTATAATTTCTTAGTAGCAGCCAGGAGTTTTGGTATGTCTACACCCGTGCGCTTTCATGTTCATCTTGCGCTTTCAACTTTCAATTCCTCTTGCGTCAACTGCATGCAATATTGATTGCCATAAGACGCATGCAGCTTATCGTCTACACCGGTGCGTCTCGGTCAGTCTTCAGTCGACATACAATAGATGGATTAGCGTGCGCTAGGGGCATGCATTTTAGTCGAACTAGTATTAAGGCATGCGCTATGGCGCTTCACGCATGCTTTAGATGAAGACGTAAGATGATCATGAAAGCGCACTGGTGTAGACATAGCTTTTGGATTTGTTCCCGGTTGCGTTTTAGGATTTCTCCGTAACCGGGCGGTTATTGTTTAGACCTGAAGGGTCTTCAGCTAATGGAGGGGAAGTAAATACTTTACCTAAGCTAACGACTTACACCACACTAACATCATGACTGCTAGTAACAACAGCACTAAGGGCGACCCCTAGTGAGACTTGGACCTCGGCTTAGAGCGTTGCTGGCGAGGGATTGGGAGGGAGAAAACTTGATGAGTGCTGAATCATCGGTGTGAAACTTACTTGTGTCCTAGTAAGCTGTAGACCTATTCATGAATCTGTGATCACACAATATAATTCCAAAGGTGTCAGAGAGGAATATTAAAGAAAAATTGGGCATAATTATACGTTTAATGGTTTCTAAAAATATTAAACATTTACATTTTAAAATATTTTTTTTCAAAAACTAAAAAAAAAACACTTTTAGGCTGCAGACACATTGAACGTATCCTGCGCGACTCATATTTTGGCGCGTGACGCGTGTGCATTGCACTTCATACAAATTCTCCTGCGTGGCCTCACCAACGCGTATTATACGTCGTTACGCCGAGCGTAATAAGGCCTAGAATTGTACCGATGCGGCTAGCCTCCCGTTTCTGCGTAATGCCGCGCCGTAGCGCCGGTAGTGGTGGTACCTTTTTTTTATGTATGGGAAATCATCATATGACTCCTTCCGCTCTGGGCGGAGCGGAAGGGAGTGTCAGACTCTTACTGACTAAAACCCATCCGTGTTCCTTCTAATGCCCTTTGCGTTCCAGGGCCGCGGTAACTCTTTCGAATAAATTCCGCAACCCTGGCAGGCACTGGCCCTAGCGGGCCCCGTCTACAATGCTTACATCTCTTTGAGGCGCGCGTGGAACACAACGCGCCGTCGACCCGGGCCTGGTTCTGATCGGACGGCGAACCACCCAACGCTCGCCGTCCGCAGGCCCGCGCCTACGGTGGCCGGGAATCGCTCTGCTACTCCCGACGCCCAGGGCGTCCCCTTCTGTTGCGGCGGCTGGGGCGTGAGGTTTGCCTCTCTCTCACGCGTTCCGCCTCCTCCTTCGCTAGCATTACTGCTTCGCAGAAGGAGGTGACTGCTTCCCATGCCCCCTCGCACCGGACCATGGATTGAACCAGGGCCGGACGCGAGAGGTCGCCGCCGCCGGACGCCTCTACGAGGACACGGCGGTGCTCCGCCCAAGCAGGGCAGACCTCCACCGTATGCTCCACCGTGGAGGTCTGCCCTGCTGCGCTGTCAGTGGTGGTACCTACGTGACGAAATAATATCTGGCGTATTTTAAGCGCCTACAGTCAAACTTAAGCGTGTTTTGTGTCTTATACTTTGCGCAGTACGCGGCGCAAGATACGTTAGGTGCCAAAAAGCGCGTAGCGTATATTGCGTCGCGTATCTTGCGCGCATGAAACTTCTAGGTCCTATTACGCTCGGCGTAACGATGTAATACACACATGGTAAGGCCGCGCAGGAGATTTTGTATATAGCACGATGCGACGATAAGCGTAACGCGACGAAACACGAGCCGTGCAAAATACGCTCAACGTGTCTACAGCCTAAGTGTTTTTTGGCACTTAGATATATAAATAGCAGACAATCGGCTTTAGCACATTTACATTGTCATTCTTCTACGTCGCATATTCCTCAAATACAATAAATTCTTGATTTTAAAAAGTGCCATCTGAACATAACTCCGTTACAATTTCTAAATGTGTATGGATATATTTCGTTCTAATGCATTTAGAGCCGCGATAGTTATACTGATCAGAACTCCACCGCGGTTATCCGACCGGCGGGATTGCCACTAAGCTAATTTATGCTTCGTTATGAGGATATCGATATCTATAACATAAAGTGTACCTTTTACTATTAATTATCAAATAAATTGTATCAAAATTTAACATTATTTTGTTCAAGTAGGTACAAAATATATGCAAATTAGTATATAAACAAATATCATAAAACAAATAAGTATAAATAGAGGTTCACTAATATATCTCATAACAGTATGTATGTCATAGTCAAAGTGCTAAGATGTTGACGTTTTTATATTTAGTGAGTGTGATAGTTATAAGTGTAAGTGATGCGGCGAGAATACTGGCAGTATTCCCAACTCCGTCTATCAGTCATCAAATTGTGTTCCGGCCCCTGACACAGGAGCTAGCCAGGCGAGGACATGAGCTCATCATCATCACTACAGACCCTGCCTTCCCGAAAAAGGGAACGCCTCCTAACATAACAGAGATCAACGTCCACGATCTCTCGTACAAATTATGGATTGATAATATTGTAAAGGCAAATAGAAAAGATTTGAAAGGACAACTTGAAGCATATTTCCCAACAATTATAGAAATAGTTGTACAACAGCTGCAAGTTAATGAAGTACAACAGCTGATTAAAGATAAAACTAAGAAGTTTGATTTGTTGATTCTAGAAGCTTGTGCCAGACCAGCGCTAGTATATTCTCATATTTACAAAGTACCTGTGATTCTTGTCAGTTCGTTTGGAGCAATGCCTGGTAACTTAGGAGCTGTCGGTGCTCCTGAGCATCCAATTCTCTACCCTAATCCTTTAAAACAAAGACATAACAATCTTACAATGTGGGACAAGATAACAGAGACATTCAACTATTATGCATTTTTTAGCATGATGAATAGTTATGAAGAATTTGAAACTGCAGTGTTCCGAAAATATGTTGGACCTGATACACCAAGTCTATCGGAATTGAATAAAAATGTGCATATGTTGTTCTTAAATATTCATCCAGTGTTTGAAGGCATTCGCCCTGTACCTCCAACTGTGGTATTCATGGGTGGTTTACATCAGAATCCAGTGAAGAAGTTACCAACAGTAAGTAACTTTTTCAATAAAAATATTCAGGCTGGTAATTTGAGATGGGGCATGAAGGGCAGCTTCCTTTACCGTTCTGGCTACAGAATTTTTTTTTTTCTAACTTAGAAATGTTTTCAAAAATTATGGACATTCTCCTAAGAACATTTTCCTGTAGCCACAACGATTAGGCTAGCTGCCATTATTACTAACCCATCTTAAATAAGTTTTGTTTTTGCGATTTCTGACGTTTTTAGTACTTCAACCTCAATCGGCCCCGAAGTCTTTTGATCCTAATGGGAAATAGGATCGATTGGCATCATAAAATGTTTTTATGAAAACTGCCGTTATTCTCGCTGACTGTAATTTTTTTTTCAAAATCTGCGAATGCAGGTAGAAATTATTCCGAATGTTAAGGGAGGTTTATTCCTGAGAACGTTTTCCTGTAGCTTCAACAGTTAAGGTGCTTCCTTTCATACCCCATCTCAAATTGCCACCCTGTGTACCTTCTGTAATAGCGTTGGTGTTGCACGAAGCCACGAATGAAAATTCCTATATCTTATCGACAGTTACCTACCAGATCAAATTAAGACTCGTAGATCAATATCAGAATCTCTGTAGACTATCATAATATCCTTCGCTCCATTAACAAAGGAATTTTGACATTGCAAAACACTACGACACCTAACCAAAACAATTTGATTTATGCGGGATAAAAAGGACTTATCAGAATATAATATATCATACCTAACTAGTTCAATCCGTAACAATTGTGGTAATAATCAACTAAATATCAAAAACCGAAACGACCGTAAGAATAATAATAATTTTGAAAAATAACCTTGTGGAATCGGAGGTACCGTACTACAAGTATGTGCCCGACCCAGTTCTCGAAAATGGTCATATCACGTTATATTGGGATCGATCTATCATCACTGACAGGACTATTGTCGCCAATAAGCCTGATATAGTGGTGATAGACCGATCAGAACGCCGCACAATGATTGTTGATGTTACCATCCCGCATGATGAAAACCTCGTGAAAGCTGAGAAAGATAAACAAATCAAATATCTTGACTTAGCACACGAGGTTGTCAACATGTGGGATGTGGATTCGGCAACCATTGTGCCGATAGTCGTAACGGCCAATGGCCTAATGGCCAAGAGCCTCGACCAACACCTCAAGAGGCTCTCGTTAGGTGGCTGGATCAAGGGCCTGATACAGAAAGCAGTCCTCCTTGATACGGCGCGTATTGTGAGGAGGTTCCTGTCTCTGGAGCCCTAACCACCGGTAGCTTGGACCCTGCTCCCGATGCCGGTGGACCCCTATTTTTTATATTTTTAAATGTATATCATATTTTTTTATTTTATGTTTTTGTAGTTGATATGTATTTAAAAATGTAATTAATAAGAAGTTGGAATGAATAAAGGAGATAATAATATTAGCTAATGGTTGCCATAAGCCTGACATAATGGTGATAGATCGATTAGAACGACGCACAATGTTGGTTGATATCACTGTACCGTACGACGAAAATCTTGTGAAAACGGAAAATGATGGAAAAATCTAATATCTCGATTTGGCACACGTGGTTGTGGGCATGCAGGATGTTGACTGAGCAGTCATTATGCCGATAGTCGTTACAGCCAATAGCTTAATAGCCAAGAGCTACGACCAACATCTGTTGAGGCTCTCGTTAGGCAGCTGGATCAAGGGTTTGATTCAGAAAGCGGTACTTCTGGACACGGCGCGTATTATTAGGAAGTTCCTTTCTTTGGAGCCTCGCCCGTCGGTAGCTTGGACTCTGTTCCCAATGTCGGTGGGCTACTTTTTTAAATGTTTTTGTTTGTTTATAGACATATTTAGTATGTATGTATAATGAATAAACGAAATTATAATATTAGTTAGATTTTAAATAGAAGCATTTTAATCATGGGGTCTTCATTTCTATTTCAGGACCTTAAATCTTATTTAGATGCTTCCAAACATGGAGTTATTTACGTGAGTTTTGGCACAAATTTGAATACAAGCCAATTATCTGCAGAGACTATAAATATATTTGTAAAAGTGTTCTCTGAGCTACCTTATGACGTATTGTGGAAGTGGGATGCAGATGAACTGCCTGGTCGCACCAACAACATCAGAATATCCAAATGGCTACCACAATCAGACATACTTAGTAAGTTTTGAGTTAAGTGTTCTAATTCTTACTCTTTCTCTCGCTAATAGTAGTTTTTATTTAAATTCAAATCTGACCTCTCATGTGTTCAAAAAATTGTTGTGTTTTTAGATACAATTTTACAGGAATAGGTGTTGTGTAAGGATGTGCAGTTATGTTAGTAAAGTTTTTAGTAGGAAACTCCTGTCAGAATTTGCCAAATACTGGACTTTTTAGTTACAACTTATCAGTATGTTAAATAAAATATGGATAAATGAGCATCAATGAAACTTGACATTTAGAGAAATGATCAGTCATAAAACTTATGACTGCAAAAATTGCTCCAAATTTTGAACAACATTAAATCAGACTTCTATTATTATTTTTTCAGGACACCCCAAAATCAAACTATTTGTAACTCAAGGAGGTCTTCAATCAACAGACGAAGCTATAACAGCGGGAGTACCGCTAATTGGTATTCCGATGTTGGGCGATCAGTGGTACAATGTAGAAAGATATGTGTACCACAAGATTGGAGTCAAAATAGACTTAGAATCACTTAGTGAGGACCAGTTTAAGAATGCAATTACTACAGTTATTGGAAATGAAAGGTTTGTTAAACATGATTATTGTTTAATAGCATCACGCCTGTTATCCTTGAAATAGTAGATGAAGGTGTAAGTACAGTTTCATTAACTAGGCAACAAATTGAATGCCGAGGTTCTACTAAAAATTTTCAATTAGGAAAACCCACTTAAAATTTTCAATGCTCAACAGGGGTGTTTGCAATTACTATGTCAAAGAAGTCTTCGAGACGAGTGGCAATACTTAAGTACGTCTGGCGCTGCCTGGGCATTCAGCCTCTGTACCATCCTTGCTAACTAGCTTGTCCTTCACCACGGCATTAACTATTTTCGTACCTGGAACCATTTTGATAGTGAATTAAGTTCTATTTGAACGAAAAGGTGTAAACGTTGATATTGGAATTTATAGAATCTACATTTTTATAGCTGTTTGGATGCCTAACCTTGACATTGGTTTGTAAATATTCAAGTATGAAGTTACACGTGTCGATTTTTTTTTTGTTTTTCTTCGGTTCTAATATCAGAAATTGAATTGTTATTAATAGATAAGACTTTGTGACATTCATCTCGTGTGGGGACGGGCTAGAATAGAAAATTTCCTTACCGCACGCTGGGAATAGAGGCGTTGAGTTGTAAGATTCAAAAAAGCCTAGCATGCTTGGTGGTAGGATCTATACGGCTAGCCTGGCTAGCTAGGAACCACCCTCATATTAAGGTCCATCGCCAAGCAGTCTACTGTGTTCCGTCATGTGTATGTGAGAACCAGAAGGGTATAGAGGAATCCCTCTTTATCTCTGTTACTTGGGTTTGTATGATTCATCTTAAACCATCAAGTGCAACTAGGGTCAAATGCGAACAACTCAAATAGTAAAAAAAGAAATGACTGATATTTTTGGAGGCAGAAAGTAAGATTTGATGGAATAATTAAAAATACAATATTCCTTTTTGACCGGTCATTGGAAGTCTCGTGTTTCGTAGTAGACTTTTCTAGTGTGATAATAATGATTTGGAATCTTTTCTACTTTATTTTCCAGCTATCGCCAGAACGTGGCGAGACTACGGACTCTAATGTACGATCAGCCCCAGCGTCCACTGGAGCGCGCCGTGTGGTGGACGGAGTATGTTCTGCGTCATGGTGGTGCTAGGCACTTACGCGCACCCACTGCCAACATCACATGGACAGAGTACCTGGAACTTGATCTAGTTCTAACTTTACTCATAGCCTTTCTGTTTCTAGTCTCCTCATTCATTAGTCTTGTTTATTATGTTTGCATAAATTATGTTGCTTCTAAGAAGAAAGCTAAGGAAGCTTGATGAATAAATAAATATCAAGTTATAATTAAAATGTTGGTGTGCCAGTTGATTAGAATTCTAACCAACTTTTACGGTATTTGTAAATGATTTTAGTGATACTTGAGAATAATATTTTGGCCTCGAATAAATGATCAGACCAGCTTATAAGTCATTTTTTTTAAAGTACCTGAAATGGTCATTTGTGTTTTACATGCGCGATTGAAGCTCCAATTGAAGGTGTATTATTCGCGCATGCCTCAATGAATTGCTGAACTGTGTTCAAAAAAGTCGATTTCAAACGCAGACATGGTATTTCTCGCAATAAAACAAGCGGTTTCTACAAATAAAAGAAGTACTATGCTATCATTAAACGTCAATGCACGACGCGTCAATTGCCATCAATCAAAATATTTATCATTTGCTACCAATACCGTAGTAATATTCACAATCGCTTCAATTGCCGCTTAAACGACCATTGTTTGCATCAATGAGTGTCATTCACGTAAACATTGACAAATTACCTTTAGATTCAAAATAATAGAATAGAATAGAATATACTTTATTGTACACCAAAATTGTAACATAGCTCTTATACAAAATAATTTAGTGAAGGGTACAATGGCGGTCTTATCTTCATAATAATTATTCAATTACGTGATTTTGTTTATCAATACTTAATTATAGTAATGAAGCAGTTAAATCAGGCTCTGTTGTATTTATTTTATATTTTGCATCAGTCAGGTCAGGCGGAAATAAACAAAATTTAAACTTGACAAACACGAAAATTGAATGAATGCTCATATTATTTTTGTCACCTCGTTTTACGTTGTGGTAATTTGTTATCAATTTTAGTTAAATTAACTTTAACAAATATTGTTTGCTACAATCATTCTAAAGGCAGATTTACATAGAGACAGTTATTGACAACAGTACTGGGGCCTAATTCTCCTAAAATAAATTGTTGCCAAACGCAATCGAACCACAACCGTCAGTCAGTTTTTGTTTTCGAAAACTTTCAAAATGATTGATTTTGTTTTTTGTGTCAAACAATAAGACAGCTTTTGAAATTGAGAACTGTCTAAATGAACGGTTCGGCCTTGGTTCGGTTGTGATTTTTCAAGATTTATTTTAGGAGAATTGGGCCCCTGATGCCGGGAATTGACCCTCTCTGTTTACACGTTGGCTGTCTGTAGTGCTTTGATTTTCAAACAAACAAACAACGTCCTCCTACAAAGCAGGGTCCAGGGCCGGATTCAGGGGCTTTAGTACCGGGGCTTCCACAAAAGAGGGGCCTCCACCATATGAGATATTGTTTTTTTAGATAAGAAAAAAAGATAAAGATCAACTACCATAACTTGGCACGCCCCTCCAATATTTGTCTTCAATGTTTGTGCCAACGAGTCAACATGTTTGTGTTTGATATTTAGTAGATTTATTGCACGACTAGTGCATAAAAGTGACCGCTAGACAAAGCGCACGTGTGCATCATGTGTATCAGATACATTTTAGTAGCATTGTCAATGGAGGGGAGTGCAATGTTATCGTAGTACACCCGTACACACCCTTTCTGACAAAGAGAAAAAAAAAATCACATTCACGAAGTACTTTTTACTAAAATCATTTCAACGGGCCTCTACTTCTCCATTGCCGCAGGGCCTCCAAACCTTAAATCCGGTTCTGGTAGCGTCAGCAACTCGGCTGTCCCATTTCAAAACAGAGTAAGGGACACTTTTTACAAGAATCGTTTTATTGCATAATCTTGCTAACCTAGAAAGTCTCTACCAAATACAAAAACACCAGCATTGAAAACTCAAATAATAAGCAGATATATTTAAGCATCGATACCTAGTAAGTCATTGTCTAAGCCTTCACAGCATCAATCAAGCGCAGTACTTCAAACAACCAATGAAGAAATCAAGTTTATTTTAGAATGAAAAACAAAGTTTGATGTATTAACATTAAAATATTTACTTATATTATGTAAATAAATTATGCAAATGTTGCAAATAAATTCAAATAACTATGAATAATAAATGCATAATTTATACAACAACGTACATATTCAAATCGATAAGACTGCTCTCAGATGGCAATTTTTTATGTAGGTACCTACTTAGATAGATTGGCGTGCAGACCAAACAGCACATGTGATGGAAAATAGTTACCGCCGACTATACACCTAGAACACCGAGAAGATGACTGATGCATTGCGAACCTTAGAAACATAGTTGGAATGTCTTGTGTGGAATTTCACCGGCACCCATATCCTTCAACGAGAGATCGTACAGTCAACCAAGGAGCTAACACAGCATATTATCAATATACTACTCACGCAATTGTTAATGTAATTGTGTGCGTATTAACTTTTTATATCGAAGACTCGCTCAGACAAGTGATAGCAGAAACTTAGCCACTCAACACAAGCAAAACTCTTTTAAACTACGATTCTAATTAGTTGTCTGTATACTTATCTCTAAGGTTAACTGTAAGTACTACCCAGTAGTAGTACTTCCTTGGACAAACACTTTCAAAGGAGAAGAAATAAAATATTCAAAGAAAAGTGGCCATTAAAGTTAATTTTAAATCGGTTTTATTAGCTTCACTTGTAACGAATTTAAAATGACTATACAATTCTTTACAAATTCTTTAAGAATTCCGAGACGTTACGGCAAAAGAAATAAACGAAACGATAAAAATATTCTTGTCTCCTAACAGTTAACTGTCAACCGAAAAGAACGTGGTAATGAGATAGAAGGACAATCACGTTAATTTTATAAAGAGTGAGGAATTGAAAACAAGAAAAGTGAATTAAAAGATTAATACTCTACGATTTCATCTATTATTACTTTATTACTGGTCTTTGGAAACTGCTTACATAAAAAAAAAACCTTTTGTCTAAATATTTTTCACTGGAAAGCCAAAAATTTGGGATTTCAGAGCCAAAACCGAAACTATAAAGATAATGAAAATTGAAATGCTATTTTCTGTGATACATCTTATTTATTTTGCAGGGTTTGATCATTATTAGCAAAATTATCAATTATTAAGGACGCTTGAATAGGTCAACTTTATATTTTCTTATCTGGGGACTACAAAGCAAGTCTTTAATCATTAATGTAGGTAACAGAAACTGTAGATAACTATGTCATCAATTAATCAACTCCATCTAGCATACATCCAGTCCTCGATAATTTTCCCAAGATGCGACATAGCACCTTATCATGACAATCAACTGCAATTAATATCAAAATTTCAATGTCCCCAAGATCGTTCAATGTCATAAATTATGACATTGAACGATCTTGGGGAACTGAAATGAAATCAAAGGTGATTATGACTCATAATCACCTTTGATTTCATTTCAGTTTGGAATCCAGAAACGTGCTCAAATAAAACTAATTGAATTTAAAAGCTCAACTTTTTTGGACAGAAAAGTTTCTATAAACCGTTCGGAGTAAATTTATGGCGAGATAAAAGGCCTTTTCATGGAACCAGGAGCTTGTTTGCTTAGAGACCTTTAAGTGATTTGAAGTCTTTTTCTGAACGAAATACTGATTGCCTCGTCTACCCAAAGTTTGGCTAACGAAGTATATAAATCGGATTGAGTTTGCTATTAATGTTTTGGAACTTGATTTTGAACTGTGATTGCCAGGCAAAGTAATTATTTGTTTGATTTTGTTTTGTGAATCCATAATTTTAGGCAATACAGTAGTGTTCAGTCTACATTGAATACTTGATTGCATTACATTTTAAACATATATATAACTATCTTTATGGTCTAGCGGTCACGAGCGCGGGTGCTGAGTGTGATGTTGTAAGTTTAACTCCCAGATCAAACAACGAGTTATTGGAATTATCTGTAGCAATTCAACAACATTCATTTTTCTCTAGAGATATGCTGAAAATATTTGAATGCAGATTTCTTTGCTTTAAATAAAATCTCTTAACTTACTCTAGCTATGATAGTATCAGACTTTTCCACACTGATTTGTCTCAATTAAACACAATCATTATAATACTAAAGTACAATGCTCGAGACTGGCATGATTATTGATGAAAGAACAATATAATTTCTATTACAATTGAATTGTTGACTTCCATTCACAATATTAGTTGTGACTCCTTTCATAAGCAGGTTGCACAAGTGCGAAGTAAATTAATCCCAGCCTTTGTATTAACGTCAACCCTTTTCAACTGACCGAGTCAGGAGTCGGAGACACATGGTATTGACAGATAGAGAATCAATAGACCTCATAAATTAGCTGTAGACTCAACGACAACTATTTATCAAATACCGTTAGTAAAAGCACTTTACACTAAGTCTGTTACAAGAACTGAAAAGAAAAAAATATAATATTAAGTAGTATTTCGAAATGTTTAAGCCACTTTGTGTTTGGTTTTACAAGTTGGCAGACCATCCATAGTGTTTGGTCCAAACAAATCGAATAATTAAAACAGTAAAAACCGACTTCAAAAAAAAACTAAACGGAGTAAAATAATCATCATTTAATAAAGCTACCAGTTTCAGAAGTCGGTGCATTCAATTTGTTTCAGCGTAGAACACCGACTTCTGAAACTGGTAGTTTTATTAAATGATACTTATTTTACTCCGTTTAGTTTTTTTTTTAAGTCGGTTTTTACTGTTTTGAAGTTTTTTTTTATCATTTTTAGTGCCACAAATTACAATTACAATAGTGTACAAATTCTCGGACCAGCACTACAACTAGAACGTCGTCTAAATACGATTTGTGTATTTTTTTTTTGTTTTTGTTGATGTTTTCAAAAAGTGCTGAATTAATTTCAATAAAATTTATATGGGACCACCTCTGAAGTATGGCCTACCAAACAAAAAAAGAATCATCAAAATCCATTCATAATTGGCGGAGATATCGCGTAACAAACACACAAAAAAAAAACAGACGAATTGAGAACCTCCTCCTTTTTGAAGTCGGTTAAAAAGTACCTACATGGATGACATTATTAGACCTGCACTTGAGCTTGCTTTCCCATAACGTCAGGAGAAGAACTACAGTAAAGCTTATGTATCATCATCATCATTCAGCCAAACGACGTCTACTACTGGACATATGCCTCCCCCAAGCATCGTCACATCGACCGGTCCTATGTTTCCCGCATCCAGCGGATCCCCGCGACCTTCACCAGGTCATCGATCCGCCTTGTAGGAGGCCTACGCATGCTGCGTCTTCTTGTACACGGTCGCCACTCCAGAACCTTTCGGCCCCATCGTCCATCAGTTCTGCGAGCAACGTACCCCGCCCACTGGCACTTAAGCTTGCTTTTCTATAATATCAGTAGTAGAATTAAAGTAAAACTTATGTAAAGAGGTAAATAGTAATAGTGCCAATTCTGTTTTGTACAAACTAAACTTAATTCAGGCTATTGCCATCTTTTTCACTCTGATAAAATAATAAAGAGACGGACGTAAATAAAAGTTGTCAAGTTGAGCTAAAATTTCCTTACATCACAACGTATCGACTAAAAACACTGTGAAAGGAGGTGGCCAACATTTTAAGGGACCGTTACCCCACCATCGAAATACATGTACACAAAAAATAATTACTTCATTTCAAAGCGTTTGATCTCAAGACTTACAATATGGAAACAAAAAGCGCCTAGAGGTCCTGTATTTTTTTTAAGGGCAGTTTTTCTTACTCTACTATACCTAACTTAAATGTGAGGTGTTATTTATTGTTAACATTGAAATAAGTATTGTTTAAAAACCTTCAGAAAACGTATTATACCTATGTTCCAAGTTATCCCGATTAGTTTTTAGTCGTTTTGATGCTAAACTGCTACTTAATACCAACTACTACCATATATCTGCTGAAATTAAATTAAAGGATTTTTATATCACTTGTATTTCACAATATGTTATCCCGACGCTCAGAATTCCATGATATTACAATTTGCAATAATCGGCTAAATTATTATTAATTTAATTTTAATTTTAAGTAGGCACTCAACACGTTTGATAAATATATAATGCATGTTGTGCTTACCTGTAAGAAATTGGTACACTAGTCTGTAAGTCCATTGAATGTATCTCATATCTTTGTACCTATTAGTGTATTCAATTGTTGGTGAGCCAAATAAATAAAATAAAAAAACATATTTCTCATCGAACCTAGCTAAAGCACAATTGACACAATTCAAAATTATTTAGTCCTTAATGAAAGCTGTGAAAATCAGTTTTCAATTCAAATTACTTATTACATCTAACGTTATAGAAAATGAGGAATAGATACACACAGATGACACAGATAAAAAAATTAAAAATAACAGGTATTTAAAATACCAGATAACATTTGTTCCTTACAGTAACTGTTATCTGTTAGTATAAATAACATTCACGACGCAGTTGACACAACGCCCTGTTAAATAACGATGTTTTTGTCTCATTCTTACTGACGACATATAACCTTGCTAAAAAGATGTACCTAAATAGTCTAAAAATATATACAGGGTGGTAATTTGAGATGGGGCATGAAGCGCAGCTACCTTAACCATTGTAGCTACAAGAAAACGTTCTTATGAGACCACCCCTAACTTTTGGAATAATTTCTATTTGCATTCACAGATTTTGAAAAAAATGTACAGTCAGCGAGAAAAGGGGCAGTTTTCAGAAAACATTTTTATGATGCCAATCGATCCTATTTCCCTTAAGGATCAAAACACTCTTCCGGACCATTTGAGGTTGGAGTACTAGAAACGTCAGAAATATTTGGAAGTGCATTCATAGATATGGGTTTTATTTCGGTATGAATGTAACTTTGATGATGAAGATTTCTGACGTTCTAGTACTCTAATATCAGTGAGTCCGGAAGAGTGTTTTGATCTTACTAAGAAAATTGATCGATTGGCACCATAAAAATATTTTGTGAGAACTGACAATTTATTTGCTGACTGTACCAATATTTTTTTTTTCAATAACTTTGAATGCAGTTCGAAATAATGTCAAAAATTATGGACAGTCTCCTATCAACATTTTCCTGTAGCCACAACGATTAAGGTAGCTGCCCTTATAACTACCCTATCTCAAATAGTTTTTTTTTGCGATTTCTGACATTTCTTGTATTCCAACCTCAATTGCTCCGGAAGAGTCTTTTGATCCTTACGAGAGATAGGATCGATTGACATCATAAAAATGTTTTCTGAAAACTGCCCCTTTTCTCGCTGACTGTACATATTTTTCAAAATCTGTGAATGCTGATAGTAATTATTCTAAAAGTTAAGGGTGGTCTCCTAAGAACGTTTTCCTATAGCTACAATGGTTAAGGTAGCTGCCCTTCATGCCCCATCTCAAATTATCACCCTGTATAACCTACCATACCAAGGTTCATAAGAAGCAATTTGTATAAAAATGTATGTCTCCTTTATTTGGTCACGTAATCTGTGTCACGGTTATTTATTCGGATACATTGATACCATTTTTCGAAATAAACGTTTAAAGATTCAGTAAATAAGAAAAAATACATCACAGTAGTTCACAAATTAATAGAATATCGTAATTGTAATAAAATACGAATATTGTATGATTAAAAGTTTTAAAATATTCATCCATATTATAAAATGATCAGATAACTTGTCACCTTGTCAGTGGTACTAATCGGTAGCTAGTACAAAAATACTAGGCTAGACAGATATTTAGTACTGTTTTTTTATATAACAGAGATAACAAGTATTATTGAACTGTTATTACAACCAACCTTTAAGTCAGCCCGCCGAAATCATGCTGGCCATTTACATTTTTTTTTCTTTTTTTAAAGCTTTTTTATTCTTATGACATTTTCACTGTCAGAAGGTAATTATTAGTGCTGGGCTCGCCCGGTCGCAAACGTGTAAATCGATTGTTCTATGTAGTTAATTGATTAATTAATAATAACGATAATTGTTTAATTTTTCTATTACAAGTTACAAAGTAGGTACCGTTGCAGTTTTCATAAACTTATTTTAATATTCTAATACAAGTCACTAGTTATTTTATCCTTAAAGGTTTTGTCAGTAGTTCCCAAACTAAGCAAAACTGTAGTTTGAGAACCTGGGTAAGTAGTGGCATCTTGAATAGTTGTTTGTGTTCCTTTCGATAAAGTCTATTTAAGAGAGAAAAAAATAATGGTGTGGTTGGCGCAGCGGTTGAGCGGTCTTTTGGGGAGTTACGTGTCGCGGGTTTGATTATTTGATTCCCGGACTGATCGAATATCTGTATGGTCTACAGACACATAATGGTTTCCGAGTTTGGTGTTTTTGCAAATGACTATTTGTGTTTGTAAACGCGCTCACGATAAATAACGTATTTAAATAAAAAGGGGAAACGTATTTTTAAAAAGCTTGTCATCCTAAGTAATTTTTGAAAGAAAAAATAAACTAATCTTAAACTGTGAAAAATTAAATGACATTAAATGTACTTAATAATCCTGAGTTATTAGGTAGGTACTTAAATTATTATTTGTCAATTTAATTAATAACAAAATACGAAAATATTAATAATAATAGTTGTATTAAATGGCTTATTTACGTTTATTTGAATGTTATCGATCCATGTGAATTGTACTATAGGCATAACGATTTTTTTACTGAAATCGATTATCACAAAATGAACAGCCCTTAGAGTTTAAAAGAAATTCAAATGTCATCCATCAATAATGCATAATGGCCGACGGGCGGAAAATATCAATATACTATCTTATTATCTTCATCATAATTTCCAGGACTTGTACAGAAAAAATGAAAAATAGGTCTTACAATAATATGTAAAGAACGTTTTATCATTGATTACTTTACTTTGTACAAGTTCAGTTTCAAATAAAAGTATGTTATCGACTATCTGGGGCAGATGTTGGCCACCTCCTTTAAAGCTTAACCTAGTTTAACATCTTTATTACAGGGTGTACATAAGCCTCTCTAAAGTTCTAATTTCCAATTCTCTTGTTCACCAATTAAACTAAAATTAGAGAATTGCCACCTTTTACTAACAAACAGCGCGAGAAAGGTGATATGCGAGTATAAGAACTATACAGGGCTACTGGTAATTCGACGTATTCCTTGCACCACGTTATAGGGGGGCTAATATGCAACAAATTTAACCCCACATGTGTTCTACGAAATTCAATGGATTTCGAGATATTGCAATTTTTATATTATTTTGAATAATACCCAGAATTCCTCCTTAAACATTATTTATCTATTAAATATCAAATCGATCGGCTTTGATTATAATATTAGCTTGTAGCTGATACTTTTACGAAGCTTTCTGCGTATTTAACTGTTCTTAATGACCATCCAATTGAAAGTAATCATTAAAAGTTAAATAAGTGTATGAGAAAATCGTCGAGGTACACGATAAAGAATGGTGTTTATCTCAAAAATTTACTATCACACTAAGTGTACAAAATGCAAGAAAAACATCCTTATTTAATCAGCTATCCAACGAGGTATAGACGTTCAAAAAATATTTAGCAACTAATGTAAAAATGTCTTATAATACTGACAAAGGCGATTTCTGAAAAATCTCTACAAGCACGCAGGTGGGCCCGTTAAGTGCAATTCATTGCACAATCCTCGCGTAGAGATTAAACAGCTGTCTGTCGGGCACCAACTGTCCTCTAAATGTCAGGATTAGATTAGGTCAGGTCGTTAGGTTATGTTTGGTCAGGGTTAGGTAGGTTAGGTTAGGACCTAAGTGTGCGAGGGAACACCGGGGTGGTTTTAGTCAGTAAGAGTCTGAAAGACTCTTCTGCCCACCCCCAGGACGGAGGACATCCATGAGGATATCCAGTAGGCAAAAAAAATATGGTCAGGTTAGGTCGTTAGGTTAGATCACGGTTAGGTTTAGGTTAGGTCACAACTTCGATGCCCTGGGATCTGGAGGCGAGGGCCCTCGCGCTTAGATATCGCTAAAGCGAGGAGGCGTTTGAGCGGAGTGGTCTCCGCCAGATCCTAGTGGCTGTGGAGGGAACGACTTGCGCAACCCAGCGCAGGGCACGCCGCAATAGTGGCGGTAAGACGCGTAATGGAGGAGTGGCTGGAGAGGCGACATGGCAACCTCAGCTTGCAGATGACGCAGGTGCAGATAAATCAGCGCGGGGACCCTTGCCTCTAGATCCTAGGGCATCGAAGTTGTGACCTAACCTAAACCTAACCGTGATCTAACCTAACGACCTAACCTGACCATATTTTTTTGCCTACTGGATGTTCTCATGGATGTCCTCCGTCCTGGGGGTGGGCAGAGGGGTCTTTCAGACTCTTACTGGCTAAAACCACCCCGGTGTTCCCTCGCACACTTAGGTCCTAACCTAACCTACCTAACCCTGACCAAACATAACCTAACGACCTGACCTAATCTAATCCTGACATTTAGAGGACAGTTGGTGCCCGACAGACTGCTGTTTAATCTCTACGCGAGGATTATGCAATGAATTGCACTTAACGGGCCCACCTGCGTGTTTGTAGAGATTTTTCAGAAATCGCCTTTGTCAGTATTATAAGACATTTTTACATTAGTTTCTAAATATTTTCTAAACGTCTATACCTCGTTGGATAGCTGATTAAATAAGGATGTTTTTCTTGCATTTTGTACACTTAGTGTGATAGTAAATTTTTGAGATAAACACCATTCTTTATCGTGTACCTCGACGATTTTCTAATACACTTATTTAACTTTTAATGATTACTTTCAATTGGATGGTCATTAAGAACAGTTAAATACGCAGAAAGCTTCATAAAAGTATCAGCTACAAGCTAATATCATAATCAAAGCCGATCAATTTGATATTTTATAGATAAATAATGTTTAAGGAGGAATTCTGGGTATTATTAAAAATAATATAAAAATTGCAATATCTCGAAATCCATTGAATTTCGTAGAACACATGTGGGTTTAAATTTGTTGCATATTAGCCCCCCTATAACGTGGTGCAAGGAATACGTCGAATTACCAGTAGCCCTGTATAGGGTTTCAACGAATTCGTGTAATTCCTTAAAACCGACTCGACTACTGATGTAAATGGGTCCTGCACGGGATTTAGCTTGATTAATTTTTTTTTTCATGCGGTATATGCAATACAAACAAACACTTAAGTACAATACACTAAATGGTTGAGATACTGTCCTCTTAGATAGGCTACAGAATAGCCTGTGGTAAAGAGAAACAGTATTAAAAGTAATTGTGCATGAATTCAGCGATGAGTGAAAGAGAGACTATGTGTGAGAGCAAGAAGGAGGAGTGTGGCGAGCTAACAAAAGACGATTAACGGCCGTTTTCAATAACCTATCTATCGGCGGTTTCGCCTACTAGAGACAGAAATTTGACATAAGCTCCATAGAAGTAATGTCAAATTTCTATCCATAGTAAGGCAAACCACCGATAGATAGGTTATTGAAAACGGCCGTTTATTTAAAATGGCGATAAGACGAGTAGAAGATGAAACATTTTTTTTTTAAACTTTATTGTTTTAAGATATTAAAAGAAGATTGGAAATTAGAACTTTAGAGAGGCCTATGCCCAGCACTAGACCGCGATAGGCCAATTAGATTGTTCACTAATACTTTTATTGGTCTTTGCGTTATGTACGGGTCAGCAGAAATATGGTTAGCTTTAATAGAAAGAAAACCATTTCATACCAATGTTTACTATTTGCCTTTACACAAAGTTAGATTAGATCGTTAGACCTCCGGAATATATAGAACTTTGTTTAATTTCTATAATCTTAGTGTTAGTACATACAGACCGACGGTATTATCTGTTAACTTGTTTAAAACCCAATTAAATAACTAATCATTCAGAACATTACCTAACTGAAGACCCAGAGAATAAATAGTGACATCTGGAAGCAACTTATATAAGCCGAGGAGCAGACATGACGTTAATAAAGCTATCCCTTTGTGATGTTATTAAATGTTATGATGTTGTTCTGCAGGATATTGTAAGAGACGAACCGTTTCAAATATTTATTTAAATAGACAATATTTCATGTGATAATAATGTAGGATGTTAATTCGGAACGCATCATAATTTAAATAAAAGTAATTGTGCATGAATGCAGCGATGAGTGAAAGAGAGACTATGTGTGAGAGCGAGAAAGAGGAGTGTGGCGAGCTAACAAAAGACGATTAAGACGAGTCGAAGATGATTTTTTTTTTCAGATATTAAAAGAAGATTTGGAGACGAAAATATATTTTATTTCGGTCATCCACGCCACTCTACATTAATGTTTCTCATTTGCCCCTCTAATCATCAATCATCATCTCTGATCATTGATTTGCAAAGTAAAGCTTCGCTTGCCGCAGTCAGTCCGTGGATGGGTGACCGTTCTTTCCACACCGAGACCTTTCCATGCCTCCTGGTCTCGGGTGCCATAAGTATACCTATTACAGTCGTTACGGGTTATCAGAAGCCCGAAAGTCTGACAACCGGTCTTAACTTAGGAAGAGAAATAAAAAGTTTATTTTAATAAACCTGTCCACGTAAGAAGGCTTAAGTTATATACAACTAGCTTTTACCCACGGCTTCGCTCACGTTAATTAAGCACACTCTCACTGCCACCCATATATAAAATTTTTCAGTGCAGCAGGTAGTGCGGTCCGCCGGCGGCCGCAACTTTGCCTACCCGTGCAGGCCGCGGTGAAAATCTGTAACGAGTGAAGCAGGCCGTACGGACCGCTGGCGGGCTCACTGTTGGTTTTTGATAGCTAATAGCCATGCGGTCCGCCACGACCTCGCAATTTCATATTCAATTTGTAGTGCGTGGCCTGCTGCTACAGAAACTGATATCGCTCAGTGCAACATGTAGGTGGCGTGCCTCACTCGAAAAGATACGCCCCGCCGGCGGACCGTATGGCGGTGAGAGTGTTAAAAAAACTCTTAACATACTACTAAAGTTTCTGTAATAATATAATTCAATCGGAATTCGAACACGTGGCGCCATCTATGAACATTATTGTTGTTTTCCTCGGGAACAGTATTTTTTTCGGGATTAAAGATACCCTATGTCCGTTTCTGTATACCAGACAACGTATATGCAAAATTTCAGAATGATCGGTTCAGTGTTTTAGGCGTGAAAAGGTAACAAAAAACAAACTTACTTTCGCATTTATAATAAGTAAGGAAGTAAGGATAGTAAGGATAGTTAGGAAGTTAGGATATAACTTAAGTCTTCTTACTTGATACTTACGTGCAAGACTATTGATATTGTCTGGATTATGTCATCAAAGAACAGGCAAAATATTATAATCTATAATTAAATGTAAGAGAAAGCCCACGAAAAAACCTATACGTTATAAAAGGCTTAATCAAATTCTTGTCTGGGTTCCGTAGCAATTTAATACAAATTACTTCCCGCAGACAAGCTACAAGCTAAACTAAGTACATAAAGACTTCACTTAATTAAGTAAACTCATAAACTCAAATAAACACGCGAACAAAATCCAATCTTCCTCCAGATTACTAATTCAGGCTGTTTACTAAAACCACGGCCACATGTACATCAAAGTCATAAAGTTATTCAGTGACAAATAAACAAAAGTTAATTCATTATCACAAACGTAAACTGCACCGGTGGGTACAGCAGTTTGCTAGTTCCAAACTTTGCAGATGTTATAGGAGTGACTGAGATAGGTATAGAGGAAAATGACGCGCTAGAAAGGGATGAAGCAAAAGACGTAACGAGGTTAAAAGTTAAGAATCTAGGGACAGTATTAAAGCAGAATGGTGGAAGGGTTTGCGAGGAAAAATGTTTCTCGTGGCGTAAGTTAAAAAAATGTTTAGTTTTTTTTTTTCGTTTTTGTGTTAAAGGGATCTGGGTGTGATAAGCAAATATACGTTGAAAAAGATGCTTTTTTAGGTCTAAAATAAAATATTTCTGTGTTGCCTTATAGTTCCCGATAATATTAGGAAACTAAGCGTTCCATCTGACTTCTAAAACTTTTAGAAAGACCGAGTTATGGTACTTTTATGTCAATCGATAGCTTCTGCTCACTTGGTATCCTTATTGATACCATTTAAGGCGCTGACGGAAAATCATTAGCACTTCATTCATTCATCATTAGTAAAATATAAGGAGTAAAACAGCTCAAAAGCTTTTTAGTATCTAAGGAAGCACATTGAGTATATACGGGTGGTAATTTGGTATGGGACAATAAATGCTACCTTAATCATAGGAGACACAGGAAAAAAATTTTTTAGAGACTTTCGGTGTTTTTTGAAAAAATTTTGCTCTGCTCTTAAATATTTTGAATAAAAAATAAATTCAATGAGAATAAGGCAATTATGAGCTGATATTTTGTTGCTGCCAATCGATCCTATTTCCCGCAAGGATCAAAAGAATCTTGCGGATCAACTGAAGTTAGAGCACTAGAAACGTCAGAAATCGCAAAAAAACTTATTTGAGATGCTAGATAATAATAAGGGTAGCTACTTTAATTGCTGTGACGTCAGAAAAATCTTCTTACCTCCGGTTTCTGAATTGAGAATTCTAGGATAAGCAGTACTTAAGTAACATTTGAGTACGGAGTTGTCAAAAACATGACGGATTTTAAAGCATTTTTTTGACAACTCCGTACTCAAATACTACTTAAGTATTGGTTATCCCGAATTCTCAATTCAGAAACCGGAGGTTAGGAGACTGTCTATAATTTTTGAAAATACTTCAAACTGCAGTCGCAGGTTTTCCTTAGTGCCCCATCTCAAATTAACACCCTGCATAATTATTCTAGAAACGTAAAAAAACACCCATTAATCCACCAAAAATGCTCTTCAAAACCTAGTTCACAAAACGATATTCAGAGCCAGACGACAACAGCCAAACTTTACCACATTAATCAGAAACCAGCTAAAAATTTCAAGGGAATTTGCTTCAGTAATTGTGACGAGACGCGGTTATCCCCGGCCGTCTGGTAAGTAACGAGCATTTCGGAAATTAGTAATATAATTGGCGAAATTTTGCTGGCTCACATTTCTCGGGATTTGGATGATATTGCTTGTTTTTAGAGAGTGACCTATTTATTTTTGAAAGGTTTGGTTAGAACGATGATTTATTTATTCTTGATATATTTTCTCACTAGCTTTTTCGCGCGGCTTCGCTCGCGTTAATTAAGCTCAAAAAAACTCTAAACATACTACCAAAGTTTCTATAATAATATAATTCAATCGTGATTCGAAAGACACGTGGCGCCATCTATGAACATTATTGTTGTTTTACTCGGGAACAGTACTTTTTTTCGGTATGAAAGGTACCCTATGTCCGTTTTTGTACACCTGACAACGTATCTGCAAAATTTCAGGATGATCGGTTCAGTGGTTGAGGCGTGAAAAGGTAACAAACAAACAAATTTACTTTCGCATTTATAATATTAGTTAGGATTAGATTGATCTTGACAGGTTACCAATATAGGAACTCATGACGTGATCAGTAGTATAACCACTGATAGTTATCAGTCATGATGCAAATATTTTTACAAAGCTACTTAACCACGGCACGGGAGTGCCCCGGCCAACGTTGAGCAAGCATGGCATGAGGATTACTGTGATGCAAGATACCTTTTTAATTTTATAAACAACTCTGTAACACGGTAAACAAGTAGTCTAGTATATCCTAACAGCGATTACGCACTGCCTCCGATCCGGATCCGTGAAAATAAGAATATAAAAAACTCGGACCGAATTCGGATATCGCTTACGCAATTATCCGATCTCTGATCCAAATTAAACAATTCAGGGGCCATCTTTGGCATATCCGTTTGGCGTCCGATTTGAATCCGAGGTAATGCGAAAGCGTTCATACAAACAGTACTACGGCTACTTCGGTCCGTCAATATTTCTTCCGAATTGGAAACTCACGGATCACGGAGAGAAATTGGATGACGGAAGTCGGATCTAGTGCGTAAACTACCATACAAATAGTTCTATGAGTACTTCGGAACGTATTTTCTCGGATTCGGATCGGATGCAGTGCGTAACCGCTCTTAAGCTGCGTTTGCGGAGTCCGGAAAATATCTTTATAAATGAAATGCCCGACGTGGCTCAACATTAGATCTCAGAACATTGCACGGAAAAAAATTGCGAGACGTGGTTTTTTTACACGAATCTTTTTATGGGATAAGATTAACTTGAACCCCGTTGGGAAGTGGTGTATTTAGCACCTATAGTGTTAGCAAGTGTTAGCAAGTGATAAGCCACAGCTATTTCGACGTCAATCAGTCTTTCAGACTTGCATTCTAACTGCGCGGAACACTCGTAATCGCTATGACTTTGGTTTGGACAGGTCTACAATATCCATGGCAACGTATGTATAAACAATCTATCTACCACTAGACTTCTCCACATCTATGTACCACGCAATGAATATTGTTGTATTGTCTAAATGAAAGCTAGTGTCAAAAGAAAATTACTAATGTGATACGCATTTCGAATGCTGTTATAATTTAGAATTTTCTAAAGGATAAGCTACCTATTAGAAATTTTTTATCATATTAATTAAAAGTATCTACCTATACACCTCAGTAGTGCTGCCTGATTTTGAAATAAATCTAAGTAATCTGGATTCGCAGCTATGCTTTTACACAAGAAAACCTGGTTTATAGCATTTTTACTATTATTACCAACTATAAAAAAACTAGACCACCGTTCTTTGCATTATCACATGAGTTTCTAAAACAAAACTATAAATAAACTCAACTCAGCTGTATAAGAGATAGTGCTAACATTTTACAAGACGTAAAACGAACTCATCGCAGAAAGAAACACGGGAAGTGCATTACGGGTGATGCACAGACAAGCATACAGACATAAATGTTTGTAGTAGATAGAAGAAAACATACAAATGGAGAAGAGGAAAGCTCTGCTTCTGTATGTTTTATGCAACGTACATAGAGATCAACTAAGATAAAATGGCACGGCCGTTCCATTGATTCTGCAAGTAAAATGTGTGAGAAAGAATATTTACAACGCGTCATTCGTTTAACGCAGATGGGTGCATTCTGTATCTGTAGTCCAAAGGATGATGGGCACAAATGTATGGAGTCTGGCACTGGCTCCAATCGGAATGATCGATACACCATTGGAAAGGTATTTTTGTGTAGATTCAGAATAACTATGGCGCTAGTCCCGATTCGCTGTCCGATCGAAGTAATCTTGCTTGAAAGTTATTTATTTTTGTAACATCCTATTAAGTACACATTCTTTTATTGTAATTTTTCTCCATTTTGGCATGGTATTACAATAGTAATTATTAATATTTTTCATTATCTAGGTAAATAAAACAAGTTCGAAGTAAGTTTCATCGTTTATTGTATGTAAGTATACAGTGTGTAAAAGACCCGCATAGCCGAAATCTACGCACTCTGTACATCAAACTAAATTACGTTGACCACAAATAATTGCTGGGAAACGACTTTTATTTTTAGGCATAAAAAAACGCGTCCGATTTTTTTTAATACATAGATCACCCTTAACTGAAAAAATACTAAACCAATTTTGTTGTGATTTTCATCCGTTAACTGAATTTTATTTAGCTCAAAATCTGTGCAAATATCATCAAAATCGGTCAAGCGAAACCGGCGATATGATTTTTTTAAATTCTATTTCGAACTGAATGTCCAGTATCTTCTGAAGACTATATTTCAAAACGGACAATTGATACGGGTTTGTTGCTGTATTCTTGAAAAGAGCTATCCAACGATGGTAAATTCATTTTGATTGGACATGAGTACCAAAACGCCCATCCTCCTTTAAACAAAAATATGGATCAGTCGCTCGAAAGATTTGACGTCGCTAATTAACAGTATGGTACCGTTTGGTGCTTTGTATGAATGACACACGTTCGCCCTGTCGAGCGGTCACTTTAATTATGCACTAGCCGATCAAAAATCTACTAAATATCAAATATATACTCTTGGCATATGCACACAAACATTGAAGGTAGATATTGGAGGATCGTACCGTATTATCGTAGTTGATCTCTACGTGGCTGACGAAGGCCACCAAAGGCCAACGAACGTTCGTCATTTGTTTAATTTGACCAAACTTTGTTTAGAACAAATCCGGCTTCATTCGGATTTAGCGGTATTGAGCCCCGTTCTTTAGCTAGGTATGTACCTATACTGCATTAAAATGTAAAGTCTCATATGATTGTCTATACAATTACTACTGATTGTAAGGCTGGGTTTGTATAATAAAGTGTTTTTATATGTCGCACTGAACTTAAGTGTTATTTCTGCTAATCTTTTTTTATGTTAGGATCGGCTTCCAGTGTAACCAAATGTAACTGATTACCAGTAAAATACACGGCGCGACTACCATCAGAGCTCCTCAACCCAGTTACTGGGTAATGCCGATATCCTGACGTTGGATTGGTTGTCAAACTTTCGGGCACTTTCGGGACTAGCCGTAATGACTGCCAAAGATATTCGTATGAGGGGTTTTGATTTGTAACGAACGTTCACCCGTCAGATCTTACAATGTACGCAGTTAACAAAAACCCACGAGTCTTTTCCTAAAAAAAAATGTATGTAAAGACCTTTATTAGTAACGACAAAAGGCGAACCAGGGAACACCCAGGAGAATATCGCTATGAAGGAATAAGAATAAACGTAGTCTAATTAAATTTGTTTACCTACTCTCCACCTATTGACTTCTGGAAAACAATATTATTTCCATCAGCTATTAAAGCCATGACCTCAGTAAAGAAATAAAAACTGTTTGACTCAGCGAGCTTTATTAAATTTAGCTCGAGAATGCGGAGATCTAAAATTCTGGAAGGAATAAAATATTTGGATTGCAAGAAGTAACATTGAAGTACCTAATATGGGACGATCAAACACGACAAAGTAAAGTAATTAAAAAAAACGCGCCGTGATTTTGAAAAAAGTTAGATTATGTTACTTATTGCTTACTACTTGGGCGTCTACTAAACTTAAGAATATTTCAACGTTATTTAAATAATGCTCTGCAATTTCAACATGGCGAGACTTTTTTTTTTCTATATCTATTTCACAATGCAGTCGGTGCATGTATGAATGTCAGTTAGAATTGAAAGCTGGATTAAGGTGTCGATTTTATTTATTGCACCCATTATTGTTATAATTGAAATCGTAAGCGATTCGGATTTCGAACACAGGTTTGGGAAGTTCAACATTATCTTTACCGTACAACCTGTATATGTTAGTGTTAAAATTAATATACAGATGTATCAAAAGATTATTAAAATTGTCTCTATGACCCATACTTATATTAATAACAACAAAGTAGATTATTTTTAGTCATCATTGAAATAACGTCAAAATATCGATTCTGCCTGACCTAGAATTATTTTTCTATCTTTTGTCGTGGAATATTGTGTACCGCATACTTTAAAGAAGTGGATATTGTGGAAAATATATTTTCTATATCTTATTAACGTTATAAGTATGATTGGAGATACTTTAATTGACAATATTAAACCGTTCATGTGTATTCTTTCTGTGTTCGGATATCGTCAAAACTTTAATAGTTCCTGCAAAATACGCTTTCTCTACACGATATACCCTTTACTCGTATACTTGCTTCTCAATGTATCATATGTGTCTGTTAAAAATTCATTGCCTTGGTTTCACAAATTTTCTCTTACCTTTGACTATTTCACTATGTTTTTAGTTGCCTTTCAAACCAAAGAAGAATACATCTACGAGTACTATTATTACGAACACTTGAATGCGATTGATAACTTGCCTGGCGTAGAAAAAGTGTACATGCGTTTAGGTTATTTTTTGAAATTCTGTGTAGTATATGTTTTTGGTATGAAGATATGGTGTGCAATTATGTTTTGCCACAAGTTTCCAACAGTGTGTTTTGAACTAGAAACAGCTGGGTTTTTGCTAACCCAAATTCTGTGGCTTGCTTGTGATATGGGCAGATTGACAGTAATTCTTATATTTAGTCTATTCTATTGTCGAACAAAAGTGGTGAATATGGCTTTGGACACTGAATCCAATAATAGATTTCCAGTACAAAAATATATTCACATGTATCAGGTGCTCGTCGATTCTATAGAACATATTGAAAAGCCTCTAAAAATTAAGGTACGTGCGTACCAATCAAATCAAAGGAAATTTTAATTTAGAATAAATTTTTAGTAGATCGAATCGTGAGAGTCAATTGTAGGTAAAAAGTTGATTAACATGCAAGCTTTGATACCTTTGTTGAAACTTCAACGTCGTTCACAATATATTAGGACCTACATGATGTTAGCAGAACAACATAAAAGAAGTTGCAAAAAAAAAAAGGTCAATTAATTGTTACAACACTTTCTTCATGTTCTTTTCAGATGATGTCTATTTTCTTTAATTCTGCACTGCGTCTTACATGCCAAATGTACGTAGACTTTGCTCATGCAAAAAAACATGTGAGTTATTATTTAATCACAGTACAGTTTAAGCACAGTGTATTCTATCTTCTAGTTTATAATATTTGCGCATATTATAGTGCATGTAGTGCTCTTCTTTAAGTAATGGGGCGCTTAGTCTTAAATTTATAATGTACTAATTGTTAAGTAATAGTGTACTCATTGTTGAAGAGCCAAATAAATAAATAATCAGTCGTATAATGTGTAACATTTCATCATCTTCAGATTTATTGCTTTTGCTTTTATGGCGTAATTTTTTTCATCATTTTTTTAACCATTATAATGTTTTAGGGTCTAGAAACATTAAGTATACAGTGTTTACTGGGATATGCCACAGAACCGTTTTTGTGTATCATAGCAGCTTCAATAGCTTTAGACCTCATCGCTGACAACTTTAACAACATCAAAGTTTTATGTATTGAAAAGAAAATACGTTGTATCAGTAAGTATAATCTAAACAGAAAACACACAAAGTAATTAAATAAATGGCGCTGATAAGAAAGTTAAATAAATAATGATTAGAGTGAAATTGTTAAGGTCATTCTATGGGTGTACCACAAGGCTCAATATTTGGCCCAGACTTGCTTGAAAGTTCTTTCAAAGAGAATTATTTTAAAGAACTTTCAAAATATTAAGGCACTACTGTGCGCAGTGATCACCAAGTCTGTGTATAAAAAAATACTACCTATGTAGAAAATGGTTAAAATTCTGTACTAATAATTCCAACTTAGAGTACAAATATGGTGCTATTCAGAAAACGATGGGACACTTAACATCATGTACTAAATGCCCTGATACCTGCATGTTAGATGAACTTATGGATGCTACTGATAATGCAATACTCATAGCTAAGTTCTGGGCGTTCAAAATCAAAATCAAACGTTTTTATTTCACATAAACCATTACAGGCGCTTATGAAAAGTCGAATTTAGGTGCACGGTTCTAATTAGTCGTTTTCTATGGAGAAGAGCCGGCAGAAAACTCCATGGTTACTCTTTTAAAATGCATATCTTTAACAATTTGAGTGGGTACAGTTATGACTTAGAACAGTTATGAGAGAGCAAGGTAGACTTAAGACGTTGACAGAGGTTAACGAGCGATTAGACCATAATATATATATGAAGGGATAGAATGAAAATAATATCCAAAATAATAATCTTTGAAGATAGATTTCCACAAGCATTCTTCTTTTTCTTTTGTATATCTTCTTTTCAGATGAACGCGAGCGTTGTGAGCTGCAGCATTTACTGCTCCTTCTAGAAAATCGTCCTCTACGCTTTTGCATCTGGCGCGTACCACTGACCTTAAATCTACTGTTCAGCCGCATCTCATTTGTTATCATAAACATCATCGCAGTTTTGCAGATAAATAGCTATTATTATTAGAAAAATGTAATGACATTCATAATACTTTGAAAATCATGTTATCGCTTCTTGTTTTTCTTTTTTAATGTATGTTAGGTTAATAAAAACATTGGGTATTCTTTATTATTTGACTTGGTCGCTTTTGTACCTAGTCACACCTGATTGTAAGCGCGGACAAGGTCCAAGATGGAGCACACGAATCCAAGTAAAAAAGATTCCCCTATACCCCTCTGGCTCTCACATTATACACACGAACCGTAAACTGCTTGTGACTTTAATGTGAGGGTGGTAGGCTACCACTGGTAGCTAGCCAGGTAGACCGTATAGATCCTACCTCCTAGCATGCTGGGTTTAGTTAAATCTTATAACACGCGTCTATTCCCTGCGTGCTGTCAGTCTAGTATGTAAATATAAATAAATACTGTGTTTTTGTTGGGAATTTTAATTTTTCTGTAACCATATAAAAAAGTAACGAAAGTCATAAGACATTTACAAATCTTTTCAGTTTCTGGCCAACTCCTGTGATTATTTCTTTCTTTTTTACCAATAATGAAGCAAATACTGTATTTTAGTAGGTATCACAAGCAAAGTTAGCCTACAGTTTGACATGATTTAATTGCCATTGGTCAGCAAACAAAAATATTCGCTTTTTGGCCATGGCACAGGAACCAGTCAATATTGTTGGAAAATAAAACAAGTCTAAAGCGCTTTACAGAGTACGTTATAATATACAAGGTTAGTCGGAAAGGGGGTACTAATCCGCAGGACACTTAAAGTATCACTTATGTCAATCATAAAACAAGTGTTAAAATTTCAAAATTCGGTATTTTTTTTCCTATGCCAAACGATTTTTATTTTAGTTTTTTCAAAAATTCTTCATCCCTACTTTAGATACAAATTCAGAAAATGGTGCTTCTAATTCATGACTCCAAATATGACCTAAAATGTAAACACAGCTGACCATAACTGGGGATAGATGCGCTTGGAAGATTTTAGCGCTTTTTTTTGAGATTTTTGATCACCTATTTCTCCTTAACTATTGACTTTTGGAAAAAGTTGTAGAACAAAAGTTATCATTATCATGGGTACTGTAATACCCTTTCGGATTAGTACCCCCTTTCCGACTAACCTTGTATAGCAAATAGTGTATTGCACAACGATATCGCACAGCATACATTTTATATGGACTCGTTCACACAACGCTATGCTATAAAGTATTGGCTTGCTCTTATAACTCTGATAAACTTAACTAATTCTCAGAGCTACATCGTACGATTCTTCGCTCCCAGCCCCACCTCACTTCTACCCCGTCTGTCGCTCGACGGAACTCCGTCAAATAACTGACGATCCATAGTAGACCGGCTTGCGGTATAGGGTATAGTGTGAACGTCATGCTATATAGTTATAGCTTATGACGCAATATTCTTTACTATACAACGTGTTACAAAAATACCCTTAAAGTCGAAAGAGGATTAAAAGGTCTCTTGTAAAGAGTCTATTGGCAATATTTTAAAATAAGAAGGACTTAAAAAAAATGCGACAAATCATAAAATAAAATCATCACTGAAACGCAACCCTGAAAACAAAACTAAAGAGTAGACTACCCAGAAAGTTATTTACAGTCTTACCTAATTTCCTCTGAGGGGTAAATGACAACAAACTTATAAGACTACTTGATAAACATTTTCTTTTTTAAGCGGAATTGTGTAACACGTATAGCGAAATAGTGGGGTAGTGGTGCATGAAAAGAGCCTCCAGGAGTAACGATACTTAAGTACTTCCGGCACACCCTGGGCAGTCAGCCCCGCTACCAATCTTGCTGACTGGCTAATCTTTTCACCACAGCATGAGCTATTTCCGTACAGATCGCGCGATGAAAGAAAAAAAAACAACTTAATCTACACTTGAGAGCAAAGAAATCAAGCCACTCCTTTTTTCACGTGTCCTGGTTATTAGTTTTGGTTTCATGAATTATATAATTCAAAATACAAAAAACTACCCTCATTGTAAAGATTATCAAATAACCTTTTAGGCGATATATGTTTAGAATTGATCTGTTCCATAATACCAAAAATAATAACAATTATACCTACGTGAAAAATAGAAGTGGCTCGATTTATTTGCTCCCAAGTATATGTCGTTTTTTAACTGCGCTTGAATCTGTATAGAGTTTAATACTAGATTTCTAAGTAAGTACTTACCACAGAAAACCTGTAAAACCGCAAGATTGTCCGCAAAACTTCCAAGTAGATTTACCATTCATGTATTCTAGGCCGCAAAGGGTTCCAGACTCACTTAGGCTGTGTCTATAGCACTTTAAAAGGAAGAGACCACGGATATAGAGTTGAATGGATAACGCAAGATGACCTACTTGGCAAGCTATTCGGTAGGGGCAGTCCTCCCTACATGTTGTGCTGCTAAGTCTCTCCCGAATGTTTCCATTTCTGCAAGCGCGAATGGATGGATGGAGGATAAAGGTCACACAGCTCATTAGAGCCACCCGGCGTCCGACCCGTATCGCCTCGCCTCGTGCGGTTAGCATTATTTATAATATGAACTTGTATGAATGTGCGCTCACTACATCAACTCCGTAGCTTCACCGGATCGCCTCGTACGTATGCCGTCCACGCGCGGACGACAAGTTGACCACTCGGTGACAACTCGCTGCTCGCATGCTTGCCTTGCATTGCCAACGCACAAGTCCCGAGTGAACCGCGCGCTGCCATCGAGTGGACTACTCCGACGACTCTTCTGGTTGATCACGCGACGTTTACTGGTGATAACGCGGCGTCCACCCGTGAACCACCTGCTGACAACGAGTGGAAGCCGAGCGACGAGGCGATGCTGGTCGGGTGCCGGGTGGCTCTAATGAGCTGTGACCTTAATGAGGCATGCGTAATGTTTACTTATTTTCCTTGTTACATAAGAATACATTTATTTGGCAAAACAACTCAGAAATAGACGCATTAATAAATAAAAAAAACCGATTAATTGCTAGTCGGACTCGCGCACAAAGGGTTCCGTACCATTATCTATAAAAACGGCAAAAAAATCACGTTTGTTGTATGGGAGCCCCTTTAAATATTTCTATTATTCTGTTTTTTAGTATTTGTTATTATAAAGGCAACAAAAATACATCATCTGTGAAAATTTCAACTGTCTCACTATCACGGTTCATGAGATACAGCCTGGTGACAGACGGAAGGACGGACAGACAGCGGAGTCTTAGTAATAGGGTCCCGTTTTACCCTTTGGGTATGGAAGCTTTTTTTTTTTTTTTTTCTTGTAAAAATCCTCATGGATACCCTCCGCCTGGGGGAGGCGAAGGGTTATGCCGGACTCTTACCGGCTAAAAACCCACGGTGTTCCTTCTCTTGACCTATGGCCGGGGTCACGGGATTCGCAGCTGCATACACCGCGACCCCGGCAGGCCTCGGTCCGCCAGCCCCTGGCAGACCTCTCCTTCTGTGGGGCCTTGCCCCACGTCCTCCTGAGAGGAGCGCACGGAACACATGCGCGCCGCCTTCTCGGGCCTGTTACTGGTCGGGCGACGGGTCCCCGAACCCGCCACCCGCAGGTCACACACTAGGGTGGCCGGAGATCGTCTCGCGCCATCCGGCGGCGCCCGGTGCGTCTGGCGCGGGAAGGGAGAGTGGCAGTCGCCTCTCTCTCCCTCTCCGCTCCCTCTTTGGTCACCATCACCTCCTCGCAAAATGAGGCGACGGCTTCCCACGCACTCTCGCTCCCGACCATGGAAAGAACCACGGCCGGAAGCGAGAGGTCACCACCGACTGCCGCGACTAGTTCGCGGCGCTGCGTCGCCCACGCAGGACACGCCTGCAGCGTGTGCAGCGCCGTGTCCTCGGGGCAGTCAACCCAGTGGTAACAACCGGGCGTCTGCTCCCGGCCTATGCGACACAGGTACTTCCCGAAACAACCATGTCCCGAGAGCACCTGCGTCAGCCGGAAGCTGAGGGCGCCGTGCCGCCTCTCCAAATGACTCCTCCAAATGACTTATTTTTGTTTTCAGACATTTTGACAAAATTGAGTTATCTATTTACTCAATGTCTGTGGAAGAGACTGTTAAATTAGGTAGATGGAACGCAAAATAGTACGAATCTACAAGGAAAAGGGTAATCCCTGCTATTTTGATGTAAAGTTGCTATTCTATGTCTGTGGCATGAAAATACCGCATCTACCTTTCAATGCTTAGTCTCAAGCTGGATTTTCGAATGTAGGACACTATTTATAAATAAATAAAAAAATGGTTCCGTACCGCCGAAGGAAAAATCAGTTTTGCGTGCGTCTGTCACAGACGCTTTTCACGAAAATGACTATGTAAATAATGGAATTTTTGGTTGCTGTGATGCGCATATATTTTAATAGACAATTCCTCCATACGGCGTCCAACTGCCAACACAACGGCTTAAAAGCAGGCATAGTTTTTTTAAATCCGTGGCGTCCCTGTCAGGAAACCCGGCCGACGCCCGATGTAAACTGTGGAGAGATGCCTGTCCCCCTCCCACTCACTACTTACCGCCAAGTGAGGATCTTCCTGCTGGATCTAAGTTTCCGTGGCCCATCTGGAAATCCCTAAATCGCCTCCGATCTCAAGTGGGAAGATGTAACTCCAACCTCGTCAAGTGGGGCTACCTGAACCAAACAGCAGCTGAGTGTGGATTTGGAGCTGCGCTGCATACTATGCCCCATCTCCTATCCTGCCCTCTGAGCCCAACAACCTGATCTCTGCGCAGCCACCGATGGCGCCGTGAAATTGGCGAAGTTCTGGGCTAACAAAATATAATAATTGTCATGCCAACGACACGAAGATGAAGAAGAAGAAATAGACAATAGGGTGGGTCACTTTAGTATGAAAAAAAATAAAAGTTGACAAATCAAATTCTAATAGTGATATTATGTTGAAGTGCAATGTAACAAATAGTTTCAGTAAAAAAAATCTTAACGAAACATATATCTTCAGCCCGCGCATGCACTTCAAACTTATACGTTTTTTTAAAAAAACACGTTTTACTAAATGTCATAGTTCTTTATTGGAAATTGCTTAAATACTATTGTAACAACATAAATGATTAGCTAAGGACACACAATAACGTTAAAATCCAAAACATAACCAAATAAACACAATATAGTCATCAAAAAAAATTATAATTTTATGCAAAAAATTCTGCTTGCTATCAAATTTTAGCATAACTTTTCTGGTAGCAAGTTTTGCATGAATCTTTCTTTCATACAAATAGTTTTGGTCTGTGCTCAAGTCATCAGGTTTTTGCGTTGGTAATTGACCTGATATTGGCTCAAATCCGACTACAGCTCGCGTTTCACACTTATCCATCAACTTACCAATTGTATGAAGATGGACCAGAAGTTTTACCATCTATGTAATCAAACAAATGCCTCAGAGGCTGTTTATTTAAATGAAGCATGCAAATTATCCATTGCCAGGGTCTCTGAAGTCTTTTTTCAAATAGCCTTATGACACCCCTAAATTTACCCGTATTTGTTACTGTTCCATCGCATCCAATAGCCAGGAGATCATCAGTACTAATATTTTTAGCGAAATGAAGAGCGTTTATTGATATCTCAATGGTATTAGCTGTTCCTTGTGATGGTGTTACATACCCTAAATAAATGGAATCCGGTTCTTTAATGACAGATACCTGTTCTTCAATAACTACTTGCCTATACTTTTTGGTTCCCTTTGTGTTATCTTCTGGGATTTATCTTTCCGCCCATCAAAATATAAAGCAAGTAAATTCAGAGGCGCTTGATTTTGCACAAGAACGTCACGTGTTTTCCTTCTGTCTCTTCGTAGTTTTGATTTATCAATTACGACATCCGACGAAAGTTCGTGTAAAACTGCAGAAGCAATCGCAGCACCAGCTCTGTCGGACAGTCCATGACGGTCACGTATTTGGGACAACACCGGTAAACTTTTGGTGCATTTCTTATTTTCCATAGTTCCTGGGGTAGAAGGTAAGGGTTTTTCTATATTTTTGTGAAGTTTTTCCGGCGATGAAATACTTGTATCAGAATCACTACTTGTTGATGAGACTAATTCTTGCTCTAGCATTTTGGATGGGTCGTTATCACTCTTCTGAGAAATTTTTGTTGAAGCATGCTTTCGAGCTAACTTTTTCTGTAAAATTTATGTCCGAATGCGATCAACGCCACCGATTCTCATTTTTCTCTCACCCCTTTGATCAAAAGTCATGCTCTTCTTTGGGAACTTTGACTTCTCTGGTACAATTGCACTGACTTAACTTGCATTTGCAAGAACAAATATCGAATAAATTCACTTTGCTGCAATCTCATGTGACAACCTTTTCAATGATTTAATAATATTTTTGCATTTCAAATGATAGGCTTTCAGGAGCTGGATGACTCTAGTGTGCGAAACTACAGGAATTGATGCTTTTTGCCATACTCGCTTCAACTTTTTGGTTACTATTTCTGCAATTTCGAAAAACGCGGGCTCCATGTTACTGCTATTTCGAACTTGTACTCTGTTCGTACTTCATGACATCCTGGTATGTTGGTAACATATTATCCTTCATATCTTGTATAGTTCCAAATGTAGAAAGAACACTTGTATGACTGTCTATTTATTATTCGACATGATGATTAAATTTAAACTCCAAGTTCTCAAACAAAAATTACAGTTCACTGGAATTTCACAAGAATTTAGTCAGATTTTCACAGGAATTTTCTGAATGTACTTACTTCAAAACTGATTTTTCAGAATAAACAACACAATTTAAATACCAAAATCGACATGTATTTTAGTGAATTCCAATTATAACACTAAACTACACCCAATCACAAACGTGTAACTTAAGATGTAAAAACACACTTTAACAAATTTTTTTGAAAACTTCAGCAGCTTTGCGCGGGCTATTCCACTTAAAATAATTCAATAATATTTTAGGGGGTCGATAACGATACCTTACTTCAACATATTTTCGCTATTAGAAATAGATTACTAAAAAAAAATATTTTTGACCCACCCTAATAGACAATGATTTTTATTTTTAACTAGCTGTATCGTTTTAACTAGCTGTATGCGTTGCACTGCACTTTTTCCTACTTACTACCTACCTACTACTTACCTACCTTCAGAAACAAAATAAAAATAGTTACAAAAAGTTAAAAACATTTTCATGCATGCGGTAAACAAGTGAAGAATATGGACACTGTGATAATTTCGTTTTTTTTAAATATCAAAATTTTATTTTATAAGAATCTTCTCCTGACAATTACGAACACAACAAGAATTTTTTTTTTTGCGTAATCGGTCCAGCCGCTCACGCGTGACTATGGGAAATAGGGATTCATTTTATATACATAAATGTGGTGGGCTCTTAGCTTTTTCATATATTTGTAACTTGTGGGGTATCGTTTAAAATGGGTATTTTCAAGGATTCTATTTTTTTTTAACTCTTTTTCATGATAAAAATGTGCAAAAAGAATTTGTTCCCACAATTGCTTTTTTCTCTATTGGACTGTTTGTCCTTGTGGACCGTTTCTACGTAACCGGACAGTTATTGACGAGACTTGAAGGGTCTCCAGCCAATGAGAGGAAGTCATATACTTAACCTGAGCTAACTACTTATACTACACTAACATCATGACTACTAGCAACAATAGCACTGAAGGCGACCTCTAGTGGAACTGGGACTTCAGCTTAGGGCGTTGCTGGCGGAAGATTGGGAGGGACAGCGTGATGAGGGCTTTTGGGTACTTTGAATTTTATTAACAGTATAGATGACGTAAGTAGCCAATTTTGATCGGGCACTCTTCGCATAGTATAAATCAGTCCTTTACTGTCCTACTGCTGGACATGGGCTTCCTCTCAGTACGAGAAGAGTTTAGATCTTAATCTATACTGGTACATACCAGGTCAGGTAAACCCACAATCACAACATACATTTTGCCACCGCTATTCCATTCTCAGTCTTTAATTAATCAGTAATGCCTCCTTGTTAAATCAAATACTTAACTCACAAGTTCCATATTGATCTAAGGTTGACACAGCTTGAGATTTGTTTGAACAACTTAACCTGTACTGAGATATCAATTGAAAGACGGTTGACTGTTGAGCGTTACTATTGATTCGAGTAGTAACCCTTGTGATAGGGATGTCGAATTTGATTTGAAGAATACTACAATGCGACAATCTATGTTTGGAACGTGTGTATTGAGTTTGGCTCTGTCGCCTACAGTTGGACAATTCTAATTCGCCTACCAAGCCAAACCCAATAAGACAAAGACTAATCCTTCCGACACGGTCTTATAAGCAAAGGGATTAAACCAGGCTAAGTCAAATTAACTTATGGTCGTAATTTTTTAAAATAAAGTAAGTATATAAAGTAAGTTTTATACAAAGCATCAAATAAATACCATCGGAGAACCAGAATTTTTAAACACCTATCACAGTTCGATTTTCCATTTAATTGCTAATTGGTAATTTCATGGATAACGTAATTGCTTTCTAAAAAAAATATAATTTGAACCATTTCAATGATCATTTATAAAAACTATAAAATAAACACGGTGTAAGCTGTTACTAATTCGTATTATTCCTTCAAGGATTTTGCTTCATTAAAATAGATTAATTATTATTTTTTGTCTTGTGATTGGTGACTTTTGCTAGTGATCTTATCTAAACCACCCCAACTAGGTTTAAATAAAAATAAACTCATTTAGAATTTCGATGCTACGCATACATATTTCGAAGCCCAGTATGACCCCCGAGTATCGCTTCGCACAGTCAGTTAACTCAGTCACGCTAACATTTCTCACGTTATTTAAGTACACCATACTTTACGATTAGCTATGGTTTACTCACGTTCATTTTTTGGGATTGCCCGACTAGTTTCGGACTCAATCGGAGCTCTTAATCATTAGTTCAAAACACGACAAGGTCGCGAGTCGAACTGTCTATCCCGAAAATGCAAGTGAGTAAACCGCAAATAATCATTTAAATGAATGTCTCACAAACAATTTTATAATACAAACCAATTTACTTTTTGAAATAAGTTTTTTGTTGAAACAATATCGTATGCAGGATCAATCTGTGTCACCAGTAAACTACAATGTTGGAAGGAATTACAGGAATTTGAATACACTCAATATAAACTGTACAAAATGTATTTAAATTCGTATAAAAAGTTTAGTACCTAGGCAAAGAAAAATATTTTCAATATTATTACATTTTCATACTACGGATCATTAGGAAAACTTCACTTAACACTTCCAAATAGTTCAGCAGTCTGAAAGCTAACTACTTTATAAACTAACATTATTAAAACTTTCCTCCACGTTCTATAGTCATAACAAAACAAATAAGTATAAGAAATCTTTAAACGCCAACCCTATTGTTAGGGTCGAGCCGAATTCAAACACGCCTGAGGGTATCTGAGACAAAAGCCTAGTTTAGCAAGCATATATTTGAATACAAATTGACACCTTATCCTTTTGTTATAAGGTTGAATTTCTCTTGCAATCCTGTTAAGTTTAATTGAAGTAGGTATTGTATGTTTGGGACGGTCAACCTGTGAATTCCTTGAACTAAGTGGGAAGTACGGTCGGCATGATAATAACTTTTGATTGCAAAGAATATGAATGTTTTTAATTAAATAATTTTGGATATGAAGTAAGTATTAACCATGCTATTCCCGGCAAGAAATAAACCAACCCTTTTCCCACCCGTGAGCATCGTAAAAGGCGAAAGGAGTCAGAAGTATAGATAGCGTTTTTGTCTGCTAATAACAAACGGGGAATTATTAATCGGGCGAATAAATAATATATGGAAGACTGTTAATGAGATACTTTAATACTAAACCGAGCGGCATTAAAATATATTTGCGAGAAATTAACTTAACTGGCTAACTTAAAATTCTTAAAATGAACTACGGGTAGTGGGAAACAGTTAATCTAAGCTAGCAAATAAAATTCCAAGTGTCCGAATTAAATACTAATTTGGGCGAAAAAAATACTGAGTGGGCGAAAAAAATACTAAATGGGCGAAAATATACATTTCCTTACCCCGACACGATAGGTTAGGTTCTCGTGTTAAGTTACTTTAAACCCGGCAGACAGAAATAGGAGCCCTGCGCAGCGGGACTCCGTCGACGCTCCTTTGGAAACCCAAACAACCTTACAAACATACAACAATAATGTGAGTGAAATTTGTTCACTTAAGAATTATTATCCTGATCGTTCTGAATAACTCGTACCTCAATTCTCTTGTATCGTGGGTGCGTTTACAGACACAAATCTCACATACACAAACACTCAGACCTGAAACAATTATCTGTAGGCCATAATTTTTTTTTCAGTGTGGGAATCGAACCCACTACCCCTTGCGCAGAAGCTTATCGTTCAGCCACTACACCAAACGTGTCGTCTAATATAATAATAAATCTAAAATGTTTTATATTTTTAAATGTTTTTGTTTTTTTTGTATCGAAATATACTTGGGAGCAAATAAATCGAGCCATTTCTATTTTTTACGTAGTATAATTGTTATTATTTTTGGTATTATGGAACAGATCAATACTAAACATATGCCGCCTAAAAGGTTATTTGATAAATTTTACAATGAGGGTAGTTTTTTGTAAATTGAATTATATAATAATTCATGAAACCAAAACTAATAACCAGGACATGTAAAAAAATTGTGGCTCGATTTCTTTGCTCCCAAGTGTATTTCAAAAAGGTAATTTTATACGTCTTTAATTGAATTAAGGGAATAATAAATCTAAAATGTAAATACATACACCAATTTCCAGACGTCGCCAATCTTCTGGGCTCTTTATACCCGGTAGCAATTAATGCGATCGTAATTGCCTAGCGACGATCGCCGAATTAAAATTAATTTCCTAGGCAACCTTTAATTTAGGCCTGAGAATTGTAAATATAGCTTTTGAAATTGTTGTTACACACAGAATTATTAAATATGGCTGCACTAACTGCAACATCAAAGTCAAAGTTTTTTATTTCAAATAGACCATATTACAGGCACTTTTAAAACGTCAAAATTAGCACGGTTCCAAAAGGTAGGTTCTATGGAGAAGAGCCGGCAAGAAACTCCATGAATACTCTTTTTAAAATAGTAGATCATGACTATTCATGACAATTCCATTACAGTAGCATGCGACATAGAATGAGAATAATTCAGGTTAACATAACAAATAAACTCACTTAAGAGTAACAAATAGAAAAATATGCCTTCTAGGATTGCCGTAGCAGTTAAGAGCTGACCAATCCCGACAGACAGCACCCGTTCACGAGTATGACGTGCACATCCGCATCGCTTAGCTCAACCATATTGTAGGGAACCCAACGACCGGATTTACAACGCCACCATCAGCAGGACATTTATGTGAGCATGATAGACTCATACTGCCAGACAATAGGCAGTAAAATGATCATCAGCTATTTTTAATCATACAAACATTATAAACTATCATACAACGACACACAAAAGGTCTTCGGCTTTGTAGAAACATTCTATTCATACACTTTGTATACGAGACCATTTTAATAATGTCCCTTATATGAGTTTCCTCATATGCGGTTAACTATACGCAATTACGCTGCAACAGGCAATATACAGGCGCAATACAATAAGGACATTCCTTCCAGACAATATATTTGACTTGAGAATTTATTACACGAGGTATAATGATAAAATACTGACAGATTGAATCAATATATTTCTTTTTCTGAATGAAAGAGAGAATTGGTTGCGATATATTGAATTGAAGATTGAGTTGTATGTAGCAGTGATAATGATAAAGACTATGTTAAAATTTTGATTTTAGATAGTTATTTATTAAGTAAAATTGAAGGAAAAACATCGTGAGGAAACCTGCATACCTTAGGCCTCATTTACGGAGACGCGGGGCGTCGCGCGTCGCGTTGTGCGGCGCGGCCCGCACTGAATTCAAACGTATATGGCGTTGTATGAGAGCGTTTACGGAGAAGCGATTTTACACGCGTTTGTTTGAAATGCAGGCGGAGCCCGCGGATGGCATCGCCGCGTCGCACGCGACGTTTATCGCGGCGGCGCACGCAGCGTTGCGACCAGCTATTCCTGCAATTCTCCGTCCACTGTAAAACGTAGCGTAAACCGCGGCGGGGCCATAATTCATAAACAACTTCGTACATTGCCATATGTTTGTGTTTGCGCGTGTGATGATGCGGGCCCCTGCACGCGCCGCCGCTCCGTAAACAGAAAAATCGTACGACGCGCCGCGAGACACCACGCCGCACGTGACGCGCGACGCCCCGCGTCTCCGTAAATGAGGCCTTAGAAGGTCATAAAAAGTTCTTTATGGTGTTTGTAGTCCACCAACCTACACCCGGCCAGTGAGGTGGACTGAGACTACCTCACTTCTCATCTGGAAAGAGGTCTGTGCCCAGCAATGTGGCAATGTGTTTATATGTTTAAGAAAAAATCGGGTGTGACTGTGTCGGAATGTAAAGTTGAGGGATTGAGGTGAATACGTGACAAATCTGATATGTCAGCTGATGTTCGTATTTTTGCATTTCCTGTACGTACTTCCTGACCCGCTCAACTACTTGTAAAAAGCCTCCACGAGTGACGATACCTAAGTACGTCCGGCGCACCCTGGGCAGTCAGTCCCGCTACCAACCTTGCTGACTGGCTAATCTTTTCACCACAGCATGAGCTATTTTCGTATAGCTCGTGCTGACACGAGAGAAGAAGACTTGTAAAAATCGTATTATTGGCGGGATAGTTGTACACTTGGAAGCAACGAATCCGGATCAACATTAACCTTAATATCTTGGAAACTAAGTATGATATCTTATTCAAATAAATAGTATTTTAGAGACTATTTAATTTTAATAATTTTAATACTGCTCAAATAAAATTAAAGAGTAGTAGGTATTAAATAGTGTCTTAAATACTTTATAGACTTTATTATTTTCGCTGGGTATTTAATTTTAATAGGTACTACTCAAATATAATGGGTCTCCATTGTTTCATCAAAAAAAATTTACAAATTATCACTTGCCAAACTACTACTTAGCAAATAAACTTTAACCTAGTGTTTGGCATGTGAAAATCGAATCGAAAAGTGAAAATTTTACGCTCGGGAAGAGAACGCCGTGTTTCCAGTCATGCCTCCAACAATCATTTGTTAGCACTCTCAGATAAAATGCGGACCACAAACAGTAAACATCTTTAAAGTAGATTTATCGCACTCATAAAACAGAGAAATAGCCGTAATACTGCGTGTACCTTTAGTTTAACGGCCACATACAAACAACACGTAACAGATTCTTAAAAAATCTTTGTTTCTTAGAATAAAAATAAGATTTATTTGATTGCTGTTGAGTTTTTTAGTGCCGTTTTGATGATATTTTCGTAAACGAAAACTGTTAAAATGTTTGGTTTTGATTTTATTGTCAAATAATTTGACAATTTTTGTAAACAAAATATCGATACCCTAGTTCACAATCACATTAATTACATTTTTTTTGTCAATGAAATTGTAACGTTATGATTTGTGCACTACCGTCCTAATTACACCACCTGTTTTCCCATAATTAATATGATTGTGAACTAAGGGATCAATATGTCTGCTGTTTAGAATTTGTATCTTATTCTGCCTAGCTTTTTCCCAACTATGTTGGGATCAGTCCTACGTTCAACCGGTCATAGGTAGGTATTCAGACCACTGAGTCCATAGTTTTAGTAACAGAAAAACTTACAACCTATGTTAGTGGGCTACACGAAAAACAAAATACTAAAAACAGAAACTACTTAATATTAGTGTCGATTCACAAGTTCACACCTCTCACTTGCAAATCAATGAATCGACTGAGGACAGCTGAGTCCAGTTTATCTGCTATCATCTTCAAGATTTCGTTGCCGCTCCGCTGCACACCTTGCATGACAGACGCGGTTTTCTAACTCCGTACTTTCGTACTTACTTAATCTTCTACATGCGCATCTGTAAACATGCCTGAAGCACTACAATAATGAGGTAGCCGAAACAGAGCCCTGAAGATGTTATTATACTAAACTCTGAGGGCATTGTAGGCCTTTTGCATAAAACTGACCCATAGACCACTAGTGTAAAACTTTGATAGTACGGTTTATTATAATCTTTGCCTTTATTATTTTTCGAACAAAAACATTCTTCTAACATAAAATTTGTTTACATATTCACTTCGATATATTTGTACAAACCCTTGCAAAACTATTTATTTGCATCCGATGAAATTGAGAAAATATCAGCGGCTCTGTGAGTGACATGGATATTTATTTCCTTGACCCACTGACATAATTTTGCAGTTCTTACCAACCTTACTTCCTCACAATAAAGTTTGAAATTGCTTAGCTTAACCGCAAATAAACTTATTCTAATATGTTTGCCAACAAATGGTGAAATATTATTTAGATGTCGTTTTATTTCCCATTCGTAAAAATTTGATCCGACTTCAAAAGGATGTTGGATATAAAATAATTTGCTTATTGACCTCGGAGAAAATGACATGAAGTGGCATGCAGTATGGGAAAAGGGTTTTGTGTCGTTTGCTTACTTTTATTCACAACCAGTCTCGTGTAGTGCCGGACTTAAAGAATAGCACTACCTTATCTCTTCCAGTGGGTGTCGTAAAAGGCGACTAAGGGATTCTCTAGAGGATGGGCAGCAGCGTGCTCTGAGTACTTTAACAACCATACTGCAATCGCCAACCCGCCTGCCAAGCGTGGCGATTACGGCAAACCGGAGGCGTTACATGATTAGGATAAAAAGTAAGTTCGTCACTTTTTGTCCTCTAGAGGGCAATCTAGACGGAAGAAGAAGAAGGAAGAAGAAGAAGAAAGAAGAAGAAGGGCTTCTAGAGAGCCATACTCAATTTTATGTAACGTTCCATAACCAGCGGACGATGAGGACGCTTCTAACGATACCACATTTGTCAAATTATGATAAGTAGTTTGAAAGTTAGTAGGGCACAGATGAACATACATACATACCCACATACATACCAGTCAAAATCATAACCCGCCGTTTTGCTTCTCCATGGAAACAGGAACAGGAAACGGTTCCAAAGAAAGTTTTCCTGTAGCTCCTTCAGTTAAGGATTTCCCCATACATTCCCAGTTAAATAAAACGCACTACACGTCATTTCCGGGAACAATACACCAAGTGTCTATATCCACAATCAAATCCAACCGACTCACAAAAACCCACTTCATACCAATAAAATCAACATAATCACGGTTCACATCAATCAAACAGAACTCGGAAACAATCAGGTCGCTTCGTGACACTCGAAACGAAAGCCGAAAGCACCCGAATAACAATTCGTATCCACATCGATGGTGATAATAAAAAATCCCATTACTTCGATACATACTGACAAATCCGTACAAGTATGTACGGTTGAGGAATTTAATACAGGCTCAACATTTCAACGGAGTTGTTCGGCAGGGGAGAAGCAGAAGGCGAATTGCTCCCAGAACTCCTCAAGTTGAACTTTGAAGTTTCGGCTGATGTATCGCACGTTTTCCAACCACGAAAGTGTTTCGCATCCGACGGTAGATTCGATTTTCATCACGTAACATCACGCCTGTATTCTTCGAAGGGTAGGGCTGGGAGTATAGTACACCCAGATTTCGCCGTTATGTCTAAATCCCATGTATTAGGGGGCGAGCCTATTGCCATCAACTAGGCACAAATCCAGACTCCGGGCTGCTACTGAGAAATTCCACTTGGAAAAACCCAATAACACTTTGTCCGACCTGGAGATCAAACCCAGGATCTCGTGCTCAGCAGTCGCGCTTGTAACCACTAGACAAACGAGGCAGGATTCGATTTTTGTGATTTTTCATTTTGTCTTTCGTTTAGCATACTCCTAAACGTTTGTTCCCAACGAGTCACACTGTAACATGTCACAGTGTGGATCGTTGGGAAAAATTTAAAATAAAAATCCCAACCAGTCACACTATTACTAGATAGGACAACTTTTTATCGTTTGTTCCCAACGAATCACTCTTCACAAGGTATGTGATCCGTTGGGAATAAACAAACAAAGTTGTCCTATCTAGTAACAGTGTAACTGGTTGGGATTTTTATTTTCAATTATTCCAAAATATTCAATTTTCAATTCAATATTCAAAAAATATAAGTAAATAAGATAATAACTAAAAAACTAATCATCATCTGCCTAGCCTTTTCCCAACTATGTTGGGGTCGGCTTCCAGTCGAACCGGATGCAGCTGAATCAGTATTTTAATAACTAAAAAACTAACATTTTTGTTTAAAAAAATATTTGGAACATCTGGAAAGTAAAGGCTTTAGGAACAGCCGTAGATAAAATTATTTGTAACTTATCTGTACATTTCATCGGGGAGCACGGCAGTCGAACATGCACCGCGCCACCCGTACATACAGCCTTTTCTCGAATAAACTCAAGGCATTTTTAAGCGCCCTTTACCTTGGAACAGATAACTTATTTTCTTTTTGACGTTTATTTAAAGAAAAGTTTATTTTCTTATTTTCAAATGTTTTTTGCTTTTCACTTAAAAAGAAAAAATTGAAAAAAAAAATTTTTTCTTATTTTATTTTCTGAACTACATATCTTGTGTGTGCAAAATTTCAGACTATTCTACAATAGGTACACACTGCACCTTTTCACACCTTTACAGCAAAGCTAAAGATGTCTCATTCCCTCTACCAGCACTCCTATGTACCTGTGTACCTTTGTCCGGCTTCGTTCTCTAGCTAGCAACTCTAGAACTATTAGGAGTTGCCTTTCAAGTAATACTATAGGTATTTAACGTAACTTCATCCTTTTTGCTAAGCGCAGCGGTTCTAAGCTGCGGAAGAAACGATATAACATAACATCATGCCTGTATTTTCCGGGGATTGGGCAAAAGTAAACAAGACACCCTCATGTCGTAGTTATGTTTAAGTCCCATGTAATAGGGGGCGAGCCTGTTGCCACCAACCGGACACAAATCCACTCCTGGCTGATCTAGCGGTCGCAAGCGCGGCTGCTGAGCGTGAGGTCCTGGGTTCGATCCCCAGGTCGGACAAAGGACGTTTTTCCGTTGAAATTTCTCAGTAGCAGCACGAAGTCTGGATTTATGGCCGGTTGATGGCAATAGACTCGCCCCCTATTACATGGGACGTAAACCTAACGGCGAAATGAGGATGTACCACCTCTGCCAATCCTTCGAGGAATACAGGCTTGATATTATTTACTTTAGAACTCGCTTTTAATTTTCGTAATTAACTATGAAATTGAATTACGTAAGCACTTCATTGTACTGCTCACTATTTAGACTCAAACACGTATCAAAGTTAGACAACTTCAAACTAAAACATACTATGAGGTTAGAACTTTGTCTTACGAAATGGTTCCTAAAGTAAATACACACCTGCAAGCTTCCCGCCCTCACGGAGAGAGTTCCTTTTAAGTAATTGCAACAAGTTACGCTGCAAGTTAGCTTACCATGTTTGCAGAATGTGAGATAGTTCCGAGGTGTAACAGCGCGGATCATATGATTTGCAGGTTAAGTCGCGCTCGCCGTTAGGTGACTATTCGTTCCACATCAAGACCCCTCCGTGCCTCGAAGAGCACGTTAAACCGTCAATCCCATCATCATCATCATCATTCAACCGCAAGACGTCTACTGCTGGACACAGGCCTCACCCAAGCATCAATTCAATTTAATAAGGAACAATTCACATTATTTTTGAAATTATATAAATAAAGACACGTTTAGTAAAATTATAAAACTAACACATTCAAATACAATAAATTATAGAAAATAATAAAAACTAAATAAAAATAATAACATTACAAATTAAAAACATTCAATACAATTCAAAATTCAATAACATTCTAATATTACTCAGTCTCACATTAAATAACAACAAATACCTTTAAAACGTGGATATGTCATCGTATCAGACATTTCTCCAATAGGAACGCTTTGAGTATTGACTTAAAAGAGCTCTTCTAAGTTATAGTTTTTAAGTCCAATGGCAACCTATAAAAAATCCGCACTACTTGCTTGCTTGCTTGCATCGCCACATCGACCGGTCCTGTGCTTCTCGCATCCAGCGGATTCCCGCGACCTTTACCAGATCATCGGTCCACCTTGTGGGAGGCCTACCTACACTGCGTCTTCCGGTACGCGGTCGCCACTCCAGAACCTTTCGGCCCCATCGGCCATGCGTTCTGCGAGCAATGTGTCAATCTCGAGTCATACTAATACCTATGACAGTCGTTACGGGTAGTCAGAAGCCCAAAAGTTTTTTTTTTTCTATTGTACTGCTGTAGATGGTCCTTGGGGACTCCTTCTACGTAACTGAGCAGTTATTGGCGAGACCTGAAGTGTCTCCAGCCAATGAGCGAAAGTAAGCCCAAAAGTTACAACCGGTCTAAACTTAGGATATCGGCATTGCCCAGTAACTGGGTTGCGGAGGTCTGATGGCAGTCGTTCCGTGTAAAATAGATGTTCAGCAGCATCTGGTTAGATTGGAAGCTGACCTTGACATAGTTATGAAAAGGCTAGGCAGAACGAACATTGTAAGATAGTGCAAACTTTTGTCTGCATGTCTGTCTATGACGACATAGCTCCCAAATGAATGAATCAATTTCAATGCGATTTTGTTGTTGTTTGAAAGATGATTTATATACACTCGACAGCAATAAATCTAGGTCACCAATATATACGATAATAATTATCTCGGAAACTAAGAATTATAGCTTATTCAAATACAAAGTATTTCACAAAATATTTGAAACCGCTTAAATAAAAAAATGAATTATAAATTTCGTGAGACACATTCATATTTTTTATGATTAGTTACGGTTTACTCACGTTCTTAGTTACTTCGACTCGCGACCTCGCCACGTTTTCAGCTCATATTTAAGGCCTCCGTTTGAGACTGAAACTATTCAGACAGTCCCGAAAAATGCACGTCAGTGAACCGTAACTAATCATAAATTTAAATGAAATTATGAACATTTCTTAAACAAATGTTTTTAAACTTTCGCGATTTGTACACATTATAAAAATATTGAATCGGGTCTTCTCGCGTAACAAACTTTAAGAGGCACTAAATACCTTTTATCCCGACGTTTCGGCCGAATTTCACCGGCCGTGGTCACGGGTAGACTGAAGTGGCTGAGCAGTTGTCATCTTCGTGAAGCAAGGGCATTTTCATCTACCCTCACTTGATCTTGATTTTTTATAAAGTTATCGTCGGTACTTCGACACACCACACTAACGACGTCTTTACACTCGCCTAAACCGTCCCGTTGACGATAACACTTGCTGATGACCGGATTCCATGATGTTGATAGTTTGTATCCATCTTCCCGATTGAAATTCTTGTATTTCTTAATTTCAATCGCTTCACGTACAATTCTGGGATAATAGTGACGATCGGTGGAGAGGATTTTTGGACTGTGTAATTCTATCCAGTGATTGGAACCGGACTCCAGGAGATGCTCGGCTATTGCGGACTTATTTATCTGGCGGTTTTTGACTGCGGCGATATGTTCCTTGACCCGTTCTGCGATCGTTCTTTTGGTCTGCCCGATATAAGAACTACCGCAACTGCAGTCAATCTTGTAGACGCTAGGTGTCTGAAGAGGAATAACATCCTTTGGAGTACGCAGTTGCCTTGATACCTTGGAGAGAGGACTATATACAGTCTTAATGGCGTATTTCTGTAGTACTGTACCAATTTTATCCGTCACTCCTTTTAAATACGGCATGAACGCTGGCACTCTGTTTACCCCCGGTTTTTTATCTCTCCTCTTCGGACGTCGTAGGTACCCACTGTATCCGTTTGTCTTCAATACCTCCTGAACATGAGCGAGCTCCCTATCTAAATGTTCAGCGTCGCACAGATCGTATGCTCTGTTCGTCAGTGAGGTAACAACTGATTGAAGGTGACGCGGATGGTGGTGCGAATGGGCATTAAGGTACCTATCTGTGTGTGTCGGTTTTCGGTATACAGTATGTCCTAGGGTACCATCATGTCTCACCTTTACCTGTACATCGAGAAAAGCTAACGACCTGCCTGTTTCCATTTCAAAAGTAAAATCGATGTTCGGATGTATGGAATTCAAGCGGCTAGCTAATTGTTCTGCTTCCTGACAACTACCCTTCATGATGCAAAAGACATCGTCGACATATCTTTTCCACAGCTTCACTCCTGCTGCCTCTAAGTCGAAGAGTGTCTCGAAATGTTCCATCCAGATATTGGCTATCACCGGCGCCACTGGGCTGCCCATAGCCACTCCGTCGATCTGGAGGTAGTGCTGTCCACGGTAGAGGAAGAAGTTACCCTCTAAGCATTTCTTCAACAGAACAATATACTGTAGAGGCAGGTCGTTTTCTCTTAGCTTTCGTTCGATAACATCAAGACTTTCTAAGATTGGAACGTTGGTGAATAAAGATGCCACGTCAAAACTCACCATGATCTCATCTGGTTCCAACTTCATGCTCTTGATGATGTCTACAAAATGGCGTGAGTCTTTCACGAACGATGAGGTTTTACCTACTAATGGCTGCAGTATAGTAGCTACGTGTTTCGCTAACTCGTAAGTGGGAGAGTCAATTTGACTTACGATCGGCCGTAGTGGAACGCTATCTTTGTGAACCTTAGGCAAGCCATATAGTTTAGGCGGCTGTACGATTTTTGGTCTATCTAATCGTTCGTACTCATCATCCGTGAACACATCTTTATGGTCCGCAATTAGTGTTCGTATACGTTTGGTGACTCTGGCTGTAGGGTTATATGACACCGACTTGTAGATGGAGGTGTCACTCAACAGACTACGTATTTTGTCGTCATAGTCACTCGAATTCATCACTACGGTGGCGTTTCCCTTATCGGCCTTAAGCACTAAGATATCTTCGTTCTCACGAAGCGCTCTTAATGCTTGACGCTCTTCCGCCGTGACATTCGACTTTGGTAATGTCGACTTTCGTAAAATAACCGCAACATCCTGTCTAAGCGTGTCCGCATCTGTAGACGGTACCTTGTTACGAATTATCACTTCCTCAACACTACTTATGACGTTTTCATACGGAATCCGCTTTGGTGTTACTGCATAGTTTAGCCCCTTTGCCAGTACATTATGTGTCGTGTCATCCATGGTAATGTTGGACAGATTTATAACCGTATGTTTAGGTGATAACTGGCTATCACAACTTTTGATACTATTCATACGTTCGTGGCGCGCAACGAGCTTCGCAAACTTCCCTTCATGTCGTTGACTACACAAGTCATAAATGCGAGTTTTGACGTGGCATCTTTATTCACCAACGTTCCAATCTTAGAAAGTCTTGATGTTATCGAACGAAAGCTAAGAGAAAACGACCTGCCTCTACAGTATATTGTTCTGTTGAAGAAATGCTTAGAGGGTAACTTCTTCCTCTACCGTGGACAGCACTACCTCCAGATCGACGGAGTGGCTATGGGCAGCCCAGTGGCGCCGGTGATAGCCAATATCTGGATGGAACATTTCGAGACACTCTTCGACTTAGAGGCAGCAGGAGTGAAGCTGTGGAAAAGATATGTCGACGATGTCTTTTGCATCATGAAGGGTAGTTGTCAGGAAGCAGAACAATTAGCTAGCCGCTTGAATTCCATACATCCGAACATCGATTTTACTTTTGAAATGGAAACAGGCAGGTCGTTAGCTTTTCTCGATGTACAGGTAAAGGTGAGACATGATGGTACCCTAGGACATACTGTATACCGAAAACCGACACACACAGATAGGTACCTTAATGCCCATTCGCACCACCATCCGCGTCACCTTCAATCAGTTGTTACCTCACTGACGAACAGAGCATACGATCTGTGCGACGCTGAACATTTAGATAGGGAGCTCGCTCATGTTCAGGAGGTATTGAAGACAAACGGATACAGTGGGTACCTACGACGTCCGAAGAGGAGAGATAAAAAACCGGGGGTAAACAGAGTGCCAGCGTTCATGCCGTATTTAAAAGGAGTGACGGATAAAATTGGTACAGTACTACAGAAATACGCCATTAAGACTGTATATAGTCCTCTCTCCAAGGTATCAAGGCAACTGCGTACTCCAAAGGATGTTATTCCTCTTCAGACACCTAGCGTCTACAAGATTGACTGCAGTTGCGGTAGTTCTTATATCGGGCAGACCAAAAGAACGATCGCAGAACGGGTCAAGGAACATATCGCCGCAGTCAAAAACCGCCAGATAAATAAGTCCGCAATAGCCGAGCATCTCCTGGAGTCCGGTTCCAATCACTGGATAGAATTACACAGTCCAAAAATCCTCTCCACCGATCGTCACTATTATCCCAGAATTGTACGTGAAGCGATTGAAATTAAGAAATACAAGAATTTCAATCGGGAAGATGGATACAAACTATCAACATCATGGAATCCGGTCATCAGCAAGTGTTATCGTCAACGGGACGGTTTAGGCGAGTGTAAAGACGTCGTTAGTGTGGTGTGTCGAAGTACCGACGATAACTTTATAAAAAATCAAGATCAAGTGAGGGTAGATGAAAATGCCCTTGCTTCACGAAGATGACAACTGCTCAGCCACTTCAGTCTACCCGTGACCACGGCCGGTGAAATTCGGCCGAAACGTCGGGATAAAAGGTATTTAGTGCCTCTTAAAGTTTGTTACGCGAGAAGACCCGATTCAATATTTTTATAATTTCTTAAACAGTCTATAAAATACTTTTTACTTTAATGCTTAATAATTCTTAGTTCCGAGTTATTAAGGTTTATCTAGGTGACCCGGATTTTTTGCTTCCGAGTGTAGTTCTTAATTATTTTTGGTGATTGGTTAATCACTTTAGTAATAACAATGGAGGGTGTTTTTTCAAATAATGTTTTATTATATTGTATTAAATAAAACTTCTGTTATTAAATTTTAATATGACGTAACGCCGCGCAATCCTACCACGCACGAAATTATTGTTGGAAGATAAAAGAATAGGAAGGCGACACCAATTGTCGGCTGATTAGAAACAATTACATTATTTATTATTGAAATTGGAATCTGGGACACAGAAACGTGGTTGTCTAACTTGAAATTGTATTTATTTCAGTACCTAATAATTTATGAATCTTCGTAAAGATACATTTGTGTTTTTAGACGTTATTATTCGAATTTTGTTTAGATTATTTATTGAAACTCCATTTTCGATTGTCATCCGATTTGTGTAACCAACATTCATTTTCATGATTAATTACGGTTTAAACTGTTCAGCTCATGATTAAGGGCTTCTTTGAATCCGAAACTAGTAAAGCAATTCCGAAAAATGCAAGTGATTAAACCGTATCACTACATAGTATAAAACAAAGTCACTTCCCGCTGTCTATCCCTATGTATACTTAGATCTTTAAAACTACGCAACGGATTTTGATACGGTTTTTTTAATAGATAAAGTGATGTAAGAGGAAGGTTTTAAGCTATAAAACTTACACGTGCGAATCCGGGGCGGGTCGCTAGTCTAATCATAAATATGAATGTGTCTCACGAAAGTTATGATACAAAAACATGTTCATTATCTAGCTGAAAGTGTTCACAGGTCAATACTGCCATACAGAGCCTAAGTACAGTAAGTAGAATTTTTAACATAGAATATTGAACGTGGAGTATCTAATAGGTCTATATCGATGCCTAACAGCCAAAAACGATAAGAACCATTTTTTGCGAAATGGACTTATGTATATGTTACGGGTAAAAGCCGAATGGCGGTTACACCTAGGTTTAGCCGGGTACAACTAGGTGCAACCAGTAGCAGTTGGTTAGAACTAAGTGTAGCTTAAGTCAACGGAGCCCCGCAGAGCGGGGCTCCTATTTCTGTCTGCAGGGTTTAAAGTAACCTAACACGAAGGGGATGACGGGGGCTTCGTTCGCTCGCTTCGCTCGCTCACTCTAGCCCCCGTCATCCCCTAACCTAACCTATCCGTGTCGGGGTTCCCCTTAACCACCGGTGTGCGGCTGCACATAGTTCTACCCGCTATGATGAAGGGTAAACCTAGTTCTACCCGAGGATAAGTAGGATACATCTAAGTTTAACCGCATGTGGCCGGCTGCACCTAGTTGTACCCGGCTAAAACTAGGTGTAGCCACACTTCGGCTATTAGCCGTAACATATACATATAGTTGAAATCGTCTTTTTTTCTGCGTCGATTGGTCGGAATATTCCGATCTGTCCCCCTGTTAAGTCCCCTTCAAGGGGCCAATCAGGAATAAAAAAATCGCTCTGTTCCCCTGTCACCAAAACGTACGGACAGATTGAACGAGTTATTTCTGGTCTGTCCCCTTCTGTTTTTAAGGGGGACAAATAGAAATAAATAGTTTCGATCTGTTACCGACAAGGGGACAGATCAGGGGGACAGATCGGAATATTCCGATTGGTCTAAGTCTCATGACTCTACAACATACTTTTTGACGCTTAGGCGGCATGTAAATTAAGGTCCTTAGCCTAATTTCTTCGTCGTAAACGAACTTTAAACCACTCTCCTGTAAAGTTTGTAAATTGGCGGTTACCCTGTTTTGGCATCAATATGCAGACTCATAAAGTTCAGTATTCTATCACAAAAAAAGAGTTCCTTTGTTTTAGGAGTTGTACGGCAAAATACATGACACATTTTAAATCACAATTATCTATTCCTTCTTTTTTTTCTTTTAAAAAGGAAAACGTTGCCCCACACTGGGATTTTTCCTGTATTTTGAGTGCGTTTACAGACACAAATCTCACATACACAAACGCCCAGACCCGAAACAACTATCTGTAGGCCATACAAATGTTTGTTCCATGTTTGAACCGAACCCACGTCCCGTAGTGCAGAAGCCAGTCGCTCAGCCACTGCACCAAACGTGTCGTCTAATTCCTTTTATAGACGACACACGTCATAAAAATAATCAAACCGCATTAAACATTTCTAATCACATAATTACCACGGACGTCAACCGTCCCTCCCGCCCTGCTCTAATTACGCCACTATAGTCATCTCTGTCCGACGATTCAGGTCACTGCTAATGAGATTCTGAACTTGTCACGGAACCTTTCCTCTGAATGTGTGCATTACAAATAGGGATGGGCGATAGTCAAGCTATTTTCTTCTAAAGTAAGTATAAATTCAGAAGCGGTGATAGCCTAAACCACAGTTGACATATTATAAGCTAAAGCAGTTCCTCAACTTACTATAATCGCCAGAATTGACACACTCACACAGACACGCACTGCAACAAGATTTCTAAGGTGTTTTCGGGATACCGTCCCATAGAAAGAGTGCATTATACTCAGTAACAGTGCGTACAGTACACATTAATTGTATGTATTATCTGTTCCAAATATAAAAATAGCACAAATATAGGTACAGGGTTACAGGGAAAGTCGTACTGAATATTAAAGGACGTTATTATTCAGGTCATTTCTGATGGATTTGATTCTGTAATATGGTGTCTGAAACTTAACCGTTCTGGAGATATTGAATTTTAAAGATATTTTTAAAAAATCCTTTATTTTTTGGCTTTTTTTTTGGGATTAGAGCTCCTAGGGTTCGTTTTTTTTGTATCTTGTTAGAGATGTCAATTAATGAGAGTGATTAACAAAACCTGAACCTACTAATATCAGCTTAAAAAGACTGCTCGACAACGGTTAGAATTAAAGAATTTTTAACATACAAAAATGTATGGAACTTTTTCTGCAAATAATTTTAAAAACTTCTACGTCTCTTTAGCTATTCAAAAAGATATAACATCTACTAGGTATGTTCATTAATATCTTCAAAAAATGTTCCTTGAATAGGCCCAAGTGTTGTACTACACAACATAAAAAATATATTTTACAATTCAATATCTCCATAACGGTTAAGTTTCGGATACCTTATTACGGAATCAAATCCATCACAAATGACCTGAAAAATAAAGTCCTTTAATATTCAGTACGACTTTCCCTGTAACCCTGTATATCGTTTTTTGGTACTTTTATATTTGGCACAGATAAATACATAAAATTAGACATTTTTACGTGAAAAACACAAAAATGTGGCTTACTTACGTGGGAGGCATCGAAATTATACTCCATTTCGTTAACTAGGTATATAACGTTAGAGAAATAAGACCCTGTAGAAGTTAGTGCTTGCTTGTGCTATGTCGTTGGCGTTCGTTGCTTTGGTGTATAGGTGTCAATAATTGCCGGTTATTTTTTTTTGGCTCTAATAATTTACCACATTCCTAGTAAATATCGATGACGCCACATATAAACCACACAACACAGTGGACTGAGGTGTAGCAGTCAACAGCAACAATAATGACAACTCTCAAAGTAAACGCCATGACAGTTACTACATCGCGATATCGAAAATATAACGCGCAGATAGTATATTATACAAGATTAGTCGGAAAGGGGGTGTTAATCCGCAGGCCACTTAAAATATCACTGATGACTGTTTTAAAGGAAGTGGTAAAATTTCAAAATTCGATAAAAGAAACATGTAAAATGATTTTTATTTTTAGTTTTTTTGTTTTATTCTTTACGCCTGCTTTAGTTACGAATTCATAAAATGAAGTTTCCAATCCGTGTCCCCAAATATAACCTAAAATGTAAACACAGCTGATCATAGTTAAAATAATACCTATATAATGAAGGATCAATAGATTTTAGCTTATTTTTTGTGAGATCTTTGAACAGCTATTTCTCTGAAACTATTGACTTACTTACGGTACTTTACCATCTTTTCAGATTAGTACCCCCTTTCCGACTAACCTTGTATACAACCGCCCAACATCAACCGTTGGGCAGTAGTCCGCCAGGCATCAGGCCCGCCTTGTTGGAGGATCCTCCAATTTCTTGGAGGAACACCATACTTCGTTCCTCCACTGGCGCATTTCCTCGTCCTCGCAATGCATAAATGCAAATGGATGCTGCATCCTGAAAGCGAATCGCGGCTGTGTCCTACGTCCAATCCGAATCCGAAAAAACTAGATCCGAACTACCTGCAGTACTATTTGAACAGTTGTACACTGCATTTGATCCGAATTTCATAGAAATGCTGTTTTTTTTTGTACTACTAATAGATGGTTCTTGCGGACCGTTTCTACGTAACCGGGCAGTTATTGGCGAGATCTGAAGGGTCTCCAGCCAATAGAGGGATAGTAAAATACTTAACCTAAGCTAACTACTTATACAACACTAACAACACGACTACTAGCAACAACAGCACTAAGGGCGCCCCTACTCGACTCTGACCTCGGCTTAGGGCGTTGCTGAAAGGAGGTTGGAGGAGAGACAGCGTGATGAGAGCTGAATTATCAGTGTGATCGATACGCAGCCGAGTTTCTTCGGATTTTATTGTCCCGGATTCGGTATCGGAGCAGTACACAAGCGCTCATAGCCGTCTTTCTCGACGTGTGTCTAATTTTAAGATAGTCATGTTCCCATTTTGTGTATTCAGAACATTCGTGCATGCTTGTAGGTAGTGGTGCACTTACCACGATGCCGCTTAGAGTTTTACCGACAGCGCACGATTAGAATTTCAAATTTTCAAATTTTGTATCTCAAGCATCATGCGCTGTTATCGCTACACAGGGTGTAAACGAATTTGTATAATTCCTTTAAACTACATGATTTATTACTGGTGGACCACGTACAGCATTTAGCTTGATTAAAAATAAAAAAAACATGTTTTTGTTCTCGGTCTTATCAAAACCACCAGCTAAGGTTGCAAAAAAAATATTTTATATGTCACATTTCTATGCCACGCATAAATTAATGAAAGGACGGCGACACAGCTGACGGGCACGACTAGAGCGATATCGCTATTTGCAATTAGTTAACCCGGGACTGTAAAATTACTCAAAAACGGAACACCAAGTTTATTTTAAATATTTTTTTGTTGATTTTCAATAAAGGCGCGATTCCATGCAAGTCTTGCATGCAAGTATGACGTCACATTTGCTTACAATTGAAATATGTTTTCGAGAGTGTGCAAATTGCATGCAGGTTTCACTTGCATACAACTGGAGATATTCAACAATTGAGTTGGACATAATGGGTGTCAATCACTCGTTCGCAATTCAAAAAGTGCAACTAACGTTTGCGCGTTCAATTTGCACGTCACTTGAATAAAAATGTACAAGTCAAACTTCCTCATACAAGTTGTAGCTTGTATGCAGGTTTGTTCAAGTTGTATGCAATTTGCAACTTGCATACAAGTAACTTGCCTAATGGAAACCTTAGGCCCATTAGCTTTAATCTGTGTCACCAGTAGACGACGGTTTGAAGGAATTACACTAATTCGTTTACACCTGTATGTAAGGTACTAATAAATAGCTTAAGTAATATCTGCAGTTGAAAAGAAGCCTTCCATAAGAACCGAGCATACTAGAGGCCTCCTTCTGTGATACGGTTTTCCTTCGGGTTGGCCTAACCAGATGAAAATCTGTAGAGGGTCAAGGCGCTTCCGGCGGTCGCAGCGCCTCAAAAAAAGGACTTCAACTATTTCAATAAATGCGATAATTTTGTACATGTCCAACTTTCCGGTCAGACCAAACAGAGGCAGTTCAGCTTGTCGAAATTAAACACTCCAAAACGAAAAATAAAAAAACCGGCCAAGTGCGAGTCGGACTAGAGCACGAAGGGTTCCGTACCATTATCTACGAAAACGGCAAAATCATCACGTTTGTTGTATGGGAGCCCCCTGAAACATTTATTTTATTCTGTTTTTTAGTATTTGTTGTTATAGCGGTAACAGAAATACGTCATCTGTGAAAATTTTAACGGTCTAACCATCACGGTTCATGAGATACAGCCTGGTGACGGACGGACAGCGGAGTTTTAGTAATAGGGTCCCATTTTACCATTTGGATATGGAACCCTAAAAATGAAATGATCATGAAATGGAGATGAAATTGAAATAAAACAAAATGTCAGTAGGTCACCCAAAGAGCAATGGAGCTATGCTCTGAGTTTCCCTAATCAAAAATGATGTGATCCGAAAGAGAAACAGGGTAACCGACATAGCCCGAAAGAATTGCCAAAACGCGGCAGTGGGCTAGGCAGTAGGCACATTGTTCGCAGAACGGATGGTCAATTGGGCCGAAAGGTTCTGGAGTCTTCTTCTTCTGTTGTGTCAGCACGACCTATACAAAAATTGCTCATGCTGTGGTGAAAAGATTAGCCAGTCAGCAAGGTTGGTAGCGGGGCTGACTGCCCAGGGTGCGCCGGACGTACTTAAGTATCGTCACTCGTGGAAGCTCGTTTCATGCACCCATGTTCTGGAGTGGTGATCGCGTACCGGAGGACGCGACGTGGATATGCCCCCCACAAGGTGGACCGAACATCTGATGTAGGTCGCGGGGATCCGCTGGATGTGAGAAGCACAGGATTGGTTGATGTGCGATGCTGGGGAAGACCTATGGCCAGCACAGTAGACGTCTTTTGGCTGCATGTTGATGATGAAAATGAAATATGCATTTTCCGGCATAAACAATACGATGAGCAATATGTTCAAATGAAAATGATAAATAAAAGTGCTAAAAAGTTATCTACCTCCCTTCCTAGCGTAAAATATGTTAATAAATAAATTCCATTCCCAGTTGACCGTGTATTCTGCTTGTATTATGCAAGTAAATCCTAGTTGCATAAATATTTGCATTGTAGGTAGTGAATATGTAGATCTCATAAGCTTCCTACAGATATGGTCAGTTTGAACAATGTTTGTATAATCCGGCTATATAAATGTTTAAAATATAAACAAACCTTTGATTGTGAACCATTCATATTATCTTATAAATGTGCATATTTAAAAACCGAAGAGAGTGTTAATTTTCTTATTAATCCTTACTAATATTATAAATGCGAAAGTTTGTTTATTTGTTACCTTTTCACGCCTAAACCACTGAACCGATCATCCTGAAATTTTGCATATACGTTGTCAAGTGTACAGGGGGTCTACTCCCTAAGCACGAGTCCGTAGTTTCGGCCTTAGATACGAGCATTTCCTACTCCCTATCACCTACGGACATAGGATTATTTCGGGGCCCGAACTAAGAATGAATGACAACACGATTTGACAGTTGTCCCTACACCCAATGTGTTTTTGCCCGTCCGAAAAGTTGAACTTGACACTTATTTTGTTTACTCCTACGTTTCGGGGTACTTTTGGAAGGGCTTTGAACTTCGTTGACGGACTTACTGAGTAGGCCCCAGAAACGGACAAGTACTGTTCCCGAGGAAAACAACAATAACGTTCTTATGATAATAGATGGCGCCACGTGTCTTTCTAATCTATGCTTAATTTATTAGTTGGCAGTTAGTTTGTATTTGCAAAATTAGTATCCTAAACATGAAAAAGGCTTCCCAAAGTAACTATTACATGCGGACGAAGTCGCAGGCAAAAGCTAGTTATTAATAATTGAATAAGTTAATTTATTAACTTATTGTTCATTCATTTAAAAATGTGCATTTTTAAACGGTCCATGAATATTTCACGGTCAAAAGTTTGTTTACCTTTTATAAGAAATTTAAATGGCTGGACTTTTATAAAAGGTGTTTTGAACTCGAAAACGAGTAATCCTTATTTTTCTGAACTATTTTCGAGTTTCAAAGTTGCCATGAACAAAATTTTACTTCAAAACAAAAAAGTACACAACATTTATTTTTTTCTGAATATTCATAAAATGTCCTCATTTGTTTCCAGGCTTGACATTGTTTTCCGGAATATTCTTCATTATGTGTATGTTTAGTAGAATACACTCTTTTAATTAAAGGAATGTAATATTTTTGTGTCAGGTTGGAAAATGATTGTAATCTTCTTCTTTCGTGTTCACACGAGCTATACGAAAATAGCTCATGCTATGGTGAAAAGATTAGCCAGTCAGCAAGGTTGGTAGCGGGGCTGACAGTCCAGGGTGCACCGGACGTACTTAAGTATCGTCACTCGTGGAGACTCTTTTCATGCACCCCAATAATTTTATTAATTTGGTTCGTTTCTGATGGATATTTTAATATTAGGGCGCTTTCAAAGTAGGCGGTTGCTATCGGACAGTAGCCGTGCCGCAGCAGTGCGGATGTCGAGCTGCAAACGGGCGGTTTTGTTTTTTCATACAGTTGACGTGGCCTGAGGGGAGTGCGTCGTCGGTACCGCGCACGCACGGCAGCAGGTCGGGCGTCACACTGCTCTCTCGTCGCGTCAACCGTCCGTTTGCAGCTCGACAGCCGCACCGCTGCGGCACAGCTGCAGCTCCACGTTAACCGTCTAATTTGAAAGCGCCCTAAGTGATTGCACTACATTTTAAACGTGATAGTATGAATACATTGGCAGCATTGATGCGAATCAGATTGTAGTTAATCTGTGTAAAATAGACATGTGTCAGATATATCAAAACGAATTCAAAAACCGATTTCAAACACAAATCGATTCGTATCGATGTCTCAAACTAGAAAATTCGATTTCAAAAATCGACCTTGCTAATCCAAACGCTAGCGATCTCTATCACTGAACGAACGAATCCGAATCGACAAAACAAAATCCAAACGCAAACTTTTGCCTAGAAAATCGCTTTCTCTCTTTCTAACATAACGGAACTTAGCGGAATAAAAAGGATAGCATGAATTTTGCGATTTAGATTTCGGTTTATCGGTAACGGAAATGATGAAATGCGATCAATATCATCTTTACTGCTAAGTTTTTAAAGACTATAATTGCGAGATAATACGTTGATGTATTTTGGTTTATGGATTCGTGTTTTTAACTAGAAATAATGTACCTATTGTTTTCGTTTAGATGATAATCGCACAAATCGTTAGTACCTACTCCTTAGCAAATAAAACGAAATCTAAGTACCTACGCAACCGAATTGGCGAGGTTAGGCGCTACTGAAATCGGATTTCTAAAAACGGATTTTGAAATCGATTTTGATATCTGAAATCTGATAAATATCAGTTTGCATTCAAAACCAAAAACGCCCATGTCTAGTGTAAAATCAAATTCAGCTACAATATAAACCTACATAAGCTTTAAATCCTCGGCCGCTAGCATTCAGCATATAAACAGGCTTCGTTAAGCAAAGTGCAGCAGCTTAACCTTACAAATAGTATGATCCGCGTGGTTTTTAAATGGCCACGAGCTCCTCGTTTTTAGGGTTCCGTAGTCAACAAGGAACCCTTATAGTTTCACCATGTCCGTCCGTCTGTCTATCCGTCTGTCCGCAGCTTAGCTAAGAGACTCTTAGTACTAGAAAACTACAATTTGGCATGGATATACATATCAATCACGCCGACAAAGTGGTAAAACAAAAACAACGAATAAAAAATTTTTTTTGCTCTCCTTTACCCTTAAAGTGGGGATGTTTTTTTTTACTCGTCTACCCCATGGTGTGGGACATTGTTGGATAGGTATTTCAAAAATATTGCGGGTTTATTGAGACAATTTTTCGATTAAGGGAACCGTTTCTGAAATATTAAGCTTTAAAGTGCTAATTTTTGTTAGATTCAAGTCCCCCCCCCCTCCCCCCGCCAGCTAAACGGTTAGTTTTGGTTACGTGCAAAAAATTCACGAAGTTAAAAAGAAAACTATTACAGCTGAGTAGCCGGTTTTTTAACGTAGTACTAACTAATATTCTGAGTTTAGAAGTTTAAAAATTCCAATAAAGAAGCCTAGCCTAATGCCGTGTATAGACCAACCGAACGAAGGTGTTCAAATGGCTTTCGCCGATGGACACCGAACGCTCGCTCGTCCTCGTTATTATGTCTACACAGCGCGAACCAGAGCAAACGCTAGCGAGAAGTACTGACGTTCGGCGAACTAGAGCGAACACGCCGCACTATACTATTCTGAATTCGATCTAGAACATTGATTGGCGTAGAATTTTATATTCTCTCTTTGTCTTGTAGTCTCTTTGTTGATTTGTTTGGTTAGTTACGGATCACTATATTGACAATATATTTAATTGCAAGTGTTGGATTCGCCAATGCGTCCACACCGCATTTGTCGATTCGCTCTGTCTTCCTTTGATGTAGCGACAAGCCGAAGCACAGCCGAACGCGGACGAAGGCTTTCGTACGCTTTCACTCGCTTTCGTTGAACCGTCCACACCCATTCGTTTACATTCGGTTGGTCTGTACAAGGCATGAAAAGCAAGTACCGTAAAACGGGGCTACTTTGATAAATGTTTTGAGCTTCATGTGTTTGTATCTTATTTATTTTCGCTTTTAGCTGCTACATCAAAAATATTTTATGTAGACTCAATTAACTGAGATATATAAAATTACATAGACAAGATAAAAAAAATACAGAGCTTGGTTTTCGATACAAAAAGGAGAAATGTTCCTTATCAAAGTCGGACCGTAGGCTTTTACTTTGATAATCCCTGTTTTATCATTCAGTGTCAAAGTTCCCCAAAGGACTCCAATTTTGTACATAATCAGGGGTGTGATTTAGTATTTTTTATCTTCGCCATCTAACTTCGCAGACACCTCTATACCGTATGGTAAAATAGGAAAACTGTCAATTGCCTATACAGTTAAGTTAAAATGCATAAGTTCCATTTTTACAGAGTATATAACCAAATGTAATATTTTTAGTAACTATCAATGTCGCCCCTTGATATCAAAGTAGACCCAATCGCTGATACGCTTAATTACTTTCACACATTTACGAAATAGTTTCAACGTAACGAAGTAATCTTTTTGCGGGTCTTTGACCCAAAAAGGTTGGAATAACTCGGCATGGGAGATGTGGATGCCAACGGAATTATTTGCATGGAATATACGAGCTTAAGTGGTCGCTGTGTGGTAATATTATGGTTGAACCTCAGGCTTAAAACGCACTAGCGGCCAGCCGCAATATGGCGTGCATATCGATTTTTATATGAAACCGCATGATCTCAACGCACTGATTTCCGGCCAGCCGTCGTGCGCCAGTGCGTTGAGATCATGCGGTTTCATGTAAAAATCGATGTGCGGCTAGCCGCAAGCGGCACGCCGTATTGCGGCTGGCCGCTAGTGCGTTTTAAGTCTTAGGGTGGTTCTTATAAGGAACTAAATTATTTTTTATCGAATTTGTTGTGGTTGCGTTAACGGTGGAGTAAAACATCGTGAGGAAACCTGCCCGCTCGAGAGGGTTCCATAAAGCTTTCGATGGTGTGGGTAGTCCGCCAACCCGCACCAGGCCAGCGTGGAGGACTAAGGCATGAACCCTTCTCGTTTTGAGAAGAGACCCATGCCCAGCAGTGGGACAGTTATGGGCTGATCATGTTATGATCTTCACAGCATAAACACTAGGAAGCGGTGAAGGGTGGGAGCTTTGGGGGTGCAGTCAATTGTAACTACCAAAATTTGACGTTCAAAAAGAACTAAGTAATACTAGTCTACTTTGAATAAACGAGTTTTGAGTTTGAGTTTGAGTTTATGGGGCTCCCTCTTATTTGATTTTGAACCTTAAAATACTACAAGTTTTCTATTTTGCAATTATGTAGATCAATTTTAATTAGCAATTATGTAGCAACCTTTTTTTTTTAGTAAGCTTCGTGAGCTTTACTTTAATGAGTACGCCATAATGTGGCAAAACATGTTAGGTCGATATACAAAAACCCAACATCTTACATTGCAAATCTAATTTGTACTGTACACTCCTTAGAATACAGTCTGTATTCTGAGGTACACTCATGTTTTCGCAAATAAATTATCTTTATCTTTAAATGATGTTCAGTATTTAGGCTTTCCATTTAGCGCACCAGTTTGAATCACACCAATTGTATTAGGAATACTATTCGTGCGATTCGAGTTGGTGCGTTAATTGGAATGCGTACAATATTTACATGAACAATTTCGACCCTTTTTCGATTCACTTTTGACGGCAGGATGGGTGCAGTGGCTGAGCAATTGATTGCTATGCTACGGGTCCTTCGTTCACAAGATACAAGGATTTATATGGCCAACAGATAACTATTTCGGGTCTGGTTATTTGAGGAAATGAAGATTTATGTCTGTAAACTTATTCTACAGAAAATATGTCTGAACTTTAAAAGAGACTTTGATCCCTGAATTTATTTCGGCTTTTCTTCTGAGAGGTAATCAGATAGGAAACGCCGACGCCATCTAGCGTTCAAAAACAAACAAATAAAAGTGATTTTTAAATATCCAATTTGCAGAATTAATAATTTTATTTAATTAGAAACGCAATCACAATACGGTAATAAATAATTAAAAACTAGTTTTATTATTATTATTGGTGACTAATTATAGTGTCCGTGGCTTTGCTCTCGTGGCACCTAATTTGAAACCATCATTACTAATTATCAACAAATCAATCATGAATAAACCGTACGTCAGTAAACCGTAAACAATCATAAATTGAATTCGTATCATAAAAGTTAGGGTCAGCACACACTGAACAGCAAAATGCTCGAGCAATTTTTATTGATAAATTGCTAGTATCACAAGTCTTTACTTCCAAAAATTTTAACACATTCTGAGTACGTCCGGTGCACTCTGGGCAGTCAGCCCCGCTACCAACCTTGCTGACTGGCTAATCTTTTCACCACAGCATGAGCTATTTTCGTATAGCTCGTGCTGACACGAGAGAAGAAGAACACATTCTGAGTATTATTTAGGGGCACGTGGCTAATTAACAACAGCACGTCGAAAAATAATTTCATCTAATTCGTTACGTCGTGCATAAAGTGTGCCACAAGGAATTAATTCACGACCAAAGGTTAAGAAGGCAGGAGAAAAACCGGTGGTTATATTTACTGCACTATTAAGGGCGAACTGAATCTTTGGGAGATGAATATCCCAGGAACGGTGATCTTCACCTACCAATGAAGCTAAGGCAACAATAATAGTTTTGTTATAATTATCGTTCAGTTGGATTAACCTGAGGGCAGTATCGAGGGGAAAAGAAAACATGGGGTACCTCGTATTTACTAAAAAAACGGTGAAACTCATGTGACTGGAACTGCGAACCATTGTCCATTATGATAGTCTGTGGAACCCCATGCACAAGAAAAACATGGTTCTCAAGAAGTTGAATAATGTTAGGAGCTGTTGCACGTTTAAGAGGAAAGATATGACAATATTTAGAAAAACAGCAAGTAACCACAAGGATAAATTGATTACGCCGTCTAGACATGGGTAAGGGGCCCATTAAATCAAGTGAAATTGTTTGGTTAGGTCTTGAGCAAATTTTTGGTTTACCCATAAGACCATAGGGAGAATGGTTAGAATGTTTATATGAAAGACACTTTTCGCAAGTAGAAATAAATTTAGCTACATCTCTAAACATGCCAGACCAGAAAAAGCGAAGAGAGAGCTTTTTGTAGGTCTTAACGATCCCTAAATGAGGATAATCACCGTTTGCCATGATTTGCCAGGTTAAGCTGCACTTGCCGTGGTCAGTCCGTGGATGGGTGACCATTCATTATACATCGAGACCCCTCTGTGCCTCGGTGAGCACGCTAAACCGTCGCGTCGGTCGTTCCGGGTAGTCAGAAGCCCAAAAATCTGACAACCGGTCTAACTTTAGAATACATTGCCCCGTAACTGAGTTGCGGAGGTCTAATGACAGTCGCTCCGTGTAAAATACTGGTATTCAGCCGCATCTGGCTAGACTAGAAGCTGACCCTAACATAGTTGGGAAAAGGCTAGGTAGAACTAACTTAGTTTATTATTGATGTGATGATAGCGTACGCGAGCAGCCGCGAGACCGTTCAAGCAGGAGCGCGCTCTTAGTGTACTTGACTGCAAACATAGTATAATAATACCAAGTATTACTCTTCCCGTTGTGGAGAAACCAGGTGTGGTGTTCCTCCAACCAAAGGGAGGATCTTCCAACCAGGTGGAGTCTTGTGCCTGGCGGGCTACTGTCCAACGGTTGATGTTGGGAGGTTGTATATACTATCTGCGTGTTAAATCTTGATTGCGCGATGTAGGATAGTTTGCATGTGGCGAGATAGATGCCGCCACATCACATGTCACGATCAGTGTTGCCGTTGATTAACTTATCAAGTACTGTAATTATAGACACAATAAATAAACAATGGCACTGACGATCCGGATCGTCGGTCGGGCCGCTAGCGGTTAACATCTTCAATACAATTACGAAGATTTTTACTAACCTATTTGCTATCTCATGTTATTCATCTAGAAAGAAAGAAAGAAAGAAGAAAGAAAGAAAATCTAAATATTAGCCTGTAACTGTCCCACTGCTGGACAAAGGCCTCTTCTCGTACAGAGAAGGAACGAGCATTGATCGCCACGCTTGCTCATTGCGGGTTGGCGATTTCAGACCATTAAAGTCCAGGTTTCCTCACGATGTTTTCCTTCACCGTATCTCAGTGGCGTCTTAGATTAACTAAGAAAGCACATATGAAATTTAAAAAGTCACATTGGTACATGCCTGGGTTTGAACCCGCAACCTGATGCTTAACAAGCGGGTCTGTAACCTCCGGGCCACCACGACACATTATTCAACCACACACGTTATTCATCTATTTAGTTAAAAAAATACACTGTATAAGATTACTAGTTCAAAATTGCTTCTTATAGAACACGACACACACACTTAGCAAGAACATTGTACATCTCTATTTTTATAGTAATGTTCCTTGTTTGTTTTGTGTACAATAAAGAGTATTGTATTGTGTATTGTATTGTAAGTGAAAACTGAATTTTGCTCGGGTAATTTATTTATAAATGCCAGTACAATACGGCCGATGTATCTTGGTGAGTCTGAAGTTAGCTGATTAGCTGCGCAGTAGACAATTTCGTTTCTAAAAGATTCATTGCGCAGCCAAACAACTAACTTCAGACTCGTTGGCCGTATTGTACCTACCCACAGCTGATGACGTAGTCTTGGGTATATCACGTCACGCGTAACTGTAATGGGAAGAGATGTGAACTAATACTTTTTCAAAAGATATGCCCCGGGTGAGGATCGAACTCACGACCTTAAGATTATGAGACTTACGCGCTGCCTACTGCGCCACCGAGGCTGTTGATAATGAGACGAAATATCAGTTCTGTATGCTAGTAGGTACAGCAGTGCGAGTGATTATGATTTATTTTTCTTCTCTTATCTATGTCACCTATTTGCAACTGCAAAATCATGTTGTGATCCCAATTTATAACATAACATCACGCTCGGGCAGAGGTGTAAAGTACACCCTCATTTCTCCGTAATGCTTATGTCCCATGTAATAGGGGGCGAGCCTATTGCCATCAACTGGGCACAAATCCAGATTCCGGGCTACTACTGAGAAATTCCATACGAAAAGTCGTCCCTTCAGCCGTTAAGGCGTGATTGATTAACAAATATCTAAGTCACAAACTCACGCACATCTAAACTTTCACATTTATAATAATAGGTAGAAAATAGTTTGATTAATGTGATTGACACAACAGCTCAACTTTTAGCTGTATGCCATCTGTCAAATTTATTTAATAGATTTTCATCTTTATCGCGAAAGCATTAGGTTGAAGGTTGGTTGGGAAAATTTAACAGTTTCGGCTAGCTTGACCTGCTGGCGTCTGTACCAGGGATGTTACGGAGGTGGTTTTATCGGAACCGAAGTCGGAGTCGGAGTTTTTAAATTTGGTTTGTCGGATTCGGAACAGGAATCGGAGTCGGAGTCGGAGGCGGATTCGGTGTTAGCAGAAGAGAGATGTGTTAAGGACAGGCCTAATAAAATAATATAGTTAATACATAATTCAGTCAGCCTCTTTAATTTCAATTAAAAATAATAAACCTACATATGTAATATAGGCGTAGATGATAAAAAAATGCTTCGACCTCCTATTCAAACATCCGATTTAAAAGTATCGGAGCCGAAGTCAGAACCGGAGGTGTAATATCAATCGGGAGTTCCGACTTATCGGAGTCGGAGTCGAAGCTCCGTAACATCCCTAGTCTGTACCTATCGTATGGAAAGACCACCCCTTTTCCAACCATGAGTGTCGTAAAGGCTACTCAAGGATTTATGCCAAAACGATAGCCATCAGTGTTTCTATATCTCTGTTACATAAATTCGAGTGCTCCATTTTAGGCGATTAACACACGGCACCGCACACCGCCGCGGAGGGCGGTGGCGGTAAAGCGGATTTCGTAGCGGTACCCCGCGCGGATAAATTTAACGCGGTTTTGACCAGTTCGATCACAAACACTGGCAAGAACACCGGCGCCCCGTGTGTGAGGCACCGCTCCTCCGCGCGGACGGCAGCGGGGAGGGGCGGTGGCGGCGAGAGCACCACTTGACCGCGCGGTCGGGCTGTGTAGGTACGTGTGTTTGGCATCAACGGATTTCTTAAAGACCAATGCGACATGAAATCCGCTTCACCGCCTACCGCAGTGGTGCGCCGTGTGTTAAGGGTTCTCTTAGAAAAAAAGCGTGCACATGAAGCAACTTTTCGTCTGCATTTACAGAGAAAATATATCTGAAAAAATTGGTAGTAATCTACAGGATATGATACGTAACTTGGACTTGCCAGATTTTTTCTATCGGCATCACATAATAAGAAAAAAACCACCAAATTACCTCCAAATTGTTGAGATGAAACCATTTTACTCGTACATGATTTACCAAAGGACTAAAAAAAATTTCTTCTGCTTTGCAATACAAAGGGCAATAACTTAGATTTGTTACTTTTTTAAAATATGTATTAGTTTCATTATATTAAATTAAAAATGTGTCAAATTACAGATTTCGTCTATGTCACACTCGTCCCTCTCTCTCTCGTTGACTCGTCGTATAATATGTTAGTACGGTACCAAATGCTCAAGGTCGTTGGCGTGAATACAAGCCTTAATCACCTTAGACTCTGTCTGCGCTTAGCATCAGGTGCGACTAGGTTCAAACACAACCAAGTCAAAGAGTTAAAACATAATGTTCAGCAATATACAAACGCCAGCATATCAAGCAGATATTCTCAATCAACCTTGAACCTAATGCTTTTGTGATAAAGATGAAAATCTATTATATAAAGACAGATTGTAGTAGCTTTATGTGCTGGCGTCTGTAGTACATTAAAGGCAAGTGTTGACGATGATGAAACGTCCCGCTCATCGCCTTAAAAAACCTGAAAAATAAAACAAAATTGTAATTAGAAATATATCTAAATGTTATCTATGATAAAATATAAAAATCGTAGAGATAAACTACGATAACATGGCGCGCCCCTCCATTGACACTTCAAGTAAAAATGTGTGAGTAAGAATATTTACAACGTGTCATTCGTTCAATGCACATGTGTGCATTCTGCAACTTAAATAAAAACATGGATCAGTCGCTCGACAGATTTGACGTCGCTAAATAACATTATGGTAAACATGGTACCGCTTGGAGGTTTGTATGGATGACACACGTGCGCCTTGTCGAGCGGTCACTTTAATTATGCATTAGTCGAGCAATAAATCTACTAAATATCAAACATGTCAAATACTGTCAAACACAAACATGGTGACTTGTTGGCATATGCACACACACATTGAAGACAGATGTTGGAGGGGCGCGCCATGTTATTGTAGTTTATCTATACTTACCTATGTATACCGCATCACTAGTTCATATTCCCGCGCCGCGCAGCCGTAAGGGGCGGCTAGTTGTCATCCAGCGCTCACCGCGTATACGCGTCTACGCACGCGTCGGTTTGCATTCACATAATTGTACTGCACTTACCCAATAAACATTTTTAACCTTAACTCAAGTGTTTTTCTTCTCGTATGCTCACCTATCCGCTACAGCAAGGCTGATGAGATAAGACAGAATTTTAAAAGATAGTTACTTACAATTTTTGTTAGGACACCAATTTTCCTTTCATTTGTATTCGGGAGTCTTTAGAAGTTTGGAAATCATCAAAGGATTCTTTTAAACCTTACTTTTTTTTAATCTTCGATTCCTTCGAATCACAAATTGTCTCCTTATATTCTTATCAATGACAAGATAAAAAATATAAGGTTGATAAACAATGAGTCATCTTACGTCATCGTTTGCTTGACAAAACTACGTCGTAATGTGCTGCGTCATAAGAAAGATTAAGCGTCATGGCAACTATATTTAGAGGAAATACAGAGCAAGTGTTTTGCAGTAAGTAAAGTTTGTACGAATTGTGATGTAATGTCGCGAATATACGAGTCAAGAACTAACAGGGTTTTCTAAAGCCTTGTACGGACTAAGCGTTCCAATGTACGCGTAGTCTGTTACGCGTACACAAGAACGCTTAGTCCGTACCTGCAGCAACGCATATACATTTGAGTACTCGTTTCTACTCGCGGGGAGTTGTGGCCTATCGGCTTTTGGTCGCACGTCAAAGGGGACGTGAACGTTCAATCTGGACTGCAAAATGGAGAACACTTTCGATCCAACTTTAAATAATGAAAATTGTATTAAATTAATACAACTCATTGAGTTTCACCGGTTATTATGGGATACTACTAAATTATCGAAATAACAATTTGCGTGAGGATGCGTGCACACATCAGGTATGTTTTGAGACATTGCGAATACTGGCCGACTCGACTCGGATCGTTTTACCTCGCGTTCATAATCCCGCAATGCAAAAAGGTGCCTGAACGCGTGTCTACCTGTACGCGTATTCAACATACCTAGATTACGCGTACATTGTAACGCTTAGTCCGTACAAGGCTTTACTGTAAATCTTCACACGAGAGAAGAAGATCAGGAAGGTTCCTAGGCACGAGCTATATGAGAATAGCTCATGCTGTGGTGAAAACATTAGCCAATCAGCAAGTTGGTAGCGGGGCTGACTGCCCAGGATGCGCCGGACGTACTTATGTATCGCCACTTGTGGAAGCTCTTTTAATGCACCCCAAAAAGGTGATGGAAGGAGTTAATGATGAACGAGTTGGAAACCAATTAATTGGTAATCTGCCACTTCTGAACTGAACTGAATTATTCACGTCATTAGAATCATACATCTTTGACATCTCTCACTCACACACTTACCAGTCAGTATCCTTTGTTTGTCTCACACAGTCATGCATTGTAATTCTCTCATCACGGTCCATTCCTACAGTTATACTTCTGCCAATCATTTTTATTTCGCTATACAACATGACGAGACGTATTTAATAACAAAAATATCTACACACGTTTTAGATGCAACGATAATTATCGTTTTTGTTAGGTCAAACCTATGAAAGTATACAGTTCTCACTTTTCTAAAATGATAGAAGCGGTATACAAAATAATAATGGAAGTGCACAGCATGACGACAGTAGGCAAGAGTTTTGTCGACTAAAGAATAGACAAAATGACATAAGATAAAATGATATAAGACAAACTGACATAAGACAAAATTACCTAAAATGACAAAAGACAAAATGGCACAAGAGAAAATACGGTTTCAGATAATTTATTTATCAAAGATGTACATAAATCACTTAAGCGAGAAACAAATATTACAAAATAAGTTTTAACTAATATTATTACATTCCAGAGAAACACAAAGTACTAAATTTTATTAAATTAAATGATAAAAGACACATGACATAAATATGTATGTCATTTTGACTATGACAAAAAATTAAATGACTTATGACACGTGACATAAATATGTCATTTTGTAAATTCTTCAGTCGACAAAAACCTTGTCTACTGTGGTCAGCTGTGGTCATGCTACACCTGCTGAGAGAGCTCCATAAAAGTTTTCGATTGTGTGTATTGTCCACCAACTCGCACTAGGCCAGCGTGATAAACTAATTAAATAAATAATGAAAAAAATCTTTTATTTTCAGGCATCGAGGCCTATAGCATGTCAAATTTCAAACTTCAAAACTCATTTATTCAAAATAGACTAAAATTATTAGTTCTTTTTGAACGTCAAAATTATATACATCAAAGACAGCCCCAAAAAGCGTCTTCCCTTCACCGCTTCCTAGTGTTATGTTAATCTTAATGTGGCTTCCCGCGGTGCGTGATATCACGCACTGCGACGTACGAGCTCAGACCGCCGCGCCGTGGGAAGAGACTAGTCCGTGTTAGCGCAGACGCATGCGTAGCAGTGCGTCGTATCCGCCGCGAGTCGATAACTGCAAAGATGCAATGTGAGTTCTCTCTTCGACATTTTAATCAGATGCGCCGTGACCTGCTGACCCCTACTGACCCCGCGAAAAATTTCGCCACTCATGCGGGTCAAGCGCCATTTATAGACGTCACACACAAAGGGATAATATTTCTACTAACATAGTTAAGTAATTTGTAAAGTTGGCTTCCCACGGTGCACGATATCATGCACCGTGGGAAGCCACCTTCACGCATCCACACTGACGGACACGCACCGTCGGAAGAGCCTCGGTGCGCTACGTAGCTGTGCGTGGTCGTCGGTTGTGCGTGGTCGTCGGCTGTGCGTGGTACCATCCGTAAAATCAAGCATCGTGGGAGCCACCTTGATACTAAGTTAAGTTACAATATTACATGACAAACAAACATAACAATCACAGAAAGCTTCATCAAGCCTCATGACTGACATGTAGCGTGATAAACCTACCCATTTTGGGTCCATACACCCTATCCTCAAATACCGTCAAGCCTGTTGGTGCTTTCCCTCACTCTGTGTATTATTGAAACAACTTTTTATCGCATTAGGTATGGGGTGCATGAAAAGAGCCTCCACGAGTAACGATACTTAAGTACGTCCGGCGCACCCTGGGCAGTCAGCCTCGCTACCAACCTTGCTGACTGGCTTATCTTTTCACCACAGCATGAGCTATTTTCGTATAGCTCGTGCTGATACGAGAGAAGAAAAACGCATTATTGTACAATAACCCTCCTAAACCCAATGCGTGAACCATTCTCTGTGTAGAGGTCCGTACACAGTAATGGCACAGCAATGATTATGCTATGCTAATGAAAGTGCGACAGTATTAACTGATTAAATCATATCACATCAATCGTCATTGCAAACAATCCGCTCAAATTATTCATTATTGTCCCTGGCAGATTATTCATTGTAGTGATCGGTCAATGGTTACCTTTAAGGAATGGTCATTTACGGGCTGTGTATATAATAACAGTTTTAGCCAGCGATTTTGTTCATGTACACGACTTTCTTTTTCGTTTTCGGTTAGTTCGGTTACGAACTGCATCCGATCCGAATCCATGAAAATACGTTCCAAAGTACTCATAGAACTTTTTGTATGGCAATTTACTCACTAGATCCGACTTCTGTCGTCCGAATCCTCTCCGTCATCCGTGAGTCTCCAATTCGGAAGAAATATTGACGGACTGAAGTAGCCGTAGTACTGTTTGTATGAACACTTTCGCATTACCTCGGATTCAAATCGAACATATGCCAAAGACGGCCCCCGAATTGCTTGGATTTGGATCAGAGATCGGATCAGTGCGTAACCGCTCTTACTCAGCATATTAATTCATTCTTGTTACTTTTCTAGCTCTGAACTAAGCTTTATTAAATTCCGTAGGTACTGCTATTAAAATATCATCGAGTTACAAACATACAAACTTTTACATTTTATGTGTTGTTAGTGAAATGGTTAGGTCTACATTAGGAAACTAGATATTGTTTTAGGCACTAACACTTTATCAAATTCTATTCTGTTGTTAAAGTATGATTGATTTACAAACATACAAACTTTTATATTAAGGCTTGTTCACACGTACCACAACTACACCACAACCACAACCACACCACAACAACAACACGTGGGCGGGCACTAATTTGTTTTGAAAATGAATAGTTTAAATATAAAATTGAAAGGAGTACGCTTCACTGGTTTGGGCATGTTCAAAGATTGAGTGAACGGTGATTAATAAAAGGAATTAATAAGGCGCATGTCAGTGGAAACGCCAATAGAGGACGCTCTAGAAGGACATACATTGATGTTATTGGTGATGTTCTGCAAAAAGACATGCGTAGTACTTTCAACCGAAGTGCGTGTATGACAAGATGTATGACCGTGGACGAAGCGAAAGGAGTATGTAAGGATCGTAGCATGTGGCGTTCTACAGTTTCTGCCTACCCCCATGGGAAAAAGACGTGAGTTTACGGGCCACGTTTTGCCGCCAAATTCAACCGTGGGGGTGATACCGACCACATCGCAACCACAACAAAACAACAAGCGACACCGCGCACTAGCGGCCAGCCACCTCACAAACATAACGTTGCGTCAACGCAACGACATCGCGCGCACGCTTGATGCCGGAGTCAATCTGTGTGTCTGCAAACACTAGCCACAAAGTAACCACATCGCAATTACTAGCGACAACGCAACCACATCGACATTTTGTAGTTACCACAACGCAACTACAAAAAGCTGCAGCGACACTATTCACACGTAACCACTGCTTGACCACTTTTTGTAGCTGCGATGTGGTGTGGTTGTGGTACGTGTGAATTCTCCCTTATAATCAGTGAAATGGTTTTGTCTACATTAGGAAACTAGGTATTATTTTAGGCAATAACTAGCTAGTTCCATTTTGGTACTTGTTCTGACTCTAACGAACGAGATGAATATGCAAAAGCATTTCATTTGCTACCTAAATATAACTTAAAAAAAAGGAGAAGGTTCTCGATTCGTCGGAATCTTTTTTTAACCCTTAACCACTGACGTACGTCTGAGAGACGTAGGGACGCACTTTAAACCATTATAACTTTTAGTGTCGTACGCGCACAAACTTGGCCTTCCCTGTACCTTTCTAGGATCCTGTGAGGCACGCGAAGCGGGGGCGAGGGTATGTGTGGTGCGCCTCTATCAGGTAAATATTGACTTCATAACGTCTGTGAGACGTAGCGTCAGTGTTAATGTCAGTTTTTATGTTATGGGTTAGTTTTTCTTTTAGGGCTTGAAAGGCGTAAAATGGCTTCTAATAAACGCCGTTCAACAGTCGGATGCTCGAAATCAAATAAACAGCCTCGAATCAAGTTAACCAGTCAAATTTTGAGAGTTTTGTAATGGAAAACTGTATTTTTTCGGAGTCCAACGATTTATCAGCTGATGAGCATGAGATGTTGGCACCAGAGTCTGCAATTAACTCTGAAGAGTTATTGGAGATTTTGGATACTTCATAATACAAATTCATATTCTAGAGATAATTTTATTTTAGAATTCTCCGAAAGGCAGCGTTGTTTTCAGTGTTCAAAACCTGCTTGTAAGACATGCCGTCAAAAAGGCGTTTATAATATTATAAAGTGCTATTTGCCCATTATAATTTTATGATCATTATATATACTTTAAAGTGTTATCAGTTCTGTATTAAAAATAGACTGATAAGTTTAGTTTATAAGTCATGGGAAGAGAGGCTATTTTTGTTACAGTTGATTTTTTGAAGTTTTTGATTTTGATATAAAAATAAATACTTAAAGTGCTGGTATTGCTTTCCCTATATTTATTCGATACCCAAGATATTAAACTAACAATATATAAACAAAAATAAACTATATCATAATCCAATAACTGATTATGGGCATTTAATTAAAGCATACGTCTCATAGACGTATGTCAGTGTTAATGTAAGTAAATACACGTCAGTGGTTAAGGGTTGTATGTTCCCCGATTACTCAAACACGCCTGGACCGATTTGGAAAATTCTTCTTTTGTTTGAAAGGGTATATACTTCTCAAGTGCTTCCATGGTCATCAGGTGAGGCTCTGATGATGGAATCCTGGAGAAATCGAGGGAAATCTTCAAATTTTATCAGCACACTTGAAGCGATTTTTGTTTGAAAGAGTATTCTCCCGAGGTGATCCCATTTAAATTTATTGAGGAAAGAAGAAGGAAGAAGAAATTCGGTGAAGATCTGATGAAGACCCTCGGAAATTGACAATGAAACAAATTACGCGCGGTTGCTGTAATTGCATGTTTATGTATTTTTTGTGCCACTTAAAATAGAAAAATAAAATTACTTTAAAAATAAAAGACAAACAGACTTCAAAAAAACTAAAAAGAGTAAAATTATTAGAGAAACAGAGACAGTTAATGGGGGATTTACACGGGTCGATTTTAGCCGTGCAGCAAGACACCAGTCGCATCGCTTCTAAAAATCGAATCATCGCCACCCTATTTACACCGGTCGACAAAAATCGCATGCGACTTGTTCATTTCTAGCGGAACAACACAGCGCAAAACACACCTCATGCGGCAGGCGATCGTCTGCAACTGACCATTTACACGGTCGATTTTAGTCACCCGCCGCATGCGGCTTGTCGCCGTACGGCAAAAATCGGATGGCACCCAACTTTGGGGCTTGCGATTTTAGTCACTTGCGGCCTAGTCGAATTGTCATTTAGACGATCGATTTTCGCCGTGTATATCCCCAATTACCGAGTCATTCGACAGCTAGTTTATCGAATCGTTCTGAGTCAGGGAGCAAGTGCGACTAAGGTCAAACACAATCAAGCAAAATAATAAAAAAAAACAAATAGTATCCATCCATCCAAAAAATCACTCCCCTAAACCAATATCAGAAATTAGTTTCAACTTCACCCCCACACAAAACCTATCGTAATTCCACCCTCCTATATTATAAAACAGTTTCATCCCCGCGTCATCTGCTGGCTCTAATGAATTAACTTTGAGCTTCGCGTCCAAAACTTTGGCACATAAAACTTGGAGGGGGTAAAAATTTAAAGACATTTTTAACAGCCCGTTGACAGTTTAATGCTCCTGTTTCGTCCCAGGTGGGTTGTTGAGGGTTGAACCCTTTTTGGGACCCTACATTTTCGCTGTGGAAAGGCTTGAACACGAAGTTAATCCCGAAAAGATATGTTGTAATTTTCTTTTCTGGATTTTTTTAGGGTTCCGTACCTAAAGGGTAAAACTGGACCCTATTACTAAGACTCCGCTGTCTGTCCGTCCGTCTGTCACCAGGCTGTATCTCATGAACCGTGATAGTTAGTTGAAATTTTCACAAATGATGTTATTCTGTTGCCGCTATAAAAACAAATCCTAAAAAACAGAATAAAATAAATACCTATTTAAGGGGGCTCCCATACAACAAACGTGATTTTTTTGTCGTTTTTATAGATAATGGTAAACCCTTCTTACGCAAGTCCGACTCACCTACTCACTTGGCCGGTTTTTTATTATTGGTAACCTACACTAGTAGGTAAAGCAAGAGTGTCATTGTATTTCTGTGAAGTTGATGCAAGCAGAATTATTTACTTTATTTTACTTGGATCTCCAATAGGTACAGAATGTTTTGTGGAAGGATCGACATAATTTTTCGAGGAATTGGGAATATCATTGGGTACCTAAAGCTGAATTAAAAATGGCATTTAGTTATTTTTATAATGAATTAGCTTTAGCCCGCGGCTTCACTCGCGTTTTAGAATTTGACAATCAACTCTTAACACACTACTAAAGTTACTATAATAACACATTTCAATCATGATTCGAAAGACATATGGCGCCATCTATTGACGTCATTGTTATTTTCTTCAGGAACGGTACTTTTTTTCGGGATGAAAGTTACTCTTTCACTGAGTTGCAAGAAAGATACCATTAGGTGATCATTAACTAATCCGTCATTAAGAATAATGTTTCCATTAAATTAATGGCTATTGCATGAACACTAATTAGGTCTTAGTTCGTTCTTCATTTACTAATTATCATATATTGAAATCATGGGGAGTTTGACACATCAAAAATTTATTTTAATGGATAGTTAATCATTCCATTAAATGTAGCTTCTTGCAATGGACAGAAGAGGTTAATGGAGCATTAACATTCTAATGAGAGCATTAAAATTTAATGGATCTTTCTTGCAACTGAGTGTATGTCCGTTTCTGTACAACTGACAACGTATATACAAAATTTCAAGATCATTGATTCAGTGGTTTAGGCGTGAAAAGGTAACACTCAAAGAAACTTACTTTCGCATATTTTATAGTTAGGATTCCATGACCTTTTCATTTATTTAAGAGATTTATTAAGCCTAAAACTGCCTGCAATAACTGAACAAATAAGAAGGTTAAAATAAAATTGCGCTTGTGTTATGCTCGTTTCCCACGGTGCATGATATCGCGCACCGCTGCGCACGAGCTTGCACCATGGGGAGAGACTCGTCCGTGGTAACGCGGACGCGTGCGGAGCGGTGCTCCGTATCCACATCACGCACCCTCATAATATGGCTTCACACGGTGCGCGATTTTACGGATGATACCACGCACAGCCGGTGCGCGCTCCCACACACCATGGGAAGCCAGCTTTACACGCAAATTTATACTTTCCAGGCGTGTATACTAGGAATTTCGAAAAGCTGTTCAATTTCTCATACCGAGATAACCCCACAATATTCATGGAGACATTTTTTATCACCATAATTAAGGTACGAAACCTTCAGGGCACGAATCCTACTCGCACTTATCCGATTTTTCTTTGGTTCGGTGTTCTCCTTAATATTTCGTACTGTTAAGAAAATTTCCAACTGCAAGGCTGTAAGAAACCTAAAAATAATTACAAAACTAACAACCCTTCAGCCCAACGCTGTTTTTTCTTGTTTCATAAAATTTTAATTTAGCTTTGTCCGTTTTTAAAGAATGGTAAAAGTTCCCGTAATTAAAAGACTTGGTTGTTTTTAAGATTTTTTTGTTGCCACGAACTAAATTGTGTCGACAAGTTTAAGTCCTTTGTGGGTGTAAACAGAACTCTTTATCGTGGAAAATATTATTAAGGTTGCATTTAAGATTCTTTTGAGAAAATTAACACACATTGTGTAGATGCCTTGAGTATGTTCTTTTCGTATGGGGACGGGTTACAATATAAAACGCCACACGCTGGGAATAGTCGCATGTGTTGCGAAGAGCCGCGGCTGCCCCGTGGTTCATGCGTAACGTCAAACTCCATCTCGATCTAAAAATGCCAACCATCAGGCAATACCTCAAACGCATTTCCAAGCGTTACTTCGACACTGCCCCTCCATCCAAACCCCCTAGTCGCCGCAGCTGCCGACTACAGACCCTCTCAAAAGTAAAGTTCGCCGTCCCAGGCACACACTTTTAGAACCCGATGACGAAATAACCGTAAATCGACCAGCACAATACACAACGTCCGCCGCCGTCCGGCATACCGTCCTCGCCGACGAGGCCCGTTGCGACGTCCCACCGCCGCCGGTCACGATCCACCGAGCTCTCCCGTCGTAGAGCCGGTCGTTTCTTCAGAATCCGCAGTCACACCTATAATTCAGCCTTCATCAGGCTGTCTCTCCCCCCCCCCCCCCCCCTAAGTACCCGCCAGCAACGCCCTAAGCCAAGGTCCGAGTCCCACTAGGGGTCGCCCTTAGTGCTGTTGTTGCAGGTAGTCATGATGTTAGTGTAGTACAAGTAGTTAGCTTAGGTTAAGTATTTTACTTCCCCCCCCGCCATTGGCTGGAGACCCTTCAGTTCTCGCCATTAACTGCCCGGTTACGTAGAAATCATCTTCTAGGACGATCTACAGAAGTAAAAGAGACGCGTATTGATTCAACTAAACTCAGCACGCTTGGTGGTAGGAGCTATACGGTCTACTGGCTAGCTGCCACCTTCACATTAAAGTCACAGTTTGCTGTGTTCCGTCGTTTGTATGTGAGAGCCAGAGGGGTATAAGAGAGTCCCTCTATAGATCTGTTACTTGAATTCGTGTGCTCCATCTTAGACCCTGTCTGTGCTTACCACCACGTGCGAGAGGCAAACGCGACCAAGTCAACAATTTCCATAGCAACGTATGTATTAACAATGCGACTTCTCCACATCTATTTATTTTATTTATATACTCTTTATTGTACATAATACACCAGTTAGCAAAAACGAATATAAACATTAATTTACACAATATTATGTACAATGGTCGGTCTTATCGCACAAGGCGATCTCTTCCAGAAAACCTTAGTATGGACTGGAAGAACGGAAAGAGATAACGGGCAGTTTAGGTCTATCTATCTACCACGCAATGCATATTGTTGTTTTATTTGAAAGCTATTGAAATTACGAATGTGATACGCAATTCCGAACAACCGACTTCAAAAAAACTAAAAAAAGAGTAAATAATTACAATATTATAAAATTGACAGATTCAGAAGTCGGTGCCTTCAATTTGGGTCAGCGTGGATTAGCACCGACTTCTGAATCTGTTAATTTTATAATATGTTAATTATTTACTCTTTTTTAGTTTTTTTGAAGTCGGTTTTTCTTTTATTTTTAAAGTAATTTTATTTTTCTATTTTAAGTGGCATAAACAGTACATAAACATGCAATTGCGGGTAAGTTGCTGTTATCCATTGAAGAGTTTGATTGTCAATCTCCGAGGGTCGTCATCAGAACTTCACCAAATTTAAATGGGACCACCTCGACAGAATACTCTTTTAAACATAACATCGCTTCAAGTGTGCCTATAAAATTTGAAGAGTTCTCTCGATTTTTCCAGTATCTCATCATCAGATCCTGACCTGATGAACATGGGACCACCTGGGAAGTATACCCTTTCGATCAAACGAAGAATTAACCAAATCCGTCCAGGCGTCTTTGGAGATCGGTGAACATACTTAAAAAAGATTCTGACAAATTGATAACCTCCTCCGTTTTTTGTCGTCGCTTAAAAACATTAACTCCTTATAACAGGAATAAATTATAGAAAATCAAGAAGAATATTGCGAATACTCGTGACGTTTGAATAAAAGGCAAGCTTGAAGGGAACAGTGCAGTTAAACAGACACCCATTAAAGATGCCACGCCCTTGACGTGTGGGACAAGGGATAAGCGAATGTAATTCTGTCTGTCTGTTACGCTTTCACGCCTAAACCGCTGAACCGATTTTAATGAAACTTGGTACAAAGATAGTCTGAAACCTGGAGAAGGACATGGGATACTTTTATTCCGAAAAATACGGAATACGCGATAAATCACATCCACGCGGACGAAGCCGCGAGGGACGTCAATTTTGATGTAAAACTTACTTGCTTTCGAAACTCAGATCACTGAAGTTGTTCAGTTTAAGCTCTAAGCTTAATATAGAATTAGATTGATCACATCTGTTGTATGTGGGACGAGCTGTGGGCAAATTCACTACGGAGTCCATACAACGTTAGACGAAGTCGCGGCAGGCTCAGTAGGAGATACCCGTCGCCCGACCTGTAACAGGCCCGAGAAGGCGGCGCGCAGTGTTCCGTGCATGCCTCTCAGGAGGACGTGGGGCAAGGCCCCACAGAAGCAGAGGTCCGCCAGGGGTTGGCGGACCGAGGCCGGCGGGGGTCGCGGTGCATGCAATTGCGAATCCTACGACCCCGGCCAAGTGTTAGCAGAAGGAACACCGTGGGTTTTTAGCCGGTAAGAATCCAGCGTACCCCTTCGCTTTCCCCGGGCGCAAGGCATCCATGACAAGTTAGACATTGGAAGGATTGGGAGCAGAAATCCTTAAACTGAGAGGAGTTGCAAAGAGGGTACGGAGGCCTTTGCCCTGCAGTGAGACGATCATGGCTTAGTCAGAATAATAAAAATGTACTTTGCTTGGTGGTAGAATCTATACAGTCCACTTGGCTAGATCCCTCACATTAAAGTAAGATCCCACGCAGTTCCGTTGCAAGTATGTGAGAGCCAGAGGGGTATAGGAGAATCTATCTTTATCTTTGTTACTTGAATTCAAGTGCTCCATCTTCAACCCTGCCTGCGCTTACCATCAGGTGCGACTAGGATCAATCCCGACCAATACAAAAAATAAAACAAAAAAAATAGAGGAAATACAAACAACAACTAAATAATAAGGTCTGTAAATGAAAGAACTGGTATTGAACGCTCCTTTGCGGATCTTATGTTGGAGCCTAAAAGAATAGATAATCTATTAACTAACCACCGCGAGTCGGTTATTTCAATGGTGTGTTGTGAATTCTCTTTCACTTGGTATCTTGGAATGACAAAATAGCTTCGAATCATATTTGTCAACACGTTTGGAGCAGTGGCTAAGCAATTGGTTTCTGTGCTACGGGTCGTGGAATTTATATGGCCTACAGATGGTTGTTTCGGGTCTGGGCGTTTGTGTATGTGAGATTTGTGTCTGTAAACCCACCTACGATACAAGAGAAATTGTTGTGAGGAGCAGTTTAAAAAAAAACTCGCTTCCATATAGACGGACACGCACCGTTGGGAGAGTCTCGATGCGTTGCGTGGTTGTGCGTGGTCGTCGGTTGTGCGTTGGTATCATCCGTAAAATCTCACACCTTGGGAAACCATCTTTAGAAATCATACAAACCGCCAGGGGTCCAATTATACTAATATAAACTTTCATCAATTGCAACTGAATCGTTCATTCAGTTTTCGTTTTAAAAACTGTCAAAAGGTTTGGTTTTGTTTTTGTTGTCAAACAATTTGACAGTTTTTGTAAACGAAAACTGTTCGAATAAACGATTCAGTTGCAATTTATAAAAGTTTCTGTTAGTAGAATTGGGCTCCAGATGAGTTTTAACTCAATCTCTGTTCGTTCGTAACTTGGACCACTCTCCAATAAGTAATAACTCAATGTCAGCTCCAAAGATATTTCGCCAATTTCGAGTTCTTACGATTTAGAAATTCTCATTATAATTCTTTTGTTTCCAGTTTATTCAGAGGCGCTGGAGTTTGATATAACCAGACGGCATGTATTAGTTTCATTTTGAATGTCAATGGTGGAATATTGAAGAACTTCTTAAGATTTTAGATCGTTTTATTTGATATCTACTGAATAAATTGACGACTATTTTAATATAATAGGTTCGAGGTGTAGAGGGGCTCGTGGCTAATTAAGAACTGCATGGATCCTACGATTTGCGAGGTTAGGAAAATTAATAGTTTAATTCACGCGGACCACATTTTGCCGCCAATTCAACTGTGTGGGCGATCGATACCGACTACCTCGCCACCACAACGCAACCACCGGCGACACCGCGCACTAGCGGCCAGCCATCTCGCAAACACAACGTTGCGTCGACGTAATGACACGTAATGACGCCTCATTCAGGCTTGCGCGCAGTCTATCTGTCTTTCTGCAAACACTAGCCACATCGTTACCACATTTTTTCACAGTTTTCACACGGTTTTTGGCAAGCAACAAAAGATAAATACCTAATTTAATTCATTGAGCATTCACACCATTGGATTACACGACTACGTGAGCGTCCGACATTTAGGACTGTATACATCTATATGTATATGTTGCGGGCAACGTGATTAACTGGACATTATTAATAAGGACCGGCCATTATTAATAATGCCCAAGAGGGATGGGCAAAGTGATTAATTTATCACTTTGACCGGTCATTATTAATAATGCGCGACGGCCCGTGGTCCATGTAATAAGTCAGTGTTTGCACAATAAAAACAAATGAAAAACTTAAGGGGATGTTTGGAAGGTTGTTTGGGTTTTCAAAGGAGAGTCGACGGAGCCCCGCTGTGCGGGGCTCCTACTTCTGTCTGCAGGGTTTAAAGTAACCTAACACGAAGGGAATGACGGGGGCTTCGTTTGCTCGCTTCGCTCGCTGACTCTAGCCCCCGTCATCCCCTTCCTAACCTAACCTGTCCGAGTCGGGGTGCCCCAAATGAATGACCAAATCTATTTACTTCACACATTGCCGGTGGACCAGCAGGTATTCTATTTTTATCAAAATAAATGTAGGTAACTAATGATGTTATTACATTTTTAACTGTTTATTTTTAACTACTAAGTTCAATAGTTTATTTTTTGTTAACTTTTCATGAAAATTTTGTAAGTTTAATTTCATTTAATAAACAAAAACACTACAGTTCACCTATTTTATTACTTTGCCCAAAATAGGGTGGGCATTATTCATAATGGCCGGGAAAAGTTATTAATCATGCTGTTTTAATCACATTGCCCAATTGAGTCGGGCATTATGAAAAGAGACCGGCCATTATTAATAGTGCCCGGATTTATCAAATTGCCCGTAACATATACATCTATTGACATAATTATAATGAAACTAGAGGTGGCTCGCGGTTTCGCCCGCTTGGATGTCGTTTATCGCGTATTCCGTATTTTTCGGGATAATACAATTCAATCATGATTCGACAGACACGTGGCGCCATCTATTATTGTAATTGTTGTGTTCCTTGAGAACAGTACTTTTTTTCGGGATGAAAGGAACTCTATGTCCGTTTCTGTACACCTGACAACCAATATGCAAAATTTCAGGATGATCGGTTCAGGGGTTTAGGCGTGAAAAGTTAACAAACAAACTTATTTCGCATTTTTAATATTAGTTAGGATTAGGATTGTAACGATGCTAAAACTGTACATTAAATTTATTTAGAAAGAAGTAAGCAACGCATCTTAGAAACGACATTGATGGCAAAAATGTAGTTTTTAGAATTTTTGTGTTTGTATGTTTTATCTTCGCGCCAATACCACAGAACAGATAAAAGACGTTTATCTGTTCTGTGGCCAATACTACTGAAAAGATTCAGTTAAGATTTTGGCAGCCACAGAGCGGGTCAGGTTATACAATACAAACTATCACGCTATTGAGTGTAGGTGATGAACAGTAACGTAAAGTGATATGCACTCCAAATTGTTTAGTTGTTACGACACAACGTTGTTTTCCAACTTCCATGTGGACGAAGTCGCGGGCACAGCTAGAACTATCTACAAGAAGAACTTACTAACAAACTGACAGACAAACTACTAATCAGACCTCACGGTATAATCGCTCCTTCAACCAAATGATGGTGGTAATTCATCTCAGGATATTTGTCACCAACTTCAACGCTCAATACAGCTTCAAACTACATAACTGTACCAAACTTTGGGAACAAAATATATCAATGGAATTTATCAAATTAGTCATAACTAATGTGACCATATTTTTTCAAAAAGCAGGACTCCTCCAAATAAGTAATATGAATAAAACATATTATAGAAGACTAGTGGTGGCTCGCAGCTTTGCCCACGCTGATGTCGTTTATTATCGACGTTGTTTCGAGATAAAAGTAGCCTATATCCTTTTAAAGGTTCCAGACTGTCTCTGTACCAAGTTTCATCAAAATTGGTTCAGCGGTTTAGGCGTGAAAGTGAAACAGACAGACAGAGTAACTTTCGCATTCATAATATTATTATCATCATCATCATTCAGCCGAAAGATGTCCACTGCTGGACATAGACTATTGTAAGAATGATCAACCTTATGCTAAAAACGCATCGAACTTAAACGGGCACATCGCACAAACGCGATCACCAACATGACTTTAGTCAACATGATCGCCAGTGACGCCAAGTAATTGTGGTTTCATATGTGCCTTAATGTAAAATCTGACTCATAAAGGGTTCTTGTGTAATCTGTTGGGCTAGTTCTATTATCTTTCAGATGAGCAATTTCCTTGAAAATAATTATCAGGTTTGGTTTTTAGATATGAATGGAAAGGAGGAGCTCGTGACTAAATAATTACAGCCGCATAGACCGATCTTCCGGGTTAAGCCGCGCTTGCCGAGGTTGCTCTGTGGATGGGTGACCATTTACCATAGCGAGTTTCCTGCGTGCTTTGGAAAGCACGTAAAGCCGTTAGTCCCGGCTGTCATTTGTAGATCTTTGACAGTCGTTACTGTTGGTCAGAAGCCAGAAAGTCTGACAACCAGTCTTACCAAGAGTATCGTATTACCCAGTTACTGGGTTGTGGAGGTCTGATAGGCAGTCGCTCCATGTAAAATACTGATATTCAGCTGCATCCAGTTCGACTGGAAGCCGACCCCAACATAGTTGGGAAAAGGCTAGGCAGATGATGATGGTTTTTAGATATGAATTTGTGAGATGTTGCCATGACTTGTTGATGTTATCCTTGGATATCCCTTATGTTGTGGCTGTCAAAATGCGCGGTGCACCGCGTGCGTGATTTTAATTCGCGGTTTGATTCGCGGATTAATTCGCGTAATTAAAACGTCGATATCTCTTATGCTACGATAGCTAGCTCTCTACAAGTTACGTCGTTGGAATCGTTATTCAATTACCTATCCGATGATATATGTATTAGTATAATTAGACTTACAATGTATTAGCAATTTTCGTGTATTTTTCCGTTTAGGGAAATTTTCGCATTTTTTTGCGAAAATTATATTTTTCATAATAAAACTAAACTATTATTTAACAAAACTATTGTTTTATTTGCATAAATACACCTTATTCCACACTAATAAAACAAAAGAACAGTACTCGAAACAAATATTTATGATACTACAAGCTTATCAGTTAAGTGCCGACAGCTGTGGGTGGGCCGTTGTAAACAAAAAAAAAGGTCGGCTTACGACTTGTATTTGGAGAAGTGTTTATGCGAAGTGGCTTGGGTTTTTTGTTTCTACTAATGGGTGGTCCATATACTTATCGTAAACAACAGTCTCGGCTGTTATAATTGTTTAGTTAATTAGTAACGACTAACCAAAACAAACACGGGAACACGAGGAGCGCAAAACACTCTCTCAAACAATGGGTCACAGATCAAATTATGTTGACTAAATGGAAAATACAAAGTTACATTCTACATTTTGAAGATATTTACGAATTGATTAAGCACAAAAAAAGGTATGCTGCCTAACAAATACGTAAAGATAATCAACAATCAAAATGATCAATTTTACGAAAAATTCCACCCCTTGGGGGCCTCTTGATAATAAAAAAATGTGACTTTTTGATTTTTTGAAAAAAATACAGTATAATGCCTATTTATCAATAAGACGATACATATAAACATTATTAATGTATTTTATTCAGTTAATTAGTAAAAAAACTTACCGATAATGTTGCGATGACCGCCGCGGCAGGCACCGGCGGCCGACTCAACGGCTTTTTCATTTCGCAATTTTGCATATTAATTGTTGTCCAATTCACATTATGATTATTATTTTATGATTAGCACATACACAGACACGTTCTAGCACAAAAACACACACAAAAACACTTATTTTTTCACAAAATTAACACGACACAACATAACACGACTATTTACGGCGACAAAAAAATGGCGGACTAACGCGGCACCTTTTTTATTTTTCTTATTACTTGTCAACCGTACATTTTAAAGCTTTGACACATGGGCTTTTTATATTGCCTGATATTCTAGTTGCATCCGAAAAAATTTTTGCGTGTCAAACACAACTTTACTTTGCCAAATTTGGTAAGGAACACGACGCGCCTAAATTGGTCACGTCGTGACCAACCACGCACGTGGCGACTTTTTTTTTGGTCATGACCTGATATTTAAACCTCAAGGCATTTTTTTTCTGAAACTATTGATAAATACGCTTATTTTTTTTTCTATTATACTTTCTACGTAACCGGGCAGTTATTGCGAGACCTGAAGGGTCTCCAGCCAATGCTGAGGAAGTAAAATACTTTACCGAAGCTAACTACATAAACTACACTAATATCATGACTACCTGCAACAACAGCACTAAGGGCGACCCCTAGTGGGACTCGGACCTCGACTTAGGGCGTTGCTGGTGGGGGTTAGGGGGGAGACAGCTTGATGAGGGCCGAATTATCGGTGTGACAATAAATACACGCCCGTTTTACATTGAATTCATTGCCACGGATTGACTATTTTTCAAAGCGGGAATTTTCTGTTTTTGGGACAGGACTGTCCCGCTCAAAGCAAGACATATGGTCACATTAGTCATGACTAACTCTAATATATAGATCGCATTAACTATGACGTATATTAACCACAAATACGGCTGTACATTCATTGTAATAGGTACAATAAATCTATTTGTTAATGTAATGTATTATCTACGATGTATTATCGTGATTAATTTGCTATTTGAAAGTCGTCGACTTATGGCTGAATCCTATGATATACATAACCATAACCGCCCAATTACTGTCCCACTGCTGGGCATAAGCCTTTCTTCAGAATGAGATAAGTTTTAGACCTTAGTCCAACACGCTGGGCTGGTGCAGTTATCGGACTACACACACCACCGAGAACTTTTTGGAGCCCTTTCAAGGGTACATGTTTCCTCACGATGTTTTACTTTCTCCCTTGTGTATTCATCAACAATGAAGCATGGACTTCATTGCTTTACATAGCAGACCTAACATAGAAGACTCGCTTTGTCGCCCCTTCGCTACGCTCGCCACCTCCCCCCATTCGCTGCGCTTCGGCCTCGTGCCTATTTATTCTGTGCTCGTGCACTCGTTACATCCTCCCCCCCTTTGTCCACGCCAGCAACGCCCTAAGCCGAGGTCCGAGTCCCACTAGGGGTCGCCATTAGTGCTGTTGTTGCAGGTAGTCATGATGTTAGTGTAGTAGAAGTAGTTAGCTTAGGTTAAGTATTTTACTTCCCCCCCATTGGCTGGAGACCCTTCAGGTCTCGCCAATAACTGCCCGGTTACGTAGAAACCGTCCCCAAGGACGACCTACAGCAGTCAAATAGAAAAAAAAAAAAAAAACTCGTTACTATCAGGACCTACTTCGCGAGCTTCTGGCTCCTCGCTTTTAAATAACACTCTAGGGGTAAGACAGACTCTGACCACGTGTAGTCGGGGTGCGCTGAGTCGGATTAACATTACTTTCCGCTGTGTGAAAATAATGTTGTGCGAATAGTTATTTGGAAAATTAAATTGGCAATAGCCAAATAAGTATTCGACTAAAACAAAATTTCTGAATGATTTTTTGGCCAAACGATTATGGTGGCTTATAATTATTCGGCGAAATAAAATTAGGGAAAACATTGCTTCGGCAAACATTACGTCGACGAATCGTTGTCGGCGTAATGAAATTCGATATAAAATACTTCGGCCAAAACACGTGCACCCCAAATTAGCTTAACGAACAGTTAATGATAGGTTGGTGTAATATCCCTCTGGAGTTATATCTAGGCTCTTTTGCAATCTGAACCTATGTTATCTTTTATGGAATATTCATTTAACTCAGATTATTTTTTCTCTATCTACCTACTTGTTCATCGATTTATCGTCACCCTCCCCGCTAACTGTTGTAACTAGCAATTGATAATTTTTCAGTGCAATCCTTACAGAGTGACGTAACTGCTTCAAATGAATAGAAATAAATAAATAGATACCTGAGGGCTTTAGGGCAACTACTAACCAATCGCGACGTCCCACCGCCGCCGGTCACGATCCACCGAGCTCTCCCGTCGTAGGGCCGGTCGTCTGTTCAGACTCCGCAGTCACACCGATAATTCAGCCCTCATCAAGCTGTCTCCCCCCCCCCCCCTATGTCCACGCCAGCAACGCCCTAAGCCGAGGTCCGAGTCCCACTAGGGGTCGCCCTTAGTGCTGTTGTTGCAGGTAGTCATGATGTTAGTGTAGTACAAGTAGTTAGCTTAGGTTAAGTATTTTACTTCCCCCCCATTGGCTGGAGACCCTTCAGGTCACGCCAATAACTGCCCGGTTACGTAGAAACCGTCCCCTAGGACGACCTACAGCATACAAATAGAAAAAAAAAAAAAAAAACTACTAACCAAGCCAAGAGTAAGCCAAAAGCAATATAAAAAAGTTTTTAATTCATTAATAAAGCCACAGCTAACGCAACTACTGAAAAATTATCAATTGCTAGATACGACAGTTAGCGGGGAGGGTGACGTTATGTCGATGACTGACCTACACTCCTGCTTACCCATTTTGGAATAACAAGTGCTAATAACGAACGTTTTTTGATAGTTTATCTGTTACCTACCTACGTTTAATGTTTACAATAAGCTATCTGGGTGAAAAGAAGATAAAAGTTATTGGTAGTGATAACTTTGATAACCTATCTCCAATAATCGACTGACGCATACTAAAAAAATACAGAATACCAACTCCGAACTGGATTGATGTGTGTATTACCTTATTTACCTTTCAGATATTCAGTTTTTACGTGAAATAAAACTCTTAGGCTCAGTTGCAACAACTTACTATAACCATAACTTTACCAAATTTTCTGTCAAATCAGTACAAAACTACTATATATATTCTATATCGTCGCGGGAGCAACGCTACGCGGCGCGGTGCAGCGCCATTTTGAGTCGCGGCCTCGCCGCGTGTTCAGTTCATAATTAAGGGCTCCGTTTGGGTCCGAAACTTGTCGGACAATCCCGAAAAATGCATGTGAGTAAACCGTATTCCTAATCTTAACTAATATTATAAATACGAAAGTAAGCTTGTTTGTTACCTTTTCACGCTTAAATCACTGAACCGATCATCCTGAAATTTTGCATATACGTTGTCAGGTGTACAGAAACGTAGGTACATAGACTACTTTTCATCCCGAAAAAAATTACTGTTCCCGAGGAAAATAAAAATAACGTTCATAGATGGCGCCACGTGTCTTTCGAATCACGATTGAATTATATTATTATAGAAACTTTAGTAGTGTGTTAAGAGTTGTTTTGAGCTTAATTAACGCGAGCGAAGTCGCGGGAAAAATCTAGTTAATCATAAATAGTAAGTTTGTTTGTTTGTTACCTTTTCACGCCTAAACCACTGAACCGATCATCCTGAAAAAGTACTGTTCCCGAGGAAAACAACAATAACGTTCATATGATAATAGATGGCGCCACGTGTCTTTCGAATCATGATTGAATTATACTATACCGAAAAATACAGAATACGCGATAAACATCCACGCGGGCGAAGACGCGAGCGACGTCTAGTAGGTCATATTTAGCTTAATAACCCCTAAAAAATTTAATTTCGCGGACCAACTGATCGCATTCATCTTAACGCTAACATCATCATCATCATCATCTGCCTAGCCTTTTCCCAACTATGTTGGGGTCGGCTTCCAGTCGAACCGGATGCAGCTGAATATCAGTATTTTACATGGAGCGACTGCCTATCAGACCTCCACAACCCAGTAACTGGGTAATACGATACTCTTGGTAAGACTGGTTGTCAGACTTTCTGGCTTCTGACCAACAGTAACGACTGTCAAAGATCTACAAATGACAGCCGTGACCAACGGCTTTACGTGCTTTCCGAGGCACGGAGGAAACTCGCTATGGTAAATGGTCACCCATCCACAAACCAACCTCGGCAAGCGTGGCTTAACCCGGAAGATCGGTCTATGCGGCTGTAATTATTTAGCCACGAGCTCCTCTTCATCTTAACGCTAACGCGATCGAATATTTAGAAAAACTCTCGTTTAGCACTCTGGTGAGCAGAATTCTTCACGATGTTTTCCTTCACTGACGCAAGTAGGTAGATAATAATTAAATTCTAACTCTAAAATCATAAAAAATTGCGTAACCTACATGGTGGTCATTCAGGGGTACCTCTTAGGCTCAATTAACACCACCGCGGAATGGAAAGGAAGCGAATTTTTGCAACGAAATTGTACATAGCATAATGAATTTTATGTCAATCGTATAAAGTTCAAACTAAATATGAGCCAAAAAAAGGTCTCGCGTCTTCCGGGGAATCCTCGCGCATCCTCGAGAATTCCCCTAGCTACTGTCGGCGCAGTCTGTTGCATCCGCTGGAAGTGGCGCGAACGGGAGTCGGTCGGGACGGTCACAGTAGTGCGGTGCCAAGCGTTTATGATGATGATGCGCTGGAATGCGCGAGGAGCTCGTGGCTAAATAATTACAGCCGCATAGACCGATCTTCCGGGTTAAGCCACGCTTGCCGAGGTTGGTCTGTGGATGGGTGACCATTTACCATAGCGAGTTTCCTCCGTGCCTCGGAAAGCACGTAAAGCCGTTGGTCCCGGCTGTCATTTGTAGATCTTTGACAGTCGTTACTGTTGGTCAGAAGCCAGAAAGTCTGACAACCAGCCTTACCAAGAGTATCGTATTACCCAGTTACTGGGTTGTGGAGATCTGATTGGCAGTCGCTCCATGTAAAATACTGATATTCAGCTGCATCCGGTTCGACCGGAAGCCGACCCCAACATAGTTGGGAAAAGGCTAGGCAGATGATGATGATGCGCTGGAATGCGCGGGAATTCTCGAGCATTCTCGCGAATTCGCGCGCCTTCTAGCGTCGCGAGGCGAAATTGACGCTTCCATTCCAGTCCATCCCGTGGCGGTGTAAATTGAGGCTATGGATGCTCTACCTCTGGACTTCCACTTGACACTACTGTTTTGGACACCCTGATTTTCACCAAATTTGTATGAAGTGAGTCTACTGTAACTATCTGTTTTGTATGTACAACTTGCGTGAGGTGAATATGCTCCTGATAAACAAATCAAAGTGAAAAAACTAGATAGCTTATTTGGTGGGATTACCACCGGCCTCGGTGGCGCAGTAGGCAGCGCGTAAGTCTCATAATCTTAAGGTCGTGAGTTCGATCCTCACCCGGGGCATATCTTTTGGATTATATTATACTTCATTTTCTGAAGTAGACTATACAAGGTTATTCGGAAAGGGAGTACTAATCCAAAAGGGTGTTAAAGTACCCATAATAAAAAATAACTTTTGTTCTACAACTTTTCGCAAAAGTCATTAGTTTAAGAGAAGTAGCACTTCAAAGATTTCACAAAAAATAAGCATAAATCTATCAATCCTCAGCTATGGTCAACTGTGTTTACTTTTAGGTCATATTTAGGGTCTCGGATTTGAAGCTCCAATTTTTGAATTCGTGTTTTCAGTATTTGTCTGAACTATGAATTAAATACAGCTCATTTGCGAAAAACATAGCTAAACGTGAAAAGCTATTTATAACTGTGTTATAATTGGCTCGCTGCCGGATACTGTTTTATTTATAGAAACGGTTCTTTTGCACATAAAAGAAGGCGTCCATTTAATACGGACTCGAATGCATTGCCGAATAATGTGAAAATAAATATCTACGTACTATTTCTTTCATAAAACTTAAATGGGTATGTAGAGGAAGTTTGAAAGTGGCGCCTGTGACAGAAAAGTTGAAAAGGAACCGATTATCTTGTTAAGTGATGAGGAGGGACGAAAAGTATGTGACTAAGGGAGTGATGAATATAAATGTTGATGGATGAAGGGGAAGAGGGAGACCAAAGAAAAGATGGATGGATTGTGTGAGACGATGATATGAATGAAAAGGAAGTAAAATGATAGCGGGATGGATACTAGGGGAGAATGGAAGAAGAATACATTTTGCACCAACCACAAGTAACTTGGGATAAGGGCAGGTAGAAGATTTATTTCATAAAACATTCATTGGGTTACAAAGATCACATAGTCGTGACTCTGTATAACATTGGTACTGAATTCAGTCACATCTGTTTATACTTAAACACCCAAAGTTGCTAGTCTATCGGTTTTTTATCGGATACATTTCGGAGAGTGTGCTTCAGATCTGCATTATCTAATTCTTCCCTTGCCCTTTTTTCTATCGGACGGCCAGAAGCACGAAAAAGCGCCATCGTTTCATGGTTGATATACCAAAAACCCGAATGAAGTGCTTTGATTCCACTTTCATTGTGAAAACCGCCAAACAGTGGAATGCGCTGTCCGAGTGGGTGTTCCCCGACAGCTACCAGTCTGGGTGTCTTCAAGTCACAAATGAATCGGTTTGTCCTGGACAAGCGTGCTCCATCGTAGACCGCATCGTCGCTTAATATCAGGCGAGATCGTGGTCAAACGCAGGCCTAGTACCAAAACAAACAAAAAAAAACCCTTACACTAACTAAGCTAGGCTGAAAAAATTAAAAAGATACAGCCAGTTCTAAACAATTTCAAGGCTAAAATCTCGTCTAGACTAAATATATAAAAATAGAATTTCAATCATCGTGAATTATAGGTCTATTCAGGCAGTAATTTTTATTTCGCTTTTCTTGGAATTTTATTCGACGTAGATAAAGGCTCCTACACACAATGCCACCGGCTTTGCCGCCGGCACTGCCACGCGGCTTGCCGGCGGCTGTTTAACCAGGCCGCCGGGTATAACGCCTATTGTCTTACACCCGCGCGGCAATAAGCCGGTGACAAAGCCGGCGGCATATGTGTAGAACCCATAACATAGTTTTGGGAGCCTGGAAATCCTAAAGATTTCATTGTATTTGGCTGCATTATCAAGGTCAACGTTTTTTTGTTTCAAATGCACCAACATCTCAATTGCGTATCACATTTGGTATTTCAATACAATTCATTTTCAATGTCATTTCCAATACAACAATATTCATTGCGCGGTACATAGTTGTGGAGAAGTCAGATTGTTAATACATACTTTGCTATAGAAACTGTTTACCCATCAAATGTATACTGGTGTATAGAGAAAATTAAGGCTATTGAAATTACGAATGTGATACTCGTACGCAATTCGGATGCTGAATTCAATTATCATGTGCGTTAACGGTGAAGGAAAATATCTTGAAGAAACCTGCCCAAATGAAGGACCCAAAAAGAAAAAAAGTTCTCAATGGTGTTTGTAGTCAACCTGCACCAGGAAAGCAATTCTACAAACAAATTGCCAAATCGCAAAAGAAATACCATCGTCAGTTTTCTCCAAAAATATTTGGCTTTGTTTGGGTAATTCATCAACTCGTCCTACATGCCTACGGCCCATTTAGGACGACTTGCAGAAAATCAAAATAAATAATATTTTAATTCTGCAACTCGTCCCACGTTTCTTTTTGTGTGGAACTTTAAACTTTATCGACATTTGGTACAGTTAGTAAGACAAGATTTAACAAAAAAAATTAAGAATATTTAGGTTCTACTTTCGTTTTGTTTATAGATTATTTGACGGAGTCGCACTACGGCCGCTACGCGTAACGTCGTTTATATTTATAACAGCCCTTATTCTTGAAGGTGCATTTTTTCTTGGATCAGTCGCGTTACAGCCGTTCTACCTAAACACTCAACGTCAGAAATGCCTGTGATGAGAAAAGAATCACACAGATCACATTAGCATTTTGTGAAGCATGATACCAGGCGAGCAGACTTATCAGGAGATACTTTTTTCGCCCACACACACGCAATAATGTTGACAATATTGTATTGGCAATATTATTGCGAATATAATTGCGGGTCAGACGCGGTAAAATAAAAATTAAATGTGGAATTAACATTTTGTGAAGCATGGTACTAGGCAAGCAGACTTATCAGGAGATACTTTTTACGGACGCTAGAAAGTCTACATCGGGCCAATGAAGGGCCTGGTAGAAGCGTCCGTGAAGCTCCTTGCTCCGCCATACCTCCCTGTGGCCATTTAACTTTTTTTATTATTTACATACTAACACTTTTGCTACTGATTGTACCTTTTCTCATTTTAATAGTAATGTGGGACGAGTTGCAGGATTAAAATATTATTTATTTTGATTTTTTGCAAGTCGACCTAAATGGGCCGTAGGCATGTAGGACGAGTTGATGAAATTACCCCTTTGTTTTTGTTGGAAAACAATTTGACAGTTTGTGTTAACGAAAACTGTCGTATGCCCGATTCCTATTGTTAAGGTGGAAATTATAATCACTGAACTACACAGTAATGAATATTTTCGCAAACATTTTGGCGGGAAGCGCTAACGTCAAGTCCCTCGTCCGTCACTCCGGTTGAAGGCGACTTACTAGTCCCGTGGCTAGCCATTAGCCGAGCTTACTCAAATATACCTTTGGAAATATGCATTCTAACCCTTCTGCTCTTCGCCTATATGAGCAGTTAGCGAGCTAAGATTAACATGATCAACCCAATCCTTTGTCTTTGGCCATGCAATAGCATTCAACACATGCTTTACACTATTGTTTTTGCAATATTTCTAAAACTCGCGTACGTAAAGACTTCTTCTCGGTCGCCAAGTAATTCTAACCTTACAGACTCACACTGTGAACAAAAACGAATCGTTTTGCTTACCAATCGTAGCATTTCTACTGCCAAACTGGGGATGTAAATGGACTCGAAAGCTAATTTTACCTGTGATAACTACTAACCTATTTCTTTGGTTCTACTATGCAAAGCTTCTGGTCTTTGCCTCATTATTGGTAAAGATTCAAAAGTCATCATTTTAACCAATGGCGCTCGGTAAATTATAGGAATCGGCTGTTAATGAACGTTTCGGCTTCTGTTTGGCAGCGATCATCATCTGCCTAGCCTTTTCCCAACTATGTTGGAGTCGGCTTCCACTCGATCCGGATGCAGCTGAATATCAGTATTTTACATGGAGTGACTGCCTATCAGACCTCCACAACCCAGTAACTGGGTAATACGATACTCTTGGTAAGACTGGTTGTCAGACTTTCTGGCTTCTGACCAACAGTAACGACTGTCAAAGATCTACAAATGACAGCCGGGACCAACGGCTTTTACGTGCTTCCCAAGGCACGGAGGAAACTCGCTATGGTAAATGGTCACCCATCCACAGACCAACCTCGGCAAGCGTGGCTTAACCCGGAAGATCGGCCTATGCGGCTGTAATTATTTAGCCACGAGCTCCTCCTGTTTGGCAGCGATCGATCAACTTTTTTATTTATTTATTTACCTAAGGATCTCTGACAAAAGATATACACAAAAAGATATTGGTAATAAGTCGCATACATTATTAGCCAGTGTACTCCTTCAATTATGAGAGACCACAGCATGCAAAATTATACAAAGCTGTGGTGGCATCTATCTCGCCACATGCGAACTATTCAAGCCTACATCGCGCAATCAAGATTTAACACGCAGATAGTATATATACAACCTCCCAACATTAACCGTTGGGCAGTAGCCCGCCAGGCACAAGACTCCGCCTGGTTGGAGGATCCTCCCTTTGGTTGGAGGAACACCACACCAAGTTTCTCCACAAAGCAATTAAAATTAATTAATTAATTTTTGTTAGTAGAATTGGTCCCCAGGCCAGCGTAGTGGACTTAGGCCCCTCACCCACGGCGACTTTTTGTAGCGATGCTGTCGCGTGGTATTGTAAAAGCGCTTCTGCATCGCTACCGAATCTACTACTATCGCTATAGAATCTGGGCGAAGGTACCCAGCCAGCGACAGCTTCGCAGCTGTATCGATACACATGCACGACAGCATCGCTACAAAAAGTCGCCGAGGGTGAGACCTAGAGGTCTCCCATCTCATTCTGAGAAAAAGAGGCCCGTGCCAAATAGTGGGATACTAATGGCTGATTATGATGATAAATAAATTGGGAACTAAGGGCTCTTTCAATTTAGACGTTTCGTGTCGGACCGCTGCCGCACGTTTACCGTGCCGCTGGTTATAACCCGCTGCCGGACCGCTGCAGTACGGTTGCAGTCCGACACGAAACGTCTAAATTGAAAGCGTATCTGACTGCCGTGCGTTTGTATGCTAGTGATGTTTTAAATATCTTTGACAGCAGTTAAGCCATGGACTCTAACGAAGAAACATTACTGTTAGTGCTCTTGTTGAAAAACATCAAACAGAAACAAAAACGACGACCCCGTAAAAGAGCATCACCGATGTTTTCGTTAACATGTAATTTTGGTGATTTCCATAATCTTTACCCTAGGTTAAAACAAGATCCAAGCAATTTTTTTTAATTACCTAGGAATGCCTATAGAATGTTTCCACGAATTACTTGAATTAGGGCCGATTTTTCAATCGTCAGATAAATTTTATCCAAGGAATAAATAAGACGGTTTGACATATTTTCTATACAAAAGCTCTCAAAACGTCAAACTTATTCCCCAGATAAAAGTTATCTGACGATTGAAAAATCAGCCCTTAGATAAAAGTAAAATTCAGCGGCAAAAAACTATTTTATTTCCGTGCGATTACTGTATTTGTCGCTTTTGGAGTTCCTTAAAGTAGGACGTATTTAAATTTCATTTATAAATTCTTCCACGTTTATATCATCCATTTGAAGCAAAAAAAATAAATGAAAATTCGATGAAATTAGCTCTCACGTCTTATTCACCGCACTATTCAACAGCGAAAAGAACACGTGAAGTTTGCGATGTTGCCGTCCTGTTGTCGAGCGTTCGCGGTGCCGACGCCGCACTGTTGCCGTACCGCGCGCTTTGTATGAAAACAAGCGACCGTCCGTGCGCAATACGACAAACGCACCGCTTCGGCACCGCACCGGTCCGACACGAAACGTCTAAATTGAAAGAGCCCTAAGAGCCTATGCACACTGCGTCTTTTTAACGCGCTGTCGACGCGCGTTTCCGTCAAACTCCATACATAAAAAATCACAAAAACGTTTTTTAAGTATGTAGTATGACAGAAACGCGCGTCGATGGCGCGTTAAAAAGACGTGGTGTGCATAGGCCCTAAGTCGAGGTTCGATTCATAGGTCGGAAAAGGTTTCTCATTAGCAGTCCGGAATCTGGATTTGTGTCCGGTTGATTGCAATAGACTCGCTCCTTATTACATGGGACTTAAACATAGCAGCATAATGATGGTTTACTGTACACCTCTGCTCAACCCTATAAGGAATACAGGCGTGATGATAAGTGATGCCATGGTCACAAATAGGTTACCTATACAAGGTTAGTCGGAAAGGGGGTACTAATCCGCAGGCCACTGTAAAAATTTCAAAATTCGATAACTTTCATTTCCATGTTTAATTATTTTTATTTCAGTTTTTTCAAAAATTCTTCGTCCCTTCTTTAGTTACTAATTCAGAAAATTGAGCTTCTAATTCGTGACCCCAAACCTAAAATGTAAACACAGCTGATCATAGCTGAGGATAGATAGATTTTAGCATATTTTTTATGTAACTTTTGAACAGCTGTTTCTCTTAAACTATTGACTTTTGGAGAAAGTGGTAGAACAAAAGTTACTCACTATTATGGGTACTTTAACACCCTTTCGGATTAGTACCCCCTTTCTGACTAACCTTGTATAAGGTCTATCTATTCATACACGAAATATTTTAAGGGATACATCTATAGGTGGTAAAGAAGCCATATAAATAAAATAAAATAAAAATAAGGGTATATTTTTTTAAATTAAATAATTTTAATCTAATTGATACACATAACAAATATTGGCTCATTACTATTTTCAACATCCATTACGCTAGTTTCTACGTAGTATAATAAATACTACGTAGAAACTATTGAAGTCATTGAAGCGGGCAATTTTTTTTTCAAATTTGTGCAAAATTTCTCAAGCATTATTACAATTATAAGAATTACGTAAAATAATAAACATTAAAAAAACATTTGTTTCGCTTTCCTTTTGCTTCTTTACCACCTATAGATGTATCCCTTAAAATATTTCGTGTATGAATAGATGGACCTTATATAAGATAAGAAAAATAAATAACAATCACTACTGTTGTACCTACTAGCATAGAGAACTGATATTTCATCTCACTATCAACAGCCTCGGTGGCGCAGTAGGCAGCGCGTAAGTCTCATAATCTTAAGGTCGTGAGTTCGATCCTCACCCGGGGCATATCTTTTGTAAAAGTATTTATAGCGCGATCAATAAAATTCTATTATATGTAGATCAACTACAATAACATGGCATCGCCCTTCAACATCTGTCTTCAATGTGTGTGTGCATATAACAACGAGTCACCACGTTTGTGTTTGACAGTACATGACATGTTTGATATTTAGTAGATTTAGGCCCTGCGCAGACGGCACACTTTTTGTGCGATCGAGTCTGCGGCGCACAAAAAGTCTGCATGGCGCGCAAAAAGTCGGTCGCGGATTTTTCACAGACTCAACGCACACGACGCACATCTTCGATCATTTTGTCGGCAGAGCTGTAGGGACGTAGACGCTATGGAAATCGTGCAGAGATCACGAAGTATTATTTTGTACATGAAGTACAGAAAAAGAAGTAGAAATAGAGAATTTTGGGTGCATCCTATACTTTCGGAAAGATTACTGAAGGGACAGTTCCATACTAAACATTCAATTCTGAAACAACATCCGGCAATTTTTTTCAAATTTTAAAAATGTCTGTTACTACATTTGATCTATCATGATATTCTGCCTTAGAAGTATCATAAATTGCTGGTCTGTTTTGTATTTCTTGAATTAACATAGTTACATCGACCTCTGGCGCCATGATAATAGATCGCGTGCGTTACGTCCACCCCTAGCAAATGCAGATTGCCGACTAAAGTGTGCGCCGTCTGCGTTAGCGCGCGTTGAAGCAAACGTTCAATTTTTTTCACACACTTTTTGTGCGGAGCGGCGCGCCGCGGCTCGGTGCGGTCTGCCCGAATTACACGGATTTTTTGTGCGCCGGACTTTTTGCGCGTCGTGTGCGTTACTGCATATAATTGCATAGGTTCTATTTTGGCCCTGCGCAGACGGCACACTTTTTGTGCGATCGAGTCTGCGGCGCACAAAAAGTCTGCATGGCGCGCAAAAAGTCGGTCGCGGATTTTTCACAGACTCAACGCACACGACGCACATCTTCGATCATTTTGTCGGCAGAGCTGTAGGGACGTAGACGCTATGGAAATCGTGCAGAGATCGCGAAGTATTATTTTGTACATGAAGTACAGAAAAAGAAGAAGAAATAGAGAATTTTGGGTACATCCTATACTTTCGGAAAGATTACTGAAGGGACAGTTCCATACTAAACATTCAATTCTGAAACAACATCCGGCAATTTTTTTCAAATTTTATAAAATGTCTGTTACTACATTTGATTAGTTGCTATTTATTTTGAGACCTGCTTTGACTCATTCGTATTTCTTGAATTAACATAGTTACATCGACCTCTGGCGCCATGATAATAGATCGCGTGCGTTACGTCCACCACTAGCAAATGCAGATTGCCGACTAAAGTGTGCGCCGTCTGCGTTAGCGCGCGTTGAAGCAAACGTTCAATTTTTTTCACACACTTTTTGTGCGGAGCGGCGCGCCGCGGCGCGGTGCGGTCTGCCCGAATTACACGGATTTTTTGTGCGCCGGACTTTTTGCGCGTCGTGTGCGTTACTGCATATAATTGCATAGGTTCTATTTTCACAGACTAAAAAGTGCGTCACGGATAGTCTGTCGTCTGCGCAGGGCCTTACACAGACTAAAAAGTGCGTCACGGATAGTCTGTCGTCTGCGCAGGGCCTTAAGGTAAAAACTGATCCCACATATGCAACGTATGCGATGCATTAAGAAATCTGGGCAATTGACAATGCAAACATTTTCTATAAAAAGAATGTTTTAGGGCTCTTATACACCACGTTTTTTTCGAGCGCTGTTGACGCGCGTCACACGCAACTATAACGCGCTGCTAACGCGATTTTATCGCAACCAATTTACCTATTCACACGTTCATAAAATTGTAGTATGCAGACGACGACTTTTTCGCGAGCTGTCGACGCGCTCGTAGCGCGGAGTTACATCGATACAGACGCGCTGCCACAGCACGTCTCTTTAGCTGCAAATATAATACATACGTATAGCGCGTTTTAATCGGTTACTTGCCGACACGCGCGTCTGTAGCGCGATACACGCTCCTTCGCGCGCGTGTTACACGCGTTTTACTTTGCAAGGAGAGTTGCTCACGCGCGTCTGTAGCGCGTTTCTCGTGAGTTTGCAGCGATGCAATCGCAAGTAATCTGCCTATTTCAAGTTTAGCAGCGCCGACAACGCGCGATTGCGAAACGCGCGTCGACGGCGCCTGAAAAAAAACTTGGAGTGTAAGAGCTCTTAGAAACACTCTTGTCATATGCAATGCAGCATGTAACAAGTCTGTTTCTTACACTGATTTGCAAGAAAGATACCATTAGGTGATCATTAACCAATCCGTCATTAAGAATAATGTTTCCATTAAATTAATGGCTATTGCATGAACACTAATAATTAGGTCGTAGTTCGTTCTTCATTTTCTAATTATCATATATTGAAATCATGGGGAGTTTGACACATCAAAAAATAATTTCAATGGATAGTTAATCATTCCATTAAATCTAGCTTCATGCAATGGACAAAAGAGGTTAATGGAGCATTAACATTCTAATGAGAGCATTAAAATTTAATGGACCTTTCTTGCAACTGAGTGTTAGTCATATACTTTCATAGAAAATGTTTGCATTGTCAGTTGCCCAGATGTCATAAGTGCATCGCATACATTGCATACGTGGGATCAGTTTGTCTCTAGCTTTAGTACTCGATTAGTGCATACTCGTGTGGAGAAACTTGGTGTGGTGTTCCTCCAACCAAAGGGAGGATCCTCCAACCAGGCGGAGTCTTGTGCCTGGCGGGCTACTGCCCAACGGTTGATGTTGGGAGGTTGTATATATACTATCTGCGTGTTAAATCTTGATTGCGCGATGTAGGATAGTTCGCATGTGGCGAGATAGATGCCGCCACAGTGCTAAAACAGCTCTCATAAGTAAGAGTGTATTCTGCATTCCGCCACATCACTCCCCCGCCTGAGACCGGAGGTCGATCGTCTTGATGAGACAGCGGTCGTTGCGTCTTGAGAACTTGCCAGGGTCAGTGAGGGGTTCCTTTAAGTCGAAACCGGATACCGCGTCATTCCAGTGAGTCGGAACTGTGAGAGCGATGAGTGGTGGCTGTGGACTGCGTCGACCAGGAGAGAAATGCCTCTTCTAGTTGACCGGCCGAAGTGCAGTATATACGCGCCGAGGATGTTGGCTGGCTGTGTGACTCGCTGTTTGCTGCTCGGTTGAATGCTGAGCGGAGGGAGTGATTATGTTGCTGCCGAGGCTGCGAAGGTTGCGTGTGACGTCACCAGTGTGGAAACACTGTCTGTGACGATCACGTCGGGGTCACCAATGTGGAGAAACTTGGTGTGGTGTTCCTCCAACCAAAGGGAGGATCCTCAACCAGGCGGAGTCTTGTGCCTGGCGGGCTACTGCCAACCAGTTGATGTTGGGAGGTTGTATATATACGATCTGCGTGTTAAATCTTGATTGCGCGATGTAGGATAGTTCGCTAGTTCACATGTGGCGAGATAGATGCCGCCACACTCGTAATAATAGTGACCGCTCGACTAGGCACACGTGTGTCATTCATACATACCTCCAAACGGTACCATACTGTTAATGAGAGATGTCAAATCTGTTGAGCGATTGATCCACGTTTTGTTTAAGTTTGGCCTACAATTGCAGAATGCACACATCTGCGTTGAATAAATGACGTATTGTAAATATTCTTTCTCTCACATTTTTAACCGACTTCAAAAAGAAGGAGGTTCTCAATTCGTCTGAATGTTCTTTTTTTTTTTGTTTGTTACGCGATATCTCCGCCAATTATGAATGGATTTTGATGGTTCTTTTTTTGTTTGGTAGGCCATACTTCAGAGGTGGTTCCATATAAATTTTATTGAAATTGATTCGGCACTTTTTGAAAAAATCAACAAAAACAAAAAAAAAACACAAATCGTATGTAGACGACGTTCTAGTTGTAGTGCTGGTCCGAGAATTTGTACACTATGGTAATTGTAATTTGTGGCACTAAAAAGTATAAAATAAAAAAACTTTAATAAAGTAAAAACCGACTTCAAAAAACTAAACGGAATAAAATAATTATCATTTAATAAAACTACCAGTTTTAGAAGTCGGTGTTCTACGCTGAAACAAATTGAATGCACCGACTTCTGAAACTGGTAGTTTTATTAAATGATAATTATTTTACTCCGTTTAGTTTTTTTTGAAGTCGGTTTTTACTTTATTATTATTTGCAGTGTCAACGGCGGGGCGTGCTAAGTTATTATATTTGATCTCTAGCTCAACAAAACTTTGATCGGGTATACAACAACATGAAAAAAGTAGAATAATTACCATACCTATTATAAAATTAACCGTTTCCTAAGTCGGTGCCCTTAATTTGTTTTAGCGTAGAATTGCACCGACTTCTGAAACTGTTTATTTTATAATAACATAATAATTATTCTACTCCTTTCAGTTTTTTTTAAAGTCGATTTTTCCTTTTCAATAACAATGTCATAATGTAAAACAGATACGAATTTTCCGTTCCCGGAACACCGTGATTGTATGGCACGTGCGAAATCCCGTGAAATTACGTTACCTGTTATAACCTACCTACCTTATAAAAATCAATCTAGATTCTGTCCCCAATTGCCATAAACCCACACATGTCGGCTTACCCCTTAAATAATGGTCGTCATTTCTTCTCGTTACATACAAAACAATAAAATTGTATCAATACCCATGAGAATAAATTTCAATCTGATGCTCAATATATTTCATTTGGCTATACGATTTGCGTAGTGAGCGGGATGACGTAATAAAACGGTTGTAGTATATTTTGTGACGTTTTTTACGAGTGTTTGTTTGTTTATCACAAAATCGTGAACATAGTCCTCCCAGCTTTTTCCATACTATGTTTGGGTCAGTTTCCAGTCTAACCAGATGCGGCTGAATACCAGGTACAATTCTCCTAAAAGAAATCTTGATCAATCGCAACTAAAGGATTCGATCCCGGGATTCCGGTTGTATTTTAGCCCCGAAGTTTTTGGAATAAAGTTTTACAAGTCTCGGAATTTTCGGGATTAATATTGTTTTAAATGTCAGTAAATCTTTACATGAAACGAAAATAATCTATATATCATCGGTTAGGTAATTTAATATCAATTCCAACGACGTAACTTGTAGAGAGCTAGCTATCGTAACTTAAGAGATATCGACGTTTTAATTGGACGCGCCGTAACTCTGCTGACCCCCGCGAATTAGGCTTCACAGACCCGACAAATGTCGCGAATTAAACGTCACAAACAGGGGGTTATTGTAGTTGATCTGTAATCAAATTTTAATCCGTACACTATATCGCTGCAAAAAGATGTCAATGTCTATCGCTCTTACATAAAATTACAAGCAAATCCGACCAAAAAACTTGTATCACACGAAAATGGTCAAAATATTTTTTATCACTAAATCTGCGTGGCATAAGTCTTGTTTTAGCGGCTCACAATTTGTGTTCGAAATTCAAACGGAACCCAATAATTCAGGATTTGTCATTCCATTGCGCGATTTAAAATGTGCTTCGATAACTATCGATGAAGATAAATGGCAATGGAGTTCGCTGCGGTGATAGTGACGCGTGAATAAAATATTGTAACGAAATATTATATTGTTTTGTTGTGGAGTAGTCTATTTTGATTCTGGTTTGGTAGAAAGGAGTGCATCAGCTTTATTGAAGTTTTTCACCCATATTCAATATCGGGATAATTTCTACTCTATAACCTGACCCGTTCTGTAACGGATTGTCATTAAATCTGTTCAATAGAACTGGCGTGAAACTCAAACATAAAAACAGATAGAAATTCTAAAAACTATTTCGGCATCAGTGTCGTTTCTATTTTTTCAATAATTATATTCAACTAGCCTTTGTCCGCAACTTTGCTCGCGTTAATTAAGCTCAAAAAATACTGAACACAATGCTAAAGTTTCTATAATAATATAATTCAATCGTGATTCGAAAGACACGTGGCGCCATCTATGAACGTTATTCCTCGGGAACAGTACTTTTTTTCGGGATGAAAGGTACCTTATATCCGTTTCTGTACACCTGACAACGTATACGCAAAATTTCAGGATGATCGGTTCAGTGGTTTAGGCGTGAAAAGGTAACAAACAAACACTTACTTTCGCATTTATAATTTTAGTTAGGATTAGGATGTACAGTTTTTGCTTCGTTACGATTTTATTATATGTATATAGATTTAATTATCTTCCTTTATTCAAGGTTAGGTACTTATTTCTTTAGGTGACCTTACCAAAAGGTACTTTTACTTATCCGAAGAATCCCACATCAGCAATAACCGAAATCTCTTCTCCGAAATTGTCTTATAAAAACCTAATTTCCCCGAAGGTCCCAGTAAAAAGTATCTATATAATGTGGTATCATTCTAACCACATTACATTAAAGATATTTCAACATAGTCATTAATCTGAATAAACCAAACGTGGGGGCTCTAAATACGCGGAGAAAACAGCGATGTTGCAAGAGCGGAAACATTGTTCTTAAATCTAGGGTTTTCTAACGTGCCACGGTGCGTGATAGCGCGCACCGGCTGTGCGTGGTATCATCCGTAAAATCACGCACCATGAGAAGCCACATTATAAGGGTGTGTGATGTGGATACGGCACACCGCTCCGCACGCATCTGTGTTACCACGGACGAGTCTCTTCCGATGGTGCGTCGGTGCGAGCTCGTGTGTCGCGGTGCGAGATATCACGAACCGTGGGAAACAAGCATAAGAAAGTCGCAAAATTACGGTTGTCATGAAACTGTACAAAAATCTGTCAAAATCAACGTTTAAAAACGTTGATTTCCTTTTTTAAATCGGCCTGAAAACGCGTCCATAAACGAATAGTAAATTTTTACAGATGGGGTGCAATCTCGGGTAAGAAGACATCATTAAGAATTAGTACCACGCTACTCAATGAAAGGTAAAGGTGCTCCCACACTCAGGGCCGGATTAACCTTATCAGGGCCCCTAGACAATGCAAATCTCGGGGACCCTTACCTTACCCTTTTCTTACTTTTTAAATTACATTTTTTCTATTACAAAAGTTGAGTAGATTAGATCGACTCCTTTTGTATCCTGTTACTTCAATCTCTAAAAGTCAAAGTCTAACTCATCAGCCGACTTAACCGAATTAACGCTTACCTTACCTATATCGTCAAATACAGCTATTTTTATTTCTACTATGTATGAAGTATTTCATCAACTCGAAACGTGCGTCGAAAAAAGGGATAACATTGAGGAAGTACACCAATTTTCAAAAAGGAGGTTTTTTTTCTTGGTTCGTGCACGAGGCCCCTAGTCGATGCGGGGCCCCTAGGCAGTTGCCTAATCCACCTTATGGATAATCCAGCCCTGCCCACACCAGTTTTCACAATAGCTGGAAAGAGTTTCAAACAGTTTTGTAGCAAAAGGCTACTAAATGTGATGTTGACAATCATTTTTTAACAGTTATGATCTGTTTACGTTACTGTTTGAAACTACTAGGGATAGTATCTGAAATATTTTAGATGTACCGAAACGTTTCAACACATTCCTTTCAACTGTTTCCACTCCGGATGTTTCTAAATGTTGACAAATGTTTGTAAACACCGGTGCAGAAGCACCTTCAGAATTCATCTCTTTTATTTCAGAGAACTGAGATATCAGGATTTAAGTAGTACAATTGGTATGTCTACACCAGTGCGCTTTCATGTTCATCTTGCGTTTTCAACTTTCAATTCCTCTTGCGATAAGCGCATGCAATATTGATTGCCATAAGACGCATGCAGCTTATCGTCTACACCGCTACGCCTCGGCCCGTCATCAAGATGGACGCGTGTGAACTTGTAGCTATCTGTGCGGCATATTTAGACGGATTAGCGTGCGCTAGGGGCATGTACTTTTGTCGAACTAGTATTAAGGCATGCGCTATGGCGCTTCACGCATGCTTCAGACGAAGACGCAAGATGAACATGAAAGCGCACTGGTGTAGACATATCTAATGAGAGAACGTCTCGAATTTGAAGACACTATTTCTTCATTTGCCTAAATCTAAGTCTACCTAAAAAGTAATACTATTAATCGTAGGAGCTTTTCATTTAAAACAGTAACATCGCTCCGCTAAATCGCCCGCTGTTTTCAGCGCCCCAGTTTACTGGTATCCAACCAATAAGCCAACAAAATAAGGATACAATATAATCGTATAACATTTCGTTTTCGCCGTACACTTGCGGAGAAAATACTTTCACCAGTAAATATTCGTGTTAGTTTAAATTTAGTTTCGAGAACTGGGAGTTATATCTTGTAGCATGAAAATAAAAATATGCCTAATAAAAAAAAGATTATAATGGTCTTCTCGACTTTCCGACTACCTTACTACGCGAGGCTTACTACGTACACCGTTGAGTTTCAGTGATCAGTCGATTCGTGTAAAATGCTGGAAATCAGATGTATGCAAAAATTAAAATAAAATATTAATGTAAATATCGCCAGGTTAATTGAAAAACCAACTAACTGTCCAAATCATGATTTCGAGTATTGGCGTTTTGAAAGTTTGTGTCCAAAAATTTCATATGCTATCCTAAATAAGATAGTTTAAGAGATTTTGGTACACAAACTTAGACAAGATAGTATATGAAATTTTAGGACACAAACTTTCAAAACGCCATTACTCGAAATCATGATTTGGACAGTTAATTGTTTTTTTTATTAACCCGGCGATATTATAATTAGTTAGTTAATGTACATCGTATAATCGTTAATAACCCATGACGATATGATGGGAAATCGTTCTAGCCCAGCGGAACACGTCACGGAAATGTGCGCACGGTGGGTGTCGCGATTAGATCGGGATCGAAACCGAACCGCAATTTCACGTGGTCGGAACTGCTGCAAATGTAAGTAACGTTCAAACTTGCATCGGACCACGTGAAATTGCAATCAAACTCCCAGGATTGCGAATCACCCGAAATAGTAAACATTTCGCGTCGATTGAGTGAGTGTCTCGAGTTAATGCGCCTCAAACGTTGATTTGACACATTAATTAGTTTTTTTTTGGAGGAGCTCGTGGCTAAATAATTACAGCCGCATAGACCGATCTTCCGGGTTAAGCCACGCTTGCCGAGGTTGGTCTGTGGATGGGTGACCATTTACCATAGCGAGTTTCCTCCGTGCCTCGGAAAGCACGTAAAGACGTTGGTCCCGGCTGTCATTTGTAGATCTTTGACAGTCGTTACTGTTGGTCAGAAGCCAGAAAGTCTGACAACCAGTCTTACCAAGAGTATCGTATTACCCAGTTACTGGGTTGTGGAGGTCTGATAGGCAGTCGCTCAATGTAAAATACCGATATTCAGCTGCATCCGGGTCGACTGGAAGCCGACCCCAACATAGTTGGGAAAAGGCTAGGCAGATGATGAATTAGTTTTTTTTTTTGGAAATAAGTAACAAATAAATACCTGATACAGTCTATTTTAAGTATTTTACACTTTTATTAATATCATTGATAATTATGCAACATATAATTATTGTAGTTATGCGAAATGAAAAGATTGCGTTTGGGTCCAAAACTAGTCGGGCAATCCCGAAAAATGCACGTGAGTAAACCGTAACTAATCATAAATATGAATGTGTCTCACGAAAGTTATAATAATAAAATTAAAAGACTAGCTGGAAGCAGACTAAAGTTTTATTTGATAAGTCATAGCTAATATATGCAATGATATTGTATACAAAAAAAAGTGGAATGTTACGTTCATATAACATGGCGCATGGCGTTTAAAATTCGAGCCTGCATTATTTTTACTAGTATCTCTAATGAGTAAGACGAAGATACTAAATAAATACGAGAGTGAAAGAGATAGCTATTTCCAATTACAACAATTGTTGTAATTTTTAACCGACTTCAAAAAGGAGGAGGTTCTCAATTCGGTGGTATTTTTTTTTTTTTTTTTATGTTTGTTACCTCTTATCTCCGTCATTTATGAACCGATTTGAAAAATTCTTTTTTGTTCGAAAGGGTATACTTCCCGATTGGTCCCATATAAATGTTGGTATGATTAGACCATGAACTTCAGAGACATGGAACGGAACTCCTCATCGGATCAAAGCAAAATTCTCAAATTACTAATATTGCTTTGTTTATATTTGTTTTTGGGAACTGACTACTGGAAAAGAGGAGGGGGTGCGTGTCCCCCTCCCCCCCTTTGAAATGTTTTCATTATATCGTGTAAGGTATCATTTGAAAGGACTTTTTATGCCCGACTACGTCAAAGCCAAAAAGAAGGGTTATGAAGGAGGGGGTTAAAATTATGACACTAAAACGTATTTAATAAATAATAAACTTTAAAAAAAAAGTAAAAACCGACTTCAAAGAAATACCTACTAAAAGGAGTAAAATAATTACCATACTAAAAAATTAACAGTTTCAGAAGTCGGTGCAACTCTTCACTGAAGCAAATAGAAGCCACCGACTTCTGAAACTGTTAATTTTATATTATGGTAATTATTTTACTCCTTTTAGTATTTCTTTGAAGTCGGTTTTTACTTTTTTTTTAAAGTTTATTTTGAATACTCATTTTTGGCGCGTCAACGACATATCTACTTCTTTTTGTATATAATATCATTGAATATAGGAGAACCATCTACAGATTAAATAGTAACTATACAAGATGTAACTTAAATAACGCACAACCTCATAAGGGGATAATAACAATCATATATATATGAATGTTATATAAGGTTGTATATGCCAAAGATGTTTAATACGCTTATCACACTTAACAGGTGCACGGATTTAGATGAAATCCAGTGCGCAGCTTAAATTATTAATAATTCAGTGGGCGGAGCCGGAAACACAGTTAGTCAACAATATTATTATTATAATTTTTTCATTTTTTTTGCCTGCCTTTACTGTCCCACTGCTGGGCAAAAGCCTCTCCCAAGTTTTTCCATATACTCTTTTCCTACACCACCTCTTTTTCTATGCAATGCTATACTCCTAACAAATATGCAAAACGATTTTACCCGCGACAGTACTCGCGAAGAAAAATTTATACACCTACATAATGTTTGCGTATTTATTTCTGGTTTTATGATAAACAACATGGCGGACATTAAAGAACTGTTATCTGATACTGGTACTTTTATTCCTTTTCCATTAATTTAATGTTTACAGGATGTTTTGAAAGAATGGCGACAGTAATGCTTAGGAGTTATAAACTTAAAATAATGTAATGTCTTTGAGATCATTCGTGACTGTCATGAAAGAGAATTAAGATATTGTTTCTAGAGGATAGGCAGCAACCTCTCCTTGAGTTTATAACAACTTACTGCTAACACTAATTCTTTCGCTAAACAATAAAATATTTGCGTATAGCAATGGAGACACGTGGCTGAAAAACAATCGCGTGGACCATCTGCGAGATTAACATGCGCTTATTGCGAAGTTGTCTGACTTTCGGGCTTCTGGCTACACGTTACGACTCTTATAGGTATTCGTATAAACTGGTTGTCACCACTGCGTCGACTGCCCCGAGGACACGGCGCTGCACACGCAGCAGGCGTGTCCTCTCGCTTCTGGCCGTGGTTCTGTCCATGGTCGGGAGCGAGAGTGCGTGGGAAGCCGTCACCTCCTTCTGCGAAGAGGTGATGGCGACCAAGGAGAGCGGGAAAGGGAGCAGAGAGGGAGAGAGAGGCAGCTGCCACTCTCCCTTGCCGCGCCAGACGCACCGGGCGCCGGAGGGCGCGCGACAATCTCCGACCACCGTAGTGTGTGGCCTGCGGGCGACGGGTTAGGGGACCCGTTGCCCGACCAGTGACAGGCCCGAGAAGGCGGTGCGCAGTGTTCTGTGCGCGCCTCTCAGGAGAACATGGGGCAAGGCCCCTCAGAAGGAGAGGTACGCCAGGGGCTGGCGGACCGAGGCCTGCCGAGGTCGCGGTGTATGCAGCTGCGAATCCCGCGACCCCGGCTAAGGGTCAGGAGAAGAAACACCGTGGGTTTTTAGCCGGTAAGAGTCCGGCATACCCCTTCGCCATCCCCGGGCGAAGGGCATGCATGATGATTTAAGGAAGAAAAAAATAATGTATTCCTATAAAACCCAGGCCGATAGTTAACATGCTTTACGAGTGTCTCGATGTGTAACGAACGGTCACGGATGGACTGCGGCTAGCGCAGCTGCAAGTGATACCTAACCATTCAAACAAATTAAAATCAGATGAAATACTTGTTTAGAAAATAACTTTACGTTCCATTCAATTCACTTCATTTTCGATTTAATGATCAATTAAAGCAAGCAATGTAAGGACGCGCTAGGTCGAGTGCAATCTCAATTATTTTTTTAAACCCTGGTTATGCCCGCGACTTCGTCCGCATGGAAGTCGAAAAGCACGATTGCGTCGACACAATTAAACAATGTATGATTGTGTTCTGTATTTTTTAAATATAATCACATTTATTTCCAACCAATAAGGTTATTTGTTCATCACCCATGTTCGATAGCGTGGTTATGTACCTGAACCGCTCTTTATTAGTAATTTTTGCCAAATTTCAATGGCTAGTATTTAAACGATCGAATATTAATTCAAAGTAAGGTGTCAAAAATACTGATTATGGCGTACTGAAATACTAAGTGGGCGAAAGACTGAGGGCGAACACAAATATTGAAAACGGCGACTTAAAATTACGAATTTGAGGTACGACTTATTCAGAACGATCAGTATATTAATTCGTAAGCGAACAAATTTCTATTTGAGTAACGATTTTGCAGCTCACATTATTGTTGTATGTTTGTATAGTTGTTTGGGTTGCCAAAGGAGAGTCGACGGAGCCCCGCTGCGCGTGGCTCCTATTTCTGTCTGCAGGGTTTAAAGTCTTCTTCTTCCTGCCCTTATCCCATGTTACTTGGCGTCGGCGCAACACGTTTTCTTCTTCCGTTCCGTCTGCAGGGTTTAAAGTAACCCTGAGTAAAGAGCTATGTTACAATTTTGGTGTACAATAAAGTATATTCTATTCTATTCTAACCTATCCGTGTCGGGGTGCCCTAAATTAACGAGCAAATCTACAATGTTAGTCAGAAAGGGGGTACTAATCCGAAAGGGTGTTAAAGTACACATAATAATGAATAACTTTTGTTCTACAACTTTTCCCAAAAGTCAATAATTTAAGAGACACAGTTGTTCAAAAATCTCTAAAAAAAATCCCCAGTTATGATCAGCTGTGTTTACATTTTAGGTCATATTTGGGGTCATGAATTAGGAGCACCATTTTCTGAATTTGTAACTAAAGCAGGGATGAAGAATTTTTGAAAAAATAAAAATCATTTAATTTGGAAACGAAGAATTTCGAATTTTGAAATTTTAACACTTGCTTTCAAACAGTCATCAGCGATACTATAAGTGGGCTTTGGATTAGTACCCCCTTTCCAACTAACCTTGTATTTACTTCACTTATTCTATACAATCCCTAGGAAATGTATATTTTCGCCCACTCAGTACTTTTTCGCCCAAGTTAGTATTTAATTCGGACACTTGGAGTTTTAGTTGCAAGCTTAGATTAACTGTTTCCTACTGCTAGTAGTTCATTTTACGAATTTTAATCATTCATAATTTTTCGCAATTATATTTTAATGCCGCTCGGTTTAGAATTTAAGTATCTCATAAACAGTCTTCCATATAATATTTATTCGCCCGATGAATAATTCCCCTTTTATTATGTACCCATAGATATCCTATTCACAATCTGCAAATATTTTACTCCTCAAATGATCTGATCGCAACGTTTTCTCTGCGAGTTCTAACTACCTAACTGTGTCAAAGTTCACATGTCGGTACTATCACAACGACGGAGAGCGATCGCTAATATTGGTGCCAGTACTCCATGTACTATGTTTTGGTTCATAGATGTCGTGTTGTGAGATGAGTCTTCGAAATGAAGCTGTCAATTGTGTAATGCGTGATAAGTTTGTCGTATTATGACATAGCAAAACATCACGCGTGTATTTCCCAAAGGGTTGGGTAAAGGTGTATATTACACCCCCATTTCACCGTTATATTTAATTCCCATGTAATAGGGGGCGAGTCTATTGCCATCAACGAAATTTCACACGGAGAACCCAGAATCTTACGCTCAACAGCCCCGCTTGCGACCACTGCACTAGACCGACGAGGCAATCGAGGTAGTGTTAGTTATAATTAGACTATTCCAATAAGTATTTCGTTGAAGAAAACCAGAGCAAGAGGTAGGCTGGTCCCTTCTTATTACAGCTCATAATTTTGCCATATTGATCCCTAGTACTTATAGAATATTTCTTCTTCTGAATCACTTCTTCTTCTTAGCGTGTCGATGACAATCTACAACGTGTAGGCCCAGAACTCAGCAATGAGTTTAGTACTATCCGTAGCGTCCACTAGTTCTTGTAGCGTACAGGTAAAAGGCAGGCGGGGCATGATGTTAAGTGCGCCATAGTTTGCGGAACGGCACCAAATTTACACTCCAGGTTTGAGTTACCCGCAAATTTCCACCTGAGCAGGTTTTCCTTGCTTCGACCAACCTGAGTCCGAAGTCTATTTAGAGACTTCCAGGTCAGCCTAGGCAACTCATGCCCAGGTGGGAGATCCTCGGAAGGGGCAACGAACGGAGTGGGTAGAGAAGCCTTATCTCGCCACAACTGGACTCTTGCCTGTGAACGTTCGCTAGTGAGTGGGAGTTAAATCTTTGCCGAACGGGGATGTTGTAGTGCAGAGGGTTCTAAACCATGTGGAGAAACATGGTGTGGTGTTCCTCCAACCAAAGGGAGGATCCTCCAACCAGGCGGAGTCTTGTGCCTGGCGGGCTACTGCCCAACAGTTGATGTTGGGAGGTTGTATATATACTATATGCGTGTTAAATCTTGATATCGCGATGTACGCTTGAATAGTTCGCATGTGGCGTGGATAGATGCCGCCACAACCACTTACAAGTTTGAAATGTCAGAGTTCCGCACCTTTGACATTTCAAATGTATGTGTCGTATCGAACTTGTTCGAAGTTTTTCTGTATGGAAAGCAAGAGTTCAGCAACTTGGCTATCACTGAGATGTATGAGGAGGCCCATATTGTTTAACCGGCTTTGAAAGGAAGACGTTATCAATTCATCAAACAGACGATATCAATAAAAAAAAATTGTACTCAAGACTTGGTATTACATTACTCACAGGTATGTGGTCAACACTACATTGTTCTCTCTTAACTATCCTAGTAATGTATTTACTGAAATTGTTAAAGATATCCTTTTTTAAAAAAGTAACCATGGTGTTTTTTGCCGGCTCTTCTCCATAGGAAACGACTACTTGGAACCGTGCACCTGAATTCGACTTTTCATAAGCGCCTGTATTGGTTTAGGTGTTTTTTTTTTTTGATTTGATTTGATTTAAATGTGTATAATTTTTCTTAAATGCATACACCAATTTCTTCGAAATTTGTGGACTGATTTGAGGAATACTTTTTTAGTTGGTGTGGAATACTCTCGAATTGGCCCTACATGTTTTTTTTTTCAATTTTTCATTTTTTCGTTTCTTTTTTTCACTTTTATTAAGTTGGGGTGAGTATTTTTTTTTACAATAGTATTATTTAACACAACTTTGTAAATAAAACATCGAGAAAATCTAAAACAGACTCTTGCCATATCTATAAAATCTATATCTTCGTCCACCATCGTATACTGTTAACTCAAACCAAACTATCTGTGATGCTGTTTGATAGGTTTCAGTTCAAAAGATGTATCCGACATAGTTTTATATCGGTTTGTAGAGTAGGACACGTTTTATTTAAAATAATATATGATTTAAATGTTTCTTATACACTCAGTTGCAAGAAAGGTCCATTAAATTTTAATGCTCTCATTAGAATGTTAATGCTCCATTAACCTATTCTGTCCATTGCAAGAAGCTAGATTTAATGGAATGATTAACGCTCCATTAAAATTAATTTTTAATGTGTCAAACTCCCCATGATTTCAATATATGATAATTAGTAAATGAAGAACGAAGTACGGCCTAATTAGTGTTCATGCAATAGCCATTAATTTAATGGATACATGGATACATGGAAACATTATTCTTAATGACGGATTAGTTAATCATCACCTAATGGTATCTTTCTTGCAAATCAGTGATAGTCTTTAAAAGAAGAAATAAATTAAAAAAACAATAATTTATTTGTCACAGCTGAGATACATTGCAAACAGATAAAACATACAGGATGTAAACGAATTCGTGTAATTCCTTCAAACCGCGTGATCTACTGGTGACACTGATTGACCCTGCATAGGTTTTATTCAGAACCAGCGAAAAAAAGTTTTCAAAAAATGAACCATTGTATTCTATATCTGAGTAATTTTAGCATCCCTAGTTAACTGACTGCGTGGAGCGATATCGCACTAGTCGTGCCCGTCAGCTGTGTCACCGTGCATTCATTCGTTTATGCATGGCATCGAATATATTATCACATAAATTAATATATACATACACCTTTATAATATTAATAAATTGGAAAAAAAAATATTTTTTATTTTTAATCAATTTAAATCCCTTGCGGGGTAATCTATACCATTAATAGATCATGTCGTTTGAAGGAATTACACGGATTCCTTCCTGCCTGCATACACGAGAAAATTTTGTATAAAATACAATCCCCCTTATTACAAAAGATGGTCTAAGAAAAACTTAGGTTTTAATATAGCCCCGTCTCTTTTTGTTATTTATGACATAAGAAAGTGATGGGTATATATTTAAAACCTGGGTTTACCTTAGTCTTGATTTAAACCATCTTTTGTAATAAGAGGGAATAGTTAGTAAAAGGTTTTTTTGTTGCGACAATTTAGAAAAGAAAAGAAGTAACAAAATGAAGTGGATGTGAGAACCAGAGGGGACAGGTTAATCCCTCTATATCTCTGTTACTAAGGTTCGTGTACCCCATCTTAGACCCTATCTATGCTTACCATCAGGAGCGACAAAGGTCAAAATGGATCAAGTAAAACAATAAAAATAAGATAATTTAAAAAAAAAAGCAAAAACCGACTTAAAAAAACTAAAAACAGTAAAATAATTACCATATTATAAAACTAAGAATAAAAAAAAAAGAATTTTGCAAATCCGTCTATAAACGACGGAGTTATGCCCGAACATATAATTTAGCATTTCTTAAAAACTTTTAGTTCTGTTGTTGTTTTCGGCCATTTTGATATTTTTATACACCTAATCACGTGACAAGTGGTCGGTGCCTGCGCCGGTTGTCATTTGTCTATGGTTTCATAGACAACCAATAGACAATTGATGTGGATGCACCGAGCGATGGATTCGTCCGGAAATTTGAATTATGCATAAACCTGCTTATTGATTGTTTTTCTGGCTAACGTTTATTTATTTTGTTTATTATTATTGAATATTACTACACTTTTTTATTACTACACACACACGGAACACATAATAATATGATTATGATAAACTATTTATTGTTTTTATTTAGTAGTATTTTAATATTGTACATAAATAATTTATCTATTTATCTATTTGTGTCGTTATTGCCCGTGGCATCACTATTAAGGTCCTATCAGAAAACCAGCGTTGCGACATTTTGTTTTTTTTTTAAATGTCGCAGCATTATGCTGAGATAGGAGCCTTTTTTGGCCTCGTGCAGGTAGTTTTAATTTTTTTCTTTTTGTATACCTATTGTTTTTGTTCTATATCTGCCTGTGTGAGTCCACAATAAATATTTTTTCTTTCTCTTTCTTTCTAACATGCATAAAAATAATTACATCATCCACATAGCAGTTATCAAAAAAATGCTCACAAAATGAAAAGTGATGAACCAAATTGCATGAAATTTTTACGGAACCAAATGGCAAGTATGCTGCATCAAACAAAAAAAGAATCACACTAATCGGACTAGAAACCTCGGAGTAATCGGTGTACATACATAAAAAAAAAAAAAAACCGACCGAATTGAGAACCTCCTCCTTTTTTTGAAGTCGGTTAAAAAATAAAGTGGTCTATTTCTCAGCTGGACACTACAGCAAAATCCCAAAAAATATGACCGTAACATACGAAAACAAAACTATTATATTATTATAAAACTATACAAACTGCAGAATGCATTCACACAGGCTGTTAGCGCGCGTAATGATATGCAAACAACACTGCGTTTGTTATGAGAATACGTTGTATGACTTCTGAAGACACCCTTATTGCGTAACATAATCGCAATAGCTTTGATAATACAACAGTATTTATTGCGAGCTGCATATTTGTAGGGAAAACGGGTTGTTAAAGCATGTGGTCAACCTGTGTAGTACTGTAATTATAGACTATAGATAAACAATGGCAGCTGTACCGTTTTCGGTACACTAGGGCGAGGCACGTTAAAGTCAAATAGTTTTTATTTCAAGTAGACCAGATCACTGGTGCTTTCAAAAGGTCAACACTAGGTGCTTAATCCACATTCAGGTATTTTTATGAAGCATTAAAAGTGCAGATTGCCGGGGTTGCGGTGCATGCAGCTGCGAATCCCGCGACCCCGGCCAAGGGTCAGGAGAAAGAACACCGTGGGTTTTTAGCCGGTAAGAGTCCGGCAGAACCCTTCGCCTTCCCCGGGCGAAGGGTTTCCATGAGGATTATCACAAGGATGCTTGCAGGTTTCTTAAGCGGCATGATATTGTATAAGAGCTGTGTTACAATTTTGGTGTACAATAAAGTATATTCTATTCTATTCTATTCTATTATCAGAAACTGACAGAAACTTTCCGACACGCGATTCACATATTTTGTACCCCGCACACTGTCAGAATTTGCCAGATCCAGTAGCAGCCTGTTGGCTTTAGTACAAAATGTATACGCAGAGAGTCTTCGCGCACCCGTCAGAAATTTTCCGACCGAAATTTCTGTTTTCGTTACAAAAATGTCAAATTACTTGACAACAAAAACAAACATTTTGACAGTTTTGTAAACAAAAACTTTGAATAAAGAAACATGCAGGCCTAAAGCACGTTTCCTGCTTTAAAAAATACTTGAATTAGGCTACTGTGATTGCACAGTGGCCTAATTCGAGTATTTTCAAAGCAATCACAAGTGCTTAATTTTGTCACTTCAACAATGTCCATCGGTACATTGTTGAACTGTCAAAATCAAAGCACTCATGTTATTTTTTTTTTGCTGTCTTGCTTTTCCTTTTCACTTTCTACATGGGCAAAATTGTCGACATCGGCACTAATTGCCACTAAGAAAAAAAAAAATAGAACAGAATTGCGAGTGTGTTTCGAGACGATGAGGCGTAGATGGCTGAGCAGTTGGCACGAGTTATCATCTGCCTAGCCTTTTCCCAACTGTGTTGGGGTCGGCTTCCAGTCGAACCGGATGCAGCTGAATATCAGTATTTTACATGGAGCGACTGCCTATCAGACCTCCACAACCCAGTAACTGGGTAATACGATGCTCTTGGTAAGACTGGTTGTCAGACTTTCTGGCTTCTGACCAACAGTAACGACTGTCAAAGATCTACAAATGACAGCCGGGACCAACGGCTTTACGTGCTTTCCGAGGCACGGAGGAAACTCGCTATGGTAAATGGTCACCCATCCACAGACCAACCTCGGCAAGCGTGGCTTAACCCGGAAGATCGGTCTATGCGGCTGTAATTATTTAGCCACGAGCTCCTCAATAACCCCCGCTGTGATATCAATTTCCATACAACGCAGCGTAGGAAAACCTTTTATCTGTTCTGTGAGGAAAACAAAAGACAAAGTGAAAATACAAGAACATTCAATGTACTGTACAGGCCAATTAAAGAGAGGAACAGGAGAGGAATGTTCTAAATAGCTGCCTCCCTAATCAACATTTTATAGTTTTCGTCGCGTCGTAATTATAATTGGGTATTTATTATATTGTTTACTAGCGACCCGCCCCGGCTTTGCACGTGTACGTTTTATAGCTTAAAACCTTCCTCTTGAATTACTCTATCTATTAAAAAAAACGCATCAAAATCCGTTGCGTAGTTTTAAAGATCTAAGCATACATAGGGACAGACAGCAGGAAGCGACTTTGTTTTATTATACGAGTACTATGTAGTGATGTACATATTTGGAATATGGGGAAAATCTACAAGTCCGTGATAAGACCTGTCGTACTGTATGGATCGGAATGTTGGGCCGTGAAGAAGACGGATGAAAAAAGATTGCATGTAGCGGAGATGAGAATGTTGAGATGGATTTGTGGAGTGACCAGAATGGATAAGATCAGGAATGAGTATGTTGTAGGAAGTTTAAAAGTAGCGCCAGTGACAGAAAAGTTGAAAGGGAACCGTTTGTCTTGGTATGGGCATGTGAAGAGGAGAGATGAAACGCATGTGACGAAAAGAGTTATGAATATAAATGTAGATGGATGGAGAGGAAGAGAGAGGCCAAAGAAAAGATGGATGGATGGTGTGAAGAATGATATGAAAGAGAAGGGTGTCAGTGATATCATGACGGGTGATAGGACGGAATGGAAGAAGAAAACGTGTTGCGCCAACCTCAAGTAACATGGGATAAGGGCAGGAAGATGATGATGTATTTCATTATTTATTTTATTATTATAACTTTCGTGAGACACATTCATATTTATGATTAGTTACGGTTTACTCACGTGCATTTTTCGGGATTGCCCGACTAGTTTCGGACCCAATCGGAGTCCTTAATCATGAGCTGATCACGCGGCGAGGTCGCGAGTCGAACTGTTCGACTCGCGACCTCGCCGCGTGATCAGCTCATGATTAATTCCTACAAAAATGTCCAATCTCTCCAGGAGAGATTGGACATTTTTGTAGGTATAAATGCACAGAGGAAGAGATGGGAAGGGGAAGAAATGGGACTAAACCATAGGAAAAGACCAGTAAAAAATTAATTAAACAAACTTTATAAAATACTTTAGACAAGGTGATAAAAAATCAACTCTAAAAATTTTATGGGGTTACTCGGTATCAAAAATTGAACATTTTTCGTTCTACAACTTTTCGAAATTCGCGTATTTTTTTTATAACTTTCTATACAAATCAAAAAAATATTTTAATTGACTTGTATCATAAAATTAACAACGAAAGTTGTTCATTTATTGATACCGAGTAACCCCTCAAAATACTTACAATATAACCAAATCACATCACACAGATTCTATCCCTATCATTGCGTCACATCGTTGGATCCCTATAAAGTCGCCTGGTCCAAACGGTTAAGGTACGAGTGGTGATCCATCACACTGATTTCAGGACCCGCCTCCGCAGTAACGAGTCCAGATTTACTTGAATATGGAAGATTTATCTCACGTTCAGGAAAGATTTCTAGGGATACTGTATCATTTTAAAAGGCATTTTTTTAAATCAAAGCTTTTATTTAAGTAACTTGCTTGTTCTATTTAGGGATCCTTAAATGGTAAAAAAGAACCCTTATGATGCGACTTCGTCCGTCCGTCCATCCGTATGTCTATCTCTCACAGCTGTCAGGAACTACTAATACAATCGACTTTAAAGGGGAATGCCAAGATTTCTTTTACGAATCGGCCAGATAGAACAAGGATGAAAAATATCTTATAAAAAGGGCAAATATTGTAGAATGTATTACAATAACAACATTTCCGCTGGTAGTGCACCAAGAAAAGTTATAGGTCGATAAAGTTGACCTTAATAGTAGATTTTTAACCTGGAGAAGAATGGTAATTCGAAAATCGAACTAACATTTTCTTTATACTCCGTCGACATTTTCATGAATATTTTTTTTAATCCTTGTCGTATTGGTAGACCTTCAATATTTTTGTAAAAATCTTAATAATATTGTTTGATTAAAGCATTCAATTATGTGAATAACAAAACTAAACCATTTTTGGTCAGAATAATACCTAAATAACCAAACCAAAACCAAAGCAAAATAAATATTATATTATTTGGAATTTGCCGTATATTGACGTTGCCATGGCAACGATGATAAAACATGAATGTCATAATACCAAATAACATTAAAATCATACTTTTACTAAACAAAGTATTTTATTTTACAAAAATCCATAATATTGTATTCACGATAGGAATATTATACATAATATGGTTAGGTACTTACTTCGATACAGATACCTACTTATTTTTGGCAATAATCGTAAGAAAAAAGTGGAAGTCATTTTAATTGTGACAAAGGTGTTGTCGCCATTAAAATAAAATTATAACAATATTCGATTTTAAACGTAATCGATTATCAAGTATGTATAAAATCGAATGGAATATAAAATAAAAAAAGAAATATACTTATTTCGCAAAATAAATAGTTGATAGTAATATATAGTAATAATAGCTTTGTAAATTATTTCATAATATTACAAAACATTAATTTAAAATTAGTATAAATCAAAGAGATTAATTAAATATGTTAACTAACACTAATGAATGCCTTTGGTACCTATACATACTCAGCTTAATAAAATATTATGTTATTTATTGCGTTTCGTACAAGAAAAGTAGCCCTAAGTTAAATCACAAGAATAGTGACAAACCTGTTGTGTTATAGTGGTTACTAGGATTATTTGTAATAGCTTATTACTAATAAAGCTTAGTACTATAATTTGTAGCTATTAATGGAAGAGCACAATTCACTTAACGCATTTCTCAAACAAGAAAACGTGAATAAAAAATAAATACTTATTTACCTAAATAACATGATATTATTATGATATAATTATTTACAATTACATATTGTTTCATGATTGTAATCGATTTATAAATGTAATTTTAGTATCGATATAATTATATTTTTATACTGTGCAACATTTCTATTTACAGTTGTAGATAAAAAAAGCGTTGAAACTTACTAAGCAAAACAATAAAATACTATTAAAAATGAATATCCGACGGTGTACTTCCCCAGACTTTATTTATATTGCATAAATCTTACAAAAAATAAACGCGAATTATCAAAATTACGGCATGTCTGTTCTTAATACTTTGTATTGGCCGGATCTTGGCATTCCCCTTTCAAACAGTTATCAATAATGCTAATGCAAGAATTGAAAAAAAATATATTCATTTCATCAGAGACTGAATTGGGGGTTGAAATTTTAAAATAGGGTTACTAGGTCAATTTGTATTGTATAAAAGGGCTTTATTTGCATATTATAAAATATATTTTTATTTATATTGCATAGTTTTTGACTTATGATTAAAAAAAATTGTATAAATACCATTCCCATCGTTGTCAGCGATAAGACCGCCATTGTGCCCTTCATTATATGATATTGTTTATGAGCTGTTACAATTTTGGTATACAATAAAGTATATTCTATGTATACTATTATATTCTCCCCCTTATCTCCGAAGTTTGCAAAGTGAAAAACCTGGAATAAATCGCGTTAATAGAGGTTTATAAAAATAATACATGAAAAATAAAACAATGTCTGTAACTAGAAGTTTTTTTAAAAATCTGCAAAATAACTTTATGTACAAAATCAGATGTGTGGTTCTAGAAAAATGAAAACATAACTTGTTGTATGTTTTCTTCAAGGGTACAGAACCCTTGGTACGCGAGTCCGACTCGCACTTGGCCGGTCATTTTTTTTTGAAAAACATTTCTTTATTTTCCACGTTTTTTGAATGTTTCCAATTGTAAAAGATTATAAAGAACTAGATTTCGCCCGCAGCTTCGCTTGCGTGAAATTTTGAACCCGTTAAGTGACGATTTTCCATACAAACTTTCATCCCCTATTGAAACTCCCTTAGGGGTTGAATTTCGAAAAATCCCTTCTTAGTGGATGCCTACGTTACAAAAGGAACCTACTGTCAACAACTTTCTAACGCCAGCGGTTTAGGCTGTGCGTTGATAGATCAGTCAGTCAGTCAGTCAGCTTCTCCTTTTATATGTAAAGATGATAAGCAGAGTTCATGTTTTTTGGATGTAAAGCGATTAACAAGTCATCATCATAGTTCAGCCGAAAGACTTCCACTGCTGGACATAGGCCTTCCCCAAGCCATGTTGGGGGGGGGGGGGGGGGGGGGGTTGCCATAATCGCCACGCTTGGCAGGCGGGTTGGCGATCGTAGTAAGGTTGTTAAAGTACTCAGAGAACGCTGCTGGCCACCCTCTAGTGAATCCCTTAGTCGCCTTTTACGACACCCATAAGAAGAGATCATTTTTTTCGAACAAACCATACCTGGGAAATCATTGGTTTTGGAGATATTAAAGGTCAAAGTGCACATTTTTTGTTTTAGTTTTTTCCAGAAACGATTTCCAAGTCATAATACTAAACTTTCTTCCATACAAACATTATCAAAAATTTCAATTTTTCCTAACAAATTACGCATTTGAAGTCACAAAAACGCAATGAATATCAAACGCACACGACCGCCTTGGCTCGGCTGTGTGGCCCCTGCACGCATGCAAACGTGCGGCATCGCCACAACCATAATTTGCGCGCTACAAAAAAAAGCGTTTTTTTTTTATGCCAAAAAATAAAAGTCGTTTCCCAGCAATTATTTTTGGTCCATGTAATTTAGTTTGATGTACAGAGTGCGTAGATTTCGGCTATGTGATGGGTCTTTTTACACCCTGTATAAGTTATGTTATGTAATTATTAAATATTTATTTATTTATTAATATACTCTTTATTGTACATTATACCAGGTTAACACAACAAGGAAAACAATTTAAACACAAAAATGCACAATGGGCGGTCTTATCGCGCAAGGCGATCTCTTCTTTTGGATGGACTAGAAGAATGGAAAGAGAAAAACGGGCAGTCTAGGTGTACTTGTACATTACGTACATATTATTACTTAGATATAATAATATGAAATACATAGTAATATAATTACATTAATATGAAAAAACCATAAATATAATAATAATAAACTAAGTGAGCTGGCGAGTCACCGTCTGCCAACACTTTTCAATTTTAAATGTTGAAAGGCAGACGCCGTTTTCTTCCGGCAATAGAAGTTATCCAGTCCACCTAACACCCCTTCCCATAGACCAGATATTTTTTACCATATTTTACAATAGTCTTGCACCCACTTGGGACGGTCCATGACTGTACTCCAATAGTGCAGCCGTGGGTAGTCCCCGGTTGGTGCCCCACCCCATTTTAGATTAAAGTTCTCAAAGGGGCCTCTGCGCGTTGGACCTGCGTCCCCGTGTATGCCTTCCAAAGGACCGGACATCTTCCGCACGGAAGATGAGCCGTGTTATAAAGAGAGATACATAAACTAATAAATATATATTATATCTAAGATCGGAGGAGAGGAATTAAAGAAAAAGCAGATTAGAACGACAAGTAATGCTCCTTCACTGACTTTTTAAAAACTGGCAGCGATTGTGCACGTCTCACATTATGGGGTAAAGCATTCCACAGGCGAGCAGCATGAATTGTGAAGAACTTATCATAAAAAGAGGTGGAGTGCTGTTGTATTTTTAATTTAAGATTTTCTGATGATGTCAAAAAAATAAAACATTGTAAATAGTACAATAAATAAAATATATCAATCAATAAAATATTAAGTCTGATAATAATGATGCTTGAACATTATTTATATATTGCGCACTTCAAATTCACAATAGTAACAATCTTCGTTGTATACAATTCATTTCCAGTTACAATTTCACAAAAGGTTCAGATAGTCAAATAGATATAGACATAACAATAAAGGGTACAGTAATTAATTAACTTCGATGTTATTATTTTGAAAGATCTTAATTGATGAATTTATTTGTTAAGAGCAAACAAGTCGACTGGAATGTACGGGCTTATATTGCGTACAGTGACGCGACGTTCACAATACTCGCAACGTTTATAAAATAATTCAAAGATTATGAGCCTCTGTCAGGCCTCCACCACTCGGCCGTACCTACAGCGATAAGTGCCTACAATTTCGCGTGGAGACGCCGCCACCTCGCCAGTGGGCTGTCAACACTCGCGCGTGCGCGTGTGTACCTATTATTTTAAATAAGTTTAGTGAGCAACAAGAATGGCTGGTCTAAAACGTTGCTCATTTGATGGATGTGTGTCGAAATACGGAGACGACAGAGTGTCATTTTTTTCATTACCTGCAGATGAGGAAAAATAAGTTCAAATTAATTTACAAACGATGATAAAACTTCGTTTTCATGTGCATTATGTCGGCAACTAAACCCCATCTACAAGTTAATTAGGTAACAAGTAGGTACAGTCATATAGAACCGTAGTTTTAACGTTTATTGTTTGATTACATTGATTTACATAATTACGAGCGCAACTTGAAAATGTGATTTTTTATTTGTTGAGATAACTTAACGATTTTGGTGCCAAATGAAAGATCGAGGTCTAAAACCATTATATCCGTTTGAATCATGCAAATCGGTCCACGCGTTTAGGAGATAATTAAGAATTAGTATAGTGAAAATGTAAACAACCAGAATTTTTGATGTCTTTTTTTGTTCTACGAACATTTTAATTATTGCAAAATATGAAAATATTATTAATGTAAGTTAATGAGGAATGTTAAACAAAGAGGTAGCCTAAAGATTGAAGGTTATTTGTAAATTACAAATGACGAACTTTAATATTCATTGTCTATCTACCTAATTGACCGTGTAATCATACGCATCAAACATAAAGATAGATTCCGTGGTCAAGTAGGTAGATAGACGTATAGTTGCAGCGGCAAGCCGAAAACCCTAGCGCCACAGCTGGCGCGTCACTCCGCGCCAGACAGCGACAGAGTTGCGCGTTAGAAGAGAGCGGCAACGTTTAGGTGAATATAGCGTTAGATACTGAGCGCTTATGCGAGCTGATTTGCTCTTTGTTGCTTTGTAGCAAGAGTCGCTATTTCTATTAATTGTTGCGCGAAGTGTTGCTTCTGTTACTATTCTGTGCCTCTGTCATCAGAGGGCATGGTAGTACCAATGTCAAGCAGGCGCGGCCGTACACCTTTTTTAACCGACTTCAAAAAGACGGAGGTTCTCAAGAGATCTGTTTTTTTTTTGTTATGTGTTTGTTACGCGATATTTCCGCCAATTATGAATGGATTTTAATGATTCTTTTATTTTTTGGTAGGCCATACTTTAGAGGTAAGTCTATACTATAATATTATAAAGAGGTAAAATTTGTTTGTTTGTTTGTTTGTATGTAGGAGGTAATCTCCGGAACTACACATCCGATTTCAAAAATTCTTTCACCAATAGGAAGCAACGTTATCCCTGAGTGCTATAGGCTATATTTTGGGATCAAAAAATTATAAATTAACGCGAGCGAAGCCGCGAGCAAAAGCTAGTCCTTTATAAATTTTATCGAAATTTATTCAGCACTTTTTGAAAAAATCAACCAAAACATACTTAGATGACGTTTTGGTTTGTGGTTTCCTTCAACAAAAGTTTTGATGAGAACTTTCAATCTCAATTTTAACTGTCATTACAGAAACATTAGCCAAGAACAAAGAAGATTGTATGAGTTTGTAAGGAAGGAGCCGTCATGATAATTCAACATTAATCCCTATTCTTAAAGAAAACTACCTATTTGATGGAAAGATTACGCAACCGTGTCATTAAATTTGTAGTCTTAAACCGTGTAATTTATGGCACTAAAACGTATTTAATAAAAACTTTCAATAAAAGTAAAAACCGACTTCAAAAAAAACTAAAAAAAGAATGAAATAATTAACAAGATTTAAAATTAACAGTTTCAGAAATCGGTGCAATTCTACACTGAAACAAATAAAACCCACCGACTTCTGAAACTGTAAATTCCACTTTCTGGGCGGACCAGCACCGACAAGCGATGACAGATCGGCACCGACAACCCGCTTTCTACGTGTATACGCACTTAGATCGGTTGTCAGACTTTCGGGCTTCCGACTCCCAGTAACGACTGTCATAGGTATTTGTATGACCCGGGACCGACTGTTTAAAGTGCTCTTCAAGGCATGGAAGGGTCTCGATGACAAACGGTCGCCAATCCACATACTGGCCGCGGCATGCACAGCTTAGCCACGAGCCCCTTTAAAAGTCTCGACTAATTACGCCAAAAATTGTGCACTAACACGCATTGCTCAAATCTCTAACGCGGCATCCTACGTGAGCGATTCCAGAAGCGACGCAAAGCGGCGCACAGTGGATCGTCCCCATACAAGAGGTTGGACATAGAATCAAAAATTAAAAAAGTATTTAATTTAAATAAAAATTATATACAGTTGCATTCCTCTATTGAAGAGCAACAAAAAATGTTACAACGCTTTTTTTATTTGACCAGCACTTTACGAGCAAATCGATGAAAACTGTTATTTTTGTATGGAAACGAACACAAAAATGTCTGTATCTCATGATTCCCTCCTTGTTTCGATTTGCGGTTTTCATTACTGTTATTTACCTATTTTATGCCACATTTTCTTCAAGGACACATGGTGCCCCCAGAGGGCCCCTTCCGAAATATTTTGCCTATAGCAACTATCTTTGTTATTGTATTACTGATGGAATAGAGGTACATTTAGTGTACTTATTACCGAGAATTAGTTATCACTAAGCAGTTCCTTAAATAACAGGTGCATTAGTGAGTACTTTAATGACTTATTAAGGCTTTTGTTGTAATATAACAAAAGTGTTAATAAGTCATTAAGTAACGACTACCAGTACTAGCTTAATCTAATTAGTTATTGTAATTACTGAGAATTACACATAATTAAGAAGTTAAATGAAGAAAAGGCGCATTAGTGAGTTATACAGGGTGTTAACGAAATCGTGTAATTCCTTCAAACCGCGTGATCTGCTGGTGACACAGATTAACCTTAAATGGGAATTTCCAAAAATTAACAAAAAAAAAAAAATGATTTTCAATTACTGAGTCTTTTTAGAACCTTGAGTTATCTGACTGCAAAGAGCGATGTCGCGTTAGTCGTTCCTGCCACCCGTGTCGCCGTAATTTCATTAATTTATGCGTGGCATCGAAATGTTCACACAAATAAAATTATTTTTTTGCAAGAAAAAAAAACTTATCTTCTTACTGAATCCTTATTAGGTGGTTTAGATACGATCGGTAACAAAGCCGCATAAAAAAAAAAGTTTTTTATTTTTTATTTTTAATCAAGCTAATTCCCGCGCGGGGCCTGTCTACACCAGTAGTAGATCATGTGGTTTTAAGGAATTACACGAATTCGTTAACACCCTGTATATTGAAAAAAAATATCGCTAATGAGTTCTGACATCGCATTATTTAGCTAATGACAAGTCGAAAAGAAAAGTTTTATGATGAATAAGAAAATATGTATGTATTAAAATCTTTTTAATGCAATATGACACTATAAAATATTATTAAATCTTATAGTAAATTACAATTAAACCTATAAAAATTATAAATAAAAAAATTAACAACTAATAACTAAATTATAAATATATTTTATAGTGTCATATTGCATTAAAAAGATTTTAATACACACATATTTTCTTATTCATCATAAAACTTTTCTTTTCGACTTGTTATTAGCTAAATAATGCGATGTCACAACTCATTAGCGATATTTTTTTTCAATATACAGGGTGGCCAAAAAGTCGTGGATCAAACGCAACTAGGGGTTAGATGGGGTCATCAGCTGCAAAAAGTTGTTCTACGGGAGGTCGTTAAGTTCAACCCCTGCAGAGTTATAATTTATTTTGTGTTTGTATGAGAAAATTTACTTTTTTTAACTCATTCTTATAAAAATTCGAAAAAATCTACATTCTGTATCTTTTTTATAATTTTCACTAGATTGGTAGGTACTGATGAGTCCTCGAGTTAGACATGCTATTTATGGTTGTTATTGGGTGTGTTGAAGATGATATTAAGTTTTACGATATTTTTTTTCTCAAATCATAACTTCACTTCATAACATAACAAGGACTCATCAGTACCAATCTAGTAAAAATTATGAAAAATATACAGGTAGTAGATTTTTTCGAATTTTAATAACAGTTAGTTAAAAAAAGTCAATTTTCTCATACAAACACAAAATAAATTATAACTCTGCAGGGGTTGAGCTTAAGGACCTCCCGTAGAACAACTTTTTGCAGCCGATGACCCCATCTAACCCCTAGTTGCGTTTGATCCACGACTTTTTGGCCACCCTGTATAACTCACTAATGCGCCTTTTTTCTCTTTTCGCGCGAACTGGATGCGGTGCCGTACAGTGCTACTGAATGACGGCGGCGCGCGGCGGGCTGTTCGTGAGCTCGTAGGACAAAGCCGCCGCTTCGCACCGCATCGCATTGAATTCGCGTGTCACCGTGTCGGATTGTTTCGCAATTCGTGTCGCTTTGAACCGCTTACGTGAGACGCCGCGTAATACTTGCTTCTTTCAGGTTGATTTATTTAGCTGCACTAAACCTACCTTCAAATCACTAATAGTAAAAACTATGAAAGAAGGTAAATAACAAGCAATGTAGCTCTTAGTTTAAGCAAAGCAGATAGATTTAATGTAATTTAATTTAAAGTAACTAACATGTAACTTGAAACTAATCGCTTATCCTACTGTATCCTTTGAAGTTAAACTTATTTTACGAATGATCCGTTAGCATGTTACTTTTTCTTGTTATAAGGAAACCTATGAGCCATAAAATACTGTACTATACATATTTTGTAATAGGTTTATTTTATTTATTTATTTATTTGTTAAAAAAACGTTGCCCCACACTAAGATTTCTCTTGTATCGTGGGTGCGTTTACAGACACAAATCTCACAAACAAACGCCCAGACCCGAAACAACCATTTGTAGGCCATACAAATTGTTGTTCCGTGTGGGAATCGAACCCACGACCCGTAGCGCAGAAGTCAATTGCTTAGCCGCTGCACCAAACGTGTCGTCAAAGGTATATTTTATGTATCGCTGTTGGTTTTCTAAATAAAATAAAAAGTAATATTTCATTTCATAAAAATCAAGTGTCCAGTTTCCACACAAAAACATCCCCGTATATTCCAATGAACTTCAAATAATAAATCTGATAAAGGTTTCTGTTTATTTTGGAAACTCGCAAAACAATGAGCTTCTTACACAATTAAAAGCTGAACGGAGTCATTAATTAACTTCTTCGGGAAACTGCCTACTTGATAAGTGTCGAGTCACGATGGCTTGATCGTTGTAGCGCTGATATTGCGTCGCTCCGAATTTGTGCTTGCTCCTATATTTTCTACTGATATCGGAGCAATTTTAACAGGGTAGAAATACTATGATTGTCGAACTCTTGAATTATGTTTAGCCGGAGTAACAACGGTTATATAACTTTAGTTTTAATATACACAAAAACCGAGACACCCCAACAAGATTTTCATCAGAACTGCCTGAACATGTGTTTTTTTATAAATCTCCAAGTTACACCTTAGTTTATGTCGCGTTAATTTCCATAATAAAGTGTGAAATGCCTGAGATGTGCTATGCAGGGGTTGTCTAATACACGGAAACTGACCGAGCGGACCGTCTCTCGTCTCTCAAGGTGTCTATTCCCATCCACTGTAATGCGTAGAAACCTATTGAAAGAGAATTTAAATTTATGAAAAAAAAAAGGAAAAATATAAAGTGGTGTTAAAACTATGTCAATCGATTCTCCTGGTGATTCTGAACAAACTACTTAGTTTCAGGTTTAGTTTATACTAAAACTAAACTTGTATAGAAGATTAGTCGGAAAAATGTTACTATGATGAAAGATACCTTCTTTATTTTATAAACACATTTGCTGGCACAGATTAACTAGTCTATTACTTATTTTTACGTACACCGTTAACAATAATTTAGACGTGACGGACGGGAACACACGTAGGACCCCCCCCCCCGCGCGCCCTATGCCTCCTAGCTAAGCGAATAGCTCGTGTGATTTTTCACACCGATAATTCAGCCCTCATCAAGCTATCACATCCCAAGCACCCGCCAGCAACGCCCTAAGCCGAGGTCCGAGTCCCACTAGGGGTCGCCCTTAGTGCTGTTATTGCTAGTAGTCATGATGCTAGTGTAGTATTAGCAGTAAGCTTAGATTAAGTATTTTAATAATAATAATGTACTGGCGGCTTTTCAGGGGGCCCAGCTAGTGAGCTGGCGAGTCACCGTCTGCCAATAAATTTCAATTTAAAATGTTGAAAGGCAGACGCCGTTTTCTTCCGGCAATAGAGGTTATCAGTCCACCTAACACCCCTTCCCATAGACCAGACATTTTTCACCACATTTTGCAATAGTCCTGCACCCACCTGGGACGGTTCATGACTGTACTCCAATAGTGCAGCCGTGGATAGTTTCCGGTTGGTGCCCCACCCCATCTTAGATTAAAGTTCTCAAAGGGGCCTCTGCGCGTTGGACCTGTGTCCCCGTGTATGCCTTCCAAAGGACCGGACATCTTCCGCAAGGAAGATGAGCCGTGATTCTCAGAGAGATACAAATAATAATGTTTATTTCCAAATCTTGTACACTTTTCAGTAAAAGTCACACAGGGGCCTCCTTTTAAGTAAAGAATTTAATGTTTAAAACTTTCCCCAAAAACGGTCCCCAAGAACCACAGAAGCTATGTCTGCACCAGTGCGCTTTCATGTTCATCTTGCGTCTTTGTCTGAAGCATGCGTGAAGCGCCATAGCGCGTGCAATAGCGCATGCCTTAATACTAGGTCGACAAAAGCGCATGCCCCTAGTGCACGCTAATCCGTCTATTGTATGTCGACCGAGGCGGGCGCACTGGTGTAAACGATAAGCTACATGCATCTTATGGCATTCAATATTGCATGCGCTTGACGCAAGAGGAATTGAAAGTTGAAAGCGCAAGATGAACATGAAGCGCACGGGTGCAGACATAGCTTCTGTGGTTCTTGGGGACCGTTTTTGGGGGAACTTCGCCGACAAGTTATCTACTCCGATCAGCGCTGGTAAGCCGTCATTTGTTGCTGTATTTGCAACGAAACAAGGCGTATTTATGTTAAAAAATGCCAGCCCCTGCTTCTACCCGCTTCCTTTATGTTGCGGTTACCTGCACGGACCAGTACCGATAAGCGCTGGTAGGTCGGCGCTGGCTACCTGCTTCCTTTATGTATACGCCCTAATGGCATATTATTAATTAGTAATCACATTATTCGCCATGGCAATTATTATTAATTAGCAGACACACTGGACACATGTTGAGGGTGTGCATTAATCTACTCTTTGTCCACACAGAATATTTATGCTTCACCAAAAACTAATCAGCCCGTCCGAAACAGTTACCCCACTTTGTCTTTGATATTCAGGTCAACATATCGTCCACATAGTTCCTGTTAATACAAAACTCGCTAAAGTTAGATCAACAGATCGCCTCGCAGCCTGTTAGTTATTCAACGTGTGTAAAACCATCCGTAAGTTATTATGTCATTTAAAAACTTTTGTTTGAACACACGACTGCGAAGAATGGCCAATGGATGACCACAGATAACATTTGCTCATTATGCAGATTAGCTTTTAATTTTTGTCATGGCTAATAGCCCAAACCTCAACATAATGGCAGTTAGCATTTTTTTAGTGATCTTTAATAGTAGGTTGAGGTTTCTTTTTTTCTATTATTAAGCTTGGTCACTTTTGACCCTACTGGCACTTGATGGTAGGCGCAGACAAAGTCCAAGACGGAGCACACGAATCTGAGTACTAAAGAAATAAAAGGACTTTTCTATACCCCTCTGGTTCTCACATATACACGATGGAACACAGTATACTGCATGACACTGGACTTTAATGTGAGGGTGGTAGCTAGATAACCCGGTCAGACTGAGAAGATCATAACACCAAGCGTCTTGAGTTTTGGTGAATCTTATAACACGAATTTATTCCCAGCATGCGTTGAGTATAAATTATATTCTAGCCTGTCCTCACAGAGAAAACAGTTACTAAGATTTTCATGTCCAATGTTCAAAACACTTGCGTGCTGATTTATGTTGATGATATTCTAATATACAGGAAAAATTATCTCTGTTGCCCAAGTTATTTCCTATTAAGTTTCTTGACCATATTTACTTGACTATTTTGGTCTGCCTGGCAAGCTACCCCCTCACATTAAAGTCTAATACCAAGCAGTTACTGTGTTCCATCGTGTGTATGTAAGAGCCAGAGGGGTATAGGGGAATTCCTCTAATATCTTTGTTACTTGGATTCATGTGTTCCATCTTAGACCCTGGCAATTTTTTTATTTATTTTTATTACTTGACTTGGGCGCATTTGATCCTCGTCGCACCTGATGGTAAGCGCAGACAGGGTCTAAGGCCGGCCATACACGGGCAGCTTGAAGCAGTCAGGATCGATTGCTTGAAGCTGCAACTGCACAGTAAACTACAGCCTTCTACGTACGTACATACACGGACAGCTCGAGCAGTTGCATCTGCTTCGGGCGGTTGGCGACACGGCGTGCGGTCAAGCAGTCCACTGACTGCTCGAGCTGTCCGTGTATGTTTATCACTGGCTAACTACTCGAGCTGCCCGTAGATGAAGCACACGAATCTAAGTAACAGAGATATAGAGGGATTCCCCTATACCCCTCTGGCTCTCACATACACACGACGGAACACAGTAAACTGCTTGGCGCCGGACTTTAATGTGAGGGTGGTAGCTAGCCAGGCGGACCGTAAAGATCCTACCACCAAGCGTGCTGAGTTTTGTTGAATCTTACAACACGCGTCTATTTCCAGCATGCGGTGAGGAAGTTTTATATTCTAGCCCGTCCCCACACGGGAAGAAGACTATAGACTATATTAACCGCCATATTATTGCCTCTTGACAAAAAACTATTATCTTTGTAAAGTTCGTTTTCAAATTATCACCATAAAGCCTTATAATTATATCCTGTCAAATGATTTAAGCCGTGTTGATGAATTTCAAATGAACCTCTAATTATTATTACCTATTAACACAAATAGATGATTAATTTATACAATTCACAGGGTGTCGTGTCAAATGGCGTTTACGTTAATTATTCAATGTTAGCGGTAGCTACTAATTATAATAGTTTATTGTTAATTAATTTGTGTGTAGCAAATGTTTCAGTACTGTGACACAGTAATGGAGAAAATTGTATATTCGATTATCACAACGATAAACAACAATCTGTTTCTTTTGTTTTTACACACTATTGTCAACATTTCTTGTACTAAATTCTCCTCTCACAGGGAAGCAGGGAAGATATTTCTTAAATAAATAAGCAGTGCCTTTGTACACTATAATTCTGATTAACTTATCTTTTATTAAATGTTGCATGTACATAAATTATTTAATAAAAAAAAATTATAATCGAATTTCATTATTATTTTCTTATTTGTCTATACTGAAATTCATATAACATTGACAAGTAAGTTATTTTAGCAAGAAAATGTATCAAAATAAACAATGTGTTTGCTTCCAGCAGAATTTCAACATAGTAATAGGTACTTTAATGAACTTTAACGGCCTATCAAGATGAGTGGAAACTATACTTTAAGAAATGGTTCAAAAGATATTCGTGCCTTCGTAGCTTTTGTCTAATATTGTAAGACATGGAGTACCTATAGTTTGTCTCGTGTATAGTAAAAGCAAATTAAGGATACTATTTGAGTCGATTCTTGACCGATTTTGGCAAGGAATTATGCAACACATTTAGAGCCATTACGCACTGTCGACTGGTCGCCGGAGACTTGGTCGACGGCGACTGTGACTTTCTATAGTTTAAATAGGTGTTTACTCACTTGGTCGCCGGTAGCCCGGATGACTCGGCGACTCGCTGCGCAGTGGTGACGCACAAGCGACTGCTGGTCGCCGGCGACGAATAGAACACACGGGTTCAAATGGAAGCGTTCACACTGCGAGCAACTGTCGAGACGACCGGACGTCGCGCACAAAAATGGCTCAGGCTTTCGATACAGAGAAATTAATATTGGAAATTTAATTCCGAAAAGATATTTGGGATTTATCCAGTGAACAATATTCCAATCGGGATACCCAATACCCTCTTGCATTTCTTTTCTTTTTTTTATCTTTATTGTTAGTAACGATACTATTGCAATAGTAGCTGTTTCGACGTCCATTCTTCACGAATGTACAAGAAACACTCCGCTCGGCTTGGTCTCCCGGCCCTAGTTACCTATGTTTCAGTCGACAGTAATGGCTCTTAGATCCATTACGCACTGTCGACTGGTCGCCGGAGACTTAGTCTCTCCGCGACCAAAACATAAGCATAGTCGCCCGGCGACCAAGTGCGTTAACACCTATTTAAACTATAGAAAGTCACAGTCGCCGTCGACCAAGTCTCCGGCGACCAGTCAACAGTGCGTATTGGGTCTTAAGGTATTATAATAACAAAAGGTTTGCTTGTTTGCTTGCTGTTCGATATTTATAGAAATGAACTTCTTCTTCTTCGTATTCGTTTTGCTCTTCTCAGAGCGTTGGTGGTCGTCATATATCACTATGAGTCACTGCAGCTGATGATGTGGCTCGTCACACGATGTCTCGCCATCTCTCATATTTATTTGGTCGGTCCATCACATCGGTGACCTTCCGCGCGGTCGAGTGCCTTTCACTCCACCCTGTATGACCAAATGCTCTATGGAGTCAATTGCAAAGCTGTGAACCAGCGCCGACATTCCAGCGCTTATCGGTACTAGTCCGTGCAGGTAGCTGCTACATAAAAACAAACAGGTGCAACAAATAGGTACAGCACAAATGACGGCCTACCACCGCTGATCGGAGTAGGTCGGAACTTGTCGACGCAGTTCGGAGCTTGTCGGCGCTGGTGCGCCACACGGTATAGAGACTACCTGTGCCGACTAACTGCGCGGACCAGCATCGACAAGCGCTGACAGATCGCACTAAGACTTGTAAATGCATTGGTCATCGAAGTTATTTTAGAGCGAAATAAGTATAGACGTTAAATAATGATACACAAACTAGCTTGCCACTCTCTGCATCCGTGTGTCACAACAAGCGAACATTGTCTGCGTTGTAAAGCGTTCTGGGTGCTACAAATTACAAACTTACTTCTACAGTCCAACCATCTTAACCACTCCCTTCCTACTCAACATTAAGGTTGATTTTTCCAAGAATAACAGTTTGTTGATTGTAAAAATAATTTGGTGGGACTGACATGTCACCCCGTGTAGAAGTTTTAACAAAGTTCTCAGTTCTACAGTGGATAATAGAAGGCTGCCAGTTCTGAGCTCACTACAATATGATAGTTTAATGTTCCTGGATTTTCTAGGCTCAGTTGTGAGTTGCGGTACGTATCCAATTCGCAGAATGAGTTTTAGTTATACACTGACACTTTCAGGTTTATTGTCTGCATAAATTATTGATTTGCCATGTTAAGCTGAAGGTGCCGCAATCAGTTCATAGATGGGTGAGCATTCGTTTTTTTTATTTATTTCAGGCGTCAAGGCCCTTAGAAAATATATATTACAACACAATAATTCTAAAAATAATATACGCAAACAATATAATTATCTAAAAACTACTTCACACGTAAAGTCGGCATCGTGTGTCGCGCGGTGTCGGGTATCCGGCCTCGGAATCGCCGGAACACTACACCTCTCGGCCAAAATTCTTCCTTCTTGAAGGTCGACAGATGTTCAGTCGGCACCCTCACCACAAACGAACTGAAATTCATGATGTGGCGAGACTTCAACCACTCGACCCTCAGATTGAGCTTGGTCTTAATACTGATGTACTCTACAATCTCCGCGACCTTTGTAGAGTAATGCAACCGGGACACGTACAGTGGCGTCACTGGTACAGCAGGACGCAACAGGAAGTTTGGCCCGCTCGGTGCAGTACCGCACTGGTTGCGACAAGACGGCTTCCTCTTCTTCTTCACCACCTTGACAAAGCCATATTTATCTCATAAGTATAATGTAGTACAATTGCTACACATAAAGAACACATGAACAAAGTGTCTTTGCCTTAACATAGACACTAAGAAAAGTGCTATTGGACACATTTAAGTTATAAATAAATTACTCATTACCCTAATTATAAGGCTAGATTGTAATAAGATTAGGGCGCATCGTCATGAAGCGCACTAAGAAAGGAATAAAAAAAAATATCTCACGTGTCTTTTTCTCGACAACGTTGTGGCAGTTGAGGGTTATACTTCAAGACCCCTCCGTATCTTGGAGAACACGTTAAACAATCCCGGGTGTCATACGAATACCTATGACAGTCGTTACGGGTAGTCAGAAGCCCGAAAGTCTGACAACCGGTCTAACCTTATGATATCGGCATTGCCCAGTAATTGGGTTGCGGAGGTCAGATGGTAGTCGCTCTGCCAATTTTTTTCGAAATTGGTTTAGTACTGTAATTCGTACAGTAATTCATGAAGAAGTATAATAATAATATTTAAAAATGTAATTTTATATGTCTTTGTAAATGAATAAACGGAATAATAATAATAAATTTATTCACAAACTTTTACAAAAATCCTATGAAAACCCTGACTTCTGAGCTAGGTAAAACCTGTGTTACAGAAAAAACTGATAAACCCACTTTCACGTTTAGATAATTTAAATCGAGAAATAATAAATCAAGCCACAAATTTATTTATTGGCCACGTGACCAAACTTCTCATTTTATAACTAAGCAACGGGAAAATGAGATAACCTCTAATAAACTAATTCGACTTTTTTACAACGCCAACTAAACTTTTGGGCACCCCGACACGGATAGGTTAGGTTCGAAGGGCTTCGTTCGCTCGCTTTGCTCGCTCACTCTACCCCCCGTCATCCCCTTCGTGTTAGGTTACTTTAAACCCTGCAGACAGAATTAGGAGCCGCGCGCAGCGGGGCTCCGTCGACTCTGCTTTTTGTTTTTCATTTGTTTTTATTGTGAAAATGAAAGTGGGTGACGAACAGTGGCTTATATAGATAACTAGTGGCTAAGATAGTATCATTCAGACGCTCGTTAATTGTGGCTGACTTAGTAATTTAGAAGCCAATGAAGATTTTTAGAGGCGAATAATGCTATTAAAAAGAAGTCTGTTTAATTAGCACCCATTTAAATCCATTAATTAATTTTAGCGTAGATACACAATCTACGCGAAAATTAATTCATGGACGCAGTTTAAGTTTTTTTTTTAATTAATTTCTTTTGTGGTTTAATTTGCAGATAGGATAACCTTAATCCATCTTTGCTTCAACTTCAAAACTCATTTATACAAATTAGCTTTTGCCCGCGGCTTCGCTCGTGATAATTAATAATTAAAAAAAAACTCTTAACACACTAGGTACTAAACAACAACACTGTGTACAAACAACGTTTAATTACAATCATAAAATTATGCTAATTGAAGATGATAAAAAAAATATGGACGAATTGAAAACGAAATTTTATTTTACTTAACCAAAGGTTCAACGATTGTTTAATCGATAACTTTAAACATTAAATATTGATTTTTTATTTACCATAACTTAGTGGTCTGCGTACTATAAATAAAACATTTAATAAAAAAAGTTATGAAATAATACGTCATTTGCATTAATTATTTTATTTTTGTTTTTTATTTTTGTCTGTGTTGTAGGTCAATGCCTTCAAGTAATATACCTACCTACATTTTAACTCCATACAAGATAAGTCAGAAAGAGGGTAATGTTGTTGTATGTAAGTTGGAATGTCTTAACATTCCAACTTCATCTCTACGGTAGTCAATGTGTTCGCGGTTCGCGCCGTATTGTTCGCAGTAATATTTATAATTGCTACCTCTATGGGCACATGTACGTATCATTGAGCTAGGCCGATGAGTTCGCCTTTAAGTGTCCAGGACGAAGAAAACAACGCTCTCTTTTCAAATAATTTAAAGTCAACTGTCACTAGAACTTTTCTCCTCTTTATGTCTGCTTGACGCGCTGTCAGTTCTCGCATCATTTTTTCGTTTATAATCCGCTACTGAATCTCAGAATTACCAGTGATTCAGGTATTACCGCTCGCGAGTGCAAAAACCGCATCGGGAGGCGCGCCTTTCCCATCATAAATCGCTCTGTCTGTGTGTGTAAAGAACTTTCAGTGTAAAGACTCTCACCATCCAGAAAAGCTGCCGTCTGCAGCATATAAAGGCGTTGCGAGTTGGCTGGTTTGCTCCACCACAATGCATCAGCAATCCTCTTGGTACTGTAACTACTTTTCATGAAGTGGGCCGTCAGCTTATTTGCCAACCTCTTAGAATAATAACGCCTAGAAACCTAGTACGAGCACCAAAAGTGAAGCAACTCAAACTATGCCATATATGGCATAGTTAGCGAATCGAGCCGTCAGTGCTCAATGTCACGCTCGGTTGAACACAGCTCGCAAGAAATAATTCAAAACGACAATTTGTTGAGTAAAAAGATGCTATAGCACATCCGGAAAACATAAAAAATGTCATAAAATTACATTTTACATGTTGATACAAACATTAAATCCATTATTTTTACGTAAATCGATCTCCAAATCAAAATTTTCTTAACCTAATTTATTACAATGAAGTGTTGCCAGTTGGAAAGAAAAATTACCCATAATACTGTAGCCACTAACACTGTTGGAGTCTACTGTATTATGATGCCCATTATATCGTAGAAAAACGTGTTTATATGTTAAAAATAACAAAAAAAATGGTCAGCAGACCTGGCTTAAAATTATAGGGTGACGATTTTGAAATATTTAAAAGTTATTATAATTTGCGAATGTTTGTCGCGTATACATTAATTAAACTAGTTTAAATAGATACCTACGCGACATAGACTTGCAATGTTTTCATAATGCATTCTATTTCTATGGCCCAAATACATAAAAGATTTCCCCGAATTTAGGGAAAATGATATTTTCGGGCAACATTTTTTTTTACGTCTGTGTGCATGTCAGTCTCCGTAATTACATGCCGCTCACTCACACATAATTACTAATGTTGCTTCAGTTTTTTGTAGGGAGCGTGTGACTATCCTTCTAGGCGTTATTATTCTAAGGCCAACCTATTACATTTAAAAAGAAGATTCTACTAAATTACATCATCCTTCATTAACAAGCATTTAGTGCTCCAACGCATCCAGTTTAGGCACCAGAATTTAAGAAAAAAATATTTTTATATTATCACGTAATTTAATTGCAACACCTCTCGACCTCGATGGCCGGCAAATGCCTGTCAAAATGACACGTCAGTTAATTAATAAAAATAAAATGTAAAAGGCACACGTTAGGCCGGAATAGACGGGAAAAGTCGAAATAGTGACGTATCTGCGCTTGTACAGAGTTTGGATGGAAAGATATACGTAAAAAATAAACGTTGCTGAAACTCCAAAACCTGTTTGATCTTTAAAGATAGATAAATCTGTGGCTACAATCATATCTGTAGTAAATGGTCCACTGCTAAAAAATGACCTTCAGAAAGACCACTACAATACCGAGTCATAAAGAAATAATTCATGCCGTGATAAATAGATTGGCCAGTCAGCAAGGTTGATAGCGAGGCTGACTGACAAGCTGAACGAACAAGCGCAGCGCTAGATAAATTTGTCGTCGCAATATCTCGTGACGAGACGAGATAACGTATGGGTTATGCGATGACGAAATTATCTCGCGCTGCGCATGTTACGGTGGCTTCCCGCGGTGTGTGATATCGCGCACCGCGACACACGACCTCGCACCGGGCGCATCATGGGAAGAGACTCGTCCGTGGTAACGAAGACGCGTGCGTAGCGGTGCGTCGTATCCGCTATGAGTCGGTAATTTCAAAGGTGCGGTGCCAGCTCATGCTGAGAGCCACAGATGCAGCGATTCGTTTTCTTACACTTGGCATTTTGGAATGTAAAAGTAGCTTCGAATCGCGCACCCGCACAGAGGGGCACGAAGAAGAGACTCGGTGCGGTGCGTGGTAACATCCGTAAAATCACGCACCGTAGGAAACCACCTTCAGGCCTACAAGGCGTACTTACGTATTATCACTCGATAATCACTACCTGAAATCATAAAATCCTATACATTATAGCTATAGCATAAATGACGTTGAACTAGCCAGAGTAATGACGGTCAAAGATCTTGGTGTAATTTTTGATCACAAACTCACCTTCCACGAGCACATTACTTCTGTGGCCAAAGATTCATTCAGGCGGCTGGGATTTATTCTTAGAAATTGTCGTGAGTTTACTAACCATCAAGTTATCAGACTCCTTTATAGCACACTTGTTAGAAGTAAACTTGATTGCAGCTCTTGTTTGTGGAATCCTCATGAGAAATCGTACACACTTATGTTGGAAAAAGTACAAAAAGCATTTTTAAGATACTTCTACAAACGTAAGTTTGGGTATTATCCGTATCTATATCCGACTAGATTTTTGCTGGGTTGTTTGGGCTTTAATTCACTCCAAGTCATGCGAGCCTTCGACCAACTTGTAACTGCTTGCAAAATTATACACGGAGCCATTGACGCACCTAATTTGCATGGTGAGCTGTGTGTCTTTTTTGTACCTGATAACTATTGCCGGGCAAGACGGCATAATTTGTTTGCGCAGCCGCGTTGTCGCACGATTGCGCGATCTATGTCACCCATTCCAAGGATGCTGAATGCACTCAACGCTCTCCTGGAATCGAATCCTTCACTGGATCTATTTGCTGATGAATGGAAGGTGATATTGTTGGAATGCTTGGTGTATTGCGAGAAGACTGAGTGAAAGGGTTAATATTTTAGATTCTATTATCTGTTATATTAATTAATGTCAGTACTTATGTTATGTGTAACTATCAGTGTAATTGGCTTTATGTCGTTCTGATTTTTAAATAAATAAAATAACAAAATAAAACTTTTACAATGCGCAAAATCATTACTTGATACTTCCCCTGTACAACATTTTTACATCAAAATACATTATTCATGCGCGTCACGGAGGTAATGATTTTATACAAATTTAATTGCCGGTCATTGTCATGTTAATTAAGTAATTCTCTGCATTATTGAAATGCACATATAAAATTCTTTATGCCAGGATACAAATTAAAAAAAATCCCGTTTTTATTTCGTCATTCGGATCAGTTTTTTTGTGGAATACAGTATAATGGATCTTAAATCTCAAATTAAGGGCTTCGAAAAACATTTTGGTTTCAAAAATGAAATCAATTGGGTCACTTCGTTTTTCATTATTGTTTATCATATTCTTGGCGTGTACTGGTGTTGGTACTATGCGTTTCCTGTGAAATTATTGACTGTTTTGTTTGGTAAGTTTCTAATAATATTTAGATCGATCTTCTTCGATGGAGGACGAAAAGCATGTGACTAAGAAAGTGATGAATATAAATGTTGAAGGATGGAGAGGAAGAGAGAGACCAAAAGAAAGATGGATGGATTGTGTGAGAGATGATATGAATGAAAAGGGAGTAAATGATAGCGGAACGCATAATAGGGAAGGATGGAAGAAGAAAACATTTTGCGCCAACCCCAAGTAACTTGGGATAACGGTAAGCAGAAAAGGAAGAAGAAATGAAGAAAGAAGTTGACTTGGGAAGTAAAGAAGAAGTTAATAGGGATAAGGTAGAAACAACGATTTCTTTATTAAGTCCTTCATACATCGACTACTAATTTGTTGGATAGATTTGGGATAGCAAAAGTCTGGTGGAATTCTTTGAAGATAACCCATCTTCGGCAATGACTATAGCACATAACATGACACCTGTACTCCCCAAAGGGTAGGGCAGAGGTGTATAATACACCCGCATTTCGCAGCTATGTTTAAGTTCCATGTAACAGGGGGTAAGCTTATTGCCATCAACCGGGCACAAATCCAGACTCTGGGTTGCTACTGAGAAGTTCCACACGGAAAAACTCAATAACATTTTGCTTGATATCAGCTGTCGCGTTTGCGACCATTAGGCCAACGAGCCAGTCGGAGTCAGGGATGAACCGTTACTTAGAATACTGTAAAGGACGCTTACAACTAAATAGAACTAATTATTAAGGCTTTTAAAACACATTTTTCATTGTATTTTCTTGACGATGCATATTAGATATAAGGAACAAGTCCTTACCTACCTTATCTACATCCTCACCTGTGCCTATTCACAAACTATTGTAAAAGAGATCTTATACGCCTAATCCTAAAATTGTCTTTTCTTTTCAGCAATCTTCATGTTCTTCATCAACGGCATCGGCATCACCTGCGGAGTCCATAGGCTGTTCACACATCGGTCATACAAAGTGAATACGCCTTTGAAGTTATTTTTGATTATGTGCTTCACTTCGACTGGTCAGGTATTTTAAAATGTCGTCACTATCTTTGTGTATTGTTAAAACTGCTTCTCTAATAATAAAATAGTCTGTGGGGGGACGGATTAAGAATATAAATCTTTTTCATCGAAACCTGGCACCACAATTGTGCCCGAAAAAGGGAAATAGAGTCTTAATAAAAGACGTACATCTAATATAAGGAAACGAAACGGGGGAAACGTGAGTGTAAAAACTCCTGAAATAGGATAAATCATCTGCTTACTACTTCGAGGATTACAGGCTTGATTATAATTATGTATGTATTACAAAACTGTCCATCAAAATTGTTAGTAGTCATTAATTGAACGCTAAATGTTATCCCCTTCAAATCGATTTTATTTAAGAAGACGGAAAGACTTTTATAAGGGCTCCGACGCTTAATACCAGAATCGCTAAATACCAGATTCGCAAATTACCAGACTCGCAAAACACCAGATTCGCCATATACCAGATATGCAAAATACCAGAAACGCAAAATACCAAAAGTACAGTCCTAAACAATTGAGTTATGTTTATAGAATATCCTGTATTAGTAACTATTTCTTCGATACATAAAGAGCCAACAGTTTGATTCTAGAAGTTTATAAAAAAGACGAGACCAATTAAAACAAACCCGCATTCTAATTGCGCAAAACACTCGTAATCGCTATGGCTTTGATTATGACAGGTCAACAATTTCCATAGCAACGTATGTGTAAATAACCCAGCTTCTGCACAATTATGTACCACTCAATGAATGTTGTTGTATTGTCAAAATGAAAGCTATTGAAATTACGAATGTGATACTCAATTCGGATGCAGTGTTGAATTGCAAACTTGGTAAAATACCGGATGCAAAAATCATAGTATGACCACAAGGACACGTGTATCCTCGTAGTCATACTAGTAGGACAACCTAGTATGACCACGAGGAAACAGCGATTAATATCAAGAAGATGAAACAGAAGATAAATTATCACTTTTTGTATTTATGTAACAGAATTCCATTTACCGATGGGCTCGGGACCACCGTCTTCACCACAAATTCAGTGATACACATGCAGATCCACACAATGCAAACCGTGGCTTATTCTTCTCACACATCGGGTGGATGATGTTGAAGAAAAATGAAGAAGTAAGAAAGCAAGGAATGACGATTGATATGAGCGATATTAAGAGCGATACAGCGTTGATGTTTCAGGACAGGTAAAGTTACATTTTCTTTTCTACATCTTTTAATTTAAGATCCTGAGTCCTGGGTTCAGCCAGGAACTTATCGTGTTATTCCAGAGAATTTATCAAGGCAAGAGATGGAAAAATATACCTACTCGTTATACTACCTATATTATAAGCACTACGTCTAGTGTTTATCATTATGTCATCTAAATACGCTACAGAGGTTCATTGTTGGACACCGACTTTACTTATGCACCATTGTTAGGGGAGTCCGTGCCGATGGAATTCCCTGATGTCGACATTTTGGTAGGTACCTATGAAGGTTCCGTGGACACTATAAGTGAACTAAAGCATCGAAAAAATATGAATTAAAAAAAACCTATCCTTGGTGAACATAACTACCAACTACTATAGTAGTTAGTACTAGCAAAGCCTAAAGCAAAGGCTTTGCTAGTACATCTGAATTTATACTTCTCCCAATAGCTGCCATAATTGAAATATTTTGTCGTGCTATTTTTTAGATACTTAATATTCTTGCAACTTTTGTTCTGCTACATCTTGCCAACAACCACTGGCATATACTTATGGGGCGAAGAATGGAAATGCGCGGTCGCCTGGCAATGCTTCATCAGATATCTCCTTATTCTTCACAATGAGCTGACCGTCAACAGTCTCGCTCATGCTTTCGGATCTACGCCTTATAACAAGTAAGTTAACAATTACGTAGAGGAAGACAAAAGCAGTGATTTTTTCTTTCGTAGCAAAAACAATTCACTGACGTCAAGTATTCAAAAAAATAGAATCTTATACAGGGTGTTAACGAAATCGTGTAATTCCTTCAAACCGCGTGATCTACTGGTGACATAGATTAACCCTAAATGGGAATTTTCGAAAATAAACCAAAAAAATATTAAAAAAAAATTTTGGTTTTCAATTTTCTGAATCTTTTTAGAGCCTTGAGTTATCTGACTGCCAAGAGCGATATCGCGTTAGTCGTTCCTGCCAGCCGTGTCACCATACTGTTATTAATTTATGCGTGGCATCGAAATGTTCACAAAAATAAAATTATTTTTTTGCAAAAAAATAAATCTTTTTTTTTTTACTGAATCCTTATTAAGTGGTTTAGATATGATCGGTAACAAAGCCGCATGAAAAAAAAAGAATTTTATTTTTTTATTTTTAAACAAGCTAAATCCCGTGCGGGGCCAGTCTACACCAGTAGTAGATCATGTGGTTTTAAGGAATTACACGAATTCGTTAACACCCTGTATATTGTGGAAGCCAAACTACAATGGTCACTATCAACAATTGACCTTATCTTTTGGTATTTGTTGAGCACTGATCTGTAAAAGTCTGTTAATGTTGATGATTGAGTATTTTGTTTACAAATATGCAAATACAATATTTAGTTTCAATTCCGCCAAACTAGATCGCTAGTTGCATCTAAGCGGTCGATGAGTCAACATCTTCTGAGGATGCCACGTGGAGGGGTAAAACACGTGTCGTATCTGTTTCGTTGCATGTTGCATTTATTTGTGGGAGGATGGTGCTGCATACTGCATCCAAACTAGCGATCTAGTTTGGAGGAATTAAAACGAACTATTGAATTTGCATATTAATTTGTGTGTCATGGATTTCCGCAAAGTTGCCTGATCTGATGAGTACAATCATTTGTTTTGAGTGTTTTATTTATCAATAAAGGTACCTACAAGTCCGAGACGGGCTGCAGACCACAAACTGCAAAAGTAGTATCGCTTGCGGTGCGATCTGCGGTTGCAGTTTTGCAGTCGCTGTCGGAATAGCACCTTTAAAGTGCACACCCTTAAAGGCGCTATTCCGATGACGACTTGCGGTCTGCGGTTGCAGTCTGCAGTTTGCAGCCCGTCTCGGACTTGTACCTTAAATTAAATCCATCGTCTTTCATTTCATTATGAGGAGTCTCGGTTCAGTTTGGGACATCTACAAAATCTACAAAAATATTGCCAAATGTTCCAGAAACATCTTGCCCAAAGAAAACCGCTTCGTTGCCACCACCACCTTCGGAGAAGGCTGGCACAACTACCACCACGTCTTCCCCTTCGATTTCAAGGCTGCTGAACATTTCGACACCTTCAATTGGTCGGCTTCTCTCATCAGATGGTGGGAGAAGAAAGGATGGGCTTACGATCTGAAGGAAGCTAGCCCGGAGATGGTGAATGCAGTGATTATCAGAACGGGTGAAGGGATGTATGATGTAAAGAAGTGAGATGATAAAGATTTGCTTTAAATGTTTTGATGTTTTATTTCATTCTAACAGCCGTTTCAAATCTGATATCCTTAAATTTGAATCCAAAAATATCCAAAGACGACCAAGGGGCCAAATCCACTATCCAAAACCAAAGCGTTCATGCAGTTTTACTTAACAAAAACAAAACCAAACATTTTGACAGTTTTCGTAAAGGAAAGCTGACTGATGTTGTGGTTCATTTGCGGTTTTGCAACACTTTTGTTAGTGAAATTAGCTCCTATACTTGCCAATAAAATCGTTTTCATAACAACAAAACAATACGCCTGTATTTCCGGAAGGGTTATGCTTAGGTGTTTAGTTCACCCTCATTTCGCCGTTATGTTTAAGGGTCGACCATCGTTCGACCATCGACCAATCGATCGATGATAGATCCACGTCGTCGCGTTGATCAAGATGGATCGATGGTTCATGATCACTTTACCCCAATCAATCGACGTTGATCGATGGCATCGATCGACAATCGATCGATGAGTGTGGTAGCACCCTAAGTCCCATGTAATAGGTGACGACCCTATTGCTATAAACCGGGCACAAAATCCCAACTCTGGGCTGCTACTGAGAAATTCCACAAAGAAAAACTTAATAACGGTTTGCACGACCTGGGGATCGAACCCAGGACCTCACACAATCACTTTTCTTTTTCGTCAGCAATAATAACATCTTAACCTTCATTTTAGTCCTTAAATCCTTGCCTTTTCGTCTTTCGCTTACAAAGTGGTAGAAGCGCCTCTTAAGAACCCTAAAAGAGTGTCCTTCAAATACGCATCCATCCGTCACTCCATCCCATCCCCAAATCAGCGCAAATAAATATCCAAATATATAAGCAAATAGCTTTTTCATAAGAAGAATCAGATTTTATATATTATATAGTTCGATGATTTATATTCCTGCTATGAAATGAGACAATTCGTAGACATATCGTCGCTCCCTTCCAATATATTGCCTTTGCGGTTTTGGCCAATAACATACCAGAAATTCTGGAGGAAATAATATAGGGAAGAAATGTCCTTTGAAAGTGACCCAAATGTAACCAAGGCGTACCGTTTAAAGACGTTGATTTTTGTGCTTTATTTTATTTAAGACTAATGAAGTGTTGTAAATCATTCCTAGCTTCCGAGATGATCTCTAAAATCTAGTATCATAAATAATTACGTAGGTTTTCAAAAAATCATACTATGAGATCATAACATGCAGTCGGAGGCTACGTATGTTTTTGGCCAGTCAGGTTTCGATAATTCGTCGGTAGCCTCCGACTGCATGTTATGATTTGATAGTATGATTTTTTTGAAAACCTACGTAAGTTTAACTTTATCTTATCATCTTGTTTGCATCTTTTTAGTTCGGTTTTTATGCTGTCGGGTTTTTTGATTTTTATAATTTACTTTTTATTGATGTCTTTTTAGGATTTTTTATCAATATAATTATCATACATATCTATAAATACCTACTATATTAATGAGGCCTAAACAAATCGGTCTGATACCTTACCATCACTCGCTTTAATCGGCAAAGTAGATCCTACATAAGTTTCAGGTTGTATTAATTCTTAAACGAAGCGTATGTCTATAAAATGGTCAAGGAAACATCATATTGATTTTAAAAGATCTATTCAATGATACCCCATAAAGTACAGTACGATTTTTTTTAGTATTTTTTTTACTACCTTTTCTTTTACATCGGCCGCCTTTTTCTTTTTAAAAAAACTGCACCTCGCCTATAACCATCGCACGGCTTAGACGAATCGATAGACACCACATACATTAAAATCCATCCAACCGTTGGGATGCTTCAAGGGTATAAAGAATCCCACATATACATAGATACAAAGATACATAGATACGCGTGAAAAACATAACCCTGTCTTTGCTGTCGCGCAGTCGGGTAAAAAGAGAAGTGCTGACTGACTGATTGACTGACTCATCAACGCCCAGCCCAAACCCTTGGACCTAGAAAGCTGAAATTTTGCATAGAGGTTCCCTTTATAATATAGACAAGGAATAAAGAATTTTTGAAATTCAACCCTTAAGAGTTAATTGGGGGATGAAAGTTTGTATGGAGAATCGTCACTTAACGGGTTCAAAATTTCACGGAAGCGAAGCTGCGGGCATAAGCTAGTGTAAAATAACCGAGGACATTCCTATAATACACTCTATTTTTCAATTTTTGATTTCAGTTTCGATAACCCCTTTTTTACACGCAGTTTATTTACCTGACTGATATACACTGCCATTGTACCCTTCGCTAAATGATATTGTATAAGAGCTATGTTACAATTTTGGTGTACAATAAAGTATATTCTATTCTATTCTACACTGCCTCCTTGGTCTAGCGGTCGCAAGCGCAACTGCTAAGCGTGAGGTCCTGGGTTCGATCCCCAGGTCGGGCAAAGTGTTATTGGGTTTTTCCGTGTGTAATTTATCAGTACAGCCCGGAGTCTGAATTTGTGCCCGGTCAAAGTCAAAGTTTTTTATTTCAAATAGACCAGATTACAGGCACTTTTAAAACGTCAAAACTAGGTGCACGGTTCCAAAATGTAGGTTCTATGGAGAAGAGCCGGCAAGAAACTCCATGAATACTCTTTTTAAAATAGTAGATCATGACTATTCATGACAATTCCATTACAGTAGCGTGCGACATAGAATGAGAATAATGCAGGTTAATGTAACAAATAAATTCACATAAGAGTAGAAAATAGAAAAAGAAAATATGCCTTCTAGAATTGCCCTAGTAGTTATGGGCTGACCAGTCCCGACAGACAGCACCCGTTAACGAGCATGACGTGCACATCCGCATCGCTTAGCTCAACCATATTACAGGGAACCCAACGACCGGATATACAACGCCACCATCAGCAGGACATTTAAGTGAGCATGACAGACTCATACTACCAGACAATGGGCAGTAATATAATATGATTAAAGGTGTATCATTAATTGCTGCATGATGATGACACTTTACAGTTTAGAAAATGATATTATCAAAATTATACATGTAAAACAATATCAGACTATTAAGGCAGAGTATGAGAGTAAGGGGGTGCATGAAAAGAGCCTCCACGAGTGACGATACTAAAGTACGTCCGGCGTACCCTGGGCAGTCAGCCCCGCTACCAACCTTGCTGACTGGCTAATCTTTTCACCACAGCATGAGCTATTTTTGTATAGCTCGTGCTGACACGAGAGAAGAAGGCAGAGTAGGTAGGTATTATACAAATAAAATTGTAGTGGGATATAAAAATTTCAATATTTGAATGTAAAAAATAATAATAATACGAGTAATATCGATGAATAGGTCGATGGCAACAGCCCCTTAGCTCTCCATATTACATGGGATGTAAACATAATCGCGAAATATAGGTGTACTATACACGTCTGCCACCCTTTGGGGAATACAGGCTTGAGTTTATGTGTGTATGTTTATTTAACTTTTTTTTTTTGATGAGCCTGATAAAATTCCGTACAGGGTCAATCTGTGTCCCCAGTAGATCACGCGGTTTGAAGGAATTACGCGAATTCGAATACATCCAGTGAATCCGGAATATTTCGACGGAAAAATTCCACTTTTATTTTCAATTCAGAATAATGGGCTAAATCGTTGTTTTAATCTTCAGTACACTGTCCTTTACATCTAGTATACGTTATACTATATCGTATTCGTGTCGTAATGAACTTGAATTTTTAGATACCTTTTTTTGACTCTGATTACTACTACCCGTTAACTATTCAGCTTATATTTGTCTATTGCTATACTAAGTATAATTACAGTACCTATAGAGAGCTATTACCCGTGGTCCCAGTGGGTCGACCCATTAATGGGTCCACGGGTAATTTTATTTACCCGTAGACCCATGACACTAGAGATTACATTCGAAGAAATGTAAATACCGATAATAAAGCTTAGAGCTACGAACAAACTATGCTAATAAATAAATATTTATTTAATGATTTGCAATTATTCTGAATTGTTCGGAGAAAGACACCGGACGAACAATGCGTCAGAGTAAATTTAAACTAAATAAATCTTACATTATTTTTAATGTAATAAAAAAGTAGTAGGCTGTGTGTGTTGGATGAAATCAAGAGGGTAGTATTTAGTCTAGCAGTATTATTTAGGCTTACACTCAGTTGCAAGAAAGGTCCATTAAATTTTAATGCTCTCATTAGAATGTTAATGCTCCATTAACCTCTTCTGTCCATTGCAAGAAGCTAGATTTAATGGAATGATTAACTATCCATTAAAATTAATTTTTGATGTGTCAAACTCCCCATGATTTCAATATAATTATGATAATTAGAAAATGAAGAACGAACTACGACCTAATTAGTGTTCATGCAATAGCCATTAATTTAATGGAAACATTATTCTTAATGACGGATTAGTTAATTAACCTAATGGTATCTTTCTTGCAACTCAGTGTTACTTAATTCTGACAATTCTTTTTTAGTTAGACTAAATACTACCCTCTTGATTTCATGACAGCCTGGTACTTTTTATTACATTAAAAAATAAAGATAATAAACATTCACGTAATTGCAAATCAAAATCACAAAGACCTCGAACAATAAAAATAGGAAAACAAGATTATATTCTTTGCAACTCTTTTGACCTAAAACCATAGTTTGTTCGTTGCTTTTAGCTTTATTATCGATACCCATTTCTTCGAATGCAATCTCTAGTGTCATGGGTCTACGGGTAAATAAAATTACCCGTGGACCCGTTAATGGGTCGACCCACTGGGACCACGGGTTAGCTGCCTATAGATCCTTGTCATGTCGGTCAACAACCGTGCTTGAAGTCTTCGAGTGACTTTCGTTCTTATCCTTGCCACTTATACACCGTGAGCCCGAGGTACTCGAAACCACGCCGTATTCCGTATTGTTCTATCATTTGTCAATTACGAGATCCAGAGACTTTTACTGAGACATTACCATATAATTCCATACCATACCATATTGTAGATGGTCAAATTTCAGTACAAAAAAGCATGACATAAAAACAAAAACCGTAATTTTAAATCTGTATTCGTCTTGTAACTCATTAAAAGTTATACAATGAGCTTAAAGTAGCCCAATAATTTGGGATGATCAAAACATCTGTATGTCTTCAGAATTTCTAGGGACAACACTTTCGACGTTTTTGCTCGTAACTCAAAATTAGGTTTAGTTAGTTAACGGCCTTTTAGACATAAGACTGCAGCATAGGTGTTCGTGTAACACCCGGACCGACAGCTTAACGTGTTCTCTGAGGCACGAAGGGGCCTTGATGTGTAACGAATGGTCACCCAGCCACGAGCACCTCCTCCGTTGAGGTGACAAGCCTCATCATTCAGCCGAAAGACGTCCACTGCTGGACATAGGCCTCCCCCAAGCATCACCACATCCACCGGTCCTGTGCTTCTCGCATCCAGCGGTTTCCCGCGACCTTCACCAGATCATCGGTCCACCTTGTGGGAGGCCTACCCACGCTGCATCTTCCGGTACGCGGTCGCCACTCTAGAACCTTTCGCCCACATCGGCCATCCATTCTACGAGCAATGTGCCCCGCCCACTGCCACTTAAGTTTGGCAATTCTTCGAACTACATATGTCGGTTACCTTGGGTTCTCTTGCGGATCTCATCATTTCTAATATGAGTGACAAGCCTATTTGAGTGTAATTATTCACAACGAGAAAACAATTTACCTTCATTCTTGGAAAAACGGTATCATTTACACGACCTTCGGAATCCGACTCAGCAACTGATAGATATGCAAATCAGGGTATTCTTAGAATTGCCTTACAATGTACTTTAGAATTGGGACAAGGACAAAATGTCCAAACTGTCAAAGAACATTAGGGAATTCAAGTGTATCCAATAGTTTGGTCTATTGACATACTTAGACAGTCTTCACGCTAATATTACGCAAAGGGTAGGGGATACGTCAGTCCATTTGCAGTTTATACATATAAAACTAGAGCCTCGTCCGCGTGGATGTCGTTTATCGCGTAATTTTCGGGTTTAAAGTAGCCTATGTCCTTTTCCAGGTTCCAGACTATATCTGTACTAAGTTTGATCAAAATTGGTTCAACGGTTTTTTTCGCATTTGTGATAGCAGTAGGGATTAGCTGCACCCGCGGCTTTGCCTACGGAAACATTAGGTTACTGCTGATCACCCACATTCAACAGCGTGATAATTTGTACCCTATAACCTGACTCACTCTTTGACGGACGTGATTGCCAAATTTCAATGGGATCTGTTTAGTAACACTGGCGTGAAGCTCAAACATACAAACGGACAAACAGACAAAAATTCTAAAAACTTCATTTTTGGCAGGACACTGCTAAGCACAGGCCTCTTCTCAGAATGCGAAGGGTTTAGGGTTTAAGCCACCAAGCTGACCTAGTGCGAGTTGGGAGACTACACACACAGTCGAGAACTTTTTGGAGCCCTCTCAGGTGTGTAGGTTGCCTCACGATTCTGACCCGCACATGAATTCTAAGTCAGAGGTGCAAGCCAGGATCGGTCTCAGACCCTGCTGCATGGAAGGCAAGCGTTCAACGGCGAAGGTATCACATAAGCTATGTCTATACCAGTGCGCTTTCATGTTAATCTTGCATCTTCGTCTGAAGCATGCGTGAAGCGCCATAGCGCATGCCTTAATACTAGTTCGACAAAAGCGCATGCCCCTAGCGCACGCTAATCCGTCTATTTTATGTCGACTGACGACTGACCGAGGCGCACCGGTGTAGACGATAAGCTGCACGCGTCTTATGGCAATCAATATTGCATACGCTTGACGCAAGAGGAATTGAAAATTGAAAGCGCAAGATGAACATGAAAGCGCACTGGTGTGGAAATACTTAAGGAATTATTATAGCTGTACTATCAGTTGCATTTATGATGAAAATGTTTCGAAAATAAAATATTCCATATCATTCCGCGGTAACAATTTTAAACCATCTTTCCGTAGAAAAAGTATCTTATTACAAACACTATCTATCGGCTTTCTATATGTATTGTTCTCCCCAGCCTTTTCCCAGCTATGTTAAGGTCAGCTTCCAGTCTAACTAGATGCGGCTGAATACCAGTATTTTACACGGAGCGACTGCCATCAGATCTCCGCAATCCAGTTACTAGGCAATGCCGATTTTCTTAGATTAGACCGGTTGTCAGATTTTCGGGCTTCTGACTACCCGTAACGACTGTCGTAGATATTCGTATGATGCCGGGACCGACGGTTTACCGTGCTCTCCGAGGCACAGAGGGGTCTCGATGTGTAACGAATGGTAACCCATCCAAGGACTACCCGCGACAAGCGTACCTTAACCTTGCAAACCATGTGATCCGTGCGGTTTTAAATTAGCCACGAGCTGGCTGATGAGGCTCGTAATTACCAATATAGAAAAGAAAGAAAGAAAGAAAGAAAGAAAGAAAGAAAAAATATTTATTATGGACTCACACAGGCAGTTACAGAACAAAACAATATACAAAAAGAAAAAGGATAAAAATTTAAAACTACCTGCACGAGGCCAAAAAAGGCTCCTATCTCAGCATAATGCTGCGACATTTAAAAAAACAAAATGTCGCAACGCTGGTTTTCTGACAGGACCTTAGTGATGCCACGGGCAATAACGACACAAATATATAAATAGATAAATTATGTAGGTAAATATTAAAATACTAATAGATAAAAACAATAAATAGTTTATCATCAACATATTACTATGTGTTCCGTGTGTGTATAGTAATATTCAAAAATATTAAACAAAATAAATAAATAAACGTTAGCCAGAAAAATAAATAAGTAATCATAAAGCAGGTTTATGCATAATTTCCGGACGAATCCATCGCTCGGCGCATCCACATCATTTGTCTATGGGTTGTCTATGAATCCATAGACAAACGACAATGGAATCGGCGCAGGCACTGACCGGTTGTCACTTGACTTGAAATAAAAATATCAAAATGGCAAAATGGCAAAAAATATAAAAAAATATATATAGGTGTTTTTGTTAGAAAATTATTGACAGGCTTAATTTGACGCTAACATCTAAGCTTTTCATAAATTAGGTATGTAAATATCAACAGTGTTAAATTGTACCTAGGTACTATAAAATGTATGTACAGAAGTTCAATTCCATACAAGGCCAGGTAATAAACTCGTACCAAATACGGTAGCTAGAAAATTAAGTTTATATTTAATTCGTAGTTTAAAATTTCTTCGATATTTACAAATACAAGCTGTAAGGGTAAACACCGTTATCCTTGAAACCAGTTGTTTGGTTTCATTTATAGAACGTAAAATCAATGAAAAATAACAAACTTCTTTTTTTTTATAAAATTTTCACTTTTCCTCAAAAGCATTTCATGCGCGGGGGCAACAAGCTACGGGAGGGGGCGCGGGGAACTCGCCACGTGGCCCAACGCACGGCCCCGCACAGTTTGCTACCCCAGTCAGTCAGCTGTCTCGTTAGCGAGTGTGTGTACCCCGCGTCGTAGCGCCGCCGCGCCGCTCATTTCTCGCGCGAATTAATTTTAATGTCTTTTTACTCGGTCCTATATTTTTATGTTTAAGTCAACTACCCATGGTTTGAGTGATAACGGTGTTCACCCTTACATGCTGTATATGTAGTATTTCTTTTAGATAAGTAATTTATTTTAACACATGGAAACACATCAAACTGGCCAAGTCCCCCAATTCGTTGGCTCGCTCTTTTTTATAGCGCTATCTCGCTCAGTGCAGAAATAAGAACGGCTTTCAAACCTACATTGGTTACAATTTGATGTTTAAATTTAAAAAAAAAATTTATTTTGCTATCAAAGACCTAAGTAAGAAAAAAAAACGGCCGTGTTTCAGCTGCGGTTTAATTGAGACTTTAAATAATCTCCAGTTGGTCGATATTTTCATTTTTCTGTACTACTTTATTTACGTATCTAGTAGGGCTGAATATGCCTCATAAGTGAAATTTATTAGTTGTGATACAGCATCTATAATTAGACACTTTACATCTGAAAACCATGAACTATAAAATCAGCTGTTCCTTAATTGGTTAAGGAAAATATAGAATATGTATATAATGATAGATAATCTACGATACTGCTTTGTTTACATCTCTTTTTTAGCCACAAATTATATAAATTAAATTATTTCTTGTGCTTTATTCAAGCAGAAGTCGCACTTACTAACTTACCTCAGTGAGAAATCAAACAACAGATTATTTAAAGATTCATTCACATGGATTTTGATGTCACTTCCGGCATTTTTGAAGACGACGCGTTTCGACATTGCGTTCCGTTCCACAAAAAAAACATAACATACAATAATAAATTGTGAAATAAGTAATGCGTTAACAAATGTAATTTGTTTCTTGACTCCTATACAATGTATGTTAAAATAATGAAATAGTTTTGAATTATATGCATATTCCCTATTGATTATGTTGCGTTGAACAGCAGTTTTTTTTTCACAATTTCAGCTATTTTCCCGTACTAAAAGTTGTACAGAGTGATGAGCAGAGTTCATGGTTAGAATAGAATAGAATATACTTTATTGTACACCAAAATTGTAACATAGCTCTTATACAATATAATTTAGTGAAGGGTACAATGGCGGTCTTATCGCTGATAGCGATATCTACCAGACAACCTTTAGATGAACAGGAAAACAATGAATAAGATAGGGGGGATAGTCCGTGGTGTACTACTGGAAAATATATATATGGCATGGTTTTCGGATATAAAGTGACTAAATAGTCATGCTGAACAAAATGGTCCTTTGGCACTTATCTGTTTTGTGGTTTTATGTTGTTTGCCAATAAATTGATGCGAATATTACATATTAATGAATTCGTTTGGTAACATCCCGAGGGCATTAATATAGATTCCATATTCAACTATTAATTAGGATAACGTCATTAACCTTAATCTCCTGTTTTGTGTTAAGAACCTATTTACAAAGGAGAATGCCAAAAAAACAGAACCAACATTTCGCATTTATAATGTTATAAATGCAAAAGTAACTCTGTCTGTCTGTGACGCTTTCACTCCTAAACCGCTGAACCGATTTTGATGAAACTTGGTACAGGGATAGTCTGGAACCCGAAAAAAGACATGCGTTACTTTTATTCCAAAAAACGCAGAATACGCGATAAATGGCATCCACGCGGGCGAGGCTGCGAGCGAACTCTAGTATTTTATAAATTGGACATCGTCTCTTGGGGGATTTACACGGGTCGATTTTAGCCGTGCGGATAGTCACCAGTCGTCTCACTTGTAAAAATCGAATCGCCACCCCATTTACACCGGTCGACAAAAATCACATGCGACTTGTTCATTTCTAGAGGAACAACACAACGCAAAACACACCTCATGCGGCGGGCGATCGCCTGCAACTGACCATTTACACGGTCGATTTTAGTCACCCACCACATGCAGCTTGGCGCCGTACGGCAAAAGTCGGATGGCACCCAACTTTGGGGCTTGCAATTTTAGTCACTTTTGGCCTAGTCGAATTGTCATTTAGACGGTTGATTTTCTCGTGCAAATCCCGTATGGGTGGGTGCATAGATGTAAGAGGGTGCCTTGTTCTACAAAAACACTCAAAGGTACACCTGAAAACTAGCTCATTGTGCTGCGATTACAATCCTTATACGTTGATTTAAAAACCCATGAGCCACCAAATTATTATCTGCGAAAAAAAATCTGATTCCTAATTCATCAAGTCTGTTATGCCAAAATCCATAGCATGGTCTACCTAACCTGGTCAGCTTACAGTCTTACCGTTAGACCTCTTACCAAATGTGGCTAAAAACCAGTATTTTAATAGTAATATATAGTAATGATAGAAGTGTTGTGATAAATAAATAAATAAAAAAAAAAAAAACACGGAGCGACTGCCATTTGAACTTACTAACTTACTGGGTAATGCCGATTACCCAGTAAGTTAGTAAGTTCAAATGGCAGTGTAATGCTGATTACCCAGTAAGTTAGTAAGTTCAAATGGCAGTGTAATGCCGATTACCCAGTAAGTTAGTAAGTTCAAATGGCAGTGTAATGCCGATTACCCAGTAAGTTAGTAAGTTCAAATGGCAGTGTAATGCCGATTACCCAGTAAGTTAGTAAGTTCAAATGGCAGTGTAATGCCGATTACCCAGTAAGTTAGTAAGTTCAAATGGCAGTCGCTCCGTGTAAAATACTGGTTTTTAGCCACATTTGGTTAGAGGTCTAATCGGCATTAGCCATAGTAAGGGTTAGACAGGTTATTAGACTTTTGGGATTCTGACTACCCGTAATGACTGTCATATGGTATGTCTACACCAGTGCGCTTTCATGTTCATCTTGCGCTTTCAACTTTCAATTCCTTTTGCGTCAAGCGCATGCAATATTGATTGCCATACGAAGCATGCAGCTTATCGTCTACACCGGTCGTTAGTCGACATACAATAGATGGATTAGCGTGCGCTAGGGACATGCGCTTTTGTCGAACTAGTATTAAGGCATGCGCTATCGCATGCGCTATGGCGCTTCACGCATGCTTCAGACGAAGACGCAAGAAGAACATGAAAGCGCACTGGTGTAAACATAGCTATAGGTATTCGCATGATACCTGGCATTTATCGAGTATTATAATAGTTTAATTAATTTTAAAAAGCATGAAACATTTTTTGTTCATGATTTAATTACTTCTTCACGGAAATTTAACTGCGTCCGACGAAAAATGGACGCACTATACTGAGGAAAATATAATATAGGAATTTTATGATGCTTCCCTTGCCCGTAAGGGATAAAAAGCCATTGAAAATTTATTAGCCATACCTTCATTGTAGTTACAGATGGCTGGACCATAATTGTAATTTCTGTTATATAAGGCATTGTGTAATGAGGATATAAATTTTATTCCGTGGACAGTTTGTAGACGGGTGATTATTCAAAGTCAAATAGTTTTTATTTCAAGTAGACCAGATCACTGGTGCTTTCAAAAGGTCAACACTAGGTGCTCGGTTCCAAGTAGTAGGTCCTTTGGAGAAGAGCCGGCAAGAAATTCCATGGACACTCTTTTAAAAAAATAAATGGTTTGACTTTCATTGTAGTAATGTACGAACAATGCAGATTAATGTACATGCAGTTAAAAACATGAAAAGCAATGAAAAATACGCCTTTTGGGATTGCCATAGCAGTTACGAGCTGACCAGTCCCAACAGACAGCACCCGTTCACGAGCATGACGCATACATCGGCGTCGCTCAGCTCAACCATGTTGCAGGGAACTCAACGACTCGATGCACAACGCCACCATCAGCAGGACATTTCAGTGGGCATGACAGGCTGATATACAATAGGCAGTCAAATATTAAGAATAAAAGTGTAACACTATGCTGCATGGTCCTTAAATTTTACAGCCTTGCGTAGGCAGAGTAATATTAATAATTGATTGATATTCGTTACACATCGAGACCCCTTCATGCCTCGGAGAGCACTTTAAGCCGTCGGTCCTATGTTTGGGTCAGCTTCCGACTAACCAGATGTAGCTGAATACTAGTATTTTACATGGAGCGACTGCCATCAGATCTCCGCAATCCAGTATCTGGACAATGCCGATATCGTAAGGTTAGTGCGTGGGAAGCCGTCGCCACGTTTTACGAGGTGGTGATGGCGACCAAGGAGGGAGCGGAGAGGGAGAGAGAGGCGATGAACACTCTCCCTTCTCACGCCAGACACACCGGGCGCCGCCGGAGGACGCGCGACGATCTCCGGCCACCCTAGTGTGTGGCCTGCGGGCGACGGTTTAGGGGACCCTTCGCCGAGAAGGCGGTGCACATGTGTTTCGCGCCTCTCGAGAGAACGTGGGGCAAGGCCCCACAGAAGTAGAGGTCAGCTAGAGGCTGGCGGACCGAGGCCTGCCGGTGTTGCGGTGCATGCAGCTGCGAATCCCGCGATCCCGGCCAAGGGTCAGGAGAAGGAACACCGTGGGTTTTTAGCCGGTAAGCGTCCGGCATAACCCTACGCCTTCACCGGGCGAAGGCATCCATGAGCATTTTCCAAGGAAAAAAAAGGGGGTCTCGCTGTGTAACGGACGATGGGTGATCGTCCACTGACAGACTGCGGCAAGCGCAGCTTAACTTTGAAAATGTTATGATCCGTGATCCCCTCTCGGATCTTTACAAGTCAAAGCAGTAAATAAAGTTAATAACAATTCAAGTGATAAATGTTAGACGCAGCATCAGCTCTTAAAACGTCTTTCGAGAACATTCCAGAGTTTTTCCATAACACTCCATCACACAATGACGTATTCACATTTAGAAACTTCACTCATCACATTCAATATTGTTATACTTTTCAAACTTCAGTACCAAAGCGATATCAACCTTCGAACTTATATCATAGAACTCAATTTCAAATGCCACTTTGATATTATTTAAAAACTTTTGCCATACTTTTTGCTTCAATGAGAAAGGCCTACCTATAACCGTTTTGACATTGTAAGGAAGCCATTTTGACTTGGAAACATACAACAAGAGTCTGATGATAAAGTTTTACGATGAAATACGGATAAATGGGTGATTATTCGAAAAAACTTATACAAGTTAGTTGGATTGGGGGTATTAATCCAAAGGGGTATTAAAGTAGTCATAATAATAAATAACGCATGTTCTACAACTTTCCCCAAAAGTCAATAGTTTAAGAGAAATAGCTGTTCAAAGATTTCATAAAAAATACGCTAAAATCTATGTATCCTCAACTATGATCACCTGTGTTTACATTTTAGGTCATATTTAGAGTCTTGGATTAGAAGCTCCGTTTTCTGAATTCGTAACTAAAGCAAGTACGAAGAATTTTTGAAAAACTAAAATTAATATCATATTGCATTGAAACAAAGTATCGAATTTAGAAATTTTACTCTCTCGATGAGATTCTGACATTTGTCATATCAGCTGATTCGGGGAGTTGTCACATTAATTAATCGAATTATGTCACTAAATGCAGGAATTTGCACGCAAATTTTAAGTGTAAAAAACTTAATTCAATTTAATAAAAATTGTACGTCGACTTAATTCGAACCTACTGCTGACCATCAATCCAAAATTGTTAAAACAATACAAATGTTGCATTCAGCCAAATCGATACTCATTCAACCTAATCGAAAAATAATCATTAAATAAACAAAATCGCTCGAAAGTTAATTAATGACATTCATTTATTTTCAGCATAACTACAAATAAATAATTTCACGTGAAGTAGAAAGTATTTTTCAAAAACCTAAAGTATTGGCACAGATTAAATATTAGTGCAAGTAGAATTAACACAAAGACATTTTAAGTATCTAATAGACATAATTAAAATTTGTGTTACCATTTTATTTCCTAACAGTCGGTGAACGCGGAACATTTTCGCAGAGCATTCGTACGATGGGTTGCTGAGGAAAGCGAGCAGCGGAGAGGCAGAGCTTATGTCCCGAGCTGCCATATTTGACTAGGCACGGAAACGATACGTTTGCAAGCGACGGTACGGAGCCGATCGTATGCGTCGACATCCTGCCGAACGCGATCGGCTGTAGCCGCATCCGTTCGTATCCTATCCGATTCGATGCAATGCGAGCTGTTTGGTGAAAATCATCCTTAACACCAAGTCTACACAAAAATTATCCAGTTGCAGATTACAAATATGAAACGAAATATCAGTAACCAACTATGACGTTATTAGATCCAAACAATTAAGAACTCTGGCAATGATGATAACGTTATTGCAAAGAAGATAACTAATTCTACGCGGGGTCATTTTGACCCAGCGTGGACTAGCAGCAGGTTGAATACACAGGACGTTTTATTAAATTTTAATGCAAATAGAAAGTAATAAAAGCTGTAGCTTAGTGAAAAGCGAAGAGGATGACGGTAATTAAAACATCTAGTTATTAAAATCGTTGTACCTAGCAAATAATTTATTGGATAAGACTAGTTATCTCCGCTTGTGTTGGCGCAAGGTATACGAGAATAGCTCACGGTGAAAAGATTAGCTAGTCAACGAGGTTGGTAGCGAGCTTGATAACTCAGGGCGCGCCGGGAGTAATTAAGGAGCCTTATAGCAAAGAAAGATGCGCTTACACTGATAGTTCAGCCCTCATCAAGCGGTCTCCCCATCACCAACGCCCTAAGCGGAGGTCAGAGTCCCACTAGGTGTCGTCCTTAGTACTGTTGTTGCTAGTAGTCATGATGTCTGTGTAGTATAAGGTGTAAGCTTAGGTTAAGTATTTTACTTCCCCGCCATTGACTGGAGACATTTCAGGCCTTGCCCATAAAATAAAGGATAGGTAGAGAAAAATAACTTTAAACAAAAGTAAGAACCGACTTCAAAAAAACTAAAAAAGAGTAAAATAATTACCATAATATAAAATTAACAGTTTCAGAAGTCGGTGGCCTTTATTTGTTTCAGTATAGAATTGCACCGACTTCTGAAACTGTTAATAATAATAACTTTTATTTAATAACTTATTTACAAAATAAAGTACAGTTACACCACAAGTTAATAATTAAGTCTTAGCTTTAATTACAAGAATACCAAAGATATATCTAGATTACTAAGATTATAAATAATTTAAACATACTGAAAATAGTTAGACGGGCTTTATATCTAACTAGCGTCACGCCCGAGCTAGGTTTATACAAACCTGTGTTTCAGGCCATCACTTTACGGCTGATTATAATAAAAGGGACAAAAACATTATATTATGTATGAACATATAAAAATATGTTTCTACTGACTACGAGACTAAACATTTCTAATAATAAAAGTAAGTTATGATATGAGTAGGTATACAAAAATAATTACTTACGGAGTATTAATAGATAACTAACTTAAAGTTACTGAACTATTACTAGAATATTTTCTGTGTCTGAATAGTTAAGGTTAGTTAAATATTCTGCTATTTTGAGACTACATTTTTTATAACTTAAACTATACATGTTTAAGAGCTTGTTAAGCTTGTTGTACAAAAAGGATCCTAGGAACATATAAAATCTATTTGCAAAAGCATGTCTACTTGGGATCCTTATGCAAACCAAATCTTTCCTTCTCTTGTCTGTGGGTGATGGGAATGTTAATTTTATATTATGGTAATTATTTTCGGGCTACTTTCGGACGGACGACGAACTTCGTTGACGGACACAGGGAGCAGGCCCCCTGGCCAGCCTGTTGGACTAACTAAAATCCTTTTTTTCTCCCGAGGGTTCACTCTTAGCGCAAATATAATGTCGAGTAACCTTCTGGAAGGTTCACTAGGAGATTGATAGCATGGCGTATGAGCTCCATCAAAAGTATGGTAAACTCAAATGTGGTAAGCTGGGCAATTATGATAATTTTCTTTTTGTCCTTTCATTATAGCTGTCACTGCGAAGCTCAAATTCAGCTGTGGAAGTTGATGGACTTATAGTGATACGATGCTCGATGTGATGAGTGAACTAGCTCCCTTTGATTATAAGTTTCAATCTTCTTCTAATACCGGCTTCCCATGGTGCGTGATAGCGCGCACCGCGACTCACGAGCTCGCACCGACGCACCTGGGAAGAGCGTGCGGAGCGGCGCGCCGGGTCCACATCACACACCCTCATAATGTGGCTTCCCACGGTGCGTGATTTTACGGATGATACCACGCACAGCTGGTGCGCGCTACCACGCACTGTGGGAAGCCAGCTTTATTCGTTTTGCTCTTGTCAGAGCTGTCGTGGTCGTCATGTAGCACTATGAGTTAGTTGATGTGTCTCGTCTCACGATGTTTCGCCATCTCTCCCTGTCGGTAGTCATTCTGGTACACTCGCAAAAGGGGCATTTCCCCGCCGTGTACTAAAATTCTACACCCTCCTTATTCTGGGAGAAGGTCCGCGTGCCCAGCAATGAGTGGATTATGGGCACTTTCATGTTCATCTTGCGTCTTCGTCTGAAGCATGCGTGAAACGCCATAGTGCATGCCTTAATACTAGTTCGAACAAAGCGAATGCCCCCAGCGCACGCTAATCCGTCTATTGTATGTCGACTGAAGACTGATCGAGGCGCACCGGTGTAGACGATAAGCTGCATGTGTCTTATGGCAATCAATATTGCATGCGCTTGACGCAAGAGGAATTGAAAGTTGAAAGTGCAAGATGAACATTGAACATGAAAGCGCACTGGCGTAGATATACTATATATCCTTCTCCAAGGTCTTATTTATCTCTGTACCAAATTTCATCAAAATCTGTTTTATCGTTTAGTTGTGAAAGCGTAACAGACAGATAGACAAAGTTACTTTCGCATTTATAATATTAGTAGGGATTTTATTGAGATTTATTCTCGTATAGCGGGAGACAAGAAGAATTCTATTTTCAGACTTGTTTAGTATTAAAATATTTCTACCCTCATCCAAACATCCCCGCTAATCGCTAATCCCGACACCCAACTCCAAATGGGCAAGGTAAGAAAGCCTCGTCGCCCTTTTACGATACTATAAAAAGATACTGTAATGTATATTTCGTCCTCCGAAGTACGCCAATGAATTTATATTTTTTTATTCAACAAAGGCATTTTGATAAAGACCTGTGAATAAATTGGAGAAATAAGGAAGATGGAGAAGTAAGTCCTGAGTTATCTGAAGAGTAAAACAGGGATACAGGTACACCGTTTTTAGGGATTATATTGGGTAGTACTAAATTCCAGAGCTTTGGAGAAAAAAAACATAGTATAACACGTATTCACCGAAGGGTTGGGCAGGGGCGTATAATACGCCCCGGCCGTCAGGAGTCGCAAGGCGATTCCCGGCTACCGTGGGCACGGGCCTGCGGACGGCGAGCGTTGAGTGGCTCGCCGTCCGATAAGAACCAGGCTCGGGTCAACGGCGCGGTGTGTTCCACGCGCGCCTCAAAGAGATATCAGCATAGTGGACGGGGCCCGCTAGGGCCAGTGCCTGCCAGGGTTGCGAAATTTGTTAGAAAGAGTTACCGCGGCCCTGGAAAGCAAAAGGCATTAGAAGGAACACGGATGGGTTTCAGTAAGAGTCTGACAGTCCAATCCGCTCCGCACAGAGCGGAAGAAGTCATTTGACGATTTCAAATGCTTAAAAAAAAGCGGCGTAGCGTACCACCCTCATTTTACTATTATGGTTAAGTCCCATGAACCGGGCACAAATCCAGACACCGTGTTGCTATTGAGAAAAAAAAAAACAATAATACTTTGCTCCCACCTGGGAATGGAACCCGGGACCTTACGCTCAGCATTTGCGCTTGTGATCCCTAGACCAATGAAGCAGTCCAAGAAAGTTTAAGAGTTAGCTTTTGCCCGTAGCTTCGCTTGCTTGAAATTTTAACTCGTTAAGTGACGATTTTGCATACAAACTTTCATCCACTATTTTCCCTTATCCCATCCCTTAGAGGTTGAATTTCGAAAAATCCTTCCTTATTCCTTGTCTACATTATAAAGGGAACCTCTGTGCAAAATTTGAGCTTTCTAGGTCCAAGGGTTTGGGCTGGGCGTTGATGAGTCAGTCAGTCAGTCAGGACTTTTCTTTTTATTTATACCTATAGATTTTCGTAATCTGTAAGTTTGTATAACTTTAAGCAAATGACAGGCATATTTGAAGACCACACTATAACTTAGAATTTCTAAATATACATTTTATCAAAATTATCTAGCTCCCTTGGTATATCTACCATCTCGGCTCCAGAATATTGTTTTTGTGGTCGGCGTTTAACAGCAAAAGTTACAAAATAACGTTCATAGAAAATTTTCGAGCTGAATTCGTGTGATTTTTTTTGGAGTTACAAAAGTATTGTAGTGTTTTGTGGGGCCACTAATTGAGTGGGCGATCAATCTTCTTATATCTGTAGCCTGCGGGTGAATTATATGGTGGGGGGCTTGTGGCTAATTAACAACCACACGGATCATACGCTTTGCAAGGTTAAGCTGCGCTTGCCGCGGTCAGTTCGTGGATGGGTGACCATTCGCTACACAACGAGACCGTGCCTCGGTGAGCACGTTAAGCCGTCGGTTGCGGGTGACATATATTATGAATCAAAGTCGTTACGGTTAGTCAGAAGCCCGAAAGTCTGGCAACCGGTCTGACCTTAGGATATCGGCATTGCCCAGTAACTGGGTTGCGAAGGTCTGATGGTAGTCGCTCCGTGTAAAATACTGGTATTCAGCCGCATCTGGTCAGACTGAAAGCTGACCCCAACATAGTTGGACAATAAGACAATCAACGCTTTTCCAGACAGAACAACAAGGCAATCAATGTTCTAGGCATACTGTATGCCTTATAGCAACACGTTCAGAATGTTGTATCGATGTTGTTGCTATCGAGGCACTGCAACACATCGGGCATATTGGCTGAGGCTCGCACTGATGCCTCGATGCTAAGCTGGGTCCGTGACAGCGCCATTTGTATTCTCAGCGTTAGCTGGCTAAACTGATTGAAAATGGGTACAACTTTATCTTTTTTTTTTGTTTTTTTTATTTAATTTTTATTTATATAGTTACATTGTTTTCTTAATATTACATCTGCCAAACTGCAGAGCAGTTTGTCGGCAGTACGTTCTCGTGGATTATGCACAAACCTATAACTAAGCATACATTGTTACTAATTATATATTAAATCTAAGTTAGAAACCAAGTTATGGCTCTGTAAGCAACAACTCTGTATGTAGATGCAAAATAGTTGCTCACAGAAACACACTACCACTTGTCAACGTGTCCATAACTACTACTCAAAGCAGCGTCAGCTGATGCGTATCACGGGGCCACATCTGTTCACCCCACCATACTGAGTATGGAGTAGACAGACCCAGTCCCACAACACGCACCGACCGACGGCGACGCCGCCAACCGGCGACTGTTGCAGCTATGGACACATCGACAAGTAATGTTTTCTTAGGAGATTTTTAAGAATGTTTTTACTTTTAACTCGATCGGTTACTTCTTTAGGTAGTTCATTTAATAATGTTGGTGTAATCCATCTTCTCGTACGCTTACCATAATAATTATTTACATTTGGCACATGTAACAGCTTTTTCTTTGACAGTCGGGTTGGGTAGTTATGTACTCTGTCTTTTTTATGTTTATTAATATTATATTGTTCCAAAATCATTGTTATTTTTACTTTCATGTCAACTGGTCGTATATTGCATATTTTAAATAGTTTTTCGTATTCCTTGTTCAAGCCTTGTTTAGTTTTTTTTGCTTACTAACATTTTCAAAAGTCGTATTTGTATTATTTTTTATTTACCTTTTCGCATCAATTCAATTTTTATACGGGGTAGATATGATAATACGACAATAAATAATACCACGTATTCTGTGATGGGGTTTAAGACCGGAAACAACACAAATATAATCAATCATGTACACTCAATAGTTTAGTCACAGGAATTTTTGTACGATTTAATAATTTTACGAATATCAAGATCTCTATGCGAAGTTATGTAAATCTATGACCCGTTTAAACCAAAATTATCTTTATTGACAGGTGTAGGATAGATATAGTTAACATAAGTTTCCACTTCAACGTCCCTTCATCTACATGAATGAGTGACAATAAAAAATCATGCGATAAAAAATGTGCTTGGAATTAACAGATTTTTTGTGTACGGTACTAGAACACATCATACAGCTAAAACACGTGGTATCATTTACGGTCATGTTATCATATCCACCCCGTATGCTTCAGCACGGTAATACTATGATTATACATGACTAGCTTTCGCCCGCAGCTTCGCATGCGTGAAATTTTGAACCCGTTAAGTGACGATTTTCCATACAAACTTTCATCCCCTATTTAACTCCCTTAGGGGTTGAATTTCTAAAAATCCCTTCTTAGTGGATGCCTACGTTACAAAAGGAACCTATTGTCAAAATTTCAACTTTCTAACCCCAGCGGTTTAGGCTGTGCGTTGATAGATTAGTCAGTCAGTCAGTCAGCTTCTCCTTTTATATGTATAGATTTTAAATGTTTGAACTAAACACCTTTGAAGATGTCGACTATATTTTGTTACTTGACTTTGGAATGGTCAATTCATGAGGCAACAAAATTAGACCCGCACAATTCAGCAGAAATACAAAATGTTTGCCAAGGCTACGTCATCAAATGAGAACTTCCCTTTGATGACGTAACCTTGACAAAAATATTACTCATTTGTCAATTGAAGTCTATTCTTTCTTTTGTAAAAGACTAGAGGACACTTGCGGCCGCGCCCGCGTGGATGTCGTTTATCGCGTATTCGGTATTTTTGGGATAAAAGTAACCTATGTCCTTTTCCAGGTTCCAGAGCATCTCAGTACCAAGTTTCATCAAAATCGGTTCAGTGGTTTAGGCGTGAAAGCGTCACAGACAGAAAGAGTTACATTCGCATTTATAATATTAGTAGGGATAACTCTTCACTGTTTTAGAGGCCCAACCAACTGCGAACAAAAACAAATTCAGTTTTCTAACAACTTAAAAAGTTGTAGCCCAGACGAAATTAAGCGGTGACCGAAGTTGGGTTATATGAACGAATAAATTTATTATCACACAATATACGTTTGATGCTAAATTTTTTTATCTGTTGTGAACGATCGAAGTTTTCTGTTTTTAAAGAATTTATGATATGCATGAAATTACTTTTGTTCTATTTTTGTTGCATTTTTTTGAGAGTTCAGATCATAGTTAATGTTTAATGTGTATTTAAAATTAAACTGTCTTTTTGATGAATCAGTTTTTTTTTTCAATTAAGCTTAGCCCCGCACTAGGATTTCTCCTGCATTGTGTATGTGAGATTTGTGTTTGTTAACGCACCATTAACAAACACAAATCTCACATACACACACGCCCAGACGCGAAACAACTATCTGTAGGCCATACAAATGTTTGTTCCGTTGGGAATCGAACCCACGACCCGTAGCGTAGAAGCCAATCGCTCAGCCACTGTACCAAACGTGTCGTCGTAGATTGAAAGGTGGAGAAGGAATTGGAGTGCATTAAAAGAGCCTTCACGAGTGACAATACCCAAGTACGTCCGACGTGCTTTGAGCAGCGCAGCCTCGCTACCAACCTTGCTGACTGGATAATGTTTTCACCACGGCATGAGCTATTCTTAAATAACTCGTGGCGAATAAAAAGTCGTTCTTCTTCTGCCTACCCCAAGTTACTTGTGCTCGACGCAAATTTTTTTCTTCTTTCATTCTCCCCTATTATCCGTCCCGCTATCATTTACTCCCTTTTCATTCATATCGTCTCACACACCATCTATTCATCTTTTTTTTGATCTCCCTCTTCCTTTCTATCCATCAACATTTAGGTTCATCATTCTCTTAGTCACATTCTTTTCATCCATCTTCATCACATGCCCGTACCAAGATGAGTATTTAAAATGTCGTTCATCATACCTTATTATTCAGATTTCTGTTGTCGTACCGCTTATCAGAGGTAGAAAAAATTAAGTATTAACAGTTTAATTCTTTAAACATTACCTTACATACATAACATCATGTAAACACCATTATTATAAATCAGCTATTAATTTTGACTTCCAAAGATGCTATATGCGCACGTGTACAAGTTTAAATTAATATCAATTAGTTTGTGAATAACTTTAAATTAAGACAGCCTACGCACTCATCCAAACAACAAAGCTTAACAAGTAAGTTTATAAACAATCTACACTCACGTTATCATTTTATACTAGAATTTTTGTACGTCGTTGGATCCTCTATGCAAAATAAAACAGATAATATAAATGTTTACGATTAGTTACGGTTTATTTACGTGCATTTTTTTTTTGGGATTGCCCGACTAGTTTCGAACTCAAACGGAAATACTAAAGGAAGAAACTAGTCGGGCAAGCCCGAAAAATGCACATGAGTAAACTATAACTAATAATAAATATATGAATGTGTCTCACGAAAGTTATAATACAAAAAAAGATAATATAAACACACATATTAAGAACAAAATGTAATATATGTACTTAGTTTCCAAAGATATTTCAATAATTCAAAGCTAAGGAAACAACACAAACCATATTTATTAAAACTGATATAGAAAGCCCTTTTCCTGAATTTAAATCTAAAGTTAGAAAACAAAGAAATTCTTTAGCAACAAGAACTCCTTTCAATTTATTTCTAAACAAGAATACAGAAAATGAAACATTTGTTTGAAATATTCCAACTACGGAAGATAAAATAATTCTCACAGTACCGAGGCAATTTGAGTCCAATAATCCCAAAATATGTACACAAACAGAGCGAAAAAATATAACTTAAATAACTTCTACTAAAAACAAAGTGTGCCATCAAAAACAGAAAATAAGTACGAGCCTAACAGAGTAAATGGGAATAAACAGACAACAGCATTACTCTAACCTTATTGAAATACTCTAATTTCAACAGTAGTTTTGAAAACGGCCCTGTTAAGTCCTATAGAAACATTTACAAACATAATACAGCCGCCACTAAAGACCAAAAACCTTTAGGACCAAAAGCGAATATCATTTTGATGTCAGCAAAATTAAATTTGTAAAAGTGTACAGAACCATTTATTGGTCGAAAGAGTTCTTCAGAGGTCGTATGGAAGGACAATGGTAGGACCAATTGTTATTATCTGCAATTTATGTGGAAATAAGTATGGTTTTATGGTGTCTTCAATTGGAGACCTTCCCCTGAGCTATCGGTACAGATATTCTGAGTAAAGGCATGTTTATGGTATGAGCTTTTAAAATATTATTCTATAATTGCCAATTTGCTAATGGGTTCCTTTGAAAAGTCGTAATACCTTACTTAGAAGGTGACGTCTATTTATAGTAAGAAGTCACTGATCCCCATTTGGAGTTATTTTTATTTTAGATGGATATAACGGCTCGTTTGCCTCAGTTGCTAAGCAGGTAGCTTCTGTGACACGGGCCGCGATTTCAATTCCCATACGAAACAAAAAATTCTGAAGCCTACAAATAATTTTTCAGGTGGCTACTAGGTGGAATTCTTGTTTATAGCATGCCCTACGAGTATATTTTAATGGTGAACGCACACTTATCCGAGCCGAAAGCGTCGAACGAATCGAAGTCAAGAAGGCCTCGCACACATATCCGCACCGAAAAAATCGACCGCGCCGAGGAAATCGTTTCTATTTCCTTTACACCTGTCGCACTGTTATTACTCTATTGTCAGTGCTTTATTAATGAAAGATGAATGAGCGAGCGCATCGGTCGAGTCGACCGCATAAGCCGCGCCGAATCTGATGACGTCGTCAGAATTCGTCTAGGATTTCTGGGGTTCTTCCAGATTCGGATCATTCGACGCAGGCAAGTGTGCAAGGTTCCATAATATTTCATACACAGAATTCTAAAATTCGTTTCGTTCAATGCGTTCGGCTCGGATAAGTGTGCGTTCACCATAAGCATGCCAGATTCGTTTAACGTGCTAATTATTAATTAACCTGCATTATTCTCATTCTATGTCGCACGCTACTGTAATGGAATTAATTGTCATGAATAGTCATGATCTACAATTTTAAAAAGAGTATTCATGGAGTTTCTTGCCGGCTCTTCTCCATAGAACCTACCTTTTGGAACCGTGCACCTAGTTTTGACGTTTTAAAAGTGCCTGTAATCTGGTCTATTTGAAATAAAAAACTTTGACTTTGAATTGTTTGCTACCGAGTAGCATCTCCTTAAATTTAGCATGTTTATATTACTTCATGCTACGATCTATGTCCAGCAGGCATGCCATGACCGCCGTCCTTATGAACATGTCATTTTTCTATTCTTTCCTCGACAAAACTCTTGCCTACGGTAGTCATGCTACGTCTGCTGGCCTTTAAAATTTCTGGTAAAAATAATCTGCTATTATGTATAAGCCCTTAGAACGCGAACAGGGGTGCCACGCCCAAGCGTGCCGAGAATAGGTCGTATGAGTCAGTTCCAGTCCTTTCCAAATATTAAAATGGAGATTTGTAGAAAATTTGACTTATAAGAGAAACTTTTACACATGACAGATGGTTCAACCGCTGAAAAGGAAATCTGCATACCGAGTAATATTAAGAAGAGGGCTTTGGTTCTAATGAAATTTTCTATTTTTGTAATCGTTCTGCCAGAGGTTAAAATCGATAAATTAACTGTTACCCTTATTAAAAGTTTGATTGTCAAAAAAAAAAAAACGATGAGCAATGGTTTGACTCGCGACCTCACCGCGTGTTCAGCTTGTTATTAAGGGCTCCGTTTGGGTTCCAAACTAGTCGGGCAATCCCGAAAAATGTTCGTGAATAAACCGAAACTAATCATAAATATGATTGTCAATAGTTTAATTATTCTTTTTGTCCTTTGCCTATTGACTAACTTTTGGCGAAAGACTGCCCAAAATTGTGATCGTAACTTGACGAAATTTAAACTAAATCAGAAATTGGTCCTAAGCTGCTGCTAAATCGTTTAATGAGAATTAATTAAGAGGATTAGTCTCAAGAGATTAATTTGGTCGTTGATGTCAGCTGTCACACTCGTCGTCTCCTATTATGACATCAGTACAATTATCAAGCATTATGCCGAGATTACTACATACATAATACATTGAGTTTCTTATTACTCATTGTTTGCAATGTGATTTAAAATAAGTTGAAATCTTACTAGAGTTAGTTTATGAAACGACATTAATTCGGTATGTAAAGTTTTTTTTTTTTGACACTTTTTTTTATTTTTTTCTTAAAGATTAGTCTATTTTAAGAATCTAATTTGAATGTCTATTATTCGGTAGTTTTTTTAATTAGTTTTTAAACTTTTGCAAGTGCTCCTATTATATGATGTCACTGAATAGTTTTGATGTTGATTTCTTTTACAACATTGGTTTAGAGAGTTAGTTTTTAACTTTGAGGTTAAAAAGTTGATACATTGATAAAAATTGATATTCAGAAACTTTTTTTTTTATTGAAGACTCTGGAATCGAATCTATGTAACGAAATTTAGAGGTCAAATAAATGTCAAGCGTATTCGTGTATTTATGTAAAAATCTTCACCATCTTATAATTTCAAGAGCTGAAAATAGCAAAATAAGGTTTAGAAAACTAAAGTTTCGAAATGGTTTTGGAATCAGAATAGGTTAACTTTTACTTTGCATACCGAATTGAAAGTATTTTGGCATTTTATCACTATATTTTTCAGTCAGATGAGTTAATCGGTTGTAATATTCGACATTATCCGTGATCAATACCACTAGATGGCGTACCTTAGAGGACGACGTTTCAGTAGACACAGCAAGTTTTTAAGTTTAAAATGACCGCGTTCATCTGAAAGATCAGAATTTATTGAATAATAATGACTATCAAAATCGTTTTCTGGGAATAAATAAAATCAACGCCTTTTTTCTTATTAGATTTTTTCATTGATTGATAGCGGGACGTCCTTCAAACTTGCCAGCAGCAATACCGCCACGAGTATTTCTTCAGAAGCATGTAGAAAAAAAATTACGTGCATAAAGTATCTTACAGATACCTTTTTTAACCGACGACGTCAAAAAACGGAGGAGGTTATCAATTCATCTGAACCTTTTTTTATGTATGTTCACCGATTACTCAAAGACGCCTGGACCGATTTGGAAAATTCTTTTTTTGTTCGAAAGGGTATACTTCCCGATTGGTCCCATTTAAATTTTGTTATGATTAGACCATGAACTTCAGAAATATGGAACGGAACTCCTCATCGGATCAAAGCAAAATTCTCAAATTACTAATATTGCTTTGTTTATATTTGTTGTTGGGAACTGACTACTTGAAAAGAGGAGGGGGTGCGTGTCCCCCCCCCCCCCCCCCCCCCTTTGGAATGTTTTCATTATATCGTGTAAGGTATCATTTGAAAGGACTTTTTATGCCCGACTACGTCAATGCCAAAAAGAAGGGTTATGAAGGAGGGGGTTAAAATTATGACACTAAAACGTATTAAATAAAAAATAAACTTTAAAAAAAAGTAAAAACCGACTTCAAAGAAATACTAAAAGGAGTAAAATAATTATCATAATATAAAATTAACAGTTTTAGAAGTCGGTGCAATTCTACACTGAAGCAAATAGAAGCCACCGACTTCTGAAACTGTTAATTTTATATTATGGTAATTATTTTACTCCTTTTAGTATTTCTTTGAAGTCGGTTTTTACTTTTTTTTTAAGTTTATTTTTTATTATAAAGAGTATTCTGTCGAGGTGGCCTTATTTAAATTTGGTGAGGATCTGATAACGACCCCCGGAGATTGAAAATGAAACTCTTCAATGGATAACAGCAAATTACCCGCAATTGCTGTAATTGCATGTTTATGTACTGTTTACGCAAGTTAAAATAGAAAAATAAAATTACTTTAAAAATAAAAAAAAACCGACTTCAAAAACTAAATATGAGTAAATAATTATCATATTATAAAATTAACAGTTTCAGAAGTCGGTGCTAATCCATGCTGAACCAAATTGAAGGCACCAACTTCTGAAACTGTTAATTTTATATTAAGATAATTATTTACTCTTTTTTAGTTTTTTTGAAGTCGGTTTTTCTTTTATTTTAAAGTTATTTTATTTACATAGTTCTTCAGTGTCTGGTAGATGATAGTTTTCGTTACTTGTACTAAAAGTTAATTTATTAGCAACACGTAAGTTAGTTTTGTAGTCATTTTGATTACTGCATCAACTGTATGTAGGTTCAATATCAGATACTGCGCCACCATACTCGCTGGCAGTGTTGGCATTAATCTTCTTATTCTTATTCTTATTCTTTATTGTACACAAGAAAATTACAGTAAAACATTACAATTAAGTGAAGTCATGTACAAAGGCGAGCTTAACTCAAAAATGAGTTTTCTACCAGCAAACCTTTGAGTGATAGAGAGAATCAATTAATCAATTAATTAATTAATCAATATTTTTTTTAATCATTTAATTAATTTGATTAATTTTACATAAAAGTAATCTTAATCTTGATAACTAGCGTTAATCATAATCGTTAATTTGATTATTTAATTAACTATTAACCATGTTCAAATAAAATATAAAATAAAACAACTACCTAAATCAAAAAGTAAACATTCCTTAAGCACATTTCACAGACTCTACTTTCATGAACTATTTACTCAATGGAGGGTGGGGGCTGAGGTACTTCGCGTTAGCTTTTAGCTTCTCTTTCTCGCTCTCCATGCCATTGTCGAATTGCCGAAATTGTTTGATTGACCGTGTGCCATATAAAAGACTCACCACGCGCACGCGCAGCGCACTGCTAGCTTCTCTCTCAGAAGCTAAAAGCTAACGCGAAGTACCTCAGCTACCACCCTTTAGTGTTTAAATAGTCTATGAAAGTAGAGTCTGTGAAATGTGCATAAGGATTGTTTACTTTTTGATTTAGTTGTTTTATTTTACATTTTGTTTGGACATAGTTAATAGTTAATCAAATTAACGATTAATGATTATGATTAATAACATTATCAAAAAAAATGATTATGATTAGTTTATCTGAATCAAACATTTTGATTATGATTTTTAATCATTAATTATGAAGTGCAATTGGTTATTTAATAACAATATTTGTATTATATTTGGCACAGCACACTACACAGTTTTTTTTATTCTATTTTCGCACAGTTCGGTACATGATAAAATAGTACTCACTTTATTTTTCTGGTTCTCCCTCGCGGTGCTTCATTACGTCACTCGAAGGTTGTTGCTGAAAATCAGCGCTGTTGGCATTAGGCTCGTCTAAAGTCACAGCATAAAGCTGAGCAACGACCTAAATTCTTATGTGCCATGCGACGCGCAAATTCAAGTATTCAATTATTTGATGTATTTTTATTGTTAAGATGTCTAGGTAACCACAGACTAAATATGCAAACGTGATTTGCATAGATTACAAATTAAGTCATAGTTTTATTTTTTATTGTTTTGTTTCGGTTGCCAGGCAATTATAATGTTTAAATTAAGGAATTGTTAATTATAAGAATAATGTTATTAATTTTAAGTATGCTTGATGCTTGTGCGTCTGTTTGGACGTAGGAATAAATACTTTTTCTTTCTTTCTTCTAATTTTTTATCGTTAATCAGATTAATTTTGGGCCAACACTGCTCGCTGGTCATAGAAAAAGAATCCTATCTATATTCAACATTTTGCTATACGTCCATTCATTGAAGCTGAACACTAGTCATACGGTACATTATATTCGTATTCTATTCAGCTTTGATGTTATCTATTTACTTGCGTTCAAAATACCCGGTATTGAATGGACCGATTATTGGTTGTGTGACCAGAATTAATATAGCAGCTATTGCTAATGGGTATTTTCAGAGCTATATTAGCTCTTTTGAATGGTAGATTCTGTATTTATTTATCATTAATAGCTACTACATCTAACAAATTATTGTTAACCTTTAAAACCAACCAATTTTCTTCTTACTGTTTCTTTTTTGCTTCTCTGATTAAGTTTGTTGCGGTTTCCAAGACAGTTTAATTGTTTCCCCGAGATGCGCCGAGTTTCATTGTTTCAGCGTTTTTGTGGGGTGCACGAAAAGAGCTTCCACGAGTGACGATACTTAAGTACGTCCAGCGCATCCTCGGCAGTCAGCTCCGCTACCAACCTTGCTGACTGGCTAATCTTTACACCACAGCATGAGCTATTTTCGTGTAGCTTGTGCTGACACGAGAGTAGAAGCGTTTCTATGGTTGGCCGCAATTGTAAATCCTATGGCTTATAAAAGTTGCAGTGGTTGGAAAGAAACAAAAAAATAACCTTTACAAAAAAGCAAAAATTCTTGACCTTGGTATACCCTTTTCACCGTAAACTGATCAGTGATGTTTCGCTACAAAACTTTACCATACAAAGAATCCTAACTAATATTATAAATGCGAAACTAAGTTTGTTTGTTTCTTACCTTTTCACGCCTAAATCACTGAACAAATCATCCTGAAATTTTGCATACACCTGTGTACAGAAACGGACATAGGGTACCTTTCATGCCGAAAAAAAGTACGGTTCCCGATAAAACAACAATAATGTTCATAGATGGCGCCACGTGCCTTTCAAATCACGATTGAATTATGTTATTATAGAAACTTTAGTAGTGTCATAAGAGTTTTTGAGCTTAATTAACGCGAGCGAATCCGCGGGCAAAAGCTAGTAATGTTAATAAATGCATTAAAAGAGCCTTCACGAGTGACGATACTTGAGTACGTCCGGCGCACCCTGGGCAGTCAGCCCCGCTATCGACCTTACTGATTGGCATTTTTATCTACGGCATTAGATAAGTATTCTCAAATACTCGTACCTCGAATCGACACGAGAGTCAAAGAACACTTGCTTTCTCTTACACTGAGTTGCAAGAAAGATACCATTAGATGATCATCATTAACTAATCCGTCATTAAGAATAATGTCTCCATTAAATTAATGGCTATTGCATGAACACTAATTAGGTCGTAGTTCGTTTTTCATTTACTAATTATCACATATTGAAATCATGGGGAGTTTGACACATCAAAAATTATTTTTAATGGATAATTAATCATTCCATTAAATCTAGCTTCGTGCAATGGACAGAAGAGGTTAATGGAGCATTAACATTCTAATGACAGCATTAAAATTAATTGGACCTTTCTTGCAACTGAGTGTTATTGAAATTATTTCGCAAACAAGTTTCCAATACAAACTTAAGGCTCACTATAACCACAAATTCACCAATACGTGATAATGAAGCTATATTGGCCAAAACTGTTCGGTCTAGCGGTGTATAAGCGAAACCTATTATATCGAGCATTGCCGGTCCAATACTAATAATTGTTTAGGAACCCGTTACAGCCTTTTTGCCTATTATAACCGTAACAATCGACGCACAGTCAATTGTTGTTACAACTGTAACTATGAACGTCAGTTTCGAAGTAATGTTTGGTCTACTAGATGTTGGTGGTGTGGGCAAACTCAATTACCCTACTGCCCAATGTATCATTGGCCAAACAGAACTGGAATTGCTAAACAAAGCTATCGTACGCGAGGGTGTGCATGTCACACAGAGGTGTAACGTTGTAGAATAATATGCAGCACCCGCGATCGTTAGCAAGGTTAATAATATGCGATAATAGAAAAACAATATATATGTGTCATATTACAAGTATAATATTGAGATTCGTTTAAACAATAAACTTACTTAGCCTAGTTAAGCCTGGGAAAATCTTAACACCGCCATTCAGAAATCATCGAAAAAGTAACATCGCCATCTATCGGCATAAAAGTAAACAATATTTCAAACAGATACTAAACCGCGGCTCACTTAAAGTATCACTGATGACTATTTAAAAGCAAGTGTTAAAATTTCAAATTTCGCTGATTTTTAACCGACTTAAAAAAGAAGGAGGTTCTCAATTCGTCTAAACGTTCTTTTTTGTGTGTTTATTACGCGTTATCTCCGCCAATTATGAATGGATTTTGATTATTATTTTTTTGTTTGGTAGGCCATATTTCAGAAGGGGTCCCATGTAAATTTTGATGAAATTGATTTCGCGCTTTTTGAAAAAAGCAACAACAACAAAAAATATAGTACTTAGATGACGTTTTGGTTTGCGGTTCCCTTCATCAAAAGTTTTGATGAGGACTTTCAATCTCAGCCGTGATCCAGCTAGATAGATTTTAGCATTTTTTTACGAAATCTTTGAACAGCTATTTCTCTTAAACTATTGACTTTTGGGGAAAGTTGTAGAACAAAAGTTATTCATTATTATAGGTACTTTAACACCCTTTTAGATTAGTACTCCCTTTTCGACTAACCTTGTATTATGTTCAGTTCGCTATCTTGAAATAGATGTCTTTTACGAAAATATAAACAGCGTTTGCTCAGTTAATCGCAAATATTTTTTGTTAATGTTTAACTTTGATTTTAAACCTTTATTTTGTTGTTACGTTCTCTTTTTTGCCTCGTCCACAGCTCTTTTCATTTAAAGTCTTTCATGATTCAGATAGCTTTAGTAATATTTTTCTTTCATCCGGGATTGATTTGTTCCGTTTATTTATTTAAATACATATAAATAAAAAAGGAGGAGCTCGTGGCTAAACAAATACAGCCGCATAGACCGATCTTCCGGGTTAAGCCACGCTTGCCGAGGTTGGTCTGTGGATGGGTGACCATTTACCATAGCGAGTTTCCTCCGTGCCTCGGAAAGCACGTAAAGCCGTTGGTCCCGGCTGTCATTTGTAGATCTTTGACAGTCGTTACTGTTGGTCAGAAGCCAGAAAGTCTGACAACCAGTCTTACCAAGAGTATCGTATTACCCAGTTACTGGGTTGTGGAGGTCTGATAGGCAGTCGCTCCATGTAAAATACTGATATTCAGCTGCATCCGGTTCGACTGGAAGCCGACCCCAACATAGTTGGGAAAAGGCTAGGCAGATGATGATGATAGTAGACCACCGACATCGGGTACAGGGTCCAAGCTACCGGCGGTCAGGGCCTTAAAGAGAGGAACTTTCTAACAGTATGCATCGTGTTTAGAAGTAGCGCTTTCTGTATGAGGCCCTGGATCCAGCCGCCAAACGAGAATTATTCCGTCCTGTTGTGAATTCCTTAATATGTTGGTAGAGGCTCTTGGCTATTAAGCCATTGGCCGTAACTATAATCGGCACAATGACTGCTAAATCATCATCCCATATTGTACGATTTCCACCAACCGGGCCACGCAGGAGCGCAGCGCGTCGCATCCGACCGCGTCCGCCCGACGGCTACAATCTGCTGGAAACCGGGCGCATGCGCGCGCGTGCTCGTGTATCCGCTATCGCAGTCAGTTTCTATCTGAGGTGTGCGCGCAGCCGACCGGACGCGACGACAGCCGAGCGCCGCCGTCCACGTACGCGAGGAGCCGACCAGCTGCCGTGGCGACCGAGCGCAGTTAACCGGCTGCCGCGGCATACACGCGGATCTAACCGAGTTCCAAGCAGTATAAATTTCACGCAAACATGAAACGTAACTATTGTATAGAAGCCTGAATTTCCTTTAGCACAGTGTGAAATGCGTTCCGGCGCACTCCGGCGCGGCCCGTTTGGTGGAAATCGTACATATGGCGGCAAAATTTACATTGATTTACATTAAATCTGATTTTATCAATATCAAAACCTTAATAGTTAAACAGTCTATAAAAGTGATTTATTGCTTTTAATTTATTTCTTACTCTTGACACCTAACCTTTTCCCAACAATTTCTGTTATTTCGAGTCTAACCAGATGCTGCTGAAGAAAGTCTATCATTTGTTCTATTCCAGGGACACACCGCATTACGCAACGGTGTAACTGCATCCATATGTTGGTTGCCTTACAATCAAGATTTACGGCAGGCACATACGAATTAAATATTCCGGAGTCAGCTGGAACACATATAAATTACACATGTACTGATGGCAGAACAAGGGTGTAAGACTAATTTCGTTTATTCATTTCAAATTTATGATTAATTACGGTTTACTCACGTGTATTTTTCGGGATTGCCCGACTAGTTTCGGACCCAAACGGAGCCCTTAATCATGAGCTGATCACGCGGCGAGGTCGCGAGTCGAGCACTCGACACGAGTTCCGAAACTAGTCGGGCAATCCCGAAAAATGCACGTGAGTAAACCGTAATTAATCATAAATAATTATGAATGTGTCTCACGAAAGTTTTAATATTCATTTCAAAATACGTATTTGGTAAATTTTTAAATGTTGCTAATCCACGCTGAACCAAATTGAAGGCACCGACTTCTGAAACTGTTAATTTTATAATATGGTATAGTTATTTACTCTTTTTTTTAGTTTTTTTTGAAGGCGGTTTTTCTTTTATTTTTAACCGACTTCAAAAAAAGGAGGAGGTTCTCATATCGGTCGGTATTTTTTAATTTTTCTGTTTTAAGTGGCATAAACAGTACATAAACATGGAATTACAGCAATCGCGGGTAATTTGCTGTTATCCATTGAAGAGTTCTATTGTCAATCTCCGAGGGTTGTCATCAAATTTAAATGGGACCACCTCCGGGGAATACACTTTCAAACAAAAAATCGTTTCAAGTGAGCCTATAAAATTTTAAGAATTCCCTCGATTTCTCCAGGATTCCACCATCAGATCCTGATTTGATGGCCATGGGACCACCTGGCAAGTATACCTTTTCAAACAAAAGAACAATTTTCCAAATCGGTCCAGGCGTCTTTGAGTAATCGGGGAACATACATAAAAAAAGATTCCGACGAATTGATAACCTGATCCGTTTTTTGACGTCGGTTAAATATTAGAATCATGCCTTATTGTGCAACTTTAACATGTAAAAATGATAGTAGTCCGGCGCCAAGCAATTTCCCGTGTTTTTTCGTGTGTATGTGAGAGCCACACGAGTATAGGGTAATCCCTCTACATCTCTATTACCTACTTGGATTTGTGTGCTCCATCTTCAAACTCAAAGTCAAAACTCGTTTATTCAAAACAGACTAGTATTACTTAGTTCTTTTTTGAACGTCAAATTTACATAAGACTGCCCCCAAAAGCGCCCACCCTTCACCGCTTCCTAGTATTTATGCTGTGAAGAAGAAACGGCGCAACAAACTCCCCAGCAACACAGTTCAGTCTGTCAAGCATGGACGTACAAAAATCAAGTAAATAAATAAATGAGTCTATACACAAAAAAAGTAAAACATTAATTACATTGATGAAATTATGCAAGTTGATGATGATAAACAAAATCTTAGACCATGTCTACGCTTACTATCACGTACAACTAGAATAAAACGCGACGAAGTCAAATAATAAACGAAAGCAAGCATTTTGACCCATTTTTCATAACCATAAACCACTACAATCCACCAGAGAGGAAATGCAACATCAGTACCTCGAATTAATCCGCTGGCAAGCTCAACGTAACAAAAAAATCTCGAGCCAAGCATTACGCTAGCCACTGGCCTTTCATTTTATTTCTTAAATGAACATGAGACCACTAAGCTAATAAATCTTCATGAATTGCATTCAGAAAAAAATAACGGTCAAAGCGGGTTTGAGTCGCTTGCCGAGGGTTCTGTAAATTATTAAAGTCCGTATATATATAGCTTTCACTGCTGTTGTTTTGACAGGAATACCAACTTCAGTGCGAAAGCCGTATCATCGAATTTTGTTTGTTCGAAAACCTTTCAACGACATCTTTTTACTGCGACGCCTTGTTAAATCGACGTTTTGTTACTACGATATTTCGTTACATCGAAAAACTCTACTGCGAACGATTTTACTGCGAAAATATCATACTGCGAAGCCTTGTTCAATCGACGTCTTGTTACTGCGATGTTATGTTACTTAAACACTGATATAAATGATAGACGGCGCTCTCTGCTTTTAAAGAAATGTAAAAAATTTAGGTATTGTTTTGAAAAAGAAAATCGATGTAAGTACTATGTAGTAGTAGTACGATGTAAGTAATAGCCGTAAGACTGTCCGAAAAAGTTTTCCTAAGCAACATAACATCGCAGTAACAAGACGTCGATTGAACAAGGATTCGCAGTATGATATTTTCGCAGTAAAATCGTTCGCAGTACAGCTTTTCGATGTAACGAAATATCGTAGTAACAAGACGTCGATTTAACAAGGTATCGCATTATAGATTTATGTCGTTGAAAAGTTTTCGAAGAAACAAAATTCGATGATACGGCTTTCGCACTGAAGTAGGTATTCCGTTTTGACAACACCGTCCTGTAGATAGTCCATTTGTGACATCGCCATGCTTAGAACCATGGAGCAACGTGGTCGACGTTCTGAGATGTCGACCGCTTTGAACAGTAAACATATTTCTACTATACGTCAATTTGTCTATTCTTCTGTTGACAAAACTCTTGTTTACGGTGGACATGCTACTCCACAGAAATTGATTTGATAAATTAAATAATATAATTGTGTTGTCAAATGTATGGACTTGATAAAACATTTTGACAGCTCCCAGCTTGCCACGTTGTGAGGAATTTATTAATACTGGCCTAAGAGCATGATCGCTAGTCCCGGCCCTCAATCTCAAAAATAGAACAAAAAAATTACCAAACGCATTTTATTTATTTTTTTACTTTAGTCAGGGTGTCGAATTATTTTTCTTATATAATTTATTTTTCCTTTAGAAAAATTCCGGTTTTTTGTCAATTATCTTTGGAGATGAGACACAACACATTGTTCCCAAAATGGGTTCCTTAACTCAACTCAAAACTCATTTATTCAAAATAGACTAGAATGACTTAGTTCTTTTTGAACGTCGATTTTACAATATAGACATCCCCCAAAAAGCCCTCCCTTCACCGCTTCCTAGTGTTTATGCTGTGAAGAAGAAACGGCGCAACAAACTCCCCAGCAAAACAGATATGTCTTACGTACGGAACCCTAAAAAAAGCTTTATTACCTCATTCATAGTGTATCTATGTCACTGCATGTTTGCTTTAACAATGTAGTTAACATTGTAGGATTTAATAGAATTTTTAACGTTATGGAAGTAAAGTGCAATGTTTTTTTAAAGTTTTCGTCTTTTGCGAAACTTAAAGGTATTGTTTATAGGTAAATGACCTTTCGATGTATATAATAAACCGTAGAAGAGAAAGAGATCCAGAATCAAATATTTTATCAAAAGAGCTAAAAGGGTACCACTTCCTAACTAATATTATAAATACGAAAGTAAGTTTATTTGTTTGTTATATTTTCACGCCTAAACCACTGAGCGGATCGTCCTGAAATTTTGCATATTACGTTGTCCGGTGTACAGAAAGGGTACATTTCATCCCGAAAAAAAGTACTGTTCCCGAGGAAAACGACAATAACGTTCGTATGATAATAGATGGCGCCACGTGTCTTTCGAATCATGGTTGAATTATATTATTGTAGAAACTTTAGCAGTGTGTTAAGAGTTGATTGTCAAATTCTAAATTAACGCGAGTGAAGCAGCGGGCAGAAGCTAGTATGATAATAATTCAATTAAGGTCGCAAGAGAGGGCCTCAAATAGTTCTCGATTGTGTGTAGGCCCCAACCCGCACCAGGCCAGCGAGGTAGACTAAGGCCTGACCCTTCTCATTCTGAGAAGAGGCTCATGCCGAGCAGAGGGACAGTAATGAGCTGATTATGTTTATACAACGTTATTCTTAGTATATAAGGTCTATTCTATTCATACACGAAATATTTTAAGGGATACATCTATAGGTGGTAAAGAAGCCATATAAATTAAAAAAAGAAAAACTACGTGTATTTTTTTTAATTAAATAATTTCTTAATACACGTATCAAATACAGGCTCATTACTATTTTCAACATCCATTACGCTAGTTTCTACGTAGTATTTATTGTCAATGAGCGCGCATTTTTTTTTTTAATTTTTGCAAATTTTCTTCGCCATTATTACAATTATAATAATTACGTAAAATATTAAATTTACAAAAAAAAAAAAACAGCTATACATGTATCCCTTACAATATTTCGTGTATGAATAGATAGACCTTATATATAAAAACCAAGACACCCCAACAAGATTTTCATCAGAACTGCCTGAATATGTGTTTTTAATTAATCTCCAAGTTACACCGTACTTTATGTCGCGTTAAGTTCCCTAGTAAAGTGTGAAATGCCTGAGATGTGCTATGCAGGGGTTGTCTAATACACGGAAACTGACCGAGCGGGCCATTTAAAGCCTCAAGGTATATATTCCCGTCAACTGTTATGGGTAGAAAGCTACCGAAACAAAATTGAAATCTGTGATAAAAAAAATGTGGTGTAAAGAATATATAAATCGATTCTCCTAGTGATTCTGAACAAACTAGTTTCAGGTTTAGTATACACTAAAATTAAGCTTGTATGCCGGTGCCCCTGCGCTTCGGCTTTAACACTCTCCCTATCAGCAATATATTGAGAGTTCAGCAGGCCACGGCTGTTGCGGCGACGCCAATATTTCATACTGCTGCAGGTCGTGACGTAACTTGAAATATTGCAACGGGATCCGCCAGCGGAACCCTTTTTTTGATGATTTCTTCCGCTCTGAGCGGAACGGAAGGGAGTGTCAGACTCTTACTGACTAAAACCCATCCGTGTTCCTCCTAATGCCCTTTGCGTTCCAGGGCCGCGGTAACTCTTTCGAACAAATTCCGCAACCCTGGCAGAATGACAAGCTTACTTCGTTGCTTTTGACCCTAGTTGCACCTGTAGTGTCATTCTGTAAGAAACCCACCTCAATATCGACGGTTAGCTCGATATCCATAATGTTACAGTATGGATGAATAGAAGCAAATAACACACAGGTAATCGACAGTATAATCAATAACGCGTAATTTTGTTATCCACGCTGTGTCACGACAATGTTTAATTGACAGTCGCGATCGAGGTGAGATCCTTACAGAATTGCACTGCTGATGGTAAGCACAGACAGGGCCTAAGATGGAGCACACAAATCCAAGTAACAGAGATATAGACGAATTCCCCTATACCCCTCTGGCTCTCACAAAGACACGATGGAACACAGTAAACTGTTAGGCTTGACTTTAATGTGAGGGTAGTAGTTAGCCAGACGGAACGTATAGATCCTATCACCTAGTGTGCTGGGTTATGTTGAATTACAGGGAACCTAACGAACGTAGAACAGTCGTTAGGTAATATTACCACACTTGGCTTTATTCGAAAAGGCTTGAATAATGGTTATTACCGTCCATATCGATATTATAAATCTTAAAGTTACACAAAGCATGTTTGGTGTACGATTTGCTTTGTATAATTACTGCTGTTATTCCTATCATAGCGTCCAGGTAACATATTTATGATAGCACGAAATACAATGAAAAACAACCTTTATTCCGATGCAGTAAATTTCAATATGAATTCAAACAAATTGGTGGCCTTTACTTGGTTGGAAAAGTATGGAACGAGCATTTTGAATAAAAAGTGTTGTCTAGCCATTTTCTTTGTAACGTCACGACTGTTCCTCTTAGAGCAAAGCCACACAATGCGTTGCGTTGCGACGTCGCAGCACTACATTTGGAATCTATAGATTGGTTCAAAGTGCGTTGCGACGTCGTGCAGCGACGCAACGCGCGCGCTTCTGTCAAGGGACAAGAGAGACGAAGCGGGGAGGGATAATGCGGTGCGACGCCGGAGTAGCATCGCAGCGTGAGAGCGAAGCCACACTGCTCCGCTTCACTGTAACACGCACGCTTATTACGTGGCTCCATTGTCGTTCAAAGACTGAAACACCCAACACCAAAACGCTGCGATGTGTACGCGGTGTTGCGTTGCGAAACCTCATTGCCCGTGTAGCCCTCAGTGCGTCGAAATCATAGCAGTGCGACAACGCAACGCACCATCAATTCCCGTGTGGCCTCACTCTAAGTCTTAGGCAGGGACAGGGGTATCATTAATACAGAAACTGTCGAAGTTCGGCGTCTATGTTTTTTATATAGGTAAAACGCGACGTAATTTCAGTGTGGTGTGTCGCGGGTAATTTAAAAAGCATTGCAGGCGTAATCATGCCGAACTTCGGTCGCGTATCTTTGGCATAGTGTATAGACACTTAGAAGCAAAAATATCTGCTACGAACGGTTCTAAAATAACCAACATTGGCTATACCCGCTTCTCAGAAACTCTTTATTTTCATCCAAGAACTAGTCGAAAGCATGCGTGTGTTCTCAATACCAAGATACTGAGAATACACAAGAGTATTTTTATTGTAAAACAATATTTTCGAATAAATTTATGCCTGTGTTCTATGAACTACTTATTAAAAGAGCGTAACATTATGCCTGTATTCCCCGAAGGCTTGGGCAAAGGTGTACACCCCATTTCGCCGTTGTGCTTAAGTTCCATGTAATAGGGGGCGAGCCTATTGCCATCAACCGGGCACTTTGCCCGAGCTTTTTTTTTTCTTGGTAATATCCTCATGGATGCCCTTCGCCTGGAGAAGGCGGAAGGGTATGCTGGACTCTTACCGGCTAAAAACCCACGGTGTTCCTTCTCCTGACCCTTGGCCGGGGTCGCGGGATTCACAGCTACATGCACCGCGACACCGGCAGGCCTCGGTCCGCCAGCCCCTGGCTGATCTCTCCTTCTGTGGGACCTTGCCCCACGTCCTCCTAAGACGCGCGCACAGAACACTGCACGCCGCCTTCTTAGGCCTGTTACTGGTCGGGCGACGGGTCCCCTTACCCGCCGCCCGCAGGCCACACACTACGGTGGCCGGAGAACGACGCGCGCCCTCTGGCGCCCGGTGCGTCTGACGCGGAGAGGGAGAGTGGAAGCTGCCTCTCTCTCCCTCTCCGCTCCCTCTTTGGTCGCCATCACCTCCTCGCAAAAGGAGGCGACGACACTTTGCCCGACCTGGGGATCGAACCCAGGACCTCACAAGCTCAGCAATTGCGCTTGCGACCATTAGACCAACGAGGCGGTATGGTTATATTAATATATGATTAAATGCTAGTTACTAAATATTAATTTAAGCACCGTTGTTAATTACGCATTTCATTTTAGATTCGTTGATTCTGGAATTATTTTCCATGTAATAAATGCCTTTTGGTTTTTTAGCTGACAGAATTGTAAATTACAAGAGGAGCAGAATAACTAAAAAGATTTTTTTTTTTGATTCCTGCTTCATTTGCGACCACCAAACTAAATAAAACAAGTATATTGCTCAGATAAACCACTCTAATAACACTGCTGGGCAAAAGCCTCTTCTCATACAGAGAAGGAACGAGCATTGATCGCCACGCTTGCTCACTATTGGTTGAAGATTTGAGACCATTAAATCCAAGTTTCCTCACGATGTTTTCCTTCACCGTATATCAGTGGCGTAAGCTGGCTTCCCACGGTGCGTGGTAGCACGCACCGGCTGTGCGTGGTATCATCCGTAAAATCACGCACCGTGGGAAGCCACATTATGAGGGTGCGTGATATGGATACGGTGCACTGCTCCGCACGCGTCCGCGTTACCACGGACGAGTCTCTTCCCATGGTGCGTCGGTGCGTGCTCGTGCGTCACGGTGCGCAATATCATGCACCGTAGGAAACACCATTAGATTCATTAAGTACAATATGAAATTAAAAAAGTCACATTGGTATGTATCTGAGTTTGAACCCGTAACCCGGTGCTTAACAAGCGGGTCTGTAACCTTCGGCAAACCACGACATCTTATCATCTTAAAAAAAATACGAACACAAACTATTTGTGCATATTTATACGCAATTGGTTTATTTATAGTGTTGATAACCTGTATTGCACTTTATATTGATCTAGCTGATAAACCTAATTATTGGAATGTAACAAAATCAAAATGACTGTATCTCAATCATAAAAGGTACAACAACGCGGCCACCGACGACTCGGACGCGGCCACCAAACGGCGCGGATGCGGCCACCGACGACTCGGACGCGCGCGATCACCGACGAATAGAGATGGGTAGCTATTCTAATAACTAGCTAAATAGCGGCTATTCAAAAAATAGCCACGGCTATGATATCCGTCAACACGATAACTAGCTATTGGCTACTGGCTAGCTAGAGTAGCTAGAATAACCGACAACTTTACGGCACAGCGGGAACTGCACCACAGATTATAAAACAACTACGTTTTGTTTGCAGCCACCCCGGTAGCTGATAGCTGAGTAGCTGGCTAGCCGGAGTAGCCGGAGTAACTACGTCCAATTCTAGCCGAAAGCTTGTTATTTTAGTAAAAACCATACGAATAAAGAAGGAAGGAACATCTAAAAAAAAAAAGTACTTATCAATAAAAACGAAATCATAACAACAAACTTATTATTATCATCTAAACTTACTGCCGCGGTGAGGATCGAACTCGAATCGCCTAGCTAGTTTAGCTACGTCGCCGCAACCGCTAGTCGGTTAGTGAGCCAGTTATTTAATAGCCAAATAACTAAATAGCTGGCTAGCTAGCTGGCTATTTCACCACGAATAGCCGGCTAGCTAAGTTATTGGAATTTCGGCTAGTTACCCATCTCTACCGACGAAGCGGACGCGACAACCCAATGGACTTACCGCGCGCCGGTAGCCGCGTTGCTCTTAGGATAGTACAATTTATTACTGGCAACTAGATACCTATTGAGAAAATGACTTGACTAGAATGGGGATCACTACTGAAATGACGGCTAATAGAGATGTCATCATCTGCCTAGCCTTTTCCCAACTATGTTGGGGTCGGCTTCCAGTCGAACCGGATGCAGCTGAATATCAGTATTTTACATGGAGCGACTGCCTATCAGACCTCCACAACCCAGTAACTGGGTAATACGATACTCTTGGTAAGACTGGTTGTCAGACTTTCTGGCTTCTGACCAACAGTAACGACTGTCAAAGATCTACAAATGACAGCCGGGCCCAACGGCTTTACGTGCTTTCCGAGGCACGGAGGAAACTCGCTATGGTAAATGGTCACCCATCCACAGACCAACCTCGGCAAGCGTGGCTTAACCCGGAAGATCGGTCTATGCGGCTGTAAATATTTTGCCACGAGCTCCTCCTCGAACTAAGCCCGATAATATCGATAATAACGATTTGACAGTTGTCCCTATTATCGATGTGTTTTTGTACGTCCGAAAAGTTGAACTTGACACTTGTTTTGTTCACTCCTACGTTTCGGGCTACTTTCGGACGGACGACTAACTTCGTTGAAGGACTTAGTGAGTAGGTTAAATTAAATTAAAATTGATTATTTTAATTTGAGCGGAATTAGGTAAAGCAGTCGATAAGCACTTCTTGTACTTTGTAATTAGTAAACATAAGCTAAATTTTATATATTATTAATTAATGCAAAACCACAGAATCAATTATAATATTCAGACGTCTGATGTCAATGTATCCAATTCTCTTGCATCTATTATGTTTAATTTACTTAATTGTATCAGGTAATATCGTTTCAGTATTCCAGACAGGCGGATCAACGTACCTGAGTAATATAATCAGTAGTTGTGTCGGAGATGTCGTACGTTATAGAACATTGTATCTTAATTTTATTTGGTCCTTGGGAACAGTTTCATTGTTTCATAATTTTATTTGGTTCTTTGGTACGCATTTGGGAATAAAGCATAATATATATCCTAATGGAATTAACAATAAGAAAGGTGTAAATAGTCACCAGATTTTCAAGATTATCGATTCGACAAAACTTGGCCATTTCTTTTTTTCATTTAAAATTATAAAAATATAGCATGATGGAAGATAGTCTCAAAATTTTGTATACGAATTACAAATAATTTACAGCTTATGAAAATTGTGTTTATAATATATTTAAACAAATAATGTCATCATCCCTCATTTCTTACTACACTCACAAAATGGAAGGAGAAACCAATTAAGTAGGTACTAGAAAAAAACAATTATTACTTTGACTTCAAAAGTCATTTATTCAGAATAGACTAGAATTAGTTAGTTCATTTTGAACGTCAATGTAACTAAAGATAGCCCCCAAAAACGCCCAACCTTCACCGTTTCCTAGTGAAGAAGAAACACAGAATTAATGTACAATTCCGTGCATTACGGCCGATCGCAGCCGCGCGCGTTCTATCGCATGCGACAAACGCGCGCGGCTAATGCGTCAATAGTCAGTGTATGACACCGCTTCCGAAGTCTGCGACAGACGCGTGCGGATAACGACAGATTAGTCAGTATATTATAGACACGACTATTGACGCATTAGCCGCGCGCGTCAGCCGCATGCGATAGATCGCACGCGGCTGCGATCGGCCGCGATGGACGGAATTGTACCTTTAAAAACAATATTCATATGTGTGAATTTCCTGATGAAATAACCCATTTGAGACAACAGAATACCTTACAAATTTCCCGTACATTTATTTAAACATCCGATACTCGAATTTCAGGTTTCCACGGGGAAGCAAAAATACCAATAATTTCATGGAAACATGAATTTTACCTTATCAGGTATTCTACCTTCCAAGAAATCTACCTATGTTTATTTTCACAATTACTGCGAAATAAGAAACTGATAATGATACGTTTTAATTGTTTCCTCTTCGTTCTTCTAAAGTAGAAAAAGATGGTCTATTTCGCGAGCCTATCATCAGCCTCGGTGGCGCAGTAGGCAGCGCGTAAGTCTCATAATCTTAAGGTCGTGAGTTCGATCCTCACCCGGGGCATATCTTTTAGCTTCTTCTTGTCTGAGATTGAATGAGTCTTTGCTTCAAAAATATTTTAATGACGTTATCATTGGATTCAGCCACGATGTTCAAATTATAATTATATTGTATCTACTTTTGCATACCACAATTTCATGTACTTTTACCCCATAATGAATTAAAGATCTACAAAATCACACTGCAATCCTAACTTCCCAATCCTAACTAATATAAATGCGAAAGTAAGTTTGTTTGTTTGTTACCTTTTCACGCCTAAACCACTGAACCAGTCATCCTGAAATTTTGCATACACGTTGTCAGGTAAACGGAGATAGGGTACCTTTCATCCCGAAAAAAGTACTGTTCCCGAGGAAAACAACAATAACGTTAATAGATGGCGCCATATGTCTTTCGAATTATGATTGAATTAAATTATTATAGAAACTTTAGTAGTGTGTTATGAGCTTTTTTAACGCGAGCGAAGCCGCGGGCAAAAGCTAGTTAGTAATATGTTTTTAACCTATTTACATTAAGGGCAAAATTGGTCCTCTTATCCATAAAAGGACCAATAAGATCGAGAAGTTTTTTTTCATTATTTACTTACCTAATCATTCTACACAAGAAAAGCAAAATTACGTACATTATTTTACATAAAGTTTCAAAACAAAAGTCAAAAATCAAAAACTTATTCCATGCTATCAAACCTGCGGACTGTTGTAATTTGCACTGCGGTTACCGCCGCACTGTCTAATTTTCAACACGTATGAGGGACATTTCGGACTTTACCTATTTCGTCCAGTGTCTGCGATGTACGTAATTGCCGTTGGTCCTTTATGATGTATGGACGGTACAGTGTTTACAGAATTTGCCAAATTGTTACTAAATTGTGTACTAGAAAAGTGATGTTTTAGAATGTTACTTAAATTAATTATATTTAATGATATACATGTCGCAGAGCGAGCGTTATAACTGTGAAATGTCAAGCATCGTTGTTCTTTGTTAATTCTTATTTTAAACTAGCTTTCGCCCGCAGCTTCGCTTGCGTGAAATTTTGAACCCGTTAAGTGACGATTTTCCAAACAAACTTTCATCCCCTATTTAACTCCTTTAGGGGTTGAATTTCGAAAAATCCCTTCTTAGTGGATGCCTACGTTACAAAAGGAACCTGCTGTCAAAATTTCAAGTTTCTAACCCCAGCGGTTTAGGCTGTGCATTGATAGATCAGTCAGTCAGCTTCTCCTTTTATGTATATAGATTATTGCTAAACACACCAATGTTGGGTTGTGGCGCGATGACAGATATCGGTGTGACCCGATAACAATGTGTGTGGTCGATTTAGGACAAACAGGCTGATGAGGCATTCAGTGTCGATCTCTCGTAGAAGTCTAACCTGTATTATTTGACTAGTTTTTCGTTCTTATTTTATGATCTTGTTTGAACTATATTGTATTGTGACTCATGTAACTAACAACTAATCTGATTACAAATACTCTCAGTCGAGAGTCTATGTATGTATTTTATTTTATTTATATCCATAACCATAACAATCAATAATTTAAACATATCCAGTTGCTTCAAGGGTTGAGACAAGGATTATTTCCTCGAAATTGCTCTACAACGCATTGGAGACTATGTAAGACACTGGTCTGAAAAGGATGTGAGGCAACTCGCGTCTTTTTTAACCGACTTTAAAAAGGAGGAGGTTTTTTTTATGTTTGTTACCTCATATCTCCGTCATTTATGAACCGATTTGAAAAATTCTTTCTTTGTTCGAAAGGATATACTTCCTGTTTGGTCCCATATAAATTTTGTTATGATTAGACCATGAACTTCAGAGATATGGAACGGAACACCTCATCGGATCAAAGCAAAATTCTCAAATTACTAATATTGCTTTGTTTATATTTGTTGTTGGGAACTGACTACTGGAAAAGAGGAGGGGGTGCGTCAACAACATAAAAAATAACATAAAACATAAAAAATAAACTTTAAAAAAAGTAAAAACTGACTTCAAAGAAATACTAAAAGGAGTAAAATAATTACCATAATATAAAATTAACAGTTTCAGAAGTCGGTGCAACTCTACACTGAAGCAAATAGAAGCCACCGACTTCTGAAACTGTTAATTTTATATTATGGTAATTATTTTACTTCTTTTTTTAGTATTTCTTTGAAGTCGGTTTTTACTTTTTTTAAAGTTTATTTTTTATGTTTCCTGAGTTAGAACTTTATTATAAGAAAGAAAGAATGACAGCAAATTTATTCAGCTAAGGACACAATAACAGCATAAACAATAAAGAATAAAAACAAAAACATTAAAGAAACACAAATATTTTATGCTGTCGAGCATGCCCATGCCGAAAGGGTCACCATCTCAGCATATGCTGGGCGTGTGGGCGTCAAACACCCAGCGCTGATTTTCAGTGGGTACCACTGCAGTGACACACGGACGAAGGTAATTTTAAATATATATTTTATTATTTGTTTATGTGGATGGTGTTTTTAAAATGTGTCGATAAATATAACTACATACGCCACATGCTGCGATCCTTAATAGTACTTTCGCTTCATCCACGTTAATTCATCTTGTCATACACGCACGCCGGTTGAGAGTACTACGCACCTGTCCTTTTAAAATTGCGATCACCAATTCGCTTCCTCATACTTTTTTATCACCGTAAACTATCTACTTCAGAACATTAAAATTTCTAATCACCACACTTGGCAAATGGATTAGTGATAGCCAACAGGACCCTGCTGCTAAATAGTAAACAGCTTTATGACCGATTGAAGTAAAAGTATGCTCAAAGTTGGTAGCAGATTATATTAAACTAGAGGTCGCTCGCGGCTTCGCCCGCGTGGATGTCGTTTAACGCGTATTTTTCGAGATAATATCATTCATGAAAGGTACTCTATGTCCGTTTCTGTACACCTGACAACGTATATGCAAAATTTCAGGATGATCGGTTCAGTGGTTTAGGCGTGAAAAGGTAACAAACTTACTTTCGCATTTATAATATTAGTTAGGATTTATATTTTGTTATGTTAATTGGGGGGAAACATTAACTTCAAGTCCGCGATGCAAATTTTGAAGTTTTTGGTTGCAATAGGACCTGATAAAGTAATTTAGAATTTAAATGAAACCGAACAGGTTTGAGATCTTTCCTAAAACCTAATATTTTCTCAAAAAAGATTCCATTTCATTTTAGATTTCTGGCTTACTGTAGTCATGGGGGAGGAACTCATGGCTAACTATCAAAACTGGTTGTCTGGAAGAAATTGCTTTAAAAGATAAGACCGCCATTTGTACTGTTCTTAATTATGTGTATTCCTTCTGTTTTATTTCTTTTAATGTACAATAAAGTATATCTATCTATCTATCAACCAAGTGGATCATATATGATTTTCAAGGTTAAGCTGCGCTTGCCGCAGTCAATTTGAGCATGTATGACCATTTGTTACACATCGAGACCCCTCCGTGCCTCGGAGAGCATGTTAAACCGTCAGTCTCGAGTGTCATACGAATACCTGTGGCGGCATCTATCTCGCCACATGCGAACTAGCGAACTATCCTACATCGCGCAATCAAGATTTAACACGCAGATAGTGTATATACAACCTCCCAACATCAACCGTTGGGCAGTAGCCCGCCAGGCACAAGACTCCGCCTGGTTGGAGGAACACCACACCAAGTTTCTCCACATACCTATGACAGTCAAACAACCGGTCTAACATTAGGATATTGGCATTGCCTAGTAACTGGATTGCGGAGATCTGGTGGCAGTCGCTCCATGAAAACTTTTTTTTTTCCTGGCTTGGTCGCATTTGACCCTCGTCGCACCTGATGGTAAGCGCAGACAGGGTCTAAGATGAAGCACACGAATCCAAGTAACAGAGATATAGAGAGATTCCCCTATACCTCTCTGACTCTCAGATACACACGACGGAACACAGTAAACTGCTTGGCGCCGGACTTTAATGTGAGGGTGGTAGCTAGCCAGGCGGACCGTAAAGATCCTACCACCAAGCGAAAAGTTGTCACCTGATTGGCACCACCCGGGGACCACGTGTGGGGTTTCGAACTAATGGTGCCTTCCCACGGACGAGGGTGACTCTGCCCCCGTTAAACTAAAACAACTGGTATTCAGCTGCATCTGGTAGGACTGAAAGCTGATCCCAACATAGTTGGAGAAGGCTAAGCAGAACGGCATACATGTGTGGTAGAATAAATCACAAAATACTGCAGCCTTCCTCTCAGTTACCTAGTTTTTCTTTTCAAGACCATCACGGAAACTTCCAAAGGCCAAAGGAAGGCAATAAAGCTGACCTATACATGGTTCCATTAACCTAATGTAACTTAGGTAATGAAAAGTGGGTGTACAAAGAGATTTGAAACGTTTGTCTACGTTCGTTTGAGAGTGTGGGATATTTTTGGATGATATTCCATTTGGTCTTTGGGTACAGAAAGGCTAAAAGATAACGAGGTGTATTTCTGTGGGTTTAAAAAGGGAACATACGAATTGGGTAATAGTTAAAAACTAAGTACCTTAAAAATACCATAAAAAACAAATAAAACAATGAAGGAGTTACACGCGTTTAGTTTTTGGAGGGGATATTTTCTGCCTTTGTCACGCGCGTCGCACGAAACGGATTTTGTACGGACTAATGAGAAGTTACTATGTAATTGTTATATTCGAATGGGGGGTGGTACACAAATGACACAACCGATACGTACAAGCTCGTATATTGGACTGTCGCAGCAGTCAATCACAGTACAACAAGTAATACAGTTACCCTCCTTATATGATAATATAGGTACCTACATAACATCCCTCCACTTTAAATCAGAAAAACTTTTTATAATCTACAATGTTTTTTTTACGTTTCGACCGGGTGTCACGTTCTGGTTCCACCGAGGGAACAGCCGGAATAACTTCCTTGACGGCGCCATGGTCACTATGAACAAGCTCTGATGTTTCGGGCCTCCCGGACTGTTCCAGTGTTTCACCGCAGGAGACAGCGGTTGTCAGCTGTTCGGAGCTAATCTGGCCTGATGGCAATATAAATGCAGGAATGACTTCTTCACATAGCCCATCTTCCCTTCCTTTATATTCGAGCAATTGATTAGCGTGTCTTTTAACAGTTTGATCAGAATTATTTAGTTGTACTATAAACATTGTTTTTCCTATACTTTTAACAATCACACCACGTGACCAATAATGTCTTTGGTTTTTAAATAGTTTCACTAAAACATCGTCACCCACACAGAACAACACTTTACGATTGCCGCGATAGTTGTCAATCTGCAAAGACTGTTTAACTTTAACAACATTATCGAGTGATGCGTCGAATGGTGTTGAGATGATAGGAGATAGCAGGTCCAATCTACATCTTAACTTTCGACCGAACAAAACCTCAGCAGGTGATCTGTCAGTAGTTGAATGTTTAGAATTCCTGTAGCATAATAAAAACTCCTGTATCTTAATATTTAAATCGCGCATACATGACCCCGACAGCAAAAAAGATTTTATAGCTTTTTTAATAATCTTTACGTAACTCTCTGCTTGCCCATTACTGGCCGGATTATAAGTAGGAGAAGTTAAATGAATTATGTTATTCTGAGAACAGAACTTTTTAAATTCTTGCGAAACAAAAGAAGTACCGTTGTCTGAGCAAATCGTATGAAATAACCCAAATCTTGCCATTACTTCACATAGTTTTTCAATAACGATACGAGAGCTAAAACCTGATGATACATCAAAACATTCAACCCATTTCGAATAAGCGTCCACTAAAATAAAATATGTTTTGCCGTTAATGGGCCCTAAAAAGTCCATATGAACACGATGCCACGGCTGGGCCGGGTAGGGCCACGGTGTGAGGGGGGTGCGCGGCGGAGCGGCTCGCTGTGAGAAACAAGCAGCGCACGCTCCGACGTGCTTCTCAATAGCAGTGGACATACCCGGCCACCAAAATCTGTTTCGTCCTTCTTCTTTCATTTTCGTCATACCTAAATGACCTGTGTGTAACTCGTTTAACACTTTATGTTGCAAATTCCTAGGAATTATCACTCTGTAACCCCTCATTAAACAGCCATTTTCTACTGATAATTCTAATCGGTGACTATAAAAATCCCTAACTAGAGGCTCATTAATTTTACTAGGCCAACCATTTTTAACATAGTCACTAACGGTTGATATTACCCTGTCTATCTTATTAGCATCTCTAATATCTGATAAGGACAAAAATCTTTCACCTTCGTAAACAAAACGTACATATGCCGACTTATCAACCGATGATTCATCGCGTCCTTGGAAAACATGTGCGGCGGTCGCTAATGACTCGTCCGCCACCGATCGACTAAGGTAATCTGCACAATTATGAATACTACTGACATATTCTATTGTATAATTATATGCTGATAGAAAAATTGCATAACGTTGTAACCGGTTTGCTGATATCTCGGGAATACCTTTGCCTGGATTAAATATTGAAACCAAAGGTTTATGGTCAGTTCTTAAGATAAAAGGTTTGGTTCGACCATATAGGTATTGGTGAAATTTCCGAATACCGAAAATTATTGCCGTAGCTTCCTTCTGGATTTGACTATAGTTTCTTTCTGCGGAATTAAGTGAGCGAGAAATATAACAAATGGGTTTTTCAACACCTTCTTCGACTTGTGATAAAACAGCACCTAACCCACTGGGTGATGCGTCCACCGTTACAATAAGACAGGCCTCAGGGTTAAAATGTGCTAAAGTGGTGTCAGACACCAACTCACGTTTAATAACCGATACTGCTGCATCATGTTCCTTAGTCCATGACCAGGGTATATTTTTTTGAAGCAAGTCATGAAGGGGACTTAATATTGATGACGCATTTTTAATAAAGTTTCTGTAATAGTTCACCATACCCAAAAATGATTTTAATTCTGATACATTTGTAGGGACACGACATTCTAGAAAAGCTTTAATTTTGTCCGGAGATTTATGTATACCATTACGGTCTATAACAAACCCTAAGTAAGAAACAGATTCTTGAAAGAACGAACATTTCTCCATGTTTAATACTAAGCCTGCTTCCTGTAATCTACGGAAAACTTCATTCAATCTGCTCGTCATTTGATCCCTGTCTACCCCACATATCAAAATATCATCAAGAAATAGAAGAGTACCGTCTAGCCCTGATAAAAGAGCTTCCATAGTACGCTGAAAAATGGCTGGTGCGCTTGCTAAACCAAACACTAATCTAGTAAATTTATATAAACCTTTATGCGTGTTTATACAAGTAAGCATCTGTGACGTCTCATTAAGACGTAACTGATTGTAAGCGTGAGAAAGGTCTAATTTACTAAAATATTTGCCGCCATGTAGTTTTGTAAACAGCTCATCATATCTAGGTAAAGGATATTTATCCACTAGTAACTGCTTATTGATAGTCACCGAGTAATCAGCACATAGCCGAATAGAACCATCTCGCTTTAAAACTGGCACTATCGGACTAGCATACTCCGAATATTTCACTGGTACTAACACACCTAAATCAACGAGACGATTGAGCTCTTTTTCAACATTGTCACGAACAGCAAATGGCAAAGGTCTAGCCTTAAAAAAAATTGGTTTCGATGCTGGCTTCAATGCTAAATTTACCTTGACCCCTTTAAAACAACCTAATCGACTTTCGAACAACTGTGGAAATTTTAAAGTACAACCCGCTAAGAAATCGTTGCAATTATTCAGAGAACATATTTGCAGGTTAAAACGAGAAAAGAAATCCCTACCTAACAACGGAGGACCGCCATTCCGTACAACGTACACACTTATAGTGAATGATTTATTGTTATATGAAAACAAAAGGCTTATTTTACCTAAAATATGTAATCTCTCACCGTTATAACTATGCAAAATAACGTCACTGGTCTCCAACATTACATTTGAAAAATATTTAGTATACATCTGCTCAGAAACAACGGTAACTGGTGAACCCGTATCTATTTCAAAAGTTAGCTTGACACCATTAACACTGACAGATTCCCGCATAGGTTCCCCACGTAAACTGCGTATATTACAGCACAAATGCTTACCATCGTCATCAACATCCTCGCAGCACTCAACATAATGTTGTCGATTTACAGTTTGTTTACACATTCGTTTAAGATGTCCTTGAACGCCGCACTTTTTGCACTTATAACGTGCAAATCGACACATCGATACATGATGGCCGGTATAGCCGCACGCTGAGCAGCTGCCGCCGTCTTGACCGCGCCCTCCGCTCGTAGTAGACGCCGCCGCCGCCGTCGCTGCTGCTGGTGCCGGCCCGCGCCGCTGCGCACGGTCCCAGCGCGCTGCCGCAGGCTGTGCTGTATCTATTTTCATTACCTGTAGCGGTGTAGCCACGTCCATTTGCCGCAATGTTTCCTGAGCGCCCATACGAGCACTACGTTCGCCTTCCGCTATTTCCAAGGCTTTGCTCAAGGTCAGCTCCGACATCTGTTTTGTAAAAAGCTTGTCTCTCTCTGGTCCAGCTGCCATGCCCAATACGAAGCGGTCGCGAAGCTGTTCATCTAGATGTAACGCCATAAACCCACAGTGCATCGCCAAACCACGGACGCGCGCCGACCACTCAGCTAAGGTTTCGCCGACATGTTGCGTGGCACTATGGAATTTGTACCTTTCCGCAAATGTGCACTTCTTTGGCTTGAAATGTCCATCCAATAAACCGACTACCTCATCGTAGCTCAATGTACCGACCTGACGCGGTAAAGCTAGATCCCGAATCAATTTGTAACTCGATTCCGAACAGTTACTTAATAAAATAGCTCGACGTTTGCAACCGGCTTTATCCACATCTACCCCAATTTCGTTTGCAAGAAACCACTGTTCTAGTCTCTCTTTGTACAATGACCATTCTTGAATCTCGTGATTGAAGACTGTTAACGTGCCGACCGTTACTTTCGCCATTGCAAATGCTACGCGTAACTTTGTTTGTCCTCGTCGCCAACTGTTATATTCGAATGGGGGGTGGTACACAAATGACACAACCGATACGTACAAGCTCGTATATTGGACTGTCGCAGCAGTCAATCACAGTACAACAAGTAATACAGTTACCCTCCTTATATGATAATATAGGTACCTACATAACAGTAATTTACAAAGAGAATAATAATCATAATTACTTCAAAAGTTATGACGTCATTTTCCCATAGCGCTGCCTGTATAGTGAATAATATTAAATCGCTAATAACTTGGCCATTTTAATAAATATTTCAATAGTTATGTCTAGGAGATGAGCAGCATCTATCTCCTCCGTTAACATCATCTTAGATGTATGTGCAGTTGGCCAATTGATTGATGATTGAATGAAATTTAATTATAATGATAAACTGTCGTGGACAAGAAGACACAGAATTGGTGAGGAAAGAAAATGTTCTCAACAGCTTTCCATCCCACGGCACAAGTCGGCGGCTTTTAGAGGCAGTTTTCGCTACGCAGCTACTAAATGCTGGAACAATATCCCTCCTCCCATAAAATATAGTAAAAGTTGCTCGACTTTCAAATTGAAATTAAAATATTTTTTATTAAAGCATCAAAAAGATTTTGAAAATGTTCGAGCCGACATATCTGCTTTATACCAATGATAATATAAACTATATAAATATAATACAAAAGCTGTCAGCTGTCGCCTGTCAGCTGTCATCCTTTTTGACATTGGATGCATTTGATTTGAGTGAAGTCACTTTGGAGTGAGACACGAGGGCGAGAGGTCGTTTTGCCAGCCTGCACCGAACTTACCGCGTTTCCGTACTTTAATCAGTTTCCATCGGTTTGATAATTAGAGATTTTATTATTTTGTTATCGAGCGTGAATAAATAGAGGACTATAATCAGTGTTGTGACTATTATTTCCTGCCTACACCAAATCGAACTTGGACTCTGATGACGAGGTACCCCCAATGAGTGAACTACCCTCGTTATATAAATATTTTCTGTACAGAACGAACGTACTATGGAACTTGATCCTATTTTTGTCTGTTGCCTATTGTTAGAAGAAGAAAATGAAAGAAAAATACAGAATACGATACGGACGACGCGACGTCATCCGTGCCGCCCGCACCGCACTCGCCGCAAGCATCGAACGGGTTGAATTTGATGATGTCATCCGCATTTTACTGAAATGCGGGTCGTGCAATGCAAACAGGTGTGCGTCGTTGCATATCATTTCGTATAAAGATTTATAAAATGCGATGACTGAGGTCCCGTCGCGACGTCCCACCGCCGCCGGTCACGATCCACCGAGCTCTCCCGTCGTAGAGCCGGTCGTCTCTTCAGACTTCGCAAGTTCGCAGTCACACTGATAATTCAGCCCTCATCAAACTGTCTCCCCCCCCCCCCCAAGCCCCCGCCAGCAACGCCCTAAGCCGAGATTCAAGTCTCTCTATGGGTTGCCCTTAGTGCTGTTGTTGCAGGTAGTCATGATGTTAGTGTAGTACAAGTAGTTAGCTTAGGTTAAGTATTTTACTTCCCCCCCATTGACTGGAGACCCTTCAGGTCTTGCCAATAACTGCCCGGTTACGTATAAACGGTCCCCTAGGACAATCAACAGAAGTCTAATAGAAAAAAAATGTCTGAGGTGCGTGCGGGTCCTGCGGCGCGCCTAATAGGTGCGCGGTCACCTTTAGGACTACTTAAGATTATTCGCTACGAAGCCATAACTAGGTAGCAATAACTAGTAATAAAATTGACGTATAAAATTATCTAATTCAACAAGATTTGATTGCAGTACGGCTAAGTAAAGTCCCGTTTATATTGCCTCATAAAATTCAAAATGAGTGCTTTCGATAGATTATTGTTTTATTCGCGTACTTTGTTGTTATTGTAGGTCGATGAACAGATTATTGAAGGGCACTGAGGCTTGGAAATCGATGGGTGGGAACGGTTCTAAGATATTAACTATGTGGTGTTTGATCTTTTAATCCTTATCTCCAGTCTTAGTCGATAATTATAATAATACGTTATACTCTCAATCACCGTAATTATAGACACAATAGATAAGACAATTAAGTGTCGTCCTGGGTCGACGGGCGGTACACAACCGGTTAATATAACATGAGATAAAAGTGGCTCACCTAGGCAATAATACCTTCTGAACCATGTCTTCAAGTACAGTTTCAGCTTGATTGTATGTTAAGGTTCATAAGTCAAATAAAATTATTATTTAATTTGTATTGCTCGAAATGTTGTTCTACGAAAGTTGTTCGATTTCCGATACCGAGTCATCATCTGCCTAGCCTTTTCCCAACTATGTTGGGGTCGGCTTCCAGTCGAACCAGATGCAGCTGAATATCAGTATTTTACATGGAGCGACTGCCTATCAGACCTCCACAACCCAGTAACTGGGTAATACGATACTCTTGGTAAGACTGGTTGTCAGACTTTCTGGCTTCTGACCAACAGTAACGACTGTCAAAGATCTACAAATGACAGCCGGGACCAACGGCTTTACGTGCTTTCCGAGGCACGGAGGAAACTCGCTATGGTAATTGGTCACCCATCCACAGACCAACCTCGGCAAGCGTGGCTTAACCCGGAAGATCGGTCTATGCGGCTGTAATTATTTAGCCACGAGCTCCTCCCGGTACCGAGTAACCCCACAAAATTCTTAGAGCAATTTTTTTACATTCTGTAATACTTCTCGGTGAGGACCAAAATTGTCGGAGTTGTTTCGTTCCTTGTACAGCAAACCTCGTTCAATTTTTTATTTTTGATCCAATCAACCGATACACTCTCATTACCAATCCATCACACGGATCCGATTAAAGAATTTTCTATCAAAATTTACATCAACTTCATAACACTATAAAACCTTATCTCCAAAACGTCTACAAGCGCTTAAAATTTAACAGAACATTCATCAAACAGAGGTAGACCTAAATCAGAACTGATTTTAGATTTTAAACCTTACCTCCTTAGAAATGTAGTAGCTGTTGGCTTATACGAAATTCTGCTGAACAGAAGACAATCGAAAACCGTGCGGTACTAAGCTGATAAAATATAATTTGAAGCTGTCTGTAACAACGGATAGTTGAGATACGGAGTATAATTAAACACAATATTCCTTGTTAAAGTTTTAAATAAGCTAGAAGACTATTAAGTGCTAAATGGTGCTATAATTTGTTGATGCTTTTGGATAACTCCTTGCCCAAATGGATGATGGACGCACTGTAATTTTTTTTTGTTGATCATTCCGGACATCGTTAATGCAGGAATGCATTTACTCCACTAACGTAACTTTTGTCGTATCTTCTTCTGTCTTCTGTTTGTGCATCGGGTCGTTGAGTTCCCTGCAACATGGTTGAGCTGAGCGACGCCGATGCATGCGTCATGCTCGTGAACGGGTGCTGTCTGTTGGGACTGGTCAGCTCGTAACTGCAGTGGCAATCGTTTTAAAAGGATAACTTTCTCATTGCTTTTCATGTTGTTAACTGCATAATGTACATTATTCTGCATTGTTCTCACATTACTACAATGAAAATTGTCAAACCATTTACTTTTTTTAAAAGAGTGTATATGGAGTTTCTTGCCGGTTCTTCTCCAAAGGACCTACTACTTGGAACCGAGCCCCTAGTGTTGACCTTTTGAAAGCACCAGGGATCTGGTCTACTTGAAATAAAAACTATTTCACTTTGATTTGACTTTGACTTTGTCAATTCTTGTAGATTCTGTTAAATGCTATTTATACAAGGTTAGTCGGAAAGGGGGTACTAATCCGAAGCCCACTTATAGTATCGGAGATGACTGTTTGAAAGCAAGTGTTAAAATTTCAAAATTAGATATATTTTTTTTCCAAATAAAATGATTTTTATTTTAGTTTTTTCAAAAATTCTTCATCCCTGCTTTAGTTACAAATTCAGAAAATGGTGCTTCTAATTCATGACCCCAAATATGACCTAAAATGTAAACACAGCTGATCATAACTGGGGATAGACAGATTTTAGAGTTTTTTTTTTCAGATTTTTGGACATCTGTTTCTCTTAGACTATTGACTTTTGGGAAAAGTTGTAGAACAAAAGTTATTCATTATTATGGGTACTTTAACACCCTTTCGGATTAGTACCCCCTTTCCGACTAACCTTGTATATCGTGGGCCCGAGATACCCGAAAGATTTTAACCACGCCTTTCTGATGGTATTAAGAGTCAAATGTTATATCTGTTACGGCTAATAGCCGAAGTGCGGCTACACCTAGTTTTAGCCGGGTACAACTAGGTACAGCCGGCCACATGCGGTTAAACTTAGATGTATCCTATTTATCCTCGGTTAGAACTAGGTTAAGCCTTCATCATAGCGGATAGAACTAGGTGCAGCCGCATACCGGTGATTAAGAGGAACCCCGACACGGATAGGTTAGGTCCGAAGGGGATGACGGGGGCTAGAGTGAGCGAGCGAAGCGAGCGAACGAAGCCCCCGTCATTCCCTTCGTGTTAGGTTACTTTAAACTCTGCAGACAGAAATAGGAGCCCCGCTCGGCGGGGCTCCGTCGACTTAAGCTACACCTAGTTCTAACCAACTGCTACTGGTTGCACCTAGTTGTATCCGGTTAAACCTAGGTGTAACCGCCATTCGGCTTTTAGCCGTAACATATCAACAAAATCAACTTTTTTTTTTGTTTTTCTGTTCCTCATGGATAAATTGACTTTAGTGCTTCATTGTAAACAATACCTTAGGTTGAACTGGCAATATTTATAAATTATCGTGTGAGTGGATAAGAAACTTCTCACTTCACAACCCTCCCCGTCAAATAAGACATACGCCGAGAGGGGTATGGTATGACAAAAGTCGCAACACCGCGTTCCTGGGACTTGTTACCATAGAAATTTTTCGATTTGAGAATAGGGAATATGCATGTAACTTTTTTTTTCTCTTAATCAATAAAGCACATTAATATAAACCCAAGAAAAGTATTAAAAGTCAAATGTTACTATTATTTCTTGCTCAAAACAATTATTAAACTTCAACAATTTTCTTCTACAGCTCAAACGTCCTTTATTGTCGCGGTCATAATGTGACGTCATAATCCAAGATACTGCTTTGTTTACATCTCTTTTTTGCCACAAATCATATAAATTAAATTATTTCTTGTGCTTTATTCAAGCAGAAATCGCACTTACTAACTTAACTGCAGTGAAAAATCAAACAGTTTGCTAAGAAAAGATTATTTAAAGATTTATTCATATGGATTTTGATGTCACTTCCGGCATTTTCGAAGGCGACGCGTTTCGAGATTGCGTTCCGTTCCACGAAAAAAACGTAACATAAAACAATGAATTGTACAATAAGTAATGAGTTAAAAAATGTAAAAAATAATGCAATTTGTTTCTTGACTCCTGTACAATGTATATTAAAATAATGAACGAGTTTTGAATTACATGCATATTCCCTATTGCATTAAATAATGAATATTTCGAAAATTAAGCTTTTTTCAACAAACTATACAGGTTGGTAATTTGAGATGGGGCATGAAGGGCAGCTATAGGAAAACGTTCTTAGAAGACCACCCCTAACTTTTGGGATAATTTCAATCGACATTCACAGATTTTGAAAAAAAAAGTACAGTCAGCGAGAAAAAGGGATGTTTTCAAAAAACTTTTTTACGATGCCATAAGATCCCATTTCCCATAAGGATCAAAAGACTCTTCCGGACCAACTGAGGTTTGAGTACTAGAAACGTCAGAAATAACAAAAAACTATTTCAAATGGGTTAGTTATAAGGGCAGCTACCTTAATCGTTGTCGCTACAAGAAAATGTTGCTACGAGTTTGGCCATAATTTTTGAAATTATTTCGAAATGCACAAAAATAAATAAAAAAAAAATTGGTACAGTCAGCAAAACAATGGTCGGTTCTCACAAAACTTTTTTTATTATGCCAATCGATCCTATTTCCCCTAAGGATCAAAATACTCTTCTGGACCTACTGAGGTTAGAGTTCTAGAAACATCAGAAATCACGAAAAGGAACATTTCGTTAAAAGTTAGGGTCACGAAGAAAAATGTTTTTTTCTTTTCAAAATCTTTGAAAGCAGTTGGAAATATTTTTAAAAATTATGGACAGTTTCTTAAGAACATTTTCCTGTAGCCACAACGATTAAGGTAGCTGCCCTTATTACTACCCCATCTCAAATAAGTTTTTTGCAATTTCTGACTTTTCTAGTACTCGAAGCTCAGTTGGTCCGGAAGAGTCTTTTGATCCTTATGGGAAATGGGATGGACTGGCATCATAATTTTTTTTTGTGAAAACAGTTTTTTTCTCGTTGGCTGTACTTTTTTTTTCAAAATCGGTGAATGCCGATTGAAATTATCCCAAAACTTAGGGGTAGTCTTCTAAGAACGTTTTCCTATAGCTACAATGGTTAAGGTAGCTGCCCTTCATGCCCCATCTCAAATTACCACCCTGTATATAGCTTTTCTTCTCCAATTAGGCATCGGAATCGAAGGTTAAAATCTTTCGGGTACCTCGGGCCCACGGTGTATATATTTTTTATATAATTGAGAATTTTAAATTATCTTTTAATCCTAATTCTAACTTCATTTGACATGTCAAGTCAAAGTCAAATAGTTTTTATTTCAAGTAGACCAGATCCCTGGTGCTTTCAAAAGATCAACACTAGGGGCTCGGTTCCAAGTAGTAGGTCCTTTGGAGAAGAACCGGCAAGAAACTCCATAGACAGACACTCTTTTAAAAAAAGTGTAAATAATTTATTGTAATATTTTGCATGTATTGTTTATAATGTTACAGATTCATAAATAAGCAGTTTATCAAGACTACGAGAATGACGGAGGATAACACAAATACATTTTAACCTTACGTCTGTCTCTTCGAACAGTTAGGCAAAATGTATTTTTGGACACAGTATCACCCACTGTTCATAATTATAATAATAATAAATTGTTTATTGTTCCAAAATCATTACATAAGTGTATTATGAGGCAGCCCCATTAAGTTATTAATAATACTTGTGTTGGGGCTGACTCGCTACTTCCCCTATTTTGTATTTACATAATGGAGACTAATAAACTAAAAAGAAATATAAAAGAAAACAGGATGCAAATTAAAAACTATGATATAAATATATAAGGTAAATGATACTGTCAAGATAGCAGCTCAAATGTGTATGTAGGTGTGTGTATGTGCGTGCGCGCGCCCGCGTGTGCGTTTGTGTGCGTGCGTGTGTGTGTATGTGTGTGTGTGTTTGTGCGTGCATGTTTGTGTCTGTGGTCTGTTATTATGTATTCTTTTTAGCATGGTCTGGTCAATATTTGTTCAATTTCCTCGTATGTTAATGTTTTTAACCAGTCAGTTATGATCTTCTTGCATTTATATTGAGCCTCCGGATGGAACTTTAATATAGAATTTATTTTATTATATACAAAGGCAGATTCAGCAACATACTGACGCTCTGCAAAAGCCGTGGGAACCCACGATGAGTGCGCCACCATATTATTACGTCTTTTAACCTGGTCTGCTGGGTTAAGTGGTGTAGATTTATGTTCATGAATGGCCGCCTATTAGGCGAGTCAATATGCTAATAGTGCTGTTAGTTAATTGTCAGCCATCTACCGGTAATTACTCTATACACCGCGCACACGGCGCAAAATAATTCCTTACTGAAAAACATAACAAAACGCCTTTATTCCCCGAAGTAGTGCACGTTATAATAATAATAGTTTATTTCACATAAGCCTAATACAAAAAGTTCTAAGGTACATGATTATGTAAGAGTATTAGGCTACAGTTTATACAAACAGTTTGAACCCCTGAAACCTAAACTAGGCAGAAGCCTGTATCTTAGGAATCAGTGTTCCTCCGTAACATTAGACAAAGGTCAGAAAGCCAATTTTTTTGGGATAATGCTAGGCTGCCATTTATAGAATAATAGCAGTTCTTTAATATACTAAAGTAATCAAAGTGATAATAAAAAAGCGAAATAGATTAAAAATATAAAAAAAAAATGATTATAAGCTGGTGTGCGTGAGGGTGAGTAAATTGAGGTGTAGGTGTGTGTAAGTTGTATGTGTGTGAAAGAATGAGTAGCTGTGTGATGGCGAAGCTCAAAACAATAAGCACAGGGCTTCATTGCTAGAGGGTTGTAAACAGATTCTCGGATTCTGAGTAGTCCATTGAAGTCAACCAGTTTTTCAAAATTTTCTTACATTTAGACTTAGTTACGTGAAAGATGTGTAGTTGCTTATTTGTCTTGTTGTATAGACGGGAACTCAGGATGTAGAAATGTTTTTTTGCAAACGCAGTATTGGATCTTTCAATTTGAAATATATTATGTTTAAGTCTGCGATTAGGTACCTTTGCGGGTCGCGTAGAGTGTTTACGCAATAATATATGTTGTTATAGGTACTTGGAACGAGTGCCGTCTATCGGGACTGGTCAAATCTTAACTGCTATAGCAAATCTAAAAGACGTATATCGTCGGCGTAGCTGGAGAACTAAATAACTAACACTAATAATCATAAATATGAATGTGTCTCACGAAAGTTATAATACAAAAAAACTTTTGGTGAAATTAACTTTTTACACTTTCTCGTAGCCCAAAAAATCCCGCATCTTTAAACGTGTCTTAGGCACGTTTAAAATCTTAAGTCAATAAAACAACATCTTAATTTAATGAACCCAGGTGTAAAAATGAATATCGTTATATTCACGTTAACTAAGAGAAGTAAAAATAAATAACTCGAGAAATAAATGAATAACTCTTATTTATGTTTACTTGAGAAAGTATCTTATTTAAATTTGGCAGTACGACATGTCAATAAAGTTTAGGCCGAAATTAATAAGGGTACTTATTTGACGTTTTCAAGAAAGTTGAATGTTTTGTTGTGAGTTGAGAGTTGAGTGATTTCATACGTGGGAGAAGTAAAGAACTGACAGAAAAAATAAACTTTAAAAAAAAGTAAAAACCGACTTCAAAGAAATACTAAAAGGAGTAAAATAATTATCATAATATAAAATTAACAGTTTCATAAGTCGGTGGCTTCTATTTGCTTCAGTGTAGAGTTGCACCGACTTCTGAAACTGTTAATTTTATATTATGATAATTATTTTACTCCTTTTAGTATTTCTTTGAAGTCGGTTTTTACTTTTTTTTTAAGTTTATTTTTTATTAAATACGTTTTAGTTTCATAATTTTAACCCCCTCCTTCATAACCCTTCTTTTTGGCTTTGACGTAGTCGGGCATAAAAAGTCCTTTCAAATGATACCATAAACGATATAATGAAAACATTCCAAAATGAGAGAGGGGGGGACACGCACCCTCTCCTCTTTTCAAGTAGTCAGTTCCCAACAACAAATATAAACAAAGCAATATTAGTAATTTGAGAATTTTGCTTTGATCCGATGAGGAGTTCCGTTCCATATCTCTGAAGTTCATGGTCTGATCATAACAAAATTTAAATGGGACCAATCGGGAAGTATACCCTTTCGAACAAAAGAAGAATTTTTCAAATCGGTTCATAAATGACGGAGATATGAGGTAACACACATAAAAAAAAAAAAAAAAAAAAAAAAAAAAAATACAGCCGAATTGAGAACCTCCTCCTTTTTGAAGTCGGTTAAAAAGTAACTAATTACATAACATTCGGAAACTTACGTAGAGGGAAAATTGGATAACTTTTTTTTTTTTACTTACTGAAACAGTTAGCGATTGCAAAATTATGCTAAAAGATGAAAATGATAAAGATATACAACATATAAAAATAGCGACGCATAAATTGTTATTACAAGTAAAGTTATGAAAATTAATAAAAAAACCAGTAAAACGCGATTTTCTCTGAACTTTGAATTTGTCAGTTAATTAATTCTCCGCCTTCGCCCGCGATTTTTATATTTGTTACTCTTATATAAGGTTATTTCTTACATAACCTGCATTATTCTTACACAATTTTTCTCACACTACTGTAGTTGAATTGTCATGATCTATTATTTAAAAATAGTATTCATGGAGTTTCTTGCGCGTCCTTCTCCATGAGAACTACCTTTTGGAACCGTGCACCTAGTTTTGACGCAGCACTTGTAAATTGGTGTACTTGAAATAAAAAACTTTGACTTTGATGGACTGGGCAGAGATGTACACCCTCATTTCGCCGCTATGTTCATGTCCCATGTAGGTGGCGAACCTATTGCCATCAACTGGGTACAATTCCAGGCTCCGGGCTACTATTGAAAAATTCCACTCGGAAATACCCAATAACACTTTGCTCGAGGATCGACTTCAATAAACTTCAAAACTCTTTTATTCAAAATCGACTAGAATTTCTTGGTTCTATTTGAACGTTAATTAATTAATTTATTTAAACAATTTAACTAGAACGGTCACAGACCAATTACACTAATTAAATAGAATTACAATTTTCGCTAACTACTCACATAATCATCATTACACAAAATGAATAAGTAATAGATTACATTTCATTTACATAAAATATAACAGACAACAAAAATTACGAATCAAAATTGAAACCGATCATACATCTCTCTCACACATCTTCAAGCAACCCGTCAACAGATTCGCCCATCCATCCTCAAACAAATCAGTGTCTGGGTATGAGTCCAGGAGATCGTAAGGGATTAATGCTCACCGCTCACGCTTCACTGCTTCCTAGTGTTTATGCTGTGAAGAAGAAATGGCGCAACGAACTCCCCAGCAACACAGATCTGTCTGTCAGGTGAATAAATTAATTGAGTATATCAAATCAAATCAAAAGTTTTTATTTCACATAAACCATTACAGGCGCTTATGAAAATTCGAATTTAGGTGCACGGTTCCAATTAGTAATTTCCTATGGAGAAGAGCCGGCAAGAAACTCCATGGTTACTCTTTTAAAATCCATATCTTTAACTATTTGAGTGGGTACAGTTATGACTTAGAATAGTTATGAGAGAGCAAAGTAGACTTAAGAGCAGGAACCACCATATAGAAATAGCAAAAGGTAATATTAATTACAATAATGAAATTATGCAAAATGGGGATGCTAAACAAAATATAATGATAGATCTGGATGAATTGAAAACAAAATTATTGGTAATAGAACCCAGGATCTCACGCTCAGCAGTCACACTTGCAACCACTAGACCAACGAGGCAGACCTACCTAATATGAGCTGTCATCGATTTATGATGAGCTTCTGCCTGCAGCAGAGAAATGAAGACAGAAAATAGAACGAAGATACGGTTTGGTATTTCGTATATCCTTAGGGCTCTGTCTAACCTTTCACTAGTTTGGTTCATTCACTCTCTTGTTTACATTGCACAGAGGTGTGAATGTATTTGTAAATGATTTTTATGTGTAAGACAACCTCAGGCTCTGTCGAACCTTTAACTAATTTGGTTCATTCACTCCTTTGTTTACGTTGCACCGAGGTGTGAATGTATTTGTAAATGATTTTTATGTGTAAGACAACCTGAAGGCTTTGTCTAACCTTTAACTAGTTTGGTTCATTCACTCCCTTGTTAACATGGCACAGAGGTGTGAATGTATTTGTAAATGATTTTTATGTGTAAGACAACCTGAAGGCTTTGTCTAACCTTTAACTAGTTTGGTTCATTCACTCCCTTGTTTACATGGCACAGAGGTGTGAATGTATTTATAAATGATTTTTATGTGTAGGACAACCTGAAGGCTTTGTCTAACCTTTAACTAGTATGGTTCATTCACTCCCTTGTTTACATTGCGCAGAGGTGTAAATGTATTTGTAAATGATTTTTATGTGTAAGACAACCTGAAGGCTTTGTCTAACCTTTAACTAGTTTGGTTCATGCACTCCCATTGTTTACATTGCACCGAGGTGTAAATGTAATTTTGAATTTTACTGATGAACATCATCATTGAGGATGAGTGAGTGGTCAGGTGTGACCGAACGGAATTATTGCCGTTTGCTTTTTGTTCGAAGGTCAAGGAGGTTTCTGTGAACCTGATGCTGGCCTAATGCTGGGCTGAGCTGCTGAACCTGAAAACCTGAAGTAGATGGGTGACATGGATAGCTGATATGGATGGCTGACCTGGTTGATGAACAATGAATATCTAGAAGACCAGGAATGAGGAGTGAAGATTCGACTTGAAGATCTGAAGACATTACCACGCGAGGACGCGCGAATTATCAGAATGGTCGTATTAGAGATTTTATGATTTAATGATGTCATGTGGGTAGCCGCACATATTTACTTCACGATCTGTCAAAACTGTCTATAAAAGAGTATGCGGTGCGGTACTCGTGCCCTCACTTTTGCTGCGACCTTTGGGTCGGACGGACGTTCACAATTGTTTTTATTGTTGTTCTGTTTTATTTTTACATTGTAATTATGACTGTGTTTTGATATTCCTTCAGTGGAATGATAACTGATCGTAATAAAGTATTCATCTCATATGTACCATCCTGTTTTTAATCAATAACGCCCCTGAAAGCTAAAAGGCTATTAATCCTATTAGTAAATTCTGTTATTTTATTAGCGTATCCTCCAGGGTACGCTCATAATATACTTTATCGTACACCAAAATTGTAACAGCTCTTATACAATATCATATATTGAAGGGTACAATGGCGGTCTTATCGCTGATAGCGATATCTATCAGACAACTTTTGGATGAACAGGAAGACAATGAATAAGATAGAGGGAGTAGTCTTTGGTGTACTGCTGCAAAATACATAGGTACTACACACAATACATAGACATAATACTTACACACAAAAATTATACTTATATATTGTACTAGCTTTCGCCCGCAGCTTCGCTTGCGTGAAATTTTGAACCCGTTAAGTGACGATTTTCCATACAAACTTTGATCCCCTATTTAACTCCCTTAGGGGTTGAATTTCGAAAAATCCCTTCTTTGTGGATGCCTACGTTATAAAAGGAACCCACTGTCAAAATTTCAAGTTTCTAACCCCAGCGGTTTAGGCTGTGCGTTGATAGATCAGTCAGTCAGTCAGTCAGCTTCTCCTTTTATATATATAGATATATTAAACATGTAATATAATTATGTGTTAAGGAAAAACAAGGTAGGTTGATGATGAGGTATTAATATCATGAAGAAATAGAAATGTGTTGAGAGAAGAAATGATCTTTGACAAATTTTTTAAAAGAATCCAGTGACTGAGCTCGTCTTACTGGCATCGGCAACGCATTCCACAAACGGCCTGGACTGTGAACGATTTGTCAGAATTTCGTAGAATGCGAGGGCATCGAACCCCATTTTTAAGACCCAAATGAAATAAATAGACTTAATTATAATCATATTACTCGAATCTAAAACTACATTACCCCGTATACAAACAGACTATAGTGAGCCTGCAATAAAATGGCCACTAACGTTTCAGTTCAACCGCAATTGTTCGCGTAACGATCGCGCCTGCCGTCAAGTGGGCCGGAAAGCGATAACAGGACAATTTATGTCATCGCTACTACGTTGCGTGAGTTAGGAAGCGATACAGAGGACTTAATAGACTCTCGCAGGACTTAATAGACTCGCTTCAGGTCTTAATAGACTTGCTTCAGGACTTATTAGTGCCCTTTAGGACTTGATAGTCTCTTCTAGGAGTTAAACAACCAGCATTCGAATTGCGTATCACATTAGTAATTCAATAGCTTTCATTTTGAAAATACAACAATATTCATTGAGTGGTAGTTACATAGTTATGGAGAAGTGTGTTGTTAATCCATATAAATAAAAAGAAAAGTCCTGACTGACTGACTAATTCATCAACGCCCAGCCCAAACCCTTGGACCTAGAAAGCTGAAGTTTTGCACAGAAGTTCCCTTTATAATGTAGACAAGGAATGAGGTTTTTTTTTTCGAAATTCAACCTCTAAGGGGGTTAAATAGGAGATGAAAGTTTGTATACAAGGTTAGTCGGAAAGGGGGTACTAATCCAAAGCCCACTTAGAGTATCGCTGGTTACTGTTTGAAAGCAAGTGCAAAAAATATCGAATTTTGAAACTTTATTTCAAAATTCGATATTTTTTTTCCAAATAAAATGATTTTTATTTTAGTTTTTTCAAAAATTCTTCATCCCTGCTTTAGTTACTAATTCAGAAAATGGTGCTTCTAATTCATGACCCCAAATATGACCTAAAATGTAAACACAGCTGATTATAACTGGGGATAGATAGATTTTAGAGTTTTTTTTTTTTTGAGATTTTTGAACAACTGTTTCTCTTAGTTTTGTATTATGTGTACTTTAATACCCTTTCGGATTAGTACCCCCTTTCTGACTAACCTTGTATGTATATTGTTTGTAAGTTATTGAAAATCCTCACTTAACGGGTTCAAAATTTCACGCAAGCAAAGCTGCGGGCAAAAGCTAGTACAAAATAATGTTGCTATGGAAATTGTTGACCTGTCAAAATCAAAGATTACGAGCGTTTTGCGAAATTAGGGAATTATTCCACTTTGCCCCACCAGCCGCCCCACTGGTGGGGCAAAGTGTAAAAATCTAATTTTGGAGTGGAATTTGCCCCACTACCGATACACCAAAAACACTACCTATGTACTAAATCACAAGTTTACATTTTACTTATATACACATTTCTTTCCAAAAAAATATAAAATACTAGCATACTTACTTACACAAATTCCAGTGCCAACCCTGCCCCACTAAAATTAAATTTGGTGGGGCAGATTCCACTCCAAAGTTAGATTTTTTCCACTTTGCCCCACCGGTGGGGCGGCTGGTGGGGCAAAGTGGAATAATTCAAATTAGGATGCTGATCTTATGTTGGGTCTAGATTCGAACTAAGATGGGAATGCATGCTTTATTGCTATGTAGATAAAGCTAATATCGTTTTAGGTGTCTAAGTTCCGAAAATCATTGGACTGTGAAAATATCCACATAGAAACTGTAGGCAATTGAGCAGTCAAATGGCTGGATATCTAGGTGCTTAGCTGAGGAACACAAAGCATAAAATATTATTGTAGTAAAAATAAAGAGTAGTAAAACCCCTCTGGGAAACGCGTTACCTCACCATGAGATTAACGTAAAACCGGAGGGAACATTAGACTAACTTTCAACAACCCCATCATATAATAAAAAATGTATCATGAGGTCTACTGAAAAGCTTACAAACCGCAGGGCAGCTTGTGGCGAGCTGTTGGTGAGTGGCGACACTGCGTACCTTATTGCCTTAGAGAGTCGGTCAGGGCCTCGTCTCCAGTTTGCCTTTATTGGCTGGCTGGAGTGGAACCCCAAGAGTGCCCGCAGGACTCTCAACTCTGGCTTGCCTTTATCGGCCGTCCAGAGGGAGGCCGCTAGAGCTATATGCTCGGGGGTGGAAGTGTCTAAAGGCGTAATAGCGGGGAAACCCACTCCGGGTCTTTTAGACCCGCGACGGCGAAACCGGGGCCACACCTCTCTACACCCCTAGCCGCTCACACGTTTGTTGCCCCCTTCGCCTATGTACTGGCGGCTTTTCAGGGGGCCCAGCTAGTGAGCTGGCGAGTCACCGTCTGCCAACAAAATTCAACCTCAAACTTGAAAGGCAGACGCCGTTTTCTTCCGGCAATAGAAGTTAAACAGTCCATTAAACACCCCCTCCCATAGACCAATTTTATTTTTAGCATATTTTACAATAGTTTTGCACCCACCGGGGACGGTCCATGACTGTACTCCAATAGTGCAGCCGTGGATAGTCCCCGGTTGGTGCCCCATCCCATTTTAGATTAAAGTTCTCAAAGGGGCCTCTGCGCGTTGGACCTGTGTCCCCGTGTATGCCTTCCAAAGGACCGGACATCTTCCGCACGGAAGATGAGCCGTGATCTCAAAGAGTAGTAACTCTCCTTGCGAATGAGTTCTTCTGGGGAATTGGTACCTACGTACCTGTTTCTGCCGTAAAGCAGCATTGCTGTGTTCTGGTTTGAACAACTTTTACTATAGGACCAAAAGGGAAATCGCAAAAAAAAAATCTGCTGTTCCCTACATGTTGACGAGTTATGCGAACATAAATGTAGGGAACATCTGTTTTTTTTCGCGATTTCCGGTTTAGTCCTATAGTAAAAGTTGTTCATAGTGATGAGTATAATCTCCCATTTCGGTTTGTCGAGTGTTTACAATTCCAACCGTATAAAAAAAAACAAAAAAAACTAATTTACGTTATGGAACATTTCGATGCCACGCATTAATTGATGAAAGCACGGCGATACACCTGCCGGGCACAACTAGCGCGATATCGCTCTTTGCAATTAGTTAACATGGGGCTCTAAAATGATGCATCATTCATTCAGCCGAAAGACGTCCACTGCTGGACATAGGCCTCCCCCAAGCAACGCTACATCGACATGTTGGGGGGGTTTGCCGTAATCACCACGCTTGGCAGGTGGGTTGGCGATCGCAGTCATCTGTCTAGCCTTTTCCCAACTATGTTGGGGTCGGCTTCCAGTCGAACCGGATGCAGCTGAATATCAGTATTTTACATGGAGCGACTGCCTATCAGACCTCCACAACCCAGTAACTGGGTAATACGATACTCTTGCTAAGACTGGTTGTCAGACTTTCTGGCTTCTGACCAACAGTAACGACTGTCAAAGATCTACAAATGACAGCCGGGACTAACGGCTTTACGTGCTTTCCGAGGCACGGAGGAAACTCGCTATGGTAAATGGTCACCCATCCACAGACCAACCTCGGCAAGCGTGGCTTAACCCGGAAGATCGGTCTATGCGGCTGTAATTATTTAGCCACGAGCTCCTCGGGCGATCGCAGTATGGTTGTAAAAGTACGTACTCAGAGAACGCTGCTGCCCATCCTCTGGTGCATCCCTTAGTCGCCTTTTACGACACCTATGGAAAAAGATGGGGTAGTGCTTTACGTCCGGCACCACACGGAAATGACTGTCTGAATGACTCAGAAACAGAAAACAGTTTTTTTTTCTTATAAGCCCCATTCCCCCTTATTACAAAAGATGGTCTAAGCAAAAACCCTGGTTTTAGAATAGCCCCGTCTCTTTTTGTCATATGACATAAGAAAGTGACGGGTATATTTTAAAAATGGGTTTACCTTAGTCTTGGTTTAAATCATCTTTTATAATAAGGGGGATTAGGTTTTATCTGTGTCACTAGTAAATCACGCCGTTTGCCCTGTATTATAATAAAATATTCTGTCCAAATCTAACACCTTCCTAACTCTACAGATGCCAATATAATGCATGCTTAGCTCGATCTAATTGATGGATGGCAGTCGCAATTTATGTGCTGTGTCGCTAAATTTATTTTCTAACACTTCACTGAGAGTATCGTTCGTCAATCGTGTTCGAGTGGGGGGAGAGTACTGTTCTGTGTTTTAGTAGAGGTAGGCATGTAGATTTATACGTATGGGAAAGTGGAATAGAACCGGAACGCTAAGGTAAAAATTCAATAAAACACAAGTTTGAAGAAAATTGAATCAATTTTAATAGGCTTTGTTGAGTTTCGTTTATAAATCACATATTTAGCACCTGAGATCACTTTATTCTTAATTCTAAATAATAAAAAATAATCTATACATATAATAAAATCGTAACGAAGCAAAAACTGTACATTCAATATTTTTGGACAAAAATGATTGCTACGTCTATTAAAAACGATGCAGATGCCAATAATTCAATTTTTTGAATTTCTGTCTGTTTGTCTGTTTGTATGTCGGATGTCGGAGCTTCACGCCAATACTACTGAAATTATCACGCTATTGAGAGTGGGTGATGAGCTTATTGGAAATAAATGTGATTAGATTTAAAAAAAAAATTACAAGTTCCTACATTGTTTAGTTGCTGCGACACAATGTTGTTTTCCAACTTCCACGCGGGTGAAGTCGCAGGCACAGCTAGTCAATTTATATAAGTTATGTTTATACGGTTTTCGCCCACCCCTTGTCCAAAACCGGGTATACCCAAATCTTACACCTGACTTTGGTCCTTAACAGTGGTAGAAATGAAACTCATTAAGATCTTCGGGTTCCCAACCCGTACAGCCTTCGTGGGCCCAGGGACATTTAAGACATTGCACCATGCATCGTTCCTTTGCGAGTATAAAGATACACTTGTTAATTCCAAAGAATATTTGATCAATTGATCATAAAAGTGTTTTCCTTATTTATTGTTGTCGAGCACGCACCGACGCCATTGAAAGTTTGTTGACAAACTAATCAGGGTGGCCAAAAGCAGCTAGCGAACGCACGCCTGAATTTGAAACGTGTAAGAGGCTATAATGCCTTTTCCCGGTTTTACCTCCATACCCGGTTTCGGACTAATCTCTCCTACATCTATGAATTTTCCTAGCTTACTTAGTGAATGGATTAAAGCAAGCTTGAAGACCTGCTCATGGCTAATTAACAACTTGCAACAACGATTTACAAGGTTAAGCTGTGCGAGCATTCGTTACACGCCGATACCCCTCCGTGCCTCGGAGAGCTCTTTAAACCGTCGCTCCAAGGTACTGAGAAGTGCCGAAGTGCAGAAGTCCCGAAAGTGTGATAACCGGTTTTACCTCAGGGTATCGGCATTCGGCGCGCCGTGTTCCACGCGCGCCTCTCAGGGGGCCTGCTAGGGTTGCCGTACATGCAGCTGCGAATCCCACGATCCCGGCTTTAAATCAAGAAAAGGAACACCATGGGTTCTTAGCCGGCATAACCCTTCGCCTTCCCCGGGCGGAGGATATCCATGAGGATAGGAAAATAAAAAAAATAAAAAAAGATGTCGAGGTCAGATGGCAGTCACTCCATGTTAAATACTTAAATAGATCAACTACGGTTATATGGCATGCCCCTCCAACGAATCACCATGTTTGTGTTTGACAGTACATGACATTATTGTTATTTAGTAGATTTATTGCTCAACTAGTGCATAATTAAAGTCACAGCTCATTAGAGCCACCCGGCACCCGACCCGCATCGCCATCGCCTCGTCGCTCGGCGTCCACTCGTTGTCAGCAGGTGGTTCACTGGTGGACGCCGCGTTATCACCAGTAAACGTCTCGTGGTCAACCAGAGGAGTCGTTGGAGGACTCCACTCGATGGCAGCGCGCGGTTCACTCGGGACTTGTGCGTTGGCAACGCGCAGCAACACAAGGCAAGCGAGCGAACAGCGAGTTGTCACCGAGTGGTCAACTTGTCGTCCGCGCGTGGACGGCATATGCCCGAGGTGATCCGGTGACGCTACGGAGTTGATATGTAATGAGCGCACATCCATACATGCTCATATAAGGAATACTAACCGCACGAGGCGAGGTGATGCGAGTCGGATGCCGGATGGCTCTAATGAGCTGTGACCTTTAAAATGACCGCTCGACAAGGTGCACGTGTGTCATTCATGCAAACCTCCAAACGGTAACCATACTGTTAATTGGCGACGTCAAATCTGTCGAGCGACTGATCCATGCTTTTATTTAAGTTTGGCCTACAGTTGCAGATTGCACACCTTGTCATCTGCGTTGAACGAATGATGCGTTGTAAATATTGATTGTTGAGATTGAGAGGGAGGGCCTGTCCACATCACGTCACGGCGTCGTCAACGTGGAACGGTGCGGTAACGCGGCACGGTGCGTTGACATAACGTGCAAATTTACGTTACCGTATCGTAACACGTTCTGCCTCTAGCCGCAAGTGCACACGTATATTATGCGCTCCACCCGCGCTCTCCACGACCGCGAGTTAGTCGCCATGTATGTGCTCCGATGCTTTAAAACCATACCTTACAGTTTCTCTTGAGAACCTCCTCCTTTTTGAAGTCGGTTAAAAAGTGTTAAATAATTACCATAATAAAATTAACAGTTTCAGAAGTCGGTGCAATTCTACACTGAAACAAATAAAAGCCACTGACTTCTGAAGCTGAAAATTGTTTTACTCGTTTTAGTTTTTTTTGAAGTCAGTTTTTACTTGTATTTAAAGTTATTTATTCGTTTTCATTTTTTACTTGTATATTATTTATTTATTGTTTTCAATTCACTGGGCCTTGCTGGCAATTTTTATTATGTTGTCAACATACCATACCTAACGAGCCTTTTTGTGTGTAAATAAATAATATTTTTTTATTATTACGCGTCCACTCGTTGTCAACGGGTGGACGCCGCGTCATCACCAGTAAACGTCGCGTGGTCAACCAGAGGAGTCGTCGGAGGAGTCCACTTGATGGTAGCGCGCGGTTCACTCGAGACTTGTGCGTTGGCTATGCGCAGTAACGCAAGGCAAGCATGAGAGCAGCGAGTTGTTACCGAGTGGTCAACTCGTCGTCCGCATGTGGACGGCATACGTCCGAGGCGATCCGATGACGCTACGGAGTTGATGTAGTGAGCGCACATCCATACAAGTTCATATAAAGAATACTAACCGCACGAGGCGAGGCGGTGCGGGTTGGACGCCGGGTGGTTCTAATGAGCTGTGACCTTAAGGGTTCCTTTTTTACCATTTTTGGTACGGAACCCTAAAAACACCTCGCTATTTCTACTCAAATGTGTCCTCTTTACAACCCTCCAGGTATTTTCAATTACAAACAGCAAAACATTATCGTATTTCAAACACTGTCTTCCTAAAACAGTGGAAGCTAATGTAATTTTAGCTGTTACGTGAACAGAATACACGTCGAATGGAATCTATTGGACAAATCTAATAATCTAGGAGACATGGTGCTAATAGGAGTCGCCTTTCAAAGTGTATGGCGCAGTTCAAACTATATACGATATATTAAACAATGTTAGTCGGAAAGGTGGTACTTATCCGAGAGGGTGTTCAAGTACACATAATAATGAATAACTTTTGTTCTACAACTTTCCCCATACGTCAATTGTTTAAGGGGAATTATTAATCGGCCGAATAAATAATTTATGAAAGACTGTTAATGAGATACTTTAATATTTAGCATTAAAATATTAACTTGGGCGAAAAAATTACTGAGTGGGCGAAAATATACATTTCCTTACCCCGACACGGATAGGTTAGGTTCGAAGGGGATGACGGGGCCTAGAGTAAGCGAGCGAAGTGAGCGAACGAAGCCCCCGTCATCCACTTTGTGTTAGGTTACTTTAAACCCTGCAGACAGAAATAGGAGCTCCGCGCAGCGGGGCTCCGTCGACGCTCCTTTGGAAACCCAAACAACCTTACAAACATACAACAATAGTGTGAGTGAAATTTGTTTGCTTAAGAATTATTAGGGGAATTATTAATCGGGCGAATAAATAATACATGGAAGACTGTTATTGAGATACTTTAATACTAAACCAAGCGGCATTAAAATATATATGCGAAAAATTAACTTAACTGGCGAAAAATTATGAATGATTAAAATTCGTAAAATGAGCTACTAGCAGCGGGAAACAGTTAATCTAAGCTAGAAACTAAAATTTCAAGTGTCCGAATTAAATACTAATTTGGGCGAAAAAAATACTGAGTGGGCGAAAATATACATTTCCTTACCCCGACACGGATAGGTTAGGTTCGAAGGGGATGACGGGGCCTAGAGTGAGCGAGCGAAGTGAGCGAACGAAGCCCCCGTCATCCACTTCGTGTTAGGTTACTTTAAACCCTACAGACAGAAATAGGAGCTCCGCGCAGCGGGGCCTTTGGAAACCCAAACAACCTTACAAATATACAACAATAATGTGAGTGAAATTTGTTCGCTTAAGAATTATTATACTGATCGTTCTGAATAACTACGAGAGGTACTAACCTCAAATTCGTAATTTTAAGTCGCCGTTTTAAATATTTGTGTTCGCCCTCTGTCTTTCGCCCACTTAGTATTTCAGTACGCCATAATCAGTATTTTTGACACCCTTACTTTGAATTTATATTCGATCGTTTAAATACTACCCATTGTTTAAGAGGCCTCGCCCACGGCGACTTTTTGTAGCGATGTGTATCGATACAGCCGCGATGCTGTCGCTGGCTGTGTCCTTCGCTCAGATTCTGTATCGCTACTATCGCGAAGCTGTCGCGCTTCAGTCGCGAGGCAAACGCGATTCAGCATCGATACAGAAATGTGAAAGCGCCGCCTGTGAATGCTACAGTTGCAAGATGGACTCACTCGAGTACGTTGTGTTTGGTGCTGCTTTTACATAAACGTAACCAGCTGAAGTGTGCGCGACGTAAGCAGCGTAAAATATATTGGATGCACCCATTTACGCGATGCTGTCGCGCATGTGTATCGATACAGCCACGTGTTTTAAAAGGCGCGACAGCATCGCTACAAAAAGTCGCCGTGGGCGAGGGGCCTAAGAGCTGTTCAAAGATTAGTCTCTCATCTGTTAGCTGCTCAAAGATTTCATAAGAAATATTCTAAAATAAAACACACCTACACACCATACCTCACCACACACCTCATTACACACACCATTCACTCCACACCATACCACACACCTCACACGACACCACACACCTCAAACCACACCACGCACCACGTCACACATCACACCAAATCGCGCGCACACCACATACCACACATGACACTGCACTACTTACCACACTATACACTACTTCACATGCACTAACCGGGAAAAAATATATAAGTTTTATTGTTTTTGTTTGAAATGCAACCTTACTCACATATTTTTACTTATTTCTTCTTCTTTAATTTTCTTCAGATTAGTAAATATAAGCTATATACAGAACAATGTAGTTACTAACATTGCATATTTACCCAAGGTCGCAGTGCACTGTATTAACTCTAGTTAGTATAAGTGTACGACAATGATGTTAAAGAGCGGAGCCTCCTAATACAGGCATTGTTTGCCTAAAGGGAGGCTACAAACACGTTTAAATGTATTGCAATTTTTTATACTCACAATAAACTATTTTGTATTTTTGTGTTTTTTGTAAAATCTATCTACGTCAACGTCAATAGTTATAGCTTATGACGCAATATACTTAACTCATTCAATCATTCTCCTGCCCTTATCCCAATTTATTTGGGGTCGGCGCAACATGTCTTTTTCTTCCATACTTCTCTATTAGTCGTCATCTCGGTAGTCACCCCCTTTCTAACCATTTATCATCATTCACACATTCCATCCATCGTTTCTTTGGTCTTCCCCTACTCTTATAGCCATCGACATTCATACTCAAAACTCTCCTCACTACATTTTCCTCATTTCTCCGTAACACGTGCCCATACCATGACAACCGATTTCCACACAACTTTTCAGTTATCGATGCCACTTTCAAACTTCCTCTTATGTACTCATTTCTTATTTTATCCATTCGTATAACACCACACATTCCTCTTAGCATTCTCATCTCTGCTGCATGCAATTGCCTTTCATTCATCCCTTTTGTGGCCCAACATTCTGCTCCATACAAGACTTTACTATACAGCGAAATAGTGTAGCTTAGTCTGAACTACGCTTATTAGTCAGCAAAACCTTTTTTTAGGTTTCCCTACCTTGAAATGTTTTTTTTAGTTTGTCTTGGTTGCGTTTGATCCTAGTCCCACCGGATGGTAAGCGCAGACACGTTCTAAGATGGAGAACACGACTCCAAGTAACATAGATATAGAGGTATTCCCCTATATCCCTCTGGCTCTCACACACGTACGACGGTAGCTAGCCAAGCGGACCGTATAGATTCTACCACCAAGGGCACGCGTCTATTCCCAGCGTGCGGTGAGGAAGTTTTATGTTCTAGCCTGTCCCCACACGGGTAACATTCTGTATTTTATGGCACCTGTTGATAGACGTCGATAGTATTAATAGTATCACTTCTTTAGGGATCACGGCTCATCTTCTGTGCGGAAGAAGTCCGGTCCTTTGGAAGACACACGGGGAACACAGCAGATCCAACGAGCAGAGGCCCCTTTGAGAACTTTAATCTAAAATGAGATGGAGCGCTATCCGGGACTATTCACGGCTGCACTATTGGAGTACAGTTATGGACAGTCCCGGTTGGGTGCAAGATTCAAAATCAAAAATCAAAATCAAAAGTTTTTATTTCACATAAACCATTACAGGCGCTTATGAAAAGTCGAATTTAGGTGCACGGTTCCAATTAGTCGTTTCCTATGGAGAAGAACCGGCAAGAAACTCCATGGTTACTCTTTTAAAATCCATATCTTTAACAATTTCAGTGGGTACAGTTATGACTTAGATATGAGAGAGCAAAGTAGACTTAAGAGCAGGAACCACACAAAAAAAACAAAATGAAAAATATGGTTACAAATTAACTAGGTATCCAGGCATCTAGCAAGTCTACAAAGCTCTCACATTTACAAAAGGTAAAAGGACGCTAAACTATATAAAACAACTGACATGTTTAATTGTCATCAAAACACATTACAAAGAAAATCACTGTATAAGATAAAGATATCTTGAGAGTAACGTTAGTAATAAAAAAAAAAAGCTAATCAAATGAGGTTAGTTAATAGACATAGGTACACATACGACGTTAATGAGGTACCAGGGAAGCCACATGTGCAGAAGGAGTTATTTCCAAACACCTTTATCGTCAACGTAGTCCTTAGTCTTGTAATATGCTTTTTGAATAAGGACACGTTTAATATGGGCTTTAAACTTTCCCTCGGTAAGATCAGTTACAGATTTCGGTAGCTTATTATAAAAACGCACGCCATTTCCTAAAAATGACTTATTAGTTTTACTCAATCTAAATTTGGGAATCACAATTTTATGTTTATTACGTGTATTTTTATCATGAAAATCGCTTCTAACATTAAACATATGCAAATTTTTCCGAACATACATAATATTTTCAAAGATATAGTGTGACGGCAAGGTAAGTATATTAATATCTTTGAACACGTTTCTAAGGGACTCGCGGGAACCCATATTGTAGATTGCACGGATTGCTCTCTTTTGTAAAATAAAAACAGAATCTACGTCAGCTGCTGAGCCCCACAACAGAATGCCGTAGGACATAATGCTGTGGAAATATGCGAAGTATACTAACCTAGCTGTAGCTACATCAGTCAGCTGCCTAATTTTCCTAACTGCGTATGCAGCAGAACTTAACCTAGCCGACAGGGCAGTAATATGCGCACCCCACTGCAATTTTGAATCGAGAGTTATACCTAAAAATACGGTGTCATTAATTGTATTAAGATTATTGCCTTCGAGCATTACATTTAAACCTACTTGGGGAACATTTGGTAGTGAAAACTTAAGGCATTTTGTTTTGTTTGCATTAAGTAACATATTATTGGCTGCAAACCATTTAGAAAGAACAGTAAGGCTCTCGTTAACATGTAAAACGTCCCTATCTTTTCTGTCTATTTTAAAAATAAGGGAAGTGTCATCGGCAAATAAAATTATGTCTGATAAGTCGGTCATCATATAGGGTAGATCATTTATATAGGTTAGAAACAGAAAAGGTCCAAGAATTGAGCCTTGAGGCACGCCCATCTTAACCAGAGACCCCGAAGATATCGCACCGTTAGCACCAACTTTTTGCTGTCTATTAGATAAATAGGAGAAAACAAGGTCAGCAGCTCGGCCACGAATTCCGTAGTGGTGTAATTTACAGATGAGGGTGTTGTGGTCAACGCAGTCAAAAGCCTTGGAGAGATCACAGAAGATGCCAATAGCATCCTGAGAGCTCTCCCAGGATTCCAAAATATGAGTGACTAGTTTCACTCCTGCGTCAGTAGTCGACCTACCTTTCGTGAAACCGTACTGGCGACTATGCAATATCCCGTTCTGGTCAAAATGAGACATCATCTGATCAAGCATGATTTTCTCAAAGATTTTACTTAGTGCTGGAAGCACCGAAATGGGTCTGTAATTTGAGGGGTTATTCTTGCAACCTGATTTGAAGATTGGTATTACTTTACTATGCTTCATCAAATCAGGAAATGTACCGCTATCTATACATTGGTTAAATATGTCTGTAAGTAAAGGTGTAATGGTGTTAATGATAGCTCCAAGAACCCTAACAGAAATGCCCCATAAGTCTTCAGTATTTTTTATATTTAGACTTTTAAAAGCTTTTATAATCGAGGTAGCAGAAATGTGCTTAAATTCAAAGATAGGTATATCTTTACAGAAATTCTGTTTAAGTAAGGATTCAGCTAGTAAAGAGGACGAAGCAAGGGATTTCGTGACCTCTATCGGGATATTCGTGAAAAAGTTTTCGAGTGTCTGAGCGACTTCAGACTTATCTGTAATTAATTTATTATCTGATTTTAAAATTAGTTCGTTATCCCGTTTTTTTGTGTTTCCGGTTTCTTTATTTATTACCTGCCACACAGTTTTTATCTTATTATTAGAGGCACCTATTTTGTTACAAATTAATCTAGATTTAGCTTGAGTACAGACTCTCTTAAATATCTTTGAATAATTTCTTACATAATTATGAAAAGCTTGATCAGATGTCAATGATTTCTCATGATATAGACTATACAAAGTTTCTCTACTTTTTCTTATACCTAGGGTGGCCCATTCACTAAATTTTGATTTACAATTAATTTTACGTTTCTTGACTGGACATGTGTTGTTAAATTCTTGGCAGACTGTAGCGAACAATGTACAATAATTTATGTTGGGGTCCCTTGTACTAGAGCAGGATGTAGGAAGATTAGTTAACACATTATTATTAAATTTTTGCAAATTATTTTTAGTTAGTGGTCTTAATTCAATGATTTTGTCTAATTGAAGCTGCTTATTTAACTGAAAGGACACTAGTTGGCCTGTATGATCAGACCTAACGCCACTAATTAAAGAAGAGTCTTTTATTTGACAGTTTGTAAAAATATTGTCTATACATGAAGCTGAGGTAGCAGTTATTCTAGTTGCTTCATTAAAAATATACTTTAAATTAAAACATTTAAACAATGACACAAGTTTACATTTTTCCGGCGACTCAATTAAAACATCTATATTCAGGTCACCACAAACAAAAATTAAGTTATTATTCCTAAAAAGTTTTCTCAATATGTCTTCCATTATGATCAAAAATGATGACAAGTTTGATGCGGGTGGCCTATAAACGCATAATATAGTGTGGCCCTCTACCTCTGCACATGCTACCTCACATAAGCGATCAACAGAACAGGCAGTGATATCATTTCTTTCCTTATGTCTAAAACAACTATTACAAAGAATTAAAGTACCGCCCCCTAGCGAAGTTCTGTTGTACGCACTGGCAACCGCAAAATTATTAACATTGAACAACATTTTATGTGGTTTCAACCAAGTTTCACAAAAACATAAAATATCCAATGGTACTTATCTATTAACATTTCCACATCTAATATTTTGCCAGAGAAGCGATTAATATTTTGGTGATAAAGTAAAATATTATCACTATGCTTCTCTTTTGTCGGCACTAAAAGTTTAAACAGTCTATGACAGTATTATTAGAATAACTACTTAATACTGATTCATCACTTAACCTAGTCTCAGTTAAATTACCAATAACTGCGTGTATATTATAAGCTATCAATGTAGCTAATAAACGTCGACATTTCTTCGACAGGAACATAGCTTCCTGAGTTAAAACAAAACCTCTAACAAACTTGTTAGTATCAAAATACAATAAATGGTCACTATGACGACATGTCAACATGTGCATTAAATTATTTAAACTGCAGATATAGTTATTCTCTTGCTCAGACAGAGAGTCTGAATATGGCAAGGCACACAATATTAATTTACCTATCTTTAGGTTAAGAAGGGCACCGATACCATTAACTATGTCCTTTTTTCTAATGTTTAAGCTGTCACCTATTAGCAGAACCACAGTGCTATGCTCGTCCAGTTTTGAATTTAATATTTTGTTTACAATTTCATTAAAATGTAGGTCATGGTAACAATGGTTAATTATGTTGTGGTTCAGACAATTATTTAACAATGATCCAAAGCCTATTCCTAATCTATCTGAGTATAATATGGTCCTACTTGGCTTGATGTTTACATTTTCTGCTGGTTGAGGTACTATGGGTAAGGCTGAAGGAGCAACATACTGGGGCTGGGGAGGTGGTGGGGAGCGGGCACAAGTACAAGAGAGATTATTAGTTAAAGACTCATATCTTTCTGCATTGTACCTCACTAAATCCACCAGCTCACCAGCCGCCTGTAAGCGCTCACTTAACATTTGTTGGCACAATTCATACTTATTGTATATTTCCTTTAAAAAGTTTTCCCTGCGCAATAGCTCTTCCTGCAGGTTTACAGTGTCAACATCATACAATTGCCTACTTAGATCTAATTCATTATTGCAGGACTTTAATTGTTTCAGCAAGTTTAATCGTTCTTTCCTGAGACTAATGTTACATTTGTACATATTATATTTTTGAAATAATTTCTTATATTTTCTAATAGATTTGTTTATCTTAATGTATCTCTTTATGTTCTTGTGACTAGATAGCAACGGACGTCTAGTTATGGTATCATCCCCAGTTAAGTCTATGGTTACCGATGGCTTCACTGACCCCAGACCGGATTCACCGACAACTAGCTCCTCATACATGCTGTGGGTGATAGCATCCTGCTCGCTGCATTTGAGTGAGTCTGTGTGAGATATGATGTTGTGGGCCTCACTCAGTTCGTGTTCCAGTTCCGATATACGTCTCAACGCCAACTCGTGAGTGCCCATGCACTGTTGAAAGTCAGACACTACTTCACGGAGTTGTTGATGCTGGTTGAGTATATCCACGTGTTGGATGTGGAGTTCTGCCAATTCATGCTTGAGCTTGGTGTTTTTGTCGATTATTTGCTTCACTTCAACCTCGCTGTCATCTCGTTCTTGGAGCAGCTGGTTGCAGAGATTTTTTGAGGACTCCAATTCCTTGAGCGTAGCCCTCAGTTTGTCCTCCATGTCACGAGATACAGCTCTGCGGGTCATCATCTTCAGTATTTGCCCCACGTATCACCTGAAATGTGACAGGAAAACAACTAAGTGTACGAAAGGAAAGTAAGTGGGTTGAGAACACAGAAATCCAGATAAATATTTAGATTTCTGTTACTGAGACACAGAAAGTTAGACAAGCAGAAAAGATAAAATAATAGATTACAGTAGTACAGAGTAGAATAGAATAGAATGTACTTTATTATACAACAAAATTGTAAAACAGCTCTTAAACAGAGTAGTATATGGATATGAAAATAAGAAATAACATTAGATAGGTAAGTACAACTTAATTAGGACAAAACAGGTCATTAACTTAAAATATTAATAATTGACTTCTATTTAGGGAAAGGGAGGGTAATAATTTTATTAATTATCATTGAATTGAAGTTAATATAATTCTATCTGGGTCCAGCTGTTTATATTAATGTGAAGTTAGTAGGTATTAGTACGATAAGGTGGAGTAAGTATTGCAGTGTTTTGTGCCTGGGCGAATGTTTTCGTCGTCGATTTTGCTTCCACAAATTGTCAAGCAAAAGGAGACATAAACCGAGCCAATATGTATGTAATTGACGTAGCTCAGAGGACTGAGCAGTGTTATGGGGTGTTGTACAGTATGTAAGAATAAGTACTAGAATTAGATATTAAAAGAAATACTCCCCCGGATTGACGATTTCAAATCCGTGATCCGTTCGTTGACAGCCGGTGTAAGATTCCTTTGTTAAACGCAGATTTTGCAACGAAGACACCGCTTATGCACTGGATACATCACTTATTATACAGTTCAGTTAGTTTTGATGATGATATATGAATTTAAACACTATATATGCACTTAAAATAATTTTTAAAACTAATTAAACTACGAAGTCGTTTTTTGACGACCGGTGGCCAGTGTTGCCAGTGTCAAAAAAAAAAAAGATTATTGTATAATATAGTTAAACTAGCGACCCGCCCCGACTTCGAACGGTTGCAATGTATTATACATATAAACCTTCCTCTTGAATCACTCTATCTATTAAAAAAAACCTGCATCAAAATCCGTTGCGTAGTTTTAAAGATCTAAGCATACATAGGGACAGACAGCGGGAAGCGACTTTGTTTTATACTTTGTAGTGATATATCAGCATTCTAATTGCGCAACACACTCGTAATCGCTATGGCTATGATTTTGACAGGTCAACAATTTCCATTGCAACGTATATATTAACAATTCGACTTCTCCAAAACCTTGTACCACGCAATGAATATTGTTTTTAACCGACTTCAAAAAGGAGGAGGTTCTCAATTCGGTTGTATTTGTTTTTTTTTTTTTTTTTTTTTTTTTTTTATGTTTGTTACCTCATATCTCCGTCATTTATGAACCGATTTGAAAAATTCTTTTTTCGTTCGAAAGAGTATACTTTCCGATTGGTCCCATATAAATTTTGTTGTGATTAGACCATGAACTTCAGAGATATGGAACGGAACTCCTCATCGGATCAAAGCAAAATTCTCAAATTGCTAATATTGCTTTGTTTATATTTGTTGTTGGAAACTGACTACTGGAAAAGAGGAGGGGGTGCGTGTCCCCCCTCCCCCCTTTGGAATGTTTTCATTATATCGTGTAAGGTATCATTTGAAAGGACTTTTTATGCCCGACTACGTCAAAGCCAAAAAGAAGGGTTATTGAGGAGGGGGTTAAAATTATGACACTAAAACGTATTTAATAAAAAATAAACTTTAAAAAAAGTAAAAACCGACTTCAAAGAAATACTAAAAGGAGTGAAATAATTACCATAATATAAAATTAACAGTTTCAGAAGTCGGTGCAACTCTACACTGAAGCAAATAGAAGCCACCGACTTCTGAAACTGTTAATTTTATATTATGGTAATTATTTCACTCCTTTTAGTATTTCTTTGAAGTCGGTTTTTACTTTTTTGACATATCAACTGTCATGATTGATGTTGATTACGTTACGTAATTGCCCTGCTGGTATTCAGAAAGGGGGTATCACGTCTATTGTAACACTTTCTCTGTTTCTTCACTTATAAAAAAAACATAAATTCGGCACATTTAAAGTTTCCTTTTTTTCGCTATGAAACGTAAAGGAAAACGACGAGCGAATATTTACATTTCATCCGGTGATTATGCAAATATCAGTTGCAAGAGTTAGTTGGAATCTTATTTGCATACACGACGCTGTAGGTTACCAGCCATGAGAACATATACTTAGATGAAATGAAAATTGAGATTAATTAAATAACTTTAAAAAAAAGTAAAAAACGACTCCAAAAAAGAGTAAAATAATTACCATATTATAAAACTATCCGTTTTAGAAGTCGGTGCAATTTTACACTGAACATAATTGAAGGCACCGACTTCTGAAACTGTTAGTTTTATAATATGGTAATTATTTTACTCTCTTTTGAAGTCAGTTTTTCTTTTTTTTTTAAGTTATTTTATTTTTCGACTTTTAGTGGCATTAACATAGCAGTAATCAAAAAAATGCTCACAAAATAAAAAGTACTAAACCAAATTGGATGAAATTTTTATAAGACCAAATGGCAAGTATACTGCATCGAACAAAATAAGAATCACACTAATCGAACTAGAAACCTCGGAGTAATCGGTGTACATAAATAAATAAAAAAAATACCGACCGACTTGAGAACCTCCTCCTTTTTTTGAAGTCAGTTAAAAATGAAATAACACTGACTCACGTGAGGATTGACACCAACATCTTTCGCTCACAAGACATAGAAATTCTTCTAACAAATGTTAAAAGTCGCAACTTAACCACGGCTATTCGAATTTCTTTAACACGCTTATTTCTTATATAGATAACGATCAAACAGCTTTGGTTGAGCTGTAGTTCAATTGCGGTTTTAATCAATTTTGTTAGTAGTGTTGGCGTCCAGGAGTCGAGTTTCCCGACATGTTTTACCTTTAACTAACGACCTATACGTCTCACAGACGGCGTACATTTTTTAATAGCAATACTTTAATACACATCGCTCGCGAAGTGGTACCCCTCCCGGTACCTTCTTCCCTCGGCATTATCTAGCGGTCAGTCGACACCTCGCACGCGGCGAGTACTCACTTGTCCGTTGAGGAGCCATTGCCGTCTCACAGACGTAAGTACGCTATTTATGTAAAAGATTTATGACGTCTCCTGGTCGTCACCTCAGTAATTACGTAAGTAAGGCTATAGTGTCTCATAGACGTGACATCGTTACAAGTGTAGTTTTTTTTTTACAGAATGCCTTTATGTAGGAGTTTTTTTTGAGTAGAAAGCGGAAAGCATCTCCTGATGAAGATATGGGGTTAACGCAATCTTCAACTTCACGTAAACGTAGCTTGGATGAACAAGATTTAACTAAACATCTTGAGTACGGGAGTGATGATGATTGCAGTATTTTTGAGGATGGAATCAATAAAAAATTACAGCATCTCAATCCGACCGATGGTCACTGGGATAATATTTACAGTTACTACATGCTTGTATGCAACAAGTAAGGCACTTCGGCTTATTACACTTATGACAAGAATACTTTGTACGTCTTTTTAGGCGACTAGGACATATTGCACAGGTCTTTCGAACAGCTGGACCTGCCTTGCCTGACTTGGTCATCCTCCACTTTAGATTGTTCCGAGTCCGATTTGTTATCGCTATCCAATATAAAGTCAGGAAACAACATTCCACAAGAATTGCGCCTAACTATTCAACGAATTATAGGACCCAGTGATATGCCTCAACCTCCGCCTGTGGTACAGCCTGCAAATGACTCGGTTGCTGGTCCAGCTGCTCGAAAGACCTGTGCAATATGTCCTAGTCGCCTAAAAAGACGTACAAAGTAATCTTGCCATAAGTGTAATAAGCCAATGTGCCTCACTTGTTGCATAGAAGTATGTAGTAACTGTAAATTATCCCAGTGACCATCGGTCGGATTGAGATGCTGTCATTTTTTTATTGATTCCACTATAAGTTTTAAATGTTATTATATTTTGATAAATGTTTATAGAAGATAATATTTTTTGAGTTTTTAAGTTGATTTTTATAAATAATTATAGAAAAAGAAGGACTGAAGTAAGTTCCTAAAACTAATTAGGCAAATATTGTGATCTCATGAATAAAGGCTGATTGTGCATAAAAGTTAAACTATGTTTTATTTCGAACCTTTTATTTATATACGGAACAAAACTAACTTTTCAATAAAATAAGTTACTGAACCTCTAACTTTATTATAGATTTTATTTCATCACTAGAGTTCTTTACGTCTCTCAGACGTCATTTCGGCGTTAATGCGACAAATAGGCCTGGTCGTTAGTCAAAGGTTTATTAAACCTTTAAAATACAACGTTTCGCAAGCTTTGTTCTATTCTAATTTATTTTGTTCAATTTCTACTTTCCGGATGGCAAGTTTTTTCCTATCACAGATGCTAATTTTTGCTAACGGATAAATGCCACTAACGAATAATAAATAAAGGCAAAAAAAATGGCCGACACAGTTTGTATTTGAATTTGCGAATGCTTAATCACTATTGATGGAACAAGTATCATTATTTAGTTTGCGGATGCAGTAGTATTTGATCAATGAATCAACCGACAACAAAATAAAAAATTATGATTCTATCAATCACTCGTTTTATTTTGCATACATACATAAACTCACGCGTTTTTCCCACGTAAGCAAAAACTGTAGAACGCCACCTGCTACAATCCTTACGTACTCCTTTCGCTTCATCCACGTTCATAAAACTTGTCATACACGCACGCCGGTTGAGTACTACGCACCTTGTCCTTTTAAACTGATTTCAAAAAAAGACGAGGTTCTCAATTCGTCGGATTCTTTTTCTATGTATGTTCCCCGATTACTCAAAGACGCCTGGACCGATACAGAAAAGTCTTCTTTTGTTTGAAATGATATACTTCCCAGGTAGTCCCATGGTCATCAGATCAGGATCTGATGTTGGGGTCTTGGAGAAACCGAAGGAACTCTTCAATTGAAGCCATTTTTTTCTCCCGAGGTGGTCCCATTTAAATTTGGTAAAGATCTGATGAGCATGTTATCGAACTGGAAAGCCAGATAAAGAAGCTTCGCCCCGGTGGTAACCCCTTCTCCCTTCTTTTCACTTCGTCTCCTGCCCTACCTACACTTGTGAGATCGGTGATCGGACCTGCTGTCGTCTACGTCTACTACTATGACTATGACTAAATGCTACAGCCGGTCTGTTTGCTGCCGCCGGTTTCCATCAGATGGCTGTGTGGGCCATCGACGAACGCTGTGAATACAAGAAGGAGCTCGCTGACTACTGCAAGGGACGTAAAGCTATGCTGACTCTTACTCGTATAAGCACTTTATTATTGTTGTTATGTATTAGGTATTGAATGCTCTACACATTCTTTATAACTGGTGTAGCAGACGTGCTCTCAGGAGATCCTAGGGCCGTCTGTTACATTACAGCCTTCCCTCGGAGATTGACAATGGAAGTCTTCAATGCATAACAGAAAATTACCCGCAATTGCTGTACCTAATTGCATGTTTATGTATTGTTTAAAACCCTTAAAATAGAAAATTAAAATTACTTTAGAAGTCGGTGCGGTGCCTTAATTTAGTTTAGCGTGGATTAGCACCGACTTCTAAAACTGTTAATTTTATGATATGGTAAATATTTTACTCTTATTGAAGTCGGTTTTTCTTTTATTTTAAAACGTAATTTTATTGAAGAACAGGTGCGCAGTAATCACTTGTTTCATTTTCTAGAGCCTTTAATTGGTATTGTACGTAATTATACGTACATAGAATCATGCCGAAATCTTTCTAGACATTGGTCCATCAAAATACAAAAGTTCGCCAGAATATTTAACGCCGCTTTACATTTTGTTCTTCATGTCACAAAAGATAAAACTATTTGGTGACGTTGATTAATTGATTTGAAGACAGAAGTAGTCCTTAAAAGCCCCTTAGTCAAAGTGACCTGTAAAAATCTATTTTGACACCTCTAGCAAAATCACAGCACCTCCCCAAGCCGCCTAAAATTGACTATAGTCTTGGGATTGGAGGATTTACCTCTGGTTTCTGAATTGAGAATTCTAGGATGAGCAGTACTTAAGTAACTTTTGAGTACGGAGTTGTCAAAAAAATTACGAATTTTGAAGCATTTTTTTGACAACTCCGTTCTCAAATATTACTCAAGTATTGCTTATCTCGATTTCTCAAATCAGAAACCGGAGGATAATCTCATTAGGTGAGATTATATGGCATCCGGGACCGACTTCTTGTGTGATGCTGACCAGGTGTTATATCATCATAAAGATATTATCAAATTTGAAGAGCAACACAAACATAGAGTTTCTCAAAACAGCAAAAGACTTCAGGAAATTTAAACAAACAAACTAAAAATATATAAAAAAAAAACTGCAATTTATAGAAATGAGCAATTGATATGTATACTCTAACATAAATGTAAGTTCAATTAACATAAATATAAGATAGTGCGATAAACGGCTCAAGCCGCCTACAAATTAACCCACTGAACGGGATTATAGTAGGCTGGTTATAGATTAAGTTAAATATGTAAAATCTTTTGTATTGGAAAATAAATGAAAAAAAAAGTTTTTGATTTTTATTTGGTGTTCCTCAGTTTTACTAGCATATTGGATATAAAAGTTACTTACGTCTCGACAAATGAATGCAACTAATTAACTTATTCTTGCCTTTTAGTGCAGCCTAAACAAAAATCTATTACAACCACAATATTTTAAAAAAGAAATTTCACAAAATATTACCCAACATGTCGTTACATTATTGCCCGTCTATCCAACATGTCGCCTTCAAAGTCTTTTATTTTTATTCTTTTCAACAGCTCAGCACATTTAGCTTGAAATAATGGTTCAACAAAATATATGAGCCCCTTTTCACCCCTTAGCGTTGTAGTATATAATTTATCGCCCAAAATTCTCATTTTCCTGCGAAATATTGGAGTATCGCTATTAAAAACCGTAATAGAAATGATAAGATGATTTGCTTGACAGATTTGTAATTTATTTTTGGGGGAGAAATTTATTTATAGCGACCAGTAATTTGGAAATGAAAGGAAGAAATATTCGATGGTAGAAGATTAGTTAATTAAGGAATAGAAATGTACGGAGTTTGGATTTGTTTGTGTGAATGAAATATTGTATTCTATATTTTGATATATTATTTATTGATACTTCTCTTCACTGTCGTGGTACATAAGATGGATATAATGTCATAAAACATTCTCTACCAGTCAACCTTAGGGTTAAAAAGAAAATCATTGAAATAGGTACAAAAAAAGATAAGTTGTCAATTTTGTACTCAATAGACTACAAATATTCATAAGATAAATTTCAAATACAAAATAATACAGTAATAAAATAAATAGATATTACAAAATTAAATACAAAACATTATGAAAACTTAAATGCAAATATGACGAAGACTAAATTAGATGATTATGAGTGCAGCGATTTCAAGTAGTATTCCCTAACTTTGCGTTTGAACGAGAATAATATACGACTAAGCATTAGCAGTATCTCCTACAGACGTTAATGATACATGCATCACATATACAAATGTCCATAGTAGACTCAAAAATACCCGAAGACCCTAAGAATCTTTGTTTTGATAAGGGATTTTTTAATGTGTTGACAAACAGGCTGACGGTCCACCTGAGGGAAAATGATTACGGTGAAACACCTACGACACCAAGATAATTTGCTCATGCCGCATGCATTCTCAAGCTTACAGACAAAATAAAAATTTCATATATGCCTGTAATTACACCAGCCACCTTCATTTAATTCTTCATTAATATGGCTTTGATTTTTACAGGTCAACAATTTCCATAGTAACGTATCCGACTTCTTCACAACTATCTACCACGCAATGAATATTATTGTATTGTTAAAATGAAAGCTATTGAAATTAAGAATGTGATACGCAATTCGGATGCAGATCATCCTATTTTTTGTTTTCCTGATACAACCCTTGCGAGATATTCTAATATTTAAAATCTAGGTAACGGAATAGTTTTCAAAACCAAAGAGGATTTGGTCAAATAAACAGTTTTTGCAACAAACAAAGATGTTCTGGAATGTTTTCACTGTTGAGATTTCTAAAGCCAACCAAGTAAAAAATTGGCTGTTCTTAGAAGAATCGAAGAAAAACTTGAGGGTTAAATTTGTAATTGACGATTTATTCAATCATTATGGATAAATGGTAATAATAATGGTATATAAACAACACGAATAATTTTAATTTATTTTAGTGCCTATTGCTTTAAAATTTTTGCTTTAATTTATTCTCGAAGAATAGTATCTTATATTATAACATAGAAAATGAAAGTTCTAACAAGAGTACCTACTTCTACTGTAAGTATGATTATTTCCTTTCAGTTTATATTAAATTATTGGTCCCAGGTGTTCCTTTGCTTGTGTAGGTACTTGTATTTGCACTTGCAAATACTCGTCTACTTAAACTGCATACAACTTCACACAAATTACTTATTATTTGACAGTACGATTGCTGATTTTAATAGAATTTTCAAACAAAGTAAACCAAGCAATTTTCTTGAATAAATTTTATAACAGAACAACCGAACTGAACTAAATGACATTCGTGAACAAACTAGGTCACTAGTTTGTTCATATCTGATGTCAGGAATGTCATTCTTTGTTGACATCTTCGACGATTACATTTTAATGAATTGAAATTGTTGGGGAAGAAATTTCCTTGGATGGACAACACGAACCGGGAACCGGAGACTAGGAAGGCCTCTGACTAGATAGACAGACTACTAATAATGAGATCGCAGGGAACCGTATGCATAAAAATGGGATTCCCGTGTTTTTGCCGAAGTATTTTATATCGAATTTCATTACGCCGACAACGATTCGCCGACGTAATCTTTGCCAAAGCAATTTTTAGCCGAATTTGATTTCGCCGAATGATTATTAGCCACCATAATTATTTGGCCAAAAAATATTCAGAAATTTTGTTTCAGTCGAATACTTATTTGGCTATTGTTTAATTTGCCAAATAAGTATTCGCACAATATTATTTGTACACAACGGAATGTAATGTTAATCCGACTCAGCGCTCCCCGATTACACGTGGTCAGACTCTGTCCTACCCCTAGAGTATTTTTAAAAGCGTGGAGCCAGTCTTCAGACGGAGCAAACCCAGAAACACTTGCATGCTCGCTTGCTTTCTTGCTTGCATGATGGGAAAATGAGCCATATAACAAGTGTAAAGTGACCAATAATACAGTTGATTAATGAAACAGTGGCCAGCAGACTAGTCGGCGTAACAAAAAGCTACAAAACATAATTAGGGACTTTAATTATTCGGCGAAATGAAAAGTGGCGAAAGGTTTTCGGCCAGATAAGAATCGGCTAGTAATATTTCGATATTCCAACAGAGAACCATTAAAATGGCTTAACATTGTTTCAAGTACTATAGATGAGGCCTACATAATCATGCCCAGCACTGGACGCAAAGAGGTTGAATATGGGGATCATCATCATCTGCCTAGCCTTTTCCCAACTATGTTGGGGTCGGCTTCCAGTCGAACCGGATGCAGCTGAATATCAGTATTTTACATGGAGCGACTGCCTATCAGACCTCCACAACCCAGTAACTGGGTAATACGATACTCTTGATAAGGACTGGTTGTCAGACTTTCTGGCTTCTGACCAACAGTAACGACTGTCAAAGATCTACAAATGACAGCCGGGACCAACGGCTTTACGTGCTTTCCGAGGCACGGAGGAAACTCGCTATGGTAAATGGTCACCCATCCACAGACCAACCTCGGCAAGCGTGGCTTAACCCGGAAGATCGGTCTATGCGGCTGTAATTATTTAGCCACGAGCTCCTCCGAGGTTGAATATGGGGATAATAAATTAAAATTAAATTTGCACTCTGCCAGAAAAGAGATTACTTGCAGTACAAACCAAATGATTCCCTCTTCAAAGAGTAGAGCGGTGATCAACGTATTTACTTTATCGCTTTAAACTTCCGTGCAGCAGACGGTGCATCAATCGTTAACCTCGCTCAATCTACCACTAGTTTCAAAACTGATACCATGGAATACATAGATTTAAACAGAAAATCCACTGCAAACAAATCACGACCTAGCTGGATCACCAACGGTTTTTTATATGATATTCTGGATTCGATTTCTTATGAACCGTGAGTTCATAGACACAAATTTTAAAAATATATAGCTTCAAAGAATCTTTATTCTCATAAAAGCATTACACAGTTCACATACATGAGAATAATTTCAACAAGTACATTGTCGTCTAAAACGAAGCATGCGAAACTAGGCTAACAAATACTCGTAAAGAAAGCAAAATGAAAGGAATCGCAGATCAATAATATTATGTAGGTATCTAGGATAAGGCAAACCAAATTGCATTCCCGAGGTTTTCACTATATGGCGGCGATATCGTTTTTTTTTAATTTTTATTAAACTGATAAAAAGGCTTTTGCATCTGCTGCTAGACATAGGCCTCTCCTATGATCCACTTCCATATAAGTGATCGTTAAGAGTTGATTTTCTGTTCAATTTTTTGTTTCCAATAGTCACGGAAAAGCTACGGCGATCGAGCCATAAATCATAGAGTTCGGGTTTTGGGAATGGCCCAGTTCTATGGATGCTACGTTTTAGGAATGAAATTGATGATCTGTTCTAGTCCGATCTGTGTCAAACGAACAAAGACTCAGATGTCGTTCGATTGCATACGTGTCTCTTCCGTAAGCTGTATCCATTTCCACACACAAAGATAAGCCATTTGATATTTTTTGTGCGAGTTTTGTACCAGGTAACATAGGGGTCGATAAGGTGGAAGAAAACAATGACTATTGGTATAAAGATTACAAAACAGACTGACGTGATTACTTATCAGCTCGGGGGGTCGTAGCCAATGAACAATTGCGAGGATCGTACCAATCTGCGAGGTTACCTTTGCTGCGCTTGCCATGGTCAGTCCGTAGGTGACCGTTCGTTACACCTCAAAATCTCTCCATGCCTCCCGTCATAAGAATACCAATGGCAGTCATGTCGTTACGGGCACTCAGAAGCCCAACACTCGAACACCTTTTTTTTTTTTTTTCTTGGGAATTTCCTCATTGATGCCCTTCGTCCGGGGAAAGCGAAGGGGTTTGCCGGACTCTTACCGGCTAAAAACCCACGGTGTTCCTTCTTCTGACCCTTGGCCGGGGTCGCGGGGCCTCGGTCTGCCAGCCCCTGGCGGACCTCTCCTTCTGCGGGGCCTTGCCTCATATCCTCCTGAGAGGAGCACACGGAACATTGCGCGCCGCCTTATTGGGCTTGTTAGGTGTCGGATGACGGGTCCCCTAACTCGCCGCCCGCAGGCCACACATTACGGTGGCCAGAGATCGTCGCGCGCCCTCTGGCGCCCGGTGCGTCTGGCGCAGGAAGGGATAGTGGCAGCTGCCTCTCTCTCCCTCTCTGCTCCCTCTTTGGTCGCCATCATCTCCTCGCAGAAGGAGGCGACGAACACTCTAACACCTGAAATAACTGGGTAGCGGAGGTCTGATGGCAGTCGCTCCGTATTTAGTAAAATACTGGTATTCAGCCGGATCTGGTTAGATTGGAAGCTGACCCTAACACAGAAAAAGGCTAGGTAGAACATCAAATGAACGTCTCAAAGATCTCAATGGATGCTAAACAAAAACATCATATGAGGGATGAGATTATTCTTCAAGAACAATTTAATTAAGCGCCTAGTTGGATTAAGCGGAATTGTTCTGTATGAATAAATTTTAACTTTTTAATTCTTGCCTACTGTGTTTGTTTCAAAGGATACATTGTTCGTACTATCTGTGACTTTTTGTCTAAATTAAAGTTGTTTAATTGTGATAAGTTATTGTGAGGAGTGAATTCTAGCTTTATTGTAGTGTTTAATACAAAGAGGTTTAAATTAAACAGCACTGCAGTGTGAAATTTATGTAGCGCTATTTCCAGTGTGCGCAAAAACCGAGACATCCCGAATAGATTTTCATTAGTACTACACAGGCGATCGATTGACTTGAATACGTTACAAATGTAATAAGTCAGCTGATTTCGCATTTTCCTTGTCACTTAACTACTGTTCTGGTGCTATTCAGTACGGTTCTTGTCGAGTGTTGGAGGTACAAGGTTCGCTGAGAGAACATCTGAGAGGGTCAGAAGTTCTAAACTTCCCAGCTACTGTTAATGGTATACTCCTGTATAAGGTTAGTCAGAAAGGGGGTACTAATCTTAAAGGGTGTTAAAGTACCCATAATAATGAGTAACTTTTGTTCTACAACTTTTTCCAAAAGTCAATAGTTTAAGAGAAATGCCTGTTCAAAAATTACATAAAAAATATGCTAAAATCTATCTATTCTCAGCTATGATTATACAAGGTTAGTCAGAAAGGGGGTACTAATCTGAAAGGGGGTTAAAGTACCCATGATAATGAATAACTTTTGTTCTACAACTTATTCCAAAAGTCAATAGTTAAAGAGAAATAGGTGATCAAAGATCTCAAAAAAAAAGCTCTAAAATCTATCTATCCCCAGCTATAATTAGCTGTGTTTACATTTTAGGTCATATTTGGGATCAAGAATTAGAAGCACCATTTTCTGAATTTGTAACTAAAGTAGGGATGAAGAATTTTTGAAAAAACTAAAATAAAAATCATTTTGAATTGAAAAAAAATTACCGAATTTTAAAATTTTAACACTTGATTTAAGACAGTCATCAGTGATACTTTAAGTGGCCTGCGGATTAGTACCCCCTTTCCGACTAACCTTGTATATGTGTTTACATTTTAGGTCATATTTGGGGTCACTAATTACAAGCTCCATTTTCTGAATTCGTAACTAAAGAAGAGACTAAGAATTTTTGAAAAATAAAAAATATTTTACATGGAAATGAATTTTGAAATTTTAACTCTTACTTTAAAACATTCATCAGTGATACTTTACGTGGCCTGCGGATTAGTACCCCCTTTCCGACTAACCTTGTATACTTCTGAGCCATTCTTTCCAATGCTAATCTTCTTCTATATTTTAAGTTGGTTTTCGCTCGTGTTTTAGCCAGCATTATGATTTTTTATTTCCCGAAGGGTTGGGCAGAGGCACACCCTCATTTCAGCTTTATATTTAAGTCCCATGAAATAGGGGGTGAGCCTTATTACCTTCAACCGGGCCCAAATCCAGATTTCCACTGAGACTTTCCACACGGAAAAACCCAATAACACTTGGCCAGACCGGGGATCGAATCCAGGACCTCACGTTCAGCAGTCGCGTTTGCGACCACTAGACCAACAAGACAGTCATTATGTTTGTTGCGTTTTGTGTATGTTTTACACTCTAAAATGAATGAATATATTTGTCACCTCCTAAATCTAACCAAAAGCTATACACACGTAACATACATCTATGTTCTATGTTAGGAGATGTGGTTTCAGCACTTAGTCCTTTAAGTGGACCATTGTACGTGGGCCATGGCGGCCATCATTCCAGCCAGCCCACCTCCTTCCAGAAGCAGATTAGGGCTCTCAGTCCGCTCAGAACATTTGCGAGTGATTTCGGTGCGCCAAGGGTTGTTTCTCGTATTTGGGTGACCCCTGTGCATTCCAGGAGCACGTGTGCGACCGTCTCTTCGGCCCCCATACATGCTCTGCACAGAGGGCTGTCCGTTATGCCTATCGTGTGGAAGTGTTTGTTTAGTGAGCAGTGTCCGGTTATCGTTCCAGTCACCATTCGCAGGCTGCTGCTGTCCAGGTGCAGCAGACGTAACATACATAAAGTCACTTTTTTTCCCCTGGGGATAGGTAGAAACTGTAGAACGCCGCATGCTACGATCCTTACATTCCTTTCACTTCGTCCACGATCATACATCTTGTCATCAACGCACATCGGTTGAGAGTACAACGCACCTGTCTTTTTTGAGGAACATCACCAGTAACATCGATGTATGTCGTTCTAGGGCGTCCTCTACTGGCGTTTCCACTGACATCGGCCTAATAAATTCGTTTTGTTAATCGCCGTTCACTCATTCTCTAACATAACCAAACCACCTAAGCATACTCCTTTAAATATTTGTCACTACATCATCTTTTAAACCGCCTATCTTATTAATTTTATGCCTGTTCATCCAAAGGTTGTTTGGTAGTTATCGCTATGAGATATCGATAAGACCGCCGTAGTACCCTTCAATGTATGATATTGTATAAGAGCTATGTTACAATTTTGGTGTACAAAAAAGTATATTCCATTCTATTACAAATGATATAAAAGCTATTTTTAGCTAAAATCAGCGTCTGATTTCTGTCTCGCTGACGTAAAAATGGTCGCTTTGAGTTTCAACTTTCAGACTAGCTAAAAGTTTTACTCTATAATCCAGAAGTAATTTTTCATACGAGGCAGCAGCTTTCAAACGGAACATATTTGCTCGATAATACTTCATAAACTTTGTATCGCTGGTACCCTTTACTTCAAGAAATCGATAGAGAATACGTTTTCAATTTCCTGTTCGTAATATTAAAGATTTGAACTATACGAACTCAAGACGAGATATATTTGAGCAATTCTTTAGTTTCTGATACAGTTAATGGCAGTATCAACAGACATCCATCAATTATATCATCCACAACATTGGAGTCTACTTCTGGAAGAAAAACAGTGATAACCTAATGGTTGAATACTTGCCTTCTACGAGTCGGGACCAAACTCGGACCGAGTTTGGTTGCGACTCGCATCTCTGATTTTTCGAATTCATTTGAAAGAAAGAAAAGAATTAAAAAATAATTATTCTTACGCCCAGGCCGACGCACACGTATACTTAAAATTAAAAACGTAATTATTCTTAAAATTAATTAAATCTAACAGAAAAGTTTTCCTTAAATTTAAACATATAATTGCCTGGTAACCCAAGCACAAAACAATTAAACGTAAAAAATAAAACTATGACTAAAATAATCTATGCAAATATGCATAATTACGTATTTAATCTGTGGTGCACGGGTTACCTAGGCATTGTACTTAAATCTTGCTTAAATCTATATAAAAATACGTACATCATTTAATTGGATACGTTGAAGTTGCGCGTCACATGGTGCATAAGAATTTAGGTCGTTGCTCAGCATTATGCTGTGACTTTAGATGAACCTAATGACAACAGCACTGATTTTTAGCAACAACCTTCTTCGAGTGAACGCAATGAAGCACCGCAACGGAGAACCAGAAATAAAGTGAGTCAGGTGCAGATCAAAATTTGATTTTCACTTGTGTTAACGGTGAAGGCAAAACTTCAGGAATATTAACATGTGAGGGCTTTAAAAATCACGATGGTATATTTAGTCATCCAACTGAAGTACACGTACTTGGACTGGAAGCTCACCCCAACATAGTTGGGAAAAAGCTAAACAGAACAACATCCCGGGTTCAAGAAAAGCGTTGTCATGACATTGATGTTGTTGAAATTCAATAAAGTAACTGAGTTTCCCCTCTCATATTACGCAGAAATGTCACACATCCTTGACGAATCAAACTGGGAATTTCTGATTGGACATCTGACAAAAGGAAGTTCAACGTTTCGCATATTGAGTGACAATATGTTGTCACTCAATAAGCGAAACTTTGAAAACCCTATTTCGAATATTTGATATAGGACTTCCTGGGTTAACAATGATTATTAAATACATGCTGACTTCGTGTGTAAACTGGAAATTCAAATCTGTGGCGGAGGTCAATTGGATTAATTTAACTGTGATTTTTGCCCATTAAATTTTAATATTATCTAGTCTCTTTTGTATTCATTTTCTCATATCCATGTGTCATGTGGTCTGCGTATTTAGTTTCCCAGTCATCCTTACTTTCTTCTATATTTCATGTTCTTACTCAAATCATTTAAAGGATTCAGTATTATTTTCTTCTTTTCTTATAGTTTTAGTACTAATTAGCTGTGTTGCCTTAGCAATAACTTTTATCATAATATCTACACATAAATCTTCACAAGATATCGTATACAAGGATATTAATTACATTCTTAACCTAAATTAATACAATCTAAACTAAATCTAAAGTAAAAACAAAGAAAAAATATATCCTAGACTAAACTACCAATATAAACTAAAGGAGTGCATCAAAATATTCCTCCGCATTGCTGTCCACTGGAAACGTGCCCAGAAAGCTGGCAGCGTTGCCACGTTGTATGGCAACGGTAATTCTCTGGCCGAAAAACAAGCCAGCCCTCTGGTCACGTGAAGTGTCGACCAGTCTTCTTCCTATTTCCTTAAAAAGGAGACGCGCACTCGAACCTCATGACCCGAGCTTTTCCACCCCAAACGGCTCGAAGTCATAGTTTCCTACGATATTGCTATATTTGCGCCGTTTGAGGGTCTCCGCAGCCGCGGTGGCAGCGCCAGCACAGCCCGCCGAGCTCGGGTGTCGACACAAGTCGCGTCCCACACCAGAGGCCTACCCATCTTCCATGGCAACAACGTCATGCCGTCAGGTCTCTTGCCAGCGTCGCATACCAAGCCATTAGGTTCCAATACAGCTGGTACGCTGGCAGTGACAAGAGCGCGACGGATTACGTCTGTGGCGGCATCTATCTCGCCACATGCGAACTAGCGAACTCCTACATCGCGCAATCAAGATTTAACACGCAGATAGTATATATGTTACGGCTAATAGCCGAAGTGCGGCTACACCTAGTTTTAGCCGGGTACAACTAGGTGCAGCCGGCCACATGCGGTTAAACTTAAATCTATCCTACTTATCTTCGGTTAGAACTAGGTTTAGCCTTCATCATAGCGGCTAGAACTAGGTGCAGCCGCACACCGATGGTTAAGGGTAACCCCGACACGGATAGGTTAGGTTTGAAGGGGATGACGGGGGCTAGAGTGAGCGAGCGAAGCGAGCGAACGAAGCCCCCGTCATCCCCTTCGTGTTAGGTTACTTTAAACCCTGCAAACAGGTGTAACCGCCATTCGGCTTTTAACCGTAACTTATATATACAACCTCCCAACATCAACCGTGGGGCAGTAGCCCGCCAGGCACAAGACTCCGCCTGGTTGGAGGATCCTCCCTTTGGTTGGAGGAACACCACACCAAGTTTCTCCACACGTCGTTTAAGTTCGCGTGCCGTGCTATGCGGTCTGCACTCCTGCAGCAAGACAGGCCATGGTGTCCGAGGCCGTCGACAGCTTCACCACAGTGGCACCGATGCGGAGCAACACAATGAGCACCTACGCGTAGGCACAAATCTTCACTACTTACCACATAGTTGTCATCTGGAATCGTGTCCGGAAGACTAGCACCAATGCGACGTTGAAAGGCAACGCTAAATTACTTATTGTCTCATCCTAAAACTTCAGTATCAAAATCAATTCTTTTTAATACCAATCCAGCTGGTAAAAACAAAGTTGAAATCAGTTCTAAATCTTCTTGTAAGATTCGGAAACTAATTTGAAACAAATAAACGAGTTAGCGCTACTGTCAATGGAGGGTAACGACAAAAAAAAGCAGTTTACGATACATCCTCAAGTGCTTTTTTGGGGTAGAGCCTTGAAAACAGCGTATTTTTTGTTGTTGTAGAATGTAATTTGTTTGTTGATTCTTAGTTTTGATGTAATTAGGTGGAAAAGGCATTTAAAGGAGAATGGGTTTTTAGCAATGAGTGATATATCAATAAAAAGGTTTGTTAAGGCTGTGTAGGCTTCGATAAAATGATGGACTGTTTACTGGTTTACATTGAATTTAATTCTAATGAAAACAATAGTGTACTTATAAGATAAACTAAGTTAGAGTCTGATGCGTGAGCTACACCGTGCGTGCGAGTGACGTTCGATAAGGCGCACGGGCAACTGGTCCGCCGTTGAACGCGGTGCGGCATAGAGCAGGGCTGCGCGATGCGATGAATAGTTGTCTGTGGTATAGAGGCGCGCGCGCGCACTCTCGTGCCGTGTCGTGTCGTGTGGATACGACGCGACGCCGGAACAGGTTATTTTAAATAGTTTTTTTTTTGTATCCCACATTATTTCCGTTATTAGTATCTATGGAGTTAAAGCTCATTAATTAAATGTAACCATTTAAAAACAATGTTAACGCTCAAAGATTTCTATTTATTATCTTTTTACACGTTCTTGCTCTTCGTTCACGCTTTGCCATAATAATTATTTAAGTATGTAACACACACATCACGCCTGTATTCCCCGAAGGGATAGACAGAGGTATTTAGTGCACCCACGTACCATTGGTAGTTGTGCCAATTTTATATCCATAACACGGTATCGTGGTTATGGAAGGCACTATTATTTCAATGCTCCTGCCTTCTTTCTTAATAAAAAATAGAATTGATGAATTTCAAACTTGAAAGGCAGACGCCGTTTTCTTCCGGCAATAGAAGTTAAACAGTCCATTTAACACCCCGTCCCATAGACCAGGTTTATTTTACTATATTTCACAATAGTTTTGCACCCACCTGGGACGGTCCATGACTGTACTCCAATAGTGCAGCCGTGGATAGTCCCCGGTTGGTGTCCCATCCCATTTTAGATTAAAGTTCTCAAAGGGACCTCTGCGCGTTGGACCTGTGTCCCCCGTATGCCTTCCAAAAGACCGAATCTTCCGCACGGCAGATGAGCCGTGACTAAAGAGAAATAGAATAGATGATAATTTATGATGTATGAAATTTCTACATAGTAATATTATATTAATGAGAAACTATACAGGGAGGGAGTTAACGAAATCGTGTAATTCCTTCAAACCGCGTGATCTACTGGTGACACAGATTAACCCTAAATGGGAATTTTGGAAAATAAAAAAAAAATAAAAAAAATTGGTTTTCAATTTCTGAGTCTTTTTAGAGCCTTGAGTTATCCGACTGCAAAGAGCGATATCTCGTTAGTCGTTCCTGCTAGCCGTGTCACCGCACTTTTATTAATTTATGGGTGGCATCGAAATGTTCACACAAATAAAATTATTTTTTTGCAAAAAAAAAAACTTATTTTTTTACTGAATCCTTATTACGTGGTTTAGATATGATCGGTGACAAAGCCGCATGAAAAAAAATAACTTTTTTTTTTTTTATCAAACTAAATCCCGTGCAGGGCCAGTCTACACCAGTAGTAGATCATGTGGTTTCAAGGAATTACACGAATTCGCACCCTGTATTTAAAAGTCTGGTTTTTTCATACCATAACTATTCTTTGCAAATAATACGATAATAACGTAGCAATACTTAAGTATAAGTAATAAAAAAGTTGAAATTATGATAGTATGGATATAAACGATTATTCACTTTAACTTTTATAACTCCGAAAATACTAACAATTGACTTTACTTGTGTTAGTACCAAATGGTTTGCTTGAAAAGAACTTTCTAATGACATAACTCATTGCTAGAGGAGAGATGGACCAACTTCCAAATATTTTGCGCATTCTCCTTTACGTTTCACATTTATTTATTTATTTCATATAAACATAAAACTATCATTACAGGTACTTATTACCTAATGCAATAGCCTATGTACATAAATATTAAAAACTAAAACAAAAATTGTAACATAAACAATAAACTAACCTAAACAAATTACACAATAAGCGACCCGTGTGAATTCGTTCAATGTACACAAAAAGAGATCCATTCTATGAGCCATCGTATTAGCATCCAGGGTTTGCCGGTCAGTGCCGATTTGTACGGGCATGATTTGTACGGGCATGATTTGTACGGGCATGATTTGTTTCTATTAATGCACTGACGCTGCGGGGGATTTTATGTATGACTTATGTCAAAGTTATTTGACACATAATTTACTATCGCAGTTCTAATGGCCACACCAAACAGCTCCCGAAGTCGCAATAAAAGTGTTCAACCAATCAAACTGTAGCGCGAAACAAATTCGTTGCCAAATATTGAACTTTGCCACTAGAGGGCGTATTGTAGGCCAGTGAAACTCAAACTTATTAGTATCGCCCCTCAAGGGCATTATTGGGTTAAGGGTTGTATGTTTTTGATGGATATTTTGTTTCAAACTCAAACTCAAAACTCGTTTATTCAAAGTAGACTAGTATTACTTAGTTCTTTTTGAACGTCAAATTTAGGTAGTTACATGTGACTGCACCCCCAAATGCTCCCACCCTTCACCGCTTCCTAGTGTTTATGCTGTGAAGAAGAAACGGCGCAACAAACTCCCCAGCAACACAGTTCAGTCTGTCAAGTGAATAATTAAATGAGTCTATACACAAAAAAGTAAAATATTAATTACATTGATTAAATTATGCAAGTTGATGATGGTAAACAAAATATTTACCTAGAACAATTCTGGATGAATTGAAAGGTTTGGGATTGACGTAGAAGAATTTTTAGGAGTAATGCATTAAACAAGCATAGCAGTTTTAACACGTGCGTTTCTGTGGGTTTTTTTCCAAATCAAACAAAAAAAAAGTAAATTAAATATATTTAAGACTCTCACAGGCAGTTACAGAAATATACAAAAAAAAAGATGTAAATTTAAACAACCTACACGAGGCCAAAAAGGCTCCTATTTCAGCATAATGCTGCGACATGGCAGTGACAGCCTAGCGATTAAACGCTTTCCTTTCGTGCAGGAGGGTTTGATTTCAAACACAGCACACACTTCTACTTTATGAATTCATGTGAGGATCAGAATTTGATCATCACATGCATTAGCGGTGAAGGATGACATAATGGCCGATTCCTACAATTTATCAAGGGTTACTGGTTAAAGTTAAGAGTCCTGCATCTTTACCAATAATGAAGCAAAGACCTCAAGGCTTTGCATAGGCTACTTTTCCATACATTTGTAGCTATCACAGATAAAATAATCTAACGAGTCCATTTATATGCCCAGATTGGCAATAAAATTGCTCTCATTGAGGATTCTTCAACCAGGCGGAGTCTTGTGCCTGGCGGGCTACTGCCTAATGGCTGATGTTGGGAGGTTGCATATATACTATCTGCGTGTTAAATCTTGATTGCGCGATGTAGGATAGTTCGCATGTGGCGAGATAGATGCCGCCACACTACCATTGGTAAGCAAAATTTAAGTGAGCAAACCTGCACAATAGAGAGCGCCAAAAAACAGTTACCTATGGTGTGTGTAGTCCAACAATCGCACCAGGCCAGCATAATGGACTAAGGCCTAAACCCTTCTCATTCTAAGAGGCACATGTCTAGCAGTGGGCCAGTAATTTATTTATTTATTTTATTTTACCAATAAATAAAGTACTGGCCCATTTAATTAATTAATTAATTTTTTAATTAGAACTATTAATCTAACAATATTACTAATAAAAGTATATTTATATTATTTTTAAAATAAAATAAATAAATAAATTACTGGCCCACTTTATTTAATGGAATGATGATGTCATGTATTTGAAAAATATTATAGGTATGCATAGCCTTTTCAATAGCACTTAAAGTTATTACATTATACATTTAAAAGGCACTTTAAATTTATCATGCAGTGGTCAATAGAAAATATTTTCAGCAAAATATTTCTATTTTCATTCAATTTATATTCTAATAGAAGTAAACCTTATGATAACAAAGTAAATAGCTGCCAATTTATGAAATATGCAATGTAAATAAATCTATTCTACGGACGCGAAGACAATAATAATTTTGATTGGAAGGGTAATAAAGCTAAAGTTTGGGAATCTGTTGTTTTTACAATAGTACTTATACAAGGTTAGTCGGAAAGGGGGTACTAATCCGAAGCCCACTTATAGTATCGCTGATGACTATTTGAAAGCAAGTGTTAAAATTTCAAAATTCGATATATTTTTTTTCCAAATAAAATGATTTTTATTTTAGTTTTTTTAAAAATTCTTCATCCCTTCTTTAGTTACAAGTTCAGAAAATGGTGCTTCTAATTCATGACCCCAAATATGACCTAAAATGTAAACACAGCTGATCATAACTGGGGATAGATAGATTTTAGAGATTTTTTTTTGAGATTTTTGAACAACTGTTTCTCTTAAACTATTGACTTTTGGGAAAAGTTGTAGAACAAAAGTTACTCATTATTATGTGTACTTTAACACCTTTTCGGATTAGTACCCCCTTTCTGACTAACCTTGTATATTGACGTTTAATATGTTTTCACTTCTTCTCTCGTCTCAGCACGAGTTATACGAAAATAGCTCATGCTGTGGTGAAAAGATTAGCCAGTCAGCAAGGTCAGTAGCGGGGCTGACTGCCCATGCCCAGATGTACTTAAATATCGTCACTCGTGGAGGCTCTTTTCATGCACACAACTTTTACTAGGAGATAAACTCTAAATTCGTGAAACAAAACGCATGGAACAGCTTTAGACGAATTCCGAATTTCTCTCATAGTAAAATTTGAACAGAATGGTGAGCAGAGTTCGTGGTTTTCGGATGATAAGTGACCAACTAGTCATGCTGTATATTAAGGTTGTAGTACTTCCTCAGACGAGTTCTTCACAGGGAGCTCTACTGCTACTTAATCTTGCGAAAATTGTCGTGCTCTTCATCCTAGCATTTTCTAGGCTCATTACTAAGACCCAATTTACATACCGGAATGGCTTTATAAGCTAGCGCTCCACTAGTTCCTGTTAAAGCAAAGAGGTTTCATGAACTTCATTAACGTCAGGCTAGATCTAGATAGACACATTTATTACAAGTGTCAAGTTTGAATTTGTAAATAATTTAAATAGGTATACTCTGTTACTTATTTTCCATCAAATGTGTTTTTTTTAAGCTAGTTGTTTCAAATCTTTGGCTAGCTATGTACATCTGGCGAGGCGTAAGCTGAGCTTTGAATTTGTGTGAGTGCACATAGTATCGATTGCCAAAAAGCAGTATAAACCGGTTTAAACCAAGCAAAGGACGCATTCATTCTCACACAAATGCAAAGCTCAGCTTAGGTCTCGCGGACGGTACCCCTATAAACCTACAGGTCCAGAAGAGTATTTTGATCCTTATGGAAAATAGTATCAATTGGCATCATAAAAAGTTTTGTGAAAACAGCCCTTTTTCTCACTGACTGTACTTTTTTTTCAAAATCTGTGAATGCCGATTGAAATTATCCCAAAAGTTAGGGGTGGTCTTCTAAGAGCGTTTTCCTGTAGCTACTATGGCTAAAGTAGCTGCCCTTCATGCCCCATCTCAAATTACCATCCTGTATAATAATCTACGCTTACAATCAAAAATTTCAAACGACAAAATTAAGTCACGAAACTATATCAAATAAAAACAAGGAAAGTAGTTGAAATGAGGCTCTTGTGGTAGCTTGGCTGTATTCCAGAGCGACAAACTGTAAGTCAAATTTACAAACAAAATGATACTGAGTGTACGTACAGAGAATGCTAATGTCCATTTCTTTTGGTATATCAAAGTGCATGGCAGTGCGCCAGCCAAGTTCCCAAAAAAAGGCCAAGCGTGTTGTAATGTGACATGTGCAAAAATGTTCATGTTTTTTTTTAATAATTTTAGACTTGGTTACGTTTGACCCAAGTCACACTTTACGGTAAGTCTAGACCATATGGTCTAAGATGAAGCACACGAATTCAAGTAGTAGAGATCATCATTCAGCCGAATGACGTCCACTGCTGGACATAGGCCTCCCTCAAATAATGTTGGGGGGTTTGCCATAATCGCCACGCTTGGCAGGCGGGTTAGCGATCGCAGTATGGTTGTTAAAGTCCTCAGAGAACGCTGCTGCCCTTCCTCTAGTGAATCCCTTAGTCGCCTTTTACGATATCCACGGGAAGAGATGGGGTAGTGCTATTCTTTACGTCCAGCACTACACGGACAAGTACTAGAGATAATGTGCACATTTTACACTACTTATACATTTTAAGCTTATCCGCGATTGGAGAGCTGCACTAATTTTACTTCATCACTATTTTTATCTTAAAAACTACTAGAAGATTCTAAAAAAAATTTAAAACGTGAGAAAGTTATACAATTCATTGTATTGTAATTATTCGAGCAAAGCGAGTTCGGGTTAAAAACAAAAGTGTACTTAATCTTTTGCTGTGGTAAACACAGTTTTATTCGAAACTTCAGATTTGAGATCTTTACTTTTAAAAGTAAAAAGCTAAGAAGAATCAAATTTGTTAATCAGCTTTGTTCGATGGTATCTGATATTGTGCATTACTCGGATTTTCTAGTTTATTTAAATACCAGATTATCGTGAACTTGGCTCATCTTTTTCAGATATTTTTATATCGGATTATAGGATACGGTACCTGCTTTCCACCTTTTTTTTTTTTTTTTTTTTTTTTTTTTTTTTTGGGACTTTTAACCATTTGGAGGTTATGTCAGCCCCATAAATGTTTTACTTTCCACCTTGTTGGGCGTAATATTATGATCCAGTTTACTTGTATTTTCCTTAAAAATAAATCCTCACAATGTACAGATATTCTTCAAGGAAAATGCTTTGAAAACAAAATTTTCACTCATTCAATTTCATTTCATTCTCAGATATTTATCCGTCTAATCGTAAAATGTTGAATTTAGAGGTTATTTCACCAACCTATCATTAAGCTAATTTAGTCTCTAAACTTTTCAATGGCTAACATTTGTATTTCACCACTTAAGAATAGTGATAATGAATTTACATTTTTAAATAATGAAATATTAAAAAATGTTAATCATAATGTATGGATATTGAACAAATGGAAAGTGATAATGACACGATTATTGAACATAATAATCATACAAGGTTAGTCGGAAAGGGGGTAAATCCCCAGGCGATTATTTAAAGTATCACTGATGACTTTCTTAAAGCAAGTGATAAAATTTCAAAATTCGGTCATTATTATTTACATGCAAAATGATTTTAATTTAGGTAGTTTTTTCAAAAATTCTTCGTCCCTTCTTTAGTTACGAATTCAGAAAATGGAGCTTCTAATCCGTTACCCTAAATACGGCCAAAAATGTAAACACAACTGATCATAACTGGGGGTACTCGTAGATACATTTTAGTGTTTTTTTTTTTAGATGAACAGCTATTTCTCTTAAACCGTTCACTTTTGGGAAAAGTTGTAGAACCAAAGTTAATTATTATTATGGGTACTTTAACACCCTTTCGGATTAGTACCCCCTTTCCGACTAACCTTGTATCCAGATAATACACATATTTGCAGGTCATATTTAGCTTGTCTGGTGAATAGATACGCACAAATTATTGATATGTAGATGAAATACCCCCACGCTAATCTTGGTAAGAAGATCTCAAATCTCACCATTTCCAGAGCTTGACAACATTTTACCCAAAATGTTTATAGTGTTCATTTTTTTTAAAGTATTCCCGTGTCACGAAAAACCTTTTTACCCTTCCTTTTTTCGGACGTTAATTGCCCCTTTTTGTGTTCGACATTGATAAACATGTCGTGTATAATTTGTCGCCCGCCTCTGTCACGCGAAAAAACCGCAAAGCATTCGACCGCGGTTTGCAACTGGGACAAAGGCAGCGTGCTCAAAAACAAAGCTGATATCAAAAGAACCATTTTTTTATGGCTATTTTGGGAATGAAAGACAATTTCTTTTTAGTTGAAAAGTCAGTCATTGACCGCGTTTCTCTATGGCTGAAAATTACATGTCAAGTCGTATGCATACATCTCAGCGGGTTCCCTACGTAAAATCGAAAGTCAATACATCGATTATCGCAGCATCGAAAACGGTCCATCGATGAGTCACAAAATCGATGATACGCTTAATCGATGTGGTAATCATTCGATACTTCTTCTCTCGTGTCAGCACGAGCTATACGAAAATAGCTCATGCTGTGGTGAAAAGATTAGCCAGTCAGCAAGGTTCGTAGCGAGGCTGACTGCCCAGGGTGCGCCGGACGTACTTATGTATTGTCACTCGTGGATGCTCTTTTCATGCACCCCTCATTCGATACTGCAACCATGCGATTTCACGACTTTCGATATAGTGTCATCGATTATGTGACTCTTCCATGTACAGTTTTCGATGCTGCAACAATCGATGTATTGATTTTCGATATTACGTAGGGAACCCCGTCGCAGCGATATTGTAAATCCCGCGATTTTATTTTGACTCTAGCTAAATTATAATAACACTAAATATTATCATTCAATCATATTTCTCACAAAATTACTTACTGATTTTAGATTTATTATAATAGGCATGTTGACAGCATCAATGAGTTGCAAATCTAATAAGTCCGCCAGTTAGAATTTTGAAAAATAATGGACACGTATTTTTTCTTTTGTTAAATCTATGAATATTTGGAAAGATAAAACGCATCAAAACTTGAGAGTGGGGGCTTGTGACGTCAGAAGCACGTAAAATTGTACTTGCTTGTGACGTTGTGCCAATTTTACAAGTGTCGTATCTTCGTCAATTTTGGTTTACGTAACAAAAGAAAAAATACGGGTCAAATATTTTTTGATAATCTAACTGACGGACTGATTAGATTTTTTCAGTCAAATACCCTATTCCGCTAGACATAATAATTATAATATCACTGTCCCTCATGACGAGAACCTCGTGAAAGCTGAGAAAGATCAATAAATGAAATATCTTGATTTAGCACACGAGGTTCTGGTACATAATTATTCCGAGTCGAATGGCCTAAAGCTGTGTACACACGTACGAAGACGAACATAGCGAACACAAACATCAAACTTGAATATTTGGTTCGTACGTATGGATGGCATATTCGAACACGAACGCGAACATAGTTTGAATCGAGTTCGCGCACAACAGTCGTGAACTCTATCATAATAGCCATGGCGGCGCCGTTGGAAGTGGTCGATTGTTAAGTAGCGGAACGTCTTCAAACACCGTCCAAAGAACATACTAATAGGATCGCCGCAAACATGTTTGACGAACAGAGCGAACGAGCGAGAACACGTGCGAACCAAGTTGTTGCGTATCATGCAACGCAACAAAGGAGAATGACCAAAAGTGGTACCGAAAAGTCTCAAGCATCAAGATCAAAATATTTTAGTAATTATTTTCATTTTTTTTACGATACTCGTATTATGCGTCGGGAATTTGATTTTTTTAACAGAGTATTTTATTTAAAGTAAAACAGTGTTGATATTTTTTTATTCCCTTTACATGACGTTCCATTTCACATGATATTGATTATTTATAACCTTGAATTTTGAAAGTGTCATGTGTAACCTCCACCCGTTTTATCGTCATTTAGGACGGTGTTTAAATAAATAAAAAAAAACGAGTGAGTCCAATAATAAAAAAAAACGTATAATAAAAATAAGATTGACTATGCGGAGGCACACAAATTTGTAAGGTCGTGGGTTTACGGCCGTCTGTTGTCACACCTGCAGTGAAAGGGACTTCCCTGCAGAAATTCGGCAGCAGTCCTCCCAGGCCGGAGATGGTGGGTGGCCGATGATGCACGACGGCGCGGCGAGTATGGCGGGAAGGTGCAGCTGGGCGACTTGCTCAGCGCGCCACGGATGATGTATCTTCGCCGTATGCCGTAATCTTGTACGATGAAGGTTAATTGGGCAGTATTAACCTGGCCGTAGTTCCTGGAAACCACCGTTCCAGTTCATTAGAATCTTTTATATTAATATTCCGTTCTGGGGTAGGTAGCACCGACGACAACAGGAAAGTACCCAATTTAATGTAGTAGCTTTGTCGCGGTGGTACTTATCAGAACGGAGTTTACAAGAATAAAGCGAAGCAAGCTTGAGAAAAAGCAAGCTTGAGAAAAAAAGAAATGAAAGCCGCTAAACATTACCCTCCTTTGGGTTTGCCGCAGTCGGTTAAAACAACTAAATTTGAAATATACGTTAAACATAAGCAACGTTAAGAATTTAAAAATTACTACATTATTATTTATTTTTTTATATGAAGGTAGAAGAAAACCGAAATGCATGATGAAGCATTATTAGCAACTTAATAAATTATTGCATCTAAATAGCGGTTCCATATTGAACTGAATGATTTAAATGCTGTTAAAAAACACAATGTGAACAAATAGAATTACACATAAAAAAACACAGAAAAGTAATTAGTAAACATGAGATGATATTATGTTAGTAATTATTTGTGTGCTATTCAAAACTTACCCAGAATCGGGAATTTAAAACTTTCACTTTTAATTAAGTACTACTTAATATGTACTAATTTAACTTATTACGTCCGTCTCGGCTAGGGCGCTTCAACGGGACGCGATTTAGTGATAATTGATACGTGCACTCAGGTTCAGCTTAGTAGCGACTGCGCCGAGCTGCGCAAACGTATGACCTTATAAGGCTATGAAAAAACTCCCCACACGACTAGATGCGCCGCGCGTTCGGAAATGCATAAACCCAAAGAACGAACATTAATTTATTGTAAATGTGTTCCTTTATTTTTAAATATTGGTTTAGTTAAAACATTTATTATTTAGATTTAGTTTTAAGGATAGATTTTAATTAATTAATTTAGTTTTAAGGTTTTTGAACTACATCAATTAATAAAACATGATTAGTCATGTAACGTTTCGTTACACATGATCACGTCTTACAAAAAATATGTAAAATAGAATTTTTATTTAAACGATTATAATTTTTTGTCTATGGTTAATTGACCGTTCACAGCCGGTCATAGAGATATATAATGCAATAGATGCAGATTGCTGTTTTTAGAGCAATTTAGTCCATTCTCGGCCCCTCGACCCCCAATAAATAATGTGTCCACTGGACGCCTAACTATAGTGTATTCTCGACCCTTGGGGGTCGAGAGTGGACTAAACTATATTGATTGCGAAGCTATACAAAATGATATAGATGCCATACATGAATGGAGAGTTCAAAATAAAATGGAGTTCAATTCTTCCAAATGCTATGTAATAACCTTTGGTCGAATGCGACACCCAATTAATTTCGAATACAAAATAAATGGTACTAAAATAACTCGATCAACCATCATGAAGGACTTGGGTGTCACATTTGACCAGAAGCTTACTTTTCATGACCACATTTCTACAGTTGCCAAAGAATCTTTTAAAAGGCTAGGGTTTGTTCTCCGGAATGCCCGTGATTTTCGCAGCGAGCATGTAATAAGGCTCTTATACAGCACACTTGTCCGAACCAAGCTAGAAGCTAGTTCTTCTGTATGGAATCCGCACGAGGCAAAGTATACACTTCTTCTAGAAAAAGTGCAAAAAGCATTCCTGCGGTTTCTTTACAGAAGAACCCTCGGTTACTATCCCTACCTCTATCCTACCAAGTTCCTCTTAGGATGTCTGGGATATCATATGTTGGAGTTCTGGTCTGGGCATGTGACCAGGTAGGCGTTATGCTCAAAATATGTGACGGTATGACGGATGCTCCTGACATACATAATGAGCTGATTCGACTCTACACACCGAATAATTATCTCCGTAGCAGAAAACATCGACTGCTAGACGTGCCTTCGTGTCTGACTGCAGCCCGTGCTGTGTCTCCCGTACCGCGCGTGTTGACCGCACTAAATAAGCTCGTGGAAGCCAACCCAGACTGCGATCTATTCGCTAACAAATTCGCCAATTTAATGGCTGTGTGCATTGACTTTATTCTAAGTCAATGGCTGTGTGCCTACATTTTTGTGAGAACAATACCATTTAATTGTTGTTATAAGTTTATGTTTTATGTTTGTACTTATTACAATGTTTGATTTATGTAATTGGTTTCTGAAGCCGTGTAAATCAATAAATAAATAAATAAAATAAAACGTATGACATGTCCACATTGTCAGGTTAATTAGTTTTTTATTTTTAAATCTCCGAAACCCGGGTTTTGTTTACAAAACGTACTTTTGTAGGGGATATGATCAAGTGTAGTCTATAAAAAACAAATTTTGACTTTGATGCAGCATGGTACGGAATTCCAAACATCCATGAGCATTGTCCTTTGTTCATACGTACGTACGCGGCTTAATAGCCAAGAGTGTCGAACAACACCTTAAGAGGCTCTCTTAAGGCGGCTGGACAAGGGCTTGCTACAGACAGTGGTACTCCTTGATACGGCACGCATAGTGAGGAGGTTTCTTTCTCTGGAGCCCTGACCACCAGCAGCTTGGACCCTGTTCCCGATGCCGGTGGGCTACTATGTAAGGAAAACACCGTTATCATACAAAGCATGGGTAGTTGACTTAAATATAAACATAATAGGATCGAGTAAAAAAAATATATATATACGCGCGAGAAATGAGCGGCGCGGCAGCGCTATGACGCGGCGTACACACACTCGCTAACGAGACAGCTGACTGACTGGGGTAGCAAAATGTGCGGGGCCGTGCATCAGGCCACGCGGCGAGTTCCCCGCGCCCCCTCCCCGTAGCTTGTTGCCCCCACGCATAGGGTGAAATGCATTTGAGGGAAAATGAAAATTTTATAAAAAAAAAAGTTTTTTATTTTTCATTGATTTTACGTTCTATAAACGAAACCAAACCACTGGTTTCAAGGATAACGGTGTTTACCCTTACAGCCTGTAAAATTTATGTTTATGTACGACGAATTAACGAGAAAAACATCCTGGTAAATACTTGCTCAAACTTGGATTTGTTGTTAATTATGTTTAACTAACGATGTTTGTTTTAAAAACAAACACTGTAAACCACTTAACGCAACTAACTTGATCAAAACACACAATCTTACATATTGAAATCATTTAATTATACATTTTGTACCATGAAGATGATTTCAAACAACAACTATATTATTTTGTTTAATACGATTTAAGGGGAATGTTTGAATGTCAGAATGTTTATATAATGAATTCTGTAAAAAAAAAACAGTACATTATGAACTCCAAACATTTGTAAAGATTTGAAGGTACGCTACGCTAGGCTACGCTTATCGCGGCCACTCTGTGGATGGGTGACCGTGGAGAGTCATCGGTCTTGGTTATCATACAAATACCTTTGACAGTCGTTACGGGTAGTCAGAAGCCTGAAAGCCTGACTACCGGTCTAACCTCAGGATATCGAGCATTGCCCAGTAACAGGGCTGCGGAGGTTTACCCGTCGCCTGACTAGTAACAGGCCCGAGAAGGCGGCGCGCATGTGTTCCGTGCGCGCCTCTCAGGAGCACGTGGGGCAAGGCCCCACAGATGAAGAGGTCCGCCAGCGGCTGGCGGACTGAGGCCTGCCGGGGATGCGGTGCATGCAGTTGCGAATCCCGTGACCCGGCCACGGGTCAGGAGAAGGAACACTGTGGGTTTTTAGCCGGTAAGAGTCCGGCATAACTCTTCGCCTTCCCCAGGCGAAGGGCATCCATGAAGATTTCCTAGGAAAAAAAAAACTGTTGCGCAGTTTTGGGCCCAATTCTCCTAAAACAAATCTTGCTAAATCGCAACCGAACCCACTTCGTCTTCAAGGACCCAACAAGCAGACCCACCGGTGGGTCTCCGAATACTGATGTGTCTCTTTAGACCTACTAGTGGGTCCTCTGAGATTTTATTGTCTTCGAAGACCCACTAATAACAATATCAATGTTTTTAAACTTTCGCGATTTGTACATGTTACGGCTAATAGCCGAAGTGCGGCTACACCTAGTTTTAGCCGGGTACAACTAGGTGCAGCCAGTAGCAGTTGGTTAGAACTAGGTGGAGCTTAAGTCGACGGAGCCCCGCTGCGCGGGGCTCCTATTTCTGTCTGCAGGGTTTAAAGTAACCTTACACGAAGGGGATGACGGGGGCTTCGTTCGCTCGCTTCGCTCGCTCACTCTAGCCCCCGTCATCCCCTTCGAACCTAACCTATCCGTGTCGGGGTTACCCTTAACCATCGGTGTGCGGCTGCACCTAGTTCTAGCCGCTATGATGAAGGCTAAACCTAGTTCTAACCGAAGATAAGTAGGATAGATTTAAGTTTAACCGCATGTGGCCGGCTGCACCTAGTTGTACCCGGCTAAAACTAGGTGTAGCCGCACTTCGGCTATTAGCCGTAACATACACATTATAAAAATATTGAATCGGGTCTTCTCGCGTAACAAACTTTAAGAGGCACAAAATCGTTACTTAAATTCGCTTTTAGTATTGGCTGGTTGACATTAATAGACACAGATTCTTTCCTGTTTGTCATTGTCACTTGGCCTACTTGAAATAAATGCTATGATTTTGATTTTTGCCCTCTGAAGAAACTTCTTGTTTTTTAATACTTTAGGAAAATATTTTTAAATTAATTTTATAAGTAGGTAGTAAAGTTTATTACACATGTAAGTTTGTACCGTTCAAAAAATAAAACGTTCTGCTGTAATTTAAAGGGTAGATTTATGCTAATTTGTAATTGTTTTCTTTCGTACATTTAAGTTCCTGGTGGGTCTCAGGGGATATAAAACTAAATAATCACATAGGTCGTACCAGTCAGTAGGTCTTGGGAGAGACATCAGTATTCGAAGACCCGCCGGTGGGTCTTCTCGGTGGGTCCTTAAAGACGAAGGGACCGAACCAAGGCCCAATCGTATATTCAGAAAGTTTTCAATTTTAAAATCTGTCAAATTGTTTGACACAAAAAACTAAACCAACAATTTTGAAAGTTTTCGGAAACAAAAACTGAGTGACGGTTGAGGTTCGTTTTCGTTCGATTTTATTAGTCGAATTGGCCCCCTGATGGTAGTCGCTCCGTGTAAAATATTGGTATTCAGCCGCGTCTGGTTAGACTAGAAGCTGAACACAACATAATTGGGAAAAGGTTAGTCGAAACAGAACATGGAGTCAAAACATACAAACCCTGGCATTCAAACGTCGCATGAAATAAAACAAAGAAGTTGTCCATTGTACATGACATCCCCGAAATACTACGCTTGCTGAAAAACGAATACATCTCATATCTGTGCTATTTCCCTTTCTAACAGACATTTTGGTCCGAACACTAATATCTAACGTTTGATGGTTTTAATAAAGCTGCAATAATTGAATAACTTTGAAAAAAAAAATATTAATCTTTATTACGTTAGTTATTTATTCAGTCAAAGTCTTATTAATTACATTTTTAAATACATATAAAATAAATATTAGCCTGTAACTATCCCACTGCTGGGCAAAGGCCTCTTCTCGTACAGAGAAGGAACGAGCATTGATCACCACGCTTGCTCACTGTGGGTTGGCGATTTCAGAACATTAAAGTCCAGGTTTCCTCACGATGTTTTCCTTCACCGTATGTCAGTGGCGTCTTAGATTAACTAAGAAAGTACTTATGACATTGAAAAAGTCACATTGGTATATGCCTGGGTTTGAACCCGCAACCCGGTGCTTAACAAGCGGGTCTGTAACCTCCGGGCCACGACGACGTAGACGACGTAACGACGTTAAATACATATACATTTAAAATATTAAAAATAGGGATCCAACGTCATCTGAAACAAGGTGCAAGCTGCCGGCAGTCAGGGCTCCAGAGAAAGGAACCTGCTTACAATATGCGCCGTGTCCAGAAGTACCGCTTTCTGAATCAAATCCTTGATCCAGCTGCCTAATAAAAGCCTCAACAGATGTAGGTCGTGGCTCTTGGCTATTAAACCATTGGCCGTAACGACTATCGGCACAATGACTGCTGAGTCAACATCCCACATGTCGACAACCTCGTATGCCAAATCGAGATAGGTACGAGTATTTGTTTTTTTATCATTTTCGGCTTCCACAAGATTCTCGTTAGTTGATTATTGTTTTAGAATTTTAAATGCAGTTAACAATGAAAAGTTATAATATTTTCTTAAATAAAAAACGTCGTGGTGGCCCGGAGGTTATTCAAATCCAGGCTTGTACAGTCGAGTTCATTAATATATTGGCCCTTCCAGGCTTCAAAAATATATGAACGTTAAAAAGTTCATAATATTGTGACAACTCTAAGCATCATTAAATTGTGGTCAAGATTTAGATTCATTAATGTGACTGCTTTTTTTCAGTAACATGAATAGCCAAAGGCACAAGACTGTGAAAAAGCAGTCACATATTAATGAATCTAAATCTTGACCACTATTTAATGATGCTTAGAGTTGTCACAATATTATGAACTTTTTTAACGTTCATATATTTTTGAAGCCTGGAAGGGCCAATATATTAATGAAATCGACTGTACCAATATGACTTTTTCAATGTCTTAAGTATTTTCTTAGTTAATCTAAGACACCACTGACATAATTATGGTGAAGGAAAACATCGTGAGGAAACCTGGACTTAATAGTTTGAAATCGCCAACCCGCAATGAGCAAGCGTGGCGATTAATGCTCGTTCCTTCTCTGTTTGAGAAGAGGCCGTTGCCCAGCAGTGGGACAATTACATGCTAATATTTATTTATTTTTAAATAAATAATACCGTTCCCTATGGTGTCGGACGTAAAGAATAGCACTACCCCATCTCTCCCAATGGGTATCGTAAAAGGCGACTAAGGGATTCACTAGAGGATGGGCAGCAGCGTTCTCTGAGTACTTTAACAACAATACTGCGATCGCCAACCCACCTGCCAAGCGTGGCGATTATGGAAAACCCCTCCCAACATGACTTGTGGGAGGCCTATGTCCAGCAGTGGACGTCTTTCGGCTGAATGATGATGATGATGATGAAACAATAAGCACGTAAAAGTAAAATTGCAGTGTACGTATTATGATTATAACTAAATATTCTGATTGAGGAATTTGAGTGTTTGCGTTATTCCTTTTACAAGTTGTATACCTATCCATTACATTTTATGTTCAACTTTGACTAACTCAGCAAGGCGTCGACACTAACTATTACTCTCTTAGCAACACACTCGTAAACCCTGGCATTACATACAGTACGACAATTTCAGAGGCGTCAAGCTTTCCCTTTAATACACACGTTACCTCTAATCATACAAGTTGGATTGACCTCTCTTGACCTTTGAATATAATCCTTGATTTAGGCTTACACCAGGGGCGGAGCTACCGCCGTATCAGTCGGGGCCCCCGGGCTATAGGGGCCCCGACGTGTGTAAGCTAAAATTCGTAAAATATTATCTACAAGGTTATTCGGAAGAATAACTGTTTCATCATCATCCTCATACGTTCACCTTCTTTAAAACTGTAATGTAGCAGACGGGCCCGCTCTAGGTTCTAATTTCAAAAATATTGCCGAGTCACAATACTGTTAGATAACATTACCGTGCCCAAGTTCTCCCGAGCTAGGGACACTATGTTCTATGTTAGGAGATGTGGTTTCCGCACTTAGTCCTTTAAGTGGACCATTGTACGTGGGCCATGGCGTCCATCATTCCAGCCAGCCCACCTCCTTCCAAAAGCAGATCAGGGCTCTCAGTCCGCTCAGAACATTTGCGAGTGATTTCGGTGCGCCAAGGGTTGCTTCTCGTATTTGGGTGACCCCTGTGTATTCCAGGAGCACGTGTGCGACCGTCTCTTCGGCCTCCATACATGCTCTGCACAGAGGGCTGTCCGTTATGCCTATCGTGTGGAAGTGTTTGTTTAGTGAGCAGTGTCCGGTTATCGTTCCGGTCACCATTCGCAGGCTGCTCCTGTCCAGGCGCAGCAGGCGCCTTGTCAGTTTGCTATCCATGAGTGGCATGGCCTCCTTGGATTGCCTGCAGCCTGGGGTTGAAGTCTACCAGCTCTGTGCCTGTGTGTGAGTAAACTCCTGGAGCCACCTGCGTAGTTGGTTGAAGGGGACGGGTACTATAGGTTCAGGGCCATAGGCCACCGTGCCAGATCCCCTCCTGGCCAGTAGAAGGTGAAATGTCGTATGAGGACGATGATGAAAAAGTTATTCTACGTTAGTTTTAACTTTTTCATTATCATCCTCACACGTCATTTAACCTTCCTTATAACTGGTGTAGCAGACGTGTCCCTAACTCGGGAGAACCGGGGGCCATCTGCTTCATTACAAGAGGACAATCAAAAGTTGGCAACACTGGACTCCATTTTGAGCTTCGCCACGTAGAAGGGCCCCCGACAAATTTTGATATAGGGCCCATCAAGGCAAGCTACAACACTGGTTAACACCTCTAAGTTTATATCAAAATAGTTCCCAACACATCTGGCTAAGGTACTCGTATGTTGACGATCCCTTATAATTTGGGCTCAACATGTCTGCTAGCAAACATAGTTAAAATTTGCCTTAAATGTGTTTGGGGTAATACGTATTTAAGTTGACGGCCACGGAAGGGTGGCCATGAGTTTAGGATATTCCAGGATAAGTTTTAGTTTTGAAGTGAGGCAGACTTTTCGTGAAAGTCGGTGTTACACAACATGTGCACTTTATCGCTGGTGCCGCCCTTACCACAGTAGATATACAACTTTATTTTTAGTATATCATTTGTAACAAGATTTTCATCAGAACTGCCTGAATGTGTGTTTTTTTTTTATAAATCTCCAAGTTACACCTTAGTTTATGTCGCGTTAAGTTCCCTAGTAAAGTGTGAAATGCCTGAGATGTGCTATGCAGGGGTTGTCTAATACACGGAAACTGACCGAACGGACCGTCTCAAGCCTCATGTCTATTCCCGTCCATTGTTATGCGTAGGGACCTGTTGAAAGAGAATTGAAATTTATGAAAAAAAAAAAGGAAATATATAATGTTATGTAAAAACTATGTCAATCGATTCTCCTGGTGATTCTGAACCAAACTAGTTTCAGGTTTAGTATATACTAAAACTAAACTTGTATACGCTAAAGCTGTAGGTACCTCAACTACCTATTGAGGTAATTTTTTTTTTTTTTTTTCTATTGGACTGCTGTAGGTCGTCCTAGTGGACGGTTTCTACGTAACCGGGCAGTTATTGGCGAGACCTGAAGGGTCTCCAGCCAATGGGGGGAAGTAAAATACTTAACCTAAGCTAACTACTTGTACTACACTAACATCATGACTACCTGCAACAACATCACTAAGGGCGACCCCTAGTGGGACTCGGACCTCGGCTTAGGGCGTTGCTGGCGTGGACATAGGGGGGGAAGACAGCTTGATGAGGGCTGAATTATCGGTGTGAATTGAGGTACTGCTTTAGCTTAGGTATATATCTACTGTGGCCTTACGATCACGAACAATTTAAAATAAGTAAAATTAGTTTAAAGGCTCAAGTACTGTAATTGTAGACACATTAGATAAACAATTGCACTGACGAACCGGTTCGTCGGTCGGGCCGCTAGCGGTTAAATATCAAAACCGTGTCGCGATAATTTTTACGAAAGTAATAGCTTAGCAAACAAGCAAATGGCCAACCTGATGATAATGATTAGTGTTGCCAACCTTAGAGATAGGTAAAGTTGGAAAGTTTCGTGTGCCCCAAGTTCACCGGCACCAAGCACCATGTGCGACTTATCTCGTCAAGGCACGAGATGATACGATGACAAAATTATGTCGCGCTGCGCGTGTTAGCCCGGCAGATCTTTCCAACAAGCTCAACGAAGTCATCGATTAGAAAGGAGAAAGACCAAAAGTGGTACCAAAAAGTGTCATGCATCAAGATCAAATAGTAATTATTTTCATATTTTTATACGATATTACGCGTCGCGGATCTGATTTTTGAACAGGGAATTTAATTTATAGTAAAAAAGTGTTGATAATTATTATTTTATTCCCTTTACATGACGTTTCGTTTCACATGATTTATGATTACTATAACCTTGAATTTTGAAAGTGTCATGATCACATCTTTCAAAAAACATGTAAAAAAATTATTTTGCGATTCTACATTAATTAAAAACAACTAGAATAGATTAGAATTTTTATTTAAACGATTATATTTTTTTTTGTCTATGCTTAATTGGCCGTTCACAGCCGGTCATAGAGATGTAGAATGCAATAGATGCGGATTACTGTTTTTAAGAGCAATAACAAATCGTGTATTACATGTCCACATTGTCAGGTTATTTAGATTATTTCTAAAATCTCCGAAACTCGCGTTTTGTTTACAAATATGATAAGTGTAGTCTATAAAAAACAAAGTTTGACTTTGATGCAGCATGGTACGGGACTCTATATATCCATGAGCATTGTCCTTTCGTCACTCAAATCTAATAGCATAATGCATCGTCATTACTCTTTCTTCCAATATCTTGCGATTACAATTATCCTCGTGAGCATTGACGCGTTAATCCAATAATAAAGTTTCTTTGGAATCGGCTGCATTCGAAGTTTGAGTACGCGTGTTTACACCAAAGTTTTTTAATCACCAACTTTGTTAGTAACATTCTTAAAATGTTTGCAGCGCGAATAATAGAATGTGGCGTCGTCCTGTTTGGGAAGCAATTGCACAATCATGTGATTTGATCTTAAGATGCGTCTTCATCTCTCGTGTCAGCACAAGCTATACGAAAACAGCTCATGCTGTGGTGAAAAGATTAGCCAGTCAGCAAGGTTGGTGCAGGGCTGACTGCCCAGGGTGCGCCGGACGTACTTGAGTATCGTCACTCATGGAGGCTCTTTTCATGCACCCCCCATTTTCATTCCACGTAAGATGCGTAATCAAATATCTTAATAATTCGAAATAATTTCGACCAATTTTTTTGTGTCGAAATTGTACCATCGTTAGGGTCCAGACTTCTGAAAACCTCCGACACTATGAATTTGGTAGATAGTGGCCCGCTTTCGCCGGTTTTTGGAGCGGTGTCGATTTTTGTGCCCGCTTCAAAGGATTTCTCACAACACAAGTATGAAGACACACGTGTATAGATAACTTTCTGTCTCGCGAGAAGTCTTGACGAGCTATCTCGCTGAGACTTCTCGCCAAGAATCTGGCGTAGCTTAAAATATTATTATTTGATTGAGCATTTGAATCACCGCATTGCGTGATCGCGCGTCTCTTGCCAATTAGGACGATGCCAGTAAATGAAAAGTTCTTAAAATATCTTAAAAGCATTTGTGAGGAACAGTTGTGAGTACCCAACGAACTAAACCGTGTAGTTCCTGGCAAGGAATAAATCAGAGTGTGCTTACCCGTGGATGACGTAAAAGCCTAGTAGGAGATAGTGTGAAGAAGAAGCAGCAGCATTCTCTTCTCTGCTTCTACTTCTTTTCTCGTGACAGCACGAGCTATACGAAAATAGCTCATGCTGTGGTGAAAAGATTAGCTAGTCAGCAAGGTTGGGAGCGGGGCTGACTGCCCACGGTGCGCCACACGTACTAAAGTATCGTCACTCGTGGACATGCAACCCATCTTGTCTGCTAATATCAACATACTGCAATTACCAATTGCTCTGCTAAAATTGATGGTTATGGTCATTTTCCCTTTGACAGTTCCTTTCGAGCCATGATAGACATTTCTCATTTAAAATATGAAGGTGGATTATGTCTTATACCCTCAGCTTGCAAGGCAATCCACATAATCCGTGTGGCTTGTCTTCCATGCCGAAGATCTTAGTTCGATACCGGCCCGCACCTCTAACTTTCGGAATCCACGGATCAGAATTTAATTATCACTTCCGATAGCGGTAAAGGAAAACATGATGAGAAAAATTGTATACATGAGAAGGCTACAATAAAAATGCTCTCTTTGGTATGTGTAGCCCAACCGGCACTAGTTCAGCATGATGGACTAAGGTATAATTCCTTCTCATTCTAAAAAAAGGGCCATGCTTAACATTGTGATAGTCATAAGCAATCAGCCTATGACTATCACATTTTTATTTATATCCTTATTTTAAAAATGTTTTACTATTTTAATATTTGTTATTGTTCTTTTTAACCCTTACTGTATTTCATCTCTGGAATCTGGAACGCTGTCGACTCCCTCTTGGAGGTGGGCGTTAATAGCTGCAACACAGTTTTGTAAATAATGTATATACGTACGCAATCAATTTGTAAAATGTGTTTTGTTTCAATAAAGATTATTATTATTATATTATGTCCTAAAATATTTTTTATAAAATAAGGTGACCCTAGTCAATCCTGTAGTTGAATTAACGGAATGTTTGTTGCCCTAGTTCTAGGAATTACTTGATATTATATTACTTCATGTGAATTATTGCGATAGGTACCAGTAAAGGTCACACTGGTCTCATTTATGAAGCCAGGTAACTAAATTCTGTATTAGGAATTAGAAATAAAGATTAGATTAAAGTTCTCAAAGGGGCCTCTGCGCGTTGGACCTGTGTCCCCGTGTATGCCTTCCAAAGGACCGGACATCTTCCGCACGGAAGATGAGCCGTGATCTCCACAGAGATAGGTATAGGAATAATAATATTTTTGGGACATTTTCTACACAGCACCATCTAGTCCCAAACTAAGCAGAGCTTGTACTATGGGTACTAGACAATGGATACAATACTTATATACTTTTTTTTTTGTAAATACATACTTATAATACATAAGAAACACCCAGACCAACACAAACACTTATGTTCATCAAATAAATATTTGTGTCCTGTGGGAATCGAACCCACGACCTCGTGATCAGCAGTCCGATACTCGAACCACTAGACCACAGACGTCGTCGATATAATCCGTGACATAATTTTGTCACAATATACACGCTGAAATTTAATTGGTTGTTTTACCAGAACAAACGTTGTTCAGATCATGGTCATGGCAGGCGGGTTGGCGATCGCAGTATGGTTCTTAAAGTACTCAGAGAACGCTGCTGCCCATCCTCTAGAGAATGGGCCATCATCACCAAATTTAAATGGGATAAATTCGGAAGAAAATTAAAAAAAAAACTGTTTACAATTGGCGAAGATATCTTTCAGCAGTTTTTTTTTGTTAAGTTTATATTTTTAATGTATTTTTTATGCTTCATTGAAAAATTTTGAAATTTCAAGCAAAAAAAAATGTAACTCTTCTTATGCCCTACACAATTTAGTTCCAAGGGCCTAATTCTCCTAAAATAAATTGCCAAACGCAATCGAACCACAACCGTCAGTCAGTTTTTGTTTTCGAAAACTTTCAAAATGATTGATTTTGTTTTTTGTGTCAAACAATAAGACAGCTTTTGAAATTGAGAACTGTCTGAATGAACGGTTTGGCCTTGGTTCGGTTGTGATTTTTCAAGATTTATTTTAGGAGAATTGGGCCTTGTGCTTAACACTGACTTACCACGGCCTAGTCGTCATATCCTACGAATAGTGCCCTAACGAACATAGGGGCTTTCTTCTTTTGTTGCATAATTCAATTCTGCTCATCATACCACATATAACCAGTTCAACAAAACAATTAAAAACGGTACAGGTTATCAAATAATTAGGTTTTCAGTCGAGGTTGCGCCCTCTTTCTTCGCAAGTAGTGGGGTCGCGCGGGCGCGGGAAGAGCGTGCTGCTAGCGCCGTTCGCCCATTATTCGGCGGAAAAAAACAAATAAATTAATAAAATTCAGATTTTGTTTCGAATAAAATATTGTAATTCCATAATCACTACATTCACATGTTCCCAGTAATGGTAAAATAGTTACTATACACAAATTCCAATGACATAAAAATAAATACCAGCAGCAGAATAATATAAAAATAGAGGAGCTCGTGGCTAAATAATTACAGCCGCATAGACCGATCTTCCGGGTTAAGCCACGCTTGCCGAGGTTGGTCTGTGGATGGGTGACCATTTACCATAGCGAGTTTCCTCCGTGCCTCGGAAAGCACGTAAAGCCGTTGGTCCCGGCTGTCATTTGTAGATCTTTGACAGTCGTTACTGTTGGTCAGAAGCCAGAAAGTCTGACAACCAGTCTTACCAAGAGTATCGTATTACCCAGTTACTGGGTTGTGGAGGTCTGATAGGCAGTCGCTCCATGTAAAATACTGATATTCAGCTACATCCGGTTCAACTGGAAGCCGACCCCAACATAGTTGGGAAAAGGCTAGGCAGATGATGAGCAGAATAATATAAAAATGACATTAAGGCGATTGTGGCCTCGACATTTCCGCAGATAAAAGACATAAAGTAACTTACAACAGAGAATAAGGATTTAAGGGACAAAATACGTATAAAATAAAAAGATAATTTATTGAAAATAATCTTAGCCGAACCTTAAAATACCAATACACATTATATGAAATCACCAATACATATTTGTTCATATATAATTGAATTAAACACAAAAAAGTGTCTCCTGAAAAGTAGCTATTATGCAGTTACGCCCCTATTCGTAGGATACGACGTAGTTTCATCGCACCTAAGGTACGGAATTATCCTTTGGGGCAATTTGACTGACAAGGATGTACCTTTCAAAGCCCAAAAACGGTGTATTAGGACGACGTTTAAATTATGTTCGACTGACAATTGTAAACCTTATTTTATTAATTATTTTAATAACATACTGACGTTACCGTCTCTGTACTTAATCGAAGTTGTCATGTAAAACGTAATCGCCAATTATTTCCACGAACGGCAGAAAAAGTTAGTCGCGTCAGACGCGATAACACTATGCTTTGCCCACATGTATCCAAAACAGGGGTTCCCCACGTGACATCGAAACTCAATACATCGCATGTCGCAACATCGAAGGGTCATATAATCGATGGTACTCTACATCGATGGTACGCCACATCGAAAGTTTACGATATCGATGGTACGCTACATCGAATGTCGTTAAATCGAATGGTTACAGTGTCGATTTCTCATCACAGCGAATTGCATTTATGTTTATCTATATGGTTATGCATTTATGTTTTATTAATATTGTTTTCTTGTATGTTTAATTTATTTTTATTCGGTGAAGTAACTAATGGATACAACAATCTTAAGATGCAATAACCCATCGATTTTGCAACCAGTCCATGTTGTAACCATTAAATACTGTAAAAATTTGATTTCACGACATTCGATGTAGCGTACCATCGATTATGTGACCATTCGATACTGTAACCATTCGATTTCATGATATTCGATGTAGCGTACCATCGATTATGTGACCCTTCGATGCACCGTTTTCGATGCTACGACATTCGATGTATTGAGTTTCGATGTCACGTAGGTAACCCCCAAAACAGCATTAATGCGAAAAAGTGTGTTTTGCATGGCACCTTTAACATTTAATAAACTTCCAACGGGATGGAGAGATTTAAGCGCATACATACTAAAAAAGCGGCTTAAATTATATTTAGTTGGGAAAACATATTACATTATTTTAGAATTTTTAAATGACAAAATGCAATTACGAATTTAACAAATATTTACGGGCATTTTATAATTTTAACAAGTTATTATTAGAATACAGGACAATTCAATTCAATAATCTATTGTTTAATTTAATTTTTAGTTTGTGTGACAATGTAATAATGTTTTTAGATTTGTTTAAATAATGAATGACAATGACTTTTCATAATTTTTTGTATGCAATAAAGGGCGAACATGACGGATCTTTTATCATCCCGAAAAATTGACACTAAAAAACATACTCATCGAATTGAAAACCTCATCCTCCTTTAAAGAAGTCGGTTAAAAAAGATAAACAGTCGAGGACGAGTTGGAAAATTTCAGAGCGTACTTCAGTTGTTCGTCTACAAAACTTGTCTGTAATTACGCCTACAAATTAAACCGACCAACTTTGTACGAACGCCATTTTATTTAACGGAAACTGTGTTGAATTTTGATACGAGGCTTACTTGTATTTTTAAAACTAGTTATGTGACAGTTGTTTGAATAAGAGAGCTTGATAAAAATGTTACTCGTTTCAGTAGCTGGCAAGACAGGGCAACGTTTTGAAGATAAAGAAGAGTAGAAAGCGTTATGGATCAACGCATCCGATGTTATAATATAAGGTGTTAAAAATCAATTCTAAGAATATTGGCTGGAGACCCTTCAGGTCTCGCCAATAACTGCCCGGTTACGTAGAAACGGTCCCCTAGGAACATCTACAGCAGTCAAATAGAAAAAAAAAACCAAGAATTTTGTGGGGTTTCTCAGTATCGAAAATTGAACAACTTTTGTTCTACTACTTTTCGAAATTCGCCAATTTTTTTATGCCTGTCCATACAAATCAATTAAAATATATTTTTTGATTTGTATGGAAAGTTATAAAAATACGCGAATTTCGAAAAGTTGTAGAACAAAAGTTGTTCGATTTCCGATACCGAGTAACCCCATAAAATTCTTAGAGTTGATTTTTTAACATCTTGTATATGCTGTTTTCATTTGACGCAGCTGGCCTTCACACGAATAATTTCCAAAAAATATGGATTTAAATTGCCAAATTCAGTTAAATTATTATTGATTTTTTGTGCTTTTAATGCATTTAACACTAATTTTAAATTACCTAAAGTTACGGAAAAATAAATTAACGGTAAAAACACTTTTAAAAAAAAAGCTTTGATTAAAAAGTTTTTTTTACCATTTTTTTTTTTAGTTGTGATTGGGAATGTTTCTAAGTCTGTTTTCGTGTTCTCCTCAGCAAGCTCTTTCATTTGATACTTGAAATCATTACCTTTCCTTTTGGCTTCGCCGTAGTCGCGTAAAAAGTGGTCTTAAAAGGACGAAACAAGAAAATAATTCATATATACATCCAGAAATGCACAGGTACAAAAATGGTCAAGGTAGAGCCGTGGTTACACCCACTGTATTCTATACATACCATGTCTGTTTAATGGAGGTGTTCCTGGCAAACATGTAATCATAGTAGTTGGAAGAGGCCCATGTTTCGACCGCACTTAGCAGTTTCGAAAAGCATTATGTTGTACGTTTAAACTATAACAACTTTTCTGTCAGGCGCAGTTAACATGACGGTGGTTGTAAAATCGCTACTAATCTATACCTACATATAAAAGGAGAAGCTGACTGACTGACTGACTGATCTATCAACGCACAGCCTAAACCGCTGGGGTTAGAAAGTTGAAATTTTGACAGTAGGTTCCTTTTGCAACGTAGGCATCCACTAAGAAGGGATTTTTCAAAATTCAACTCCTAAGCGAGTTAAATAGGGGATGAAAGTTTGTATGGAAAATCGTCACTTAACGGGTTCAAAATTTCATGCAAGCGAAGCTGCGGGCGAAAGCTAGTACTTTATATGTGATGGTAACTCTGCCTGCCTGTCTGTTACGCTTTCAAGCATAAACCGCTGAACCGATTATGATGAAATTTGGTACAGATATAGATAAGACCTTGGAAAAAGACATAGGCTACTTTTTAACCGACTTCAACAAGGAGGAGGTTCTCAATTCGGTTGTATTTTTTTTTGTTTTTTTTTTATGTTTGTTACCTCATATCTCCGTCATTTATGAATCGATTTGAAAAATATTTTTTTTGTTCAAAAGGCTTCCCGATTGGTTTCATATAAATGTTGTTATGATTAGACCATGAACTTCAGAGATATGGAACGGAACTCCTCATCGGATCAAAGCAAAGTTCTCAAATTACTAATATTGCTTTGTTTATATTTGTTGTTGGGAACTGACTACTGGAAAAGAGGAGGGGGTGCGTGTCCCCCCCCCCCCTTTCGAATGTTTTCATTATATCGTGTAAGGTATCATTTGAAAGGACTTTTTATGCCCGACTACGTCAAAGCCAAAAAGAAAGGTTATGAAGAAGGGGGTAAAAATTATGACACTAAAACGTATTTAATAAAAAATAAACTTCAAAAAAAAAGTAAAAACCGACTTCAAAGAAATACTAAAAGGAGTAAAATAATTACCATAATATAAAATTAACAGTTTCAGAAGTCGGTGGCTTCTATTTGCTTCAGTGTAGAGTTGCACCGACTTCTGAAACTGTTAATTTTATATTATGGTAATTATTTTACTCCTTTTAGTATTTCTTTGAAGTCGGTTTTTACTTTTTTTAAAGTTTATATCCTGAAAAACGCGGATTACGCGACAAACGACATCCACGCAAACTCTAGTGATGTTATAAATGATTAAAAAACACTATTATCATTGTTCGATTAGCTGAGATTGTTGCTTATAATAATTTTAATTAAATATTGTATTTTGGAGTAAACGTTTTTATTGATCAAACAAGAAGTTTCCTTATGTTTAAACAAACAGCCCATGTACCGCTTGCTATTGTTTTAACACCAGATAATAATCTTTGATTCATCAGATAACAATTGTCATTACACTAATTACCATATTCACTTAACAATTCGCGACTTACCATACAAATGACTGATACACTGTAGCTAATAGCTAATAGCACGTACGGTTGACAAAGACATATATTATCTGATAGATCAACATTAGCGATTATCAATCCATTAGTTGATTGACTTATTGAGATTTGCATTGTACTATTCACTGCTTGGACAATGCATGCGTGCTTTAAGATGTACACACATGTAGATACTGTAAGATATCTATGTCTGAGCGCATTTGGGATGATCTCCAAAATCAGCGTATGCACCAGAGAGGTAACCAATTACCTCTCTGGTGCATTTTATACAGTGTGTCCGGTCATGGACTAGCGATATTCTACGTACTTATATAACAACTATTGTAGTACACAAATACACTATACACTAGGATCTAATCCTCTTCGGTTTTTTTAACCGACTTCAAAAAGGAGGAGGTTCTCAATTCGGTTGTATTTTTATTTTTTTATTTTTTTATTTTTTATGTGTGTTACCTCATATCTCCGTCATTTATGAACCGATTTGAAAAATTCTTTTTTTATTCGAAAGGGTATACTTCCCGATTGGTCCCATTTAAATTTTGTTATGATCAGACCATGAACTTCAGAGATATGGAACGGAACTCCTCATCGGATCAAAGCAAAATTCTCAAATTACTAATATTGTTTTGTTTATATTTGCTGTTGGGAACTGACTACTTGAAAAGAGGAGGGGGTGCGTCTCCTCCCCTCCCCCCCTTTGGAATGTTTTCATTATATCGTGTAAGGTATCATTGGAAAGGACTTTTTATGCCCGACTACGTCAAAGCCAAAAAGAAGGGTTATGAAGGAGGGGGTTAAAATTATGACACTAAAACGTATTTAATAAAAAATAAACTTCAAAAAAAAAGTAAAAACCGACTTCAAAGAAATACTAAAAGGAGTAAAATAATTACCATAATATAAAATTAACAGTTTCAGAAGTCGGTGCAACTCTACACTGAAGCAAATAGAAGCCACCGACTTCTGAAACTGTTAATTTTATATTATGGTAATTATTTTACTCCTTTTAGTATTTCTTTGAAGTCGGTTTTTACTTTTTTTTAAAGTTAATTTTTTTGTTGAGATATTCTGTACGTGTGTACAAAAAAAGTCATATCTCGCAAAGTGTTGGTCCTACTGAGATAAAAGTAGGCTTATTCCGAGGGCAACAATATTGTCTATCGTTTGCATTACGATACAATGGGTTCACATTTTCATAACTTTAAGATCTCAACAAAATAGCCAAATGCCTGCCAAATAGCGGGGAAGTGGATTGGACCCTAGTGTGTGGTGTATTTGTGTACTAGAATAGTTGCTATATAAGTACCTAGAATATCGCTAGTCCATGACCGGACACATTGTATATTGATAGGTATTAACTGTGTTACGTTTTTTATTTCGAAAAGGTGTCTATGTAAACCTATTTAATATTGGCTTCGATTTTAAGCAAGCAGTTTTCGTAATATTTTGGTTTGAAATTTTAGAGACCAGAGGGATCAATTTTTATTTTGGAGATTGAGCCATTTACGATATCACTCTTTACAGAAAAATGCATGTATGTACAGTCAACAAAAGAGTTAGGTATAGAGGGGCTCGTGGATCATTAACAACCACGAACAATTTGCGAGGTTAGGCTGCGCTTGCCGTGGGCAGTCCGACCTACGTTTATGACGTTTAACACACGTAGAACATTGTTAAAATACGAATGTTATTAGTTGCCTGGACACTTAACTTTTTGGTTGACTGTACTAACGTTCACGGCACAGATAATACGTGCACGTGTCGGTAGCTGGCAACACCTGGGCAACGTTTAGAAGATAAAGAAGGGTAGTCGTTGTCGTGGAACAACGCACCCGAGGTTAAAGGCTGTTGTCATTCGACGGAGCTCGCTTTCTGTGCCAATTAGCCGAAGAAGTCTGACCTCTATTATCTGACTAGCTTGTCTTTATTATTTTCTGTTCTTGTGTAAATTAATTGTGACCTAGCTCATGTTACTAACCACTAATCCAAATATAAGTACTGTCAGTGGTGGAGAGTCTAGAATAGAATATACTATATTGTACACCAAAATTGTAACAAAGCTCTTCTACACTAATATTATAAAGAGGTAGAATTTGTTTGTTTGTTTGTATGTAGGAGGTAATCTCCGAATCTACTCATCCGATTTCAAAAATTCTTTCACCAATAGGAAGCTACGTTACCCTTGAGTTCTGTAGGCTATATGTTAGTATCAAAAAATTAGGGATCCGTAAATGAATTACAATAATGTAACCCAAGGTGTCAAAAATTGGCTTATCTATACTAATATTAGAAAGAGGTAGAATTTGTTTGTTTGTTTGTATGTAGGAGGAAATCTCCGAAACTACTAATCCAATTTCAAAAATTCTTTCACCAATAGGAAGCTACGTTATCCCTGAGTGCCATAGGCTATTATTTTATAATTATACGTTGTCAGTTGTACAGAAACTGACATAGAGTACCTTTCATCCCGAAAAAAAGTACTGTTCCCGAGGAAAATAACGATAATAGATGGCGCCACGTGTCTTACGAATCATGATTGAATTATATTATTAAAGAAACTTTAGTAGTGTTTTAAGAGTTTTTTTTTATTATAAATTCACGCGAGCGAAGCCGCGTGCAAAAGCTAGTATACAATATAATTTAGTGAAGTGTACAATGGTGGTCTATGTTGGTTTTATTATCTATAGTTAACATGCCCACATTACCTGACATGCAGATATTAGCTACAACTGTAACGATAACTTCCTCGTTAGTTCAGTGGTTGCAAGCGCGACTTCTGAGCTTGAGGTCATGGGTTTGATCCCCAGGTCGGTACCCAAAGTGTTATTGGGTTTTTTCGTATGAAATTTCTCAGTTGCAGCCCGGAGTCTGGATTTGTGCCTGGTTGATGATAACAGGCTCGCCCCCTATTACGTGGGAACAAAACAGCGAAATGTGGGTGTACTATACACCTCTGCCAACCCTTCGGGTAATACAGCCGTGAAGATAGATAGATATACTTAATTGTACACTAAAAGAAATAAAACAGTAGGAATACATCATGATCAAGAATAGTACAAATGGCGGTCTTATCGCTTAAAGCGATTTCTTCCAGACAACCATTGGATGGAAAGAATTGCTAAGTGAAGTTATGTTAGGTAATGATAGTTTGACTCCTACACGATTCTGTTAGCACTCGATAACACACGTAAAGCTGTTTACATCAAACGAATTTGTGCTTTAATTAAGCTGTAAATAAAACACAAATACCCCCAAAAACTTATACTGCAACAAAATTACCCCTGTTTATATTTAAATCCTGTTTGCTACCCAAACTGCTTGGACTGTCTCCAGTTTCGTAACGAGTGAAGTTTTTAGTTGGCTAATTAATTCTGAAGCACGGCGTTATCTTTGCGGCTGCTTGCAAGAAGGACGGCGGTATGCGAGAACTACGCAAGTTATTGTGTTAAAATATTTTGTTGGTATCGTCATTGCCTCTCAAGTTAAAGGGGAAAATCTACAAGTCCATGATAAGACTTGTCGTACTGTATGGATCGGAATTTTGGGCCGTGAAGAAGACGGGTGTAAAAAGATTGCACGTAGCGGAGATAAGAAAGTTGAGATGAATGTGTGGAGTGACCAGAATGGAGAAGGAGAGGTCAGAAATGAGTATACAGCGTGTCCCAGAAAGTAGTGTCAAGCGGAAGTCCAGAGGTAGAACATATTTTGAGGTACCCAAATCACCCCCATGTATGTTCCGCGATTTTTTGTAGTTTTCCAGTTATGAATGTTTTTCATGTTTTTTAATCAAACTCGGACTATAACGACATTTTTGATCATAGTGACGTGAATAGTTGAAATACATGACTATTTTTTTTTTCTAAATTAGCTGATTAGTGATCCTATCGAATGCATAAACATTTGTAACCATAGATGTAACGAATGCGTTACAAAAAAATATTGAATTGTCATAAAGTTAAAATCTTGTATGTTTCCTACATGTTTGTGGGTGATTTAAAAATAAATCTCCCTAAACTTTTTTTGTCAGATGTATTTTAAAAACTTATCCATTTTATCAGCTATTTACCCTGTAAATTTCATCGAGCTATCTCTACGACATCACAATAAAAATTTCATTCAAAGCATACAATATCGAGAATTCCAGTTGTAAAAGGGTGAATGAAAAATTAATTAAAACTAAGTAATAACGTCTTTTTAGTAACCCTCGACGCAAAAAGAGGGGTGTTTTTAAGTTTAACGTGTGTGTTTGTGTGTCTGTTTGTGGCATCGTAGCTCCTAAACGGATTTTGATTTAGTTTTTTCTTTTGTTTGAAAAGTGACTTTATCGAGAGTGTTCTTAGCTATGATTTAAGAAAATCTGTTCAGCCGTTTGAAGATCATCAGGTCTTTTCTGGTTGTCGAAGGGATATGAGCAACTTCTACTGATCTGATCGTTTCGAAATTTACTATCCTGTGACTTCAATGATATTGATGACATGTGACAAGAAGAAGGTCATTACAACTTATCATAAACTTAAAGAATCAATAGGCACACAATACCTCTACTGTAAGTTGGGTAGCATCATCTGAAATAGCATGATACCCAACTTACAGTAGAGGTATTGTGTGCCTATTGATTCTTTAAGTATAAGATAAGTTGTAGTGACCTTCTTCTTGTCACATGTCATCAATATTATTGAAATCACAGGATAGTAAATTTCGAAACGATCAGACCAGTAGAAGTTGCTCATATCCCTTCGACAACCAGAAAAGACCTGATGATCTTCAAACGGCTGAACAGATTTTCTTAAGTCATAGCTAAGAACACTCTCGATAAAGTCACTTTTCAAACAAAAGAAAAAACTAAATCAAAATCCGTTTAGGAGCTACGATGCCACAAACAGACACACAAACACACACGTTAAACTTAAAAACACCCCTGTTTTTGCGTCGAGGGTTACTAAAAAGACGTTATTAGTTAGTTTTAATTAATTTTTCATTCACCCTTTTACAACTGGAATTCTCGATATTGTATGCTTTGAATGAAATTTTTATTGTGATGTCGTAGAGATAGCTCGCTGAAATTTACAGGGTAAATAGCTGATAAAATGGATAAGTTTTTAAAATACATCTGACAAAAAAAGTTTAGGGAGATTTATTTTTAAATCACCCACAAAGATTTAGGAAACATACAAGATTTTAACTTTATGACAATTCAATATTTTTTTTTAACGCATTCGTTACATCTATGGTTACAAAGGTTTATGCATTCGATAGGGTCACTAATCAGCTAATTTAGAAAAAAAAACTAGTCATGTATCTCAACTATTCACGTCACTATGATCAAAAATGTCGTTATAGTCCGAGTTTGATTAAAAAACATGAAAAACATTCATAACTGGAAAACTACAAAAAATCGCGGAACATACATGGGGGTGATTTGGGTACCTCAAAGGATGTTCTACCTCTGGACTTCCGCTTGACACTACTTTCTGGGACACGCTGTATAAGAGGAAGTTTGAAAGTAGCGCCAGTGACAGAAAAGTTGAAAAAGAACCGTTTCTCTTGGTATGGGCATGTGAAGAGGAGAGATGAAACGCATGTGACAAAAAGAGTTATGAATATAAATGTGGATGGATGGAGAGGAAGAGGGAGGCCAAAGAAAAGATGGATGGACTGTGTGATATGGAAGAGAAGGGAGTCAGTGATATCATGACGGTTGACTGGACGGAATGGAAGAAAAAAACGTGTTGCGTCGACCCCAAGTAACATGGGATAAGGTCAGAAAGAGGAAGGGCATGATGATGATCGTGGAGGAAGTGACTTACGAAGTAATTTTGTTCTTTGGATGCAACTGCGTGGATCATTTGATTGGCAAAGTTAAGCGGCGCGGTCAGTCCTTGGATCAAATCGAGACCCCTCCGTGCCTTGGAGAACACGTTACGTCGTCAGCCTCGGGTGTTAAATACCTATGACAGTCGTTACGGGTAGTCAGAGGCCCGAAAGTCTGACAACTGATCTAAACTTAGAATATCGGCATTGCCCAGTTACTGGGTTGCGGAGGTCTGATGGCGATAGCTCCCTGTAAAATACTGGTATTCAGCCGCACATGGTTAGATTAGAAGATGACCCCAACACAGTTGGGAAAAGGCTAGGCCAAGTACGTTGCGAGTTTTAAAAACTGACTCTGACAACTTAGCAGCAATAACAAAAGTTCCATGTGAATCAAATAACTCCTCAAACAATAAATGAAGGAATTGGTGTTTTGCCAGTTCAATAACATTTTTTTTCTTCTTCTAAATGATAGTGGGACGGGTAATTGAGAAGAATGGAAGAAGAAAACTTTTGGCGGAGACCCCAAGTCATCATCATCATCATTCAGCCAAAAGACGTTCACTGTTGGATATAGGCCTCCCTCAAGCATGTTGGAAGGGTTTGCCATAATCGCCACGCTTGGCAGGCGGGTTGGCGATCGCAGTATGATTGTTAAAGTACTCAGAGAACGCTGCTGCCCATCCTCTAGTGCCGACCCCAAGTGACTTGCGATAAAGGCATACAGATGAAGAAATTAATGCACCTCATGTTTTAAGTCATTAATTATGCAGTGAGTCGTAAAAGCAAACATCTGACGTCACAGAGCTCACGGCAATGACCTCACCCATAATCTATGAGAATAATTTCAACAAACAGAATTAAATTATTAGAAATCAATTCCATTCACACAGAATATACATTCAAAGGGATTCATTTCACTAAGGATTAATAACTAATACATAGATTTCCACTTTGATTCTCTTAATTGGTAAGTAAATCAGTGTTCTTTGATCACTGACTCGATGCAGACGAGTTATAATCGAATTTAAATCGGATTACAACTCGATAATCGAATTTCAGAAAGTTGGCAAATCAATTTACTTTGTTTGATGTCAATGCTTGATAATGGATAAACTTTTTTTCTATTCGTGCCTTTAATAGTAATGATAGAATTGGTACGTGTCTGTCTGGCTCTAGAAATAGATCTGATTAGATCTTGCAACGGGTGCAGCTAAAGAATTGTAATGTACTGAACGACTCTAGTGTTCTTGAGCTATCATCCCTCTTATGTGTTGTTGCAATAAGACATGTGGTGAATAAAAACAAAATTTAACAACTGTATGGAATTCTACTTCATGATAGGTCCTCTTAGTAGATCCCTCAAATGAGAGCTGGGGTTATTGTGTGTTATTATGTACATATACAACCTGTTGGTGTGTGGGGGAAAGGGGATTAAAAGGTTTTAAGAGAATAACTAACAAAAATGTATCTTTAACTTTAGATCACCGCGTTTTCATGCTCGTTCCAAATAATGTACTTAGGCTAACTAGTGTTTCTCAATGTAAGTGAATGAATTGTTCTGTTTTTGAGAAATAAATGTCTTAAACCTTAAAGGTCCCTTGTAAAGAGTGTATTGGCAATATTTTAAAAGAAAAGTAGGACACAAAAATTTTTTTTTTGACATTTCATTAAATAAAATGATCGCTGAAAAGCAACCCAGAAACCATAAAAGTAAAGAGTAGACTACCTAGAAAGTTATTTAGATTCTTCCCTAATTTCCTCTGAGAGGTAAATGACAACAACCATAAAAGACTACTTGATTAACGGAATACCTACTTCAGTGCGAAAGCCGTATCATCGAATTTTGTTTCTTCGAAAACCTTTCAACGACATCTCTTTACTGCGACGCCTTGTTAAATCGACGTCTTGTTACTACGATATTTCATTACATCGAAAAACTCTAACATTATATTTTTTAAGGGGAATTATGTAACACGTTGTCTACCTAACTCTTTTGCTGACTGTACACACTTAAATATATTAATGTATCTAGATGACATTATTGTACTCAAATAAGAATATTTTCAGGATTCTTAGTAATTTAGAGCGGTTACGTACTGCATTCGATCCGAATCCGAGAAAATACGTTCCGAAGTAGTCATAGAACTATTTGTATGGTAGTTTACGCACTAGATCCGATTTCTGTCATCCGATTTCACTCCGTGATCCGTGAGTTTCCAATTCGGAAGAAATATTGACGGACCGAAGTAGCCGTAGTACTGTTTGTATGAACGCTTTCGCATTACCTCGGATTCAAATCGGACGCCAAATAGATATGCCAAAGATGGCCCCTGAATTGTTTGAATTTGGATCAGAGATCGGATAAGTGCGTGAGCGATATCCGAATTCGGTCCGAGTTTTTTAGACTCTAGATTCGTATTTTCACGTATTCAGATCGGATGCAGTGCGCAAAGCAATATCCGAATTCGGTCCGAGTTTTTTATATTCTTATTTTCACGGATCCGGATCGGATGCAGTGCGTAATCGCTATTACTATACCGGGGGGGGGGGGGGGGCAAGGCCAGTATGGAGTTGTAATCAGTTGGAACTGGATGCCGCGTAATTCACGGTGGATACACCGTAAAGGACGCGCGCGGCTAATGCGACAATAGTCAGAGTATGAAAATGTACGGCACCGCTTCCGAAGTCTGCGACAGACGCATGCGGCTAACGACAGATTAGTCAGTATATTATAGACACAACTATTGACGCATCAGCCGCGATGCACGGAATTGTACCTTAAGAGCGATGAGTAGTGGCTGGCTTCTGCGTCAAATAAGAGAGAAATGCCTCTGCTAGTTGACCAGCTGAAGTGCAGTGTGCTGTGCCAAGTTACTGAAGTGGGCTGTGTGACCTTTTCTAACTATGTTGGGGTCAGCGTCTACTTAGATGCGGCTGAATACAAGTTTTTTTTTTATTCATTGTCTTTGTCTCATTTGACCCTCGTCGCAGACAGGGTCTAAGATGAAACACACGAATCCAAGTAACAGAGGTATAGAGGGATTACCCTATACGCCTCTGGCTCTCACATACACACGACGGAACACAGTAAACTGCTTGGCGCCGGACTTTAATGTGAGGGTGGTAGCTAGCCAGGCGGGCGGTAAAGATCCTACCATCAAGCGAAAGGTTATCACCTGATTGGCACTACCCGGGGACCACATGTGGGGTTTCGAACTAAAGGTGCCTTCCCACGGACGAGGATGACTCAGCCCCCAAATATTTGACACAGAGAGACTGCCATTAGATCTCCGCAAGCCAGTTAATGCGGAGTTGCCCCTTGGATATCCTGCAAGCCTCTTTTTCGGAAACTTAAAGTGCTTACATTGCCTTGTATGTACATTTTAGAAACTTCAAAATTTGTTAAATTACATAATCAATCATTTAAGAAAGCAACATAATTAAACCCGCGAAATACTAGAAATCCAGATAGGATTGTTTTACCAAAAATTCCTAATACTACTTTATTCCAAAAAAATTGTTACGCAAGGTTTGGTCGAATATTTAACGCAATACCAACGGATATTAAGTCACTACCTTATGCAAAGTTTCAAAAAAAGCTTAAGGAATGGTTATTAGAAAAAAACTTCTATACCATTAACGAACTGTTCAGAACTCGTAAATGGCAAACATAATAAATGTCTAAATAATAAATAAATGTAAAATTACAGTAGGTAGTCGTATTTAATTAAATAGGATATTAATAAATTCATATATAATATTGTAGATAATTTATTGTAATATGAATAAGTGATGTAATAATTCAGTCAGTAAAATATAATATGATAAAATAATAATAATATTATGTAATTGATAATTTAGATAATAATATAAAATGTAATTAATAAGTGATTGTTTAACAACAATATTTTAATATTTTGCATGCCATGTATTACCTGGCGGAATATTACTAACTGTTAATATTAAGCATAACCATCTGCTAGTGTAACTTACAATATTCCGGCAAATAAATGATTATTATTATTAAAAAATGCCGTTATACTAAGGTTAGATCGGTTGTCAGACTTTCGGGCTTCTAACTACCCGTAACGACTGTCATAGGTATTTGTATAGCACCCGAGACCGACGGAGACAGTTTAAAATACTCTCCGAGTCACGGAGGAGTCTCGAGGTGTAATGAATAGTCATTCATCCACGGATTGACGTATGATCTGCGCGGTTGTTATGTAGCCACAAGCTCCTTCACACATCTAACGACTTGTGGAGAAACGAAGTATGGTGTTCCTCCAACGGAAAGGGAGGATCCTCCAACCAGGCGGAGTCTTGTGCCTGGCAGGCTACTGCCCAATGATCAATGTTGGGTACTTGTATATGCCGTGGGCCCGAAGTACCCGAAAGATTTTAACCTTCGATTCCGATGTCTAATTGGAGAAGAAAGCCTAGGATATACATAGTTTGTTGAATAAAGCTAAATTTTCGAAATATTCATTATTTTCGTAAATTCACAAATCGAAAAATATCTATGGTAACAAGTCCTATGAACGCGGCGTTGCGACTTTTGTCATACCATACTCCTCTCGCCGGGTGACAGGACGGAATGGAAGAAGAAAACATGTTGCGCCGACCCCAAGTAACATGGGATAAGGGCAGGAAGATGATGACTCCTCTCGCCGTATGTCTTATTTGTCGGGGAGGGTTGTGAAGTGACAAGTTTGTTATCGACTCACACGATAGTTTACAAATGTTGCCAGTTCAACCTAAGGTATTGTTTACAAGGAAGTACTAAAGTTAATTGAGATATTTAGTAGCGAAAAAAAAAACATTGAATTGGACTTTCGTTGATTTAACATATATGTTTAACCGCATACCAATAACGTTGTAAAAAAAGTAGATCGCAATCACAATTGTTAAATTTGTTCATCTACTCATCACTAGATGGCGTTGTACTATTTCGATCGATTTGTAGATCGCGGTGTTAAGAGTCTCCGCCGTTAGTATAGCTCCATAGAATTAAATATTTTTGTTAACCGCTTGTAATCTATATGTAAGCACTACATGTACGATTAATTAAATAGAACTTGGGGTCAAGTGTTGGTACTACGGGAAAGCACTCCCGAGTATATACTGAAAACCTGTTTTTTTCATTCAAACACCCCAGCTCAAACCCTCAAAGGTTGAGGGTTTTTCATGGTCCTTCGGAGCCGGATTTGGCAAGGGCTACAGCATTTTCAGGTGTGTTGTCCTAATTGGACGGAGAAACATCAACCCCATACGCTCCTGCTGAGTGATCTTGGATGGTGAGAGGAGATAACAATACCGGGTCCAGTTGTGGGAGGTACGGAGGAAGGAAGGAGTAACAATCAGCAGCAAGCAAGCTGCAGACGACTAAGGTCGTAAGGAAGTGAGTGATAGTGCCGAAAATCGTGAGTACTTTGTGATTTCTTTCTTATTTGCCAAGGAAAAGTGAACTTTATTGCCTAGAAGATTTTAACTTTAACTTTTAGTTAGTGATTATAGACTTAGAATAATTTCATGTGTGCATGTTTAGACTTAGTTAGATTTAAGCCAAACTGTGTTCAGACGGGGAACCTATGCCCGATTTTGGGTAGAATTTTAATGTGTCAAACACTTAGAAAAATTTCTTTGTTTACATCGACTTGTAAAATTTTCGGAACTTTTTAGGACTTGTAAAAATTTTAGAAATATTTGAGACTTGTAGTTTTTTTGTGGAATTTTTTACACTTAGAAAAATTTGTATGTTTCATCGACTTGTAAAATTTTCGGAACTTTTTGAACTTGTAAAAATTTGGGACTTGCAATTTTTTGTGGAATTTTTGAGACTTTGTCAAAATTTCATCGTTTTCATTGACTTGTAAATTTTTCGGAACTTTTTGAACTTGTAAAATTTTGAGAAATATTTAACTTGTAATTTTTTGATTGAAAATTTCTTGATTTACACATCAACTTATAAAATTTTCCATAACTTTTAACTTTCAAAAGTCTTAGATTTTTGGATTAACTGATAACTTTGAAATTATAAAAAAGTTTATTTGCAAACATTTGCCTGAATTTAATTGTTTCGTAAATTGTTTAGGTTACTAACTTCAAAATGTCTTTGCAATCACATGTTAAGGTACAGGAGGATATTCACGCTCGATTGTCAAGAGCTAAAACTAATTTTAGAAAGTCGCCAAAAGACCGGATTACTGTACAATATTTAGAAACCAGGTTAGAAAATATTGAAGAGTTGTGGGCGCAATTTAGTTTAACTCATACACAAATTGTGAAGGGTTTTGAACCTAAAGATTTGACATCTTCAACCTATACTGTAAACGAAGTTTATTTTAACACTGAAGAATTATATTTAGATTTAAAATGTGAGTTAAAAACTGCATTAAATAGAATTAAGAGTTGTGACGTTTCTCAAGTTGCGGGGTCGTCGTCAAATAAGGTTTCGGAAGGTAAAAACATGTCTATAAAGTTGCCTAGAATAACTATCCCAACATTTTCGGGTAAATATACTGAATGGCCGACTTTCCGAGATTTGTTTGTATCGGCAATACATAAAAATAGCACTATTGATAATGTTCAAAAACTACATTATTTAAAAAGTTATTTGACTGGGGAAGCCGAGCAGCTCCTACGTCATATACCAATTTCGGAGTCAAATTATGACCGATGCTGGGCTCAGTTGGAGACCAGGTATAACAATAAAAAATATTTGTCTCACTGTATTTTGAAGAGATTGCTTAGTCAAAGGAACATAATGCAAGAGTCAGCTAGTGCTTTAAAAGACTTAATGGATACAACATCAGACTGTCTAAACGCACTTTCTAATTTAGATATTGATATAAGTTCATGGGATATTTTAATCATTCATATCATATCGTTGAAGCTAGATCCAGACAGTAGAAAAGATTGGGAACTAAAGGTAACTAGCAACACTGATTCAGATAAGCTGCCTACATTTGAACAGTTCAAAGAATTTTTAACAGGCAGGTATAGGGCATTTGAATTCTTGGAACCAAAACCAATAAGAAATAATGTTAATGTTAATAAGGCAAAGGTTTTTCACACGGCCGCCAATACAGGTTCAATGTGTTGTCCGTTTTGTAATGAGGAGCATAAAATAAGAAATTGCAAGCAATTTATCAGCGAGGATGTGGATACTCGGCGTAAGTTTGTGCAGGAACACAATTTATGTTTTAATTGCTTGGGGCACAATCACTCTGCCAGGCTTTGTAAATGTACAGCCTCTTGTCAAGTATGTAAGCGCAGACATCACTCTTTGTTGCACCCAAAGGGTGAGCAGGAGTCAGTAGGGGAGAGGAAAGCTTCGTCTAGCGATAGGGTTTTGCAGACGAAAGAAAATACACACGCGGTTGGAGTAGAAGCTGTAAAAGAGGTAGTAACTTGTTTTTCGAAAGGCACAGCTAATAACCAAGTCTTATTAGCCACGGCTCTAGTGAGAGCTGTATCGAAAAATGGGGGTATTTACACGATCAGGGCTTTGTTAGACCAAGGCTCTCAGGCGTCTTTCGTTACAGAACACACAGTCCAGAGTTTAGGATTACGGAAAAAACCAGCTAAAGGTTTAATAACTGGTATAGATGTCAATAGCAAATTATCCTTAAATTCGGTTGTAGAGGTTAAAATTCAGTCTAGGGTCGATCCAGCGTTTGAACTTGTAGTCAAAGCGTACGTTCTCAAGTCGATTACGTCATTATTACCTGTTAGGGAAACGGTATACTTAGATTGGGCACAAGCTAACGATATACAATTAGCGGATCCTAGATATCACAAACCGGATAAAGTGGATATGTTGTTAGGAGCCGAAGTTTATAGTCAGGTTTTACAAACGGGGTTAAGGAGAGCTCCTGGGGGTACCACTGTAGCTCAGTGTACCTCATTGGGATGGATTTTATCAGGAACGGTAGCCTCCGCTGCTCAGGGTACATCAAATATTACCGTGATGCATGCTCGCCTTGGTGATGATGAAATCCTAAAGAAATTCTGGGAGTTAGAAAAGGAACCAAATCAAATTAAGAAACGTATACTTACCGAAGAAGAATCCAGATGCGAAGAGATATTTAAAACTACAACTGTAAAAGATAATGAAGGTCGTTACGTAGTAAACTTACCATTTAGAAGTCAAGATCCGAGCTGTAAATATGGCGATACAAGAAAGGTAGCAGTTAACAGATTGTATGCATTAGAAGCTAAACTTAGTAAAAACACAGATTTAAAAACAAAATACGAGGAAGTCATCAATGAATACTTGCAACTGGGACACATGAGGCAAATAACAAAAGAAGAAGAACAAAACCAACATGCAGTGTACTTGCCTCATCATGCGGTTATACGTGAGGATAAAGACACAACCAAGGTTCGGGTTGTCTTTGACGCCTCCTGCAAGGGAAGAAATGGAATGTCACTGAACGATGACCTCATGATTGGTCCAGGGTTGCAACCAGACCTGCGACATTTATTGATTCGTTGGAGAACTTACCGTATTTGCCTAGTTTCAGACATTATTAAAATGTATCGAATGGTGCGCGTGGCCGACCATCATACAGATTTTCAGCGCATCGTGTGGAGAGACAGCAAACAATCTGCAATTAAGGATTATAAGTTACTTACCGTTACTTTTGGCACCTCTTCAGCGCCCTTCTTAGCAGTTCGATCGATGCAGCAAGTAGCGCACGATGAAGGAGTCAATTATCCACTGGCAGCTGAAAGAGTCCTTAAAGATTATTATATGGATGATCTTATGACTGGTTGTGACTCAATAGAAGAAGGCATGCAGATCTATAGTCAAATGAATAAATTATTAGCAATAGCAGGCTTTTCTTTGCAGAAATGGTCAAGTAACAGCAATGAATTACTAGCGAAAATCATCGGTGAAAGGCACTCGTACAAGGGACAGGATGGTGTAGAAAGGGAAATTAACATAAAACAGGATGAAATATTTAAAACATTGGGACTTACCTGGAACCGAAGCTGCGACACCTTCCAGTACTCCGTTCAGTTGCCACCGCTGCAGGAATCTGTAACAAAAAGAAAGCTCTTATCAGATATAGCAAGACTATTTGACCCTTTGGGATGGGTCGCTCCAGTGATCGTATTAGCAAAAATGCTAATACAAAAATTATGGATTTCTGGAATTGGATGGGATGAGGAAATTCCACATGAAATAAAAAAGGAATGTTTTACTTACCGGCAAGAGTTGCAAAGCTTAACGGAGTTTTCAGTACCTCGATGGTTGCACATGAAGCACGGTGACAAGCAGGTTGACCTGCATGGATTTTGTGACGCTTCAAAATCAGCCTACGCTGCGGTAGTGTATGCACGGGTAGTCGAGGCTGATGGTAGGATACATGTCACTTTGATTACAGCGAAAACGAATGTTGCTCCTATAAAAACAGTCTCAGTACCTCGATTAGAGTTGTGCGGAGCAGTCCTCCTAGCAAAACTCTTAGCTGAAGTCTCAGAAGTGATGGGAATCGGTAAATCTAACTTATATTATTGGACCGATTCAGAGATCGTGTTGGCGTGGTTAAATAGCCATCCCAACAAATGGAAGACATTCGTGGCAAATCGTGTTTCTGAAATTTTGTGCTTAAGTGAACCACAGCAATGGAATCATGTACAATCTAAAAGCAATCCTGCTGATTGCGCATCACGCGGTCTTTATGCGTCAGAGTTCGTAAACTTTAAGTTGTGGGTAGAAGGTCCTGAATTTCTGAAAGACAAAAATATATTATTTAGCAAACGCAAGGCGGTATCAACTAATATAGAAGAAATAAAGGTACATGTAGCATCAGACGATAAGTTTATTTGGGATAAATACTCATCACTCACCCAACTACTTAGAATGGTAGCATATTTAAGACGTCCTTTAGAGTTAAGAAAACCGAAACCTGAAAGAAAGAATTATAAATTTATAACTGCGGAAGAAATAAAAATGGCGTTGGAGACTTGCATTAGGGTATGTCAAAGTCAAACCTTTGAAGCGGTAATCCTGGATCTGCAAAGCGAAAGACCTAAAAGAAAGGAGTTTAAGTCTTTAAATCTTTACCTTGATTCCGTTAAAATCCTGAGGGTGGGCGGTAGATTGGAACGTTCCGATCTCGACATGGATCGTAAAAATCCAATGTTGATACCAAGTAATAGCCATTTTACCAATCTTCTAATTGCCGACGCACATCGTAGGAATCTACATGGTGGCCCTCAACTAATGCTTAACTACCTAAGCACTAAATATTATATTCAGGGAGCTAAGCGGTTAGTGCATGCATACGTGCGAAAATGCGTAACTTGTTTGCGTTACGCAGCTTCTACAAAACCTCAATTAATGGGTCAATTACCACCTGCACGGGTTACACCAAATAGGCCGTTTATGAACAGTGGGGTAGATTATGCTGGTCCTATCAATTTGAGGACATCCAAGGGTCGGGGACACCATGCGTATAAAGGTTATATTTGTTTATTTGTCTGCATGGCGACTAAAGCTGTCCACATCGAGGTCGTAAGCGACCTGACAACAAAGGGGTTTCTTGCCGCTTTTAAGAGGTTCGTGGCAAGACGCGGTCACTGTAATGATATATGGAGTGACAACGGTACAAATTTTCTGGGTGCTTCCAAAGAGTTGCAGACATTGCTTCGCTCGGAAAATTCAGGTCTAGCAAAGGAAATTGCTGCGGCCTTAGCTACTGAGGGTACCACGTGGCATTTCATTCCACCACATGCTCCGAACTTTGGCGGATTATGGGAGGCTGCGATAAAATCATGTAAGAAACATCTAAATAGGGTAATAGGAAGCTCTACTTTAACGTTTGAAGAGATGTCCACTTTGTTAAGCCAAGTAGAAGCTTGTTTAAATTCACGTCCATTGTGTAGACTGACCGATTCGAACACTTTTAACGCATTAACGCCAGGGCATTTTCTTGTGGGGGGACCAATTGTAAACGCGCCTGATCATAACTATGAGGATGCAAATATTTCTAGTTTGCAAAGGTGGCAGTTAGTCCAACAGATGACGCAACATTTCTGGCGTCGCTGGTCCCAGGAATACTTGACCACGCTCCTCCATCGTTATAAATGGTCCAAGCAAACTCCGGAACCAACCGTGGGGGATATAGTTTTAATTAAAGAGGACAACCTCCCTCCTTGTCGATGGCTTCTTGGCAGGGTGGTTGAAAAGCATCAAGGGCTAGACAATCTTACACGAGTAGTCACACTTCGCAGTAATGGTTCACTATTTAAAAGGCCAACATCAAAATTGTGTGTCTTGCCTATTGCCTAAGAATGTTGTTAGTAGTTTAAGTAATATTGTTAAGCACGATTTAGTTATGTAAGCAATTGTTTAAGTTTAGATATATAAGCCATATGGTAAGGATAATTGAAACTGTGTGTCAACCAATTATCACCTTGTTTGTATCTTTAACATTAGAAGGACATAATGTTGCACAAAATGTCCTTGGTGGGCGGAATGTTTAACCGCATACCAATAACGTTGTAAAAAAAGTAGATCGCAATCACAATTGTTAAATTTGTTCATCTACTCATCACTAGATGGCGTTGTACTATTTCGATCGATTTGTAGATCGCGGTGTTAAGAGTCTCCGCCGTTAGTATAGCTCCATAGAATTAAATATTTTTGTTAACCCATTTTTTACACACGGCTCAGGCATCTTTTCCGAGATGTCTGACGCTGTGTTATTAGCGTTCTTCCGGGAACTTTTAAAGGACCCCGAATTTCTCGCTAAATATGGCGCTCGTATTCCTAGTAGTGAGCCCATAAGGCACACTACTAATCCGTTATCGCCCACCTGCGATACCGACTTTGATTATTTCGGCGAAGGAGAGCCATTGTTCGACGAGAACAATGGCATTCCAAGCCTTTTATCGCTTCCGCCTTTCTCTCCCGGTCCATTGTCTCCGGAAACAATGGAAATTTCGCACCTGCACTCCGCAGCCGCGCCTTCCGCTAATTTAAACACCCCTTCCCCGTCCCTCCGACATGCTCCAGAGATGACGTCATCAATGGACACGTCAGAGCCCTTAGTCCCCGATTCCGATATTGAGTCCGAATCCTATTCGTCGGCTTCCTCTTCCTCAGAAGGCTACACTACCGTAGTCGGTAAGGGGAAAAAGCGTGCCCGCAAAAATAAGGCGACCTCCTCCAGCCAAGTCCCGGCTAAAACCCCCAAGACAAACGTTGCGACCCCCGCGTCGGCTGCTTCCCTTAGTCCCGTCCCGGCTACCTCCCCGCAGGCCAGTCGTCCTTCCTCCCCCCGCCCCGTCACCGGCTCGAAAACCTCGACTCCGAGGAAAGAGCCCTCTCCTCCGCCTCTGTACATTCAGGACAAGGCGAAGTGGACCGATGTGTCCAAGATGTGTGTTGATCGCAAGATCAACTATCTTAGTGCCCGCACCACCCAACAGGGCATTAAAGTCATGGTCCCCACGTCAAAAGACTTCCGCGATCTCACGCGTATGTTAAGGGAAAAAAGCGTGTCATTCCACACCTTTGCCCTTCCCGATGAGCGACTTATCAGAGTCGTTATCCGCGGCATCCCCAAGGAGATTGACTCCGACGCTATCCTCAGCGACCTTAAGTCGCAAAACATCCCCGCCTTGGAAGTCCACCGCATGCACCGCGGCCGCGGTGGCACCCCCTACGACATGGTCCTCGCAGTATGCGAGCCTTCAGACGAGTCTAAGACCGTCTATAATATTAAGACCTTGTGCCACCTGTCTGGCATAAGCGTCGAGCGCCCCAATAAGTCCGGTCCGCCTGGTCAATGTCACCGTTGCCAGCTTTATGGCCATTCACAGCGTAATTGTTACGCGAAACCCAGGTGCGTCAAGTGCCTGGGCGACCACGGCACTAGCGACTGTGAACGTCCTAAAGATAGGTCCCTATGTCTCGAGCCTCCCAGCTGCGTTTTATGCGGCGAGTCTGGTCACCCTGCGAATTATCGCGGGTGCGCTAAAGCGCCAAAACAGCGCAACCCTAAGCTGGCTAAACGCTCAGCCGACCGTCACCAAAGAGAGAGTCCCTCCACGGCTCCCCCTCTTTCTTCCCAACTCCCCGCCCGCCTCAGTCCCCAAAGGCCGTCCCCATGGAACGCGCTGAACCATCAGCAGGCGTTCCCCACCTTAAGGCCCACTACCCAGTTGCCCCAGCAACAGCAACAAACCACAAGACCCCCAATCCCGGCTATCCCCGCCCTGATGAGCTCCACTATCCCCGCTCCCACTATAGTGCCAGCTGCTTCACAGGCTGCACATAGTCCCCCAACATCACAGGCTGCCCCCGCACACACCCCCGCACCCGCCCCCGCACTCGCTCCCAGGCCAGCGCCGACAGCGGTTGCTCCCTCCACTTCCCTCTCGTCCACTAAAGTGCTCCTTAGGGACACGATCCCCAGCCTTATCCAAACCCTCTCCTCCTGCAATACGCAGTGGGCGATCAACATAGTCTCCGCTTGGAACGCCTCTCAAGGCGATCCAATCGCTCGCATCAATGTCCTCTGCGAACTAGATGACATAGTCATTTTCCTCATCCAATAAATTCCAATGGATACAGAAAGCTGTAGAATTAAGCCCCGATCCCTTAAATTAGGCTTCTTCAACGCTAACAGCGTTAACGGTCAACGAGATGAGATCGCAATCTTTTTGCGTGATCATCAAATTGACATCTTCCTAGTGCAGGAAACGTTTCTCAAGCCCCACAACAGGAACCCTGGAATTGCAAACTATAAATTAGTTCGCAACGACAGGACCCGTAGTAGGGGCGGTGGTACTCTCATCTACTACAAACGTTCCCTGTACTGCACTCCCTTAGACCCTCCTCCTGGTCTCCAATTCCTGGAAACTTCCATATGCAGACTAGGCATGACAGGACACCAGCCGATCACAATCGTCTCGGTGTATAATCCTCCCTCCAGTAATAAGATCCAACTCCGGAGCGATCTTAAAGCCCTCTTTGACCTCGGCGGAGGTTCCGTTATCATAGCGGGCGACCTCAATGCCAAACATCTCTCGTGGAGCTGCAACTCCAACAACCACGCGGGTCGTAACCTCGAAGAGTTGAGCCCGGAGCTCGAATTCGACGTTATCGCCCCGATGTGTCCCACTCACTACCCCCATAACCCTGACCATCAGCCCGATGTCCTTGACATAGCGCTTCTAAAGAACGTAAACCTCGGTCTACGCTCTATAGAGACGCATGAAGAGCTAGACTCCGATCACCGCCCCGTAGTCCTTCACCTAGGTCCCCGGGGTGGTCCCCCGGATCCTGGACAACCCGCCCCGACCAAAACTGTCACGGACTGGGGTAAACTAGAGGAGCGCCTCAAGTCTTCCTCGTCCGTTCACTTAGATTCCATCCCCGACGATATCGTTACGATTGCCGACACGCTGGGCGCGATCGACTCCCTTACCAGTCACGTACAGTCCGTGGTGAACGAGTGTTCACGGCAGGTTCCAGCGGTGGACGAACACCGCTGGAAGCTGCCGGACGATGTGCGTGAACTGCTGACGGAGAAGAACGCATCCATCCGTGCCTATGACACTTTTCCCTGCGAAGCTAACCGCGCCCATATGCGTTCTCTACAGCGTGCTGTAAAGAAACGTGTACGGGAGGTTCGGGAAGCCCGCTGGGACAAGATGTTGAGCGACTTAGAGCCATCCCATCTGGCCTTCTGGCAATTACAACGAAATCTAAAATCCGATTGTGTAGCTTCAACTCCCCCTCTCAATCGTCCGAACCAAAGGCCGGCCTTTGAAGATGACGAAAAGTCCGAATGTCTAGCCGACAGTCTAGAAGCCCAATGTACTCCCAGCACCCAACCCGCAGACCCGGTCCATCTTTCCAAGGTGGATCGCGAGGTCGAACGTAGGGCCTCCCTCCCTCCCGATGAAGACCCCGACGATCCCTTACCCCCCATCACCGTAGACGAGGTCCACACGATAGTGAGGAATCTCAAACCTAGGAAAGCCCCCGGTTCAGACGGTATCACCAATAAGGTGATCAAACACTTTTCCGCCCCGCTCATAGTCCTCATGACCGCCATCTTCAATGGCGCTCTGAGTAATAACATCTTTCCGCAAGCTTGGAAACAAGCCACCGTTATCGGTATCCCCAAACCCGGCAAACCCAAGAGTGAGCCCACTAGTTACCGCCCCATCAGCCTTCTCAATGTATTTGGGAAAATCTATGAGCGTCTCATTTATATCCGTTTAAAAGATTTCGCTGACTCCCGTAAACTCATCCCCGACGAACAGTTCGGTTTTCGAACCCAGCACTGTTGCATTCGACAATTGCACCGCATAGTCGAACACATTAGCTCCCGTTTTATGCGCTCGTACAAAACGGGCATGCTCTTCTTCGACGTAGCGAAAGCCTTCGACAAGGTCTGGCACAACGGTTTATTATACAAACTGTACCAATTCAACGTGCCGGACCGTCTCGTGCTCATCATTCGAGACTTTCTGTCGGATCGCTCCTTCCGCTATCGCCTAGAAGGCACCCTCTCGTCCCCTCACCCCATTCGCGCCGGCGTCCCTCAGGGCTCCGTGCTATCGCCCCTTCTGTTCACGCTGTACACCAGCGACATTCCCAAACGTGGCTTGGCCAAGTTGGCTCTCTTCGCCGACGACACGGCTATCTACTATTCCGGTAGGAGTCTCGATAGCATCTCTCGAACCCTTCAAACCGCAGCCAACACCCTCGGGGTCTGGTTCCGGAAATGGAGAATAGAGGTGAATCCCGAAAAGAGCGCAGCCGTTCTTTTCGAGAGACACGGTGATTCCCACACCCACATCCGTCCTGTCCTCATGTTCGGCAAACAGATCCCTTGGGAGATGAAAGCCAAATACCTGGGGGTTATCCTCGACCACCATCTGAGTTTCCGAGACCACATCAAAGCGGTGCGCGCTCGCGCCGCTTTCGCTGTCGGTCGCCTCCACCCCATCCTTAGAGCGCGCAGTAAATTGTCACTTAGAAATAAGCTGAGAATCTACGTGACGTGCATCCGCCCCATCTTGACTTACGCTAGCGTCGTGTTCGCACACGTTAAGCCTTGTCGCTTCAATTCCTTCCAAACCCTCCAGAATCGAGTGTTGCGCAGAGCCGCGGCTGCCCCGTGGTTCATGCGTAACGTCCAACTCCATCTCGATCTAAAAATGCCAACCATCAGGCAATACCTCAAACGCATTTCCAAGCGTTACTTCGACAATGCCCCCCGCCATCCGAACCCCCTAGTCGCCGCAGCGGCCGACTACAGTCCCTCTCTCATAAGTAAAGTTCGCCGTCCCAGGCACACACTTTTAGAACCCGACGACGAAATAACCCTCCTCCAGGAGGCGAGTAAATCGACCAGCACACTACACAACGTCCGCCGCCGTCCGGCATACCGTCCTCGCCGACGAGGCCCGTCGCGACGTCCCACCGCCGCCGGTCACGATCCACCGAGCTCTCCCGTCGTAGAGCCGGTCGTCTCTTCAGACTCCGCAGTCACACCGATAATTCAGCCCTCATCAAGCTGTCTCCCCCCCCTATGTCCACGCCAGCAACGCCCTAAGCCGAGGTCCGAGTCCCACTAGGGGTCGCCCTTAGTGCTGTTGTTGCAGGTAGTCATGATGTTAGTGTAGTACAAGTAGTTAGCTTAGGTTAAGTATTTTACTTCCCCCCCATTGGCTGGAGACCCTTCAGGTCTCGCCAATAACTGCCCGGTTACGTAGAAACCGTCCCCTAGGACGACCTACAGCAGTCCAATAGAAAAAAAAAAAAAAAAAAAAATTTTTGTTAACCGCTTCTAATCTATATGTAAGCACTACATGTACGATTAATTAAATAGAACTTGGGGTCAAGTGTTGGTACTACGGGAAAGCACTCCCGAGTATATACTGAAAACCTGTTTTTTTCATTCAACCACCCCAGCTCAAACCCTCAAAGGTTGAGGGTTTTTCATAATACAATCAGAAAGGCGTGGTTAAAATCTTTCGGGTACCTACCTCGGGCCCACGGTGTATAATATATTATCTGCGTGTCAAATCTTGATATCGCGATGCAGGATAGTTTGCATGTGGCGTGATAGATGTCGCCACAAACTTATTAAAATTAATACTCTCGTGGTTCTCTCTCGCATACAAGTTACAAAGTAAACCATCGAACACTGAGCAACGTGTTCCGGCGCGTGCTTTATCGCACTACTCCAGTAATTAGCGCGCTATGTATGTGTTGCGACTTTCAAGGTTTTTTCTTTGATGATGTATAGTTGCGTATTCTTGATTAAGTGTGGCTTTTGCTTTTGATGTTCAGAAGAACTAGTATTGAGTAAGTAAGGGGAGGAGGGTTCTGAGTTTTTAAGACACTTCGTTAGAGCGGTTAGCGCACTGCAGCCGATCCGGATCCGTGAAAATACGTACACAAATCAAAAAAAGTTTGCGATCACTAGCATAATTATGTATGAGAAGATTCCGAATTCAAAGTCCAACTGAAATCTGATTTAAATTTATCTAGATAACTATCAATCTATATTTATCATGTTAATTATCGCTTTGAATCCCGATTAGAAAATTCGGCTTCAAAAAAGCTAAGTACATAATTTTTCAAAGTGATCGCAAACTTTTTTTGATGTGTGTATATAAAAAACTCGGACCGTATTCGGATATTGCTTTTCGCACTGAATCCGATCCGAATTCGTGAAAATATGGATCTAGAGTCTAAAAATCTCGGACTAAATTCGGATATTGCTTACGCACTAATCCGATCTCTGATCCAAACCTAAACAATTCAGAGGTCATCTTTGGCATATACCCGATTTCAATCCGAGGTAATGCGAAAACGTTCATACAAACAGTACTACGGCTACTTCGGTCCGTCAATATTTCTTCCAAATTGAAGACTCACTTGGAGAGAAATCGGATGACGGAAGTCGGATCTAGTGCGTAAACTAACATACAAATAGTTCTATGACTACTTCGGAACGTATTTTCACGAATTCGGATCGGATACAGTGCGTAACCGCTCTTAGAGTCGAATTTGTTTTGTTTTGTTGAAAATCTGTGAATGCATTTCGAAATATTTTTAAGAATTATGGACAGTCGAAGAACATTTTCCTGTAGCTACAACGATTAGCTGCCCTTATTATTAACCTATCTCAAATAAGTTTTAACGATTTCTGACGTTTCTAATTATCCAACTCCAGTTGTCCGGAAGAGTCTTTTGATCCTTTTGCCAAATTGACTGGAATCATAAAAATGATTTGCGAAAACTGCCCCGTTGCTCGCTGTCTATAATTTTTTTTTTTCAATATCTGTAAACGCTGTGATTCAAAAAAACCGGCCAAGTGCGAGTCGGACTCGCGCACGAAGGGTTCCGTACCATTATCTATAAAAACGGCAAAAAAATCATGTCTTTTGTATAACAGCCCTTAAATATTTATTTTATTCTGTTTTTTAGTATTTGTTGTTATAGCGGCAACAGAAATACATCATCTGTGAAAATTTCAACTGTCTAACTATCACGGTTCATGAGATACAGCCTGGTGACAGACGGACGGACAGCGCATTCTTAGTAATAGGGTCCCGTTTTACCCTTTGGGTACGGAACTCTAAAAATATGGAGTCTTCTCAGATCGTTTTCCTGTTGCTATAAGGGTTAAAAAAGCTGGCTTCACTGCCTCATCTCCACTTCCACCCTGTATACCATTTTTTTACGTTTTTTGTTTTACATACCGGTAAACCGGGGTTACTTTCAATTACAGGGGCGACATTGATAGTTACTAAAACTATTGCATTTGGTCATATATCTTGGTGGAAGTGGAACTTATGCATTTTAATTTATTTGTATAGGTAATATTGTCAGTTTTTCTATTTTACCATTCGGTATAGAGGTGTCTGCAATGTTACACGGCAAAGATAAAAAATATTGAAATACACCCCTGAATATGTAAAAAAATAGATTTTTAGATTTCTCGATTGGGGCTACTTTGAAACTCCATGATAGAACAGAGATCATCAAAGTAGAAGCTCTACGGTCTAAGTTTGACAAGGAACATTTCTCCTTTTTTTCTGGAAAACAATGCTCTGTTATATTTTTTATTTAGCCTATTTGGTTTTATATTATCTGTTAATTCAGTTTATATAAAAGATTTTTGTTGTAGCATCTAAAATCAAAAATAAATAAGATATAAATACACGAAGCTCACAAACTAATCAAAGTATCCTCGGATTACGTATTTTTTAAGTTTTTTTTTATTTGTCTTGTTCGCCCTTGGCCAAACCGGTTGTCAGTCGTCCGGGCTTCTGACCACCAGTAACGACGTCATAGGTATTCGTATGACACCCGGGACCAATAGTTTAAGTCTCTGAGGCACGGAGGGGTCTCGATGTGTAACGAATGGTCACCCATCCACGGACTGACCGCGGCAAGAGCAACTTAACCATGCAAATCATATGATCGAGCTCCACCAGGCATGGTAAACAACCAAAAATAAACCCTAATCTTCATACAAACACAATTTCCTTTTCAACCACACATCGCATCATCATTTCATCAATCAAGCTCAAAATCTTAATCCCAAAGGCGTGAAATTTTAAAAAAGGCCCACGCAATGACCTTGTTACCATAATTCACTTGAAAGTTCTTGTTCCCTAATCTTGTCTTGTAAGTAAAGGAACTGAGAGTTTGGAGGCGTACACACGCGATGGACCGTCGGCTACAAATGAAGGGAGGAGGCATAATGCCGGGTCCGCAGCGCCAATTTTCTAACACGTTATTATGTTTTTGCGAACAAAACTCTTAGGCCACGCCCCTATTCGGTTAGCAAACAATGTTATCCTGTTTGCAAACACGAAAACACGGCGCAGCGGACCCGGCTTAACAGTTTTGTTAGCAAAATTGGCGCTGAGGACCCGGCTTAACATTGTTTGCTAACCGAATAGGGGCGTGGCCTAACAGTTTTGTTCGCAAAAACACAATTAATGTTAGAAAATTGGCGCTGCGGACCCGGCTTAACATTGTTTGCTAACCGAATAGGGGCGTGGCCTAACAGTTTTGTTCGCAAAAACACAATTAATGTTAGAAAATTGGCGCTGCGGACCCGGCTTAACATTGTTTGCTAACCGAATAGGGGCGTGGCCTAACAGTTTTGTTCGCAAAAACACAATAACATGTTAGAAAATTGGCGCTGCGGACCCGGCTTAACATTGTTTGCTAACCGAATAGGGGCGTGGCCTAACAGTTTTGTTCGCAAAAACAAAATAACATGTCAGAAAATTGGCGAAAATTGGCCTGGCTTTATTGTTTAAAAAATGTATGGTTTTTTTTAACCGTCTTCAAAAAGGAGGAGGTTCTCGGTTCGGATGTTTGTATTTTTTTAAATGTATTTTCGGGCATAACTCCGTCATTTACAGACGGATTTGGAAAATGATTTTTTTTTTGTGAGAATATTCTGCCGACGTGGTCCCATTTAAACTTGGTGAAGATCTGATGAAGACCCTAGCCCCCTTATTACAAAAGATGGTTTAAACCAAGACTAAGGTAAACCCTGGTTTAAAATAGGTATACCCGTCACTTTCTTATGTCATATAACAAAAAGAGACGGGGCTATTATAAAACCTAGGTTTTTCTTAGACCATCTTTTGTAATAAAGCCCTAGGAGATTGACAAGGAACTCTTTAATGGATAACAGCAAATTACCCGGGATTGCTGTAATTGCATGTTATTATATTGTTTAGGCCGCTTAAAATAGAACAATAACTTTAAAAAAAAGTAAAAACCGACTTCAAAAAAAATTAAAAAGAGTAAAATAATTGCTATATTATAAAACTAACAGTTTCAGAAGTCGGTGCCTTCAATTTGGTTCAGTGTAAAATTGCACCGACTTCTGAAACTGTTAGGTTCATGATATCGTAATTATTTTACTCTTTTTAGTTTTTTTTTAAGTCAGTTTTTCCTTTTTTTTATTTTATGGGTAATCATTGAGATTAGCATGTCTGTATTTGGCTGCCTCGTTGATCTAGTAGCCGCAAGTGCGACTGCTGAACTGTGGACAAAGTGTTATTGGAATTTTTCGTATGGAATTTCTCAGTAGCAGGTTAGCATATGGGGACTTGAAAATAACGGCGAAATGAGGGTGGACTATACACTTCTGCTCAACCTTTTTAGGATTCCGTACCCAAAGAGTAAAACGGGACCCTATTACTAAGACTCCGCTGTCCGTCCGTCCGTCACCAGGCTGTATCTCATGAACCGTGATAGTTAGACAGCTGAAATTTTCACAGATGATGTATTTCTGTTGCCGATATAACAACAAGTACAAAAAAATAGAATAAACAAAATATTTAAAGGGGCTCCCATACTACAAACGTGATTTTTTTGCCGCTGTCCGTCCGTCCGTCTGTCACCAGGCTGTATCTCATGAACCGTGTTAGAAAGACAGTTGAAATTTTCACAGATGATGTATTTCTGTTGCCGCAATAATAACAAATACTAAAAAACATAATAAAATAAATATTTAAGGGGGCTCCCATTCAACAAAGGTGATTTTTTGCTCGTTTTTGCTCGATATTGATAACGGCAACAGGTTGACGCTTGAAATATTCACAGAATATTTAGATATATATTCACTTTAAAAATAAATAATTAAATTAAAATAAAACAAATATTTAAGGCGGGCTCCCATACAACAGACATGGTTTTTTTTTATAGATAATGGTACGGAACACTTCGTACGCGAGTCCGACTCGCACTTGGCCGGTTTTTATTTATGTTCCGTTGCATTGCGTTGTTTGTGCTAATAAATCTATCTTTCTTTCTAATACATTATCCAATTAATTATCTTCCTAGCTCTGTTATGTTCAGTGTATTACAGCACCGGACCGCAAACAATCTGTGTATAAGTAACAAAGTTATCCAAGATCCGTAACTTGAACAGAATTCAGTAAACCTCCGAGTTGAGCGCGTCGCCCTTTGGGACCGCGAAAAGTGTTCATATTTTATTAGGTGTAAAAAAAATGTTCGTTCTGCCTAACCTTTTCCCGACAATTTTGGGGTCAGCTTCGAGTCTAACCAGAGGGCCTACTCCCTAAGTCCGTTAACGAAGTTAGTGGCCCGTCCGAAAGTAGACCGAAACGTAGGAGTGAACAAAACAAGTGTCAAGTTCAACTTTTCGGACGAGCAAAAACACATCGGTAGTAGGGACAACTGTCAAATCGTGTTACTGGGCAATGCCGATATCCTAAGGTTAAACCGGTTGTCAGACTTTTGGGCTTCTGACCACCCATATAGACTGTCGTAGGTATTCGTATGATACTCTTATATACCTTTTATTATTAGAAGCTCATTTTAAGTCTCAGATAATATGATTTCGCCATTGTTCTTTAAAAAATTGATGATTTTGATTTCAAAGCAATTTTTTTTTTTAATAATTTTTCATAAATTCTTCATCCCTACTTTAGTTACGAATTTAAAAAATATAGCTTCTAAGCCGTGACCTCAAATATGGCTTACCATGTAAGAATAATTATATATAGCTGAGAGAAGACAGAATTTAGCGTATTTTTTATGAAATCTTTACATAGCTATTTCTCTTAAACTATTGACTTTTGGGGAAAGTTGTACAACAAAAGTTATTCAATATCATGGGTACTTTAATACCCTTTTGGATTAGTACCCCCTTTCTGACTATCCTTGTAGATATGGCCAGTGTTTTATTAAAAATTAAAACAAAACAAAAACAAACAAAACGAGACAGCCTCGTTGGTCTAGCGGTCACAAGCGCAACTGCTGAGCGTGAGGTCCTGGGTTCAATCCCCAGGTCGGGCAAAGTGTCATTGGGTTTTTCATTTTTCATTGGTGTAGCAGCCCGGAGTCTGGATTTGTGCTCGGTCGATGGCAATAGGGTCGCTCCCTATTACATATGACGTAAAACATAACGGCGAAATGTGGGTGTACTATACAACTCTGCTAACCCTTCGAGGAATACAGACGTGATATTATGTTTGAAATAATATAGACACCGCTCTTAATCTAAGGCCCGTTATCCACCAAACCGGAGAGGAGACGAGACGAAAGGAGAAATGCTGCGAAGCTGGCAGGTTATTTCCACCAAAGCGAAGAGGAGATGCGTAGCGGATAGGAGATCTGAGCTGTGTGAGCTCGAAATCAGTCAACTCGTGTGTGCGAGGCGCAGGGAGAGGGCATCTAGGAAAGGGGAACGCGAGCGCGGGCACCACCCGGCAGCCCGACTACACACATCTCCGCTCTGTGGCGACGCGTGCTCGCTCGCGGCACTAAATTCTATAGAAAACTGAGACATCTCTCCTCCCTTTTGATCCATTTCCACCGAAGCTAAGCGGAAAGGAGATGTGGAAAAAACGAAATCTAATTGGTTATTCAAAACGCATCTCCTCTCGTCTCCTCTCCTCTCCGTTTTGGTGAAAACCGGGCCTTAAGGCTCCAAGTACCACACTTGTCATGTGTAAAGCTATGAATATAAGATGTAAAGCGCTTACGTATTCTAATCTCCTCGTTTGGGAAACGGTCACGTATCTCGCACGATGTATGGAATAGCTCACCCCCAATAAGCATGCATCGTTATAATGAAGATACAATTTGTACAGCGGGGTTTTTAGAGATGTTCTGTTGCATATCGATATTCTGATTGGACGGTAATAGGTCCCGTGGCTTCCCTGGTACCTCATTAACGACGTATGTCTATTAACTATCCTCAATTATGTTTCTTTTTTTTTTATTGCTGTCCTTACTCTCAAGATATCTTTTATCTTATTTTACAATGATTTTTTCTCTAAGTTTTGATGACATTTAATCATGTCAATTGTTTTGTATAGTTTAGCTTCATTTTATCTTTTGTAAATGTGAGAACTTCGTGGACTTGCCTATACATATAATTGTGTAAGTTACTATTATTCATATTGTGTTATTTTTTCGTTTTTGGTTAATTTTTGTACTCAAGACTTGGTATTACATTACTCACAGGTCTGTGGTCAAGACTACATTGTTAACTGTCATAAATCATAGTACTGTATTTACTGAAGTTGTTAAAGATATCCTTTTTTTTTAAAGAGTAACCATGGTGTTTCTTGCCGGTTCTTCTCCATAGGAAGCGACTAATAGGATCCGTGCACCTAAATTCAACTTTTCATAAGCGCCTGTATTGGTTTATGTCAAATAAAAATTTTTGATTGATTGATTGGTCCAATCTATACGTACAAGAAAATTGTAACAATGCTAACACTCTCACTGCCATGGGATCCGCTGGTGGGTCTCAAGTTTTCGAGTGCAAAGGGCCGGTCTTATTTCAAAGAAACATTAACAGCAGGCCGTGGGGTCCGCCAGCGGCTAGTTAAGAATGATTTGAGCACGCCGTGGGATCCGCTGTGACCCCCTAAATTCAAACAGATTTTTGTACTACTGGTCTGCTAATAAGGAAAAAATATGTCTAGTATTGGCGTGCGCATACAGTGAGCTACATGTTGAAAAAAAAATCAAGTCAAGTCAATTTCATTTTGAGTGATTGCCTACCGCAGCTGCATCGCTGGGACCCGCCGGCGGACTCCATGGCTTGCTGAACTGGAACCATATATTGATGGCAGTGAGAGTGCTACTAAAACTAACATTAAATATTTAAGAAAAAAATAAACTTAAAAAAAAGTAAAAACCGTTTCAAAGAAAAACTAAAAGGAGTAAAATAATTACCATAATATAAAATTAACAGTTTCAGAAGTCGGTGGCTTCTATTTGTTTCAGTGTAGAGTTGCACCGTCTTCTGAAACTGTTAATTTTATATTATGGTAATTATTTTACTCCTTTTAGTTTTTCTTTGAAACAGTTTTTACTTTTTTTAAAGTTTATTTTTTATTAAATACGTTTTAGTGCCATAAATTTATCCCCCTCCTCTTCGTAACCCTTCGTTTTGGCTTTGACGTAGTCGGGTATAAAAAGCCCTTTCGAATGATACCTTACACGATATAATGAAAACCATAACAATATTTATATGGGACCAATCGGGAAGTATACCCTTTCGAACAAAAAAATATTTTTTCAAATCGGTTTTAATATGACGGAGATATGAGGTAACAAACATAAAAAAAAAAATATAACCGAATTGAGAACCTCCTCCTTTTTGAAGTCGGTTAAAAAGTAAGTGTAACGCATCCTGGAAACAATACTGATGCCAAAGATGTTGTTTTTTAGAATTTTTGTCTGTTTGTGTTTCATGCCAGTGCTACTGGACAGATCCAATTGTGAAGCTCCTTGCTCCGCCATATATCCCTGCGGCCATTGGTATGCAGTACTACAGGCTTGCGCCAGTTCTCTTTAACCAAGGAGAGCGGGGTGAGTCCTTTGTCCACTGCTACTACATCTCGATGCATCCCCACGTCGGCTTGGGAGAAGTACTCCCTCAGACTGCACACCTCGCGGTTGTGGAGGGTCTTAGCATTTAAAAAGCCTCGACCCCCACACATCTGCTAAAGGACGGGTCAGGTTTTAGAGATATACATGTCGGAGAGGTCATCACTGTCAACGAGGCGCAAGCGCTGTGACGACACGCTTCGACGGAGTCTAGACTGAAGCTCGCGCGGGCGCGGGTCAAACACAACAATGACCGTCCGCTGCGCCGGCCCACACAATTCTCTGTTGGCGGCCGCGTGAGCAACACTAGTCTAGGAACTGTCATACGACTCGTTGTATTTAGTGTACCTTACTTATCTATTGTTGTGTTCAGTGTACTTAGCTATCTAACTTAATAAATTAGTTGTGTGTGAAGTCAAATAGTTTCTTTGCTGCTCGTACCCTACGCTTCGCCCACACATTATGTTCACCGAGGAAGATTCGCACCCTGCTCGGCTTCCCGTTCTGACATACAAATTACCTATCACGTTATCGAGTGTTGGTGATGAGCAGTAACTTTGTTTTAGTAGGCAAAACCGCGGGCACAGCTAGTATAAAATAAATTTATCAGGCATAATTCCAAAGTCCGGACTGTACTGGGATTTTCCTAACAGAAAAATATAACAGCTCGGCAGCCATGGGCAGGATGTCCACTTGTTAACTTACCATCCCTATTGTTTATTTACCACTAACGGCCCGCATGGCGTCCCTCGGGTATGTTTTATAACTTAAAACCCTCTGGAAGAAATTACCTAAATTATATTAGCTTACCGAATCGTTCTGAACCGGGGGTAGAGTGAGGAGCACCGTGGGTTATTAGCTAGTAAGAATCCGGCATAGCCACAGCCACCTCTTAAGGTGGAAGGTATCCATGAGGAATTTTCGACGGTAAAAAAAGAGGCAGTTACGGAGTTTATTCCCGACAGTCATTAAAATGACCCTTTTCTCCTATTGAGAGTCAGAAAAACGCTCAGTTCGGGATTCTAAACGATTGTGTGTATTTTTTCAAAACTTGGTTTTTAATGTGCTAATTCTAATGCTAATAAAAATCGAGATGCGGGTGACTTACAAACTAAACAAATTAAATTAAACCAATCGCTGAACAAAGCGAGTAAGTCTGTAGTTCACAAAACTGATGACAGGAGCGTCATCATCCCGGTGGCGGTAGCTAGGGCTCCGCGGTGCCCAGGCGCGGGCGGTACGCGCGGCTCTCTGCGGCGTCTTCGGTATGCAATGATGATGTGGCTACAGTACTCCCCCTCAAGCGAAGCGTACGGGTCTCCAGACAGTCCGTCTGGACGAGGTCTTTTGCACGGGTACATTAGGTATAGCTACACTCCCATGAATTCATAAAAAGCGTCTGAGGGCCCATTTTACCAACATCAGATCACATGCAACTGAGTCATAAATCTGTTTAGATTTTTTTATCAAAACGTGTATCTTATTCTTTAGATTAATGTTTTCCGATGTTATCAAAATCGGCCCTATAAGTTTTTTTCTGACCAAAAAGGACTCACCTATATCCTAAGCATGCTAATTCTAGAATTATTCCCTTGCGTCCATTAATTGCACCGGTCTAATAGGACGCAGTTTGCAGTCGACGTTTTCCGTCCGATACGAGTATGTCCCTATTTGCGTCCAGCGTGAACGATCCGTGACTAAATTGACAGCCGTCACCGCTGTACCGTTTTAACTGAGTGGCGTAATTTTGTAACGTTGCTCGTGGTCGAGGTGTTATATAAGAGCTTAACCACACTAGTGATAGGAGATAAAGCTCCTCTTACTGTTGTAGGTAACGGTTTAACTGACTGACATAATTCTGTAACATGGTAACCACGAGATGTTATATAATGCCTTAACTTATCTACACCTCTAACTTGTCGAATTCATGTGCGGACAACAGAATTTGATTATCTGGGTCGGACTCGAAAACTTCCTCACCGCACGCTGGGGATAGACGCGTGTTGTATTCAACAAAACTCAGCATGATTGGTGGTAGGATGTATACGGTCCACCTGGGTAGCTACCACCTGAACATAAAAGTCCGTCGCCAAACAGTTTACTGTGTTCCGTCGTGTGTATGTGAAAGCCAAAGAGGTATAGAGGAATTATTCTTAATCTCTGTCAATTGGATTCGTGTGCTCCCTTTTAGACGCAACTAGGATCAAACGTGACGGTGAAGAAAAACATCTTGAGGAAACCTGCACACCTGAGAAGGCTCCAAAAATTTCTTGAAGGTGTGTGTAGTCGACAAACCCGCAACAGGCTACTGGGTTAACTAGGTACCTACTAGACTAAGACCTAAAACCGTTCTCATGCTTAGAACAGGTCCGTGCCTTATCATCATCATCATCATTCAGCCGAATGACGTCCACTGCTGGACATAGGCCTCCCCCAAACAAAGTTGGGGGGGTTTGCCATGATCGCCACGCTTGGCGAGAAGAGATAGGGTAGTGTTATTCTTTACGTCCAGCACCACACGGACGCACCGTGCCCTTTAATGGACGGTAATGGGCAGATTATGTACTTGATGAACGTGACCAAAAACCGTTGCACGAATATTACAAAAGAACTACAAAACTTTTAACCAAGAGAGACTCGAATAAAACACTGCAACGCCATACTATGAAAACCGAACTCTTTTTCATTCGTACAAAAAAAAGGCGCTTGTTATCAATGAAAGCCAGTACAAAAATCTACACTCAAAACCTGCAATATCACGTATAGTCAGTCTATCCAGATATTTCGAAAAAAAAACAACTTTCTAGCGTACGAGTAAACAATTTATTTGTTCCGGTAAATCCGTTGCTGCGTGAAGAATGCCGCGAAAAAAGTGACGCCATCTTTTTTGTAGTTACTCTTTTTTTGAATTTTTGTAAATAGAAATAGTAAATGAACGTTTATTTTTATATCTGTATTTGATTGGAATGTTGTTTTTTAGGTTTTGTTTAGAGGGAGTAGCGTTGAAATGAATTTATTATTCTCGTGTGATCGTGTGGTGTTTTTTCATGGAAAATTGTGTGTATTGGGGCGTGCTACGCAGATAACATAAATATTTCATTTTTTTTTCTGTTATTTTTACGTAAGTAATTATTTTACAGGAACTTATATGTGTGTATTTAATTTTAAATACATGTTTATACAATGTATTCATCAACGTACGTGTAGGAAATAATTATGACCGTCCAACGAAAATTTACCCCTATTCAAACCGCAGCCCAGTTTGACTTTAACAAAGAATTCCATAATTCGCAAAGCGGCATAAAGCCTAAAAAAAAGATTTACAAAAATGTAGCTATAATTCCAGTTCGTCCGTTTGTCTCCTGAATTAAACAAAGTTCGAAATTCAAAGTAAAACGCAATACAAAAATGGGGCTATTCGAACCCGTTCACCATGGAACGGGTCTATTATCGACTGCCAAAAGCCGTCCTCCGCTTATAGATAACCGAGTCGAAATGGAAATGTGCGACAGCTGCGTCTATGCAAATGCACCGGACAATTTAAATTTGGAATTCCGTGTAACCGCCCCTCGCTTCTGGAATGGATTTTAATATTCGAATTTCGAACCAAGCTGGCTGGTTGGCGGATTAGCTGGAGTAGTTTTGGATTTATTCTTTTTAAATTTATAAGTGGCTGAATACATTTCCAGCATTTTGAGGTAAAAATTAAAGGTATAAAAAGATACTTATTTTTAAATAGGCGACTGCCCACCTGTCCAACTTGGGAATAACTTTCTACCTCATGATGACAACGTCAAGTATCTTGGTATACATCTGGATCGCCGCTTAACTTGGAAAAAGCACATTAAAACCAAAAGAGAAGAACTCAACATCCGATATAAACTCTTATACTGGCTTCTTGGTCGAAACAGTAAATTGTCTACAGACAACAAACTTCTGATATAAAAATCGGTCCTCAAACCAATATGGATGTACCTACGGCATACAATTATGGGGTAGTGCCAGTGACTCAAACATCTCCATGCTCCAACGTCTGCAAAACATCATACTGAGAACAATAATTAACGCTCATTGGTTTATTACAAACAATGAAATACACCAACACCTACATATGAACACAGTCAAAGAAGAAATCCGATCGGCTGCAGAGAAATACAAACGGCGACTGTGTAATCACCCGAATGAACTAGCAATCGAACTGATTCACCAAAGCTACCTCAATCGCCTTAAACGACATGCTATAATGAAGCTGCATGCCAGATGGCTGTAGCTGTGTAGTACAGTGAGTAGCTATTCTCACTGGAGGAAGCACTCTGCAAAACAACATTCATGGAACTCATCTGATTATAGTCGAAAAAGACTGATTGCAGATAAAACAAGAAAAAAAATTTAAAAAAATTGATTAAATCAATTTTATAAAAATACTGACTTACGTGAATCTAGTCATATTTTAAGGTGTTCTAAATAAAGGCTTTAATTCATCCAGAATCGTTCTATACCTACTTACTTTGTTTATCATCCGCATTTTGCATAATTTCAAAATTGTAATTAATATTTCCTTTTTTTGTGTATACAGGTGTTAACGAATTCATGTAATTTCTTAAAACCACATGATCTACTACTGATGTAGACAGGCCCCGCATGGGATTTAGCTTGATTAAAAATAAAAAAATAAAATTATTATTTTATCATACGGCTTTGTTACCGATCGTATCTAAACCACCTAATAAGGATTCAGTAAAAAAATTTTTTGCAAATTTTTAATGTTTATTTTTGTGAACATTACGATGCCACGCATAAATTAATGAAAGCACGGTGACACTGCTGGCAGGCACGACTAACGCGATATCGCTCTTTGCAGTCAGATAACTCAAGGCTCTAAAATGACTCAGAAATAGAAAATCAAGATTTTTTTTCAATTTTTTTTTTGTTGATTTTCAAAAATTCCCATTTAGTGTTAATCTGTGTCACCGATCACGTGGTTTGAATGAATTACACGAATTCGTTAACACCCTGTAGACTCAATTAATTTATTCACTTGACCGACAGATCTGTGTTGCTGGGGAGTTTGTTGCGCCATTTCTTCTACACAGCATAGCTAGGAAGCGGTTAAAGATGGGCGTTATTGGGGACTGTCTTTTGTAACATTGATGTTCAAAAAACAGTAAGTACTTAATTCTATTATATTTTGAATAAATGAGTTTTGAAGTTAATTATAATATGATTTAATGGCCAGGCTTACGACTTACCAGATTACGATTGGCAACTAACTGGCGGGCCAGTGAACGCTCCCAGCGTTCTGAGTGTGAGGGAATCTATGCTCACTGACCTGATTACCCAATATGATAAGCTGGTTGGGCGTTGTTTGGCAGGGTCTTGTGTCCAACTGTGATGTGGGCTGCAATAAATTCACTAAAAGACTATTTTAATTTTGGTCCTTGCGTACGCATGCTACATATCAAGCCATACATTTCAAGTATCAGCGGACCTTTCATTGTACAGAAAACCGATCTTCTTCTTCTCTCGTATCAGCACGAGCTAAACGAAAATAGCTCATGCTGTGGTGAAAATATTAGCCAGTCAACAAGGTTAGTAGCGAGGCTGACTGCCCAGGGTGCGTCGGACATACTTAAGTATCCTCACTCGTGGAGGCTCTTTTCATGCACCCCATACCGATACAAAGCGAGATCAGCTCATACGGGATATATGTATAGGTTGATATGTGACTTTGCGTACGCAAGGACCAAAATGAAAAAGTTTTCACAATAAGATAATTCCAATTTTTTTTCCAAGATTTGCATGGTAAAAGCACTATCCAATATTTAGCCATTCAAAGATCTAATATATTTTTATAAAACTAACGTTTACGTGCACTACGTTAATACTTTGTACAAGATTATACAATATAAAATATATTTATCGCAGCTCTCTCATCTAGTATGCGTGAATGTCAATATGGAACGTATTTTCTACGAAGCTTATATTATTCTTGAAGCTTAATACGGGTTGAGAAACACCTTATTTTTGTAAGAAAATACAGATTTGCGAAGAAATACGTGAACGAGTTTTAAGCATATTTTCTACTTAGCTTACGAAATTGCGCGTGAAACCATTCTGTTTTAATATTCTTGTAAGTGTATCACACATCATGCTAAAATTACGCGAATGGATGTTGCCGTAATTACGCTTGCAATGTTTTTTAAATTACTCGCAACACACCAGGAGCCCAATTCTACTAGCAGAAACTTTTATCAATTGCAACTGAATCATTTATTCAGACAGTTTTCGTTTAAAATAACTATCAAATTGTTTGACAACAAAAACAAAACCAAACATTAAGCTAAGTTTTCATAAACGAAAACTGTCTGAATGAACGATTCAGTTGCAATTGATAAAAGTTTCTGTTAGTAGAATTGGCCCCCAGGAGGCTATTTCACGTAATTACATGACGCGCCGATCAAGTTACAGTGACGCTGCAGTTTAGTTTACGCGAGCGTATTAATATGACAGCGACCGCCAATAAGAGAATACGAAAAGCGTTGTTTTGATCGGAACTAAACTGCAACTACACTGCAATTGAACTTCTTCAGTTGAATTAGCCAACAGGCTGAAATTACGTCGCTTCTTGTGGCATAAAGACATTGCAGGCGAAATTACGCCGCACATCGGTCGCGTAATTTCGACATGGTGTGACGCTGCAGTTATTTTGCGAGTTCATACGATCTGCCGTCAACATAATAGCTATATTTAATGGAACTTACTTACATCTACATAGCACAGCACTGGTGGAAACAGATTCACCTAAGCTCCGTTTTTTAAGAAGGATGCGTGCTGTGGATGCGTGCTGTGGATGCGTGCTGTGGATGCGTGCAATGGATGCGAGCTATGGATGCGTGCTATGGATGGTCGCGAATGGTGTAGCTATGTGCAGAGCACCGTGTCGCCGCTCCCCGTGTCTTCCCTATTGTCGATACGTCGCATAGCTCGAGCTGCGCATCTTCCTCGCACAGCTACCTTGCGGCGGCGCATTTTAATAGCACATCTCACTCGCTCCACTATATAGCTTAGCATCAGTGGAAACGGTAACATAGTTTCGTAGCTTAGCTTTTACATTCTCGCAGCATAGCTGCATAGCACATCTCTGGTGGAAAGACACCCTTATGGTGCGACTTCGTCCGTCCATCCGTTTGTCAGTCACAGCTGCTTATTTGAGGAACTACTAATGCCAACGACTTGTAATTTTAAATAGTTTTAAATATCTAATGCTTGTTCAACTATATTGCAAGTATTTTTTTTTTATTTTCATTGCCATAGGGACAGAAGTGGGAAGTTGTTTGAAAATGGGGTTACTAGGTCAAAAGTAGTAATAAGTAGTCATGAAAGGGCTTCATTTTCACATCATAAAATATATTTGTCGCAGAATCAACACAGAAGCACAACTATTAGAATGACTATTGATTATTGTTTATGTAGTAGGACGCCATCTATTGTCGGAAACGTCAAGCAGTGTGCTTGGGTGAGGTCGGTGCGGGGCGTGGCATGTCTTGTTTGACGGTTGTCAGTAAGCTGTCAGCTGTCATTCTTTTTGACATTGGATGCATTTGATTTGAGTGGGCACTTTGGAGTGAGACACAAGGGCGAGAGGTCGTTTTGCCAGCCTGCACCGAACTTACCGCGTTTCCGTACTTTAATCTATTTCCATCGGTTTGATGATTAGAGATTTTATTATTTTGTTATCGAGAGTGAATAAATAGAGGACTATAATCAGTGTTGTGACTATTATTTTCTGCCTACACCAAGTCGAACTTGGACTCTGATGACGAGGTACCCCCAATGAGTGAACTACCCTCGTTATATTTTTATTTATGTCACATAGTTTTTAACTTATGATAAAAAATGACTGTAAAATTCCATTCCCCTCCACTTATCTCCGAAGATGACAAACCAAAAAATCCAGTTGATACAGTTTATGTTAGTATTACAGGAAAAATAAAACAATGTCTATAAGTAGCACAGTTTTTTTAGAAATTAGCAATAATCCTAGACAAACTTAAGATACCTATACGGCTCCAAAAAAAAAATATACTTTCCGGGGTACGGAACCCTCGGTGCGCGAGTCCGACTCGCACTTGGCCGGTATTTTTAGGGTTCCGTACCCAAAGGGTAAAACAGGACCCTATTACTAAGACTCCGCTGTCCGTCCGTCTGTCCGTCTGTCACCAGGCTTTGACAGTTGAAATGTTCACGCATGATGCATTTCTGTTGCCGCTATAACAACAAATACTAAAAAACAGAATAAAATAAATATTTAAGGCCTATTGCATTCTATTTATTTATTTGCCTTAGCGTTGGTACAATTTAGGTCTTAAGTAAATTTGGTACAAACAGATCCTTAACACTTAGTCATGATAGTGACATGCAAACATTGATATAATAAGAAAAGAAAGAATAAGAAAAGAAATTAAAAAAATAATATTATAAGATTGATTTTAATTAATTAGGTGACATTGAATTATTATTATTAGAATTTTACAATTTAGTGTGATTATCATATATGTTAAATTTTCATTATACAAGGTGGTTCAAAAGTCGTGGATCAAACGAAACAGGGCGATAGTTGGGGTTATTTGCAGCATTTTATGGTAGAACATTTTTTTTACAGTAAGGTTCTAAAGTTACAAATATTTTTTCATGAGACTTAAAAGATATTGAAATAAGTGCCAATACTCATAAATCATGGTACCCACTGTCATAAAAGCACTTTCAAGCAACTAAACACCATTTATTGTTTTAAAATAGGTACCCATTTTACTCTAATTGCCTATTTATTACAAATTTTGATATTTTTTTAAAAAACACTCTTAGTGTCATAACTTTTAAGGAGATCAAGTTAGGGCTCTGCCACACAGATATTTTTTACTGCAAATAACCCCAACTATCGCCCTGTTTCGTTTGATCCACGACTTTTGAACCACCCTGTATAAACTTAATCTAAACATTCCAACAATCATACCCATTAGCTTCATTATTGCTGTTATTTGTGACTATCTACGTCTGAATTTAATATTTAAAAAATCAGCTACTGAGTAGAAATAGTATTCTAGTAACCATGCTTTGAGTTTTTTTACAAATTTATTAAGTGTTAATTCCTTTATACTTTCTGATAGAGCATTAAAAATACGTCCACACATTACATAGCAACTCTTATTAAACAATGATGTATTAGGAATCTGTGGCAAAACAACTCTATTAGGATTCCTAGTATTCCTTGGATATATTTCATGAGCTTTTTTATATAGCTCATTATGTTCTTCAACGAATTTAGCACAGTCCAAAATATACATACTGGGTAACGTCAATATCTTGAACTTTTGGAAAACTGGCTTACAAGATTCCTATACAACAAACGTGATTTTTTTGCCGTTTTTATAGATAATGGTACGGAACCTTACGTCCGCGAGTCCGACTCGTACTTATTGCTCCTCGCGATTTCAATAATTTTTCCAGCTCACCTGTTTTCAGCACAAAATAAGCGGTTTCCGTCGGATCTTTGATTCAATAACAGAACACACACATATGACGTGCGCGTTACTAAATAGAACTAGATAGTCCTCAGCTACATTGGACAGAGCACGTTTGCGGTGGCGGCAGAGAGGCGCCTCAATTTAGATGCAGTACGAGATAATGGTTTGCGGTATGTCGACATCGAATTTGTTGCATGTTGAATTTGCGTGTTGAAGAAAATCAGTTTACGGCTGTCGCTGAAAACCTGCGCTGTGGCTCTGTCTTGTACGTGAGTCATAGCATTATGCTGAGCGATTGCCGTTTTGCGCGGATGTGACGCATATTTTCCAAAGAGATTTTTTTTATTCGTCTTTTCTGCGGGAATAAATATATTGTCTTTCTTCTTTTACAGATTTTTTAACCGCCTTTAAAAAGGAGGAGGTTCTCAATTCGTCGAAATGTTTTTTTTGTGTGTTTCTTTCTCGATATCTCCGCCAATTATGAATGGATTTTGATGATTCTTTTTTTGTTTGGTAGACCATACTTCAGAGGTGGTTCCATATATTTTTTTTCGAAATCGATATAGCGCTTTTTGAAAAAATCAACATAAACCAAATAACACATACTTAGATGACGTTTTGGTTTGTTCCCTTCAGCAAAAGTTTTGATGAGGACTTTCAATCTCTGTTTCAACCGTTATCACAGAAACATTAGCCAAGAACAAAGAAGACTGTATGTGTTTGTAAGGAGCCGTCGTGATAATTATTTATTTATTTACTTTAATTAAAACGGTCTTAGACCAATTACAATAATTAAAGATAGTAATAAAAAACGATACATACATAGGTATAAGGACAAGAAAAAAAAATTAAAAAATAATTCTGATAAACTCTTTCATAAATCCCTTACAGTGCTTCAGACAGTATATTCTTTCACTCGTTCATGATGCATTCCTCTCGCAGTACTCCAGACATTCCGACAAAATCACCCTCCATTCATCCGGAAACATATCAAAATTCGGTCTGGCGTCCAGGAGGGCATTGAGCGCAGTGAGACTTCGCGGTATGGGTGATCGTGAACGAGCCACAGTACGACTTGTCGGAACAGCAAACAGTTTATGTTTATGATTATACATTAAACCTATTCTTAAAAGAAACTACGTAGTTGCTAGACTGGAAAGATTACGTAACCGTGTCATTTTTTGTAGTCTTAAACCCTGTAACGTATAGCACTAAAACGTATTTAATAAAAAACTTTAACTTAAAGTAAAAACCGATTTAAAAAAAAAAGAGTAAAATAATTAGCATGATATAAAATTAACAGTTTCAGAAGTCGAAGCAATTCTACACTGAAACAAATAAAAGCCACCGAATTCTGAAGCTATTAATTTTATATCATGCTAATTATTTCACTTTTTTTAGTTTTTTTTTTAATAATAATAATAATAATATAATAATAATATGTTTATTTGCCAAAAAGGTGCTTTACATTTCCTTAAGTTCTATAATAAAGTATAGTTTTACATTTTGAATGATACAAGGAAACATTTACCTAAGAACTCCACACTAGGTCGAGCCTGTCTCGTGGAGTCCTTGAGTGAAATTACTATTAGAAAATGCCTATTACGGAACATTATCGTTGGATCATTATTGTAACAATCAAGTATACCAAGTAAGCACATCTAGATGAATGGTATAATAGAATTAAAACAATGAATTTAAAAAAAAAAAAGAAACTAATAATAAAAATACAAAAAAAAATATGCAGTCCATGGGAATGTGTGCATTAGTATAGGCGTGTGTGTATGTATGGGCGTGTGTGCATGTATGGGCGTGTGCGTATGTATGGGCGTGTGTTTATGCATGGGTGAGTGTGTATATATGGGCATGTGTGTGGGTGTAGTTTATCAGCGAGAATGTGTTACGATATTACTCTTATAAACGATTCAGTTTCACTGTACGTTTTGGCCAACAACCATTTGCGAACAATCCTTTTGACTTGGCTAGTTCTACAGCACTTGATGTCACATATGTTTACCACCTTGTTATATATATGACTAAGCATGAATTCTTGCATGTGTTGTGCGAAAGCGGTTCTTGTACTAACCGCTGCACATCTGAAAACACGACGTTTAAGAAGTTGAGGATATTCTCGTGTCTGAATTATGATTTTGTGTTGTTTTAGTACTATTTTTAGGATGTATATTTGTCGAACATTAAGCACAGTGGATTCTTTGTATAATAGATCTGTCGGGTATCTAAATCTTTTTTTGTACATGACTTTCAAAACTGAGCGTTGGGCTCGTTCGATTTGTATCATGGTAGAGATTCCAACTCCTCCCCATATAGTTATACAGTAACCAAGAAATGACTCACATAATGCCACATAAACTAAGTGTAGAATCTTTTTGTTCGCGGTGTTACGCAAGAGTTTCATTATGTGAATCAGTTTCCGGGTGCGTTTGGCCACCAAGTCAATGTGGGGTTTGAATGAGAGCCGTTGATCTACTATAACCCCCAGATATTTAATCCATTCTACCTTTTTAATTTTCTCACAGGTGCACAGGAGAGGGTCACAAGTTGCAGAGTGAAATTTTATGCCAAGTGAATGTTTAGGCGCTGATGCCTGGGTTTTGTGGAAGCACAAATAGCTAGTTTGAAGTCGGTTTTTAATTTTATTTAAAGTTTTTTATTCGAAAGGGTAGGTTGAGGTTAGCAAATTGCAGTAGTACTGGGTTAAGTCCTAATTAGATTCAGGAGTAGATTAATAAATAGAGAGGCGTACTTTTGTAATAAATGGAAGGGCTCGTGGCTAATTAGGATTCGGGAATAGGGAGGAAAAGTTAAGCTACGGCCGCGGTCAGTCTGGGGATGGGTGACCATTTGTTACACGTTGAGACCCCGTGCCTCAGAGAGCACGTTAAACCGTCGGTCCCGGGTGACATAAGAAATACCTATGGCAGTTACGGGTAATCAGAAGCCCTAAAGTCTGACAACCGGTCTAACCTATCGGCATTGCCTGGGTTGCGGAGGCAGTCGCTCCGTATATAAACTTTAAAAAAAAGTAAAAACCGACTTCAAAGAAAAACTAAAAGGAGTAAAATAATTACCATAGTATAAAATTCACAGTTTCAGAAGTCGGTGGCTTCTATTTGTTTCAGTGTAGAGTTGCACCGACTTCTGAAACTGTTAATTTTACATTTTAGTAATTATTTAACTCCTTTTAGTTTTTCTTAGAAGTTGGTTTTTACTTTTTTTTCAAGTTTATTTTTTATTAAATATGTTTTAGTGCCATAAATTTAATTCCCTCCTTTTCATAACCCTTCTTTTTGGCTTTGACGTAGCCGGGTATAAAAAGCCCTTTCGAATGATACCTTACACGATATAATGAAAACATTCCAAAGGGGGGGGGGGGACGCACTCCCTCCTCTTTTCCAGTAGTCAGTTCCCAACAACAAATATAGACAAAGCAATATTAGTAATTTGAGAATTTTGCTTTGATCCCATGAGGGGTTCCGTTCCATATCTCTGAAGTTCATGGTCTAATCATAACAACATTTATTATGGGACCAATCGGGAGGTATATCCTTTCAACAAAAAAAATATTTTTCAAATCGATTCATAAATGACGGAGATATGAGGTAACAAACATAAAAAAAAAGAAAAAAAAATACAACCGAGTTGAGAACCTCCTCCTTTTTGAAGTCGGTTAAAAATACTGGTATTCGGCCGCATCTAGTTAGACTGGATGCTGACCCCAACATAGTTTAGAAAAGGCTGGCAGGAAGTAGAACTTTTGCAGTAGAGAATCTACAAGCTCATTTCCTAATTGGATAAAAACCCCAAACAAAAATAAAGATTAAAAAAAAAAAGAATCTACAAGCTGTTATAATAACTCCTTATTTCTTTAAAAACCGGCCATGTGCGAAACGGATTCGCGCACTAAGGATTCCGAAACACCACTAGTTTTCTTTTTTTAATAATTTTTTATTTAACTGTAGAATATGCACTACAATCGTACAAAGTTTCATGTTTGTATTTATTACCGTTTTTAAGATAAAGCAGTAATAAGAAACGTTGAAAAACGCTTTTTTTTTTCAAGGTTTCTTGTATGGGAACAGCCTTTGGATTTAGACTTTTTCATTATTTTTAATGATAGTAACACATATTCTGTGATCTCTGACAGACAGACAGACCGATGGACAGACAGCGTTGGCTCAGTAGTATGGCAGTCTTTGTGTACAGAATCCTGAATGTATAAATAAAAAAAAAAACTTACAAATTCCTTAAACCCGAAGAAAACCCCAAAAAAATTTAAACACAGCCCTAAAAATTATTTTTATTGCAAATTGGACAAGCAGAACACCTTCTAACGGGCAGTTGGCGAAACTTGGCCCATTTTGCCAAGAAATTTCCGATTCCACAAGTTTAAATTTGATAATAATCACTTGGTAGGAGTTCAGTTATCTTGTAACATTGAATTTAGGGAGCTATATTCGGTTAAGATTTTTTTTTTAAATTAAAGATTGCTTGATGGAGAATTCCGGTCTATTTTAGAAGAAAAAAATTGTTTAAATGCAGCATCAGGCCCAGTCCTTGACTATTTCCATGGAGGAATATCTGACTTTGAACTTTTGACTAGACACACGTACCTAAAAAAGAGTTCATAACATCAAAAAGTGGTTAATAGCCTTTTTGCTAGAATCGACGCTTCACAGTTTTAAAAACTAATAGTTATGTATTGTTGATATGACATCTTGAACCTTATTGCGCACAGTGTGTCATGGAATCGAATTTGAAATCTGAAAAGCATTTCCCCTCTTATTACAAAAGATGGTCTAAAATAAACCTAGGTTTTAAAATAGCCCCGTCTCTTTTTGTTATATGACATAAGAAAGTGATGTGTATATTTTAAACCTGGGTTTACCTTAGTCTTGGTTTAAACCATCTTTTGTAATAAGGGGGATAGAGTACGCGGCTGCACATGCCCAATTTGGCACTAAAAAACGTTACCATTGGAAAACGATTCCTTTTTAATCGACTTCAAAAAGGAGGAGGTTCTCAATTCGGTTGTTTTTTTTTATGTTTGTTACCTCTTAACTCCGTCATTTATGAACCGATTTGAAAAATTGTTTTTTTGTTGGAAAGGGTATACTTCCCGATTAGTTCCATATAAATTTTGTTATGATTAGACCATGAAATTAGGAGATATGGAACGGAACTCCTCATCGGATCAAAGCAAAATTCTCAAATTACTAATATTGCTTTGTTTATATTTGTTGTTGGGAACGGACTACTGGAAAAGAGGAGGGGGTGCGTGTCCCCCCTTCCCCCCCCTTTGGTTTTTTTTCATTATATCGTGTAAGGTATCATTTGAAAGGACTTTATGCCCGACTACGTCAAAGCCAAAAAGAAGGGTTATGAAGGAGGGGGTTAAAATTATGACACTAAAACGTATTTAATAAAAAATTTACTTAAAAAAAAAGCAAAAACCGACTTCAAAGAAAAACTAAAAGGAGTAAAATAATTACCATAATATAACATTAACAGTTTCAGAAGTCAGTGCAACTCTACACTGGAGCAAATAGAAGCCACCGACTTCTGAAACTGTTAATTTTATATTATGGTAATTATTTTACTCCTTTTAGTATTTCTTTGAAGTCGGTTTTTACTTTTTTTTTAAGTTTATTTTTTATCGGCCATAGGAACTGGGCATGAGCCGAACAAAAGCAAGGCGAAATAGAAGAATGGATTTACACTAAAATGCTGAACTAAGCAGGAATCAGGCTCTCCACATCACGAAACCCCGTTATTGTTCAATGCACTATACTTCAAAGTTATCTCTGACAGTAATTGCCTATTCGGTGCTCCAGGCGTAAGTATACCAACACATGCAGTTCTAGCAACTTTGAAAGTGATGGGTTGGCTACTTTGAGAAATTGAAACCGTGTAATTTGTTTTAGGTTTTCGTAGGATTTAGACTTTTTTTATTGTGTGCTACAATTATAACAGAAACTCATATTCTGTGAAAAGGACGTCACTCATTTCGGGCTAAATTTGATAGTGCCAAACAAAAATATTATTATACTAGCTTTCGCCCAATGCTTCGCTTGCGTTAATTAAGCTCAAAAAAACTCTTAATACACTACTAAAGTTTCTATAATAATATGATTCCGTCGTGATTCGAAATGGCGTGGCGCCATCTGTGAACGTTATTGTTGTTTTCCTCGGGAACAGTACTTTTCATCGGGATGAAATGTACCCTATGTCCGTTTCTGTACACCTGACAACGTATATGCAACATTTCAGGATGATCGGTTCAGTGGTTTAGGTGTGGAAAAGTAACAAACTAACAAACTTACTTTCGCATTTATAATATTAGTTAGGACGTTAGTATTTTGTGGTATCGGTGGCTTAATGATTACACCGATAATTCAGCCCTCATCAAGCTGTCCCCTCCCAATCCCCAGCCAGCAACGCACCAAGTCGAGGTCCGAGTCCCACTAGGGGTCGCCCTTAAAGTTAGTGCTGTTGTTGCTAGTAGTCATGACGTAGTAGTCTCGTGCAGTGCCGGACTTAAAGAATAGCACTATCCCATCTCTTCCCGTGGGTGTCGTAAAAGATGACTATGGTTTCTCTAGAGGATGGGCAGCAGCGTTCTCTGAGTACTTTAACAACCATACTGCGATCGCCAACCCGTTTGCCAAGCGTGGCGATTACGGCAAACCCCCTTCCTTTAGGGGGAGGCCTATGTCCAGCAGTGGACGTCTTTTGGCTGAATTATGATGATAATGACATATTATTTACATTTTTAAACATTACTATAAAAAAAAAACATTTATAAATATAAAAAATAGTAGCCCATCGGCATCGGGAACAGGGTCCAAACTGCCGGCGGTAAGGGCCGACAGAGGAACCTTTCCTGACAATACGCGCCGCTTTCTGTATCAAGCCATTGATCCAACCGCCTAACGAGAGCCTCATCAGATGTTGGTCGAGGGTCTTGGCTATTAAACCATTGGCCGTAACGACTATCGGCACAACGACTGCTGAGTCAATCTCCCACATATTGATAACCTTTTATACCAAGACTATAATATTTAATATTTGCTATAATAACAGAAACACATTCAGTGAAAAGGACGTCATTAATCTTGGGCTAAATTTGAAAGTGCCGACCAAACAAAAATAATGTTATATTCCGTTAGAATATGTTCCATTCATTCATTCTATGGGGCAAAAGCTGTAGGGTCATTCTCCGCCCAATTACATAAGTTAGAAAAAACCATTTTTTCATACTTTTTAGATAAAGGCTGTATCAGTGATGTAATAAAATTAATTGAGTTTTGTACAGGGAAACATCAACATGAACATGTTATATTAGGTCTCTAAAGTTTAAGTCCATTGTACTAGTTATAATTGTAATAAAATGTTGCTTTGAGTTCATTTAAATATGTGAAAAATCTCGCTAAAATCTATCCAGCCGTGTTCTAAATTAGCGCAAATATTTAAATACAAATGGACTAATATAAAACGGCTTTTTATACAGATACTGAAAATTCAAATGGATGTCCTAATTGCCTAAGACCATTTGAACTACATAAATATACACATAAAAGTAAAAAATACGACGCTTAAAACCTACGTTGGAAACCTTTTCCCTCCATATTGATGAGAGTAAAGATTCAAAAAAAAAAAATGTTGTTACTTTATTCTTTGTCTAGTGATAGGTACCTAGAGATACAGTGATTTGTTTTTATTTAAAATAAAAAGGCTGCTGTAAAAAAAATGACAAGCACCATTTTTAACTTAAAACATCTCAAACTAATTCAATGCAATTTCAATCATTCTTTTTTCTAAAAGTAGGATTTGTTATGAGCTCTAAAATGACTCAGAAACAGAAAACCAAGATATTTTTTTATTTTTTAAACCTATTATGTTGAGTTAATCTTTGTCATTAGTTCACGCGGTTTGAAAGAATTACAAGAATACGTTTACACCCTATGCATACACAGCGCGAAGCAAGCCTCACCTTAAGGCTGGACATCCACCAGAGCTGTGCGAGGAAAATGTGCGGTGCGAAAATGTGTAGCGAGGATGTGAAACGGTGTGACCCTTTCCACCAGAGCTGTGCAAGGAATGTGTAATGCGTAATGTGTTAATGTGTACAAATGATCATCTACCTCTTCCAAACACTATCTATTGAGTGACTGGTTGGCGCATATTTTCAAATCCTCGCACACACTCCTAGCAATACATTCCTCGTAACACATTCCTCGCAACACATTCCTCGCAACACATTCCTCGCAACACATCCCCCGCTCGCATTTCCCGCTTGTTTTGTATGAACAAAAACCTCGCTCCACTAAGCCCGTCTCCACCAGAGCTGCGCAGAGCGAAGCTAGGTAAATGAAGTGATTCTATTGGTGCTTACAAAACACATTCCTCGCTACGCAGCTCAGCACAGCTCTGGTAGATGCTCAGCCTAAAACTTTAGCTTCGCAACGGAAACCATTTTGTTTACATATTTTTCATTCCCATCTAAGTAAATTTTCTCTCCATTTAAATAACATTAATTAATGTTTCCTTGAAATAAAATTACATTTTCTTTGTAGGTACAATGGTTGAAGGCATTTTTCATGTCTCATTATTTCATATCGCCGAGCCGAGAGATCTTGAAATTGAAGGGATTTGATAAGCTCACTTTAGTTCCCCGTTCTTTTATTAGTTCGCTCTTCTAGTTCGCATGAGCCTCTGCTTGGAAACCGCGGAATAGGATACCTCTAGGCATTTAAACCCGACCGACATAACTGATCCGGAAAGAGGGTTGGGGCAGATTGCATCATAAAATCACAACATGGTTAAGTCACTGAAGAAATAGAGACACCAGTGCCCCAAGTGTGAGTTTTTTTCGTTAACTACTGTAGTTTCGTCACGCCAAAAATGTATGAAAATTTAGGCTGCGTCTCTAGCGGCATCGTTCAATTAACGCGCGAATATTAGTTAGTGAATGGTGCGCCTAGAGGCGCAGCCTAAATTTTCATACATTTTTGTCGTGACGCAACTACAGTAGTTAACGAAAAAAACTCACACTTGGGGTACTGTTCTACCGTACTGTTTACATTTCGATGTGTTTATATTGGTTCTGGTCTTTCGCTAGTACTATCATCACCAACTATAGTTATTGTGTGAAATTGCCAGATCTAAAAAGACTTGTTAGTTAGGGTGTGTTTAGGGTTCCGTGCCCAAAGAGTAAAACGGGACCCTATTACTAAGGCCCCGCTGTCCGTCTGTCCGTTTGTCTGTCACCAGGTTGTATCTCATGAACCGTGTAGACAGTTGAAATGTTCACAGATGATATATTTCTGTTGCCGCTATAATAACAAATACTAAAAAACAGAATAAAATAAATATTTAAGGGGGCTCTCATACAAAAAACGTGATTTTTTTCCTCGTTTTTGCTCGATATTGATAACAGTAACAGGTAGACGCTTGAAATATTCACAGAATATTTAGTTATATATACACCTTAAAAATAAATAATTAAATAAAAATAAAAATAATATTTAAGGGGGGCTCCCATACAACAGATATGATTTTTTTGCCGTTTTTATAGATAATGGTACGGAATCCTTCGTGCTCGAGTCCGACTCGCACTTAGCCGGTTTTTTTATTTATTAGTGTTTTATGTTTGTTTTTATGTGTATTGTATGTGCGTCTGTAAAAAAATATGTTTTTATTCTTCTGCATACTTTTTCTTCTATCCAACATTTGATGACCATATTTAAAGTTACGAGTTTAAAAGACTGTTTAGTAGTGCATTAAATGTATTGTAGAAAAAGTGATCCTAAGCAAAACTAAGAAGCTTCTTCTTAGCTGATATTTAAACTAAGAACGGCTACAACTATCGGCGAACTAGTTCTCATACTTCACGGTGAGCAACCGTTCCTTAGAACTAGTATTTTCGAACACAACACTGTTTGGGGTCTTAGTTTGAGAAGCGGTTGCAAAGTGAAGTGGTCGAGAAAAACTAATAAAAATATCGTTAGCGTTGTTTTGAACTACCATTTCCTCTGACTATTTGGAAATGAAAAATCGTTTTAGCTGTCACAGCAAAATAAGCCATCTTACGAATAAGGTCTCGTGTAGTGCCGGACTTAAAGAATAGCACTACCCCATCTCTTCCCGTGGGTGTTGGTGGAGCAAGCGGACGGCAAAATATATAGATGCGGAGCGGACGCGAAGGAGAAGGGCCGTGTTTGCAGTAAATGCTATAGAAGCCTTATAAGTAGCAAGCACATGCACTTACCAGCAAACCAGCCAACTCGCAACGCCTTTATATGCTGCAGTCTTTACACGAAACGTTCTTTACACGCGCATAGAGCGATTTACGCGATGGGAAAGGCGCGCCTCCCGATGTATTTTTGCACTCCCGAGCGGTAATACCTGAATCGCTGGTAATTCTGAGATTCAGTAGCGGATTATAAATGAAAATTAATGCGAGAGATGACAGCGCGTCAAGCAGACGTAAAGCGGAGAAAAAAATTCTAGTGACAGTTGACATTAAATTATTTGAAAAGAGAGCGTTGTTTTCTTCGTCCTGGGCACTTAAAGAGCGAACTCATCGGCCTAGCTCAATGATTCGTACATGTGCCCATAGAGGTAGCAACTATACATTTTACTGCGAACAATACGGCGCGAACAGGTGTCATTAAAGGCGACTAAGGGATTCACTAGAGGATGGGCAGCAGCGTTCTCTGAGTACTTTAACAACCATTCTGCGATCGCCAACCCGCCTGCCAAGCGTGGCGATTACGGCAACTCCCCCACCTCGCCCCTTTTGGAGGAGGCCTAGGTCCAGAAGTAAACGTCTTTTGGCTGAATGATGATGATGATGATGAAAAAGCCTTGAACTAAGGGGAAACGTCTCTACAGTATGACTATACAGCATGACTGGTATGCCACTTTGCATCCGAACTATGATCTCTTATCATCAATCTGCACAACTTTTGCTATGGTAAAAAGACAGAATTCGTGAAAAAAAATCTGCTGTTATGGGTAGTCAGAAGCCCGAAAGTCTGACAACTGTTCGAACATTATGGTAACGGCATTGCCCAGTAACTGGGTTGCGAAGGTCTGATGGCAGTCGCTCCGCGTAAAATACTGGTATTCCACTGCATCTAGTTAGACTGGAAGCTGATCACAACATAGTCGAGAGTAGGCTAGTTATAACATATTCATAGAAATACAAGGTTAGTCAGAAAGGGGGTACTAATCCGAAAGGGTTTTAAAGTAATCGTAATAAATTAAATATCAAGACTTGGCACACGAGGTTGTCGCCATGTGGGATGTTGATTCAGCAATCATTGTGCCGATAGTCGTTACGGCAAATGGTTTAATAGCCAAGAGCCTCGACCAACATCTAAAGAGGCTCTCGTTGGGCAGCTGGATCAAGGGCCTGGTGCAGAAAGCGGTACTTCTGGACACGGCGCGTATTGTTAGGAAGTTCGTCTCTCTGAGGCCCTGACCACCGGTAGCTTGGACCCTGTTCCCGATGCCGGTGGGCTACTATATTTTTATATTTTTAAATGTTTTTGTTGTTTTATTTATATGTGAAAATATTTAAAAATGTAATTTTATGTGTTTGTAAATGAATAAAGGAAATAATAATTTTTGTACTACAACTTTTCCTGAACGTCAATAGTTTAAAAGAAAATTAAATAAGTGTTCAAGAATTTCATAAAAAATACGCTAAAATCTATCTATTCTGAGCAATGGTCAGGGGGTCTACTCCCTAAGCACGAACTCCGTGGTTTCGGCCTTAGTTACGAGCGTTTCCTACTCCCTATCACCTACGGACATACGATTATTTCAGGGCCCGCACTAAGAATGAATGACAACACGATTTGACAGTAGTCCCTACTATCGATGTGTTTTTGCCCATCCGAAAAGTTGAACTTGACACTTGTTTTGTTCATTTCTACGTTTCGGGCTACTTTCGGACGGGCGACTAACTTCGTTGACGGGCTTAGGGAGTAGGCTCCCAGATGTGTTCACATTTTAGGTCATACGAGTACGGTCACGGATTAGAAGCTCTATTTTCTGAATTCGTAACTAAAGCAAATAAAATTACAAAGCAAATAAAATAAGAATCAATCAATTAAAACAGTCATCATTATAAGTCGCGCGCAGAAGGTTTGCCGATGGCTGCCCCTCCCACTTCACCGACCGCTACCCGCGCTCGTCTGGCCTACCTACTAATCGTACCGACCATCGACGCGTGACGTCATGAGGCTATCGGCAAACCTTATCCGCGCGACTTATAAGTGGCCCGCGGATCGTTTCCGACTTATCTTGTATATGGCGCTCCGAGTCGTTACGACATTTTGTCTTGTCATGTCGTCACCGGTGAAAAAACGCTCTTTTATTCTTTGTCACGACACTGTTATTCATTTATGTGAACCGAAAATATAGTCCAAACAAGCTGTCAATACAAACGAATGCCAATATTTTCCCGAATGTAATTTTCGTTAAAAACCTCAGAAATTGCTATCCAGTTATTTTACACCGTTATTTTATCAGGAATAACGATTTACGAGTATATTCGAATAATTGAAATGTATCGTTATTTTAATTGGGATTGATTTTTGTAAATGTGTAAATTGGATTCTTTTGTGTAAGTGCGAATAATTTGAGTTGTTTTAAATGTTCTTGTGCATGTGCCGCAATAAGTTTATGTCCCATTTTTTTTTTTCGTTTCAAAATCCTCGTGGATGCCCTTCGCCCGGGGAAAGCGAAGGGGTATGCCGGACTCTTACCGGCTAAAAACCAAGGTGTTCCTTCTCCTGACCCTTGGCCGGGGTCGCGGGATTTGCAACTGTATGCACCGCGACCCCCGCAGGCCTCGGTCCGCCAACCCCTGGCGGACCTCTGCTTCTGTGGGGCCTTGCCCCACGTCCTCATGAGAGGCACGCACGGAACACTGCGCGCCGCCTTCTCGGGCCTGTTACTGGTCGGGCGGCAGGTCCCCTAACCCGCTGTCCGCAGGCTACACACTACGGTGGCCGGAGGTCGTCGCGCGCCCTCCGGCGCCCGGTGCGTCTGGCGCGGGAAGGGAGAGTGGCAGCTGCCTCTTTCTGCCTCTCCGCTCCCTCCTTTGTCGCCATCACCTCCTCGCAGAAGGAGGCGACGGCTTCCCGCGCACTCTCGCTCCCGACCATGGACAGAACTACGGCCGGAAGCGAGAGGTCACCACCGACCGCCGCGACTAGTTCGCGGCGTTGCGTTGCCCACGCAGGACACGCCTGCAGCGTGTGCAGCGACGTGTCCTCGGAAGCTTTTGTCCCATTTTTGTCCCAGACATGTCTATGCTCGTCCTATTTAGGTCCCTCAATGTTGAGGATGGTGACTCCTTTCCATTTTTAGGGTTCCTTATCCAAAGGCTAAAACGGGACCCTATTACTAAGACTGCTGTCCGTCCGTCTGTCCGTCTGTCACTAAGCTGTATCTCATGAACCGTGATAGTTATACAGTTGAAGTTTTCACAGATGATGTATTTCTGTTGCCACTACAACAACAAATACTAAAAAACAGAATGAAATAAATATTTAAGGGGGCTCTCATCCAACAAACTTGATTTGGCGTTTTCATAGATAACGGTACGGAACCCTTCGTGCTGGAGTCCGACTCGCACTTGGCCGGTTTTTAACCAACGTCAATTCGACGTAGGTATATGTTTTTTTGTATGTTTGTTCAGCGATATCGTTGCCAAATGTGACCCGATTTTAATGATATAATTATGTGTTGCAGAATCAACACAGAAGCACAACTATTAGAATGACTATTGATTATTGTTAATGTAGTAGGACGCCATCTATTATCGTTTGTCGGAAACGTCAAGCAGTGTGCTTGGGTGAGGTCGGTGCGGGGCGTGGCATGTCTTGTTTGACGGTTGTCAGCAAGCTGTCAGCTGTCAGCTATCGGCTGTCAGCTGTCATCCTTTTTGACATTGGATGCATTTGATTTGAGTGAAGTCACTTTGGAGTGAGACACGAGGGCGAGAGGTCGTTTTGCCAGCCTGCACCGAACTTACCGCGTTTCCGTACTATAATCCATTCCCATCGGTTTGATCATTAGAGATTTTATTATTTTGTTTTCGAGAGTGAATAAATAGAAGACTATACTATAATCAGTGTTGTGACTATTATTTCCTGCCTACACCAAGTTGAACTTGGACTCTGATGACGAGGTACCCCCAATGAGTGAACTATCCTCGTTATATGTATAACATCACGCCTGCATTCTCCGAAGGGTTGTGCAGAAGTGGTGTACACCCACATTTCGCCGTTATGTTAAGTCCCATGTAATAGGGGACTCCGGGCTGCTACTGAGAAATTGCACACGGAAAAACCAAATAACACTTTGTCCGTCCTGGGGATCGAACCTAAGACCTCATGGTCAGCAGTCGTGCTTGCGATCACTAGACCAGGCTGTCATTCAGATTCAGATTTAAATCTTTTATTGTATGCAGAATGCATAACGACAGATGGGCCAGAGTTGTCACGCAGTGGGTGCCGGAAGACGGGCGTCGTCGCCGAGGGAGGCCTAGGAAACGCTGGCGTGATGACTTAGAGTCGTTTATGGGAGATTGGCCAGAGAAAGTAATGCATAGAGATGAGTGGAAGGCTATGGGGAGACCTTTGCCCAGCAGTGGGATAAAATAGGTAGAAAAAAAAACCTTTTACTCCGCAGCCATCTAATATGGAAGGATTTTTGAAAATTCAATCCCTTTGTAAGTGACGGGTGTTAACGTTTTTACGAGTATGAAAATTCTTAATCCATGGGCTTATGAACTTGAAATTTAGCACAAACAATCTTCAAAGTAAATAATGTAAGACAGACTTGTCGATTTTTTAAATTACCCCTAAAAAGGGGGGTAACGGGGTGTTAAAGTTTGTAAGGGTGAATTTTATTGCGTGGTCTAGTTTACATAGAAATTAGTACAAAAAATCTTTGTAGAAAATAATTAATTATGTATTTAACGAGGGTAGTTCACCCATTGGGGTACCTTGTCATCAGAGTCCAAGTTCGACATGGTGTAGGCAGGAAATAATAGTCACAGCACTGATAATAGTCCTCTCTATTTATTCACTCTCGATAGCAAAATAATAAAATCTCTAATGATCAAACCGATGGAAATAGATTAAAGTACGGAAACGCGGTAAGTTCGGTGCAGGCTGGCAAAACGACCTCTCGCCCTCGTCTCTCACTCAAAAGTGCCTTCACTCAAATCAAATGCATCCTATGTCAAAAAGAATGACAGATGACAGCCGACAGCTGACAGCTTGCTGACAACCGTCAAACAAGACATGCCACGCTCCGCACCGACCTCACCCAAGCACACTGCTTGACGTTTCCGACAAACGATAATAGATGGCATCCTACTTACATTAACAATAATCACTAATAGTCATTCTAATAGTTGTGCTTCTGTGTTGATTCTGCGACATATTTTATTTTATTTATTAAGGGATAATAAACAACTACAACATATGTATATACATGAGGTTAACAAAACTTTAAGTAGTAATGTTGCAGTCCACTGCATTATCCGCAGATAAGACATATTTAAAGAACAGTGGTTGCCACTAGAAGAGCATTACCAAAATTAACAATATTTTGAAATAAATAAATATGTTACTACAAAGCTATCTATAGCAACAAAACCAAATCAGATCAGAAACAATTTCATTTACTTAAATTATGCAATTAACATTAAAATAATAAGATTACAATTAGGATATTTTTTTATAATATTAGATTTAAATTCATTTTTCGAGCATGCAAATATATCAATATCAGTGAAACTTGAATTATAGGATTCCAACATTCTATGAATAGGGCAGCGTAAGCCAGAGTTCGTACGACAAGAATTTAGTGCGAACAGAGTACGTGCACGAACCTGACGCGCATGAACTGTTCGGGGGACAGAATAACACAGCTTACTCGTTAGATCAATTGCATCAAAATTATTATGAACAATATCATGAAGCACATTGTCCTCCAGGTATTTTCGCCGGTTCTCCAAGCTGATAAGCTTGTACTTATCAAGAAGTTGGGAATATGACAGACTAGCTTTTGCCCGCAGCTCCGCTTGCGTGAAATTTTGAGCCCTCGTTACGCCCCTTGTTAGGTGCAGTTAAAAAATCAAAAAAATCTTTCATCCCCTATTTCACCACTTACGGGTAGAATTTTCAAAAACCCTCAAACACGTGTATATTTATTTCTCACCAAGAGCATACATTTTTAACTCCATGCTTCTTACTTCAAAAGTAACAGATTTCTCATACAAACTTTCAGAACTTATTTCATCCCGTTAGGGGTTGAATATTCAAAAACGCTCAAACACGTGTAGCTTTTATTTTTAACCGGAAACCTTAATATTTAATTTCATGCGTCTTACTTCAAAAATGACGAACTTACATACAAACTTAAATCCCCTATTTCACCCCCTTAGGGGTTGAATTTCAAAAAATCCCTTCTTAGTGGATGCCTACGTTACAAAAGGAACCTACTGTCAAATTTTCAAGTTTCTAACCCCAGCGGTTTAGGCTGTGCGTTGATAGATCAGTCAGTCAGTCAGCTTCTCCTTTTATGTATACATATAAATAAGTCTTAGTCCCATAACATCTGTAGCACTGTAGTATATTATCTTGGGATTATCTAAAATTCACCCCCCAAGTGCCGATTCCTATGACTAACCGAGCTGAAATTGAAGGAAGATGAAACTAGGAGTCAAGTTTATTTAGCAATAACGAAGTAAAGACCCCTGATGGTATGTCTACACCCGTGCGCTTTCATGTTCATCTTGCGCTTTAAACTTTCAATTCCTCTTGCGTCAAGCGCATGCAATATTGATTGCCATAAGAGGCACGCAGCTTATCGTCAACACCGGTGCGCCTCGGTCAGTCGTCAGTCGACACACAATAGACGGATTAGCGTGCGCTAGGGGCATGCGCTTTTGTCGAACTAGTACTAATGTTAGCGACACTACAATTTAATCGTTAAGGAGTGATTCTATCATTACAGTTATCACTAATATTGGTATGTCAGGATTGTGAGCAAGGTAAATGTAGTAAATAAAACCAACATAGACTCTCCACCACTGAGAGTACTTGTATTTGGGTTAGTGTTAGTAACATGAACTAGATCACAATATAATACTTTAGATAATTATTACAAGTTATTACAAGATCATAAAATAAGGACAAGCTAGTCAGATATAAAAGGTCAGACTTCTTCAGCTGATCTACACAGAATACTCTAGACGAGTGTTCTGTCGTACGGTCCAAGAAGCAATCCTCCGGGCCCACCGATCGAGCCTGTCTCCTCCTTCCAACGGGCAGTGGTGGTCCGATGTTGACGTCATGGTTAGTTAGGTGGCGGACAACAGATGGCGCTCACTCCACGATGTTCCCGACACTAAGGCATGCGCTACTGCATGCGCTATGGCGCTTCACGCATGCTTCAGACGAAGACGCAAGATGAACATGAAAGCGCACTGGTGTAGATATAGATATAGGTTTGCATAGTAGACCCTCCTGTAGATTAGTAGTAATCCCATGTAAAATTAGCTTATGCCCAGTTTGGCAATAGAAAAAGCTACCATTGGTAAGAAAAACGACTCGTTTTTGGCTATAGGAAAGGTTAAGAGGACGAGAAAGGGTGAAAAATAATATATGAAAATGAAAACACGCAAACGAAGCTGCGAGCAAGTACTCAATACAATTCCATCGTAACTGCCGCACTTTTGAGTTTATTATTTTTAACGAGATGTAACCCGATAAAAAATTAAAAATAATTAAAATGAAACTTGAACAATGAAGCATCATGCATCAGATAGTCTCAATATTTTCATTTCAATAAAATTGTTCGCTTCAGTACAAAATGGAACACTTTACAAAATTTTACTCTAAAATCGTGCTTCTGTTATAAAAATAACGTCGCAGGTAAGTTGTTAAAAGTTATAAAATAACGTAGAGTACCTAACATTTTGTTGAGTTTATAGTTTTCGTTCATAGATACAATAATTTGTTTTGTGATTTTCGCCGAAATTACCTAATAGGACTAGGGGCCAATTCGAGCAACATAAAAACCGACTTCAAACAAAACTAAAAAGAGTAAAATAATTACCGTATTATAAAACTAACAGTTTCAGAAGTCGGTGCAATTTTACACTGAACCAAATTTCAGGCACCGACTTCTGAAACTGTTAGTTTTATAATATGGTAGGTAATTATATTATATATAAGAGGAGCTCGTCGCTAAATAATTACAGCCGCATAGACCGATCTTCCGGGTTAAGCCACGCTTGCCGAGGTTGGTCTGTGGATGGGTGACCATTTACCACAGCGAGTTTCCTCCGTGCCTCGAAAAGCACGTAAAGCCGTTGGTCCCGGCTGTCATTTGTAGATCTTTGACAGTCGTTACTGTTGGTCAGAAGCCAGAAAGTCTGACAACCAGTCTTACCAAGAGTATCGTATTACCCAGTTACTGGGTTGTGGAGGTCTGATAGGCAGTCGCTCCATGTAAAATACTGATATTCAGCTGCATCCGGTTCGACTGGAAGCCGACCCCAACATAGTTGGGAAAAGGCTAGGCAGATGATGAATTATATTATATATATTTAGTTTTTTTTTTTGGAAGTCGGTTTTTACTTTTTTTTTTTTTAATATTATTTTATTTTTCTATTTTAAGTGGATCAGTCAATCATTCTTCTGTATCGCGGGTGCGTTTACAGACATAAATCTTCACTTGCACAAACACTCAGACCCTGAACAACTATTTGTAGGGGTCCCCGTGTTTTAGCCTAAGTATTTTATATCGAATTTCATTATGCCGACAACGATTCGCCGACGTAATGTTTGCCGAAGCAATGTTTTCCCTAATTTGATTTCGCCGAATGATTATTACCCACAACGATTAGTTAGCCAAAAATTCATTAAAAAAAATTGTTTTAGTCGCATACTTATTAAGCAAATGTTTAATTTGGTCACACAACGGAATGTAATGTTAATCCGACTCAGCGCACCTTGACTACACGTGGTCAGACTCTGTCCTACCCCTAGAGTATTTTCAAAAGCGTAGAGCCAGTCTTCTGACGGAGCAAACCCAGAAACACTTGCATGCTTGCTTGCTTTCTTGCTAGCAAGATGGGAAAATGAGCCATCTAACAAGTGTAAAGTGACCAATAATGCAGTTGACTAATGAAACAGTAACCAGCAGACTAGTCAGCGCAACAAAAAGTTACAAAATATAATTAGGGACTTTAACAGTTAGGCGTTTTAATTATTCAGCGAAACAAAAAGTGGCGAAAGATTTTCGGCCAGATAAGAATTAGCGAAACAAAGGGGATAGAACATTTTTGGCATAGCCCCCCCGCTGCCATTTTGTTTTTTTTTTTTTCAAGTTGCGGCGCCCGATTACACTAACATATATGGGTAGAGGACACTTAGACAAACAAAAAATATCGGGGATATGGTGCCCTAAAGTGTCACGTTGCCGAGATATTTGGACTTAAAGATTTCTTTTCAAGATTGCAGTGCACTTTGTAACTGGTAAATATGGATAGAGAACACTCAAACAAACAAAAAACATTCAGAGATATGGTGCCCTAAAGTGTCACGTTGCCGAGATATTTTGACTTAAAGTTTTTTTATTGCAGCGCACTTTGTAACTGGTAAATATGGATAGAGAACACTCAACAAACAAAAAATATTCAGAGATATGGTGCCCTAAAGTGTTACGTTACCGAGATATTGTATCGAGATAATCTTGAAAAATAATCTTTGAGTCCAAATATCTCGGCAACGTGACACTTTAGGGCACTATATCTCTGAATATTTTTTGTTTGTTTGAGTGTCTTTTACCCATATATGTTAGTTTCATCGTGCGCCGCAACTTGGAAAAAAAATGAAAATGGCGGCAGGGGCCTATGCCAGCTTCCATAGAAAAATGTTCGAACCCCTTTCGATATTCCAACAGAAAACCATTTAATTTTGTAGGCCATACAAATATTTGTTCCGTGAAAGATTGGAACGCGTGACCCGTAGCGCAGAAACTAACTCAGCCACTGCACCTAACGTATCGTCAAATTGATGCTATTAAATATAATACACGACACGTTTGGTGCAGTGGCTAAGCGATTGGCTTCTGCTTCACGGGTCGTGGGTTCGATTCCCACACGGAACAAAAATTTGTATGGCCTACAGATGATTGTTTCGGGTCTGGGCGTTTGTTTGTGAGATTTGTGTCTGTAAACGCACCCACGATAAAAGAGAAATCTTAGAGAGTAGCAAAGTTTAAAAAAAAAAAAATAGTCACATAAAAATTATCTAGGTATAGTTAATTAGGCCGAGATAAACTAATAATTCGCAATAATTTTACTTAATTTTAGTCGCTAATTGAGTTTATTTGTCAATATTAGGATATCGACAAATAAACTAAATTACCGACTCACGCTGATCATGAATTTTGTACACAATTTGATTTCCCTGGAGGGATCTTATTGATTTTGAAGCTAATAAAGTTATCCAGCCGTAATTAATTTGTGTCGCGTTGTTTTGATTACAAATAGAACTACCTACGTGCCGTGTGGTTTCCGCACAAATTTTGTAGATCGATATTGGAGCCAATTTTCTTATATACCAACTAAACTAAAATTAGAGAATTGATATCTACTTTAATTTAATTGATTAACAAACTACAAATAGATTGCTACTATGAACAATGAGCAATTGCTATAAACTTGCCTTCAAGAAACTATACGTAATGGTACACTTACTTCTTATTATCTACTGTGAGCTAACCCGAAGGATAGCTAGTAAAATAACAGAATTTACTAATAGGATTAATAGCTTTCTTGGGCGTTATTTAATAAAAACAGGATGGTACATAAGAACTGAATACTTTAATACAATCAGTTATTATTACAATGCAGGAATATCAGACACAGTCATAATTACAAAACAAAGCAACTATTATAACAATTGTGAACGTTCTTACAAACCAAAGATCGCAGCAAAAGAAGGGCGAGTACCGCACCGCATACTGTTTTATAGACCGTTTTGACAGGTCGTGAAGTAAATATGTCAAACTACCGCCACGACATCATTAAATCCCTAACACGGCCATACTGACAATTCACGCGTCCTCGCGTGATAATGTCTTCATCTTCAAGTCAAATCTTCACTCCTCATTTCCGGGCTTCTAGATAGTCATTGTCCATCAACCAGGTCAGCCATCCATGTCAGCCATCCATGTCAGCCATCTAGGTCAGCCATCTACTTCAGGTTTTCAGGTTCAGCAGCACAGCCCAGCATCAGGCCAGCATCAGGTTCACAGAAGCCTCCTCCTTCGAACAAAAGTAAACGGCAATAATTCCGCTCGGTCACACCTGACCACTCATCGTCAATGATGACGTTCATCAATAAAGTTCACAATTACATTCACAACTCTGTGAAATGTAAACAAGGGAGTAATTAACCAAACTAGTTATAGGTTAGACAGAGCCCTCAGGTTGTCTTACATATAAAAACATCAACTCGGAGTTTAAACTAGCAGAGCCCTCAGGTTACTAAAAAACATGTACAGAGCCCTCAGGATGTACGAAATACCAAACCAGAGTAGGTACATGAACCAAACTGGTTTAAGGTTAGACAGAGCCCTCAGGTTGTCTTATACATAAAAAACACCAACTCGGAGTTTAAACTAGCAGAGCCCTCAGGTTACTAAAAAAACATGTACAGAGCCCTCAGGATGTACGAAATACCAAACCAGAGTAGGTACATGAACCAAACTGGTTTAAGGTTAGACAGAGCCCTCAGGTTGTCTTATACATAAAAAACACCAACTCGGAGTTTAAACTAGCAGAGCCCTCAGGTTACTAAAAAAAAAACATGTACAGAGCCCTCAGGATATACAAAATACCAAACCGCATCCTCGTTCGATTGTCTTCATTTCTCTGCTGCAGGCAGAAGCTCATCATAAATCGATGACGCCCTGGGACGATGCTCGACGTTGCACGGTGCCTTGGACTGTAGCTCGGGATCACCTGATGTACTTAAGCACGACTCATACTCGTGACTGGCAGCGACTAGACCAGGCGTGGTTTCTTAATTGTTAAAATCCGCACCTGTATAACATAAAAGCACACATTTTTAGCAAAGCCACAGGTATCTCTTCAGCAACGAAACTTGCTAAAGAGAACTCGTAAGACCGCGCAGGCCTACGTAAACTGCCAATCATCAGGCATCACCCATCGTAATGGGTCCCGTAGATCCCGTAGGATCTAGCCAAAACAGAAGCCATAAGCCAGAGGCTTAGGCCACCGAAAGTCATAAGCCAGGGGCCCAGACCAAACAGAAGCCTTGAACCAGGGGTTCAGGTCAAACAGAGGTCTCCTGGTCGTTCACCGTCCTCGGTTGCACCAGAAACATCTTTTTCGGAAGCACTCAGAGGCACGAAGGGAGTATCCTCTCCCTCTTCGTCTGGATGAGTCCTGCTTGCACTCGAAATACCAGCAGGACCAGCAGGAGCATTTGAAGGCTCACCGGCATCATCAGGGTTGTTGTCATCGCAATCTGCATGAAAAATTGGTAGTTAAGTAACCATGATGACAAAAGCCTTTGCCTATTATTTCGTTCCTCACACATTCAAGGCCCTCATACAAAATACATTCTCTCACACCAGATTAAAGCGCTTCGCTTTCAAAAGTATGCATACATCTTCATACAATTATGTCTCGCTCATACTCATACTTAAACTTGTACGAGTTCCCACGTTAAAAACGCGGACCAGGACTAAGCCTGCCAGGACAACACCTGATACGCATACATAGTACACGTCACCCGGGACTACACCCGATGCGCGTTCAGAGAACACGATTTCCAGGACAACACCTGATGCGTATACAAAGTACACGACTTCCGGGACAGCACCATGTACTGAGCAGCAACCCGCGTCGTCCCGGCACAGGAGCCGGCCAACAAGCGCAGCTCACACCGCCCGTGGCAGCGCGCGTGTGACCCTGTACGGCCCTCGCATCCAGTGGTCCACCATCACCGGACTGGCAATCATCATCTGCAATCTGGTCAATCACCAGCCTCGAAGAAAGCGGAGCATGCGTCAGGGTCCATACGCCGCGCCAGTGCACCATATGCTCGGCAGCTGCCTGGGTCGTATTCTCGAAGGCAGTAATGCTCAGCGTAGCGCCCATTTGGCAGCGCTCGCATTACGAGCCTCAGATGCCAGGATAAAGTTTGTCCACAACCTGTGAACATTTGATAACAAACAAGGTCATTAAAAATTAACAACAATAATTGAGTTCTCATAGCCTGGGGGTAAACACATATGTTAGGTTCCACATAGATCATGTTTATCACTATGCACTTTTATACATTTCTACACGTTATAAGTTAATGAGCGATGCCACACAAAGCCTTATACGCTGAAAACAGGATACCAATTCAATGCCATACAAGGCCTTACATGAAATGTATATGACCAGACAATCTCGACGCCACTCAAGGCCTTACACGAGAACGACACGGAGCAATGCCTTATGCCAAAGCCTTCCAGGCCTTACATGCTGAGTCAAACATAATGTCTGTTCCCAATCAACTCAATGCCGCACAGGGCCTTATATGAGTCCGCTCCAGGTCACCCTGATATCCACGTAACTCGCTCGCACTTCAGTACCTGACGGCGATACACATGGTGGCATGACGCAATTGCACTTGTAGCACATCATGTCTCACTAGGCAGCACCACCGACGCACGAGTCCATGCGAGGTTCGACGTGTTGCAACAGGTCGGCAGATTCTCCGTCCCGTGTTGCGAGTCCTAGAATCAACTTCCAACACATTTAAATTAACAATTACGATTAGACGGATTCGTAAAAAGGAAGAACGTTCACAATTATTAACAAGTAGGTAGGTACTAGTATTTTTTTTTCAAGATATCTTTCTATCTTGTAACAACTTGTACACTATCTAGAAATCAACACAGAAAATAAGATAGGCGATGGAGCCTATCCCACTTCTGATGTGAGCTAACCCGAAGGATAGCTACTAGCTAGTAAAATAACAGAATTTACTGATAGGATTAATAGCTTTCTTGGGCGTTATTTAATAAAAACAGGATGGTACATAAGAACTGAATACTTTAATACAATCAGTTATTATTACAATGCAGGAATATCAGACACAGTCATAATTACAAAACAAAGCAACTATTATAACAATTGTGAACGTTCTTACAAACCAAAGATCGCAGCAAAAGAAGGGCGATTACCGCACCGCATACTGTTTTATAGACCGTTTTGACAGGTCGTGAAGTAAATATGTCAAACTACCGCCACGACATCATTAAATCCCTAACACTACAATAATGTAAAAATATTGAACTAATTTCTGAAAAAAATATTTACGAGTACCCACCGTTCGTCATAACTTTCATGTATTTAATACTTATTTAAGATTAACTTGTATTTCTCATTATCAGTGAACTAGCTGTACCCGGCATGCATTGCAATGCACGTTTTCCTACTACTTAGTAACCTACCTACTACTTATCTACTACTTACCTACTACCTACCTTCACAAACAAAATCAAAATAGTAACAAAAAATTAAAACCATTTTCATGCACGCGGTAAATAAATGAAAAATATGGACATACTGAGATAATTTCGTTTTTTTTTAATGTCATAATTTTCTTTCGTAAGAACCCCTGACAATTACGAATACAACTAAAAAAAAATAGCGAAATCGGTTCAGCCGCTCATGCGTGATGCCGTGATTAAGGGAATTAGGGATTCATTTTTGTATAGATTGTATTCTTTTTGAGGAATAAATATCTTGTGGCTAAATAATTACAACCGCATAGACCGATCTTCCGGGTTAAGCCACGCTTGCCGAGGTTGGTCTGTGGATGGGTGACCATTTACCATAGCGAGTTTCCTCCGTGCCTCGGAAAGCACGTAAAGCCGTTGGTCCCGGCTGTCATTTGTAGATCTTTGACAGTCGTTACTGTTGGTCAGAAGCCAGAAAGTCTGACAACCAGTCTTACCAAGAGTATCGTATTACCCAGTTACTGGGTTGTGGAGGTCTGATAGGCAGTCGCTCCATGTAAAATACTGATATTCAGCTGCATCCGGTTCGACTGGAAGCCGACCCCAACATAGTTGGGAAAAGGCTAGGCAGATGATGATCTTGTTCTAACAGACAGCGTGAGAAAGACAAGAACTAAGTTGGAGATGTCAAACTCCGTGTTTTTAGTCGACATACTTTCCTACGTGTTCCGTGCCTCGGGGAGCACGTTAAACCGTCGGTCCTGGGTGTCATACGAATACCCATGACAGTTGTTACGTGTAGTCAGAAGCCTGAAAGTCTGACAACCGGTCTAACCTTAAGATACCGACATTGCCCAGTGACTGGGTTGCGAAGAGCTGATGGCAGCCGCTCCGTGTAAAATACTGGTATTCAGCCGCATCTAGTTAGGATAGAATAGAATAGAATATACTTTATTGTACACCAAAATTGTAACATAGCTCTTATACAATATAACTTAGTGAAGGGTACAATGGCGGTCTTATCGCTAATAGCGATATCTACCAGACAACCTTAGGATGGACAGGAAAACAATGAATAAGATAGGGGGGATAGTCCGTGGTGTACTGCTGGAAAATATATATACTATATACTACACACAATACATAGACATAATACTTACATTTAAAAATTATATATATATATTATATATATTGTTTATATGTATAAATATGTTATATAGTTAAGCGATAGGGAAAAACAAGGTAGGTTGATGATGAGGTATTGATATCATGAAGAAATAGAAATGTGTTGAGAGTAGAAATGATCTTTGACTAATTTTTTAAAGGAATCCAGTGACTGAGCTTGTCGTACTGGCATCGGCAGCGCATTCCACAAACGTATAGCCTGGACTGTGAACGATTTGTCATGGAATTTGGTAGCATGCGAGGGCATTGAAAGTCTCAAATCTTCCGATGATCTTAAGTCTCTAGTATGAGTGTCATGAAGGAACTTAAAACGTTCTTTGAGATAAAAGGGGGTTGCAGGATTGAACAGAATACTGTAAAGGATGATAGGATGTGAGTTGATCAAACATAGTTGGGAAAAGGCTAAGCAGAACCAAGTGCATAGCTAGCAAAAGGTTTGAAAACACTGGCTTACAAAATAAAACAATTGATAGAAACTAAATTTTATTGGCCTGGCTTATTACAAGATTTTGTTGAGAGGCAGGGTAAGTAATGAAACACTCAGTTCGGGAGTCTAGAAACGATTGTCTTGATGATTTCACTGCGTGGTGGTTGTGGACTGCGTCGACGAAGTGCCTCTGCTAGTTGACCGGCCGAAGTGCAGTATGATGCGCCATGATGCTGGCTGGCTGTGGGACTCGCTGCTTGCTGCTCGATTGAATGCTGAGCTGCTGAAGGAGTGATGATGTGGCTGCCGAGGCTGCGAAGGTTGTGTGTGACGTCACCAGTGTGGAAACACTGTCTGTGACGATCACGTCGGGGTCACCAATGTGGAGAAACTAGGTGAAGTCATTTGCTTGAGTTGAATATTACTTTTTTTTTGTAACTGAATTATTGAACTGTAAATTATTGAGGCTGATTGGGTAGGTACTTAATCTCAATCATTTGTACGCCTTCTGGCACGACATAGCGAACTCTTTATTAACTTTATACCATTATTATTGTACCTGTGTTAAACAAGTGAATAAATATGATGTCTGTTTCCTTTTCTTCTTTTTATATTCCTGTTTATATATTCTATCACTTATAAATTAAATCATAATATTTATCTATCTTAATAATAATTGTTTGCTGCACCGAACGACGTCATTACGTCGGCGCCGGCTGTCACTGAAAACCAGCGCTGGGGCTCTGTCTTGCATAGGGTCGCAGCATAATGCTGAGCGATAGCCGTTTTGCGTGGATATGATGACGCATGTTTCCCTCAACCTTCTCATTTTTTGTTTTTTGTTTTATTTTCTTTTTGCGTCATGTTTACCGCAAATAAACGTATTTTCTTTCTTCTTTCAAATAATTTATGACTTAAATGACAGAGTGTATTGTTACCGACATCCGGTCCTGCATACACTAAGTCGACTTCGTAATAGAAATTAATCATTTTGTTATTCGTATTATAATTGAATTGTTAAGTTAACCGCTTTATTTATTGCTATATTGATTTTAAATAATAATTGTTATTAAATAACAATCATTTTTGACGCCGTCCGCTTGTCAGCTTCCGGCGCGGCTCACCGAATATTCGTTTTGGGGAATTATAAATTAGTTTGTTAATGATTAATCATGAATGTTATTGTTAATAATTAATATTTAACATTACACAGATTATTGAGTTATTATGGATTATGTTTAGATTCACAAAAATTTATAAAAGCCGATGTAGTAGGTACTTAGTTTAAGTCAGTCGTGTTGTAACTATCGCTAAGTGCATTAATTGTAAGGGGAAACTCTGCCCAATTTTGTAGCAAATATAAAAGTTATAAATGTACGTGTATTTTCTATTACAACCATCCTGACTACCCATCGTTACAATTAGGGTGGTAACGGAGCTTCGCCTCCGCCTCCGTTACTGCGGAAGTTCCGCAAGAAATCATATCTTCGCATCCGCCTCCGCATAATTTTTGCGGAGTTGTAACGGAGGTTTATTTACGTCATAATCATAGAACAATAACGCGCGAGCAGCGACGCTCGACAAGAATCAACGTGTGCACAGTGGCAAGGCGGTTGGGGTGGGGGCGGCCGATGTCAAATTGACAATTATAGTTTAATTTGTCAAATTAATGTCAAACTGTAAAATATTATTTGCCTCCTTAATTTTGATTACCAGAAGGTAATGTTTATTTAAGTGTACGGAATGTACGTATTTGAAATTTTTTTTTTTGACTTTCTATAAACCATAAACTTGTATTTTTTTCGCATCCACTTTCACCTCCGCCTCCGTTAACCTCCGCATTCGCGGAGGTGAAACTCGTCGCCTCCGCATCCGCCTCCGCCTCTGCTAAGAAGGCCTCCGTTACAACCCTAGTTACAATATTTATTTAAATTAATTACCAATTCAAACTTGGCACTTGTTTCTACATGTTTCTATCCAGCCTGAGATTAATGATTTAAAGGTAATGGCCCATTTAGTGTGAAAAATATACCTACGGCGTACAGAAATGAAACATGGCGAGAATCAAAGACAAACGATTATACTTTTCAATGGTAAGTGGCGCATTACTGTGGCTGATGGGGATCATGAAATAATAATAATAAAAAAATGTAATCTTAGGTAGATTAAAAGTATGAAAACTTCCGATCGGTTACACGCTACACAGCTATTAAGTCGTTCCATGTCAACAAAATCCAAATCGAGAACCAAACAATCACTCAAGTAAACACGCCAAAATAGTTAATTGTATCGGAATAATATAGAAATTCGGAAAAAGCACAGATCACAACGACGAATGACGAAGGACTGCGAAGGGCGAGGTTAGGAAGGCGCTGCCGATGTTTTTCTACCCGCTGTGGGCCAGGCAAGGCATTGTATTATTGCGCGAGCGCAACAAAGCTGGTTATCAACTCGGGTGAGACAGAGGCAGCAATATACGTGTCATTACCTGACCGAACGAGTTTGCTTTATGATTGTGATGATGATATTTTTATTTAACAAAACAATGGCAAAGTAAGTCTGTTTGTTTCATTTTCAAGTCTAAACCACTGAACCGATTTTGATTAAATTGCCATGTAGAGATATACCTATTGGATTTGGAGACGGACATAGTATACTTTTTATCCCAGTGACATGTTTCCATGGGATAAAATAATTTACAGACGGGCGAAACCGCTGTGGTGCAGCTAATTATTATCCAATTTTTATTGGTCTACTGCAAGATCTCTCCATTGAATTAATTTTTTCTTTTTACATATAATGAAAAGTGGGCTACGCCTGCATTATTTACCACCATTTTCGTTTTTGTACAAAAACATTTTTGAATCGGGTCGGATTATGGGCCATGACCTTTCTTGAAACATCTTTGCTTCAACAGAAAATAATATTAGCTTGTATGCAAATTGCTAGTATATTACATTAGTAACTTCATACCTGCGTGCAAGTTTCTTGCAGAGAAACAAAACTTTAAACAAAGTTCAAAGTTAGCAGTTGAATGTTAGTTGCAGAACTAGCTAACGATGTAACTAAATGTGGGAGCAAATTGATTTATCTGCTGATTCAATTGGGTAAGGGTGACAGTTTCATCAATAAATAGTTTGGAGAGTTTGAGTGCTGAGAATTGCCAAACTTGAGTGGCAGTGGGCGGGGCACATTGCTCGCAAAATGGATGGCCGATGGGGCCGAAAGTTTCTGGAGTACCGGAAGGCGCAGCGTGGGTAGGCCGGTAGATAAGGTAGACCAATGACCTGGTCACGGCAATCTACTGGATGCGACAAACACAGGACCGGTCGATGTGGCGATGCTTGGGGGAGGCCTATGTCCAACAGTCGATGTCGATGTCGGTGTAGAAATTGTAGCCAGAGAATAGTGACATTATTAATCGATTTATGAATACTAAGCTCTACTGGATGCTACCGAAGGTGTGTTATGCAAAGCTTATACACATAAACCAAATAGGTATACAATACATACTGGCCTGCGAGCGGCGGGTTTGGGGACCCGTCGCTCGACCAGTAACAGGCCCGAGAAGGCGGCGCGCCGTGTTCTGCGCGCGCCTCTCAAGAGGACGTAGGGCAAGGCCTCATAGAAGGAGAGGTCCGCCAGGGGCTGGCGGACCGAGCCCTACCGGGGTTGCAGTGCATGCAGCTGCAAATCCCGCGACCCCGGCCGTAGGTCAGTAAAACGAACACCGTGGGTTTTTAGCCGGTAAGAGTCCGGCTCTGTAATACGTCTCCATCTTCTTCCGAGGGAGGGTGTCCATGAGGATTTTCCCACGATAACAAAGGTATACAATACATACCTCCAGTTTCTGAATTGAGAAATCAAGGATAAGCAGTACTTAAGTAACATTTGAGTACGGAGTTATCAAAACAATGACGAATTTCAAAGCATTTTTTTGACAACTCCGTACTTAAATACTGCTTAAGTATTGCTTATCCCGAATTCTCAATTCAGAAACTAGAGGATAGACTTTGGTGTAGTAGACCTACATGTGTAAAAGTTCGTCCGGAGAAATACTACCACCATACCTAGTTCTACCGCCAAGCAGCATCGCTGTGCTCCGGTTTGAAGAGCCTATACTCTTCTACTCTTCTCTCTTCTGGTGAAATTACAGGCACACGAGACCTTTCAACTTTGTCTTTAAACTTGATAATGCATCAGCAACCCTCTTAGAATTGTAGGTATATAGCCCATTACCATTTACCATGCGTAGGCCGCTGGCCTCAGTGCAAACATCAGTAAAACTACATTGAAAAAAAAAAAACATTTAAAATGCTTGGTAAACGGATCGAAAAACGTGACAAACTCGACTCACTTGCACTTTGTAAATACTCGTTCCAACGCATCCAATTTAAAATCCGCCGGCACTTCCCTAGCGGAAAATTGCGAAAAAAAAACATAACATTTTCTGTCTACATCGGTCAAAGGAACTTCACTTCACTCATATTAATATTTCAACCATAAACAAACATTTTTACCCTCATTTCGCTGCACTACGGCCGAAGGCGTAAATCATAAATTTAAAAATAAATTCGCAATATCTATACAACTTTATTCCTTATACGAAAAGGTTGGTTTTCCATTGTTTATTAATAGTTTAAAGTTTGTTTGAAACTACGTCAACTAACCTAGTGTCTTTGGCTTGTTTGTAGGGGATATAAGTTCTATTTTAGAGGGATTTTAAATCTTTCTACACTGGAATGGGTAAATCTAGCGTGGAAAGTTATTATACCAGTTTTGTATTGGATCTGTTTGGTGAATTTTGTGATGTTTTTATTCTTCTTTGGGGACGAATGGAACTGAACGAATATTCGGCACATTTAGTATTAAAAGTAGAGTGTGAGAATATTCGTTTAGTATTCGGTAATCGACATATTTGGTTTTAAGATATTCGTGTTGGGCCGCATTGTTCTGTTTTGTTGCCGAATATTTTCGGTTAAATTGATTCAGTTTTAAAACTGATTGAGACAAATTGTCCAGTGAATATTGAAGGTTTTTAAACACTCATACAAATAGCCTACAGGATTCTGAAAATAAAATAAAACAAAGCCTTTTCAGTTATTACCATTATTTTTATTTCAAATTAAATAGTTATTAATCAAAAAAGAAACAGAAACGAAATACAAAACAAAATTCCTACTAATGTCATAAATGCGAAAGTAACTTTGTCTATCTGTGACGCTTTCACGCCTAAACCTCTGAACCGATTTTGATGAAACTTAGTACAGAGATAGTCTAGAAACTAGTGAAGGACATAGGCTACTTTTATCCCGAAAATACGGAATACGCGATAAACGATATCCACGCGGGCGTAGAATATAGAATATCGTATAATGTTCATAATATGTCCTTCTAGAGCGTTTTCATTGACATCCGCCTCATAAAGGAGATCATTCATTTTCGGCCCAAAAACCAAAGTCAAAAAGTTCCCAAAAAGTTTGGTCCGCAGCGGATGGATGCGGGCTGCCCAAGACCGGGATGGTTGGCGATCCCTGGGGGAGGCCTACGTTCAGCAGTGGACGGCAATAGGCTGATATGATGATGATGATCATAAAAATAAGTTTAAGTTTTAAAAAATCGAGATAACCGAGAATCCCGGAAAACCGGTTTAGTGACGGAATAAGAATCGTTAAACCGGTTTTCTAATATACCTGCGGTTTTGTGACCCCTAACGTGAATGATCTCCTTTATTTCTCAAAACGCCTAATCATACTCCTTTAAATTTTTGCCATTTAAACTTAAAACCGCAACTTTGTCTTATCACATCATTCCTCAATCTATCATTCAAAGTTACACCGCACGTACTTCGCAACGAACGCATTTCCACGGCATTTATTCTACTTTCATGACTCACTTCTAAACATAAGCGTAGGTACCAGCACACCATTATGGACAGCCAGTCGTGCTTTTTTGGACAGCGACTGGTTAGCTGCAATCACATGCATAGCATCGTTCACTTTGTTTCCCGCATTTTCTCTCCTTTCCACATCTTCGTCAACCTTACCATCTCTTGTAAACATTATTTCCCAAATAAATAAACTCCTTAGTAGTAAAATTACAACTACTCTTCTAGTTACAAGGGATATAAGGTCCTTCACCCCATCTTTAATACATTTAACCCTCTTCCACGCGCGGTGTATATTTTTACCCCACGTATACAATTCTTCATGTAGGTAAACGTGATAAAAGCGCTGTGATTATTATTCAGAATCACGGAACGCGGCCGCGACGTTGCGTATTAGACACGTTCAGATACTGTGCGTGGTGGCATGTTGTTATAGACGTATTTACTGGAAAATACCGTATGTAAAGAGGGTTAACAAAAATGTAGGAAGTAAACATGGTTTTGCGGATGTTAAATTAAGTAGAGGATTCGAGCGGGCTACAAATGCACCCCAGAGCGTTAGATGTGCTATGCAGCTATGCTGCGAGAATATAAAAGCTAAGCTACGAAACTATGTGACCGTTTCCACTGATGCTAAGCTATGTAGCGGAGCAAGTAAGATGTGCTATGAAAATGCACCGCCACAAGGTAGCTGTGCGAGGAAGATGCGCAGCTCGAGCTATGCGACGTATCGACAATAGGCAAGGCACGGGAAGCGGCGACGCGGTGCTCTGATAGTTACACCACTCGCGACCATCCATAGCACGCATCCTTCCATATAAAAGAAACGTAGCTTAGTTGAATTAGTTTCCACCAGTGCTATGCTATGTGAACCAATGAATATGATTGGTGGATATCAAACGCATCCATAGAAACGTTGCATAGCACATCTCAGGTGGAAAAGTAGCCTTAAATTAATGAATATTATTTTAATATCCTCGTATTACAAGCAGAACGACTGTGAATCCTTTCACAGTGATCTGCGACTGCGGGGTCCCGAGAAGGACAAGTGTGATAAGGAGGGCTTTATCAAAGTCGAGAAGAAGAAGAGACAGCCCACTTCTCGGAACCAGTGTGGTATTATATGGCATTGACCGGACCGAACCACCTGCTGCGACCTGCTGTACCAACGACGCTGCTATACTTGTCTCGGCTGCATTACGCTACAAAGGCCCATGAGATTGTAGAGTACATCCAGGTGAAGCCCAAGTCCACCCTGAGGGTCGAACGGTTGGAGTCTCGCCACAATATGAATTTCAATTCCTTTGTAGTGAGAGTGCCGACTGAACACCTGTCGACGTTCATGAAGGAGGAATTTTGGCCGAGAGGTGTAGCGTTCCGACGATTTCGGGGCCGGCTTCCAGACACCGCGCGACACACGACGCCGACTCCTCGTGTGAATTAGTGTTTATATTTTATTGTACTAGTATTTTTTTTATGTTAGTTGTAAGTTTTATATTGTATTGTATTATTGTAATTTGTTAATATATATTTTTATGTAGTGGTTTCGCCTAGCTTCCACGACACAGGGAATCTTAGTGTGGAAGCTAGTGCCAAATGTAAGTTTATTTCTTCAATAAAGATTTCCTTTATTCACATTTTTTTACATATTTAGTTACATTTTTAAATATTCTAATATAAAAAAAAAAACATTTAAAAATAAATAAATAGTATCCCACCGGCATCGGGAACAAGGTCCAAGCCGCCGGCAGTCAGGGCTCCAGAGAAAGGAACCTCCTCACTATGCGTGCCGTATCCAGGAGTACTGCTTTTTGTATCAAGCCCTTGATCCAGCCATCCAACGAGAGCCTCTTAAGGTGTTGATCGAGGCTCTTGGCTATGAGGTCATTCGCCGTAACGACTATCGGAACAATGACTGCTGAGTCCACATCCCACATGGCGACAACCTCGTGTGCTAGATCAAGATATTTTAATTGTTTATCTTTCTCAGCTTTCACGAGGTTCTCGTCATGAGGGACCGTGATATCAACAATCATTGTGCGGCGCTCTGATCGATCTATTACCACTATATCAGGCTTATTGGCAACAATAGTCCTGTCAGTGATAATAGATCGATCCCAGTACAGTGTGGCATGACCATTCTCGAGAACTGGGTCGGGCACATACCTGTAGTACGGTACTTCCGATTCGACAAGGTTATATTTTAGAGCAAGTTGCTGATGAATAATCCTGGCCACCAGGTTATGTCTGTGCAAGTATTCTCCGTTGGAAAGACGAGAACAACCGGAAATAATGTGTCGGATAGATTCTCCCGGACGGTGGCATGCCCGACAGATGTCAACCGTGCCATTCTTCACAATATATTTCCTATAATTGTTCGTCATCATGACTTCGTCCATAATTGCACAAACAAAACCTTCGGGTTCCCCGAAAAGGTCACCAAACCGTAGCCAGGATACGGACGCTAAAAAGTCAACATCGGGCCCATGAAGGGCTCGATAGAAGCGCCCGTGTAGCTCCTTGCTTTGCCATACTTCCTCGCGATCATTGGTACTAAGTACTACAGGCTTGCGCCAGTTCTCTTTAGCCAAGGCGAGCGGGGTAAGGCCCCTGTCCACTGCGACCACATCCCGATGCATCTCCCCTTCAGCTTGGAGGAAATACTCCCTGAGACTGTACACTTCGCGATTGTGTAGGGTCTTAGCGTTTAAAAAGCCTCGACCCCCACACTTTCGCGGAATGTACAGCCTCATCACTGAAGAGCGTGGGTGATGCATCCGATGTACAGTCAGCAGTGCACGGACCCTTCTATCCAGGGCGTCAAGATCAGTCTGAGTCCACTTGAGTATGCCGAAGGAGTACATCAAGACCGGCATGACCCAACCGTTAAAGGCGCGCACCTTGTTTCCGCCTGATAAAAGACTTTTCAATACTTTATTCAGGCGGCCAAAGAAGCGCTCCCGTAACGATTGCCTCATGTCGGCCTCACTGATGCCTAAAGCCTCCGACATACCCAAGTATTTGTAGGTCCCAGTTGGGGAGAGGGATCTAAGTTGTATGGAATTCGAGAGTTGGATTCCCTCGGATTCCACAATCCCCCCTCGCTTTACATGCATGACCGCGCATTTGTCCACACCAAATTCCATCCTGATAGAGTTACTGAAGTTTTCAGTTACCTTCAGTAACTCCATCAGTTGCAAATCAGTGGGGGCAAATAGTTTTAGGTCATCCATGTATAGGAGGTGGGATATAACTTGACCTTCTCTCCTCAACCGATAGCCTAGCCTTGTTCCCTCCAGCAATGTACTTAGGGGGTTCAAGGCTAAGCAAAACCACAGCGGACTCAGACTGTCTCCCTGGAATATACCTCGCTCGATCCTTATCGGTTCCCCTCTCCCCAGAATCTCTCGACATCCCGGATAGCGAAGGACCGTTCTCCATTGCCTCATACATGACATCAGGAGGGTGCGAAGAGTTGTATTTATTTTATACAACTCCATCACCCTCATGAGCCATGTATGTGGCACCGAGTCATAGGCCTTCTTATAGTCTATCCAACATGTCGACAGATCCTTTCGGGAGCGACGAACTTGTTGGCTAATGGCCATGTCAATGAGGAGAAGCTCTTTAGTACCGCGGGACCCACTCCTACATCCATTTTGAGAAGGAGACAGAATATAATTATTATCAATATGATTAGAAATTTTGACTCTCAAAATGGATGTAAAGAGTTTATAGACCGTCGGTAAACATGTGATCGGCCTATAATTCTTGGGTTCCGCGGTACTACCAGATTTATAGAGCAGGTGGGTAACTCCAGTTGTAAGAAATTGGGGTAGCGACCCTGACTCCAAGGACGATTGGAATTGGGACGCCAAGCAAGCGTGCGAACTACGTAGCCACTTAATCCAAAAATTATGCAGCCCATCCGGCCCCGGAGACTTCCAATTGGGCAATGTACGGGCTGCAGTGGCTACGTCTTGGGGGCTGATTACAATTTCCCCCATTTCCGGTATTGTTTCGCACGCTCGTTCGATATCCCGCATCCAATCACCTTCGGTGTGAGCGACAGGCACCGACCAGATGCTGCGCCAGAATGAACTCATGGCATCATCATCCGGTAGGCGCATATCACTCACACCTGGGACAGGTCGCTCCCAAGTTCTATATACCCGCCTTTGGTCACTCTGGAAAGTGCGATTCCGAGTATATCGCTCCACACGTCGCTTATATCTCCTAATGCGGTTTGCCCATGCATAAACCTTCTGCTTCAGGAAGTCGATGCGCTCTGTGACACGGGACATATAATCTCGAGGGCTGATATCAGTCCCCGAGAACGCCCGCCTCACAAAGCGCATCACTCTCGGGCGTGTGTTGCCCTCCCTGAAGCAGATCAGCTTGCCAATGAGTGCTCTAGCCCCGTCGATACGACGCTCAATCCTGCACTGCCAAGCCGGTACGGCGGGTTTCGGTCGTGTAGCTCGTTCATTTTGCGTAAGTTTAACGTGAGCTACACGACATGCCGCAATCGCCGCGCAGTACAGGATCGAGTGGGTATCGCCGAGGTCTTCGCTGCCATCAAAATAGTTTGACAGCAGCGAATCCAGAGCACACACCAGCGCCCGATTCTTTTTATGCATGGGCAAACGAGGTAAGCGTGGTTTTAATTCTGGCGGTGTGGCCCGATATTCCAAGATCGCACCCTCCAGAGCGCTCCTCAATTCGTCACTGCACTGGCTACTTACGTTAATAACCGCACCGTCAGATTCCCCATCAACACGAATGGGCCGCGGGGACACAGCAAGAAGCTGCGGCTGCTCCGCAGCCTGCACTGGGGGTGTGACGGCACGGTTATTCTGTTCTTCAGAGCGAAGCCGCTCAAGTACGGCGTCGTCCAACCTACGATTTCGTTGGATGACACGCACCTGATCCGACAGTCGCTGGGTCGAAACGTTGATGGCTGGCTCAAGCACCTGAAACAAAGACAGCATCCTATCTCGGTACGCAGTGAGGTTAATTCCCCCCTCTGTAGCCCCATAATATGCGCGCATGACGTTTTCATTGATGGACTGAGTCCATCGCATGCGCGACACATTTCCACCGGCAGCGGGGACTCTGTTCGGGGCCAGTCGGTCTCGAAGTCCCAAGCTAGCTGGCGGCCGGGCTCCTCCCCGACGACGTACAGGTGGTGGCGACGACGGCGGGGAGAAATACTCGTCGCTGGAGCTCGACGCTACTGCAGCTGCGGGCGGGGCTGGATCCAATTCCTGCTGCTGCGAGGCGGAGCTCGGCGACGAGTCCGGAGGTGGTGGGTGTGCGTGGTGGTTTCTGGCGCGAGCTTTTGATCGTGTCAACATACTCGTAGCATTTTAATTTTCTTCATAGTGGGTCCTGTTTTTATGAGTGACATATGTCATCTTCGTCTATTGAGATATTTTCCAATAAAGATTTATTATTATTACATGGAATTAAATACTAGAGGCAAAACGTTGGTGTACAGATTCCTGTCATAGTAGAACACCTGTAGGTAGTTTACGCTTTGAGGATTACAGGCGTGAGTATACAGGGTGTAAACGAATTCGTGTAATTCCTTTAAACCGCGTGAATCGTTGTCACAGATTGACCCTGCATGGGGTTTTTTAACTGACTTCAAAAAGGAGGAGGTTTTCAATTCGTTTTTTTTGTTGTGTTTTTTTTTCTCGTTATCTCCGCCAATTATGAATGGATTTTGATGATCCTTTTTTTGTTTGGATGACCATACTTCAGAGGTGGTCCCATAAAGGTACATTTTATCGACATTGATTCAGCGCTTTTTGAAAAAAACAACAAAAACAAAAAACTTAAATGACGTTTTGGTTTGTGGTTCCCTTCAGCAAAAGTTTTGATGAGGACTTTCAATCTCAGTTTCAGACAAACAATGTATGTATGTAAAAACCGACCTCAAAAAAAACTAAAAAGTGTAAAATAATTACCATAATAGAAAAATGAACAGTTTCAGAAGTCGGTGCAATTCTACACTGAAACAAATAGAAGCAACCGACTTATGAAACCGTTAATTTTACATTATGTTAATTATTTTACACTTTTTAGTTTTTTTTTTGAAGTCGCATTTTACTTTTATTTAAAGTTTTTTATTTCAAATTCAACAAAATATTCTTCAGTTTCTGAGTCATTTTAGCAGCCATAGTTAACTGACTGCACGGAGCGATATCGTACTAGTCGTGCCCGCCAGCTGTTTCGCCGTAATTTCATTAATTTATGCGTGGCATCAAAATGTCTTATCACATGTTTTTTTTTTACCAATTTTTTTTTCTTGTTATCTTGTAATTGGTTTAGAAAGGACAGCTTATAAAAACCGTGAGAAAAAATAAATACAAAAATGTTAATCTGTCTAAATCCCGTTCGGGTTTAATCTATGCAAGGAATTAATTACACGAATTTTTTTACAACCTGTATGGATGTATACCTATTATTTAATCGTGCTGCGCAATTATAATAGTGCATGCTGTCGTAGGGAGTTGACGCCACCCGGTGCGGCGGACCTCTACAAAATGTATGAAAATTTAGTCAGCAACTTGTGGCCGGCCACTAGTGCCTGTCGCAAGTGGCCCGTATGAAACTGTACTAAAGTATCAACCAAAACGGCATAACAGTTCTTCTCCAAAGTTGATGGGGTACGAATGTAGACCACTCCAGCGTCTAAGGAGTATGAAGGCGCGAGCTTACTAGTGATAAAAGTATTAGCTATTTATTTTACAAGTGCGTTTATATTTGAATGCTTTTACGGATTAGGTTCAGCAGAAATGGAAGATCAAAATGTACAATTTCGTTTTGCTGTGGTTCTACTAATATTTTTGCTGACTTTTAAAATACGTACCTTGATAAATAATCACGGGCGCGTTCAAAATATTGCACAGTGATGTATTGCAGTTTTTTTTGTTTACAATATTTCTTTTTTAATAAGGCGCCTGATAGTTTTGTAATAGCATTATTTTTGTATCTCAAGTTTTGCTTTATTAAAACTTAAAGTGATGTAGGTAAGATATTTTACTATGCAGCCTCTGAGCTGCAAATTAATATAAACTGTTTGTTGCTTTGTTTTCTATTCAAAATAAAAATTTCCCGAAAAATTCGAATGTCTAGACATGGTTTTTGAAATGAATAAAAATCTGTTGGTACTTTGAATGAAATAATATTATAACATAACATCATGCCTGTGTAGTCACCAAAGGGTTGGGCAGAGGTGTATAGTATACCCTCATTCTGCCGTTATGTTCAGTCCCATGTAATAGGAGGCGAGCCTATTGCCGTCAACCGGGCACACATCTAGACTCCGGGATTCTACTGAGAAATTCCACACGGCAAAACCGAATACCACTTTGCACGACCTGGGCATCGAACCCAGGACCTCACTCTCAGAAGTCGCGGTTGTGACTGCTAGACCAACGAGGCAGTGTAATAAAATAACTTTTACAAAACTGAGAATTTTCATTTTGCCAGTAAGTATGCTTAAAAATATTTAATGCAGCATAACAATTCTTTTATTCCGCATTTTGCAGCGCGGTAACATTTGCGACGCAATTTCAAATTTTTTGACCCTCGATAAACTTTGCTGTAATACCGCATTTAAATTCCTTGAAAAACTTTTTAACCGCAAAATTGTTAACTTGGTACAAAATTCTTTTTCCGCTTTCCTATTCATTGCGTAGATAGCTAACATTATCTTGAAAGAAGTTTAAGAAAGAATATTTAAAACCATCATAGCGTATTATGATGTTCTCGTGGATGTTATACATAGGTACTCGTAGCAAATTTTTCAAATCGAAGATTTATAGTTATTTAAAAGCAATATTATATAGCGAGTTTCCTCCGTGCCTCGGAAAGCACGTAAAGCCGTTGGTCCCGGCTGTCATTTGTAGATCTTTGACAGTCGTTACTGTTGGTCAGAAGCCAGAAAGTCTGACAACCAGTCTTACCAAGAGTATCGTATTACCCAGTTACTGGGTTGTAGAGGTCTGATAGGCAGTCGCTCCATGTAAAATACTGATATTCAGCTGCATCCGGTTCGACTGGAAGCCGACCCCAACATAGTTGGGAAAAGGCTAGGCAGATATATATATATTAAAAGCAATATTATTTCAACCTATTAAACGAATAGTATGGCAGCTGTCCCACCGCCCCGTCGACGTTACGAAAAAGTACCTAATATGCAAGCAATTATAAACCTTATGGTGGTAAACGACCGTACATCAAACAAATAAAAGATTCAGAATGATGGTGCATAGGTGCTTACCATTTTGGTGGTTTAGCGAAGGAGAAATATTTCGTGCCGCGAAAAGTACGTGAAGCCATCGAAATCAGCCGTCATCCGAATTTCAATAGAGACGGTGGTTGGACACTGCCACCTGCCTGGAGACCAGCTCTGAAGTCTACTTCATATAAAAGTTAGTTAAGTCTGGAGTGCGACACAGTAAGCGCGGTATGTACCGGCACTCAGTATCACAATAACACGGACACGACAAGTGACGAAGATGCACGAGCAATACCGACACAGAGCGCGCCCCTCTCATCGCGGGCGCAACGCTACGCGGCGCGGTGCAGCGCTAGTTCGACTCGCGACCTCGCCGCGTGATCAGCTCATGATTAAGGACTCCGTTTGGGTCCGAAACTAGTCGGGCAACCCCGAAAAATGCACGTGAGTAAACCGTAACTAATCATAAATATGAATGTGTCTCACGAAAGTTATAATAATTTTGGTGGTTGTCAAAACTGATGGAAAAGCACAGTATGATTGTATCCTTGCAGCATTAGTAAAAGATAGGCATTTAGATATCAATCCATTTAGCGTGTAGGTACATCAAATGATCTTATACCTTTGGCGAATCGCAGGTTGTTAGTCTTTTGGATTTTTGCCGTTAAAATCAGCGCCGAATTTAGGGCTTGAGCCGTCCCTAGGCTAATATCAGAATGATGAGACGTCCGTCCGAAGGGGATGAGATCAAATGAGTAAAAATCTCACATTCTCATTCACCTTTTAAAATACTTTACGTCCGTCGCCCAGAAGCCCGACTTGTCTCATCGCACCCGCAAGGACTTCGCCCCGAGGCTTCATCATATTTAGCCTATAGGGTAAATTAGGACCAGAATCCGAATTGCGTATCACATTCGTAATTTCAATTGGTTTCATTTTGACCATACAACAATATTCATTGCGTGGTACATAGTTGTGGAGAAGTCGGATTGTTATTATATACGTTGCTATGCAAAGCCGCAGCAAATACTCGTGTTATGTGCAGTTAGGATTCTGGTTACAGCAATACCTTTCCTCTTGATCACCTATCTCGCAGACATCATTTCAGCATCAAACTATTTTTCTTTGTTTTGCTACTCTACAGTCTGTTTTTCAGCTAGTTTTTCTTTAACCCACAGATCAAAGAGAAAGAAATGACTTTCATCACATGTACTCCAACCCTTACTGCGGAAACTTGACGACCCGGATTTTCCTACACAAGAAATTGCCAATGCAATATACCATAACCCGATCACTGAATCCAGTGGTTACAATATTGATACAGAGCACAAAGAATTATGACCTCTATTCCGTCCTAATAGAGTGGTTGAGGCAACCAAATGAAACGATGAAAATTGGACGCACGAAAAATGTACGGAACTCTCATAGGATTATTTATGGTCCGTTGAAGATTTTTGTGGTAAATTTTTTAGTATATTTTAGAGTATGGACGGTTGGGTATTTTTTTAGAGCGGCATATTTTAAATGAAATGTGGGCTGATCCGAGCGATATGGTTTGTAAAAACGCAATTATACTCGAGCTTAGTCCTCGATACTTTGATATAATTAACTATGTAGTTCCACTATCTTCCACTGTGTTCACGCGAATATTTAGAGGATAAAATCCTGCAAAATAAAACTTTACACTGGCAACTCTATCCAGCTTATGTCATTCTATTTAGAGCAATCTGCAATTAGAAAATTAAAATTTTATGCAAGTAATTTTTCAACTTCAATCCCAGGGTAAAAACAAACTTTGGTCTTGTTTAGGGTTTGGGAGGGTACCTAGTATCGAGGACTAAGCTCTTCGTATAATTACAATAGAACTTCACTTAAGGTAAGTTCGTTTAATTTAGTAATTATACTCGAGCTTAGTCCTCGATACTTTGATATAATTAACTATGTAGATGTTTAGAGAGATGAAGTTGAAAATTATAAACATATTGAGCATTTCTAAAACAATGAAACCTCCAGATAACATGAAAATCATCCTTTTATTGCAATTTAAGCATTTATAAAAATTATTAATATTTAAAACTTAACTCTCTTAATATTATTAACTTAATATTATCCTTCTTATTAATCAGTATTAACATTGCAAACCGTCTTGGCAAATAGATAGTTATCATTTTCAATCAAAGGCCTATTATAATGATTTGCAAAAACATTAGACCCTACGGACCAACCAGCAGTTTTAAAAATAGTATCTAACGTCACACCTTCTCTACTTGCCAATGAAGTGGATGCATGACGCGTTGAGTGAGGAGTGAATTTCTTGACATCTATACCACTGTCCATCATTGTTTGTTTAATCCAACGACTAATTGTTTGCTTACTAGCATAATTATGAGGCTTTTTAAAACTAATTAACAATTTTTCTGTATTGCCTGACTCCAGCTTTCTTAATTTTTGTGTATAATTTATATAATATTGTAATGTAATCACAGGACAAATTTCAGGTTTCAATTGAAAATAAGGTAACTTAATACAAATCTGTTGCTTTCCTGGCAGAGATGTTTTTAATAAATCAGTGATTTTTATAATTACCCCTGAATCAATAAATTGTATGTTATTTAGTCTAATTACTGATAGAGTTTGTATTCTTTGTGCACTTGTTAGTGCTAAGAGGATAACCAACTTTTTAGTTAACTTATCAAGTGATAATTCTTGTAATGGATACCATTTTTCTATAAAATTCAGTACAATCGATGGGTCCCAAGTATCATTGTATTTAGGGCGACTTGGTCGTATTTTGAAGGTACCTTTAAAGAACCTTTTTATTTGAGTATCTGTCCCTATATCAGGACTAATGATCAATGATAAGGCAGATCTATTAGTATTGAGTGAAGTGTATGAACTCCCATTATTAAATTGTTGTGTAAGAAACTCTAATATTTTAGTAATGGATAAATCAAAAATGTTTTCTCCCTTACAGAAAATCCACCACTTTTGTAGTGCTACAGAGTACTGTTTAATTGTGTTACTTGATAATGATGATATCATGACTTGAATGGTGTCATCCGGTATCAATTGCCTCTTAAATGCTTCCCTGATAATATGCAGGCCCCCAGGGAAAAACTGTTGTGCAGAGGATGCAGTTTCCTGGAAGGTGACAACAATAATTGTTTTGATGGTTCAAACACTTTAATTTCTGATATGATCATGGAATTAAGGAATGGATACCAAGGCTGTGATGGCCACATAGGAAAAACTAAGATGCCAAAAGCATGATCATGTTTAATTTTTTGAATTGTTTTTGAGATTAGTGCAAATGGTGGAAAAGCATAAAATAATGGGTAATTTTCCCAATTCACTGTAAAGGCATCTATATTTTCTGCAAGTGGATCCCTATGCCACGACAGGTATCTGTCACACTTGGTATTGGCCCTAGTAGCAAATAGATCAATGGAAGGATTTCCAAATGATCTCACTATCTGCTTAAACACTGTAGGAGATAGTTCCCACTCACAATCAATATTTTTATTTCTAGACTCAAGATCAGCTTCTTTGTTGTCTTTAGATTTTACGTAAGATGCAAATATCCAAATTTTGCGGTCTTCACACCACTGCCATATATCCCGAGCAAGACTATTAAGATTTTCGAATTGAATGCCACCCATTCTATTAATATACGCTATAGCTGTAGTGTTGTCTATACGTAACAAAATTTGACAAGAATTTAATTCTTTTGCAAAACATTGTAGACCAAGAAAAGCTGCTAAGAGTTCCAAATAATTTATATGACTTTTCTTGTCTTCTTCGGTCCAGAAACCATTTGCAACTTGACCATCACAAAATATTCCCCAGCCAGTGCGAGATGCGTCTGAATAGATTTCAATCACAAACTGGGAATTTTTAATAGGGTTGCTAGCAGTTTTTATGCAATTATGCCACCACTGTAAATCTTTTTTACACTCTGTATTTATGTTCATGATTGAATCATAGTCATAATTGTGAGTAACTAACTCTGCACATTTTTGTTTTTCAAAGAACTTTGTGTATAAAAAACCATAACTTACAGCTGGACAACAGGCTATTAGGGTTCCAATAATTTGAGCAAAATCTCTTATACTGCAATGCTTATAATGTAAATACTTTTTAAGTAATAAATGAATTGAACCTTTTTTAACCGACTTCAAAAAGGAGGAGTTTTTATTTTTTATTTTTTATGTGTGTTACCTCATATCTCCGTCATTTATGAACCGATTTGAAAAATTCTTTTTTTGTTAGAAAGGGTATACTTTCCGATTGGTCCCATTTAAATTTTGTTATGATTAGACCATGAACTTCAGAGATATGGAACGGAACTCCTTATCGGATCAAAGCAAAATTCTCAAATTACTAATATTGCTTTATTTATATTTGTTGTTGGGAACTGACTACTAGAAAAGAGGAGGGGGTGCGTGTCCCCCCCTCCCCCCCTTTTGAATGTTTTCATTATATCGTGTAAGGTATCATTTGAAAGGACTTTTTATGCCCGACTACGTCAAAGCCAAAAAGAAGGGTTATGAAGGAGGGGGTTAAAATTATGACACTAAAACGTATTTAATAAAAAATAAACTTTAAAAAAAGTAAAAACCGACTTCAAAGAAATACTAAAAGGAGTAAAATAATTACCATAATATAAAATTAACAGTTTCAGAAGTCGGTGCAACTCTACACTGAAGCAAATAGAAGCCACCGACTTCTGAAACTGTTAATTTTATATTATGGTAATTATTTTACTCCTTTTAGTATTTCTTTGAAGTCGGTTTTTACTTTTTTTAAAGTTTATCTTATCTGTCACTGACAAGGTCATGTTCTTTGTATTAATCACAAATCCTAAGTATTCAGCAACTTGTTTGGGTATAAGATTACTTTTATCCTTATTTATACAGAACCCAAGGCACTCCAAAAGTGTTACAGTCTTTCTGCAGTTTTCTAAACACTCTTTAACAGAAGCTCCAATACAAATAATATCGTCAAGATAAATCACTGATTTAAATCCCCGACTACGTAGATAGGATATAACTGGTTTTAAGATCTTAGTAAAAGTCAGTGGAGCAGTGCACAAACCAAAACACATGCAACTAAATTCATAAATATTATTTTTAAAATAAAATCTTAAATATTTTTTATCATGATTGTTAATTGGTATTGAAAAATATGCATCTTTTAAATCAATTGTGCACATGTAATCGTTCTTAGAAATAAGTTTACATAATGTTCTTATGTCTTCCATTTTAAAATGTTCTATATGAATAAATCTATTCAGGCATTTAAGATTTAATATAAGTCTGGTATCTCCGTTTGGTTTGGGGACTGTAAATATTTTAGATAAAAACTGTCCACTGACTGGTGTACACTTCTTAACAACCCCCAATTCTATTAATCTATTAATTTCTTTGGATATTATTATATTTTCAGCCTCTGAAAATGTACAATTTTTAGGTGGTATTTGTTGAGTAGGAATTTTCTTAAATGGAATTTCATAACCCCTTATGCATGATAAGATAACTGTATCTTGTGTGATTTTTTCCCAACATGAGTAAAAATATTTAAGGCGACATGCTAATGTCTTTACCTCTATGTTTGACGCACAGACTTGTGACGATATGTCTTGCCCGATGAGGTCCTCGGCTGGGGCTGTCTCACATTGCTCCTTTGTTGATACCTGCCCCCCCTCCTGTTTGGCACGACTCGAGTGTGGAGGGGCATAGAAGTTTTCCTTATTTTTGTAATAATAATATGTTGGTTGTTTAGGTTGTGCAGTTTTGCGTGGGGTATTGGTCTTCTTAAGAATAGATGGAGCTGCTTTCTTAATAGCATTTGCAGATTTCACATTTTCATTGAACTTTTCACCAAAAAGGAAACTATCTCTTTTTGTTGCATCTGTTGTCTTAATAATATTTTTGTCTAAGTTAAGTGCAACCAAATTTCTGCGAGTATTTGTGTCATTATAATGTAAATCACTTAACAATCTTGAAACATCTGTTAAAATTTCTATATTTTTAACATTCTGGTTGTTTTGTATAAGGTTATCCACAACCATTAACACTGCTGACAACGCAATTCCTAATTGTTGTTGTCGCTCCTCAACCCTTTTATCCCTTTCTTTGATTGGGTCACTTAGTAGACCCACCAGCTCCACATTCAGTTTTGGAGCATCCAATAGTAATAGATTCTTTGGTATCAGGTATTTATTAACCAATACCTCCTTTATATCCTTTTCAATGCCGTTAGTTAGTATGTTCTCGATTCTTTTTATAATTTCTGGATGGATATCATCGGCGTAGGGCTTTTCAGAACTAGATGGATTTCCTAACGCTGACAATACCGTGTCCGTCAAGCAATCACCATTGAGATCTTGGGCACCTACAAGGCACACAATAATCATTAGACTAACTAAGTCTTAGATCAACTGCTCGTTATTTTATCGATAAAGGTACGTAGTAAGTACCTATCGATTATCGTATTATTAATTTCTCTCGTGAGAAATAACAACACGTACATAACATAGAACTTCTACATAATGCATTATTGTTATTTAAGTGCTTTTTCCTCAACTTGAGGTTTCGGGGTCGTGTCGTAAATTACGAACTTACATGTTAAAGACCCAGCACCGACAAGATGGCCGATGATTTTTCTTTGCAATCCATCTGAAATTTTTCATTAACAGAATACATACATACCTGTGTTATCTTCTTCTATTAGTTGATCAGTTATCATCTCCTGATCAGAAACCTCTGGTGTATTCAGTCTTTCCATAGAAGACGATGACGACCTAAGTCGGCGATGCCGTCTTTTCAATTTTTTCTCTATTTTCTTCAGTTTTTTCCACAATTTATCTGTTTCTTTAGGCATTGCTTATCTTCCAAGTCGAAACACTTACTAGATAGCACCAAAAACTATAAATTATGAAATTTATTGGAATAGCGTCCGTGCAAAACGGCGCGAAAAATAGTGAATGACATAAGCTGGATAGAGTTGCCAGTGTAAAGTTTTATTTTGCAGGATTTTATCCTCTAAATATTCGCGTGAACACAGTGGAAGATAGTGGAACTACATAGTTAATTATATCAAAGTATCGAGGACTAAGCTCTTCGTATAATTACAATAGAACTTCACTTAAGGTAAGTTCGTTTAATTTAGTAATTTGTTATGTTTTTTTTTGGTGGACAGAGAATTTATTAATACAAAATCAAAAAAAAAATATCATCCTTATCATACATAGTATAAAACAAAGTCGCTTCCAGCTGTCTGTCCCTATGCATGCTTAGATCTTTAAAACGACGCAACGGATTTTGATGCGGTTTTTTTAATAGATAGAGTGATTCAAGAGGAAGGTTTATATGTATAATACATGCATATTATAGTACCCGTGCGAAGCTGGGGCGTGTCGCTGGTTTCTCATAAACCATTGCAGGTGCCTATGAAAAGTCGAATTTAGGTGCACGGTTCTAATTAGTCGTTTCCTATGAAGAAGAGACAGCAAGAAATTTCATAGTAACTCTTTTAAAATCAATATCTTTAACAATTTGATTAAATACGGTTATATTTTGGCATTGTTATGAGAGAGCAATGTAGACCGCGAGAGTAGGAATCAAACAAAAAAAATATACCTAATATGAAATTAACACTGTGTTGCAAGAAAGATACCATTAGGTGATCATTAACTAATCCGTCATTAAGAATAATGTTTCCATTAAATTAATGGCTATTGCATGAACACTAATTAGGTCGTAGTTCGTTCTTCATTTACTAATTATGATATATTGAAATCATGGGGAGTTTGACACATCAAAAATTTATTTCAATGGATAGTTAATCATTCCATTAAGGGCCGATTTTTCAATCGTCAGATAAATTTTATCCAAGGAATAAATATGACGGTTTGACATATTTTCTATACAAAAGCTTTCAAAACGTCAAACTTATTCCCCAGACAAAAGTTATCTGACGATTGAAAAATCAGCCCTAAATCTAGCTTCTTGCAATGGACAGAAGAGGTTAATGGAGCATTAACATTCTAATGAGAGCATTAAAATTTAATGGACCTTTCTTGCAACTGAGTGATAATAGGTTAGAAAAGTAGTTAGTATAATTTGTATAAATTCAAAAGGTATCATCTTGACTAGCTTAACGAAAATTTTACCTTCATATTATATCTAAAACGTAAAGGAGGACACCGTCTTAGTTCAGTTCCTTAGCCTTGACCGACAAAATAGTAGGCCGGTCAAAATTAACAACCCTTCTCGGGGAGAATTTGAGATGGGTGGTGCGAAGTACGGAAGTAGATGAAACGTATAAATGAATAAATGAAAAAGTTTTATAACCAATTCGATGTGCCGTTCTTCTAGGCATTTTTTTCGCAAAGCAGTTGATTCTTGGTAGCCCATGCAGTTTAGCATTTGTCACATCGAATACAAAAAAAAAACTATTTGTCCAAGCTTCCTAGTCGAACCTGATGGAAATCCAAGAAGGATTCCCCTATACCCTTCTGGCTTTCACATACACACGACGGAATACAGCAAACTGCTTGGCGCCGAACTTTAATGTGAGGGTGGTACCTATTTCACCAACAAGTGTGCTGGGATTTGTTGAATCATACAACGTGCAGCAGTGAGGAAATTTCATATTCTAGTACGTCCCTACACGGGATAACACTACTGAATATATCTTCAAAGACAGTGTCCTAGAAATATTTACATTATCATAAGATAAGCCAATACAACAACCAACGCTGGCTTAATGCGGGTTGGCAGACTACACACAACATCGAGAACTTTTTGGAGTCCTCTCACGTGTGCAGATTCCCTCACATTGTTTTCCTTTACCGTTAACGCAAGGACATTTACATACATACATATCAGCCTATTGCCGTCCACTGCTGAATGTAGACCTCCCAGAGATCGCTAATCATCCCGGTCTTGGGCAGCCCGCATCCATCCGCTGCCAGCCACCTTCTTCAAATTGTCGGTCCATCGTGCCGCAGGACATCCCACACTACGTTTTCCCAAACGTGGTGTTTTTTTTTATTTGGCGTTAGGCTCGTATTTGACCACTATCTCGCCTGATGGTAAGCGATGATGTGGTCGACGGTGAAGCACGCTTGCCTAGAAATAACCTATTCACTCTTGACTAAAAGACTTTGTAGCTATCAGGAAACACAGACTCCGGCAGAGAATTCCACTCCTTAGCTATGCGAACAATGAAAGTGTTCGCAAAGGTGCGAACGCAAGTGATATAATCAAATTCTGATCCGCACATGAATTCGAAAAGGCCGTTTCGCTATCCGCTCCTTCGCAAGGAAGGCAAGCGTTCAACCACTAGCCTATTACTGCTATCTATTCAAGAATACTTAGCCCCAAATAATATAAAGCAGATGCCACCACATTTTCTTCCAAATAGGAGCATCTAAATTAACAAAAGCATCTGACCCATTCCGATGTGGTTTCCGCATAAATTTAGCTCCAGGCTCGGAGCTGCGGTCAAGACTATAAGGCGTTGAAATAAATCCAGGGTTTGCCTGTCTAGTAATAAATTTAAGACTAGATTAGACTAGAAAGGAGATTTTATGCGTCCGTCTTGGTTAATGAGTGAATTTTGATGTTGGTTATTTGGAGTGAATGTTTAGTTTGTTGAGAGGGTAAAGTTTGGTGGTATCTTTAAAGAGTGGGATTTGTTTTGTGAATTACTAGAAATGAAAAATTGATTTTTTTTTTTATCTTCAGATCGAATATTCCAATTACGTTAACAAATCATCCGTTTATTCATTTAGCATACATTGATGAAAATTGTAAAGGTACGAGTTCGTAGCGGACTGCAGAAAGCAGCAGAAGACGTGTCGTTGCGACATGTCGCAGCGACATGTCGCAGCGTCATGTCGCTACAGTCATGATTCCGAATCCAACTGCAGATGGCTGCAACAGACGGCAGCGTCGTATTCCAGTTAGTTCTGAATGTTCCGTGAGACAAGATGTCTGACTTGTTTGGGATTAATGATCGCGATTTACTTTTGTATCTTTTGTTTTTGTTAGATGCATCGTACAGTGCAGGATATTGGGCCACCTTGGTTATCAGTTTTTCTTTCTCGGAATTGGAAAAAATCATTTTTTGAGAAAGATTTATCGTGTTGTCGCTCCAGCGTTGGTGGCACTACTGATCTGCGGTCGGGCGACACGTCGTCTGCGGTCGTACGACGTGTCGCTAGTTACGCAAGGTATTTTATAGAAAAATATAGAAACTAGTAGTGTCAAAGCGACACGTCGTCTGATGCTTCTGTCTGTAGTCGGCTGCAAACTCGACCTTAACCCACCGGTATCGGAAACACGGTTCAAGCTGCCAGTAGTCAGGGCTCCAGAGAAAAGAACCTCCTCACTATGTGTGCCGTGTCAAGGAGTACTGCTTTTTGTATCAAGCCCTTGATCCAGCCGCCCAAAGAGAACCTCATGAGGTGTTGATCGAGGCTCTTGGCTATTAGGCTATTCGCCGTAACGACTATCGGGACAATGACTGCTGAGTCCACATCCCACATGCCGACAACCTCGTGTGCCTAATCAAGATACTTAAACAAATCATTATTGTTCTGGGATGTTACTGTTACAGTAGTTCCGGATTGTTTTTATTCTTGTCCATTACTTGATAGTGGTGCAGTTTAGGTTTTTGATTTTTATAATTGCTCTCAAAAAGCTAGGTTGGATCGAATAATCTTATATTCCCACCTGCACGCAAAATACTACACGTTAAAGCACTTGTCTCACCGCAAACGATGAGCGAGCAGCGAGTAGAGCTAGAAACTAGAAACGAGTTGGCGAGCAGCGAGAAGCGAGTGTGTAGTTCCGATAGTTTTGTCGCTGGGCTATAAGCGAGTGTGTGAGTGCGGCAGGCGATTACTCGAATCACTCACAAATGACTGCTGGTTGGTCTCTCGGCGTGAGTTCTGACTGCCAAGCGAGTATCGCTGAGCGAGTATCGCTGAGCAAGTATCGCTGAGCGAGTATTATCTTTGATAGTCCTTGCCGGCAGTGTAAACAGTCAGCGATTAACTATTAATATATACCTACATCTCTTTTGTTTACACGGAATGTATGTATAAATCTACTGTACGTTTCTTGAGCGAGAAAATAGCCGATAGTTAGTCGCTTCCTCGCCGGCCGGCGTCGGTTCGTCGCTCGCAAAGAATTGACAGCCCAAAGATATTTTTTTCTTAATTGACATAAAAGGTTAATCTAAAGAGGATGTACCTATTGCTAGGTAGCATAGAAATAGAAATCAACCTATTTAGTAAATTCAATCAAGTTCGCTCTATACAACTTTTGAATTTGACTAGACACACGTACCTAAAAATGAGTTCATAACATCAAAAAGTGGTTAATAGCCTTTTTGCTAGAACCGACGCTTCACAATTATAAAAAACTAATAATTATGTAAGTTGATATGACATCTTGAACCTTATTGCGCACAGTGTGAGAAGGAATTGAATTTGAAATCTGATAAACACATCGAGTCCGCGGCTGTACAATAAAGGGAATTATATGTATTTTAGAGCGCTTACACACGAGCGGCATGTTCCCAACGGCAGAGGTAACTGCAGCCGCCGACGCACGTCGGCGGCAACCGTCGACACGTCGACGGCTTCCGTTGATGCGTCGACGGCAGCCGTCGACATTTCAACATCAAAGATCAGCGGCAGCGGCAGCAACTGCAAGTGTCGCTGTAGGTCGACTGCTGCCGTCGACGCGTCGATGATTGCCGCCGACGCGCGTCGACGGCTGCAGTTACCTCTGCCGTTGGGAACATGCCGCTCGTGTGTAAAAGCTCTTAGACAACATCACTGTCTTCTATTCTTCTAGAAAATTCTATGAAATGCATAGAATTGAGTTTTAGTTCCGATAAATCCTGATACCTTTTATGTATCTGATATCCGAGATAAATTCGCAGCTGTAGAATGCCACTTTGCGTTGGTGAAGCTGAACCAGTAGATAAAACAACGTAAATCTCATTCGTAGAAAAACTAACTACGGAATTTCTCCAATCTCCAACCAACACACACGGCACAGCTCACAATAAATCTTTCCGAAGATTTATCCCATCGCAAAGGGTAAACGAAACGTTAGCATTTATCTGATACAAACGCAAATTATGTTTGCTAACGGGCTTTCAAATAATAGTTTAATGTGTTCTAGTTTGGATAAGATTGTTCTATGTAAAATAGAATAGACACTGTGTGGTTTACGAATGAATTTACATCTATACTTAATATTATAAAGAGGTAGAATTTGTTTGTTTGTTTGTATGTAGGAGGTAATCTCCGGAACTACACATCCGATTTAAAAAATTCTTTCACCAATAGGAAGCAACGTTATCCCTGAGTGCTATAGGCTATATTTTGGGATCAAAAAATTATAAATTAACGCGAGCGAAGCCGCGAGCAAAAGCTAGTAAAAAATAAAAAAGTAATAACCGACTTAAAACAAAAAAAACTTTTGTATAATAATTACCATCACTACATGGTATAAACCAAAGTCGCTTCCCGCTGTCTATACCTATGTATGCATATATCTTTAAAACTACGCAACAGATTTTACATAAATACACATACATACATAACTTCACGCCTTATTCCCCGAAGGGTTGGCAGAGGTGTATAGTAACACCCACGTTTCGCCGTTATGTTTAAGTCCCATGTAATAGGGGGCGAGCCTATTGCCAGCAACCGGGCACAAATCCAGACTCCGAGCTGCTACTGAGAAATTCCACACGGAAAAACCCAATAACACTTTGCCCGACCTGGGGATCGAACCCAAGACCTCACGCTCAGCAGTCGCGCTTGCGACCACTAGACCAACGAGGCAGTCACAGATTTTAATGCGGTCTTTTTAATAGGTAGAGTGATTCAAGAGGAAGGTTTATTTATGTAAAATACACTAGCTTTCGCCCGCAGCTTCGCTTGCGTGAAATTTTGAACCCGTTAAGTGACGATTTTCCATACAAACTTTCATCCCCTATTTAACTCCCTTAGGGGTTGAATTTCGAAAATCCCTTCTTAGTGGATGCCTACCTACGTTACAAAAGGAACCTACTGTCCAAGTTTCAAGTTTCTATCCCCAGCGGTTTAGGCTGTGCGTTGATAGATCAGTCAGTCAGTCAGTCAGCTTCTCCTTTTATATGTATAGATACATTTACAGTACCCGTGCGGGTCGCTAGTAATAAATTTAATAAAATTATCAGTTTCATAAGTCGGTGCATTCAATTTGTTTAAGCGTAGAATTACACCAACTTCTGAAACTGATACTTTTATTTTATGGTAATTATTTTACTCCGTTTAGTTTTTTTTAAGTCGTTTTTTTTTATTTATTTTTTATTTAACACTTTTTAGTACCACAAATAACAATTAGAATAGTGTACAAATTCTCGGACCACTACTACAACTACAACGTCGTCTAGATACGATCTGTTTATACATTTTTTGTTTTTGTAAATTTTTTCAAAAAGCACTGATTCAGTTTCGATAAAATTTATATGAGACCACCTCTGAAGCATGACCTACCAAACAAAAAAAGAAACATCGAAATCCATTCATAATCGCGTAACAACATGCAAAAAAAAACATTCCGCTGAATTGAGAACCTCCTCCTTTTTGAAGTCGGTTAATTACCAGCCTTTTTTCTCCAATCCACTGCTTTTAGACTGCGGCGTAGATGGCGTGACGATTCAGACATATTTGCGAGGTTAATAAGGTCAGAAACGGCTCAAAATAGAGATATTTGGAAGACAAAAGGTCTTTGCTCAGCAGTGGGAAAGTAAAAATAGGGCAGAAAAAATAATGAAAAAATTGCTTATAGACCTTTCCTTGTAGACCTTGTAGATCCTTGTGGACCATTTCTACTTAACCATGAAGTTATTGGCGAGACCTGAAAGGTCTTCAGCCAATGGGGAGGAAGTAAAATACTAACTACATACAGGGTGTAAAAAGACCCATCGCGTAGCCGAAATCTGTACATCAAACTAAATTACATTGACCAAAAATAATTGTTGAGAAACGACTTTTATTTTTATTCATAAAAAAACGCTGTTTTTTGTAGCGCGCAATGTAATGCACGTAACTGATTGTGCCTGTGTGTGTTGTGCAGCGGCTACAAAGCTGAGCCAAGGCGGTCGTGTGCGTTTGATATTCATTGCGTTTTTGTAACATCAAATGCGTAATTTGTGAGGAAAAATAGAAAATTTTGATTGTTTGTTTGGAAGAAAGTTTAGTATTGTCACTTAGAATACGTTTTTGGAAAAAACTAAAAAAAATAATGATTGTATACTTTGACCTTCAATATCTCCAAAACCAATGATTTCCCAGGTATGGTGTGGTAGAAAAAAATGATCCCAATTATGGGTAGAATACGTGGTTTTCGTTATCGTTAAGGGTCTGTTTACACCTGATATAGGTACTACAATAACATCATGACTACTAGCAAAAACAGCATTAAGGGCGGCCCTCGTGGGAGTTGGACCTCGGCTTAGGTTGTTGTTGGCGGGAGATTAAGAGGGAGACACCTTGATGAGGGCTGAATTATCGGCTGTGAACTTTAAAAGGTGCGTCGTAGTTCTACTCAACCAGTGAAAAATATAACACGATCAAAGACAAGAAGGAACGAAGTTTGGCCGACCTTGCAATGTGCAACCATGCTTGGTGCTGGTGACTATTAGATTAATGAATTTATTTATTTGCTTGAAATATGGTACACAAGTTGTTACATAAAAAATAGACCAAGACATATTTCACCAGTAATATAGGCATGCAAAATATTAAATTAAGTTACACATGTACACACGGCTACACATGAAAAAATGAAAATGAAAAATGTTTTATTGATTTTAACAAGTAAACCTTAGCAACTAATGATAGAAGCCTCCTTTTAAGCAAATAAGCCTGTGTTAGGAGACTCCGCTCTTCCATAACTTAAATAACCATAATTGACTTGTTTTATACAAATGTATGATTCTATTTCTTAAGGAAATGACATTATAAACTAGAAAAAAAAAATAGAAAATTAACGCTAAAACAAGCAGCATGCATGCAGGCATGCTAGTGTGTAAGTGAGAGTGAGGGTGTGTGAATGGGGACGAGAAGCTGTGTAAAAATAAATGTGAGTGTGTGAGTATGTGAATATGAAGATGTGTGAATGTGAACGAGAGTGTGAGTGAAATTTTGATGTTAGTGTGAGGGTTTGTGAGATTTAGCGAAAGACTGTATGAGTGTGACTATGAATGAATCAGAGTGTATACGTAAGGATGAGTAGCGTTTTATTTTAATCCAGCAGCGTCTCAGTCAAGCTATACATACCAGTTTATCTTGGCGTCGCTTTATATAATCTTTTCGCACAAGTAACGGTCAGCTTATGCTGGTTTTGCATAGCTTGAAGTGTAGCCGTGTGTACCTACACATGTCAAATGAATTAAGAATTTCAAAAAATAAAATTAAACGTTATATTACATAATTTATCTAACAGCATGATATAATGTCTCTTAATAAGCGCAGTAGCGGCAAGAACTATTTTTTCAGAAATCTTTAGTGGAGTAAAAGCTTTCTTGTATTAACCACTTCCGCAGTGCACAACAAAATTTTAGATTAATGGTCTTATTGTCATCAACATCAAACATAATACTAGCAATAAGCCTTCATAAAGTACACCTAATTTCAATACAGTGTGTTTGTTTGTTAAACGGGTTTAATACAAAAGATTAAGAGTTTTTTGAAAACCGATGCAAAGATACTGTTTTTTTTTTTACTTACGTTTTCACTTTCCCACTGCTGAGCAAAGGCCTTTTGCCTCTCAAACATCTCTATTTTGTGCATTTTCTGATAATGCTTGCTCCGCAAACAGGGGCCCAATTCTCCTAAAATAAATTGTTGCCAAACGCAATCGAACCACAACCGTCAGTCAGTTTTTGTTTTCGAAAACTTTCAAAATGATTGATTTTGTTTTTTGTGTCAAACAATTTGATAGCTTTTCAAATTGAGAACTGTCTGAATGAACGGTTCGGCATTGGTTCGGTTGTGATTTATCAAGATTTATTTTAGGAGAATTAGGTCCCAGGTCTAGATCGTCACGCCACCTATGCCACGATCGACCACGACGGCGATGTCCTCCTTCAGGCGTCCAATAAGTAACAATCTTGGCTCACCTATGCCTGTAAATAGCAATCAATGATCGCTAGAGAATAGAAAAATGTATTGGATTAACATAAGCGTTTGTTAGATTATTCCAATTATTTAACTTTGTTTATCACACTAATTCACGTCTTATTCTTTAATTAATAATATTAAATGTCTACCTAATCATTTAAGTCATGATACTTACTTATTTAACTTATGTACCACATAAAAATGTGTTTTATAATTATAACCTTGTTTACTTGTGATAGACAACATTACACCGGTTCCTTATCAAAATATTATACAATACTATTACGAAATACATTTATAACATAGTTTAAACTGTGTTCTTATAATATTGTTTTGTATAATATCATATTTAACTGTTTGTACAGAAATAATGTGACTTGTTTACTAATTAAGCCATTGTAAGGCCAAGTATGTAATGTAACTAATTAATATCAACATATTTACTTTATTTTTATATAATTTTATGAATCTGTATTAAAATCATACGATGTGACGTCACTTGTTTACTACCGGTCATATTAGCGGTTGCTCCGCCGTACTTGGCACATTCGCTCCGCAGTAGTCACACCGAACGGACCTAAGTTAAGTACCCTTATCTTGTTGATGGGTTTCTATGTGTATTTATGTGTATTTCTTAGTAAATATTCTACTGAATATTTACTAATATATTTTAATGTATAATATGTGTATTTCGCTTGATATTTCTATGATCTGGTCTATTAGTAGCTTATCCTTCTTATTTTCTATTCTTATGAATTATTATATTGTAAATATCATGTAACTAACAGCTAACCCAAATATAAGTACTCTCAGTGGTGGAGAGTCTATGTTGGTTTCATTTATCATATCCTCTTTGCTTCTGTTATATAGATATTGGTCTTAACTGTAATGCTATGCTCACTATAACCATGTCTGACGAGATTATTGCTATTCCTAGTACCTACATTGATAGTGCTAAATAATTATTAAAGTTATCAGTATACAGATATTTGTGGTTTACATAATAAACTATTCATGGTACATAATTCTGGTTTTTATATTATTTTACCCTTTTTCTCATTACACTTATATATACCTACCGCTTTTATGATTATATGTATATATAATCTCACATCAGAAGTGGGATAGATCTCTCGCCTCACATAACAAATTATTAATCAATTTAATTTTTTTAAGAACGGATGCTGTCTCAACACCATCTCAAATCGACGATGTCATCGCACTGCCGATTTTTGGTCCCGAGAAAAACTATTCCGGAACTGAGAGCTGGTGCACGAGCAACTACACTTTTGGAAAGAAATTCATATGGAGCATCATCAATACTGTGACTAAAGTCGGTAAGGCCCTTAGGGGCTCTGGATATTTATTTAACCGATGCAATTATTAATGTACCCTCCTGATAAAACTTTATAGTATAATTAAATAAATAAATGCTTAATTTATAAATCTATTACAAAGAAATTGCAAGTCTGGCCTGATTGATAGATTTGAATATCGAACGTTATCATAGTCCCATCTCACTGATCACATCTAGTTGCGTCTTGATCCGTATAAAATTAAAAATATCTGATAATTATTTAGTAATACCCACATGTTACAAATATGAAAAAAATATTCTTACGAATAATTTTTGACCGTCAATTGTAATTAATTGTATTATTTGAAAATTTTAAAGGGTATTGCCTTTTATTTTTAATCAGTCCACGACTTAATAGTTTATAGTAACTGGATTGCTTAGTGATTTGTGCTAGTGAAACGTTGTTGGCCGACAAGTTAAGTATGTATTTCTTATGTAAGTGAATGATAATAATATGTAATCCTTATTAGACATAAAGTGATAAATATTTCATTAATTAAAAGGAAGTCAGACAGTAATTCGTGTAAAATAAATATGGTATCTATATTTGTTTGTGTAAATAAATGCGTTGCAGTTGTATTAGAGTTTGTGGTGAAATGCAACCGGGGTTGATCTGAGGCAACGCCCGGCAAACTGGGGTTGACCAAAAGGCAACGCCCGGAAAAACCGGGGTTGGTCAAAGGCAACGCCCGGCAAACCGGGGTTGGCCAAAGGCAACGCCTGGAAAAAGCTGAAACTCTAACATGACGAAGCAGTTGTTGTAGGGCTGGAACCCAGGCGGGTGATGCCATGATAAATGGCTAGATCCAAGGCGGGTGATGCCATGTTGATAAAGCAGGATCCCAGGCGGGTGATGCCAAATGAGTTGGCTAGATCCAAGGCGGGTGATGCGATAAATGAAAATGCAGAAAAAAATGAATGTCTTGAAAATACTGATACCTATTTGTTTTTATTGTTTTTCCGCTGGTCGGCCGTTTACTTGGTGCTTTTCTATCCCACCGGCAGCGGGTGGACGGGACTAGCATGTCTAGGTAAACTGGTCATTATACGCTGGTGTGTCTTGAGCATAGATGGTTATTCCGCTGGCCGACCATTTGCTTGGTGCTTTTCTTTCTCACTTGCAGCGGGTGAAAGGGACTAGCATGTCTAGGTAAATCGGTAAATGACTGTCTTGCTCAGCACAGACTAACGGTTAGATTTTGTCTACTATGTCTGCGCAAATGATAACTTATTCATTGATCGATATGAAACTAGCATGTCTAGGTGATCGATCAAAATTATCTTTTGTTTTGGTGCAAGCCTATCTCACGATGGAGAGAAAGCTGAAACCTCTGGGCGACATTACATAACATAAATAAATAAGGACCGTTGTCAGAGTGACGATAGGCTAGTAATTAATAAAAATACATTGAATATTTGTAGCAAGTACTTCGAGAGCGAAATACTTGTCAGTATGGCAGTGTTAGATTATTCACTATTTGTAACGTCATTAAGTCATTATAGGTTACAATATTCATATCTGTATTAATATAAAATTAGAATGTATTTGGTTTATTGTAGTTCTGAATGATAACACGAATTATTATACTTATGCAGATTAAAATCCAATGTAGATATTTATTGTTGACTGTTGTTATACTATTGACTGAAAATATAATAACTCTATAAATTCTATTGTTACTTATAACCTAAATTCAAACATCAATTATTAGTAGCACAATGTTGAAATGTTATGTTTACAACGTCATGTTAGTTTCGTAATTAATTGAGATATTTAGGTACCTACCTAATCATGAAATATTTTAAGAGATTAATGATGACATTGCAAAAAAAAAAAAAATGATACCTTTAATAAATTTACAAAGGAATCTTAGACAAGGTACTGTTCTATGATAAAGATTATGTTATTTGAAATAGGGACATCTAGTGTTCTGAGAGAAATAATTATCAATCATTTGATACGATTATAATAGATGGCGTTGTAATCAATAAACAATCTTGAAGTAATTATTTCGAAAATATTATTGGTCACAATGATGTTCCTAAATGAGTGTGATATGATGCAATATAATATAATGAGTATTATAAATTGAATTGTGGTGTGAATCGACGAAAACTTAATATTAAAACATGAATGTTATTCGAATTATAAACATGACATTATTTACATAAGTGTTGTACTTATATGTTTAAAAGTCTTTTGTTTCACTTATAACAAGGAAGCAACTGACCGTTGTCAGAAAGACAATGCATTATTTGTAATAAGCTAAAAGTATATTTAGAAGTAAATACTTCAGGGACAAAGTTTATGTCAGTATGACCGAGACGGAGTACGAATTATTATAAATAACTAATAAGATTTTTATTTTAATAAGCAGATACTTCAGAGACAAAGTACATGTCAGTATGGCTCTGTCAGGGTATCTAGAATTGTAATAATAGAAGCTTTATATATTATATTACTGCTGGTCTGTCACTGCCCTGATATCAGTCTGAAATTCATTCGCAGCAGGTGATAGGACTGGTATCTAAAGGCCAGAGGCTATATGTATATATTGTATGAACTGCTGATCGGTCACTGCCCTGATATCATTCTGAAATTCATTCGCAGCAGGTGATAGGACTGGTATCTCAAGGCCAGAGGCTATATGAATATATTGTATGAACTGCTGGTCGGTCACTGCCCTGATATCAGTCTGAAATTCATTCACAGCGGGTGATAGGACTGGTATCTCAAGGCCAGAGGCTATATGAATATATTGTATGAATTCCTGGTCAGTCACTGTCCTGATATTAGTTTTAAATTCATGTGCAGCAAATGATAGAACTAATATGCCAAGGCCAAAGACTTCTTGAAAACAAATATAATTGGTTGGGTACTTCGAGAGCGAAGTACAGGTCAGTATGGCCGTGTTAGATTATTCCAATTATTTAACTTTGTTTATCACACTAATTCACGTCTTATTCTTTAATTAATAATATTAAATGTCTACCTAATCATTTAAGTCATGATACTTACTTATTTAACTTATGTACCACATAAAAATGTGTTTTATAATTATAACCTTGTTTACTTGTGATAGACAACATTACACCGGTTCCTTATCAAAATATTATACAATACTATTACGAAATACATTTATAACATAGTTTAAACTGTGTTCTTATAATATTGTTTTGTATAATATCATATTTAACTGACTCACTATAACCATGTCTGACGAGATTATTGCTATTCCTAGTACCTACATTGATAGTGCTAAATAATTATTAAAGTTATCAGTATACAGATATTTGTGGTTTACATAATAAACTATTCATGGTACATAATTCTGGTTTTTATATTATTTTACCCTTTTTCTCATTACACTTATATATACCTACTGCTTTTATGATTATATGTATATATAATCTCACACGTTCGACTGGTCAAGCGATCTGTTATGTCATTTCCATACATTTAATTGGCGTTTCTATTCTCTAGCAATCATCGTTAGCCATTTGTCTACAGGCACTGTTCAGGTGCATTCGAGTGACATGACCGACCCACTCCCACTTAAGCCTAGCTGTTTTTTCTTCAACATCTGTTACTTGCGTTATGTTGCGCACGGTGGTATTTCTAACACGATCATGATCATTAGTACTACATCATGATAATAGCAATGATTTTCCCGGACCTAAATTAAATATTATGTACCTAGTATGGCATGGGTAATCATAAGTTTTCCAAAAAAGAAGTTGTATTTTTGTATTATAACTTTCGTGAGACACATTCATATTTATGATTAATTACGGTTTACTCACGTGCATTTTTCGGGATTGCCCGGCGAGTTCGACTCGCGACCTCGCCGCGTGATCAGCTCATGATTAAGGGCTCCGTTTGGGTCCGAAACTAGTCGGGCAATCCCGAAAAATGCACGTGAGTAAACCGTAATAAATCATAAATATAAAGAAGTTGTATTGTTATTTTTAGCTACTTTCATAGCTACAGACTATTTGCATAACAATAATAAAAATCTCACTCCAAATACTCCAACAAATTGACCAAATACAAGGTCATTAGGCAGCTAACACTCGATCACTTGCCGGTAGTAGAACCTAAAATGATAAATGTCCCCACTTATCTCTGTGTTCAGAGCATTACACACATTCGGAATTTATTAGCCGCGTTTGGGTTTTGTCTCACATTTTTTTGGCAATTTTTCTTGTTTATCTGCGAGGTTTGCTCGTTATGATGTCAGCAGATGTAGTAGCTTCGGCGTACCTTCACGAGCTTTCGATAGTGAGTTCTTCTATTTATCTCGTTGTAGTACTCTGTAATTTAGAAAAGGCTCATGGCTACTTAAGGCGAGCTGAACCCTGGCGCGGTAGGTTTTGCTTGTTTTAGAACTCATTTTTGATAGGCAAATTAAAACATTTAGAACCCAAAATAAATTTATATTTTAGGATACATTCCTTCTCTATACCATGTACCCGTTCAATACACGATGCAATATAGTTTTCTCGATAGAAAAAAATACTGAAGTTACTTCGATTTGCAGTTTTTTTACAAGCAAAATTTCATTTTAAACAAGTAATTACTATAATACATTTTTATAATTAATATTAATTTATAGGTAATTAATTTTGGAATCGATTCTACCCGATCGTTTTTTTTTATTACATTTACATATTTTTTATCGATTTTTTAAAGTGATTTTCGGCCCGCGCGTCGTCGCCGCGTCGCTTACCCGATTGCCGTCGCTTACCCGATTACCGCGCCAGGGTTCAACCGCGTAGATCATATGATTTGGAAGGCTAAACTGCGCTTGCCGCGGTCCGTCCGTCGATAAGTGACGACACATCGGGACCCTCCGAGCCTCGGAAAGTACGTTTAACCGTCGGTCCCGGGTGTCATACTAATACCTATACCAGTGGTTACGGGTGATCAGAAGCTTGAAAGTCTGATAACCGGTCTAAGCTTGGGGTGTCGGCATTGGCCAGTAACTGGGTTGCAGAGGTCTGATGGCAGTCGCTCCGTGTAAAATACTGGTCTTCAGCTGCATCTGCATGGTTAGACTGGAAGCTGAGCCCACCATATGTAATAATTTAGATAGGAGTTGATACATTTTTAGGTAGTTTTTTTTTCTATTGTACGTACAACTTTCGTTTTGCATGCTGAGTTTACCTGTAAATGTTTGTATTTAATTAAATAGGATATTAATAAATTCATATATAATATTGTAGATAATTTATTGTAATATGAATAAGTGATGTAATAATTTAGTCGGTAAAATATAATATGATAAAATAATAATATTATGTAATTGATAATTTAGATAATAATGTAAAATGTAATTAATAAGTGATTGTTTAACAACAATATTTTAATATTTTGCATGCCATGTACTACCTGGCGGAATGTTACTAACTGTTAATATTAAGCATAACCATCTACTACTGTAACTTATAATATTCCTGCAAATAAATGATTATCATTATTATTTATCTGTTTTTATTTGCTCTTTATGTCCATAACCAGTGTAAACAACTGTTGGTAAACCAATAAAATAAAAATTGTTGTGAAAAGGCTAGGCAGAACGAATGTGGGTAGCGGTGCATGCAGCTGCGAATCCCGCGACCCAGGCCAAGGGTCAGGAGAAGGAACACCATGGGTTTTCAGGGGGTAAGAGTCCGGCATAATCCCTTGCCTTACCCGGTACAAAAGTAACGATGAGGAAATTCCCAAGACAAAAAAAAAACATAATGAAGGCTCCTCTCTAATTCACTAAATACAAAACCACTTTTGGCAAACGAACGATCGCAGTATTAGCATCCAGAAGAAGCTCCCAAATCATTTGAATTTCAGATCTGTATCTAAATAGGAACACAAAGAAACCTTCGATCTTTTATTCCTAGTTCAGTTTCTAACCATGCAAATAGCTTTATGAAATGTAAATGCGTTGGACTTGAAAAAGGGTCCCAAACATACCCCAAGGAACTTTGTCGCTCAGCAAAAAAATGGGCACTAAAAGAATTGAAGAAACACGCAGATTTTCTGGACCAGAAATACGAAGGTATGTCGAAAATGGACATTTATATTCAGGCGAGATTAAGATAGTTATAATATCAGGTATTATAATGGAGGTAACATAAATGGAAACGTCAGTGTCTTCATGATGTTTTGTTAATGTATAAATTCTTCTATCCGCTTTCGTCACATGTAGTAAATGCTTGAATTCTAATCTCGCATGTACAACTATTAAGAATAAAATAGAATAATCTTAATTTGCAGTAAAATGTGGTAGGTACATAAGTTGTTCAAGTTATGGTAAAGATCAACACATCTTTGTCAAATTTTTAATATACAAATATTGTCACACAATTATTAAGTCATGCTTTCAAATAAATTATATTAAATTATGCCTTCATCAATTAACAATTCAGTTATTATTATTATTTATACATTAATAAGTCATATTCATAGTTAGAATTATATAAGAATTTCATAAATTATTTTGATATATTAACTGTTCATTAAAATGTAGTATTTCATTTTTTATTTATCACACTTACATTTTAATTAATTAATTGCAGCAATACATGAGTTGAATTTCATGAATTCCTCCACAGTGGGGTAACATTTCATTAGAAGAAATTCGTTTAGTTTTTTTAGAAATAAAGAGGTTCGGAGTTGCATTTTGATCAAATAGTCAGTCAAACGCAGAAAAACAGAATACTTCAAGTATTCTTGGTAGTATAAGCAAAGATCCAAATAATGTACGTCACCAAACAACAATTTAACCGTCATCAGTTCTTTTATTACCCGACTGCGCGACATCAAAAACAGTGTTATGTTTTTCACGCGTATCTAAGTATCTTTGTATCTATCTATGTGGGATTCTTTATACCCTCGAAACACTCCAAAGGCTTTTTATGGATTTTAATGCTGTTGTCTATCGATTCGTCTAAGTGCTGGTGCTAAGTGAAAGTTCGGATCATTAAAATTTAATTCGTAAAATGACTGACCAAAAACATATGTAGCCTCTGGCTGCATGTTGTGATTTGATAGTATGATTTTTTGAAAATCTACCTAATTTTTTCTAAAACGTGCATGTTTTTACTTCTTTTCAGTTCTTATTTTTTATGTTATACATCATCTTGGTTCTATCTTTTTAGTTCGCTTTTTAAGCAGTCTGGTTTTTAGATTTTTTTGTTCAATTTTTTGTTACTTTGTTTTGTACGTAATTGTTGGTTGCTAAGTCGGCTGGCTTTTAACTCAACACGTCGGTTACCCATGACTTTAAACATAGTACCTACAGGTACGAAGAAATACTTCTATCTACTTTTTAGCTATATAAGCTGAACAGTGAACCGGCACTAACTTTCGCTGCAGGTGTCGCCATTTTCATGCTGAAAAAAAATTTTTAAAAACTTTGATCTCAAATGCGCCTTCCATAAGATTCTCAGATTTCTACGACGAATTAAATTCTACTGGAATTTACTGTCAGGCCATTTTGATTTGATTTTCTAAGTAGGGATGGTACGTATATACTGGTACAGGTATAAAAACCCAGTATGAGCTTACCAGTACGCAGACCGGGTATGTACAGCAGAGACCCAGTCCGTACCCGATAGGTATAATTATCCTACTTATTACTTTTCTCTATGGGTATAATGCGAACTAAACGGTACGGCCCTACGAGCATATCTACAGTCTACACCAATCACCAGTCATCGGGTTTGACGTCATACCCTCGTTCATAGAGTCCGTCCAACGAAAGAAGTCCCTCGGGAATAAATGGACATACCTATAGGTATTTTGATACTGGGTTTTAGTACTGGGTATACGGCCATACCCATACCTTTGAGGCCGGGTATAGAATGTTGCAGGTATATCTCATGCCTATTTCTAAGATTATCACTTGCGTTAAGGGCGAGCTTAAAAAAATAGTTCATGATGTTTTGTGTAGTCCGCCAACCCGCACCAGGCCAGCGTGGTAAACTAAGGCCTTAACCCTTCTCCTTCTGAGAAGAGGTCCATGCAAGTACAGTGATGAGTTGATATTATTCTGATTTTCATACTAAAATAGTGCCTAGACAGTTCCAATTGGCTTCCCTTTCTTATTTTTCTTTGTCGCATCTTTATGTCTGCGGGATATTAAGACAATTAATTATGTCAGTTCTTTTATACATACAAGGTTAGTCAGAAAGGGGGTACTAATCCGATAGGGTGTTAAAGTACACATAATAATGAATAACTTTTGTTCTACAACTTTTCCCAAAACTCAATAGTTTAAGAGAAACAGTTGTTCAAAAATCTCAAAAAAAAAAACTCTAAAATCTATCTATCCCCAGTTATGATCAGCTGTGTTTACCTTTTAGGTCATATTTGGGGACATGAATTAGAAGCACCATTTTCTGAATTTGTAACTAAAGCAGGGATGAAGAATTTTTAAAAAAACTAAAATATAAGTCATTTTATTTGAAAAAAAAATATATCGAATTTTGAAATTTTAACACTTGCTTTCAAACAGTCATCAGCGATACTATAAGTGGGCTTCGGATTAGTACCCCCTTTCCGACTAACCTTGTATAGTTTAGCTTCCTTTTAAATTTTGTAAATGTGAGAACTTTGTAGACTTCCTGGGTACTTATCTTTTATTTGTGACTATTATTTTTCATTTTTTTGTTATTTCCTTCTCTTAATACTACATTGTTGTCTCATAACTATACTATATCGATAGCGAAAACCACATATTCTACCCATCATTGGGATCATTTTTTTCTACCAGACTATACCTGGGAAACCATTGGTTTTGGAGATATTACAGGTCAAAGTATACATTTTTTTTTTAGTTTTTTCCAAAAACGTATGCTAAGTGATAATACTAAACTTTCTTCCAAACAACCTTATCAAAATTTTCAATTTTTCCTCACAAATTACGCATTTGAAGTTACAAAAACGCAACGAATATCAAACGCACACAACCGCCTTGGCTCAGCTGTATGGCCGCTGCACGCATGCAAACGTGCGGCATCGCCACAACCATACATTGCGCTCTACAAAAAAAAGCGTTTTTTTTTTGCCAAAAAATAAAAGTCGTTTCCCAGCAATTATTTTTGGTCAATGTAGTTTAGTTTGATGTACATAGTGCGTAGACTTCGGCTATGTGATGGGTCTTTTTACACTCTGTATAATTACTGTATTTACTCAAATTGTTAAAAATATTGATTTTTTAATCAATAAGAGCAACAACGGAGTTATGCACTTACCGGATCTGCTCCATAGAAAAAGACTAATTGGAACCGTTCACCTGAATTCGACGTTTCATAACCGCCTGTGATATTTATGTGAATTAATTAAAATTGTTTTGTTCTTTTAATACAACCACTAGCGACCCGCCCTGGCGTCGCTCGGGAATGTTATATAGTATAAAACCTTCCGAAAGAAACTACCTAAACTAAGTTGAAAACCGCATCAAAATCCGTTGCGTAGTTTAAAAGATGTAAGCGTACAGACGGCGGGAAGCGACTTTTTTTTGTTTTCTTTTTTAAAAAACATTGCCCCACACTAAAATTTCTCTTGTATCGTGGGTGCGTTTACAGACACAAATCTCACAATCAAACGCCCAGACCCGAAACAACCATCTGTAGGCCATACAAATTTTTGTTCCGTGTGGGAATCGAACCCACGACCCGTAGCGCAGAAGCCAATCGCTTAGCCACTGCACCAAACGTGTCGTCAAACTTTGTTTTATACTATGTAGAGATTGCAGTTCGTTTCGCGCTATCATCACATTAGCCCACCATCGGCAAACAATAGGTGAAGAATAAACCGCTGCTTAATCCATTGGGGACAGCCGTAGAAATGTTTGGCAAGAACCATAACTTAATACAGCCACTCTCAAAACTAAAACAAGTTTGAAATATGAGTACGTTGACTCCAACAAGTTCTGAGAACGGACGTGACCAAAACCTTCCATTTTCTTTTAATTCCCAGAACGAAATCGTAAATTATTTCTGTATAATACTGAAATAAATTCCACAGCTCTAGGGTGTAAATTAATTCGTGTAATTCTTTAAAACCTACTACTACGATCTACTGCTGGTGTAGATTGACCTCGCACGGGATTTAAATAGAATAAAAAAATTAAAAAAACAAACTTTTTTTTCTTGTGTTCTGTTTAAGTAGTCGTATTTCATCATCATCTGCCTAGCCTTTTCCCAACTATGTTGGCGTCGGCTTCCAGTCGAACCGGATGCAGCTGAATATCAGTATTTTACATGGAGCGACTGCCTATCAGACCTCCACAACCCAGTAACTGGGTAATACGATACTCTTGGTAAGACTGGTTGTCAGACTTTCTGGCTTCTGACCAACAGTAACGACTGTCAAAGATCTACAAATGACAGCCGGGACCAACGGCTTTACGTGCTTTCCGAGGCACGGAGGAAACTCGCTATGGTAAATGGTCACCCATCCACAGACCAACCTCGGCAAGCGTGGCTTAACCCGGAAGATCGGTCTATGCGGCTGTAATTATTTAGCCGCGAGCTCCTCCTAAGTGGTCGTATCTAAACTACCTAATAAGAACACAGTGAAACAATAAGTAAAAAAAAAGGTTTTATGTCAGTGAACATTTCGATGCCACACATAAATGAATAACACACGGCGGCAAAGCTGGCGGGCATGACTCGCGTGATATCGCTCTTTGCAGTCAGATAACTCGGGGCCCTAAAATGACTCAGAAAGAAAAAATCATTTTTTTAGTAATTTAGTTTTTTTTTTTTTTTTTCTATTGGTCTGCAGTAGGTCGTCCTAGGGGACGGTTTCTACGTAACCGGGCAGTTATTGGCGAGACCTGAAGGGTCTCCAGCCAATGGGGGGAAGTAAAATACTTAACCTAAGCTAACTACTTGTACTACACTAACATCATGACTACCTGCAACAACAGCACTAAGGGCGACCCCTAGTGGGACTCGGACCTCGGCTTAGGGCGTTGCTGGCGTGGACATAGGGGGGGGGAGACAGCTTGATGAGGGCTGAATTATCGGGGTGACTGCGGAGTCTGAAGAGACGACCGGCTCTACGACGGGAGAGCTTCGGTGGATCGTGACCGGCGGCGGTGGGACGTCGCGACGGGCCTCGTCGGCGAGGACGGTATGCCGGACGGCGGCGGACTTTGTGTAGTGTGCTGGTCGATTTACTCGCCTCCTGGAGGAGGGTTATTTCGTCGTCGGGTTCTAAAAGTGTGTGCCTGGGACGGCGAACTTTACTTATGAGAGAGGGACTGTAGTCGGCCGCTGCGGCGACTAGGGGGTTCGGATGGCGGGGGGCAGTGTCGAAGTAACGCTTGGAAATGCGTTTGAGGTATTGCCTGATGGTTGGCATTTTTAGATCGAGATGGAGTTGGACGTTACGCATGAACCACGGGGCAGCCGCGGCTCTGCGCAACACTCGATTCTGGAGGGTTTGGAAGGATTTAAAGCGACAAGGCTTAACGTGTGCGAACACGACACTAGCGTAAGTCAAGATGGGGCGGATGCACGTCACGTAGATTCTCAGCTTATTTCTAAGTGACAATTTACTGCGCGTTCTAAGGATGGGGTGGAGGCGACCGACAGCGAAAGCGGCGCGAGCGCGCACCGCTTTGATGTGGTCTCGGAAACTCAGATGGTGGTCGAGGATAACCCCCAGGTATTTGGCTTTCATCTCCCAAGGGATCTGTTTGCCGAACATGAGGACGGGACGGATGTGGGTGTGGGAATCACCGTGTCTCTCGAAAAGAACGGCTGCGCTCTTTTCGGGATTCACCTCTATTCTCCATTTCCGGAACCAGACCCCGAGGGCGTCGGCTGCGGTTTGAAGGGTTCGAGAGATGCTATCGAGACTCCTACCGGAATAGTAGATAGCCGTGTCGTCGGCGAAGAGAGCCAACTAGGCCAAGCCACGTTTGGGAATGTCGCTGGTGTACAGCGTGAACAGAAGGGGCGATAGCACGGAGCCCTGAGGGACTCCTGCGCGAATGGGGTGAGGGGACGAGAGGGTGCCTTCTAGGCGATAGCGGAAGGAGCGATCCGACAGAAAGTCTCGAATGATGAGCACGAGACGGTCCGGCACGTTGAATTGGTACAGTTTGTATAATAAACCGTTGTGCCAGACCTTGTCGAAGGCTTTCGCTACGTCGAAGAAGAGCATGCCCGTTTTGTACGAGCGCATAAAACGGGAGCTAATGTGTTCGACAATGCGGTGCAATTGTCGAATGCAACAGTGCTGGGTTCGAAAACCGAACTGTTCGTCGGGGATGAGTTTACGGGAGTCAGCGAAATCCTTTAAACGGATATAAGTAATTTAGTTTTCAAAATTACCTATTTAGGGTTAATCTGTGTCACCAGTAGATCACGCGGTTTGAAGGAATCACACGAATTCGGACCAATCGCAAAATTGCCAAGAGGGTAGGCAGCACGATCCTCGTATGCTCTCCAGTTCCAAGTTTTCCAATCGTGATATTTATTGCAACATTACTGTATTTGCGTACAAGAATTTATTCGCGTACAAGTTAAAAGAGTTTGAGTTGAAGAGAAGTACCGGATTGAAGGAAAAAACAGAGAAGACGAACCTTCAAACTTCAAAATATGTTTATTATAATCATGAGTACATAGGATGCTACATTATTTATAGGCTCATACATGATACCCTGTTAGGGCGCAGCAACACAATTTTATTATTTTATTAATTATAAAAATAAAATTACAATTACATACACTATTATTTAGTTTAGGTATAAATGTTATTGTTATAAATTTATATATATCTCACTTTAAATCACGGCTCATCCTCCATGCGGAAGATGTCCGGTCCTTTGGAAGGCATACACGGGGACACAGGTCCAACGCGCAGAGGCCCCTTTGAGAACTTTAATCTAAAATGGGGTGGGGCACCAACCGGGGACTATCCACGGCTGCACTATTGGAGTACAGTCATGGACCGTCCCAGGTGGGTGCAAGACTATTGTAAAATATGGTGAAAAATATCTGGTCTATGGGACTGGTCTAGGTGGACTTGATAACTTCTATTGCCGGAAGAAAACTTATATATATTATTATTATATGAATATTATTTAATTATAACATTATATTATGATTATATGTATATTATATTATATTCATATTTTACATTAAGTTACAGTTTAGTTCTGTCCTCGAAAAACTCTTTTAGACAATAATAACGTTTTTACTCACTACTTACCGCCAAGTGAGCATCTTCCTGCTGGATCTAAGTTTCCGTGGCCCATCTGGAAATCCCTGAATCGCCTCCGATCTCAAGTGGGAAGATGTAACTCCAACCTCGTCAAGTGGGGCTACCTGAACCAAACAGCAGCGGGGTGTGGATGTGGAGCTGCGCTGCAAACTATGCCCCACCTCCTATCCTGCCCTCTGAGCCCAACAACCTGCAGCCAGAGTGATCTCTGCGTAGCCACTGATGGCGCCGTGGAAGTGGCGAAGTTCTGGGCAAACAAAATATAATAATTGTCGTGCTAACGACACGAAGAAGAAGAAGAATAACGTTTTTGAGAAAAGTATTTTTTCAATTTAATTTTAAATGTATTGAAACTAGTTGTTTCTTTTAATTGTTGTGGTATTTTGTTGTAGACTTTGTGTCGACACAAGAACAAGGAATGGCGACGTGGAAATAAAATCGCACCTTGTCCAGAACTTATCAAAAACTTAGGCTTCGCAGAACATTAGGTACCTACATTAAAGTATGTAGATACTTTTATGTACCTAATGTTTTGCGAAGTCTATTCACAACTATATTGGGATCAGCTTTTAATCTGACCAGATACGGCTGAATACCAGTATTTTACACGGAGCAATTGCCGTCAGACCTCCGGAACCCAGTTACTGGGAAATGCCAATAGCCTGAGGTTAGAACAGTTGTCAGATTTTCAGACTTCTGCACTACCCTTAACGGTAGTCATAGGTATTCGTATGACATCTGGAGCCGACGGTTTAACGTGCTCTCCGAGGCACGGAAGTTAAACTTATTCCCCCTTATTACAAAATATGGTTTAAACCAAGACTAAAGGTAAACCCAGGTTTAAAATATACCTATCACTTTCTTACGTCAAATAACAAAAAGGGACGTGGCTATTTTAAAACCTAGGTTTTTCTTAGACCATCTTTTTAATAAGGGGGTCAGTATTCACTGAGCAGATATTATGGGCCTTTAAGAAGACGCTTCCCAATTGTGGGAACCAAACAGTATACCAAAATACAGAGGGCGTCAATCTTCGCCTTTTTACTCAAAACAGGAAGACCAGCTGTTTCGAAACAAATCAGGAAATCAAAGCTACGCATGTGGTATATATATATAATGTATGTTATAAAATGCACACATGAAATTCTACACCATGATAAAGAATCAAATATTCAGGAAACATTTGCCACTGTGAGATACAGATGGTGCCACCTTAGTGATGTGATTGTACATGAAGGTAGTATCGATAGTTTTCGAAGTTTATTTGGGAATAATGGTAAGTCAAAAACAGAGCTGCATCGTTAAGCAATAGCACTGCATTTTCCTTTTACACTTTAAGTCAGTTCGATTTCTCCATTGAAAAATATATTTATGGCCTACAGATACTGAATTTTATGTGATTTCTAGTTTAATGATTCCTTGATAAAAGAAATGATGTGTACTACGATGATACTAGATGCAGAAACAGAATTCAAAGACATAGCAAAGCGGTAAAATCAAAATTTTTTACATTTTCTTTTTAGCTTGTTTTACAACTCTTGTTGGTGCAAACTGCTAGGGGTGTATTTGTGCGTATTAATGACGAGACGTTAAATTTCGTCGGAGGAGCTCGTGGCTAAATAATTACAGCCGCATAGACCGATCTTCCGGGTTAAGCCACGCTTGCCGAGGTTGGTCTGTGGATGGGTGACCATTTACCATAGCGAGTTTCCTCCGTGCCTCGGAAAGCACGTAAAGCCGTTGGTCTCAGCTGTCATTTGTAGATCTTTGACAGTCGTTACTGTTGGTCAGAAGCCAGAAAGTCTGACAACCAGTCTTACCAAGAGTATCGTATTACCCAGTTACTGGGTTGTGGAGGTCTGATAGGCAGTCGCTCCATGTAAAATACTGATATTCAGCTGCATCCGGTTCGACTGGAAGCCGACCCCAACATAGTTGGGAAAAGGCTAGGCAGATGATGACGTTATATTTCGTCACCTTTATTTTTTGAATGCAGTACAATCTGATTTCATAAAGAATGGGATCAGAAATGGTTGATCTATTTGCCTTTCGCGTACAGGAGACGTGCGTGAACGAGAAGCAAATATCGACAACAATAGTAACGTCGCCATTTTCAATCCCAAGCATAATCTATACATTTACAGACAAACGCGAAAAGCTTATTACAAACATTTTCGAAGTTCTCTCGTTATTTACTTAGGCATGAAAATAAAATGTTCGAAACAAAAATATAATTCTCACCCCAGCTAATTAGAAACACTCCTAGAATTAACAACATTAAGTAAATATATGCCCATAAAACTTTCATATTATATGTTAATTAGTTTAAATTACTTTGAAAACTTTAATTTACTGAAAATTTTATCGTTCCCAACTATACAGTCAACTTTAATTAAAAAAGTTAATGAAAAGTTAATTCAATTGTGTGAATGCTCTGAATATTTTTATGCTTGTGATTTGGAAGAAAAATATTAAATGTATTAATGTTTTGTTGTTTTTGGCTAGCAGTGATAGCCTAGTGGGTGAACGGTTACCTTCCATGCTGGAGGGTTCGAGTTGGATACCATCCCACATCTCAGTCTTTTCGAATTCATGTCCAGATCAAAATTTGATTATCACTTGTGTTAATGGTGAAGGAAAACGTGAGGAAACCTGCACACCTTAGAAAGTTGTATAAAGTTCTCGATGGTGTGTAGTTTGCCAACCCGTACCAGGTGGTCTACTCACTAAGACCGAAGTCCGTGGTTTCGGCCTTAGTTACGAGCGTTTCCTACTCCCTATCACCTACGGACATACGATTATTTCGGGGCCCAAACTAAGAATGAATGACAACACGATTTGACAGTTGTCCCTACTATTGGAGGCCTACTCCCTAAGTCCGTCAACGAAGTTAGTCGCCCGTCCGAAAGTAGCCCGAAACGTAGGAGTGAACAAAACATGTGTCATGTTCAACTTTTCGGACGGGCAAAAACATATTGGTAGTAGGGACAACTGTCAAATCGTGTTGTCATTCATTCTTAGTTCGGGCCCCGAAATAATCGTATGTCCGTAGGTGATAGGGAGTAGGAAACGCTCGTATCTACCGAAACCACGGACTTCATGCTTAGGCAGTAGACCCCCTGATGTCCCCGTGATGTGTGTTTGCCCGTCCGAAAAGTTGAACTTGACACTTGTTTTTGTTCACTCCTCCGTTTCGGGCTACTTTCGGACGGGCGATTAACTTCGTTGACGGACTTAGGGAGTAGGCCCCCAGGCTAGCGTGTTGGACTAAGGCGTAAACCCTTCTCATTATAAGAAGAGGTCCGTGCCCAGCAGTGGGACAGTAATGGATTGATTATGTATGTATTATGCATGGTCTTTGACTAAAAAAGGTACGTATTCAAATTCGTTCATTGTTTGTTACATGTAGAAAAAGATCTTATAGTTATTATAGTAGGATAGTAGCACTGTAACATACCTATAAGGTGTACAATATTGTATTACGTTATTATTATAAACATTCTTACGTCGTTACTCTTTGCATTAATCAATAATTTATATCATAAAAAACATTATAAAAATTACTATGAATTAGTCAAAATATACATTAAAAATAATTGTCTTGTTTAACTAAAACTTGCCACTATGATTATCATCCTACGTTCTCAACGATGTTGGAGTCAGTTGTCAGTCTGACTCGATATAATCAGTATTTATTACTATTGTGAAAGACAACACTATTCCTAGACAAGAAACTTGTCATCATTATCAAACTAAACTCGTAAAGTATGGTTGAATCACCACCTCGGATTTTAGGAAAGAGCGTAAAATTTCGATGGCAAAAAACAACTCCGTAAAACAAAAATTGAGTTGCAACACTTGTTCCAATAAGACGATATTAATACAACAAAGATACGCTTAATTTGTAGATTATCGACAGTTTCGCTCTAATTTGCAGGCTATTTATTTATAACTTACCAGAAAACAAAAGTAAAAAGCAACACAAAAAATATTGACATAACTTTGAACAAAAAGAATTATCGACATAACATTGGGCTTCCCTATTGCATATTTATTTTATTTATTCATAGAATGAAAATACGTTTAATTTATTTGCATGAATTCTAAACAGTGTGTTGCTTATGTTATTTTAAAATAAGCCAGGAGTTTTATCACCTTATTTGCCTGGTTTGTTGTATCAAGCTGTTGATGCAAGGGTCCTAGATCTGACCAAGGATATAACTGACTGCGCGAAACGATATCGCGCTATTCGTGCTAACTAGCTGTGCCACCGTCCTTTCATAGACAGGCACAAAAAGGAAAAAAAAATGCAATTTAAATGTTGTTTTTTATTTATTTTTAATCTTGTGAAGTGGCTTAGACAAGATGACAGTACCGTAAGAAAAAATAATAATTTGTTTTTTTTATTTTTAATCAAGGTAAATCCCGTGCAACGTTAATCCAACCAAGGTTAATTAAACCAAGTTGGTCATGTGGTTTTAAAGAATTACACGAATTCGTTTACACTCTGTTTTGAAAAGTTTTTTTTTTAAATTGTTTCCTCATTTTTACGTTGAACCTGATCTTTGGCTATACTTACTTGCTTCAACGAGCCCTGTTAGTACCACAAGCTGGTACCGTTGTGTAAAAACAGTACGTGTTACTGTAACATCTGTTAGGTACAGTCTTAAGCACCAACGTGCATCCACGTAGCAAAATTCAAGTGATTTTCTCCCTAAATCTCGACCAAACTTTTGAAAAACTAGAAACATGTTTTTCAAGATTTACATTAAAACTCTTTGTCTTAATTTACGTTATATTTGGCTACGTATCTTTATTGATCTCAAGACTACTATTTCTTCGGGAATAATAGGCTGGTAATTTTCGTTATAGTTTTAAAACAATGTATAGCACGAGCTCAAAATGCCGAAATAACCCACACCGATGGAACGCTACATCGTCGCACCCTTTCGTCCTTGGTCGATTCTACAAATAATAGTTCACCGATGCATTGTTCGCCGATAATACCGTTCTTCGATGGTCCCTTGAATGAAACAATTGTTGGATGTTAAAACGGTTCGACTATAAGATCCTTCATAGTCACTTTTGCGATACCGTGCGCGGTAATGTGGGAAAACATCTTAAACAATCTGTAAGGTGAATTTAAATTAAGAATCTAAGTGAACAATATAGAATTTTACATCGAAAAATTCATAACTATCGATAAATCACGTAATTGATATAACTCCACACTAAACCCAAGAGACGCCAATCATTGATCGAAAGCGGAACGAATAAGTAGTATTACTATCAAAAAAAATACAAAGGGTCATCCCAACTATCGATAAATCATATTCTAACCCATTGATATTTCTCCACACTATTTAATACAATCAAAATGTGGGTTTTATTCAAATTCTACGTGTTACGACGGTGGACGCAACTGCTATAGTTTTTGCAAGTTCCCAACTACTGTCGGAATTTTCATCAAATGCAAATGCATTGCGGACGGATGCCTAAGTAAGGGTTGATGTCCAGTGATAGATGAGTGGAAATATCGTGCTGAATAACATACTGTTAGGATTGTCAGAGAGCGCTAACAGAATCGTGTAGAGTAAATCTATAATAACAGTTACAGCTTATATCTGTTTGTCATGGATATTGCGGGCATGGTAAATATAGAAAATAAAACCAACATCGATTCTCCTTTTTTTTTAACTAGGTATCTGTTCTTAGGGGACCATTTCTACGTAACCGGGCAGTTATTGGCGAGACCTGAAGGGTCTCCAGCCAATGTGGGGGAAGTAAAATACTTAAATTAAGCTAACTACTTGTACTACACTAACATCATGACTACCTGCAACAACAGCACTAAGGGCGACCCCTAGTGGGACTCGGACCTCGGCTTAGGGCGTTGCTGGCGGAGACTTAGGGGGAAGAGAGAGCTTGATGAGGGCTGAATTATCGGTGTGACTGCGGAGTCTGAAGAGACGACCGGCTCTACGACGGGAGAGCCGGGAGACGGGCCTTGTCGGCGAGGACGGTATGCCGGACGGCAGGCGGTGGACGAGCTCCGTCAAATGACAACAGCTTTTATAACATCGGGTGCGTTGATCTATGATGACGACTACCCTTCTTTATCTTCTAAACGTTGTCCAGTGTTGCCAGCTACCGACAGGATATGTTTCTTTGTTACAAGGGCTAGTAATACAAGCGTAATAATGTAGCTACTTTACGATATTGTCGACGTATATGTACTAAAATGTCAGGACTTTAAAAAAGACAGTCCTGACATTTTAGTTCATTTACGTCGACTTTAAAAGAGACCTTGACCTCTGGAGCTTGTTTCTCACACCGATAATTTAGCTGTCTCCCCCCAATCTCCCGCCAGCAACGCCTTAAGCCGAGTCCAAATCCCCCTAGAGGTCGTTCTTATTGTTGTTGTTAGAGGTGTAGAGGTGAGGCCAAATGTAACGACAAAAAAAATATGTATAGTTTGGTGTTTATTGGTAATAATTGACACTTGGGCAAAATAGTAAGATGTGTGCTCCAAAATATAAAATGAATAAAAATAAAAGAAATGTTTCGGGCGCCAGGAGCTAACACAACAAAATAATGTGAGATGTAGCTTAGTCAATATGATTGTCCTGTTTATAAGAAGCGATATGTCTTAGTAATTGAACATTGAAAGAGAGTGCTAAAGTTTTAAACGGAATACCTAAACATTAGCTTAGAACGTTCTTACACCCACGCCACCATCAGCGGGTTATTTGAGTGAGCATGATATACTCTAACTGCCAGTCACCAAGTAAAGTTTTTAGTTTCTTAAATGGTTACATGGTACTCCCATGTTGCCTTTAGACTAGCAAAAAACCGAATTAGGTATACATTTTTAACACGTTCAACACAGTAACAGACAATGGTGGGCGACACTCCAGAGAACACTCTCGCGGGGCAAGTTGAAAAACATTGATTTTGCCAAATATCGATGTGTTTTGCAAAACCCAACCAGTAGCGGGTAATCTAGAGAGCAGTGCGGGTTTTTTTCATACGATATAGGGTTTTCTATCCGTCGGCTTACCATAGAGTTTTATAAACTCCTCTGACACGCGGTCACCGGTGGGCGACGCGGCCTGAATGGAAGAGTTGGTTGTCGGCCAACTGTGGTCGTCACGGCTCGAATAAAAAACCTATTTTTCATCGTCGGCAGTCAACGTGTACAGAGATAGTAAGTACCGTGCAACTAGGGTTACCATTTCGAAATTTGAAAAGTCCGGACAAAAAGCTGGACATTTCAAAAAAAGTCCGGATATTTCAAAAAAAGTCCAGTCATTTTAGTCACATAATGACATAATGGGTTGTTTTAAATTGAGATGAGACTGATTAACTAGTTGTATGTAGTTTAATAAAGATTGAAGACTGATTTAATACTCGTTTTATTTTTAAGTAAGTTAATGCGAAAATTAAACATATTTTTTTTGCCATCTAAGCCATAAATCCGGACAAATTAAAAAGCCGGACAAAGTCCGGATGAAAGGCTGAAAGTCCGGACATGTCCGGATAAATCCGGACGGATGGTAACCCTACGTGCAACACAAAGCCACAATGCAGCTAAACGTGGGAATTACTCAGTTAAAACGTAATTTATCCTGAATTAGAATGTGTGTGCGCGACATTACGAGTAGTTGAGTGGCGTTATAATGCACTCATGTTGTTGACAAACAACGTTGCCAATTATGGTGCGCATCAACTACAAATAATGCTTATATTAACTGACGTCAAAAAACGGAGGAGGTTATCAATTCGTCGGAATCTTTTTTTTTTGTATGTTCCCCGATTACTCAAAGACGCCTGGACCGATTTGGAAAATTCTTCTTTTGTTTGAAAGGATATACTTCCCAGGTGGTCCCATGGTCATCAAGTCAGGATCTGATGATGAGATCCTGGAGAAATCGAGGGAATTTTTCAAATTTTATAGGCACACTTGAAGCGATTTTTTGTTTGAAAGAGTATTTCGTTTAGTCTAAGCACAACAGAATCGGGCCAACGTTTTGTGTTATGTAGTCTTAATAATGGATAGATAAACCGATAATTTAATTATGCTGCTATTTAGAACTGTATTAGACGCTGATTATGATGCTGATACCTTTGATCATATTTTATTATTAACTGACGTTGTTACAAACAAAATTATTTCATCATTAATTAATTTACATTAGGACATTAACGTTGCTTAATAAATTGCAGTGTTTTGTTCATAGATGAATTCCGTGTCTGGCGTGAACATGTTGACATCTCGATTTACATGTTTTTTTTCTATTTATTTAAACGCTTCTCATGTTTACGGTTCTATACAATCTTTGTCGGAAAGGGTGTACTAATCCGAAAGAGTGTTAAAGAACCCATAATAATGAACAACTTTTGTTCTACAACTTTCCCCAAAAGTCAATGGTTTAAGAGAAATAAAAGTGCAGCCAAAAAAAACGCCATAATCTATGTATCTTCAGGTATGATCGGCTGTTTACATTTTAGGTCATATTTGGGGTCACGAATTAGAAGCTCCTCTTTCTGAATTCGTAACTAAAGCAGGGATGCAGAATTTTTGACAAAAACATTTTTTTTTCTGGAAATGAAAATGATCGAATTTTGAAATTTTAACACTTGCTTTGAAACAGTCATTAGTGATACTTTATGTTGTCTGCGGATTAGTACCCACTTTCCGACTAACCTTGTGCATAGGAAAAAAAATAAGTTCGAAGACTAAAACCCGATAAAACCAGTTCAGTAGTCGACAGAGAAATGAATGAAACAAAAAAATATTATCATCTCAAATTGTTATGTGCTAACTATTCAATATTTGTCGTCTATTAAATAAAAAACTTACACGTAATATATTTTAGTGTATTTAATACAACGTAATAGTGATGTTCAGAGGATAACCATGGTCCGTGGTCGTATGCCTTCTGTTTGCTTTGCCGCAGTCCGGTAAAAAAATTACAACTCAATTTATGCATAGGCTCTAGAATAACTCTAGAGCTTATGTCTAAATCATTTTTTTTTCCTATATAACGAAATAAATAGAAAAAAAAACCTGTAGGTATATCGAGATGTCAACATATTCACGCCATCCACGGAATTGTTTTCATTTGGGAATTTCAGCTTATTCTTTAACTGAAATTGACTTAATGGTCTACGGTGGCTATGGGAAGATAGAGGGGGCATCAAAAATCGTTTTTTTTTGTACTAGTCCTGAGTTTGGCCGCCATCTCGCCTGATGAGAAGCGATGATGCGGTCTACGATGGTGCACGCTTGCCCAGAAGAAACCGATTCACTGGTGACTTGAAGACACCCAGATTATAGCTGTCGGGGAACACCCACTCGGGCAGCTCATTCCACTGTTTGGGGGTTTGCAAAATGAAAGTGGAACCAAAGCGCTTCGTTCGGGTTTTTGGTATATCAGCCATGAACCGAGGGCGCTTTTTCGTGCTCCTGGCCGTCAGATAGAAAAAAGGGCAGGGGGAATTAGATCATGCAGATCTGAAGCACACTCTCCCAAATTAATGTATCCGATAAAAAACCGATAGACTAGCAACTTTGCGCCGATGCTCAAAACTTTGCAGCTTGGTCTGAACAAGGGAGTCGTTGCTGATGAGCTTCTTGGCACGCTTCTCAATGGACTTCAACTCCTCAAGGATCCGGATACTGCAAAATCACTGTTCTGCCAAGCCCTTTCCCAACTATGTTGGGGTCAGCCTCCAGTCTAAGTCTAATACTAGTATTTTACACGGAGCGACTGCCATCAGACCTCCGCTACCCAGTTACTGGGCAATGCCGATTTCCTAAGGTTAGGCCGGTTGTCAGACTTTCGGGCTTTTGACTACCTGTAACGACTGTCATAGGTATTCGTGGCCGACGGTTTTTCGTGCTCTCCGAGGCGCAGAGGGGTCTCGATGTGTAATGAATGGTCACCCATCCATAGACCGCGGCAAGTGCAGCTTAACCTCGAAAACCTGTTGTTAATTAGCCATGAAACCATCCTACTTTCATATCGACTTTCAGGCTTATAGTGCCTTTCCACCAGAGATGTGCTATGCAGCGAGAATGTAAAAGCTAAGCTACGAAGCCATGTAAACGTTTCCACTGATGCTAAGCTATGTAGCGGAGCGAGTAAGATGTGCTATGAAAATACGCCGCCGCAAGGTAGTTTTGCGAGGAAGATGCCTGTGCCACGTATGTACAATAAGGAAGGCACTGAGAGTGGCATCGCGGTGCTCCGCATATAGCTGCACCACTCGCGTCTATCCATAGCACGCATCCACAGCACGCATCCACAGCACGCATCCTTCCATATAAAAAACGTAGCTTAGTTGAATCAGTTTCCACCAGTGCTATGCTATGTGGACCAATGAATATGATTGGTGGATACCACACGCATTTATAGCACCGTTGCATAGCACATCTCTGGTGGAAAGGCACCCTTATCGAAGAATGATAGCTTGCATTCGCTTTCGATCATTTCAGACTATCCCGTCTCCTATACTGGATAACCAGCCTTCAGAACATTCAAATGCCTCCGGAACTCATTCTTCTATTCAAATTGCTGGCGACTCGGCCTTTTAATTCATTCCCATATGAAAGTGCTCGAACTCCAGAGTATTAATGAGAAAAGCAATACAGATAATTAAGCCGTTAAGTTATACGAAGTGGTGACAGACATTTTGTGGCTACTCTGTTATACAGGCTGTAAGGGTAAACACCGTTATCCTTGAAACCAGTGGTTTGGTTTCATTATAGAACGCAAAATCAATGAAACATAACAAACTTTTTTTTTATAAAATTTTCACTTTTCCACGAAAACATTTCACCCTACGCGCGGGGGCAAAAAGCTACGAGAGGGGGTGCGGGGAACTCGCCGCGTGGCCCGAAGCACGGCCCCGCACAGTTCGCTACCCCAGTCAGTCAGCTGTCTCGCTAGCGAGTGCGTGTACGCCGCGTCGTAGCGCCGCCTCGCCGCTCATTTCTCGCGGATGCATACAATTTTTTTTTTTACTCGAGCCTATGATTTTGTGTTCACGTCAACTACCCATGGTTTGAGTGATAACGGTGTTTACCCTTACATGCTGTATTTTGGGAAACATAATTGCAATTTAGTTACGACATTGTGTTATTGGTAAACAATTATTAGCATAAGCGAGGACGCACATTATAAAGAAGGAAAAAAGATACACATAGAAAACAGGCAGTCAAAAAGATTTAATTCACCCTTACATGTGACATTTACTCCAACGAATTAAAGGCAGAATTCGTACATAGTGCGTGCAAGCAAAAATTTTAATAAATTATGTAAACAGCATGATATCGATCCATTCCTAACTAGTGTGTTCTCAGCCAAGAAGTTTTTAAGAGCCGAAACTTTTTCATTTATTTTAATTTTATTATTTTATGAAAGTTGTTACGTTGTGTGAGATTTTTTTTTGGATTTTTTTGTATCTTTTCTTATTATTATTTTGTTCCTATAAGCTATTGTCCATAGAATATGTAGTTAATGTTCTGTTATTTATAACTGAAGACCTGTAATTAGCTGTCAGTCTAAGTTACTACTTGTCTGTTGTTTTAGCTGTAAGTCTTCCATATTAATTTAAATATATAAATAAAAAATCTGTCATAAACATTCTAAACGCGCAAAGGTCCTCTGTGCATTCATTTTCTACTAGAGCCTGCAGGTTGCCGGATCCGACAAATTCTGATAGTATGAGGAGTCTAGTACGATATGTATGAGGAAATTGCATTCCAGCGCGCGTCAGAATTATTCTGATAGAATTTTTCTAAGTACCTACTTGCAGAGCTTTAGTGAATATAAGTGTAATGCTAGCAGCACGAATCCAAGAATATTGTTAGACTTTTGACGAATGTATTGGAGGCACTTATTGCAAAATCACGAATATTCCCCACAGCCTTGTTAAAGTCACCCAAGCGTATTTGTGGCTCGACATCGGAAAGACGGAACCCCGCACATATCTGTTTATGATAAAAAATTGGCGCACAGACTTGAGTAGCTTGTCTAATTCATACTCAAGCTGAAGCATCATGTTCGTAAAATTAAGAGGAGTTAATGTATGAATCGTTTGACTGCACGATTGGTGCAATTTTGCTAGATTCCCATACCGGACAAAATATGTGTTGTAATGTCACCTTTTTCATCGTCATAATCATGGAGTCCCGTACCATGCTGCATCAAAGTCAAACTTTGTTTTTTATAGACTACAAACAACTACACTTGTAACTCCTACAAAAGTTATTTTTGTAAACAAAACGCAAGTTTCCGAGATTTTAGAAATAATCCAAATATTTATGATTATTTACGGTTTACTCACGTGCATTTTTCGGGATTGCCCGACTAGTTTCGGACCCAAACGGAGCCCTTAATCATGAGCTGAACACGCGGCGAGGTCGCGAGACGAACTGGCGCTGCAATCCAAATAACCTGACCATATGGACATTGCTCTAAAAAACAGTAATCCGCATCTATTGCATTCTACATCTCTATGACCAGCTGTAAACGACCGACGAACATAGAAGTAATAAGTACTACGTTCTATATAAAGTCCTTGCCGACGAATTAACCATAGATAAAAAATGATAATCGTTTCAATAAAAATTCTAATCTATTCTAGTTGTTTTTAATGAATGTAGAATCGGCAATATATTTTTTTTTACATGTTTTTGAAAGATGTGATCATGACACTTTCAAAATTCAAGGTTAAATCATAAATTATGTGAAACGAAACGTCATGTAAAGGGAATAAAATAATAATTATCAACACTTTTTTACTTTAAATTGAATTCCCTGTTCAAAAATCATATCCCCGATGCGTAATGTCGTAAAAAATATGAAAATAATTACTATAATAATTTGATCTTGATGCATGGGATCTTTGGTACCAGTTTTGGTCATTCTCCTTTCGAATATCATAATCCAAAACGAAGTGGCCTGTATTAGAAAAAAAAGGTTTAGTATCAAAAGAAAGGAGGTGAGGATGATGATGAAAAAGGTGATATTACAGTGTATGGCCTGCAGATAGCCTTGTAATCTGCCAGAGTCAAATCCTTAACCCAACATCTGTGGGACGTATCAAGTTTGCGTCGAATTTCAGGGATCTTCCCCCTTACACCCCATAATTTAATATTCCCTAATACCCCAAGAGAATATAATCAACAATTTACTTACGGACTCGAAGCCAAAATCAAATTTACCAACACAGGCTCAACATTACATAATTTAATAGAAAATTGCTATCTCGACACATAATTCTGAGAAAACTTTGAGAAATCGGATCATTATGTTGATAAAAAATTTACGATACTTACTTTAAGTTGAGGGTAGTCTTGAAAAGTTAATTTTGTCATACTTGGCTGTATTTTGAAAATAGGAGAGCAGCATGTTTTTTTAAGGGATATGTTTTAAAGTAGGCTAAACGCTAGGACTAAGTGTGCGTCCTGAGTGACGGCGCACGGGCGTATTGCGGTTTGCAGAACAGCTTTACCGTGGCTTTACCGTCGATATCTGTCCTTAGTGCACGCGGGAAAGTTGACGCGTACGCGCGTGTTTAGTGTTTCGTTTATTTTACTTTGGAGGTTAAAACGGGATATTTACCATGTTTATTATTTGATGTGAGTTTCCGATATTTCGGTACCGTTACAAGCGCCATGGTCACGGATGAACTGAAGTAATTGCGGGTGGATGGATGTTTATGAGCAGACGAAACGGTCTACCCTCTTTCTTGTTCGTTTTTTGCGTTCGACGCCACTACCACTGTCACTTATGTCACTCACAACTCGATTCTGTTCCCGACACACAAAACTCACTGTATCCGCTCGCGAACTTTTTTTCAGTAGTTTTACGGTTTTTACACAATTGAACCACTGGGTTCCAGGTCCTCGATAGTTGAAACCCATCCTCCCGGTTGAAGTTCTTATATTTGGTAATCTCTATCGCTTCTCTTACCAGTCTAGGTAGATAGTGGCGTTCTGTCGAGATGACCTGATCACCGCTGACGAAATAGCCGCAGTACGTGACCTCCGCAAGGATGAGGACGTACTGATACTTAAAGCGGATAAAGGGAATGCCACTGTAGTCATGAACGTCACTGAATATGATGAAAATATCCGTAATCTATTGAGTGATGTGAACACCTACAAGCGAGTAAACTACAACCCAACGGCACGAACGAATCGCGGTACACGCCAATTAATAAAAAAGTGTCAAAACATAATCCCTGATGACACAGTTAAGTACCTGCTCCGTCCTAGAAATGTACAGCCCCCTAAACTATATGGCTTACCAAAAGTGCACAAGCAAAATGTTCCGCTACGGCCCATAGTCAGTCAGATTGACTCGCCCACGTACGACCTGGCGAAGCATGTAGCTGGTGTGCTTCAACCATTAGTTGGACATTCAACATCTTATGTGAAAGACTCTCGGCATTTCATTGATATCCTGCAGTCCATCGAACTCCAAACAAAGGATGTAATGATCAGTTTCGATGTTGAGTCATTATTTACGAACGTACCAGTTTCGGATTGCATGGATGTGGTTAAAGTTAAATTGCAAGAAAAGAACATCCCTGTAGAATATGCGAAATTACTACATCACTGTTTATCGACCAGTTTCTTCATCTACCAAGGTCAGTACTACCTACAGATTTATGGTGTAGCCATGGGTAGTCCAGTGGCTTCTGTTGTAGCCAACATTTGGATGGAGCATTTTGAAGAGTTGGCTATTTCCACTGCATCTACACCAATAAAACTGTGGAAAAGGTATGTGGATGACGTTTTTGGGATCATTGAAGGAGATGAACACGAGGTAAAAGTATGCTTAGCACACCTAAATAGCATACACAGCAAAATAAAATTTACCTACGAAATGGAAAACGAGAGGACACTTCCATTCTTGGACGTGAAGATACAAGTACGTACTGACGGTTCCCTAGGCCACTCAGTTTACCGGAAATCGACTCACACGGATCGATATCTACACGCTGATTCACACCACCATCCCAGACAGCTGAACTCTGTAGTGACTTCACTCACCAACCGCGCGTATGATCTATGTGACGAGGAACATTTACAAGGTGAGCTAACGCATGTACAGAAGGTCCTACAGAGGAATGGATATACAGCAAGGATCGCACAGCGTAGACAAAAAAGTTCACATAAACACCGGAAGTACGACGTTGAGAGGCAACCAGCATTTTTGCCGTACGTAAGGGGAGTGACAGATAAGGTTGCAAACATTCTACGGAAATATGCAGTAAAGACTATCTTCACTCCGTTCAGGAAAGTGTCTCAGATGCTGCGTTCACCAAAGGACAACTTTCCGTTGGAGAAACCCGGTGTTTATAAAGTAGACTGCAGCTGTGGAAAGTCGTATATCGGTCAGACAAAACGTACTGTAGCTTGTAGAATTTCGGAACATATAAGGGCTGTGAAAAACAATGACGTCCAAAAATCGGCCATAGCTCAACACCTTTTAGAATCGGGACCGAACCATTGGATTGAGTTACATAGCCCTCAGGTCATCTCGACAGAACGCCACTATCTACCTAGACTGGTAAGAGAAGCGATAGAGATTACCAAATATAAGAACTTCAACCGGGAGGATGGGTTTCAACTGTCGAGGACCTGGAACCCAGTGGTTCAATTGTGTAAAAACCGTAAAACTACTGAAAAAAGTTCGCGAGCAGATACAGTGAGTTTTGTGTGTCGGGAACAGAATCGAGTTGTGAGTGACATAAGTGACAGTGGTAGTGGCGTCGAACGCAAAAAACGAACAAGAAAGAGGGTAGACCGTTTCGTCTGCTCATAAACATCCATCCACCTGCAATTACTTCAGTTCATCGGTGACCATGGCGCTTCTAACGGTGCCGAAATATCGGAAACTCACATCAAATAATAAACATGGTAAATATCCCGTTTTAACCTCTAAAGATTGTGTTAGTGACCATGTCAGTTTAAAAACTTAAATTTTACTTTGGTTTTAATAAAGTCGATATCAAAATTCAAACGTTCCGAACATTTATTTAATGCGCTGTTCATTCCGCCTGCGCGGTGTGCCGTCACTCAGGACGCACACTTAGGCGCTAAAACATAAATCAACCGCGTGGAACATACGATTTGCAAGTTTATGCTGCGCTTGCCGCAATCAGTCCGTGGATCGAGTATCGATATCGTTATCGAGACCCCTCTGTGCCTCGGAGAGTACGGTAAACCATCAGTCCCGGGTGTCTTACGAATACCTATGACAGTCGTTACGGATAGTCAGAAGCCCGACAATTGCTCAGTTACTGGGTTGCGGAGGTCTGATGGCAGTCGCTCCGTGTAAAATACTGGTATTCAGCCGTATCTGGTTAGACTGAAAGTCGACCCCAACATAGTTGGGAAAAGGCTAGGCAAACAGTAACATAACTGAAGTATTTGAGTTTGAATTGAGGATGCTTATAATTTTCCATTGCGGGTTCAAACCCAGGCATGTATCAGAGCCGTGTGGTGCCGCACGTAAAGAATAGCACTACCCCATCTCTTCCCATCGGGGTCTGGTTCCGGAAATGGAGAATAGAGATGAATCCCGAAAAGAGCGCAGCCGTTCTTTTCGAGAGACACGGTGATTCCCACACCCACATCCGTCCCGTCCTCATGTTTGGCAAACAGATCCCTTGGGAGATGAAAGCCAAATACCTGGGGGTTATCCTCGACCACCATCTGAGTTTCCGAGACCACATCAAAGCGGTGCGCGCTCGCGCCGCTTTCGCTGTCGGTCGCCTCCACCCCATCCTTAGAGCGCGCAGTAAATTGTCACTTAGAAATAAGCTGAGAATCTACGTGACGTGCATCTGCCCCATCTTGACTTACGCTAGCGTCGTGTTCGCACACGTTAAGCCTTGTCGCTTCAAATCCTTCCAAACCCTCCAGAATCGAGTGTTGCGCAGAGCCGCGGCTGCCCCGTGGTTCATGCGTAACGTCCAACTCCATCTCGATCTTAAAATGCCAACCATAAGGCAATACCTCAAACGCATTTCCAAGCGTTACTTCAACACTGCCCCCCTCCATCCGAACCCCCTAGTCGCCGCAGCGGCCGACTACAGTCCCTCTCTCATAAGTAAAGTTCACCGTCCCAGGCACACACTTTTAGAACCCGATGACGAAATTATCCTCTTCCAGGAGGCGAGTAAATCGACCAGCACACTACACAACGTCCGCCGCCGTCGTGTCGTAGAAGGCGACTAAGGGATTCACTAGAGGATGGGCAGCAGAGTTCTCTGAGTACTTTGACAACCATACCACAGAATAAATAGTACCATACTGCAATCGCCAAGCCGCCTGTCAAGCGTGGCGATTAGTACAAACCCCCCCTTTTGGGGGAGGCCTATGTCCAGCAGTGGACGTCTTTCGGCTGAATGATGATGATGATGAATCACACAATGTTGCGATAATCGCTAGTATAAACTACTGGGAAGTAAGTACAATAACATTCACACTTGCCAAGTGTCGTTCCAATCTCGGTCCTCCAAAAACGAAAGAACGGAATTAGTTAATCCATCTCACTTAATTATATCTTTATCGTTCCTGGAGCGCGCTTACTAATCCTCATTAGAGGATCCTCCTTGTATCTCGGACGAAAGTCGACGGGAGTTAATTAACTTTTATATGTACTTAATATTCTTTCTTTTGATCTTTATTTTGCGATTGTTCAGAGATACGTCGATTTTCTGGCAAGTCATGTGCTCCTAGTACTTTTGGTCTTATTTTGCGTTTAAAATGGGATTTTATAAGTCGGGAAGATCGTGGTTTTAGGCAGAATAAATACTTGCAAACGTTTGGTATCATAATATAGGTAAATACTAAAAAAATCTGTAACTATTGGGGTGGCGTCTAACAGAAAAACACATTAATGACATAATAAACTCAGAAATAACCACCTACGTTTTTCTTACAAGAAATATAGCAAACACAAATATATTCTAAAAGTATTATTTCCTCAAAATTGCCAGATTAGATTTTGAAACCCCTTTGCACAAGTGTAAAGTTGAGGTATCCCCATACAAATACCAAAACCGCATCGCTGTTGGTTCACAGACCACTTCCCAAACAAATTAGCCCAGTCTTCTTTCAAAGCATTTTATCAATTCTACTTTTTATAAAACAACATACTTTACTTTTTATGATTAGTTACGGTTAAAGGTACGAGTTCGTAACCGACTGCATACAGCAGCAGCAGATGAAGTGTCGTTGCGACATGTCATAGCGACACGTCGAAGCGTCATTTTTCGAGAAATATTTAACGTGTCGTCGCTGCAGCGTCTTTGGCACTACTAATCTGCGGTCGGACGACACGACGTCTGCGGTTGTGCGACGTGGAGTCGAGCGACATGTCGCTAGCTGCGGAAAGTATTTCATAGAAATACATAGAAACCAGTAGTGTCGGAGCGACACGTCGTAGCTGCTGCTGTATGCAGGCTACGAACTCGTACCTTTACTCACGTGCATTTTTCGGGAACGAGGTCGCGAATTGAACTCATGATTTAAGGCTCCATTTGGGTCCGAAACTAGTCAGGCAATCCCGAAAATTGTACGTGAGTAAACCGTAATTAATCATGAATATGAATGTATCTCACGAAAGTTATAATACAAAAACTTACTTTACTGTAGTAACAAAAGAACTAGGTATTTTAGCCACAATCTCTCGCTAAATCATCTTATAATCTAACAAGGACAAACTAAGTCGTTTTCTCTTCCCAAGGTTCCGTTATAACGTTATTCTCGTAAATTAACTTGTTTTTTAAGGAAAGTCACAAACAAGCATGGCCACTATTACTCGTAATTAAGTATAAATTATTTGCTAGGAAGTTTGTGGACATATTGTGGGAAATAGATGCGTATTTTTGCTGATATTTGGTAGTTTTGCAGGAACTGTGTTAAGGACAAGAACGAACCAAATAAAAACTCGCGCACAAAGGGTTCCGTACCATTATCTATAAAAGGCAAAAAAATCAGGTTTGTTGTATGGGAACCCCCTTAAATATTTATTTTATTCTATTTTTTAGTACCTATTTGTTGTTATAGCGGCAACAGAAATACATCACCTGTGAAAATTTCAACTGTCTAACTATCACGGTTCATGAGATACAGCCTGGTGACAGACGGACAGCGGAGTCATAGTAATAGGCTCCAATTTTACCCTTTGGGTACGGAATCCTAAAAATAAATGTATATCAATAATATGCTACAGACAGACACACAGATACACAAGTTAAACTTATAACACCCCTATTTTTGTGTCGAGGGTTAAAAACTAGATCATACATTTTATTTAGAATCTTCTCCCTCAAATATGCGGGGAAATGGTTTCAAAGATTGACTTTTTGCTTCATTCTTGTCCTTAAGGAAATACTGGTAAAAAATAATCCGTATGCTCTTTCTTTGATTAAAGGGAATGATGGCAAAATACTAGGCTTTGCTTATAGCAAAGGGGGCCTCGACTAACAGAATTAATTTATTTATTTATTCTTTCGCACAAAATTAGTACAGAGGCGGACTTAATACCTTAAGGTACAAGTTGGTATCCGACTGCATACAGCAGCAACATACGACGTGTCGCTACGACACTACTGGTTTCTATGTATTTCTATGAAATACCTTACGCAGCTAGCGACACGCCGAACGACCGCCAACGCCGTGTTGTCCGACCGCAGATCAGTAGAGCCACCGACGCTGGAGCTGGAGTTGAATCTTTCTCAAAAAATGAGTTTTTCCAATTCCGAGGAAGAAAAACTGATAAACCAGGTGGCCCAATATCCTACACTGTACGATGCATCTAACAAAAACAAAAGATACGAAAGTAAATCGCGATCACTAATCCCAAACAGGTCACACATCTTGTCTCACGGAACATTCAGAGCTAACTGGAATACGACGTGTCGTCTGCTGCAGCCATCTGCTGTTGGGTTCGAAATCATGACTGCATACAGCAGTTTTCTTTCCTTTCTTATCTTCTTCTTCCTGTCCTTATCCCATGTTACTTGGGGTCGGCGCAACACGTTTTCTTCTTCCATTCCGTCCTGTCATCCGTCATGATATCACTGACACCCTTCTCTTTCATATCATTCTTCACACCATCCATCCATCTTTTCTTTGGTCTCCCTCTTCCTCTCCATCCATCCACATTTATATTCTTATTTCTTATCACCCTCACATTAAAGTCAGACGCCGAGCAGTTTGCTGTGTTCCGTCGTGTGTATGTGAGAGCCAGAGGGGTATAGAGGAATTCCTCTATATCTCTGTTACTTGGATTCGTGTGCTCCATCTTAGACCCTGTCTGCGCTTACCATTAGGTGCGACGAAGGTCAAACGCGACCAAGCCAAGTAATAAAAAAAAGATTAAAAAATATTTAATAAAAACCATTTATGGTTAATCTGTAACACCAGTAGATCACGCGGTTTGAAGGAATTACACGAATTCGTTTCCACTCTGTACAAGGTTAGTCGGAAAGGGGGTACTAATCCGCAGGCCACTTAAAGTATCACTGATGACGGTTTTAAAGCAAGTCTTAAAATGTCAAAATTCGATAATTCTTATTTCCATGTAAAATTACTTTTTTCAAAATTTCATCGTCCCTGCTTTAGTTTCGAATTCAAGAAATGGAGCTTCTAATTTGTGACCCCAAATAATGACCTAAAATGTAAACACAGTTGATCATAGCCGAGGATAGATATATTTTAGTATATTTTTTATGTAATTTTTGAACAGCTATTTCTCTTAAACTACTGACTTTTGGGGAAAGTGGTAGAACAAAAGTTACTCATTATTATGGGTATTTTAACACCCTTTCGGATAAGTACCTCCTTTCTGACTAACCTTGTTTACACAAAATATTCCTTCCAGTTTTTGACGCTTGTCAGCTTAAATGGGATTAATAAAACCTTCAATGGGAGCTCAAGTTGTTTCAATAGTAAGTGCGTCGTTTAAAGACGGCAAAGCATTAGTCGATAGCCTGTCTACGACTTCCAAACGTTTCTTTTAATTGACTTTTACGACTGCAGTAAAAGATACACAAATGATACACTCTATCTTTTATTCATTGTTCTCAATTCAATTATCGAGCTAGCCAAAGAGTTTGAAGTTTGTGTTTTAGTGTTCTTTTTATTTGTTTTTGGCCTGGTTAATTTAAAAAGTAATAGCTATTTTTTGGAATTGAATAGAATAGATCGTGTTATGCGGTGGTATCGAAAATTTATTTCACAAACATTTTTGTGTTTTTTTTTTTTTTAAAACTTGTCAGTTGGTTTCGATACAATCACTAACCGCTATTCCAAGACAAAAAAGTTTTTTTTAATCTATGTAGTTCCGTACATGGTTAATCTATATGTCGCAGTATGATAGATAAATTCGTAATATAGTGATATCCCTGGGGATATAACTATATACCGTAACATAGTTATACGAAAGCGATTCATTACAATCTTACGGTCGCAATCTAGTAATATTATTATCTGACTAAAGTAATCTGGTTTAATAGTTATAAATCTACCATAGAATCAAATAAAACATTATATTTGACGCAGTAACATGGTTATAGGCGTTATACGATCATATGCGATATGATCATATATCGGAAGATGCTTATAGAAAGGTTAAGGTTATTTGGGTTTCCAAAGCAGAGTCGACGGAGCCCCGTTGGGCGGGGCTCCTATTTCTGACTGCAAGATTTAAAGTAACCTAACACGAAGGGGATGACGGGGGCTTCGTTCGCTCGCAACGCTCGCTCACACTAGCCCCCGTCATCCCCTTCGAACCTAACCTATCCGTGTCGGAGTGCCCCAAATTATCGCTAGGAATTTGATTATAAAACGGCTAGTGGTTCACAAACACAACGAAGCCCTCGCCGCCGCCTCCGCCGCACCTCCGCACTACTCACTTACAATTATTTCACTAAATTTAATCAAGTAATATAATTATATCACTAAACTTGAACCGTATTATAATTATATTTCCTAGTAAGATATTCATGAATCGCTTTCGTGTGGTACGGTATTTAATTATATCCCTAGGGATATAACTATATCACGGCTTTATCTTAAGATTAGAGCGGGCTACACTTTCGGGCTTCTGACTATCCGTAACGACTATAATAGATATTCATATGACACCCGGGACCGACAGTTTAACATCCTCTCCGAGACACGGAGAGGTCTCGACGTCTATCAAATGGTCACCCATCCACAGTCTGACTGCGGCAAGTCCAACTTAGGCCCGGCATCCACCGAAGCGGAGAGGAGAGAAGACGAGAGGAGATGTGCTGCGAAGCTGGCAGGTTATTTCCACCAAAGTGGAAAGGAGATGCGTAGCGGAGAGGAGATGTGAGCTGTGCGTAGCGGAGATGTGAGCTGTGAGAGCTCGAAATCAGTCAATTCAGGTGTGCTAGGCGCGCCGGCCGTCCGACAACACACATCTCCGCTCTGCCGCGTCGCATAAATTGCTCGCTTGCGGCACAAAATCCTATAAAAAATGAGACATCTCTTCTCCTCTCCGCTTGATCCATTTCCACCGAAGCTAAGCGGAGAGGAGATGTGGAAATAACGAAATCTGATTGGTTATTCAAAACACATCTCCTCTCCTCTCCGCTTTGGTGGAAACCGGGCCTTAACCTTGCATATCATAGCTGCGAGTCTCTCAGACGATACATTTGTAAATTCCAACAATGTGTTCATTGGATTTTGCTGTTCACTGTACTGCAATTCTACAATACAAAGGAAACACAGCAAAGCCGTATCCAGTGTTCCAAGTAATTGTTGAGGTCAAACCTGTCCTTTGTGAATTGTATACCCACTGGCTGGCTGACAGAAATCGAGGCGGATAACACATCTAGATACGACACAGAACTTCTATGAATTAGGATTAGTCTCTATTTGGACAACGTGATAATAGTTCAGGTCCACAGTTGTATAGTCAACATCAAAATAAAGTGATGATTGCTCAAAGTATGAAAATATTTATTTTATGAATTAATACATAACATAACATCACGCTTGTATGCCCCGAAGGGTTGGCTAGAGGTATATAGGGTATAAACGAATTCGTGTAATTCCTTAACACCACATTTATTTATTTACTTTAATTAGAACGGTCTTAGAATTAAAGATAGTAACAGAAAACGATACATACAATACAAGGACAAGAAAATAAAAATTAAAAAATAATTCTAATAAACTCTTTTATAAATCCCTTACAGTGCTTCTGACAGTATATTCTTTCACTCGTTCATGATGCATTCCTCTCGCAGTACTCCAGACATTCCGACAAAATCATCCTCCATTCATCCGCAAACATATCAAAATTCGGTCTGGCGTCCAGGAGGGCATTGAGCGCAGTGAGACTTCGCGGTACGGGTGATCGTGAACGAGCCACAGTACGACTGGTCGGAACAGCAAACAGTTTATGTTTTCTGATCCGGCGGTAATTATTTGGAACACGTGATCTACTACAGGTGTAAATGCGAGACTTGAAGGGTCTCCAGCCAATGGAGTAGAAATAAAATACTTAACCTTAGCTACTTAAACTACACTAACATCATAACTACTAGTAACATCAACACTAAGGGCGATCCCTTGTGGGACTCGGAACTAGGCTTAGGGTTGTGCCGGCAAGGGATTGGGCGGGAGACAGCTTGATGAGGGCTGAATTATCGGTGTGAGCCACGAGAAGGGATCCGGTTGGCCATTATTAGCTTAGTCTCAACACTGTTTGTTTCCTAAGAAAATAATTCCAACAAAATAATTTCCGTAACAAAAAACCCGACAGCTCCTTGCCGAAATTCGTCACTTTCGTTCCATTGTTTCGTCTAATTTATTCCAAACAAGACGCAAGCGACAGCCAAATGCGGTGTACAAAATAATTCTGGCCTAATTACCCTAATAAAGTATTACGTTTTAACCACGGAATTACGTCGATAGTGATGTAACGATATTGTATTCGAGTTATTCGATCATTTTTTTGTTTGGTTATGTAATCCGGTGTGTAGTTCGATTTAAATTGGGTTGATGGAACGAGTGAATGTTCGAAGAATGACTAAGTTTTTATTTCTTGTGATGAGATGTTTTCTTTCTTGTGTTATTCCTATAACGATCTCATTTGTCAAATTGACGAAAGCATTGCGGAAGGGCTAAGATTTGATTGGAGTTGGATGTGTATGTATTATATTTTATTTAAGTGTTTTTTTTTTGGCTGAGGTGATCTCAGGGGCGCATATAAATATTGGTAGTATGAGTGCATCAGGCAACTAGTATATCAGTACTCCAAGTGTGAGTTTTTTTACGCTACAGAATTGCGTCACGCCAAAAATTTATGAAAATTTAGGCAGAGCTTCTAGCGGCGAATAGCGTAACTAAAAATTTGTTTGACATATTTGGAGTGACGCAACTACAGTAGTTACGTAAAAAACTCACACTTGGGATACAGGTATCATCAAATCACATCCAGTTCAGTTTCAGTTAATTGGTTTTTCTTGCAACCGCTTCTACAAAAAATCGTAAAAAAGCCGAGCTGTATCATATAAATGGACTAGCACCCAATATTTGAAACAAAAATGGCGTATGATTGAAAACAAAACGCAAAAAAGAACGAGAAACATTCCATTCAATATGGAAATAAATTTTAAGTAGAGCGTTCTAAATGTAATTTCGATTGAAATTGATTAAGGAGTTATTGCATTTGTCATTCACAAAATTCGAATAACGAAATCGGTCGATTTTTTATTCGATTATGAACATGGTTCATATGACTACCGAATTCCTTGTTGTACTTATTTTAAGCCTATCGTTTTTAATTTGGGAGAGACGTCGGTACTTCATCGTATGGACATGTGATGCGAAGAATGGAAAAGATAGATGGATTGTTTTATTTCGTTCTTTGGAACTTTTCAGTTTCTGATTGACTCGGCCTTTTCGGTTTCCAGTGTATATTGCTTTTTATCTAAACGCACTATTAATAAATACTACTTAACTCTGATTTTAAACATAACGACTCCAGTGCAATACTTGAAATATATAAATTGTAAAGGGGGCCTGGTGAACTGAATTACAGGTTTTTGAAAAAAAAACTTAGTTTAGGCACCAGTCTTCCACAAATTAAGAACAAAACTGTATCTGTAGAATAATTTAACTTTAATAAAGAAAGAAAGAAAGAAAATTATTTATTCTGGACTCACACAGGCAGTTACAGAAACACAAACACACAACACAAGCTGTAATTTGTGGTAAGAAAATAAAAATCTATTCTTCTATTCATCACAGTCCCTAAATTTTCATCTTACTGCATCAACGGATATATCAGCTCAGAGAATATGGATCGTCAAAGAACGTAAAGTAACTTACCTGAGTAAAAATTATCTTTGAAATTGACAGTTGTTCAGGAGTTTTTACTCAACCCTTCAAAATATTACAAAATATTTTTGACCTTTGAGGCCGGGTGCTACGATCGAGTAAGTTTTTCCTTATAGTTAGATTTCACAATAGAACCATAAAGACAGTAAAATTGATTTTATTATTCGAGTGTTTCGATCAATCGAATCATGTAAACATTATTTTTCTCTCGTGTCAGCACGAGCTATATGAGAATAGGTCATGCTCTGGTGAAAAGATAAGCCAGTCAGCAAGGTTGGTAGCGGGGCTGCCTGTAGTATCGTCACGTCATCACACATCGTGGAGACTCTTCATGCACTCCAATATGTAACACTAGCTTTCGCCCGCAGCTTCGTTTGCGTGAAATTTTGAACCCGTTAAGTGACGATTTTCCATACAAACTTTGATCCCCTATTTAACTCCCTCAGGGGTTGAATTTCGAAAAATCCCTTCTTAGTGGATGCCTACGTTGCAAAAGGAATCTACTGTCAAAATTTCAACTTTCTAAACCCAGCGGTTTAGGCTGTGCGTTGATAGATCAGTCAGTCAGTCAGTCAGCTTCTCCTTTTATATGTATAGATAGATTGAAAACCATTAGCTTCGCAGTTCTACTGCAAAATTGGACCATCAGGATTCAAAAATCCATGTGGTCCGACAAATCGTACCATACGAGTAAAAATATCCTTGTAGTCCGATTAATCGAATTACGCGTTAAGCCCGGTCTCGATTTGAGCTGTGTCACATCACTAATTTACCTTTTGTTTATCATCCTTTCTTCCTCATAATAAACCACCAGTAAATTAAACTATGTACACCTATTTCAGAAGGAAAAAGGTGAGAATTTTCTTTCCTTGTCTCGTAAAAAGTACTTACATGTGTTGAACATATTTCTTTTGTCTCCGCCCGAGTTATTATGTTTTGTCTGTGAACCTTTTATTTTTTCTGTCATGCTTAAAGTGTGGTCGTTTGTTTAAGGATGTTTGTAGGAGGTTGTTGAACTTTTGAAATAGGGGTTTTTGTTTAGTATAAACATAAACAGCCCATTACTGTCCCACTGCTGGGAACGGACCTTTTTATAGAATGAGAAGAGTTGTGGGAGGTGCGTAGTTTTTTTTTTTTTTTTTTTTTTTTTTTTTTTTTTTAAAACGTTGCCCCACACTAAGATTTCTCTTGTATCGTGGGTGCGTTTACAGACACAAATCTCACAAACAAACGCCCAGACCCGAAACAACCATCTGTAGGCCATACAAATTTTTGTTCCGTGTGGGAATCGAACCCACGACCCGTAGCGCAGAAGCCAATCGCTTAGCCACTGCACCAAACGTATCGTCAAGTCAAGTTGCGCCGCACCGCAATAATTTCGACGCATTGGGAGCCGCACTGGCGGTGCAGCGTCGCAACACAGCGCTGCTTACTACGGCGTCGCAGCTTTCTGGTGTTAAGTGTATTAGAGCGAAGCCGCACTGCTCCGTTGCGTTGCGTTGACGCGTTGCAACGCTAGATTTTAACCAATCTATAGACTCCAAATCTAGCGCTGCGACGTCGCAATTGACCCAAATCTAGAGCTGCGACGTCGCAACGCAACGCAACGGAGCAGTGTGGCTTCACTGTAAGTCTTTGAAAGACAATGGAGGGAAATAACGTAATAAGCGTTCTGCGCTGCGATGCCGCTGCGGCGTCGCACCGCATCATTCCTTCCCGCTTTTTCTCTCCGGTCTCCTTGTCCATTGCGCGAGCGTTGCGTGTTCGCACGACATCACAACGCATCGTGTGGCGTGTCACTGTGATTTATGTGTAGGACGACGCAACGGCACCGCTCAGGCGTCGGAACGCCTGCTACCTACCTGCTACCTACCTGCTACCTACCTGCTACCTACCTGCTACCTACCTGCTACCTACCTGCTACCTACCTGCTACCTACCTGCTACCTACCTGCTACCTACCTGCTACCTACCTGCTACCTACCTGCTACCTACCTGCTACCTACCTGCTACCTACCTGCTACCTACCTGCTACCTACCTGCTACCTACCTGCTACCTACCTGCTACCTACCTGCTACCTACCTGCTACCTACCTGCTACCTACCTGCTACCTACCTGCTACCTACCTGCTACCTACCTGCTACCTACCTGCTACCTACCTGCTACCTACCTGCTACCTACCTGCTACCTACCTACTACCTACCTGCTACCTACCTGCTACCTACCTGCTACCTACCTGCTACCTACCTGCTACCTACCTGCTACCTACCTGCTACCTACCTGCTACCTACCTGCTACCTACCTGCTACCTACCTGCTACCTACCTGCTACCTACCTGCTACCTACCTGCTACCTACCTGCTACCTACCTGCTACCTACCTGCTACCTACCTGCTACCTACCTGCTACCTACCTGCTACCTACCTGCTACCTACCTGCTACCTACCTGCTACCTACCTGCTACCTACCTGCTACCTACCTGCTACCTACCTGCTACCTACCTGCTACCTACCTGCTACCTACCTGCTACCTACCTGCTACCTACCTGCTACCTACCTACTACCTACCTACTACCTACCTACTACCTACCTACTACCTACCTACTACCTACCTACTACCTACCTACTACCTACCTACTACCTACCTACTACCTACCTACTACCTACCTACTACCTACCTACTACCTACCTACTACCTACCTACTACCTACCTACTACCTACCTACTACCTACCTACTACCTACCTACTACCTACCTACTACCTACCTACTACCTACCTACTACCTACCTACTACCTACCTACTACCTACCTACTACCTACCTACTACCTACCTACTACCTACCTACTACCTACCTACTACCTACCTACTACCTACCTACTACCTACCTACTACCTACCTACTACCTACCTACTACCTACCTACTACCTACCTACTACCTACCTACTACCTACCTACTACCTACCTACTACCTACCTACTACCTACCTACTACCTACCTACTACCTACCTACTACCTACCTACTACCTACCTACTACCTACCTACTACCTACCTACTACCTACCTACTACCTACCTACTACCTACCTACTACCTACCTACTACCTACCTACTACCTACCTACTACCTACCTACCTACTACCTACCTACTACCTACCTACATTAGTTTTTTTTTTTTAAAACAACGAACAAAACAGAAAAAAATTAGCGAAATCGGTCCAGCCGTTCACGCGTGATGCGATGACCAAGGGAAATAGCGATTCATTTTTATAAATATAGTTAAACGTAGTCTAATATTACGTTACCAGAAGAGTGTTAATTATGAATGTGGATGGATATACAAGTAGAGGTAGGCCAAATAAAAGACAGATGGATTATGTGAAGGATGATATGGGTAAGAAAGGAGTGAGTACTGAGATGACGGCTGACAGAGGAGAATAGAAGAGGAATTTTGTGCCGACCTCACCTAGTGTGGGTTACGGGCAGGGAGATGATGATGACATAGCCTAATTTTTACCCGACTACATCATCTGCCTAGCCTTTTCCCAACTATGTTGGGGTCGGCTTCCAGTCGAACCGGATGCAGCTAAATATCTGTATTTTACACGGAGCGACTGCCTATGAGACCTCCACAACCCAGTAACTGGGTAATACGATACTCTTGGTAAGACTGGTTGTCAGACTTTCTGGCTTCTGACCAACAGTAACGACTGTCAAAGATCTACAAATGACAGCCGGGACCAACGGCTTTACGTGCTTTCCGAGGCACGGAGGAAATTCGCTATGGTAAACGGTCACCCATCCACAGACTAACCTCGGCAAGCGTGGCTTAACCTGGAAGATCGGTCTATGCGGCTGTAATTATTTAGCCACGAGCTACTCTTTTCTTTTTTTTTTTTACCCTGCTACGGCGAAGCAAAAAGGAAGGTTATGATTTTGACCGCTAAGTATGTGGATATGTATGTATGTTCATCTGTTCCCTGATAACTTCCAAACTACTTAACATAATTTGAAAAATAAGGTATCGTTGGAAGCGTCTTTATCGTCCGATGGTTATAGGCTACGTGACGTCACATTAAATTGTGTATGACATCCTCTAGAAGACAAAAAGTCATGAACTTAAAAAATTATGACTACGGATCATGGCTATCCTCTGAACATCACTATGAGTAGGTATTAAATACATTAAAATAATATTTTACGTGTAAGTTGTTTATTTAATATTATAGACGATTAATATTGAATAGTTTTTTCAACAACAACAATTTCAGATGACAATATTTTCTTGTTTCATACTTTTTAGAGCGTGATTTTGCAGTAGTCGGATTTTGAGTTTACTTTTTATTTACAGAAATAAAAATTATTTGTCATTAAACTTACCAACTTTTATTCCATTAAGGGCTGATTTTTCAATCGTCAGATAACTTTTATCTGGGGAATAAGTTTGACGTTTTGATAGCTTTTGTATAGAAAATATGTCAAACCGTCATATTTATTCCTTGGATAAAATTTATCTGACGATTGAAAAATCGACCCTAAAAGTATTAATTACCAAGAGCTTGTGTTATTCAAATATATTGACAGCCTCATAAAATTGTAAAGTGCAAAATTAACTATTTTATTCAATCCCATTTTAATTCAGACCAGAATTTTCAAGTTAAGTGTACATTTGTGTAATCTCTTTGCTTTTAATCATTGGCTCTTAGACTACCTGAGGTCAAATAGAACTACGGGGTTTCGAAAGGTTGACAACCCTATACCTACTGTATTTTATATAATAACATTGTTCATATCTCTAGCGCCAACCCGCCTGCCAAGCGCGGCGATTATGGCAAACCTCCCCAACATGGCTTGGGGGAGGCCTATGTCCAGCAGTGGACGTCTTTCAGCTGAATGATAATGATGATGCCGTTTAAAGATCAAAAACTCTTTTCTAGTTGTTGAAGGGATTTGAGCAACTTCTACTTGTTTGATCGATTCGAAATTTAGTATCCTGTGACTTCAATGATATTACAATAACATGGTAACTATGACTTCATACTGCAGCATCATCTGGAATCAGCAGGATATCCAACTCCTCACTAACTTACAGCAGAGGTATCGTGTTTGGACTTATTGGAATGGTCTCTTAGTGACAATACAATATTATGGTACCACTGAGTTGATTTGATTGAGAGTTTGGATCGGGAGGTTGTTATTACCACTCCAAAATATCTAGTACTAATAATCAGGCAGACCTATTGATTTAGCCTCCTAACATGCCTTGACAAATAGGACTTAGAAGGTGACGCAATGACTAGTTACTAGTTCATCTTGTTTGAGTTCCTATGATTCGTCATGGAAAGCACTGTCTACTTACATCAATAATCGCTAACAAGGAACAACAGACCCATAAGGCCCGGTATCCACCAAAACGGAGAGGAGAGGAGATGTGCTGCGAAGCTGGCAGGTTATTTCCACCACAGCGGAGAGGAGATGCGTAGCGGAGAGGAGATGTGAGCTGTGCGTAGCGGAGATGTGAGCTGTGAGAGCTCTAAATGAGGCTCGGACTCTACCAAAGCGGAAATGTGCTGAGATGTCTCGATCAACCAATAGGATTGCGTTATTTTCAAATCTTTTCGCTTAGCTTCAACTCCAAACGAATTCCTATTGGTTGTTTACGAGACAACTCCGCACATCTCCGCTTTGGTGGAGTCCGGGCCTCAGTCAGTTCAGGTGTGCGAGAAGTGGGGAGAAGGCATCGGGGAAAGGTGCGCGCGAGCGCGGTTGCCGCCCGGCCGGCCGCCCGACTACACACATCTCCGCTCTGCCACGTCGCTTGCTCGCTCGCGGCACAAAATTCTATAGAAAATGAGACATCTCCTCTCCTCTCCGCTTGATCCACTTCCACCGAAGCTAAGCGGAGAGGAGACGTGGAAATAACGAAATCTGATTGGTTATTCAAAACACATCCCCTCTCGTCTCCTCTCCTCTCCGTTTTGGTGGAAACCCGGTCTTACAATGTCGGGGTTATTTTTAAATCTATATCTATACTTCTATACTAATCTATACTAATATTATAAAGAGGTAGAATTTGTTTGTTTGTTTGTTTGTATGTAGGAGGTAATCTCCGAAACTACTCATCCGATTTCAAAAATTCTTTCACCAATAGGAAGCTACGTTATCCCTGAGTGCTATAGGCTATATTTTAGTATAAAAAAAAATAGGGATCCTTAAATAAATTACAATAATGTAACCCAAGGTATCAAACATTGGCTTATCTATACTTCTATTATAGAGAGGTAGAATTTTTTTGTTTCTTTGTGTGTAGGAGATAATCTTTAATATAAATTAACGCGAGCGAAGCCGCGGGCAAAAGCTAGTTTAAAATAAGTAAATAAATTCAATTTAAGAGTTATCTTTCTTTTTATAAGCAAGCACGTCCTACATAGCCGCCTTTTCCACGATCGTGGGTGTTACTTAGTGCGCACGTACGGGTATATGGTACACTGGTGGACAATTTAATGGCACATTTACGAGTGTAGAAGAATGGGCTAATTCTGTGCACGACTGGTGTAGTAACGTTTTTCGCAATTTCTTTTTTTGTTTGTATCACTCTTTTGCGGTTACTGCAAGTCCTGTAAGCCAGGATCTATGGCGACTAACTATAAAAACGCCGAAACAAAGTACTTATACTTTTTTTTTTCTAAACTGTCTTAAAGTGCCATATCACTTCTTCCCGGCTTTTTCGGGTTTCGGGACAGCCTGTATTTATTTCCCTTTCCCGTGTTTATTTTTTTCTCATGATATTCTTTTTGGGCTTCTCCTGAACGCTGATCCATTCCTGTTGAACCCGTAATTTGGCTGCCTGTTATTGAGCATCTGGTCTGCTTTTATTTCGCACTGCACACCAAACAGCACTTAATACACATGTCCTATACAAATCTAAGAAAATACACTCCGAGGAAACTCGTTTGCAAATGTATGAAATTTGGATCGGATGTACTACACGACCATTCGTACAAATTGTTCTGCAGCTTATTGGGATCTTATTTCGTGGGATTCGTTTTAAGTGTACATAATCCCAAAAAAAAAACATTCTCGCACCTTGTCATTGCCAAATCTCGCGACCCTTTTGCCGTTAAAAATTCTGAGATCTAATGTAGAGCCAAGTCTGAAGTCTGTTTCATTTGTAAAGACATATTTCGGACTTGGCAATCAAATAACATGAGGACAGGCTCCAAAGTCCTAGAAGTTATTTCGAGAAAAGGTTGTAAGGCCATGCTTACAGCGTTTGTCCTCCGCCGCCATCACCGAGAAACGAGATTATTTCGGACCGAGTTCGGAACAACGTGACGGCGATCGTGTGTCCTCCGCGTTCGATTTCGGTGTACCCAACATAAGAAAATATCCGCTCACCGGCGCCTTCAATCTCGGATGTCCACTAACAAGAGCAGACGCGTTTTGTATTGCCGGCATTTCGGTCCGTCACGATCTCGGCGGAGTTTTAGCGGTAGCGCCGAACTACTCACAATCTCGGTGGCCGAGATGACGGCGCTCGGATGATGGACGTGCGGTGGACACGCAGCCATAGTAATGTATGTATCGCTACTTCGGCAACGTCATCTCGTTCTCAGTGACGGTGGTGTTTGACAAACGGCCTTACTCAACTTTGGCGTGGGCACTTCTGTGCTCCTTGATAAAGCAGCTCATTTTCTTACGTTTCATAAAAATATGATAAAACCGTCAAACAGTAATAGTAGTGGTGTAAATTACAAACAATAGTTGTGGGTACTGAGTGCATACTGCACACGTACATGGTACACTGGCGGACATTTTAATGGAACAGTTACTTATAAACCTACTTAGCACAATAGTAGGAACTTTAATATTTCTGCTGTGGCATTTTTTTACAAGCTACGAGGTTTTTTTTTCGTTTCATCTTCTCTAAATAGTATCAATTGAAGTCACTTTTTGCGTCTGTCTGTCTGTAGGCTTACTTCTTCTATACTACTCAACGGATTTTGATGCGGTTTTCGTACTAATTTAGGTATTTTTTTCAGAAGGTTGTAAGCTTTAAAAGATATCCGAGCGACACCGAGGCGGGTCGCTAGTTTTTACAAAAAAATAATCCGATAAACTTGAAAATGAATGTGATTGACATTATGTTGTTTCTGGCCGAGGATGCCGATACCGGAAATTTCTATTGCCATAACACCCTACTGCCGGTTCTTGTCCCTTAGAGTAAGTTCAGACATGACGGAATCCACGCGTATTCAAACCGCGTGGTTCCAATCCGCGAGGATTGAAAGTGTTCAGATAGGTGCGATGTGTGTGCGGAGTGAGGTGGAGTGACAGCCGCTTCATTCCAACATGGAAGTCGAAGAAGCAATATGTGTGTACTTGCTCCGTAAAAAAATACAAAAAGAAAATCTCCACCAGTTCCTGCCAAGCCCTGTTTTTGTCAATTTTATTAGAATACTCTGCACACTGGATGTCCCACAAAGCTGGTCTTTTTTCCACTTCGTGGATGAATAACTCGGTGTCGAAGCGATCCATTGTCACACGTCCGATAGGCGCGGATTTCACGGAGCAACTGAACGCACTCTAGGCACATGAATAAATAAACCGAACAGAATGAAAGCTTCATAATAAACGCCGTGCGTAGGTACACTACTACAAGCACAGCTTATGTGTGCGTGACTGCCACTGACAAGGTGCGCGGGGAGTGCGCCGGCGCCCGCTCGGGTACAAACCGGTTTGAGGCGGCTCAGTACGCGGACAAAGTTAAGGGGTGTCACACCGGCAGCGGCAGCGGTACGAGACGCGGACGTTTTATTTTAATTGTTTTTAAAGATGCCAAACTGTTGTACTGTGTGTATGTGTACAAATAATGGTAGGAAAAACAAGGAGACTTCTGATTTTGTATTCCAAAGGATCTTGTCAGTTAATTATATCTACTTATACCTACACATGTTTAGTGCTTATTACAGAATATTTAGTTACGAGTAAATAATATCCAAAATAACTAAGATGACGATAAGGCTTTCCCATAAGAATTATTATTTATGCGTAATTATGTTGGCGTATTATTTGTTTTAGTAGGTTTGTAGAATAGTACCAAAGTATTTGTAGGTCGTCTTAGTAAGATTTCATTTGGCCTTTTCTATTAGATAGGTAGGTACTTAACTTACGGTCGTGAAATAGTAGACAGCCCTATGAAAGTAGGTAAGAATTTTGAACTCTGTTAGGAAGCTTTCATTCTGTTTGGTTTATTTATTCATGTGCTCTAGGCACGTCAAGTAAATAGATCCGCGCGGCGTCCGCGCGGTGTAGTATGAACGTCTAGCAAGGACGTCATTATAATAAGCTCCGCGCAGCTCAACCAATATCTGATTCCCCAATGTCTGAACTAGCTCTTACACTATTTAAAATTTCCGGTGTCAATTGATGTAGGAGAAGAAGAGCTCGTGGCTAAATATTTACAGCCGCATAGACCGATCTTCCGGGTTAAGCCACGCTTGCCGAGGTTGGTCTGTGGATGGGTGACCATTTACCATAGCGAGTTTCCTCCGTGCCTCGGAAAGCACGTAAAGCCGTTGGACCCGGCTGTCATTTGTAGATCTTTGACTGTCGTTACTGTTGGTCAGAAGCCAGAAAGTCTGACAACCAGTCTTACCAAGAGTATCGTATTACCCAGTTACTGGGTTGTGGAGGTCTGATAGGCAGTCGCTCCATGTAAAATACTGATATTCAGCTGCATCCGGTTCGACTGGAAGCCGACCCCAACATAGTTGGGAAAAGGCTAGGCAGATGAATTGATGTAGGATGTTCAGTAGTAGAAGTTTTCCAGCTACAATGTACATTCTTCTTCTTCCTAGCCTTTTCCCAATAATGTTGGGGTCGTCTTCCAGTCTAATCAGATGCAGTTGAATACCGGTACTTTAAACGGAGCGACTGCCATCAGACCTTCGCAACCCAGTTACTGGGCAATGCCGATATCCTAAGTTTAGACCAGTTGGCAGACATTCGGGCTTCTGACTATCCGTAACGACTATTATAGGTATTCGCATGACACCCGGGGCCGATGGTTTACCGTGCTTTACGAGGCTCAGAGGGGTCTCGATGTGTAACGATTGGTCACCCATCCACGGGCTGACTGCGGCAAGTGCAGTTTAAACTTGCAAATTTTATGGTGTCCTTCACCACACAATCCTTACCTTTGAAAACTTCATGAAAATCAATTTTGAATACGCCAAATAATAGTCATAAATAGTCACCAAGGTTAAAAAAATTGTCGCATTATGATTCCGAAGTTATTGCTATATGTTGGTGAGGATTGTGGGGTGAACGTCTTCGCGCAATCCTCACCTCAGTGCAAGCAAACGGCTGGGGGTATCGACTTGGTTTCAATTCCAAAAAATTGTCAAAAAATAGTCGTAACGCTATGCCAAATCTCGAAAATAGTCATTAAGGGATTCCAGAGATATAAAGGTGTCTTGGTGAGGATTACGTGATGAACCTTTCTCGCTACAATCCTCACCAACGTAAAGCTTTAATTTCGGAATCATAATGCGACTATTTTTTTAACCTTGGTGACTATTTATGACTATTTCTTGACTATTTTTTGGCGTACTCAAAATTGTTTTTCATGAAGCTTTCAAAGGTGAGGATTGTGTGGTGAAGGACACATCATATGATCCGTGCGGTTGTTAATTAGCCACGAGCCACTTCAATACAATACCTCGAGAACAATACCTTACATTCATCATCATCTGCCTAGCCTTTTCCCAACTATGTTGGGGTCGGCTTCCAGTCGAACCGGAGGCAGCTGAATATCAGTATTTTACATGGAGCGACTGCCTATCAGACCTCCACAACCCAGTAACTGGGTAATACGATACTCTTGGTAAGACTGGTTGTCAGACTTTCTGGCTTCTGACCAACAGTAACGACTGTCAAAGATCTACAAATGACAGCCGGGACCAACGGCTTTACGTGCTTTCCTAGGCACGGAGGAAACTCGCTATGGTAAATGGTCACCCATCCACAGACCAACCTTGGCAAGCGTGGCTTAATCCGGAAGATCGGTCTATGCGGCTGTAATTATTTAGCCACGAGCTCCTCTTATATTATAATATATACCTTACATTATAATATGCAAATAATTAAAGACCATTTAATTTTCCCTCGTTTATTCGCCGTGTGCCACTTTATTTGTCCCGCTGTTTACGTCTCGAGAGACAAAACAGGGTTTTCGAACTCGACACATGCAAATGTGTCTGTCTGCGTACATGCAAGTGCTATAAAGGAAAAAATATCAACAACTTTGTTCCCCGGGGGTGTTATTAGTACTTAGCTTGAGCTTAAAGTTAAACGTGTGGGTGAATGAACATATTCAGCACAAATATTACTAGGATTTAGTCTAGCTCGATTAAACTCAAACTCAAAAACTCATTTATTCAAAATAGACTAGAATTACTTAGTTCTTTTGAACGTCATTAGGTACATAAAAGACATCCCCCAAAAGCGCCCTCCCTTCACCGCTTCCTAGTGGTTTTGCTGTGAAGAAGAAACGGTGCAACAAACTCCCCAGCAACACAGTTCAGTCCGTCAGGTGAATAAATCAACTGAGTCTATAGAAAGAAAATCATAATATTTTTTACAATAATAAAATTATGCAAATAAAGGAAAAGTAGTAATAACAAATTAAAAAAATATATAAATCTATTCAGTAGATACTAAATTTTTATTTACTAGCTTTTTTCTACGGCTTCGCTCGCGTTAATTAAGCTCAAAACACGATTACCACACTACTGAAGTTTCTATAATAATATAACTCAATTGTGATTCGAAAGACATGTGGCGCTATCTATGAACTTTATTGTTGTTTTCCTCGGGAAGAGTAATTTTTTTCGGGATGAAAGGTATCCTATGTCCGTTTCTGTACACCTGACAACGGATATACAAAATTTCAGTATGATCGGTTCAGTGGTTAAGGCGTGAAAAGGTAACAAACAAACTTACTTTCGCATTTATAATATTAGTCAGGAAGTTAGGATTAGGATAGGATTGTAATTTGAAGATTGTAACATTCAACGACTTTCATCAAAATATTAAAGGTAACAGACAAATGAAAAGCTGTAACTAACAATAATTAAAATGACTTTTAATGTTTACTGTGTGTTGACCCTCAGCCTTTTTAGCTCAGCAAATCCCTCCATCAGGCAATGTTCGGTAACTTTGTCAATTTGATAAGGCAACCCTAGCGAGGGGAGATCTCGAGCCTGTTATTGTGACCCTTAGGGCCTTATTACAAAAGGCGGTTTAAACCAAGATTAAGGTAAACCCAGGTTTAAAATATACCCATCACTTTCTTATGTCATATAAGAAAAAGAGACGGGGCTATACTAAAACCTAGGTTTTTCTTAGACCATCTTTTGTAATAAGGGTCAAAATACACGTCCGATACTTGCTTCTGGGAGCCGGATCCGACTATCTGATCGGATTCATGAAATACACGTACGATTCTCGTGACCGATTTTTTCTGGACAACGACGACGACCGGACGATGCTTACGATTCTGACATCCGATCCGATAGTCTGATCGTACGTGTAATTCATGTACCTTGAGGCCTTCAGATAGTCTGATCAGACTATCGGAGGCAAGTATCGGGATTAGTACATGCCTACGTCCAACTGTAATAAGGCCAGAAACCTAAACCTTTAAAACTCTAACTCTGTAAATAATTTTTGAAACACAATCAAACAAACAGATAAACATTTTCTTCATTCAAAACGTATTCAACATGAAATGTAAGTACCTAAAGCCTAGTAAGAGTAACATGAAACATCATTACGAGAATATCCTGCGCGCTGTCAGATGTCTCGGGAACCTATGAAGCGTACACGGAGATGTAGGCGACTAGAAGAGGCTATGAATGAAGATTCGCAAGATAGTACTACGTTCTGCATTTGCTTTATAAATAACTAGCTTTTGCCCGCATCTTCGCTTGCGTGAAATTTTGAACCCGTTAAGTGACGATTTTCCATACAAACTTTCATCCCCTATTTAACTCCCTTAGGGGTTGAATTTCGAAAAATCCCTTCTTAGTGGATGCCTACGTTACAAAAGGAACCTACTGTCAAAATTTCAACTTTCTAACCACAGCGGTTTAGGCTGTGCGTTGATAGATCAGTCAGTCAGCCAGTCAGCTTCTCCTTTTATATGTATAGATGTTAAGTTCTTTGCTACAAAATTATGTAACTTGGCTAGTTTTAATAGTTAGTTACAGACGCTTATTGCATTCACCGTTTAACATAAAATATAATACCATTGCAAGTTGTCATACAGGTCTAGCGCATAACTGAGTCAGTGCCTGGGGTATGGGAGCGGCACGGGAGGGGTGACATATGACGACGTGTCCGAACTATCTCGCTATACACGTGATAAATATAATGAAGATATCTCTTACGATATTTACGTGTGTATACTAAAGTTAAATTAATGAACATAATTGCGTGTGATAATGTAAACAAAAAAATAAGTTACAATAATTATATTATTTAATTTAATAAGTATTAATATTTTCAACTTAAACAACAAAAAACAAAAAACAAATCCCGAAATCCTAAATTTAATTAATCAGATTCCTTATCACTGTCTGTACCCGAATCACTGTATGAATTATTAACACTTTCATTATAGTAGTAGTAAAAATATCGTAGGAGAGGAGCTCGTGGCTAAATAATTACAGCCGCATAGACCGATCTGTCGGGTTAAGCCACGCTTGCCGAGGTTGGTCTGTGGATGGGTGACCATTTACCATAGCGAGTTTCCTCCGTGCCTCGGAAAGCACGTAAAGCCGTTGGTCCCGGCTGTCATTTGTAGATCTTTGACAGTCGTTACTGTTGGTCAGAAGCCAGAAAGTCTGACAACCAGTCTTACCAAGAGTATCGTATTACCCAGTTACTGGGTTGTGGAGGTCTGATAGGCAGTCGCTCCATGTAAAATAGTGATATTCAGCTGCATCCGGTTCGACTGGAAGCCGACCCCAACATAGTTGGGAAAAGGCTAGGCAGATGATGATATCTTCATTATATTTATCACGTGTATAGCGTGATAGTTCGAACACGTCATATCACATCATAATATGTCACCCCTCCCGTGCCGCTCCCATACCCCAGGCACCGACTCAGTTATGCGTTAGACCTACAGTTCATACTACTAATTGAATAGAGTTTTTTTTTCCTCTTTTTCTTCTTGCAATTTGTCCTTGCGGACCACTTCGACGTAACCGGCCAGTTATTGGTGAGACCTGAAGGGTCTCCAGCCCATGCTGAAGAAGTAAAATACTTAACCTAAGCTAACTACTTATACTACACTAACGTCATGACTACTAGCAACAACAGCACTAAAGGCGACCCCTAGTGGGACTCGGTCCTCAGCTTAGTATGGGAGATTTGGGGGAGATATCTTGATGAGGGCTGAATTATCGGTGTGACTGCAGAGTCTGAAGAGACGACCAGCTTTACGACGGGAGACCTCGGTGAATCGTGACTTTACTTGTGTGTAAAAAGTTGCCAAGTTATATACGAGACTTAGTAGAAAGGAAAACATTTTTTTTAAATGTAATTGACTTTTTTTGGTGTAATAAATAAATAAAATACTGTAGAAATTAGTACGTGAAGTTCGTGGTTAATAACTACTTTACAAATTCGATCTACGATAGATGCAATGTCACCTCAGTAAGGCTGCGTTCACACTTGCGCGTTATTTTTCGGTGCAAAAGCGCGCGCGCCTCTCGTACGAGTCGCTTCCTCCTCAGAAACTTTGGAATTTAATAGTTAGTCCCTTGTCTTAACGTACATTTTTATCGATGTAAAGTACACGCGGACGTTCAGCGCCCGAATAGCTATCGCGTAGTACACGCATCGCAATCGCGCAGTGCCCGCGCCGCTTCCATCCTCCCGGCTAGGATAGCAAATGCAATTTGAGATCTATTGATGTGTCATAAGACTCTAATTATTTACAACAAAGGATGACGGGCAAAAATGTATGGGACGCGTACCCACCGACCAATAACGACCAGACATAAATGTCGTTAGAAAGCTCTTTTCATGTCTATTATTTGTTATTATGGGGGCTAGTCTCAATTCGTTGTGGGGAAAATGTTATAGTTACTTAAAATAGATCTATTAAAATAAAAGTTGTTAGTTCCAGATATTAAAAAAAATGTGTTTAAAAGTTAAAAATCCCTACGTAAACTATTAATGCAAGGTGTAACTGCCGAAATGCTTATTGCGCCCGAGATCGCCGCTTTTGTTTGTACCGAACGGCGTATTTCACCCACCCGATGCCAACCGATGACGGCCGAACGTACACGCACGTAGTGAGATGCGATGTGGTTACCTCATACTTAACATTATAACGCTGAAAGTACATGGAATCCACACAAAAACTGTTTTTTTAGATATCTAGAATTAACAACTTTTATTTTAATAGATATCATTTAAGTAACTATAACATTTTCCCCACAACGAATTGAGACTAGCCCCCATAATAACAAACGATAGTCATGAAAAGAGCTTTCTAACGAAATACGTCTGGTCGTTATTGGTCGGTGGGTACATTCTGCCCGTCATCCTTTCAAAGCGAGTTAGACGCTGGTGCTGACGTGCGTGGCGTGCGCTTAGCGGGCGCATGTCGTGTGAACGCGCACTAAGGATTAAACGGGTAATAATTTCCAAAGAGTGCTTTACCCAAAGAGTATTTTACCCAAAGAACATACCATATGAAAGTCAGCAAAGCCAGTCGAAAGCTAAAAAGACTGAATAAAATCCAGGATATCAGAGCTCGAGATATTAGACAACATACGTTTTGTGAAAAATCCTATGGTGCCGCGTCCTGATAGATTGGAAAACCTCTATGATGCCTTTAATACACAAAACTCGACTACGGATAAAACCAACTGAAAAGCATGAAACAAGAAAATATTCCTGTCTGAAATCATTGGCAGAAATTTTTCTGTTAGCGAATTCAGTGTTCAGAAAAACAATTTGACCTGTTGAGTACCGCCCGTCGTCCCAGGACGACACTTAATTGTCTTATCTATTGTGTCTATACCTACGGTGGTTGAGAGTTTAATGAAATGTTTTGACCCCCTTTTTCACCTTTTATTACTCTGATGCAAGATACCTTGTTAATTCTATAAACAAATCTGTAACGCTGTAAACAAGTAGTCTAATATATCCTTGGGCCCAATTCTCCTAAAATAAATCTTGAAAGATCACAACCGAACCAAGGCCGAACCGTTCATTCAGACAGTTTTATTAATTTCAAAAGCTGTCTTATTGTTTGACACAAAAAACAAAATCAATCATTTTAAAAGTTTTCGAAAACAAAAACTGACTGACGGTTGTGGTTCGTTTGCGTTTGGCAACAATTTATTTTAGGAAAATTAGGCCCCTTATGCTGTGTGATTGCCAAGTCTGAAAAATATTTTTATAAATGCCTGACTTGGCTCTACATTGGGTCTAAGAACTTTTCACGTCAAAAGAGTGAAGTCGCGAGACTTGTTTTTTTTACATGAATGTTTTTAATGGAATTTATTTTTCGATAAATACATATTATGACACTCTTACGTCTCGTGTAGTGCCGGACTTAAAGAATAGCACTACCCCATATCTTCCCGTGGGTATCGTAAAAGGCGACTAAGGGATTCTGTAGAGGATAGGCAGCAGCGTTCTCTGAGTACTTTAACAAACATACTGCGATCGCCAACCCGCCTGCCGAGCGTGGCGATTACTGCAAACCCCTCCCCTTTTGGTGGAGGCCTATGTCCAGCAGTGGACGTCTTTTGGCTGAATGATGATGACACTCTTACTGTTATCGTCAAAATCGGATTACCTAGTAGTCTTTGAGGTACGATCGAACATCCATACATAGACTGTTAGGCGATTTGCACGCTGCACCGCATCTCGCAGCGTAGCGCGGGAGTGCGTGTTCTTACGTTGTTTGCAAGTACTTGTGTTTGTATAGAAAACACGCATAGTGGAACACACTGAAAACAATGCGCGTGAATGCGTTTTCTCCTCCTCCCGCGCTACGCTGCGAAATGCGGGGCAGTGTGTGAATCGCCTTAAACGCATTACCCTTTTTTTCCGTAGTCTGGTAAAAATAAAACTTATGACCTAACCAGCCACTTCCATCCTCAAACCTCCACGTCACTTCAGAGGTAATAATAAAACGTCTCGACCCACGCTGAGAAATTAATTTTCCTCGCACTTCAGTCTTTGGCATTGTGGTATTCCCACATCCCGTACTTGGCTTGTACTTAGCTTATACTTGGACTTACTTGGCTGTTCTTGGCATGCGAAGCTTGGTAACTTGATATAATGTTATTAGCTTTTAGTAGCTCATGTTGAGCATCGAACTTAGTAAGTGGGTGTTTATTGTCGTACAGTGCAGTAGTGCACTAGTTTGGTAATGATCGCTTTTAGAGAAGAGGTGAAATTGTTTAGGTTAGAGAAGTTATAGAGCTGTTGCAAACAAACGTGTCAAACGAAATTCAGACTACGCTGTACTATTTCGCTATTATCATCATCTGCCTAGCCTTTTCCCAACTATGTTGGGGTCGGCTTCCAGTCGAACCGGATGCAGCTGAATATCAGTATTTTACATGGAGCGACTGCCTATCAGACCTCTACAACCCAGTAACTGGGTAATAAGATACTCTTGGTAAGACTGGTTGTCAGACTTTCTGGCTTCTGACCAACAGTAACGACTGTCAAAGATCTACAAATGACAGCCGGGACCAACGGCTTTACGTGCTTTTCGAGGCACGGAGGAAACTCGCTATGGTAAATGGTCACCCATCCACAGACCAACCTCGGCAAGCGTGGCTCAACCCGGAAGATCGGTCTATGCGGCTGTAATTTTTTAGCCACGAGCTCCTCGCTATATAGTAATGCATATTGCGTCTTAAGCTATAACTATACAACGTGTTACATAATTCCCCATGAAAAAGAAAATATTAATCGAGTAGTCTTTTATGGGGTTCTCTGTTGGAATATCGAAATATTATCAGCCAATTCTTATCTGGCCGACAACTTTTCGCCACTTTTCATTTCGCCGAATAATTAAAACGCCGAATGATTAAGCCCCTAATTATGTTTTGTAACTTTTTGTTACGCCGACTAGTCTGCTGACCACTGTTTCGTTAGTCAACTGTATTATTGGCCACTTTACACTTGTTAGATGGCTCAATTTCCCATCATGCAAGCAAGAACGCAAGCAAGCATGGAAGTGTTTCTGGGTTTGCTCCGCCAGAAGCTTCTGGCTCCACGCTTTTAAATAACACTCTAGGGGTAGGACAGTCTGACCACGTGTAGTCGGGGTGCGCTGAGTCGGATTAACATTACATTCCGTTGTGTGAAAATAATGTTGTACGAATATATATTTGGCAAATTAAACAATAGCCAAATAAGTATTCGACTAAAACAAAATTTAAGAATGGTTTTTAGCCAAATAATTATGGTGGCTAATATTAATCATTCGGCGAAATCAAATTAGGGTGAAAATTGCTTCGGCAAAGATTACGTCGGCGAATCGTTGTCGGCGTAATGAAATTCGATATAAAATGCTTCGGCAAAAACACAGGCACCCCTTGTATGGTTGTTGTCATTTCCCTCTCAGAGGAAATTAGGTTAGAATGTAAATAACTTTCTGGGTAGTCTACTCTTTACTTTTATGTTTCAGGCTTGCATTTCAGTGATGAATATTATATGCCTTGTACAAAAAACATTTTGTTTTGACTCATTCTGCATCTTTCAAATATTGCCAATAGACTCTCTACAAGGGACCCTTAACCCCCTTTCGGCTTTAGGGGTATTTTTGTAACCCGTTGTATTGCATGACGTTCGCACTACATGCTACATCGCAAGCCGGTCTGCTATGTACAGCAAGTTAGTTCACGGCGATCCTTCGGGCGACGGACGGGGTAGAAGTGAGACGGGGCTGGGACCGGACAATACCCGTCGCCCGACCAGTAACAGGCCCGAAAAGGCGGCGCGTATGTGTTCCGCGCGCGCCTCTCAGGAGGACGTGGGTAAGGCCCCACAGAAGCAGAGGTCCGCCAATGGCTGGCGGACCGAGGCCTGCCGGGGTTGCGGTGCATGCAGCTGCGAATCTCGCGACCCCGGCTAAGGGTCAGGAGAAGGAACACCGTGGGTTTTTAGCCAGTAAGAGTCCAGCACACCCCTTCGCCTTCCCCAGGCGAAGGGCATCGATGAGGAATATAATTATGATGAAAAACCAAAAAAAAAAGGGACCGGAGAATCGTACGATATACCTCTGATGGTACGTTTACACGCTTGCCAAGCCTTGCCAAGGATCGACAATCGCAAGCATGTAAAAAGGGCGTTTGGCTTGGCTTGCGTGGGCTTGTGCCTGCTTGCTTCCGATCCAGTCGAGTGTCGGTTTTTTTACGCAGATCAAAGGGCGTTTGCGGCAAGCGCTTGCGATGCATTTACATGTTGGTCCGCGTTTAGTAGCCATTGTGATCTCGCGGCGAGTACACGCTTGCTTGATTTTACAAAAAATGAATAAAAAATGAGTTGCTGGTCGAATGAGGAGAGTCTTTCGTTTCTGGAACATTACCAAATGGAACCATGCATCTGGAATCCGAAAGATGCAAATCATAAAGATAAGAAGAAACAAGCAGATGCATGGATTCGTCTTGCTGAACTTACTGGAAGGCTCTCCTTTTTTTTATTTCACTTTGCTTACATTTCAAATAAAAGTACGTTAAACCAAATGCAATAGCCGTCACAAGTTCGGTGTTCGCCATGCTTGGATGTATATTGCAGACTGACGCATTCACAAGCGTATAAACGCCTTTCAAACGCCAAACGAGATTTGTGGAGGCTTGGGACTGTTTGCAGTTTGCCAAGGCTTGGCAAGCGTGTAAACGTACCATGAGAATCGCTCAAGTTTATCGCGTACACCAAGTCAATACTTTGTAGCATAGCTTGTGTGAACGTGTCCATATAAAATGTATGCTGAGCGATATCGATTTGCCATAGGTATGGTATATATTATAGCGTAATGTGAACTGCGCTTAAGTAATTATGAAATAGGTGAATACGGTCATATTTCGTATCGTATTCCTATCAGTATTTTATAAGATGAACGAAATCTTAAGAATTGGCTGCCATCAGGATTCAAAATTTTTTATTCTTTACAGTCATTGACGTAGGACATGGACCTCAAAAGTGTCCGAACCGAATCTATATAAATAAAAAGAAAGGTCCTGACTGACTGACTGACTCAGCAACGCCCAGCCCAAACCCTTGGACCTAGAAAGCTGAAATTTTGCACAGAGGTTCCCTTTATAATGTAGACAAGGAATAAGGCAGGATTTTTCGAAATTCTACCCCTAAGGAAGTTAAATAGGGGATGAAAGTTTGTATGGAAAATCGTCACTTAACGGGTTCAAAATTACACGCAACCGAAGCTGCGGGCAAAAGCTAGTGTAGACTAAAATGCGAAAAAGAAGAATAAAAAAATTTACTTCAATGAGTGCAGTCGAATCTTCGTATGGTGCAAAGCTAGTGTCACAGTTTAACAATATACCTAGTATGCTGCTGTCTGGCCGCGCCACAGTCTCCAATTTGAATGAAGGTGGGCTTAAAAAAAGTAATTAATAAATAAATTGGACTGCAGTAGGTCGTCCTAGGGGACGGTTTCTACGTAACCGGGCAGTTATTGGCGAGACCTGAAGGGTCTCCAGCCAATGGGGGGAAGTAAAATACTTAACCTAAGCTAACTACTTGTACTACACTAACATCATGACTACCTGCAACAACAGCACTAAGGGCGACCCCTAGTGGGACTCGGACCTCGGCTTAGGGCGTTGCTGGCGTGGACATAGGGGGGGGGGGAGACAGCTTGATGAGGGCTGAATTATCGGGGTGACTGCGGAGTCTGAAGAGACGACCGGCTCTACGACAGGAGAGCTCGGTGGATCGTGACCGGCGGCGGTGGGGCGTCGCGACGGGCCTCGTCGGCGAGGACGGTATGCCGGGCGGCGGCGTTTGTTCTGTAGTGTGCTGGTCGATTTACTCGCCTCCTGGAGGAGGGTAATTTCGTCATCGGGTTCTAAAAGTGTGTGCCTGGGACGGCGAACTTTACTTATGAGAGAGAGACTGTAGTCGGCCGCTGCGGCGACTAGGGGGTTCGGATGGCGGGGGGCAGAGTCGAAGTAACGCTTGGAAATGCGTTTGAGGTATTGCCTGATGGTTGGCATTTTTAGATCGAGATGGAGTTGGACGTTACGCATGAACCACGGGGCAGCCGCGGCTCTGCGCAACACTCGATTCTGGAGGGTTTGGAAGGATTTAAAGCGACAAGGCTTAACGTGTGCGAACACGACGCTAGCGTAAGTCAAGATGGGGCGGATGCACGTCACGTAGATTCTCAGCTTATTTCTAAGTGACAATTTACTGCGCGTTCTAAGGATGGGGTGGAGGCGACCGACAGCGAAAGCGGCGCGAGCGCGCACCGCTTTGATGTGGTCTCGGAAACTCAGATGGTGGTCGAGGATAACCCCCAGGTATTTGGCTTTCATCTCCCAAGGGATCTGTTTACCGAACATGAGGACGGGACGGATGTGGGTGTGGGTATCACCGTGTCTCTCGAAAAGAACGGCTGCGCTCTTTTCGGGATTCACCTCTATTCTCCATTTCCGGAACCAGACCCCGAGGGCGTCGGCTGCGGTTTGAAGGGTTCGAGAGATGCTATCGAGACTCCTACCGGAATAGTAGATAGCCGTGTCGTCGGCGAAGAGAGCCAACTTGGCCAAGCCACGTTTGGGAATGTCGCTGGTGTACAGCGTGAACAGAAGGGGAGATAGCACGGAGCCCTGAGGGACCCCTGCGCGAATGGGGTGAGGGGACGAGAGGGTGCCTTCTAGGCGATAGCGGAAGGAGCGATCCGACAGAAAGTCTCGAATGATGAGCACGAGACGGTCCGGCACGTTGAATTGGTACAGTTTGTATAATAAACCGTTGTGCCAGACCTTGTCGAAGGCTTTCGCTACGTCGAAGAAGAGCATGCCCGTTTTGTACGAGCGCATAAAACGGGAGCTAATGTGTTCGACAATGCGGTGCAATTGTCGAATGCAACAGTGCTGGGTTCGAAAACCGAACTGTTCGTCGGGGATGAGTTTACGGGAGTCAGCGAAATCCTTTAAACGGATATAAATGAGACGCTCATAGATTTTCCCAATTACATTGAGAAGACTAATGGGGCGATAACTAGTGGGCTCACTCTTGGGTTTGCCGGGTTTGGGGATACCGATAACGGTGGCTTGTTTCCAAGCTTGCGGAAAGATGTTATTACTCAGAGCGCCATTGAAGATGGCGGTCATGAGAACTATGAGCGGGGCGGAAAAGTGTTTGATCACCTTATTGGTGATACCGTCTGAGCCGGGGGCTTTCCTAGGTTTGAGATTCCTCACTATCGTGTGGACCTCGTCTACGGTGATGGGGGGTAAGGGATCGTCGGGGTCTTCATCGGGAGGGAGGGAGGCCCTACGTTCGACCTCGCGATCCACCTTGGAAAGATGGACCGGGTCTGCGGGTTGGGTGCTGGGAGTACATTGGGCTTCTAGACTGTCGGCTAGACATTCGGACTTTTCGTCATCTTCAAAGGCCGGCCTTTGGTTCGGACGATTGAGAGGGGGAGTTGAAGCTACACAATCGGATTTCAGATTACGTTGCAATTGCCAGAAGGCCAGATGGGATGGCTCTAAGTCGCTCAACATCTTGTCCCAGCGGGCTTTCCGAACCTCCCGTACACGTTTCTTTACAGCACGCTGTAGAGAACGCATATGGGCGCGGTTAGCTTCGCAGGGAAAAGTGTCATAGGCACGGATGGATGCGTTCTTCTCCGTCAGCAGTTCACGCACATCGTCCGGCAGCTTCCAGCGGTGTTCGTCCACCGCTGGAACCTGCCGTGAACACTCGTTCACCACGGACTGTACGTGACTGGTAAGGGAGTCGATCGCGCCCATCGTGTCGGCAATCGTAACGATATCGTCGGGGATGGAATCTAAGTGAACGGACGAGGAAGACTTGAGGCGCTCCTCTAGTTTACCCCAGTCCGTGACAGTTTTGGTCGGGGCGGGTTGTCCAGGATCCGGGGGACCACCCCGGGGACCTAGGTGAAGGACTACGGGGCGGTGATCGGAGTCTAGCTCTTCATGCGTCTCTATAGAGCGTAGACCGAGGTTTACGTTCTTTAGAAGCGCTATGTCAAGGACATCGGGCTGATGGTCAGGGTTATGGGGGTAGTGAGTGGGACACATCGGGGCGATAACGTCGAATTCGAGCTCCGGGCTCAACTCTTCGAGGTTACGACCCGCGTGGTTGTTGGAGTTGCAGCTCCACGAGAGATGTTTGGCATTGAGGTCGCCCGCTATGATAACGGAACCTCCGCCGAGGTCAAAGAGGGCTTTAAGATCGCTCCGGAGTTGGATCTTATTACTGGAGGGAGGATTATACACCGAGACGATTGTGATCGGCTGGTGTCCTGTCATGCCTAGTCTGCATATGGAAGTTTCCAGGAATTGGAGACCAGGGGGAGGGTCTAAGGGAGTGCAGTACAGGGAACGTTTGTAGTAGATGAGAGTACCACCGCCCCTACTACGGGTCCTGTCGTTGCGAACTAATTTATAGTTTGCAATTCCAGGGTTCCTGTTGTGGGGCTTGAGAAACGTTTCCTGCACTAGGAAGATGTCAATTTGATGATCACGCAAAAAGATTGCGATCTCATCTCGTTGACCGTTAACGCTGTTAGCGTTGAAGAAGCCTAATTTAAGGGATCGGGGCTTAATTCTACAGCTTTCTGTATCCATTGGAATTTATTGGATGAGGAAAATGACTATGTCATCTAGTTCGCAGAGGACATTGATGCGAGCGATTGGATCGCCTTGAGAGGCGTTCCAAGCGGAGACTATGTTGATCGCCCACTGCGTATTGCAGGAGGAGAGGGTTTGGATAAGGCTGGGGATCGTGTCCCTAAGGAGCACTTTAGTGGACGAGAGGGAAGTGGAGGGAGCAACCGCTGTTGGCGCTGGCCTGGGAGCGAGTGCGGGGGCGGGTGCGGGGGTGGGTGCGGGGGGAGCCTGTGATGTTGTGGGACTACGTGCAGGCTGTGAAGCAGCTAGCACTATAGTGGGAGCGGGGATGGTGGAGCTCATCAGGGCGGGGATAGCCGGGATTGGGGGTCTTGTGGTTGGTTGCTGTTGCTGGGGCAACTGGGTAGTGGGCCTTAAGGCGGGGAACGCCTGCTGATGGTTCAGCGCATTCCATGGGGACGGCCTTTGGGGACTGAGGCGGGCGAGGGGTTGGGATGAAAGAGGGGGGGGAGCCGTGGAGGGACTCTCTCTTTGGTGACGGGCGGCTGAACGTTTAGCCAGCTTATGGTTGCGCTGTTTTGGCGCTTTGGCACACCCGCGATAATTCGCCGGGTGACCAGACTCGCCGCATAGAACGCAACTAGGGGGCTCAAGGCATAGGGACCTATCTTTTGGGCGTTCGCAATCGCTAGTGCCGTGGTCGCCCAGGCACTTGACGCACCTGGGTTTCGCATAGCAGTTACGCTGCGAGTGGCCATAAAGCTGGCAACGGTGACATTGACCAGGGGGACCGGACTTGTTGGGGCGCTCGACGCTTATGCCAGACAGGTGGCATAAGGTCTTTATATTATAGACGGCCTTAGACTCGTCTGAAGGTTCGCATACTGCGAGGACCATGTCGTAGGGAGTGCCACCGCGGCCGCGGTGCATGCGGTGGACTTCCAAGGCGGGGATGTTTTGCGACTTAAGGTCGCTGAGGATGGCGTCGGAGTCAATCTCCTTGGGGATGCCGCGGATAACGACTCTGATAAGCCGCTCATCGGGAAGGGCAAAGGTGTGAAATGACACACTTTTTTCCCTTAGCATGCGCGTGAGATCGCGGAAGTCTTTTGAGGTGGGGACTAAGACTTTGATGCCCTGTTGGGTGGTGCGGGCGCTGAGGTAGTTGATCTTGCGATCAACACACAACTTGGACACATCGGTCCACTTCGCCTTGTCCTGAATGTACAGAGGCGGAGGAGCGGGCTCTTTCCTCGGAGCCGAGGTTTTCGAGCCGGTGACGGGGCGGGGGGAGGAGGGACGACTGGCCTGCGGGGAGGTAGTCGGGACGGGACTATGGCAGGCAACCGATGCGGGGGTCGCAACGGTTGTCTTGGGGGTTTTGGCCGGGACTTGGCTGGAGGAGGCCGCTTTGGATTTGCGGGCACGCTTCTTTCCCTTTCCGACTACGGTAGTGTAGCCTTCAGAGGATGAAGAAGCTGACGAATATGATTCGGACTCAATGTCGGAATCGGGGACTAGGGGCTCTGACGTGTCCATTGATGACGTCATCTCTGGAGCATGTCGGAGGGACGGGGAAGGGGTGTGAAAAATCGCGGAAGGCGCAGCTGCGGAGTGCAGGTGCGAAATTTCCATTGTTTCCGGAGACAATGGACCGGGAGAGAAAGGCGGTAGCGACATAAGGCTCGGAATGCCATTGTTCTCGTCGAACAATGGCTCTCCTTCGCCGAAATGATCGGTTTCGTTATCACAGGTGGGTGACAGGGGATTAGTAGTGTGCCTTATGGGCCCGCTACTAGGAATTCGAGCGCCGTATTGGGCAAGAAATTCGGGGTCTTTTAAAAGTTCCCGGAAGAACGCTAATAACACAGCGTCAGACATCTCGGAAAAGATGCCTGAGCCGTGTGTAATAATGGAGGATAAGCTTAATAAAAACGCGGCGCGCACATGTACGCGACTATTTTTAGTATCGGCCTTATACGTCCTAACAATTTAATTTTAAAAACGCGATTCCCCGGGTGGATGGGCCCGGGGGTGTGTGAAAACCCTCCCTGTCGGGTATAGACAGGGAGGTTGTGTGCCTATTGGTGAGCCCTAAGCTAGTAATCCCGTCGCCAGTCTTATTGTGCGAACGGGTTCCTAAGTCTCTAGTGAGGTGCAATACTAGAGAGTGCTAGATGGGAGAGAACGGGGTTAGAGCTAGCGTCGACTAGGAGACCCCCCAAGGCCGGTGGTACTAGCTCCTTCCAATTTTCGCCTTGCCCTGAAGGGGCGCAGCTGGTGTATTGGGTCAACACCCTCTCGGTTTCGTTAACACTGCAAAGTATCAGCCGAGGACCACGAAACTGTGGATTTTCCCTGAAGGGGCACACGCGTTTGTCAAAGAAATAGGCGTTCAGCCACCGCCTTGAAAAAGGCAGCTTTTGAACTTATAGTCGTGAAGTGGAGAACACTACGGCGGGGCGTAGCGATATTCGTGAGCGAGCACGTCGAGAAAGTACGCAGCGCGAGTTGCGGCACGTCCGTCCTCAGCGAGCGTCGGAGCGCGAATCCTTAAAAAAAGTACATAAATTGTACGTTTTTATACTAGAAGAAAAAAATGTACTATAAAGGTTCGCGAGAAATTTAACAAAATTTAGCCGCGCCACCGTGTACACTGCAATAAATAGTCTAAGTGCTTGTTCACGTACAACTCGCGGGTGCGAGCGCGGTGGCGGGCGCGGTGGACTTGGCGAGTTCGTGTTCACATTGCCCGCCAGGCGTTTGCGCGAGTGTGACGTGTTATCAGAGGTTGTAAACATGGACGACGATCTTTTATTTTAATCGAACATTCATTCCTAAAATGGGATTTCATACCATAAACTGTAGTTACAAAAATAAAGCAGTTTAAAATACCTAAAAATATGAATACTTTTTATTTACCTTCCATATCAAGAAATAATTCAAAAATTTCTTTCCATAACTTATTAAGAACGTTTCTGTTCACATGGTAATGATGTTTGCTTTGCCAAATTGGAGTTCTTGCCTGAATAGCACTGATAAATTCTTCTGTATTAAACGACATGATGAAAAACGTGCTGTCATTTCCAGCGATAAGTTCAAACGGGTTGATCTTACCTGACGACGCGAGTGAATCGCGCGCTCCGCCGCTAGTTCGACGTGAACACTCGCAAACAACTTCATACGTTTGATATTATCGCGAGCGCGCGCCGCACGCTCCCGTCGCGAGTTCGCCCGCTACATAGCCCGCACCTGCGTTTTGTACGTGAACACTTGCATATTATGCCATACGTTTGATATTTCGCGACCGCGCCCGCCACCGCGCCCTCGAGTTAACGTGAACAAGCACTAATAATGTACAAACTCATTGGTATTGGTACGTCTATTGTTAGTTCTGTTAATAACGAGAAATACTGAAAAAAGTCATTATGAAGGCTAGCTAGCGTCCACTCGGCTCGCCGAGTCGAGTCGAATAGAATCGCAATAATTCGCCTCCTATACATTTACTATAAAACTGCGTCGATCAGCGACGAGCCGAGACGTACCGAGTCGCATCACTCGCGAGCATTGGTTGTCACGCGAATTTATGTTTTAAGGACTAGCAATTACTGACCGTTTCGCCTCGCACGGAACAAATGCGACTCGACTCGATTCGACGCGTTTCAGCTGTAATCGACGCTAGGCTTTATTATGAAAAAAAACATCGAAAATAACATCGAAAAAAGAAAAAAAACGCTACTTTTTAGAAAAATAGGTTTTATATAAGGCTGGGAACCACAAAAGAGAGTGAATAACGTAAAGGTGGCAATAGAAAGAAATGTGCTAAACTAAATAAAACTCACAACAAAGCCAATCTTAGTGCAGAACTGCGAGAGTAAAAAGTTTATGTAAGTATTTACATTTCCTGCCATTCCAACATAATGTGCCCGTAACCTATTATGCCGTGATGAGTTCACTGATGAAATAAAATTGTTTATTCCGAAAACATGTTTGCGTACTTTTTCCAGTGGCCCTAATTCTGTTGAGTACGGACTAAAAACTAAAAATATATGTATCTGTTACTAGCAGATGAAACAGGAAAGAGATGGAAGAGTATTAGTGCTGTAAAATAGGGTTAAATTAAATTTTCCAAACAGATTAAAGGTCATGGCGCATTATACCGGCACAGCAACTGCACAGCTGCAGCACGGCGCACCTCGAATTTAGGCTACGGCTAGCCGCCAGCGCGCTAATTACGCGTCGTCCGCGGGGTGCAAGCCCGGAGTACGCGCGCCAGCCACGAGGTGCAAGCTTGCTGTCACCGCGAACACAATTGTTATATGGCATTATTTTGTGATTAAACACGCCTAAGACTTGCACGTTTTCATAATTTGTTTCACGACGTTGTTTCGCTGGCGGCTCGGAGTCGGCGTGCCGTAAGCACGGAGTTGTCGCGCCGTAAGCACGCAGTCGGCACGCTGTAAGCACGTGATCCGCTTGCTTGCACACCATAGGCTGCGAGTCGAGTTGTACGGTAGCGGCAAGCGCGCTGACTGCCCGTCGTTGGCTTTTTCATATTGACATCATGAAATATATTATACGAGACACGATTTAATGCTCTAATTTGAATGACAAGCTAATTGCTGCTAATTGTGGTGCCGGTATAGTGTGCCATGACCTTATTTCTGTTACAGTTCGACTAAATTTAACTAAAATATATCTATCTTTTACTTTCAGATAAAACAAGAAAGAGATGGAACAGTATTAATGATACAGCACTTCAGAATATGCCTCCTAAAACACGTTGATATTCAACATGATGTGAACTAGTTAGCTCTGAATTTTTCGACCCTTTCGTGTTTTGCCTTATAATAAGAGATAGCATTATTTAGACTGCCTGTTAGTCTAGTGGTCGCAAACGCGACTGCTGAGCATGGGGTTCGTTCTCCAATTCGGGCAAAGTGTTATTGGGTTTTTCCGAGTGAAATTTCTCAGATGCAGCCCGGAGTCTGGATTTGTGCCCGATTGATGGCAATAGGCTCGCCCCCTGCTACATGATGGCGAAATCAGGGTGTACTATGTATAAAGGTGTACATCTGCCCTACCCTTCAGGGAATACAGATGTGATGTTATATTTATGCAATATTTTTAGTTAAGTTTAGTCTTCATCCAACAGAATAGGATAGAGAATGGATAATGCCAAGGGGCTAAAGGTAATTGCTATAAACATGTACGTAAAAATGTTTGGCTCTGTATAAATGGAATAAAAATATTGTCATGTTAAATGTTTACGAGTTGTGAGGCAGTTGATGGATGGAAAAACGTGGGTAGATGAGAAGGGGGAAAACAATGTTTTACTATGGGCTGGTGATTTTAGGATTTGCTACAAAGGAAATGAACTGTCTGTTACTGTTTTGATAGACTAATTTGATATCACTAGTACCCCAAGTGTGAGCTTTTTTTACCCGACTACGGCGAAGCAAAAAGGAGGGTATATGATTTTGAGCGGTATGCATGTATGTTCATCTGTTCCCTACTAACTACAAACTACTTATCATAATTTGACAAATGAATTGATTTTTTTGCAAAAAAAAAATCTTATTTTATTACTGAATCCTTATTAGGTGGTTTAGATACGATAGGTAACAAAACCGCATGAAAAAAAAAGAATTATATTTTTAATCAAGCTAAATCCCGTGCTGGGCCATTCTACAACAGTAGTAGATCATGTGGTTTTAAGGAATTACGCGAATTCGTTAACACCCTGTAGAATTGAATGCCGCGTCTAGAGGCGCTGCCTAAATTTTCATACATTTTTGGCGTGACGCAACTACAATAGTTAACGAAAAAAACTCACACATAGGGTACAGTACAAAGATCCTAAATAAATGTTTCTGTTCCACTAAAATGTTAATAATAAATGGGTTTTAGTATTGATGTTAATATAATTAATGGGGAATTATTTATTAGGGTTACTAGGCAATGCCGATATCCTAAGGTTAGATAGGTTGTCAGACTTTCGGGCTTCTGACTACCCGTAACGACTGTCATAGGTATTCGTATGACACCCGGGACCGACGGTTTAACGTGCTCTCCGAGGCTCGTAGGGGTCTCAATTTGTAATGAATAGTCACCCATCTTAATCATGAAAACCATTTGATCCGCGTGGTCGCTAATTAGCCCCAGCAGAGAGACAATTATGGGTTAATCATGTTAATACTATTTATGATTAATTACGGTTTACTCACGTGCATTTTTCGGGATTGCCCGACTAGCAATATCTGCAACCAGGCTTAGCGAACACATAAGTACTATGAAGAGTATGGACAGCAAGAGGACGGCAGTTGCAGAACACGTCTGTAATACGGGCACGGCTCATTTCATACGTTTCGATAAGGCTTCCGTACTAGCGAAGGAAAAATATTTCGTGCCGCGAAAAGTACGTGAAGCCATCGAAATCAGCCGTCACCCGAATTTTAATAGAGATGGTGGTTGGACACTGCCTCCTGCCTGGAAACCAGCTCTGAAGTCTACTTCATATAAAAGTGAGATAAGTCTGGAGTGTGACACAGTTAGCGCGGCATGCACCGGCACTCTTTCCTCAAACAACACGGACACGACAAGTGACGAAGACGCACGAGCAACACCGAAACAGAGCGCGCCCCTCTCGTCGCGAGCGCAACGCTACGCGGCGCGGTGCAGCGTCAGTTCGACTTGCGACCTCGCCGCGTGATCAGCTCATGATTAAGGGCTCCGTTTGGGTCCGAAACTAGTCGGGCAATCCCGAAAAATGCACGTGAGTAAACCGTAATTAATCTATACATATAATAAAACAGTAAAAAAACTGTGTCTGTACATTGAATATATTAAAAAAACAATAGTTTAGGGGGGTTTAGAAACAGTAAGAGAGCACGAATCCAAGAAAAAAAATGTGTCTGTTTGTCTGTTTGTCTGTGTGTCTGTTTGTTTGTACACGCTAATCTTCGGAACTACTGAACGGATTTGAATGATTTTTCTTTTGTTGTATAGGTATTAAGTCTGGGCAACATATAGGCTATAATTTATTTTGGAAACTTGAACACCTGATGCAGAACCGTAACAGACCAGCTAAACTATAAGAGATACAAAGATGGTACCATAGCCAAAATTGTTCCACGTGATGAGCATTTTCTGCTGAGAGGATAAATTTGAAGATCTGGAACACCTAATGTGGAACTCCAAGAGCCCAGCTACACTATAACATATATAGGGATGACGTCTTAGCAAAAGTTGTTCAACCTTATGAGCACTCTCTGTTGACGTATAAAAATTGAAGATCTGGAACACCTGTTGTGAAATTCCAAGCGCCCAGCTACACTATAACATATATAGGAATGACGTTTTAGCAAAAGTTGTTCAATCTGATGAGCACTCTCTGTTGACTTATAAAAATCGAAGATCTGGAACACCTATTATGGAATTCCAAGCGCCCAGCTACACTATAACATATATAGGAATGACGTTTAGCAAAAGTTGTTCAATCTAATGAGCACTCTCTATTGACGTATAAAAATTGAAGATCTGGAACACCTGTTGTGGAACTCCAAGGGCCCAGCTACACCATAACACATATAGGAATGACGTCTTAGCAAAATTTGTTCGGTCTGATGGGCATTTCCTGTTGTCTTATAAAAATCGAAGATCAGAAACATCTGATGTGGAAATCAAAGCTATCACTAATTTCATAACACAAGCTGGGAGTACCTCCACGCGGTGAAGGCGGTAACAGTTTAGGACTGATTTTCGATGACGATGGTATATCATTGAAAATTTGACTCTACTGGCCAAAACTCCCATTTTTTTTTTATCGAATAAATATGCCTTCGGGCTTATGTTATAATATTTGAGTGTTTCATTTCCTTTTCCATTTATCTTCGTCACACGGTAGCTTACCCGGTAACGTAGGGGAGCAGTCACTTAGATTTTAATTGATCAGGTTTCTTCACCATAAAACTATAACCATGCCTAGAAAGAGGTCAAATCTTTCCCAATGTTTCAAAGGAGCTAAAAGATTGAGGATCATAAGATCCCAAGAATCTACCGAAGAGCGTCAGGAGAGACTTGATGCTGTTCGAGAACTGCAACTCGCTCCGTGGAAACATCTTCGGATCGCGAAGCACGCCTGCGTTCTTAGCGTATTTACGCATCTAAATCCAGGTCTCTAGAGACCAGTGAAGAATATGATGCGCGTCTGACCGCTGATTGTGAACGTCATGTATTGTCTCGCGAGTCGGAGACTTTCACGGAAAGATAATTACGCATTAGTTCTCAGCGTATATACACATCTACTTCGAGGTCTCTAGAGACAAGTGCGGAACGTGATGCGCGACTGACCGCTGATCGTGCAAGTCATGCATTGTCTCGCGAATCGAAGACGTTCACGGATAGAGAATTACGCTTGAATTCCAAGCATATCTACGCATCGACTTCTAGGTCTCTAGAGACAAGTGGGTAACGTGATGCGCGACTGACCGCTGATCGTGAACGTCACGCATTGTCTCGCGAATCGGAAACGTTCACGGTTAGAGAATTGCGCTTGAGTTCTCAGCGTATCTACTCCTCGACGTCTAGGTCTCTAGAGACAAGTGCGGAACGTGATGCGCGACTAACCGCTGATCGTGAACGTCACGCATTGTCTCGCGAGTCGGAGAGGTTCACGGATAGAGAATTGCGCTCGAGTTCCAAGCATATCTACGCATCGACTTTTAGGTCTCTAGAGACAAGTGGGGCACGTGATGCGCGACTGACCGCTGATCGTGAACGTCACGCATTGTCTCGCGAGTCGGAGACGTTCACGGATAGAGAATTGCGCTTGAGTTCCAAGCGTATCTACTCATTGACTTCTAGGTGTCTAGAGAGAAGTGGGGAACGTGATGCGCGACTGACCGCTGATCGTGAATGTCACGCATTGTCTTGCGAGTCGGGGACGTTCACGGATAGAGAATTGCGCTTGAGTTCTCAGCGTATCTACGCATCTGCTTCTAGGTCTCTAGAGACAAGTGCGGAAGGTGATGCGCGACTGTCTGATGATCGTGAACGACATGCATTGTCTCGCGAATCGGAAACGATTACCGATACAGAATCACGCTTGAGTTCTCAGCGTATTCGTACATCTACTTACAGGTCTTTTGAAACGAGTGATGAACGTGATGCGCGACTAACTGTGATCGAGATTATCCTACATTGTCCCGAACACGCACACAACAAAATATTCATAATCGGTTAGAAACTGAGAGAGAAAGAATTGCTGGAGTACGGCATGAAGAGACAGAAAAAGAGCGCAACGAACGTTTGAATTCTGATCGACTTCGACATTCTCTGAACAGAATTTCGATATCATCTGAAGAATCGGATGTGGACCAGCTAAAGTATAAGAGATATAAAAATGGTGCCATAGCAAAAATTATTCCCAAGAAGAGCATTTTTTGCTGTGAGAATAAATTTGAAGACCTGGACACCTGTTGTGGAACTCCAAAGCCCAGCGACACTATAACACATATAGGAATGACGTCTTAGCAAAAGTTGTTTAGTCTGATGGGCATTTCCTGTTGACTTACAAAAATGAAAGATCTGGAACGTCTCGAATCGTCTCGCGCATTCCGTTGTTTTCCCGTCCCCGGGCTCTTAGAATTCAACATTAGACGTTTCAGATCTTCGATTTTGACGACCCCGTTGTCGCTGGCATAAGCAACAGGATCCGCGTACGAAGTCGCGGGCAGAAGCTAGTCATAAATATGAATGTGTCTCACGAAAGTTATAATACAAAAAATGTTAATACTAGTTGTAACTGAGACATGGGAATTCCGGTACCGTTGTCACTACTAATTTTATGGTCTGTTTCATGCAACATCTACATTTCTACAAACTAAGTTAACGTTCCTATGGCACTTGTCACACCACCGACGATGAGCGAGAAGCGAGTAGAGCTAGAAACTAGAAACGAGTTGGCGAACAGCGAGAAGCGAGTGTGTAGTTCCGATAGTTTTATCGCTGGGCTATAAGCGAGTGTGCGAGTGCGACGGGCGATTACTCGCACCACTCGCAAATGACCGCTGGTTGATCTCTCGGCGTGAGGTCTGTCGGCCAAGCGAGCATGGTTGAGCGAGTATTATCTTGTCGCTCAGCGACAAACTAGTGGAGCGAGTCCTCGCCGGCAGTGTGAACGAACAGTCAGCGATCGACTATTAGTATATGCATCTCTTTTGTTTACACGGAAGGTACATTTATTTGTACGTTTCTTGAGCGAGAAAATAGTCGATAGTTATTCGCTTCCTCGCCGGCGATGGGACAACTGCCTATTTCTCTTGACTACTAACGCTGAGCGAATTAATCAAAATGCGGAACACAGGACGCAATCGCAATCTCATAATTATATATTTGTTGGTGCTGTGTTTGCGTAATTTATAGTGTATAATTTTATGGAGGATATAGTTGGCTTGAGAATAAAATCGCCAATGACCATTTCCTATGATTAACCGAAGATTCCTGGTTAAAATTAAGGCTCTTGTATCTTTACTTATAAAGCCTGGCGTCAAATACAGCCGAAACGCGTCGAATCGAGTCGAGTCGCATTTTTTCAGTGTGAAGACGAATCGAGGCGAAATGGTCAGTAATCGCAAGTTGTTAAAACAGAAATTGGCGTGACAAGTGATCCGCGCGAGGGATGCGACTCGGCGCGTCTCGGCTCGTCGCTGATTGACGCAGTTTTATAATAAATGTATAGGAGGCGAATTATTGCGATTCTATTCGATTCGACTCGGCGAGCCTATATAATGACCATATAGCTTTGCATTGCAGTGTTATTAGGTTTTTCCGTGTGGAATTTCTCAGTAGCAGCCCGGAGTCTGGATTTGTGCCCGGTTGATGGTAATAGGCTCACCCCTATTACATAGGACTTAAACATAACATCCATAGGACAAAATACATCCGTGTGGTGCCGAACGTAAAGAACAGCGCTACCCCATCTCTTTCCGTGGGTGTCGTAAAATGCGACTAAGGGATTCACTAGAGGACGGGCAGCAGCGTTCTCTGAGTACTTTAACAACCATACTGCGATCGCCAACCCGCCTGCCAAGCTTGGCGATTATGGCAAAAACCCCCCAACATTGTTTGCCTATGTCCAGCAGTGGACGTCATTCGGCTGAATGATGATGAAACATAACGGCGAAATGAGGGTGTACACTTCTGCAAACCCTTAGCGGAATAAGGCGTGATTTTATGTTATTATGTTTGCATAGTACATCACCTCATTCGTTAGTAGCTATCACAGGTAAAATTAGCTTCAGAATCCACTAATATGCCCAGTTTAGCAATACTAATTACTACTATTGCTGTAACTGCTACTGCATCAATGTTAAGCAAAACTATTATTTTTTGGCCATAAGAACTGGTCATCAGTGGATCTTAGAAACCATTGAGTTTAATTGCACCAGTTTATTCATCATAAGTCTGTGTCATTTTAGTAATTTTAATGATTTGAATGAGACGAACTCGAAGCCTTTGATAAGCAATGGCTATAAGCGGCCAGAAATGGAGACGGGTGGAAGACTAAGCCTTTGCTCAACAGTGGGATAGTAAGGGCTGAATCTATACAACGTTATTTTTAGTAAATACAAAAACCGAGACACCACCACCAGATTTTCATCAGAACTGCCTGAATAGTGTGTTTTTTTTTAATAAATCTCCAAGTTACACCGTAGTTTATGTCGCGTTAAGTTCCCTAATAAAGTGTGCAATGCCTGAGATGTGCTATGCAGGGGTTGTCTAATACACGGAAACTGACCGAGCGGACCGTCTCAAGCCTCAGGATGACTATTCCCGTCAACTGTTATGGATAGAAACCTACTGAAACAAAATTGAAATTTATGAAAAAAAAAAATGTGGTGTAAAAAATGTGGTGTAAAAAATATGTCAATCGATTCTTCTAGTGATTCTGAACAAACTAGTTTCAGGTTTAATATACTAAAACTAAGCTTGTAGGTATAAATAAAAATTAATCGCCGAAATGTACGCGCATAACTTCCAAAGGACTGCACCAAATTGAATAATTATTTTATTTGTGTATTGGTTATTGTCAGAACAAGGTTCGTACAAAAGGAAATTTAAAAAAATCATTCACAAAAAAATAAAATGGCGGTACAAAGTTCGCCGAGTCAGCTAGTATAATTATAATCATGATTTTAAGAGTGAATGTAGCATTCGTTATCCACATGTCAAAACAATATTCTACTTGTACCATAATAACTTCTACGTCCAAACCAACGAAATAAATAAAATCAAACAACAAAGTACATCTTTAACAATCGTATACGTATAATCAACATCATACAACAACATTAACAACTTTAACAACATAAAACAACAACAACAACATACAATAAATAAATCAACTACAACATGAAGACAGTTGAAAATGACTTAAAATTAAAACAACAAAATATTTACAAGGCACTCTTTGCAATCAGTTCTTCACAAAATTTAACAATTCATCTCTTAAACTTTTATAAAGCAGACTTGTCTCTCTCTTCTTGACTTGACAAATTTAGATGGATCAGACTATGACAAAAATGAAAAAAATCAAAAACAACTTTCTTTGTCCCAACTAGAAATGAAATTGTTAAATTTTTCCGAAGAACTGCCTTCTAAACTACTTCTTAATGATGCTCCTTATGATGGTGGATGGTTTTGTACACGGGGATCTTAACAGGATAAGGCTGGGGCACGTGCACTGTCACAGTCTTCTCGACCTTAATTGGCACGTGCTTCTCAACAGGGTAGGGAACGTGCTTCACGACGGGGTAAGGCACAACCTTCTCAATTGGGATCGAGATTTCAGTCTCAACGGGAACGGCTACGGGCTTGTTGACGGGGACCTTAACAGGGTAAGGATGAGGTACACCAATGAGAATAGGTTTGGGGACATTGATGTGGACGGTCTTAGGGATAGCGAACGTAACATGCTTGTAGTTGGGTATTTCGACGGGGTGCTCTTCGTCAACGTGTGTTCCAACGAGAGTGGCTTCACCGCCGTAGTCTTGGCCGTCTCCATGACCGTATTCATGACCGGCATCTTCGAGAGGAAAGGCATGAGCGCCGAATCCGTGACCACCGTCTCCTTGACCGCCGAATCCGTGACCACCGTCTCCTTGACCGCCGAATCCGTGACCACCGTTTCCTTGACCACCAAAGCTATGTCCACCGTTTCCTTGACCGCCGAAGCTATGTCCACCGCCTCCTTGAGCGCCAAAGCTATGTCCGCCGCCTCCCTGAGCTCCAGAATCGTCATGGCCCTGATGCCCGGATTCTTGAGCAGCTAAGAGATAGGAATCACCGCTGAAATCCTGACCGCCTTCATTTCCGCTGTCGTGAACGGCATATTGGGCATGACCACCATTACCTCCGCCGAAACCTCCATGGAATGCTTGACCACCAAATGCTTGGCCAAAGTCTTGACCACCTCCCAGATCATGTCCTTGGGCTAACGCAAGAGTATGAGATTGGCCGCCAGAGAAATCATGTCCACCGCCGCTTCCTCCAAAACTTTGACCTCCGAATCCTGCTAGATCGTGTCCTTGACCGCCAGAGAAGTCCCCACCTCCCCCACTGATTTGACCAGCATATTCATATCCTGTGTTGCCACCACCATGACCACCGCCATCTCCGGCTACTTCGTTGGAGTAGCCTCCTTCGAATCCGGCCTTGCAAGAGGCAACTGCCAACAACAAACACACCTGGAAACAAAGAAATCGATGATAAATATTGAGTTATTCATAGTAGTATGATTAACAACTAAATTGTTAAACACCAAACGATGAGAGAAATATAGGTGCAAAATATGATCAAGGGGCATTTTTAAGCATATTAGCAGAATCATTCTGATGCTGTAAAATTTAAAGTGGAAAATATGATTTTGCATCAATGATTCTTTCCGTTTTTTTTTAAATAAGTCTCGTTTATGTTGGATATTAAGTTTAGGTAACGTTGGGGCTCTGTTATCCTCAAAGACATGAGGCCCTAAATAAAAAAAACAACTAAGTTCTTAATGAGAAGGTTAAGAGGTTACATTGTATGGTTCGATATTTCGTAATTATGTGACACGCAAACTTCAGACATCCGTTCAATTTATTAATAGTAATAACAAAAATGATTGAATTTAGGTAAACATTAAATCTGTGATTACAATAAAAACGTGAATTAACAATTAAAACATCCCATCACAAAAACGTTTAAAAAATATAAAATGTAAATGCTCTGAATACAAAGATGGACCACTCAACTCATTAAGCGCAATCAACCACCAGATTTCGAAATAACAGAAGGATCATTAAAAACAAAAGAAGCAAATCAGCTCAAAACCGGTGTCTTAATAGCCAATTTTCACTGAATAGCTGCCTTAATTACAAAGTCGGAATAATAAAAATACTGAAAAACAGCTTTCACAATCACTTTTGAAGTAACCTTTTTAAGGCTTAAAATCATTAAACGGAGTCGTACAAACGTTGTGAAGAGTAATTGAATTAAATTTCGCTTTTGTAACTGTGTCTGATCCGCGTTGTTGACGAGGGATAAAAAAAAATGGTTGTAAAAATATTATGCTTTTGCACACAACGTGGATAGTGATTTTCATATGTATGTTAACATTCTTATCACATCTTTAATTCCAAAGTGATTAGCAGAATTTTCATAAACTTAATTATTTCCATAAACTTGCTTCGATCACTTTTATAAAAAGTAGACAGTTAACCTTATTGCTATCGATTTTTTTCTCTCTTACAGCTGAACAAATAACATAATCAAATTACATGCCTTACTTTGTTCTCAAATTGGCTTAACTGCTTGCTATAATTCAGATATTTTCTATTGAGTCCACGAAATTCGCAAGACGAATTGTAATTTTTCGAGACTCTTCAGTACTTGGTTAGTTAAGCAAAGAATTGTCATTTGATCCAATTTTATGATATTTATGATCTATTTCACGTCTTCCTTGTCCTTCCAAAGGTTGTCTGGAAGACATTGCTATTAGCGGTAAGAGTTTTTGTTTGTACCTTTATTTTACATTGCTTCTTTTTTTTGCTATTTTGATGTCTACAATTCATCAAGCATATTCTATCGATTTATCTATACTTATTTTGCTACAAAACAGTAGGTACTTATGTACATCGACACATATTTATAAAATAATGCAAAAAGCTTGTTTTTAACAAAGTACTACATGGAACAAACTAAATAAATAGGCACTAAAGTAGAACGGAAGTTGCACTTCAGTTGCATGCGCTTTTGCTATAATTTCAATCTCTGTATAATTGTGTGCGTTTACGCCGTGATGTTTCCGGTAAAGCATTAGCAAGGTAGTGCTTTTCTTCCCGATGGTGTCGTAAACAGCGAATATGAGATTATAAACACGGGCAGCAACACGGATATAAGTTATTGATGCGTGCGAAATTGCTTTGCACGGTATGGCGATAGTGTCAACATTCACCTATAACCCTATTCAAAGAATGGGATTAGTAATGGCAGATCCACTATTTGCCTTTCACTCACATAGAACGTGCGTGAGCGAGATACACATAACAACAACAGTAGTAGTGCCACAGTAAGTTAAGTAATAATAAGTAATAGTAAGTTTGAAATTCCATTCTTTAAGCAATTGGTTTGTATGGTTCTTACTTCTCTTCTAGTGATCTAAGAGAAGCTTAAGCTGTCAACGCTTGCTAACTGTCATGAAGATGTAATGTTCACGTAAGCTTCTTAAGAATTTGAAATAGACTTTCGAAACCGCTCCATTTTGTGACATGTGGTTAAAAAGAGGATGTATTGAGAATTGGACAATCTCCTTTCACTGTACGATAACTGCCTTTCTACCAATCTCTTTATTGTCAAATTAGTTTATTCTATACTTATGAAAGTATTGCTTATCGTTGTTTGTTTTATTTTTGTTACGCTCTGCTTCTAATACAGGTGCGTTTAGAGAGGCAAAATACATTAGTACTGATTCAATATTATTATTACGTCAGATATCTTTAATGTGGTGGTCGTCCGGTCATTAGCCGAGGCACAATAAGTTTAATCATCTATACTAATTGTTTGATGGTGAAATGCCTGTTAATAAAAGTGACCATACAACTCTAGATGACGGGATTTTGGATAAATATAGAGTGACACTCTGCAACCTTTAGATAAACAGACTTCTATCATCTTTAGCTGAAAATACAGTCGAGAAAAAAAAAGGAAATTACGTGCCTGCCCGCTGTTCACAAGAAAATAATTAACAATTGAATAAAAGTGTGGGAACATTGATAATAAACTAAATTGATGAGAGACCACAATTTACCGAAGCAATAGACAACTTCCCGTTCTAATTAATTTTGATTTTAAATTATCTTTATTGACTTACCTGCCAATTAGTTCATAATCTTACCAATTTCCTTCAATTATTAAATTTATATAAGCTAGATCATAGAATTATAGTATCTCAGTATTACGTACAGATCATTGCTTTGTGTAATCAGTGTTTACATTACAGTTACATGATGTAACAGTGAACGACTTAATGATCTTTTAATGGTCACCTTCGCTGTTTGTTACATGTTTCCGTTTCCGTATTACTTGGTGTAATATGGTCTGTTTACTATCTCTCTCTTTATATTTCCCGGCACAGAAAGGGTCAACTCTTCCCTATCCGTGGGTGTAGTATAAGGCGACTTACGAATTACGTCGAGAGTATAGGCAGCAACGTCTTCCTGTCTGCGATCACCAATCTGTTACCCAAGCGTGGTGATTATGGGAATTTGCCTTATCAACGTTCATTGTATTGAGGGCTCCATGTCCAGTAGTGGACATTTTTGGGCTAATGTAATGATGGTTGTCTCTCTCTGGTGACACAAATGGAGCTGGACTGTTTTTTGCGCTTTCAGTCGCTGTTGCTTTGCCAGTGGTTCTAATAAAACTACATCTTTAATGGTAACATGATTATTAATGAATGAATTGTATGATCAATTTGTCGAATCTCTATACGTCGTCAAGCAATTTTGGTGATAAACAAGTGATGTAAGATTGGAGCAATAATACTATAACATTCTGTTGAACTATTTTCACGATCGACGTAGGTACATACGGCTACATATGAAGCTTTACATTTCCAGTATGGGCTGATCTCACATAGTATAGGCTTTTCGTTCAACAACAGTTCAGCTTATACTGGTTTTTTTTATATGTACCCGTGTGTGCAAAAAATCCGAGAAGAAATTGATATTGATATACCTAATATAAATATTCAATGGCACATTTTATTGCTTTGTCAATATGGAAATATTTTTAATAAATAAGAAAGTAGCAATTGCTATTGTAGCTATGGTTACTTCAACAATTGTATCGATAAATAAGATTTGGCAAAAAAAAACCTATTAAAAACAACGGCACAATGAACTATAAAAGAACCATCTACTAAATACACGAAACTTTATTACAACATCGAAACACACACCATACATGACGATTTTGCATAACGTTCTTTTTAAGAACACCTAACTACACAATCGTTGGAGTGGAAACAAAAAAAGAAGTCGCACAAAAACCACTCGTTCACGGTTTGTTGATTTCGCCTTTGTGCCATTGAACTTTCTGATTTAACACAATGTCATATTTATGTAATGTAACGTAATAAATAACGAATTATGTTGAAGGAAATTGTGTCAGAATCGGTTTTGCAATTTTCTTCGTCGAGAGAGAAAAAAAGCGAAATAGTATCGGAGTTATTCTTGCGAGGAATTTCTCAATCTACTATTACTTTTGTATGCTGAGAGTGGAGTCAAGACTTGTTTTATTGGTTTGATTTCCGTGCTTACTCTGGTTGTAAATATAGTAAAATAGGACTTCAATATCCTTCGATGGTTTGTATTTCGGGAATTTAATTCTTAAGTCCAATAAGTTTTTCTTGTTTATCCTAGCGCTAGTCTAAACTATTGTCTATAACTTTAGCAAGCTTACGACCAATTCTTTTAAATGGCTAGTTGCTTTTCTACACGCCCGTATAGTTGTCTCCGCAAACAATCCATGTTTTGTTGGTGAGACATCGTTCGTTATAAATTTTATGGACATTCAGCTGTTCACTTTTGGAAATAAATGCTTCGATATAATTCCAAAAACCCCTTTTAAGGGTGCCTTTCCACCAGAGATGTGCTATTCAACGTTGCTATGGATGCGTTTGATATCCACCAATCATGTTCATTGGTCCACATAGGATAGCATTGGTGGAAATGGATTTAACTAAGCTACGTTTTTTATATGGAAGGACGCGTGCTGTGGATGCATGCTATGGATGGGAGCTATGGATGGTCGCGACTGGTGTAGCTATGTGCAGATGCCTGCCCTATTGTCGTTACGTTGCATAGCTCGAGCAGCGCATCTTCCTCGCACAGCTACATAGCTTAGCATCAGTGGAAACGGTCACATAGTTCCGTAGCTTAGCTATTACATTCTCGCAGCAAAGCTGCATAGCACATCTCTCGTCGAAAGGCACCCTAAAACTATCGGCACTTTTTGCAGCCTAAGATCAATGGCAAGGTAATCCTCCAGTATAATATCTCTATCCAAAAACCTATTTCATAAATAGGGAACCTTCTTAATAAACCCACCAAATAGTTTTGGGCACTCCGCCAGCAGACACGATCGGAAGAATAAGGTACGCCAAATGAGGTGTTGAAATTGTTCAAATGGGGCAACAAAAGTTTGGAACAATACCAACGTGGGTGCTATATGAGATCAAAGGATAGCGGAATGGATTTAGAAGACTTTTGACTCCGATTAAAAGTTTAGAGAGAAAAATTAAAACATAAATAAAAGTGATTAGTACAGCTTTGTCATCGTGTAGTTTTCAGCTTAGATTTGGAGACCCCTTGCCTTGTATTCGTAAAGAATGATAAAAATTGCCTTAGAAAAGATCCTAAAGAACCTTCATCGTAAATCCATAAACTTGCAATACCATGTGTGAGAACAATAAAAGTATTTATTATCAAACGGCTCATCAATTTCTTTTTACAATATTAATAAAAGAGAAACCCGTTAGACCGAACAGAACAATACAAATATATCTACGGATATTTGTCTTACAAAAAATCTACGTAGGTTTCGTATAATAAATCAGTGTACTTTCATCATACACCAAGAATACGGACAAGTTTATGGACGATATATTCCCGTGAAAAGCACCGGTAACTAGGCGGAAAATGTTAGGGAAGAATGCCAAAATTGTATGTACAGTTACGTCTATATACGACGAGATAGCCTGAGTTATGAGTATCACAAATTATCTCAGGGAAATTTTAGGTTTACGAGGTAATTGATCCCTGCTATCAGTCGAATATTATGTTGAAACTTTTGAACCCCGAAAGCTGACGATACTATTGTACTTTCAAAGTTCACTAATGAAGGTACTACATTTTACTGCGATAGAAGGAACCTGCCCATTTACCGGGGACTATTCTAATTTCGCGCTATGTTTGTTTTTTCTCAGCTCAGAAAGACTTTTATGTACTTCAAATGATGTATTTCAAAAATAAATGAAAACCATTTCTGAAGTATAATTTGGTTGAAGATCTACTTATCTTTTAAGGTAGATATGGCGAGCAATACGCAAGTAATGAAAGAGAAAGGTAGCGTAATATCTCAAAAACTGGTCTTAGCTATAGTGAAGGTGTTATCCCTTTTACTTGTTCCTTGCAGAACCGGTCCAAGTTCGATGCACGGATTAGTAAATAAGATTCAACACTTATCTGCACAATCAGCATCGGTATTATTGTTTTCGAAAATCAGTAGCGTTTATGAGTTAATTCATTGTAAGTGGTTTTGGCTTCAAATAATATCTGTTTTTCCGGTCCAAACTTAGGATATCTGCAGTGGCCCAGTAACTGGGTTGCGAAAGTCTGATAGCAGTCGTTCCGTGTAAAATACTGGTATTCAGCTGCATCTAGTTAGACTAGAAGCTGACCCCTACATTGTTGGACAAAGGTTAGGAAAAATAGGAAATATCTGTTTTCCCAATAATACTGTTAGGACTTACAAAAATGTAGTATGCCCTAGGGTAACAAAGATCAAAAACAACTGACAACATTTTCATAATAAAATTATGAATTGAAATTAAAATGACTTAGCAGTTATTTAGTTTTAGACAAAGCTAGACTTAAAGAACAAGCTCAAAGAAGACTAATAAATGCAAAAGCTTCAATAACAAACAATACTGAACAAAAACTCGTCTTTAACAAACTTTAGATTTTGATATAAAATTTAATCTTGTTTCGATCTAGTTTACTTTTTTTATTTCTAAAGGGCAGAGGATACAATGTTGATGTAATATTGTTTATCATAACACCCAAATAACGGTACTGTTTGTAAAATGAATTTAATTCTAATTTGGACTCTATTTCTATTAAGGCAAGTTTGTCTCAGTAATATTTGGATGGCAAAACTAAGTTTCCTGTAGTGCCGGCAATAAAATTATATTACAAGCTGTCTGCTACAAACTATGAAATTGATTGATGATATGATTATACTAATTATAGTAATCTAATACTAGTTCTTGTTCGCAGACTTGTTTGAACTTCTGTATTTTGTGAAATTGCTTCCATATCAACATGTTTGAAATGATATCAACTTCCTGAATATTTTGCCATTAAAATTTAGGTAATAGTAGGAGATGGATAGAACATAGACATGTGTATTCACTCGTAATCATTTGTATACAAACACTGTTTAGGAACAAGAATCTATTTGTTTCTAAAACTTTGATACATGTGGCGGTAAACACTACGTCTTTACAGCGATGGCAAAAGCTCCGAAACATTGCTTCTAGAAATATTATGTGGCTCTGAATAAAATGGCTTAAAGAAAAGTCAGCAGTGTATCGTTACAGCCTGAAGATTTAGAGGAAGAAGAAAGTTTTGGAAACCATGATTTTGCTATACAGTTAAATTAGTACGAAACAATTCGTTACCATCGTCGGGTAAGCGAGCCGTTAGAAGCTACAAACCACATTATGCCCAAAAAATGGCAATAGGCTCGCCACAAGAGGTGGAACGTGAGTGCACAGACTTTTCTAATAGGAGAACAACTCTGCCTTCGGGGATTAGACGCATGAGTAACGTATGTATGTAATTTTATCTGTATTTATGCTTCATTATATCGATAGTTTAAAAGATTATAGTTACAGTTTTTTTATCCAGTCCTAGTCTTATCTTATCCTTTATAAAGAAAAGTATCCTGAACCTCATTAAACCGTGATCTAAATTAGGAAGAACATTTCCTTCGACTGTTTTGTAGTTACTAAGATTAACATTTCTAGTAAAAGTATCATAAGCTGAAAACTGTTACACAGTTTTAATTACAGCAAGTAATACTAAGACTTCATCATTATGAGCATAATGATTGCCTTCATTATACGTAACAAAACCGTTTGGTAACAAAGAATTATCTTTAATCATAGCAAAACTGTTATTTTGCGATTGTAATCAAGCTTCTATTGTAATAGTTTTATTAGACAAAGGAATTGAATGGATGCGGTGGGTTAACCGTGTTGTTTCAAATGCTTGTGGTTTGTCGGTATAGTCTTTGAAGACATCTTTAGTAAAGCCCAGCGATTGAACGCTTATCTTCCATGTAGGAGGGTCTGAGTTCGAAACCGGTCCTCTGAATTTATTCTCATGACAGTTCAGAATTTGGTTATCACTTGCATTAACGGTGAAGAAAAACATCGTGAAGAAACTTGCACGACGGAGAGGGCTTCACAAAACTAGTCTGCCAACCCGCACCAGGCCAGCGTGTTGGACTAAGGCGTAAGCCCTTCTCGTTATGAGAAGAGGGCCGTACCCAGCAGTGGTACAGTAATGGACTGATTATGTAGTGATTTTATCGGTTTTGGTGTACTTGTCTATGTGTCACAATTTAGTATTACCATGCTATCTTTTAAGATGAAGGTTTTGAACCAATCTACTTCAAAACGAGTTATTGATTTCAAAATATAGGATTTGGTATTATTAAAATTTAGCGTCCTCTATTACGTGTAGGTAGTTAAGCACGTCGGGCGCACCCTGGGCAGTTAGCCCCGCTAACAAACTTGTTGACTGGCTAATCTTTTCACCACGGCAATAGCTCGATAAATCAGTATTATTCGTTAATGAGTAAGATTTGAATACCACACACAAATTATAATGATCACATTTGATGGCAGTAATGTTTTTGGAAGCTAATTTATTTCAATTTTTAAGTGCTGAGAAAACTGAACGATTTATCAACACATCAATTTATTACCACCGAACTGTAACGCACATCCGTTCAGTAAACTAAAATCAAAATAAAACCTTAAACATTAAAATTAAATCACTGAAAATCCAACACAAAACGCAACCAATAAAATTGCAATCCAAAATTCACTACCGCCATCTATTGGTCACAACGCGCACTACTAACACTTTAGAGAGGAAAAAATCGATCACTTACAAAAGTCTTCATGTTTCAACCGCTTGGTATGGCGTATCTGCCGTCGTAGCTTGCAGTGATAGCTTCCAACAAATGCACAAACATTTTTATAGAGACCGGAAGTGAGTGTCTCAGAGAGGAGTGCGGTAGAAAGGTGGAGGGAATTCTATAGAGTTGTTGTCACCAAGTTTTTGTTGTTTTCAGATCTGGTTATAACTTTTTTTGGTGACACACTTGTTTAGTATGAGAGGCGATATTAATTGAATTTGGTGTTAATAAAAATTTATTAAAAAAATAACAACATGAAAACATTATCAATTTATTTTTGTATATGGATATAAACATAAAATATTTAATCGAAATGTTTATAATGTATATGTAGCAAAAACTGTACCGTCTTGTCTAATTAAGAATGATGATACAATGAAGTACCGTACTTCATTTTTTGCAGATGCGACCTCGAGTAATTTCTGCGATAAAAACTTGGTGCAAAAAAAATTGTTACACGTGTTCTAGCAATACTGATTATTTATTAATAATCAAGAGTTATGTCTGCCTTTAAATGATTGCTTAGTATTCTCAACTATACTATTTTAATACTAAAATTATTTGTTGTATCGAATAAGATCGTAAGAGACCCACAACAACACTTTATAGGTGCAGTAAAATTATTGTTTTTTATTACTATTCTTAGCTTATTTGTCTATTTATCAAAATCAAAAATGAAATTTTAACAATTCCAAGCAACTACAACTTTTAACAACCAAATAGTATTATCAATAACGTCAATTAATCACAATACATCTTTCACAAATAGAGCTAGTCCAAGCACTTATTCTTAACAAAGGTATTACATACTAGACGAAAATAATAAAGATACAATTAGAGTAAAACCACATGATTTATTGATCCTACCTACGAAACAGCAATTTACTCAATTATTCCCGAAAATATCGTCACAAAGCCTTCATTAGTGTTTTTCTGTCTACGATTTCTTCAAGCAATATTTGTTGCTTCATTATTATTAACCTTTGTCATACAATCATAGCTCGAGTTCTTGTGATAACTGTACTGTTTATGTCTTAGTTTTTCTATATTTGTATTTTTATCATCAAATCATCATGTTGATAGATAGATAACGTTGTGAGGGATTTATGAAAGAGGTGTCTCTAATTATTATTTGTATGTTTTTTTTTTAATGTATATTTTCTTTCCATTCTATTGCATGTGTCTTCTTCTATTCCTCTTCTTCTTCCTGTTTTTATTTATTGAGATTCGTCTTAGACCGTTTTAATTCAAGTGAAATAAATAAAACTCATTCTATCCTAGTCCACTGTTAAGGCCTCTCCCAAGTTAGATTATAGTTATTTTCTCAAGGATTATATCAGCTTTTAAATTATGATTAGCATAATCAACCCATTATTGTCCCACTGCTGGGCACGGGACTCTTTTCAGAATGAGTTTAGACCTTAAGTTCATCACACGGGTTGGTGGACTTCACACATTATCGAGAACTTTTAGGAGCTCTCTCTCATGTGTGCAGGTTTCCTCACGATGTTTTCCTTCACCGTTAACGTGAGTGATAATCAAATTCTGATCCACGTATGAATTCGAAATGTCAGAAGTGTGAGCCGGGATCCTACTCAAATCTTCCTGCATGGAAGTCAGGTATCCAACCACTAGTTTATCACTGCTAAAATTATGATAAGCGAACATTATAATATAGAATGTGCCTTTCCTTATTAAATCAGGATAACCATTTGAATCCACAAGAATGTTCGCTTCTTCTGCAAATCCTTTCTGCATAAAATCCGTTCCTGAATATAAAACAAATACACAATTAAAATTCACAAACTCATTAAAACAAAATCAGTCATCAATCTGGCCAAAAATTCGTCGAAAATGGAAAGCCAACCAAGTAATTACGTTCCCTAGAAATATATACATTAACCGAAATATCCTCGGGCCCCCGTAATCAAAGTTTCATTATCTGTACAAACTAATGAATATAAATAAGATGGTTAAATACAAAGGGCCTTGATAATTTCGCGCCGGTCAAATAAATTTACAATTCGGATCATTTGAATAAATTCCAAGTTTCAATCCTTGTCCCTTAACAAATTATTGGATTCCCATTTTGGCTCGTGACTTCGTTTGGTCATTTAAACTAGAATATTGAAGTGTAATGATATCAAAATATTGGGACAGTAACCAATCTCCTTTATCATCTTTTTGGCATATTTCTCAAGTAAGTGAGGGTTGACTCGCAGTCTAATCAAGCACGGCTGAAAATAACTATTTTAGACGGGGCGACTTTGGGGCTAATAACATTAAATTTTAGTGAATGCTATCAGCCCTATTTTCTCAAATCCGCTGGATGCGAGAAGCACAGGACCGGTCGGTGGAACGATGCTTGGAGGAGGCCTATGTCCAGCAGTATACGTCTTTCTGCTGTATGATGATGATGATGAATGCTATTATGTATGTATGGCCCAGGTAGATATGGACTGCATCCCGAATGCAACTGCAACTGATGATGAATGTGCAGTCCACTTACAGTTACGATGCGGTATCAATAAACAAAATAATATTCATCAAATGTGTCATTATTAGACCCGATTGACCTCCGTAATTAGTGAAGTATGCCGATATTATAAACTAATTTAGATACGCTACATATATATCTTTCGCATGTTCATATTGTCCAACACAAAAACCGTAGTATGTTTTGCTAAAAGCAATTATAAGAGCGTTAGTGAGCTTGTGAGGATATGATATATTTCTTTTAGTAATCAAAGAAAATGAATTGTTGGAATGACTCAAAAAAAGGAATTGTTCATTTCCTATCCATTTTGTTGTTTATGTATTTACGGTTTACTCGCGTGCATTTTTCGGGATTGCCCGACTAGTTTCGGACCCAAACGAAGTTATGATATAGCTCATGATTATTTGTTTGGGTCCAAAACTAGTCGGCCAATCCCGAAAAATGCACGTGAGTAAACCGTAAATAATTATAAATATGAAAGTGTCTCACAAAAGTTATTCATTTTGTTGTTTCCTAGATAAAGCATAAAATAATTAAAATTGTATACTCCACAAAAAGAAGTTCAAAGAAAATTGAATTCAGTTTAAAATCAGAAAATTGCGTTTCCTAGAAATAATTCTGTTCAAGGCGTGATTAATTAAGCTTTGTTAGCAAACTATTATTAGAAAATACTAAGAAACGAATCGTAAACAAAGTATTAAAAACAAAACAAAATATTAAAATGAATTATCTGTTTCATTTTATGTTTATTTTGCAACATAAATAATGCGACTATGTTTTTTTTATTTGAATTCATATTTCTATAGCGAAAAAATAACATTTCATAATAGATTTAGGTATTTCATTTGTGCTAGAAAACGAATCTACCGGTAAAATTAAAAATAAGACTATTACAGAATATTCGTTCATAAATTGAACTCAACGTATACCGTAAAGCAAATTAGTTTAATAAATTTCCCTAAGAAAAAATACCCTCAATTATTTCAATGATTTCTTTATTTTATTAATTTCAGAAAGCGGTATTATCAACTCTATAGACATACCCCGCCCCTACCTTCTTTAGTACAAATTACCTTTACTTTTTTTCATTTTTTGGCGCAGTGTTATGTGCCGTCGTTCAGGAAATAGTTGATTCAAACTCGTTCAGAGCTTTCGATTAATAAAAAGGATTCAGGGCACACGTGTCTCTTAAATTTCCTCCACTAATTTTAATTACTGCTATAAAAAAGATTCGCGCTTCGATTAAAATATTGGACTATATAAAATCTTTATTTTTTTGTAAATTCTGATACAGAAAAATTGTAATTCAAGTTTTAACATTAATGAACTTGAAACTGTGTTGTAATATTCTTATTTTAGTGTTATAGTCGTAGTAGTTTCTGTTTGTTACTCTTAAGTGAGTTCATTTCTTACATTAACCTGCATTATTCTCATTCTATTTCTTACACTACTATTGTCATAAACTACTATTTTGAAAATAGTATTCATGGATTTTCTTGCCAGATCTCCTCCTTCACCTTTAAGAACCGTGCATCTAGTTTTGACGATATCTGGTCTATTTGAAACATAAAACTTTGACGTTTAGTAGTTTTTTTAAATTATTTTTGCTTGGTGGTAGGATCTGTACGGTCCGCCTGGCTAGCTACCACCCTCACATTAAAGTCCGGCGCCAAGCAGTTAACTGTGTTCCGTCGTGTGTATGTGAGAGCCAGAGGGGTATAGGGGAATCCCTCTGTATCTCTGTTACTTGAATTCGTGTGTTCCATCTTAGACCCTGTCTTCGCTTACCATCAGATGCGACGAGGGTCATACGCGACAAAAACAAGTCATCATCTGCCTAGCCTTTTCCCAACTATGTTGGGGTCGGCTTCCAGTCGAACCGGATGCAGCTGAATACCAGTATTTTACATGGAGCGACTGCCTATCAGACCTCCACAACCCAGTAACTGGGTAATACGATACTCTTGGTAAGACTGGTTGTCAGACTTTCTGGCTTCTGACCAACAGTAACGACTGTCAAAGATCTACAAATGACAGCTGGGACCAACGGCTTTACGTGCTTTCCGAGGAACGGAGGAAACTCGCTATGGTAAATGGTCACCCATCCACAGACCAACCTCGGCAAGCGTGGCTTAATCCGGAAGATCGGTCTATGCGGCTGTAATTATTTAGCCACGAGCTCCTCGACAAAAACAAGTAAAAAAAAAATCGTGTCATTATTTCTTATTTGACGACACGTTTGGTGCAGTAGCTGAGATTGCCTTCTGCGCTACGGGTCGTGTATTGGATTCTCGCCCGGAACTAATAATTTTATGGCCTACAGATAGTTGTTCCGTGTCTGGGCGTTTGCGCATGTAAAGATTTGTGTCTGTAAACGCACCCACGATACACAAGAAACCATAGAGAGTGGAACAGGTATACTAAAAAAAACCCTAGTGGTTGGGCTAGCACATAAAACTTCCTAACCGCACGCCGGGATTACGGGTGTTGTATGATATAAAGGTGTGTACGGACAGCGCGTAGTCGGTTACGCGCGTCCTAGAACGCCATGTCCATACTTGCAGCTATGCGTACACTCTTAGGGAACGCGTGCCGCGCGAGCTAGCTCGCAGCGCGAGCGTCGCGAGCTGCCGTCAGTCGGCAAGTACAAATAGTATTGTGTTATCTGTTTCCGTACAGGGGGCCTACCATGATCTGTTATAGCAGGAATGTTTTAACATTATTAAGAGAGTGGGAAAGTGACAGCGCTAGATAGCTGTCTAGCGGCATCTCTTACCCACTCTCGTAATAATATTAAAACATTCCTGCTCTAACAGATCATCGTAACCCCGCTGGAGCTGTACGCGTATCCAATGTATGCGTGGACAGCATACTCCGACTACGCGTAACACAGGAACGCGCAATCTGTACACACCTTTACGAAACCCAGCGCGCTTGGCGGTAGGATCTATACGTTCAGCCTGGCTAGCTAGCATCCTCATATTAAGTCCGGCGACAAGCAGTTAATTAACTGTGTTACGTCGTGTGCATGTAAGAGCCAGAGGGGTATAGAAGAGTTCCTCTATATCTTTGCTATTTGGATTTTTATGCTCCATGTTAGCAGAGGCGTACTAAAAGTCTTGGCCGCCCCAGGCCGTGTAGTACTATCTGCCTAGTCGTGAAGTACCAGCCGCCCCGCTCTCAACTTCATTACTGAGCTTTTGTTTCCGCTGTTGGCCGCCCCCTCTTATTTGGCCGCCCTAGGCCCGGGCATATTCGGCCGTATGGGAAGTCCGCCTCTGCATCTTAGTGTGGCGCCACACCATGCCGAAATTACGCGACCGAACTTCGGCGTCTATGTTTTTATATAGGTAAAACGCGACGTAATTTCAGCCTGGTGTGTCGCGGGTAATTTAAAAAGCATTGCAGGCGTAATCATGTCGAACTTCGGTCGCGTTTCTTCGGCATAGTATGTTTAGACACTTACACTCAGTTGCAAGAAAGGTCCATTAAATTTTAATGCTCTCATTAGAATGTTAATGCTCCATTAACCTCTTCTGTCCATTGCAAGAATCTAGATTTAATGGAATGATTAACTATCCATTAAAATTAATTTTTGATGTGTCAAACTCCCCATGATTTCAATATATGATAATTAGATTTAATGGAAACATTATTCTTAATGACGGATTAGTTAATGATCACTTAATGGTATCTTTCTTGCAACTCAGTGTTAGACAGATGCGACTTGGGTCAAAGGCGAATTAGACAAAGAAAAATAATAAATAATTGTGTCGTTATTTCATATTTTTGTCCACTCTACAATAATTTCTTTAGATACACGTTCGCCTATTTGAGAACCGCTGTATAGCTGTTTTTATTTATTAGAAGCTTTTATTTAACTTGCAATGTATGTAAAAGCTTGTCGCGAGATTTACCTGTATACTAACTAGTCTTGCTTGACATAGGTACTTATTATAAGTAATTCTATGAAAGAAAATGTTTCCTATAAAATATGCAAATCTCACGACAAGCTTTTATAATATCATTTAATAAATTGTGTAATGCATGTACTAAATTGATTAGTTTGTTTTAATTTAAAGTTAATTTTCTTCTTTTTACAGCAATTAAATAAAAACTTGTTTTTAAAAAGTTTTTTTTACTTATAATTTATTTTTTAGATACGATAAGGAATGTTTCTGAGTCTGTTTTCGTGTTCTCCTCAGCAAGCCCTTTCATTTGATACCCATACTATGGTAGTTCGGAAAAAATAACTGGTCCGCCATCTTGAATGATCCGCCTTATTGGAATTAGAATGACGTCACATAACTAAGCATGCATTGTCATCCAAAATAAACGTTTATACCAAATTTCAGCTCAATCGGTTAAAGATAACTGATTTAAAATTCAATTGCAAGATTCCACTCATACCCACACGTTATTTCATGTTTTTGTCCAGTCTACAATAATTTCTTTAGATACACGTTTGCCTATCTGAGAACCGCTGTATAACCGTTTTTATTTATTTATTTATGCACTATGGTATGCATAAGGCGGACTTAATGCATTACAGCATTCTCTACCAGTCAACATTTGGATTAAAAAGAAAAGCATCGAAATACTTAGGTACAGGTAAAAATATGAGTGCACAATTTTGTACTGAATAGACTACAAATACATAATTTAAATATAAAATATACAAGGTGTAACAAAAATAACGAAAAAATGAAATCGCGAAAAAAAAACTGCTGTTCCCTACATTTATGTTCGCTTATCTCGTCAAAATGTAGGAAACAGCTGATTTTTTTTCGCGATTTCTGCTTTGGTCCCATAGTAAAAGTTGTTCATAATGATGAGTACAGTGACCCCTTAAGAGGTTGTGCGTTATTTATTACACGTTGTATATTACAAAATAATGAAATAAGTAAGTAAATATTAAAATATATGTATATTGTTAGGGATTTAATGACGTCGTGGCGGTAGTCTGACATGTTTACATCACGACCTGTCAAAAAAAGTCTATAAAACAGTATGTAATGCGCTAGTCGGGCTCTCTGCCCTTTATTTTTACCGCGACCTTTGGTTTGGATGGACGTTCACAATTGTTAAATAAAGTCCCCGTCGCGAGAAGCTATAAATTTTGTAAACACACATTTAGGGGTTCGCAACCTTTGGAACAAATAAAAAAAAACAGTTTTGTAATGATTTTCATTTTTATATAATGGTTTTTATTTTATTTATATAATAATAAATAATAATCTACGAAAACAACACAAACAAACTGAAACGCATTCAAAACTCAAATGACAACATTGACAGCGTCAGTGTGAACTTACTTCAAAATGGCGGGCCAAATGTTGACGTTCCATGAGTCAGACACGTTCCGGTACCACAAAACATTAGACGATAGCGCTTTATATCGCTAAAATATAACCCGACTAAGTGAAATTGCTCGTTAGTTTCGTATTACACGTATGTAACTTTGAGTTGATTGAATTTGGGATTATTTGTTGTTGATTGAATTGTCGCTACGTAACTTTGTAGAAGTTCTTTATTTACAAAAGGGAAATGCCCAGATGCCACACATAAAAATGCCTGAAATAAACAACAATGAAATATACGCCAAATTGCACTATAAGTCGTAGGGAACCCATATCATTTTCAATAATTACAAAAAAACTCGGCAAAACTTGTTCCAAACATCTTTTTCTAAAATATAGGTTAAGTCAAGGTTTAAGATTATTACGCAATAATTAATAAACAAAACTGCATTTAAATGTTTTAATCATCATTAAAAACCACTAACACATCATCAAGAAACTGTGCAGGAGGATTGATATTGGGTTGGTACCGGGCCCATGCTAAGTACCATATTATTGACATAGTATGGGCACAGGTACCAACTGTTCGCCGTCCCACGAGGCAGTTACAATAGCGATGCTGTAAAGCCCTTATCCCTGATAAGGAATTGTTAATTATTATATAAACAAAATATATTTTTTGAGAAATATGTCTGCTTTGTATTTTTCCTCGAAGTAAAAAGCAATTACCCGGAAGAGATAAATGCTCAACTAATTCGTTATCCAGTTCCCTACATATTTCAATCTTATAAATACCATTCGCTCGTGTGTGCTCGCCATAGTATGAGCGAGCCTGTTTTATTTGGTACGTACCACATGCCAACAAAACCATTTCGCTGTATGTCAGTTGTGGGAAATCAGCAACATTGTTAGGATTTATATTAATGCTTTGGAATTGCGCTCTGCGACGATTCAAATTATTTGTGATCACATAATCAGCTAGTATATTTTCTGTATACATATTCTGATGTATTATTTGCAAAATATCAACAGCATCTGGCCTGTCAACTATTCTAGTATAAAACCTATTAATTAATGCTGCTGCTATAGAGAAATCTACCATTAAATGTCTCGAAGCTCTATTAAAAAAATCTTGGCGAAATAATTTGAATTGCTGCTTGAATATTCCATTTACGGCTTCCACAACCCAGCGGCAAATAGTAACTCTTCGGCTTTTATTAGCTTCCAGAGTGGATAATTGAATTTCATTTACTTGCAGTGTTGATGGCATGTGAACACTATAATTGCAAGATTGCAAAAGTGGAATGGAATCCCTGAACCCTCTATCAAGAATGAATACGTCACCATCCTGAAAATATTGTCTCAATGGCTTACTGGGTTCATCAAATTCACTAATCATTATCTGAGCATCGGAAGTTGTTGCTGGATAAGGGCCTAACACATCGATTATATAGCCATCGGAGCAAACAAGCAAAAATGGCTTCACAAGGTTTCGATATTTGTGAAGAGAATATGTCTCTTTTTGGTACAAATAGTTGGAGCTTTTTTGTACATAGATATATGTTCCATCAATAATTACGACAGGCTTCCTTATTCCGTCGACTTCGCCAAACAGCCCATTTGGTAGAACAAGGTTTCTTGCTGCTATTTGTTCTCTTGTTATATGTCCAATTCCAAGGTTCATAGGAACAAAATCTTGATGCAGTTTTTCCCTTGCTTTAGCCATTAGACGTTCCAGAGTACTTCTCGGTATTTGTAGAAGAGATGATAATCTTTCATCAGAATCTCCAGTTCTCAATTTCATCAGGTAAGCTCCAAGGGCAGTAGAACCTCTATGCATTTGCGCCAATCGGGGCACCTCTCCCATTAGAGTACCAAAACTATTTCTACTCATTCCTAAAAAGTACCACACCATATGTTCTTCCATTAAGTGTATATTTTCGAAGTCCAAAGCACGACATTCATAATTCACAAATGATGCAAAGTCTTCAATGTGGTCCACAGTGAATTCATGATTCATATCTTCCAAAGCAGGGAGTTCATGCCAAAAGTCACTATTCAAATGATGACTACATATTTTTGAATTCTTTGGTATATAAAACTTGTAGTCCTTGAAGAGCCACACCCTTAATGAAAGTGGTACCACATGTCTATCAATCATATTACATCCTGGATAGAAACAATGACTTTGAGTATCAACTGCTCTTCCGTAATTAGGTAACAGTACGCTGGATCTTATTTGAGGAGGTTCTTCATGTAGAGGTATATTCAAACTACCTGCCTGACTGGGTACCGGACTCGGGCTTGGTGAAGGAGTAGTAGGGGGTGAGGTAGCCCGGCTGCATCGTTGCCAACATGGGTGGCAGATCAAATCCGAAGAACGTAGCTGCAAGCAAAATGAAAAGTAAAAGTTGGTTTTGTTTTACTTCAAGCTCGATGAACGAAAACCTATGCATAAAAAAGTACTCTGTGATAAGTTTTTAAAAGACATGATAGTGACGTTATTTGCACGGGATAAGAGGGAATTACACAGAATTAGGGCAGAGGAATGAACTTACCTGGCGTGGTTGGATTCTGTGTGCTACTACATTCATTATGTGCCTCTCACGATCACTGCTATTTCTTACAACATGTGATCGTTGTCGTAGAACAGACTGTCCACAGCAAACGCACACATGTTGGTGGCCTACTTGTCTACCTGGCCGGCTGGTTCCAGGTGTCTCGGTGATAGTGTGAACCGCTAATCTAAGACATGCATCACAAACAACACTACCTGGTTCAACCTGTGAGAAAGAACAAAAAACAATGTACTAATTGTTCAATGTCAGTGCGTTCAGTTCAATATAATTATTCACAAAAACTATGGAATGAATATACTTACAGCTAATGGTGTTATCCATGCCTGTATTAAACGACGTACTTCATCATTTTGCTCTGATACGACATTACGTCTCATCGCTGTAAGATCGAGATAGCAATTAACACAGTGTACGTTTCCATCCATTTTTAAATGTACACGGTGTAAGAGTCCAAAACAATAGCAGAGTCGTATAAAAAGCAGGTCCAGGTCCGTCGTCAAAAAGCCGAGTCGTCGTCAAGGCGGGTTCAATCTAAGTCGAGTTCGAAAAGGGGTAACGTGTGCAGAAGTAAAATCAAAATCCTTAAAAATGGCCAAAGTCGTCGTTATTATATCCTATTAAGTTATACTCAAGTCGCAAACGCAAAATGTGAATCGATCAATTCAAAACCACAATTCAACGGAAAAATGAAATGCAGTAATCAATATCAAACTGTCAGTAAGGCAAAGGACATGTTATCCATGCAGCCTACGATACTTTTTCTTATTTGAAAATAATTTTATTTTAATTAATATTGACATGCATATAATATTACTTTCATTAGATAAACGTTATAATTAGGTCGAATTATTCTAAATGAACGATAACTGTGCAATAATTCTATAAAATACTTCGATAAATTATTTGAAAATTCTTGTTTGGCTGAATGTCGATTACACATGTCAGATTAAACACAGTTGTCCATTAAAAAATAAGAATGAATTAGACGGATATCAAGCGAAATATTTTAAAGATCGTTATATTTTCCTCCTACGTTTACAAACTTGAGAATTATTCATTATGCATATTTAATTCTAATTAGAATTTAGGACTATTAGTAGTTTCCGTTCATTTCAAGCATTTTATGGGCGTTCCCCTTTATAGCTTCTCGTGACGGGGACTTTAGTTGTTTTGTTTAAAGACTGTTTGAATATTCCTGCATTGTAATAATAACTGATCGTATTAAAGTATTCAGATCTTATGTATGTTACCGGTAGCGGGGGATTCTGTGTAGATCAGCTGAAGGAGTCTGACCTTTTATATCTGTCTAGCTTGTCCTTATTTATGACCTTGTCATGGTTGTGTAAAGTATTATGTTGTGACCTAGTTCATGTTATTAACACTAACCCAAATACAAGTACTCTCAGTGGTGGAGAGTCTATGTTGGTTTTATTTATTACATATACCATCCTGGTTTTTTTAATAAATAACGCCCCAGAAAGTTAAAAAGCTATTAATCCTATTAGTAAATTCTGTTATTTTATTAGCTATCCTTCGGGTTAGCTAAAAATATTATATCAAATACAAAACATTATAAAACCTAATGCAACGATGACGAAGATTAAATTAGATAATTAGGAGTGCAGCGACTTCAAGTAGATTTTACTATGTCATAAATTAAGATTATTTTACATAAGTATATTATATAATAATATAATATAATTATATTTTTGTTGAGTGTTTTTGTTTATTTTAATAATTTTTCAAATTTAATATTCCTTGTCAAACTTTATTGTACCTAGACTATAAGTGAACGATGTGGTCTCCTGTAATTGGAGGAGCACACTCGTCATTGTCCTGTAATTGCTATTTTGTATGTAATTGTGTAGCCTCTGTTGGAGATCCAAATAAATAAATAAATATACGAGTTACTCAACATATCGCAGTTAACTGATGACGTAGATGAAGCAGGTGGCAGACGGATTGGTGAGCAAAGTTTGTTGTTTTTAGGGTTCCGTACCCAAAGGGTAAAACGGGACCCTATTACTAAGACTCCGCTCTCCGTCCGTCTGTCCGTCTGTCACCAGGCTGTATCTCATGAACCGTGATAGTTAGACGGTTGAAATTTTCACAGATGAGGTATTTCTGTTGCCGCTATAACAACAAATACTAAAAAACAGAAAAAAATAAATATTTGAGGGGGCTCCCTAAAACAAACATGATTTTTTGCCGTTTTTATAGATAACTAGCGACCCGCCCCGGCTTTGTACGTGTACGTTTTATAGCATAAAACCTTCCTCTTGTATCACTCTATCTATTAAAAAAACCGCATCAAAATCCGTAGCGTACTTTTAAAGATCTAAGCATACATAGGGACAGATAGCGGGAAGTGATTTTGTTTTATACTATGTAGTCATCATCATCTGCCTAGCCTTTTCCCAACTATGTTGGGGTCGGCTTCCAGTCGAACCGGATGCAGCTGAATATCAGTATTTTACATGGAGCGACTGCCTATCAGACCTCCACAACCCAGTAACTGGGTAATACGATACTCTTGGTAAGACTTTTTGTCAGACATTCTGGCTTCTGACCAACAGTAACGACTGTCAAAGATCTACAAATGACAGCCGGGACCAACGGCTTTACGTGCTTTCCGAGGCACGTAGGAAACTCGCTATGGTAAATGGTCACCCATCCACAGACCAACCTCCAACCCGGAAGATCGGTCTATGCGGCTGTAGTTATTTAGCCACGAGCTCATGTTTTATACTATGTAGTGATGGTACGGAACCCTTCGTGTGCGAGTCCGACTCGCACTTGGCCGGTTTTTAACAGACGGAAGGACGCCGCTGTCCATCTCGTGACGTAATCCGTTAGTCGCCTCTCACAACACCCGCGGGTGGGAAAGGGGTGGCCTATTCTTTGCCGAGATACACACGGAACTTTTAACTTATGTAGACCAAACTTAGATCCTCTAGATTGCAGCCAAACTACTATAAACAAATAACATAACATCACGTCTGTATTTCCCTAAGCGTTGGGCAGAGGTGTAGTGGCTGGAAAGGCGTCACGGCGCCCTCAGCTTCCGGCTGACGCAGATGCTCTCGGGACATGGCTGTTTCGGGAAGGACTGTGTCGCATAGGCTGGGAGCAGACGCCCGGTTGTCACCACTGCGTCGACAGCCGGAGGACACGGCGCTGCACACGCTGCAGGCGTGTCCTGCGTGGGCGACGCAGCGCCGCGAGCTAGTCGCGGCAGTCAGTGGTGACCTCTCGCTTCCGGCCGTGGTTCTGTCCATGGTCGGGAGCGAGAGTGCGTGGGAAGCCGTCGCCTCCTTCTGCGAGGAGGTGATGGCGACCAAAGAGGGAGCGGAGAGAGAGATAGGGGCGGCTGCCACTCTCTCTTCCCGCGCCAGACGCACCGGGCGCCGCCGGAGGGTGCGCGACGTTCTCCGGCCACCTTAGTGTGTGGCCTGTAGGCGGTGGGGTAGGGGACCCGTCGCCTGATCAGTAACAGGCCCGAGAAGGTGTGTTCTGCACGCGCCTCTCAGGAAGAAGTGTGGCAAGGCCCCACAGAAGAAGAGGTCCGCCAGGGGCTGGCAGACCGAGGCCTGCCGGGGTCGCGGTGCATGCAGCTGCGAATCTCGCGACCCCGGCCAAAGGTCAGAAGAAGGAACACCGTTGGTTTTAAGCCGGTAAGTGTCCGACATAACCCTTCGCCTTCCGCGGACGAAAGGTATCCAAGAGGAATATCCGAAAATAAATAAAAAATAGGTGTGTAGTATACCCTCATTTTGCCGTTATGTTTAAGTCCCATATAATAACGGGCGAGTATATAGCCATCAATCGAGCACAAATCCAGACTCCGGGCTGCTACTAAGAAATTCCACACAGAAAAACTCAATTAACACGTTGCCCGACTAAGGATCATACCCAGGATCAACGAGGCACTCCATATAAACAAATATTGTTCTGCTTAGCCTGATCCCAACTGTGTTGGTGTCAGCTTCCAGTAAAATGCGACTGAATAGTATTTAACACGGAGCGACTGCCATCGGACCTCCGCAACCCAATTTACTGAGCAATGCCGATATCCTACAGTTAGACCGGTTGTCAAACTCTCAGGCTTCTGACTACCCGTAACGACTGTCATAGGTATTCGTATGACACCCGGGACCGACGGTTTAACGTGCTCTCCGAGGTACGGAGGGGTCTCGATGTGTAACGAATGGTCACCCATCCAAGGACTGACCGCAGCAAGCGTAGCTTAACCTTGCAAATCATATGATCCGCGTGGTTGTTAATTAGCCACGAGTACATGTAAATAAACTAGCTTTTGCCCGCAGCTTCGCTTGCGTGAAATTTCAACGCGTTAAGTGACGGTTTTCCATACAAACTTTCATCCCTTATTTAACTCCCTTAGAGCGATTACGCACTGCATCCGATCCGAATCCGTGAAAATCTCGGACCGAATTTGGATGTTGCTTACGCACTATTCCGATCTCTGATCCAAATTCAAACAATTCCGGCTACTTCGGTCCGTCAATTGTTTATGATTAGTTACGGTTTACTCACGTGCATTTTTCGGGATTGCCCGACTAGTTTCGGACCCAATCGGAGTCCTTAATCATGAGCTGATCACCGCGCTTACTGTGTCGCACTCCGTATGTACCGGCACTCAGTATTACAACAACACGGATACGACAAGTGACGAAGATGCACGAGCAATACCGACACAGAGCGCGCCCCTCTCGTCGCGGGCGCAACGCTACGCGGCGCGGTGCAGCGCTAGTTCGACTCGCGACCTCGCCGCGTGTTCAGCTCATGATTAAGGACTCCGATTGGGTCCGAAACTAGTCGGGCAATCCCGAAAAATGCACGTGAGTAAACCGTAACTAATCATAAATATGAATGTGTCTCACGAAAGTTATAACGTCAATTGTTCTTCCGAATTAGAAACTCACGGATGACGGATAGAAATCGGATGACGGATGCCAGATGTAGTGCGTAAACTACCATACAAATAGTACTACGGCTACTTCGGTCCGTCAATTGTTCTTCCGAATTAGAAACTCACGGATGACGGATAGAAATCGGATGACGGATGCCGGATACAGTGCGTAACCGCTGTTAGGGGTTGAATTTCGAAAAATCCTTCCTTATCCCTTGTCTACGTTGTAAAGGGAGCCTCTGTGCAAAATTTCAGCTTTCTAAGTCCAAGGGTTTGGGCTGGGCGTTGATGAGTCAGTCAGTCAGTCAGGACTTTTCTTTTTATTTATACTTATACAAGGTTAGTCGGAAAGGGGGTACTAACCCGCAGGCCACTTAAAGTATCACTGATGAGTGACTGATGACTGTCTTAAAGCAAGTGTTTAAAATTTCAAAATTCGGTATTTTTTTTTCAATGCAAAATTATTTTTATTTTAGGTTTTTCAAAAATTCTTAATCCCTGCTTTAGTTACAAATTCAGAAAATGTTGCTTCTAATTCATGACCCCAAATAAGACCTAAAATGTAAAAACAGCTGATCATAACTGGGGATAGATAGATTTTAGAGCTTTTTTTTGAGATCTTAGATCATCTATTTCTCTTAAACTATTGACTTTTGGAAAAAGTTGTAGAACAAAAGTTATTCACTATCATAGGTACTTTAACCCCCATTCGGATTAGTACCCCCTTTCTGACTAACCTTGTAGATGAGGTTTAAAATAAAGAAAGTGAATTAAAGTCGATCATCAAATGCATATTGACATGTAATTATAGATCTTAACATTATGTCTAGACTGATAAAAATAACGTCGGATCATATTAATGTCAGAACCAGTTTCAGAGAGTTACATACCTACACAATTACAGCATATATCTATGCATATAAAAGGAGAAGCTGACGGACTGACTGAATGATCTGTCAACGCACAGCCTAAACCGCTGGTGTTAGAAACTTGTTTGACAATAGGTTCCTTTTGTAACGCAGGCATCCACTAAGAAGGGGTTTTTCGAAATTCAACCCCTAAGGGAGTTAAATAGGGGATGAAAGTTTGTATGGAAAATCGTCACTTAACGGGTTCAAAATTTCACGTAAGCGAAGCTGCGGGCGAAAGCTAGTTACAGCATATATCTATATATATAAAAATGAATCGCTATTTCCCTTGGTCATCGCATCACGCGTGAACGGCTGGACCGATTTCGCTAATTTTTTTTTTGTTTTGTTCGTAATTGTCAGGAGAAGGTTCTTACGAATGAAAATTTTGATATTTAAAAAAAAAACTAACTATCTCAGTATATCCATATTCTTAATTTGTTTACCGCATGCATGAAAATGGTTTTAACTTTTTGTTACTATTTTGATTTTGTTTCTGAAGGTAGGTAGGAAAAAGTGCATTGCAACGCATGCCGGGTACAGCTAGTCGTTTATAAGATGAAGCCATTATACATCGATTTATGCTAGCTATACTAGCTGTGCCGTCGCGGCTCCGCCCGCGTAAGTTTTTTTTCTTTTTTTTTATTGATAGCTCTGTAGTTCGTCCATAGTTACTGAACAAAAAAACCGGCGAAGTGCTAGTCGGACTCGCGCACGAAGGGTTCCGTACCATTATCTATAAAAACGGCAAAACATTTTTTGCCGTTGGTACGGAATAAAATAAATATTTTATTCTGTTTTTTAGTATTTGTTGTTATAGCGGCAACAGAAATACATCATCTGTGAAAATTTCAACTGTCTAACTATCACGGTTCATGAGATTCAGCCTGGTGACAGACGGACGGACGGACGGATGGACAGCGGAGCCTTAGTAATAGGGTCCCGTTTTACCCTTTGGGTGCGGAAACCTAAAAAGAAAATGGTACCTACTTAACTATTTTGTCTTTATCTATTTATACAAGGTGTCCTAAAAAGTAGTGTCAAGCAGAAGTCTATAGATAGAACACCCTTGGAGGTACCCGAATCATCCCCATATATGTTCCGCAAAGGACATGGCTAAACGACTGCCTCAAGCAGGCATAGAAATTTCTCACTAGTTGGTAACGTTCAAATATTAATTAATTAATTATTACGTGTTTGTTATTCTCGTAGAACTTTCGTCAATTAATGAAATAATTAAAAGTTTTTTACTTGTTTTTCCATGTTTTTTGTTTGAAATGGAGAACGTAAGATTTAACGTTTCGTTTTACGAAAAATGTGGACAAGAAACCTACTTTTAAATATATTAAAACGAGGTAAACTTTTGTTAGGCTAGCCTTACACACACAATAATATTGTCAATTAAAGTACATACCTATTGTCAATAATATTTTGTGCGTACGGCCCCGTATTCCAGTATTGTTCAATATTATTGTGGATTTCCACATATTTTGATTTTGTCACAGCAATATCGGGGGGAGGCAGGGGTCAATAATATTGTCGTGTACACGCACGGCAATATTTTAGTTGAGAAAAAGATTTCAATGCACGCGGACATTCGGTTCTTAACCGACTGCGCGACAGCAAAGACAGGGTTATGTTTTTACGCGTATCTATGTGTGTGGGATTCTTTATACACTCGAGGCATCCCAGCGGCTGGATGGATTTTAATGAATGAGGTGTCTATCGATTTGTCTATGCCGTGCGATGGTTATAGGCTAGGTTTGGTTTTTATAAAAACAAAATGGCGGCCGTGAAGTACGAAACAGAGGGAGAAACAAAAAAATGTCGCCTACCGATACCCCATAGGGGTATCGATGAATAGGCCTTTTAAAATCAATAAGTTTCCTTGACCATTTTACAGCCATAAGCTCCGTTTAACAATTACACAACCCGAAAGTTGTGCAGGATCTATATTGCGGACTAGAGCGAGTGATATGGTAAATGACGTGCCTATAGAAAGATTTCTTTAAGCTTCATTAAAACGGTAGGTATTTATAGATAGGTACGACATGTTAATAAAATAATACTAATAAAAAGAGGTCAATAAACATAAATAAATTAAAGAAAACAAAAAATCCGACTGCTTAAAAAGCAAACTAAAAAGTTGGTAAAAGAGGATGTAGAAAAAAAAGAACTGAAAAGATGTAAACAAGACGTTTGTGCCAAATCACAACATGCAGTTGGAGACTACCTATGAATTAAATGTAATTCGCAAACTGATTGATCAAAAAATATAGGTACGTAGCCTCCGACTGCGTGTTGTGATTTGATAGCATCATTTTTTGAAAACCTATACGTCTTGTTCACATCTTTTCAGTTCTTTTTTTTTCGACATCCTCTTTTTACCAACTTTTTAGTTTGCTTATTATTTGTTTAAAATGGAAGACGAAAACTATCCATAGCGAAAATAGTGTTGATAATATTAGTAGTTATTTAATAAGAGTTTGTGAAAGCTGGCATCTCTCATTCTCATGTAATTTTTAAAATCATAATATTCTTCAGTAAGTCATACTTCAATTATTGGATAAAAATGATTTAACTCAGCTTTTTTTCTCATCCAGTCTTTAAACCATTGTTTTTTTCTTGATTGCTTTTTTTAGTAGATGAAATAAATGCAATTATCAATGCAACGAGTTTTTTCCTTCTATCCATCATATAAAACGTGCGCACACGAATCTAGCTGCTGAGCGACTGAGTCAGATTGTACCACGATAATTGTTAATAATATTGCATAGGGGACCATATATTAATGAATATTTTTGACAATATTGCCTTTACAATATTATTGTGTGTACGGCTAGCCTTACACTCCAAGTTCAATCGTAACCATCTCCATGAAAAAAAAACTGTAGTCAGACGTCATTTTATCGCTCTGTGGCTTATGTCAATGTGATTGTTGTTATTTATTTCAATATTTAATATCTTCTTGTTTAATTAGTGCGTACCTATAATATGTGTGCGGAAGGATCCTTCGGGGAAACAAGGCGTAATGTTACGTATATGTCGGCGCGTCGAGAGAATTGGCTTGACGACTCCAAACTTAATTGATTCCTGGACGAATGACATCTACCAGATGACAGCGGTCAATGTCAATTTGACGTAACACCGAGGACTGGGGAGGCGGCCCGCGAAAAGCTAGACAGATAACGTCAGAGCTATCGAGCAAAACCCCGGTGTTGATTATTAATGGTGATCATTATTAAGATAACAAAAGTGATTGGGATTGGATGCATGTGCGCTCGCGCCCCACGTACTCGTCTATCTTTGTGCATCATTTTATTTGTGTTTGTCAAAGTATGACTTGTAATTGATATCAAAGACTTTAATTTGCTTCTCCTCGCCCGCAAACCCACGCATAGTACGGTGGCTGCTTTTGATAAGGATAACCAAATGCCTTTATCAGAAGTGGGATAGGCTCCATCGCCTATCTTATTTTCTGTGTTGATTTGTAGACAGTATACAAGTTGTTTCTTGATAAATCGCTATTGCTATCCTGAAAAAAAAAAATACGAGTACCTACCTACGCAGTAAAATAAAAAAATAAAAATTGTGAACGTTCCTCCTGTTTACGAATCTGTCTAATCGTGATTGTTAGTTTAAATGGGTTGAAAGTTGATTCTGGGACTCTCAACACGGGACAGAGGATCTGCCGACCGGTTGCAACACGTCAAACCTCGCATGGACTCTTCGGTGGTGCTGCCCAGTGGGACGTGATATGCTACAAGTGTGATTGCGTCGTACCACCATGTGTATCGCCGTCAGGTACTGAAGTGCGAGCGAGGTAACGGACAAGCTTATGATTGCAACCAATGTCATAACCCTGGTAAGATTGAACCATTTGTACCTAATTCTTCTGATCCCTTATAAAATGATTTTAACTTGTAGTGAGGTAGATCATGTGTGTAATTTTGAAGGATGCGGACGAGATATCCTCTAATCCGTAATATGTGTGTTCAATATGTGTTGGGCGCGTAAAGGCAATTATTTGAGAGGCTTGATTTCTTGCAAAAGAAATTGAATGTACTTGGAGCGCACGATCAGTCATGGTCAGGCGAAGCCGAGCGCGAATAAAATTGGAAGCATTTGTCTGTTCAACACTTTGGCCGCGTCGCCCACGGGTGACCGCAAATCAGAGCAGTTTATAGTTATCGATGAAATTTGGCAAAATCAATGTTTTTGTAGTGTCACCACCATTGTCCGTCAGTGTTGAACGTGTTAATGAGCTTACTGATGTTAATGAGCACTAACACATTGGTGCAGAATGACTGAAATAATTGTAAATAGTAGACCACAGGTGAGTTAAAAATTGATCTTATAGACCCATGTAAAACTGTTCAGAGGCGCCCTTATCGGTTATCGCCTGCTGAAAAAGAAATCGTCAGAGATAAAGTGCAGACTCTTTTAGATGCTGGCATCATTCGCGAAAGCTCTTCACCCATCGCCAGTCCCATTTTAGATAATTACTCATAATAATAGGAATTGCTAAGCGTTGGTCGAAGGGGCCCAGTGCGCCCGGTCCACAGCGCATGGTGAGTTGGTGGTTGGTCGAAGGGGCCCAGTGCGTCCGGTCCACACCGCATGGTGAGTTGGTGGTTGGTCGAAGGGGTCCAGTGCGCCCGGTCCACACCGCATGGTGAGTTGGTGGTTGGTCGAAGGGGCCCAGTGCGCCCGGTCCACACCGCATGGTGAGTTGGTGGTTGGTCAAAGGGGCCCAGTGCGCCCGGTCCACACCGCATGGCGAGTTGGTGGTTGGTCGAAGGGGGCCCAGTGCGCCCGGTCCACACCGCATAGTAAGTTGGATGAAGGGGCCCAGTACGCCCGGTCCACATCGTATGGTGATACGGTGGCTGGTCGAAGAGGCCCAGTACGCCCGGTCCACGCCGCATGTTGAGATGGTGGCTGGTCGGAAGGGCCCAGTACGCCCGGTCTAGGCCGCATGGTGAGTTAGTAATTGGTCGAAGAGGCCTAGGACGCACGGCCCACATCACACAGTAAGTGGTTGTGGTAATGTTATGAGTCGGTGGCTAGTCGTAGAGGCCTCGAATGCCCAATCTACGCCGCGCAGTGACTTAGTGGCTGGGCAATGAAACCTAGTGCGCCCAGCCCAAACGGAGCTACAATGTAGTGCATCGCGAGGGATCTCTAAATTTTAAACGTTACTCCTGCATGTCAGGAATGGACGAGCTGACTGTAATGAAATGTTGTTTCCTGTGGAACTTCAGATGGGCAATATCAGGACGACCAAGCGCACGAGGACGTGCGATAGTCAGGGTGGCCGTGTCGGCGCGTCGAGAGAATTGGCTTGACGACTCCAAACTTAATTGATTCCTGGACGAATGACATCTACCAGATGACAGCGGTCAATGTCAATTTGACGTAACACCGAGGACTGGGGAGGCGGCCCGCGAAAAGCTAGACTGATAACGTCAGAGCTATCGAGCAAAACCCCGGTGTTGATTATTAATGGTGATCATTATTAAGATAACAAAAGTGATTGGGATTGGATGCATGTGCGCTCGCGCCCCACGTACTCGTCTATCTTTGTGCATCATTTTATTTGTGTTTGTCAAAGTATGACTTGTAATTGATATCAAAGACTTTAATTTGCTTCTCCTCGCCCGCAAACCCACGCATAGTACGGTGGCTGCTTTTGATAAGGATAACCAAATGCCTTTATATAGATTGTTGAAGTTTGTAAACAAAAGTCTAGCTAAAGTTCATGGTAAAATCGTTTTCTTTTATAAGTTTGTACTTAACCTATTGAGGTAGGATTTTTTTCAGGATTGTAATGAAATAAACAGTTCCTGAAACTTTTTTCATATGAAATACTAATATTCAGCTATGCAGTATTACATATTACTAGGTACAATGTTTATGCATTGTTGAGGCAGTCGCCTATACATGCATTTAGCCATGTCCTTTTTAGTTATTGAGTTATTTCTTTTAATGTTTTAAACACTTGCTTTTTTCCAAAAATATTAAAAGTTTCATGTAGGTACAGTTATAGCATCGTTAAGATTTTAGTTTATCTATAGATAGAGTACAGATTAGTAACTATTCAAGTACATTGTTAAAATTAATTGAAAACTAATTATTAAGGAAATATACGCGCGCTTTACAAAAGCCTAGCGATAATTATCTAAGTGCGTATGTATACACGTAGAAAGCAGGTTGCCGGCGCCGATCTGTCAGCGCTTGTCGGTGCTGCTCTGCGCAGTTAGTCGGCGCAGGTAGTCTCTATACTGTGTAACGAACCAGCGCCGACAAGCTCCGAACGTCGCCGACGAATTCCGACCTGCTCCGATCAGCGCTGGTAGACAGTCATGTGTTGCTGTATTTGCTAGGGAATAAGGCGATTCGCACACTGCACCGCATCACGCAGCGTAGCGCGGGAGTGCGTCTTCTTATGTTGTTTGCAAGTATCTGTATTTGTATAGAAAACACGCATAGTGCAACACATTGAAAACACTGCGCGTGAATGCGTTTTCAGTGTGTTGCACTATGCGTGTTTTCTATACAAATACAGATACTTGCAAACAACATAAGAACACGCACTCCCGCGCTACGCTGCGTGATGCGGTGCAGTTTGAGAATCACCTAACGCGAATTTTTGTTTGTACAGCCCTGCTTCTACGCGCTTCCTGTATGTAGGTCATCTGCACGGCCCAGTACCGATAAGCGCTGGTTGGTCGGCGCTGGTTACCTGCTTATATCGCAAGTGATAGCCAAATTCTGACCCACACTTGAATTTGAAAAGACAGAGTTGCGGAGCGGGTCTAACTCATAACCTCCTCCAAGGAAGGCAAGCGTTCAATCGCTGGGCTATCACTGCTATCCAGTTGAACATCATCATCATCACTCAGCCGAAAGACGTCCACTGCTGGACATAGGCCTCCCCCAAAAGGGAGGATTTGCCGTAATCACCACGCTTGGCAGGCGGGTTGTTAAAGTACTCAGAGAACGCTGCTGCCCATCCTCTAAAGAATCCCTTAGTCGCCTTTTACGACACCCACGTGAATAAATGGGGTAGTTCTATTCTTTAAGTCAACTACACGAGACCAGTTGAACAGTAATGAGCTAATTATGTATAATTATGTGTTCTACAAAGATTGATCTAGATTTTTAACTCAAAAAGCGTCGTCATTGGCATACATTAATATTCATACGCTCGCATAAAACTACTTTTACAAAAAAAAGCTTTTAAAATGAATAAGTAAGTGCTGTTACATAATGGAAATAACCCGAGGTCAACGCCCCTGAATATTTGAAGCTGTACATCGAAGAAAAGAAAAAGATACATTTATCTTTTATGTTTCTTTTAGATATATTATCAACGTTGTTTTATCCGAATACACGTATTTGTTGTCCCCTCTAATAATGTTCTTTTGATACGATATAAAAATTGTCAAGTGCGAATCTTTTGCGAGTTTTTTGTTCAATATTTTTTTTATATTGGTGTGATGAGCGAATGCGGGAAATAAAGTGAACGGTGTTATGCATGCGGTTGTGGCCAACTAATCGATGTCCAAAAAGGCACGGCTGGTTGTCTATAATGATGTGATATCTACGTTTATGTATGGAAGTGAATGTTGGTCGTAGCAGAGGAGTCATGAAAGTAGAGTAAATGACGTGGAAATGCGTTCCTTACGAAGTATGTGTGGTATAACTTTGAATGATAGATTGAGGAATGATGTGATAAGACAAAGTTGCGGTTGAAAAGGTGATGTAGTGACCAAAAATTAAAAAGAGTATGCTATGTCATGTTCACTCAAATGTCTGATAAAAAAGAGTAACCATGGAGTTTATTGCCCGTTCTTCTCCATAGGAATCTACACTTTGGAATGCGGCAGTAACTTCTTTTTTATTTCTCGACACTTCAAAAGTGCCTGTAAATGGTCTAATTGAAATAAATGTTTTGACTTTGCTTAGGTGGTTTGGTCATGTTGAAAGAATGAGTGAACGGCGATTAACAAAAGGAATTTATAAGACGAATGTCAGTAGTAACGCGAGTAGAGGATGCCCTAGAAAGACATACAGTGGTGGACATATAATTAGAAACACCAAGTGTGACTTTCATTTTTAGTACAAATTAACTTGATAATTAATGTTTTACGTATCATAGAGGGTTTATACCTATTTATCTACAATCTATCCACATCATGAAGTATTACTTACACTACAATAATATATTATTATTACACTACAATAATCCTAACCAAAGAAACAATGCTAAAGCATTTCTAAGAGACTAATTAGTGTCGGTGTTAGATTGGTCTGCAAATGGTCTGGATTTGAATCAAATCTAAACTTGTGGTACATTGTAAAGAAAACATTATCCAATAAACATATCACTAATATCGTACTACTACTAGTATCATACTACAACAACTTTAAGACGCATTTGTAGAAGCTTGGAGAAATATTCCCTAGAAATGTATGAAACATTCATAGAATCAATGCCACGTCGTTGTAGAGCTGTAATCGACAGCAGAGGCTTCCCAACCAAGCATTAATTGTTTATTATAAAACGTTTGTACCATTTAACTTCATTATTTATTGTTTCGTTACCTTTGTTCATATTTATGATAATGTTTTTTTTCTGTTTCTAATTAGTTGTCCACCTTAGTACCACAGTAGATAATATATTTATCTACTGTGTTAGTACGTTGTGCTGCTTCATTTTATTTTATAAAGTATACCAGTTTTTACATAAACGGTTGTATGATATTTCCAAAACTGACATAATAATACTACATGATGTGGATAGATTGTAGATAAATAGGTATAAGCCCACTATGATACGTAAAATATTAATTATCAAGTTAAATTGTACTAAAAATAAAAGTCACACTTGGTGTTTCTAATTATATGTCCACCACTGATCGGTGATGTTCTTCAAAAAGGACAGGTGTGTAGTACTCTCAAACAGCGTGCGTGTATGACAATATGTATGAACGTGGACGAAGCGAAAGGAGTATACAAAGTGTAACATAAATAACACACAACCTATTAAGGAGTCACTGGTCTCATCATTATGAACAACTTTTACTATGGCACTAAAAATGAAATCGCGATAAAATAACTTTAAAAAAAGTAAAAACCGACTTCAAAGAAATACTAAAAGGAGTAAAATAATTACCATAACATAAAATTAACAGTTTCAGAAGTCGGTTGCTTCTATTTGCTTCAGTGTAGAGTTGCACCGACTTCTGAAACTGTTAATTTTATGTTATGGTAATTATTTTACTCCTTTTAGTATTTCTTTGAAGTCGGTTTTTACTTTTTTTTAAAGTTATTTTTTATTAAATACGTTTTAGTGTCATAATTTTAACCCCCTCCTTCATAACCCTTCTTTTTGGCTTTGACGTAGTCGGGCATAAAAAGTCCTTTCAAATGATACCTTACACGATATAATGAAAACATTCCAAAGGGGGGGGGGGGGGACACGCACCCCCTCCTCTTTTCAAGTAGTCAGTTCCCAACAACAAATATAAACAAAGCAATATTAGTAATTTGAGAATTTTGCTTTGATCCGATGAGGAGTTCCGTTCCATATCTCTGAAGTTCATGGTTTGATCATAACAAAATTTAAATGGGACCAATCGGAAAGTATACCCTTTCGAACAAAAAAAGAATTTTTCAAATCGGTTTATAAATGACGGAGATATGAGGTAACAAACATAAAAAATAAAAAAAATACAACCGAATTGAGAACCTCCTCCTTTTTGAAGTCGGTTAAAAAAACAGCTGTTCCTTACATTAATGTTCGCTTAGCTCATCAAAATGTAGGGAACAGTTGATTTTTTGGTTTTGGTTTGGTCCTATAGTAAAAGTTGTTCTTAATGATGGGTTATGCGTTATTTATGTTACACCTTTTATAAGAATCGTAGCGTGTGGCGTTATGCAGTTTCTGCCAGTTTATGTGAATCCATGGGAAAAAGGCTTGAGTTTGTGTATGTTTTCTTTTATTATTTGTCTTTGTTGGGTTATTCCCTAGTTGTACCTGACGGTAAGTGCAGACAGGGTCTAAGATGGAGCACACGAATCCAAGTAACAGAGGTGTAGAGGGATTTTCCTATACCCCTCTGGCTCTCACATACAGGATGTTAACGAAATCGTGTAATTCCTTCAAACCGCGTGATCTACTGGTGACACAGATTAACACTAAATGGGAATTTTCGAAAAACTATAAAAATCAAAACGAAAATTTGGTTTTCTATTTCTGAATCTTTTTAGAGCCTTGAGTTATCTGACTGCAAAGAGCGATATCGCGTTAGTCGTTCCTGCCAGCCGTGTCGCCGTACTTTCATTAGATTATTAAGCGTGGCATCGAAATGTTCACAAAAATAAAATTTTAAGAATTGCAAAAAAAAAATAATTACTGATTCCTTATTAGGTGGTTTAGATACGATCGGTAACAACGCCGCATGAAAAAAAGAATTTTATTTTTTTTAATTTTAATCAAGCTAAATCTCGTGCGGGGCCTGTCTACACCAGCAGTAGATCATGTGGTTTTAAGGAATTACACGAATTCGTTAACACCGTATATACACGACGGAACGACGACTTTAATGTGAGGGGTACATACAGTGGTGGACATATAATTAGAAACACCAAGTGTGACTTTTATTTTTGGTACAATTTAACTTGATAATTAATGTTTTACGTATCATAGAGGGCTTATACCTATTTATCTATCATGTATCCACATCATGAAGTATTACTATTAGGGCTTTCAATACCGGTATTCCGGGATCCCGTAATACCGTAATCACGGATATTTATTGGTCTTTTTTTAATCACGGTATTGACGAGCCAATACCGTGATTACGGTATTACAAACATTTCTAGATATTGTTGCAGTTTTTTGTAATAAGTAGTAGGAAATTATATTATGTGATGTAATTTACGATGTGATGTTACTCTCACACTTGTTTTCGCCATTTTTTTCAATTGAACTGCTCTAGATAGTCCTTGTGGACCTATCCTACGTAACCGGGCAGTTATTGGCGAGTCCGTAGACCTGAAGGGTCTTCAGGCAACGGTGGCGAAGTAAAATACTTAACCTAAGCTAATTTACTTATACTACACTAACATCTTGACTACTTGACTACAACAACAGCACTAAGGGCGACCCCTAGTGGGACGAGCACTTTGGCTTAGGTCGTTGCTGGCGGAAGCTTGGGGGGGAGATAGCTTGATGAGGGCTGAATTAGCGGTGTGACTGCGGAGTCTGAAGAGACGGCCGGCTTTACGACGGGAGAGCTCGGTGGATCGTGACCGGCGGCAGTGGGACGTCACTCCGCTCTTTTCGGGATTCACCTTTATTCTGCATTTCCGGAACAGACCCCGAGGGCGTCGGCTGAGGTTTGGAGGGGTCGAGTGATGCTGTGAGTGTGAGTGTCGTTGGCAAAGAGAGCCAACTTGGCCAAGCCACTTTTAGGAATGTCGCTGGTGTACAGCGTGAACAGAAGGGCCGATTGCACGTAGCTCTGAGGGACTCCAGCGCGGATGGGGTGAGGGGACGAGAGGGTGCCTTCTAGGCGATATCGGAATGTGCGATCCGACAGAAAGTCTCGAATGATGAGCTCGAGACGGTCCGGCACGTTGAATTGGTATAGTTTGTATAATAAACCGTTGTGCCAGACCTTGTCGAAGGCTTTCGCTACGTCGAAGAATAGCATGCCCGTTTTGTACGAGCGCATAAAACGGGAGCTAATGTGTTCGACTATGCGGTGCAATTGTCGAATGCAACAGTGCTGGGTTCGAAAACCGAACTGTTCTTCGGGGATGAGTTTACTTGAGTCATCGAAATCCTTTAAACGGATATATGGTTTGGCCAGTGCAAGCAACCGCTCTTATCTCTAGATGACCCTCACGCGCCCCGGCTAAGCCGATTCTCGAAATCGCCGTACTTATATATACGTTATATAGTCTATGTGAAATGACTAGATTTAGTTTAAGTTTTGATTACGTTCCTAAATCCTAGTTCTATAATCAATCAATAGCAAATTGTTATACTAACGAGGAGGGGAGAAGAGAAATGGAATAAACTGGTAACCCTGTGGTATCTTAGAGAGGGAAAGAGGAAGAAAGGAAAACCACTTAAGCGATGGGAAGATGAAATAGTGAAAACGGCTACAAAAACCTGGACTAGACTAGCATGGAAGAGGGAAAATTGGAAAAGGTTCGAGGAGGCCTTTGCCAAAGGGCACACAGAAAATGTAAACTGAAAATATGTTTCTTAAACTTTGTTAAGTAATCTGTGTTTTTTTCTGAAGAAAGGCTATAAATAAATAAATAAAATACTACTTAATAAGAGAGTTTTATACTATTATTTTCAGAAAGTACCTAACCAATAATAAAGACTGATTTGAAAGTAAAACACGTTTTTTAATGTTTTATTAATGTCCTAATTGAACTTGTGTTCAATACCGTGATCACGTGATCACGGTATTGATAATGCTAATACCGGTATTGATACCGGTATTGAAAAATTCCGGTATTTGAAAGCCCTAATTACTATGTCAGTTTTGGAAATATCATACAACCGTTTATGTAAAAACTGGTATACTTTATAAAATAAAATGAAACAGCACAACATACTAAGGTGGACAACTAATTAGAAACAGAAAAAAAACATTAGCATAAATATGAACAAAGTTAACGAAACAATAAATAATGAAGTTAAATGGTACAAACGTTTTATAATAAACAATTAATATAAGGTTGGGAAGCCATTAAACGTTTTACACGGTTTACCTATTTCAAGGAATCCTAAGCGAAAATAAATAATATAAAATTATACCTATGTTACGCAAATATCGAATATTGAGACAAATAGCTACACATTTTGCTTAAAATAAATGTATTATAGGTATTCCTAAAACAATGAAATCTAATTTTATTTATTTTAGCTGATACAATATCGGAATATACATTTTCACTTTGTTTGTTAAGGTGCTCCCACACCGATGTTTATAAAAGTTGTAAACAGTTTTGTTTTGTATTAAAGGTTACTAAATGTTTTGTTGAGAAATGTTTACAATAATTCGTTGACAGTAATAGCTGGTTTATAGGACGGCAGTGACTGGACCCAGTGACTCGGATTATCGGCGCCAGTCACTGGGTACAAGTAGACGGGATGTGTAAGTCAATTTGCAATCAACCGCATCTGGTTAGACTAAAAGTCATGGCACACTATACAGGCACCGCTTCAACCCAGCAATTAACTTGTCATTCAAATTAGAGCATTAAATCGTGTGTCGTATAATATATTTCATAGTGTCAATACGAAAAAGCCAACGGCGGGCCGTCAGCGCGCTTGCTGCTACCATACAACTCGACTCGTAGACAGCGTGCTGCAAACGAGCGAACCCGTGCTTACAGCGCGCCGACTGCGTGCTTACGTCGCGCCGACTGCGTGCTTACGTCGCGCCGACTGCGTGCTTACGGCGCGCCGACTCCGAGTCGCCAGCGAAACAGCGTCGTGAAACACATTATGAAAACGTGGAAGTCCTAGGCGTGTTCAATCACAAATGCCACCGTGCTGCAGCTGTGCAGTTGCTGTGCCGGTCTGCTGTGCCAAGACCTTTAGTCTGACCCCAACATAGTTGGGAAAAGGCTAAGAAAAAGAGACACGCTTCTTAAGAGGCTCCTATGCTAAGCAATTGAGAATATAATTAGATATTCGCAAAGAAATGAGAGTTAGTTTTACCTAATAACGGTCGATATCATACAAGAATCGGGCATAAGACACCCACGGAAGTATTTCATCAAAATCGGTACAGGCGTAGAACCGTCACAGACTGACAGAGTTACTTTTGCATTTATAATAATTTAGTAGGGATTTAATACTACCTACTCAAATTACCATAATATAAAATTAACAGTTTCAGTAGTCGATGGCTTTTATTTGTTTCAGTGTAGAATTGCACCATGCATAGTATGGTAATTATTTTATTCTTTTAAGGTTTTTTTTGAACTCGGTTTTTACTTTTATTTAAAGTTATTTATTAAATACGTTTTACTGCCATAAATTACACGGTTTAAGACTACAAATTTAAATGACACTGTTGCGTAATCTTCCCAACAACTATATGTATAGGTAGTTTTCTTTAAGAACAGGTATTAACGTTTAATTATCATGCCGGCTCCTTACAAACACATACAATCTTCTTTGTTCTTTGTTTCTGTGATGACAGTTAAAACAGAGATTGAAAGTCCTCATCAAAACAAGCAGCCCCGGCGAAACCGAAACGTGGGGATTTCGCTAGCGTCACCGCGAGCGTCCCTACCAGTATGAAGCCTATGCCGGAAAAAGCGCCGAAAAAGGCTGAAAATGAGGATGGTTTCGTGACGGTACAAAAGAAGTGCCGTCAGAGAAACAAAAAGAACTGCTGCGGCACGGCTCCTGCGGAGCCGAATATGACGTTTCGTGCCGCGTTGCCGAACACTCCGGTGTACATCTCCTGCATACACTACACCACTAATGCGGAGGACATCGTGGAGTATGTACGCCAAAAGGCCAAGTCCTTGGTGAGAGTGCAGCTGCTGGAATCGCGCCGTAACGCCAACTTCAAGGCGTTTGTGGTGCGAGTACCAAAGTGTCTTCTGCACCTCGTCATGGTGGAGAACTTTTGGCCGGAGGGAGTGGTGTTCCGTCGCTTCCGCGGACAAGTGCCACACGAGCGCACAACGACAGCGCTTAAGTGAAGTTTTATAATATTATGTATTAGTTTATAATTATGTATTGTTTTTATTATTTATGTAAGTATTAGTTTTCTATGGGCCAAGTTGCCTGAAATAAAGCACATTATTATAAAACTTTTGTTGACGGGAACCACAAACCAAAACGTCACCCAAGTATTACATTTTTTGCTTTTATTGTTTTTTTTTTTTTCAAAAAGCGCTGAATCACTTTCGATAAAATGTATACGGGACTACATCTGAAGTATGGCCTACCCAAGAAAAAAACGCGCGAGTCGGACTCACGCGCGAGTCGGACTCGCGCACGACGGGTTCCGTACCATTATCTATAAAAACAGCAATAAAATCATGTTTGTTGTATGGGAGCCCCCTTAAATATTTATTTTATTCTGTTTTTTAGTATTGTTTTGTTATAGCGGCAACAGACATACATCATCTGTGAAAATTTCAACTGTCTAACTATCACGGTTCATGAGATACAGCCTGGTGACAGACGGACGGACGGACAGCGGAGTCTTAGTAATAGGGTCCCGTTTTACCCTTTGGGTACGGAACCCTAAAAGGAATGATCAAAATCCATTCATAATTGGCGGACACAGCACGTAAAAAAACCTACAAAAAAAAAACATTCAGACGAATTGAGAACCTCTTTCTTTTTGAAGTCGGTTAATAAAATGAATAAAACTTCATAAACAGCTTATAAAATATTTTTTATTTAATTTTGCATTCTTAGTTTCCGAGAAGCTAAGGATTATGTAGGTGACCCGGATTAATTACTTCCGAATGTAAATCGGGTAACTTATTGTTACTCGAAATTATAGCAACTTGTTAAATATTACGTCAATCTAATTTGAATAGTTGTCTAATTTTAGTTGAACGTATGCTGCAGTTATATTAGCGTTGTTTTTTTTTTGGTGAATGTCGCTGGCTCTATATTAACTGTAGTTAGGTAAGTATGGATAGTAACAGGTGTTGTTTGAATTGAAAGTAATTGCTATACTTATAGATAGGTAAGACTATGTTTTGTCTGGGCTCTTGAAAAATGAAATCAGCTCTTAAAATATTGATTTTATTTCGTCTAGTACTAAGTGGTATTGTAGCTATTTTGTGGTTGTTTAGTAAGTATACCTACTTTCAGTTTGAAAGTAGGTATACTATCGATGGTTTCGTCGAATATAAGCGTAAGAGCACGTTTTTGGGGTACCGTATTAAAATGGAAAAAAGTTTTTTTTTTCTTGAACATAACATACCTACATAATCACCCCATTACTATCCCACTGCACTGCCGTCCGATTTGTAAAAGGCCGTTAAGTAAGTAAATCTAATTTTCAGTTATGAGTAACGTGACCATAAGTCCCGCTTTGAGCGGTACAGTCCCGCTTTTGAGCTATGTGTCCCGCTGTCCTCAAAAACACATAAATGTTCCGCTTTGAAAAAAACGTAATGGATGTCAATGAATTCAATATAACGTGCGCGTATTTATTTATCGCATCAGAAAAAAATTTGATAGCCAATGATAACATCAACAAGTCTTGCCAGCATATAACATATTGATGTCAAAAAACCAAACCTGATAATTATTTTAAAGCAAACTGCTCATGCGAAAAATGTACTAGAACCAGCCCACCAGACTACACAAGATTAGTTCCTAGTTTCTGTTTTTTTTTATAAAACTTTCTTTTTAACCGACTTCAAAAAGGAGGAGGTTCTCAGTTCGGTTGTATTTTTTATTTTTTTTTATTTTTTATGTTTGTTACCTCATATCTCCGTCATTTATGAACCGATTTGAAAAATTCTTTTTTTGTTCGAAAGGGTATACCTACTTCCCGATTGGTCCCATTTAAATTTTGTTATGATTAGACCATGAACTTCAGAGATATGGAACGGAACTCCTCATCGGATCAAAGCAAAATTCTCAATTTACTAATATTGCTTTGTTTATATTTGTTGTTGGGAACTGACTGCTGGAAAAGAGGAGGGGGTGCGTGTCCCCCCTCCCCCCTTTGGAATGTTTTCATTATATCGTGTAAGGTATCATTTGAAAGGACTTTTTATGCCCGACTACGTCAAAGCCAAAAAGAAGGGTTATGAAGGAGGGGGTTAAAATTATGACACTAAAACGTATTTAATAAAAAATAAACTTTAAAAAAAAGTAAAAACCGACTTCAAAGAAATACTAAAAGGAGTAAAATAATTACCATCATATAAAATTAACAGTTTCAGAAGTCGGTGCAACTCTACACTGAAGCAAATAGAAGCCACCGACTTCTGAAACTGTTAATTTTATATGATGGTAATTATTTTACTCCTTTTAGTATTTCTTTGAAGTCGGTTTTTACTTTTCTTTAAAGTTTATCTTTTTTAAAAAACGTTGCCCTACACTAAGATTTCTCTTGTATCGTGGGTGCGTTTACAGACACAAATCTCACAAACAAACGCCCACTATTACCCATACATTCTTGTTTCATTCTTGTAAAAATATTAAAGCCGGTGTTCCGCTCTGAGAAAAAAAATAATGGTAACGTTAGTTATGAGCAAAAACGTGGAAGATGTTGTCCGTAAAAATTCTGAAAACATACAGGGTGTAAACGAATTCGCTCCTTTAAACCGAATGATCTACTGGTGACACTGATTGAACCTGCATCGGTTTTTTCAGAATCAACAAAACAAAGTTTTCAAAAAATGAACCATGGGATTCTATATCAGAGTAATTTTAGCGTCCCAAGTCAACTGACTGTGTAGAGCAATATCGCGCTAGTCGTGCCCGTCAGATGTGTTGCCGTGCCTTCATCCAATCATGCATGGCATCGAAAATTTATGTTACAATAAAAAAAATCTCGGGAGAAATAATATTTATTATTATTTTAATCAATCTAAATCCCGTGCGGGGTTAATCTATACCATTAATAGATTATGTGGTTTAAAGCAATTACACAAATTTGTTTACACCCTGTATAGCTGTTTTTGTTATATACCTACACCATTTTTAAGCTGTCATCGTATAACTTTTATTCTAAAATGATGGCAAATATTGTCATTTAAATTAAAGTTTTTATTTTTTAGTCATGCTTTTCCGTACTGAAATATGACCATCTACAATATTAATGTCTTTTTAAAAATCTCTGGTGCTCGTAACTGACAAATGATAGAAAAATACGGACCAGACTGGTCGATAGAGAAAAAATTGCGCTTTTACGTAGTATTTCAAACTCAAATTTGACAAAATGTTACTTAACGGTCTGTTCAAAATCGGACGGCAGTGCTGAGCATAAGCTATGTCTATACCAGTGCGCTTTCGTGTTCATCTTGCGTCTTCGTCTGAGGCATGCGTGTAGCGCCATGGGTGCATGAAAAGAGCCTCCACGAGTGACGATACTTGAGTACGTCCGGCGCACCCTGGGCAGTCAGCCCCGCTACCAACCTTGCTGACTGGCTAATCTTTTCACCACAGCAAGAACTATTTTCGTATAGCTCGTGCTGACACCAGAGAGAGAGAGCGCCATAGCGCACGCCTTAGTACTAGTTCGACAAAAGCGCATACCCCTAGCGCACGCTAATCCGTCTATTGTATGTCGACTGACGACTGACCGAGGCGCACCGGTGTAGACGTAAGCTGCATGCGTCTTATGGCAATCAATATTGCATGCGTTTGACGCAAGAGGAATTGAAAGTTGAAAGCGCAAGATGAACATGAAAGCGCACGGGTGTAGACATACCAAATAACAATTATACCACACAAACGCAAAAGATTTTTTGAAATATCTCTAGCGCGGGATTTTCAAATGAGAATTTCCGGGTACTTTTCGGACAGAATGTATACCCTTCAAACCGGAACACAGCAATGCTGCTTGGCGGCAGAAATAGGTGTGGAGGCAGTACCTTCCTGGATGAACTCTTCCACAAGGAGCTCTTTTTCACATTGATCACAATATTAGAGAAACCGAACGCAAAAACCCGATAGGAATATTCTAGGATTCTCGAACAGATATGAAATCTATTTCTTGCCTCGTACCGACAATCTCTCGTTAAATCTATCAAGATTTATTGCTTGCTAACATCGGTTAGGGAGTGGTGTAAACGTTTTATCGATACTTACCTACATTCACTTATGTAATCCCGGTAGAAGATGTAATATAATACAGGGTGTAAAACGTATTCGTGTAATTCCTTCAAATTACATGATCTTCCTACTGATGTAGATTAGGTATATATACTCTAAGGTGTAGATTGGCCCCGCGCAGAAATTAGATTGATTAAAAATAAAAAAAAATTTTTTTTTTATTCATGCTGTCTTTGTACGTGGTCGAGCCTAAACCACATAATAAGGATTCGGTAAAAAAAAGTTTTTTTTCGTTCCAAAATAAAGATTTTATTTGTGTGAACATTTCGATTCCACGCATAAATGAATGAAAGCACGACGACTCGGCTAGCGGGCACGACTACCGCGATATCGCTCTTTGCACTCAGTTAAATCGGGGCTCTAAAATGACTCAGAAATAGAAAACCAAAATTTTATTTTGAACTTGTTTTTTGTTGTTTTTCAAAAATACCCTTTTAGAGTTAATCTGTGTCACCAGTAGATCACGTGGTTTGAAGGAATTACACGAATTCGTTTACAGCCTGTATTTATTTTACTTTATTTTTTTACATGTTTTTTTTTATTTATTTCGGCCTTAAAATAACAGATTTTTAAATTAGTCTGAAGCATATTGAGTCAGTGTGTGATATAAAGTCAATTTATAGTAGGTAATAAATTATATTTATTTCTGTAAATAAATCTGTTACAGACACTTTTACAAGTCAATGTAATGTTTTTTTAAGACTAAATGACGCCGGCATTTCTTATCTGACTAGCTCTGAGAAGAAAAGAAACAAACTCAGAGGTCAACGTCTCTTGAGTAGATTCTTTTGAATAGATTATCATCATTATCATAAACTAGCTTTTGCCCGCGGCTTCGCTCGCGTTAATTCAGATTTATTTTATATTAAGACACTACTAAATTTTCAATAATAATATAATTCAATCATGATTCGAAAGACACGTAGCGCCATCTATGAACGTTTTTGTTGTTTTCCTCGGGAACAGTACTTTTTTTCGGGATGAATGGTACCCCATGTCCGTTTCTGTACACCTGACAACGTATATGTAAATTTGAGGATGATCGGTTCAGTGGTTTAGGCGTGAAAAGGTAACAAACAAACAAACTTACTTTCGCATTTATAAAATTAGTTAGGATAGGATATACACACAGGTAGGGCGATCAACCTCAGTGGGGTTTGGCGGGACATCTGACTATGGACATACGATTATTTCGGGGCCCGAACTAAGAATTAATGACAACACGATTTGACAGTTATCCCTAATTCCCTACTACCGATGTGTTTTTGCCCGTCCGAAAATTTGAACTTGACACTTGTTTTGTTCACTCCTACGTTTCGGGCTACTTTCGGATGGGCAACTACCTCCGTTGACGGACTTAGGGAATAGGCCCCAGAGACGCACAAGTGAATACGAAAGGAGGCCTATACCCAGCAGTTAGATGCTAGCTAGGCGATTCCGGGCTATGATGATGATGATCATAAATGAGGAGGTTATGATCAAAAAGTGTCTTTTACACTTTTGACTCGACGCGTCTTTTTTTCTCATTGGCCTTGGATATTATCGATTTCTGAACAGATTTGTTTCAAATAGTGCTAATTTCCAAAAGAAAATAGCATCTCCAAGTCGCATTCTGATCCTGATAATTATGGTGTACCTAACAATTATTTATCAATCTATTTTAAAATACCATTCATTGGCATCAAAATAAATTAAAGATGAGTGGCAGTCAACGCGAGTTCCTTTGTTTGATTCCTAGTTTCAGGTTTTTCTTTAGGAAATTGAGAAGAGATATCTAGCCTATTAGGTATAATCAGACTGGAAGTCAACCCCATGATAAAAACATAATTTCGTTGTCCTATTTTCTCATATTGATGGTATTAGCCCAGTTCATCTATTATAACTTGAAGTCAATAGTATGGTTAAGAGGGCTATCGCATTTTGTCTCCTGCCTCGCTCGCACAGGACCATATTTTTAAGAATGTTAAATTAAAAGATGCATTTTTTAATAATGTATTCAATGGGCTCCCTTTAAAATAATATTAATTTGATAGGTAATTATTAAAAACACATTACTATCGTGTTCCCTAATAAACTCAGCTCAATAATTATTATGATCCGTTTTTGAGATAAGTTTAATAAATGTCACAATAAAAATGTTTTTAATAATTATACCTATTAAATTAATATTATTTTAAAGGGAGCCCATTGAATACATTATTAAAAAATGCATCTATTAATTTAACATTCTTAACCTTTGACTAACGACCAGGCCTATTTGTCGCATTAACGCCGAAATGACGTCTGAGAGACGTAAAGAAATCTAGTGATAAAATAAAATCTATAATAAAGTTAGAGGTTCAGTAACTTATTTTATTGAAAAGTTAGTTTTGTTCCGTATATAAATAAAAGGTTCGAAATAAAACATAGTTTAACTTTTATGCACAATCAGCCTTTATTCATGAGATCACAATATTTGCCTAATTAGTTTTAGGAACTTACTTCCGTCCTTCTTTTTCTATAATTATTTATAAAAATCAACTTAAAAACTCAAAAAATATTATCTTCTATAAACATTTATCAAAATATAATAACATTTAAAACTTATAATGGAATCAATAAAAAAATGACAGCATCTCAATCCGACCGATGGTCACTGGGATAATTTACAGTTACTACATACTTCTATGCAACAAGTGAGGCACATTGGCTTATTACACTTAAGGCAAGAATACTTTGTACGTCTTTTTAGGCGACTAGGACATATTGCACAGGTCTTTCGAACAGTTGGACCAGCAACCGAGTAATTTTCAGGCTATACCACAGGCGGAGGTTGAGGCATATCACTGGGTCTTATAATTCGTTGAATAGTTAGGCGCAATTCTTGTGGAATGTTGTTTCCTGACTTTATATTGGATAGCGATAACAAATCGGACTCGGAACAATCTAAAGTGGAGGATGACCAAGTCAGGCAAGGCAGGTCCAGCTGTTCGAAAGACCTGTGCAATATGTCCTAGTCGCCTAAAAAGACGTACAAAGTATTCTTGTCATAAGTGTAATAAGCCGAAGTGCCTTACTTGTTGCATACAAGCATGTAGTAACTGTAAATATTATCCCAGTGACCATCGGTCGGATTGAGATGCTGTAATTTTTTATTGATTCCATCCTCAAAAATACTGCAATCATCATCACTCCCGTACTCAAGATGTTTAGCTATATCTTGTTCATCCAAGCTACGTTTACGTGAAGTTGAAGATTGCGTTAACCCCATATCTTCATCAGGAGATGCTTTCCGCTTTCTACTCAAAAAACTCCTACCTAAAGGCATTCTGTAAAAAAAAATCTACACTTGTAACGATGTCACGTCTATGAGACACTATAGCCTTACTTACGTAATTACTGAGGTGACGACCAGGAGACGTCATAAATCTTTTACATAAATAGCGTACTTACGTCTGTGAGACGGCAATGGGTCCTCAACGAACAAGTGAGTACTCGCCGCGTGCGAGAAGTCGACTGACCGCTAGATAGTGCCGAGGGAAGAAGGTACCGGGAGGGGTACCACTTCGCGAGCGATGTGTATTAAAATATTGCTATTAAAAAATTTACGCCGTCTGTGAGACGTATAGGTCGTTAGTTAAAGGTTAAAAAATATGGTCCTGTGCGAGCGAGAGAGGTGAGAAAATGCGATAGCCCTCTTAAATGGGTTTACAGAATGATAGCTCCACTTTTCATAAACAATTCGATTACAACGCCATCTAGTAGATTCTTTTAGAACTACAAAGCTGTTTAACTTGTTGGTAGTTGGTGAGGTCAATAGTTAATAAGTTTGCACACAGATGGCGCTGTAACCAGTCGTACATTAGTGGTTTTGTGTTTCATAATTATTAGATTGTGCTTGTTATAGGGATTTACATATGCGGAATAAATATCTTTTAAAAAAATTTACTCGGTCATTTTGTTATCACAGCCACAACTTAAATGTTCTGTCATTGTTCTGAGAAGAACAACTCCAAGTTAGTTAGTTTCTTACGTGTTTCTTTAAGTTATCAATAGATGGCGCGATAAATAAAATTCTGCCACTTACCTCAACATAAACCCCCTTATTACAAAAGATGGTTTAAGAAAAACCTAGGTTTTAATATAGTCCCGTCTCTTTTTGTTATATGACTTAAGAAAGTGATGGGTATATTTTAAACCAGGGTTTACCTTAGTCTTGGTTTAAACCAGGGATGTTACGGAGGTGGCTTTATCGGAACCGAAGTCGGAGTCGGAGTTTTTAACTTTGGTTTGTCGGATTCGGAACCGGAATCGGTGTCGGAGTCGGAAGCGGATTCGGAGGTGTTAGCAGAAGAGAGATGTGTTAAGGACAGGCCTAATAAAATGAAATAAGTAGTAAATACATAATTCAGTCAGCCTCTTTAATTTCAATTAAAAATAATAAACCTACATAATATAGGGGTAGACGATAAAAAAAAAGCTTCGACCTCCTATTCAAACCTCGGCTTTAAAAGTATCGGAGCCGAAGTCGGAACCGGAGTTGTAATATCAATCGGAAGTTCCGACTTATCGGAGTCGGAGTCGAAGCTCCGTAACATCCCTAGTTTAAACCATCTTTTTTAATAAGGCCCTTTAAGTTTTCCCAAAGCAAAAGGTTTATTATGGACACCCACACATGCTTTCACGTAAATCTGGACACTTCTCGCGTCAATCTTGTACTAGGTCCTTGGTCCTATGTTGCATTTATAACACTAGGTTGGCAAACAAGGAGCTCGTGGCTAAATAATTACAGCCGCATAGACCGATCTTCCGGGTTAAGCCACGCTTGCCGAGGTTGCTCTGTGGATGGGTGACCATTTACCATAGCGAGTTTCCTCCGTGCCTCGGAAAGCACGTAAATCCGTTGGTCCCGGCTGTCATTTGTAAATCTTTGACAGTCGTTACTGTTGGTCAGAAGCCAGAAAGTCTGACAACCAGTCTTTCCAAGAGTACCGTATTACCCAGTTACTGGGTTGTGGAGGTCTGATAGGCAGTCGCTCCATGTAAAATACTGATATTCAGCTGCATCCGGTTCGACTGGAAGCCGACCCCAACATACCTAGTTGGGAAAAGGCTAGGCAGATGATGATGAACGTATTTATTTCGATATTTTTTTTGTGTAGGAATTATTTAGTGTAAAATTCTCATACAAAATGTTTCGATAGTGAAATGAATACGGTAACTACACGATTTAGGAAAAACTCGTGCTATGGGCTCTGTAAGCAGGTATTTTGCAAGGATGTAATACTAAAATTAAATTAAAATTCACTTATTTCGACAGCGGTGATCCATATTTTATTTGTATTACAAACATATTCTAGTGTTAATAACATTGGCATAAAATAGTATAATTATAACATAGGATGTCCAGGCAGGAAAATATGTTTCCTACCTAATCAACCTCCGTACAAAATGTCTAATATTTGGAGTATAGCTCTCCGCCATAGCTCTCAGGATATAGTTGCGACTACTCCGCACTCTGCACAGCAGCGAAGCAGTTTTTTTACGTAATAAAGCTTGAAAGTAGGGTTGCCATCCGTCCGGGTTTCCCCGGATTTGTCCTAGTTTAGAGGGCATCCGGGGAGCGTCCGGGCAGGACTTCATATGTAGTCCGGGTTTAAAAAATTTAAGTTTTGGGCCGCCCGCGGCACACGCACTGACCAACGAACCCACTCGCTAAACAACTGTTTTTACACTAACTACGTTTAAAAAAAACCTGTTGACATGTCCGGGTTCTGGGCTCTAAAATCCGGGGTTTTCACGCGTCTTGTCCTGGTTGCCAAATTTTAGAGATGGCAACCCTACTTGAAAGCCGTCTGTGTGGGCCTTGGCAAACATTTCTCAGGCGCTACAGAAACGGGGCAGTCGCAACAGTTTCTTTTCTTTCTTTCTTTCTTTCTAGTTGACTCATAGATTGCTCGTGTAAAAACTCTGACAATAGGCCTTTGCTCAGCAGTGGGACAGTAAATAGGATACGAAAAAAAACTCTACATTTCCTACAACTTTGAGGATACCGCCATCAGTAGAAAAACATTACGTGTTGTTTATTTCGCTTTAGTTGAGTCTCTAATAAGTTATGGACTAAATACATATGGTCGCACATTCAAAACTTATTTAGATAATATTAAGTCACTGCAAACCCGCTTTTTGAAATACCTTGTTACCCCTAAGACAAAACGTACATGTAAAGATAATTATGGAAAACTGTTTCCGTTATGTAAAATACTTCCTGTTCATGAAAGGGTCAAGTACTTGGTGGTTCTTGAACAATTTTACAATGATAAAAATAAAATAAAAATAAAAAATACTTACAATACAAGACGTGTTAGAGAACAGAAAGTGGTCCGTCAACCAATAAATAATTATTATGGTAAAAGAACCAACAAGTATTTGATCCCAACGTTATATAATAATAATGACTGGCTTAGGAAAATAAATAATAAAATAAGTAAACAAACATTAAAATACAAGTTAAAAAATATGTTACTCACTGAGTACGGCATGCATATTTGAGTATTGTATTAAAAATTATAATTTTTAATAAATAGATTAAAGATAAAGAATGAGATTAAAGAAATAGAAGATGAATAGATAAAAATTATAATTTTAATATATAAGTAATAATGCATAAGTATGCACTGCTACCTCTTCATATTGTGTTTGAGAGTAGATTAGATAAACTGCATGAATATAAATATTTAATAGCTAATAACTAAAACTGTAATTTTTTTTACCAAATGTTCATTGAGCGCTATTCCCGCCGACAAACTGTCACACAGTTTGGTGGGTTTAATTTTTTTGTAAAATGTGTGCAAATCAACAAAAGCTTTTAAATTATAAAAAAAAAAATCTAGTGATCAACGTTTGAATTAACATACAAACTTAGTTCCTCATCCTTTGAACGAAAACAAAAATTATAGACTATATACAAATCTCAATTAGTAGGTACAATAAGTTTGTTTAAGGAACATTATTAGGTACAGCATATAAAATGTACATTAATAGTATTTTTTAATAAAAGAATGAAAGTAACTCTATGCAAAGCGCCCTCTAAATAATTAACCGGTACCAGCTTCACAGTTGTTTCGTAGTTTACTTCAACAGTTCAGTATTATGACAACAGATGTCGCTATTTTCAATTTTGTAAAATTTGCAAAATGCTTACAATAATTGATATCGACTTAAATTCTTCATCTAGTATCTACATTGGTAGCACACAAAATCCTAGCCAGAATTAGGTACCATTGTTTTCGGGAGAGTTATTTGGCAGTTTATTAATTAGAGAAGAGATTTCCGTAAGGCTCTCGGCAGTGTTTTACCAATGGCAAAACATAAAAAACACTCATTCCACTCAGGATCTTCTTCGCGAGCTTCTGGTTCCACGCTTTTAAATAACCCTCTAGGGGTAGGGCAGAGTCTGACCACGTGCAGTCGGGGTGCGCTGAGACGGATTTACGTAACATTCCGCTGTGTGACCAAATTAAACATTTGTCTAATCCTAAGTATTCGACTAATACAAAATTTCTGAATTATTTTATGGGCAACCAATCATTGTGGCCAGGTCCGCCGTAAGCGGGCGTGCAAGGCGTGCTCCGCACGCGGGCGGCACGTCCAGGGGGGCGGCAAATCAAGCGACTCATCACGTAATATTCAAAATCATTGTCATAATACCCACCCCACCTACAGAATAAGAAATGTCATCGCATGGAAAAAAAACCTGACTGGGTTTTCGCGGGACTGAGATTTCGCGAAAATAAAGGCAAGAAGAGGTAAATTTTTGTAGATACGAAAATAACTAGGTATGTACCTAATCAAAATAAATGTTTTATCTTCGTTATTATTCTTTTCTTTTTTCCCACCATAATGAGAAAACATTAAATAGCCTTTTTTTGACAAAACTCAGCGTAAGTAGTCGTAGGGCGGCATAATCGGTATTGCACGCGGGCTACTGAACAGCTAGCGGCGGGCCTGATTGTGGCTAATAATCATTCTTCGAAATCAAATTAGGGAAAACATTGCTTTGGCAATTGCGTCAGCGAATCGTTATCGGCGTAATGAAATTCGATATAAAATACTTCGGTCAAAACATGGACACCCTTTCTTTGGTCTCCCTCTTTTCCTCCATCCATCAACATTTATATTCGTCAATCTCTCAGTCACATCGTGGAGCTCGTGGCTAAATAATTACAGCCGCATAGACCGATCTTCTGGGTTAAGCCACGCTTGCCGAGGTTGGTCTGTGGATGGGTGACCATTTACCATAGCGAGTTTCCTCCGTGCCTCGGAAAGAACGTAAAAGCCGTTGGTCCCGGCTGTCATTTGTAGATCTTTGACAGTCGTTACTGTTGGTCAGAAGCCAGAAAGTCTGACAACCAGTCTTACCAAGAGTATCGTATTACCCAGTTACTGGGTTGTGGAGGTCTGATAGGCAGTCGCTCCATGTAAAATACTGATATTCAGCTGCATCCGGTTCGACTGGAAGCCGACCCCAACATAGTTGGGAAAAGGGCTAGGCAGATGATGAATCTCTCAGTCACATGCTTTTCGTCCCTTCTCATCACATGCCCGTACCAAGATAGACGGTTCCCTTTTAACTTTTTTGTCACTGACACGCCACTTGTTTAAAGAAGAACAGTCATGTGTGACCCAGACCCGACACAAAAGAGACATATCTCAATTTTTATTTTATTTTATGCATAGCTAAAATACATATTTTTTATATTCGAAATCAATGGCTAACACCAAAATATTGCCTTATGTTTTTGTTCAGGCGATATACATTTTTTAACACCTATTTCCTACAAAAACTTAATGACGATACAATAATAAAATATGGAATTATCCAGGTAACCTGGTGATTAAGCTGGATAATGTAATTTTAAACTTCTAGTATAATAATCGAGTTAGGGTTCATTAAAATCGTCATAATCGGTGATTCATTGCAGATTAGAGATTACGGTATCATTAAGAAGCTGGCTAGATAGTAGAATATTTTGGTAGCTAGGTACTAAACACACCGAGTTTGAGCTCATCAATATTAACTCTATTTCAGTGCCGTTTGTGAAACAAAAATAAAACCGTTAATGCTATTCGTTGAAAAAATAAATCTTAAAATATTTTGTCTGAACAAAATCAAATGGCAATATACAATACTATAGGTGTTAGCCACTGATATTCAGAATAGTGTTAACTGATTTCTGTTATATTTGATATAACAAAATAACTGAGATAAGTTCCTTTTGTGTCGGGCCTGGGTAAATTTTCTATGGGCCGTGACCCTTCTTCTTTAATGAAATTTTGTTTTGTGTAAAGATTGTGTAAATTATTCACTAGTATTTTTTGTTTTTGTTGCATTTTTTTATTCAAATTCACACTATCTACGTAAGTTTCACTCGTTATTATTTTTATTTAACACAATTTATTTTATTTTATTAAGTTTATAGACACGCGTTGCAGTACACTGACATCCGTCACCTCACACATTGAAAACCAGCGTCGGGCACTAGTTGTCTGGCATTTTTTGCTGAACTGGACCTTTTTGGCGCAGCCGTGAGGCACACTTCCCTGCTAATTTTATTTTGTTTTTTCTTATGTTTTGTTTTGTACTACCTATGTGCCTTTTGGTCTGTGTTAAATAAATGTATTTTCTTTCTTTCTTTCTTTCACTTTTAAACTTCCTCTAATACAGGGTTATTGGACAAACATTAACAACCTCTTAAGGGATCAGTGTACTCATAATTATGAACAACTTTTACTAAGGGAAGAAAACTGAAATCGCGAAAAAGAATCAACTGTTCCTTACATTTTAACGAGTTATGCGAACATAAATGTAGGGAACAGCTGATATTTTTTTCGCGATTTCATCTTTGGTCCCATAGCACATGAATAAATAAACCGAACAGAATGAAAGCTTCCTAACAGAGTTCAAAATTCTTACCTACTTTCATAGGGCTGTCTACTATTTCACGACCGTAAGTTAAGTACCTACCTATCTAATAGAAAGGCCAAATGAAATCTTACTAAGACGGCCTACAAATACTTTGGTACTATTCTACAAACCTAATAAAACAAAAATACGAAACAAATAATACGCCAACATAATTACTTACAAATAATAATTCTTATGGGAAAGCCGTCATCTTAGTTATTTTGAATATTATCTACTCGTAACTAAATATTCTGTAATAAGCATTAAACATGTGTTGGCAATACAAAATAAGAAGTCTCCTTGTTTTTCCTACCATTATTTGTACACATACACACAGTACAACAGTTTGGCATCTTTAAAAACAATTAAAATAAAACGTCCGCGTCTCGTACCGCTGCCGCTGCCGCTGTGACACCCCTTAACTTTGTCCGCGTACAGAGCCGCCTCAAACCGGTTTGTACGGGAGCGGGCGCCGGCGCACTCCCCGCGCGCCTTGTCGGTTGTCGGTGACAGTCACGCACATATAAGCTGTGCGTGTAGTAGTGTACCTACGCACGGCGTTTAGTATGAAGCTTTCATTCTGTTCGGTTTATTTATTCATGTGCCCATAGTAAAAGTTGTTCATAATGATGAGTACAAGGACCCCTTATGAGGTTGTTAATGTTTTTCCAATAACTCTGTATACTTATTTATAACTTTATACATTCTAGTCACTCCACATATCCGTCTTCTTCACGGTCTAGCATTCTGATCCATACAGGACGACAGACCGCAGTTACAAAGCGGTATCAATGAACGAAATATTTGATTCACCAAATGTCGCGTTTAACCCTAGCCGCACTTGAAGGTAAGCGTAGATAGGCTCTGAGATGGAGCATATGAATCCAAGTAACAGAGATATAGAAGGCTTCCTCTATACCCCTCTGGCTCTCACATACACACGACGGAACACTGTAAACTGCTTGGCTTGACAATAATGTGAGGGTGGTAACTAGCCAGGCGGGTCGTATAGATCCTACCACCAAGCTTGATGGGTTTTATATAAACTCACAACACGCGTCTATTCCTAGCGTGCGGTGAGGAAGTTTTATATTCTAGCCCGTCCACACACGGGGAAATTAGCTCCCCTCGACTATGTTGCCCAAGTCTGCCTTATTTTCCAAAAAGTTGCCATTTTATGCTCAGATCAGCGTGGCATAACAGTTAGAGAAACAATTAAAAATGATTGTAAAATACTCGTAAAGATTCTTAATAGGCAATTGAACAGCTTGCCGTGTTTAACAGCTAAAATATAGCCTAAATACATTTATATTTTATTGTTTGTTATGTTTATATAAAATTTTGTGTGTCTGTCACTCAGACCAAATAAAAAACCAAGACAGAACGCTGCGAACAATATAGTGAAGCATGCCAAAATTACACCTCCGCTCAATATACATTTACAACATTTTCAATCAATCTACAATCAAACTACACCTCACTAAAGGTACAATTCCGTGCGCTGCATGCTAGATGGGAGAATATAGCTTCTTTTTGTGTGATTGGTTAGCAAAAAAGTTAACGAACGGACCACCTGACGGAAAGCGGTCATTGCCGTCTATACAGGATGGAATTCGTGTAGTTCCTTTGAACCGCGTGAAAACATGGTTTTCTGTTTTTGAGTCATTTTAGCGCTTCGATTTAACTTGACTGCGCGGAATAATATCGCGCTAATTGTGTCCGCCAGCAGCGTCGCCGAGCTTTCCATTTATTCATGTGAGGAAATGAAAAAGTTCCATCAATAAAAAACAAATGTACTTAGCAATTTTTTATCCTTATATTTTTGTTTGAGGGTCAAAATACACATCCGATAGTTGTTTCCGGGAGCCGGATCCGACTATCTGATCGGATTCATGAAATACACGTACGATTCTTGTGTCTGATTTATTCTGGACGACGACGACGCCATGACGATGCTTACGATTCTGACATCCGACCCCATAGTCTGATCGTATGTGTAATTCATGTTCAAATAAATGTATGGCGCGGAGGCCTTCAGATAGTCTAATGAGACTATCGGAACCGACTATCGGAGGCAAGTATCGGACGTGTATTTGGGCTCTAAACCTTATCAGGTGGTTAAGATACGATCATTTACACAAAACTCAAAAAAAAAAAAAACTTTCTTAATCCCTTGCATGTTTAATCAATACCAGTAACAGATCATGTGAATTTAAGGAACTACACGAATTCGTTTACATCTTGTATATAATACACCTACCAAGAGGATTTCCGTTGCCAATGCATTGCAAGACGTAGCTTCGCTCCTTCCAACCATGGGCAACCAAAATCCAAAACACGAGCAAAGTCACGCCCAAAAACAGGTATACCTATAAACTTTACACAATTGAAACGAGCCACTTTATTGTCATAATAAACAACTCAGTTTGTGCCAAAACGCAATTTAGTGACGGACAGACGTACATTTTATGTATTACATCGTAAAATAAGCTGTAAAAAATATTTAATAACTCTAACTGCCTAATATTGAAGGCTGTTTAAATACTGATCTGAATTCCGAAAATAATTGAAATAGGAATTTCGTGAAATATGAAAAGGAACTATGAATAAATGAGATTTTGCAGATTATGGGTTTATAGTTCTTCATAATACTGTATATTAATTGCAGGGTATCCAGTATTTTTGGCAGTCGACTAGCTGTGCCCGTGAATTCGTCCGCGTGAAAACGGGAAAATAAATATGATTATGTCGCAACAACTGAACAATGTATACAGGGTGTAAAAAGACCCATCACATAGCCGAAATCTACGCACTCTGTACATCAAACTAAACTACATTGACCAAAAATAATTGCTGGGAAACGACTTTTATTTTTTGGCATGAAAAAAAACGCTTTTTTTTGTAGCGCGCAAATTATAATTGTGGCGATGCCGCGCGTTTGCATGCGTGCAGCGGCCACACAGCCGAGCCAAGGCGGTTGTGGGCGTTTGATATTCATTGCGTTTTAGTAACTTCAAATGAGTAATTTGTTAGGAAAAATTGAAATTTTTGATAATGTTTGTATGGAAGAAAGTTTAGTATTATGACTTGGAAATCGTTAATGGAAAAAACTAAAAAAAAAAAGTGTACTTTGACCTTCAATATCTCCAAAACCAATGATTTCCCAGGTATGGTTTGTTCGAAAAAAATGATCCCAATGATGGGTAGAATACGTGGTTTTCGTTATCGTTAAGGGTCTTTTTACACCCGATATGTACTCAATTTTTCAAATCTAATCACATTTATTTCCAATAATGTTACTGCTCATGACCCACACTCCATAGCGTTATAATTTGTACCCTATTACCTGAACCGCTCTTTAACGGATGCGGCTGCCTTTCAACTGGATCTGTCCAGTAGTAATGGTGTGAAACTCGAACACAAACCAACGCACAAAAATTCTAAAAACAATTTTTTTTGCATCAGTATCGTTCCTAGGATGTATTGCACTTACTTTTTTCCAAAAATATTTAATGTACAGTTTAAGCATCGTTACGATTTTATTATACTTAGATATGTAACGTTACACAACATCAAACATTCCAACAAATCCAAATAAAACATCTAGTAAAGCAATTAAGCATTGAAATTTTTAACCTAGCTGGTAAAAAACTTCGAAATTATAAGGGCAACACCCAAACTGTTGCAAAAGCTACAAACACCGATCAATAATAAGTATCATATTTTCAAAACTTTACTAGCTACGATATCTAGAAAAAAAGGATTTTTTTTAATGTAATTCTAATCATTAGACGCTTATTTTAAGTCTCAGCTATAATGTCGCCGTTGTTATTTTTGCAAATTCGTTGCTTTAATTTTCGGTACACCGTACAGTACAAACAGTAGGTATAATCCAAAGTGATCATGTTCTTAAGCCTCAAAAATAAAGAAATCTAAGACACATAGTAAGCAACATTATAATTACTTATTTATTTAATACTGTAATGCACAATGTTGGTTCATATGGCGGACTTAAGGCATTTTCTACCAGTCAAAGAGAAAAGCTAAAAGAGGTTAGTACAATAATAAAAAATATAAAAAGGATTTTTGCGACTTATAGTATTTATAGTCTTACACTTTTCAGCTTCGACCGTGTTCAAAAATTCAATTTAAATTTTATTAACACTGAAAAAAAACGAAATGAAACACTTAAAAATATAGCCAAACTTTTTTCAAATTCAAAGCAAAATTTTAGGCTAGTTTATCAAACGCCCTTGATCTGACATTTGTTTTTTTTATTCAAAAGTAGTAAAAACGTCTGGACGCAATTTAAGTCGTATTCCCAACAAATAAATGAAGAAGAAAAACTGCTTGCCACCAAGTTTTCGCGTAAAACCCCTTTTTATTGGGCAGCCTAGCGAAGGTCAATTGCGCGTCCTAGGAATGTGGGTGGTACAAGTTTAAAGAAGTAGGAGTTTGGGAGAATATTTAAATTAAATCAAATATAAATATTTGTTTATTATTGGCAACTATGTCCAATTGTTAGTAACATTATTTTCTCGTTTATTCATTGTAAACAAACTTATAAATTACATTTATAAAACACATATTATAAAAAAAAACTGTCTATTAGTGAGGTCTTCTGACCAGCATCGCCACAGCAAGCAACAAAAAAGGTATTACATTACATTGCAATTTCAATGATTCTGCCAACATCAACGTTGAAAAAATACTGTGATAAGTAGGTATATTAATGTTTTACACTGAACAAAAACTATTGACCGGTGTTTGTAGCGTTGAAATCAGATGAGCATGATGAAAAAGTACAATACATTATGTGAATTAACAAACTGAAGACGTAACAAATTACATGTAGAGTTAAAAGGAGGAAAAGAGAAGATAAATGGATGGGTTGTGAGACTTATAAGAAAAGGAATAAAAATAAGAAAGTGTCATATTACAACCGCGTATTGAATATTATATTTCTTAGTGCAGTTTATCAGTGGTCAAGTTCGCCTTTGCACGCAGCATTATACTGAGTGATGATCCATTCACATGAGAATGCGACGCATTTCTGGACCTTGTGGACGCAGAAGTACCATTACTACAAGTATGAGCTCGACCCAGTTCTCAAGAATGGTCATGTCACATTGTACTGGGATCGATCTATCATCACTGACAGGACTATTTGTAGCCAATAAGCCTGATATAGTGGTGATAGATTGATCAGAGCGCCGCGCAGTGATTGTTGATATCACTGTCCCGCATGACGAGAATCTCGTAAAAGCTGAGAAGGATAAAGAAATTAAATACCGTGATGTCGTACACGAGGTTGTCGCCACGTGGGATGTTGATTCAGCAGTCATTTTGTGGATAGTCGTTACGGCCAATGGTTTAATAGCTAAGAGCCTCGACCAACATCTAAAGAGGCTCTCGTTGGGCGGTTGGATCAAGGGCCTGATAGAGAAAGCGGTACTCCTCGACACGGCGAGTATTGTTAGGAAGTTCCTCTCTCTGAGGCCTTGGCCACTGGTAGCTTGGACTCTGTTTATGAAGCCGTTACGTTACTGTATTTTTAAATGTTTTTTTTATAGAAATATAAAAAATATAACTGAATATTTTTTTTTAATGAATAAACAAAATATAATAATTATTAATCTTTTCTGTTTTTGTAATTGTAATTTTGCTGAATCTTTTTATAAACGCTTCATCTTCAACCTTGCGACGTACCTATTCAACGCTCACAGCCTGGCAATAAAACACAACCGCCACAGTATGATAATAAACCGCAGATTTCTAAGGAACCACATATTGTACTGTTTGTCCTTTATTTGCTTACGAGAGACACTCTAACCCACTTTAGGTTGCCGGTCAGATGAAGGGTGCTTCAGTTTGAGTGGACTGATGCTCGAGAGGGCTCGATGTGAGATCAAATAATGTATACGAATATAATAAGGTTGTATTGTAAACATATAAGTTACTAGCTTTTGCCCGCAGTTTCGCTTGCGTGAAATTTTGAACCCGTTAAGTGACGATTTTCCAAACAAACTTTCATCCCCTATTTAACTCTCGTAGGGTTGGATTTTCAAAAAATCCGCCCTTTTTCCTTATCTACATTATAAAGGGAACCTTTGTGCAAAATTTCAGCATTCTAGGTCCAAGGGTCTGGGCTGGGCGTTGATGAGTCAGTCAATCAGTCAGTCAGTCAGGACCTTTCTTTTTATTTATGTAGATATAGTTTACACTGGAGATGACATACCTACTTATGTACTATTTTCATTTTTACTTTTCCTTTATGTGCATAATTTTATTATTGTAAAAAATATTATGATTTTCTTTGTATAGAGTCAATTAATTTATTCACTTGACAGACATATCTGTGTTGCTGGGGAGTTTGTTGCGCCGTTTCTTCTTCACAGCAAAAACACTAGGAAGCGGTGAAGGGAGGGCTTTTTGTGGGATGTCTATATTGTAAAATCGACGTTCAAAAAGAACTAAGTCATTCTAGTCTATTTTGAATAAATGAGTTTTGAGTTTGAGTTTGATGGTGTGGTTATTATTCGGTATTCGATATTATTCGTCGAATAGCTAATAAAAGTGTTTATTATTCGAGAACGGCAAATAAACTGTCTGACGTAAATATTTAAAAAATAACAATCTTTTAAGAGAAATAGCATAAAATAAATATGCTAAAATCCATCTATCCCCAGTTATAGTCAGCTGTGTTTACATTTTAGGTCATACTTGGGGGCCACGGATTAGAAACTTCGTAATATTCTGAATTCGTAATAGAAGCAAGGATGAAGAATTTTTGCAAAAACTAAAATTAGAATCATTTTGCATGGACATAAAAAAATTCGAATTTTGAAATTTTAACACTTGCTTTAAAAACGTTATTAATGATACTTTAATTGGCCTGCGGATTAGTACCCTCTTTTCGATTAACGTATAAAACAAAATAAGTAGGCATATAGTTTCTGGTCCTCTCTAATCTGCCATGGCAAATGAATTGTGGGTACTCTTATTAGTATAGCATATCTTACATTGTTCTCACATTTATTTTCTTATTCACAATGTAACCAAATTTTTGTATAAATACGTGATGAAAAAGAGTAACCATGGAGTTTATTGCCCGTTCTTCTCCATAGGAATCTACACTTTGGAACGCGGTAGTAACTTTTTTTTATTTCTCGACAATTCAAAAGTGCCTGTAAATGGTCTAATTGAAATAAATGCTTTGACTTTGTTGTAATTTTATATGATAACAATAATGTTTTTTAAAATGTATGCATTTTACTTGAATTTGAATAAATTATCTCGTTTATACATTATTATTTACCTACATAAAATTACATTTTAAATATTTTATTGTAAAAGAGTAAAAAAACATTTAAATATATAAAAAAACATTCAGAAGTACCGCTTTCTGAATCAAACCCTTGATCCAGCTGCCTTACGAGAGCCTCATCAGATGTTGGTCGAGGCTCTTGGCTATTAAACCATTGGCTGTAACGACTATCGTCACAATGACTGCTGAGTCAATCTCCATAAGTCAACAACCTCGTGTGCCAAATCAAGATATGAATAAATTATTATTTCGTTTATTCGTTTAACATAACTTATCACATACATTTTTAAATATTTCTATAATTAACAAAAAAACATTTAAAAATATATAAAATACCGGCCGGCATCGGGAACAGGATCCAAGCTACCGGTGATCAGGGCTCCAGAGAGAGGAACTTCCTAACGATACGCGCCGTGCCCCGAAGTACCGCTTTCTGAATACTACAAGTAGGTATGTGCCCAACCCAGTTCTCCAGAGTGGTCATTTCACATTGTACTGGGATTGATCTGTCATCACCGACAGGACTATTGGGGTTGTTGCCAATAAGCCTGACATAGTTGTGATAAATCGATCAGAGCGTCTCACAATGATTGTTGATATCACTGTTCCTCATGACAAGAACCTTGTGAAAGCCGAGAAAGATAAAGAAATTAAAAATCTTACTGACTGTTGTGTAGCCGCTGCGTCACCTTATGTAATTTAACTTAATTAGACATACGCTTTTCTCATGTAAGTGAATATAATTATTTTTGAGAAATAAAGTTCTTAAACCTTAATTTCGGATGATAATAATGTTCAATAAGTTTACAATACATAATTATGTACATTATATATAAAATAATGTACGATAGAATTTATCTCTAATGAGATTCTAGTCAAAGCGAATGAGTTAACAATTTCTCGGTACCAATAATTAAAACTAGCTAAGTATTTGAAACTGAATATTTTAAAATGGTATTAAAATAAATTGAAGAGAAAATTATAAGTTTAACGTTAAGTATATGTACATTATTTTACATATTGTTTTATTACTTAAAGAAATAGGGCGTTCATGCGTTTGAAATCCTTACTAATATTATAAATGCGAAAGCAACTCTGTCTGTTTGTGACTCTTTCACGCCTAAACTACTGAACCGATTTTGATGAAACTTGGTACAGAGACAGTCTCCAAACGGAGCCCTTAATAATGAGCTGAACACGCGACGAGGTCGCGAGTCAAACGCGTCGAGCTGATTATTAAGGGCTCCGTTTGGGTCCGAAACTAGTCGGGCAATCCCGTAAAATGCACGTGAGTAAACCGTAAATAATCATAAATCATCATCATCTGCCTAGCCTTTTCCCAACTATGTTGGGGTCGGCTTCCAGTCGAACCGGATGCAGCTGAATATCAGTATTTTACATGGAGCGACTGCCTATCAGACCTCCACAACCCAGTAACTGGGTAATACGATACTCTTGGTAAGACTGGTTGTCAGACTTTCTGGCTTCTGACCAACAGTAACGACTGTCAAAGATCTACAAATGACAGCCGGGACCAACGGCTTTACGTGCTTTCCGAGGCACGGAAGAAACTCGCTATGGTAAATGGTCACCCATCCACAGACCAACCTCGGCAAGCGTGGCTTAACCCGGAAGATCGGTCTATGCGGCTGTAATTATTTAGCCACGAGCTCCTCATAAATAATCATAAATATAAGTAAGTAATGACGTAAAAAGTCTTGAGAATGAGAAATAAAAATAAAAAATGCTGATTTTCATAACCTCCAATTACATTTAATAAATCCAATCACCTTCCTCTAAATCTGTCCTATAAATCCTAAACTTCAAAGGAAAAATAAACAGAAAATTAAATGACACAAAGATATTACTTTAAGGGACCAGCCAGTGTTTACGGCTAACTTTGTGTTTTGATACAAATTAGGTGGTGACGCGTGAAAACAAGTTATTTTTGTTTTAGGGTCCCGCATTGGAAAATCTTCATGACCACTAAAAAATAAAATGTTCTGCCTATCCCTTTTACCAACTACATATATTGGGGTAAGCTTCCAGTGTAACCAGATGCGGCTGAGTACCAGTATTTGTACGGACCGACTGCCATCAGACCTTTGCAGCCCAGTTACTGGGCAATACCGATATCCTAAAGTTAGACCGGTTGTCAGGCTTCTGGACTTGTGACTACCCGTAATTTATAGAACTAATACAGTGTCATCCTTTCCAGATAAGCTTTTTCCTCTAAAAATATGTTGTTTGGCATTGAAGCAGACATTTTGTTCAAATTAAAACTGTGAACTTTACACAAGATCGAAGGAGATGAAGAATATAAAAGAAAAATCGAAAACTTTCAAACAAAAGAAACCACATTAAAACCGGTTGATCCGTTTAGGAACTACGATGCTATATGCAGGCTGACAATGGCATCAAACTTTAGAACACCCTTCTTTTTGCGGCGAGGGTTAAAGGAATAGGAAACTAAATCATTATAACAGTTGAACCACATCACACTTTATGACCTAATACGGAACATTCTTTTTCTGCCAACCCTTGTCCCAAGTTACTTGGAGTCGGCGCAAAACGTTTTCTTCTTCCATTCTCTCCTATTATCCGTCTCGCTATCATTTATTCCCTTTTCATTCATATCATCTCTCGCACAATCTATCCATCTTTTCTTTGGTCTCCCTCTTTCTTTCTATCTATTAACGTTTATATTCATCACTCTCTTAGTCACATGATTTTCATCCCTCCTCATCACATGCACAAGATAATTGGTTAAGTCCTGCCGCCATTTTCATTTTTTTTTCAAGTTGCGGCGCACGCTGAGTCTATCATATATGGGTAGAGGACACTCAAACAAACAAAAAATATTCAGAGATACAGTGCCCTAAAGTGTCACGTTGCCGAGATATTTGGACTAAAAGATTTTTTTCAAAAAAAATCAAAATGGCAGCGGGGCTATGCCACAAAGGTTCTATCCCCTTTATACAGAACCACAGAAATAAAACAATGCTCGCACTTATAATTTATTTTTTATTTAATTTCGCTCCAACGTTGACAAGTTTGTAATCAAATTCACAAATTTATATTCAATTCCGACGCCTGAATGCTAAGCAGAGGGTAGTTCGTGTTTGTCGAACCTGTGTTTACCTTTGAAGGAATTATTCTATAGGTACGGAAGATAGGTAGTTATGAAAAGTGATTGGTATGATGCAAGATCCCATTAAAAGTTTCAGATCAAAGTTATTAGATATGACAGTAGAACCAGGGTAATCGACATAGCCCGAAGAATTGCCAAATTTAAGTGGCAGTGAGCGGAGCACATTGCTCGCAGAACGGATGGCCGATGGGGCCGAAAAGTTCTGGAGTGCGACCGCGTACCGGAAGGCGCAGCGTGGGTAGGCCCCCGAAAAGGTGGACCGCTGACCTGGTGAAGGTTGCGGGAATCCACTGGATGCGAGAAGCACAGGACCGGTCAATGTGGCGATGCTTGGGGGAGGCCTATGTCCAGTAGTGTACGTCTTTCGGATGAATAAGTGTTTTTTTTAGCCTATTGAGTGTCCCACTGCTGAGCAAAGGCAGGAGGCCTTTTGCCTTTCAAACCTCTCTATTTTATGCTGATTCTGACAATGCAAGTTTGTTTTTTCTTCTTTTGTTCTTCTTGTATATGGTCCTAGCAGATCGCTTCAACTTAGTACTGTTACTTTAGTGCTGTTATTGGCGAGACCTGAAGGGTTTCCAGCAAATAGGGGGAAGTCAAATACTTAACCTAAGCTAACTACTTATACTACACTAACATCATGACTGCTAGCAACAACAGCAATAAAGGCGACCCCTAGTGGGACTCGGACCTCGGTTTAGGGCGTTACTGGCGGGAGATTGGGAGGGAGACAGCTTGATGAGGGCTAAATTATCGGTGTGACGTCGGAGTCTGAAGAGACGACCAGCTCTACGCTGAGAGAAATCGGTGGATCGTGCACGGCGGTGGGATATCGCGACGGGCCTCGCCGGCGAGCACGGTAAGCCGGACGGCGGCGGACGCCATGTAGAATGCTAGTCGATTTACTCATCTCCTGGAGGAGGTTCTAATAGTGACCATGCTAGCATCGCAAACACGTCTAAATCGTCACGCCACCTACGCCGCGGTCGACCGCGACAACGATGTCCTGCAGGCGTCCGGTGAGTGACAATCTTTGCCTATCTATCCTGGTGCATTCGAGCGATATGTCCGGCCCACTCCCACTTTAGCCTGGTTGTTTTTTCTCCAACATCTGCTACTTGCGTTATGGAGCGCAGAGTGGTGTTTCTGCTTCAGTTTTAGAATATATTTGAATTAAACCATCACATACACTCTTGACTCTCGAGGCTCGTGGCTAATTAATAACCGCGTAGATCATATGATTTGCAAGATTAAGCTGTGCTTACCGCAGTCAGTCCATGGATGGGTGACCATTCGTTACACATCGAGACCCCTCCGTGCCTCGGAGCACACGTTAAATCGTCGGTCCGAAGTGTCATACGAATACCTATGACAGTCGTTACGAGTAGTCAGAAGCCCGAAAGTCTGACAACCGGATATCGACATTACCCAGTAACTGGGTTGCGGAGGTCTGATGGCAGTCGCTCCGTGTAAAATACTGGTATACAGCCGCATCTGGGGCTACTAAATAAGTCCGTCAACGAAGTAAGAAGCGCGTCCGAAAGCAGCCCTAAACGTAGGAGTTAACCCTACTCAATTTTTTTATTTTGGTAAAACCCTCATGGATACCCTTCGCCCGGGGATGGCGAAGGGTTATGCCGGACTCTTACCGGCTAAAAACCCACGGTGTTCCTTCGTCTGACCCTTGGCTGGGATCGCGGGATTCGCAGCTATATGCACCGTGACCCTGGCGGACCTCTTCTTCTGTGGGGCCTTGCCCCACGTCCTCCTGAGAGGTGCGCACGGAACATTGCGGACCGCCTTCTCGGGCCTGTTGCTGTTCGGGCGACGGGTGTTCGTATCCGAACATAATTTTTAGTTTATTTTTTGTGCCGGCTACATTTTTTGTGTATTGTTGAATGTAACTGGCAACACTTGGTAGATTTAGCGAGAATAAGATTATAAGGAAAGGCGTGTGCTTACTTACTTGCTATAAAATAAAATTACGTGTTTGACCGTATCAATTAAAGTGATTTCATAAATCATTAATAACATTTTATTTATGTTTCCGCCACGAACATAAGTTTGGTTCCGATACCGAAGAAGTTTGTTTCCTGCTTCAATCAAGAGAAAGAAAATCGCGTGGAGGAGAATTTTCTGCGGTCTTGGCGGAGGGCCTGGAGGATTGCTGGCAATTCAGCATTATACATTAGGGCTTCATCTGCTGGCTTGCGGGGCCTTCAAGCATCAAGCGGGGAATCATAACTTCATAAATATTACAAGAATCATCCATAAATTGATAATCCAGGTATTTTGTTCATTTTGTACTGTGCAAGAAAAAGACGGCAACAAGATCAAGATCAACGTGTTGTTTATGTCCTGTACCTGGAACGCAAAGTGCATGTGACGCGCCATTCAAAACATCCAATAAGAAAAAAGAAACACGAAACTGCGCAGGTTGTACCAACCTAATAATTGAGTGCGGGGCTTCGTGATTCGTCAACATCGCGTGTCGGCAGGTTGGCTGCATTGAAAAACGCGACGTGGCGTCGGCGGCGATTTCGTCAATACATCGATAACTACGCCATTTTGTTTTACTGTTACCCTTGTGGAATATTCGTGTAAAGATTTAAAGCTAAGTTACAAAAGTTGTATTTAATATTGTGCAAGTACATACAAGTAACACGATAAACACGAAGAATATTTGTTATTGCATTATTGCAAACGATCGGTACAATGGCCGATTTAAAAGAACTTCTAGCCCAAAGGGGCTACGTCAAAGGTAGTATTACTCGATTGTTCAAATTTTCACAAAATGATCTCTCCGAATTACAAGAAGAGTTGCTTAAAGAAAAGTGTAAGAAATTATCAGAAGCATTTATGGAGTACGAAGCTCTAAATAAAAAAATATTGTATCTTTGTCCTAACGATCAGGAAGATTATAGTGAAGTAGAAGAGAAATATTTCACTACAGTTTCCACTTTTAACACAGCAACGGCTACAAAATCTATTAACAAAGATGCTATACCTCGTAAGGGTGAATTTAAAAAGCTACCCGTTGTAAATTTAACCTCATTTAATGGAAAAAATGTAGTGGATTATCCACCATTCATTAATATGTTCAAATCAGTAATTGATGCAGATAGCCGGTTAAGTTTGTGTGAAAAACTGCATTATTTGCGCTCATTCTTGGCTGGGGAGGCTCTAGATCTAATAAAAAATTTAATTTTAAATGATGAAAATTATAATGTTGCTTTAGAACTGCTAAACAACAGATATAACAATAAATTGCTTATAGTCAATCATCATGTTAATAATATTCTAGACTTGCCCGTAGTCACTAAATGCACTGCTCAAGGTCTTAGGTCTCTTGTTTCAGTAATAAACTTAAACATTGCTGCACTAAAGAATCTGAAGGAGCCGGTGGAGCACTGGGACACCTTATTGGTTAATATAGTGACCAAAAAGGTGGACAACTACACAAATAGAGGGTTCCATCAGGAACGGCTTAGCAAAGAAATACCTAAATTGTGTGAATTTCTTGATTTTCTGGAACGGAGGGCTATAGCAATGGAAAACACCACTGATGATAAGTCGTCCCATTCCCAGAAGACAAGTAAGGTAATAAGCGGTGTAGGCACAGCGAAGCCAGCATTATGTAAGTATTGTCAGCAGACACATAAGCTTTATGAGTGTTCCAAATTTAAATTAGCTTCTGAGAAGGAAAGATTATCCTTTGTCAATAACAACAAGCTTTGCAAAGTGTGTCTTAATAACCATAGTGGGAAGTGCTTATTAAAGTTAAGGTGTGGGACTTGTGGGCAAAGGCATAATACGCTTATGCACAATAATGAGCTTCAAAGTAATGCATCTGCATGCAATACGTCATTGCTGGATAATCCAGATAATAATACTGGAGTTAACAGAGTGACTTTATCAAGTGCTGCATCTTACACAGATGTCTTATTGCCCACTGCTATGGTGCGCTTGGTCAAAAAGGATGGCACGTTTATCACTGCTAGGGCTCTACTTGACTCGGGGAGTCAAGTGTCATTTATCGTTGAAAGCTTGGCTGAAAAAATTGAATGTAAATTAAGTAAGGCTGATCAGCTTATATTAGGTGTGTGTCAAGCAGGTGAACAAAAAATATCAAGCAGGGCTAATTTCACTGTTTACTCAACCACAAATAAAAGCAGCATATCAGTATCATGTTGTGTTGTAAAAAATATTGCATGTCCATTACCGCAGCAGTCATTTGACATTTCACAATATACTTTTCCTTCTTATGTGGAGCTAGCTGACAAAAACTTCAATAAAACCGGTGAGCTGTCTTTGCTATTGGGGTGTGACATATTTTTCCAGGTGCTGCGCCGTGAGTCACTGCCCATAACTCCATCAGGACCTTACCTGATAAATACAAGTTTGGGATATGTAGTAGCGGGCAGCTTGCCTATTGCCTCAGGAGGGATAAGCTCATCTAATCTTTGTTTGCTAATAAATCCATATAATGCTTCAAAGGTATGTAACACATGCATTACTAAAGACAGCCAGCTTGAACAAACACTTTTAAAATTTTGGGAATGTGAAAATGTCTCCAAGGTATTCAACGAGGATACTTCTGAGCATGAGCAAGCTGAACAAATATTTCAGGATTCTGTAAAATTGGAAAATAATAGGTTTACTGTTGCTTTGCCTTTGAAAGTTGATTTTGATAATACAGGGTTAGGGCATTCATTTCCCATAGCTTTGAGCAGGTTGCATAATTTAGAAAAAAGATTTGCTAAAGATACTAACTTGTTTCAACAATATAAAACTTTTATATCTGATTATATTCAGCAAGGTCATGCAAAATACCTAGATACTAACAGCAAAACCCTAGATATAGGTAAATTAAACTTTTTTCCTCATCATCCTGTTGTAAATCCTAATAGTAAAACAACACCAGTACGGGCTGTGTTTGATGGAAGTGCAAAAACAAAAAATGGTTTAGCATTAAATGATATTTTGTTGAATGGCCCCGTTGTCCAAAGTGATTTGTTTGACATATTGACTTTGTTTAGAACATACAAATATGTCTTGCTCTGTGATGTTAAGTCTATGTATAGACAAATATTTCTAGATGAAAAACATTGTAGATTACAAAATATTCTTTGGCGCGAATCGAGGGAAAACTCTGTACAGTGCGTTCAACTACAGACTGTGACGTATGGCTTAAAAAGTTCTGCCTTCCTTGCCACTCGCTGCTTAATTGAACTAGCACATAGATTTGAGGATAAGTATCCTTTAGCTGCATTTTGTTTACAAAACTCTAGTTATGTCGATGATATACAAGTAGGCAGTGATGATATCTCTGAGCTAAGCCAGACCAAGAGTGAGCTTTGCAAATTATTAAGCATGGGTAGTTTCGAATTGCATAAATGGTGTTCAAATGATATTAGTTTACTAAAAGACATTCCTGTTAATTTACATCAATTAGATAAAAAAGATTTTGATAAAAACTGTTTTTATGTTAAAACATTAGGGTTAGTGTACAATGTGAAAACTGATAGCTTGGAAATACAATGTCCTGTAAAAGAGTTAAAGCTTGAGTATACCAAGAGGGAGATGCTTAGTTTTATAAGTAAATTTTTTGACCCACTCGGTCTTGTGGGACCAATATTGGTTTTAGCTAAACTGCTAATGCAAGAAGTTTGGTTTCATAATATAAGGTGGGATCAGCTTTTGCCATCAAATATTAATAAAAAATGGGTTGAGTTTGCTAATGATTTGATAAATATGCCATGTATCGCTGTTCCTAGGAATATTAAAAGTATAATACGTACTAGCTTTGAACTAGTAGGATTTTCCGATGCCTCTAGTGTCGCCTACGGTTGTTGCTTATATTTAAGAGTAATAGGACCTGATAAATACGTAAATATTAATCTAATGTGTTCAAAGTCACGCATCAATCCTAAAAATAAAACACTCACAATACCTCGACTTGAGCTTGAAAGTGCATTATTGTTAGCTATGTTGTCAAACAAAGTTAATGCTAAATTATCTCAAAAATATAATGTCCGTACCTATTTATATTCAGACTCTAAGATAGTACTTGCTTGGCTCAAAATAGAACCTGTAAAATTAAACATGTATGTTGCCAATAGAGTTAAGAAAATACTACAGTTAACTTCCTCTTATAAATGGTTCTATGTTAACACTGCAGATAACCCAGCAGACTGTCTGTCCCGAGGTGTAAGTCCTTCATCTCTGAAGGATAATATACTGTGGTGGCATGGACCCAAGTATATGGGGAATGCTGAATTTGTTCATGGCATGGATCCACTTCTATTGCCAATAGAAGATATACCCGAAATAAAAGAAATGAAACCTGTAATAAAAACAAGTAATGTTTGTGTTAAACGCAATATGTTATTGAATTTGTTGGAGAAATATTCAGATATAGAAAAAATTACTAGAATAGTGGCATATGTATTAAGATTTATAAATATTTGCAAGGCGCAACATTGTAAAAGTGTAAAACTATTAAGTCCAAAAGAATTAGATTCTGCTCTGCAGACAATAATAAGATTAGATCAGAGTAAACATTTTGAAAGTGAGATTAAATGCTTACAAGCTGGAAACATTGTAAAATCTGGTTTGAGTGGTCTTAATCCTTTTCTTGATTCTTGTAAGTTATTAAGAGTAGGTGGGCGATTACACAATGCTGAGTTACCCTTTGCAGAGATGCATCCTATAATCTTACCTAAAAAATCAAATGTTACTAAGGGGATTATTTGGAGGCAACATATTAAATTAAAACATGCAGGTCAAGGTTTGGTTCTTAGTAGTTTGAGCGAAAAATACTGGATTCTTAATGCTTCGCGTGAAATTAAATCTGTTTTGTACAAATGCATTATTTGCTTTAAATTAAAGGCGAAGAATGCTACCCAATTAATGGGATCTTTACCTTTGGATAGAGTAAATATGACAAGGCCATTTCAGATAGTTGGCACTGATTATGGTGGCCCTTTTTCTGTTAAGCAAACTCGTATTCGCAATCCAATAATAACCAAGGCCTATATTGTGTTATTTGTTTGTTTTGTAACTAAGGCCATACACATAGAACTAGCATCTGATATGTCAACAAAGACTTTTTTAGGTTGTTTGAAAAGATTTATATCCAGAAGGAACAAACCCACAAAAATTTATTGTGATAATGGTGCCTGTTATAAAGGGGCTGCTAATGTGTTAAAAGAATTGTATGATTTGCAAGCTTCTACAAATCACCAAAACACTGTAATGGAATTCTGCAATACAGAGAGAATATCCTTTCATTTTATACCAAGTTATTCCCCTGTGTTTGGTGGATTTTGGGAGGCGGGCATTAAAAGTGTCAAGTATCATATGAAACGGGTAATAGGCAATACAGTGTTAACTTATGAGGAATTATATACTGTTATTGTGCAGATTGAAGGCATTCTGAACTCGCGGCCGTTGACGCCTCTGTCTAGAGACCCAGATGATATGTCTTACTTGACACCTGGGCATTTTTTAACGGGATCACCATTGTCTTCTTATCCTGAATTAAATCTAACTAATGTTAATGTTGGAAGATTATCTTTTTGGAAACAGTGTGAACAAATGCAGCAATTATTTTGGAAAAAATGGCATAAATATTATTTGGTTCTTTTACAAAATAGACCAAAATGGAAAAGTATCCAAGCAAACTTGAAACCAGGTGACATGGTGATTTTAAAGTATGATAACATAAATCCCCTTAATTGGCCAGTAGGAAGGATTTTAAATGTAATGCCTGGTAAAGATGGATGTGTTCGTGCTTTAGATGTTAAGACTGCCAAGGGATCTGTCATCCGAACTAGTGTTATGAAAGTGTGTCCTTTTCCTATTAATGAAAATAATTAATCCTTTAAGTTTAAACTTGTATAATTGTTTGGTTCAACTGTTAAGTTCAAAAGGCCAGAGGCGCCCCCAGTATGTTCGTATCCGAACATAATTTTTAGTTTATTTTTTGTGCCGGCTACATTTTTTGTGTATTGTTGAATGTAACTGGCAACACTTGGTAGATTTAGCGAGAATAAGATTATAAGGAAAGGCGTGTGCTTACTTACTTGCTATAAAAATAAAATTACGTGTTTGACCGTATCAATTAAAGTGATTTCATAAATCAATAATAACATTTTATTTATGTTTCCGCCACGAACAACGGGTCCCATAACCCGTTGCCCGCAGGCCACACTAACCCTACTCCCTACTGATTTCGGATTCATCATTTCAAACAGAAGCATAGCCATTATTCGTTAACAAAAACGTAACTATCTTGATGTCGTATCAACTGACAATCCGTCAAAACAAGTGACAAGTTCAAGTTTTCGAACGGCCAAAAACACATCGGGAGTAGAGACAACTGCCAAATCGAGTTGTCATTCATTCTTAGTTCGGGCCCCGAAAATCGTATGTGCGTAGGTGACAGAGAGTAGGAAACGCTCGTAATTAAGGCCGAAACCACAGACTTCGTGCGAAGTTGACTAACATAGTTGGGAAAAAGGTAGGCGAAAAGATTAACCAATATCTAACCGTATATTTAATAAAAATATGTATGTTGTGTCTGTTTTTTTGTTTGTCCAAATAAATTATTCATTCAATTATATATTCATTCATTCACATAGAATTCTTAAGACCGACTACGCTTACGTTTGGGTTCAAAGAATTGTCTAGCTTCAAATTGTTATCAATATTGTAGACTATTAGATTTTAGCGATTTGGTCTCGTGTAGTGCCGGACTTAAAGAATAGCACTACCCCATCTCTTTCCGTGGGTGTCGTAAAAGACGACTAAGGGATTCACTAGAGGTTGTGCAGCAGCGTTCTTAACAACCATACTGCGATTCGCCAACCCGCCTGCCAAGCGTGGTGATTAGGTACGGCAAACCCTTCCTTTTGGGGGAGGCCTATGTCCAGCAGTGGACGTCTTTTGGCTGAATGATGATAATGATGCCTTCTGAGGAGGTGACGCATGTCCTGTGATGGTGCTCCACACTGACACTGCGTTTGGGATGGGTGAAGAATGCCCCATTTGGCCAAGTTTTACAGCGGCCAACCTGGGTCCGCAATCGGTTGAGAGATTTCCAGATTGGCCACTGCAGTTCACATCCAGGGGGTAGATGTTCTTCCGGGGTGATGAAGTGTGGAGGGGGTGGGTGTTTGTGGCTCCACAATGCACACCTCTCGACTGCCGCACTGTCCACCAATGAGGTCAGGATAACTGACATCGGCGTAATCAAGGATTGGGAGAAGAAGGGATTGGGCGAGCGCAGTGTAGTAGAAACTATCGATCAACGTCAACTAATCGGTTCTGCCATCGATCGACGATCGATCGATTGGTGTGGTAACACCCTGAGTGACATCTACGTTGCTTAAATATTTAGATATAATAAACAGTCATGTTCCGTAGAACAAATGGGAATTAAAATATCATAATTATGTTCTTTGGCATAAAAATAAATATTAGCCTGTAGCTGTCCCACTGCTAGGCAAAGGCCTCTTCTCATACAGAGAAGGAACGAGCATTGATCACCACGCTTGCTCACTGCGGGTTGGCGATTTCAGAACACTAACGTCCAGATTTCCTCACGATGTTTTCCTTCGCCGTATGTCAGCGGCGTCTTAGATTAACTAAGAAAGTACATATGACATTGAACAAGTCACATTGGTACATGCCTGGGTTTGAATCCACAACCCGGTGCTTAAGAAGCGGGTCTGTAACCTCCGGGCCACCACGGCATTCTTTGGCACAAAACGAGAAAAAATTGTCTCATTTTGTCCGATGACGTCATGTTCTATAGAAAAAATGGGAACTTCTGGAAAGTTTTAGTTTTATTTACGTTGCAAAAATATTCAACTATGCTGCTATTTCCAAAAAATCCATTCAATCGAATGTTATTTAATACGTCGTTAACGTTATTAAAATTAAAATATTCTAAATGATTTCATACAAAATAGCGTGACGTTCAAAATACAGAATTAACTTAACTTTATGGAATAGCAATTAGGTACTGACGCATTGAATTGTAGAGAAAAGAATCAAAATTCAAACATTTATTTTGTTAATAAGTTTTGTTCAACATTTATACATATACAAGGTGTAACATAAATAAGTGTATAATCACTGTACTCATCATTATGAACAACTTTTACTAGGGCACCAAAACTGAAATCGCGAAAAAAAAAACAGCTGTTCTCTACATTTATGTTCGCATAACTTGTCAATGGGAGGGAAGTAAAATAGTTAAACTAAGCTAACTAATTATACTACATTAACATCATGACTACTGGCAACAATAGCACTAAGGGCGACCCCTAGTGGGACTCGGACCTCGGCTTAGGGCGTTGCTGGTGAGGTTGGGAGGGAAACAGCTCGGTGAGGGCTGAATTATCGGTGTGAAAATTTTTGGTCGTAATGGGCGTCACCTTAATACGCACATTGTTTTTTTCTTAAATGTGTGAAAGCAAAAAAAACATTTGTCCACAGACCTAATAAAACTTGCAGTTATACAATGCTATACCAAATTTCACAAAATAAAAATAAGTTGCTAATCAAAGTATTATAATTAATTCCCAAAATTTCCGCAGACATTTGCATACTTCGCTGTTGGGCATTTACATTACTTGCATTACATTTTTATTTACAGTCACATCGTAAACTTCTAATTGTGAATTCAAAAATAGTACCATAATGACATATTTTATTCAGGTGCATCTCTAAAGGCGCGATTCCATTAGGCAAATATTGCGTGCAAGTATGACGTCACATTTGCGTACAAGTTGCTAACATTTTAAACATGTTTTCGAGAGTGTGCAAATTGCATGCAGGTTTTACTTGCATACAAGTGGAGATGTTCAACGATTGAGTTGGACATCATGGGTCTCAATCATTCATTTGCAATTCGAAAAGTGCAACTAACGTTTGCGCGTTCAATTTGCACGTCACTTGAATAAAAAATGTAGGTACAAGTTCAAACTACCTCATACAAGTAGTAGCTTGTATGCAGGTTTGTTCAAGTTGTATGCAATTTGCAACTTGCATACAAGTAACTTGCATAATGGAATCGCGCCTTAATGAAAAAAAGTTTTATTCTAAGACAGTCTTCAAAATAATGCGTTAAAATCTTTTTTTTTTCATTAAATTACACTTCGGACAAACCAAGGAGTTTTCAATTCAATTTTTTGAGCGGCTGCACGTCGTCTGTTTTCGCGCGCTAAGGCGCATGCACACTTGGTTTGGGCGCCATATTATTGTATTTGTTCTGACTTTGGTCCTTTATATAAAATACGTATTTACTTATTGCATGAGTTACTCAGGATGGATGAAATGGCGACAGGTCGGATGCCTCTCAAGTTAAAGGGGAAAGTCTACAAGTCCGTGATAAGACCTGTCGTACTGTTTGGATCGGAATGTTGGGCCGTGAAGAAGACGGATGAAAAAATATTGCACGTAGCGGAGATCAGAATGTTGATATGGATATGTGGAGTGACCAGAATGGATAAGGTCAGGAATGAGTATTTTAGAGGAAGTTTGAAAGTAGCGCCAGTCACAGAAAAGTTGAAAGGGAATCGTTTGTCTTGGTATGGGCATGTGAAGAGGAGAGATGAAACGCATGCGACGAAGAGAGAGGCCAAAGAAAAGATGGATGGATGGTGTGAAGAATGATATGAAAGAGAAGGGTGTCAGTGATATCATGACGGATGACAGGACGGAATGGAAGAAGAAAACGTGTTGCGCCCACCCCAAGTAACATGGGATAAAGGCAGGAAGAAGAAGAAGAGACTTATTGCATGAGTTTAGATAAAGTAGTGTATGAAACTGCACATAACTAGGTATTAAAACACTCGTGTGGTACCATTAAATACCTCGACTATGGCCGTTTGTCCACCGCCGCCGTCACCAAGAACGAGATGACGTTGCAGAAGTAGCGATACATATATTACTATGGTTGCGTGTCTACCGCACGTCTGTCATCCGAGCGCCGTCATCTCGGCCGCCGAGATTTTGAGTAGTTCGGCGCTACCGCTAGAACTCGGCCGAGATCGTGACGGACCGAAATGACGGCAATACAAAACGCGTCTGCTCTTGTACACTATATCCGAGATTGATGGCGCCGGTGCATGGATTTCTGTCATATCTTGGTTGGGAACCACCGAGATCGGTTGCGGTGGCCACACGATCGCCGTCATGTCGTTCCGAACTCGGGCCGAAATAATCTAGTTTCTTGGTGACGGTGGCGGTGGAGAAGCGCTCTATGGCTTGGTTTTTAAACTCACACTTCGCTGCCCCCACCGAATAATATCGTTATCGTAAAATCTAAATTTTACAGGAGAAATAAAAAGCGTGTTTTTAGGTGTTTTTAGGCATATTTTAATAACGGGCCAAAGCAGGAAGATAATAAGTAGCAGTGAGTACCTACATTAATAGCGTATCCCGATTTTATTCGTCGAAGTAAGCTGACAAAAGACAAAACAGTAATGTGCTATAGCTAGGCCATTCAGGGACACAATGCAAATTATTTAATTCGGTAATACTCGAACAAAATCGTAACCGTAACATACGGTAAGAGTTTGTCATTGTAAAATCCGTAATTGCCTGTAACTCTTTTTTTCGAGTATTAAAGTGTATTTTTATTATAATGGAATAATAATGTTAAGTTCATTGCGATTTTGCTAATTTCGTAAATAAACAGAAAAAAAAATAAAAAAATCATAAGATGTAATTGGAGTTCTAAATAACGAAAATAATAGTGTATTACGATACTATTCGATGGGGGCTGTGACTTGTGTTTTAATAACCCTTATTATACACTAGTTTCATAAATTACTATTATTACAGTGTTCATAAGTTCTACGACCATTAGAAATTGATAATATTTTATGTATATCAGGGGCACGGCAGTGCTCCCGCCGAAATCGAGCATACATTTTACATATATTAAGTATTGTTTTTATTTATAATATTCATACGTACTTTATTACATTGTTCTCATGTTAATGATAACTAAGTAATTGATATTTTGACGAAATAGCCATCTTAATAGGTTTCATTTGTATTTTATTTAGGATATTTATTTAGGGTGTCTCAGTAAGAGTGCACTTTTTCATTTTAAAATAAAAAGACGTATTTTATGAGATAGTTGTGATAATTATTATTATTAGATTGTAAAGAAGACATGTTCCGATTAAGTATGGAATAAAATATCCGGCAAATGGATCCCACGGCTCTGATGACAGGCCAATTACTCTTTTCATGCTTCCCGCCGTCTGTACGCTTGTATGTTTCTATGCAACGGATTTTGATGCGGTTTTCATCAATAGACAGAATGATGCAAGAGGAAGGTTTATATGTATAATACATGCATATTTTATTCGAGAAAAAACGCCGAATACGTGACAAACGACATCCACTCCAAGTATATTATTTGGGCCGCACACATTGACGGAGTGACGTATTCTATGTCAACGGCTGCACAAACAAACTTGGTTCTTTAATTAACTTTGATTAACTACGTCATAGATTGTAATGACTATGCAACTAAATACCTTCCTAAGAAATCTTTAACACATGTACAAACAGAAACAAAAAATCCTCACAAAAGAGGCACTATCCCATTCTACTTTTCAGTAATTAACAATTTAGACAGTAAGCAACGTGTAAATAATAATGTAAATAGTTCTGTTATAAGCTACGAAAATGTTAGTTATTATAAAGATAAACAGCAACAGCGAAATGATAATATGTTTTTTCGTAAATAACGATACTAGTCAGTTCGTATCTGACACTCTATTGCATCAAAACATAGCTGGACTGCTGAACAAAATTGATCTCATAGAAGTAAGTCTAAACGAACTGTATAAGAGTAATATTAATGTACAGATAATGTGTTTCTCAGAGACTTTTATAAGATCGGGTGATGAGCTAAATATTAATTTTAAAAGATTCAATCTTGCCAGTACATTTTCTAGAAAAAAAGAAAAGCGGGGAGGTGTCTGTATCCTAGTCCGTAAGTCAATAGACAGTAAAAATATTGAATTTCTCAAAGACTTAAGTGTAGAAAAAATATTTGAGTGTTGTGGTGTAGAGATCCCTACCATGCAGTGTATTATTATTTGTATATACAGAGTACCAAATTCAAATAGCAACCTGTTTTTTGAAAAATTAGAACTTTTACTTTATAAATTACTACTAAAACATAAGAAACGGATTATTGTTACAGGGGATATGAACATCGATACATTAAAAAACACCAATGACTCAATTAAATTTAAAGATATTCTCTCTAACTACGGTTTTTACCTTCACATAAAAACACCAACACGTAAAAACTCTTGCATTGACCACATTTTTAGCAACATAAGAAAAGCTGTATGTAGTACCTATGAACTTTTCTTGTCAGATCATAATACATGCCAAATACTGACAATGCCAGCCTGTAATATCAAGAAGTTTAATGAAGCTTTAAGCAGTTTGTCGTGGAATGAAATGTATGATGATAGCGATGCTAATAGAGCTTTTAACAATTTTCAGGATCTTTTTATCTTATTTTATAATTTATGTTTTCCTTTGAATAAAGTCAAAATAAATAGTAATAATACTTCACCCAAATGGATAACAAAAGGTATTAAAATTTGTTGTAAAAATAAAAGAAAACTTAAAAGATCTTGTTTCCAAAAAGAAAATAAAAATATAAAGATGGAATATTTGAAATATAGTAAAATGCTAAAAGGATGTATTACTCTATCTAAAAAATCAACAAATCACAAATACATACAAAATTCTACAAGTAAAAGTAAAGCTACTTGGAACATTATTAATAATAAAGCCGATACGGTTAAATTTTATAAACAAATAGAGTCACTAAAAAACAACAATAAATTAATATCTGATCCTGTAGAAATTGCGAACGCGTTCAATGACTTTTTCATCTCAGTATCCAAAAATAACAATATAAAACAGAAAACTCCTGAAAGGCCCCTCCCTCAACCAGATATGAACAGTAGTAGCATTTTTTTACGTCCATGCACACCGTCTGAAATCTTAAGAATCATTAACTCATTAAATAATAAAAAATCAGTAGGTTATGATGAGGTCTCCACGACCATCATAAAATCATGTGCCGTATTAATATCCCCCATTTTATGCCATTTAATAAATTTATCATTTACAAACGGAACATTTCCTGATAGATTAAAAACCTCAATTGTTAAACCCTTACATAAGAAAGATTGCACACTCGATATTAATAACTACAGACCCATCACTCTCATACCAATACTATCTAAAATATATGAAAAAGCAATGCACCATAGGTTATGTGAGTTCTTAAATAAAAATAAAATAATTAAAGAAGAACAGAATGGCTTCCAAAAGGGCAAGTCAACAACTCTTGCAACCTTCTCTCTTGTTAAATCCATTACGGAAAATATAGATAGAAAGAAGCCCGTGACTGTAGTTTTTCTTGATATGAGTAAGGCGTTTGATCTAGTTAATTACGAGAAGCTACTTGATAAGTGTGAGCGATACGGCATCCGAGGGCCGGCCTTAGATTGGCTACGAAGCTACCTCTACGGCCGAACGCAATGCGTAGAAGTGTCTCGCGTGAATAAAAAACTAGTATCAACGGCATATAGGTCTCATTTCAAGCACAATACATCAGGAGTACCACAGGGTAGTATTTTGGGTCCTCTTCTTTTTCTCCTCTACATAAATGACCTACCAAGTGTCACCACTCATAAATGCGTACTATTTGCCGATGATGTTTCAGTAGTAATTCCCAGCAATAGCAAAATCAATCACGAAAATGAAGTAAATTCTACACTAAATAGCATAGTTAATTGGTTAACGCATAACGACCTGAAGGTAAATTTGTCGAAAACTAAATACATAAATTTCAATAACTACAAACAAATTCCAAATAATATCAACGTTACATTTGAAGGAGAAAAAATAAATAAAGATGAAAATATAAAATTTCTAGGACTTACCTTGGACAAACATTGCAACTGGAAGTTACATATTAATAATATATGCAAAAACCTAAATAGATTTGTTTACGCTTTATGGCAACTAAAGATAACCGTCAACGAAAAAGCAGCTCTAACTGCTTATCATGGTCACGTAGGATCTGTACTGAGATATGGATTACTGTTATGGGGTAACTCAACACACATTAGTAGAGGGTTCATTATGCAGAAAAAGTGTATCAGAGCAATAAGCGGCGTCGGGCCTTTTGAGACATGTAGACCCCTTTTCAAAAAACTAAATGTATTGACTTTGGTATCTATGTACATTCTAGAAATAGGATTTTTTGTAAGGAACCAGACACAATTGTTTACCAAGGCAAGCGAAAATTATAAATATAAGTCAAGGGATCCTACTAAGTTAAAAATAGATACATGTAGAAGCACATTTCATAAAAAAAACAGCCTAATGATGTCTATTAAAGTGTTCAACAATATCCCACGCTCATTAAGAGAACTCCCTTTAAATCAATTTAAAAAAAAGTTAAAACGATGGCTGATGGAAAAATGTTTTTATACATTAAGTGAGTTTTTTAACTATAAAATGTATTAATAACTATAAACTCACTAAGCACCTACTTACCTAGTAAGTAATCTAATTTCGCATACCTTGTACAGGTGAGATGTGTTAAGCTCTATAATTTTTTGTAACATCTACTATGTATTCCATATCTCCTGCGAATAAATATTTCTATTTCTATATCTGAATTTATGACGTAGAAAGATAAAGCAAGGTTTTTTTATTTAAATAATGCAAGTTTAACATAATTTATTTTTGTTTTAAGTAGAGTCTTCCTAGCCCGTCTGCGATCAATTTACCTTCGTACTTATCCTACTTACCTACCAATTAATGCAATGAATGCCAATTTTATTAGCATTATATAATCTTATCACTACATAGTATAAAACAAAGTCGCTTCCCGCTGTCTGTCTGTCCCTATGTATGCCTAGATCTTTAAAACTACGCAACAGATTTTAATGCGGTTTTTTTTAATAGATAGAGTGTTTCAAGAGGAAGGTCGTAAGCTATAAAACGTACACGTGCGAAGCCGGAGCGGGTCGCTAGTCTGAGGAATAAATCTTAAATTTTATTATACAATATGTAACAAAAACCCTTGTTGTTTCTTCTACCTACTTGTTAAGAATCGGTATACATATAATAAAGCAAGTCATTTATAAAAAACTGTTCAACAAAAATAATTAAAATAAATTTTTAATTATTAATATTTGTACCTAATGTAACTGATTTCTTAATGTCTGTCGCATCAAAGAAAGCCGCCGAGCTCGTAGGCTATTTAGCGAAATAAAGATGTACTTGTAAATTCAGAGAATGTAAACATTTTTTTGAATGTGTCGATTTTAATAGTTATTTCATTTTGACCTCTCGACTAGACAATGCTTAATCTTTTTAAATTAAAATTCCATCAATGTTGTGCTTGTAGATAAAAGTATACGTGCCTAAAAGGAACAACAGGGTTTTTGTTACTTAATGTATATCAATTCTTCTGTTAGAAACTGATTACTTTCCAATGGAAAATGTACCTTCAAAAAGCAATATTGCAATAGGGTATTTGACTGAAAAAATCTAATTAGTCCGAAAATTAGATTATCAAAAAAAATATTTGACCCGTATTTTTTCTTTTGTTACATAAACCAAAATTGACGAATATACGACACTTTTAAAATTGGCAAAATGTCACAAGCAAGTACAATTTTTTCTTGTTTGACGTCACAAGCCCCCACTCTCGAGTTTTGATGCGTTTTATCTTTCCAAACATTCATAGATTTAACAAAAGAAAAAATACGTGTCCATTATTATTCAAAATTAACTGGCGGACTAATTGGCTTTGCAATTTATTAGTGCTAACATGCTTATTGCAGTTTCAAACCTTCGCAAACCTTGCATCTATAACTACTCCGAAGAATATTTTACAAAAATTTTTTTTTTTTTTTAAATCCAGGTAATTGCGAATAGGACTCGCGCCCTGGAGCCCAATTCTCCTAAAACAAATCTTTATAATCGCAACCGAACCAAAGCCGAACCGTTCATTAAGACAGTTTTCAATTTCAAAAGCTGTCAAATTGTTTGACACAAAAAAAAAACAATAATTTTGACAGTTTTCGTAAACAAAAACTGAGTGACGGTTGCGGTTCGTTTGCGTTTACATTAGATTAAGAAGTTTTTACGGCAATAAAGTCGCAAGATTTGGCTTTATATGGGCGCAGGAACATTTTATGACTACCAGTAGACATGTCGAGTTTGGACTCGTTTGATTGATTTTGATGAGATCTATTAAAAACGTACAGTGGTGAGGGTCTCATGATGAAGCCGGAAGGTGGGTATTGAAACCCCTGACGGTAAGTAGAAGACATGTCGAGTTTTGACTCGTTAGGTCTGTTCCTATAAGGTCTAAACAAAACGTATGTTGATGACTTTTATTTTGATGTTATACACAACTTCCTCCACAAAATCGAATAACCTTATATGGGGAATTGGCCTATTAAAGTAGGCAGACTATCAGTTACACATTGTCATTTCACTAGCCTACAGATGTCCACTGCTGGCCATCTACCTCATTATAAACCACTACCATGAAGGTCGTGACAAACCAAGAAAAGAAAAGAAAGAATGTAAAGGAAAAAACATGTATTGTAGTCTAGTTTAACATTTTCTTTTATTTTTAAGCACATTTCTCTTCTTTCTTTTCAGTTCCATCACCTAGTCTCTTCATCACTGAGCTTATCAAATCTGGCTTGGCTTCTCTCAAATCGTACGCCCAACCCCTCTTTTCAAAAAATCTTATAAACCAGGAAGAAAAGTTCAGTGGATCACAGTATTCAGCTGCCTTGAAATCGTAGGGAAATGTATGGTGGTAGTTGTGCCAACCTTCCCCAAACGTGACGGTTGAGACGAATCTATTTTCTGCCGGAATGATGTTTCTGAAATGTTGAAAAAGATTGCATAAGCATAACACGTTCCAGGACACTCCGTCGAGAGGCGGGATCTGATTTTTCATCAAAATGTCAACACGAATCTTCCATACATTTTGACTCAACGTCTGAAGACGTTATGTAAAATCATGCACATTTTATTTTGAGTGATACGACACACCGCTTCTCGACGTGTCCGGCGGGACTGAGGCAAGGGGAATGTACACGCACACACCCGCCGTGGAACGTTGTGTCACAACGTAGGTACTGCACGCTTACATGTGTGCGCAGAGACCATATTGGTGACTTGTAAAAGCTACCCCAGGTGTCAGCACAAGGCTAAGATATCTCGCACTATGACACATGTACGTCACGTTCATGAAACTTCCATTGCCGGCGCCCGGTTGTCGACGTAGTGGCTTTCATTGAAGCTCAAAGACAATCGTCGACAGGCGTTGTGCTGCATCGCATTGGATTTCTATACCCGCGCTACGACGTAATGTCCCGGAACGTGATAATTGTCCATTATTGTCCCACTGCTAGGCAAGGGCCTTTTCTCAGAATGAGAAGGATTTAGTCTTAGTCTACCACGATGACCTGGTGCGGGTTGGCAAGCTACACACACCGTCGAGAACTTTACGTAGCCAGCCCTCTCAGGTGAGCTAGTTTCCTGACGATGTTTTCCTTTACCGTTAACGCAAGTGAATGAGATGAATGAATTAGAAAAGTGTTTTTTTTAATGAAGACGTAGTCTGTAATTTGTTCGGTAGTGAAACTTTGCAGCATGAAAAAGTAGAAAATAGTTGATTACTGTTGCCAAATACCAAAATGTTGTTTTTGCTTTATTTTGCCTTTTCCCCTTGCACATTTTTGGGAAGGCTAGGAAGCTGTTAACTCCTTCTCTGCTTTCCCGCAGCAGTCGCCATAGGAGCCAAGTAATTTTCAAGACTTAAGTCTCAATAAAAGTCCTTTGTAAAGCAGAAACTTTGCAATAAGAGCGGTTACGCACTGCATCTTCCGTGTGGAAGATGTCCAGACCTTTGAAAGGCATACGGAGGACACAGGTCCAACGCGCAGAGAACTTTAATCTAAAATGGGATGGGGCACCAACTGGGGACTATCCATGGCTGCACTATTGGAGTACAGTCATGGACCGTCCCAGGTGGGTGCAAGACTATTGTAAAACATGATAAAAAATATCTGGTCTATGGGGAGGGGTGTTAAATGGACTATTTAACTTCTATTGCCGGAAGAAAACGGCGTTTGCCTTTTAAATTTTAAATTAAATTGTGTTGGCAGACGGTGACTCGCCAGCTCACTAGCTGGGTCCCCTAAAAAGCCGCCAGTACATAGGCGAAGGAAGCAACAAACGTGTGAGTGGCTAGAGGTGTAGAGAAGTGCGGCCCCGGTTTCGCCATCGCGGGTCTAAAAGACCCGGAGTGAGTTTCCCCGCTATTATGCCATTAGACACTTCCACCCCCGAGCATATAGTGGCCGGCCGATAAAGGCAAGCCAGGGTTGAGAGACCTGCGGGCACTCTTGGGGTTCCACTCTAGCCAGCCAATAAATGCAAACTGGAGAAGAGGCCCTGACCGACTCTCTGAGGCAATAAGGTACGCAGTGTCGCCACTCACCAACAGCTCACCACGAGCTGCCCTGCGGTTTGTAAGCTTTTCAGTAGACCTCATTACACATTTCTTATTATATTATGGGGTTGTAGAAAGCTAGTCTAATGTTCCCTCCGGTTTTAAGTTAATCTCATGGTGAGGTAACGCCTTTCCCAGAGGGGGTATATTATTAGTATTATTAATGTAGACTTACTTATTATAAGGCTTATATCCATACGCATGAGCAAGGCTGTTTACTGTCATTTCACCATGAAAAATTGCCCAATATCTTATAACGCATTGCCAAGCCACTGCACATTTCCATTCTTCATTCAGCAGGTATATATTGAATGTCGTCGGCAGGATATAGCAGAATATAATTTTTAAGGGTAGGGTATACCTGTTAAATTATTATTCTATTAAAATGTATACAAACGTAATAAATTTACGTTAGTGTCGCCCAAATACAAGATCAAGACAAGGCTAAAGGTCATGGCATAGTAGACCGGCATAGCAACTGCACAGCTGCAGCATGGCGTCACCTCGAATTTAGGCTACGGCTAGCCGCCAGCGCACCAACTATGCGTCGTCCACGAGATGCAAGCTCGCAGTCCGCGCGCCGGCCGCGAGGTGCAAGCTCGCAGTCCACGAGGTGTAAGCTTGCTGTCACCGCGAACACAATTGTTATATAATGGCACTAGCTTTTGCCCGCAGCTTTGCTTGCGTGTAATTTTAAACCCACGTTTACCCCTTTTCTAAGTGTACCTAGCTGTAAAATCAAAAAACTTCGGCTTTTATTATTATTTTGAAGAGTGTATAAACACTGGCATAAGCCAAATTTCAAGTTAATTACCCCTGGATTAAGGATTTTCATACAAATGTTAACAACCCATTTCACCCCTTTAGAGGTGCAATTTCTAAAAACGTTCAAACACGTATATGTTTATTTCTAATCAGAACTCTAGATATTTAATTCCATGATTCTTACTTCAAAAGTACCAGATTTCTCATATAAACTTTCAACATTGACTTCACCCCCTTAGGGGTTGAATTTCGAAAAATCCCTTCTTAGTGGATGCCTACGTTACAAAAGGAACCTACTGTCAAAATTTCAAGTTTTTAACCCCAGCGGTTTAGGCTGTGCGTTGATAGATCAGTCAGTCAGCTTCTCCTTTTATAAATATAGATTTGTGATTGAACACGCCTAGGACTTGCATTCGCCGGCGACTAGGAGTCGGCGCGCCGTAAGCACGCAGTCGGCGCTCTGTAAGCACGCAGTCGGCGCTCTGTAAGCACGCGGTCCGCTCGCTTGCAGCACGCTGTCTGCAAGTCGAGTTGTATGGCAGCGGCAAGCGCGCTGACTGCCCGCCGTTGGCTTTTTCATATTGACGCTATGAAATATATTATACGACACACGATTTAATGCTCTAATTTGAATGACAAGCTAATTGCTGGGTTGGAGCGGTGCCGTTGCGGTGCCGGTATAGTGTGCCATGAGCTTAACGCAGTTTTGGTCTTGGTCTCAAGTCAGTACACCTGCATTCTAATTGCGCAATACACTCGTAATCGCTATGGTTTTGATTTTGACCGATCAACAATATACAATGCGGATTACATAATTATGGAGAAGTCGGACGAGTGTTTTGCACAATTAAAACACTTGTATTATATTGCGGAACACACCGAAAACAATTATTGTATGCGCACCCACTTAGAACAATAGTTCGCATCACTCGGCCGAACTTCAACTGGCGACCGTTCCAAAAATTCCTTCGGGGTAATTCCATATGTTTGGCTTGTATAATAGCCTATTCTTTCCCGCGCATATTGAATATAGACATTGAATGTTACAAATATTTTTTTTTGTTTTTTTTTTGGAACGCTTCGATGACTCATCGTCCCGATTCGGGACCGGTGCCAATCGCGCAGATTTTTCGGACGCGCGCCAGTAGAGAGGCTAAGCTTGTATAAATACAGTGCAGCTTGGTCATAACAACCTTAAATGCTCCGTCAAAGAATTTCAAACTTACTTTTCTTGAAACATGATAATTTTATCACCTTCAATGTCACTCATATCAATCTTTTTGCCTTGTTCCTTAACTGCTTTATTCTTTTTCATCATCAGCCAGCCTATGTGGGAGAAGAATAATCCACGGTTCACATTGTGTGGGTCAGCTTCTGTGTCACTAAACTTATGGTGGAGACGATGGTCACGAACCCACTGGTAAATGGTGTTCTGAAATCAATATGGTTTTATACAGGTTTACTGGAAACTGGACGTATTCATTGCACTGCGTTATAAGTAGCTATCCAACGAGATATAGACATACAAAAAATATTTTGAAATTATTGAAAACTGTCTTATTATGTACGATTTTCACCAACCGGGCCACGCAGGAGCGCAGCGCAGCGCGTCGCAGCGGATGTTCGAGCACGCGCCAGTAGCCGACCGCGTCCGCCCGACGGCTACAATCTGCTGGAACCCGGGCGCATGCACGCGCGTACTCGTGTATCCACTATCGCAGTCAGTTTATACATGCGGTGTGGCCGAGCGGAGCCCACCGGACGCGACGACAGCCGAGCGCCGCCGTCCACGTACGCGAGGAGCCGACCGGCTGCCGCGGCATACGCGCGGATCTAACCGAGTTCTAAGCAGTGTAAATTCCACGCAAACATGAAACTTAACTATTGTATAGAAGACTGAATTTCTTTTAGAACAGTGTGAATGCGCTCCGGCGCGGCCTGTTTGGTAGAAATTGTCCATAATACTGGCAAAGGTGATTTCTGAAAAAAAAAATTACAAGCACGCAGGCGGCCCGTAAAGTGCAATTGATTGCATAATCCTCGCGTAGAAATAAAACAACAGTCTCTCGGGTACCAACTGTATTCTAAATCCAGGAAACCAAGCGACCGACATGTTTCTTGAAGCCCCAGCGACTGTCCAAGGTGAAGCCATGATATCCTTCATACTCCGACCCATCTGGTCTTGCTCATCACGTTGTTATTTTAAAGATAAATAATGTTTAAGGTGCTTCCCCTACCGAAATTAAACAGTTCAGAAAAAAAACATAATTTCTGTCAACACACAACATATTGAAATTTCGTACGTACACTTCAAGCTATGCAAAACCAGTATACGCTGACCATTACTTGTGCGAAAAGATTATACAAGGCGACGCCAAGATAAACTGGTTTTGCATAGCTTGATATGTAGCCGTGTGTACAACATTTTAGTCAAGTGTTGTAGAAATTTTCGAACACCAAAAAACAACACTCGACATCCTAGGTTAGAAGTTTTAGTAATTAATGCTAAAAAACGGCCGGGTACTTATCGCTAAAACATTGAATCCAGAAGCTCTAGTGTTGATATTTGTTGTTCGAAAATTTCTACAACACTTGACTAAAATGTTGTTCGTAGGGTGACCGGAGATTGTCGCACGCCCTCCAGCGGCGCCCGATGCGTCTGGCGCGGGAAGGGAGAGTGGTCCCCGCCTCTCTCTCCCTCTCCGTTCCCTCCTTGGTCGCCATCACCACCTCACAAAAGGAGGCAACGGACCCTCCTGCATGGAAGGCAATCACTGCTTTTGAAAAAAAAAAAACACACTATATCCAGGTTTATTTTTTGTTTTATACTATGCGTGTGCGTTTTTTTTACTCCTTGCGAAAATACTTTTTTATTTCATTCTTTCTTTTTCCTACAACTTTTCAGGTTATTTGAAAATCAACCCCTACGGGGTAAAGGGGTAATAAAGTTTAAATTGAAAGAAATAAACTTTTCCTCTCTCTTTAAAGTTTAAATTGAGAATACGATTTATGCGGCACAGCTAGAGTTACATACAGTCAAGAAATACAAAGAAAAAATGTTCAACTCACCTGACCACACGAGCAAAAAGCCCACACTAGAAAAATTTTTAGTCCCGTATTCACTTTGTAGGATTTATGCGTGAATAATCTATGGACTCCACAGGTGATTCCCATACCAAATAGGATAAACGTAACGCACGCTGAAAATAAATTAGTTATTAATAAAAACTTACTGAAGCCTTATTTAAACAATGTCAGATGGCGTTTATCTAAGTAATCGTACGTTTTGACAGAATTTCTATACAAAAGCTGTCAAAACGTTTAATTCATTCCTACGATAAAAGTTATCCGTTCTTGGTTAAATTGGCTCTAAACAACCCTTATTACGTTGTAATACTTTTAATAGGAACTGTGTCTTTTCTGAATATACATGCGCGAAAGTGAGCAGAGCAAAGACAAAATGACTTATTTAGACAAGAAGGACTTTGAAGATGGCTCAGGGTGGTGACCGGCTACCCATCGCCCGACCAGTAACAGTCCCGAGAAGGCGGCGCCGTGTTTCGCGCGCGCCTCTGCAGAAGACGTAGGCCAAGGCCTCAAAGAAATAGAGGTCCGCCAGGAGCTAGCGGACCGAGGCCTGCCGAGGTTGCGGTGCATACAGCAGCTGCGAATACCGCGACTCCGGCCAAGGGTCAGGAGAAGGAACACCGTGGGTTTTTAGCTGGTAAGAGTCCGGCGCCATCCCCGGGCGAAGAGTATCCATGAGAAATATAAAACGATAAAAAAAAGTGTTGTGACCGGCTTGCATGCAGCTGCAAATCCTGCAACCTCGGCCAAAGGTTAGGAGAAGGAACACCGTGGGTTTTTCACGAGCATAACCCTTTGCATTCCCTGAGCGAAGGCTAAAAATAAGGAATAGACGAAGAGAAAAAAAAAGGTTGTTGACCAGAACCACAACGACTAGTTCTAGATCCATCGTGTTTGGAATGGATATCAAGGATCGACAGCCACATGACAAGGAAGAGAGTATTTTTAGCAGACTTCAAAAAGGAGGAGGTTCTCAATTCGGGTGTATGTTTTTTAAAAATTTTTGTTACCTCAGTACTCTGTCATTTATGAACCGATTTGAAAAAATATTTTTTTTTCGAAAGGGTATATATACTTCCCGTTTGGTCCCATGTAAATTTTGTTATGATTAGACCATGAACTTCAGAGATATGGAACGAAACTCCTCATCGGATCAAAGCAAAATTCTCAAATAACTAATATTGCTTTGTTTATACAAGGTTAGTCGGAAAGGGGGTACAATCCGAAGCCCACTTATAGTATCGCTGATAACTGTTTGAAAGCAAGTGTTAAAATTTTAAAATTCGATATTTTTTTTTTCCAAATAAAATGATTTTCATTTTAGTTTCATCAAAAAATCTTCATCCCTGCTTTAGTTACAAATTCAGAAAATGATGCTTCTAATTCATGACCTCAAATATGACCAAAAATGTAAACACAGCTGATCGTAACTGGGGATAGATAGATTTTAGAGATTTTTTTTTGAGATATTTGAACATCGGTTTCTCTTAAACTATCGACTTTTGGGAAAAGTTGTAGAACAAAAGTTATTTCTTATTATGTGTACTTTAACACCCTTTCGGATTAGTACCCCCTTTCTGACTAACCTTGTATATTTTGTTGGTAACTGACTTCTGGAAAAGAGGAGGGGATGCGTTGTGTTCCCCCGTTTTGGAATGTTTTCATTATATCGTGTAAGGTATCATTTGAAAGGGCTTTATACCCGACTACGTCAAAGCCAAAAAGAAGGGTTATGAAGAGGAGGAAGTTTAATTTATGGCACTAAAACGTATATAATAAAAAATAATCTTTAAAAAAGTAAAAACCGACTTCAAAAAAAACTGAAAGGAGTAAAATAATTACTATAATATAAAAATTAACAGTTTCAGAAGTCGGTGCAACTCATTGAAACAAATAGAAGCCACCGACTTCTGAAACTGTTAATTTTATATTATAGTAATTATTTTACTCCTTTTACTTTTTTTTTGAAATCGGTTTTTACGTTTTTTAAAGTTTATTAAATTTTAGAAATATTGAATTAAATTGTGAATTTGATAGCCAGGATTAGGTTACCAGGGTTAGGTTAGAACCAAGAACTTACCGAAAATAAATGTTATTATCTTCAAAGGAAAAGCGTAAAGCCAGCACCAGTATAATCCAAAAATATGATATCCAATAATAAGGATTGCAGTTGACCATTTAATTTCATTTTTAAAACCCAAACTATTTTCGAAATCTTTTAATAATGATTTAATACGCATTATGGTCATCTTTGACAAAGTTCGCGAATCAAATGATGATATTATTATAGAATCCAACTACGTTTAATAAACAGATTGACGTAACAAAATACATGCAATTTCAATAAACGCAGTTGATTTCGTAACAGGAAATGATTTATAAATGGATATTAATTCAATTCAATTCAAATACTTTATTTGCTAGAACATGGTCAACAAACACACAAACTCAGGACCTAACAATTAAATTACATACCTAGATAAACACACACACACACAGTTTTATATAATTGCAAAAATGTTATTTTATACAGTTGTAGTCCATAAATTGTTTAACACTATAATACGTTTTGTTTAATAATATATTACCTATGTAACTGTTTTTTAAACAATGTAAGGCGTTGTTGAGCAAGGCATTGAGGAAGATGATTAAATATTTTAATACACATACAGTACACGTTTCTTTTTTATATTTCTAAATGTATTGGGGGCATGCGTAATCTGTTTTTGTGTCTGGATCGGCTATTCACATTATCACTAAATTTTTCAAAGAAATGGGGATACTTCCTTACAAATAAACAGATTTCGAATATATATAGACAGGGTAATGGTAAGATTTGTAGTCTTTTAAATAGGGGTTTACAACTATCTAAATAGTGGGCATCACATATTGCTCGGATACATTTTTTTTGAGCTTTAAATACTCTATCAATTTCTACAGAGTTACCCCATATGATGATACCGTATCTAAGAACTGACGATACATATGCGTGATAGGCCACCATTGCTGTTTTCAAATTAACAATTTGTCTGATTCTTTTCAGTGCATAAACAAACCGGTCTATTTTATTAACAATTTTTTCTACATGAGGTTTCCAGCTACAAAGTTTATCTACTGTTATACCCAAGAATACACATTCATTGACAGTAGTTAGGTCTTGGCTTTTGTATTGTATATCGAGTTTTGTAGTGTGTGAATTGAATGTCTGAAAGTTTATGATGTTTGTTTTTGTCATATTTATTTTTAGGTTATTATGTTCCAGCCAGCTGATGGCGTGATCTAAACTGCTTGAAATTTCGTTTTCAAAATTTTCTTTACTGTGATCTTTAATTATTAATGTTGTGTCGTCAGCAAACAATATACAGTCTTTTTTAATTGCGTCAGGAAAATCGTTAATGTATATGAGGAATAAGAGCGGTGCTAAAATGCTTCCCTGAGGAGTGCCTACGGGATTATTTTGCTTAAAATGAGACCTAAAACTTTTTTGTTCACGCTGACTAGTTCTTACTATCTCAACACATTGTTGTCTTTCCTCTAAATAACTTTTTATCCAGCAGTTAGCGTTACCACGTATTCCGTATGATGAAAGTTTAGATAAAAGCTTTTCATGACAGACAAAGTCAAATGCTTTCGTCATATCTAGAAACACAGCACCAATTTTAGACTTATTATTTAAACTATTAGTTATCTCTTTGATCAGCGAGAAGCATGCTAAAGTAGTAGAGCTATTTTTCCTAAATCCAAATTGTTCATTTTTGAGTATGTTACACGACGTCAGAAAGCTTTCTATTTTGGAATACATAACTTTCTCGAACACTTTAGATAATACTGGTATTAATGTTATCGGCCGATAGTTGTTCATATCAGTTTTCCCTCCTTTTTTATATAAAGGCTTAACAATGGACTTTTTTAATCGCTTAGGGAAAACACCTTCTGTTAGAGATAGATTAATTACATGAGTTAAGGGGGGAACTAAACTAATTGCACACCTTTTAAGTACTTTAGTGCTAACTTCGTCATAACCTGTAGAGTTAGTGTTTTTTAAGGCTTGAATTATTTTGTAGATGTCAAAGTTGTCTACTGGGGTCAGGAATATGCTTTTTGGGTTTTCAGATAAACTTTTTATTTTGGTACTATTTATGTGTGTATTATTATTATTAGTCAATGATATATAGAAGTCATTAAACAGCTCACATATTTTGTCTGGCATGTCATATGATTTACTTTTAATTTTTATTGTATCTATTTCTGAATTAACATTTATATTAGTAGTATTTTCCTTAATTAATTGCCACGCTGCTTTACTTGCGTTTTTTGATTTACTCATATATTTCATACTATTTAACTGTTGTGCTTTGAGTATACATTTTTTCAAAATTCTGTTATAATTGTCATACATTTTTTTATTATGTTTTTTATTGTGTTTACATAAGTGATATTTTAAGTGTAATGTCTTTTTTTTGATGCAACAGCGCTTAATAGCTTTTGTTAAGCCTCTGTTTTTTATGTTTTTGTTTACGGTTTTTATTTTAATAATGGGAAAACAAAGTTTGTAGAAGAGAGTTATCGTATCATGTAGAGAGTCGAAAGCATTGTTTGTTGTTTGACATTCATATACATCGGAAAACGATAAGTTAGAAATATAGTAAAAAAATTTGTTCACATTTTCATCGCTAAGGTCTCTAATATATTTAAACCAGAACTTCGAACTACTGTCCTTTACTTTTTGGTCGATTTCTAAATTAACTGTTAAAGATTGTGCCGATTCATGATCTGATAAAGCTAAATAGTGAATTGCGGATTTAGCATTGTGTAAGTTACTCACTATTAGGTCTAGGCATGAGTTTTTTCTTGTGGGTAATTCGACATGGTTTTTAAGATTGTTATTTAATAAGATAGATGTTAAATCGTTGGACAGTTTTGTTCGTTTTAGAATGTCTATGTTCCAGTCACCACACATTATAATTTTCTTATTTTTATTTTTAAATAGATTGTTAGTGAGTAATTCTAAACTATCAAGAAATATTGTTGCGTTTGTTGAGGGCGTTCTATAAATACATACTACAATAAGATTAAATTTTATTATTTCTATAGCACAATATTCGAATTGAAATGGAACTTGTGGAATTGTAATGTTAACTTCTTTATACTGGAGATCATTTTTGATTAAGATACACGAGCCTCCTCGGCGCTGATTTATGCGTGAGTAAAAAGATACTAGTCTGTAATTATTTAATATAAGATTTGATTCGTTACCTCGCTTAATGAAAGTCTCTGTAAAACATATTATGTCAACTGAACCTAGCTCTTTTTGTAGATCATCTATGGCAAGCTCAATAAATTCTTGTTTATTTAATATTCCTGCTATATTTTGATGGATTAATGTGATTGCCTGCTGCTTAATCTGATTTGCGAAATAAACACATATTCTTATCTGACTCTGATCTACTTATTTTCTCAAAATATTTAGTAATTTTAGTTTGTATAGTATGTTGGGGGTGGATTATGTTATGCACTAAGTTTTCTTGGTTAAAATTTAAACTGTCGTGTTTGGTTTTGTATTGACTGAGAAATTCATTGTGATAGCGCTGGTAATCAATTTCAGAGTTGAGTTTTTGGCAAAGATGTATGATAAATTTTTCTTGGTAGTTTAGTGTGGGGTAGCGATCATTGTAATAGTTATGGTATGAATTGTGCATTTTTAGGTATTTACAGTTTTCGTAATTTTGAACTATTAATTCCAATTTACTATTCAGCATAGATTTGTTTAGGTATGGATTAAATTGAATATTTGTTAAGAATACAGTATGAGAATGCAGTTTACATAATATATTGCATATTTCGGTTATAAACTTATACGGCTGCTTATCATTCGAACCTATTACTAAAACAATAATATCATTTGGGGTCAAGTCATTAAGGAAATTGTCATTACAGCTGCTTAAAATTTGTGTGCTGGTTGCATTTGGTTTGATAATTGACGTTATAGTGTAGTTGTCATTCCATTTATTGTGTCTAGCTTGAATCATCCCTGTTGCTAAATTTCTGGCTTGTTGATCCCCTAGAATTATTATTCTTTGTTTACACTTTTGTTCTGGTTTATCAAGGTTCTTCTTACTTGACGACTGCTCTTTAGAATCTAATTCATAATCTTTGCTACAGGTGGCGACATCTATTGGTAATAAAGTAGCATTGTTGTCATTATTTTCTTCTTTTCCATTGTTATTATTTTCTTCTATTTCAGTCGATATGATTCCTTTATTTACGACTTTTCTATTCTTCTTTTTTTGTGCAGAATTTTTGATGTCAGGCGAACCATAACAAATGTCTTTGTATTGTGATATTTTCTTCTGTTGTTCTATAGTTTAGTAGTAGTTTAGTAGTAGTTTTAGTATTAGCAACCTATTATAATATATTTTACCTATTAAAATAGTTATTTTTATAACTTATTATCAATGATTACTTGCAAATTATTTACTTCCAAGCTGGTACCCGCGACTTTGCCTGCGTGGACTTACAATAAAGAAATTCAAAGCTAAACTAGTGTTATTATGGAAAGAAAATTGCAAATCATCCCACGGGAACGCATTACTGGGATAACAACATGGTCTATCTGTATGCCAAATTTCATCCAAATCCGTTCAGCCGTTTATGTGTGATTGAGTACCAAACATCGATCCATCTTCACAAAATTTCACATTTATAATTATTAATTTAAGACTAATGCTACTTAGAGAAAAAAAGTGTTTAGTTTTAAAATCTTTTTATTGGAGTGCTTTTGGATACACAATATTTTTGGTTTTTCAAGTGTGTGTGGAATAAGTCAGACAATTTCCCGACACGTGAGGAAGCCACATACAGTTTTCCATGTGAGAAGCATGGATTTTCCGAATTTGGTCCACACACTTGTAGCGATTGTTTTGCTTTGTTTTTGAATTTCCAAAAAAACCTCAAACACGTGTATATTTATTCCTCACCAGAAGACTAAACATTTAATTCCATGCTTCTTACTTCAAAATTACCAGATTTCTCATAAATAGGTACTTTCAACCTTGTATCTTCCCCCTCTGAGAAAGGCGTTACCTCACCATGAGATTAACGTAAAACCGGAGGGAACATTAGCTTAAAACCGGAGGGAATAGCTTTCTAAAAACCCCATCATTATTATTTAATAACGGATCTCACCGATGGCAAATTTAAATCTTACGTTAAATCAGTTCTCATTAAAAAGGCATAGGTATTATAAGGGGCGTCGCTCACACGAGCTGGAGTCGAGGCAGCGCGTCAAGGCGCGGGCGCACAAGCGGCGCGCCGCTTCTACGTTTTCTTTAGGAATAAATGGCAGTGCGCTCATATACTAGAGTCGCGGCAGGGGTGAGGTGGTGGCGGCGAAAATCTCTAGGGTAACAACCCCTATGAACGCGACGTTGCGATTTTTGTCATACCTTGGTCATGCCATACCCCACTCGTCGTATGTCGTGTTTTGTGGTGGAGGTTCGTGAAGTGACACGATAATTTAAAGCTCTTATAATATAGCTCGACTCTTATAATATAGATAATTTAGCTCGACTTAAGGTATTGTTTACAAGGAAATATTTAAATTGATTGATTTATTTTGTTCCAAAAAATAAAACATTTGAATTGGACCTGGTTGATTTAACATTATTGACTCATAATACCATCAGAAAGGCGTGGTTAAAATCTTTTCCGTACCTCGGGCCGACGGTGTTTATAGTACAGGACAGAGTAATTTTTTTTTTTTGGCTTCCGAAGTTTTATCATTTTACTACAGATTAGTAATATTTACACAAACAATATTTACAATATTACAGACAAAAGAATTAGGTTTGGTGGCAGCAGAGGATGCAAAAAAAACCAATTCAATTTGATTAAGTTTAATGTTAAAAGGAATTAAAGTATTACAATAATATTCTATTTCTAACTATAATTAATATTGTATTAATCAGTCAGCGATTGACCAAAGAATGTTATGGAAAAATACATATTTCGCGTAAGCGGTGTCGCATTCGACACGGGTTGCAGCGTCAGCTTCTAGGTAGCGCGCTGTTGTTGTCGTGTAGAATCAGGGCATTGCATACTAGCGATTTCCCTTGACTATGCTTGCGTAACACCTCCCCCCGTAGAACAGCGACTATTGAAGACCTTGGTCGTAAATTGCGCTGGGAGATGATCGGGTGATCGGCTCCTTTGAGTGTCTGGAACAGCATAGATGCCCTGTGGTTGCATCTCCTTAATATCAGATTGTCTTCTCTTCAGATGATATCTTCGGTACGTTATGCCACCAATGAGTACGCATGCACCGAATAGTAACACGTATAGCGGTATAGTTGTGTGATATAGACTAATGTTCGAACTCGTGTCGAGACGTGTTGGCGGTTGCAGTAAAATCTCCTTATTAGTAGCGTGGAGATTATCCAAGTTAATAGAGTTAAGCTTGAACAGTGGGCGTGTTACTGGGTTAGGTATGTCTTCCTTAGGGACGTCTATTATCTTCAGGGCTTGACCCTTCAATCGGTCGTTGAAGTTTGATATAGTGAACTCGGCTGTCTTGATGAAACAGTTATGAGGAATTATTGCGAGATAACTTCCTTGTAGTATCTTGTAGAGATCTTGTTCGCAGGATAGGCGTATTTTTGTCGGAGCTGGGAGACTGATAGTGTAATGGCGATCGTCGAGTTTCTCGTAAGCTGGTTTCTGTAGAGATATGGTGACTGGCTCGCATGCTGGAATTCTCTGCTGCGTAGTGATGAGGGTTGCAATACAGTCCGGCGACGTTCGGCTATGTACGTTGTGTATCTCTTCACATAGATACCCTTTAGTGGACTTCGGGCATTCAGCCTCTATGTACTTGAAATCTTTCGAATGGATAGCAAGGAATTGGAGATGAGGGGTAAGGATTTCATGATGTTTGTTAGGAACGATGGATATCTTATACAAATCATATACCTGGGGTAAGATGATAGGGAATTTATAGACTATAACTATTTCATTACCTACATAATATGAGCCTAATTGTATGACGTCGTAATATTCTCGGGCTCCTATATTTAATACTTGATTGCTACTGTAAAGGCTATGCAATTTATTGATTATAGTCCTAATGGAATTTAAACTTATGACATCGTGGTGTGCTGTGGACGTTCTTATAAATGCTAGTACATTCTGTAACTTTGATATCTCTTGCGACAACATATCAACGTTGTCGCTGACTATTAAGATAGTTTGCCCTAAATGAGCATATTGAACTAATTCTTGTTTGCCTTTATCAAGACTCTGACTGATATTCCTAACTAGAGCTACTAATTTGTTCTGATTATCTACAATATTATCTATTACCTCAGAGTGTTGAGTTGTCCAATTTTTAGTCAGGCTCACGTGATTGTTAAATTCTGTTAATAATTTGTTTTCATTCTCTTGAAGCGATTTTATAGCGTTATTGTAGTACACCGCATCTGTATAATCAAGATTGCCAGTTATACTTTTTACAATGGAGCCGAGACCATCTACGAGACCTCTTTTAGTACGGCTGATTTCAAATGACTGCAGTTGCTCGAGAACAGTTCGAAGCTTATTTTTAAGATACTCAATGTGAGGTTCGAATAAAGAGAGCGTTTTATTATTGAGGTTGGGGCTTAATTCATTTAGTTGGTCATGAACAGCAGTTATTTTATCCTGTAGTTCCTGCAGGTTTATATGTTGTAAAAATGAATGATAGTGAGATACTATACTGCAGGGGCCTAATTTGAAAGGTAATACGCCGGGACCATCGTCGAGATCTTCAAGTTTTATCTCTTGCATTTGAACCGCATGCAGGAGCAGGTGGAGTATCAGGAGAGTCCTGCAACAATTGAGCACTTTTAGGTACTCTCTTTAGTCGGGACTTAGCAATGGGTCCGCGTTTTTTGCGTGTATATATATGTATTGGCAGGTCTGCCATGACGGTGTCGTGCGTGTAGCGGGGCGCTATTTTCTGGCGAGAAGCAAGTGGGTTTTTCACGAATATTTGTTGCTCGGGGGAGTATTGGTTTTCTGTTTCCCGAGATTTATTACGATTATCCATTAAGTCCTTTCGATGGGTCAAACTAGACTCATGGATTATATTATAAGCTTTACTCATTTTACTTTAATGTTCGGCTGTGTATTGTTGTAACAGATGGGCGGTTAAATCTAAATCTAATGGATCGCGTGGATCAAAGTGTCCTGTAATAACGTCAATCGGTCTACACCTCGTTAAGCTATGTATTGAACTGTTATATGCCAAAAGGGCGTAATTTATCAAATTTATAACGGATTCATTCTTTTGATCTACTTTTAGAATGCGTAAATGTTCTAAAATTGTTAAGTGGAATCTTTCTACGATTCCATTTTCATTTGGGGTGTGAGGTGCTATTTTGTGGTGTTGAATTTTGTGTAACCTTGTGAATTCAGCAAATAGCTGATTAGTGAACTCCGGTCCATTATCTGTCACTACAGTGTAAGGTATCCCATGATGTGTACAAAACTTTAGTAATGCCTGTACTACGCTTACTGCTGTTCCATCTCTCAAGTAATAGGCTTGAGCATACTTTGAAAAAGCGTCAACGATGGTTAAGAACTTTTCGCTCTGAATTGTTAACAGATCTAGATGAACTAGTTCAAAGGGTTTACCAGGTGGGGGAACTATACAAAACTGTTGCTTCACAGGGTTACGGTCATATTTAGCTTGGCCGCAAACCGTACATTCATTAATGAATCTAGTGATATGCTCTCGCATTTTCGGCCAGTAATACTTATGGGATAAGGCTAAGTGGCATTCATTTATACCCCTATGATTTGTTTTACCATCGTGATACTTATTAATTATTTCCTGCTGTCTTAGATATTCCCTTACATTTTCCAGTTCTTTTTTTGTTAGCACAAGATTCATTGATGAACTTTTAAAGGTTCTTTGTATTATGGGGATTACCGTGTACATAGCTAATGGTGGGTTTATGAATAACCCTGTTTTAATTTTGGGGTGAACATATTCTTTTATTGCGTTAATAACGTCTTCCTCAAGGTTAGACTCTGATATTTGAACTGTAGTACGCGTATGAGTTTCAAAAGGTTTTGTTACGGCTGGTTTTCCTTTGATGTCGCCTACAACAGTTAAAACTAACTGTTTGGTGAATTTGTTTAACGGTTCTTCCGTAATTGGGACTTCTAAGATGGGGTTCTCATTTTCGGTATGGACTGTTAAAGTTTTGGAAGTTTCCGCAGCCTCCGAGGCTGTCATCGTTCTGGAGTCATCAACTGATGGCTCTTTTTCAGATGGGTTTACAGCTATTGAACTTATCTCTTCATTATGAATTTCGATACGCGATAATGCGTCGGCGTTGGTATTAAACTTGCCTTGTTTGTATATTACTGAAAAATCATATTCCGATAACTTTAAACGCCATCTTGTAAGCCGTTGGTTGGGCTCTTTGAGACTCATTACCCATTGTAAAGGCTTGTGGTCAGTAATAATTTTAAACTTTCGGCCAAAAAGATAAGGTCTGAAATATTTACAAGCCCACACAATAGCTAACAATTCCTTCTCTATCGTACTATAGTTCAATTCGCTTGAATTTAAGGTTCTAGAAGCATAGGCAATAGGTTTATCGGAACCTATGGGACCTTGAGATAATACGGCACCTATTGCAACATTGGAAGCGTCAGTGGTCAGTAGAAACTCTTTAGTGAAGTCTGGGTACTGTAGAATTGGGTCATTTGTTAATAGGGTTTTACAATGCTCGAAACAATTGATATAATTTTGATCGCAAGTTATTTTAGATCCTTTCTTTAAGCACTGAGTTAAAGGTTTTGTGATACGTGCGAAATCGGCTATAAATTTCCGGTAGTATCCAATCAGACCAAGAAAACGTTTAATTTCGGTTGTAGATTTAGGTAATGGATAAGTCTTTATAACGCTAATTTTATTTGGGTTAGGTTTGACTCCGTCTTTACATACAACATGGCCTAAAAATTCTGTCTCTAACTTCAAGAATTCAGACTTGTCCATTTGTATCTTGAAATTGGATTCCCGTAATCTTTTTAAAACCTTTTCTAAGTTTACGATGTGTTCTTGCAAGGATGTGCTGAATATGATGACGTCATCTAAATATACGAGACAGACGTCCTGCAGATCTCTTAGAATATTGTCCATTACACGCTGAAAAGATGCCGGGGAATTTTTCAAACCCATCGGCATTCTCAGAAATTCATAGTGACCATTTTCTACGTTGAAAGCGGTTTTGTGTATATCGGCAGGGTCAAGTTCTACTTGGTAAAATCCACTGGCGAGGTCAAGTGTGCTGAAATATTGACACTTGCCTAATTTATCTAATATGTCTGAAATATTGGGTATGGGATACTTGTCGTCGATAGTTTTTTCGTTGACTTTACGAAAATCTATCACAAGACGCCATTTGGTTTTACCGGATGCGTCTGCCTTTTTGGGGACTACCCAAATGGGAGAGCTCCATGCAGAATCCGAAGGCCTAATAATGTTCTGTTCGAGCATTTTATTAATTTGATCCCTAACTTCCTGTTTATGGACATATGGATACCTGTAATTCTTAGCATGTACTGGAATTTCGTCGGTTGTCCTAATTTTGTGTTTAATTTTATTCGTGAAAGTCAGGGATTCTCCTTCAAGATAGAATACATCAGAGTAACGTGCGCATAAGGTTTTTAAGTTCACTAACTCTTCCGGATTTAGGTGATCAGTCCTGAGACGAGATAAAACCTCTTGTGTACGATTTGATAATTGTTCTGAATTTTTGCTCTCAATGTTAAATAGCTCGGCTGTAACAGGCTGATCCATAGAGAAAATTACGTCATTGGGTGAATTATTTGAAATCTCAACCCAACCTCTGCTATTTTTTACTGTAGTAAAACAATCAGAAATTAAACAGTTGCAAATTACTTGATTAGGGACAAATACATCACCATCTTGTGAATTTATAGGCAATTTAACTAACTTAGATGACTGAGCCGGTACAATTTCTTCGTAAAGATTAGCATTTCGAGAGTCGTACATAGTTATAGGAATTTCAGTATTTCTGGTAATTAACTTTTTATTTCTAAGATCGATATTAGTACCCCACGCATCTAACAAATCGAAACCTAAAAGGCCATCAAAATAATTATGAAAATCTAAAATGAATAAGGTAATATCGCCCTTTTCCTTAAATTCAGGAAAAATAGGTAAAGTTATGGAGTAGTTATTCTCATAAACGGTGTGCGCATTGGTGACTTCAAACGGGTTGTAATTAAGAGGTACATTAGAAAAATATTTCTGAACGGCTTGGGGTGATATAAACGACTGGTTGGCTCCAGTATCTATAAGAAATTTAATAGGCGGGTTATGGAATTGTATATACCCGAGTTGTCTCTGTATATTAAAGTTCACTTCTATTTTGGCTTTTCTGATTTCGAGTCCTTGGGAAAATTTGCATCTTGCGTGTGATCGGTATTCGGGTTAATCTCTTCCACTACCGGGGATTCATATTGCTCATAGCTAGTGAAGTCATCTGGATAGGCTTCATAGGTGTCATATTCCGGGTTGTATTCTAAATAGTCATAATCATAGTACGGTTCATAGTTACATTCATAGTTATTAACTTGACGCGATTTAAAATAGTTAGTCGGCGGCGGGTTGCCAGATCTATTCCAATCATGTCCAGTTAAAGGTAGATTTCTAGGCACGAAGTGGCTAACGCCACTCATAGGACGCGGTACATTGTTAAAATTATTATTTGGCTGCATGGGTGGCCTGTTTGGTAATCTAAAGACATTGCTCTGGGCGTTATAATTTGGAGGTGGCGCTCGGAACATCTGTTGTGTCCGTGTGGGACCGCGAGATTGTTGCACCTGGGGTGTATTATGCCTCCAACCCTGGTTAGGTTGCGGAACGAATTGTTGAGGCCGCGCTGGACCAGGCATATTATATGTATGTTGCTTTGAGGGACCGGGCAGAAAAGGTAATTGTTGCACAAAATTATTTAAAGGTAAGTTAAAATTAGGCTTAAATGGTTGCTGAAAATTATCTTTCCTACTAGGCCCACCTTCCGTGCGCTGCTGCATGTAAAGCGTGTTAAGCTCTTCCTGAACGAACTCAAGAGCCTTTTCCATAGACTCAGGACGCATGCAACGTATTCGAGACCCTAAGGGATCTTTCAGACCGCGCAAATAACATTGTAATGTTAATTTCTTATAAAGGGCTCGTTTCGCCTCAACCGTGGTGGACACAGACTCGTGCAACGTGACGTATGTCATTATGGTGCTAAACAGATTTTGGCACCGCTCGTAGAACTCTTGTGGGGTAGAAGACCCTTGAGTCTGTAAAGATAAATCGTTGTACAAAGCGGTCTCGTCGCGATGATCAGCAAAATTGTTAATGAGTGCGCTTCTAATACCAATCCAATTATCTGGAATACCATTGGAATTTATCAATCGAGCCGCGGAGCCTGTACCTTTATTTAAGATACCATTTATGAGAGCTAAATTGGTTAACTCATTACCCGCTTCTGTTCTAAAATATGCAAGTACCAATTGGTCACAAAGATTTATAAAGCGTGTTAACACGTGAGGATTGCCGTCAAAATCAGGCAAGATCCTAAGTGTCTTATAGATTTCACCAATCTTATCTTGAGACATATTTAAATCTGACTTTTGAATTACGTCTAACTGCCTAAATTCGTCTATAACGCTAAGCCTACTAGTCCTACTACTACCCGAACTACGTTTCCGTGATACGTTTGGGTGAAAAATCTTGAAAGTCTACGAAACACTAAAAATAAATCATGCACACACAGTAAAATATAAAACTTTAAAATATTATACGGTAAGTATAAGATCAAATATAAGGGAAAGAGGGAAAAATATAAGATTAGGATAATAAGGACTTGAAAGATTCAAAGTACTTACAACATGATTTTCTTGCCGAATCGATATCTGGATTCACCTCTGCTGACGCCTCACGATGTAGATTCGGGATACTCGAGAATCGGTAAGCCACGCGGGACTTCGGTCCGATATTAGGGGAAATCTTGACGCGTCACGTACCTATTTATCTCGAATATCCTACCGACTGCGCCAATTAGGTTTGGTGGCAGCAGAGGATGCAAAAAAAACCAATTCAATTTGATTAAGTTTAATGTTAAAAGGAATTAAAGTATTACAATAATATTCTATTTCTAACTATAATTAATATTGTATTAATCAGTCAGCGATTGACCAAAGAATGTTATGGAAAAATACATATTTCGCGTAAGCGGTGTCGCATTCGACACGGGTTGCAGCGTCAGCTTCTAGGTAGCGCGCTGTTGTTGTCGTGTAGAATCAGGGCATTGCATACTAGCGATTTCCCTTGACTATGCTTGCGTAACAAAAGTATAAACAATTAAAAAAAATATCCTAATAAAACTATAAACTAAAATAGGGCATCAAAATATTCCTCCGCATCGCTGTCGACTGGTAACGTGCCCAGAAGGCTGGCAGCATTGCCACGTTGTATGGCAATGCTAATCCTTTGACCAAAGTAGAGGCCAGCCTTTTCACGGGTCGTGTCGATTGTGTTATTATGTATTCTATTGTTAAATCTTAAGATGACCTCTATTTGGATATTTGGAACAACTTCCTCCACAAAATCTAAGAACCCTAAATGGGTACCATACCTACATGGGACCTATTATGGTAGACTCTCAGTTACACATTGTCATTTCATCAGTCCATAGATGTCTACTGTTGGCCATCTGCCTCCTTATAAAACTTTACCATAAATAATCGAAACAAATCAAATAACGGTTTTTATTTTAAAGAAAAACATTTTATTAAAAGAAAAATTATAGTCATCTTTGATATTTTCTTTTTAATCATTTCATTTCTTCAAACTGTGTGGTTCAGTTCCATCGCCTGTTTTCTTCATCACTGCCTTTATCATCTCTGGGCTGGCTTCTTTCAAATCGTATGCCCAACCCATCTTTGCCCACCACCTGATCATGGCATAAGACCAGTTCCAGGAGTCAAAGTATTCAGCTGCCCTGTAATCGAAGGGAAATGCATGGTGGTAATTATGCCAACCCTCCCCACAGGTGACGGCTGAGACGAATCTGTTTTCTCGTGGATTGATGTTCCTGAAATTAAAAAAAAAAGTATTATTGAGAAACAATTTTTTGAAAGGGGTTCGAACATTTTTCTATGGAAGCTGGCATAGGCCCCTGCCGCATTTTCATTTTTTTTCCAAGTTGCGGCGCACGATGAGACTAACATATTTGGGTAGAGGACACTCAAACAAACAATATTCAGAGATATAGTGCCCTAGTGTCACGTTGCAGAGATATTTGGACTCAAAGATATTTTTTCAAGATTATCTCGATACAATAATCTCGGTAACGTGATACTTTGGGGTACCATGTCTCTGAATATTTTTTATTTGTTCGAGTGTCTTCTACCCAAATTTACCAGTTACAAAGTGCGCTGCAATAAAAAAACTTCAAGTCAAAATATCTCGGCAACGTGACACTTTAGCTCACCATATCCATGAATATATTTTGTTTGTTTGAGTGTTATCTATCCATAGGTATTTACCAGTTACAAAGTGCGCTGCAATCTTGAAAAAAATCTTTAAGTCCAAATATCTCAACAACGTGACACTTTAGGGCACCATATCCCAGATATTTTTTGTTTGTCTAAGTGTCCTCTACCCATATATGTTAGTGTAATCGTGCGCTGCAACTTGTAAAAAAAATCAAAATGGCAGCGGGGGGGCTATGCCACAAAGGTTCTATCCCCTTTAGTATTTCGTCAGTGAATCGGTACTGTGCAATAAGATAAACAAAGTAGTGCATACAAATATTACAGTTGAACACATTTTTGCGAGGAGGTAATGCTGCCGTCGTAATGAAGAGTGCAGTAAGTGCAATTTTTGAACATAGAATTTTGAACCTTAGTGTTGGGTTACGCAGACGTAAAAAGATAAATATTCTATTTTAAACAAAATTGCACTTGCTGCACTCTTCGTTATGACGGCAGAATGGTCAACAAAGTGGCGACGGAAAGGGAGAGGTCGCCTCCCAGACGCACCGGGCACTAAACGATCGCCGGCCACCGTTGGTAGTGGCCTGGGAGCGGCGAGCTTGGAGGCCCGTCGCCCGAACAGTTACAAGCCAGAGAAGGTGTTCGCGCGCTTCTCTCAGGTAACGTGTGAACGATTGATCAACAATAATCAAGGTATTATTTTTAATGTAGACTCACGTATTATAAGGCCTATATCCATAGGCATGAGCAAGGCTGTTGACTGTCATTTCAAAATGAAAAGCCGTCCAATATCTTATAAAGGCATGCCATGCCACTGCACATCTCCATCCTTCGTTCAACAGGTATGTGTTTAGTGTTATCGGCAGGATAAAGCAGAGCATAATTTTTAATGGTGTGTTGTACCTGTAAAATGTTTTTGTAATTTATACAGAATGTTAACGAATTCGTGTAATTCTTTCAAACCACATGATCTATTAACGGTATAGATTAACCCCGCACGGGATTTAGATTGATTAAAAATAAACTTTTTTTTCCCCAATATTTTTTTAAGTTACTTAAAATTTCGATGCCAAGCATAAATGAATGAAGGCACGGTGACACAGCTAACGGGCACGACTAACGCGATAGCAATCCACGCAGTCAGTTAACTTGGGACGCTAAAATTACTCAGATACAAAATACAATGGTTCATTTCTTGAAAAAATGATTTTGTTGATTCTGAAATTTGTGTTGTTGATTCTATGCAGGATCAATTAGTGTCACCAGTAGAATACACGGTTTGAAGGAATTACACGAATTCGTTAACACCCTGTATAAATATAATTCATTTACGTCATAACTAATGGTAAAATGGAGGAAGAAGCGTGCGGGTAACCAACAGCGGGGAACAGGCAGGTCCTACAGTCGGTTGACAAAAGCTGAGAAAGATCACTCTCAGCTTTTAATAATGATGTAGTGAACGTTGAACATCGATAGTTTTTTTTTTTATTTCGATAGTTATCAGTATTATACAAAAAAAAAAACGATATACTATCAAAAGTTTGATTAGATGAAGAGGAATATTATCAGAATCAGAAATCGTTTATTTGTCAAACATAGGTATTTACATTATAAAGATCTTAAAAATAATATTGAGTGCGCTATGCTTTGTCAACAATGACGTACAAATAAGTTATTAAAAATTAATTAATTATAAAGAAAATATATTATATTTATTAAAAATTGATAAATTAATAAAGTTAAATTATAAAAAAAAAATTAAGGTAATTACATTTTTGCAGTTCCGGTTAATTAAAATTGTCATTTAGAAACTCGTCTAATGTGTAATAGCATTTTTTAAGCAGCAGCTGGTGTAGGATAGTTTTGAATTTCTATACTGGCATACATTTAATTGCGTCAGGTACTTTGTTATAAACTCGAGGAGCAATACCAAAGAAACTTTTCTTCATCAATGCGTTTTTACATTTCACATGGCATAATGTGGTTAGGTATTGAGCACGCATCGGCATTTTCTTCACACTAGCCAGTTTTTGAAATAAATGGGGATTATTTTTTACAAATAATGCAGTTTCGTATAGATATTTTTGACTCATCTAATAACCCTAATAAGTCCACACTCGTGACTAAGTCATATTTAATTATAATTTACAATCAAAACAAAAATAACGCATTGTATTCTGAAATGAAATCGTCAATGAAAGAACGATTCGAAAGACTAAAATGTAATGAGAATAAGGAGATTTTGTTTCATCTATAATTCCCCGGAAACAAGCGAACAAAGTTACAGCGAACAAAGTCGCATCGAAATGCAACGCATAAACGAACAAAAGCACGGCGATACAGCTAGACTAATACGATATCGCTCCGCACAATCAGTTAACTCAGGACGCTAAAATGACTAGAAAACAGAAAATCATGAATTCTTCATGAAATCATTTTGTTGCTGAATCTGAAAAAAAAACCATGCAGGGTCAATCTGTGTCACCAGTAGATCACGCGGCTTGAAGGAATTACACGAATTCGTTTACACTCTGTATAGCGGATTGAACTTTGAACTAAGGAAACGAAATGTTTGTTGAGTTTATTTTGCTGCGTAATATGTATATTTGTGTTTATTTGCAAACAGTTTAGTCGTAAAACTTCATCATCATCATCATTCAGCCGAAAGACGTCCACTGCTGGACATAGGCGGCCAAGCATCGCCACATCGACCGGTTCTGTGCTTCTCGCATCCAGCGGTTTCCCGCGACCTTCACCGGATTATCCCACCTTGTAGGAGGCCTACCCACGCGGCGTCTTCCAGTACGCGGTCACCACTCCAGAACATTTCGGCCCCATTGGCCATCCGTTCTGCGTGCAATGTGCCCCGCCCACTGCCACTTAAGTTTGGCAATTCTTCGAGATATGTCGGTTACCTTGGTTCATCATTTCTGATATGATCACGCAGGGTAACTCCGAGCATAGCCCTCTCCATTGCCCTTTGGGTGACGTAAAACTTTATGCTCTTTAAATAATTTTTAACTTACTTTTCCTGAAACATGATAATTTTATCACCTTCGATGTCACTCATATCAATCGTTTTGCCGTGTTTTATAACTTCCTCATTCTTCTTCATCATCAGCCAGCCAATGTGTGAAAAGAATAATCCACGGTTCACATTGTGTGGGTCAGCTTCTGTGTCACTATGCTTATGGTGGAGACGGTGATCTCGAACCCACTGGTAAATTGAATTCTGAAATTAAAACTCAAATCATTTTTCCAAAATTTCTAACCAGATAAATTTAATACAGATATGTTTAATTTCATGCTTCTAACTTCAAGAAGACGGATTTTAATACAAACATCTATTTCCAAAACATCACAACATTTCGTAGTGAATGCTTACATCACCAAGGGAACCTAATGTGTAAATTTTGATGTTTCCAGCTTCAGGCTGCGCTGATGAATCAGTCTGTCAGTCAGTCAGGATATTTCTCTTTATAAGCGTATAAATATATCTATAGACTAGCTTTTGCCCGCTACTTCCCTTGCGTGATTGATTTCTTCTAAATTTTAGCATTCCTTTCTGGCCCTCTTAGGGGCAGAGTTTTATAAATTAAATGCCCGACTTGGCTCTACATTAGATCTCAGAACTTTTATCAGAATGCATATTTTTAGAATATTCTTTGAAACTTTTATGCTACCTACAGTCAGAAACAAAAAAAAAGTTTAACTCACCTGACCACATGAGCAAAAACACATGATTAGAAAAATTTTGAGTCCCTTATTCACTTTGTAGGATTCATGCGTGAATAATCTATGAACTCCACAGGTGATTCCCATACCATTTAAAAACATCATGATATAAGCTGAAATAAAGTTCTTATTAATAAAACTCGCAAAATCTGTGTGTTATTACCACCCATCTATAAAAAAGTAAATTTTTCCTTCTCTCCAAGTACAGCCTGTTATAATGTAATGTTACTGCAGCCTGCTAACGTAAGTGACCTCATGAACGTGGTCACGATCACATCCATTGGCCACACAGTCCCCCGATTCAAAACCTTACATGCTGTACATGAAATTTAAAGAAAAAAAAAGATTCACTTATTTATCAACACAAAAATGCTATTTTCAATTCTGATTGAAGATTCGATATCTTAGATAGCCAATAACAGGATTAAAATACTTTAGAACTTACTAAATATAAGAGTAACTAATTTCACAGGAAACGCATAGTGCCAGCACCAGTATAGTCCAAAAATATGAGAGCCAAAAATAAAGATTGTTTTCGTCCAATTAATTTCATTTTTGAATCCCAAACTATTTTCGAAATCACTAAGTAATGATTTGAGACCCATTATGGTCATCCTTGACAGAGATTGCGAATCGAATGATAATACTAAGAAGGAATCTAACGTAGTGCAATAAACTGATTAACATAACAAATGAGTATATGTAATTTAAATGACCGCGACTGATTTCATAACAGGAATTGATTTAGAAATGATTGTCTCCAACCGCATTAGAATATAATATTAACCATTACTTGCAATCGTTTATTAACAAGCTTGTGCCTGCGACTTCATCTGCATAGACTTCAGATTTTAAGAAAGTTCAAAGTCAAATGTCCCTATAGAGACTACTAAATATCTTCCATCATCCCCCCTAGCAGCAGAGACACTCTTCAAGGAAAATGTAAGTTTGCCTACTACGAGTACTACTGCAAAGAAGAATGATTAAAAGTGGTACCAAAAATTCTCATGCATCAAGATCAAAATATTATAGTAATAATTTTCGGGGAATAATCGGGGATTTGATTTTTGAACAGGGAATTTAATTTAAAGTAAAAAAGTGTTGATATTGTTTTATTCCCTTTACATGATGTTCCGTTTCACATGATTTATGATTACTATAAACCTTGCATTTTGAAAGTGTCATGATCACATCTTTCAAAAAACCATGTAAAGATATTACATTTTGCCGATTTTACATTAATTAAAAACAACTAGAATAGATTAGAATTTTATTTAAACGATTATATTTTTTTTATCTATGGTTAATTGGCCGTTCACAGCCGGTCATAGAGATGTAGAATGCAATAGATGCGGATTACTGTTTTTAGAGCAATAATAAATCGTGAATGACATGTCCACATTGGCAGGTTATTTAGATTATTTCTAAAATCTCCGAAACTCGCGTTTTGTTTACAAAAAGAACTTTTGTAGGAGTTAAGATGATAAGTTTAGTCTATAAAAAACAAAGTTTGACTTCGATGCAGCATGGTACGGGACTCCATACATCCATGAGCATTGTCCTTTCAAATTCAGTTTTGTTTCACATTTAGATATAATAAAAACATTTGAAACAATAGCAGTAAAGAAAACAGAGGACTTATGAGGAAAGTCAGTTAAAGCTGTTGAGTCATCACGCTTATTTTGGCGGCGATCTTTAATACTTGCATCATGGACGGCATTTTTCCCGATTTCATGAAATGTAGTAAAATTGTACCTACTCATCTTTAAAACAGGTTGCCTAAATAATGCATCTAATTATATGTAGATAGGCCAATATCTGTGTTAACAGACTGAAGCAAAATTATTGAATGATAATGAAAAACTAATACTATTTTCTTAAATAAACAATGTTTTGACATACTTAAAAGTAAAATTTCAGTGTATGAATTATGATTACAACCGAATATTCTAATTGGGGTGTTTGACCGTTAGCGTCATTCCTGTTAAATATTGTATAATTATTAGTAATCTAAGCTATTGTTCTTAGAAATTAAGCGCAGATTAGTTGCACGTTAAAATCACATAGGTACAGTCACGAGCATAAATAGGTATACTACTATGGGCACATCGGCAATTATATCTGTCCCAGGAACGAGTTCAATAATATCTGTCTGCACGAACGCAGCACAAACATCTGATCATTCACAGGCATGATGCCTATGAATGATCAGATGTTTTTGCTTTTGAGAAGTTGTCACTTTCATATGATGCCTTTGAAAGATCAGATGTTTGTGCTGCAAAAAGGTATCACATTATTTTGAAACTAATATCATAACATGTTTTTGCTTTGGGAAGTTGTCACTTTAATATGATGCCTATGAATGATCAGATGTTTGTGCAGCGTTCATGCAGACAGACATTATTGAACTCGTTCCTGGGACAGATATAATTGCCGATGTGCCCATAGTAATATATTTATTCTCGTGACTGTACAGTAAGTTACATTTAAAAACATGTCCGTTAGTGTGTTAATATGATATCGAGGATGGAGGAGGTTGGACTGGAAGAACGAAAAGATACAACGCGCAGTCCTGGTATACAAGTACGTATCGTACATAACATTATCGGATCTAATATCGGATAACGTAAAATACATATCAATAGTTAAACAAATAAATACATATAAAAAGAAAAATAAATCAAAGTAATGAATAAATATAATGTATTATAAGTCGATCATACTTCTCACAATATTACTTTTTTAATTTTATATTATAACTGATTTTAGACGTAACGTATGTATTATAATTTAGGAGTGCCTCCGCTGCCGGCGCCGCGCCGACTCCATACACTGTTTTTATACAAACCCTTCATGAGACGATTATTCGTCACCCACTTTCATTTTCACAATAAAAACAAATGAAAAACTTAATCCCGATGTTTGTAAGGTTGTTTGGGTTTCCAAAGCAGAGTTGACGGAGCCCCGCCGGCCGGGGATTCTATTTCTGTCTGCAGGGTTTAAAGTAACCTAGTTCGTTCGCTCGCTACGCTCGCTCACTCTAGCCCCCGTCATCCCCTTCGAACCTAACCTATCCATATCGGGATGTCCCAAATTACCGAGCTCGCTTCGCTCGCTCTTAAAGTTAGTCAGTTGACAGACAAGTTACCGTGTTTGACCCGAAATCGAACTCACCTTTCAACTAAAATACCGACCAAACAACATATTACCGCCACCGGTGTCCATTTTGCGTGCCAGCAGCCGATGTTTTTAATCTCGGCTGCCGGCAGTAACGTACCACTGGTTTCCAATGGCGTTATTTTTGGGTGCCGGCGCCGGCAGCGGAGGCACTCCCATTATAATTTCGCTAGGCAGTCTTAATGAAATTGTAACGGATCTTTTGCCACAATTTCATTAGTTTTATTTAAACATATGCCTGATGACTTTATAGAGGAGCTCGTGGCTAAATAATTACAGCCGCATAGACCGATCTTCCGGGTTAAGCCACGCTTGCCGAGGTTGGTCTGTGGATGGGTGACCATTTACCATAGCGAGTTTCCTCCGTGCCTCGGAAAGCACGTAAAGCCGTTGGTCCCGGCTGTCATTTGTAGATCTTTGACAGTCGTTACTGTTGGTCAGAAGCCAGAAAGTCTGACAACCAGTCTTACCAAGAGTATCGTATTATCCAGTTACTGGGTTGTGGAGGTCTGATAGGCAGTCGCTCCATGTAAAATACTGATATTCAGCTGCATCCGGTTCGACTGGAAGCCGACCCCAACATAGTTGGGAAAAAGCTAGGCAGATGATGATGACTTGATGACTTTATACCGTCTGGAAAAAAATTGGGTGTAATAGGTGAATGGAGTAGAAGCCGATGGCGCAGCTTTTTTTTTTAATATACTTCTAATTTCGATGGCCCCACCGAATAAACGTATAAGAGAAAAATGACAACTTTTCAGGAAAAAATAAAAACGTTTAAACTTCAATAACGCTCATTCCATTGTAAATAGGTATAAATAATGTATTATCGAATTATAGGTAAAAAAATCAACTGTAGACTTGTGTATTTACTTTTTTCTAAATATCAACGAGTTTCAGGAAATTCATGAAAAACTATTTAATGTTAATACTCTTGTGAAATTTGCATGACTAGGTCACAGCAATATATCATTACACGTTTATTCGTGTAATAGTACACAACGAATAAAATGTACTGTAATGTTACACTATTATTCTCCGTAATTCAAGTTTATTTTGAACCCAGCTATAACTATTTACACGCTTGTTTACAGTACATTGTTCTGCTTCTATATGATTGGAAAGATCGTATGCATTTATATTAGTGTTAATAAAATCAGTTTTAATTTATGTAATACATCTTTGTTAATGCAAGGTATAATAATATAAATAATTTCGTACAACCAAAAGTATGAAATTCTCCACCTCAATAGTGTACATTAATTCAAATGTGAAACTTGACGGGAAAGCGTTAGATCCGGTTCCCTCAACGGTCTTCCTGGGCATCACAGTAGACTCTAAATTGCAATGGGGACCTCATATAGAGGCACTTGCAGGCAAACTGAGTTCTGCTGCATTTGCCGTCAGGAAAATTAGGCAGTTGACTGATGTAGCTTCAGCTAGGTTGGTGTACTTTGCATACTTTCACAGTATTATGTCTTATAGCACATTACTCGGTTCGGCTGCTGATGTTGGTACTATTTTCATATTACAAAAAAGAGCAGTCCGAGCTATTTATAATCTAGGCTGCCGTGAATCGCTTCGTGAATTATTTAAGGAAATAAATATACTTACCCTACCATCTTTGTATATACTTAGTAACACTATGTACATTCGAAAAAATATTGCCCAGTATAACAAGAAAACTGACGTCCACAACATACATACTCGCAATAAACACAAACTAACAGTACCTGGTTTTAGACTAAGACAAACCAGCAAGACGTTTATGGGGAACAGTGTTAGGTTCTACAATAAATTATTTATTAAGAGCATTTTAAATAATTTCTTAAGAGCATTTTGATATCTAAAGCTTATTAAAACATAAATCATTATATCGAAGATAAAGATGACTGGCGTACAACTCCGTCCTGCTCATTGCGATCCTCTGGCCCTGTCTAACTGGTTGGTTGTATGACCTAACATTATTTTTAATGTTTACTTCTACTATTCTTCTTTTTATTGACTTAAAATAACCTGTACATTATTTGATCAATTTTCATATTTTTTTTTATTCAAATACTGAAATTTTTATATTCTCATTATAATTTTATTATTTAATGTATAATACTCTGCCTAAATAGTCTGATATTGTTTATAATTATAATTTTCATAATATCATTTTCCAATCTGTAAAGTTTGAGCATCATGCAGCAATTAATGATACACCTATAATCATATCACATTACTGCCCATTGTCTGGTAGTATGAGTCTGTCATGCTCACTTAAATGTCCTGCTTATGGTGGCGTTGTATATCCTGTCATTGGGTTTCCTGCAATATGGTTGAGCTAAGCGATGCGGATGTGCACGTCATGCTCGTGAACGGTTGCTGTCTGTCGGGACTGGTTAGCCCTTAGCTGCTATGGCAATCCCAGAAGGCATATTTTTCTATTTGTTACTCTTATGTGAGTTTATTTCTTACATTAACCTGCATTATTCTCATTCTATTTCTCACACTACTGTAATGGAATTGTCATGAACTACTATTTTGAAAAGAGTATTCTTGGAGTTTTGAGCTCTTCCCCATGCAACGTACCTTTTGGAACCGTGCACCTAGTTTTGACGTTTTAAAAGTGCCTGTAATCTAGTCTATTTGAAATAAAAAACTTTGACTTCAAAAGGATGAGATAAAATACAGATATTATAAAGAATAAAGAAAATATTATTATGTATTTGTCCACGTGAACAGAAAGTACAGTTACAGTTACAAAGAAAGTAAATTTCTTAATTAAAAAAAACTAATTGCGATATTAGAAACACTAATCCTCCTCCTCACTGTCATTGGAGACCAAGATGGAGTTTTCCAATGGCAGTAGATTTATAATATTTATAATTGAATGTAATTGCGCGAACCAAAATTATGTAATAGCGCGCATAGAATCACAACAAGACTGTCCTTCCGAGCTAGTCACCTTTTATTTTTTATTTTTTCGAGGGAAAATCCTCATGGATGCCCTTCGCCCGGGGAAGGTAAAGGAGTATGCCGGACTCTTACTGGCTAAAAACCCACGGTGTTCCTTCTCCTGACCCTTGGCCGGGGTCGCGGGATTCGCAGCTGCCTCGGCCTTGGTCCACCAGCCCCTGGCGGACCTCTCCTTCTGTGGGGCCTGGCCCCACGTCCTTCCTCCTGAGAGGCGCGCACGGAACACTGCGCACCGCCTTCTCGGGCATGTTACTGGTCGCAGGCCAGTACTAGCACTACCCGCAGGCCACACACTATGGTGGCCGGAGATCGGCACGCTCCCTCCAGCGCCCGGTGCGTCTGGCGCGGGAAGGGAGAGTGGCAGCTGTCTCTCTCCCCCTCTCCGCTCCCTCTTTGGTCGCCATCACCTCCTCGCAGAAGGAGGCGACGGCTTCCCACGCACTCTCGCTCCCGACCATGAACAGAACCACGGCCGTAAGCGAGAGGTCACCACTGACTCCAAGCTAGTCACCTTATTTTACTCGCATCTTACCCCCCGTACCCTTTTCTAACGTTACGTAGGATTACAATAGAATTTATCGCGTAAACATTTGTTTATTTACCGTTACTAGGTATAAACTTAAATTAATATGCAATTAATGCAGTTAATGTTTGAATCTTTAACACAATTGTTACAAAAAAATAATTATAGTAAGAGATAATGCAATACTTTAATTTTAATAACCTATTTATATTCAAACTTCCATTTTGTGGAATGAAACATTGGTAATAAAATTTGCATACATTTCTACGCGAATAAACGTGTAAGAAGACGTTACCCAAATTCGGAAACAATCACAAATCTTCTCAAACGTCTGTAGGTTTTAACATGTTTATTCTTGTGTACTTGGCGACTCAAAAAGCATGTAATAATAGCATAAACTATTATTCGTATAATTTTAAAATTAATTATTTCCCTAGAATAAAGAAATTCACTATTATAATAGGCGTATTTTGAGTCTAAAATTCATAAAAAAAATTAAGTAGGTGCTGGATAGGCAAAAGAAACGAAAAATGAAATAAAAAAAAATTCGTGTAAGAACTCTTGCACGTTTATTCGGTGGGGCCATCGATTTGAAGTTTTCATACTATTTAAATCAATAAGAACAGAAATTTTGAACTCTTCTAATACTAAATAATATCTAAATTCAAATCATATACACCTGCGTATGATTTGAGTTTCTATAGAAGATAGATATATCAATTAAATAACTTAAAGAAAAAAAAACTATGACAATGCCTTCTACTCCGTTCAATACTTATACCCATTTTTTTTCCACACGGTAAAAAGTCATACAGGGTAGAAACGTTAAGTATCAACAGGCGATTACTTCGTCAATATAATAGGTATTGTTTTTTTTTAACCGACTTCAAAAAGGAGGAGGTTCTCAATTCGGATGTTTGTATTTTTTTTTTACTAATATCAAAACTTGGTTGTCTAAGGAATAGGTTAATATTTTTTAAATTAAATCGTTATTTATAAAATAAAGAGATAGAGAATATGAGAGTACGAAACAATTAGGTTTTATTTAGAAAAAATATTTGTCACTTCATGCAGTACGCAACTATGTGAACTGACTGACTGACAAAAAAGAGCTACTGATTGATGCTGGCTACTGGATACTGGCTTGATGTTGAGAAAACTGAAAATGTGTCCCGAAAGAAATACAAACTTCACCCAGCCGACGAGCATTTTGCAAATATTTTAGAAAGAAATAATAATAATGCAATAGAAAAGAAAGAAGCTGATGATGAAGGTAAGTTATTTTGTCTTTCATTGGTTAAGGAAATAGGAAAATTGAAATGTATAATGAATGGGAACGATACCAATTTGCACAAGCACAATCATTTGAAGACTTTTAGTACCCGTCTATTTCATATAACTCAGAACGACAGCCAAGAAACAATCCAATTTCATGCAGAAGTCTTCAATGTAGTTAAAAAAAAAATAGCTTTTTGACAACGTAATCCTATAAAAACCGTATTTTTGCATAACGCCTATTCATAATTCGTAGTAAAAATAGTTTCGACAAAAGTGAATTTAAAAAACTTTATAAGTACTTAGTGTCATTTTATACCTTCGGCAACCTAGTTTTGATATTAGCTATAAGTTTTTCAATTTATGTTATATTGACGAAATAATCGTCTGTTTTATTCTTAACGTTTCCTCCCTGTATAGATAGATTTACCTTTGTAGAATACAAACAGTAGTATCACACAGCTAGGTTGTTTTTATGTAGTTCAGGATAGGGTTGTGTTATTATGTATTCTATTGATAAATGTCAAGATGACCTATATTTGAAACAACTTCCTCTACAAAATCTAATAACCCTACATGGGTACCATACATGGGAACTATTATGGTAGGTAGACTATCAGTTACACATTCTCAATTCATCAGTACATAGATGTCTACTGCTGGCCATCTGCCCCCTTATAAAACTCTACCATAAATAATCGAGACAAATCAAACAACGTTTTTTATTTTAAAGAAAAACATTTTATTAAACGAAAAATTATTGTCAAGTTTGATATTTTCTTTTTAATCATTTCATTTCTTCAAACTGTGTGGTTCAGTTCCATCGCCTGTTCTCTTCATCACTGACTTTATCATCTCTGGGCTGGCTTCTTTCAAATCGTATGCCCAACCCATCTTTGCACACAATCTAATAAAGGCACAAGAGAAGTTCCAGAGGTCAAAGTATTCAGCTGCCCTATAATCGAAAGGAAATGTATGGTGGTAGTTATGCCAACCCTCCCCACACGTGATGAATGAGACGAGTCTATTTTCCTTCGGCCTGATGTTTCTGAAATTTAAAAAAAAATGTATTATTGGGAAGCAATATTTTGAAATTCAGTAGGTTGGCAGTGAAATTGTTCAGTATGATAAACGATCGCTGCCCACGGTAGGTGGTGGCCCGCGAGCGGGGGGCTTGGAGGCCAGTTGCCCGAACGGTTACAGACCAGAGAGGTGTTCGCACGCGTCTCTCAGGAAACGTATGGTAAGGTCCCACGGATAGGATTGAGTAACAAACATCAACATATTAAATACTGTTCAAATGATAATTGTTCGTTACATAATTCATTCGATCAAATGTTCGTTGAAGTACAGACTGCTCGAACAAATTGTTATTCGTTAAACAATTCATTAGATCAATCGATCGTCGATGACAAGATTGTTCGAAAAAAATGCTATTTGAGTAATGATTCTTTCGACCATACGTTAATCAAACATTTTTATGTCATTCGAAATGTCACTTGAACTTTCGTGTTTAAAGGTCTATTAGGATCATGCGAAAGATGTCCGGTCCTTAAGAAAGCATACGGGGTTCAACGCGCAGAGGCCCCTTTGAGAATTTTAATCTAAAATGGGATGGGCACCAACCGGGGACTATTCACTGCCGCACTACTGAAATACAGTCATGCAAGACTATTGTAAAATATGGTAAAAAATATCTGGTCTATGGGAACGGGTGTTTAGAGGACTGGTTAACTTTTATTGCCGGAAGAAAACGGTGTCTGCCTTTCAAGTTTAAAATTGAATTGTGTTGGCAGACGGTGACTCGCCAGCTCACTAGGCAGGCCCCCTGAAAAGCCGTCAGTCTATTAGGATGACTATTATTAGTGTAGACTTACGTATTATAAGGCTTATATCCATAGGCATGAGCAAGGCTGTTGACTGTCATTTCACCATGAAAAAGTGCCCAATATCTTAAAAATACATGCCACGCCACTGCACATCTCCATCCTTCGTTCAACAAGTATATGTTCAGTGTTATCGGCAGGATAAAGCAGAGCATCATTTTTAATGGTATGTTGTACCTGTTGAAATTATTTTATAATTTATACAAATTATAATCCATTTACGTCATAGCTGATGTCAAAAGGGGTGAAGAAGCGTGCGGGCAAACAACAGCGGGGAACAGGTAGATCCTGCAGTAGGTTGACAAAAGCTGAGAAAGATCAGCTTTTAATGATGATGTAGTGAAAGTTAAACATCGATAGTTTTCTAATTTCGATAGTTATCAGTATTTTACAAAAAAAAAACTAAAGATAGTGATATACTATCGAAAGTTGTAAAGTTATACGAAGATAATTTATGACTGAATTTTTTGCGACCCAATATGGAACCACCTAAGGTAGTGTAGGTACTCGTAACGTGTGCGAAACAAACCATGGTGAAATATTATTCTTCTTTTAAAGTTAGGCGTTTCATGTCTTTTGATTGCGTTTTATGTCATTTAAATTATAGACTAAAATTATGTTAAATTTTGATTAGAAGAGAAGAGATCATATAAATGGTACGAAAAATGAGCATTATAATTAGTTGAAATGTATGTTACATTAATTGAAAATTATATGAAATGAAATTAGAGCATAATTATAAAATTATAACATTAAAACTAACCGACTAACCTTGTATAGTGGTTTGAATTTTGAACTAAGGAGATTAGATGTTTGTTAAGTTTATTTTGCTACGTAATAGATTTGTGTTTGCAAGCCGCCTTCATGCTCTTTAAATAATTTTTAACTTACTTTTCCTGAAACATGATAATTTTATCACTTTCGATGTCACTCATATCAATCGTTTTGCCGTGTTTTTTAACGTCGTCATTCTTCCTTAACATTAGCCAGCCCATGTGTGAGAAGAATAATCCACGATTTACATTGTGTGGGTCAGCTTCTGTGTCACTATGCTTATGGTGGAGACGGTGATCTCGAACCCACTGGTAAATGGAATTCTGAAATCAAAAACGTATCACTTACACATTTATTTCCAAACAGAAAGTTTATTATTTAATATCATGCTTCTAACTTCAAGAATTACGGCTTTTGATACAAACTTCTATTACCAAAGAATCTTTCTTAGAGGATGCCAACATTACAAAAGGATACTCTTCAGGCGTTGATGAATCAGTCTGTCAGTCAGTCTGGACCTTTCTCAATAAAAGTATTTTTAGAATAATGTTAAAAACATTTTTGTTACATTCAGAAAGAAGCAAAAAAAAAGTTTAACTCACCTGACCACATGCGCAAAAACTCATGATTAGAAAAATTTTGAGTCCCGTATTCACTTTGTAGGATTTATGCGTGAATAATCTATGAACTCCACAGGTGATTCCCAAACCATTACAAAAAATCACGACATAAGCTGAAATAAAGTCCTTATTAATAAAACTCGCTAAATCTGTGTGTTATTACCACCCGTCGATAAAAAGTAAATTTTTCCTTCTGTCCGAGTACAGCAACATGTTACTGCAGCCTGCTGATGTAAAGGGCCTCACGAACTACTTGGACACGACCACGTCCAGTGGCCACACAGTACCCCGATTCAAAACCGTACATGCTGTACACGATATTTGAAAGTAAGAAAAAAAAGGTTTACTTATTTATCAACACAGTGGATCAGAATGTTGGGCCGTGAAAAATACGGATGAAAAAAGATTGCATGTAGCGGAGATGAGAATGTTGAGATGGATGTGTGAAGTGACCAGAATGGATAAGGTCAGGAATGAGTATATTAGAGGAAGTTTGAAAGTAGCGCCAGTGACAGAAAAGTTGAAAGGGAACCGTTTGTCTTGGTATGGGCATGTGAAGAGGAGGGATGAAACGCATGTGACCAAAAGAGTTATGAATATAAATGTGGATGGATGGAGAGGAAGAGGGAGGCCAAAGAAAAGATGGATGGATTGTGTGAAGAATGATATGAAAGAGAAGGGAGTCAGTGATATCATGACGGTTGACAGGACGGAATGGATGAAGAAAACGTGTTGCGCCGACCCCAAGTAACATGAGATAAGGGCCGGAAGAAGAAAACTTATTTATCAACACAAAAATACTGTTTGCAATTCTGATTGAAGAATCGATATCTTAGATAGCCAGTAACAGGCTAAAAATACTTAAGAACTTACTAAATAAAACAGTAACTAATTTCACAGGAAACGCATAGTGCCAGCACCAGTATAGTCCAAAAATGTGAGAACCAATAATATAGATTGAATTTGTCCAATTAATTTCATTTTTGAATCCCAAATTGTTTTCGAAGTCCCTAAATAATGATTTAAGACCCATTATGGTCATCCTTGACAGAGTTCACGAAACGAATGATAATATTAATAAAGAATCAAATATCGTGTAATATACTGATTAACATAACAAATGAGTATATGCAATTCAAATGAACGCGACTGATTTCATAACAGGAATTGATTTCGAAATGATTGTAACTATCAGCTACCGTATTATAATATAATTATCAACAATTACTTGCGTTCGTTTACTTACAAGCTTGTGTCCGCGATTTCGTCTGGATGGAATTAATGAAAGTTTCAGTAACTCCAGCAGTCGCAAATTGTTGGGGGCAAAGATTTTTAGATCATCTAGGAGGTGGGATATTACCTCTCCACCTCTTCTTAATCGATAGCCTAACCCCGACCTCTCCAGCAGTCTGCTTAGAGGGTTCAAGGCTAGGCAAAATCACAGCGGGCTCAGACTATCGCCCTGGAATATACCCCGCTTAATCCTGATTAGTACTCGTGTCTCTAGACTTTGCCGACATTCTGGATAGCAAAGGACGGTCCTCCATTGTCCCATACATGACGTCAGGAAGGCGCATAGAATTGTATTTACTTTATACAACTCCAACACCCTCATGTACCATGTATGTGGCACCGAGTCGTAGGCCTTCTTATAATCTATTCACCATGTCGACGGAACCTTTCGGGATCGGCGAACCTGTTGGCTAATAGCCATACCAATGAGGAGTAGCTCCTTAGTGCCGTTTTACCCATTCTACATGCATTCTGAGAAGCAGATATGATAGAATTATTTTCAATATGAGTATTAATTTTGCATCTCAAGCTGGACGTAAGAAGATAGACCGTCGGTAAATAAGTGATCGGTCTATAATTCTTGGGTTCCGCGGTACTGCCTGATTTATGGATTAGGTGGGTGACTCCTGTTGTTAAGAACTGTGGGAGCGTACCAGTTTCCAGAGATGACTGGAACTGAGACGCCAAGCGAGCGTGTGAACTGCGCAGGCATTTAAGCCAGAAATGGTGCAGTCAGTCCGGCCCTGTACCTTTCCAGTTTGGCAACGGCCGGACTGCACCGTTCACATCTTTGGGGCTAATTAAAATAGCGCCCATGTGTAATAAGGGTTCACATACTCGGTCGACTCGCTCGCGGTCTAAGGTCTGGCGGAGTAGGCCGATACTCCCGAATTGCGAGCTCCAAAGCACTCAATTGTTTACTGCACTGGGTACTTACATTTGACCGCGGCGGAACCACGGATGGAACTTGCAATTGTACCGTATTCCGCTACTGGAGAGAAATGACACGGCTACTTTGCACTTTAGAGCGAAGCCCGTCAAGCGCGGCGTCATCCAACCTATGATCACGTTGGATGACTCACACGTGATTCCACAACCGTTGCACTGAGACGTTGACAGTTGGTTCTAGTGCCTGAAACAAAGAGAGCATCCGGCCACGGTACGCAGTCAGGTTAGACCCCCCCCCCCCTCTACAGGGGGCTGTAGTCCCAAAGTATGCGCACAAGCAGTTTTCATTCATGGACTGCATCCATCGCATGCGCTGCACCCTTATGCCGGGAGCGGGGACCCTACCAGAGGCTTGTGGGCCCCGGGGTCCCAGGCTGGTCGGCGGTCGGCCTCTTCCTCGGCAACTCGCAGGTGGTGGTGACGTCGGCGGCGAGTATTCGTCGCTCAAGTTCGGCGCAACTGCAGCGGCGGGTGTCACATCGCCTTGACAACTGGCCACAGATTAGTAATGTAGGATCACCTGTTTCATCATCATTCACTTCACACATTTCACCTCCTTTTTACTTACTATAATTTACTATAAATCTATTTTTCTATCACAGGCCACATAGTTTTGGAACACACTCCTTAATCAAAAATTCAAAGAGACTCGAAAAAGAAAATGCTAAGTGTTTTTGCGAGGTGATTCGAAAGGCAACCACGAAAGGGTGCGGACTACTGCACTGCTGAACTACCAGCACTCCGCCGAGTTAACTACTACTGAGCCTCCGGCACTGCTGCACTGCTGAACTACCAGTACTCCGTCTAGTTGACGAATTACTGAGCCTGCAGCACTGTTGACCTACCAGCACACCGCCTAGACGCTGTACTGCTGAGTCTCCGGCGCTCCGACCTACTGGAGGGAGTCGCCACACTGCTGACCTTCCAGCAATTCGTCTCACTTCGTGCTCACATTACCGAGCTTCCGGGAGTTTGTGTTCCATCAGTTACCAGTTTACTTACGTGTGCCATTCATTCTGTATTATTGACTTAGTGTTTTTTTTTACCACGTTATAAAGTTGTCTTCTTTTTAGTGCTTTCCTTGTTTGTCCGACTAGGGGTAGGTAGGAATCACTAATAACATCTCATATCCCTACAACTGGTGTGGCAGACGTGCTCAGGAGATCCTAGGGCCGTCTGCTACATTACAATATATAGTTTAAACTTTGTATGTGGTAAATCAGTGACACTAGATGGAATTCTATTGTAGAATCTAACACTGTTTCCCATAAACGACTTACTGGTTTTTCTAAGTCTAAAACCAGGTACTGCAAGCTTGTCCTTATTGCGAGTATTAAGGTTGTGGTTGTCACTCTTCTTATTATACTGGGCAATGTTTTTCCGAATATATATAATGTTACTAAATATATGTATAAGGATGGTAAGGTTACTAGGTATATCTCTTTGAACATTTCACGGAGCGACTCACGGTAGCCTAGATCTAGATTATAAATAGCTTGGACTGCTCTTTTCTGTAATATAAAAATAGTTTCCATATCAGCAGCCGAATCCCATAATAAAATGCCATAGGACATAATGCTGTGAAAGTAAGCAAAATACACTAACCTAGCCGTAGGCACATTTGTCATCTATCGTATTTTCCTAACGGCATAAACAGCAGAGCTCAGTTTACCTGCAAGTGCCTGTATATGGAGCCCCCATTGCAGTTTAGAGTCTACTGTTACACCCAGAAAGGTCGTTGAGGGAACCAGATCTAAAACTTTCCCATCAAGTTTTACATTTGAAACTTGATGGGAAACATTTTCATATGCGGTACATTTAGTGTAGAAAACCTAATACATTTGGTCTTTTTTTTTTGCATTTAAAAGAAGATTATTATTAGAAAACCAATTAGATATAAGATTTAGTGTATGATTGGGTTCTACAAGATCCCTATCCTTCCTATTTACTTTAAATAGGCTTATTATTTTCCAGGTGACTAATAACTTAAAAGGCGACTAAGTGTTTGCAACTAATAAAATGAGGCGAGGAGCTATCAATAATGACTTGGCGACTAATAATGTTAGCAGGGTGGTTAAGGGGAATCCCGACATGGATAGGTTAGGTTCGAAGGGGATGACGGGGGCTAGAGTGAGCGAGCGAAGCCCCCGTCATCCCCTTCGTGTTAGGTTACTTTAAACCCTGCAGACAGAAATAGGAGCCCCGCACTGCGGGGCTCCGTCGACTTAAGCTCCTTCACTGTAGCTGCCAACCTATTATTTTTGCTACCCATTTTAATTATTTTTAAATCCCTAAATCAGATTAGTTTGTCGCCGCGTTAAATACATGCCCTTTAAATATAAGTGATGTATCGTCAGCAAATAGGACTATGTTACACATTGTATCATTTATGATGTGTGGAAGGTCATTTATATAAAGAAGAAACGGAAAAGGGCCCAGAATCGATCCCTGAGGTACTCCTATTTTAACTAGTGAGCCTGCAGAAGTGGCTTTATCAAGAGCCACTCTTTGTTCCCGATTTGACAAGTATGAATTTACAAGATCAATAGATCTTTGTATTATAACTTTCGTGAGACACATTCATATTTATTTACGGTTTACTCACGTGCATTTATCGGGTTTGCCCGACTAGTTTCGGACCCAAACGGAGCCCTTAATCATGAGCTGAACACATGAGCTGAGTTCGTCTCGCGACCTCGCCGCGTGTTCAGCTCATGATTAAGGGCTCCGTTTGGGTCCGAAACTAGTCGGGCAATCCCGAAAAATGCACGTGAGTAAACCGTAAATAATCGTAAATCAATAGATCTATCCCGAATTCCATAGTACTTTAATTTCAGAATGAGCGTGCGGTGGTCGACGCAGTCAAATGCTTTAGAGAGATCACAGAATACCCCGATAGCATTGCGTGCCTTCTTCCAAGCTCCTAGTACTGTTTTTATTAGAGTGGAACCAGCGTCTTCCGTAGATCGTCCCTTTGTAAATCCAAACTGTTTGACGTGTAATATCGCGTTTTTGTTGAAATGTACTAACACTAACATTTGAATTAATATTAATTTTTCAAAGATTTTACTCGAAGCTGGTAGTACAGATATTGGCCTATAATTAGATGCGTTATTTAGGCAACCTGCTTTAAAGACGGGTGCCATTTTGCTTGATTTCATGAGATCAGGGAAATAGCCATTTTTTTTTATTTTTTATTTATTTACTTAAGTTTCAAATACATTTCGATTTGTACCATTAAACCGGGAATGGTTTGTATTGGTACTCACATTCGCTATAACGACACTACTTAATTACTAATACTTAAAAGATAAATTAAATCAATAATATTGTGCACCTAATCTTTTGAGCTGTAAACATTTATTCGCACGTTGGACAAAAGCTACATGTAACGTTTCGAATCTGAGCAGCCCGCCGCTGGGCCGCTTATTGCACCGATCATATAAAAAACTGGTTCTGCGAGTCAACGAAAACATTTCCTATACAGGTTGCTTGACTTTAATATATGTTCTAAGAGTAGGTTTCTTTTTTTTTTCTTGTCCCTTATTAACTTCTAATTAAGAACTCATTTATTTTTTTGCATTTTTTTCAATTATATCATGCAAATGTTTCATAAACTACCTACTATTATTATATTGCTAAGTTCTTTATGTTGTCGTAATAATATTGCTTGTATTTTTGGTTATAGTTTTTATTAATTTTTTTCCATTTTTACATTTTGCGGAATTTTATTGAGTGTTGTGGGAATTATAAATTTTACTGTTCGCCTACCATAGTAATTTCTCATTCAATTCGTGATATAGATGGACAAGCATTATTTAAAACTATCATCAACCAACAAATGACAAGTCGATAGCATTAGCAGTTCCTGCAATAACCAGATGTGACGGACAGACGGACGGATGGACAAAGTCGCACCATAATAGTTCCTATTTTATCATTTTCATACGGCACCCAAAAAATATAAAAATCGTCGTTTATTGCGTATTCCATATTTTTCGGTATACGAGTACAAGTAGCCTATGTCTTTCTCCAGGTTTCAGACTATCTCCGTACCAAAATTCATCAAAATTGGCTCAGCGGTTTAGGCGTGAAACCGTAACAGACAGACAGACAGAGTTACTTTCGCCTTTATAAATTATAAGTAGGGATATTATGTATAAATGTTGAAACAAAAATATTAACAGCATAAATGTTTAATTTATGATCCCTTTTGCTACAATTCAATGCGTAAGTAAATAATTGGTATTCCAAAAAATAAAACAATTTATTCTGTATTTTGCGGGTTATTGTCTTAGCGACGGGTGCGCGCTATTTTATATAAAATTAATTAGTATATTTTAATTTTAATAACGACGTCTTTAGTAAAATACGATCACGTTTTAATGGACTTTTAATAAATAGCAGTCATAGTTAAAAAAAAGGGATGCAGCTTATGGTATCACTTTGATGTCCGTCAGTCTGCCTGTCTGTCCATCAAGACCCATTTTTCAGGAATGATCAAAGGTATCAAGTTGTTATTAATACCAAATATTAAGGCCTTATAGTCCTGTAAAAACCAGGCAAGTGCAAGTCGGACTCGCGGATCGAGGGTTCGCTTTATTTCCCGCATTTGTTCTCCTCTCCACATTTTCGTCAATCTTACCATCTCTTGTAAACATACTTCCCAAATAAACAAACTCATTCAGCTGTTCAATACTTTCATCTCCAATCTTTACTTTACACCCGGATAGATATTTAAAATATGTAAAGAAGAAAGAAAAAGAAAGAAAATAAATTTATTCAGCTAAGGACACAATAACAGCATAAACAATATAAACAAAAACATAAAAGAATCAAACACACATTTTATGCCGTGGATCATGCCCATGCCGAAAGGGTCACCAACTCAGCATATGCTGGGCGTCAAACACCCAGCGCTGATTTTCAGTTGGTACCCCTGCAGTGACACACGGACGAAGGTAATTTTAAATATATATTTTATTAATTGTTCATGTGGATAGTGTTAAGTGTTTAAATTGTGTCGATAAATAAATAATGCATACGTTGTGATAAACTATAAAAATATATTACAAATAAAATATATAAAAGTGCTTTTAATTTGTGACAGCCAATCAAAATAAAAATAAAAAACTGGCAATATTAATTGACCGTAGGCGGCGATGCGCACTTCCTGTTGAGATGAGGCGTTGTCATTATATTGTCATTTAATATCACTTTGGCTCGACCACAGGCTTGATAACAGGTCTTTTTAAACTTTTACGATTCCAGTATACAAAAAAAAAAAACAGTTTACTAAAATGTGTACCTACCTAATCCTAAATTATTTGAAGTAAATAAAATTAACATGGTGATTAATAATATCATAATTAATGTCCATATCCGCAATGCCGGGGAATGATTGATTATTCATCACAAATGTCCATCTAACAGGTGAGTTATTTCAGGTTAAATTATATTAGCAATTTCATTAGTAATAAATAATAAAAATTTAATAATAAAAATTAAATAAAATTAATTAAATAAAAGATTTGTCAACATTAACTACATTATATTCAATTTGAGAGGCAAGAATAAAATAATTTTAGTCTAAGTCTAAATGTGTATATATTTCTCAGGTCCCTAATTGGTGAAGGAATGTTGTTCCAACACTTGGACGCTGCATACCGGAAGCTTCCCCGAAAGGCTGCAGTTCTGTGATGCGGTATGGCCAGTTGCTGAGCACAACGTCTACCCTCGCGCTGCCGGTGACTATTGACCCACGTTAATTTAGAGTGCAGGTATGACGGACATTTATTATTAATAACGCCAAAAAGAAGACAATCTAGGTGGATTTTCCGACGTGATTTCATTTTTAAAATGTTGTGTTTGTTAAGAAAAGGTGTAATGTGACTTCTTGGTGGTACACGAAAGCAAAAACGTGCACAAGCATTTTGGACTCTCTGAATCAGTCTCTTGGTGCGTGCTAAGAGCCTGGGTCCTATTACAGTATCTGCATAATTTAGTTTTGATAGAACCAAACTTTCGACAAGCTGAATGCGCAATTCCTCGCTCAAGTATGGACGCATTTTGTACAAAACTTTGAGACGGTAGAAACAGTTTTTGACGCAGTTCAATATGTGGGTCTCAAAATTAAGACTTTGGTCCATAATTAAACCTAGGTTTCGCGCTTCACTTACACACTCAATTTGTTGTTCCATCACAGTCACGTCTCCATGGTTAGGTTGTATTTTATCCAATTGGCCCTTAGATCCGAAAAGCATAAATTTCGTTTTAGCTGGGTTGAGGAGGAGCGAGTTTTTTTCAGACCAATTTACGATCCTTCCTAGTTCTTCGTTAATAGTTTTTACAGCGACATCATAATCTTGAGGTTTAAAAGAGAGGTATATTTGTAGATCATCAGCATAGATATGATGTTTACAATTTTTATAACTTGAATAATGTCAGCACTATACAAAATGAACAGAGTTGGACCCAATATGGATCCCTGTGGAACGCCCTTCACTACGGGGGTCATGTCAGATAAAACAGTTGAGCCATTTGCATCACGAATCTCAACAAGTTGGGCGCGGTTACTAAGGTAGCTGTCGAACCATTTTACAGTGGATGCATCAAAGCCATAGTACGCCATCTTTGAGAGTAAAAGAGATAAATTTATAGCATCAAATGCCCTAGAGAAGTCCAACAATACCAATAGAGTACATAGACCTTCATCTTGGGCTGACAATATGTTGTCCGTTACATCCAACAGAGCCGTTGCAGTGCTTCGGCCTCTCCTAAAACCTGACTGCGCCTCTGGAAGAATGTCGCTTTCCTTGAGGTATTTAGACAGTTGAGCATTTACGACTTTTTCCAATACTTTAGATAAAAAGGGTAAAATACTGATAGGTCTTAAATCTTTTATGTCTGTTGGGTTGTTTATTTTTGGAATCGGACGTACAATAGCTATTTTCCAGAGATCGGGGAAGGTTGATGTTAAGATAGATTTATTAATAATGGCAGTAAGCGTTTCCAAAGTTTGAGGGAGAGTAAGAAGAAACATATTTAACGTAATGTGATCAATACCTTCTGCATTCGACTTTATCTTAGACAAAACATTAACAATAGTAGTTTGGTCAACAGTTTTAATAGAGAATACATTTATGCCAAATTTATTGAACTCATAGTAGGTTAAATAGGATAATGGTAAAATTGTGTTGCCTGGAACATTTAAAAAATGTGCATTGATTTTATTTGGGTCGTTAAAATGCTGGGGTAGTTCAGACTCATTTTTAGGTGGTAGCAAAGTGGCTTTTAGATTTTTCCATAATATATTTGGGCTTTTTATTTTGTTGTTAATATTGAGTCTAAAATAAGCCACTTTTTCGTAGTATAGAGACTTGTTCACTAAGCTTTTTAATTCCGCGTAATATGCTCCTTTACTCTCAGATTTAGTTCGCCTATACTGGCCATGGGCTTGATTACGCAAACACATCATAAACTTGATGTTATCCGTGATCCATGGATAAGATTTCTCCTTCAAAATAATAGTCTTACGCGGAGAGTATTTATCAAATAATGAGGTAATATTCCAATTGAGATGAGCTACTGTGACTGTACGTCGCTAACCCTAAGCTGATAAAATTTTCATTTTTCCAATATTTAAATACAAACTCAAGTCAAAATTCATAACTCATTTATTTAGCTCTTTTGGACTTTAAATGTACAATTATAGACAGCCCACAAACAGCCCTCCCTTCACCGCTTCCTAGTGTTTATGCTGGGGAGAAGAAACGGCGCAACAAACTCCCCAGCAACACAGTTCTGTCTGTTAAGTGAATAATTAATTGACTCTATACAAAGCAAAACATAATATTATTTACAATAATAGAAGTATACAAATTATGGAGAAGTAATAAAAAGAAGTAGTTATATAAAACAATTCTGTAGAAGGATATCAAATAATATTTAAATAGTCAGATTTATGTCATTATTAAAAAAGCTAAAGAGACAGTGAAAGGGATGCAAGTGACATATATCGTAATGATAAGATAGAACCAAAGGTAGAAAATAAGGGACACATACTTATGGATACGTAACGCTTGCGTTCTGAAACACATTAGTGTTATATTAATTAACTACATTACAATCGAACCCCACGTTATGATGCGCTGTCGCATCTTACGGGTACCGCCAAAGTCTAACTGCCACGAGGCCTGTGGTTTAACGGTCCGCGTTCCTAAGCTCTCATGTCTTACTGAATCCTAAGACAGAGTCCTGCGAAGTCCATCTGCCATTCAGCGAGACATGTTCCCAACAATTAACTAGTATTACAATACACATAAGCTAAACTATAGGTAATAACTTAAACTGGTTATAATAGCCTCTCGCCCTTACGACTTCCTAGCAGGGTTTGATCAACTCTCCTAGTTAATCCTAGTCTACTCGCCTATGACTCTGGTGACCGACTCCTATACTGGTCTAAAACAGCCTCTCCTAGCTTTTGACTCTGACGTCCGTACCCTATAGAGGTCTATAACCAACTGCCCTTTCCTTGAATCCTTGATATGCCATTTCACGTCGCTAAGGCCGTCTTCCCATGCTTTTGCGCAACAGATGTATTGCCCTTTTTTTTGCTCAGTTCCTTAATTGCTTCTAAGAGGGTCGCTCTTAATGTGGCCCTTGTATTATGCGTTGCACTCGGGTTTTCACATTTTACCAATTTCTTTAGAATTTGTATAACATTTTATCTTAACAGATGGCTAACACTTGTCCCCAGTCTGTTTCCCATAAACTATACATTTAATGTGTTTCTAAGAGGCCCGATATTGTTTTATGGTTCTAAAATAAATAGAATATTTTGTTAATAATTAGGAGTACGTGACAGACCGTCACACTACCATAGCATTGATGTTGAGAAAAGAGGTCGCCGCGAGCCAATCAATAGAATCCACATCTTGTTTAAACTGTTCAATTGGTATATTCGTGAGACTTCTGCAGGTTATGACCCTAGGCAAAACTTTCTCCCTCTTAAAGTAAAAGACAGTTGAGATAAATGCATATGCTCCACGTGCTTCTATCGGGTCCACCAAAATATCTGTAACCCTCGCATCCGTACACACCAGGTCTATAAGGGTCTCACTGGTGGCCGTAAAATGAGTGGCAGACGGAACCATTTGACTTAAGTTGAGACTTTTAAGAAAGGCATTTAATTTATTTACTTTTGAATCTGATTGATTAAGACAGTTAATGTTAAAATCTCCTAGCAGAACAGTACATTTACATGACGTCATTGAATTTATTGAAGTAGTTAGCGCGTCCAAAAATATGTCTACATCTAACCAGGGCGGCCTATATGCTGTGCCTATGGCGACCTTTGTACCATTAATAGTCAGAAGTAGCCACATTTGTTCAACCGATTTATGTAGAGGGTCGATGGGGTGCGAATGGGAACGCACGTTAATTCCGCGCTTAACATAAAACCCAACACCGCCACCGCGGCCGCCGCGCACGCTCACCGGCCGCGGTACGTGCCGCAGCCGGTACCCGGGCACGGCGGGCGCGCGGCCCTCCTCACCCGTCCTTAGCCAGCAGTGCTATTCTCTAAGGATACAGCCTTGCGTGCAGCGCTGCCGCAACGACGAAACAACAGTTTGGTATTCACTAAGCTGCGAATAACTACACTAGCGCTCAAGGCTGTGACGGCCGTGAGTTGGAACTACTCAACGGCGGGCACAATGACAGCTCTTCATACATTTTGGTATTCCCTTACAAAAAACAGCCTCGACGACGCCCACAGCCTCGCCCACAGCCTCGATTTTATCTGTCAAATCCAAAAGCTACAATATTTGCGCGTAACTCCTTGAATTTAATGACAAAAATAATTTAAACTTTACTAAATATTATTTGAACTGTTTCGATTCTTTTATATAATTGTAAAAATGGCAGCTCGGTTAATTATAAAGCTTTATTTATTAGAAGAAGCTAAGAAAAGTGATGATTTAAAGAAAGCCCAACAGGCGAGACAATTAAGAAAGTTTAAAACAATATCCCGTGATGTAGAGTTTATCCATAACTATAGGCTTTAAGAGGATTTAATATAGGTACTGGAAGATGATATAACTCCGCGTCCGCGACTTCGTTCGAGTGGTTTAACTAAGAGGCTAAAGGTTTGTTTGCAGATAGGTTTCTTTATTAATAAATGAGATATAATGGACCACACATCAACAAAAGCCTATTAAATACGTGATGTTTCAGATATTATGCACTCTTATCTTTTTTGGTCAATGGAAGTTACCAAAAAATCATTGGCAAGAATGTAGATAGGTACATATGCCTTCTGCCTCTAGGGCAATCCACGAAGTTGTTGATGCTCTGAATAATAAAAACATAATTATTCGACGACAAGTGCTAAAGTCAAGGTAAGTACCTAAAGTATCAAAATTAATTTTCTTGTTATTCTCTTTAATCTTGTAAAATATGATCGTTTGAATTTTCAATGCTGATTACAGGTTTTATGAGAAATTCAACATTCCAGGGGTGCTAGGTTGCGTTGATGGCACCCTGATTTCCATGATACGTCTTAAGCAACATGAGGAGAGATATTATTGCCAAAAAGGCTATCATGCCAGAAACGTTTTAATTGTAAGTTGTTGGTCTTTCTTATATTAATATAGGTACCTATTATAAAGAATCCATACTATATTATTACACTTATTTCAGATTAATGATGCTGATCTGAACATCTTGCATGTGGATGTGACTTTTGAGGGAGCAACACATGATACCTAGTTATGTTTTTTCAAACACTAGGTTATAGGAGCATTTGGATAATCTAAATAATAATGGTGAAATAGTATACTTACTTGGTAAGTTATTAATTATAATACAATGATAACTTAATCACTAGTCAGGTGTGCACTTAATTTAGCTTCATTCATTGATTTCAGGTGACTCAGGATATCCTCAAAGGCCTTATTTAATGACTCCCTTTAGTAATCCAGAACTTCAGACTCCAGAGAGCCATTACAATAATTTGCACAGCAGTGCATGGAACAGTGTGGAGAGGACTATTGGAATACTGAAAGGGAGGTTCAGTCACAGGGTGTTGCACTATGATCCTATAATGGTGGGGAAAATAGTAATAGCTTGCTGTGTTTTACACAACATGTGTAATCGAGCCGGGCTACCAGCTCCTCAGTTAGACCAATGTGACTTGGATGAAGAATCTAGGTTACTTGGGCCCCTGACACAGCAAGCTGCAACACAGGATAAGTTAGTAAGTGGGTAGGTAAGTAGGCGAGATTTAGTTAATCAATTATGGAGAGCATGTCATATCTAATTATGGTTTTCTTTCTTTTCAGAAGTGGAAATCATGTTTAGATAGGATATAGGTACTCACCATAATTGATTGGACAATACACACTAAGTATGCATTTTTTTTTATTTTTAATGAAAGTAATTAATAAATGTTAATGTATACTTATGTACATAGACTAATCAGTATTAACTTCTTTAGTTAAACAACTAGGTATATGTCTTTAAGGTGTAAAATAAATATATTTGTTGTGATTGTAAATTACTTTTATGTATATAAGGATTATTACCTTTTGCTGTGTATAGACTCAATTAATTTAGGTATTCACTTAGTAATTCTAGTCACACAGGAACTTAGTAATTCTAGTCTATTTTGAATAAATGAGTTTTTAAGTTATGAAGTTTTTTTTTTAAGTATGTTATGAAAAATAATGAAGACTTCCTAATGTATTTGTATCATTGTCACAATTTTTAGTAAATTTTAAATGTGCACAAAGAATGGGGCATGATACATTTAATAGGGACATAATATGCTTTCTTTTTTATTTACATTTTAAAATAAACTAAAAATAATTAAACTCAAATCAAAATCAACTTTTTATTTCACATAAACAATTATAGGCGCTTATGAAAAGTTGAATTTAGGTGCATGGTTCCAATTAGTCGTTTCCTATGGAGAAGAGCCGGCAAGAAACTACATGGTTAGGTGCTACTTTTAACCTTAAAATCAATATCTTTAATAACTTGAGTAAATACATTTATGATTTGGCAAAGTTATGAGAGACCAATGTAGACTCGAAGTTTTGAAGTGCAGGAATCACACAAAAAAATTATTATGTATATTATTAAGTTAGAAATTTATATAAGTAAATGCCTATCCAGGCATCTAGCAAGTCTACAAAAATCTCACATTTACAAAAGGTAAAGGATGCTAAACTATATAAAACAACTGGCATACCTAGTTAGTTATTATCAAAACACATACCAAACAAAATCACTATAACAAGATGAAGATATCTTGAGGAAAACGATAGAAAAAAAAAGAAGAAAGCTAACCGTAATTAGGTTAGGGAATAGACATACACAGACATTGTTCATGAGGTTCCAGGGAAGCCACATGTGCAGAAGGATTTAAAGGTAAACTCCATCTCTATTGTCAATGTAGTGTTTAGTCTTGTAATATGCTTTTTGAACGAGCATTCAACTCCCCCGTCTGATGGATGCATTCTGCATACCTTTCCTGAAAGAACCTTAACCATGACTCATTTATTCCCTTGATAAGTTCCAACATCTTCTGCCGATTTTTAAGAATGAGTCTTTGGTTATCCAAATGCCTCTCTTCAATGGACAACAACCGTTCAGTCAGGCTTGCCATTTGTGACTGCCTTTGTGAAGGTGGTGAGCGCTGAATCAGACGGCGTCGTGTCGTTACCAAACGACGCCTACGGGGTGCTGTGAACATGTAAAATGCAACAAATTATCAACTATTAGAGATAAAAAAAATTGGTATGAAGGCAATATTTATATAACGTCTTTCTCTCGAAGGATTACATGTCATATTATAATGAAGTACCTATACATATAGTATAGCATGTTGATTGTAAATTATGGGCTACTGTTATTTGTGTTACTTGTTTGTCTCTCTCTCGAAGGATTACATATTATAATGAAGTACCTATACATATAGTATAGCATGTTGATTGGAAATATGGGCTACTGTTATTTGTGTTACCTACTTGTTTGTGTGAAAAAATCTACAGAAAAACCAGCAAGTTGGTCCAAAATGGGAATCTATTACTTAATGATGTACCTAGCGCTTCTTACACTAATCCAATAAATAAGTTAATCTTACATGAAGTGGCAATTGGGGCATTCCTCCTATGAGGCACTGCAGGTGGTGATCTAGCCTCAAACTGTAATACAAAAAATAAGTTGGTTAATTGCGCATAGGATGGGACCGCACTTCTTGGCATGTTTAAAATACACGATGTTACGTTACAACAATAAAATATTACTATAAAATAATACATAAATAGGTAATTTACTTAATAATTCGTGGACCACAACAATATTCTGACACATTAACAGTGGTAATAACAGTGAAATTATCATAATACTTACATTTCTGTTTATTTATCCTTTTAGTCACAGAACTATGTTCAAAACAATCTCTGATACAATTAATTAGTTCTCGTAAGAGTACCCAAAAGTTTTCAAACTCTAAACTCAAGTGGTTTTGTTTATAAAAAATATGGTCGGATGTGACAGCCGCGTCGCGTTACTTATTTACGAAATAGGCAAATGAATCGTCATTCAGCCTTAAAATTTAATATCTAATAAAAATGCAGTAAACTCTTATTATGATTAAATTCGTTCGTAGTTTTACTCTATTCCTAAAAATACTTAAAGATTGACCTTTAATATATATTTTAAACCTATAAAACTCTCAGTCGAGATTGATCGATTATGATTTAAAGAAATTTGTTTCAAGCTCTAATTCGACCACGAAACAGCGACGAGAGGTTACAGCCTAGAGTTCGTCGACGACCTTAACCGTACTAGTGAATACCGTTTGAATCAGCGCTGTGCGCTCGGTCGATCTCTAGGCTGTTTCGTCCACGAGCTCGTCGACGAGTACAGCCAAGAAATTGTCTCTTAGAGAATAGCATAGCAGGTCTCGTTTATTGCCATGATACCAACATCATGACGCTCCATTGCGGCAATAAACTCATCATGGTTAGTGCCCAGTGAACCAGCGTTAAGAAACCCAATTTTAAGGTATTTTGTAGTCATCATAACGCTGTGTTAACTGTAGTTAATACCATAAAATAACAAATATAATGAATAAAGGCGCACTGGAGAGAATTTAAAAATGTAAATTGAAAGTATACCTATAGACAAATGTATAAGTTTTGACGGGTACAATAATACTATGGCATTATAAAAAATATTGTTATACAAATTATATGTAGATATGAAAGTAATGTGTAATAAATAAATAGTTGGAAATAGGTATGAACAGGAAATGATATGAATGAATATGATATATGAAGGCTTGATAAAAAAGTAAATAGGTATCATCAGACTTGCGCTTAAGCTGATCTGGACACCTTTTTGGTCCAGCCGTGAGACACATACCCAAGACTTTTTTATTTGTATCACATTTTTACCTGTTGTGTGTTGTGTAAGATAAAGAATCATTTATTTGGACACAGCACAAAGAGTTGTGCTGTGTCCAAATAAATGATTCTTTATCTTTATCTTCAGTAATTTAGTTACGGACGTCAGACGGCAGAGGCTCCGTATATAATTCTAATATTCAACTCTCAACTGGTTAGACTGAAAGTCGACCCCATAGACGGTGAATCGCTATGATCAAACAAGAAATTATTGGGTATGTGATCAAGTTATTAAGCTCAAAAATTAATCACGCTTCAGTAACAAAACAGAGTACCTACATAAAGCCCACAAACATTTTGGCAAAGCATAATTATTATTGCTCAGGTAATCGTGGTTTTCAACATCACTCATTTTTTCCTTTATAAGTTTAAGTGAAAACAGTTTTTTTGTAAAAGAGATTTTTTCCTATCAACAGCTCTATGTGCAATCGATCTGAGAATCAGCTGCTTCTCATAAGTACTAACAATTTCTTAAAAATAACTATTTGCTTGAATTTTAACTATCAACGTGGAAGTAGAGCATTTTTTTTGGAAGATTTGTAGCTAGGGATGTAATTCCCCGCTTCTTATCATATTATTATTTCGGAAGAAAATAACAGTTTATAAATTAAGACAACGTACCTTTTTGTGTAGAAAACCTACCCTACATGGCAAAGCGTGGCAAATATAGGACACTTACGAATTAAAATCCACCGTGGCCGTTCTCAGCACATAAGAACTGCTCCAGGATCTTTCATAAGAATACCGCGTATAGTACGCGTATTTTCCTTTCTAAAATCAGGCTTTTAGCGTTATGTTCCTCACTTCAGAGGGGCAAAGTGATTTGGTACCCGTAAAATAACTTTACCGTTCTGAAACAGGAATTCAGCGTTCTGTTCCTCACTTCAGAGAGGCAAAGTTATTTTACGCGTACTGTACATTACTTTGTTTTGATTTCGACAAAATGATGTTATAAGGTCGTATTTTTCACGTGAGCAAAGCCACGGGTTAAGCTAGTTAAGGATATAACTTAAAAATTGGTAGTTATAGGTAGTTAAACTAACAGTTACACATTGTGATTTCATCAGTCCATAGATGTCCACTGTTCGCCATCCATCGCCACCTTATAAACCACTGCCATGAACGATCGTGAAAAACCAAACATGTTTTCTTGGAAAAGGTAAAGGTTGTAAAAGAAAAATTGTACCGTAGTCAAGTTTAAAATTGTCTTTTATTTTTAATCATGTTTCTCAAAAGTTTCAGTTCCATCACCTATTCTCTTCATCACTGACTTTATCATCTCTGGGCTGGCTTCTTTCAAATCGTACGCCCAACCCTTCTTTGCCCACCATCTGATCATGGCATAACTCCAGTTCAAGGAGTCAAAGTATTCAGCTGCTCTATAATCGAAGGGAAATGTATGGTGGTAGTTATGCCAACCCTCCCCAAACGAGATAGTTGAGACGAATTTACTCTCTACGGGTATGATATCCCTGAAATTAAAAAAAAAAGTTAGGCCTATCTGTAAGTAATTTTTGAATGGAAACCTTGAGAGTAATTACTACGTCAGTGAAACTGTGTAATATGATAAATAAAGTAGTGTATATGTTACGGTGGAAGATAATTGTGAATATAAAATATTGTAATATCATATACAAGGTTAGTCGGAAAGGGGGTACTAATCCGAAGCCCACTTATAGTATCGCTGATGACTGTTTGAAAGCAAGTGTTAAAATTTCAAAATTCGATATTTATTTTTTTCAAATAAAGTGATTTTTATTTTAGTTTTTTCAAAAATTCTTCATCCCTGCTTTAGTTACAAATTCAGAAAATGGTGCTTCTAATTCATGACCCCAAATATGACCTAAAATGTAAACACAGCTGATCATAACTGGGGATAGATAGATTTTAGAGATTTTTTTTTGAGATTTTTGAACAGCTGTTTCTCTTAAACTATTGAGTTTTGGGAAAAGTTGTAGAACAATAGTTATTCATTATTATGTGTACTTTAACACCCTTTCGGATTAGTACCCCCTTTCTGACTAACCTTGTATACGGTCTTCAGTTAAGAAAAAGAAAAACACCAATAATTTCCCAATTCAATGTAATATTATGATAACACTGCGTGTACAGGTGAGGAAATCAGATTTTTTTTACCACTTACTTTCACTCCACTTTTCAGGAGCCCGATTCTGTACCTGGCACTTCTTATGAGCCAACTTTAAATGAGGATAACGTATCCTGTATCGGCTCGATTATACGCATGCCCGACAGATGTCAACCGTGCCGTCCTTCACAACATATTTTCTATAGTTGTTCGTCATCATTACTTCGTCCATAATTGCACAAACAAAACCTTCGGTTTCCCCGAAGAGGTCACCGAAACGTAGCCAGGCCACGGACGCTAGGAAATCTACATCGGGCCCATGAAGGGCCCGGTAAAAGCGTCCGTGAAGCTCCTTGCTCCGCCATACATCCTTGCGGCCATTGGTATCCAGTACTGCAGGTTTGCGCCAGTTCTCTTTAGCCAAGGAGAGCGGGGTGAGTCCTTTGTCCACCGCCACTACATCTCGATGCATCCCCACGTCGGCTTGGGAGAAGTACTCCCTGAGACTGCACACTTCGCGGTTGCAGAGGGTCTTAGCATTTAAAAAGCCTCGACCCCCACATTTCCGCGGGATGTACAGTCTCATTACCGATGAGCGTGGGTGATGCATTCGATATGCAGTTAGCAGCGAACGGACCCTCCTATCCAGGGCGTCCAGTTCAGTCTGAGCCCCCTTGAGTATGCCGAAGGAGTACATCAGGACCGGCATGACAGCGTTAAAGGCGCGCACCTTATTACCGCCTGACAAAAGACTCTTGAGTACTTTTTTCAGGCGGCCATAGAAGCGCTCCCTTAACGATTGCTTCATGTCAGTCTCATTGATGCCTAACGCCTCCGACATGCCCAAGTATTTGTAGGTTTCGGTTGAGGAGAGGGATCTAAGGTGTATGGAATCCGAGAGTTGGGTTCCACAATTCTCCCTCGCTTTACATGCATGACTGCACATTTGTCCACACCAAATTCCATCCTGATGGAATTACTGAAAGTTTCAGTTACTTTCAGTCACTCTAGCAGGCACAAATTGTTGGGGGCAAAGAGTTTCAGATCATCCAAGTAAAGGAGGTGGGATATTACCTAACCACCTCTTCTCAATCGATAGCCTAACCCCGACCACTCCAGCAGTGTGCTTAGAGAGTTCAAGGCTAGGAAAAACCACAACGGGCTCAGACTATCGCCCTGGAATCTGAAATCTTCTATCCCTTGAATTTGCCGACATCCTGGATAGCAAATGACCGTCCTCAATTGCCCCATACATGACGTCAGGAAGGCGCATAGAGTTGTATTTACTTTATACAACTCCTGACTCCTGAACTCATGAACTCCTGAACTCATGAGCCATGTATGTGGCACCGAGTCATAGGCCTTCTTAAAATCTATCCAACATGTCGACAGATCCTTTCGGGATCAGCGAAAGGATCTGTCGAGCAGGTTTATTTATTATTATGGGTACTTTAATAACCTTTCAGATTAGTACCCCGTTTCCGACTAACCTTGTATAATAGAGTTGAATAATACACACATCAAAAGTGTCTAGGGATCAACATATATTTTTGCAATAACATTTCTCCTGATTGATATTAATTAAAATTTTCTTTAAGGATTCATCAAATAAAGTGTTTTCGTTTGTCACTGTTGAGGATTTTGGTCAGGCTGCGTGAATTAGCTCCTTCCTTTGGTGGATGTGGGTTGTGTGTTTTAGACAAAATGAATTCTTTATTTTCAACTGGGCTTAAACTTGTATATTTGATAAAAGACAATGGAAAACAATTAAAATATTACAGATCAGTACACTTGATAACTCGGTCGTCGCTCAATATGTTATGTCATATGTCGGTGTCCAAATATAATTTCGATGATTCGGCGCAAAGTCCGAACTCCCACCGCTACGTCCATTGTTTGCTGCGGTGGTCGCTAGAGGGCGCTAGTCGTCAACATGCCGCCGGCCTTGGAAGCACCAGGTTCCAATGGAGTAGAAGTCTTGTGTGCTTGATCTTCACTGGGATACAGGAGCGGACATATTTTCGAAAATGCCCGTCGGATAACGCCCGTCGCCGTTTTAATGTTTGCAACTCGTGAAATGCCATCTTTTCCTGGGAATGTCTGCAGCACCCGTCCTAGGCGCCACTTCAGGGGAGGTAGATTGTCCTCTTTTATTAAGACAAGAGTGTCAGGAACGAGTGTGTCTTGATTGGTCTGCCATTTCGTTCTCTTCTGGAGTTCAGAGATATATTCCCTGGACCACCTTTGCCAAAAATGCTGTCTCATCTGCTCCACACGGTCGTAGCGAGGAAGGCGATGCGTAGCCGTCATTGTGATGTCCTGGATGGCGGGAGCAATGAGCGGTCGGCCAATCAGGAAATGAGCAGGGGTAAGGGGAAGGAAATCGTTAGGTTCTGTGGACATAGGTGACATTGGTCGGGAGTTAAGGACAGCTTCAATTTGTGCTAACACCGTACTTAATTCCTCGTAAGTCAAGTGTGCCTTGCCCACAATGCGACATAAATGAAACTTGCAGGACTTGACACCCGCCTCCCACAAACCACCAAAATGAGGCGAATACGGCGGTATGAATTTGAATTTTATTGAATTATTTGCAGTGAAATCTAATATATCAGTTTTCGATTTTTCTAAAAAGTGTGAAAATATGCTTCGAGCACAACAATAAAGGATGTTTCTTATCGTATGAAAACGATTTAGAATACGTAAGTCTGCCGCCTACTCTGATTAAGTTGTGTTCATCTAAAAATATGTTTAAGTTAGAAATATTACGAGGACACTTTAATAATTTGTTATTATTTAAATCATCATAAATCTCCGGAAAAGACTGTTGCTGTGCAATTCGCGTTAGAACCCTAGTTGAATCATGTAATTCCTCCACTGAAAGGCTACTTGTAAGACGCTGTGTTTTTATTTTATTACGGCAGTTGTTTATAAAACGTATAACGTACGCCACTACACGTCGTATACGATTAAAACAGGAAAATAATTCAAATGGAAAGGGACTGAGATTTGTTTGGATTACCAGAGCAGTTTTAATAGGTTTTTGCTCGGGTAATTCATCTGAATTAAAGTTAAAATTATCAATATCATGTGCCCACTCTGAATTAGGTACATGTAAGAATGAAGGTCCGCGCCACCACATATCAGATGACTTAAGAATATCTAATTGCACTCCGCGCGATAACAGATCAGCCGGGTTTTGTTTGCCGGCGACATGATACCACAGTTTATCGCCCGTTAGTTCGTTAATTTCTACTACGCGGTTTTGTACAAATGATTTTAATAAACTCGGTGACATCTTAAGCCATCCTAACACAATAGTCGAATCTGACCAGAAGTACACGTTATCGAACGTTAGTCTTAGCGAATTTATTATTTTTGTATACAACTTCGCACCTAATACAGCTGCACATAGTTCTAAGCGTGGTATACTAACAGGTTTCACCGGTGCAACCTTACTCTTCGCACATAACAAATTCACTGTTATCAATGAGTCTGTATAGCTACGCAGGTAGGCGCAGGCGCCGTACGCGTCTTGTGATGCGTCACAAAAAATGTGTAATTCGATAATGTGTGTATTAACTCCCTGTACATACCGAGGAATGCGCAAATCGTGTAAATTATGTAGTTTATTAATAAAATTTTGCCAATCTAATAAAAGGTTTTTAGGAACCGGATCATCCCAACCTATTTTGGATAACCACAGTCTTTGCAGTATTATCTTGGCGATTATAATAGTTGGTGTGAGTAAACCCAAAGGATCGTATATCTGTGCAATTGTTGAAAGAATAGTGCGCTTAGTAGCATGAGTCACATCATGATCACATTTTGTAACAAAATGCAGTTCATCCGAATGATGAAACCACCCTAATCCTAATGTTTTTGTGTGATAGTTGTCACCTAATGATAATTCCTTAAATGTAAAAGTCGACTCTGTTTTGGAAGTTGCAAAATTGAATATCCATTTCCTTAAAGGAAAACAGGCCGATTCTAATTCGTTAGAAACACGACTACATAATTATATCTATCAACTTTTGTTGATCCTGATGTCCTGTAATTAAGTCATCAACATAAAAATCGTCATTAATGACCTGTGCGATGACGTCATCATTGCATTCTGACGCGAGTTGCTTTAAGCATCGAATACTTAGATACGGCGCGGACGCCGTCCCATAAGTAACAGTATTAAGTTGGTATACACTGAGGGGTTCAGATGGATTCTCCCTCCAAAGAATTAATTGCAGATTTCTTTGATCGGGTTGGATTAATATCTGTCGATACATTTTTTCGATGTCGGCACACGCAACATATTTGAATTGTCGAAATCTGAGTAAAATTAAGAATATATCATTCTGTAACGTCGGCCCAATGTGTTGAATATCATTTAATGACTTGCCCGACGTTGACTTTGCACTCGCATCAAATACCACCCTTAATTTGGTAGTAGAACTATGTTCTCTGTAAACGCCATGATGTGGCAAGAAATAGCACGGTGACGAATATTCATAAATGCGACTCATGTGTCCCAGCCTTAAATATTCGCTCATAAAATCACAATACATTTGTCTATAGGCAGGCGGGCTTCGAAGTAATTTACGTTCGAGTGCAAGAAACCGGTTTTCGGCCATAGAAAACGTATCATGTAGTGCATCAGCTGATGCAGATAATGGAATGCGCACGGAAAAACGGCCCTTATTGCCGCGTAAAGTTGTGTGTTTAAATAAATTTTCGCATGCACTTTCATCTTTTGTGAGTTTGTTATGATTTGAAGTAATCTCCTCAAGTTCCCAAAAACGTTTGAGTTCTGCATCCAAAGTTTGTGTGTGATTACATTGAACTCCGTTAATTTTGTGTGAATGTTTTTTGTGAACCGCTCCCGATATGATCCAACCCAGTTTTGTGTTTTGCAAGTATGGACCATAAGGTAAACGAATTAGACCCTCATTAAGCAATTCCCAGAATTTATCTGCGCCTATGAGTAGTTGAATTTCATTAGATAAATAAAAGTCGGGATCAGCAAGTTGAACGTTGTCTGGTATTTGAATCTTATGATTAATACCTAGTGACGGCATCTGTGATGTTATGCGAGACAAAACTAAACAATTGAACTGTGTGTTATATGAGCTAGTTTTAGACCGCAATTTGAGCTTGCATGATTGTGTAGATTGCGCAATGGAATTACCTACACCTATAACTTGAACAGTGGACTGTATCAATGGAATGTTAAGAGTTTTGCACAATGTTTCAGAAACGAAACAATGTTGGCTCCCGTTATCGAGAAGAGCTCGAGTTGTGTGATATTTATTATTTTCATCCGCTATCTCAACTAATGCGGTCGATAATAATACTTCATTATGAAAATAATGCATATTATCGTCCTTATAAAGCGTGTGAGTTTTGTGAGACGCGGTGTGTGATATGTTTGTGTGTGTGATGCCTGTGCTTGTACTAGGCCCAGGCTGAGGCGATGTTTGTGTAGTGTGTGCAACAGCTGATGATGCGCCACCGTCAACAAACTCACTGTGAAGTAACGAATTGTGTTTCTTGTTACATTGCTTGCACGGCCCGTACCAACATTCGGTTACTGCGTGACCGCCGCGTAAGCAATTGCGACACAGCTTTTTCTCCTCAACGAATTTAAGTTTATCTTTCGCCGATAAACTAAGGAAACCTTCACAGGCATATAAAGGATGGTTCGAGTTGCACATATTGCATTTATAGCGCTGTGATGGTTTATTATTATTTTTGTGTGTGATAACATGACTATGTGATTTTATGGACGACGACTTTTTAGTGTTAGAGTTATGTGTGTGCTGAGTATCTACTGTCTGTTTACTTTGAGATGGTTTAACTGTTTCTAGAAAATTGGCTCTGTCTTTAAGAAACGTCATTAAATCAGACAATGAAAACCTTTTATCAGAGGACGCATTCGTGACGGTACTTTTGTGTAGTTCCCATTCGCGTTCGGTTAATGAATCTAACTTTGAGACTATTATATAATTCATTAGCGTATCCCATGATTCGGTAGGTTCGCCTAACGTTTTTAGTGCACGAATGTTTCTGAAAATTGTGTCAATTAGTTTGCGAATTTGTGATGCTGATTCTTTACTAATTGATTGCGCGGTAAATAAAGCCTTGACGTGGTTATGAACAAGCAAACGATTGTTGTTAAATCTGTCTGCTAAAAGATCCCAAGCAATTACATAATTTTCAGAAGAAAATTCTAGTGCCTTAATAACCTGTAATGCATTACCTGTTAGAACTGAACGTAAGTAGTGAAATTTCTGAACATTATCAAGATTATTACTATTGTGAATGATAGATAAATACGTGTCACGAAACTCAAGCCATTGATCATAAGAACCGTCGAAGTTCGGCAAAGAAATTGTGGGTAGTTTAATCCTGTTTGAATTATAATTTTGAACATTTTGAGATGAAGATGTTTCTTTTAAAATACATTTACATTTGGCTACAATAGCATAAAACTGATCTTCAAAGCTTTCTCTCTCCTGCAATTCTTTGTCTACCTGACTACCGGAAACTATTAAATCCAATTCATCTTGAATACTCGAAAACTGATCAAATATTAGTTGCGACCTTTGAAAGCGTTCCTGTAGTTCAGCTTTCTGAATTTCGGTTACGTGCGTATCGTCTAGAGATTGGACATATTTCGTGAACAATGTGAATTTACCCTTAATTGAACCCCGTTTTTTAACTAAATCCCGAATAATATCCTCACTACTTTCAACATCTACAAGGGAATGCCTCTTTTTTGTCATTTTGATGGTTGTAAAAGGCAAGAATCAAGTACTTACAGTTTTTAGAAGTTCACGTATACACACAATGTAGGTAGGCGGACGGCTATCACTGGTCGTGAACACTGGAATTTTATACAAAAACACGATGTTAGCACAAACTGAGCACAGGATTTAGGAAGGAAATTTTGAATGGCCTGACCGTTTGCTGCTGGTTGTGCTCGCTGCTTCCGATGAACGTTCGGCTCGTAGGTCCAAATTATGTTGAGGATTTTGGTCAGGCTGCGTGAATTAGCTCCTTCCTTTGGTGGATGTGGGTTGTGTGTTTTAGACAAAATGAATTCTTTATTTTCAACTGGGCTTAAACTTGTATATTTGATAAAAGACAATGGAAAACAATTAAAATATTACAGATCAGTACACTTGATAACTCGGTCGTCGCTCAATATGTTATGTCATATGTCGGTGTCCAAATATAATTTCGATGATTCGGCGCAAAGTCCGAACTCCCACCGCTACGTCCATTGTTTGCTGCGGTGGTCGCTAGAGGGCGCTAGTCGTCAACAGTCACAGTAACGATAAACCAAGTCACCTTTGCATTAATAAAGAAATTTGCCATTTTCCTAATAAAGGGATTTTTGACATTTGAACCACTAACACAAAAGTTCGAAAAAAAGACTGAAATAACAGTTTTCTTTAAAATTTTATTGGGTAACTTAAACAATTAATAATCCGTGTTTCTACCGCGAACACTAACAACACAAGAACATCGGTTTGGCATACTCAAAATGAGTTCATCCAAATCACGCTGTGGAATGGCCGCCCATGTTCGTTGCAACAACAAAAAAAGGTCTTCTTGCGACTGGATACCCTCCATATTCGGCAGAGCTCTTCTCTGTAGCATATCCCATGCATGCTCAATCGGGTTCAAGTCTGGCGACTGAGCAGGCCAGGGCAGGACATTGATGTTAGCTGCGGCGAGAGTCTGTCTTACAACTCTTGCGGTGTGCGGTCGTGCATTATCATGCATTAACTGAAATAAGGGACCGATTTGCGCTTGTAGAGGAACGATGACGTCTGATACAATCGTCTCAGCATAAATTTGAGCGTTGAGGTTGCCTCTGATCCAAATCAACTCAGTTCTTCCGCCGATCCAAATACCCGCCCATACCATGATGGTTCCACCACTATAAGGATGGACTTCCTGGCAGGATTTTAATCGCTGTTGGCGTCCAGGGGTTCTCCAGTGTCGTATACGTCTTGTATCCGGTCTCATACCAAAACGAGACTCATCAGAAAAGCACACGAAACGCCATTGTTCTTCTGCCCAATTTCTGTGTCCAAGAGCCCATTGATATCGAATCCTACGATTGTGCATTGCTATAGGTGGTACCCGTAGCGGTCTTCGGGAATGAAGGTTCACTTCATGCAAGCGGTTTCTGACTGTTTGGTCGCTAATTAAGTTCCCTGAAGAGTGATGAAGCCTCACGGCTAACATCATGGCGGTTATTGTTGGAGCTCTTCGAGTTAAGATTTGAATGTATCGGTCTTGTCTCCGTGTGGTGCAGCGATACCGTCCTCCATGGCGCTCAGCCACGGTACCAGTGCTTCGGTAACGTGTCCAAAGTCGACTGATAACACTCTGACTTGTATTCAGAGCTAAAGCCACAGTACGTTGCCGGGAACCAGCTTCTATCATTCCCACGGCTCTGAGCATTTCTTCCCTGCTTAAATGACGTCGCCGCTCCACAATAACGTTGGTTTTAATCAGTAGTAGGGAAACAGTAGCACTAATAATGTCTTCAATGCGTTGTATGTTTTTATAGGGAAAATATTGACAGCTGATTTTCATCTTTTACTCGAATTTGATTCACAGTTCCTGATTCAAATTATGAAATGCACCAAAAAGGATCCATATAAATTTATAAAATCATAAATTTATTACAAAGCCACATCTCAATCTCAAGAAATCCGCATAAAAATGCTTGATCCCTAGACACTTTTGATGTGTGTAGTTATCTTCGATTTTTTGCGCAAGTAAGGTAGGTATTTTTTCCGTTGCCACTTTTTTGCAACGAGGTGTTGATGGTTACCAAAAAAGCGGCAGAAAGGGAGAGATCGCCTTTTTCTTGCCTCCGGCAGCAGACGCTCCGAGCACCGGAGGGCTCTAAACGATTTCCGGCTACCGTAGGTAGTGGCCTGCACGCGACGAGCTCGTAGGCCCGTCGCGTCGTTCGAAGCGTTACAGTACAGAGGTGTTCCGCTCGCGTCTCTCTTGAGGATTCGTGGAAAGGCCCCACAGATAGGAGCGAAACTTTTATATTGTGTATTACTAAAACTTACTTACTTGTTATAAGGTTTATATCCATAAGCATGAGCAAGGCTGTTGACTGTCATTTCACTGTGTAAAATCCACAAATATCGTATAAAGCATTGCCAAGCCACGGCACATTTCCATCCTTCGTTCCACAAGAATATGTTGATAGATATTGGCAGGATATAGCAGAATATAATTTTCAAGGGGATGAAGTACCTGTTAAAATTATTTTGTTATTGATAATGTAATCCATTTACATAATAGCTGATGTAAAAGGGAGGAAGAACGCTTCGACGGAACTTCTTCGGACGAAGACTCCGATTTAAGACATAATTAATCTTTCGTCTTCCCCAGCCGAAGAGTATCTCTGAGGAATTCCCCAAGTAAAAAAGGCCTCGGGTAGATAGGGTCTTGTTGGTGGGTCCATATTGGCTCACCTAAAGTTTTTTTACCCGAAATTGTTGTTCCTACCGATTTGTAATCCGAATTATCACTCTTCATAAAAATTTTATTCCTAAAGTTTTCATTTCAGTCATACAATTTGTAATACTACAGACAGTGTTCATAACACTCATGTTTCCGAAAATTGTAATTAATAACATCACTAAGGCTAATTTATTAAAACTCCTACTGTTGATTTTCATAACGTTTTATAATTTCCATAATATTTTTACTCATATAATTTTACACACACTTCACAATTTTACACTTTTTAAAATGCCAACTTTCAAGTAGCAGAATGTTTTAGTTTGCGAAATATTCATTTAGTTGTTGCTCTAATAAAATTTGTAGGCGCATGAAATGGTCGACGGAGCCCCGCTCTGCGGGGCTCCTACTTCTGGGTGGTTTATAAAAAAATAGGCCGAGTAGGAGTGCCCTAAAGTCCAGATTGTATTAGACAAATAAACAATATGCCTTACAACTTTTCAAAATAAAAAAGATATGACTGAATAATAGTGTAAAAAACGGTTTTGTTGAGAAAATATAGGAAAACAAATAATAGTATAATAGATGTTTATTGCCACTGAAATTATGAAATTGAATGATTCGGCATTATGAACATTAGAAACAGAGCAGTTAGGAATTGCGATTGTTAGGATGAAAAATATTAGGAAGAACATTTTCGGAGTTCCAATTATCGGAGTAGAAAATTTTGATGAACTTTGGCGCACCCCTTGTTGGCACTATCTGGGTATGGAAAAAGATTTTCGATATTATAACGACAGGCAAGCATTTTTTCGCCATCGGCCTCGATTTTGTTGAGCTCCAACTGAACCTAAATGAAAATATTCTTATCCTTTATTTGCACTTAAAACAAGAAAGAGATGGAAGAAATTAGAAACTGTGCACATACATAAATACAATTTATTTTTAACCGACTTCAAAAAGGAGGAGGTCTCAATTGGACTGTTTTTTTCTTTTTTGTATGTTTCGTTACGCGATTATTCCGCCAATTATGAATTGATTTTGATGATTCTTGTTTTGGTTGGTCATACTTCAGAGGTTACCGCCTATAGATATAAATAAAAAAAAAACGCTGCTATCCAGCGGTTTTTGTTTGAAATACGGAGGTAAGATGTTTGTTAAGTTCCTTTTGCTACATAACAGGTTTCTGTCTTCGCAAGCAGCTTGGTCGTAACAACTTTGTGCTATTTAAACAATTATATACTTACTTTTTCTGAAACATGGCAATTTCATCAGCTTCGATGTCACTCATATCAATCGTTTTGCCGTGTTTTATAACTTCTTCATTCTTCTTCATCATCAGCCAGCCGATGTGTGAGAAGAATAATCCACGGTTCGAATTGTGTGGGTCAGCTTCCGTGTCACTACGCTTATGGTGGAGACGGTGATCCCGAACCCACGCGTAAATGGTATTCTGAAATGAAAAATGTTTGAGGCCACAATATTTTTTATCACCAAAGTATATTTTGTATTCAAATCGTGTCCTCTAATAAATCAATTCATCTCTACGAAATATTTTTGTTATCAGATGAATTACGAGTAGGTACAAAGAAAGGTGCAAATGCTCAAATTAATGGCAATTGGGGAAGTCTGTCGTCCCCCACACATCAGGACCCGAGGCGGCGCGGCGGTGCGAAGTGTTCCAAGCGCGCCCCTCTTAGACGGCGCGGGGGGAGTCTAACACCTCACTCCCCCCGCTAACCCGAGGAGGCCCGCCGTGGCGGGCCGGCACCAGCCGGGGGTTGCGGAAGTATCATAAGTTTCCGCGACCTTCGGCGCAGGTGTGAGATGGAACACCGGGGTGGTTTTAGTCAGTAAGAGTCTGACAGACCCCTCCGCCCACCCCTGGGCGGAGGACATCCATGAGGAATTCCAAACCGAAAAAAAAACGGCTCTTGGCTATTAAGCCATTAGCTGTAACGACTAATCGGCACAATGACTGCTGAGTCAACATCCCACATGTCGACAACCTCGTGTGCCAAATCAAGATATTTGTTTTTTTTATCATTTTCGGCTTTCACGAGTATCTCTTCATGCGGGACAATGATATCAAAAATCATTGTGCGGCGTTCTAATCGATCTATCACCACGATGTCAGGCTTATTGGCAGCAATAGTCCTATTGGTTATGATAGATCGATCCCAACACAGTGACACATGACCATTCTCGAGAACTGGGTCGGGCACATACTTGTAGTATGGTACTTATGTGTCCACAGGGTTATTTCAGAGCAAGTTGCTGGTGGATAATCCTAGCTACGAGGTTGTGCCTGTGCAAATACACACCGTTAGCAAAATGAGAACAACCAGAGATAATACGTTTATAAAAGTAGAGGAATACCACAGAAACGATGAATGGAATGTGAATGATGATATGACTAGAAAGAGGGTGACTACTGATATGACGGCTAATAGAGATGTACGGGAAAAAATATATGCTGCGCTAACCCCAAATAAGTTGGGATAAGGTGAGTGGGATGATGGTAATGTTTTATGTTAACAGTTAAAAACGAAGAAAAATGTTTAACTCACCTGACCACTCGAAGCAAAACACAACATTAAATAAATTTTTAGTGCCGTCGTCGCTTTGTAGGATCTATGCGTGAATAATCTGTGAACTCCAGTCGTGATTCCCATACCACTTATAACAAACATGAAGACAGCTGCAAAAAACTGATACTTAGTAAAACTTAGCGTGTTACTACCACCCTTACTACGAAGGCATTCCATTTAGCACACGAATTCGAATCGCACCAATAGTATTACTATTAGTGCAATTCGAATTTGGTGCGCTTAATGGAATACCTCCTACTACTATTAGACTATTAGAGACTTTGCGTATTACGCGGCAACGATCATGGCTATGGAACCTTGATGACCACGATGTGGCCAACCACGCGACTAGCCGGGCTTAAGCGTGAATTATATGGAAACGCCGTAAGGCGCAGGCGCGTCGCTTTCATACGTTTTATCGTGCCGATTCAAATCTTTTTTAACCGACTTCAAAAAGGAGTAGGTTCTCAATTCGGTTGTATTTTTTTTTTATGTTTGTTACCTCATATCTCCGTCATATTATGAACCGATTTGAAAAATTTTTTTTTTGTTCGAATGGGTATACTTTCCGATTGGTCCCATATAATTTTTTTTATGATTAGACTATGAACTTCAGAGATATGGAACGGATCTCCTCATCGGATCACAGCAAAATTCTCTAAATTCTAATATTGCTTTGTTTATACAAGGTTAGTCAGAAAGGGGGTACTAATCCGAAGCCCACTTATAGTATCACTGATGACTGTTTGAAAGCAAGTGCTAAAATTTCAAAATTCGATATTTTTTTTTCCAAATAAAATGAAATTTATTTTAGTTTTTTCAAAAATTCTTCTTCCCTGCTTTAGTTACAAATTCAGAAAATGATGCTTCTAATTCATGACCCCAAATATGACCTAAAATGTAAACACAGCTGATCATAACTGGGGATAGATAGATTTTTGAGATTTTTTTTTGAGATTTTTGAACATCTGTTTCTCATAAACTATTGACTTTTGGGAAAAGTTGTAGAACAAAAGTTATTCATTATTATGTGTACTTTAACACCCTTTCGGATTAGTACCCCCTTTCTGACTAACCTTGTATTTGTTGTTGGGAACTGACTACTGGAAAAGAGGAGGGGGTGCGTGTCCGTGTTGGGATCGATCGATTTTTGTGGCGGGTGTTGATGTCGTGAGTTTCCTGTACTTTGATGAATGTATGAATATGTTTACTAGTCGCGCGCAGAAGGTTTGCCGATGACTGCCCCTCCCACTACACCGACCGCTACCCGCGCTCGTCTGGCATTAGTAGGTATGCCAGACGAGCGCGGGTAGCGGTCGGTGTAGGGGGAGGGGCAGGCATCGGCAAACCTTCTGCGCGCGACTTATATGTACGAATATGCATAAATCATGCAAATAAATAGATGGAAGTGTTAGTAATTTATACTCGAAAAAATAGGGCTTACAACTTTGTCTGTTATTTATATGAGCTAAGATTCTTATGCATTTCTTTTGGATTATGAATATTTTTTGAATATTAACACTATTTCCCCATAACATTATTCCATATCTTAGCCATGAGTAGGCGTATGCATATAGGTTTTCAAAGTCGGAAATATTATTTTATAGTTCAATAAGCCCAGCCGTACATTATCAGAAATTTCTTTCAGAACAATTCTAACGCGCACACTGTTAGAATTTATCGGATCCGGCAGCTTTTTGGCTCTAGTACAAAATGTATGCGCAGAGGGTCTTTACGCACGCGTCAGACAATTCTGATAATATACGGACGGGCTTACACATATCCTAAAAGAATGCTATTTGCAATTTTGTTTGAAAAATTTGGTAGCCAGCAACAGGAAGAATACTTAAGAACTTACCAAAGAAAACAGTTAATATTTTCACAGGAAAAGCATAATGCCAGCACCAGTATAGTCCAAGGACATGATAACTAGTAAGAACGATTGCGGATGACCATTTAATTTCATTTTTGAAACCCAAACTGTTTTCAAAATCCCTTAATAATGATTTGATACTCATTATGGTCATCGTTGGCAAAGTTCGCGAATCGAATGATGATATTAATAAGGAATGCAACGTCTTTTAAATTAAATTGATTAACATAACAAATAAATTTCGGTTTTTTTATGTTCCTAATAGGAATTGATTTGTTTTTATATCAGTATTCTACTATCAATGATTACTTGCAAATTATTTACTTACAAGGTTCTACCCGCGACTTTGCCTGCGTAGACTTGAAATTTGAAGGAAATTCTGTTCTCAATACTGTAATGTTATTATGTAAAAAGAACATTTGTAAATCATCCCACGGGACATTACCGGGATAAAAATATTACCTGAATAACATCCAATGTGTTAATCCAGGACATGGTCCATCTTTGCATTTCATTCAAATCCGTTTAGCCGTTTATGCGTGATTTGAGATGTAATTTGAGATACATACATACAGAGTGGTGTTTTGAGATGGGGTAGTAAGTGTGGCTACCTTAATCGTTGCAGTTACAAGAAAACTTCCTCGGAAGACCATGTTTTTTGAAAATATTATGCTCTGCATATAAAGAATTTGAAACGTAATGCACCGGATCAACTCAGGATGGATGAAATGGCGACAGGTCACTAGAATAACGTGCGACACACGGATGCCTCTCAAGTTAAAGGGGAAAATCTACAAATCCGTTATAAGACCTGTCGTACTGTATGGATCGGAATGTTGGGCCGTGAAGAAGACGGATGAAAAAAGATTGCATGTAGCGGAGATCAGAATGTTGAGATGAATGTGTGGAGTGACCAGAATGGATAAGGTCAGGAATGATCCATAATTTTTCGCTTGAATCATTCTGTCTATTGGTGAAAACCGCATCTAAATCCGTTGCGTAGTTTAAAAGATCTAAGCGTACAGACGGTATGAAGCAACTTTTTTTTATATTATGTGGAGATGCAACAATTTGTATAAAGAGGATAATCGTTTCTTTGAGAACAGTTGAAGGCAGTTTAATAACAATTAAGTATATAAAATGACAAATCCTAAAACTGTTTTAAAAAAACCAGCCAAGACCGTGTCGGGCCACGCGCAGTAATACGGTTCCGTAGTTGCACAATAATGCGGACTAAGAAGAGGGCTTAGTAATGTTTCAATGGAATGTAAGTATACGAAATTTTTACTTTTCCGGTTGGTCGACTATTAGTGTGCGTCCTGAGTGACGGCGCACCGCGCAGGCGGAATGAATGGCGCATTAAATAAATGTTCGAAACGTTTGAATTTTGATATCGACATTATTAAAACCAAAGTAAAATAAACGAAACACTAAACACGCGCGTACGCGACAACATTCCTGCGTGTATTAAGGACAGGTATCTACGGTAAAGCCACTCCGCAATCCGCAATACGCCCGTGCGCCGTCACTCAGGACGCACACTTACTCGTAAACTTGTAAAGCCTACATAGCTGTGATAGTTTTCCTTTTAACTTCGTTGTATATTAAATACCGTGAATCTTTTCACCTATCCAAAACTAACCGTTTAGCTGGCAGGGGGGTGGGGGACACTACTTGACTCTAACAAAAATTAACACTTTAAAGCTTAATATTTCAGAAACGGTTCCCTTAATCGAAAAGTTGTACTGACAAACCCGCAATATTTTTAAAAGACCTATCCAACAACACCCCACACCATGGGGTAGACGAGAAAAAAAAAAAAAAAACATCCCCACTTTAAGTAGATAGATAGATAGATATACTTTATTGTACACTAAAAGAAATAAAACAGAAGGGATACAGGTAATCAAGAACAGACCAAATGGCGGTCAGTACAAAGTACATCAAAAGGAAGAATGATAAAAAAAATTATGATTTTATTTTACCATTTTGTCGGCGTGATTAATATGTATATCCATGCCAAATTGTAGCTTTCTAGTACTAAGAGTCTCCGAGCTAAGCTACGGACGGACAGACGGACAGACGGACCGACATGGCGAAGTAGTAGTGTGTGGCCTGCGGGCGGCGGGTTAGGGTACCCGCTGCCCTACCAGTAACAAGCCCGAGAAGGCGGTGCGCTATGTTCCGTGCGAGCCTCTCAGGAGGACGTGGGGCCAGGCCCCACAGAAGAAGTGGTCCGCCAGGGGCTGACGGACCGAGGCCTGCCGGGGTCGCGGTGCATGCAGCTGCGAATCACGCGACCTCGGCCAAGGGTCAGGTGAAGGAACACCGTGGGTTTCTAGCCGGTAAGAGTCCGGCATACCCCTTTGCCTTCCCCGTGCGAAGGGCATCCATGAGGATTTTACCAAGAAAAAAAAAAACAAAAAAAATAGTTAAGTATTTTACTTCCCCCCATTGGCTGGAGACCCTTCAGGGCTCGCAAGGACAATTTACAGCAGTCAAAAAGAGAAAAAAAAAAACTAAATACAAACTAATGAATCCTAATTATTAAGATGGCTATGCCGCCTTAACTTAGTTATCATTAACATGAGAACAATGTAATTAAGTAGGTGTGAATGTTATTACAATACTTAATTAATGTGTGTAAAATTTATGCTCGATTTCGGCGGGAGCACTTCCGTGCCCCTGATATACATAAAATATTATCAACTAGCTTTTGCCCACGGCTTCGCTCTCGTTAAATAAGCTCAAAAAAACTCTTAACACACTACTAAAGTTTCTATAATACAATTCAATCGTGATTCAAAAGACACGTGGCGCCATCTATGAACGTTATTGTTGTTTTCCTTGGGAACAGTATTTTTTTCGGGATGAAAGGTACCCTATGTCCGTTTATGTACACCTGAAAACGTATGTGCAAAATTTCAGGATGATCAGTTCAGTGGTTTAGGCGTGAAAAGGTAACAAACAAACAAACTTATTTTCGCATTTATAATATTAGTTAGGATTTCTATGGTCGAAGAACTTACGAACACTGTAATAATAGTAATTTATGAAACTAGTGTATATTGGGTCATTAAAACATTGAGTTTAAAAACCGAGTCGCAGGCGAGGTTTTCAATAGTTATCACACGAATGTTTTAATACCAAGTTATGTGCAGTTTCATAAACTACTTTATCTAAACTCATGCAATTAGTAGATAATATATCTATTTTATAAAAGGGACCAAAGGTGGAACAAAATACAATAACAAGGCGGCCAAACCAAGCGCGCATGCGCCCTAGCGCGCGCATACAGATGACGTGCAGCCTTAGAGCATATACCAAGCAGCCGCTCAAAAAATTGAATTAAAAACTCCTTGGTCTGTCCGAAGTGTAATTTAATGGAAAAATAGTAGATTGTTGCATCGAGCGCAAAGTGAGTTATTAATGCACGAGTGTTATATTGGTGCCCGAGCGCACGCGAGGGCACTAAATTAACACGAGTGCATTAGTTACCTACTCACTTTAGCAAGGTGCAACAATAAAAAAATACATTACTTTTCTTTCAACTACCAATCTACCTACCGTGATAAAATATCCATATAACTTTTTTGAAACTTTTCTTGCTTTGAAATATCAAACTTTTACAATGGTACAAAATGCGTGTCATTTGTTTTTTTTTTTCACCAAGTCGGTGTTTCGGATTTCGAGGGAGATCACCTCCACTCATCAGGCCCGTAGCAGACGCACCTGGTGTCGGCGGAGGGTGGCAACGCCCTCTTCCAGCCCCCCTAAATGGGTCCAGGGGCGATGGACTTGAGGAAGTCTGTCGCCCCCACTCATCAGGACCCGAGGCGGCGACGCGAAGTGTTCCAAGCACGCCCCTCTTAGACGGGGTGAGTGGAGTCACCTCTCTCCCCCGCAAACCCGAGGAGGCCCGTGGTGACGGGCCGGCACCAGTCGGGGTTTGCGGAAGTATCGTAAGTTCCCGCGACCCCCGGCACAGGTGTGAGATGGAACATCGGGGTGGTTTTAGTCAGTAAGAGTCTGACGGACCCCCTCCGCCCACCCCAGGGCCGAGGACAATAACAAAATGCAAAATAAAAAAGCATGTAGGAGCTCACCTGTCCCGACAGACAGCACCCGTACACGATCACATCGAGTGCACCAGCATCGCTTAACTTAACCATATTTTAGGAACTATCCTTACTAATACTATAAATACGAAAGTAACTCTGTCTGTCTGTTTGTGACTTCTTTACAACTAAACTACTAAACCGATTTTGATCTTCTTCTTCTCTCGTGTCAGCGAGAGAAGAGGAAGACCAAAAACGAGCTGGTTGAAAATAGCTCATGCTGTGGTGAAAAGATTAGCCAATCAGCAAGGTTGGTAGCGGGGCTGACTGCCCAGAATACGTCGGACGTACTTAAGTATCGTCACTCGTGGAGGTTCTTTTCATGCAACAAAAATAACCAGCCCTTGGGGCCATACCTGGACACGCTCAGGAAGGTCGAAAGCGAGACCGGCCCGCATAGGCTCATAATGAGAGGAGACACCAACGCCTGGAGTATCTGGTGGGGCAGCAGCGAGACAAACAGCAGAGGCGACGAAATGCTGGCAGCTCTCGACCAGCTCGGACTGCAAGTACTCAACAGAGGGGAAACTCCAACCTTCGACGTAGTTAGGGGTGACAGGCGTTACACTAGCTGCGTCGACGTCACGGCCTGCACATCGGATATGCTGACGGTGACAGACGGCTGGCGAGTCGTCGACGATCTGACAGGGTCGGACCACAACGGCATAGAGTTCTCTGTAAATCTCGAAAAGTCTTCGGGTATCATGATGAGCCGGACTACCAGAGTCTACAATACTAAGAAACTTGATTGGGGCTAGTTTCGTAAGAAACTGCGTCAAATTAAGATGGATAATGACGTTACGTCCGAGCTGATCGATAGCATCGACAGCTCGGAACGTATAGACATGGTAGTCCAAAGGCTCACATAATCTGTGCAACAAACGTGTGCACACATGATGCCCAAGAAGAAAAGAGTAGAGAAAGTAACCGTGTCGTGGTGGTCCGATGAACTCGCCAGCCTGAAGAGACAGGTCGTCACCTTTAAGCGGAGGATCCGATGTGCCAGTCCGGAGACAAAAGGTTGTTGAGAAGTACCTGAAACGGAAAGAGGAGCACGAATTGGCAGTGGTCAAAGCTCAGGTCGAGAGCTGGAAGGGTTTCTGCGAGAAGCAGGACAGGGAAGGCATGTGGGAAGGTATCTACAGGGTGATCCGTAGAACTGAAAAAAGGCAGGAGGACTTGCCAATGTTGAGGAACGCAAGGACATTAGATCCGGAGGCCTCACCGAGGTTCCTGGCAGAGACATTCTACCCGGAAGACCGTACGGAGGAGGAAAACGAGGAGCATACAAGGATGCGGCAACGAGCGGAAGAGGTGAATGGGGGGAACCAAGTTGAGCCTTTGGACCCCCCCCCCTTCATTTTCGACGAGCTGAAGCGAGCGGCTTCCTCGTTCAACCCCAAAAAGCCCCGGTTCCGACGGTCTAACAGCGGATGTATGGGGCCACACGATCCACCAAGACCCAGACTTAGTTCTGCGCTTGTTTAACAAGTGCCTGGCGCATGCATACTTTCCGCGGTCCTGGAAGGAGGCAATAGTCGTTGTGCTCCGCAAGCCCGCAAAGGAGGACTACACCACTCCAAAATCATACAGGGCGATTGGTCTTTTGCCTGTTCTCGGCAAGATGTTCGAAAAGATGTTGGTGGCCCGACTCAGGTTTTATCTGTTGCCCAGGATGAGTACTTGCCAGGACGGCTTCATGCCCCTAGAAAAGCACCCGAAGACTTCCTCTACGTCTTGATGGGGTACATCCGTGGCAGACTCTCTGAAAAGAGGCTTGTCACGGTTGTGTCCCTGGACATTGAGGGAGCCTTCGATAGAGCATGGTGGCCGGCCATTAGAGTGCGTCTGGCTGAGGAAAAGTGTCCTGTAAACTTGAGGCGGGTCATCGACAGTTACTTGTCCGAGAGTGTGGTGAAAATCCGATATGCGGGTGCGAAGCACGAGGCCAGGACCGGGAAAGGATGCGTCCAGGGGTTAATCGGTGGTCCCATACTGTGGAACCTCCTACTGGATCCTCTGCTCAAAGGGCTGGAGAGCAGGGGGGTCCAGTGTCAGGCGTTTGCGAACGATGTCGTCCTTGTGTTCGATGGGGGGACTGCCAGAGAGGGATGCCAATGCAGCCCTCAAGTATGTCCAGACGTGGGGTGTCGTGAATAAGTTCAAATTTGCGCCGCACAAAACCAAAGCCATGCTTATAACGTGGAAGCTGAAGCACGATACCCCACGTCTGAGGATGGGCGGAGTGGACATTGGCATGTCTAATGACATCAAGCTGCTCGGTCTCACCATCGACCACAAGTTGACCTTCAACACCCACGTCGCAAACGTCTGCTCCCGAGCTGTCGGTATTTATAAACAGCTGTCGACGGCCGCGAGGGTCAGCTGGGGTCTCCACCCAGACATTATACGCAGCATTTATACAGCTGCAGTGGAGCCCATCGTTCTGTAAGCGGCGAGTACGTGGTCGCCGGCCGCGAACAAAGTCAGGGTGCAGAAGAAGTTGAACGCCGTCCAGAGGAGCTTCGCTCAGAAGCTGTGCCGTGCCTATCGCACGGTCTCCCTGAACGCAGCGCTGGTGCTAACTGGGATACTCTCTCTCGATCTCTGAATCTGCGACGCGGCCTCCTTATGTGAGGCCAAGAAGGGGGTAGTGTCCCATCCCACGCTGGCGGGCCGGGAAATCGAGCGAATTGCATCGGCACTAGAGGCACCACATCCGGTGGAGCAGAGGGACATGGAACTACGACGCCTGATAGACGAGGAACAATACAACGACCACCGCGATTACGCGATGCGCATTTTCACGGACGGCAGCAAGATCGAGGGTAAAGTCGGGGCCGCGCTATCAGTATGGACTGGCGCGGCCGAAACGAAGACCCGAAAGCTTGCTCTGCCGTCCTACAGTACCGTCTACCAGGCTGAGCTCCTTGCCCTCTGCGAAGCCACCAAGGAAGTCCTCCGAAGAACAGAGACGGCGTTAGCTATCTACAGCGACTCCATGGCAGCCCTCCAAACAGTCGTGAACCCCGAAGCCCTCCACCCCCTTGCAGTGGAAACAAGAGACGCCATCCGTCGCAGCAACCGCCAGAACAAGAGCGTCTCCTTGTTCTGGATCAAAGCTCATGCGGGGCTGGAGGGTAACGAGAGAGCCGACTCGCTCGCGAAGGAGGCTGCCCTGAAGTCGAAGCGTGCACCCGACTACGCCGGATGTCCGGTTTTATTCGCCAAGCTAATGATCTGGATTAACAACAACAAATAAATATTGATTGATTGACTGATTGATTAAATAGATATTAAAATAGAGTTTTATAAATAGTAGTAGAAATTAAAAGTTTGGATATAGATGAAAGTAGTACATATAAACAGCTCAAAATAAAAAAGAAAATAGAATAACAAACAGCCCATCGCAAAATCCCTGCGTAACTTGTATGGCAGGGGCTCACGCCGGAGCAGAAGTGTGGTTTCAGTCGGTAAGAGTCCGTCACTACCCAAGCCATCTCATCCGTGAGGTGGCTTGGGTGTCCATGAGGATTTCACATTGCTGCCAAAAAAAAAAAAACTTTGGCCTAGTCGTGGCTCCTGGACTAGACTAGACTAGACTCTAGACACGATTTGCTATACCTCTCATACAAAACCAAACCACCTAAGCAACGACCTGCCATAGTATTTCTTCGGAGTTTCGCGAGGTTGGATAAAGAAAAACTCGACAGTGATGCACAATCTCTTAACTGGACCAATGTTCTTGAAGCTCCTACTGTAGATGAGAAAGTTTCACTTTTTAACAGTTCCGTGCTGAAACTTATTGACTCTCATGCGCCGCTTAGGGCTGTCAGATTAAAACGTCCTCCAGCCCCCTGGATAACCCCTGGGGTTCGCATGGCAACGAGACGTCGGGACAAGGCTTTTAGAAAGTATAGAAGGGATCGCAGTGAGGATAACTGGTGCTTTTGTAAGCAAGTGAGAAATCGTTTCAACCAGATGGTGAGAGTATCAAAATGCCGATACATTAGCGAAAACGTTCTTAATTGATCACCGGCTGATATATGGAAGTTCCTTAAATCGCTTGGCATTTGTAAGTCTCCATCTAACATCGCACTTTCAAACTTATCTCTTAATACTCTCAATCAACATTTCTCGACTTCCATTACACTTGCAAATAATGTAAAAAACCAAACCATCCTCGATATTTCTTCCGTGCCAATATTTCCTACAGATTCTTTTTCATTTTCGCCTGTGACTGGCTTCGAGATCCTTAAAATTCTAAAATCTTTAAAGTCAAAAACTGTCAGCTGTGACGGAGTAAGCAGAACAATGATGTCTCTGATTTCTGATAATATTATTTCTACTTTCACCCACATCATTAATTTTTCTCTGTACACTGGGATTTATCCTACAGTTTGGCGTAAGGCGTGTATCATCCCACTTCCTAAAATTTCTAATCCCAGTTTAGCTAATCACTTCAGGCCGATTTCCATTCTCCCATTCCAGTCTAAAGCCCTTGAAGCAGTAGTCCACAAACAAATTCCCTGCTATATTTACAAAAACAGCCTTTTATCACAATTTCAGTCGGGTTTTCGGCCAGGACACAGTACATCCACTGCACTCTGCACTGCTTAAAATCACTGAAGACATAAGATCCGGCATGGAGTATTCGAAGTTAATCGTGCTGGTTTTGATTGATTTTTCTAACGCTTTTAACACCCTTGACCACGAAATTCTCCTAGCCATCTTATCACAAATGGGGATCTCTTTGTCTTCACAGAATTAGTTTTCATCATATCTTCGTGGTCGCCAACAGGCTGTATGAATTGACCAAAAACTTTCTGACTGGTGTAACTTGGTAACTGGCATACCACAAGGCGGTATACTCTCTCCTCTCTTATTTTCTTTATTTATAAATTCTATCACTAACATTCTCGAATGCTCTTACTATCTGTATGCCGATGACCTGCAATTATATGCTCAAACTGGCATTACCGATTTAGATGCTTATATTTCAAACCTCAATGCTGACCTGTTTGCGATCGCAGACTGGTCTTCTAAGTTTGGTGTTGCCGTTAATGTCAAAAAATGTCAAGCTATCCATAAGGATAGCTTGACATTTGTAATATATTTTGTATATTTTGTAATATATTTGTAATGTATTTGTAATATATAATTGACTAATAAGTAATGTATAAACATTACTTATTAGGTTCATTTTACCTGAAAAACGTTGATACCAGCAACCTTATGCCAATAATATTTAACAACACAATTATCCCACTGTCTCCACACGTAAAGAATTTGGGCTTACATATTGATAACGTTCTAAGTTGGAACAAACAGGTAAACCAAGTAAGCCAGAGTGTCACGTCCATACTGCGATCTCTCTATAGATTCAAACATTTCCTTCCGTATAGCACTAAAACACTCCTGATCCAGTCCCTTGTGCTTCCAGTGATTGATTATGCGGATGTTTGTTGCTCTGATCTTTCCCAAGACCTTCTAAATAAACTGAATCGGCTTCTCAATAACTGTATTCGCTTCATTTTCGAGCCGCATAAATACGACCATATTTCTTTCTACCATTCTAAGCTTAAATTTCTTCTTATCTGTCAAAGAAGATCCCTCATGCGTGTCTGTTCACTCTTCACTATTATTAACGATCCTTGGGCTCCAGATTATCTTAAAACATATTTTCAACTTTTGGGTGGGTCCCACAGTCGTAGCCTTCGTGCTTCTGAAAATCTAATTTATCTCATTCCTTCTCACCGCACTGGTTTCATGTCCAATTCGTTTGCTATCTCAGTAATCAACTCTGAAATGCGCTCCCCTTCGATATGAAAAAAGCTTCTAGTAAATTCACTTTCAAACGTAAAGTTCGGGAGTATTACATAAAATTGCTGCAATCCTAGTCTGAAGTAGTTGTCCATCATAGTTATGAAAATTTATGTGATATTATATATATATATTTTTATTATAATATATATCCATATGTATGTATGTAAAGCTAATACAGGGTGGCCAACTTAGAGGTACAACTTACAACTTTTATCTGCCGCTATTGTTTTGGAGCCACATTTGACAGCTTTTTGGCAACAATTATTTCGTGTAGACGTGGCAAATTAGTTAGGAAGCATTTCTCGCTTGATCAACGTGTTTTAACAATCAAAACTTTCTATGCAAACCAGTCTTCTGTTGTGGTAGCGTTAAGAAAATTTCGACCGATTTTTGACTTTTTCCCATTTTGACCTCAGTGGATTTGTTAATAAACAAAATTCTCGCTATTGGGGTGAGAAACAACCTTCTTTGATTCATGAACGGCCACTGCATACTCGCCGAGTGACAGTTTGGAGTGGAATTTGCTCAGGAGGAGTAATTGAGCCCTACTTCTTCGAAAATGCTACTGGTGATGCTGTAACAGTGAACGGCGACCGTTACCGTGAGATGGTTAACAATGTTTTGTTTCATCAAATGAATCATTTGGGCTTGGAAAACATATGGTTCTGACAAGACGGGGCCACATGTCATACAGCACGAGACACAATCGAAACATTGAAATGGATGTTTCCAGGTCAATTAATTTCAAGAAATGGTGACATTGATTGGCCCCCAAGATCACTGGATTTATTAGCCCCTGATTTTTTTCTATGGGGCTATCTAAAGGGACGTGTCAATGCTAACAGACCGACGAATCTTGAACAATTAAAACAAAATATCACAGACGCGATCAGTGAGATAACGCCGAAAGTATGTGAAAATGTGATGAGAAATGCAATGAAAAGAGCTCACATTTGTCATGCTGCAAGAGGTGGGCATTTGGCAGATGTTATATAATATTCCACACGAAATTGCCAAGCGTATAGAAAGATTTTTTGTAAAAATATCTGGTATTTTTATTCGTGATAAAATTATTTTTAGAAAATAAGTTGTAAAGTTCTTATTTGGCCACCCTGTACTTTATGTTCACTAACATACAGGCTGTAAGGGTAAACACCGTTATCCTTGAAACCAATGGTTTGGTTTCATTTATAGAACGTAAAATCAATGAAAAATAACTTTTTTTTTTATAAAATTTTCGTTTTTTCGCAAAAGCATTTCACCCTATGCGCGGGGGCGCGGGGAACTCGCCGCGTGGCCCGACGCACGGCCCCGCACAGTTTGCTACCCCAGTCAGTCAGCTGTCTCGTTAACGAGTGTGTGTACGCCGCGTCGTAGCGCCGCCGCGCCGCTCATTTCTCGCGCGTATATATTTTATTATTTTTTTACTCGTTCCTATATTTTTATGTTTAAATCAACTACCCATGGTTTGAGTGATAACGGTGTTTACCCTTACATGCTGTATATTATTATGAATAATTTTTATTTATCTGCCTACCTATATATCTAATTTATATTTGTTTTAAATACTTTTTTGTACCACTTTCGAAGTGTTTGTTTTTTGACCCAAATTTTGACTGGTAGAGAATGCCCATGGCATTAAGTCCGCCTCGTGTACCACCAATGTACATGAAGTTTAAATAAATAAAGAGCCTCAGTGCGGTGCGGTGCGTTGTATCATCCATAAAATTACGCACCGTAGGAAGCTACCTTATGACAGATACATATACAAGGTTAGCCAGAAAGGGGGTGGGAGGATATTTAAAATCAACGTATTTGGTTGATTTCTCTGGTGCATTTTATATATTGATATAAATTGTGTTCCGTATTTTTCTTTCGAAAAGAAGGTGTCTAAATAAGCCTATATTTATATTGGCCTCGATTTTAACCAAGTATATTTGGACTTATTTAGGTTTGAAATTTTCGAGACCGGAGCGATCAATATCAGAGCATCTGCTCTTATTTTAGCCATCCTACGTCGCTTAGCCAACTTCTTTTTCTTCTCAATTTTCTTCTAATGCCTATTTCTTTGGAGGCATTGTTGTGTTCTGACCCCAACCAACCGATTTGTTACTTTTGCATCAACTTCTATGTAATTAATTTGTTAGTCTATGTTTTGTTTAAACGAGAGACAGTCGCGCGACACATGACTTATATTAGAAACTGCATTATTTATTTGTTAAATTTTTTATTTCGTATAAAATGTAAAAATAATGCAATTATTGGATCGATCTGGTCTCTTTGGCCACAGTAATCAATGCCATAGCAATAAAAAAAGTAACTAATTTATCGATTCTTCAGAGATTTAAAACAATAGAAAGCTATCATTTCTACACAATAAGTGTATCACTAAAACCGTTCTAATTATTAAATTGAAGCATAAACAAAGTGAATAACAAATGGTAGAATTGTACCATAGTGATTAAACATTTAGAAACTCAAAGCCAGCGGAATCAATAGTTTACCTCTATAAGTCGGCAGCTTGGCAAAGCATACGTGTCCCTCTCAGTAGAAGGAGTACAGCTGATGACAGCGTGTACGGCGAAAACTGGTCGGCTAAAGCGTGAGCTAGGGATTCATAACACGAATTTGTGTCGTTCCAGAGCAATCAACGAAAAGCCTCGGACACAACTATTTTTTGGAATTGAAGCGAAACTATACATTAATTGTTATAATCTAATTTAGTTCTGTGAATGAAGAAAAATGAAGAAGACGGCGCGTAATGTTTAAAAACAAAAAGCCTACGAACTATTTTCTGAACCAAACGGGAGTCAGGAAAGCCCAGAGCGATCAATTTTTCGAGGTTTCAGATTTTTTAAAATACATTTATGATAACGTTATACAGCGTGTCCCAGAAAGTAGTGTCAAGCGGAAGTCCAGAGGTAGAACAGCCTTTGAGGTACCCAAATCACCCCCATGTATGTTCCGCGATTTTTTGTAGTTTTCGAGTTATGAATGTTTTTCATGTTTTTTAATCAAACTCTGACTATAACGACATTTTTGATCATAGTGACGTGAATAGTTGAGATACATGAGTAATTTTTTTTTCTAAATTAGCTGATTAGCGACCCTTTCAAATGCACAAACATTTGTAACCATAGATGTAACGAATGCGTTACAAAAAAATATTGAATTCTCATAAAGTTAAAATCCTGCATGTTTCCAACATCTTTGTGGGTGATTTAAAAATAAATCTCCCTAAACTTTTTTCGTCAGATGTATTTTAAAAACTTATCCATTTTATCAGCTATTTATCCTGTAAATTTCATCAAGCTATCTCTACGACATCACAATAAAAAATTCATTCAAAGCATACAATATCGAAAATTCCAGTGGTAAAAGGGTGAATGAAAAATTGATTAAAACTAACTAAAAACTTCTTTTTTAGTAACCCTCGACACAAAAAGAGGGGTGTTATAAGTTTAACGTGTGTGTCTGTGTGTCTGTCTGTGGCATCGTAGCTCCTAAACGGATTATGATTTAGTTTTTTCTTTTGTTTGAAAGGTGACTTTATCGAGAGTGTTCTTAGCTATGATTCAAGAAAATCTGTTCAGCCGTTTGAAGATCATCAGCTCTTTTCTGGTTGTCGAAGGAATATGAGCAACTTCTACTGGTCTGATCTTTTCGAAATTTACTTCAATGATATTGATGACATGTGGCAATAGGCATATTTATGATTAGTTACGGTTTACTCACGTGCATTTTTCGGGATTGCCCGACTAGTTTCGGACCCAAACGGAGTCCTTAATCATGAGCTGATCACGCGGCGAGGTCGCGAGTCGAACTAACGCTGCACCGCGCCGCGTAGTGTTGCGCCCGCGACGAGAGGGGCGCGCTCTGTGTCGGTATTGCTCGTGCATCTTCGTCACTTGTCGTGTCCGTGTTGTTGTGATACTGAGTGCCGGTGCATACCGCGCTTACTGTGTCGCACTCCAGACTTAACTCACTTTTATATGACGTAGACTTCAGAGCTGGTCTCCAGGCAGGTGGCAGTGTCCAACCACCGTCTCTATTGAAATTCGGATGACGGCTGATTTCGATGGCTTCACGTACTTTTCGCGGCACGAAATATTTCTCCTTCGCTAGTACGGAAGCCTTATCAAAACGCATGAAGTGAGCCGTACCCGAGTTACAGACGTGTTCTGCCACTGCCGACCTCGTGCTGTCCATACTCTGCATACTCCGTATGTGTTCATTAGTCGGGCAATCCCGAAAAATGCACGTGAGTAAACCGTAACTAATCATAAATATGCCTATTGATTCTTTAAGTTTATGATAAGTTGTAATGAACTCCTTCTTGTCACATGTCATCAATATCATTGAAGTAAATTTCGAAACGATCAGACCAGTAGAAGTTGCTCATATTCCTTCGACAACCAGAAAAGAGCTGATGATCTTCAAACGGCTGAACAGATTTTCTTGAATCATAGCTAAGAACACTCTCGATAAAGTCACCTTTCAAACAAAAGAAAAAACTAAATCATAATCCGTTTAGGAGCTACGATGCCACAGACAGACACACAGACACACACGTTAAACTTATAACACCCCTCTTTTTGTGTCGAGGGTTACTAAAAAAGAAGTTTTTAGTTAGTTTTAATCAATTTTTCATTCACCCTTTTACCACTGGAATTTTCGATATTGTATGCTTTGAATGAAATTTTTATTGTGATGTCGTAGAGATAGCTTAATGAAATTTACAGGATAAATAGCTGATAAAATGGATAAGTTTTTAAAATACATCTGACGTAAAAAGTTTAGGGAGATTTATTTTTAAATCACCCACAAAGATGTAGGAAACATGCAGGATTTTAACTTTATGAGAATTCAATATTTTTTTGTAACGCATTCGTTACATCTATGGTTACAAATGTTTGTGCATTTGAAAGGGTCGCTAATCAACTAATTTAGAAAAAAAAAATACTCATGTATCTCAACTATTCACGTCACTATGATCAAAAATGTCGTTATAGTCAGAGTTTGATTAAAAAACATGAAAAACATTCATAACTCGAAAACTACAAAAAATCGCGGAACATACATGGGGGTGATTTGGGTACCTCAAAGGCTGTTCTACCTTTGGACTTCCGCTTGACACTACTTTCTGGGACACGCTGTATAAATAATTATGACTGTTCTAGGTAGCTAACAGACCAAACTATTGAACAAAAAATATTCTCATTAAAAATATAGTATAAGGGGGCCTTCTCCACCAAGACACTGAATTTTTTTGTTTTGGAGATTGACCCGGGTACTAATCCGAAAGGGTGTTAAAGTACCCATAATAATGGATAACTTTTGGTCCACCACTTTCCCCAAAAGTCAATAATTTAAGAGAAATAGATGTACAAAGATTTCATAAAAAATACGCTAAAATCCATCTATCCTCAGCTATGTTATTTGTAGTGCTTAGGCTTATGGGAATAATTTCCTGAAATAAATGATTATTATTATATCAACTGTTTCCATTTTAGATCTTATTTGGAGTTAAGAATTAGAAGCTCCATTTTCTGTATTCGTAACTAAAGCACAAAAGAAGATTTTTTTGAAAAAACTAAAAAAAAAAATTGTTCATGAATATACATCGATGATCGAATTTTGAAATTTGAAATTCCAACACTTTTTTTACTAGTAGTCATCAGTATGCCCTTGCCGACTAACCTTGTATAATGTTGCTAACTTTGATTTTGGAATTAATCACGATTATTTGAGTTGCAAATTTTTAGGGTTTCGTACCCAAAGGGTAAAACGGGACCCTATCACTAAGGCTCCGCTGTCCGTCTGTCCGTCTGTCTGTCCGTCTGTCACCAGGCTGTATCTCATGAACCGTGATAGTTCGACGACACGTTTGGTGCAGTGGTTAAGCGATTGGCTTCTGCGGTACGGGTAGTGAGTTCGATTCCCACACGGAACATAAATTTGCATGGCCTACACATGGTTGTTTCGGGTCTGGGCGTTTGTGTATGTGAGATTTGTGTGTGTAAACGCACCCACGATACAAGAGAAATCTTAGTGTGGGCAAGGGTTTTTTTAAAAAAGAAGAAAGAAAGAAGAATAGTTAGACAGTTGAAATTTTCACAAATGATGTATTTTTGTTGCCGCTATAACAACAAATACTAAAAAACAGAATATAATAAATATTTAACGGGGCTCCCATACAATAAACGTGATTTTTTTGCTCGTTTTTGCTCGATATTGATAACGGCAACAGTTAGACGCTTAAAATATTCACAGAATATTTAGTTATATATTCACTTTAAAAATAAATTATTAAATTAAAATAAAACAAATATTTAAGGGGGGCTCCCATACAACAGACATGATTTTTTGGCCGTTTTATAGATAATGGTACGGAACCCTTCGTGCGCGAGTTCGACTCGCTTTTAGCCGGTTTTTTTTGTAATGATCTTATTAAAAATTTGTGCCAGTATATTTTATCATTCGAACGGCGGCTTCAGTGAACGATAACGTAATGGGTCTCAAATCAAAAATTATGGATTTCGAAAAATGGTTGGGTTTCGAAACTAAAATCAAATGGTTAATTACAAGCAAACTCATTGGTTATCACATTTTTGGTCTATACTGGTGTTGGCACTATGCTTTTCCCGCGAAAGTATCGACTGTTCTATTTGGTATGTTCTTAATATTTTTTTGTAGATTTTGCTAAATAAACCTTTTTTTGATTTTTATAGAGGCAGGGTGTATACGAATTCGTGTAATTTCTTAAAACTACATGATCTACTACTGGTGTAGATTGACCCCCACGGGATTTAGCTAGATTAAAAAATAAAATAAAAAAAACATGCCTTAGCGGTAATTGATCATAAAATATCTAACCCACCTAATAGGTGATGGAATCTTGTGATCAATTGTTATCAATTGAGATCAAAGAGAATGTTGAGATCTTTTTGAACAGTCTGTTTGTCCTGATATTTTTGACGCTGACTGTACATTGTACATATGCATCGGATGAGTTGGGAATGAGTCAAAATAGAGCAATAACGAGTTAAAAAAACTGACCAGATGCACAAGGTGACGTAATAGTGAATGTGACCTAATAGGGATAGCGACGAAATAGCTAATGTGACGAATGGTCATCAGATCCTTATTGAGCGTAGCTAATGGTGAATATAGAGCTATGTGGTATCAAATATTTATCACAAATGACATTAAAAATGGATGACATATATTTTTTATATCTATCTCTAAATATGGCTGATGGTTTTCCTCTGATTTGAAGAGTAACTCCTTTTATTAATAAACATGGTTTTTGTTTCAGCATTCGTAATGTTTGTTATAGCTGGTCTTGGAGTTACCTGTGGAGTCCATAGATTATTCTCGCATAAATCCTACAAAGTGAATACGGGACTAAAAATATTTCTAGTGTTATGTTTTTCGGCGGCTGGTCAGGTGAGAAGCATGTACAACTTCTCTTCATGTCGCTGGTTCATCATCGCTCTTCCCTTATTTATTTGGAGTCGGCACCACAGAGCAAACTTGCTTCGTGGTCGGCGCAGCATGGCTTTTTCTTCCATACATGTAAAAGACACAACAACATAATCGTTTATGGGTGTTTCTATCATTATAGTTATTGCTAATATCAGTATATTTATGATTAATTACGGTTTACTCACGTGCATTTTTCGGGATTGCCCGACTAGTTTCGGACCCAAACGGAGCCCTCAATCATGAGCTGATCACGCGGCGAGGTCGCGAGTCGAACTGACGCTGCACCGCGCCGCGTAGCGTTGCGCTCGCGACGAGAGGGGCGCGCTCTGTTTCGGTATTGCTCGTGCGTCTTCGTCACTTGTCGTGTCCGTGTTGTTTGAGGAAAGAGTGCCGGTGCATGCCGCGCTAACTGTGTCACACTCCAGACTTAACTCACTTTTATATGAAGTAGACTTCAGATCTGGTTTCTTTTTGTCACTTTATTTCCAATCGCGGGGGACTTTGAAGTTGAAAGTAAACTTTTAAACTTAGAATAATTAAAATTAAAGTAAATTATTAATTTTAAAGCTAATCATTTTTAAAGTGAGATCTTTTATTTTCAAAGATCATTTATATATATCCCATAAGTTAAGTCATAAATGTTGTTTCCTAACAAACCCGTTTGAAAAAGTTAAGTCACTTCTTAAATATTACTGACACTGTATAGTTTTGAATCAGTTTTTTCACCCTGAACATTCTAAAGTATACGCGATCAGGGACCCAATTCTCCTAAAATAAATTGTTGCCAAACGCAATCGAACCACAACCGTCAGTCAGTTTTAGTTTTCGAAAACTTTCAAAATGATTGATTTTGTTTTTTGTGTCAAACAATTTGATGGCTTTTGAAATTGAAAACTGTTTGAATGAACGGTTCGGCTTTGGTTCGGTTGTGATTTATCAAGATTTATTTTAGGAGAATTAGGCCCCAGTACGCAAAATCAGTGTATATTTTAGAAACGAAGTTTTAATTTACACCATTCTAAAATATTACGCGACTAGTTTCTTATGGATGCGTTCTGGCCTTATATATTCTAGAAATACGCCTCCACCATTGAGAGTACTTGTATTTGGGTTAGTGTTAGTAACATGAACTAGATCACAATATAATACTTTACACAATTATTACAAGATCATAAAATAAGGACAAGCTAGACAAATATAAAAGGTCAGACTACTTCAGCTGATCTACACAGAATGCCCCGCTTCGTCGAATGACCACCGCCTTTATAAACATCCATGTAGGTTGATCCATATCGACGACTACCTTCCTTTGTCAAAATTGCCCAGTGTTACCCGCTACCGATAACATACATATCTATCAGCTGTCATCTCTGTGCTCACTTCTTTCCTATCCATATCATCTTTCAGACAAACCATCCATATTTCCTTTGATCTGCCTTTTTTCTTATAGCCATCCACATTCATACATGAATGTAAATGCCTTAATGGTAATATATGAATGTGTGTACGACCAACACTTTTAATCACTTACTTTTGTTGTTTATTGTAGGTGTGACTGTCTGTTACGTACTCCTAACATTAATAAAATATTATATTTATTTTAAAACCGTAATACGATATCGGGCCTCTTAGGAACACATTAAATGTATAGTTTATGGGAAACAGACTAGGGACAAGTGTTGTACAGGCGTACTGATTCGGGGCTTGTGGAACTCAAGTAAAACACAAGGAGTCTGATGTAATAACTGATTTAATTAAAATTTGGTTAAGCTTAAATACAAATTAGAATACAATAAAGTAGTTACTTGATGTAATATCCGTGTTTTAATAATAATTCAACTGTTACCAAGAATAGAGCGCGGTCAAAGGTTTTCTAATCAGTGATTTTATTCATTCACAATGTAGTACTTACAATGTAGTATAATGGTAAGTTATTGAAAATATTTTTGTTTTAACAATACATCAAACTGTTACCAAAACTAGAGAGCGGTCAAGGGTTTTTCTAATCAGTGATGCTATTCATTTACAATGTAGTACGATGGTTTGTTATTTTAGAATATTTGTGTTTTAATAATACATCAACTGTTACCAAAAAGTTCTGAGTAGAGAGCGATCAAAGGTTTTCTAATCAGTGATTCTTTACGTAATTGATATTATAAATAATAAAAGTAAGTTCAAAAACTAAAACCCGACTACTGAAAAATGAACGAAACAAGAAAATATTATCATCTGAAATTTTCTTGTGCAAACTACCTATTCAATATTTATCGTCTATTATATAAACAACTTACACGTAATATATTTTAATATACTAAAGTTAGTTTTATTTTATACTTTTTATACAAGTGTATTATTTACATTTTTAACCTAAATTAATACAAACTAAACTAAATCTAAAGTAAAAACAAAGAAAAATTATATCCTACACTAAACTAAGAATATAAACTAAAGGAGTGCATCAAAATATTCCTCCGCATCGCTGTCAACTGGAAACATGCCCAGAAGGCTGGCAGCGTTGCCACGTTGTATGGCAACGCTAATTCTCTGGCCGAAAAACAAGCCAGCCCTCTGGTCACGTGAAGTGTCGACCAGTCTTTTTCCTATTTCCTTAAAAAGGAGACGCGCACTCGGACCCCATGACCCGAGCGTTTCCACCCCAAACGGCTCAAAGTCATAGTTTCCTACGATGTTGCTATATTTGCGCCGTTTGAGGGTCTCCGCAGCTGCAGCGGCAGCGCCAGCACAGCCCGCCGAGCTAGGAAGATGGGATGGAGCAAGGGTGTCGACACAAGTCGCGTCCCACACCAGAGGCCTACCCATCTTCCATGGCAACAACGTCATGCCGTCAGGTCTCTTGCCATCGTCGCGTACCAGGCCATTAGGCTCCAATACAGCTGGCACGCCGGCGGTGACAAGAGCGCGACGGATTATGTCGTTTAAGTTCGCGTGCCGTGCTATGCGACCTGCACTCCTGCAGCAAGACAGGCCATGGTGTCCGAGGCCGTCGACAGCTTCGCCGCAGTGGCACCGATGCGGTACAACACAATGAGCACCTAAATACATATTCATAGTGATGTTCAGAGGATAGCCTTGGTCCGTGATTGTATGTCACTTTGCTTTAAAGCTTATGATCGCCTACTACTGTTAGAATGTATTATTTTGTTAGGGTAGGTGGCATACGACCACGGACTACGGCTATCCTCTGAAAATCACACAAAACGAGAAGAATGTGAGGAAATGGATGAAGAGACAAAAAAAATTAAGGATGCAGTGTGCTGCAAGTACCAAATATTTTCGGACAATCTGATAGTCTGCAACCTAGCACATCAACACAAATAGAGCAAGTAAAATAGGTGCATCATCTCAAACTTGCCGTTGCTGAATCAACAAAAACAACAAGGAAAGTGCCAAATAGACAGATATGACATCCGACCAGTATATTGAAAAGACTAGAACAAAAATCAAGAAGAAAAGATTGCAAAAAAGGAAAGGAAAAAAGTAGGTACGAGAAGAAAAAAAAATGCAAAAGGAGAATAGTGTATCTAAGAAGAAAAACCAAAAAAAACTATTGAAGAGTCTGGAGAAGACAAAACAAAAGTCATTGAATGTCACGGAAAGTCAAAGAAATAAGCTGCAGTTAAAACAAATGAACCTTTTTGACATTTACAGCTGCATTTGCATTTGCATCTGATCGTGATGATTTGTTAAACTGTGCCATGAAAGAAGCTAAACAACACGTGTTATAAACCTTTTTATTTTGAATTATAAGTAAGGAAGTGCAGTATTATTGATTTCCTAATATAGTTTTATCAATTAAGGAGTTCATTTTTTTAAGAACATTTACTTCTGTTAATTTCTGTTACTAGGACAGTCCTGAAAATTTTCTTTTTATAAAAATATTATTATGAATTTAGTTAATATTGAATTTTCCACCTCAATAAACAACAAAAGAATATGTGGTATAGTGTAAAATATTATGAAAGTATTTATCCAACAACACACTTCGATGAAATACTATTACAAACTGGTCGGAGCACTCAAGTAGCCAGTCACTGGCTGGTTTACCCTAATGATTCCTTAACGTAGATTTTATATTACAGAATACCATTTGCCAATGGGTGCGCGACCACCGTCTTCACCATAGGTTCAGTGATACAGAAAGAGACCCACACAATCCGACCCGTGGTTTATTCTTTTCACACATAGGGTGGCTAATGTTGGAGAAGAATGAACAAGTAAAGAAAGAAGGCAAGAAGATTGATATGAGTGACATGGAAAGTGATAAAGTTATCATGTTTCAGGAAAAGTAAGTTTAATTCTTTTACAGAGCATAAGGTTGTTCAGACCAAGCTACTTTAAATGTCATAATGATCAAAGTGTAGCATTGAAATTGAATTAACCGCTGCAATTAACGATCACGAAGAAACTTTGCTATAATTAATACACTTGGCACAAACATTCGTAATTTCTTATGTTCATGGAGTCTCGATGCAACGGATAAAACAGTTTATGATTGGGTTATAAGAACATTTTTAGTAAAATTTCGATGTAGATTTTAGGCTCAACATAAATAAGTATCGCACACGCAGCCACATGACAAAAGAATTTAGTATGTAGACTATTATTAAACTATTCACTCGGGATTACTCATAATTTGGCCATTTACCTCACGCAAAATCTCTGTTAGGAGGCAATATTGTAGTTGCATCATCATTCGCGTCTTTTGTCTACTCACTGCAGCGAATAAGCCTGCTCACTGCTGTAGTTTGCCCGCATGCATGATTTAAAAAGACCGTTGATTTCCGCTACGCTCTGACCCAAACCGCACTGGGTACAAAACGTAGTTGGCACATACACTTTTAACCCCAGAAAGTTTCTTCCATTTTGAGGGTTGATCCCATAAAATCGATGTAACTTATCAGATGTATGCTGATCGGGGATCTGTTATTGTAATCAAGGCGATTTATGCACTTGAATACCTAGTAGGGTTTGGCTCACCACTTGGCCTAAATGCTCTGGGGATTAAAATATATGTGCAAACTACAAAAGCCTCGAAAAAAGATTCGAGCAAGTTTGCCGAAATTCAGTGGAAATTTTAATCCCGCTGTCCGCACGGCAAAAGGGAGAAAGAGGTTTTCCCTTTTGCCGTTCGTGAATTATATTGGTATACTTAACAAAACCATTTCAACAGGTACAGCATACCCTTAAGAATTATGTTCTGCTATGTCCTGCCGACAACACTGAACATATACCTGTTGAACGAAGGATGGAAATGTGCTGTGGCTTGGCAATGCTTTATAAGATTCTTGACGATTTTACATGTTGAATTCTCCATTAATAGCCTTGCTCATGCTTATGGATATAAGCCATATAACAAGTAAGTCTACATTATATTTTTTTTCCGTTACGTTTAAGTCGTTAGTATGAATTGAATGACATATTATGGTCAGCAATCGGCAAGTCGTTACCTGATGATTATAGATCCTATGTCATAAATTTTCGTGTCATTCTTTCTAGCGGTGACATGACTTCATACGGACTTCAGTGTAATGTCTAAAGTATGTACGAAAAATGTACGAAATTGTACGCTAAATAAAAAAAAAGTACTATAAAGACTTCGCAGAAAACAACAAACAACGTGTCACCGCCAGGAAGTATACTTTCTAGCGGGCGCTATACAGCGTGTCCCAGAAAGTAGTGTCAAGCGGAAGTCCAGAGGTAGAACATCCTTTGAGGTACCCAAATCACCCCCATGTATGTTCCGCGATTTTTTTTAGTTTTCGAGTTATGAATGTTTTTCATGTTTTTTAATCAAACTCGGACTATAACGACATTTTTGATCATAGTGACGTGAATAGTTGAGATACATAAATATTTTTTTTTTCTAAATTAGCTGATTAGTGACCCTTTCGAATGAATAAACATTTGTAACCATAGATGTAACGAATGCGTTACAAAAAAATATTGAATTGTCATAAAGTTAAAATCTTGCATGTTTCCTAAATCTTTGTGGGTGATTTAAAAATAAATCTCCCTAAACTTTTTTTGTCAGATGTATTTTAAAAACTTATCCATTTTACCAGCTATTTACCCTGTAAATTTCATGGAGCTATCTTTACGACATCACAATAAAAATTTCATTCAAAGCATACAATATCGAGAATTCCAGTTGTAAAAGGGTAAATGAAAAATTGATTAAAACTAACTAATAACGTCTTTTTAGTAACCCTCGACGCAAAAAGAGGGGTATTTTTAAGTTTAACGTGTGTGTCTGTGTGTCTGTTTGTGGCATCGTAGCTCCTAAACGGATTTTGATTTAGTTTTTTCTTTTGTTTGAAAGGTGACTTCATCGAGAGTGTGAATGTTATTGTAATATCATTGAAGTCACAGGATAGTAAATTTCAAATCGATCAGACCAGTAGAAGTTGCTCATATCCCTTCAACAACCAGAAAAGAGCTGATGATCTTCAAACGGCTGAACAGATTTTTTTGAATCATAGCTAAGAACACTCTCGATGAAGTCACCTTTCAAACAAAAGAAAAAACTAAATCAAAATTCGTTTAGGAGCTACGATGCCACAAACAGAGACACAGACACACACGTTAAACTTAAAAACACCCCTCTTTTTGCGTCGAGGGTTACTAAAAAGACGTTATTAGTTAGTTTTAATCAATTTTTCATTTACCCTTTTACAACTGGAATTCTCGATATTGTATGCTTTGAATGAAATTTTTATTGTGATGTCGTAAAGATAGCTCGATGAAATTTACAGGGTAAATAGCTGGTAAAATGGATAAGTTTTTAAAATACATCTGACAAAAAAAGTTTAGGGAGATTTATTTTTAAATCACCCACAAAGATTTAGGAAACATGCAAGATTTTAACTTTATGACAATTCAATATTTTTTTGTAACGCATTCGTTACATCTATGGTTACAAATGTTTATTCATTCGAAAGGGTCACTAATCAGCTAATTTAGAAAAAAAAATTATTCATGTATCTCAACTATTCACGTCACTATGATCAAAAATGTCGTTATAGTCCGAGTTTGATTAAAAAACATGAAAAACATTCATAACTCGAAAACTAAAAAAAATCGCGGAACATACATGGGGGTGATTTGGGTACCTCAAAGGATGTTCTACCTCTGGACTTCCGCTTGACACTACTTTCTGGGACACGCTGTATATTTCACTAAGTAGGTAGTATTCCATTTTTAGACTTTGTTATAGGCCAAGAAATGTACGGAAATTGTACGTCCTAGTGACATAATGAAAATGAACAACATGAAAAAGCTATAAATCAGAGTACGGACAATTTAATTTTTCTCGTAACAACAAATGAAATCATCTAAGTAGGCAAATTATCATGACTACTACCTTTTCTTTTTATACCTGAAGCAGTGTTTATCTGTTAAAAATATACGGAAACTGTACACACGGCTACACATCAAGCTATACAAAACCAGTTAATCTTGGCATCGCTTTGTATAATCTTTTCGCACAAGTAACGATCAGCTTATACTGGTTTTGCATAGCTTGAAGTGTAGCCGTGTGTACATCCTAGTGACATAAGAAATTCCCTGAAAAAGCTATAAATCAAATTTGTACGGACAATTCAATTTTTCTCGTAACAACAATCTATCATCTAAGTAGACAAATTATTGTAACTACTACGTTTTATACCTAGCTTTTTCAGGGAAAAAAATACGTTAACTGCAATAAATATCATGTTCTTTTCCATGAATTTCAGGAACATCATACCAACAGACAATAGATTCGTTGCGGTAATTGCATTTGGAGATGGTTGGCACAACTACCACCATACTTTTCCCTTCGATTATAGGTCAGCTGAATACTTTGACTACTTGAACTGGTCTGCCTTCTTTATCAGATATTGGGCAAAAATGGGATGGGCATATGATCTGAAAGAAGCCACCCCAAATATGATAAGCTCAGTGAAAAAGAGAATAGGTGATGGAACTGAATCACATTTTTGAGAAATATGATTATTTACTAAAGAAAATGTTGAACTTGACTTTAATAAATCTTTTACTATTAAGTTTCTATTTCCTAAAATAACACACTAAATAAAAAAATACATAAAAAGAATCTCAACATTGTCATGTGGCTGTCGATCCTTGTTAGAGATTATTATAAATGTGGTGAGAAAGCGCATTTCACCCGTGCATGTTCATGAAAAGTTTGGTAATCAAGCAGCTGTATCTTGAAATGACTCACTAAGTTCACTTGCAGTCCATGGTTCTGTTACCTACAGACGAAGCAGAAGTTGAAAAAATAATACTGTCACTCCGCAACGACTGTGCTATGGGTTGGGATCGAATGTCTACCGGTTTTCTCAAAATACACCTAGCCTCAGTAATACCACATCTAGCTTACATTTTTAATCTCACTCTTAGTACAGGCCAATTTCCCAGGGCTTTCAAAAAATCCATCATTCGTCTGATTTTCAAGGGTGGAGACAGAAATCGTGTCAATAACTACATACGAATTGCTGGGCCGGTAAATCAACATCCGATGTAGTTCATGACCCAACTAACTATATTGTTACAAACTTGAATGGTGTTCAGAAGGTCTTGGGGATCTTCCTAGATCTAGAAAAAGCGTTTGACACGTTTTCTGTACCCATTTTAATTTGGAAGTTTGAACACCTCGGAATTTGAGGTGAGACCAACTCAAACTTCTTGACTATCTAAATGAACGTACTCAGAGCATTAAAATAAAAGAGTATATCAGGGACGAGTGCCTCGCTAATTACGGCGTGCCTCAAGGCAGCATAATTGGTCCGACAATCTTATTTTTACAAACGACTGGGCTCAATTCTGCTATTTCATACGAAAAATGTTTCTTAAGCCATCACATTATCATACCATTTATATTGTTGTTACTTTCGTATGCTGCTAACTTTTCAAGGGCGTGACGATTGAATGATGGGGCATCGTTTTATAATTATTATAGGTAGAAGATATTTTTAAGAACCTCAAACGAATTAAATTTTATTTTAATTATAATTGAAACCAACATTTAAAACTAATACTGCATTAGCCGAAAAGACGATTTACATCGCGCAAAAACGGGATTCCCTTTCTGATCATAATAATTTTTGCCCTAAAATCATAATCCCTAACATGGTTCTCATAAACATTACTAGTCATAATGTTTGAATCTTATAACTTTTGTTCTAAGTATTGCTCTTCGGTCATAATTTTGGTTAACATAATAGACAACTCCTAATTTTGATTTTCATAAACACGAGTGATTATGTATCATAAATTCGTTACTCCTAAAACACTTTCATCCACATTTGAGGATCCGCCGCTGGTCTGGCGATGTCCAATCCTTACCTCCGGTTTCTGAATTGGGAATTCTAGGATAAGCAATACTTAAGTAACATTTAAGTACGGAGTTGTCAAAAACAATACGGATTTTAAAGCATTTTTTTGACAACTCCGTACTCAAATATTACTTAAGTATTGTTTGTGTCGAATTCTCAATTCAGAAAGCGGAGGTTAGACTGTTATTTTAAAGCGCGAAGCTAGAAGCTCGCCTAGGAGCTCTTGAGTAGAACGAGCGCTTGAGGCCAAAGCGTAGCGAGTGGGAAGAGGTGGCGAGCGAAGCGAGCCAGCGGCTTCCCGAGTGGAGCGTCGGAGGAGAGTGCGAGTGAAGCGAAGGACCAACAAAGCTAGCCTTCTAGCGGAGCACACCTACGAACAACTGCATGCTTACCTGTTTTATGCTTGATGCATTCTTGCTGCTTGCTTGCTTTTTGCATGTGTGCTGCATGTTTGCTGTATGCTTACTGCATGCATACAGCACACATGCAACCAGCAAGCTTCAAGCAAGCAGCGAGCATTGATCAAGCATGTATGTCAAAGTGAAACTACAACGCAGCCACAATTACGAATGTCATCAGTAGAATATTCGTAACATTTTTTCTTTACCCACTTTGACAAAAAGTTAAAAGCAATTACGAAGTACTTTTACTTTACTCAGGTAATAAGGATAAATACAATGACCATAATCAGAAAAAGGGGATCCTGCTGCTTTTTCGACAAACTTTTGATCGAATATCATTTCACCGACAACGATTTGCAGACATTTCATTTTTTTTTCTATTGATCTGCTGTAGGTGTTCCTAGGGGACCCTTCCTACGTAAACGGGCAGTTGCAGACATTTCAATTGAAATACTTTTATTTATATTAATTTCGATTGGTAAGGTATTCATTTGATTTAAACTTGATAACTAAAAACTTTCCGTAGAATTTTGTTTGTTCTATTATTTATCTGGTTAACCTGTCAAACTACAAATAATCATCGACACTTAGGCCGTGGCCTCATGTCTACGGTGCGGCGCCGTCCGCCGTGAAACGGCGCGGCACTGCGCTGCGCGGCGCCGTTTACGCTGCACCGCACGTTGATTCCGTGGCTGCCGTGAATATGAGATGTCTAAAATTGCAACATTTCAGGGCGATCATTTTAAAGTTTTGACCTTTTGTGGTAAATCGGTAAATTAGTTTAACTTGTGTATTTTAGTTGTTTTAAAATATACAGGATATTAACGAATTCGTGTAATTCCTTAAAACCATATGATTTTGCTACTGGTGTAGATTGTCCCGGCATGGAAATTAGGCCGATTTAAAAAAAAAACTTTTTTTTTCATGTTGTACCTATAGCTAAGTGATCGATTCTAAACCACAGGATTCAGTAAAAAATAAGAACTTTTTTTTTTGCATTTTTTTTATTTGCGTGGTCATTTTGATGCCACGCATAAAAGATTGAAAGTACGGCGACGCCGCCGGCAGCACGACAATAAGAGCTCTTACACACGAGCGGCATGCTCCCAGCGGCAGAGATAACTGCAGCCGTCGACGCGCGTCGGCGGCAACCGTCGACGCGTCGACGGCAACCGTCGACGGCAGCAGTCGACCTATAGCGACACTTGCAGTTGTCGCCGCTGCCGCTGATCTTCGAAGTTGAAATGTCGACGGCTGCAGTTACCTCTGCCGTTGGGAACATGCCGCTCGTGTGTAAGCGCTCTAATGCGATATCGCTCTTTGCAGTCAGTTAACTCGGGGCTCTAAAATGACTCATAAATAGAAAACCAACAAATATTTTTATTTTTTTTCAAAAATATCCATTTAGTTATTCACTCGCCCGTTTTGCCAGGACTAAAAGGGTTGACCTAACTGCAACAGGCATATTATAGCAGAGACGTGGAACACAGGACACGTGGTACGGAAAATCCACAGACTACAACGTGCTACTGCACTGTGTGTACTTACTACGCTTGGGGGCGAGGCATGATTCCGCACCAAGACGTCAAACAGTACGTAGCATACCCCGAGGACAGTTGATGACAGTGTACTGGCACTTGAGGGATAGTGTTACACCAAGTGTTGGATGGAGTAACCTGTCATCTCACAGAGGCCTGCAGTAGTATTTGGGGACGTCGCATCGTTGGCAGAGTCTGCGATTTGCTTCTTCGTACGAAATGCTTTCTATAAGCCTCATACGGAGAGCATCGGCATAATTACAAAGTGAAACGTGTGTTGGTGATTTTTTGTTTTGTTGTATGTTTCCAATTCATAAATGTATTCCTTTAAAAAAAAATTGAATTGAATTCGCTATTGAATTTAAATGCAAAGAACAATGGCAAAATCATTGCTGAAATTTAAAGAAGCGTCTAATGGTAAGAGGTATATTAAAAAAAGCCTAATTTTTTTCTAGATATTCTTGTAGCTTTAACATTTAAAAACGAACTCTCTGAAAAAATTATATTACATTTCAAAGTTTTACTGATATTCCCGTTAATTCGAATAATTTTTATTTGTTCTCCATGCTTCTTTAATTTTGCAACACTTTGAGAGATGCCCTTATAATTAATTTCGAAGATTTTTTACCAGCTATGTTAATACATTTAATGCTTAATTATTTTATAAGATGTTTTATTATGATGAATGAATTATTATTCAATAATTCGTGAAACAAATACCAAAATAAAGACATCAAAGCTTGGCGTATATTAGGAAAGAAATAGATTTTCTATAATCCTGATTACCTAATAGAAGTATATGAAAAAAATTGTATAGCAACACAGACATGACAATGCTTTCTTTCAAAAACTGTCACTGTCAATCCTAGAGTTGTCAAATATCAGTATATTATTAAGCCCCTAGTAGACGAGATCGAGGCGCCGGGTAAACCCCGGCCAAACTCGTAGACGATATGGTTTGTACCCGCTAGCTAGCCGGGTTAAGTGCCATTTATAGTATAGGATGCGCCGTGCGTACAACCGGCCTCTGCAAGGAGTGCACATAGGCCACCGTACCAGTTTAAGCACAGAGTAGCCACGTCGTAACCGATCACGGCGGCAAGCTGGGCCATCGTTAGCAACGGTGTCGTCAAAATAGCTCCATACTGTCCCATACATATCCGACATCCAGTTTTACTACGGTCTGAAACTGTGCGTAGCCGGTAGCCACGGTCCTAAAAACAGTGTTGTCAGCAAGGGGCCTAACTTTACTGCCTACACAGCTACGCTTTGTCGTTGGACATAATTATTATAATTATATATTATATTCGGTGATAGTGCTACGGTTTCTGACAAATATTTAAAACTTCTACGTTGCGTTAACGTTAAGTTGTACTACTCATTAACGGACTACGATTTCACTCCTCGATTTGGAGTTGAGAAGTGAAAAGTGGCGCATGGATTTTGTGGATTTTTCTGTGTAGTGATTGACCACGTGAATATCTCTGAGTAGGTATAGTCTCAGAGGGAGTGGAAATACTTCTTTAGTAAGAGGGAGAATAAAATCATGGTACGTGTCATCATGGAGGAAGTAACTTACTAAAATGTTCATTGTCATGACATTGGTGTGTTACAAAGGAACCAAGGCATCAAAGAAATAAAGCAGCACCAGCAGAATTGTTGTGTTACCTACTCATTAAGAAGAGCAAAAGACAAATAAATATAATAACATGAAATCTTTTATTTATACCATGTTTATATACCCTACATCTTACAAAGTAGATTCTTGATTTTTTACTAAACTCGTACTCTTATGTTCATACAAAACTATAACTGAGGGATGTGCTCACAAATTATTGCATAGACTCAGGTGTTTATATGGGTTTCATTGAATTTACAACATTTTTTAGAATGATGTTTTTTTGGTTAGGGCATCAGGCATAATGCTAGGCGGCTAGACTATCAAAGTGATATTCATGGGATTTATAATAGAGAGATCTGTTGCACTGATGAAAGATAGAATGAAATTACCTATTTAATAAAAAATATAATTTGTTTCGTATAATCACAAATATTCTAACCTAAATATACCTACTTTATGAGCTAATTTCTCAAATCCTAGCGATAAGTGGCGAATCGCTCATTTCATCAGAAATGGCTCAGTTCATTAAGAATTAAAAAAATAATTGCGAATACACAAAGCCTACGATGACACGAAGACGTGACAATTTATTTATATAGGTAAAGTGATGTTATCAAAGTTCGCCATTGTTCTTTCTATTTCTAGTTAAGCAAAACTTCAAACTAGAATATCTTGAATTCGAGAGTCTCTTTAATAGTAAGCCTGAAGACAAATCTGTTCAGGAATTCAAGCTCTATAATTTTACATATGTTTCAATAGCAGACGCAAAAGATTATTTTAACAATAGTTTGTTTGGGAGTTTGCCGTTGTTCTTTTGCAATTGTTTATTGTTCTATTATAATTTTATTAATGTTCAAAGCATTGACATAGAATAGATACGTCAATGGTCCAAAGTCATATTTTTACTCTAAGGCCTCGTTCAGGGAGACGCTGGTAGTTTTGCGGCGCGTCGGGCGTAGCGGCGCGCGGCGCGTTGCGCATTTTCTCCGTTTACGGAGAAGAGGCACGTAAAGCGGCAGGCAGGGCCCGAGGCACCAGCCGCAGCGTTCCACGCACAAATACAAACACACGGTAATGTATAGTTCCGTTTATGATGACGCGAGGCGTTGAATTTTTATTTGACGTTTTATGTCACATTATAATAAGAGTACTTGGAGTTGTAGGTAGGTATAAGGCTTAAAACGCGGCCAGTCGCAATACGGCGATCTCAACGCACTGATTTCCGGCTAGCCGTCGAGCGCCAGTGCGTTGAGATCATGCGGTTTCATGTAAAAATAGATGTGCGGCCTGCCGCAAGCGGCACGCTGTATTGCAGCTGGCCGCTAGTGCGTTTTTAAGCCTTATAGGTGTATGTTTCGCTTGCCTCGTGTACTCACGCCTCATAAGGAGAACGATCAGAAGCCAGACTGAAAAGATTACGTAACTTTTAAGCCGATTTTACAGTAATAAAAGAAAATCATTGATTTTTCGAGCTTCCGAGGTTTTTTTTCTCGTCTCGAAGTTGGCATGATTTCTCGACATTTCTCAACTCGAGAATTCACGAGCAGAAACCCTTGTCGGTATGCAAATTTCTATATCTATAGGTGCCTTCGCACGGTGCGTGATACCGCGCACCGCGACGCACGAGCTCGCTCCGACGCACCATGCAAAGCGACTCGTCCAAGGTAACGCCGACGCGTGCATAGCGGTGCGTCGTATCCGCACCGAGTCGCTAGCTTCAAAGGTGCGGTGCAAACTTGTGCTGAGAGCTGCAGCTGCAACGATACGTTCTCTTTCACTTGGCATTCTGCAATGACAAAATAACTTCGAATCACGCACCTACACATACGGACACGCACCGTTGAAAGAGCCTCGGTGCGGTGCTTCGCTGTGCGCGTTCGCTAGCTGTACGTGGTATCATCCTTACAATTACGCACTGTGAGAAGGCACCTTATGACACATACATAGCTAATTGTTCTTTTGTTATTGTGTTGTTTGTTTTGATTTCGCAATTAATCACGATCATTTGAATTGCAAATTTTTTAGTAATGATTACTATATTAAAAAATTGTGACTTAATATTTATTATTCGAACGGCGGCTTCAGTAGAGGATAACATAATGGGTCTCAAATCAAAAATTATGGATTTCGAAAAATGGTTGGGTTTCGAAACTAAAATCAAATGGTTAATTACAAGCAAACTCATTGGCTATCACGTTATTGGTCTATACTGGTGTTGGCACTATGCTTTTCCCGCGAAAGTATCGACTGTTTTATTTGGTAAGATCTTAATATTTGTACATTTTGCTCAATAAACCTTTTTTATTTTATTTTTATACACACAGGGTGTAAACGAATTCGTGTAATTCCTTAAAACCACATGATCTACTACTGGTGTAGATTGATTTTTTTTTTCATGCGGTAATTGATCATATCTAAACCACCTAATAAGGAATCAGTAAAAAATAACAAAAAACATTTTTGCAAAAACATTATTTATTTGAGTGAACATTTCGATGCCAGTGATGCCACGCATAAATTAATGAAAGCACGGCGATACGGCTGGCGGGCACGAGTAACGCGATATCGCTCTTTGCAGTCAGTTAACTCGGGGCTCTGAGTCATAAATAGAAAACCAAGATTTTTTATTGAATATTTAGTTGATTTTCAGTAGTTCCCATCTAGAGTTAATCTGTGTCACCAGTAGATCACGCGGTTTGAAGGAATTAAACGAATTCGTTTACAGCCTGTATACAGGATGTGTTCGAATTTTAAAAAAAACTTCAAACTTCTTGGTCTACTGGTGACATAGAATAAGCCTGCATGGGATTCTTTTGGACTCAACAGAAACATGTAGTTTAAAAAAATATAGTATTCTGTTCTTGACGTGAGGCATTTTAGCGCCCCAATTTACTGACTGTGGAGAGTAATACCGCGTTAGTCCTGTCCGCCAGCTATCTCACCAGGCTTCCATCCGCATCGCCATCTTTTTATGCGTGGCACAGAAATATTCGATCTTTATTTCTTATTTATTTCCCGTTAAAGCCGGCGGTCATTCCCCACCGTCAACAACGCCACTGGTGGAAACTGGGATTTTTATTTAAAATTTCCCATTTGCCACCAGTGATAGTGTTGCTGTGATATCAATTGGGAATGACCAATCTTCTCGTTCCCAGTAGTCTCTAGTGGTGGCAGATGGGAATAATTGAGTTGATTTGCCCCCATTATTGAGCGTAGCTAATGGTGAATATAGATCTATGTGGTATCAAATATTTATCACAAATGACATTAAAAATGGATGACATTTGTTTTTCTTGATGTTTATATCTTAATTAGCTTTTGCCCGCAGCTTTGCTTGCGTGAAATTTTGAACCCGTTAAGTGACGATTTTCCATACAAACTTTCGTCCCCTATTTAAGTCCCTTAGGGGTTGAATTTCAAAAAATCCTTCCTTATTCCTTGTCTACATTATAAACGAAACCTCTGTGCAAAATTTCAGCTTTCTAGGTCCAAGGATTTGTGCTGGGCGTTGAACAGTCAGTCAATCAGTCAGGACTTTTCTTTTTATTTATATAGATATGGCTGATGGTTCTCCTCTGGTTTGAACAGTATCTCTTTTTATTAATAAGCATGGTTTTTGTTTCAGCATTCGTAATGTTTGTTGTATCTGGTGTGGGAATCAGCTGTGGAGCCCATAGATTATTCTCGCATAAATCCTACAAAGTGAATACTGGACTAAAAATATTTCTAGTGTTATGTTTTTCGGCAGCTGGTCAGGTCAGAAGCATGTACAACTTTTCTTCATTTCGCTGGTTCATCATCCTCCTTATTTATTTGGGGTCAGCGCCACAGAGCAAAACTTGCTTCGTGGTCGACGCAGCATGGCTTTTTCTTCCATACATATCTATCAGCCGTCATCTCTGTGCTCACTTCTTTCCTATCTATGTCATCTTTTAGACAAACCATCCATATTTTCTTTGTTCTGCTTTTTTTCTTATAGCCATCCACATTCATACATGAATGTAAATATCTTAATGGCAATACATGAATGTGTGTACAACCAACACTTTTAAATCATTTCATTTAGAATTATAAGTAACAAAGTGCAGTATTATTGATCTCCTGATTTAATTTGATCAAATAAAGAGTTCTTTTTTTTAAGAATATTTAGGTTTAAGACCGTATGTATACCTACTATTGTTTAAACTTAATTTCTTTAAGTTTCTGTTATTTTTATTAAAACATTATTATGAAGTTGGGATGCATGATACGAGCCTCCTCGAGTGACGATACTTCAGTACGTCCGGCGCACCCTGGGCAGTCAGCCTCGCTACCATCCTAGCTGACTGGCAAATTTTTTCACCACGGCATGAGCAATTCTTGTATAGTTCGTGCTTAAACGATAGAAGAAGAAGGTTATGAATTTTGTTTATATTGACTTTTCCACCTCGATATACAACAAAAAAAAAATGTGGTTTATTGTAAAATAGTATGAAAATATTTAGTTTATAACACACTTCGATGAAATAATATTACAAATTTTACTAACGTAGATTTTTAATTACAGATTACCATTTGCCAATGGGTGCGCGACCATCGTCTCCACCATAGGTTCAGTGATACAGAAAAAGACCCACACAATCCGACCCGTGGTTTCTTCTTTTCACACATTGGGTGGCTAATGTTGGAGAAGAATGAACAAGTTAAGAAAGAAGGCAAAAAGATTGATATGAGTGACATGGAAAATGATAAAATTATCATGTTTCAGGAAAAGTAAGTTTAATTCTTTTACAGAGCATCAAGTTGTTCAGATCAAGCTGCTTTAAATGTCATGATAATCAAAGTGTAGCATTGACATTGAATTAACCGCTGCAATTAACGATCACAAAGAAACCTTGCTATAATGAATACACTTTGCACGCACATTCGTGTCTTCTTATGTTCATGGAGTCTCGATGCAATGCATAAAACAGTTTATGATTGGGTTATAAGAACATTTTTAGAAGAATATCGATGTTGATTTCAGAATAGACAGGCTCAACTTAAATAAGTATCGCAAGCGCAGTCACATGACAAAAAAAATTAGTATGTAGGCTACTGAGAAACTATTCACTAGGGATTACTTATAATTTGGCCATTTAACACACGCAAAATGTATGTTTAGAGGCAAACATTGTTGTTCCATCATCATTCGCGTCTTTTGTCGACCCACTGCAGCGCATAAACCTGCTCCTATCAGTTGGTTGGCCGTACGCAAGATTAAGAAAAGGCCGTAGATTTCCGCTACGCTTGACCTAAACCACTCTGGGTTTTGTACGTAGTTGGCACACACACTTTTGACCCCAGAAAGTTTCTTCCATGTTGAGGGTTGATCCCATACCCGTCGCCCGACCAGTAACAGGCCCGAGAAGGCGGCACGCATGTGTTCCGTGCGCCCCTCAGGAGGACGTGGGGCAAGGCCCCACAGAAGGAGAGGTCCGCCAGCCCCTGGAGACCTGCCGGGGTAGCGGTGCATGCAGCTGCGAATCCCGCGACCCCGGCCAAGGGTCGGGAGAAGGAACACCGTGGGTTTTTAGCCGGTAAGAGTCCCTTCGCCTTCCCCAGACGAAAGATATGCATGAGGATTTACCCACGAGAAAAAAAAAAGGGTTGATCCCGTAACATCGATGTAACTTATCAGTTGTATGCTGCTCGGGGGTCTGTAATTGTAATAAGGCGATTTATGTTCTTGAATACCTAGTAGGGTAGGGCCCACCACTTGTCAAAAACGCTCTGGGGATTAAAATATATATATGCAAACTACAAAAGCCGGAGTGGTTCGAGCAACGTGCATCTGAACTGAGGGATCAAATCTTAAATCCTTGCAAAGCTTGCCGAAATCCACTGGAAATTTTAATCCCGCTGTCCGCACACATCTTTATCCATTTGCCGTTCGTGAATTATATTGGTATACTTTTAACAACATCATTTTAACAGGTACAGCATAACCTTAAGAGTTATGTTCTGTCATGTCCTACCGGCAACACTGAACATATACCTGTTGAACGAAGGATGGAAATGTGCAGTGGCTTGGCAATGCGTTATAAGATTCGTGTCGCTTTTACATGTTGCATTCTTCATTAACAGCTTTGCTCATGCTTATGGATATAAGCCATACAACAAGTAAGTCTACATTCAATTTTTTCCGTTAGGTGTAACTCGTTAGTGGTCGTTAGTCGTTAGTATGAATGACGTAAGGTCAGCAATCGCCAAATCGTAACCTGATAATTATAAATCCTATGTCATTATTTCAACTCTTATTTTTTTAATTTTTACCCGACTACGATGAAGCAAAAAGGAGCAGCGTATATGATTTTGACCGGTATGTATCTACCCTAACAAAACAATACATTTTAACAGTAGTAGGCGGTCATAAACTTTAGGGCACCGTGGCATACGACCACGGATCACGGCTACCTCTGAACATCACTATGAATATGTATTAAGTACATTATAATATATTACGTGTAAGTTGTTTATTTAATAGACGAGAAATATTGAATGGTTTACACATTTCAGGTGATAATATTTCTTGTTTCATGCATTTTTCAGTAGTCGGGTTTTAGATTTTGAACTTACTTTTTATTGTTTCACCGTTTCGAACTCGCCTCGATTTTGAAGTAAGCAGCCAGCCTTACGCTGTGAGAACACATTTCTGTTACAGCCGGAAATACAGGATCATTGATACGTAACGAAAAATATATTAAAAAGTGCTGCTTCTGCAATAAATGTTATTATTTTATGTTCTTTTCCTTGAATTTCAGGAACATCAGACCAACAGACAATAGATTCGTTGCGCTATTTATACTTGGAGATGGTTGGCACAACTACCACCACACGTTTCCCTTCGATTATAGGTCAGCTGAATACGTAGACTACTTGAACTGGTCTGCCTTCTTCATCAGATGTTGGGCAAAAATGGGATGGGCATATGATCTGAAAGAAGCCACCCCAAATATGATAAGCTCAGTGAAAAAGAGAATAGGTGATGGAACTGAATCACATTTTTGAGAAATATGATTATTTACTAAAGAAAATGTTGAACTTGACTTTAATAAATCTTTTACTATTATGTTTTCATTTCCTGAAATAACACTAAATAAAAAATACATAAAAACAATCCCAACATTGTCATGTGGCTGTCAATCCTTGTTAGAGATTATTATAAATGTGGTGAGAAAGCGCATTTCACTCCGTGCATGCATTTTGTTCATGAAAAGTTTGGTAATCAAGCAGCTGTATCTTGCAATGACTCACTAAGTTCACTTGCAGTCCATGGTTCTGTTACCTACAGACGAAGCAGAAGTTGAAAAAATAATACTGTCACTCCGCAACGACTGTGCTATGGGTTGGGATCGAATATCTACCGGTTTTCTCAAAATACACCTAGCCTCAGTAGTACCACCTCTAGCTTACATTTTTAATCTCACTCTTAGTACAGGCCAATTTCCCAGGGCTTTCAAAAAATCCATCATTCATCTGATTTTCAAGGGTGGAGACAGAAATCGTGTCAATAACTACATACGAATTGCTGGGCCGGTATCTCCACATCCGATGTGGTTCATAACCCGACTAACTATGTTGTTACAAACTTGGATGGTGTTCAGAAGGTCTTGGGGATCTTCCTAGATCTAGCAAAAGCGTTTGACACGTTTTCTGTACCCATTTTAATTTGGAAGATTGAACACCTCGAAATTAGAGGTGAGACCAACTCAAACTTCTTGACTATCTAAATGAGCGTACTCAGAGCATAAATAAAAGAGTATGTCGGGGACGAGTGCCCCGTTAATTACGGCGTGTCTCAACGCAGTATAATTGGTCCGACAATCTTATTTTTACAAACGACTGGGCTCAATTCTGCTATTTCATAAGAAAAATGTTTCTTAAGCCATAACATTATCATACCATTTAGATTGTTGTTACTTTCGTATGCTGCTAACTTTTCAAGGGCGTGACGATTGAATGATGGGGCATCGTTTTACAATTATTATAGGTAGAAAATATTTTTAAGAACCTCAAACGAATTGAATTTCATTTCAATTTTAATTGAAACCAACATTTATAATTAATAAATACTGCATTAGCCGAAAAGACGATTCACATCGCGCAAAAACGGGATTCCCTTTCTTATCATAATAACTTTTGCCCTAAAATCGTAATCCCTAACATGGTTCTCTTAAACACCACTAGTCATAATGTTTGAATCTTATAACTTTTGTTCTAAGTATTGCTCTTCGGTCATAATTTTGGTTAACATAATAGACAACTCCTAATTTTGATTTTCATAAACACGAGTGATTATGTATCATAAATTCGTTACTCCTAAAACACTTTCATCCAGATCCGAGGATCCGCCGGTGGTTTGGCGATGTCCAATCCTTACCTCCGGTTTCTGAATTGGGAATTCTAGGATAAGCAATACTTAAGTAACATTTAAGTACGGAGTTGTCAAAAAAATGACGGATTTTAAAGCATTTTTTTGACAACTCCGTACTCAAATATACTTAAGTATTGTTCGTCTCGAATTCTCAATTCAGAAAGCGGAGGTTAGAGTGTTATTTTAAAGCGCGAAGCTAGAAGCTCGCCTAGGAGCTCTTGAGTGGAACGAGCGCTTGAGGCCAAAGCGTAGCGAGTGGAAAGAGGTGGCGAGCGAAGCGAGCCGGCGGCTTCCCGAGTGGAGCGTTGGAGGAAAGTGCGAGTGAAGCGAAGGACCAACGAAGCGAGCCTTCTGGCAGAGCACTCCTACGAACAACTGCATGCTTGCCTGTTTTATGCTTGATGCATTCTTGCTGCTTGCTTGCTTTTTGCATGTGTGCTGCATGCTTGCTGTATGCTTACTGCAAGCATATAGCACACATGCAACCAGCAAGCTTCAAGCAAGCAGCGAGCATTGATCAAGCATAGAAGTCAAAGTGAAACTACAACGCAGCCACAATTACGAATGCCGTCAGTAGAATATTCGTAATATTTTTTCTTTACCCACTTTCACAAAAAGTTAAAAGCAATTACGAAGTACTTTTACTTTACTCAGGTATAAAGGATAAATGCAATGACCATAATCAGAAAAAGGGGATCCTGCTGCTTTTTAACCGACTTCAAAAAGGAGGAGGTTCTCAATTCGGTTGTATTTTTTTTTATTTCTTTTTTTTTATCTTTTTTTTTATTTTTTATGTTTGTTACCTCATATCTCCGTCAGTTATGAACTTATTTGAAAAAATATTTTTTCGTTCGAAAGGGTATTATACTTCCCGATTGGTCCCATATAAATTTTGTTATGATTAGACCATGAACTTCAGAGATATGGAACGGAACTCCTCATCGGATCAAAGCAAAATTCTCAAATTACTAATATTGCTTTGTTTATATTTGTTGTTGGGAACTGACTACTGGAAAAGAGGAGGGGGTGCGTGTCCCCCCCTCCCCCCCTTTGGAATGTTTTCATTATATCGTGTAAGGTATCATTTGAAAGGACTTTTTATGCCCGACTACGTCAAAGCCAAAAAGAAGGGTTATGAAGGAGGTGGTTAGAATTATGACACTAAAACGTATGTAATAAAAATAAACTTTAAAAAAAAGTAAAAACCGACTTCAAAGAAATACTAAAAGGAGTAAAATAATTACCATAATATAAAATTAACAGTTTCAGAAGTCGGTGCAACTCTACACTGAAGCAAGTAGAAGCCACTGACTTCTGAAACTGTTAATTTTATATTATGGTAACTATTTTACTCCTTTTAGTATTTCTTTGAAGTCGGTTTTTACTTTTTTTTATTCGACAAACTTTTGATCGAATATCATTTAACAGACAACGATTTGCAGACATTTCAATTGAAATACTTTTACTTATATTAATTTCGATTGGTAACGTATTCGTTTGATTTAAACTTGATAATTAGAAAAACTTTTCGTAGAATTTTGTTTGTTCTATTATTTATCTGGTTAACCTGTCACACTACAAATAATCATCGACACTTACTTGGCATTCATTTGAAGGGTTTATAATTAAAATTATTGATACATTTTATGTAAATCCGACTTAGCGCACGCCGATTGCACGTGGTCAGACTGGCTTCGTTCCAACTGATCCCTAGTCTCGACTCTATTCTACCCCAAGAGTGTTATTTATAAGCGTGGAGCCAGAAGCTCGCGGAGGAGGTCCTGAGTGGAACGAGTGCACGAGGCCAAAGCGCAGTGAGAGGGGGAGGTGGCGACCGAAGCGAGTTGGCGACCTCCAGTGCGCAGCGCTGGTCGAGTGTGTGAGACCAAGCGAAGGGGCGACAAAGCGAGCCTTCCAGCGGAGCATGCTCAGAAACACTTGCATGCTTCCTTGCTTGCTTGTCTGTGCACTTTCTGTCCAAAATCAATAGTTTTTTTCACATAAACCATTACAGACGCTTATGAAAAGTCGAATTTAGGTGCACGGTTCCATTTAGTCGTTTCCTATGGAGAAGAGCCGGCAAGAAACTCAATGGTTACTCTTTTAAAATCCATATCTTTACTAATTTCAGTAAGTACGAAAAATTCAGTAATGATTTAGAATAGTCACGAGAGAGCAATGTAGAGTTAGTAAAGAAAATACAAAAAAAAATGAAAAATCTGGTCACAAATTAAATAGGTATCCAGGCATCTAGTAAGTCTAAAAAGTTCTCATATTTACAAAAGGTAAAAGGATTCTAAACTAATAAAACAACTGACACATTCCAAAGAAAATCACTGTATAATGAGATATATTGAGCATAACGATAGTAATAAAAAAGAAAACTAATCGTAATGACTTTAGTTAATAGACATACACATGTCATCGTTAATGAGGTTCCAGGGAAACTACATGTGCAGAAGGAGTTAATGCCAAACATCTTTATCGTCAACGTAGTCCTTAGTCTTGTAATATGCTTTTTGAATAAGGACACGTTTAATATGGGCTTTGAACTTTCCCTCGGTAAGGTCTGTTTAGTAAGCTGCCGAAATCTGTAACAGATCTTACCGAGGGAAAGTTTAAAGCCCATATTAAACGTGTCCGAAGCTCATTGCAACTACCTTTTTTTTTATTACTATCGTTACTCTCAAGATACAGATTTCGGCAGCTTACTAAACAGACCTTACCGAGGGAAAGTTCAAAGCCCATACTCGTATTAAACGTGTCCTTATTCAAAAAGCATATTACAAGACTAAGGACTACGTTGACGATAAAGATGTTTGGCAATAACTCCTTCTGCACATGTGGCTTCCCTGGAACCTCATTAACATCGTATGTGTATGTCTATTAACTAAGCTCATTACAATTACCTTTTTTTTTTATTACTATCGTTACTTTCAAGATATCTTTATCTTATTATACAGTGATTTTCTTTGTAATTTGTTTTGATGACAAATTAATCATGTCAGTTGTTTTATTAGTTTAGCGTCCTTTTACCTTTTGTAAATGTAAGAGCTTTGTAGACTTGCTAGATGCCTGGATACCTATTTAATTTGTGACAGTATTTTTCATTTAGTTTTTTTTTTTGTGTGGTTTCTGCTCCTAAGTCTACTTTGCTCTCTCTTATCTATTCTAAGTCATAACTGTACCCACTCAAATTGTTAAAGATATAGATTTTAAAAGAGTAACCATGGAGTTTCTTGCCGGCTCTTCTCCATAGGAAGCGACTAATTGGAACCGTGCACCTAAATTCGACTTTTCATATGCGCCTGTAATGGTTTATGTGAAATAAAAACTTTTGATTGTGATTAGTTTTGTATAAGGCGCACTAGTCTGTTAGTGCGGCGCGGCAGTCGTCTCCCCGCAACCGTATAGTTAGGTCGTAATTATTATATTGTATTGTGTAAGCTGGAACCAGTAAAGTTATATATATTCAACTGTTATTCATTGAGTAATTACACAAACCATATAATCCCTACATTGGTGACACCGACGTGATAACATTTAAACCCCACATTGGTGACCCTCGACACTGAACACGCAAGTTCCGCAATGAAACCGATTATCAGAGCACGCGCACATCGTCAGCAAGACAACCGAGCACGCGCACATGCAGCGTCGCAGCAGGACATGCATATGGAGGTAACCAGAGCACGCAACATGGGAGGCGACTCGCCCTTTTTGTCAGGACCAAATGGGCTGACCTAACTGCAACAGGCATGTTATAGCAGAGACGTGGAACACAGGACACGTAGTACGGTAAACCCACAGACTACTACGTGTGTACTACGCTTGGGGGCGAGGCATGATTCCGCACCAAGACGTCAAACAGTACATAGCATACCCCGAGGACAGAGGATGACTTAGCACCGGCGGTGGCACTTGAGGGACAGTGCGCGCGTCGAATTCGCATCACACCTGGGGACGAGGACACGTACCGCACCAAGTGGTGGATGGCGTAACCTGTCATCTCATAGAGGCTTGCAGTAGTATTTGGGGACGTCGCATCGTTGGCAAAGTCTGCGATTTGCATCTTCGTACGAAATGCCTTCTACAAGCGTCATACGGAGTGCATCAGCTTAATTACAAAGTGAAACGTGTGTTGGTGATTTTTGTTTTCCCGTTTCCATAAGTCTCGGTTTATTAGAATTGAACAGTGTACCTCATTGCTTGTAATTAATGTTGGGCGTTATAACATAATTATAACAGCTAATATAATTCATTATACATTTCTAATATTCTAACCATTATTTATTTGCAACAAAGACTGTTATAATATATATTATTGTCTATAGGTAGTAGTCGCCCGCCACTCGCGTCGAGTCGTTAAGTCGGCCGAAAGCGTCACACAATTATGAACTACTCACAAATAACAAGAGCAAATATTTATTACCGTTAAAATAATTTTATATTATATTAGTGTAAACTTAGTTTCATATTACTGCAAGTCTTCTGCTCTATTGATAATTAGTGTTCCTTCAATACAATACAATATAATATATATTACAACAGTTAAAAACAACAGTTTGAAAATTATAATATAATGTTTAATGCATTAGGAAAACATATCAGTTACGCCCAACATTACTTGTAATTAATTGTAGAGTCCTATTTCATTATTCCTATTTGGTTATATTTGTTCCACGTATCAACCATTGTATTTTTGTCAAGTATGCATTTAAAGGATTACGCTTAGGTAACGTGATAACGTGTTTGTTAGGTATAACTCGATTGTTTATTTTTAGAGTTCCGCGTAAGGTAACGAGTCAGAATAGTAACCGCATATTTTGTTTGTTTTATTGAATTGTTAAAAAAACATATCATTTATTTGTAAAAAGGGGGGAATATTGTAGGGACGCACTGCTTTAGTTTTGTTTAAGGCGCTAGTCTGTTAGCGCGGCGCGCCAGTCGTCTCCCTGTAACCGTATAATTAGTTCGTAATTATTATATTGTATTATGTATGCTGGTACCAGTAAAGTTATACATATATACATGGTGTTAACGAAATCGTGTAATTCCTTCAAACCGCGTGATCTACTGGTGACACAGATTAACCCTAAATGGAAAGTTTCGAAAGAGAACCAAAAAAAAAGTTTAAAAAAAATTGTTGGTTTTCAATTTCTGAGTCTTTTTAGAGCCTTGAGTTATCTGACTGCAAAGAGCGATATCGCGTTAGTCGTTTCTGCCAGCCGTGTCGCCGTACTTTCATTAATTTATGTGTGGCATCGAAATGTTCACACAAATAAAATATTTTATTTGCTAAAATAAAAAAAAACTTTTTTTTTTTTACTGAATCCTTATTAGGTGGTTTAGATACGATCGGTAACAAAGCCGCATGAAAAAAAAACTTTTTTTATTTTTATTTTTAATCAAGCTAAATCCCGTGCGGGGCCTGTCTACACCAGTAGTAGATCATGTGGTTTTAATGAATTACACGAATTCGTTAACACCCTGTATATTCAACTGTTCTTTATTGAGTAACTAGCTATTCCCGGCATGCGTTGCAATGCACTTTTTCCTACTTACTACCTACCTACTACTTACCTACTACCTACCTCTACAGAAACAAAATCAAAATAGTAACAAAAAGTTAAAATCATTTTCATGCATGCGGTAAACAAATGAAGAATATGGACATACTGAGATCGTTTCGTTTTTTTTTAATATCAAAAGTTTCTTTCATAAGAACCTTCGCCTGACAAATAGGAAAAAAACAAAAAAAAAATAATTGCGAAATCGGTCCATCGCGAAATCGGTCCAGGAAATCGGTCCAAGGGAAATAGGGATTCATTTTTATATATATAGATTACAAAAACCATATATAATCCCTACAAGTCTTTTATCAAAATCATTTAATATCAAAAAACTAAAAAAAAACTTGCTAAATTTATCGGGCAAAAACTACTTTAGCATTATGCTACTTTAATTAAAGTTAAACTTAGGTATTTTATTCATTCGATTCATTTAATTTTTAAATTAGGTATGTATGTTGAGTATAAACCAAACAGTTTTTCATGTATTGTTATTTTCTAATGTATCAATCTGCCACTAGGTGGCGCCCTGCAATTCTTTCTTCTTGGTCCATATACTCTCATGTCTGCTTGTGTTAGATTGTTCCGATTATTAAATCTATTCTTCTTATTCCAATCCGGCTTTAATTTACCTATAATCCATCAGGTTATGGGCCCAGGATACGCGATTAGTTGAAGTAAAGTAATATTAGTACGCAAAAACAACAATAGGTCAAAATGTCTGTAAACGGCAATGGTGCTACGCCACAGGGAGCAATGGCGGCGACGAATTCTGGAATTTCTATCAACTTTGAAAAACTAAGTGGTATATCAAACTACGGAAACTGGAAATTCCTGATGCGCATGTATTTGATACACGAAGACCTGTGGGATTGTATCGAAGAGTCTGCTGGCATAATTATGTTCTGTGGACAGGTATTCTAAATTTACAATTTTATCTTTAACAACTTGTCGTACAAAATGATGCCTTATATCTATGTGTTTACTTCTACTATGATGTATATGACTATTACACAATTTTTGAGCAGACTGACTATCATTATACAACGTTACAGCAAAATACTTCCCTAAACATTCATATAAAAAACTTCTGAGTTTAGGTTCTTTTGCACCTTCGCACAAAGCCATGTACTCTGCTTCTGTGCTTGAAAGAGCCACAGTTCTCTGCTTTCGACTTTCCCATGATATAGCTGAACTACCTATTTGAAATACATAGCCTGTATAAGAACGGCGATCTAATTGATTTGATGCCCAATCTGCATCAACATAGCCTTGAACAGAGAATGTAGATCTTTCATACACTATGCTATAATCCATAGTATTTTTCAAATATCGCAAAATTCGTTTCGCAGCCTTCCAGTGTTCTTCAGAGTAGCAGTTGTTGAATTGACTTAATGAACTTGCTGCGAAAGCGATATCTGGCCTTGTACATACTGCTATGTACATAATACATCCTATAAGACTCCTATATCTTGAATTGGGATCACTTTAATCTCCTTTTTCAAATTTCATGCCATTTTCCAATGGCGTACTTGCTGGCTTACACTCAGCCATGTTAAATTGTTCCAAAACTTTTTGAATGTAATTTCTTTGATCAAGAATAATTTTATTGTTTTCTTGTCTCAAGCGCATTCCCAATACATGTGTAGCTCGGCCAAGATCTTTCATTTCAAACATCTTCATTAGTTCCTCTTTCGGCTTTCTCTTTTCAGGTGTTTCCTTAATGAATATTAAAATGTCATCGACATAGAGAGCCAGTATGATGAGGTCTCCATTGTTATCTGACTTTATGTAAACACATGGCTCACTGAGTGATTTTCTGGACTGAAGATCTGTTAGAGCTTTGTTGATCTTGTCATACCAGGCCTTTGATGCTTGTTTGAGTCCAAATATTGCTTTGTTTAATTTAAAAACATTTTTTTTTTTTCTTTTACTTTATACCCATCTGGCTGTTCCATATACACGGATTCCTTCAAATCACCGTTGAGAAATGCCGTTTTAACATCCATGTGATCAACGTGCATGTTCATGTGCACTGCCAGGGCAAATAAGGTACGTATGGTAGAATATCTTACCACAGGTGAGTAAGTTTCTTGGTAGTCTATTCCAAACTTCTGGGTAAACCCTTTAGCAACGAGACGAGCTTTGTAACGTAGTAGCTCACCGTCTATTCCCAACTTTTTCTTGAAAACCCATTTACACTTCACTGCTTTCTTCCCAGCAGGTAGTGAAGTCAAACTCCAAGCTTTATTCTTTTCGAATGATTCATATTCATCTATAATAGCTTTCTTCCAGTGCTCTTTTTCAGGTCCTGACACCGCTTCTTCTATGGTCAATGGTTCATCGCTGTGGTTCAATGCTGTCATCACAGTTTCATTAATAGTGGTGTCCTCATAGTCACTCGTTGATACATCCGAAGCCATGTCAGGAGTCCATGTGACATCTGAAAGATGATCAAGACAAGAACTCGAATCAGATAGTTCTATCACAGGTTCCTCTGCACTATTATTATTTGAGCTCTGTTCGTCTATAGTGTTATTACTGTCACTATTGAGATCTAACTGACAATAATCAGTAGTATTATTCTGATTATGTTCCAAGTCTTGGTACATTTTCCCTTCTAAAAATTGTAGATCTCTGGCCTTAATGCATTTCGACGGATTCTCTGGATCCACAAATCGATAACCTTTCGATTTACCACAATATCCGACGAAGATGAGCTTCTTACTCTTTGCATCTAATTTCTTACGCTTTTCATTAGGTATCATTACGTAACCAATACAGCCAAAGACTCGTAAATTAGACAAATTTACTTTAATACCAGTCCATTTTTCCTCCGGTGGTGTATCTCTCACTGCTTTACTTGGTGACTTGTTTTTAATGAAGATTGCGGTGTTGACTGCCTCAGCCCAGAATCTCTTGTCCATTCCTGCGTCTTGGAGCATACAGCGAGCCGCTTCCATGATAGTGCGGTTTGCCCGTTCTGCCACACCGTTCTGTTGTGGCGAGTATGGCACTGTCGTTTGGTGCTCGATGCCATGCTCTCTCAGGAATATCTGGAATTGTTTATTCACATATTCACATCCATTGTCTGTCCTAATTTTCTTTATTTTTAAATCAGTTTGATTTTCTACATAGCTCTTGAATGTCTTGAATACTGACAACACCTCATCTTTAGTTTTAATAAAGTAGCCAAAGGTCATTCTTGTGTAATCATCTATAAATGTTAATAGATATCTTGCACCGCTGAACGAGGAAACAGGCATTGGTCCACACAAGTCTGAGTGTATAAGACCTAATCTTTCATTTGCTCTAGTGTAGGACTGCTTTGGAAAAGGTAATCTACATTGTTTTTCTTCAATGCAAGCTACACAAGGAGTATATTTAGTATCAGTGTAATCAATTCCATTAGCCATACCTTTCTTAAGTAGACCCATACTCCTTATATTCAGATGCCCGAGTCTGCGATGCCATAACTCCTGTGATGAGTTTGCGTCGCACAGATTTGCAGCTTCTGTTCCTTGCCCTTTAGTCGTAGACTGTTTTTCTGTCAATGACGGACTTGTCATCATTGACTGACAAGCAGCAGCCAGCTCGCTTTCATCTGTCGATGTCTGTAGTTGATGGACACCATTCACCTTTGTAGCCTTAGCGACTGTCATCTCACCATAGCAAATTCTACACACTTGTGTGTCAAAGTGCACTTGCAGTCCCTTCTCTGTCATTTTATTAACAGAAAGTAGATTCGTAGACAAGTCCCGGACAAAAATAACCTCACTTATCTTTAAAGTTTGTTTTTGTCCTTTCAACAACAATTCTACATCACCGTGTCCCTCACTATATATCTTTTGATTGTTCGCCACTGTAACCAACCGCAGAGTGTCCACAACATAGTTTTTTAGAATATTTTTGTTGTTTGTCATGTGACAAGTCGCACCGGAATCTACATACCAAGCATTTGAGTCAATGTCGACCGCCAAAGCTGTAAGTAACGTTCCGTTCCATGCTATTTCACTTTTCTCACTCTTTCCATCACTTTTCCTCCTTCTGCACATGTGGCTTCCCTGGTACCTCATTAACGTCGTATGTGTACCTATGTCTATTAACTAACCTCATTACGATTAGCTTTATTTTATTTTATTACTAACGTTACTCTCAAGATATATTTATCTTATTGTACAGTGATTTTCTTTGTAATGTGTTTTGATGACAATTAACCATGTCAGTTGTTTTATACAGTTTAGCGTCCTTTTACTTTTTGTAAATGTGAGAGCTTTGTAGACTTGCTAGATGCCTGGATACCTAGTTAATTTCTGACCATATTTTTCATTTTGCTTTTTTGTGTGGTTCCTGCTCTTAAGTCTACTTTGCTCTCTCATAACTATTCTAAGTCATAACTGTACCCACTCAAATTGTTAAAGATATGGATTTTAAAAGAGTAACCATGGAGTTTCTTGCCGGCTCTTCTCCATAGGAAACGACTAATTGGAACCGTGCACCTAAATTCGACTTTTCATAAGCACCTGTAATGGTTTATGTGAAATAAAAACTTTTGATTTTGATTTTGACTTTTGATTTTTGTTGGACAGTTTTTCGCGAAATGACCCGGTTTTTTGCAATTAAAACACTTAATTATTTTTGTAGAATTTTTGCTTGTTGATTTAAATGGCCGGTTTGACATCAATGCACTTTCTTCACTCTTCTCAAAGTCTCTGCGGAAATTTTCTTGTAACAGTTTGCTTTTCACGGTTTCACTGCACAGTTTAATGTTCGAATTTTCTAATGCCATAATCAATGGTATTTAGATGGTAACCCACTTAGCATCAAAACTGACAAGAAATCATCATCCAATGGAGCACTAATATCTCGTAATTGTTCATCTAAATCGCAGATCTTCAGGAGATAGGCTTCCATATCACTGAACTGTTCCAATTTTAATCCAAATAATGTACGCAGTAGTCCCAACCTTCTACACAGGTCTCTGTCTTCGTATGCCCTTTTTAGGTTAACCCAGACCGCATGCCCGGTTTCTGCATTCCGAACATGCGAAAATGACGACGGCTGAACCATCAGACACATTTTCGCCAGCGCCCTTTGTTGTTTACGAGGTTCCGTGACCTTTCCAAATAAATGTATTCCTTTAAAAAAAAACGTTTGAATTGTATTCGCTATTGAATGTAAATGCAAATTTTTACAAATAAAACTATTGATGGTCACTAGATAGATCACTAACTACAAAATAAATTGAATAGGACTTGGCTTCTATGAGATCTCAAAACTTTTTACTGTGGAAAGATTGCATATAGAGACTTGGCATTTTTTACATTTAATGTTTTTGGTGAGATTTTATTAATGTTCAAACCATTGACACAGAATAGATACGTCAATGGTCCAAAGTCATATTTTCACTCTAAGGCCTCGTTCAGGGAGACGCAAGTCGTTGTGAGGCGCGTCGGGCGTAGCGGGCCCGAGGCGCCAGCCGCAGCGTTCCACGCACAAATACAAACATGTGATAATGTTTGTATTTGTGCGTGTGTGTTCCGTTTATGATGACGCGGGGCGTTGAATTTTTATTTGACGTTTTATGTCACATTATAATAAGAGTACTTGGAGTTAGGTGTATTAGGTGTCTGTTTCGCTTGTCTCGCGTACTCACGCCTCATAAGTTGAACGATCAGAAGCCAGAATGAAAAGATTACGTAACTTTTAAGCCGATTTTACAGTAATAAAAGTAAATTGATTTCTCGAGCTCTCGAGGTTTTTTTTCTCGTCTCGAAGTTGGCATTATTTCTCGTAATTTCTCAACTCGAGAATTCACGAGCAGAAACCGTTGTGGGTATGAAAATTTCTATATCTACAGGGTGTTAACGAATTCGTGTAATTTCTTAAAACCACATGATCTACTATTGATGTAGACAGATTTAGCTTGATTAAAATTAAAAAAAAAAAAAAAAAAAAATTCATGCGGCTTTGTTACCGATCGTATCGAAACCACTTAATAAGGATTCAGTAAAAAAATAAGAATTATTTTTTTTGCAAATTTTTTTTTTATTTGTGTGATCATTTCGATGCCACGCATAAATTAATGAAAGCACGGCGACACGGCTGGCAGGCACGACTAACGCGATATCGATCTTTGCAGTCAGATAACTCAAGGCATTAAAATAGAAAATGAAGATTTTTTTTTGAATTTTTTTTTAATTTGTTTTCAAACGTTCCCATTTAGGGTTTATCTGTGTCACCAGTAGATCATGATGTGGTTTGAAGGAATTACACGAATTCGTTAACACCCTGTATAGGTGGCTTCGCATGGTGCGTGATATTGCGCACCGCGACGCACGAGCTCGCTCCGACGCACCATGGGAAGAGACTCGTCCAAGGTAACGCCGACGCGTTCATAGCGGTGCGTCGTATCCGCACCGAGTCGCTAGCTTCAAAGGTGCGGTGCAAACTTGTGCTGAGAGCTGCAGCTGCAACGATACGTTCTCTTTCACTTGGCATTCTGCAATGACAAAATAACTTCGAATCACGCACCTACACAAACGGACACGCACCGTTGAAAGAGATTCGGTGCGGTGCGTCGCTTAAAATTACGCACTGTGGGAAGGCACCTTATGACACATGTTACATAGATAATTTACTTATTTTGATTTCGGAATTAATCACGATTATTAGAATTGCAAATTATTCTTGAATGCCTATATAAAAAACATTGTGACTCAATATTTTATTATTCAAACGGCGGCTTCAGTAGAGGAAAACAAAATGGGCCTCAAATCAAAAATTATGGATTTCGAAAAATGGTTGGGTTTTGAAAGTAAAATCAAATGGTCAATTACAATTAATATCATTAGTTATCACGTCATTGGTCTATACTGGTGTTGGCACTATGCTTTTCCCGCGAAAGTATCGACTGTTCTATTTGGTAAGTTCTTAATTTTTTTTTATACATTCTACGTAATAAACATTTTTTATTTTATTTTCATACATTTAAAGGAAGAACTCCTTAGTCTACTGGTGACATAGAATGAGCCGACATGGGATTCTTTTGGACCCAACAGAAATATGAAGAATAGAAATGAATAGAATATACTTTATTGTACACCAAAATTGCAAAACAGCTCTTATAAAATATCATATATTGAAGGGTACAATGGCGGTCTTATCGCTGATAGCGATATCTACCAGACAACCTTTGGATGAACAGCAAGACAATGAATAAGATAGGGGGGTAGTCCGTGGTGTAGTGCTGCAAAATAAATACTACACACAATACATTGACATAATTCGTCAGTGGAAAGGTAAAAAGACTAAAGCGCCAATATACCTACTTTACAGGAGAGCGTTTTAAAGTTTTTTTATGACGAAAAAAAATCATTACAATGTTTCTGTATGAGGTATCTTAATGAAACTTACATACCAATGTTATGTGATTTTTTGCTATTTTTTGATTTTTGAATGAAGCTTCTATCTCTACTGGTTCGTGAAAAAAATGTCGCTTTAGTCAATATCAACTAATCATTTCGAAAAACACGGTAAGGTCAAAATACTAATCCACCCTAGATGATTTTGTACCCACAGTCGAAAATTACTAACAAGCCATCAAGTACTAAAAGATAACCAAGTAAATATACTTATGGTTCTATGTGTTGCATAATATGAAAAGCCTAAATCACTAAGAAGAATATTTACATTTAATCTTGTCCAAGTAAAATGACTTACTACTAATTAAATACCATCCCGATTTACAGACACAGGAGAGTAAAATTACTAAAGCACAAAAAGTTTAATGTTAGTGGTACCATTCCTACCACTGAAAATATTTACTTTTATTTTAATTTATTTAATTACCCTACTAGCATATAATTTTACTTAGACATTAAATCTTTTTTGCGACGTTTCGAGAAGTGAAAAACCTTTAAATACCAATGCAGAAATATTGTTAAAACCCAAACAACGGATTTAATGATTTTATGCAACACAGCCACGTCAGCTGCCCCATGCAGAAATCCAACCATTCATTTTTTTTTATTCAGGATGTCGGCAGATTTTGAGTAGTGGAGAACCGATCAGGATCGAGTATGATATTATTATATTCTAGGGCTAATGTTCCTTGTGGTTTTGATTGACCTTAAGTCCTCTAAGTACATTGCTGAAGAAATCACTGCTGGGCCACCAGGTGAGGAGAAAAGGTCAAGTAATATCCCAACTCCTTTACATGGTTGACCCAAAACTGTTTGACCGCACCGATTTGCGTCTGATGGAGTTACTAAAGGTAACTGAAAACTTCAGTAATTCTGTCAGTATGGAATTTGATGTGGACAAATATGCAGTTATGCATGAAACGTGAGGGAAGATTGTGGGATCCTAGAACTTCGAGTAACTTAGATCCCACTCCCCAAAACCTACACAGACTTGGGTATATCTAGGTGATAGGCATTAGGGAGACCGACATGAAGCAATCGTTGTGGTAGAGCTTCAGGCCGCCTGAATATGTTCAGAAAAATGTTTTAGTGGGCGGAAGCAAGGTCTTTAACGGTTGGGTCATGCCGGTCTTGATGAATCCTTTGGCATAGTCAAGTGGACTCAAACGGTTGTTGACGCCTTGGATAAACGATCCGTGCACTGCTGATTGTATATCGAATGCATCACTTGCGTTTATCGGTGATGTGGCTGTATATTCCGCGGAAGTGATATATAGGGATCGAGAGTTTTTAAACGCAAATACCCCTCACAACCGTGAAATGTACAGTTTCAGGGAGATGTGATCGCAGTGAACAAGGAACTGACCCCGCTCTTCTGGGCTTAAGAGACTGGCGCGAACCTACAATACATAGCACCAATGACCGCAAAGAAAGCGTTCGTACGAGTATCCCAGCAATTTTTTCTAGACGACGTCGATGGTTTTGTATGTGCAATTGTGAACGAAGTTATGATGACGAACAAGTACTGGAAATATATTGTGAAGGATGGAACGGTTGACATTGTCGAGCATGCCACCGTCCGGGAAAACGGCGAGTATTTGCACAGACATAACCTGGAGGCCTAAATTATTCACCAGCAACATGCTCTGAAACACTTCAAGTATGTCCGACTCAGTTCTTGAAAGTGTCAAATTGTACCGGGATCGATCTATCATCCATCACCCACAGGACTGTTGTTCTCAACAAGCCTGATTAGTGATGGGCCGGAGCGTCGCACAGTGATTAAATTGTTGATATTATTGTCCCTCATGACGAGAATTTCGTGAAACTTGAAAAAGCACGAACCACACGAGGTTGTCAACATTTAGGACGTGGATTCAGCAGACTGTGCCGATAGTCGTTACAGCTAATGGCATTAGGCCATTAGTCAAGAGCCTCGATCAACAACGCAAAAGGCTCTCGGTAGGCGGCTAGATCAGGCTTGATACAGTGTGCGGTACTCCCTGACACAGCACGCATTGTGCAAAGGTTTCTTTCTCTGAAGCCATGACCACAGGTTGCACTCGCGCGCACGAGCCGTTCAAAGATTGGTCGTAAGTCCACCGCGCCATCAGTCAACTACACGCCGTATAATTCTTTCTTAGTTTGGTGTGGTTTAGTGACCCTGGTATAGAGTTACTTTAAAAAAAGCGTAATATGTATCGTATTTTTAAAACCCGACGAAAAAAGAGGGGTGTTATAAGTTTGAAGCCTATGTCTCTCTGTCTTTGTGTATGTGATATCGTAGCTCACAAACGAATGAACCGATTACAATACGGTTTTTTTAAGGTTGTTTAAATCGGGATGGTTATCATGGTTATAGGCTGTTTAATGGAAATCGGTTCAGCCGTTTCAAAATGATCAGCTCTGCAGTTCACAGTTGGAGTAGAGATTTCAACCAAATAATAGATATCCATTTAACTTACATTTATGCAAACCTAGTGACAATAGTAGGCTACAATTTTTAGGAGAATTTGGGTTTGGGAGGTTGTTAAAACTTCGAAATAGCTAATAATCAGGCAGACTCAGTGATTTTGCCACATTTACATTACTTTGAAGGTGGCTAAGGGACGTTATCCGCCCTCCGCAATGACTAGTTGTAGACCCATCGTGTTTGAGCTCGTATATATGACTCGTTATGGAAAGCAGCTTCTCACCGCAATAATAATTAATAATCGGTTACAAGGATCGACAGCCACATTAAAAAGAAGGGGGTAATTTTAAATATTGACTTAGTGGTGATAGATCGATCAGAGCGTCTCACAATGATTGTTGATATCACTGTTTCGCATGATGAGAACCTCGTAAAAGCTGATAAAGATAAAGAAATTAAATATCAAGACTTCGTATATGAGGTTGTCGACATGTGGGATATTGATTCAGCAGTAATTGTGCCGATAGTAGTTACGGGGAATGACTTAATAGCCAAGAGCCTCGACCAACACCTAAAGAGTCTCTCGTTGGGTGGCTGGATCAACGGCCTGATATAGAAAGCGGTACTTCTCGAAACTGCACGTATTGTTAGGAGGTTCCTCTCTCTGAGGCCCTGAGTACCGGTAGCTTGGATCCTGTTCCCGATGCCGGTGGGATATTTTTTTTTATATTTATGAATGTTTTTTTTAGATAAATATTTAAAAATGAAAATTGTAAGTTAAATTTAAGTAGGCATTATTATGTTAAATGAGACGTATAGCCTTTCGCACTATTAAATAAAATCTCATACCGACTACTAAATAGACTTCCTTATTGAATTTAGGGATATTTTTTTTTCTTAACCACCATTCATTACAAATATTTGTAAAACGATTTTCACTAAAACGCCAACAATACTACGACACAATAATGCAGATTTACTAACAAACCACTGAAATGGATTTAGTCTGAAGGATTACTTAATTACTAATAAACATTATTTAGCTTATATGAGAAATCGAATAATACTGATAAGCCATCGTTTCTCTTAAGTACTTAGATAAAAAGTATTTAAGCGACGTCAACCTATAAAACATCGAAAAAACGTCGCTTTAGTCACTCATCAATGTACTTACAGGCAAAATTTTGGAATGCTAAAGCGCCAAAAAAGTAATCAGATCACCACGAGACCTAGACCAATCGACGCAGAAAAAAAATTGCAGTCGAACTGTATATATAACTCATTTTGACCAAAAGTGGCGCTTTAGTCTTTTTACCTTTCCACTGACGAATATGTATTTATATATAAGGTCCATCTATTCATACACGAAATATTTTAAGGAATACGTCTATAGGTGGTAAAGATGTCATATAAATAAAAAAAAAATTAAGTACATATGTATATGTTTTATTAAATTAAATACCTAATTTAAATTTACTTCATACCTACACATAACAAATACTGGCTCATTACTATTTTCAACATCCATTACACTAGTTTCTACGTAGTATTTATTGGCATTGAAGCGGGCAATTTTTTTTTCAGAAGCAAAATTTCTCAAATTTTTTCAAAAAATACAATTATAATAATTACGTAAAATAAGAAGAAAAAAAAAAAAAAAAAACCTTAACTTCTTTACCACCTATAGATGTATCCCTTAAAATATTTCGTGTATGAATAGATAGACCATATATATTATATTGTATATAAACATATGTTATTTGTGATAGGGAAAACAAGGTAGATTAATGATGAGGTACTGGACGTGTTGAGAGAAAAAATGATATTTAACTAATTTTTTAAAAGTATCCACTAACTGAGCTTGTCTTATTGGCATCGGCAACGCATTCCACAAACGTACAGCTTGGACTGTGAATGATTGGTCATATAATTTGGTAGAATGCGATGTAGTTTAAAAAATATAACATGGTGTTCTTAACGTGAGGCATTTTAGGGCCCCAATTTACTGACTGCGCAGACCAATATCGCGTTAGTCGTGCCCGCTATCGGTATAGCGCTTAACTGAGGCAGTGCCTGCGGTATGGGAGCGGCACGGGAGGGGTGACATATTATTATGACGTCGTGTCCAAACTATCTCGCTATACACGTGATATATATAATGAAGATAATAATATCTCTTACGATATTTACGTGTGTATACATAAGTTAAATTAATTAATATAATTGTGCGTGACAATGTAAACAAAAAAATTAGTTGGAATAATTCTATTATTTTGTTTAATAATTATTAATACTTTCAACTGAAACAACCAAAAAACAACGAATAAATCCCGAAATCCCAATTTTAATTAATCAGATTCCTTATCACTGTCTGTACCGTCACTGTGTGAATGGCTCGAATCACTTTCATTACCTAGCAGTAGTAAAAATATCGTAAGAGATATCTTCATTATATTTATCACGGTATAGCGAGATAGTTCGGACACGTCATTTCACGTCATATGTCACCCCTCCCGTGCCGCTCCCATACCTCAGGCACTGCCTCAGTTAAGCGCTACACCTATAGTTATCTCACCATGCTTCCATTCGCGTCACCAGCTTTCTTATGTGGGGCACAGAAATATTCTATAACGTAAAGTTTATTTTTTTGAAATTTTAAGTTACCGTTAAGGCCGGTCATTCCCAATTGCCCACACCGTCAATACCGTATCGTTTTTGTTTCAGCATTCGTAATGTTTACTATATCTGGTGTGGGAATCATCTGTGGAGTCCATAGATTACTCTCGCATAAATCCTACAAAGTAAATACGGGACTAAAAATATTTCTCGTGTTATGTTTTTGCACGACTGGTCAGGTGAGAAGCATGTACTTCTGTTCTGTCTGTTCTGTATGTGCATGTTCTTCATGTCGCTGATTCATCATCCTGTAAAAGACACAACAACATAATCGTTCAGGGGTGATTCTATCATTAAAGTTATAGCTAATATCGGTATGTCAGGATTGCGAGAAAGGTGGAAAATCCTGATAATTTCCTTTTTATTAATACACAGGATGTAAATGAATTCGTGTAATTCCTTCAAATCTCATGATCTATTAATGATATAGATTAACCCCGCAAGGGATTTAGATTGATTTATAATAAAAATAAACATTGTTTTCCCATTTTTTTTTTATGTGATAGAAAATTTCAATGCCTTGCATAAATGAATGAAGGCACGGCGACACAGCTGACGGGCACGACTAGTGGGATATCACTCTACGCAGTCAATTAACTCGGGACGCTAAAATTAATCAGATACAGAATTCCACGTTTCATTTTTTGAAAACTATTTTTTGTTAGTTCTGAAAAAAACCTATGCAGCGTCAATCTGTGTCACTAGTAGATCATGCGGTTTGAAGGAATTACACGAATTCGTTTACAACCTGTATTATTATGAATTTTGTTTAAATTGACTTTTCCACCTCAATGAACAACAAAAGAATACGTGGTTTAGTGTAAAATATTATAAAAATATTTATTTTATAACACACTTCGATGAAATACTATTACAAACTTTACTAACGTAGATGTTTGATTACAGAATACCATTTGCCAATGGGTGCGCGACCATCGTCTCCACCATAGGTTCAGTGATACAGAAAAAGACCCACACAATCCGACCCGTGGTTTCTTCTTTTCACACATGGGGTGGCTAATGTTGGAAAAGAATGAACAAGTTAAGAAAGAAGGCAAAAAGATTGATATGAGTGACATAGAAAGTGATAAAGTTATCATGTTTCAGGAAAAGTAAGTTTAATACTTTTACAGAGCATAAATAAGGTTGTTCAGACCGAGTTGCTTTAAACATCATGACATTTAAATTGCACCATTGACATTGAATTAACCGCTACAATTAACGATCGTGAAGAAACTTGCCGTAATTAATATATTTGGCACACACATTCGTAGTTTCTTATGTTCATGGGGTCTCGATACGATAGACCAATAGGGTTCGGCTCACCACTTGCCCAAAACGCTCTGGGGATTAAAATATATGTGCAAACAACAAAAGCCGGAGTGGTTCGAGCAAGCTTGCCGAAATTCACTGGAAATTTTAACCCCGTCGTCCGCACACCACCTTCTCTCTTTGCCGTTCGTGAATTATATTGGTATACTTAACAAAATGATTTTAACAGGTACAGCATACCCTTAAGAGTTATGTTCTGCTATGTCCTGCCGACAACACTGAACATATATCTGTTGAACGAAGGATGGAAATGTGCAGTGGCTTGGCAATGCATCATTAGATTCTTGTCGATTTTACATGTTGAATTCTCCATTAACAGCCTTGCTCATGCTTATGGATAGAAGCCATATAACAAGTAAGTCTACATTATAGTTTTTCCGTTACGTGTAACTCGTTAGTTGTCATTAGTATGAATGACATAAGGTCAGCAATTGTCAAGTCGTTACCTGATGATTGTAGATCCTATGTCATTATTTTCACCATAGGCGCCTGCGCCTCAACTCTTAGTTCTTACTTTTTGTTTCACCGCTTCGAACTCGCCTCGATTTTGAAATAAACCGTAAGCAGCCAGCCTTATGCTGTGAGAACATATTTCTGAGACAGCCAGAAATACAGGATCATTGATTCATAAAGAAAAAAAAGAAAAAACTGCTTTTGTAATAAATATTTATTATTATTTTATGTTCATTTCCTTGAATTTCAGGAACATCAGACCAACAGACAATAGATTCGTTGCACTACTTATATTTGGAGATGGTTGGCACAACTACCACCATACGTTTCCCTTCGATTATAAGTCAGCTGAATACTTAGACTACTTGAACTGGTCTGCCTTCTTTATCAGATTTTGGGCAAAAATGGGATGGGCATATGATCTGAAAGAAGCCACCCCAAATATGATAAGCTCAGTGAAAACGAGAATAGGTGATGGAACTGAATCACATTTTTAAGAAATATGATTATTTACTGAAGAAAATGTTGAACTTGACTTTAATAAATCTTTTACTATTGTTTTTATTTCCTAACATACCTTATTAAATAAAATATACATAAAAACACTCCCAACATTTTTATGTGGCCGTCGACCCTAGTTAGAGATTATTGCGGTATTAATGCGGTGGGAAAGCACATTTCACTCCGTGCATGCATTTTGCTCATGAAAAGTTTGGTAATCAAGCAGCTGTATCTTGCAATGATTCATTGCAATGATTTAAGTTCACTTGCAGTCCATGGTTCTGTTACCTACAGACGAAGCAGAAGTTGAATAAATGAGGAGGTGAAGAACAAAACCTCACTTTTCCACTTTTGTTAATTTTAGAGAAAACAGTTAAGTGTAAAAATATAACAAACTACCACATCATTTTTTTAAAATTTATTTCATTATTTAACTATGTGATTCAGTCTATCTCATCTACCAAATTGCGGTCAAAAATGTTAAGAATATTAGCCAATATTTTGTAATGAAATTTGGAAATGTGAGGTTTTGATTAAACAATTCTGGAAAAGTGTGGTTTTGATGAAGATTTCCGGAATATATAAAGTATAGAGTATGTAATAAATATAGTAAAAATTGAAACTAACTATTGAATTTTGTTCTGATAAAGTGAGCCACAGACGTACTAGTAGATAAAGTGAGCTTTTGACATAAATCAACAGAGGCTGAATATTGAAACGTGGTAAAGTGTGGTTTTGTTAGGAACTTCAATTTCAAAAGCAAATTTATATAAGAAACGTGATGTTTTGATGAGTTTTTTCATATTTGCCACAATTTGTTCAACAAGTGTTGCCCGTAGACAAAAAAAAAGAGAATTTTTTAAAAGTGGAAAAGTGAGGTTTTGTTCTTCACCTCCTCAAATAATACTGTCGCTCCACAACGACTGTGCTATGGGTTGGGATCGAATATCTACCGGAGTACCACTTCTAGCTTATATTTGTAATCTCGCTCTCAGAACAGGCCAATACCCCAGGGCTTTCAAAAAATCCATCATTCAACTGATTTTCACGGGTGGAGACAGAAACCGTGTCAACAAATACCGACTATTTTCTGGGCCGGTAAATCAACGTCCGATGTGGTTCATAACCTGACCAAACATATCGTTACAAATTTGAATGGTGGTCGGAAGGTCTTGGAGATCTTTCCAGATCTAGCAAAAGCGTTTGACACGGTTGCTGTACCCATTCTAGTTCGGAAGATGGAACACCTCAGAATTAGAAGCTGATAGCAAAGACTCGAGCCTTTTAGTCACAAATTTAAAGCTTACAAGCCTTTTTTAAAGGCGGACTCATAAAATAGGACTACTAAAAGTTGCTTCTTAAAAAAGGACTTGCGTCTTTTTTAGGCTTGGGCTTTTTTAACTCGAGCCTTTTTTGAAGACTGGCGTCGAAGAAAAAAAAGCCTTAAGTCTCTTTTGGGGATCAGGTTAATGGGAAGGCAAAATAAATTAAAGTTCAAATATATGTTCTTTTCATTTATAATAAGTAGGTAATACTCCTACATGATTGAATTAAATGTAATAAAACAAAGGTAAATCAAATATTATCGAAAATTAATCACCAAAAACGTTTAACCAGGATGAGGCCCCTCATCCTGGTTAAACGTTTTTGGTGATTAATTTTATTGGTGATTAATGTGCCTACATTGATGATTGTATGCTTTTATTGCTCAAACGATTCCTTCTTTTATTGATTAAATTCCCAGCTTTGGAAAATGATTGTTCACTGGGGACGCTCGTAGCCGGTATACATAAAATATCATAAGCCATCTTTTGTAGGCATGGAAAATTGAATTCTTGTTATTTCCACCAGTCTATTACACCTGTGTCTTCGGATTCAATTGGCAGGGATAAATATTTTTCCAGCTCATTATTATTAACTCTTCTTTGCTTATAAATTGAAGAAAAAATATTTTTACCGACTCCAGGTGAACCAGAAGACTCCGATAGATTAAATTGCCGTTCAGCTGCTTGATTACCAAGATTGTATTTGGAATTAAAAAGTAATGTCATAGATAATAGAGGATCTTCAGCATCGTTATAATTTTCAGAGTAATAATCATTTTTCAATCTTGGATCCAGTATGACGGAAAACATAGCATACTCAGTGCGGAGCAAAGGACAAAATTCTTGTAGTTTGACCAACATAGCGCCAGAGACTTTTTTCATAAGTTCATTGGTCATCTCCGCATTCACCGCATTAGAAAGTTGTTTCATTAGAACGTCTACGATGGGTACTACATAGTAAATACTTGGGTATTTTGACTTTGATAACAAAAGTGTAGCATTGTAAAACGGCTTCAGTAAATCAATAAATAATTTCACGTCATCCCACATAAATTCTTCACTATTATAGCTCCTAAATTCACAGTAATTTTGACAAAGATAATTAAGCACTTCTTTCATTTTATATGCACGCTCTAGCATTAGGTAGGTCGAATTCCACCTGATGTTAATTTCTTTTAGTAAAGCTAACTGCGGCATACCCATTGCAGCGCATGTTTCAAAATAGGTCTGCTTCTTTTTTGAGGAAAAATTTATGAAGTTAACAAGTTTACTTACAGCTGATATAGGATCCTCGATTTCTTTTAGTCCTTTCTTAACTACCAAATTCAAAATATGAGCTAAACATCTAGTATGAATCACTTGATCATAATCATCATTAAATAAAGTCAGTAACTGTAAGCATTTGACATTTACGTTCTCGTTATCTGTAGTAATGGACATAACTCTTTTTTGTAAAGCATATAAATCCAAGATTTCTACAATTTTATTTAATATTTGTTCAGCTTTATGTGGGTACGGTATCAAATCGAAGTCTAAGATAATTGACTGTAATGTATACCATTATTTATCAAGTGAGCCGTAACAACCACGTATGGTTTGTTTGTGACGGAAGTCCAAAAATCGAAAGTTAAAGAAATTTTACTTGTAATCATTTTGATTTGCTCGACTACTTCAAGTTGTTTCTCTTTAAATAGTTTCTGAATATTTGATTTAAGTGACGTTGTACTTATTGGCGAGTAATTCGGTTTTATCTCAGCCATCAGTTTTTTAAAATGTTCTTCTTCTACAAGTTTAAACGAATGGTTGCCATGAATTATAAAATTAAGTACTAATCGATCATACTGTGACTGTTTACTCAATTTAGTATTGTTGGCTGAGCTTAAGGGGCGTTCATGACTTAGCAAATGATTTTTAAGCGTAGAATGTGACGATTTAATCGAAAATCCTTTTTTACACATTTTACATTCAAGCCCACTGTCATTTTTTTTTAATGTGTATTCTTAAGCTTTTTATATTTTTTCTTAGGGTTCGAAGAAGATGTAGTGCTCTCACTCATACTCTCTGCGACATCAGTAGACACTATAGACACATCCAAATCAGCGTCAATCTCCATTATCGCCCAAAGTTATTGATAAGTAACAATAATTAACACGATAAAAATCAATTCTAATTAAATGTTTCTGTTCAATTGATGAGCGACTATTTGTTTACTACAATAATCACAATGTACTAGCACGCATATATTTAACTTTACAAAAACACAATTTAGTATTCCATTTCCTGGTATGCCGTACGATAATACGAACGACAAATGACGACAATTCGAATAGAACGGGTAAACTAAAACCAACAACACTTAGGCAAAAATATATCTACCCACATGTTCAAATAATAAATACCAACAAATGCATTTTACGCTAATTTTAGAGCACTAGTTCTTAAAACAACAAAACACCTAATTAATTAAAAAAATAGCCTTGAAATAAAAGAAGCTACAAGCTTTATTAAAAAGCACTCAAATTTTTAGGCTTCACGCTTCTCGAGTCAGAAGCCATAATTAAAGCTAGCCTCGAGGGCTTGCGAGCTATTAAGCCTTTTAGCCTCCAAACCGTCGCAATAAGGCGGCGAGTTTTAAAAAAAGGGCTGAAAGGCTCGAGTCTTTGCTATCACTGCGTGACAAACATTTTGAAGGCTATCTTAGCGAGCGTACTCACAGAGTTAAAATAGAAGAGTACGCCGAGGACGAGTGCCTCGCTGATTACGGCGTGCCTCAAGGCAGCATACTTGGTCCGACACTCTTATTTTCTCAAACGACCGGGCTCAATTCTGCTATTTCATAAGAAAAATGTTTCTTAAGCCATAACATTATCATACAGTTTTCATACCATTAACTTAGATTGTTATTACTTTTGTATGCTGTTAAATTATTAATGGCGTGACGATTGAATGATAATGGCATCATTTTACAATCATAGGTAGAAATTGCCGTTTAAATAGATTGAAACTGCACTGCTGGTCAAAATATCTTTAAGAACCTTAAACGCATAGCTCACTTTATCTAAACGCACACAGCTACGCACTGCAACAAGACTTATAAGATATTATCGGAATACAGTCCCACAATAAGAGTGCGATATACTCGGTATACAGTGCGTGTATGTGTGAGTATGTCAATTCAGGCGATTATAGTAAGTTAAGATACTGCTTTAGCTTATATGTCTACTGTGATGCTAGTCTCTCTTTCGCTGGCAATCCGGAATTCACTGTCTAAAATAATATACCTACAACTTGTTATAATGTGACACAAAACGTCAAATAAAGTTATGGAACTGATAAAGTTCACTGTAAGATAAACTACGTTCATCTACAGGGTGTAAACGAATTCGTGTAATTCCTTCAAACCACGTGATCTACTGGTGACACAGATTAAATCTAAATGCGAATTTTAGAAAATCAACTGAAAAAAAATATCTAAATAAAATCTTGGTTTTCTATTTCTGACTCATTTTTAGAGCCATGAGTTATCTGCAAACTGCAAAGAGCGATATCGCGTTAGTTGTGCCCGCCAGCAATGTCGCCGTGGTTTCATTAATTTATGCGTGGCATCGAAATGTTCACTCAAATAAAATATGTTTTTTGCAAAAAAAAATAACATTGTTTTTTTATTGAATCCTTATTAGGTGGTTTAGATACGATCGATAATAAAGCCACATGAACAAAAAAGTTTATTTTTATTTTTAATCAATCTAAATCCTGTGCGAGACCAATCTAGAACAGTAGTAAGTAGGTCATGTGATTTTCAGGAATTACACGAATTCGTTTGCACCCTGTATTTGGGTTTCTGAATACAAAATGGAAAACGAGATAACTATCTAACTTATAAGTTAGTTCGTAAACTAACCTAACCACTAGATGGGTCGTATAAAGTCCAGCCAAATATATTTTTCTCGCCATCTTTACAACTTTTTGCAGGCCTAAATGAAAATCTTTTCTGGTACCTATACAGGGTGTAAAAAGACCCATCACATAGCCGAAATCTACGCACTCTGTACATCAAACTAAACTACATTGACCAAAAATAATTGCTGGGAAACGCTTTTATATATATATAAAATGCTTTTTTTTGTAGCCCGCAATGTGTGGTTGTGGCGATGCCGCGCGTTTGCATGCGTGCAGCGGCCACACAGCTGAGCCAAGGCGGTCGTGTGCGTTTGATATTCGTTGTGTTTTTGTAACTTCAAATGCGTAATTTGTGAGGAAAAATTGAAAATTGTGATAAGGTTGTTTGGAAGAAAGTTTAGTATTATCACTTAGAATATGCTTTTGGAAAAAACTAAAAAAAATATGTAAAATTTGACCTTCAATATCTCCAAAACCAATGGTTTACCAGGTATGGTCTGGTAGGAAAAAATGATCCCAATGATGGGTAGAATATGTGGTTTTCGTTATCGTTAAAGGTCTTTTTACACCCGATATTATGCGATATATTTAAAAAGAACCGTTACATGAATAAAATATTAAATTTGAATTACAATATTTTCTCTTTGTTTTTTATCACAATAGCAAAAACAAAAAAACTATTAAACAAAAGGCTTTGAATATTTATTATAATTTATACTATTGGCATATCTGAAAGTAAAATATTTCTAGGCCAAGGTGATATAAATTATAAAAAAAAATATATAAATTTCAATACAAATAAAAAAAAATGATTTGTAGGGACAGTTATAAAAAAATTGGAGGAGCTCGTGGCTAAGTAATTACAGCCGCATAGACCGATCTTCCGGGTTAAGCCACGCTTGCCGAGGTTGGTCTGTGGATGGGTGACCATTTACCATAGCGAGTTTCCTCCGTGCCTCGGAAAGCACGTAAAGCCGTTGGTCCCGGCTGTCATTTGTAGATCTTTGACAGTCGTTACTGTTGCTCAGAAGCCAGAAAGTCTGACAACCAGTCTTACCAAGAGTATCGTATTACCCAGTTACTGGGTTGTGGAGGTCTGATAGGCAGTCGCTCCATGTAAAATACTGATATTCAGCTGCATCCGGTTCGACTGGAAGCTGACCCCAACATAGTTGGGAAAAGGCTAGGCAGATGATGAGTTATAAAAAAATTGGCAAATTTCGAAAAGTTGTAAAACAAAAGTTGTTCAATTTCCGATACCGAGTAACCCCACAAAATTCTTAGAGTTGATTTTTTAACTCAGTGTGTCCGGCCATGGACTAGCGATATTCTAGGTACTTACATAGCAACTATTCTAGTACACAAATACACTACACACTAGGGTCCAATCCACTTCCCCGCTATTTGGCAGCCATTTTGCTTTTTTTTGAGATGTTGTCTATAACTTTGTCTTTATGTGAACCCAATGTTTCATCATGTAAACGATAGACAATATTATTGCCCTCCAAATAAGCCTACTTTTATCTCAGTAGGACCAAAACTTTGAGTTATATGACTTTTTTTGTACACACGTACAGAATATCTCAACTTAAAAATGGAAGTGGATTGGACCCTAGTGTATAGTGTATTTGTGTACTAGAATATTTGTTATACCTAGAATATTGCTAGTCCATGACCGGACACATTGTATTTGTCACCGTAAGTAATGTCACATCACCATAGTGAGTGTACTCCCATATATCTTCATAGCATTCGACTTGGGTAACAAAAAGCCACCGTGACAAAAAATCACAATCAGCGGCGGGCCTAATTTGTATAGATCTACATAGGTAATGTTGTTTTTAATTTCGTTTTTGGAATGAATCATGTAAATCAGTTTTTTTTTGTAAAAAATAATTGCTTTTCTTTAAAAGATGTGAAAATCTTGTTTTTTTTTTTTCAGTTATCATTCGAGCTGCAGCTTCAGTGGACGATAGCATTATGGGTCTCAAATCAATAATTAGTGATTTTGAAAATTGGTTGGGTTTCGAAACTAAAATCAAATGGAGAATTACAATCCTTATCTTTAGTTATCATATTATTGGACTGTACTGGTGTTGGCATTATGCTTTTCCTGTGAAAGTATTGACTGTTTTATTTGGTAAGTTCTAAATCTTTTTTTGTACGCTTAACATTTTTTTTTTTGTTATTTTAAATGGTGTAACATAAATAACGCACAACCTCTTATGGGGTCTCTGTACTCATCATTATGAACAACTTGTACTATAGGACAAATCTGAAATCGCGAATTAAAAAGCTGTTCCCTATTTATGTTCGCTTAGCTCGTCAAAATGTAGGGAGCAGCTGTTTTTTTTCGCGATTTCAGATTTGGTCTCTCAAATGACTCAAAAATAGAAAACTAAGATTTTATTTTGAATTTTTTATTAGTTGATTTTCAAAAAATCGATTTTAGGGTTAATCTGTGTTACCAGTAGATCACGCGGTTTGAATTACACGAATTCGTTTACACCCTGTATAAAATGAATTGCTGTTCTTTAGTCTCGCTAAAACTTGAGAATGGTTGGACCGATTTGGCTAATTTTGATTTTGAAATATTTGTGGAAGTACAGGGAAAGTTTAAATGGTGAGAAAATGTGGAAAAATTGCGAGGAAAATAGTAAAAACAACAATTTTATTTTCCCATACAACCTGTTGCTACCTGTCAAAAAAAATTGTGTATCCAAAAGCACTTTGATAAACAGATTTTACAACCAAACACTTTTTTCTTTACGTGGCATTGCAACGCATATACAGCTACAGCTAGTGTTGTATGAAAATCTGCCTACATTATGATTATGGTATGATTGCATATTATTATTCTGTATTTTTAATTTCCTCACATTCGGAATGAAAAACAGTGTGTATGTCTTTGGTAAAAGTGATCAATTTTACACTCAAACTTTTGCCAAAATATCTCAAGTGACATTGATCACTCTTTACCCTTGATAAATGATAAATGATATTTATTTCTGTAAATAAATCTGTTACAGACACTTTTACAAGTCAATGTAATGTTTTTTTTAAGACTAGATGGCGCCGGCATTTCCTATCTGACTAGCTCTGAGAAAGCTCTAGCTTGTCTAGCTTGTTTAACAATCTACTATATTGTATGTTTAAATTTTTAAACCCTTGCATGTTTTATGTATACCAGTAATCATCATTGGTTTTTAGGAATAACTGGAATTCGTTTACGTCCTGTATAATTTTTCTCTGAATTTATTTTATTTTTTAAGCGACATAGTCCATGCCATAAGTAGGAAAAGATGAAGTGAAGTGGTCACTAGTTTCAACACTAAGATATGTAAGGTTTCCACCAACCGGGCCACGCAGGACCGCAGCGCAGCGCGTCTCAGCGGATGCTCGAGCACGCGTCAATAGCCGACCGCGTCCGCCCGAAGGCTACAATCTGCTGGAACCCGGGCGCATGCGCGCGCGTGCTCGTGTATCCGCTATCGCAGTCAGTTTCTACCTGCGGTGATGCCGAGCGGAGCCGACCAGACGCGATGACAGCCGAGTGCCGTCGTCCCCGTACGCGAGGAGCCGACCGGCTGCCGCAGCGTCCGAGCGCAGCCGACCGACTGCCGCGGCATACGCGCGGATCTAACCGAGTTCCAAGAAGTGTAAATTCCGGTTGTCTATTGCTTACCCGAAGATTATATACCATAATCATCATATTCCCGAATTTCGTTTACCCGAATTTCATTTGCCCGAATGTTTTGTTTGCCCTAAAAGACATATGACATACTTTTAATTGCACGAAACTTAGATACCATAAGATACGAGTGCCATACGTATTGTTTTTCATATTTTAAATTGCCATAATAATTATTAGACATAATATTTAAACGCCATAATGATTATTAGACGTAATATTTAAATGCCATAATAATCATTAGACAATGACTCAAATGGTACCTAACCAAATTACTTCTGGGTGGTTTATAAAAAAATAACCACGAAGGGGATGGCGGGGTCTATTCGCTCGCTTCGCTCGCTCAAACGACCCCGCCATCCCCTTCTAACCTAACCTATCCGAGTCAGGGTGCCCTAAAGTCCCGATTGCATCCAGTTTCTCCTGATATAACAACCGTTACACACCCAATGTCGATGGCAAATGATGTTCTGGCATATGATAATTATGGCAAGTGATAATTAGGGCTTACAATGATTATGACAAATGATGTTATGGTAAGTGACTTTATGGGAAACAAAGCTTCTAGCACGTGACTAATATAGCAAATAAGAGTAGGGCAAATGAATATTACGTCATATAATATTACGGCTGTTGACTATTATGGCAAATGATATTAGGGCAAAGAAAATTCGGGCAAACGGCGGTATACCGTAAATTCCATGCAAACATGTATTGTATAGAAGCCCGAATTTCCTTTAGCACAGTGTGAAATGCGCGCCGGCGTGCTCCGGCGCGGCCCGTTTGGTGGAAATCGAACAATAGTGATTAGACAGAGAGAGTATCGCTCAATAATGATAATGGTTTTTCTTTAATGGGGAGACACCGGCAAAAAAGCACCTCTGTTGGTAATAGTGGTGGTAAATGATAACAATCAATCAAAATGAGTTCAATTGTCATGAGCAATAATGTCAAATAAACTTTAACCAATGAAATTGTTTTGGTACCAGCGATGGTAGCGCAATTAGTTCCCCAGTGTGCTACCCCATTAAGGTGGATACAGACTTTGTGAGGCATGCGCCGCGAACGGCGCACAACGAATGCCACTGCTTAAGGCGTGCGTGTCGAAAACTTATAACTCAAACACAACTCAAACTCAAAACTCATTTATTCAAAATAGACTAGAATGACTTAGTTCTTTTTGAACGCCAATTTTACAATATAGACATCCCCAAAAAGCCCTCCCTTCACCGCTTCCTAGTGTTTATGCTGTAAAGAAGAAACGGCGCAACAAACTCCCCAGCAACACAGATATGTCTGTCAAGTGAATAAATTAATTGCTCAATACAAAGAAAATCATAATATTTTTTACAATAATAAAATTATGCACATAAAGGAAAAGTAAAAATTAAAATAGTACATAAGTAGTGTAATGATAAAAAAAATAAAAATTAGTTGTTGGGTGTATTGTAAATTGAATTGAACACTTGGACTAGGGCAAAATAAAAAGGTGTGTGCTCTAAAATATAAAAAGAATATAAAAGAAATGTTTCGGGCGCCAGGAGCTAACACAACAAAGTCACCGGAAGCTTACCGAGTAAAGTTGAACTTTTAATCTTCAAGCGGGAGGACTTAATAAAAACAAAACTTTAATAAATGACTTGTTTTTATTCCCTGTAGGCTTAGGGTATAGCTACATTGATATTACATTATTAATTATATAGCTATATTAAATTTAACTAGAATTAGTGTTATTTGTATTATTATTGCTTATATTATTATTATTGCATCCGGTATGAAGTATATAAAAGGAAACATACCAGATTGTTGAATTTAAATCTAAATTTATTTAATTAAGGTTATGTGAGGAGCCGACACGAGGCGAACTCGACGTGAAAAATTATGAAGAATTCATCTTACCAAAAGGGCATAATTTGTAGAAAAAGAAAATTTATAATACTCGAAAAAAAAAACGCCAATGGGCGTTTTTTTCGGTTAAATTAAACAATCAAACACGATGAGTGTGATGTCAATAAATTTTAAATATTATTCCATTCCCAGAGAAATATTGGGATCTTCATGGAATAATGAAGATTATCCTTATAAAAATGTTCTATCGACACATTTTATCTAAAATTTACCGGTATGCAGCCGGATTAAAAAAATATTTAATAAATTGAAGAAAAACGATCAAGCCATTGCGATCACAGGAAGCAGAGTGAGCTGTCAAAAGTTTAAAAGTTGCCAATTAACTTTCACAAACTAACACTAAAACTCGCCTGTGTTGCCAACAAATTAAGAATTTTAATTTAATAATACAGTAAACCCATGATATTATCTATAATACCACAGTCCACCCAAGGAAATGTCTTAATTTTTTTATAACCATGTAACGGTTTAAAATGACTCGTTACATTACATCCCTCCCCGAAAAAAAAGAAAGGAACTTTCTTTTTATGTAAAAGAAAAAACCAGAACCTACAGGAAGGTAACAAAGAGAAGAAATAAAATCTATCATCCTAAAAACAGAAAAAGAAATATTAATTTCAAAACCTATGAAGTAATAATAACCAAGAAGGTTGAAAAAGAAAACAAATACATAAGACTGCAAGAATAAAATTTGCTAAGTCCTAAGAAAAACTAAAGTATGCATTAACACTATTAAAGTGCAGTTAGCATCGAAGACAACTAGTATGAGTACAGTTAAGCTCCATCGCCACTGACTAACTACTACATCAAAATCCCCACTATGAGTACAGTTAGGCACCATCGCCACTGACTAACAACTTCCAACTAAATTCCCTAATTGAGTACTGTTTTAGGCACCATCGCCACTGTCTAACAACTTCCAACTAAATTCCCCCCATGAGTACAGTTAGGCACCATCGCCACTGACTATCTTCTACTACAACCTCTATAACCTGAGTACAGTTGAGCACCAACGCCACTGACTAACTAATTTCCACAATGTGTAACTGGTAACACATCACAAAACAATGTGGAAAATTTGGAACAAGAAAACTATATAGGAATGCTGGGATCGGCTCAACACCACCTACTTTCCGGGCACAGACATCCTTGAAAATATACTTTCATAAACAGCCAAAACTGTAACAATATTAAATGCTTATTGTGGTCGGCACAACACCACCGAACTTTCCGAACACAATAGCAGAGAAAACAAAAGATGCATAATTGTGATCGGCACAACTCCACCGAACTTCCGAACACAAGAGCAAAAAAACTTTCATATTGTGATCGGCACAACTCCACCAATTTTCCGAACACAATAGAAAAAAAACAAAACTTGCATATTGTGATCGGCACAACTCCACCGAACTTCCGAACACAATAGCAAAAAAATAACGAAATCAGGGTAAAACTACCAAGATCCATTTTCAAAAATAAGGCATTCCGCAACAAGGGCAGAATGAAAAATCCCTAAAGAAAAAATTAAAGCAAGAACACGTCTCTTCATCAAATCCGTTTTCATTAAAAGGCATTCCACAACAAAGGTGAAATGAAAAATCCCTAAACAAAAAAATCATGCAAGAACACGTCTCTTCATCAAATCCGTTTTCATTATAAGGCATTCCACAACAAAGGTGAAAAGAAAAATCCATTCCACAACAAAGGTGAAAAGAAAAATCCATTCCACAACAAAGGTGAAAAGAAAAATCCCTAAAGAAAAAAAATTGGCAAGAAAACGTCTCTCCAAAAGTCAAATCCGAGGTGAAATATTTCAAAAACTAGTCAAATCCGAGAAATTATACAAATAATGTTAACTAGAACATTAGAACAAACTAATAAATACTGTAAGTCTACAATTAACTTGCAGTTAAAGTGTTTAAATCAAATCAAAACTATTTAACTGTGAAGTAAAATAGTAAGATTTAACTCCAACAAAGAAATAAACAATTATTAATCTTAACTAAGTTCACTAACTGTTAAGACTAATCTTAAGAAAAAAACTAATAATCATTATTAACATTAACTAAATGTTAGTAAGATATTAAGATATAATTACATTATGAAAACATAATTATATAATAAATTATTAAGATCTTTTGATGTGGGTAATATAAATATTGTGTGGGTGGAAGAAGCAATTAAAAGTTAACAAAAATAACCTAAGTTATGTTTTACTAAGTTCAGAAATTGAATTTAATAAATTGATATGAAGTTACCTAACATACTAATTTCTTTCAGACTGCTATTACCTTTCATTCATCATTCTATCACAAGCAGGCTTCAAACTAAATTATCAAAATCAAGACTAAGCTTGAGAACCAACAACAAATTAAATTTTAATAATGTCTTTAACATGATAACGACCTACTGTACCTTTCTTCAGATCTTTTAAGACATAAACATTAAGAGAAACTTTTTCTATAATTATACATTTTATAAACTTAGGTGCAAGTTTTGCCGAAAAATATACAGGTGCACTAGACTGAACGAAACTTCTTCTCCACACGATATCACCGACATCAAGAGAAATGACTCTGCGACCCTTATTATAATAAAGCGCATTACGCTTATAAGCTTTTAACAAGTAAGCTTGAACTTTTACAAAAATATCACTAAGTGAATTCAAAGAAATAGCAAATTGGTTTCTATCACCAACTTCAAGTTGATCCACTTTATCAATGGAATCACTAAAACGATGTAATGAAGCATCAAAAATAAGTTCTCTACCGAACATCAAAAAATTAGGTGTGAAATCTGTAGCAAGATTTACACTATTATTTAAAGCTAATTGAACATGTGGCAAAAATTTAGACCAAGTTCTATGATCATCTTTAACAAAACATGATATACAAGTTTCAACCGTCTTATTATATCTCTCTACAGGATTGTTTTGTGGAGTGTATAAAGTATTATAAAATATTTTGGTTATATTAAAACCTTTCAAAAAATCTACAAAATTATTTGAAGTAAATTGTGTTCCATTATCACAAACTATTATCTTAGGACAACCAAACTTAAGAAATATTTCTTTATCAAAGAGTTTACAAATTATTTTTGTAGTAGCATTAATCATAGGAAATATCCAACAATATTTACTGAAAACATCTACAACTAAAAGTATATTATTTAATCTTTGTTTCTCAGAGGGAGAAAGTTCACTAACAGAAGTAACTGTACTAATTTCAATATTATTCCTTTTAACAAAGGTTATATTTTTCCATAAATCTTTAGCTAAGTTAAAATTTAACCAGAAATCGAATCCTAAAATGATTGGTGATACAAAAGAAGGTATAATTAAAAACGTTATAATTTTAGTTGAATTATCACAAGTAACTGGCAATTCCATGACACCAATAATTTTCTGTGCGGAGCCATCAGCTGTAAAAGCAGAACCAGCAATAGGTTTAACTTTAAAACCTAACTGTAAAAATTGTTTATGACTATTTGAACCTAAAACGCAACTATTTGAACCACTATCTAACAATCCTGAAAAATTAATATTATCTACTGAAAATTCTAAATAAGGTCTAGTGTCGTTATGTTTGACAAATAAGATAGGAGCTGATCTATAAATTTCAAAAAATGTTTTTAAATAAGTTAACCAATCCGAAAATTCTTTGTTCCGAGTAATGTCATCAGGTTTGTGACTATGAACTAATTTATTTAACATCGAGACGCTCGCGGTTTTATTAAAAACAGGGGCTCGATGCGACCTAATCAGTTTTTTGACTCGCATGAGTTTTTAACAACCAAATTACAAACGTCACAATTCTTAGAAGTTACTCCAACCTTATGACACTTGAAACAAATAACACCAGGAATTGATGGGCAATTTTTATAATTATGTCCTGATTGTTTACATTTTAAACAAACAAGGTTTGTTGAAATTGCATTAGATTTTAAGGGTTTTGTAAATTTAACAGCCTCCTTGAAAGGATTTCTACTAACAAAAACTTCAAGTTCTTTTGCAAGATCAAGAAATTGTTCAACGGTATCAATATGTTTACCAAACACATAAGGTGTATATACGGACAACATGTTATTTTTAATAATATTAACTAAAACCGTTAAACCGTAATGGAGAAGAAAGACGACTAGCCATGTCCATAATGTCTGTAATAAAATCTGGAAGAGATTCAGAAAACTTTTGTTTCTTCGTGCGAAGCTCATATTCCAAAAAATAATCAAAGTCAGGTTTATCAAAATGTTTCAATAATGCAAGTTTAAGCTCAAGCCAAGAAGCAATACGAATTCTAATAGTGCGAAACCATTTAACAGCAACGCCACTAAGCAAGTCTGAAAAAGAACCAACTAGCAAAATTTCATCAAAATTTTTATACAAAAAATATTCTTCAACTTGTGTAATAAAATCTCTAACACAAGTTTTTCCATCAAAGTTTATTTTACTCTTTTTTAAATCAGGTAATTTATTTGTAGAAGGCAAATTCTTTTTAATATGTTCATTAACACGTGCATTCATCGAATTAAAAGAAGGCCAAGAAGCATTGGTCGCAAAAACAGAAGAATGTGCAACTTTGTCATTCTGTTCAAAAGGATTACGCTCCTCTGTTAAATTAATCATGCTATGAGCAATAGCAGCATTAGCAACAGTGCGAGGACTATCCGAAAGCGGCGGAAATTGAACTTCTTTATCCATAGTGAATAGCAAGGGAAATAGCAAAAGCAAAGCAAAACTAAAACTTAAAAGTTATGAAATGTTTGAGGTTAAGTTAAATTAAAGTCAATGTTGAATTATTTAAAATAATAATTACTAAGTGGGTAGCAATGAAAAGATGCAATAACTAACAATGTCAAATTATTCCATAATGATTATGCTTCAATGTTTACATATTGTTGTACTTAAATTATTTAAGAAAAATTACACTACTATTTATTTATAAGTTAAGTTCACTAAGTTGATAAGTTCACTGAGAGATAATAAAACCGGTTGTCACCATACAATTATGTTTGTTTTGCTAAAGTAAAAAACAAGAAATGTTGAATAAGCAAAGTTAACAACAAAATATATCACACAATGTTCAATATCAATATTGTTTACAACTAAATATCAAAGTTCTAAATTAATGTTAATTAACTGTTGTTATAAAGTATCTTGTTATTATAACATTGTTAACTACTAACAAACAATATGATCTGTAAACAATACATTAGAACAATGTGTAGAACAATAAATGGATGCAATAATATAGCAATACAAATAACAAAGCATGAAAAGCCTACTTCATGTCCCTGAACGCATGCGCCAAATGTAATGATAAAAAAAAAAATATATAGTTGTTGGGTGTATTGTAAATTGAATTGAACACTTGGACTAGGGCAAAATAAAAAGGTGTGTGCTCTAAAATATAAAAAGAATATAAAAGAAATGTTTCGGGCGCCAGGAGCTAACACAACAAAGTCACCGGAAGCTTACCGAGTAAAGTTGAACTTTTAATCTTCAAGCGGGAGGACTTAATAAAAACAAAACTTTAATAAATGACTTGTTTTTATTCCCTGTAGGCTTAGGGTATAGCTACATTGATATTACATTATTAATTATATAGCTATATTAAATTTAACTAGAATTAGTGTTATTTGTATTATTATTGCTTATATTATTATTATTGCATCCGGTATGAAGTATATAAAAGGAAACATACCAGATTGTTGAATTTAAATCTAAATTTATTTAATTAAGGTTATGTGAGGAGCCGACACGAGGCGAACTCGACGTGAAAAATTATGAAGAATTCATCTTACCAAAAGGGCATAATTTGTAGAAAAAGAAAATTTATAATACTCGAAAAAAAAAAACGCCAATGGGCGTTTTTTTCGGTTAAATTAAACAATCAAACACGATGAGTGTGATGTCAATAAATTTTAAATATTATTCCATTCCCAGAGAAATATTGGGATCTTCATGGAATAATGAAGATTATCCTTATAAAAATGTTCTATCGACACATTTTATCTAAAATTTACCGGTATGCAGCCGGATTAAAAAAATATTTAATAAATTGAAGAAAAACGATCAAGCCATTGCGATCACAGGAAGCAGAGTGAGCTGTCAAAAGTTTAAAAGTTGCCAATTAACTTTCACAAACTAACACTAAAACTCGCCTGTGTTGCCAACAAATTAAGAATTTTAATTTAATAATACAGTAAACCCATGATATTATCTATAATACCACAGTCCACCCAAGGAAATGTCTTAATTTTTTTATAACCATGTAACGGTTTAAAATGACTCGTTACAGTAGGTATATAAATCAATTCTGTATGAATTGAGATAAATCAAAATCGTATCTAATAAATATAGATACTTATATAAACAAACACATAAAAACTAATGGTTTCCAGGGAAGCCACATGTGCAGAAAAGAACTAGCGCCACACGTCCCTCTCGTCAACATAGTCGTTTATCTTATAGTATGCCTTTTTAATGAGAACTGATTTAACGTATGATTTAAATTTGCCATCGGTGAGATCCGTAATTGTTTTGGGAAGCTTGTTATAAAATCGAACACAACTTCCTAGAAATGACTTATTCGTTTTGGATAATCTAAATTTATACAAACATATGCTCGGGTCGAGCCATCGCGTGCGAAGCAAATGCCTCGTTTGTCTGTCTTCATGTTTGTGGCGAGGCATGTGCTACGCACAGGCGCAGTTTCATTTTCTCAGTCGAGGCGTGAGTGGATATCGTACGCGGCGCATACCCAAACTCAAACTCAAACTATTTATTTGCACACTAAGGTTAAATAATACAGGTCTTATTATATAAAGTAGGTACAGCTTAGCAACCTTTTCCAGGTGTTGCAATATTTGAGGGCTCTAATTAGATAAAAGTATACATATTTATAAATTTACTTATGTGTCTACTTAGTACATAGTTCCTAATTCTTGACTATGTTATATTCAAACACAATATTTTTAATTATGTATAGCTACTAGAACTAAAACAACATAGTTTATCGAGTATATAGGTATTGGTATAGGTGTATTATAAGTTGTATGTTTTATTTATTTAGGTTTATTATGTTATTTATGGTTATTATTTAGGTTTATCTCTTTTGTGCTTATATTAGGGGTTTTAAACTTTTTATTTTCCAAATGTTCTTTGATTGAGTAGAAGCATTTTTCTATTAAATATGTTTTTAATTTTCTATTAAATACTATTTCATTTAAATTACCTCGACCGTGCATGCGTGACTACGTCCACAACTAATATAATGCTCGCAATGAGGCGCTTTGATCTTGAAGCGTTTGCCGACGTACGTTGACTCGCCCTGGCACGTGCGCAGCACACGCCTCGCCACGAATATGATGCCGGCTGTACACACTCGCCGAGACAGCCCGAGACTTAGTAGCTGTCCTTTACTATTTGATGTAAAAGTTAAGGATAGAGATGTCTCGGGCTGTCTCGGCGAGTATGTACAGCCGGAATGAAGGTACACACCTTGCGAGGCATTCGTTGTGCGCCGTTCGTGGCGCATGCCTCACAAAGTCTGTATCCGCCTTTAGAGGAGTACCCGTTTTATTAATAAGCATCGTTTTTGTTTCAGCTATCATAATGTTTCTTGTATCTGGTACTGGAATCTCCTCCGGAGGCCATAGATTATTCACGCATAAATCCTACAAAGTGAATACAGCACTTAAAGTATTTCTAGTGTTATGTTATTGCACGGCTGGTCAGGTGAGAAGCATGTACAACTTTTTTTCATGTTGCTAACTCATCATATTCCTTCCCTTATTTATTTTGAGTCGACACAGCATGTATTTTTCTTTATGCATCTCTATTAGCCGTCATCTTACAACAGTAAGATGATTTGGATTTGATGGAAGTGAACACACTTCCTTCAAAGCCACATCATCTTTTAGATAATCCATCCATCTTTTCTTTGGTCTACCTTATTTTAAGGGAATTATTAATCGGGCGAATAAATAATATATGGAAGACAACATGAGATACTTTAATACTAAACCGAGCGGCATTAAAATATATTTTCGAAAAATTAACTTAACTGGCGATAATTAATGAATGATTAAAATTCGTAAAATGAGCTACTAGCAGTGGGAAACAGTTAATCTGAGCTAGCAACTAAAATGCCATATGCCCGAATTAAATACTAACTAGGGCGAAAAAAATACTGAGTGGGCGAAAATATACATTTCTTTACCCCGACACGGATAGGTTAGGTTCGAAGGGGATGACGGGGGCTAGAGTGAGCGAGCGAAGCGAGCGAACGAAGCCCCCGTCATCCACTTCGTGTTAGGTTACTTTAAACCCTGCAGATAGAAATAGGAGCCCCGCACAGCGGGGCTCCGTCGACGATCCTTTGGAAACCCAAACAACCTTACAAACATACAATAATAATGTGAGTGAAATTTGTTCGCTTAAAAATTATTATGCTGATCGTTCTGAATAACTAGTACCTCAAATTCGTAATTTTATGTTGCCGTTTTCAATATTTGTGTTCGCCCTCAGTCTTTCGCCCACTTAGTATTTCAGTACGCCATAATCAGTATGTTTGACACCTTTACTTTGAATTTATATTCGATCGTTTAAATACTACCCCTTATTTAATAGCCATCCACATTCATACATTAATGTAAATGGCTAAATAGCGTATATAAGGTTAGTCGGAAAGGGGGTACTAATCCGCAGACCACTCACGGCCGTTTTCAATAACCTATCTAGAATATATCCTATCTAAATATCTCAAAGAACAATGGTCACTTTGGACTAGGAAAAAACAGAAATTGTTCCCGAGATGAAACTGTCACCAATATATTAGTGCATTGTTAGTGTATTTATTGGATATCTTCGTTTATTTTTAAAAGCTGGGGAAATATAGATAATCTTATTTTAAAAATACTATTTTATACAGAACGCTGTATAAAATATCTAACTTCGAACGCATCCGTAATTACTTACGTTACTAGAGAAGTCCATACTTTTTCTAGTCTATTATGATTTTATTTCATAAATCGAAATAAAATCCCAGGCAAAGTCAACCGTATAAACTCACACTAATATTATACTAAGCTTAGCCACTAATAGAATTTGATGTTACTTCGTGGTAAATTGTTTTAATAAAGCCATGAATTGGATAAAAAACTAATGATTTTACATCTAAAATCGACACTGTCATAAATCGATCGATTACGTCCCTCCCTATTCTTGACAAGTCAAAATAAATTGACGGTTTTCTGCGCTGACCGTATCCATGGTAACCGTGTCGTTGTAGTTTCGGCGACGACTGTGTTCTCCTCCTATACTGTTACAATATTCTTTGGTGTTCTGTGCGATTTTATATTATTTTCCTGTTTTTTTTATATTTTTGCATTGCTGACAGACTCCGATTGATCTTCTACTCTTGATGACTTGGCATTCGTTTAATGGACTTGGAATCGCATCACGTTTTGAATCTGATTTTGGAAGTGGCAAAATATTTTGTCTCACCGACCTTTTAGAAATACATTGAAGGCTGTACTTAGTTATATTTATGTAGGCGAATGAAACGACATATGTTTCATCAAGTTAAGTTTTGTTAGATTTTACTAGTACAAGCATGTTAGCCGAGTGACCATTGTTCTTTCTATAGATAGAAATTTGACATAAGCTCCATAGAAGTAATGTCAAATTTCTATTTATAGTAGGGCAAACCGCCGATAGACAGGATATTGAAAATGGCAGTTTAAGTGTCACTGATGACGGATTTAGGGAAGTGTTAAAAATTAAAAATTCGTTAATTTTTATTACCATATAAAATATTTGTTTTTTTAGTTTTTTCAAAAAATCTTCTTTCTTACTTTAGTTACGAATTCAGAAAATGGAGCCTCTAATTCGTGATCATAGCTGAGGATAGATAGATTTTAGCATATTTTTTATATAATTTTTGCACAGCTATTTCTCTTAAACTATTGACTTTTGGGGAGAGTGGTAGGACAAAAGTTGCTCATTATTATAGGTACTTTAACACGCTTTCGGATTAGTACCCCCTTTCTGAATAATCTTGTACAAAAATGTATGTATAACCAAATACTTTTTATCCCTTACTTTTATTGCTGATTGTACTTATTTTTAACAGACTTCAAAAAGGAGGAGATTCTCAATTCTGATGTTTATATATTATATATTTTTTTTCGGTCATAACTCCTTTGTTTATAGACAAAATTCTTTTTTTGTTTGAAAGAGCATTCTTCCGACATGGTCCCATTTAAATTTGGTGAAGATCTGATGAAGACCCTCGGAGATTGACAATGGAACTCTTCAATGGATAACAGCCAATTACCCGAAATTGCTGTCATTGCATGTTTGTGTATTGTAAATGCCACTAAAAATCAAAAAATAAAATAACAAAAAAAATAAAAACCGACTTCAAAAAAAAACTAAAAAGAGTAAAATAATTACCGTATTATAAAACTAACAGTTTCAAAAGTCGGTGCCTTCAATTATGTTCAGTGTAAAATTGCACCGACTTCTAAAACTGTTAGACTTAAAACGCACTAGCGGCCAGCCGCATTACGGCTATATCGATTTTTACATGAAACCGCATGATTTCAACGCACTGGCGCACGACGGCTGGCCGGAAATCAGTGCGTTGAGATCATGCGGTTTCATGTAAAAATCGATGTGCGGCCAACCGTAAGCGGCACACCGTATTGCGGCTGGCCGCACATCGATTTTTACATGAAACCACAGGATCTCAACGCACTGGCGCACGACGACTGGCCGCAAGTCAGTGCGTTGAGATCATGCGGTTTCATACAAAAATCGATATGCAGCCAGCCACAAGCGGCACGCCGCATGCGGCTGGCCGCTAGTGTGTTTTAAGCCTTAGTTTCATAATATGGTAATTATTTTACTCTTTTTAGTTTTGTTTGAAGTCGGTTTTTACTTCTTTTTTTTTAATTATTTTATCTGACTGTAGATTTTTGATTACAGAATACTATTTACCAATGGGTGCGCGACCACCGTCTCCACCATAAGTTTAGTGATACAGAAGCAGACCCACACGATTCGAATCGTGGCTTCTTCTTTTCACACATGGGGTGGCTAATGTTGGAGAAGAAGGAACAAGTTAAGGAGCAAGGCAAGAAGATTGATATGAGTGACATTGAAAGTGATAAAGTTATCATGTTTCAGGAAAAGTAAGTTCAATTCTTATACAGAAAATAAGGTTGCGCTGATCAGGCTGCTTAAAATGTCATGACAATCAAGTTTTTTTTTTATTTATTTATTGCTAGGCCTGCATTTGGCCGCCATCTCGCCTGATTTTAAGCGATGATGCGGTCTACAATGGAGCACGTTTGCCCAGTAGAAACCGATTCACTCGTGACTTGAAGACACCCAGATTGTAGCTGTCGGGGAACACCCACTCGGGCAGCGCATTCCACTGTTTGGCGGTTTTCACAATGAAAGTGGAATCAAAGCGCTTCGTTCGGGTTTTTGGTACATCAACCATGAACCGATGGCGCTTTTTCGTGCTTCTGGCCGTCCGGTAGAAAAAAGGATAGGGGGTACTAGATCATGCAGATCCGAAGCACACTCTCCGAAAAGTGTCCGAAAAAAACCGATAGGTTAGCAACTTTGCGCCGACTTTGGAGCTTGGTCTGAACAAGGGAGTCGTTGCTAATGAGCTTCTTGCCACGCTTCTCAATGGACTCCAACGCCTCAAGCTGGTATTTGGCTGAGCCATCCCAAAGGTGCGAGCAGTACTCCATGCACGAACGAACCTGTGCTTTATATAGTTGAAGCAACTGTTCCGATGTGAAGTACCGCCGCACCTTCGAGAGGACACCCAGCTTTTTAGCAGCCAATTGAGCTTTGGACTCAATATAGGAGCCAAAGTTGAGGGTTGACGTCAGAGTAACGTCCAAGAGCTCAAGATGGTCAGTAATCGTTAAAGACACATCTCGAAAAGTAGGAGCCAGCTGGAACGGCCTCCTTTTCGCCTTATAGCATTAAAATTGAATTAATCGCGACAGTTAATGATCACGAACAAACATATTCGTGATTTCTTAAATATGTTTATGGAGATGCGATGGAGAAAACAGCTTATGATTGGGTTATGTGAACATACTTACTTTACTAAAACAGCACTGTTGATATGAAAATGTGTTGATGTGTTTTTGATATGTTAATGACAAAATCATTTTTACAGGTACATTGGGCTCTTAATAACGATGTTCTGCTATGTTCTGCCGACAACACTGAACATTTACCTGTTGAACGAAGGGTGGCAATGTGCAGTAGCGTGGCAATGCTTTATAAGATATTGGACGTTTTTGCACGCTGAATTTACCGTTAACAGTGTTGCTCACGCTTATGGGTATAAGCCATATAACAAGTAAGTCTACATAATATACATTTCTTTCTTTCTTTCTTTCTTTAGAACTAAGCTGCCATGCTAAGATATAAGGTATAACGGGCTGGTGTCCGCAACTCCACCGTCTGAGCGCGTATTTGGCATGACGTTTGGTGGTAAATATAATCACTGGATTCACCCTAACTCCTCGAAAAAGGCTAGCACACCCTTGATTTTGCTGACGATCTCTTTAAGAGTATCTGGGTTTCCGAAGTACTTCGCCCTGTATGTGGCGACCTCAAGGCAGTTTAGTAGCACGTGGGCTGCCGTCTCATCCTCCTCCATGTATGCTCTGCACAGTGGGCTGTCTGCAACTCCAATAACAAAGAGGTGTTTGTTAAAGGAGCCATGGCCAGTGATGGCTGCTGTGACTGCGTAGTTGTTGTTTTGAGAATTGAACTTTTTAACCGACTTATAAAAGAGGAGTGTTAATCTTATAGTATTTATGGTCATTATTTTTTACCTACATTTCAGTTTGAAGAAGTCGGTTTCCACTTTTTAACAGTTTACTCTTATTTTGAAGTCGCCTCAAATTTGAAGTGAGCAACCGGCCTTGTGCTGTGAGAACACATTTCAGTGATGGACCCAATAATTTTTATGTTCTTTTCCATAAATTTCAGAAACATCAAAGCAGTGGAAAGTACCTTCGTCTCAACGGTCACTTTTGGAGAAGGTTGGCATAACTTCCACCATACGTTTCCCTTCGATTACAGGGCAGCGGAATCCTTTGATTTCTTAAACTGGACAACCTCATTCATCACATTATGTGCAAAGAAGGGTTGGGCGTATGATTTGAAAGAAGCCACCCCAGAAATGATAAGCTCAGTGAAAAAGAGAATAGGTGATGAAACATACAGTTTTGAGAATTATGATTGTGAATGACTTTAACCTAATGACATTTTAAACTATTTTTTATGACAATGCCCATGAGAGCGGTTACGCATTGCATCCAATCCGGATCCGTGAAAATACGGATATAAAAAACTCGGACCGAATTCGGATATTGCTTACGCACCAATCCGATCTCTGATCCAAATCCAAGCAATTCAGGGGCCATCTTTGGCATATGTCCGATTTGAATCCGAGGTAATGCGAAAGCGTTCATACAAACAGTACTGCGAGTACGGCTACTTCAGACCGTCAATATTTCTTCCGAATGGGAGACTCACGGATAACGAAAAGAAATCAGATGACGGAACTCGGATCTAGTGCATAAACTACCCTACCATACAAATAGTTCTATGACTACTTCGGAACTTATTTTCACGGATTCGGATCGGATGCAGTGTGTAACCACTCTGAGGCTGATCACAGACCTTTGTAATAAATAAGACCTAATTATTACCTGTGAATCGCAAATAAATGATTTTGATTTGATTTATTTATTTATTCTTTCGCACAAAATTTGTACAGTGGCGGACTTAATAGGCATTTTCTACCAGTCGACCTTAGGGAGATGCAGAGAAAACATGGTAGGTGCACTAAATGGTGTTATGTACCTATGTGATACGATGGCATTTTTGCCAATAATATTTACACTCATACATATACAAATTAAAATACTAGTTATCATATTCACATGTATACTTATATATATTAATAATCATAACCTACATTATATATTATATTAATTAATATACATATTAATAATACCTACAAAAATATAGAAAAGGAATCATTGGTGAGATGATTCTGCCAATCCCTTATGTAGATGTTCACTAAAGGAGAATGCTCACGAAGTATGAAAAAAAAACCCAGGCTTGGCGCAAATGAAACGTATCTCGTATCTCAGATTTTTAGTATAAGCGTGTAATAAAATCCCACATAGTGGCATCATCGAAATAGATGGCTAAATGTAAGAAATTGCTATTTGTTTAGTGGCAGGGTTAACATTCAGGTATTACAAAATGTAATTAAAATATTTACAATTAGCATATACTAGATAACAAAAAGAAACGCTTTACTTTGAAACTGATGGCTGAATCTGAAAGTACTATTTATTTTATGGCAGGGGTAACTTTAAGGTACCTAAAAATAGTTACAACTGAAATACTTACTGAATACTAGTTTTTAGTACTCTTCGACTTCATGGGCACCAGGAAAAATAATGTAAAGTTCTTACTTAAAGTAAAAAAACAATGTAAACAAAATCGAAATATGATTTGTTTATTTTTATGTCTAATAAAACGTTTTCTTATGATAATGCAGGGTGTTCGAAATCGTCTTTGTATCTAGCCCGACGTCATACGGAGCGCTGTCGTGATGCGTACGATGAATACGTACCAACACGAAGAAAGTCATGTGATGTTACGTAGCTACACACAGAAAAACAATTAAGCCAGCCAAGCCAAGCCTGGTTTTTTTTTGAGCATTGCCCTTTGAAGGAATAGCGACTGGTCACAAAGAGATTCGATACGAAACGTTTGTAACTTGGCTAGGCTTTTCAAAAGAAGCGCATTCCAGAGTAGAATAGACTGGATAAAGAAGGAAGAATGTATAAAGTCGGAGTGGTGAGAGAGACATTGAAAAGACGATTAGTCGAGGAGCGAAGATTTCTGTTATGATTAGAGCATATAATATTGAAAATGAGTGGTAAGACAAGTAGGAGAAGACAAGTAGGAGAGTTGAGAACAAGGTAGTCAGTGCCCTCATCACTCTACGCTAACGAATAGGCATCAATTTTAGCAGAGATCGATACTTACGAAGGTTGAAAACGAATCGAATGCAGTTATTAAGAAGGCGGTCGAGTTTTTTGAGGAAATCTGCATTCAGGTCATAGTAGCACACATCCTCATAGTCAATTATGGGAAGTATTAAGGTCTGCACTGACATTATTTTTGTATTAGATGGTAGAAAAATTTTCAAGCGATACAGCGACCGCAACGTTCCTTTCACTTTCTGACTCACATTAGTGACTTGCGTTCGCCAACATCGACAACACCCTTAGGGTGTTGTCGATGTGCAAGCCAAAATCTTTAACATCGGAGCTCAATGGAATGATCGTACCCTTGAATAAGACTGGTGGTAAAGTTAAAATGTCTAACTTGCTCATATTTCGAGAGCTACCCAGAATGATAGGTTGACACTTAGTAGGGTTAACCGCCATACCAAACCTATCAGACCAACTCTTGATAGCTCTCAAATCCCGGTTTAAGTTATTAATGGCAACAGATAAACCATCCACACTAGCTTAACAATATAATTGCAAGTCATCAGCATAAAGATGATACGCAGACAGAATCTCAGGGGTAATGAGGTTACTAAAAATAGAAAACATAAGAGGAGATAGAATACCGCCTTGTGGAACGCCAGTTTCCAGCTCACACCAACTCGATGAGGAGTCACCAACGTGAACTGACTGCTGACGCTCCCGAAGGTAAGACGAAAACCATTCCAGCGTCTCTTCAGAGACCATAAGATGGGAATGAATTGGTAACAGGATATCGTGACTGACAGCATTTAAAGCATTGGAGAAATCAATCAGTACTAGGACAGTCAGTTTAGTATCCTCCATACCTGCCCTAATGTCATCAGTCACTTTAAGGAGGGCGGAAATAGTGCTGTGCCCAGGCCTGAACTACTGACTGAATTATTCCATCCTTTTTTTCATAAACACTAATTGTATGCCAAATGTCAAGTTAATAGGTCTGCTAGAAGTATGTTTAGAATTTTGATGATCGGTGAGTCAGTTGGTGAGTGAGTTTATGACGGAACGTAAATTTTGATGGCAGATATTTTGTGAGCTATTTTAGTTAGAAACTTGTAATTTAGCAGTTTAGTTAAATACATATAATCCTCTTTGTAACATAATTTTCAGGTTTTTAGCTAACAAAGAAATAGGCTTAAAAGTACCTCGAGTTGTTTCGAGAAAAGGAAGAAGGTTTATAAATCTCAAGATGACCTTTCTTTATATATTTGGAACAACCTCCTCTACAAAATCTAATAATACATGCATCTGGGGAATTAGCAGACTATCAGTGACTAATTGTCGTTCCGCTAGCCTAGAAATGTCCACTGCTGGCCATCTGCCTCCTCGTAAACCACTACCATGGACGGTCGTGACAATATATTTTTTAGGAAAGAAAAATATTGAGCCAAAACATTTATTTATTTATTGAACTCAAGTTTAACATTTTCTTTAATTCTAATCACATTTCTCTAAACTGTGTTTCAGTTTCATCACCTATTCTCTTCATCACTGAGTTTATCATATTTGGGCTGGCTTCTTTCCAATCGTACGCCCAACCCATCTTTGCCCACCATATTATGAATCCATAAGACCAGTTCAGTGGATCACAGTATTCAGCTGCCTTGAAATCGAAGGGAAATGTATGGTGGTAGTTGTGCCAACCTTCCCCAAACGTGACGGTTGAGACGAATCTATTTTCTGCCGGTATGATGTTTCTGAAACAAGTTAGTTCTATCAATAAACAAATCTTTTTTGAATGGAGACCCAGATTGTAATCAGTTCGTATACAAGCGTAGTTTTAGTATATACCTACTAAACCTGAAACTAGTTTTTTCAGAATCACTAGGAGAATCGATTGACATTTTTACAAGTTTTTTTTTTGTTTTTTTCATAAATTTCAATTTTATTTCAGTAGGTTTCTACCCATAACAGTTGACGGGAATATTATAGACACCTCGAGGCTTGAGATGGTCTGCTCGGTCAGTTTCCGTGTATTAAACAACCCCTGCATAGCACATCTCAGGCTTTTCACACTTTACTTGGGAACTTAACGCGACATAAACTACGGTGTAACTTGGAGATTTATTAAAAAAATACACATATTCAGGTAGTTCGGATGAAAATCTCGTTGGGGTGTCTCGGTTTTTGTATATAATAAAAATAACGTTGTATACTGGATGAATTATTTTACTGTCTGAAAAAAAAGTAGTACAATAGTTGAACGCAGTAGAAGGCTTTGGAATAGTTTTATTATTGTAGGTATTTTTCTTTTTCAATAACATCAAACGAAATTGATACCAATCGAAATTCAAATCATACGCAGGTGTGTTTGATTTGAATTTATAAATTATTTAATCAATTTATTTATTTCAAAATTTCTGTTTTTATTGGTTTAGTATGAAAGTTTACTTCAAATTAGTAGTATTTATTGATAAAGTTTAAGAAAGGCCAACAAAAAAAAAATCTTTACCATGGGCTTTTACTACTTCTACTAGCTTATATATATTATACCCAATTTTTTTCCAGACGATAAAAGTCTTCCGGTATAAACAGTTGAATAATTATATTATCTATGTTCACTTGCGCGGTTGATGCTGCGTGATTGCCAAATGCGAAAAATATATTTATTAAATGAAATACTAGACTTGGCGCTACATTAAATCTCACAACTTCTTAAGGCAAATGAGTCGAGACCCTAGACTTTTGTTTGCCGTGTAACAAAACCAAAGCGACTTCTATTTTTCACGTCAGCTAGTTGCATTTTAGTAAAAACAATTAAAACACAGACATTATTGACAGACTAATTCTGGCAAATTGGTCAAGTGCGAGTGAAACATAGTGTCAAGGTCACAATGGCATCAACATAATTATACTACATAAGCATCCTCATCATTCAGCCGAAAGACATCCACTGCTCGACGAAAGGCCTTCCCCATGCATCGCTACAATTACCGATCATGTGCTTCTCATATTGAGCGGATTCCCTCAACCTTCACCAGATCATCAGTCCACCTTGTGGGAGGCCTACCCATGCTGCGCATTCCGGTACGCGGTTGCCACTCTAGAACCCTTTGGCTCCATTGGATCTTCTGTTCTGCGAGCAATGTGCCCCGCCCACTGCCACTTAAGTTCGGCAATTCTTCGAGCTATGTCGTTTACCTTGGTTCTCCTGCGGATCTCATCATAATCTGATATGATCACGCAGGGAAACGCCGAACATAGTCCTCCCCATTACCCTTTGGGTGATCTCGAATCTTCTTATGCTACATACGCATAAGGAGTATTTTTTTTTCAACATATTTTATCCCACTGCTGGACAAAGGTCTCCCCAATAGTCTTCCACTCATCTCTATGCATTGCCTTCTCTGGCCAGTCTCCCATAAACGACTCTAAGTCATCATGCCAGCGTTTCCTAGGCCTCCCTCGGCGATGACGCCCGTCTTCCGGCACCCGCTGCGTGACGACTCTGGCCCATCTGTCTTTATGCATTCTGCATACATGGCCCGCCCAATCCCACTTCAGTCTTGCAGACTTATGCCCCACATCGGCGATTCCTGTTTTGGAGCGTATCGTGGTATTACGTATTCGATCACTGAGCTTAATACCCAATACGCTACGCTTAATTATGCAACCAAAAAATATTTCAAGATTTTCTAACTTTTCTTTCGTTCTCTTCCTAAACACTAACTGTACGCCAAATAAGTATCAAGTTTATAGGTCTGCTAAAAGTACCTTAGAATTTTGATGTTTGGTGAGTGAGAGTGAGACGAAATAACGAAACTTTGATGGCAAATACAGGGTGTTAACGAATTCGTGTAATTCCATCAAACCACGTGATCTACTGGTGACACAGATTAACCCTAAATGGGAATTTTTGAAAACCAAGAAAACGAAAATTTTGAAAAAAAATTTGGTTTTCTATTTCTGATTCATTTTTGAGCCTTGAGTTATCTGACTGCAAAGAGCGATATCGCGTTAGTCGTGCCTGCCAGCCGTGTCGCCATGCTTTCATTAATTTATGCGTGGCATTGAAATGTTCACACAAATAAAATATTTTTTTTGCAAAAAAATAAAGTCTTATTTTTTTACTGAATCCTTATTAGGTGGTTTAGATACGATCGCTAACAAAGCCGCATGAAAAAATAATAATTTTATTTTTTTATTTTTAACAAACTAAATCCCATGCGGGGGCTATCTACACCAGTAGTAGATCATGTGGTTTTAAGGAATTACACGAATTCGTTAACACCCTGTATATCGTTAGGTACCTGGTTCAGTCATAAACTTGCAATTTGGGAATTGAGTTAAATACATTAAATTTTCTTTGTAACATAATTTTTAGGCTTTTGCTTTCATCTATAACAAAGATATAGAGGGCTTAAAAATGCGTCGAATTTATTGTCTTCTTGTTTTTAACATCTCATGCACAAATAGGCTCTGGAGGTAATGCAAGTATTTATATCGTTCAAAATCGAGCCCTCAGATTCGATCTTTATAACTTTATAAATCTTATAGAAAACTAAAAGGTATGAAGAACTGGCTTGTACCTGCTACTTCGTCTGCGTGGACTTCAGATTTTAAGGAAGCGCCATCTATTGACAAAGTTCAGAACTAAAGGTTGTTATTATGGAAAGAACATTGTAAATTATCGCACAGGAACTGATTACCGGTATAAAGAGTATCCTATGTGTTACTCCAGGACCAGTCACAGGCCCGAGAGGATAGCACGTCATATTCCGCGTGCGCCTCTTAGAAGGACGTGGAGCAATTGGGCAGGGCCCGCAAAAGGAGAGATCTGCACGAAAGGACCTGCCGGAGTTGCATAGGTTGCAACCATAGGTCAAAAGGAGAAACACCGTGGGTTTTCAGCCAGTACCAGTACAGTATAACCCTCCACATTCCCCAGGGCGGAGAGTATCCATGAGGAATACACCCGAAAAATAAAAGAAAAATTACAATAAAGGTACGAGTTCGTAGCCAACCGCATACAGCAGCAACAGACGACGTGTCGTTGCGACACGTCGCAGCGTCATATTGCTGCCGTCATGATTCCGAACCCAACTGCAGATGGCTGCAGCAGACGACACGTCGTATTCCAGTTAGTTCTGAATGTTCCTTGAGACAAGATTTGTGACCTTTTTAGGATTAGCGGTCGCGATTTACTTTTGTATCCTTTGTTTTTGTTAGATGCATCGTACAGCGCAGGATATTGGGCCACCTAGTTTATCAGTTTTTCTTCTTCGGAATTGGAATAACTCATTTTTTGAGAAAGATTCAACGTGTCGTCGCTGAAGCGTCAGTGACACTACTGACCTGCGGTCGGGCGACACGTCGTCTGCGGTCGTACGACGTGTAGTTAGGCGGCGTATCGCTAGCTGCGGAAGGTATTTCATAGAAATACATAGAAACCAGTAGTGTCGGAGGGACACGTCGTATGCTGCTGCTGTATGCAGTCGCCTACGAACTCGTACCTTAAAACCTCAAGCACGGTAATTATAGACACAATAGATAAGACAATTAAGTGTCGTCCTGGGACGACGGGCGGTAAGGTCTAAGTTTGTCAACCGTCTATCTTGATTGACAAATATCCTACCAAACATCTTCACAGACTCGCACATTTATAATATTAGGATAATTAGTATTATTAATTTGGACTTACTTATTATAAGGCTTATATCCATAAGCATGAGCAAGACTGTTGACTGTCATTTCAGAATGAAAAACCGTCCAATATCGTAATGCATTGCCACGCTACTGCACATCTCCATCCTTCGTTCAACAGGTATATGTTCAGAGTGGTCGGCAGGATATAGCAGAACATAATTTTTAGGGGAATGTTGTACCTGTGAAATGATAACGGTTAATATTTAGAGAGTGCTTCCGCTGCCGGCGCCAGCACCGAAAAATAACGCCATTGGGATCCGCATTACATTACTGCCGGCAGCCGAGATTAAAAACATCGGCTGCCGGCACCCAAAATGGACACCAGCGGCGGTAATAAGTTGTTTGGTAGGTATGTTAGTTGAAAGGTAGGTTGAATTTTGGGCCAAACACTGGAATTTGTCTTCCAAATGACTAATTTCAAGAGCGAGCGAAGCGAACTCGTGAATTTGGGGCACCCCGACACGGATAGGTTAGGTTCGAAGGGGGCAGGCTGACGCGGGCTTCGTTCGCTAGCTTTGCTTGCTCACTCTAGGCTCCATCATCTTCTTCGTGTTTGGTTACTTTAAACCCTGCGTTTTTGACATGAATGTTTTTGATTGAATTTGTTATTCTGTGCTTTTAGAAGATAAAAAATAAACTTTAAAAAAAAGTAAAAACCGACTTCAAAGAAAAACTAAAAGGAGTAAAATAATTACCATAATATAAAATTAACAGTTTCAGAAGTCGGTGGTTTCTATTTGTTTCAGTGTAGAGTTGTACCGACTTCTGTAACTGTTAATTTTATATTATGGTAATTATTTTACTCCTTTTAGTTTTTCTTTGAAGTCGGTTTTTACTTTTTAACCGACTTCAAAAAGGAGGAGGTTCTCAATTCGGTTGTATTTTTTTTTTATTTTTTTTATGTTTGTTACCTCATATCTCCGTCATTTTTGAACCGATTTGAAAAAATCTTTTTTTGTTCGAAAGGGTATACTTTCCCATTGGTCCCATTTAAATTTTATTATGATTAGACCATGAACTTCAGAGATATGGAACGGAACTCCTCATTGGATCAAAGCAAAATTCTCAAATTACTAATATTGCTTTGTTTATATTTGTTGTTGGGAACTGACTACTTGAAAAGAGGAGGGGGTGCGTGTCCCCCCTCCCCCCCTTTGAAATGTTTTCATTATATCGTGTAAGGTATCATTTGAAAGGACTTTTTATACCCGACTACGTCAAAGCCAAAAGGAAGGGTTATGAAGGAGGGGGTTAAAATTATGACACTAGAACGTATTAAATAAAAAATAAACTTTAAAAAAAAGTAAAAACCGACTTCAAAGAAATACTAAAAGGAGTAAAATAATTACCATAATATAAAATTAACAGTTTCAGAAGTCGGTGCAACTCTACACTGAAGCAAATAGAAGCCACCGACTTCTGAAACTGTTCATTTTATATTATGGTAAGTATTTTACTCCTTTTAGTATTTCTTTGAAGTCGGTTTTTACTTTTTTTTAAAGTTTATTTTTTATTTTTAAGTTTATTTTTATTAAATACGTTTTAGTGCCATAAATTTAACCCCCTCCTCTTCATAACCCTTCTTTTTGGCTTTGACGTAGTCGGGTATAAAAAGCCCTTTCGAATGACACCTTACACGATTTAATGAAAACATTCCAAAGGGGGGACGCACCCCCTCCTCTTTTCCAGTAGTCAGTTCCCAACAACAAACATAAACAAAGCAATATTAGCAATTTGAGAATTTCGCTTTGATCCGATGAGGAGTTCCGTTCCATATCTCTGAAGTTCATGGTCTAATCATAACAATATTTATATGGGACCAATCGGGAAGTATACCCTTTCGAACAAAAAAATAATTTTTCAAATCGGTTAATAAATGAAGGAGTTATGAGGTAACAAACATAAAAAAATAAATAAAAAAAAAATACAACCGAATTGAGAACCTCCTCCTTTTTGAAGTCGGTTAAAAAGAAAGAAAATACGTTTATTTGCGGTAAACATGACGCAAAAAGAAAATAAACACAAAAACCAAAAAATAAGAAGGTTGAGGGAAACATGTGTCATATCCACGCAAAACGACTATAGCTCAGAATTATGCTGCGACCCTATGCAAGACAGAGCCCCAGCGCTGGTTTTCAGCGACAGCCGGCGCCGACGTAATGACGTCGTTCGGTGCAGCAAACAATTATTAACTTTTCGCTACGATCTAATTATTTTAACATTATAGGTCATGAAGTAGTTACTAGGTTTTATTGATTATACAAAGCATTCATACAAGAAAAATATTTTTATCTTACTTTTCCTGGAACATGATAGTTTTATCAGCTTCGATGTCACTCATATCAATCTTTTTGCCATATTTTTTAACTTCTTCATTCTTCTTCATCATCAGCCAGCCGATGTGTGAGAAGAATAATCCGCGGTTCACATTGTGCGGATCAGCTTCTGTGTCACTATACTTATGGTGGAGACGGTGATCTCGAACCCACTGGTAAATACTATTCTGAAATCAAAAATCTAGCAACAATATTACATAGTCACAACACAAAGTTTTAAAAGTGATTTATGAATGAAAAAAAAAAATCACATCCCAATTTCATGGAATCTAGAAGTTGTTCCAAATTAACTATTTTTGCAAGGGTTGTCACATTTTTATACGTATTTTATTGCAAAAAACAAACAAAACTGATATTTGGTAGCAGTTTTGTTTGTTTTTTGCAATAAAAATAAGGTCTATTTTTTGACAAAATCAAAACAGATCCGAATATAAAAGACTATCTGAGAGCGTGACAACCTTTAATCCGAACAAAATAAACGAAATAGCAACAACAAAATTTTGTTTGAAAGCAAGTGTTAAAATTAAAAAATTCGATATATTTTTTTTCAAATAAAATTATTCTTATTTTAGTTTTTTTCAAAAATTCTTTATCCCTGCTTTAGTTACAAATTCAGAAAATGGTGCTTCTAATTCATGACCCCAAATATGACCTAAAATGTAAACACAGCTGATCATAACTGGGGATAGATAGATTTTAGAGTTTTTTGAACAACTGTTTCTCTTAAACTGTTGACTTTTGGGAAAAGTTGTAGAACAAAAGTTATTCATTATTATGGGTACTTTAACACCCTTTCGGATTAGTACCCCCTTTCTGACTAACCTTGTATTAACATTGCCGTGTGTCTACATTTTTGAGATTGCTAGCTTTGCAGGAACTAACAAGAATCTTTTTGATAAGTACAGAAGTAAGCGGCATACTGATAAAATCTGTTGCAAATCTAACAAGACGGCCCTGTATTCCCAAAGCATTTTCAGTATGGCACCGCGTGTATACAATCACTTACAAAAGTCTATACTAGAAACTTCATCCATAGAAGAATTTAAAAAGATTCTTGCTATGTAAATCTAGTATGTAAGGAAATATTGTTGATGGGACATGTGGCTAATGCACTAATTTAATTGTTAATAATTATTATGTATTATTACTTTGACATTTATTTACAAAATTATCTTGACATTATCATTTAATTAATGCATGACATTTTAATTTTTAAGTGATTTAGTTACATTAATATTATATTCATCTCTTTGAAATCACGGCTCATCTTCCGTGCGGAAGATGTCCGGTCCTTTGGAAGGCATACGGGGGACACAGGTCCAACGCGCAGAGGCCCCTTTGAGAACTTTAATCTAAAATGGGGTGGGGCACCAACCGAGGACTATCCTCGGCTGCACTATTGGAGTACAGTCATGGGCCGTCCCAGGTGGGTGCAAAACTATAGCAAAATTGGGTGAAAAATATTTGGTCTATCGGAAGGGGTGTTATGTGGACTGGATAACTTCTATTGCCGGAAGAAAACGGCGTCTGCCTTTCAACATTTAAAATTGAAAAGTGTTGGCAGACGATGACTTGCCAGCTCACTAGCTGGGCCCCCTGAAAGCCGCCAGTACATGGGCGAAGGGGGCAACAAACGTGTGAGCGGCTAGAGGTGTAGAGAGGTGTGGCCCCGGTTTCACCGTCACGGGTCTAAAAGACCCGGAGTGGGTTTCCCCGCTATTACGCCATTACAATTCCACCACCGAGCATATAGCTCTAGCGGCCCCCCTCTGGCCGGCCGATAAACGCAAGCCAGAGTTGAGAGTCCTGCGGGCACAGTTGGGGTTCCACTCCAGCCACCCAATAAAAGCAAACTGAAGACGAGACCCTGACCGACTCCCCGAAGCAATAAGTTACGCAGTGTCGCCACTCACCAACAGCTTGCCACAAGCTGCCCTGCGGTTTGTAAGCTTTTCAGTAGACCTCATCATACATTTTTTATTATATGATGGGGTTGTAGAAAGCTAGCATGAAAGCGTTCTGGTGTAGATATACCATAATATACATAAGTTATCGATAAATCGTTGGTCAAAAGAAACCTTGTCAAAACTTTGCATACTGGTTATTATTTATAGTAATACTCTAAATATTTATTAGTTCATCATTATCTTGTTAATTCATTTTCTGTACACATCATTTACATTTTTAAATATTTCGTTAAAAATAAAAAACATTTAAAAATATAAAAAAGTAGTAGTCAATATCCCACATGTTGACAACCTCGTGTGCCAAATCAAGATATTTGATTTTTTTATCGTTCTCGGCTTTCACGAGATTCTCGTCATGCGGCGCTCTGGTCGATCTATCACCACTATAACAGGCTATAAATATACAATAACAAACTATTTATGTATTAAATTAGTATTTTTAAAAACTAACTATTTAAGTAATTAATAACTAGCTGATCCGGATATCCATAAACTTCGTTTCGCCGAATATAAATTTACGTTATTATATTTGTTTAGTTTCTAAGTGGTTTTTTTCATAGATAGATGGCGCTATCATACGAATGTCGCATGTGGACACGACACCCATGACGCATATTTTGTAAAGTACCACAGCGCCATCTTGGATTTTGACTTCGACCTCCTTTTCATCATCAGCACCCCCGAAAACAATGGACACGATATCCAAGACGTATATTTTGTACAATTTTACAGCCGCCATCTTGGATTTTGACTTCGATCTCATTTTCGTCATCAGCACCCTCGAAAACCTCGGACACAACGTTAATGACGCATATCTTGTAAAATTTCACAGCCGCCATTTTGGATTTTGACTTCGAACTCATTTTTGTCATCAGTGCCCCCGAAAAACATGGACACGACATCCATGACGCATATCTTGTAAAATTTCACAGCCGCCATCTTGGATTTTGACGTTGACCTCATTTTCGTCATCAGCCCCCCCCCGAAAACCATGGACACGACACCCATGACGCATATCTTGTAAAATTTCACAGCCGCCATCTTGGATTTTGACGTTGACCTCATTTTCGTCATCAGTACCCCAGAAAACCATGGACACGACATCCATGATGCATATCTTGTAAAATTTCGCAGCCGCCATCTTGGATTTTGACTTCGACCTCATTTTCGTCATCAGTGCCCCCGAAAACCATGGACACGACATCCATGATGCATATCTTCTAAAATTTCGCAGCCGCCATCTTGGATTTTGACTTCGATCTCATTTTCGTCATCAGCGCCCCCGAAAACCATGGACACGACAATGAAAATTAAACATGGACTCACCGCGGTAAGTGCAGTTTAACCTTGCGAATCGTATGATCCTCACAGTTGTTAATTAGCCACGAGCCCTTCGTATACAGGGTAAAAAAAAGGCGATCAGTGGAAGGAAAGTAACATTTTCATTTCATCAGCCTATACAAGGTTAGTCGGAAAGGGGGTACTAATCCGAAAGGATTAGTACCCCCTTTCCGACTAACCTTGTAGATGTCTACTACTGATCAAGAATTTAAGAAAATAACATTTATTGAAATGATGTTTAGCATTTAATTTTATTTTTAATCATATTTCCCAGAACTGTGCATTTCAGTTCCATCACCTATTCTCTTCTTCACTGAGCTTATCATATCTGGGGTGGCTTCTTTCAAATCGTACGCCCATCCCATTTTTGCCCAACATCTGATGAAGAAGGTAGACCAGTTTAAGGGATCAAAGTATTCAGCTGCCCTGTAATCGAAGGGAAACGTATGGTGGTAGTTGTGCCAGCCTTCTCCAAATGTAAGTGTCGAGACGAATCTACTTTCCACTGGTTTGATGGTTCTGAAATGTATGGAAAAGAATATAATATTAATTGAAAGAAAGAAAGAAAGAAAAAATATTTATTTGTCACAGTGACACACACATAATTATTGTTAAAAAAAAAAAAAAAAAAAAATGGTCAACTGCGACAAAAAGGTGACCACTCAGCATAATGCTGTGCAATGGCGTGGACCACAAACACAGCGCTGATTTTCAGTGATCACCTGAATGACGTGCGGATATCAAGCCAGTTATATGACTTATATACAACACATGTAATTAAAATAAAATAAGTTATAATTACACCCCAAAATAAAACGCGTCTATCACAGAAATGTCTTCTCAGAGGGTTAGGTTGGTTGCTCACTGCTCACTTCAAAGTTGAGGCGAGCCACCAGCTCGACGCAAAAAGCAGCCAGACGTAAAATGATCCGATTGTGATATTTATTTCTGATACAAATAACAATTACCGAATCACGACAAGTGTGCTGTTCGTCGTTGAGGAGTTCTATTCTAACTCCAAAGTGCTTCATCAGATCACCACAAAACTTGTATGGGACCACTTTGATCGCATATTACTTCAAACAATTTTTTTTATCATGAACTTTTAATATATGACAAAGACGACGAACATACCTACTCAAAAAAATACAGGGTAAATTTTTGAAATGGGACTGTAGGGCCAAATCCTAAACTATAAGGCGTGTCCCCCACGGTGACTCATGTCGGAGCAACAAAAACCGTGTGTGTACTATAGTCACGTGCGTCAACACGTCAACCGTGGGCACCACGCCGTGCAGCTCCATATAGTTCGGTGCAATACTAAAATCGTTCTGACAGTCTGACACGTGTCGCTTAGGCCTCATTTACGGAGACGCGGGGCGTCGAGAATCGCGTGCGGCGTGGCGTCTCGCGGCGCGTCGTACGATTTTTCTGTTTACGGAGCGGCGGCGCGTGCATCGGCCCGCATCACCCCACGCGGAAACACAAACATATGGCAATGTACGATGTTGTTTATGAAGATGCGGGACGCACGATGCGGCGAGCTCCGCCGCGTGTACGCTACGTTTTACCGTGAACGGGGAATTGCAGGAATAGCTGGTCGCAACGCTGCGTGCGCCGCCGCGATAAACGTCGCGTGAGACGCGGCTATGACATCCGCGGGCTCCGCCTGCATTTCAAGCAAAAGCGTGTAAAATCGCTTCTCCGTAAACGGCTCTCATACAACGCCATATGTTTGAATTTAGTGCGGGCCGCGTCGCAAAACGCGACGCGCAACGCCCCGCGTCTCCGAAAATGAGGACTTAGACGTGCGTCACCGTGGGCGAACCGCCTAAAGAATAAAGAAATGTCGTCGAAAGGAGTCGTGAACTGATTCACTTCCGGCCGTGATTCTGTCCATGGTCGGAAGCGAATGTGCTTGGGAAGCCTTCGCCTCCTTCTACGAGGAGGTGGTGGCGACGAAAGAGGGAACAGAGAGAATGAGAGAGGCAGCTGCCACTCTCCCTTCCCGCGCCAGACGCACCGGACGCCGGAGGGCGCGCGACGTTCTCCGGCCGCCGTAGTGTGTGGCCTGTGGGCGGCGGGTTAGGAGACTCGTCGCCCGACCAGTAACATGCCCGAGGAGGCGGCGCGCAGTGTTCCGCGCGCCTTTCTGGAGGACTTGGGTACTTGTACTATTTATTCTGTGACGTGGGGCTAGGCCCCACAGTAGGAAAGATCCGCCATGGGCTGGCGGACCGAGGCTTATTGGGGTCGCGGTGTATGCAGCTGCGAATCCCGCGACCCCGGCCATGGGTCAGGAGCAGGAACACCGTGGGTTTTTAGCCAGTAAGAGTCCGGCATAACCCTTCGCCTTTCCCGGGCGAAGGGTATCCATGAGGGTTTTCTCACGATTAAAAAAAGGCGATCACGCACAGCCACGCAACGCACCGGAGCGCTTCCGATTAGGGCATCCAATCTCGGTATACCGAGATCTCGAAATACCGGGATCTTACATGATTTCCTAATCCCGCAAGGAGCGAGGTTACGTGTGCGGGAACCGCGAGATTTGCGTGGTCCGCCAGGAGCTGGCGGACAGAGGCCTACCTGGATCGCGGTGCATGCTGCTGCGAATCCCGCGGCCCTGGTCATGGTTCAGGAGAAGGAACACCGTGGGTTTTTAACCGGTAAGAGTCTCTATAACTTTTCGCTTTCCCCGGGCGAAGGGTATAAATGAGAATTTTCACAGGATAAAAAAAAAACCCACACACGAGAAGCGAAAAAAATACTTCTACTGTGCTAACGATAAACAACATACATATGAAATTCGTGGTTGTTGGTACGACAGCACGGCAGATTAGTAACTTACAGAAATAAAAGGAGACTTACTTGTTATACGGCTTATATCCATAAGCATGAGCAACACTGTTAACGGTCAGTTCAGAGTGTAAAACCGTCCCATATCTTATAATGCATTGCCAAGCTACTGCACATTGCCATCCTTCGTTCAACAGATAGATGTTTAGTGTTGTCGGCAGGACATAGCAGAACATAACTCTTAAGGGTACGCTGTACCTGTTGAAATGATTTTTCAAACAAAATCAATGAATTCAATCAAGACAAAATCATTTTAACTGGTACAATAGTAACTTTTAAAATGATTTTGTAATGTATATAAACATAATGCACTGATGGCAAAAGGGAGAAAGAGGTGAGCTGACAGCAAGATTACAATTTCCAGTTGATTTCGGCCAGGAGCTTGCCCAAACTGCTTCGGTTTTTGTAGTTGGCACTATTTTAATCCCTAGAGCGCGTTAGACAAGTCGTGGGTTGAACCCAACGTTATTCTAATTTGGCATCAACAGCATTATTCTAGTAAAGTAGGTATGGTCACATAACCCAATCATAAGCTGTTTTCTCCATCGTATCTCGATGAATATAAGAAATCACGAATGTGTTTGCCAATCGTAGTAATTCGGTATGTAAAGTTTTTTTTTGTTTTTCTTAATGTTAGGCTATTTTAAGAAACTGTTTTTAATATTTTTGTTTACTACGCCGTAGTTATCTTTTTATTATTTTTAAACTTTTGCTAGTGACCCTATTCTATGTCGTCACTGAATAGTTTTAATGTTGATTTCTTTTACAACATTTAGTTAGAGAATTATTTTTTAGCTTTGAGGTTAAAAAGTAGATACATTGATAATTCAGAAACTTGTTTTTATATTAAAGACGAACGAACGTATTTTTAGCCCATTCCGCTGAATCTGTGACGAAATTTAGAGGTCAAATTCATAGATGATGTATGTATTTATGTAAAAATAAGCACCATCTTATAATTTCAAAAGCTAAAAATAGCAAAATAAGGTTTAGAATACTAAAGCTTCGAAATGGTTTTAGAAACAGCATAGGTTAATTTTAACTTTACATACCAAATTGTGGCAACGTTACATCGTGATCGTTGATGTAGTGGTTACTTCAATTTCAGTACTACAATTTAACTATGTTGAAATTTAGAGCAGCTTAGTTATGCTCTGTAAAAGAATTTTAAACTTACTTTTCCTGAAACATGATAACTTTATCATTTTCGATGTCACTCATATCAATCTTCTTGCCTTGTTTCTTAAGTTCTTCTTTCTTCTCCAACATTAACCACCCAATGTGTGAAAAGAAGAAGCCACGATTCGAATCGTATGGGTCTGCTTCTGTATCACTAAACTTATGGTGGACACGGTGGTCGCGCACCCATTGGTAAATAGTATTCTGTAATCAAAGATCTACGTTAAGGCAATAAGTATAACCAGCAATAAAAGTAAGTGATGAAAAGTGTGTGGTTGTTCACATATTCATTTACGAATGTGGATGGCTATAAGAAACAAGACAGGTACAAGTCCGAGACGGGCTGCAAACTGCATTCGCAGACCGCAACTCGCCGTCCGAATAACACCTTTAAGGTGCACACCTTAAAGGTAGTATTCCAACGGTGATAGCGAACTGCTACCGCAGATGACAGCAGCAGACAAGCGACACTACTGGTTCATACAAACCAATGTGACTTGCAGCCTGCGGTTGCAGTCTGCAGTTTGCAGACCGTCTCGAACTTGTACCTGAAAGATGATATGTCAAAGAAGGAAGTGAATACTAAGATGAAAGCTGATAGAGATGGATTAAAGAGATGTATTGCTCTGACCACAAGTTAATAAGGGAAGGCAGATGATAAGTCAGCAACATGAAGAAAAGAAGTACATGCTTCTCACCTGACCAGTCCCACAATAACATAACACTAGAAATATTTTAAGTGCCGTATTAACTTTGTAGGATTTATGCGTGAATAATCTATGGACTCCACAGGTGATTCCCACACCAGATACAATAAACACTACGAATGCTGAAACAAAAATTATGCTTAGTAATAATAGCCCAGTCGTCAGGTAGTTTTACCTTGCATAAGGTCGGTTAGTTCTGAATTTTACTGGCTATGTGTTATGTTTGCGTGATTTTATGAAAATTTTAAATAAAATTTTTCGACCGTGAGTGATTTCCGCTCGCTCCGCCATCTTGGATTTAAGACCCCAAGAAATGATTTTTATTTTTCTGAGTTACGCCTAAAATAGCTCATTCTAATTTTACAGAAAATTTATTTCCCTGTAATTCTTGTCTAAGCATTTTTTTTAAACTCTATTTCACAACATCTACATACCTATATTTAAAGTAGACAAAAATGACAATTAAAAACATTTCTTATTTTTAATTCCCGACTCAAAAAAAGAAGTATTATACATTATACGTCTGTATAGTGATCAATGCTCGTTCCTTCTCTGTATGAGAAGAGGGGTTTTGCCCTGCAGTGGGACAGTTACATCATCATCATCATCATGATCATTCAGCCGAAAGACGTCCACTGCTGGACACAGGCCTCCCCCAAGCATCGCCTCATCGACCGGTCCTGTGCTTCTCGCATCCAGCGGTTTCCCGCGACCTTCACAAAGTTACAGTTGGGACAGTTACAGGCTGATTTATTTATTTATTCTTTCCATCCTTTCTATACCTGCCTGAGTTCTACCTGCAATCACTGTGGAGAGGCTGGCCATTCTTTCAATGATTGCAGCAACAAATCTTCTCCCCTCCAATGTGCGACGTGCAAACGCTTCAAGAGGAAATGTGACCACAAAACTGGTGATGTAAGTTGCCCGGCACGTAAATACGCAGAGGACAACTACATCAATTCAATAGACTACGAAGGCGCCTAGGAGCGTCACCGATTTTTTTTTTTAGTAAAGCACTCAACCACTAGGTTATCCTCTATATATTTTTCATTTTCCTTTATCATGACCAATCAGCTCATCTGTGATCTAGATAGTTTTTCTGTGTCTGAGGTTAAAATCTGTAATGTGAATAAGTGTAAACATCTACTTCCAGCTGGGGTATAAACGCTAACTCTGCTCACACAATTCTACCTCTTTATAATATTAAGTATAGATATTTAAGAATTTGCGTAACGTAGCCGATTTTTAATTAATTAAATAGGTTTATTTAGCTTTATGTCAATCTATACTTAACTATTGCATAACTTCCGGGGGTGGTGCTGCAAAATCAATTTTACTCCCTCTAGAACGTGCTCAAAGAGCAATTCTAAAGATAGCCACTTTTTGCCCTTTTAGATTTCCCACACACCAGCTTTACATGGCATGTGACGGACTAACAGTACCTACGTCAATTATTTATACTGAACATGGTACTACACCAACACACTCAACTGCCCTATAACCCAGTACCTTCAGACAAGAGAAGGAGAGATTTGGTTTGCATACAGCCTCAAACTCGACATGCTTTTGCAAAAAGATTTTATGTGTTTTAGTACCTATTTTGTATAACAAACTCAACAAAGTACTAAATTTATATAGTGTAAATTATAAAAAAATGTGCTATTCTGTTATCAGAATACTTAGCGAAACTCAATTACACAGACACAGAAGAATTGCTAGAAATTCTGAAATAGTTACTTCATACTTATAAGTATTTATTTTGTATAATTGTATAGTATATGTTATAGTTTTTAATTATCTAAACTTTGTTTATTCTCGCAATAACAAGTTGCAATTATACAGTTTTCAATTAGTCTGACGTAACATAAATTACTGTCCCATTAAAGTCTATTGTAAAGTGATGGCCTGAAACACAGGTTTGAATAAACCTAGATCGGATAGGTCGCTATATCACCTTCTTATGGGAGTTAACTTTTCTTGCACCTGTAATTAATGTAAATAATACACTACTATATACTTAGACATTAAGATAACCATTATTATAAGACCTTACTAATACTAATGTGGCTATCTGTACACTTTTTGTAAATGTTTATAAATAAAAAATATTAATAAATTTTATATTATTATACCTACATGTATAAACTAATAACAGATTGTTGTACATTTTAATAGTACTCAAATACCCTATGTGTGTAAAAAAATAATAACTTACCAAATAAAACAGTCGATAATTTCACGGGAAAAGCATAATGCCAACACCAGTACAGTCCAATAAAGTGATAACTAAAGATAGTGATTGTCATTAACCACTTGATTTTAGTTTGAAAACCCAACCAATTTTCGAAATCCTTAATTACTGATTTGAGACACATCACGTTGTCCTTCACTGAAGTCACGGTTCGAATGATAACATAATTATAAAAGTGACGATATTTTTAATATAAGTTAAAATAAGCAGAAAACATTTTTATAAAAAAAATCAATTTTGCAATTTAAATCAGATATAATTATGCAAATACAATAGGTGTCTAGCTTTAATTCCGTTGAACAAGATCACTAGTTTGGATGCAGTATGCAGCACCACCTTCCCGGCCACAAGTATATGCACATGCAGAAAGAGAGAAAAAATAATGCAACATGCAACCAAACCAATACACGACACGTGTTTCGCTCCTGCACGGGCATCCTCAAGATATGTTGACTCCTCGACCGCTAGGATGCGAATTTACAATTTTAAATTTTCGCGAATTCGAAATTATCGACAGTATTAATTACTATGTATCTGTTGCTATACTGCCTGCATATTAATAAATATTAATATTAATCAATGAACTTTTCATGTCCGTTTAAATATTTGCAAGCGTCATTCAAAATAGACTAGAATCGCAGGCATCGTAAGAAAATAAATCTCTTTAAGCCTGCAATGGTCGCGGTCTGTAACGGAACATAAGTTGTCGCGCAGATGACACTCGTCATCCCTATTTGAATACGAATTAAGGACTAAAGAAACACGTAAATCGTATTTAGCGTTTATTATTATAATCTTTGACATCTCTTTTAAACAATAACATAAAACATAGGAAATATAAACAGTTTCTTTAATTATTTGGAAATTTCAACATAGATATAGTCATTTGGTTGAAAATCATCACATTATTTCATTCGGAACAAGTTTTGACCAAATTAAATCTTTTATCATACACGATTATTAAAACAAGTAATACACATGTATTGACTGTGATTAGTAAATTTTTGGAATATTCTTGAAGAAATCTCTTCATTATCGCCTCCTGTATCTGAATTTGAACTTGTGCTGGATGATTCTCTTTGATCTTCTAAATAATCACAGGTCTCAGTTTCATTTTTGACTGTTGCTCACCTTGGTCCAAGTCTTCGTCATCAGAACAAGCCTCTTTCGAAACAATCATCTGCATTATCTTCTTCAAGCTATCTTACAATATGCAATTCGTTTATGCTTATTATTTTCTATCTGTAATGGTAATTTTACAACATTTAGGGGCTGTTTCACCATCCTATCAATAACTGTTCATTAAGCTAATCCGGTCTCTAAACTTTTCAATAGCAAATTTATGCATTTCACTACATATCAATAGTGATAATGACAAGATTATTGAACACATAAATTAAAGGTCGAATAAAGTGACCTGTAAGCGTCCTGAGCTGTCAATAGTTTGTTTACTTCAAGTTTGGGTTGTATTTGTTAGATTATAAATTAATTTCTAGGATTGATTAAAACATATTTATTGTATATAATATTTATTTATTTGTGTTTTTAGGTTTATTTAAAGTAATTACTTACATATGATGACATTTACTCCTTTTGGCACAACCACTTGACACCAGCGCCTGACCGTCACTGGGGTGACGCAGTAACCTTTTAAGATTCATAATTTTGGCTTGCCTATACCGTCAGTATACAAACGACAACAAAAACGTTATATTTTCATGTATGGATGACAAATGTCATCGGCTCGACCACTGTAGGGTTAAAGAAATCTCTCTGTAATATGAATACAGGGTGTTAACGAAATCGTGTAATTCCTTCAAACCGCGTGATTTACTGGTAACAAAGATTAACCTTAAATGGGAATTTTCGAAAACCTAATCAAAAAAAAATCAAAAAAAAATTGGTTTTCAATTACTGAATCTTTTTAGAGCCTTGAGTTATCTGACTGCAAAGAGTGATATCGTGTTACTCGTTCCTGCCAGCTGTGTCGCCGTACTTTCATAAATTTATGCGTGGCACCGTAAAGTTCACATAAAAAAATACAAAAAAAAATAACTAATTTTTTTACTGAATCCTCATTAGGTAGTTTAGACACGATCGGTAACAAAGCCGCATGAAAAAAAAAGTTTTTTTTTTAATCTTGTATCCCGTGCGGGGCCTGTCTACACCAGTAGTAGAACATGTGGTTTTAAGGAATTACACGAATTCGTTAACACCCTGTATAGAGTCACAATCAGCTGCTGCCCCCCACAGCAGAATACCATAATTATGACATAATCGTTTATTTTCATTGCATTGACATTTTAGTTTTAATTCTGTGACCTTTTTAATGTGTACCCAGCCATTCATTTATTTTATTTCTATTGACGTTTTGTTCTGGTTTATTCTGTGGCGGTATTGTGAAATTAAATTTTATTTTATGTATTATGGGTCTTGCCTGAATTAAATGAATTTTAATTTTTAATTATTTTCTTAGTAATGCTGCGGAATTACGCAAAATAAACAAGTCGGGCAGTAGGTACGTCAGTAAGCTGTCTAATTTTTCTGACTGCAAAAGCAGCAGAACTAAACCTACTAGAAAGGGCAGTTATATGAGCTCCCCACTGTAATTTGGAATATATGTATAGTCTAGAAAGAGTGCAATATACTCAGTATACAGTGCGTGTCTATGTGTGTGTGTGTCAATTCAGGCGATTATAGTAAGTTGAGGTACTGCTTTAGCTTATATCACTACTGGGTTTCTTGTCTAAGTTTCATTTAATTCAACTTTCAAATGATCTTTTTTTGTAATATAACTTGTGAAACACATTCATATTTATGATTAGTCACGGTTTCACCTCGACTCACGACGAGTTCAACTCGCGACTTCGCCGCGTGTTCAGCTCATGATTAAAGGCTTCGTTTGGGTCCGAAACTAGTCGGGCGATCCCGAAAAATGCACGTGAGTAAACCGTAAGTAATCACAAATGATCATCTTTCTTTTTCTTTCTAAAAATACCCCACACTTGGGTTTTTTTTGTATCGTGGGTGCGTTTACAGATACAAATTCACATGCACACCCAGGCCCGAAACATTTATGAATAACTAAGACTATTTACTCAGGAAACGACATTCACGTCGTGACCCGTGACAAAACGACCTCATAGTCGCAGCCTAGGACTTGTCGGCTTTGAATTACTAAGGGACTGTGTAGATTCCTTAATAAAAACGATCGACCTAGAAAATCTTCAAAAAGGGACATTCTACTACAAAATGAGGCAAACATCGAAATGTGTCGCACTTCTAATCAAAATAATTACTATAACATTGAACACCGTAGAAACTTTAAGGAAACAATTTCATATAATTATTGTATTATTCATTACATACTTTAAAAAATCTGCAGCATCATAAAAGATCCCACCAAAAACATTAAGTGAAAAAAAATGCCAATTCTCTTTATGCAATCTTTCCACCGTAAAAAGTTTTGAGATCTCATAGAAGCCAAGTCCTATTCAACTTATTTTGTAATTAGTTATCTATCTAGTGACTGTATCAATAGTTTTATTTCTATTATAATTATAGTGACCTGCAATGAGCACAAATTAAAAGCTGCTTGCTGTGTGGAATTATGTGCAACTGCTATTTAAGAATTGATATCTATGAGTATGATGATTAGATTAGTTGTTATGCTGATGTGTGATTTACAAATATGATATGCAGACATGACTTTGCGGCTAATTAGTAGTTATGGTCACCATCGATTACGTGCGTCAATACATATTTAAGAAGACCTAAGTTTATTTGATAAGAACATCACAATTATTATCTATACCTATATTTAATGGACGAATCAAAAGAATTTAACTACCTAATCCTGTGATATTAAAAGACGTGGGCTATACGTTCGGTTTAATGTCTTCAATTTAAAAAAAAAGTTTCTGAATGTAAATTTTAATCAACGTGTCAAATTTTTAACCTCAAAGGCTAAAAACTAGAGCTCTAATTCCAGATATTGTACTCCACCAAAGCTGAGATGTGCGGAGGATGTCCGAAGCGGAGACGGGAAGAGATGTTTTTCAGCTAGGATGTATCCACCGAAACTGTGGTGAAATGCGTACTGGCTAGACTGTAGCGGAGATGTGTGCTGGCTAGGGTAGAGATGTGCGCTGACTAGAGCGGACCTGAGCTGCGTGCGGCGAGCGTTGGATGTGAACGCACAGTTTCGTGCGATCTGACGTGCACGCCGCACACATCTCGTCTCCGCTGCTCGTCGTCGTCGTCAACTTGCGAGGGAAAGCTCACATCTCCGCCTTGTACCGCGGCCCAGCTCAATCACAGCAAGGAACAGCTCACATCTCCGCTTCCTTTGCGCCATACAAATATGATACATCTCCGCTCAGTGGTATCAACCTAAGCTGAGTAGAGACGAGATGTGTGAATAACGAAATTCTATTGTTTTTTTAAAACGCATCTCCGCTCCGCTCTTCTCGTTTCCGCTTTGGTGGAGTCCGGGCCTAAAAGAAATCAACATTAATTACTCGAGTACTGTAATTATAGACACAATAGATAAACAATGGCACTGACGACCCGGGTCGTCGGTCGGGACGTTAACGATTAAAACTCTTCACCCTACTCCATGAAATGACGTCATTAGCAACAGTTTAAAAACAATCAAAAATAACTACCGCGTGGTAAACAAAAATATTCAAATTAGTTTCTTTAAATAGACTAATCTTTAAGAAAAAATAAAAATAAAATGCCAAAATAAACTTTACATACCGAATTGTAGTTGAAGATAAAAAATACAGACAAGTGCGAGTAGGAGTCACGTCCTAAGGGTTCCGTACCTGTATTAGGGTCATGACACACTATACCGGCACCGCAACAGCACCGCTCCAACCAAAGACTATAAAACCATGGTTTTATTCTCTTTGGCTCCAACCCAGCAATTAACTTGTCATTCAAATTAGAGCATAATTCGTGGGTCGTATAATATATTTCATAATGTCGATATGAAAAAGCCAACGGCAGGCAGTCTTCGCGCTTGCCGCTACCATACAACTCGACTCGCAACCTGCGCTATGCAAGCGAGCGGACCACGTGCTTACTGCGCGCCAACTGTGAGTCGCCAGCGAAACAACGTCGTTATGAAAACGTGCAAGTCCTAGGCGTGTGTAAGTGTAGGCGTTCATTCACAAATGCCATATAACTACTGTGTTCGCGCACGACGCGTAGTTAGCGCGCTGGCGGCTAGGCGTAACCTAAATTCGAGGCGACGCCGTGCTACAGCTGTGCAGTTGCGGTGCCGGTATGATGTGCCATGACCTTTAGGGTGTTACAAAATTTTCTCGAAGAATTCTGTGGGGTCCCTCGGTATAAATACTAAGAAGCGGTGAAGGGTGGGCGTTTTTGGGGCAGTCTTATGTAAAATTGACGATCAAAAAGAACTAAGTATTCTAGTCTAGTTTGAATAAACGAATTTTGACTTTGAGTTTGATCGGAAATTAATAAAAAAAAATTTTCGTCCTCGTCCTGCATTTCACCGCCATCGAGAAGCTAAACTGGAAAATAATTAGCAGTCCAAAAAAAAAATAAGTACCTCACTTGCAGTTATTCGCTAAGACGTGCTTGATCTCTGAATACTTTTGATGTGTGTATTAATAGATCTGAATCCTGATCATAAGCATTTTATTCGTAACATCCGCAAGTATAAATCACTGCTTCCATATGACGTCATTCGGGGGTAAAAAAGTGGCAGGAGATGAATTCATGACCTTAAAAGTAGAAGGACAGGTAGGTATATTATATAATTAGAAGTGTTGGGAAATTTTGGATAGAATTAGGAATACAAATCTTCTCATAACTTTAGAGCTTGTATTCCGTGCAAATCACACTAGTGACAGAAAAATGAAATTTACGGCAGTACTTACATTAACAAAACATAACTAAGGGCTCTTACACACCGCGTTTTTTTCAGGCGCTGTTGACGCTTTCGCACGCAACTATAACGTGCTGCAAACGCGATGTTATCGCAACCAATTTACCCATTCACTAGTTCATAAAATTGTGGTATGCAGACCACGACTTTTTCACGAGCTGTCGACGCGCTTGTAGCGCGGAGTTACATCGATACAGACGCGCTGTCACAACGCGTCTCTTTAGCTGCAAACACATACGTACAGCGCGTTTTAATCCAAAGAGAGTTGCTCATATGCGTCTGTAGCGCGATACACGATCCTTCGCGCGCGTTACACGCGTTTTACTTTGCAAGGAGAGTTGCTCACGCGCGTCTGTTGCGCGTTTCTCGTGAGTTTGCAGCGATGCAATCGCAAGTAATCTGCCTATTTCAAGTTTAGCAGCGCCGACAACGCGCGATAGCGGAACGCGCGTCGACGGCGCCTGAAAAAAACGTGGTGTGTTTGAGCTCTAAATATACTTCAACGCGGTAAGACGTGCTTGTGTTGCTGCTACAAATACTGTAGGCGCTTTTGAAAACTTAATTCTAATTGAAACAGGGAGTTTATTACCAGAACCCAGTCAGAAAGTACCTACCAGGGTTGCGGAATTGATCGAAAGAATTACCGCGGCCCTGGAACGCAAAGGGCATTAGGAGGAACACGGATGGGTTTTAGTCAGTAAGAGTCTGACACTCCCTTCCGTTCCGCCCAGAGCGGAAGAAGTCATTCGAAGATTTGCAATACTAAGAATTACAAATTTTGCAGATTTCGTTTAAAAATACGCGTAAGTAAATACTTACGCATTTATTTCACTGTACATGGAAATCCATTTCAACCTCAAATTCGAAGGCAATTAATGCACTTGAAATATAGGAAAATGAGGTTAGACTTTGCATTAACTTTAAGTCGAAAGTTTTAAGCTTTTTTACCATGAATAACTTTTTCTATGGGACCAAACCAGAAATAGCGAAAAAAAAATCAGCTGTTCTCTACATTTTGACGAGTTATGCGAACATAAATGTAGGGAACAGCTGATTTTTTTTCGCGATTTCACCTTTGGTCACATAGTAAAAGTTGTTCATAATGATGAGTACAGTGACCCCTTAAGAGGTTGTGAGTTATTTATGTTACACCTTAGGTTAGTTAGTAAGTAAGTAGTAGTTAGTAAGGTTAGTTTTAGTATATACGAAACCTGAAACTAGTTTGTTCAGAATCACTAGGAGAATCGATTGACATATTTTTTACACAAAGTTTTTTTTTTCATATATTTCAATTTTGTTTCAGTAGTTTTCTACCCATAACAGTTAACGGGGATAGACACCTTGAGTCTTGAGACAGTCCTCTCGGTCAGTTTTCGTGTATTAGACAACCCCTGCATAGCACATTTCAGGCATTTCACACTTTTTTAGGGAACTTAACACGACATAAACTAAGGTGTAACTTGGAGATTTACTAAAAAAAACACATATTCAGGCAGTTCTGATGAAAATCTTGTTGGGGTGTCTCGGTTTTCGAATAAAGTAAAAATAAGGTTGTATACAACTGCCCAAAATTAACCGTAGGGCAGTAGCCCGTCAGGCATAAGACTCCGTCTGGTTGGAGGATCCTCCTTTTGGTTGATAGAACACCACACCTTGTTTCTTCACAGGTGTTTTGACTGTAAGATAGACATACAAACAGATATATAGGTACGGATAGACGGACAATAAAGTGATCCTAGTACAAGGGTTCAATTTTTTCATTTTGAGGTACGGAACCCTAAGAACCAGCTAGATGCTGGTCGGAACAAGCACAGTGTAGGGTTCCGTAGTCAGTGTGGCTATAAGATATTTTAGTTAAGCGTAAACAAGGTTAGTCGGAAAGGGGGTACTAATCCGAAAGGGTGTAATAGTAGGTACCTGTTGCGTACCCGATCTAAATGTTGTGCTGTCCACAACATATGGGTCAATCCGCTAGAATGCTGAGTTATTGCCGATCGCCGTATTAGCTGGCCGATGGACGAACTCGCTTAGCACCCCAAACCAATCGGAATATAGTGCGTTAATCTCACTTACCCTCGTTTGGTCCGATAGGAGCCGACGATGTTGCTGGTCATCGCCGCCGTTACATCATTTATGTGTTTTTCGATTAGGTATTTGTTTTATTCGATTTGGAAGAGAAGACGATTACGATGTGACAATTCAAACGTAACGTGTAACAGAAGCAACTGACTAGTGGCGCCAGCGAGCGAGACGATCGCCGGCGTCCGTATGCGAAGCCGAAGGTGGGAGTGAGACAACGCATCGTATTTCCAAGAGGAAATACGTTCTGATTGGCTTAGGACGCCGTGACGTGAACACACATCAACCAGCCACAGGCATCCAGCAATGATCCCAGCATTCGGCACGCGATTTAAATTTATAATTTAAATCGAGTACGAAACAGTACCCATAATAATGAGTAACTTTTGTTCTACAACTTTCCCTAAGAGCGATTACGCACTGCATCCGATCCAAATCCGTGAAAATACGGATATAAAAAACTCGGACCGAATTCGGATATTGCTTTACGCACTGCATCCGATCCGAATCCGTGAAAATACCGATCTAGAGTAAAAATCTCGGACCGAATTCGGATGTTGCTTACGCACTATTCCGATCTCTGATTCAAATTCAAACAATTCAGGGGCCATCTTTGGCATATCCGTTTGGCGTCTGATTTGAATCCGAGGTAATGCGAAAACGTTCATACAAACAGTACTATGGCTACTTCCGTCCGTCAATTGTTCTTCCGAATTAGAAACTCACCAAATAGTTTTATGGCTACTTCGGAACGTATTTTCACGGATTCGGATCGGATGCAGTGCATAACCGCTGTAAAGTCAATAGTTTAAGAGAAATAGATGTTCAAAGATTTCATAAAAAATACGCTAAAATCTATGTATCCTTAGTTATGATCAGCTGTGTTTACATTTTAGGTCATATTTGGGGTCACGAATCAGAAGCTCCATTTTCTGAATTCGTTACAAAAGCAGAAAGAAGAATTTTTGAAAAAACTAAAATAAAGAAAATTGAAATAAAAAAATAAACTTTAAAAAAAACTAAAAATCGACTTCAAGGAAATACTAAAAGGAGTAAAATAATTACCATAATATAAAATTAACAGTTTCAGAAGTCGGTGGCTTCTATTTGCTTCAGTGTAGAGTTGCACCGACTTCTGAAACTGTTAATTTTATATTATGGTAATTATTTTACTCCTTTTAGTATTTCTTTGAAGTCGGTTTTTTTTTTTTTTTAAAGTTTATTTTTTTTTAAATACGTTTTAGTGTCATAATTTTAACCCCCTCCTTCATAACCCTTCTTTTTGGCTTTGCCGTAGTCGGGCATAAAAAGTCCTTTCAAATGATACCTTACACGATATAATGAAAACATTCCAAAGGGGAGGGGGGGGGGGGGGGACGCACCCCCTCCTCTTTTCAAGTAGTCAGTTCCCAACAACAAATATAAACAAAGCAATATTAGTAAATTGAGAATTTTGCTTTGATCCGATGAGGAGATTCGTTCCATATCTCTGAAGTTCATGGTCTAATCATAACAAAATTTATATGGGATCAATCGAAAAGTATACCCTTTTAAACAAAAAAAGAACTTTTGGAATCGGTTCATAAATGACGGAGATATGAGGTAATAAGCAAAAAAAAAAAAAAAATACAACCGTATTGAGAACCTCCTTCTTTTTGAAGTCGGTTAAAAACTGTGTTTGTTTGTTCGTTTGTCCTTTCTAACGCAGCAACGGACCAACGAACAGAGTTGATTTTTTTGCTTAAAGATAGAAAAGATAGTATACATATTAGTAGGATACGTAATATCCTACTAATATGTATTATAAAACCGAAAGTGTATTTGTCGGTTTGTCCTTCTTTCGCGGCAAGTGATTTTTTGTGACGCAGGCTACTTTTATCCCGGAAAAATGTGCGGTTCCTTAACATAATATTATAATATTTGTATTTCTTTTTAGATGCCACTAAATTACAATTCAAGGACCGAATACCTGGATGCACGAGAAGTGCATCAGCGGTGAAAGTACATCCAGAGACTTTGCTTGTATTTTTTGCACTTAATTACTACAATTCACATTCTATTCTTAATTATACCACGGTATCCGTGCTTACGCCACGGTGTCCGTGGTTACCCCATCGTGTGTGCGGAATTACCCCACGTACATTGAGAAACTCCGAACACCAAGGGTTTTGTTTTTGTCCCAAATATTGACCTTTTTAAAAAATAGAGAAATAAATAAAAATTCGCGTAATTCAGGTTAAGTTCTCGTCTAATTTTATACAAATTAACACAGAATCATTGAATCTCAAATTGAAATCAACATTAAAATCTGCATAAATTATCTTCACAGTCATAATATAATTAAATTGTAACAGAAATGAACAGTTTTTTACAACTATTACGTCCGATTGTAAAAAAACTGTACATTTATTTTAGTAATTTGTATTTATTTTATTTACTTAGTTTTCAATCTTCACTTCCAAATAACTATGTTTATTTGAGCTGATATTATGTCTGTTACAACAGTGCCTACTATACTCGTAGGGGCAGTCAAACTTCCGTCCGATTTCTAAAAGTGAGTAAACCTAATTTTGAGTTAAAAGCAAAAACGCGGAAAATGTTATCCCTAGAAATTAGGGCCCGTTCACATCTCCACGTCACGACGTCGTCAACGTGGAACGGTGCGGTAACGTGGCACGGCGCGTTGACATAACGTGCAAATTTACGAATACTGTTATTATATTATACCTTTTATTCATATACATAACTACAAAATTACATTTTTAAATATTTCCCTACAAAAAAAATATACAAAAACATTTAAAAATATAAAAATATAGTAGCCCACCGGCATCGGGAACAGGGTCCAAGCTACCGGTGGTCAGGGCCTCAGAGAGAGGAACTTCCTAACAATACGCGCCGTGTCCAGAAGTACCGCTTTCTGCACCAGGCGCTTGATCCAGCTGCCCAACGAGAGCCTCTTTAGATGTTGGTCGAGGCTCTTGGCTATTAAACCATTGGCCGTAAAGACTATCGGCACAATGATTGCTGAATCAACATCCCACATGGCGACAACCTCGTGTGCCAAGTCTTGATATTTAATTTCTTTATCTTTCTCGGCTTTCACAAGGTTCTCGTCATGCGGAACCGTGATATCAACAATCATTGTGAGACGCTCTAATCGATCTATCACCTCGATGTCAGGCTTATTGGCAACAATAGTCCTGTCGATGATGATAGTTCGGTCCCAGTACAATGTGATATGACCATTCTCGAGAACTGGGTCGGGCACAAACTTGTAGTATGGTACTTCTGCGTCCACAAGGTTGTATTTGAGAGCAAGTTGCTGGTGGATAATCCTAGCTACGAGGTTGTGCCTGTGCAAATACTCACCGTTAGCAAGACGAGAACAACCAGAGATAATAAATGTCGGATAGATTCACCGGGATAGTGGCATGCCCAACAGATGTCAACAGTACCGTCCTTCACACTATATTTTATATAATATTGTATTATATTATTAAGAATACTTTTATGATAAGTTGTCAAATACGACCTTCTGTTAATTGATTAATGTATCAAAATATTAAAGTGCACTTACGGACAGGATTTGACTTTAGTACTAGCAACACTCCATAATTTTGGAATAATTTACACGTTTCTTTTCATAATAACAACACTTAAGTTCCGAACTTTGTCGATAGATGGCGCTCCCTTAAAATCTAAATACGAACGACGAAGTCGCAGGCACAAGTTAGTAAGGATATAATTGCAAGTAATCGTTGATGATAAAAATAGAATTTTAACCTGTTGACCGCCACAGTCATGTATACATAACAAAGCAAAATAATAATAAATTTATTTATTATTATTTTATTATTATAGACCAGATCTTTTTCACCATATTTTACAATAGTCTTGCACCCACCTGGGACGGTCCATGACTGTACTCCAAATAGTGCAGCCGTGGATAGTCCCCGGTTGGTGCCCCACCCCATTTTTGATTAAAGTTCTCAAAGGGGCCTTTGCGCGTTGGACCTGTGTCCCCCGTATGCCTTCCAAAGGACCGGACATCTTCCACTCGGAAGATGAGCCGTGAATTTAAAAGAGAATTTATTTTATCTCTCCACAAAGGTTACTTTATATGCAAAATTTAAAAATAGAACCAAAAAAAAATCCACAGTTCATAAAAAGCCCCTTTGCGAGAGACTGGAGTCCGTACTAGGGAAACCCTGTGTTACGGATCACAAGGCCCTCGCCCTATGTTCATCTTCTATATATACATATATAAATGAATTGCTGTTCGTTAGTCTCGCTAAAACTCGAGAACGGCTGGACCGATTTGGCTAATTTTGGTTTTGAAATATTTGTGGAAGGTTTAAGTGGTGAGAAACTATGGAAAAGTTGCGAGGAAAATAGTAAAAACAACAATTTTATTTTCCCATACAAACTGTTCCTAGCTGTCAAACGTTTGATGTTCGTCCCGTCAGTACAGTAAACTCGGGTCCCCTCAAATTAAAACACGTATTAATTATCGGTTTCGAATCGACAACATATATCCACAATATTCGGATTACTTAAGGCGAGCTAATCTGATCTAAATCCTGGCGCGGTAATCGGGTAAGCGACGGCAATCGGGTAAGCGACGACGCGCGGGCCGAAAATCACTTTAAAAAATCGATAAAAAATATATAAATGTAATAAAAAGAAACGATCTGGTAGAATCGATTCCAAAATTAATTACCTATAAATTAATATTAATTATAAAAATGTATTATAGTAAGTACTTGTTTAAAATGAAATTTTGCTTGTAAAAAACTGCAAATCGAAGTAACTTCAGTATTTTTTTCTATCGAGAAAACTATATTGCATCGTGTATTGAACGGGTACATGGTATAGAGAAGGAATGTATCCTAAAATATAAATTTATTTTGGGTTCTAAATGTTTTAATTTGCCTATCAAAAATGAGTTCTAAAACAAGCAAAACCTACCGCGCCAGGGTTCAGCTCGCCTTAACACGTATTTAGATTTTAAAAATGCAAATTAGTGTCACACTTATTTTCTCTAAGTGGCATTGCAACGCATGCCGAGTACAGCTAGTGTGATATAAATTCTAGTATTGAGCTGCAACAATAACTTATGGGCTATATTTGGTGATTGGTTGGACAAGATGACAACTGATGGAGTATGGTCACGACTACATGACAGGCTTATAAGGTATGGTATAACGGACTGGTGTCCGCAACTCCACGTCTGAGCGCGTATTTTGCGTGATGGGTGGTAAGTGTAATCACTTGATCATCGCCAGCACACCCTTGATGTTGCTGACGACCTCTCGGAGAGTACCTGTGTTTCCTAAGTACATGGCACAGTATGTGGCGACCTCAGGGTAGTTTACCAGCACGTGGGCTACCGTCTCGTTCTCCTCCATGCATGCTCTGCACAGTGGGCTGTCTGTAACTCCAATGACAAAGAGTGTTTGTTAAAGGAACCATGGCCAGTGATGGATGCTGTGACTGTACGCAGTTGTTGCTTTAACAGTCGGAGAGCTTGTTTAGTGAGACGACCGTCAATGGCGGGAAGCGCCTCCTTGGCCTGCCTGCACTCTCCATGGTTTATCCATGATTCGTTGTGTTGGTCTCTGGTGCGTTTTCTTATCAGGTTGCGTAGGTATCCGAAGGGGAGTGGTACTATGGTTTCGGTACCCACCGCATCCATGCTCGATCCCCTTCTGGCGAGCTCATCTGCTGCATCGTTGCCTCGGGAATCGCTGTGTCCTTTGATCCATTGAATGGTTATATTACTGAGGTCACCCACCTGGTTCAGAGTTTGGTGACACTCGTGTACCAGTCCAGAATTAACTGTGTGGCTGCTTAGTGCTTGCAGAACGGCCGTGCTGTCCGAGAGTATTCGGATTGAGTGGTCTTCAACCTTCCTGGCCATGACTGCTGACGCAGCTAAGGAGATACCCAAGCATTCAGCCTGGAACACCGTGTTGTGGACCTCCAGTGGTGTGGCTATGTGTACGTTAAGGACCTCCGAGAAGATCCCGGCAAATGTGCCTGTATCTGTTGTGGATCCGTCCGTGAAGATCCGCAGCTCCGTGGGGCATAAACCCTCGCATCGGTGGTCTTCGTACAGTTGGATTTTGTATTTTTGATCAAAAATTAATTGTTTGGGTATCCTGTCGTTTATTGCTCTTATAAGAGGGAACTCGCTAGCGAATTCCTCTAGCGACGAGGTGTGTTGTGTGTTGCTTTTGCTCCAGAGATTCAGTGTTTTAGGCGCATTGCTGTCACTACTGCTTCCTGCTGTACGAAGAGGTGAAGCGGTGGCAGTCCCAGCATGGCTTCTAGAGCTGCAGTCTGTGTAGTCCTCATGCAGCCTATAATTGTCATGCAAGCAAGTCTTTGTATGTGCTGTAGTTTGATTGATACTGTACTCAGCTTGGTTCTAGGCCACCAGACCACAGCCCCGTAGCGGTTGTCCCAGCTCTTCTTGATAGATTTAAAGGATGAAATCGTAGCTTGGCGTCGAGAGCACGCTTTTGGTTTTCTTACGTAGCGGTCAAAGGGTTAATACGTCTACGTCAATTAAAAGCGAATAAAAACCAATTTAAAAAAACAACAATGCATAAAATTTCTCATGTGTGTCGGTTTATTTATAGCACAAAATAAGACTGGGATTGCAAAATGTAATCATTCGATTTGCGAACTGTGATAAGGATGGCCAAAATGGGTATTAAATCATTAATTACGAATTTCGAAAACAGTTTGGGTTTCAAAAATAGAATTAAATGGTCAACTGCAATCCTAATTATTGGTTATCATATTTTTGGACTATACTGGTGCTGGCATTATGCTTTTCCTGCGAAGTTATTAACTGTTTTTTTTGGTAAGTGCTTAAATATTCCTAATCCTGTTCCTGGCTATCAAACATTTATTTTATTTGGCGCAAAATACAAAGACAAAATTGAACGAAACAAAAATGAAATCATTTCAATAATAATTTTTAGTGTGCTAAGTTTTGAATTGCCGAAAAATTGACTATAAAAATTAACGTAATACGAACGAGTAATGCTCTCTGAATGGCTAAACATTTTAATTTTTGACATTTTTAATGTTCATAAAGATTTTTTATTTTGAATCTTTCTCGTTTATTTCACGAAAACAATGATCTCGGATATGGGATAAAGTAATAGAAAAATACAAATTAGAAAAAAAAAATCACTAGGATTAGCCTCCTGCAGCCTTCTGGTGTAATATTTACTCGAAGCAAGCTATTTTAGCTAGTTTTTTAGTGTTCGGAACCTAAGAAACGGCGTACGGTGCAGGCGCGGCGCAGGCGCATCGCTTTCATACGTTTTGTCGTACCGTTTAATTTTTTTTCGTACAAAATGTATGAAAGCGACGCGCCTGCGCCGTGCCTGCATCTTACGCCACTTCTATGTAATTCACGCCTAAAGGGTGCCAACAGGACCCTCTTACTAAGTCTACGCCGTCCGTCCGTCCGTCTGTCTGCCATAGGTCTTTTTTTAAATTGTTATAGAATTATGTGTTATTATGGCAAGTATTAAAAACAATAAAATGTATAAAACAAAAGGGGGTCAAAAAGAAATTAAAAAAAAATGAAAAAAATAAACTCCATAGAACAAAAGATTTAACCCCATTCAAGAACAAAAGATTTTTTAGCTAAACAGTCCACATATCTCGGTATATCTTTTCTAAAATTGCCTTATTTTACTGACCTCTTTCGTGTATTGCGGGAAAATTGTACAAGAATCTGGAATGAGTACTTTGATGAAAGATCTCTCACTAAAGGTATATGGTATAAAACCATGCAACCATTTCCTTCCCGCTTGTTATGGTTTGGTCAGTCCAACCTTTCTAGACTTGATGTAGTGACTGCCTTAAGACTTCGCTCCGGACATATTCCATTGAATAGTTTTATATTCATGATGAAAAAGATTTCTTCCCCTAACTACGCGCAGTGTAATGTTGTAGAAGACGTTTATCATGTTTTGGTAGAATGTGTCCGGAACGATGTCGAGAGAAAAGAGTTCGAGAAAGAAAACAAACTTAAATTATATTCTGTTGGCGTGTGCAACAGTATTCTGGCTTCTCCTTTTTCCGAGGAGGCTAAAATGCTGTATAAAATTGTTGATGTGGCTATAAAAAATAGGTTATCCGAACTCGATTAGTATTTAAGTTCAATTTTTTGTATTTTCTTTTAGGGGTGGCATGGTCACTGCGTGACCAAACCCTTTTTTCTTTGTAAAATAAAGATTAAAAAAAAAAAAAAAGAACAAAAGATACATAATCTTTTCAATGTTTATTGTTTCTGCTCTATCTTATAAACGGTAACATCGGTAAACCGGGATTACTTTCAAATACAAGGGCGACATTGATAGTTACTAAAAATATTGCATTTGTGTATACTGGGTGTAAGGGACGGTGTACCGAAAACTGAAACAATGAATTCAGCCTATTATCGTATATTATTCTGAATTGAAAATAAGTGGAAATTTGGCTCAGTATTTTCCGACTTTTCAGATTTTTCTTTTCACAAATTTTACATGTCTCTGCTGTAAAATAAGCAATCCTATTAGGACACACAGCACGTTGCAAAAATAATATGTATTTTTTTATAAATCGGAAAATTTGAAAGATTTCGTTGATATTTTCCGCGGATTTACAATTCAAAATAATGAACCAAATTCGGTGTGTCAATTTTTGGTAACCTGTCCTTAACACTCAGTTTATTTACCTGCCAAAACACTTATTGAAATAGACAATAGAACATAGGCAAATTAGCAATTTCTGGGAAATTCGAAAAATTCCGAGAAAAAAACCCACTTATTTTCGATTCAGAATAATATACGATAATAGGCTGAATTCATTGTTTCAGTTTTCGGTACACCGTTACTTACACCCAGAATAACTCTGTGAAAACGTAACGTATGCATTTCAGGGCCGATTTTTCAATCGTCAGTTAAATTTAAACAAGGAATAAATATGACGGTTTGACATATTTTCTATAGAGAAGCTGTCAAAACGTCAAACTTATTCTCCAGATAAAAGATATCTGACGATTGAAAAATCAGCCCTTAATTTAATTATGTAGGCAATATTGACAGTTTTTTGATCGCTATATAGGTGTCTGCTATGTTACATGGCAAAGATAAAAAATATTAAATTACACTTCTGATTGAATAAAAACATCGATTTTTAGATTTCTCGATTGGGGCTACTTTGAAACTTAATGATAGAACAGAGATCATCAAAGTAGAAGTTCCAAGGTCCAAGTTTGATACGGAACATTTTTCATTTTTTTCTCGAAAACAATGCTCTGTATTTTTTTTTATTCGGCCTATTTGGTTTTATATACAAGGTTAGTCGGAAAGGGGGTACTAATCCGCAGGCCACTTAAAATATCACTGATGACTGTCTTAAAGCAAGTGTTAAAATTTAAAAATTCTGTAAATTTTTTTTCAAAGAAATATGGTTTTTATTGTAGTTTTTTCAAAAATTTGAGATCTTTGATCATCTATTTCTCTTAAACTGGGAATCACCTGTGGAGTACATAGATTATTTACGCATAAATCCTACAAAGTGAATACGGCACTCAAAATTTATCTAATGTTGTCGTTTTGCGCGTGTGGACAGGTGAGTTATTTTTTTCTTAATTTTCTTTTTATTTAACATGATTGTTTGAAAGATGTACCAAGTGTCCAAATTGAAGTGATCCAAAACCAATTATGAAAACCGACCTAAAAATATCGGGGAAACCATGAAAATACAAAAAAAAAATACGCGCTGTATAGAGAACCTCCTCCTTTTTTGAAGTCTGTAAGCAAAGGGAAGCCAAGATTTCCACCAAAACTAGGCTAGAACCAACAAAGATTACATTTATAATAAAAAAAAGACAGAAATTGTAGAATTGAATACGATAATTACAGTTCCGTTAATACTACACCAAACAAATTTTAGTTCGAGAAACAAATTAAAGATTCGTGTAATTCCTTCAAACCGCGTAACCTACTGGTTACACTGATTGACCCCGCATGGGTTTTTTTCAGAATCAACAAAAAAAGTTTTCAAAAAATGAACCATGATATTCTGTATCTGAGTTATTTTAGCGTCCCAAGTTAATTGACTGTATGGAGCGATATCGGACTAGTCGTGCCCGTCAGCTGTGTTGCCATGCCTTCATGCATTTAGGCATGGCATCGAAATTTTATAACACATGAAAAAAAATTGGGAAAAAAGAAACTTTTTTTATTTTTAATCAATCTGGATCCCGTGCGGGGTTAATCTATACCATTAATAGATCACGTGGTTTGATGGAATTACACGAATTCGCTTACATCCTGTGTAATTTGTAAGTTTGCATTCATAAAACACTTTTAATCATTTGTTCTGCGACTACTTAATATTGTTACTGACTGTACGTATGTCATATTATACATTTTTGATTTCAGAATAGCATTTACGCGTGGGTTCGGGATCATCGTCTCCACCATAAGTATAGTGACACAGAAGCTGACCCACACAATGCGAACCGTGGATTATTCTTCTCACACATCGGCTGGCTGATGATGAAGAAGAATGATGAAGTTATAAAACACGGCAAAAAGATTGATATGAGTGACATCGAAGGTGATAAAATTATCATGTTTCAGAAAAAGTAAGATTAAAATATTTTTTCTTGTATGAATACTCAGTGGCTGTAGACAAATGGCAATCGATGATCGCTAGAGAATAGACGAGCCCTTCCTCATATTGCCGTAAATATCAATAATTATTATCTCAACAGATACCACATACCATTAATTCTTATATTCTGCTATATCCTGCCGACATCACTGAACATATACCTGTGGAACGAAGGATGGAGATGTGCAGTGGCTTGGCAATGCATTATAAGATATTGGACGATTTTTCATTCTGAAATGACGGTCAACAGCCTCGCTCATGCCTATGGATATAAGCCTTATAATAAGTAAGTCTATATTAATATGGCTCAAGGTCACCCAAGGGACACTGGAGGGGACTACGATCGGAGTTTTCCTGCGTGATCATATCAGAAACTAGCTGTTGCCCGCAGCTTCGCTTGCGTGAAATTTCATGCTTCTTACTTCAAAAGTACCAGATTTATCATACAAACTTACAACACTTATTTCACCCCCTTAGGGGTTGAATTTCCAAAAACCCTGAAACACGTGTACGTTTATTTCTGACCAGTAACCTAAATATTTAATTTCATGCTTCTTACTTCAAAAGTACCAGATTTCTCATACAAACCTACAATACTTATTTCACCCCCTTAGGGGTTGAATTTCCAAAAACGCTCAAACATGTGTACATTTACTCCTAACCAGAAACCTTAATACTTAATGTCATGCTTCTTACTTCAAAAATGACGGACTTGCATACAAACGTTAATCATCCTTTTCACCCCCTTAGGGGTTGAATTTCGAGAAATCCCATCTTAGTGGATGTTTTCGTCACGTAAGGAACCTACTGTCCAAATTTCATATTTCCAGCTTTAGTGGTTTAGGCTCTGCGTTGATGAATCAAATGTCAGTCAGTACAAGTCTCTTTATATATAAGATGATGAGACCCGCAGGAGAATTAGGCTAAGCGTATGCTGAGACGCAGGTGACGCAGCGCAGCACAGTACAGATTTTGCTGCGCAGGGCAGGCGAGGCAGACATAGGCCACGACCGCATGCTGCGACGCAGCTCGAAGACACATTCGAGTTTTAACTAGTACAAAGAATAGACGCGTCAGAGTTGACGAACGTTTTTTTTAATAGTATGTATGATTAGTATCATACAAACAAGGTTCACAACGTACCTAATAATTCAATTAAATGTGCTGTCATTGCAATAAAATTCGAATTAGCGGTAAAAAACACATGTCGACATGCACGCGTCGCGCAGAAATCTGTGCCGGCACTACAACGCGGCGCAGGGCAGGACAGACGCATGTCTGCGTCGCACGCGCCTGCGCCGCAGCGTACGCAGGTCTTAGTACGTTCATACATTACAAAATCTGCTCTGCGCTGCGCTGCGTGCACCTGCGTCACTTAGGTACGTCTCAGCATACGCTTAGCCTTAAGGTAACCGACATAGCTCAAATAATCGCCAAACTTAAATGGCAGTGGGCGGGGCACATTGCTCGCAAAACGGATGGTCAATGAGGCCGAAAGGTTCTGGAGTAGCGACAGCATACCGTAAGGCGCAGCGTGGCTAGGCCTCCTACAAGGTGGACCAAAGATCTGGTGAAGGTCGCGGGAATCCGCTGGATGCGAGAAGCACAGGACCGGTCGATGTGACGATGCTAGGGGGAGGCCTATGTCCAGCAGTGGACGTGTTTCGGCTTAATGATGATATTAATGTGAAAGTTTGTAAAGATTGGATGTTTAGATGTTTGTTACTCAATCACGTAAACCCAAGTCATGGCTTTCATCTCCTTAAATCCTTTCATCCCGAAAAAAAGTACTGTTCCCGAGGAAAACAACAATAACATTCATAGATGGCGCCACGTGTCTTTCGAATCACGATTGAATTATATTATTATAGAAACTTTAGTAGTGTGTTAAGAGTTGATTGTCAAATTCTAAATTAACGCAAGCGAAGCCGCAGGCAAAAACTAGTAATTTATAAAAACAACTACATAAACACACCATACACACTTTTTATCCTTATTTTCCAGCAGGAAGTAAATCAACCTAACATAAAAATAATAATTTAATACAATTACAAACATTAGACATAGCTACATAAACAGATACATACAGATAAAAACGGAACGAAAAAGTAATAAAAAGAAAAACACAAAAAAAAACAATTACAATAAAATATACAATAAAATTAACATCACACATTCATTGAATCCATTCTAACTTATTCTAACCAATATTATAAAATGCGAAACTAAGTTTGTTTGTTTGTTACCGTTTCACGCCTAAACCACTGAACTGATCATCCTGAAATTTTGCATATACGTTGTCAGGTGTACAGAAACGGAAGGTACTCTAGTATCATTTGAACTTCGTCATCAAGTTCAAATATACGTCAAAAACAGCTTGCCTCTGAGAAAGAATCTCTTCCTAGCTCCTTAGTCCAATCTCGGTGTTAACGAGCGAAAGCCAATTTCACTACGTGATGACGTACCACACGTTTTGAAGCTTCAGCAGTCGCGTTAGACTTCAGATTTGCTTCAATGAGACGTCTTCTTTCTTTTCACATACTGACAAACAAAGTACAGGCCACCCCCAGGAAGCTACGGGACCGAATAGCAGCATTAGGTACGCCAATTTTTTAAAGCCTGAACCGGTTTGAACTTTTATAAACCGATCACCAGCGGCGCTAATTCCTTGATTTCTGCATTGTCCTCGTCTTCTAACGAAACATCCTGTCTGCCTGTACCGATGGAAGTTTTGAAGAATGACTTATTTATATCGATACACCCAGTGCTTAACTTACTGCACGATACGTATGACTTTCATCGATCACTGTAACATCGCTCGTAACTTTTGTCGCCAGGAAATTACTTATTTTAGTCTCTATACAATGTTTATTATCCGAATACAACGAATACACTAAGGCCAAACCATCACCACTTAGTGGCTCTACACTTAGTGGCTTACACATTGTCGAATGGTCGCCGGAGACTTGGGTCTCTTGGCGAGCAAAACAAAAGCATAGTCGCCCGGACGACCGGCGACCAAGTGCGTAAACACCTATTTAAACTATAGAAAGTCACAGTCACCGTCGACCAAGTCTCCAGCGACCAGTCGACAGTGCGTAATGGCTCATAAATGTGATTGACTGAGATGAGCAAGTTACAGATAGAACCTGACTGTGGTTTATTCCACTTTGATCACCTGGGTGAACAAAGTGGAATTTCTAGTGTCTTCATTTCACCTCGGATTTATTTCACCTGACAATATCACCCAGGTGAATTAGTGCGACGTATTTGGTCTCCTTTGTTCACCTTGGAATTAAATCACCCGGGTGAACAGTTGCGACTTATTTAATTAATGTTGAGGACTTTATTCACCCACATACAACATTACCATTACCATTAAAAAAAGTTGCTTATCGATAAAACTAGAATTACTTTGTTCAAAATTTCAGAAACATCATACCGGCAGAAAATAGATTCGTCGCGACCGTCACCATTGGGGAAGGTTGGCACAACTACCACCATACATTTCCCTACGATTACAAGGCAGCTGAATACTGTGATCCAATGAACTGGTCTTACTGGTTTATAAGATTTTGTGAAAAGATGGGTTGGGCGTACGATTTGAAAGAAGCCAGCCCAAATATGATAAGCTCAGTGATGAAGAGAATAGGTGATGGAAATGAAACAGATAATTTTGATAAGAGTGATTAAAAATTAAAGAAAATGAAAAAATCTTGTTTTTTTTTTAATGTTTTAAGTAGGCAAACTACCTACCTTGCGGCACGGCGCCGGCGGCGCATTTTCATAGCACATTTTAAGACGGACACCAAATGCCTCGTTTGTTTGTCTTCATGTTTGTGGCGAGGCATGTGCTACGCACAGGCGCAGTTTCATTTTCTCAGTCGAGGCGTGGAGATCCACCCACACACCTCGAACGTGCATGCGCAATTACGTCCACACCTAATGTAATGCTCGCACTGAGGCGCTTTGATCTTGAAGCGTTTGCCGACATATGTTGGCTCGCCCTCGCACGTGCGTAGCACATGCCTCGCCACGAATATGAAGGTACACACCTTGCGAGGCATTCGTTGTATGCCGTTCGCGGCGCATGCCTCGCAAAGTCTGTATCCACCTTTACTCGCTCCGCTACATAGCTTAGCATCAGTGGAAACGGTCACATAGTTTCGTAGCTTAGCTTTTACATTCTCGCAGCATAGCTGAGGTTTCTAAATTGGGGTTTCGAAATCAAACGTCTATCATATGAAAGGGCTTCATTTTTACATTACAAAATATATTTTTATTTTCATTTAGGCCGCATAGTTTTAGAGTTGTGACCAAAAATGTCTGTAAAAATACCATTCTCCCCCTAATCTCCAAAGATTACGAAGCAAGTAATCTCAAACAAATCGAGTCAATAGAAGTTCATGTAAATATTGCAGGAAAAATAAAAGATATCAGTTTTTTTAATAAAAAGTAAGTTCAAAAACTAAAACCCGACTACTGAAAAATGAATGAAACAAGAGAATGTTATCATCTGAACTTGTTAGCCGTGGTAGTATGCCCCCTACCCTAGCAAAAAAATACATTCTAACAGTAGTAGGCGATCATAAGCTTTGGAGCAAAGTAGCATACGACCACGGCTAAATATCGAAACCGATTCAGCGCTTTTTGAAAAAATCAACAAAAAAAACTCAGATTATGTTTTGGTTTGTGGTTCCCTTCAGCAAAAATTTTGATGAGGACTTTCAATCTCTATTTTAACTATCACAGAAACATTAGCCAAGAACGAGGAAGGTTGTTTGTATTTGTAAGGAGCCGTCATGATAATTATATCTATTCTTAAAGAAAACTACCTAGTTGTTGGAAAGATTACGCAACCGTGTCATTTGAATTTGAAGCCTTATACCGTGAAATTTATGGCAGTTACGTAAACGTATTTAATAAACAACAGCGAAACGAAACGAGTTTTGAAAAAAATGTATAACATTTGTAATGTAATTAGTTTATTTTAACTTGATAGGGCTTGGAATTTATAATGTCCATCATTCGATTTGCGAACTCTGTTAAGAATGGCCATAATGGGTATTAAATCATTAATTACGAATTTCGAAAACAGTTTAGGTTTCAAAAGTGAAATTAAATGGTCAAATGTAATCATTATTATTGGTCATCACATTTTTGGACTATACTGGTGCTGGCATTATGCTTTTCCTGTGAAATTATTAACGGTTTTTTTTGGTAAGTAGGTACTTTAATATTCCTAATCCAGGGGCCCAATTCTCCTAAAATAAATCTTGATAAATCACAACCGAACCAAGGCCGAACCGTTCATCCAGACATTTCTCAGTTTCAAAAGATGTCGAATTGTTTGACACAAAAAACAAAATCAATCATTTTGAAATTTTTGACCTGCCTACTAACGTAGGTATTCATGAAAAATTTACTAACTTTGGATCTACGAGTAATAAAGTTTTTTATTTTTTTTACTTGGACCATTTTCTAATACTGGCTATTCATCTAATTCATTAAAACAATGATGTCAGTTATTAAATTTACTCATAAAAAAATTACTTATAAAAATGTACTCAGCTTTTTATTTATTTCTTTTTCCAACGACTCGCCGTAACAAATGGATTGAAATATTCACTGTAGAATAGGCCTCCTGCAGCCTTCTTGTGTAATATTATCCTTCTGTCTGTCACAGATCTATATCTTTTTAACAGTACTAGGTAGTCAAATGATTTTTTTACAGAATATTTTTTACTATAGCTTCTATCATAGCAAATATTAAAATTAGTAAAAAGTCTAAACTTAAACGGTCTCCCATATACAGGAAACAATGAAAAAGAAAAAAAAAACAACCTTTTGTTGTTTTTCTTGTCCTGCTCTATATTATAAACGGTAATACACACAAGCGTGAAACTTGGTATGATTATAGTGCATATTCTGTAGTTAAATAAAAAGAAGGAAAACCAGTGATGGTACAGAACCCTTAGTGCGCGAATCCGACTCGTATTTAGCCAGTTTTTTTTTTATTTCAGCTTTCGTAATGTTCGTTATAAGTGGTTTTGGAATCACCTGTGGAGTCCATAGATTATTCACACATAAATCCTACAAAGTGAATACGGGACTAAAAATGTATCTGATGTTGTCTTTTTGCGCGTGTGGTCAGGTGAGTTGAAAATTCTTTCTTTTTGTTTCTGATTGTATGTAACATGAACGTTTTAAAGGTGTTCAAAATGAAGTGGTTCAAAAAAGAATCACGTAATTGGCCTACAAATTTCGGAGAAATCCGAGTACATAAAAAATATGCGTGAATTGTTTGTATTATTATTAATTTTGAATTATTTATAATCATGCTATAAAACAGTTGCAAATCGATCACACCCCATTTATTTGTGTTTGAACGGAGGTGTAATATTTAATTTTACAATACCTTACGAAATTGTTCGTGCACACGTAATAATTGTTAGCGACACTACAATTTAATCGTTAAGGAGTGATTCTATCATTACAGTTATCGCTAATATTGGTATGTCAGGATTGTGAGCAAGGTAAATGTAGTAAATAAAACCAACATAGACTCTCCACCACTGAGAGTACTTATAATTGGGTTAGTGTTAGTAACATGAACTAGATCACAATATAATACTTTAGATAATTATTACAAGTTATTACAAGATCATAAAATAAGGACAAGCTAGTCAGATATAAAAGGTCAGACTTCTTCAGCTAATCTATACAGAATACTCTAGACGAGTGTTCCGTCGTACGGACCAAGAAGCAATCCCCCGGGCGCACCGAGCGAGCCGGTCTCCTCCCTCCAACGGGTAGTGGTGGTCCGATGTTGACGTCACGGTTACTTAGGCAGCGGACAACAGATGGCGCTCACTCCACGAAGTTCCCGACACGGCCATCCTGCAAGGCGCATGCCCCAGGCGCCCCACGAGTCTAGGTAAAACACTGAAACAAAACCATCATCAGAACTAGTTCTGCAAGTATGAACCGGAAGCCATAATACGCTTTTGAAACATCAGCAAATGCCCACTCTTTTACAGTTAGGTCAATTGTACTTAAAGGGGCTATGTCACACTTAAGAGCCCTGGTTTTCCTAGAGCTTACCACTTGGAATCACTTGCATTTAAAGAGCTTTTCGCTGCACTTAAATGTACCAAGTTGTTTTCCAAGCTTTATTCACATTTGCTGGTGTTTCTATCCTGGCGACGATTATGGTATATCAAGGCCTAACTTCAGTGTCACCTTCGGACCTTAAACAGAATCAAATAATACAGTACACTTAATGGTTACACCTGATCACTCATCTTTGACTCATCATGTTACTCATGTGCATGTCCATGACCAAAGCAACATGAAAAGCATAAAAGAATGTTTGAATCGAATAGAGCCTGATATCTCATCGTCAGCCATCAAGCTCATCAACCCTAGGTTGAACTAATTGATATTTATTTCCGTATCAACCTGGTTGTATATTCGTTCATAACTTTTCATAACAAATATTAGATTTAAATATTTTCACTTCCTACGAAGCATATAACTATAAAAGCAAATAAAATACTACCTCAGATGCCTATAAGAAAGTTCTACTAATGTTAAACATCAAATTATAGTTATTCAATAAACTATTATTATGCAACAATAATTTTTAGGGTTCCGTACCCAATAAACACTTAAAATATTTCTTTGTTAAATATCTCAATGATTCACAAAGCCATAATACACATTTGAACCATCAGCAAATGCCTCTATTACTGCTAGGTCAACCGCACTCAAAGGGACTATGCCACACTTAAGTCCTGGTTTTCCTAGAGCTTGCCACTTGGAATCACTTGCATTTAAAGAGCTTTCGCTGCACTTAAACGTACCAAGTTGTTTTCCAAACTTTATTCACATTTGCTGGTGTTTCAATCATGGCGTAGATTATGATAGAAATGTTTTATTTAGTTTCGCAAGTAAAATATAAGCAATACTATATGTGAGGCTGTGTGGCTACTTCATTTTATTTACATTAATATATAAAGCACTGTATTTATTAATTATTTACTTTGAAGAGTCTTTGTGCCAAATTTCAAGTTTATAACCCCATGGAATAATGATTTTCATACAAACTTTCAACTCTTATAATTTCACCCCCTCATGGGTTTAATTTACAAAAACGCTCAAACACGTACTTCTATTTCTAACTAGAAACTTTAATATTTATTTCATTTATCAATTTATAGCATCACTCGCCTTGGATTTAGCCATATCATGGCATCACCCGCCTGGGTGCCAGACCTATAACAATTATCACCAATAAAAAATACTATTTCCGTTTTCATCTACAAAAATACATTTTAAACTTTTTTTTTTTTGTGTACCTTCAAAACTACTTTTTAATTTCAATAAACTATTTTGCACTATTCTGCAACAAGAATTATAGCAAAACCAATAAAACAAATAGGTTTTTTCAAGCATTCATTTTTACTGCATTTGTATTTATCAATTTATAGCATCACCCGCCTTGGATATAGCCAACTTATTTGGCATCATCCGCCTGGGCTTTATCAACATAAATACATTTTAAACCATAAGTAATAACAATCTAATTTTTAATTTCAATAAACTATTTTCCACCATTCTGTTACAAGAATTATAGCAAAACCAATAAAAACATATAGGTATCAATATTTTCAAAACATTAATTTTTTTACTGCATCTCATTTATTAATTTACAGCATCACCCGCCTTGGATCTAGCCAACTCATTTGGCATCACCCGCCTGGGATCCTGCTTTCTCAACATGGCATCACCCGCCTTGGATCTAGCCATATCACGGCATCACCCGCCTGGGTCCCAGCCCTATAACAATTGCTTCGTCATGTTCCAAACCCCGGTTTGCCATACCGGTTGGTGCCTCAGGTCAACCCTGGTTGCATCTCACGACAAACTCTAATGCGACTGCAACGCATTTATTTACAGAAACAAATATAGATACCATATTTTGTTATTTTACACGAATAAACACAGATATCATTTAATATAATATTTATTTTACTGGAATAAATACCCTTTGATATTATATTTCCTTCATCAAACTCCCTTCACACATAAGTAGGTAGTTATAATAAAATGGTTGCGACTCACCGGATTTATCACCTTTTCTCGGTCTCACCATTATAATCTCACTCGTATAATCAAGTTTTCGTCAGTCCGTCTACAGGGGAGTAAAATATTTACATGTGGGTATACAATCATAATGTGGACTGGTTTTTTCTTGTTCCACTTCTGATGTTAGCGACACTACAATTTAATCGTTAAGGAGTGATTCTATCATTACAGTTATCGCTAATATTGGTATGTCAGGATTGTGAGCAAGGTAAATGTAGTAAATAAAACCAACATAGACTCTCCACCACTGAGAGTACTTATAATTGGGTTAGTGTTAGTAACATGAACTAGATCACAATATAATACTTTAGATAATTATTACAAGTTATTACAAGATCATAAAATAAGGACAAGCTAGTCAGATATAAAAGGTCAGACTTCTTCAGCTAATCTATACAGAATACTCTAGACGAGTGTTCCGTCGTACGGACCAAGAAGCAATCCCCCGGGCGCACCGAGCGAGCCGGTCTCCTCCCTCCAACGGGTAGTGGTGATCCGATGTTGACGTCACGGTTACTTAGGCAGCGGACAACAGATGGCGCTCACTCCACGAAGTTCCCGACATAATTTATACAAGGTAGAAACGTTAAGTGTCAACAGGTTATTTCTTCGTCAATATAAAAAGTATTGAAAAACTTAGCTAATTTCAAAACTAGATTGCATAAGGAATAAAATGACACTATAATCTTTCTTTTAAATCAAATCACTTTTTGATCAAATTTGATTTTTACTACACCCATACATTATGCAAAAAATATTTTTTATTCGGTATTGTAAATTCTACATTAAAATCATATACTAAGTTATAAATATATAAGAGTTATAAATAACCAACGACATTTTCCACAACAATAAAAGTTATTTATTCTAACAGTGCGCTAGTCTAAGCTGTTAAAATAGAAAAGTAGTTAATAGTGAACTAAACAGCAGGCATGCAAATAACAGAGACAGCGGAAATATTAAACTAATTATTATAATCTAAAATTTAGAAGTCTTAGCTAAAATTAATTTTTAGATAAGACTTCTAAATTTTTGAGCAGAGACAGAAAAGGGTTGCTCGCAAGCTTGCGTTGTACGACAAGAACTTACTGCAAATAAAGGTCTTGCGCACGCCCTACGGCATATCGTTGTTCCAGAACAACGATATGCCGATACCCAGGTACTACATAGCTAATTTTGTAGCGAATATCGATACAATCATAAGTATTACACAGATCAAACAAGAACATCGTTTCCAACATAATTCGTCTAGACTTTAAACTATGCAGATTACACTTTTACAATAGATCATTGTAGGATGCATAAGTACGATAGCAATGAAAATACATGGCCTTTAAAAAAATTCTTTATACTTTTTCGATCATATCGGAATATTTACCATAGTGGGGACTCCATACTGAAACATCATACTCTAGCTGAGAGCGAACCAACGATTTATATAGATACAAATAGGTAAAAGTTCGGGTAAATATTGAAGCCGTTCTTATAATAAAACCGAACATGTGGAAGGCATTATTAAAATTTTTGTTAATATGGGAATCTAAATAGAGTTTGTTATCCAATAGAATTCCAAGATAACGGTCAATGGTTTCTCTTTTTAGATTTTCGTTTTAAAAGCGTAGAGACATAGTATGATGTTTTTATTTTTGATGAAACTAATGACATAACACTTGGATATACTAAGTTGAAGTTTATTGCGTGTACAGTATGCCGAGAACGCATCTAAATCTTCCTGTAAGAGAGAGCAATCACCGTGACTTTTAATAGACCTAAATACTTTAATGTCATCAGCGTACAACAGTAATCTTGAATTTTTAAAACATGTATCGACGTCGTTGATGAATAAAATTAATAGGAGAGGTCCCAAAATGGAACCCTGCGGTACTCCGGAAGTAAAATCTACAGTGGCAGAGCAGAAAAACCATTTATTACAACTCTCTGTGTTCTATTGCAAAAGTATGAATAGAACCATCTAAAAGGTCCCCACCCACGTATCCCATTAACGCAATTTTCTGCAAAAGCAGGTCATGGTCAACCTTGTCAAAGGCCTTCTTGAAATCAGTATATATGGTACTAGCTTTTGCTCGCGGCTTCGCTCCCGTTAATTTACGGATCCCTAATTTTTTGATCCCAAAATATAGCCTATAGCACTCAGGGATAACGTAGCTTCCTATTGGTGAAAGAATTTTTGAAATCGGATGAGTAATTTCGGAGATTACCTCCTACATACAAACAAACAAACAAACAAACAAACAAACAAATTCTACCTCTTTATAATATTAGTATAGATCAATTCGAACACGGGCATCCAAGTTGTTAAACGAATAATCTGCAAAAATCACCAGATTCGTCACGGTTGATCTTCTTTTGACAAAACCATGTTGCTGTGGTAATAAAACGTTGTGAAGTAAAGGGTATACTTTGTCGTGTACGAATCTCTCGAAAACCTTTGACAAAGTTGACAATATTGATATTTGATCGATAGTTCTCGACGTCATGTCTAGGTCCTGACTAGTAGACTGGGGTTATATTTGTAAGTTTCCAAGCTTGTGGAAATATCACCTGTGAAATAGATAAATTAAAGGGTTTTCGTGGGATTATTCTGTCAGTACAAAACCTATTAAAAAAATGACTGGTATCGTAATTTAGTTGTTATACATTTGATTCTCTTCTTTATTTTGATCGTGAAATCTTTTTTTTAGATTATTTTTGGCTCTTTTACAAAAACGTTGGTGGCGTTTTATCCATTTGGTTGCCAAGTTTCAATATCAGTTTAAAGTTTTATGATGTTACGTAAACTTATGGAATAATCGTCCAAACAGATTACTTTCCACGCTTAATGTATGGCCGCAGTGAAAATCGTATTTAGAATATAATGGCGATTTAATTTTGTCAAGATACTTATGTGATTTTATTTCGTGGGCCAGTTAGTTTTGATATTAGCTAAGAGTTTTAATATTTCCGTAAAAATAATATAGTAATCGCTTGTTGACAGTTAACGTTTCCAACCTGTGTAATAATATAGTATCTTTATTAGAATGTATAAGTTTTCATTCATAAAACATATTTAATACTTTGTACTACGACTACTTAATATTGTTGCTAGATTTTTGTTTTCAGAATAGCATTTACGAGTGGGTTCGGGATCACCGTCTCCATCATAAGCAAAGTGACACTGAAGCTGACCCACACAATGTGAACCGTGGATTATTCTTCTCACACATCGGCTGGCTGATGATGAAGAAGAATGAAGAAGTCAAAAAAAATGGCCAAAAGATTGATATGAGTGACATCGAAGGTGATAAAATTATCATGTTTCAGGAAAAGTAAGCATAAATATTTTTTTCTTGTAGAATGCTCTTAATAACCTCTCTTTATAAACTGTGGATTGCAACCAAGACTTGATCCAAGGCTCGGAACCGGATGCAAAAATATGGGTTAATAGCGGTTTCACATAAGATTTTTGTTCAGAACGAAGTCGGTAATCATTTCGTCATATAACTATCGCCCTGCGTTAACAGCTTGTTAATAACAAGTTTCAGAGATAATCAAGGACGAAATACCGGTTATACCGGTTAATGAACGTTTTCCTTAAATTAAACTTTATTTCAAAATAACGCTCAAATTACCGGTTAACAAGACCGAAACCGAAATATTGAGTTCTTTATGTACTTCACAGCTTCACTGTCTAGATAGCAGACACAATAGTTAAAGAATGCAGATGTTCATATGTGATTCACGGGACCGGGAAAGAGTTAAGGTACTCCGGTTCTTTATCCCGTGTGGGAACCGGCTAGAATATAAAATTTCCTCACCGCACGCTGGGAATAGACGCGTGTTGTAAGATTCAACTAAACCCAGCACGCTTGGTGGTAGGATCTATACGGTCCACCTGGCTAGCTACCACCCTCACATTAAAGTCCGGTGCCAAGCAGTTTACTGTGTTCCATCGTGTGTATGTGACAGCCAGAGGGGTATAGGGGAATCTCTCTATATCTCTGTTACTTGGATTCGTGTGCTCCATCTTAGGCCCTGTCTACGCTTACCATCAGGTGCGACTAGGGTCAAGCGTGACTAAGTCAAGTAATAAAAAAAAAGGTATTACCGGTTTGAAAATTTTACCGGTTTCCAAGCCTTGTCTTGATCATTTAAAACATGTACATTTTAAACTGCTTTGAATGAATATTTACGTAAATACCAACAATTATTTCAACAGGTACAACATACCACTAAAAATTATGTTCTGCTATATCCTTCCCACCACACTGAACATATACCTGTGGAACGAAGGATGGAAATGTGCAGTGGCTTGGCAGTGCATTATAAGATATTGGACGGTTTTTCATTCTGAAATGACAGTCAACAGCCTCGCTCATGCTTATGGATATAAGCCTTATAATAAGTAAGATTTATTTTAAAATATTACATTCTGTATACACTACTTTATCACACTGCAAAGTTTCACTGACGAACAAATTAGTCTTTTTTTTTTTTTTTTTTTTTTTTAATTTATTTTTGTTTAGGGTTTTATTTTCCTTAAAGGACACATCAAACCCATTGTACCATGACACATACATTATACACTATAAACATGAATAAAAAAGTACTATAAGTAACAGTAACTTAACAATATCCAGTTACTGAGAGAGTCGGTGTTGAGACTGTGGCAGTAGCTGGTAAAACATTTTCGCTATTTCAGATAAAGGATCAGCTAGAACCCGCTGAACAACTCCTACATCCATCCTATTAATGTTACACTTTCTCAGCACCGACTCCCTCTCCACCTCGTTCCTGACACACTCCATAAGCAAATGTTGGACATCCTCAATTTTCCCACAAATTGTGCAATTTGGCGAGTCGACCTTCTTCATTAGATGTGCAAACTTTGCTGACGGATAGTGACCGGAACGTAGTCTAAATGCTAATTTTAATAAAAATCTATTTAACCTAGAGTTTGAAAACCAGGGCACTCGAGGGGGCTCACACTGAATAGTTTTATACCATATTCCTTTTTCTTTACTGCGTTCATCAAAAAATTCTTTCCAAAGATTATGGCAAATCAATCTATATTTAGATAAAGTCTCCGAATGAAAAGGTGCAACATTTTTCGGTATTCCTTCTTTAGCAGCTAATTTCGCAAGTTGGTCAGCCTTCTCATTACCTGCCAAGCCTATATGTGACGGAACCCATTGCAACCTCAAACACTTTCCATTTTGATTGAATTTATTTATCCAATCCAAAACTTTGTAGGCTGTCGATACACCTCTGAAACCAGAGGCGCATCGAGCCACGTGCTGTAGGGCACTTTTACTGTCCGTTAAAATGACTACTCTGTTTAAATCTAAATTATCACAGTATGAAATAGCCTCTGAAATTGCAACAAGTTCCGCTGACATAATAGATATGTCATTGCAAATTTTGATACCTCGAGAGTATCTGTAAGTTGGATCATAAAAAGCTGCACCCATAGAATTTGCATTCTTTGATCCATCCGAAAATATTTTATGGTAACCTAAGTATTTATCATTCAATTCTTTGATAATATTAAATTTAATTACATTGAAGTTATACATTCTTTTAGGAATATTGATACTATCCAAATTTACAAAGATTACGCTACAAACATCTATGTGTGAGACCCAAATATTTAGATTAAACATTTCTAGGATTTCAAATGAGTGAATATTGTCTAATTTTGTCTGATTGTAGGCTGTTACAAGTAAAGGATTTGCCTTATTTGTCCAAAATGACAACCCACAGAGAGGGCTAAGTGTGTCTAATAGTTTCACAGATAAATTATTAGACCAAGAAAGTGCCTTCAAACAGTACTTAAATGCTAAAAATTGTCTTCTGACATGCAATGGCTGAATACACAGTTCACTCTCCATAACATGGATTGGTGAACTTTTGATGAATCCTCCTATAATTCTCAGGGCAACATTTTGTAGCTTTTCTAATTTATACAAGTGAGTCTTGGCGCAATTTCCGTACAAAAAACAACCAAAGTCCATTCGACTTCTCACTAGGGCAATGTATAGTCTACGTATAAATTTAGGATGAACACCCCACGATGATCCCGCTAAAAACTTTAACAAATTTAGAAATTTTGAGCACTTTTCAGTCACTTCATTTAAATGTTTTCTCCAACGTAACGATCGGTCCAACCACAACCCCAGATATCTCATATTATCTACCGATTGAAGACTTGTATTATTTATTGACAATTGAATTAAATGGTTTTGTCGTCCTCTACTAAATAAACAAAATTTAGATTTTCTGTTGGAAAGATCCAGTCCAATATCTTCGCACAAACAAATAATTTTATTAAGAGCAATTTGAATATTATCCTGACAGTGTTTTATATTTTTATCACTTATATAAATAACGAAATCATCGGCATATTGTAATGCATTAACGTTTTGCAACAAACCACAAAATTTATAAGTAGCTATATTAAAAAGAAGAGGGGATATCGGATCTCCTTGTGCTAACCCTCTATTAGTCCATCTAACTATACTCGTATCCCCACATTCATCCTTAATTTTAAGGTGTCTCTCGCTCAAAAATGAATAAAGGTATTTGCATATTTTAAAACCCATGCCCAAATCATCAAGAGTACTAACTACTTTACCAATAGAAACATTATTATATGCATTTTGGATGTCTAAAAAACAAGCTAATGTTGGTATTCTTCTAGTAAATCCAATTTGAATGTGTGTTGTCAGGCGAACCAAACAATCCAAACAAGATTGACCCCTACGAAAACCACTTGTATAAATTGACAAGATTTTGTGTTTTTCCACATACCATTCTATCCTCCTGGCTAACATACAATGAAAAATTTTACACACACATGAAATAAGAGAAATAGGTCTAATTTTTGAATCAACATTAGGTAGTTCATTATTTTTAGGTATGGGAATAATATGTATACTTCGCCATTGAAATGGGACATGGCTCTTTTTAAATATGAGATTATACAAATCAAGCAAATATCGTTTAACTACGCAAGGGAGATTATATAACATTGAATATGATATGTCGTCTTCGCCTGGAGCTGAATCTTTCTTTTTCAAGCAGCTTTGGAATTCAGAAAAAGTAAAATCAGACTCTAGAAGTTCATTAGCCGAAAAAAAAGCAGGACTGCTATTGACTACAGAATCAGGAGCAAGATCACACAAAAGTTCTTCTATTTTGTCCTGAGACGCATAGGATCTGACTCTATTGTACCCTTTCATCCATCTCATTTTATTCCAAACTTCTGAAACGGAAGCTCTTTCGTTCAAATCATTGCAAAAACTATGCCAACTTTGTGATTTAGCTTTTCGAATAAGATCCGTCGCCTCAACAGATTTTTGTTCCAAAGTTTTGAGGTTTTGTGGGGTTGGATTACGCCGAAAGATTTTTAAGGCCAATCTCCGTTGTGCCACTGCCAAAGATAGGGACTGATTCCAATATCGTTTTGGCCTAAAATTACTGGCGGGATTAACGCATATATTTACGTAAGGAATACTCTTATCAGCAGAATGAATAATATTATTAATAAAAAAGTCATATCTTTCTTGAACACTATTCAAAGGGGTTGGATTCGAAAATAATTGTATGAGAATCTCGCGATAACTTTGCCAATTCGCTAATTTAAAATTACGTTTTCTCGCTAACCGCAACTGATCCTCATAATTCATCGATATTTTAATCATTAGATGGTCACTACCGAGATTCTCATTAAAAACATGCCAATTGAAATCTATTGCAATATCTGTCGAAACAAATGTAATGTCAGGCGAGCTCTGTTGTAGATTATTGTTCACTAATTTTACTCTCGTGTAACTACCATTATTCAGAAAACCAAAGTTATTTTCCAACATTGTATCAAAAATATATGCGCCTCTTGAGTCACTCTTATTCGACCAACTGGAGTGATGGGCATTAAAATCTCCCGCAATAATAGTATTCCTTGAAAATTTTGAAAATAAATTGTCCCAATCAGCGTAGGACGAGTTTACAGAAGGCGGGCAATATATTGCTATAACATGTTTTAAATTATTACAATTGAGTAGCTTAATATGAATAACCTCTATGCCAGAATTAATTAATTGAATTGGGCGTGCCATCGCTCGTATAGATTTATGCGTCAATATCGCTACACCACCATAAGAATCCGATCTATCCCTTCTAAAGACATTGTATCCATGAACACTATATGATTCCTCCGAGTCCAACCAGGTCTCACTTATTAAGGCAATGTGAATTTTTTCACGATTTAAAAATGTATCAAGTACAATGTGTTTTGGCCGCAGGCTCTGTGCATTCCATTGACATAAATTGATTACGAATTTTTTCCTAAGCGTACTATCCATCAAAATAATTAAATATTCTCGATATAAACTCACCTCTGGTAAAAAAACTAATTAAAAAAGACTTAAATTCTAAGACACAAAGTTTTATAATCTCCGTACATTTCGTTTCAAAACTACTGTTAGACCTAATTATTTTTTCAAACCTGTTAATAAATGATTTCATGTCAAAACTTTTAGTATTTGCTGGTGTTGATTGCATGCTATTTTCGTTGACTACTTCCATGTGCTCTTGTGTATTACATTTTTCCTTTGTATTCTTCTTTCTCTTGCTTTTTTTTAGAGTAGTATTAGTTTTTGGATTGCTTATAATAATACTGTCTTCTCCTGAGCAGTTACTTATATCAACATCTTCCGCATGAACTGAAGCTGCAGTTGTTGTTATTTTACTACAACTCTCTGTAATATTATAATTACCAGAAATTGGCCCAATACTTCCAATATTTGTTGGTAATTCCTTATTCTCCTGGGCACTAATCGACATAGTGGCGTCTTGTTGCTTCTTTAAGTAAACTCTCAACGCTTCTCCATAGGTAATATTTTCAGACGTCATTATGTCACGAATGGCTTTCTCTTTAATGAACATAGGGCATTTCTTATCTAAGGCCATATGTGGTCCTCTACAATTGATGCATTTAAATATTGTAATTTCACAATTGACATGGCTTCCGCCACATTTTGGGCACAGCATTTTCTTTGAAGGGCAAAACTTGATAAAATGGCCGAATTTCCAGCATGCTGAACACTGAGTTACAGGAAAAGCGTAAGGTTGAACTTTGAACCGAATTCCATAAGCATATATATAGTCTGGCAGAGTAGGACTTAGGAATCTTAATCTCACTGTTTCGCTTTCTATCCATTTGCCTTCAGCATTTGTTCTCTTTAGCCTTTTAATATCTAATATTTTTTCTGAACTTTTAAGAACTTCCATTAATTCTTCCTCTTTCATTTCTAGATCCACGCCTTTTACTATCCCAAAAGAAATATGTTTTTTAAATGTATTCTCACATCGATAACCTAACTCTCGAAACTTAGCACAATTAAAGAGCTTTTCCGCATCTTCCGCACTCTCAAATTGAACTAAGAGTTTATAAGGGCTCTTGTATTTAATTCTTGAAATATTAAGATGGTTATTTGTCCCTAATAATTTCGCCATAGCCATCTGCTTAGGAAGTATCTCTAGAGAGGAAACACATATCTCATGTTTCTCGTCTCCTGAGACCTCCCTCATTATATTCTTTTCCACCGTAGGCATCTCCATTGAGTCACTTCTCATGCGTATTTTTCCTTTTTTTCTAGTAATCGTAATAAAGTCATTTTCGCTGTTTGATTCGTCACTCTGTTCTCTAGTTTTTCTCTTCTCGTTTCTCTGATCACCATTAAAAGTTGGGTTGTTCCAATCCATCGCCTTACTCAAATCATTCTCATGTTCTTTAATAGCTTCCATGTTATTCCTATTCTCAGCTAATAGATCAGTGTCTTCTTCACTATTTTCCTCCTCCATACTCACTTAATCACCAAATAGAAGGTAGACGAAAAAAAAATTACTAAACCGGTACGTACGCGCCGATAAGAATACGTCCGCTCTCAACACCGACCCGAGCGCGAGTGCAAATTAGTCTAAGAGAGATTACGCACTGCATCCGATGCGAATCCGTGAAAATACCGATCTAGAGTAAAAATCTCGGACCGAATTCGGATGTTGCTTACACACTATTCCGATCTCTGATTCAAATTCAAACAATTCAGGGGCCATCTTTGGCATATTCGTTTGACGTCTGATTTGAATCCGAGGTAATGCGAAAGCGTTCATACAAACAGAGCCCCTAGCATGAGTTTTTAGCAAAATCGAGTAGTTATCGTAACGTTTTTACCAGACGCAAACGAAGTCGATACTATAGTAAAGTATTTCGGCAGCATGAGTTCATAAAAACGTCTTACGTTAGCTCGTTACTATTACTACTCGATAGTTCTACTATAGTTAATATAGGCCGAGAATCCACTAGCGAATGGAATGGTTTGGAGTGAATGGTGCGTTCCGAACCCAAATAAAAAAAAAGTAAAATGTTAAAATATTAATATTTTGTATTACATGGGACCTAAACATAACGGCGAAACGTGGGTGTATACTATACACCTCTGCCAACCCTTCGGGGAATAAGGCGTGAAGTTATGTTATTAATATTTTGTCGGATTTTGTCAATTTTTGTCGTTTGATTTCGATCTTTCGAACGGTCCCGTCAGTGACGTTTATGTTTGACCTTGGTTGTAGAAAAATGTAAATAAACAATATTAATTCGATCAAATCTTTAGTTGTGTTATTGTGTTCGTTTTATTACAAAAACCTCGACAAGCACGAGTTACACCCAATTCCTCCTAATGGTGGAATGTATGGAAAAGTAAGTACATCACGTTATTCACCCATATTTCACATAAACCCATACTATTTATAAATCCCACATTTATCAGAGAGACGAGCCTATTAATTGAAAAGTAAGTTCCTCAATATAGATTCATGCTAGAATTCATTTACCTCAACATAAGTAGTGCGTCAAATAAAGTCAAGAATTATTTTCAAGTATCAATTTTATGATTTCAAGAATTATTACCTATTCAATAATAGTTATACATATAGAAATACTTTATTGTACATTGATAGGAAGAAAATAAGGAAACAACAAACACAATTAATCATTACTAGTAATAGGAATATAGAAAATAAATGTTAATTCAAAACCAGGCTTACATAGTCACTACAATAGGTGTTTTTTTTTTTTAGAAATGGAGACTTTTCAATACTCTCTTCGGGCCCCGAAGACGCTAATGGTGCAGTGAATGTTGGAAGGAGCTCACTACCATATTAAACAGTGAAGGAGAGGGCAAGACAGCATCGGAAGATAAGTGAAGGAAAGTGAGTACCTACGTGATGACAACAATATTATTCTGATAGCACCCGGGACCAATAGCTTAACATGCTCTCCGATGCACGGAAGGGTTTCAATGTGTAATCAATGGTCACCCAACCACGGACTGACTGTGGCAAGCGCAGCTTAATCTTGCAAATCATAATTATGATCCACACGGTTGTTAATTAGCCACGAGCCCCTCCCTTACACCATTTAAACTACTTAGTCCTTAAATTTGGCAGTTAGGTTCCTTATAGGGTGTAGGCATCCAATAAGAAAGCATTCAATAAAAACCCACCCCTAAGAGGATGAAATGGGGTTGGTAGGTTGTATGTGAATGAAGTCACAGAAATAAATAAATAAATGATTAAATCTGCCCTATGCACCACATTATTAGTTTTTATTATTATGTAACAATATAAATTTCTATGTGACAGGTTGCGACAGGAGTTGCAGCATCTGCTTATGGTGACATGGCCGTGGCGGCAATCACAGACGCTCATATAATTGGTATGCACCTATCCAGAATAAAATTTAAAAAAAAAACTAGATTCAATATGATCAATGTCTACTCTTCTCTACTGCATTGCTCAAATCAGGCATCATCTTTGTTACATTTAATTTTACTATCTTTTAAATTGGACTTAGGTAATATACAACTTCTTTTGCCAACAGGTGATGAAGAGTGGAACGTTCCCCATACTAGTTTTACGGAACAACAGCACCACCTAGACATGGTACATTCAATCATACGTCGCCTAGGCCAACCACCAGCCAGGTCAATCGTTCACAACGAATGCAGCAGCAAAAAAGAAAGAAGTAAATGAAGAGTGTAGGAGAGATTTTTGTAAGAATGGAGAATAATGCCCGGGAAAACAATAGAGAGTGTGATAGGCCTAAAATGGAGAGAGAGAAGATTCATAATAATTAAGATTAGTCACCTCTGCTTGGCCCTTCGGGGAATACAGGTGTTGTGTGTTAAATAAAAATATTTTTTTAATCAAAACAGTTCTTTTATTTTGTACTATCTTATTTACAACATAATTCAAATAAAAGTTTTTTATTTCGAATAGGCAGTACTTGCACTTGGAAAACGTTTCGACAATTTAGTTGCATGGTTCCAAAAAGTAGGTCCTATGGAGAAGAGCTGACAAGAAACTCCATGAATAGTCTTTTAAAATAATTTCATGTATATTCGGGTATTGTTACAATGTAGTGCTTAAAACTATGTAAAAACAATGTAGGTTAGTGTAATGTAAAAAATATAGTAACAATAATTTACATTGTCAGTACATTAAATATTTTTCAAAAAACAATATTAAGTACTATCTTAACAAGGAGATTTTGGAGGATTTGTTTTTTTTCTGTTATTTATAGATTTACATCTATATTCAACAGAAAAAAATCAAATCCTAATCCTACTAATAAGTAAGGCCCTTAGCACTCAACATCTAATTAGGTCATCAGATGCTGGTGGCATCTTGCTGTGTAGAAGAAGAGGCTTCGGGTGTTTCCATCACTAAATCATTTGGGTCATATCCATCTGGGTCAGGAACTGCAAATTGAAGATCCAGGTTGTGTAACATACAACAAGAGAAGTATAATTGGCTTCAGGGCTTCCTTCAATTGCATTCAGGATAGGTGTCATCATCCAAGGTCTTTGTACCCAGAATCACCTGTAACAAATAAGGCTTATTTAATCTAGTTTCCAGTGAAGTTACAATATTTCAGTAAATGTACACAATATTAAATATTACACACCTAATAACCACACTTGCTCATTGTTATTATTATATATTACTGCAATTGCTGCATGTATGTGTTGACCTGGCTATTTTCCCAAATAAAAGTGTTGTGCGTTGCTCCACCATATTTTGGGATTGACATTTAGGATTTTGCAATCACTATCACAAACCTGTTGGAAAATATACATATATTTTAAATCTTAATTATTGTGGATAGTACAGTCAACAACAATATTTGAAAGTTTATAAACTTACAACTTGCACATTCAGGGAATGAAAATGCTTTTGACAGTAAAAAAGATGTTCCACTTCCTTTTTTGGCCTGAATAAGTGGATATGGGATCCATCTATGCAGCCACAGACCCTGGAATTCCAAAGTTTCTAAAAAATCTGAAAAATTCAATCACTTTACATATTATGTACTACAAGTGCAGCCTACCTACTATATTGAAATTAAATAATTTTAATATTGTGGCAATGACAATACCTTTGTCTTCAAATTGCTTATCTACACTTATCCTAAGGTCTACTATGCTAATTATATGCCCCAAAACATATTTACAATAATAAAATATTTCCTATTTTTATCATGGTTTGTTTACCTTTTTTAATCCCTGTAACCTTGTAAACTATTATGGTTACATTCATCCTGTCTTCACAGAGGGTTAGTATGGTTCGTAGTTTAACTGATGCATACCATGATATCAATCTTAACCTTCCCAGAGCCGAAGTTATCACCTCCAAAGTGCGAGGAGGAAACTTAACATTTAAATTTATATTTACTTTATTATCTACATATTTTGTTGCTTATCATGGTATGTACCTATCGTGATTTACATTGTGGCTTATTATATATATGTCAAGGAGTCTAATTAACAAGTCATCTAACTATTAATCAAGTAATTAACACCTAAATAACTACTATTTCCATATAAATTACACATAAAAAATACTTATAACCAAGGTAACCTAAACGAAAGGACCCATTCTTATCAGCCAATACCTAAACTGGATATTAACATTATTCTATTTACAAATGAGGTTGAATGTAGGCTGCTAAGTTATTAGGTGTTACTGCCTTTACCTGATTCATTTATTATGCTGTTGTGCACACTTTGCTTTATTAAGTCTCTATCTGCCCTTGAAGTAGGAAACTTAATAAAGTGTTAGCCACTGCTGGGTGGTGGGCTTCAGTAACTTCAGAAACATCTTTACTGACGGTAGTTTGCCCCAAGTTCTTGCCCATACCAACTATGCGTTGGTATGAACCCGTGGCATAAAATAATAAAGCACATAACACCTGAAAGAAACTTATATTGGTATATTGCAATAATTATATCGCAGTTTTAATAAAATATAATTTGGTAGTACCTTATGCTCCAAAGTTATCCTTTGGGACGACTTGAGACCACTTCTGCAATGTAGTTCGTTACAAAGGAATTTAAAAGCTTGTTTGCTTAGCCTGTATCTGTTTTTAAACTCATTTTCATTAATGTCTAATGGATCCGTCATATTACGAACACGAATCCGTTGTTCAATCAAGCTGTAATAAGAAGAAAAGAAAGAGTTACATACAATATGTTACAAAAATGGTTTACAAAAAGAAATTATTGCTTGTGTTTGTAAACATAAAATAAGTTGTACCAACCTCACTTCACGTCTTCTTTTCTTGTTCTAGCCTAATTAAACGGAAGGCAAAATAGTAATAGCCGGTGTGTCTTCCTCTTTGTGCCATGCCATTATTTATCATTTTAGGACAATAACACTGGTAAATGATGGTAAATACTTTTGTAGGTTAGCTTTCTCACTAAGAAAAAGTCAGTGAGACGGTTTCCGTATTCGTGTCGACCGAAACTCGAAACGTAATGTCAAAATGAAAACTCATGCTACCGATTCTCATACATTTAGCGCATTTACGTCAATTTACGTGACCGTAACTATTCGAAGTCGATACGAAAGCGGTTGTCAAAAACTTGTGCTATGGAGTGTTTAGTTCCAAATACGCACACGTGGCGCTAGTAAAATTGCCATACAAAATTTGTCGCAAACGAAACGATAACGTTAACTACACGATTTCGCAAAAACTCGTGCTAGGGGCTCAGTACTACGGCTACTTCGATCCGTCAATTGTTCTTCCGAATTAGAAACTCACGCTGTTACGCACTGCATCCGATCCGAATCCGTGAAAATACGTTCCGAAATTATTCATAGAACTATTTGTATGATAGTTTACGCACTAGATCTGACTTCCGTCATCCGATTTCTCTCCGTCATCCGTGAGTCTCCAATTCGGAAGAAATATTGACGGACCGAAGTAGCCGTAGTACTGTTTGTATGAACGCTTCCGCATTACCTCGGATTCAAATAGGACATATGCCAAAGATGGCCCCTGAATAGCTTGGATTTTGATCAGAGATCGGATTAGTGCGTAAGCAATATCCGAATTCGGTCCGAGATTTTTAGACTCTAGATCTGTATACTTACGAATTCGGATAGGATGCAGAGCGAAAAGCAGTATCCGAATTCGGTTTGAGTTTTTTATATTCTTATTTTCACGCATCCGGATCGGATGCAGTGCGTAACCGCTATACATTACGGCTGACGTATCTTGGCGAGTCTGAAGTTATTTGTTTGGCTGCGCAATGAATCTTTTAGTAACGAAATTGTCTACTGCGCAGCTAATCAGCTAACTTCAGACTCGCCAAGATACGTCGGCCGTATTGTAACTTGGCGTAACTTTGGGGTGCATGAAAAGAGCCTCCACGAGTCACGATATTTCAGTACCTCCTGGCGCGCACCCTGGGCAGTCAGCCTCGCTACCAACCTTGCTGACTGGCTAATCTTTTCACCACAGTATAAGCTATTTATATATATAGAGGAGCTCGTGACTAAAATAATTACAGCCGCATAGACGGATCTTCCGGGTTAAGCCACGTTGCCGAGGTTGGTCTGTGAATGGGTGACCATTTACCATAGCGAGTTTCCTCCGTGCCTCGGAAAGCACGTAAAGCCGTTGGTCCCGGCTGTCATTTGTAGATCTTTGACAGTCGTTACTGTTGGTCAGAAGCCAGAAAGTCTGACAACCAGTCTTACCAAGAGTATCGTATTACCCAGTTACTGGGTTGTGGAGGTCTGATAGGCAGTCGCTCCATGTAAAATACTGATATTCAGCTGCATCCGGTTCGACTGGAAGCCGACCCCAACATAGTTGGGAAAAGGCTAGGCAGATGATGATATATAGCTCGTAGCGTAGCTAGCGTTTTTACACTAGAGAAAAAGAACATTAATGACTTTTTCAAAATTTCAGAAACATCATACCGGCAGAAAATAGATTCGTCTCAACCGTCACGTTTGGGGAAGGTTGGCACAACTACCACCATACATTTCCCTTCGATTACAAGACAGCTGAATACTGTGATCCACTGAACTGGTCTTACTGGTTTATAAGATTTTGCGAAAAGATGGGTTGGGCGTACGATTTGAAAGAAGCCAGCCCAGATATGATTAGTTCAGTGATGAAGAGAATAGGTGATGGAACTGAAACAGATAATTTTGAGAAATATGATTAAAAATAAAAGAAAATGTTAAACTTTAGTTTTTTTACGGCCCACCTGATGGTAAGTGGGTACCGTTGCCTATATACCTATACCTACAACACAAAGACAATTGCTGATGCCTTGCCAACCTTAGAGACAAAATTGGAAAGTCTTATGGTGTGTCCAGACCTGGGGAATGCACCAAGAATGCGCCGCTCGCGAGCCGCTTGCTACGCGACGCACGCGAGCGGTGCAGGGAGTGCGCGTGTGCTGCCCGCGGTTCTCCTCCCTTGCCCCGCCCACATGTCAGTAATCTCGTTGTCAGTAATAAAATAGCCGATGCTGCAGGAATTATGCTAATGGCAGTCGTATGTCCGATATCTTCGGAAGCAAATTCGCAACTGAGGCTCATAGTTCAAACGCGAAAGAAGCTATGTGCGCACGAGCAGCGCGCGAGCTGCACGCGCCTCTCGAGCCTTGAAGGAGTTGCACTATACCGGCGCACCAAACGTAGGCTGTAACCGCACGCGAGCAACATGCACGCAGTTCGCAAGCGGCTCGCGAGCGGCGCATTCGCGGCGCGATCGCCAGGTCTGGATGCGTCCAGACCTGGCGAACGCAAGAAGAGAATGGCGCTGCGCGCCGGTGAAATTACAGGCACATAATGGTGCGCCATTATGTGCCATAATTATGTGCTTGTAATTTCACCGGCGCGCGGCGCCATTCTCTCTTGCTTGGTGACTTGTTTTTTTTAAATAGTTTTTACTAGCTGACCCGGCAAACTTCGTGCCGTCATATTTTTGTTATCAACTGCTGGTTGAACAACTGAACGTCAACCTGTCAATGTTTTGTCAATATATTGAAGATCTCTCTCAGTCTTCTGTCTCATTCAATCACTCACTTTTCATACTATGAGATTTTTAGAAAAAAAGTTTTTTTAAAATTATTATCCATGTATCTTTCTTTCTTTCTTTCCTTCGTTTTTTCTTTCCTGAAAATTACAAACACAACAGAAAAAAAATATCGAAACCGGTCCAGCCGCTCACGCGTGATGCCGTGCCGTGACCAAGGGAAATAGGGATTCTTAAATACAACGTGTTACAAAAATACCCGTAAAGCCGAAAGGGGATTAAAAAGTCCCTTGTAAAGAGTCTATTGTCAATATTTTAAAAGAAAAGGAAGACACAAATAAAAGGAAAATCATAAAATAAAATCATCACTGAAATGCAACTCTGAAAACATAAAAGTAAAGAGTAGACTACCCAGAAAGTTATTTACATTCTTACCTAATTTCCTCTGAGAGGTAAATGACAACAACCACAAAAGATTATTTGATTAACATTTTCTTTTTTAAGGGGAATTATGTAACACGTATATAGAGATTTGGAGGAGCTCGTGGCTAAATAATTACAGCCGCATAGACCGATCTTCCGGGTTAAGCCACGCTTGCCGAGGTTGGTCTGTGGATGGGTGACCATTTACCATAGCGAGTTTCCTCCGTGCCTCGGAAAGCACGTAAAGCCGTTGGTCCCGGCTGTCATTTGTAGATCTTTGACAGTCGTTACTGTTGGTCAGAAGCCAGAAAGTCTGACAACCAGTCTTACCAAGAGTATCGTATTACCCAGTTACTAGGTTGTGGAGGTCTGATAGGCAGTCGCTCCATGTAAAATACTGATATTCAGCTGCATCCGATTTGACTGGAAGCCGACCCCAACATAGTTGGGAAAAGGCTAGGCAGATGATGTTGAGCAGCTACATAAAATATATTATAGAATATGTATACTAAGTGATGTAAAACATCATTATAGAATGTTCATTGAATATTCAATTTTGATTCCTTTCCCTACTATTGTTCAATGCGTTGTCGTAACTAATTCCACAGAACTGTAAAAATGTAAATGACACGCCTGGTTATAGGTCGCAGCGGACGCGTCGATAAATCATCATCTGCCTAACCTTTACCCAACTATGTTGGGGTCGGCTTCCAGTCGAACCAGATGCAGCTGAATTTTTACACGGTTTCTACGGGTAACCGGGAAGTTATTGGCGAGACCTGAAGGGTCTCCAGCCAATGGGGGGGGGGGGGGGAAGTAAAATACTTAACCTAAGCTAACTACTTGTACTACACTAACATCATGACTACCTGCAACAACAGCACTAAGGGCGACCCCTAGTGGGAGTCAGACCTCGGCTTAGGGCGTTGCTGGCGTGGACATAGGGGGGGGGAGACAGCTTGAATTATCGGTGTGACTGCGGAGTCTGAAGAGACGACCGGCTCTACGACGGGAGAGCTCGGTGAATCGTGACCGGCGGCGGTGGGACGTCGCGACGGGCGTCTCGTCGGAGGACGGTATGCCGGACGGCGGCGGACGTTGTGTATTGTGCTGGTCGATTTACTCGCCTCCTGGAGGAGGGTTATTTCGTCATCGGGTGATTTGGTCCCGTAGTAAAAGTTGTTCATAATGATGAGTACAGTGACCCCTTAAGATATCGTTAGTGTCTCACCAGCCATTCTGTATATTGTATGCTCTATCTAGCCTTTTCCCAACTGTCTTGGGGTCAGATTCCAGTCTAACCAGTTGCGGCTGAATACCAGTATTTTACACGGAGCGACTGCGATCAGACCTCCGCAACCCAGTTACTGGGCAATGACGATATCGTAAGGTTAAACCGGTTGTCAAACTTTCGGGCTTCTGACTATCCGTAATTACTGTCATAGGTATTCGTATGACAACCAGGACCGACGGCTTAACGTGCTCTCCGAGGCACGGAGTGGTCTCGATGTGTAACGAACGGTCACCCATCCATGGACTGACCGCGGCAAGTGCAGCTTAACCTTGCAATTCGTATGATCTACGCGGTTGTAAATTAGCCACGAGCTGAGGTGGAATTAAATGATAGAAAAGCTTGTCGTGAGATTTACCTGTGTACTAAGTAGTCTTGCTTGACATACTTATTATAAGTAATTCTATGAAAGAAAATGTTTCCTATAAAATATGCAAATCTCGCGACAAGCTTTTATATCATTTAATAAATTGTGTAATACATGTACTAAATTGATTGGTTTCATTTAATTTAAAGTTTATTTTCTTCTTTTTAGGGCAATTGTATAAAAGCTTGATTTTAAAAAGTTTTTTTTTACCTTAATTTATTGGATTTAATGTGACGTATTAGTTTTCGTGTTCTTCTCAGCAAGTCCTTTTTCATTTGATACTGTGGTAGTACAGAAAAAATAACTAGTCCGCCATCTGGGATGATCCGCCATATTGGAATTAGAATGACGTCATATAGCTAAGCACGCATTGTCATCCAAAATAAGCGTGTATACCCAATTTCAGCTCAATCGGTTAAAGATAACTGACTTAAAATTCAGTTGCAAGATTCCACCCGGACAAACATACATACATTGCAAGTTAAATACAAGCAGCTTGTAATAAGCTTGTCAAAAAGGTGATCACTGTAGGGAAAGTACCTTAAAAATTGTCATTTCATCAGCTTATAGATGTCCACTGCTGGCCATCTGCCTCCTTATAAACCAATACCGATAATGCTACAAATGTGGGCGTACCTTAATGTTATTTTTTGGAAAGGAAAGAATGTAAAAGGAAAAACATTTATTGCATTTTATTTTATTTTTAATCATATTTCTCAGAACTGTGTATTTCAGTTCCATCACCTATTCTCTTCTTCACTGAGCTTATCATATCTGGGGTGGCTTCTTTCAAATCATACGCCCATCCCATTTTTACCCAACATCTGATGAAGAAGGTAGACCAGTTTAAGGGATCAAAGTATTCAGCTGCCCTGTAATCGAAGGGAAACGTATGATGGTAGTTGTGCCAACCTTCTCCAAATGTAACTGTCGAGACGAATCTACTTTCCACTGGTTTGATGGTTCTGAAATTTATGGAAAAGAACATAATATTAATTGCGTCTGTCACACAAATGTGTTCTAATAAGGTCACGGCACATTATACTGGCACAGCAACTGCACAGCTGCAGCACGGCATCTCCTCGAATTTAGGCTACGGCTAGCCGCCAGCGCGCTAACTACGCGTCCTTCGTGAGGTGCAAGCTCGAAGTCCGCGCGCCGGCCACGAGGTGCAAGCTTGCAATCTGCGCGCCATGGAAATGCGTCCCTTGCGAAGTATGTGCGGTGTTACTTTGAATGATAGATTGAGAAATGCGGTGATAAGACAAAGTTGCGGTTTAAAAGATGATGTAGCGTAGCGACAAAAATTTAAAGGAGTATGCTTAGGTGCCTTGATCATGTTGAAAGAATGAGTAAGCGGCAATTAACAAAAGGAATTTATATGGCGAATGTCAGTGGAAACGCCAGTAGAGGACGCCTTAGAAGGACATACATCGATGTTATTTAATTTTAATTTAATTTATTTATTTAATTCAGGCATCAAGGCCCATAGAAAATATACATTACAATATAATACAATACTTCTAAAAATCCTATACATAAACAATATCTAAAAACTACTTCACACGTAAAGTCGGCGTCGTGTGTCGCGCGGTGTCGGGTATCCGGCGTCGGAATCGCCGGAACACTACACCTCTCGGCCAAAATTCTTCCTTCGTGAGGGTCGACAGATGTTCAGTCGGCACCCTCACCACAAACGAATTGAAATTCACGCTGTGGTGAGACTCCAACCGCTCGACCCTCAGATTGAGCTTGGTCTTGATACTGATGTACTCTACAATCTCCGCGACCTTTGTAGAGTAATGCAATCGGGACACGTACAGTGGCGTCACTGGTACAGCAGGACGCAACAGGAAGTTCGGCCCGCTCGGTGCAGTGCCGCACTGGTTGCGACAAGAAGGCTTCCTCTTCTTCTTCTCCACCTTGACAAAGCCATCTTTATCGCACGTGTCTTTTTCTGGCAGATCCTTGTGCGTTGATTCACAACGCCTCTGCTTACCTCCTTTAGCTTCTTGCCGCTTGGATTGCGACGCAGCAGGTTTGCTAGTGGCGACAATAGTAGCGTAGGCACGTTTAGGGGTCGACGTACCTACACGTGTCGTTACCTCTGCAGGTGTTGAGGCAGGGACGGCAGGTTATTGGTGATGTTCTTAAAAAAAGACTGATGCTTAGTACTCTCAAACGGCGTGCGTGTATGACAAGATGTATGAACGTTGACGAAGCGAAATAAGTATGTAAGGATCGTAGCATGTGACGTTCTGCAATGTTTGCCTACCCCCGTGGGAAAAAGGCGTGAGTTTATGTATGAGTATGGATATAGAAATTGTCAAAGGAGTCGTGTGACTTAGAAGAAACTAAAAACAAAAAACTGTACAATTTCACGCCAACTATTCGACTGTTATGAAATTCTTGATTGTTTGGTTGGTATGGCAGTTTAGTTATACAAGGTTGGTCGGAAAGGGGGGTACTAACCTGAAAAGGTTTTAAAGAACCCATAATAATGAATAACTTTTGTTCTACAACTTTCCCCAAAAGTCAATAGTTTAAGAGAAATATCTGTTTGAAGATTGTATAAAGAATCGCTTACAGAACCGACCGCTAGGACGCGAAAAGCGCGTCCTAGCGGTCGAGGAGTCAACATATCCTGAGGATGCCCCGTGCAGGGGCGAAACACGTGTCGTGTATTGGTTTGGTTGCATGTTGCATTATTTTTTCACTCTTTCTGCATGTGCATAAACTTGTGGGCGGGAGGGTGGTGCTGCATACTGCATCCAAACTAGCGATCTTGTTCAGCGGAATTAAAGCTAGATATTGTATTTGTATTTCTGTATGTCATAGATTTCCGCAAAGTAACGCCTGATTCCATCATTTATCTTAAATAATCGCTAACATCTGTCTATCCTCAGCTATGATCAGCTGTGTTTACATTTAAAGTCATGTTTGGGGTCACAGATTAGAAGGTTCATTTTCTGAATTAGTAAAAAACATTAGTAAAAAATAATATATTTAAGGAAATAAAAATTAACGAATTTTGAAATTTTAAAACTTGCTTCAAAACCGTCATCAGTGATACTTTAAGCGGCCTGCGGATTAGTACCCCCTTTCTGACTAACCTTGTAGATACCTGGGGCCTAATTCTCCCAAAATAAATTGTTGCCAAACGCAATCGAACCACAACCGTCAGTCAGTTTTTGTTTTCGAAAACTTTCAAAATGATTGGATTTTGTTTTTTGTGTCAAACAATAAGACAGCTTTTGAAATTGAGAACTGTCTGAATGAACGGTTTGGCCTTGGTTCGGTTGTGATTTTTCAAGATTTATTTTAGGAGAATTGGGCCCCTGATGGCGAAAAATATATTATGTAGACTTACTTGTTATATGGCTTATACCCATAAGCATGAGCAACGCTGTTAACGGTCAGTTCAGAGTGTAAAACCGTCCAATATCTTATAACGCATTGCCAAGCCACTGCACATTTCCATTCTTCGTTACACAGATAGATGTTCAGTGTTGTCGGCAGGACATAGCAGAACACAGTTATTAGTGGTATGATGTACCTGTTAAAATGATTTTATCATTTATGCAAACATAATGCACTGATGGCGAAAGGGAGAAAGAGGTGAGCGGGCAGCAAGATTACAACTTCCAGTTGATTTCGGTCAGGAGCTGGCCTTAACCCCACCAGGGGGTCTACTCCCTAAGCACGAAGTCCGTGGTATCGGCCTTAGTTACGAGCGTTTCCTACTCCCTATCACCTAAGGACATACGATTATTTCGGGGCCCGAACTAAGAATGAATGACAACACGATTTGACAGTTGTCCCTACTACCGATGTGTTTTTGCCTGTCCGAAAAGTTGAACTTGACACTTGTTTTGTTCACTCCTACGTTTCGGGCTACTTTCGGGCGGGCGACTAACTTCGTTGACGGAGTTACGGAGTAGGCCCCCAGCTTTTATAGTTAGCACTATTTTAATTCCTAGAACGTTTCAGCCAAGTTGTGGGTTGAACCCAACGGTAATCAAGTCAAAAAAATTAAATTCTGTCACTACAGTAGCAGGAAATAGGTTTATGTAGGAAATAGGTGTATAGGTGACCAGCAGTGAGTCGACAACAGCTGAGAATGAAGGTACAAGTCCGAGACGGGCTGCAAACTGCAGACTGCAACCACAGACCGCAAGTCGCCATCGGAATAGCGCCTTTAAGGTGTGCACTTTAAAGGTGCTATTCCGACAGAGACTGCAAAACTGCAGCCGCAGACCGCAGCCGCAGATCGCATCGCAAGCGAAACTACTTTTGCAGTTTGCGGTCTGCAGCCCGTCTGGACTTGTACCTTGATGGAGCAACAATATTGCTTTTTAAAAGTGGTTTTGCGTGTATTAGATGGCCAAATTATTATATAAGTAATCTGGAGTGAATAGTTTCTTACAGCGGTTACGCACTGCATCCGATCCGAATCCGTGAAAATACGTTCCGAAGTAGCCATAGAACTATTTGTATGGTAGTTTACGCACTACATCTGGCATCCGTCATCCGATTTCTATCCGTCATCCGTGAGTCTCCAATTCGGAAGAAACATTGACGGACCGAAGTAGCCGTAGTAATGTTTGTATGAACGCTTTCGCACTAAGTATCTCGTATTCAAATCGGACGCCAAATGGATATGCCAAAGATGGCCCCTGAATAGTTTGAATTTGGATCAGAGATCGGATAAGTGCGTAAGCGATATCCGAATTCGGTCCGAGATTTTTACTCTAGATCGGAATTTTCACGGATTCGGATCGGACGCAGTGCGTAAAGCAATATCCGAATTCGGTCCAAGTTTTTTATATCCGTATTTTCACGGATTCGGATTGGATGCAGTGCGTAATCGCTCTTAGTAGTCTGCAGACAATCGTGTTTTCTTTTATCACGTGACTGTATTTCTGATATGTCATTTATGTTGAGCCTGTCTATTCTGGCATCAACAGCGTTGTTCTAGTAAAGTAGATATGGTCACGTAATCCAATCATAACCTGGGTTTTCAATCGTATCTCCATGAACATTAGAAATCACAAATGTGTTTGCCAAGCGTAGCAATTCGGTACCTATTAATGTAAAGTATTTTTTTTGGTATTTTGAAAAAATATTTTTCTTCTATCTAGCGCTGCGACATCGCAATGCAACGGAGCAGTGTGGCTTCACGCCTAGTAGGAACACCTTTATGTTCTGTAAAAGAATTTTAAACTTACTTTTCCTGAAACATGATAACTTTATCATTTTCTATGTCACTCATATCAATCTTCTTGCCTTGTTTCTTAAGTTCTTCTTTCTTCTCCAACATTAACCACCCAATGTGTGAAAAGAAGAAGCCACGGTTCGAATCGTATGGGTCTGCTTCTGTATCACTAAACTTATGGTGGACACGGTGGTCGCGTACCCATTGGTAAATAGTATTCTGTAATCAAAAATCTATGTTAAGGCAATAAGTATAATCTTCTATATACAGGATGTTAACGAATTCGTGTAATTCCTTCAAACCGCGTTATCTACTGATGACACAGATTGACCCTGCTTAAGTTTTTTACAGAACCAACAAAAAAAAGTTTTCAAAAAATGAAACATGTTATTCTGTATCTGAGTAATTTTGGCGTCCCGAATTAACTGACAGCATGTAGCGATGTCGCGCTAGTCGTGCCCGACAGCTGTGTTGCCGTGCCTTCATACATTTATGCATGGCATCGAAATTTTCTGTCAAATAAAAAAAAAAACGGGAAAAAAAAGTTTTTTTATTTCAATCTAAAACCCGTGTGGGGTTAATCTATACCATTAATAGATCATTTCATTTGAAGGAATTACACTAATTCGTTAACACCCTGTATATAAAAATGAATTGCTGTTCGTTAGTCTCGCTAAAACTCGAGAACGGCTGGACCGATTTGGCTAATTTTGGTTTTGAAGGAAGGTTAAAGGGGTGAGAAAATATGGAAAAGTTGCGAGGAAAATAGTAAAAACAACAATTTTATTTTCCCATACAAACTGTTCCTACCTGTCAAACATTTGATGTTCGTCCCGTCGATACGGTAAACTCGGGTCCCCTCAAATTAAAGAACGTTTTCATTATGGGTTTTGAATCGACAACTTATTATCCACAATATTCTGATTATCGCGTATTTAGATTTAAAAAATGCAAAATAGGGTCACTATGACAAAGAATCGACATATTTGCTGTCAGAAATTTATTTTGTCACATGGTGGCATTGCAACGCATGCCGGGTACAGCTAGTCAGCAATAAAAGTAAGTGATGAAAAGGTTGTACACATATTCATTTACGAATGTGGATGGCTATAAGAAACAAGACAGACTAAAGAATAGATGGATAGATTATCTGAAAGATGATATGTCAAAGAAGGAAGTGAACACTAAGATGACGGCTGATAGAGATGGATTAAAGAATAAGATGTGTTGCTGTGACCACACGTAAGTAAGGGAAGGAAGATGATAAGACAGCAACATGAATAAAAGTTTTACATGCTTCTCACCTGACCAGTCCCACAATAACATAACACTAGAAATATTTTAAGTGCCGTATTCACTTTGTAGGATTTATGCGTGAATAATCTATGGACTCCACAGGTGATTCCCACACCAGATACAATAAACATTACGAAAGCTGAAACAGAAATCATGCTTATTAATATTAGCTCAGTCACCAGGTAGTTTTACCTTGTATAAGGTTGGTTAGTTGTATGTGTTATACATATCCAAAATTCAGAGAGTTTAGGTGATTTTATATGAATTTCAAATTTTCTACCACGAGTGAGTGACCTCTGCGCGATCCGCCATCTTGGATTAAAGACCCCAAAAATGACTTTTTATTTAATAATTTCTTATTTATGGGTGTTACGTCATAAAAAAATATAGGAAATTTAATTCCCTACAGTTCTTGTCTTAAGCGTTTTTTTCTTATGCTTATACAAGTTTAGTTTTAGTATACACTAAACCTGAAACTAGTTTGTTCAGAATCAATAGGAGAATCGATTGTGTAGTTTTTACACCACATTATATTTTACCTTTTTTTTTCATAAATTTCAGTTCTCTTTCAATAGGTTTCTACGCATAACAGTGGACGGAAATAGACGCCTTGAGGCTTGAGACGGTCCGCTCGGTCAGTTTCCGTGTATGAGACAATCCCTGCATAGCACATCTCAGGCATTTCACACTTTAATATGGAACTTAACGCGACATAAACTAAGATGTAACTTGGAAATTTATTAAAAAAAACATTCATTCAGGCAGTTCTGATGAAAATCTTGTTGAGATGTCTCGGTTTTTGTATACAAGGTTAGTCGGAAAGGGGGTACTAATCCGAAAGGGTGTTAAAGTACACATAATAATGAATAACTTTTGTTCTACAACTTTTCCCAAAAGTCAATAGTTTAAGAGAAACAGTTGTTCAAAAATCTCAAAATAAAAACTCAAAAATCTATCTATCCTCACTAATGATCAGCTGTGTTTACATTTTAGGTCATATTTGGGGTCTTGAATTAGAAGCACCATTTTCTGAATTTGTGATCAGCCGTGTTTACATTTTAGGTCATATTTGGGGTCATGAATTAGAAGCACCATTTTCTGAATTTGTACCTAAAGCAGGGAATAAGAATTTTTGAAAAAACTAAAATAAAAATCATTTTATTTGGAAAAAAAAAATATCGAATTTTGAAATTTTAACACTTGCTTTCAAACAGTCATCAGCGATACTATAAGTGGGCTTCGGATTAGTATCCCCTTTCCGACTAACCTTGTATACTAAAAATAAAGTCGTACTTCACGACATATTGCACTTTAAAGTAGACAAGGATCACAATTATTAAACATTACTTAATTTTTATTCCCAGTTCAAAAAGAGGGGTGTTATATACGTGTGCGTGATCAACGACTGATCCTTCTCTGTAAGATTATAGGCCTTGGCCCAGCAGTGGGACTAGATTGTTGTACAGACGAGAGCACATCAACCTCCTACAATCTGTCTTTCTTTAATAGATTTTCATCTTTATCGCGAAAGCATTAGGTTCAAGGTAGATTGGGAAAATTGACAGTTTCGTGTAGCTTGAATTGTCTGTACATTTTAATAGTAATTAAATACCCTATGAGTGCTAAAAATTAAGAACTTACCAAATAAAACAGTTGATAATTTCATGGGAAAAGCATAATGCCAACACCAGTATAGTCCAATAAAGTGATAACTAAAGATAGTGATTGTAATCAACCATTTGATTTTGGTTTCAAAACCCAACCAATTTTCGAAATCCTTAATGACTGATTTGAGACCCATTGCGTTGTCTTCCACTAAAGTTACGGTTCGAATGATAACAATAAAAGTGACGATATTTTTTACTATAAGTTAAAATAAGTAGAAAACATATTTACAAAAAACTATTTTGTAATTGAAATGAGCTTGATTAATTCCAAAATTGAAATTAACGACAGTATTACTATGTATCTATGCTGCTATGAGGCCTACATTAAAAAAGTAAACTTTTCATGTCCGTATAAATATTTGAAAGCTAATTAATTCAAAAACTCAATTAAACTCAAAACTCATTTATTCAAAATAGACTTCTTTTTGAACGTCAATGTTACAATAAACAACTCACAAAAAACCCCTCGCTTCACCACTGCCTAGTGTTTATGCTGTAAAGAAGAAACGGTGCAACAATCTCCCCAGCAACAGTTCTGTCTGTCAGGTGAATAAATGAAACGAATCTATACAAAAAAAAAACACAATATTATTTACAATAATAAAATTATTCATATTAAGAAAAAGTAATAAATAAAGTACTTAAATAAAACAATTCTGTATGAATTGAGACAAAATCATAGTCGTGTCTAAATAATAAACTCTACACATAAAAACTATTGGTTTCCAGGGAAGCCACATGTGCAAAAAAGAACTAGCACCAAACATCCCTATCATCAACATAGTCGTTTATCTTATAGTATGCCTTTTTAATGAGAACTGATGGGGTGCATTAAAAGAGCATCCACGAGTGACGATACTTAAGTACGTCCGGCGCACCCTGGGCAGTCAGCCTCGCTACCAACCTTGCTGACTGGCTAATATTTTCACCACAGCGTGAGCTATTTTTGTATAGCTCGTGCTGACACGAGAGAAGAAGATGAGAACTGATTTAACGTACGATTTAAATTTGCCATCGGCGAGATCCGTAATTGTTTTGGGAAGCTTGTTATTAAAATCGAATACAGTTTCCTATGAATTACTAATTTTGGATAATCTAAATTTAGGGACTACTAATTTATATTCGTTCCTAGTATTTATAATAATATTATAGTCACTTTTTACAAACATAATGTTTTCAAAAATGTAAAGGGCATCGTCGGAATATTAATCTCTTTACAGAAATCTCTAAGGGACTCCCGAGGATCCATATCGGGCGGATTGCCCTCTTCTGTAATATAAATGTCGAATCGCGATCGGCCTTTGCCCCCCACAGACATAATGCTGTGAAACTACGCAAAATAAACAAGTCGGGCAGTAGGTACGTCAGTTAGCTGTCTAATTCTTCTGATTGCAAAAGCAGCAGAACTAAACCTACTAGAAATGGCAGTTATTTGAGCTCTGTAATTTGGAATCTATTGTTATGCCTAAAAATACAGTTTGATCTACTATGTCCAGTTTACTGCCATCAAGCGTTATGTTTACTCCTACATGGAGAACGTTTGGCAATGAGAACTTTAAACATATCGTTTTAGTAGCATTCAATGAAAATTATTTGCAGCAAACCGTTTAGATAGAGCGGATAAACTACTATTTACATTTAAAAGTCTTTCCTATCGATTTTAATAATAAGGGGAGTGCTGTCCGGGTACAAAATTATATCAGATAGTGCCGACATCATGTAAGGAAAATCATTAATATAAGCTAGGAACAGAAAGGGGCCCAGAATTGAGCCCTGTGGCACGCCCATTTTCACTAGAGACCCTGAAGATGTTATGCCAGATATGCCTACTTTTTGTTGAGTTTTGGAAAGATAGGATAACACCAGTTCTAGAGGACTTCTATGAATCCCGTAGTGACTTAACCCTTTATAGGGCACAAACGAAATTTGGACAGCGCTTGCAACCATCCTACTGGTCTGACTTTAATGTCGATTTTATCGAAATTATTGTAAGAATGATCACCCTTATGCTAAAAAATGCATATACCTTAAACGGGCACAGCGCACAAACGCGACCACCAACATGAATTTAGTCAACATGATCGCCAGTGACGCCAAGTAATTGTGGTTTCATATGTGCCTTAATGTAAAATCTGCCCTATAAAGATAATATAGGTATATAAAGGGTTGACTTACTAATGAGCGTTTTATGATCCAAGCAATCAAAAGCCTTGGAAAGATTACAGAAGATGTCAACAGCGTCCTGTGATCCTTAACAAGCCTCCAAGATATGTATGACTAATTTCGCATCCACATCTGACGTCGATCTAGCTTTACCGATTTAATTTATCCCAGTAATAGATTATGTGCTTTTAAGGAGTTATATGAATTCGTATACAGGTGCTGTACAGCTTTTTGTGGAATTAAAACCGCGCATTCATTAGCGTAGCATACGTCAATGAATGCACAGTTATACGTCAATGCACGCATTGAACAATAGTAGAGACAGGAATCTAAATTCAATAATTCAACATTAAAATATTTATTATTCCGTAAATAAGTTGTTTTTCAACACTTCTAACGGTCACCGACTCATTGCATTGTTTAACGTCTAGACTAATAACTTTTAGGCTATGTATGTAGATACGATGTCAGGTAATGATGGGTAACTCCTATATTTTAAAGGCGTATCAGAGGATCTCATATTACCTCGTGAAATACTCATAAGGCACCCGTCGTTCGAGAAGAACAAAGGTGAGAGAGAATGGTGAGCAGCGGTTTCGCTTCTGCCGCTTCACTGGGTGAGGGAGGAGAGAGAAAGGGCGCCGAGTGCGCATACGTTCGAACGCTCATCATCAAATATTGGCAGCCCTGTCACTTACACACTCACTCGCTCATCAGTCAGATACACACTCGCGCTTATACAAATAATAAATTGAGGAATTAGATGAGGTGGTTCAAAGTTGAAATACGTGTAGCTCACTATTTAATTTTCAATAGATTGTTCCTGTTTTTTTTAAGAAAATAATTAAAATCAGTTTCAGCATTCGCTGATGTGATCAAATATGTGCATTAACAACAACCCTGGTAGCAATACTCGTACATACGTATCTACGTACGATGAATCCTGGGCAGTTAACCCCGCTACCAACATTGCTGACTGGCTAGCTAGTCGATACGAGAGAAGGAGATTCTGCGAGTGTAGGAAACTGTACACATGATAGTTTGGAATAAAGTACTTAGCCTAGATGATATGATGAGATCCACAGGAGAACCAAGGCAACCAGCATAGCCCAAAGAATTGCCCAACTTAAGTGGCAGAGGGCGAGGCACATTGTTCGCAGAACAGATGGCCGATGGAGACGAAAGGTTCTATAATGGCAATCGCGTACCGGAAGGCGCAGCGTGGGTAGGCCCCCCGCAAGGTGATCCGACGACCAGGTGAAGGTTGCAGGAATTCGCTGGATACGATAAGTATAAGACCGGTCGTTGTGGCAATGCTTGGGGGAGGCCTATGACTAGCAGTGGACCTAGCCCAGAATCTAGACTAGACGAGAAATAATATTGTTTTATGTTTGTATATAAAATTACAATGTAGTATTTTAAATTATGCACAATAAGTAACATTGTCCAAGTTCAATCGAAATCAAATCTACAATTTAACCTGAATTTATGGTTTTTGTATAAATAAATAATATATAAATAATAAATAAAATTCATTACAATACGGGGGCAACCCGTTTTTTTTTATTTTTAGAATCTATTAGCAATTAATTATAATTTATGATGTCACACAATAATGCCAGCAACGACTGAACCGCTGTCGCTCGCGGATACGCCAGGGCTAGCACTTATGGCTGATATTTAGTTAATTTTCATTCAGAACGTGTGCGTGCCCGCGAGTACGAGGCGGCGCTTTCACTGACTTGTTGGTTGAGCCAACGTGAGGGGCTAGTATCGTGAACTTGAATGCGTGCGAAATGAAATGATGAATGATATTTATTTCTGTAAATAAACCTGTTACAGAAACTTTTACAAGTCAACGTAATGATTCGTTTTAAGACTACAAACAAACTCAGAACTCAAGGTCTCTTTTATAGTCCAGACATTGTAGTATAAAACTATGTGAGTGTAACAATAACGTTCAAGCGTTTAAGACGTTTACATCGTCAGTTATCAGCTGCTGCCGTTAAAGTTTAAATACGTAATAGTGATGTATCATCTGCAAATAACACAATATCCTGATTATCTTTTATGAGATAGGAACGGACCAAGAATTGAGCCCTGCGGAACACCCATTGTTACCACAGACCCCGTAGATCTCTTCCCATTACCGTCTACTCTCTGGATCCTACTATATATATATACGAAATACGAAGATCTGGAGCGGTATTCCTAACTTCATAGTGATGTAATTTCCTGACCAATATCTCGTGAAAAACGCAATCAAATGCCTTGGACAAGTCGCAAAACATGCCTAAGGCATCATTTCAATCCCCCCAGGTATTGAAGATTTTAACTAAAAGTTCAACACCAGCATCAGTTGTAGAGCGACCTCTTGTGAAACCAAATTGTTTCCTGTCTTATTCTTATACATAGGTATGTGAGGATTTTTTTTGGTAAAATGGAAAAAAACTACTTTTTTTCAATATCCTTTTATCGGCTATCAAATAAAAGCTTCTTAAAGTAAGAATTCTAATACGTATATGATGTTACTTTTCTAATACTTTTTAGTTAAATCGCTTCAAAAATGATATCTCTTCGCTTACAGAGTCGATAAAGCATTTTATTGTCATGAGTATTTGACTTGGTCGCGGTTGACCTTAGTCGCGCCTGATGTTTAGCGCAAGCAGGGTTTAAGATGTAGTTTCCAAGTAACCAAGGTATAGAGAGATGCCCCTGAGCAACATTTTTGCAACTAGTAATATGTATAGCTTTAATGTCGCTAGAATACTTTTTTGTAGCATATTGGTGGATATGCATGCCTCGTTGTTCTAGGGGTCGCGAGCGCGACTGCTGAACGTGAGTTCCTAGATCGGGCAAAGTGTTATTAGGTTTTTCCGTGTGGAAAGTCTCAGTAGCAGCCCGTTGCCTGGATTTGTGCCCGGTTGATGGCAATAGGCCCGCCTCCTACATGGGACTTAAACGGCGAAATGAGGGTATACTGTATACCTCTGCCAACCCTTCAAGGAAATCAGGCGTGATATAATGTTATACTATGGTAGATGAAATAATATGTGGTTCAAATACAAGCATTGAAATAGATATTCATATATGTGCTTCATTATCATAGTAAAGATTATCGAAACACAATATTAGGTACTAAATCTACCATCATTAATGATAATAACGAAATCATTATATTTGTGAATAGAATAATAATTACTGTTTCAGATAGAATGTATCTGGTATTTAGATTTCATGTTTATCGATAATTGTGGTAATGTTGTTTCGAATGCTGTAGTTACACTACTACGATTTACAAAACTGCTGTCCCAGGGGTCCAATTTTATTGTACTGATCAAAATTGTTAACAAAACTTTTCCAAACTACATCTAAATCAAATATTTTGACAGTTATCATATACGAAACCAAACCAAAACTCAACAATTTGAATACATTTTTTTTTATCAAGCCTCTACTGTCCCACTCCTGGGCAAAGGCCTCCCCCCATTCCTACCACTTTCCTCGATGTTGTGCCTCATCTCGCCAATTCCTGAGGAAGCCATCCAAGGCGTTCCGCCATCTTCTTTTCGGTCTGCCGCGACCCCGTCTAACAGTGTCAGTGTTAGCGATCCGGCAGACATGGCTCGCCCAGTTCCACTTCAGTGTTACAGCTTTTTGAGCTGTGTCGATGATTTGCTTTGAATACAATACAATCTAGTATTTTATTTTATTTACTAGCCGTGCCCGCGACTGCGTCCGCGTGGAAGCCGGAAACAACATTGTGTCGCAACAACGGATTTTTTTTTTGTACTCCATTGTTTTTAATCGAATTACATTTCTTTCCAATAAGGTTACAGCTCATCAACCACACTCAAAAGCGTGATAATTTGTACCCTATAACCTGACCCCGCTCTTTAACGGATGTGGCTGCGTAATTCAACTGGATCTGTCCAGTAGCACTGGCGTGAAGCTCAATCATACAAACGGACAAAGACCAAAATTCTAAAAATGTAATTTTTGGCATCAGTGTCGTTCCAAGCATGCGTTGCACTTACTTTTTTCCAATAACATTTAATGTACAGTTTTAGTATCGTAACGATTTTATTATAATTATCCGACACATTATCATCCGTTTCTATTTTAAATAGAGGCATCGTGAGAAAATCTGAATAAATGCGAGAACAATAAAATTTTTTCGTTAGTGTATGTCAATGATATTATAAACTATGGATGCGTTGCCCGCGCTCAATATTGGCAATATTAAAGCAAGGTAATTTTGCCCGGTCACATTCACTTGGTCACGCACCAACCAGTGTCGCGGCTATACGTCCCTATAAAGTGATAATCTTGCAATTTTTTGCGAAAAAAAAGACCAAGTTGTGTTTACAGACGATGTATGAATTATACTGTATAATTAATTGTATAATTTACAACATATAATTAAATATACTGTTATGTAGCTATAGTAAAATTTTCGCTGTTTTGGAGTGCCATGATGTTGGTGTATGACGTGTCTATTTACAAAATGTCATTGGTGTGTGTAGTACGCCAACCCACACCTGGCCAGCGTGGTGGACTAAGGCCCTTCTCATTCTGAGAGAATACCAGAGAGAGAGCAGAGAGAGAGAGTATGGGACAGTAATGGGTTGAGTGTGTATGTGAGTGATGTATGGTGTGATGAAAGCAAACAGCCTAGAACTCTGCCTACCCAATAATCATTGTCTATTCGTCGTAAGGAATATAATTTAGCGTGGTTATATCTGAATAGATCCAGCTAACGCTGTGGTTTTGCCTGCGGATAGCGATCTACAACGCTTAGGACTTATGCACAAAAACATTTTACAAACACAAAATATTTAGGATCTTCAATTTCATATTTTTCATCTTCTTCTCATCTGTTGTCATTTTTAACCGACTTCAAAAAGATGGAGGTTCTCAATTCGTCTGAATGTTTTTTTTTTTTTTTTTTTCTGTGTTTGTTACCCGGTATCTCCGCGAATTATGAATGGATTTTGATTATTCTTTTGTTGTTTCGTAGGCCATACTTCAGAGGTGACCCCATATTAATTTTATAGAAATTGATATAGCGCTTTTTGAAAAAATCAACAAAAACAAAAAATAGATGATAGACTTAGATGACGTTTTGGTTTGTGGTTTCCTTCAACAAAAGTTTTGATGAGGACTTCAATCTCTGTTTTAACTGTCATCACAGAAACATTAGCCAAGAACAAAGAAGATTGTATGTGCGATGCCGTACCGCACGCTCGCCGGACCAAGACGAGGTGAGAGCGGCACCGCTCCGGCGTTGCAAACCGCAGATGTGTCGATGGAGAGCCGTTCCACACGGTGCGGTGCGGCGCCGCACAGCACCGCGTGGCTTTTGCGATGCCGCGTACCACGTGTGCGGCAAAATGGTCGCCGTGCGGCGGCGCACCGCAGCGCACCTCACCGTGTGGCTTCTCCCGTACGTCATGCTAATCCCGCGATCCCAGCCATAAGTCAGGAGAAGGAACACCCTGAGTTTTACCCGGTAAGAGTCCGGCATAACCCTTCGTCTACACCGGACGAAGGATCATCATCTGCCTAGCCTTTTTCCCAACTATGTTGGGGTCGGCTTCCAGTCGAACCGGATGCAGCTGAATATCAGTATTTTACATGGAGCGACTGCCTATTAGACCTCCACAACCCAGTAACTGGGTAATACGATACTCTTGGTAAGACTGGTTGTCAGACTTTCTGGCTTCTGACCAACAGTAACGACTGTCAAAGATCTACAAATGACAGCCGGGACCAACCAACGGCTTTACGTGCTTTCCGAGGCACGGAGGAAACTCGCTATGGTAAATGGTCACCCATCCACAGACCAACCTCGGCAAGCGTGACTTAACCCGGAAGATCGGTCTATGCGGCTGTAATTATTTAGCCACGAGCTCCTCCCCCCTCACCGGATGAAGGATATCAATGAGGATTTTTCCAATAAAAAAAAAAGCACTCCTATGCTCCTTTTCCTCTAAATTCAAGCAATTTTCACCACAAAGTAACGCAGCCTAACTCAAAACGCGAACAGTTATATGAAATGTAATCGAAATCTAGATCGGTCCAGTTCATTGGAGCTGTTGTGGTTTAATTCAGAATCTGTGAAATGTATTGTTAAACTGTAATTAAAGAGTTCACAAAAGATTTTGGATGGTAGGGTTTTAGGTCGAAATCGGTCCCAGATTTGAGAATAAATAATAATAATAATAACGTTATTTTTCTCACCACAATATACATAAATGAACAATGGTCAGGTTTAACAATGATATATAATTTAGGTAAGTATATAGTCTGGGAGACTGGTGCCTAAGCTAGGCACGTGGCCTGTGTTTCAGGACACCATGATCCAACCCGTTTACATTTTCATTTTATAAATTATGTATTTAGCGCGCTGACAGAATATAGCAAGAGATCATACGATATTTTCTAGTTCTATTTATTTTGACTAATTAATATCTAAACTAGTGATGCAATTTTATTTATTCGAAGAGCTTGTGGCTTTTTTAAAACTGCGCGGATCATAATGATTTGCAAGGTTAAGCTACGCTTGCTGCGGTTAGTCTGTGGATGGGTGACCGTTCATTACACATCGAGACCCCTCCGTGCCTCGGAGAGCACGTTAAGCCGTCGCGTCGGTCGCGGTGTTATACGGATACCTGTGACAGTCTTTACGAGAAGTCAGAAGCCCGAAAGTCTGGCAACCGGCCTTACCCTAGGATATCAGCATTACCTTGTAACTGGATTGCAGAGGTCTGATGGCAGTTGCTCAGTGTAAAATACTGGTATTCAGCCGCATCTGGTTAGATTGGAAGCTGACCCAAACATACTTAGTTAAGAAAAGGCAAGGCAGAACGAACGATCACCATAAAGATCACAGCTTATTAGAGCCACCCGGCACCCGACCCTCATCGCCTCGTTACTCGGCGTCCACTCCTTGTCAGCACGTGGTTCACGGGTAGACGCCAAGTTATCACCAGTAAACTTCGCGTGGTCAATCAGAGGAGTCGTCGGAAGAGTCCACTCGATGACAGCGCGCGGTTCACTCGGGACTTGTGCGTTGGCAATGCGCAGCAACGCAAGGCAAGCATGCGAGCAGCGAGTTGTCACCGAGTGGTCAACTCGTCATCCGCGGGTGGACGGCATACGCCCGAGGCGATCCGGTAACGCTACGGAGTTGAAGTAGTGAGCGCACATCCATACAGGTTCATATAAAGAATACTAACCGCAACGAGGCGAGGCGATGTGTTCGGATGCCGGATGGCTCTAATGAGCTGTGACCTTACTCATAATCTTTGCTTTCCATTCTAACACGATACAAGCTCCAATCGACATAGCGATACCCATCTGACTTCCGTATCCCAACTAATCCGAATATAATGTACCAATCTTCGCCCAGAATTTGCGTAATTACATTGCGTTATCAAAATCTAGATTGGTTTAGTTCACTGATCAGATGCGGTTTCATCCGGATTCTGTACCCACAGTGGAACAATATAATTCTGTGAAATAATAGCCAGGAATGTTTAATTGAATTAGGTATTTCATTCCAATCTCTCACTTGCTCTAGCTATACAAGTTTAGTTTTAGTATACACTAAACCTGAAACTAGTTTGTTCAGAATCACTAGGAAAATCGATTGGCATAGTTTTTATACCACGTTATATCTTGCATTTTTTTTTTCATATTTTTTTTATTCAGTAGGTTTCTACGCATAACAGTCGACGGGAATAGACACCTTGAAGCTTGAGATGGTCCGCTCGGTCAGTTTCCGTGTGTTAGACACAGAACTTAACGCAACATAAACTAAGGTTTATTTTAAAGATTTACTTCAAAAAAATATATACTCCGGTAATTCTGATTAAAGTCTTGTTGGGGTGTCTCGGTTTTTGTGGATACTAAAAATAGTGTTGTATATTAAAGTTAAAAAAAAAAAATCAAATAGACTAGATTTCATTTTTTGACCGATTAAGGGTTCAACAAAATATGTAAAGAAAAATGTAGTATCGTTTGTAAGCTAAAAATATACAGGGTGAAATTGTAGACACTCGACAAACCAAAATGGGAGATTGTACTCATCACTATGAACAACTTTTACTATGGGACCAAACCTGAAATCGCGAAAAAAAACAGCTGTTCCCTACATTTATGTTCGCATAACTCGTCAAAATGTAGGGAACAGCTGTTTTTTTTTTCGCGATTTCCCGTTTGTTACCATAGTAAAAGTTGTTCATAATGATGAGTACAATCTCCCATTTTGGTTTGTCGAGTGTTTACAATTTCGCCCTGTATTATCAAACCCAAAAAAAAAACAACGCCAAAATTAAACACCAAACAAAAATCTTAATTCTATTTGTCAATCTCAAAGCAAACAGTACCAAAATAGAGGCAATATAATTTAATAAATATCATGAACGCTGGTCCTTCGAGTCAAATATTTGTTCACGATCAAAAGGCTTCCAGCGGTCTTTGAGCACACAATACCAGATTAAGCGTTGCGAGAAAATATCTTAAGGAATCCGTAGAATTTGTACAAACAAAGCACCGGTGCCTTGGGGAGAAGGCCTCAAAAAAGGCGAATTACAGCTAATAAAAATAAACGGAATTCTGAAGTGGTTTTAAATGTTCGAGCACTTGTTGGTTCATGTTTCTTTAAATAAGAATGGAATATGAAATTAGAAAAAAGAAAGAAAAATTGTTTATTCGCGGCAACATGACGCACAAAAATAAAATAAAAGTAGTAACAAAACCAAAACGAAACTATTGGGAAAAATATGCGTCACATCCGCGCAAAACGGCCATCGCTCAGCGTAATACGGGTTGCAGAGCAAGAGCTAAGCTAAGTTCGCTTAGCTTGCTGCTCGAATGCTCAGCTGCTGAGGGAGTGATGATGTGGCTGCCGAGGCTGCGAAGGTTGTGTGTGACGTCACCAGTGTGGAAACACTGTCTGTGACGATCACGTCGGGGTCACCAATGTGGAGAAACTTGGTGTGGTGTTCCTCCAACCAAAGGGAGGATCCTCCAACCAGGCGGAGTCTTGTGCCTGGCGGGCTACTGCCCAACGGTTGATGTTGGGAGGTTGTATAAATACTATCTGCGTGTTAAATCTTGATTGCGCGATGTAGGATAGTTCGCATGTGGCGAGATAGATGCACACTTGTATGCAAACTGCAAACTATGCAAACTAAGCTATGTGAGCTAACTAAAATATGCGCAGCTAAGTTAGTTGTGTATGCCGATGCACAGCTACGCGAGCTAAGCTAAGCTCCTCCCGCTTACCCTGCATCCCTTCGCACTTCCTTCGCCAGTGCTGTCCAGTGTCTTGTGTTGTGCGCACGGTCGTTTTGTACCGAATATGGAGCAATTTATTGAAGTTGTTAAACAATTTCCTATACTATTAACACAGAGTCGAAGGACTATTACAACTTAAAATAAATAAAAAACCGCCCAAGTACGTGTCGGGCCACGCGCAGTAATAGGGTTCCGTAGTAGCACAATAATGCGGACTAAGAAGAGGGCTTAGTAATTTTTCAATGGAATTTGTACGAAATTTTTACGTTTCCGGTTGATCGACTATTACTCGTAAACTTGTAAAGCCTACTTCGCTGTGATAGTTTTCCTTTTAACTTCGTTGTGTATACTACTACTGTGATTTTTTTTACATATCCAAAACAAGCCGTTTAGCTGGCAGGGGGGGAGGGACACTTGACCCTTACAAAAATTAGCACTTTCAAGTTTAATATTTCAGAAACGGATCCCTTAACCGAAAAATTGTAGTTTCAAACTCACAATATTTTTGAAAGACCTATCCAACAACACCCCACACGATGGGTAAGACGAGAAAAAACATCCTCACTTTAGATGTACAGGAGGCACCCTCAAAAGAAATATTTTTCATGATTTTATTTTACCACTTTGTCGGCGTGATTTATATGTATATCCGTGCCAAATTATAGCTTTCTAGTACTAAGAGTCTCTGAGCTAAGCTGCGGACGGACGGTCGGACATGGCAAAACTATAAGGGTTCCTTGTTGACTACGGACCCTAAAAAGGATGTTGTGTGGAAAAGAACATTGACTGAGCTTTCGCTTAGTTTTTGATGTGCACAGGACATATTTTTAGTTTATCTTAGCTTAGCTAAGCTGGCTTGGTATAACTTCGGGATACCTAGCTTAGTTTTCGGTCTCTAACCCGCTTAATACTGTGGCTCACGTGCGAGACAGAGCCAAAGCGCTTCTTTTCAGTGAGAACCAGCGTTAACATGATGACGTCCACCGGTGCAGCAAGTAAAAAGAGATAAATAAATACGCAAACAATAGGAAACAATCTAAAACCACAGTTTACCTATATCTTACTCCTTACAGTCGATCAACATTGTCGCAGAGCAATCGTGCGGGGGGTTGCGGGGTGAAGGAGCGGAGGTTATGTCCCGAGTAGCCATACTGCATACTTGGGACATAACCTCCGCCCCTACATAATTTTGACATTTCATAGGACCTGTCAAATGTATGGGCGTTGACCCACTGTATGTAGTAAGTAGGTACACTGTGCTAAAACTATTTGATTTAATCATGTAATATAGTCATATGAGGTAATCTGCACCACGCTGACCTGGTGATGGTTGGTGGACTATACACACCATCGAGAACTTTTTGGAGCCCTCTCAGGTGTGAAGGTTTCCTCACGATGTTCCTTCACCGTTAACGCGAATTAAATTTAAGCCAAAACAAATTAGCCTTCAAGATAATTATGCCAATATTAACTGTATACCAAAAAATAATGGCAAAGTAAAACAAATTCTACCAAAATAATTATGCCAAAGCACAGTCTACCTATTGTAATGTAACAGACGGCCCTAGGATCTCCTAAACACGTCTGCTACACCAGGTGTAAAGAATGTGTAGATGTTAGTAGTGAATCCTCCTATCTATCCCTAGTCGGACAAATAAGGAAAACACTTAAAACAAGACAACTTTTTAATATGATAAAAAACACTAAGTCAATAAATATGAGAGTCACACGTAAAATAGTAATTGGATGAAGGGCACACGTAAATAAAATGGTAACTGATGCAACACACAACTCCCGGAAATTCGGTAATGCGAGCACGAAGTGAGACGAAGTGCTGGAAGGTTAGCAATGCGGTGACTCAGTAACTCGTCAACCAGACGGAGTGCTGGTAGTTCAGCAGCGTAGCAGTGCCGGAGGCCCAGTAATGGTTAACTCGGCGGAGTGCTGGTGGTTCAGCCATGCAGCAGTCCGCACCCTTTCGTCGTTGCTTTCAGAATCCTCGCAAAAACACTTTGCATTTTATTTTTCGAGTCTTTGAGTTTGAGTATGGAGTGTGTTCCAAATATGTGGCCTATGATAGAAAAAGAGGTTTATAGTAAATTATAGTAAGTAAAAAGGAGGTGAAATGTGTGAAGTGAATGATGATGAAAAGGGTGTGATCCTACACTATATCTTACTCCTTACAGTCGGTCAACGTAGAACATTGTTGCAGAGCAATCGTGCGGGGGGTTGCGGGGTGAAGGAGCGGAGGTTATGTCCCGAGTAGCCATACTGCATACTTGGGACATAACCTCCGCCCCTACATAATTTTGACATTTCATAGGACCTGTCAAATGTATGGGCGTTGACCCACTGTATATAGTAAGTAGGTACACTGTGGCTAAAGTATATTAGGAAAAAGAACATTATGCGAAAAGAAGCGATCCCGAGCAATCCTAGTGTGGGGCAGGGTTTAAAACAGAGAAAAAAAAACATTGACAGGCTGAATAGTAGTATTTTTTATAGAGCGACCGCCAATCAAACTTATGCAAGCCAATTATTAGGCCATACTATTAACAGGAGGTCAGCTTCCAATATGGGTAATTAATTTCCACAAGAACAATAGCCTCAGCTTTCATGGACAAACACTAAGTCTGTTACCAGGATTTGGAGTTCAATTTGTCGCTTCATTGGAGCATAGGACAGTGTCGGTGTAATATTGTTTTGATCTACGCCTCACTAGTAATGCTGGCCGAATGACATAGAACCTGTCAGTTGGTACACCTCCCACAGAAACGTGAAAACAGATTAAGTGATATTTATTAGTTCCAGAATGAAAAATAAACAGAATTGTTTTGATAATAGGCTTAGGAATAGGAAGGAAGGCTTAGGAAGGAATAAGGAAGGATTTTTCGAAATTCAACCCTCAGAGCGGGAGCACACGATGCGTTTCGGCGCCGCACCGCAAAGATTTCACCGTATCAGCGGGCACACGAGCGGTGCGGCGCCGCAACGTTGTTACGTCGCAGCGGCGCCGTAGCAAAAAATCGTAGAGAAAAAAAATGGAAACGAGCAAGCGTGTGTCCTTCTTTGTGACGCATAAACAACTGAGCGGTGCCGCTCCGACGTCGCAACGCATTCACCCCTTCCCGCCTCGTCTCGGTGGTTACAAGTCCGGTGCGGCGCCGGAGCGCATCGTGTGACATGCCACAGATATTTCTATGAAAGACGACGCAGCAACACCGCTCCGGCGCCCCACCACCGCCGCAACGCATCGTGTGCCCCCGCTCTTAAGGGAGTTAAATAGGGGATGAAAGTTTGTATGGAAAATCGTCACTTAACGGGTTCAAAATTTCACGCAAGCGAAGCTGCAGGCAAAAGCTAGTCTTATAATAATTGTATAAAGTATTATATTGTGATCTAGTTCATGTTACTAACACTAACCCAAATACAAGTACTCTCAGTGGTGGAGAGTCTATGTTGGTTTTCTTTACTACATTTATTCGCTCGCAATCCTGACATACTGATATTAGCTGTAACTGTAATGACAAAATCACCCCTAAGCAATTTTGTTGTTGTGTCTTACATAATTAACAATTGCGTCACTTTCCAAGAAAGCAACTACTAAGGAAATAACGCAACATATATTTCTCTACAAAAGCCCACTAAATGTCCACTGCTGGCCCTAAATCACTGTGTGTAAACTAGGAAAACTCCGTGTACGCGCGATTTATATCGGACAGTAAAAAAATGTGATCCCGCTGCGTCAGTTTAACTGTGATACATTGTACCAGGATTTTATACTGTCGTTTCTTATCTGTAAGATTGTACACGTGAGGGTAGGCAGGACTTAATGTGTGGACAACATACAAAGAAAGAAAGAAAAAAAAGCTATTTATTCTGAACTTATACAGGCAGTTACAAAAACATCATCTGCCTAGCCTTTTCCCAACTATGTTGGGGTCGGCTTCCAGTCGAACCGGATGCAGCTGAATATCAGTATTTTACATGGAGCGACTGCCTGTCAGACCTCCACAATCCAGTAACTGGGTAATACGATACTCTTGGTAAGACTGGTTGTCAGACTTTCTGGCTTCTGACCAACAGTAACGACTGTCAAAGATCTACAAATGACAGCCGGGACCAACGGCTTTACGTGCTTTCCGAGGCACGGAGGAAACTCGCTAAGGTAAATGGTCACCCATCCACAAACCAACCTAGGCAAGCGTGGCTTAACCCGAAAGATCGGTCTATGCGGCTGTAATTATTTAGCCACGAGCTCCTCCCCTTACAAAAACAATACACAAAAAGAAAAAAAGGACAAAAAATGAAAAGTAGTAAGTAAAATGTATCATTTGCAGATTCGACAAGGTTTGAACGAAATAAATGAATTCAGACAGCCTTCAAAACGATTTTTTTTCAACAATTCATATTAGAATCACATTCTATAAGAACTACCAAAACATTTTGAGAAAGCAAAGTATACACAAACATGTAATGCGAAGTTAGAAAACTTAGAAGCACCGCAATCGTTTAGAAAACCATTAAAATGAAAAATACAAAACCGCTTAAACGTTTACTCATTCTGAAGCGCTAGAAAACTAACTTCACTATTTCTAAAGCCAATATAAAAGTGTTTGCTCAGCAATAGGGCCACGTTAAAGAATGGGCTCTATTTAGTCTTCAGAGAAATTTATAGGAGCAATGAAACTCCGTCGCGGCGCTTTATTCTGTTGCGTACGACCGGCCCTAAGATCTTTGATATTTCTGCTAGCCTAGTACTTCGTTGCAACTTTATTTAGGTTCTGGGGTAGGCAGTTATGTGTTTTTTTAGATGTAAATTTGACTGCCTGGTCAGTCTAGGGAGTCGCAAGAGTAACTGCTGAGCGTGACATTCTGGATTCGATGCCCAGGTCGGAGAAAGTGTTATTGGGTTTTTCGTGTGGAATTTCTCTGTAGCAGCCCGGAGTCTGGTGTCTGGTTGATGGCAAGTCTCGCCCCATATTACATGGGACTATACACTTCTGCCCAACCCTTATAATATGTCTACACGAGTGCGCTTTCATGTTCATCTTGCGTTTTCAACTTTCAATTCCTCTTGCGTCAAGCGCATGCAATATTGATTGACATAAGATGCATGCAGCCTATCTACACCGGTGCGCCTCGGTCAGTCGTCAGTCGACATACAATAGACGGATTGGCGTGCGCTAGGGGCATGCGCTTTTGTCGAATTAATATTAAGGCATGCGCTATGGCGTTTCACGCATGCTTCAGACGAAGACGCAAGATGAACATGAAAGCGCACTGTGTAGACATAGCTTTTGGAGAATACAGGCGTGATGTTATGTATTTATATAAATTTAAATAAGGTAGGATAAGGTTGCCTCTGGAAGTTAGAAGCTTGAAAAGTCAGCCAATTTATACCATGTAATATTTTGGCAATCAAGCCGACGGCCCACCTGGGATGCTGATAACGCAAAGCCTAGTAGGCTAGGAAGCATAATTTCAAGTATGCTGCACATCCAGTTGCAACTGTAAACTATGCAACGGCCAAATGCAGCTTGAAGGCAGTTAGGATGCAGTCAGTGCAACTGCTTGACCACTGTCGATTGGATTAGCATGTGTAGGCCACTTGCTGTTATGATTACGAATATGTTTCACCAAACGCGGCGTTATTAGCCTACCAGATAGTAAGTGGTTACAGCCGCCTAGGTATACCTACAACACCAAGAAGATGAAGCGTTGCCAACTGTCTACGATTAGCAACTAATCACATCACGGCGCAAGCGAGGAAGGATGCGGGGGCCGGGGAAGAGCGGAGGCCGCGACACTAGTGACGCGCACCGGGTCTTCCTGAGAACGCTTTTAATTTTAAGACACACGCAACGACAACGCGCACTATGTGACTTGCATTTTTGTAATCATCTCAAAGTTGGAACTAAAAAGAATTTTGAGCATCGAATCACGCATTATCTTCATTGAAAATACCTGACCTATCAACCACGCCTACGCACCAACACCAACCTTAAAGACAAAGTTGGAAAGTCTCATGTGCCTGTAATTACACCGGTACCCACACACTTCAAACTGGATCACAGCAGTGCTGCTTAACGGCAGAAATAGGTATGGAGGTAGTACTTACCAGAACGAGGTAGTACTTCTTTCACAAGTAGCTCTAGAAAGAAAGAAAGAAAAAAAAAATGCGTTTATTGGCATTACAGCAAAAATACACCTAAAAACTAAAAAAAAAAAACAGATAATAATTATTGTAATGCCAAAAGGGCCTCAGCTCAGCATAATGTCATGCTCTAGTCTGTAGACAAATGGCAATCGATGATCGCCAGAGAATAGATACACCAATTAAAAGTGTACGAGCCACTCGTATATTTTTATATGCTCAGCATATTTCTGTACACGTGTAATACAAATTAAATTATAACTTATAATAATTGATGACTATGCGGTCCGTTCATACTTAGTAACAAACATTGTCATTTTCATAGCATTTAATAAATCATATATTTTTAGTGTATCAAGCGCACTCAAGCAGCAGGGTTGTTCTATTCTACCACGTTAGTTAGAATACCATGCACATCATCAGGCACCAGCAGCCTAACCTAGCAGGCATCAGCAGCCGCTAGCTCATATCAAGCATTGATGTTGTTTTAATAGCAAGAGTTAAAACACCGAGTTTATCAAACATAGTCATCAGTCACAATGCAGGAAAACATTCCTACAAAATGTATGGAAATGACATAACAGATCGCTTGAGCGGTCGAAAGCTTATGTCAATCCAGTACATCTCATTCTCGTTTCTATTCTCTAGCGATCATCGATTGCCATTTGTCTAGAGCCAACGCAACCCTTTGTGCAACACATCAGCGAAAGTTCCATCAAAATCCATTTACGGGATTTTACGTGGTGCCTGGCCAGACAGACAGAAAGACAATAATTAAAAAAAAAAAGTTTTGGTTTCTGTATCGATAGTAGGTACTTATAGTACCCAACAATTGAAATTTTGGAAAAATATTAATTAATGTACAGACCTCAGACCAAATAAAAAACCGAGATAGAACGCTGCGAACAATACAGTGAAGCATGCCAAAACTACACCTCCCTCCGCTCTATGCATACACGCACACACGCACACATTTACAACATTTTTCAATCAACCTACAATCAAATTACACCTCACTAAGTGCACACATGTTTATGAAACCGGCCTCACGACACTGTTGACAGCGCTCTGTCTTGGTTTTTTATTTGGTCTGAGGTACAGACAAAGTGCACTTTGAGTTTTATAAATATAAATAGTATACAATAGATTTGTCTCATTATCATCATCATAATCATTCAGCCGAAAGACGTCCACTGCTGGACATAGGCCTCCCCCAAGCATCGCCACATCGACCGGTCCTGTGCTTCTCGCATCCAGCGGTTTCCCGCGACCTTCACCAGATCATCGGTCTACCTTGTGGGAGGCCTACCCATGCTGCGTCTTCCGGTACGCGGTCGCCACTCCAGAACCTTTCGGCCCCATCGGCCATCCGTTGTGCGAGCAATGTACCCCGTCCACTGCCACTTAAGTTTGGCAATTCTTGGAGCTATGTCGGTTACCTTGGTTCTCCTGCGGATCTCATCATTTCTGATATGATCACGCAGGGTAACTCCGAGCATAGCCCTCTCCAGTGCCCTTTGGGTGACCTTGAGCCTTCCTATGAGAATGAGATAGATTTGTCTAACCTTAGGATATTGTCATCAACCGCGCACTGGCCTCTGCTGTCACCACAAAACTTTTCTGTATTGTAAGCGCTTCCATGCTCCTCCCAACCCTCGATCTGACATAATAAATCTTTCATTTTACCTTGTCTTTCGTTTCGCCATAAAACCGTGGTACTAGCAACAATGTAAAGTGTTGTAAGTAATAGCAAAGATTCATAGCACCATAAACGTTCAAGACACAGATATTGAGTGAAATGGATGCCGCTAGTTTGTCAAATTGTATGAAAACAAAGATTTTGCAGATATAAAACGTCTTCCCAAAAAAGCCAAGGTGTGTTTTAATTCTTTTGTATTCTTTTCCGCGTTATTATCGCCAATTGTAAATCATTTTTTTTTAAATTTTAGTTTTATTTTATTTATTTAAAAATCAGAACGACACAAAGCCAATTACACTGATAGTTACACATAACATAAGTGCTGAAATTAATTAACATAGATAATAGAATCTAAAATATTAACCCTTTCACTTAGTCTTCTCGCAATACACCAAGCATTCCAACAATATCACCTGCCATTCATCAGCAAATAGATCCAGTGAAGGATTAGATTCCAGGAGAGCGTTGAATGCATTCAGCATCCTTGGAATGGGTGACATACATCGCGCAATCGTGCGACAACGCGGCTGCGCAAACATATTATGCCGCCTCGCCCGGCAATAGTTGTCAGGTACAAAAAAGACACACCGCTCACCATGCAAACTAGGTGCGTCAATGGCTCCGTGTATAATTTTGCAAGCAATTACAAGTTGGGCGAAGGCTCGCCTGACTTGGAGTGAATTAAAGCCCAAACAACCCAGCAAAAACCTAGTCGGGTATAGGTACGGATAATACACAAACTTACGTTTGTAGAAGTACCTTAAAAATGCTTTTTGTACTTTTTCACGTAACAGCGTAACGTAACAGCGGTTACTCACTGCATCCGATCCGAATCCATGAAAATACGTTCCGAAGTAGCCATAGAACTATTTGTATGGTAGTTTACGCACTACGTCATCCGTCATCCGATTTCTATCCGTCATCCGTGAGTCTCCAATTCGGAAGAAATATTGACGGACCGAAGTAGCCGTAGTAATGTTTGTATGAACGCTTTCGCACTACCTCGGATTCAAATCGGACGCCAAATGGATATGCCAAAGATGGCCCCTGAATTGTTTGAATTTGGATCAGAGATCAGATAAGTGCGTAAGCGAAATCCGAATTCGGTCCGAGATTTTTACTCTAGATCGGTATTTTCACGGATTTGGATCGGATGCAGTGCGTAAACCAATATCCGAATTCGGTCCGAGTTTTTTATGTCCGTATTTTCACGGATTCGGATCGGATGCAGTGCGTAATCGCTCTAAGTGTATACGATTTCCCATGAAAATTCCACAAGCAAGAGCTACAATCAAGTTTACTTCTAACAAGTGTGCTATAAAGGAGTCTGATAACTCGATGGTTAGTAAACTCACGAAAAACTTACCAGCGTAACATTCAGAAGCTTTGCTCTTACGCGGCATCCTACGTGAGCGATCTAGAAGCGACGCGAAAACAACAAACAGTCGATACCTATTGAAGTGGCCTACGTGACCAAACGCACGAGGACTGCGATGCGGCGCGGCGCGATGCGACGCGATCAGTTGTCTTGACATTTTCGCGCGAACTCGATGCGATGCCGTACAGTGCTACTGAATGACGGCGGCGCGCGGCGGAAGTTTCGCGAGCTCGTAGGACAAAGCCGCCGCTTCGCACCGCATCGCATCGCTTCGCAATTCGCATCGCTTTGAACCGCCTACGTAAGACGCCGCGTTACCGATGGCACATAAAGTAGGTCAACTTGAGTTATCTATTTAATCTATATCTGTGGTTCAGGTAGAACTTCATTGCTATACTAAACCTTTCTAGTATTAGCTACTTTAGTGTCCCTGGAATGGGCGTACTAAATGGGTCTTTAGATGGATTTTAATTAATTGGAACAGGTTTATGAAGACGGTACTGGATCTGATTCTGAGTAATAACGTAATCAGGCCCTATTCCAATGCTAGACATAGGCCAGTTTTGAGAATGAGAAGGGTTTAGGAGTGTGTAGCGTGGTGTATCTGATCGTGGACGCATGCTGTACGAGCCACTCGTACATTTTTATATGCTCAACAAATCTCTATATTCGTGTAACCTAAATTAAATTATAACTTGTAATATTGATGACTAGGCGGTCCTTACATACGTAGCAACAAACATTATCATTTTCATAGCATTTAATAAATCATATAATAATATGTATTTTTAGTGTATCAAGCGCACTCAAGCAGCATGCTTGTTTTATTCTATGACATCAGTTAGTTAGAACGCCATGCACATCATCAGGCACCAGCAGCCTAACCTAGCAGGCATCAGCAGCCGCTGGCTCACATCAAGCATTTCGGTTGTTTTAATAGCAAGATTTAAAACACTGAGCTTATCAATCATAATCATCAGTCACAATGCAGGAATTCCTGCACATGTAACCTACGCTGTCACTAGTTGCTAGATGTCAAAGGTGACTGAGTGCGTCTCCTGTCTTTTTGGAAGTGTCTTTATTGTTGTGTGCAAAGTTTTGATAAAGTTTTACACTGGCGGTGTAAGTAACCAAGCTCTTATCACTAAACTTCAAACTTCAAAACTATCATGCAATCTTCATTCTCTTAATTTTATTCATTTTATGTATGAGATATCTATTAAAATAATTTATAATTACCTACCTCGCATTCTTAGAATAATTTAAAGTTGTATAATTAAGCACAAACAGACTGTGATTTTATTTAAGACTTAACTGTACTTATTAATTTTTGCATACCGTTAGGCCGTGGACACATGTCTACGGTACGGCAACGGCCACCGTGTAACGGCACGGCGGCGCTACCGGCAGACGGCGCGGCGTCGTGACGCAGCACAGTGCCGTGTACGGTGCACTGCACGTTAGTTCATGTTTTGCTGTTGCTTAGTTCCCACGTGTTAATAAAAATGGCTGCCAATTTAGATGTCGACTTAATTTCACTAGTGGAAGCACGTCCCGACGTATAGTTGCTGCCGTGTGCCGACGCGGTGCAAATGTTCAAACTTTTATCTTTATAATCCTCGTGTGTCTTGTTCCAGAGAACGGGACGTGCTTTCACTAGGCGAACTAAGCAAAAACTAACGTGCGGTGCACCGTACATGGCACCGTACTGCGGCACGACGCCGCGCTGTCTCCCGGTAGCGGCATTGTGCCGTTACACGGTGGCCGGTGCCGCACCGTAGACACCTTCCACAGTCTTAGGACCAGGCCACACGGTGCGGCACCGCATCGCATTACTCCGCACCGCACTGGCGGCCACACGAGCAGTGCGGCGTCGCAATGTTCTTACGGCGCCGCTGCGGCACCGCAACAAGCTTGGCTTGGCTTGCCCAGTTGACGACAGTCTACAATAAACAATGGATCGCCTATGTCGTATAAACAACTGAGCGGCGCTGCTGCGGCACCACACTGCTTGCACCCCTTCCCGCCTCGTCTGCCTCGCGCCGTTGTCCGGTGCTCCTGCGGTGCGGCGCCGGAGCGGTGCCGGACGTACCATACATTTTTATATGTAGGAAACCGTTGCGGCACCGCTTAGCCGCCACGCCGGAACCGCACCGCTCCGTGTGGCCTGGCCCTTAGGTAGAATTTACATCGATTCATCAACAAATTGTTAATACCTACATTCTAAAAAAAAAAATATTTCTATTCTATTCTTTTATCTACAACTAAAGAATAGCAGTATTTTAGTTAACTTTAGTCGATGCTCTACAAACTAGGGGTCAATATCGTTAGTCTTTATGTTTTGAAATACTGTACTCCGGCACAAAGTCTACGTTTTCTTTGACGCCTAGATTGGAAAATCAGTCGCTTGTTGTTTTCTTTTCTTTTCTTATCAATAGCGAAACGAGGTTGTTCGATCTAGAGCTGTGAAATATTTAAATTGGACGGGTAACAGGGTTGGATTAGGATCAGATTAGGGGTGCAAGTTAAAACTTGGGGTGCATATTAAAAATACTTATGTCAATTACACCTACAATTATTTTGGAGACTAAGAAAAATTAAGTTTCAGAAGTCGGTGACTTCTATTTGTTTCAGTGTAGAATTGCACCGACTTCTGAAATTGTTAATTTTATATTATGGTAATAATTTACCTCCTTTTAGTTTTTTTTTTAAGTCGGTTTTTATACAGTTTTATAATGATCATGGCGGCTCCTTACAAATACATACAATCTTCTTTGTTCTTGGCAAATGTTTCTGTGATGACAGTTAAATAGAGATTGAAAGTCCTCATCAAAACTTTTACTGAAGGGAACCACAAACCAAAACGTCATTTAAGTGTGTATTTTTTGTTTTTGTTGAGTTTTTCAAAAAGCGCTGAATCATTGTCGATAAAATTAATATCTATAGGACAACCTCTAAAGAATGACTTACCAAAAAAAAAAAAAAACTTCAAAATCCATTCATATTTGGCGGAATAATCGCGTAAAAATCCTGCAAAAAAAACATTCAGTCGAATTGAGAATCTCCTCCTTTTTGAGGTCGGTTAAAAAGTAACATTAATTGGTAAAGAGAACCCTGGAAAATGACAGAGTATAACCAGCCTAGCTAATTTCGTTTCTTCATGTTTGACCTTATTTTATTTTGCACCCAAATGCGTCCCTGTATTTAAGAAAGGATCGCTTCTCAGGCGACGGTTTAAAAGGCAATGCAGTTTTATGTTTTTTAGATGCCATTTGGTTTCCTTACCCGCAGGCTTTTCTAGTTAAGAAGTAAATATTAGGTTATAGTTAAACTGTACCTGGTGTATTCTTGGTAATGAGATTAGGTGCTTTATTTTTTGCAATGATTATAAATTCTATAAAATATAGGTTCAGTCATAGGCGGTTACTAATCTTCTATTTTGGTGATTATTTACGACCGATTCCTATAGCTATGTGTATACCAGTGCGCTTTCATGTTCATCTTGCGTCTTCGTCTGAAGCAAGAGTGTTATGGCGTGAAGCGCCATAGCGCATGCAATCCCGCATGCCTTAATACTAGTTAGACAAAAGCGCATGACCCTAGCGCACACTAATACGTCTGTTGTATGTCGACTGACCGAGGAGCACCGGTGTAGACAATAAGCTGTATGCGTCCTATGGCAATCAATATTGCATGCGCTTGACGGAAGAGGAATTGAAAGTTGAAAGCGCAAGATGAACATGAAAGCGCATTGGTGTAAACATACCATTTACTTATCGTTGTTGGGTGAAATCGTTACCAGAAGAGTGTTTAATATGAATGTGGATGGATATACAAGTAGAGATAGGCCAAAAAAAAGCTGGATGGATTGTGTGAAAAATAATATGGGTAAGAAAGAAGTGAGTACTGAGATGACGGCTGATAGAGGAGAATGGAAGAGGAACACATGTTGTGCCGACCTTACCCAGAGGGATAAAGGCAGAGAGATGATGATGATATTGGGTAAAATTGAGACTCTTGTATCTTTACCAATAGGCATGTTGACAGCATCAATTCAATCATCAAGGAGGAGCTCGTGGCTAAATAATTACAGCCGCATGGACCGATCTTCCGGGTTAAGCCACGCTTGCCGAGGTTGGTCTGTGGATGGGTGACCATTTACCATAGCGAGTTTCCTCCGTGCCTCGGAAAGCACGTAAAGCCGTTGGTCCCGGCTGTCATTTGTAGATCTTTGACAGTCGTTACTGTTGGTCAGAAGCCAGAAAGTCTGACAACCAGTCTTACCAAGAGTATCGTATTACCCAGTTACTGGGTTGTGGAGGTCTGATAGGCAGTCGCTCCATGTAAAATACTGATATTCAGCTGCATCCGGTTCGACTGGAAGCCGACCCCAACATAGTTGGGAAAAGGCTAGGCAGATGATGATGTTGACAGCATCAATTAATGACAAATCTAATTAGTCCGCCAGTTAGAGTTTTGAAAAATTTATTTATTTATTATTGCACAATGTAGTTTACAGAAAACTTATAGAATAGGTTATTCCAAACATACATAGACCCTGATAGGATATTGCAAGGCATACAATAATATAGCTTAAGTTATTCAATTATTAGGAAAATTAATCACATTAAAATAAGGTTACATTGGCGATTACATTAAAATTGTTTTACTGAGGTAGGTACATAGGTAAATTATTTTATTCCTAAAACATTCATAGTAGGTAGGTATTTTTAGAATTAGTATTCTTTTACTTTCGTATACATATTATAGGTAAATAATTTTATTCATAGAATTATTTATTATTTATTTACGACGACACGTTTGGTGCAGTGGCTAAGCGATTGGCTTCTGCCCTACGGGTCGTGGGTTCGATTCCCACACGGAACAAAAATTTGTATGGCCTACAAATGGTTGTTCCGGGTCTGGGCGTTTGTTTGTGAGATTTGTGTCTGTAAACGCACCCACGATACAAGAGAAATCTTAGTGTGGAGCACTGTTTTTTTTTAAAAAAAAAAAACAACTTTGATAAATAATGGATAGGTATTTTTTTTTTTGTTAAATCTACGAGTATTTGGAACGATAAAATGCATAAAAACTCGAGAGTGGCTTGTGACGTCAGAAGCAAGTAAAAATTATACTTACTTGTGACGTTTTGCCAATTTTAAAAGTGTCGTATCTTCGTCAAGTTTGGTTTACGTAATAAAAGAAAAAATACGGGTCAAATATTTTTTGATAATCTAACTGACGGACTAATTAGATTTTTTCAGTCAAATACCCTATCATGAATCAACGACCTCATATCATTGCGTAGTAGAACCTCCGATACGATAGTAGCTATCGCACTTAGAATTAGCTTACAAATCCACTTATATGCCAAGTTCGGCAATGAAAAATGCTACTATAGGTAAGCAAAACGATTCTTTTTTGGCTACAGGAATCGGGCATTAAACATTTGCCTAGTGATAGCCTAGTGGTTGAAGTGATAGCCGAGCGCTTGAACGAAGCCTTCCAAACTGGAGGGTTTGAGGTAGATCCAAGCCCGCACTTCAGAGTTTTCAAATTCATGTGCGAATTTGAATTTGATTACAGGTACACACACGGAGCTCAAGACGGGCACATAATATCCAACTGAACAAACCTAGAACTAATAACGGAAAAAAGTGTATTTTATATCAAGGAGCACGGATCTACAACTCATTACCAAATTATATAAAAGACGCAAAAACAATAACAATTTATAAAAGATTATTAAAAGAGCACATCTTCAAAGGCATTACTATAAAATAATAATACTATTTCACAATTTTGTCGTCATATAAACCGCTGCCACTTAAATATAAAGGTACAAGTCCGCGAGACTGGCTGCAAACTGCAGACCGCAAGTCACATTGGTTTGTATGAACCAGTAGTGTCGCTTGTCTGCTGCTGTCATCTGCGGTTGCAGGTTGCAGTCGCCGTTGGAATACTACCTTTAAGGTGTGCACCTTAAAGGTGTTATTCGGACGGCGAGTTGCGGTCTGCGGATGCAGTCTGCAGTTTGCACCCCGTCTCGGACTTGTACCTTAAATCGACAAGACAAACTTATTGAAATCTGCCTACAATCCTACATACTTAATCGGAAATATTTTGTATTATATTTTTGTATACCGTCTATTTGTTTATGCACTCTGTGAATTGTAACTGATTTATTAATTTGGCTCTTCAACAATGAGTACACTATTACTTAACAATTAGTACATTATAAACTTAAGTCTAAGCGCCCCATTACTTAAAGCAGAGCACTTACATGCACTATAATATGCGCAAATATTATAAACTAGAAGAGAATACACTATGCGTCGTGGATTAAATTAAGTAGATAAGAAAATTAAATTTTGTATTTTACATTGGTTAAGTTTATAGTTTTTAAGTTATTAGATTAACATAATATTAGTAACATAAATGTAATGACATAATAACAATAACAGATAACATTGATTTATTTTAGTGAGACCCATCAAATGGCCAGCACGGCTTTTGTGCTGATGTGTATTGTTTGTTTATTTTTCCTCGAAATGATTTTAATCTCGAGAAATAAAGCGATTTTAAACCGTTATTATCACTTGCGTGGTGAAGGAAATCTGCACACCTGAGAGGGCTCCAAAAAGTTCTCGTTGGTGTATGTGGTCCGCCAACCAGCACCAGACCAGCGCCAGCGTGGTGGACTAAGGCTTAAACCCTTCTCATTCTGAGAAGAGGCCCGTGCCCAGCAGAGGGACAGTAATCGGCTGATTATATTGATTTTTAGCAAACAAGAAGACAGTACTGCCCATCCTCTTGAATCTCTTACTCCTCGTCCTAGCTGAGCAGAGCGCAGTGCGTTGCATTACGTCGGACATCGCGTCGTGAGAATAACAAGCAATGTGCCTACTATACTAGTAGCCTCTGTGAGTAGTGTATCTAACAGAGCGGCGCGTATAGTTTGTTTTTGGCGTTTTGACTGCGGTTGTTTGAATTTAGCCTTACTTATCAATACTATAAATACTGTATTACAACGCAGCGGCTAGGACACGTCGTTTTAGCAAGCGCCGCACTGCCCGACGCAATTCAACGCGTTGCTCAGCTAGCACGAAGCTTTAGTCGCCTTTTACCGTTGACCTGTCAAAATCAAAGCCATAGCAATTACGAGTGTGTTGCGCAATTAGAATGCTATTCAATAGGTGTTGTAAAAGGCGACTAAAGCTTCGTGCTGGCTGAGCAGCGCGTTGAATTGCGTCGGGCAGTGCGGCGCTTCCTAAAACGACGTGTCCTGTGAAGATAATCTAATAGGAAAAATAAATTGATTGTTCATTGAGTTATCACCTTATTCCGTCATTTATATAAATCTCTACTAATATTTTAAATCCGAAAGTAACTCTGTCTGTCTGTTACGCTTTCACGCCTGAACCGCCGAACTGATTTTGATGAAACTTGGTACAGAGATAGTCTGGAACCTGGAGAAGGACATAGGCTACTTTTATCCCGAAAAATACGGAATAAACGTTTAACGACATTCACGCGGGCGAAGCCGGTGACGACCTCTAGCCATTTATATAAATAATGTATAATCCCAAACATACTTTCGTACTTTCAATCAAATTTGGATATAAAACTTTTCGGTAAAAGGACAAAATGGCGTCGTGTTGTGACGTCATCGCTGAACGAATAACTTTAACCATTGGAATTAGGGGGCTGGGTGTACAAAGATAACGCGGCTCAATTGGTGACAAGGAGCCAGGAGTTTTGGAGGTGGTAGTACCTATTAATAGAAGGTTCAGTCCTAGAACTCCCTAGAAGGAACCTTGGTTCAGAAACTTCACAGCACCCCATGTAGGTATTATGTATTTATTTCCAAAGTACCTACATTATATTTTATGAAAAACGGAACATGCAATCAAAAAAACTTAAATAAAAAAAGGAGTATAATAATGAACACACTTATTATAAAATTAATGTATTCTTCAGTCGGTGCCTAATTATGCTGAAACATATGAAGGTAAAAGTAATGAAACTGTTTTGCAATGAAAAAAAAACTTTATCTTTATGGAAAGGGCTGAGCTATTAATGAATACCACATCCACGTTTTTAAAACTTTTGTCCCCTTCAACGAAAAGTTGGAAGTTTTAAGAACTTCATCGCACAAAAATGGTCAGCCTATAAAAATACGACAGTGTTTATCATTTTAGGAGTTCATCATCATCATCAAATCAGCCTGTAAAGGTCCAATACTCAAAGTGGGGCTCCTAATAAAATAAAAAGTGCCTCACCACGTCTTTCAGAGAGGCACGTCGTGTTCCGCACTGTTAATAGTCGGGCGACGGATCTCCAACTCGCCGCCCGTAGGCCACACACTAGGGTAGCCGGAGATAGTCGCTCGTCATCCGACGGCACCCGGTGCGTCTGGCGCGGAAAGGGAGAGTAGCAGTCGCCTCTCTCTTCCCTTCCGCCTCCCTCCTTAGTCGCCATAACCTCCTCACAAAAGAAGGTGACAGCATCCTATGCACTCTCACTCCTGACCATGGACAGAACCACGGCCGAAAGCGAGAGGTCACTACCGACTGCCGCGACTAGTTCACGGCGCTGTGTCGCCCACTCGGCAGTTGACGCAGTGGTGACATCCGGGCGTCTGCTCCCGGCCTATCCAACACAGATACTCGTACTTCTCGAAACATCCATGTCCCGAGAGCACCTGAGTCAGCTGGAAGCGGAGGGCGCCATAACGCCTCTCCAGCCACTCTTCCATTACGGGTTTTATTACCGCTATTGCGACGTGCCCCAACCGATCTAATCTTAGGCTATCGATATTGCCCAGTACCTAACTGGGTTGCGGAGGTCTGATGGCAGTTGTTCCGTGTAAAATACTGGTATTAAGTCTCATCTGCTTAGACTGGAAGCTGACCCTAATATATGTAGTTGGGAAAAGGTTAGGCAGATAGGTTTTTAAATGTGGCATATCGGTACCCATTTTAAATGTTGGATATCGGACGTGTGCCGTGTGGTGCCGGTCGTAAAAAATAGCACTATTCCATCTTTTCCCATGGTTGTCGTAAAAGGCGACTAAGGGATTCTCTAAAGGATGAGCAGCAGCGTTCTCTGAGTACTTTAATAACCATACTGCGATCGCCAACCCGCCTGCCAAGCGTGGCAATTATGGCAAATCCTCCCCAATATGGAACACAGGACAGGTGGATGTGGCGATGCTTGGAGGCCTATGTCCAGCAGTGGACGTCTTTAGGCTGAATGATGATATCGGTACCCACTAAGGTTGGCAATGTATCAGCAATCCTCTCGAAACGACTATCCATTGTAACGAAACGTTACATGACTAATCATGTTTTATTAATTGATGTAGTTCAAAAAACCTTAAAACTATTAATTAATTAAAATCTATTCTTAAAACTAAATCTAAATAATAACAATTTTAACTAAACCAATATTTAAAAATAAAGGAACACATTTACAATAAATTAATGTTCGTTCTTTGAGTATAGTAGGTATGCATTTCCGAACATCTAGTCGTGTGGGGAGTTTTTTCATAGCCTTATAAGGTCATACGTTTGCGCAGCTCGGGGCAGTCGCTACTAAGCTGAACCTGAGTGCACGTATCAATTATTACGACATCGCGCCCCGTTGAGGCGCCCTAGCCGAGACGGACGTAATTATTTAATTTTAACAATCATGTGAAAGTTTTAAATTCCCGAATTTGGGTAAGTTTTGAATAGCACACAAATAATTACTAACATAATATCATCTCATGTTTACTAATTACTTTTCTGTGTTTTTTTATGTGTAATTCTATTTGTTCACATTGTGTTTTTATAGCAGCATTTAAATCATAATTCAGTTCAATATGGAACCGCTATTTAGATGCAATAATTTACGAACACAGAACTTATAATAATTATAAGTTCTGTGTTTACGAAGTTGCTAATAATGCTTCATCATGCAATTCCTTTTTCTTCTACCTTCATATAAAAAAAATAATTAGGTAATATTGTAGTAATTTTTAAATTCTTAACGTTTCTTATGTTTAACGTATATTTTAAATTTAGTTTTTTTAACCGACTGCGGCAAACCCAAAGGAGGGTAATGTTTTGCGGCTTTCATTTCTTTTTTTCTCAAGCTTGCTTTTTCTCAAGCTTGCTTCGCTTTATTCATGTAAACTCCGTTCTGATAAGTACCACCGCGACAAAGCTACTACATTAAATTGGGTACTTTCCTGTTGTCGTCGGTGCTACCTACCCCAGAACGGAATAGCATTATAAAATTCTAATGAACTGGAACGGTGGTTTCCAGGAACTACGGCCAGGTTAATACTGCCCAATTAACCATCATCATACAAGATTACGGCATACGGCGAAGATACAACATCCGTGGCGCGCTGAGCAAGTCGCCCGCTGCACCTTCCCGCCAAACTCGCCGCGCCATCGTGCATCATCGGCCACCCACCATCTCCGGCCTGGGAGGACTGCTGCCGAATTTCTGCAGGGAAGTCCCTTTCACTGCAGGTGTGACAACAGACGGCCGTAAACCCACGACCTTACAAATTTGTGTGCCTCCGCATAGTCAATCTTATTTTTATTATACGTTTTTTATTATTGGACACACTCGTTTTTTATTTAGTAGACACCGTCCTAATTATTAGGTGCCTATAAAACGGGTGGAGGTTACACCATCAGGTGGAACGTTGGTGTGACGTGGCTTGTTAGCCAATAATAATAAAAAAACGCTGAAACCCATTCTAATTTTCTGGTACGAAAATTAAGGTACGAGTTCGTAGCCAACTGCATACAGCAGCAGCAGACGACGTCTCGTTGTGACACGCGAGCGTCATTTTTTGAGAAAGATTCAACGTGTCGTCACTGCAACGTCTTTGGCACTACTGATCTGCGGTCGGACGACACGTCGTCTGCGGTCGTGTGACGTGTAGTCGAACGATGTGTCGCTAGCTGCGGAAGGTATTTCATAGAAATACATAGAAACCAGTAGTGTCGGAGCGACACGTCGTCTGCTGCTGCTGTATGCAGTCGGTTACGAACTTTAGATTTCAAAGACTCCTAACTCAATCTCAATCCATTTAAAATATGAGATTAGATTACACAAAGACTTTGTACTGTCATACACTTTCATCCTAGTATTATTTTATTGTAGAGCAATGTAAATTCAAACGAGAACAATGCCATACGAGATGAGATTGGAACTTTAAGAGAATTGCATTTTGTAAGATTTCTATAAAAGTTTGTGTGGAAAATCAAAATATAGGTTAAGTAAAGCGAAATGTTCTGTTGTCTCGTCTACAAATAGAGTAGGTAATGAAAGTTCTTACTTCTTATGAGGATTGTGGAGTGCAAGCGTTGCATCAGCCCATTACTGGCTCACTACCGAGCACGGTCCTCTAGGGAATGAGAAAGGTTATGTCTTAGAACTCACGAAGCGATTTTCACCCGCGCCCGCCGCGGTTGCGGGCCCGCAGCTTCTGTAGAATGCAGCTAAGTATATGTATGTAAAAAATTAAAGCACATTTCACGACGCGTTTTACGCCCGCAGCGTGCGCGATTGTTTGCGGTTCCCGCTGCACCGGCGGGCAACTAGTAGAATCGCGCGGGTCGCTGTCACCCGCAGCCTCGGCGGGATGCGCCCGCGCGCTCTGCGATCGGTTGGCGGGTGACCGCAGTGGGCGGCGGGGGGTACAAAAATCCGACGTACGTTGTTTTTGAAGAGCAGTTTCCATTTTTCTTTCTGTGAAATAAATATAAAGTAACAACTCGTTTCTGGTGTGTGTCCATAGCGGTCTGGAACTCAACTAAACAATCTGAACGTAAATAACCGCCCGTCTTGCAACTTCGTCTTGCGACAATCGCCCGCCAAGTTTGCGAGCGATAATCACAACCGTGACGGCTGCGTAACCGCACAGAACTCCGGTCTCGTGAGTTTGGAAATAAAACAGCTGTTCCTATACCGCGACGGGCGCGGGTGATAACAGCTTCGTGAGTTCTTAGCCTTAGAACACCACGCTGGCCTGTTGCGTGTTGGCGGACACACATCATCGAGAATTAGGAGCCCTTGGGGTGCATGAAAAGAGCCTCCACGAGTGACGATACTTAAGTACGTCCGGCGCACCCTGGGATGTCAGCCCCGCTACCAACCTTGCTGACTGGCTAATCTTTTCACTACGGCATGAGCTATTTACGTATAGCTCGTGCTGACACGAGAGAAGAAGGAGCCCTTTCAGGTGTGCAGATTTCTTCACGATGTTTTCCTTCACCGTTAATGCAAGTGATCATCAAATTCTTATGCGCACATGAATTCGAAAAGTCAAAGATGCGGGATGCGAGATCCGGGCACGCACTTAGAACCTCTTACTTGGAAGGCAAGCGTTCAACCACTACGCTATCACTGATGTGTTTCCTTGCTGCTCATTTTCTTGGCGTGGTCATTTGCCTTCTGTGTCACCATAGCAGAGGAATGGCCTTTTTTATTTTTAAATTTATACAGGGTGAAATTGTAAACAGTCGACAAACCGAAATGGGAGATTGTACTCATCACTATGAACAACTTTTACTATGGGACCAAAGCTGAAATCGCGAAAAAAAAAAACAGCTGTTCCCTACATTTATGTTCGCTTAACTCGTCAACATTTAGGGAAAAGCAGTATTTTTTTTCGCGATTTCAGGTTTGTTCTCATAGTAAAAGTTGTTCATAGTGATGAGTACAATCTCCCATTTCGGTTCGTCGACTGTTTACAATTTCACCCTGTATATTGAGAATAGTGCTTTCTATAAACAAATTAACAAAATAGAACACTATGCTAAGTGGTTATGTACAGTCGAATTTATGCATTTTACCTACTTGGAAACGGGCCAAATTGGATAAAACTGGCAAGAAAAACTAATCTTGTGAAAAGAACTGGATTAGTAAAACTTTTGATATTAAATTCGGAATATCACAGGACATCTAAAATTACTGCCTCATTTATTGGGCAGTGTTTTTGGGTTTTTACGTGTAACATTTCTCAGAAGCAGCCCGGAGACTAGATTTATGGCCGGTTAATGGCAATAAACAGGCTTGTGAAGGAGGGTAAGTAATAATGATATAATTACAAAATCTCTAATATTTACAAGATATAAAAACTGAATCAATAATTTTATTTGATATAACGATCAGTAATAAAGTTCAGATATAATTTTGAAATAACTATTTTTTATAAGCATAACATACATTGAAACATACACTGCAAGATGCAATTATATATGTATGTTATGTACAATGAAATTATATCAACTGTTGGTATATCTCACGTTCATTATATCTCGTGAATGTAATTGAAATGAAAATATATCAAATACTTTTATATGATATGAGACGCACTGTCACGATCCACCGAGCTCTCCCGTCGTAGAGCCGGTCGTCTCTTCAGACTCCGCAGTCACACCGATAATTCAGCCCTCATCAAGCTGTCTCCCCCCCCCTATGTCTACGCCAGCAACGCCCTAAGCCGAGGTCCGAGTCCCACTAGGGGTCACCCTTAGTGCTGTTGTTGCAGGTAGTCATGATGTTAGTGTAGTACAAGTAGTTAGCTTAGGTTAAGTATTTTACTTCCTCCCCCCATTGGCTGGAGACCCTTCAGGTCTCGCCAATAACTGCCCGGTTACGTAGAAACCGCCCCCTAGGACGACTTACAGCAGTCCAATAGAAAAAAAAAAAAAAATGAGACGCACTCTGTGGAGGAATGAGGAATGGTGCTTCTCCAAAGAAAATGAAGGATCCTTCGACGAGGCGAATCTTTTTGCCTGGCGGGCTACTGCCCAACGGTTGATGTTGGGCAGTTGTATATAAACTATCGGCGTGACACATCTTGATATCGCGATGTAGGATGGTTCGTATGTGGCGAGATAGATGTCATCACTGCAGTGTTGTGTAGTTCGCATGTGGCGTGGTAGATGCCGCCACAGGCTCGCCACCTATTACATGGGACTTAAACATAACGGCGAAATGAGGGTGTACTATACACCTCTGCTCAAGAATTCGGGGGAATACAGGCGTGATGTCATATTATGGGAAAATTAGATTCCCTATGCTTATCGACTTGGTATACAAATGAAGTCGCGGGCAAGAGCGAGTCTACAAAAAAAGAAAAAAAATCGGTCAAGTGCGAGTCGGACTCGCACACGAAGGGTTCCGTACCATTATCTATAAAAAACGGCAAAAAAATCATGTATGTTGTATGGAAGCCCCCCTTAAATATTTGTTTAATTATTTATCTTTAAAGTGAATATATAACTACATATTCTGTGAAGATTTCAAGCATCTACCTGTTGCCGTTATCAATATCGAGCAAAAACGAGCAAAAAAATCACGTTTTTTGTATGGGAGCCCCCTTAAATATTTATTTTATTCTGTTTTTTAGTATTTGTTGTTATAGCGGCAACAAACACACATCATCTGTGAAAATTTCAACTGTCTAACTATCACGGTTCATAAGATACAGCCTGGTGACAGACGGACAGCGGAGCCTTAGTAATAGGATCCCGTTTTACCCTTTGGGTACGGAACCTTAAAAACCGACTTCGATTGATCAACTATAGACCCAGTGGTCGCTCACACTGGGCCTCATAAGAAGGCTCAAGCTCACCCAAAGGGCAATAGAGAGGGCTATGCTCGGAGTTACCCTGCGAGATCATATCAGAAATGATGAGATCCGCAGGAGAACCAAGGTAACCGACATAGCTCGAAGAATTGACAAACTTAAGTGGCAGTGGGCGGGGCACATTGCTCGCAGAATGGATGGCCGATGGGGCCGAAAGATTCTGGAGTGGCGACCGCGTACCAGAAGACGTGGGTAGGCCTCCCAGAAGGTGGACCGATGATCTGGTGAAGGTCGCGGGAATCCGCTGGATGCGAGAAGCACAGGACCGGTCGATGTGGCGATGCTTGAGGGGGGCCTATGTCCAGCAGTGGACGTCTTTCGGCTTAGTGATGAAGACCACCCATTAACATATGGAAATCTTTGTATTTACAGAAATGTTTTTCGAGAAAAAACAGCGGTTGATTCACGTTTACTCAAATAATCAATGCTCCCTAATAGGTACAAATACGTCCCAATATAAAATGGCTCGTATCCACAAAACGTCGTATAGCAGCGAATCTGTATGTACTCGTGCATAATGTATGTGTACATTTGAAATGTAGACCGATGTCACGGGCAGGCGTATTCTGGAGATACGCGGAGTGGAGTGAATAAACGCCTTTTTAATTTCCTTGGATTTATTTGGGCGCTGTGTACCCTTAATTTCGTTACAGCGTTAGAGCGATTACGCACTGCATCCGATCCAAATCCGTGAAAATACCGATCTAGAGTAAAAATCTCGGACCGAATTCGGATGTTGCTTACGCACTATTCCGATCTCTGATTCAAATTCAAACAATTCAGGGGCCATCTTTGGCATATCCGTTTGGCGACTGATTTGAATCCGAGGTAATGCGAAAGCGTTCATACAAACAGTACTACGGCTACTTCGGTCCGCCAATTTTTCTTCCGAATTAGAAACTCACGGATGACGGATAGAAATCGGATGACGGATGCCGGATGTAGTGCGTAAACTACCTTAAAAATAGTTCTATGACTACTTCGGAACGTATTTTCACGGATTCGGATCGGATGCAGTGCGACAGTTCAAATTACGGAACAGAAACGTATACGTGCATAAAAATCTTTTTTTTTTCAAATTAGGTCATTTTACTAAATGACAGAAAAAAAACAATGTGATCTTGATTTCGTCGATTGAATGCCTGTTTCTTTTAACCTAATTTTGTAGTGTTATTATTAATGTTGTACCAGATATATTATGATGGTATAGTGCATTATCCAAAAAAGCTAATTTTTTTTTAAAAAAAGAAGATCAAACTAATTTCGTGCGCCGGTTTTTCGCATGGTATCCCACGCTTGCCTCAGAAAAAGTAGTTGGCGTGCTCTAGCGACATAAGGAATGTATATTTACACAATGTGACCGGTCATGGACTAGCGATATTCTAAGTACTTATATAGCAACTATTCTAGTACACAAATTCACTATACACTAGGGTTCAATTCGATTCCATTTTTTTGTTGAGATATTCTGTACGTGTGTACAAAAAACGTCATGTCTCTCAATGTTTTGGTCCTACTGGGATAAAAGTAGGCTTATTCGGAGGGCAACAATATTGTTTATCGTTTACATTACGATACAATGGGTTCACATAAAGACATAGAGTTGTAGACAATAATTCAACAAAAAAGCAAAATGGCTGCCAAATAGCGGGGAAGTGGATTGGAACCCTAGTGTGTAGTGTATTTGTGTACTATAATAGAATAGTTGCTATATAAGTACCTAGAATATCGCTAGTCCATGGCAGGACACACTGTATACTTCTAATACTGCCAGATGTATGTGCAGTAGCAACTTCTTGCACCTACAATTTTAGATTGACTTGAACGTAATCTATTTTTTTAGTGCTATGGCGAACAAGTTGGCAATAGTAGATACTCGGTTTGGTGATCTATTCGGGTAAACTATAACAAAAAAATATGATATTATGGTATTTCTCATTTCATTCATAAAATATGGGCAGGTTGACGTTTTTGCACCAATTCAGATTTCGCATGCATCGGCACGCTTACGCATGCTGTGAAGAAACGTTTTAGCAGCTGCAAGAACACGATTTCACTAGTGATGCCGATTGGTGTGTCTAAAACCGTCCAGCTTTTCGTTTTTTATTTATTAAATAGCGTTTTTGAGCGTATGTAAGCGTGCGTAAGTGTGCGTCAGCGTACGTGAGCGTGCGTAAGCGTGCTTGTGCAAGCGAAAGCTAATTCAATGTGAAAGGTGAAAGCAAGCAAAGACCTGAATCGTTTAAAATAAAGATCCATATTTGAAAGCAATCAAACAACAATTCGACAACGTTCGCAGCTCGAGTTAATTGTATCACAACAGAATATGGCCGCCACATTTCTTTGACAGCAGTGGCTTATGTTAATATTTAAATTTTGAGCGCCACAACGAATACTGAACGATTTTATATTAAACGTACCCCACCTTTCCATAAATAAACGTTGACGTCTATATTTTTAACGCGGTAGCTGAAAATTATTTTAGGCATTATACATTGAAATAGAATTCGAGATCAAAAACGTAAACAAAGGGGCTAATTATTGGTAGCTTGCAGCACTGGACAACGTTTAGAAGATAAAGAAGGGTAGTCGTCGTCGCCCTGTTGCCGACCAGTAACAGTGGATCTACTCCCTAAGCGCGAAGTCCGTGGTTTCGGCCTCAGTTACTAGCGTTTCCTACTCCCTATCACCTACGGACATACGTTTATTTCGGGGCCCGAACTAAGAATGAATTACAACACGATTTGACAGCTGTCCTTACTACCGATGTGTTTTTGCCCGTCCGAAAAGTTGAACTTGACACTTGTTTTGTTTACTCCTACGTTTAGGGCTACTTTCGGACGGGCGACTAACTTCGTTGACGGACTTAGGGAGTGGGCCCTCTGGCTTGAGAAGGCCGCGCGCCGTGTTCTGCGCCTCTCAAGAGGACGTGGGGCAAGGCCTATCAGGCCTGCCGAGGTCGCAGTGCATGCAGCTGCGAATCCCGCGACCCCAGCCAAGGGTCAGAGGAAGGAACACCGTGGGTGTTCGGGAGTTTTTTGAGGACTGTATGCAATGACGATATTTATTACTGGTTTCAATATTTGATTGCTATAGTTACAATAATTACTTGACGATGCGTACAATGCTCGAAGTAATATAATCTATAATATTAATAATTTATTTAATTTTGTGTGTGGCTCCTCCGTCGCGGTTCAGCTTCAGCCTATGAATCTGAGATGGCCGGCGCGGGCGCTTCTTCACCCGCGCCCCGCCGAGCCCCCGCCGACGCCGTCGCCGGTGCCTCCTCTATTCGAGAAGGCTCCGGACAGTGGGTTTTCAGCCGGTAAGAGTCTGGTATAACCATTCGCCATCCCCGGGAGAATGGTATCTATGAGGACATACCCAAGTAAAAAAAAGGGTAGTCGTCGTCAAGGATCAACGCACTCGATGTTATAAAAGCTGTTGTCATGCGGCGGAGCTGGCTTTCTGTGTCGATCAGCCGAAGAAGTCTGACCTCTATTATCTGACTAGTCTGGTCTTATTTTTCTGTTCTTGTGTAAATTAATATGGCTTATGTTTAACTTACCACCAGATATAGTAACATATAACAGACAAACATAGTAAATGATCACCAAAATTAAACCCGCATTTTAATATAAAATTACAACCAAAGTTTTAACATCTCGCTATCCTATTAACCCTTTCACTGCCATCACTCATAAAACAATCGATTTTTAATTGTTTTATGCGGAGTTGGCAACGAACCGGTTAAAGCAAAACAACTCCAAATAAATCATTGTTAATCCAAAAGTAGTAAATAATAACTACAACATGAACACCAAATTGTCACTTGTTTGGGTTTCCAAAGCAGAGTCGACGGAGCCCCGCCGCGCGGGGCTTCTATTTCTGTCTGCAGGGTTTAAAGTAACCTAACACGAAAGGAATGACGGGGTCTTCGTTCGCTCACTTCGCTCGCTCACTCTAGCCCCCGTCATCTCCTTCGAACCTAACCTATCCGTGTCGGGGTGCCACGGAGGTGCTTAGGCAGAAATAGCGCATTAATTTGCTCGCTAAGATCCGGTGACCATTTACTACATTTGGTGTTCGAATACAATTTGAAGTGCAGTTGTGACTAAAATAGCTAGTACTATTGTAATTTTAGACTTTATTTTTCTGGTGTCAAGTATATATTTTTGGTAAAAGCCAAATCAAATCAAATCAAATGATTTTATTTCACATAAACCATTACAGGCGCTTATGAAAAGTCGAATTTAGGTGCACGGTTCCAATTAGTCGTTTCCTATGGAGAAGAACCGGCAAGAAACTCCATGGTTACTCTTTTAAAATCCATATCTTTAACAATTTCAGTGGGTACAGTTATGACTTAGATATGAGAGAGCAAAGTAGACTTAAGAGCAGGAACCACACAAAAAAACAAAATGAAAAATATGGTTACAAATTAACTAGGTATCCAGGCATCTAGCAAGTCTACAAAGCTCTCACATTTACAAAAGGTAAAAGGACGCTAAACTATATAAAACAACTGACATGGTTAATTGTCATCAAAACACATTACAAAGAAAATCACTGTATAAGATAAAGATATCTTGAGAGTAACGTTAGTAATAAAAAAAAAAAAAAAAAAACTAATCGGATCAGGTTAGTTAATAGACATAGGTACACATTCGACGTTAATGAGGTACCAGGGAAGCCACATGTGCAGAAGGAGTTATTTCCAAACACCTTTATCGTCAACGTAGTCCTTAGTCTTGTAATATGCTTTTTGAATAAGGACACGTTTAATATGGGCTTTAAACTTTCCCTCGGTAAGATCAGTTACAGATTTCGGTAGCTTATTATAAAAACGCACGCCATTTCCAAGAAATGACTTATTAGTTTTACTCAATCTAAATTTGGGAATCACAATTTTATGTTTATTACGTGTATTTTTATCATGAAAATCGCTTCTAACATTAAACATATGCAAATTTTTCCGAACATACATAATATTTTCAAAGATATAGTGTGACGGCAAGGTAAGTATATTAATATCTTTGAACACGTTTCTAAGGGACTCGCGGGAACCCATATTGTAGATTGCACGGATTGCTCTCTTTTGTAAAATAAAAACAGAATCTACGTCAGCTGCTGAGCCCCACAACAGAATACCGTAGGACATAATGCTGTGGAAATATGCGAAGTATACTAACCTAGCTGTAGCTACATCAGTCAGCTGACTAATTTTCCTAACTGCGTATGCAGCAGAACTTAACCTAGCCGATAGGGCAGTAATATGCGCACCCCACTGCAATTTTGAATCGAGAGTTATACCTAAAAATACGGTGTCATTAATTGTATTAAGATTATTGCCTTCGAGCATTACATTTAAACCTACTTGGGGAACATTTGGTAGTGAAAACTTAAGGCATTTTGTTTTGTTTGCATTAAGTAACATATTATTGGCTGCAAACCATTTAGAAAGAACAGTAAGGCTCTCGTTAACATGTAAAACGTCCCTATCTTTTCTATCTATTTTAAAAATAAGGGAAGTGTCATCGGCAAATAAAATTATGTCTGATAAGTCGGTCATCATATAGGGTAGATCATTTATATAGGTTAGAAACAGAAAAGGTCCAAGAATTGAGCCTTGAGGCACGCCCATCTTAACCAGAGACCCCGAAGATATCGCACCGTTAGCACCAACTTTTTGTTGTCTATTAGATAAATAGGAGAAAACAAGGTCAGCAGCTCGGCCACGAATTCCGTAGTGGTGTAATTTACAGATGAGGGTGTTGTGGTCAACGCAGTCAAAAGCCTTGGAGAGATCACAGAAGATGCCAATAGCATCCTGAGAGGTCTCCCAGGATTCCAAAATATGAGTGACTAGTATCACTCCTGCGTCAGTAGTCGACCTACCTTTCGTGAAACCGTACTGGCGACTATGCAATATCCCGTTCTGGTCAAAATGAGACATCATCTGATCAAGCATGATTTTCTCAAAGATTTTACTTAGTGCTGGCAGCACCGAAATGGGTCTGTAATTTGAGGGGTTATTCTTGCAACCTGATTTGAAGATTGGTATTACTTTACTATGCTTCATCAAATCAGGAAATGTACCGCTATCTATACATTGGTTAAATATGTCTGTAAGTAAAGGTGTAATGGTGTTAATGATAGCTCCAAGAACCCTAACAGAAATGCCCCATAAGTCTTCAGTATTTTTTATATTTAGACTTTTAAAAGCTTTTATAATCGAGGTAGCAGAAATGTGCTTAAATTCAAAGATAGGTATATCTTTACAGAAATTCTGTTTAAGTAAGGATTCAGCTAGTAAAGAGGACGAAGCAAGGGATTTCGTGACCTCTATCGGGATATTCGTGAAAAAGTTTTCGAGTGTCTGAGCGACTTCAGACTTATCTGTAATTAATTTACTATCTGATTTTAAAATTAGTTCGTTATCCCGTTTTTTTGTGTTTCCGGTTTCTTTATTTATTACCTGCCACACAGTTTTTATCTTATTATTAGAGGCACCTATTTTGTTACAAATTAATCTAGATTTAGCTTGAGTACAGACTCTTTAAAATATCTTTGAATAATTTCTTACATAATTATGAAAAGCTTGATCAGATGTCAATGATTTCTCATGATATAGACTATACAAAGTTTCTCTACTTTTTCTTATACCTAGGGTGGCCCATTCACTAAATTTAGATTTACAATTAATTTTACGTTTCTTGACTGGACATGTGTTGTTAAATTCTTGGCAGACTGTAGCGAACAATGTACAATAATTTATGTTGGGGTCCCTTGAACTAGAGCAGGATGTAGGAAGATTAGTTAATACATTATTATTAAATTTTTGCAAATAATTTTTAGTTAGTGGTCTTAATTCAATGATTTTGTCTAGTAGTAAGAAGTTAGAAGTACTAAGGATATCAAAGCATTTTATGGTGGTCATTATATTTAACCCCAATTACTATATTGTGACCTAACTCATGTAATCATTAACCCAAATATACATCTTTCGGCTGAACGATTGATTCGCGGCTTCTCCCGCGTATATGTCGTTGATCGCATATTCCGTATTTTTCCTTCTCCGAGTTCCAGAGTATCTCTGTACCTTTCATCAAAACCGGTTCAGTAGTTTAGTTGTGAAGAAGTCATAGACAGGCAGATCGAGTTACTTTCACATTCATAATATTAGTAAGGATTATAATGAGCTTACTATTCAGACTGCGGATACTATTATAAGGTCAGCTGATTCCGTAAGGGCGGAACGTACACACATAAGTAAGTTTAACCGTGGATCGATATGCTGTCGGATTCAATGGACCGTCTTTAGAGATAACACGGAATTGGGTTCCACCTGGAACTGGCAATGACTATCTTACTAAAATTATACGCATTTGAATTGGCTGGCAACTGAAACCAACATACTTGGAAAAATGAAGACTTAGATGACGTATTCTGCTCAAGTGATGAGACTGTCACTGTTTTTGCACCGATTAATCCTCACCATCCGAACCCCTAGTCGCCGCAGCGGCCGACTACAGTCCCTCTCTCATAAGTAAAGTTCGCCGTCCCAGGCACACACTTTTAGAGCCCGATGACGAAATTACCTTCCTTCAGGAGGCGAGTAAATCGACCAGCACAATATTCAGCGTCCGCCGCCGCCGACCGGCTTACCGTCCTCGCCGACGAGGCCGTTCGCAACGTCCCACCACCGCCGGTCACGATCCAGCGAGCTCTAACGTCGTAGAGCCGATCGTCTCTTAAGACTCCGCAGTCACACCGATAATTCAGCCCTCATCAAGCAGTCTCCCCCCCCTAAACCCCCGCCAGCAACGCCCTAAGCCGAGGTCCGAGTCCCACCAGGGGTCGCCCTTAGTGCTGTTGTTGCAGTTAGTCATGATGTTATTGTAGTACAAGTAGTTAGCTTAGGTTAAGTTAAAAAAAAATGCTTAATAAAAATGAACGACTGATTTCAGAAGTCGGTGTTAATCCACGCTGAACCTAACTGAAGGGAGAACTTATGAAACTGTTAATTCTATAATATTATGGTAATCATTTTACGTTTTTCAGTTTTTTTTAATAGTTTGTCTTTTTGTAAAATAGTTTTATTTTTGAATTTTGACGACACGTTTGGTGCAGTGGCTAAGCGATTGGCTTCTGCGCTACGGGTCGTGGGTTCGATTCACACACGGAAAAAAAAATTGTATGGCCTATTATAGATGGTTGTTTCGGGTCTGGGCGTTTGTGTGTGTGAGATTTGTGTCTGTAAACGCACCCAGCGAAAATATCGGTGACCAAACATACAAAAAAAAACATACACTTCGAATTGTAAAACACTTCTTTTTTCTGGAAGTAGGTTAAAAAGTTGTATTGATAGAAAGCTCATGGCTCATTAAAACATGTTTGGAATTAAAACACAAAAGCGACATTTATTTTCAGGATTTTAACGCTCAAATTGCTATAAAAGTATCTGAACACTTCTAGCATCTCTATATCAGATTTTTCTACCAATAATACTACGTATCTACGGTTAGGAGCGATCGCTACATTGATGCAATGTAGTGCTCTTGTTAAGTTGATGACACAAAGGACATTGTTAATAGTATTTTAAGAAGTCAAGGTCTCTGGACGGTCTATGAAGTAAGGTCTGAACCTTTTTATAGCTAGAATATATAAAACTAGCTCACCGCACGCTGAGAATAGACACGGGTGGAAAAATTAACAGACCCCAGCACGCTTGGTGGTAAGGCCCGGACTCCACCAAAGCAGAAACGAGACGAGCGGAGCGGAGATGTGTTTTAAAAACCAATAGAATTTCGTTATTCACGCATCTCGTCTCCAATCAGCTTAAGTGGATACCACTGAGCGGAGATGTATCATATTTGTATGGCGCGATGTAAGCGGAGATGTGAGCTGTTCCTCGCTGAGATTTAGGCCCGGACTCCACCAAAGCGGAGATGTGCGGAGATGTCTCAATCAACCAATAGGATTGCGTTATTTTCAAATCTCTCCGCTTAGCTTCAACTCAAAACGAACTCCTATTGGTTGTTTACGAGACATCTCCGCACATCTCCGCTTTGGTGGAGTCTGGGCCTTAGTTGGGCCGCGGTATAAGGCGGAGATGTGAGCTTTGCTTCGCAAGCTGACGACGGCGCGCAGCTGAGACGAGATGTGTGCGGCGTGCAGTGAGCGGTGTCACACTTCTCATGTCAACTTGTCATGTCCATTTGTATAGCGACATGACTGAGACGTCTACATTTCGTGTCAAATCGCATAAAACTCTGCGTTCACATCCAACGCTCGCCACACGCAGCTTAGTTCCGCTATTGTCAGCGCATATATTTACCCTAGCCAGCACATATCTCCGCTACAGTCTAGCCAGTAAGCATCTCCGCACAGTTTCGGTGGATACACCCTAGCTGAAAAACATCTCTTTTCGTCTCCTCCGCCTCTCTCGTTTGGACATCTCCGCTTTGGTGGAGTCCGGGCCTGAAATCTATTCGGTCCGCCTGGCTAGCTACCACCATCACATTAAAGTCCAGCGCCAAGCTATTTACTGTTTTCTGTCGTGTGTATGTGAGAGCCAGAGGGGTATAGGGGACTGCCTCTATATCTTTGTTATTTGGATTCGTGTGCTCCATCTTACACCCTGTCTGCACTTACCATCAAGTGTGACAAGGATCATAGGCGACCAAATCAAATACATATAATTAAAAAAACAATAACAAAAGGATAGGAGAATGCTGCCGCTGATTATCGTTCAACAATCAGATAGCCCGGTGTAGACGTGATGATTGGGGCATTGTTTATTTTTTTGGAAATAAATGATGTTCAGAAAACTAAAATAGGCTGCTGAATTAAATCATCATCATCATTCAGCCGAGACGAGACGTCCACAGCTGGACATAGATCTCCCCAAAGCGGAACATTTTACAAGATCAGTTTTTTTTCTTTATAACACAAGTAGCAGATGTTGGGGAAAAGACAGCCTAGCTGAAGTGGGAGTGAGCGGGTCATGTCGCTCAAATGCACCCGGACAGATGGGCAAAGATCGCCACTCACTGGACGCCTGAAGGATGACATCGTCACCGAGGTCGACCGCGGCGTGGATGGCGTGACGATTTAGACGGGTTTGCGGGGTCAGCATGGTCAGAAACGGCACAAAATAGAGATATTTGGAAGATAAAAGGGGAGGAAAGAAAAAAGTTTTTCTTTGTGCTGTCCATGTTGGGGGGGATTTGCCATAGTTGCCACGCTTGTCAAGCGGGTTGGCGATCGCAGTATGTATGTTAAAGTATTCAGAGAACGCTACTGCCCATCCTTAAATCCCTTAATCGCCTTTTACGACACCTACGGGTAGAGATGGGGTAGTGCTATTCTTTACGTCCAGAACCACACGGACGAATTAAATGAATGATGGTAAACAAGGAAGCTGGAGAACAAACAACAAAACGAATTTATCAATTTATTCTGATGTTAGAGTATTAATCCAAACTCCCAGTCTAACCAAATCCGGCAAATATCAATATATCACATCAATATCCGCCGCAAATCATACCGATATCCGGATTTCCGAATAAAACCGTACTCAGTGTGGTCCTGGCGTTAATCCCTGAATGAATCGGAATTCTGTGCAGGTTTTAAGCTCAAAGTACTGCATATGATTTATATAGTTTTGGTTAAACCTGGATAGTAATGTTTTGTAGTAATATTTTAGAGGTATTTGAAGGGGGGGTTCGTGGTTAAATAAAAATTGCACGAATCGTACAATCTGCGATGTTAATATGGTCCATAGCTGGGTGATTGTTCGTTTCATATCGAGACTCCTCCGTGTCTCAGAAAGCAAGTGAAACCGTCGGTGCTGGGTGTCATACGAATGCCTATGACAGTCAATAATGTAGTCATAGTCTCCTAAGACTATGTTATTTGTGGTTTATTTTAATTTTAATTTGTGTATTCTTTAATTTGAGCTTTTTAATGTTATAGTCCGTAACAAATACTGTACTAACAAATTTTATCATTCTATCTTTTAAGTTTTTTATAAGTGCTGTGTGTAAGTGACAAATTCACCATGTCGAAAAATGTATACAATTTATTCTCGTGTGTTTTAGTGAATAAGTCGTTGAAGTGCCATATAAATAAATAACAATAGAATAAGAATAAAATTTACCAAAAAAGATTTCAACAAAAAAAACTTTAAATCTAACAGGTGTTGATGTTCTATACGATTGCTTACTATACTATACAGACAAACACGTTAAACTTAAAAACACCCCTCTTTTTGCGTCGAGGGTTACTAAAAAGACGTTATTAGTTAGTTTTAATCAATTTTTCATTCACCCTTTTACAAGTGGAATTCTCGATATTGTATGCATTGAATGAAATTTTTATTGTGATGTCGTAGAGATAGCTCGATGAAATTAACAGGGTAAATAGCTGATAAAATGGATAAGTTTTTAAAATACATCTGACAAAAAAAGTTTAAGGAGATTTATTTTTAAATCACCCACAAAGATTTAGGAAACATGCAAGATTTTAACTTTATGACAATTCAATATTTTTTTGTAACTCATTCGTTACGTCTATGGTTACAAATGTTTATGCATTCGATAGGGTCACTAATCAGCTAATTTAGAAAAAAAAAATACTCGTGTATCTCAACTATTCACGTCACTATGATCAAAAACATAGTTATAGTCCGAGTTTGATTAAAAAACACGAAAAACATTCATAACTCGAAAACTACAAAAAATCGCGGAACATACATGGGGGTGATTTGGGTACCTCAAAGGATGTTCTACCTCTGGACTTCCGCTTGACACTACTTTCTGGGACACGCTGTATATCTATAGGGACACCATTAACTGTATCTTCCACGCTAGGTCGAGCCAGTCTCGCGGAAGTCTTAGTGCTTAAAAAAAACATAGGTACAGTTTGAATGTCTTTGCCTCGATCGGTTCTCCGATCTCTACGATATCTAAAAAAAAAACAAATTAAATAGCCGTTTCTAGCAGTAACATAGGTATCGAAGAAAATTAGTAAAAATGAAATACAAAAATGTTTTTTTTTTCTGTTTGTTATTTTTTGTGTGAGTGTATTTGTGTGGTGTGAAAATGTAAGTATGTGTGTATTTTTAACCACCGACGAAAAAAGAGGAGAGTTGTAAGTTTGAAGTCTATACGTGTCTGTCTGCCTGTGGCATTGTAGCACTCAAACGGAAAAACAGATTTGAATACGGTTTTTTGTTTGAAAGCAGATCCATCGCTTTTGCCTCATGACTTATTTTGACAAGATGGACTTTGTAGGTGGCTTAGGATGGTGATCGGCCCTCCGCAATGACTAGTTGTAGACCCATCATGTTTGGGCTCGTATGACTCGTTTTGGAAAGCACTTTCTAACTGCATCCTAACTAATATTATAAATGCGAAAGTGTGTTTGTTACCTTTTCATGCCTGAACCACTGAACCGATCACCCTAAAATGTTGCATATACGTTGTCAGGTGTACAGAAACGGACATAGGGTACTTTTCACCCCGAAAACAAGTACTGTTCCCGAGGAAAATAACAATAATGTTCATAGATGGCGCCATGTGTCTTTCGAATCATGATCACAAATAAATGATTTGATTTTGATTTGATTGTCAAATTCTAAAGTAACGCGAGCGCAGCCGCGGGCAAAAGCTATTTAGTTAACAATAATCGTCAACAAGGATCGACGGCTACATCACAATGTCAGGAGTCTTTATAAATTTAAGAGTTGTTTGATTTCACGATTTTAAAGACACACGATAACTAGCTGATTCCTTCTATACTTTTTTCCTCCACAGCACCGTATCCGTGTTTATGTCTAGTCCCCATAAATCGACGCCACCAAACGTGTCGACATAAAACAAAGAGTTATCTGAGTAATCATGAGATTGGAAGACAGATAGCGACCAGTTCGTGCTGATCTCTGTTGGCTTTAAAAACGTAGGGGAGACTGGTCCTGAAACTTATTCATCGCCAGAAATTTTTTGCTGATTGCCAAAGCTTGCACTACAATATCGCGGTCCCGGATTCGGAAAGTAAATATATCGTTATACGTACATATCTGATCAGTACGTTACTGTTCCACAGCTAGGTATGGGGGGCCTTTCTTCTCAGAATGAGAAGGGTTTAGGCCTTAGTTCACCATAATGTTATAGAGGAATGAGGTGTGGTGTTCCTCCAACCAAAGGCATCCCTTTGGTTGGAGGACACCACACCTCATTCCTCTTTCTCATCCTCCAACTAGGCGGAGTCTTGTGCCTGGCGGGCTACTGCCCAACAATTAATGTTGGGAGGTTGTATATATACTGTCTGCGTGTTAAATCATGATAGCGCGATGTAAGCACTGTCATCTATGAGAGTTGCCATTAATGTCGCTGTAGTCGTCTACACTGCGTGTTGCGTAGTTCGCAGGTAGCGTGGATAGATGCCGCCACAATGTAAACCACATTGACACGAGACATTGATAAAACGCAAGCCTTCTAGGTTTCCTCATAATGTTTTCCTTTACTGCTAACACAACTAATCAAATTCTGATCTGCACATTAAATTGAAAAGACTAAGGCCCCAGTGGCGGGACGGCATGGCACAGGATTTTTTTAATTCAAATAAGTTAAATCCTTATTTTAATAGCAAAAGCACTTGTATTTACTTAGCATTCCACGGGAGGCTTCGTCGTGCCGCGGCATGCCGAAGCATCCCACGGTACGGGAATTATGAGTCCTAAAGGATACTAATAAGGTTCAAATCATTTGAGCATCAAAAATCCCTTGCCGTGCCGTCCCGCCAGTGGGCGCAGGCCCTTAGACTCTTCTGCATGGAAAGCAGGCTTTTAACTGCTTGGCTATCACCCTTCTGAATCTTTTGCGATAGCCCTATCGCGTGTTCAGACGACACGCGCCTGCTAAGCGCACGCCACGCGCGTCAGCACCCGCGTCTAACTCGCTTTGAAAGGGAAATGCCCAGATGCCACACATAAAAATGCCTGAAATAAACAACAATGAAATATACGCCAAATTGCACTATAAGTCGTAGGGAACCCATATCATTTTCAATAATTACAAAAAAACTCGGCAAAACTTGTTCCAAACATCTTTTTCTAAAATATAGGTTAAGTCAAGGTTTAAGATTATTACGCAATAATTAATAAACAAAACTGCATTTAAATGTTTTAATCATCATTAAAAACCACTAACACATCATCAAGAAACTGTGCAGGAGGATTGATATTGGGTTGGTACCGGGCCCATGCTAAGTACCATATTATTGACATAGTATGGGCACAGGTACCAACTGTTCGCCGTCCCACGAGGCAGTTACAATAGCGATGCTGTAAAGCCCTTATCCCTGATAAGGAATTGTTAATTATTATATAAACAAAATATATTTTTTGAGAAATATGTCTGCTTTGTATTTTTCCTCGAAGTAAAAAGCAATTACCCGGAAGAGATAAATGCTCAACTAATTCGTTATCCAGTTCCCTACATATTTCAATCTTATAAATACCATTCGCTCGTGTGTGCTCGCCATAGTATGAGCGAGCCTGTTTTATTTGGTACGTACCACATGCCAACAAAACCATTTCGCTGTATGTCAGTTGTGGGAAATCAGCAACATTGTTAGGATTTATATTAATGCTTTGGAATTGCGCTCTGCGACGATTCAAATTATTTGTGATCACATAATCAGCTAGTATATTTTCTGTATACATATTCTGATGTATTATTTGCAAAATATCAACAGCATCTGGCCTGTCAACTATTCTAGTATAAAACCTATTAATTAATGCTGCTGCTATAGAGAAATCTACCATTAAATGTCTCGAAGCTCTATTAAAAAAATCTTGGCGAAATAATTTGAATTGCTGCTTGAATATTCCATTTACGGCTTCCACAACCCAGCGGCAAATAGTAACTCTTCGGCTTTTATTAGCTTCCAGGGTGGATAATTGAATTTCATTTACTTGCAGTGTTGATGGCATGTGAACACTATAATTGCAAGATTGCAAAAGTGGAATGGAATCCCTGAACCCTCTATCAAGAATGAATACGTCACCATCCTGAAAATATTGTCTCAATGGCTTACTGGGTTCATCAAATTCACTAATCATTATCTGAGCATCGGAAGTTGTTGCTGGATAAGGGCCTAACACATCGATTATATAGCCATCGGAGCAAACAAGCAAAAATGGCTTCACAAGGTTTCGATATTTGTGAAGAGAATATGTCTCTTTTTGGTACAAATAGTTGGAGCTTTTTTGTACATAGATATATGTTCCATCAATAATTACGACAGGCTTCCTTATTCCGTCGACTTCGCCAAACAGCCCATTTGGTAGAACAAGGTTTCTTGCTGCTATTTGTTCTCTTGTTATATGTCCAATTCCAAGGTTCATAGGAACAAAATCTTGATGCAGTTTTTCCCTTGCTTTAGCCATTAGACGTTCCAGAGTACTTCTCGGTATTTGTAGAAGAGATGATAATCTTTCATCAGAATCTCCAGTTCTCAATTTCATCAGGTAAGCTCCAAGGGCAGTAGAACCTCTATGCATTTGCGCCAATCGGGGCACCTCTCCCATTAGAGTACCAAAACTATTTCTACTCATTCCTAAAAAGTACCACACCATATGTTCTTCCATTAAGTGTATATTTTCGAAGTCCAAAGCACGACATTCATAATTCACAAATGATGCAAAGTCTTCAATGTGGTCCACAGTGAATTCATGATTCATATCTTCCAAAGCAGGGAGTTCATGCCAAAAGTCACTATTCAAATGATGACTACATATTTTTGAATTCTTTGGTATATAAAACTTGTAGTCCTTGAAGAGCCACACCCTTAATGAAAGTGGTACCACATGTCTATCAATCATATTACATCCTGGATAGAAACAATGACTTTGAGTATCAACTGCTCTTCCGTAATTAGGTAACAGTACGCTGGATCTTATTTGAGGAGGTTCTTCATGTAGAGGTATATTCAAACTACCTGCCTGACTGGGTACCGGACTCGGGCTTGGTGAAGGAGTAGTAGGGGGTGAGGTAGCCCGGCTGCATCGTTGCCAACATGGGTGGCAGATCAAATCCGAAGAACGTAGCTGCAAGCAAAATGAAAAGTAAAAGTTGGTTTTGTTTTACTTCAAGCTCGATGAACGAAAACCTATGCATAAAAAAGTACTCTGTGATAAGTTTTTAAAAGACATGATAGTGACGTTATTTGCACGGGATAAGAGGGAATTACACAGAATTAGGGCAGAGGAATGAACTTACCTGGCGTGGTTGGATTCTGTGTGCTACTACATTCATTATGTGCCTCTCACGATCACTGCTATTTCTTACAACATGTGATCGTTGTCGTAGAACAGACTGTCCACAGCAAACGCACACATGTTGGTGGCCTACTTGTCTACCTGGCCGGCTGGTTCCAGGTGTCTCGGTGATAGTGTGAACCGCTAATCTAAGACATGCATCACAAACAACACTACCTGGTTCAACCTGTGAGAAAGAACAAAAAACAATGTACTAATTGTTCAATGTCAGTGCGTTCAGTTCAATATAATTATTCACAAAAACTATGGAATGAATATACTTACAGCTAATGGTGTTATCCATGCCTGTATTAAACGACGTACTTCATCATTTTGCTCTGATACGACATTACGTCTCATCGCTGTAAGATCGAGATAGCAATTAACACAGTGTACGTTTCCATCCATTTTTAAATGTACACGGTGTAAGAGTCCAAAACAATAGCAGAGTCGTATAAAAAGCAGGTCCAGGTCCGTCGTCAAAAAGCCGAGTCGTCGTCAAGGCGGGTTCAATCTAAGTCGAGTTCGAAAAGGGGTAACGTGTGCAGAAGTAAAATCAAAATCCTTAAAAATGGCCAAAGTCGTCGTTATTATATCCTATTAAGTTATACTCAAGTCGCAAACGCAAAATGTGAATCGATCAATTCAAAACCACAATTCAACGGAAAAATGAAATGCAGTAATCAATATCAAACTGTCAGTAAGGCAAAGGACATGTTATCCATGCAGCCTACGATACTTTTTCTTATTTGAAAATAATTTTATTTTAATTAATATTGACATGCATATAATATTACTTTCATTAGATAAACGTTATAATTAGGTCGAATTATTCTAAATGAACGATAACTGTGCAATAATTCTATAAAATACTTCGATAAATTATTTGAAAATTCTTGTTTGGCTGAATGTCGATTACACATGTCAGATTAAACACAGTTGTCCATTAAAAAATAAGAATGAATTAGACGGATATCAAGCGAAATATTTTAAAGATCGTTATATTTTCCTCCTACGTTTACAAACTTGAGAATTATTCATTATGCATATTTAATTCTAATTAGAATTTAGGACTATTAGTAGTTTCCGTTCATTTCAAGCATTTTATGGGCGTTCCCCTTTGTTGTATATAATTTGAGTCTTATGATACATCAATAGATCTCAAATTGCATTTGCCATCCTAGCCGGGAGGGTGGAGGCAGCGCGGACTCTGCGTAATTGCGACGCGTGTACTACGCAATAGCTGTTCAGGCGCTGAGCGTGCGCGTGTACTTTACATCGATAAAAAATGTACTATAAGACAAGGGACTAAGTATTAAATTTGGAATTTAATGGTTAGTTTCTGATGAGGGAGCGACTACAAGGCGAAGCGCGCGCGCTTTCGCGCCGAAAAAAATCGCGCAAATGTGAACGTAGCCATAAGCAGTTGTCGATCGATTTAGTTTATTCCGTCTACGAATCGCGTACCTAGAGAAAAAGCGATAGCTTACTAAATCGTTCAACAAGTGACTAATTGAATCGTTCAGAATGCCAATTCTCGTGATTAAAAATGTTTAAAATATAGTTTCGATCTAGTCTCAAGTCTCAACCTCTTAAATATGACAAATGGTATTCTTGTTCGTTCGTGAGCCGTGTGGTGTTGGACGTAAAGAATAGCACTACCCCATCTCTGCCCATGAGTGTCGTAAAGGGAGACTAAGGGATTCACTAAAACGATGGGCAGTAGCGTTCTCGGAGTAATTTAACAATCATACTGCGATCGCCAACCCGCCTGCCAAGCGTGGCGATTATGGCAAACCCCTCAAACACGTTGCGAGGCTTGGGGGAGGCCTATGTCCAGCAGTGGACGTCTTTCGGCTGAATGATGATGATGATTCTTTTTCGTTCACAAACAACGTCAAACGTGAAATTATATCGAGGTAGACTGAAATGACACTGAAACCGGGCCAAACTTTAATTGTATCAGAATACCATATTTTATTCAATTCATAATCTCAGTTTGGTCAACCTTCAGTATTACTTCAAATTAATTACGAAAATTGGACTTTCAGAAGCCCAATTGTCGTAATTAATTTGAGGTAAGACTGAATCTGAACTGAATCAGGGGGCTGAAACAATTTTCAAAATAGGACCACTAATTATTTTTCTTCCAAAAACTTCAGATTTTGTCACAAGAGCACATCAAATGCAATAATTCTACCTCAATTAAGTCACGTTCTTACGTCACATAATTTTTTAACCCTTAACACTCCCATGTGTCTTGTAAACAGTTCTGGGTCGACCAACACTGGTCGGATAGATTTTAGTGTCAGGTAGACTCGTAAAACACGAAAGGGGTGTAAAAACTGCTTGATAGTACAAGCTAGGGGTAAATAATGGGGTATTGGAGCCACCGGAACTTGTGATGGCCTATTAATTCTGTTAATGGTGTTTTTCATGGTTTTAGTTCGTTTATAGCGTGAATAGAAGTGTGATAGATGAATTGATTAATAATCTTCCTCTTAGCATTTTCCTTATTATGTTGAGATCAGTATATGTAAGTACTAGCGACCCGCCCCGGTTTCGCACGGTTGCCTTCTCTACTAAATATACATAATATAAACATTCCTCTTGAATCACTCTATCTATTAAAAAAAATTGCATCAAAATCCGTTGCGTAGTTTTAAAGATCTAAGCATACATAAGGACAGACAGACAGCAGACGACTTTGTTTTATACTATGTAGTGATTTATTAGACAAATTATGGGATCAGGCGTTATTTTTCGGAAATCCATGACTTGACATTACTTGTCTTGGTCGCGTTTGACAGGGTCACACAGACAGGGTCTAAGATGGAGCACACGAATCCAAGTAACAGAGATATAGAGGGACTCTCTTATACCCCTCTGGCTCTCACATACTGTAGTATCACCTTCATGGTCATTCACCTACCTACTTGCTATTTATATTTTATACTTTTTTATTGATGTCTGATAGGGATTCTAATTGAGACTTGGCTTTTGGATTTTGTTTTAGACACCATGGTGATTTTTTTGATACAATTATTTACTGTTTTTTTTATATTGATAAATGTTATAAACTGAAAGAACAATGGGTAATTTTGTTTGGAACCCGTACCCACCTTGTAGCATTTTAGACTAGGTGTCATTTAGAAGAGGCATAAGTGAACAACTCAAAAATGAATGAACGAATGAATGAATGAATGGGAGACCGAAGTTATGATCACTTCTATTTTGCATTTTCAATCATTTAAGTAGTGTTATAATAATTGTTTTATAGGCCCAATGAATAACCAGTCGTTCTGTTTCATAGAGAGAGACTGACCCAGCTTCCTAAGGTTTACTTTTTGCTACGGAAAATATTAATTATAACGCCATCAATTCAATTAAGTACAGTTTATTTATTTATTAAGGTACACAAAATAAACATCATCATTAAATGGTATTGTTGCTCTTAATGATTATTTCATCCCAAGCATTTGCCGGACCAACGAAGTTTATTTTTTCGAATTTTATTAAAAACTAAGTAAAAAGGGTTTTTTTTTCAAATTAATTATCATTTAAGCACCGCCTAGTTATTAAAATAATCTTTATTTAGTTATTCATAGAATACCTTATATGTTTTTATAAGTTTTGCAATAATATCAATATTTTTATTTAAAGTGACTCCTACATTCGGCGTATGCACTTGTTTGTTCTCTTCCGCTTTGTGTGTTTAATGTGGATTTTCGGTTGTGTTAAGGTTCGCGCACATTATGTCGGGTCGCAGCGGGGCGGAGCGGGCCGCAGCGCACCGCAAAATGCTTACTTAGCACATTAGTGACAGGCCGGGTCGCAGCGCATTGACGGATTTTGAGTAGTTACAGTGTACTGCCCTGCTAGACTTGCAAATCATATAGCTCTTTGTATCCATAAACAAAATTAATCAAAAGCTCTTCATCCATTCTAGTGAACACCACAGGAGCACGCAAATACCAAAAATATGCAAACATCGTAAAATGAACACGTGCGCGCGCACTCCAATCCGCTTGCTATAGCATATTGTGTCGGGGCGCAGCGGGGTGGGGCGGGCCGCATCGCACGCAACCAAAATCCGCGGCGGAATATGCGGCCCCTTTCGCCCCGGCATAGTGTGCGATAGTTCATATAAAATACATACGAGCAATTTGAGCGGATTTTTGCGCTGCGACCCGACCTGCTGCGGCCCGTCATAATATGCGCGAACCTTTAAACTTCAGAAAGTGCGGTAGAGTTGAGCGTATTCTTCCTCCCGTCTTCCTGTTTAGTTTTACATCCGGTAACTTCATTCATGCATGCATTCCCATTAGAAAACCTACTCTATAGTAAAATATATACGCATCAGTGGCGAAGGCTCAATACAACTCGATTCCTATCGGCTTCCCTTTCGAAACGAGTAGTTACTGGAATTCACGCATCACACTTGAACAAGGTAAGCATTTTTTGGTCCGGCTTCCCTTTTAAGAAAAATCACCCTTCGCCACTGATACGCATAGATGTTTAGGTGCATACGAGGTTGTATAGATATACCTACGTATATGTAGGTACCTATAGCAGAATATTAGGCTAGTTCAAGGGATATGATTGACTGCGCGCGGGGTGAATTCACAAAGGCTTTTCTGCATATTTCAACGTCGAATAACTTTTTTCTCCCGTTAGATACAGAGTTGTCGCCATACAAAATATTTATGTAGTTTTAAAGACCTTTCTAATGGTACTAGTCTCAATTTGCTACAAGGTGGGTACGTTTTGTTCCATGTCCTTTGGAATATTTCTATAGCAGAACAGTTTTTATATTTAACTGAAATGAAGCGTATCAAGTTAAATAAAAAGCATTTGTGGAATTTTTACGTGTTTCCCTTGGTGTTATTAACAGCTGGGCACTTGTCGGTGTATCAATCTCCATCTTTCTCTATCCAGAGCCAATTCTTTCACTTCTCTGTATGTTTTCACTTCCGTCTCTTCCATAAATTGGTCTGTGTACTTTCTGGTCTACCTGGTTTTGTCATTGCCTCTAATTTACCTTCTATGATGTTGGCAATAAAGCTTCGCAGTGTCGTTTACCCTTCTTCTTATAAGGTATAACGGGCTGGTATCCGCAACTCCACGACAAAGCTCGTATTTTGCGTGATGGGTGGTAAGTACAGTTACTCGATCCATCCTAACTCCTCGAAAAAGGCCAGCACACCCTTGATGTTACTGGTGATCTCTCGGAGAGTACCTGGGTTTCCGAAGTACTTGGCCCTGTATGTGGCGACATCAAGGCAGTTCAGTAGCACGTGGTTGCCGTCTCGACCTCCTCCATGCATGCTCTGCACAGTGGGCTGTCTGTAACTCCAATGACAAAGAGGTGTTCCCCTTCTTCTTTCTATATGTTCTAGAATTTGGATCCCTAGTTACCTGGCCAATTTCTTTTTTATTTATTGTAAAATGGGTCCCGCCTTCCCCACTCTCCATCTGCGATTCGAAGTAAATACCAACATATTTTTCCTCGAAATCTACGCGATATGAAAAGCTGATATATTTTACTCTTCTTTTATTACTAAATCAACGTGGATAGAAATATCTCTAAATAAATTGGTACAATAAAATTTTATGATACACACTACTCATAATAAATGCTGTATAATACTGTAGGGATGGGAAGTTAAAATTATTATTTCGGGATGATAATTTTTTTTGATAGCCTAGCTTTTTAAGCCTTCCATGTATTCCATCTATATTCACAGCCCACACCAGACTGTTCCAATTTATTTGCGGAACAGAATTTGATTATCGTTGGCGTTAACGGTGAAGGAAAACATCGTGAAGAAAGTTGTACACCTGAGAAGACTTCTAAAGAAAGTTCTCGATGATGTGTGTGGTAAACCAACCCACACCAGACCAGCGGGGTGAACTAAGGCTTAAACTCTTCTCATTCTGAGAAGAGGCTCTGTTTAGCAGTAGAAGAGTAATGAGCTGATGCAGAATACAAAATATTTTATCTAAGGTTCGTCGGAAAGGAGGTACTAATCCGCGCGCCACTTAAAGTATCACTGATGACAGTTTTAAAGCAAGTGTTAACAAAATTTGATAATTTTTATTTCCTCGTAAAATAATATTTATTTTAGTTTTTTCAATAATTCTTCGTCCCTACTTAAGTTACAAATTCAGAAAATGGAGCTTCTAATTCGTGACCCCAAATATGACCTAAAATGTAAACACAGCTGATCATAACTGAGGAAAGACAGATTTTAGCGTATTTTGTTCTGTAATCTTTGAACAGCTATTTCTCTTAAACTATTGACTTTTGGGGTTGTAGAATAAAAGTTACTCGTTATTATGGGTGCTTTAACACCCTTTTGGATTAGTACCCCCTTTCTGACTAACCTTGTATAAAAGTGAATTCCTATTTCCCTTGGTCACGGCATCACGCGTGAGCGGCTGGACCGATATCGCAATTTTTTTTTGTTTTTTTCGCATTTTGTCCGGATAAGGTGCTTATGACAGAAAATCATGATATTAAAAAAAAATATCTCAGTATGTCCATATTCTTCATTTGTTTACCGCATGCACGAAAATGGTTTTAACCTTTTGTTTCTGAAGGTAGGTAGTAGGTAAGTAGTAGGTAGTTTCTAACGTAGTACTTTTCTATCACTGTCCTTTTCGCGCTGTCTGTTAGTAAAAGAGAGCATTTTTTAAATTTTAGTTTAGTTGGTAAATATGAGAATCGTTGTTGTTTGGTAGATATCGCTATCAGCGATAAGACCGCCATTGTACCCTTCACTAAATTATAAGAGCTATGTTACAATTTTGGTGTACAATAAAGTATATTCTATTCTATTCTATCGACACCAATGCCTCCCTATATGTGATTATTGTGTATCTGCAATAAACTTCAATACAGTAACTGGAAACTGGAAAGTCGAGCGCTCGTTAGCAAATAAACAGCTATTTCCTTCCTCCGCGAAAGAAACTATTACCGCCACTTTATAAAGGAATAAAAATCCGGGAACTTTATCATCCCGTGCCACCCGGAACATTCAAATCCCGCCCCGGGATTACGTGCAGCCCAACTCTAGCTTCATTGCTATAATAAATAAGAATCGGCCTGGTGAATTTCAGTACACTTTTTACAGTTACAACGTACAAACTTTACGATCTTGGCTCCTGAAAATGAGATTTTTATACTGTAAATATGAAAAAAATATTTCTTGAGAATAAAACTCATGTTCTAGACGTTTTGACACATGAAAAAGTTGAAAACGCTAAATCGATGGGTCTACCTGATAGTGGTGAGAAAGTGCTTTCCATATCGAGTCATATGAGCGCTAACACGATGGTTCTACATCTACAACCAGTCATTACGGAGGGTTCACCATGCAGAGCCACCTTCAAAGGTCCTCTTGTCAATATAAGTCATGACGCAAAATCGATGGGTCTGCCTGACCATTAGCTGTTTTGAAGTAAGCAGTGCTAACAACCTTCCGATCCAAACCCTCAATAAGATCAGCTCAATGGTACCCTAATATTATATTCTCACTAGATTTACTTCAATGTTAGAAAATTCAAGTCAATCAGACGAGCGGAAGTGAAACAAATACCCATTGTTTGGCTGAAATGTGAAAACAGCTGAACCGATTTCCATTAAACATAGCTTATTAGCATCCTGATTAAACCAGCTTTCAAAAAAAAACCGTAATGAGATCGGTAAAACCATTTGGGAGCTACGATGCCACAGACAGACATGGCCTTCAAACTTATAACACCCCTCTTTTTTGGTTGGGGGTTAAAAAAAATACGCTATATTACTACATAATTATTACCTACAGGCTATTATTTCAGAGTAGGCTACTGGAACTCTTATTTTACTGGGACAGGAGCTGGTGGAACAGGTTTCTTATTTGACCTGTTATCTCTAGAGTCTCCACGGGTATCATACGAATACCTATGACAGTGGTTACGGGTAGTCAGAAGCCCGAAAGTCTGATAACCTGTCTAGCGCTAGGATATCGGCATTGCCAAGCAACTGGCTTGCGGTCTGATGGCAGTGGCTCCGTTTAAAATGCTGGTATTCAGCCGTATTTAGACTGGAAGCTGTCCCAAACATAGTTGGGAAAAGACTAGGCCGAACATCTCTAGAGCCTCTACCAGTGATGATACTTAAGTACGTCCGGCGCACTCTGAGCAGTCAGCCCCGCTACCAACCTTGCTGATTGGCTAATCTTTTCACTACAATATGAGCTGTTCTCGTATAGCTCTTGCTGACACGGCAAATTAACAAGCAGAGTCGATTATTTTGTCCGTAACTATGATTAAATTCGATTGCAACATTGGAACACAGACAATTTAACTTTGTTGACTAGTTATCGACCGTGGGTTTGGCCACTTTAACTTTAGGTTTTGTGGGTCCCAAGAGTATTTTGCGTTTGTTGTACAAAAAGAGCGTTCCAGATTTATATTTTTCGGTGGTAACAATCACGGTAGATTTTGCAGTCCTGAGGGACAAGCAAAAATTACATTTTCGGAAAAAGTATGAGTTCCGGAAAACCAAAATGTGATTTGTCCTAGTAATAGTTCTGGCACAATCTTTTTAAAAGGCGCGGAAACGTGGTACTTTAAAAGTTGCGACAGCTATAAGATCGACGCTTTCGAGATGTGTTGTTGGCGAAGACTACTTGGAGTACTATGGACCGGCATGAGAACTAATGAGTATTTACTGGAGGAACTCCACATCACCAAGCGGCTATCTGTAACATGCCAAGAACGTGCCCTCAGCTTTTTTGGACATGTTATGCGTTCACCTAGGCTTTGTCTGGCAAGGTTCATGATACTGAGCCGGATAGAGGGCAAACGTGCAAAGAGCATGGCAGAGTACCAGCAAGGTGGTCAGGCGCGATCAAGAAGGCTGTCGGAGGCAGCATTAACCGAGCGGTCCTCACTACAGAAGACCGTATAGCTTGAAGACACGTCGTATGTGGTCGCGATCCTCAGCCCTGCAATGAAGGAATGACGAAGAAGATGAGTTATACCGTCATCGTTGTCGTGTGGTTTAAAAAGTGAGCTGACATTTTCCACCCGTGCCGTTTTCGGTGACTAAAAGCAGCTCCGAAGCTCCGTCGGCGCGGAGATGTCAGTCACTCAATTTTTTATGCATTTATACGCGACAGTCAGTTACAAGCAGCGCTGCCAGACGTCTCGATTTTGAAATCAAAATTAAATATCCCGCGCGGGACAGTCTCAGTCCCGCTTTTCGGGAATTATAATTATATTTCTCTGAAGACTCAACTGCCTAACTATAGGGTAAACTAGACAGTTGTTGTAAGTAACTTATTTTCATTAAAATACATTTTCTAGCTCTATTTTTGTTATCTATTGTCATGTAAACATTGTAATTTAAAACTCAAATAAAAATATAAGTATTTAAAAACTACTGATTACATACGTTTTTCTACTATGTCCCGCTTTCGACGAAAAAATTCCGCTTTTTTTACTAAAAAGTTTCAAAATCCCGCTTTGCCAAAAAAATATGTGGCAACGCTGGTTACAAGCCAGTTACTGGCTTTACTACACATCTCATTTCATGGAAAGTGGTTACCGCCGCCTATGTACACCTACAACGCCTAGAGAATTGCTGATGCGTTGTCAACCTCAGAACCAAAGTTGTCAAGTCTCCCATCAAACCGAAACATATCAATGATGCTTGGCGGCAGAAATAGGATGGTGGTAATACTTCCCTGAATGAACTCGTTTACAAAGAGCTCTACTATGATTAGATGTGCTTGCTCCTGTACATATTTATTTATAACTAATTTGTTGATACTAAAATAAAGCTTATAGCACTCAGGGATAAACGTAGCTTCCTATTGGTGAAAGAATTTTTAAAATCGGTTGAGTAGTTTCGGAGATTACCTCCTACATACAAACAAAACAAATTCTACCTCTTTATAATATTAGTATAGAAGACTAGCTGTGCTTGCGACTCTGTCCGCATGGAAGTCAATAGCAATATTGTGCCACAATAACTAAACAAATTTCTTCCTGATAACTTTAAATTCTAACGTCTTTCGATTGAACGAATCGATTATGATGGAACAAAAAATGTTACTCCGCACAATACGTGCACAAGCGAACCGACAAACAGATAAACAAACCACCAATAATTATCGAAATAGATTGAGTGGGGGGGGGGGGGGGAGATTATTATCCGTTAACAAGCACGCTATTTTTGTAAAAATAGTTCTCATGTTCTGAAACGCCAAGTCTACAGATTTATTATTTAAGTATAGATTATAAAAACTCAAGATGGAAGTTAACATGGAAATTCCACGATACCTTAACCAAGCAGTGGGTGAAAATGGCCTGAACCATCAAAATTTTTACCTGACATATCACAGTTTATTTAACAGAAATAAACCCTTCTATTTTACACTAAAACCCCGCTTACAACTATAACACTTTACCCAACATCTCTAATATATACCACCATAATTTCGAATTTGAATACCGTTTCGTAGTAAATTTGAATTCGCCAGTCAGACGTGCTTCAAATATCTCGTTAGCGAGTATTGTTGGCCGGCGACCACGTAGGGTTAGTCCAATAGAATCGATTTTGTGAGGCCAGGCCACGGATGACTCAAATCATAGAACGTTTATTTGTTGAGTGCGTTTGTTTTTCTAGTCGTTTAAACAGGATGTAAACGAATTCGTGTAATTTCTTCAAACCACATGATCTAAATGGTATAGCCCCCGCACTGGATTTAGATTGATTAAAAATTTAAAAACTATTTTTTTCAGAAACAAAAAAATTATGTGATAAAAAATTTCGATGCCATGCATGAATTGACGGGCACGACTAGCACGATATCGTTCCACGCAGTTAGTTAACTCGGGACGCTAAAATTACTCGGATACAGAATATAATGGTTCATTTTTTGAAAACCTCATTTTGTTGATTCTGATAAAAATCCTATGCAGGGTTAATCAGTGTCACCAGTCGATCACGCGGTTTGAAAGAATTACAAGAATTCGTTAACACCCAGTATATATGTTAAAGCCAATGTGATTAATTAGCTATTATACATAATGACTGGTCATTATATATAATGACTAAATTGTCTAGACAATGTGATAAATTAATCACTTTATCCGGATATTATTCATAATATCTGGCCATAGTTAGTCAAAGTAATAAATACGGTCCGACTTGCTTCCCCTCCCGTTAACGTTTTCCCAATTAACGTGAAATTATAATCTATGTAGTGCCTCCACTACCGGCACCGGTTACCAAACTGGCTGCCGGCACCGCGCCAGTCGGCACATACATACTCTGTTTTTTACGCCTTCAAGGCCTCTTCAAACTCTTCATGAGACGATTATTCGTCACCCACTTTCATTTTCACAAAAAATAACGAATGAAAAACTTGAGGGGATATTTGTAAGGTTATTTGGGTTTCCAAAGCAGAGTCGACGGAGCCCCGCTGAGCGGGGCTCCTATTTCTGTCTTCAGGGTTTAAAGTAACCTAACACGAAGGGGACGACGGGGGCTTCGTTCGCTCGCTACGCTCGCTCACTCTAGCCCCCGTCATTCCCTTCGAACCTAACCTATCCGTGTCGGGGTGACCCAAAATAAGGAGCTCGCTTCGCTCGCTCTTAAAATTAGTCAGTTGGAAGACAAGATACAGTGTTTAGCCCAAAATCTAACCTACCTTTCAACTAACATACCTACCAAACAACTTATTACCGCCGCCGGTGTCCATTTTGGGTGCCAGCAGGGGATGTATTAATTTTTTTAAACTTTATAATCTTCAACTATACTGGTTTTATTACTTTATCCAAGTCACCCAAGATATTATACATAATAGCTAGTTAATGTGATTAATTCTGTGTCATTTATCACTTTGACCAAATTGAGTAGATTATTATACATAATGGCTGGTTATTATATATAATATCCGGATTAATCACTTTCGCTGTAACATGTATACATACAAGAATACCAATTACGGTGATTTTTGAGGCCAGGCCACATTTGACTCAAATGGTGGACAATTCGACGTGTATAGTTTTTTTTGCTATTTTTATATGTTTAGCTTAAGGATTCGGCTATCTTAAGAAATCGTTTTGAATATTTTTGTTTACTACGAGTTAGTTTTTTTTTTTAATTTTGCTAGTAACCTTGTTCTATGACATCACTGAGTAGTTTTAATGTTGATTTCTTTTACAACATTGAGTTAGAGAGTTAGTTTTTAGTTTTGAGGTTAAAAAGTTGATACATTGATTAAAATTGATATTCAGAAACAAGACGTATTTAGCCCATTCCGCTGAATCTGTGCCGAAATTTAGAGGTCAAATAGATGTCAAACATATTCGTGTGTTATGTAAAAATAACCTCCATCTTATAATGTCAAGAGCTGGCAACAGCAAAAGAAATTAGTATAGGTTTTGAAATTAGCACAGTTTAAAGGACTTGTCACACTGGATGCGTTCTGCGTCCTGCGGTCCGGTCAACTCGAACGTTGTCCGGTTGCCCTGACCATGAAGCTCACATAGGGTGCGCCCTATGTGAGCTTCATGGTCAGGGCAACCGGTCAGCGAACCGGGCTGGTCAACCAGTCAGCGATCCTGGCACGGCAACCGGTCAGCGATCCAAGCACGGCAACCGGTCGATCTGACGGGTTGGGTAAATAGCGGCCATTTTACATTTGATTACGTGTAGTGCTGTTTGTATCGATGTTTTGTGTACGGTAAACATCGAGTATCGATGTTCAGCTATCGATGTCATCATCGATGTTTCTGCAACATCAATCAGCCGTAGTTAAACTGCCCGGACCAGCGCCCACTGCCCGCCTGCCCGCAACCAGGCAGCCCTTTTGCGTCCTTTCCACCCCGACCACCTGACCGGTGCGTTCCCTACGTTCTTTGCTTGTGCTCGCATAGTCAGATCGTAATAACATAAAAAATATACAAAATGCAAATGATGTTCACATAGGATGCGGGCTGCGTTCGATTTGACCGGACCGTAGGACGCAGAACGCATCCAGTGTGACAAGTCCTTAACTTTAAACTTTACATACCGAATTCAAGGACGTAGCTGTGCTTTTGTTTTTTAGACTCAGTAAAACCGTAATTACGTTTAAGTATGTAATAAAATATAAAAAACGTTTGTGTTTATAACAAAACTTTGAGCAAAACGAACTTCAATGAGTTTATAATCAAAGCGAGTGCAGGCCACTATGGCCCGGAAAGCCTTTACGTGGCTTTGCGCGGCTTTGCGTTTGTTTTTCCAGGTGCAGTGAGTGAAACTGTGGAAACAATCAACTTAATTTTGTGAGGCCAGTACGAATGGCGAGGCCACGATCGAATTGAATAGAGTAGTGTTTTTGCTTTAAGCTACCTCTTCTTTCATAATGAAGTGAATCAGAATTTTAGCTATAGGTATAGGAATAAATAAATTGTTTCGACAATCAAAGGTTAGTTCATTAGTATACAAAGTTAAATAACGTTAGTATGTAATTTAGGGTACCTACTATTTTTTTTCATTAAGGAAATTGGTATATTAGACTAGCTTTGAACTCATGAAGTATTTCAATACGTATTGCATAAAATGGGCTCACAAGGCCGTGTAAAAGGCATAAAATCGTTTTATCAAGCGTGATTTTAACATCGAAACAATTACAAAAAAATTCTCCTTGGGAGCCTGTCGTTTTGTCAAAATATTTTAATAAAATTTCAATACCCAAGCGCATTTTAGCAACCTTTATTGTACCAATGCTATATTTGGAATGATTTTAGTACGCACATTTTCATTTGGTCAAATTTTTACTCGGCTGAATATTACCAAGGATAATATCAGTATGACATATGATCTTTATTCAAATGATTTATTACAGCAAACAATCTTTAGATAGTAAACATTTAGTCAAATGATTGTAACACGCTTACATCTTTTTTAAATCGAAACAGCTAGGTTAGGTTAGAACTGTAACCACACACACACAACGCACGAACCGAGCGAGCGAAGCGAGCGTGCCGCGGAAGTTCTTTTTTTTGTGTGTTCGTTATTGTTAGGACAAGGTTTGTATAAGAGAAAATTTTAATATTCACGAAATTATATTATATTAATAATACATATATCGAATATTCGCCGGATCAGCTAGTAGCATATAACTACACATCATTAAAAATATATTTTGATTTCAGGCCACGATTTCAATCCGAGAATTATAGTGTGTCAGCGATTATGTCTGAATAGCATTTCATGTATTTGAATTTCAATTCGCTGGACATACGTGATTCAAAATATTTCATTACTGTGTGTTAAACTTAATCACAATGCTCGTTTCGTGACAACATATTTGAAAGTAATGAGAAAAACGTTATAATCTTTGTTAAATGTTATATATAAGAATACGTACTAAGCTTTGGATAATTAAAAGTAACACTAATGACTTATACAGCAAGCAAAAAATAATTACAAAACTGACAACACTTATATAATGAGGAATTTTAAAATAAGCGACATTAACTATAATTGTCGACAAGACCGCCCATCTGAATGAATTACTGAGAAACGAAAATATTACAACGCCTTCCAATAAACTAATTCAAATTGTATACATAATCAACAGTTTCTACAAATTCAGCGTCAAATAAAGAGCAACAATTTTATTTTTTATTCGTTTCGCTCTTGTCAGCACTATGAGCGCAGCTGATGTGGCTCGTCTCACGATGTCTTGCCACCTGTCCCTGTTGGTGGTCATTCTGGTATACACGCACAAGGGGCCACCTACGGCTGATTTCATTTGGTCGGTCCATCGCATCGGTGCCTTCCACTCTGCCCTGTACGACCAAACGCTCTATGGAGTCATTTCCCCGCTGTGAGATGTGTCCGAAAAACTTGGGTATGTGAGTTTGTACTAATGTTGAAAGACGCTACTTGATTCCGAGTTCTTGGAATATAGAGACATTTGTACGAAACTTGGTCCACGATATACCAAGCATTCTTCTCCAGCACCACATCTCCAGAGCGTCAATCTTCTTCTTCTTAATTTCTCGCAACATCCACGTCTCTGCAGCATATAGAAATGTAGGTTGTAATGTTATTTAATTACGATTTTGGAAAATTTGTTAGTATGATCTAAAATATTTACTCAGCTGATAACAGGTTTGGCTTTGCATATTTTTAGCAGTCTCTAGCTTCCAGGCCAGCACGGTATTTTGCAAATTTCGTAATTTTGGTCAAAATTACAAAGTTTAGCAGATGAATTGTTTATTAGAGCAGTAGTTAATAATGTTGCAATAGTGCCTTTTATTTATTGATTTGCTTTTAGGCAACGAAGAAATAATATATAAACTAAACTATAATAATTTATAAACTAATGCATACATTCTGTTGTGACGTATTGCGTTCAACGCGTACACCTATATAGTAATAGCTATGTATATGTCATACAGATATATTTAATAGGCATCTCTTCAAAATTAACCAGTCGCTAAATATACTTGTAGTAGAACACACGTCCTTTTTATTAAATCCCATACAAAGCAAAGTGAACCTTATTACAACCAACATATGGTCCATCGAGCCGATTCCGGAGCGGTTAAACACCTGGCCGCTTGAACAAAAGAACCGCATTCCACAGAGATAAGGATTCATAGAAAAAACACCTCGCTCTAATGGATAGTTATGAGTACCTATGTTTGCAACTAAGTAATTAGCACTACTACGGAAGATTATTATCAAGTTATTGTGATCAAGTTTTTACGAACAATTAGAATAAACATTTAAAAGTGAAATATAGTGAAACATAATGAATACTACGAAAGAACAACAGCAATATATCGCTATCTTGGAAGATGGTGCTAAATTACTACAAAAAACGCAAACAAACTTGAAAAAGTGTCCAAAGGGAAGACTAACAAAAGGTTATGTAGAAGCACGTGTGAAAATTATTGATGATTATTGGAAGTCATTCAAGAACGCACATGACGGGTTAGTAAAGATAACACCCACAGAACAAAAAGGAATTTTGCCATACTTTTTGAACGAAGAATTCTTTGTTTATGAAGAATTATACAGCTCATTACAAGGTGATTTGAAAGATATGCTTACGTCGTTAGCGGAATCGTCATCAATGGATTCGAGAAATTCAAGTATGAACGTAACATATGCATCGCCAAAAATAGTGCATTTACCAAAAATAGAATTACCTAAGTTCAATGGAAATTATGAAGGATGGCCGACTTTCAAAGATTTGTTTACTTCTTTGGTGCATGAAAATAATAACCTCAGTGATGTACAGAGATTACATTACTTAAAAACCACTGTAAGTGGAGAAGCTGAGGCGTTATTGACCCATATACAAGTGACATCCAGTAATTACGCAACTGCATGGAATATTTTGAATAAGAGGTATGGTAACAGGCGCATAATATTAAACTGCATCATGAAAAGATTATTTCATCAAAGGAAAATGACTTCGCAATCAGCCGTTCTAATAAAAGGCTTGTTAGATACAACTACAGAATGCCTAAATAACATGGAAAATTTAAAAATAACTACGGGCTCTTGGGATCATATAATAATATTTCTTCTCGTTCAGAAGTTTGACCCAGAGACACATAAAGGCTGGGAAGAGTATGCCTATAAAGAAGACAGCGAAGCATTACCTACTTGGAATGATTTAAAGACCTACATGGAGTCCAAGTTTCGCACCTTGGAGTTAGTTACAGGCGTTATAGCTAACACTAATACGAGGGAGAAACAAGTCAAAGAACGTTCTTATCATGTTGCCACACCAACTACAGAGAAGACATGCATCATGTGCAAAGAAAACCACACGTTGTGTCACTGCAAGAAATTTATTGATATGAAACTAGATGAGCGAACCGAATATGTCAAGAACAAGCATTTATGTTTTAACTGTCTAGCATTCGGACACTCTGTAAAGAGATGTAAACTACGAGTGTCCTGTCAGAAATGTCACCGACGTCATCATTCTTTACTACATGAGACTAAGTACACAGAACCAGCGGCTACACCGAGCACCTCACAACCGTTGGCTTCACAGCATGTAGTAGAAGAGAAGGAAGCAGTTCAAGTGAACACAGTGATCGCGTCGCATCATACAACTAGACATGGAATAGCACTGTTAGCGACTGCTGTAGTAAAAGCAACAAATACAGAGGGTCAAATCATTTCACTACGCGCGCTGATAGACCAGGGTTCTCAAGCTACATTCATAAGCGAGAAAGCGACTCAACTATTGAAACTAAAGCGACGACCATTCAAGGGAAGTGTTGTAGGAGTGGGATCTACGAGAACAGAGCTGAAACACGTGGTACAGCTTAATATAAGATCACAGTGGGACCATAATTATAGTTTACCGATCCAAGCCTACGTGATGTCGAAACCACTGACCACTAAGATACCCACCAACACAATTATCAGTCAATCATGGCCTCACATCGACGGGCTTAACTTGGCTGATCCGAGTTACTTAACACCTGGTTCTATAGATCTGCTATTAGGAGTCAAGGAATACGCACAGATTATACAGCCAGAGTTAATAAAAGGTCCACCAGGTACTCCAACTGCACAAAAAACAAACCTGGGTTGGATTATTTTCGGAGATATCTATGAAAAACCACAAAATGATACCTACCTTGTGATGCATCACCAAGTCGACGTAGACGAAATGTTAAAATCGATATGGGAAATAGAGGTGGACAAGGATAGACATTTAACAAAAGAAGATATGATTTGTGAAGATATCTACAAGAAAACAACTACTAGAAATGAGGAAGGAAGGTACATAGTCAAATTACCTTTCAAAACTTACAGTCCACAACTAAATGAAATGAAAACGAGTACAAAGTTACAAGCACCTGAAGGAAACACAAAGGAGATAGCCAAACAAAGATTCTTGCAACTTGAGCGGAAGTTTAAGAAGTCCTCAGACCTTAAAAAAGAATACACAAAGGTCATAAATGATTACATAGAACAAGGACATATGGAAAGGATACCTGAAAGAGAAAAAGAAACAAAATCAGTATACTTACCTCACCACGCTGTAGTTCGTACTGACAAGGAGACCTCTCGAACACGCGTTGTCTTCGATGCTTCCTGCAAAGGCACAAACAACATTTCACTAAATGAAGAATTATTGGTAGGTCCGCAGCTGCAAGATGATTTGAGAAGCCTTCTTATGAAATGGAGAATGAAGCGTGTTTGCTTCATGGCCGATATCAAACAGATGTATCGCCAAATATTGGTGACTCGTGAAGACGCAGACTTCCAGAGAGTTATCTGGAGATCCGACGAGGGTGATGATTTCCACGAATACCGTTTGCTGCGAGTCACATTTGGTACAGCATCTGCACCGTATTTAGCTGTCAGAACACTCCACCAGACAGCTGATGATGAAGGAAGGGAGCAACCACTCGCTGTGCAATCCATCAAGGGTAATTTTTACATGGATGACTGGCTTGATGGAGCGGATGAAACCGAAACTGCTATTTCTCTAGCCAAAACTGTCACAAACATACTACAAAATGGCGGTTTTCAACTCACAAAATGGTCATCAAACGATATTAATTTTATGAAATCCATAGATGAAGAAAAGAGATCAACTAACGCACATATAGATATGAATCTCGATGGAACAATAAAGGCATTGGGTATTGTGTGGAGCCTGAAATCAGACACATTTCAGTACAATCTGACTTTACCAACATCTGAAAGTGCTTATGTAACAAAACGAAGTATTTTGTCTGACATGCAAAGGCTTTTCGATCCACTTGGTTGGATTGCACCGAGTACAGTAATGGCAAAAATACTGTTACAGAAACTATGGCTTGAAAAGGTGAATTGGGATCAGAACGTAAGTGAAACATTACGTGAAGAATGGAATAAGATAAGATCAGATTTTGCTAGTGTGAACGATGTACAAGTAAACAGATGGCTTGGTACAACAGAAACCAACAAGAAAAATATACAAATACATGGATTCAGTGACGCTTCGATACGAGCCTATGCTGCAGCAGTATACATAAGAACTGAAACAAATCACAAGGTTGAAATAAACCTCATTGCTGCCAAAACAAAAGTAGCACCCTTGAAAACAATATCCTTACCAAGACTAGAGTTGTGTGGTGCATTACTTCTCTCCGAGCTTATGAAACAAATTGGGCTAGCTATGAAAATTCCAACTTCAGATATGTATGCATGGACAGATTCCTCTATAGTTATAGCGTGGCTATGTGGTGATCCCAATCGATGGAAGACATTTGTTGCCAACCGCGTCGTCGAAATTGTTGAAAACGTGAATAACAAGCGCTGGTATCATGTACAGTCGAGTGATAATCCCGCAGACTTAGCCTCTCGAGGAATGTTGCTGTCCGAACTGAAGAAATGCAACTTGTGGTGGAGAGGCCCAGGTTGGTTATCTGAAAAAGAAATAAAGATTAGTAAACAAGAAGTAATAACAACGGACAAGGAAATTAAAACAAAGAAAGTTATTACTCACCTTAGCACAGAAGAACAAGAGAAATCTATAACTACACAATTTGAGAATTTCAGCAACTTACCAGAATTACTCAAGGTTGTTTGTTACTGCAAAAGATTCTTGAACTACAAAGTCAATGTGAGCATAAATAAACAAATAACTACACAAGAATTAGAAGATGCACTGACAATTTGTATAAAAAGAGTTCAAGAAGAAGAATACGCGGAAGAAATAGAAAGATTATAGATAAATAAACAAGTGAAAAGTCGAAGTCCGTTGCGCTCCCTCAACCCTTATCTTGATACTAAACATATCCTCAGGGTGGGCGGTCGCCTCAGACACGCAAACTTACCTGATGAAAGAAAACATCCAATTATTCTCGGAAATAAAAATACATTGACGCCTCTGATTGTAGCCGACGCACACTTTAAGACACTTCACGGAGGAATTCAACTAATGTTATGTTATCTACGTTCAAAATACTGGATTTTAAAAGCAAAATCAATATCTAAGAAATATGTTCACAAATGCCTTATTTGCGCTAGACTTAGTGCTACTACTAGAGCTCAGATTATGGGAGATTTACCCGATGTGAGAGTAACTCCCTGCAGACCATTCCTGAATAGCGGTGTAGACTTCGCGGGGCCCTTTCAGATTGTGTTATCTAAAGGTCGAGGAAACAGGACAACAAAAGCCTACGTTTCCATATTTATCTGTTTGTCCACCAAGGCAATTCATATTGAGCTTGTAAGTGATCTTACTTCGGAAGCGTTTATCGGCGCTTTTAGACGTTTTGTTGCCAGGAGAGGCAAATGTAATCATATGTGGAGTGATCAAGGGCGTAACTTCGTGGGAGCTGACAAAGAGCTCCGAGATGCCTGGAACGAAGCAAGCTTACAGTTTACTGGAGAAATTGCTGAAACACTAGCTACAGAAGGTACTCAATGGCATTTTATTCCCGCTTACAGTCCCTCTTTCGGTGGATTATGGGAGGCAGGTGTCAAATCTATTAAATATCACCTGAAAAGAATTATAACAACTCACCTGACATATGAAGAGATGACGACGATACTCTGCCAAGTGGAAGCCTGCTTGAATTCCCGTCCGTTATGTCCCATGAACGACACTGATTCAGACAATACGAACCCACTCACACCAGGACATTTTTTAATTGGAGAGGTACCTATTGTTGTCCCATCACCCGATATGAAAGACATAAGACTGTCCAGCTTGTCGCGCTGGCAACACACACAGAAACTTGTCCACGACTTCTGGCGGCGATGGCAGGATGAGTATTTATCCAGATTGCAACAGCGTCCTAAGTGGCATAAAAAAGAAGAAGAGTTTAAGATCGGCGATGTCGTCTTGATAAAAACTTATAACTTGCCACCTGGAAAATGGTCCTTAGGACGAATCCTCGATAAGCACCCTGGTCCAGACGGTCTAACGAGGGTGTATAGTGTCAAAAGTGGTAGTTCCATAACAAAAAGAACTGTAACAAAGTTATGTCCATTGCCTCTCAATGGAAACTAACTAATGTGTATTTAAAGTTTAAAATAATAATAGTATAAGCAACACTTTGTTGATTCACATTGTTTAAAATATGCTCTTTAGAAATACAGTAATATTTTGTTGGTAATTGTATAATGCATGTTAGATATTAATATCACAGATCTCCCACCTACAGATTTATATAACGTTGTATAGTGGTAATTTCTTAAGTAAGTATGTATAATTTTAAAATCATTGTTTCTTAAAAGACCTACAGGCCTTTTGGTGGGCGGTATGTTGTGACGTATTGCGTTCAACGCGTACACCTATATAGTAATAGCTATGTATATGTCATACAGATATATTTAATAGGCATCTCTTCAAAATTAACCAGTCGCTAAATATACTTGTAGTAGAACACACGTCCTTTTTATTAAATCCCATACAAAGCAAAGTGAACCTTATTACAACCAACACATTCGCAACTTAACCTAAATAACTAATTCACACGTATTTACAGCGTCGTGTTTCGCTGCGCGGTGTCGCGTAACCTTCCACGGAAGCACAGAATATATATAAGCTGAAGCAGTACTTCAACTACCTACAATCGACCTAATTGACACACTCACACAGACACGCACTGCAACAAGACTTCTAACAAGTTCGGAATACAGTCACAGACAAAAACAAAAAACTACTCAGTATACAGTGCGTGTCTGTGTGAGTGTTTCAATTCAGGCGATTATAGTAAGTTGAGGTACTGCTTTAGTTTATATATCTACAGTGGCGGAAGAGTCGGTTTACGACTACTTTTGGCAAGTTTTGTCTTCCAGGTATTGTCTCGGTAGTCATACTACAAATAACTTGAAGTAAATGTTGTGGCGGAAATCCAACTTTTCAACTTTCAAGGCCCATTTTGGTCGTCAAATGGATATATTCCACGATCTCCTCAATCTTCGTGGAGTGATGCAAACGGACGACTTTTGTGACGGTCTGTAAACTGACCATTGACTTTACTCCAATAGTGCAGCCGTGGTTAATCCCCGGTTGGTGCCCCACCCCATTTTAGATTAAAGTTCTCAAACGGGCCTCTGCGCGTTGGACCTGTGTCCCCCGTATGCCTTCCAAAGGACCGGACATCTTCCACACGGAAGATGAGCCGTGAATTTACAGAGATATAGGCCAAAATAATACGCCCAGGCTGTAGGTTAAATAACAACACGAAGTCATTACTCTCACTAAAATTTTCAACCATCGCAAGGCCAATATCGAGTCCCATTTTCTGAGGTCATATTGTACTCAATTTTAAAAGTGTTCGCTGAAGCATGCCATTATTGTCAAGCCCTTTTGTGGCTAAATAGTAGACTGCACTCACGTTCGTTGAGGGCAAGTGCTTTGTAATATTAGGACTAGACGGCTATAAGTTGAGGCCGATATAATTTATTGAAAGCCATATTGAGGCCATCTCTAGAATAATTTTGAGAGCCTGTAATGCATGAAAATTAGATTTTAAACTTGATATTTTAGAGCCCTTGAGAGTCTTCAATATAGTGGCTTATTCAGGTATGTATGTATTTTGATATTGATTGATGGATTCTATTAAATTCTCAGAAGGTCGTCTTGATGACGTACGAATGGAGTAACCGATTGTAGTGTGTCCAATACATGGTAGGTCAAAAATCGTGAATCAAACAAAACAGGACGATAGTTGGGGTTTTTTGCAGCACTTTATGGTAGTAAATTTTTTTTAGAGTAAGGTTCTAATGTTACAAATATTTTTTCGTGATACTCCAAAGATATTGAAATAAGTGCCAATACTCATAAATCATGGTACCCACTGTCATTAAAGCACTTTCAAGCAACTAAACACCATTTATTGTTTTAAAATAGGTACCCATTTTACTCTAATTGCCTATTTATTACAAATTTTGGTATTTTCTTAAAAACACTCAAATTATCATAACTTTTCAGGAGATCAAGTTAGAGCTCTGCCACGCACATATTTTTCACTGCAAATAATCCCAACTATCGCCCTGTTTCGTTTGATCCACGATTTTTGACCCGCTCTTTATAGTATTTAGTATCGTCACAATATATATAACATAAATGATCAGTCAATTTTACTGTCCTTTGCTGGGCACGGAACTGTTCTCAGAGTGAGAAGGGTTTAGGCGAGTACACCCACCATCGAGAACTTTTTGGAGCCCTCTCAGGTCCTGTCCACATCTCCACATCACGACGTCGTCAACGTGAAACGGTGCGGTAACGCGGCACGTTGCGTTGACATAACGTGCTACGTTACCTTATCGTAAATATGCACGTCAGGATCATTGTTAGATTTATCGTTGACCATGTAGATCCTGAATTTTAATAAGAGAAACAGTAAGGTATGGTTTTAAAGCATCGGAGCTTAGAGATGGCGACTAACACGCGGGCGCGGCATGGAGAGCGCGGGCGGACCGCATATAAACACATCAAAAAAAGTTTGCGATCATTTTGAAAAATTATGTAGACTTTTTGAAGCCGAATTTTCTAATCGGGATTCAAAGCGATAATTATCATGATAAATATAGATTGATAGTTATTTAGATAAATATAAATCGGATTTCAGTTGGACTTTGAATTCGGAATCTTCACATAAATAATTATGCTAGTGATCGCAAACTTTTTTTGATGTGTGTACGTACGTGTGCGCTTGCGGCTAGAGGCGGAACGTGACGTAAATTTGCATGTTATATCAACGCACTGTGTCACGTTAACGCACCGTTCCACGTTGACGACGTCGTGATTTGGAGATGTGGACAGGCCCTCAGGTGTGCAGGTTTCCTCACGATGTTTTCCTTCACCGTCGACGCAAATGATAATCAAATTTTGATCTGCTCATACATTCGAAAAGTCTGAGGTGTGGGCTTGGACTGAACTCAGATCCTCTTGCATAGAAGGTTCAACCGCTAGACTGTCTCTGTTCCACTAATAATATTACCACTGTATATGCAAATCGTGTCATCTTATCAGCACATAACGCATTCTGCATTGAAGATTTAGTAATGCTATATATATCTCTATGGTAAACGGCATAATGTGCCGTGTGAAGGACGTAAAGAATAGCAAGCACTACCCCATCTCTTGCCATGGGTGTTAAGGAGACTAAAGGATTCACTAGAGGATGGGCAGCAGCGTTCTCTGAGTACTAGATACAGGGTGTTAACGAATTCGTGTAATTCCTTAAAACTACATGATCTACTACTGGTGTAGATTATGATAAAACTACATGATCTACTACTGGTGTAAATACGATTTACGTGTTTATTTCTTCCTTAATTCGTATTCAAAGAGGGATGACTAGTGTAATCCGCGCGACCAATCATGTTCCGTTACAGAGCGCGACTACTGTAGCGTTAAAGTAAATTTGTCAGAATTCTCTTAACCCTTTGGCTCGACGAGATTTTGACATCTGTCATACCCGCTGACTCGGGGAGTTGTCGCGTCAATTAATTGAATTAAGTCACCAAATGCAGGAATTTGCACGCAAGTTTTAAGTATGAATTTAATGTGAAAAATATTTTATTTCATTAATATTGTACCTAATATGTCTAGTAAATTTCTTTAAAAATGTGCTGTTTACGTGAAGCTACGTCAACATAATGCGAAATTAGAATAAAATAGATATTTAATATACCTATATCCAAATATTAGTTGAGATAGATTAGCTCAAAAACAATAATTAACGTACCTAGTTACGTGTTGAAACGCTGAAGGGACAAGCTAAACATAGTTTCTTTTTCTTTTCATTTTCACTTTTACCATTATTCAAATACAAAAACGGATAAAAAAACACAATTCAATTCAGTAAAAATTGTACGTCGACTTAATTCGAACCTAGTGCTGACCATCAATCCAAAATTGTTAATACAATACAAATGTTGCATTCAGCCAAATCGATACTCATTCAGCCTAATCGAAACTCATTCATCCTAATCGAAAAATAAATAAAATCGCTCGAAAGTTAATTAATGACATTTATTTATTTTCGGCATAGCTACAAATAAATAATTTCACGTGAATAGAAATTATTTTTCAAAAACCTAAAGTATTGGCACAGATTAAATATTAGTACAAGTAGAATGAACACGAAGATATTTTAAGTATCTAATAGACATAATTAGAATGTATTACCACATTCTCTCCTTTAATACTACATGCAGTCGGTCAACGCGGTACATTGTGGCAGAGCATTCGTGCTAGGGTTTGCTGAGGAAAGCGAGCAGCAGAGAGGCGGAGCTTATGTCCTAATCTGCCATACCGCAGCTCGGGACATAAATTCCTGGGCCTTTGCTTCCTGATTTCAAATAGAAGTGAAATAGTTCATAAGATAGAGGACGTACAACTATAATCAGGTTTTAATAATGTTAGAGGACATAAGGTCGGTTCACAAAACAAACATGGCTAAGATCGATTTCTAAATCTAAGATAGCGGCTACGAAAACTTACTACTTATTCATCATGGGTGATATTTCCATGGTTTTCATGGCTCCTGTTGCAGAAAATGAGGTCAAAACATGAAAAGTTCACTAGTCGTCATGGGTGTCAATTCTGTAGTTTTCGGTGGCGCTGAGGCCGAAAATGGGGACAAAATGAAATTCCAAGATAGCGGCTACAAAAATTTGCAAATTAGTCGTCATGGGTTTCAAAATCGTGATTTTCGGGGGTGTTAATGCCGAAAATGAGATTAAAATCCAAATCCAAGATGGCGGTTACGCAAATTGGCTAGCTGTCATGGGTGTCAATTCCATGATTTAAGGGCTAGTAAATTTCATTTAACTAGGTAGTGAACTTTCATGACGGCTATCTTGGATTTAGGAGTAGAATTTATTTTCGGCTTCAGCACCCCCGAAATCTATGGAAATAATATAATTATGAAATAATAAGTAAATTTTCAAGGCCGCCATCTTGAATTTAAGAATAACTTATGTCTACCTACTGCTGCAAGGCTTATCCGCTGCGACTATCAGCTCAACAAAATGTTAAGGTGTAAAAAATGTTGTAAAAGTGCCAAGTAAAGATGGCTGAACTACTGTTGCCTTTGCAACCCTGTCCAAATAAAACGAGCAAAATTTCATAAAGCGTTTAAAATCGATCTCGAAATAAAATCCTACTTCAAAACCCAGAGGTGCCTAGTCTGAGGTGAAACATTTAAGAGTTCGTGTAATGTTACAATTATTCGCCATTTTGACATAACAGCATGTTCATTGCTCGTTTTACGTTCTAACTTATTCGAATTCTAACTACTACATTATAAGTAAATGCTTCCGGTCAGCATCCGACTTAAGATGGCCCAAGGCCTCATCAATGTCTCGCATCGAGAATGCCAAAAGCTTTCCGCCATTAAATCTTCCCCGAAATCAAATACTCACTACGCCTATGTCAGATATACTGGGCACCCTATACCATCTACGCCTTCAAAAAATAAAGTCTATAATGTATGACCTCTTCACCCTCTTCACCTCTCTTCTGTTTTTTTTTCGCTTATTCACAACCGTCAACCATCCTGGACATAATAAAATTAATATTCTATGTAGGTACCTATGCAATTTAAAATTAGTACATGAAGGCGTAGGCGAGGTACCTAGATTTCGCACTATTAAGATCCCGTTTAACAATTTTAAACCTTATTACAAGGAACGTTTCGTAGATAATTATTATTTTCATCCCACCTATTCGAAAAGGACGACTTGGTTCGCCTTTAAGTGCGCCCAAAGGTGGTGTTTTCTATAAGAAATTTTTAGCGGGCAGGAATGAGTTTTTAATCCTCTTTATTTTCAAATTCAATTCAAAAAGTGCGCCGCAAATATCTTTGCCGCGCACTTTTAGCGGGCAGGAATGAGTTTTTAATCCTCTTTATTAAATAAGTGCGCCGCAATTATCTTTGCCGCGCACTTTTTGAATTTGGAACATTTTAGTGTTCAGCGCCAAAGAAATCGAACGCAAATATTGTTTGAAGACTGGCTGGTACGACGGCCCATAGTCGCGCCGCCGGCACTGCGCGCCTGCTGATTATAAAAATAAATTAATAATAAAGAATGAGAACGTAGCGCTGGCGCGCGTTAAATTATTTTCATAATTGCGAAAACGTCTCAAATGTAAATATAAGTTTTTAGTTGTTTTATTATTAGATACTATTTAATTTCAATTTAGTTGTTACTCTGTTTTATTAAATAATAATATTACAACAAAATATGAGGCGCTTTTTATTTTCTCATAGTGGGTGATGAAAAGTAGAGTGTATCACTCGGGCGCAAAATTATTTTTGGCTCGGGCGATATACTTTGAATCCCTCGCTACGTTCAGGATTCTACTAAAGAATCCCTCGCTACGCTCGGGATTCTACTCTAGAATCCCTCACTTCGCTCTGGATTCAAAAAAGCGCCCTCGCCGTAAAAATATTATTTTGCTCCCTTGTGATACAATCTACTATTTACTGCCGATATTGCGTCAAATTAGAATTTATTTTTTGAATTTTGAATAAAGAATATCAGTCTACGGATGCATTGGATTCCACGGTGAAGTTTCGGTACGAATATTTATTGATGTAGCCACAGAGGATTATGATTTGTGATGAATCTAAATCTATTTTATTTTATTTAAATGTACCTACTGACTTATCACGATATTTAAAAAAAAGTATCTTTGATTGCTTAGTTATAATTTTAACATAGATAGAATGTTAAATTACATCAAACATGTAAAATCTATACATATAATAAAATCGTGGTTTAGACGTAAACAAGAAATTTTTGTCTAGAACTTATAAATCGCGCGGTAACGAAACCATAGCGCGATCTAATTCGACGCCAACGCCATCTAGGGAAGTAAAGATTAAACATATGTTTGCATGTTTATGCAAGCATCACGTAAAAAGAGCTGACCCAATGCTGTTGACTTTTATAAACATATATTGTGCTTATCTCCAAGTAACATATTCTTTTTGTTTCATCGCAATCGGTTCACGCATTCAAAAGATATGCAAATAATCAATATCTTCTATACATTTATCAAATCTGTAGACTTTGCGTATCTGTACATAGCAAATATTTTGAAAAAACATGGTTGGGGTGTTAAAAAATAACCAAAAGAATACATTTTTAACATTTTTGTATTTTGTTTCTTCTGTTTGTCTGTTTGTCTGTTTATCTGTTTATCTGTTTGTTTGTTCAAGCATCACGTAAAAACAACTGACCTAATGCTGTTGACTTTTATAAACATATATTGTGCTTATCTCCAAGTAACATATGTTTTTTGTTTCATCGCAATCGGTTCACGCAATCAAAAGTTATGCGAATTTTAAGTTTTCTAGAAGAACTTAGCATATATTAGTTTGTACCATTATTTTCAATAGATGGCGTTACGTGTATCAAATAATGTTGTGAGGAAATATTTTACTACGAATAAATCCACAAATTACCTAATATTCATTGTTGAATTGGTACCTATTCTCAGTCTACGAAACGTCTAATGAAATGCTATCCTTACGAAGAAGGAACTAAGCTTTTACAAAAAAAAAATACGAAGATATTGTTATTTAGAATTTATTAGGTCAATTTCTTATTGTTGTTCACAATAACATTAATTCATGATGTGGACTAATAGTAGGATTTTTGTTCATTGAATGTTCATACTTTTTGGGAATGCTGATGCCGAAAATAAGGTCCATATTCAAATTGAAATCGGTGGCCATGATTATTTGCAAGGAAAGCGCTCACCCAGTGCTTTCGTTGAAATTTAGTATTTCGTAATCATTCTATCTACTCAATGCACTTTTTGGAATGTTTTTCTATATTTTATTTTATTCATTTTTGTCAGATTTATTCAAAGCCTGTCGCCGTCGTTTTATTAAGTTTATTTAATTGAGTTTTTTTAAGCTTTAGTTTAGGTAATGTTCCAGAGACATGGCCATGGAGGGCAAGTATTTTAAATATTAAAAATAGCAAATTTCACTCAAAGGAAACTTCATTTTACTTTTTTTTAAAGTAAGAAATATTGCCTTTTACTGATTTTTTTGCCTGAACCGGGAATCGAACTGACAAGGCTTTACGTACCATCCGGTATTATATTATGGCACCTGTTGAAAGATATCTATAAGGTCAATAATAAGGATCAAATCTCTCCAACAAACACACTGTCTTAAATTGAAGGAAGTGCAAGAAATAAGAAGTAACAACAAATAAGTGTTTGAATTGAAATGTACCTAAGTTAGGTAGGTACTTAATGTTAGTTTTTATGGTCTTCCATCAATTTCAGGCACTATGTTTATTGGAGCGATTTGATCCGTATTATTGATCATATCGATTGGTGAAATAAAAATATAGATGATGTTTTTTCGCGTTTGTGTTGGTTCGATTTCCAGATCAGACTTTTTGAAAGCAGTACCTACCTATTTATACCTTATTAAAATTAAATGAAGTCTTCTATAAGTATTTTTTTAAAATATTTAAAGTTCTTTTCTATACCTACCACACCTCGAATGAAATCATAATTTAGTTCGCAGATTGTAACAAGACGGCGTTGTAGCTATTTTTGTATCGCGATATGGTTTTGTTACATCTTCAATAAAAGTATCAATATTCAATTATAATCCATTTTAGCAAGGAAATGTATAGAAATAAGCAACACGTTTTTAGTATTACGGTTTTATGAATCTTTACGGTCAATCAAGAGGAGCTGAAACTCTACATAAAGAAATGGTTCAAAAGATATAAGTGTCTTAGTGGGACACCTTTATCTATTATTTTAATAAATTGATTATTTAGTTGCTGCGACACAATGTTGTTTTCCGACTTCCACGCGGACGGAGTCGCGGGCACAGCTAGTATTTACTATAATTAAAAAAATCGATTTTTGGTGTTACTTATTTTTTATTAAATCGATTCGAACAAAATCACAACGAAATAATCGATTCACATAATCACTTTCTCACATCATTAACCATAAAAAAGTAATATGGCGGCTGATTCCGAATCCCAAATTGAGTAGTGATAACAAAGATTTCGTGATATTTTACGTACGTTTACGTTTTACGTTAAAACATGGGCTTTTTCTAGTAGTATATCGCATTTGTCTATAGATGATGGATTGTTTTTAACCACGCCTACTGTGTAATTTGTGATATTAGTGATAAATGAACAACAACAAAAGTTCAACTGGCGGGAAGCTTTTACTTTGGATATCAAAAACTTTGTTATCACTACTAAAATTACCAAAACTATGGATGATTTCCTCGAGTTAATAAATGATTTACTCATTTTGTGATGACTGGTAGTCCAGAATCCATTCTTTTTATGATTTTTAGCGTCCACCACGACTGTCATCAAATGGCGGTTATCGCATTTATACATTCAGTTTTGTAAAGGTAAATATTAAAACTCGTGCGCTAAATAGGATTGATTCAATGGTACTCAAACTTGAGCTTTTTATTTAGTTCTTATAAATTTCATCCAATAACAAGATCCGATAAGTAGATAATTAAATGTTTACATTATTAATTAGGATGTCGTATGACCTAATTCTGGGCCCCGATCGGGGTCGAAAACGAGTTTACGGTAGTTCTTGTGTTCGTCCCCTTTCGGGGCCCGCTACGGACTATACGGTTAAAGTAACTCAACCTGCACGTGTATTTTTATGGACGATGTTGTTCACTGCACTATATCTCGAATACTGGCTAACGGTTTTTACAGCTGCTACGAAATAACAGATAGTAAGGCCCAGACCCTCCTAGCCCCATCCCCCCTTCTCTATGAAATACCTTTTGATGGGCTAAAATTTAGGTATATAACTCGTAGCAATAAATAGGCATCTACGCATATAATTTAAAGAAGATTCTACAACTTTCTCAAAATATTGTAGATGGACTATTAAATATTAACTTATTTGGTTGATAATTATATTAGTATATTTCGATTTGCAATTTTTTTGTTTATTAATGTAACATGTAATCTTACATGTTTCGAGTAATTAAAGTGTAAATTTTAATAAAGCTCAAAATTGTACATAATGATTAAAAAGAAAATTTCGGATTCGAGTTTTTTTCGTTTCTTTGCATTTTCTGAGAACATTTTCCACAGTAGTGTATATTTTTTTTTATACCATCAGAAAGTAGATATTTCAACGAACAAAAAGCCCGCCGACTTTTTTAAAAAAGCTGACGTTTTGACGTGAGAATTTTCGATTGAAAATTAGGGTGCTTTTTCGATATTAAGTCGGAATTAAAGTGAAAAAATAAATATTATAAATGAAAAAAATTACGGTGTATTTGGGATAAAATAAGGAAAGTTTTCTCCAAATATCGAGAAAAAAAGTTTTTTGTAGAAGATCAAAATAAAAAACCAAAATCATGGTTATTTGAATTTTTCACATAAATTTTGAGGTTATGTGAAAAAAGTGTAAATACAAAAGTTGTAGATCTTTTTATTACCTACAATTTTGCCAGTCAACTTTTTCCATAGGACTTGTAGTTTTGCCGGAAATCGAGGCAAACCGTTTTTTACCCTTAAAAACGCACTCCCATCCACTTCCCGACCTCATATCGCCCGTAAATTATTTTTCTTTCCATTTTTGTTATATTCTCTTCCTTTCCCAATGGGTTTCATACTACTATAATTTTTTTTGGTTTCAAAAATTATCGACACTGGTCTATTAGGATAGATATGAGAGAACAATGCAGTCTTGAGCACAGACCAGTAAGTAATGAAGTACCAAGTCTTGAGTACGAGAATTAACAACAACAAAGAAAGCACTATTTGAATAATAGTAATTTACAAATTAAAGTGGCTATGCATCAAGCAAGTCCACGAAGTTCTCACATTTACAAAGATTGCTTTTTAAAGTATTCAAATATACCCTCTAGACTTCTGACTACACCATTTTCAGTCGCGATATCACACGTACAACATTTCCACAAAATTGTTCGACTACCTTCGCTCCATAAAAAATAATTTCTACGTACCCTCATATTAACATTCCGACCTCCGCTGAAGGTTGGAATTTTTCAAATAAATTCCCCACTAAATTTTGACTGTCCCCATCAAGGGTACAAGATCATCGTTCATAAGTTTCGGTCGGTAGATGTCCGGGCGGACGTGACGTCATTAAGGGGTACGTGCACACTAACTAAGTTAGGGCTGGGACATAATGGTGCGAGATATGGTTTAGTTGTGATAAAAATGTCTGGAATAGAAGTGAATGTATGAGGATCGTGTAGCAAGCTTTTAGGTTGAATAATCTCAAGTGTGTTACCAGTTCGGGTTTTCTATGATACTTCGGCGGAATTGTCGTTTCTGGTTTAAGGCCTGGACTCCGGAAATGTGCGGAGATGTCCGAAGCGGAGACGAGAAGAGGTGTTTTTCAGCTAGGATGTATCCACCGAAACTGTGCGGAGATGCGTACTGGCTAGACTGTAGCGGAGATGTGTGCTGGCTAGGGTGGAGATGTACGCTGACTAGAGCGGAACTGAGCTGCGTGCGGCGAGTGTTGGATGTGAACGCACATAGTGTTGCTCAACTATCGATTGACTCTCGATAGTATTTCAATACTATCATGACCTCGAAAACTAGTAACAATATCGATAGTATTTTAATTTAACAATACTATCGATAGTATCAATCGACAGACATACCTATGGATGAGTACCAATAGGATCGATAGTATTGAATTGTGATACTATCGATATTATCGCTACAAATTGTGTTTTACAACAATTACTGGCAATACTATCGATAGTATTAGAACTATCGATATTTTTACCCCATCGATATGTAATTAAAATTCAATAGTGTGAGCACCACTCACTGCACGCCGCACACCTCTCGTCTCATCTTATCGTCTATCTTATCTCTCGTAGTGAAAATATTAGCCAGTCAGCTAGGTTGGTAGTGGGCCTGACTGCCCAGCATGCGCCAGATATACTTGAGTATCTCGTGGATGCTCTTTTATGCATACTTTGCTTGCTACTACGAAGGGTAAATTAGTAATTATGTCAAGAAGTGAAGCACATAATAACATTGCGATTTCCAATTCTTCTGCCAAGCGTGACGACTATGGAAATTTCTCCTATGATCGTTGCAGTAGGGTTCATTAGGCGGCCGAGGTCGCGGTGCATGCAGCTGCAAATCACACGACTCCGGCCAAGGGTCAGGAGAAGGAACATCGTGGGTTTTTAGTCGGTAAGGCATAACCCTTCGCCACCCCTGAGCGAAGGCGATCCATGAGGACTTTGCCAACATAAAAAATAAAGGGTTCATTAGGCGGCCACCTCTATAATGACCCTTTACGCACTGATATGATAAGGTAGCACATCTAGGTACGTATAATATCCTAAATCCTTGAGAATAATTTACATTATGAACAAGCCCTAACTTGGTAGACGGTCGCAATGTTCCATGATAATGTAATTTAGTACAAATATCATCTGATATTGTCCTACTAGTTTAATGTCTATTACATACAACAATGCGTGTTCTGTGTCTATGTTTGTGTGTGAGCCTATGTGTAGATGTGTTTGCGTATATGTAGATGTGTGTGTGTGTAATGTCTAGACTGTTATCGCATAATTATACTTAACGTTGACGATAGCGTGCGTAGGTTATGAGTAAATAAATATTAACTCTCCTTGTATGTTCTATTAAAACATTTCTGAATCCTAATTTGGGAGTATTGTATTCTGAAAATTTTAACCGTTTTTTGAAAAAAAAACGGAGTCTTTGATTAATATCTAATGTCGAAAAAAACGTGTGGTGATCATTATGTACCTAGTAACCCAAGAAAATTGCTGATGCGTTGCCAACCCTGTTTTTATCATGTGAAAATCCTCATGGATAGATACCCTTTGCCCGGGGCAGGCGAAGGGTTATGCCGGACCCTTACCAGATAAAAACCTACGGTGTTCCTTCTCCTGACCACTAGCCGGGATTGCGGGATTCGCAGCTGCATGCACCGCAACCCCGGCAAGCCTCGGTCCGCCATCCCCTGGCGGACCTCTTCTTCTGTGGGGCCTTGCCCAACGTCCTCATGAGAGGCGCGCGCGGAACACGGCCCGCTGATTTCTCGGGCCTGGGGGTCTACTGCCTAAGCACGAAGTCCGTGGTTTCGGCCTTAGTTACGAGCGTTTCCTATTCCCTATCACCTACGGACATACGATTATTTCGGGGCTCAAACTAAGAATGAATGACAACACGATTTGATAGTTGTCCCTACTACTGATGTGTTTTTGCCCGTCCGAAAAGTTGAACTTGAAACTTGTTTTGTTCACTCCTACGTTTCGGACTACTTTCGGACGGGCGACTAACTACGTTGACGGACTTAGGGAGTAGGCCCCCTGTTACTGGTTGGGCGATGGGTCATGCGTTTCCAACCCTGAAACGCAGACGGTATAGTCAGCGCCATAAGTGCAGTCCCACCTTACGGGCGACATTAGCTTGCGCGTTTGAAATGTCAGCAACGTGTAAGCGTATAAAGCCGAGCAAGTCGCCGCATACGATTATTTCGATGAACTGACACTGCACTAATGAACTCGACTTTACGTAAGTTGAAAAGTTGCATGTGCCTATAATTTCACCGGTACCCATACCCTTCAAAGTGGACACACACACACAATGCACACACAGCAATGCAGACTGGCGACCGAAATTTGACGACACGTTTGGTGCAGTGGCTAAGCGATTGGCTGGAGGTTTGTGTCTGTAAACGCACCCACGATACAAGAGAAATCTTAGTGCGGGGCAACGTTTTTTTTTTTAAAAAAAAAAACAATCTTGCTGACTGGCTAAACTTTCACCACGACAAGACAAGACAACAAGAGAAGACTATAAATTACAGTTATAACTTTTATTTAAATAAACAAGATATTCTCTGAGAAATATGATATGGAAAATAGAGCAATTTATAAAATAATGAGGTCCTCTGGGACGGACCTATGTCAACTAGTTTCAAGTATAACAATATAATTAACATTCACGTACGTATAAGTTTATTAGAATATTGTTTACCTAATGTGTGTAGCTGGTTTACAGTCCTAAACAATGTTAGATGGAAAGGGAATACTAATCTGAAATGGTATTAAAGTACCCATAGTAATATAAATTTTGGGATATACACCGTGGGTCCGAGGTACCCGAAAGATTTTAACCACGCCTTTCTCATGCTATTAAGAGTCAAATGATATATCAATAAAAGATGAAAAAAGAAAAAAAAAAATTTTTTCTTTGCCTTTGGGCTAAATTAACTTTAGTACTTCCTTGTAAACAATACTTTAGGTTGAACTGGCAACATTTATAAATTATCGTGTGAGTGGATAAAAAACTTCTCACTTTACAACATGATATGACAAAAGTCGCAACACCGCGTTCCTGGGACTTGTTACCGGTTGCGTACCACCCGTCGTTCCAGGACGACACTTGCCTTATCTATTGTGTCTATAATTACCGTGCTTGAGGTTTTAAAACCGTCGTCAGTGATACTTTAAGTGGCCTGCGGATTAGTACCCCCTTTCCGACTAACCTTGATTATACAACATTAGTCGGGGGCACTAATCCAAAAGGGTTTTAAAGTACTAATTATAATGAATAACTTTTGTTCTGCTACTTTCCCCTAAAGTCAATAGTTTAAGAGAAATAAGCTGTTCAAAGATTCCATAAAAAATACGCTTAAATCCATCTATCCTCAGCTACTTATGATCAGCTATGTTTATATTTTAGGTCATATTTAGGGTCACGGATTAGAAGCTCCATTTTCTGAATTCGTAACTTAAGTAGGGACGAGGGTTTTTTGAAAAAAAAACTAAAACTTGATCTAAAACTTTAAACAGTCATCAGTGATACTTTAAAGTAAGTGTTAAAATTTCAAAAATCGATGAATTTTTTCAAAAAATCTTCATTTTCTCTTTGGATACGAATTAAAAAAATGGAGCTAATCTGTGACCCCAAATATGACCGAAAACGTAAACTCAGCTAAATAGCTGAGGATAGATAGATTTTAGCGTTTTTTTTTTTGAGATTTTTGAACACCTATTTCTCTTAAACTATTGACTTTTGGGGAAAGTTGTAGAACAAAAGTTATTGATTATTATGGGTACCTTAACACCCTTACACTTAACACAGGGGTGCTTGAAAAGAGCCTTCACGAGTGACGATACTTCGATGCGTCCGGCGCACCCTGGGCAGTCAGCCCCGCTACCAACCATGCTGACTGACTAATCTTTTCACCACAGCATTGAGCTATTTTCGTATAGCTCACGCTGACACGAGAGAAGAGAACACCCTTTCGAATTAGTAGCCCCTTTCTGACTAACCTTGTATATCATAGTAGTCTGAACTGTGCACCTGAAGACGCACAAATTATATTTTCGGCGCACATTTTTGCACAAATATAAGTTCTCTGCCCATGCACAATATTTCTCTCTCTGCTCATTCGTTTAGAATTTTCTTGCTAGAACAACGTTACCCTAGCAAGAATCGTTTTTTCCGTTTTGTTCCAAAACGCCAAAGTGCACGATTTTTTTATTTGGCGTACATTTACTGCAGATTACGTTCTAATTAGACGTTCCACTCATATCACTATCGGAGCCACTTTCCAGCTGGGGTAACGTACAAATATTTTACCACTACACCAATAACGCACAGTTCAGACTACGCTCTACTATTTTGCTATACAGGGTGTTAACGAAATCGTGTAATTCGTTCAAACCGCGTGATCTACTGGTGACACAGATTAACCCAATGTTTTAATCTTTTTAGAGCCTTGAGTTACCTGACTGCAAAGAGCGATATCGCGTTAGTCGTTCCTGCCAGTCGTGTCACCGTACTTTCATTAATTTATGCGTGGCATCGAAATGTTCACACAAATAAAATTATTTTTTTGCAAAAAAATAAAACTTATTTTTTACTGAATCTTTATTAGGTGGTTTAGATACGATCGGTAAGAAAGCCGCATGAAAAAAAACATTTTTTTTGATCAAGCTAAATCCCGTGCGGGGCCTGTCTACACCAGTAGTAGATCATGTGGTTTTAAGGAATTACACGAGTTCGTTAACAGCCTGTATAGTAAAGCATATTGCTTCATAAGCTATAACTATATACCATGACGGACTATACGCTCACACTATGCCGGTCTACTATGTATAGCAAGTTATTTGATGGCGTTATATGTTAGCGTTGGCAAATTGTACGATGGCCCTGAGAATCGCTCAAGTGTATCGCGAACAGTAAATCAAGACTTTATAGCATAGCGTTGTGTCAACGTGTCCATATAAAATGTATGCTGAGTGATATCGTTTTGCTATACAATATTAGCTAGTTTTTTTTTTTTTTTTTTTATGGAGAACAAACAATTGTACATTTTGTCTTACATCTAAGTATACAATAAAATAGGTTAACGTACAATCAACAACGTTTCCACATGTTACTTAAGGTATTATTTACTTACATACAGTTTGGATGAAAGGTAGGGCTAATATTATACTAGATGGTTAGATTTTAAGTGTATTAACTAATTCTTTTTTAAATACATTATGAGATAGCGCAAATATGTCTTTTTTAACAAAATGCTGGTTGTATATTTTAACTAATCTGTGGAGAGGCGCCCGCTCACCCGCATTTGTGCGACTAGTGGTCGTAGCAAAGAGTGGGTAAGCGCGCGCCTCTCGTCTTATTACAGTTCTGGGCACGATATAAAATATGTTGTTCACGAGTTCAGGGCAATCATATTTGTTATGTATCAGTCCACGGAGCATCATGGCTTGGAGTAACAGACGCCTTGAATGTAATGTTAGTAATTTGAATTTCTGCAACAACTCCTCATACGGCAGACGCTCCAAGTACCTAACATTTAAACTGCAATGTTTTCAAAAACTTGCGCTGGATTTTTTCTAATGCTTGGTCATATTTTGCATAGTAAGGGTCCCATATCATACACGCATACTCTACTTGTGGTCGTATTAAAAAGTTGAAAAGATGCTAGATGTCATAGCGTCTGAACTGCGCTTTATTCATAACACTTTACATACATAAATGAATAAGTTCCCTCGAGTCTGTAATATCAACCGTGGCCAGAATATAATAAAATAATTAACGCAAACATAAACTCAGGTAGGACGCAGCCGCTATAAAATATAGTTTTGATAGACGATAACCTGGCTAAGTTAATTTTCCAACTCATATAACTTAGGCTTGGGTAATATGGGTCTGTTATAGCTTATTTATGAGTTAATACTAGCTCGTGAGTGGCTCATGGTCATTTACAATCGCGCGGATCATTTCATTTATTTTTACAAGCTTTTATTTAACTTGCAATGTATGTATGTCTCTTAGAGCTAGTTCAGACATAGCGGAATCCGCGCGGATTGAAACCGCGCGGTTGAGCCGCGCGGAGCTTATTATAATGACATCCTTGCTAGACGTTCACACTACACCGCGCGGATCATGTATACGTGCGGTAGAGATGGGTAACTAGCCGAAATTCCAATAACTTAGCTAGCCGGCTATTTGTGGTGAAATAGCCCGCTAGCTAGCCAGCTATTTAGCTATTTGGCTATTGAATAACTGGCTCACTAACCGACTAGCGGTTGCGGCGGCGTAGCTAAACTAGCTAGGCGATTCGAGTTCGATCCTCACCGCGGCAATAAGTTTAGATGATAATAATAAGTTTGTTATGATTTCGTTTAAATATGTATTGATACTTTTTTTTAAGAAATTCTTTCCTTCTTTATTCGTATGGTTTTTACTAAAAAAAACGAGGTTTCGGCTAGAATTGGACGTAGTTACTCCGGCTACTTCGGCTAGCCAGCTACTCAGCTATCGGCTACCGTGGCGGCTGCAAACAAAACTTAGTTGTTTTATACTCTGTGGTGCAGTTCCGGCTGTGCCATAAACTTGTCGGTTATTGTAGCTAATCTAACTAGCCAGTAGCCAATAGCTAGGTATCGTGTTGACGGATATCATAGCCGTGGCTATTTTTTGAATAGCCGCTATTTAGCTAGTTATTAGAATAGCTACCCATCTCTAACGTGCGGTAGCTGCCTCTCGACCGCAAGAAAATGAATTCGCGCGGATCCATTTACTTGACGTGCCTAAAGTGCGTTCAGTTGCTCCGTGAAATCCGCACGTGTCAGATGTGTGACAATGGATCGCTTCGAAACCTAGTTATTTATCCGCTAAGTGGAAAAAATACCAGCTTTGTGAGACAACCAGTGTGCAGAGTATTCTAATAAAACTGCATATATATTGAGATTGAGCTCCAAATAACCTTATTATCAGTTATATTCGGCATATTAAACACCTTCAAATACAAAGTTTATAAACACTGATCACAACACACAGTAATGTCTAATCAATGATCCATTACACAATCAAAGACACCATTTTGAAATTCCGATTGCTTTTATTGCGTAATTAAGTGGCTAACTAATTATTGCCGTCTAATATTTGACAGTTCCACGCACAGATAACATAAGCCTGCGTGAGCGACGATATCGATGCAACAAAATGTTGCCATATTAAATATTAGATATTATATTGCATACACTTTTAGATTGTTCCTTATTTATTACGTGTTTATTTATTTTCTTTCTTTACACACACTACACATATACACACACATGTTGGTTTGAGTGAACGGGCATGACCGCTGACTGACATCCGTGGAGCACAAAGGTTCCAGACGAAAACCAGCGTCAAGTACATAAAGTGCTTGACATTAAGCTGATCTGGACACCTTTTTGGTTCAGCCGTGAGACACATACCCAAGACTTTTTTTTATTTTATTTATATCACATTTTTCACATGTTGTGTCTCTTTGTGCTGTGTCCAAATGAATGATTCTTTATCTTTTATCTTTATATTGCTTCTTCGACTTCCATTGTTGGAATGAAGCGACTGTCACCCTACCTCACTCCGCACACCGACTGTCTGAACACTTTCAATCCTCGCGGATTGGAACCACGCGGTTTGGATACGCGCGGATTCCGCCATGTCTGAACTTACTCTACAGTGATAGCGATACATGTCGAGACTTTTAAAACTTCAAAACTAACGTAAAAAACCGGCCAAGTGCGAGTCGGACTCCCGCACGAAGGGTTCCGTACCATTATCTATAAAAACGGCAAAAAAATCACGTTTGTTGTATTGGAGCCCCCTTAAATATTTATTTTATTCTGTTTCTTAGTATTTGTTGTTATAGCGGCAACAGAAATACATCATCTGTGAATTTCAACTGTCTAACTATTACGGTTCATGAGATATAGCCTGGTGACAGACGGACGGACAGCGGAGCCTTAGTAATAGGATCCCGTTTTACCCTTTGGGTAAGGAACCCTGAAAAGACCTTCCATGGCTTTTATTGCCTGCTCTTCTACCTACTACTTGGAACCGAGCAACTAGTTTTGACCTTTTGAAAGCACCAGTAATTTGGTCTAATTCAAATAAACATGTTTAGAAAGTCAAATAATTAGCTTGTGGCTAAATAATTAGGTACAGCCGCATAGACCGATCTTCCGGGTTAAGCCACGCTTGCCGAGGTTGGTCTGTGGATGGATGACCATTTACCATAGCGAATTTCCTCCGTGCCTCGGAAAGCACGTAAAGCCGTTGGTCCCGGCTGTCATTTGTAGATCTTTGACAGTCGTTACTGTTGGTCAGAAGCCAGAAAGTCTGACAACCAGTCTTACCAAGAGTATCGTATTACTCAGTTACTGGGTTGTGGAGGTCTGATAGGCAGTCGCTCCATGTAAAATACTGATATTCAGCTCCATCCGGTTCGACTGGAAGCCGACCCCAACATAGTTGGGAAAAGGCTAGGCAGATGATGATGAGAAAGTCAAATAATTCATAATAATCAAAGGATTTGACTTTGATTTGACTTTGACTTAAGTCACGGAAAACCCACAGAATCAAAATCGCAATCTTCTGAACACGGTCCTTCGGGTTATCAACTTATGGTCAAAGATCCAAATATAACTGACCGCGCCGTCCCTTTCTGTCACCAAAGAAATGAATGAGACACGTGATAAACAAAGGAATTCATTGAGGAAAATGCTAAGAGCTACTTGACCAGTTTCGAATTGACCTGGAAGTGTGTGCATGTTTTAATATTGTTTGTTTGCTATAACATTTAATATAATGATATTTATATAGTGTAGTTTTAATATCTATAATATGTTTAGCGATGTTTACAGATCAGTGTTTTTTAGTGAAATAATATTGTGATTCAAAATAATTGAGGTTATTTCTCGATGAGTATTCGGTACGTATTTTCCTTGTATCTTCTGTACAATTATTTTATTGTACTTATTTCATAAACTAGCTGTGCCCGCGACTCCGTCCGCGTGGAACTCGGAAAACAACATTGTGTCGCAGCAACTAAATAGTGTATATGTATTCCATTTATTATAATAATAGACAAAGGTGTCCCACCAAGACACTTATATCTTTTAAACCATTTCTTTAGGTAGAGTTTCAGCTCTTCTTGATTGACCGTAAAGGTTCATATAACCATAATACTAAAAACGCGTTGCTTATTTCTATACATTTCCTTGCTAAAATGGATTATAATTGAATATTGATATTTATTGTGATAATGTAACGAAATCTTATGGCGATACAAAAATGGCTACAACGCCATCTAGATAGATCACAATCGGCGAACTAAATCAAAATATTTTACGCAGTGCAGTCTATAAAATGATTTCATTCGAGGTGTGGAATAGGAAAGTACTTTAAATATATAAAAATTTCACCTATAGAAGACTTCATTTTATTTTTATAAGTTAGAAATAGGTACTGCTTTCAAAGATTTCAAAAAGTTTGATCTGGAAACCGAACCAACCCAAATGCGAAAAAATATCATCTGTATTTTTGTTTCACCAATCGATAGGATCAATAATACGGATCAAATCGCTCCAATAAACATTGTGTCTGAAATTGATGGAAGACCATAAAACGAAAATTGACTGACTTAGGTACATTTAAATTCAACCACTTATTAATTGTTGTTAAATAGTTCTTATTTTTTCCACTTCGTTCAATTTAAGACAGTGTGTTTGTTGGAGAGATTTGATCCTGATTATTGACCGTAAAGATATTATCAACAGGTGCCACCAGATGGTATAGCTTTGTCAGTTTGATTTCCGGCTCAGGCAAAAAAATCAGTACAGGCAATATTTCTTACTTTTAAAAATAAAATGAAGTCACCTTTGAGTGAAATTTGCAATTTTTAATATTTAAAGTACTTTCCCTTCATGGCTATGTGTTTTGGGACATTACCTAAGGCTTAAATATACTTAATAAAACGGCGATGACAGGCTTTGAATAGTTTTGACAACAATGAACAAAATAAAATATATAAAAATATTCCAAAAAAATTACAAAAAGTGTATTTTTTAAAGTGAGGTTTTAACGCAGGACACTGAGCCAGCGACCGTTCACTGCAGCACTTACTTCTGTCTACAGCTTATACTACGCAGTATATGGAAATAATGTTCCGTTGCTCGGCATCTATGAGCAATAGCGATAGCGTGATAGTTTGTATACCAGCATAAGCGCAGGCCCATCAAAATCGATTCACGCGATTTAACGATCCGAATATTAAGCTTATACTTCGCAGTATGTGGAAATAATGTTCCGCTGCTCGGCTCCTATGAACAATAGCGTGATGATTTAAGTACCAGCAAAATTGTCGCTCTTTATGCAACGCATCAGCGAAAGTCCCATCAAAATCCATCCTCGGGATTTTACGTGATGTCCGGACGGAAAGACAAACAGACACAAATAATTCTAAAAAAAAATGTTATGGTTTCTGTACAGTACCTACCACCGAATCGAAATTTTGGAAAAATATTTAATTACAGACAAAGTGCAATTTGAATTTTATTAATAGTAAATAGATTTATAAATACGTATTTAAGTATTCATAATAAAATATATGAGTATTTCAAATTAATCTATCGTATTGCCTTGCACAATAAAAAATTTTGAAAACCTACACTCGCTTATGAAATTGAATGTATTTCTCTTCCACTGCCATTCAGATAGATAGGTACCTAATAAATTTTAAATAACATTATCTTCGTTTTTTTTATAAAAGCTTAGTTAGTACCTTCTTCGGATAGCATTTCAATAGACCTTCCGTAGACTGAGAATAGTAATATATTCGTTGATTATATTTCCTCACAACGTGATTTGATACACGTAACGCCATCTATTGAAAAGAAATGGTATACACAAATACATGCTAAGTTCTTCTAGAAAACTTAAAATTCGCATAACTTTTGATTGCGTGAACCGATTGCGATGAAACAAAAAACATATGTTACTTGGAGATAAGCACAATATTTATTTATAAAAGTCAACAACATTGGATCAGTTGTTTTACGTGATGCTTGAACAAACAAACAGATAAACAGACAAACAGATAAACAGACAAACAGACAAAAATTCCAAAAATGTTAAAAATAGGTTCTACTGGTTATAGTTTAACATCCCAACCAGGTTTTTTCAAAATATTTGCTATGTACAGACACGCCATGTCTACAGATTTATTATATGTATAGATATTACATACAAAAACATTGGGTTTCTGCTGTTAGTCATCGATATACAAGGTGTAACATAAATAACGCACAACCTCTTCACTGTAGGTACTCATCATTATGAACAACTTTTATTATGGGAAGAAAACCGAAATCGCTAAAAAAAAACCGCTGTGCCCTACATTTTGACGAGTTATGCGAACATATCATTGTCATACCATACCCCACTCGATGAATGTCGTGTTATGTCGGGAAGGTTCGTGAAGTGAGAAGTTTATTATCCAATCACACTATAATTAATAAACGTTATACTATAATTAATATATATGTATTGTTTACAAAGATGTAGGTACTAAAGTTACTTAATTGATTTATTTGTGTCGGACTGCTGATCACGAGGTCGTGGGTTCGATTCCCACAGGACACAAATATTTATGTGATGAAAATAAGTGTTTGTGTTGGTCTGGGTGTTTCAGTATTATAAGTATGTATTTACAAAAAAAAGTATTTAAGTATTATATCCATGGTCTAGTACCCATAGTACAAACTCAGCTTAGTTTGGGACTAGATGGTGCCGTGTAGAAAATGTCCCAAAAATATTATATTATCTCTTTGGACATCACGGCTCATCTTCCATGCGGAAGACGTCCGGTCCTTTGGAAGGCATACACGGGGACACAGGTCCAACGCGCAGAGGCCCCTTTGAGAACTTTAATCTAAAGTGAGGTGGGGCATCAACCGGGGACTATCCACGGCTGCACTATTGGAGTACAGTCATGGACCGTCCCAGGTGGGTGCAAAACTATTTTGAAATATGGTAAAAATAAAACTGGTCTATGGGATGGGGTGTTAAATGGACTATTTAACTTCTATTGCCGGAAGAAAACGGCGCCTGCCTTTCAACATTTAAAATTGAAACCTGTTGGCAGACGGTGACTCGCCAGCTCACTAGCTGGACCCCCTGGAAAGCCGCCAGTACATAGGCGAAAGGGGCAACAGACGTGTGAGCGGCTAGAGGTGTAGAGAGGTGTGGCCCCGGTTTCGCCGTCGCGGGTCTAAAAGACCCGGAGTGGGTTTCCCCGCTATTACGCCTTAGGCACTTCCACCCCCGAGCATTATATTATTATTATTATATTATTTTGTTCCGTAAAACATTATTAACTCTTATACCATCAGAAAGGCGTCGTTAAAATTTTTCGGGTACCTCGGGCCCACAGGCTTTTTAAATTATTCTTCTATTTTCTTCTAATACGTAGTCCAGAATCCATCCACAAACTAAGCTTTTACCATCAATCCTTATTTTCAGAATTATACTACCACTTGAACAATGATTTGGATATTACTAATATTAGCATTAGCTGAAGAATCAGATCAAGGCGGTATAGTAGGAAATCCTCTGGCAAACGCACTTCCATGTGGTGAGACTTATGATATTGCAGCTTCTTTTGAAGCTGGATTACCTCCTGGAGAAGAGAATCAATACAATTTGAACATAATAAAGGATATGCGTCCACACTATAAAGTCAATTTGAAATTTGATTCTGATGCTACTGTCACATTGGTAAGTAAGTTTGGTATATTCAAACGCAGTTCAGACTAAGGCCTCATTTACGGAATTCAAACATATGGCGTTGTATGAGAGCGTTTACGGAGAAGCGATTTTAGACGCGTTTGCTTGAAATGCAGGCGGAGCCCGCGGATGGCATCGCCGCGTCGCACGCGACGTTTATCGCGGCGGCGCACGCAGCGTTGCGACCAGCTATTCCTGCAATTCTCCGTCCACTGTAAAACGTAGCGTTAACTTGTGGCGTCGCACGCGCCGCATTTTCATAAACAACATCGTACATTGCCATATATTTGTATTTGCGCGTGTGATGATGCGGGCCGCAGCACGCGCCGCCGCCGCTCCGTAAACAGAAAAATCGTACGACGCGACGCGCGACGCCCCGCGTCTCCGTAAATGAGGCCTAAGTTATACTAATATGGTAGCCCGTAGGTTTGCGCGTTGTAGTAAGGATGTTCAAGTTTCGCTTTTCAAGGCATATTGCCAAACCTTCTACACGTGCAGCTTGTGGGTGAGATATACGCAGAGAGCCTACAACGTCCTGCGCATACAATATTATGATGGGTTTAGGATGTTGATGGAACTTCCGCGTTTCTGTAGCGCTTCGCAGATGTTCGCGGAAGCCTATGTTGACGATTGCTCACCAAATAAAAAAAGAATGACTCAAATCGGTCCACAATTTTACAGCTTAAAAAGCCAAAAAAAAAACATTCCCATCTAATTATAATAACCTTTTCGAAGTTGGTTAAAAATGTTAATTATGATTCCTATCTCATTTCAGTCCAACCCGAAGGTAGCTCGAATATCGGCAATAGCTCGAACAAATACATTTTACGTGAACTTTTTCAAAGAATCCAAGAATCTCAACTTGAAGGTCAAGGGTCCAGCAACTGGTACCATACCTTATGTCCAAAGCATTGAACTGAATGGAGATGAGATATGTGAAAAGCCAACAACCGTAAGTTTTTTAATTAGCCACTAGCCCCACAAAATTAAAGATATCATGGATATGTCACAGGAAATGTATGAAACCTAGGATTTAATTAAAAAGTTTTTAATAGTTTCTTTAACCTAAATTAATACAATATAAATCTAAACTAAATCTAAAGTAAAAACAAAGAAAAATTATATCCTAAACTACCAATATAAACTAAAAGCGTGCATCAAAATATTCCTCCGCATCGTTGTGCACTGGAAACGTGCCCAGAAGGCAGTGCGGCAGCGTTGTCACTATGGCAACGATAATTCTCTGGCCGAAAAACAAGCCAGCCCTCTGGTCACGTGAAGTTTCCTAGGATTTGTATACAATTCCTAGGAAATGTATACAATGCCAAGCCTATTTAGGAAATGTGTAAAATAATTTGTCGAAGGTTCTTTGATACATACATTTCCTAGGCATTGTATGCAATTCCTAAATGGTACTAGGAAATGTATACAAATTAACATTTTACCTGTAATTTGGGGCACCCCGATACGAGGTTAGGTTACTTTAAACCCTGCAGACAGAAATAGGAGCCCAACGCGGCGGGGCTTCGTCGACTCTGCTTTGGAAACCCAAACAACCGTACAAATATCAGCGGAGGCACTTACTAAATGCTAACACTGTGTTTAACAGGTCACAATATGAAACATAAAAATCTTTTAACACATTTCCGATTGATGTTTAGGAAATGTATAGAGTTCCTAGGAAATGTGTATGATAAAATTTATTTCACACGTATTTTAGGCATTGTATATATTTCCTAGGAATTCTACAGGGTGTTAATGAATTCGTGTAATTCCTTAAAACCACACGATCTACTACTGATGTAGACAGGCCCCGCACGGGATTTGGCTTGATTAAACATAAAAAAATAAATTTATTATTTTTTCACGCGGCTTTGTTACTGATCGTATCTAAACCACCTAATAATGATTCAGTAAAAAAATAAGAATTTATTTTTTTGCAAAAAAAAATGATTTATTTGTGTGAACATTTCGATGCCACTCATAAATTAATGGAAGCACGGCGACATGACTGGCAGGCACGACTAACGCGATAGCGCTCTTTGCAGTCAGATAACTCAAGGCTCTAAAATAACTCAGAAATAGAAAATCAAGTTTTTTTTTTTCAAAAATTCCCATTTAGGGTTAATCTGTGTCACCAGTAGATCACGTGGTTTGAAGGAATTACACAAATTCGTTAACACACTGTATACAATAACGGATTACATAAATTTCCGATTAACAGATACAAATATTTATAAAAACTTCTAAATCGAATCTTTAATTTCCAGGGTTACTTTGATCATTACATTATTGGTGTTAGAGATACAGCAGAAATAAGTCTGTCACTACCAGATGAATCATGTGGAAGACGTAAAGTGGTACATACTGAGTTGATTGTTAACGGTCAGCCAACGAAACCTGGAGACTGGCCTTGGCATGTAGCTATATTCAGGGTTGAAGGATCGTTCATCAAGTATATCTGTGGAGGGACATTGTTGTCCAAGACTTTGATTTTGACAGGTAAATAATTAAACTGGAATAACACAAACTGATGAAAAAATTAAACAGTAAAATCAAAAAAGAATTTGTGTTGAATGGGCATAACACAGAAAATTCTGTATGTATCTAAAATTCTGTTGCAGTTGGGGAACATTTTTTTGGAAAAGAATACATTGTTCCATTCACTCTATTTATGGTTATCTCTATCCAATGTTACTCGAGTAATGCAAGGATTCTAACAATACCTCATTCATGTAAATCGGTTCAGACGTTTAGAATTTATGGTGGAATAAAGAGACTCACACATACATACATGAAAATGGTAGTCGTGTAAAAACTGAACATATTTCTTTCCACAGCTGCCCATTGTGCTACAATAAGAGGTTACCCAGTAATACCAAGCTCTTTGAGCGTCGTTCTTGGCAAGCACAATCTAATTGGTGGAGACATAGCACCACAAGAAAGAGAGGCATGTATTCCAATATTTGTAATATCTGTTTAATAATAACTAAGGGGTGCCGCAAGGTGATATATTAGGTCCCATGTGGGCAAGCAATTTTACGGGTAATTTTTTACCTCCGATCATCCCTCGCGAATTGGGGGACAGGGTAATTAATCAAGACCATGTAATACCTGGTAGCGGTAGTGAGTTAATTTGTTTGCTAGTACAATTCCAGGGGTTGATAAATAACTGTGAATCGCCGTCATTAGGACCAGTCCAGTCAAATTAGACATTAAACTTCGGAATAATATTTTTTTCTACGAATTATTATTATCATTCATAAGATTCATTCAAACTGCGTACTACGGCGATAACACGTACCATTTAAGAGAAATTTACGAATAACCGTTTTTTTCGCGTTTTACATTGAATAACTTTTTTTGCACAACTTTGATCGTTGGGAACATTTGACATTTCATTTTTTATAATTGTGTTTAAGTTCTGTAGCAATTTTCAGCCATATGCGAATGTTCCAGAATTTCAGGTTTTTTTTCTGTCTGGTTTGACTGGACTACAATGGATTTTTAAACTTATTTTCTGTTTGACATACATTATAGCGTTTTGATTTCGACTCAAAAAACTTTGAGTCTATTAAGTATACAACATCTAGACAGTCCATAACAGATATTTAAAAAAGACATGCTATCAATGTCTACCGTGTTTAGATGCTGTTATTGAATCTGTAATCGTGTGTAATCGCTTTAATTATTCATTTTTTAATTATGCATGGATGCATGAAAAGAGCCTCCACGAGTGATGATACTTAAGTATATCCGGCACACTCTGGGTAGTCAGCCCCGCTACCAAACTGGCTGAATTGCTAATCTTTTCACCACGGCATGACATATTCTCGTATAACTCGTGCCGACACGATAGAAGAAGAAGATCGCTTTAATTCGAAATTATTCATGTCTAGTTCCAAATATCATCAAATTGGAAACAACCAATACATTCCTAAACATAGGCACTAAATCATGAATCGACACCTAATTACTGTTACATTTGATTCTATTCAGATATTCGAAATAATAGTACATTCAGCATATGACGCGAAAACCCTGAATAACGACATAGCTCTCTTAAGACTGAAGTCGGAAGCTGTGTTTGATGATTACGTGCAACCTGCCTGCTTATGGCACACAGATAATAATAAGAAGCTGCCTTCAGGAGATGTCTTTGGGACTGTAAGTAGTTTATCTTTATTTCTATTCTATTTAATCATTCAGAATACATATTATAATATACATATAGTAAATATGAACTACCTCCATGGTCTAGCGGTCACAAGCGCGACTGCTAAGCTTGAAGTTCTGGGTTCGCTCCCTAAGTCGGGCAAAGTGGTATTGGGTTTTACCATGTGGAATTTCTCTGCGTCGGATTGTTCCTGGCTAATGACTGTGGCTGTATCACTATAGGTATTGTGTTCATTTACTTTAAGCAACTCTTTGTTGGAGCGCAGTATCTTAGGCTTAAGACCGTATAAGGAATAGTGTACTGCACTCCAAAACTCCGATCGCCGACATTGGTCAGAAAGTGGCAAGCTTATCTGGCAGTATGAGTCTGTCATGCTCAGAGTATTCATGGAGTTTCTTGCCGGCTCTTCTCCATAGAACCTACCTTTTGGAACCGTGCACCTAGTTTTGACGTTTTAAAAGTGCCTGTAATCTGGTCTATTTGAAATAAAAAACTTTGACTTAAAACGGAACTGGGCTGGTCACGTCTGCCGCATGTCGGACGAGCTGGGTAAAACGCACCACAGAGTGGTGCCCACGCTACGTTAGTCGACAGGCCCAGAAGGAGATGGCGGGACTAGCTGGACACTTATTGGAAGGATTGGCGGCAGAAATCATTAAACCTAGAGAAGTAGAAGGATGATAGGGAGGCCTTTGCCCTGCAGTGGGATGGGACATGGCTGAATAATAATAACTCTTCGTTTATCCTGTTAACCATAATAATTATTTCTGTCCAGGTTGTAGGTTGGGGCTTCAATCACCTAGATTTACTATCCACCACGTTGCAGCAAATCACAATTCCTCTAATATCTGAAGCCACCTGCTTGAAGAGCAACCCAATATTCTTCTCTAAGAAACTGAACTCCAATAAGTTCTGTGCTGGCTATGCTAATGGTAAGTATTACTATCCTGAAAATAGTCTTTAATAACCACATTATATCAGAAACTATCCTCATAAATTTGATCAACTGTGTCTGGTTCTCGGAAGCAAAAATGCGTTTTAGTCGAAAAAAAATAAAATAGAATAGAATATACTTTATTGTACACCAAAATTGTAACATAGCTCTTATACAATATCATTTAGTGAAGGGTACAATGGCGGTCTTATCGCTGATAGCGATATTTACCAGACAACCTTTCGATGAACAGGAAAAAAAATAATAAGATAGGGGGGATAGTCAGTGGTGTACTGCTGGAAAATATATATATACTATTATTATACACAATACATAGACATAATGCTTACATATAACTCGAAAACTACAAATCACCTCATTTCTCAATCTATTATTCAAAGTTATACCGCAAATACTTCGCAAAGAACGCAGTTCCACTGCATTTATTCTACTTTAACGACTCTTCTGCCACAACATTCACTTCTCACACATACGAGTTGTTTTTTCTTAATCTTTTTCTAATTTCAGGAACCTCAGCCTGCAACGGCGACAGCGGCGGTGGCCTCGTGGTCTTCGTGCCAGACACGCCTGGCGACACTGGCAAAGCATCTGGCGCGTGGCATGTTCGAGGCATAGTCTCCAGCACTGTTAGCAGGACTGATGCTCCCGTCTGTGACCCCTACCAATACACATTGTTCACTGATATCGTGAAGTATAGGGACTGGGTGACGGGGTATATGAAATAAATGAGTAGAGTTTAATTTAGAGTTTAATTTTGTCTTTCATTATTTTCTATTAGTTTGTATTACAGAAATCTAATTTACATTTCTGTGGTCTATGCCCTATTTTACTAGTCTAATATGTTAAGCAGAAATACCTATAACTATCAAAAACATACCTACTCAGCTCAAGTTTGCATACTGTGGATGTGGTCACGACTTGCAATATTAAATTACCCTTTTCATTTATTTTTTATCGTGTGTTAATCCTCATGCATACCTTTCGCCCTGGGAAGGCGAAGGGTTATACCGGACTCTTACCGGCTAAAAACCAACGGTTTTCCTTCTTTTGACCCTTGGCCGGGGTCGCGGGATTCGCAGCTCCATGCACCACGACCTCCACGCCTCGGTCCGCCAGCCCCTGGCGGACCTTTCCTACGCGCGCGGAACACTGCGCGCTGCCTTCTCGGACCTTTTGCTGGTGGCGCGACGGGTCCCTACGTACTAAGTACATATAAAATGTATGCTGAGCGATTCGTTATGGTATACAATGTTTGCTATAAGCTATCCTAATCCTAACGATACTATAACAATATAATTATCCTAATCCTAACATATTAATATTATAAATGCGAAAGTAAGTTTGTTTGTTTGTTACCTTTTCACGTCTAAATCACTGCACCAATCATCCTGAAATTTTACATATAGGTACGTTGTCAGATGTAAAGAAACGGGCATAGGGAACCTTTCATCCCAAAAAAAAGTAGTGTTCATGAGGAAAAGAACAATAACGTTAATAGATGGCGCTACGTGTCTTTCGAATCATGATTGAATTATGTTATTATAGAAACTTTAGTAGTGTGATTAGAATTGATTGTCAAATTCTAAATGAACGCGGACAAAGTAGCGGGCAAAAGCTAGTATAGTATATTATATCTCTATTTCTGAACTGAGCTTTATTCAGAAAATCCACGGTTAGAGGCTTTGTAAATAAACCGCCCCCCGTTTTGGAGAGAATGGACGAGTCCACTACGAATGGGAGAGCTCTTGTTAGTAGGATAGACGTGCACTTACAACTGCATTGGAAATAGAATGGCCCTGTGTTCCCCACTTGAGAATAGACTAGTCTTTAAATAGCTCTGATCTAGCCGTTAGATAGTCGCCTTGCATTCGAAAATGTATGAATTCTCCTCATTATTCCGTTCAACTTTTTTTTTGACTACTATTGAAACCCGCCAAGTGCGGGTCGGGCCATGCGCAGTAATAGAGTTCCGTAGTTGCACAATAAGAACTAAGAAGAGGGCTTAGTCATTTTTCAATGGAATTTGTACGAAATTTTTACTTTTACAGTTGGTCGACTATTACTCGTAAACTTGTAAAGCTTACTTAGCTGTGATAGTTTTTCTTTTAACTTCGTTGTATATACTACTACCGTGAATTTTTTCACATATCCAAAACTAACTGTTTAGCTGGCAGGGGGGGAGCACTTGACTCTAACAAAAATTTGTACTTTAAAGCTTTATTTCAGAAACGGATCCCTTAATCGAAAAATTGTTATCACAAATTCACAATATTTTTGAAAGACCTATCCAACAACACCCCACACGATGGGGTAGATGAGAAAGAAAAAAACATCCTTACTTTAGATGTACAGGAGGTAACCTAAAAATGTTTTTTTAATGTTTTTATTTCACCACTTTGTCGGCGTGATTAATATGTATATCCATGCCAAATTATAGCTTTCTAGTACTAAGAGTCTCTGAGCTAAGCTGCGGACGGACGGACGGACATGGCGGAACTATAAGGGATCCTTGTTGACTACAGAACCCTAACCCACCTATCATAATTTGAAAAATGAGGTATCGTTGGAAACGTCTTGATCGTTACACTGTCAAGTGTTGTCATTACCTACTCTAACAAAACAATACATTCTGACAGTAGTAAGCGATCATAAGTTTTAGGGCAAAGTGGCATATGACCACATACCACGGCTATCTTCTGAACATCACTATGAATATGTATTAAATATATTAAAATATATTACGTGTAAGTTTTTTATTTAATAGACGATAAATATTGAATAGTTTGCACGTAATAATGTCTTAAATGATAGTATTATCACAGTGTACCTACTTACTACATACAGTGGGTCAACGCCCATACATTTGACAGGTCCTATGAAATGTCAAAATTGGTAACACTTGTCAAAGGGTTGTCACATAAAATAAATTACACAAACTTTATCAAACAAACGTCCAAATTAATTAACGTTTTATAGAAACAGTGACACGCAAAAAGAAAACCACGCATGCGTAATTTTGACGATTGACAAAATAATACAAAGGTATGTAGCAGCAGTTTCGCCATCTTATCCTGGAATATTCTAACAATATTTAAAACTACAAATTTTGTCGAGGTTACAGTCGCAGTGGCTAACGCTTGCGGGGGTAGGTAAGAGTCATAATGTCCACGATGGAGTAATAGAAAATTACTTATTATTCATGGTTATTACTTCTATGGTTTTCGTGGGTGCTGATGACGGAAATAAAGCCTAAGTATTCCTCGATCATATAAGGCGGTCAAAAAAATTTACCAGTTAAATGAGATTTGCCAGGTAAAACGTGGTCCCTATCTTGGTGTTTGAGAATTGATCTTGTTTTTGTAATCAGCGTCCCTGAAAATCATGGATTTGACACCCATGACGGCTAATTTGAATGTTTTTATGGCCGCCATCTTGCATATAGATTTTGACCTCATTTTCGGCATCAGCGTCCCCGAAAACCATGGAAATGACACCCATGATGGTTAAATTTAAATTTTAATAGTCGCCATCTTGGAAATGGATTTTGACCTCATTTTCGGCATCAGCATCCCCGAAAACCATGGAAATGACACCCATGATGGTTAAATTGAAATTTTAATAGCCGCCATCTTGGAAATGGATTTTGACCTCAATTTCGGCATCAGTACCCCCGGAAACCATGGAAATGACACCCATGATGGTTAAATTGAAATTTTAATAGCCGCCATCTTGGAAATGGATTTTGACCTCAATTTCGGCATCAGCATCCCCGAAAACCATGGAAATGACACCCATGATGGTTAAATTGAAATTTTAATAGCCGCCATCTTGGAAATGGATTTTGACCTCAATTTCGGCATCAGTACCCCCGAAAACCATGGAAATGACACCCGTGACGAAGAATTTGACATTTTTGTAGCCGCCATCTTGGATTTCGATTTTGACCTCATTTTCGGCATCCGCACCCCGGAAAACCTTGGATTTGACATCCATGACGACTAATTTACTAATTTTCATGGCCGCCATCTTGGATTTGGATTTTGACGTTATTTTCGGCATCAGTGACCCCGAAAACCATCAAATTAACACCCATGATGATTGGACGAAAATTTTCATGGCCGCCATCTTGGATTTGGATTTTGACGTCATTTTCAGCATCAGTGACCCCGAAAACCGTGGAAATGACTTCCCACGAACAATCATTTGAAAATGTATGTATGCCGCCATCTTGGATTAGTAAACAGACTTTATAATAAAATTCTCGCAGGTACACATACATATCAATAATAAATTAATATAATTTCTAGGAACGATATCAATCAAATTTGAAATCAAAAAGTGCGAGCCCTGGAATTTATGTCCCGAGTAGCAGTATGGCTACTCGGGACATAACCTCCGCCCCTTCACCCCGCAACCCCCCGCACGATTGCTCTGTGACAATGTTCTACGTTGACCGACTGTAAGGAGTAAGATATAGGTAGACTGTGGTATTATCTTGTTTCATACTTTTTATAGAGTGATTTTTCAGTAGTCGGGTTTTAGTGTTAGAACTTATAACTAAATCTGTTCAGTAGTATTAGCGTGAAGCTCAAACATACAAACAGACAGAAATTCAAAAAAACTGTTTCGACATCATTTTTTAGGGTTCCGTACCCAAAGGGTAAAACGAGACCCTAAGCTATTACTAAGGCTCCGCTGTCTGTCTGTCCGTCTGGCACCAGGCTGTATCTCATGAACCGTTATAGTTAGAAAGTTGAAATCTTCACAGATGATGTATTTCTGTTGCCGCTATAACAACAAATACTAAAAAACAGAATAAAATAAATATTTACGGGGGCTCCCATACAACAAACGTGATTTTTTTTGCTCTTTTTTGCTCGATATTGATAACGGCAACAGATGGACGCTTGAAATATTCACAGAATATGTAGTTATACATTCACTTTAAAAATAAATAATTAAATTAAAACAAAACAAATATTTCCGGGGGGCTCCCATATAACAGACATTATTTTTTTGCCGTTTTTATAGATAATGGTACGGAACCCTTTGTGCGCGAGTCCGACTCGCACTTGGCCGGTTTTTTTTTCTTTTGGTCTTCTATAGATCGTCCTTGCGGATCGCTTCTACGTAACCGGGCAGTTATTGGCGAGACCTGAAGCGTCTCCAGCTAATGGTGGGGAAGTAAAATACTTAACCTAAGCTAACTATTTGTAGCAGCACAAAGGGCGACCCCTAGTGGGACTCAGACCTCGGTTTAAGGTGTTGCTGGCGGGGGCTTGGGGGGGGGGGGGGGGGGGAGACAGCTTGATGAGGGCTGAATTATCGGTGTGACTGCGGAGTCTGAAGAGACGACCAGCTCTACGATGTGAGAGCTCGATGGATCGTGACCGGTAACGGTGAGACGTCGCGACGGGCCTCGTCGCCGAGGACGGTAAGCCGGACGGCGGCGGACGCTGTGTATCGTGTTGGTCGATTTACTCGCCTCCTGGAGGAGGGTAATTTCGTCATCGGGCTCTAAAAGTGTGTGCCTGGGACGGCGAACTTTACTTATGAGAGAGGGACTGTAGTCGACCGCTGCGGCGACTAGGGGGTTCGGATGGCAGGGGGCAGTGTCGAAGTAAGTATTGCCTGATGATTGGCATTTTTAGTTCGAGATAGAATTGAACGTTACGCATGAACCACGGGGCAGCTGCGGCTCTTCGCAACACTCGATTTTGGAGGATTTGTGTTTCGACATCAGGGTGTCTACTCCCTAAGCACGAAGTCCGTAGTTTCAGCCTTAGTTACGAGCGTTTCCTACTCCCTATTACCTACGGACATACGATTATTTCGGGGCCCGAACTAAGAATGAATGACAACACGATTTGACAGTTGTCCCTATTATTGATGTGTTTTTGCCCGTCCGAAAAATTGAACTTGACACTTGTTTTGTTCACTCCTACGTTTTGAGCTACTTTCGGACGGGCTATTAACTTCGTTAACGGATTTAGGGAGTAGGCCCCCAGTATCGTTCCTAGTACACGTAGCAACGTTTTTTTTTTCAATAATATTCATTGAACAGTTTTCGCTTTGTTAAGGTTTTATTATATGTTTTGATGATGATATGATAGGATTATCCTTTCACCTAAATTATTTCATGGACCGCAAAGGAATATCTTGTTACTAATTAAAATAAATCATTCTCGCTAAGCCTAACTAATTAGAGTACCTTCCATGAAATTATTAATTACGAAATTAATCAGACACTTCATTTGCTAAAACATTTGGGTATAATTTTATTATATTTCTGTTTAACCCAATACAAAAAGAGGTGTTATGAATTTGGACTGTCTGTCTGTTTGTGGCACCGTAGCTCCTAAACGGATGTACCGATTTCGATACGGTTTTTTTTTGTTTCAAAACTGGGGTAATCGGAATGATTATGAGTTACTAGCTTTCGCCCGCAGCTTCGCTTGCGTGAAATGTTGAACCCGTTAAGTGACGATTTTCCATACAAACTTTCATCCTCTATTTAACTCCCTTAGGGGTTGAATTTCGAAAAATCCCTTCTTAGTGGATGCCTACGTTACAAAAGGAACCTACTGTCAAATATTTCAACTTTCTAACCTCAGCGGTTTAGGCTGTGCGTTGATAGATCAGTCAGTCAGTCAGTCAGCTTCTCCTTTTATATGTATAGAAGATGTTTGATGTTAAGTATTACAATATCGGGGTGCATAAAAAGAGCGTCCACCAGTGACGATAATTAAGTCCTGGACAATCAGCCCCGCTACCAACCTTGCTGACTGGCTAATCTTTTCACCACGACATGAGCTATTGTTATATAGGTCACGATTATTATCACACAGGTAAATCTCGTGACAAGCTTTTACATCATATAAATTGTATAATGTAATAAATTGATGGGTTTGATTTATTTAAAGTTAATTTTCTTTTTTTAGAACATTTAAATAAAAGCTTGTTTTTAAAAATCTTTTTTATATTTATAAATGTGTTTTTTTCTTACAGTATGTATTTAAATTTAATTTAGTTGTTTCTACAATCAATAAACGGAATATGAATAGGTACTATATTCTATATTTTTAAATGCATATCCTTTTTTTAGTTATTTTTTTAAAAATGTAACTTATCAAAATGTAAAATAAATAAAGGACTATAATAATAATGTACGTATACCTAGTGTCTGGGGTACTCTTAAACATACTTTGTCGACTTATCTAAGATCTAGTAGAGCTTCAAGTAAATATTTCCAAAGAAAATTCCACTAGCAAACTACTAAGAAAACTTTCCATAGATCTGTGAAGCGAAAATCAAACGGTCGGACGCACAGGGGCTTGTAAGAAAATCTGTTGAAATCTAACTAAGCGAGTCAAGAGGTCGAGCGAGCTGTGAAATTTTCTTTAAATATTTCCAACTCATTGGTCCAGAAGAACTGTTTGACTGTACATTAGTTTGTAGTAAGTTTGTTAACAGAATAGTGAAAGAGTTATACAGTTACAAGTTTTGATTTGTTTCAATAAGTTACAAATAGGTTACAAATTATTTTTTTACTTTGTTAGAAAATTGCTAAAAAAACTTTTTTGTAATGAAAATGAAACGTTATGTAAAAAAGTATTTGGACACAGTACAAAGGGATATAACATAATGTATTAGATTTAATAAATCTGTAGATATGGCGTGTCTACAAGGTTAGTCAGAAAGGGGGTACTAATCTGAAAGGGTGTTAAAGTACACACAATAGAGAATAACTTTTGTTCAACAACTTTTCCCAAAACTCAATAGTTTAAGAGAAACAGTTGTTCAAAAATCTCAAAAAAAAAACTCTATTATCTATCTATCCCCAGTTATGATCAGCTCTGTTTACATTTTAGGTCATATTTGGGGTCATGAATTAGAAGCACCATTTTCTGAATTTGTAGCTAAAGCAGGGATGAAGAATTTTTGAAAAAACTAAAATAAAAATAATTTTATTTGGAAAAAAAAAATATCGAATTTTGAAATTTTAACACTTGCTAAACAGTCATCAGTGATACTATAAGTGGGCTTCGGATTAGTACCCCCTTTCAGACTAACCTTGTATACAATAGAACTATTAATTTTAAAAACAGTGGAGGGTAAAAGAATCCGTCCAGATCATTTTCGGAATATTTGTCTGTTTAACTGTTTTTTTGGATAGTCGGTTAATTTGTGCACGCATCACGTAAAAAATACTGATTCAATGTGATTGACTTTGAAAAAATGAAAAAAATATGTGTCTAGTGTAAATTGATCGCGACAGCGCTGTATTGACTACAAATCAATTTACACTAGGTAAATATCGGGTCAGCACTGACTTGTCTCGAGTTTGGAGTCAGTTACTTACCCTGTGTAAAACAGGCTATATTTATTTATTTATTTGGGACTAACAAACAGTTACACATTAGATCTTATGAGCTAACTTACAAAACAAATACATGATACAAATGTGCAACTCACACCGTTATCCACAAAATACAAAACAGAATATTTATGTTATGAGCAAAACGAAAGTTAAAGGTGAAAACAATTATTTAACATATTTAAAGGTATATACTAGGTAAATATCGGGTCAGCACTGACTTGTCTCGAGTTTGGAGTCAGTTACTTACCCTGTGTAAAACAGGCTATATACTAGGTAAATATCGGGTCAGCACTGACTTGTCTATAGTTTGGAGTCAGTTACTAACCCTGTGTAAAACAGGCTATATACTAGGTAAATATCGGGTCAGCACTGACTTGTCTCGAGTTTGGAATCAGTTACTTACCCTGTGTAAAACAGGCTATATACTAGGTAAATATCGGGTCAGCACTGACTTGTCTATAGTTTGGAGCCAGTTACTTACCCTGTGTAAAACAGGCCATATACTAGGTAAATATCGGGTCTGCACTGACTTGTCTATAGTTTGGAGTCAGTTACTTACCCTGTGTAAAACAGGCTATATACTAAGTAAATATCGGGTCAGCACTGATTTGTCTATAGTTTGGAGTCAGTTACTTACCCTGTGTAAAACAGGCTATATAGGTACTAGGTAAATATCGGGTCTGCACTGACTTGTCTATAGTTTGGAGTCAGTTACTAACCCTGTGTAAAACAGGCTATATACTAAGTAAATATCGGGTCAGCACTGATTTGTCTATAGTTTGGAGTCAGTTATTTACCTTGTGTCAAACAGGCTATATACTAGGTAAAATATCGGGTCAGCACTGATTTGTCTATAGTTTGGAGTCAGTTACTAACCCTGTGTAAAACAGGCTATATACCTACTAGGTAAATATCGGGTCTGCACTGATTTGGTTATAGTTTGGAGTCAGTTACTTACCCTGTGTAAAACAGGCTATATACTAGGTAAATATCGGGTCAGCACTGACTTGTCTATAGATTGGAGTCAGTTACTTACCCTGTGTAAAACAGGCTATATACTAGGTAAATATCGGGTCAGCACTGACTTGTCTATAGTTTGGAGTCAGTCACTAACCCTGTGTAAAACAGGCTATATACTAGGTAAATATCGGATCAGCACTGACTTGTCTATAGTTTGGAGTCAGTTACTAACCCTGTGTAAAACAGGCTATATACTAGGTAAATATCGGATCAGCACTGACTTGTCTATAGTTTGGAGTCAGTTACTAACCCTGTGTAAAACAGGCTATATACTAGGTAAATATCGGGTCAGCACTGATTTAACTATAGTTTGGAGTCAGTTATTTACCCTGTGTAAAACAGGCTATATACTAGGTAAATATTGGGTCAGCACTGACTTGTCTATAGTTTGGAGTCAATTACTTACCCTGTGTAAATCAGGCTTTAGTCTCTCTCTGCGCTTATCATCAATTGCATCAAACGTGTGTCAAAATTACCAAGAAAAATATAAAATATCAGTCACAAAAATCCGAATAAATAACAAACTTATATTTCCAAAAATCAAAACCGTGACTACCTTTGCGTCAAACCATCATTGAATTTTATTCTAATCGTGAATGGAATCCGACACCACTTCGGTTCCATCCGATATCCTAAACCACAATTGGTTCACACAATGGGCCAGTCAATCTATTGCTCCACGCGAACCCTTGACAATAATAGTTCCGGGAAAGGCTCCCCGTATCTGCCGGAATTCTGCACCTCAATGATTAATAAATCAAATAGTTGGATTTGCGAATAGAATTGATTTGGCATTTATTTATTGAAAAAGTGTTTTGTTTGATCTGGAACTACAAAAAATTGTATAATGGTGCAGACTAGAGGAGCTAGGCGCTTGTCCCACCGCAAACGATGAGCAAGCAGCGAGTAGAGCTTCTAGCTAGAAACGAGTTGGCTAGCAGCGAGAAGCGTGTGTGTAGTTCCGATAGTTTTGTCGCTGGCGATTACTCGCACCTCTCGCAAATGACCGCTGGTTGGTCTCTCGGCATGAGTTCTGACCGCCAAGCGAGCATCGCTGAGCAAGTATCGCTGAGCATTATCTTTGATAGATCTTGTGGCTCCGCGACAAACCAGTGGAGCGAGTCCTCGCCGCCAGTGTAAACAGTCAGCGATGGACTATTAATATATGCAATGTATATCTATTGTACGTTACTTGAGCGACAAAATAGCCGATAGTTAGCCGCTTCCTCGGTGGGACAACTGCCTAACAGACACTTTTACAAGTCAATTTTACATGTTTTTTTTAAGACTACACGGCGCCGGCATTTCCTATTTGAATACTTCTGAGAAGACAAGCCGAAACAAACTCAGAGGGCTAGGTCTCTTTTAAAGTCCAGGTATTGTGGTATAAAAAGTATATGAGTGTAAAAATGTAGGGCAACGTCTGGAATAGCCTTTTGAGGAAAGAGCCATAGCAGTTTTGAGTTTACCTGTCCCAACTGACGGTACGCTGGCTTTCAGAACGTTTGCCATAGCAGCTAAGAGCTGATCAGTCCCTACAGATCGTCATCCACATCATCCTTCTGCTGATTTGAGGTCGGCAGAGTATTTATTTCTTTTCGTTCTCTACAAAAACGGCTGCAAATGTTTTGGCTAAGGGCCCTTTTCCTGTCATGCGTATTATCGCCCGCACGCGGTTCTGGTCCGCATGCTGGCTGCCCGCATCCTATCATTTCATACATGTTTTATCATAACAGAAATCTTCGCTCCTCGAATAATCGTCTTATACAATGTCCCTCTCACCGCTCTGACTTTATACATTCTTCCTTCTTTGTCCAGTCTATTCTTCTCTGGAATGCGCTTCCCTTGGAAATCAGGATGGCCACCAGTCGCTATTCCTTCAAAATTAAATTACGTTAACATCTACACAAGGGATTGGCAGAATCATCTCAGCAAATATCATTTTCTCTATTTTTGTAGGTATTTATATTATTATAATATATATGTAGGTTATGATTATTAATATATATTTATGTATGCATGTGAATATGTTATCTAGTATTTATAGGACTATTTAATTTGTATTTTTATATTTATAAGTGTAAATATTATTAGCAAAAATCCTATCGCGTCACACAACTAATAAATACTATTTAGTGCACCTACCATGTTTTCTCTGCACCACCCTAAGGTCGACTGGTAGAAAATGCCTATGGCATTATGTCCGCCTCTGTACTAATTTTGTGCGAAAGAATAAATAAATAAATGTTTTTCCTATCATGTGGGCAGCACGCGTGCGGAACGCGGATTGGCTGCGGGCGTGCAGCCGACGTGCGTGCTAACCGGATGCGGGCGGCGTTCTTCTACCTTCAGTGTTGTTTTTACTGTGACGCGGGTCACACGCATGGTCATAGTACGCATGATTACTTTTTTAACGTTCATCTTTGTACTTGAATTTAGTCACTGGCGACACGCACGACACTGCAGCGGTAAACGAAATATTTTTCCTGCGTGTGGCCAGGAGCGTGTTATCACCCGAAAAGGGCCCTGTCAAACATTTGATGTTTGTCCCGTCAGTACGATAAACTTGGGTCCCCCCAAATTAAAGCACGTATTAATTATGAGTTTCGAATCGACAACATACATCCACAATATTCGGAAATATTGTGTATCCAAAAGCATTTCAATAAACAGATTTTAAAACTAAACACTTTTTTTCTCTAAGTGGCATTGCAACGCATGCCAGGTACAGCTAGTAAAATATAAAATTCTTTTTTTTTCATGCGGTTTTGATAAATTATCGTGTCTAAACCACTTTATAATGATACAGTAAAAAATAAGAAAAAAAAAATCGTACAACAAAACATTTTATGTGAGTGAACATTTCGATGCATCCACGCATAAAACCAATATATGAAAGGACGGCGACGCGGTTGGCAGGCACGCGTAACGTGATATCGCTCTTTGCAGTCAGTTAACTCAAGGCTCGAAAATGACTCAGAAATAGAAAAACAAAATTTTTTTTTTGAATTTTTTTTAGTTGATTTTCAAAAATTCCCATTTAGGGTTAATCTGTGTCACCAGTAGATTACGCGGTTTGAAGGAATTACACGAATTTGTTTACACCTGTAGACCCGTAATTCAACAACAATTTGCTCTAGGATTCAGTACGAGCCGGTTATTAAGTTGATTGAAAGTGAAAGAAAGATTTATTTGCAAGAAACAAGGTTAGTACAGGTTCTTAGAATAAAAAATGAGATCATCTCGTTTCGCCAGCACAGTGGCATGCAAATTATGGTTTAGTCTACAGCTTTATTTGTACAATTTTATTATATGAATTAAATAAACGAAAGTACCTATGTACTATCTACGTATATTTATTTTTCATTTATACTTTACTTTTACATTTTTATGTTGCGTGTATTTAAGAAATCATTTACAACAACAACTCATTTACAAATCATTTACAACTGAAGTGTTCAGCAACCACAGATCCATTAAAAACTTATACTTGGTTGATTAGTAAAGTAATCAACCGTGTTGTGATTAAAATAACCATTGTTCAACCACGTGAGTGCACTTGGTTGTTAAGTTACAAAGAAAATGTTCTAGTTTTTTAAATGAACAGTAAAAAGAAAGTAGGCCACAGTCTTCTTCGTTTGTGGGCGGTAAAGAATCTTCATTGTTGATGAAACTGAACAATTTGGAGAGCGAAATGCCTTAATCGCCAGATGGTTTGGTCATCATATTACAATGTTAACCAGCCTATGGTTTGAGACGGATCTCACTCTACTACGCTCCAGTGCGCGTGGCTGCGTTTTTTTACGTTGACCGTAAGTACCTTCCGTTTGTATATTTTTTTTCTGTCGTGTCAGCACGAGCTATACAAAAATAGCTCAATACTGTGGTGAAAAGATTAGCCAGTCAGCAAGGTTGGTAGCGGGGCTGACAGCCCAGGGTTCGCCGGACGTACTTAAGTATCGTCACTCGTGGAGGCTCTTTCATGCACCCCCGTTTGTATATGAAACACGCATAGTGCATAAACTGTCAACGCATCGACGCGTGGTAAAAAATTAAGTACATAATGTTTAGTTGTTGTTGCGACACAATGTTGTTTTCCGACATCCACGCGGACAAGGTCACGGGTACAGCTAGTCCTAACTAATATTATAAATGCGAAAGTAAGTTTGTTTGTTTGTTACCTTTTCACGCCTAAACCACTGAACCGATCATCCTGAAATTTTGCATATACGTTGTCAGGTGTACAGAAACGGACATAGGGTACCTTTCATCCCGAAAAAGATACTGTTACCGAGGAAAACGACAATAACGTTCATAGATGGCGACACGTGTCTTTCGAATTACGATTGAATTATACAGCATGTAAGGGTAAACACCGTAATTACTCAAACCATGGGTAGTTGACGTGAACACAAAAATATAGGAAGGAGTAAAAAAAAAATTGTGTACACGCGCGAGAAATGAGCGGCGCGGCGGCGCTACGACGCGGTGTACACGCACTCGCTAGCGAGACAGCTGACTGACTGGGGTGGCGAACTGTGCGGGGCCGTGCGTTGGGCCGCTTGGGCCACGCGGCGAGTTCTTCGCGCCCCCACCCGTAGCTTGTTGCCCCCGTGCTTAGGGTGAAATGCTTTCGTGGAAAAATGAACATTTTATAAAAAAAAAAAAGTTTGTTATTTTTCATTGATTTTACGTTCTATTAATGAAACCAAACCACTGGTTTCAAGGATAACGGACTAACGTTGTTTACCCTAACAGCCTGTATTATTATAGAAACTTTAGTAGTGTGTTTACAGTTTTTTGAGCTTAATTAACGCAAGCGAAGACGCGGGCATAAGTTGGTATTAAATAAAAGAAAAATGAAATGAGACCTTACTCTCTTGTGATATCCCTAGCAACAATGAACCAACAGCAGCCTGTTCATATCTTAACGCATATCTTAGTCAATCTATAAAAGGAAAAACAACCCGATCCAACCAACATAACTATAATAAACAACGTTGTTTTCCTCGAAAGAAAATCCAGGAATCTCGAACTAATAAAGGAATTAGTCTGAGATTAACTCTTTACAGTAGCAAGGAGCACTAAGAAATAGGAATTAAGAGATTCGAAGCTGGCCGTTTAGTTAGAGCTTGATTATAGACTGAAGTAATGAGAGAGATAGCGTCGAGTCTGGGGTACAGATGTAGATCTACTGGATCGGGCTGATTGCGTTATTCTTAGAGAAATATATAAATAAATTTAAAAAATAATGGTTCCCATTTTAAAAAGCCTTAAAATTAATGGTTTGCACTATTATTTTAATGCTTCTAATTTCAAAGTTCCCCACAAAGAGAAATAAAATTTAAAAACAAACGGATAGCTGGAAAGTAGGTTAGATTATGTTACAACTGTGACCACTCAGGGCACGAGCCGAGCGAGCTATGCGAGCGGTACTGTGGCAGCAGCCGGCGAGCGTCAGAAACGATTTGCTGTGTCGACCACTTCCACCATTCGTTTAATGGAAGCGTTCGGAAACAAATGGTTGTTGATTAATTGTATTTAAATTTAACAGTTTTAATTGGTGTTGTTATTTTTATTAATCTCAAAGTGCTTTTAAATACCTACATCCCTTTTTTACCCGACTGCCTGACAGCAAAGACAGGGTTAATTTGTGTTTTTCACGCGTGTCTATGTGTGATGTATACAAGGTTAGTCGGAAAGGGGGTACTAATCTACTACTTACAGTAGGTATCACTGATGACTGTTTTAAAGCAATTGTTTTTATTTCCAAAATTCGTCAATTTTTATTTCCATGTAAAATAATTTTAGTTTTTTCAAAAACTCTTCGTCATACTTTAGTTACGAATTCAGAAAATGGAGCTTCTAATTTGTGACCCCAAATATGACCTAAAATTTAAACACAGCTGATCCTAGCTGAGGATAGATAGATTTTAGCATATTTTTTTGTAATTTTTGAACTGCAATTTCTCTTAAACTTTTCACTTTTGGGAAAAGTGGTAGAACAAGAGTTATTCATTATTATGGGTACTTTAACACACTTTTGGATTAGTACTCCCTTTCTGACTAACCTTGTATATCGGGTGTAAAAAGACCCTTAACGATAACGAAAACCATGTATTCTACCCATCATTGGTATCATTTTTTTCGAACGAACCATACCTGGGAAATCATTGGTTTTGGAGATATTGAAGGTCAAAGTACACTTTTTTTTTTTAGTTTTTTCCAAAATCGATTTCCAAGTCATAATACTAAACTTTCTTCCATACAAACATTACCAAAAATTTCAATTTTTCCTAACAAATTACGCATTTGAAGTTAAAAAATCCAATGAATATCAAACGCACACGACCGCCTTCGCTCGGCTGTGTGGCCGCTGCACACATGCAAACGCGCGGCATCGCCACAACCATAATATTTTGCGCGCTACAAAAAAAAGCGTTTTTTTTCATGCCAAAAAATAAAAGTCGTTTCCCAGCAATTATTTTTGGTCAATGTAGTTTAGTTTGATGTACAGAGTACGTAGATTTCGGCTATGTGATGGGTCTTTTTACACCCTGTATGTATCTATATATGTGGCATTCTTTATACCCTCAAAGCAGCCCAACAGCTAGATAGACGTAATTAACTGCCTTAAGGTGCAAACCCTTTGTAAACAAAAACATCAGAAACACCATTTTACTTTACCAAAAAGGAATAAAAACTTTTTAAGAAGTCTGCAATCGTAAGGAATTTCCAAGAGAGTTTTAGAAGGAATTACTTAGCACCCTCCCGGAATTCTCAAACGAAATAATAAATGGTTGACATAATTTTCTGGGAAATTTTCCAAAGTATTTTCGCACAGGAGATTGAATTTGTCAACCATTTCATTTGTGTATTGAGCTGTGTGATTCATTAATTGTTAAGGTGCGCCGGGGGATTGAAAGGTGAAATTTTAATGTTTATGGAAATTAACTAGGGGAGAATGATATTATTGTCAAACAACGTCTTACTGACAGTAAATTTTAGAATACTTTACGTATTTCCATTTTTTTTAATTTGTACCGGTTTTCGGTACCTCGGTTCCTTAATCCAGAACGATGGCGAGATAGACCGGTATGTGAAGAATAGAATAAATGCGGGATGGATCAAAGAGCAACAGGTTTTAGGAACAGTTTGCGATCTGCGAATGCCTCGTGTAGTGCCGAACTTAAAGAATAGTACTACCCCATCTCTTCCAGTGGGTGTTGTAAAAGGCGACTAAGGGATTCTCTAGAGGATGGGCAGCAGCGTTCTCTGAGTACTTTAACAACCATACTGCGATCGCCAACCCGCCTGCCAAGCGTGGCGATTACGGCAAACCCCCCCTTTTGAGGCAGGCCTATATCCAGCAGTGGACGTCTTTTGGCTGAATGATGATGATGAGATGGACGTGTGGCGCTAGTTCTTTTCTGCACATGTGACTTCCCTGGTAACCAATAGTTTTTAGATGTAGCTTTATGTATGTATCTATATTAGTTAGATACGATTATGATTTAACCCAATTCATACAGAATTGATTTATATACTTACTTTATTTTTAATTATATATAAACAGACACGTTTGGTGCAGTGGCTAAGCGATTGGCTTCTGCGCCACGGGTCGTGGGTTCGATTCCCACACGGAACAAAAATTTGTATGGCCTACAGATTGTTGTTTCGGGTCTGGGCGTTTGTTTGTGAGATTTATGTCTGTAAACGCACCCACGATACAAGAGAAATCTAAGTGTGGGGCAACGTTTTTTTTAAAAAAAAAAAAAACATTTTTGTTTTACCTGTAATTGCATAATTTTATTATTGTAAAAAATATGATGATTTTCGATGTATAGAGTCAATTAATTTATTCACTTGACAGACATATCTGTGTTGCTGGGGAGTGTGTTGCGCCGTCTCTTCTTCACAGCAAAAACACTAGGAAGCGGTGAAGGGAGGGCTTTTTGTGGGATGTCTACAACATTGTAAAAATGACGTTCAAAAAGAACTAAGTAATTCTAGTCTATTTTGAATAAATGAGTTTTGAGTTTGAGATAAAGTTTATTTTAAAGTCGTTTAGGTAATTTATGAACACTCTGTTCGTTCCGATATATTTGATGCTAAGTGTACCGATACCGGTACCAAAAATGGCAGCAGTTCCAGTAGACTATATCTGTGTGACAGAGGTAAAGAGTTAATGGCTCGAACACGAACATTACAGTTAAGTGTACCTGTAGTACTTGCACGTGGTGAACTCACGCGTTTTTATTAGTAGGTATTTATATACAAGGTTAGTCAGAAAGGGGGTACTAATCCGAAAGGGTGTTAAAGTACCCATAATAATGAGTAACTTTTGTTCTACCACTTTCCCCAAAACTCAATAGTTTAAGAGAAATAGCTGTTCAAAAATTACATAAAAAATATGCTAAAATCTATCTAGCCTCAGCTATGATCAGCTGTGTTTACGTTTTAGGTCATATTTGGGGTCACTAATTAGAAGCTCCATTTTATGAATTCATAAATAAAGTAGGGACGAAGAATTTTTGAAAAAACTAAAATAAAAATTATTTTACACGGAAATAAAAAATATCGAATTTTGAAATTTTAACACTTGCTTTAAAACCGTCATCAGTGATACTTTAAGTGGCCTGCGGATTAGTACCCCCTTTCCGACTAACCTTGTATACAACTTTATTTTTAGTATAGGTATACAAAAACCGAGACACCCCAACAAGATTTTCATCAGAAGTGCCTGAATGTGTGTTTTTTTTTTTGAATTAATCTCCAAGTTACACCTTAGTTTGTGTCGCGATAAGTTCCCTTGTAAAGTGTGAAATGCCTGAGATGTGCTATGCAGGGGTTGTCTAAAGCCGGGTCCGCAGCGCCAAATTTCTAACAAAACATGTAATCAAATCATGTTAGAAAAACATGTTATCAAAACAACCCGACCGCTGCGAATTTATAGTTTCTAGTAAACAATGTTTTTGTAGCAAAAAGAAAATGAGTTCCGACGAAGAAGACCTGTCTGCTGTTTTGGCAATCATGGATTTAATTATGCAAAGTTTTTTTTTTTAAATATAACATAAACTTCGAGTTCTGCTTCCGAGTAATTCTAGCGCCCCGAGTAAACTAACTGCGCGGAGCGTTATTGCACTAGTCGTGCCTGCTAGTTGTGTCGCCGGGGTTTCATTAATTTATGATAAAGAAATATATTGACAAAAAAAGCACAATTTAATTTAAAATAAGTTTGTGCTTACCATCAGGGTAACTAAACTTCAATGGTTAACTAGAGTCTAACGCAGTGGTTCCTAACCTTTTCAATATTGTTACCCATATGAATGTGCAGAGAAACGAACTTTACCCCCAAGTTACAATTATTTCAAGCAAACAATATAGGCAAATACAAATATTTTTAGTATTCAAAAAATTTATTACAGTTTTATAATTTAAAATGAAAAAAAATGTACTGCAGTTGTGTCAATAATTTATAAACGCTTAGTAACATAAAAATATTAATCATTAAATTGTTTACTCTACCTATTCCTTCGTTCTGGGTACCAACTTTGTTACCCCTAGAAAATAGCCGATTTACCCCCGCAGGGGTAATTACCCCCAGGTTCGGAACCAATGGTCTAACGCGATCAAGTTAAAGAGTAAAAAGTAAAGATTTTTTTAAAGAAAAAAACAACAACAAATATTTTCTCTCAATACAAAAATAATTGGAATCAAACGTCAGCGTTTACCGATACAAAAAGTAATAAATATTTGTTGAAAGTTACTGTAGCCGGGTATCTAATTTGAATATTTCCTTATTGGCTATCGCTGCCGATGTGATGGGTAACAAAGTGTGGAGGACATTTTTTTTCTTTCTATACAGTATGTAAGGGTAAACACCGTTATCACTCAAACCATGGGTAGTTGACTTAAACATAAAAACATAGGACCGAGTAAAAAAAAAATATAAGCGCGAGAAATGAGCGGCGCGGCGGCGCTACGACGCGGCATACACGCACTCGCTAGCGAGATCGCTGACTGACTGGGGTAAGAAACTGTGCGGGGCCGTGCGTCGGGCCACGCGGCGAGTTCCCCGCGCCCCCTCCCGTAGCTTGTTGCTCCCGCGCATAGTGAAATGCTTTTGAGGAAAAACGAAAATTTTATAAAAAAAAAGTTATTTTTCATTGATTTTACGTTCTATAAATGAAACCAAACCACTGGTTTCAAGGATAACGGTGTTTACCCTTACAGCCTGTATTCTCCCTTTATCTCTCCTGATGGTAAGCGATGATGTGGTCGACGGTGAAGCACGCTTGCCTAGAAGTAACCTATTCACTCTTGACTTAAAGACCCCAAGGTTGTAGCTATCAGGAAACACAGACTCCGGCAGGGAATTCCACTCCTTAGCTGTGCAAACAATGAAAGTGTTCGCAAAACGTTTTTTACGTATTTTATATAGAAGATAATTTTTTTCTTATCTATATAGAACTAGATTTTGCCCGCGGCTTTGCTCTCGTTAATTTAGAATTTGACAATCAACTCCTTAACACACTACTAAAGCTTCTATAATAATATAATTCAATCGTGATTCGAAAGACACGTGGCGCCATGTAAGAACGTTATTGTTGTTTTCCTCGGAAATAGTTCTTTTTTTTCGGAATGAAAGGTACCCTATGTCCGTTTCTGTACACCTGTACCCCAAGTGTGAGTTTTTTTCGTTAACTACAGTAGTTGCGTCACGACAAAAATGTATGAAAATTTAAGCAGCACCTCTAGCGGCGAATAGCGAGACTAAAAAATGCGAGTGCGACTTTTTTGACACTTACTATAGTAATCTATTCGTAAACCTCGAAACTACAGTGGGTGTAGATTACTATCCGTCCTGTAGTTTTGCTGTAGTTTACTGACAGTTTACCAAAATTTTGCGAGTGTGAGCTGCAAATTTGACATTTCGTATAGTTACAGCTGTCAACGATACTATAAATACTGTAGTTTGTCAGTCACTTTGATTTCTAAGGTGAAAGCATGGTGAAAGGCTTGTTTACTATAATAGTTTTGCAATTTTCATTATTTATTCATAGTTAGTGTCATAAATTATGCCAATGTGTATTTTTTCCTGCTTGGAGCATGTTCGTGGCCTACCAGGCAAAAGAACCGAGTGTTCGGATTCGTGTCGGAGTTTTCGTGGAGAGTGTCTTGAAAACGTAATATAAAGTAGTCTGAGTAGATATAACAAGTAAAGACGGATCAAGCTCATGATTTCTTCAAACGCTACTAGACAAGCCATTACAAGTAAGTTTTTACATGTTTATTATGTACAGTATCAAATGCACATAGGTACCTGCATGTAGTAAAAGTGCAATACAAGCCTACACTATCCGTTCATATCATTCAGGCTATTCATGATAATAAATACACGTTATCATGGTACCTGCTTTTCAACCGCTTCAAATAGCGGTATTGAGAAGGCTGCCAAAATCATTACTCCCGACAAACGAATTAGTGATTGCAATTATAACCAGCGCTCAGGAGTAGGTATGCTGTGCGGCTGTGACCCATCTTTTTGATATTATAACCCTAAGAGCAAGCACCTACCTTGTACGTCCATGACTATGACAGTCATATTAGTTAATTATTTTGAAAGAAAAAATCTTATTAACGTACATGTTTTTACTTTTACTTTTAGATCACGGTGAATGTGAATAGCAGTCGACACTACCTATGATAATAAAATATACCTCAAGTATTAATGATAAGCTCCAGAAGATAATTTCTTAGTAATTTACCTAAGATTTCATAATTAATAGCATTCTGTGACAGCGAATGACATATTTGTTTGACAGTCATCTAGAATATTTTTGGTTGAGATTTTTAGGGTTCAGTAGTTAAATATAGGAAAACATCAGATTTCGTCGTTTGTCACAGGAATATTAGTTTGACTCTTGACTTCTATGTTTATAAGTTAGAAAATTATAAATGATTATAAAGGAAGACGCCATACTTCAAGCTACCTATTGTAATAAACCCAATAATGTTTTGAACATCTTTAATTTAGCATAGAAACATGTATACAGGCTGGAAACGTTAAGTGTCAACAGGAAATATTTTTTTTATTTTTACAGATATTGCCATACTGTCAGCTAATATTAAAACTAGCTTGCCTACGAAATAAAATGACATAAATATCTTAACGAAATTAAATCTCTAATAAGTTAAAAAAAAATATTTACACTGCGCCCATGACTTAAGTAAGAAAAGCAATCTGTTTGAACAATTATTCCATAATTATACGTTGTAACATCTTTAAACTTTGAACTGATATTGGAACTTGGCAACCAAATGAATAAAACATCACCAATGCCTTTTTAAAACAAAAGAAAATAAATTACAAAAAAGTGTGGGAGTGCGAAAAAATAACATTCATTTGGTGTAAGGTTTTATTTTAAAAAAATATTAATGTCGCTTTATGCAGTAAGCAACTAAGTTTCGATACGAGTTTTTTTTTAAATAACTTTATTTTGGCCGAATAATCCCATAAAAACCGTATTTTGCGCATAATGTATGGGCGAAGTAAAAATAAAATTTTGGTCATAAAGCGATTAAATTAAAAAAAGATTATAGTGTCATTTTGTTCCTTTGGCAACTTAGATTTGATATTAGCCTTACATTTTTCAATACTTAAATAATCGCCTGGTGTCACTTAACGTTTCCACCCTGTTCATAATTATTATTCTATTATGTATTGATAGCCGGTACTTCTCATTTATAACGAAAACTGTACACTGCACAATTATTATTAATAACGTGTAGTATATTATTTGGGTATCTAGGTTGCGAATTAATAAGTTACATAATTCTTGGAATTGCTATACGGAATTTCACTTTATGCATGGTCACACACTTAACGAAAGGATAAACTATAAACTCCATGGTCTTTCGTGGGAAGAGACAATTTGAATGATGAACTATAGTGTGGCTAAATTAAGTAGCATTCTTTTATGTTTAATATACTTTACCAAAGTTGTCTGTTTAAATAGGTCGTAGTATAAACTTACGAAAACAGGCCTAGTGATGTCCTTAACGATCGAGGCTGTAGAAAAGGCACAGTAAAGGCAGTGAGGAAACTACACAGTAAACTGTAAAAGTAATGAGACTCGCACTCGCACGTTACGATTCGAAGAATAGTTTATAGTAACCTCGATTGACGGAATAGTTACGAAAACGTGTAGAAAACTACAGAACTCACACTTGGGGTACTGATAACGTATATGCAAAATTTCAGGTTGATCGGTTCAGTGGTTTCGCGTGTTTAGGCGCGCGAAAAGGTAACAAACAAACAAACTTACTTTCGCATTTATAATATTCATAAAATTAAAATAATAAATAATAAAATAAATAATATTATTTATTTATTAATTAAACACAGTTATATTCTTAAAAACTATGTTGTCTTATCCTACCTATATTATGATAAATTAAGTTGTTTGGAGGTATAGTTAGTGTGATAAAACACCCTGAGATTGTTAAGTTTGTTAGCTCGTTTATTGTAAGCTATTAAAATCACTTTCTTAGTATTGTATGTAAATAAATGACTTTCGAAAATTCAAACTCTGTGGTATTCCATTAAGCTAGCTTCCCACGGTGCGTGGTAGCGCGCACCGGCTGTGCGTGGTATCATCCGTAAAATTACGCACCGTGGGAAGCCAAATGAGGGTGCGTGATTCGAAGCAATTTTTTCATTCCAAAACACCGATTGAAAGAGAATCGTGCCGCTTCTTTGCATTTACCGACTCGCGGTGGACACGGCGCACCGCTCCGCAAGTGTCCGCGTTACCACGGACGAGTCTCTTCCCATGGTGCGTCGGTGCGAACTCGTGCGTTACGGTGCGCGATGCCACGCACCATGGGAAACAAGCATTCCACCTCAACCTCGACCACATCCACTGCTAAAGAACCATTCTGAAGCCTTAGCCAAGGTGGAATGCTTAGCGATGGGTGATTAAATATGACGAAGGTTCGATAAAATAGAATCAAATCAAATTTGACGACACGTTTGGTGCAGTGACTAAGCGATTGGCTGCTGCGCTACGGGTCGTGGGTTCGATTCCCACACGGAACAAAAATTTGTATGGCCTACAGATGGTTGTTTCTGATCTGGGCGTTTGTTTGTGAGATTTGTGTCTGTAAACGCACCCACGATACAAGAGAAATCTTAGTGAGGGGCAAAGTTTAAAAAAAAAAAGTTTTTATTTCACATAAACCATTACAGGCGCTTATGAAAAGTCGAATTAAAGTGCACGGTTCCAATTAGTCGTTTCCTATGGAGAAGAGCCTGCAAGAAATTCCATGGTTACTCTTTTAAAATCCATATCTTTAACAATTTGAGTGGGTACAGTTAAGACTTAGAATAGTTATGAGAGAGCAAAGTAGACTTAAGAGCAGGAACCACACAAAAAAAAAAAACAAAATGAAAAAAATGGTCACAAATTAACTAGGTATCCAGGCATCTAGCAAGTCTACAAAGCTCTCACATTTACAAATGGTAAAAGGACGCTAAACTTAACAGGCTGTAAGGGTAAACACCGTTATCCTTGAAACCAGTGGTTTGGTTTCATTTATAGAACGTAAAATCAATGAAAAATAACAAACTTTTTTTTTTTTAAATTTTCAGTTTTCCTCAAAAGCATTTCACCCTACGCGCGGGGGCAACAAGCTACGGTAGGGGCCGCGGGGAACTCGCCGCGTGGCCCGACGCACGGCCCCGCACAGTTCGCTACCCCAGTCAGTCAGCTATCTCGCTAGCGAGTGCGTGTATGCCGCGTCGTAGCGCCGCCGCGCCGCTCATTTCTCGCGTGTGTATACTATTTTTTTTTTACTCTTTCCTATGTTTTTGTGTTCACGTCAACTACCCATGGTTTAAGTGATAACGGTGTTTACCCTTACATGCTGTATAAAACAACTGACATGGTTAATTGTCATCAAAATACATTACAAAGAAAATCACTGTATAATATAATAAGATATCTTGAGAGTAACGATAGTAATAAAAAAGAAAGCTAATCGTAATGAGGTTAGTTAATAGACATCCACATACTATCATCAATTAAATAAAAGAACGTTTCGGTAATAAAATTCTCTTTTCCATATTTTCTAGCACATACTACAAATCAGAGGCCAGCGAAGCAATATCTAGTCGGTCGAATAATCATTTATTGGTTTTCTATTTTACGCGATACTGAAGTACTAGTAGCTTTAAAGTAATTCTTACATAAAGTTTGAATAAACGTTATTTGTTTTAATAAATACGAGTGAACTACTAGCTGCCAATATCAGAAGTGATTATTGATCAATGATTCTACAGACAGTTATTCCCGGTTGCGTGTTTATGCTTGTAAATATATGCGTCTGTAAACGTACCCACGCCACGGTATAAAAGAGCTTCGAGCGTGGGGCAAAGTTTGTAAAAAAACAAATAAAATAACGATGGTATTACATACCTTTTTTTTCGATGGAATATCCTGATATATACCCTTCACCCGGAGAAGGCGAGGGGTTATGCCGGATTCTTGCCGGCTGGAAACCCACGGTGTTCCTTCTCCTGACCCTTAGCCGGGATCGCGGGGGTCCCCTAACCCGTCGCCCGCAGGCCACACACTACGGTGGCCGGAGATTGTAGCGCGCCCTCCGGCGCCCGTTGCGTCTGGCGCGGGAAGAGAGAGTGGCAGCTGCCTCTCTCTCCCTCTCCGCTTCCTCTTTGGTCGCCATCACCTCGTCGCAGAAGGAGGCGACGGCTTCCCACGCACTATCGCCGCCGACCATAGACAGAACCACGGCCGGAAGCGAGAGGTCACCACCGACCGCCGCGACTAGTTTTTGGCGCTGCGTCGCCCACGCAGGACACGCCTGCAGCGTGTGCAATGCCGTGTCCTCGGGGCAGCCGACGCAGTGGTGACAACCGGGCGTCTGCTCCCGGCCTATGCGATACAGGTACTTCCCGCAACATCCATGTCCCAAGAGCACCTGCGTCAGCCGAAAACTGAAGGCACCATGCCGCCTCTCCAGCCACTTCTCCATAACTAGTCTTACTGCCGCTGTTATGGCGTGCCCTGCGCTGGGTTGCGCAAGTCGCTCCTTCCATTGAGCCACTAGGATCTGGTGGAGCTCGCTCCGATCAGGCGCCTTCTCGCGCTAACGATATCTCAGCGCGAAGGCCTTCCTCTCCAGATCCCAGGGTATCGATCCGGCTAGGAGGCTCCCCGCCTCGAAAGATATCGAACGGTACCCCCTTATCACCCTGACGGCCATCGCTCGCTGCGGTCTCCGCAGGATTGCGACGTTGCGGGCCGTCAGGGTGATAAGTATAAGATAAGATAGTTATAATTAAATATGTATAAGATAAGATAATTATAATTGGGCATTTCGAAAATATTCATCGACTTTTGCTGTTGACTGTATTTATTAAGAAGTTTAACGTAAGTTACGTAACGGCAGTAGATGTCTTTCGGCTGATTGATGATGAGGATATCTCCGGAGTATTAAAACAGTTTTTCTTCTAGATAAAGAAATCTCAGCAACAGGTGTTAAAAGTGCACAACGATAAAATATAACCTATAGATATCTTTCAAAGGAAAGCTTCTCTAATATTTATTTAAGTCTCCGCGTAAAGCTGCTGTAAAAAATACCTTTCTTCAGTCACCCGAGGTCGTACCAAATGTCGCCATCTCATATTTTTGAAGATCATTTTTGTTCCGTGACCTTCTGAGAAAAACTGACCTTAGCTTCTCTGTTTTGTGATAGTAAAAGGATTTTCGTGAAATTTCTGGCTTTAGTCATGACAGAGCAAAATATAACTTTAAAAAAAAGTGAAAACCGACTTAAAAAAAACTAAAAAGAGTAAAATAATTATCATATTTATAAAACTAACAGTTTCAGAAGTTGGTGCCTTCAATTTGGTTCAGTGTAAAATTGCACCGACTTCTGAAACTGTTAGTAATAGTAGTAGCAATATGGTAATTATTTTAGTCGGTTTTCACTTTTTTTAGTTATTTTATATATATTTCACAGCTTAGGTGATGTGCATTAGGCCCGGACTCCACCAAAGCGGAGATGTGCAGAAATGTCTGAAGCGGAGACGGGAAGAAATGTTAAAAAGTCGGTTTTCACCTTTTTTAAAGTTATTTTATTTTAAGAGCGTGTACGCCGTTCGGCATTTCATACAAATTTTCAAGTCCTTATTTTTCGATATGACTGAACCGATTTTAATGAAACTTCATACCCATCAGCAGGATACATAGGAGTAAAAAGTTATCAGAAAACATTTTCGAAAAATAGTGTTACAGTTAAATTAGTCCGGTTTTAAATTTTCCATACAAACAGAAATTTCCAATTATCTTTTTTTAAGTAAGACATTTCGAAAATGTTTTCTACTAACTTTTTAGACCTAACTATATTGCTTATGTGTGTGAAGTTTCATCAAAATCGGTTCAGTCATTACGAAAAACAAAGACTTGAAAATTTGTATGAAACGCCGTACGGCGTACACGCTCTTAAGTGGCATAAACAATGCACAAACATGCAATTACAGCAATCCCGGGTAATTTGCTGTTATCCATTGAAGAGTTCCATTGTCAATCTAAAAGGGTCTTCATCAGATCTTCACCAAATTTAAATGGGACCACGTCGGAACAATACTCTTTCAAAAAAAAAAAAAGTATTTTGCAAATCCGTGTATATGTCGTGGCCAGATCATAGAATTGATCACTTCGTGATGTGGCCAGCCATTTCATGAAATGGTTGCATTTCATGAAATGGCCATTACCCGCTGCCCACATCATGAAATGGCCTGGCCAGATCAATGAATAATCAGCGTTTAACGATATGATCAGCTAAACGCACGGCTACTTCATGATATGGTCAAACATTAGTGATCATATCGTAAAATAGTTACATTATTCACCGTTAGAGGCGCTGATATCGTTTTGTTTTTGTGATGCATCATGGCGGCGGACAATTATTCTGACAAAAAAGCTAATAATAATAAGTAAAGTAGGGTGACCACGCAACGAAAATTAATGGGCTATTATTGGATTTCAAAATATGACTTCATGATAACTGCGAGTGAACTTGTCATAGAATTTTATTTGTTCGATTATTTATCTGGTTAACCTGTGAAACTACAGCACAAAATATCGATGCACGTTACTGCAAACATTTACTATTTAGTATATTGAATCATTTGGGTTAGGTTAGGTTAGAACAGTGATCAATAACGCGCGAATGCGAGCGAGCGAAGCGAGCGTGCCGCGGCAGCGGCCGCCGAGCGTCAGATCCCCTTAATTGTTGGTGAATTAAGCTATTAAACTTTCGCGGTAACGTGCATCGATATTTTGTGGGTCGAAATTCCGTAGTCTAGTCCGTTGCTTGCATGGTACGTGCTTCCTTTATTAGGATTTTTTATTAAACCTTTGATATCATGGAAACCCTACATTAACGATATGGCCAAACGTGGATGGCCATATCATTAAACGTTGACGTTTCAACGACATGGCCAATTTTAGTTGGCCATTTCATGAAATGCAACCATTTCATGAAATGGCCGGCCACATCATGAAGTGATCAATTCTACGATATGGCCACGACATATATATGAAGGAGTTATGCCCGAACATACATAAAAAAAACATAAACATCCGAATTGAGAACCTCCTCCTTTTTGAAGTCGGTTAAAAAGACACGAAATATTGACGTAAAACACATGGAACTCGGATCAGCGCCCAATAACGTCCGAACCGAAAGAAAACTAAAGCCCGAAAAAGAAGACTAATTTACGTCATTGGGTGCTGTCGAATCTTTATAATTATGATTAAAAATGGTTGTAAGCAAAATAGGCATTGTGATGACTACATAGGACTTAAATTAGTTTGTTGGCACTTCTAAGTTTATGTATGTTAACTCAGGACATATTTTATTTCATGAATTCTGTACTAGACATGTCCATGTGTTTTTACGTCAACGATACAAAAGCTCGTTTTTATTAAAATACCCTTTTAGTTAATTCTTAAAAGGGTATTTTTATCGTTAAAGTCCTAAAAATTGAAATCGAAGATAAAAGGATACCTTTTATCTGTACACAATACATAATAAAATTGTATCGAAGCAAAAAGAGCAAAAATAACTTTTTTGAAAAAAAAAGTGCTTCTTTTATTTGGAACGATATTGTTGAAACAGTGCCTGTAGTGAAATGTCAATCGATGATCGCTAGAGAATAGAAAGATGTACTGGATTGACATAAGCTTTCGACCGATCAAGCGATCTGGGGCTTAATTCTCCTAAAATAAATTGTTGCCAAACGCAATCGAACCACAACCGTCTGTCAGTTTATGTTTCCAAAAACTTTCAAAATGATTGATTTTGGTTTTTGTGTCAAACAATTTGATAGCTTTTGAAATTGAGAACTGTCTGAATGAACGGCCGAACCGTTTGTTCGGTTGTGATTTATCAAGATTTATTTTAGGAGAATTAGGCCCCTGTTACGTCATTTCCATACATTTAATTGGCGTTTCTATTCACTAGCGATCATCGTTTGCCATTTGTCTACAAGCACAGAAGTTTTTAGAATTTCTGTCTATTTGTGTGTTTATGTTTGAGCTTCACGCTAATACTACTGAACAGATTGAGTTGTATAGCAAAAATGTTTATTATAGAGCGGGTCATGTTATACGGTACAAACTATCACGCTATTGAAAGTGGGTGATGAGCAGTACCGACTTCCACGCGGATTAAGTCGCGAGCACAGCTCGTGTTTTCATCATCATCATCATCCGAAAGACGTCCACTGCTGGACACAGGCCTCTCCCAAGCATTGCCACATCGACCGGTCCTGTGTTTCTTGCATCCAGCGGATTCCCGCGACCTTCACCAGATCATCGGTCCACCTTGTGGGAAGCCTACCCACGCTGCATGTTCCGGTACGCGGCCGCTACTCCAGAACCTTTCGGCCCCATCGGCCATCCGTTCTGCGAGCAATGTGCCCCGCCCACTGCCACTTAAGTTTGGCAATTCTTCAAGCTATGTCGGTTACCTTGGTTTTCCTGCGGATCTCATCATTTCTGATATGATTACGCAGGGTAACTCCGAGCATAGCCTTCTCCTTTGACCACGTTTGAGTACCGTATATAATTCAGCTCGTGTTTTAGAAGTGTTATTATAAAGTTTCGCTTATAGTAGAAATTCGACCATTATTTTACCTCTCTTAACGGTAACATACACACATCTTTTTTTTTGTGCATATGTCTGGCACATTATCTTCCTAATGATATAAGTTGCATTCCCCCCTCATTTTATAATAGACTAGCTGTACCCGCGATTTCGTCCCCGTGGAATTCGGAAAGCAACATTGTGTCGCAACAACTAATCAATGTATTATCTAATGTAATAATGTGTTTGTTGCCCCTTCCGAAGATCTCCCACCTGGGCATGAGTTGCCATGGCTGACCTGGAAGTCTCTAAATAGACTTCGGACTCAGGTTGGTCAAAGCAAGGAAAACCTGCTCAGGTGGAGATTTGCGGATAACTCAAACCTGGAATGTAAATGTGGTGCCGTTCCGCAAACTATGGCGCACTTAACATCATGCCCCGCCTGCCCTGCTACCTGTACGCATCAAGAACTAATGGACTCTACGGATAGTGCTAAACTCATTGCTGAGTTCTGGGCCGACACGGTGTAGATTGTCATCGACACGCTAAGGAGAAGAAAGTATTATGTACTCAATTTTATAAATCTAATCACAATTATTGTTTTATTACTTACTGTTCATCTTATTGTTATAACTTTCGTGAGACACATTCATAGGTTTCGGACCCAAACGGGGCCCTGTATCATGAGCTGATCACGTGGCGAGGTCGCGAGTCGAACTCTAATACGAACCAGTTCACTAGTCAGACAATCCCGAAAAATGGACGTGAGTAAACCGTAATTAATCATAAATATTACTGCTCATCACCCACGCTCAATAGAGTGAAAATTTGTACCCTATAACCTGACCTGCTTTTTAACGGATGTGGTTGCCAAATTTCAACTGGATCTGTCCAGTAGCACTGGCGTGAAGCTCAAACATACAAACGGAGAAACAGACAAAAAATCTAAAAACAAAATTTTTGGCATCAGTATTCATCGTTCCTAGGATGCGTTGCACTTACTGTTTTCCAAAAATATTTAATATACAGTTTAAGCATCGTTACGATTTTATTATACGTATAGATACTAAAACAAAGTACGACTATTTTCAAAGTTCACGTAGGTATTAATTTAATACTTTAATGATGTTCAATTAAAAATAAACAAAAGATTCATGCATAATAAATTAATTATTTTCTCGTGCATACATTTTGTTTATTTTTAATTAAAACCCACAAAATATAGGAAGGGTTTTTCCTCTACGTAGAGAAGTTTGTGTTATATTTTTAACTTTGTACTTAATTATAATTTTAATAGGGTTGGGATTAAAAGAAAACAGGACACACATGAGCTTTGTGAGCTTATGAGTGTGTCACGGTACGAGAATAATATTGAAAATAATAATATTGAATATAAAGCATACATGGGGCCAATTCTACTAACAGAAACTTTTATCAATTGCTACTGAATCGTTAATTGAGACAGTTTTCGTGGTTACGTCCCAACTGATCCCTAGTCCCAACTCGCCCGGTCTAGCTAGAAGGCGCAAAAGTACTGATCGTAAGAAAAGTGCTTGTGTGGTTTGTATTTATTTTTATTCAGTCATCACAAATCACAGTTTTTTACAATAATTAAAGCTTTCTCTTAAAAAAACAGTCTGTATATAAAATCATTTAAACTATTTTAAAGTGTAAGTAATAAAAAAAAAAAACAAAAACAATTTTTTTTAACAATTAAATGTGAATTTAAGTAAATGACTTTACACGCTACTGATTAATCATCATCACATCACATGTCATACAGCTCTGTTAACCGCGTGGCACATGATGCAATGGTGAATGTGAAGTTGGGCGTGTATGTTAAGTTAATGTAGATAACATGAGGTTGCCGAATAGACTCTCGGAGAGGGATCGAACCTCTGGATCAAGGACCTCTTGTTGGTTGTTGGTTGTACTGTAGGTGTCGATATTGAAGTAAACACAGGAATCAGTAACACATGTATAATTATCTACTCATTTGCACGGAATGCAATAAGTAGGTTATTTTGTTAAAAAAATATACAGAAAAAAATCAAGAGCGAAATTTATACGTGATAAGTATTTATTTTCTACATCGTAGCACTTTTTCGACAAACTGTACCCTGGCAGCTAATAGGCATATAAAAAAGCCGGCGAGTTGGGACCAGGGATCAGTTGGGACGAAGCCGTTTTCGTTTACAAAAACTGTCAAAATGTTTGGTTTTGTTTTTGTTGTCAAACAATTTGATAGTTTTTTAAACGAAAACTGTCTGAATGAACGATTTAGTTGCAATTGACAAAAGTTTATGTTAGTAGAATTAGACTCCTGGTTAGTCGCTTTACATTCGAAAACCATGAACTCGCATGCACCATTGAAGTCTTCTCAGATAATTGATACAAGGTTAGTCAGAAAGGGTAATTCGAAATGGTGTTAAAATATCCATAATAATGAACAACTTTTGTTCTACCACTTTCTTCAAAAGTCAATAGTTTAAGAGAAACAGCTATTCAAAAATTACATAAAAAATCTCTCCATCCTCAGCTAAGATCAGCTGTGTTTACATTTTAGGTCATATTTGGGGTCACGAATTAGAAACTCTATTTTCTGAATTCTTAACTAATGTAGGGACGACGAGTTTTGAAAAAAGTATAATAAAAATGATTCTTTAAGGAAATAAAAATTGACGAATTTCGAAATTTTAACAATTGCTTCAAACAGTCATCAGTGATACTGTAAGTGGCCTGTGGATTAGTACCCCCTTTCCAACTAACCTTGTATGCATAGATACGCGTGAAAAACACAAATTAACCCTGTCTTTGCTGTTACGCAGTCTAAAAAAACTAAAATAAAAATTATTTTATATGGAAATAAAAATTATCGAATTTTGAAATTTTAACACTTGCTTTAAAACAGTCATCAGCAGTGATCGGAAAGGGTGAGCTAATTACCTAAACTTCAAAGAACAGAGACAAAAACTGGAGACTTCCTTACGACAACATTTTTTTTCGTGAAAATTATTCCGGGTTTCGGGACATCACTAAAGTACATTTAATGTTAATGTTAATAGTTCAAAAAACAATTAAATTCGTTTCCTATTTTTGTTTCCCAAAATTGTCACAAAACCAGATGACACATTTTTCATTGTTTTTAAAAAGACATTGTTTATTGTTTTCAAAAAAGAAGATAGTCTTTTATTTTTTGAAAACAAATGAAAGAAAATCTCCGAGAAAATTCTCCCGAAAAAAAAATGTTGTCGTAAGGAGGTCTCCAGTTTTTGTCTCTGTTCGTTGAAGTTTAGGTAAATTAGCTCACCCTTTTCCGATCACTGGTTATCAGTGATACTTTAAGTGGCCTGCGGATTAGTACCCCCTTTCTGACTAACCATGTACAATTTATAACAAAAATAATCTTTCTGGTGAATAATTAAACGTATAACAAAAATAATAAAACACTCGAGACAGCCCAATTAGAATAATCTTCCGTACCTACATTCCAACTCACTCCCATTTCCTCGAACCTAACTTTTTCAACCCCTAGTACACCCCGCTCATCCCTTGATAAAGTGCGGGACATAAAACTGGGGCATAACGACTGTTCTGTCAAGAGCAAGGGGGCAATTTATATATTTTTTTTCACCCTCCTGTGTTGTCCTGAGAAAAATTACGGCACTCTTTATTAGAAGTGAGTAATTTTTGACGTTGAAATGTCAGCGAGTGAGTTATTTGCAAGGAGGATTAATTTTCTGTCTCTGTTTTGGTTTTTGGGGGTTCAGTGAAGAATATCCTATATTTTATATAAATATCTGAAGGGTTTTTCGTAACCACATGTTTAACCGACTTCAAAAAGGAGGAGGTTCTCAATTCGGATATTTGTATTTTTTTTTATGTATGTTCGGGCATAACTCCGTCATATAAAGACGGATTTGCAAAATTCTATTTTTTTGTTTGAAAGAAAAATGTGTCGGTTTTCTATTTCTGAGTCATTTTAGAGCCTTGAGTTATCTGACTGCAAAGAGCGATATTGCGTTAGTCGTGCCTGCCAGCCGTGTCGCCGTACTTTCATTAGTTTATGCCTGGCATCGAAATGTTCAAACAAATAAAATTATTTTTTGCAAAAAAAAAATCTCCTTTTTTTTTACTGAATCCTTATTAGGTGCTTTAGATAATTACGATCGATAAAAAAGACGCATGAAAAAAAAGATTTTTATTTTTAATCAAGCTAAATCCCGTGCGTGGCCTGTTTACACCAGTAGCCAATCATGTGGTTTTTAGAAATTACACGAATTCGTTAACATCCTCTATAAAAGTAGATAAGTTTCAAAGCTAGTCAAGAGATTTCTTAAAGCATTTTTGTTGTAAAATAAACAAATTACATACCTAATGTTTTACTTGATGGCGATAGCCACAAAACAGATTATTGTCATCATAAATCATTTTAACGTAATTATTATAAGATATTACCTACAGGACGTGGAAATTATTTGATTAAAGTTTCATGCTTGCCGCGTACCTATTTGGCGTAAGTGAATTATAAAAGGAGAGATTCCTCCTAGCCTTTTCCCAACTATGTTAGGATCAGCTTCAGTATTTTACACGGATCGACTGACATCAGACCTCCGCAACTAGGGTTACCATCCGTCCGGATTTGTCCGGACATGTCCGGACTTCTAGACATTTGTCCGGACTTTGTCCGGCTCTTTAATTTGTCCGGATTTTTTGGTTTAGATGGAATACAAGTAATAAAACCTACAGTAATATCAAATAAGTCTTTAATCTTTATTAACTTCTCATTCATCTGAAAACAACATATTATATATCTTCTTTAACAATCAACTTATCGAGAATCAAACAATAAATCTTTGTATGTTTGCATTTTGTGACTATAATGTCCGGACTTTTATTGAAATGTCCGGCTTTTTGTCAGGACTTTTCTAATTTCTAAATGGTAACCCTATCCGCAACCCAGTTAGTGGGCAATGCCGATTTAATAAGCTTAGACCGGTTGTCAGACATTCTTGTGACCTAACGACTGTCATAAGTATTCATATTGGTATGTCTCCACCAGTGCGCTTTCATGTTCATTTTGCGCTTTCAACTTTTAATTCCTCTTGCGTCAAGCGCATGCAATATTGATTGCCATAAACGCATGCAGCTTATCGTCTACACCGGTGCGCTTCGGTCAGTCGTCAGTCGACGTACAATAGACAGATTAGCGTGCGGTAGGGGCGTGCGCTTTTGTTGAACTAGTATTAAGGCATGCGCTAAGGCGCTTCACGCACGCCTCAGATGAAGACGCAAGACGAACATGAAAGCGCACTGGTGTAGACATAGCTATGATACACAGGACCGAAGGCTTAACGTGCTCTCGAGGCACGGAGGTCTCGCTGTGCAACAGACGGTCACCCATCCACGGACTGACCGCGGCAAGCGCAGCTAAACCTTGGAAATCATATGATCCTCGCGGTTGTTAATTAGCCACAAGCCTCTTTTATATAAGGTACGTATTTCATAAAAAACTAAAGGTCGCTTGCGGCTTCGACCGCGTGGGTGTCGTTTATCGCGTGTGCCGTATTTTTCGGGATAAAAGTAGCCTATGTCCTTCTCCAGGTTCCAGATTATCTCTGTACCAAGTTTCATCAAAATCGGTTCAGTGGTTTAGGCGTGAAAGCGTAACAGACAGAGTTACTTTCGCATTTATAATATTAGTAGGGATAAGTTATGCGATAGCTTGATAACAGGAAATATCCATACTGATAGTTGGCATGTCAATTTGACCACTGCTGATAATTATGGTATCTCTACACCAGTGCGCTTTCATGTTCATCTTGCGCTTTCAACTTTCAATTCCTCTTGCGTCAAGCGCATGCAATATTGATTGCCATAAGACACATGCAGCTTATCGTCTACACCGGTGCGCTTCGGTCAGTCGTCTGTCGACATACAATAGAGGGATTAGCGTGCGGTAGGGGCGTGCGCTTTTGTCGAACTAGTATTAAGGCATGCGCTAGTGCATGCGCTATGGCGCTTCACGCATGCATCAGACGAAGACGCAAGATGAACGTAAAAGCGCAGTGGTGTAGACATAGCTATAAGTAGGTACTTACCAGTCACACCACCTCAGAATACCTAATTAAAGCATTACCATCTATCGCTTTTATTCGGCTTTACGAGCATAATATAATGCTTTACCCAACAAATTTGGTTAAAAAATATGTTATAACAGCCGCGAATGAGCCATCAACGCTGTTTATGCACGTAAATATTAAATACTGATAAGCGCCTGTTGAAATTCTTATAGCAAAACATTGTAAACGATCGTAATGAAGTTATTGAATAATTTATGAAGACATGTTTTTTATTTTAACATTTTTGCGGGCCGTTGCTGGGGTTCAATTTGCTTAAAATATACGGTTACGTAAGATGAAAATACGCCACCGATTCTTGTACCTACATGGACTCATAATAAACATCCTTATCTCCTTATTTATTTTCTTTCTTATAATTTACATTTTTAAATAGGTATATAAAAATACTAGAGGTTGCTTGCGGCTTCGCCCGCGTGTTTATCGTTTATCGCGTATGCATGTTTTATACATATAAACCTTCCTCTTGAATCACTCTATCTTTTAAAAACAAACCGCATCAAAATTAGTTGCGTAGTTTTAAAGATCTAAGCATACATACATAAGGACAGACAGACAGCGGGAAGCGACTTTGTTTTATACTATGTAGTGATAAAAAATTAGGGCCCACCAGCATCAGGAACAGAGTCCAAGCTACCGGTGGTCAGGGCCTCAGAGAGAGGAACTTCCTAACAATACACACCGTGTCGAGAAGTACCGCTTTCTGTATCAGGCCCTTGATCCAGCCTCTAAACGAGAGCTTCTTTATATGTTGGTCGAAGCTCTTGACCATTAACCCATTGGCCGTAACGACTATCGGCACAATGACTGCTGAATCAACATCCCAACATGGCGACAACCTCGTGTGCCAAGACTGTTTTATTTTTATCTTTCTCGGCTTTCACAAGGTTCTCGTTATGCGGAACAGTGATACCAACAATCATTGTGAGACGCTCTGATCGATCTATCACCACTATGTCAGGCTTATTGGCAACAATAGTCCTATCGGTTATGATGGGTCGATCCTAATACAATGCGACATTACCATTCTCGAGAACTGGTTCGGGTACTTGTAGTATGGTACTTCTGCGTCCACAAGGTTGTATTACAGAGCAAGTTGCTGGTGCATAATCCTAGCTACGAGCTTATGCCTTTGCAAATATTCACCGTTAGCAAGTCGAGAACAACCATAGATAATATGTCGGAACAATGCTATCTTATTCTTAGTAGTACCTACATAATAGGCTCCTCAATAGGCTCAGCCAAGAGATGAATTCGTATATAAAATCCACTCCAAATGTTGACATATACCATGACTCCATGAATATATTTAAAACCCAAATCTTAAAGTCCCAAAGCACACGCTCAAGTGATTTATTGTGTTAAGGACTTGTCACACTGGATGCGTTCTGCGTCCTCCAGTCCGGTCAAAACAAACGCAGCCCGCATCCTATGTGAACTTCATGGCCAGGGCAACCGGTCAGCGATCCGGGCACGGCATCCGGTCAGCGATCTGGGCACGGTCAGCAATCTGACGGGTAGGGCAAACAGCGGCCATCTTATATTTGACTAGCTTTCGCCCGCAGCTTCGCTTGCGTGAAATTTTGAACCCGTTAAGTGACGATTTTCCATACAAACGTTCATCCCCTATTTAACTCCCTTAGGGGTTGAATTTCCAAAAATCCCTTCTTAGTGGATGCCTACGTTACAAAAGTAACCTACTGTCAAAATTTCAACTTTCTAACCCCAGCGGTTTAGGCTGTGCGTTGATAGATCAGTCAGTCAGTAAGCTTCTTTTTTATATGTATAGATTGCGTGTCGCCCGCCGCCCGCTGCCCGCAACCGGGCTGCCCGTCCGCTACCTTCCCACCCCGACCGCCTGACCAGTGCGTTCTCTAAGTTCTTTGTTTGTGCTCGCATAGTCAGATCGTAATTACATAAAATATATATAAAACGCAAATGATGTTCACATAGGATGCGGGCTGCGTTTGATTTGACCGGACCGTAGGACGCAGATCGCATCCTGTGTGACAAGTACTTTAGTATATAGGTATATCTTGAAACCATTTTAGCCCCCTATAACGTAGTGCAAGGAATACGTCGAGTTTCCAGTAACTTTAAAAAGTGATACTTAGGTATAATTTTAACTTTATATTAAGTTTCAAGTCAGGTTACATTGTTTGTTAAAGCTACAACAGGTGGTAATGAATACCAATTACCAAACGCCTGCGACATAATTAGTTTACGCATAATCATTGTTTTGCTATAACTATTGACACAGGCGTTTCGAAACAATAAACCGATAATTAAGTAATTAGGACTATTTGGATACTGTTAAGTTTAATCATGCATTAACTGGCGCTTATAACAACATCGTCAATTATGTACTATTACGATTAACTTTGTGGAGGAACAAAGTGCGCTATTCATACAGCGATAAAAACAAAACTTCTTTTTTTTCTCTTACTAACTCGGATTCATAGGCATAAAATTAGCTAAGGTAAAATCATAATTATAGTAAAATCAAAAAGGTACACATAATAAAATCGTTACGAAGCAAAAACTGAACATCGTATATTTTTGAAAAAAAAAAAAGAATTGATTCGTGTATAAGGAACAATAGGTACTGCTGTCGAAACGGAAGTTTTTAGATTTTTAGTCTGTATGTTTGATTTGAACCTCACGCCAAAACTACTGAACAAATTTATACAAAGATGCAAATACTCGCAAATACGTCGCCTCTCTCCCTTTCTGCTCCCTCCTTGGTCGCCCCGACCATGGACAGAACCACGGCTGGAAGTGAGTGGTCGCCACCAACCGCCGCGACTAGTTCACGGCGCTGCGTCGCCCACGCAAGGCACTCCTGCAACGTGTGCAGCGCCGTGTCTTCCGGGCAGTCAACGCAGTGGTGACATCCGGGCGTCTGCTCCTAGCCTATGCGACACAGGTACTTCTCGAAACATCCATGTCCCGAGAGCACCTGCGTCAGCCGGAAGCTGAGGGCGCCATGCCGCCTTTCCAGCCACAGTTTATAATAACCCTGCATAACTCCCGTCTTTGTCCTCTTTGGATTTTCGGGTAGGTCTCTGAATTGGTCTCATAATTCGAAAAAAATCGGAAACACGACGATTTCCGAAGAGCTTTATGTCGTAGTACTCCGTACTTATCTGGTGCCGTCCAAAAAATGCCTCAAAAGTCAAGTCCCCACTTAATAGAGCCCAAAACATTCTAATCCAAACTTGTTACATTTTTCAAAGTAGGTACATTGTTAAGTAAACGACCTGCCCGCCTCCATTCAGCAAACTCTTGAAGACTAATGACGTCACATTAAAAGTTTAGCGGGAAATATATTGGTTGAACTCGCGTTTTTTATTATTTTTAAAAGCGACATCTGTTAGGGATGATAAAGTGGGTTTTATTTTAGTTTGTTTGCAATTTGATAATGTTTTCTTGTATTTACATGTCGCAGCGTGCAGCGTCAACACGGATGCATCATCTTTAATATCAATTAATAGTAACATCGTTTGATTATTACTAATCGGAAACGTCAAGTAGTGTTACTACTTGGGTGAGGTCGATAAAGGAGGTGGCAACACGGAATAGACATTGGCTAGTATTTGTAGTTTGAATTTTATGAACGTCAATGTTGAAACGTCAGACTTGACTTTTCGGTGGAGACGCGGATGCGAAAGGTTCTGTGTTGAATTCACCGCGTTTCCATATTGTAATTTGGTTCAATCTGCCTAATCACGTGATATTGTTGAATTAAGTTTAACCCATGGACGTACAAAAAAGATCGGACAGATTTTCGCTATATTGTTTTCACGATAAGAAGATTAAAATGACACATGTCAATAGGAGTTGCTAGACATGTGACTGTAGTCGATTCAACTATCGATAAAATTTGTAAAATTTCAGCGAGATTTTGACAAATTATTGTAATGTGATTTTATGTACATTTCAAATACTTGTGATTTAAGTAATTAGGATTAAGTCAATTAGCATGCATATCTTCAACAACAGACGATTACGTGCTGATGTGATAATGAATCCAGCAGGTATGGGATGAGTGAAAATAAAGGTTTATTTATCACCAATAATAAGCCCAGTAGCCCAGCCCAGCCCAGGCCAGCCCAGGTCGCGAAAAAGAGGTTTATCTTGCGAAAGGTTCGTCGGTCCTGAATTTTGGATGTGTTATGTTAGGTGTTTTTATGAAAAGCCCACAAACAGACACACAGACAGAGAGAGAAATAGACAGCCAAACAGAAAGACAGACATGGGCTTCAAACCTATAAAATACCTCTGCTTTTGAGTGGGGAATGAAAAATAAGAATTTAATTTTCTACAAAATTGATGTGAATAATTTTTGACATAAAACCCACAAGGAGTTATTTAATAAAAACTCTTTTTTGGGTTCTTTAACCCAAGATGGCAGAGCGCGCCGAGGTCACTCAAGGTACAAAATTTGTAATTTTTATAAGAACACATATCCATAACACGTATCCAAAATTTAGGACTGACCGACCTTTTGCAAGGCAACTGGGCTATAATGAGCCTTATTTTAATTATTCAATCAACTGAGCCTATCGTCTATAATTATTACGATAGTCAAAATATACATTCTGTTAATATAAATTTATCGAAATTATTTTATCGATACGCACGTCTCTGGCAACTGGTACCATCTGACGCAAGTTTGAAAACGCGTCGGGGTTTTTTCAAAATCATTTATGTAATATATAATTATGGCGTTAAACACATATGATATATTGTTTCTATGTTTCTGATTTTAAAACAACCTTTTGGGTAATGCTTTACTAATATTTTAAATTGATTTAATACTTGTTGAATTTAATTGTCATACACAAGCGCCATTACAATTTATTTTCATGTCATGAACTGACATCTGCCAAATTAATCAAGTTACCGTGAAAGCAATATAACAAAAAACTGTGTCACTCAGAGTCAGTCAGTTTGCTGTACGTACAGGTTGGCATGCACACATTTACAAAATGTCAGTCATTACACGCGTAAACGTCAACAGAGTCGGGACAAAAAGCGGCAAAAAAAATTAAAATATAGCATGTCTTGTGTGGTGAAATGGTGTAAAAACCGTAGTGATCGGAAAAAAAAAATCCAGGAATCACGTTTCATAGGTCAATGAATAATTCAATCACTTAATTCCCAATTGTTTACAATAAAATCAATGTATTCACCAGAAGAAAAGAATCCGTCACAAGGCCAGTGTTGTCAATATTCACGTGTGCAAATTGGGTGTGTAATGTATGATATAATAACAAATGCTCTAATTTCACTTGAAATAACGTTCATATAATATAATTTTCATATGCTATAAAATCATATAACCTAATTTCATATGACCTAATGTTTCATATGATATAGTTTTCATTTAATATAAAACATGTAGTATAACGTTCATTTTATATAATTTTCAATATGTATAATATTCTTTTTATATAACATTCATTTGACCTAATGTTCTTTTGACCTAATTTTCATGTTTAATGGTCACAGTTCTAACCTAACTCAAATGGCACCTAACCAAATCTTAAAATATTCAATGCATGGTTGAGGGTGGGCTTGGTCGACGGAGCCCCGCCTCGCGGGGCTCCTACTTCTGGATGGTTTATAAAAAATAACCACGATGGGGATGGCGGGGTCTATTCGCTCGCTTCGCTCGCTCACACGACCCCGCCATCCCCTTCTAACCTAATCTGTCCGAGTCGGGGTGCCCTAAAGTCCAGATTGCATACTTTTGTAGCAATTAATGCTTATGCGATGCATTTTTGCTAGCACCATACTAGCAGGCGTTTAAAATCGTATCAGATTTTCTAAATTATATTAAAAGTTATTAGAGATTATGAATATTATAGTAAATGAATAATATACTACATGAATATTATGTCAAATGTGCATTATAGGAAATGTTTATTATATCATAAGAAATTAGATAAAATGAAATTATATCAACAATTCATTATCTCAACTGATCGCTAAATTAAACAAAAGTATATTAACTGAAATTAGGTCAAGTGAACGTTAGATTTTTTGTTATTATATCAACCGTTACACACCCGTGCAAATTACCCTAAATATGGGAAATTTATAGTTTTTTGTTCAATTCAATTTATTTATTACTAGGTGTTTTATTTATATATTTTTTTACTAGATTTCCTAAAGAAAATGAAGTATGGAGAAATAATTGGATTAAAAAAATGAGAAATTGTAACGGTGACAACGATTGAATTCCAAACAAATACAGTGTCATTTGCAGTCTACATTTTGAAGCTAACGAGATATATAATACAACTAAAGGAGGACTCCAGTGTGTTGTTACATATTTATGCAGTACCTCAAAATGTAAATTAAGAATCTAAGCTAACATGACATTTATTTTGCAGATATTTTCATAGGGAGATTTGGTTCTTACCATTAATTAACCTTTTCAAATGGCACGGTATAATTCTGCCGACATTTCCAAGAAATTTGTCTGCCAACCTGTATTTGTCTTAATATAAAATGGGTAAATTTGGCTAACATGACAACCCTAAATTCATTCACACTTAGATAGCCGCCGCCATTACGGGACACAGTTTTGGCTTAGCGGGAGTTCCGTCCGATCTTTTTTGTACGTCCATGGTTTAACCTCAGTGTATTAATAGACGTCTGTGTTAACCGTTGTGACTATTATTTCGGTTAGCCACCATATCTGATCGTTCTGATGACGAGCTGTTTCCCAGCTCATCCGTCGTACATAACATACACATCGCGCCTGTATTAGAGTGTGCTTCAGGTCTGCATGATCTAATTTCCCCTTTGCCCTTTTTTCCATCAGACGGCCAGAAGCACGAAAAAGCGCCATCGGTTCATGGTTGATATACCAAAAACCCGAACGAAGCGCTTTGATTCCACTTTCATTGTGAAAACCGCCTAATGGTATGTCTACACCGGTGCGCCTCGGTCAGTCGTCAGTCGACATACAATAGACGTATTAGCGTGCGGTAGGGGCATGCGCTTTTGTCAAACTAGTATTAAGGCATGCGCTATGGCGCTTCACGCATTCTTCAGACGAAGACGCAAGATGAACATGAAAGGGCACTGGTGTAGACATAGCTTTTGGAGAATACAGGCGTGATTTTATGTACAACTAGTATTAACTAGTATTAAGGCATGCGCTACTGCATGCGCTAGGGCGCTTCACGCATGCTTCAGACGAAGACGCAAGATGAACATGAAAGCGCACTGGTATAGAGATACCTATATGGAAGACAAGTGTTCAACTGCTAGGCTATCATAGTAAGGCTAGACTGTGACATAGGGCATAGATCACAGAAGTATAAATTATATTTCTGTGGTACAGTAGTCTTGTTTCACACGTACTGCAACTACATCACAATCACAACCACACCGCAACAACAACACATGGGCGGGCACATCGCAACCACAATTCAACCACCAGCGGCACCGCGCATTCGCAAAACGTTGCTTCGACGCAACGATACCCCGCGCACGCCAGAAGATGGAGTCGATCTGTCTACCTGCAAACACTAGCCACAACGTAACTACATCGAAACTACTAGCGACAACGCAACCACATCGACATTTTGTAGTTACCACAACGCAACTGCAAGAAGCTGCAGCGAAACTATTCACACGTAAACACTGCTTGATCACTTTTTGTCGCTGCGATGTGGTGTGGTTCTGGTACGTATGAATTATCCCTAACAGAAAATAATGAAAAACAAAATAAAACAATATTCTAACAACAACATTTATTTCAACAAATCTACTCATCTATCTATCTATACTTAAAAAAGGAGAAGCTGACTGACTGACTGACTAATCTATCAACGCACAGCCTAAACTTAGTATTTTGACAGTAGGTTCCTTTTGTAACGTAGGCATCCACTAAGAAGGGATTTTTGGAAATTCAACCTCTAAGTGGGTGAAATAGGGGATTTAAGTTTGTAGGAAAGTCCGTAACTTTTGGAGTAAGGAGCATGATATTAAATATTAAGGTTTCTGGCTGGAAATAAAGCTAAATGTAAAGCATAAACGTATTTGAGCGTTTTTGAAAATTCAACGCCTAAGGGGGTGAAATAAGTGTTGAAAGTTTGTATAAGAAATCTGTTACTTTTGAAGTAAGAAGCATGGAATTAAAAACGTAGGCTCTTGATAAGAAATCAATATACACGTCTTTGAGGGTTTTTAGAAATTCTACACGGAAGATGTGATATAGGGGATGAAAGATTTTTTTGATTTTATAACTGCACCTAACAAGGGGCTTAATGAGGGCTCAACATTTCACGCAAGCGGAGCTGCGGGCAAACGCTAGTTTATTTCATATACCCTGTCACCCAGTCCCTATACTTCACGACATCAGTGAACAGCGTGTATTGGTAGTGGTCACAGACGGGAGCATCAATTCTGCTGATAGTGCTGGAGACTATGCCTCGAACATGCCACGAGCCAGATGCTTTGCCAGTATCGCCAGGCGTGTCTGGCACGAAGACCATGAGGCCGCCGCCGCTGTCGCCGTTGCAAGCTGAGGTTCCTAAAATGTGCGTAAAAAAATTAAGTAGGTATTGACCTTAGGCCTTAGTTAGTAGGGTCTCGTGGCTAACTAACAACTGCGGGATCATATAGATTTGCAAAGTTTAGCTGTGCTTGCCGCAAGTCAGTCAGTTACACATGAAGATCCCTCTGCGCCTCGTAGAACACGTTAATCACGTGTGACAGTCGTTACGAGTAATCAGAAACCCAAAATTCTGACAACCTTAGGATATCGGCATTACCCAGTCACTGGGAGACGAAGGTCCGATGGCAGTCGCTCCGTGTAAAATAGTAGTATTCAGCCGCATCTGGTTAGACTAGATACTGATATTTACAAGGTTGGGAAAAAGCTAGGTAGAAGAAGTAATCGGAATATTGTGACTTGTGATATTAACAATATGTCTATGTCTAATAACAATAAACTGCGAACACAAATTTATCAAGCTTGGTATGGTTCAAATTCAAACTCAAAACTCATTTATTCAAAACAGACTAGAATTACTTAGTTATTTTTGAACGTCAATGTTACAATAGACATCCCACAAAAAAAGCCTTCCCTTCACCGCTTCCCAGTGTTTATGCTGTGAAGAAGAAACGGCAACAAACTCCCCAGTCCCCACAGTTCTATCTGTCAGGTAAATAAATTAATTGAGTCTGTACAAAGAAAACCATAACATTCTTTACAATAATACAATTATGGAAAACAAAAGTAGTAAAGAAAGAAGTATATAAATCAATTCTGTATGAATTGAGACAAATCTTAAATACTACAGATCCATAAATAAATCTACACATAAAACTATTGATTTCCAGGGAAGCTACATGTGCAGAAAAGAACTAGCACCACACGTCCCTATCGTTAACATAGTCGTTTATGTTATAGGTTCCTTCTATTGATGACGTTGTTACCCCTTCCCCTAATTCATTCCATTAGTCACCTTTTATGTTATACTGGTTTGGAGGGTGGTCTTTTTGATGCCGAGAATCAGACACAGTTGATCAAATTAATGAGGAAAGTTTCTGATACAATCATTATCAGCATCATCCTCCTACCCTTATCCCAACTTATTTCAGGTTGGCACAGCATGTGTTTTTCTTCCATACATCTTTATTAGCCGTCATCTCAGTAGTCACGCTCTTTCTAGTCCTAACATATCTTTTACATTCTCCATTCATCGTTTCTTTGGTCTTCTTCTGCTCTTATAACCATCCACATTTATACTCAAAACTTTCCACATTCCTCCGCATTACATGCCCATACTATAACAACCGATTTCTCGGTCACCGCTGCCACTTTCAGATTTCCTCATACGTACTCATTTCTACTTCTAATTTTCTGATATAATGTGGTTATTAAAGACTATTTTCAGGATGGTAATACTTACCATTAGTATAACCAGCACAGAACTTATTGGAGTTCAGTTTCTTCAAGAAGAATATTGGGTTGCTCTTCAAGCAGGTGAGTTCTGATACTAGAGGAATTGTGATTTGCTGCAACGTGGTGGATAGTAGATTTAGGTGATCGAAGCCCCAACCTACAACCTGGACAGAAATAATTATCACGGTTAACAGGTTAAACGAAGAGTTAATATTATCATTCAGCCGTAACCATCCCACTGCAGGGCAAAGGCTTCCCTGCCCTCATCCACTCCTCTAGGTTTAATGATTTCTGCGGCCAATCCTTCCGATAAGTATCTAGTTAGTCCCGCCATCTCCTTCTAGGCCTGCTGCGACGTTGTCTAACGTTGTGTAGGATCCACTCAGTGGTGAGTTTTGCCTACAGGTCGTCTGACATACGGTAGATGTGACCAGCTCATTTCCATTTTAAGCTTGCCGCTTTCTGACCAACGTTGCCGATCTGAGTTTTGGAGGGTAGTACATTATTTCTTATACGGTCTGATTACCGGAATCCTGAGATACTGCGCTCAAACAAAAAGTTGCTGAAAGTAGATGAACACAATACCCACAGTAATACAGCACATTACTTTCCCACTGCTTAGCACAGGCCTCTTCTCAGAATGAGAATGTTTAAAGCCTTAGTACAACTTGATGACTTGGTGCGGGTTGGTGGACTACACGCTCCATCGAAAACTTTAAAGATGTAAAATGATTTTTCTTAATTGGTCACCTCAAATCCCATTGCATTGCATGAATAACAAAGTTAGAAATGAAGATAGTGGATGTGGAACTCATTAGTCAATGTTCAGGTAGTCGTTACGGCGAATGGCCTAATAGCCAAGGGCCTCCATCAACACCGTAAGAGGCTCTCATTGGGCGGCTTGCTCAAGGGCTTGACAAAGAAAGCAGTACTCCTTGAATCGGCACTCATAGTGAGGAGGTTCCTTTCGCTGCCCTGACCAAGGCAGCTTGGACCCTGTTCTCGATGCCGGTGGGCTACTATTGTATTTGAAATGGTTTTTTAAACATATTTTTTAGAAATATTTTAAAATGTTAATAAGATGTACATAACATTACATCACGCCTGTATTCCTCGAAGGGTTGGGCAGAGGTGTATTATACACTGTCATTTCGCCGTTATGTTAGCCCCGTGTAATAGAGGGCGAGCCTATTGTTATCAACCGGGCACAAATCCAAAATACTACAGGCTGCTACTGAGAAAATCTACAAGGTAAAACCCAATGACACCGCCCGTCATACGGATCGATGCCAGAACTTCTCCTGTTTATAATATGAATACTGAATGAATAAGTGGAATAGAAATTAAGATAAATTACTTACAGTCCCAAAGACATTTCCTGAAAGCATCCTATCATTATCTGTGTGCCATAAGCAGGCAGGTTGCACGTAATCATCAAACACGGCTTCTGACTTCAGTTTTAAGAGAGCTATGTCATTATTCAGGGTTGTCACATTGTATTCTGGATGTACTATTATTTCGAATACCTGAATAGAATCAAATGTAACAGTAATTAGGTGTCGATTCATGATTCAATGCACTTTACTTTACAAAAAGCAATTTGATTATACTGTTTTATTCCCAAAACCAACATTTACTAATTGTCATTGGTAAAACGTAGCATGTGCAAATATCTAAAGGTAAAAACCCGAAAAATTTCTAATTTTATATCAAACCATACATTTATCAACACATGTTGGTAAATCCTAAGATTTAGAAGTAAAACCTAAGATTTACCAATACTCCAACATTTATAGTAACACATATACTGATCCTAATTGGTTGTTTCCAATTTGATAATATTTGGAACTAGACATAAATAATTTCAAATTAAAGCAATTAAACACGATTACAAATTCGATAACAGCAGTATCCTAAACACAGCAGACATTGATAACATGATTTTTTTCAATATCTGCTTTGGACTGTCTACATGTTGTAGACTTAATATACTCAAATTTTTTGAGTCGAAATTAAAATACTAAATGTGCATCAAAGAGAAAAAAATACAAAAAGCTAATATAGTCCAGTCAAAATCGACAAAATAACTAAAATTTTGGAAAAATTCTGATACAGCTGAAAATTGACACAGACCTTAAAAACTGTCATTACAAATGAAATGTCAAAAGTCCACATCGATCCCCCCCCATTGGCTGGAGACCCTTCAGGTCTCGCCAATAACTGCCCGGTTACGTAGCAACCGTCCCCTAGGACGACCTACAGCAGTCCAATAGAAAAAAAAAAACCACATCGATCTCACTTCTGCAAAAATAAGTTATTCAATGTCTTCTTTTGCCTGCCCTTGCCCTTATCCCAAGTTACTTGTGGTCAGCGCAAAAGCTTTTCTTCTCCCATTCTTCCCTATTATGCGTCCGGCTATCATTTACTCCCTTCTCATTCATATCATCTCTTACACAATCCAACCATCTTTTCTTTGGTCTCCCTCTTCCCCTCCAGCCATCAACATTTATATAATATATATATCACTCTCTTAGTTATATGCTTTTCGTCCCTCCTCATCACATGCCAATACCAAGATAATCGGTTCCCTTTCAACTTTTCTGTCACAGGCCCCATTTTCAAACTTCTTCTAATATACTCATTTCTAACTTTATTCATTTTAGTCAATCCACATATCCACCTCAACATTTTCATCTCTGCTACATGCAATCTTCTTTCATCCGTCTTATTCACGTCCCAGCATTCCGAACCATACATGACGAAATGTAAACGCGAAAAAAATCGGTTATTCGTAAATATCTCTTAAACGGGGCACGTGACGACACGTTTGGTGCAGTGGCTAAGCGATTGGCTTCTGCGCCACGGGTCGTGGGTTCGATTCCCACACGGAACCAAAATTTATATGGCCTACAGATAGTTGTTTCGGGTCTGGGCGTTTGTTTGTGAGATTTGTGTCTGTAAACGCACCCACGATACAAGAGAAATCTTAGTGTGGAGCAACGTATAAAACAAACAAATAGTTTCAATGAATCTCATGAAGATATTTCGTAGCAAAAAATATGATTCCGAAGTTTTACGTCTATTTTGACTGGACTATTGGTCCTAATGACGGCGATTAACCGTCATTTATCAATCACTAGAATTGTACTAGCAAACAAATGAACTCAGTATCGCTACCAGGTATTAAATGGACTTGATTAATTACCCTTTCCCCCAATTCATGACAGATGATCGGAGGTAAAAAATTACCCGTAAAATTGCTTGCCCACATGGGACCTAATATATCACCTTTCGGCACCCCTTGGTTATTAATAGACACATATTATAAATAGACACATATTATAAATATTGGAATACTTGCCTCTCTTTCTTGTGGTGCTATGTCTCCACCAATTAGATTGTGCTTGCCAAGAACGATGCTCAATGAGCTTTGTATTACTGGTTCACCTCTTATTGTAACACAATGGGCAGCTGTGAAAAGAAATATATTCAGTTTTTACACGATTGCCGTGTTCATTTATGTGTGAATTTCTTTATTCCACCATATCTTCTAAGCGTCTGAACCGATTTACGTGTATGAGGTATTGTTAGAATCCTTGCATAACCCGAGTAACATTGGATAGAGAAAACTTAAAAATTAAAGGAGTATCTATAGTACATGAATAGACTGAATGGACAAAAAGATTGTTTTCCAAAAAAATTTTCCTCCTCTTCATCAGAATTTCAGATACATACATAATTTTCGGTCATGCCAGTCATTTTAATTATGCACTAGTCAAACAATAAATCTACTAAATATCAAACACAAACATGGTGACTCGTTGGCATATGCACACACACAATTAAGACAGATGTTGGTTGTTGATGCTATTGTTGTTGTTGATGGAGGGGCGTGCCATGTTATTGTAGTTGATCTATACTAATCCGTGACCCCAATTAAGACATAAAATGTAAATACAGCTGTTGATAAGATTACCTTAACGTACTTTTAATGAAATCTTTTAATAGCAATTTCTCTAAAACTATTGTCTCTTTCAGTTGTAGAATAAAAGTTATTATGGGTGCTTTAGTAATCTTTCGCATTATTACCCCTTTTCAACTAGAATTATATAAAACTTATGATCGCATCATTTACCTGTCAAAATCAAAGTCTTAGACAGCAAAGTCCCTCCACAGATATACTTGATGAAACGTCCTTCCACCTTGAACATAGCTACATGCCAAGGCCAGTCTCCAGGTTTCGTTGGCTGACCATTCACAATCAACTCTGTCTGTACAACTTTACGTCTTCCACAGGATTCGTCGGGTATTGTCAGACTTATTTCTGCTTCGTCTTGAACGCCAGAGATATAGTGATCAAAGTAACCCTGGAAATTAAAGATTTGATTTAGAAGTTTTTATAAATATTTATATCTATGATATACTTAATTTTGAGGGGCTCGTGGCTATTTAACAACTGCATGGATCTTATGATTTGCAAGCAACTTAGGCTGCTCGCACCGCGGCCAGTCCGTGGATGGGTGACCATTCATTACACATTGAGACCCCTTGGTAACACTGAGAGCATGTTAAACTGTCAGTTCCGGGTGTCATACGAATACCTATGGCAGTCGTTAGGGATAATTATAAGCCCGAAAATCTGACAACCGGTCTAACCTTAGGATATCGGCATTGCTCAGTAATTAATAATAATAATTCACAAAAGATTCATGATACAAAAGAGCAGATGTACAAAATAACATGGTATATCTGTTACGGCGGTTACACCTAGGTTTAGCCGGGTACAACTAGGTGCAAACAGTAGCAGTTGGTTAGAACTAGGTGTAGCTTAAGTCGACGGAGTCCCGCTGAGCGGGACTCCTATTTCTGTCTGCAGGGTTTAAAGTAACCTAACACGAAGGGGATGACGTCATCCCCTTCGAGCCTAACCTATCCGTGTCGGGGTTCCCCTTAACCACCGGTGTGCGGCTGCACCTAGTTCTAGCCGCTATGATGAAGGCTAAACCTAGTTCTAACCGAAGATAAGTAGGATACATCTAAGTTTAACCGCATGTGGCCGGCTGCACCTAGTTGTACACGGCTAAAACTAAGTGTAGCCGCACTTCGGCTATTAGCCGTAACATATCTACATAAATCTACACAGAACATGTAACCCTGTCTCCTAAACTAGGTAATCCTGTATCTTAGGGGAGAGTGTTAGGCCATACAGGGGGTTAGTCATGTAGGTATAGCTGCAGCCAGGGTGTTTAGCGCGAAGGTGGTTAAGTCATACTTTTGTGTGCCGGTGTGTAAATATGTTTGAGTGTGAGTGTGTGGGTGTGAGTTTATGGGAGTGAGTGAGTGGGTGAGTGAGTACAGTGTTGTGTAAGTGAATGAGTGGTGAGTAATTGTGTTAAATACTGGTATTCAGCCGCATCTGGTGAGATTGGAAACTAACCATAACATAGGAAAAGGCTAGGCAGAACGAACGATATTCTTAATTTTGCTTGCAGCCCAAGATTAGAAAAGGGCTTGGAACTTTGAACGATTACGGAAGCTTTTAAAATTCTAGATGATGAAGCTGACATCGCTATTCTGAATTTCAATTTGATCATCTTCATTTGGTTTTATGCTCGATGCTTTTAGCATCGTCGTATTCGTCGTGGAATACCGCGATTGAACACGACTCTGCACGAAAACCTGTTGCAGTATCGAGGCTCTGGTGTCCTCGGAACATGGATCAGTGCCCAAAGCATTAAAATGAGCCCTCCACGAGGGCCTCCGGCATCGCGAATGCGATTATAGTCCTTAAAATTTAGCTTGATTAGAATGACAGATGTCAGCAAAAGTGACGACTTAACTTTGTAGTTACGTCGAACGGGTGATTTAAAATGGCACACGTAAAACCATTCTTGCTTCCCATAAAATTCAAAATATTATATAATATCAGCTTGAAAACTAAAATAACTCTTACTGATTCATGGTCATAAAATATAAATCTTAATATATAAGACGTTCTTCAAAAGTTATGTCATATTGCAAAAATGTTAGAGATGGGACACATCGATAAAAATAAATCGATTGAATAAAAAAAATATTGCGTTTTCGCGTTTTTAAAATGATATACGATGATAATAAATTATTATAGCTACTTCGTACAATATTAAAAAAGTCTTTAAAAGTTTTAAATGTATTTTTTAGACATAAACTATTGCGGCTATGATTATTCGTCATGGGTGTCAAATTCAAAGTTTTCGGGTATGCTGATGCTGAAGATGAGATCAAAACTCAAATTCAAAACGGCGGCCATTATAATTTTCAAATTAGTCGTCATGGGTGTCAATTTCACGGTTTTTCGGTGTGCTGATGCTGAAAATAAGGTCAATATCCAAATCCAAGATGGCGGCTACGAAAATATACAAATTATACGTATTAAATTTATTTTTAATTACATATATCGATTTGATCGGTCCTTTGCCAGCACTAGTCACACTAGTTTGGCAGCTGTCATTCTAATCAAGCTATATTTTAAGAACTATTAGAGGCACTGATCTAGTACCCCCCTGCCCTTTTTTCTATCGGACGGCCAGAAGCACGAAAAAGCGCCATCGGTTCATGGTTGAAATACCAAAAACCCGAACGAAGCGCTTTGATTCCACTTTCATTGTGAAAACCGCCAAACAGTGGAATGCGCTGCCCGAGTGGGTGTTCCCCGACAGCTACAATTTGAGTGTCTTCAAGTCACGAGTGAATCGGTTTCTTCTGGGCAAGCGTGCTCCATCGTAGACCGCATCATCGCTTAACATCAGGCGAGATGGCGGCCAAACGTAGGCCTAGTAATAAATAAAAAAATAAAAAAAAACTGAATGTGTTAAAAACTTACGGTTATTGAATTTTTACATAACTCCTCTCCATCCAAGTCAACGCTTTGGACATAAGGTACGGTACCAGAAGCTGGACCCTTGACTTGAAGCATGAGACTGTTGGAGTCTCTGACAAATCTCACAGCAAATATTTTTGTAAAAGGCGGCACATCTATTCGAGCTATCTTCGGGTCGGACTGAAATGAGAACGAAAACATAATTAACTTTTTATAAATAATATTAAACTTTTGAATGACTGCTTATATAGAATGGTTTTATATAATTATGTTACAGCGAAAGTAATAAAGTTGATTTTTTAACACATTGATTGTATAATATCCGGAAATTCCGGAATATTATACAAGGTGTTAAAAAATCAACTCTAATAATTTATGGGGTTGCTCGGTATCTGCAATTGATTAACTTTGTTCTACAACTTTTCGAAATTCGCATATTTTTTATAACTTTCAATACAAATCGAAAAAATATTTTAATTGATTTGTATGGACAGGCATAAAAAATTGGCAAATTTAGAAAAGTTGTAGAACAAAAGTTATTCAATTTTCGATACCGAGTAACCCCAAAAAAATCTTAGCACTGATTTTTTATACTATCCAGTCATTATGTATAATATAAGGTCCATCTATTCATACACGAAATATTTTAAGGGATAAATCTATATATATATTCAATTAGACAAAGTGATAATTGACTCAGAATTAATCATATTAACTAGCTACTTTATGCAACATCTTGGGAGACTTGGAAAAAGTAATAAAACCAGTTTACATGAAGATTATAAAGTTTTAAAAATTATATATATCGGCTGCTGCCACCCAAAATGAACACCGGCGCGGCGGCGGCGGTAATAAGTTGTTTGGGTAGGTATGTTAGTTGAAAGATAGATTAGATTTTGGGCTAAACACTGTAACTTGTCTTCCACAACTGACTACTTTCAAGAGCGAGCGAAGCGCGCTCCTTATTTACACGGCCTATCCGTGTCAGTGTGCCCCGAAAGAAAGTCGCGGGATTCGCAGCTGCATGCACCGCAACCCTGGCAGGCCTCGGTCCGCCAGCCCCTGGCGGGCGTCTTCTTCTGTGGGGTCTTGCCCCACATCCTCTTAAGAGGCGCACACGGAACACTGCGCGCCGCCATCTCGTGCCTGTTACTGGTCGGGCGACGGGTCCCCCCTAACCCGTCGCTCGCAGGCCACACACTACGGTGGCCGGAGATCGTCGCGCGTCCTCCGGCGCCCGGAGCGTCTGGCATGGGAAGGGAGAGTGGCAGCTGCCTCTCTCTCTCTCTTTGGTCGCCATCACCTCCTCGCAGAAGGAGGCGACGGCTTCCCAAGCACTCTCGCTCCCGACCATGGACAGAACCCCGGCCAGAAGCGAGAGGTCACCACCGACGGGGCAGTCGACGCAGTGGTGACAACCGGGCGTCTGTTCCCGGCCTATGCGACACAGATACTTCCGAGAGAGAGTACCTGCGTCAGCCGGCCGTCGCCCGCAAGCCACACATTAGGGTGGCCAGAGAACGTCGCGCGCTGATGATAATGACCTACCAACTCTTAGCAGTAAATGTACCAAACGTACTTACCAATCTGACAGTAGCAGCAGAATCAAAATTCAAATTGACCTGATAATGTGTACGAAAGTCTCCTTTTATGGTCAAATTGTATTTATTCTCTTCTCCAGGAGGTAAACCAGGTTCAAAAGTAGCGTAAATATAATAAGTGTCTGGCAGTCCAGTAGGAGGTGGAGGTCCACATGGACCAACTAGCACTAGAGGATTTATTAAAAAACGATTATTTTTTGCTTCCGCCAATGTTAGGATTAGTAATAACCAAATCATTGTTTAAGAGCTGGTTGACTCCTGAAAGAAAAAAATTGATAGTAAATGCTTAGTTTGTGGATAGATTCTGCATAGGTATTAGGACAAAATAGAAGAATAATTTAAAAAGCCTGTAGAAAGAACGGCCAAGCGCCAGACTGATAACTGGTCAAGGAATATATCGCCGTACTCAAGGACCGCCAGATCAATAAGTCCGCAATAGCCAAGCATCTTCTGGAGTCCGGTTCCAATGACTGGATAGAATTACACCGTCCAAAAATCCTCTCCACCGATCGTTACTATTTCCCAGAATCGTACATGAAGCGATTGTAGAAGTACAAGAATTTCAATCGGGAAGTTGGATAGAAACTGTCAACATCATGGAATCGGTCATCAGCAAGTGTTATCGTTGACGGGACATTTTAAGCGAGTGTAAAGACGTCGTTAGTGTGGTGTGTCGAAGTTCCGACGATAACTTTATAAAAATCAAGATCGAGTGAGGGTAGATGAAAATACCCTTGCATCACGAACATGGCAACTGCTCCGCCACTTCAGTTTACCCGTGATCACGGCCGGTGCAATTCGGTTGAAACATCGGGATTAAAAAGATAATTTGTGTCTTATAAAGTTTCTACGCGATTAGACCCGAATCTGTATTTTTATAAGAAACCCAATGTTTTTTATCTAACGTTTATAAAATAAGTACAAAAAAATAATTAAGAGAAGATAAAAGGAAAGTACATACCAAATATTTTCATTGAAAAACACTGATCTGTTAATATCGCTAATATAGAAAAATAATTTTATTAAATATCATAACAAACATAGAATATTGAAAACATGCACACACTTCCAAGTTAATTCGAAACTGGTCAAGTAGCTCATCATATTTTCCTCAATGCATCCAATAGTTTATCATGTGTCTCTTTCATTTTTTATGTGCTAGAAGGGGACGGCGCTTTCTGTTATTCAAGGATGATTGACAACATTTTGATAAACTTGTTTAATAGACGACTTTGATTCTGGGGGTATTTCCGTGATTCGTGACGTAATAGAACTGGTATTCGTCTATTACGATGGAATTAAAGAGCCATCACGAGTGACGATGGTTTTTTTTTTTTATCGTGGGAAAATCCTCATGGATACCCTTCGCCTGGGGAAGGCGAAGGGTTATGCCGGACTCTTACCGGCTAAAAACCCACGGTGTTCCTTCTCCCGACCCTTGGCCAGGGTCACGGGATTCGCAGCTGCATGCACCGCAACCCCGGCAGGCCTCGGTCCGCCAGCCTCTGGCGGATCTTTCCTTCTGTGGGGCTTTGCCCCACGTCCTCCTGAGAGGCGCGCACGGAACACATGCGCGCCGCCTTCTCGGGCCTGTTACTGGTCGGGCGACGGGTCCCCTAACCCGACGCCCGCAGGCCACACACTAGGGTGGCCGGAGATCGTCGCGCGCCCTCCGGCGGCGCCCGGTTCGTCTGGCGCGGGAAGGGAGAGTGGCCGTCGCCTCTCTCTCCCTCTGCGCTCCCTCCTTGGGTGACGATGCTTACAACCACACCAGATGGCAGCGACAAAAAGTGGTCACGCAGTGGTTACATGTGAATAGTCACGCTGCAGCTTCTTACAGTTGCGTTGTGGTAACTACAAAATGACAATGTGGTTACGTTGTGGCTAGTGAGAGGGCGTAGGCGTACGCGCGGTGTCGTTGCGTCGTTGTTTGCGAGGTGGCCGGCCGGTACTGCGGTGTCGCTGGTGGTTGCATTGTGGTTGCGATGTGGTCAGTATTGCCGTTGTGGTATTGCCGACGCGGTTGAATTTTTCTAGTACAAAAGAAATGAATGAAGAATGTGTCTCTACACATGATAAAAAAAAACCGGCCAAGTGCGAGTCGGACTCGGAGGATTCCGTACCATTATCTATAAAAACGGCAAAAAAATCACGTTTGTTGAATGGGAGCCCCCTTAAATATTTATTTTGTTCTTTTTTTTAGTATTTGTTGTTATAGCGGCAACAGAAATACATCATCTGTGAAAATTTCAACTGTCTAACTATCACGGTTCATAAGATAAAGCCTGGTGACAGACGGACAGACGGACAGCGGAGCCTTAGTAATAGTCTCCCGTTTTACCCTTTGGGTACGGAACCCTAAAAATGAAGTCATCGAGGTAAATGTGACGATGCTCTTTATATATCCGTTATCTGGCGCGGGAAGGGAGAGCAGCAGCCACCTCTCTCTCCCTCTCCGCTCCCTCATTGGTCGCCATCACCTCCTCGCAAAAGGAGGCGACGGCTTCCCACGCACTCTCGCTCCCGACCATGGACAGAACTACGGCCGGAAGCGAGAGGTATCTCCTTCTGGACCTGCCGTGACGTTCTTGAACGTTGTGTGGGCTCCACTCAGTGGTAAATTTTGGTCATGCGACATGCGGCAGACGTGACCAGCCTCGTTTTACAACACCATACTTACTCGTATTTTATGACAAACAACGTGTATACTACACTGGTACATGAGCAGAACATTACTCTTGAGTCGTTGATCCCTGACAGGACATCCAATCTACAAGCTTGAAATTAAACCCCCCTAAACCTGCCATGCTAGAGGATCTTCTCGATAATATAGTAGCAACAGCAGTGATCGATAGATTGTCAGTAGTACAATGTTCAGGGGTTATAACGACTTACACTCACACCGTCGTGTAAGGGGGACGTAGAAAATGTTCAGCTTCCTCAAACATTAGCTCACCTAAACGGGATATACAAGGTTAGTCGGAAAAGGGGTACTAATTCGAAGCCCACTTATAGTATCGCTGATGACTGTTTGAAAGCAAGTGTTAAAATTTCAAAATTCGTTTTTTTTTTCCAAATATAATTATTTTTATTTTAGTTTTTTCAAAAATTCTTCATCCCTGCTTTAGTTACAAATTCAGAAAATGGTACTTCTAATTCATGACCCCAAATATGACCTAAAATATAAACACAGCTGATCATAACTGGGGATAGATAGATTTTAGAGTTTTTTTTTGAGATTTTGAACAACTGTTTCTCTTTAACTATTGAGTTTTGGGAAAAGTTGTAGAACAAAGTTATTCATTATTATATATACTTTAACACCCTTTCGAATTAGTACCCCCTTTCTGACTAACCTTGTATACTTACTGTTAACTTTGACAACGAAAGAAGGCAAGATAACTATGAAAGTAGGAAATTTAAAAGCTGGTAATGGACAGGAACCTCACCGGTCTAATGGGTCTGACTCAGCGGACCATCACGAAGTCACATCGCTAAGAAAATCATGAGAAAATACACCTGAGAAGGCTCCAAAAATTTCTTGACGGTCCGCCAACACACACCCTGCCACTGATGAAGGGTTTTTTTTTCACGGTGTCCCTTCTCCTGACCCTTGGCCAGAGTCGCAGGATTCGCAGCTGCATACACCGCGACCCCGGCAGGCCTCGGTCCATCGGCCCCCGGCGGACTTCTCCTTCTGTGGGGCCTAGCCCCACGTACTCTTGAGAGGCGCGCGCGGAACAATACGCGCCGCTTTCTCGGGCCTGTTGCTGGTCGGGCGACGGGTGACCTAAGCCGCCGACCGTGCCCTCCGGCACCCGGTGTGTCTGGCGCGGGAAGAGAGAGTGGCAGCCGCCTCTCTCTCACTCTCCGCTCCCTAGGTTTATTACCATCACCTCCTCGCAAAAGGAGGCAACGACTACCCACGCACCCTCGCTCCCGACCGTGCAGTGACTATGGCCTAAACCCTTCTAATGAGAAATTACCCGTGCCCAGCTGTGATACAGTAATAGACTAATTATGCTAGATGTTTTGTCGAAATGGTGAGTAGTGCAACGGTGTAACAATCGGCCATATCACACACTACGTCACAGAGTGACGCGACGACACATGCACTATGAATTAAGCAAATCCCATGCAAGTGACATACTTAATCGTTGTGTCGATAATCGATATGAAGTGTTCGGCTTATCCCCAAAATCGATGCTATTGGAAATTCAACCTTTATATTTACAACGAAGGTTGAAATTCGGACGGGGTGTAAAATAGGGTTGCCGGTGAGATTAAATTCGGTGTTTTTTCTACAAATATTTTGTAAAGTATAGCTGTTCAAATTTTGTGTAAATGTAAACTTTGATAAAATTACATTTTGCTTTGAAAATCGTTTCACAATTTAATTAACATTTTTAGAAAATAAAATAAATGATAGAATACTTTAGTGTTAAGCTTTTTTTCACTGTAGGACAAATACCTTTTCTCATACTGAGAAGGAACAAGCATTAATCACCACGCTGCGTGTTGGCAACTTTAGACCATGATGTTTATAGGTTTCCTCACGATATTTTTCGGCACCGGCACCCAAAAATAACGCCATTAGGAACCGGCACTACATTAGGTACTGCCGGCAGCCGAGATTAACAAAATGGACACCGGTGACGGTAATAAGTTATTTGGTAGGTATGTGAATTGAATTGTAGGTTAGATTTTCAGCCATACACTGTAACTTGTCTTCCAACTGACTAATTTCAAGTGCGAGCGAAGCGAGCTCGGTAATTTGAGGCACCCCGACACGAATAGGTTAGGTTCGAAGGGGATGACGGGGGCAAGAGTGAGAGAGCAAATAGAGCAAACGAAGCCCCTGTCATCCCCTTCGTGTTAGGTTACTTTACCTTGCAGACAGAAATAGGTGCCCGCACAGCGGGGCGCTCCTTCGACTGCTTTGGAAACCTAAACAATCTTCAAACATTAAGTTTTTCATTTGTTTTTATTGTGAAAGTGAAAGTGGGTGACGAATAATCGTCTCATAAAGAGTTTGAAGAGGAATTGAAAGTGTAAAAATAGTGTATGTAGTCGGCGCGGTGCCGGCAGCCAGTTTGGTACCCGGCGCCAGTAGGGGAGGCACTCCCTAATTTTTATGCTTTTTGTGCTTTTATGTACTAGTATAAAAGTCTTTGATCTATGTTGATATCCAGTGATATAGTTCGAGATGTGTCATCGGGAGTCGATATGAGAGACACTTGGCACGTTCCAACCTGTTCGCTTCTATTGTGTGTGATAAATTAATTTGGGCTCACTCCATGTGCGTGAATGAGATTCGGACCATTTAGTTTAAAAAAAAAATTTAATGTTGTCAAACAAGTCGAGAGCCCACCTGATTGGTAAGTGGTTAGCACCACTTATACAAGGTTAGTCAGAAAGGGGGTACTAATCCGAAAGGGTGTAAAAGTGCCAATAATAATGAATAACTTTTGTTCTAGCACTTTCCCCAAAAGTCAATAGTTTAAGAGAAATAGCTGTTCTAAAATTGTACAACAAATACGCTAAAATCTATCTATCCTCAGCTATGATCAGCTGTTATCACATTTTAGGATGACCTACTTTACTTACGAATTAAAAAAATGAAGCTTTTAATTCGTTACCCCAAATATGAATTTGGGGTAACGAATTAAAAGCTTCATTTTTTGAATTCGTAAGTAAAGTAGGGATAACGAATTTAAAAAACGACTAAATAAAAATTATCGAATTTTGAAATTTTAACACTTGCTTTGAATCCGTCATCAGTGACACATAAGTGGCCTTCGGATCCCCTTTCCGACTAACCTTGTATACACCTACAACACCATGAGGATTACTAATGCGTTGCCGCCACCCTTAGAGACAAAGTTGGAAAGGCTCATGAGCGTGTAATTTCAGCAGCACCCATACCCTTCAAACCGGAACACAGCCATGCTGCTCGGCGGCAGAAATAGGTATGGAAGTAGTACTTCTTCGGACGAACTCTTTCACAAGGAGCTCTTCTACCTTTTCTTCTTCTTTTAATTTTGGTTAAATATGATGATGATACCATCAACATTAATATGCATCACTCTCTTGGTCACATACTTTTCGACCCTCCTTATCACATGCCCATACCTATGGTATTCTTCTTCTCTCATGTCAGCACGAGCTATACGAAAACAGCTGATGTTGTGGTGAAAAGATTAGCCAGTCAGCAAGGTTGGTAGCGAGGCTAACTGCCCAGGGTGCGCCGGACATACTTAAGTATCGTCACTCGTGGAAGCTCTTTTAATGCTCCTCACCATCGTATAAATTATTATTTCCTTTATTCACTTTTAAACATATTTTATTACATTTTTAAATATTCTAATATAAAATAAAACATTTAAAAATATAAAAAATAGTACCCAAGTAAGTAGTCCCACCGGCATCGGGAACAAGGTCCAAGTTGCCGGCAGTCAGGGCTCCAGAGAAAGGAACCTCCTCACTATGCGTGCCGTATCTAGGAGTACTGCTTTTTGTATCAAGCCCTTGATCCAGCTATCCAACGAGAGCCTCTTAAGGTGTTGATCGAGACTCTTGGCTATGAGGCCATAATACGCCGTAACGACTATCCGAACATTTTTTTTTTTTTCGTTGCCCCTTCCTAATATTTCTCTTGTATCGTGGGTGCGTTTACAGACACAAATCTCACAAACAAACACCCAGACCCGGAACAACCATTTGTAGGCCATACAAATTTTTGTTCCGTGTCAATCGAACCCACGACCCGTAGCGCAGAAGCCAATCGCTTAGCCACTGCACCAAACGTGTCGCCAAAATGACTGCTGAGTACACATCCTACATGCCGACAACCTTGTGTGCGAGATCAAATCAAATATTTTAATTGTTTATCTTTCTCTGCTTTCACGAGGTTCTCGTCATGAGGGACCGTGATATTATTATTATTACGAGAGAATACCTGGCGTGGCATATTAACGCTAGGCGTCCCTTCCCGTCATCACGAGTTGATTAAATTATTATACGAGGAGATTTAGCTGCTTACTTCACAATAACAAGTACTTTGGAAGCCAGGGTCCCATTTGATGTAACTACTCTGCAAGTCTGCACTCCATAATTTGGTAAATGTATTCAGCTGAATAGTTCCTAAATATGTAGTGCAGACCTACAGAGTAGTTTCGTCGAATGGGCCCCTAGTTTCCACGAGGTTAACAAGGATTCATAGACAGTAGTGAATTTTTAAACCATCACCATCATCTTTCTGCCCTGTTACCAAGTTACTCGTGGTCGGCGTAATATATTTTTCTCTTCCATTCTTCCTTGTCAGCCGTCATCTCATCATTAGGTACGTTTTCCTTCATATCCTCCCTCACATAATTCATCTATACTTTCTTTGGTGTCCCTCTCCCCCTCCGTGCCTCAACATTCATATTCATGACTCTCTTAGTCACATGCGTTTCATTTTTTATTTCTATACCAACAACTTATAAAAACATGGTTTGTAGGAATTGGTTTCTAATTTAGTAGGATCCATGGTTTATTTATAAAGAAATAATATCCAACCCAAACACAATGACATTACCAGGAGTGCAGTACGACACAAAACATGGCTCCTTAATCAGTCTCGGATAGACAACTGGCTAATGCTCGTGTCCAAAGCTCCATGAATGACGGCTGTCAACATAATTTTTGATCGTGCATACTGGCACAGTTTTTGCATGTAGTATTGTTCAATCAAGAGAATACTAAGTGGAAAATACATGATGGCGTGCTATTTTTGGTAGAAGTCTATGCTATGATATAAGAGATGGACTGTATTTCAGAAGAATTGAACCTTAGATTATTCTAACAAAACATTTTTGTTAACCTCTAAATATAATAAGGTCGTACAAATACGCAAATACAATATCCAGCTTTAATTCTGCCAAACAAGATCGCTAGTTTGGATGCAGTATGCAACCCCCCCCCCCCCCCCCCCGCCCACAAGCATAAACACATGCAGAAGGAGTGAAAAAATGATGCATCATGCAACTGAACCAATACGACACGTGTTTCGCCCCTCCACGGAGCACCCTCAGGATATGTTGACTCGTCGACTGTTTGGACGCAAATTCACGTTGTGTGAGTGGTTTGGCGCAATTAAAGCTAGATATTGTATTTGCATTTCGTGGATTTTCGCAAAATAACGCCTGATTCCATCATTTATAATATGGTCGTTCCAATGAGCTTTCAGAAGAAGCATACCAGTTCTTGAAAAACGAGATCGTAATTATTACCGAGATAAGAACAACGACCAAGGCAACAGATGCTCTATACATGGCCAGAAAACTCCAATAAAATTGGACAGGCCACATCGCGAGACCAAGATAATGGGTGGAGTGATCGTGCCCTACATTGGTACCCGCGAGATGGGAAGAGATATCATGGCAGACTAATACAACGATAGTGAGTCGATATCGTCGTTTTAGCAGGAAGAACTTGGACCAAGATGGCTGAAGAAAGAGATAGGGCAACAGATGAAAGACCAGGGGCCTAATTCTCCTAAAATAAATCTTGATAAATCACAACCGAACCAAGGCCGAACTGTTCATTCAGACAGTTCTCAATTTCAAAAGCTGTCGAATTGTTTGACACAAAAAAAAAAAAACAATAATTTTGAAAGTTTTCGAAAACAAAAACTGACTGACGGTTGGGGTTCGATTGCTTTTGGCAACAATTTATTTTAGGAGAGTTGGGCCCCTGACCAGACCTCATCCAGAAATGGGTGATCCTTATATTTTTTTTATCCTATATGTAAAACGCAAACTATTCTAGATTATTATACTTATAACTAGTCTGTATCTTTCAATCAATTAATAGTTTATTTTTGGTTTTGTTTATACTTGTATTATAATTTTGTGCGTCATGTCGGCGCGAATAAACAATTTTCTTTTTTTCTAGAATATACAGGCTATTTTTATTTATTTTACTAAAAATTATAAGCCCATGCTGGCATAACGCTACTCCTAAGGTGAGCTGCAATATTCAAGCCCACATTTGTTACAACTTGGGACAGGATTCTATCTATCAGTAAACTACGATACATTAAATTGAAACGATTGCTGATACCATTTTTCCTTTTAATCAAATTCTTCTTCTTTTGTGTCAACAGTACATCCTTTATTGTTTTGACGTAGTAAGTGGCCACATTGGTCGCTGCATCAGAGACCACATTGATCGCTACATCAGAGGCCACATTGATCGCTGCATCAGGAGCCACATTGATCAATACATCAGAGGCCACATTGACCGCTGCATCAGAGGCCACATTGATTGCTGTATCAGAGGCCACACTGATCGCTGAATCAAAGGCAACATTGATCGCTGCATCAGAGGCCACATTGATCGCTGTATCAGTAACCACACTGATCGCTGAGTCAGAGGCCACATTGATCGCTGCATCAGAGGCCACATTGATCGCTGTATCAGGAGCCACATTGATCAATGCATCAGAGGCCACATTGATCGCAGAATCAGTAGCCACACTGATCACTGAATCATAGGTCACATTGATCGCTGCAACAGAGGCCACATTGATCGCTACATCAGTGACCACATTGATCGCTGCATCAGAGACCACATTGATCTCTGAATCAGTGGCCACATTGATCGCTGCATCAGTGGCCACGTTGATCGCTGCTTCAGTGACCACATTGATCACTGCATCAGAGGCCACATTGATCGCTGCATCAGTAGCTACATTGATCGCTGCATTAGTTGCGTTTTTGAGGTCTTCAAAGGTGAAAGTGTACGAGAACTTAGGATACTTTGGCAGGTGTGACCTGGGGCCCATTTTATGAAACTACTCCAAGTCTGCACTCCATATTTAGGAACTATTCAGCTGAATTTTTTCGCCAAAGTATGGAATGCGGGCCTAGTGCAGGCTTGCAGAATACTTTCATTAATCCAAAGTCAGGAACACCACACTTGCACTGGATTTGTGTCGTTTTGCAAAATTTTACCTGGTTACGTAATCGATTTAATTCCTTCCATTAGACCACGGCAGTTCACGTTTGGGTGGTAGATGTTCCTGAGGTTTCACAAAGTGGCCTGTGTTAGACTTAGGGCTAATTTTTCAATCGTCAGATATCTTTTATGTGGGGAATAACTTTGACATTTTGACAGCTTTTGTATAGAAAATATGTCAAACCGTCATATTTATTCCTTGGATAAAATTTATCTAACGATTGAAAAATCGGCCCTTAATGAAATAACAATCAAACTAAAACGTAATATAAAAATATTTATTAAAAATATAAAGCCTAAACTTTTAACACTATGTACAGAGTCTTCTTTTATCTTAAACATCGTAATACATTTGCCTTAAATCTATGGTTGATTACACCAATATTAATATTTACAGTACGGACTACAACGGACCATCTGTCGTCTTTCATAATATCCAGGCCATTACGTCACAGCGTGATGTATGGTTTACAAGCTGTGGCCTTATGAGGCTAGATATTATAAAGTATGTTGACACATTTTAAAAGCCAAGAAAATATATATTTTAAGCCTCATTGAACTAGGGTAACATAAATGAATAGAAGATGCTTTTTGTAAATGTTTTAAAGCCAGGCCAAAGAAGAGAAGCGGAGAGGTTAAAAAAAATCATAATTAAGGCCTTAAATGATGATCTAGCACTTATTTACACCCAAACCTACAGTCACATTTTGAAAATAAAGAAAGGCTGTAAATGGCCTTTAAATTGATCTTAAAGTCATAATAACAGCTAGTCTACAAAGATCAGAAATTAGAAACCTGATATCATTAGTTATTAATACCAGTAAAAAAATATAAAAAAGTAGTTAAATCTGTAATCATCTTACTTGCTAAAATCTCAATTTTAAACCAACTTTTCTTTTAATTTCCCTACATACCTATACAATACATATTACATTATTATGATACAATACAAGTCCAGGCCTTAGAGTGCAAAGGCCAGATACTGTAAAGTAACATTTTTGAGCCTGCATAACTCCTCTGTCTAAATATGAGTAGAAACAGTATTAACAGAAACGTTAGAAATACCAGGCTTGACATGGTTAGCGTTAGCGTCTTCCTTTTCTTTCGGTCTCCTTTTTGGGCCTAGAAGCAGTTTCTGGAGTTGACAGGCCGGGGCCTCAACGAACAGGTAAAGTGGGAGCGCGAAGAGATACGTAGTACTTACGATACCGGCGTATAACATTATCTGTAATATAAATATGAACGTTAAACATCGATATTATTGGTGATGTTCTTCAAAAAGGACAGGTGCGTAGTACTTTCAACCGGCGTGCGTATATGACTAGATGTATGACCGTGGGTGAAGCGAAAGAAGCATGTTGGTATAGGATATGTACCAATGTGACTGTTTCTTTGTCATTGTACTTTTTCTATTAACCTTAGATGCCACTGACATACTGTGAAGGAAAATATCGTGATGAAACCTGGACTTAATGGTCTGAAATCGCCAGCCCGCAGTGAGCAAGCTTGGTGATCAATCATCGTTCCTTCTCGGTATGAGAAGGGGTCTTTGCTCTGCAGTGGGACAGTTACAGGCCTGCATTTATTCAATATCATGCTCTCGATGCAGTCGTCTGTCATACGAGACGCTGTTCTTTATTTACGTTTTTCTCATCACTTCAACAGAAAGAGAATGGGCTACTTATTTTAAGCCAGAGAACACGGCAATACAACACTACTTCCGTAAAAGCCTGAGGCAAGCTTGAAGACTGATGGTAGATACTATAGGTTAATACTCACAGCAGTATAATCAGTGGCATAGAACGATCTCCTCATCTGTCCTCCGTAAGTCCTCAAGATGGTGGCGTGCAGCAACATGGCGCAGTACGACATTCTTCCCAGTGGCTGCAGAGGTCCCCATTCTACGGAGTTGACGTAGATTTCTGGAGAAAGAACAGAAAATTAACATCATATAGGTTTTAGGTTTAAGAACAAATTTATTTCTCATGAAGAATTGCATACATAATTCACTTACTGAGAAACAATGTTTAAAACTAAGATTCATATTCAGAGCGCACAAAGTACTTACGTAAATAAGAATCAAAGCAAAATATAAAAAATTAAATAAAATGTGGGTACCTAAACAAATAACATAAACGGTGAGAAACTCGATCGTACGTTAACTAGGCAGAACATGGATGCATGAGTTGATTTTTACTAGATGTGGCATTGATGGCATAGTCTGTTATAACAACTTTTTTCTACTAGTATGATTTTAATATTATAAGATTATTCTATTTTTAGTTTATTATTCTATTTATATATTTTAGGTAAATAACTTTAGGTATTGGATTTACTCGTTGTCGTTTAATATAATTAATTACTGTTGTTTTTTTTTTTTTTTTAAATTTGTTATTACTTTTAATTTTTTTCTTTCCCTTAATTTATTATTTCCAATTTAGAGTTATGTACTTAATCTGTATATTGTCTGTGTTGTATTTATATGTAACTGTAGAAATATTATTATATTATTTATTCCCTTATGTGTATGTATTAATTGTGTGAATTTTGAGTAATTTTTTGAACCGGGCATAACTTTTTTCTTCTTTTATTACTGATGGTAATGTATTGTAAATTTTAACACCCTCAAACTCCAAATTTCTTTTTCCATAGTTAGTTCTGGGAGGACGGGTCACTAAGTAACTAGCACGTCTTAGATTGATCTTTCGTGTTTGTTTTTTTGTTAGAAACTTTAAATTGGAATGGATTTCTTTATTTAATATTTTACGTATTAGAATACATGTGTAGTATACGTACGTTTGTCTTATGTTCATTATTTTTGTTTCCTCGTATATTTTTTTAGTAGGTGTCCGAAATTTATAGTTAAATAAGATTTTAATTAGTCTGTTCTGAACTCGTTGAATTGGATCTATATTAGTCTTCGCTGCAGTACCCCAGATCTCAATGAGGTAGTCGATATGAGGCTTAACCAAAGAATTGTAAATTAGATATCGTACTTTTGGAGGGAGACAATTTGTTATATTGCGGAGTGCCCCAGTGAGTGGACTTAGTTTAAGTTTAATTTTTTCTAGGTGTGGCTTCCAGGTTAGATTACTATCTAAGATAAGTCCGAGGTATCTTTCTTTATGTTTGCGTTCAAGTAGTTGGCCATCTATTTTAAGTTCAAAATTATCATTTATTTTTTTGTTTTTAGCTGCAAAAATTACATAATTTGTTTTTGTTGTATTAATAGTTAATAGATTTGATTGAAACCACTCATTCAGCAGATCAAGATCATTCTGAGCGTCGGCTATTATAGCTTCAACTGAGTGTCCAAAGTAAAAGAGACTTGTATCGTCTGCATAAAGGGAGATGTCTCCTTTGAGGCCTAATTCGCTGATACTGTTAATATAGATAAGGAACATGAGGGGGCCCAATATTGATCCCTGGGGGACGCCAAAATCGAGGGCACAGGGATTGCTTTCATATTCACCTATTTTTACAATTTGTCTACGGTTATCCATATATGATTTAAAAATTTCCAGTGCTTTGCCTGTAACACCACTGAGTTCCAGTTTTTGTAATAGTATGTCATGACTGATGGTGTCAAAGGCTTTTTTAAGATCAATAAATATACCTAAGCCTACTTGTTTTTCATCAATTTTACTTTTAATTTTAGTTACGATATCAATTGTAGCAGCGAGAGTATTTGATTGAGCTCTAAATCCATACTGTTTATGGTAAAAGAATCCCTTTGAATTCAGGAATGATTCTAATCGATTGTAAAGAATCTTCTCAAAAACTTTTGAAATCACCGGGAGTACTGATATAGGGCGGTAGTTGCATGGGTCAAATTTACTTCCGGATTTATGAATTGGTACAACTTTTGCAACTTTTAAATCGTTGGGAAAAATACCTCGTGCCATACAGTAGTTAATGCAGGCTGTTAGTTCCGTAGCAATTATATCTGTTACGCATTTAATAGTTTTTGTGCTAATACCATCAATGCCAGATGCAGTATTACAATCCAAATGTTTAATTATGGTAGTAACTTCGTTCGTAGTTGCTGGTTTCAGAAACTGTAATTGCGTTTCATCAGTTAGTTTACACTCTTCTAAAATTCTAATTCCTTTTGATTTTTCAAAGATCATACTTGCTAGGGTTGAGCCAATAGTCGAGAAGTATGTGTTGAAACTTTCACATATTTCTTTTTGGTCTGTAATAGTACCAGCTGCCGTTTCAAGTTTGTCCGGTCCAGTTCTGTCATGCAGTTTGTTTTTTGACAAATCATTTATGAGTTGCCACATTTTTCGTGGTTTACTTGAGTTTTCTTCAAATTTCTTTAAGTAATAGTCTCTTTTCGCTTTACTTATGTTGTGTGAGACTCTAGCCTTTATATGCTCATATTCTGCCTTTAATTCTGTGTCTGCCTTGTTTGTTTTATATTTTTGCCATAATACGTTCTTGTTAGTTATCTCTTGTAATAGTTCCTTTTTTATCCAATCTTGCCGCGGAGGGTTTGAAAGTTTAACTTTTGTAATTTTGCACTTATTTAAACAAGATTTTAATTTGTCTGCCAGTTTCTCATACTCTGGTTCTTCTTGATTTTTAGGATATTCGTCTAGGCATCGATAAAGTTTATTGTAGTCTACTGCGTTGTACTTCTGTTTTATTATTGGTGGCGGTTGGTATTGCTTTATCTCTAAAAGTATTTGTTTATGGTCTGACATTGAAGATTCCATAGTGACAAAATGAAAATTATTTTCATTTAAATTACAAGAGACATGATCTAACATCGTCTTGGTTGAGGTTGTTTCACGGGTGCAGTGTTTTGGACTTATTTTGTTCAGAATTTTGTAGTTGTTCTCTTTTAGAGTGTGCTTGTAATTTCGTGTCGCTAAATCCGGTTTGAGTAAATCTAGGTTGTAGTCACCAAAGACTATTGTTCGTTTCAATTTATGTAATTGTTGCGAATACATTTCGAGAAAATTGTCCATGTTCATTTTATTAGGTTTATAGATAGCACCAATATTTAGAGAGAACTTTTTTACGTATACCCAGAGATAATGAGTATCATCCACGCATTTTTCTTCAACAAGATGATGTTTGAGATTGTTGTGCACAAATATTGACACTCCACCTCCCCTTTTATTTTGTCTGTAATTGTAGTAATGGGTATAACAGGGTATCTGGAGTATTTTTGCCTCATCTTCACTCTTAATCCAAGTTTCCGAGAGTATAATAATATGTATAGTTACTTGTATGGAGGCGATAATACATCTGAGCTCATCGAATTTACCCGGTTTAACAATGCTACGAGTGTTCGCATAAAAACATTTTAGAGATTTTTTTGTAAAAATAATATCCGAGTAATTGTTTGTTATTTGGTATGTTATTTTCTCCTTAGTCAACGTTAGTTTTTTGGAGTTTCCTTTGTTGTAGATGCAGTTTGCGTTTCTTTAGATGTGACTATTTTTGGTATGCCCTTGATATACTTGATGGTAAGACCACTTTCTCCGTTTGAAGTGCGTTGCAGAAGCTCTTCTTTTAAATTTTGAAGGTATTTCCGTTGATATGGAGTTTGGTCCGAGAATATTTTGATGTGTTCCTCGTCAATCTGATTCCTATTACGTAGTATACTTTTTGCTGTGTCTTCAGACGAGAAACATACTTTTATTGCACGAGATTTCTCTGATTTATATTTTCCCAGACGGAATATTTTAGTAGGTTTAGGGCAGCCATTATATATTAGCCCAGTTATACGCAGTATTTCTGCCCTTTCGTAATCTTGTCGATTGGTTGCAGTATCATTCTGGGATTCAGGAATTCCAACAACTACGATATTTTTGGCTCTGAAGCTTCGTTCTTCGATTTCGGTGAAGATTTCATCATGTGTGGTAATTGTTTGGACAGAAGATGAAGGTGGTATATTTTTCAAGCTATTGACATCGGCTTCAAGAACCTCCACTTTTTTTCGGTATTTTCGGCAACAACAGACAATTTTGAGAGTTGGTCTTTTAAATTATTATTTTCCAAGATAATATTTTGCATAGTACAGCTGATATTACTGACCTCAAATTTTATAGCAGCAACATCTAGAGAAAGCTTATTTATCTATATAAAGCAGAAGACATCAATGCAAAAGTACGGTTTAGTTGTTCTAGCAGGAAGATACTTCTAGAGACAGCACGCGACAGAACGGAAAGATAGTTTCGGGGTTCTTTTTAAGAATTAATCTTGGTTTAAGTCCTTGGCAGAAACACCTTCTTCTTGTGTCTCTTCATCACCGAAGGTTCGGCAGTCATCCTACAATTTTTTTCCTTATCCTGAGCCAATCTGATCTTGTCTTCTGCTTTCTTAACATGACAGAAATATGAGGTAACCGAATATGTGAAGTCGAGGCTGGATTTCATGACATTCTCAAAGCCAACCATCGTGGAACTACTCCTGTTCTGATTGGATCTGCTTAAGCATATAAGTACTCACAAATGACCACTTTGACCAGTTGTGGCTTTTGGGAAAATACAATCAGTAACCAATGCGTGTGGGGTTTCCACCCTAGGTTTTGTTGATCTTTGTTCGATGCCATTTAGAGAGAAAATGCTTACTATGTCGTTCTGCCTAGCCTTGTTTCCAACTATATTAGGGTCAGCTTCCATTCTAACCAGATAAGGCTGAATACCAGTATTTTACACGGAGCAACTGCCATCAGACCTCCACAACTGTGTTGAATGCAATGCTGATATCCTAATGATAGACCGGTTGTTAAACTTTCGGGCTTCTGACACCCGAGACCGACCGTTTAACGTTCTTTCCGAGGTACGAATGCTTAGTAGTCTATATTCAAATGTAAGGTCTTTTCATATGACTATTTTATTTAAATTGTTACAAAGATCAAGTTAGAAAAGTCCTTCAAAGAATATTAAAACAATTTCACTTACTATTGCACCTGTAGAAGTACCCAACAATAAACACACAGATGGCAAGAGCGAAGAAGTTCTGGTTCAAAGCATTGAAGATGGCTGACTCGAAGGCTGAAGCCTCGCGGTGGTGGAGGTCCCAGCCCATAAGGACTGTACCCATTGCGATGGGAATCGAGGAGATGAAGAGGAGCTTCATCAGCTGAAAATAATAAAAACGTATTGTTATGTGTGCGTTGCAGGTATTCTAGCTATTTTTGCTAGCACCATTGAAGAGTCACTTCTGCAGTTGCAAAACGGGATAAAAGCAATAAAAATTCTGAACTGCATATTAGTTGCAACCCTTTAAAGCGCAGTTCAGACTACGCTATAATGTATAGCACATAGCAAATAATGTATAGTACATAGCAAATATTGTATAGCACAACAATATCGTTCAGCATACATTTTATATGGACACGTTCACTCAACGCTGTGCTATAAAGTTTTGGCTAGCTGTACGCGACAAACTTAAGGGGACTACAGGAGCTAACAGCATGTTTTATAATGCCTTAAAGTATATGATCCACTGCAGTAAAAAAAACAGAAAAAAGTATGATATTCTACAGGATATATGCTAGTTCAACTCAACTCAAACTCAAAACTCGTTTATTCAAAGTAGACTAGTATTACTTAGTTCTTTTTGAACGTCATATATACATAAGATTGCCCTCAAAGCGCCCACCCTTCACCGCTTCCTAGTGTTTATGCTGTGAAGAAGAAACGGCGTAAGAAACTCCCCAGCAACACAGTTCAGTCTGTCAAGTGAATAATTAAATGAGTCTATACACAAAAAAGTAAAAAAGTTCGATAGTGTGTTGAAAACATAATGCTACAAATTTGATACGATAGAAAAAAATCACAAAGATACCTCTAAACATTTCTTTTAACTATTAAAAATCATGCTAATATACAGATTTTTTGTCAAATTATTCTTCAAGCAACATAGTAACGTAATAGTGTTTTAATTTTTTAGTCCAATCAATAGATTTTTTGTAAATCGCGTATTCTTATTTCTGAGCATAATACGTACGCATGTGTGCGTAAACGCCTGTGTACCGACAGTGCCGGCCGAGACCTGATGCTATACATTATTTGTAAATGTGTGCGTGCGTCACTCAAGGTCACTTAGCTCTTGTAGTCCTCTTAAGTGATTTTCAGAGCTATTTCGTACGATTGTCCGGTCCCCGCCGCGCCTCACTTCCACCCCGTCCGTCGCCCGACGGATAATCGTCAAATATCTTGCTATACATAGTATAGTCTCGTGTAGTGCCGGACTTAAAGAATAGCTCTACCCCATATCTTTCCATGAGTGTCGTAAAAAGCGACTAAGGGATTCAGTAGGGGATGGGCAGCAGCGTTCTCTGAGTACTTTAACAACCATACTGCGCTCGCCAACCCGCCTGCCAAGCGTGGCGATTATGTTAAATGATGGAATCAGGCGTTACTTTGCGGAAATCCATGACATACAGAAATGCAAATAAAATATCTAGCTTTAATTCCGCTGAACAAGATCGCTAGTTTGGATGCAGTATGCAGCACCACCCTCCCGCCCACAAGTTTATGCACATGCAGAAATAGTGAAAAAATAATGCATATATGTTGACTCCTCGACCGCTAGTACGCGATTCGCGTCCTAGCGGTCGAGGAGTCAACATATCCTGAGGATGCCCCGTGCAGGGGCGAAACACGTGTCGTGTATTGGTTTGGTTGCATGTTGCATTATTTTTTCACTATTTCTGCATGTGCATAAACTTGTGGGCGGGAGGGTGGTGCTGCATACTGCATCCAAACTAGCGATCTTGTTCAGTGGAATTAAAGCTAGATATTTTATTTGCATTTCTGTGTGGCGATTATGGCAAACCCCCCCAACATGGAGCACAGGAACGGTGAATGTGGCGATGTTTGGGGGAGGCCTATGTCCAGCAGTGGACGTCTTTCGGCTGAATGATGATGATGATGATGAATAACTAGATGAACTTACAATAGAGTCTCTCAGGTCCCATTTGTTCTGTTGCGCCTTATGATAGAAGTAAGCAGTCAGTACTCCAAGATGGTACCCAGCCCAGTTGCCTTGAGCCGAAACATACGCATGGTAGAACGTGTCATTGTACCCGAATATATCTCTTATCGACCTGCAAATAAAGTTAAAATTTTAGTAACTAGAATTCTGTCGCATGAGATGTTCTGGTTTGGTTGGGTAAAGTTAGAGGATATTTTGGATATCGAAGTCACGTCCAGAAATAATGTGTGTCACGATTTCTATTATGGGATAAGCAGAGTTTCAAGTACTGTAGTGCATATTCGTGCGAAATAGTGTTGATTGTTGAAGTATGAGGGTGACTTATTAGATTGTTCGGAAAGTAGTTTCGTTTTAATTGAATTTTAAGTCGAACCTTTTCTAAATTTAGGCGTTTCAAATGATCGTGAACGGTCGAATTTGATAAATTTTATCTCTCAGCGATCTTATGAGTTGTTATTCGCCGGTTTGCATCAATTAATGCGTTTAATGTGTCTTCATCAGTTTCAACTGGCCTAAAGAACGTGGTGCATTTTCAACACAAAAATTGCCGGATCTTAATTTTGCAAACCAGTTGTAGCACTGACGTTCTGTCAAGAGATATTTTCCATACACATCGGATATTTTTTTTCTTGCTTGAATAGCATTTTTACCTTTCCGATGGTAAAAAAGTAAAATATGCCGAAAATGCTGCTTTTCACTTGCCATATTGGAAATGGTACCAACCAAAAACTACTGCGTAGAATTAATCAATTTTTTTCCCAAGCAAGCCTTGCTATATCAACTATCAAAATAATAATGATAATGCGGCTTAAATGTGAAGTTGGCTGTGAAAAAACATAATTAAGTCATCTGTTGGGAAAAAACGAAATGACTTTCCGAACAATCTATTATATGACATGTTGTATATTTAGATAACATTTTATTCATTAAAAATACATATACACTTCTGGACACATCTATTGGCCCACCTTGTATTTTCAGTTTCGTTTGGTCCTAGCTAAAATTTTATATTAGGTCGAGCAAAAAGTTTTTATGTTGTTTTGAACCTGGCAGATTCACAATTTCATTCAATAGTCTTTTTTTGAATTCCGAACACAGAATTTAAAGAAACAAAAGACAATTTGGAGCCTGTTTGTTGATATCAAACAATCGAATACTAAGAAAACTTGGTTTTATTGGTTTACTTGGATTTAATTCTGGAAAAAGTGATTGATATCTTTGGTTTTGCAACAAACATTACTTATTCTTAACATTAAGGTGAGGTTCTATCAATAATCTATGGATACTTCACCTGAAGTCGCCGCCCAAGCTGTGGCACTTATTCAAGCCGGACACAGCCAAAGAAACGTGAGTGCTCAACTTAATTTAAGTCGATCTGCGGTCCGAAATGTTTATCGGAGGTACCTAGAGACTGGCGGCTTTGTTCGTCGCCAAGGAAGGCCACGATCTCGGGTCACAACTGAAAGGCAGGATCGATTCATCGTGACGACCAGCTTGAGAAATCGTCACCTTACCTCCATTGAGATACAAAACCAACTTCGCGACTTCCACGGAGTATCTGTGAGCGCTCGAACTGTTCTGAGAAGGTTAAAAGAACGCGATATGGTACCACACAAGCCAGCTAATGGGCCCAAACTAACGCGAGCCCACCGAACAGCGCGCCTTCATTTCGCACGCAGTCATTTAAATTGGACACAGCAAGATTGGAGCCGTGTTCTCTTTTCTGATGAGTCTAAAATTGTGTTACATGGCAATGATGGAAGGAAGAAGGTCTACCGACGTAAGGGAGAGCGTTTCGCACAATGCTGCTTTGAAGAGAGGGTTGCTTATGGCGGTGGCTCATGGACTGTCTGGGGCGGTATATCCGCGAGCGGCAAAACTCAACTTGAGGTTGTTACAGGACCATGGCTGCCAACATTAAATGCTGAAAGGTACATTCGTGAGTGCTTAGAACCTCACGTGATACCATACGCGGACTATGTGGGCCCAAATTTCCTTTTTATGCATGATAATGCAAGAGCCCATGCGGCCGGCATCGTCAGGGAATATCTTCGGGATGTGAACATCACAGTTATGGACTGGCCAGCCAGAAGCCCAGACATGAACCCCATTGAGCACATGTGGGACGAGCTAAAAAGACGTGTTAGGGCTCGTCAGCCAGTTGCCCAGACGATGCAGGAGTTGAAAACTGCCATAGAAGAGGAATGGGAGATGATCCCTCAAAATTTCATAGAGCGGTTGATAAACTCTATGCCTGATCGTATGAGAGCTGTGGTAGATGCCCATGGAGGCAACACGCGTTATTAAATTAAACCTTTATTTGATAAAACATGTTTTTTATTCAAAAATCAATTGCCTTTAAAAAGGCGCATGTCCGACTTGTTAGGCGTAGCTCCATGTCGTATGGTATTCTGAATTCAAATTTAAAACAATACGATCGAAAAAGATGGTAAAATGTATCAGGTTTAAAACTGCATCAACAGTTTTTGTTCAATCTAGCAATCATATTTCGGTAGGGGCCATCGAAACCTAAACTCTAAGTTGGGCCAATAGATGTGTCCAGAAGTGTATATTATATTTTTAAATACATACATGACATCACGCTTGAATTGCCCGAAAGGTTGGGCAGAGGTGTATAGTACCCTCATTTCGTCGTTATGTTTAAATCTCATGTAATAGTACCAAGCCAATTGCTATAAGGTTGCAATTAAGTTTTAGTTTAAGTACACTAAATCTGAAACTAGTTTGTTCAGAATCACTAGGAGAATTGGCATAGTTTTAATACCACGTTAAGAGCTCAAACACACCACGTTTTTGTCAGGCGCCGTCGACACGCGTTCGCTATCGCGCGTTGCCGGCGCTGCTAAACTTGAAATAGGCAGATTACTTGCGATTGCATCGCTGCAAACTCACGAGAAACGCGCTATAGACGCGCGTGAGCAACTCTCCTTGGATTAAAACGCGCTGTACGTATGTGTTTGCAGCTAAAGAGACGCGCTGTGCCAGCGCGTCTGTATCGATGCAACTCCGCGCTACGAGCGTGTCGACAGCTCGCGAAAAAGTCGTCGTCTGCATACTACCATTTTATGAACGTGTGAATAGGTAAATTGGTTGCGATAACATCGCGTTTGCAGCGCGTTATAGTTGCGTGCGACGCGCGTCGACAGCGCCGGAAAAAAACGTGGTGTGGAAGAGCCCTAAATCTTGCATTTTTTTTTTTCATAAATTCTAGTTTTTGTTTAAATAGGTTTCTATGCATAACAGTGGACGGGAATAGACACCTTGACGCTTGAGACGGTCCGCTAGGTCAGTTTCCGTGTATTAGACAACCCCTGCATAGCACATCTCACACTCTACTGGGGAACTTAACGCAACATAAACTAAGGTGCGACTTGGAGGTTTATAAAAAAAAAACATACTCCGGTAATTCTGATTAAAATCTTGTTGGGATGTCTCAGTTTTTGTGTATAATAAAAATAGTATATATAGGTTTTTGCCCTGTTCAATTTGTCAGTAACAGCTCGGAGTTTGGATTTGTGCCCAGTAGATGTCAATAGGCTCGCCCCCTATTACATGTGACTTAAACATAACGGGAAAATGAGGGTGTTCTATACATTTCTGCTCAACATTTCGGCGAAAACAGACGCAATGTTATGTTAAAATTTCCTTCCAGAATAACTCCACAGCATTACTCGACCCGGGAATGTCACCCCGGAGTCTACTACAAATTAGATTTTTAATGGGTCTTCTGCTAAACATAGGTTACTTAATTCCTCTCTCGCGGGTGCCGTAAGGGATGAAATCATTAACAATCATTGCACCCGTAACATGTTTTAACCCGGACGGAACTGGACGATAATGTTTTGAAACATCGTTTCATAGTAGTTGCTCGCAAAAGTGCATACGTTAGGGCGTGACGGGGATGGGACGAACAAAATATCGTCGACGATGATGTTTACCGTACCGCGCCTCAACTGTTCCACGTCCGTCATTAGCTAGCCATACACGCACGGATTTAACCGACAGGCGCATCTCGAATCCGATCCGTGATTTCGCCACACACGTACAAATTTGCCCGCCAGGCGCGACTCAGATCGGATCCATGATTTCGTCTCCGGGCATCAGTTCAGATCGACTTTATTGTCGCTAAATGCCATTTGAAAGGCGTGCACACTACCAAAGCATTAGTGCGCGACTGGGGCGCAATTCGGCGGGCACATCCGTCGCTACGCACACACACACAGTTAGTACTCGGATCTGCCTTCCCCCTATCCGAGCCGGTCGGTTTGAGGACGAGCAGCGGACAGGTAGCCAGCGGGCATATCCGTGTCTGTTCTCACCATACACACACGGATCTGCCCGCCAGGCAAGTCTTTTTGACAGATCCGGCGGGCATATCCGTGCGTGTATGGCTAAATATTGTTTCCGCTGCGTATGCATGCACATTCACTCCGGAGATTTAGTAGTGACGAGGGTGTCGCTCGTATTGATCAAGAAAACAAAATGAATGACAAAAAAAAGTTAGTTTTGAGTCACTAGCGATGCGTATATACACCCGTCCTTGTTTTTATAAAGCCGGGTCCACTGCGCCGTGTTTTCGTGTTTGCAAACAGGATAACATTGTTTGCTAACCGAATAGGGGCGTGGCCTAACAGTTTTGTTAGCAAAAACATAATAACATGTTAGAAAATTGGCGCTGCGGACCCGGCTTGACACTCCGTCCCGTCTCTGTTTCGTCCACGTTCTAGCCCCGTTTTGTATGCAGTACCTTTACTAAACTATCCATCTATTAGGCTAAGCGTATGCTGAGACGCAGGTGACACAGGTGCACGCAGCGCAGCGCAGAGCAAATTTTGTAATGTATGAACGTACTCAGAGCTGCGTACGCTGCGGCGCAGACGCGTGCGACGCAGGTATGCGTCTGCCCTACTCTGCGACTCGTTGTAGTGCCGGCACAGATTTCTGCGCGACGCGTGCATGTCGACATGTATTTTTTACCGCTAATTCGAATTTTATTGCAATGACAGAACATTTAATTGAATTTGTGCGTTGTGAACCTTGTTTGTATGATACTAATCATCCAGACTATTAAAAAAAACGTTCGTCAACTCGAACGCGTCTATTCTTTGTACTAGTTGAAACTCGAATGTGTCTGCGAGCTGCGTCGCAGCATGCGGTCGTGGCCTATGTCTGCCTCGCCTGCCCTGCGCGGCAAAATCTGTACTGTGTTGCGCTGCGTCACCTGCGTCTCAGCATACGCTTAGCCTTATGCCAGAAAACTGCTACATACAAAATAGAAAAAGAAATTATTTAAAATTACTAATTTTTACTTACTCTGGGAATATGCTGACTCTAATTGGGAGAAGATTCATAAAGTAGCTCTGGAGGAATGGTATAAGAAGACTGATGATCATAACTGCTGTTAAAACGGGGACTCCACTCCTGGGCCACCTCCAAATGATAAGCAGGATTATCAGGGTTACGAGGAAGAGCTGGGTGTCGGTGCCGAGATACCTGTAAGTGAGAAAAAAATTATATAAAGAAGGTTTCAAATAGTTTTGTGAAAGAAAACATATCATCGAGGTTTTCAAAACGACAACTTCGACTTTATCCCCATCTGGGGACGAGCTAGAATATAAAACTTGTTCATACGCTGGCTATAGACACGAGTTGTAAGATTCAACAAAACTCAGCACGCTTGGTGCTAGGATCTATACGGTCCGCCTTGCTAGCAGCAAAAGAAAAATCTTGTCTTGTAACTGGTTAGAAAAAGTTACAAATAAGGAAAAATCATTCTTCTCTCACAACTAGTTACCAAACAGCGGAAGAAAAATCTTCTCTTGTAACTGGTTTGGTAAGTTAAGTTACCAAAGTGGACGAAGGGCATATCCTTACATGCCCTTTAAAATAAGGTTGAGCTACACGATGGCTGATGCATGCGTACCGTCAGTTGGAACAGGTCAACTCAAACCTGCTATGGCTCTTTCCTCAAAAGGCAATTTCAGACGTTGCTACATTGCTACACTTGCATTGTTTTTATACTACAATGTAACCTTAAAAGAGACCTTGACCTCTGAGTTTGTTTCAGCTTTTCTTCTCAGAGTTTTATTTTATTTATTTATTTATTTAAATGCCTTAAACTATCATTACAGGTCTATAACCTAATGCAATAGCCAAGTCACACACACAAAACTAAAATTAAAACACCAAATACATCTCAAGATCATTGTTTGTAACACAGTGTAACAGTAGCGAAGGGTGAATTTTCTTAAAAGGGAAGCCGGACCAATTATTTATTTAAATGATAATTGAAAATAATAGATACTAGTATTTTCCATATTTCGAAAGGGAAGCCGATAGGAATCGAGTTGTGTGGAGCCTTCGCCACTGCAGTGTAAACAATAGTACTTTTGCGAATTCACCCCAGTGACATGTAAATATATCAATTTCGATGTGAATGTAATTAATGGTGCAAATAGCTCGAGTCAGTCAGGGTTATGAGAGGTTAGCTACTCGTAAAAGAGTTAGTCAGATAGGAAATCCCGGCGCCATTTAGTCTTAAAACAACCTATAAAGGACAATGGGACAAAACGTCCCCAGTAGTGTAGCACTTTCTTACCTATTGTATATGAAAGACCTTATTAATCTCTTAATTTTATTGTATGACAGCTCATCTGTAAAATGTATAGTTTAATAGTTATTTAGCATGTAAGTAACAAAAATTACCTTTAAAAATGCTTATATTATTACTTCAATATGAATATAATTATTTTAGTTAGTGATAAGGGGTTATTTGAGGAGCTCCAAAGCTAGTGTAACAATAGTTCAATGTGGGAAAGAGATAACGAGAGGCGCACGCGTCCAGAGGCGACACGCGGCGCGTGGCCACAGGCGCGGCCCTAGGCAGCGGTTACCATTTTCAAACGTAATATCACCCGACAGGGTTTACATTAGCTGCGCATCGTACTCAGAATTGCATCCCCGACGAACAGTTCGGTTTTCGAACCAAGCACTGTTGCAGTCGACAATTGCACCGCATAGTCGCTCCCGCTTCATGCGCTCGTACAAAACGGGCATGCTATTCTTCGACGTAGCAAAAGCCTTCGACAAAAACTGGCACAACGGTTTATTACACAAACTCGTACAGTCTCGTGCTCATCATTCGAGACTTTCTTTCGGATCGCTCCTTCCGCTATCGCCTAGAAGGCACCTTCTCGTCTCCTCGCCCTATCCGCGCCGGAGTTGTGTAGTGATATCGCCCCTTCTGTTCACGCTGTATACCAGCGACATTCCCAAATGTGGATTCGCCAAGTTGGCTCTCTTCGCCGACGACACGGCCATCTACTTTTCCGGCAGGAGTCTCGACAGTATCACTCGAACCCTTCAAACCGCAACTAGCGCCGTCGGGGTCTGGTTCCGGAAATGGAGAATAGAGGAGAATCCGAAAAGAGCGCAGCCGTTCTTTTCGAGAGATACGGTGATTCCCACACCCACATCCGTCCCGTCCTCATGTTCGGGCAAATTATAATACTCTTCATTTAGGAGTTTTTGATTCATTGACTTTATAAACGGTTTATTTTGAATATAATGACTAATTCTAGTCAGTATAGCATTTATTTTTCAGCCAATAATTGATTTAAAATGAGGAAATAATAAAAATTAAATATCATTTTTATTTTATTTCAAACCGATTTCATTCATTCCTTCACTCATTCTCGACTATTCATTCGTTCGTTCATTCATTCAAACTCACTCTGTAGTGCTACAAGGGTGGGGACGGGGTCCATACATTTTGTCCCATTGTCCTTTGACTTGTAAAAGAGTTTGTATCAGATTTATTTACAGAAATACAAATAATTTATTCCTTTCGCTTCGTCCACGTTCAATCTTGTCATACACCGGTTGACGGTGCACTACGCAACTGTATTTTTGAAAAACAACAACTTTTTTAGGGATGCCCGTTGTTTGTCCGAAGTATTTATACCGAATTTCATTACGCCGACAACGATTCGCCGAAGCAATGTTTTTACTTTTTTGATTTCGCCGAATAATTATTAGCAACAATGATTGGTTGGCCAAAAAATCATTCAGTTGTTTAATTTGGTCACACTGGTCACACAACTCAGCGCACCCCGACTACATGCGGTCAGACTCTGTCCTACCCCTAGAGTGTTATTTAAAAGCGTGGAGCCTCCTGGAGTCTTCTGGCGGAGCAAACCCAGAAACACTTGCATGCTTGTTTGCATGATGGGAAAATGAGCCATCTAATGAATAAAAAGTGGCCAATAATGCAGTTGACTAATGAAACACTGGACAGCAGACTAGTTGGCGTAACAAAAATTTACAAAGTAAAATTAGGGACTATAATCGTTTGGCGTTTTAATTATTCAGCGAAATGAAAAGTGGCGAAAGATTTTCGGCCAGATAAGATTCGGCTAAACATATTTCGGTATTCCAACAAAGAACCCTTTTAAAGTATTTCTTAATTAAAACCCTATTAAAGAAATAAACTAAACACAACTATTGTCACCAGCAACTATGTCAAGGAGAACCCATTATTTTTATTACTCTAGACCTGAGCACGTTTAAAAGATCAAGATACCCTCTTTCTAAAAATTTCTCAACTGCAATTACGACTGGTACTAAGACAATATTTACACTGAATTACTTACTTACGCAATCTAAAGTAAACCTTGTGATTTTCGCAATAAGACTCATTTTGTCTTTACTTAATGTGTGATCTTAAATATTTGTCGTACTAAGAAAAACTAATGTTGAAGCAATGTTTGGAGGTCAGGGGAGTGATGGAAAGCGGATCAGCCTTCGTAGAGTTGGTAATAGAAAAATGTTAGGTAAAAATAAAACAAAATATTAGTAATTTAGGCAATGATTTGTCTAAATTTTGCGTAAGGGAGTTACGTAGATGTTTGTTGAGAGAAACGGTTCTTTCTTGTTTTTTTTTAAGAAATATTTTAGCTCGACTGGTATTTACAAGGTGTTAACGAATTTGTGTAATTCCTTTAAACCGCGTAATCTACTGGTGCACAGATTAAAACAAAATAAGTTGTTTTGAAAAAAAAAAAACAAAAACAATATTTTTTTTAAACTTTCTTTTCTATTTCTGCGTTATTTTAGAGCCCCGAGTTAACTGATTACAAAGAGCGATATTGCGCTAGTCGTGCCCGCCAGCTGTGTCGCCGTGCATTCATTCATGCATCAAAATGTCCACTCAAATAATAATTTTGGGATTGTTTTTTATTGAATCTTTATTAGGTGGTCTAGATAGGAATACATCAAAATAGGGCAAGGAAATAAAAAATATCAACCTTACGTGGTCCGTCTACACCAGTAGTAGATCATTTGGTTTTTATTAAGGAATTACGCGAATTCGTTTACACCTTGTATACAAGGTGTAACATAAATAAGTGATACTAGTAGTAGTACGATATTAGTGATATATTTATTGGACGATGTTTTCTTTGCAATGTACCCACAAACTTAGATTTGATTCAAATCTGGACTATTTGCAGACCACTCTAACACCGACACTACAATAATTCAAACCAAAGAAACAACGTTGAAGCATTTTTAAGAGACTAATTAGTGTCGATGTTAGAGTGGCCTGCAAATAGTCCACATTTGAATGAAATCTAAGTGGTACATTGCAAAGAAAACATTGTCCAATAAACATATCACTAATATCGTACTACTACTAGTATCATACTACAACGACTTTAAGACGCATCTGTAGAAGCTTGGAGAAAAATTCCCTGGAAATGTACGAAACATTGATAGAATCAATGCCAAGTCGTTGTAGAGCTGTAATCAACAGCAGAGGCTTCCCAACCAAACATTAATTATTTATTATAAAATGTTTGTACCATTTAACTTCATTATTTATTGTTTCGTTACCTTTGTTCATATTTATGCTAATGTTTTTTTTTCTGTTTCTAATTAGTTGTCCACCTTAGTACGTTGTGCTGCTTCATTTCATTTTATAAAGTATTCTAGTTTTTACTTAAACGGTTGTATGATACTTCCAAAACTGGCATAGTAATACTTCATAATGTGGATACATTATAGATAAATAGGTATAAGCCCTCTATGATACGTAAAACATTAATTATCAAGTTAAATTGTACTAAAAATAAAAGTCAAACTTGGTGTTTCTAATTATATGTCCACCACTGTATATACTACTGTACTCGTTTTGTTTTACACTAAAATAAATGATTCTGTTGGTTATTTTCCAAAAACCTCTTGTTTTACTTCATAGAGTACCCGTAATAATGAATAACGTTTGAATATTTGAAATACCTTAACATTTTTTAACAAATCATTGTTCTCCTCGGTTGTTGAACATTATGGTAGTTTTAGATTGTTTTTATTTTTGTCTTATTACTTGACGGCAGTTGTATAGTTTGAGTTTTCATCATCATAATTGTAGTTATAAAACCTTAAGCACGGTAATTATAGACACAATAGATAAGACAATTAAGTGTCGTCCTTGGACGACGTTCTTAACTTTGGGATGATGATAATGACGTTCTTAATTTTTGTTCACGTTTTTCAAATGTTCACAGTTGTTCTATCACTTTCCGCAAAAGTTAATAGCAATAGGACCAACCTATCATTAAGCTAATTCGGTCTCTAAACTTTTCTATAGCTAACATTTGCATTTCACCAACATACCTATAGTGATAATGACAAGATTATTGAACACATAAATGTCATGTTTCTAGGTCACATTTGGTTTATCTGGTCAATAGTTACGGACTACATTATTGATAAAGAGCCCCTAAGAAAAATAACGTTGTTTTTTTATTTAATCTATCTATCCTCAGCTGCATTCAGCTGTGTTAAATATTTTAGTTCATGAGTCACCGATTAGACGCACCGTTTTCTGAATTCGTAACTAAAGAATATTTAAAAGGACTAAAATAAAAACCTGAATTAAAAATTTACGTTTTATATCATACACAATTCCTATATACATTATTCTTATAATATTTACACAAACAATATTTACATAACTACAAATAAAAGTATATACAAATAAAAATAAAAAAATATCCTAATAAAACTATAAAATAATTAAAAATGAAGTATCGTAACTTTGAAATTTCAACACTTGGTTATAAACAGTCATCAGTGATACTTTAAGTGGCCCGCGGATTAATACCCCTTTCCGACTAACCTTGTATAAATATTTGGAAATTCTAGACAAATATGTAAAGTGATAAAAAAGTGGCTTATTAGATTTTCACATTAAAAACAATTTGGGTTATACTAATAGGCCCTTTACCGTTCTACTTCATCGCGATTGCATCAAACCTTACAATTTCATGGACAAAGCGAACAAATTGCCACATTTAGAGTTCACGCGTCTCTGATTAACATAAGCGGTTTCCTTTTCCTTTAGAATTAATTGTTTGTTTGAAGTTATAATTGTTTTATTATTGTTTGAGTTCAATGACCGAATTTTTCAATGGGTTCCGGAGTCATCAACCCTTATAGTTTCGCCATGTCCGTCCGTCCGTCCGTCCGCATCTTAGCTCAGAGACTCTTAGTACTGGAAAGCTATAATTTGGCATGGATATACATATAAATCACGTCGACAAAGTGGTAAAATAAAACCATGAAAATATTTTTTTTGAGGGTGCCTCCTGTACATCTAAAGTGGGGATGTTTTTTTTTCTCGTCTACCCCATCGTGTGGGATGTTGTTGGATAGGTCTTTCAAAAATATTGTGGGTTTGTGAAAACAATTTTTCGATTAAGGAATCCGTTTCTGAAATATTAAGCTTTAAAGTGCTAATTTTTGTTAGGGTCAAGCCCTCCCCCCCCCCCCCCCCCTGCCAGCTAAACGGTTAGTTTTGGATATGTGAAAAAAATCACGGTAGTAGTATATACAAAGAAGTTAAAAGGAAAACTATCACAGCTAAGTAGGCTTTACAAGTTTACGAGTAATAGTCGATCAACGGGAAAAGTAAAAATTAATAAAAATTCCATTGAAAAATCATGAAGCCCTCTTCTTAGTCCGCGTTATTGTGCAACTAAGGAATCCTATTACTGCGTGTGGCCCAACACGTACTTGGCCGGTTTTTTATTTCTGTAAATAAATCTGTTACCGACACTTTTACATGTCAATGTAATGTTTTTTTTAGACCGGCAGCGTATTATTAGATTTTTTTTTGTAGAATTACTGACGCATACGCAAAGACTCTTTGCGCATATACCGGCAGATTTTTTAATCGCCATTCAAATGTTGTGTAGAGCTTCATTAAAAGGAATGATTATTGAAAAAAAAAAATAGGCATATCCTCTCACTCTGATGCAAGGTCGGCCCTACCATAGGGCGAACGGGAGTGAATCGCAGCGCTCAATTTGTTCCACTGCAGTTCAAGGCAGTTTAAATGGTAAGAGAGTCCCTTTCTCTGATTCTGTGCATGAGCGACAAGCGTAGTATTTAAAGTTTGACTAAGTAACCACGCTAATAAATTTTTCCTGGAAAATTATTTTATTATGAAAATTTCACCTACCTATTTCTATCCTAAAATGGAATATTAGAATGATACCTAATGCCTAGAATAATTTTGGACGGTGATTAAAAAATCACGCTGTGTTTTGTACTAGAGCCAGCAGCGGCAGTAGGAAAATTCTGCCAGTGTGCGGGGTCTAATATAAAATGCATGAGTAGAGTTGTGGTATAGTTGTAAAAAACCCGTTAGCTACCGTTAATTAACCAAATTTATGGTTAGCTATCTATAAAATGCAGTTATTAACGGTTAATTATCCGACTACGACAACGAAAAGGGGTAAACATTTTACGGTACGTTTTTTTTTATTGTGTAGTCAACTCCTATGTGAAGTGATTAATCGATATCCGAAGGATAAAGATTTCATTTAAGATTTCATAAATCATACACATTTAAAGCGACATTATATACCTACATAACCCAGCTTTAAATATGAGTAAATTAACGTAAACGTAAATAATTTAACGAAATAGTTTACTCAACATGAATGTTAAACGCACATCGGCTGCCTTACTCGCTCTTTCCCGCTATACCAGCCGCGATCGCCCGCCGTGTCAGCCGTGTGTCGGCTGGGCACGGGCCACTTCGTCCCCCGCCGCCCGCCCCCTTTCCGTCAGTTGAAGCTGTCATCATCGCGCAACTCGCGATACACATTTCAAGCCACTAGCGGCATATAGCAGTGGTATTTAACCGTAAAAAGCAAAAATGCGGTTAAATAACCGTTAATAACGAAAAATGCATTTTTAACCGCTTGGTTAAAATCGTTAATAACCGGCTTCGCATCTATTGTGCGTCAGAAATTTCTGTCAGAAAATTTCTGGCGCGTGCGCGTACACCCTCTGCGCATAAATTTTGTACTTGAGCCAACAGGCTGTCGGATCCGGAAAATTCTGACATTGAAAGTGGTCTACTATAGAATGTATGAGCAGAGTCACGCATCAGAAATTTTCTAACACTGACGCACAACTCTACTCATGCATTTTATATTAGATCCCGCCACTGTCAGAATTTTCCTGCTGACTGACTAGCACGAAAAAACATAATAAATAGGTTTTTTTTTCGTGTCAAGACGATCTATTTAAGAATACACCAAGCTGTAGTGAAAAGATTAGCCACTAAACAAAGATCTTTTCGCCACAGCATGAACTACGGACCGCCCATTAATCGCTATACTAATAGCAATGTTTCTTGTTTGTTTTGTGTAAAATAAACATTGGTATTGTATGTATCGACGCGAGAGAAAAATTATTCAAGGACTTGTCGCAACGAATGCGTTCTGGGTCCTGCGGTCCGGTCGACTAGAACGCTGCCCGCACCTTATGTGAACTTCAGGTCAGCGATCCGGGCACGGCAACCGGTCAGCGATCTGACGGGTAGGGCAAACAGCGGCCATTTTGTATTTGATTGCGTGTTTGTATCGATGTTTTGTGTTCGATAAACATCGAGTATCGATGTTCAGCTATCGATGTCATCATTGATGTTTTTGCAACATCGATCACCCCTAGTTGAACTGCCCGGAACGCCGCCTGTCGCCCACTGCCCGCAACCGGGCAGCCCTTCCGCGTCCTTCCCACCGCGACCGCCTGACCTGTGCGTTCCCTACGTTCTTTGCTTGTGCTCGCATAGTCAGAACGTAATTGCATAAATATATATGAAATACAAATGATGTTCACATAGGATGCGGGCTGCGTTCAATTTGACCGGACCGTAGGACGCAGAACGCATCCAGTGTGACAAGTCATGGTGATCATGATGCCTAGAATAGCAGTAACCACTTACCAAGCTTGAGGTAGACATAGATGCTCAAACGGGAACAGATTTGGACTCAGAATCACTAACTGCCACCAGTTCATCCTGCACATGTCTCTTTCTCTCCTCACCACTGCATCCCACATAGGTCCAGAGCCCAGGTGAGGTACCCAGGTCATGGCTAGACCCATCACTACTAAGACTGCTGGCATTAACCTGGAAAAGAATGATGGTGTTATTTGGAGTGTAGTATTTTTTGAACCACTATCGAAAGAATATTAATCAGGCTACATTGATATCAGTTGTCTAGGTTTTTTTTTTTGGGCAATTTCCTTTCCTAATATTCAAAGTACTATCCTTCCATGATACCGTATCTTTGGACATGCGGTATACTACCAATTCAGATGTAGATTGTGATGTTAAAAATTGAATCCCATAGTAAACTCGGACACACCCTCAGGGACAAACAGAGTGGACTAAAACAAAAACCATGCGACATTTCTGTTCAGTTCCCTATATCTTCAAAAGATCTCTTACCTGAGCCACCTGTTCACAAGAGCCATAGGAACAGTCTTCAGCGTAAAAGGATGAGTCTCAGCATACACCAGCATCTTGTAAGCCATGAGGAACCCTCCCATCACGAAGAAGATCTGGACTATCACGCGAGCGTTGAAGAGCAGGGACTTGAAAAAGTCGTCGTAGGACTGGAAAGAGAAATAAAATTAATATTCTTCATTTTAGAGTGATGACAAAGAACGAAAAGCAAGTGACTAAGAGAGTGATGAATATAAAAAAATTAACATAAAAACATATGATCAAGGGACGTTTTTAAGAATATTAGCAGAACCAACATCTGATGCTGCAAAATTTGTGATTGAAAATATGATTTTGCATCAATGATTCTTTCCCGTACTTTTAAATAAGTCATGTTTATGTTGGATATTAAGTTTAGGTAACGTTGGGGCTTTTTTATTCTCAGATACAAATGCATGTAAATAAATTGAAAAAAAAAAGTTGGTTGATGGAGGGGAATAGGGACCAAAGAAAAGATGGATGGATTGTGTGACGAGATGATATGAATGAAAAGGAAGTAAATGATAGCGGGACGGCTGATAGAGAACAATGGAAGAAGAAAACATTATGCGTAGACGACAAGTAAGGGACAATTAATATCTGTAGGCAGTTAGATCAAGGGCTTAATTCAAAATGACTCCTGGATACGACGGACTCTGGAGCCCTGATCACCGATAACTGGAACCCAGTTCCTTATACCGGTAGGCTACTATCCCTTTTAATATTATAAATGCGAAAGTAACTCTGTCTGTATATCTGTTACGCTTTCACGCCTAAACCGCTGAACCGATTTTGATGAAACTTGGTACAGAGATAGTTTGGAACCTGGAAAAGGACATAGGCTACTTTTATTCCGAAAAATACAGAATACGCGATAAACGACATCCACGCGGGCGAAGCCATGACCGACCTCTAGTTTTATATTATATTTTTAAATAAATGTTATACTCGTACTTTACACTTATAATTTTAAACGAATAAATGAAAATAATTTTACAAAACATAAAAGGTGGGCAAATACTTATTTAAGAACTTACATAATATTTTAACCGGTAGAGGCCCGCCCAACGATCCGGATCGTCAGTGCCATTGTTTATCTATTCTGTCTATAATTACAGTACTACACAGGACCGAACGAGTACTGTAATTATAGACACAATAGTTATACAATGGCACTGACGACCCGGATCGTCGGGCGGGCCTCTACCGGTTAAAAGCGATAATTTCCGGTTCTCTACATTACATAATAAGTAACCATTTTTCCTTAACATATACTTAAAAAATATGACACAAAAGAACGAACGAATCGATCAATCGCTTAAAGTTAACGGCAAACAGTAATAAAAAACTTATATTTTTGCAACTGCTTTAGGAATAATAGTTTTATTTCAGAGAGTGTTGCGAAATGCGTTGTCGTGACGACACGACTAAGTGCACCAAATTATTTGTTACAGCTACCTGCTTGGTTACAAGAAAAATAAAACTAAAATCAGACTTCAAAGAGCAACGAAGTATTAATAGTATTTTATTTTAAATGTTCTTCAAATTCTATTATTCATTACAAACTATCTTTTTCTTCTTCCCCTGTTCCAAAGTTACTTGGGGTCACAGTAAGTTTTTTTCTTCCAGTCTTCTCCGTCAGCTCATCATATACTCTCTTTTCCTTCATATCCTCCCTAACACATTCCATCCATTTTTTCTTTGGTCTCTCTTTACCCCATTTTTATTCATTTCAAACTATGAGGACAACGAAATAACCAGCGCCGACCTAACAGCGCTTATCGGTACTGGTCCGTGCAGGTAACCGCTACATAAAGGCAGCGGGTAGAAGCAGGGGTTGGCATTTTTAACAAAAATACGCCTTATTCCCTTGCAAATACAGCAACAAATGACGACCTACCAGGGCTGATCGGAGCAGATCGGAACTTGTCGGTGCAGTTCGGAGCTTGTCGGCGCTGGTTCGCCACACAGTATAGAGACTACCAGCGCCGACTTCCGAAGTTAGAACTGCACAATTGCTTAAGTTTTTTCAATTACGATTTTTATTTATTGTAATAATGACAAAAGAAGGTATTTTTACGCTTTACTTTCACTAATAAACCATTCTAAACATAATAAACAATTTCTGTTCTAAAGAGAACTGAACGTCGTTACAATGTTGCGTTAGTGAACCCTTTTTCTTTTTATACACTAGGGATGTTACCCAAAAAATCGAATGTTGTTAAGTAGATTCGAATACAATGATAATGTACTGAATTCGATTTACATATTTTTGAAGTCCGTATTGATTTATTCACTCTAATCGATGTTTTTAAGCAGGTCATCTAACTATGAAGCTAAAACTGACAGATGTCAAATGTGATCTATGAAATTGGCCCTACATTACATGAGGCTTAAACATAACGGTGAATATACACTTCTGCCCACCCCTTCAGGGACTAAAGACGTGATGTTATGTACACACGGCTACACATCAAGCTATACAAATCCAGTTTACACTGACCTCTCACTGTAAGGAAATCCTATACAATGCGAGATCAGCTTATACTGGAAATGTATAGCTTGATCTGTAGCCGTGTGTACGTATGTACTTCTAATAAAACCACAAACATTTACCCAGTACGTGGTTACTAATAAGGTGCGCAGACGCATAACGGAGGCAATTCACTGCAATAAACGATTGCGGTATTTCGTCATCGTTCCGCGGTTACCTGCGTCAAGTTTGCAATAAACTGCAGTTAATTTAATTGATTGTACTTAACTTTAAAGTTTTTAAGTGTGAGTAATTGTTATTTTAACGGACGGTGGAAAATAACTCAAGTGATATTAATATCTAGGTAATTGGTTACGCTACTATGAGTATTTTATTTATACTGATTATTTGAACCTTTTGGCGTCAGATTCCAGTCTAACGAGATGCGGCTGGATACCAGTATACTTAACCGACTTCAAAAAGGAGTAAGTTCTCAATTCGGCCATTTGTCGGCATTACTCTGTCATATACAAGATTAACATAAAATACATAAGTGTACAACCGCTTAAGGAGTCACTGTACTCATCATTATGAATAACTTTTATTACTATGGGACCAAACCTGAAATCGCGAATATTTTTCACATATAGACGGAATTGCAAAATTCTTTTGTTTAAAAGAGTATTCTCTAAAGGAGGTCCCATTTAAATTTGGTGAAGATCTGATGAAACCCTCGGAGATTGACAATGGAAATCTTCAATGGATAACAGCAAATTACCCGGGATTGCTGTAATTACATGTCTGTATGTATGCCACTTAAAAAAGAAAAATAAAATGGCTTTAAAAAAGTAAAAACCGACTTCAAAAAAAACTAAAAAGAGTAAAATAATTAGGTATCATATTATAAAACTAACAGTTTCAGAAGTCGGTGCGATTCTACACTGAACCAAATTGAAGGCACCGACTTCTGAAACTGTTAATTTTATATCATGCTAATTATTTCACTCTTTTTTAGTTTTTTTTGAAGTCGGTTTTTACTTTTATTTGAAGTTTTTATTATTGTATCACGATTTACATGTAGTATAATTATAAGAGAGCCGCTCTATGCGAAATTATTTTGTAGGCACTGAAATTAAGCCTTTATTGGGTGTATACAATTCGTAATAAATATAACTGACTAGCTTTTTCCGCAACTTCGTCCACGTGAAAGTGCACAGGAACCTTGCAAGGACCGAATGTATTCCCGAGGTTTTTACTCTCTGGCGACGCTATGAAACACCAAACTCCCACTAAAATACCCAAAAATATTATAATCGCCACAAAAAGGCAAGCAATTGTACAGCCTGGTACTATATCTGTCAGTATCACACATTAAAAAGTAAACACTCTCAACCCGGTTCTAGCACAAACCGGTTCTGTGACGTCAGAGGTCGTTGACATGTCTAGGTCAATAGATTTCGCGGTTAAGTTGCGCGGTAGGTCGTGATGTTTATTTTGATTTTGTAGTAGCTAAAAGGGTTACGGATGTGGGTGACAGGTTTTGTATGTATGTCATCGTCTTCACGTTTTATTTATTTAAGATAAGATAAGATATATTTATTTTGTAAAACATGAGTGTGGTATAAAGGTCTTATAATTAAATCAGGTAGCTACATGTTTTGCCATATAAGGCGTACAAAATTTGTTGCACTAAGCAAACAAAGCAATAAATAAAAAAAAAATGTTAAAAGTAATCATAATGTCAAAATTAAAATTACTGCACTTATCAGAATTTAATTTCTATTCAAAATCACAATGTCAAAATAAATCTAAATAGTTATGTCAACACAAATTCTTTTTCATTGAGGAACTCAGTCACGCTATAATATGCTCTGGCGGTTAAAAAAGTACGAAGTTTATCTTTAAACATAGATTGAGGCAGTTCCTTCCAACTTTTAGGTACTTTGTTATAAATGACTGGTGCCATGCAGTACACACTTTTGTGCATCAGAGTCGTGTTAGCGGATTGGAGACAAAGTTGACTATTGTCGCGTCTATTGCGTGGAATTTGGTCGGCTAGATGCTTATAGTAATGCGGGTTCGACTTAACAAAAACACTTAACAGGGATGTATCCGAATTCGTGTAATTCCTTCAAACCGTGTGATTTATTTGTGACGCAGATTGACACAGGATTTTTCTGATTCAACAAAAAAGAAAACATGTTTTTTTTAACCTGAGTAATTTTAGAGCCCCGAGGTAACTGACTGCGCGAAGCAATATCGCGCTAGTCGTGCCCGCCAACTTTGTCGACGTGCTTTCATTTCTTTATGCGTGGCATCGAAACTTTCTATCACATAAAAATATTTCAAAAAAAATTAATTAGTCCCTCAGTTGGATTATCAAAAAATATTTGACCCGTATTTTTTCTTTTCTTACGTAAACCAAAATTGACGAAGATATGACACTTTTAAAATTAGCAAAACGACAAGCAAGTAAAATTTCTCTCTCTCGAGTTTTGATGCGTTTTATCTTTCCAAAATATACATAGATTTAACGAAAGAAAAAATTCGTGTCCATTATTTTTAAAAACTCTTACTGGCGGTCTAATTAGATTTGCAATTTATTGATGCTCCACTATCAGTGTTTGGTAAAAGGACAATGGGACAAAATGTATGGACCCCGTCCCCACCTTTGTAGCACTATAGAGTGAGTTTGACTGAATGAACGAACGAATGAATAGTCGAGAATGAGTGAAGGAATGAATGAAATCGGTTTGAAATAAAATAAAAATGATATTTATAGGCAGTTCCGAACAGGTACTAACGCCACTACGAGTAATCGGGTGCAAATGTGTGTACTTTTTTTGGACTGCTGTTGATGGTCGGTCCTTGCGGAACCCTTCTACGGGTAACCGGGCAGTTAGTGGTGAGACCTGAAGAGTCTCCAGCCAATGGTGGGGAAGTAAAATACTTAACCTAAGCTAACTACTTGTACTACACTAACATCATGACTACCCGCAACAACAGCACTAAGGGTGACCCCTAGGTGGTGCGGGCTTGGGGGGGGGGGGGAAACAGCTTGATGACGGCTGAATTATCGGTGTGATTGCGGAGTCTGAAGAGACGACCGGCTCTCCGACGGGAGAGCTCGGTGGATCATGACCGGTAGCGGTGGGACGCCGCGACGGGCCTCGTCGGCGAGGACAGTAAGCCGGATGGCGGCGGACGCTGTGTATGTCGATTTACTCGCTTCCTGGAGGAGCGTAATTTCGTCATCGGGCTCTAAAAGTGTGTGCCTGGGCGGCGAACTTTACTTAGAGACTTACGAGAGAGAGACTGTAGTCGGCCGCTGCGGCGACTAGGCGGTTCGGATGGCGGGTGTCGATGAATTGTCGAAGTAACGCTTGGAAATGCGTTTGAGGTATTGCCTCATGGTTGGCATTTTTAGATCGAGATTGAGTTGAACGTTACATATGAACCACGGGGCAGCCGCGGCTCTACGCAACACTCGATTTTGTAGGGCTTGGAGGGATTTGAAGCGGGAAGGCTTAACGTGTGCAAACACGACGCTAGCGTAAGTCAAGATGGGGCGGATGCACGTCACGTAGATTCTCAGCTTATTTCTAAGTGACTACTGCGCGCTCTAAGGATGGGGTGGAGGCGACCGACAGCGAAAGCGGCGCGAGCGCGCACCGTTTTGATGTGGTCTTGGAAATTCAAATGGTGGTCGAGGATAACCCCCAGGTATTTGGTTTTCTTCTCCCAAGGGACCTGTTTGCCGAACATGAGGACGGGACGGATGTGGGTGTGGGAATCACCATATCTCTCGAAAAGAACGGCTGCGCTCTTTTCGGGATTCACCTCTATTCTCCATTTCCAGAACCAGATCCCGAGCGCGTCGGCTGCGGTTTGGAGGGTTCGAGTGATACTGTCGAGACTCCTACCAGAAAAGTAGATGGCCGTGTCGTTGGCGAAGAGAGCCAACTTGGCGAAGCCACGTTTGGGAATGTCGCTGGTGTACAGCGTAAACAGAAGGGGCGATAGCACGGAGCCTTGAGGGACTCCGGCACGGATGGGGCGAGGAGACGAGAAGGTGCCTTCTAGGCGATAGCGGAAGGAGCGATCCGACAGAAAGTCTCAGTCTCAGAGTTTGTATAATAAACCGTTGTGCCAGACCTTGTCGAAGGCTTTTGCTACGTCGAAGAGTAGCATACTCGTTTTGTATGAGTGCATGAAGCGGGAACTAATGTGTTCGACTATGCGGTGCAATTGTCGAATACAACAGTGCTTGGTTCGAAAACCGAACTGTTCGTCGGGGATGTAATTGTGGGTATGATGCGCAGGTACTCATAATGTAAACCCTATCAGGAGATATTACGTTTGAAAATGGTAACCGAACCGCTGCCGAGGCACAGAATAAATAGTACAAGGGCCGCGCGCCGCGTCTCGCCTCCGGACGCGTGCGCCTCTCGTTCTCTCTTTCCCACATCGAACTATTTTTTTGTTTGTTTGTTTTATTGTTACACTAGCATTAGAGCTCTTCAAATAACCCCTTATCACTAACTAAAATAATTATAATATTCATATTGAAGTAATAATATAAGCATTTTTTAGGTAATTTTTATGTTACTTTCGTATCAAATAACTTTTATACTATACATTTTACAGATGAGCTGTCATACAATAAAATTAAGAGATTAATAAGGTCTTTCATATACCATAGGTAAGAAAGTGCTACACTTCTGGGGACGTTTTGTCCCATTGTCCTTTTAAATACTAGCATTATATACGGGAAACGCGCGATAGACAGCTGGTATTGGTTTTAACGCAATCTTGCATAAATGGCTCGTTACTCTATTGCATATGAGCGGTATAACCTGTTTTACTTAGCCGGTGGTTAGGGTGCGTTTAGACGATCGAAGAAACTGTATCAATAGCTCGACAACTATGTAGCGTTTGTTTGTAAAAAGATAATTTAGTTAGTTTGTTTATAATCCGCAATTTACACAGAAAGAAAAAGAAAAAAAAATCTTATGTACGCCCAGACGGATGCACACACATACTTAAAATTAAAAATCTAATTACTCTTAGAATTAATTAATTAGAATTTTGAAAATTGAAAAAAATTGAAATTTAAATGTATAATTGCTTGGCAACCCAAACACAAAACAATTAAAAAGTAAAAAATAAAACTATAACTAAAGGAGATGTTTCAGAAATGTATGGAGCCTGGGCTAGCACCATGTACACTATATGGAAATATAGCTATACAATAAAGTAACCGTTTCATTACGTTAATTTTCTGTAATTTTACTTTGTTTAATTGTACATTCAAGTTAACTTGGTCAAGGAGAGCAACACAACACATAAAAATATGGTGGATCGAAATTATGTGAAATGTCATTTTGACAACTGTTGACATGTCAATGACCCCATAGTGTTTATTTCTTGTGTACTCACATAACCTATCTACGTTGTATATAGACGAAAATACTTGGAGTTCGATATAATTATAATGAAATAGAACTACAGGTGTTGTACTCGATTACGTCACACACACATCACAAAACCTAGGACTGTCAAAGTTGTCAAACTCATGTTAATATCAAACACAACTGTCATGGCTACCAGAAAAAAAGGGTTAACATATTGAAAACGTCCCCAAATAATAATTCCAGTACAATTGTACTCTTCTTCAAATTAATTTATTTGTATTTTTATGGTAATCCCCTATTTTTTTCCTATTTTTCTATATACTGTACATAGTAGTGGCCCAAAATCAAACATCTCCTTTGTAATCTATCGCAAGTTTGCATATTTAGTCTGTGGTTACCTAGGCTAAGCATCTTAGATTATCTATTAAAAATACATACGTAATTAAATAGAATACTCAAATTTGCGCGTCGCATGGTGCATAAGAATTTAGGTTGTTGCTCAGCTTTATGTTGTGACTTTAGACGAGCCTAATGCCAACAGCGCTGATTTTCAGCAACAACCTTTTTACATACAACATAATTTCAGTATCGTAATTAATAACTTTTGTTATGTATACACTCAATTAATTCATTCACTTGACAGACAGATATGTGTTGCTGGGGAGTTCGTTGCGCCGTTTCTTCTTCACAGCAAAAACACTAGGAAGCGGTGAAGGCAGGGCGCTTTTTGGGGCTGTCTTATGTAACACTAGTTACTACTAGTGAGTAGTTGGGTATCTTTCTAGTATCTACTGGTATCTTTTTGTGTTTTTTGCGCAAGAATACGGAGTATATGGCTCGCTGGAGTCACATTCTTCACGCCAACGTGTTACATAATTCCCCTTAAAAAAGAAAATGTTAAGCAAGTAGTCTTTTATGGTTGTTGTCATTTACCTTTCAGAGGAAATTAGGTAAGAATGTAAATAACTTTCTGGGTAGTCTACTCTTTACTTTTATGTTTTCAGGGTTGCTTTTCAGTGATGATTTTATTTTATGATTTGTCCAATTTTTTTTTGGGTCCTACTTTTGTTTTAAAATATTGCCAATAGATTCTTTACAAGGGCCCTTTTAATCCCCTTTCGTCATGCTCGTGAACGGGTGCTGTCTGTCGGGACTGGTCAGCCCATAACTGCTATGGCAATTCTAGAAGGCATTTTTTTTTCTCTATTTCCTTCTCTTATGTGAATTTATTTTTTACATTAACCTGCATTATTCTCATTGTATGTCGCACGCTACTGTAATGGACTTGTCATGAATAGTCATGATCTACTATTTTAAAAAGAGTATTCATGGAGTTTCTTGCCGGCTTTTCTCCATATAATCTTTCTTTTGGAACCGTGCACCTAGTTTTGACGTTTTAAATTTGCCTGTAATCTGGTCTATTTGAAATAAAAAACGTTGACTTTGACTTTCGGCTTTAGGGATATTTTTGTAACACGTTGTACTTCCAACTCATTTGCAAAAATTATTGACTATTGATAGCAGATGGCACCAAAAAAAAAACGGTGCCTACACGAATTTTAAATCGGAACAATTTTATATGGTGCCATGGACATGATTGGCGCGGTAATTGAGCCCGGCTTCTATGCAACGAGCCGCAGGTTTTTATAGCCTACAGATATTTTTTCCGGGTCATGGTGTTTGTGCGTATGAAGATTTGTATCTATAAACGCACCCACTACAAAGTATTTCTAGAGAAGGACAACGTTTTTTTAAAGGAAAGAAAAAATGCGAAGATGTTGCCGCTTTCAGAACCCAATTTTTTTTAAGAATTTGTAATTCACTATCTTTCTGACAGAAAACTCTGACCTCTGAAAATATTTATTTATTAATTTATTTTATTCTTTATGCAAAAAAATAGTATAGGGGCGGAATAACTGAAAATATTGACTCAGGATATGCAAAAACTTTGAATAACAATTGAAATGAAATGAAATTATATATTCTGCAAATTGGATATTTAAAAATCACTTTTACATGTCGGTTTGTTTTTTAAAAGCTTGATGCCGTCGGCATTTCCTATCTGACTACTCTCCTACTTATTAAAATTTTTACTGTGTCCGACAGGGTCCATAATTGTTTCCATATTATTTAATGCTTACCATCTGACATAATGTACCTACAAATAAATAAAAGCAAAGAATCAATATTCAAATAACACTGTGGGCCCGAGGTGCCGGAAAGATTATAACCTTCGATTCCGATGCCTAATTGGAGAAGAAAAGCTAGGATATAGTTTGTTGAATAAAGCTTAATTATCGAAATCTTCATTATTTACGGAAATTCACAAATCTAAAAATGTGTATGGTAACAAGTCCTATGAACGCCGCGTTGCGACTTTTGTGATACCATACCCCTCCCGCCGTATGTCTTATTTGTAGGGTAGGGTTGTGAAGTGACAAGTTTTTTATCCACTCACACGATAATTCATAAATGTTGCCAGTTCAACCTAAGGTATTGTTTACAAGGAAGTACGAAAGTTAATTGATTTATTAAGAAAGGAAAAAGAAAAAAAAAGTTTTTTTTTTTACTGAATTGGACTTTCGTTGATATAAAATTTAACTCATAATTCCTTAAAACCACATCAGCAATTACTGGTATAGTTGAACCCGATATTTCGATTGACGGAAAAAAAACAAAAAAAATGTTTTATGTGATAGAACATTTAAGTGCTACGCATAAATTAAAGGCCGGGAAAGACAGCTGGCGAACACGACTATCACGGTATTGCTTCGCGCAGTCAGTTAACTCTGGGAGTTAAAATGCCTCACATTAAGAACACCATTTTCTTTTTAAATGAATTTTCTGCGTCCAAAAACATCCCATGCAGGGTCGCCAATAGACCATGAAATTTATAGCAATTACACGAATTTCGATACACCGTGTATACCATAAAAGATATATATATAGGTACTATAAAAGAGGTCCACCAAGGCACGACTATATTTAAAACGATTTCTTCAAGTAAAGTTTCAGACGTCTTGGTTACGGTTCATAAAAGCATTCTATTGTGTTGAATTGCGGGAATAAAACATGTTGCTTATTTCTATACATTTCAAAAGGGGTTTTATTTGTAATATAATGGGTACATATTTGAATTATATACGCCCGATCAGTAACAGGAACGAGTAGGCGGCGCGACGTGTTCCACGCGCGCCTCTCAGCAGGACGTGGGGCTAGGCCCCACAAAGGAGAGGTCCGCCAGGGGCTGGCGGACCGAGGCCTGCCGGGGTCGCGGTGCATGCAGCTGCGAATCCCGCGACCCCGGCCCACGGTCAAGTGATGGAACATCGTGGTGGTTTTAGCCGGTAAGAGTCCGGCACACCCCCCCGTCTTCCCCAGACGGGGGATAATCCATGAGGATTTCCCCACGCAAAAAAAAAGGTTAGAACTGTGACCAACCGCGCGTGAGCCGAGCGAGCGAAACGAGCGGTGCCGCGGCAGCGGCCGGCGAACGCTACGTCCAAGTTGCTCGCAGATTTTATTTCACCATTTTCTAATTATTCGGGTTTTCGCAATATCTGAATTATCAAATCAGTTTCAAATCTACTTACTTTTTTTCCACTCACAATACCACATAATCAAAATTTGTTCGATATTTAAACGAGTAGGTATTTTTAACGTAAATATAATGAACTTTGGTGTACTAAATGTTGACATTTTGAACTTAGGCATAATGACTATCGATATTTTTAATCATTAGATATTTTTATCACTCGGAATTTCAATTTTAGACATTTCAAGCTTCGGTATAACAATTTTCGATATTATGATACAATCGATATTTAAATTTTCGATGTTTTGAAAGTTGGCATTTTACCCGTTGGTATTTTAATTTTCGACGTTCAAATATGTACCCAATATAATAATTATAATCAATAATATATTGAATAGTGTATAGAGATTTACTAACCAACTGTGTGGCTACAGGACAACAATTACTCTTTGGCATTTACTATATTAGTATTGCACAAGTGCACTCAGTTAACCGAATGCAGGTTTAATATAAATTTATATTATAATACAGTAAATGCATTAAGTTGAGAAATAGTTAAGTAAAATACAAACGAGACTGAGCAAAGTATAGGAAGTGGTCTGTATTAAAAATGTTTTATGAGCACTGCCCTTTTTATCGCTGATTGTACATTTTTTCAAAGTCTGTATAAGCAGAGCAATACAGGACGTAAGGGTAAACTTAGTAATCAGCATGTTAATTTTCGATATTATGATAAGCGATACCTACGTTGAATGTTCGATCAAACAAACATTCGATATTTTGAACAATGATCAAAAATACATTCGGTATTTTGAACACTCGATGTATCGAGTGTTCGATTTATTGAATGTTCGATTTATTAACCATTCGATGAAATGGACGTTCGACTAATTGGACATTCGATTTATAGTGTTCGATCAATTGATATTCGATGATTTGGCATTCGATATGGTATAGTACACCCCAACTAGTGTGAGATAAGGACAGAGAGATGATGATCATGCACTGTGTCCAATTCGAAACGAAAAAATACGACCCAAATAATCTGATAGTTTCAAATTTAGGATGAAATTCAGATTCACTAAGCTTATTTCAACGGAAATAGCCTAAACAATAGAAATCGTTATTTAATTAAAATTACGGGTCAAAATGGTTACTGATCTGAATGAAATCGACAAATAAATTGCCGATAATTTTAGTTCAATTAATTTTAGTTTCTGACAACGGCAGCGATTTGGAAATAATTAATTGTTGTTGGTGCTAATTCGTTGGTTTATACGCTTATTAGTTGACCAATGAATTCTAAAAATTAATTAGTGTGGATATTAATAATATTTGAGTAGTTGAATACCTATTCCGGTGCTACAATAACGTTCGTAGGGTTGCCAGAGGTGATTTTTCATTTCTCCCCAACTTAAAATTTGTATTTATCCAAAATGATTCTATTTTTAATTCGACGCGTTTCTTTTTTTATGTTTTACTAGCTTTTGCCCGCGGCTTCCCTTGCGTTAATTTAGAATTTGACCATCAATGCGGGTTGTATTAGTTACAATAATATAATTCAATCATGATTCGAAAGACACGTGGCGCCATCTATAAACGTTATTGTTGTTTTCCTCGGGTACAGTACTTTTTTTCGGGATGAAAGGTCCCCTATATCCGTTTCTGTACACCTGACACAGTAAACGTAACATTTCAGGATGATCGGTTTAGGCGTGAAAAGGTAACAAACAAACAAACTTACTTTCGCATTTATAATATTGGGATTATATTTACACCGATTTCTCCAAAATTTATGAACCGATTTGAGTAATTATTTTATTATTTCGTGCAAAATACTCTTGAGTTGCCACCTTTATTAATTAAGTTTTGTTGAGTAGTTTTTTTATACAATATTATTAGTAGTTTGAAAATGAATTACCTAAATAGAAGACGTTCTAATTGTAATAGTGGTATACAAATTGGTACACCATTGTAATTGTAATTTGTGGCACTAAAAGTAAATAAATAAAGAAACTTACAAAAATGTAAAAACCGACAGGAGTAAAATAATTACCGTATTACAAAATTAAGAGTTTCAAAAGTCGGTGCCTCCGAAGCCGGTCACGATCCACCGAGCTCTCCCGTCGTAGAGTCGGTCGTCTCTTCAGACTCCGCAGTCACCCCGATAATTCAGCCCTCATCAAGCTGTCTCCCCCCCCCCTATGTCCACGCCAGCAACGCCCTAAGCCGAGGTCCGAGTCCCACTAGGGGTCGCCCTTAGTGCTGTTGTTGCAGGTAGTCATGATGTTAGTGTAGTACAAGTAGTTAGCTTAGGCTAAGTATTTTACTTCCCCCCATTGGCTGGAGACCCTTCAGGTCTCGCCAATAACTGCCCGGTTACGTAGAAACCGTCCCCTAGGACGACCTACTGCAGTCCAATAGGAAAAAAAAAAAAAAAAAAAAAGTCGGTGCCTCCAATTTGTTTCAGCGTAGATTAGCACCGACTTCTGAAAGGCTAATTCTATAATGTGGTAATTAATTTACTCCTTTCAGTATTTTTTGAAGTCGGTAGTTATGTTTCGGCGATCGGGAATTTAGTTAAAAAAAAATATATTTATAACAAACTAGCTGTACCCGGCATGCGTTGCAATGCCAGGCCGCAATGTGACAAAATAAATTTCTATTTATGATTAGTTACGGTTTACTCACGTGCATTTTTCGGGATTGCCCGACTAGTTTCGGACCCAAACGGAGCCCTTAATCGTGAGCTGAACACGCGGCGAGGTCGCGAGACGAACTCCGAAAAATGCACGTGAGTAAACCGTAAATAATCATAAATATGAATGTGTCTCACGAAAGTTATACTACAAAAATAAATTTCTGACAACAAATATGTCGATTCTTTGTCATAGTGACACTATTTTGCATTTTTTAAAACTAAATACGCGATAATCAGAATATTGTGGATATTATTGTTGTCGATTTGAAACCCATCATTAATACGTGCTTTATTTTGAGGGGACCCGAGTTTACCGTACCGACGGGACAAACGTCAAATGTTTGACAGGCAGGAACAGTTTGTATGGAAAAATAAAATTGTTGTCTTTACTATTTTCCTCGCAACTTTTCCATATTTTCTCACCACTTAAACTTTCCCTGGACTTCCACAATTATTTCAAAATCAAAATTACCCAAATCGGACCAGCCGTTCTCGAGTTTTAGCGAGACTTACGAACAGGAATTAATTTATATATATATAGATTAATTTAATTGCATAAAAACAGGATATGAAGTTGAAGGCGAAGGTTGAACTGAAGTCATAAACAATTATATTGAATAACATGATATTGATCAAATGCTAAGTTGCACTTTAATACGTAAGCTGGCGGCGACTGCATACTCAGCGTTAACGGTTGTTACGTTGAGTTAACTCGGTTTTTACTTTTTTAAATTCTAGTTTAAGCCAGCCTTGATTGCAATAGATAATAACATTTTGTGAGTTCAACATAATTTACACACCCCGACCATTTTATTCAACAGTACCGACAATTTTAGCTGTGTCCCAGCATAAAGCACAACAAATTATATTAAACACAATACCCCGTGTATCGCATACCAATTGCTATTCAATTAATCACTTCTGAAATTAATGGTTCCGACACAATTTAATTTAATTTATGTATCGTTAAATTAGTGATAATCTGCGGATTGAAAGTCAGTGGCTGTACCATCCATTTAAATCCAGTTCGGCTTTAGAGATCAGAGTCAGAACGAATTAACAGAATCCTATTTTTCATCTCTCTGTACACGAGAATGGCTCGTGTTGAAAAGGTTAGCTAGTCGGTAAGTGTGCATCCTGAGTGATGGCGCACCGCCCAAGTGGAATGAGCGGCGCATTAAATAAAAGTTCAAAACGTTTGAATTTTGTTATCGACATTATTAAATTAAATTAAAATTTCTTTATTGACATTTTTCGTACATACAATTATTTGAAATCCCTGGCCCCTGCGCTAGTATAATACTGTATTACAGGAGCCAGTGTATTCCCTTTACAATAGTTACACAGTAATGCCAACAGCAAAATCAGCAGAACCAAGAAGACATTTTTTTTTTAAATAAAATACAATTTAAGTACGGACGTGCAATTTAGACTATGTAATTGTTTGCGTGTGGGTATATGAGTGTGCGTGTGTTTGTGTGTGCGTGCGTTTGTATGAATGTTTTTTTTTTGTTCATTTTATTAACAGGTTTTCAGTAGCGTCATAATCCAATGTCTTCAGCCACGTAAGTAGTGCTTTTTTTATTTGGTTGTTATTTAGCTTTCTGGTTTTCGTTTCTTTATTTAGGATATTGTACATGCGTGGCGCTAGAAATGAGTATTGTTTTTGGTCGAAAGATGTTTTTACACGAGGTATTGGGCAGTTATTTTTTCTCTTCGGTGCTTCACGTAGGGACGGAATGGTCTTTGTATGGTATCTTCTTACTATTTCGTAAATAAAAGTTTTTCTTACTGATAAGACATTGGATTTTTCGTAGACGAGATATTAAAACCAAAGTAAAATAAACGAATCACTAAACACACGCGTACGCGTCAACTTTCCCGCGTGCACTAAGGACAGGTATCGACGGTAAAGCCACGGTAAAGCCGCTCCGCAATCCGTAATACGCCCGTGCGCCGTCACTCAGGACGCACACTCAGGTTGGTAGCGCGGCTGGCTGCCTAGACGCCGGACGTACTTAAGTATCGTCTACCGCGAAGACTCTTTTAATGTACCCCCATCATCATCATCTGCCTAGGCTTTTCCCAACTATGTTGGGGTCGGCTTCCAGTCGAACCGGATGCAGCTGAATATCAGTATTTTACATGGAGCGACTGCCTATCAGACCTCCACAACCCAGTAACTGGGTAATAAGATACTCTTTGGTAAGACTGGTTGTCAGACTTTCTGGCTTCTGACCAACAGTAACGACTGTCAAAGATCTACAAATGACAGCCGGGACTAACGGCTTTACGTGCTTTCCGAGGCACGGAGGAAACTCGCTATGGTAAATGGTCACCCATCCACAGACCAACCTTGGCAAGCGTGGCTTAACCCGGAAGATCGGTCTATGCGGCTGTAATTATTTAGCCACGAGCTCCTCCTAATATAATATATATATAATAGCTCCTTTTAATGCACCCCAAAGAGTCCATTATCGCTTGAACTAACTGGCGATGGAGTTAATATTTTTTACAGGAGTTGCAGTGCTTAGGAATGAGAGGAGGAAGATACACAACAAAGAAAATGGTCAGTTAGAAGCCTGCGTCTGTAGACAACTGGCAATCGAGAGAATAGAAACGACAATGAGATGTACTGGATTGACATAAGCTTTCGACCGCTCAAGCGATCTGTTATGTCCAGAGATCGGAATAGGTAGAGTATGTTTACGTAAACTTCGAGGAAGGAAGTAACATAGAGTGGATAATACCTCCTCTAAAATCCCGGAATAATTATAATGACGTTTTAATCCCGGGATTTTAAAATCACGAATTATTTATTTATTATTGATTTGAAAAATCATGTAACATTTTTTAGGGTTCCGTACTATGTAAAATGTAAAACAATTAATGTAAATGTTAAACAAAGCTCTTTAATTTAATCGTTTTAGTACGGAAACCTAAAAAATTATGTATGATTCTTCAAATAAATAATTTGTAACTATAAATAAAGTTCAATAAATAATTCGCGATTTATTCCGTCCCCCGTCATCCCCTTCGAACCTAACCTATCCGTATCGGGGTGCCCCAAATAATCGAGCTCGCTCCGCTCGCTTTTGAAATTAGTCAGTTGGAAGACAAATGATAGTGTTATCATATAACATTAGTATTATGCCAAAATAAATTAGCCTTCCAAATAATTACGCCAACAAAAACAGTATGCCAAAAAAAATATGGCACAGTATTATTATATCAACATAAACTGTATGCCAATATTAGTATTATTATGGCAAAACAAATTATACCAAAATAGTTATGCCAAAGTATAGTAGGAAGAAGAACATTATGCGAAAAGAAGGGATCCCCTTTTTCTCTCGTTATGAGAATCATAGACGAAACGATATAAAAACACGAATCGGTCGACAGTTAATTAATGGAATTGTCCTGAATCAGGGGGCTGACTACATTTGACAGAACAAAATGTAGTACAAATTAAAAAACTAAATGAAATGAACTTACATGTTCAATAAACTCGGGGTTAGCAGTGTATCCGTAGCCAATGAAGATCATTGAATGTAGACCGAGGATCATCACCATTGTGTAGAATCTGAAACAAAATCTCCGTTAAAATCTTTCTTCCTTGTTACTTCTTTCTACTCAGTATGTAATTCTTCCTGTCCTGAGATAAAGAAGAACGACTCATTTTTGCTAAAATAACTACACTCGGAAATAAAGAAACTAAGAATGCTAGCTTATTTAAATAAAAAGTATTTTACAGATTATTTAACACTACTCAAATAAAATTAATAAAACTTCTGAAATTGTCTCTAAAATATGTTTTATTTGTATTCTTAGTTTCCGAGATATTTCCGAGTTTATGTTAGTGACCCGGATTCTTTACTCCCAAGTGTACTTTCAAGATACGCAAAACCTGACATTTGTTCTGGTCTTACGCTAGCAAAAACAGAAGACTTATGTCCAGCACTCACTAATAGGATGGCATAGCAAAGGATTTTTTAAGTTCAAATAACTTTAAACCTTATTTTAATACGCTTAGCTCTCGTGTTCATACCACGGGATGATTTGGAAACTCGAAACCTGTATGAAACGCAAGCGAGTCTATCACTGCCTGTAGGTATTTGTCAAAAAGGAATTATGTATACTGCATAGAACAAAGTATACTAGTCGGGTCTGACGCCAAATGTGCATTTCGCAATAGGTGCACTTCATATAACGGGCACTTCTCAAGATGACCACTTCGCAATATGTTCATTTCGCAATAGGTGCACTTCTCATAACGGGCACTTCTCAAGATGACCACTTCCTAATATGTTCATTTCGCAATAGGTGCACTTCTCATAACGGGCACTTCTCAAGATGACCACTTATCAATATGTTCATTTCGCAATAGGTGCACTTCTCATAACGGGCACTTCCCAAGATGACCACTTCTCAAAATGTGCATTTCGGAATAGGTGCAACAATTTGTGGTTAGGGATATGCAAAATGGTCTCCATAAAAATCTTTTGTATTTTAATAAGTATTTTACGTGATTATTGATTAAAAAAAACAAAAGATTTTTATTTAGACACCATTTTGCATATCCCTGACCACAAATAACATAATGTGCACCTATTGTGAAATTCACATTTTGAGAAGTGGTCATTGATCTGCGCCAGACTCATAAAGTTTTCATAATAATAAAGGTAGCTGTTGAAAATGACAAACAAATAAAATATCTTGATTTAGCACACGAGGTTGTCGACATGTGGAATGTTGACTCAGCAGTCATTGTCCCGATAGTCGTTACAGCGAATGGCCTAATAGCCAAGAGCCTCAATCAACACCTCATGAGACTCTCGTTGGGCGGCTGGATCAAGGGCCTGATACAGAAAGTGGTACTTCTTGACACGGCGCGTATTGTTAGGAAGTTCCTCTCTCTGAGGCCCTGACCACCGGTAGCTTGGACCCTGTTCCCGATGCCGGTGGGCTACTATTTTTTATATTTTAAAATGTTTTTTTTTGTATTTTTTATAATGAAATGTTTAAAAATATAATTATAAGTTTTAAAGACGAATAAAGGTAGCTGTTAAAAAAGACAAACATATCAAATAACTTGATTTAGCACACGAGGTTGTCGGCATATGGGATGATGTGGATTCAGCAGTCATTATCCCGATAGTCGTTACAGCGAATGGCCTAATAGCCAAGAGCCTCGATCAACACCTTATGAGGCTCTCGTTGGGCGGCTGGATCAAGGGCCTGATACAGAAAGTGGTACTTCTTGACACGGCGCGTATTGTTAGGAAGTTCCTCTCTCTGAGGCCCTGACCGACGGTAGCTTGGACCCTGTTCCCGATGCCGGTGGGCTACTATTTTTTTATATTTTTAAATGTTATTTTTTATTTTAAAATGTACTAAATAAGTTTACAAATGAATAACGAAGAATAATAAGGTAGCTGTCCACTTAATCTATCATAGTACACACTGTTCAAGCACTCTTCAAAGTTGCTTAACAACACTAAGTTTCCTCGTTCAAGTAATTTGCATTCGGTCCAAAAAACCCAGTAAAGACTACACACACATAGTACTTATTTAAGTAATATTCTCGCATGGCAAACAGCGCATAACGTTGAGTATGATCCGATATCGAGGATGCATCGAATAAAGATGGCTAACCGCAATCACTGCAGCGCAATTATCTCGATTTTAATCGTGAGGGAAATATTCGTGACTATTTCTTGCACGATTTTAATCATGGATGCGACTGGGTTGGTATCGATTAAGTTGGTATATAGTAGAGGCCTATACAACGTGTTATAGGAATAATACAAACACTCGAAGTCCTCAATTAGAATTATTCAGTCATAATCATAATTATTACATTTATACACTGATATTTTACTTTCAAGAACTTAAATATTGTTTATCTAAAAGCTTACAATCGTATTCATTTTTATTAACTGCATTTAAATTCCAGTCTTATAGCCTAGACATAAAGCTCAATTTTCTTTATCTTAATTAAAACAGTCAACGTGATGCCGGTGGGCTACTATTTTATACAGGGCGTCCCACGACTTTGCCACATGGAGGGAAAGTACCTTAAATACTGTAGATAGAAAATTTTACTGAATGAAGACTTGTTTTTTATTTTAAAAACAAAACGAACTGCATTCAAAGAATTGTAAATAATCACCTGTCTGAACCGGGAATCAAACCCGCTAAATGTGAAAACAAAAAAAAAACTCATTTTATTGTACTAATCGAAAGGCTCGATCAGATCAATTTATTTCTTCTAAATAACATAGCATCTAAAATAAAAGGAACACCGTGATAAATAATAAAAAAATAAAACAATATACATTTAAAAATAATTATTTTTAAATGTATATTGTTTTATTTTTATAATACGGATTTAAAAAAAAAAATAAGTTTTTTAAATGAATAAACGAGAAAATAAATAAAACTTCACTAAAATATTGGGATTAGAAGTTCTCGTTCGTGTGTTGTCCAGTAACCCGTGACAGGCCAGCGTGGTGGGTTAAGTCCTAAACCCTTCTCATTCTGAGAAGATACCCGGGCGTTGCAATGAGACAGTAATGGACTGATTACGATGCTAAATTCTTACCTCAAAGCCTGAAAGCATTTGAAGAGTCCACCTTCAGCGCTGCCTCCGTGTTTTAAAGCTTTCCAGTTCGTCTGAACGCAGAAAGCCAGAACGAATTTATTAGCTGGAACAAATTAATTTATGAGTACCTACATAATTATGGCCAATGAAAAATTAATTACAGAACGTGCGCCTCCCTAAGAGATTATAATGAAAAATCTTCGGAGGATAATGCAGTTGATCAAGAAAGTAAGGCTTCTTTAATAAAGTCAAGTGGGAAGAAAGCAAATGGCGTTATTGATCAAGGAGACAATTTTACTGACAAAGTTGTTGACAAATCACAACCAAAACACATTCAAATCAATGATTTTGATGGTTTTCGAATGGTTTGAATTTGTCAACGATATTGATACTAGTATTGGTCAGAATCAGATTCAGAATATCTTTTATTAAAATTAGACAAGAAATCAATTTAGTGCTTTTTGAACATCAAACAATAATAAACAGCCCCCAAAAATGCCTTGCAGATTTATACTGATTCTACATAGGAAAGTCAGGAGCGTCACACATAGTCTTATTAGTTCAAAAATTTAAAATACCACAGTGCTAATTAGCTCTTTATAAGGAAGATGCATATTATGTCGATGTACCTTAAAATATATAAAATTCAAAGGTAAAGAAGGCAACCAACGAGGAAAATAAATTGCTAAATCAATTACAGATAGACTTACCTTCATCTTTCTCCTTAGGCCATAGGAAATGATAAGCTGAACATCCCAAGTTGACCAGGAGTAGTGACAAAAGTAGGACTCCAATGATGTAGTCCAGAACATCTGGTGGTATGTAGTCATCTTGGGTCTTGCAGTACCTCACTGATAGGGAGTCCACCTGGTACAAATAATTACCTTCAATTTTGGGTTACTAAACTACGCTGTGGAGAATTCCCTACATAGCGTACTTTCACTATCGTCATTATCATCATTCAGCCAAAAGACGTCTACTACTGGACATAGGCCTCCCCCCAAGAGGAGGGGGTTACCGTAATCGCCACACTTGGCAAGGTGGGTTGTCGATCGCGGTATGGTTGTTAAAGTACTCAGAGAACGCTGCTGCCCATCTTCCAGAGAATCCCTTAGTCGCCTTTGACGACACCTACAAGATGAGATAAGGTAGTGCTATTCTTTAAGTCTGGCACTACACGAGACTACACTACACTTTCACTATAGGTAACCGTTTTGTGGGTCGTATTATTTCCCAATAATCGTTGGTAAAAACTACAAAGATAATTCCTCGTTAACTAACCTGCAGTCCATACCCGTGATGAATCGAAGCATTGAGGCAGTCTTTCAAGGCATTTGCTGCAGATTCTCCAGCGTCTGCATGACTGGTGTTCATGCCACAGTGCTGGGAGCCACATACTCCTCGATGCAGCTTCGAGTGCTGGTAGTTCTTGTAGGATAACGAGGAGAAGTTCTGGACAAAGAAAACAGGAGGTTAACTTGGATTATTCATTTTTGGACAAATATTAGGTCATCGTCTACCCACTGATAGCAGTTGTCCTATAGTCACTCTTTTTTATCATTGAAAAATCCTCATGGATACCTTCAGCCCTGGCAAAAACAAAGAGATTGCTTTTAAGGAAGGTACTCTTACCGGCTTAAAACCACGGTGCTCCTAACCCTGACCTAATGCTGGGGTCAGGGGATTTGCTACTGTATACACCGCAACCCTGGCAGGTACTGTAGTCACCCTGCCCTTACCAATCAATTTCCCTGCAGGGCGATAACCTAAGTTCAATATCTGTTTGTTGTAGATATAGAAATCTATATTATTTAGATTTCTGTGGTTGTAGTGATTCACAGTGTACCAGAAGAAGTCTAAGGACTGCGGTGTTTTGGGGTCACATAAATCCTTTTTCTTAAGTACCTAAGAAGATTATTTTCAACTAGGCCATCCAATTCCATGGACTGCTTTGTTGGTCTAGTGGTCGCGACCACGACTGCTGAGCGTGAGATCCGAACCCCAAGTCGGGCAAAGTGCTGTTGGATTTTCCCGTAAAGAATTTCTCAGTCGCAGCCCTGAGTCTGGATTTGTGCCTGGTTGACGGCAATAGGCTCGCTCCCTACTACATGGGACTTAAACTTAATGATGAAATGAGGGCGTACTGTAATGCCCAACCTTTCGGGGAATACAGACATGATGTTATATATAATGTTCTCCATCGAAGGAATTGACAGAAACATCGGACTAATAACGTCATACTGCAATTTTGTTTCAGTTGAACATGACCTTGATAGAATCTTTAAATTTCAAGTGCAGAAATGTTCAAGGTTCAAGTTACTTAAAAAATATTAACGGTTTGGCAAATTACAAGCACTGATACAATATTTGATCCACTACTTATTGCTTCTCAACGTGAAGTGGTGACAAAAAACTCAAGCGTTTTGTGACGTAGCATTATAAGTTGGCTATTCTGGTAGAAGTGAGGCGAATTTACTAGAACAGGTATGTGTACTAGGTATTTGTCTGGACTAGGCCGGATCTAGTGCGACGTGTGAAACTTGAAGTTCATCGAGTATTTTCTAGCAAAGCGATATCTTCACAATAATGATTATTAGGTATATTAAAACTGTTATGGTGTTAATAAAGTAATACAATATCATCGATCACACAGCATAAATGGCTTGCTAGAAATACCAGAATTTACACAAAAACTATCCTCATTTCATATTTCAAATCCGATAGAAGACGCAGTATCGTCCTAGGACTCTATCCATAACGTTGAGTCCGCATTAAAGTAATTGTTGAAGTACGTTCGTATGTAGTCCAGTCTATTTATATTATTATAAATAATGTAATATTTGTAGATTTTAGATAACAGTGTCGTAAAGTGTAAGCATACAGAGACTGTATGGTACGCAATCGATATGCGGTCGGAAGGACCTTACGTTACAAACGCGACCTAGTATTCATCATAGTACGCGAGTCTTATCTAAATCTGAGTAGGTAAATACTTTATACGGAACAGGTATTTAATGATATTTATACTAGGTATACTAAGTGCGAAAAATACCTAGTACGGACAACGTTTAAATTTTTGTGACTAACAAATAAATCGAGCAAAGAGGTAAATATTAAAACATGTGCTGTACTGTAATATACTGTGTCAAGGCTATGTTTGCTAAAGACTAGTACGCAATTGAAGCTGAACAAACAAATGAAGTGGCTACGTGTAGTTTTGTGTGGAAGTTTAAGGCCTTTTAAGTTAACAGTCACTTTTGTATAACTAATTTGCATCTCTTAGAAGCCCTTGGTTGCATTTTAACGAGATGTTGAAAACGATATCAGAGTTTATTTGTTTGAGTCAGTATTGGACAAGTCAGACATCACTGTATAAGAGCGCCTTCATACTAGCGTTTTTCCACCGTAGGCGTTCGATAAACGTATGCGAAGCGCAGACGCCGCGACAACGCGGCGCAGGCGTTGTTGCGGCGTTTCCTCTGGAGTCAATTGAACGCTGCGCTAACGCGGCGCAAACGTCACACAATTGCGTTGTCGTTTCAGAAATATCATTAACAAACTCTATTGTTGGCTTTGCTTTTAAATAGAAAATTATTGCGAAAACGTGCACAGGGGCACGCGGCTGCGGGTGGCGGGGAGAGGTCGAATGTGAACAGGATTGTACATAACCCCGCAGTAACGCGGCGCACGCGTCGCGCACCTGTGGTGCTAACGCAGCGTATTCATTTACCTTTGCACTGACGCCGCGACAACACAACGCCTGCGCCGCGTTGTCGCGGGCGCCTGCGCTGCGCATACGTTTATCGAACGCCTACGCTGGACAAACGCTAGTGTGAAGGCGCTCTAAGACGTCCCAAAAAGTAGTGTCAAGCGGAAGTCTAGAAGTAGAGCACCCTTAGAGGTACCCGAGTCACCCTCATGTATGTTCCGCGATTTATTTAGTTTTCGAGTTATGATTTATTTTCATGTTTTAACCAAACTCTGCCTTTTATGACATTTTTGATAATGAATTATGACATTCTTGTTTATGCCGTCATTGTGTTCCGTGTTTTCTTTCTTCTTTCCTTCTATATACCACAAAAAGCCCTTTATTCTTTCTTCCAAACAAGTCTCGGCCATCCAAAGTTTGCCTTGTAGAGATTGCTTTTAGCGATAAGACCACCCGCTGTACAGTTTCTCACCACGATAAATTTTATAATTTTCTCGGTGTTTATATGTACAGTCAACAAAAGAATTAGGTATTTAGGCAAACATCGGATGCACTACGCAGAAAATTGTCATTTTAATTGTGTGCGTAATTATCATTTATGCGTAAGACACAGTCAGACAAGCGATGGCAAAGACTTGGTTACTCAACACTCACATAACTCTATTAAAATATATCCCAATGCTGCCACAACACAGCATTAAAGTCACAGCTCATTAGAGCCACCCGGCACCCGACCGGCATAACCTCGTCGCTCGAGGCGTCCACACGTTGTCAGCAGGTGGTTCACGGGTGGATGCCGCGTTATCACCAGTAAACGTCACGTGGCCAACCAGAGGAGTCATCGGAGTAGTCCAATTGATGGCAGCGCACGGTCCACTCGGGACTTGTGCGTTGGCAATGCGCAGTAACGCAAGGCAAGCATGCGAGCAGCGAGTTGTCACCGAGTGGTCAACTCGTCGTCCGCGCGTGGACGGCATACGCCCGAGGCGATCCGGTGACGCTACGGAGTTGATGCAGTGAGTGCACATCCATACAAGTTCATATAAAGAATACAAACCGCACGAGGCGAGGCGATGCGGGTCGGATGACAGATGGCTCTAATAAGCTGTGACCTTTATGCTGAATGATAACCCGTTCACATGCAAATGCGACGCATTTCTGTATTTTTAGTCTAGTAATAATTTAAAGTGTAATAAACATGGTAATTGTTAATTATTTTTATTCAAGGAACTGTTACACCTGGGGCCTAATTCTCCTAAAATAAATCTTGATAAATCACAACTGAACCAATGCCGAACCGTTCATTCAGACAGTTCTCAATTTCAAAAGCTACCAAATTGTTTGACACAAAATCAATCATTTTGAAAGTTTTCGAAAACAAAAACTGACGGACGGTTGTGGTTCGATTGCGTTTGGCAACAATTTATTTTAGGAGAATTGGGCCCCGTTGCCATTATAGTATGTACTGTGTCGATTTGCATGCAGAATAAATTGATTTTCTTTCTTTATTTTCTAATTAGTTGCCGATACACTTCATTCTTTGATTGATTGTACCAAAGAGATTCAATTCTCTTTGCCGCTTTGATAATGAATTAAAAACAATTCGTTTTCAATTCGTATTTCTAGCAAATCAATGATTCTATTTCTTAATTTTATATCCCTACCTTAGTCAAACCTAGAAATGAATTTTGGACCTTATACTGCTTTGAATTGAATTGAAATTGCATTTATCCTTCCGAGGTAAATCAAATTAATTTACTTGAGCCTTTGACCAGTCAATCCAAGCTATGAATATTACGAAGGAGTCCAAACACGGTCTGCGCTGTATAATATCCTCGAACACATTCGGAACTGCCTATTGTAATTCAGTTCATTTCATTTCTATCCTGCGTCATCCCACTGCTGGGCAAAGGCCTCTCCCCATGACTTTCAATTTTTTCGATCCAGAGCCAAAGTGGACCACTGGTCATTGGTTTTGTCTAGCTCGTCCCGCCATCTTCTTCGAGGTCTGCCGCCACGCCTTCTGGCTGTGTCAGGGCTCTATAAAGTGTTTATTTTGGCCCACAGCTCATTGGGCATGCGGCACACGTGGCCGGCCCAGGCCCAATTCAGCTTAGCGGCTTTTTGAGCAACGTCAGCAATTTGTGTTATGGAGCGCAGTGTGGTGTTGCGTACATGGTCCGTTAGCTTGACGCCTAGAATGCTGCGCTCCATAGCACGTTGGCAGTATAGTAGTAGTACAGTATAGTAGTAGGTAGTAGTAGTTAGCAGTATTGTAATTCAAGAAGAATTATAGTATGTACTGTGTCGATTTGCATGCTGAATAAATTGATTTTCTTTCTTTATTTTCTAACTAGTTGCCAAAGAGAATATTCAATTTCTTAATTTCATATACCGTAGTCAAACCTAAAAATGGATTTTGGACTTTGAACTGCTTAGGATTGAATTGAAATTGCATTAATCCTTCCGAGGTAAATCAAATAAAATAACAAGAAGGCTTAACTAAAAATTGTTGTACTAAATCAACAAGACTGCCTCGTTGGTCTAGTGGTCGCAAGCACATCTGCTGAGCTGGTTTCGATCCCCAGGTCGGACAAAGCGTTATTGGGTGTGGAAATTCCCAATAGCAGCTCGCTAAATTTTTCGCCGCCGCAAGGCGGTCATTTTGCCGCATCAGCGTGCACACGTAGTACGCGGCGTCGCAAGAGGCACGCGCTGTGGTGCGGTGCCGCACCGCACCGTGTGGAACGGCTCTCCACCAAAACATCAGCGGTCAGCGACGCAGGAGCGGTGCCGCTCTGCCACATACATCCTCCCACCTCGTCTTGGTCTGGCGAGCGTGCGCCACGGCACCGCACCGCATCGTGTGGTAGGCATGGAAATTTGCATGTATTACGCCACAGCGGCACCGCTTAGGGGCCACAATGGAGCTGCACCGCATCGTGTGGTAATTTGTGCCCGGTCAATGGCAATAGACTCGCCCCTATTAGATGGGACTTAAACATGCAAAATGAGGGTGTACTATACACTTCTGCCCAACCGGAAAATATAGGCGTGATGTTGTTACACGGCAACATATTTATTTACAAACTAAACTTGGTTTTGGGAAGTTTTGGTCTTGCTTCCTTGTAATGTCTGAACACAAATCCTGCCGGCCAGAAGTCGGCGATCAGGAAGACTGACTTATGTCTGTGGGACTTTAATTGAATTGACTTTAATCAAGTGCCACCTTTGGAGCAAATTCTCCACATTCATGGATCAGAGAATATTAGCTATGAGAGAAATCTGCATTCTAATTGCTCATCATCATCATCATTCAGCCGAAAGATGATGATGATGATGAGCATCTCTCTCCCTCAAGCATCGTTACATCGACCGGTCCTGTGCTTCTCGCATCCAGCGGATTTCCGCGACCTTCACCAGATCATTGGTCTGCCTTGTGGGAGGCCTACCCACGCTGCGTCTTCTGGACGTGGTCGCCACTCCAGAACCTTTCGGCCCCATTGGCTATCCGTTCTGCGAGCAATGTGCCCCGCTCACTGCCACTTAAGTTTGGCAATTCTTCGAGCTATGTTGGTTCTCCTGCGGATCTCATCGTTTCTGATATGATCACGCAGGGAAACTCCGAGCATAGCCCTCTCCATTGCCCTTTGGGTGATCTTGAGGCTTCTTAAGAAAGTCATGATCTCAACAATTTCCGTAGCAACGTATGTGTAAACAATCCGACTTTTTCACAACTATGTACCACGCAATGAATATTGTTGTATTGTCATATTACGAGTGTGTTGTGTAATTAGAATGCTGTTTTACAAAACCTTACCTTAATAAACTGATACAGTGGCGTATCGTCTTCTAAGAGTACCAGATCTACGATGCAGTAGACCGCGTCAGGTTTCTTCAGACAGAGATCGAAGTCATCCAGTTCTGACAGCGCTGGCATTGAGTGGTAGTCGAATATCGATTCTGGTGGTTCATCTGTTGGAAGAAATAATTATGTTATGAGTTATTTATTTTTTGCAAATATGATACCGCTGAGATACATAAGTATACGTCGCTGTTTCATTTAACATCTCCTTTATTCATAAGCATTCATAATATCTTTACATTTTTAAACATAAATCTATAAAAAAATATACATTTCAAATATAAAAATAGAGGTCCACCGGCATCGGGAGCAGAATCCAAGCTACCGGTATTTAGGGCTCCAGAGACAGGAACCTCCTCACAATACGCGTCATGCCGAGGAGGACTGCTTTCTGTATCAGGCCCTTGATCCAGCCACCTGACGAGAGCCTCATGAGGTTCTCCTTAGGTAAGAGCCTCATGACGTCGAGGCTCTTGGCCATTAGCTCATTGGCCGTTACGACTATCGGCACAATATTTTCGGCAATCGTTATTTTATTATTTTTTTAGGTTAATAGGCCGATAGTCCACCTCATGGAAACCGACTTGGATGGATGGTGACCGCTTTATTAGACCTTTGCATCTGATTGGATTACAGCCGATTGCGAAAAGGCTAGGCTGATAATGACCAGGAGCAGAGCCTCTAGGTTATCTGGTGCCCGGGTGCAAACACAGCTTGGGCCCCCCCTAGCCATTTTAGCAAACCCCCCTCCCCCCTACCAGCATCTAGCTACAAGGAGGACAGACGCAGGATGATAGGATTGTTACTCGGTAAAATAAAGGTACGAGTTGGTAGCCAATTGCATACAGCAGCAGCATACGACTGTCGCTACGACACTACAGGTTTCTATGTATTTCTATGAAATACCTTCCGCAGCTAGCGACACGTCGCACGACCGCAGACAACGTCTCGTCCAACCGCAAATCAGTAGTGCCACCGACGATATAGCGACGACACGTTGAATCTTTCTAAAAAAAATAGTTTTTCCAATTCCGAGGAAGAAAAAGTGATAAACAAGGTGGCCTAATATCCTGCACTGTACGATGTATCTAACAAAAACAAAAGATACGAAAGTAAATCGCGATCGCTAATCCCAAACAGGACACACATCTTGTCTCACGGAACATTCAGAAGTATCTGGAATACGACGTGTCGTCTGCTGCAGCCATCTGCTGTTGGGTTCGAAATCATGACCGCAGCAACGTATCGCTACGACGTGTCATAACGAACGTCGTTTGCTGCTGCTTTATGCAGTCGGCTACGAACTTGTACCTTTACACAATTTTAATGCTATGATGTATAATGTTATTGCTTCGGCACTCTTTGTGCTTCGGCATCCGGGTGCCTTGCACTCTTTGCACCCCCGAGTAGAGGCGGCCCTGACAAGGAACGCATTTATTAGAAAAAAGTCAAACGGCTGTGGTTAAGCTGCGGTTCTATTGCAATTATAAATAGTTTTGTTTCTAGAATCCTCCAAGCCCATAACGCCAATCAGACTTGGCGGTTCTTATCTGAAGATAACATCTATATTCTATCCAATGGTTTCAAGTATCGAAGCTGCACTTACATTCAATGGATCCAATCTTTTTGAAAGTATTTCTCAGTTTCATAAACTTAAAATATCTGCAATATTAGAAATCTTTATAGAAGTCGTTTCTGATATTTTAGAGAAATGGCTTCAATTTATGTGAGCGAGAGGCATTCAGAATGTTTCTATACATCTCTATTGGTTACTGCGATGCTTAGAAGTTATTCTGTAATGTTTAGTGGGATTTCTATTTACGTATAAGTGACTTTTAGACGTATATGGTCTTTGCAGATCGTTTCTACGTAACCCGACAGTTATAGGCGAGACCTGGAGGGTCTCCAACCAATGGTGGGGAAGTAAAATACTTAACCTAAGCTAACTACTTATACTGCACTTACAACATGACTACTAACTACAGCAGCACTAAGTCGCACCTCGGCTTAGGGCGTTGCTGGTTGGACATTGGGGGGGAGACAGCTTGACGAGGGCTGAATTATCGGTCGGAGACGACCGGTTCTACGACGGGAGAGCTCGGTGGATCGTGGTGATACGTCACTACGGGCCTCGCCAGCGAGGTCGGTAAGCCGGACGGCGGCGGACGCTGTGTAGTGTGCTGGTCGATTTACTTTCCTCCTGGAGGAGGGTTATGTCGTCATCGGGTTATAGTAGTGTATGCTGTAATGTAAAGCTAAGTCAGGCGATACAAAAGAAATATCGGGAGCTGATTGTTGGAGGACGCCAGTAACCAGTTTTATGCGAGTAAAGCTGCCATCGTTTAACGAAACCAAACCATGATCTACCGCACTGTCAAATACTTGGGAACCCCTTTGATCTGTTTTATAAGACCAGTTACTGTGGTGGGCGTTAAAGTCACCTAGTATTAAGGTTATACGACAAGCTATAGTAAAAATATCATCCCAATGCCTCTGTAGGGCACATTTGAAGGGCAATAAATAGAAATGATGTTCTCAATATTCACACAGTTAAATATTTTGACGTGTAATATTTGTATGCCTGGATTAGAGTTGTGTATGCTACATACCTGTGCTTTTATTGAGTTGTGTGTCAATATGGCTATTCCACCATGATTATCATCTCTGAAAATATTATAACCATGTGGACCATGACATGAATAGGTTATATTTATTGCTTTATTGGTTGAATCATCCATCGTAAACGTAAATAAAGGCCGGCCGGCGACGACCGCGCCGACACAACTGCACTGCTAACGAACCGGTTTTAGCGCTAATGCACACGACTAGTTACCTCGACGCGTAAATCAACACTCTCATCTCACCCGAACTTATTTAAATGTTAAAACAAGAAATCCCGCTTTTTTTTGTTTAAAAACCGCGTTTTTAAAGTACGGTCAGCATCAAAAGTAGCTGAACATTTGAGTTTTTAAACTTGGCATTAATTAGAAAACGATTTGCTTTAAAACAAAACGTTTAATAGATACCTAGAGCTGCTAGATATAGCTCTAAGTATGCCTTAATTTTTTTGCTTCCTATCAATTAGTTATCTAATTAATGCAAAGTTTAAAAACTCAAATGTTTAGCTACTTTTGATGCGGACCGTACCGCTACCGCATTTTCAACTTTCGCACCTGGCAACACTGATTACATAAGAATTATTGATTAACCCACAAGCATTTAAGAAAAATCTTTTTCAAATGCTGATAAAAAATCGTACTACCTATACGATCCTTCCTTGCAGGTGAATTATGATGTAATTTTGACAATGGAATGATAAATAATCCTTGATATTAGGTACCTGTAATAATGGCCATCTAAAATAATGTATTTTAATTTGTAATATTTTGTATATTTCAATAGCAGAACATAGAGATACCATTCTTTGTAATGACTACCTACCTATGTAATTAAGCTACACAAAAAAAAAACTTGAATCTTGAGCCATACCCCTCTCATCTGGCTGGAGTCCCTCTTCAAAGTTAGTCGGAAAGGGGGTACTAATCCGCAGATCACTTATATTATCACTGATGACGGTTTTAAAGCAAGTGTTAAAACAAAATTCGGTAATTTTGATTTCCTTGAAAAATATTTTTTATTTTAGTTTTTCCAAAAATACTTTGTCTCTACTTTAGTTACGAATCCAGAAAATGGAACTTTTAATTCGTGATCCCAAATATGACCTAAAATGTAAACAGCTGATCATAGCTGAGGATAGATATATTTTAGCATGTTTTTTTTTTTGTAATATTTGAACAGCTATTTTTCTTTAACTATTGACTTTTGGGGAAAGTCGTAGAACAAAAGTTACTCATTATTATGTAAAGGACACAATAACATAATCTTCTAGGAGTGATTCTTTCATTACACTTATAGCTAATATCAGTATGTCAGGATTGCGAGCAAGGTAAACATAGTAAATAAAACCAACATAGACTCTCCACCACTGAGAGTACTTGTATTTGGGTTAGTATTAGTAACATGAACTAGATCACAATATAATACTTTACACAATTATTACAAGATCATAAAATCAGTATAATAATAATACTTTCCTAATTATTAATTAATTATCGTTATTAAATTTTCTGCATTAGTATATTAAAATAACCATGTGCTGTAACGTCTATATTTAAACTGCGATATTATGCATATTATAAACTACTAATAAATATAGTTCGCAAGATTTGATTCTACATATGATAATATCATAAATAAACTACTTAATATAATAACTACTATATATTATAATATTATAATAAAACTGTTTAGTGCAATAAAACAAAGTTAGATTAAATTGTTAAATAAGTACTTACATTTAATATTAGTATCTGTGATCCAACAGACAAACCAGGTAAATGGTTTTGTTGGACATTTTATTGTATCATAGACCTTAGTATGTACCTTTTAGTATATAATAAATAAATAACATAAATAAGGACAAGCTAGACAAATATAAAAGGTCAGACTTCTTCAGCTGATCTACACAGAATGCTCTCGCTTCGTCGAATGACCACCGCCTTTATAACCTCGGGTGCATTAATCCATATCGACGACTACCTTCTTTTGTCAACATTGCCCAGTACTACCCGCTACCGATAACAATTATGGGTACTTTAACACCCTTTCGGATTAGTACCACCTTTTTGACTAACCTTGTATATCTCTGTGTAAGACCCTATCTGCGCTTACTAACATCAATTGGGCCTGAGGTCCAAAGTGACTAAGTTAAAGAATTAACTTCTTCTTTCTGCCCTTATCCCATGTTACTTGGGGTCGGCGCAACACGTTTTCTTCTTCCATTCCGTCCTGTCAACCGTCATGGTATCACTGACTCCCTTCTCTTTCATATCATTCTTCACACCATCCATCTTTTCTTTGGCCTTCCTCTTCCTCTCCATCCATCCACATTTATATTCATAACTCTTTTCGTCACATGCGTTTCATCTCTCCTCTTCACATGCCCATACCAAGACAAACGGTTCCCTTTCAACTTTTCTGTCACTGGCGCTACTTTCAAACTTCCTCTAATATACTCATTCTTGACCTTATCCATTCTGGTCACTCCACACATCAACATTCTCATCTCCGCTACATGCAATCTTTTTTCATCCGTTTTCTTCACGGCCCAACATTCCGATCCATACAGTACGACAGGTCTTATCACGGACTTGTAGATTTTCCCCTTCAACTTGAGAGGCATCCGCGAGTCGCAAGTTATTCCAGTTAAAGAATTGACAAAATGTTTAAATATAAAAAAATAGTTTTAAATAGTATCATGTGACCTATTACAAAAGTCAGTGTTCATAAAGACATTGATCAGTATATTTAACTTAATAAGTAGGTATAAGCCGATTATAATAAATTGTTAACATAACAATATTTGTTTAAAAAAATGTCAACAACAAAACTATGATGTCATAACACTATAATTTCTACCCGAGGCTACCTCAGTTACGAAATAGTTTTAGTAAATATTGTAAAATAGTACAAGGCTTGTAAATATTATGTTTTTGAAATATAAGTATATAAGTACACATCTTAATTCTTTGCACCTTGACCAATACAAGAGTTGATTTTTCCTATCGCAATTATTGATATAAAACTGAGTCTAAAGGTACGTTCGAGACGAGCTGCAGACCGCAAACTGCAAAAGTAGTATCGCTTGCGGTGCGATCTGCGGCTGCGGTCTGCGGTTGCAGTTTTGCAGTCGCTGTCGGAATAGCACCTTTAAAGTGCACACCTTAAAGGCGCTATTCCGATGGCGACTTGCAGTCTGCGGTTGCAGTCTGCAGTTTGCAGCCCGTCCCGGACCTTTACTTCGTCTTAACTGGTAAAAAAAAACATAAGACTTCAGTAATCACTTACTTCAAAAAAGTGTATTTTGCATGGCTCCAAAAATGTATAATAAACTGCCTAAAAGTTGGAAGCAGCAGTGATGTAGCGTTCAAAAAGAAAGTAAAACGTTTTCTAGCAGATAAAGCGAATTATAATTTATATGAGTTTTTGGCTGACAGATTTTGATTTTCCTGTTCCTATCATTTAGTTTTTTCGATAGCCTATTTTATTAAGAATGACATTCTAGATAATTTAATTTAATTTATAAGTTTTTTTTTTTAATGTAGATATTATTAATATTTGTATGGAGGAGCTCGTGGCTAAATAAATACAGCCGCATAGACCGATCTTCCGGGTTAAGCCACGCTTGCCGAGGTTGGTCTGTGGATGGGTGACCATTTACCATAGCGAGTTTCCTCCGTGCCTCGGAATGCACGTAAAGCCGTTAGTCCCGGCTGTCATTTGTAGATCTTTGACAGTCGTTACTGTTGGTCAGAAGCCAGAAAGTCTGACAACCAGTCTTACCCAGAGTATCGTATTACCCAGTTACTGGGTTGTGGAGGTCTGATAGGCAGTCGCTCCATGTAAAATACTGATATTCAGCTGCATCCGGTTCGACAACATAGTTGGGAAAAGGCTAGGCAGATGATGATTAATATTTGTATGCCATTAATCAAGGCAAACATGATGAACTGTATTTTATCTTATAACATCTTGCATGCTGACAATTGTTTTGTATATATCTACTTATGTTTGGACAAATAAATTGTCTTATCTTCAGTACTATAATACGTACAGAAACCTCATAATCAGCCCATTATTGTCCCACTGCTGGGCACAGGCCTCTTTTCAGAATGAGAAAGGCTCAGGCCTTAGTCCACCACGCTGGCCTGGTGCAAATTGGCGGACTACACACACAGATTAAAAGTAAATGATGTCTTAACAAATCTACTCCCTCCATCCGAACCCCCTAGTCGCCGCAGCGGCCGACTACAGTCCCTCTCTCAAAAGTAAAGTTCGCCGTCCCAGGCACACACTTTTAGAACCCGATGACGAAATAACCCTCCTCCAGGAGGCGAGTAAATCGACCAGCACAATACACAACGTCCGCCGCCGTCCGGCTTACCGTCCTCACCGACGAGGCCCGTCGCGACGTCCCACCGCCACCGGTCACGATCCACCGAGCTCTCCCGTCGTAGAGCCGGTCGTCTCTTCAGACTCCGCAGTCACACCGATAATTCAGCCCTCATCAAGCTGTCTGCCCCCCCTATGTCCACGCCAGCAACGCCCTAAGCCGAGGTCCGAGTCCCACTAGGGGTCGCCCTTAGTGCTGTTGTTGCAGGTAGTCATGATGTTAGTGTAGTGCAAGTAGTTAGCTTAGGTTAAGTATTTTACTTCCCCCCATTGGCTGGAGACGCTTCAGGTCACGCCAATAACTGCCCGGTTACGTAGAAACCGTCCCCTAGGACGACCTACAGCAGTCAAATAGAAAAAAAAAAAAAAAAAACAAATCTACTAACAACACAACTAAATAAATACTCCGTCCTCCAAAATTTAAGTACTGGGCTCTTGTCAGTGTAGCAATCTCCATCTTTCTCTATCCAGAGCCAATTCTTTCATTTCTCTGTATGTTATCACTTCTGTCTTTTCCTTCAATTGGTCTGTGTACTTTATTCTTGGTCTACCTGGTTTTCTCTTTGCTTGTAATTTACCTTCTACGATATTATAACCAATAATGATGAATATGATGATATAAATAAATAAATAAAATAAATAAAAATAAATAAAATTCATTTATTTCAGGCAATACAAACCCATAGTGCACACAAAAATTACAAATAATATAAGCAAATTTAATTAAATTAAATTGGATTAACTTGAATTAAATTGAATTAAATTAAAAATAATTACACAATACAAATAAAAAATTAACATTACTTATTCAATTATTCATTCAAATTAATACAATTATTGATCACAAATTACAAATATTAAATTTACAGCAGTCATACACAGCCTTGACAATTTCATTTTTTGTATTCCTTATTCGGTCCATAAACGAGGCGGCCCTTTTCCTCATTATCGCATAGAAATCGTCAACCCTATTCTCGGCGAACATGGCAGACGCGCTACACCGCCACGGTAGGTTAAGCATGGCTCTAAACGCATTATTGTACTGCACGCGTAGTGCGTGGTAAGTTCGCTTTTTGTAGTTCTTCCATAGGTAGCAGGTGTAGAACGACTGACAGTACGCCACGAATAGAGTGACCTTTACAGCCTTACTGCACCGAAAGAATCGACGTGCCAACATATTGCTTATTGCAGCAATGGATCTCTTTTGCCTTTCCATGTCGTTGTCATCTGTTAAATTATCATTTATCATATGACCTAGATATTTAAAGTTCGATACAATATTTAACTGCGAGCCGGCAAGGGTTATTACTGGGTTAAAGCTACTTGTTCTGTCGTGCCTAAAAATCATGACTTCTGTCTTTTTTACATTGTAAGTTAGCCCATGGCTTGCAGCATATTTTATATTATAACTTTATTATAACTTAACTAATATTATAAATGCGGTCATCCTGAAATTTTGCATATACGTTGTCAGGTGTACAGAGACGGACATAGACACCCTTTCATCCCGAAAAAAAATACTGTTCCCGAGGAAAACAACAATAACGTTCATAGATGGCGCCACGTGTCTTTCGAATCATGTTTGAATTATATTATTAGGTATATAAACTTTAGTAGTGTGCTAAGATTTTTTTAACGCGAGCGAAACCGCGGGCTACAGCTAATCCTAACTAATATTATAAATGCGAAAGTAAGTTTGTTTGTTTGTTACCTTTTCACAACTAAACCACTAAACCGATCATCCTGAAATTTTGCATATACGTTGTCAGGTGTACAGAAACGGACATAGGGTACCTTTCATCCCGAAAAAACAGTACTGTTCCCGAGGTAAACAACAATAACGTTAATAGATGGCGCCACGTGTCTTTATAATAATAATAAACAAATAATTTATTTGCCTGGAATATAGTGGGTACACGAGATCTTAAATTAAGTTATAGTACAGGACATATTTCACCCTCATTACGAGCATGCAAAATTGTAGTTAATTTACAACAATTATTTGAGTAAAATTATAATTATTAGAACTATTTGAATTATAATTATTACAATCAACTATCTTTCGAATCACGGTTGAATTATATTATTATAGAAACTTTAGTAGTGTGTTATGAGTTGATTGTCAAATTCTAAATTAAAGGCAAAAGCTAGTTGGTTATAAAGCTGTTGTGTCGCAGTAAGTGACAAATAACTTTTCCCCTTCACTAAATAACTAAAATTCCGCGACGACTAAAAATATTTTCGCTAAACTCGAAAGGTATTCAACCGTACGATTTCAAACTAGTTTGATCTCAAGTAGCAAGAAATTGCGCTAGTTGGTCCATTTCTAGAATTTCTCAGCACAAACAGGTGTTTTCGTAACGAGCTACCAGTTTACAGGTAAAGGTATACTTCTATCTACAGGTATACAAGTATACTTTACCTGTGAACTGCACAGTTGGCTGCGTTTAGACTAGCGGCAAGCTTTTTGGTCGTTTGTGTTGAAATAATTGGAAAGCATTTAGATCTAAGTTGTATACAGATGTAGCTTTGAACATTTATTTATGCTTCTGATCGTGCTTAAGACTGACTTAATGCCATAAAGCATTCTCAACCAGTCAAACTTTGGAAAAACATTTAAATAGGTACAAAAAAACTGGCCAGGTGCGAGTCGGACTCGCGCACGAAGGGTTTCGTACCATCTATCTATACAGGGTGGTTAAAAAGTCGTGGATCAAACGAAACAGGGCGATAGTTGGGGTTATTTGCAGCATTTTATGTTAGAACATTTTTTTTACAGTAAGGTTCTAAAGTTACAAATATTTTTTCATGAGACTTAAAAGATATTGAAAAAAGTGCCAATACTCATAAATCATGGTACCCACTGTCATAAAAGCACTTTCAATCAACTAAACACCATTTATTGTTTTAAAATAGGAACCCATTTTGCTCTAATTGCCTATTTATTACAAATTTTGATATTTTTTTAAAAAACACTCTTTGTTTCATAACTTTTAAGGAGATCAAGTTAGGGCTCTGACACACGGATATTTTTTATTGCAAATAACCCCAACTATCGCCCTGTTTCGTTTGATCCACGACTTTTGAACCACCCTGTATAAATAAAAAGAAAAGTCCTGACTGACTGATTGACTGACTCATCAACGCCCAGCCCAAACCCTTGGACCTAGACAGCTGAAATTTTGCACAGAGGTTCCCTTTATAATGTAGACAAGGAATAAGGAAGGTTTTTTTGAAATTCAACACATAAGGGAGTTAAATAGGGGATGAAAGTTTGTATGGAAAATCGTCACTTAAACGGTTCAAAATTTCACGCAAGTGAAGCTGCGGGTAAAAGCTAGTTATCTATAAAAACGGAAAAAAATCACGTTTGTTGTATGGGAGCCCCCTTAAATATTTATTTTATTCTGTTTTTTAGTATTTGTTGTTATAGCGGCAACAGAAATACATCACCTGTGAAAATTTCAACTGTCTAACTGTCACGGTTCATGAGATACAGTCTGGTGACGGACGGACGGACAGCGGCAAAAAAATCACGTTTGTTGTATGGGAGCCCCCTTAAATATTAATTTTATTCTGTTTTATAGGATTTGTTGTTATAGCGGCAACAGAAATACATCATCTGTGAAAATTTTAACTATCTAACTATCATGGTTCATGAGATACAGCCTGGTGACAGACGGACAGACGGACGGACAGCGGAGTCTTAGTAATAGGCTCCCGTTTTACCCTTTGGGTACGGAACCCTAAAAATAACTATTCACGTCACTATGAACAAAAATGTAATAAAAGTCAGAGTTTGGTTGAAACACGAAAAGAAATCATAACTCGAAAACTAGAAAAAATCTCGGAACATACATGTGGGCCGATTCAGGACTTTCCAGGACACGGTGTATATCTACTGACCCAATTGTATTCATACACGATTTATGCAAAAATATATGCAATTCCATTCCTTGAATAGTATTGAACCGAATATTTCTTACACACGCAAGGAAACGCCACAGTCATAACTCACTATTTAGTTGCAATATCCTTTAATCATAATTAATGAGTGGCAGAATATCCGGTAATTATGCACTGAGTGCCGACTTTCTTGAAGATAAGTGATTTTGTATGTAATAATTATGTGTAATGGTCAGGTCATATACCTTACCGAGTTTTGTTGGTTAAATTTATGAGTCGTACGTCGTACGACTCGTTATAGCTCGGAAGCTCGTAGGCTAACGTACGTCGCGTTGCATTGCTGGCGTGCGTTAGTAAGAGTTACTTAGTAATTTTATGATAAGAATAGGGTATTTGACTGAAAAAATCTAATTAGTCCGTTAGCTAGATTATTAAAAAATATTTGACCTGTATTTTTTCTTTTGTTACGTAAACCAAAATTGACGAAATTACGACACTTTTAAAATTGGCAAAACGTCACAAGCAAGTACAAATATTACTTGCGTCTGACGTCACAAGCCCCCCACTCTCGAGTTTTGATTCGTTTTATCTTTCCCAAATATTCATAGATTTAACAAAAGAAAAAATACGTGTCCATTATTTTTCAAAACTCTAACTGGTGGACTGATTAGATTTGCAATTTATTGATGCTGTCAACATGCCTATTAAGTTTATTATACTACTAGAGATCGCTCGCAGCTTCGCACACGTGTGTGTCGTTTATCGCGTATTCCGCATTTTTCGGGATATAAGTAGCCTATGCCCTTCTCCGGGTTTCAGGCTATCTCTGTACCAAGTTTCAACAAAATCGGTTCAGTAGTTTAGTTGTGATTAGGTAGCAGACAGACAGAGTTACTTTCGCATTTATAATATTAGTAAGGAATACAAGGTTAGTCGGAAAGGGGGTACTAATTCGCGGGCCACTTAAAGTATCACTGATGACTGTTTTAAAGCAAGTGTTAAAATTTCAAAATTTGATAATTTTTATTTCCATGAAAAATATTTTTTATTTTGGTTTTTTCTTTCTTCGTCCCTTCTTTAGTTACGAATTCAGAAAATGGGGCTTCTAATTTGTGTCCCCAAATATGACCTAAAATGTAAACACAGCTGATCATAGCTGAGGATAGATAGATTTTAGCATATTTTTTATGTAATTTTTGAACAGCTATTTCTCTTGACTTTTGGGGAAAGTGGTACAACAAAAGTGACTCATTATAATGGGTACTTTAACACCCTTTCGGATTAGTACCCCCTTTCTGACTAACCTTGTATAATGTAGACAAGGACTAAGGAAGGATTTTTCGAAATTCAACCCGTAAGGGGGTTAAAAATAGGGGATGAAATTTTGTATGAAAAATCGTCACATAACGGGTTTAAAATTTCACGCAAGTGAAACTGCGGGCAAAAGCTAGTTGGCCTACATAAGTCCTCGATTTAATCGATCGTTAGTGTCACCTGTACCCCTAGTACGAATTTGCAAATCGCTCACTAAACTGTATCTCTTTTACACACCCGCAAGAAAAAGAGACAAATATATTATTCAGTTTCGCGAGCTCACAAAAACCTTTTTCGTAATTTGCGAACTCGTACTATGGGTACTGTTGAACGACAAACACTATCGATATTGAGGATCGCTTTTTTTTTTAAAACATCATTTATTTTCGCGTGTTTTGGTTAGCGAAAATAGAGCAAGAAAGCCTGAGATCCAATCCCATGTTGATGGGGAAATGGAAGAAAGAAGATGCTCAAAATAGCGCCCGAAAAAAGATTTGTTTTTGGACTGACATTGACTAGAGCAAGAGTCAACATTTAGAAAGAAAGAAAGAAAGATTTATTGCAAGAAACAAAGTTAGTACAGGTTCTTAGCATAAAAAAATGAGATCATCTCGTTTCGCCAGCACAGTGGCATGCAAATTATAGTTTAATCTACAGCTTTATTTGTACAATTTTATTACATGAATTAAATAAACGAAAGTACGTATTATACTATCTACGTATATTTATTTCTTCATTTATACTTTACTTTTATATTTTTATGTTGCGTGTAGTTAAGAAATCATTTACAGAGTAATAGCTTATAGCATTTTTCTACCAGCCATCCATGAATATAGTTTACGTTTTAAGAATCTTAGAGGTAGGGTTCTGATATTTTTTGGTAATTTATTATACAGGGCGTCCCACGACTTTGCTACATGGAGGGGAAGTACCTTAAATACTGTAGATAGAAAAAAATACTTAATGAAGACTTCATTTTTATTTTATAAAAAATACGAACTGCATTCAAAGAATTTTAAATAATCACCTGTCTGAACCGGGAATCGAACCCACTAAATGTGAAAATAAAAAAAACTGTCATTTTATTGTACTAATCGAAAGGCTCGATCAGACACATTTATTTCTTCTAAATAACATAGCATCTAAAATAAAAGGAACACCATGAAATTTAACATTTATTTGAAATAATCAGACACGTTTAACTGTGCAACTTACAAACAATTTAAGTTATTAAATACTCAAAATGTGTCCCTTTCTATGGTATACAAATTGTAACTCTTTTAATAATCTCGCTTATCGTTGATTTATTTCTTTTTTCATAGTGAAATTATTTGAAATAATACTTCGAAATAGTAATAAAGCAGAAAGTAGTACATAAAGTCAGTTGTTATAAGCACGACATAGTCAGAGAGAATGCTAATCATTATTCTGAGCAAAATTTTAAATTAAATGTTAAATTTCATGGTGTTCCTTTGATTTTAGATGCTATGTTACTTAGAAGAAATTAATGTATCTAATCGAGCCTTTCGATTAGTACAATAAAATTACAGTTTTTTTTTATTTTCACATTTAGCGGGTTCGATTCCCGGTTCAGACAGGTGATTATTTAAAATTATTTGAATGCAGTTCGTATTGTTTTTAAAATAAAAATGAAGTCTTCATTCAGTATTTTTTTCTATCTACAGTATTTAAGGTACTTCCCCTCCATGTGGCAAAGTCGTGGGACGCCCTGTATATTCTAATGATCATCGGATAGCAATTATTATGATAGTAACGTAATATACAAGGTGTTTTTTTTATATCCCATAACTCTAGGGTATGATTGAGACCATATCAAAGAACCAACTGGCATATGAATTATTCTTCAATCATATTTTTTTTTTCTTTTCAATTTTCATACAAAATAATTCGACAAAGTCACGATTATTAATGTAAAACACCCTTACGTGAAATATGACAACGTCGCATTTTCTTAGCTTTTAATATGAATGATTGGTTTGAATAGAAATGAATTACTCTTATTTATCAATGAAACTTAGATACCTATAATTTAATTATGATTGATTATATCTTCGAAACTATGCATTTTTAGACCACCTTTCTACCACCTTTCACCTTATCACCTTTCTTTCTTTTCTTTTTACTTAAATAATATAACCCTAGATTTATGGGATATCAAAAAACACACGTTGTATAATATAAATTACGTAATAGTAAATTTAATGTTAGGTAATAAACGCCTAGTAGGATATCTAGTATTAATTAGAAAAAAAACTTAAACCAAATGCCACGGTCACCAAAAAAAGCAAATCAAATTCATCGACACATGCTAATGAAAAATTCACATGTTGCTGCTAACATAATAATTTATCTACAACTGTTACTAGCGACCCGCCCCGACTTCGTACTACCATACAGGTTTTTTTCAAATTTCTTGTCAAAAATCGTAATAACTCGGCTAATATGTGTAACTCATAACCAGAGATCGGAATAGGTAGAGTATATTTACCTAAACTTCGAAGAAGGAAGTAACATAGAGTGGATAATACCTCCTCTAAAATCCCGGAATAATTATAATGATGTTTGAATCCCGGGATTTAAAAATCACGAATTATTTATAGGACTTTATTTAAAGTTGCAAATTATTTATTTGAAGAATGTTAAAACATTTTTTATGGTTCCGTACTAAAGGAATTAAATTAAAGAGCTTTGTTTTACATATAACATACATTGTTTTACATTTTACATAGTACGGAACTCTAAAAAATGTTATAAGATTCTTCAAATAAATAATTTGTAACTATAATCTCCAACTCCATCCTGAAGTCCATAGCGGGGAGGTACGATTCCCCTTTGTTAGGTGATGTGGTTCAAAGATGCTTTTTGAACAACAGCCTGGTCTCCAAATAGATTATACATACGTTTACTAACATAGATATAAGTTATCCTTTTTGTTTACTAACCCATATGGATGATGCTTATCCGAAATAAATATTATTTTATTTTATTATTTATAAATTAAAACCAATAACTAATTCGTGATTTTTAAATCCCGGGATTAAAACGTCATTATAATTATTCCGGGATTTTAGAGGAGGTATTATCCACTTTACCTATTCCGATCTCTGCTCATAACGTTACAAACATACATACATACATAAACTCACGCCTTTTTCCCATGGGGTAGGCAGAAACTGTAGAACGCCACATGCTACGATCCTTACATACTCCTTTCGCTTCGTCCACGGTCATACATCTTGTCATACACGCACGCCGGTTGAAAGTACTACGCACCTGTCCTTTTTGAAGAACATCACCAATAACATCAATGTATGTCCTTCTAGGGCGTCCTCTACTGGCGTTTCCACTGACATTCGCCTTATAAATTCCTTTTGTTAATCGCCGTTCACTCAATCTTTCAACATGCCCAAACCACCGAAGCATACCCCTTTCAATTTTTGTCACTACATCATCTTTTAAACCGCAACTTTGTCTTATCACATCATTCCTCACTCTATCATTCAAAGTTACACCGCACATACTTCGCAAGGAACGCATTTCCACGGCATTTATTCTACTTTCATGACTCTTCTTCCAAGACCAACATTCACTTCCATACATAAGCATAAGGTATTTATAAGGTTTTAAAAAGTTATACTCATTATGTATGAATTTAGTTTGATGAGTATTGTATGTTAGTCTTTTAGGTATTTGTCTGTGCCCTTTGTAGCCTGCAATGTGTATATTGTATGTATATCTATTTATTTTGCCTGGCTTCCACGACACAGGGAATCCTAGTGCGGAAGCTAGTGCTAAATGTAAAATTATTATTCTGCAGGTTTATTACTAAAATTTAATATTTTGATGTTTTAAAAAAAATAAAAGATATTTTTTTCTGTTTCATAAAATATTGTATTTTTTCATTTATTTATTTTATTCTAAATCTGCACAAAAATTACACAAGTTCTGCTAATCTGCATTGTGCATAGTTGGCAGTTGTACTCGTCTAACTATTAAAAAAAATGTTTTGTACACATTATGTACCTATAACTTATTTAACCTATTAAATTTACTAACAATTGAAGCAATAAACATATAATAAGCAGGCTTTCGCGACGTCTTCCAAAAAAGGTGATGGGAAATATATTCCCTTTGCCTTTTTAAGGGTAGTTTATAAATACCAACAAACCTTCTCCAAGAATCAGTCTACCCAATCTTAAAAACTGGACCAAAATCCGATTAGTTACGGGGAAAATCGCAAACAAACGAACAGACAGACGCGGTGAGGGACTTTATTTTATAATGTAGTGATGATGGCATGACAATCATAATATTGATGACACTATTGGCGCACGAGTGGCTTTGCGCTTTTCGCTTGGTTGCTGCGCAACGTAACGCTGGACCGTATTTTCCATTACCACATTGTATATAAATATTTTTTCGGGTATCGGTGTTTTTTTTGTGAACACCGGGTTCACGGATGTTATTTACTATACAAATATTAGGTTCTTACTATGTTCCGGCAGAAGGCATACAAAATATTTAATTACCCGTAACGCCCAGCGCCGTCGTCCCAGGACGACACTCGCTTCATGCGACTTTGAACTCTAATTATAATCTAATTTAGAGTTCAAAGTCGCTTGAAGCAGGTGTCGTCCTGGGACGACGGCGCGGGGCGTTCGGGGCGGCCGGTTAAAATATTAATATACAGCGTGTTACGTAATTCCCCTTAAAAAAGAAAATGTTAATCAAGTAGTCTTTATATGGTTGTTGTCATTTACCTCTCAGAGAAAATTAGGTAAGAATGTAAATAACTTTCTGGGTAGTCTACTCTTTACTTTTATGTTTTCAGGGTTGCGTTTCAGTGATGATTTTAATTTATGAATTGTCAAAAAAATGGGTCCTACTTTTATTTTAAAATATTGAAAATAGACTCTTTACAAGGGACCTTTTAATCCCCTTTCGGCTTTAGGGGTATTTTTGTAACACGTTGTTTATCTAACAAAATAAAAAAATAATACAATGTCACAATTTCACGACAATTTTATGAGTAGATTTGTCTGTAAACGCACCCACGATACCGGAGTAATCGCAATGCGGGGCAAACTAGAATAAAATTAATGAATGAAAAAAAAAAACAAGCGTCGTTTCTTATTATCCAATAAACCTTAAAAAATCTCGACAACTGAAAATCTACTCTCCGCGCAACACTTGCAAAAGTAAAAAAAGTTAGTCAGTTGCATTACAATCAACATCGAAACAAATTGTGACTGAACAATGTTTCAAAAGTGTTTTGTAATTGTAAACTTTTTTTTCTTACTATTATTTTGAATATAAAACAGAATAGACAACATTATATATTATTTACATTACAATTCATTCCATCCCATGGTTGTCTGTCTGGAAGAAATTGCTTTAAGCGATAAGACCGCCATTTGCACTGTTTTAATTAAGTGTATTCCTTATGTTTTATTTCTTTTAGTGTACAATAAAGTATATCTATATTATTTTAAAGGTTTTCAAATACCTAATCATTACATGCAATGATATAATTTAATTCAAAGTTTCAAAAAAGTCATCAACGTTTGCTGTTAACTGTACCTAAATAAAGGCTTTAGTCTCATGCATCGGCATGTCCGCATTATGTCTCTATTAAAATAAAGCTATCAGAAAGCTATTCATAATGTATTGTGACAGTCATGTCATTATTATTTATAATTAATATTAATAATACATTCGTAATTATTTATTCATAATGTCACAGTCATACTTGTATTGCTTCATAAAGTACGTTCACGATTAAAAAAACAAAAAAGAAATGAATAACCTGATCACACATTAGTTGTATTAAAATGGGTCACATAAAATTCACATTAAAGAAAATGATTGTAAGAAAATGCATTTTGAAGAGGCCGAGTTTTTTTTAAATGATTAATTTTTAATCATCGATCCTTTCATTCATTGAGGCAGAATCTCATGGATAACTGCTTTTTCCACGAATTTATAAAATTCAGCTCTTATAAAGTACAAACAATTAAATAAAGCTAACAGCTTACCACCGTTAACCACATAATAAATTCATAAAAATAAAACAAAGTAGCAAACGCTTTCCGATAAAAACGAAGAAAAAAAAAACTGGTCACAAATAAATTGAAAAAAAAAATGGTCACATTCAAATAAATTGCCAGCACCAAAATTTTCTTTTCTTTTGTGTCAACTTTGTATCCACGCATTTTGCCATTCTTTTTTTTGTGTGAAGCCCTTTTATTGCCAAAATGCATCTATTTAGAAATGCCTGCTTTGTACATTACACTACAAGCAGAGGGCATTACAAAAAAAAAAAGATAAAAAAAACTTTTTTTACAAGCAGTGGGCATAACAAAAAAAAAGTTTTTTTTTTATTTTTTTCCCCTGAAAATCATCCTTTCATTAATTAAGACAGGACATCTTACCTCTTTCCGTAACATTTTGTCCAAAAGCACCAAAAACACAGAACACAATGAACCACCACATCGTTCTTATGCACTTAGTATAACTGTCGTGATAAACGCGCGAATACCGCGCTCCTAACATTTTCGCAACTTCTCGTAGGAAGGGGCATTAATGCGTAAAGTCCAGTGATTTGCGATATCGCATTTAATATTCACAGTTTGTGTGTGTGTGTTTGATTAAAGGAGTGGTCTTTGGTTAAGAAAATGCTTGGTCATTTATCCTGTCGGTTTTGTAATCTTAATGTGTCATCGAAGGGCGTTGGGCGGCAGCATCGTTCTTTACAAGGTCGGTCGGAAAAGGGGTACTAATCTGCAAGGGTGTTAAAGTACCCATAGTAATAAATTACTTTTGTTCTACAACTTTCCCCAAAAGTCAATAGTTTAAGAGAAATTGCTGTTCTAAGATATCGCCAAAAATTGTGAGCATTCGTCGGAAATGATCAGTTGTGTTTACATTTTAGGTCATATTTGGGGTCACGAATTAGTTTTATGATTCGTTTGAAAATTTTGTGACAAGACAATCATCATTACCATAATGAGAAGTACAATAAAAGAGCCTTAACGCGTCACGATACTTAGGACGTCTTGCGCTCCCTGGACAGTCAGACCCGCTATAGACCTTGCTGACTGGCTAATCTTTTCACCAGGGCGTTAGTTATTCCTATAGCTCGTGCAGACACGAGAAAAGAAGAAAAATAATAATATCAAAAGCAGCTTAAACATAAAGGAAGCAGGTAACCTGCGCCGACCTACCAGCGCTTATCGGTGCTGGTCCGTGCAGGTAACCGCTACATAAAGGAAGCGGGTAGAAGCAGGGGCTGGCATTTTTTTGCAATAATACGCGTTGTTCCCTTGCAGATACAACAACAAATGACGGCTTACCATCGCTGATTGAAGCAGGTCGGAACTTGTCGGCGAAGTTCGGAGCTTGTCGGCGCTGGTTTGCCACACAGTATAGAGACTACCTGCGCCGACTAACTGCGCGGACCAGCACCGACAAGCGCTGGCAGATCGGCGCCGGCAACCCGCTTTCTACGTGTATACGCACTAACACTTCACCTGCCTTAAACGCTATTCATTATAGATAAAACCTTAGAAAATTTAATCAAAGTTTAGTTAGTCTTATTTATTTATTTATTATACGAGTACACTGTATTGTGCATAAAAAAATATGCAAATATAGTCACGGTCTTTAAAATAGGTACAAGTGGCAGCCTTATCGCATCCGGATTTTTTCCAAGCAACCTTAGGAGGAAATAAAGTGAACTGGATATCTTAATTAGATTCGAAAATGAGTTAACTGACCTCTCCTGAGAAATAACAATTTATTTGTTCAATTGAGGTTCAGTTAGTCGGTAGCATATCATATATAATACATAATTATGTATTACATCATACAAGGTTAGTCAGAAAGGGGGTACTAATCCGAAAGGGTGTTAAAGTACACATAATAACAAATAACTTTTGTTCTACAACTTTTCCCAAAAGTCAATAGTTTGAGAGAAACAGTTGTTCAAAAATCTCAAAAAAAAAACTCTAAAATCTATCTATCCCCAGTTATGATCAGCTGTGTTTACATTTTAGGTCATATTTGGGGTTATGAATTAGAAGCATCATTTTCTGAATTTGTAACTAAAACAGGGATGAAGAATTTTTGAAAAAACTGAAATAAAAATAATTTTATTTGGAAAAAAAATATATCGAATTTTGAAATTTTAACACTTGCTTTCAAACAGTCTTCAGCGATACTATAAGTGGGCTTCGGATTAGTACCCCCTTTCTGACTAACCTTGTTAACCTTATATTGTAACCTTATATCATCATATAGGTAGCATATCATATCGGGTGTAAAAAGACCCTTAACGATAACGAAAACCACGTATTCTACACATCATTGGGATCATTTTTTTCTTCGAGACCATACCTGGGAAATCATTGGGTTTGGAGATATTGAAGGTCAAAGTACACATTTTTTTTTTAGTTTTTTCCAAAGACGAATTCAGAGTCATAATACTAAACTTTCTTCCATACAAACATTATCAAAAATTTAAATTTTTCCTAACAAATTACGCATTTGAAGTTACAAAAACGCAATGAATATCAAACGCACACGACCGCCTTGGCTCAGCTGTGTGGCCGTTGCACGCATGCAAACGCGCGGCATCGCCAGAACCATAATTTGCGCGCTACAAAAAAAAGCGTTTTTTTCATGCCAAAAAATAAAAGTCGTTTCCCAGCAATTATTTTTGGTCAATGTAATTTAGTTTGATGTACAGAGTGCGTAGATTTCGGCTATGTGATGGGTCTTTTTACACCTTATATAATCTACATAATGGTGCCGATTCGGTTATGGACAAACTAAACTTAATTTAGGCTATTGCCATCTTTTTCACTCTAAGCAGAAAGCACTCTAATAAGAAAGAGACATACGTAAATAAGAGCTGTCAAATTTAGTTGAACTAAAAGTTCCATTCAAATTTAGACGACATTTAAAACGTGTCGACTAAAAACACGGTGAAGTTCAAGGCGTAAACTAATTTGACATCTCTAACTTAGTTGTTGTCTATCACCGTCCTTTTCTCGCGCTATCTGTTCGTAAAAGATAGCAATTCTCTAATTTTAGTTTAGTTGGTGAACAAGGGAATCGGCACCAATATTTCTTAAACTACGCTTGGTAGGATTTATACGGTCCGCCTGGCTAGCTATCACCCTCACATTAAAGTCCGGCGGCGCCAAGCAGCTTACTGTGTTCCGTCGTGTGTATGTGAGAGCCAGAAGGGTATAGGGGAATCTCTCTATATCTTTGCTACTTGGATTCGTGTGCTCCATCTTAGACCCTGGCTTTGCTTACTATCAGGTGCGACGAGGGTCAATACGACCAAGACAAAGAATAAAAAAAACTATAATGTTCTGCCTAACCTTTTCCCCACTATGTTGGGGTCAGCTTCTAATCTAATCAGATGCGGCCGAATACCAGTATTTTACAAGAAGCAAATGTTTTTTTGTAGCAGTGACATTTAAACTGACACAGAGGAGCTCGTGGCTAAATAATTACAGCCGCATAGACCGATCTTCCGGGTTAAGCCACGCTTGCCGAGGTTGGTCTGTGAATGGGTGACCATTTACCATAGCGAGTTTCCTCCGTGCTTCGGAAAGCACGTAAAGCCGTTGGTCCCAGCTGTCATTTGTAGATCTTTGACAGTCGTTACTGTTGGTCAGAAGCCAGAAAGTCTGACAAACCAGTCTTACCAAGAGTATCGTATTACCCAGTTACTGGGTTGTGGAGGTCTGAAAGGCAGTCGCTCCATGTAAAATACTGATATTCAGCTGCATCCGGTTCGACTGGAAGCCGACCCCAACATAGTTGGGAAAAGGCTAGGCAGATGATGATTTAAACTGACACAGGACCATACAGCAGGTGTGGCAGCGGGTCCCAAACTAGGCACAGCCTGTATCTTGGTGACCCAATTACAAATTAAGGTACATACATTTTGTCGTGTTCTGCTAGCGCAGGTTTGTGCGTCGCTGACATAATTTAAAATTAATTATTAAAATTATATTTCAACAAAGATTGATAAAAATAAATAGAGGTACATGAATAACCAAACATTAAACAAAAAACAGTAAAGTTGAGTGTGATGAGTGAGTGTATGAAAGCTTAGTATGCGAAAGAGTGTATTTTGAGCGTGTGTGAGTGGGTACTAACTGGTGCTAAATGCCACCAGACCTCCCCAGCCAAGTTACTAGGCAATGCCGATATCCTAAAGTTAGACCGGTTGTCAGACGTTCGGGCATCTCACTACCCGTATCGACTGTCATAGGTATTCGTATGACAATCGAAACCGACAGTGTAACGTGCTCTCCAAGGAGGACGGGTCTCGACGTGTAACGAATGGTCACCTATCCATCGACTGGCCGCGGCAAGTGCAGCTTACCTTAGTTAATAATTAGATACGAGCCTTTCGTGATAAAATAACTTAAAAAAAAGTAAAAACCGACTTCATAAAAAACTAAAAAGAGTAAAATAATTACCATATTATATAACTAACAGTTTTAGAAGTCGGTGCAATTTTACACTATAATTGAAGGCACCGACTTCTAAAACTGTCAGTTTTATAATATGGTAATTATTTTACTCTTTTTAGTTTTTTTTTAAGTTGATTTTTAATTTTTTTTTAAAGTTATTTTATTTTTCTATTTTTAGTGGTATAAACAATCCATAAACGTGCAATTACAGCAATCCCGGGTAATTTGCTGTTGTCATCTGAAGAGTTCCATTGCCAATCTCCGAGGATCTTCATCAGATCTTCACCAAATTAAAATCGGACAATTTCGAAAGAATACTCTTTCAAACAACTAAAGAATTTTTCAAATCCGTCTTTACATGACGGAGTTATGCCCGAACCTAAATAAAAATAATTACATCATCCACATAGCAGTAATCAAAAAAATGCTCACAAAATAAAAAGTACTGAAACAAATTGGATGAAATTTTTATGGGACCAAATGGCAAGTATACTGCATCGAACAGAAAAAGAATCACACTAATCGGATCAGAAACCTCGGAGTAATCGGTGTACATACATAAAAAAAACGACCGAATTGAGAACCTCCTCCTTTTTTGAACTCGGTTAATAAAAAAAACTATAATAACAGTTACTAGATGTCTTTCACGCTTTGTAAGTATGCATTTCGTTATAATATCCTTCATTGCAACAACTAGTCATGCGTAGAACCTGTATACCAATCGAATTCTTCAGTCATGAACTTGGATTTCCTTTATCATAATCATTTTCATGTATCAGTATTTCACGTATCATGACTTTTCGAGTTCACGTGCGTATCAGAATTAGATTATCTCTTGCGTTAACGGTGAAGAAAAAACTTGGTGTGGATACTTGCACACCTGAGAAGGCTCCAAATAGTTCTCAGCGTCAGCGTGGTACACAACGTGGTGGATAATCCACCACGCTGCGTACCACGCTGTCCCATTTTAAAACCTAGTAAGGGACACTTTTTACAAAAATTGTTTTATTGCATAATCTTGCTAACCTAGAAAGTTTCTACCAAATACAAAAACACCAGCGTTGAAAACTCATACAGTAAGGAGATATATTTAAGCATCGATAACTTTTTTTTTGCCTAGGAAATCCTCATGGACTATCCCCCGTGTGGGGAAGATGGGGGGGTGTGCCGGACTCTTACCGGCTAAAACCACCACGATGTTCCATCACTTGACCGTGGGCCGGGGTCGCGGGATTCGCAGAGAATGCACCGCAACCCCGGCAAGCATCGATACCTAGTAAGTGCCATTCACTGCCTCTGATCATTTTAAAACCTAGTAAGTCACTTTAATCACGTAGTTTCACCTAACATAAATACTTTTCAAAGGCTGACCGATTTAACCTTTATGCGCTCTCCTGTAAAATTTCGTTTTAAGCCCTTACCAGGTTTGAAATGGGACAACCGGATTAAGGCCTAAAGTCTTCTTATACTGAGAAGAGGCACATGTTCAGCAGTGGGGTGGTAATGGGCTAATTATGCTATGCTAAGCATCGTTTTCATGATAAAAATCGTTTCGAATAACCCTTTCACAGTCCACTAATCGAATCGTGGTAATTTTATCGTAAATCGTTCATCATGAAAACTCAGCCACTGCACCAAAAGTGTCGTCGCTGTTTGGGCGCTACAATATCACAGACAGGCTTAAAACTTAACCTGTGTAGTACTGTAATTATAGACACAATAGATAAACAATGGCACTGACGGTCCGGGCCGTCGCGCGGGACGATAACGGTTAATATGACACACCTATTTTTGCGTCGGGGGTTAAAAATGGAGTGGAAATCCATACTAATATTACAAATAAATTTACAACACGTTTGGTGCAGTGGCTAAGCGATTGGCTTCTGCGCTACGGGTCGTGGGTTCGATTCCCACTCGGAACAAAAATATGTGTGACCTACAGATGGTTGTTTCGGGTCTGGACGTTTGTTTGTGAGATTTGTGTCTGTAAACGCACCCACGATACAAGAGAAATCTTAGTGTGGGGCAAGGTTTTTTAAAAAAAAAAAAATGCGATAGTAACTCTGTCTGTTCGGCTTTCACGCCTAAACCGCTGAACCGATTTTAATGAAAGGACAATGGGACAAAACGTCCCCCCACCCTAACAGATCTGAAATGAATCTCAGTTGAAACATCTAGGGTGATAAATTTTTCCCATGGCGACATTCCTCAAATGTGCGGGATATTCCGGGAAAAACGCGGTACAGAAATAGATTAGACCTTGGAAAAGGACATAGGCTACTTTTATCCTTAAAAACGCGGAATACGCGATTAACGACACCCAAGCGTGCGAGGCTGCGGGTGAACTCTAGTATTAATATAATAGTGCAAATTCCATTGGAGAAATATTGAAAAATATTACACAGCAGAATTAATCCTAGTACAAACTGAAATCTACTATTTACCATTCACTCACAGAGAACGTGACAACAATAGCGTCGTCATTTTCAACCCCATTCTTACAGTAACCGAGGTGCATAGGGCTTCGTTTTCAAAAAGAAAAGAAAAAAATCCCGACCAAGTGCGAGTCGCACTAAGCGTTCCGTGCCACCACACAATTATGTATAAGAAATAACTGTTTTTATTATTTTTTTTATTTAACTATGTAGTATGCACTAAAATCATACCAAGTTTCACGCTTGTGTGTAATACCATTTTTAAGATAGAACAGAAACAAAAAACGTTGAAAAAAGGCTTTTTTTTCGAGGTTTCTTGTATGGGATTCCCTTTGGGTTTAGACTTATAATATTATTAATTTTCTTTTTACATTCACTGCTCATTTTCCGTGCGGAAGTTGTCCGGTCCTTTGGAAGGCATACGGGAGACACAGGTCCACCCTTTGAGAACTTTAATCTATAGCGATAGGCCGATAGCGAATCATTATAATGTGCGCTCTTGCATACATCTTCATACTGGTTAAGAAACCGACCAAACTATCGGCCGATAGAAAGTCTGTGGTCTTCGGGGGCTCTAAGATTCCAGCGAAGGGATGCATGAGAATTTTAACAAGATAAAAAAAAGTCTTCTAAGTAGGGTCCCGTTGACACCTTTTGGGTACGGAACCCTAACAAAAAAAGCGACATCTATTGTATCTAATACCATATCAATGACACCGTAAAACATTGAGCTATCATGCTGAAAATTATCTGCTCATTCATTTTAATTACTACTTACGGTAAAGCCGGAAGATGCATGATTTTTGCTGACTGATCATGCTTCTTAATCAAGGTTGAACGGAGGAAGGGCTCATGGCTAATTAACAACCATACTGATCATAATAATATGATTTGCAAGGTTAAGCTGTACTTGCTACGGTCACTCCATGGATGACCATTTGGTGGAGCAGTTACTGGGTTGTGGAGGTCTGATAGGCAGTCGCTCCATGTAAAATACTGATATTCAGCTGCATCCGGTTCGATTGGAAGCCGACCCCAACATAGTTGGGAAAAGGCTAGGCAGATGATGATGATGATAAAAGGAAAAGCTGACTGACTGACTGATCTATCAACGCACAGCCTAAACCGCTGGGGTTAGAAAGTTGAAATTTTGACAGTAGGTTCCTTTTGTAACGTAGGCATCCACTAAGAAGGGATTTTTTGAAATTCAACCCCTAAGGGAGTTAAATAGGGGATGAAAATTTGTATGGAAAATCGTCACTTAACGGGTTCAAAATTTCACGCAAGCGAAGCTGCGGGCGAAAGCTAGTTCCTCATAAGAATTAAAAAGAGCATTCACTTACATGAGAAACAATTATTATTAAAATAAGTAAACTTTCTAATGAGCGTAGGTACAGAACATCAAAGTATTATTCATAAACAAAAATAAAACAGTTAGTTAATCTACTTAATATTGTACAGTAAACTATGTAGTTCTAGTAGCAGAAGGAACAAAATATTGCAAAACAAAATTATAAGTACACAGTAGGTAGTTGTTAATAAGTACCACAGAATTAGTGGACATTTGACAAGAAGCGCCATGTTGATACAAATACTGAGCGTAGTCGATCTTTTCTTTAAAAGAGACTATTTATTACTATTTTTGTTGGATTATGTATTGTTTTAGTAGTTTTTTAAATATGTTTAGTGATTTACATTTGTTAATATGTTTTGGTAGTTTATTAAATATTTGTGCACCTTCGTGCGTTATATTCTTTTTAACCGACTTTAAAAAGGAGGAGGTTCTCAATTCGGTCGGTATTTTTTTAAATTATTTATTTATGTACACCGATTACTCCGAGGTTTCTAGTCCGATTAGTGAGATTCTTTTTTTTCGATGCAGTATACTTGCCATTTGGTCCCAAAAATTTCATCCAACTTGGTTCAGTAGTTTTTATTTTGTGAGCATTTTTTTGATTACTGCTGTGTGGATGATGTAACTATTTTTATGTATGTTCGGGCATAACTCCGTCACGTAAAGACGGATTTGCAAAATTATGTTTTTGTTTGAAAGAGTATTCTTCTGAAATGGTCCTATTTAAATTTGGTGAAGATCTGATGAAGACCCTTGGAGATTGACAATGGACCTCTTCAATGGATAACAGCCAATTATCCGAGATTGCTGTAATTGCATGTTTGTGTATGTAATGCCGCTAAAAATCGAAAAATAAAATAACTTAAAAAAAAAAAGTAAAAACCGACTTCAAAAAAAACTAAATAGAGTAATATATTATAAAACTAGTAGTTTCAGAAGTCGGTGCCTTCAATTAGGTTCAGTGTAAAATTGCACCGACTTCTAAAACTGTTAGTTTAATATGGTAATTATTTTCTTCTTTTTAGTTTTTTTTGAAGTCGGTTTTTACTTTTTTCCGTAATTAGTTCGCGTCAAAGGCAGGTGGATATTTTGAGCATTTCTGAGCGCTGCGTTTGTGTATACTGAAGCTTTTGGTAAATTTTATTTGTGTATGAATAGTATTTTTAAGTATTTTATAACCTAGGTATATTAATATGCATGCATGCATACATTTTTAACTGATTTAAAAAAAGGAGGTGGATCTCAATTCGTCGGAATATTTTTTTTATGTATTTTCCCCGATTACTCAAAGACGCCAGGACCGATTTGGAAAATTCTTCTTTTATTGAAAGGGCATACTTCACAGGTGGTCCCATGGTTATCAAGTTAGGATCTGATGATGGAATCCTGGAGAAATCGAGGGAACTCTTCAAATTTTATAGGCACACTTGAAGCGATTTTTTGTTTGAAAGAATATTCTTTCGAGGTGGTCCCATTTAAATTTGGTGAAGATCTGATGAGACCCTCGGAGATAGATCATAAAACTATTCAATGGATACCCGCGAGATTGCTGTAATTGCATGTTATGTATTGTTTATACCACTTAAAATAGAAAAATAAAATTACTTTAAAAATAAAAGAAAAACCGACTCCAAAAAGAGTAAAATAATTCGCCGCGGCTGCGCTCGCGTTAATTTAGAATTTGACAATAAATTCTTAACACATTACTAAAGTTTCTATAAACAGTCATGATTCGAAAGACACGTGGCGCCATCTATTATCATAAGAACGTTATTCCTCGAGAACAGTACTTTTTTTCTGGTTGAAAGGTACCTCATCACAATCTTTTTCACACGGTTCCCTTTCAACTTTTCTGTTACAGCCGCCACTTTCAAACTTCCTCTAATATACTCATTTCTAACTTTATCCATTTTCGTCACTCCACACATCCACCTCAACATTCTCATCTCTGCTACCTGCAATCTTCTTTCATCAGTCTTCACGGTCCAGCATTTCGATCCACGATAGGTCTTTTGGCGAATTTGACGGATTTATATACACGGTGCTTTTTAATCTGCTAGGGAGCTCCACCAGGAACAGTGTGTACATGCAGCGTAACTAATATGTAAATATCTTGATGAAAAAAAAATTTAAATAAAAGTAAAAACCGACTTCAAAAAAAACTAAAAAAAAAGTGAAATAATTAGCATGATATAAAATTAACAGTTTCAGAAGTCGGTGACTTTTATTAGTTTCAGTGTTGAATTGCACCGACTTCTGAAACTGTTAATTTTATATCATGCTAATTACTTCACTCTTTTTTAGTTTTTTTTAAAGTCGGTTTTTACTTTTATTTAAAGTTTTTTATTAAATATGTTTTAGTGCCATAAATTACACGGTTTAAGACTACAAATTTAAATGACACGGTTGCGTAATCTTTCGAGCAAATAGGTAGTTTTCTTTAAAAATAGGTAAGTATTAATGTATAATTATCATGACGGCTCCTTACAAATACATACAATCTCGTTTGTTCTTGGCTAATGTTTCTGTGATGACAGTTAAAATAGAGATCGAGAGTCCTCATCAAAACTTTTGCTGAAGGGAACCACATACCATAACGTCATCTAAGTATTTGGTATGTATATCACTATCGTGGCAGCTTCCTAGCCAGTAAAAAAGCACCTTGTACACATTTTATTAAGCAACATTGTATTTTGTAATTATGCTGTATAATTGTGCAACACTAAGGGCGGCACGGACTATTTCATAATTATGACATGGTCTGCTTATGATTATTTTATTATTTCCTCATTTCAATAGAAGGGCCGAAGGGAGTTACGGTACTTAAACATTCATTAATTTCAAGAACACATTCATTTATTCAAACATTCCAACATCTTCCATTTATCCGCGAATAGATCTCAATCGAAATTTGAATCCGAAGTGCGTTTAGTTCAATTAGTGTTCGAGGTGTTTAAATGTACGGTCGGCCAAATATGTGGTCTACCAGTCCACTTGAGGTATTTGAGGTACCCCTACATAAATACCAAAACCGTATCGGTTTTGGTCTATAGACCACTTTCGCCCAGTCTCCTATCAGTTCCGTGATGTCAAATTAAATTACGAACCCAGGACGTAAGTATAATAAATGCTAAAGACAGCATGTAACTGTGAGATAATTTTTCCAAGTGAAAATCGAACTTGTTTATGACGAGAAAACGAGTTTCAAGGCGCAATTCCATTAGGCAAGTCTAGCATGCAAATATGACGTCACATTTGCGTACAAGTTGCTTACATTGGAATGATGTTTTCGAGAGTGTGCAAATTGCATGCAGGTTTTACTTGCATACAAGTGGAGATCATCATGGGTGTCAATCACTTGTTCGCAATTCGAAAAGTGCAACTAACGTTTGCGCGTTCAATTTGCACGTCACTTGAATAAAAAATGTACAAGTTCAAACTACCTAATACAAGTTGTAGCTTGTATGTAGGTTTGTTCAAGTTGTATTCAATTTGCAACTTGCGTACAAGTAACTTGCATAATGGAATCGCGCCTTTAAGGTGGTAGACGACTTTTTTGGCTGAGTGTTCCTGACTGCCTCGTTCGTTTATTGGTCGCAAGCGCGACTGCTGAGCTTGAGGTGCTGAGTTCCGGACCCAATTCTCCTAAAATAAATTGTTGCCAAACGCAATCGAACCACAACCGTCAGTCAGTTTTTGTTTTCGAAAACTTTCAAAATGATTGATTTTTTTTTTGTGTCAAACAATTTGATAGCTTTTGAAATTGCGAACTGTCTGAATGAACGGTTCGGCCTTGGTTCGGTTGTGATTTATCAATATTTATTTTAGGAGAATTAGGCCCCAGGTCGGACAAAGTATTATTGGGTTTTTCCGTGTGCGATTTCTCAGTAGCAGCCTGGAGTCTGGATTCGTGACCGGCTGATGGCAATAGGCTCGCCCCTGATTACATGGGACTTAAACATAACGGCTAAATGAGGGTGCACTGTACACCTCTGCCCAACCCTTCAAGAAATACAGGCGTTAGAGTGCGAGACAGTTGGACTTGAAGGCATTTCCGGTAATTTTTATTTTTACGGCCGTAGTTATTAGGCACTTAATTATCATCATCATCATCATTATCGTTCAGCCGTAAGACGTCCACTACTCGACATAGGCCTCCCCCAAAAGGAGGAGGGGGTGCCGTATTCGCCACGCTTGGCAGGCGGGTTGTCGATCGCAGTATGGTTGTTGAAGTACTCATACAACGCTGCTGCCCATCCCCTAGAGAATCCCTTAGTCGCCTTTTAAGACACCCACGGGAAGAGTTGGGGTAGTGCTATTCTTTAATTCCGGCACTAAACGAGACCCATTTATTATAGCATTCGATAAAATTAGGCCACCAAAGCACTTATACTGGGTGTAAGGGACGGTGTATCTAAAACCGATGCAGTGAATTCAGCTCATTATTTTCAATTATTTCGATGCTGTTTTCACTAATCAATTAAACTATTTCTAAAAAAGGCTCTGAGATAGGTATAAAATATTTCTAAAATGTTGATAAGATTGCGATGAATTACTTTTTACTTTCTACACAGAGTGTAAACGAATTCGGGTAATTCCTTAACCGCTAGCGGTCCGACTGACGATCCGGATCGTCAGTGCCATTGTTTATCTATTGTGTCTATAATTACAGTACTCGATAAGTTAAAACCACATGACTAATAAAAAAAAATTAACATAGGTACTTTTTCTTTCTTGCGGTAAGGGTTAGTGGTCATAATCTTCACCATGTCAAAAGGCTTATCTAATGAAAAAAAAAAACAAAAAAAATTGCAATAAAGTAATAATATTTTATTTATTTATAAACAACTAACTATTATTTACAGCTTTCACCACAGATAGAAGTTATTAGTAAATGTAAACAGTAAACAAACTAAAGTAAGCAAATATGGAAATACAAACGTAAAACATAAAATAATACAAAATTAGACCATATCGCAACCTTAAAACGACAATGACGTAAGTGTAAAAAATACATGAAAAAAAAAACATTAAAAAAAATTGAAAGCGTATGTCTCGAAAATTATGTTTTCACGCTTACATCATTGTCATTTTGAAGGTGCGAATTAGTACCTAAAATAAAAAAAATTATGTGCTTTTTAAGTCGAGGAGATTGTGTTGAGAGTGGCAATGGACTCCAGATAACAAAAATAATTTTGTGATAGAACGTTACGATGCCACGCATAAATTAATGAAAATACGATGACACAGCTGAAGGGTGCGACCAGCGCGATATCACTCCGTGCAGTCAGTTAACTTGGAGCGCTAAAAACTCAAAAGCAGAACACCAAGTTCTCTTCTTGTTTTTTGTTTGTTGAAAATGAAAAAAACTCTTGCAGGTTAATCTCTGTTTCCATTTCCGTTACCGTTCCGTTACCGTTACATCATGCGTCTTGACGGAATTACACAAGTTTACACCCTGTATAAATTACTAGCTACGCTAATGTAAACAGTGCAACTGTAACTGGTTTATATTACTCGCTGTTAGGATCACTGGCCCGCCTCATTGCTCAACTCGTTGCAAGTGGCGTTCCGGTTTGTGCGTTACTTGTATTTGAAGGTACTATACGACATGTAACCTCCGGTCTCGATCCACCGAGCTATACCGTCGTAGCGCTGATCAACTCTTCAGACTCCACAGTCACACCGATTGGGGCCGTCCATTTAATTCCCCCCCGACCCCCCCGCCGCTCCCGGTGAGACCTGGAGGGTCTCCTGCCAACGGTGGGGAAGTAAACCCAAGTAACATCATGACTACTACCAACAACAGCACTAAGGGCGATCCATAGTGTGACTCCGACCTTGGCTCAGGGCGTTGCTGGCCGGCGGAGGGCGGACAACGCCCTCTTCCAGCCCCCCTAAATGGGTCCAGAGGCGACGGACTTTGGGAAGTCTGTCGCTCCTACGCATCAGGACCCGCGGCGGCGGCGTGAAGTGTTCCAAGCGCGCCCCTCTTAGACGGCGCGGGGGGAGTCTAACAACTCACCGCCCCCGCTAAACCGAGAAGGCCCGCGGTGGCGGGCCGGCACCAGCCGGGGGTTGCGGAAGTATCGTTAGTTCCCGTGACCCCCGGCGCAGGTGTGAGATGGAACACCGGGGTGGTTTTCGTCAGTAAGAGTCTGACAGACCCCTCCGCCCACACCAGGGAGGAGGACATCCTCAAAAAAAAAGGGGCTTTGCTGGCGAGGGTTGGGGGGAAGCAGCTTAATGAGGTCTGAATTATCAGTGTGAACCGAGTTTAAGTGGCCGAGACACTGCGTATCGAGCACAACGGTCGCTCGAGCGATCAACATGATGGTTACCTACACAAAATCTGTCGGCAAATTCTACCAACAAAACTGTTGCAAAATCGCAAATGAACCACAACTGTCAATCAGAAAAAACTTTTTGTTTTTATTGTCACACAATTCGTCAATTTTTAGGGTTCCGTACCCAAAGGGTAAAATGGGACTCTATTACTAAGACTTCGCCGTCCGTCCGTCCGTCTGTCACCAGGCTGTATCTCATGAACCGTGATAGTTAACCGACTTAAAAAAAAACTAAACGGAGTAGAATAATTATCATATAGTAAAATTATCAGTTTCAGAAGTCGGTGTAATTCCACGCTGCAACAAATTGAATACACCGACTTATGAAACTGATATTTTTTATTTTATTTTATTTCGCAGCATTATTCTGACAGAAGAGCATTTTGTGGCCTAGGGCAGGTTTTTTTCTGTAACTTTCTGTAAGAAAGAAATACATTTATTTAACACAGACTAAAAGGCACACAGTATAAAATAAAGCATAAGAAAAAACAAAAAAGAAATTAGCAGGGAAGTGTGCCTCACGGCTGCGCCAAAAAGGCCCAGTTCAGCAAAAAATGCCAGACAACTAGTGCCTGACGCTGGTTTTCAACTGGACCTGAAGTGTGAGGTGACGGATGTAAGTCAGTGTACTGCAACGTGTGTCTGTATACTTAAATAAAAGAAAATAAACTGTAACTGCCTCCGCGAGTCTAAAATATTTTTTTTTTTGCTTTCTTTCTTTCTTTTTACCACGCAAACATATAACAATAACCTAACAAAACTAAAAACATCTTACATAATGAATCTTGCAGTATAAAAGATTGACTCCACAATAAAATTCGTCATCAATGACGGAATAATGAATCAATCAAGTATCCATTCTATTTTATAAAAACTTGCGTAAAGTAATAGTTTGTCTAATACAGACTAGTCGTGGACCGGAACGTTGCTAAATGTTGCAAGTAATTGCCGATTTTACGTAAAAATCTGGCATCTTGATTGTCTTTTAGTTAAGGCAATCAAAATAAAAATGGTTTACCTAAAAATATACAAGGTGTAACTTAAATAACGCACAACCTCATAAGGGATCACTGTACTCATCATTATGAACAACTTTTACTATGGGAACAAAAATGAAATCGCGAAAAAAAAACAGCTGTTCCCTACATTTTGACGAGTTATGCGAACATAAATGTAGGGACCAGGTGTTTTTTTTTTTTCGCGTTTTCGATGTACGAAAAGAAAAAAAAATACATTTTAATTCTAATTTTTTCCGCTAACTTTCAACGACTCCAGAAATATAGGTTCTTCATCTAAAAAAATAACCTTAACTAATTTGAAGAATGTGCTGAACACGCGGCTTAGTCTCGATTCGATGATTAATTTTCCGACCGTTTGGGTCCGAAACTAGTCAGGAAAACCCAAAAAATGCACTTGAGAAAATCGTAACTATTCACAAATATCTTACTTATATTGTATAAGGTTCATCTATTCATACACGAAATATTTTAAGGGATACATATATCATAGTTGATAAAGAAGCAATAGAAAAACGATTTTTTTTAAGTAGGTAAACATTTTTTTACGTAGTTAATTATTGTAATTGTAATAATGTTTGAGACATTACGCATAAATTACTAGCGTAATGGATGTTAAAAGTAGTAATGAGCCATGTTATGTGCAACAATTAAGAAAAAAAAAATTTTTTTTTTTGGTATTATGTAAATGTGTCTCACAAAAGTTATACTTAATACATTTTTTTAAGAAGTTAACTGTTTTTGTCAATTAATTTTTATTAATAGCGTAACGAATCAAAGCAATATTATAATACGTAATGCCCACCATTGAACTGTTCCCAGAAAAAATATCACGATAGTACCTCTAATAGTAAAGTATTAGAAATCTAAAAATCTGAGATAAAAAGGAAGCAAAAAATCTGATTTAACAAAACATAAACCTAAATTATTTTTGAACCGCTGAATATCGCGAAAAATACATAGGGGTTAAATCGATAGGTATTGAGGTCCCCCATCGCCTTGCTTTCGATGATCCACCTCGCTTGCTACACCGTGTATTATCAATATTATCATATACCTCTGCAAACAGTTTTCTGCGTACGGTAAACCTTCATAGAAAACGGTCGTCCCAGTAATCAACTACGTGACGTCATCGAACTTACATCACGCTGCGTGACAATTTCTCAACAAGGCGACAAAATAAACAAAGCTTTTTAAAATACAGCGCGCTCATGCTCCTATATTAAACTTGACCGAATATCTTTACACGAGGCGGTATGTAATCGTGCTGCTATCCGCGCTTATTGTCTTTGTGACGCGGTGTAAGCTATAAGCGATTCGAGGGTTTATAGAAATACTAGAAGAAGCTCGCGGCCTTGTCCGCGTGGATATCGTATAAGGCGTATTCCGTATTTTTCGGAACAAAAGTAGCTTATGGCCTTCTTCGGGTTCCAGACTATCTATGTACCAAGTTTCATAAAAATCGGTTCAATGGTTTAGGCGTGAAAGCGTAACAGACAGAGTGACAGAGTTACTTTCGCATTTATAATATTAGTAAGGATTACATGTAAATGCAAGCACAGATCGTATCTTTTTCTTGTTTCGGCACGAGCTATACCAGAATGTTGTAATAAAAAGATAAGTTAATCAGTCTGCCAATCGGTCTAACTTAGGATATCGGCATTACCCAGTTACTGGGCTGTGGAGATCTGATGGCAGTGGCTCCGTGTAAAATACTGTATTCAACCGCATCTGGAGGCCTACTCCCTAAGTCCGTCAACGAAGTTAGTCACCCGTCCGAAAGTAGCCCGAAACATAGGAGTGAACAAAACAAGTGTCAAGTTCAACTTTTCGGACGGGCAAAAACACATCTGTAGTAGGGACAACTGTCAAATCGTGTTGTCATTCATTCTTAGTTCGGGCCCCGAAATAATCGTATGGCCGTAGATGATAGGGAGTAGGAAACGCTCGTAACTAAGGTCGAAACCACTGATTTCGTGCTTAGGGAGTAGACCCCCTGATTAGAGCGGAAGTTGACCCTAACATAGTTGGACAAGGCTAGGAGGTTTAGATTTAGATTATAATCATCGGTAGGTATCCTAAATCTATGCTTAGAACTGAGGAAAGTAATTTTCTCTCATGTCGACACCAAAGTGGCACGTCAGGTGCCAATGCCAATTAGCAAGGCTGGTAGCGGGGCTGTCTTATCTCTTAAAGAGGTTCTTTTAATATACCATGCATGCAAGCATTGATCTAACGGAACCCGGGAACCCCGTTGTAAAAGTTTTGCAATATTTAACCGTTTAGAACGTTCTATAACTTTAGGGTAACATTGGCGAGATTCGACGAACATTCCCGTTTTAACGACATATCATCTGGCCAAGCAATTCATCATGTCGCGTTTCACTGTTTTGAGGGATTTGATGAACGTTCAACCCCCAAGAATGTTCGTGTGACAATGTAGTTTCGGGGTTAGAGACCACGGATTTTTAAAACTACTGTGTTGTAAAGCTGACTTCCATTAGTCCTTGCCCTGGCTAGGATTGTGGTTGTGGACTATAAATAAAACACACACCAATGTATGATCCCAGAATCGCTTGTTTTATCACTCAGCGGAAAATGTAAGGAAAATATTTTTTCTACGGACAACAAGAAGTTTCAAATTATCAAGTAAAGAGGATTAGAACTTTACAGTTGGCATGGAAACAAAAAGCTAGTAAAAGAAAAGTTGATGTCACAAACAGCGTTCTGTTCATCCTTAAAATCAATACAGCCGTAAAGATATTTTCACAAAACCAATCTTTTATCACTTGCGCCACACGTCAAACAGCTCACGTTTCCGCCAAGGTCGCGTGCGAAAGAGACGGAAAATTAGAAAGTGTTACTAGAACGAGACGGCAGCAACAAGACACTTCGCGGTTGAAGTAATTCAATTATTGTATGTTTATTAATTAAGTTGCTTTCTTTATTGAATTTTGGAAGATTTTAATTCGAAGAAGTTTTTCAGGCGATTTACGGTTGAATGAGGGGTCTTGACTAAGAGTGAAGCCACACTGCTCCATTGCATTGCGTTGCGACAGATTCCTACCCACTGAAATCACCACGATGTTCCTCCTTTTGTGAGGCGCACCACATCCGACGTCGCAGCGCTAGATTTGGACCAATGAGACGTCGCAGCGCTACATTTGGAATCTATGGATTGGTCCAAATCTAGCGCTGCGACGTCGCAACGCAACGGTGCAGTGTGGCTTCATGCTAACATGCCCGAGATGGCGGCGTGCCGTATTCTCCGCGCGCCTCTCTGAAGGATGTGGTGCGCCTCACTAAAGGAGGAACACCGAGTGATAGTCGATAGGAATCTGACATAATCCCGCCTTTCCCTGGGTTGATGGCATAATTAGCCTATTACTGTCCCACTGCTGGTCACGGGCTTCTTCTCAGAATAAGAAGAGTTAAGGCCTTAGTTCACCACGATGGTCTAGTGCAGGTTGAAGCACTGCAAATATAATTGAGAACTTCATGGAACCCTCTCACGTGTGCAGGTTTCCTAACGATTTTTTCCTTAACCGTTAACGCAAGTGACAATCCAATTCGAGTGAATGGCATTGACGAGGTTGTGCGCCTCACAAAAGGAGGAACATCGTGGTGATTTTTGTCGGTAGGAATCCGACATAATCCCCTGCCTACCCCTGGGTTGATTAACATGCCCGAGATGGCGGTGTGCCGTATTCTCCGCGCGCCTCTCTGAAGGATGTGGTGCGCCTCACTAAAGGAGGAACATCGTGGTGATTTTAGTTGGTAGGAATCCGACATAATCCCCCGCTTTCCCCTGGGTTGGTGTGCAGGTTTCCTAACGATGTTTTCCTTAACCGTTAAGGCAAGTGGCATTCCGATTCGAGTGGATGGCATTGACGAGGATTATACCTCGTTAAAAAAGGAATTCTTGGCTACGGTGAGGTTAAGTCACACGGGTCACAGTCATTATTTGTGATGGTTTGGTGATCGTTCTATGCATTAGGGATTCCTCTGTGTCTCTGAGAGCTGGTTGAGCTGTCAGATAAGCATCGTAATTGCGCAGCACTCTCGTCATCGCTATGGCTTTGATTTTGACAATACAACAATATTCATTGCGTGGTACATAGTTGTAGAGATGTCAGATTGTTAAATACGTTGCTATGGAAATTGTTGACCTGTCAATATCAAAGCCATAGCGATTACGAATGTGCTCCGGAATTGGAATGCCGGTTGTCAAATGGATTTATGTCAAGAAGTTGAGCATTTTCCTGTACGCCAATATTTAAGAAATATGGATACGACAGTAATCAATAAGTTTGGCAAGCTTTGTGTTTGATGGGCTAATAGGTATCATGATGACTTGGTTTGCTGTTACACTTAACTGCGTATTTTAAGGACTACGGTTGAATAGAAACATCACCTTCACCGCAAGCTTATAACAGACGCGTGTTTCCCGTGTGGGGCCGGGCTAGAATATACAATTTCTCACATTAAAATCCCAGCAGTCTACTGTATTCCGTCTTGTGTATCTGAGAGCCAGAGGGGTATAGGGGAGTCTCTTTATATCTTAAACCCTCTCTGCGCTTACTATCAGGTGCCACTGGGGTAAACGACCAAGATAGATAGATATACTTTATTGTACACTAAAAGAAATGAAACAGAAGGAATACACATAGTTAAGAACAGTACAAATGGCGGTCTTATCACTTAAAGCCATTTCTTCCAGACAACCATTGGATGGAAAGAACTGTTAAGAAACATATAAAGGACAGTTTGCAGCGTACAAATATGTAACCTAATAAAAATCGAGAATCAACTAAATAACTAAGTATAAATACATATTATAACCAGTGATCGGAAAAAGGTGAGCTAATTTACTTAAACTTCAAAGAACATACTTAGACAAAAAGTGGAGACTTCCTTGGTTTTGTGTAAATTTTGGGAAACAAAAACAGGAAACGAATTCAATTGTTTTCTGTATTAATAACATTAATATGGAGCTACTCCTCATTGACATGGCCATTAGCCAACAGGTTCGCCGATCCCGAAAGGATCTGTCGACATGTTGGATAGATTATAAGAAGGCCTTCGACTCGGTGCCACATACATGGCTCATGAGGGTGTTGGAGTTGTATAAAGTAAATACAACTCTACGCACCTTCCTGACGTCATGTATGGGGCAATGGAGGACGGTGCTTCACTATCCAGGATGTCGGCAAATCCAAGGGATAGGACAACCAATCAGGATTGAGCGGGGTATATTCCAGGGCGATAGTCTGAGCCCGCTGTGGTTCTGCTTAGCCTTGAACCCTCTAAGCACCCTGCTGGAGGGTTCAGGGCTAGGCTATCGGTTGAGAAGAGGTGGTCAGGTAATATCCCACCTCCTTTACATGGATGACCTGAAACTCTTTGCCCCCAACAATTTGCAACTGCTGGACTTACTGAAGGTAACTGAAACCTTCAGTAATTCTATCAGGATGGAATTTGGTGTGGACAAATGTGCAGTCATGCATGTAAAGCGAGGAAGGATTATGGAATCCGTGGGAACCCAACTCTCGGATTCCATACACCTTAGATCTCTCTCTTCAACCGAAACCTACAAATACTTGGGCATGTCGGAGGCGTTAGGCATTAACGAGACTGACATGAAGCAATCGTTAAGGGAGCGCTTCTATGGCCGCCTGAAAAAAGTACTTAACAGTCTTTTGTCAGGCGGAAATAAGGTGCGCGCCTTTAACGGTTGGGTCATGCCGGTCCTGATGTACTCCTTCGGCATACTCAAGTGGACTCAGACCGAACTGGACGCCCTGGATAGGAGGGTCCGTACGCTGCTGACTGCAAACCGTATGCATCACCCACGCTCGTCGGTAATGAGACTGTACATCCCGCGGAAGTGTGGGGGTCGAGGCTTTTTAAATGCTAAAACCCTCCACAACCGCGAGGTGTGCAGTCTCAGGGAGTACTTCTCCCAAACCGAGGTGGGGATGCATCGAGATGTAGTCGCAGTGGACAAAGGACTCACCCCGCTCTCCTTCGCTAAAGAGAACTGGCGCAAGCCTGTAGTGCTTGATACCAATGGTCGCAAGGATGTATGGCGAAGCAAGGAGCTTCACGGACGCTTTTACCGGGCCCTTCATGGGCCCGATGTAGATTTTCTAGCGTCCGTGGCCTGGCTACGATTCGGTGACCTTTTCGGGGAAACCGAAGGTTTTGTTTGTGCAATTATGGACGAAGTTATGATGACGAACAATTATAGAAAATATGTTGTGAAGGACGGCACGGTTGACATCTGTCGGGCATGCCACTGTCCCGGTGAATCTATCCGACATATTGTCTCTGGTTGTTCTCGTCTTGCTAACGGTGAGTATTTGCACAGACACAACCTCGTAGCTAGGATTATCCATCAGCAACTTGCTCTTAAATACAACCTTGTGGACGCAGAAGTACCATACTACAAGTATGTGCCCGACCCAGTTCTCGAGAATGGTCATGTCACATTGTACTGGGATCGATCTATCATCACTGACAGGACTATTGTAGCCAATAAGCCTGATATAGTGGTGATAGATCGATCAGAGCGTCTCACAATGATTGTTGATATCACTGTTCCGCATGACGAGAACCTCGTGAAAGCTGAGAAAGATAAAGAAATTAAATATCAAGACTTGGCACACGAGGTTGTTGCCATGTGGGATGTTGATTCAGCAGTAATTGTGCCGATAGTAGTTACGGCGAATGGCTTAATAGCCAAGAGCCTCGACCAACACCTTAAGAGGCTCTCGTTGGGCGGTTGGATCAAGGGCCTGATACAGAGAGCGGTACTTCTCGACACGGCGCGTATTGTTAGGAGGTTCCTCTCGCTGAGGCCCTGACCGCCGGTAGCTTGGACCCTGTTCCCGATGCCGGTGGGCTACTATTTTATATATTTTTAAATGTTTTTATTTGTATTTTAATATTTAAAAATGTATCAAATATGTTATAAAATGAATAAAGGAAATAATACATTAATATAAGTAACACTAAAGTACATTAATATTTTATGTACTTTAGTGATATCCTGAAATCCGGGACAATTTTACCGAAAAAAAATGTTGTCGTAAGGAAGTCTCCACTTTTTGTCTCTGTTATTTGAAGTTTAGGTAAATTAGCTCACCTTTTTCCGATCGCTGATTATAACATAAATATTAACTATTTTATAAACAAGGTTAGTCGGAAAGGGGATACTAATCCGAAAGGATGTTATAGTACCCATAATAATGAATAAATTTTGTTCTACAACTTTCCCCAAAAGTCAATAGCTTAAGAGAAATTAGATGTTCAAAGATTTCATACATAATACGTTACAATCTATATATCCTTAGCTACGAATCAGCTTTGATGACATTTTAGGTTTTATTAGGAGTCACAAATTAGAAGCTCCATTTTCTGAATTCATAACTAAAGCAGTTATGAAGAATCGATTCAACTCACGACCTCGCCGCGTGATCAGCTCTTGATTAAGGGCTCCGTTTGGGTCCGAAACTAAAAAAAATATGTACGTGAGTAAACCGTAACTAATCTATATACATAAAAATGAATTGCTGTTCGTTAGTCTCGCTAAAACTCGAGAACGGCTTGACCGATTTCGCTAATTTTGTTTTTGAAATATTTGAGGAAGTCGAGGGAAAGTTTAAATGGTGAGAAAATATGGAAAAATTGCGAGGAAAATAGTAAAAACAACAATTTTATTTTTTCATACAAATTGTTCCTACCTGTCAAACATTCGATGTTCGTCCCATGGGTACGGTAAATTCGGGTCCCCTCAAATTCAAAAATATTGTGTAATCAAAAGCACTTCAATAAACAGATTTTAAAACCGAACACTTTTTTTCTTCACGTGGCATTGCAACGCATAAAGCTAGTCATAAATTATAATACAAAAAATGGTACGAAGAATTTTTGAAAAAACTAAAATAAAAATCATCTTTAAAGGAAATAAGAATTATCGAATTTTGAAATTGTAAGACTTGCTTTAAAACATCGCATCGTCATTAGTTATACTTCAAGTGGCCTGCGGATTAGTACCCGCTTTCCGACTAACCTTGTATATGCATACTCAAATAAGTTACTTACATATTTAATTATAAATATAGATAATTTAAAAACCACTATAGAGCAAGATAATGTTCCTTTACCATTCTTTCAAAAGAAACCAACGACTGAGCACGCCTCACAGACACAGGTAGTACATTTCACAAACGTATGGCCTGGACAGTGAAAGAATGGTCAAAGAATCTTGTGGAGATAAAGAATAAAAAAAGAACCTAGGACGAGGGACATCTTCGAGAACATACACAGTAAATAGACTCTTCTTAATCTTAAATGTTTCTCGCGAAATGTCTATAAACATTTTAATTCTGTTAAACACATTTTCAAGCCTGTCTTTGTCCTTATTACATTAATTTGTTTGCCCTACTTTCTAGGATTAAGGATAATAATGTTATTTACGTGTCAAGCTGTGTCACGTGCCGTGGATGTTTTGAATATCAACTAAGATGACAAATAGGCTCATGTATACAGGGTGTTAACGAATTCGTGTAATTCCTTCAAACCACATGATCTATTAATGGTATAGATTAACCCCGCACGGGATTTAGATTGATTGAAATTAAAAATGAACTTTTTTTTCCCCCAAATATTTTTTTATACTTTTGATAGAAAATTTTGATGCCATGCATAAATTAATGAAGCCACAGTGACACAGCTGACGGGCACGACTAGCGCGATATCGCTCCACGCACTCAGTTAACTTGGGACGCTAAAATTACTTAGCTACAGAATAGCATGGTTCATTTTTTGAAAACTCTTTTTTTCATTCTGATAAAAACCTATGCAGGGTCAATCAGTGTCACCAGTAGATCACGCGGTTTGAAGGAATTACACGAATTCTTTAACACCCTGTAGAATAATACCGTCTTTAACCCTTTATAGGGCAGAAACGAAATTTGTATAGCGCTTGTAATCACCGCACTAGTCTGACTTTAATGTCAATTTAATCGAAACTATTGTAAGAATGATTACCCGTATGACAAAAACGCATCAACCTTAAACGGGTACAGCGCATAAACGCGACCACCAACATGAAATTAGCCAACATGATCGCCAGTGACACCAAGTAACTGTGGTTTCATATGTGCCATAATGTAAAATAGGAACCTGCTGTTTTGCCAAAATTATTTTGACCAAATTTCGCAGCGGCAGCGGCCGGCGAGTGCTAGAAACATATTTTTTATTTTGCGTATAATATGTTGTACCAATTGAAGTATTTGACTACATTAAAATTAGTAAAAGAACTAGTTGGTAAGCAAGTTATTGTTTAAACGTTCACTTGCCAAACATTAGGTTTGCGTTACAATTTATTTGTGAAGAGTTTATTTGCTCAGTAGTAATTTGGCAAATGAATGCAGAAACTTGTTTGGGAAGTGAAAATTTGGCAATTTTTTTTCGATATGACAACAGTAACCCGTAAAATCTGCCCTATAGGTGTTGGGGTTCTCAAGAATAGATGATAATGAAACTCTTGGCGCTCCGGGAATAACTACTTGTTTATTGGCAAAAAATCCTTTCTGATATACATTTTGTAAATAAAGAAGTAGTTATTCCCTGAGCACCACGTGTTTCATTATCATCTATCCTTGTGAACCCCAATAATTGGTGACCCCGACGTGATGTCTGAAGAGTAACAAGCAAAAATCCAGGCTGAGATGAATTTCGACGTAAGCGCAGTATCCATGCAGTCGAGGCTTTTACCTTTTTGGAGAGAAGTATCCCGTGCCTGGTACATCCAATTTGAAGCCGTGATTGAACCCCAACAAAGGGATAAAAAGGGGTTTTCTTCTTGATTCCTAGTTAGGACAAAGCTCTCTGTATCAGTAACAGCATTAGTCTGGGGAACATAAAAGAAAACTTCATGGGTGACTATACTCACGTATGTCCGGCGCACTCTGGGCAGTCAGCCCCGCTACCAACATTACTGACTGGGTAATGTTTTCACCACGGAGTGAGCTATTTTCGTATAGCTCGGCTAATACTGAATATTGAAGAAGATGCAACCGGAGAATTCTGCTCATAGACTTACTTCCTATTCTTCACCTCTATCACTGCCTGTCCTTATTATTTGCGAAACTTTATTTTTCTTTTATTTACCACGGCATGAGCTACTGTCATTTTTCGAGAAACCTTTTTTTTACGTGATGGGTTGGCAAACAAGCCAACAGTCCACATGATGGTAAGTGATTACCTCCGCCTGTAACACAAACTAAACTAAAGGATTCGTGATGCGTTTTCAATCTTAGAGACAAAGTTGTGAAGTCTCATGTGCTTGTAATTTCTCTGGCACTCATACCCTTCGAACCTGAACACAGCAATGCTGCTTAGCGGTAGAAATAGGTATAATGGTAGTACACACCCATGCACTCACTCAAATACACACAGACATACCTACACACATACCCACACACACACACACACACCAACATGCACACAAACACACACACATTCATACACAGACACAATCACTCACCTAATTCTTCTTGATTTTTGTTCATCTTTTATTCTTTTGCTATTAAAATTGTTATACCTAACTCTAGTTATTATAGTAATTATCTAAGCTCACTCTCCAGGCTTAGACGCTACTAATCTGTTCTCATTAAATGTCGCAATTAAGCACTATTAATCTTAAGAATGAATGTGGAGCTCGTAGCTAAATAATTACAGCCGCATAGACCGATCTTCCGGGTTAAGCCACGCTTGCCGAGGTTGGTCTGTGGATGGGTGACCATTTACCATAGCGAGTTTCCTCCGTGCCTCGGAAAGCACGTAAAGCCGTTGGTCCCGGCTGTCATTTGTAGATCTTTGACAGTCGTTACTGTTGGTCAGAAGCCAGAAAGTCTGACAACCAGTCTTACCAAGAGTATCGTATTACCCAGTTACTGGGTTGTGGAGGTCTGATAGGCAGTCGGTCCATGTAAAATACTGATATTCAGCTGCATTCGGTTCGACTGGAAGCCGACCCCAACATAGTTGGGAAAAGGCTAGGCAGATTGAATCTTAAGAATGAATGTAACAAAGAACTGAATAAATTATTATTTCTTTTATTCAATTACTTCCTTAACAAACTCTTTTACAAGAAGCTCCACAACTAAATGCATATACTTGTACATAGGTGACCCTGTTTAAATTTCTCCAAGGGTAATTGCAAAATCATGAGTTTTTTATGGCCTTTGCTCATTTACACCAAATTGTTGAAACAAACATTGAAACGACAATGACACGTAAAAAGTAACACTCTTATGATGTTTATTATTGCTAAAATAAACTGTTTGAAGTATTGCGCAGCCGTGTACTAACATGAAACATGGTTCCTTAGAGTAACAAGGAGCCCTTAGTTTGATTATTTTTGTCATCAAAGGAAAGTGTGTCTCATTTTTTTCTTTTGCACTAGCAAAATCAGGAATATATCGGGTGTAAAAAGACCCACAACGATAATGAAAACCACGTATTCTACCCATCATTGGGATCATTTTTTTCGAACAAACTATACCTGGGAAATCATTGGTTTTGGAGATATTGAAGGTCAAAGTACACATTTTTTTTAGCGTTTTCCAAAAACGATTTCCGAGTCATAATACTAAACTTTCTTCCATACAAACATTATCAAAAATTTCAATTTTTCCTAACAAATTACGCATGTGAAGTTACAAAAACGCAATGAATATCAAACGCACACGACCGCCTTGGCTCGGCTGTGTGGCCGCTGCACGCATGCCACAACCATAATTTACGCGCTACAAAAAAAAGCGTTTTTTTCATGCCAAAAAATAAAAGTCGTTTCCCAGCAATTATTTTTGGTCAATGTAATTTAGTTTGATGTACAGAGTGCGTAGATTTCGGCTATGTGATGGGTCTTTTTACACCCTGTAATTATACAGGCAGTCGGTTTTTTTTCATATATTTTTTTCGTGTTCCCTTTTTGTGACTATGCATGCACTATGTCTCGTGTAGTTCCGGACTTAAAGAATAGCACTACCCCATTTATTCCCGTGGGTGTCGTAAAAGACGACTAAAAGATTCTCTAGAGGATGGGCAGCAGCGTTCTCTGAGTACTTTATCAACCATACCGCGATCGCCAACCCGCCTGCCAAGCGTAGCGATTATGGCAAATCCGCGTCCCCTTTTGGGGGAGGCCTATGTCCAGCAGTGGACGTCTTTCGGCTGAATGATGATGATGACGGACTATGCAAGACTCATATGTACCTCCTAATATGTTGACATCAGGGAACCGCTATATAATTCTGCACGGACTCCCACAACAGAGGAATCGATGTCGCTCCCAATCAACCTCCTACAAAGAAAGCATCAGCCGTTCACTAGATTCAAATAGTAGTTTACAATCATTTAGACCGTCTACTGAAACATTATTTTTTTTTATTCTTTTTTTTTTCGAGGCACTAGTACACTTTTGTGACTATGCAAGCCTCATAGGTACCTCCTAAATGTCAACATCAGAGAACCGCTATACAGTTCCCCCGGCACGAATTCCACAACAGAATTCCAATATCGGTCCCAACCAACCTCCTCCAAAAAAGCATCAGCCACCTACAAATCCGCAGAAAGTGCGTTTCCTAGAAGGGCCGACCTTCTCAAAAAAGCACACCCTACAAACTCCTACTGAAATATGTAACAACTTTCTTAGCAGGTCACTTAGTACAAAATGTTTTTGATGAGCCGTGCAATTCCCGAATTCTAATGAATTCAAATAACAGCAAACTACGGAATCTTACTGTATACATGCGCGCAAAATGTGTGCATTAAGGTACTATTTCGAACCGAGCTGCCAACTGCAACTGCCGACAGCACGTGCAGCGACTGCACCAATTCGGCCGCAGCTGCACTACTGGTTTGTATGTATTTATATGAAATGGTAGGGTAGCACGTGCAGTCGCCGTCGGCTACTGCAGCGGCGCTTGGAAGCCATTTCATATAAATACATACAAACCAGTAGTGCAGCTGCGGTCGACTTCATGCCGTCATTGCACGTGCAGTTGGCAGTTGCAGTTGGCAGCTCGGTTCGAAATAGTACCTTAACAGGCACTCAGCAGGTTTTTTTAAAAAAAAAAAAATTCAATGAGCGCTCTAACCTTAACATATCGGCAGTGCCCATTGGGTTGCGAAGATCTGATGGCAGTCGCTCTGCATAAAATACTGGTATTCAGCCGCATCTGCTTAAACTGGAAGCTAACCCCAACATAGTTGAGAAAAGGCTAAGCAGAACAAAACTAACATTAAACAGCCTAGCTTCTGAAAAAACTCAAATTTTTCTTCAAAATTTCTTCCACCTTTCTTCCAGAATGTTCATAACAATTTCTCTCAACTTCAAGTCCGGTTAGCTATAAGATCACCGCAGAGATCTGCACAAAGTTTTTAATTCGGAGTTTTTCCACTAACGCTCTTATCATGTGACTGCGTAACACCGTTAAGTTTGGTCCTCTCTTAATCCTCGGGTTTGGGTGTGGTTGCAGTGATAGCTGGAGAATGTTTCTTGGGCATTTCTTCATTTTCTTGATATAATTTTTCTTCCGTTTTTAGGATTCCGTACCCAGACCCATCGCCTGACTAGTAACAGGTCCGACAAGGCGGCGCGCCGTGTTCTGCGCAAGCCTCTCTGGAAGACATGTGGCGAGGTTTCACCGAGGCCTGCCGGGGTTGCGGTGCATGTTTTCTTGATATAATTTTTCTTCCGTTTTTAGACCCATCACCTGACTATTAACAGGGGTCCTACTCCGTAAGTCCTTCAACGAAGTTAGTCGCCCGTCCGAAAGTAGCTCAAAACGTAGTAGCGAATAAAACAAGTGTCAAGTTCAACTTTTCGGACGGGCAAAAACACATCGGTAGTAGGGACAACTGTCAAATCGTGATGTTATTCATGCTTAGTTCGGGCCCCGAAATAATCGTATGTCCGTAGGTGATAAGGAGTACGAAACGCTCGTAACTAAGGCCGAAACCACGGGCTTCGTGCTTAGGAAGTAGACCCCCAAGTCCGAGAAGACGGCGCGCCGTGTTCTGCGCGTGCCTCTCAGGAGGACGTGGGGCGAGGCCCTACAGAAGGAGAGGTCCGCCACTGGCAGGCTGACCGAGGCCTGCCTTGATTGTGGTGAATGCAGCTGCGAATCCCGCGACAGCCATAGGTCAGGAGAAGGAACACCGTGGGTTTTAAGCCGGTATGAGTCCGGCATAACCTTTTGCCTTCCCCGGGAGGGTATCCATGAGGATTTACCCAAGAAAAAAAGAAATGGTTTTCGTTCCCAAAGGGTCCGAACAGAACCTTTTGCTGTCTGTCCGTCTGTCTTTCAGTTTTTTTCTCCGGGTCTATCTTATAAACACCATTACGTATTGGGGTCTGTACCCAAACTGTCCAAACCGAACGCTTTTTCTGTGGCAACGTTGTTCGTCCGTCGGTTTGTCGACACGTTTGGTGCAGTGGCTAAGCGATTGGCTTCTGCGCTACGGGTCATGGGTTCAATTCCCGCACGGAACAAAAATTTGTGTGGCCTACAGATAGTTGTTCTGGGTCTGGGCGTTTGTGCGTGTGAAGACTTGTGTCTGTAAACGCACCCACGATACAGGAGAAACCCAAGCGTTGTAATGTAACAGACGGCCCTAGGATCTCCTGAGAGCACGTCTGCTACACCAGTTGTAAAGAATGTGTAGAGCATTCAATACCTAGTACGTAAATAACAAAAAATAGAAATGGTTAGAAAAAGAGGCAGGACAGCGTCACGTCCCTTGCAGCAGTCAGCGAGTTCCCTCCTGAAGCCACGGCGCTCGCCAATGGCCCACACAGCCACTTGACAGAAACCGGCGGCAGCAAGCGCGTATTGACGGCTAGATGCACGGCGAGAGTGCTTAGGCAGCACAGTCCCAGCGTCGTGCAGGCACATCTTGGGTTACAGGCTATCTATGAGAAGACAGACCTGTACGAGACGTCGTCAGGAGAGACGGACACACAATAGTAAGCTCCCCCAGGCAAATATTGTGCTTCAAGGTGGGTTGCTGTGGCATGCCACATAATCAAACAGTCACAGATTTAAACTTATAATATTTATATCAATATGTAAATTATACAGAAAATAATTGTATCTAAAGAAATCGCCATGGCGTAAAAAAACAAATCCAAAAGTGAAGTTTTTCATTTAAATTCCTATCCGTCATCAATCAAAAAAGTATAAATTATAAAAAAGGCCAGTAGGTAGGTGAATGACTATGAAGGTGATACTACAGCGTGGGGAAAGGATTTATTACAAAAAAAAAAACAGAAAATTAAATATTTTGTTGGAAGACACTCGTCGTCGTTATGGCTTTGATTTCGACAATACAACCATGTTCATTGCATCGTACATAGTTGTAGACAAGTCAGATTGTTAATACAAACAGTTTAGTACCGTTTGGAGGTTTGTATGAATGACACACGTGCGCTTCATTCTTCATCACTTTAATTATGTACTAGTCGAGCAATAAATCTACTAAATATCAAACACAAACATGGTAACTCGCTGGCGTATGCACGCACACACACACATTGAAGACAGATGTTGAAGGGGGGAATCGTAGTTGATTTTTACTTGGTATTTCAAATAAGCTTATCATTAATGGGAAAACATGGGACTCGCGCTCCTAGGGTTCTGTACCATTATCTATAAAAACGGCAAAAAAATCATGTCTGTTGTATGGGAGCCCCCCTTAAATATTTGTTTTATTTTAATTTAATTTATTTATTTTTAAGTGGTAACTAAATATTCTGTGAATATTTCAAGCGTATACCTGTTGCCGTTATCAATATCGAGCAAAAACGAGCAATAAAATCACGTTTGTTGTATGGCAGCCCCCTTAAATATTTATTTTATTCTGTTTTTTAGCATTTGTTGTTAAAGCGGCAACAGAAATACATCATCTGTGAAAAATTCAACTGTCTAACTATCACGGTTCATGAGATACAGCCTGGTGACAGACGGACGGATAGCGGAGTCTTAGTAATAGGGACCCGTTTTACCCTTTGGGTACGGAACCCTAAAAAAAAATATTCTTAATCCTAGTGTTTTCTCGGTATTTTTCTATGCTCAGTACTCATTAGCAAGTTTGGCATTACCACCTCTTTTATTTATTACTAGCTGTGCCCGGCCATGCGTTGCAATGCACTTTTTCCTACTTACTAACGGTCTACCTACTATCTACCTTCAGAAACAAAATCAAAATCTTTGTCACATAAAGTTAAAACCATTTTCATGCATGCGGTAAACAAATGCAGAAGACATAATGAGAAAATTTCGTTTTTTTTTTAAAATATCAAAATTTTCTTTCATAACAACCTTCTCGTGACAATAACGAAAACAACAAAAAAAAAATTGCGAAATCGGTCCAGCCGCTCAGGCGTGATGCCGTGACCAAGGGAAATAAGGATTCATTTTTATATACATAGATTTTGATGCAAATCCTAGTATTTGAACTTGTTTTTATTAGCACTCGGGATGCGACTGTCCATTCAACTGTTAAAAAAACCTTTCACAACAAAATTAAGTAGGGTGCTAATGAGCGTACAACTTTGTTTATGGAAATACGGACCCTAGCAATAATCCGGAAAAAACACGGATTGAGAAAAAGAAAAACAAGAAGATTTTAATATTATTATGCCAGCTTATAGTAATACTGTTGTTCTAGCAAGTTAGTAATTCAATATGCACCTTATGTTAGTTGTTATAAGGTGACATAATGCATCATAAGCTAATGCAGTCTGCACACCAAACCCGCCGACCCGCCGACATGAGTCGTCGGTTTTTTTGTCGGCGGGTTAGTCGGCGACTTCACATCTCGTTCAAGTAGTAAAACTTTGTCGGCGGCACGAAATCAGTAACTTTTTTGGTAGTTAGTGACTGCCGCGTGTAAGAAAGTGACGTGTGTTGTGTTTTTTGAATAATTCAGCCCACATTTACCTAAACATGGATAATGATACTGATGTAATTATAACAGCACAAAATTGCAAAAAAAAAACACTAACACGTCACTATAGATCGAGTGTCGGCGGGCAAATGAGCGCATACGTAAGTAGTGGTGAGCGTTGCAAAGACGAACCGTTTTCAAAGACCGTTTCGTGATCTGCTACGATAAAACCGTTTTTACGTCCTTTTTCGACCAGTCCTCGTTGCGGAAACCAGTCTTCGAATTGTGTAATGCGATTTTTAACTTACGATTACGAAAATACAGTCGAGAATGCAATGATTCAGTCAAAGCACCCGTCACGAATCTTCGTTCCGTTCGTTCGCAAAGCAGTTCTCTAATAAGGTAATGAAAATGAAACTTTTACGAACGAAAACTTTAACCATTTCATTCGACGAAACGTATCCGTTTTCATTAGTACCTACTTGTTGTGTTCCGTTTGATACGTTTCGTCTTTTCGGCCGTCCTCAAACCAGTTGCAACGATAACCACCAAACCAATAAAAGGGCAGCGTTTCGTTTTCAAAAAAATCGACAACGATCCACCGCTATACGTAAGTCGCAGACATGCCGCCGACATGTTGCCACAAGTCGCCGGGCGACACGCGCAGGTACAAGTCGCCGACATGATTCTTTTGAAATAAAGCCGTCGACATCAAGGCTGTGTCGGCGGGTCGGCGGGTTTGGTGTGTAGACTCCTTAATGTAACAACTGTCTATACACGGTGTAAACGCATTAGCGTAATCCCTTCGAAACCACATGATCTGTTAATGGTATTAGGCATAGATTAAGCCAATACGGGATTTAGATAGATTAAAAATAAAATCATAATTTTCTTGCTGTAGTGATAAGTGATTGTACCTAAACCACCTAACAAGGTTTCAAGAAAAAGTTTTTTTTTGGTTTTTCTGAAAAACATCCCATGCATATCTCATGCAGGGTCAATCAGTGTCAATGGTGGATCACGTGGTTTGAAGGAATTAGACGATTTCGTTTACACCCTGTATAAACGTCACGGCACATTATACCGGCACAGCAATTGCACAGCTGCAGCACAGCATCGCCTCGCATGACCTTTATGCTCAAAGACCAACCTTATTGAGCGAAAAAAAAGAACATCAAAAGTCAGAACGCATTGTGTTCTCTTAAGATAACACACACAACACTTCATCTTTTTCTTTCAAATAACAAAGAAAACAATACATTTGGGTGGAAGCGAATGTGGTGTGCACATGTCGACGAGTGCCGACAGACTGACAACGGCCACGCCTACCCGATGACGTCAGGACTTAGCAGATATCACAGTGCCCAGTTGCTTAGGCCACCTCCTCTTTGTATTTGCTTCATGATTTATCTACCAAATTCAAATTCAAAGTTTATTATTTCGAATAAGCACAGTATTAACTGAAGAAACGTCTCGCCAATTTAGATGCACGGTTCCAAAAAGTAGGTCCTATGAAGAAGAGGCGTCAAGAAACTCTATGGATACTCTTTTCTAGTAATTTCATGTACAATCGGGTATTGATACAATGCGATGCTTAAAATTAAAATTAGGTGAGAAAAATGAAGGTTAGTGAAAAAAAAAGTCAAAATGAATAATATCTGTTTTGTTAGGGATAATAATTGGGATCCCTTCTTTTCGCATAATGTTCTTTTTCCTAATATACTTTGGCATAACTATTTTGGTATAATTTGTTTTGCCATAATACTTTGCCATATATTTTTTTTGGCATACAGTTTTGTTGGCATAATTATCTTGAAAGCTAATTAAATATGTTACAATAATGGCTGTATTGTGCTCCCATTTACAATATGTAGTGATCTCTACTTCAATAGGTTAATATCACAGACAACAGATCAATAATGTGGTTTCGTATAATTATAATTATGGCCACCCGCTATCACTCAGTCCATATTCTAAGACCAAAAGTCCACGAACGTAAGCCTTTAGTTGAGCGCTATCTCACAACTTGGGAAGGTATTAAGTGTTGAATGTAAATTAGACAAGGGTTAAACTCGGATTTTTCGAGTATTTTTTAGTATATGTGGGGTAATACGTGCCGCGAATGGAGATTGGGCGAAGGTGCTCGCGTGGGAATGAAGGAATTCTGTATTTTGATCGCGCTCATTTTGGGAATGCGAGAAATGAAATGTAAAGTACACGTAGGCAGGTACAGTTAGAGACAAAAGTGGCCGAACATTTAAGTATTTAAACATAAATAATAGATGATATTTATTTTTGTAAATAATTCTGTTACAGATAGTTTTACAAGTCAATGCAATGTAATGGTTTTGTTTAAGACTAGATGGCTCCGGAATTTCCTATCTGACTAGCTCTGAGAAGAATGGCCGAAACAAACTCAGAGGTGAAGGTCTCTTTTAAAGAACAGTTTTTATTTTTTGTTGTTCATCACTAAGGTTTCTCTTGTATCGTGGGTGCGTTTACAGACATAAATCTCACATACACAAACGCCCAGACCCGAAACAACCATCTGCAGGCCATACATTTTTTTTGTTCCGTGTGGAAATCGAACCCACGACCCGTAGCGTAGAAGCCAATCGCTTAGCCACTGCACCAAAGATTGAGGAAAATGCCATAGCAGGTTTGACTTGACCTGTCCTAACTGACGGTATAACATCACGTTTGTATTCTCAGAAGGGTTAGGCAGAGGTGCACAGTACACACCCTTATTTCACTATTATGTTTAAGTCCCATGTAATAGGGGGCGAGCCGACTGCCACCATACGGGCACAAATCCAGGCTTCAGGTTGCTACTGAGAAATTCCACATGGAAAAACCCAATAGCATTTTGACCGACCTGGGGATCGAACCCAAGACCTCACCCTCAGCAGTCAAGCTTGTAGCTAGACCAACAAAGCAGTCAATAGGTTTTTAAACTTGGCGTTAATTGGAAAATTAATTAAAATAAAATTTTAATTTTAATACTTAGACCGTTTACTTTCTGCGAACGCAACCGGCATCGATTGATCGTGAGGATGTTTCGCCAGCCTCACGATTGATCCATGCCGGTTGCATTGCAGAAAATAAACGGTTTGGAGCCAGAATTTTTTAAAAACGCGTTTTTAAAACCAGCGCTGGGGCTCTGTCTTGCATAGGGTCGCAGCATAATGCTGAGCGATAGCCGTTTTGCGTGGATATGACGCATGTTTCCCTCAACCTTCTTATTTTTTTTTGTTTTTTGTATTTATTTTCTTTTTGCGTCATGTTTACCGCAAATAAACGTATTTTCTTTCTTTTCTTTCAAAAGTGAAACTCACTCTCATTTCAGGTCGGGTGTAAAGGGCTATTTGGAATATTCATTTAGCTAAGAAAGGGCTTCAGGTTAATTATCAACCGCGCAGATCATACAATTTGCGAGGTTAAGCTGAGCTTGCCGCGGTAAGAGCGTAGCTGGGTGACCGACCGTTATACATTGAAACTCCTCCATGCATCGAACAGCACGTTCAACAATCGGTTTCGCGTGTCATACAAACACCTCCGACAGTCGTTACGAAAAGTCAGAAGCTTGAAAGTATGACAACCGGTATTATCTTCGGATATTTGCATTGCCCAGTAACTGGGTTGCGGAGGACTGGTGGCAGTCGCTCTTTTTAAAATACTGGTATTCAGCTGCATCTGTTTAGACTGGAAGCTGACCCCTATTGGGAAAAGGCTAGGCAGAACAAATATTCATTTAGTTGAGATTCGTTTGTCTCTATCTACTTGTTCACCAACTTGTGTGGCTGACTGTACCTATCGTTTTTTTTTCTCGAGTGGAAATCCTCGTGTGTATCGGGGGTATGTCGGATCCTTATCGACAAAAGCGGATGTAGTATGGTCTGGCTGTGTCACGCAGATGGATGTAAGTGCTTATACAACGTGTTATAAAAATACCCCTAAAGCCGAAAGGGGATTGAAAGTTATGGAGTTTCTTGCCGGCTCTTCTCCATAGAACCTACCTTTTGGAACCGTGCACCTAGTTTTGACGTTTTAAAAGTGCCTGTAATCTGGTCTATTTGAAATAAAAAACTTTGACTTTGACTTTGAAAAGGTCCCTTGTAAAAAGTCTATTGGCAATATTTTAAAATAAAAGTAGGACCCAAAAAAAATTTGGATAAATCGTAAAATAAAATCATCACTGAAATGCAACCCTGAAAACATAAAAGTAAAGAGTAGACTACCCAGAAAGTTATTTACATTCTTACCTAATTTCTTCTGAGAGGTAAATGACAACAACCATAAAAGACTACTAGATTAAGGTTGATTGTCTTTTTAAAGGAGAATTATGTAACACATTAATTGTTGTATATTGCATATTAATTGTTGTCCAATTCACATTATGATTATTAATTTATGATTAGCACATACACAGACACGTTCTAGCACAAAAACACACACAAAAACACTTATTTTTTCACAAAATTAACACGACACAACATAACACGACTATTTACGGCGACAAAAAAATGGCGGACTAACGCGGCACCTTTTTTATTTTTCTTAATATTTGGTGGTAAGTTAAACATAGGCCTTTTTTAATCTCAGAATGGGTCATCTCCTTTATAATTTTATATTAATTCCGCGGTACCGCCACTGGATACAATCTAAACACGAACACCACGATATTATCGTCTATCATTAGTATTGTAGTTATCTACCAGATCGCTGTAATCAGTTCAGGCATTAGTCCAATTAACGCAATCGATTGTCCTGTGCGTATCTGTGTTCAAACTGATTCAATTAGGATGATTTGATGACATTGTTTGTTCACTTGTTGGAGCTTATAATATTATTACCATAGAATAGAAAGCATATGTATAACGGTATCGTAAACGTAACGTTGATATGTAACGATATTGTGAGTGAATTTTGAATCGAAAATACAACTATGCTGTAGCATTTTGGTTGTATGCGACAAGCACAAATTGTTTCAAACATAATGTTGGGCGTTATAACATATAACAGCTAATATAATTCATTACACATTTATAATATTCTAACCATTATTTATTTGCCACAAAGACTGTTTTATATAATTATATTATTGTCTATAGGTAGTAGTCGTCCACCACTCGCGTCGAGTCGTTAAGTCGGCCGAAGGTGAAAATTATGTTGTCGAACCTCACATCGTATTAAAGCGTCACACAATTATGAACTTTAACTCACAAATAACAACAGCAAATTTTTAATACCGTTAAAATAATTTAATATTTATTTTATATTAGTGTAAACTTAGTTTCATATTACTGCAAGTCTTCTGCTCTATTGATAATTAGTGCTCCTTCAATACGATATAATATAATTTATATTATAACAGTTAGAAACAATAGTTAGAAAATTATAATGTAATGTACAATGCATTAGGAAAATATATCAGTTACGCCCAACATTAATCATACATAGATATGAATAAAGGTTTCAATTTAATTAAATGTTATGAGCGGAACGAGTATTTCCAATTTAAAATTGACTCATATTAACGTTACGTTTAAGTTACTATACTACTCTGTCAAGAAAGTACCGGGTAAAGATCAATAATACACAAAATGTTAGTTATTCATCCAATTTTACTTTATCGCCTTCAAAGTATGCTCCTTCAGAAACGTTACACTTACGCCAACGAATAATCCAATCATCAGAACATTTTTAAACGCTTTTTCCGGAATTGAGTTCAGTTCTCGCCGCGAATTCTCCTTGATGTCTTCTACCGAATGAAAACGGGTGCCACGAAGTGGTAATTTGAGTTTAGGAAAAAGAAAGAAGTCGGCTGGAGCCATATCTGGTAAATAAGGTGGTTGCTCGATGGTATTTCTTGAGTTTTGGGTCAAAAATTCGTTCACAATGATGGCTTTGTGCGAAAGTCATTATCGTGATGCAAAATCAAAGAATTTTCTTTTCACAAATCTGGCCTTATTCGTCGAATTTTCTCTCTTAAACGCCGCATAATGCTCAAATAATATTCTTTATTCACCGTTTGACCTTCCGGCACGAATTCCGAGTGCACAACACCGCGATAGTCAAAGAAAACAGTCAACATGACTTTGACTTTTGATCAGCTTTGGCGTGGTTTTTTCGGTTTCGGTTCAGTTGGAAGGCGCCACTCCGAAGCTTGTTGACTAGTTTGCATGTCAAACTCGTAAACCCACGTTTCGTCACAAGTAACAATGCGTTCCATGAATGTTGGGTCGGAATTGACTCGTTCTAGCATGTCCTCAGCGACTCTTGTGCGATTAAGTTTTTGGAGAAAATTCAGGTCTTTTGGGACTAGCCGAGCGGCAACATGTTTCATACCCAAATGATTACTTAAAATGGTACGGATCGACTCGTGAGACACAGAAAGTTCAGCGGCAATTTTTTTCAAACTTGAATGAGGATTTTCAGTCACTATTTCCATCACTTTTGCGATGTAAACTTCAGTTGAAGACGTTGATGGCCTACCAGAGCGAGGCAAAACTTCCATCGCATCTCGACCGCTTTTCAACGCTTTCAACCACTCATAAGTACGTGTCATTGATGAATTCGATTCACCGTAAGCCTTTTGTAACATTTTCAGTGACTCCGAATACGAAATTCCATTGGCGATGCAAAATTTAAGACAAACTCTTTGTTCGATGCTTTTGTTCGTTAGATATTATTACGATCTAAATAAAAACAGCACTGTATTTAATCTAAATAACAGATGCAACTCAAACTCCGCGCCAAAAGAAGCCACAGAAGACGTTGCATTATTAGAAAATTACTTAAAAAAGTATAAGAATAAGAAAAGTGCTCTTGAATTAGATAAAACCACGTCACGATAGGAAAGTTTAATTCCCATTGCAAATAACTTTGTAACTGAAACGTTTGTAGAAACGTAATGGACTAGTCTTGTGAAGATGCACAACTCTATACATATTGTACATGCATAACGGTAAAAAAAAATTACGATAATACTATCCAAACAAACATAACATTACAGAAAAAAGAAACTACTCACAATTCAAACAAAAATAAAATTAATTAAGCCACGCACTAACTATGGAATGAAAACTATCTTATTTGAAGGAGCACAGCTGTATAACAAGGTACCAATTGATTTAAGGGAATGTGACAGTATGAATGTTTTTAAAGCTAAATTAAAAAAATATGTAAGCACACAATAATAATTATTATATTAATAATGTACCTACCTGTATGTAATTCATCAAATAATTTATTGATTTTATAAATGATACAATGTAATTTATATAGCATAATTAATTCTAATGTATTTGTTGATTATTAGATTCCACTAACACAACATGCCAGATGTATATGCCAAAATGTTTTTATAACAAATTGTAATGTTGCAAATCTTATTTTAAGCAAACTGTATAGTTTTTATAAGAAATAAATTCTTTAATCCGAAGATCTGGAACAAGTTCATTTATTTATATGAATATTTTAAGATCTTAATATTATCATTATCAGTCATAATCAGTGATCGGAAAAAGGTGAGCTAATTTATCTAAACTTCAAAGAACAGAGACAAAACTGGAGACTTCCTTTCGACAACATTTTTTTTAGTGAAAATTATTCCGGGTTTCGGGACATCACTAAAGTACATTTAATATTAATGTTAATAGTACAGAAAACAATTAAATTCGTTTCCTATTTTTGTTTCCCAAAATTGTCACAAAACCAGATGACACGTTTTTCATTGACTTCAAAAAAGGAGATTGTCTTTCATTTTTTGAAAACAAATGAAAGACAATCTACGAGAAAATTCTCCCGAAAAAAAAATGTTGTCGTAAGGAAGTCTCCAGTTTTTGTCTCTGTTCTTTGAAGTTTAGGTAAATTAGCTCACCCTTTTGCATTTGAAAGCTACGTTATTCCTGAGTGAGAACTACATTGTATAAATAGCTCAATCACTGGAGAAAGACAAAGGCTACTTTTTAATCCGCGACTTCGTCTGCATCCGCGATAACCGAAACTAAAGGTACAATTCCGTGCATCGCGGCCGATCGCAGCCGCGCGCAATCCATCGCGTGCGGCTGACGCGCGCGGATAATGCGTCAATAGTCGTGTCTATAATAATAATAATCTGCCAACGTATTTCAAATTTAAACTTGAAAGGCAGACGCCGTTTTCTTCCGGCAATAGAGGTTAACCGATCCACTAAACACCCCCTCCCATAGACCAGATATTTTTTTACCATAGTTTACAATAGTTTTGCACCCACTTGGGACGGTCCATGACTGTACTTCAATAGTGCAGCCGTGAATAGTCCCCGGTTGGTGCCCCACCCCATTTTAGATTAAAGTTCTCAAAGGGGCCTCTGCGCGTTGGACCTGTGTCCAAGTGTATGCCTTCCAAAAGACCGGACATCTTCCGCACGGAAGATGAGCCGTGAATAGAGATACATATATAATAATAATAATAAAACCGCAGGGCAGCTTGTGGCGAGCTGTTGGTGAGTGGCGACACTGCGTACCTTATTGCCTCAGAGAGTCGGTCAGGGCCTCGTCTCCAGTTTGCCTTTATTGGCTGGCTGGAGTGGAACCCCAAGAGTGCCCGCAGGATTCTCAACTCTGTCTTGCCTTTATCGGCCGGCCAGAGGGGGGCCGCCAGAGCTATATGCTCGGGGGTGGAAGTGTCTAAAGGCGTAATAGCGGGGAAACCCACTCCGGGTCTTTTAGACCCGCGACGGCGAAACCGGGGCCACACCTCTCTACACCTCTAGCCGCTCACACGTCTGTTGCCCCCTTCGCCTATGTACTGGCGGCTTTTCAGGGGGCCCAGCTAGTGAGCTGGCGAGTCACCGTCTGCCAACACTTCAATTTTAAATGTTGAAAGGCAGACGCCGTTTTCTTCCGGCAATAGAGGTTAACAGATCCACTAAACACCCCTTCCCATAGACCAGTTTTATTTTTACCATATTTCAAAATAGTTTTGCACCCACCTGGGACGGTCCATGACTGTACTCCAATAGTGCAGCCATGGATAGTCCCCGGTTGGTGCCCCACCCCACTTTAGATTAAAGTTCTCAAAGGGGCCTCTGCGCGTTGGACCTGTGTCCCCGTGTATGCCTTCCAAAGGACCGGACATCTTCCGCACGGAAGATGAGCCGTGACTGAAGCGAGATACATAATAATAATAATTTAATTCAAGTCACAGGACTCATGTTTTGACTAATAAAATAACTATCTATGTAACGTTTCTCGTTTTTACAATTAAATGTGACTAAGTTACACGTCATTATTTTTACTGTACTGTTATCCTATATATTTACAAAACGCCTAAAAGAAACATTATTCGGCCACAAGCTGTCGTCGAGAAATATATCCAAGTGCGCCTCACTTACAAACAATTTAAAGGCACTATAGCTACGTTCTCTCGCCATCTTTATCCTGATAGGCGTTACGTTACTTTACTTTACTATAATATACTCACTAATCTGTCGTTAGCCGCACGCGTCTGCCGCAGACTTCGGAAGTGGTGCCATTCATTTTCATACTCTGACTATTGACGCATTAGGCGCGCGCGTCAGCCGCACGCGAAGGACCGCGCGCGGCTGCGATCGGCCGCGATAAAAGCTAGTTCTACAAATTGTACGTTTCCTTCTAGGAACGGAAACCTCGGTACGCGAGACATCCCCCAATTAGCTGGTTCTGTAGTCATATTGTGAACTCATGTACCCAATTCAGTACAATACTGCATCCTCCATTGTACGTACAACAACGTTATCTGAATAAGTACACACACAATGTCACCAAATCAAACTGATTGAATGACTCAGTCTGTTTGTCAGTCCGTCAACAGCTGCGCACAGAACAATCGATTTCGCTAATTGAACTAATAGTACCGGTATTCGATCGATTAATTTGCTTTGCATAATCGATGGTTGTGTTTTGAATTCTTGTATCGCAGAGTTGATTGTGGCATAGCATAATTCTAGAGGTCGCTAGGAGTACTCACTATTGTTGAACTTTAATTCGATGCAGTAAATTGACAGTTTAAAGAAAGTTACCATACTAAAACTAATGGTGTTGGGGTAGTGAACGATTTTGCAAAAGAAGGATCAGAAAAATTGTTCAAATTAAATAAATCTCTACAAATTCGTTTGCAATATAAAAAAGTTAATAAAAATTATTAAATAAGCTCGTGGAAGCCAACCCGGACTGCGATCTATTCGTTAACAAATTTGGCTATGTGCCTACATTTATGTGAGAATAATAGTATTTAATTGTTGTTATAAGTTTATGTTTTATGTTTGTACTTATTATAAACTTTGATTTATGTAATTGGTTTCTGAAGCCATGTAAATCAATAAATAAATAAAAAACCCGACTGCATAAAAAACTAACAAAAAAAAATAGGAACTGAAAAGATGTAAACTAAAACTCAAAAGTCTAACCTCATGTATTCAAAATAGATTAGAATTACTTAGTTGTTTTTGAACGTCAATGTTACATAAGACAGCCCCCAAAAGCGCCCTTGCTTCTCCACAGCTTCGTAGTGTTTTTACTGTGAAGAAGAAACGGCGCAACGAACTCCCCAGCAGTAGTAGTATCGCAGTAGAGTAGAATTATTATGTTTCTGGCATTTTTCCTGTTAATTCCAGGACTGCGAACCCGATGCGTTGGCATGCTATCGACGTCGGATGTCTACTAGGCGGCCGCGAGGCATGCCGGCTGTATCCGCTTATTGCGGTCACGTGGTCCGTCCAGTATTACAGCGGTTGGTATTAATAATTACCGGTGCATATTAATAATAACCGCAACAATTCGTTCATGTGATGAGTACAAAGACAATATATAAGCTGTTTCACCGGTAATTAGAAGAGGAAAAAGGAAATATAAATATTCGCGCAGAAATGACGCACAAAAAATCTATTTTCAATTCATTACACTATTTAACCGTATCTCAGGCATTCAAAATCTACTGTTTTGCATTGGACTTGCAGTTAATAAATAGGATAAACTTTGGAATTCGGTCGTTCTTGATACAGATGAAGGTAAATGAAAGATTATCATCGACTGTTCAAATATGAATTCTTAAGTTGTTTGAACACGTAACTGGGAAGGAGAACTTAATGGAACGACGGCAATGCAAGGCAAGATAGAAGACAAGAAATTCCGAAGTCGGTCTCCGACGAGGTCGGACCTCATCAAGACCATCACACAGTCTACCATGACCAAATGTTCTCGCAATGCCGTAAGCAGAGCTGAATGGAGATGCATTACAAGAGCCGCTACTTCAGAACCGAGAGCCTTCATTATTACGATCACTCTGTCAAGAATGCATGACTTAGATGTAGACCTTTTTAGGGTTCCGTACCCAAAGGGTAAAACGGGACCCTATTACTAAGGCTCCGCTGTCCGTCTGTCCGTCTGTCCATCTGTCTGTCCGTCTGTCACCAGGCTGTATCTCATGAACCGTGATAGTTAGACAGATAAAATTTTCATAGATGATGTATTTCTGTTGCCGCTATAACAACAAATACTAAAAAATAGAATAAAATAAATATTTAAGGGGCTCCCAAACAACAAACGTGATTTTTTTTGCTCGTTTTTGCTCGTTATTGATAACGGCAACAGGTAGACACTTGAAATATTCACAGAATATTTAGTTATATATTCACTTTAAAAATAAGTATTTAAATAAAAATAAAACAAATATTTAAGGGGAGCTCCCATACAACACACATGATTTTTTTGCCGTTTTTATAGGTAATGGTACGGAACCCTTCGTGCGCGAGTCCGACTTGCACTTGGCCGGTTTTTTATATCTTCTGGATATTCTCTGGAGGGTTATGCCGGTCTCTTACCGGCTAAAAACCCACGATGTTCCTTCTCCTGACCTATGGCCGGAGTCACGCGATTCGCAAATGAAGACCATCCACCTGCATCACTTAACCTCAATCATACACCAGGCATTTCTAAATAAGGAACCTAATCGAACTGTAACCTATTTATGGATTAAGCCCAGAGCTATTAGATCCGTCTACTAAACCAAGCAGGCGGTGTTGGATTTGAATTAGATTAAAAATAATGTAACGCCATTTTTTCCTCTTGAGGGAGGAGAAAATTGGGTTAGTAAAAAACGTAGTTCAAGAAGGACGGGCGTAGCCAGGATGAGGCAAATGGACGATAAAATTGTATCCCTATTCTATCTTGAAGAAATTCAAAGACGAAAGTCACACAGACTAACACCATTATAAATTTTCACGTCTTTACTGTCCTGTCCAAAGGTTGTTTGGAAGATATCGCTATTAGCGAAAAGACCATCATTGTACCCTTAATTACATTACAATACAATTCTTTATTAATGGCTCCATAGCTACATGTCATTTCGCAATATTATTTAAAGGCGCTCCCCACTAGGAGCATTCGCGTGTAACATAACAATGCCAGATTAAATTTTGAGAATTACTCCTTTTAAGTAAGTGTTTATTAATAGAATTCAAGTAACAGTGATTACATTTTAATAGCCATTAATTTATAATATAACTAGCTTTTGCCCGCAGCTTTGCTTGCGTGAAATTTTGAACCCGTTAAGTGACGATTTTCCATACAAACTTTCATCCCCTATTTAACTCCCTTCGGAGTTGAATTTCGAAAAATCCTTCCTTATTCCTAGTCTACATTATAAAGGGAACTTCTGTTCAAAATTTCAGCTTTCTAGGTCCAAGGGTTTGGGGTGGACGTTGATGAGTCAGTCAGTCAGTCCGGACTTTTCTTTTTATTTATATAGATTAATTTTATAATAATCATAATAAATCAATTTATTTTCTCTTCACAAATTTACAGTGGTATAATGCTTAAGTTAATGTTAATGGATAAATATAATTTGTGAGAGACTGGTGCCTGAAATAGGCACTGCATCGCAATGCCTGTAGTACAGATATAGATTAATTGATCATAATTCTGTTTGTACTAAAGCAGTATTCTACAATACAGTTAATTAATAAAATTCATCTATACTGTAGAAAATTTTCTCTAGCACCTTTTAAGTCTGGTTTTAAATAAGCCGGTAGAAGCAGCAATCCTCTCTTGCAGTCTATAATAATAATAGTTGGCTCTCAAGTTGACGGGCCAACTGATGGTAAGGTGTTAATGCCTGTGCATCACCGAGAGGAATGCTGATGCGTTGCTAACTTTAAAGACAAAGGTTGAAAGTCTCGTATGTCTGTAATTTCACCAACATGCTACGCTTCAAACCGGAACACAGCAATGCTGCTTAGCGGCAGAAATAGGTATGGAGGTAATACTTCCCCGGTCGAACTCTTTCAAAAGGAGCTCTACTGCAACAAACATATTAGATCACAATACTACAGGCTGTAAGGGTAAACACCGTTATCCTTGAAACCATGGGTAGTTGACTTAAACATAAAAATATAGGACCGAGTAAAAATAAATAAAAATATATACGCGCGAGAAATGAGCGGCGGGGCGGCGCTACGACGCGGCGTACACACACTCGCTAACGAGACAGCTGACTGTCTGGGGTAGCAAACTGTGCGGAGCCGTGCGTCAGGCCACGCGGCGAGTTCTCCGCGCCCCCTCCCGTAGCTTGTGGCCCCCGCGCATAGGGTGAAATGCTTTTGAGGAAAAATGAAAATTCTATAAAAAAAATGTTAGTTATTTTTCATTGATTTTACGTTCTATAAATGAAACCAAACCACTGGTTTCAAGGATAACGGTGTTTACCCTTACAGCCTGTATACAGCATGACTAGTTTAATCACTCCACATTGGTAAACCATGAATTCTGCTTATAATTCTATACAACTTTTTCTATGGGACTGAATTTCATTGAATTCATGGAAATAAAGTCTGTTGTTCGATACAAAATAATCAATGTTGACTAAAAAAGTGTATGGTACGGAACGGGAATTTCTTCCCATAGTAAAAGTTGTACAAAATGATGATCGGAGTTTATGGTTTTCGGATGTAAAGTGACTAACCAGTCATGCTATATATTTATCTACTATACCCATCTACCCTTTTTGAAAAAAGGTTTGATTGATACTTACCTGCATTGTTCTTACATAATTTTAAGCACTACATTGGAACAATACCCGAAACTATTTAAAAAAAGTATCCCTGTAGTTTCTTACCGGCTCTTCTCTATAGGACCTACTTTTAGGAACCGTCCAACTAAATTGTCGAGATGTTTTCTAAGTGCATGTACTGTGCCTATTCAAAATAAAAAACATTGAATTTGAATTTGTACGTATTCTATATCATCATTATCATCATCTTCCTGCCCTTATCCCATGTTACTAGGGGTCGGCGCAACACGTTTTCTTCTTTCATTCCGTCCTGTCAACCGTCATGATATCACTGACTCCCTTCTCTTTCACTATATCGATAGTTAAATATGTCGTATCTGTTGGATTACATTTCAGTTAGGTTAAAATTAGTAGTACAAACAAAATACAGTCCACATATTTCTTTATATTATTAGTAAGTACATATAGATACCAACCGACAGCGCCGTCCATATTAAATATGATGTATGTATGTGTTTTAGTTTAGTTGCAAATAAACACCATAAAAGACAGACGCTTGTTTCTTTAGCTAACTACTCGCCAATATAAATCGAACCTTAACAGACAGTACATAGTGGTCATAATCGAGCCGGATCATTAGTGCAGTGAATAGAATAAAAACCGCATTCCATCAGAGATAAGGAGCGCGAAGTGAATCATTATGCACAAACAAAGTAATTAGTGATTTTTAACAAAAAAAACGTTGACGAATACATCAAGTTGTGCTTCGTATTGTTTATAATATTGAAGATTAACATAAATAGCATTGAAATTATGTCTACTACGGCCGAACAAGCACTTGGTATATTAGAAGATACGGCAGAGTTATTAAAGAAAACACAAATAAACTTGCGCAAATGTCCTAAACAACGTTTGACCAAGGGATATATACAATCTAGAATTCAGTGCATTGAAGAATACTGGAAAACATTCAACGCTGCGCATCAAGACTTAGCGAAGTTGACGCCGAGAGATAAACGTAATTTGGTGTCATATTTCGTTAATGAAGAGTTTTTTATTTACGAAGATCTTTATTTGTGTATGTTGGGTGAATTACGAGATATGTTAGAAAAGTTTACAGAGAAATCGTTGCCGGCCATGAACATTGACAACTCGATAGAAGGTAACCAACAAACACAAGTGAAACTGCCAAGAATAACCATACCTACGTTTTCTGGAGTCTATGAAGACTGGCCTGCGTTCAAAGATTTATATGTTTCGTTAGTGCATGATAATAAATCACTAAGCAACGTTCAAAAGTTGCATTATTTGAAAACCAGCATCAGCAGTGAAGCAGCGGCCCTACTTAAACATATACAAGTAACTGAAAGTAACTATTTACAAGCATGGGAAACATTGAAAAATCGCTACGGTAATAGAAGATTGATTGTTAATTCAATGTTGAAGAGATTATTTACTCAAAAAAAGGCGAACACTCAATCTGCCAGTCAACTTAAGTCAATTTTAGATACTACTTCTGAAATCTTAAACAATCTTAAAAATTCTAACGTGAACACCGACTCCTGGGGTCCATTAATAATATTTCTGGTCGTACAGAAGCTGGACCCGGAGTCCCACAAGGACTGGGAAGAGTACGCCTACAAGTGCAATTCAGAGGAATTACCTACTTGGCAAGGCTTGAAGACATTTTTGGAAGGCAAGTTTCGTACATTAGAATTAGTGACACCCTCTTCAACGTCAGTTTCACGAGAAAAACCTATTAAAGAACGCACACTCCATGTTTCAACGAATGAAAACACTTGTATAATGTGTAAAGAAAATCATACACTGTCTCACTGCAAGTTGTTTGCGAAGATGCAACCTACAGAACGATTTGATTGTGTAAAGAACAACAAGCTCTGTTTTAACTGTCTGGCATCAGGACATTCGGTTTTCAAATGCCGTGTTCCAATGTACTGTCGTATGTGTAAACGGCGTCATCATACTCTTATACATCTAACAAAGAAGACGGATACCGCGGCATCAACCGAAACCGTAAAACCGACGGCGACGCCGACAGTATCAACCCAAGCAGATGTAGAAGAAAAGGTGCAAGTTAATACAATGATTGCGTCGTACTACAATGCCAGAAAAGATATAGGAATGTTAGCAACCGCAATGGTGATAGTTAAGAGTGAACAAGGACACACCATAGTGCTCAAGGCACTTATAGATCCAGGATCACAAGCCTGTTTTATAAGTGAGAAAGCGGCACAACTGTTAAAACTAAAAAGACAGGTAACCAATAGCATAGTTACTGGAATGGAATCCATGAAGGTCGTTGTCAAGCATGAAGTAAAAGTAGAAATTTTATCACGATGGGAATCAAATTTCAAACTACCTATACAAGCCTACGTGATGTCCAAGCACTTGACAATACAATTACCTGCAAATACATGGTCAACTAACAAATGGCCACACTTGACTGATCTAGACTTAGCAGACCCAAAGTATGGAGTATCAGGAAACATTGATCTGCTTCTAGACGTCAAGGGGTATGCGAAGATACTACAACAAGGCTTAATCAAAGGTCCACCGGGGTCACCCATAGCTCAGAGAACCAACCTCGGCTGGATAGTATTTGGTGAAATAAGCATAAAGACAAACACAAAGGAAAAATGTTTAATGGCGATTAATGAACAAGTCGATGTCAAGGAACTACTGAAGACTATGTGGGAATTAGAAACCGATACAAAAAGGAAATTTACTAAAGAAGAACAATTATGTGAAGAAATTTATGAAAAAACACACACTCGAAACAATGAAGGACGATACATAGTAAAATTACCCTTTAAAACCGACAACCTAAAATCACCCGACGGAAAGACAAGAGACATAGCATTAAACAGATTTCTACAACTGGAGAAAAAGCTAAACAAAAATCCTGATCTGAAAGAAGAATACAAAAAAGTTATTGAAGAATACATAAACCTAAAACATATAGAAAGGGTACCACAAAAAGAAATAAATACAAAAAAGTCTGTTTACTTACCCCACCACGCTGTAGTCAGGAACGATAAGGAAACCACGAAGACTCGCGTCGTTTTTGACGCTTCCTGCAAGGGTTACAATGGAGTTTCCCTAAATGACGAATTACTAGCAGGTCCTGTTCTACAAGACGACTTGCGAAGCCTAATAATAAGATGGCGAACACACGCAGTATGTTTTGTTTCTGACATACAAAAAATGTACAGGATGATATTGGTAGCCAAGGAAGATACAGATTACCAAAGAATACTGTGGCGAAATGATACATCTGAGAATATTCAAGATCTGAGACTTTTGACAGTTACCTTTGGTACAGCGTCAGCACCGTATTTAGCAGTAAAAACTCTCATGCAACTTGCTAACGACGAAGGTGCTAACTATCCTGAAGCTGCTAGACTGTTACAAGAAGATCTGTACGTTGATGATGTCATGTCAGGATGTGATGATTTAGTACAAGCAGTTAAAATAAGCAAAGATCTGAAGGAATTATTACATCGAGGCGGCTTTCAGCTTAAAAAATGGTCCTCAAATAACGTAGAATTTTTAAAATCTATAGATCCTGATGATAGATCAATAAACGCACATTTGGATTTGAATATCGACGGTACCATTAAAACTTTAGGTATACAGTGGAACTTAGGAAGCGATCAATTTGAATACCAACTGAACCTAGCTCCTCTTCCAGCGATTGTTACGAAGCGAAGTATACTGTCAGATATCCAAAAACTTTTCGACCCGCTCGGTTGGATAGCGCCATGCATCGTACAAGCAAAAATGTTGATTCAGAAACTCTGGCAAACTAAAGTAGATTGGGATCAAGAAATCACTCCATCGATGGCAGAAGAGTGGAAAACTATACGCGAAGATATTGCCAACGTCAATGGAATATACATAGATCGGTGGATGGGTACATACAATTTAAAGAAAAACAACATGCAACTCCATGGTTTTAGTGATGCATCGATGAAGGCATACGCAGCTGTTGTGTACTGTCGCGTATATTACTCTGATGGTACAGTCAAAACCTCATTGATTGCAGCAAGAACACGTGTTGCTCCGTTAAAGACAGTGTCGTTACCGCGACTTGAGTTGTGTGGAGCTCTTGTACTATCAAGATTATTAAAACAAATAGCAACAGCAATAAAAATCCCACCGACTAATATTTTTGCCTGGACTGATTCCTTAATAGTCATTGCTTGGCTACAAAAGGAGCCCAGCAGTTGGAAGACTTTCGTTGCCAACCGAACGGTTGAAATAACTGGAAACGTTTCGAAAGAACAGTGGTATCACGTGAAGTCGCAAGAGAACCCCGCTGATATAGCGTCTAGAGGTGCACTAGTATCAGAGCTGAAAACATGTGATTTATGGTGGAAGGGGCCAGAATGGCTTTCACAGGGAGATATTGACTACACAAAACCAAAAATTATACCTACAGAGCTAGAACAAAAGACAACTATACAAACCTTTACAATGACCAAAAACGAAGAAGAAAATAGAAGATTATCAGAACAATTCCAAAAATTCGATTCATTGAAAGAATTAATTAGAAGCATTGCATTTTGTAGAAGATTTTTAAAACATAAGATTTTAACAGAAGACGTAGATACTGCTTTGACAACGGAAGAATTAGATAGTGCACTAAGCATATGCATAAAAAAGGTACAAGGTGAAGAATATGCAGAAGAAATAGAGAATCTAAGAAAAGGTAAACAGGTTAAAAGGACTAGCACATTAAAGACTTTAGATCCATACTTAGATGAAGCACAGATTCTACGGGTGGGCGGACGCCTTAGAAACGCTAACCTAGCAGATGAAAGTAAACATCCGATCATATTAGGTCATAGAAATAACCTCACCCCGTTGATCATTGCCGATGCTCACTCAAGAACCCTACACGGAGGAATGCAACTAATGTTGAGCTTTTTGAGATCTAAGTACTGGATAACGCGAGCTAAAGCACAGGTTAAACAATATGTACACCGATGCTTAGTATGTGCCAAACAGAATGCTACCGCTAGAACGCAATTAATGGGTGATTTGCCAAGCGTTCGTGTGACACCAGCTCGGCCATTCTTACATTCCGGCGTAGACTTTGCTGGACCATTACACATTCTATGGAGCAAGGGAAGAGGAGCCAAAACCCACAAGGCCTATATATCTATTTTCATATGCATGGCTACCAAAGCCATTCATTTGGAGTTAGTTGGGGATTTGACGTCAGAGGCATTCATCGGCGCATATAAAAGATTCTGTGCACGCAGAGGGAAGTGTGCACATTTATGGAGTGACCAGGGTAGGAACTTCATCGGTGCAAATAAAGAGCTGGTAGCCATGTGGAAGGAAGCATGCTTAGAGTTTTCAGGAGTAATTGCAGACTCGCTTGCATCTGAAGGCACACAGTGGCACTTTATTCCTGCATACAGTCCTAACTTCGGTGGACTCTGGGAGGCGGGAGTAAAATCCACGAAGTATCATTTAAAGCGGATACTTACCAGCAATTTAACGTTCGAGGAGATGGCCACAGTGCTGTGTGAAATAGAGGCTTGTTTGAACTCGAGACCGTTATGCCCTAAAGATGAATTGAACAATGAAAGTATTGAGCCATTAACACCTGGGCATTTTTTGATTGGAGAGGCACCCATTGCCATACCTAGTCCAAATTTACAAAACCTAAAGGTACACACTTTATCACGCTGGCAACATGTCCAAAAGTTGTTACATAATTTTTGGTCTAGGTGGCAACAAGAATATTTATCCAGACTGCAACAACGTCCAAAATGGCTCAAACGAGAAAAAGAATTTGAGGTGGGTAATATTGTTTTGATCAAGCAGGAGAACCTTCCACCAGGGAAGTGGTTACTAGGACGAATAGTAAGCAAACATCCAGGACCAGATGGCTGCACAAGAGTTTATAGTGTCAAGAGCGGTGACAATATAGTAAAAAGAACTGTGACTAAACTTTGTCCACTGCCAATTGAAAGTAACGCTGGATAGTTCAATGATCTATTGTTTAATAATTTTGCATGTATAATGTTAATTGCATATTTATGGTTAATTTTTAAAGGACTCAGATAGTCCTTTGGTGGGCGGCTTATGTTGGATTACATTTCAGTTAGGTTAAAATTAGTAGTACAAACAAAATACAGTCCACATATTTCTTTATATTATTAGTAAGTACATATAGATACCAACCGACAGCGCCGTCCATATTAAATATGATGTATGTATGTGTTTTAGTTTAGTTGCAAATAAACACCATAAAAGACAGACGCTTGTTTCTTTAGCTAACTACTCGCCAATATAAATCGAACCTTAACAGACAGTACAGTATCCAATTTTGCGCAGTGACCACAAATAAAAACTACATTTTAAATCCAATTCAGTATTGAAATCGTTATCTGTTTCGCTTCCTACTCCTAAAAACTCGAACTGAGGACTGAAACCAATAAAGTGAAGATTGATTTCCCTGAGGCACCATTATATTGGACGGACTCAAAAGAGGTCAAACGTTTTGTGTTAAATTTCTAATTGCACCACCAGGATCTGCTTTTTGATAGTCTAAAAGGTTGAAAAATTTATTGTTACTTACTTGATTTACAATTTTTATTTGTTTAGAATCGGAGGAGCTCGTGGCTAAATAATTACAGCCGCATAGACCGATCTTCCGGGTTAAGCCACGCTTGTCGAGGTTGGTCTGTGGATGGGTGACCATTTACCATAGCGAGTTTCCTCCGTGCCTCGGAAAGCACGTAAAGCCGTTGGTCCCGGCTGTCATTTGTAGATCTTTGACAGTCGTTACTGTTGGTCAGAAGCCAGAAAGTCTGACAACCAGTCTTACCAAGAGTATCGTATTACCCAGTTACTGGGTTGTGGAGGTCTGATAGGCAGTCGCTCCATGTAAAATACTGATATTCAGCTGCATCCGGTTCGACTGGAAGCCGACCCCAACATAGTTGGGAAAAGGCTAGGCAGATGATATTTGTTTAGAATATTTCAAGCAACGGTATAAGTAATAGATTAGCGTGGTATGGACATGTTATGCGGGGGGAAGAAAGTCATGTTACCAGAAGACTGTTAAATGAATGGATATACAAGTAGAGGTAGGCCAAAGAACATATGGATGTTTGAAAGATGATATAGGTAAGAAAGAAGTGAGTACTGAGATGACGGTTGATAGAGAAGAATGAAAGAGGAATACATGTTGTGCCGACCACACCTAGAGTGGGATAAGGACAGGGGGATGATGATTATTCCAAGCACTGCTTTCTAGGTATCTAAGTATCATAAAAAACCGGCCAAGTGCGAGTCGGACTCGCGCACGAAGGGTTCTGTACCATTATCCATAAAAACGGCAAAAAATCATGTCTGTTGTAAGCGAGCCCCCCCCCCCTCTTTATTTTATTTTAATTATTTATTTTTAAAGGGAATATATAACTAAATATTTTGTGAATATTTCAAGCGTCTACCTGTTGCTGTTATCAATATCGAGCAAAAATTAGCAAAACAAATCACGTTTGTTGTATAGGAACCCCCTAAAATATTTATTTTATTCTGCTTTTTAGTATTTGTTGTTATAGAGGCAACAGAAATACATCATCTGTGAAAATTTTAACTATCTAACTATCACGGTTCATGAGATACAGCCTGGTGACAGACGGACAGAGAGACAGACAGACGGACAGCGGAGTTTATAGGGTCCCGTTTTACCTTTTGGGTACGGAACCCTAAAAATGGCCTCATTATTAAAAAATAACTACAGAAAAATGGTTTGAGAGAACACAGCTGTAGAATAGATTGCCAGAGGATACAAAAAAGTATGATAACATGACTGAATATAAAAGTAAACTTAAGAAATTATGTACATTGTAACGTTTCCAACGTCCTAGGGGTATGTTTTACTTAGCCATTTTCCAACTTTGTTGGGGTCAGCTTCCAGTCTTACCAAATACGGCTGAACACCAGTATTTTACACGGAGCTACTACCATCAGACCTCCGCAATCCAGTTACTTAGCAATGGCGATATCCTAAGGTTAGACCGGTTGTCAGACATTCGGGCTTCTGACTACCTCTAACGACTGTCATGGGTATTCGTATGACACTAGGACCAACGGCTTAACGTGCTCTCGGAGTCACGGCGGGGTATCGATGTGTAACGAACGGTTACCCATCCACGGATTGAACGCGGCAAGTGTAAGCTTAACCTTGCAAATCGCATGATCTGCGCGGTTGTAAATTAGTCACGAGCTCATCGAGGTATATTATATGTATAGATTATTAATTGTAATCACTTCTATTAAATTACATTACAAGCGAACTGTTTTGTAAATTCCAATGAGAAATCAAATTCTTAATACATAAAATTGTCCTACTTGACGGAAATATAACAACATACTTCAATCACCAATATTTACCAAGCGTGGTGATTTGGCAATACCCCTTCACAAAGTCACGATGGTTGAAATTAGAGTGTCTTGTCTCTTCTCATGAGCGTTTAAATAGGTCAAAGCGACCTTGTCAGATTCGTAGTGTGCTATTGATAACTTGATTAACCCCCGGCTCATCAGTCAATCTCTTGTCAATTGATGTGAGTGGGTGACTAAATCACATCAGTTTTGAGAACTGATTCATTGATTTGAATAGGTTTTCATAAACTGGGGGTAAGTCCAGAAATTCATTGCAGATTCCAAATCGTTCTTTTGCATTGTTACTGTTATATTTTTGCAGCCTTTGACCCCGGGGTTGCGGACCCGCTAGTTGAACCCTGGGTTCAAACCCAGGCAAGTACTGATGTGACTTTTTCAATGTCATAATTATGTACTTTCTTAAACCGTCCGCGAGGCCTAAGCTGAACTTTGCATTCGTGTGAGAATTAATGCAGACACGACCTTTGTTTGATTTAACCGCTAGCGGCCCGACCGACGATCCGGATCGTCAGTGCCATTGTTTATCTACTGTGTCTATAATTACAGTACTCGATAAGTTAAACCGGTTTATACTACTTTTTGGCAATTATTTTTGATTCTATGTGCACTCACATAAATGGAAAGCTCAGCTTACGCCTCGCCAGTTGTACTCGCTTGCTATGACCAATGACTGATCGTTTTGCTAAATCTATGGTAGATTTTTTATTGCCAAAAAGGGGAATGTAAATAGATTCGTAAGCTAATGTTACCTGTGATGGCTACTGACGTATGGGAGGGTCTACTATGGTAAGCTATGGGGTAAGTGGTTTACTAGTAGTAAAGATAGAAGAGTCTTAATTTTAACTAATAACGCTTAGTAATTCATAGAAATCGGTAGTTTCTATGAATTACCGATCTAAGACACCATTGACATACGGAAAACATCGTGACGAAACCTGGACTTAATGGTCTGAAATCGCCAACGCGCAATGAGCAAATGTGGCGATTAATGCTCGGTCCTTCTTTGTATGAGAAAAGGTCTTTGCCTTACAGTGGGACCGTTGCAGACTTTATTAGTATCTTTGCAGCGGTTAAAACAAAGCGCCTGCAGCAATTCTTATTATTATATTCTCTGATCATCAACGAAGTAATAAGCTCGAGGAGCTCGTGGCTAAATAATTACAGCCGCATAGACCGATCTTCCGGGTTAAGCCACGCTTGCCGAGGTTGGTCTGTGGATGGGTGACCATTTACCATAGCGAGTTTCCTCCGTGCCTTGGAAAGCACGTAAAGCCGTTGGTTCCGGCTGTCATTTGTAGATCTTTGACAGTCGTTACTTTTGGTCAGAAGCCAGAAAGTCTGACAACCAGTCTTACCAAGAGTATCGTATTACCCAGTTACTGGGTTGTGGAGGTCTGATAGGCAGTCGCTCCATGTAAAATACTGATATTGATATTCAGCTGCATTCGGTTCGACTGGAAGCTGACCCCAACATAGTTGGGAAAAGGCTAGGCAGATGATGATGATCAACGAAGTAATAAACAACAGCTATCAGCAATGTCAGACGCTAAAGCCTTCCTAATTATTAAAAATAAGCCATCATAATACCCGTGCTATCGACAAATACAGTATAATACCTTCACAAGTAGCTGGCAAGAATAAATTTGCATATAAATCGAAAGGCCCTGGTCTGTCGAAACTTTTATTAGAGAGCAGATAAAAAAAAAGTTATTCAAACTCCGGGCAAAATGAGAATGAGTTGAAAATCCTTTGAAGGTGGTTTTCAGGAAAGTTTTCAATACTTTCGATAAGGTTGATTAGGATCTAGAATAAGCTGGATATTTTTAGCTTGGAGTTTTATATTTTGGTAGCGATCAGTCTGCGAGAGGAGATCGACGATGCCAAAGCGTAATCTAGAAGATTTTATGGATTTTTGATTGAAAATTTGAGAGTATGAGAAATATGCAGAAAACCAGAATTTTAAGAATACTGGGTGTAAGAGACGGTGTACCGAAAACTTAAACAATGAATTCAGCCCATTATTCTGAATCGAAAATAAGTGGATTTTTTTCTCGGAATTTTCCGAATTTACTGGAAAATGCTAATTTGTCTATGTTAATAAAAAAAAAACAAATAGGGATGTCCACGAAGTTCTTAATTTACAAAAGATAAAATGAAGCTAAACTATATACAATGGGTTGAGTATGCTACTGCTAGCCTGTTTTTGTTCCACCTAAATCGTAATTGCATGTCCACACATTCACTACTGCCATTTAGTAGTTGCTTTTCAGTCATAAGTCATTTATGTAGTACGTTAGGACTGAGTTGTAACAGGTAAAATCTCGTATCTGTTACGTCTGTTCCAGGTTAACAACAGATCCAAAAACCTGTTACAAAATAACAGTCTGTTATTTCATACTATGTGGGAACAAACTATTGTGTGTTCTCTGTTACCACAGATATGAACGTTTAACCCTGTTCTTAGATGGAAAACGTTACACACGTTACACGTTGGTACTTCTCTTTCTAACCAAGGTATTAAAACCATGCGAGAAAATTAAATGGCTTGTGACAACTGTAACAGGGTGTCACAATGTAGCACGTAACATTTTTTATCTTATTCTAACTAAGGTAACTCTTATAAGCATGAATAGAGAAAAGTTTGTGATTGTCGTATATTTTCGTGTATGTCGGATTTTTTTATCTCGTGGAACAGGTACTGCGTGACGATGGTAGTGCTGGCGACTGGCGGGGTGCGCCTATAAAAGGCCCAGCACGCTGCAATTCGACCTTTCTCGCGCCTCAGCAGCCGCTAGTTAAGTACTACACCTACACCTGAAGACCCTGGACTCCTCGTATCGTATTGTCTAAGAACCACGCCCTGTAAACTAGTCTAACTTTGTAATAATAATTGTAAAATAAATACTGTATGGTTAAAAGTGTTTCCCTTAATATTCTTATGTAAGTACGCACGGCTACATTTCCAGTATAAGCTGATCTCGCATTGTATACGATTTCCTTACAGTGAGAGGTCAGTGTAAACTGGAAATGTATAGCTTGATGTGTAGCCGTGTGTACACTCCTGGTAAACTGCTTCTGCTTCTTGCTAGATTCTGATTTTATGTGCACATGCTCGTTAAGGGTTGACTCCTCAAGCCACCCTTAACCTGCTAAGTGTGACAACTGTTTTTTCAGTTAGTTTGTCACAGTTACAGTCGATACCTGTTATATTTAGCTGTTACGATAAATACGCCTCGCTCCTACAGTAGGTTGATAGTTGGAATACTGCCCATTTATAGACAGAGCCAATTTCATTGACGTTTCAATTGGACACGTTGTCGCTTTGTCTCAGGGGCTGTAACTTAATAAGAGTAGAGCTTCTTGTGAAAGTGCTCGACCTCTGTACCTATTTCTGCCAATATGCAGCATTGCTGTGTTCCAGTTTGGAGGGTATGGGTGTCGGTAAAATTACAGGTACAGACGAAGTTAAAAAGTCTCATACTTTCCAAATTTGTCTCTATGATTGGCAGTGCATTAGAAATCTTCTTGGTTTTGTAGGTGTATCTATACCGGGTGTAAACGAATTCGTGTAATTCCTTCAAACCTCATGATCCATTAATGATAGGTATAGATTAACCCCGCACGGGATTAAGCTTGATTGAAAATAAAATCTCTTGACTGACTTCGTCGTATCTAAACCACCCAATAAGGGTTCAATAAAAAAATAAGCAAAAATATTTTTTGCAAAAAAATAATTTTATTTAATAGAACATTTCGATGTCTTGCATAAATTAATGAAAGCACAGCAACACAGCTGGCAGGTACGACTAGCGCAATATCACTCCGTGCAGTCAGTTAACTCGGGGACCACCTCACTCAACTACTGACTTTTGGAAAAAGTTGTAGAACAAAAGTTATTCAATATTATGGGTACTTTAACCCCCTTTCGGATTAGTACCCCCTTTCTGACTAACCTTGCATACATTTTTTTATTTGACGGCAATTTTCATCCTTATATATTCCTGTAATCACTTTTTGAAAATGGGAAGACTTTTACTATTTACAACATTCTCTAGTAATATATTATACATTTGTGCACCTTCGTATAGTATATTTATTTTTCCATAGTTGGTTCTGGGAGTAAGTTCTGGGAGTTCTAAAAGTAAGGGGTAATTTGGATTTTGTTTCGTAGGCTTGTGTTATATGTATGTGTTTTTTTGTTAAGTTCTAATTGTGTGTATTTCTTTTGTGATGATTGCCAGGCATTGCGTGACATGTCTGGAAAAATCCCTCGTTTTGTCATAACAGAGGTGTCGACAATCCCGAGAGTTTTGTTCCCTAGAGGATACGCGGCTTGATAGTTATTTATATTTTATATTTATCCGCTGAAAAATACACATGATGAAAGACTGAGTTACCTGTTTATACGCTGCTATAAGGGTTCCGTATACACCGTGTCCCAGAAAGTAGTGTCAAGCGGAAGTCCAGAGGCAGAGCACCCTTAGAGGTACCCGCATCACTCCCATGTATGTTCCGCGAATTTTTGTAGTTTTCGAGTTATGATTGCTTTTCGTCTCTTAAGCAAACTCTAATTTTAATGACATTTTTGATCATAGTGACGTGAATAGTTATTTTTTCGAAATTAAATGAATAGAACACGCATTTGTCTCAACTATTCACGACACTATGATCAAAAATATTATTAAAATCAGTGTTTGGTTTAGACACTACCTACCTCTGGACTTCCACTTGACACTACTTTCTGGGACACGGTGTATGAAATACAAAACGGATATCGGCACTGCCCAGGAACTGGGTTGCGGAGTTCTGATGGTAGTCGGTCTGTGTAAAATACAGGTATTTAGCCGCATCTGGTTAAAATGGAAGCTGTTCACAACATAGTTGATACAAGGCTAGGCAAAATAATCTTAAATACTAAACGGAACACTTTGGAGACTTCAGTGTCTATGAGTACCTAACCTCCGGTTTCTGAATTGAGAACTCCAGGATAAGCAGTACTTATCATTAGCAGTATTTTAAGCATTTTATTGATAACTCCGTACTCAAATACTACATAAGTATTGCTTATCTCTAATTCTCAATTCAGAAACCGGAGGTATGTCACGGGCATTTTTCTCAGTAACCACTATTGCTATCGAGTTGAAATTTAGCATGATTGCATTAGATGACTTACGATGATGATTATATGCCCACGCTTATTTGTGGTGGGAGAATTTCAGATTTTTCTCTATCATAAAGTACAAACGAAAATACAAAAATAATTATTAAACAGCCTACCTTTATATTGATTGCAAATAAATGATTTGAATTTGAATGGGTCCCACGTAAACTAGTGCAAGTGCAAAAATACGTCTTTACAGAAAAGCGGACCATACCATACATATGATTATTTACGGTTTACTCACGTGCATTTTTCGGGATTGCCCGACTAGTTTCAATTCGACTCGCGACCTCGCAGCGTGTTCAACTCATGATTAAGGGCTCCGTTTGGGTCCAAAACCAGTCGGGCAATCTCAAAAAATGCACGTGAGTAAAACGTAAATAATCATAAATATGAATGTGTCTCACGGAAGTTACCATAACATATCGTTTCAAAAATTCAAATATTCCTTTTGATTTACGTCTGAGTTGCTTTAGAACCTTAAAACCGATCTCCTTTATGGTATGTCTACACCAGTGCGCTTTCATGTTCATCTTGCGCTTTCAACTTTCAATTCATCTTGCGTCAAGCGCATGCAATACTGATTGCCATAAGACGCATGCAGCTTATCGTTTACACCGGTGCGCCTCGGTCAGTAGTCAGTCGACATACAATAGACGGATTAGCGTGCGCTAGGGGCATGCGCTTTTGTCGAACTAGTATTAAGGCATGCACTATGGCGCTTCACGCATACGAAGACGCAAGATGAACATGAAAGCACACTGTTGTAGATACAGCTTTAAAATTGTGTTTCTGCACTTGCAGTAGTATACGTAGGACCCATCGATATAAAGATAGGGTGTTTCATAATTATTTTTGTACTATCGCTTTTACGTTTAGGACCCGTCAATATGACCTTTTTCAGACTCAAAGAAGGAAGGATAAAAAAAAAAACAAACAGAAGCAAAAACAATTTTACCTTTGCTTCCGCAAAAAAGAAAAAAACCGAGCAAAAGAAGCCCAAAGAAAAATGTCAAAAGGACCCCTATAATTGACATTTTCTCCTCACGAACCGATTATACGGTTGAACGGCCAAATTAACCAATTGCCATTATTGACAAACGAAAAAGTTTGTATACAATAAAGACATTTCTCCAACTTCGCATTTTAGGGCTCGTTCACACAGAACATACATTTACAGTACCGTTTTTCACGGATCCTTCGTTACTGGAGGTGATGTTCACACCGTATTTACAGTACCGTTTTTAACTCCTATGTGAGTTTATTTCTTACATTAACCTGCATTATTCTCATTATGCTTCTCACACTACTGTAATGGCATTGTCATGAACTACTATTTTGAAAAGAGTATTATTCATGGAGTTTCTTGCCGGCTCTTCTACATAGAACCTACCTTTTGGAACCGTGCACCTAGTTTTGACGTTTTAAAAGTGCCTGTAATCTGGTATATTTGAAATAAAAAAAACTTTGACTTTGACTAACGGATCCGCCGCTACTGGAAGTGATGTTCACACCGCATTTACAGTACCGTTTTAACTGATCCGTTGCTACTGGAGGTGATGTTCACACCGCATTTACCGTACCGTTTTTAACGTATCCGTCGCTACTAGAAGTGATGTTCACACTGCATTTACAGTACCGTTTTCAACGGATCCGTCGCTACTGAGGGTGATGTTCACACCGCATTTACAGTACCGTTTTTAACGGATCCGTCGCTACTGAGGGTGATGTTCACACTGCATTTACAGTACCGTTTTTAACGTATCCGTCGCTACTGGAGGTGATGTTCACACTGCATTTACAGTACCGTTTTAACGGATCCGTCGCTACGAGAGGTAATGTTCACTCCGTATTTACAGTACCGTTTTTAACAGATTAGTCGCTACTTGAGGTGATGTTCACACCGCATTTACAGTACCGTTTTTAACGGATCCGTCGCTACTGAAAATGATATTCACACTGCATTTACAGTACCGTTTTTAACGGATCCGTCGCTACTGGAAGTGATGTTCACACTGAATTTACAGTACCGTTTTTAACGGATCCAACGCTACTGGGGGTGATGTTCACACCTCATTTACAATACCGTTTTTAACGTATCCGTCGTTACTGGAGGTGATGTTCACACCGCATTTATAGTACCGTTTTTAACGTACCTATCCGTCGCTAATGGAGGTGATGTTTACACCGCATTTACAGTACCGTTTTTAACGGATCCGTCGATATTGGGGTGATTTTCATACCGCATTTACGGTACCGTTTTTAACGTATCCGTTGCTTTTTTTTCTATTGGACTGCTGTAGATGGTACTAGGGGACCATTTCTATGTAACCGGGCAGTTATTGGCGAGACCTGAAGGATCTCCAGCCAAGGATCCGTTGCTACTGGAGATGATGTTTTAATACTGTCGTGTGTGTGAACTCGCTCATACAACTACATTGCCGAATAAAACTGTACACAATAAAACGGACTGCTGTATATTTTTTCCGAATAAAAGCGTACACGATAAAACGGACTGCTGTATATTTTTGCCGAATAAAAGCGTACACGATAAAACGGACTACTGTATATTTTTGCCGAATAAAAGCGTATACGATAAAATGGACTGCTGTATATTTTTGCCAAATAAAAGCGTAGCGTTTTATCGTTTAAAACGGACTGCTGTATATTTTGTCGGATGGGTATTTTTTACTGGATCTGAAATACTATCATGTGTGTGAACTCGCTCATACAACTACATACGTCATTGCGGAATAAAACCGTACACGATAAAACGGACCTGTAAAACGGACCTCTGTGTGAACGAGCACTTACTCATCAATTTGATACGGGATTCTCGCCTTTGTAACTGGTCCCTTAGGGAATCGTTTCCCGTAAATAATTAATTCCGAAAGGGAATCTTGATGTATTTCCCTTGAGTTCAGATGAATTTGTTTTGTAAGGAATCCTTCGTGTTTTTTTACAAAAGAAATTATGTGGGTTTAAAAACTAGAAGAGGTTAAAAATATATTGGAATTTATTTTCGGTTTTCTTTATGTTATTTCTGGGGCTTTTAGCTCACATTTTTTTTTCTAAGTTTTATAATTTACGCAAATTGAACTGCCAATAACAATTTCGTTTTTTTTCTTTTATTGATTTACAGTTAGTTAAAGTTGGCTATTTATAGATTAACTACATCACCTACGATAACATGTACGCATAAATAGTTTTTTACATTTTGTAGGTAGATATCAATCACTTTTCTGTTATACTTGCCATAACAAAGTCGAAGATTTATATCACCTATTGGTCGAGTGCAGCACGTATAATACACACATCAAAATTGTCTAGGGATCAACATATATTTTTGCAATAACTTTTCTCCTGATTGATATTAATTAAAATTTTCTTTAAGGATTCATCAAATAAAGTGTTTTCGTTTGTCACAGTAACGATAAACCAAGTCACCTTTGCATTAATAAAGAAATTTGCCATTTTCCTAATAAAGGGATTTTTGACATTTGAACCACTAACACAAAAGTTCGAAAAAAAGACTGAAATAACAGTTTTCTTTAAAATTTTATTGGGTAACTTAAACAATTAATAATCCGTGTTTCTACCGCGAACACTAACAACACAAGAACATCGGTTTGGCATACTCAAAATGAGTTCATCCAAATCACGCTGTGGAATGGCCGCCCATGTTCGTTGCAACAACAAAAAAAGGTCTTCTTGCGACTGGATACCCTCCATATTCGGCAGAGCTCTTCTCTGTAGCATATCCCATGCATGCTCAATCGGGTTCAAGTCTGGCGACTGAGCAGGCCAGGGCAGGACATTGATGTTAGCTGCGGCGAGAGTCTGTCTTACAACTCTTGCGGTGTGCGGTCGTGCATTATCATGCATTAACTGAAATAAGGGACCGATTTGCGCTTGTAGAGGAACGATGACGTCTGATACAATCGTCTCAGCATAAATTTGAGCGTTGAGGTTGCCTCTGATCCAAATCAACTCAGTTCTTCCGCCGATCCAAATACCCGCCCATACCATGATGGTTCCACCACTATAAGGATGGACTTCCTGGCAGGATTTTAATCGCTGTTGGCGTCCAGGGGTTCTCCAGTGTCGTATACGTCTTGTATCCGGTCTCATACCAAAACGAGACTCATCAGAAAAGCACACGAAACGCCATTGTTCTTCTGCCCAATTTCTGTGTCCAAGAGCCCATTGATATCGAATCCTACGATTGTGCATTGCTATAGGTGGTACCCGTAGCGGTCTTCGGGAATGAAGGTTCACTTCATGCAAGCGGTTTCTGACTGTTTGGTCGCTAATTAAGTTCCCTGAAGAGTGATGAAGCCTCACGGCTAACATCATGGCGGTTATTGTTGGAGCTCTTCGAGTTAAGATTTGAATGTATCGGTCTTGTCTCCGTGTGGTGCAGCGATACCGTCCTCCATGGCGCTCAGCCACGGTACCAGTGCTTCGGTAACGTGTCCAAAGTCGACTGATAACACTCTGACTTGTATTCAGAGCTAAAGCCACAGTACGTTGCCGGGAACCAGCTTCTATCATTCCCACGGCTCTGAGCATTTCTTCCCTGCTTAAATGACGTCGCCGCTCCATAATAACGTTGGTTTTAATCAGTAGTAGGGAAACAGTAGCACTAATAATGTCTTCAATGCGTTGTATGTTTTTATAGGGAAAATATTGACAGCTGATTTTCATCTTTTACTCGAATTTGATTCACAGTTCCTGATTCAAATTATGAAATGCACCAAAAAGGATCCATATAAATTTATAAAATCATAAATTTATTACAAAGCCACATCTCAATCTCAAGAAATCCGCATAAAAATGCTTGATCCCTAGACACTTTTGATGTGTGTATTAGGGAATTGTTGTATGGTTTCATTGGTGCGGATTTTTATAAGAGGTATATACATATAGGTACGTGATCTATTACTGGTGTAGATATTAGCTTGATTACACGAGAACGGGCACGGGAATTAGCTTGATTAAAAATAAAAAATAAAATTCCTTTTTTTTTCATGCGGTATGGTAATTAATCATAGGTATCTAAACCACCTTGTAAGGATTCATTAAAAATCAGATTTTGTTTTGCAAAAAAATATTTTTATTTTTGTGAACATAAATGAATGACAGCACGGCGACGCAGCTGGCGGGCACGACTAACGTGATATTGCTCTTTGCAGTCAGTTAACTCGAGGTTCTAAATCAGGAATAGAAAACCAAGATTGTATTAGAATTATTTTTACTTGATTTTCAAAATTACCCATTTAGGATTAATCTGTGTCACCAGTAGATCACGCGGTTTGATGGAATTACACGAATTCGTTTAGACCTGTATACAACCGCCCAACATCAACTGTTGGGCAGTAGCCCGCCAGCATAAGACTCCGCCTGGTTGGAGGATCCTCCCTCCAACCAGGAGGATTCTTTTCGTTGGAGGAAAACCATCACTAGTTCCTCCACACAACTATAAATAAAAAAAGGCGAGCTTCAATTTCACACCGATAATTCCCCCCCCCCCCCCCCCCCCAAGCACCCGCCAACAACGCACTAAGCCGAGGTCCATGTCCCACTAGGGGTCGCCATTAGTGCTGTTGTTGCAGGTAGTCATGATGTTAGTGTAGTATAAGTAGTTAGCTTAGGTTAAGTATTTTACTCCCCCCCCCCCCCCCCCATTGGCTGGAGACTTCAGGTCTCGCCAATAACTGCCCGGTTACGTAAAAATGGTCCCCTAGGAACATCTACAGCAGACCAATAGAAAAAAAAAAACAAAGGCGAGCTTCAATCATTAAAGATCCTCAGGTGAACGTTCCAATCCATCATCATAAACCTTGGTTCTAATAAGAGCTTTTAAAAGCTACTTTAAACTTTTAAGCGCTTTACTTAAAGCCACTCGCAAGTTAATAATTACGACATTAAGTCGTTAGTTCAGTTGAAACGAACATGTCTCTTGATATGAGGATGGTCCAAGTCAAAGACTTACAAACTGTTTCGTAAGTGTTTCGGCAATTGTTGCAGAGAATGCCAACTGCCGGTTACGAGTGCTGCAACATGTTTCGCAACATCATGTGCCCGAGTAAAATGTTGCGGAACATGTCTCGCGACATGAGACTGGTGTGTCTTAAAGCGTCTCGGTTTTGCGATAGTTGAAAAAATAAAGAAAGAATTTCGCTGAGAGCGATTACGCACTGCATCCTATCCGCAATCGTGAAAATACGTTCCGAAGTAGCCATAGAACTATTTGTATGGTAGTTTACGCACTACATTCGGCATCCGTCATCCGATTTCTATCCGTTATCCGTGAGTCTCCAATTCGGAAGAAATATTGACGGACCGAAGTAGCCGTAGTAATGTTTGTATGAACGCTTTCGCACTACCTCGGATTACGGAGACGCCAAATGGTTATGCCGAAGATGGCCCCTGAATTGTTTGAATTTAGATCAGAGATCGGAATAGTGCGTAAGCAACATCCAAATTCGGTCCGAGATTTTTACTCTAGATCGGTATTTTCACGGATTTGGATCGAATGCAGTGCGTAAAGCAATACCCGAATTCGGTCCGATTTTTTTATATCCGTATTTTCACGGATTCGGATCGGATGCAGTGCGTAATCGCTCTGAGACAATGAATACAATGCATTATACATGGACTAGTCTATCTTAGATAAGTGTAGTTAGCTATGCTAAGGACATCTTTGACTAGAGCAGCAGCACCCGATAGAAAAGGAGCTAAGTTTGGGTCGACATGTCCTACCTACGTTTTGTTTTGTTGCTAGCATTATTTTTAAAATCATATTGGGTAATTTAATACTTGCGTTTGTTGCTCTTTGTAACTTTTTAGATGCCTACAAAAGTTGGAACCAGTTTCAAACAGTTTTGTTTTGTAGCAAAAGGTTAATGTTTTGTTGTGAAATGTTAAGTCATTACAGTTCAAACAGTAACGTAAACAGTTACAAACTGTTTACGTTACTGTTTGAAACTGTTTAATTTAACAAAGTTCCACTGGAAGTTTTTAAATGTTGACAAACTTTTGTAAACACCGGTATGGGAGCACCTATATTTGGCAAAAATACGCCAGTTTTTTACTCTTGACAATATTTTCATTGGCCTTATTTTAAGACTCGCACTAAGTCCTCTTTAGCTTTAAAACCTACACATAGCCCAACAATCTACTAATGACTTATCTTCTATCACGTTTTCTCCTACACTTTACACCGCTGTCAGAGCGAGACGAGAGATAAGCCGGCTTCCGTTTCCCGTTGCCGCCTCACAGGAGCCCTGACGCGTTGATATGTGTTGCCGTTCAAAATGACACCAGTTTAGCTGTACGTTTATCTCGAAAAACAATGATGATGTTTGCTGTTTTTCTTTTTGATGGCGTACTTTGGTTTATTTTTAGCGATATTTTTTTGTATTTTTTTAACTGACTTCAAAAATAGAGGTAGATAGAACCTCCTCCAATTCGACGCATACTTTTCGCGTAGATTCGTGGACTTATTTCAGTAATTCTTTTTTTAGTTGGTGCAAAATATTCTAGAGTTGGTCTCATATGAATTTCATTAATTTGGTTCAGTAGTTTTTTTAACAAAATATCTTATACAGGCTGCCTGGAGTTGGACCCGCCATAGCAAATTCGCAATTCGCAAAACTAGGGTTAAAAGTAAGAGAGTAGGTTTTTTTTAAAAAAAAATCTAACCTTTACGATCAAATTCAACCTGAAATAAAAAAAACTGATCCTATTTTTTTTAACTACCTATTTTTTTATTTTTTGAGCCTAATATTTTTTAACCCTATTTTGATGGAAGTTCCGATTTATTTTAATCACCAATGTTTATGACGACCAACAAATAATAAGAAAACTACTAAAATAATGCAAAAAAAAGCTATGAATGGTTCGGATCAAATTTTAGAAAAATCTCAAAAAAGTATAAAATTTGACTTGAACTCCCAAACTATAAAACTTTAGCTAGGGAAAGTATAGTTCAATAATTAGAAAATTAGCTCCTCTACAAGGTGTAACATAAATAACGCACAATCTCTAATTAAGGGGTCACTGGACTCATCATTATGAACAACTTTTACTATGGGACCAAACCAGAAATCGCGAAAAAAAAATCTGCTGATCCCTACGTTAATGTTCGCATAACTCGTCAAAATGTTGGGAACAGCTGATTTTTTTTTCACGATTTCAGGTTTGTTCCCGTAGTAAAAGTTGTGCATAATGATGAGTGCAGGAAGTTGTGCGTTATTTATGTTACACCTTGTATATGCGAATTTGCTATGACGGGTCTAGATCCAGTCACCCTGTATAGACGACGTTCTAGTTGTAGTAGTAATAGTAGTTCACGAATGTATACTATTGTAATTGTAATTGGTGGCAGTAAAAAGTATTAAATAAAAAGCGTAAATAAAAGTAAAAACCGACTTGAAATAATTGCCATAAATTATAAAATTAAGAGTATCATAAGCCGGTGCCTTCAATTTGTTTCAGCGTAGATTAGCACCGACTTTTAAAACTGTTTGGTAATTATTTTACTTCTTTCAGTTTTTTGTTGAAGTAGTTTTTTTTAAATCGGTTTCTTCGAATAATTTTTCGTTGGGAAAACGTAAAGGATGAACTTCGGATAAATGGTTTCACGAACAATACATAAACATGCAATTTCAGCAATCGCGGATAATTTGCTGTTGTCCATTAAAGAGTTTATCAGATCTTCACCAAAGGAGAATGACCAAAAGTGGTACCAAAAAGTGTCATGCATCAAGATCAAAATATTACAGTAATTATTTTCATATTTTTTTACGATATTACGCGTCGGGGATTTGATTTTTGAACAGGGAATTTAATTTAAAGTAAAAAGTGTTGATGTTGTCTTATTCCCTTTACATGACGTTCCGTTTCACATGATTTATGATTACTTTAACCTTGAATTTTGAAAGTGTCATTATCACATCTTTCAAAAAAAATGTAAAAAAAAATATTTTACCGATTCTACATTAATTAAAAACGAATAGAATAGAATTTTTATTTCAACGATTATATTTTTTTTATCTATGGTTAATTGGCGGTTCACAGCCGGTCATAGAGATGTAGAATGCAATAGATGCGGATTACTGTTTTTTAGAGCAATAATAAATCGTGTATGACATGTCCACATTGTCAGGTTATTTAGATTATTTCACGGACTAGAAAAAAAAGAAGGACTCCGCGCCACGTGTATCGAAAGTGAAGCACTATAAGTATGCCGACCGTTTGTACAAACATGCCTCACGCACACATTTACATCATACGGTGCCGACTGGCCGCCATTACGCGGCACCGCGCCGTCATTGTAGGTACTGTTTACGTCAAGTAATAAAATAAAATAATGCCTTCTTGTGTTGTGAAATGATTTAAAAATAATTCTACATCCCAGAAAAAGTGTCAAGGAATAACATTCACAAGTAAGACACTTATTTAACCTGTTGATTTATTGTATTTTTGACATTTTAAAATCATTACTATTGGAACACAAAACCTCTTAAGACATAGAAGTGCTGTCGGAAAATAAATGGGTAATTTTCCCGAGAGATTGGGTAATCAATTTTTTTGTGTTCTTTGTGAGTTTTTTGCAAGTATTGAATATGATTATTTTTATAGATTTCCCACAGCAAATCAACCATGGAATAATGATTGGATTAAAATAATAAGAGCCTGCAGAGATGAAGAACATTGAATTCCGTCGAAAACGTTTTTCTTGTCACTCATACAAAATAAATACTTAATTTTAAGTTTTAACTAAGTATATGTTTGTAATTTCAATTAAATAATGTAAGCGGACTTCTTATATGGCTTCATTTAAAGAAATTAAACTTTCAAAATATAAAAAAAATGGGGAAATTTTCATTTATCTGGTATCCCTCAAATCACGCACACATAGATCGGTACGGTGCTTCACTTTTGATATGCGTGGCGCGGAGTCCTTCTTTTTTTTCTAGTCCGTGGATTATTTCTAAAATCTACGAAACTCGCGTTTTTTTATAAAAAGAACTTTTGAAGGAGTTACTTAATATGATAAGTGTAGTGTATAAAAAACAAAGTTTGACTTTGATGCAGCATGGTACGGGACTCCATACATCCATGAGCATTGTTCTTTAAATGGGACCACCTCGGGAGAGTACTCTTTCAAACAAAAAAAATAACCAAATCGCTTCAAGTGTGCCTATAAAATTAGAAGGGTTTCCTCGATTTCTCCAGGATCCCATCATTAGATCCTGACCTGATAACCATGGGACCACCTTGAAAGTATACCCTTTCAAATAAAAGAAGAATTTTCCAAATCGGTCCAAGCGTCTTTGAGTAATTGGGGAACACACATAAACAAGATTCCGACGAATTGAAAACCTCCTCTTTTTTTTTGAAGTCTATTAAAAAACAAAACCTATAATTTGACAGTTTTCGTAAACAAAAACTACGGCCCAATTCTCCTAAAATAAATCTTGATAAATCACAACCGAACCAAGGCCGAATCGTTCATTCTAACAGTTCTCAATTTCAAAAGCTATCAAATTGTTTGACACACAAAACAAAATCAATAATTTTGAAAGTTTTCGAAAACAAAAACTGACTGACGGTTGTGGATCTGTCGTAGCCAGATCATAGAATTGATCACTTCATGATGTGGCCGACCATTTCATGAAATGGTTGTATTTCATGAAATGGCCAATGCCCGCTGGCCACATCATTATATGGCCTGGCCAGATCAATGAATAATCAGCGTTTGACGATATGATCAGCTAAACGCACGGCCACTTCATGATATGGTCAAACATTAGTGATCATATCATAAAATTAGTTACATTATCTGCTGTTAGAGGCGCTGATATCGTATTGTTATTGTAATGCATCATGGCGGCGGACAATTATTCTGACAAAAAAGCTAATAATAATAAGTAAAGTAGGGTGACCACGCAACGAAAATTAATGGACTATTATTGGATTTCAAAATAATTGACTTCATGGTAATTGCGGGTGAACTTTTCACAAAATTTTATTTTGTTCGATTATTTATCTGGTTAACCTGTCAAACTACAGAACACAGCACAAAATATCGATGCACGTTACTGCGAAAGTTTACTATTTAGTATATTGAATCATTTGGGTTAGGTTAGGTTAGGTTAGAACAGTCACAAATAACGCGCGAAGGCGAGTGAGCGAAGCGAGCGTGCCGCGGCAGCGGTCGCCAAGCGCGAGATCCCCTTAAGTTTTGTGAATCAAGCTATTAAACTTTCGCAGTAACGTGCAACGATATTTTGTGCGTCGAAATTCCGCTCCTTTGCTTGCATGGTACGTGCTTCCTTTATTTGGATTTTTTATTAAACCTTTGATATCATGGAAACCCTACATTAATGATATGGCCAAACGTGGATGGCCATATCATTAAACGTTGACGTTTAAACGATATAGCCAATTTTAGTTGGCCATTTCATGAAATACAACCATTTCATGAAATGGCCGGCCACATCATGAAGTGATCAATTCTACGATATGGCCACGACAGATCGATTGCGTTTGGCAACAATTTATTTGGAGAATTGGGCCCCTGATTAGCTGTTGTGGTTCGTTTGCGTTTGACAACAATTTTGTTACTGGAATTGGCTCACAGATACAGTATTTTTAATTTTAACTAATAACGCTCGACATCACGGGAATCAACCATAAAACGATGACAATCGTAACCCGAAGCTTTTCAGTTGAAACCAACTGATCCAGAAATAAGATTTTCGAATACGCAAGCATCTCGATAAAACCTTTTAGTTCCGGTTGAGAATAAGGATGGTGTCTGCACGTTATGTAGGATTTCCGGCAAGACAGGTGGGAGCACCAGTTGTCGACGCTTTAAAGAAAATAATATTTTTCGGTTTATTTTCGGAACTTTTAACAGAACTTATTGAAGTTTCGATACTAGGCTAATTATGCTAATTAGTATCGCTTGTAGTTGGTATTTGACTATTATTTTGCGTGCCCGTTGTTTGGCCAAAGTATTTTATGTCGAATTTCATTACGCCGATAACGATACGTCGAATTTATGTCCTAGGTAATGTAAAAATCATACACCATTTTTTTTTGTGTTCGAATACTTATTATTCTTTTCTTTTAATAAAAACATTGCCCCACACTAAGATTTCTTTTGTATCGTGGGTGCGTTTACAGACACAAATCTCACATATGAGTACACAAACGCCCAAATCCGAAACAACCATCTGTAGGCCATACAAATTGTTTCGAGTGGGAATCGAACCCACGACCCGTAGCGCAGAAGCCAATCGCTTAGCCACTCCACCAAACGTGTCGTCAATTTATTGAGAATTATTTAATTTGGCCGCACAACGAAATTTAATGTAATCGGACTCAGCGTACCCCGAATACGCGTGGTCAGAATCTGCCCTACCCCAAGAGTGTTATTTAGAAGCGTAGAGCTTTCTGGCAGAGCAAACCCAGAAACACTTGCATTTTGCTTGCTTTCTTGCTTGTATAAGTGAGCCATCAAACAAGTGTTAATGGCATCAAATCATCAAAGTGGCCAATAATGTAGTTGACTAATGAAACAGTGGCCAGCAAACTAGTAGGCGTTACAGGAAGTTACAAAATAAAATTAGGGACTTTAATCGTTCGGCGTTTGAATTGTTCGGCGAAACGAAAACTGGCGAAAGTGAACCTAATAGACAGTACCGGTAAACCGGGGTTACTTTCAAATACAGGGGCGACATTGATAGTTACTAAACATTTTGCATTTGGTTAAATATCTGTGTGAAAATGGAACTTGTGCATTTTAATTTAATATTGTAGGGAACGTTGACAGTTTTCCTATTTTACCATTCAGTATAGAGGTGTCTGCGATGTTAGATGGCGATGATAAAAAATATTAAATGACACCCCTGAATATGTAAAAAAAACGAGTTTTAGATTTTTCGATTGGGGCTACTTTGAAATTCAATGATAGAACAGAGATCATCAAAGTAGAAGCTCTACGGTCCAAGTTTGATAAGGAACATTTCTCCTTTTTGCTATCGAAAACTGTGCTCTATAGTTTTTTTTATCTAGTCTATGTGATTTTATATATCTCAGTTAATTGAGTCTACATAAAATATTTTTGATGTAGCAGCTAAAAGCGAAAATAAATAAGATACAAACACATGAAGCTCAAAAAATTTATCAAAGTAACCCCGTTCTACGTACCTATTCATTTAAATAGATAATAGGAACGACCGATTTTAACGAAGAAGACACAATTGTCATCAAAGGTAATTAGTAGCCGTAATAAAATCACTTTCAAAGTAATTAAAATAGAGCTCATTTTACAGGAAGTGTTGAGAAGATATCCATTACTGCCAGACATTAAATCAATAAGTAATTAATCCAACATTCGCATCGAAACAAGCACCAACTTAATCAGTATTATTTGGAGAATTGATTCGTTTCAATTTAAATATTTTTCTCTGCCTTATTTGCTTTTACTAATTAAATTGCATTATTTTAACGCTCCTGTTATTAAATGCGTGTTCAGTATAATAACTGCTTCAGGATGCTGTTGGGACTGCCGCGTAATTGTAGTGCGTCCGGTATGTTCGCGTTTGCGCATGCTGATGATTTTTACACTATAGTGAGAAAAAAAAACTGTTTTGACAAGAGCGCGGTCTAGTTCTAGCGGCATCGTAAGTATGCTAACAGAAAAGTAAGACGCACCTTGGTTGTCGCACGATGTGGCTGTGCTGGTTAGAAAACCGCACAGATAACCTTGTTGTTTTTTCTTTTTAATTTTTGTTATTATCTGTTTTTGTTCACTAACATAGTTTTGAGAACAATGTTACTAACAATTGGGCCCATTTCTAATAAACAAATATTTAACTAAATTTAATTTATAGAACATAAAATCGCGCCTGTATTCAACGAAGGGTAGGGCAGAGGTGTATAGTACATTGAAGACATAACAAAAAAAGTGTCCTGAATTGTGTCTTTGTTGCACCGAAGGTGCGACATGTTAAAACTGTGAAACAAAATATTTGTGCAACTTGAGTATTATTGAATCACTTTTTCTAAATATTATTTAAATTCTACTCCTTTGAAAATGAGAAAAGCGTAAAATATTCTTCTCAGAAACCGATAACAAGCAACTTCACCCTCCACAGGATATGATTTTGTTTTCCACTATTTCACGAGAATCTGAATTTATTTTCAACAGTTTTGTTACGAAGAGCACCTTATGAAAATATTCTAGAACTTTCCGGCAAAAATCTTACAATTTTAGATGAAAACAAAATTACGGTGTTTTTTTTACATTTTCCATACTTACGACGAAGGAAAAACGTCGTGAGGTAACTAGGAATTAAGGTGGAATTAGATGGTTCATTTAGATGGAATTGGAGGTGCATGAAAAGAGCCTCCACGAGTGACGATACTAAATTACGTCCGGTGCACCCTGGGCAGTCATCCCCGCTACCAACCTTGCTGACTGGCTAATCTTTTCACCACAGCATGAGCTATTTTCGTACAGCTCGTGCTGACACGAGAGAAGAAGAAGATGGTTCATGTTTCGTTTACCCTCCCGTGACCTTTCTGTGCCTTTGAGAGCACGTTAAGCCGTCGGTCCCGGGTGTAATACGAATACCTGTGACAATCGTTACAGGTAGTCAGGAGCCTGTAAGTCTGACAACCGGTCTAACCTTAGGATATCGGTATTGCCCAGTAACTGTGTTGCGGAGGTCTGATGGCAGTCTCTCCGTGTTAAATACTGGTATTCAGCCGCATCTGGTTAGACTGGAAGCTGACCCCAACATGGTTCGGAAAAGGCTAGGCAGAACATACATACCAGCGTCAAGTACTTAAGTGCTTGACATTAAGCTGATCTGGATACCTTTTTGGTCCAGCCGTGAGACACATACCCAAGACTTTTTTATTTGTATCACTTTTTTACCTGTTGTGTCTCTTTGTGCTGTGTCCAAATAAATGATTCTTTATCTTCTTTATCTTTAACATTTTTCATTTTTTTTTTACCCACCACTCTACACAACACACCACGCTACACTCATACACGTTACGCTACACACATACACACCACACTACACACATACCTGTGGTAAACGTACCAATTATTAGAATTTTTTATGGTTTCCTCCTGAACGTTTATTTAGGTACTTCTTTTGTTTGATTTTACTTTTATTATTTTTTATTAGTTTTATACAGCGTTACCTAAACATTGCTTCTATAAATTCCATATTGTGCTTAAAACAATGAATTGTATAAATGATAAAATCAGGGTGGAAGACGCTGTCGACTGTGACACAGTTTATACTAGTACAGTCGCCAACGTACTCTCTTATTAATAAGTATATTCATTGCTATTGTTACATTTAGATTAAGAGAAATTTGTAGAATGAAGAGTGCTCAATAAACTATTCTAAACTATTCTATTCTATTTTCGTTTTTCATTCAGCCTCTTTCACTCGGAATGAAATGTCTGAACACAAGTAAAACAAAAGTGAACGTGAAATGAAAGACAAATGAAAATAAATAAATAAAATTAATGACATGGAACAGCGCTTAACCCTGGTGGAAAAAGTACAGATTCAAGTAGACCAGCTTCAATCACGTCTTGACCAGTTACAAGAAGAATCTGATAGCAGGGACCAATGGACACGCATGAACAACGTGGAAATAAAGGGAATAACGCAAGCTACAAATGAAAATTTGTTTGATATCGTATCCAACATTGGAACCAAAATAAATTACCCTATTACTAAAACTCAGATAAACTTCATTACCAGGGTACCGACACGGGAAAAAGATCATATCAAACCTATAATAGTATGTTTCACGAATCGTTACGTAAAGGAAGATTTTATCGCTGCAGCCAGATATGAATTCAAGACTTCTCCTCTTACCACTGGCCGTATTGGACTGTCTGGAAACCATAGAATATATATCAATGATCATCTGACCGTAAAAAACAAGATGTTACTGTCCAAAGTAAAAAAGTTGGCTGCTGAAAAGGATTTTCAATTTGTGTGGGTGAAACACGCCTCAATACATGCACGGAAAATGGAAACTTCACCTATTGCGTTCATAAAATCGGACAAGGATCTTGCAAAAATAGTGTGAATTTGAACTCAGAATGTTTAGTTCTTAAGTACTTGCATGTAATGAAATTAATTATAACTAAACTATATTCCAGTACACTACAGTTTGAGAATCGCATACGAAAGCGTGCTACTAACGTTTTCCAAGTCTCACTGTGTCGTGCCGTGGTGCATCTACGTAAGTTTTTAAAATATTCTATTTGTTCCACTAGACTATCTTACATTGATTGCAATCAAAAGTGTACCGCAACAAAGTTCTTTTTGCAGTGCCGCGTACTACTACTTATGACTAACGGTGACTGGCTGTTCTTATCTCTCCGCCGGCCACTGCTCATTGTTTCTATTCATAAGTCATTGGGTCCATTCGATTTAAACTTATACTTCAGCGTACACTATGCATTGCTGTGCTTTAAGTTAATTCCTTCTACCTTACACATAATTAGCTATTTTAGCACATCTTATCCACTTCAAGTAATACATTGTTGTTATTGTACTACGCATTTGTTGTGCTTACTTGTATTTGTAGTTGATGTTTTTATAGATATGTGCCATAATGCTTAGAATATACTACCAAAATGCGCGTGGGTTGCGTACGAAAACGATTGGGCTATTTCGTAATGTGTGTCTTAATTCGTATGACGTTATTGTTATCACGGAAACATGGCTTGTGGACGGTATTTATAATACTGAACTATTTGACGGTCGGTATCTTGTGTGGAGGCGCGATCGCGACTACTCGCGTACCGGACAACGAATGGGCGGCGGAGTTCTGATTGCGGTGAAAACCGAACTTATAGTCGTTGAAAGACCCGAGTGGCGTAGTTCTGCCGAGGATATTTGGGTGTCACTTACTCTGAAGAGAACTAGACCTTCTGTTACTTACAACTTGCACATTTGTGCTCTTTACCTTTGTAAAGAGAACCTTGGTCACTCATATGTAGCTCAGTTAAATAATTTTAAAGATAATATCAACCAATTAATTTTAGCTCACCCACTAGACAAGTTTTTGCTCATGGGTGATTTTAATTTTGAAAACAAAGTGCAGTGGTCTTATACTGACACCAAAACGGAGTTAATTCCTCAAAATATCTCATGCCAGAATATTACTGATTTCTTGGACACTATACTCACCTGTAATTTGTCGCAATACAATGGCGAGCGAAACATCTCAAACGGTAGATTATTAGACTTGGTTTTTTCGAACGATTCTGTGTGTGTTGGTGAATGTAGCAACCCACTGGTGGTACCTGTCGACCCTCATCACAAGCCACTGACTATCCAGGCTAATTTTGTGGAATATCATAAACTAACTGACAAAACTATGAAGAAATATGTCTACTGGAAGGGAGATTATTCTGCAATTAGGTCTGAACTTGATAAAATAAATTGGACTGAGTTTTTTCTTGCTGGATCGATTGATGATGCTGTCACAAAATTTTATGATAAACTGTATGATCTTAGGGATAAATACATTCCGGTAAAGTCGGTGAAACAGTCCTCACATCCGCCTTGGTTTACTTCCGCTTTAATTAAAATATTAAAAGAGAAAGCTAAATACCATCGGAAATATAAAACTTATGGTAATATTTCAGATTACCATTCCTTTTCCATACTCCGCAATCGTGCTATTAACTTAGAGAGCACATGTTTCAATATGTATATGGAAAAAATTGAAGCATCTATCATAAAAAACCCTAAATCTTTCTGGTCCTTCGTAAAAAGTAGAAAAAACTCAGACACTTTTCCCAGAGTAATGCGATATCGAGATATATCTACTAGCACAGGGGAGGATATCAGTAATCTATTTGCTAGTTATTTTTATTCTACCTTTCAAGAACCAGACCATACGTGTAATAACGTATCCACACAAGAATATCGAGACCAAAGCATTAACGATAGCGTAACGGGTATCAGCTCTATTCACATAAACCATTCCCAAGTACTAAAGTTACTCAGGACCTTAGATTTGTCGAAATCGGGTGGGCCTGATATGATTCCTCCTATATTAATAGTAAACTGTGCTGATAGTATCGTCACACCTCTGTGTATTCTCTTCAGGAGGTCATTATTGGAAGGAATCGTCCCAAAAATCTGGAAATCCGCGTTCATTACCCCTGTCTTTAAAAAAGGTGATAGGGCAGACGTTGAAAATTATCGACCCATTTCCAAAATTTGTTTATTTTCAAAAATCTTAGAGCGAGTGGTACATAGTAGCGTGTACGCGGTAATGAGATGTTGCTTTAGTGGCGAACAGCATGGATTTATCATGAAGCGCTCTACTACATCTAACCTGATACTCTCGCACGAATTTATATCCGAAGGGATGGAACAGGGTGCTCAGGTGGATGTAGTCTATACTGATTACAGCAAATGTTTTGATCGTATTGACCATCAGGTGCTTTTGGGAAAATTACTATCCGCCGGAATTCATGGCGACCTGTTTCGGTGGTTTTGTTCTTATATAGATAACCGTACACAAGCTGTGGTACTTCGGGGGTACACATCAGGTTGGATGTCTGTGCCCTCGGGCGTCCCCCAGGGCTCGATCTTAGGTCCTCTATTATTCACACTATTTATTGCCGATGTCAAATATTGTTTCAAACATTCATACATCCTTTTATATGCTGATGATATGAAGATTCACAAAAAGGTGCGTAACATATCCGATGCTACACAGCTGCAAGAAGATCTCGATAGATTCGATGTGTATTGTATCCGAAATAAACTTCAGCTTAATGTAACTAAATGTTCTCACATAACCTTTTCGCGTCAGAAGTCAATAATTATATCAAACTATAGACTCAATAATCAAGACATTGGCAAAGTTAATAGTATCAGAGACCTAGGAATTGTACTGGATAGTAAATTATTATTTGAAGATCACATTGAGAATGCTGTAAAAAAAGCATCAAAAGCGTTAGGGTTCATAATTAGGACCTCAGCCTGTTTCCGCTCACTTAAAACGATTAAGATATTATATTGTTCATACGTACGCAGTCACTTGGAGTACGCATCACAAGTCTGGAACCCTCAGTATGAGATTTACAAGACTCGTATTGAGAGAGTCCAGATGAAGTTTCTCCGATATTTAGATTATAAGGCACAGCAATTCTCAGTGGATTATGAGCAGCGTTGCAGAAAGTATCACTTCCTGCCACTTGAATGTAGACGGCAAATTAGTGATATCAGCTTTTTAGTGAATATTGCGAATGGATCAATAGACTGTCCTGAACTAGTGGAAAAGATAATAATGCGTACTAACCAAATTCGTTTTAGACAGCGACCCTTGCTTCATGAGCCGTTAGTTACAACTAACTATAGGCGTAATGCTTTTATTCTGAGAAGTACGCGGGGATTCAATAAAATTCCCCATGAACTGGGCATTGATTTGTTTTGCACCAATGCACGGACAGTGAGACGGCTCTTAGCACAACATACTTTTTTCTCGAATAATTAAATTAAAGAATGTAAAAAAAAAAAAAAAAAAAAACAGTGTATTTAGCGGTAGGAACTGCACATAACTGGTGAAAATATTGTACTGTTATTGACACGGTGTTATGTTTCATACATTGCATGATGTTGTATTTCTGGAATACCAGTTGTACACATAGGTTAGTATTTTTTTGTTCTTTTCGACAATTAGGTAATTAATATCCAGCTGTGGAGGCTTGTAATTAGCAATTAGATTATTTAATTTTGGTAACTATTATTACATTAGTCTGTAAGCCTCCTTAAAAGTAAATAAAAAAAAAAAAAAAAAAAAAAAAAAATAACTAAAATTAATGTTCTCCCGAGTGAACTGAAAATGAGCCGCGTAATTCTGCTTTTACTAGTCTAAAACTGCAAACATGTATTTAGCAAGCGTGGTATTCAATGCTTGTTCTTACTCTCAATTAGAAGAGGCCTTTGCCCAGTAATGGGATAATTACAGGCATTATCACACTTGTTAAAGCCAATCCTACGCATTGATTGGCCAATTAATGTAAAGTGACCTAACGAGATGAAATATGACCTATCTCTCTCGTGAAGGTACGAGCTATACCAGGGATATGTCAGAAATGTTTGCAGAAATGCATATTGTTTTTTTTTTTTTTAAATCAGTTCACTAGGGCTTATTTCATTAATTTCATTTCATTTTCAAGTAACCATATTTGAAAATAAAAAATATTATACGAGAATAGCTCAAGCCGTGTTAAAACGATTGGCTGGGGCCCAGTTCTCCTAAAATAAATTGTTGCCAAACGCAATCGAACCACAACCGTCAGTCAGTTTTTGTTTTCGAAAACTTTCAAAATGATTGATTTTGCTTTTTGTGTCAAACAATTTGATAGCTTTTGAAATTGAGAACTGTCTGAATGAACGGTTCGGTCTTGGTTCGGTTGTGATTTATCAAGATAGTCATTCTTTATAGTAGGTATAGGTATATAACCTATATTTATTTATCAGGTTATTTATTGCATACCAGAAAATAGTTGAATGCAATATTTTCTAGAAAATTCATTCCATTCTCAATATACGAATATTCTAGTTCATGCAAATGTAGGAACACCGAACAGTGTATTATTGCTCGCGGATTCCTGAAATTCAGCATCTTTTATCGACCGAAATGTTCTGCTGAATTTAATATGAAATCTTTATAAACAAAATTGTGTGTTTGTTTGTATGAAACATTAGATTTCATATTTTAAGAGCGACCTGCCGCGAATTCGTAAAGGTGCAGCACCACTGGCGCGGCGAGGTGAGACGAGGTGAGAATTGAACGAGGCATAATTCAATTCTCTCCTCTTGCATCTTCGGTGGAAATGGTCTGGATTTTCGAGAATGTGCGCGTCGAGAATTTAAATATTTGTTGGTATAACATTGAAGCGTATTACTGCGCACATAGAGTGCTTATTGATATTGATAGCCATTACGAGCTCGCATGATTTCGCGCGACTTCGTGATGGCTCGCGATGGCAATTTTTGGTGGACATGGGCTGGCAAGATTTCAATTCTCGCGTTGTCTCGATCCGCCTCGCCTCGCCAGTGGAAATGCACAGGCAAGATTTCATTTACCACTTCGCCTCCTCTCGCCTCGCCTCTTCTTGCCGGTGGAACTGCACCTTTAGGGTACCTACTTAGAAAAACTTTCATAACTCTACTCAAATTAATCCCATTGTTATAAATGTACATAAAACTTCCCCGAAAATCAATGTAGGTATCTAATCGAAAATAATTTAACAAAATCCGTTCAGTAGTTACGGAGAAAATCGCCCACAACCAAACTACTAGAACTTAGTTTGATAAATTATGTAGGACTAGCTGTACCCGGCATGAGTTGCAATTCACTTTTTCCTACTTACTACCTACTACTTACCTACTATCTACCTTCAGAAACAAAATCACAATAGTAACAAAAAGTTAAAACCATTTTCATGCATGCGGTAAACAAATGAAGAATATGAACACACGGAGATAATTTCGTTTTTTTTTAAATATAAAAATTTTCTTTCATTAGAACCTTCTCCTGAAAATTACGAACACAACAAAAAAAAATTGCGAAATCGGTCCAGCCGCTCACGCGTGACGCCGTGACCAAGGGAAATAGGGATTCATTTTTATACAACGTTATTTTTAGTATATACAAAAACCGAGACACCCCAACAAGATTTTCATCAGAACTGCCTTTATATGTGTTTTTTTTAAATAAATCTTCAAGTTACACCGTAGTTTATGTCGAGTTAAGTTCCCTAGTAAAGTGTGAAATGCCTGAGATGTGCATGCAGGGTTTGTCTAATACACGGAAATTGACCGAGCGGACCATCTTAAGCCACGTCAACTGCTATGGGTAGAAACCTACTGAAACAAAAATGAAATTCATAAAGAAAAAAAAATTGGTGTAAAAAATATGTCAATCGATTCTCCTGGTGATTCTGAACAAACTAGTTTCAGGTTAAGTATATACTAAAACTTTGCTAGTATACATAGATATATGTACATAGATTAGAACATAGGTGGTTTATGGAACATTTTTTTTGAAGATTCCACCTATATATTTTGGAACCCCGGTTAGCTGCCATAAGCACAATCAGACCATACTGGCTCACGGCTGAGGACGAAGTTCTTCTCAGAATGAGAAGGTTAGGTTTTAGTCCACCACGCTGGCCTGGTACGGGTTGGCGGACTACACACACCATCGAGGACTTTATAAACCCTCTCAGGTGTACAGATTTCCTCACGATGTTTTCCTTTAAGCGTTAACACTAGTGATAATTAAATTCAGGGGGTCTACTCCCTAAGCACGAAGTCCGTGGTTTCGGCCTTAGTTACGAGCGTTTCCTACTCCCTATCACCTGCGGATATACGATTATTTTGGGGCCCGAATTAAGAATGAATGACAACACGATTTGACAGTTGTCCCTTCTACCGATGTGTTTTTGCCCGTCCGAAAAGTTGAACTTGACACTTGTTTTGTTCACTCCTACGTTTCGGGCTACTTTCGGACGGGCGACTAACTTCGTTGACGGACTAAGGGAGTAAGCCCCCTGATCCGCACATTAAATCTAAAAGTCAGAGGTGCGGGCCAGAATCGACCTCAGACCCTCCTGCATTGAAGATAAACGTTCAAGCGGTAGTGTTTTTTTAATGGAATGTATTTAAAAGCACTTTAATATTTATTAAAAAAGAACAAAAAAAATTTAAGCACTCTTCATATTCTTGTCTAGTGTCAGCACGAGCTATACGAAAATAGGTCATGCTGTGGTGTAAAGATTAGCCAGTCAGCAAGGTTGGTAGCGGGGCTGACTGCCCAGGGTGCGCCGGACGTACTTAAGTATCGTCACTCGTGGAAGCTCTTTTCATGCACCCCATGCAAAGCACTCTTAATAATGCTTTCTACTAAAAAAATATTTTTTGGACTATAATCAATCCAAAACCATTTGTTTCTGAACGCAACCATAAAACGAATGCTGCAATATGATCAGTGAAGCGGATTTTACCTGGCACCCGCCGACCGCTACCGTAGCACCGCTCACTTCGCTCGCTCGGCTCGTGCATCGAGTGGCCACAGCTCTAATATAACTTAATCTAACCTTACTATCGAATATCTGTTTGTCATTTTTTTTCTTACTGAGGGAACTTTGAAGTTATAAGCATTAAAATGAAAGTGCAAACTACTAATTTTAAAACTAAGACTTTTTAAAGTTTAATCTCTTATATTTAAAGTTTATTTAATTGTATCTCTTTTTTAACTGATTTCAAAAAAAGGAGGAGGTTCTCAATTCGGTCGGTATTTTTTTTATTTATGTATGAACACCGATTACTCCTAGGTTTTTGGTTTTTTATTCGATGCAGTATACTTGCCATTTGGTATCATAAAAATTTCATCCAATTTGGTTCAGTACTTTTTATTTTGTGAGCATTTTTTTGATTACTGCTATGTGGATGATGTAATTATTGTGTGTATCTCCTGGCATAACTCCGTCATGTATAGACAGACGGATGTGCAATTTTTTTTTTGTTTGAACGAATATTCTTCCGGAATGGTCTCATTTAAATTCGGTGAAGATCTGATGAAGACCCTCGGAGATTGACAATGGAACTCTCCAATGGATAACAGCAAATTACCCGAGATTGCTGTAATTGCATGTTTGTGTATTGTTTATAAAATAACTTAAAAAAAAAACTAAAAAGAGTAAAATAATTACCAGATTATAAAACTAACAGTTTCAGAAGTCGGTGCCTTCAATTAGGTTCAGTGTAAAATTGCACCGACTTCTAAAACTGTTAGTTTTATAATATGGTAATTATTTTACTCTTTTTGGTTTTTTTGGAGTCGATTTTTACTTTTATTTAAAAGTTATTTTTAATGAGCATACTTTAGTAAGTATCTTTAAACAAAACTTATCTCGTCAAAAATATCACCTTGCTCAGTCAAGAAATATTTCAGGGTGAAAAAAACACCACAAGTACATAAAACCATTTCTAATATTCAAATAAGGCCAAGCAAAGTCGGGTGACACAACCTAGTGTCCAATAAAGTCGACACACGCGCACTGAAATCTGAAACGAGTCTCAATTTCTTTCAGGAATTTTTCAATATCATTATATTGCATTCTAGGGATAGCACATTGACAATATTATTTAATTATACTAGGTTTAGTATTATGAATAATTTTGGAGAATAATTTATGTCTATTTAATGTGAAAAAAGCTGATATTAGATTCATAAATCATATAAAAATCGTGAATATAATTTGTTCAATTTTTTTTTGCTTGCCTTTTTACTGTCCCTCTGCTGAGCAAAGGTCTCCCCTTTAGTATTCCAAATAGCTTCATTTCACCCACTTCAGCCTAGCTGTCTTTTCTCCAACATACGCCAAAATACAAAAAAAAAAACGCTAATAGCTATCTTTAATGTTTGGGTCGCACTATGGTTTAACGCCGTTAATTAGCGCGTTAATAAACACTCATCATTAACGCAGAGCCTAAACTACTGAATCTATAATCATTTTTTTTTTTGAGTAGGTTCGAACCAAGCAGCTACTTAGAATTTTTTTTTGGAAATTCCACCTCCCGCGTTAATGGATACGAAACTTAGTAAATCTAACATTACATTAACGCAATAATTAACGCCGTTAAACCTTAGTGTGGCCCAAGCATAACAGATAACCTTTGGATGGATAAGAAAGTCATAATAAATTAATAACAGATAGTCTGTGGTGTAGCAATAAATATGATCTTTATATTTATAAAATCGTAACGAAGTAAAATCTGTACATATTTTGCAAATTGTTGGAAAAACGCTACAGATGTCAAAAAGAGTTTTTCAGAATTTTTGTCTGTCTGTTTGTATGTTTGAGCTTGACGCCAATACTACTGAACTATTAGCTGAAATTTGGCAAAAAATGTCCGTTCTAGAGCGGGTCAGGTTATATGATACAAATTATTACGCTATTTAGTGTGGGTGATGAGCACTAGATAACCTTGTTGTAAATAAATGTGATTAGATTTAAAAAATGGTGAACACATATTTACTGTTTAGTAGTTTCGACACAGTATTGTTTTCCGACTTCCACGCGAAAGAAATCGCGGGCTAGTATGTAATAAATAAGCATATTTAGTAGCGCGATTAGCAGAGTGTGGTCGTGGGTTGAAACAGGTAGGTCAGGTTAGCCTGAGCATCACGGCCATAATCCGATCTCTTTAAATATTCAAACATTTTCTTCCATCACACACTAACCTCTAGTCTCAGTAGTTCGGTTGTTTTGTTCGAGACCGGACTACTGAGACTGATTTTGTCTCATTGGTTCAGTTATAACGTCAAACCGAACTGTTGATACTAGAAAAGATACCAGTAGTCCGGTTAGGGACGTAAATAAAATGCTTTTATCATAAATATAACAATCAAACGTATTCTCTGAAATCATAGATTGGTAGTTATTAATTAATAGGCACTTTCAGAAGAATACTGATCGGAGAATATTGAAATCATTAACCGAACTACAGAACATAAGTCTCAACAGTTCGGTTTGACGTCGTAACCGAACTAACGAGACAAAATTAGTCCCAGCAGTTGGCCCCGAACAAAACAACTGGACTACTGAGGCACACTAAAACCCTTTTGGTCCAGTCTCTTGTGTTGTAATGCTGTTTTGCTGCTCTGATTTATCCCTTTGCCACGGTCCTTCGATGTACTTGTCATAGGTTATCATATCATGGTCGTAAGCACGACTGCTATGTGAGAGGTCCTGGGTTCGATCCCCAGGTCAGGTAATTTTATTGGATTTTTCAATGTGGAATTTCTCAGTAGCAGCCCGGAGTCGGGATATATGCCTCGTTGACGGCAACAGGCTCGCCCCCTATTACATGGGACTTAACAACGGCGAAATGAGGGTGTACTATTCACCCTTTGGGGAATACAGGCGTTGTTGTGTTACGTTAAATTAGGATAAAAAATCAATTAGTAACAGCGTTTAATTATAAATGCTGGCGTATTCTGTTCGTTTTATGGGTAAAGGAGACAGCCGTGTTCTTGGAAAATCAAATTGTTCATAATGAAATACCCACGCTATAAGGTACCTAATCAAAAACAAGCAATAACGTTACAGAAGATATTTACCTAATATTAAGGGCTCAAATACACTTGATACTTTTAACCGACGTCAAAAAACGAAGGAAGTTATCAATTCGTCGCAATCTTTTTTTTATGTATGTTCCCCGATTACTCAAAGACGCCTGGACCGATTTGGTAAATTCTTCTTTTGTTTGAAAGGGTATACTTCCCAGATGGTTCCGTGGTCATCAGGTCAGTATCTGATGATAGGATCCTGGAGAAATCGAGGAAACTTTTCAAATTTTATAGGCACACTTGAAGCGATTTTTTGTTTGAAAGAGTATTCTGCCGAGGTGGTCCCATTTAAATTTGGTGAAGATCTGATGACGACCCTCGGATATTGACGATGGAACTCTTCAATGGATAACAGCAAATTACCCGCGATTTCTGTAATTGCATGTTTATGTACTGTATATGCCATTTAAAATAGAAAAAAATTACTTTAAAAAGAAAAGACAAACCAACTTCAAAAAAACTAAAAAAATGTAAAAAATTACGTTATTATAAAATTAACAGTTTCAAAAGTCGGTGCTAATCCACGCTGAACCAAATTGAAGGCACCGAGTTCTGAAACTGTTAATTTTATAATAAGGTAATTATTTTCTTTTTTTAGTTTATTTGAAGTCGGTTTTTCTTTATTTTTAAATTAAGTTTTAGCATATGTGCGATTTAGTTGCATATCGGTCGCTGCATGCTATAACGATACACTTCAGTCGACACATATTCAAACGCTAGTTGCAGCAATTAGATAACAGTAGCAATCGTTTTAAAACGCTAATTTTCTCATTGCTTTTTATGTTGTTAATCCCATATAATGTTACCGCTAATGTGTGGAAATCAGTTAGAGTGCAGATTAAATAGTTAATATACAGATTATCTGGCTGTGTCCATTAAAAAGCGTTTTTTTTTTCAGTTCTTACATCAACTAGTTAATCTGCAGATTTCTTAGGTAATCTGCAGACTAACGACTATGCATTTATTTTAGTGAATAGAATAGGTTCTTTGCTTGAATAAAACATTCGAGCTCATTCTAATAATGTACTTTAATTTGTCAAATTTCTATTTATGGTTAGTTACGGTTTACTCACGTGCATATTTCGGGATTGCCCGACTAGTTTCGGACCCAAACGGAGCTCTTTACCATGAGCTGAACAAGCGGCGAGTTTGCGAGTCGAACTGGCGCTGCACCGCGCCGCGTAGCGTTGCAATCCCGAAAAATGCACGTGAGTAAACTGTAAATAGTCATATATTTGTATTATAACTTTCGTGAGACACATTCTTATTCATGATTATTTACGGTTTACTCGGGCAATCCCGAAAAAATGCACGTGAGTGAACCGCAAATAATCATAAATATCATATGAATGTGTCACACGAAAGTTATAATACAAAATATTCTATTTATTCAAATACGAATCGTTTTGCTTAATATAATAATAGCATTTTATATACTGGGCGTATAAATAAGCATAGTAAGCTTATTTTATCTGTGATCGCCACGCTTGCTCACTGCGGGTTGGTGATTTCAGACCATTAAGACCAGGTTTCTTCACGATGTTTTCCTTCCCCATATGTCAGTGGCGTCTTAGATTAACTAAGAAAGTACATATGACATTGAAAAAGTCACATTGGTACATGTCTAAGTTTAAACCTTCAAACCGGTGCTTAACAAGCGGGTCTATAACCTCCGGGTCACCATGACATTTTACAAACATATTATAAAAAAAACAGCCAGTTCCGTACCACTATCTATAAAAACGGCAAAAAATCACGTTTGTTATATCGGAGCCCCTTTAAATATTTATTTCATTCTATTTTTTAGTATTTGTTGTTATAGTGGCAAAAGAGATACATCATCTGTGAAAATTTTAACTTTCTAACTGTCACGGTTCATGAGATACAGCCTGGTGACAGACGGACAGCGGAGTCTTAGTAATAGGGTCCCGTTTTACCCTGTGGGTACGGTATCCTAAAAAAAACAGTGCAACCGCAAAATCTCCGATCATCGATGCTAAAAGTATCTAGTCTGCAGTGGCCCTAAGGTAAAATATTGCAAAATCAGTGCAAAATAATATACATTTTGCTTACATACTTCCCCTAATAAGCCCTGTTCTATTGACCCAATTAATCTATATTTACTTAGGGTTTGTATAATAAATCATGAAAGCCCTAAATAAATATTAAATGATTGGATTATAACAATGTAATCAATTGGTCATGAATTTGTTAATCAACTGACCGTGCGGAACTTAGTTAGTGGGGATAAACTTATTACAATTTGGACACTACAGATGTTGTTTTTATTAACCGACTTCAAAAAGGTTTTTTTTTTTTTTGTATGTTTGTTACGCGATATCTCCGCCAATTATGAATGGATTTTGATGATTCTTGTTTTGTTTGGTAAACCATACTTCAGAGGTGGTCCCATATAAATTTTATTGAAATTGATTCAGCAATTTTAGCAAAAATCAACAAAAACAAAAAAAATACACAAATCGTACATAGACGACGTTCTAGTTGTAGTGCTGGTCCGAGAATTTGTACACTATAATTGTAATTGTAATTTGTGGCACTAAAAAGTAATAAAATAAAATTATTTTTACAAAAGTAAAAACCGACTTCAAAAAAAACTAAACGGAGTAAAATAATTATCATATAATAAAAGTACCAGTTTCAGAAGTCGGTGTTCTACGCTGAAACAAATTGAATGCACCGACTTCTGAAACTGGTACTTTTATTAAATGATAATTATTTTACTCCGTTTAGTTTTTTTTGAAGTCGGTTTTTACTTTTTTAAAGTTATTTTATATCCTAACTGTTCGATGCGGTTCCAGGTCAAGACGCTGAGTTTGGTTCGCCGTTTCGTCTCAAATAGTCAGCTAACTACCGAGTGAGCTAGCATAGTGTCTTGTACAATTGTTGAAAAGAACAAAATATCCTACAAATATTAAGTGAATGTATGGATGTTTGTGAATTTGGATGTTTGTTAATCAATCACGCCTTAGGCCTCATTTACGGAGACGTGGGGCGTCGCGCATCGCGTTGTGCGGCGCGGCGCGCACTGAATCTTTATCCATAAAAGGAGAAGCTGACTGACTGACTGATCTATCAACGCACAGCCTAAACCGCTGGTGTTAGAAACTTGAAATTTTGACAGTATGTTCCTTTTGTAACGTAGGCATCCACTAAGAAGGGATTTTTCGAAATTCAACCCCTAAGGGAGTTAAATAGGGGATGAAAGTTTGTATGGAAAATCGTCACTTAACGGGTTCAAAATTTCACGCAAGCGAAGCTGCGGGCGAAAGCTAGTTCAAACATATGGCGTTGTATAAGTGCGTTTACGGAGAAGCGATTTTAGACGCGTTTGCTTGAAATGGAGCGTTTTTTGCAGCCAAGCCCGCGGCTGGCACCGCCGCGCCTCACGCGGTTTATCGCGACGGCGCACGCAGCGGCAATTCTCGATGAAGCGATGCCCGCGGCGGAATCTTCTGCCAGTTATATTTGGAAATTGCAGAACGCAGACGTAGTCACCGTCACAATGGTCGTCAACACATGTTGCAAGTTGCGACACGTGCGCTCCTATCTTCCGCTAACCTAAAACTGGTCGGTTTGATTGAGTATTCCGCGTGCGCCGCAGCGTTGCCCGCCGCGTGCTTTGCTACACGCTTGAGGATTCGCCGCGTGGGCAGCGGCGGGCACCGCCACGCTTCCCGCCCCGTATCTCTATGAACAACGTCTTATATTGCCATACGTTTGTGTTTACGCGTACGATGATATGTGCCGCTTGACGCGCCGCCGCTCCGTAAACAGAAAAATCGTACGACGCGCCGCGAGACGCCACGACACACGCGACGCGCGACGCCCCGCTTCTCCGTAAATGAGGCCTTAACGTCTGAACGGATTTAGATGAAATTTCGCACACAAGTAGATCTTGACCTGGATTAGGACATAGCATACTTTTAATTTTTGGGTAAACGAAGTAGTTTCTCTAGGGTTCGAGCGAAACCGCAGGCAACAGCTAGTACAAGATAAATATATTTATAAGTCGGTATCACTAACAGCACCGAAAAATAATATAATGTTTCACTAATTTCAATTTCCCTCCCATAACTTCAAAAGACGCAATCTCTGAGCCTCCCCATAAACGCCCATAGCGATGTCTTAAAAACTCGTTCGAAATCCTTTAACGTTAAATGGGAGCAACCCTTATCCAGCCGCCCTATTAACCTAATTACATTATATTTACTTAAGGGATAATAAGGCTTTTGTGACTTAATTTCGATTCTTAATAATAGAATTTAATTGGGTAACGCTGTGAAGTTTTGAACAAAGTTCGTTTTCTTTGAAAGAATGTCAAGCTGGGAATTGTGCCCAGAAATGGTAATGCAAATGTAAGTCTAACTATATTTTTTGTGATATAAAACATCCTGCTACATTTGTTGCCAACACACTTCTAAGTTATTCGAGTGATGCATGTCCGCATCGCCCGAATAACGTCAATTGTTCATTTATGATGCAGATTTTATTTTACGATGTAAATTTATTGCGTTGCGAATTCGCATTGTTTGTATATTTGTTAATCCTTAATCCTGTATTTCAGTTGCCGATACGGGTATTCAGAAGCGGACAGTCTGAATACCGGTAAATAAAAAAAAATGGTTTTTGTTTTTTTATTTGTTGGAAGTTTGATGTTAAAAAGCTGAAAGTGAGCGATTATCTTGGTATGAGTATGATGTTGAGGGATAAAAATATTATTATATGTATAATGGTATTTCGGTTGTCGATACGGGTATTCAGAAGCCGGACAGTCTGAATAACGGTAAATCAAAAATATATTAGATTTCCTTTTTTATTTTTTCGAAGGTATATGATAAAAAGTTGAAAGTGAGCGATTATTAGATATTCAGTCGCAGGTGCTTTCGGGACATGATTGTTTCGGGAAGTACCTGTGCCGCATAGGCCGGAAGCAGACGTCTGGATATCACCACTGCGTCGACTGCCCCGAGAACACGGCGCTGCACACGCTGCAGGTGTGCCCTGCGTGTCTCTCACTAGTGGCCGTGATTTTTCCATGGTCGGGAGCGAGAGTGCGTGGGAAGCCATCGCCTCCTTTTGCGAAGAGGTGATGGTGACCAAAGGAGGGAGCGGAGAGGAAGAGAGAGGCGACTGCGACTCTCCCTTCCCGTGCCAGACGCAGCAAGTGCCGGAGGGCACGATTTCCGGCCACCCTAGTGTGTGGCGTTCTGTGCGAAGGAGGAGGAGCACCGTGGATTTTAAGCCGGTAAGAGTGCGGCATAACCTTCCCCTAGAGTAGAGGGTATTCATTAGAATTTCCAAAACTATGAAAACAAGTTTAATGAATGAAAAGCCAGTCCCCACAGTACACATGGAAACTAAATATTGACAACCGCTCCGATATTTTTTAAATTTACTCTGTATTTGAACAAGGAATAATCAATCATTCTTATTTACTAACGGCTGAAGGCTGCAATTTTATTTCGCGCCCAATATTTTGTTTGGAAAGCCATCTGTGTGACGACTTTGATAAACAATTGGCAATTGTTATTTAGTTATTTCGATGACAAGCTTTTGTTAGAAAGACTTAATTCTGAGACTAATCCGAAGCAATAACAAAGGTTTTTGATTAAATGGTAATAGAACCACTCCGAAGGGCTCTTGGGTTATTAACAACTGCACGGATCATAGGATTTACAAGGTTAAGCTGCACTTACCGCAGTCAATTCGTTGATGGGTGACCATTCGTTATAACTCAAAAACTCATTTATTCAAAACAGACTAGAATTACTTAGTTCTTTTTACCCGAGTAAGGCAAAGCAAAAAGGAGGGTATATGATTTTTACCGGTATGTATGTATGTTATCTATTCCCTACTAATTACTAAAGTACCTACTCATTATAATTTGACAAATGAGGTATCGTTGGAAGCGTCTTGATTGTCCGCTAGTTATAGGATAAGTGATGTCACATTAAATTGAATATGGTGCCCTCTAGAATGCATAAAGTCAGGAAGTAAAAAAAAATGTTTTTTAATGAAGCCGTATTTGGTATCAAATGAAAGAGCTTAATTAGCACATCAAGAAAATATTATCATCTGAAATTGTTAGCCGTGGTCGTATGCCACTTCGCTCTAGAGCTTTTGATCGCCTACTACTGTTAGAATGTATTGTTTTGTTAGGGCCTACCCTAACAAAACAATACATTTACAATACAATACATTACACAAGGGCATACGACCACGGCTAACAATTTCAGATCATAATATTTTCTTGTTTCATAAATTTTTCAGTAGTCAGGTTCTAGTTTTTGAACTTCCTTTTTATTGAACGTCAATGTTACAGTAGACAGCCCACAAAAAAGCCCGCCCTTCACCGCTTCCTAGTGTTTATGCTGTGAAGAGGAAACGGCGCAACAAACTCCCCAGCAACACAATTCTGTCTCTCAGGTGAATAAATTAATTGAGTGTATACAAAGAAAAACATATTTAATGTTATTTACAGTAACAAAATGATGCAAATTAAGGATAATTAATTAAATAAAAGTATATAAAAACTTTTTTAAACACTCTTTTTGTTACACATCGAGACCCCTCCGTGCCTCGGAGAGTACGTTAAACCGTCGGTCCCGGATGTCATACGAATACCTATGACAGTCGTTACGGGTAGTCAGAAGCTCGAAAGTGTGACAACCGGTCTTACGTTAGGCTATCGGCATTGCCCAGTAACTGGGTTGCGGAGGTCTGATGGCAGTCGCTCCGTGTAAAATACTGGTGTTCAGACGCATCTGGTTAGACTGGAAGCTATAGTTAGGTGATCCCAACACAGTTGTGAAAAGGCTAGTTAAGTAATAGAACGACTCTCTATCTCTACAACTATTCTTTAAATAGAATTTATTTACTAAATTAATTTCTAAATATAATTTATTCACTAGACTGTAATAACGATCAGTTTTAGATTAATGTTCAATCACACCTGGCGAAGCGTATCGGAGCGGATGGAAGCGTAATTTACAATGTAATAAAGAGAATTGATATGTATCTATAGTAGTTAAAGTTCATATTTGCATGTGCTTTGCGGCAGCGATGGCCGAGCGCAGCCGACAGGATGCCGTTAAATACGCGAGGACGCGCGCGCGTTCCGTGGCATGCTATCGTCGCATCATTTGGTTGGCCAACATGGAAATATGAACAATTCTCTTTATACAACGTTATTTTTAGTTTACACAAAAACCGAGACACCCCAACAAGATTTTCATCAGAACTGCCTGAAAGTGTTTTTTTTTTTAATAAATCTCCAAGTTACACCTTAGTTTATGTCGCCTTAAGTTCCCTGGTAAAGTGTGAAATGCCTGAGATGTGCTATGCAGGGGTTGTATAATATACATAAACTGACCGAACGGACCGTCTCAAGCCTCAAGGTGTCTATTTCCGTCCACAATTATGCGTAGAGACCTATTGAAAGAGAAATGAAATTAATGAAAAAAAAAGGAAAATATAATGTGGTGTAAAAACTATGTCAATCGATTCTCCTGGTGATTCTGAACAAACTAGTTTCAAGTTTAATGTATACTAAAACTAAACTTGTATATAGTATTTAAAGTTCATAATTGCATGTGCTTTGCGGCAGCACTGGCTGAGCGTAGCCGATCTACTGCAGCCACATGCGGGTACGCGATTACCCGCGCGTGTTCTGCGGGATGCGTCCGTCTACCATCGCATCATCTCGTTGGCCATCATGGAAATATGAACAATTCTTTTCACATAACATGACATAGCATCACGCTTGTATTCCCAGAAGGGTTGGGTACACCTTGGGTACACCCTCATTATGCTGTTATGTTTAGATCCCATGTTATAGGGGGCGAGTCTATTGCCAACAAGCGGTCACAAATCCAGACACCGGGCTGCTACTGATGGATTCCACAAAGAAAAACCCAATAACCCTTAGAATGACCTTTTTTTTATCCTGGGAAAATCCTCAAGGATACCCTTCGCCTGGGGAAGGCGAAGGTTTATGCTGTACTCTTGCCTGCTAAAAACCTACGGTGTTTCTTCTCCTGACCCTTGGCCGGGGTCGCAGTATTCGCAGCTTCATGCACCGCAACCCCGGTAGACCTCGGTCCGCCAGCCCCTGGCGGACCTCTCCTTCTGTGGGGCCTTGCTCCACGTTTTCCTGAGAGGCACGCACATGCGCGCCGCCTCCTCGGGCCTGTTACTGGCCGGGCGACGGGTTAGGGGACCCGTCGCCTCCATCTCCACTCCCTCTTTGGTCACCATCACCACTTTGCAAAAGGAGGCGACGGCTTCCCACGCACACCCTTTGCCTGACCTGGGGCTCAGCAGTCTTGTCTGCGACCACTAGAACAACAAAGTAGCCAATTCTCTTTATTGCATTGTTAAATGCGCTTCCGTTCGCTCCAAAGCGCCCGATGCGCTCCGTTGCGCTTCGTCGGGTGTGAATCATTTAAACATTCCTTTTCACCGCGCCGCTTTCATAGCTAACAAGAGACGTGGATTTTTCTCATAATTATCGATTTCGGCAGACTAGCAATCTAATTGTAAATCACACTCGTAATTGCTATGGCCTTGATTTTGACAGGTCAATAGTTTCCATAGCAACGTATGTATTAACAATTCGACTTCTCCATAACTATGTACCGTCCGCGAGGCCTAAGCTGAGCTTTGCATTTGTGTGAGAATGAATGGTTTATACTGCTTTTTGGCAATCGATTCTATGTGCACTCACACAAACGCAAAGCTCAGCTTACGCCTCGCCAGTTGTACCACGCAATGAATATTGTTGTATTATCAAAATAAAAGCTACCTATTGAATGTGATACGCAATTCAGATGCTTGATATCTTCTACTAAAACTAAATTCATGTCCATTGAGAGGCAGTATGAAATTAATTGTGCATAAAAGTTTTGAAAAAAAAAAAAACAAACATGAAGTGTTCGGAGCCTGAGATCAAACACTTTGCCCTGAACTTGGCACACAATCTTCCTACCTTACACCATATTTTACCCCGCATTTTCCTACAAAAATTATTACACGAACAGAGCATCGCCAAAATATTTGCACGCGTAAAACAAGGAGGTTCAACGTAGCATCAATTATCACGCAATTAAGTTACCCCTCACTAAAATTAATGAATTCCAAACAATAATATTGTGCAAGAACGAAATTCGTAGAAAGAGAGGTCCGTCTCCTATCTCTCTTTAGCGTGGGCTGTAGAAGTGAGGTAATTGATTTATTTCATTCATTTATCATTCATGGTGTACAAAAATGGTCTCCATTGTTTCATCGAAAAAATATTTACAAGTTATCACTTCCCAAACAAGTTTTCGCATAATTTCATTTGCCAAATTATTACTTAGCAAATAAACTCTTCACAAATATTTGTAACGCAAACCTAACGTTTGGCAAGTGAACGTTTAAACAATAACTTGCTTACCAACTAGTTCTTTTACTAATTTTAATGTAGTCAAATATTTCAGTTGGTATAACATAATTTTACGCAAAATAAAATAAGCCAAATATTTAGTAACGTCTTAACTATACTGGTAGTAGTTTCTGGTTTTACATTCAAAAATATGCTCCTGGCATTGGATTTTGCAGGGCAGAGCAGGCGAGGCAGACATAAGCTACGACCGCATGCTGCGACGCAGCTCACAGACACATTCGAGTTTTAACTAGTACAAAAAATAGACGTGTTGAGTAGACGAACTTTTTGTTTAATAGTCTGGATGTTAAGTATAATACAAACAAGGTTCACAACGCACTAATTCAATTAAATGTTCTGTCATTGCACTCATTGCAGTAAAATTCGAACTAGCGGTAAAAAACACGTGTCGACTTGCACGCGTCGCGCAGAAATCTGTGCCGGCACTAAGTAGGACAGACGCATGTCTGTGTCGCACGTGTCTGCGCCGCAGCGTACGCAGCTCTTCATGCATTACAAAATCTGCTCTGCACTGCGCTGCGTGCACCTGCGTCACCTTTTTTTTTTTTTTTTTTTTCGTGGGATAATCCTCATGGATACCCTTCGTCTGGGGAAGGCGAAGGGTTATGCCGGACTCTTACCGGCTAAAAACCCACGGTGTTCCTTCTCCTGACACTTGGCCGAGGTCACGGGATTCGCAGCTGCATGCACCGCAACCCCGGCAGGCCTCGGTCCGCCAGCCCCTGGCAGACGTCTCCTTCTGTGGGGTCTTGCCCCACGTCCTCCTGACAGGCGCGCAAGGAACACATGCGCGCCGCCTTCTCGGGCCTGTTACTGGTCGGGCGACGAGTCCCCTAGCCCGTCGCCCGCAGGCCACGCACCTGCGTTACCTGCGTCTCAGCATACGCTTAGCCTGACTAGTTAGTTACTTCATCCAAAAACCATGAACTCTGCTCATCGTTTTGTACAACTTTTACTATGGAATATGAATTCATGAAAAAGAAATCTGCTTTTCCATACTAAATAATCAATGTTGCTGAACAAAATGTATAGAACAGTTCTCAAGTCAAGGGATTTCGAGATATTGCAATTTTCATATTATTTTGAATAATACCAGAATTCCTTCTTAAACATTATTTATTTCTGAAATATCAAATTGACCGGCTTTGATTATGATATTAGGTTACCTTTGTTTGTGCCTTAGTTGCTACCTCTGGCTTAATAATGTCGTAATAAGTACTCTTGGCAGAAGCGATTTTTGGGGTTTTAATCCTAGTTTAATTTGAGGGGTAGTTCAATGAATCTGCGAGGTTAATCTACGACTAAGGCTTAGGTGCATTTTTCGGGATTGCCCGACTAGTTTCGGACCCAAACGGAGCCCTTTAATCATGAGCTGATCACGCGGCGAGGCCGCGAGTCGAGGATGTGAGTGAGTTCGACTCGCGACCTCGCCGCGTGATCAGCTCATGATTAAGGGCTCCGTTTGGGTCCGAAACTAGTCGGGCAATCCCGAAAAATGCACGTGAGTAAACCGTAACTAATCATAAATATGAATGTGTCTCACGAAAGTTATGATACAAAAAACTTCAAAGATAACTAAAAGAGTCTTAATCTTCCAAGTACTCCTCAAAAGATACTCCTAAAAGATATTATAGGCGAAATAATAACCTACCTCGTCGGCTTAGCCGTAATCGGCAAACATGTTAAACTTCGCTAACGATCGCAAGTAATCAATTATGTTACATTATAACTTTTCCCAAGTAGTAGCTCATACAATGTATTATTTTTGTTCGCTAAAATAAGTGAGGTTTTGTGGTAAGCTGTATAAAGATGTTGGCTTATTTTCTTATTGATTTACTTATACCAATTATAAGTATACAAAGTATGTAGTATCATCTTTTTCATACTCGTAATCATCATCATTTCACCTTCTTTGTATTTTTTATTATACCTTATGGTTTTGGTTTTGGATGACATATTCGATTTTTGACTTGTTTTGGGAAGGGACATGACATGGAGTGAATTTTGAAAAAAGTGCTATATAATTTTACTATTTTTTCTTTTTTTAAAAACGTTGCCCCACACTAAGATTTATCTTGTATCGTGGGTGCGTTTACAGACACAAATCTCACTAACAAACGCCCAGACCCGGAACAACCATCTGTAGGCCATACAAAATTTTGTTCCGTGTGGGAATCGAACCCACGACCCGTAGCGCAGAGGCCAATCGCTTAGCCACTGCACCAAACGTGTCGTCATATTTTCTAACGTATAAAATATAATATTCAAACGTATTGGCTGTTTACATTTTATGATCAACGATTCCCTATACACTGCTCCATGCAACACCTGTTTTTACGGAGGATCTATCAATGTGAGCTGATCAACCTGAGCGTCCACATCTGTTGAAGAACCTGCGTTCCCATGGTACCAAAGTGACACGCATTCCGGTGCCCGATGGCAACCCCTTCTCTCTTCTTTTCAACTTCGTCTACTGCCCTAACTACACTTAAGAGATCGGATCCTAGCTGTTCCATACCGTCATAACAAAATGCGCTCCAGCCGGTCTGTTTGCTGCCGCCGGTTTCTACCAAATGGCTGTGTGGGCCATTGGCAAACACCGTAACTGCAAGAAGGAATTCGCTGCCTACAAGGGACGTAAAGCTGCCTTACCTCTTATTATATAGGCATTTTATTATTATGTAAATGTACTAGGTATTGAATGCTCTACAACATTCTTTATAACTGGTGTAACAGACGTGCTCAGGAGATCCTAGGGCCGTCTATTACATTACAAGTATTTGCCTGTAACTGTCCCATTGCAGGGCAAAAGCCTCTTCTTATACAGGGAAGGAACGAACAATGAACGCCAAGCTTGCTCGCTTGAGTTGGCGGACAATGTAAGAAGATTAACCAGTCAGCAAGGTTGGTAGGGGGGCTGTCTGCCCAGTGTGCGCCAGACGTACTTGAGTATCGTCACTCATGGAGAGTTTTTTAATGCACAAATGGCTGTTTAATGTAATCTTTTAAACAGCCAATAAAATAAATTGACGAGATTATTGGCTGTACAACTTTGAGTTAATAAAATCAGTTGATGAGAATGTTGCTTAAAGAACATCGATCATTCCACTTAAATGCTAATCGTAAACTTGCACTGAATTCCAAGCAACAGATTCAAACACGAGCTAAACAAAGATAATCTTGGAACCCTATTTTAGGCAATAAACAATTATCTTAATACCATTTGAGCTTCTAAACAACTAAACAGTCCTTTAATCCGTAGTACAAGACAAATCCTAAGATTAATGCGTAAGATTCAAATAATTGCTCATAATGTGTTTGTGACAAGAATTCAGATAGAGTGGTGGTCATATTAGAGCGATTACTCACTGCATCCTATCCGAATCCATGAAAATACGTTCCGAAGTAGTCATAGAACTATTTATATGGTAGTTTGGCTTAGTAGTCGTTTCGCACAAATTCGGTTCGCACGAATGGTGCGAAACGACACTTTTCCAAATTAATTATTTAGTAGGTGGCGTTTCGTACGATGCGTTTTTATTTTCGTGCCAATCGACCACTTCATAAATTAGGTAGTGGGCTATTCGTACGAATTATATTACACGAATTAAAATAAAAGAAAAGTACAGTGGCGTACAAGTGTCAAGAGTAAATTACAATTTATATTCAGAGATGTGATGGTTTGTAACTATGTTTAGGTATTTCTTACTTGTTCATGCTGTGCTGTATGAATAGCTTTTAATTTGGCACTGAAATGGAGCATCTGTTAATCTTTTAAGTCAATAAAAAAGAGGTTGGGAGATAACAATCAATACCGATAATTTGCTTTCTTTCTCTCATTCCCTATAACACTAGTAAAATTCAGGTGTGTGCAATAATTTGACAATTTATGATGTATTTCAAATATCTATAAGTAATATACATGTTAGGGGTAATAGCCGAAGTGTGGCTACACCTAGTTTTAGCCGGGTACAACTAGGTGCAGCTGACCACATGCGGATAAACTTAGATGTATCCTACTTATCTTCGGTTAGAACTAGGTTTAACCTTCATCATAGCGGGTACAACTAGGTGCAGCCGCACACCGTTGGTTAAGGGGAACCCCGACACGGAAAGGTTAGGTTCGAAGGGGATGACGGGGGCTAGAGTGAGCGAGCGAAGCGAGCGAACGAAGCACCCGTCATCCCCTTCGTGTTAGGTTACTTTAAACCCTGCAGACAGAAATAGGAGCCCCGCCTGGCGGGGCTCCGTCGACTTAAGCTACACCTAGTGATAATCACCTTTTTTTTTTTTTCGTGGGAAAATCCTCATGGATACCCTTCGCCTGGGGAAGGCGAAGGGTTATGCCGGACTCTTGCCGGCTAAAAACCCACGGTGTTCCTTCTCCTGACCTTTGGTCGGGGTCACGGGATTCGCAGCTGCATGCACCGCAACCCCGGCAGGCCTCGGTCCGCCAGCCCCTGGCGGACCTCTCCTTCTGTGGGGCCTTGCCCTACGTCCTCCTGAGAGGCGGGCACGGAACACATGCGCGCCGCCTTCTCGGGCCTGTTACTGGTCGGGCGACGGGTCCCCTAACCCGTCACCCGCAGGCTACACACTAGGGTGGCCGGAGATCGTCGCGCGCCCTCCGGCGGCGCCCGGTGCGTCTGTCGCGGGAAGGGAGAGTGGTTGTCGCCTCTCTCTCCCTCTCCGCTCCCTCCTTGGTCGCCATCACCACCTCGCAAAAGGAGGCGACGGCTTCCCACGCACTCTCGCTCCCAACCATGGACGGAACCACGGCCGGAAGCGAGAGGTCACCACCGATCGCCGTGACTAGTTCACGGCGCTGCGTCGCCCACGCACGGCACTCCTGCAACGTGCGCAGCGCCGTGTCTTCCGGGCAGTCGACGCAGTGGTGACATCCGTGCGTCTGCTCCCGGCCTATGCGACACAGGTACTTCCCGAAACATCCATGTCCCGAGAGCACCTGCGTCAGCCGGAACCTGAGGGCGCCATGTCGCCTCTCCAGCCACTCCTCCATAACGGGTAGTTCTAACCACCTGCTACTGGTTGCACGTTGTTGTACCCAGGTAAACCTAGGTGTAACCGCTATTCGGCGTTTACCCGTAACATATAAAATCTTAGTTTTAATATATACTGAACCTGATACTAGTTTGTTCAGAATCACTAGGAGAATCGATTGACATATTTTTTACAAAACTTTTTTTTTTCATAAATTCCAATTTTGTTTCAGTACTTTTCTACCCATAACAGTTGACGGGAATAGACACCTTGAGGCTTGAGACGGTCCTCTCGGTCAGTTTCCGTGTATTAGACAACCCCTGCATAGCACATCTCAGGCATTTCACACTTTTTTAGGGAACTTAACGCGACATAAACTAAGGTGTAACTTGGAGATTAAAAAAAACACATATTCAGGCAGTTCTGATGAAAATCTTATTGGGGTGTCTCGGTTTTCGTATAAAGTAAAAATAAGGTTGGGTAGGTAATCTGAATTGTGGTTTGTTAATTTTTATATTTATTAATGCCATAACGTTTGTTTGCGACTGTACTTGGGTTTTTTTAATGCTTATAATATAATTCGTGGGAATAGCCCACTACTTAATTTATGAAGTGGTCGATTGGCACTAAAATAAAAACGCATCGTGCGAAACGCCACCTACTAAATAATCAATTTTGAAAAGTGTCGTTTCGCACGATTCGTGCGAACCAAATTCGTGCGATACGACTACTAAGCCGGTAGTTTATGCACTAGATCCGACTTCCGTCATCCGATTTCTCTCCGTCATCTGTGAGTCTCCAATTCGGAAGAAATGTTGATGGACGGAAGTAGCCGTAGTACTGTTTGTATGAACGCTTTCGCATTACCTCGGATTCAAATCGGAGATATGCCAAAAATGGCTCTTGAATTGCTTGGATTTGGATCAGAGATCGGATTAGTGAGTACGCAATATACGAATTCGGTCCGAGAATTTTAGACTCTAGATCCGTATTTTCACGAATTCGGATCGGATGCAGTGCGAAAAGCAATATCTGAATTCGGTCCGAGTTTTTAACCGACTTCAAAAAGGAGGAGGTTCTAAATTCGTTTTTTTTATGTGTGTTCGGACATAACTCCGTCGTTTATAGACGGATTTGCAAAATTCTTTTTTTGTTTGAAAGAGTATTCTTTCGAAATGGTCCCATTTTAATTTGGTGAAGATCTGATGAAGACCCTCGGAGATTGACAATGGAACTCTTCAATGGAAAACAGCCAATTACCCGAGATTGCTGTAATTGCATGTTTGTGTAATGTTTATGCCACTAAAAACAGAAAAATAAAATAATTTAAAAAAAAAGTAAAAACCGAACCGTTTTTTTTTTTAAGTCGGTTTTTACTTTTTTTAAAAACTATTTTATTTATATTCGTATATTCTCGGATCCGGTTCGGATGCAGTGCGTAACCGCTCTTAGTCGTAGGTCCAGTGACATTTGTGGGGGATGGCATTTATATGTAAGTATCATAATTAGGATTGCTTTTGTTTACGATAATTATTATGAGTGTGACCATGATCTTAATACTGATGACGGTTGCATTGGAGAAATGGTAGGGTTTTCTTCTGTCTCTTTGTGTTTTCATGGCTCAAGTTTTAAATAATATTAAATAATAATGATTGGCAGTATGTAGCCAGTTCCTTTGTTTGTAGCCTGCATAAGATCCTCCCGTGAACAGGTAGTGGAGCACAACGCGCAACTCCAAAATTACCAGACAATAGGCAGTTGTTATACAGGCTGACTGGATCTGGACCCCCCATAGCAAATTCGCATATAGAGGAGGTCATTTACTAATTATGGAACCTTACTTTCCCTAGCTAAAGTTTTATAGTTTGGGAGATATGTCAATTTTTATACTTTATTGAGATTTTTCCAATATTTGACCTTCAAGCATTCATAACTTTTTTTTTGCGTTATTTTAGTAGTTTTTTTATTATTTGTTGGTGGTCATAAACATTGGTGATTAAAATACCTCGGAACTTCCCTCAAACTAGGGTTAAACAAGCTTTTTTAAAAAAAAAACTAAATCTCCGAAGTTTTTTTTTTCAGTTTGAATTTGATCGTAAAGTTTATTTTTTATTTTTTGAGCGGATTATCTCGGATTATCAGTCTAATCAATGTTATCAATGCCAGCTGCCTGCATCTTTCAACAAAAGATTAAATACGTTATTTGCGTGTAAAATAAACTAAATAACTTTTGTTAAACATAATGGTATTCTTCAAAACCGAAACCAGTTAAGTTTCCACTGAAGGTCAATCAGCAACCTATTGCCTCTAACACCTTCAAAAGACGTACATAAAGTACAATGATCCCTAAACGACACAGTTGCAACCCAAAATTTATACACGAGCATTTTTCAGACCTCTAAAATCCGTTACTTGCTCTGTAAGTATTTTAACTGGCGGAGTAATCTCATTTAATGGTAGAAGTTCGCTCGTTAATGTCAAATAGCTACGATTGTTATGTGGGGACCGAGCCCGACCCGGCCCCCACCTTCAGGGTTGGTGCAAAGGTAATTGAGAAGCGGGGAATGGAAAATTTTGCTGCTCGTTTTCCATCTTAATATGGAGGAAATGCCATCTAAACACCACAGTATGACCCGATAATGAGGTTAAACAGACATACTTTTCAGATGTCTAACTGCGATTTATTGCAGAGCAATCTATTTAGAAAGTTAAACAATAATATGTTAAGCTTTGGGAATAGATTGATTTGTGACCACACCTACAAGGGTTCTAGCAAAACATATTACCACGCCTGTGATTTCAGAATTAAAAAGAGGAAAATAAAGGTTAGAGCAATGTCGAAGCAATAAAATACTCTTGACGCAAAAAGAGGGGAAAAAAGGGGTGCTATAAGTATAATTATTTTGTCTGTCTGTGGCAGTTTTAGTTCCAAAATGCATGAACAGACTTCAATGCGGTTTGTTTTTGTTTGATAGCTAGTCTCTAATGGCTCATTTACACCAGTATATTTTCTCGAAGCGAGACTCGTTCTTACTTTGTCTTTCTCGGCGGTGAAAACAGAGACAACATGAAACTCGCTTCGAGAAACTATCCTCGTGTAAATCAGCCTTAAGTGGGTCTTAGCTACGTTTGATGAAAATTGCTTCAGGCAAATCAGTTCTGGGGGCTTTTAAATTGAGGAGTTTCTGATCAGAAATAATAAACTTATAAGCTGCATTACTTTTTTTGTAGTAAATAGCTTGTTTTGTCTAAAGTTAAGAAAGATACATTTTTCATAGAGAAATAGCCTCATTTGATGCAGTGTGAGACAGAAAATGGATACGACTTAAAAAAAACTATACTGATAGAAAAAAAAATGTTGGTATAATGTAAATATCAACTTTTGATCAGACAATTTTTAATTCAAGTGTTATAGGTACCAATAATAACGTGTATGCAACTGAAGCTTGGTTCAAGGATTGTGCAATCGACTAAAAAATGCTGCAGGAGAAGATAATCCGGGTACACGAAACTAAAAGAACAGAAAATCGCCATCTCCGCCATCTTGGACCATATACACACAACAAACTGAAAGCGACGAATTTGTGAGATTAAAACTCCTAGTTTTGGAAATAGTTATCTATATCGGCTCCAAGGTTATTCGTGTATTAATGTCTTTATTGTAAACTTTGTCGTGTGAATGTATCTTGAAATAATTGTTTTGTCTACTGAATAGGAGTTTGGAAGTTCAAATACATACAAGGTTAGTCGGATAGCAGTGATAATCTAGCGGTTTAATGCTTGCTTTCTATGCAAGAAGATCTGAGATTGATCAGCTATTACCCGTGGTCCCAGTGGGTCGACCCATTAACGGGTCCACAGGTAATTTTATTTACCCGCAGGCCCATGACACTATAGATTACATTCGAAGAAATGTAAATCTATACATATCTATACATATAATAAAATCGTGGTTTAGAAGTAACTACGAAATTTTTGTCTAGAACTTATAAATCGCGTGGTAACGAAACCATAGCGCGATCTAATTCGACGCCAACGCCATCTAGGGAAGTAAAGATTAAACATATGTTTGCATGTTTATGCAAGCCTCACGTAAAAAGAGCTGACCCAATGCTGTTGACTTTTATAAACATATATTGTGCTTATCTCCAAGTAACATATTTTTTTTGTTTCATCGCAATCGGTTCACGCATTCCAAAGATATGCAAATAATCAATATCTTCTATACATTTATCCAATCTGTAGACTTTGCGTATCTATACATAGCAAATATTTTGAAAAAACATGGTTGGGGTGTTAAAAAATAACCAAAAGAACCCATTTTTAACATTTTTGTATTTTGTTTCTTCTGTTTGTTGGTTTGTCTGTTTGTCTGTTTATCTGTTTATCTGTTTGTTTGTTCAAGCATCACGTAAAAACAACTGACCCAACGCTGTTGACTTTTATAAACATATATTTTGCTTATCTCCAAGTAACATATGGTTTTTGTTTTATCGCAATCGGTTCACGAAATCAAAAGTTATGCGAATTTTAAGTTATAGAGAAGAACTTAGCATGTATTAGTTTATTTTCAATAGATGGCGTTACGTGTAGCAAATAATGTTGCGAGGAAATATTTTACTACGAATAAATCCACAAATTACCTAATATTCATTGTTGAATTGGTACCTATTCTCAGTCTACGAAAGGTCTAATGAAATGCTATCCTTATGAAGAAGGAACTAAGCTTTTACAAGAAAAAAACGAAGATATTGTTATTTAGAATTTATTAGGTCAATTTCTTATTGTTGTTCACAATAAAATTAATTCATGATGTGGACTAATAGTAGGATTTTTGTTCATTGAATGTTCATACTTTTTGGGAATGCTGATGCCGAAAATAAGGTCCAAATTCAAATCGGTGGCCATGATTATTTGCAAGGAAAGCGCTCACCCAGTGCTTTCGTTGAAATTTAGTATTTCGTAATCATTCTATCTACTCAATGCACTTTTTGGAATGTTCTTCTACATTTTATTTTATTTTGTTCATTATTGTCAGAACTATTCAAAGCCTGTCGCCGTCGTTTTCTTAAGTTTATTTAATTGAGTTTTTTTAAGCTTTATGTAATGTTCCAAAGACGTGGCCATGGAGGGAAAGTACTTTAAATATTAAAAATAGCAAATTTCACTCAAAGGAAACTTCATTTCACTTTTTTTTTAAAGTAAGAAATTACCTTTTACTGATTTTTTTGCCTGAACCGGGAATCGAACTGACAAAGCTTTATGTACCATCCGGTATTATATTATGGCCCCTGTTGATTGATATCTATAAGGTCAATAATAAGGATCAAATCTCTCCAACAAACACACTGTCTTAAATTGAAGGAAGTGCAAGAAATAAGAAGTAACAACAAATAAGTGTTTGAATTGAAATGTGCCTAAGTTAGGTAGGTACTTAATGTTAGTTTTTATGGTCTTCCATCAATTTCAGGCACTATGTTTATTGGAGCGATCATATCGATTGGTGAAATAAAAATATAGATGATGTTTTTTCGCGTTTGTGTTGGTTCGATTTCCAGATCAGACTTTTTGAAAGCAGTACCTACCTATTTATAACTTATTAAAATTAAATGAAGTCTTCTATAAGTTTTTTTTTTAATTTGTAACAAGACGGCGTTGTAGCTATTTTTGTATCGCGATACGGTTTTGTTACATCTTCAATAAAAGTATTCAATTATAATCCATTTTAGCAAGGAAATGTATAGAAATAAGCAACACGTTTTTAGTATTACGGTTTTATGAATATTTACGGTCAATCAAGAGGAGCTGAAACTCTACATATAGAAATGGTTCAAAAGATATAAGTGTCTTAGTGGGACACCTTTGTCTATTATTATAATAAATGGATTATTTAGTTGCTGCGACACAATGTTGTTTTCCGACTTCCACGCGGACGGAGTCGCGGGCACAGCTAGTATCGATAATAAAGCTAAAAGCAACAAACAAACTATGCCATTAGGTCAAAAGAGTCGCAAAGAATATAATCTTCTTTTCCTATTTTATTGTTCGAGGTCTTTGTGATTTTGATTTGCAATTATTGTGAATATGTTTATTATCATTATTTTTTAATGTAGTAGAAAGTACTAGGCTGTCATGAAATCAAGAGGGTAGTATTTAGTCTAACTAAAAATAATTGTCAGAATTAAGTAAGCCTAAATAATACTGCTAAACTTCATGACAGCCTAGTACTTTTTTTTTACATTAAAAAATAATGTATTGTATTTTTTGAGAATAATCAAAGGAAGAGGTTCGAATTTTATTATTATTTTTGGATTTTAATAATTTTACCAACACGTTCGGAAGTCGCATTCAATTTGTATAAGATTTATTTAGTTTTAAATTTACTCTGACGTGTTTGTCCGGTGTCTTTCTCCGAACAATTCGGAATAATTGCAAATCATTAAATAAATATTTATATTAGCTTAGTTTGTTCGTAGCTCTTAGCTTTATTATCGGTATTTACACTTCTTCGAATGTAATCTCTAGTGTCATGGGTCTACGGGTAAATAAAATTACCCGTGGACCCGTTAATGGGTCGACCCACTGGGACCACGGGTAATAATAGCTCAGATTGATCCTGGCCACTGCCTCTGAATTTTTGATTTATGTGCGGATCATAATTTGATTATCACTTACGTTAACGGTGAAGGGAAACATTGTGAGGAAACTTGCACAACTGAGAGAGCTCCAAACAGTTCTTGATGGTGTGTAGTCCATCAATCCGCACCTGACCAGCGTGGAGGTCTAAGTGTGCGTCCTGAGTGACGGCGCACGGGCGTCTTGCGGATTGCGGAGCGGCTTTACCGTCGATACCTGTACCCCAAGTGCGAGTTTTTTTACGTTACTACTGTAGTTGCGTCACGCCAAAAATGTATGATGATGTCACTCAGGAAGCACACTAAGGCTTAAGTGTGCGTCCTGAGTGACGGCGCACCACGCAGGCGGAATAAATTGCGATCCACTGAGCTCTCCCGTAGAAGCCAGTCGTCCCTTCAGGACTCCACAGTTACACCGATAATTCAATAAAATAATTAATTCCCTCATCAAGCTGTATCCCCCCAAGCCCCCGCCAGCAACGCCCTAAGCCGAGGTCCGAGTCCCACTAGGGGTCGCCCTTAGTGCTGCTGTTGCAGGTATTCATAATGTTTGTGTAGTATAAGTAGTTAGCTTAGATTAAGTATTTTACTTCCCCCACATTGGCTGGAAACCCTTCAGGTCTCGCCAGTAACTGCCCGGTTACGTAGAAAGGGTACGCAAGAACCATAAACAGCAATCCGAAAGAAAAAAAAAACTGATACATTTTTGTTTTTTCCATTTCAATAAGTCTACATCATCTCAAATGGAACAAGCTTCAAATAAAATGTTTACTTTGTGTAATCAATTTTAAATTGTACAAAGAAAAGTTCAATAAAATGTTCGGCAATCACTATAAATATAGTTGAGACGACAAGAAAAATATATCTTTGGTAAAAGAAAGTAAATCGGGCATGATTTTAAGCCTTAGGCCTGTTTCTTTTATTTTTGTCTGTTGGAATATGGTACATTGAGAGTAACAACATAGCATATTTTATATTCTAGAAGCTAAAACTTATTGCTAAAATTTTCCACTGATTTCCTGAAAACGTTTGTGTTTTGACTTGTCTATAATATACACCTTGAACTCCTTGCCCATTCATTGATTGAGTCATCTCCATAGGACCTACTTTTTGGAATTGTTAAATTCTCGACTATTCTTACATGCCTGAGATGGGCGGGGTTTTTTTCCCAATTGGGAAAATAAACGGGAATTTATGTGGGAAAACCCCAATAGACGGGTTTTTTCATTACCTACACGAATACAATAAAGCTGAAGAGATTTTTTGTTTGTTCAAACACGGTAATCTGTGGAACTACCAGACGGATTGTAAAACATGTTTCTGCATAAAATAGCCCCAGTCGCCAGGTAGTGTTCACTTGTAAAAGGTCCGTCAGTCCTGAATTTTGGATATGTTGTTTAGGTGTTCTAATGAAAATATCAACATGTACGCATCTAATCTAATTATTGAATAAGCTTAATTTAAAAAAAACCCGAATATTTTCCCAATCGGGTTTTTCCCGGGAATTTTCTCTCGAATTAACCCACTTTTGGGTATTTTATCGGTAAAATCCCATCACTATTATGCCTGTGCCAATTTAAAATGAAAAATATTGAATCTGATCTTTTACGTATTTTACAGCACTATCTACACAATTTTGGGTAAGTGCAATTTCGTTAGAATGTAATTTTGTCACATATTTCCGTATGGAACCAAATGATATAATTAGTTTCTGATACGTGAAAAAATTCACGGTAGTTGTACATACAACGAAATTAAAAGGAAAACTATCACAGCTAAGTAGGCTTTACAAGTTAACGAGTAATAGTCCAAAAACTTATAAAAGTAAAAATTTCGTAACAACTATCTGCAGGCCATACGAATATTTGTGCCGTATGGGAATCGAACCCAGGACCCTTAGCGCAGAACCTAATCGCTCACCCACTGCATCAAACGTGTCGTCAAAATCATCAAAATTTTTACTAATTTTAATGATGACCAATTTACACTGTGACCAAAATAAACTAACCCATAATTCATTGTTTCTAAAATGAAATCATAACATTCCATCACAAAAAGGCAGACGAGACTAAGTAAGGAAGTAAGACAAAGTTCGACAGTCACAGTTAAATCTGGTCATATTTCTCCCCTCTTCCGTTAAAATGATCCATAATTCTTTAGTTGTTAGAATTGAGGACGACTCACACAGTTATGTCTGTGGAATATTTTTTAAACATGACGAAATTATATGTTTTATGTCTTCTACTTTCATGTCGTCAACGCTTGGTGGTAGGATCTTTACGGTCCACCTGGCTAGCTACCACCCTCACATCAAAGTCTGGTGCCAAACAGTTTACTGTGTTCCGTCGTGTGTATGTGAGAGCCAGAGGGGTATAGGGGAATCCCTCTATATCTCTGTTACTTGGATTCGTGTGCTCCATCTTAGGGTCTAAAATGGAGCATATGAATCACAGTTACTGGGCAATGCCGATAATATCCCCAGGTTAGACCAGTTATCAAACTTTCGGGCTTCCGACTACCCTCAATGACTGTCATAGGTATTCGTTCGACACCCGGGAACGACGGCTTAATGTAAAATCAGAGGCAGGATAAAAAAAAAAAATTTAAAAAGGAAGAGGGTGACATTGAATTTAATCAATGAACATGTGGAATGTCTTAGTTTTGCATCAAAAGGGTGTCCAACTCAGCATGTGCATTTATTAAGGTATAATTTACTCTCAAAACTCCCACGAAATAATTTTCTTCTAAAAAATACTGTACATCTATACTAATATTATAAAGAGGTAGAATTTGTTTGTTTGTTTGTTTGTTTGTATGTAGGAGGTAATCTCCGAAATTACTCATCCGATTTCAAAAATTCTTTCACCAATAGGAAGCTACGTTATCCCTGAGTGCTATAGGCTATATTTTGGGATCAAAAAATTAGGGATCCGTAAATTAACGGGAGCGAAGCCGCGAGCAAAAGCTAGTAGAAAATATTATAGCATCCCGTCTGAGTTGGTAGGAATTGCGAGCAAAATTGCCAAAGTTTGAATGAAGGCCTACTCTTCAAGATTGTTGCGTAGAGCGGTCAGAGGTATAGCCGAGAGTGTTGCAAAATATAGGGACAAAAGGTTCACTCAGACACGCAGACATGTGTTGCTGGGGAGTTTGTTGCGCCGTTTCTACTTCACAGCATAAACACTGGGAAGCGGTGAAGGGTGGGCACTTTTGTGGGATGTCTTACATGTAACATTGACGTTCAAAAAGAACTAAGTAATTCTAGTCTATTTTGAATAAATGAGTTTTGAAGACTTTGTACAAGGCTAGAAAGGCTATATCGGGTGCAAGGGACGGGAACGATATGCGAAAAATAAAACAGCGTATTAATAATTAATAATACGAAATAAACTGAAAATTTAAAATAACAGAACATCACGCCTGTATACCCCAAAGGGTTGTTCACAGGTGAAATAAAATGAAATGATTAAACGTCGCAGCTCATTAGAGCCACCTGGCACCCGACCGGTTTATTAAGAGCATTTTGATATCTAAAGCTTATTATAGCATAAATCAGTATATCGAAGATAAAGATGCCTGGCATACAACTCCGTCCTGCACATTGCGACCCTCTGGCCCTGTCTAACTGGTTGGTTGTATGACCTAACATTATTTTTAATGTTTACCTACTTTTATTATTCTTCTTTTTAATTGACTTAAAATAACCTGTACATTATTTTATCAATTTTCATATTATTATTTTTTTACATTCAAATATTGAAATTTTTATATCCCACTACAATTTTATTTGTATAAGACTCTGCCTTAATAGTCTGATATTGTTTTATCTGTATAATTTTGATAATATCATTTTCTAAACTGTAAAGTTTGAGCATCATGCAGCAATTAATGATACACCTTTAATCATATCATATTACTGCCCATTATCTGGTAGTATGAGTCTGTCATGCTCACTTAAATGTCCTGCTGATGGTGGCGTTGTATATCCGGTCGTTGGGTTCCCTACAATATGGTTGAGCTAAGCGATGCGGATGTGCACGTCATGCTCGTGAACGGGTGCTGTCTGTCGGGACTGGTCAGCCCATAACTACTATGGCAATTCTAGAAGGCATATTTTCTTTTTCTATTTTCTACACTTATGTGAATTTATTTGTTACATTAACCTGCATTATTCTCATTCTATGTCGCACGCTACTGTAATGGAATTGTCATGAATAGTCATGATCTACTATTTTAAAAAGAGTATTCATGGAGTTTCTTGCCGGCTCTTCTCCATAGAACCTACCTTTTGGAACCGTGCACCTAGTTTTGACGTTTTAAAAGTGCCTGTAATCTGGTCTATTTGAAATAAAAAACTTTGACTTGACTTGACTTGACTTGACCCGCATCACCTCGTTGCTCGGCGTCCACTCGTTGTCAGCAAGTGGTTCACGGGTGGACGCCGCGTTATCACCAGTAAAAGTCACGTAGTCAACCAGAAGAGTCGTCGGAGGAGTCCACTCGATGGTAGCGCACGGTTCACTCGGGACTTGTGCGTTGGCAATGCGCAGCAACGCAAGGCAAGCATGCGAGCAGTGAGTTGCCACCGAGTGGTCGACTCGTCGTTGGCATACGCCCGAGACGATCCGGTGACGCTACGGAGTTGATGTAGTGAGGCACATATCCATACAAGTTCATATAAAGAATACTAAGCGCACGAGGCGAGGCGATGCGGGTTGGATGCCGGGTGGCTCTAATGAGCTGTAACCTTTATTCTGAAAGTTAAATTATTTAAAAATCACTTTTACATCGAATGAACCTTCTTAACTATTTTATTTGTTGGTTTATTTTAGGCTTTTAGCTCCGCAAACAGATTTCAACCAAGTTATATTGGTTAATAGTTCTCTATATCGAGTTACTGTTTCATTTTATTGGTTTTATTATGATATTGTTTTGGTAATGGCAGCTGAGTTTGTTATTATATTTGGCAATTTCAGAAGCATGTTAATGTTTATTTAAAATTATTTCTTTGGTTTTTATAAGGTTAATCATAAAGGAGTACTAATCCGCAGGCCACTTAAGGCGCTTCCCCCACCGAAAGTGGCGCCACTTCAGAAAAAAAACATTATTTCTGTCACCACACAACATATTGAAATTTCGTACGTACAACATTTTAGTCAAGTGTTGTAGAAATTTTCGAACACCAAATATCAACACTAGAGCTTCTGGATCCGAAGTTTTAACGATAAGTACCAAAAACGGCCGTTTTTACCATTAATTACTAAAACTTCTAACCTAGGATGTCAAGTGTTGTTTTTTGGTGTTCGAAAATTTCTACAACACTTGACTAAAATGTTGTACGTACGAAATTTCAATATGGTGTGTGTTGACAGAGATAATGCTTTTTGTCTGAAGTGGCGCCACTTTCGGTGGGGGAAGCGCCTTAAAGTATCACGGATAAATGTTTTAAAGCAAGTGTTAAAATTTCAAAATTATACAAGTTTAGTTTTAGTATACACTAAACCTGAAGCTAGTTTGTTCAGAATCACCAGGAGAATCGATTGACATAGTTTTTACACCACCTTATATTTTTTTTATTTTTTTCATAAATTTCATTTATCTTTCAATAGGTTTCTACGCATAACAGTGGACGGGAATAGACACCTTGAGGCTTGAGATTGTCCGCTCGGTCAGTTTCCGTGTATTAGACAACCTCTGCATAGCACAACTCAGGCATTTCACACTTTACTAGGGAACTTAACGCGACATAAACTAAGGTGTAACATGGCGATTTATTAAAAAAAAAAAACACAAATTCAGGCAGTTCTGATGAAAATCTTGTTGGGGTGACTCGGTTTTTGTATATACTAAAAATAAAGTTGTATAATTTTTATTTCCTTGCAAAATGACTAATTACTTTTTTAGTTTTTTCCTCTACTACATCATCTACAGCAGGGGCTTTAGATATGAATTAAAAAATGGAGCTTCTAATTCATGAGGCCAAATTATGACCTCAAATGAAAACACAGCTGATCATAGCTCAGGATAGATGGATTTCAGCGTACTTTTGATGAAATCGTTGAACAGCTATTTCTCTTAAACTATTGACTTTTGGGAAAAGTTGTAGAACAAAAGTTATTCATTATTATGGGTACTTTAACACCCTTTCAGACCAGTACGCTCTTTCTGACTAACCTTGTATAGTTATAGCTTATGACGCAATATGCTTTACTATATAGCGAAATAGTACAGTGTAGTCTGAATTACCCTTTGAAAATAAAGACATACAAAACAAACGAACGAAGAAAAATAAAACAATTAGAGACACCTGCGGCCCAATGCTCCTAAAATAAATTGCTGCCAAACGCAATCGAACCACAAACGTCAGTCAGTTTTTGTTTTCGAAAATTTTCAAAATGATTGATTTTGTTTTTTGTGCCAAACAATTTGATAGCTTTTGAAATTGAGAACTGTCTGAATTAACGGTTCGGCCTTGGTTCGGTTGTGATTTATCAAGATTTATTTTAGGAGAATTAGGCCCCTGTTTCATAAATCCTTTGGCCGACTAGCCGAGTAGTCGGTTGTAAAGAGGCCGACTAGTCGGCCGACTAATCGGCCAAGCCGATTATATCGGGGGTATTCGACAATTTCTGTGACGCTTTGTTTACAGCTTATTCGCGCACAAGTCGCAACCGCCGCCTGCGAGTCGGATCATGTTTTGTTTACTTCGCATTGTTTCTTTTTAGGGTTCCTTAGCCAAAGGGTAAAACGGGACCCTATTACTAAGACTCCGCTGTCACCAGGCTGTATCTCATGAACCGTGATAGTTAGACAGTTTAAATTTTCACAGATGATGTCTTTTTGCTGCCGCTATAACAAAAAATACTAAAAAACAGAATCAAATAAATATTTAAGAGGACTCCCATACATCAAACGAGTTTTTTTTCCCGTTTTTATAAATAATGGTACGGAACCCTTCGTGCCTAAGTCCGACTCGCACTTGGCCGGTTTTTTAATTAATGTTATTCCTCCCATGTACATTTCATTGAGAAATACATACAAAATAAGAAGCCGGATAGTCGGCGCTCTTTGCCGAATAGTCGCCGACTACAAAAGTGGCCGGATAGTCGGCTTTACCGACTTGTCGGAACGTCACTACTCACAATGCTTCTGACATACTGATAGTATATTCTTCCACTCATCCGCAAACAGATCACAATTCAGACATACATTTATTTATTTATTACTTACACTCACTATTGTTGGGCCACAAAAGGAAAGAATGAAAGGCAATTGCATGCAGCTGAGATGAGAATACTAATGCATGTGTGGTGTCAGGCGAATGGATAGAATTAGAAATGAGTACGTAAGAGGAAGTCTGAAAGCGTCGCCGATGACTGAGAAATTGTGTGTAAACCGGTTATCATGGTATGCGCATGTGATGCAGAAGAATGTGGAACATGTCGTGACTCGTGAGGAAAGTTTTGAGTATGAATGTGGATGGTTATAAGAGTAGAGGAAGACCAAAGAAACGATGAAAGGATATGGGCAGGAGGATGATGATGATGACTTACAATTACACTAGATAACAGTAGATTATAAAATTGTATCAAACTTGAAGGCTCATTTATTCAAAATAGTCTATACCCTTTTCACTGTAAGTTGATTAATATTAAAAAAAAACACAACATGGATAATAATGTATTTTACGGTTTTTGATGATGTCATTTACGTTTTTTCGATTGCAGTCTCATTACGGTTACAATTTACGAAATGACCGAGCTGACAGGATACATCTTTGGGTGAACGGAGTTTAGAATTACTAAGTTCTTTTTGAACGTCAATTTTACATATAAGACAGCCCCTCAAAAGCGCGGGTTAGGGGGAATCTCGCCTCTCGTCCGCGGCCCAAATTACACGCAGTAGAAACCGTAGTGGAAAAGTTGGCAGAATGTATGGGCCAGAATACCACGGAAAAAAAGTATCGTAGTTAAATCGACCCGTTCGGATTTAATTTCATTAAAGTGAAAAAAAGGTGCGAAATAAAACGTAAGTATCAAAATATGGGGTATTCCTCGAAGCTTGCGAAGTTAATTAAGCACCTAGCTCCTGTTCATTTCTGCTTTCCTGGTAGTTTTAATAAATAAACAATTAGGACAGTTGAATTTTAAAACGTCTATCAATATCATTTATTACGATATCCTTTCATGCTCTTCTCCATGTTTCATCGTTGGTGCGCTTCGAGAAATACTCCATATTTTAATACTTACGTTTCATTTCGCACCTTTTTTTTAATTTTAATGAAATTAAATCCCAATAGGTCGATTTAACTACCATACTTTTTTCCCATGGTATTCTGGCCCACGCATTCGGCCAACTTTTCCACTACTGTTCCTACTCCGTGTAATTTAGGCCACGGACGAGAGGCGAGTTTCCCCCTAAGCCAAAAGCGCCCGCCTTTCATTCTTCATTATTCGTATGTTATACCAAGTACAAATAAAGAGAGCATTTAAAATAATAAGCAACATTCATCACGCATCCCTCTCGCAGTACTCCAGGCATTTCAACAAAATCACCCTCCATTCATCCGCAAACACATCACAATTCCAGAGTCTAGTTTCCTGATTCAGAATGATTCGATTAGTCAGTTGTCGAACGCTCTGATAAGCTGTCTCTTTTTCTCTCACTACGAGAATAATAGACGGAACGAGATAGCAAACCGAGTCAGGCGACAACTGCTTATCGAAAAGGTTCCGAGTCTGGGAGTTTAAAGCAGTGGAAGCGGTTGTATGCTTGCCTTTCACGTAGGACTGTCTTAAGGTATGAGTTCGTAGCCGCCTGCACACAGCAGCAGCAGAAGACGTGTCGTTGCTAAACTGGCAACACTAACAAGATGGACGCATCATTCCCTATGACAATTACAAACTGAACAATTCATTGAGTAATTAAATTAGACGATATCTGAATGAGGAGCTCGTGGCTAAATAATTACAGCCGCATAGACCGATCTTCCAGGTTAAGCCACGCTTGCCGAGGTTGGTTTGTGGATGGGTGACCATTTAACATAGCGAGTTTCCTCCGTGCCTCGGAAAGCACGTAAATCCGTTGGTCCCGGCTGTCATTTGTAGATCTTTGACAGTCGTTACTGTTGGTCAGAAGAAAGAAAGAAAGAAAGAAAGAAAAAATATTTATTTTGGACTCACACAGACAGTTACAAAATCAATTTAAGTATAAAAAACAAAAACAAATAAAAAAATAAAAAACTACCTGCACGGCCAAAAAGGCTCCTATCTCAGCATAATGCTGCGACATTTAAAAAAAGAAAAAAAAGAAGCCAGAAAGTCTGACAACCAGTCTTACCAAGAGTATCGTATTACCCAGTTACTGGGTTGTGGAGGTCTGATAGGCAGTCGCTCCATGTAAAATACTGATATTCAGCTGCATCCGGTTCGACTGGAAGCCGACCCCAACATAGTTTGGAAAAGGCTAGGCAGATGATGATCTGAATGTGCTACTTAAACGTGAAATGTGATCCCATCCTGTTTTGTTTTTAGCCCCGCGGCATTTTTACAGGATAATTTTTTGTACAAGATACGAAAATAAAGAAACGGTATTTTTGTTTTAAGGGCGTGTCAATTTTGAAATGTTATCAACTGTCGCCAAATTGCAAACGAACCACAACCGTCTGTCAGTTATCGTTTACGAATACCGTCAAAATGTTTGGTTTTGTTTTTTTGTTAAACGGTTCAGTTTAGGTTCGGTTGCGATTGATCAACGTTTCTATTAGTAAAATAATCTCTCTGACGGTATAACTGTTGGAATTCTAACATTAAACCACATCATTAACTCTTCTGTTGCTTTGCCGCAATGCGAAAAAAGAGTATAATATTTTAAATTATAAGTCAAAAAATTAACAAGTGTTATTTAGCTAGCTAAGCACCCACGCTAACCAAAGTAAAATATTTCCCCGAAAATAATTTTTACTTAAAACATAAAAGCGAAAGTTATGAATGTAAATAGAACCTCGCAAAGGGTGAAAACTACCCTAATTAAAAATAAAATATGACCAAAAACAACTTTTTCAACTATATCACTCAATTTGGAGGTCTTATTTCCCCCTAAAAGAGAAAGAGATAGAATTATACAAGTCTAATAAAGCCATCCTCTTCCCCCATTCTAATTTTTCGAAAAAACGGGGTAAACAGCCAACGCGACAGCTTTATTTTAAATTCAAATTAAACCTATTTGTACGCAACAGATATGAAGGGAATAAAAATCGGCCAAGTGCGAGTCATGCCCACGCGCTGTGGGTTCCGTAACAGGCTACTAATAGTAGAGCAATATTTTTGTTTAGTATACAGGCTGTAAGGGTAAACACCGTTATCCTTGAAACCAGTGGTTTGGTATAATTTATAGAACGTAAAGTCAATGAAAAATAACAAACTTTTTTTTTACAAAATTTTCATTTTTACTCAAAAGCATTTCACCCTATGCGCGGGGGCTACAAGCTACGGGAGGGGGCGCGGAGAACTTGCCGCGTGGCCCGACGCACGGCCCCGTACAGTTTGCTACCCCAGTCAATCAGCTGTCTCGTTAGCGAGTGTGTGTACGCCGCGACGTAGCGCCACCGCGCCGCTCATTTCTCGCGCGTATATTTATTTTTTTACTCGTTCCTATATTTTTATATTTAAGTCAACTACCCATGGTTTGAGTGATAACGGTGTTTACCCTTACATGCTGTATTTTGTTGTTAAACAATTCATACTATAAATTGTTTATAGTTAATGGAATTTTACTTCCCTTCCATTGGCTACAGGCCCTTCAGGTCTCGCGAATAACTTCCCGGTTAAGGTACTATTCCGAATAGAGCTGGCAACTGCAACTGTCGACAGCACGTGCAGCGGCTAGAGGTGACGCTGGTGTGGTGAGTGTCGTGTGTGGTGCGACTTCATGCAGTCGCTGCATGTGCTGTCAACACTTGCCGTTGGCAGCTCAGTTCGGAATAGTACCTTTACGTAGAAACAGCCCGCAAGGACCATCTACAAGCCGTGAAAAAGAAAAAAAGGATAGAAGGAATTTTACTGTCGTTATTTACACATTTTGTTTGTGTTTTTTTTTTTTTAATTTAGGGTTGGGGTTGTCTATACTAATTGTTGCAACACTACAGTCCGTTTTTTAATCTCGGAGACTAAATTGACAGGCACAAATGTCAATCTTACCAAATTTAGGAACATTATTTTCAAAGAAGAAGGGTCACGGCCCATAGGAAATTTACCCAGGCCCGACACAAAAGGAACTTATCTCAGTTATTTTGTTATATTAAATATAACAGAAATAAATTAACACTATTCTGAATATCAGTGGCTAACTCCTATATATTGCCATTTGATTTTGTTCAGACAAAATATTTCAAAATTCTTTTTATTAACGAATAGTAATAATGGTTTTATTTTTGTTTCACAAACGGCACTGAAATAGAGTTATTATTATTGATAAGCTCAAACTCGGTGTGTTTAGTACCTAACCACCAAAATATTCCACTATCTAGCCAGCTTCTTAATTATACCGTAATCTCTAATCTGCAATAGATCACCGATTAAGACGATTTTAATGAACTATAACTCGATTGTTATACTAGAAGTTTAAAAATTACATAATCCAGCTCCATCACCGGGTCACCTGGATAATTCCATAACTATTGTATCGTCATTAAGGTTTTGTAGGTATATAGGTATTAAAAAAATGTATATCGCCTGAACAAAAACATAGCGCAATTTTTTGATGTTAGCCATTGATTTCGAAAATAAAAAATATATATTTTAGCAATGCGTAAAATAAAATAAAAACTGAGATATGTATCTTTCGTGTCGGGGCTGGGTCACAAATGACCGTTCTTCTTTGATGTTTCGTGCCTGTCAATTCAGTCTCCGGGATTAAAAAACGAACTTTACAATTGTTCCTTTAATAAGATTTTAATAATCTTGTAGTGTCTGTAATGTCATCTACACTATCCTCCGTCTAATAAATACAATAGTATAATGCCTTTATTTTATATTTGTAACGTCAGTAGTTGAAATAAAACCGGCACAAAATCACAAAAAAAATGACAATCGTTTTTTTTTGTTTTTCCTATTTTATGTCACAACTGAATAATCTGTGACTGACTGGCTACCTGTTACTGTCATTGTGATTGTGACTTGTGACAGACGTACAGAAATTGTAAGCTCAGTATTAGGGTCTCGTAAAAGGTACGGAACCCTAAAAAGAAAAGAAAAAACAATTCTTTATTCAAATCACGGGCGCAAATTTACATAATACCCAACATATTAACGGGCGTTTTAAACAAACAACTTTTCAGTTTTTATTGTGAGGCTAATGTCAAAATATGACGCGAAATTTGAATGGCGGTGGGATTTACAGCTCAATTTCAGAACGGCTTTTAAATTGTATAATTTGGTAATACGCGGCTTGGGATTCTCTTGACAAATATTTTTTTTTTTTTACTTAGAGGTTTTTGTTTTATGTCTTTAATTTTAATAACATGGTTTCGGAAAAATCTGTTTTTTTTTTTCGGATAATCGATTTTCAAATTGACTTACCGAAGGCTTTGGGTCAACATTCATTAAAACTTCTTGTGCTGACAAGTCCTGCGCTTGCTAGTCCAACTAAACGTCTAAGGGCCGATTTTTCAATCGTCAGATAAATTTTATCCAAGGAATAAATATGACGGTTTGAAATATTTTCTATACAAAAGCTGTCAAAACGTCAAACTTATTCCCCAGATAAAAGTTATCTGTCGATTGAAAAATCAGCCCTAAGCAAATTATAATCTAAATCATGATATCGAATGACAGATGAAAATTATTTCTATAATTATCTTTTATAGGTATTATACGTAAGAGTGTATATTGAACTACAAAATATTATAAAATTTTCAAAACACAAATTGTAATCTAAATTTTGCCCTCTATGGTGTAATTGACATTAAAACAAACCGGCCCAGTGCAAGTCGGACTCGCGCACGAAGGGTTCCGTACCATTATCTATAAAAACGGCAAAAAAAAACACGTTTGTCGTATGCCCCCTTAAATATTTATTTTATTCTGTTTTTTAATATTTGTTGTCATATCTGCAACAGAAATGCATCATGTGTGAAAATTTCAACTGTCTAACTATCACGGTTCATGAGATACAGCCTGGTGACAGACGGACAGATGGACAGACGGACAGCGGAGTCTCAGTAATATGGTCCCGTTTCACCCTTTGGGTAGGTACGGAACCCTAAAAAGCAGCATCAACTTTAATTTCCTTGTTTGGCCTTTTTTATTTTTATTATCTTACTTGGGCGCGTTTGATCTGTATAGCATATATGTATAGCACCTGATGGTGCACACGAATCCAAGAAACATAGATATACAGGCTGTAAACGAATCGGTGTAATTCCTTCATGCCGCGTGATCTACTGTAGGCTTAGCACGAATATTTTGACGTATAGTAACGTAAACGTAACGTTAATGTGAGTGAATTTTAAATCGAAAATACAACTATTCTATATATAGCATTTTAGTTTAAATTTATGCGACAACCACAATTTGTATCATACATAGATATGAATAAAGTTTTCAATTTGAATTAATATTATGTGCGAAACGAGTATTTTCAATTCAAAATTCACTCGCGTTAACGTTACGTTTACGTTACCATACGTCACAACATTCGTGCTAGGCCTGCTGATGACACAAATTTTCCGAGTTTTTTTTTCACATTAAGAATAAAAAAAATTCAGCAAAATAGATTTTAGCGGCCCGAGATAAATGAATGCACGGAGCGATATTGCGCTAGTCGTCATGCTATCGCTGTAATGTCGTGCTTTCATTCTTCTTTCTTTCAATTATGCGCATCATCGAAATTTTCTATCACAACAAAATAATGATATTTTTCATAAAAACTTTTTTTGCTTATTTTTTTGAATCCTTATTTTGGATGTTTATTTTTTTTAATCCTTAATTTCCTTATTTTTTTTTGAATCCTTATTTTTTTTGGATACGATCACTGAACCCTATGGCTAGAAAAGAAAGATTTTTTTATTTTTAACTAGCTGTGCCCGCGACTCCGTCCGCGTGGAAGTCGGAAAACAACATTGTGTCGCAGCAACTAAATAATCTATTTATTATAATAATAGACAAAGGTGTCCCACTAAGACACTTACATCTTTTGAACCATTTCTTTATGTCGAGTTTCAGCTCCTCTTGATTGACCGTAAATATTCATAAAACCGTAATACTAAAAACGTGTTGCTTATTTCTATACATTTCCTTGCTAAAATGGATTATAATTGAATACTTTTATTGAAGATGTAACAAAACCATATCGCGATACAAAAATAGTTACAACGCCGTCTTGTTACAATCTGCGAACTAAATTATGATTTCATTCGAGGTGTGGTAGGTATAGAAAAGAACTTTAAATATTAAAAAAAAAACGTATAGAAGACTTCATTTAATTTTAATAAGTTATAAATAGGTAGGTACTGCTTTCAAAAAGTCTGATCTGGAAATCGAACCAACACAAACGCGAAAAAACATCATCTATATTTTTATTTCACCAATCGATATGATCGCTCCAATAAACATAGTGCCTGAAATTGATGGAAGACCATAAAACTAACATTAAGTACCTACCTAACTTAGGTACATTTCAATTCAAACACTTATTTGTTGTTACTTCTTATTTCTTGCACTTCCTTCAATTTAAGACAGTGTGTTTGTTGGAGAGATTTGATCCTTATTATTGACCTTATAGATATCAATCAACAGGGGCCATAATATAATACCGGATGGTACATAAAGCTTTGTCAGTTCGATTCCCGGTTCAGGCAAAAAAATCAGTAAAAGATAATTTCTTACTTTAAAAAAAAGTGAAATGAAGTTTCCTTTGAGTGAAATTTGCTATTTTTAATATTTAAAGTACTTTCCCTCTATGGCCACGTCTTTGGAACATTACCTAAAGCTTAAAAAAACTCAATTAAATAAACTTAATAAAACGACGGCGACAGGCTTTGAATAGTTCTGACAATAATGAACAAAATAAAATAAAATGTAGAAAAACATTCCAAAAAGTACATTGAGTAGATAGAATGATTACGAAATACTAAATTTCAACGAAAGCACTTAGTGAGCCCTTTCCTTGCAAATAATCATGGCCACCGATTTCAATTTCAATTTGGACCTTATTTTCGGCATCAGCATTCCCAAAAAGTATGAACATTCAATGAACAAAAATCCTACTATTAGTCCACATCATGAATTAATTTTAATGTGAACAACAATAAGAAATTGACCTAATACATTCTAAATAACAATATCTTCGTTTTTATTTTTGTAAAAGCTTAGTTCCTTCTTCATAAGGATAGCATTTCATTAGACCTTTCGTAGACTGAGAATAGGTACCAATTCAACAATGAATATTAGGTAATTTGTGGATTTATTCGTAGTAAAATATTTCCTCGCAACTTTATTTGATACACGTAACGCCATCTATTGAAAATAAACTAATACATGCTAAGTTCTTCTAGAAAACTTAAAATCGCATAACTTTTGATTTCGTGAACCGATTGCGATGAAACAAAAACCATATGTTACTTTGAGATAAGCACAATATATGTTTATAAAAGTCAACAGCATTGGGTCAGTTGTTTTTACGTGATGCTTGAACAAACAAACAGATAAACAGATAAACAGACAAACAGACAAACCAACAAACAGAAGAAACAAAATACAAAAATGTTAAAAATGGGTTCTTTTGGTTATTTTTTAACACCCCAACCATGTTTTTTCAAAATATTTGATATGTACAGATACGCAAAGTCTACAGATTTGATAAATGTATAGAAGATATTGATTATTTGCATATCTTTTGAATGCGTGAACCGATTGCGATGAAACAAAAAAAATATGTTACTTGGAGATAAGCACAATATATGTTTATAAAAGTCAACAGCATTGGGTCAGCTCTTTTTACGTGAGGCTTGCATAAACATGCAAACATATGTTTAATCTTTACTTCCCTAGATGGCGTTGGCGTCGAATTAGATCGCGCTATGGTTTCGTTACCGCGCGATTCATAAGTTCTAGACAAAAATTTCGTAGTTACTTCTAAACCACGATTTTATTATATGTATAGATTAATCTAGATCCCGTGCGGGTTCCATCTACACCAGTAGGAGATCATGTGTGGTTTTAAGGAATTACACGAATTCGTTTATTCCCTGTATGTATGTATTAGGGACTCCCCTATACCCCTCTGGCTCACAATCACGTGTACGCAAACCTAAACTTTTTCGCATCAATTCAGCTTTCGCAGATTTAAAACCGTAAAAGTCCGGTAACGATATTCGTCACATTTAGGCACCAAACGGCACCGTTTTCTTCGCAAAAAAAGATGCAAAACATAGAATTAGAAAATCAAATAACGGTCTGTGATAGCTTCCGTGTCTGGAAAATCTATAGAGCGCACTTCAGAAAGTATTTCTTCGTTTATTAATTTTAAATACTTTTTATAAAATTACATCTATACTAATATTATAAAGAGGTAAAATTTGTTTTGTTTGTATGTAGGAGGTAATCTCCGAAACTATTCATCCGATTAAAAAAAAAACACCAATAGGAACCTACGTTATTCCTTAGTGCTATAAACTATATTATTGTCAAAAAATTAGGGATCCGTAAAATTTCCGGCTGATTGGAGGCGTCGTGCGTCGGGTTGTTGAGCTCCCTAAAATAAGGTTGAGCTACACGATGGCTGATGCATGCGTGCCGTCAGTTGGGACAGGTCAACTCAAACCTGCTATGCGTCATTCCTCAAAATACCATTCCAGATATTGCTCTGCGTTGTTACACTCGCATAATTTTATTTCACAATGTATGGATTACGTAAAATGGTCCGCAAAGACCATCTACCTACACCTCTAAAAAACCTCTTTCTTGTGTAGACTTCTTTACGCTGTCGCATTCATACTTCATGGTACTACCCTTCGAACTGGCACCTGACATCAGGTCTTTTTGCACCTCCGTTCGGCCTCCGGTCCCCAAAATTGGAAAATCGGACTTCGAATAGAATCTGTCTGTCGATACGTCCATCTGTTATCATCGTGATCTTATCCAATATGTATGCGTTCAGTCCGATATAAGAGCAAAAGAAAAATATACTTCATCCGATCGAGATTAGGGGTATTTTTATTTCTTTCCTTCTCAGGCTATACTAGATTATTACAATTACGTCTAATACAAATTAATGTTATTTACAGGGTGTAAACGAATTCGTGTAATTCCTTCAAACCGCGTGATCTACTGGTGACACAGATTAACCCAAAAAGGGAATTTTTGAAAATCAACTGAAAAAAATTCAAAATAAAATCTTAGTTTTCTATTTCTGAGTCATTTTATAGCCCCGAATAAACTTACTGCAAAGAGCGATATCGCGTTAGTCGTACCCGCCAGCCACGTCGCCATGCTTTAATTCATTCTGCGTAACATCGAAATGTTCAATCTCATAAAGTTATTTCATTGTAAAAAAAAACTGATTCTTTATTAGGTGGTTTAGAACTTTAGATAAGATCACTTACCCCTACTAGAAAATAAAAGATTTTTATTTTTTATTTTTAATCAGGCTAATTCCCTTGCGGGGCCAATCTACACCAGTAGTAGATCATGTGGTTTTTTGAATTCGTTTACAAGCTGTATAATAAAATCGTAACGAAGCAAAAACTGTACATTGAAAAGAGTTGAAAAAAAAATGCTACGTGTACTAGAAACGATACTAATGCCGAAACAGAAGTTTTTAGAATTTCTGTCTCTTTGTATGTTTGAGCTTCATGACAATACTACTGAACAGATAGATAGATGGATATACTTTATTGTACACTAAAAGAAATAAAACAGAAGGAATACACTTAATTAAAACAGAAAAAATGGCGGTCTTATCGCTTAAAGCAATTTCTTCCTTTACTTGTTGGCAAAAATGACCATTAAAGAGCGGGCCAGGTTATAACCTGGCCTGCTCTTTAATGAACATTTTTGCCCTTACCCTATTTACCTTATACAGCGTGTCCCAGAAAGTAGTGTCAAGCAGAAGTCCAGAGGTAGAACAGCCTTTGAGGTACCCAAATCACCCCCATGTATGTTCCGCGATTTTTTGTAGTTTTCGAGTTATGAATGTTTTTCATGTTTTTAATCAAACTCTGACTATAACCACATTATTGATCATAGTGACGTGAATAGTTGAGATACATGAGTATTTTTTTTTTCTAAATGAGCTGATTAGTGACCCTTTCGAATGCATAAACATTTGTAACCATAGATGTAACGAATGCGTTACAAAAAAATATTGAATTCTCATAAAGTTAAAATCCTGCATGTTTCCTAAATCTTTGTGGGTGATTTAAAAATAAATCTCCCTAAACTTTTTTCGTCAGATGTATTTTAAAAACTTATCCATTTTATCAGCTATTTACCCTGTAAATTTCACCGAGCTATCTCTACGACATCACAATAAAAATTTAATTCAAAGCATACAATATCGAAAATTCGAGTTGTAAAAGGGTGAATGAAAAATTGATTAAAACTAACTAATAATGTCTTTTTAGTAACCCTCGACGTAAAAAGAGGGGTGTTATAAGTTCAACGTGTGTGTCTGTGTGTCTGTCTGTGGCATCGTAGCTCCTAAACGGATTTAGATTTAGTTTTTTCTTTTGTTTGAAAGGTGACTTTATTGAGAGTGTTCTTAGCTATGATTCAAGAAAATCTGTTCAGCCGTTTGAAGATCATCTGCTCTTTTCTGGTTGTCGAAGGGATATGAGCAACATCTACTGGTCTGATTGTTTCGAAATTTACTATTCTGTGACTTCAATGATATTAATGACATGTGACAAGAAGGAGGTCATTACAACTTATCATAAACTTAAAGAATCAATAGGCACACAATACCTCTACGGTAAATTGGGTGTCATGCTGTTTCAAATGATGCTTGAGTATCAGGTCAAGGTTACCATGTTATTGTAATATCATTGAAGTCACAGGATAGTAAATTTCGAATCGATCAGACCAGTAGAAGTTGCACATATCCCTTCAACAACTAGAAAAGAGCTGATGATCTTCAAACGGCTGAACAGATTTTCTTGAATCATAGCTAAGAACACTCTCAATAAAGTCACCTTTCAAACAAAAGAAAAAACTAAATCTAAATCCGTTTAGGAGCTACGATGCCACAGACAGACACACAGACACACACGTTGAACTTATAACACCCCTCTTTTTACGTCGAGGGTTACTAAAAAGACATTATTAGTTAGTTTTAATCAATTTTTCATTCACCCTATTACAACTAGAATTTTCGATATTGTATGCTTTGAATTCAATTTTTATTGTGATATCGTAGAGATAGCTCGATGAAATTTACAGAGTAAGAAGCTGATAAAATGGATAAGTTTTTAAAATGCATCTGACGAAAAAAGTTTAGGGAGATTTATTTTTAAATCACCCACCAAGATTTAGGAAACATGCAGGATTTTAACTTTATGAGAATTACAATTTTTTTGTAACGCATTCGTTACATCTATGGTTACAAATGTTTATGCATTCGAAAGGGTCACTAATCAGCTCATTTAGAAAAAAAAATTACTCATGTATCTCAACTATTCACGTCACTATGATTAAAAATGTCGTTATAGTCAGAGTTTGATTAAAAAACATGAAAAACATTCATAACTCGAAAACTACAAAAAATCGCGGAACATACATGGGGGTGATTTGGGTACCTCAAAGGATGTTCTACCTCTGGACTTCCGCTTGACACTACTTTCTGGGACACGCTGTATATATACCTTTTATATATGTTCGCAATTGCGCATACCGATGACTTTTACGCCATAATGCGCAAAAAAATAAATTACATTTTGACAAGAGCGCGGTCTAGTTCTAGCGGCATCCTAAGTATGTTAACAGAAAAGTACGACGCACCTTGGTTGTCGCACGCTGTGGCTGTGCTGGTTAGAAGACCGCACGGATAGCCTTGTTGTTTTTTCTTTTTAATTCTTATTCTTATTCTTTATTGTACACAAGAAAATTACAGTAAAACATTACAATTAAGTGAAGTCATGTACAAAGGCGAGCTTAACTCAAAAATGAGTTTTCTACCAGCAAACCTTTGAGTGATAGAGAGAGATTGATAGTGTGGCTGAGGGCAAACTCGAGTGTACAACTGTCCTATTTACATTACTTATTAAAATTTATGCCATAACATAAAATATAATATACCTAAATAAATATACAACATGAAAATATATATGAATAAATATATAATATGAAAATATATACTATAATAAACCTACATACATCTTTTTAATGTTTATTTTTTGTTATTATCTGTTTTTGTTTACTAACATAGTTTTAAGAACAATGTTACTAACAATTGGGCCTGGTTGCCATAAATAAACAAATATTTAATTTCATTTAAATATCTTTCCAACAGTTTTTTTTTTGGTTTAGTTTATATTTTATTTCATTTATGTGCGTCATGTCGGCGCAAAAAAACATTTTGTTTCTTCCTAGTCCGACCAGTTATAGGCTCAGGAGGGTGACGCGCCTCTCAGGAGGACGTGAGGCCAATTCGTCCACCAGGAGCTGGCAGACCGATACCGGATTGCGGTGCATGCAAGTAGTGAACTTTGTGATCCCGGCCATAGGTCACAAGGAGGAACATCTTCGGGTTTTTAGCCGGTAAGAGTAACCGTTCACCTTCCCTAGAATGGAGAGTATCCATGAAGTGTGTCGGGTATCACTGCAAGGGTACCAACTGAAAATCAGCGCTGGGTGTTTGACGCCCAGCGTATGCTGAGTTGGTGTCCCTATCGGCATGGGCATGCTCGACGGCATAACATGTGTACCTATGTTTTTTTTTTTGTTATTATTTTTTATGCTGTCATTATGTTCTTGGCTGAATAAGGGCTCATTCACACGGGTTCCGTCTTTCACGATTCGTCATAAAACACGATACGTCATGACGGATGGACGTTCACATTGCATACGGAATCGTGTTTTATCACGATTCGGAAAAATATCCGAATTGATGTTCACATTGGTTTCGTGATTCTTAGTCTTGGATGAACCATCGAACACGATGGATCCGTCACAAAAAAATCACGATTCGTGTTTTTTAACGAACGTGTTTTTAAAAAGACGATACGTGATTTAAGACGTGTCCGACATTTTTCACGATTCGTTATGCGTGTGAACACGGGCATTTAAAAAGAATAGTCGCAGTCAAAAAAAAAACAAATCGTGAAAAAAGACGATTCGTCAAAAAAAATCGAATCGTCTTCGTGTAAATGAGCCGTAAAATTTATTTTCCTTCCTTTTTTTTCTTTCATGAGGATTTTCCCACCATAAAAAAGGCATTGTGCACACAACAGACTTGTACTAAGTCTGCAGTCTTGACACAATTCCTTGCTTATAAACCAGGCGAAAAAATCTCCAAAAAAAATGAAACCTCCTTGACAATTTGAATTGTACTCTAACAAAAAGTCCGGCTCGCACTTGACAGGATCTTCATAAAAAACTGAGCCAATTTAAACTTTCCTTTGTAATTCTGAAGGTCGCTGAGAGCATTGTTTTCTTTAGAAATGCAGCCTATTCGAGATAATTAAGTCGTTCCCTTTATTTTCTAATTTTGAAGTACCTAGATAAAAGAAAAATAGTGAAGCTGCTTGTTATATACTGCACAAGTTTTGAAGTAACTCAAAGTTCATAAAGGGTTAGGAGGTGACCTTATTTTGAGGAATAGTGCCCTATTTCTGAATTTAAAAAGTATTCCCCGAAGGGTTGGGCAGATGTGTATACACTTTCATTTCGCCGTTATGTTTAAGTTCCATGTAATATGGGTCGAGCCTATTGACATCAGCCAGGTACAAATCCAGACTCTGCGCTGCTACTAAGAAATTCCACACGGAAAACACAATTTGTCTGACCTGGGGATTGCACCCAAGAACTTACTCTTGCGCTTGCGACAGTAGACCAACGTGGCAGTCTATCACCCCACGGTGTTCCTTCTTCTGACCCTTGGCTGATGCCGTGGTGGCCTTGCCCCACGTCCTCCTGAGAGGCGCGCACGGAACACAGCGCGCCGCCTTCTTGGGCCTGTTACTAGTCGGGCGACGGTTCCCCTAACCCGCCGCCCGCAGGCCACACATTACGGTGGCCGGAGATAGTCGCGCGCCCTCCGGAGCCCGTTGCGTCTAGCGCGGAAAGGGAGAGTGGCAGCTGCCTCTCTCTCCCTCTCCGCTCCCTCTTTAGTCACCATCACCTCCTCGCAAAAGGAGAGAAGGAGGCGACGGCTTCCCACGCACTCTCGCTCCCGACCATGGACAGAACCACGGCCGGAAGCGAGAGGTCACCACCGACTGCCGCGACTAGTTCGCCAGTTAGACACGCTTGCAGCGTGTGCAGCGCCGTGTCCTCAGGGCAGTCGACGTAGTGGTGACAACCGTGCGTCTGCTCCCGGCCTATGCGACACAGGCACCATGTCCCGAGAGTACCTGCGTCAGCCGGAAGCTGAGGGCACCGTGACGTCTCTCCAGCCACTATGGAACTTCGACACCCAAGGAGGATGGGCGTTTTGGTACTCATGTCCAATCAAAATGAGTTTACCATCGTTGGATAGTTCTTTTCAAGAGTACAAAAAATTACTACGGCAACAAACCCGTATCAATTGTCCGTTTTGAAATATAGTCTTCAGAAGATACTGGATATTCAGTTCGAAATAGAATTTAAAAAAATCATATCGCCGGTTTCGCTTGACCGATTTTGATGATATTTGCACAGATTTTGAGCTAAATAAAATTCAGTTAACGGATGAAAATCACAACAAAATCGGTTTAGTATTTTTTCAGTTAAAAATTAATACACTTTCAAGCAAGATTACTTCGATCGGACAGCGAATCGGGACTAGTGCCATGGTTATTCATAATCTACACAAAAATACCTTTCCAACGGTGTAACAATCATTCCGATTGGAGCCAGTACCAGACTCCATACATTTGTGCCCATCATCCTTTGGGGCACCCCGACACGGATAGGTTAGACCCCAGAGTCGAAGTTCCATAATTGTCGGAGTAGCGTAATGTTGGAGTTCCATAATATCGAAGTAAAATCTGGTCGTAGAACGAGGGCTTATAAATAGACTCGTAGGCTAATTTTACTTGTGATAGCTACTAACGTATGGAAGTTTCTACTATGCAAAGCTGGTCTTAGGTCTCTAAAGGTCTTTGCTTCATTATTGCTAAAGATACAAGAATCTAAATATTTAACCAATAATGTTCGGTAAAGCATAGGAAGCGGCCATTAGTGCGTGTAATTTTATCAGTACCCAAATTGCAATTTCAATGACAATAAAGGATTTTCTAATAGCCCTTGCGATCCGTAATAGAGATATGAAAATGATAGTGAGCGTTATATTATTACCAGGCATGGCAAAATTTGCAAAAGAAAAACAGGCACATGGGACTTTTCAACTTTATCTCTAGCGTTGGTAATGCATTAGAAATCCACTTAGGATTATGGTGTATATAGGCAGCGGTAATTACTTACGATCAGATTCATCGACACGATTGACAAACGATTACATTAAAAAAAATGGTTTGACACGTAGCTGGACCCAACAAAATGCCTTGAAGGACACCTTCGTTTGTTGCGAATTAGTGATGGTAATCTTCATATTTTGTTGACCAAGATTTTGGATTAGGATCAATGCTTCCCATCTCTTGACATTCCTTTTCATATTATATAGGGCAAACCCGCAATCGCAGGAACGCCCAATAGATTATTTAATCTTCAAAGAAAATGAGAATCAAAGTGTAAATTCAAATCTTGACACAGATTAATAAATAGAAAAGCATTTCTTTGGAATTTTGATTCAAGAATCCATCTTTAATATTTTTATTTTACTCATATCATTTGGATTAATTTTTTGGGTCCCGTACGCAAAGAGTGCCAACGGGGCCCTATTACTAAGGCTGCACCATCTGTCTGTCCGTCTGTCTGTCACAGGGTTGTATATTTTTAAACGTATAGGTAGCCAGTTATTAACAGAATATGTGTTACTATGGCCGCTGTCATGGCAAATAATAAAAAGTCTAAATCTAAAGCTCCCTCTCGCTCACAGAGAAGCAAAGAGAAACGGAAGAAACCTCGAAAAATATGCCGTTTTTCAACGTTTTTTATTCCTACTCTATCTTTAAAACGATAACGCTTACAACCGTGAAACTTGGTATGATTATAGTACATACTTTAAACAGGGCATAAGCGAATTCGTGTAATTCCTTCAAACCACGTGATCTATTACTGGTATAGATTAACCCCGCATGGGTGTTAGATTGATTAAAAATAAAAATGAACTTTTTCCCAAATATTTTATTATGTGATAGAATATTTCGATGCCATGCATAAATGAACGAAGGAACAGCGACACAGCTAACGGGTACGACTAGCAAGATATCCCTCCACGCAGTCAGTTAACTTGGGACGCTAACATTACTCAGATTCAAAATACAAAGGTTCATTTTTTGAAAACTTGTTTTTGTTTATTCTGAAAAAAACCTATGCAGAGTCAATCAGTGTCACGAATCCCGCGACCTCGGCCAAGGGTCAGGAGAAGGAACACCGTGGGTTTTTAGCCGGTAAGAGTCCGGTATACCCCTTTGCCTTCCCGGGGCGAAGGGCATCCATGAGGAAATTCCCATAAAAAAAAAAAGGTGGTCACGCGGTTTGAAGGAATTACACGAATTTGTTTACAGTAGTTAAACAACAAATAATAAAAACAGTTATTTCTCAGACATGTGTGTTGTACGGAACCCTTAGTGAGCAAATCCGACTCGCACATGGCCGTTTTTTTTTTGTTTTGAAAATTTTCTACAAAAACCCATCTCGCCTCTTTTTTATTTTTAAATCTACTTTTAATATTATACTCCCACATTCAAAATGTCATCATCTGCCTAGCCTTTTCCCAACTATGTTGGGGTCGGCTTCCAGTCGAACCGGATGCAGCTGAATATCAGTATTTTACATGGAGCGACTGCCTATCAGACCTCCACAACCCAGTAACTGGGTAATACGATACTCTTGGTAAGACTGGTTGTCAGACTTTCTGGCTTCTGACCAACAGTAACGACTGTCAAAGATCTACAAATGACAGCCGGGACCAACGGCTTTACGTGCTTTCCGAGGCACGGAGGAAACTCGCTATGGTAAATGGTCACCCATCCACAGACCAACCTCAGCAAGCGTGGCTTAACCCGGAAGATCGGTCTATGCGGCTGTAATTATTTAGCCACGAGCTCCTCCCTTTAAAATGTCTTCTCATGATTATTAGAAACATATTTACTATCTCAAGTCAAACTCGCTCTTGACTAGCAAATGAGTTTTCAACAACGCAATTTAAAAGTTTTTTGCTACACATGCCTCTGAACTGTTTAATTACTTTGCAAAAGATGAACTTGAACGATATGGAAGATTTATCTCTTTTAACTTCGATAAACTTAAAGATATAAGTGAACTCTTAAATTGTATTTACACAAAGTTTCTCGCACATCGGTGTTCACAAAAGTTGGAAACAGTTTTGTTTCGTTTTGTAGCAAAAGGTTACTAAATGTTTTTAGAGAAATGTTTTCAAACATTCGTTAACAGTTATAAACTGTTTACATTATTGTTTGAAACTGTTTCAAATGTTCCCATCCATCCAAAGTACGATCATTCCAAATCGCGATGTCTACTGACACATTTAAACTAATATTATAAAGAGGTAAAATTTGTTTGTTTGTATGTAGGAGGTAATCTCCGAAACTACTCATCCGATTTCAAAAATTTTTTCACCAATAGGAAGCTACGTTATCTTTGACTTTATTATTTATTAGGCTACATTTTAGCACCAAAAAAGTAGGGATCCGTAAATAAATTACAATAATGTAACCCAAGGTATCAAACATTTGTGTCGGGAACTTCGAGGAGTGAGCGCCATCTGTTGTCCGCTGCCTAACTAACCGTGACGTCAACATCGGACCACTACTGCCCGTTGGAGGGAGGAGACCGGCTCGCTTGGTGCGCCCGGAGGATTGCTTCTTGGACCGTACGACGGAACACTCGTCTAGAGTATTCTGTATAGATCAGCTGAAGAAGTCTGACCTTTTATATCTGACTAGCTTGTCCTTATTTTATGATCTTGTAATAACTATCTAAAGTATTATAGGTATTGTGATCTAGTTCATGTTACTAACACTAACCCAAATATAAGTACTCTCAGTGGTGGAGAGTCTATGTTGGTTTTATTTACTACATCTACCTTGCTCACAATCCTGACATACCAATATTAGCGATAACTGTAATGATAGAATCACTCCTTAACGATTAAATTGTAGTGTCGCTAACATTTGCTTATAAAAGTTGTTATTTGGCGTGCGCTGCGAAAACTATTGATGATACATAAAAATTATGTAAGTACTACATATTTATAGTACACTTCATTATTAAAAAAAAAGTCTGTGAGGGTATATGTCTAACTATTATAGTGAAGTCACATCAACCGTTTTTTGTTCAAATTAGTCGATCAAAACACGGGTAGAAACGAAAGATGAAGACATTCCTATTATGATATTAATCCTTATCCAAGTAAATAGCTTCATAATCAAGGTTAATTATGTACATGTAAAATGTTCTTTAAATTATTCGAATCGGACCTTTCGTTTAGAAGTGCTACAAGTAAAAAAAATGCCGCGATGTGAGCGAACAGCCCAACGAACGTTCAGTCTATTAGTTAACTACACATTTATTAATCCGCGACTTTGTCTTCATCCGCGATAACCGACATTCACGCGGACGAAGTCGCGGGAAAAAGCTAGTACGTTATAATTGTGGCTGCATGTTTTGAACATTTTTAAATGCTAGGTATTCTATTATAGATACCAACACGCCGTAGGCCATCGTTATGGACAAAAACCTTACGATTCCTCATTCTGAGAAGAGGCCCGTGCCCTTTTCCGATTACTAATGGACTAATTATGACGATACTGCTCCAATCCTATTGATATAATTAACTCAGCCAAAGCCCGCGGGCGGAGAGCGGTGTTCTGTGCAGTCATTCCTTGCCGAGAAAACACAGTTGGGGAGATTAGTCCAAAACCAGCAGTGCAATTCTGTAAGAATCTCACCTCGATCGCGACTGTCAATTAGACACTTGTCGTGACACAGCGTGGATAACAAAACTAAGCGTTATTGATTATACTGTCGATTATCTGTGTGTTATTTGCTTCTATTATCCATACTGTGACATTATGGATATCGAGCTAACCGTCGATATTGAGATGGGTTTCTTACAGAATGACACTACAGGTATGGGGGTAAAACCGGTACAGGGCATTGTAGCCTCTTACACGTTTCAAATTAAGGCGCTCGTTCGCTTGCTGAATTTGGTGACCCTGATTAGTTTGTGAACAAACTTTCAATGGAGTCGGTGCATTCTCGACAACAATAAATAAGAAAAAAGTTTTTATGGTATATTCTTTGAAATTAACAAGTGTATCATTATACTCGTTTATCAAGGTAAGTGACGATTGTTTGCGTAAGTAAAGTTATTATTGTATTCAGTTTTTATGCAATGCAGGTGCAATGTTTTAAATGTAAGAGCTGAGCCCATGAAGTCTATAAGGGTTGGGATTTCAAAGATCTTGATGAGTTCCATTGCTACCACCGTTAAGAGGCAAAATCAGGTATAGGAATTGCGTATACCCGATTTTGGACAAGGGATGGTGCAAAACCGTAAAAACATAACTTTTACATATTGATTATTTTTTGTTATTTAGAATTAAGAAAAAAATGATTTCAAGTTCAAAATATGTGACTTATAAACTAAACTAAATATAGCCTATTAAAATTGATTCAATTTTTTTCAAACGTGTGTTTTATCGAATATTTGCCTTAGAGTCCCGATTCTACCCAACTTTACCTTACCTACGTAGAACAAGTGTATCTAAATACAAAATTCTGAACATTGAAACAAACATGTTACTGTGACGTAACAGGAACAAAACAAACAGAGTGATACTCAAACTCGTGACGAAGTGGAAAATACATAAAAAGTTACATTCGTATGTATTTGTAGGCGCGTATACCGAGTGTAAACGTATGTCCGTAGGCTGCGATACAATGATATTTGGGGAACGTTATCTTTTGCTGTATTTCGATCAGACATTTTTGATATAAAAGGCGTAAACAAATTCGTGTAATTTAATCTTTAAAACCACTTTCACAAAAACTTTTTTTGTTTGGTGGTAGGATCTATACGGTCCGCCTGGCTAGCTACCACCCTCACATTAAAGTCCGGCGCCAAACAGTTTACTGTGTTCGGTCGTGTGTATGTGAGAGCCAGAGGGGTATAGGGGAATCCCTCTATATCTCTGTTAGTTGTATTCGTGTGCTCCATCTTAGACCCTGTCTGCGCTTACCATTAGGTGCGACGAAGGTCAAACGCGAACAAGTCAAGAAATAAAAAATAAAAAAACACAGCACACCTAAATCTAAAAAGAGATAACTCAAAAAATATCAGTTTTCAGGAGACGCGAAAAACGTATATCTGCATTGTTTGTTATACGTTTTCGTCATCTTCTGAAAAAAATTTTTTTTTTCGTTTGTTTCTCTTTAGATTAGATTTAGAGATTTACTGGCATAGATTACCCTCGAATGGGACTTAGCAAGTTTTTTTTTTGCTTTTCTCTAAGTTTTCGTATCTAAACCAACTAATGAGGTTCCATTAAAAATTAAGAAAAAAATTGCAAAGAAGTCTGTTATCTTGGGGTGCTAGAATGATTCAGAAACAGAAGATAATGTTTTCTTTTGTTTTTTTTTTCTTTTACTTGAACGTATTGTACGATTTCTACCAAACGGGCCACGCCAGAGCGCGCCGGAGCGCATTTCACACTATGCTAAAGGAAATTCAGGCTTCTATACAATAGTTAAGTTTCATGTTTCAACAGGTGATTAGAGTGTTATTTTTACAGATATAGAAAAACTGTTAGCTAATATCAAAACTAGCTTGCATACGAAATAAAATTACATAAATATCTTAACGAAATGAAATTGTCATTATATTCGAGATTTGATTTACACTGCGCCCATACATTAACTATGAAAAACAATAAGTTTGATATTAGCTAGGTATACGTTTTTACAGCTTTCTTTTTTATTACTATCGTTACTCTCAAGATATCTTTATCTTATTTTAGGTACAGTAATTTTCTTTGTCAGAAAATTAAACAACTGACATGGTTAATTGTCATCAGATGACAATTAACCATGTCAGTTGTTTTATATAGTCTAGCGTCTTTTTACCTTTTGTAAATGTGAAAGCTTTGTAGACTTGCTAGATGCCTGGGTACCTATTTAATTTGTGACCATATTTTTCATATTTTTTGTGTGGTTCGTGCACTTAAGTCTACATTGCTCTCTCATAACTATTCTTAGCCATAACTGTACCCACTCAAATTGTTAAAGATATGGATTTTAAAAGAGGATGGAGTTTCTTGCCGGCTCTTCTCCATAGGAAACGACTAATTGGAACCGTGAACCTAAATTCGACTTTTCATAAGCGCTTGTAATGGTGTATGTGAAATAATTTTTGATTTTGATTTTCAATACCTGTTATTGACAAAATGAGCGCCTGTTGACACTTAAAGTTTACGTCCTGTATATAGCGTTAATTTTCTTTCTCTATATAGTTTAGTGCAACGTCCATACGTGCAATATACATATAACGATATAGGATTTCTATCAAAGAATACACAACGATTTTCCTACCTACGGATCTCAGTCCACTATATTACTACGATTCCCAGAAGACCGGATCAAATGTTTACCTACCTAGAACCACAAAATAAAAATACTAGATAAAGCTATCTGTAGCCGAGACCCGACAGAAATTCTTAAGCTGCGTCTAAGCTAGGGACGCGAAGCACGAGCGCATTTGTTCTATTTGCAGTGTCAAGTGTGGACGTACAAGTAGCAGACTGGCTCCAAAAGATGGACTATCAGGAGACTGAAATTTATTCACATTCATAATTATGATCTAAAATCTATACACACTGTAATTCATTCTTACTTTTTCTCGTTCTTACACACATTCAAAGGTGCGAACCAAACCAGACACTTACTCATTCCCATATGCACACACACATCACACTTCCACCACATGCACATTTACACACATACACTCACACACTTCCACACACAGACATACAAACACACCTAACTCTTTAGCATTATCACCTTCTTTTTGTAATTATAATTCATACATAGGTATTATTAAATATGTTTTACTTTTCTTTTGTAATGGATAAGTCATTTATACCTACATGTGTTATATACCAAATGGCAATGACCTTGACTGTCAACTTTGTAGCGACACTCCTACAAAATGTTGTTATATTGAAAATCAAATCTATGGCTGAACGCTGACCCCTAAAATCCAAGTCCAGGCCTAGTTTGGGGGTTAGGATCAGATTCGTGGCAATACATTCGTGTGCTATTTGATTAGGACTGCCTTGTAACATGTATTTTTAAGTGTCAAATAAATATTTTAATTTAATTTAACGAGCCGATACGAATTCCTTTACGCGACGCAAATTCTTTTAAGTTCGTCCAAAAACCTACAATTGACGGAGCGCAGTCGAACGCGAGCCAAATGCTCGAGGCGTGTTCGTTCAAATCTCGTAAGTCCGTCTATGCTACGCTAATTTGTGCTCTACTTGTGCTCGGCTCGCCTAGTGTAGACGATGCTTTATATCTCTGCCTATCTCTCCAACAATATTATTACTTGTGACGTCATAAATTCTGTGCCCGTATACAGTATATTTCGCGTCAACTGTGACGTATGCTCTGTAGTTTCTTACACTGATGTATTTCAATCGAATTATCTTCTTGTAAGTAGGTTTTATTTTTGTTTGTTTTGTTTCTAATTATTTAATTATAATAAAAGAGAGTAAAAAAATATTCGCCTGTAACTATCTCACTGCTGGGCAAATGCATCTTCTTATACAGAGAAGGAACGAGGAATTGATCACCACTTCGTTCACTGCGGGTTGGCGATTTGAGACCATTAAGTCCAGGTTTCTTCACGATGTTTTCCTTCACCGTATAAATGATGGAATCAAGCGTTACTTTGCGGAAATACATGACATACAAATATGCAAATACATAGAATATGTAGCTTTAATTCCACTGAACAAGATCGCTAGTTTGGATGCAGTATGCAGCACCACCCTCCCGCCCACAAGTATATGCACATGCAGAAAGAGTGAAAAAATAATGCAACATGCAACCAAACCAATACACGAAACGTTTTCGCGTCCTAGCGGTCGAGGAGTCAACATATCCTGAGGATGCCCCGTGCAGGGGCGAAACACGTCTCGTGTATTGTTTTGGTTGCATGTTGCATTATTTTTTCACTCTTTCTGCATGTGCATATACTTGTGGGCGGGAGGGTGGTGCTGCATACTACATCCAAACTAGCGATCTTGTTCAGCGGAATTAAAGCTAGATATTCTATTTGCATATTTGTACTTCACCGTATGTCAGTGGGGTCTTAGATTAACTAAGAAAGTACATAATGACATTGAAGAAGTCAGAAGTAAACTACACTAACATCATGACTACTAGCAACAACAGCACTGAGGGCGACCCCTAGAGGGACTCCGACCTCGGCATAAGACGTTACTGGCTGGTGATTGGGCGATAGCTTGATGAGCCATAGTACCGGTAAAATTGCACTATTCGAGAACCATAAGGCTAATTGGGATTCAGTGAAGGAGCATGCTTCCATTATAGCCACCACAGGTGCAATGTATTTACGATTTCATTGTTATTGTATATTTTAGTGGAATATTAAATGAACTTTAAAACTAATAGTTCCCACTTTAAAAAGGCTTAGCTTTAAAATAATTAGTTGTGACTTTAATTTTAATACTTTTAACTTAAAAAACTAGGGGTGCATGAAAAGAGCCTCCACGAGTAACGATACTTAAGTACGTCCGGCGCACCCTGGGCAGTCAGCCCTGCTACCAACCTTGCTGACTGGCTAATCTTTTCACCACAGCATGAGCTATTTTCGTATAGCTCGTGCTGACACGAGAGAAGAAGAAGACTTCAAAGTCCCCCGCAATAAGAAATTAAATTATTTAATAAACAAATGGCTGAAAGGTAGGTTAGGTTATGCTAGAACTGTCACCACTCAATGCACGAGCTGAGCGAGCGAAGCGAGGGGTGCCGCAGCAGTGGCCGGCGAGTGCCAGAAACGATTCGCTTCGTCGATCACTTTCCACGTTGCGTTAAGAAACAAATGGCTTTCGATTGATTATAGTGCAAACCATTATTTTGTAGTGGAAGGCATTATTTTTGAAGGGTGCCCAAAACATTTTTTGTTGTTATTTTCATTAACTTTAAAGCGTTTTTAAATACATCCCTATTTTAAATATTAAAACACTGGTTTATTTAAGATCACAGAACAGTCAATAGGTATTGTATTAATACAACATTATTATTTTGTTTCAAAAATAAATCCTCAATTTGGTTTCAATACGTGTCTATACACATCAGTGAACCGCGAATAGATACCCTGAGGCCTGAGACGATCGACTCGGTAAGTTTTCGTGTAGACAACTCCCGCATGGCAGCCACACATACTCCGCACCCAACCGAGGAACTTAACGCAACATAAACTAGCGTATAATAAGAACTTAACTTAATATAACTAGCATAAAATGACAAAAAATCAGTGAGTTTGGGGTGCATGAAAAGAGCCTTCACGACCCAAGTAGCAAAATATGGTCCTGTAAGTGTCCTAGTAAGACAAATCAATCCTTTAATATCCTTGACCTATAGCAGCTATATCTAAGGCGTTTTTAGGAGTGCATGTCTTATAGTAGAATGAGACAAGATGTTAACAAGAGCAAATAGTCATATTAAATACGTTTATAGGATCAAAAGCGACACTTTGCTAATTAGTTATATAACTTGCGCTTATTAGACTGCAAGTTCTAGTAACAATCTTATAAAGTAATCCTAAAAACTTTTATAAAACTAGATAAAGGATCGTATGTACTTGTAGCGTAAATCATCTTGTAAGATGCTGTAGTAAGATCACTGATCTTAGTCAAAGCGTCTATTAGATTCCTATAAGACGTTTAATCCTATAAGTCGATTACTATAGGAAAATTTTGCTACTTGGGGAGTGACGATACTTAAGTACGTCCGGCGCACCCTGGGCAGTCAGCCCCGCTACCAACCTTGCTGACTGGCTAATCTTTTCATCACAACATGCGCTATTTTCGTATAGCTTGTGCTAACACGAGAGAAGAAGAAGGGAGTTTGATGAAAATCTTTTGTCGTATCTCGGTCTTTTTTTATACTAAATATAGCGTTATACAAGGTTAGTCAGAAAAGGGGTACTAATCCAAAAGGGTGTTAAAATACCCATAATAACGAAAAACTTTTGTTCTACCACTTTCCCCAAACCAAAAGTTTAAGAGAAATAGCTGTTCAAAAATTAGCTCGTGGTGGTAAACGAGGAGTTCGTGGCTAAATAATTACAGCCGCATAGACCGATCTTCCGGGTTAGGCCACGCTTGCCGAGGTTGGTCTGTGGATGGGTGACCATTTACCATAGCGAGTTTCCTCCGTGCCTCGGAAAGCACGTAAAGCCGTTGGTTCCGGCTGTCATTTGTAGATCTTTGACAGTCGTTACTGTTGGTCAGAAGCCAGAAAGTCTGACAACCAGTCTTACCAAGAGTATCGTATTACCCAGTTACTGGGTTGTGGAGGTCTGATAGGCAGTCGCTCCATGTAAAATACTGATATTCAGCTGCATCCGGTTCGACTGGAAGCCGACCCCAACATAGTTGGGAAAAGGCTAGGCAGATGATGATGAGCTAGCTGTTCAAAAATTACATAAAAAATATGCTAAATTCTATCTATCCTCAGCTATGATTAGCTGTGTTTACATTGTAGGTCATATTTGGGGTCACGAATGAGAAGCTCCATTTTCTGAATTCGTTACTAAAGTAGGGACGAAGAGGTTTCGACAGCCTACAAAAAAGCCCTCCCTATATATTAGTACCCCCTTTCCGACTAACCTTGTATATAGACGAATTGAGAACTGCCTCCATTTTGAAGAAGTCTGTTAAAAGTAATAATTTACACTTAAAAAGCGAATCTACCAGAAAATGTCCAATTTCAAATGTTCAAAATCCAATATATCGTCACAGCTATCGAAGGTGTGACGCGCACGAACAAGGAACGAGCAATATGTCTCCGTTCAGATCGTAACTCAGGCTCTGTACGTTCAGTTTTATAATTCTAAGTTCATGATTCTTGTTTATGAGGTCAGTTGGATAGTAGTAAGTTATTTATGGGTTATAGGAAGGCGTTATTGTGTAAGGATTATTAGACTTTGAGAGTTGAAGATTTTATGGCAAAGTTTTCTACAATTTATAGGTGAAGAATAGACAAATGATTGCATCTCAAATTACACTCGGAAAGAAAATAATCCGGGTCACCAAAACCTTAATATCTCGAAAACTAAGAATGATAACTTATTCAATTAAAAAGTGTTTTATAAACTAATTAATAGTACTGAAATAATGTATAAAACTTTTTAATAGATATAATTGAATATTATAAATATTAGTTTTATTTGAGTAGTATTAAGTCGTCTATGAAATACTTTTGATTTAAATAAGCTAGTATTCTTAGTTTCCGAGATATTAAAGTTTATGTTGGTGACCCGGATTTATTATTATCGGGTGCATATTAGTCATAGAAAATATTACATTGATTTAAAAGGTCCGTTCGACCAGTCTTTGACATTGTTTTTTTTTTAGTTTTTGAATTGATCGCTCTTCACCCTGGTCGCACCTGATGATAAATTGTAGCCAGGGTCTAAGATAAAACAAAGAAAAATATTTATTTTGGGCTTAAAACAACCTGCATGAGGCCAAGAAGCACCTCATCACCCTAAAGCGTGAATTACATAGAAACGGCATAAGGCGCAGGCACGGCGCAGGCGCTTCGCTTTCATACATTTTGTACGAAAAAAATATGAAGCGGCACGAAAAATGTATGAAAGTGACGCGCCTGCGCCGTGCCTGCGCCTTATGCCGTTTCTATGTTAGGCCTAAGGCTGGCCAGAATAGGCATGTTGACAGCATCAATAAATTGCAAACCCAATTAGTCCGCCAGTTAGAGTTTTGAAAAATAATAGACACGTATTTTTTCTTTTGTTAAATCTATGAATATTTGGAACGATAAAACGCAACAAAACTCGAGAGTGGGGGCTTGTGACGTCAGAAGCAACTAAAAATTGTACTTGCTTGTGACGTTTTGCCAATTTTAAAAGTGTCGTATCTTCGTTATTTTTGGTTGACCTAACAAAAGAAAAAATACGGGTCATACATTTTTTGATAATGTAACTGACAGGCTAATTAGATTTTTTCAGTCAAATACCTTATTATTAGAAATTTCTCTCAGAAAATGCCACTCTGCGCGTAAATTATGTACTAAATCCGCAAACTATCAGATCCGGCTAATTTCTGACAGTGTCCCTGACACTGCACCCACAAAATTTGAATGCAAAGAGAGCTTTGTGGTGCATATCAGAATATTTCTGCCAGAAACCTTCTTACAATATGCAGCCATGAACATCATTTATCGCAAACAAATGGTAAATTCACAAGGAAGAGTCACATCGGCGCAACCAACTGCAAAATCATTCCGCTTCTCAGTTGTTCACGACGCCACGCCGAGAACACGCGACATATTTCACAGCGCTATCACTGCCTTTGTCACTTACTCTGAGATTTATACGGGGGAGATTCAAGAATCACATGCACGTATGGGGGACTTAACAGGTTCCCATAGTAACGTACTGCTTTGTCATTTTGGTTTTCCGGCTAAGATTTATTTGTGTGTAATTTGGAGTTTGAAGTCTAACCAACAATCCGTGCAGGAATATGTTTTGGTAAATTAAAAGATTGGGCATTTGTACAATACAATACTCTTTAGTGCATAAAAAACAAATAAGAAACATTAATATAAAATATACAATGTGTCCGGTCATGGACTAGTGATATTCTAGGTACTTATATGTATAGCAACTATTCTAGTACACAAATACACTACACACTAGGGTACAATCCACTTTCCCGCTATTTGGCAGCCATTTTGCTTTTTTGTTTAGATATTGTCTATCTTAAAGTTATGAAAATGTGAACCCATTGTATCGTAATGTAAACGATAGACAATATTGTTGCCCTCCGAATAAGCCTACTTTTATTTCAGTTCGACCAAAACTTTGAGAGATATGATTTTTTTGTACACACGTACAGAATATCTCAACAAAAAAATGGAAGTGAATTGGACCCTAGTGTATAGTGTATTTGTGTACTAACTTCAAACTTCAAACTTCAAAACTCATTTATTCAAAATAGACTAGAATTACTTAGTTCTTTTTGAACGTCAGAATTATATACATCAAAGACAGCCCCAAAAAGCGCCCTCCCTTCACCGCTTCCTAGTGTTTTTGCTGTGAAGAAGAAACGGCGCAACAAACTCCCCAGCAACACATATCTGTCTGTCAAGTGAATAAATTAATTGAGTCTATACAAAGCAAAAGGTAATATTAATTACAATAGTGAAATATGCAAAATGCGGATTATAGAAAAAGTATAAGTAATACAATTCTGGTTGAATTGTAACAAAATTACCTAAAGTTATCTAAACAACATAGATAATTCAACATAATATAGGTACACATAATTGTATACACTCAATATATTTAATTCAATACAATCATATTACAATAATGTGAGAATAATGTAGATAATTGTCAGAAATACATGAATAATAATGAAAAAGTGCCTAACAACTGCCATAGTAAGTATGAGCCGACCAGTCCCGACAGACAGCACCCGTTCACGAGCATGACGAGTGCACCAGCGTCGCTTAACTCAACCATATTGTAGGGAACTTGACGACCCGATACACAACGCCACCGTCAGCAGGACATTTTAGTGAGCATGACAGACTCAAGCCACCAGGCAACGGGCAGGTTTATGTAGGAGTAAGCACCTACAGTAAAACGTAGTAAACAATAATGGCTACATGATACTCACATTTTACATTTGATAATGCTTAAATACTAAATAGATCGTTGCCAGGGGCAATACTAAAAGTAAAACTGATAAATATCAGAATATATTACGTTGTAAACAATAAATGTTACATGTCCTAAAATAAAAGTTATATAATAACTATGATACAATATATAATGAGTAGGTAACAAAAATGATACCTACAGTGAAATATTAAATACATTTATGTGAAAATTTACATTTAGACTGCCAGTTAAGGAGTGCCAGTGGGTCGCTGTGTGCAGTTGGGAATCGTATTCCAGACATTTTTATCTTCAATGTACTGGTTTATGCTATAATATGCTCTTGACATTAAGATACGCTTTACTAAGGACTTGAATTTCATGTAAGGCAATTCAGTGATACAAGGTGGAATTTTATTATAGAATCTAATACTGTTTCCCAAAAATGACTTACTAGTTTTACGAAGTCTAAAACCAGGCACCACAAGTTTGTGCTTATTTCGAGTGTTCAGGCTGTGTGTATCGCTGTTTTTACTATAGTTCGATATGTTTTTACGAATGTACAGGATATTCTGGTAAATGTACAGAGATGGTAAGGTAAGTATATTTATGTCCTTAAGTCTTTCGCGAAGAGACTCTCGAGAACTTAGATTATAAATGGCTCGAACTGCTCGTTTCTGCAGTATGAAAAGTGTCTCGACATCAGCAGCTGACCCCCACAGTAAAATGCCGTAAGACATAATACTGTGAAAGTATGCGAAATACACCATCCTAGCTGTAGTCACATTAGTGAGCTGCCTTATTCTTCTAACAGCAAAAGCAGCGGAACTAAGTTTGCCCGCAGTTGCCTCTATATGAGGCCCCCATTGTAATTTAGGGTCTACTGTGATACCTAAAAAGACAGTTGAGGGAACCAGATCTAACCTTTTTCCATCCAGAACTATATTTGCATTAATAGAAGCTACATTCGGTAAAGAGAATTTAATACACTTGGTTTTCCCTGCATTTAAAAGAAGATTGTTAGCAGAAAACCAGTTAGAGATTAAATTTAAAGTGTTATTAGGCTCTATAAGATCCCTGTCTTTTCTATTTACTTTAAATATTAATGATGTGTCATCAGCAAATAAGACTACATTTGACATGTTATTATCCTTCATCATGTACGGAAGGTCATTAATATATACTAGAAACAAGAATGGACCAAGAATTGATCCTTGGGGTACGCCCATTCTGACTCGTGAGCCTGTAGAGATGACATCACCGATAGCCACCTTTTGTTCCCGATTTGACAAGTAAGACGTCACAAGATCGATAGATCTACCTCGGATTCCGTAGTATTTCAATTTTAGGGTGAGTGTGCGGTGATCCACGCAGTCAAATGCCTTAGAAAGGTCACAAAACACACCTAAAGCATCCTGTGCCCCCTCCCAGGCCCCCAGTATGGTTTTAAATAAAGTGGATCCAGCATCCTCTGTAGATCTTCCCCTCGTAAAGCCAAACTGTTTGTCATGTAATATTTTATTTTTATTAAAGTGGGTAAGCATTTGATTTAGGATTAATTTTTCGAAAATTTTGCTTAGGGCTGGGAGTATTGATATCGGCCTATAGTTGGACGCGTTATTTGAGCAACCTGCTTTAAAAATGGGTATGATTTTACTGGTTTTCATAAGATCGGGAAATATGCCTTCTGTAATACAAGAGTTAAAGATTTTTGCCAGCATTGGGGCGATCTCGGTAATTATTGCCTCCACAGCTTTAGTTGATAATCCCCAAAGGTCTTCAGTTTTTTTTATTGTTATATTTTTGAAAGTTTTTATTATGTCAGTCGGATTTACAAAATTAAAATTAAAATCAGCTACCTGCATGTCTACGTTTTCTTTTAAAAATATCTCCGCCGATACTGGTGACGATGGAAGATATTTCGTCGTCTCTAATGGTATATTAGTAAAATAGTTATCTAAGAAATTAGCGACTACATTCCTGTCTGAAACTATTTCGTCATTTATTTTTAAGCTAATAGTGTTGTCTTTTAACCCACGATTGCCAGTTTCTGTATTGATTATCTTCCACGTCGTTTTTATTTTATTATCTGATTTACTAATTTGATTACTTATGTAGGCTGCTTTAGCCTGTATACAAACTTTTTTGAAAAGCTTAGAATAATTTCTAACATAATTGTAAGCGACGCAAAAATACCTTCATTAATAAAATGTGCAAGGGGCATGTGGAGTATGAAGGGGAACGGCGGCCGTAGCCGCGAGCGTTCTTGTGGAAAAATCTAGTCTGAATACGGGCCCCACGTACACCGCACGCTGCCTTTTTATTCCCAATATTGTATATTAATTCGCAATTACACGAATTCTAAGCACTTTCCTATTTTATTGCTACTGCTGCACCGCACCGCCATCATTTGGTCATTCGAGACGGATCTTCATGTTCCACACGCCACCGCGGAGCACGACAATGGTCAACACACGCAGCACCTCAAGGAAGGAAAGTCAAGTGAAGGGCGAAGTTCCACCGCAGTCACAAACAGAACAGGATGATACGAAGTTAAAAGTGATCGATTCCGAAAGACCTGGAACAAGTGAATGTGTAAAAGTTCAAGAAAACGATAATATAAAAATACCTACAGCACACTCGTCGCAAAAATCGAAATCGCTTAAAACTCGCAAGTCGTCATCGTCTGCGCTGCTGGCACAGAAAAAAAGGCTAGAGCTAGAAGCGGCAAAGGAAAAAGCTCGTATACAAATGGAACTCATCGATCAAAAGTTAGCTGCTGACTTAGCAGCTGTTGAAGCCAACTACAGTCCACACTCATCGGAGTCCAGCAGTCATTGTGATAGTAAGGACATAGAGAAGTGGCTCGATCGCAGTCAAGAGGAACTGGAGAAGCAGAGGGTCACCAACCATGGAACAATCGAAGGCTCGCTGTTTCCACCGCCGGCAAACGACGGTACTAACGGTCCAGTTCAACAATTGACTAGAGCACTGAAGGAATTAGTCGCCACTTCTGCATCCGCTGGTCACAACGCTAACCTACTCAGCCGCATCAGCACACCAAGAGAGCTTCCTCCGTTCTCTGGTGACCCTATGGAGTGGCTGTCGTTCAAGAATGCCTACAAGGAGTCGACGAACGTGTGCAAGTTCAGTGAAATGGAGAACTTATGGCGCTTGAGAAAATGTCTCCGTGGTCCCGCTAAAGAAGCGGTATCAGCCCTGCTAATAAGCACTACGTCGCCTGAAATCGTGATGTCTACTCTTGAGCTTCAATTTGGAAACCCAGATATTATTATATCAAGAATATTTTATGACGTGAAAAAATTGAATCCTTTACCACAGGAATATCATAAAGACATAGTACCGTTTTCTGTAAAAATAAAAAACTATGTTGCTTCTGTAAGACAACTAAGCCGAGAAGAGTACCTGCAAGGTGTTGGTGTAGTCAACATAGTGCTCTCTAAATTACCTACAGTGTTGTTGTCTAAGTGGGCTGACTACAGCTACCCACTCATAACCGAGCGCAAGAAGTATAGACTAGATATACTGTCCGACTTCTTAAGCGAGGAAGCTATCAAGATTTCCACTTGCAGTGCTAATTTGATGAACATTCGTTGGGACAATAAACGTAAATATAGTGAAAATAACAGTGCTCATAATCAAACTGTTTTGTTACAAACTGATAAGGATGAACAAAGTGATAAAAAATGCCGCTTCTGTCGTGACTCAATACATAAATTAACAGACTGTAAAAAATTCAAAAAGTCATTACGCAAGGAACGGTGGTCGTATACAAAGCGTATGGGTATATGCTACAAATGTTTGCTATCTAAACACGACCGGCAAACCTGTCTCGCCGCCGCCTGTGACGTTGACGGGTGCGGGGAGCCTCACCATCGCCTGCTGCACTTTGTCTCGAGTGCACGGCGGAACAACAACAACGCAGCGGTGCAACAACCGCACTCCACTGAAGCAACACATACTGAGTCGCTCGTAGAAACCATAACTCATATCAAAACAAATAGTAATAAAGTATTGTTAAAGACCGTGCCTATATTCATAAACGGGCCGAATGGAACGGTGCGCAGCGTTGCACTCCTGGACGATGGATCGACTGTGACATTGATAAGCGATAACTTAGCATCGCGGGTTGGTTTGCGCGGTAAAAGACAATCTATGCGCATGTGTGGTGCATGGAACAATACCGAAATTGTGTGTGATAGTGAAATCATGGACATCAACTTAACAAACAGTCACGGTAATAACTTCACAATTAAAGCACGAAGTGTTGGAAACATGAACTTACCTGTACAAAACTTAACTTTAGTGAAGTGTGAGAACTATAACTACTTACGTGAACTTAAAGACGAGTTGTGTTCTGGAGCCCAAAAACCAGAATTACTGATAGGTCAAGATAATTATCATTTACTCTTACCTTTGGAGACTGTAACTGGTAACCCAAACGAACCGTGTGCCACCCGCACGCCGTTGGGCTGGTGCCTGCATGGCATGGTGCCGCGAGTATCATCGTCGTTAGGCGTGTCTCACTCCACGCTTTTTGTCACCGATGACGCCGCGATAAATACTGATGATGACTACAGTCTTCGGCAGCTTCATGATGATGTGCGACATTACTTCTCTATTGAGTCTATGGGAGTTTCTGCTACTAATCCACGGCAGAACTCAGAGGAGCTGCGTGCCTGGAATCACCTGGAAAAAACCTCCACACTCACTGATGGCAGGTGGCAAGTGGGCTTACCCTGGAAGGACAATAACTACGTAATGCCCAACTCACTACATACAGCTATGGCCCGACTAAAGGGAGTGGAAATAAAAATGAAAAGGAATCAAGAATACGCGCAGAGGTACCATGAACGTTTACAACATTTACTGCAAAATGATTACGCCGAAGTACTGGTGAATGATAAACCTACAAATAATACTTGGTACTTACCACATTTTGGCGTTGACAACCCGAACAAAAATAAATTACGTTTGGTGTTTGACGCCGCAGCCAGAACTTCAGGACTATCACTCAATGACTACCTACTCCAAGGACCTGATCTACTAATGTCACTATTTGGTATCATGTTGCGGTTCCGAGAGAACAGAATAGCCGTAACAGCGGATATTAGAGATATGTTCTTAAGAGTAAAAATTCGCCCAGAAGATCGAAATGCCTTGCGCTTCATTTATAAAGGCAACCTTACAAAAACATTCAACCCTGAAATGTTACATGAATCGCCAAAAACATATGTGATGACGTCATTGATATTTGGTGCAAACTGTTCCCCATTCATCGCGCAATACGTTAAAAACAAGAACGCTGAACGCTTCCAGTCAACTATGCCTACAGCCGCTGCAGCTATACATACCCAACACTATATGGATGACTACATCGATAGCCTATCTGACGAGCAAACGGCGATTCAGTTAATAAAAGACATAATGTTTATTCATTCACAAGGAGGCTTCGAATTACGCAACTGGAACAGCAATAGCGAAGCGGTGCTCAACAGCGTGCCAAAAGAAACTCTCCGACACGCAGCTGTAAGGTTCAAAATGGCCCAGCAACATGATGGTGAACGAATACTGGGTCTAATATGGCATACAGAGGACGATACGTTAAGATTTGACGTGTCATTTAAAAAGATCCCAGAGAATATAATGAATGGAAAGAAAGTGCCCACTAAAAGGGAAATGTTACGTGTTGTCATGTCTATTTTTGACGTTTATGGGTTTTTGTCGCCATTCACAATTAATGGAAAAATAATATTACAAGAGACATGGCGGTCGAAAATCAGATGGGACGATCCTGTCTGCAATGAAATATATGCAAAATGGGTCAAATGGATTTATTTATTATCAATAATACGTGACGTAAGATTGCCGAGGTACTATCCGGCGGCTACCGCAAGAGCGAGCGAGATGGAAAGTGAAATAAGTCAGCTGTCGCCGTCTAGTGCTACGCCCGTAGCGGATCACGCGAGCGCTACGAGTCGCGCTACGCCGCAGGCGCCTAGTAACAACGTAGGTCGAGCGATTATTACTTCAAATTGATATAGACACCTACAGATGCATATATTTTGCGATGCATCAACTCAAGCATTCTGCGCTGTAGCGTATTGGAAGTGGATTGACAACAAGTTTAATACGCGCGTAACATTTATAGCAAGCAAGTGTCGAGTTGCCGGAAACAAACCAATCACTACTCCACGTTTGGAATTACAGGCTGCTGTTCTAGCCGCTAGATTGGCAGACTCGATTACTAAAGAACATAAGATGTCTGCTGAGCGTCGCATATTTTGGAGCGATTCAACAACTGTCCTGCATTGGATTCGAAATGATGCTCGCAATTACAAAGTATTTATAGCAAATCGTTTAGGAGAAATTGACGAGCTCACGAGGAAGGATGAATGGCGTAATGTACCGACTAACATGAACGTCGCGGACATTGCCACACGAGAGAGCTATGACCCTACTGTTTTGGAAAATGATTGGCTACACGGACCTGCCTTTCTACGAAGCGACGAAAAGGAGTGGCCTCGCAATATTGGGTTTGAACCTGAAAAGGAAGAAAAACAATTAGAACTGGAGTGTATTAATACCATACATACAACAATGAAAGAAATGCACTTACCGGTACCTGACGTTACTCAGTTTTCTTCTTGGCTTCGCTTACTTCGAGTGACTTCTTTAGTCTTGAAATTTATAAACAAATGTAAGAAGCTTACTCATGAGTTCGACGACACTATGGAGAAAGCCGAAGTACTGTTACTGAGACAGTCACAAGCACAGTCGTTTGAGATGGAGATAGCTGAAATAAAAAGCAATAGTCCTGTGTCAAAAACTAGTAAAATACGTACCTTGTCACCTTACCTTGATTTACACGGAGTCATGCGCGTCGGTGGTCGCATCGGTGCTGTTACTGGTGTACCGTCCACAACAAAAAACCCTATAATATTAGAAGGAAGAAATTACATTACCAGATTAATCGTGAGGTATTATCACCACTACTACGCCCATGGTAACCAAGAGACCGTAGTGAATGAAATAAAACAAAAATATTGGGTAATAAGATTACGACCGACTGTTAAGACTGTGGCAACAAGGTGCATGCTATGCAGGCTCAGAAAGTGTAAACCTGAAATACCTAGAATTGGTGACTTACCTTATGCTAGAATGGCACACCATCAACGGCCATTTACATACTGCGGAGTTGACTTGTTCGGACCCATGGAGGTCACTGTTGGAAGACGTCATGAACGAAGATATGGAGTACTATTTACTTGTCTTACGGTAAGGGCTAGTCATATAGAAACTGTCGCCACGCTGACTACTGACTCCTTTATTATGGCTCTTCGACGTATGGCCGCACGACGTGGATGGCCTTATCATCTTTACTCGGATAACGGGACAAACCTTAGAGGAGCAAATGTCGAACTGAAGAAGTCTATACAAGGGTTAGATGAAGGTGTCATGAGGAACGAAGCGGAGAATCACGGCACTAAATGGACATTCATACCGCCTGCAAGCCCACACTGGGGTGGGGCCTGGGAACGGCTCATTCGCAGTGTGAAGACATCGCTAAAAATTGTACTGAAAGAGAGAGCTCCGCGAGAAGAAGCCTTTGTCACGCTGTTGGCGGAGGTTGAGAACATTGTAAATTGTCGACCGTTGACTCATGTCTCTGTGGAGCCTGGAAGCATGGAAACTCTGACACCAAACCACTTTCTAATTGGAACATCGTCTAACTCGCCGCAGATTGGTAAATTTGAAGATTCTGACTTATTTCTTAGAAAGCAATAGCGAATTTCGCAACGCCTAACAGACATGTTTTGGAAAAGATGGATGAGAGAAGTATTACCTGATCTTCTACCTCGTAAAAAATGGCACAAGGAACAGAGACCCCTACAAGTGGGGGATTTGGTATTTGTCGTCGACCCAGATGGCCCTAGAAACATGTGGCCGAAGGGCTTGATCCAAGAAGTATGTCCTGGAAAAGACGGCCGGGTCAGAATGGTAAGAATCAAAACTAAGTCTGGATTGCTTACACGATCAGCGGCACGGGTCGCTCGGATTCCCTTGACTGAAGAGTGCTGTTAGCAGCACTGGGGTGGGAGTGTAAGCGACGCAAAAATACCTTCATTAATAAAATGTGCAAGGGGCATGTGGAGTATGAAGGGGAACGGCGGCCGTAGCCGCGAGCGTTCTTGTGGAAAAATCTAGTCTGAATACGGGCCCCACGTACACCGCACGCTGCCTTTTTATTCCCAATATTGTATATTAATTCGCAATTACACGAATTCTAAGCACTTTCCTATTTTATTGCTACTGCTGCACCGCACCGCCATCAATAATTATGAAAGTCTACATTGGGTGTGTACGATTTTTTATCATATAATTCGTATAAGACATCCCTACTTCGCCTTATACCCTTGGTTGCCCAAACACTGAACCGTAATTTATTAGTTATATTAACTTTTTTTATTTTGCAAGCCTTATGAAATTCGGTACTTATCGCATTAAATAATGTATGGTACATTTTATTGGGGTTGTCAGAATGTGTTTTTATTGTATTTAATTCGCATTCAACATTTTTCCTAAATACTTCTAGACATTTTTTTGTCAGGGGCCTACATTCTATTATTTTCCTACATCTAATGGAGTGACTATTACATTTTATTAATTGACATTTATGGTCCGAACGGACTCCACTAATAAGGCTCTTTTCTGTTATTTTAAAGTTTGTTATAATATTATCAATACATGTAGCTGTGGTGGGTGTCACTCTAGTCGGCTCAGAGAAGATGCACTTTAAATTAAACGATTTAAATAAGGACAAAAAGTTACGTTTATCGGTGGTGTCTAACAGAATGTCTACATTAAAATCCCCACATACTAAAAGTTTCTTGTTTATTTTTATTTTCCTAAGAGCATCTTCCATAGTTAATAGAAATTGAGAGGTACATGAGGATGGAGGCCTATAGACACATAAAATAACAAATTCCTCAGTTTCTGCACATGCCAGCTCACACACTCGTTCAACAGATATGTTGCGTATATCTAAACGCTCTTTACATTTTAGGTGATTTCTCACTAGAATTAGAGTTCCCCCACCTTCTGCTGACACCCTATTGAACGAACTGGCTACCTTAAAATTAGCTACACTAAACAACATTGAATTTGCCTTTAACCATGTCTCTGTAAGACATAAGATATCTACATTGTAATTTTCACTAAACAACTCAACGTCTAAAATTTTGCCAGAGAAGCGGTTAATATTTTGGTGTGTCAATATTAAATAATGACTATCACTCTCTGTTGTCAGACAATTGAGTTTAAATTATTATTTAAAGTAACCATCTGATTATTAGTACTATTACTAATTATGGTGGATGTAAGAGAGAACTTCGTCATCATACTTATGACCGAGTTAATATTATAGGCTAATAAAGTAGCAATATGTCGCCTAGGTTTCTTAGGCAGATACACAGAGTCTCCGTTCATATGTAGTTTACCAACAAAAGCATTGGTGTCAAAAAATATGAACTTGTCACTATGGCGACTTACTAAGAAATGTATATGCATGTTTAGCGTATGGACATAATCATTTTGTTTGTCTGACAGATGGTCAAGATAGGGAAATGCACATAATATTATCTTATTACAGACCAAGTTTAACATTAAGGTAACACTGTCGGTGATATCTTTTTTCCTAACGTTTAAGCTATTGCCTACAAGTAATGTTAAATTAGTATTTTGTGTAAATATATTTGACATAAGTGATGATATTATTTGCCTGTAGGATGACCCAGGCATACAGTGATTTTATGAAGAGTGACACAGGCTGTTGCTTAACAATTCCCCAAAACCTTTGCCTATGTTATCAGAATACATTATAGATTGCCAACAAACATTATTCCTATTTGAATTGATATTACTACTTATGTTTACTGCTTGAGATGTATTCACAGTTAAGATGTCACTAATATTCCCGGACTGAGGTAAGTCCTTCAACATCACTGGTGGGGGGGAGCTTTTACAGTGTGAATTGCTCATACACGTACACACATTGTTGTTGTCAGTCAATAAGTCCAGTCTGTCTGCATTATACTTGCACATGTCAACTAAATGGTTTGCAGCAAGTATATGTTCCTCAATTTGTTTTTGTGAGGTCATATATTTATTATATAAAGAGCTGAGCGACTCTTCCAGGATTTTAATCTCAGATTGTAAACGCTGAGTGTCAATTTCATATATATTTTTACTGTCCTCAATTTTAATTTGATAATTTTTAAGTTTATTTACTAAAGCAACACGTTCTCTTTCCTTAATTCAATATTATTACAGAAGTGCTTTTGTTTTTTTTTTAGGCGTTGACATTTCTTTATGATTTTATTAATTTTTACATATTTTTTAATTGTATTGTGACTAGTCTTATTAATACATTTTTGACTTACTAAGGAAACCTGATCTGTAAGATCAATGGTAACTAAAGACTGATCTGACTTAAAGTTAGAGTTGGGACAGACTAGTTCTTTAAATAGGTTTTGGGTTGCAACCGACTGTATACATTCTTTGTCCTGCTGTAAGCTTTTTATTTGTAAATTTGCACAAAGTAATTCATCCTCTAGGTCCCTAACTTTCCGCAATGCCTCCTCATACAAATCACTACATTGGCTAAAACCGTCCGTCACCACCTGAAGTTTGTCCCGTTCGTCAACAACGTCCAGGTATTGTTGATGTAGGACTGCTAGGTCCCTTTTCAAGCCTGTATTCTTGTCAACAATTGACTTCACTTCCTCCTCACTTTCCTCTCTCTCCTGTAGGAGCTGTTGACATTGGCTGTGGGAGGTTTTCAGTTGATTGAGGGCCGCATTTAACTTGTGCTCCATGTCTAGGGCAGTAGCTTTACGGGTTAGCATAGGCATGTTGTGAGGACTGGTTACTGAAAGTGGAAATATAGAAAAAGTGAGAACAATAAAAATTCTAGTAGAGAAAACAGATGAAAATGGGAAGAAAATGAAATAAGAAGGGTTCAAAATAACTATGTATATCAGTTAATAACATGGGGGGCTTATGAATAGAAAAGAAAATGAAAATTATTCTGAAATCATATTATTATGACTTATTGAGGGTACCTAAATTGTCAAGACTAAAATTATACTGTTAATTAATTCTTAGTGCAAAGCAATATCAATACTAGTTACACAGAACAATATTGATTTTCACCACACCTATTAAATCAAAAAGGAAGTCTTTGTTAATTGATATTTTATAAACTTCGATTTCCACCTACTTGTCAAAAAAGTGTTAAAAAATAATTAATTGTGCCTGCACTGTGAATAAACTCTGTATGTATTTTTAACAGGGTTGTATTACAGGGCCTAAATGAGTGTTGATGAATATATTAAAAGACATATAATAATAAACAATACTCCCTGCTTTAGTCCAAAGTTCAATCAGCTGTTGAGAGGTTACCGGCTACGGTGAGTAACCAAACACTGTGTTATAGTGCAGATAATCAAAGGAAAACAATAGTCCTGGAGATTTATAATGTCTTGATAGATTTTATCACAAGATTACTCGATTTAAACACTTAATTACAATAATATAAATTTTTAAAATACGAAGCTAATATTTGACATGTCACTTGAACAGTGTTGCCAGTCAATGTGCCTAGTAGTAGTGTACTAGAATAGTTGTTATACATATAAGTACCTAGAATATCACTAGTCCATGACCGGACACATTGTAGATGTACAATGGGCGGTCTTATCGCACTAGGCGATTTCTTCCAGACAACCTTTGGATGGACATGATATGCAAGAGAAAAAAAAACAAATGAGGGCTAGTTCTCAGTGTAACAATAAGTAAGCCTTTTGTATAATTTGTAGCCATCATTTCATTTAGAAAGAAAGAAAATCTATTTATTGAGCATGCAAATCGACACATATCGGACCATACGATTTGCAAGATAAAGCTGCGCTTGCTGTGGTCAGTCCTCAGATGGGAGACCGTTCGTTAAGCCGTCGGTCTCGGGTGTTTAAACGAATACCTATGACAGTCGTTACAGGTAGTCAGAAGCCTGGAAGTCTGATAACCGATCTAACGTTAGGATATCGGCATTAGTACCAAACTGGGTTGCGAAGGTCTGATGGCAGACGCACCGTGTAAAATACTGGTATTCAGCCGCATCTGGGGGCCTACTCCCTAAGTCCGTCAACGAAGTTAGTCGCCCGTCCGAAAGTAGCCCGAAACGTAGGTGTGAACAAAACAAGTGTCAAGTTCAACTTTTCGGACGGGCAAAAACACACAGGCAGTTGGGACAACTGTCAAATCATGTTGTAATTCATTCTTAGTTCGGGCCCCGAAATAATCGTATGTCCGTAGGTGATGGGGAGTAGGAAACGTTCGTAACTAAGGTCGAAACCCTCTGGAACGTAGACCCCCTGGTTAGACTGGAAGCTGACCCCAACGTAGTTTGGAAAAGGCTAGGCAGATAGATAGATCTAGTCAAAATATACCAAATTATATTCCTATATTATACGTTCTTCTAGCATCCCAATTCTCGTACATAATGAGCTTCCCTGTTTCAGTTGTTTACGGCGAGAACTGGTGATATATCTCTCGGAGCCTTTGTCGCTGAGACACTGAGATTTATTTAGGGGAGAGGATGCGAGAATCACATGCATTGGGTAATCCGTTTATGGTGCGTATATACCAAGCCGACGAACGCGGCCTGAAACTGCTTAAATCAGAATAGTTGAGCTGATGTATGCGTTACGCTCATGAACGGATGCTGTCTGTTGGACTGGTCAGCTCGTAACTGCTATGGTAATCGTTTTAAAAGGCTAATTTTTTAATTACTTTTTATGCATGTACATTAATCTGCATTGTTCTGAAATTAGCCCTGGGATGCACAGACTTATTAGAACTAGGGGCCATTCGGGCGGACCATGAGCAAGAAGGCGGGCCGCATAATTAAAAACAACCAAAAAACTTGAAATTAAGATTACTGAAAAAATTAACCGTACATTAATTCGCATAAAAGAGTGAATTCGCTAGCGCTTGACGGGCCGCACGTATATTGATAGAAGGCCGCATACGGCCCGCGGGCCGCGGTCTGTGCATAAGCCCAATGAAAATTGACAAACCATTTTTTTAAAGAGTATCCTTGGTGTTTCTTGCCAGCTCTTCTTCATAGGATCTACTACTTGTAACCAAGCACCTAGTTTTGTCCTTTTGAAAGCACCAGTAATCTGGTCTACTTGATTTAAAAAAACATTTGACTTGACTTGGGAAATGAAACCAGATTAATTCTTTACAAAATTTGGTTAAATTCAACAAACGAATGTTCGTTGATGTTCGTGGGCTTGGTGTTTACGCTCCATTATTAATGTTTATGGTTTCCTCGACACACGGTTTTATGCGAAATACCTATTTACTTATAAATTATTTGACTCAGGTATATTGACTTATCTTCGTTTATTAATTTATCTAACTTATTAAATGCATTTTTTAATATTTCTATAAAAAACAAAAAACATTTAAAAATATAAAAAATAGTATCCCACCGGCATCGGGAACAGGGTCCAAGCTGCCGGCAGTCAGGGCTCCAGAGAAAGGAACCTCCTCACTATGCGTGCCGTATCAAGGGATAGTGCTTTTTGTATCAAGCCCTTGATCCAGCTATCCAACGAGCCTCTTAAGGTGTTTATCGAGGCTCTTGGCTATGAGGCCATTCGCCGTAACGACTATCGGAACAATGACTGCTGAATCAACATCCCCACATGTCGACAACCTCGTGTGCTAGATCAAGATATTTAAGTTGTTTATCTTTCTCAGCTTGACTTATTATTATCTTATCTTATGCTTTGGACTATGCTGTTGGTGCTTGTTTTAAACCAGCTTTAGTTGTTTTTGCCTACCCTCTTGAGATCATCCCTTTGGACACTTTCCAGGAATGGGTGGTCTATTCTTTGCCAAAAATCATATGGAACTAGATGTAGACTCTACCACGATAAAATAAACTTATTATTTTTGTAAAATAAAGCAAACAGAGTTATCTAAAGTTCGCCCAACGTAAGGCCTTGTCCGCACTGCGATATATCACCGCGCGATTTTTTTCTCGCAATTGTGTAACATATTGAATCTTATGGCAGGAGAGCTCGTGGCTAAGTAATTACAGCCGCATAGACCGATCTTCCAGGTTAAGCCACGCTTGCCGAGGTTGGTCTGTGGATGGGTGACCATTTACCATAGCGAGTTTCCTCCGTGCCTCGGAAAGCACGTAAAGCCGTTGGTCCCGGCTGTCATTTGTAGATCTTTGACAGTCGTTACTGTTGGTCAGAAGCCAGAAAGTCTGACAACCAGTCTTACCAAGAGTATCGTATTACCCAGTTACTGGGTTGTGGAGGTCTGATAGGCAGTCGCTCCATGTAAAATACTGATATTCAGCTGCATCCGGTTCGACTGGAAGCCGACACCAACATAGTTGGGAAAAGGCTAGGCAGATGATGATGATTGAATCTTATGGGAGTAGCCGCACTGGCAGTTAAAAATTCACGCAGAAAAAAAAACTTTTGTTTTGATGCAAATTGTACGCGATGCGGAGCGGATTTATTTCCGCGCGAATGTTTTGTACAGTATGAAGTAGTTATGGCTATGGCCGCTCTGTGGCATACAATTCATGACAAATCTTTTAATACGTCTATAACGCCGCCGCCGTAGAAAGAAGCAAATAAAAAAAAATGTTGTTCATTTTAGACGTTCGTTTCAGCCGGGAACTGCATCAAAGTGACCAAAATCGTACGAAATTTTATCCACAGTGCGTACTAGGTGTAATTCGGAGCACGGAATATAATACGCGAGAAATAAAATCGCGCGGTGAAATATCGCAGTGTGGACAAGGCCTAATAGATTGGACTTGACGTTTCCACAAAACCACAAAATAAATAAACACAGATGTTGCACGATTTTGATCTTAAAGCCGCCTTTAACATTGCGCTCCCATGCTAAAATGCAACTTAACGCCGCGCATTAGAGTAATTATTACGTTACGATTTTCATCTTAAGTTGATTCTGATGTTTCCTTACAAAACGTTACCTTACAACGAATATTAAATAATAAAAAATAGCGTTTCCACTGACATTCGCCTTATAAATTCCTTTTGTTAATCGCAGTTCACTCAATCTTTCAACATGATCAAGCCACCTAAGCATACTCCTTTAAATTTTTGTCACTGCATCATCTTTTAAACCGCAACTTTGTCTTATCACATCATTCTTCAATCTATCATTCAAAGTTACACCGCACATACTTCGCAAGGAACGCATTTCCACGGCATTTATTCTACTTTCATGACTCTTCTTCCAAGACCAACATTCACTTCCATACATAAGCGTTGGTACCAGTATACCATTATGGACAGCCAGCCGTGCCTTTTTGTACTTCGACTGGTTAGCTACAATCGCATGCATAGCACCATTCACTTTATTTCCCGCATTTGCTCTCCTTTCCACATCTTCATGAATCTTACCATATCTTGTAAACATACTTCCCATTCATTCATTTCATTTTTAGCCTGCGTCGTCCCACTGCTGGGTAAAGGCCACTCCCCATGACTTCCAATTTTTTCGATCCACAGCCAAAATGGACCACTGGTCATTGGTTTTGTCTAGCTCGTTCCGCCATTTTCTTCGAGGTCTGCCGCGACGCCTTCTGGCTGTATCAGTGCTGCATAAAGTGGTTATTTTGGCCCACAGCTCATTGGGCATGCGGCACACGTGGCCGGCCCAGGCCCACTTCAGCTTAGCGGCTTTTTGAGCAACGTCAGCAATTTGTGTTTTGGAGCGCAGTGTGGTGTTGCGTACACGGTCCGTTAGCTTGACGCCTAGAATGCTGCGCTCCATAGCACGTTGGCAGACTTTGAGTTTGGACTTTTGAATGTTTGTCAAAGACCAAGTCTGGGATCCATAGGTCAAAATGGGGAGAATGCACATGTCCATGATTTTGCGCTTGAGCGCAATACTTCCCAAATAAACAATTATATTTTATCAGTATTTCTTATCAAAATTGCTTACATTATACATAATGCCTTCTTAAAGTACATTCCCTGTCTAATGATCCACTCACCTGTAGACGGCAGGCAAGTGTAATTTGTCACCGAATGCCATCAATGCTCCTGTCGTGAACACTGAAATCTTTTACTGAAATCACCTTTTTAAAAGATTTATTGAAAGCAATTCTGAATAGAATGCGCTTTTGAACTACAGATTTATTGGGTTCTGAAGGCAGTTTTAACCGAGTGTGTGCTGAAAGTTGTACGGTGGAATTGTGTTTTAGTATTTGATATTATGATTCTTAATCAGGGAGAAGACATACCTCTGGTTTCTGAATTGAGAATTCTAGGATAAGCAGTACTTTAGTAACATTTGAGTACGGAGTTGTCAAAAAAATGACGGATTTTAAAGCACGTTTTTGACAACTCCGTAATCAAATACTACGTGACCGGTTGCGCACCGCGCAACCGGTGTCGTCGGTCGGTGTCGGTCGGTCTCGTCCCAGGACGACATCGCCATTGTTTATCTATTGTGTCTATAATTATGGTGATTGAGAATACTCAATTCAGAAACCGGAGGTAATTTGCTTAATAAAACAAGTTAATAAAAAATAAAAAAAACCCGCCTGCATAAAAAAGCGAACTAAAAAGGTGTAAACAAGAAATCATAACATACATAACATAATGTCAAACTTACGTAGGTTTTCGAAAAAGCATGCTATCCAATCGTCACAATATGCAGTCGGAGGCTACGTATGTTTTTTTGGTCAGTCAGTTTTTGAATTACATCATAATACGTAGCCTCCGACTGCATGTGACGATTTGATAGCATGATTTTTCGAAAACCTACGTAAGTTTGACGTTGTATTATGTATATCATAAAGTTATAAAGCCTATAACCATCGCACTGCTTAGACAAATCGATAGACACCTCGTTCATTAAAATCCATCCAGCCGTTGGGCTGCTTCGAGGGTATAAAGAATCCCACACACAAAGATACATAGATACGCGTGAAAAACATAACCCTGTCCTTGCTGTCGCGCAGTCGGGTAAAAAGTAATGACATACAAGGACTCATTCCATTATTAATCAAATTCATAAATATGTATAAATTTAATCGAAGCAAGCTCCTATAGAACACATTTACGCAAGTTTTATTCTCATACACATTTAAATGGAGCGTGACTCACAAGTTACCGCAGAAGCTATTAAAGTCGCCGACATGGGGTTCGGTCTGAGTGACAGCGATTTACGTATAAATACCTATTATGACATGACATAAAATAACGTTGAAACGTTGGGCAGAAGTGTACGGGCCTGTCCACATCTCCACGTCACAACTCCGTCAACGTAGAACGGTGCGGTAATGCGGCACGGTGCGTTGACATAACGTGCAAACGTTACCGTATCGTAACACGTTCCGCCTCTAGCCGCAAGCGCACACGTTTATGCGCTCCGCCCACGCTCTCCACGCCCACGAGTTAGTCGCCGGCTATGTGCTCCGATGCTTTAATAATAATTTATCTTTATTTCAGACATACGTCCATACATTTTTACAAAGAACACGTTAGTAGTATTGTTAGTAGTATACACAAAAAATATAACAAGGTGTTAGTAATTTGTTAGTAAACAAAACAAGTTACACAATAATTACAAAAAATTATTTCCTATTTCTGTGCAGATGTACACTTGCCCAGTACACAGTAAAAGGACTGTTTATTTTGCACGCTAACGTTTTGAGGACAGTGTTGGTGCTACCACGGACCCTGCTCATCATCGACGCAGTTCTTTTCCTAATTATGGAGATTTAGGAGAATTTAAAACCATACCTTACTGTTTCTCTTATTAAAATTCAGGATCTACATCATCAACGATAAATGTAACAATGATGCTGACGTGTATTTTTACGATACGGTAACGTAAATTTGCACGTTATGTTAACACACCGTGCCGTGTTACCGCACCGTGCCGAGTTACCGCACCGTTCCACGTTGACGACTTCATGACGTGGTGATGTGGACAGGCCCTATAGTACATTCTCATTTCGCTGTTATTTTTAAGTCCAATGTCATAAGGGCAATCAGCGCTGACTGTTTGACGCCCAGCATATGCTGAGTTGTATGCCTTTTGGCGTGTCCATGCTCGACGGCATAACATGTGTACGTTTAATTATTTTATATTCTTATTATTCATGCTGTCATTGTGTCCTTGTCTGAATAAAATGTATTTTCTTTCTTTCAAGAGGCGAGCCCATTGCCAAAGTTGTAGCCAGCAAGCGGGCACAAGTCCAGACTCCGGGCTGCTACTGAGAAATTACACAGGAAAAACCCAATAATTCAAGTCCAGTTGAAAACCAGCGTCGGGCACTAGTTATCTGGCATTGTTTGCTGAACTGGACCTTTTTGGCGCAGCCGTGAGGCACACTTCCCTGCTAATTTCTTTTTTTGTTTTTTCTTGTGCTTTGTTTTGTACTGTGTGCGTTTTGGTCTGTGTTAAATAAATGTATTTTCTTTCTTCTTTCTTTCAATAACATGCGCCGACCTGGAGAGCTTTTGCGACCAACGAGGCAGTCAAATAGTATCTAATGCAATACCTATTATAGCTGAGGATATTTTAAAGTATCCTTCTGGCAAAAACTAAGGTCCAGCTTTCAATGTAGGCTAGGATTATGAACAGCTCTGTCATGCTTGTGATCCCAAAAAAATTCCCCGTAGTTCCGAAACGTTTTTTTTTTGTTCCCTGTCGATGTTGCGTTTTACCCTAGTCGCATATAATAGTTAGCGCAGAGGGTTAAAGATAGAGCACACGAATCCAATTAACAGAAATATAGAGAGATTCCCCTATACCCCTCTGGCTTTCACATTCACACGACACTGATTGACCCTGCACAGGTTTTTTTCAGAATCAGCAAAAAAAAGTTTTCCTATAACGAAACATGGTATTCTGTATCTGAGTAATTTTAGCATCCCGAGTTAACTGACTGCGTGGATCGATATCGCGCTAGTTGTGCCCGTCAGCTGTGTCGCCGTGCTTTCATTCATTTATGCAGGGCATCGAAATTTTATATCACAAAAAATGTTTTTATTTTATTTTGTTTTTTTTTTTAATCAATCTAAATCCCGTGCCGGGTTAATCTATACCATTGGATCATGTGCTTTGAAAGAATTACACGAATTCGTTTACACCCTGTATTGTACAATTCTCCAGTCCCCACCTTCTCTTCTACCCCGTCTATCGCCCGACAGATCGCCGCCAAATAACTTGCTATACATAGTAGACTGGCTTGCGATATAGCATATAGTGAGAACATCATGCTATATAGTTATAGCTTTTGACGCAATATGCTTTACTATATAGCAAAATAGTATAGTGTAGTCTGAACTGCGCTTTAATCTCGAAATTAATTCTCATTTACGTGCTCCTATTAATTCCTACGCTATCAGTGTGACCACACCCAATTCCCGTTGAAATTAAAGTGATGACAATGACAAATTAACAGTTCAAGTGGTACAGTCTGCATCAGAAGTAGATGAGCAACTCAGGTGTCCAAATAATTAAACACATTCAAGATACCAAAAACATCTATGCAACAAAACTGTTCAAATTGTTTTGAGCATCGTAAACTCCAAATATATCTGAGCAGTCACAATGTCAAATATTTATTTACAAACTAAAGGTCTATGGTAAGTAAACAAGCTAAACATTCAAAGGTAACTAAGCAACACGTTATTCAGAAAGTCAGGATAGCAACGTAAAATGAATTGTATTTGATTGTACTTAGAGTCGTAAATTAAAAGTTCAAAAATAGATACAGCATTTTTTCTTTTTCTTCATATAGCTATATCCCTTTCATTTCGTGCGTGACGTCATTGACGTGTCTTTTGTTTATAATATAATCTGATAGTCAAGTTAGAGGAAAACATCGTAAGGAAATTGAAACGAGTATTTATTCCACGCGAAAGCCATTAAATTCGAAACAATCAGTTTGAATAAAACCGAAATTTTTATTGGCTACATTTTCTAGTATATTTTCAGGAATTGAATTCGTAATAAATACCTCGATTCATTTTAACCATGTTTCGGATTGATAACCGTGCTCAAAAAAGTACAAAATCTGTTAAACGTCAATTTAATTACTCGGTTAAAAGATATCTGACGATGTCAAATCAGCCCGACTAAGCACCCACTGAGTTGCTATATGATTTTACGCAAGCGGTTTTCAAATGCTTCTTTTTCTATCGTGTCGGCACGAGCTATACAAGAATAGCTCATGCCGTGGTGAATAGATTGGCCAGTCAGCAAGGATGGTAGCGAGGCTGACTGCCCAGGATGCGCCGCCGGACCCAAGTATCGTCACTCGTGGAGGCTCTTTTCATGCACCCCTTTTTTTTCAAATGCTAAAAGCGCCATACAGCTTATCTATGAACATGCACTGTAGTCTGATTTTAGTAGTCAGTTATCATCGAATCGCATCGAATATATCTTTAGCCAAAATCTAGCACGATACGTTTTAAATCAGTCATTTTAAAAAGAACCGCTTGTGCGTGCGCTGGTATAGAAAGCCATACGCGTTACATTTTTTAATGGCTCACCGCCTGCCTTTAATTGCAATGCCTGCATTTTAATCTTAATAATGTCACAGGACACTGTACACCTTACAGCGATAACACACTGGTATGGCGCGGCGGTCGAATCCATATTGCTACAGAGAGACCCACTGGCAGTACGAACAGTAGCATATACGTGCGTTAGGTTTTTTGAAGCGCGAAATGTAACGCGCTTAAATGCGCGCATGCAAAAACTTACAAAAAAAGGAAAAACCGACTAAAAAAAACATAAAATTAACAGTTTCAGAAGTCGGTGGCTACAATTTTTTTCAGTGTAGAATTGTACCGCCTTCTGAAACTGTTAATTTTATGTTATGGTAATTATTTTACTCCTTTCAGTTTTTTTTTTTTGAAGTCGCTTTTTACTTTTTTATAAGTTTAAAGCCCTTTCATACTATACCTACCTTACACGATATAATTCAAACATTCCGGAAAGTGGGGGGGGGGGGGGGGTTGACGCACCCCCTCGTTTTTTCCAGTAGTCAGTTACCAACAACACGTATAAACAAAGCAATATTAGTTATTTGAGAATTTTGCTTTGATCCGATGAGGAGTTCCGTTCCATATCTCTGAAGTTCATGGTCTAATCATAACAACATTTATAAGGGACTAAACGGAAAGTACCTACACCCTCTCAAACAAAAAAATATTTTTTCAAATTGGTTCATAAATGACGGAGTTCTGAGGTAACAAATATAAAAAAAAAATTACAACCGGATTGAGAACCTCCTCCTTTTTGAAGTCTGTTAAAAACGAGCATAAAACACCAAGGTCTGCAACCGCCCTAAAACGGCTAGGTATGTAACAGGCCTTAGTATCACTGAGCAATATATTGAGAAATGGTTATTGTTGACATGTTTTTGAACACTTTAGTTGCTTAGTTACATTTGACTACCTCAGTTGACAAGATGATTTGTTTGCATAGAAATATTTGAATTGCGAGTGTTCAGATGATATTGATACATTGGATGCTAACAATAATTTGAACGCTATTGTTGTGAAGATGTTATTGTGTTTTTGAGAGTGTAGAATTATCTGATTACCTGAACTGCTTCTATATATCTGATGGTGACTGTACCTAAAGTAGTTTGCGAAAACTTACAAGTTGCGTAAGATGGCGACAGCAAGAATATTTATTTCTTCTAGAAATTACTCTTTATCCATAGATTTGTGGGTCAGACTAGAGATTTCAGACTTGGTCATGTACATATTTTTTGTAGTACTGCATCTTCGACGAATTTTGGTGGTAGGATCTATACGGTCCGCCTGGTAAGCTACCTCCCTCACATTTAAATCCAGCGCCAAGTAGTTTACTGTGTTCCGTCGTGTGTATGTGAGAGCCAAAGGAATCCTTCCACATCACTGTTACTTGGTTTCGTGTGCTCCATCTTACACTATGTCTGGTTATATCGGTCTTTTACTGACGACCACCACGGTGTTCCTCCGAAGACCTATGACCGGAGCCACATGAGTAGATAAACGGCCGGAGCCATGGAATTAACTAGAGCATATACCGCATGTACATTAATCTGCATTGTTCTAACATTACTACAATGAAAATTGTCAAACCATTTGTTTTTAAATGATTGTCTCTGGAGTTTCTTTCCAGCTCTTCTCCATAGCACCTACTATTTGGAACCGAGCACCTAGTGTTGACTTAAAGTACCAATAATCTGGTCTACTTGAAATAAAAAAAATATTTGACTTTGATTCACGGCAATCTATTGAAGCCAAGAAAATTTGGAGAATTGTATGTCAACATTTTCTTCCAAAAGAGGTAGAGGTTGGTTCTTTGAAAAAAATCGCTACAAGCTACGCTCATAAAGGCTCCCCACCCAAATTTACGTTTGAAATTAAAGCGATGACAATGACAAATTAACAGTTCAAGATGTACCTACAGGAGTTTGCGAAACGTTCGTGTTGTTTGACGTGCCGATGTGAACGAAATGTTTTGAAGGTAGCAGATGCGAGACACCTTTTCTGGTATGTCAGGGAACGGATGCGTGGAATTGTGTGGAGGAAGTTAGTAAGAGAATTTGTTCTTGAATTTCAATAGACTTTGTCTTTTAAAAGGATCCTTTAATGAGCACACATTTCGTAGGTTCTAATGATATGTCTTTTCCAAGAAATTCCTGTAGAAATCACATTGGGTTGGGAACCCAAAATCCAGTACTTTCAGTTCTCTCACATTGATATAAATGCTTGGTAATGGTAGAAGGTTGAAGAAATCCAATATTTTTACCATGACCCATCTCTAGCTTGGGTTACATGCTAGTCAGGTTTCCTCAAGATGTTTTCCTTCACCGTTTATGCAAGTGATAGTTTGTAAGATTAGTAGAGGTCCTTGTATAGGGAAGTACTATCTCCATTAAGTAGCATTCCTGTATTCCGGTTTGAGAGGTATGGGTGCCGGTGCCCGCACATGAGACTCCAATTTTGTCTCTAAGATTAGCAACGCATCAACAATCGTCTTGGTCTTCTTCTTCTCTCATGTCAGAACGAGCTATACGAAAATATCTCATGTTGTGGTGAAAAGATTAGCCAGTCAGCAAGGTTAGTAGCGGGGCTGACTGCCCAGGGTGCGCCAGTCGTACTTAAGTATCATCACTCGTGGAGGCTCTTTTCATGCATTCTCTTGGTGTTGTAGGTGTATATAGGCGGCAGTAACCACTTACCATCAGGTGGACCTCCGACTTGTTTGCCAACCTATTACGTAAAAAAAACGTCAAACCTTTGATCCGCACATGAATTCGAGAATTTAGGGTTGCGAGCCAGAATCTAACTTCTGCACGAAAGACAAGCGTTTAACCACTAGGCTGGAGAGATTACGCACTGCATCCGATCCGAATCCAAGAAAATACGTTCCGAAGTAGCCATAGAACTATTTGTATGGTAGTTTAAGCACTACATCCGGCATCCGTCATCCGATTTCTATCCGTCATCCGTGAGTCTCCAATTCAGAAGAAATATTGACGGACCGAAGTAGCCGTAGTAATGTTTGTGTGAACGCTTTTGCACTACCTCGGATTCAAATCGGACGCCAAATGGATATGCCAAAGATGGCCCCTGAATTGTTTGAATTTGGATCAGAGATCGGAATAGTGCGTAAGCAACATCCGAATTTGGTCCGAGATTTTTACTCTAGATCGGTATTTTCACGGATTCAGATCGGATGCAGTGCGTAAAGCAATATCGGAATTCGGTTCGACTTTTTTACATCCGTATTTTCACGGATTCGGATCGAATGCAGTGCGTAATCGCTCTAAGGACATAAATAAAACTCGGCCCATACTTAAAAGACTAACAAGCCTTAAGATACAGACACCAAAGTTTGTTCAGACTACAATGGCTCCCCGGACGTACGGTGTAGTAAGCGGCGGGAAGTCGAGGAGTTCCGTTGAGAGCTCGTTACAATATAGATTTTTTAGGGTTCCATTTTGGGTGGAAGAAGTTAACAATAAACAAATTTGAGGAATCTTAATTTCTTCTGCAATTACTAAGGTAACATTGTGACGTCCGATAGGTATACAATTTGCCAGGTAGATACACAAGAGTTTGTGGCACCATACCTCTCGCTGGGAGCGAGAGTGCGTGGGAAGCCGTTACCTCGTTTTGCGAGGAGGTAATGGCGAGCGAAGAGGGAGACAGTTTCGGCTGCCACTCTCCCTTCCCGCACCAGACGCACCGGGCGCCGCCGGAGGGCACGCAACGATGTCCGGCCACCCTAGTGTGTGGCCTGCGGGTGGTGGGTTAGGGGACCAGTTGCTCGACTAGTAACATGCCCGCAAAGACAGCGCGCTGTGTTCCGCGCGCGCCTCCCATGAGGACGTGCGACAAGGCCCTACAGAAGAGGTCCGCCAAAGGCTGGCGGATCGAGGTCTGCAGGGGTTGCGGTGCATGCAGCTGTGAATCCTGCGATCCCGGCCATAGATCTCGTCTATAAAGAATACCGTGGGGTTTTAGCCGGTAGGAGTCCGGCCATAACTCTTCGCCTTCCCCGGGCAGAGGGTATCTGTAGATTTTCCTAGGATTAAAAAAGGGTTGATACTAGAGTCACTGGTAACGAGAGGACGGACCGGCATTCAATCACAAAAAATGCTTCAAAAGAGCGTCCGGGACGGCATTAAGTACGTCTGGCGCACTCTGAGCAATCAAACCCTCTACCAATCTCGCTGACTGGTTAATCTTTTTCAACACGACGCGGAATGATCTATTCACGTATAGCTAGTGCCAATATGATAGTAGATGAAGAAAGCACAATTTAAATAGTGACTTAACAAAAAGTTTGTCGAGTGAAGTACAGTCAAAGTTTCAAAGTTGTTTCTTGAATGAAAACTCATCAATTAATATTTCCGTTAACGAAGAACGATTAACAGAGAATTTAATTTTTAAAATAATAACCCTAACTAATATTATAAATGCGAAAGTAAGTTTGTTTGTTTGTTACCTTTTCACGCCCATACGTTGTCAGGGGTACAGAAAAGGACAAAAGATGCCTTTATCCCGAAAAAAAGTAGTTCCCGAGGAAAGCAACAATCACGTTCTTAGATAATAGATGGCGCCACGTGTCTTTCGAATCATGATTTAATTAAATAATCCCTAGCCTTTTCCCAACTAAGTTGGGGTCGGCTTCCAGTCGAACCGGATGCAGCTGAATATCAGTATTTTACATGGAGCGACTGCCTATCAGACCTCCACAACCCAGTAACTGGGTAATACGATACTCTTGGTAAGACTGGTTGTCAGACTTTCTGGCTTCTGACCAACAGTAACGACTGTCAAAGATCTACAAATGACAGCCGGGACCAACGGCTTTACGTGCTTTCCGAGGCACGGAGGAAACTCGCTATGGTAAATGGTCACCCATCCACAGACCAACCTCGGCAAGCGTGGCTTAACCCGGAAGATCGGTCTATGCGGCTGTAATTATTTAGCCACGAGCTCCTCTAAATGAAGACTTGTATTTTTACCAATAATGAAGCAAAGACCCCATAACTTTGTTTATTAGACCCTCCTATTCGTTAGTAAATATCGCACTTAAAACTAGCTTGCTAGTCTATATACAGGCTGGTAATTTGAAATGGGGCATGAAGGACAGCTACCTTAACCATTGTAGCTACAGGAAAACATTCTTAAAAGACGACCCCTAACTTTTGGGATAATTTCAATCGGTATTCACAGTTTTTGAAAAAAAAAGTACAGTCAGCGAGAAAAAGGGCTGTTTTCACAAAAAAAAATATGATGCCAATCGATCCCATTTCCCATAAGGATCAAAAGACTCTTGTGGACCAACTGAGGTTTGAGTACTAGAAACGTCAGAAATAACAAAAAAACTATTTGAGATGGGTTAGTTATAAGGGCAGCTACCTTAATCGTTGTCGCTACAAGAAAATGTTCTTAAGAAACTGTCCATAATTTTTCATCCCCCCATCTCCAATTACCACCCGGTATATGCCAAGTTTGGCAGTGAAAAATGCTACTAATGGTAAACAATTCGTTTCTGGCCATAGGAACTGGACATTAGACGAACAATTTAATTGATGCGACAATTAATTTTGAAATCCCAAAGTATTCATCGACTTTTGCTGTTCACTGTAATCCAAGCGCGCAGTTAGAACATTACGGAACCTCTATTTTTTGTACCAAAAGGCACTTCTCCGGGTTTTTTGTTGGAAACTTTGATGACACTCAACGAGTCTTTGTAGAATTTTCAGACAGACTCAAGATGAATGTGCTTAATGTAATAAGAGATTATTGTAGCTTCACAAAACTCTAATGGAGTCTCGTCTAATTTGTTCGAAATTTTGAAAGAATTAATGAAGACTGATTACAATAGTATTGTTAGGAAGTGTGATGTGATTAAAGTAGATGAAGTATACAAGTTTAGTGGGAAACGAGCTACTAATCCGTAGGCCACTTGAAGTATCACTGATGTCTGTTTTAAAGCAAGTGGTAAAATTTCAAAATTCAACCATTTTTATTTCCATGTAAAATAATTTTTAATATTCGTTTTTTCAAAAACTCTTCATCCCTGATTTAGTTATGAATTCAGAAAATGAAGCTTCTAATTCGTGGCCCCAAATATGATCTAAAATGTAAACACTGCTGATCGTATCTGAGGATAGATAGATTTTAGCGTATTTTTGATGTAATTTTTGAACGACTTTTTCTCTTAGACTTTTGGGGAAAGTGGTAGAACAAAAGTTATTCATATTATAGGAACTTTAACCCTTTCAGATTAGTATCCCTTTTCTGAATAACTTTTTGTAGCATATAGCAAATATTGTTTAACACAGCGATATCGCTTAGCATACATTTTATATGGACACGTTCATACAATGCTATACTATATAGTATTGGCTTGCTGTACGTGATAAACTTGAACGATTCTCAGTACTAAATCGTACGATTTTCTGATCCCCACCTCTTCTCACTTCTATCCCGTCAGTCGCCCGACGGATCACCGTCTAATAACTTGCTATAAATAATAGACCGGCTTGCGATATAACGTAGAGTGTGAACGTCATGCTATGTATCGATAGCTTATAACACAATTTGCTGTACTATATAGCGAAATAGTATAGCATAGTCTGAACTGCGCTTAAGAGTAACAAGGAGCCCTTAGTATGGTTATTTTCGTCATCAAAGGAAAGTGTTTCCAATTTTTTTCTTTTGAAATAGAATATCTGGAATAATAACAGGCACTTGTATTTGATTCAAACAGAAGTCGTGAATTAACAGATAGAGTGTATCAACATCGCAGTTCTGAGAATTCAGTATGTAAATATTTTTTTTGTATTTTTTTATTAAATATTAGGCTATTTTAAGAAACCAATTTGAATATTTTTGTTTTCTACGCGGTGGTTATTTTTTAATATATTTTGAAATATTTTCTAGTGATGACGTCACGCGATAGGAGTAAGAATTCAATTCCTTTGCAGGGTACGATAGACAAAGAAACCAATTCTTTGTCTACGCCAAGTACAGAAAAAGTAAAAGTATATGTACCATAAATGACGTTTTATATACAAACAAACAACAACGACTATTCGGAACTATTTCGTGATACGTCACGAAATAGGAAGAGAGGTCAAATAGATGTCAAGTGAATTCATACATTTTTGCTAAAATAAACACCATTTTATAATTTTAAGAGCTAAAAAATATGTAAAATATATAAAAAATATGGTTTTTGAAACAAATAATGGCTCGGAATGGTTTTGGAATCAGCATAGTTAACTTTTACTTTATATACAGAATTGTCAAAAATCCTACAGAAACACAGAACTTCTTTTTCGAGTCAGCAAATTCCAAACCGTTGCAAGTGCAACGTAGCATTTTATTGAACGAAGCAAACCTGTTTTGACCAGTGGTGTAAAAGTCAACTGGAATAATAATAAAGAAACTTGGAAACCAGTTTCCAGAAGCTGAAGAAAAAGATCACGATAGCAAAGTTCCTCTTTAAGGTTTCGAAAGTCTGACAGAAGTGGTTAGTTTAAAGTTGGACGAACAAATCGTTTAATGGATAGAATAGATTGGAATAGTATTACCTGTAAATGGATGAAAGATGAGATTTTTAAAATAAGCTGGACAAATCAGAGTACTTTAAATTTCATACAGAGGCATCTTAAATATGAAATCTACAGGTAATTTAAACATTTAGTAAAATCGTTACCATGCTAAAACAGTACATGAAATATTTTTGAAAAAAAGTAACTGCAACGCATCCTAGGAGGATACTGATGCCAAAAATGTAGTTTTTACATTTTTCGTCTGTTTGTCCGTTTGTATGTTTGAACTTCACGCCAGTGCTACTGGACAAATCCAGTTCAAATTTGGCAACCACATCCGTTAAAGAGCGGGTGAGGTTACAGGGTACAAATTTTTACGCTATTGAGTGTTGGTGATGAACATAACCTTATTTCGGAAATAAACGTGATTAAATTTTAAAAATGGAGTACATTTATAAATTATTTAGTTGTTGCAATGCCACGTTGTTTTTCGACTTCCACGCGGTTCCACGAAGTCGCGGGCACAGCTAGTTAGTAATAAAATCATACCAACATCCTGAAAAGACTATCATATTTCAATTACTATTCTAATTCTAAAATACTAATGGTATAGGTTAATCCCGCACGGTATTTAACAGGATTAAAAATAAAATCTTTTCTTCCCTTGCGGTTGGGGTAAGTAATCGTATCTAAACCGCCTAATAAGATTTCAATAAAAAACACATTTTTTTTAAGTTTTCTTTTCCACGCATTATTGTTTGAAATCAAACCGACACAGCTGTCGGACATGACTAGCGCAATATCGTTCCGCTTAGTCAGTTACCCCGGGGTGCTAAAATAACTCAAAAACAGAAAATTAGGTATTTTTTGTTTTTTTTTTCTTATTCTTAGAAAAACCAACTCTAGGTCAATCTGTGTCACCAGCAGATCACGCGGTTAAAAGGTATTACATGAATTCGTTTACACCCTGTATATGTTTTTGTGTGTCTATTGAATTGTTTGTACCAATCAATATTTTTGTATATTCTACATTTTCTATCTATCTATATAAATAAAAAGAAAGGTCCTGACTGACTGACTGACTCATCAACGCCCAGACCAAACCCTTGGACCTAGAATTCTGAAATTTTGCACAGAGGTTCCCTTTATAATGTAGATAAGGAATAAGGAAGGATTTTTCAAAATTCAACCCCTATGGGAGTTAAATAGGGGATGAAAGTTTGTATGGAAAATCGTCACTTAACAGGGGCCCAATTCTCCTAAAATAAATTGTTGCCAAACGCAATCGAACCTCAACCGTCAGTCAGTTTTTGTTTTCGAAAACTCTCAAAATGTTTGATTTTGTTTTTTGTGTCAAACAATTTGATAGCTTTTGAAATTGAGAACTGTCTGAATGAACGGTTCGGCCTTGGTTCGGTTGTGATTTATCAAGATTTATTTTAGGAGAATTAGGCCCCAGGTTCAAAACACGCAAGCGAAGCTGCGGGCAAAAGCTAGTATTCTTTATTCTGAAAAGAATATCATATTTCAATAACTATATGTGTTTCCCCTCATCATAACCGCATTATACTAATATGTCTGCGTGAATAGCTGCAATGTATCGCGATGCACGTCGAAGTGCAAACCACAGCGTAGTTTCGAATTCACGAACTTGAACCAAGATCTTAGTTGTACTTGTTTAAGGAGTTAAAGTTTAACTAGAAGTAACTCTTATGCAAATTCAGGCAAAATGGAGAGGAATGATTCACAGCTATTGATGGATGTGGAAATAATGGAAGTTCATGTCTATTGTGCAGGGTTCTTACTAATCTTCCTTCCCGCGCCAGACGCACCGGGTGCTGCCGGAGGGCGCGCGATGATCTCCGGCCACCCTAGTGTGTGGCCTGCTGGCGACGGGTAAGGGGACCTGTCACCTGACCAGTAACAGGCCCGAGAAGGCAGCGCGCATGTGTTCCGTGCGCGTCTCTCAGGAGGACGTGCCGTGAGCAAGGCCTCACAGAAGGAAAAGTCCGCCAGGGGCTGGCGGACCGAGGCCTGCCGGGGTTGCGGCGCATGCAGCTGCGAATCCCGCGACCCCAGCCAAGGGTCAGGAGAAGGAACACCGTGGATTTTTAGCCAGTAAGAGTCCGGCATAACCCTTCGCCTTCCCCAGGAGAAGGGTACCCATGAGGAAATTCCTACGATAAAAAAATGGTTCTTACTAATATTGTAAATGTGAATGTCAGTCTAATCTTCACGGATATATTGCCTATCCACTCATGACGGAATGTAGCAGAAAAGAAATTTGAAATCTCGACAAGAGTAACAGTATTATTTCTTTTTCAGAAAATGTATTAATATTTTTTTATATTTTATCTCTTATATGTACTTGTTTTTAAACTTTCGTGATTTGTACACATTATAAAAATATAGTAAAAAAATACTTTGTGCTTTTTAAATTTTCTACGCGATTAGACCTGAATCTGTATTTTTATAATCTACTAGCTGTACCCGGCAAGCGTTGCAATGCACTTTTTCCGACTTACTACTAATCTACTATCTACCTTCAGAAACTAAATCAAAACAGTAACAAAAAGTTAAAACCATTTTCATGCATGCGGTAAACAAGTGAAGAATATGGACATGCTGAGCTAATTTGTTTTTTTTTTTAATTTCAAAATTTTCTTTAATAAGAACCTTCTCCTGACGATTACAAACACAACAAAAAAAAAATGCGAAATCGGTTCGGTTCACGCGTGATGCCGTGACCAAGGGAAATAGGGATTAATTTTTTATATACAGGGCTACTGGTAATTCGACGTATTCCTTGCACCACGTTATAGGGGGGCTAATATGCAACAAATTTAACCCCACATATGTTCTACGAAATTCAATGGATTTCGAGATATTGCAATTTTTATATTATTTTTAATAATACCCAGAATTCCTTCATAAAACCTATTTATCTCTAAAATATCAAATTGATCGGCTTTGATTATGATATTAGCTTGTAGCTGATACTTTTACGAAGCTTTCTGCGTATTTAACTGTTCTTAATGACCATCCAATTGAAAGTAATCATTAAAAGTTAAATAAGTGTATTAGAAAATCATCGAGGTACACGATAAAGAATGATGTTTATCTCAAAAATTTTCTATGACACTAAGTGTACAAAATGCAAGACAAACATCCTTATTTAATTAGCTATCCAACGAGATAAAGACGTTCAAAAATATTTAGAAACTAATGTAAAAATGTCTTATAATACTGACAAAGGCGATTTCTGAAAAATCTCTACAAGCACGCAGGTGGCCCGTTAAGTGCAATTCATTGCATAATCCTCGCGTAGAGATTAAACAGCAGTCTGTCGGGCACCAACTGTCCTCTAAACGTCAGGATTAGATAAGGTCAGGTCGTTAGGTTATGTTTGGTCGGGGTTAGTTAGGTTAGGTTAGGACCTAAGTGTGCGAGGGAATACCGCGGTGGTTTTAGTCAGTAAGAGTCCATAATAATCCATGAGTAATAATCCATGGTCGACAGCGAGGAGTCCTGGGACGCGGTGGTGTCCTTCTGCGACACGGTAATGTCGCAGAAGGAGGATGCGGAAAGGGTGAGGGAGATCACCTCCACTCACCCGGCCCGCAGCAGACGCACCGGGCGTCGGCGGAGGGCGGACGACGCCCTCTTCCAGCCCCCCTAAATGGGTCCAGGGGCGACGGACTTGGGGAAGTCTGTCGCCCCCCATACATCAGGACCCGAGGCGGCGGTGCGAAGTGTTCCAAGCGCGCCCCTCTTAGACGGCGCGGGGGGAGTCTAACACCTCACTCCCCCCGCTAACCCGAGGAGGCCCGCTGCGGCGGGCGGGCACCAGCCGGGGGTTGCGGAAGTGTCGTAAGTTCCCGCGACCCTCGGCGCAGGTGTGAGATGGAACACCGGGGTGATTTTAGTCAGTAAGAGTCTGACAGACCCCTCCGCCAACCCCAGGGCGGAGGACATCCATGAGGATTACCAGTCCGAAAAAAAAAAAAAAAAGGACCTAAGTGTGCGAGGGAACACCGGGGTGGTTTTAGTCAGTAAGAGTCTGACAGACCCCTCTGCCCACCCCCAGGACGGAGGACATCCATGAGGATATCCAGTAGGCAAAAAAAATATGGTCAGGTTAGGTCGTTAGGTCACAGTTAGGTTTAGGTTAGGTCACAACTTCGATGCCCTGGGATCTAGAGGCAAGGGCCCCCGCGCTGAGATATCTGCACCTGCGTCATCTGAAAGCTGAGGTTGCCATGCCGCCTCTCCAGCCACTCCTCCATTACGGGTCTTACCGCCACTATTGCGGCGTGCCCTGCGCTAAGTTGCGCAAGTCGTTCCCTCCACAGCCACTAGGATCTGGCGGAGACCACTCCGCTCAAGCGCCTCCTCGCTTTGGCGATATCTCAGCGCGAGGGCCCTCGCCTCCAGATCCCAGGGCATCGAAGTTGTGACCTAACCTAAACCTAACCGTGACCTAACCTAACGACCTAACCTGACCATTTTTTTGCCTTCTGGATATCCTCATGGATGTCCTCCGTCCTGGGGGTGGGCAGAGGGGTCTGTCAGACTCTTACTGACTAAAACCACCCCGGTGTTCCCTCGCACACTTAGGTCCTAACCTAACCTACCTAACCCTGACCAAACATAACCTAACGACCTGACCTAATCTAATCCTGACGTTTAGAGGACAGTTGGTGCCCGACAGACTGCTGTTTAATCTCTACGCGAGGATTATGCAATGAATTGCACTTAACGGGCCACCTGCGTGCTTGTAGAGATTTTTCAGAAATCGCCTTTGTCAGTATTATAAGACATTTTACATTAGTTTCTAAATATTTTTTGAACGTCTATACCTCGTTGGACAGCTAATTAAATAAGGATGTTTGTCTTGCATTTTGTACACTTAGTGTCATAGTAAATTTTTGAGATAAACATCATTCTTTATCGTGTACCTCGATGATTTTCTAATACACTTATTTAACTTTTAATGATTACTTTCAATTGGATGGTCATTAAGAACAGTTAAATACGCAGAATGCTTCGTAAAAGTATCAGCTACAAGCTAATATCATAATCAAAGCCGATCAATTTGATATTTTAGAGATAAATAGGTTTTATGAAGGAATTCTGGGTATTATTAAAAATAATATAAAAATTGCAATATCTCGAAATCCATTGAATTTCGTAGAACATATGTGGGGTTAAATTTGTTGCATATTAGCCCCCCTATAACGTGGTGCAAGGAATACGTCGAATTACCAGTAGCCCTGTATAAAGAAGATTTTACTGTAGTCTATTTTATTTCTATAAATTGCGAGTAAAATTGGCCATCCCTCTTCTTACGGTGGGGGACGTGATGTACCTAGTGGTATCAGGACACTTGCGCGAAAGACATTTCCGCGAAAGACACTTGCGCGACTCCTTTTGCGCGACTAGACAAATACGCGAATGGACTTTTGCGCGACTAGACATTTGCGCGACTAGTCACTTGCGCGACTGGACGTTTCCGCGACTAGACTGTTGCGCGAACCCACTTGCGCGACCGACACTTACGCGACTGACTTTTCCGCGAAAGACATTTGCGCGTATATACTTCCGCGATAGGACACTTGCGCGACATTTATTACGCAAAGGATTTAGGGCAAAATCCGAGAAATGAGATTCCATACCATCACGCCTGTATTCTCCGAAGGGTAGGACAGAGATGTATACTAAGTATGTGACTATATGAACGCAGGGAGGGGTTGGTCAAAATAAAAATCAAGATGGCGGCTGTGACATTTTACAAAATATGCGTCATGGGTGTCGCGTCCATAGTTTTCGGGGGTGCTGATGACGAAAATGAGGTCAAAGTCAAAATTCAAGATGGCGGCTTTGAAATTTTACAGAATATGCGTCATGGGTGTCGCGTCCATGGTTTTCAGGGGTGCTGATGACGAAAATGAGGTCGAAGTCATAATCCAAGATGGCGGCTGTGAAATTTTACAAGATATGCGTCACGGATGTCGAGTTCATGGTTTTCGGGGGTGCTGATGACGAAAATGAGGTCGAAGTCAAAATCCAAGATGGCGGCTGTGAAAATTTACAAAATAATGTGTCATGGGTGTCGTGTCCATGGTTTTCGAGGGTGCTGATGACGAAATTGCGGTCGAAGTCAAAATCCAAGATGGCGGCTGTGAAATTTTACAAAATATGCGTCATGGGAGTCGTGTCCATTGTTTTCGGGGGTGTTGACGACGAAAATGAGGTCACAGTCATCATCCAAGTTGGCGGCTGTAACTTTGCCTATGACGCATACTTATATTTTGTAAAATTTTGCAGACGTCATCTTGGATTTTGACGTTGACCTCATTTTCGTCATCAGCACCCTCAAAAACCATGGACACTAAACCCATGACACATATTTTGTAAATTTTCACAGCCGCCATCTTGGAATTTGACTTCGACCTCATTTTCGTCATCAGCACCCCCGAAAACCATGGACGCGACACCCATGACGCATATTTTGTAAAATTTTAAAGCGGCCATCTTGGATTTTGACTTTGACCTAATTTTCGTCATCAGCACCCCCGAAAACTATGGACGCGACACCCATGACACATATTTTGTAAAATTTCAAAGCCGCCATCTTGGATTTTGACTTTGACCTCATTTTCGTCATCAGCACCCCCGGAAACCATGGACTCGACATCCGTGACGCATATCTTGTAAAATTTCACAGGCGCCATCTTGGATTTTGACGTTGATCTCATTTTCGTCATCAGCACCCCCGAAACCCATGGACTCGACATCCGTGACGCATATCTTGTAAAATTTCACAGCCGCCATCTTGGATTTTGACTTTGACCTCATTTTCGTCATCAGCACCCCCGAAAACTATGGACGCACCCATGACGCAAATTTTGTAAAATTTCAAAGCCGCCATCTTGTATTTTGACTTTGACCTCATTTTCGTCATCAACACCCCCGAAAACTATGGACGCGACACCCATGACGCATATTTTGTAAAATGTCACAGCCGCCATCTTGGATTTTGACTTCGACCTCATTTTCGTCATCAGCGCCCCCGAAAACAAGGACACGACACCCATGACGCATATCTTGTAAAATTTCACAGCCGCCATCTTGATTTTTATTTTGACCAATCCCTCCCTGGGTTCATATAGTCACATACTTAGTTTACACCTCTGTCCTACCCTTCGGAGAATACAGGCGTGATGGTATGGAATCTCATTTCTCGGATTTTGCCCTAAATCCTTTGCGTAATAAATGTCGCGCAAGTGTCCTATCGCGGAAGTATATACGCGCAAATGTCTTTCGCGGAAAAGTCAGTCGTGCAAGTGTCGGTCGCGCAAGTGGGTTCGCGCAACAGTCTAGTCGCGGAAACGTCCAGTCGCGCAAGTGTCTAATCGCGCAAATGTCTAGTCGCGCAAAAGTCCATTCGCGCATTTGTCTAGTCGCGCAAAGGGAGTCGCGCAAGTGTCTTTCGCGGAAATGTCTTTCGCGCAAATGTACCAGATCCGTACCTAGTCAACACTATCCTTCCTTGCTGGTACCAACATTCCGCGATCACCAATATGTTTTGTTTGCCAAGATCAGTAATATAGGTGATATTTACAAGCGATTGTTCTTTGTAGCTGTCAAATCAAGAGGCCCATTCTCACCAATGGACATTTAGCCCTTACGCCAATGATAATAATTATAAAATAGACTTATAAAAAAACTGATTAATATTAGTAACTGTTGTTACAATAGGATTTTTAATTCGCGCGAGTAAAATGACACGTCCTACCATTGTTGTTTGACAGTAGTGCATTGTTGTTTGGCATTAGTAGTCTACAGTAGACATTAGTGCTCTAGTAGCATCAACATTGAGGTACGGTATACTGTGTTGGGGGAACGCAACAGGTAAAGAAATGGTATTGTCATTGTGGTATGTCAAAAAAGCTGCATTAGAGCTACGTGTAATCCACAAACCACCGACAGTTGCTACACGTACTTCAAAAATATGAAAATATTAACGATGCCCTCGCTATACATTAACGAAACAGCTATGTTTGTCAAAAATAATTTAAATAAATTCAACCAAGTAACTAGTCAGCGTCGTTGTGACCAGTTACATGTCATAAGATCTACCACATTATACAAGAACAGTATTTTCGCAATGGCTCCAAAAATTTATAATAAAATACCTAAAACTGTAAGAAATGAACAGGATAACCGTATTTTTAAACGCAAATTAATTTCATCCGTAATAGATAAAACATCACTCAGTTCAGATTTTTTAAATGATGAAATTGATAACTGTGATTTCTATAACAATATTTCTACTACAATTAAACCAAGCGAAAAATTCATATTTGTTTTGTATATTCTCCATACTTATATTACTAAAACTATTTGGACACCAATTTCCATTGGTAGCACATAGAAATACTACATGTATATTTTAAAGACCTTTTTATATGACCTATGTTCACAAATACATATTGATTGGTTGATTGATTAGTGCATTGTTTTGTAACATTAGCACCTGTCAGTTTAGCCTAGGGAATTAATACTACTATACCTACTATAGTCACTTTTCTTACATCACATCCAGCTTCTTTACATCTTGGTGTCGTATCCGCAGTTGCCACAACTCCGTCGGTTGCATTTTAATGTGCTGCTAAATAACACCACGACTTTGTATCTCGTAGCTTCTGACTAATAAATCAATTTATTTTCGCGTAAGTTCAACTTGTTATTAAAGTTGTTTGCACAATTTATTCCAGACGCTTTCGTTAAGAGTAGACCATTTCAACTCTTTTTGAATTGGAGGTAAAGGCTGTTAAGGAATTATAACAACTGATTTGGTAGTAGGGTCGATTCGTTTGATGGATACCACCAAATCGAAGTCTGATTTTATCAAAGTAAATGAAATCACCAGTCGTCTAGTATAATTAGTATTTGGACAGCCGTGCTTGATTCCCATACTTTTATGATCGAGCCTCATTTTGCTGATAATAGTATCACTATGAAAATGTAAATTATTATTAGTATTTTTTTTTGCTCAAACCTGCACTGTTTTCACTTAATTTCTAACACCACATTGTAACAATACCCGATTGTACATGAGATTATTTTAAAAGAGTACCTACTCATGGAATTTCTTGCCGGCTCTTCTGAATAGGATCTACTTTTTGAAGTCGTGCAACTAAATTGTCGAGATATTTCCTACCTAAGTGCATGTACTGTGCCTGTTCGAAATAAAAATCTTTGAATTTTGAGCCATTGATGTCCTTTATCATGGATGCAAATACTAGACAGTTTAATGTAACAGTATTCTGAAAGAAAGACAAACAGAAAATACAATTTATATGAGCCGGAATGCTTCCATTACTAAAACTAAGGCTACCATTAGACGGAACACAAATAACGAGACAAGGCTGTCTGAATACAAAAGCTAGACTACGATTGTTTTAGTTGTAGGTATATTCTGGTATATTTTTGGCCTATTACCAAAGCCGGATACTCCAGAATCAGTCGTGCGTGCATTAGGAAACATGCGACAAAGATACATGTAATGCATCGTGTGTACGACTTTGTGTTGACCTCTTATCTGAACAAGGTAACTACAATAGAATACACTTTATTGTACACCAAAATTGTAACACACTTCTTATACAATATCATATATTGAAGGGTACAATGGCGGTCTTATCGCTGATAGCGATATCTACTAGACTAGGTTTCGTTGTTGGTATTTTTTTATTATTATACAACACTAAAGCAGACTTGATATTATTATACCGATAATTTAGCCCTCATCAAGCTGTTTCCCTCCAACTCCCAGCCAGCAACGCCTTCAGTCCGAATCACACTAGGGGTCGCTCTTAGTGCCGTTGTTGCTAGTAGTTATGATGTTAGTGTAGTTAGCTTAGGTTAAGTATTTTACTTCCCCACCATTAGCTGGAAACCCTTCAGGTCTCGCCAATAACTGCCCGGTTACGTAGAACGTTCTACAAGGACAATCTAAAGTAGTCCAATAGAAAAAAACTTGATATTAAATAGTTCTAGACATAGTCGCCCTGTCTACATTTTACAAATTCACCTTTCTCTAAATGTAGAAATCTACCGTCGCACACAGCTACTGGACTAAAGTGATGACACGTAGGCTGGCATAATGTTCGTTTAATCAAAGAAATTGTGCATTTGATCAATGAAATTGGATGACTAATTAAGAATTTCAAAGAAAAGAAATTTGATCAAATAATGGACATCGATATTGGACAAAGATATTTGATAAGTGGAATACCAGTCATAGGTAGGAAGATAACTATTAAACTAACTATTTCAAATATATCAGGTCAAATATTGAAAGGACGATTAACACGGCAGCAACTTCACTGGTGTAAACTGCAGAGCAATTGCGTAACGTAACGACATCAATCATGAAAGTTGATGTGTCAAAAACAATATTCATTCCGTGTTACATAGTTGCGGAGAAGTCGGATTGTTAATACGTTACTACAGAAATTGTTAACTTGTCAAAATTAAAGCCGATTACGAGTGTGTTGCGCAATAAGAACACTGGTGTGGCTGACATTACAGTCTCCAATCCACTTGCTAAATATGGTGATAAAAGGCTTTACCGTTACTAATACATTTGTTTATTTTAAACTTGTAACTCGTCATCGGCGTCTATTACTCATTGTAAGAAAAAATCTATTAGCAAAATGGTGTTTTATATTCATTACGCTACGATTGAAAATTAATCTTCGAACGAGAATCTTACCTTGCAGTAACACAGTTTTGACTAGCACGGGAGGTAATGAACTTTATTCATGTATATCGTCAATGGACATTTATTATTCGTTCTTGTTATTAGTAATCAAGTCAATTTACGTAGTTGCGATGACATTTTGTTATACTTACTTAATATTTATTATCTAAATTTTGAGCTTACTGTTTATTTGTTCTTTACCCAATAAACTTAGTGAGTGTGAGGTAGTAGTAGTAGTAATTACATATAAACCCATGTTCTATTATAATAAAGTCAGTATTGTAACAGCATTCGTTGTATCATTTACTCCTACAATCAGCCTTCCGTACATGGCGACCGTGACAGTAAAATAAGCGCGAACAGTGTTTACATTCCTTTGACCAAACCGGGACAAGCGGTGTCATAATGTATTGCACCGAGATCAATCTTTTGCCTGAACTTGGCGTGATTGCTACTTTATTTTGTAAAAATTTTACAAGTTCACCTCAAAATGGGTACCACTAACACCAAGGAAGAAGTTATAGTTCCACAAAACGCAGCAGGTGGAAGTAACACAGCTGACATCAGGCAGCTGGCAGTGCACGCCAGTACGACCAACATCATCTTACTCGTGGTACTCCTATTAGTATCTTTGGCGTTTTTGTATGGTGTCTTCAAAATATATAAAAATTGTCACCAGCGGTGGATTACAAACGGGATCAGAAGAGATAGACTGAGATATTCTATATGGAAACGTAGAGCTGATGTAGAAAACGAAATACGAACCAATGCGAGGAGCTATAGAAAGGACACCGAGGACGTCATTTAAACCGATACGAGCCCAGAGCTAATTAAAGAAAAGTGTGCGGTCATATACGTGTCAGTGCGCGAAAATGTATATCAGTGGTCGATCATTTAATCGTCTATTCTTAATGTTCTTGTAATCGCATATATAGGTACGTAAATTATAAGTGACAATATTATAATGGACTTAGTTAAGTGAAAAATATAAGTAAAATGAAAATTGGAATGTTTGCAAAACAAAACAATGGTATGTAATTCATTGTTAAGAAGATAAAAATATATTTAATGGCAGAAAAATTAAAAACATTGTATGACAATCTATTTGAAATCAGAAAATATTTAGTAAAGATTGGTCCAGATAGGCGAAAAGGTAATATTGTTGTCGTAAAATTAGGAGAGGCTGATGATTTAGTAAAAGATTATAACTTATTTTTAGAATATTTTTCTGAAACTAAATCTACCCTAAGTAAAAGTGAGTGTTCCATTATCTACGAACTTTGTTCTAATTTTGACAGGTTACATGAACAAATTTTAGAATTGTGCTCACAGAAACCCATTACATCAATCAATATGGCAAATACTTGTAAATTTGATTTAAAAACTGCTTTACATTTATTGCCAGTTTGTTTAAACGATGAGGCTAGCGTAAAGCAACTAATAGATGGCATAGAATATTATAAATCAGAGTTAGACGAAAGTTCTCAAGGAAAGCTGTTAAATTTTGTGTTAAAAACTAGACTCTCTAAGGCGGCAAAATTGAAACTATGCCCGTCTTATGCCAATATTAACGAATTAATAGCCGATTTGAAAATCCAATTATTGCCTAAAAAATCTGCTTCTGCAATTCAACGTAAACTGCAAAATTTTAGGCAAAATGATTTATCCATCGATGATTTCGGCAAACAAATAACGGAATTATTTGTCGATTTAACAATATCTCAATCAGATGGCAACGACGCTAATTTTAAAGTTTTGAAACCCATAAACGAGAAACAGGCCATCAAATGTTTTGCTGATGGATTGAGAAGTCGACGACTAGGCACAATCATTTCAGCCCGAACTTTTACATCATTAAAAGATGCCGTGCAGGCGGCTATCGATGAAGATATCTCAAGTCCATCGACTTCTTCTGATATTCTAACCATGAATTTTAGAGGCAGTCCTTCCCATAACTGGTCGCAGAGGAGAGGCCGCTTCTCACACACAGGTAGAGGACGCGGACGTAGTTACCAGCAGGCACCCCAGAACCAAGATGAACAACAGGATCACGTTTGGCGAGGATCGCATACTGGTCGGCGTAGGTCGACCCGATCGTTTTATGGAAACAGAGGTAGGTCCAATTTTAATAATAATAGTACATCGGGGTACCAACACGTACATACTTTGGAAAACTCGGACTCGCCGGAAAATTCAGTAACCGAAGAGCAAAATGAAAATCAGTTTTTTCGTGACTGATAATCTTATTTTGTCATGTAATAGTGTAGGTTACGTAAATATAAGATCGCTTAATAATTACTCATACCACTTATTAGTTGACACAGGCGCATCCATTTCTGTCGTTAAGTATAAACATATTCTCGAGCAAAACATTCCAATCCATAACGAGACGACTTTTGTAAATGGAATTGGGGGCAACGTCCAGAGCATAGGATATGTTTATATAAACCTAGTTATTGGAAATCATACACTGCGCCATAAGTTCTTTGTTTTTAAAACACTACCTTGTAAAGGTAGTGGTATATTGGGACACGATTTTTTGAGCAAGTATAAATCAGTGTTAAATTTCGGAAATCAAACTTTATTGCTATGGAATAAAAACATGAAGGTGTCTTTACCTTTGATAATGGCAAACAATCATATTAATATACCAGCAAGATCAGAGTCTATTCATTTTATTCCGACATGTGAGACGGAGGAATGCGTAGTTAATACGACAGAATTGCAAAAAGGGATTTTTGTTGCATGTACTTTAGTTAAGCCTACGAATGGGAAAATACCCATTAGAATCTTAAACACCACTGACTCAGATTTAGTCTTAAAATCAATAAATCTCACTCTTCATAAAGCAAGCGAGTATGATGTTTGTGCATTTGAAGAAGTTAATAATAATGCTGATCGTGTTAAAAAATTATTCGCTTCCTTGTCGCTTAATCATTTAAATAAAGAGGAGCAATTGTCCATAGAATCAATATGTGCAAAATATTCAGACATTTTTTTCCTTCCGGGAGATAAATTAGGCACAACAAAATTATACGAACATAGGATAACTTTGAAACCAAATGTGACTCCAGTATACGTTAAGCCTTACAGAATGCCACACTCACAGAAACCCGAATTAAAGAAACAAGTGGATAACTTATTAGAGCAAAATATTATTGAACCTTGTTCCAGTGAGTGGTCTAGCCCAGTAATCCTAGTACCTAAGAAATCTGACACCGGGGAAAAGAAATGGCGGTTAGTTGTAGATTATCGTAAGCTTAACAATTGTATACAGAATGATAAATTCCCTCTGCCCAATATTTCGGACATACTAGATTCTCTGACTGGGTGTATTTACTTCACACATTTAGACTTAAATCAAGGGTTTTTTAATGTATCCTTGGAAGAAAACAGTCGGAAATATACTTTATTTTGTGTAGATAATGGTCAGTATCAAATGACAAGAATGCCCATGGGGCTAAAGACCAGTCCGAGCTCATTTTCGCGAATGATGACCATGGCAATGGCTGGGTTATCTTACGAAAAATGCTTACTTTATCTTGATGATCTCATCTGTATGGGACGGAGTCTTTCCGACCATAACAAAAATTTAATATTAGTGTTTGAAAAATTGCGCAGCGCGAATTTGAAACTTAATCCTTCTAAATGCGATTTCTTAAAAAAGGAAATTCTCTATTTAGGCCATGTTGTATCAGGCAATGGTATATTGCCCGACCCAGACAAAATAAAAGTAATGAGAAATTATCCGGTTCCGACAAATACGGACGAAGTGAGACGTTTCGTTGCTTTTGCGAACTATTACAGAAAGTTCATAGATCATTTTGCAGACAAAGCATATCATTTGAATCTTCTATGTAAAAAAGATTCTAAATTCATATGGGATGATAATTGTCAAACGTCTTTTGAAACTCTTAAAAATAGTTTGATATCACCGCCGATTCTTCAGTACCCAGATTTCTCTGAACAAAATCAATTTATACTTCAAACCGATGCCTCCGGGTACGCGATAGGAGCAGTTTTATGTAATACGGATGGTCATCCCGTAGCTTACGCCAGTAGGAGTCTCAACAAAGCAGAAAAAAATTATCCCACTATAGAGAAAGAGCTCCTAGCTGTGGTTTGGGCCGTCAAATATTTTAGACCCTATTTATATGGTCGTACATTTAAAATACTTACTGACCATAAACCCCTTGTATACTTGTTTAATTTGAAAGACCCCTCTAGAATAAAAATTACTTCAAAAGAACTCAAAGAAATGAATGAATGTTTATATGCAGTAATGACGCGCGCCCAAAGCCGAAAATTAGATGCTGTTGCTACGGATGATGAGCTGTCTGCCGACGGTTTGATAGTACAGCCAAAAGTCGTGGAAACCCACATCAAACCGAGAGACGCAGTAGAGTTAAGATTTTCAGACGGCAGTAATTTCAAGAATCTTAAAAATAATAAGTTAATAACGTTAGAAACTCAGAGATTATTTTATGTTGCCCAAATGAAAACTATATTTATAAAACCGGTGTCTCAATCACAAATTACGCGAGCCGAATTTGCGAGAGACCTGAGTGATTGTTGTGAACAACTTAATATAGTTGAAGTATACTTTATTAAACATTACAATAATAATATATTTGTTGAGAAGCTTACTAGCGAAATAAGGGCACAAAGCAACTGGAAAGGACCCAGGTTATGTATATTAAAAGATGTTGAGAGAGTACAAGATAAAGACGATAGGAAGGTGATACTTAACGATTTTCATCTTTTGCCCACAAGTGGTCACGCGGGCGTAAGAAGAATGTTGACTAATATAAAAAAATACTATTTTTGGCCAGGTTTGGAAAGTGATGTCAAAAATTATGTTAAAAAATGCGTCCAATGTCAGAAACATAAGTATACAGTTCAGGTTAGAGAACCCATGGTGATTACGACGACTGCTCATTCGGCTTTTGATAAAATTTTCTTAGACTTAGTAGGACCATTAGATAAAGACAGTAACGATTTTTCCTATATACTTACACTGCAATGCGAGTTAACAAAGTATGTGTGTGCTTACCCCCTTGTCACTAAAACCTCTACAGAAGTAGCACGCAGCTTCGTAAATAACTTTATACTTCAGCATGGTGTACCGAGGGAGATTGCCACCGACAGGGGTACGGAGTTCATGTCTGAGACCGTTAAACAGGTTTGTGAATTACTTCACATTAAGAAATTGAATTCAACTGCGTATCATCACCAAAGCATCGGAGCGCTAGAAAACTCACACAAAAATTTGGGCGCGTTTTTACGAATCCATGTCGAAGAAAAACCCGAATTGTGGAGTGCTTGGTTACCGTTCTGGTGTTTTGCGTATAATACGACAGTTCACACGTCAACAAAATTTTCGCCTTTTGAACTCGTATATGGTAGAAAGTGTAACCTACCCAATAATTTGGCAAAATGCGTAGAGCCCCTTTATAACTACGACAATTACCCCCTTGAACTTAAGTACCGCCTTCAAGTTTCTCAAACTGAAGCGCGAAAAAATTTGATAGCTAGCAAGATAGATAGAAAAAGTAGATACGATCAATATGTCAATCCAACACGCTATAAGCCAAACGATCAAGTCTTAATAAAAAATGAAACTGGCAATAAACTTAAACATTTATATTCTGGACCATACAAAGTGATTAGGGATTTGTCACCTAATGTGGAGATCGAATACAATGGAAAAAATAATATTATACATAAAAACAGAACGAAACCATATCATGATTAAATAGTTATATTACGTTATCTCCAGTGTCATAATTGTTATTATAAATTATATTGTAAGTATGTACTTATCAAACAATTATAAAGTTATGACACCAAATGTAACCAGAGATTACTAAATTAAGATCGCGGACCGTGTATGTCATCAATGTAATCATAATCTTTAGTGTAATTCTATAATGTTGTACCTATGTCTATATAAATACTTTTAACGCATGTCATATTAATGCGTTTCAATGTTTATTTTGTACTCCTTGTCATTAAAATTTGTATCTTAACAATAAAATAAATTGTAAATTTTATTTTATTGATTTTTAGGGGGGAGATGTGAGGTAGTAGTAGTAGTAATTACATATAAACCCATGTTCTATTATAATAAAGTCAGTATTGTAACAGCATTCGTTGTATCATTTACTCCTACAATCAGCCTTCCGTACATGTACATTAAAAACTTGGAAACCATGTAAGTACTTTAGTTGTAATACGTTTAATGTTTACTACTGGTGTACTGTATCTAAGATGTATAAATAAAAATTCTATTCTATTCATTAATTAAGTGAAAAACATCATCACAACAGTAAACAGCAAAAGCCTAAATAAGCATTCAAACATCAAACCAATGAATTAAATACCACAATCATTGAGCATAAATAGTAATAAATTATCTCACCGTCCGAAAATACCATCGCAATCAAAATCCTTTATCAATTTACCGTTCCGTCTGATGATAGACAGTCGGTAAAAGCTTATCTTTCATTTACAGATGTTCGCACAATAACTTCAGATATTTTCATACCTACAAATTGAAATGAAACATCTGAAGCAATGGTAACCAGATCTGAAGATGTGGGGTCAAATTCAATTTCATCATTTCTATGAATCAATCTACTAAAAACATTCGCTCAGTCTGTGTTGATATAAATTAAGATGTTGGATTTCTGTATGTCTGTTGAAGATGTATTCTTGGTGTATAGGAAGTTTTTACTTTGATAAAACGCAATGGTACATAAATAAAAACTAAATGTAAGTGCCAAAGGGCCATTAGTATTTCGTTAGGTAGTAGTACAATTCGGTATGTTAAGTAGATATTAACTTATGCTGATTCCAAAACTATTTCGTAATTTTATTTTGCAATTTCCAGCTCTTAAAATTATAAGAGCTTATTTTTATGTAAATACACGAATTCGCTTAACATCTATTTGACCTCTAAATTTCGTCACAGATTCGGTGGAATGGACTAAATACGTTTGGTACAGAGTTTACAATTTGAAAAAAGTTTCTGAATGTCAATTTTAATTAATGTGTCAACTTTTTAACCTCAAATGCTAAAAACTAACTCTCTAACTCCAGGTGTCTTATTACAAGAGATGGTCTAAGAAAAACCTAGGTTTTAAAATAGCCCCGTCTCTTCTTGTTACATGACATAAGAAAGTGATGGGAATATTTTAAACCTGGGTTTACCTTAGTCTTGGTTTAAACCATCTTTTCTAATAAGGGGGAATATGTTGTAAAAGAAATCAACGTAGCGAAGAAAAATATTACAATTTTTGTCATAAAAATATCTTAATCTTAAACAAAAATTAAAGAAAAATCCTACCAAAAAATAACTTTACTTACTACCTAACGCTGGTTTTTACTAACTGATTATAATGTCATCATTATCATGATTATCAGCGCATAAACGCACACTACTAAACACAAGCCTCCTTATCCCTAGTATGAATGGTCGTTAAGATGTTTTTGGTGATTTTTTTCTCACATCGATGGGTGTTGGTCATGTCCCCCCATTATGTTACTACTTCTTCTAATATTATAATACCTATGGTAAGATTTTGGCTGTACATCGAGCGGCTCCGATGTGAAACAAGCATCCTGATTGCGCAAAACACTCGTAATCGCTATGGCTTTGCATTTAACAGGTCAAAAGTTTCCATTGCAACGTATGTATTAACAGTCTGACTTCTGTACAACTATTTACTCGTACCACGCAATGAATATTGTTTTTGACACATCAACTGTCATAATTGATGTTAATTACGTTAAGGTGAGTATAGACTAGAGCATTTACTTGTAACAAAACATCGAGCTGCTTTTATGTGTCACTCTTTCACGAACCGAACAATAAGCATGACACTCAGCGCTTTGTTACAACTTATTTTTGCAAACAACCGAGCGAATTTGTGTAAGATTTCGTCGGACAAACACACGAGCGCGAACGCAGCACACGTGACCTGCAGATCCGATATTTCAGCGAAGAGTAAACGCAAAATAGAACGGAAGGTTACAAGTAAATGCTCACTCGCCATGAGCATTACTTCAATTAATGTGTCGAGCATTTGCAGGAACGTTATATTACATGGAAATGCTTTTTTTAATTGAGCTTTTGCTCATATTTTACCATTCGTAAGAACGTTACATAACATGGAAATGCTCGAGAAAATGCTCTAGTGTATACTCACCTTTACACAAAATTGTCCTGCTGATTTTCATGGTATTGCGCACAAATTGGAATAAGGTAAATGTAAACCGTCCTTCAAAAAAAATATTGTTTCATTGTTTGAAGAATAGTCGTCTATTTTTATTATGGTCCAAACAACGTTACTAATTTATACCATGTAATCAATCTATTGGTATCAATATCAAAATAGAATATTCTGAATATAAATCACAAAAACTGCCTATTACGGACAAACCCGCAAGCTACATATAGCAATCAATACTGATGTTTTTTCCCAATCAAAATTTCATTCGGTAATAGTGTCCGTAGGTTGTCCGGGCCACTCTCCAAATTGGATTCTGGGTTGCTCTGGCAGGCCGAATCAATTACGATTTACCCTTACTGGGGTAAGTTGAGATCGAATGATATACTTCTGAAATGAGGTATTGCAATACATTTTGTTGGGTAAAATAAACAAAAATCTTAAAAAATAAAAGTTCAATTGAATTTTTCTTCAGAAAATATTTCTATCTCAGAGAGGTAGGTAGGTTGCACTTTGCTCAAAGCTTGTCCAAAATTCTATTTTCCACATTACGTCACCTTAGAATGAAAACCTGGGGAGTGCATTAGGTCATTGCACGGTTCCTATGGGCTTTTAAGCGGATGAAGTCGCGGGTAAAATAAATAAATAAATAATAAAATCATTTTATTTCGGACAACTACGAGATCCATACATTGTTACTAACAGTTTTGAACTTAAAATACTATTGTTAGTAACTTAAACTAAGACGAATGAATGCGAAGACCACCCAACAGCTAGACACCCAGAAGCTATGGAACAAGTCTTCGCACAAATTGCCCTATTATGACTTATGAAAATTAATATTATGAATAGAATATTATGAAAAGATAGTCAATTATATTTATTATGAATGTTATACTTATAAGGTTAGTCAGAAAGGGGGTACGAATTAGCAGGTCACTTAAAATATCACTGATGACTGTTTTAAAGCAAGTGTTACAAAATCTGATAAGCAGGATGTCCAGTAAATTGTACGACATACTGCGGGGGGTGATAGCTTGGTTCAATACCTACCAAAGTATCAAATTATATGCTGCAAAATGTTATAGTTTTCAAGTTATACAAAATTTTCCAAAATATCGAATATCTGACTTTTTACTCTGTTGTAATTCCTTTTCTGATATTTCTTTACATCAATTCATTCGTGAATTGTTACTGTACTCATTTGATTTCGTTTTTATCAAAAAGGAGAACGTGTACAAGAAAAAAAAACTTACATAATTCAACATTTTGGAAAATTTTGTTTAATTTGAAAACTGTAACATTTTCCGCAAATTTTTTTTTGCTATTTTGGTAGGCATTAACCTAAGCTATCACTCCATACAGTATGTCTTACCATTTACTGGACACCCTGTATATAAAACATGATTTTAATTTTAGCTTTTTCAAAATATCTTCTTCCATACTTTAGTTACGAATTCAGGAAATGGAGATACTAATTCGTGGCCCCAAACATGACCTAAAATGTAAATACAGCTGATCATAGCTAAGGATAGATAGATTTTAGCGTATTTTTTATGAAATCTTTGCACAGCTATTTCTCTTAAACTATTGACTTTTGGGGAAAGTTGTAAAACAAAAGTTATTCATTATTATGGGTACTTCAACACTCTTTTGGATACCTCCTTTCCGACTAACGTTGCATATCCAAGAAAGGCTAAATTTCAGTGCCTACAAAATAATTTCGTGTAGAGCGGCTCTCTTATAATAGGCATGTTGACAGCATCAATAAATTGCAAATCTAATTAGTCCGCTAGAGTTTTGAAAAATAATGGAAACGTATTTTTTCTTTTGTTAAGGGCCGATTTTTCAATCGTCAGATAAATTTTATCCAAGGGATAAATATGACGGTTTGGCATATTTTCTATAGAGCAGCTGTCGAAACGTCAAACATATTCCCGAGATAAAAGTTATCTGACGATAAAAAAATCAGCCCTAAATGTATCAATATTTGGAAAGATAAAACGCATCAAAACTCGAGAGTGGGGGCTTGTGACGTCAGAAGCAAGTAAAATTTGTACTTGCTTGTGACGTTTTGCCAATTTTAAAAGTGTCGTATCTTTGTCAATTTTGGTTTGCGTACCAAAAGAAAAAATACGTGTAAAATATTTTTTGATAATCTAACTGACGGACTAATTAGATTTTAGACTAATTAGATATGTCGTGATAAAATAAAAATGACCAAAATGCATTCCCAATTTTTTCACTATAAGGCGACGATTTGTCATTTTGTTATTCGTTGTGGTGCCTACTTTCTGCTGGAGTTACTGTGCATGCTTTATAGAATCCCGTGACCCCGGCCATTGGTCAGATGAATGGATTACAGAGATAGTCTGGAACCCTAACACAGACGTAGGCTACTTTTATCTTGAAAAAATAAGGATTATTCGCGGGCGAAGCCGCGAGCGACCTCTAGTTTAATAAAATTATGTATGTTCAGCCAGCTACGTTAAATGAATTTGCTTGTGCAGTATTCAGTTTAGCTACAAACAAAACTTCTGCGATAAATCCTAAATGTTAATCCGTTAGGAAAACTATTTCTACGAGTGCCATATTTAGTGGATACTGGCTATGCCCGCGACTTCGTCCGCGTGGAAGTAGGAAACTAATATTGTGTCGCAATAACTAAGCAATGTAGATCTAACGAAACCATAATTATCGCGATTAAAAAATGGCTACAACGCCATCATTATTTATTAAGTAAGCATAATTTTCTGAAAAAGTACATGCAATTTGATTAAACGATTTAACATACACGTAACGCCATCTATTGGGCAAATGTGGTACAAATAATGCTAATTTCTTCTAGATGACTTTCAGTTCTAACATCTTTTGACTGAGTGAACCGATTACGATGAAACAAAAACTTAATGTTACTCAGATATACGCACGACATTTTTCTATAAAAGTCTACCTTATTGAGTCAGTCATTTTTAAGTGATGCGTGTACAAAAAAAACCGACAAACTGACACACCGACAAAAAGACAAACAGACTCAAAATCCAAAAATGATCGATATAGATTTTGTTTGTTATTATTTAAACAAACCGCTATTTTTTTAATATTTCTAAGGTTCAGACACGCAATGTCTATAGATTTATTATACAGGGTGTAAACGAATTCGTATAATTCCTTCAAACCGCGTGATCTACCGGTGACACTGATTGACCCTAAATGTTATTTTCTGAAAACCAATAAAAATATGTTTTCACAAAAAAAACTTGGTTTTTTATTTCCGAGTCATTTTCGAGCTCCGAGTTAACTGACTGTAAAGAGCGATATAGCGCTAGTCGTGCCCACCAACTGTGTCGCCGTGCTATCATTCGTTTATGCGAGGCATCAAAATGAGAAAAATGATGTTGCAAAAAAATTGCTTATTTTTATCGAACCTTTATTTGGCGGTTTAGATACGATCACTTACCACTACCGCAAGAAAAAAAAAAAATATTTTTTTTATTTTTAATCAAGCTGATTCTCGTGCGTATTCTATTTATAAAAGTAATAGATCTTGTGGTTTTAAGGAATTACACGAATTCGTTTACAGCCTGTGTATAGACTACCTTATGGGTTTAGCGGTCGCAAGCGCGACTGCTGAGTGCGAGATCCGGAGCTCGATCCCCAGGTCGTTCAAAGTGTTATTGGGTTTTTCCGTGTGGAATTTCTCTGTAGCAGCCCGGAGTCTAGATTTGTGCCCGGTTGATGGCAATAGGCTCGACCCCTTTTACATGGGACTTAAAACATAACGGCGAAATGTGGGTGTACTACACACCTCTGCCAACCTTTCGGGGAATAAGGCGTGATGATAGTCATGTTAATTATAACTTCTCTACCAATAATTATACTCGGAGAGATTGAGGTAAATGTATGTGTTTTAAAGTTTATATTTACTAAATACCCAATTGATTATGTTTGCTAATTCAAAATAACTAATACGTGGGCAGATCACTTAATACGTATTCGTTGTTTATTTCGTTTTATTTATAGAATGCTAGCTGACTCGACAAATATTATCCCGTCTAAAGTTCGTTTCAAAATCCCTGAGACTGAATTGACATGCGCGGACCTTAATTTGAAAAAAACGTTCCTAAAATTTACAAGTTTCACATTTGCGCCTGTCAATTTTGTCTCCGACATTAAAAAAAAACGAACTATACGTTTTTATTCGTAAACTGAAAATTACAAATAGGATGGGCAGCAGCGTTCTCTGAGTACTTTAACATCCATACTTCGATCGCCAACCCGCCAGCCAAGCGAGGCGATTACGACAAACCCCCCCTTTTGGGGGAGGCCTATTTCTAACAGTGGACGTTTTTTGGTTGAATGATGATGATAATGATGAGCCAAATGCGACCAACTCAAATAATAAAAAAAAATCGTACGCTTGTACGTGCTGAAACAAAAATAGCAAGCTTCGTCTTCAGCATTGCTCTTATCCCCACAGAGCAAACACAATTCAAAGTTCAAAGCTGACTTGAAACAGTTCAACGCTATATGAAGGTAGTTTCGAGAAACATGTATCAATAACGGCTCTCGTACATAATATACTGTATTGGGCAGACTTCGATGTTCATTGTTCTGCCGTCCGATATTTAAAATTGTTAAGTGACATTTTGTCAAATTTGAATTTTATACAAGGTTAGTCGGAAAGTACCCCCACTAATCTGAAAGGGTGTTAAAGTACCCATAATAATGAATAAATTTTGTTCTACAACTTCTCCCAAAAGTCAATAGTTTAAGAGAAATAGCTGTTCAAATATTTCATAAAAAATACGCTAAAATCTATCTATCCTTAGCTATGATCTGTAAATGACACAACAACATAATCGTTCAGGGGTGATTCTATCATTACAGTTATAGCTAATATCGATATGTCAGGATTGCGAGTAAGGTACACAGTAAATAAAATCAACATAGACTCTCCACCACTGAGAGTACTTGTATTTGGGTTAGTATTAGTAACATAAACTAGATCACAATATATTACTTTACACAATTATTACAAGATCATAAAATAAGGACAAGCTAATCAGATATAAAAGGTCAGACTTCTTCAGCTGATCAACACGGAATGCTCCCGCTTCGTCGAATGACCACCGCCTTTATAACCTCGGGTGCGTTGATCCATATCGACGACTACCTTCTTTTGTCAACATTGCCCAGTGCTACCCGCTACCGATAACAGATCACCTGTGTTTACATTTTAGGTCATATTTGGGGTCACGGATTATAACCTTTATTTTCTGGATTCATAACTAATGCCTTAGTTTAGTGATGAAGATTTTTTGAAAAAACTAAAATAAAAATCATTTTGCATGGAAAAAAAAAATATCGAATTTTAAAGATAAAGATAAAGATAAAATTTATTTCAAAAAATACACATGAACAATATTTATTACCATTGGCCCTAAACTAGGCAAGCCTGTATCTTGGGTACCAATAAATGGATTTACCAGTAAGTAAAATTAACAAACAAACATTAGCTTCAAAAACAAAAAAATATTAAATTATTAAAATATGTAGTGGGTACAGGTACACTGTGTCCCACTGTAAAATAAAATAAAATATGTAACGCAAAGAGTATTAAAGAGTATTATTTTTAACAAACAGAATCAAAATCAGTATAAAATAAAAGTATTGTGTATCCGTGTGCTGGTGTGTGTGTTCGTGAGTGCGTGTGCAGGTGCGTGACTGTTAGAGCGTTTGCGTGTGCGTAAGTGAGTGTGTACGTGTGTGTATGCGTGTGTGTGAGCGTGTGTGAGTGTTTGCGCGTATAGTTTGCGTGCATGAGTGCATGTGACTGCGTGAGTTCATGTGTGGAGTTATGTGCCATATCTATTTAATAATATTTAAAATGTCTTCTGTCTCCTCATAAGATAAACTAAGTAACCAGGCTATTAATTTTTTCCTGATTTGATAACGGGAGCAGTTGCTGACGTTACAGTGTTTGGTAACAGCATTGTACACATATGGATGGAGAAAATGAGGGAGTCTTTGTGCAAAAGTTGACATGACCGCGGGAATTGGAACTCTAAATTTGCGTTTCCTTCGTAGATCATCTAAATCATTCCGTTTTGAGATACTTATGTGAGTCTTATTTGTAGCGTTTAATATGTATAGTTTTCTTACACTCAGCTCAACTTAAATTTTAACCCTTATTTCAAAACCGTCGTCAGTGATACTATAACCTGCTGGTTATAGTCTGCTGGGGGTGGATAGCACCCCCTTTCCGATTAACCTTGTATACTACGTAAAAGTGCAAATATTTCGCTATCTACCAGTCTGGTTGATCCAGAGAGTTTTACACAGTCACATTTCAATACAGAAAAGCGAGACTAAAAAACAAAAACATAAATTTTAAAAACAATATTAGTCCTGTAACTCGTTAACAGTACATACAACGAGCTTAAAAGTAGCCTAATAATTTGGTGTAACAAAAACATCTGTATGTCTTCAGAATTTCTATGGAGAACATTTTCCACGTTTTTGCTCATAACTTAAAATTAGGTTTACTCACTTAATGAGCTTCTAGAAATCAGACGGCAGTGTTACAGTATGTCTACACCCGTGCACGTTCATCTTGCGCTTTCAACTTCCAATTCCTCTTGCGTGAAGCGCATGCAATATTGATTGCCATAAGACGCAAGCAACTTATCGTCTACACCGGTGCGCCTCGGTCAGTTGTCAGTCGACATACAATAGACGGATTAGCGTGCGCTAGAGGTATGCGCTTTTGTCGAACTAGTATTAAGGCATGCGCTATTGCATGCGCTATGACGCTTCACGCATGCTTCAGACGAGACGCAAGATGAACGTGAAAGCGCACTGGTGTAGACATAGCTTTAGGTTACTTAGTAGTTTGACGTTGTCTTCAAATTGAGCGGTAGTTCTACAGATACAGGGAAGAACAATTTTGGTTTTAAATGCAACACTTTGCCGAAATACTACTGTGGTTGCAGCTGGAAATTCAGTAGTCGTAAAGTGAGTAAGTTCATTTGCACCTCATCTTGTACAGATGTGCTTCGTTGTATTATTGTTGAAACCTGGCACAAGCATATTAAGCTCATTTAAAGCTTGAATTTATAAAATAACCAAGGTCTCTCTGGAGATGTAAGTACCATAACACTCAGTTGTTATTTACTTTAAACAACATGATTTACCTTTTGTTTCAGATGAGCAGCGCAGAGCATTGAGCTTTGCGTCGCAAAAATGACAAGCAATATGCCTTCTATACTAGTAGCTTACGTGAGCATCTAACAGAGCGGCGCATATAGTATCATTTCAGCAGTTGAGGAGCTTCTGTTCAAAAGGTGATGAATCCACCTTTCATTTTTTTATTGCTCTCGACATATATTCGAATATTCAATTTTGTGCATAAACTTTTAAAATTTCCGAATATGATTTTTATTTTTTAAAAATACAATGTTCAAAAAAAATATCATATTGATACGTTTCTGAACTATTGTGGTAATACCACAACGTCGCCTTTAAAAATAAAAAAACTGTGACCAAAATATCAGTAATATTCGTGTTCTGAAAATTCTGTTATGGTGAGTTTGTCTCCTTTTGAATAGAAGCTCATCAGTTTGAGGGCGGTAGACATTTTAAATTAGCCTTACTCATCAAATACTATCAAGACTGTATTACAACGCAGCTACTAGAATACGTCGACAACGTTGTAACGCGCTGCTTTAACGCTCGCTGTACTGTTGAATGCAACGCAATGCAACGCGCTGCTAATACGAAGCCTTACAACTATTAAAAATATTCTAAATTATTTTGAACCACGAGCAATAAATACCTTACTGCATTTAAAACTCTTCTACCGTATTTCAAAAGAAAAGTAGTCACATTTAACTTCTTCAAGTACTTTATCTAGATCAGTTTTCAATTCCGTAATCCATATGGCATCAGACTTAAACTTCTTACAGATACCAATGATGAAACTTCTGGTAGATCCTCGAGCAGTTTAAAAGCAATTGAAACTTTAATTAGAGCATCTGCGACAGAGTTTACCTGTACGCAACTAACGTTGGCAAACATATCAATCACTAAAGTTGTACGGTAGTATGAAGGTAGTATGAAAGTAGTTCGTACGTTGACGACATGATGGTGCCTAACTACTGTAATTACCCAATTAGTGAAACGATTTGATATTCAGACTGATTAGGGTATAGATAGATCTTTGATTTTAGTTGGTACCTATCGTTTTGAAATGGTAACAGCGAAATCAATATGCATAGGTAAAATAAGACGACACGTTTGATGCAGTGGCTGAGCGATTGGCTTATGTGCTACAAGGCACGGGTTCGATTTTCGCACGGAACAAATATTTGTATGGCCTTCAGATGGTTGTTTCGAGTCTGGGCGTTTGTGCATATGAAGATTTGTGTCTGTAAACGCACCTACGATACAGGAAAAACCCAAGAGAGGGCAAAGTTTAATAAAAAATATCCTAGGTACTAGAATTGGTTTTTGCAAGTCCTTTTTTTAATCCTAAATGATTTTAATACTTGTATGGAATAAAGCTTAAAAATACAGTCGAAATATATATTTTCACATTCCCACCTGAAATCTGGCAGAAAATAAATAATAAATCATAAAAAAGAACCAGTTTTTAAATTTTTTGCAAAAAAACTATATTTCACAGAGAGAGAACTATTCACTGTTATACCAGGAACGCATAGGCATATGCATACTGCAATTAAACTACCTTGTAACTCACATTTATGCAAACACGGTTTCAAGTAGTATGCAGCACTAATAACTCTGTTCCCGTTAGTGATCATTAGCATGATGTTACAAGTGTACCCAGTTTCTAAATCAGAGTGGATTTATTGCTGCACTGGTTTTGGCCTGCGGATTTGCTCCAGGGCTTATTTTTTATTCATATACCGAAATGGAAACTATCCGTGTCCATGACAAATAATACTAGAATTTAACCAACGATATAAATAGATTTGACAGTCGGGTTTTCCGGCGCGTGACAATTTTAGACATTTTAATCTTGTTATAGGAAAAGGATTTTCACCAGCCTCAGTGGTAGTGTGGAGAAACTTGGTGTGGTGTTCCTCCAACCAAAGGGAGGATCCTCCAACCAGGCGGAGTCTTGTGCCTGGCGGGCTACTGCCCAACGGTTGATGTTGGGAGGTCGTATATATACTATCTGCGTGTTAAATCTTGATTGCGCGATGCAGGCTTGAAGAGTTCGCATGTGGCGTGGATAGATGCCGCCACAGTAGCATGGTGAATATTACTATAAAAAAAAGAAGTTTATTCAGGTAAAAAGGTAAAACACTAAATGCAAATATGCTTAAATCTACGAAAAATTCAGTTGTGTTATGTGCCTGAACTTTGTCATCCTGCGTTTCAGGCGAGGCAAGGTATAATATTTCTAAATAATCACATTACTTATAAAAATCTATTCATCTAATAGGTATATAAAAGGTGTAAATAGTACAATAAATCCTACTTGCTAAAATCTTAGTAACTATCCTAACTTAGCTTAATTTAATTAGTGCAAGCACACTTTTATTTAAATCTATATTCTGTATGAACTGAATATTAAAACGATCAATGACACCTGTAGGTGCACGCAAAGCGAAGTGATCGTTAGCCAATGCGATTGTGCGGTGCTACTTCAAAACAAAGTCAAAATCGTTGATAAAAGTCACCTAGATTTTGTTTTTACTTACCGTACTAAAGGACCAATTTTACTGTCTGGTCCTCAAAACCCTGGTCCTTGGCTGGAAGTATTCGCTAGTCGGGTAACTTTTATAGAAAAAGTAGTATAGAATGGAAATAGTTATGTTCAATAGACATCTAAGGGTAACTTTAAAGAAAAGAATTTAAAAATGAACAAGAAAAATGAAGTGCAAAAAGACTTCAACAAAGCCTTACGTTTTAATTCTGTCTCTGAGGTTTTATCCAGCAATATCACAAAATATTCTCCTAGATTTAACCAAACAATTTCCGGAATTTTCTATTTCTGCAGAAGACAAAACAAATGAGAAAGTTACGTATAGCTGCCAAAGAAAACTTGAAATACGAGGGTAAGAAGTTATGACAGCCGGGTCGAAGGTTCCCGGTGAGGTTGGAAGATTTTAAACTGATGGCGAAGAAGTTGAGGCTATTTATAGTTAAGAAGGAAATATTAAAGTTGCTTGTTGTACGTTGAAAGTTTGGAAAGGTCAGTAAATACAGGTTGATGAGGAGACGTTGAAAAATAAAAACATGTTAGATGTTCTGAATGGCTCCTAAAGATTTTACGGAAAAAGTAAAAACCGACTTTAAAAAAAAGTGAAAGAAGTAAAATAACTACCATATTGTAAAAGGAACAGTTTCAAAAATCGATGTGCTAATCTACACTGGACTAAATTAAAGTTATTATTTAATACTTTTAAGTGGCCTAAATAAATCTATCTGATACCATACCATCACTCGCTTAAGTCGGCAATATAGATACTACTCAACTTTCAGATTGTATTATTCTTCAAGGAACCATCATATTGATTTTAAAGTACCTATTCAGTGATACCCCACAAGATACGGTAGGTGACATTTTTTTTTGTCTCTACCGCCATTTTGTATTTTACGGCCGCGCCATTTTGATTTAATAAAAACAAAACCTAGCTTATAACCATGGCACGGTTTAGACAAATCGATAGACACCTCAAACATTAAAATCCATCTAGCCGTTGGGATAGGGTATAAATAATCCTACTAGATACTTAGATACATAGTTACATAGATACGCGTGAAAAACATAACCTTGTCTTTACAGTCGCGCAGTCGGGTAAAAAGGATGAAAATGCGAGTTATACTGGTAAAAAACCTTTTAATTGATAACATCCTTTTCGAAATCGTTTAAAAAACTGATATTATAGTAACGGTTGTCACCTAGCTTCGGTGGATTTTCGTGGTGCTGCAAAATTGGCCAATATATTCTTTAATACATACATTTTTTTATTCGGGTTACCGCAATTCCACAAACCACACGAATTTCCGTCGAAACTTGATAAATGTGCCCCTAGGCATCAGGAGTATTACTGTGAAATTGCTAACCTTATCTGTAGGGTGTATTCGAATTCGTGTAATTCCTTCAAACCGTTTGATCATGAGCGGTGGTGTCACCGCTTAGTTTATAGTTTTAGTTTATAGTTTTATTAGGGTATATTTGTAAAAGACACAACAACATAATCGTTTAGGGGTGTTTTTAATATTGCAGTTATAGCTAATATCAGTATGTCAGGATTGCGATCAAGAAATACTAAAGAATAAGAAAAAAAAACTGTTTTTTTAAACTTTACCCCTCGCTAGGATTTTTCCTGTATCGTGGGTGCATTTACAGACATAAATCTCACATATACAAACGCCCAGACCCGAAACAACTATCTGTAGCTCATACAAATTTTTGTTCCGTGTGAGAATCGAACCCATGACGCGCAGAAGCCAATCGCTCAGTCACTGCACCAACTGTGTCGTCAATTTTTGTATTAATGTAAGACCCAATTTCATCAACTATTTTAATGTATTGTTAAATTAATTCAGCTGTAATTGTCATGGCAACAGATTGTTTGCTGTCATAACAAAAAATATTTTTGTTATTAATTTGCGTAAATAATGAAAAAAAAAAACTATGAGAAGAGCGTTAGCCGCTAGCTGTTAACGAAAGATATTTTTTATCGTTTATTTATGCAAATTAATAACAAAATTATTTTCTCTCGTGACAGCAAACAATCCGTTGCCATAACAATTACAGCTCAATTAATTTAACAATACATTAAATAGTTGGTGAAATTGGGTCTAAATCCCGTGCGGAGTAAATCTGTACCAATATAATAGATTGTATGGTTTTAAATAACACGAGTTTGTTTACACTTTATATCATAAATCGAAACTGGACAAACTTCCACAAAATATACTTAATAATAAATTTGACTGTCCACAATTGCTCAGCAAAATATTCTTTAACGTGCCACTTAGACGTACCAGACATATCACTCTGTTAGCAGTTCCTTCGGCCTCCACTAATTACATGAAGATGTCGCCTTTCCTGCGTCTACCCGCATCATATAATGACTAGTTTCCAACACTTTACCTCTTTAATACCACACGGAACCGTCTTAAGAAGAAGATTGTCACAATCCTGGATCAAACGCGTGATATCCAGTTACCCCAGTAGTGCCAGTTACCTATAAGTATATAGACATACACACATCATCACATACATTTACAGACACCCTCACCGTACAGACACCTGCACACAAACAAGCACACACTATACATTTTAATGCCAAACAATTAGAGTCACTCTCTGCTTATCTTACTATTTTTTCTGTGTACTTCGTAATTGGCGTAATGTTTTGTATAATTATTTTATGTTTATGTACTGTCAGCTGTGAAGCTACCTTTCATAAAATAAATAAATAAATATCTAACACAAAAACTCCAAGAACCCAGATAACAACATACTCCAAAAAACCGAAACTTTCAAATTCAACCTCCTAAACTCGATAACATGAAGCCTCATCTGTTTTATTTTAACGTATCGCCAATACAAAGTTATATTGTACCGATGACACATGCTCATACTTTATTGTATTATCTACGTACCCTACCTACCCTTTTGTTTTTGCGATCCTGCTTCAGATTACGAGGCTGTTTGTTTTGGAAGAAAGGTTTCATTTAGACTGGATTTGGGAGAAGTAGGTATAATATAGGTGAATGATAAAAGCAAGGAATTTGATTGTGGATGGAAGAAAAACAAGGATAATTCTCGTAATTAAAATTGTTCAAAATATAGTTTCGATCTAGTCTCAATCTCATAAATATGACAAATGGTACTCTTATTCGTTAACAAACAACGTGAAACGTGAGATTAGATTGAAATGAGATTGAAAATTAACTGAAGCCATAAGAGTATTCTGGTTACATTTTGTACTGAGCCATTTTGACATGTAGGAATTCTTATTTATTTGTAGAATTTTAGTCTATGACTGTCAATATCGGTATGCTATTGGTAATAGATTTTAAGTTGACTGAATTGACATTATATTGAGATAGACTGAGATGATACTGAAACCGGACCGAACTTTAAGTTTACCAGAATATCATTTTTTATTCAACTCATAATTTAATCTCAGTTCTGTCAACCTTCAGTCTTGCTTCAAATTACTTACGAGAATTGGGCTTCAGATTTTAATGCTGTATGTACTGTTGATTAAGGAAAAGAAGACATATTTATTTACAAAAATAGAAGTACAATAAGTTAAAAAAACTTCATAAGCATAAGTTACGTCAAGAATTCAAAAATATCCTGATAGCTGAGAAAGATACACAAATAAAATATCTTGATCTAGCACACGAGGTTGTCGGCGGCATGTGGGATGTGGACTCAGCAGGCATTGTCCTGATAGTCGTTATGGCGAATGGCCTAATAGCCAAGAGCCTCGATCAACACCTCATGAGGCTATCGTTGAGCGGTTGGATCAAGGGCTTGATACAAAAAACAGTACTCCTTGACAGGGCACGCATAGTGAGGAGGTTCCTTTCTCTGGAGCCCTGACTGCCGGCAGCTTGGACTCTGTTCCTGAGTAGGCTACTATTTTATATGTATTTAAAAATATAATTTAAATGTATTTACAATCAATAAACGAATTACGTCATACTCTACCACATCACTGGTGTGCAAATATTATATAGTTGTTTGGTCGAATAGTGATAAACATGAAGCCAATAACATAATGAAAAAATCAACTCTTAAAAATTGGGGAATGAAATGGCAATCGTAATAAGTAATGATTTCACAATTTCAAATTAATTTCGATGTCAATTTAAGTAATTAAAAATAATCGGCTTTGGTTTAACTTATAATTATGAATCGGAACTAATTATTTTACTGAAATCGCAATTTTAAAATATTATTCTTTATCTTTTTTGTCCGTCTATTTTTGTCGTTCAATATTATGTTGTTCAAATTCTCGGAGTACTTAATAAAACTGAGCGACCCCAGACATAGTCTAGAATAAGTCCACACGTAAATCCACAGTGTGTTTGGTGTTGCACAAGCGAAAAATTTACGACGTGTACACACTCATTTTTATTGACAAATATAAGGTCTTTCTTTAATAATCCACGATATTTTGCATAGCGTCTTATTGAATGCTGAAGATAATCTAGGTATCACTGAAAATGAAATCAGTTGTATTTTTTTTGACAAAATTGTTTTAGAAGTCGTTTATTTCATTACCGGTTCTCTAAGTTGTTATAACACCCATGCAAGAACATGACCCTGCGCTGATAGCTAGCGCCGTGCACGCTATTACACCTAAAAGAACCAGTACATTAATTAGTTGATTGATTTATTAAATAATTTTTTTAACAGAAATATATTTTATCCATCAGATTTATTGTTTTGTGGTTGGTGCATCACCTTTAGCATTTACTAAGGCATTACGCAAAATATCGTGTACCTATTATTAAAATAAGACCTTACATACTCTCTTTTTTAATACCAACTTCATTTACTACATTTATATTTACTAACCTGAAATATTTTTTATGAAATAGAAGCCGGGGATTTTCTTGCATAAAAATGAAGCGTAATACTACTCTTAGATCCAAAGATCCATTTTTAATGGATATAATAAACATAACAGGACCTAAATATACTAGTACTAGTATTTGTCGATAAAATGAAGTGCACAAACAAATCGTTATATCGTTTTTTCGGTAGTGCAAAACCAAACACACTTCATAAGTTTTCTAGAGATATAACATTCCATATCTAGGAAAAAGACAAAATATTGTTCTGTTACGGATATATTATGAATAAATGATGTATCCAAAGTACCTAAAGTATCAGTTACGATTTCTACTTCAGTATTTTCATGTTTAAAATCTTCAACACTTATAATATCTTTCGCTTTTAACTCTTATGTTTAAATGATGTATCCAAAGTCCACATTGTTTTTATTTTGCTTTGTTTCTTATTTACGTAAGTACTTTGTGCGCTCTAAATATGAATCTCAGTTTTAAACATTGTTTCTCAGTAAGTGAATTATGCATGCAATTATTCATGAGAAATAAAGTTGTTCTTAAACCAAAAAAAACAAAATCCTATGATTATTAGATACGCTTTCTGTTTCAGTATTTTCATGTTTAAAATCTTCAACGCTTACATCTTTGACTCTTAACTCTTATTTTACAACATCTACTGCTTTAATAAAATATATGGTTACTTCCCCATCATAAATTTACGCACGAAGATCTCCTCAAGTTGCAAACTCTGGTCCAGCAAGTCCGCTAATGCCATAAAATAAAAGTTTCAACATGCACCGTTCCTTAGACAAGTTGAAGTAATTCACCGGCTTACTTTTAATTAGTTTGTAAATAAACTAGCCTTTCTCGGTGTTATTAAAAATACAATGCAGGTTGTTAGTAGCTTGCCTTAGGGATGCTAGTTTTAACTTCATAATTTTTATAGGCATAGCTTAACTGGCGTTTTGCCAAGGTTTTGCTATAAGACACCATGTTGTGTCTTCATTATCAAGGGTACTATTATTAATCCGCAGCATCGGTAAGATGCTTTGCATCCGAAAAACACGAACTTTGCTCATTATTCCGTGCAACTTTGGGACAACTCAGAATTCATGAAAAAAAATCAATAAGCAACATTAATTATTTTGTATAAATGGTTTAATCTCCAAAATAAAAATTGATCGTTCTGGTCTCTAAAATTTCAGACCTATGTATTTCCAAAACTGCTTGGATATAATCGAGGCCAATATGAGAATAGGCGAATTTAGACACCTTCTTTTCAAAATAAAATACGGAACATAATTAATATCAATACAATACAAGGTTACTCAGGAAAGGGGTACTAATGCAAAAGGGTGTTAAAGTACCCATAATAATGAGTAACTTTTGTGCTAGTTTAAGAGCTTTACTACTTTCTGCTAGTAAAATACACACATCAAAAGTGTCTAGGGATCAACATATATTTTTGCAATAACTTTTCTCCTGATTGATATTAATTAAAATTTTCTTTAAGGATTCATCAAATAAAGTGTTTTCGTTTGTCACAGTAACGATAAACCAAGTCACCTTTGCATTAATAAAGAAATTTGCCATTTTCCTAATAAAGGGATTTTTGACATTTAAACCACTAACACAAAAGTTCGAAAAAAAGACTGAAATAACAGTTTTCTTTAAAATTTTATTGGGTAACTTAAACAATTAATAATCCGTGTTTCTACCGCGAACACTAACAACACAAGAACATCGGTTTGGCATACTCAAAATGAGTTCATCCAAATCACGCTGTGGAATGGCCGCCCATGTTCGTTGCAACAACAAAAAAAGGTCTTCTTGCGACTGGATACCCTCCATATTCGGCAGAGCTCTTCTCTGTAGCATATCCCATGCATGCTCAATCGGGTTCAAGTCTGGCGACTGAGCAGGCCAGGGCAGGACATTGATGTTAGCTGCGGCGAGAGTCTGTCTTACAACTCTTGCGGTGTGCGGTCGTGCATTATCATGCATTAACTGAAATAAGGGACCGATTTGCGCTTGTAGAGGAACGATGACGTCTGATACAATCGTCTCAGCATAAATTTGAGCGTTGAGGTTGCCTCTGATCCAAATCAACTCAGTTCTTCCGCCGATCCAAATACCCGCCCATACCATGATGGTTCCACCACTATAAGGATGGACTTCCTGGCAGGATTTTAATCGCTGTTGGCGTCCAGGGGTTCTCCAGTGTCGTATACGTCTTGTATCCGGTCTCATACCAAAACGAGACTCATCAGAAAAGCACACGAAACGCCATTGTTCTTCTGCCCAATTTCTGTGTCCAAGAGCCCATTGATATCGAATCCTACGATTGTGCATTGCTATAGGTGGTACCCGTAGCGGTCTTCGGGAATGAAGGTTCACTTCATGCAAGCGGTTTCTGACTGTTTGGTCGCTAATTAAGTTCCCTGAAGAGTGATGAAGCCTCACGGCTAACATCATGGCGGTTATTGTTGGAGCTCTTCGAGTTAAGATTTGAATGTATCGGTCTTGTCTCCGTGTGGTGCAGCGATACCGTCCTCCATGGCGCTCAGCCACGGTACCAGTGCTTCGGTAACGTGTCCAAAGTCGACTGATAACACTCTGACTTGTATTCAGAGCTAAAGCCACAGTACGTTGCCGGGAACCAGCTTCTATCATTCCCACGGCTCTGAGCATTTCTTCCCTGCTTAAATGACGTCGCCGCTCCATAATAACGTTGGTTTTAATCAGTAGTAGGGAAACAGTAGCACTAATAATGTCTTCAATGCGTTGTATGTTTTATAGGGAAAATATTGACAGCTGATTTTCATCTTTTACTCGAATTTGATTCACAGTTCCTGATTCAAATTATGAAATGCACCAAAAAGGATCCATATAAATTTATAAAATCATAAATTTATTACAAAGCCACATCTCAATCTCAAGAAATCCGCATAAAAATGCTTGATCCCTAGACACTTTTGATGTGTGTAGTTTAAGAGAAATAGCTGTTCAAAAATTACTTAAAAAATATGCTAAAATCTGTCTATTCTTATTATGTAAGCTGTGTTTACATTTTAGGCCATATTTGGGGTCACGAATTAGAAGCTGCGTTTTCTGAATTCGTAACTAAAGTAGGGACGAAGAATTTTGAAAAAACTAAAATAAAAATTATTTTACATGGAAATAAAAATGACCGAATTTTGAAATTTTAACACTTGCTTTAAAAACGTTACGAAAACGTTTTAAACCGTTACTTTACGTGGCCTGCAGATTAGTACCCCCTTTTTGACTAACCTTGTATAAAATGTACCAGAGATGTCGACTAAATACGCTGATTTTGGAGATCATCATCATACAGAATTACTTGTTCTATGTATTTATTTAAAGATGTTACAAAGTGCCTTAAATGCATTTTTCTTCCTGTATACTTTGATGAATAGTTTCCTGAGCTTTTCTTAAAGAAAGCAGTCGATCTAAAGGGAAAACTTCTTAGGAAAAAATCTATACTTTACTCTTTAATGAATTTTTAGACATCCAGTAATTATGTTAATAGAATGCAGAATAATAAGTCTTCCTATAGTAATAAATGTAAAAGGTAGAAGCTTCCGGAAAATTCAAGAAATATTCAATGTTCTTGGGAACGTATAGACTATTATTCTTTATTGCAATATAAGGTTTCTCATAGCTTCCTGAGCAGCACTATCCAAGTATCTACCTTGCGACTCAAACTTGATACAACTTAGCCTCGCCGAGTTTTATAAGAGTTTTCCTTTTACATTATTCATGTATTTGTTTTGCACTATCCAGAGCCTCCGTACGCTGGAAAAGTGAGCCTTCAAAAACATCACGCAGATATTCGTTGAAAATGTTTTTCAAAAAATGTCTGTGGGGGACCTTAAATATTTTTTTTTCTATTTTTAAGTTATATGGAAACTGTTAAACGGACTTTGTCAGTGTTTTTGGAGGGATGCGGGAACGAATTTTTTCGAAACATTTTTATTTTGGGTATCCACTAGGGAGGGCTGTAGTTTTTTTTTTGTTTTTTTTTATTAATCCGTACCAATGTTGGTACGGATTCTGTCAACACCATCTGTGCAGAGTGCGTGTATATGCAAATTTTTCCGCGAATATCAAACAACTACCGAGGCTCTCTGATTAAAATACTAAAAGATAGAAAATTTATACTTTTATGAACTAGATATTTTATACAAAACATCACCATTAGCTCATTTACATCTACTGTTAAACGTAAGCCGCTCAATAAACAACTAAAACAAAAAGAATTTCTAAAACTGAATTTGAATTTTTTAAACGTATCGTCAATAACTGTCGATGTTAGTAGTGCATAAAAATATACTGAAGACCATAAAGCAGATCTAGTACGCATTGTACGATACTCATCTACACGATCTAGGACAAGTCATAATCGAAATGTAAGACCAAATAATAAAACTCACAATTCTAAACATGACAATAAAAAGACTATAACAATCCAAAAACCATTTCCTGACCCAATTCCAAAAGAAATCCCGGACAGTGAAGAAAGTAATAAAAAAATAATGATGTCCTAAAGAGGTTGCGTTTCTAAATTAACGGAATACGGATGTGAACGCTCCCATTTTTTTTAAAAGAAGTTACGAGCCCAACTTGATGCTTATGTAAGTTCACAAGTAGGAAATGGCGGTGTCCGGAGTACGGTGGATATAATGTCTGAATTTTTTAAGGATAATTATTAGAGATGTACCGACTATCCGATTAGTCGGTTGTAAAGAGGCCGACTAGTCGGCCAAGCCGATCACGATTTCGGGGGTATTCGGCAATTCCCGTGACGCTTCGTTTACAGCTTATTCGCGCGCAAGTCACAACCGCCGCCTGTGAGCGTGTCGGAACATGTTTTGTTTACTTCGTATTGTTTATTTTTTTATTTAATGCAATTCCTCCTTATACGTTTATTAAGAAATACATACAAAGTAAGAAGCCGGATAGTCGGCGCTCTTTGCCGAATAGTCGCCGACTACGAAACTGGGGGCTTACTATGACCTCTTAAAGCAGGGCAGAAGTTGCCTGGAAGTTGAACTGTCCTGCTTTTTTGTATTATGGCATCGTCAGAGCAGGCCTGCGGCAGGCCTGCTACGTTGACGTTTACGAAATCCTTTCACCTTTTTTTGTATAGACTTTTCGTACCATGAACAAGCATAACCGTTCAACTTGTTTCAATAGTCGTTTACTTTTAGTACTGACATGGTACGAGTTTTAGCGATTCAGAAGCAGGCCTGCTTTTGAACGGAAGTTGACTGGCTGGCATTTGAACGTTTTCATAAGAGGTCATGGTAAGCCCCCTGGCCGGATATTCGGCTTTGCCGACTAGTCGAAACATCCCTAATAATTATGTTAAGAAAAATATAATACTTTTTTGAATTCTTTAGTTTGGTCGCTTTTTTTCCTAGTTACACCTGATGGTAAACGGAGACAGGGTCTAAGATGGAGCACACGAATTCAAGTAGCACAGATATAGAGGCACTTCCCTATACTGCTTTGGCTCTCAAATACACTCGATGGCACACAGTAAACTGCTTGGCGCTGGATTTTAACGTGAGGGTAGTAGCTAGCCAGTCGTAAAGATTCTACTACCAAGCGTGCTGGGTTTTGTTGAAATTTACAACATGCGTCTATTCCCAGAGTGCAGTGAGGAAATTTTAAATTCTAGTCCGTCCACAAACCGGATTTTTTTAAAATAAATTTTCGTTTTGTCCTGAAAATAGTTCACCCATATATTTGATAGGGAATTTTGAAAATAAATAGAACAGAGAATCTATAGGAACATTAGGTGTAGTCAGATTTAATTTAGTCGTTAGGAAATGAAATGTAAATAATAGTTTTTTCGATGCAAAAATTTTCAGGATTTCGAAATACTGTACTCAGCCACGGTTTATAGAAAATTTCGAACCTGAAAATTTTAAACGGTGAAAAGGTTTTTACAGTCAAAGCTACCAGCAATTTTTGTATGTTTTTTTTTTTAAATCAACTTTTTTTTCACTTTTATTTTACATCTTTTGAGGGAATTGGTTTCCAGCCAGCTGTTTTAATACGACTTATAAATAATGTCCCTGAGGACCAATTTATCAACATATTTGGTCTTTCCCAAAATTGTACCCACCCTACGAATTCACAGCATGTCCACGGCAAACTTCCGGGGAGGACGATCGCGGAGGAATTCAGCCAAGTACCCCACATTGTAATTATGGGAAAACATTGGGGAGTCAGTGCATTACCTTAATAGTTATTGTTTGGGAAGGGCACATGGGAATTTGGTAAAAGGGAAGCGTATCAGGTGAAAGGGAAATGCATAACATTAAGCTTCTATAAACTCAGCTACAGACCGATGAGACCCTGACAATACACAGATGACGAGATAACCAACTTGCTACCCTAAATATCCGTATAATTATATATACAGGGCGTCCCATGACTTTGCCACATGGAGGGGAAGTACCTTAAATACTGTAGATAGAAAAATTTACTGAATGAAGACTTCATTTTTATTTTAAAAACAATACGAACTGCATTAAAATAATTTTAAATAATCACCTGTCTGAAACGGAAATCGAACCCGCTAAATTGTGAAAACAAAAAAACTGTAATTTTATTGTACTAATCGAAAGGCTCGATCAGATACACTTATTTCTTCTATTTAATATAGCATCTAAAATAAAAGGAACACCATGAAATTTAACATTTATCTTCTTCTTATATATAAAGAGACTGGTACTGACTGACATTTCATTCATCAACGCAGAGCCTAAACCACTAAAGCTGGAAATATGAAATTTGGACAGTAAGTTCCTTACGTCACGAAAACATCCACTAAGAAGGGATTTCTCGAAATTCAACCCCTAAGGGGGTGAAAAGGGTGATTAACCTTTGTATGCAAGTCCGTCATTTTTGAAGTAAGAAGCATGAAATTAAATATTAAGGTTTCTGGTTAGGAGTAAATGTACACGTGTTTGAGCGTTTTTGTAAATTCAACCCCTAAAGGGGTGAAATAAGTGTTGTAAGTTTGTATGAGAAATCTGATACTTTTGAAGTAAGAAGCATGGAATTCAATATTTAGGTAACTGGTCAGAAATAAACGTACACGTGTTTCAGGGTTTTTGGAAATTCAACCCCTAAGGGGGTGAAATATGTGTTGTAAGTTTGTATGAGAAATCTGGTACTTTTGAAGTAAGAAGCATGGAATTCAATATTTAGGTTACTGGTCAGAAATAAACATACATGTGTTTCAGGGTTTTTGGAAATTCTACCCCTAAGGGGTGAAATAGAGGGTACAAGTTTTTATGAAGTTAAAAGCGTGAAATCAAATAAATGAAGGCTTTCTAGCTAGGTATAAATACACGTTTTTGAACGTTTTTGTAAATTGTACCTCTAGGGCGTGAAATAATATGTAGTTTTCATACAAACGTATGAAAACCCTTATTCCATGGGATTATTAACTTAAAATTGGGCACAAAAACTGTTCTAAGTAAGTAATAAAAGGCGGATTTTTTTGATTATATACCTACATTTAAAAAGGGCTTAAAGAGCGTTTAAAATTTCACGCAAGCGAAGCTGCGGGCAACAGCTAGTTTGAAATAATAAGACACGTTTAACAGTGCAACTCACAAACAATTTAATTTATTAAATAGTCAAAATTTGTCTCTTCCTATTGTATCATCTCCGCAGCCGGAAGCATCGTCTACTAGCCGTGCCTGCATGCCGCACAGTGGCTCGCGCATCATCCCCTGTTCCTCGTGTTCTGTCTGCGCTCAACAGCCTAATGGAAGCCAACCCGAACGTTGATCTATTTGCGGACGATTTTAAAAGTATAATGTGCGTATGTCTGAGCTTCTGCGAAAGCAAGACGATTTGACATGTTTATAATTGTTTTGTTCATATTTGTTACTTTTATTTTCGTTATTGCGTTATTTAGTGTGTTTATGACTTGTTCTAGTCTGTAATGTTAATGTAATTGGCTTATTGAAGCCGTATTAGCATAAATAAATAAATCATATTGTAACACTTTTAATAATCTCGCTTACCGCTGATTTATTTATTTTTTCATGGTGAATATTTGAAATAATACTTCGAAATAGTAATAAAGCAGAAAGTAGTACATAAAGTCAGTAGGTATACAAAAAAATACTTATACAAAATTTTTAATTAAATGTTAAATTACATGGTGTTCCTTTTATTTTAGATGTTATGTTAAATAGAAGAAATAAATGTATCTGATCGAGCCTTTCGAGTACAATAAAATTACAGTTTTTTTTGTTTTCACAATTTAGCGGGTTCGATTCCCGGTTCAGACAGGTGATTATTTAAAATTCTTTGAATGCAGTTCGTATTGTTTTTAAAATAAAAATGAAGTCTTCATTCAGTATTTTTTTCTATCTACAGTATTTAAGGTACTTCCCCTTCATGTGGCAAAGTCGTGGGACGCCCTGTATAACGGGATGTCGGAAAGCCATGCTGTTGCATCCGATTGCTGGTTCGTGAACTCGTCAGTACGGGAATCCATGGCAGGCGCTAAACTCCAGGAAACGTTAAATAAGTACACGGTGGCGTTGACTTTTCACTATTTTAATCACACAGACACTTAAATTGCGTTCACGAATCAGGATTACAATAATATGTAGCGATTTAGAGCCAATGGGTTTGCGAATGACCACCGCGTACGACAGCTGTCAATCAAGAAGACCAGAAATGAATAATCAAGAATGACATGACGTTCGTCCGCTGTGACAGACGCAACTCCAGTCGGTGTTACCCGCTCTTAATTACCATATAGTTGAACACAAAACAATTAATCGTTAACAAAATAACAAAATAAATTATAACAATCAAATCTAACTTCTTCTTCTTCTTAGCGTGTCGATGACAATCTACACCGTGTCGGCCCAGAACTCAGCAACGAGTTTAGCACTATCGCGTCACCCTCTGCACTACAACATCCCCGTTCGGCAAAGACTTAAGAGCCGTAATAGCTTTGCACAGCGTGTCCTCCCACTCAATGGCGAACGTTCACAGGCAAGAGTCCAGCTGTGGCGAGATAAGGCTTCTCTACCCACTCCATTTGTTGCCCCTTCCGAGGATCTCCCACCTGGGCATGAGTTGCCTTGGCTGACCTGGAAGTCTCTAAATAGACTTCGGACTCAGGTTGGTCGAAGCAAGGAAAACCTGCTCAGGTGGAAATTTGCGGGTAACTCAAACCTTGAGTGTAAATGTGGTGCCGTTCCGCAAACTATGGCGCACTTAAAATCATGCCCCGCCTGCCCTGTCACCTGTACACCTCAAGAACTAATGGACGCTACGGATAGTGCTAAACTCGTTGTATCAAATCTAACTGATTTTCATGATTTAATAATGTCACGCGCCGTTATATATATATTGTGTAATGTGTATATGTATAATACGTAATATAAACAGACAATAAATAAATATATACAAAGATGCAAACAGATAACTACTATATCGATAGGTATAGTTTAGTGAAGACGGCAGTCTCCTTACAAAATACTGATATCCTCTGGTTACTGTTACTAGAGAACTCGACCCAAAATACTTACGTAACCATTGTGGTGTAACTGTGCATTACTTTAATAGTTATTATTACGGTGATGGTTGAAAGCCATCGGTAATGGTAGGCAGAGATGTAAGCGGTGGAACAACGTCTTTATTACTTGTTGTTATGGCTGGGTAAGATTCTGGAATGAATGTTGAAGTGGTCTGGTATAATGTAGATGATGCTCTAAATTACTATTCCGGTGTTCTATATTCTTGATAAAGCCGCCTCCTCGTTAAAAACGATGTTTTAGAAGCTCACAAAGTCTACGACTACGAAATTTAGCATAATAATAAATAGAAAGATTGAATGTAATATTATTGGTGATAGGTCGTTTAAAGGAAGACCAAAGAAACGATGGATGCATAATGTTAAAGATGATATGACTAGAAAAAGAGTGACTACTAAAATGACGGCTAATACTGCCGTGCTGAGCTCAAAAGCGTCTTACGGCATCGGATAGCTTAAAGAAATACGCAACCAATGAACCAAGCCAAATAGTGGTATCTTATTCATTCTCGCACAACACAAAAAAGTTTTCATATCACTATCACTGAGTTGCAAGAAAGATACCATTAGGTGATCATTAACTAAACCGTCATTAAGAATAATGTTTCCATTAAATTAATGGCTATTGCATGAACACTAATTAGGTCGTAGTTCGTTCTTCATTTACTAATTATCATGTATTGTAATCATGGGGAGTTTGACACATCAAATATTAATTTTAATGGATAGTTAATCATTCCATTAAATCTAGCTTCTTGCAATAGACAGAAGAGGTTAATGGAGCATTAACATTCTAATGAGAGCATTAAAATTTAATGGACCTTTCTTGCAACTGAGTGTAAGAAGATAAGAAAACTATACAAGGTTAGTCAGAAAGGGGGTACTAATCCGAAAGGGTGTTAAAATACACATTAATAATGAATAACTTTTGTTCTACACCTTTTGCCAAAACTCAATAGTTTAAGAGAAACAGGGGCCTAATTCTCCTAAAATAAATCTTGATAAATCACAACCGAACCAAGGCCAAACCGTTCATTCAGACAGTTCTCAATTTCAAAAGCTGTCGAATTGTTTGACACAAAAAACAAAATTAATCATTTTGAAAGTTTTCGAAAACAAAAACTGACTGACGGTTGTGGTTTGATTGTGTTCGGCAACAATTTATTTTAGGAGAATTGGGCCCCAGTTGTTCAAAAATCTCAAAAAAATATCTCTAAAACCTATCTATCCCCAGTTATGATCAGCTGTGTTTACATTTTAGGTCATATTTGGGGTCATGAATTAGAAGCACCATTTTCTGAATTTATAACTAAAGCAGGCATGAAGAATTTTTGAAAAAACTAAAATAAAAATCATTTCATTTGGAAAAAAATTATCGATCTTTGAAATTTTAACACTTGCTTTCAAACAGTCATCAGCGATACTATAAGTGGGCTTCGGATTAGTACCCCCTTTCCGACTAACCTTGTATTTACAAAACTTGAATTTTCTCAAAACTAGCATTCACTGAGATACCGCTTTTGCGTTAGCACGGCAGAATAGAAATGTATGAAAGAAAAATACATGCTGCGTCAACCTCAAATAAGTTGGGATAAGGAGAGGAGGATGATGAGATCGTTTAGAACGCGAGACAAGAATCTTGTGAAAGCTGAAAATGATGAAAAACACAAATATCTTGATTTAGCACACGAGGTTTTCGAGGTTAATATTTAAATATTACGAACATAAATCTGTAATTAGTTAATTTTATTTATTTATTTTTATTCCTGTTATTATATAAACTCAATTGCACGCCCCATGGGGCAGAATATGATGTACTTGAAAAAAGACCAGCACCTTGTATTTTACACCTACCATTTTTGAGCAAATAAACACATTTCATTTGCAAAAATGCAAATAGAATATCTAGCTTTAATTCCGCTGAACAAGATCAATTCGCGCCTTAGCGGTCGAGGAGTCAACAATTATCCTGAGGATGCCCCGTGCAGGGGCGAAACATGTGTCGTGTATTGGTTTGTTTGCATGTTGCATTATTTTTTCACTCTTTCTGCATGTGCATATATTTGTGAGCGGGAGGGTGGTGCTGCATACTGCATCCAAACTAGCGATCTTGTTCAGCGGAATAAAAGCTAGATATTATTCTATTTGCATTTTTGTATGTCATGGATTTCTGCAAAGTAACGCCTGATTCCATCATTTACATTTCATTTGATTTGACATAAAAAATGCCATACCCTTCAGTCAAAAACTTCCCTAGAAGACGATACAATAATAATTAAATGAAATACTTAATATTCTACCGTCAACACATACATAAACTTTGTTCAAAACATGTCTTACGTATTATTACGTTATAATATATGAGTAATTTGACTAAGATTAATTATTACGTGCGTATTCTTGGGGATCAGGTGACGGAAGCGACTACGTCATTCATTTGTTTAAAATAATCCAGTTGTTGTGACGTAGGCTTATTAGGATTATGTACTGTATTTCCTGGAATTTGTTTATCCATTTTGTTGAGATTTTTTGGATTTCGTATCAAAATGTACCGGAGGAACAGAATCAGAATCAGAGTATTTATTTGTAAAACGTAGGTATTTACATAAAGGTGTTAGGTTAATATATTTGGGCGCTATATTTTGCCGTGAAATCGTACAAATATTAAGTTAAATGTAACTAAAAACTAAATAAACAAATGGTAAAACACAACCAGAAACAAACTATAAAATATTAAAAATTACCTATCATTTATGAAATCTGGAATAGTATAGTAACATTTTTCAACTAATAGTGAGGTGAGAACTTTTTTAAACTTTGACCAGTTTTGATCACTCCGTTGTTTGTCTGTCCATTTGCCTGTTTGTCGCTTTTGATTATGTTGACTATTTTTAAAGCTGTTACCACATTTTGTATGATCGTAGAAATTGTTTGTCCGCATCTAATTATTACATCAAATTTAAAAGAATAGTTTTTTAATCTAGCGAATTTGCTAGCCTTTGTTTAACCTAATATTAAACAACTTATCTTAAAAGCTTAATTAGAATAAAGAAAGCATTCCTCAAATTTTTAATTAAATAAAATTTGCCATATGGCAAGGCGCTTCCCCCACCGAAAGTGGCGCCACTTCAGAAAAAAAGCATTATTTCTGTCAACACACAACATATTGAAATTTCGTACGTACAACATTTTAGTCAAATGTTGTAGAAATTTTCGAACACCAAATATCAACACTAGTACTTCTGGATTCGAAGTTTTAGCGATAAGTACCAAAAACGGCCGTTTTTAGCATTAATTACTAAAACTTCTAATCTAGGATGTCAAGTGTTGTTTTTTGGTGTTCAAAAATTTCTACAAGACTTGACTAAAATGTTGTACGTACGAAATTTCAATATGTTGTGTGTTGACAGAAATAATTCTTTTTTTTTTTGAAGTGGCACCACTTTCGGTGGGGGAAGCGCCTTAATGGAAGAACTAAAGTTGTTTGTTGCTATTGAAATTAATATAATGTTAAAACTATAAAACTCAAATATATATTCCATAGATAAGTTATTTTCAACCTATGCTAACAGTATCCGGCATTTCCTAACAAAACGTTACGAAATAAACTCAAAGTCACCATCTCATTATTATGTCTGACACTTAGAACAAAAACTGGCCAAGTGCGAGTCAGACTCGCGCACGAAAGGTTCAGTACCATTATCCATAAAAACGGCAAAAAAATCGTGTCTGTTGTATGGGAGCCCCCCTTAAATATTTGTTTTATTTTAAATTTAATTATTTATTTTTAAAGTGAATGTGTAACTAAATGTTCTGTGAATTTTTCGTCTACCTGTTACCTGTTGTTTTTAAAGTGAATATGTAACTAAATGTTCTGTGAATTTTTCGTCTACCTGTTACCGTTATCAATATCGAGCAAAAACGAACAAAAAAATCACGTTTGTTGTGTGGGAGCCCCCTTAAATATTTATTTTATTCTGTTTTTTAGTATTTGTTGTTATAGCGGCAACAAAAATACATCATCTGTGAAAATGTCAATTGTCTAACTATCACGGTTCATGAGATACAACCTGGTGACAGACGGACAGACAGACAGACGGACAGACGGACAGCGGAGCCTTGGTAATAGGGTCCCGTTTTACCCTTTGGGTACGGAACCCTAAAAACAACTTCACAAAAATAAATATACCTACTGCAGAGAAAAAGACTAATATAGTTCTTTATTGTTACACTTCAGTAGAGGATCACGAATAAAGGCTAAGTGCAGCCTTTCAAAGACGCGCCTACTACTGTTAATCTCTGAAGAAGTTTCCACCAACATACTCTGATCCCGGGAAAAAGCCGTCTTAATTACCCTCGCAGTCAAAGTTTCTCATAATCTTTTATGAACAAATTTAATTACTGCACAGCTATTGGGTATGCTCTTAGAGTATGAATTATATCAGCTTTTAAACGTTCGCTGCTTAGCATAGGATTTAAATGATCAGACTTCTAAAAGACGTTGTTAAAGGCGACGATGTTTTTTATTCAACTAAAATTAAGAGGTGAAAATGTTTGGTCTAATTTTTAACCGACTTCAAAAAGGAGGAGGTTCTCAATTCGGATCTATGTTTTTTTTTATTTTTTATTTATTTTCGGGCATAACTCCGTCATATATAGACGGATTTGCAAAATTCTTTTTTTGTTTGTGAGGGTATTCTTCTGAGGTGGTCCCATTTAAATTTGGTGAAGATCTGATGAAGACCCTCGGAGATTGACAATGGAACTCTTCAATGGATAACAGCAAATTACCCGGGATGCTGTAATTGTATGTTTGTGTATTGTTTGTGCCATTTAAAATAGAAAAATAAAATAACTTTAAAAAAAAGTAGAAACCGACTTAAAAAAAAACTAAAAAGAGTAAAATAATTACCATATTATGAAACTAACAGTTTGAGAAGTCGGTGCAATTTTACACTGAACCAAATTGAAGGCACCGACTTCTGAAACTGTTAGTTTCATAATATTATGGTAATTATTTTACTCTTTTTAGTTTTTTTTGAAGTCGGTTTTTTTTATAAGTTATTTTTTTACGAGAACTTTTTTAATACAACCTAAGGAACTCAAAAGCGTAGGCAATATCAGCACGAGTAGATACATGCAGCATTCGTAGTCATTCAAGCGTGGCTTCATCTCGCAGATCGATCGTTTCTTGTAGTGGCCATTTGACACTGGCCGTGTGTGGACGGGCTAGAATATAAATGTTTCCCATGTTGAGAATAGAAGCGCGTTGTAAGATTCAATAAAACCCAGCACGCTTGGTGATAGGATCTATATGGTCAGCATGGCTTGCTACCGCCCTCACAGTAAAGTCCAGCGCCAAGCAGTTTACTGTGTTCCGTCATGTGTATGTGAGAGCCAGAGAGTTATAAGGAAATCCCTCAATAACTCTGCTACTTTGATTCGAGTGCTCCATCTTAGACCTTGTGTGCGCTTTCCATCAAGTGCGACCAAGTTAAATAATATAAAAAAGCCGTTTAAAGAAATTAAGATAAAATTCTATACTTACACAAATTAAATACACATCTTTCTTGCGTAACAAAAATCTAAGGCCGAAGCCACACTTAGCCGCCACGTGAACTTTAATCGAACATGTATCGCAGTTCACTTAAAGGCTTCAGCTTAAAGTTTGTCGATTGCAAACAACAGTTTGTCTTATTAATACTTTAAGGCAGTACCTTTGCATCGTGTAGCAGTCAAAGAGATCAGCTGCCTTTGTGTTAAGTCGATGTTTGACTTGGAACGATCAAGTTTTCAGTTTTTAGTCGTACATTCGACGTCATTTGACTAAGTGGTACAAAGAAGGAGCTTTTGGTTGCAGTTTTGGCATGATGTCTGAACTCTAGAGACAGACTGACCCGTGATGTCTCGATACTGAGAGATGACTTGCGTTTATGTCACGACACTTCGAGATGACTTGTGTTGATGTCTCGACACTCAGAGATAAATTGTGTTGATGTCTCGACGCTGAGAGATGACCTGTGTTGATGTTTCAATACTAAGAAATGACCTGTGTTGATGTCTCGACACTGAGAAATGACTTGTGTTTATGTCAAGACACTGAGAGATGACTTGTGTTGATGTCTCAACACTGTGAATGAACTCTGTTGATATCTCGACATTAAGATATGATTCGTGTTGATGTTTCGACACTAAATAGTGACTTGTGTTGATGTCTCGACACTGGGAGATGACTTGTGTTGATGTTTCGACATTGAGAGATGACTTATGTTGATGTCTCGACACACAGACGACTTGTGGTAATGTTTCCAAACTGAGAGTTTTTTTTGACATCATGCACTTTTTTGCGACACGGTCGGCGTCTATAGGACCAATAATTTTGCCCTCTGATGGTTCCGGGCATAATGTTTCAGTTCTTCAGTGTGGTTCTACATCAACTGTCTTATAATATTTTAATATACTGTGTCATTAAAACAATTGCCTCACTAGACTTGCCCACACGGTCTAGAAGTCGCAAGTGCAACTGCTGAGCGTGAGGTCCTGGGTTCAATCCCCAAGTCGGCCAAAGTGTTATTTGTAATTCCGTTTGAAATTTTTCAATAGCAGCCCGGAGTCTGAATTTGTACCGGGTTGATAGCAATGGGTTCGCCCCCTATTACATGCGACTTAGAGAGGCACTATACACCGCTACCCAACCCTTCCGGGAATACTAGCGTGATGCTATGTTACGTTAAAAATTAAACCAGTTTGTCTCTACTAGTTTAACAACACTTTTACGATTTTTGCATACTATTAGTGCAAGCTCATAACTTGAACCGCCTCGCAAAATAAGAGTAAACTGTTTTGGAACTTGGACGCGGTCCAGATCACGTTCCGCGGTCGTATTATAAAGTATTCAGGATATTTATCACTGCTTAGCTGTCTGTTAGGTTATGTGAAGAGTAGGGGAAAATTGGTAAGCGAAATTGTAGGTTCACAAAAATGACTACAAAATAAAAATGAAAATAGCAGTCACAATTTCAGTAGCCTATCGTACTTAGTGGGTGGTTGACAATACGGCTATGGTTTTATTATCCGGTTAACACCAATTTTAATTGGATAAATTATTTAAACAGTTTAAATCGAACTCCTAATGTGAAGAATCGTTCAGATGGAGACATAATATATTAAGGCTAGAAAATGTAAGACCATGGGATACCGTCCGTGAGGCCTAAGCTAAGCTTACCACATCTCACCTGTACAAGGTATGCGAAATTGAATAACTTACTAGGTAAGTAGGTGCTTAGTGAGTTTACAGTTATTAATATATTTTATAGTGAAAAAATTCACTTAGTGTATAAAACCAATTTTCTATCAGCCTTTGTCTTAACTTTTTTTTTAAATTTATTTAAAGGGAGTTCTCTTATTGAGCGTGGAATATTGTTGAAACATTTAATAGACATCATTAGGCTGTTTTTTTAACGAAATGTGCTTCTACATGTATCTATTTTTAACTTAGAAGGAACCCATATCCATAGCGTCCATTAGTTCTTGTGGCGTACAGGTAATCTCCCACCTGGGCATGAATTGCCTTGGCTGACCTGGAAATCCCTAAATAGACTTCGGACTCAGGTTAGTCGAAGCAAGGAAAACCTGCTCAGGTGGAGATTTGCGGATAACTCAAACCTGGAGTGTAAATGTGGTGGCGTTCCGCAAACGATAGTGCACTTAATATCATGCCCCGCCTGTCCTGTTACCTGTATTTGATCAGTGATTACTTAAGAAGAAATAATAGCAAGAAAAAAACATATCCACGGAAACAAAACAGTCAAGTATACACAGACAAAGCTTGCCACATTATTAAACATTTTCTTAAAGTATTTTCATTTCTCACAGTGTGTCGCTGAAGCAATATTGGACATTTCCAACTTGTCCCGCCATTGGAACTTATTGCGACATGAGTCGACATGTCTCGCAAAATTATACTTTCCACTGCAATTGTCTCCGACATTCTGTGCAAGGATCGGAATACACTGCGTTGTAAAGGCGATCGTTATTATGCACGATTTGGTTAGGCTGCATTTGTTTCCTTCTTTAAGTCTGGAATAGGATGGATATACATCACCAGAAACGAGCTGAATAAGACGTAACAATGGAGGAACAGATCTTACCGAGGGCAAGTACAAAACCCATATTAAACGTGTCCTTATTCAAAAAGCATATTACAAGACTAAGGACTACGTTGACGATAAAGATGTTAGGCAATAACTTCTTCTGCACATGTGACTTCCCTGGAACCTCATTAACGTCGTATATGTATGTCTATTAACTAACCTCATTACAATTAGCTTTCTTTTTTATTACTATAGTTACTCTCAAGATATCTTTATCATATTATACAGTGATTTTCTTTGTAATGTGATTTGATGGCAATTAACCATGTCAGTTGTTTTATATAGTTTAGCGTCCTTTTACCTTTTGTAAATGTGAGAGCTTTGTAGACTTGCTAGATGTCTGGATACCTATTTAATTTGTGACCATATTTTTCATTTTGTTTTTTTTGTGTTTTTCCTGCGCTTATGTCTACTACATTGCTCTCTCATAACTATTCTAAGTCATAACTGTACCCACTCAAATTGTTAAAGAGATGGATTTTAAAAGAGTAACCGTGGAGTTTCTTGCTGGCTCTTCTCCATAGGAAACGACTAATTGGAACCGTGCACCTAAATTCAAGTTTTCATAAGCGCTTGTAATGGTTTATGTGAAATAAAAACTTTTGATTATGCTTTAATTTAATTCAAAGTATGTCGCGTGTGGTCTTTTGGTACAATTCCTCAAAAATAATGAAGAATGGCTCCCAACTGTTCATGGAGATAGATTCTTTTGCGTGTCGGAAATCATGTTAACTGTAATTAGTATAATTAACAAAATACTAAAACGACATACTTCACTTTATTTGACTATTTAAACTTATCTTTAGTTTCAAAGGTGTGTGTTTTTTTTTTTATATTTTTGTTTTTTGTTCGTCTATAATCACAATTTCGTTTTGTTTCAAAAACAATTGTAATATTGCTGACATTGTATTTTCCTTCTCGTGCGATTTTTGTACTACCTATTTCATTTAATTTTTGACAAATTTCGTTTGCTGATATTGTATTTTATGACGCGTGGCTTCGCTCGCGTTAATTAAGCTAAAAAAAACGCTTAACACACCACTAAAGTTTCTATAATAAAGTAATTCAATCGTGATTTGAAAGACACGTGGCGCCATCTATGAAGGTTATTGTTGATTTCCTCTGACTGACAAAGTATATAAAAAATTTCAGGATGATCGGTTCAGTGGTTTAGGCGTGAAAAGGTAACAAACTTACTATCGCATTTATAATGTTAGTTAGGATGGTTAGGATGTAAATTTCATAATATTGGTTTTAGCGACACTTTAGCGTCACTATTTTGAATGCCTTCCGGCAGAACATGGGATGGACCAAACATTTTATAGAACATCATTTTGTACCATGTGTTCACAAAATTGATAAATGAATTGAATTAATCAACCCAATACTGTCCCACTGCTGGGCATAACCCTCTTCTCAGAATGAGAAGGGCTTACGTCTTATTCCAGGATACTGGCCTGGTGTGGCAGACTACACACAACATCGAGAACTTTATGGAGCCCTCTCACGGTTTAATAGCATAAAATAATCGTACCTAAGGACCACATGATAATATCAAGACTGCTGGGCATAACCCTCTTCTCAGAATGAGAAGGGCTTACGTCTTATTCCAGGATACTGGCCTGGTGTGGCAGACTACACACAACATCGAGAACTTTATGGAGCCCTCTCACGGTTTAATAGCATAAAATAATCGTACCTAAGGACCACATGATAATATCAAGACTGCTGGGCATAACCCTCTTCTCAGAATGAGAAGGGCTTACGTCTTATTCCAGGATACTGGCCTGGTGTGGCAGACTACACACAACATCGAGAACTTTATGGAGCCCTCTCACGGTTTAATAGCATAAAATAACCATACCTAAGGACCACATGATAATATCAAGATACTAAAGCTCAAGTTTTGTAAGCGTTGCGAGTAAGATCATGTATCTTTTAATGGGTGTCATAAGGAGCTATAACGGTCCGGTTATAAAATGTTAGAAAATGTTCAGTGTAGCGACTTAAATGACAAACTACTTACACTATATCTCATCATTTAACTCGCATTACTCACTACACAATTCTCATACCCATCCACTCACGCTCACTCACACATCACACCACTCAACACAATGAGAAGTTCTCTTAAATACACCCAAATCATCATTTGCCTAGCCTTTTCCCAACTATGTTGGGGTCGGCTTCCAGTCGAACCGGATGCAGCTGAATATCAGTATTTTACATGGAGCGACTGCCTATCAGACCTCCACAACCCAGTAACTGGGTAATACGATACTCTTGGTAAGACTGGTTGTCAGACTTTCTGGCTTCTGACCAACAGTAACGACTGTCAAAGATCTACAAATGACAGCCGGGACCTACGACTTTACGTGCTTTCCGAGGCACGGAGGAAACTCGCTATGGTAAATGGTCACCCATCCACAGACCAACCCCGGCAAGCGTGGCTTAACCCGGAAGATCGGTCTATGCGGCTGTAATTATTTAGCCACGAGCTCCTCAAATGGAGCTTACACCCAAATGATCCTTTTAAATAACTTTTGATTTTGTAATAGTATACAAGGTTAGTTGGAAAGGGGATACTAATCCGAAAGGGTGTAATGTATATTAATGAATAACTTTTGTTCTACATTTTTTTCCAAAACTCAATAGTTTATGAGAAATAGGTTACCAAAGATCTCAAAAAAAAAACGCTAGAATCGATCTATCCCCAAATATGATCCGCTGTGTTGACATTTTAGGTCATATTTGGGGTGATAAATTGGAAGCACCCATTTTCTTAATTTGAAACTAAAGCAGAGATGAAGAATTTTTGGAAAAATTAAAATAATAATCATTTTCATTAGAACTTAGAACGGGATATTTACCATGTTTATTATTTGTTGTGAGTTTCCGATATTTCGGCACCGTTACAAGCGCCATGATCACGGATGAAACGAACAAGAAAGAGGGTAGACCGTTTTGTCTGCTCATAAACATCCACCCGCAATTACTTCAGTTCATCCGTGATCATGGCGCTTGTAACGGTGCCGAAATATCGGAAACTCACAACAAATAATAAACATGGTATATATCCCGTTCTAAGTTCTAATGATTGTGTTAGTGACCATGTCAGTTTAAAAACTTATACAAGGTTAGTCGGAAAGGGGGTACTAATCCGAAGCCCACATATAGTATCGCTGATGACTGTTTGAAAGCAAGTGTTAAAATTTCAAAATTCGATATTTTTTTTTCCAAATAAAATGATTTTTATTTTAGTTTTTTCAAAAATTCTTCATCCCTGCTTTAGTTACAAATTCAGAAAATGATGCTTCTAATTCATGACCCCAAATATGACCTAAAATGTAAACACAGCTGACCATAACTGGGGATAGATAGATTTTAGAGATTTTTTTTTGAGATTTTTGAACATCTGTTTCTCTTAAACTATTGATTTTTGGGAAAAGTCGTAGAACAAAAGTTATTCATTATCATGTGTACTTTAACACCCTTTCGGATTAGTACCCCCTTTCTGACTAACCTTGTATAATAATCATTTTGCATGGAAATAAAATACCGAATTTTGAAATTTTAACACTTGCTTTCAGTGATACTTTAAGTGGCCTACGGATTAGTACCCCCTTTCCTTACTTTAATCTAAAACAACTTGAGAACTTCTTACTTTTTAGTAGTTTTTAGTATCACAAAGGGATCGGCGCTGAAATCCGAAATACAGGTTCTACATAGTTCGGGATCAGATGCTAAAACTTTTGTGTACTAACCTATTTGATCAACATATTTATTTATTTGTAAACCATGATTGTACTTATTTTTTGAGAAATAAATATATCGTTATTATATTATAATAGCTTTTGCCCACAGCTTCGCTTCCGTTAGTTTAAAATTTGACAATCAACTCGTAACACTACTACTAACGTTTCTACTATAATTCAATATAATACGTACTAAAGTTTCTATTATAATTCAATCATGATTCGAAAGACACATGGCGCCATCTATTATCATAAGAACGTTATTGTTGTTTTCCTCGGAAACAGTACTTTTTTTCGGGATGAAAAGTACCCTATGTCCGTTTCTGTACACCTGACAACGTGTATGCAAAATTTCAGGACGATCGGTTCAATAGTTTAGGCGTGAAAAGGTTACAAACAAACAAACTTACTTTCGCATTTAAATATTAGTTAAGATTACTACTGAGCCAGTGTTAAAAGACCATTTCAAAAACTTTGGTCCTTCCAGAAAATTATGGTCCTATTATGCTCACACAAGTACAAACTATCAGCTGTGGTGTATGTTAGTATCTTGTGTATAACTCAAGCCGCAGCTGACTAAACTTTACTACCACTGCCAAGTTAACTCTTAAACGGCTTAGCTGCAAGTTGATGTGCAGATGTACGAACAATAGTGTGTGAATTATTTGCGTTCTAGCCTAAGCAAATTAGTGACTGTAAAGTTGCGAATGAATATAAGTGTGGCCCTTCTAAATTACTCATTGACAAAGCATATCCTAACTAATATTATAAATAAAATATAAATGCGAAAGTAGGTTTGTTTGTTTGTTACCTTTTCACGCCTATGCCACTGAACCGATCACCCTGAAATTTTGCATATACGTTGTCAGGTGTACTCGTGGAGAGAGGAGGAGCTCGTGGCTAAATAATTACAGCCGCATAGACCGATCTTCCGGGTTAAGCCACGCTTGCCGAGGTTGGTCTGTGGATGGGTGACCATTTACCATAGCGAGTTTCCTCCGTGCCTCGGAAAGCATGTAAAGCCGTTGGTCCCGGCTGTCATTTGTAGATCTTTGACAGTCGTTACTGTTGGTCAGAAGCCAGAAAGTCTGACAACCAGTCTTACCAAGAGTATCGTATTACCCAGTTACTGGGTTGTGGAGGTCTGATAGGCAGTCGCTCCATGTAAAATACTGATATTCAGCTGCATCCGGTTCGACTGGAAGCCGACCCCAACATAGTTGGGAAAAGGCTAGGCAGATGATGACGTTGTCAGGTGTACAAAAACGGACATAGGGTACCTTTCATCCCGAAAAAAAGTACTATTCCCAAGGAAAACAACAATAACGTTCATAGATGGCGCCACGTGTTCGAATCACGATTGAATTATACTATTACAGGAACTTTAGTAGTGTGTTAAGAGTTTTTTTAAGCTAATTAAAGCAAGCGAAGCCTCGGGCAAAAGCTAGTTATTCTATACTAGAGTTCGCCAGAGGCTTCACCCGCGTGGAAGTCGTTTATCGCGTATTCCGCATTTTTCTCTACTATAATATGCATGTATGATACATATAAACCTTCCTCTTGAATCACTTGGTCTATTATGGAAACCGCAATCGAATCGCATAGATATATTTGACTGGTGACTATTCCTGTGTCTTACAAAATAAATGCTGATTTGATTGATAATAATGAAGGTAGGTACGTTTTCAGAAAATTTCAAGAAAATATATTTGTAATTGTCATTGGCAAAGGATTAGTTTCGTTGTTTTCTGTCTCTAGTTTTGTGGCAACATAATTCTTCCTCAACCTCCAACCATTCACTGTTGGATGTAGATTCCTTTTTATGACCCCGTACTGCCCTCCATCTTCTTTATTTCTTCATTTCGCCGGCTGTTTTGATATTTCAAACCAAAAATTCCCGGTTTCATCCCCAAAAAATTCTTCACCTTTCAACATGATTTCAACAAAACCTGATCAACGGTTACAACGTGGTTGTGTAACATCAAGACATACATTCTTATTAAAAATACTAACATAACTTCGTTCTCTGCTCACCCTACAACATATAAACAGCAATACATTACTTATGCACAAGCAGGCGCGATGTACGTGCCGCCTTTTAATTATTAGTTAGGGGTGAGAACAACCGCATGCATAGTATAATTTAGAGTTGGTAGGTATTCTAGAACCTCTCTCGCTTCCGGCAGTGGTTCTGTCCATGGTCGGGAGTGAGAGTGCGTGGGAAGCCGTCGCCTCCTTCTGCGAGGAGGTGATGGCAACCAAGGAGGGAGCAGAGAGGGAGAGAGAGGCAGCTGCCACTCTCCCTTCCCGCGCAAGACGCACCGGGCGTCAGAGGGCGCGCGACGATCTCCGGCCACCGTAGTTTCTGGCCTGCGGGCGGCGGGTTAGGGGACCCGTCGCTCGACCAGTAACAGGCCCAAGAAGGCGGCGCGCTGTGTTCCGTACGCGCCTCTCAGGAGGACGTGGGGCAAGGCCCCACAGAGAAAGAGGTCTGCCAGGAGCTGGTGGACCGAGGCCTGCCGGGGTCGCGGTGCATGCAGCTACGAATCCCGCGACCTCGGCCAAGGGTCAGGAGAAGGAACACCGTGGGTTTTTAGCCGTAGCCGCAGTAAGAACTGGTCGTGTCCAGCAGCCTTCCAATTACAGCTGCAATTAAAGAAGATATGGGTATAGTTGTGTGTATAATCTACCAACCCACATCAGGGGGTCTACTCCCTAAGCACGAAGTCCGTGGTTTCGGCCTTAGTTACGAGCGTTTCCTACTCCCTATCACCTACGGACATACGATTATTTCGGGGCCCGAACTAGGAATGAATGACAACACGATTTGACAGTTGTCCCTACTATCGATGTGTTTTTGCCCGTCCGAAATGTTGAACTTGTTTTGTTCACTTCTACGTTTCGAGCTACTTTCGGACGGGCGACTAACTTCGTTGACGGATTTAGGGAGTAGGCCCCTAGGCCTTGTGGTCTAAAAGGCTTTGGCCAGCAGTAGGATAGTAATGGACTGATTATAATTGATTAAGCGATTCTTTATCTAGACTGCTTCGTTGGTCTAGAAGTCGCAAGCACGTCTGCTGAGCGTGAGGTCTTGGGTTTGGTCTCCAGGTCGAGTAAAGTGGTATTGGGTTTTTCCTTGTCTAGCAGGCCGGTGTCAGATTTGTGCCCAATTGATGGCAAAAGGCTAGCCCCATATTATATGAGACTTAAATATAACGGCAAAATGAGGTTGCACTGCACACTTCAGCTCAACTCTTCAGGGAACACGGGCGTAATGATCATATGATTCTTTATCATCCTTGAACAAGATACTGAAATAAATTCATGTTTAAAACTGCAGATCCGCTATCCTAAAAGCAAAAACACACACTATAAACAAAACACAATAGAAATACACTCCATTCCCCGTGCCAACTCATGCGCATAAGGCTGCTCCATCCATTAAATTTATTTAAGCCACGTTTCAGTTTCACAGATAAGATTAATTGAAAAGTTAGCGGAGACGAGCAACACTTTGTTATGTGAGGTCGACTCACAAGTGCGGATCTAAAGTTCTAATATCTTCAAGGTTTGGTCTTTTAGGACGGAGTGACATTTGGAGTTTTTTCATTGACTTCAAAAAGAAAGAGTTTCTCAATTCGTATAAATGTTTTTTTATATGTTTGTTACCTCAGACCAAATAAAAAACTAAGACAGCGCTGCCAACAGTGACGTGGGGCCGGTTTCGTAAACATGTGTGCACTTAGTGAGGTGTAGTTCGATTGAAAAATGTTGTAAATGTGTGCGTGTATGCACAGAGTGGAGGTAGATTTGGCATACTTCACTGTATTGTTCGCAGCGTTCTGTCTTGGATTTTTATTTGGTCTGAGTTTGTTACGTGATTTCTCCGCCAATTATTAATGGATTTTGATGATTCTTCTTTTGTTTGGTAGGCCACACTACAGAGGTGGTCCAATATAAATTTTATCGAAATTGATTCAGCGATTTTTGAAAAAAATCAACAAAAACAAAAAAAACATATACTTAGATGACGTTTTGGTTTGTTCCCTTCAGCAAAAGTTTTGATGAGGACTTTCAATCTCTGTTATAACTGTCATCACAAACATTAGCCAAGAACAAAGAAGATTGTATGTATTTGTAGGGAGCTGTCATGATATTATACATTAATACCTATTCTTAAAGAAAACTACCTAGTTGTTGGAAAGATTACGCAACCGTGTCATTTAAATTTGTAGTCTTAAACCGTGTAATTTGTGGTACTAAAACATATTTAATAAAAATATTTAAATATAATTAAAAACCGACTTAAAACTAAAAAAAAAAATTAAATAATTAGCATGATATAAAATTAACAGTTTCAGAAGTCGGTGCAATTCTACACTGAAACAATTAAAAGCCACTGACTTCTGAAACTATTAATTTTATATCATGCTAATTATTTCACTCTTTTTTTTTTTTTTTTTAAGTTGTTGTTACTTTTTTAAAGTTTTTTATTGCACTTTTCTTCTTGTCATTGTCAAATAAAATTTGTTATAACTCTAAACCGTTTAATTTCACTATGTGTTTATCTATTTTTATAGACTTATAATTTTGTTTTCAATTCATCCAGAATTGTTCTAAATAAATACTGTATTATTCTATCGTTACCAATTTACATAATAAAATGAATATTCCTTTTCTTGTGTATAGAATCAGTTAATTTATTCACTTGATAAACAGATCCGTGTTGCTGGGGAGTTTGTTGCGCCGTTTCTTCTTCACAGCATAAACACTAGGAAGCGGTGAAGGGCGGACTTTTTTGGGGGCTGTATTATGTAACATTTAAGTTTAAAAACAACTAATTAAATCTAGTCTATTTTGAAGAAATGAGTTCTGAAGTTGAAGTTTTCAAAGCAAAATAGCAATGAGAAACAAAGTAACCACGATCGTTTTAAGTTCCAACACGTTTTTCAAAATAAAGACTACTACAGCTAAAAACATCCGCGCTTTAAATATAAAAAGTAATGAGAGCATTTAATGTATCAATAACATTCAATGCCTATACAAATCGGAATCATTTATTTATTCGGAAAAATAACTTTGTATCAGCACAAGCACAAGTGAATTGGCAAAATATGAAATCAATGGTGAATATCGTCGAATGGATCTAACAATAATGGAAAACATACATCGTAATATATAATTATTTCCATACACCACCACAAATAAACGAAAACGCGAGAAGGACCAAAAATTGTATACAAAAATAAAAATGAAAGACTCGGAGGACCAAAAATTTTACCTACACAAAAATATTATGAGCGAACAAATTCAAAGCTTCAATTTATATGAATATCCTGTACTGTGTGAGTCAGAACAACCGAAGATGTGAATAATAAAATGGAAGATTATTCGTATGCGTGGCGCGGAACTGGAATATTAATCCATTCGTCTGGGGTTGGTGCTTATGAACTACGGGGAGGGTATAACCCTTTGTGTATAGGTAATGTAATAAGTGGGTGAACTATTGATTAATTTTACGTAGGAATGGAAGAAGGAAAGCATACATAGTTTTGTACAGTCAACCAAAGAGATAGATATACAGCCAACTACGGTTTTAAATGTATGTTGAATGGCAAAGTTTTTGCCATAGTTTGCCTGAGCGAGTCTTGCGTATAATAAATTATGACGCATACTATTATAAAGACAATTAATTGCTTGCGTAGTGCATTGATATCCGTTGCATACCTAATTCTTTTGTCGACTGTACTGTTGTGTGTAGTATAATTTTTTGTTACTGGCTGGCTTAGTTTATGATGACAATTTTTCGATTAAGAGAACCGTTTCTGAAATATTAAGCTTTATAGTGCAAATTTTTGTTAGAGTCAAGTGTCTCCCCCTGCCAGCTAAACGGTTAGTTTTATATACGTGAAAAAATTCACGGTAGTAGTATATACAACGAAGTTAAAAGGAAAACTATCACAGCTAAGTAGGCTTTACAAGTTTACGAGTAATAGTCTCATAAAATGTACTTGGAAAAGTAAAAAAATCGTACAAATTCCATTGAAAAATTACTAAGCCTCTTCTTAGTCCACATTATTGTGCAACTACGGAACCCTATTACTGCGCGTGGCCCGACATGTACTAGACCGGTTTTTTACTTCTAAATCGATATAATAACCGGCAGATATCAAGAACTCATCTTCCTTTAACATTTTTAAAGCCAAACTTAGGCAGTATGTCACTAACAACACAAGGTTACTAACGTACTGATGTAATCAATCAACATAGTACCTACATTAACATAAAACTATGGTTACTGGACTGCACTTTACTCATAAGCATTGTATTTATTCGCTAAGTGAACAAAATATTATTATGTTCTTTTTGAATAAATAAAGAATCTATAAACTTAAATTCCTAAGGGAAAGAATTTCGGCATTCCGGTTTTATTTTTGCACAAACTATTTGCTCATGCACATCGCTGCGTGTAGCTAGTAGCAATAAAGAACAAAGTTATTCGTATGCATAGTACCCGGGATTACTATCAACCGAGCAGATCATATTTATGATTTGCAAGGTTGAGCTGCGCTTGTGCGTGGGAAGCCGTCGCCTCCTTCTGCGAGGAGGTGATGGCTACCAAAGAGGGAGCGGAAAGGGGAGAGAGGTAGATTGTTTCGGGAAGTACCTGTGTCGCGTAGGCCGGGAGCAGACGCCCGGTTGTCACCACTGCGTCGACTGCCCCGAGGACATGGCGCTGCACACTCTGCAGGCGTGTTCTGCGTGGGTGACGCAGCGCCGCGAACTAGTCGCGGCAGTCGGTGGTGGTGGTGACCTCTCGGTTCCGGCCGTGGTTCTGTCCATGGTCGGGAGCGAGAGTGCGTGGGAAGCCGTCGCCTTCTTTTGCGAGGAGGTGATAGCGACCAAAGAGGGAGCGGAGAGGAGGCTGCTGCCACTCTCCCTTTCGCGCCAGACGCACCGGACGCCGGAGGGCGCGCGACGATCACCGGCCACCTTAGTGTGTGGCCTGCGGACGGCGGGTTAGGGGGCCCATCGCCCGACCAGTAACAGGCCCGAGAAGGCGGCGGGCAGTGTTCCGTGCGGGCCTCTCAGTAGGACGTGGGGCAAGGCCCCACAGAAGGAGAGGTCCGCTAAGGGCTGGCGGACCGAGGCCTGCCGGGGTTGCGGTGCATGCAGCTTCGAATCCCGCGACCCCGGTCAAGGGTCAGGAGAAGGAACACCGTGGGTTTTTACCCGGTAAGAGTCCGGCATACCCCTTCGCCCGGTAGGCGAAGGGGTATGCCGGAAGTGCCGGTATGCAGGGAATCCAAGAGGACTTTCCCACGAAATAAAAAAAAAAGCAAAAAAAGGTTGATCTGCGCTTGCCACGGTCGGTCCGTGAATGGGTGATCCTTCGTTACACAGTGAGACCGCTCCGTGCCACGGCGAGCACGTTAAACCATCTGTATCGTGTGTCATACGAATACATAAGACGGTAATTACGGGTAGTCAGAAGCCCGGAAGTCTGACAACTGGTCAAACCTTAGGGCGTATACATAAAGGAAGCAGGTAACCAGCGCCGACCTTCCAGCGCTTATTGGTACTGGTCCGTGCAGATAACCGCTACATAAAGGAAGCGTGTAGAAGCAGGGGCTGGCATTTTTAACAAAAATACGCGTTGCTCCCTTGCAAATACAGCAACAAATGACGGCCTACCAGCGCTGATCGGAGGAGGTCGAAACTTGTCGGCGAAGTTTGGAGCTTGTCTTCGCTGGTTCGCCACACAGTATAGAGACTACCTGCGCTGACTAACTGCTTGGACCAGCACCGACAAGCGCTGGCAGATCGGCGGTGGCAATCCGCTTTCTACGTGTATACGCACTTAGGATATCGTCAGTGCCCAATAACTGGGTTACGAAGGTCTGATGGCAGTCACTCCGTGTAAAATACTGGTATTCAGCCGCATATGGGGGCCTACTCCCTAAGTCCGTCAACGAAGTTAGTCGCCAGTCCGAAAGTAGCCCGAAACGTAGGAGTGGACAAAACAAGTGTCAAGTTCAACTTTTCGGACGGGCAAAAACACCTCTCCACCACCACTCTCGTAGACCCTCTGGTTAGACTGGAAGCTGACCCTAATGTGGCGGCATCTATCTCGCCACATTCGAACTATCCTACATCGCGCAATCAAGATTTAACACGCAGATAGTATATATACAACCTCCCAACATCAAACGTTGGGCAGTAGCCCGCCAGGCGCAAGATTCCGCCTGGTTGGAGGATCCTCCCTTTGGTTGGAGGAACACCACACCAAGTTTCTCCACACTAATATAATTAGGATAAGCCTAGGCAGAACAAACGGTACCTGGTAATTATTATACTATGGAATATTTGTAGAATGTTAGGATAGAAACTGTGTACGGAGAAGTTCCTTAATTGTGTGGGCAGAGGTACTAGTGCTCGAAGTTTATCGATTGCAAAGTTAAGGAAAGGGGTTTGTTTACTAATAGAATTATTAGTTAGTTTCGCCACAGCGGTCGAAGTCATTGTATCGACGCCGGCTGTCGTTGAAAACCAGCGCTGTGGGTCTGCTCTGTGCATGTACCACATCAATATACTGAGCAATGGCCGATTTTCAAAAACCCTGAAACACGTGTATGTTTTATGCTTCTTACTTCAAGAGTACCAGACTTCTTATACAAAATTTCATCCGCTATTTTACCCCCTTAGGGGTTTAATTTACAAAAACGCTCATACTTGTACATTTCTTTCTTACCATCAACTCTATTATTTGATTTCATGCTTTTATCTTACATAAAATTTTCACCTCCTATTTCACCCCCTAAGGGTAGAATTTATAAAAATGATCAAAAACATGTATAATATACCCAGCCAGAAAGCCTATTATTTGATTTCATGCTTTTAACTTCGTAGAAACTTTTATCCTCTATTTCACCCCTTAGGGGTAGAATTTCCAAAAACCCTTAAACACGTGTATGTTTATTTCTGACCAGTAACCTATATATTGAATTTCATGCTTCTTACTTCAAAAGTACCAGATTTCTCATACAAACTTACAACACTTATTTCACCCCCTTAGGAGTTGAATTTCCAAAAACGCTTAAACACGTGTACATTTACTCCTAACCAGAAACCTTAATATTTAATTTCATGCTTCTTACTTCAAAAATGACGGATTTGCATACAAACGATAATCACCCTTTTCACCCCTTTAGGGGTTGAATTTCAAGAAATCCCTTCTTAGTGGATGTTTTCGTCACGTAAGGAACCTACTGTCCAAATTTCATATTTCTAGCTTTAGTGGTTTAGGCTCTGCGTTGATGAATCAAATGTCAGTCAGTACAAGTCTCTTTATATATAAGATAGATCAACCTAAGTCCCGTGCGGGGTTAATCTATGCCATTAATAGATCATTGTGGTTTGAAGGAATAGATTAAGAACAGAATTAGGTACAGACCTATAGCGTTATAAAATACTATACCTATCATTTCTATAACTCCTAAATGTTTAGGTTTTTTTGTATAGCAGTTTTTTTGTTAATGATATTTAGGCCGAATATGTATAATAGGTTGCCACCCTATTGCCATTTTTCGGACAGAATTATGATGCTAGGTTCGTTGAGTTCATTCAAGTGCGATCGTGGGACTTAATACGACGCGTTTGTTACAGTGGCTGGGCGATTGGCTTCTGCGCTACGAGCCATAGGTTCAATTCCCACACGGACAAAAATTTTTATGACCTACAGATAGTTGTTTCAGGTCTGGGCGTTTGTGTAGGAGAGATTTGTGTCTGTAAACGCACCCACAATACAGGAGAAATCCTAGTGTGGGACAACGGATTTTGAAGAAGAAAAAGAATACGAAACCGGGATGTACAGACTCCTGATCTGCCGTCCTATGTCTAAAAGGCCGTTAAGTGATTAAACTTAATTTTGAGTTAGGAGCAAAAACGTCGAAAGTGTTGTCCCTAGAAATTCTGAAGACATACAGATGTTTTTGATTATACCAAATTATTGGGCTACTTTAAGCTCATTGTATAACTTTTATTGAGTTACAGGACTAATACAGTTTTTAAAATTAAAGTTTTTGTTTTTATGTCATGCTTTTTTTGTACTGAAATTTGATCATCTACAACATGGTATAGTATTATATGGTAATGTCTCTGTAAAACTCTCTGGATCTCGTAATTGACAAATGATAGAAAAATACGGACCAGACTGGTCGATAGAGGAAATGTTGCGCTTTTACGTAGTTTATAAAACTCAACAAAAATGTCACTTAACGGACTTTTAGACATAGGACGGCAGTGTTATAGGAGAACACATCTACTTACACCTTCAGGGATCATTATCTGCCTAGCCTTTTTCCCAACTATGTTGGGGTCGGCTTCCAGTCGAACCGGATGCAGCTGAATATCAGTATTTTACATGGAGCGACTGCCTATCAGACCTCCACAACCCAGTAACTGGGTAATACGATACTCTTGGTAAAACTAGTTGTCAGACTTTCTGGCTTCTGACCAACAGTAACGACTGTCAAAGATCTACAAATGACAGCCGGGACCAACGGCTTTACGTGCTTTCCGAGGCACGGAGGAAACTCGCTATGGTAAATGGTCACCCATCCACAGACCAACCTCGGCAAGCGTGGCTTAACCCGGAAGATCGGTCTATGCGGCTGTAATTATTTAGCCACGAGCTCCTCCTTTACACCTTCAGGGATCACAAGCATAAAATGTATGTACCTATATATGTAAATGTTATATTACATTTTATTACCTCAGCGCGGGAACAACACTACCATGAGATGACACACATTTTTCTGCAACCAAAACATTTTTCCTTTCCAAATAACGAGAACGTGCAACAATAACATGCAGATACAACGTTCTACCATAAACAACGGAATATAAACAAATTCCGTACATCCCCATTGTGAGAGAGACAATTTTATCTTAATACGAGTTGCGAACTCCACACGAGTGGTGTTTATCTTAGATCGGAGATAGAAAGTTCTGGAAGTAAGGAATCGCATTAATGTAATAAAAGCTAATATTCTTTGTTGATCTAGAAACTGTTATCAGTGTGTTGTATTTATTGTAGAAATACACGTATTGTATTTTAGTTTTTATTTTTTGACCAATGTCCTAAGGTCGCGGGAATCCTGGCAGGATCGCTATGAGGTGACGGAATAAATGATGTTAACTGTCTCGAATCGCATGTAATACTAGTCGATACAAGACGATACATTAATTTAGTACGAGTACAATAGGTATAGTTGTAAATATGTTGTTAGTATACAAGGTGTTAAAAAATCAACTCTAAGAATTTTATGGGGTTACTCGGTATCGGAAATTGAACAACTTTTGTTCTACAACTTTTCAAAATTCGCGTATTTTTTTATAAGTATTCATACAAATCAAAAAAATATTTTAATTGATTTGTATGGACAGGCATAAAAAGATTGACGAATTTCGAAAAGTTGTAGAACGAAAGTTGTTCAATTTTAGATATCGAGTACCTAACCCCACAAAATTCTTAGAGTTGGATTTTTTAACACCTTACACAAGCTTAGTTTTAGTATATACTAAACCTGAAACTAGTTTGTTCAGAATCACTAGGAGAATCGATTGACATATTTTTTAGAACAATTTTTTTTTTCTTAATTTTCAATTTTGTTTCAGTAGGTTTCTACCCATAACAGTTGACGGGAATAGACACCTTGAGGCTTGAGACGGTCCGCTCGGTCAGTTTCGTTGTATTAGACAACCCCTTTTTTTTTTTTTTTTATCCTGGGAAAATCCTCATGGATACCCTTCGCCTGGGGAAGGCGAAGGGTTATGCCGGACTCTTACCGGCTAAAAACCCACGGTGTTCCTACTCCTGACCCTTGGCCGGGGTCACGGGATTCGCAGCTGCATGCACCGCAACCCCGGCAGGCCTCGGTCCGCCAGCTCCTGGCGGACCTCTCCTTCTGTGGGGCCTTGCCCCACGTCCTCCTGAGAGGCGCGCACGGAACACATGCGCGCCGCCTTCTCGGGCCTGTTACTGGTCGGGCGACGGGTCCCCTAACCCGTCGCCCGCAGGCCACACACTAGGGTGGCCGGAGATCGTCGCGCGCCCTCCGGCGGCGCCCGGTGCGTCTGGCGCGGGAAGGGAGAGTGGCCGTCGCCTCTCTCTCCCTCTCCGCTCCCTCCTTGGTCGCCATCACCACCTCGCAAAAGGAGGTGACGGCTTCCCACGCACTCTCGCTCCCGACCATGGACAGAACCACGGCCGGAAGCGAGAGGTCACCACCGATCGCCGCAACTAGTTCACGGCGCTGCGTCGCCCACGCACGGCACTCCTGCAACGTGTGCAGCGCCGTGTCTTCTGGGCAGTCGACGCAGTGGTGACATCCGGGCGTCTGCTCCCGGCCTATGCGACACAGGTACTTCCCGAAACATCCATGTCCCGAAAGCACCTGCGTCAGCCGGAAGCTGAGGGCGCCATGCCGCCTCTCCAGCCACTCCTCCATAACGGGTCTTACCGCCGCTATTGCGGCGTGCCCTATTAGACAACCCCTGCATAGCACATCTCAGACATTTCACACTTTACTAGGGAACTTAACGCGACATAAACTACGGTGTAACTTGGAGATTTATTTAAAAAAACACATATTCAGGCGGTTCTGATGAAAATCTTGTTGGGGTGTCTCGGTTTTAGTATATACTAAAAATAACGTTGTAAAGGTATAATGCGACAACATCACAATCCGCTGGATGCGAGAAGCACGGGACCGATCAATGTACGGATTAATGCAGTGGACGTCTTCCGATTAACTTTGTGTATGGAAATCCTGTGCAAAATTTCATGCCTCTAGACCCACCCGTTTAAGCTGTGCGTTATCTGTCAGTCACATTTACGGTGTTAGAGTGAAACCATACTGCTCCGTTGCGTTGCGTGGAATCTATAGATTGGCCCAAATCTAGCGTTGCGACGTCGCAACACAGCGCAACGGAGCAGTGTGGCTTCACGCTTAGAGTGAAGCCATCCGAGCGTTACCGGTGCGTTGCGTCGTCGCTCCGCTATGATTTCGACGCACTGAGGGCCACACGGGCAATGTGGTGTCGCAACGCAATGCTACTTACTACGCAGTAGGAGCGTTTTTGTATTGGGCGTCTCAGTATTTGAACGACGATGGAGCGAAATAAACGTGCGTGCTGCGCTGCGATGCCGCTCTGGCGTCGCACCACATAATCCCTCCCCGCTGCGTCGCTCTGGGGCCCAATTATCCTAAAAGAAATCTTGATAAATCGCAACCGAACCAAAGCCACACCGTTCATTCAGACGGTTTTCGTTTTCAAAAGCTGTCAAACAAAACCAACCATTTTGACAGTTTTTGTAAACAAAAACTGATTGACGTCGAAGTGGCCCTCTGGTCCCCTTGTCCGTAGCGCGCTTTGCGTCGCCGCACGACGTCGCAACGCACCGTTTGGCATGCCACTGTGATTTATAGTGAAGCCACACTGCTTCGTTGAGTTGCGACGTCGCAGCGCTAGATTTGGTCCAATGTATAGATTCCGAATGTAGCGCTGCGACGTCTCATTGGTCCAAATCTAGCGCTGCGACGTCGCAACGCAACGCAACGGAGCAGTGTGGCTTCACGCTTAGAGCGAAGCCACACTGCTCCGTTGCGCTCGTCGCAGCGTTGACGCTGCGTCATGTTACATATTTTGAAAACATGCCACACTACTCCGTTACGTCGTCGAAAGCATTGCGTCGACGCCAAGACGAAGCGGGGGGAGGTGATGCGGTGCGTCGACGTCCGTCGTCGGAGCGGCAACGCAGTTAGTTTAGTACTGGCACAGAAAAAACTGATCATCATTATTCCTATGCAATCAAGGGAGATATCCAGAACCGTCTGTACGTTTGTTTCGGCGGTGGCGTAATAATAGCAACAACAGAACACGTTTCCTACGATCCATTGTTGGTTATATACTGAGGAATTCTCACTGAGACGCTGCGACGTCGGTGTAAGCGACGTCGCGTTGCGTCAACGCAGCGTGCGGTGTGGCATGCAGTGCGTCCAAATCTTGCGCTGCGACGTCGCAACGCAACGCAGCAGTGCGGCTTCACTGATATAGATTCCAAATCTAGCGCTGCGACGTCGCAACGCAACGGAGCAGTATGGCTTCACGGTTATATTTATGTAGGACAACGCAGCGTCACCGCTCAGGCGTCGCAACGCACCGGCAACGCATCGTGTGGCTTCACTCTTAAAGTGTTATTAAGTATAAGATTCCAAAGTATCTCTTGCTATTCTTAGTCAGTTTTGAAACTAAAGTTTCAAGCCTGACTAGTAAGTAGTAGTAGTGGAGCACGGAGAGCAATAAAATGTCGGGTTAACGCATAACAGTGTATGTTCACCCCGATAATTCAGCCCTCATCAAGCTGTCTCCCCCCCCTATGTCCACGCCAGCAACGCCCTAAGCCGAGGTCCGAGTCCCACTAGGGGTCGCCCTTAGTGCTGTTGTTGCAGGTAGTCATGATGTTAGTGTAGTACAAGTAGTTAGCTTAGGTTAAGTATTTTACTTCCCCCATTGGCTGGAGACCCTTCAGGTCTCGCCAATAACTGCCCGGTTACGTAGAAACCGTCCCCTAGGACGACCTACAGCAGTCCAATAGAAAAAAAAAAAAAAAAAAAAAAACAGTGTATGTGTTATACATGGTGGTAAAACTATTATGATATTATTAGGACTGTCTGTAGGTTTAACATATTTTTGAAAAGGAGTTTGGTATCTTTACACCACGCCTGTTTCTCAAATGGATATTGATAGGAAAGGGAGAACCACTGTCTTGTTGTCAAACTTGTCAATTAGACCAATGAAGCGATTTTTCTCAAATACAAAGCAATTCTAACTGTAGTCGCAGCAGCTGTATGAAAATCTAAAATAACTATAAGTTTGTAGCGGTTCAGGCGATTTAAATGAAACAATTTTACCGTAGAATGCTAGTCTATATTTTGATAAGATCACCTGTTTATATTTACAATATTTTGTTTATCCTAAAGTACAGACAGCTATTTAATATTTAACATCGACCAATCAGAGCGCGCCGACATCTCCATGCACTGCGCCCGCGATGTGTTCCTCGTATGAGCAGGACAGGTAGCTGCGCGAGCGAGATGGAGCAACGTAAATATGTCGCGCAATCTGCGCGCTGGTCGCAGTGACGAGCGATGCTTTGCAAGGTGCGGTTGTGATGCGTAGGCACTCACAAGTATATACTCTATTTAATATCCAGGTTGCATCCGAATTCGTATAGTTTTTTGAACCTCATGATCTACTCATGACAGGTTAAGTCTGCATGGGATTACTTCAGACACATTTTTTTAAACTAATCTCCTATTTTTCTTTACCTGAATAATTTTAGTGCCCCCAGTTAAATGACTGCGTGGAACAATATTGCGCTAGTTGTGGCCACCAGCTAGGTTACCGTTATTCCATTAATTTAAGCGTGGCATTGAAAGGTAGTCAATAAAAAAATTAAAAAAATTGCGGAAAATGTATTTGCCTTTTTTTTATTTAACCCTTATCAGGTGATTAAAATACGGCCAGATACAAGTAAAGCAAGAAAAAAACGAATTTCCTTTTTGTTTTTAGTCATGCAAAATCCCATGCCCTTTTTAATCTATACCAGTGGTTATGAGGAATTTCACGAATTTGTTAATAGGCCGTATACGAAATTTTGCCGATTTCGCTGATTTACGTGATTTTACAGACGTGATTTTGTAGTTAAAATAATATATTTCTATAAGTTTTAATGCACAACATGAAAGATCATTTCAATTATAATCTCAGAAATGAGCTATTTTTTATTTTATTTTATTTAATGTCGATTAATCGACCACAAACCGACGACTGTTTTGTGAATATTTGTTGTAAGAGGTTTAGAATATCACATACTTAAGAATTGTTTTGACGTCTAAACGGTATGAAAAATTTAGCATGTATTGTTGTGAAACTCGTCTATAAAATGTATGAATTACTTTTTACCACTTTCTTATAAAATTTTGAATAAAAATATTTAATTTAGTCAAATTTTAGAGAAAATAGGCAAAGAATTGCTTTTGATTTTGGCTATTCAGAAATTTCGTTCATAAAATTAAAACAACAAAAAATAAACTTCAGTTCAGTATCAATAAATTTTTGGAAATGCAAATGCAAAACTTATTTGGCAATAAAAAATCTTTTAAAACAATCTATATCTCCACTTATAATACTCGACACAAGCCATAAGTAGGCTCATTCATTAGATCATGATTGAAATTATAATTTATGTTTTGCATTTAAACTTATAGAAACATATTATTTTAACTGTAAAACGTCGTCTGTAAAATCACATAAATCAGCGAAATTGACAAAATTTCGTATACGGCTTCTTAACAGCCTGTAGACAAAATATAACACCCATTATAAGGCATGTCAAAAGATACTACATAATAAAGCAAGCAAACCCACACGCCCACAGTATATTCTAGCAAAAAGGCAGTGAGATTTTCTCCCATAACTTAGTATTCCACAGGCGCGCCCGTCAAATTTCCTAAGTTCGCAACATGCCGCGACTCACCAACTTACGCATCGTTTCAGCTATCAGCCATTTTGTTTTGTATGTGTTGCTGTGTTGTATGGAAGTTATATGTTAGGATAAAACCATGGAGAAATTGTAGAATGTTTTGAAAATGAAATAGCGTTCATGCTTTGAGTTTTCTTATTAAGCTAAGTTACTAGAGATTAAATTGTCATGGAAAAGATCTGACAAAAAAAATTTAACAGAAAGTGTTTTTTTGGAAAGTGGTGGGTGGAAAGAAAAGGTGCGTACATACACACATCAAAAGTGTCTAGGGATCAAGCATTTTTATGCGGATTTCTTGAGATTGAGATGTGGCTTTGTAATAAATTTATGATTTTATAAATTTATATGGATCCTTTTTGGTGCATTTCATAATTTGAATCAGGAACTGTGAATCAAATTCGAGTAAAAGATGAAAATCAGCTGTCAATATTTTCCCTATAAAAACATACAACGCATTGAAGACATTGTTAGTGCTACTGTTTCCCTACTACTGATTAAAACCAACGTTATTATGGAGCGGCGACGTCATTTAAGCAGGGAAGAAATGCTCAGAGCCGTGGGAATGATAGAAGCTGGTTCCCGGCAACGTACTGTGGCTTTAGCTCTGAATACAAGTCAGAGTGTTATCAGTCGACTTTGGACACGTTACCGAAGCACTGGTACCGTGGCTGAGCGCCATGGAGGACGGTATCGCTGCACCACACGGAGACAAGACCGATACATTCAAATCTTAACTCGAAGAGCTCCAACAATAACCGCCATGATGTTAGCCGTGAGGCTTCATCACTCTTCAGGGAACTTAATTAGCGACCAAACAGTCAGAAACCGCTTGCATGAAGTGAACCTTCATTCCCGAAGACCGCTACGGGTACCACCTATAGCAATGCACAATCGTAGGATTCGATATCAATGGGCTCTTGGACACAGAAATTGGGCAGAAGAACAATGGCGTTTCGTGTGCTTTTCTGATGAGTCTCGTTTTGGTATGAGACCGGATACAAGACGTATACGACACTGGAGAACCCCTGGACGCCAACAGCGATTAAAATCCTGCCAGGAAGTCCATCCTTATAGTGGTGGAACCATCATGGTATGGGCGGGTATTTGGATCGGCGGAAGAACTGAGTTGATTTGGATCAGAGGCAACCTCAACGCTCAAATTTATGCTGAGACGATTGTATCAGACGTCATCGTTCCTCTACAAGCGCAAATCGGTCCCTTATTTCAGTTAATGCATGATAATGCACGACCGCACACCGCAAGAGTTGTAAGACAGACTCTCGCCGCAGCTAACATCAATGTCCTGCCCTGGCCTGCTCAGTCGCCAGACTTGAACCCGATTGAGCATGCATGGGATATGCTACAGAGAAGAGCTCTGCCGAATATGGAGGGTATCCAGTCACAAGAAGACCTTTTTTTGTTGTTGCAACGAACATGGGCGGCCATTCCACAGCGTGATTTGGATGAACTCATTTTGAGTATGCCAAACCGATGTTCTTGTGTTGTTAGTGTTCGCGGTAGAAACACGGATTATTAATTGTTTAAGTTACCCAATAAAATTTTAAAGAAAACTGTTATTTCAGTCTTTTTTTCGAACTTTTGTGTTAGTGGTTCAAATGTCAAAAATCCCTTTATTAGGAAAATGGCAAATTTCTTTATTAATGCAAAGGTGACTTGGTTTATCGTTACTGTGACAAACGAAAACACTTTATTTGATGAATCCTTAAAGAAAATTTTAATTAATATCAATCAGGAGAAAAGTTATTGCAAAAATATATGTTGATCCCTAGACACTTTTGATGTGTGTATTATATAACATAACATGTTATAAAACGTTGTTATATAACATGTTTCAGTAATGTGGAGACTGAATGTTATAAAACATGTTATAATAACAAACGTGTTATTTAACATGTTATTAATATTTACAACAATGTCAATAAACTAGGACGAACCCAGCATCTACGCTTTTTTCTTCTGTTATTTAAAAGTACAACAGTCGCTGTAGCAGCTAGCAAAACGTCCTCTCATGTCGACATTGTGAACAGCACTGCAGATCGACAAACGACAATGTTATATAACATAGTTATATCGCATTACTATACTAATGTGTACAGTATTGTTATATGTTACAATGTTAAAAAACAATGTTACATATTGTGGACGTGTTATATAACACAAGTTACACAACATGTTACTTAATCTGTACGCACCTAAAGAAAACAAATTATTTGCATCTTGAGGTGACGCGCATAACTACCAAAAAACCGAACAAGTGCGACTAGGGCTCGCGCCCTGAGGGTTCCGTGCCCTTATTAGGGTGTTAAAAATACAACTCGAAGAATTTTGTGGGTTTACTCGGTACCTATCGTTACCTATCAGTGTATCAGGCGACTGAGGTGTTATCTCAAGAGGATGGTTGACAAATGATTTTGAGAATCTATCTGAGGGTATTTTTCGGCATAGTTTTAGGTTCATATCAAATAAAACATCTCGTGCTCGTGTGAGGAGCTCGTGGCTAAAATAATTACAGCCGCATAGACCGATCTTCCGGGTTAAGCCACGCTTGCCGAGGTTGGTCTGTGGATGGGTGACCATTTACCATAGCGAGTTTCCTCCGTGCCTCGGAAAGCACGTAAAGCCGTTGGTCCCGGCTGTCATTTGTAGATCTTTGACAGTCGTTACTGTTGGTCAGAAGCCAGAAAGTCTGACAACCAGTCTTACCAAGAGTATCGTATTACCCAGTTACTGGGTTGTGGAGGTCTGATAGGCAGTCGCTCCATGTAAAATACTGATATTCAGCTGCATCCGGTTCGACTGGAAGCCGACCCTAACATAGTTGGGAAAAGGCTAGGCAGATGATCAAATAAAACATCTCAACATGAGGTTGAGTTGTTTAATTTGATATGAACCACCGTAAACGAGGGTTTGTCGACGAAAAAATAGAAAAAATGACATTATACAGATTGACTGTCTCGTTGGCCTCATTCATCTCATTGTTCGCAAGTGCAACTGCTGAGCATGAGGTCCTGGATCCCCAGATCGGGCAAAGTGTTATTGGGTTTCCGTGTGGAATTTCTCAGTAGCAGCTCGGAATCTAGATTTGTGCCCGGTCAATGGCAATATTATGTGGGACTTAAACATACGACAAAATGAGGGGTAGTGTACACCTCCAACCTTTCAGGGAATACAGTCTAGATGTCATGGTATGTTAAACACAATAACAATATGTCATTTTCTCTATTCTTCTGTCGACAAAACCCTCGTATACGGTGGTCATGATACGCTTGCTGTTATGTTTAAATTGAAATGCTGTAAAGACATGCCCACTAAATTTAAAAATAGTCTTAAACTTTAAGCAGCTAAAGTCAATTTTTAAACAAACTCTACAAAATTGAATGTTAGTCTATAAAAAGGGAAGAGAAACACAACTTTAAGTTATTCTACAAGTTCTTTGAAGTTGAAGCACTAACTTCTGACGTAATAAACTAGCATTGTCTCCTCACTTTTAACTTCTTTTTAGTTCCCAAAATAGTGTTCGGTTCTTCTTACTTTAAGGACATTAAGTGATGTTTTCGCTTCTAAAATTTTAAAGCAATGAATTAGCTACTTTTACAAATAGCAATAAGATTGAAAGGACCAAAGGGGCGAAAGGACCAAAAAAAAATTCAGAGGCAAATAAAATAAATATGTATTAAAAAAGTCACTTTAGCTAAAGTATTGATATTATTCAGTTATTGGGTTACGAAAATTGCGGTTTCTTGGTAAAAAAATATATTCAGTCAGGTAAGATTGGAAATCAACAAAGAAAACCATAGACTGTTCATGATCTAAGCTGAAATACAAATAGAATTTATTTTAAAAATCGAATTCAATGAAACTGAAGAGAAAATAATTATAAAATTACAGTTTCAAAACTCGGTGCCTTCAATTTGATTTAGCGTGGATTAGCACCGACTATTGAAACTGTTAATTTTATAATATGATAATTATTTTACAGATTTTTTTTTCAGTTTATTTGGAGTCACACAATTGGCGACGATACCGATGAAAATATACAAAAAATAAAACATGTCTAATTGAGAACTTCCTCTTATTTGGAAAGCGGTTAAAAAGAAACACATAAACCCATTTTTTTCCATTTATACCAACCAAGTTCATCATACCCAATGTCTGTCTCTCACAACTCGTCAGACTAACGGCGACCTAAACATGATTTAGAAAAGGCTTTGCTGCTAAAATGTTAACAGAAAAATAAACATTACTTTACATTAATTCTTTCTAACCGAGTTCATAATAGTACCATTATACTAAAGGTGTCCTCCATTCCCATGAAGGACGCCACGTTAAAATATGAATTCCATTGTAAAATGTTCAACCCCGACTTTGTAACCTTTTTAACGGTAACAATTAATTATTTTCTCTTCAAAGCTTCCTACTTATCGTTAGCGAAAAAGCTTGGTCTAAAGCTGGTTACATGTTTGCGATTTTTTTCTTAATTCTTCCCTTTTTTAACCGACTGCGTGACAGCAAAGTCAAGGTTATGTTTTTGACGCGTATCTATGTATATGCATAGATATGCGTGAAACACATAACCCTGTCTATCTAAAGGATGTAAGGGTAAATACCGTTATCCTTAAAACCAGTGGTTTGGTTTCATTTATAGAACGTAAAATCAATGAAAAATAACAAACTTTTTTTTATAAAATTTTCATTTTTCCACGAAAGCATTTCACCCTACGCGCGGGGGCAACAAGCTACGGGAGGGGGCGCGGGGAACTCGTCGCGTGGCCCGATGCACGGCCCCGCACAGTTCGCTACCCCAGTCAGTCAGCTGTCTCGCTAGCGAGTGTGTGCACGCCGCGTCGTAGCGCCGCCGCGCCGCTCATTTTTCGCGCGTGTATACTATATTTTTTTTTTTACTCGGTCCTATGTTTTTGTGTTCACGTCAACTACCCATGTTTGAGTGATAACGGTGTTTACCCTTACATGCTGTAAGGACATATATATTTATAAACATATGTAGCCTCCGACTGCGTTTTATGACTTGGTAGAATAGTTTTTTGAAAATCTACGTTAATTTTACATTGTATGATTAGAAGTACGTCTTGTTGACATTTTTCCAGTTCTGATTTTTTATTTTCTTTCATGATTCAGCCGAATGACGTCCACAGCTGGACATAGGCCTTCCCCAAACAATTTTGGCGGGTTTGCCATAATTGCCACGCTTGGCAGGCGGGTTGGCGATTGCAGTATGGTTGTTAAAGTACTCAGAGAACGCTGCTACCCATACTCTAGAGAATCCCTTAGTCGCCTTTTACAACACCCACGGGAAGAAATGGACTAGTGCTATTCTTTACGCGCGGCACCGCACGAAAGAAAAAAAAAAGTGTAACAAAAAAAAGCAGACCTTTACGGTCCATAAAAGTTACACACTACAAATTTAAAACAACATCATCATCATCTGCCCAGCCTTTTCCCAACTATGTTGGGGTCGGCTTCCAGTCGAACCAGATGCAGCTGAATATCAGTATTTTACATGGAGCGACTGCCTATCAGACCTCCACAACCCAGTAACTGGGTAATACGATACTCTTGGTAAGACTGGTTGTCAGACTTTCGGGCTTCTGACCAACAGTAACGACTGTCAAAGATCTACAAATGACAGCCGGGACCAACGGCTTTACTTGCTTTCCGAGGCACGGAGGAAACTCGCTATGGTAAATGGTCACCCATCCACAGACCAACCTCGGCAAGCGTGGCTTAACCCGGAAGATCGGTCTATGCGGCTGTAATTATTTAGCCACGAGCTCCACTATCTACAAATTTAAAACAACAGAAACAAGTAAAAGATAACGTATAAGATAACGTATTTTCTATGTAGTACGCAGTAGGTATACACGCGCGCACTTAAGTGCAGCCTGTTCCAGTGCCTACTAAAGCGACTGTCCAGCCTGCTCGCTATCATCTCCAGGATATTGTTAGTGCTGGCGTGGACTCTGCAGAGCGTGGCGGCGCGCTGTTTGCGCAGTATGGCGTGGAACCCGTCGACGTGCGCGTCTGCAAAGATGCTTGACGCGCTGCAAGCCCGCGGCAGCCGCAACAACACTCTGAATGCATTATTGTATTGGACGCGTAGGGCATTAAGCGAGTTTTGCGTGTATTTCGACCACAGACTGCAGGTATATAGTGACGTACAGTAGGCTCGGAAAAGCGTCACTTTAACCTGCGCCGTGCATCGATTAAATCTGTTACCGATCATATTAGCTCCAATCGCCAATGCCCTATCCTCCCTTTCCATGTCTGCGTCATCACCAGTGATCGGAAAAAGGTGAGCTAATTTACCTAAACTTCAAAGAACAGAGACAAAAACTGGAGACTTCCTTACGACAACATTTTTTTTCGTGAAAATTATTCCGGGTTTCGGGACATCACTAAAGTACATTTAATATTAATGTTAATTGTACAGAAAACAATTAAATTCGTTTCCTATTTTTGTTTCCCAAAATTTCCACAAAACTAGATGACACGTTTTTCATTGTTTTTAAAAAGAAATTGTTTTTCGTTTTCAAAAAAGGAGATTGTCTTTTATTTTTTGAAAACAAATGTAAGACAATTTCCGAGAAAATTCTCCCGAAAAAAAAATGTTGTCGTAAGGAAGTCTCCAGTTTTTGTCTCTGTTCTTTGAAGTTTAGGTAAATTAGCTCACCCTTTTCCGATCACTGGTCATCACACAAGTCTTCTGTCACCAAATGCCCAAGATATTTAAACATTTTCACCCTTTTGAGGGGTGTACCACTGGGGGTACACACGAAGGACACTTGGTACCAACCTTGAAAACCATAATGTCTATCTATTGCTAGATTCCGCAAGAAACGAGCCCAAAAACCTTCCTCAACTTAGAAAATCGAACTACGACGTTTCGGTTGACGCATCGCACGTTTTTCAATCACAAAAGTGTTTCGGGTCCGACAATCGATTCGATTTCCGCGACTTGACATTTTGTCTTTCGTTCACCCTTCTCACAAATGTTAATTGACATCTAGTAGTTTATTGTTCGACAATACTTTGATTGTACATTTGTAAGTTGTCATCGATGTTTTGCGATGCGAAACTTCGAGTTAGGGGGAAACTGGCCGCTGGGGGTCTACGGCCTTAGTTACGAGCGTTTCCTTCCACCGACGGAAATATGATTATTTCGGGGCCCTAACTAAGAACACACAACATATTGAAATTTCGAACGTACAACATTTTAGTCAAGTGTTGTAGAAATTTTCGAACACCAAAACACAACACTTGACATCTTAGGTTAGAAGTTTTAGTAATTAATTCTAAAAACGGCCGTTTTTGTACTTAACGCTAAAACTTTGAATCCAGAAGCTCTAGTGTTGATATTTGGTGTTCGAAATTTTTTACAATACTTGACTAAAATGTTGTACGTACGAAATTTCAATATGTTGTATGTTGACAGAAATAATGTTTTTTTTTTTGAAGTGGCGCCACTTTTGATTGAGGAAGCGCCTTAAATCGCAAGAAATTTGCGATTAATCGCAACTCTGTAAGTCTTCCTACATCTGATTTTCCGCAGATCCGTTGCTAAGCCGTGTTTGTTACAAGGCTTTGTAGGTATTAGCCGGAGGGAGTGGCGACTAAAAATAAATATAAAAGTGCCCAAGATCCGGGTTGTTGCGGTCTATTATCTCAGATATTTGATTGCAGATTATCGTACAGTCGTTAGTGTGTAATCCGCTGAAGATTACTTAAGAGAAGGTTTTTGGATTTTATTTAAAAAGATAATTATATCTTTACTTCTTTGATAAATTCAGGTCTATTTTTCTATTATTTATTACTTGGTTAAACCCAGTAAGTGATATTATTATACAAATCTATACCTACTACTAATAAAATTCAAAGTGCACTTTGTCTGTACATTAAATTTCAATTGGGGTGTTTTATGGACCGTCAACGGTCAATCAAGATGACCTGAACTTGAAGAAATACCTATAACTGATCACATATCATCGATCACAACACACTATAATCTCTCAACAATCATCCATTACACAATCAAAGGCACCATTTTAAAAGTCTGGTTCTTGATTACATAATTGCGTAATTATTATCTAAGGCCCCTCGCCCACGGCGACTTTTTGTAGCGATGCAGTCGCGCGTTTAGCAAACGCGCGACAGCATCACTTCTAACGCGTGTTAGTCGCATTTGCAACGCGCTACTGCATCGCGATTGTATCGATGCAAACGCGCGACCGCGTCGCGCTACTGCAACGCGATTGTATCGATACAAACGCGCGACCGCGTCGGACGACATCGGTAGAGAGAACGGAGGGTAGTCGTTCTTCAGCTGATATACATTGTCTCAACATTGTATTTCTGCATGTCAACTCTGGTTTTACAATGGAAAGCAATTCACAAAACGTCGAATATGACATTCTATAACAACTTTTGAATTTAAGATCATAATTTTTGAGTTGTTTGAATGTTGTTACATGATGTCCACAAAGTAATCTCTGGGTATTAAATGGATGCATCCAATATTGATGCTGCTTCCGTTGCCTACGCTTCGGCTGCTTACGTAAAAGCAGCACCATCTTTGGTGCTGCTTTTACGTAAGACAACGTGACTAATGTTGCCTCAACGGAGTCCATCTTGCAACTGTACTGATCCAAGGTATTTTTGTATCGTAACTGCATCGCGACCGAATCGCGTTTGCATCGCGACTGAATCTGGTCCCGTGGGCGCGGGCACACAGCTAGCGACTGCTTCGCGTCTGTATCGATGCTACGCGCGAGAGCATCGCGACTGCATCGCTACAAAAAGTTGCCCGTGGGCGAGGGCCCTAAACTATTGCAATCTAATATTTGACAGTTGCGCGCACAGATAACGTATGCCTGCGTGAGCGACGATGTCGACGCAACAAAATGTTGCCATATTTATATATTATATTGCATACACTTTTAGATTGTTCCTTAATTATTGAATATTTATTTATTTTCTTTCTTTAAGTGAACGGGCATGACCGCTGACTGACATCCGTGGAGCACAAAGATTCCAGACGAAAACCAGCGTCAAGTGCTTATAGTGCTTGACATTAAGCTGATCTGGACACCTTTTTGGTCTAGCCGTGAGACACATACCCAAGACTTTCTTACTTATATCACAATTTTTATCTGTTGTGTCTCTTTGTGCTGTGTCCAAATAAATGACTCTTTATCTTTTTACATATTTTGTTAAGCAACTTTGATTATTTTGTATGCGAGAGCTATTTTTTTTCACAAATTCAGCTTTTGATCCATAGTAAAAGTTGTAAGGAATGATAAGCAGAGTTCATGGTTTTCGGATGTTAAGTTACCACCCAGCTATGATGAATATCTTTCCATGTAACGAAACTTGTTACGTCAACAGTTTTGAAACTAGAACTGTAGGAATGTTTTCCTGCATTTGTGAATGATATGTTGATAAGATCGGTGTTTTAAATCTTGCTTTTAAAACAACCGAAATGCTTGATAAGAGCTAGCGGCTGTTGATGCCTGCTAGGTTAGGCTGCTGGTGCCTGATGATGTGCATGGCGTTCTAACTAACTGATGTGATAGAATAAAACAACCATGCTGCTTGAGTGCGCTTGATATACTAAAAATATTAAATGCTATGAAAATGACAATGTTTGTTGCTACGTATGTAAGGACCGCCTAGTCATCAATATTATAAGTTTTAATTTAATTTGTGTTACACGAGTTTTTTGCTGAGCATATAAAAACGTACGAGTGGCTCGTACAAGAACAGTAGTGCAATTCTGTAAGAATCTCACCTCGATCGCGACTGTCAATTAGACACTTGTTTGTACTCGTATGACACAGCGTGGATAACAAAACTACGCGTTATTGATTATACTGTCGATTATCTGTGTGTTATTTGCTTCTATTATCCATACTGTGACATTATGGATATCGAGCTAACCGTCGATATTGAGGTGGGTTTCTTACAGAATGACACTACTGGAGCCCAACTCGGCTGTCCCATTTCAAAACCTAGTAAGGGCTTAAAACGAAATTTCCCAGGAGAGCGCAGAAACGTAAAATCGGTCATCATTTGAAAAGTATTTGTTTTAGGTAAAATAACGTGGTTAAAGTGAATTACTATGTTTTAAAGTAGCTCGTGGCTAAATAATTACAGCCGCATAGACCGATCTTCCGGGTTAAGCCACGCTTACCGAGGTTGGTCTGTGGATGGGTGACCATTTACCATAGCGAGTTTCCTCCGTGCCTCGGAAAGCACGTAAAGCCGTTGGTCCCGGCTGTCATTTGTAGATCTTTGACAGTCGTTACTGTTGGTCAGAAGCCAGAAAGTCTGACAACCAGTCTTACCAAGAGTATCGTATTACCCAGTTACTGGGTTGTGGAGGTCTGATAAGCAGTCGCTCCATGTAAACTACTGATATTCAGCTGCATCCGGTTCGACTGGAAGCCGACCCCAACATAAGTTGGGAAAAGGCTAGGCAGATGATGACTATGTTTTAAAGTGATCACAAGGCAGTGAATGGTGCACTTACTAGGTATTGATGCTTAAATATTTCTGCTTATATGTGAGTTTTCAACGCTGGTGTTTTTTTATTTGGTAGGGACTTACAATGTTAGCAAGATTATTCAACAAAACGATTTTTGTAAAAAGTATCTCTTACTGGGTTTTGAAACGGGACAGCCGAATTCTCCTAAAAAAAATCTTGAAAAATCGCAAACGAACCAAGGCCGAACCGTTCATTCAGACAGTTTTCGATTTCAAAAGCTGTCAAATTGTTTGACACAAAAAACATAGCCAATCACTTTGACAGTTTTCGTAAACAAAAACAGGGGCCTAATTCTCCTAAAATAAATTGTTGCCAAACGCAAACGAACCACAACCGCCAGTCAGTTTTTGTTTTCGAAAACTTTCAAAATGATTGATTTTGTTTTTTGTGTCAAACAATAAGACAGCTTTTGAAATTGAGAACTGTCTAAATGAACGGTTCGGCCTTGGTTCGGTTGTGATTTTTCAAGATTTATTTTAGGAGAATTGGGCCCCTGACTGACGGTTGTGTTATCGCTAGCAGGTAACACAGGGAATTGTTGACAAAGGAAGGTAGTCGTCGATATGAAATATCACCCATGATAAATAAGTAGTAAGTTTTCGTAGCCGCTATCTTGGATTTAGAAATTGGTCTTAGTCATCTTGTTTCGTGAACCGACCAATTCCTCTAACATTATTAAAACCTGATTATAGTAGTACGTCCTCCATCTTATGAACTATTTCACTTCTGTTTGAAATCAGGAAGCAATTGTCCAGGAATTTATGTCCCGAGCTGCGGTATGGCAGATCGGGACATAAGCTCCGCCTCTCCGTTGCTCGCTTTCCTCAGCAACCCTTCGTACGAATGCTCTGCGACAATGTTCCGCGTTGACCGACTGCATGTTGTAACACAGGAGAGAATGTGGTAATACATTCTAATTATGTCTTAAAATATCTTCGTGTCCATTCTACTTGTACTAATATTTAATCTGTAGGTCCAATACTTTGGGTTTTTGAAAAATACTTTCTATTCACGTGAGATTGTTTATTTGTAGTTATGCCGAAAATAAATAAATATCATCAATTAACTTTTGAGCGGTTTTATTTATTTGATACAAAAAACAAAGCCAATCGCTTTGACAGCTTTCGTGAACAAAAACTGACTGACGTTTGTGGAACACTGCTTTACAAAGTACAAAAATATCATCTACCTTCAAATCAGCATAGAATAACAATGCAAATCCGATAAAACAATATGAGGTTCAACCACAATAGTGAGTTCAATCCAAGCATTTCTATGCAAAATTATGACGAATATATAATTCTATGCATGCATTTTTATCTGCATAAAACAAAAATTTACGGAAAAATGTTTGTGTGTGATGAACGAGTACATTGATTTACATATTCCGTTCTGGTAGGACCTAACGTGACTTGGAGTACGTTGACCTGTCAAACGAATGTCTGCGGCAGTCGGAAGCACGAGAATTCAGTACTAGTACTAAAATTATTTTAATTCATCAAAATACTCTTTTGGAACTAATCAAATGGACCTACTGAGGTTCTAAACTCAGTAGGTCCCGAAGAGTATGTTGATCCTTATGGGAAATAGGATCGATTGGCTTTATAAAAAAGTTTTATGAGAACTGACCATTTTTTTTGCTGACTGTACCACTTTTTTTTTCTAAGTATATCTTTTTATGCAGTTTGAAATAATGACAAAAAGTACGGCTAGTTTCCGAACATTTTCCCGTAGCGACAACGATTAAGGTAGCTGCCCTTATAACTAACCCATCTCGAATAGTTTTTTGTTATTTCGGACGTTTCTAGTGCTCAAACGTCAGTTAGTCCCGAAGAGTCTTTTAATCTTTATGGGAAATAGGATCGATTGGCATCATAAAAAAGTTGCATGTATGCAGCATGTATACTGAAATAAGGTGTGATGCTGTTCTGTACAGGTTGTAAACGAAATCGTGTAATTCCTTCAAACTCCGTGATCTACTGGTGACACTGATTGACCCTGCATAGGTTTTTTCAGAATCAACAAAAAAAAGTTTTCAACAAAACCGTGATATTCTGTGTCTGAATAATTTTAGCGTCCCAAGTTAACTGACGGCGTGGAGCGATATCGCGCTAGTCGTGCCCGTCACCTGTGTCGCCGTGCCTTCACTCATTTATGCATCGCATCGAAATTTTCTATCACAATAAAAAAGAGAAATAATAAATCAAGCCACAAATTTATTTATTGGCCACGTGACCAAACTTCTCATTTTATAACTAAGCAACGGGAAAATGAGATAACCTCTAATAAACTAATTCGTCTTGTTTACAACGCCAACTAAATTTTTGGGCACCCCGACACGGATAGGTTAGGTTCGAAGGGGATGACGGAGGGTAGAGTGAGCGAGCAAAGCGAGCGAACGAAGCCCCCGTCATTCCCTTCGTGTTAGGTTACTTTAAACCCTGCAGACATAAATAGGAGCCGCGCGCAGCGGGGATCCGTCGACTCTGCTTTTTGTTTTTCATTTGTTTTTATTGAGAAAATGAAAGTGGGTGACGCACAGTGGCTTATATAGAAGATAACTAGTGGCTAAGATAGTATCATTCAGACGCTCGTTAATTGTGGCTGACTTAGTAATTTAGAAGGAAATGTAGATTTTTAGAGTCGAATGTTGCTATTAAAAAGAAGTCTGTTTAATAAGCACCCATTAAAAAATATTTGGGAAAAAAAAAGATTGTTTTTGATCAATCTAAATCCCGTGCGAAGTTAATCTACACCATTAATAATAGATCATGTGGTTTGAAGGAATTACACGAATTCGTTTACATCCTATATACAGAAACTATAGAACGCCACATGCTACGATTCTTACATACTCCTTTCGCTTCATCCACGTTCATACATCTTGTGAAACACGTACGTCGGTTGTGAGTATTAAGCACCTGTATTTTTGAAGAAGTATATCTTTCTTAGGGCGTCTTGTGACATTTCCACTGAGAAACTCCTTTTGTTAATCACTATTTACTCATTTTCTCAACATGACGAAAGACCAAAGCTATTTAACTTTAAAATAAACTTTCTATTTCCTGTACACTTCGTTGCTCCATTCAAAAGTTCAGGACAGATAACAAAATAGATAGAAAATAAAAATATTAATCTTTCAGCCCAATTTACAAAAGATTGTAAATGATAAAGGCTTTTATCACAGACTCCGGTTCAAACTCTTACACAAACGGATGTTTATCTAACAATAATCCTTTCTTGTCGTCACAATACCGTCACGTACCTTAGCCCCAACATCCGACACTTGGGCCATTTGTCCACTGAATGATGGATGATGACGGATCGATGGCGTAAATGGACCTGGGCTGGACCCCTTTGGAAGCGAGGTCTTGTATATGGGTATTCAAAGCTTTTAGGGAGTAAATAGAAGGATCAATTACCTAGATTTATTTTTTTGGTCCTTTGAGTCGCTGATTCATTTAAGCACTATGGCTCAGTTTACACTGCCGCGGAATGGAATGTAAGCGACTTTTTGCAACGAAGTTGTTCATAGCATAATGAACTTTATGTCAATTGTATAAAGTACAAACTAAATACGAGCCAAAAAAAGGTCGCGCGTCTTCCGGGGAATCCTTGGGCATTCTCGAGAATTCCTCTAGCTCCTGTCAGCGTCGTCTGTAGAATCCGTGGGAAGTGGCGTGAACGGGGAGTCGGTCGGGACGGTCACAGTAGTGCGGTGCCAAGCGTTTATGATGATGATTCGCTGAAATGCGTAGCAATTCTCGAGCATTCCCGTGAATTGAATTGAATCACAGATAAATGGCTTCATACACTTACTTATGACGAATTAGAAACATATGTAAAAACATAAACTCACTTTCATGTATAACATCCCCCCCCCCCGCACACACACACCGACACACACACACACATACACACACACATACATATACACTCCACGCATAAAACTACACAATCCTTCACATAAAATTGGACAGTGAAATATTGTTCAGTTTTAATTAAGTTCCAATTTATTTTTATGTTAAATTTTATTTTTTTGTTTCCCTTATCTTTAGTTTAGTTTTTAGTTCTAGATCTTTTAGGTTTGGTTTTTTTTGTATCGACTTTTTGGAGGTGGGCGTTAATGACTGCGACACAGTATTAACTAATGCAGTTGTTATCGAACACAGAGTTTCTGTAAACTGTTTTTCGTTTTAAATAAAATTGTTATTATTATTATTAATTCGCGCGCCTTCTAGCGTCTTGAGGCGAAATTGACGCTTCCATTCCATTCCGCGGCGGTGTGAATTGAGCCTGTAAGGTTAATTTTTATTCTGCATTCTCTCCTTCATTAAGCCTATCGATCAAGATATAAGATATTTTTCTTTCAACTACGTAGTAATGTTATCAGTAATCGCTACAAAACCGATCACAAAATACGTATCTTCTGCTTAGAACCAAAACAGTGCAGAAATGTTGTGTGAAATCTCATTACTGCACTGCAAACAGTGCAGAAAATAAATGTTGTATGAAACATTACTGCACTGTTTTTCATTAACACAGTTTTTTATTTTTTATTTAGATATAAATTTACCATAGAGGTTTAATGTCTCCCGTTAAGTTTAATATTAAATGTATGCATTCTTATGCATTAGATCAAAAAGATACTGACTGAAAATAAAAATCGGCTGAATAAAACCGAATTGGTGAAAAAAAAAAAACAAATGGCGCGCATTTTGTACCATTGTAAAACTTTGATACTTCTTAGCAAGAAAAGTTTAAAAAATGGAAATACATAGATACTTAGCGATATGAATTCAAGTCCAGAAAGTATAAAAACAGCTGCAAATGAAATTGTTAATAACCTTTTGCCGCAAAAGTCGCAGGATAACCTTGTTTTCATTAACTTGAGTTTTTATTTTGAGTAGGTATATTTTATCACGGTAGGTAAATTGGTAGTTGAAAGAAAAGTAGATTACGCACCTTGCTGAAGTGAGTGATTAATGCACTCGTGCTAATTTAGTGCACCAACATAACACTCGTGCGTTAATGACTCACTTTGCGTTCGGTGCAACAATCTACTATTAACGATATATCTATTCTGTGTTTATTGTTGGTTACAAATTTATTCACCTTTTGTAACCATTTCTTCATCATAAAATGCACTGTATTTACTTTTTTCCTCAATACTTACTACACCTGATACATTCCTTGACTGCTACGTTGACTGACTACTTGAAACTAGCAAAATGGTAGCTATTGTTTCAGAGTTACTTTTATTTTATATGTGTGTACAATAAAGTATATTCTATTGTACTGTATTATAACTTTTAAAAATCGAAAGGAGTATGCTTCGGTGGTTTGGGCATGTTAAAAGATTGAGTGAACGGCGATTAACAAAAGGAATTTATAAGGCGAATGTCAGTGAAAACGCCAGTAGAGGATGCCCTAGAAGGACATACATTGATGTTATTGGTGATGTTGTTCAAAAAGGACAGGTGCGTAGTACTTTCAACCAGCGTGCGTGTATGACAAGATGTATGACCGTAAACGAAGCGCGAGGAGTAGGTATGTAAGGCTCGTAGCATGTGGCGTTCTATAGTTTCTGCCTACCCCCATGGGAAAAAGGCCTGAGTTTATGTATGTATGTGTATGTGTGTACCTTTTACATAACCTACAATGCTAAACTATAAACAAAAGAAAAAAAAAACATATTTACAATGATGAATTTACTAATAATTAATTTATAAATAAGGTAACATCTTATTTTAGAAATAAGCAGTGCCTTTTTACGCTGTGGTCCTGATCAATTATCTCTTGTTAAGTGTTGTGTGTACATACATCTACATATTGCTGCTTATAACTGTTTTTGTCAACTCTTTGTTGCCCTTTGCTATCATAAAAGATATCGGACGATTTTATAAACTCAGCAGAAGTTTACCTTTTCTAAGTTTTATCACTTAGTTATTTTATGTTCAAAACAACGTATTTTCACAAATTTTACTTCTCGTAAGCCACCGACCTTACATACTTAGCCTATTAATATAACACGTAACACATTACAATAAATAAATATTTGGGATATTTTTTACACAGCACCATCTAGTCCCAAACTAAGCAGAGCTTGTACTAAATGAGTACTAGACAATGGATATATTACATATATACTTTTTTTTGTAAGTACGTCTTTATAATACATAAGAAACACCCAGACCACCACAAACACTTATGTTCATCACGTAAATATTTGTGTCCTGTGGGAATCGAACCCACGACCTCGTGATTAGCAGTCCGACACTCGAACCTCTAGACCACAGACGACAACATGACCAAAACGAGGACAACCCCTCATCAACATCATATATATTCGCTGTCAAACTATTCCAGAAACTATACAATAACATCTCCAACCTCGGACATCAACCACTTAAAATTCACCAAGAGTTTCCACGTCATAAACTTTATGACCAGAATTATTTTGGGCTAGAATAATTTAGATTAAAATGTAGCTCGGTCACAGATTTTAGTCCCTGGCAGAATTCCAAAAGACCATTGCGGATAAAAGGACCAATTTCTCAATTTCACCATGCAATTCTGAACCTTGTAGTCTTAAGTTTTAGAGTACAATTTTGGGCGTTATGAAGTGTTAGTTTGTGATTCCGCAATTAAGAGTCAGTAGGCTTTAACCCATTCACATATTTCCAAGGTGCGTGCATTAAAAATGTAGGAATTTTCAAATGTAGTTCGCAAAATGACTGCTTAAAAGCCCTCAGTATGAATGACTTGTGAGTTGTTTAGTGTTTATTTTACACCTTTTGAAACGCTATTACGGAAGTTTTTTTTAAAAAAAATGTAATTTTTCTATCAGAAATATAATTTTACTCACTAACATTTGAAGGGATACTTTTCTCTCCATCAGATCTGTTCACTGCAAGAGCTGTTGAATAATGAATTTAGTCATGTCTAAGTAGATGGACACCCTCAAAGGCTTATATAGGTTGACTGGTAATTAGTGACCGATACTATAACACATGATTGTACTCATGATTATAAACAACTTACCCAAAGAAATATTATTTATAAAACAAAAAAAAAAAACATATTACGAGCCGCGTCCATTCCGTAACGGTATATTAATAAATTTTAAATGAAAAAAATAAAATTAAAATAATGTTTCTTTGGGAAAGTTGTTTGTTATTATGAGTACAATCATGTGTTAAAGTATCGGTCACTAATTACCAGTCACCCTATATGTGTACATTTTAACTACTTACTATAATTCCGGTAACTAAAGTCAAATCGATCGTGGAGGAGTTTTGCCATTATTATACCGCTTGACAAACAGGATCGTCGCTGCCCTTGAAACAATCCCAATTGTCTTTAATAACACCTTCGTGGCATTATTCTTTTTCAGAACCATACAGTTTATTTCTCTTTTTATATTCTTGTGTGTAGTCACGTTTGACTCTATTTACACCTGATGGTAAGCACAAACAGGGTCTAACATGATTGATCCAAGTTACAAAAATATAAAGGGATTCTCCTATATCCCTCTGGCTCTTACATACACATGAAGGAACATAGTAAACTGCTTGGCGCCTGCCTTTCATGTGAGGGTGGTAGCTCGTCAGGCGGACTGTACAGATCCTACCACGAAGCGTGTTGGGTTTTATTGAATCTTAAAACACGCGTCTTTTCCCAGCCTGCGGTGAGAAAATTATATATTCCAGCTCTTTTCTTTTTCTTTCTTTTCTTGTTTTAAAAACATTGCCCCACACTATGATTTCTCCTGTATTGGTGCGTTTACAAACACAAATCTCACATACACAAACGCCCAGACCCGAAACAACTAGGTATCTGTACGCCATACAAATTTTTGTTCCGTGTGGGAATCGAACCCACGACCCGTAGCGCAGAGCCAATCGCTCAGCCACTGCACCAAACGTGTCGTCAATAGCTCGCCCCGAGAATGGATAAAAACAAATGTTTAGGTTATTTTAACCACGTCTAAAATAATAATAATAATAAATCTTTATTTCGGACCCATGATCCATACACAATGCACAATAAATTAAAAATACGAAAATAAAAATAAAATATTAAAAAAAACAACAAAACACTTATGCAGCTATTTCCAACCACCGTTTATAGGTGTTGGTAGCATACATCCTATCAGCAAGTTCCTTAACTATACTGTTTCTACACGTACCAACCCTGGACATGAATGAAGCAATTCTGCTTCTTTGAATGGCATAATGTTTCGACAAAACTTCTAATGTAGAGAAGCGTGTAAAACAATGCATGCAAAGCTGCTAGCTAGTTTTAATTCAAAATATCCGGCTTCTGACACCTGTTCCCAAACATTTGCAGGTATATTTCGTTGTACCACCTGGTTATTATTCTCACCCCTTTAGGTCTTTGTAGACGCGTTGCGGGCTAATTATCCACAAAATTCTGAAAACTAGGTATGGAAATAAACTTTGTTTAGACTATAATTTTGCTATTTGAATATAGTGTAGTAATGAAATAAATGGATGCTTTGGTCTTGTGAACCGCATTGAATTTATTTTGATGTAGACTTTACTGTAGGAATTGAAAGGAGTATGCATAAATGTGTTTGGTCATGTTAAGAGAATGAGTGAACAGCGATTAATTTATAAGGCGGATGTCAGTGGAAACGCCAGTAGAGGGGAAGCCTGCCGTTTTGCCAAAATTATTTTGACCAAATTTCATTACGCAAACGCATTTCAGCAAACTTTTTTATACCAATGCAACATTTTGGAATGTCTTTAGTACGCACATTTTAATTTGGTCAAATTTTTACACGGCAGAATATTATCAAGGATAATATCATTAAGGGCTTCAATTAAATGATTTATTACAGCAAACAATCTTTAGACAGTAAACTTTCAGTCAAATTATTGTAACACGCTTATATCTTTATTAAATCGAAACTCGCGGCTGGCGAGTGCTAGAAACATATTTTTTATTTTGCGTTTAATATGTTATAAAAACTGAAATATTTGACTACATTAAAATTGGTAAAAGTACTAGTTGGTAAGCAAGTTATTGTTTAAACGTTCACTTGCCAAACATTAGGTTTGCGTTACAATTTATTTGTGAATAGTTTATTTGCTAAGTAGTAATTTGGCAAATGAAATTATGCAGAAACTTGTTTGGGAAGTGAAAATTTGGTATTTTTTTTTGATGAAACTAGGGTAACCCCAGTAGAGGACGCCTTAGAAAGACATACATCGATGTTATTGGTGATGTTCTTCAAAAAGGACAGTTGCGTAGTACTCTCAACCGGCGTGCGTGTACGACAAGATGTATGAACATGGACGAAGCGAAGGGAGTATGTAAGGATCGTAGCATGTGGCGTTCTATAGTTTCTGCCTATCACCATTGGGTAAACGCGTGAGTTTATGTATGTATGTAGACTTTAGAACTTTAGACTATACGACTATACTTTAGATTATACTTTAGAAGATTATTTTTTCGATACACCAAACCTATATACCTATATTTTAATTTCCGCCTATTTGCTCCGTATAAATAACAAAAATAGCAAACTAACTCGAATACGCATTTAATTAAACTGTTTTTGTGTAAATATAAATGGCTGCAATATCAGTTTTCAGTGCGGTATTAATAAACTTTGTTTTGATAGTCGCTTGATTACATTTTTGGTCAAATAAACGTCACAGTAAAATAAATAACAAGTGGTTTTGTCGCAAAAAAATATTTATTGTATATGATGATATCCTAATCCTAACTAGTCCTAACTAATATTACAAATGCGAAAGTAAGTTTGTTTATTTGTTACCTTTTCACGCCTAAACCACTACACCGATCATCCTGAAATTTTGTATATACGTTGTCAGGTGTACAGAAACGGACATAGGGTACCTTTCATCCCGAAAAAAATCCTGTTCCCGAGGAAAACAACAATTACGTTCATGGATCAGATAGCGCCACGTGTCTTTCAAATCACGATTTAATTATAATATTATAGAAACTTTTGTAGTGTGTTAAGAGTTTTTTTGAGCTTAATTAACGGGAGCGAAGCCGTGGGCAAAAGCTAGTGTATGATAAAGATGATAATTATGAATGATTGAATAAAAGCTTCCTTAAATGAAAAATTATGTTACTCTATTAGAAAGTTGATTGGTGTACAATAAAGTATATTCTATTCTATTCTATTGTCTTATCTAAGTTTAGTCATGAGATCCGAAATTCTGTCTTCAAGTCGGAAAAGTGCAAAGTGCACTTAAGTTCTACCGTTTTTTTAGGAATTCGTTCTTATGCTTTTTCTCCCCTACTGTAGTTTTGGATTGGATTAAAGCGTGAAAGCTGAACATACTCGCAAAGAAGAACCTCTGCTGCATTAATTCCTAGCGTTTACTCGGCTCATGGGCTGCGGTCCGCGTTTCATGACAAAACTGGTCCTTTGATTATTCGCATTCTGTCTGAAGTATGTCTTACAGCGTTGCTATCCTAATATACAGGGTGAACTCGTATTAGACTTATTCCTTATATGGCACGATAGTGTGTCCTAAAAGCTATGTCTACACCAGTGCGCTTTGATGTTCATCTTGCGTCTTCGTCCGAGACATGCGTGAAGCGCCATAGCGCATGCCTTAATGCTAGTTCGCCAAAAGCGCATGCCCCTAGCGCACGCTAATCCGTCTATTGTATGTCAACTGACGACTGACCGAGGCGCACCGGTGTAGACGCTAAGCTGCATGCATCATAAGGCAATCAATATTGCATGCGCTTGACGCTAGATAAATTGAAAGTTAAAAGCGCAAGATGAACATGAAAGCGCACTGGTGTGTAGACATACCAATATGCAACAGATTAGCCCCCCATGTACAGTCGGCCAAATAACTGATCTACCAGTTTTGATAACAGTCCTGCCAAATGAAAATATCACTACGTATGACTCTTAGAATTGGACGAGAAACAGATATAAAATTATGACGTTTGAAGACGTCTATATGATGAAGTAATTGTCTTAGACCCTAAAGTCACAAACGAAGATGTTACATTATTTTAACCTTTGTTTTCATTGTATTAGGTTATACTTTTCAACGCTATGATCTTACTATAAAAATCTATTTTGATTTGAAATAATGTATTTGATGGAATGAGATGGACTTAATTAATTCATGGTTTACTAGCTTTTGCCCGCGGCTTCGCTCGCGTTAATTAAGCCCAAAAAAACTCTTAACACATTACTAAAGTTTCTATAATAATATAATTCGAAAGACACGTGGCGCCATCTATGAACGTCATTGTTGTTTTTCTCGGGAACAGTACTTTTTTTCGGGATGAGAGTACCCTATGTCTGTTTCTGTACACCTGACAATGCATATGCAAAAGGAGATGTTTGATTTTGGGCCACCACTATGTACAGTATATAGAAAAATAGGAAAACAATAGGGGATTTCCATAAAAATACTAATAAATTAATTTGAAGAAGAGTACTCTTGTACTGGAATTATTATTTGGGGACGTTTTTTAATATGTTAACCATTTTTTTCTGGTAGCCATGACAGTTATGTTCGACATTGACATGAGTTTGACAACTTTTGACAGTCATAAACCTATCTTTTCATCATACGACATGTCAACAGTTGTCAAGATGACATTTCATATAATTTCGATCCACCATATTTTTATGTGTTGTGCTGCTCTCCTTGACCAAAATATCTTGAATATACAATTAAACGAAGTAAAATTATAGAAAATTAACATTAAAAAACGGTTACTTTATTGTATAGCAATAATTGCATATAGTGTACATGGTGCTAGCCCAGGCTCCATACATGTCTGAAACATCTCCTTTCAGGATGATAGGTTCAGTGGTTTAGGCGTGAAAAGGTAACAAACAAACAAACTTACTGTCGCATTTATAATATTAGTTAGGAAGTTAGGATAGGATAATGCAAATCACAAATCAATTTAGTATTATTTTCCCGAAAACAGCCAAAAAAGCCCTTCACCTTACGTATACGGTAGCATATCTAAATGTTCGATATTAAATTCATAAATAAACTCAACATCTGTTTGTCACGCCATCTATATCGTGTAGATGTACAATCTCGTCCTATTTTACGGCAGTCTGTCAGATATCGTAAAAATTCATGCCCGCTGTAAGCAGTAAAAAGGAGAGAACATTGGTGTTGGTGATCCTGAGACGGTATTAAAACGTTGTGAAAACGAGAATTATAAATAAACTAGCTGACCCGCAACTACTTTGTACGGGTACCATTAAATTAGAGTACGACACAACTAAGAAGACAGACTTACAAACTTTCTACTGAGTTATTCGAATAATGCCATTTAATCAGACATGTACTACGATGTAACTTATTAGTTGTTTAGTATTGTATTTGCTTAAGGATTTTTTATTTCAAAAAAGCCTTTGGTTTTGCCGACTTTCTTGACAACAAATTGTGATAGCTCAGCTAATTTTTTTTTTTTTTTTTATTTTTGTTTTTTTTTAAAAAACGTTGCCCCACACTAAGATTTCTCTTGTATCGTGGGTGCGTTTACAGACACAAATCTCACAAACAAACGCCCAGACCCGAAACAACCATTTGTAGGCCATACAAATTTTTGTTCCGTGTGGGAATCGAACCCACGACCCGTAGCGCAGCAGCCAATCGCTTAGCCACTGCACCAAACGTGTCGTCGTAATGTAAACGATACGTCTAGAAATTACAAAGAAAGAGACAAAAAATTAAATGTATTTCACATTTGAGGCACAATTTATGAAAAGCATAACTAAAATAAACACAAAAATACAAACAGAAATAAAACTAATTCTAGAAAAATAATTATGTGTGTGATATACAAGCTTAGTTTTAGTATATACTAAACCTGAAACTAGTTTGTTCAGAATCACTAGGAGAATCGATTGACATAGTTTTTACACCACATGTTTTTTTTTTTCATAGATTTAAATTTTGTTTCAGTAGGTTTCTACCCATAACAGTTGACGGAAATAGACACCTTGAGGCTTGAGACAGTCCGCTCGGTCAATTTCCATGTATTAGATAACCCCTGCATAGCATATCTCAGGCATTTCACACTTTACTAGGGAACTTAACGCGACATAAACTAAGGTGTAACTTGGAGATTTATTAAAAAAATCACACATTCAGGCAGTTCTGATTAAAATCTCGTTGGGGTGTCTCGGTTTTTGTATATACTAAAAGTAAAGTTGTATATTATAATTTTGTGACAACACTATTTGCATTTCAATAATCTGACAAAGATGTGCTGATCGCTAACTGCTATCATTTGTCAAAGTCAAAGTCAAATAGTTTTTATTTCAAGTAGACCAGATCCCTGGTGCTTTCAAAAGGTCAATACTAGGGGCTCTTTGTAACCTATGTACCTACCACATTTTGATGCAAATAAAGAATACTTTACTTTTTTTGTATTATAAACGTAAGACAGATTCATATTTAATTTTATGATTACTTACGGTTTACTCACGTGCATTTTTCGGGATTGCCCGACTAATTTCGGACCCAAACGGAGCCCTTAATCATAATCTATTTACGGATGATTTTAAAAGTGTAATGTGCGTATGTCTGAGCTTCTGCGAAAGCAAGACGATTTGACATAATTTTTATGATTGTTTTGTTTATATTTAATATATTTTCGTTATTGCGTTATTTAGTAATAGTAGTAGTAATAGTAATTTGCTTATTGAAGCTATATTAGCATAAATTAATTAAAAAAATGAGCTTATCCCTAGAACAAACTAGTCGGATAATCTCGAAAAATGCACGTGAGTAAACCGTAATTAATCATAATTCATTTAGTTCAAGTATGAATACTTTACTAAATATTCCCCGAGAATCATGCTATTTAACCGTGATAACTGGAATAAGAACTGCCGTGAGTAAAAACAGGTTAGACAACAAGTCCTTCTACCTTCCATCTCTAATATATGGAAATAAAAGGCAACAAAACTTCCATTTCCATATATTTTATATCAATAAAACTGATACAAGTTTGCCCCACTCTTTGCATATACAAACAAAATCATTCCACAAAAACATTTGCACTCCCATAAAAGTTCGTAACATAAAAATCCGAGCCGAAAATGTCGGCAGGCCGAATAGCGCTCACCTCTTTTACTGCTATTTAATAGACGTACACAGTACCGAAGCAGGTGAAAGAAAACATTGATGTTGTCGTATGGATTTTATTTGTATTCGAAGCTTTGTTTGTGTGAAGAATAAGCCAACATTTATATTCACCTGGGTGTCAAATGACTAGATTAGCATTATCAACTGTTTTATTCTTATATTAGTATCAACTCGCCAAAATATTCAAAGAAAAAAAAAGGAAAGAAAGGAATGAAAGAAAGAAAATAAGGAAAGAATGAAATGTATTTACTGGCACACAGTACAATAATCAATACGAATAGTGTTCATATTGATTATTGTACAATTTACATAGTATTTTAGCAAATAACCAAAAACGGATTTTTGTCTGAGTCTAGATTTTTGCCCGGTTGATGGCAATAGGCTCGCCCCTATTACATGGGACTTAAAGGTAACGGCGAAAAGAGGGCTATTTAATAGATGTACCCGACACTGAAGCAGGTGAAAGAAAACATTGATGTCGTCGTATGGATTTTATTTATGTTCGATGCTTTGTTTGTGTGAAGAATAATCCAACATTTATATTCACCTGGGTGTCAAATGACTAGATTAGCAGTATCAAACTATATATTCTTTGATTTGTATCAGCTAGGAAAAGGTCCACTGCTGAATATTAAAGAAAAGAAAGATAGGAAAGAAATGAAGTAAAGAAAGAAATGTATTTACTGGCACACAGTATAATAATCATTCACACAATATAAAATTCACACATGAATAGATAGAGACTAGATTGGCAATATCAAACTATTTATTCTTTGATTCGTATCAGCTCGGAAAAAGAAAGAACGGAAAGGAAGAACGGAAATAAAGAACGGAAAGAAAGAAAGGAAAGAAAGATAGGAAAGAAAGAAAGGAAAAGAAAGAAATATATTTATTGGGACACATTACAATAATCAATAGGTACCCATGAAAATGACAAAAAATATAGAGTCTGGTTTTTTGCCCAGTTGATGGCAATAGGCTCGCCCTCAACTACATGGGACTTAAACATAAGGGCAAAGAGACGTTGTACTATTCCCAAAAGGGTTGGACAGAGGTGTTATCATACACCTTTGCCCAAACCTACTGGGAATATACAAGGTGTAACATAAATAACTGTACAACCTCTTAAGGGGTCACTGTACTCATCATTACGAACAACTTTTACTATGAGACCAAACAAGAAATCGCGAAAAAAAACAGCTGTTCCCTACATTTTGAAGAGTTATGCGAACATTAATGTAGGGGACAGCTGATTTTTTTTTCGCGATTTCCTCTTTTACCGCCGCTATACAAGTTTGCCTACTGTCAGCAGCATCAACCTGCAGCAAACATTTCACGACATTCTCGCCGAACTTCCTGGAACTACCCGCCTATCTTCAATGAAACTTAACCCGAAACATAAAGTGGAACATTTCATTGAAACAACCGGCCCACCTTACGACGGTCCATACACAGTATTACGCAAAGATAGCAAAACATTCACGCTACAACTTCCTGAAAGAGTAGCAGTAATCTCGATCGATCGTCTGAAGCCTGCTTTTACCATGTGTAACGCAAAAGCCGCCGCCGCCTCAGCCGCAGCGAAAAAACCTACAACCTCGGATGTAAACAAAACATCGCGCTCCGGCCGAGTCATCAAATCGGTACGCTTCGCTTGAGGGGGAGCACTGTGGCAGCGCGCTCGGCTTGCGCGCGCGCCGCACAACATCACAGTCCTTTAGCAAAAGTTGTTCATAATGATGTGTTCAGTGACCTCTTAAGAGGTTGTAAACTTACTTCTGTTACACCTTGTATACGTGATGTAATATTATGTCAATACACCTGCACACCACCATCTAAGAATCCGCTTCAATTCCGCTGATACCATTAAAAATACAACCTTATTTACCTTTAAACACATTACCAGTTCAAATAAAATTCTCCGTACAGTAATAAATATATTTATATCCACACACGACGAAGTAGGTGAAAGCAAAACATCGGAGCTTCGTCAAGTGTCTTATTTGTGTCAAAGTTAAACGCGTTTCGTTCCCTTTTTTGTTAGAATATTGGATCTTTAGGACTCCGTTCGAAAATGTTCGTGAAAAGATTCTTGATTTATTTATTTGTCATTCTTTATCAAAAATTACTGATCGTGTAAAGAACTTTGCAGGGTGTAAACAAATTCTTTAAAAGAACATGATCTACTACTTCTTCTATCGTGTCTGCACGAATTATACGAGAATAGCTCATACCGTGGTGAAAAGATTAGCCAGTTAGCAAGGATGGTAGCGGGGCTGACTGCCCAGGGTGCGCCGGACGTACTTAAGTATCGTCACTCGTGGATGCTCTTTTCACGCACCCCAACTTCCACAAACACACCAGTAGTAGATTGACACCAACCGGAATTAAGTTTGATTAAAAATAAAAAATAAAAACTTGTATTTCTTGTGGTAGGGTTAAGCAATCGACCAGCGCAGGGCAAGCCGCAATAGCGGGGGTACGACCCGTAAGCGAAGAGTGGCTGGAGAGGCGGCATGGCGCCCTTAGCTTCCGGCTGACGCAGGTGTTCTCGGGACATGGTTGTTTCGGGAATTAACTGTGTAGCATAGGCCGGGAGCAGACGCCCGGATGTCACCACTGATACAACGCTGCAGTAGCAGCATAAAGTAGTCGCGGCAGTCGGTGGTGACCTCTCGCTTCCGGCCGTGGTTCTGTCCATGGTCGGGTGCGAGAGTGCGTGGGAAGCCGTCGCCTCCTTCTGCGAGGAGGTGATGGTTAACAAATAGGGGGCGAAGAGGGAAAGAGAGGTGACTGCCACTTTCCTTTCCTGCGCCAGACGCATCGGGGGCCCCGACAGCCTCCGGCCACCCTAGTGTGTGGCCAGCGAGCGGCGGTTTAGGGGACCCGTCGCAGTCGCCCGACCAGTAACAGGCCCGAGAAGGCGGCGCGCCGTGCTCCACGCGTACCTCTCAGGAGGACGTGGGGCGAGGCCCCACAGAACGAGACAACTATAGCCGTGCACTTTACATCAGACAAAAATAAATGAAGACGAATTTGTGGTCGTGATCCTCAGAATTGAAAAATAGAGGAAGAAGAGAGACACGTGTGGCATGCAGTGATAAATTATTTAAAAAACCTTGAAACTTTATAACAGTACCTAATTAGGATTTGGCATACACACCCATTTCCATTTACAAGTAAAAGGCACATTAATGATGAGCCGAAAATTCTACAAAGAAGCAAAACTCTTAAAATAAGGTAAAATTGTAATTTACAATTTCCTGAAAGACAATTTCTGGCTTATCGATAAAATAATAACTGATGACAGTTTCAAGACGCTGAAAAAGCAATTTTCTTAAACAGATATTTAACAATTTACGCCTGAAATTGCTCTTACAAATTGGAGAGTTTAATTGTTTTTGGTATAGATGAAAATGAGTGGATAAGTCCCTTAGTCCTTGTTCTAGCCTTGTCCCAACAATGTTGGGTTCAGCTTCCAGTTTAACTAGATGCGGCTGAATATCAGCATTTTACACGGAGCGACTGTCATCAGTGCGTTTGTCAGTCAGTCAGTCATCGGTGCGTTTTTATAATTAGCTACCGAAATCTGTAACTGATCTTACCGAGGGAAAGTTTAAAGCCCATATTAAACGTGTCCTTATTCAAAAAGCATATTATAAGACTAAGGACTACGTTGACGACAAAGGTGTTTGGAAGTAACTCCTTCTGCACATGTGGCTTCCCTGGTACCTCATTAACGTCGTATGTGTATGTCTATTAACTAACCTCATTACGATTAGCTTTTTTTTTTATTACTATCGTTACTCTCAAGATATCTTTATCTTACTATACAGTGATTTTCTTTGTAATGTGTTTTGATGACAATTAACCATGTCAGTTGTTTTATATAGCTTAGCGTCCTTTTACCTTTTGTAAATGTGAGAGCTTTGTAGACTTGCTAGATGCCTGGATACCTAGTTCATTTGTGACCATATTTTTCATTTTGTTTTTTGTGTGGTTCCTGCTCCTAAGTCTACTTTGTTCTCTCATATCTAAGTCATAACTGTACCCACTCAAATTGTTAAAGATATGGATTTTAAAAGAGTAACCATGGAGTTTCTTGCCGGATCTTCTCCATAGGAAACGACTAATTGGAACCGTGCACCTAAATTCGACTTTTCATAAGCGCCTGTAATGGTTTATGTGAAATAAAAACTTTTGATTTGATTTGATTTGATCAGACCTCCGCAAACCAGTTACTGGACAATGCTGATTCCTAAAGGAGACTAACAATAAAGCCGTCGCACCAAACCCTCTGACCCGCTGACACAGCGGGTCAGCTGTGTCGACGGCTTTACTTCAAAAGAATCATGTTGGCGACTTGCACCCGCGCGTGTCGCCCGGTGACTTGTGGCAACATGTCGGCGGCATGTCTGCGACTTGCGTACGCGCTCATTTGCCCGCCGACACTCGAGCTACAGTGACGTGTTAGTGTTTTTTTTTGCAATTTTTTACTGCTATAATTAGATCAGTATCACTATCAATGTTTAGGTAAATGTAGGCTGAATTTTTCAAGAAACACAGCTCATGTCACTTTCCTACACGCGGCAGTCACTAACTACCAAAAATGTTACTGATTTCGTGCCACTGACAAAGTTTTACTACTTGAACGAGATGTGAAGTCACCGACTAACCCGCCGACAAAAAAGCCGACGACTCATATCGGCGCGTCGGTGGGTTTGGTGTATAGACTGCATAAGGTTAGACCGGTTGTGAAACTTTCGGGCTTCTGACTACCCGTAACGACTATCATAGGTATTCGTGTGACACCCGGGACCGACGGTTCCATGTGCTCTACGAGACACGGTGTCCACGGAGTCCTCGAGCTAGAATATAAAACTTCCTCACCGCACGCTGGGAATAGACGCGTGTTGTAAGATTCAACAAAACCCAGCACGCTTGGTGGTAGGATCTATACGGTCCGCCTGGCTAGCTAAAACCCTCACATTAAAGTCAAGTAGTTTACTGTATTCCGTCGTGTGTGTGGGTGTGTGTGTGCTCTCTATATCTATGTTACTTGGTTTTCTGTGCTCGATATTAGAGCTTGTCTGCGCTTACCATAAGGCCGCTTATACACGCTAAGAAATTCCACCGTGTCTGCTGCAGATAGGACCAATTTATCATGTACACGACAAGAATTTTGTCTGATCTAGGCACGAAAACTTTTCGTGTCTCCTACAGACAAGACGAATAGGAACGTGTAAACGTTAAGATTGCTTTTGGGCAGTCGTACGTCTACCTCCACGCAAACAAACGTACAAAAACTATCTGAACTACCTTACCCTACCCCGATCCCCACCGCACCGCAGCAACGTTCACGCGTTGTGTCTAGCGCAGGCAAGATTTTTTTCTTGATCAGCGCCGAAGCAGTGTACACAGTTCGTGTGTAGAAACGACACGAATTCTTGCATAGGCTCGGCGACTTTTCTTAGCATGACAAGCGGCCTAAAGAGTGAAAGAATTAAAGGCAAAAAAAAAAACTTCCCAATCAATTTTGGTACCTGTATATTCAGTTAAACGTTTCCGAGGAAGGCTTTTATTAAAATCTACGGGATCCCTTCTTTTCGCATAATGTTCTTTATCCTAATATACTTCGGCATAACGATTTTGGCACAATTTGTTTTGGCATAATAATACTTCGGCATAATTTTTTTAGGCATACATTTTATGTTGGCATAATCATCTTAAAGACTAATTTGTTTTGGCATAATACTAATATGATATTATAACACTATCACTTTGTCCTCCAACTGACTAATTTCAAGAGCGAGCGAAGTGAGCTCTTTTATTTGGGGCACCCCGACACGGATAGGTTAGGTTCGAAGGGGAAGACGGGGGCTAAAGTGAGCGAGCAAAGCGAGCGAACGAAGTCCCCGTCATCCCCTTCGTGTTAGGTTACTTTAAACCCTGCAGACAGATATAGGAGCCCCGCACAGCGGGGCTCCGTCCAATCTGAATGTAGGACTAACTTTTATTGAAACCGGTTTTAATTTATGTTTTAAAATGTTATGCTTAATATTTAAAATGACAAGAGAAATTATGCTTAAAAAAATTATGCGTAAGCTGTTATGCGTAATTATATTATGCGAAAATATAATTATGCCAAACAAAATTATGCTAAGTTATATTAGGTCTTAAAATTTTATGCAAATGGATAGGGAACCAAAATCTACACGTGCAAAGCTACCAGAGAAGTACTAGTATTATGTAAAAATGAATCCCTATTTCCCTTGGTCACGGCATCACGCGTGAGCGGCTGGACCGATTTAGCAAAATTTTTTTTTCGTGGTTTTCTATTGTCAGTAGAAAGTTCTTATGAAAGAAAATTTTGATATTTAAAATAAAAAAACGAAATTATCTCAGTATGTCCATATTCTTCATTTGTTTACCGCATGCATGAAAATGGTTTTAACTTTTTGTAACTATTTTGATTTTGTTTCGGAAGGTAGGTATGTAGTAAGTAGGAAAAAATGGATTGCAACGCAGCTAGTAACAAACTATAATACCTTGTAAAACGATATTAAGAGCGTGTACGCCGTTCTGCATTACATACAAATTTTCAAGTCCTTATTTTTCGATATGACTGAACCAATTTTAATGAAACTTCCTATGTATCCTGCTGCCATCAGCACTAAAAAGTTTGTACAAGAAAACATTTTCGAAAAATAGTGTTACAGTTAAATTAGACCGATTTTGTAAATTTTCCATACAAACAGAAATTTCGTACGAATTTTTTTTAAGTAAGATATTTTGAAAATATTTTCTACTAAATTTTTAGACCTAAGGCTACCTTTAAGTATCTTGCATAAGTGTGAGAAGTTTCATCAAAATCGGTTCAGTAATTACGAAAAACAAAGACTTAAAAATTTGTATGAAATGCTGTATGGCGTACACGCTCTTAAGGAATTACGAAATAACTACTTTACCAAGATTTTCGTAGATCTAATTAATTTTAATAACACCAGCTTACGTATTTAGCAAAATAAATGTTTGTTTCATTAGTATAATTATTTTCGTACGTTTATTTAGGCTAGATCAACGAAGAGGATGAATTAGGTTATTCTACATACCTAATTAGTAAACAGTTTAAAGGGAACTATATTTTTTGTCAGCAAAGTTTATATTTGTCATCAACTTGCATCATCTAATTAATAGATTTATCGCCACGAAATATTTTCACTCTCAGATAAATTAAAGTGTCGCCAGTTATGAATTACCAAATTAATGTCAATATGTATCTAACTTATGAGATGGATTATCAATAAAATCGTAGTTCATTCCTTGGATAAAAATTTTGTTCTCAAAATAATAGGTTTATCCCTTAAATAATAGCTTCGTACTCAGAATGGTATATCTGTCGCCAAATAAATCGATGATCATCCCCAGATTGCGACTTGTTTTTATTTGTTATTTTGTCACCAGTGCAGTAGTTACATTTTATTTCGTTCAGTTATCAAAATAATACTATTCGTTACTAATTAAATAGTTCTGTTTATAAATTTAATGAAAAATTTATCAAAGGGTCGGAGCCAAATTGGCGCGCTATGACATTATTATTTTAAGGGAGTGCCTCGACCTCGGTAATTTGGGACACCCCGACGCGGATAGGTTAGGTTCGAAGGGGATGACGGGGGCTGGAGTGAGCGAGCAAAGCGAGCGAGCGAAGCCCCCGTCATCCCCTTCGTGTTAGGTTACTTTAAACCCTGCAGACAGAAGTAGGAGCCCCGGCTTCGTCGACTCTGCTTTGGAAACCCAAACAACCTTACAAACATCCCCTTAAGTTTTTCATTTGCAAATATGATGCTACTACTTTTGGGACTTTTATGAATTTTTGAAGTGCTATATAAAATTTTTTTAATGATCGTTTTGAATAAATTGATTATACAGTTATCAGGACAACCTTATTATAATAAATCGAAACCTGTTTATTTGATACTTGATAGTATATCCCGATGATTATATGTGATTTATTATAGAATTGTTTTTATATTGTTTGGCAACTACATTTTGGCGACAGATCTACTATTTTGCCGACAAACCCTATTATTTAAGAAATTCAAAACCAATTAAATTGACGACAGCTTAAATCATACCCCAGTTTAAATAATTACAACTTTATTTTGCATTTATAAGTTCACTGTACCGCCATAATAAAATTTGTTTGTAGCACAAGAAAGGTCTACGCCGTAGCTTTGATGTAGGTCACAGCTACGCCGTAGCAAGCGACTGATTGGTTACGCACTGCTACAGTCGAGACTTTGTTTCAATACGCTACGGACAACGGGGTTACGTTATTATACGAATTACATACAATATACAGGGTGTAAACGAATTCGTGTAATTCGTCAAAACCACATGATATACATGATCATGGTGTAGGTTGAACCCTTAAAAGGATTTAGATCGAAAAAATAACTCATTGAAAAAAAGTTTCAGTTTACTCGCCACATATTTAGTGCTCATAGGTGGTGAATCTATTGACATTTTTTGGGCACACCTATGTTGCCAGGTTCGTTGCCTCTTATGACTCGCTTGCCCTAAGGAATTTGAATTATTAAAATAAAAATAAATCCATAATATTATTGTTTATCTATAAAAGGTAAAAGCTTAATGTCGAACTGGCGACATTACGAAACAGCTCATCCCTTAAACCTCTTAGCGAGCGATAAAAGTAAGGTTAAACCGATAAATAAGACGGGACTTATTCCCACTTGAAAATTTTGAAGAAATAATTTCTTAGATTTACGAGATAAATCTTTTCTTTACACTTTCTTTCCTGCCGTGACAAATCCCACCTTTTTTCTCGGGATTGTCAAGGATTAATTGTGACTTTCATCTGAGTCCGTTCAGCGGGTGTCGTTTGTAGCAAAATTATTCAACCTTTTTTTAAATTATTTAGGATGAACAGATACAAATTGTTGGGCTTTGTCTGACTAAGGGTCGATTTTAAAATGTTGGACGGAATTTATTTGAAAGGACATGACCAGTTCCTGCCCTCCAGTTTGGAGCAATGCGCGGGATTACAGGTCTTACACAAAGATCTAAAAATTAAGATCTAAATTATAATATAATCTAAATAATAATAAAAAATTAAATAGAACAACTTTTTTTGCAACATCATACAATTATGACGATTGATGTGATTGTGGCGGCCAGACAGAATTCCTAGTATTTGCGAGTATCAGCATAATAGAAAATGTAGAAATGGTTTTTATTGTCCTCGATTCTCAGAAGCTTTGCGGGCATTGAGTGAGGCCTCACCGAGAGGTAGGGCCTGTCAATATTGTACGCTAGTAATTAATACTACGCCTCTGTCAAACTTTTCAGGGATATAGTACAGGTTGTAACCAAATTCGTGTAATTTCTTCAAACCTCCTGGTTTAATGGAGGCATATTGAAAAGGAAGGAGACAAAAATGGTAAAAAAAGTTGACTGATTGCGCGGAGTTATACGCTAGTTATGTCACCGTGCTTCATTTATGCGTAACATCGAAATAATACTAAGTTGTATATCCTAACTAATTTATTATAAATGCGAAATTAAGTTTGTTTGTTTGTTACCTTTTCACGCCTAAACCACTGAACCGATCATCCTAAAATTTTGCATATACGTTGTCAGGTGTGCAGAAACGGAAATAAGATACCTTTTATCCCGAAAAAAAGTACTGTTCCCGAGGTAAACAACAATAATGTTCATAGATGGCGCCACGTGTCTTTCGAATCACGATTGAATTAAATTATTACTAGCTTTTGCCCGCAGCTTCGCTCACGTTAATTAAGCTCAAAAAACTCTTAACACACTACTAAAGTTTCTATAAAATATAATTTAATTGTGATTCGAAAGACGTATATGCAAAATTTCAGGATGATCGGTTCAGTGGTTTAGGCGTGAAAAGGTAACAAACAAACAAACAAACTTACTTTCGCTTTTATAATATTAGTTAGGAAGTAAGGATAGGATAGAAACTTTAGTAGTGTGTTAAGAGTTGATCGTCATATTCTAAATTAACGCGTGCGATGCAGAGGGTAAAAGCTAGTTTTTAATAGTAGTCAAATACAATATTACACGATTTCGTTAACAGCCTGTATTCATAGCTACGTCAAAAGTAACAAGATCTATTCTTCCGTATAACCGGCTTCTCGGGTTCCGGGTGTGATGCCTGGTTAACCAAAGACCTTTCCCTATCGGTTGATGTCAGAAACTTATATGAACAACTACACTAATTGACCTATAAACTTTGTTAGTGCGAAGTATCTTTGATGTAAAATATTTAAGGTAAGTTCCAACGTTCTTGAGAAAGGGGTAGGATGTTGATTTGTATTTATTGATGAGACACAATAATATATATGTCGCAGAATCAACACAGAAGCACAACTATTAGAATGACTATTGATTATTGTTAATGTAGTAGGACGCCATCTATTATCGTTTGTCGGAAACGTCAAGCAGTGGGTGAGGCCGGTGCGTGGCGTGGCATGTCTTGTTTGACGGTTGTCAGCAAGCCGTCAGCTGTCGGCTGTCAGCTGTCATTCTTTTGACAGTGGATGCATTTGATTTGAGAGAAGTTGGTTACTTTGGAATGAGACACGAGGGCGAGAGGTCGTTTTGCCAGCCTGCACCGAACTTACCGCGTTTCCGTACTTTAATCAGTTTCCATCGGTTTGAGATTTTATTATTTTGCTATCGAAAGTGAATAAATAGAGGACTATAATCAGTGTTGTGACTATTATTTCCTGCCTACACCAAGTCGAACTTGGACTCTGATGACGAGGTACCCCCAATGGGTGAACTACCCTCGTTAAATATATCGATGTATGTAATACATGCAAAATGCAACTTTATTTTTAATATACAAGATTAGTTGGAAAGGAGGTACTAATCTGAAGCCCACTTATAGTATCGCTGATGACTGTTTCAAAGCAAGTGTTAAAATTTCAAAATTCGTTATTTTTTTTCCAAATAAAATGATTTTTATTTTAGTTTTTTCAAAAATTCGTCATCCCTGCTTTAGTTACAAATTCAGAAAATGGTGCTTCTAATTCATGACCCCAAATATGACCTAAAATGTAAACAGCTGATCATTACTGGCGATAGATAGATATTAGAGTTTTTTTTTTTGAGATTTTTGATCAACTGTTTCTCTTAAACTATTGACATAAGGGAAAACTTGTAGAACAAAAGTTATTCATTATTATGTGTACTTTAACACCCTTTCGGATTAGTACCCCCTTTCTGACTAACCTTGTATACCTATATACAAAAACCGAGACACCCCAACAAGATTTTCATCAGAACTGCCTGAATACGTGTTTTTTTTATTAAATCTCCAAATTACTCCTTAGTTTATGTCGCGTAAAGTTTCATATTAAAGTGTAAAATGCCTGAGATATGCTATGCAGGGGTTGTCTAATACACGGAAACTGACCGAGCGGTCGTCTCAAGCCTCAAGGTGTCTATTCCCGTCCACTGTTATGCGTAGAAACCTCTTGAAAGAGAATTGAAATTCATGAAAAAAAAAGGAAAAATACAATGTGGTGTAAAAACTATGTCAATCGATTCTCCTGGTGATTCTGAACAAACTAGTTTCAGGTTTAGTGTGTACTAAAACTAAACTTGTATATTATTAGTAGACTGCCTTGTTCCGTGTGGTGCCGGACGTAAAGAATAGCACTTCTCCATCTCTCCTCATGGGTGTCGTAAAAGGCGACTAAGGGATTCACTAAAGGACCAGCAGCGTTCTCTGAGTACTTCAACAACCATACTGCGATCGCCAACTCGTCTGCCAAGCGTGGCGATTATGGCAACCCCCCCCCCCCCCAACATGGCTTGGGGGAGACCTATGTTCAGCAGTGGACTTCTGTCACTTCTGTCGGCTTCGGAGACAGATTTTAGCGCAGTTAGATTTTAGCGCTTTTTTTTAAATCTGTGTGGATAAACTAATAAAGGTTGACACGTTTCTATATAATATCTTTATTGGCCAGTTACTCAATATAAATACATTGGACACAACTACATACTTATGAACGACCTAACTGAATGGGTGCGGGGAGACGTCTGCTGCGCCGTGCTAATACAGTAATGTGCCTGTATACAAATCGAATGCGTCAGCAGTGCCCCTACAAATCTTTGAACAATTATTTCTCATAAATTATTGACTTTTGGAGAAAATTGTAGAACTAAAGTTATTCATTATTAGGTACTTTAATACCCTTTTAGATTAACCTTGTATATATTATATCATTCACATTTCAAATTTTGATTTGCACATGAATTTAAAAAGTCTGGAGTTGGGCCGAGATCGAACTCGGACTGTCAAGCCTGAGAGCCAAGCATTCTACCACTATGCTAGTACTGCTTATGCTTAATATAATATTCATGAAACTGTTCATCTCTCACATTTCAAAGGATTCTGAATAATTAAGCAGAAATTCTCAACACTTCTGAAAGTGTCCGAAACAATTCACAAGAAGTTTTGAAGTTGAGTCATTTGTTGAAGTCTCTTTTTAGATTATAGGCTCTATTTAAAACGTTTAAATCCTTAATGAGTTCCTAAAGTTTCGTTTCATTCTTAATATTTTTTGACAAAGTGTTTTACGTTCTTGAGAAAATAGTGTGTTAACATACACAGTTTGCGAACCAAAAAATAGCCTACTTCCACTCGCCCTTCTTCTTTCTTCTCTCGTATCTGCACGAGATAAAACAAGAATAACTTATTCCGTGGTGAAAAGATTTGCCAGTCAGCAAGGTTTGTAGCGAGACTGACTGCCCAGGGTTCGCCGGACCTACTTAATTATCGTCACTCGTGGAAGCTCTTTTAATGTACTCCTATTGGGTTTCAAAACCAATAAAAGGCTCAGGAGTGAGAAGAATCTCATCGTGTCGAAATGACTGTGGGGGTGCACGCAAAGAGCCTCCACGAGTGACAATACTTCGGTACATCCGGCGCACCCTGGGCAGTCGGCCTCGCTACCATCCTTGCTGACTGGCTAACCTTTTCAGCACGGTATGAGCTATTCTTGTATAGCTTGTGCCGACACGATAGATGAAGATCGTGTCGAAGGTACAGCTTCCTAAATTAGTTTAGACCAGTAGGTGGCTACGCCAATTAAGTTAACAATGACCTTCTTTTTCTTAAGAAAACACATTAATGTGACGATGGCAATCTGAATTGTATTAGCCCAGAACTTAGCTACAAGCACTGCACTTTCAGTAGCGTCCATAACTTCCTCTAGCGTGTTAGCGTCACACACAGGACATAATGTTGAGTGTCCCATCGTTTACGGAACAGAACCACATCTGCACTCCATGTTGGAGTTATCTATGAATACCCACCTGAACAGGTTGCCATTGCTTCGCCCCATCTGTGTCCGAAGTGTATTTAAAGATTTCCAGGCTAGCCAAAGGAGCTTACGTCCAGGTCGGAGATTGGGAAGAGTAGCACTATCTTGCCACACTCCACTCTTGTCTGTGACAATTTTCCAGGGGAAGGCCACACTTGACAAAGCTTTTACGTGTCAACCTTTGCGGCACAAGGATGTTGTCGTGCAGAGGATGTCGTGTGTCGTCTTCCATCAATTCCATAAATCTACAGCAGTGACCTGATTGAGGTTCGTCCTGGTGCAGATTTAGGCGCACATGGGGCACTGAAGCAAATGTAGTAAGGTCTGTTCAAGAGCAGCGCACTCACATTGGATTTGGGATGAGTTGAAGATACATAAAACAGAGCGCGCTCCTCTCGTTGCGAGCGCAACGCTACGTGGCGCGGTAAAGCGCTTATTTGACTCGTGACCTTGCTGCGGGTTCAGCTCATGATTAATGGCTCCGCTTGGGTGAGATACTAGTCGGACAATTCCGATAAATGCATTATGAGATCACTTACCCATCTGCCAATGATGGTAATTCTGGAAATATCATCTTTCACCTTCACTACTGTGTACATTAAGTGGCGTAAACGTTTGTGTTTATATAAAACGTTTCTAGTTTGGACACGATTGCTACACTTGTAACTGTTCTATTTCCCCAACGTCCAACCGACCAATAGAACCACAATTCCCAATTCCCAAAAAACCGCACATACCACCCGTATAAAAAATAACCGCCAAAAAACCAACGATGCGCAGACACTGACCCAAAATAAAAAGTCGCCGCCTCACTCGGCCAAAACACACCCGATCCAAAAGGTATCTTAACCGATTCAATGCTTGTCGATATCCGGATTATCCGAATTTAAGGGTTGACACTAACAAGGGTTAGATTTTCTACGCCGTCAAGGATGGAATCGGCTAGGGGTTAATTGGACACATTCACTCAATATTCGAGACGTAGCAGCGAACGGTTAATGGAATTTCAGGTCTGGATAACCAGACGATATATCCGGGTTCTTTGGACCATGTTACGGTTTTTTGTGGGTTAAGTGGTTAAGGAAAGAAATAATTCGGCAATGAACGGTTTATTACTTAGTGATGCGTTTTTACTTATTAATTTTATTTGTTTTTAGGGTGCCGTAGACAACAAGGAACCCTTATAGTTTCGCCATGTCCGTCCGTCCGTCCGCAGCTCAGCTCAGAGAATCTTAGTACTAGAAAGCTGTAATTTGGTATGAATATACATATTAATCACACCGAAAAAGTGGTAAAATAAAATCATGAATATTTTTTTTTTACGGTACCTCCTTTATGTATAAAGTGGGGATGTTTTTTTTTCTCATCTACCCCTTGGTGTGGGGTGTTTTTGAATAGTTCTTTCAAAAATTTTATGGGTTTGTTTATACAATTTTTCGACTAAGGGATCCGTTTGTGAAATATTAAGCGCACAGTAATATGGTTCCGTAGTTGCACAATAATGCGGACTAACCTGTTTTACACAACTAACAATGTTATACTCGTATGTAAAAGTAATTTTTCAATGGAATTTGTAAGAAATTTTTACTTTTATACTTTGGTCCACTATTACTCGTAAACTTGTAAAGCGTACTTAGCTGTGATAGTTTTCCTTTTAATTTCATTGTATATACTATTACCGTGAATTTTTTCACATATCCGACACCAACCGTTTTGCTAGCAGAGTCACTAGACTCTTACAAAAATTAGCACTTTAAAGCTTAATATTTCGCAAACGGATCCCTTAATCGAAAAATTGTACGCACAAACCCGCAATATTTTTGAAAGACCTATCCAACAACACCCCACACGATGGGGTAGACGAGAAAAAAAAACATCCCTACTTTACATGTAAGTATAGGTATCTAGGATCTAGGATAGTATCTACCGTAAAAAAATTGTTTTCTTGATTTTGTTTTACCACTTTGTCGACGCCGTATACTAAATGTTACAAAGACAAAAAGTCAATGGGCAACATAGTCCTAGTGTCAAAATGTACAAATGTCTTAATGTGTATGAATGTGCAAATGACAAAAAAATAATTGTGATATAATACGTAAGGGTCTAATTGTTAGATTGTCAAAATGTACAAAAGATAAAACACAATTGTGCCAAAATGCATCGTGGTCCAATTGTCACACAGTCAAGATTCGAACCCGCAAACCTGGACTTCGAAGGTACGATCACTAACAATAACGACTGAGCCTACATACACCTATCTGCTACTTGATATCAACATAATTCTCTGCACTGGATATCTAATTAAAATCTCTTCTCTATCTAATCTCTTTGAGTATATATACTTCTTGAAAGTCCTTGAAAAAGATGATTAAAATGTCATTTCATTTGTTCTATCATAGCGGCATTTGAGCAAAATGACATTTTGGCACTAGGCAATTTGTACAATTGAACATTACAGCTTTAATGTATTCTATCATAGCAGCATTTGGGCAAAATGACATTTTGGCACTAGGAAATTTGTACATTTTGACACTAGGACTATGTTGCCCATTGACTTTTTGTCTTTGTAACATTTAGTATCCGGCGTCACTTGGTCGGCGTGATTAATACGTATATCCATGCCAAATTATGTCTTTCTAGTACTATTAAGTCTCTGAGCTAAGCTGCGGACGGACGGACAGACGGACGGATATGGTGAAACTATAACCCCCTTATTACAAAAGATGGTCTAAGAAAAACCTAGGTTTTAAAATAGCCCCGTCTCTTTTTGTTACATGACTTAAGAAAGTGATGGGTATATTTTAAAGCTGGGTTTACCTTAGTCTTGGTTTAAACCATCTTTTGTAATAAGGGGATTAGGGTTGTTTGGTGACTACGGAACCGGAAAAACGTTATTTTATTCGAGGTAGCAACATTGAAAATATTTTGTAAATTAGCGTAGCACAGTTCAGTCAACGGTCTAGAACATGACGTCAACACTAATGTACTATCGACAGTTTGGTAGTCGAGACCTGAATATCTAAGTAGTAAGTCGAAGTAGTCTTGTTTTCTCAATTCTGTCCGATGCATAATTAAGATAATAATAATAAATGTTTATTTCAATAACTTACAATTATTTACATTTTCCTTTTAGGAATGTCCTTTTAAGCTAAATAAATGCTTGTGTTAGGACATTCCGCCCTTCCACTAGTTACATTATTAATTGTATTAGATTATTGAAATGCTAATATTTAATGAAAAGAAAAAGAATAAGAAAAATTCTCCATTTCAAAAGGAGAAGTCCAGACTTAACAAAAACAAAATGATGGTAATTTAAGTGTGCGCGTGCACTCGTGTGTATGTGTGTGTGTAAATGTTAGTGTGTGTCTGTGTGAGTGTGTGTGACGTATGTGCGTGGGTGTGTGTATGTAAGGGGCCATGATATTCGTGTTGGTGAGCGTATGTGAGTGGGTGGAGAGGATTGCTGTGATTGAAGGGGGGGGGGGGGGGTGTTGAGGGAACAGATAGATGTACAAATAAACTATAGTTGGGCCATCTTCTTTGTATACAAGGTGTACATAACATAAAGAAGTGTACAACCTCTTAAGGGGTCACTGTACTCATCATTATGAACAACTTTTACTATGGGACCAAACCTGAAATTGCGAAAAAAAATCAGCTGTTCCCTACATTAATGTTCGCATAACTCGTCAAAATGTAGGGAACAGCTGATTTTTATTTCGCGATTTCAGTTTTGTTCTCATAGTAAAAGTTGTTCAAAATGATGAGTACAGTGACCCCTTAAGAGGTTGTAAACGTATTTATGTTACACCTTGTATATTTTTTCTAAAAAAAAAAAAAGAAAAATCGCTTAAAAAAAACGGAAAACAGTAAAATAATTAGGGGCATGTGCTCTACCCGTGGACGATTTCCAGAATTTGACAAAAAAGTATTTTTTTAAAAAAAACCTCATACTTTTATCATGAAATTATTTATCGTACGGCTTAGTAACTAATCAACTCTTAATAATTATTAGTCTCCAATGCGATGGCGGAAATAATTGCTCAGAAAATTAAAGATTTTCAAAAACCCTTATTTTGTCCCTAGGTACAACGTACAAATGTACCTATGGACAGCACAAATGTACTTATGGACAGTAATGTACCTGTAGACAAGCATTTAATATTGCAAAAAAAAAACAGGTTTTTGTAGCGATAATTCTGGAAAACGTTGTCGATAACATCGAAACCATCCTATACCAGCCATTTTGTATTGATGCCAGCTTTTATGAGTATTTTATTTATTTTTTGCACAGAAAACTGGTAGATAAGTTCCCGGACTTGTTTGGAATCTAGACTCATATGCATGTAGGCTGCTTTTTCTAAATATTCACGTAATATAATTTCTTCATGCTCTTGAAACACCTTTTTATGTCATTCTTCAATAATATAACGATAAATCTATCTAACAATTAATCTACAGTTTTTTCATTGAGATAATGATCTCATTATAATATTTGTTGAGTTGAAAATATTTCAAAATGGTATATTTTGGTATTTTGTATTTTTCAGACACCCTACGATCTAAACATCCACTTTTGACTTCTATAACTGCTTCGGAGAGAGTGTCTGGACATATTTTATCCCGTTTCACTCCGGTTTTACTACGAGGCACTGAAAAAAAACCAAAACAAATGTAGTAATTTGTCTGTGTAAATTACTGTCCACAGGTGCAACTGATATTATGTACCTATGGACTGTCCACAGGTACATTCATTCCCCCGTCCACAGGTACAAATATTAAGACGTAACCTAGAAAGGATTAAATCTTTCTACAGAGCATTAACAGAATCGCAGAATGGTCCTTATGTCAATGAAAAACAACGAAGTTCTGTAAATCATCTACAATTATACTTCTAGTTTAAGATATCTCACAGAAAAACACCTTGAAAATGTACAAAAAAACTTACTTTTTCAAATAAAAATGTTTACCAGCACATAACAACAGATTTATCACTGACAGCTTAGTGACAGTTAGTCAGTGTTGCCATTCGTCAAAAAAAGTTTACGAATGCGTTCTAGAGTGCGCGCACGATAAGTCTGCGCGCGGCCGAAATCGGAACTAATCATGGTCCACCAAAGTGTGTGCCGTTTTATTAAATTTGATAGTAGAACTACCTGATTGTAGGAATATTTAACGGGAAAATTATGTTTAGCGATGAAAAGTTAAGCTTAAAAAGCGGTAATTTGAACTTTTGCGATCATGGCAACGTTTAGCACGCCCTCAGTCGCGCGCAGAGTTATCTTGCGCGCACTCTAACTACGAATTTACGCCGTTTGGTTTTTGAAATATTGGTAGTGTCCATAGGTAAAGCCGTCCATAGGTACAACACTTGACCCTACAATATTATAAAATCAACAGTTTCAGAATTCGGTGCTAATCGGCGCTGAACTAAATTAAAAGCATTGCTTCGTGGCATTTTTTGAAATCTAGATGCAATAGGGTATTTGACTGAAAAAAATTAATTAGTCCGTCAGTTAGATTATCCAAAAATATTTGACCCGTATTTTTTCTTTTGTTACGTAAACCAAAATTGACGAAGATACGACACTTTTAAAATTGGCAAAACGTCACAAGCAAAAACAATTTTTACTTGCTTCTGACGTCACAAGCCCCCACTCTCGAGTAAAATATTAATAGATTTAACAAAAGAAAAAATACGTGTTCATTATTTATCAAAACTCTAACTGGCGGACTAATTAGATTTGCAATTTATTGATGCTGTCAACATGCCTATTGGTATGTAATAATTTTCAAACGATACCCTACTAGACCACCTTTATTATTACAGTTCCCGAAGTACTTTGCATCTACAACAGAAAAACAAAACACTACTTCTCAAACAAATTCAAAACAAATAAAAGTTCAAGCGACAAAATTTTAGTATTCCGGATATAACCACTTTTATCCGTCGGAAACTAGTTTAAACTGCTATGTTTCCGTTATATGCGTAACTGGGTTACTCAAAACTTTTCCGGTTAACCGGTTACCGGGTTATCCGTATTGGATAAAGGTCGGTTTAGTGTTTGATATCCGGCCCGGGTGATTTGGCATCCGATGCGCGATTGTCATCGAATTGTTTTCGATAAGGAAAATGGATGTATCGTGTTATGATTTGATTAGAATTATTCTGATTTTGATTTGATCGGGTTTGATTTTTTTGTGACATGTGTCGTTGTATCAGACGATGTCGCGTGACATGTCTTGAAATGGTAGCTCACTCCTTTAAGGCGCGATTCCATTAGGCAAGTCTTACATGCAAGTATGACGTCACATTTGCTTACAAGTTTCTCACATTGGAAACATGTTTTCGAGAGTGTGCAAATTGCATGTAGGTTTTACTTGCATACAAGTGGAGAAGTTCAACAACTGAGTTGGATATCATGGGTGTCAATCACTCGTTCGCAATTCGAAAAGTGCAACTAACGTTTGCGCGTTCAATTTGGACGTCACTTGAATAAATATGTACAAGTTCAAACTACCTCATACAAGTTGTAGCTTGTATGCAGGTTTGTTCAAGTTGTATGCAATTTGCAACTTGCATACAAGTAACTTGCCTAATGGAATCGCGCCTTTTTTTTATCCAACATAATATAGGGTGTAAACGAATTCGTGTAATTCCTTCAAACCGTGTCATCTACTGGTGACACAAATTGAGCAACAACTGGTGTTTTTTAGATTCAGAAAAAAAATATTCAAAATAAAAACTAGTTTTCTGTTTCTACGAGTAAGGCCGCAAATTCGGAACAGCGGCGCGTGCAGCGGAGCATTCCAGCGTGTGTTGTCGCGTGCAGCGTCACGTTCAACGTGCACGCAACTAGTTTTCGCTAGAGCGTGCGTTCGAGTGGGGCGTCCAAGTGCGTTGACCAATCGAAGGCCGCCATTCGCACACACCACTTTTACTGGCAAATCTTGACACACTGAACAGAATATCACTTGTACACGCTCGTTCGTCCGTAAGAACACTGATCACGCCGCTTAACTACACGCTAAAAACGCTGCTACGAATACACCATGAGAGAAGTCCATACGTACAGTAGTTGAGCGTGCACGCTCAAAACAACGCCCCGCTGCACGCCCCGCCGCTCTGAATATGCGGCCTAAGTCATTTTAGCGCTCCGAGTTAACTCATTGCGCGGAGCGATGTCGCGCAAGTCGTGCCCGCCAGCTATGTCTCCGTGCTTTTATTCATTTATCCGTGGCATCAAAATCAAAATATTAAATCACAAAAAAAATATTTTTTTGCAACATGTATTTTGGCTTATTTTTTTATTGAATCTTTATTCGGTTGTTAAGCTATGATCACTTACTCCGTCAGCAAGAAAAACAATTTTTTTTTTGGTGTTTAGTCAACCTAAATCACTTGCGGGGTTAGTCTATATCAGTACCCCAAGTGTGAGTTTTTTACGTTACTACTGTAGTGCGTCACACCAAAAATGTCAAACAAATTTTTTGTCACGCTATTCGCCGCTAGAGGCGCTGCCTTTTGCATACATTTTTGGCGTGACGCAACTGCAGTAGCAATGTAAAAAAACTCACACTTGGGGTACTGATGCGGTTTTAAAGAATTAAGTATACGAATTCGTTTCCGATCTGTATCGAAAAAAATTGCATTCGAAATAACATTTTAACGCAATTCTCGTTGCATATACAGGTATTTGTGGTCCTGATTCACTTTCCAATTTACGGTACATTGTTCAGTTGAACGCTTTGAAGTGTTATCATTAAAGCTGTGTGCATAAAAGGCATTTCAGCACCTGAATAATTTGTATTGTGTGTCTATTGAACATATTCATTACTACTAAGTATATATATGTTAATGTGTATTGAAAGCATTCATTTGTTATTGTATGATAACTTATGCTCATGGTTTATCAATAATTAAAAATGGGATATAATATAAAAGAGTTTTAAAATAATAGTAGTAAATAGTACCCACTATAAAATGCACTAGTTTTAAAATTATTAGATCGCACTTAAATTTTAATACATCTAACTTTAAAATACTAGTTTGAACTATAGTTTTTAAACAACTTCGAAAAAACAGAAGGTAGTAATGCTTCTAACTTCAAATTAATGAGAAACAAAATGAAAAATAGATAGCTGAAAGTTAACTACTTATACTACACTAATATCATGACTAGGTACTAGCAACAACAGCACTAAAGGCGGCCCCTAGTGGGACCCAGACCTCGGCTTAGGGCATTGCTGGCCCGGTTGCTAAATTATTTATGGGTGTGACTGCGGAGTCTGTAGAGACGACCAAATCTACGACGTGACGGGAGAGCTCTGTGGATCTTGACCGGTACGCGTGGTGAGGCCACGAAGGTGAATTTGTGTAAGCGTGATGTACGATTTTCACCAACCCCACAGCGCAGCGCGCCGCAGCAAATGCTCGAGCACGCGCCCGTGGCCGATCGCGTCCGCCCAACGGCTACAATCTGCTGGAACCCGGGTGCATGCGCGCGCGTTCTCGTGTTGCGCAATCGCAGTCAGTTTCTACTTGCGGTGTGACCGAGTGGAGCCGACCGGACGCGACGACAGCCGAGCGTCGCCGTCCACGTACTCGAGCAGCTGACCGGCTGCCGCAGCGGCCGAGCGTAGCCGACCGGCTGCCGTGGCGTACGCGTGGATCTAACCGAGTTCCAAACAGTGTAAATTCCACGCAAACATGAAACTTAACTATTGTATAGAAGCCTGAATTTCCTTTAGCACAGTGTGGAATGCGCTCCGGCGCGGTCCGTTTGTTGGAAATCGTACATAACACGATGAAACATGAGCCGCGCAATATACGCTCACTGTGTCTGTAGTCTTAACCTCGTCGATCTACTAATTTGCGCGGTTGATAGTCTTTGGGTTATCACTAATAAAATCAATAACTTCAGCTTGAACCCTGCTAAGTTAATAATTATGCGTTCAAAGTTATTAATAACAAAATTAAACGCTAATTAATTGAAAGAACTTAAATAGTTTAGCAAACAAGCTTAACAGACAAATAGGTGGCTGTGGTTTTGGTCCAAGTCATTCGATTAAGCGATTTTTAATATTTGAGTTGGTCACGTTTCACCCAAGGGCGGATAGGGTCTAAGATAGAGCACACGAATCCAACGAACAGATATATTATTGAGGGACTCCTTTAGGGTGATACCTCACCGAGATGCCATGGCGACGTGGCCAGCGACGTTGCCATGGCTACGTCTGGCGTCCCTGCGTCGCCAGACTGAGTCGCCAAATCGCGTCGCCAATGCATTCAGTTCTATCTCGACACAGTCGGGAATGGACGTGGAAATTACTGCACTGTTATTGCGGTCAGAGTACTCTTTCAATGCGTTGTGCCATAAACAAGGCCGATTTTCAATTTCTATGATAAATCTCTCAGTATCGAACGACATTTTGCTCTCAATACGACATGCGTTCAACGCGGCGATTGGTTGGCGACTGAGTGAGTGACGGAGCATACAAACACGTGCAAACAATTGGCAACGTCGCCAGGTAGCCAGCGTCGCCAGTCGCCGCATGCGGAGCGGTCGACTCTGGCTACGTTGGCTACTTGGCAACGTCGCCAGTCGGTCGCCAAGTGAGTTAGCCGTCTTACATCTCAATAAGAACTAGTTGGCGACGTCGCTGGCCACGTCGCCATGGCATCTCGGTGAGGTATGGCCCTTATACCCCTCTAGCTCTCACTTACACGCGACGGAACACAGTAAACTGCTTGGCGACTTTAATGTGAGAGTGGTGGTTATCTAGGCGGACCGTATAGATCCTACCACCAAGCGTGCTGGGTATTGTTGATTGCAACACGTGTCTATTCCCAGCGTGCGGTTAGGAAGTTTTACATTCTAGTCCGTCCCCACACAGAGAAATGCTTCAGAATTGGTAAAGATACGCTCGGTAAATCTTAGTGATCGGTTATAAGTTGGCTTCCCACGGTGCGTGGTAGCGCGCACTGCGATACACGAGCTTGCACCGGCGTACCATGGGAAGAGAGTCAGCCGTGGTAACGAAGTCGCGTGCATAGCGGTGCGTCGTACCCGCCGTGAGGCGGTAACTGAAAAGGTGCGGTGCGAGAACTGTGCATGTTCTCTTTCACTTGGCATTTTAGAATGACAAAATATCTTCGAACCACGCACCCTCATAGGCGGACACGCACCGTTGGAAAAGCCTTGATGCGGTGCGTGGCTGGGCGTGGTCGTCATCCAAAAAATCACGCACGGTAGAAAGCCACCATTAGAACTCTTATAATAACCAAAAGAAACTTCTTCAAAAAAAAAACTATCATATCAAGGAAACCGCACTTTTTTATTTTTTCTTCCTTGACTTGTTCGCATTTGACCCTCGTCGCACCTGATGGTAAGCGCAGACAGAGTCTAAGATGAAGCACACGAATCCAAGTAACAGAGATATTACCCTATACCCCTCTGGCTCTCACATACACACGACGGAACACTGCGTTAACTGCTTGGCGCCGGACTTTAATGTGAGGGTGGTAGCTAGCCAGCCGGACCGTAAAAATCCTACCACCAAGCGAAAGGTTGTCACCTGATTGGCACCACCCGGGGACCACGTGTGGGGTTTCGAACTAAGGGTGCCTTCTTACAGACGAGGGTGACTCAGCCCCCAAAAACTAAACTTTAAAACTAAAACTTTACGAACGATTCAAGTTTTACATCAACAAAATCGCTTTCTCTTCCCCCTTGAGCCTTACCACTGAAACTTTTAATTGCGTTTACAGAATCAGTGTTGACAATACGGATTATAACAGTCACCGCTCGATGAGGCCTTCACTCATTATGAATTCCAGTTAACGGTTTATTTCAACGAGAATATTCTATTGGAAATTGGTTAATTGCTGACCAAAACAATTAACAAATAAATAGTTTCGTTCTGCCTCGTAGATTTAGTGGTCGCAAATGCGATTGATGAGCTTGAGGTCCAGGGTTTGATCCGCAGGTCGAGCAAAGTTTAATTGAGGTTTTCCGTTTGGAATTTCTTAGTAGCAGCCCGTGGCATATAATAGGCTCACCTAATGGGACTTCAAAATAGCAACAAATAATATCATTTTATTTTGTATACCTATTGGCAACTTCTGTCTGCCTATGCGAGTCGAAAATAAATATTTTTTCTCTATTTTATTTATTTATTTAACAATTGAACCCAACACTTCATCCTCATCATCATTCAGCCAAAAGACGTCCACCGCTGGACATAGGCCTCCCCATTTGGGCGGGCAAAGTTGCCATAATCGCCACGCTTGGCAGGCGGGTTGGCGATCGCAGTATGATTGTTAAAGTACTCAGAGAACGCTGCTGCCCATCCTCTAGAGAATCCCTTAGTCGCCTTTTACGACACTAACAGGAAGAGATGGGGTAGAGCTATTCTTTAATTCTACTACACGAGACTAGCCCGGAGTATAAAGGGTGGAAATTTGAGATGAGGCTTTATAGGCCAGCTACTTTAACCATTGTAGCTAAAGGAAAACGTTCTTAGAAGACCACCCTTAACTTTAGGAATAATTTATGTCTGCATTCACAGATTTTGAAAAAAAAAAATAGTCAGCGTGAAAAAGGACAGTTTTCACAAAACATTTTTATGATGCCCATCGATCCTATTTTCCATAAGGATCAAAAGATTCTTCCGGACCAACTGAGTTTGGAGTACTAGAAACGTCAGAAATCGCAAAAAACTTATATGAGATGGGGTAGTAATAAGGGCAGCTACCTTAATCGTTGTGGCTACAGGTAAATGTTCTGAAGAGACTGTCCGCACTGCTGTAACGACTATCGGCACAATGACTGCTGAGTCAGCATCCCACATGTCGACAACCTCGTGTGCCAAATCAAGATATTTGTTTTTGTTTTCATTTTCGGCTTTCACGAGGTTCTCGTCATGCGGGACAATGAAATCAACAATCATTGTGCGGCGTTCTAATCGATCTATCACCATTATTATTATTTCGTATTGAATATAAAGATATTGAAAAAAAGTTACAGTTAACACCCCATCTCAAATGACCACCCTGTGTAATAGGGCGTAAAAAAGTTTCATGTCATAGGGGGCAACCCCTATGACATGAAACACCCTTAGCACCACTCGCTATTTCTAGCCTCACAATTACATTCGTGGGGGAGCTAACTCCCCCGTTTACATAACGACTATTAGGAGCTTGATTCCAAAATAAAAATGGGATTACTTTTCGAAAAATAAATTAAAGGCTCATTATGAATGTAGAAAAAATAGTTTTATTAAAATAGAAACATAAAAACGACATTTCTAGCGTCTAATAAAAAAAATGCCAAAATACACTGTCACATTTTCAAAGCCTAGTTCAAAGGTCTAATACTAAATAAACTTACTAACTAAAAACAAACTTAGTCTTTTTCTCTCAACCGTCTTATAATCTAAAATACAAAACAATCATAAAATTCTATAATTCTCTTATAACATGCAAAATCACAGGGGTAACGTACATCTTTGTTCACTTATCAAATAATCATCACTTTGCAGGAATGTTATTTCAGTCTTGCCTATCAGACTTAGGTATAATTAGCTGTATATTGTGAAAAATAATTTATTCCTGGCATTTGGCACTTATTTTCACGTCAATAGAATGGATACGACATACGTTCTTCATGCATTTTGAGCACATTCTTGGAGTATTGCTCTATCGGATAATGACTCCACTAAAACCTCCTCATTTTCACTATCATCCAATTCCGGATTATTTATCAGATCTTCAAGCTGTTGGGGATTCATACTAATGTATGTAGTGCGCCATAAATCTACAAAAACACAAATAAATAAGAAGTTAGTTAAAAAATATTACTTACGTAACTACACTCGTGGGGGAGCTAGGTCCCGCAAAACCACGTACCTGCTAAACGGTATGCGGTAGCCTGACGCACTTCCGCCACTCGCGAGCTTTCCCGCGGCCCTGGGAATACACGGAGCCGCGACCGCGTGAGCGCGAAAATAGTAAAAATATTCACGCAAATGTGTGTGATGGGGGACCCTACTCCCCCGCGAGTGGTGTTAAGGGTTAAACATAACGGTGAAAATTAATATCATTTATTTTGTGTATGTGTCAACTTCTGTTTGCATATGCGAGTCTAAAATAAATATTACTTTCTTTCGTTTTTAAAAATGGTTTCCATCTACTTCTATTTTACATATTCCAATATTCAAAATCACTTGAAAATGGTCCACAATCACACACGAAATCGACTTTACCAGCTGATTTAACTAAAATTATGAGTATTTCAAAAGGCAGCTGCTCACAAAATTTTCTTTCAAATCTATACCAACGTATGTTATGGTAATATATTCAAATTAGATAGTCCACACTGATGTCAGAATTAAAGGAAAATAGTAGGATATCTCCATATTGGCAACGCAGAGGAATTGTAATGGCGTTCAAATACCAAACGCTTCAGTGCACCTTTTTAGGTGTGTGTAACTTAAGGTCGAATTACGATAGTGCGATGAACGTTAGGTCGAAAAAACGCTTGTGCGATAAACGTTAGATCGAATGAACGTTCGTGCGATGATCGTTAGGTCTAAAGAACGCTTGTGAAATGAACGTTAGGTCGAAAAAACGCTTGTGCGATGAACGTTAGTGCGAAAAAACGCTTGTGCGATGATCATTAGGTCGAAAGAACGCTTGTGCGATGAACGTTAGATCGAATGAACGTTCGTGCTAAAAAATGCAGGCCGAAAGAAGAAAGAAAATATATTTAATTTATTAATACATATCTACCTACTCAGATAATTATAATTTACAACATTGGCTGTCATGATTAGATAAATAAGATATAGTACCTATCATTATTTTCCTGTTTTACGTTTGTTGAAATTCTATTTTCATTTCTGAGACTGCCTCGTTGTAGTGGTCGATTCAATTTTTATTTATGTGATGTATTACAGCCCGCTTCAACAGACGTTCCGTTCTGCAGGAACGGTTCTGCAGAATGCAAAACTAACTGGTGTGTTCACACGCAGTAGTTTCGCGTAGTAGGTTAGCGTAGTGAACTAAGATCAAAACCGTTCTCATTCTGAAAAGAGGTCTGTCTCCAACAGTGGGGCATTAATAGGCCGATAATGCTTAAAATTGTACTGCAAAATCAATTTAATAGTGTTATTACTGCCTTTCACAATAGCCGCAGGGAAATAGTACAAAGAAGAGGCTTGAAATCTATTCATACTAGCAATGGGCGATTCCAAGATGTTTCAACAATTGATAGAATCGCAGTCGTGCAAATTCTCAATCGAGTCAACAATCGACTCGCTCTCCGACAAAACAATCGAGATTTTAAAGCCCAGTCACACAATATCAGAAAATTCTGACGTTTTATATCTACGAGATTCCGCACACTGTCAGAAATATCCGGATCCGACTACCTGTTGGCTCTATATTCTTTTCACCTGAAGATGTGTCCTGACAGCTCGGACATTTCGTAAATTGTAGCTGTAATGAGACTGCTATCGAAACGAAATGTAAACGACATCATCAGAAACCGTAAATTGTATTTTAAATATTTTATATTCTTAATATGGTAACTATTTGTGGAAAAATCTCTGGAATCAACTGACGGTGAAAAGGGTGTGGAACAAAATGTATGCGCGAGGGCATTCGTATTTTTTTTTTCCTTTGTACTGCTGTAGCTGGTCCTAGGGGACCCTTCCTACGTAACCGGGCAGTTATTGGCGAGACCTGAAGGGTCTCCGGCCAATGGGGGGGGGGGAAGTAAAATACTTAACCTAAGCTAACTACTTGTACTACACTAACATCATGACTACCTGCAACAACAGCACTAAGGGCGACCCCTAGTGGGACTCGGACCTCGGCTTAGGGCGTTGCTGGCGTGGACATAAGGGGCGGCGATAGCTTGATGAGGGCTGAATTATCGGTGGAGGGCCTTCGCACACGCGGCAGATTTATATAATTTTCGAATCATCTGACTCGTACGTTGATAGTCTTCGCACCGAACTAAATGTTAAGTAGATTCTCGATTGTACTCGAGGACCGATGACTGCTGATTGCCTCGATGAGTCCAAGTTCCGATACTTCGACGCAACTCGGCGATTGAGCACTATTCGCAATTGAATCGACTTGAGTCCGAAAGAAAATCATCGAGATATTTGAACAATCGACTTTCAACATCTCGCCTACGCGCACCGTCATACCGCAATTCAATAATTCCGATTCTTACCCGGCAATTCTTTGTAATAAAAAATCTTTCTAAGCCCAACGTTCAAGCGATTGAGATTTCCAATACCGAAGGATTATCTCCTATAAACTAAGTTCTGTATACAAAATACCGTGGCTTATGGCGTCTTAAGCTATGTATTCACTAGGAAACAATGTTTCGGATACAAATTGTAAACAGTTTCTGAAACAACACTTAAATGTTTAAGGTGTACTGGTATTCACAAACGATTGTCAACATTTGGAAACTGAGCCTGAGAGAAATATTTTAGTCAATAAATTGAATATTAATAAGTTAGATATAGGTATATTTATTATTTATTTATTTTATACTTTCGCACAAAATTTGTACAGAGGCGGACTTAATGCCATAGGCATTTTCTACCATATACCATATTTAACCATTACCATACCATAAAATAGTATTTTAGCCAAACCAATGTCGATAGAGGCTGCATTCGTTTATTTATTAGTTACCTTGTAATGTATTATGCTTTGATCAGGTTACGATGGAACTGGCGTAACATATTGTTAAAAGTTCCAAAATAATAAAGACGTTGGAGACATCCGGTGAGGGAGCAGTTGAAAGAAATGTATAGAATCGTTTCTAAATATTTCGATACACCTAAAAATATTGCAGATACAACTCCTAGTATTTTCCTAGTAGTTTCAAACAGTAACACAAACAATTTGTAACTGTTAACGCATGATTGTGAACACATCTCAACATTTAGTAAAGTATTGTACCTACAAAAAAAAAAAACTTTAAAACTATTTCCAACTTTGGTGAATATCGGTGTTGAAGCGGAACGGGCTATCATCATGTTTATAAACAAGTAAAAGACATGCTTTACACTAGTAAACATCTATGGCGAAACGATTGTTTTATCTACGAATGTTGCTTCCCACCGCCAGCAGAGAGCACAGCAAGAAGCCGCGAAACAAGATGTAACACATAATGTTTACAGAAACATGTTTCGACGTTTCTGAAACATCGTTTATAAAGCAATACTTACAAGTGAACTCTTAGCTTTAAAGTCAGTGTATTTGTTTAGGATTCGCCATGGACTTGGAAACTGTAATGACGTACTTAAAATACTTGGAGTTTGCGTTTTAATATGTTTTCTATGCTGATATTGGGGGAAACGTTTCAAAGTTTGTTCATCTCAAAGCATCTGTGTTATGCTGTTCATTTATTCCGGTATCGGTTTGTAAAATATAAATCTCTAGAATAAATAGTTGTAAGAGAACACACAACACGCAAAAACTTACACACACACATACAAATAAATACACACAGCCACAATACACATATACACACATACACATGTATAAGGTCTATCTATTCATACTCGAAATATTTTAAGGGATACATCTATAGGTGGTAAAGAAGACACAGCTAAGCGAAAATACTTATATTTTTTTTGTATTTTTTTTTTACGTAATTATTAAAATTGTAATAATGCTTGAGACATTTTGAATAAATTTAAAAAAAAAAATTGCCCGCTTCAGTGACAATATATAACTACGTAAAAACTAGCGTAATGGATGTTGAAAATAGTAGAGCCAGTATTTGTTATGTGTAAAAGTAAATGTAAATTATGTAATTAAATAAAAAATACTTAGTTTTTTATGTGCTTGGCTTCTTTACCACCTATAAATTAATGTATCCCTAAAATTATTTCGTGTATGAATAGATAGACCTTATATATTTTAGTTGATCCGAGTGTCATACGAATACCTATGACAGTCGTTAAGCGTAGTCAGAAGTCCGAAAGTCTGGCAACTGGTCTAACCTTAGGATATCGGCATTGCCCAGTAACTGGGTTGCGGAGGTCTGATGTGTAAATGACACAACAATATAATCGTTCAGGGGTGATTCTATCATTACAGTTTTAGCTAATATTGGTATGTCAGGATTGCGAGCAAGGTAAACACAGTAAATAAAACCAACATAGACTCTCCACCATTGAGAGTACTTGTATTTGGGTTAGTATTAGTAACATTAACTAGATCACAGTATATTACTTTACACAATTATTACAAGATCATAAAATAAGGACAAGCTAATCAGATATAAAAGGTCAGACTTCTTCAGCTGTTCAACACGGAATGCTCCCGCTTCGTCGAATGACCGCCGCCTTTATAAGCTCGGGTGCGTTCATCCATATCGACGACTACCTCCCTTTATCAACATTGCCCAGTGTTACCCACTAGCGATAACAGATGGCAGTCGCTCCGTGATAAATACTGGTATTCAGCCGCATCTGGTTATGCTGGAAGGTGACCCCAACACAGTTGGGAAAAGGCTAGGCAGAACATGTACCCTATTCAATCTATTTACGACTAGCTGTACCCGGAATGCGTTGCAATGCCACGTAAAGAAAAAAAGTGTTTAGTTTTAAAATCTGTTTATTGAAGTGCTTTTGGATACACAATATTTTCGATATGAGGGGATTTTTTTCCGATTTCCGAAATTTGACCCGAATTTACCGTACTGACGGGACGAACATCGAATGTTTGACAGGTAGGGACAGCTTGTATGGGAAAATTAAATTGTTTTTACTATTTTTCTCGCAATTTTTCCATATTTTCTTACAACTTAAACCTTCCCTGGACTTCCACAAACCAAAATTAACCAAATCGGTCCAGTCGTTCTCGAGTTTTAGCGAGAGTAACGAACAGCAATTCATTTTTATATTTAAAGATAGATTACAAAAGTGGTCAAGCCTACCACATAGCTACCAAAATTAAAACAGCATGAGCACTGCTCACCCCATCCAAGTCATAAGCTTGAAACATACACGGTTTTATCAGAAGCCGCCTATCGTTACCAAGACGCAGAAAGTTTAAATTACTTTCCTGATAAGAAATTATGAAACTTAAAGTCGATTTAAATTTAAATATTTCACGCCCAAAATTAATGTTTGGAATCGATTGGGCTGTTGTTACTCTACTGGGGTGAAAGGGGTTGGATCTAATGATTTTGAATTGTGTTTTAGATGGTATTTTTTATGGGCGGTTAACGGGGTTTTTGACCAACCTATTGTTATCGGTAGCACTGGACAATGTTGACAAAGGAAGGTAGTTGTCGACATGGATCAACCTACCCCCGAGGTTATAAAGGCGGGGGTCATTCGACGAAGCGGGAACATTCGTGCATTTTGTAATCTTGTAATAATTGTGTAAAGTGTGTAAATTGTGATCCAGTTCATGTTACTAACACTAACGCAAATATAAGTACTCTCAGTGGTCGAGAGTCTATGTTGGTTTTATTTACTACATTTACCTTGCTCGCAATCCTGACCTACTGATATTATCTTTATCTGTAATGATAGAATCACCGCTGAACGATTATGTTGTTGTGTCTTTTACACTATCATTAACTGTTCATTAAGCTAATTCGCAGCAATAAAGCAGAGCAAAATATTCTCGTAATATATTGACGTCTGTGGTCTAGTGGTTCGAGTATCGGACTGCTGATCACGAGGTCGTGGGTTCGATTCCCACAGGACACAAATATTTATGTGATGAACATAAGTGTTTCTGTTGGTCTGGGTGTTTCTTATGTATTATAAGTATGCATTTACAAAAAAAAAAAAGTATATAAGTATTATATCCATTGTCTAGTACCCATAGTACAAGCTCTGCTTAGTTTGGGACTAGATGGTGCTGTGTAGAAAATGTCCTAAAAAATATTATATTATTATTATTATATTATATTCTCAAAAAATAGACAGTTTCCTAAGAACGTTTTCCTGTAGCTACAACGTTTAAGGTAGCTGTCATTTCTATCCTATCTCAAAACCACCCTGCATAGTGTCTCTATAATAAATATTTCTTTCTTTCCTACATCCCATGCAGGTGAGCGTGACGTTTGAGGAAACTGCTATTTATATAACGTTACCAGAAAGGAAAATGTTTTTTGAAACTTCCGTTGAAACTTTGATTGGGATTTCCGTTAATACCGGATTGAACAACTTATAAACAGACTTACGGGTTGTTGTTATTAGTTAGGAATTGTTGGTGCTACGTGGAATATCATGTGGGTGTTACACGAGTTTCAGTCACTTATGTTTAGAAAAGCGGTTCTTAATTAATATTTACTGAAAGGTCACTATTGACCCTAGTTGCACCTGGTGGTAAGGGCAAACAGGGTCTCAGATGGAGCACACGAATCCAAATAACAGAGATATAGAGAGATTCCCCTATACCTCTCTGGCTCTCACATATACACGACGGAACACAGTAAACTACTTGGCGCCGGACTTTAATGTGAGGGTGGTAGCTAGCCAGGCGGACCGTATACAAGGTTAGTCGGAAAGGGGGTACTAATCCGAAGCCCACTTATAGTATCGCTGATGACTGTTTGAAATCAAGTGTTAAAATTTTAAAATTCGATATTTTTTTTTCAAAATAAAATGATTTTTATTTTAATTTTTTCAAAAATTCTTCATCCCTGCTTTAGTTACAAATTCAGGAAATGGTGATGTAATTCATGACCCCAAATATGACCTAAAATGTAAACACAGCTGATCATAACTAGTGATAGATAGATTTTAGAGTTTTTTTTTTGAGATTTTTGAACATCTGTTTCTCTTAAACTATCGAGTTTTGGAAAAAGTTGTAGAACAAAAGTTATTCATTATTATGTGTACTTTAACACCCTTTCGGATTAGTACCTACCCCCTTTCTGACTAACCTTGTATATCCTTTTTTTTATCGTTGTAAAATCCTTATGGATACCCTTCTCCCGGGGAAGGCGAAGGGTTATGCCCTGATGACTCTTGCTGGCTAAAAACCCACGGTGTTTTTTCTCTCGACCCTTGGCCAGGGTCGCGGGATTCGTAGCTGCATGCACCGCGACCCCGGCAGGCCTCGGTCCGCCAGTCCCTGGCGGACCTCTCCTTCTGTGGGGCCTTGGCCCTTGTCCTCTTGAGAGGCGCGCACGGAACACTGCGCGCCGCCTTCTCGAGCATGTAACTGGTCGGGCAACGGGTCCCCTAATCCGTCGCCTGTGTACACCCTCATTTCGCCGTCACGTTTAAGTCCCATATAACAGGGGGTGAGCTTATTTCCAACAACCGGGCACAAATCCAGACTCCAGGATGTTACTGAGAAATTCCATACTGAAAAACCCATTAACATTTTGCCCGACCTGGCGATCGAACCCGAGAATTCACGTTCAGCAGTTGCGCTTGCGACCAACGAGTCAGGAGGCCTACTCCCTAAGTCCATCAACGAAGTTAGTCGCCCACCCGTAAGTAGCCCGAAACGTAGGAGTGAACAAAACAAGTGTCAAGTTCAACTTTTCGGACGGGCAAAAACACATCGGTAGCAGGGACAACTGTCAAATCGTGTTTTCATTCATTCTTAGTTCGGGCCTTAAGATAATCGTATGTCCGTAGGTGATAGGGAGTAGGAAACGCTAGTAACTAAGGCCGAAACCACGGACTTCGTGCTTAAGGAGTAGATCCCCAGTCACGTCAACTTATATAATTATTAAATAGCCTGTAGCCACACACAGCATTCAATATTAATCTCTCTTCAACCACATCGTAACCTTCTAATAAAAACACTACCAACCATTTGCAATTAAATAGAATTGCGAGTTCTCAAAGAAATAAAAGTGTTATTTCTATAAAAATTGTTTTAACTTTAAAGAAGGCTCACAGCTGTAGCTGGCTTTAAAAATGGTAATTATGAATTCAAACTATAAAATATTTGAATATCGTCGTCTGTAACGGTGTTTCAGACGGGAATGTATCGCTGCGATTCGCTCGTGAGATGTTTTGACTGATTACAAAACTTGTTTTGCCTCATTTAGCCAGTTCATAATATTATGTAAGTGCTGTACTCTGTGGTCCAGTCGCAGGTGCTGCTATCAATGTAAGGTATGAATTTCGATTCCCAGATTGGGTTAAAGTGTGTTCGGTACTACGTCTCTCAGTATTAAAGTATTGATGATACGTTTGGTGCAGTGGCTAAGCAATTGGCTTCTGCGCTACGGGTCGTGGGTTCGATTCCCACACGGAACAAAAATTTGTATGGCCTACAGATGGTTGTTTCGGGTCTGGGCGTTTGTGTATGTGAGATTTGTCTGTAAGCGCACCTACGATACAAGAGAAATCTTAGTGTAGGGCAAGTTTTCAAAAAAAAGAAAGTGAGATTTATAGAAAACTAGCGACCCGCCCCAGCTTTGCACGTGTACGTTTTATAGCTTAAAACTTTCCTCTTGAATCACTCTATTTATTAAAAAAAATCGCATCAAAATCCGTTGCGTAGTTTTAAAGATCTAAGCATACATACATAGGAACCGACAGCGGGAAGCGACTTTGTTTTATACCATGTTAGTAGTGATAGTTTTTCAAAGATCATTGGATCATATCAGTAAAGTAATAATTTTTTTAATACCTACAAATAAGCAATGAATAATTAGTTTTAATTCCGCTAAACTAAACTAAATACAATTTAATAGTAATTAAATATTTGGATGTCGTGGTTTTCTGCAAAGTAACGCGAGATTCCTTAATTTATTTTCACTTGTTATCGGTAGCGGGTAGCACTGGGCAATGTTGACAAGAGAAGGTAGTCGTCGATATGGATCAACGCACCCGAGATTATAAAGGCGGTGGTCATTCGACGAAGCGAGAGTATTCTGTGTAGATCAGCTGAAGAAGTCTGACCTTTTATATCTGTCTAGCTTATCCTTATTTTATGATCTTGTAATAATTGTGTAAAGTATTATATTGTGATCTAGTTCATGTTACTAATACTAATCCAAATACAAGTACTCTCAGTGGTGGAAAGTCTATGTTGGTTTTATTTACTATACAGGGCGTCCCACAGACTTTGCCACATGGAGGGGAAGTACCTTAAATATTGTAGATAGAAAAATTTACTGAATGAAGACTTCATTTTTATTTTAAAAACAATACGAACTGCATTCAAAGATTTTTAAATAATCACTTGTCTGAACCGGGAATCGAACCCGCTAAATGTGAAAACAAAAAAACCTGTAATTTTATTGTACTAACCGAAAGGCTCGATCAGATACATTTATTTCTTCTAAATAACATAGCATCTAAAATAAAAGGAACACCATGAAATTTAACATTTAAATTGAAAAAATGTTCAAAATAGTGAATAGCATTTTCTCTGACTATGTCGTGCTTACAACAACCGACTTTAAGTACTACTTTCTGCTTTATTACTATTTCGACGTATTATTTCAAATATTCACCATGAAAAAATAAATAAATCAACGGTAAGCGAGATTATTAAAAGAGTTACAATTTGTGTACAATAGGAAGAGACACATTTTGAGCATTTAATCAATTAAATTGATTGTAAGTTGCACAGTTAAACGTGTCTTGTTATTTCAAATAAACATTAAATTTCATGGTGTTCCTTTTATTTTAGATGCTATGTTATTTAGAAGAAATACATGTATCTGATCGAGCCTTTCGATTAGTACAATAAAATTACAGTTTTTTTTGTTTTCACATTTAGCGGGTTCGATTCCCGGTTCAGACAAGTGATTATTTAAAATTCTTTGAATGCAGTTCGTATTGTTTTTAAAATAAAAATGAAGTCTTCATTCAGTAATTTTTTCTATCTACAGTATTTATGGTACTTCCCCTCCATGTGGCAAAGTCGTGGGACGCCCTGTATTAACCTTGCTCGCAATCCTGACATACTGATAGTAGCTATAACTGTAATGATAAAATCACCCCTAGAAGATTATGATGTTATTGTGTCTTTTACACACTTTTTTTATATGAAAACATAAGCTATTGCTAGATTACGGTACAGTTCCAATGCAAAACAAGTTTCATATATCGTCAAAGTTCCTTCAACTTTACCAAAAATTATAAACGCAACGTAACTTAAAGTTCATCTAATAGCCCCTTAACAGACTTTATAATTCAATTAAAACAAAACTTTGGCAGCAGTATTTCATCTTGAAGTAAAATGGAGCAATAAAATAATAATTTTTAATTAGTATAAGTAATAAATGTTTAAATAATTGAACAACAATTCCTATGGTCTGTTTGTTTTTGTTTATTGTCATGTTTATATTAAAAATATATCTGCCTAGCCTTTTCCCAACTATGTTGGGGTCGGCTTCCAGTCGAACCGGATGCCGCTAAATATCAGTATTTTACGTGGAGCGACTGCCTATCAAACCTCCACAACCCAGTAACAGGGTAATACGATACTCTTGGTAAGACTGGTTGTCAGACTTTCAGCTGGCTTCTGACCAACAGTAACGACTGTCAAAGATCTACAAATGACAGCCGGGACCAACGGCTTTACGTGCTTTCCGAGGCACGGAGGAAACTCGCTATGGTAAATGGTCACCCATCCACAGACCAACCTCGGCAAGCGTGGCTTAACCCGGAAGATCGGTCTATGCGGCTGTAATTATTTAGCCACGAGCTCCTCCTTTTATATTAAAAATGTATTGTGTATTTTAAACTATTATTTGTAGCTGTAAAAAGTAAACCTATTTGAGTTATTTATTTTTGTTTTGCTCTAGCGGTTGTTCGCGGTTTCAATGAAACTTTAAGGGCCGGCGCCCACTGACGGCATGGCGTGGCATGGAGTAGCACGGCGCGCTTCGGCATACCGAATCATCCTGTGGCATTTCGCAGCATACTGAAGTATCCCGCGGCGTACCACGTCGTACCGCGGGATGCTTCGCCATGCCGCGGCACGACGAAGCATCCCGCGGTATATCCGCGGTGCTAAGCAAATACTAGTGCTAAATTTATTAAAATAAGGTTTAAAATTCATTGTCGCTGAGAAAGAAGAGAGACACCTTTAGCACTCACTTTTGTTAGCGACACTACAATTTAATCGTCAAGGAGTGATTATATCATTACAGTTATCGCTAATATTGGTATGTCAGGATTGTGAGCAAGGTAAATGTAGTAAATAAAACCAACATAGACTCTCCACCACTGAGAGTACTTGTATTTAGGTTAGTGTTAGTAACATGAACTAGATCACAATATAATACTTTAGATAATTATTACAAGTTATTACTAAATCATAAAATAAGGACAAGCTAGTCAGATATAAAAGGTCAGACTTCTTCTGCTGATCTACACAGAATACCCTAGACGAGTGTTCCGTCGTACGGTCCAAGAAGCAATCCTCCGGGCGCACCGAGCGAGCCGGTCTCCTCTCTCCAACGGGCAGTGGTGGTCCGATGTTGACGTCACGGTTACTTAGGCAGCGGACAACAGATGGCGCTCACTCCACGAAGTTCCCGACACTTTCCTTAACATACAACAGTAACCTATACGTCTCACGTGTTGCAGCGACACGGCGTGCCGTGGCATCTTGTGCAATGCCACGACGTGCCGTAGCATCCCGCGACGCGTCACAGTATCTCGGGGAATGACGTGACGTTCCGCGGCATGCCACGGTAAGTCGCGTCATCAAGCGAGACGTTTCGATTAAAATAAAATAATGTCAGTGCTAAACTCATTGAAATAAGGTCGAAAATCATTTGTGTATGAAAAAAATCCTTTGCCACGCCGTGCCGTCACTGGGCGCTGGCGCTAAGTCCAATTTGATCTCTCTAGCGGTGGAATTATGAAAATCCTAGCGAACGGTCAGAATAAAAAAAAAAACGTACTTACATTTAATTTTGTAGATTTTATTATTGTGCAGATTTTGTATAGTGTCAATAAGTTTTTTCTTTCTGTTTGATTGTTTTCGGACCGTTTATACGCAACCGAGCAGTCATTGGCGTGACCTCTTGGATCTCCAGAAAATTGAGGGAAGTAAAATACTTAATCCAAGTTTACTTTTATACTACACTAACATCATAACTACTAGCAACAACAGAATTAAGGCCTACGCAGACCGAGACGGCATGGCAAGGGATTAAATTTTTTACTAATGGACATTCAAACGTATCAATATAGAAATACGCCATAAATTGCTATGCTTTAAAATTATGCCGTGGAGGGATTTTTCGATGCCACGGCAACATTTTAAAGAATAACAATTTATGTCGTACTAGCTTTCGCCCGCAGCTTCGCTTGCGTGAAATTTTGAACCCCTTAAGTGACGATTTTCCATACAAACTTTCATCCCCTATTTAACTCCCTTAGGGGTTGAATTTCGAAAAATCCCTTCTTAGTGGATGCCTACGTTACAAAAGGAACCTACTGTCAAAATTTCAAGTTTCTAACCCCAGCGGTTTAGGCTGTGCGTTGATAGATCAGTCAGTCAGCTTCTCCTTTTATGTATATATAGATTTCTATATCGATACGTTTGAATGTCCATTAGTAAAAATTTAAATCCCTTGCCATGCCGTCCCGGTCTGCGTAGGCCTTTAAGGGCAACCCTAGTGGGACTCGGACCTCGGCTTAGGGTGTTGGCGAGAGATTGGGAGAGAGACAGCTAGATGAGGGCTGAATGAACGGTGTGAAAGCGGAGTCTGAAGAGACTACTGAAGAGCTCGGTGGATTTGGTATGTGATGTTCCATAATAGTACCTTGTATAGGTACTGAAACAGGCCGGTCGACGCTCACGACCCGCGTTTGGTGTCTAAGCTTTAAGGCTAAGCGTATGCTGAGACGCAGGTGACGCAGCGCAGCACAGTACAGATTTTGCCGCGCAGGGCAGGCAAGGAAGACATAGGCCACGACCATATGCTGCGATGCAGCTCGAAGACACATTCGAGTTTTAACTAGTACAAAAAATAGACGCGTTTGAGTTGACGAACGTTTTTTTTTTAATAGTTTAGATGATTGGCATCATACAAACAAGGTTCACAACGCACTAATTCAATTAAATGTTCTGTCATTGCAATAAAATTCGAATTAGCGGTAAAAAATACATATCGACATGCACGCGTCGCGCAGAAATCTGTGCCGGCACTACAGCGAGGTGCAGGGCAGGGCTGACGCATGTCTGCGTCGCACGCGTCTGCGCCGCAGCGTACGCAGCTCTTAGTACGTTCATACAGTACAAAATCTGCTCTGCTCTGCCCTGCGCTGCGTGCACCTGCAACACCTGCGTCTCAGCATACGCTTAGCCTAAAGCAGCTTCCCACGGCGCGTGATAACACAAGTCGCGTTACGCCAGTTCGCGCCTTTAAAAGCTAGTGGTTCAAGGTGGCGCGGGCTGGCGTGTGATGGCGCGTCTGATCCGCTTGATGTCGGTAACTTCAAAGCCACAACGCGAGCGTACTCGTGAAGAGTCGAGCTAACACGCGTGTGAAGGCGCAGGTGAACACGTCGACTTTATTCATTTCGACATAATGTCGTTCACGAGCGCCCTTACTTCTGCTTTTATTAAGTAAATAATATCCACTAATTAACGCAAAAGCGGCCGAAGCAACAGTGTTTCCTTCTTCTTCACACGGTATTTCAAGTGTGCTGCGTTCCTCTGTCTGTTGGGCGGCGTGGCGCGGTGGACCCATGGGAACGGTCAACGCGGGCTCACCTGTCGAGCGTGCTCGCGACTTGTGATACTACACGTCGTGGGAAGCTATCATTAGACAGACGCATTTTAACTTGAATAATTATGTAGACATTCATATCTGAAGATTTACAAAGCATTTTCTTCAATTGCTTAATTTAATTAAATAACCCATTGGTTCCATCCATCAAACGTATTAGAATTTTTTGCTTAGTTTCTAACATTATTATAATTAAAGATCAAAGCTGACAAGGCTTTTAAAATTATTTCGTTATTAATTTTGATATCTCAGCAGGAATTCTGAAATTCATTTTAATGGTTAGGCGTAAAAACTGTTTGCGAATTGTTTCTGATTTGAATATTATGCGTTCTTTGATTTTAACGCTATAAAGTTTTTAACCGACTTAAAAAAAGGAGCAGGTTCTTAATTCTATGCCCATGTTTTGTGGTTGTAAGTTGTTAGCGCCACCTATACAAGGTGTTGACAAATTCATGTAATTTCTTAAAAACACATGATATATTAATGGACAGACTCTGTCCTACCCCTAGAGTGTTATTTAGAAGCTTGGAGCCAGAAGCTCGCGAAGGAGGTCCTGAGTGGAACGAGTGCACAAGGCCGACGCGCAGCGAGGAGGGGGAGGTGGCGAGCGAAGCGAGTCGGCGACCTCCCGAGTGTAGCGCTGGTCGAGTGTGCGAGCGAAGCGAAGGGGTGACAAAGCGAGTCTTCTGGCGGAGCAAACCCAGAAATACTTGCATGCTTGCATGATGGAAAAATGAGCCATCTAACAAGTGTAAAGTGGCCAATAATACAGTTGACTAATGAAACAGTGGTCAGCAGACTAGTCGGCGTAGCAAAAAGTTACAAAATATGGTTAGGGACTTTAATCATTCGGCGTTTTAATTATTCGGCGAAATGAAAAGTGGCGAAAGGTTGTCGGCCAGATAAAAATCGGCTAATAATATTTCGATATTCTAACAGAGAACCCAATTTTACATTTGGCACTAGCTCCCACACTAGGATTACCTGTGTCGTGGAAGCTAAGCCAAACTAATAGATACACAAACAATATTACTACTATTAAAGACTACTTTAAACATACGAACACATACATCAAAAATAAGAGAAACTTACATAAACTTACATTCAAAACGACTACTAATATACATAATTAAAAACTAATATTATACACGAAGTGATGACAGTGTCGTATTGCGCTGCATGGTGTCACGTAACCTTCCGCGAAAACGTCGGTATACGACACCTTTCGGCCAAAAGTCTTCCTTCATTAAGATATCTTGGTGTTGAGTTGGGAACCGCACCACAAACGACTTGAAGTTAACATTATGACGCGACTCCAACATTTCCACTCTCAAGTTCCACTTCGTCTTTATTCTGATATACTCCACAATCTCCTCAACCTTCGTGGAGTAATGCAGACAGCCACCTATCGACGGACTGACCGTGCCAAGCCCAACTTAAGAACTCTGACACACCACGTTTTTTTCAGGCGCTGTCGACGTGCGTTTCGCTATCGCGCGTTGTCGACGCTGCTAAACTTGAAATAGACAGATTACTTGCGATTGCGTCGCTGCAAACTCACGAAAAACGCGCTACAGACGCGCGTGAGCAACTCATCTTGCAAAGTAAAACGCGTGTAGCACGCGCGCGAAGGAGCGTGTATCGCGCTACAGACGAGCGTGTCGGCAAATAACCGATTAAAACGCGCTGTATGTATGTGTTTGCAGCTAAAGAGACGCGCTGTGCCAGCGCGTCTGTATCGATGTAACTCCGCGCTACGAGCGCGTCGACAGCTCGCGAAATAGTCGTCGTCTGCATATTCGTACTACAATTTTGTGAACGTGTGAATAGGTTAATTGGTTGCTATAACATCGCGTTTGCAGCGCGTTATAGTTGCGTGCGACGCACGTCGACAGCGCCTGAAAAAAACGTGGTGTGTAAGAGCCTTAACTTCGCAATGTCGTATGATCCGTGCGGTTGTTATTTAGCTACGAGATTCTCCAATCTTATTAGATGAAAATCAATGGCGTACACGTGTTTGGAAATACGGTTCCCCTTGACCTTGAAAGTCTACCTTGGCATAACGCCAAAACAACTAGTCAGGCAAAAGGATAGTAATTGTTATCTATCCTTATGTAGTTAGTCGTAGAATTAGGGGACGTTTCATCCCGTTAGTGGATCGTATCTTGTAACATTTTGTAGGTTATCTCTTAGGTTGTAATAGTACTAGAGACTAGAGTGTGTGTTTGTTTGTTTGAAGCCGCGTTTTCATTAGGGGACAAATGTTGTGGGACATTTGTCATCCAATGTGTCAGACAGATGTCGCATTTATGCAGCATTGGCAGACATCACTCGACGTTTCTGTTACTTTTTCGTGACATGTCGTGCGATGTTTGGCAACGTCGCGCGATGATACCGGTCATTGTTGGCGACAGGTGTCGCGGGACATTTGTCCCTTAATGGATACGCGGCTAATGTATATCGCAATCATGCGGCATTGAGAGCCATTGCTCGACGTTTCTGCGACTTTTTCGTGACATGTCATGCGATGTCTGGCAACGTCGCGCGATGATGCCGATCATCGTTGGTGATATACATTTCTCATGGGATATTATTGTCCCCCAATGGATACGCAGCTAATGTATACATGTTACCTTAAAATTATTTCATATAAAAATCCTCGCTAATTCAATCATGTCAATCACACACTTCACAGTTAGATTTTTTTAGGCCATACAATATTCTGGGTTTTAAAAACCTTTTAATAAAACACACTGTGAGCCGTAGCTGTGTTTGTTTCGAACATGAATCGCAGAAACAGATATCTCGAAGCCTGTCGCCAGACATCGCTAACGACATGTGTCGCCAGACATTTGTTCCCTAATGAATACGCGGCTTAATGCAATCTAATGAGACATAATAACAGCTTTTTATACCCATAATTTCTGGCGGCTAGACTTCCCACGAAAATATTGCAGAAACAGATATCTGGAGACGTCAAAGCCTGTCACCAGACATAACTAGTGACGTGTCTTGCGTGATATTTGTTGCCTAATGAATACGCGGCTAAATGCATTCAAATTTTATACCCTTTTTTTTGTTAAAAGGCTACTAAAGCACCATATTGTACCAATTTTACTAATTTTAAGATTTTCTCTGTTGTTTAATTTATTTTTACTTGCTATCGCGAAACCGTTGTTTACTTAATTATGTTTTCATAGAAGTGAATAATATTATATTTTTACGAGAAATTCAGATTAATTTCAGTTTCTAATAACGAAACACCGAGGCAAACCCGTCGCCCCACACTAGTGCCACATAAACGACAGCTGATCTGCCATTTAGGCGCAGCCCATCACATTTTGTGCTGTATCATCGTCCCATATACAAGTTATCCGTACCGGATACCGGGTTCTACCCAGATATGTAATCCTGCTTGAGTAACGGCCGGGTTTCATGGGTAAAGGTCATCTAGTACTACAGATTTGGTTATGGTTTGAGCTGATTTAGCTCTTGTATGTTAAATTGTATTATAATGAGAAATGAGGAGCTCGTGGCTAAATAATTACAGCCGCATACACCGATCTTCCGGGTTAAGCCACGCTTGCCGAGGTTGGTCTGTGGATGGGTGACCATTTACCATAGCGAGTTTCCTCCGTGCCTCGGAAAGCACGTAAAGCCGTTGGTCCCGGCTGTCATTTGTAGATCTTTGACAGTCGTTACTGTTGTTCAGAAGCCAGAAAGTCTGACAACCAGTCTTACCAAGAGTATCGTATTACCCAGTTACTGGGTTGTGGAGGTCTGATAGGCAGTCGCTCCATGTAAAATACTGATATTCAGCTGCATCCGGTTCGACTGGAAGCCGACCCCAACATAGTTGGGAAAAGGCTAGGCAGATGACGATGTTAAATTGTATTATAATGTCTCCTGCCTCGTTGGTTTAGTGGTCGCAAGCGTGAGGCCCTGGGTTCGATTCCCAGGTCGGGCTATATGTTATTGGGTTTTTTCGTGTGGAATTTTTCGGTAGCAGTCTGGCTTGCGTTGTGGAATCAGGCCTTCTCCTTCTAAGAAGAGGCCCGTGACCAACAGTGGGACAACTGATTATGCTGTGTCTAGAATATTCTGTAATTATTGGATATCAAGACACCTTAGAAATATTAAATTTCAAGGTTTTCGAAATTTGTTGTCTACATTTTGCCGTGAGCAATTATGTTCTTCGAGATTTGCTATTGAAGTTTAGCTCAGATAGTTTAATTTATCATTCTTCTGAAATAGAATAAAGTAAAGCTCAGTAAAAGTACAACTTTAGCACACAAAAAAATGCAACTGCAATACATGCTATTACAAGTAAAAAAAAAGATTAGAAATACAAGAAAGGGTGCTAAAAAAGGGCTGGGTTTTTAATCGGACCAAAAAAAGGCATAATGCCGCTTAAAGGAGTCTGAAACCGTTCTGAAACAATCCTTTTTATCCTAGACACAATTTCCCATGAGATAAAACGCGATAAGGACAATTACACAGCACCTGCTATCTCTTCAAAGTGATTGAGAATGGGACCTACGGCTATTCTTTTCATAGTGATTTTTAGGGTACCGTATCCAAAGGGTAAAACGGGACCCTATTACTTAGACTCCGCTGTCCGTCCATCTGTCCGTCTGTCACCAGGCTGTATCTCATGAACCGTGATATTTAGACAGTTGAAATTTTCACAGATGATGTATTTCTGTTGCCGCTATAACAACAAATACTGAAAAACAGAATAAAATAAACATTTAAGGGGACCCTACCACCAAGCGTGCTGGGTTTTGTGAATCTTACAACACGCGACTATTTACAGAGTGGGATGAGGAAATTTTTATATATTCCATTCATTTTGACATCTTTTCTTGTCATTGCTTCGCGATTGTTTTCTGCGTTACGGATCGTAGGTTCGATTTCCGCAGGGAACAAATATTTGTATGGCCTACAGATAGCTGTTACGGGTTTGGGCATTTAAGCCTTTGAAGATTTGTGTCTGTAAACACACCCACGATATATGAGAAATAATAGACAGGGGCAAAGTTTAAAAAAAGCTAGCTCGTAACGGATAAACTTGACCCAAACTCAAAACTCATTTACTCAAAATAGACTGGAATTACTAAGTTCTTTTTGAACGTCGATGTTACAATAGACAGCCCACAAAAAAGCCCTCCCGTCACCGCGTCCTAGTGTTTACGCTGTGAAAAAGAAACGGCGCAACAAACTCCCCAGCAACACAATTCAGTCTGTCAATTGAATACATTAATTGAGTCTACACAAAGAAAATCATAACATTATTTTGCAATACGAAAATTATGCAAATAAAGGAAAACTAATCATCATTCAGCCAAAAGACGTCCACTGCTGGACATAGGCCTCCCCCAAAAGGGGGGGTTTGCTGAAATCGCCACGCTTGGCAGGCGGGTTGGCGATCGCAGTATGGTTGTTAAAGTACTCAGAGAACGCTGCTGCCAATCCTTTAAAGAAGGAAAACCAATAATAACCCAAAAATAAAGACATTTCCAGAGTCAAAATACAACACTTTGCACCTATCGCTCTATCCACTCGGCTATCCCCACAATAATAGACTCATACAGTTTAACGGCATTCATTCTGCAGGGGGATCGCACACCATTACAGTGAACGACTTGATTACCGCACTCATCTTCCACGTTACCTTGGGAATATTGAAACTGGTAAAGATTTTGAGGTGCACAAACTAATCTAGACTATTGCCATCTTTTTCATTCTAATAAAATTAGAAGGAGACATCAACTACGATAACTACTCTCTTCCAACATCTGTCTTCAATATGTGTGTGCATATGCCAACGAGTCACCATGTTTGTGTTTGATATTTAGTAAGTTTATTGCTCGACTAGTGCATAAGAGCCCGATGACGTAATCACCCTCCTCCAGGAGGCGAGTAAATCGACCAGCACACTACACAGCGTCCGCCGCCGTTCGGCTTACCTACCTCGCCAACGAGGCACGTCGCGATGTCCTACGGCCGTCGGTCATGATCCACTGAGCTCACCCACCGTAGAGCCGGTCGTCTCTTCAGACTCCGCAGTCACACCGATAATTCAGCCCTCATCAAGCTGTCTCCCCCCATCCCCCCGCCAGTAACAGCCTAAGCCGAGGTTTGAGTCCCACTACGGGTCGCCCTTAGTGCTGTTGTTGCAGGTAGTCATGATGTTAATGTAGTATAAGTAGTTAGCTTAGGTTAAGTATTTTACTTCCCCACCATTGGCTAGAGACACTTCAGGTCTTGCCAATAACTGCCCGGTTACGTAGAAAGGGGCCCCCAAGGACTATCTACAGCAGACCCATAGAACAAAAAAAAAAACTTGCATAATACTCTCAACCGTTCCTGTATGACAAGATGTATGAATATAGACGAAGCGAAAGGAGTATGTAAGGATTGTGGTAAGGATCGCGGTATGTCGCGTTCTGCAGTTTCTGCCTAACCCCATGAAAAAAGGCGTGAGTCACAGGTCAATAATTTCCATGGCAACGTTTATATTAACAATCAGACTTCCCCACAACTATGTAAAGTCGGGTTCATTAGTGCAGTCTCAGATCAACGAAATAATCATATGCGGCGACTTGCTCGGCTCTTTATACACTTACGCTTATATGCTGGGGATACATTAGCGGGCTACGGCGAATATTCGTGTTAACGCGATGAGTGTGGCCGAGTAAATCGTTGCAACGCGTAGTATTCGGGCGAAGACGATGTACTATCGGGGCACTGTTAATAAACTGGCGCGCTTTAAAGGGATTTGTCGCGACAATATTCGCTTGGGTGGCTACACCTACGTCGCTTCACTCTCGTCCCGACTTTGTTGCGGGGCAGACGTGCTACAGAGAACAACACAATCCGGCACGATGAATCTTCGCCCGCCTAATGTAGACAAGAACATCGCGTATGTCCGTACACGATGTTTTAGCGCGCCAACGTAACACAAATCTTCGCCCGCTAATGTAGCCCCAGCAATAGACATCTCAAATGCGCAAGCTAATGTCGACCGTAAGGTGGGACTGCACTTATGGTCCCGACCGTACCATTCAATGAATATTATTTTTGACACATCAACTGTCATGATTTATGTTGGTTACATTACGCAATTGCCGTGCTGTTCTCTCAATTGATTTTTACTACTTTCATGTAATTACAGAACAAAAATCTACAAACAATACAGTGAAACATTCACCAACATGTACTTGGTGCTAACGAGTGCACAATTCCGGGTATGTGCAAATTGGCCAACGTGTAGCACTGACATATTCTCAGATTTAATTGTGCGCTTCTGGGGTAGCGTCGGGTGCTGTCTGGAGGGCTCAGAGTTAGTTAAATATAATTTGCTGATTGTGATTCCTCATGGGCACAATTGGACGCTTCTCCGGAATCGTGCATCATAAATTTTTAAGACGAACACTAACGCGGCATCCTACGTGAGCGATCTAGAAGCGACGCAAAGCGGCGCGGTGCGACGCGAAAACAACAAACAGTCGATACCTATTGAAGAGGCCTACGTGACCAAACGCACGTGGAATGCGGTGCGGCGCGGCGCGAAGCGGAGCAAACGCGATCAATTGGCTTGATATTTTCACGCGAACTGGATGCGGTGCCGTACAGTGCTACTGAATGACGGCGGTGAGCGGCGGGCGGTTCGCGAGCTCGTAGGACAAATCCGCCGCTTCGCACCGCATCGCATTGAATTCGCGTGTCACTGCATCGGATCGCTTCGCAATTCGCGTCGCTTTGAACCACCTACGTAAGATGCCGCATTACCTATACAACATTGCATAATTATAATTACAGAAAACTAAGGGATAAGAATAAACTGGAGATTGAGATTACGTACGGCACAGCATTGCTGAGTAAGAGTTTTCTTTGCATGGCACAAAAAATCTTTAATAAATTACCAGATAACATTAAAAAATTAAATGTAACGCAATTTTAAAAATGTACGAATATGTTTTTGGTTCAAAAATGTTAGAGACAGCTTAATGAGGGCTGAATTATCGGTGTGACTGTGTTTGTGTACGGCATGCTGTTTGCTTTTGATTAGTTTAACATTAAACTGAAATTTGTATGTGCTTCTATCCTAGATAATAAGTATAAATCATCCCGTGTGGGGACGGGCTAGAATATAAAACTTCCTCACCGCACGCTGGGAACAGACGCATGTTGTAGGATTCAACAAAACCCAGCACGCGTAGTGGTAGGATCTATCCAGTCCGTCTTGCTAGCTACCACCCTCACATTAAAGTCCGGCGCCAAGCAGTTTACTGTGTTCCGTCGTGTGTATGTGAGAGCCAGAGGAGTATAGGGGAATCTCTCTATATCTCTATTAGTTGGATTCGTGTGCTCCATCTTAGACCCTGTCTGCGCTTATTATCAGGTGCGACTAGGATCATCCGCGACCAAGTTTTATACTTAAAAAAGAAAAGTTTTAACTGTAAGCGAACCAATATAAATAAGTAAAATTAGCTTAAGAATCAACTAGAATAGCCAATTAAGGACCTGATAAAAAACCACTAAAGTATTCTATTCAAAGTACGTTCTGTTGTTACGTCACTTTAAAAAGTCAGGCACGCTAATAACATAAATAAAATAGCCATGAAACGGCTATAAATGTCGTTCTTTGTATCTCTAACCAATGACATAGTACAAGTAAATAACAGAAAATAAACAAAGAATAATTATATGTGTAATCAGGAAGGTATTTAAAATTAATGAAAATAATAAGAAAACGTATTTAAGGCACACTTTTAAAATAATGTTTTTCACTACAAAATTGATGGTTCGCACTACATAAATAATATTTATCAAAAACCATTATTTTTTGAAGGCACCTAAGTATTCAACGAATAGTGGAGAGTGATCGACAAAGCGATTTTTTTCTGGCACTCACCGATCGCTGCTGCGGCACCGCTCGCTTCGCTCGCTTGGCTCGTGCAAAGAACGGTCACAGTTCTAACAACCTCACCTGCCTTTCAACTTTCTGTTTGTCATTTTTTCTAATTGATAACTTTAAAGCTAAAAATGTGTATGTGTGTAATGTGTTAAAATTACAGTGCAAACTATTAATCTCAAAGCTAAGCCTTTTTAAAGAGGGGTCTGTTATTTTGAAAGTTCATTATACATCCCGTTTATTAATACCACAAACTCCAATCATTTCCTCCATTTCGGTATTACACTTGTGTCTCGTTCCCGGTAAGAATTCGCGCCGCAAACCGCACGCAATCCGGATTCCTACGCCTCTCCGTATTTTGCGGTTTTCACAGAATGCACGGTGCAACTAGTGTGAAAATTTTCGTTGAGCTACCGGTGCGAAACAGTTAACGTTCAAGTTTGACTAGCACTTGACCAGTTTTTTGTAGGCGAATTTAAAGTGAGAAGAGATGTCTACGATATAATTTTGCTCAGAAATAATTTCACAACTTTTATTCTTCTTCTGTGTGCCCTTATTCCAAGTTACTTGTGGTCAGCGCAAATATTTTCTTCTTCCATTCTTCCTTGTTAGCCGTCCCGCTATTATTTATTTCCTTTTCATTCATAATAATTATCATCTCTCACACAATCCATCCATCTCTTTTTTGGTCTCCGTCTCCCTCTTTCCCTGCATTCATCAACATTATATTCATCACTGTCTTAGTTACATCATTTTCGTCCCTCCACACGTCCCAACAAATTCCGCAAACCTGGCAGATCACACGCCCATACCAAGATAATCGGTTCCCTTTCAACTTTTCACAACTTTTATGATTTCATTTATTTACTAAGAAATAAGTTTACCGCTTAAACATGCTTATACAACGTGTAACAAAAGATCGAAATAAAACTTTAAGGTCGAATGAGGTACCCTAAAAACAATCCTTGGGCATAGGTAGGAACCCCTAAGGCCGATCTCACACTACCACGCACTACGCTCCGGAGCGTGGGATGACGCGTCCACGCGCGCGGCTACGGAGGTGCAGATCTGCACCATCATGCGGTTTTAATCTGCATTTCCGCGTGGGGCCGATACGCAGGACGGTTTTCAATTCCAAAAAGAGAACCTGTGGACATTGAGTGCCTCTGTGGACACGTCTATTATTCGCAAAAATCTGCGCGTTACTGCAGATATCAGTGTGCCATACCTTGCGGGACGTCATGCGCTCCTGCGTGTGTAAGCGTGATCTTTGCGCGGTCTGCAACCACGCGCGTCGATGCGTTGTTAGTGTGTTGCACTATGCGTGTTTTATACAAGGTTAGTTTTAGTATATACTAAACCTGAAACTAGTTTGTTCAGAATCACTAGGAGAATCGATTGACATATTTTTTACACCACATTTTTTTTTTTTTTTTTTTTTTTCATAAATTTCAATTTTGTTTCAGTAGGTTTCTACCCATAACAGTTGACGGGAATAGACACCTTGAGGCTTGAAATGGTCCGCTCGGTCAGTTTCCGTGTATTAGACAACCCCTGCATAGCACAACTCAGGCATTTCACACTTTTTTAGCGAACTTAACGCGACATAAACTAAGGTGTAACTTGGAAATTTACTAAAAAAAACACATTCAGGCAGTTCTGATGAAAATCTTGTTGGGGTGTCTCGATTTTCGCATAAAGTAAAAATGACGTTGTATACAAACTGAAGTGCTTACAGTCAACGTTAAAAACGCAGCCCCGCGCACTGGAGCGTGGCACGTGATAGTGTGAGATCCGCCTAACAGTAGTTGTGTAAACCACAGCTTTAGTTTTCAACAAAACATTCAAACACATCCCTAACAATTGGTTGGAAATCTGAATTCTATTTAACGCGTTTGGGTTTAATAGGGTACAGATAGGATATTTAATTTTGCCTTTAGCGGTTTTGCATACTGCATCCAAACTAGCGATCTGGTTTTAATTTTAGAGTAATTTCATATTTGTACATTATGGATTCCCTTAAATTAAGACAATGCAATGGTTGATTGAAAATTGCTTCTACACAAGTAATGAATTTTTCGATAACAAACACAATCTTCTTATATATACTACTCAAAACAAAATAAGAGCCACTAGGTATTTAAGGTATACCATGAAAAATATAAAATTAACACATTGTTCAATTTATGTAAACTTAAAACAATGTTATTGTTTACCGTTTAGGCTAGTAACTGTTGAAATTAATGATTAATAAATGTGTTTATTTAACTTTTGATCAAAAATGACAATTCAGGATAAAAAGCACAAATAACAAAAAGTCACTAAAAACTAAAAAAAACTTCACTTTTCATTTCTTTTTCTCTTTTTTAATAACGGGTATGCCCTCCTCTTTTGGCTATGCACTCCTGTAGCCTGGAATGCATGCTCTCTATCAAATGCCTGACGTTTTCAGCTGGGATCTCTTCCCAGGCACTTTTCAAAGCGTCAATCAGTTGCTGCTGCTTGTAGACCTCTTGCGCACTCTCTCTAACCCTTCGTTTTAATTGGTCCCACATGTGCTCAATCGGATTTAAGTCCGGACTGTTTGCTGGCCACGGCAACACTTTAATGTGAGAGCCTTCCAGTACAGGCTGGGTCGCTTGAGCTGTGTGTGCACGGGCATTGTCTTGCATCAGAACGAACCCAGGACCCATTCGCTGTGCAAATGGAATCACATGAGGCCTGATGACTTCCTCCATGTAACGCTGAGCAGTTACGGAACCTTCATTTAAAATAGCGAGTTCAGTTTTGCCGTGTAAGCTTATTCCACCCCAAATCATTACATTGGGTCCACCGAAATGGTCAACTTCGTGAATGCAGGCTTCAGAAAATCGCTCGCTACGTTGCCTCCGTACTCTAATGCGCCGATCGTCATTAAAGAATTTTACTTTACACTCGTCGGTGAAAAGCACCATGCCCCACTCGTTTATGCCTCAATCTAAATATTGACGGGAGAAACTTAAACGATTTGCACGTTGAGCCCTGGACAAAGGAATTCGAACAACTCGACGTTTTGAAGTTTGCTGGTCTTCGTGCAATCGGTTACAGATCGTTTGGTCACTGACGCGAGTACCCGTTGTCAACCGTAGGCGATTTTGTAACTTACGAGCCGTCACTGTGCGTTCTCGACGGGCACTTAACCGGATGTACCGATCCTCGTGAACAGTTGTAATGCGAACTCTACCCGAACCAGGTCTTCTTGCAACGCTACCGGTCTCTTGAAAGTGATTCCAAGCATTTTGGATAGCTTTCCGAGAAAAACCCAGACGCAAAGCCACAGACCGCTGCGGATTTCCTTCTTGGATCATTGTAACGGTTCTGGTTGCAGTAATTGCGTCCATATGTCTTCGTACTTGTGGCATATTAACATAAGATGTTACTTAAACAAATTAACTAAACAAAGTTAAACGATTATTTCAGATTATCGTAAAGATAATCGAAACGAAACTTAAGGAAAAATCACAACAAAATAACAAGAAAATATCAAATTCATTTTTTTTTTAAATGATGTCCAGCATTTTGGTCTCAAGTACAAAATCAAGGAGGTTAAATATCGAAGAGTTTTTAACATCAATATTTTGTTACTTATTAATTACTTAACGTTCATTAAATTACACTGAAATGTGAAAATAACGAGTGGCTCTTATTTTGTTTTGAGTAGTATATAAAGAGACTGGTACTGACTGACATTTGATTCATCAACGCAGAGCCTAAACCACTAAAGCTGAAAATATGAAATTTGGACAGTAGGTTCCTTATGTGACGAAAACATCCACTAAGAAGGAATTTCTCGAAATTCAACCCCTAAGGGGGTGAAAAGGGTGATTAACGTTTGTATGCAAGTCCGTCATTTTTGAAGTAAGAAGCATGAAATTAAGTATTAAGGTTTCTGGTTAAGAGTACATGTACACGTGTTTGAGCGTTTTTGGAAATTCAACCCCTAAGGGGGTGAAATAAGTGTTGTAAGTTTGTATGATAAATCTGGTACTTTTGAAGTAAGAAGCATGAAATTTCACGCAAGCGAAGCTGCGGGCAACAGCTTGTTAATATATGTAAAGAATTGATCGTTGATTGTAAAAAGTGTTATAGTGTCCATCTTTATTATTATTATTTCATTATTAGTAATTCGATATGACATCGATTATTTTGACATTCCAGTTTAACATTATAATTTTTTGACATTTTCCTATTAAATCACAATACCATTCTATGATCATGTGACATTATAATACTTTTTATTTAACCTCAATTTAATAGAAATAATAAATGTAATCTAATTCTATAGATAAGTATGAAACTTTCGCATGCCTACTACAGGTGAGATGTCTGTGTACCTTCATAAACATAACATCTTTGTAAAACCATGTCTCTAGCGAATAAATGATTCTATTCTATTCTAAAGTAACGCTTGGTCGATTGATTTTCAGCTGTCGCTGAAAACCAGTGCTCTGGCTCTGTACGGTTTATTGTAGTTAACTCCGTACACGGATTTGTCGTGAAGGTTTTTTCCAGTTGAGTTAGTATAGAGAAACACTTTCCACTAAAATGCACAAGTTGAGTTTATTTAAGTTAAAGTAAGTTATTAGAGTGCGAGGCGATTATTTCTCTCAGTTGTTGTATTGTTGATAGCTACAGAGTTATAAGTTTACTATATTTTAATTCGTCGGTCATGTCATTTTATTATGCTAAATTATGACGCGCATTGTTGGCCTAAAGTAGGTTAACGAGTAAGCAGAAAAATGTGCTGCGATGAAACCGTACAGGCTCTGTCTCGCACGTGAGTCACAGCATTATGCTGAGCAATGGCCGTTTTACGCGGATGTGACTAAAGCACACTATTCACTACACGAGCCTCGCGCCGCACGCCGCGCCGTACTAATCCATGGACAAATCCGTCATCGCACACACATGCACGGATTTGTCCGGCGTGGCGCTAGCGTCTTCAGATGGCGAGCGCTGGGTGCGCGTGTTATTAGCTAGCCATATTCCCGCCGGATTTGCCCAACAAAAGTGCCTGACGGGCAGATCCGTGCGTGTATGGTGAGAACAGACACGGATATGCCCGCCGGATGCCTGACCGCTACCCGTGCTTAAAACGACCGGATCGGGTACGGGAAAGGCAGATCCGAGTACCAACCGTGCGTGTGTGCGTGGCGACGGATGTGCCCGCCGAATCGCCTCAGTTGCGCACTAATGCTTTGGTAGTGTACACGAAATCACGGATCCGATCTGAGTCGCGCTCGGCGGGCAAATCTGTACGTGTGTGGCGAAATCACGGATTGGATCCGAGATGCGCCCGTCGGTCAAATCCGTACGTGTATGGCTAGCTAGTGTAGGACTTAATATTTTTCCCAATTTTTGTTTTGTTTATACGTTCATTTTATTTTTGTGCGTCATGTTGACACGAGTAAACTATTTTTATTTCTTTCTTCGATTCCATTAAATAAATACACCTAAGCTTCTGACTTCCCTACATATTGTCATCCAGTCGCAATAGGAAACGGGTCACGCTCTCCCCTAATGACTTTCTCATTAAATGTTCTTAAGGACGCAATCATTCGTCCGTACCTACTGCTAATCTACACTAATTGTAGCCAGAGGGGATGGGTCGGCATTTTTTAGGAACACCCCTGTTTAGTACGAAGAGATTTTTTGATGGATCCTCTTTGAAGTGGTCTTAATTTGAAGTGATACTTTGATTTTTTTTCTTCGGGTTAATTAATTTGTGAAAGAATGTAGGGACTGTTTTAAGAGAGTGCTCTCTCGAGATTTTTGTTATAATATCGTTTCTTTTGGTCAGTTTTTTACTATGTTAGGGTCAGCGGCTAGTTTAACTACTCTACTCCCTAAGTCCGTCAACGAAGTAAGTCGCCCGTCCGAAAGTAGCCCAAAACGTAGGAGTGAACAAAACAAGTGTCAAGTTCAACTTTTCGGATGGGCAAAAACATATCGGTAGTAGGGACAACTGTCAAATCGTGTTGTCATTCATTCTTAGTTCCCCTTAGTAGCCCCAAAATAATCGTATGTCTGTAAGTGATAGGGAGTAGGATACGCTCGTAACTAAGGCCGAAACCATGGACTTCGTGCTTAGGGAGTAGACCCCTAGATGCGGCTGAATACCAGTATTTTCACAAGTTTTTTGCGATTTCTGATATTCCTAGTACTCCCACCTCAGTTGGTACGCAAGAGTCTTTTGATCCTTTATGGGAAATAGGATTGATTGGCATCAGAAAAATGTTTGATGAAAACTACCCTTTCTCTCGCTGACTGTACATTTTTTCAAAATCTGTGAATGCAGATAGAAATTATTCCAAAAGTTAGGGATGGTCTTCTAAGAACGTTTTCCTGCTAGCTACAATGGTTAAGGTAGCTGCCCTTCATGCCCCATCTCAAATTATCACCCTGTATAGGAGGTGGTAACCACTTACCATCTGGCATCAGGCCTAATTCTCCTAAATTAAATCTTGATAAATCACAACCGAACCAAGGCCAAACCGTTCATTCAGACAGTTCTCAATTTCAAAAGCTGTCGAATTGTTTGATGCAAAAAACAAAATCAATCAATTTGAAAGTTTTCGAAAACAAAAACTGACTGACGGTTGTGGTTCGATTGCGTTTGGCAACAATTATCGTATTCGGGGTTTTCCGGGACGGGGGCCTCGGAGACCGGGGTACTCAGGGAATAACCCATTTATTTTAGGAGAATTGGGCCCCTGGTGGGCCGTCGGAGAAACATTATCAAACATACAAAAGCTTTTTCTACACAGACAAAATCGCATTATAAAGGTAGTATACAAATAAATCAAAATGAGAATTAACTTAATTATCGCAAGCTATAAAATTAAGTTATTATAACAGAAATAATTTCATAAAATCGTCTCTATAATAACGAAGGCTAATATGTAATTAACAGCTGAAAAATCTATGGTAGGTGTCACAATTATATAGAAAGTGATAATATGACGGTATTATTTAATTGTAATGAATAGAGGTGGGACAAAATCGATAAAAATATCGACGAAAAGATTAAAGAATTTAGATTTAATATTGATTGGAATTTGTCTGCCTCGTTGCTGTAGTAGTTGAAAGTGCGTGAGGTTCTGGGTTCGATCCCCAGGTCAGACAAAGTTTGCGGAATTTGTTCGAAAGAGTTACCGCGGCCCTGAAACTCAAAGGGCATTAGGAGGAACACGGATGGGTTTTAGTCAGTAAGAGTCTGACACTCCCTTCCGCTCCCCCCAGAGCGGAAGAAATCATGTGATGATATTCCATCATTAAAAAAAAAAGTTTTATTGGGTTTTTTCGTGTGGAATTTCTCAATTGCAGCCCGGAGTTTGGATTTGTGCCCGGTTGATGGGAATAGGCTCGCCCCATATTATATGGGACTTAAACATAACTGTGAAATGGGAATATTCCAGTCTGTCCCCTGATCTCTCACCTTCGGGGGACAATCAGGAATAAAAAAATCGATCTGTTCCCCTATCACCAAGACGAACGGACAGATCGAACAAATTTTAATTACTTTTGGTCTGTCCCCTGCTGTTCTTTAGGGGGACAAATAGAAATAAAAAGTTTCGATCTGTCCCTCTCCCTGTTACCGACGAAGGGACAGATCGGAATATTCCATGATATGAGGGTGTACTATACATCTCTGCTCTCAATCCTCCGGGGATTACAGGCGTGATGTTTTACAATAAAAACATTAAAAAATTAAAATTTGATATTGATTGGAATTGTGCAAAAGTTTGTGATAATGTTTCTGCCAATTTATTCCTAACGTGTCGACCGATTTTGACATGCAGGGTTCGATGTTCGATAACAGCTCAGCTTTTGTTACTGCGGGGATTGGAGTTGTGCCCGAATAGCATTGGTTGGCTCCACGTTATAGAAAAACAACAACACTGGCTCACGTGATAAGCTACTCGCTGTGACACGACGCCTCAAATATTAAGCCGTTTAGTTTTCGTAGCCGAAGTGTTTTTGTGTTTGCAAACAGGATAACTTTGTTTGCTAACCGAATAGAGGGCGTGGCCTAACAGTTTTGTTAAGGTGTGTATGGACAGCGCGTACATTGGTACGCGTGGTCGGTTACGCGTACGCAGGAACGCTTAGTTCGTACAAGGCTTAAAACAGGCATTTCCATACTATTACCACAGTCTACCTATATCTTACTCCTTACAGTCGGTCAAAGTAGAACATTGTCGCAGAACAATCGTGCGGGGAGTTGCGGGGTGAAGGAGCCGAGGTTATGTCCCGAGTAGCCATACTGCATACCTGGGACATAACCTCCGCCCCTACATAATTTTGACATTTCATAGGACCTGTCAAATGTATGGGCGTTGACCCACTGTATGTAGTAAGTAGGTACACTGCTATTACTAAGCGTTCCTGTGTACGCGTAACCGACTACGCGTACACAGGAACGCGCAGTCCGTACACACCTTTAGCAAAACACGATAACATGTTTGCCGAGACGAATGGATAACATCCCCCGTGTTCGCCTGCGGGGAGGGGAAGTGACGCATTTTGTGTTCGCGCTCACTACAAGAAGACGCCATCAGTATTGCCAGGTCTCCCGATTTTCTGGAATATCTCCCGATTTTAGTAAATATCTCCTGATGTCCCGGATTCCCACTCAAAACTCCAGATTTTTTAAGAACACCATATCAAGTCAAATATCGAAAAAAAAGCGCTTAAATCTATCTATCCTTAGCTATGATCATGTGTTTACATTTTAGGTCATATTTGGTGTCATGAATTAGAAGCACTATTTTCTGAACTTGTAACTAAAGCACCGATGAAGAATTTTTGAAAAAACTTAAATAAATATAGGAGTTTTGCATCGAAATAAAAATTATCGAATTTTGGAATTTTAACACTTGCTTTAATGCTTGTTTCCCACGGTGCGTGATATCGCACATCGCGACGCACGAGCTCGCACCGACGCACCATGGGAAGAGACTCGTCCGTGGTAACGCCGACGCGTGCGGAGCGGTGCATGTATCCACATCACGCTCTCATATAATGTGGCTTTCCACGGTACGTGATTTTACGGATGATACCACGCACAGTTGGTGCGCGCTACCACGCACCGTTGGAAGCCAGCTTTAGACAGTCATCGGTGATACTTTAATTGGCCTGCGAATTAGTACGTTTCTGACTAACCTTGTAAATAAAGAATAATTTAAACTGAATATTTTCTAGAATATACTTTTAATCAAGTTCAAAATTTCCAAGTCCTGAAGGAGCATTTGGTAGGCTACAAAAATTCCTTTACATAATTTCATAAAAATGTTTGGCCAGCCAATAATATTTAAAATATTTAATGATACCTCTTTTACAAGATTAACACGGCTTGAGCCTTGCTTTAATTATATTTTTGCGCGAAAATCCTGTAATATTTTAATTAGGGACAAAAAGTAGAGATTTATTGCTCGAGTAATAAATTATACTCAGATATAACTCTCGTGATAAGGGAAACTGCTATTTTTATACGTGGATTAAAAAATATAACTTTGTAAAAGGCTAAATTCATCATGTGGCTTTGTCTAGATTATTATTTTATCAGCATAAGATAAGGTTCTAGAAAAACTGCAATTTTATTCTCTCGTGTCGGCAATAGCTATATGAGAATAGCTCATATCGTGATGAAAAGGATAGCCAGTAAGCAAGGTTGGTAGCGGGGCTGACTGCCCAGGGTACGCTGGACGTACTTAAGTATCACCGAGAACGAGATGACGTTGCCGAAGTAGCAATACATACATTACTATGGCTGCGTGTCCACCGCACGTCCGTCATCCGAGCGCCGTCATCTCGACCACCGAGATTGTGAGTAGTTCGGCGCTACCGCTAGAACTCCGCCGAGATCATGTCGAACCGAAATGCCGGCAATACAAAACGCGTCTGTACTTGTCCACGACATCCGAGATTGACGGCGCCGGTGCACGGATTTTTGTCTTATGTTGGGAACCGCCGAGATCGGTCGTGGAGGACACACGATCGCCGTCACGTCGCGTCGTTCCGAACTCGGTCCGAAATAATCTTGTTTCTCGGTGACTGCGGCGGTGATGGATAATCGCTCTTACTCCATTAGAATAGGATATATTTTTAGTAGCTAGAGATATGGTAACACAAGCTGATACATATAAAAATGTTTCCAACACATCTCGCCTTTAGTAAGCATGCGAAATCTTAGATAATCATTATTTTCACAAATTAAATCATGCAACAATTGTTTTATGAGTATGCTTTATACGTTAGCAGGTGTACAGAAACGGACATAGGGTACCTTTCATCCCGAAAAAAGTACTGTTCCCGAGGAAAACAACAATAATGTTCATAGATGGCGCCACGTGTCTTTCGAATCATGATTGAATTATATCCTAACTTAATATTATAAATGCGAAAGTAAGTTTTTGTGTTACCTTTTCACGCCTAAACCACTGAACCGATCATCCTGAAATTTTGCATATACGTTGTCAAGTGTACAGAAACGGACACAGGGTACCTTTCATCCCGAAAAAAAGTACTGTTCCCGAGGAAAACAACAATAACCTTCATATGTGGCGCAACGTGTCTTTGGAATCATGATTGAATTATATCCTAACTTAATATTATAAATGCGAAAGTAAGTTTGTTTGTTTGTTACCTTTTCACGCCTAAAGCACTGAACCGATCATCCTGAAATTTTGCATATACGTTGGCAGGTGTTCAGAAACGGACACAGGGTCCATTCATCCCGAAAAAAAGTACTGTTCTCGAGGAAAACAACAATCCTTTTCACTCCCCTTTCTTTTTTTTTTTAAAATGTTGCCCGTCACTAAGATTTTTCTTGTATCGTGGGTGCGTTTACAGAAACAAATCTCACAGACACAAACGCCCAGATCCGAAACAACCATCTGTAGGCCATACAATTTTTTGTTCCGTGTGGGAATCGAACCCACGACCCGTACGCAGAAGCCAATCGCTTAGCCACTGCACCAAACGTGTCGTCAAACAATAACGTTCTTATGATAATAGATGGCGCCGCGTGTCTTTCGAACCATGATTGAATTACGCTATAATAGAAACTTTAGTAGTGTGTTAAGAGTTGATTGTCAAATTATAAATTAACGCGAGCAAAGTCGCGGGCAAGAGCTAGTTTTATGATAAATGCTTTATAAACGCCATCTCCTGGTTGAAAAATTACGTAGATGACCTCACGATGATACGATTAAATAAATAAGTATCATAAATTGTGTCGTATGAATGTTATAGTAATGGTATGTCGCAGTAATCTGAAGCTTAAAATCAGCTATAAATTTTCTTGCCCAAGAACTTTCTATTCTGGTGTGAAAATACTAAGATTACCAACTAAAGCAACTTCTATTTTACGCCAACGCCAATGGATTATAAAAACTTGGAACTTTCTGAGTTTTCTTTCACCTAGATCTAGGTGTTATCCGAAGAAAACTGTTCTATCAAAATTTCAGTAAAATAATACTATGAAAATATCGTGTCAAAAACTTTCTGACGTAATTTTTCAGCTGATGGGCAAATAAAAGAAATATTATTATAAAAGCGAAATATCGTTTATATACTTGGGTGCAAATAAATCGAGCCACTTCAATTTTTCACGTATGTATAATTGTTATTATTTTTGATATTATGGAACAGATCAATTCTAAACACATCGCCTAAAAGGTTATTTGATAACCTTTACAACGAGGGCAGTTTTTTGTATTTTGAATTTAATTCATGAAACCAAAACTAATAACCAGGACACGTGAAACAAGGAATGGCTCGATTTCTTTTCTCCCAAGTGTAGTTTGCGAATATAATGACAAATTGACGGAGCGGCAAAATGCATGCATTTTGAATGAAACTTTGAAGTTTTTATAAATTTTGTACGTGAAAGGTTCATCTTTCAGTCGAAATACGTCCACTGCTGGACATCGGCCTCCCTAAAAAGGGGGGGGGGGGGGGGGGTTGCCATCATCGCCACGCTTGGCTGGCGCGTTGGCGATCGCAGTATGGTTGTTAAAGTACTCAGAGAACGCTGCTGCCCATCCTCTAGTGAATCCCTTAGTCGCCTTTTACGATACGGAAGAGATGGGGTAGTGCTATTCTTTATGTCCGGCACCACACACACGGACGTGAAAGGTTGCATTGATTGATTGAAAAATATATTGCTTGTAATCCCTACCAATATTGTAATGCGAAAGTAACTTCGTCTGTCTGTCTGTTACGCTTTCATGCTTAAACCGCTGAACTGATTTTGATGATATTTGGTACAAATATAGATTAGACTTTAAGAAGAACAAAGGTTACCTTTTCTTGCGAAAAACACGGAATACGCGATAAACGACATCCACGCAGGTGATCTCTAGTTTTATATAATAGTAAAGTAATCAGCTCAGTACTGTCCCACTGTTGGGCACCAGCCTCTTCTCAGAATGAGAAGAGTTAAAGGTTTAGTATGCCACCCTGGTGTGGTCTTGCTTGGCGGACTATACACACCATTTTTATTTTACATAAACTTTGCCCCACTCTAGGATTTCTCCTGTATCGTGGGTGCGTTTACGGACACAAATCTCACATACACAAACATCCAGACACGAAACAACTATCTGTTGGTCATACAAATTTTTGTTCCGTGCGGGAATCGAAGCCACTATCCGTAACGCAGAAGTCAATCGCTCAGCCACTGCACCAAACGTGTCGTCGAAGAACCGTTTGGAGCCCTCTCAGGTGTGCAGATGTGTTTATTCGCCGTTAACGCAAGTGATAATTAAACTACGATTCACATATGAATTTGAAAAATCAGAGGTGTCGAACTTGGACCCTTGTGCACGGAAGACAAGCGTTTAACCGTTAGCCTATCACAGTTTTTATTTAAAGGCAATTTTATATAAAGCGTATAAGACTGCCTCGTTGATCTACTGGGCGCAAGCGTGACTGCTGGTCGTGGCCGGGAGCGAGAGTGCGTGGGAAGCCGTCCTCCTTCTGCGAGGAGGTGATAGTGACCTAGGAGGGAGCGGAGAGATAGAGAGAGGCAGCTGTCACTCTCCCTTCCCGCGCCAGACGCACCGGGCGCTGGAGCGCGGCGCAGCGGCGCTACGACGCGACGTAAACACACTCGCTAACGAGATAGCTGACTAAATGGGGTAGCAAACTGTGCGGGGCCGTGCGGCGGGCCACATGGCGAGTTCCCCGCGCCCCGTCCCGTAGCTTGTTGCCCCCGCGCATAGGGTGAAATGCTTTTGAGGAAAAATGAAAATTTTATAAAAAAAAAGTTTGTTATTTTTCATTAATTTTACGTTCTATAAATGAAACCAAACCACTGGTTTCAAGAATAACGGTGTTTACCCTTACAGCTTGTATAAAAAAATGAAAGCTGCAAGCCCATATTTTATAGTTGAGGTTATCTAAATAACTTAAATATACACTTATTTTTAGATCTGTCTACTTAGAATTAGGATTTACGAATTACAAGCTAAATCTCTCACCATAATCAGATTACAAACTTTTACCAATATTCAAGATGAGATTACAAAAAAAAGTAGTCACGCTAAAAACTCGATATTCAGAATTATCGACTTTTCCCACCCCTATTCTTTGAAATCACGTAATTATCCTCGCCTTTGGAATCGTGTAATAAGGGATCGCATCATTATTCCAATCTGTTCCATCAAGTTGATCTGATAAATATGTTGAAGAATATATTCCAGAAATTGGAAAATCCAAAAAGGCCTTTACTTGGTCCAAATGTTAAGGCATTACAGTTTTGGGGGCTGCTACTACCCAAAAATGTCTGGATGAAATATTTTTATATAATCATGCATATATTGGTTACCATTTTTACGGCCACAGAGTACATCGATGTGTGGTACGTGAAATCAGATATGAATTTACTCCTAAACAATCTAAAGATTACAATGCTGGCCACCGTAAGTGTATGTAAAGTAACAACATTTCTGTGCTGGCAAAAATATTGGAAGAGCATCATAGAATATGTGACGAAAGCTGATTTATACCAACGAGCGACAACCGACCAGAAAAAAATACAGCTCCTGAACACTTTTACGAAATATTGCAGAAAAATAACTTATCTATATTGGTCATTGATGTATACGACGGTTATTATAGTCATGGTACAGCCGATCTTTAAATATATATCCTCAGAGACTTACAGAGCGAACGTAAAAAATGGAACAGATACCTATCTACAAGTCGTCAGCTCGTGGGTTCCATTCGATAAGAATACTATAGTCGGTTATTTAGCAGCTTCTATATATCAAAGCTATGCGGCTATATATGGAGGAGGATGGATCACATCATTTGATACAAATGCTATGGTGATCATGGTGTTTTTTAGAGCTGAATTGGAATTATTGAAGATTGATTCTACAGGTATATTTGGGAAGGAATCGAAGGTAGTTGAGCATGAAGTTGCTATGAGGAGGTTGAAGGATTGTCATAGAAGACATGTGGAGTTGGTCAAGTAAGTACTTTTATTTTTTATAGGTCTTTGAGGATCCTGGACTGCTGAGCATGAAGTCCTGAGTAAGATTTTCAAGCCAGGCAAAGTTTTATTGGGTTTTTCCGTGAGAAATTTCTCAATAGTAGCCCGGAGTCTGGATTGATGGCAATAGGCTCGTCCCGTATTAAATGGGACTTAACACTAGAGTGCACGCGCTCGTAAATACTCCTTGAGCGCACGCGCGGGCTACAGGCGTAGCCCACTTACAATTCAATTAATTCTCCAAATAAGACAAAAAATGAATAAAACACAGTCTATAATTACTATATATCTTTATTTTTACCACAATGGCTCATACAATCAGCAAAATTTAGCTTTTTTATTATAATTAGAAACATAAACAAAAACTTCTTAAAAATTTACTATGTTTGGAAGGTTTGCGATCTGTCGGGCTTATTTTCATTTAGGAACGTTATTTTTATCATGAAATTGTTTTTTAAGTATCTAACTGAACCAATAATCAAAATAATCGGTAATAAATCACTCTGTTGGTAGACATTCAGGTCACACGACTGCCTGATGTTCGGTACAAATGCGCTATAGCTTACTGCGGTCGCTCGCCCTGCTGCAAAAAGAACACCAACCAACTCCTCCACGAATAGGCATATTATGTTTTGGGGTTTGTTGTGCCAGTCCTAGAAGTAGTCTGATTTCATTTTTATATTTCTGGATATATTTTGATGGGATATACGACGGTCATTAGAAGTTTTTGCAAAATCGAATCCCACTTCTTCTATTTGCGTCTTGCTTCACCTATTGGGTCTACTAGACGGACTAAAATGTTGTGAGATCTGGTTCTTGAAGTGGGCGGTGGAAACTTACTCCATTTTGTACCATTTTATAATGGTCAATGGACTGGTAGGAAGCAAAAGTCAACAAAGGAACGTCTTCATTTTCGTTCTCGTCCCATTCGCCATCTTGCTCCTTATGAGAATGTTGCGGAGATCTAAGCGGGCCACTTTGTTCCGCGAATCCACCTTCTTTCTCACTTTCACTCAAAATGTCGTCGTCTTCGTCATCTTCAAGCTGCCATCTTTGTACTTGTTTGCACAAATCGTTCAAGTTATCCGACGTCTAAAAAATTACCAAAACATAATTAAGCTCCATCAAAAATCGATAAATACAAACAACAAATACTTAAAAAAGTAATACACAGTGCGTTTTATAGTAATACTACAGCCAATGTATCATATTTACCTCAATTTCACCAACGGTACAGTAAAAAATTTACTTCCTCCAACGCTCGCGCGGGCTACAGGTGTAGCCCACCAACTTCAAGGAAGATTTGTGAAGATGTCCGTGTGCCGTAGGAGCCGGCACGCTACTGGCGGGAGCGGGTGCTAGTACTTGAGGAATACACTAGACGATTGCACTGTAGTACGCCAAGTTAAGAAAATATACGACAATATTACACGCTGGGTTGCATATGTAGCCCGCGCGTGCGCTCTAGTGTTAAATATAACGGCAATATGAGGGTGTACTACTACAAGGTTAGTCGGAAGGGGGATACTAATCTACGGGCCACTTAAAGTATCAATGGTGACCGTTTTAAAGCAAGTCATCCCTGCTTTAGTTCCGAATTTAGAAAATGAAGCTTCTAATTTGTGACCCCAAATATGACCTAAAAATTTAAACACAGCTGATCATAGTTAAGGACAGATAGATTTAATCGTATTTTTTATGAAATCTTTGAACGCTGTTTCTCTTAAACTATTGACTTTTGAAAAGTTGTACAACAAAAGTTATTCATTATTATGTGTACTTTAACACCCTTTCTGACTAACTTTGTCTACACCTCTGTCCAATCTTTTGGGGAATAAAGCCGTGTGTCATGTTATATTTAGATCATGGATGGTCTGAGTTCCAGCTCGAACCTTTGACTTTTCTAATTTGATTATCACTTGTGTTAACAGTGAAGGAAACCTGTACAACTGTCTATGTGTAATCCGCCAACTGGCATCAGGCCAGCGTGAAGGGCGAAGGCCTAAATCCTTCTTATTCTGGGAAGAGGCCGATGCCCAGCAGTAGTACAGCAATGGGTTGATAATGCTATATTATGCGCCAATCGTGTCGATAAAAATTAGGTCACGATCCACCGAGCTCTCCCGTCGTAGAGCCGGTCGTCTCTTCAGACTCCGCAGTCACCCCGATAATTCAGCCCTCATCAAGCTGTCTCCCCCCCCCTATGTCCACGCCAGCAGCAACGCCCTAAGCCGAGGTCCGAGTCCCACTAGGGGTCGCCCTTAGTGCTGTTGTTGCAGGTAGTCATGATGTTAGTGTAGTACAAGTAGTTAGCTTAGGTTAAGTATTTTACTTCCCCCCATTGGCTGGAGACCCTTCAGGTCTCGCCAATAACTGCCCGGTTACGTAGAAACCGTCCCCTAGGACGACCTACTGCAGTCCAATAGAAAAAAAAAAAAAAAAAAAAACGATAAAAATTAGACTGTTTACTCTCTAACACTAAAGGCGCGATTCCATTAGGCAAGTTACTTGTATGCAAGTTGCAAATTGCATACAACTTGAACAAACCTGCATACAAGCTACAACTTGTATGAGGTACCTAGTTTGAACTTGTTCATTTTTTATTCAAGTGTCGTGCAAATTGAATGCGCAAACGTTAGTTGCACTTTTCAAATTGCGAACAAGTGATTGACACCCATGATGTCCAACTCAATCGTTGAACATCTTTACTTGTATGCAAGTAAAACCTGCATGCAATTTGCACACTCTCGAAAACATGTTTCCAATGTAAGCAACTTGTAAGCAAATGTGACGTCATACTTGCATGCAAGACTTGCCTAATGGAATTGCGCCTTTTAGTCAGAAAATGGTGCCGGTGACTGAGAAATTGTGTGGAAATCGGTCATCATGGTATAGGCACGTGATGCGGAGGAATAAGGAACATGTTGTGAGGAAAGTTTTGAGTATGAATGTGGATGGTTATAAGAGTAGAGGAAGACCGAAGAAACGATGGGTGGATAGTGTAAAAGATATGACTAGAAATAGAGTGACTACTGAGATGATGGCTAATAGAGATGTATGGAAGAAAACACAAGCTGCGCCGACCTTAAATAAGTTGGGATTAGTACAGGAGGATGATGACTCTGTAACTCCAAATACATAATAAAGCTCGCATAAGGAAGCCTAAAGTGTCCGAAGATAAAATTGTTTCTCCACGTACTTAAACGTGTGTTCAAAATTTAAATTAACCTTTGCAAAGTCAATCTAACTTGTACAGTTAAATCTAAACGATAAATTCTTGTAACTTTGTTTACGGGTTTACGTATTAACATGGAGTTAAGATTACTTGGAATGCGTGGGTTTACGAAGTTCAAAGAGGCAATACGAGATGGGAGATTAGATAATTTGTACTGATTTCGTATTGATAAAAAGTTTTTTAGAAGACAAATACGAATTGCGTATCACATTCGGGTTTTCAATAGCTCTCATTCTGACAATACAAGAATAAGTATTCATTGCGTGGTATATCGGGTGTAAAAAGACCCTTAATGATAACGAAAACCACGTATTCTACCCATCATTGGGATCATTTTTTTCTTGCAGACCATACCTGGGGAATCATTGGTTCTGGAGATATTGAAGGTCAAAGTGTACATTTTTTTTTTAGTTTTTTCCAATAACTAATTCTAAGTGATATTATTAAACTTTCTTCCAAACAAACATTATCAAAATTTTAAATTTTTCCTAACAAATTACGCATTTGAAGTTACAAAAACAGAATAAATATCAAACGCACACGACCGTCTTGGCTCAGCTGTGTAGCTACACACAGGCACAATTGGTTACGTGCATTACATTGCTCGCTACAAAAAACAGCGTTTTTTATGCCTAAAAATAAAAGTCGTTTCCCAGCAATTATTTTTGGTCAAAGTAATTTAGTTTGATGTACAGAGTGCGTAGATTTCGGCTATGTGATGGGTCTTTTTACGCCCTGTATAGTTGTGGAGAATTCGGATTATTAGTAATGCGTTGCTATGGAAATTGTTGACCTGTCATAATCAAAGCCATAGCGATTACGAGTGTTTTGCGCATTAGGATGCAGATTTAAAAATGCAATTTATGGAGGTTTCAAGCGACTTTTAATCCGGTGATTATTTTGAAGCGTTCCATTTAATGCACCAATTTGAATCGTACCAATAGTCTATTACTATTAATACTCTAACACTGATACTACGAGAACAATAATCTAAACCAAAGAAGCAGCGTTAAAGCATTTCTAAGAGACTAATTAGTGTCGGTGTTAGAGTGGTCTGCAGATAGTCCGGATTTGAATCAAATCTACATGGTGGTACATTGTAAATAAAACATTGTCCAATAAACATATCACTAATATCGTACTACTACTACTGCTAGTATCATACTACAGCAACTTAAAGACGCATTTGTAGAAGCTTCGAGAAATATTCCCTGGAAATGTATGAAACATTGATAGAATCAATGCCACGTCGTTGTAGAGCTTTAATCGACAGCAGAGGTTTCCCAATCAAACATTAATTGTTTATTATAAAACGTTTTTACCATTTAACTTCATTATTTGTTGTTTCGTTACCTTAGTTCATATTTATGCTAATGTTTTTTTTCTGTTTCTAATTAGTTGTCCACCTTAGTACGTTGTGCTGCTTCATTTTATTTTATAAAGTATACCAGTTTTTACATAAACGGTTGTATGATATTTCCAAAACTGACATAATAATATTTGATGATGTGGATACATTATAGATAAATAGGTATAAGCCCTCTATGATACGTAAAACAATAATTATCAAGTTAAATAGTACTAAAAAAAAATGTCACACTTGGTGTTTCTAATTATATGTCCACCACTGTATACATTTTTTTATGGCTTTACCATAATTATAGATACATTGTGTAAAATACCTAATCTTTTTATACATTTGATTTACCCTCAAAACTTCTTTTAATTTTCGCGATTACTGTAAGGTTTGCTATTAGAGAACTCAATTCTGAGTTAAGCTCGCCTATGAACATCAAATTTCCATTTTGTAAATATTCTTAATCGTGTTACATGTACGATAAAGAATAAACATTTTATCTTTTCAGGTTCGCTCGTCTGTTCGACTCATGTCTATCTCCAATAATGTTATTATACATGTTTGTATGCTCAGTAATGCTTTGTGTTACTGCTTATCAAATAACTGTGAGTATATTTCTACCTAATACGACGGTTCGCTTGAGTAAAGCCGAGAATTTGTCATGTACTGAATGAAGGATTTGATAATTCAATTGGTGGAAAACATCTATACATATTGTGAGCGTACCCCGAATGATAGCTAATAAAATAACAGAATTTATTAATAGGATTAATAGCTTTTTAGCTTTCTGGGGCGTTATTTATTAAAAACAGGATGGTACATAAGAACTGAATCCTTTATTACGATCAGTTATCATTCCTATGAAGGAATAACAAACAAAGTCATAATTCAAATCTTTAAACAGAGCAAAACAAATATTATAACAATTGTGAACGTTCGTCCGACCCAAAGGTCGCAGCGAAAGTGAGGGACGAGTACCGCACCGTATACTCTTTCATAGACAGTTTTGACAGGCCGTGAAGTAAATATGTGCGACTACCCACATGACATCATTAAATCTCGAATAATATGTAAGATATTATGTTATAATAAAATGGTAATCAAGCAAAAACTGTACTAGAAATAATATTCATAAAAAGGCTACGTGTACAAGGGCCCAATTCTCCTAAAATAAATTGTTGCCAAACGCAATCGAACCACAACCGTCAGTCAGTTTTTGTTTTCGAAAACTTTCAAAATTATTGATTTTGTTTTTTGTGTCAAACAATTCGACAGCTTTTGAAATTGAAAACTATCTGAATGAACGGTTCAGCCTTGGTTCGGTTGTGATTTATCAAGATTTATTTGAGGAGAATTGGGCCCCTGGAAACGATACTGATACCGAAACTGTTTTTAGAATTTCTGTCTGTTCGTATGTTTGAGCCTCACGCCAATACTACTAAACAGATTGCGTTGAAATTTGGCAAAAATGTCGGCTAAAGAGCGGGTCAGATTATAGGGTAGGTACCAATTAACACGGTATTGAGTGTGGCTGGTGAGTGGTAACCTTATTGGAAAAAATAAATGTGTTTAGATTAAAAAAATGGAGTACATATACATTGTTTAGTTGTTGCGATACGATGTTGTTTTCCAACTTCCATGCGGACGAAGTTGCGGTAAGTTGCGTCCTGAGTGACGGCGCACCGCGCAGACTGAATGAACGGTGCATTAAACGAATGTTTGAAACGTTTGAATTTTGATATCGACATTGTTAAAACCAAAGTAAAATAAACGTAACACTAAAGACATGCGTACGCATCAACTTTTCCGCGTGCACTAAGGACAGGTATCAACGGTAAAACCACGGTAAAGCCGCTCCGCAATCCGCAATACGCCCGTGCGCCGTCACTCAGGACGCACACTAACAGCTAGTAAAAAGTAAACATACAAGCACATCATCGCTTTAGATGATTTTTTAAATTAATTGTGTCGCATATTTCACTGTAGTATTATGGTGTAGGTCAATAAATAAGTCGGATCGATCACTCTGATGAATGTAGTCGAACGGTGCGAACGTGCGAGAAGCTGATACTGTGATTTTATATTCCCCACATAAATAAATTTTAATGGTGTTCTTACAGATTGAAACAAATCCTATGCAAAGATTTTTGACTACCGAATACTTGGTCTTTGGCGTCGCACAGCTGTTCATATATTGCTGGCATAGCAACGACGTTTTGTTTGCAGTAAGTATATAAAAAACCAACGCGAGAGACTAACCTCCGGTTTCTGAATTAAGAATTCAGGATAAGCAAAATACTTCAGTAATATTTGGGTATGGAGTTGTCAAAAAAATGCTTTAAAATCCGTAATTTTTTTGACAACTCCGTACTCAAATGTGATAGAAGTCCTTTTCAGGCAGGGCACTGAAATAGCACTCAAATACTATTTTCAAACTTTATATTAGATTTAACACCGTATTCGTTAACTAATACAAGACGACTGAGCGCCGAAACAGTTTGTACCACAGTTTTATTAACTCTACAACCTACCCACAATTATTAATTTGTCTATACAATTTCATAACAAAATTATACTAATTATTTATGAAATAACTTAAACAATACAGTATTATTCAATAGAACAATATAAAAATACAAACAAACTAAATAATCCATATCGAACTTATAAAACACAATAAATCATTATCCTGTTTAACTTGTAATTTAATTTGACTAATTGACAATCTCATAGCAAGAAATAAACTAATTTAAAACAATACATTCACATACTATTATTAATCACTTAATTCATACATTATTTAATAAAAGCTAACATTCGCCCATCCTGACAATAAAATCGCGTCCTCGCGATTATACATTTTTAATTATATGTCACGTAACTGTATTATTTACATATACCTACTTTTTCCATCTCATTACACATAAAACACTGCAATACATTTTTGGACCATTATTATTTTTCCTTTGCTTTCCCAATACCAAAACAAATACTCATTTTCCAATACAATAATACATTGACCATTTAAATTATCCTTAAACATAATCAAGACTGACTGTGCTACCTTACTGCCTTACATATACTTTTTCTATCTTATTACACACAATACACACAATACTTAACACTGCAATACATTTTTGGACCATTATTATTTTTCCTTTGCTTTCCCAATACCAAATCAAATACTCATTTTCCAATACAATACATTAACCATTTACATTATCCTTAAACATTACTATATTGGCTTAACCAATCAAGACTAACTATGCTACCTTACTGCCTTACTACCATACTACCATACTACCATACTATTCATATTAATCGACTTTTACTTTATTAGCCAGATGTATTTCTTTCTAACACAAACAATTTATAGATATACTTTTTACGTAATGAACCTTAAATCGATAAAATCAAAAATCATTACCATAATATTAAAACGAACTATTTGCCAGTACTTGTTCAATCATCACTTTCAACTGAAGAAGACTCTGACTCAAGTGCTTGGTACGTAAGCCACGGATGTATTTTATCTACAGGGTACACACCCGTATAGCTAGTTCTACCTTTCTTTCGAGTGACCGGTGTATCTTCGATTTCATACCTATCGTTTTTCAACACTTTACTGATCCTATAAGGACCGAAACATTTCGGAACCAGTTTTTTACTACCTTTTTGTGCGACATCTCTTTCTACCCTTATTAATTGCCCTAAACCGAATTTCCGTGGCGAACCGCGCTTACTATCGAATCGCTCCTTTTGAGCTTTTTGATTTTTATTTATCTTCTCAGCGGCTTCCGATCTTACTAAATCTAGATCTATAGATGCACCGTTTGAACATTGTGCCGGACTGTTTTGCGCAACGCTAACATCTGAACTAACAGTCTGGTCAATGCTAACTGAAGTATCGTACCCCTCTGTATTATCAACTACACCTAAACTTTTTTCCGTCGTAAGTTCTTCACAATCTAAATTCGTGGACAATTTAAGATTACTCTCTGCAACACCAGTCAATCTAATACCGAACAATAGTTCTGCTGGCGTTTTTCCAGTAGCCTTATTGATGGTGTTATTGAGTCCCCATTGTATGTTCATAAGTGCCTGATCCCATAACTTTTCGTCATTTCCGTGTACTGTAGCCGTTAGTGCATCGAGGATGGTGCGATTGTAACGCTCGACCTGTCCATTAGCTCTCGGTGTAGCTACAGAGTTTAATACATGTTTTACGCCTTTTCCTATTAAAAACTCTTTAAAATTGGAACTAGTGAACGTACTTCCCCTATCCGTGATTAATCTATCCGGAACACCAAATAATGCGAAGTAGTCTGTAAATACTGTTATCGTGGTATTACTTTTAGTGTTTTTAACAGGTTTTATTACAATGAATTTAGTAAAGGCATCGATTATTGCTAAAACATATTTGTTTTTCTTTTTACTTTCATTGAAAGGTCCCAAGTGATCGGCGTGCAGAGTGTGAAACGGCTTTGGTATTTTTTCTATAGGGTGTAAAAAACCCGAACGCTTTCCACTTGGAACCTTTCCATGCGCGCATTGTAAGCACGATTGGCAATACTTTTTCACAAATTTATTAATTTTTGGGAACCAATAATCGGCCTTAACTTTATCAAGCGTCTTTTCATATGAAAAATGACCAATTTGGTCATGGCATGATTGAAGAATTTGCCATCTTACACCTCGCGGTACCAACCATCTGAGTCCATCATTAGTTTTTTTGTAAATTAGTCCACGTTTTAAACAATAATTTTCTTTTATTTGCACTACTACATCAGACTCACTATCCTCTAGAACCCTTTTTATTCTTTGAGCTTCATCATCACCCATTTGGACTGTCATAAGCCAGTCCGTTGTTATATGCATTATTGACGTAACGCCAAGCTCTTTAGTACAGAGTCCTCTATCATCGACTGGGTTCCGACTAAGCGCATCAACATGGCTCATGGCTGTCCCTGGCTTATATTTAATTTCAAAATCAAATTCCTGAATAAAACTCCACCACCGAGCAACACGTGGTATCATATCTCTTTTTGTCAAAGTTGCACGCAATGAATTGCAATCTGTAATTACTGTAAATTTAATGCCAACTAAATATGATCTAAATTTTATAAGAGAACTGACTACTGCTAGGGTTTCTAGCTCATATGAAGAAAAATGTTGCTCGTCTGGTGAAGTCTGTTTACTGTAATAAGCTACTGGTTTCATATTATCGTCTCCTTGTTTTTGCATTAGTATACTACCTATTCCAAATTTACTGGCGTCTGTATGAAGTTCTGTATACACTTTAGGATCATACAGTGCTAAAATTGGACGTGAAACAAGTTTTCTTTTAAGATCGCAAAAAGCTTTTTCTTGTTCCGCCCCCCATGACCACGCGATATCATTTTTTAATAGTTTCGACAATGGTTTAGCTATAGAAGCAAAATTTTCAATAAAACGTCGAAAGAAGCTAGCTAATCCCAGAAATTGTCTAATATTATGCACATTCTTAGGTTGAGGAAATTTTTCAACAGCATCTATCTTGCCTTGTCCTGGTCTAATTCCTTGAGCTGAAACCTCAAATCCCAAAAAGTCTATTTTATCGCAAAAGAACCTGCACTTAGACAATTTCAGGGTCAGCCCAGCTGTCCCTACCCTATCTAAAACCTCTTTCAGTTTTTGCAACCCATCCTCAAAAGAAACAGAGGGTAATAAAACATCATCCATATATAGGACTACCTGGTTAAATCTTAGCGTATCCAATACTTTATTAATGGTTCGTTGAAAGACAGCTGGAGCATTTGTTAGACCAAACGGCATCCTATTGAATTCAAATTGACCGTCAGGTGTAACAAATGCAGTCTTCTGTTTAGCGTCTTCTTCTAATTCAATTTGGTAATAGCCTGACGCTAAGTCTAATGTAGTGAATAAGTTATATCCTCCCAACCTATCCATCTGGTCTTCAATCCGAGGTAATGGATAGTGTTGTTTAATAGTTTTTCTATTTAACGCTCTATAATCAATGCATAAACGCTGTTCGCCCGACTTTTTACGCACCAAGATTATTGGGCTCGCAAACGGCGAACAAGACTCTCTAACTATTCCATACTCCAGAAGTTCACTAATCATCTTTCTAACTTCTTCTCTTTCAGAGTGCGATAACCTGTATGGTCTATATACTACTGGCTGTAGATCTAATAATTCTATTTTCATTTTTTCTACATCAGTTCTTCCCAATTCTTTAAGATTAACAGCAAAACAATACCTATATTCATTTATTAAATCAAGTAACTCTAACTTTTGTTTTTCTGAAATTTTATTGCTAATATTAATATCAGCCAGAGAAAAGGGTATTATTTTGTTATTCGCGCAAGTAATATTATTGATTTCGTTTGATTTTGCAGTGAACACTTTTATTTTTTTAACCCTAATTAAAAGTTCTCCTTTCTTTAACTGTACATCTTGTTCTCCTACATTATTCAAAAGCAAAAATCCTTTCCCTCTATCTAGCTTGAATACTCCTTCTTCTAAATTGTACTCACTAGGTTTGCTTCTAAAGCTTCCATTAACTAATATTGGACCAGTGTATTCGTCTTCGGAATATACCTCAACGAAGCTATATCCAGGTTTGATTGAGCAGTTCTTCATCGGTAACAGTTTTATTTTATTATTTTCATCAAAGTGTTCAGTTATAATCAATGAGTCAGCAGTTTTCATAATATTTACGTTTGGTAACTCAGTGAACGTTTGACCCACTAAAACTGGATACTTTAAATATACATCGGGTACTACCTGAATGTCAACCATAGTTTTAACACTTTGTATTTCGAGTTCAACTCTTGAACACCCCAAAGACTGAACAACTGCTCCACCAAAACCTGCCAAGTTAACAGCCTTATTTACGTCCCAATTTCCTATCAATTCTAAAGCATCAGTTTTTCTAATCAGAGAGCAATCGCTACCTAAATCTATAAAACAGTATCTATCGTGACCATTAATTTTAACTTTTTGTACATACTTATTTTGAATACCAGAATCTAAATCAACTACATTCATTACAGTCTTGGATTCATCTTTATTTTTGCGGTAGCAATCACTAGCAACATGACCTATAATAGAGCAATTAGTGCATTTTTTTAACGGCTTCGTACATTTGGCGATGACGTGCCCTTCCTCTTTGCAATTAAAACACCTAATAGGGCCTTTGTGATTATTTCCACTTGATGTAGCCAAAGCCTTCTCCCTAATAGATGAGAACTTTTTATGAACAACGGGTTTATTTAACTCTGGTTTCCTGCTCCTAACATTCCGTAAATACGCAAGCAACTTATCAGGTTGATCAAATTGAGCTGCTTCAGCACCAAGTCTTACGGCCCTATCCTCTATTCCAAAAATTAAACACTCTACTGCTCTTTTTCCTTTTATCTCACATCGATTAAGCAAAGCAGTTTTCTCATAAAAATAGTCTTCTAGAGACTCTCCGAACCTAGCCCTTTTGTCTAACATATCTGTCAACATTTGTCCATAGTTTTCATCAGCTGGAAATGCAGACTTCAATTTATTCTGCCATTCAGTCCACGTAAAGTTGACTGTGGTTAACCCCTCGTACCAACGCTTGGCATTTCCTACTAATTTAGGAATTGCATAATGTACAATTTGTTTGTCTACCCAACTATATATACTAGCAATTTCATTAACTTTCGACATCCACGTGTTAATATTCTGATTTCTTGATGATGGATCAAATTCTGGCACTACATTTACATTACTGTACCGCTCCTTACTATTATTGCAAAACTTTTCTACTAATTTCAGTAGCATTTCACTTGAAACACCTCTTTTACTAGTGCAGTTGCTATTACTACTATCATTACTTTCCTTGCTACTCCTAGTATAACTTCGTCTTATACGTCGTCTTTTATTATTCGAACCACGGGTTCTACTTCGGCCCACTCGTGGTATCTTAGTGGTACTACACTTTGACCTTTGGCTCCGATGGAAATAATGTCTGGACTTACTTCCTTTTCTGTTGCCTGAAGAACAATCACTGCGGCTGGCAGAGGAGTTTTTTCGCCGCTTGCTCGTTCTTTTGCGCCTGATACTCCTTCGCCTTTCCTGCCGCTGCGGCTCTCCGTCATCCCTCATGCGGCTCACAGTGGGAGTGCGGTAGCTACGTCCGCGGCCATCAGTCGCGTGTTCAGGAGGCGTCATTAGACGTCGTTGGCGTGAACTTTGCCCGCTATCACTTGGTAAGGGCGGACTGAAACAATATACAAACGGACATCACTGATCTTTAAAACCCTAACACATCTTCGAAAGAAAAGAACACTGTCTGCAAATACGGATCACACACCCCGCCATAAATGGGTATTACAATGTTAGCCTACCGGGGAGTAGCCCCGATCAAGTACCAACACCACAAAGAGACCACAGTACTAATGTTATCGAGGAGTAGCCCCGACCAAACATCAGTACTACAGTCCACCCACCAGACAAGAAAACAATTCCTTTTAAACTATACTTTGCAATAAATGGGTATTATAATGTTAGACTACCGGGGAGTAGCCCCGATCAAGTACAAACACCACAAAGAGACCACAGCACTAATGCTATCGAGGAGTAGCCCCGACCAAACATTAGTACTACAATCCACCCACCATACAATAAAATAATTCCAACTATACTTTGCAATAGATGGGTATTATAATGCTAGACTACCGGGGAGTAGCCCCGATCAAGTACCAACACCACAAAGAGACCACAGCACTAATGCTATCGAGGAGTAGCCCCGACCAAACATTAGTACTACAATCCACCCACCATACAATAAAATAATTCCTTTTAAACTAACTATACTTTGCAATAAATGGGTATTATAATGTTAGACTACCGGGGAGTAGCCCCGATCGAGTACCAACACCACAAAGAGACCACAGCACCAATGTTATCGAGGAGTAGCCCCGACCAAACATCAGTACTACAATCCACCCACCATACAAGAAAGCCATTCTCTTTAAACTACACTTTGCAATAAATGGGTAACATATGATACTCTAAACTATCGGGGAGTAGCCCCGATCAAGTATAAGTACCACACAGAGACCAAAAGTACTGAAGTTATCGAAGAGTAGCCTCGATCAAACCTCAGTACCCAGGCCCACCCACTATCACCGCCGTCCCGACATTTATCAGAGAGTAGCCCTAATTAAATGCCGGCACCGCTGCTGCAGAAACATTGCTACTACAGCCCAAGTATAGACATAATGCCCCAACACAACAATAACACGAAAGACAATCTTCTATACAATATGAAATAAAAGAATATGCGAAGTTACTTACGTGTGGTATCCCACTTCTGACATGATAGAAGTCCTTTTCAGGCAGGGCACTGAAATAGCACTCAAATACTATTTTCAAACTTTATATTAGATTTAACACCGTATTCGTTAACTAATACAAGACGACTGAGCGCCGAAACAGTTTGTACCACAGTTTTATTAACTCTACAACCTACCCACAATTATTAATTTGTCTATACAATTTCATAACAAAATTATACTAATTATTTATGAAATAACTTAAACAATACAGTATTATTCAATAGAACAATATAAAAATACAAACAAACTAAATAATCCATATCGAACTTATAAAACACAATAAATCATTATCCTGTTTAACTTGTAATTTAATTTGACTAATTGACAATCTCATAGCAAGAAATAAACTAATTTAAAACAATACATTCACATACTATTATTAATCACTTAATTCATACATTATTTAATAAAAGCTAACAAATGTTACTTAAGTACTCCTTAACCTAGAATTCTCAATTCAGAAACCGGAGGTATGAGAATTCTATTGAATGACACTTGTATTGACAGGTATAAATAAAACAATTTGTGTGGTTCCCGGTAAAGAATAGGCTTATAAGCTATCTGCAGATATCGAATATATTCTGCCTAGCCTTTTCCCAAATATTGAGGGTCAGCTTCCAATCTAACCAGATGCAGCTGAATACCAGTATTTTACACGGAGCGACTGCCATCAGACCTCCGCAACCCAGTTACTGGGCAATGCCGCTATCCTAAAGTAAGACCGGTTGTCAGACTTTCGGGCTTCTAACTACCTGTAGCAACTGTCATAGGTATTTGTATGACAACCGGGACCGACGTTTTAACATGGTCTCCGAGGCACGGAGGGGTCTCGATGTATAACGAATAGTCATCAACGAATTGACCGCGGCAATCGTAGCTAAACCTTGCAAATTGTAAGATTAACCACGAGCCCCTGAATGATAATTGTATAAATAAGAAGGTTTGAATTAAACAATTTATGTAGTTTCCGGCAAAGAGTTCTCACTACCTGCAGATACCGAATACGTGGGTAAGGAATTCTGTCATGAACATGGGCAACAGTGTTCTCCTATCTACTAATAACAATATAATGCGATCACCAATCCGTCTACCAAACATGGTGATTATGGCATTGTCCTTTCATCATCATCATCCTCCTGCCCTTATTCCAACTTATTTGGGTTCGGCGCAGCATATATTTTTCTTCCATACATCTCTATTAGCCGTCATCTGAGTAGTCACCCTCTTTCTAATCTTTCCTTTATCAAGGTCAAATAATAGAAAGCTTTTGTTCATCAGTAAAATATGTAGACCAAAATCCAAATGAAACAGTATTACTAAAAATGTAAGGTCTCAGTACTAGGAATTTCTCTTCGCATTGAAGTTGTTTGAAGTATTGGCAAGTTTAACCCTTGAAGCAGTTCCACGTAATTTAATTTAGACGTACTGTCATTATTCATCTGTAGCCTTTGTTTCGGCGCCAGTTTCAAAAAGTCGCCAACGAAAATAGGTAGTGTCATTTCGACGGATATGTTTTTCATTTACCCAAGGATATCACCCCTTTTGGACCATTTTTTTTTGCTGGCCCTCTAATGCTATGTCTACACCAGTGCGCTTTCATGTTTATCTTGCGTCTTCGTCTGAGGCATTCGTGAAGCGCCATAGCACATGCCTTAATACTAGTTCGACAAAAGCGCATGCCCCTATCGCATGCTAATCTGTCTATTGTATGTCGACTGACGACTGCTCGAGGCGCACCGATGTAGACGATCAGGTGCATGCGTCTTATGGCAATCAATATTGCATGCGCTTGAGGCAAGAGGAATTGAAAGTTGAAAGCGCAAGAAGAAAATGAAAGCGCACGGGTGTAGACATACCGGTAGTTTTATATTATTTTAGGGCGTAATATTCTAAACATGTTTTATTATGACACCAAACTTCTGTAATGATTCTCCAAGGAGATATTCAGCCTCGACAAATGCAAATCAATTGGTGAATGTTGGGTGGTTGTGTAATATACTATCAGCGTGTTACGCCTTAGAATAATGTTTAAAAAAATAAGGAAGGCCGGCAAAAAAAATATTGGTCCAAAAATTTATGAATCCTGAATGATGTCCTTTCCATTTTAACATTAGAATCTACTCCAATTTTTACAAATTACGAGTAAATCGGAAACCGAAATCACCTATAGGTTATTTCCTCTAAGCAATATTTAAGGATCGAAGGTGCCCCGAATGGCTTCGAAAAAAATTACGTACGGCCGTGCTTGCTTGATTTGGCGAACGAGATCTGCTCACACTGGAGACGGTGAAACCAGGCTTGGGGTACATTAGTTCAAAAGTTGGTTTCTGCATTCTTATGGTTATTAGACCCTTAGTGGTCAACAGCACAGTTGACCACGTGTCAGTGGGGTTGACTTTTGAGGAAACTGGAAATTTTAAAAATTCTGATCAGTGCTGTACGAATTTATTTGAACAGCCTCGTTGGTTCCAGTGGTCGTAAGTGTGACTGCTGACCGTGAGGTCTTGGATCCAATCCCTAGGTTGGGCAAAGTGTTATTGGGTTTTTCCGTGAGGAATTTCTCAGTAGCAGCCCGGAGACTGAATTTGTATCCGGTTGAGAGCAATAGGCTCGCCTACTACATGGAACTTAAACATGATGGCGAAATGAGGGTGTACTACCACCTCTGTCCAACCCTTCGGGGAAAACACGCGAGATGTTATGAATTTTATACTATAACTAGCGACCGCCCCAGCTTCGCACGGGTACTATAATACGCATGTATTATACATATAAACGTTTCTCTTGAATCACTCTATCTATTAAAAAAAACCGCATCAAAATCCGTTGCGTAGTTTTAAAGATCTAAGCATTCATAGGGACAGACAGCGGGAAGCTTTGTTTTATACTATGTAGTGATTTATTTCTTCCAGAGTGAAGACCTCATGCGTGGTCCCTATGAGAGCATTTGGTGGGCAAAGAGTGCCAAGTATCGTAAAGACCTGTACTTATTGGTAGCACAGTTCAACAGAATTGTCGTGTTCTCTGCTGGACCTTTTACTAAGTTGACTGTGGCTACTTTTATAAGCGTAAGTTTTTTTTTACCTTTACATATATATTTTTTTCGTCGTAAGATCCTCATGGATACCCTTCGCACTGGGAAGGCGAAGGATTATGCTGGACTCTTACCGGCTAAACACCCACGGTGTTCCTTCTCCTGACCCTTGGCCGGGGTAGCGGGATTCGCAGCTGCATACACCGCAACCCCGGCAGGCCTCGGTCCGCCAGCCCCTGGCGGACCTCTCCTTCTGTGGGACCCTGCCCTCCTGAGAGGCGCGCACGGAAAACATGCGCGCCGCCTTCTCTGGCCTGTTACTGGTCAGGTGACGGGTATTTTTACCTTACCCTGAAAGATTGACTTTAAAGTACGGGATATTCGAGAAAAAAATTGGACGTTTTTGAGTGGAGACCACACACTGGAAAACGCAGCGTTGGACGAACTCCAGGTAAGTAGACAGATGACCTGGTGAAGGTCGCTGGAATTCTTTGGATGCAGGCAGCATGTAACCGGCTGTTGTGCACAGCGAAATATAAAATAATTATATTTTCGCGTAGTATACTTGCATTACGATACTACATATCATGAAAATATGGTACGAATATATAATTATACTACGAAATCCAACCCTGTTTGAAACACAAGAATACCCACAAGGTTGCGTTCGGAATCACGCACTAATGACGCGCAGCAATAGAATGCCGTTATTGCGTTCGCGTGAGAGCGGGGGCACACGATGCGTTGCGGCGCCGCACCGCAAAGATTTTACCGTATCAGCGGGCACACGAGCGGTGCGGCGCCGCAACGTTGTTATGCCGCAGCGGCGCCGTAGCAAAAAAATCGTAGAGAAAAAAAATCGAAACGAGCGAGCGTGTGTCCTTCCTTGTGACGCATAAACAACTGAGCGGTGCCGCTCCGACGTCGCAACGCATTCACCCCTCCCCGCCTCGTCTCGGTGGTTGCAAGTCCGGTGCGGCGCCGGAGCGCTTCGTGTGACATGCCACAGATATTTCTATGTAAAACGACGCAGCGACACCGCTCCGGCGCCGTACCGCCGCCGCAACGCATCGTGTGCCCCCGCTCTGACGCGAACTTGACGCTAGCGTATCTGGCAACGGTCGCCGATGATACGTGAATACGAAAAGCGTTGTTTTAATCGAAACTTAACTGTAACTTAACTTCTTTAGTTAGGTGAATTAGCCTATGCCGGAGGGCGCGCGGCGATCTCCGGCCACCCTAGTGTGTGGCCTGCGGGCGACGGGTTAGGGGACCCGTCGCCCGACCAGTAACAGGCCCGAGAAGGCGGCGCGCATTGTTCCGTGCGCGCCTCTCAGGAGGACGTGGGGCAAGGCCCCACAGAAGGAGAGGTCCGCCAGGGGCTGGCGGACCGAGGCCTGCCGGGGTTGCGGCGCATGCAGCTGCGAATCCCGTGACCCCGGCCAAGGGTCAGGAGAAGGAACACCGTGGGTTTTTAGCCGGTAAGAGTCCGGCATAACCCTTCGCCATCCCCGGGCGAAGGGTATCCATGAGGATTTTCCCACGATAAAAAAAAAAAAAAAAGGTGAAGTAGCCTATAGGACACAAGGCCAGATTTTTTGTTGCTAAATATTTCATACGTTCTTAAAATTTAATCCTTAGTGGTTTAGATCCGATCAGATGGCAGAATAGTAAGATAAAATATTTTTAATTTTATTTAATCACTTGAAATCCCTTGTTAGATCAATTTATATCAGTAACAGGTCATGTGGTTTTAAGGAATTACACGAATTCGTTTACACTCTTTATACCTATTTGTGTCTGTATTTTGTGTTATCAGCTGATAACAGGTTCAATATTAACCAATTCAATATCCTCCCAACTTTTATAACTTATTCTTTTCGGCTCCTCCAAGTTCGCTTACAAAGTTATTAACTAATAAAGCAACCTACTTCTATAAACATTAAAACCTCACCGTAACCTAGCAATATTCACAAAAAATGCTAGAATTTTTAAGATGAATATAAACCACAGCTTTTTATTAGGTACAATCAACAAAAGAGGTACGTATACAGTCAAACAACGGATATCAATGCACTACGCAGGAAATTATCATTGTAATTGTGTGCGTAATAACTTTTTATACGCAAGACTTGCTCAGACAAGCGATAGGTAGTAAAAATTTGGACACTCAACACACGCATAACTTTATTAAAATACGAATGTAATTAGTTTTTAATAACTTTCGTGAGACATGTTCGAAATTTTATGATTAGTTACGGTTTACTCACATGCATGTTTTTTGATTGCCCGACTAGTTTCGGACCAAAATGAAGCCTTTAACATGAGCTGAACACGTAGGTAGTTCGCGAGTCGAACGGTCATCATCATCATTGTTGCCATCATTATCTCCCTGCCCTTATCCCACTTTAGGTGGGATCGGCATAACATGTACTCTCTTCCATTCCCCTCTATCAGCAGTCATTTCAGTACTCACTCCTTTCTTACACATATCATCTTTCACACAATCCATCAATCTTTTGTATATCCATCCACATTCATCACAAGCATAACTCTATTAAAAGACAAAAGGAACTAGTTGCTTGCATAATTATCACCTTGGTTGACTGTACCTCACGCACGTCATAAAACCTTCATTATTATATCCTCATTTTATCTCTTTATTTTTTTCAGATACTGAAAGGCGCCTACAGTTATTACACGCTTCTCAGTCAGTCACAGATGAAATAGGAATCTAATTTTGGGAATTCTGATAGTATTACTTAGGTACATATAGAATTATAATAGCAATTATTTTGGTCTTGTGTTTTTCCTTTTTCTGTGTGTAAAGATAGATTGAGCTTATTAGAGTGTATTACATTAATTGAAGAAACTTGTTTATTTTTGTACAAAAAAAAAAACGATGTTATAGTTAACATAATTTTGTTGCTTCAAGCAGGACCATAAATTAAAAAAAAAATACATTGACTTGTAAAAGTGTCTGTCAGATTTAGATAGATAGATATACTTTATTGTACACTAAAAGAAATAAAACAGTAGGAATACATGATCAAGAATAGTACAAATGTAGATTTATTTACAGAAATAAATGTAATTTATCATTTATCATAAATGACCGCGGCTTTTACTCGTGGGTGATGTTTAACGCGGCTAAAGAACTATGTATGAACAACCTTCGTTTGTTCTGCCAACTTTGTTGAGTTATTCCCAACGAATCGCACGATTCGTTGCTAGTTGCATAGGATCACGCAAAAGTTTCCCATCGGATCACGTAATTGTAAAAGACACAACAACATACCCTATAACCTACTTTGGATGGTGAGCGCTGTCCAGGGTTGGTTGGTGCAATTTTTCAGGTTGTTTTTTGTTTTCGTTCTCGTCCTTTCTGCATACGTCCGTTTCCTTATTTCTTTTAAATTCCATGTTATTCCGTGGACAATAGTGTGGGTTATGCGTTTTTTTACTATTATGCTTAAACTCAATGTTAATATTGTACCGTGTAACTGTTTTTTGTCCCTAATAAATAAAATAAAATAAAATAAAACATAATCGTTCAGGGGTGATTCTATCATTACAGTTATAGCTAGTACTAGCTTTTGGCCGCGGCTTCGCTCGAGTTAATTTACGGATCCCTAATTTTTTGATCCCAAAATATAGCCTATAGCACTCAGGGATAACGTAGCTTCCTATTGGTGAAAGATTTTTTGAAATCGGATGAGTAGTTTCGGAGATTACCTCCTACATACAAACAAACAAACAAATTCTACCTCTTTATAATATTATTAGTATAGATCAGTATGTCATGATTGCGAGCAAGGTAAATGTAGTAAATAAACATAGACTCTCCACCACTGAGCATTTGGGCAACTGAGTATTTGGTTTTGTGTTAGTAACATGAACTGGATCACAATGTAATACTTTACACAATTATTATAAGATCATAAAATAAGGACAAGCTGGTCAGATATAAAACGTCAGACTTATTCAGCTGATCTACACAGAATGCCCCGTTTCGTCGAATGACCACCGCCTTTATAACATCGGACAGGTTGATCCATATCGACGACTACCTTCCTTTGTCAACATTGCCCAATGCTACCCGCTACCGATACCATAATTGGATGCGACTACAAAATAATGTAATTATATTCCCAACAAATCACGTAATACATTGCAGCTACTTTGATAAGTAGAACATTTTCCCAATGAATCACGTGATTCCTTGGGAATAACTCAATATGTTCGGGTCAGTGTCCAGTTTAAATACCAGTATTTTACACGGAGCGAGGGTATTTTTTTTTTTTATCTTTCTAATATCCTCATGGATATCCTTCTCCTGAGGAAGGCGATAGGTTATGCCGGACTCTTATGATTCCAATTAGATGATTAGGAGTGCAGCGACTTTAAGTAGTATTCCTTAACTTTGCTTATCATGATTTAGGCATAAAAAATCGCATGTGTGAACAAACTATTCAAAATTTAACCACAGCAACGTTGTTAAACGTTGCAGTTCAATCGATTGCAGTTACCATTTAACCAAAAGCTCCAATATATTCTAATCTCGGGGCTCGGATAGTTTTGGCTTTGCGGGACAACACTAGTCCTCTACTAACGGTTGTAGTTGGTACACGGTATGTATAATATTTTATGAATTAAAGTGGATTTTCGTAATCGAGTATTTGACTTCTAGGTACGTAAAATGTAGTTACAACAGTAAAGTATTATTTTATAGAAAGTATAGAAAGAACTTTCCGTGTGGTGCCGGACTTAAAGAATAACACTACCCCATCTCTTAATATGGGTGTCGTAAAAGGCGACCAAGCGATTCATTAGAGGATAGGCAGCAGCGTTCTCGCTAACACGCCTTTTTTTTATCGCGGGAAAATCCTCATCGATTCCCTTCGCCTAGGGAGGGCGAAGGGTTGTGCTGGACTCTTACCGGCTAAAAATCCACGGTGTTCCTTCTCCTGACCCTTGGCCGGGGTCGCGGGATTCGCAGCTGCATGCATCGTTACCCCAGCAGGCCTCGGTCCGCCAGCCCCTGGCTGACCTCTTCTTCTGTGGAGCCTTGCCCCACGTCCTCCTGACAGGCGCGTACGGAACACATGCGGGCCGCTTTTATACTACATCAATATTTTTGTATTTCCGCATTCTGAAATATTATATTTCGACACAAATATATTTAACCTTTGCAGGGTACTGGGTTCAATTCCGCGCATCGTATTATGTAAATACAAGGTCCACTCGTAAAGTTTTCTGATATTGTTTTTTGTATTGTCGTTTTTCAGGTGTGAAAATGAATTTCAGGATTGTGAGAACAAAAACATGGAAAAGATATTTATATTTCCGATTGGATTCAGTTTCATTATAAAGATCCCTGGTTGCGCGCAATGTTTAGTTTTAATTTTATAATTATGTCATCTGCCGGCGACGGCGCACACTGTTCCACAACCCCATTATTGGGGAATTTAGGCGTGGCAGTAAAATGCCAATAGATGGCGCTAAATCACAGTCTCACAATTTCACCTTCCACGCGCCCTGTGATTGGCTGCACGCGTCGGTAATATGCATCGTCAAAATTGTCGGTGCAACAGTTCATTACAGTTCAAGAGGAGAAAAATTTGAATCCATATAACGCCTACTACTGCCCTCTTGAACGCACCTATTTTTTCTTTGTTTTTGTGAAAGTGCTTCACAGACACCCAGGAGTGCAGTTTTCCGGAGACTGGTGAGTTCAGTGTTGTGTTGACATATTTTTAATATTTAAGCTATACATTGCCGCACCGCACCGCACCGCCATCAACTAGGACTGTTCTTTCTCAGTCTCCAAACCCCTCCATCGGCTGGAGCTATTTACACGCTCCACCATATATAATTTTGGCCATTCGAGTCGGATTGATCAGTATATAATTATTTCTGCGTAATTATTTATACGTATACCCGCACCCGCCATATTTAAAGTTCGAATTAGGTAATTAGCTTACGTTCCCTATTCAAATATGGACGCTTATAAAATAAAATTATTAAAATCTAAGTCGGAAGTCATCTACCAAAGGCTTACAAAACTATACGATCAATCCAAAAAAGTCGTTAGTACCGCAGATACGCGGTCAACGGAAAACTTCATGGCCGACTCTGAGATTATTGACGAAATGCGCCATGAATTCAACTCAATCGTCGATAATATTAACGAAATTAATATTGTAACTAATCCAGAATTTGAACCTGATTTCAAAAGTTTAGTTTCTTTTGACGATGTCTATAGTCGTATAAAACGTGTGCGTAATGATATTAATTCTGCTAAACAGCAGTCTATAACTACCACATCGTCACAACCAGTGAAAAATATTGTAAAATTGCCGCCTATAGTGATTCCTTCTTTCGATGGAAAACCCGAAAGTTGGCCCATGTTTTACGAATCCTTTAAAGCTAACATACATAAAAACCCACAGCTGTCTGACTCGCAGCGGGTTCAATACCTAATAGGTAAATTGACGCATAATGCATTACAATTGGTCGCGGGTATTGTACCAACTGGCGAAACTTATTCCATTATATGGAATAGTCTAGTAAAAAAGTACCAGGACAAACGTTCCTTAGGTACCTTCTATTTAAATAATATTTTCGACTTAAAAAATTGCTCATATTCCGCGAACTCATTAAACTCATTTATAGAAAAGTATTCTGCGTCAATCGCCGCTATCAAGCAATTAGATATACCCGATCTTACAGATTTCATATTATTGCATTTCGCATTAAAACGTTTAGACACTCAAACTGTACAATCGTTCGAGTTATCTGTTCGTAATATCGAAGTACCTACTAGTGAATCACTTATTTCGTTTGTGCAAGATCAAGTAAAAATATTGGAACGTTCTGGTAGCAATAATAACACTTCTCAAACTCGTAGTTCTTCGTCAAATTATAATAAGAATAAGTTCGATTCAAATACTCGAAATTCACGTACATTAATTAGTCAAAATAACCAAATAATAAAAACCGCTCCTTGCGTAATGTGTAACAGTACTGAACATTTACTTTTCAATTGCATGCAATTTAGGAATTTATCCTCTCCTCAAGAGCGATATAATTTTATTAAATCAAATAATGGTTGTGTTAATTGTTTAAGCCCTTCTCATTCAGTTACGAATTGTAATTCACGTCATGTTTGTAATCATTGCCAAAAGAAGCATCATACCCTTTTACACTTTAATAAAAGTAATTTTACAAATAATTCGACGGTACAACTTCATACGTTTACCCATCAAAATACTAATAAATATAATATGCAGGTACTTGATACACCTGTGATTGTCACGAAACCTAATGACGGGAGGGCGAACTTAGCTTCGCGTGCTCAACCTTGTGCGTATGATCCTAAGGTCGATATTCCATTGAACGCATCTTCCGTGCAGTCCGTCGCCCGCGTCGTTGCCGCGGCCGGTACTCCGAACGTTACCGATAGTGTATCACCCGCTACCATGATATCGCTCAATAACGAGTTCACCAAACAACCTCGTACCACGATACTTTTATCAACCGCGCAAGTTTATGCTTACAATAAGTGTAATGATAAAAAGATTATTCGTTTATTGTTGGACAATGGTTCACAAAATAATTTAATTACTCGGGGATGTTGTAAATTACTTAACTTACCTGTAATACCGCTTTATAATTCCTCTCTTAGGGGCGTAGGTTTATCTTCTCGACCTATTCATGGTTACGTTTATTTAACGATTGAGTCTCGCGTTTCATCGCATAAATATTATATTCACGCTTTAGTCGTTGACTGTATAACTGAAAAATTGCCCGCGTTCGAGATTAACGCTCGTGAATTTGACTGTCTCAACAAGGTACCTCTAGCTGACCTTACTTGGAATATTCCGGGAAATATTGATATGGTGATTGGTGCCCAATTATTCCCTTACATTTACTTAGGTGATCGATTTAATTCAAACACTTCCGCTCCGCCCGCTTTTTTGACCACTTTCGGTTATATTTTAATGGGAGACATTCCCTCTTCGTTTGTTGACACTGATCATCCCGCATCTTTCGCCGCAGTCACATTAAGTGATATGGAGTCAAGTCTCCATAAATTTTGGGAATTAGAGGAAATTCCGAATAAGCGTTTTCTTTCACCCGATGAAACGGAATGTGAAAACTTGTTCACAGATTCGGTGGTTCGCGATAAGGACGGCCGGTATACCGTGTCTCTTCCGTTCTGTAGGAATCCCGCGGATTTAGGAAATTCCCGCGCTGTTGCTCACCGTCGTTTTCTAGCCTTAGAACGCAAATTAAAACATACGCCCGCTCTTCGCGAAGATTATAATAAAGTTATTGCCGACTACTTAAATAATGGTTATTTATCAGAAGTATTTTCTACAGATAATGAAAATGATGGTTATTATATTCCGCACCACGCTGTTATTAGGCAAGATAAATCCACAACTAAATTAAGAATTGTTCTTGACGCAAGTGCCAAAACTCATACAGGGTTGTCACTTAATGATATTTTGCACGCAGGGCCTAACCTACAGGCTGATCTTTTTCTTCTTTTACTGGATTTCCGTTTATATCCTGTAGCATTAACCGCAGATATTAAACAGATGTACTTACAAGTATGCGTACCAGAATCTCAACGGAAATACGTAAAAATATTGTTTCGTTTTAATGAAAGTGAGAAATTACGCACCTTTCAATTCAACCGCGTTCCGTTTGGTCTTAAGTCTAGTCCTTTTCTTGCCATGCGCACTGTTCACCAGCTGGCATCGGATGAAGGAAACCGCTTTCCTGATGCAGTTTCTATTGCTCAATCCAAACTGTATATGGATGATCTAGTAACTTCTGTTTCTGATGAGGATAGTGCTATACGCCTCTCTAAAGAACTTATAGCTTTATTTAAAAGTGGCTGTTTTGATCTTGTTAAATGGGCGAGCAACTCTCCCGCACTTCTTGAGAGTCTGCCGCATTCTCATCTCGCACCAGTCAATTTCTCTGATGATGCCAGCAACAACTTAAAGGTTTTAGGTCTCTCTTGGATTCACGACGAAGACGTTTTTCTGTTAACAACTTCTTGTGTGGATACTAAATGCACAAAACGCACCATACTGTCTTTCGTCGCGCGTCTATTTGATGTCCTAGGTCTTGTATCACCAGTCGTAGTTTACGCGAAGTTGCTTATTAAAGATCTTTGGCTTAGTAAAGTGGATTGGGACGACACGCCCCCAGAAAATATAATTAAATGTTTTTCAATGCTTGTTAGGGAGCTGCCTTTATTATCTAAGATAAAGATACCTCGCCACATCGGCGTTCATAACAATTGCACCGTAAATTTAGTAGCTTTTTGTGACGCAAGCCTTAAAGCTTATGGTTGTGTCATTTACTTACACATAACTGATGAGTTAGGAAATATCGTTGTGCGACTTTTGTGTTCTAAATCTAAAGTTTCTCCTGTTAAGATTTCTACGCTCGCTCGTTTAGAGCTATGTGCTGCAGTTTTGATGTCCCGTTTAGTTAGAACTGTTCATGAGACATACAGGGCTCGTATTACTATTTCAGGTGTGTATACCTTTTCTGATTCGACTATCGCCCTTTCGTGGGTTCACTCTTCACCACATAAGTGGTCCATCTTTGTCAGCAACCGCGTAGCTCAGTTTCAAGAAAATTTGAATCCTCAGAATATTTATCACGTCGCAGGAGCCGAGAATCCTAGCGACTGTCTTTCTAGGGGATTGCTACCTTCCCAGTTGATCGATCATGATCTCTGGTGGAATGGTCCAACTTGGATGTGTTCTCCGCTTGATAAGTGGCCACTTCAATCTTTTTTATCCACAAAATGCGAACAGCTTCCTGAATTTAAAACTAGTACACTGATAACTACCGCTCAAAATACTCCACCACTTCTTTATGAACGTGCTAAAAGCGTTTCTTCTTGGAATAAATTACTCCGCGTTATAGTATACGTCTTACGTTTTATTAAAAAATTACCGCTTTCCAGAGCTATTACAGCTTCTGACTTAAATATTGCCGAAAAAACTATCCTTCGCTCAGTTCAGATGGTGCATTTTCAAACTGAAATTGATCAATTAAAGAAAAATAATTTACCATCTAAACAGTTTAGACATCTCTGTCCTTTCATTGATGAGGAAGGAATTCTTAGAATCGAAGGTCGACTGTCAAAGTCCGATTTGCCTTTCGAATGTAAACATCCGGTGTTGCTTCCAAAACATGATCATGTCGTTAATCTCTTAATTGACCACCAACATAAATCCAACTTGCATACAGGTGCAAGCTTGCTGATGTCCATTATACGACAACGCTACTGGATACTGTCAGCCAGAAATATTATCCGCAAACGTGTTCGCATGTGTAATACTTGTTTCCGCTTGTCACCTTCTCATCCAACACCTAAGATGGCCGATCTTCCATCATACCGCGTATGTGAAACCAAAGCGTTCGTACATACTGGAGTGGACTACGCTGGTCCAATTAAAATTATTTTAGCTCGTAGGCGCGGCCAACATGCACAAAAGGCATATATATGTTTGTTCATTTGTCTAAACACTAAAGCCATTAACATTCAGTTGGTAAGTGATTTAACAACTGAATCTTTCCTTGCAGCCTTCAAAAGGTTTATTTCTTGCCGCGGTCCTGTGTCTTGTATCTATTCAGATAATGGCACCAATTTTGTCGGCGCTAGGGCAAAATTAGACGAAATGTATAATCTTTTTATTTCTCAAAATTTTCAAACGGCCTTAAGCCAAGAATTTGCCACTCGACGAATAGAATGGAAAATGATTCCACCCCGTGCACCACACTTTGGTGGCATGTGGGAGTCTAATATTAAGAGTATTAAAACTCACTTGTTTCGAGTCGTAGGAAATCAACTCCTCACGTACGAGGAACTTTTAACTGTATTGATGCAGATTGAGTGTTTGCTAAACTCGCGACCACTTTGCTTGTTATCCTCCGATCCTCAACCGGAAGTGTTAACACCCGCACATTTTTTAATGTCTTCACCTATTCAATATCTCCCGTCTTCTGATATTTCCAATGAACGTGTCAACTTGACCGACCGCAAAAAATTGCTTGATCATTTAGTTCAATCTTATTGGAAGAAATGGAGAAGCGAATACTTGCACACGCTGCAAGTTAGACAGAAGTGGTGCACGCATGACAACCCGGTTCGTGTTGGAACTGTGGTTCTTATCGATCAAGACGATATTCCACCTTTACGTTGGCCTATCGGTATAATTCAGGAAGTTTATCCTGGTAGTGATAATGTGGTTAGGGTCGCATTAGTAAAGTCCAAAAATGGCACGTTTAAACGACCTGTAGTCAAACTTTACCCTATACCTACACAATAAAATAATAATTAATATATAGGTACACAAATAATTCTGTGTTAGTTTAATATAAATTCTTTTACTTTATCATAAAATTAGATAAATTTGATATATTTTAATCCGTAACTTAAATTCGCTATTAATGCAATTTCTTTAAATTTAATTACTTTTTCTTTGAAAGTTCTCAGAACTTCCAAGGCGGGGAGCATGGTTGCGCGCAATGTTTAGTTTTAATTTTATAATTATGTCATCTGCCGGCGACGGCGCACACTGTTCCACAACCCCATTATTGGGGAATTTAGGCGTGGCAGTAAAATGCCAATAGATGGCGCTAAATCACAGTCTCACAATTTCACCTTCCACGCGCCCTGTGATTGGCTGCACGCGTCGGTAATATGCATCGTCAAAATTGTCGGTGCAACAGTTCATTACAGTTCAAGAGGAGAAAAATTTGAATCCATATAACGCCTACTACTGCCCTCTTGAACGCACCTATTTTTTCTTTGTTTTTGTGAAAGTGCTTCACAGACACCCAGGAGTGCAGTTTTCCGGAGACTGGTGAGTTCAGTGTTGTGTTGACATATTTTTAATATTTAAGCTATACATTGCCGCACCGCACCGCACCGCCATCAACTAGGACTGTTCTTTCTCAGTCTCCAAACCCCTCCATCGGCTGGAGCTATTTACACGCTCCACCAATCCCTTTTTTTTATCCTGTGAAAAACCCACGGTGTTCCTACTCCTGACCCTTGGCCAGGGTCACGGGATTCGCAGCTGCATGCCCCGCAACCCCGGCAGGCCTCGGTCCGCCAGCCCCTGGCAGACCTCTCCTTCTGTGGGGCCTTGCCCCACGTCCTCCAGAGAGGCAGGCATGAAACTTATGCGCGCTGCCTTCTCGGGCCTGTTACAGGTCGGGCGACGGGTCCCCTAAACCATCGCCCGTAGGCCAATTATAAAGATCCCTGTGGAGTTATGGACGTATTTACAAAACTGCTATAACAAATACAATCAGCCTATTTCCAGCAGTGGGACTGTAACAGTCCCACTGCTGGGAATAGGCTTCTTCTCAGAATGACTTAAAATAACCTGTACATTATTGTATCAATTTTCATAATATTATTTTTTAAATTCAAATACTGAATTTTTTAGATTACCATTACAATTTTACTATTTATTGTATAATACTCTACCTAAATAGTCTGATATTGTTTAATAATTATAATTTTAATAATATCATTTTCCAATCTGTAAAGTTTGAGCATCATGCAGCAATTAATGATACCTATAATCATTATCATATTACTGCCTATTGTCTGGTAGTATGAGTCTGTCATGCTCACTTAAATGTCCTGCTGATGGTGACGTTGTATATCTAGTCTTTGGGTTCCCTGCTATATGGGTGAGTGAATGGGTACTGTCTGTCGGGACTGGTCAGCCCTTAACTACTATGGCAATCCTAGAAGGCATATTTTTCTATAGGTAGTATTTAATCCTATGACTGTAAATCTCCTTTTTAGTAACAAAATATTCGAAAGTAGCACCAAAAATACTGGATTGCACACTAGGTAAATATGCACACTAAAGAGCCGGAGCCCCGCCTCGCGGGGCTCCTACTTCTGGGTGGTTTGAAAGTAAATAACCACGAAGAGGATGGCGGGGTCTTTCAGACCCCGCCATCCCCTTCTAACCTAACCTGTCCGAGTCGGGGTGCCCTAAAATTACAACGAATTAAGTGTGCAATTGTTGTTAATTTAGTGTGCAAGTCAGTATATTTGTTATACTTAAAAATAATTAGTTGGAAGCACTTCGTTTGCTTGAATTGTAAATAGAGGTGCAATTAAAAAATCCCCTTCTTCTATTTGTTACAAATAATTACCGAAATATTTAATGCATACTGCATCTTTATCAAGAGCTATGAAGCCAAAATTAATTTCAAGTACAGCTCAGTCTAGCCCATTAAGAGCCATAATCGTGTATACATGTCCGTATTTACGTCCATTTCGTACGTAATACGAATATAAAAACATATTAATGACACGTCAATCCTTCATTTTTATTATAATTACTGTTTGTTGGTCATAAAAATTCACATCGGCGTAGGGCGTAGGATTAATAAATTTTATGTATTCATATCATGTCGCAATATAGCCCGATTATATGAATATGGTATTTGTTTTCACCTCGAATTTGCTTTTTATTATTTTTGGTTGGAAATAATTTCCTTTGATCCTTTCAAAATGCATCATCAGCTGTCCCACCGGTGGGTTTTAGATAACCACGCTAGCTTAATGCGAGTTTATGGACTACTCATACCCTCGAGAACTTTTTGGAACCCTCCAACTGGGCTGGAAAGGAGCAGGGGCCCTCATCATCATCATTCAGCCGAATAACGTCCACTGCTGGACATAGGCCTCACCCAAACAATGTTGGGGGGGTTTGCCATAATCGCTAAGCTTTGCAGATGGGTTGGCGATCGCAGTATGGTTGTTAAAGTACTCAGAGAACGCTGCTGCACATCCTCTAGTGAATCGCTTAGTCGCCTTTTACGACACCATGGGAAGAGATGGGGTAGTGCTATTCTTTACGTCCGGCACCACACGGACATCCCAGCAAGGTCCCAATTCTCCTAAAATAAATCTTGATAAATTGCAATCGAACCAAAGCTGAACCGTTCATTCAGACAGTTTTCAATTTCAAAAGCTGTCAAATTGTTTGACACAAAAAACAAAACCAATTAATTTGACAGTTTTTGTAAACAAAAACTGACTGACGCGACGGTTATGTTTCCATTGCGTTTGGGAACGTTCGTCGAATTAGGTCCCAGGAGCAAGCTGGGCAGAAGGAATTTGTTTTCTATCAGAACTTCTAATTTCGAAGCTAGTTCTTCATCATCATCATCGTCCGTAGGGGGACAAGTTTACAGTACAACTACCCCTATCTCCGGGTAAGCGAATCGTAAGAGGCGACAAACCTGGGGGTCTACTCCCTAAGCACGAAGTCCGTGGTTTCGGCCTTAGTTACGAGCGTTTCCTACTCCCTTTTTTTTTTCGTGGGAAAATCCTCATGGATACCCATCGCCTGGGGAAGGCGAAGGGTTATGCCGGACTCTTACCGGCTAAAAACCCACGGTGTTCCTTCTCCTGACCCTTGGCTGGGGTCGCGGGATTCGCAGCTGCATGCACCGCAACCCCGGCAGACCTCGGTCCGCCAGCCTCTGGCGGACCTCTCCTTCTGTGGGGCCTTGCCCCACGTCCTCCTGAGAGGCGCGCACGGAACACATGCGCGCCGCCTTCTCGGGCCTGTTACTGGTCGGGCGATGGGTCCCCTAACCCGTCGCCCGCAGGCCAGCGTTTCCTACTCCCTATCACCTACGGACATGCGATAATTTCGGGGCCCAAACTAAGAATGAATGACAACACGATTTGACAGTTGTCCCTACTACCGATATGTTTTTGCCCGTTCGAAAACTTGATCTTGACACTTATTTTATTCACTTCTACGTTTCGGACTACTTTCGGACGGGCGACTTACTTCGTTGACGGACTTAGGGAGTAGGACCCTGCTCCCGGCTTCAGAACGACTCGATGATTAAGCTGTCTCTGTTTCTCTCGTTACGAGAAACGTAGACGGAACGAGATAAAGAACTGAATTGGTCGACAGCTGCTTTGCCAAAAGGTTCTGAATCGGGGGTAGGTGAGCAGGCTTCCTCACGATGTTTTCCTTCACCGTTAACGTAAGTAATAGTCAAATTGTGATCTGCACATGAATTCGAAAGAGGTGCGGGCCGGTGTAGAACTTAGACCCTGCTGCAGAACAAATTAACTTAAGGGATCTTGAAGATCGAGATTCAGCGGATGAATGGAAGAAGTTATTGTTAGAATGTTTGAATTTTTGTGAGAAGAATGCATGAAACTGTTGTACAATATTTTCAATAATTATGAATGTTATAAACTACATACCGATTGGTCATTTAATTTAATTTGATTAAATAGTGTAATTGGCTTCGGCCGTTCTATTTGATGTAATCTATACTAATATTATAAAGAGGTAGAATTTGTTTGTTTGTTTGTTTGTTTGTATGTAGGAGGTAATCTCCGGAACTACACATCCGATTTCAAAAATTCTTTCACCAATAGGAAGCAACGTTATCCCTGAGTGCTATAGGCTATATTTTGGGATCAAAAAATTATAAATTAACGCGAGCGAAGCCGCGAGCAAAAGCTAGTAATAAATAAATGTGGAGTTCTCAAAGGGGCCTCTGCGCGTTGGACCTGTGTCCCCGTGTATGCCTTCCAAAGGACCGGACATCTTCCGCAAGGAAGATGAGCCGTGAATTTAATCGAGATACAAATAATAAATGTGGGAAAAAATTACAAGTCAAAAAATTACTCAAGTCCATACAATAAGACCTGTCCTATTGTATGGGTCTGAGTGTTGGGCCACCAAAGGAACTGATGAAAGGCGACTGAATATTGAGATAGCTGTGTGGAGTGACAAGAATGGATAAGATAAGGAATGAGTATGTCAGAGAAAGTGTGAAAGCGCCGGTGACTGAAAAGTTAAGGAGTAATAGGTTAGCGTTGTATGGACATGTTATGCGGAGAGAATAAACTCATGTTACCAGAAGAGTGTTAAATATGACTGTGGATGGATATGCAAGTAGAGGTAGGCCAACGAAAAGATGGATGGATTTTTTGAAGGAAGGTACTGATATGACGGCTGGTAAAGGAGAATGGAAGAGGAATACGTATGAGGGATAGAGGCAGGGAGATGATGATGGCTTTAATGCACCCCAAATAATGGAATAATCGCAAGAAAAAAACACTTAAATTGTTTATATAGACATTTGTTTTCTTTTAGTTATGCTAAAACTCCATTAAGAGGTAATTGCCGTTCTATATCTGGACAATGTGCAAGTTTCGTGTTGAGAAAGTTGAAGGACTCAGGAATTTTGGGGACCGAAGATATTAAAATGATAGAAGTGACTGTTTTAATTTTTACCTTTTTGTCCAACATAGTGCCTATGTTGGACGACGGAAGTGCCTGAAGCCGTAGGCCCGACTCCCATTTACCCACAGCTAGCGAGCAAGCACGCTCAGCTGTTTTGATTGACGTATTAATAAGTTTATTCCGTATCACAACGCAGAGCGGCTCATCCCACTGTCTTTGGGAAAATGGATTGACGGGTGGAGCTGTATTCGGGCATGCGATTTTCCAAGCATTCAAAGCCTCGGTCGATCACAGAAACTGTTCATGATATTAATTCATCATTGCCAGACACTTTCGACGTTGCAAAAAAGGAGCCAGACTTGGGCAAAAAAAAAAGAAAAAAATACATGATTTCAGCCAAGCTAAAATTTTGCTATGTTATTACTTGGCTATCATATAAACCATAATTAAATTTCCAGACAGAAATTCCGTCACGAAATTGTTGCCAGACGGGTTTATTTCTGTTTAAAAATTATAATCAAATAAGGGCATGTGCTCTACCCGTGGACGATTTCCAGAATTTGACAAAAAAGTATTTTTTAAAAAAGAACCTCATACTTTTATCATGAAATTATTTATCGTACGGCTTAGTAACTAATCAACTCTTAATAATTATCAGTCTCCAATGCGATGGCGGAAATAATTGCTCAGAAAGTTAAAGATTTTCAAAAACCCTTATTTTGTCCCTAGGTACAACGTACAAAAATGTACCTATGGACAGCACAAATGTACTTATGGACAGTAATGTACCTGTAGACAAGCATTTAATATTGCAAAAAAAACAGGTTTTCGTAGCGATAACTCTGGAAAACGTTGTCGATAACATCGAAACCATCTTACCAGCCATTTTGTATTGATGCCAGCTTTTAAGAGTATTTTATTTATTTTTTGCACAAAAAACTGGTAGACATGTTCCCGGACTTGTTTGGAATCTAGACCCATATGCATGTAGGCTGCTTTTTCTAAATATTCACGTAACATAATTTCTTCATGCTCTTGAAACACCTTTTTTAAGTCATTCTTCAATAATATAACGATAAATCTATCTAATAATTAATCTATAGTTTTTTCATTGAGATAATGATCTCATGATAATATTTGTCGAGTTGAAAATATTTCAAAATGGTATATTTTGGTATTTTGTATTTTTCAGACACCCTACGATCTAAACATCCACTTTTGACTTCTATAACTGCTTCGGAGAGAGTGTCTGGACATATTTTATCCCGTTTCACTCCGGTTTTACTACGAGGCACTGAAAAAAAACCAAAACAAATGTATTAATTTGTCTGTGTAAATTACTGTCCACAGGTGCAACCGATATTATGTACCTATGGACAGTCCACAGGTACATTCATTCCCCCGTCCACAGGTACAAATATTAAGACATAACCTAGAAAGGGTTAAATCGTTCTACAGAGCATTAACAGAATCGCAGAATGGTCCTTATTTCAATGAAAAATAACGAAGTTCTGTAAATCATCTACAATTATACTTCTAGTTTAAGTTATCTCACAGAAAAACACCTTGAAAATGTACAAAAAAACTTACTTTTTCAAATAAAAATGTTTAACAGCACTTAACAACAGATTTATCACTGACAGCTTAGTGACAGTTAGTCAGTGTTGCCATTGGTCAAAAAAAGTTTAAGAATGCGTTCTAACTACGAATTTACGCCGTTTGGTTTTTGAAATATTGGTAGTGTCCATAGGTAAAGCCGTCCATAGGTACAACACTTGACCCTACGTCATTTGGTGTTTACGTGTATTACTAAAATGAAGGTAGGTAGCATATTTTGGTGTCTGTAAAGCCTGGTGATTGCTGTACGGCCCTTTGTCAGTTCATTTGTTCATTGCGGTTTGTAAATACATACATTTTCAGCGAGCCTTCTACAGCTTTTCTTATTCTGCCTAGCCTTTTCCCAACTAGGTTCGGGTTAGCTTCCAATCTAACCAGATGCGGGTGAATTCTAGTATTTTACACCGAGCGACTGCCATCGGACCTCCGTACCTCAGTTACTGGGCAATGCCGATATCCTAAGTTTAGACGAGTTGTTAGACTTTCAGGCTTGTGACTACCGGTAATGACTATCATAGGAAATCGTATGACACCCGGGACCGACGGCTTAGGCCTCATTTACGGAGACGCGGGGCGTCGCGCGTCGCGTGCGGCGTGGCGTCTCGCGACGCGTCGTACGATTTTTCTGTTTACGGAGCGGCGGCGCGTGCAGTGGCCCGCATCATCACACGCGCAAACACATACATATGGCAATGTACGATGTTGTTTATGAAGATGCGGCGCGTGCGACGCCGCGGGCCCCGCCGCGGTTGACGCTACGTTTTACAGTGGACGGAGAATTGCAGTGCGCCGCCGCGATAAACGTCGCGTGCGACGCGGCGATGCCATTCGCGGGCTCCGCCTGCATTTCAAGCAAACGCATGTAAAATCGCTTCTACGTAAACGCTCTCATACAACGCCATATTTTTGAATACAGTGCGGGCCGCGCCGCACAACGCGACGCGCGACGCCCCGCGTCTCCGTAAATGAGGCCTTACCGCTCTCTCCAAGACACGGAGGTGTCCAGTTGTGCAACGAACGGTCACCCATCCATGGGCTGACCGCAGCAAGCACAGCGATTATTAATAACCCAAGAGCCTCTCAACTACAGTTTTACAGCTTTTCTTATTGGACTAATTTAGAATTACAGGTAACAAATCCTTGTCACTTCCAGTCAATCTCTACATCTTCGTCAAAAACGAGCAACGGGTTGACTTTGATACATACTTCTTCAGTTGAGGTACTTCACCCCACATCGTTGAAACTTCCTCCTTATCAAGAGTACCTAATGATGAGTTTATAGCGGAAATTTAGCATAAATTATGTAGAATACTGTTATGTTAATGATTTTGTAACTGTACTTAGGAATTTGATGAATAATCATTTTGTTGGGAATCTGTACGTGGAGTGGTTTTTAATTTTGCGCTTTTGTTTTGTTTTTGAATAATATCTTTACTGTGAATAAGATACCATCAACAATATTCGTGTAGAAAAAAACCGGCCAAGTGCGAGTCGGACTCGCGCACCGAGGGTTCCGTACGTTGAAAAGTTCAATTTTCTTTTTTATTTAATCGCACCACTAAATTTGTATAATATTTTTTTGCTAATTGCTAATAAACTGTGCTGGTTACTGACATCGTTTTATTGTTTCAATAATATTTACATAAACCTCTAACAACTGGATTAATTCCAAGTTTTTCGATTTGTAACTTCCGAGAGAAGCGGGGGAACGGTATTTTTTTAGACGTTTTGCATCATAAATCAAAAACTGACATAAATGACAATGTCATATATTTTATTATATGCAAATGAAGTCCTTTCCTACGAATTGATCTAGTAGCCCCATTGTAAAAATTTCAACCTCCCACTTCAGTCCCTATTGCAAAGAAAATTAAAATATTTTTTAAATTTTTTCACTTGCTTTATTGGTTATTGGTAAAACACTAGCAACCTCTTAAGGGGTCATTGAAGTCAACATTATGAACAAATTTTACTAAGGGACGAAAGATAAGAGCGCGAAAAAAAACCTGCTGTTCCCAACATTTATGTTTGCATAACTCGTCAAAATGTAGGGGTCAGCTTTTTTTTTTGCGATTTCAGGTTTGGTCCCGTAGTAAAAGTTGTTCATAGTGATGAGTGTAATGACCCCTTAAGAGGTTGTTAGTGTTTTATCAATAACCCTGTATGTAGATGGACAAGCATTTGTTTATGTATTTTATTTATTTAAACTTTATGCAACAAAAAGTACAAAGGCGGACGTAATGCCTTAGGCATTCTCTACCAGTCAACCAAAGGTGGTGAAGAGATAACATTATTTATAACTATTCCAAATTCCAAGTCGATAGCATTAGTAGTTCCTGAAATAAGCAGCCTTGACAGACAGACAGACGACCGGACGGACGGATGAAGTCGCACCATCATCATTATCTGCCTAGCCTTTTCCCAACTATGTTGGGGTCGGCTTCCAGTCGAACCGGATGCAGCTGAATATCAGTATTTTACATGGAGCGACTGCCTATCAGACCTCCACAACCCAGTAACTGGGTAATACGATACTCTTGGTAAGACTGGTTGTCAGACTTTCTGGCTTCTGACCAACAGTAACGACTGTCAAAGATCTGCAAATGACAGCCGGGACCAACGGCTTTACGTGCTTTCCGAGGCACGGAGGAAACTCGCTATGGTAAATGGTCACCCATCCACAGACCAACCTCGGCAAGCGTGGCTTAACCCGGAAGATCGGTCTATGCGGCTGTAATTATTTAGCTACGAGCTCCTCCGAGGATGAAGTCGCACCATAAAGGTTCCTTATTTACCATTTTGGTATGGAACCCTAAAAACCAAGTCTCACGACTCTTTTACCGTAAAAAGTTTTGTGATTTAATGTAGAACCGAGTGTGGCATTTCATTTATTAAGATATTTTTCGGACTTGGCAATAACGCAGCATAAGGATATACTAGATAGACTACTTGTTTACCGTGATACACATTTGTTTAATTTAACAACGTATTTTGTATGGCAGTACATCCTCATGCTGCGTGATTGCTAAGCACTTAGAGTAAAGTAACTTATTTAGTTCCGAGACTAGGTTTGGCCAGCTATTCAGCCTTTATTTTTCATTTTCATCATTGAAAAAATGGTAAACATTTTTCACAAATCTATGCTGTTTTAAAGAAATAGTTGAAATTAAATTAAAATAGTCATTTAAAAAAATTGATTTTTTTTATAATTTGACAGCTGTCAGTTGAAAACGATGCTCCCTAGGGCTGAAAAGTATTACTTTCAACCCGCTCCTCAGGCAACTTCAGACCTACTTTCCAAGTATGAGTAATGAAAATGTCTGTACTGGATCAATCATCATCATTCAGCCGAAAGACGTCCACGGTGGACATAGACCTCCACCAAAAGGGGGGGAGGGGGTTGCCGTAATCGCCACGCTTGGCAGGCGGGTTGGCAATTGCAGTATGGTTGTTAAAGTACTCAGAGAACGCTGCTGCCCATCCTCAAGAGAATCCCTTAGTCGCCTTTCGACACCCACGGGAAGAGACGGTGTAGAGGGTAGTGCTTTTCTTAAAAACCGGCACGAGACGATCACAAGACGGATCAATAAAAATATTCAATCAAAATTAAAACATCTCTTTAGCCATATACGTCCTACACCTGACCTTTCTGAAGGACATTCCAGAAAGAGCAATGAGTATTGTATTTCCTTCAAGGGTGTAATTTCGACGGGTGAACAGAAGCACAAATCCGGAACAGGACTTAAGGCAGATTTCGCAGAAATCGTATCAACTGAGACACACAACTGAACACGTGTAACATTCCCGGAATTGTTGTTCCCGAATCTAAATATTCTTGTTTCGTGTGGGTTTGACGTAACAAAAAATTATACCACGTATTGTGTTGTACCGTGCACAACAAATATATTAAGCACAGTTCAGACTACGCTATAATACAGCATGTAAGGGTAAACACCGTTATCACTCAAACCATGGGTAGTTGACTTAAACATAAAAATAAAGGAACGGGTAAAAAAAATAAAAAATATATACGCGCGAGAAATACACACACTCGCTAACGAGACAGCTGACTGACTGGGGTAGCAAACTGTGCGGGGCCGTACGTCAGGCCACGCGGCGTGTTCCTCGCGCCCCCTCCCGTAGCTTGTTGCCCCCGCGCATAGGGTGAAATGCTTTTGAGGAAAAATTAATTAACAAAAAAAAGTTTGTTATTTTTCATTGATTTTACGTTCTATAAATGAAACCAGACCACTGGTTTCAAGGATAACGGTGTTTACCCTTACAGCCTGTATATAGCATACAGCAAATATTATATAGCAGGTCGATATCGCTCCGCATACCTACATTTTATATGGACACGTTCACACAACGCTAAGCTATAAAGTATTGGCTTGCTGTACGCAATAAACTTGAGTGATTTTCAGAGCTATATCGTACGATACTCTAGTCCCCGCCCCGCCACTTCTACCCCGTCCGTCGCCCGACGTATCGCCGTCAAATAAATTGCTATACATGGTAGACCGGCTTGCGATATAGCGTATAGTGTGAACGTCATGCTATATAGTCATAGCTTATGACGTAATATGCTATACTATATAGCGAAATAGTATAGCGCAGTCTGAACTACGCTTTAAAGTTACGCCACAGGAATATAATTTTACGCATTACTACCTCTACGCGAAGTTGTGTAAATGACATGTTCAAACAAAAACAATCTTAACTTACACGTGTAACTAAAACAGATATAGCTGCCGCTTACACACTTCCGCGAGCGCGCCTCGTGGAGGCTCTAGTACGAGCTATGGTGAGCGGAGGCTGCAAGAGCGCTGTCCAACTACTACTTCATTAATTCCGCCAAACTAACAGTTGTTTTTTTCTCTCGAGTCAACATCTCCTGAGGATGCCCCGTGGAGGGACGAAAAAGGTTAATCCCACCTTCTGCATGTGCATACAGGGTGTAAAAAGACCCATCACATAGCCGAAATCTACGCGCTCTATACATGAAACTAAATTACATTGACCAAAAATAATTGCTGGGAAACGACTTTCATTTTTTGGCTTAAATAAACGTTATTTTTTCTCGTAGCGCGCAATCTGTGGTTGTGGCGATGCCGCGCTTTTGCATGCGTACAGCGGCCATACAGCTGAACCAAGGCGGTCGTGTGCGTTTGATATTCATTGCGTTTTTGTAACTTTAAATGCGTAATTTGTTAGGAAAAATTGAAATTAATGATAATGTTTATTTGGAAGAAAGTTTAGTATTATGACTTGGAATTCATTTTTGGAAAAAACTAACAAAAAAAATGTATACTCTTGACCTTCAATATCTCCAAAACCAATGATTTCCCAGGTATGGTCTAGTAGAAAAAAAATGATCCCAATGATGGGTAGAATTATGTGGTTTTCGTTATCGATATGGGTATTTTTACACCCGATATATTTGCGGGCGAGAGGTGCTGCATACTGCATCCAAGCTAGCAATCTAGTTTGGCGTAATTAAAGTTTGTTAGACGACACGTTTGGTGCAGTGGCTTAGCGATTGGTTTCTGCTCTATGGGTCGTGGGTTCGATTCCCACACGGAACAAAAAGTATGGCCTACAGATAGTTGTTTCGAGTCTGGGCGTTTGGGTATGTGAGATTTGTGTCTGTAAACGCACCCACGATACAAGAGAAACCCTAGTGTGGAGCAAAGACATTTAATAACGTCGTATGTGTACCTATGTCTATTAACTAACCTCATTACTATTAGCTTTATTTTATTTTATTACTAACGTTACTCTCAAGATATCTTTATCTTATTACAGTGATTTTCTTTGTAATGTGTTTTGATGACAATTAACCATGTCAGTTGTTTTATATAGTTTAGCGTCCTTTTACTTTTTGTAAATGTGAGAGCTTTGTAGACTTGCTAGATGCCTGGATACCTAGTTAATTTCTGACCATATTTTTCATTTTGCTTTTATGTGTGGTTCCTGCTCTTAAGTCTACTTTGCTCTCTCATAACTATTCTAAGTCATAACTGTACCCACTCAAATTGTTATAGATATGGATTTTAAAAGAGTAACCATGGAGTTTCTTGCCGGCTCTTCTCCATAGGAAACGACTAATTGGAACCGTGCACCTAAATTCGACTTTTCATAAGCGCCTGTAATGGTTTATGTGAAATAAAAACTTTTGAATTTTGAATTTTGAATAAAAAAAAAACTATATACATATTTTAATTACATATTTCTACAGTCCCTAGAGTCAATTCACAACTTTACATGAAAAAGCTATCAAATAAATTGTAAAATACATTATTTGATTACAGTAATTAGTCATCTAGTTCATTGAAGGCAAACAAATTGCCACGTAAATGGCTAGACTAATAAATTAGAAATAGCAATCTATCTGCCTTAATTAATATTATAAACTAGACTTCTCTCTCAATGTAAATTTAAAACTGAATGTTATATTTTCGTGAAATATACAGAATAGAATAGAATAGAATAGATAAATTTATTTGCAATGAATGTAGGTATAAAAATCAGGTGTTACATTTTGATGGCGAATCCTTGTACATTCTGCCTTAAATAGCATGCAAATTACACAAAACAAAAATTTACAATAATTTATCGACTAAGAACTCTCAGAGAAACGAGATTATTTCGGACCGAGTTCGGAACGACGTGACGGCGATCGTGTGTCCACCGCGACCGGTCTCAGTAGTTCCCAACATAAGACAGAAATCCGTGCACCGGCGCCGTCAATCTCGGATGTAGTGGACAAGAGCAGACGCGTTTTGTATTGCCGGCATTTCGGTCCGTCACGATCTCGGCGGAGTTCTAGCGGTAGCGCCGAACTGCTCACAATCTCGGCGAGAGATGACGGCGCTCGGATGACGGACGTGCGGTGGACACGCAGTCATAGTAATGTATGTATCGCTACTTCGGCAACGTCATCTCGTTCTCGGTGATGGCGGCGGTGGACGAACGCTCTAACTCTGTATATTTAAATATAAATAAAAAAAAAAAAAACTGTATCGTGTGTGGCCTCAATACACTAACACGCTTCTGGCTGCTGTTTATTATCACTAAAAGAAATATCTTCGAATCTATAACTTTTGGAAATACTTATTGACCTCCGGTTTCTGAATTGAGAATTCTAGGATAAGCTGTAGGTACTTAATTAACATTTGAGTACGGAGTTGTAAAAAAAATAACGGATTTCAAAGCATTTTTTTTGACAAATCCGTACTCAAATACTACTTAAGTATTGCATAACCCGAATTCTCAAGGAAGGAAAATCTAAAATCTTTTCGTTAGTTGTATTACATCCTGCCTGTATTCCCTGAAGGGTGAGATAGAGGTGTATAGTACAGCCTCTACGCTGAGTTGGTGACCCTTTTGAGATTTGATGTCGCTAATGAACAGTATGGTACCGTTCGGAGGTTTGTATGAATGACACACGTGTGCCTTGTCGAGCGGTCACTTTAATTATGCACTAGTCTTTTTTTTTATCTATTGGACTGCTGTAGATGATCCTAGGGGACCATTTCTACGTAACCGGGCAGTTATTGGCGAGACCTGAAGGGTCTCCAGCCAATGGGGTGTGGGGGAGTAAAATACTTAACCTAAGCTAACTACTTGTACTACACTAACATCATGACTACCTGCAACAACAACACTAAGGGCGACCCCTAGTGGGACTCGGACCTCGGCTTAGGGCGTTGCTGGCGGGGGCTTAGGGGAGGGAGACAGCTTGATGAGGGCTGAATTATCCAATCTACCTTACGCTCAGCAGTCGCGCTAGCCGTCACTAGACCTGTGAATTAAGTTGGTGACGCACGTTCTAGGCATGAACATGCTCGACAGCATAAAATGTGTATGTTTAATTTTTTTTTTTTTTTTTTTTTAAAAAACGTTGCCCCACACTAAGATTTCTCTTGTATCGTGGGTGCGTTTACAGACACAAATCTCACAAACAAACGCCCAGACCCGAAACAACCATCTGTAGACCATACAAATTTTTGTTCCGTGTGGGAATCGAACCCACGACCCGTGGCGCAGAAGCCAATCGCTTAACCACTGCACTAAACGTGTCGTCAAAACGTGTCGTAAATTATTTTTATGTTTTTACGGTTTACGCTGTCAGTGTGTTCTTGGCTGAATGAATTGTATTTTCTTTCATTCAATTTGCCAACTAATTAATAAAAAAAACTCGCAACACTCTGCCGACCCCAGTAAAAACAAGCATGAACATACTGAGGTAAATACGCCTCAAATTGAAAAAATAAAAAACTGTTTCCCTCGGTGTAACAGATATTTATATTAAACCTAGGAGTTTACATTTCATTTCTTTGTTTGTTTACGCCGAACGTTCGCAAAGGAGGCTTTCAAAATAATTGTTGTTTTTCTCTTAGATACCTAGACGTACTTATATGTAATGAAGTTTTTTTATGTATTTGGAACTACTTATTACTTGGTACTGTCAAGTACAAAAAGAAGTATACACTTAGCGAAATTAAAAAAGCGATTTGTAGAAGTCTCCATTGTCACTGTAAGTAAAAAAGTGTGAGAAAGAATATTTACAACGCGTCATTCGTTCTACAAAGATGTGTGCATTCTGCAACTGTAGGCCAAACTTTAAAAAAAAACATGGATCGTCGAAAGATTTGAAGTCGCTAATAGAGTATGTCACTGAAAAAATCTAATTAAGTAGTTTGTCAGTTAGATTATCAAAAAATATTTGACCCGTATTTTTTCTTTTGTTTCGTAAACCAAAATTGACAAAGATACGACACACTACACTTTTAAAATTGGCAAAACGTCACAAGCAAGTACAATTTTAACTTGCTTCTAACGTCACAAGCCCCAACTCTCGAGTTTGGATGCATTTTATCGTTCCAAATATTCATAGATTTAACAAAAGAAAGAATACTTGTCCATTATTTTTCAAAACTGGCGGACTAATTAGATTTGCAATTTACCTATTGATGCTGTCAACATGCCTATTAACAGTATGGTACCGTTTACAGGTTTGTATGAATAACACACGAGCGCCCTGTCGAGCGGTCACGTAAATTATACACTAGTCGAGTAATAAATCTGTCAAATATCAAACATTTCAAGTACTGTCAAACACAAACTAGCGATGGCGATTGTTGCAAAAAAAAAAAACAATTGACTGAATCGAAAATTGTACTGTTGCGCATTCGATTGTCGATTTAGTAGTTCCTCATCATAATTATTCGAATAACAATCGACGAACTACTAAATGTAAAATGAGACAGTAGATGCCAATTAAATAATCTATTAGCGCCAATCGCATACATAATAACTGCAGCTGTACTTGTAATTAGTGGCGCACGGACTTTTTAACTATTGAATTGTGACGCAGCGGCAGCGCACGCACCACCTTTTAGTAATTACTTATATAGTAATACGAGTTATGGTAATACGTGCGCTGCGCCACAATTCAATACAAGTTAGTAGTTAAAATTGACACGGTAACCGTATTAGTGATTGTCGCCTGCTGCGCGCCGTTAATCGATAACAATCGACAAACATCAATTGTTATCGACTTTTATCGACTGGACTGAATAATCGACTAAGTCGATTAGTTTTAGTTAGTCTTGTGCCTGCTCGGTCATTTTTAAGATCGCTCCGTACTAGTTCATTTCGGACAGTGAACTATTTCATTCTATTAGTTCTAATAGCTCTATTCGGTCTTTTATTCTATAAGCTAAAATAGACACTACGCCATTGAAATAACGCTCATCTCATCTCATTCTTGCGAATTCGGTCGGTCGGGTTCGGGTAGCATCATCATTCGTCGGGTATTCTCTCTCGTTCTCATTCATTCGCAGACATGGAATGAATTCATATGACGTATCTGTCAATCAGTGACTATTTCATTTCTCATTCTCGTTTGCACAGTTTACAATGTACGAGTTCGAAAAGAGCTATTTGACCTATTAGACCGATTACAAGTCAGGCGTTCGGAAACGTTTCTTTTAGTACAGTGCGAAGATACGGCTCCTATTCGTTCATCGTTCACGAACTACACAAGACTAGTTTTAGTAACAATCGCCCATCCCATTGTATGCCTCGGTCAACATATAAACAAATAACTAGTTCATTATTAGAAAATAAATTTTGTTTGCAGACTAATTTAAATGTATTAATAGGTAATAGTTCTAATGTTAGGAAAAAAGACATTACAGACTTTGTTGCCCAAATGTTAAAACTAAACTGCCACAAAATAATATTGTGTGCTTTTCCCTATCTCGACCACTTGTCAGATACACAAAATGAGTATATACATAAGCTGAATATGCACATACACTTCTTGGTAAGTCACTATAGTGACAAGTTTATGTTTTTCGACACCAACAGTTTTGTTGGTAAATTAAAATTAACTAGGGATACTGTGTACCTACCCATTAAATATAAACGTCAATTAACAACATTGTTAGCTTTTAATATTAACTCAGTCATAAGTAGTATGACGCAGTCTTCTTTCACTACCACAACTTTTAGTAATAGTACTAATAATAAGGTGGTTAGCCAACATAATTTAAACTAGCCAGTTCGACAACAGAGAAGCATAGTCACTGTTTAATATTGTCACATCAAAATATAAATCGCTTCTCTGGCAAAATCTTAGATGTAGAATTATTTGTTGAGAAATATAACGTAGACATTCTATGCCTCACAGAAACTTGGCTGAAGCCAGGTAAAATGTCATTTAATATAGATAATTTTAAAATAGCCAGTTCGTTCCAGAGAGTGTCAGCAGAAGGTGGAGGAACCTTAATCATGATTAAAGATCACCTGAAATGCAAAGAGCGACTAGATGTTCGCAATCTCTCTGTTGAACGAGTATGCGAGCTCGCGTGTGCAGAAACGGAGGAGTATGTCATTTTGTGTGTTTATAGGCCTCCCTCCTCTAATACCTCTCATTTTCTTTTAACAATGGAGGATGCCCTTAGGAAAATAAAAATAAACAAAAAGTTATTAGTATGTGGAGATTTCAATATTGACATTCTAGTAAATACCACAGATAAACAAAACCTTTTATCTTTTTTTAAATCATTCAACTTGAAACATATGTTCTTTGAGCCAACTAGAGTGACACCCACCTCAGCCACATGCATAGATAATATTATGACTAACTTTAAATTAATAGATAAGCGTCTTATTAGCGGCATTCGTTCCGACCATAAATGTCAGATTGTTAAGTTATTGTATAAAGCAGTCGAAGGTCCCAAAATAATACAATGTAGGACATTGACAAAAAAGAGTCTAGAAAAATTTTGTAAAAATCTAGAATCACAATTGTTTACATTAAAGCCACAAATTGACAACCCCAATGAAATGTATCGTACACTGTTTAATGCTATATGTGAAGAGTTTCAACAGGCTTGCAAAGTAAAAAAAGTAATTATAAAACGTAAAATCTTGTTCAGTGCCTGGGCCACTGAAGGAATAAGACGCAGTAGGGATGTCTTGTACGATCTATATGACAAAAAGTCATATACATCTAATAATGAGTTTCATATTTACGTTAGACAATATTCAAAAATCTTTAAAAAGGTTTGCATGCAAGCAAAGGCTGCTTATATTAGTAATCAAATAAAAAAATCAAATAATAAAATAAAAACGACATGGAAAATAATAAATACTGAGACTGGTAATCGTAGGCTTACGGATAGTGTATTAAACATAAATATAGATGACAAACTGGTTTCAGATAAATCTGTAGTTGCAAATTTTTTCGAGCAATTTTTTACAAATATTCCCATTGAGACTACTAAATATCTTCCATCGTCCCCTCTAGCAGCTGAGACACTCCTAAAGGAAAATAAAAATTTGCATGTACCTAATACTGCAAATTTCGAATTTAGTATTATTTCACACTCAGACATATTAAAAACATTTAAAACAATAGCAGATAAAAAAACCGAGGACTTGTGGGGATTGTCAGTTAAAGCTGTCGAGTCAATAATAGTTAACATCGCGCCTATTTTGGCGGCGATCTTTAATACTTGCATCATGGATGGCATTTTTCCCGATCTTATGAAATGTAGTAAAATTGTGCCCATTTTTAAAACAGGTTGCATAAACAATGCTTCTAATTATAGGCCAATATCTGTGTTACCAGCACTAAGTAAAATTTTTGAAAAAATCATTTTAAATCAAATGTTAGTTTATTTTAACAACAATGGGATTCTTCACGAGAGTCAGTTTGGATTCACGAAGGGACGATCAACGGAGGATGCTGGATCCACCTTAATCAAATCAGTATTAGGGGCTTGGGAAGAGGCACGGGATGCGGTGGGAGTGTTCTGTGATCTTTCCAAGGCGTTTGACTGTGTGGATCACCGCACGCTCATTCTAAAACTAAAATACTACGGAATCCGAGGTAAATCTATAGATCTTGTAAATTCATATTTGTCGGATCGGGAACAAAGGGTGGCTGTTGGTAACGTTACTTCTGTAGGCTCATTAGTAAAAATGGGAGTTCCTCAAGGATCAATTTTAGGCCCCTTTCTGTTCCTTGTATATATCAATGATCTTCCAAACATAATAAAGGATACAATGTCTAACATAGTCCTATTTGCTGACGATACGTCACTTATATTTAAAGTAGATAGGAAGGACAGGGATCTTGTAGAACCTAATAATACACTTAATGTTATCTCAAATTGGTTTTCTGCTAATAATCTTCTCCTAAACGCAGGAAAAACCAAATGTATTAAATTCTCCACCCCAAATGTACCCCACATTAGTTCAAATGTAAAACTTGACGGGAAAGCGTTAGATCCGGTTCCCTCGACTGTGTTCCTGGGCATCACAGTAGACTCTAAATTGCAATGGGGACCTCATTTAGAGGCACTTGCAGGCAAACTGAGTTCTGCTGCATTTGCCGTTAGGAAAATTAGGCAGTTGACTGATGTAGCTACGGCTAGGTTGGTGTACTTTGCATACTTTCACAGTATTATGTCTTATGGCATATTACTGTGGGGTTCGGCTGCTGATGTAGGTACTATTTTCATATTACAGAAAAGAGCAGTCCGAGCTATTTATAATCTAGGCTGCCGTGAATCGCTTCGTGAATTGTTTAAGAAAATAAATATACTAACCCTACCATCTCTATATATACTTAGTAACATTATGTACATTCGAAAGAACATTGCCCAGTATAACAAGAAAAGTGACGTCCACAACATAAATACTCGCAATAAACACAAGCTAACAGTACCTGGTTTTAGACTAAGAAAAACCAGCAAGTCGTTTATGGGGAACAGTGTTAGGTTCTACAATAAAATACCATCTAGTATTACTGATTTACCGGATATAAAGTTTAAATCATTTATTAAGAGCATTTTGATATCTAAAGCTTATTATAGCATAAATCAGTATATCGAAGATAAAGATGCCTGGCATACAACTCCGTCCTGCACATTGCGACCCTCTGGCCCTGTCTAACTGGTTGGTTGTATGACCTAACATTATTTTTAATGTTTACCTACTTTTATTATTCTTCTTTTTTTATTGACTTAAAATAACCTGTACATTATTTTATCAATTTTCATATTATTATTTTTTACATTCAAATATTGAAATTTTTATATCCCACTACAATTTTATTTGTATAATACTCTGCCTTAATAGTCTGATATTGTTTTACATGTATAATTTTGATAATATCATTTTCTAAACTGTAAAGTTTGAGCATCATGCAGCAATTAATGATACACCTTTAATCATATCATATTACTGCCCATTGTCTGGTAGTATGAGTCTGTCATGCTCACTTAAATGTCCTGCTGATGGTGGCGTTGTATATCCGGTCGTTGGGTTCCCTATAATATGGTTGAGCTAAGCGATGCGGATGTGCACGTCATGCTCGTGAACGGGTGCTGTCTGTCGGGACTGGTCAGCCCATAACTACTAGGGCAATTCTAGAAGGCATATTTTCTTTTCCTATTTTCTCCTCTTATGTGAATTTATTTGTTACATTAACCTGCATTATTCTCATTCTATGTCACACGCAACTGTAATGGAATTGTCATGAATAGTCATGATCTACTATTTTAAAAAGAGTATTCATGGAGTTTCTTGCCGGCTCTTCTCCATAGAACCTACCTTTTGGAACCGTGCACCTAGTTTTGACGTTTTAAAAGTGCCTGTAATCTGGTCTATTTGAAATAAAAAACTTTGACTTTGACTTTGACATCGCTAACACGAACATGGTGACTCGTTGGTATATGCACACACACATTGAAGACAGATATTGGAGGGGCGTGTCAAGTTATCGTAGTTGATCTATAGTTGTGTAAATCTTTCATTATTGTACACATTATGACAGACGTAACGGGTACCTAATCATAAGCTCGAATGTCTGACAACCGGTCTATCCTTAGGATATCGGCATTGCCCAGTAATTGGGTTGCGGAGGTCTGATGGCAGTCGCTCCGTGTAAAATACTGGTATTCAGCCGCATCTGGTTAGACTGGAAGCTGACCCCAACATAGTTGGGAAAAGGCTAGGCAGAACATTATCATCTGTCAATACATATGAATACTTGTTTCGTGCAATTGAAAGAATCTTTACGCGAATTCTTCTTAATTTCACCGTTTAATTTTGATATATTTCATCATCATCATTCAACCAAAAGACGTCCACTGCTGGACATAAGGTATAACGGGCTGGTATCCGCAACTCCATGCGGATATAAGCGCGTATTTTGCGTGATGGGTGGTAAGTATAATTACTCGATCCACCCTAACTCATCGAAAAAGGCCAGCACAACCTTGATGTTACTGGTGATCTCTCGGAGAGTACCTGCATTACCGAAGTACATGGCCCTGTATGTGGCGACCTCAGGGCAGTTTAGTAGCACGTGGGCTGCCGTCTCGTCCTCCTCCATGCATGCTCTGCACAGTGGGCTGTCTGTAACTCCAATGACAAAGAGGTGTTTGTTAAAAGAACCATGGCCAGTGATGGCTGCTGTGACTGTACGTAGTTGTTGCTTTGACAGCCGGAGTGCTTTTTTAGTGAGACGACCGTCAATGGCCGGAAGCGCCTCCTTGGCCTGCCTGCACTGCTGGACATAGGCCTCCCCCAAGCATCATCCATGTTGGGGGGGTTTGCCATAATCGCCAAGCTTGGCAGGCGGTTTGGCGATCGCAGTATAGTTGTTAAAGTGCTCAGAGAACGCTGTTGCCCATCCTCTAGTGAATCCCTTAGTCGCCTTCTACGACACCCTCGGGAACAGATGGGATAGTGCTATTCTTTACGTCCGGAACCACACGGAATACATTTAATTTGGTCAAAAAAAAAGGGTTTACATCTTTTTGTAGCTGACTGTACACTTACGTACTTTAGTTATAAGGCCTCTTGTTTTCAACAAAGCGAATAGACTAGTTTAGTAATCAGGTACCGTCATGAACACAAACATGTATACACGTAGCGATATTCATATTGAAGAGAATAAAGGTGGTTGTCACTGAAAACCAGTGCTGTGGCTCTGTCTCGTACGTGAGTCACAGCATTATGCTGAGCGATGGCCGTCTTGCGCGGATGTGAAGCAATATTTCCCAAAAGATTTTTTGTATTTTTTTTTTCATAATTTCTTTTTTTTTTGTGCATCGGCGCGTTTAAATATATCTTATTTCGTTTTTCTTTCAATAAATGAAGGAGTTGTTTTAGAAATATTAATAAATAAATATTATATGCGCGACACACGACGCCAACTCCTCGTGTAAATTAGTGTTTATATTTTATTGTTTATGTATAGTATTTTCATGTTAGTTGTAAGTTTTATATTGTATTGTATTTTGTTAATATGTGTTTTTATGACGTGGTTTCGCCTAGCTTCCACGACACAGGGAGTCCTAATGTGGCAGCTAGTGCCAAATGTAAATTTATTTGTTCAATAAAGATTTATTATTCATTTGTATCTCTTTGGGAATCACGGCCATCTTCCGCGCGGAAGAAGTCCAGTCCTTTGGAAGGCATACGGGAGACACAGTTCCAACGCGCAGAGGCCCTTTCGAGAACTTTAATCTAAAATGGGATGGGGCGCCAACCGGGGACTATCCACGGCTGCACTATTGGAGTATAGTCATGGACAAAGCGCACCGCATGGAATCGTGTGCTCCATCTTAGACCTTGTCTGCGTTTACCATCAGGTGCGACTAAGATCAAATGGGACCTAGTCAAAATAAAAAATAAAAAAAGTTAAAAAAACTATAACCGACTACGTAAAAAAGGGGTCTAAAAAGGACGAAACAAGAAAATAATTCAAATAGAAATCCAGAAATGCATAGGTACAAAAATGGTCAAGGTAGAGCCGTGGTCGTACTTACTGTATACTATATATACCATGTCTGTTTAATGGAGGTGTTCCTGACACCCACATAATCACAGTAGGTATACAGTAAGTGCGACCACGAATCTCTCTACCTTGACCATTTTTGTACCTATGCATTTCTAGATTTCTATTTGAATTCTTTTCTTGTTTCGTTCTGTTTAGACCCCTTTTTTACGTGGTCGAGTTTTAGTTTTTTTAACTTTATTTTTTATTTAATACTAGCGACCCGCCGTGGCTTCCTACGTGTACGTTTTATTGCTTAAAACCTTCCTCTTGAATCACTCTATCTATTAAAACCGCATCAAAATCCGTTGCGTAGTTTTAAAGATCTAAGCATATATAGGGACAGACAGCGGCAAGCGACTTAGTTTTATACTTCTTCTTCTTCTATCGTGTCGGCACAAGCTATACAAGAATAGCTCATGCCGTGGTGAAAAGATTAGTCAGCAAGGTTGGTAGCGGGGCTGACTGCCCAGGGTGCGCCGGACGTACTTAAGTATTGTCACTCGTGGAGGCTCTTCTCATGCACCCATACACTCAGTTTTATACTAAAGTTAGTTTTTTAATCCCTGAGACTATATTGACATGCGCGAAACGTCAAATTTGAAAAAAAAAACCTAAAATTTTCAAGTTTTACATTTGCGCGTGTCAATTTTGTCTCAGAGATTCTGAAACGGACTTTATGTAGTGACTTTTCCGTTTCCCGATCGGGCATATATAGTAGCCGTGCAATAACTACATCGTCGCATTCTAAGAAACGTAAAGTAAACATAAATTCTAACGTAATGTTGGCTTGTTATTTACTTAAACGAATAAATAACTGAAACGACTGGACCGCGCGAACAGTACGAACGCATTTTAACCATATATTTTGGCTTAAACAATATGTTATATGTACATATTTGTAATGTGCTCGCCAAGACATTTCTTTTGATATCAAACACGTGATGATTATCTCAGTTTAATTTTTTCGAGGTTAGAATCTTAGGTTTAAATTCCGTCATATTTAAAATTTTGATAAAATTTATATAGCCTATGTTACCCGAGCCACTATTACGAATCTATTGACACCTCATTCATTATAATTGGTTCAGTAGTTTAGGCGGTACGGTGGAACATACAAACATACATAGATAGTCTGCCAAAATCATTACCCTTCCTTTTGGCTTCACCGTAGTTGGGTAAAAATAGCTACATTTCATCTACCTTTCTACCCGATTACAAATTCTAACTCAACACAAGATATATACGAAAAGTTATAATCAACTGTTTTGCCGCTCCTGAATCCGATAAAAAATATAATTTATGTCCGTAGTCACAGCTGTTTCTGTTACAACACAAAAACTAGATACAAAGTGAATTTTAACTAGCTTTTTATTGTGCGAGTGGAGTCTAAGTTTGATTTACGATGTAAACATGCAATTCGTTGCGAATTTCTTGCCGAACTTGTCGGGTACATTGCCGTGCAACAGATTTTTATATTATTTTCGTCGTTTGTCGAGATTTGTAGCTAAAAACCACGAAGCAAATATAATATAAAGAGGAGATGTTGTAATTAGAATTTTCTATGATACGATGCGTGACACTTTGCGGGGGTGAGGGGAACGTTACGCCCCGCCTACTTACGCCTACTTTACGTTTACCATCTAGCGGTGAATAGAAAAAACTAAAAGAATAGATAACTAATACGTAGTTTAGCTTTCAGACGCTAGATGTCTTTAGTGTAACAAATATATCGTAACAGGGACAATTTTCATAGGTGTTAAATTAACAGTAGTATATATCATTATCCCTACACACTTTTGACGTGTATAAGTCAGAAACACAACTTTCGCATTTGATAATTGAATTTTAATTAAGGCCCTGTCTTTTCAATTATTGGCTATTTTACACTATATCACGACAGATGGCGACCGAAATATTTCACAGTTTATAATAATGATAAAAACAATACTTAATACGATATTTTTGTCAACAAAAAGGCTTTACAAAATCTTAAATCTATTTCAATGCAATAAAACTATAAAGATAGGATTATTTTTCATGTGTTTTTTTAGTTACTCATGTGATATAAGGTGGCGCCATCTTACGTCGAGCAGTAAAACTATTGTTATCATGTCAATGACATCATAACAAGAGATTTTTCTAGAACGAATCTAATAAATTACGTTTAAAAATAGTTACAAGCAAAATGTGATGCCATCCAAGACATCAGAACGTTCATATATTTATTTGTAATATAGCTTTTGCAAGATAACACAAAACATTTCACCTTTTCATTCAAATAACAAAGAAAATGATAAAATGGGATGGGAGCAGGAACGTGGTGTTGACAGGACGAGTGCCGACAGACTGACATAGGCCACGCCCACCTGATGACGTCATGTTCTACATTGATATCACGGTACACAGTTGCTTATGCCATCTCCCCTTTGTATTTGCTTCGTGCTAAAAACTTAACAACTGCATGGATCATATAATTTGCCATGATCTCCTAATGCAGTCTACATACCAAACCCGCCGACCCGCCAACATGAGTCGTCGACATTTTTGTCGGCGACTTCACATCTCGTTCAAGTAGTAAAACTTTGTCGGCGGCACGAAATCAGTAACTTTTTTGGTAGTTAGTGACTATTGCGTGTAGGAAAGTGACGCGTGTTGTGTTTCTTGAATAATTCAGCCTACATTTACCTAAACATGGATAGTGATACTGATCTAATTATAGCAGCAAAAAATTGCAAAAAAAAACAGTAATACGTCACTATAGCTCGAATGTCGGCGGGCAAATGAGCACGTACGCAAGTCGCAGACATGCCGCCGACGTGTTGCCATAAGTTGCCCGGCGACACGCGCGGGTACAAGTCGCCGACATGATTCTTTTGAAATAAAGCCGCCGACATCAAGCGGGCTGTGTCGGCGGGTCGTCGGTTTTGGTGTGTACACTCCTTTAGGTGGGGTTTCGCAAATGGCACCGATCTTCAGTGCATATGCGGCGTCTCTCCGCAGACCATGGCTCACTTTGTGTTGCGCCGCATGCCCTGTCACCTGCACGCGTGAGGAAATGACTGAGTCAGCGGATGGTGTTGTCGTGGCTGAATTAAAAAATTCATTCAAATGGTATAGATTAACCCCGCACAAGATTTAGATTGATTAAAAATAAACTTTTTTTTCCCAAATATTTTTTTCTTTCAACTACGCAGTAATGTTATCATTAATCGCTACAAAACCGATCACAAAATACGTATTTTCTGCTTAGAAGCAAAACAGTGCAGAACATATTACTGCACTGCAAACAGTGCAGAAAAGTTGTATGAAATTTCATTACTGCACTGTTTTTCATTAATGCAGTTTTTTATTTAGATATAAATTTACCACAGATGTTTAATGTCTCCCGTTAAGTTTAATATTAAATGTATGCATTTTTATGCATTAGATCAAAAAGATACTGGCTGAAAATAAAAATCGGCTGAATAAAACCGAATTGGTAAAAAAAAAAAAAACAAATGGCGCGCATTTTGTACCATTGTAAAACTTTGATAGGTACTTCATATTAAGCAAGAAAAGTTTAAAAAAATGGAAATAGATAGCGATATGAATTCAAGTCCAGAAAGTATAAAAACAGCTGCAAATGAAATTGTTAATAACCTTTTGCCGCAAAAGTCGCAGGATAACCTTGTTTTCATTAACTTGAGTTTTTATTTTGAGTAGGTATATTTTATCACGGTAGGTAAATTGGTAGTTGAAAGAAAAGTAGATTACGCACCTTGCTGAAGTGAGTGATTAATGCACTCGTGCTAATTTAGTGCCCTCGCTTGCGCTCGGGCACCAACATAACACTCGTGCATTAATGACTCACTTTGCGCTCGGTGCAACATCAACAACATTTATATGTTTCTGATATTTTTTTAAACAAATAAGGATGTTTTTTACAAATTCTCCAACTTCAAAAGTGTATAAAGAAGTTAGAGTTAACACATTTAATTCTTTAAAAAGTGGTCTGCAAGAATCAAGTGCTCTCCCACGACTACTTGCCCGAATACATTTTTTTTTTACAATGAACTAGATTTTGCCAGCGGTTTCGCCCGCGTGGATGTCGTTTATTGCGTATTCCGCGTTTTTCTCTACTATATTATGCATGTATTATACATATAAACCTTCCTCTTGAATCACTCTATCTATTAAAAAAACCGCATCAAAATCCGTCGCGTAGTTTTAAAGATGGACAGACAGACAGCGGGAAGCGACTTTGTTTTATACTATGTAGTGATACTGTATTTATGCTTGTGACATTGCTCCATATTAGCAGTCCATATCTCAGTACTGAACCTACATACTCGTGATAGGCTAGAAGTGCTGGTTGCAAGTTGGCAAGCTTTCTTAGCATTTTTAGTGCATAGACGAACTTATTTAGTCTTTTACATATTTATACTATCTATATGACCTTTCCAGTTGCAGTGCTGATGCAATGTTATTACTAAGAGCGTGTGTCCACTGCCGCCGTCACCGAGAAACTAGATTATTTCGGACCGAGTTCGGAACGACGTGACGGCGATCGTGTGTCCACCGCGACCAATCTCGGTGGTTCCCAACATAAGACAAAAATCCTTGCACCAGCGCCTTCAATCTCGGCATTCAATACCTAGGTATATAAAACATAACAATGATAAAATGCTTATAGAATAAGAAGCAGGATAGCTTTACGTACCTTGGGGTAGTCAGCGAGTTCCTTCTTGTAGTTTCGGTGTTCGCCAATGGCCCACACGGCCATTTGATAGAAACCGGCGACAGCAAGCAGACCGGCTGTAGCACATTTAGTCGTGACGGTAGAGTATAGCCAGTCGAAGTGCAAAAGAGGGAAGAAGGGTTTACCATTGGGCACCGGAATGCATCTCACTTTGTACCAGGGGAGCGCAGGTTCTTCAATAAAATGTGGAGGCTCAGGTTGTCCAGCTCACATTAGTCCTCCGAGTCCCACGTAGAAGCACGTATTGCATAGAGCAGTGTACAGGGTATGGTTGATGTGATGCCACATAGAATGTAAACAGCCACTTGTAGTTTTTAATTTATTACACAGAAAATAATTATATCAAAAATCACTCCTCTCTCTCCATTGTAAAACCAAGTCAAAATTCGAATCCCCAAAAACATTGTCGTATAATACATAAAATGGCCAGTAGGTGAAAATGACGATGAAGAAGGTGATACTACAAATGGACAAGAACAGACGCGTTTTGTATTGCCGGCATTTCGGTCCGTCACGATCTCGGCGGAGTTCTAGCGGTAGCGCCGATTTACTGACTATCTCGGTGGCCGAGATGCCGGCGCTCGGATGACGAACGTGCGGTGGACACGCGGTCATAGTAATGTATGTATCGCTACTTCGGAAACGTCATCTCGTTCTCGGTGACGGCGGCGGTGGACAAGCGGCCTAAGAATTTGATTTCTGACAACTCCTCTATTGGTCCATCACTAAAGTATATATTTTATTTTTTAGTTAGATAGTGGACGGCCTATTTTTTGTTGGGATCCACCCGGAACTTATACCCTTTGTTACACTAAAACTTTGCTTATTTAAAATAAGAATATAAAGCTTCTAACTAGTGATGGGAAACAGAACAGCGTCACTAATGCGAGAGGGTTCTGCGGCCACTAATCCGCTTACATAGAGTGGAGACCAGGAACAATATTACTTCCTATTTGAGAAACGCTTTAAGGGGCTACCGACATTTGTTTGCAATTCACAAAAAGCTGGTTGTTCTTGGATACTTATCTGTAGTACCTGTGAAAGATGTGACAAAAGCACTATAGCTTGTTACGGCGAATGGCCTAATAGCCAAGAACCTCGATCAACACCTCATGAGGCTCTCGTTGGGCGGCTGGATTAAGGGCTTGATACAAAAAGCAGTACTCCTTGACACGGCACGCATAGTGAGGAGGTTCCTTTCTCTGGAGCCCTCACTATCGGCAGCTTGGACCACGAAGCAAATACAAAGAGGAGATGGCATAAGCAACTGTGAACCGTGATACCAATGTAGAACCATTCCGTCCTCACGGTGGGCGTGGCCTATCAGTCTGTCGGCACTCGTCTTGTAAACATTACGTTCCCGCTCCCATTCCATTTTATCATTATTTATTATTTTCGTTGTCATTTAAAAGAAAAAGATGAAGTGTTGTGTGTTATCTTGTAAAAACTACTCAGATAAACGTTTTGGTACCATGGATGGCATCACATTTCACTCGTAACTATTTTTTTGCGATATTTATTAGATTCGTTCTAGAAAAATCTACTGTTATCACGTCTCGTACAATAGTTTTACTGCTCGACAAAAGATGGCGCACCCTATTATAACAAATAACTAACAACTACGTAAGAAATATTCATTATCTTTATAATTATAATGTATTAAAACAGATTTAAGATTTTTTTAAAGCCTTTTTGTTTACAAAAATATCGTATTATTGTTTTTTATCACTATTTTAAACCGTGATATTTCGGTCGCCATCTATCGTGGAATAGTGTAAACAATATGAATAGACAGGTCCATACTTGGAATTCAATTATTTAATTACGATGTGTGGTGATACGTGACGTTTTAATTTTTATTCAATAATCTAGCACCCTTATGTCACTTATTGGACAAAATTATTTCAATGAATCGAATAATCATATGTATGACAATCGCCGTTATATAATCATATCATACTTTTAACAAAAACGATTGCTGAAAAGTGTATTGATATACGCTTTAAACACTTTGCAACTATTGAAAATGATAGAGCTACCAACCGGCAAGTACTTAATAAAACAGTTATTTTTGCAGCCAATTAAATTCATAAATCTTGTAGTGTTCACTATTATTTTTTTATATTTTCATACAATTTTGCATAGAGTATGTGTATTTCACAAATTCACATTAATTACGTGATTAACATATTTTACTATAATTTTGGACCATACTACATCGTTTGTGCATTACATTTATTTTATTTATTTTTATAATAATGAAGCATTTAAACCGGTGTTCATTGTCAAACGTATTCGCGCTTGTATCTCTGCTAACAAGCAAGTCATTCCAATCACTACGGCTGCTGCGCATGACCATGACATTCAACTTTGGGTTTGGGGATAACCGAACGGTCTGAAGAAATGTTTAAATTTCGAACTGGTCTACTAGTCAATATGGTATGATAGCATCCTGTGTCAGCCTCAGCCACTCGATCAAAGATTGTAATGTTCATCTTGCAAGATGAACATCGCAAGTAAGTGGTGCTAATCCATCTTGGAGCTGACCGGCGTGTCAGTATCACACGCGGTGAGAAATCGTCTTGCCACGCTGTACGCGTGAGTTTCACATGTTTAATTCGCCGATCGCCCCCGGGTCCGTAGGACACCGTTACGGTGTGTCCCGTGGCTAATTCCGCGGGACGATGCCAAGGACATCCGGGATCAACAATTGCGTGGGCGACTGCCAGTGATGCCACCACTCGCCATTTGACATATGATGGGATGATTGTTAACGTGCAAAAGTATCTACTTAAATTTACATCTGACTGTAGCAAAAACAAATCAATCTTATTTTTATTTAATTTTTGCTCTTCACGTACTGCTATAACAATATTTTAACAGGCTTTTTTTTCTTATTTCTTACATCAGTTTATTTTATACTAAAATCTTGTATCATGCATACATTTACGAAAACTGTAGCAATATATTATTTTTAATAATATAAGCAATATATTAGTTTCATGCCAGCTTCTTCTCCATGTACCCACATTTTGGAACTGGCGTCTAGCTTCGACTCTTCTTATGTACCTATAAATTACTTTATGTGAAATAAAAAATACTATGTCTTAATTTTTCAACATTGTTTCGTAATACTTGTGTTTTATTTATTCCGCATCACACATACACTCGTCCCAAGCGATATCAACTTAAACATAATGGGCCTTATTACAAAAGATGGTTTAAACCAAGACTAAGGTAAACCCAGGTTTAAAATATACCCGTCACTTTCTTATGTCATATAACAAAAAGGGACGGGGCTATTTTAAAACCTAGGTTTTTCTTAGACCATCTTTTGTAATAAGGGGGTAAGGGCCTTATTACAAAAGATGGTTTAAACCAAGACTAAGGTAAACCCAGGTTTAAAATATACCCATCACTTTCTTATGTCATAGAACAAAAAGAGACGGGGCTACCCTAAAACCAGGGTTTTTCTTAGACCATTGTTTGTAATAAGGGGGAATCCGTCTTATTTCTAGCGATGGTTTAAGAAAATCCCAGGTTTTTAAATAGCCGGTATAGCTGTTTTTTATTAAATGACATTGAGTATAATTATTTTACATCTGGGTTTACCTTAGTTTTGGCTTAAACCGCCTTTTATACTAATAAGGGGGAATTTGTACAGAGTGTCTTTTTATTCACTGCAGTAAGCAGTAATTCAGTCCAAGAAACTATGAGTACGAAAAAAATTGACCATCGCCCATCGCCGTATTCATTTGATGTAGGAACTCGATTTGTTTTTAGAGAATTTCAATTTTAAATTAAAAGTACACAAAAATAATTCTGTAATAAATTTCTGTAGTAAATTGTGTACTTTATGTACATTATAGGCATGATTTCTTAATTATTTTCACTAAAATCTACAGTTAACAAAAAATCGACTTGAATACAATTATTTAGCGGGGTGGTTACTTATTACTTGTGAAGATTTTTCTTATTTATTACATTTTTGTTCACAATATTTTTGTAATTTTTAAACCAGCTCTGCCGTAGGCTGGTACAAAAATTCTAAGTACGTCCCTGTCGTAACATACTACTACAACTACGAGGACATCTAGCGTGAAATAGCTGAAACACGTATTAGTTACCGATGTACCCGAAGCGTTTAGTTTTTCCTATTCACTACTAGATGGAAAACGTGAAAGTAGGCGTAAGTAGGCGGGGTGTAACGTTCCCTTCACCCCGCAAAGTATCACGCGTCGTATGATAGGAAAATCGAATTACACCATCTCCTCTTTGTATTTGCTTCGTGGCTTGGACCCTGTTCCCGATGCCGGTGGGCTACTATTTTATATATTTTTAAATGTATATTGTTTTTTTTTAATTTATGATATTTATTTAAAAATATAATTTATATGTATGTTTACAATGAATAAACGAATTATAATAGGGTATTTGACTGAAAAAATCTAATTAGTCTGTCAGTTAGATTTTCAAAAAATATTTGACCCGTATTTTTTCTTTTGTTACGTAAACCAAATTTGACGAAGATACGACACTTTTCAAATTGGCAAAACGTCACAAGCAAATATAATTTTTACTTGCTTCTGATGTCACAAGCCCCCACTCTCGAGTTTCGATGCGTTTTATCTTTCTAAATATGAGTAGATTCAACAAAAGGAAAAATACGCGTCCATTACTTTTCAAAACTAACTGGCGGGCTAATTAGATTTGCAATTTATTGATGCTGTCAACATGCCTATTACAATTAATAATATTAAAATTACGATTACTAATGACAAAATATCTATCAACAATATTTAAAAAATTAATTGCATCCAAGCAACAATGTAAGCACTCTTCCTCTCTCCTACTAAAATATACTGTGTCCAACAGGGTCAATAATAATTGATCCGTGGTCTTAATCCTGTTAAAAATATATTATGGTATGCAATAAAGTATTGAGTATTGATTTCGATAGTGTATACGAAAGTATATTATAGCATGCGTGAGCGGGAGTAAGCGGGCGAAAGCGGGCTTAAGCCGGAGTAAGCGGGCGTAAAAAGTCGTAAGAATGCGTAACAGGGCGTAAGCGGGCGTAAACGGTGTAATGTAACAGACGGCCCTAAGATCTCCTGAGCACGTCTGCCACACCAGTTGTAGGGATATGAGATGTTATTAGTGATTCCTACCTACCCCTAGTCGGACAAACAAGGAAAACACTTAAAAGAAGACAACTTTATAATATGGTAAAAACACTAAGTCAATAATACAGGATGAATGGCACACGTAAGTAAACTGGTAACTGATGGAACACAACTCCCGGAAGCTCGGTAATGTGAGCACGAAGTGAAGCGAAGTGCTGGAAGATTAGCAGTGCGGCGACTCCCTCCAGTAGAGGAGGGCCGGAGACTCAGCAGTACAGCGTCTAGGCGGTGTGCTGGTAGGTCAGCAGTGCCACAGGCTCAGTAATTCGTCAACTAGACGGAGTGCTGGTAATTCAGCAGTGTAGCGGTGCCGGAGGCTCAGTAATAATTAACTCGGCGGAGTGCTGGTAGTTCAGCAGTGCAGCAGTCCGCACTCTTTCGTGGTTGCTTTCAGAATCCTCGCAAAAACACTTTGCATTTTTTTTTCTAATCTCTTTGAATTTTTGATTACGGAGTGTGTTCCAGAACTATGTGGCCTGTGATAGAAAAAGAGGTTTATAGTAAATTATAGTAAGTAAAAAGGAGGTGAAATGTGTGAAGTGAATGATGATGAAAAAGGTGTGATACTACAACGGGCATAAGTATACTTACGCATACAGAAGTTTCAATGCAAAAACGTGAAAGCATGCGTACGCATGTTCATATAAAAGCACCTTTATCAAGGTAAAATGCTAATTGATGCAGTGTTTCTAGTCCCATAACCAGCAGTGAACGTAGGCTCAGTTGACAGTATTGAGAGAGATTTCCACCCTAATCATGCACTCTACTTCCCCCTTTAATTGCTTTGCTAATAACTAAGTACCGCACTCGTCGAGATAATTAACTGGAACTAATTATTAGCATAACTGAGGTCTTAATATTAATTTTAAACCGTAGGGGGAAAACTCCAATAACCACGAGATTAAATACCAAGTAAATGGAACTCTCAATTAAAAAGAAAAATCTAGAAAAAAATGGCGTCGAGCATATTCAATTAAATGAAAGAGGCACAACAGTTTGCTTATTAATTTCTTTCTATAGCACAATATGCTGCGAAAAAAAAAATCGCAGAGTTCCAATTAGAGCGATTACTTGTCGTGTCGCTCAATTACTTCTCGACTGGGGTATGGGAATAAGGTTGCCCTATATTATTACAATCGCATAGTTTTTATACTACAATGTCTAGAAAAGTAACGGTATCAGAAGTCGGTGCCTTCAATTTGGTTTAGCGTGTATTAGCACCAACTTCTGACACCTTTATTCTATTCACTTCTATGATATGGAATAATTATATAATAAATAAATAAAAAGCCTTTCTGGACGCTAAAGCGACGACACGTTGAATCTTTCTAAAAAAATAAGTTTTTCCAATTCCGGGGAAGAAAAACTGATAAACCTGGAGCCTAATTCTCCTAAAATAAATCTTGATAAATCACAACCGAACCAAGGCCGAACTGTTTATTCAGACAGGTCTCAATTTCAAAAGCTATCAAATTGTCTGACACAAAAAACAAAATCAATCATTTTGAAAGTTTTCGAAAACAAAAACTGACTGACGGTTGTGGTTCGATTGCGTTTGGCAACAATTTATTTTAGGAGAATTGGGCCCCAGGTGGCCCAATATCCTGCACTGTACGATGCATCAAACAAAAACAAAAAATACGGAAGTAAATCGCGATCGCCAATCCCAAACAGGTCACACATCTTGTCTCACGGAACACTCAGAACTAACTGGAATACGACGTGTCATCTGCTGCAGCCATCTGCTGTTGGGTTCGAAATCATGACTGCGTACAGCAGCAGTAGTGTTATGACTGCATATAGCAGTGCTGCTATATGCAGTTGGCTACGAACTTGTACCTTTAGAGAAAAACTTGACTTCAGATCACGTGGCCTTATCTGATTTCTCTTATTTTTCAGACAATCCACAGCACCCAGTCCACTTCAGCTTACAAATTCAGCTTTCCACCATCGAATGCATGCATCTAAATTGTACGTGTAGACAAAATCTCTGGAATTGGATTCGTTCCAGGGTTTTAATTAATTCCACACGAGGCTTAAGCTTGGCGATGAGCTATGAACGAAAACTTTAATTGGAGGGTAGTCGTTAATTTGTTGCTGAGTGAAGAGGTTTTTTTTGGGTTTTGCTTTGTGGTTATGAAAAATATTGTTTTAAACAAGGGTGTGGTGGTAGAATAAGGGGGTATTTTACTAATCTATCAGTAGGTAGGGCCCGTGTGGTGCCGGACGTAAAGAATAGCACTATCCCATCTCTTCGCATGAGTGTCGTAAAAGGCGACTAAGGGATTCACTAGAGAATGGGCAGCAGCGTTCTCTGAGTTGTTCAACGAAAGAATATGAGTCCTGGTATAGCGGTCATTTCGTAAATTGTAGTCGAATGGGGCATTTACACGGGTCGATTTTCGGGTCGATTTTTCGGGTAGATTTTTTGGGTCGATTTTCGGGTCGATTTTCGGGTCGATTTTTCGGGTCGATTTTCGCCGCACGGCTAGCTAGGCTGTACGGCGAAAATCGACCGTTTAAATGACAATTCGACTAGGCCGCAAGTGACAAGCGACGCGACTGGTGACTTGCCGCACGTCTAAAATAGACCCGTGTTAAATGCCCCATTAGGGAGATTGCTATCGAAAAACGTAAAAGACATCATCAAAAACCGTAAAATAGCCATATTACCGAAGATTTGTTTTTTAAACATATTTGATATTCCTGGTATGGTAAAGTTTTGTAAATAAACCTCAGAACTCACAGGATAGGTATAGCGTACTAGTGGCCGGCTACTTTGCAAACATAACTTTGCGTCGATGCAACGAAACCGCGCGCACGCGGAAAGCTGCAGTCGATCTGTCTATTTATTTATATACTCTTTATTGTACATCACACCAGGTTAACACAACAAGGAAAACAATTTAAACACAAAAATGCACAATGGGCGGTCCTATCGCGCAAGGCGATCTCTTCCAGACAACCTTTGGATGGACTGGAAGAATGGAAAGAGAAAAACGGGAAGTCTAGGTGTACTTGTACATTACGTACATATTACCTATTACTTAGATATAATAATATAAAATACATAGTAATATAATTACATAAATATGAAAAAAACATAAATATAATAAATATAAATATATAAGATCAGAGAGGAATTAAAGAAATAGCAGATTAGAGCGACAAGTAATGCTCCTTCACTGACTTTTTAAAAACTGGCAGCGATTGTGCACGTCTCACATTAAGTGGTAAAGCATTCCACAGGCGAGCAGCTTGAACTGTGAAGGACTTATCATAAAAAGAGGTGGAGTGCTGTTGTATTTTTAATTTAAGATTTTCTGATGATCTCAAGAATCTAGAATGCGAGTCACAGAGGAACTCGAAGCGTTCTTTAAGGTAAAACGGGGTGGAAGGATTAAAGAGCACATTATAAAGTAGAGAAAGAATATGGGCATTCCGGCGAAGGCGAATAGGTAGCCATTTGAGCTAAGTACGAAATTCAGAAACATGATCATATTTGCGCAAACCAAATATGAATCTGATACAAAGATCTATCTGCAAACACTAGCCATAACGTAACCACATCACAACTATATGGTGTAGTTGTGGTACGTGTGAATACTCCCTAAAGCGGCCATTTTGCAGCAATGCCATAGTCATTTTGAAGAGATTGGTTTAGTAGAATTGAAGCCCAGGTTCTTCTCAACTTTCCTTCGCATTTTCTATTCACTTTTCTAATTAATAACATCCCAAAAACTTTCAGCTACAACAATAACAGCTCACAACAACAAAATCGTACCGATTAAAGCAATTCATTCTAAAATCCTCTGTGATCCAATTATAAGTTTGGTCTGAACGCTCAACTTGGTCGTAAAACTGATTTGTCGGTCCAACTAGTTGAGGTTTGCTATAGTTAAATGTGCAATAACAAGCAATACTCGTGCTGTAAGATATATTTATATTTTCAGCGAAGTCATAGGGTTAGTTCGAATTAACTAGGAAAATTTCACAGGGTTACCAGGTATCTTATTTTACCTCGTGAGATACTCATGAGCAGGGAGTGGAATCTTATGGCAAAACAATTGAAAGGTGATAGAGACGGGTCATAATTTTTTATCGAGTATTCAAACTATCGATATTATTTAGGAATATTATTTAAATTAAATAATATTCCTATTAAATAATACTTAAAACTACGCTGAAATGATAGATAATGGGAATTAGAGTGCGTTCAGTTGCTCCGTGAAATCCGCGCGTATCGGTCGTGCGACAATGGATCGCTTCGACACCGAGTTATTCATCCGCTAAGTGGAAAAAAGACCAGCTTTGTGGGACATCTAGTGTGCAGAGTATGCTAATAAAATTGCACACATATTGCTCCTTCGACTTCCACTGTTGAAATGAAGCGACTGTCACCCTACCTCACTCCACACACACATCGCCCCTGTCTGAACACTTTCAATCCTCGCGGATTGGAACCAGGCGGTTTGGATATTCTCTGTCTGAACCTACTCTTAACCTCAAAGGAACGCGAGCGGTTTGCTGTCTGAATATGCAGTGATGTAGCTGCGCACTTAGTACGGCTTTATGCTATTTCTGAATCAGCAATATAGTGTTAGATCGAATTGTATCGAACACGCCAGTTAATTTGAAGTTACCCTTTAAAACTGGCGAAATAATAAGGAGCATCGGAGCGAGCTGTACGAATACGGTTTGGTATGTAATTATTATAGTGACAACTCCGGTCAGCATTGGAGACTATAATTGACCGAGATTGCGGTCAATTAAGTGTCCAATCTGTTTCGTCCAATTCCAGTTTGTCCTCATTTCATTCCTCAGCTCATTGTCAGTTCAATTTGCCTATGAAAGCTCTGTGAAGCCGCGGCAATGCTACACATTGCAGCTAAAGCGCCGCATGCTATAAGCACAATTCATAGTATGCTATACTATTTCGCTATATAGTAAAGCATATTGCGTCATTAGCTATAACTATATACCGTGGACCCGAGGTATCCGAAAGATTTTAACAACGCCTTTCTGATGGTATTAAGAGTCAAATGTTATATAAACAAAACGACGGGTCCTACGTATACTAGTGCAAGTGCAAAATCCAAATTTTTCAAGAGAGCGGTATAAAGGTTCTATAGATTTTAAATTTGACGTAAATCAAAAGAAATATTTGAAATTTTCAAATGGTGAGGTATGGTCCATTCCAAAATTTCAAATATTTCTATTGATTTATGTCAAAGTTAAAAGCTTTCGAACCTTTAAACCGCTCTCCTGTAAAGTTGGGTTTTTGCACTTATACTAGTATACGTAGGACCCGTCGAAAAGTCCAATTCAGCCATTTTTGTTTTTTTTTGTTTTTCTGAACATTATAAATCAATTAACTTTAGTACTTCCTTGTACACAATACTTTAGGTTGAAATGGCAACATTTATAAATTATCGTGTGAGTGAATAAGAAACTTCTCAGTTCACAACCTTCCCCGACAAATAAGACATACGGCGGGTGGGGTATGGTACGACAAAAGCTTAGAATAAGTACTAAAGCATAGAAGCCGTCTCGGTACTTGAAAAACGTACAGGGGCATCTGTCAAATATGGGCATTTTCGAGATTTTGAGCTAATTCTAACGCTACCAAATTAAATAGCCCACCACTAGTACCGTGCCTGTCAAACGACAACGACATTTTAAATTTTGTCGTATAATACTTGTGACAGTGGAGGGGTGATTTGAAAAAATATTTTAGTCAAGAATTTATATTTAATTAATTGTGTTTTGTGTAAGTGCATATTGTTCTTATAAATAAGAGTGTGCGCTATGTCCTGAATAGTAAAAAAATGTAAAGCTCGCAAGGGACATACAAAAAATCAAAGTGAAAATATCGGCTTCCACAAGTACGTAGTATTTTTATGTTTATTCCTCAGAATACAGAAAGTATTTATTCATAGATTTTCCTTTAAATATATTTCATTATACATTAAATAAGTAAAAGTAAGACATTACCTTTTAGAAGAAGTAAAATAAATAAGTTTAAACTATCTAAATCTTATCTATTTGTCAATATGAATATTCGCCAAAGAAATTATTAAAGGGGTGCGAAAATTTTATCGATAAATCTATCGACAACGTGATTTTTGTGTTAGGTTTAATTAATTAGGTATTTATATTTTTTTTTTCATTTAGGTTTCCCTGTGACGAATATTTTCGAAATAAATGGATTGCCGTGGTAGCTCACGAAATTGGTTGGGTTCCAAGAAAGCACTATATCTTCTTTTACTCGTTCTGGCAAATGGCGGAGACTGAAAGAGAACTCTATACCAACATTATACCTTCAATCTAAATTTAAAAGGCTAAATTCTTATTGAATTGCATGTCTACAGGAAGTAAAAGAATTCGAATAATTTCTTTAAAAAAATTGGTACAGATTAACCCCGCACTGGATTTAGCTTGATTGAAAATAAAAAAATAAAGTCTTTTTTTTTCTTGCAACATTACGTCCGACATCTTCTTTCGGCCATTCATACAATAGACTAATTCAGATAATATTTCATTGTCTTGTTTATCTTAATACAGTCGTAATCTTCAAGCCTGATAGATAAAATAATTAGGAGAACAAAAAATAGAATTAACGTATTAAATGAACGATGATTAACTTACTTCTCAATCAGTTTGCATTTGGTGCCACTAACTTTTACACCTCTTTACCGTAATTATCTTTATAAATCTTGTATTTTTAGGGATGCGGTTTTTTTTAATAGATAGAGTGATTCAAGAGGAAGGTTTTCAGCTATAAAACGTACATGTGCGATGCCGGGGCGGGTCGCTAGTTATATATAAAACAATCATTATTTTGTTTAAAATTTCCAGCGCCTCGAAATTAACAACTTACCTGAGACCACGTGGCGCCGTTCTAGTGACAGAAAAAAATGTGCATGTCCAAGTACATTACAAGGAACACTCAATAATAATGTATTTAACTTTTGTGAAGCTTTTAGTAATTGCAAATTAAATAATAGACATTTATACATATACGATGACTTTATTTATTGATAGCGATAATCACAGGACCAGTCGAAGTGACGATGCTCGGGAGAGGTCTATGTCTAGCAGTGGGCATCTTTCGGCTGAATAATGATGATATTATAACTTTAATTTTGTCATTATAACTTTCTAAGAAGTAAGTATTTATATGTACTATGGCAATATACGGCATGGCTGTTATTTGGATAACACAATAATAGTCACCTTCTTTCGGCCATACAATACTATTTCAGATATTTCGTAATATATATACATTTTATACGATGACTCTATTTTATCGATAGCTATAGTCTGATAGTGTGAATACCCTCATCCCTAGTCTCCGTACAAAAGGTTACAAAATTATTTTTTACGGCCTGTCAAAAGTTTATCTTTCCCGCTCTGACAACAGCGAGTCCGCCATATGAGTAAATAGCATGGCTATATTTTGATTCGTTTATGCTTAGTAGCGCTCCTTCTATGCTTTAGTACTTATTCTAAGGACAAAAGCCTCAACGCTACGTTCATAGGACTTGTTACCATAGATATTTTACGAGTTGTCCATTTCCGTAAATAATGAATATTTCGAAAATAAACTTTATTCAACAAACTGTATCCTAGCTTTTCTTCTCCAATTAGGCATCAAAATTGATGGTTAAAATCTTTCGGGTACCTCGGGCCTCGTTCACACTTTACGCTATATCGCAAGCCAGTTTACTATGTATAGCAAGTTATTTGACGGCGATCAGTCGCGTCGGGCAGGGCAGAAGTTAGGCGGGGAGGGGACCGGAGAATCGTACGATATAGTTCTGAGAATCATTCAAGTTTATCGCGTACAGCAAGCCAATACTTCATAGCATAACGTTGTATGAAATGTCATCAAGTTCTAACTAATATTATAAATGCGGAAGTAAGTTTGTTTGTTACCTTTTCACGCCTAAACCACTGAACCGATCATCCTGAAATTTTGCATATACGTTGTCAGGTGTACAGAAACGGACATAGGGTACCTTTTATCCCGAAAAAAAGTACTGTTTCTGAGGAAAACAACAATAACGTTCATAGATGGTGCCACGTGTCTTTAGTAGTGTGTTAAGAGTTTTTTTGAGCTTAACGCGAGCGAAGCCGCGGGCAAAAGCTAGTGTTCATATAAAATGTATGCTGAGTGATATCGTTGTGCTATAAAATATTTGCTTTATGCTATGTATGAAAGCGTATTCTAAACTGCGCTTTATGCAAGTGATAATGAACTCAAGAAGTCAGAGGTGTTGGCCGTGATCGAATAAAAGCATTGGACCAAAACATTTTTTCGTCATAGAATAAAATTAACCAAAATACACAGGTGAACCAGCGGGACATAAGCTAGTCTCTCGCATCAATGACACAGTTTTTATCTCCTGAACACAGAGTCCATTCAATGCATTGTGACCAGTACGGCAACTATCATTATAAGCCATTCGCAGTAATTGACTTTTACGACTACAGTGGGTGGATGGACTGGACTATTATCTGATAAGTCCAGATTGGAAAGAATATTGTTTATTTTCTGTGCCATGAGAGGTTAAGCAGAAATGTTTTGCAGTAAACCCATATAAGGTTTGTGACTCTCCACGATTTACATCTGACAATATGTGAACAGTCGGGGACTTGAAATGTTTACCACCCTAAGGTTCTATAATAGGGTATTTGACTGAAAAAATCGAATTAGTCCGTCAGTTAGATTATCAAAAAATATTTGACCCGTATTTTTTTCTTTTGTTACGTGAACCAAAATTGACGAAGATACGACACTTTTAAAATTGGCAAAACGTCGCAAGCAAGTACAATTTTTACTTGCTTCTGACGTCACAATCCCCCACTCTCGAGTTTTGATGCGTTTTATCTTTCCAAATATACGTAGATTTAACAAAAGAAAAAATACGTGTCCATTATTTTTCAAAACTCTAACTGGCGGACTAATTAGATTTGCAATTTATTGATGCTGTCAACATGCCAATTGCTTGCACATTACTTTCTCATAAGGTCGATATCTATACATATAAAAGGACAAGCTGACTGACTGACTGACTGATCTATCAACGCACAGCCTAAACCGCTGGGGTTAGAAAGTTGACATTTTGACAGTAGGAACGTAGGCATCCACTAAGAAGGGATTTTTCAAAATTCAACCCCTAAGAGAGTTAAATAGGGGAAGAAAGTTTGTATGGAAAATCGTCACTTAACGGGTTCAAAATTTCACGCAAGCGATGCTTCGGGCGAAAGCTAGTATGACATAAGTTGATATGATATCTTATTGTATATCAACCTTATTGTGCACAGTGTGATAAGGAATCGAAATTGAAATCTGAGAAACATTTCGGGTCCGCGACCGTACATACGGGGTGTCATACGAATCCCTATGATAGTCGTTACGGGTAGTGAGAAGCCCGAAAGTGTGACAACCGATCTAACCTTAGGATATCGGAATTGCCCAGTAATAGGGTTGCGGAGGACTGATGGCAGTCACTCTGTGTATTAAAGTTATCAAGAAAGAAATGAGCCACATTTATAACATATTTGCTTAATAGATGGCGTTAAGTGTATTAAAATGTATCGATTTCGTTCGCCTATTGTAACTAGATGGCGTAATAATAATTTTTAAATCGCGATATGGTTTCATAACATGTACATTGCTTATAATAGTGACAGAATATGGGTTTCTGACTTCTACACGGACGGAATCGCAAGAACAGCTAGTGTACAGTAATAAATTGTCTGCTAAAATTTTCATTTTCTAAGCTCCATCGAAACAGACAGTGAGACGAGCAACCGCGGGCATTTACATCATCTGAACACCTTCGAAATTCGATCGCGCGTTATATCTAGACGTAGCCTTAAAGAGAGGCCTATCTTCAACAGAATTGATTCCGCAAAACATATATACGTAACGATTACGTAAGATGTTTGCAAACCTATGCCTATTGACTCGAATCCTCTGTATTACGAAGTAACGATTGTAAATTATTATTATTTTGACGTTTTTATTACTAGTTCCTTCCTACATCACATATTTTTATGTGATTTCTAAGCATTGAGGTTGTTGGAACGAAAGTATGCTAAAGTTTTTTTTTTCTACAATGGGCATTGTGCATTTTTTTTAAATCTGTTAAGATATGAAAACCATTTCGAGGAATAAGGTTACTGATCACCTCTCACTATTTAGAAATGGAAAATAATCATGGATTATTAGTATTTCGGGTTATATGTGAATGACCTTAATTTATCCTCCAAATGACATCATTGCTGGCAGTACGGCAGTAATGCCTTTGCCTGCGATTGTAAATAAAAAAAAATGATAGACGTGGTCACCTGACGTGAATGTCATAAATAATAAACAATAAACATAACCTCAATCCTCAACAGAAATTCAACTTTTACTATTATAGTGTTTTATTGAGACGGTCAAGCAATAACGATGGAATATAGGAAGTGCTTTGTTCCTGCAAGAACGACACTAAAAATAGCCCAAACAAAATTTTTGTTCGTGTTCGGGAACTCAACTTTCGGAAGGTTCCGCGAGTCAGCTTTGATAAAAGTATCACTCATGGCGATTGGTTGGTCGGTAAATAATATGAAGGGCGTACGATCGAGATTAATTGCAATAGCGGCGTAACGTGGTATTTTGTTTGTTATGAATTAAAGGCAAGGAACATAATAATCTGAGGTTATTATTTCATTGATTTGACAGTTGACACTATTGACATTTGACATCACTGTTACAGTTTTTAGAATATGGATTGAGGCAAAGACCCAAAGATTTTATGCCACTGATGACGTCATAGATCAGAAATGATATTGAATTTTAAATAATTAATAAAAAAAAAATTACAATGAAAATAACAAAAATATTTAAAACGGTTTCTTAGATTACTCTATATTTTCAAATTCTAAAATAAAAAATTGTGGTCAAGAATTTTGCTTCATCCCCATTGGTTGACAAACAACTACGCTTGCCGCGGTCAGTCCTTGGATGGGTGACCGTTCGTTACACATCCAGACCACTTCATGCCTCGGAGAGCATGTTAAACTGTCGGTCCCAGGTCGTCACCCTCCGCGCTATCATAACTAGCAATTGATAATTTTTCAGAGAAATTCTCACAGAGTGACGTATCTGCTTCAAATGAATAGAAATAAATAAATAGATACCTTAGGGCTTTAGGGCAACTACTAACTTAAAGAGTAATCCAAGAGCAATATAAAATTTTTATTAATTCATTAATAAAGCCACAGCTAACGCAACTACTGAAAAATTATCAATCGAATACCTATGACAGTCTTTATGGGTAGTCAGAAAGAATGACAACCGGTCTAACCTTAGAATATCAACATTTGACCAGTCTGATGGCAGTCGCTTTGTGTAAAATACCGGTATTCAGCTGCATCTGGTTAGACTGGAAGCTGACCCCGACATAGTTAGGAAAAGGCTCAGAGATATAAGATGACCTTGAAATTATACTCTTCTAAAGAAAAAAGATAAACACAAACAGGCCCAGAAATCATGGAGAAATACACATGGTACCAGAAGAGGTGAAAAGAAGCTACTTCTCCAATTAGTGAAGTTTTGCCATCAGGTCAATAAAACGCCCTCTGTCATATCCCTATCGTGCCCAAGATGACGCTAGAAAAGTACATGAATAAACTTTGGCGGCATCTATCACGTCACATGCGAACTGTTCGATCCTACATCGCGATATCAAGATTTAACACGCAGATAGTATATATACAAACGCCCAACATCAACTGTTGGGCGGGCGGTCACGATCCACCGAGCTCTCCCGTCGTAGAGCCGGTCGTCTCTTCAGAATCCGCAGTCACACCGATAATTCAGCTCTCATCAAGCTGCCCCCCCCCCCCCCCCCCCCTCTAAGTCCCCGCTAACAACGCCCTAAGCCGAGGTCCGAGTCCCACTAGGGGTTGCCCTTAGTGCTGTTGTTGCAGGTAGTCATGATGTAAGTATTCCCCCCCCCCCCCACCCATTGGCTGGAGACCCTTCAGGTCTCGCCAATAACTGCTCGGTTACGTATAAAGGGTCCCCTATGTTATAGACTGAATATAATATTTAGGCAAAAGTATTCACATAATGTTGAGATGGTTCCTTTAGGTAAGAAACATCGAAATCAAATTCTTCTTCACCCGGCCCTAATCCCAAGTTATTTGGCATTTCTCATTTCATTTTTTTACTTCTTCCATACTTCCCTATTATCCGTCTCGTTATCATTTACTCCCTTTTCATTCATATCATCTTTTACACAATCCCTCCATATTTCTTTGGTCTCCCACTTTCCATCTATTTATCAACATTTATATTCAACACTCGTGTAGTCACATGCTTTTCGTTCCTCCTCATCACATGCCCATACCAAGATAATCGGTCCCCTTTCAACTTTTCTGGCACAGGCGCCACTTTCAAACTTCCTCTACTACATATACTCATTTCTAACTTTATCCATTCTATGTAGTTACTCCATACATCCACCTCAACATTCATGCAAACATTAAAGTCACATTCAGTGATGAAAATAAGGAGCTTAATAAAAACGGTATTACTTTTAAAAATTTGATGCACATCTCCCTGAAGGATTCCACCATTTACGAAAGTTCTTATATATTGTGGTTTTTTTCACCATTTCTTCGTCATTCAAATGTGCACAAAACAAACAGTATGGATCAGTTTCAGTTGGACTTTCAAACTGTCTATGATACGAATAATGGTTCTTCCATTTAAAATACTCGGAATATTGCTCCGGATCGTTGATCAATTCATACATTTTTGCTGCCAACTCTTTGATGCTTAGCTCTCTAGCATTCAGGTAAGTGCCGTCTGGGATGAATCTGAAAAGTAATATTCATTTAAATTACCTACACTTTTATTTGTTTAAATGAAAAATACACACAGCTCAATAGGTTTTTCATCATCATCATCATCATTCAACCGAAAGACATCCACTGCTGGACATAGACCTCCCCCAAGCATCGTCCCATCGACCGCTCCTGTGTTTCTCGCATCCAGCGGATTCCCGCGACCTTCACCAGATCATCGGTCCACCTTGTGGGAGGCCTACCCACGCTGCGCCTCCTAATTCGCGGTCGCCACACTAGAACCTTTCATCTATAGGTTTTATGAGCCCTATATAATTATTTCACAGGTAACTTATAATCAACTTAAAGCTTAACCAAGTAATTTGCATTCGGCTTACAGTTTAAGACAAGGCTGAATATGAAGATTTCATGTGACTGCAATTAATTGTCAAGATCAAACTAGTTACTGGTGAGTACGGTTACCTTACGAAGGTCCTAACCTGAAGACGAAGACCTAGAATGTCGTTTAATGTTCAAGCTTTTGACAGCCCGTAACGTACGTAAACGCACGGAGAAGCCTTTATCATAAATATCAATCAGCTAAGTTTAAAAATGGCGCCGGTGACGGAGATATTGGGTAAAAACCCGTTGTCAAGATATGGGCATGTGATGCGGAGGAATGAGGAACATGTCGTGAGAACAGTTGAGTACGAATGTGGATGGTTATAATAATAATAATAATAAAAAAACCCTCTGGGAAAGGCGTTACCTCATCATGAGATTAACGTAAAACCGGAGGGAACATTATACTAGCTTTCTACAACCTCATCATATAATAAAAAATGTATCATGAGGTCTACTGAAAAGCTTACAAACCGCAGGGCAGCTTGTGGCGAGCTGTTGGTGAGTGGCGACACTGCGTACCTTATTGCCTCAGAGAGTCGGTCAGGGCCTCGCCTTCAGTTTGCCTTTATTGGCTGGCTGGAGTGGAACCCCAAGAGTGCCCGCAGGACTCTCAACTCTGGCTTGCCTTTATCGGCCGTCCAGAGGGAGGCCGCCAGAGCTATATGCTCGGGGGTGGAAGTGTCTAAAGGCGTAATAGCGGGGAAACCCACTCCGGGTCTCTTAGACCCGCGACGGCGAAACCGGGGCCACACCTCTCTACACCTCTAGCCGCTCACACGTCTGTTGCCCCCTTCGCCTATGTACTGGCGGCTTTTCAGGGGGCCCAGCTAGTGAGCTGGCGAGTCACCGTCTGCCAACAGTTTTCAATTTTAAATGTTGAAAGGCAGACGCCGTTTTCTTCCGGCAATAGAAGTTATCCAGTCCACTTAACACCCCTTCCCATAGACCAGATTTTTTTCACCACATTTTACAATAGTCTTGCACCCACCTGAGACGGTCCATGACTGTACTCCAATAGTGCAGCCATGGATAGTCCCCGGTTGGTGCCCCACCCCATTTTAGATTAAAGTTCTCAAAGGGGCCTCTGCGCGTTGGTCCTGTGTCCCCGTGTATGCCTTCCAAAGGACCGGACGTCTTCCGCACGGAAGATGAGCCGAGAATTTAAGCGAGATACAAAGAATAATAATAATAAATAAATATACCCAAAACCGCATCTTCCAAAGTGATCAAAGGTGGGTTTATAGAACGTGGGAACGGCCTGATCAAGGTGTGAGTGACACGCACCTTCCGGATAATGATGTCATGAATGCATTTTGGCGCAATATCTGGTCGGTGCCTGTCACTCACACTGAGGGTGACTGGATGCAGGAGGTCCAGCGAGCATGCGAACCAATCCAGGAAATGGGGGCTGTAACTATTGGCCCCCAAGACGTAACCAGTGCAGTCCGTCCAATGCCGAATTGGAAATCTCCTGGCCCGGACGGACTGCACAACTTTTGGATAAAATGGTTGCGCAGTTCGCATGCTCGTTTGGCCTCACAATTCCAGTCATCACTGGAATCTGGGTCGTTGCCATCGTTCTTGACGACAGGAGTAACCCACCTGCTCTTTAAATCAGGTAGTACCGCGGAACCCAAAAATTATAGACCGATTACGTGTTTGCCAACGGTCTATAAACTTCTTACATCTATTCTGAGAGCAAAGATTAATAATCATATTGATAATAATGCGATCATGTCTGATTCTCAGAATGGATGTAGGAATGGGTCTCGCGGTACTAAAGAGCTACTTCTCATTGACATGGCCATCAGCCAGCAAGTTCGTCGGTCCCGAAAGGATCTGTCGACATGTTGGATAGACTATAAGAAGGCCTATGACTCGGTGCCGCATACATGGCTCATGAGGGTGCTGGAGTTGTATAAAATAAATGCAACTCTACGCGCCTTCCTGATGTCATGTATGGGGCAATGGAGGACGGTGCTTCACTATCCAGGATGTCGACAAATTCAAGGGAACGGTGAACTGATCAGGATTGAGCGGGGTATATTCCAGGGCGATAGTCTGAGCCCGCTGTGGTTTTGCCTAGCCTTGAATCCTCTAAGCACATTGCTCGAGGGGTCAGGGTTAGGCTATCGGTTGAGAAGAGGTGGTCAGGTAATATCCCACCTCCTTTACATGGATGATCTGAAACTCTTTGCCCCCAACAATTTGCAACTGGTGGAGTTACTGAAGGTAACTGAAACTTTCAGTAATTCCATCAGGATGGAATTTGGTGTGGACAAATGTGCAGTCATGCATGTACAACGAGGGAGGATTATGGAATCCGTGGGAACTCAACTCTCGGATTCCATACACCTTAGGTCCCTCTCCTCAACCGAGACCTACAAATACCTGGGCATGTCGGAGGCGTTAGGCATCAACGAGGCTGACATGAAGCAATCGTTGAAGGAGCGTTTCTTTGGCCGCCTGATAAAAGTACTTAAAAGTCTTTTGTCGGGTGGTAACAAGGTGCGCGCCTTTAACGGTTGGGTCATGCCGGTCCTGATGTACTCCTTCGGCATACTCAGGTGGACTCAGACCGAACTTGACGCCCTGGATAGAAGGGTCCGTACGCTGCTGACTGCATATCGAATGCATCACCCACGCACATCGGTAATGAGACTGTACATCCCGCGGAAGTGTGGGGGTCGAGGCTTTTTAAATGCTAAGACCCTCCACAACCGTGAGGTGTGCAGTCTCAGGGAGTACTTCTCCCAAGCCGACGTGGGGATGCATCGAGATGTAGTCGCAGTGGACAAGGGACTCACTCCGCTCTCCTTGGCGAAAGAGAACTGGCGCAAGCCTGTAGTACTTGATACTAATGGCCGCAGGGAGGTATGGCGGAGCAAGGAGCTTCACGGACGCTTTTACCGGGCCCTTCATGGGCCCGATGTAGATTTCCTAGCGTCCGTGGCCTGGCTACGATTCGGTGACCTCTTCGGGGAAACCGAAGGTTTTGTTTGTGCAATTATGGACGAGGTAATGATGACGAACAACTACAGAAAATATATTGTGAAGGACGGCACGGTTGACATCTGTCGGGCATGCCACTGTCCCGGTGAATCTATCCGACATATTGTCTCTGGTTGTTCTCGTCTTGCTAACGGTGAGTATTTGCACAGGCACAACCTCGTAGCTAGGATTATCCACCAGCAACTTGCTCTGAAATATAACCTTGTGGACACAGAAGTACCATACTACAAGTATGTGCCCGACCCAGTTCTCGAGAATGGTCATGTCACACTGTATTGGGATCGATCTATCATCACCGATAGGACTATTGTTGCCAATAAGCCTGACGTCGTGGTGATAGATCGATTAGAACGCCGCACAATGATTGTTGACATCGCTGTTCCGCATGACGAGAACCTCGTGAAAGCCGAAAATGATAAAAAAATCAAATATCTTGATTTGGCACACGAGGTTGTCGACATGTGGGATGTTGACTCAGCAGTCATTGTGCCGATAGTCGTTACAGCCAATGGCTTAATAGCCAAGAGCCTCGACCAACATCTGATGAGGCTCTCGTTAGGCAGCTGGATCAAGGGTTTGATTCAGAAAGCGGTACTTCTGGACACGGCGCGTATCGTTAGGAAGTTCCTCTCTCTGGAGCCCTGACCGCCGGCAGCTTGGACCCTGTTCCCGATGCCGGTGGGCTACTATTTTTTATATTTTTAAATGTTTTTTTTTTATAATGAAATATTTAAAAATGTAATTTATATGTATTTAAATGAATAAACGAAATAATAATAATAACGAGGTTGTCAACATGTGGGATGTGGATTCGGCAACCATTGTGCCGATAGTCGTAACGGCCAATGGCCTAATGGCCAAGAGCCTCGACCAACACCTCAAGAGGCTCTCGTTAGGTGGCTGGATCAAGGGCCTGATACAGAAAGCAGTCCTCCTCGACACGGCGCGTATCGTGAGGAGGTTCCTGTCTCTGGAGCCCTAACTACCGGTAGCTTGGACCCTGCTCCCGATGCCGGTGGACCCCTATTTTTTATATTTTTAAATGTTTTTTTTGTATTTTTATAATGAAATATTTAAAAATGTAATAGATAAGAAGATAAACGAATAAAGGACATAATAATAAATATTTATTTGCGTAAAACATGGTATACAATGGTGTTAAATACAAAATATGGCACAAACATGTTTAGCTAGGATAAGACAAAGCATGCAAAATTTCAAAGTCAGGCAAATAGGTAGGAAGCATCAACAATGAACTATTTAGAACATCAAATTTTTTTATCCATAAATTCTTTTAAGCTATAAAAACTACATTCAAGTAACCATTTATAAAATTTAGTTTTAAATAATTTTGTATTTAATGTTTTAAAATGCCTCGGTATTTTATTATAAATGCGCACACATATTGCTAGGCAGCTATTATTGTACTTAGTTAGCCTAGGCAAATCATTTAACACTAATTTATAGGGATCTCGTCTGTTCCGAGGATTCTCATCATTTGCATTCTTAAATAATTGTTTATTTTTCATCACAAACATACATATTTCGTAAATGTAAAGTGACGGTAATGGTAACAAACCAAGTTTCCTAAATATTGGCTGACATGAGTCGTCAGGTTTAAGTCCACAAATTGCTCTCATGCACTTTTTTTGAGCGATGAATGCTCTATGGAAGTCAGTGCTGTTACCCCACATTACAAGCCCATAACGTAGTACCGATTCCACATATGCGTGGTATGATATTACAGCAGTTTTTATGTTAGTTACATTTTTGACTTGTTTAAGCGCGTATACAAATTTATTGATTTTAGTGCAAACTTTATCTATGTGTTCTTTCCAATTAATATCTTTATCTATTATTACACCTAAAAATCTAGCATGCGTTACTTCTTTGATTTTATTAATATGGAGTTTAATGTTGTTTTTGTAATTATTTGATTGATTAAATTGAATGTAAACGGATTTATCTAAATTTATCTTTAAATGGTTAATGTCAAGCCAGTGCAGTAATTTGTCAATTGTATTATTAATCTCAAGTTCATGATCTAGAATGGTATTATGTTTTTTGTTTGATGTAACTGTAATAGATATGTCGTCGGCAAATAATACGCATTTATGATTAGTTATTTTTATGATGTCATTTATGTAAATGAGGAATAATATTGGGCCCAGCACGCTTCCTTGTGGAACGCCATATTTATTATGCCTATATTCCGATGAGTAGGATATTATGTCATTATCTTCATTTTTTTTATTGACGATGACACGTTGTTTTCTATTACTTAAATAGGACGATAGCCACTGGAGTACCGGTCCTCTAATCCCTATAGCTTCTAATTTTTGTAGCAATATATCGTGTGACACCAGATCGAAGGCTTTTGATAGATCAAAAAAAAAGACTAGTAGTCATATAATTATTATTAATATTTGAAAGTACAGCTTGCATAAGAGAATAAATAGCCAGCGATGTGGATTTGTTCTTTTGGAATCCAAACTGCTTGTCACTTATAATTTGAAATTTATTACAGAAATTAGTTAGTCTTTTGTACATACATTTTTCATAAATTTTTGACAAGATAGGTATTAAAGTTATAGGTCGGTAATTGTTGATGTCGGATTTATCTCCCTTCTTGAATAAAGGCTTTATTAAGGACAGTTTTAATTTATCTGGAAAGGTTCCATGGGAAAATGACATGTTTATTAAATGAGTGAGAATAACAGTCAGTTCATTACTACAAGCTTTTATAATTTTTGTATTTATCTCATCATAGCCCTCCGACCTGGTGTTAGACAGAGACATTATTTCCTGTCGCACCTCGTTTACCAACATTGGTCTGAGGAACATTGTGTTGACACACGTATTTATGTAGGGGTATTTATGTGTGCTTTTCCCCCCTTGTACAGGCGTTAGATTTACATAATGGTTATTAAATGTATTGGCCATTTGTACAGGATCGCTAATTATAGTATCATTTAATTTTATAAATTCTATGTTGTCTCTGTAAGCATTATTATTTATTTCATTTTTAATGACAGTCCATGTGGCTTTACATTTGTTGTCATGAGTATGAATATATTTTATATTAGCATTCTTTTTTGAATTATAAATACATTTCTTTAGCAGACTGGAATAATTAATATATTTAGTTTTATTATTTACATTTTTGTTTTTGTAGTACCGATACCGTAGCTTTCGTTTAGTTTTGCAACTTTGTCTCAAACCTTTACTTATCCACTTTTGTGTGTTTTTATTATTGCTATTGACTTTCACTCTTACTTTGGGAAAACAGAGATCATAAAATAGACACACCAGTTCATGAAAGTCATCGAATGCGGAGTTTGTGTCAGTCTTTAACAAAATATCGGACCAAGAAAGATTTTGCAAACATTCCTTAAATTTTCGGATGTTGTCTAAGTTATAGTCTCTTTTGTGAATGTAGTAAATTGCTGATTTTTGTGGTTTCTGTTTAGTTGGAAAGCTTAACATTTGTGCTGTGTCATGATCTGACAAATGCAGGGGTAGTACAGTGGGAGTTGCATTGGAAATGTTGCTTAAGATGTGGTCAATACAAGTCAATTTGCGTGTGGGAACATTGATGTGGATTTTTAAATTATAATTGTTGGACAAGTCTTGCAATCCAGTTGTGATGTTACCTTTTTTAAGAGTATTTATGTTAAAATCGCCAGTTACAACTATATTCATTTTAGATTTATATTTATTTAACAAATCGTGTAAAAGATTATGCAATTTTGTTAAAAACTGATTCGGATCAGATTGCGGTGTTCTATAAACACATATAACTACCAATTTATTACTTGTTACTTCTATGCCGCAAGCTTCAAACGTGTTTTGAGTTGCATAGTTTTTCACGAATGATATATCTTTATAATGTAAACCTTTTTTCACTAATATACAAGTGCCACCTCTTTGTTTTTCCCTACAGAAGTTAGTAGCCAATTCATAGTTATATATTTTCACATAATTTTCACAGCCTTTTTTTACGAAAGTTTCAGACAGGCATATTATGTCTGGGTCATTTTTTACTTCTTTTAACTCCTGCATAGTAATTTCTAGAAGTTCTTGTTTGGATAATAAACTGGCGATATTTTGATGGAATATTCTAAAATGGTGTGTTTTGTTGGTTTGAGATACGAAAAAATGAGTCACGCTTATAAGAGTAGAGGAAGACCAAAGAAACGGTGGATGGATAATTTAAAAGAAGATATGACTAGAAAGAGATTAACTACTGAGATGACAGCTAGTAGAGATGTTCCTATGGAAGAAAACCACATGCTGCGCCGACGACAAATAAGTTAGGATAAGGGCAGGAGGATGATGAAGATCAATCGAGCTATGCGGTAGCTCCTTAAATAATTGATGATACTCTGCTTCTGCCTGTCTTTATTCCAAGTTACTTGGTGTAGGCGCAAAATATTTTCTTTTTCATTCACTCCCTTTTCATTCATATCATCTCTCAAACAATCCATCCATATTTTCTTTGATCTCCCTCTTTCCCACCGATTCTCCTTAAAAAATTGATGATACTGACCTAGTATAATTAGCACCACAATATACTATGGGCACAGCGTCATTGTCGAGCGCATGCAACAATTTCTCAGTCACATAGTCTTCACTAAAAGAGTTTTCCAATGATAAATAAAAGTAATACGTCTTTTTAAGCAATTGCTTACATTTTTCCTCTCCTTCACATCGTCGATTTCCACATTTACCGTATACATCTACCCCCATTTTGTATTTACGTAACTCCTCTTTTAAATTTTCTGACAAATATTTCTTGTCTGCTTCTAGTATGACAATTTGATACGAACCACGCGGCAGCTTTCCTTTTCGTATCAAGTTGATTTTTAAATTCGTCACTTACTGGATCCATATCCTCCAACTGTATCCAGTGCATTTCTTTTTTTGGTCCAATTAAAGTATTATTTTTGTCTCTAATCGCGAGAAAGCCCCATTGTACATCAGAGTCCAACTTAAAAGTCCATGTCCAGTTAAAATATCCATCAAATTTTTTGGAACACATCGGGTAATTGTCTGAAGATTCTATACTTCCGAATACATACTTCTGATGGGGAGATCTAGTTTTGGGTAGATCGCGTTTGCGAAAATTAACAATTTGTGGTCCTGCAAAGACTATGACGTCAAACTTTGTGTAATTACCGAGATACGTCCTGTTTCCAGTAACAATGCAGTTGGTGTAAGGACATTTTCTCTCAATAAATGCTTTCTGTCCGTGTTCCGTGTACTTTAGAACATCATCCTCAGGCGACGTCCACTGTAATATATATTTCATAACACTTTTTTTATCTTCTTTCTCATTATGTATCACTTTAGTTTTCACCGGAACCCGACCATTATTCTCTAAATCATGATTTCACACATAATTTACTTTCGTATAATGTTTTGCTTTTTTAATCGCAATCAGTGCTAGTCACAGGACTAGCACTGTTACTTTGAGAATGAACTGTATTTCAGTACGCAGTGACTTCATTTTTGTATACACCGGAAGTACAAGTAAACTGAGTATTTATCCTCCCACCTATATCATGAGTGACTAGGGTTAGCTCGATACTAATAGAGTGTTTAGAATAAGTGCTGATAAGGGTACTTTAATAATGCTATCGATACACCGATATAATATTAATAATACTAATTAGAAAAAATAATTTCTAATAGCAACTGAGAATCGAACTATTTGAACTGCCCTAAATTACATAGATTCGCGGTTTGGTGAATGTTATAGGGAGCTGTTAAATCAGTGGATGCGTTTTGTATGATTTATTTATATAAACAAAAATATTCACAGAAGAAAAACAATACCTAAACAATTATGAGCATAAAGGAACTGCTAATTTCAATAGGAATTGAATTCAATTGATGATTTTGATTGTGATGATGATAATTTAAAATTAATAATAATAAAAGCCGACAGCCCACCTGATGGTAAGTGGTGACCGTCGCCTATATAAACTTACAATACCAAGATGATGGCTGATGCGTTGCCAACCTTAGAGACAAAGTTAAAAAGTCTCACGTGACTGTATAGGGATGTTGACAGCATAAATACATTGCAAATCTAATTAGTCCGCCAGTTAGAGTTTTGAAAAATAATGGACACGTATTTTTGCTTTTGTTATATCTATGAGTATTTGGAAACATAAAACGCATCAAAACTCAAGAGTGGGGGAGGGGGGGCTTGTGACGTCAGAACAAAGTAAAAATTTTTAAAATTGTCGTATTTTCGTCAGTTTTGGTTTACGTAACAAAACACGGGTCAAATATTTTTTGACATCGACAAGACAATGTCTTAAATTAGTGAAAAACAATGAAATTTAACATTAACTTAAGTATACATTTCGATTTAATAACGCAAAGGCAGCGTCAAAAAAACTTAAAAAAAAATCGGACTAGTGCGAGCAGAACTCGCGCCCTGAGAGTTCCGTACCGATTAGCTCAAAGAAATAAGAATTTGGTGGGGTAACTCGGTATTGGAAATTGAATGATTGAGCATTTTGCAGTTGGCAAATTGCATTTTAAGAACTCCGCTCCACTTTGTCGTGGAGCCCCAGCGCGAGCATAGCAAGCTCGATATTTTTTCGAATCTTTGGCGAAAACATGACGTCATTTAAAGTGCATTTTAAAGGGAGTTTGTTTGACTTTTGATCAAATTATTAAACGCTCAGATTTAAGTTACGGTTAAGTCTCGTGCTCTGACTTTCGTTCGGCTCTCGTGATTCTAGATATAGGTATAAACTATTATTGTAATTATTCTTTCGTAACGATATTATATTTGTGTTACAACAAAACTTCGTATCTGAATTTATTTGATACTAGAGATCCCGCGTCGATGTCGTTTATCGTGTAAACCGTATTTTTCAGGATAAAAGTAGCCTATGTCCTTCTCCAGATTTCAGACTATCTCTGTACCAACTGTCATCAAAATCGGTTCAGCGATTTAAGCGTGAAAGCGTCACAGAGAGGCAGAGTTACTTTCGCATTTATAATATTAGTAGTTATTATCTCTAACAGAATCTGGCTGTCAGTGGCGAGGGGTGAATTTTCTTAAAAGGGAAGCCGGACCTAAAAATGCTTACCTTGCTAAAGTGTGATGCTTGAATTCCAGTAACTATTCGTTTCGAAAGGGAAGCCGATGGGAATCGAGTTGTATGGAGCCTTCGCCACTGCTGGCTGTCCGGTTTTTTCATGTACAATGTATGAAACACCTCCGCAAAATCAAGTTTGTTATTTGAGATATCCACATTGAATGAGAAATTAATGATTTTAATATGTAGGTATTACTTTATTTGTACTATGAGACTTTCATTCGTACCTACTACATATCAAAATTCTAGGTCAACGGGACCTGGGGCCCAATTCTCCTAAAATAAATTGTTGCCAAACGCAATCGAACCACAACCGTCAGCCAGTTTTTGTTTTCGAAAACTTTCAAAATGATTGATTTTGTTTTTTGTGTCATACAATTTGATAGCTTTTGAAATTGAGAACTATCTGAATGAATTCAGACAGTTCTCAATTTCAAAAGCTATACCGTTATAATAAACGTTCGCGGTTCGACCTTGGTTTGGTTGTGATTTATCAAGATTTATTTTAGGAGAATTAGGCCCCTGACTTACACGTCAAACCTATAGATTTTGACGTGTAAGTCAGTGAATTCTCATTTCTTTCATCGAACTCATTCATTTTTCAAATACCGTGTTCTTTCTATACTTTCTATAAAACAACACTAAATTGTTGTACATTTTTAATGGTAGTCAAACACTTCATCTCCTCTCCTACAAAATCGCAAAGACAAAAACTGAAACCAATCTAATTCCGTAAATGACATCATAACTGCTCCCATAATAAGTAATTACATAACTAATACTCTACTAACTATTATAAGATATATGAAAACTAATTTTCTCTCAGTAAACGAGATCTCTTAATACTGACTGAGTGAAGTTAATTCTACCCGGGACGGCATTGGAGATGGCGCTATGTAGAAGGGAGCTATTCATTTTATGTGATAGTTTTATTGTTTGAAAGCGAATAGAAGGTCTTCGTAAAAGGTAAATGTCGAATGGATGAGCAGCGGAAGCTTTCTGTCAGCTAAAAAAAACATTCTGTGATCACCAATACGTTTACCAAACATGTTGTCTATTTTCCTTAGTTGCACTGTAAGCGCTTGTGAAAAGTCGAATTTAGTGAGTCGTTATTTTTTTTTTTCTGTTACTAGGCCTGCGTTTGACCGCCATCTCGCCTGATGTTAAGCGATGATGCGGTCTACGATGGAGCACGCTTGCCCAGAAGAAACCGATTCACTCGTGACTTGAAGACACCCAGATTGTAGCTGTCCGTGAACACCCACTCGGGCAGCGCATTCCACTGTTTGGCGGTTTTCACAGTGAAAGTGGAATCAAAGCGCTTCGTTCGGGTTTTTGGTATATCAACCATGAACCGATGGCGCTTTTTCGTGCTTCTGGCCGTCCGATAGAAAAAAGGGCAGGGGGTTTCCTATAGAGTAGAGCCGGCTTGAGTAATTACAGTTATGATTTAGTGTAGTTATGAGAGAACAATGTAGACCTCGAGTGCAGAAATAAGACAAAAAAATATGTTTAAGATGGAGCACACGAATCCAAGTAATGGATGTATCGAGAGATTCCCCTATAACATTCTGGCTTGTATACACGACGGAACACAGTAAACTGCTTGGCGCCAGACTTTAATGTTCAGGTGGTAGCTAGACGGCCCGTAGAGATCCTACCACCAAACGTGCTGGGTTTTGTTGAATCTTACAACACGCGGTGGGGAAGTTGTACATTCTAGCCCGTGCCCACGTGATAAAATCTTTTCTTTGCTGAGACACACGGCAAATATACCTAACAGCGGTTACGCACTGCATCCGATCCGAATCCGTGAAGTAGCCATAGAACTATTTGTATGGTAGTTTACGCACTACATCCGGCATCCGTCATCCGATTTCTATCCGTCATCCGTGAGTCTTCAATTCGGAAGAAATATTGACGGACCGAAGTAGCTGTAGTAATGTTTGTATGAACGCTTTCGCACTACCTCGGATTCAAATCGGACGCCAAATCGATATGCCAAAGATGGCCCTTGAATTGTTTGAATTTGGATCAGAGATCGGAATAGTGCGTAAGCAACATTCGAATTCGGTCCAAGATTTTTACTCTAGATCGGTATTTTCACGGATTCGGATCGGATGCAATGCGTAAAGCAATATCCGAATTCGGTCCGAGTTTTTTATATCCGTATTTTCACGGATTCGGATCGGATGCAGTGCGTAATCGCTCTAACTAATAAAACCCATTATCTTCATTGCTTCCTTCCAAATAACTTTTACCAATAACTTTAGCAACAGTTAATAAGTGCTGTAAGGATGGCCTCGACTTATGAGGGACTCACCTGACCCTTATTTTGGACCTTATAACCGCCACTAGTTATTTTATGATGCGCTGATGTGAAGTGACGTTCTGAATTATATTTGAAATGCTGCGGGTTGCTCACTTAATGATGACGGTTATACCCACGTATAGAATGAAAGTAGATATACAGGGTGTAAACGAATTCGTGTAATTCCTTCAAACTGCGTGATGTACTGGTGACACAGATTAACCCTGAAATGGGAATTTCAGAAAAAAACTTTTTTTTTAAAAACTTGTTTTCTATTTCTGAGTTATTTTAGAGCCCCGAGTTAACTAACTGCAAAGAGCGATATTGCATTAGTCGTACCCGCCGGCCATGTCACCGTGCTTTCATTAATTTATGCGTGGCATCGAAATGTTCAATCGAAGAAAAAAAATATTTTACAAAAAAATGTTTTCTTATTTTTTACTGATTCCTTATTAAGTAGTTTAGATATGATCAATTACAGCTACCGCATGAAAAAAAAAGAACGAAGTAATACTAGTCTATTTTGAATAAATGAGTTTTGAGTTTGAGCTCAGTGGCGAGTTTCTATTGAAGAATCACACTGCTGTTATTCTATGTTATTCCTAGTAGTTAGATCAGTATTCAATCGATCCAATTACTAGAAATTATTCCCACTATTTGACTGTGACGTACAATCGAAATACTAGGAAGTCTTTCATGCTGCGTTCCAAGTAGTTCATAATTGCAACTATCTTCCAAATTAGGAGTTCCACAGAAATACACAGTGAACTTAACCAAGCAAAGTCGCAGGTAACTGCTAGTGTTTTATACCTAAAGCGCAGTTCAGACTACGCTATAATATACAGGGTGTAAACGAATTCGTGTAATTCCTTCAAACCGCGTGATCTACTGGTGACACAGATTATCCCTTAAAGGGAATTTTTGAAAATCAACTTAAAAAAATTCTAAATAAAATCTTATTTTTCTATTTCTGAGTAATTTTAGAGCCCCGAATTAAGTTACTGCAAAGACTGATATCGCGATAGTCGTGCCCGCCAGCCGCGTCGCCGTGCATTCATTAATTTATGCGTGGCATCGAAATGTTCAAACTGATTAAACAATTTTTTTGCAAAAAAAAATATCTTTTTTTATTACTGAATCCGTATTAGGTGGTTTAGATACAATCACTTAACCCTTTTCTTTTTTTTTTTTTTTTTTTTCTCGTGGGAAAATCCTCATGGATACCCTCCGCCCGGGGAAGGCGAAGGGTTATGCCGGACTCTTACCGGCTAAAAACCCACGGTGTTCCTTCTCCTGACCTGTGGCCAAGGTCACGGGATTCGCAGCTGCATGCACCGCGACCCCGGCAGGCCTCGGTCCGCCAGCCCCTGGCGGACCTCTCCTTCTGTGGGGCTTTACCCCTTTGCCACACGTCCTCCTGAGAGGCGCGCGTGGAACACGGCGCGCCGCCTTCTCGGGCCTGTTACTGGTCGGGCGACGGGTCCCCTAACCCGCCGCCCGCAGGCCACACACTAGGGTGGCCGGAGATCGTCTCGCGCCCTCCGGCGGCGCCCGGTGCGTCTGGCGCGGGAAGGGAGAGTGGCAGTCGCCTCTCTCTCCCTCTCCGCTCCCTCCTTGGTCGCCATCACCTCCTCGCAAAAGGAGGCGACGGCTTCCCACGCAGTCTCGCTCCCGACCATGGACAGAACCACGACCGGAAGCGAGAGGTCACCACCGACTGCCGCGACTAGTTCGCGGCGCTGCGTCGCCCACGCAGGACACGCCTGCAGCGTGTGCAGCGCCGTGTCCTCGGGGCAGTCGACGCAGTGGTGACATCCGGGCGTCTGCTCCCGGCCTATGCGACACAGGTACTTCCCGAAACAACCATGTCCCGAGAGCACCTGCGTCAGCCGGAAGCTGAGGGCGCCGTGCCGCCTCTCCAGCCACTCCTCCATTACGGGTCTTACCGCCGCTATTGCGGCGTGCCCTCAATCACTTAACCCTACCGCATCAAAAAAAAGTTTTTTTTTTTTTTTAAACTGGCTAATTCCCATGCGGGGCCAATCTATACCAGTAGTAGATCATGTGGTTTTAAGAAATTACATGAATTCGTTTACGCCCTGTATATGCTGACCTTTAATTGGTTGTTTTACTAGGTTAAACGTTGTTCAGACCATGGTCTACTACCATTCCATAGCATCAAAATAAAATTTAAAGAAAAAAAAATCTAGGCTTTCTTAAAAAGTCTTATGTTGCTCAAACGTTCAAACATTAACCGTAACATGAAAGCACTCATCGCGGCAATCGCGATAAAGTTCCCGGCAAATAACTTGAATCATCATGGCGCCGACTGCGCAGGTCCCTTACCCCCCTTGTGTCTTTAGTGGTGTCTTTTTTGAGTTTTTTTAAAGACCAATGAGGTTTTTTTTTTATTTGATTCTGACGAACATGGTCTGAACAACGTTTGTTCTAGCAAAACAACCAATTAAATGTCAGCGTGTATAGCTTATAGCAAATAGTGTATTAAAGCACGACGATATCGCTCAGCATTTAATGGACACGGTCAGAAAACGCTATACTATAAAGTGTTGGCTTGCTGTACGCGATAAATTTACTCAACGTCTGCCGCCGTCCGGCATACGTCCGAGGCCTGTCGCGAAGTCCCATCGCCGCCGGTCACGATCCACCGAGCTCTCCCGTCGTAGAGCCGGTCGTCTCTTCAGACTCCGCAGTCACACCGATAATTCAGCCCTCGTCAAGCTGTCTCCCTTCTCTAAGTCCCTGCCAGCAACGCCCTAAGCCCGAGGTCCGAGTCCCACTAGGGGTCGCCCTTAGTACTGTTGTTGCAGGTAGTCATGATGTTAGTGTAGTAGGTACAAGTAGTTAGGTTAGGTTAAGTATTTTACTTCCCCCCCCCCCCCATTGGCTGAAGACCCTTCAGGTCTCGCCAATAACTGCCCGGTTACATAGAAACGGGCCCCTAGGACCATCTACAGCAGTAACAAAGAAAAAAAAACCCGATAAATACTATTCCCGTACGTCGCCCGACGGATCGCCTTAAAATAACTTGCCATACATAGCAGAACGTTTTGCGATATAGCGTATAGTGTGAATGTCATGTTATTTAGTTGTAGCTTATGACGCAATATGCTTTACTATACAGCGAAATTGTATAGCGTAGTTTGAACTGCGCTTAGCTTGTTCGTCATATTCCGCGTTCATCGTCTACTTAAGTTTTGAAGCAATCTTTACGAGCTAAGTTTAAGTTAAACAGAGACTTAAGTTTTGTCACTGTTTCAAGCAGAGTTTAAGTTTTGCACATTACTTTACATGATGCGATACTGAAGTGGGGAATTTGGGCCAGCGTGTACACGGCTTACATTTTACAACCATCTGTAACTTCGTTTATGGGATGTTTATTTTTTAATACCTGTTTAGTTACTGACTGCCTCATTGGTCGTAAGCGCGACTGCTGAGTGTGAGGACCTGGGTTTGATCCCCAGGTCGGGCAAAGCGTTATTGGTAAACGATGGAATCAGACGTTACATTGCGGAAATCCATCTATGTATCTATAAAAATAAAAGTCCTGCCTGACTGACTGACTGACTCATCAACGCTCAGCCCAAACCCTTGGACCTAGAAAGCTGAAATTTTGCACTGAAGTTTCCTTTATACTGTAGGGAAGTAAAAGGTTTTTTTTTAAATAAGTAAAAGGAAGGATTTTTCGAAATTCAACCCCTAAGGGAGTTAAATAGGGGATGAAATTTTGTATGGAAAATCGTCACTTAACTTAGGGTTCAAAATTTCACGCAAGCGAAGCTGCCAGCAAAAGCTAGTAGTTTATAGTATAGCGTTGCATAAACGTGTCCATATAAAATGTATGCTGAGCGATATCGCTGTGCTATACAAAGTTTGCTATATGTTATAGCATAGTCTGAACGGCCCTTTTGTCGGGACTATCCATTGCACTAGACTGGATACACGCGATGTTAACAGCTGACTGACTCGATCATTGCGTTGCGGTGCGACCTGACGCGTCTCCTAATTTGCTTTGGCATGATTTTGCAATGGGACGCGCTGCGGCACGCAGCTGTAGTTTGCGTAAAGCTTTACTGACAGCAGAAAAACGAAATGAGACTCAAGTAGTGCTGGGCTTGGCAATGGTTGATTGGTAGATAGCGATGGAGAAGATGGTTGGTTGCGGTGCATGCAGCTGCAAATCCCGCGACCTCGGCCGTAGGTCAGGAGAAGGAACACCGTGGGTATTTCCCTGGATAGTGGGAAAGCCCAGTGGGAAAGAGCAGGGCCCTCTTTCCCACTGGGCACTCTCTCTTTCCCCAGGGCCCCACGATTAATAGGGGCCCCCTAGTTCCTGCTAGATTACCAAATGATAACCGATATTAATTTACTACCGATAAACATAGTATTTAGTTCGGAAAAATCAAACGATAATGACTGACTACAATAACTACTTGCTTATTAGTTTTTGCATGCGCGAAGCTAATCTACTCTCTCCCGAAAATCAAGCTTTCCGATTACAGCATGTTTAGATAAATTTAAATGTATAAAAAAATTGTGTCTTTCAATTGGAATCTCTAATGCATACTTCATTATTTATGGTTATTTCTTTGTCTGTTGTAAAAAATAGTGCTCTGTCAAGGTCACCAGTGGCCCCATTATCCTAATGTGACCAGGGCCTCCATCAGGTTAAAGACGGCCCTGGGTCTTACCCAGGGCCGTCTTTCAGGGTCCGGCATAACCCTTCGCCATCTCCGGGCGAATGGTATCCATGAGGATTTTCTCACGAAAAAAAATAAACCAAAAAAAGGTGGAGCAGAGCTCTGATGCAGTGGATACTGAGAGGGGACAGAATCCGTCGCAGACCAGCCGCTAGATTTGTTGACGATTGCAGGAAAGACAAGGCGGCTAATTCTATAAACAAATCGCAGCGTGCGATCCACGAATGCCCCTTAAACTTATGGGCAAAACTTACAAGTCGATCATAAGAACTGTCGTATTGTATTGATCTGAGTGTTGAGCCATCAAGGGACCGGATGAAAGAGGAGTGCATGTAGCGGAGATGCGCATGTTAAGATGGATGTGTGGAGTGACTAGAATGGATACGATAGGGAATGAGTATGTCAGAGGAAGTTTGAAAGTAGCGCCAGTGACTGAAAAGTTGAGGAGTAACAGGTTAGCGTTGTATGGACATGTTATGCGGAGGGAAGGAAGTCATATTACTAGAAGGAGTCCCGCACGGTATATAGAATTACCCTTGAATGATATAATTGTCTACAGAAAGCATGGTTCACCGTTGAACGGTAATACGAAAAAACTATTAGTCGATACCATTATTTACAGACAGTACGTTTCGCTGAAAAACGCTACAAAGAATGAATGATTGGCGTATACTAAGATTTGCCGATATCATGGTTCGTCGGAACACGCTTGAACAGGCGTCTATTAAATTGCATTAACTTCTATTACTATGCGTTTATCTTGATTCCGTATCAAAGTTGCGACAAACAAATACAAGACAAATGTTAGGGCGACAGTAGGATATGTCGACCATCAGTGGTGCGACAGCACATCAGCTCGACGCACGTTAGCGCGACACAACTTTCGCTCGACAAACTAAAGGCTTCTACAAACAGGCACGATATCACCCGCGTGCTTTTTGTTAACATGCATTAAGAGCGAGCGAAGCGAGCTCGGGACTTTCAAGCACCCCGACACGGATAGGTTAGGTTCGGAGGGGATGACGAGGGCTAAAGTGAGTGAGCAAAGCGAGCGAGCAAAGCGAGCCAACGAAGCCGCCGTCATACCCTTCGTGTTAGGTTACTTTAACCCTGCAAAAAGAAATAGTAGCCCGTTTCGTCGCCCTTGGCCCCCGAATCTTTTTAGGCGACATCGCGTCTGTTTGTAGAAGCCTTTAGTTTGTCGAGCGAAAGTTGTGTCGCGCTGTGTTCAGAAGTCGGTGCAATATTACACTGAACCAAATTGAAGGCACCGACTTCTGAAACTGTTAGTTTACTTTTTTTAGTTTAGTTTTGAAATCGGTTTTTACTTTTTTTTAAAGTTGTTTTATTATAGTCTTATTGTTTATGCTGTCATTGTATCCTTGGCTAAATAAAATTTATTTTCTTTCTCAAGTGCAATTAGTTTCATCGGCTTCCATACTCTTCAAATCGTACACAGCAACGCTGCTTAGCGGCAGAAATAGGTATGGCAGTAGAACTTCTTCAGACAAAGTCTTTCACAAAGAGCTCTACTGTGCTCTTAATGTAGAGTATGTTAATGTTACGACATTTTGCACATATCACAGCAAGGAACTTGGCGTGGAAACATTTAATTACTACTCGTGTAGAAACCGCTGGCAAATGTATACCAAACTGTACGTTTTAACATGTTGCTATGTATGGAATTGTACGGAAGAATTTAAATAGAGACGTCAGGTAGTTCAGTAGTTTCTCCAAAAACGGAATTACGAAGTTTCGGCTGACGGATCGCGAATTTTCCAACCACGAAATTGTTTCGGATCTGACGGTTGATTCGAATTGTATTTTTTATTATTTGACTTGGTCGCTCTTGACCCTAGTCGCACCTGAAGGTAAGCGCAGACAGGGTCAATACTCAATACTCAATATCTTTAATGCGTTCCAAAATGTACATGGTAAATTTACATTGGTTGGTGGGTATGTAATAGTCACAATTTTGGACCCTGTCGGGCACAGCATAGAAATGCGGGAGAGAGGAGGAAGTAGCACTAAGTGTTTGCTTCTAATACTACATTTTTATATTGCACATTATGAAATGAACATTTGATTCACGTATACGACTAGATAGAACGTGTATGCTGGTTTCAATGGAATAAATTATAATGAAATATGTATTTATAAGTTGGTATAGATTTATATAATTTTGAATTATTGCAGGGTTTAGTAATAGTAGTATTCATTTACACTATAATAGCTTTTATTAATTAGTAATGTTTTTAATCAATTCATAAAAATGTTAAATTTATCTATATTTCTAATGGGTTCTGGCAGCTTATTATATATTTTTATAGACATCTTGACAGCTTATTATATATTTTTATAGACATCTTGACAGCTTATTATATATTTTTATAGACATCTTGACAGCTTATTATATATTTTTACAGACATCTTGACAGCTTATTATATATTTTTATAGGGTCTAGTTCCCCTATACCCCTTTGGGTCTCACATACATACGACGGAACACAGTAAACTGCTTGGCGCCGGACTTTAATGTTCAGGTGATAGCTAGCCAGGCGGACCATATAGATCCTACCACGTAGCATGCTGGGTTTTGTATGATCTTACAACACGCGTCTATTGCCAGCGTGCGGTGAGGAAGTTTTATATTCTAGCCCGTCCGCACACGGGATAAAAGTTGGTCGACTATTACTCGTAAACTTGTAAAGTCTACTTAGCTGTGATAGTTTTTTCATTTAATGTCATTGTATAGTACCACCGTGAACTTGAAACGTGGATGAAACCTTTGACTTTGAAAAATCACTTTGACTTTTACAAAAAAAAAAACCAACATTAAGAGTACAGGAGGTACCATAAAAAAACATGGTTTTATTGTACCACTTTGTCGGCGTGATTAGTATGTATATCCATGCCAAATTATAGCTTTCTAGTACTAAGAGTCTCTGAGCTAAACTGCGGACGGACGGACGGACTGACATGGCGAAACTATAAGGGTTCCTTGTTGACTACGGAACCCTAAAAAGAAAGAAGAAAGAAAAAAACTTACACGTCCAAGCGGACGCACTAAATTCTATGAACAAAAATTAAACTACATTTTATTTATTTATTTAGGGACAACAAACAGCAGTGTACATAGGTTAGAACCAGAACTTAATAATAGAGGTAACAAATACACTACTCACAACGTAATCCACATATTACTAAGCAGATCTACTAGTTGTTAGAAAGAACGACATATACAGGGTGTTAACGAATTCGTGTAATTCCTTAAAACCACATGATCTACTACTGGTGTAGACAGCCCCCGCACGGGATTTAGCTTGAATAAAAATAAAAAAATAAAATTATTATTTTTTCATGCGGCTTTGTTAGCGATCGTATCTAAACCACCTAATAAGGATTCAGTAAAAAAATAAGACTTTATTTTTTTGCAAAAAAAATATTTTATTTGTGTGAACATTTCGATGCCACGCATAAATTAATGAAAGCATGGCGACACGGCTGGCAGGCACGACTAACGCGATATCGCTCTTTGCAGTCAGATAACTCAAGGCTCAAAAATGAATCAGAAATAGAAAACCAAATTTTTTTTTCAAAATTTGTTTTTTCTTGGTTTTCAAAAATTCTCATTTTGGGTTAATCTGTGTCACCAGTAGATCACGTGGTTTGAAGGAATTACACGAATTCGTTAACACCCTGTATTGAAAACTAGCTGTATCCGGCATGCGTTGCAATTCCACGTAAATAAACTGATAACAAATATGTCGATTCTTTGTCACAGTGACATTATTTTGCATTTTTAACCGACTTCAAAAAGGAGGAGGTTCTCAATTCATCTGAATGTTTTTTTTTGTTTTGTGTGTTTGTTACGCGATATCTCCTCCAATTATGAATGGATTTTGATGATTCTTTTTTTGTTTAGTAGGCCATACTTCAGAGGTGGTCCCATATAAATTTTATTGAAATTGATTCAGCACTTTTTGAAAAAATCAACAAAAACAAAAAAAATATACACAAATCGTATATGTATAGACGACGTTCTAGTTGTAGTGCTGGTCCGAGAATTTGTACACTATTGTAATTGTAATTTGTGGCACTAAAAAGTATAAAATAAAAAAACTTTAAAAAAGTAAAAACCGACTTCAAAAAAAACTAAACGGAGTAAAATAATTATCATTTATTAAAACTACCAGTTTCAGAAGTCGGTGTTCTACGCTGAAACAAATTGAATGCACCGACTTCTGAAACTGGTAGTTTTATTAAATGATAATTATTTTACTCCGTTTATTAAAATCTAAATACTCGATAATCCGAATATTGTGGATATATGTTGTCGATTTGAAACCCATAATTTATACGTTCTTTAATCTGAGGGACCCGAGTTTACCGTACCGAGCGACGCGACGGGACGAACATCAAATGTTTGACAGGTAGGAATAGTTTGTATGGGAAAATAAAATTGTTGTTTTTACAATTATTTTTTTTTACTTTTTTGTGCACGGCTGCATTAATGAGCTGACAGATTATGTATTACACTGCCATTTCGCCATAAACCTTGGAAATAAAACTTCCCTAATTATTAAAAGACAGTAATACCTCTTCATTACAACACCAATTACCCCACTGACATGTTTAGGAATAGTTTCTCAGAACAATTGCTTGGTGCACTATTGTCCATTATTACCGCCACTTAAATCGATCGAGTTCGCTGAACCAGATTAAATATAAACCACTGATTTTATAAACAGTAGTTTAGTTGGATTGGATCAATAAATTGTTGTCTCTGTATTGTGTTGAGTATGAAGGACTATATGCAGAAAATGAAATACAAAAAAAACACGACTTCAACAAAAAAGGAATGAAATAATTACTATTTTATAAAGTTAATAGTTTCAGAATTCGGTGCTTTTCTATTTGGTTCAGCGTCGATTACCACCGACTTCTGAAACTGTTAATTTTAGAACAGTGCAATAATTTTATCCGTTTGTTTGAAGTCTATTTTTTTTTCTGTTGGACTGCTGTAGTTGGTCCTAGGGGACCGTTTCTACGTAACCGGGCAGTCATTGGCGAGACCTGAAGGGTCTCCAGCCAATGGGGGGGGAAGTAAAATACTTAACCTAAGCTAACAACTTGTACTACACTAACATCATGACTACCTGTAACAACAGCACTAAGGGCGACCCCTAGTGGGACTCGGACCTCGGCTTACGGGGACTTAAGGGGAGGGGGGGGGAGACAGCTTGATGAGGGCTGAATTATCGGTGTGAGTTGTTTGAAGTCCTTTTTATTTTTATACATAAATATAAACTCACACCTGTATTCCCCGAAGGGTTGGCAGAGGTTCACCCATATTTCGCCGTTATGTTTTACGTCTCATGTAATAGGGGGCGAGCCTATTACCATCCAGACTCCGGGCTGCTACTGAGAAATTCCAAACAGAAAAACCCAATAATACTTTGCCCGACCTGGGGATTGAACCCAGGACCTCGCCCTCAGCAGTCGCACTTGCGACCGCTAGACCAATGAGGCAGTCCTTTAGAGGTTTTACTTTTGTTAAATTGTTTTTTTCTTTTCTGTGGCCTTAATTAAAACATGGTTAGACCTACTGAAGGCGCTGCTCGTAACCCAATCACGTTATGAGTACTGTTCGTCATTGATGAGTTCCATTGTCTATCTCTGAAGGTCTTCATCTGATCTTCACCAAATTTATATGAGACCATCTCGGGGAGAAACTCGTTCAAACAAAAAGAATCGTCGAAATTGGTGCAATATGTCGGAGTTATGTAAACGAATTCGCGTAATTCCTTAAAACCACATGATCTATTACTGGTCTAGATGCACGGGATTTATTTATTTATTTTTCTTGCTATTATCGAAATTAAAACGATGCGCAAGTGTGTAGGTATAATTTGAATTTAGATATTATACAAGCTTAGTTTTAGCATATACTAAATCTGAAACTAGTTTGTTCAGAATCACTAGGAGAATCGATTGACATATTTTTTACACCACATTTTTTTTTTGTTTTTTTTTTCATAAATTTTAATTTTGTTTCAATAGGTTTCTACCCATAACAGTTGATGGGAATAGACACCTTGATGCTTGAAATGGTCCGCTCGGTCAGTTTTCGTGTATTAGACAACCCCTGCATAGCACATCTCAGGCATTTCACACTTTTTTAGCGAACTTAACGCGACGTAAACTAAGGTGTAACTTGGAGATTTACTAAAAAAAATACATATTCAGGCAGTTCTGATGAAAATCTTGTTGGGGTGTCTCGGTTTTTGTATAAAGTAAAAATAACGTTGTATAATCGATTTATTTATGTATATCAAAAATTCGGTTTTTATTGGTTTTGGTATGAAAGTTTATTTCAAATTAGTAATATATATTGATATATTAATTTCACTAAAGGAAACTGAAAAAAAAAACTATGCCATAGGCTTTTATCCCGTTCACCTATTATACCGATTTTTTTTCAGACGGTAAAAATGTCACTGGTATATACAGATGAAATTAGAACCTCCTTCTTTTTGAAGTAGTCGGTTAAAGGTTCTCCCACATAGACGCGTTATTATCGGTCGATAATACCGGATGCGTTATTGCGATATCTGTTTTTAGTATATTATGTATTAGGACGGCTACGAAGTTATACACTGCTGCGATAATAACGTCGCAATAGAAGTAGGACGCTTGCGTTCCTTCGTCGTGCGATATTCCGATATGAGTTCTTAGAACTTTTGTATTAGGATGCATGCGATCCCACATACAGCTGCGAGATCGTTAGTACGTCAAGGACAAAATTTGGTTTTACCGACTGTTACGAGCGTTCTAAAAATCTATAATATGCTTAGGTATTGATTTATCATCAGACGAAGAATTTTATCACTAACAGTAGCTATGGAAGATGACCGTCAAAGACGCCAAAAACGAAGGTAAATACATAATTTAATATAAATCAAATTAAGGTTCACAGACTACTTTGATAAAATATTGCGTGCATAAAGCTGGCAGACACATAAGCCTGCCAAAAACACGGATACGAAATAGAATTATCGGACGATAAAAAGCAGTTGTGTGCAAGGAATCGGGACGCATTATCGCAATAACGCATCCGGTATTATCGACCGATAATAACGCACCTATATGAGAGAGCCTTAAAAGGAGGAGCTCGTGGCTCGTGGGTTAAGCCACGCTTGCCGAGGTTGGTCTGTGGATGGGTGACCATTTACCATAGCGAGTTTCCTCCGTGCCTCGGAAAGCACGTAAAGCCGTTGGTCCCGGTTGTCATTTGTAGATCTTTGACAGTCGTTACTGTTGGTCAGAAGCCAGAAAGTCTGACAACCAGTCTTACCAAGAGTATCGTATTACCCAGTTACTGGGTTGTGGAGTCTGATAGGCAGTCACTCCATGTAAAATACTGATATTCAGCTGCATCCGGTTCGACTGGAAGCCGACCCCAACATAGTTGGGAAAAGGCTAGGCAGATGATGATGAGAGAGCCTTAAAAGTTCTACTAAAAAACCGTCATTGCGAACTTAACTAAATGAGTACATCAGATATATTGTCGACGCTTGACAAAAAATATCTTCTATATTAAGATACACGACGAACCACCCTCTATCGATTTAAGATTATATCTTGTCGACTTACCAAACGTTTTGCGGCCCACCAAAAACTTATCCACTCTTATTGCAACAGGAGTACGGTTGAATTTTGTTTGGCTTTTTGTTGAGAGGTAGTAAATAAAGCAACGTTTAGATTTTTCCCTATCCTAAAGGGATTTTTTGAGACAGTTTACGACCGTTTAAGAATATCTTTCGAACGCTCCTTCGGACGATGTCATCTATACGAAACAGAATATTTGATAATATTTTTTGGACAATATTTTGTGTAATCTGTGGGTCTTATGTATGGCTCAATTTTTTAGGAGTTCGGGCATTTTTTCTTTGGAATTGAGCAGTTTGTATTACCTCGGCGTACGTTTACCGTACTTCGAACGATAGGTACGGAACGTGTTAGATTTGAGAATTGTAATTGTATCATAAGTATGAGAGTCGTACGATCGGCTAAAGGAAGGTTTCTTTATACCACGTGTTACATAATTTCCCTTAAGAGGAGCTCGTGGCTAAATAATTACAGCCGCATAGACCGATCTTCCGGGTTAAGCCACGCTTGCCGAGGTTGGTCTGTGGATGGGTGACCATTTACCACAGCGAGTTTCCTCCGTGCCTCGAAAAGCACGTAAAGCCGTTGGTCCCGGCTGTCATTTGTAGATCTTTGACAGTCGTTACTGTTGGTCAGAAGCCAGAAAGTCTGACAACCAGTCTTACCAAGAGTATCGTATTACCCAGTTACTGGGTTGTGGAGGTCTGATAGGCAGTCGCTCCATGTAAAATACTGATATTCAGCTGCATCTGGTTCGACTGGAAGCCGACACCAACATAGTTGGGAAAAGGCTAGGCAGATGATGATGACATAATTTCCCTTAAAAAAGAAAATATTAATCAAGTAGTCTTTTATGGTTGTTGTCATTTACCTCTCAGAGGAAATTAGGTGAGAATGTAAATAACTTTCTGGGTAGTCTATTTTATCCTATTAAGAAAATTCGGATTCATCCACGTGAATTTATAAAATATTATACACACCATGTAGATACCGAGAACAACCGTTAGTAGTGGACTAGTGTTGTCCACAAAGCCAAAACTATCCGAGCCCCGAGATTAGAATATATTGGAGCTTTTGGTTAAATGGTAACTGCGATCGATTGAACTGCAACGTTTAACAACGTTGCCGTGGTTAAATTTTGGATAGTTTCTTCACACATGCGATTTTTTATGCCTAAGCCCTTGGTTCCAACTACGACAATGTATTAATTGTCTCGAAGAGCCCAAAGAAGACTTGCAACTGGTGAATTAGGGTGCAAATTGCGATTCACACTAGCAGTAGCAATAACTTTGATTTCAAAAGTTCAACAATGTAGTCTTCGTCTCTTGTGTCAGCAAGAGCTATACGAAAACAGCTCATACCGTGGTGAAAAGATTAGCCAGTCAGCAAGGATGGTAGCGGGGCTGACTGCCCAGGGTGCGCCGGACGTACTGAAGTATCGTCATTCGTGGAGGGCTCTTTTCATGCACCCCTAACATGAGAGAACAATGTAGTTGCACCGTAGTATTTAACAATGTGTCTTCTCAAACACAATGACTATTGTTGCATTGTCAAAATGAAAGTTATTTCGATTGCAAGTATGTATCGTAATTATGGTGGTGGTTTCTAAATAGTCCAAAATCGAAATTCTGGTGTCCATATACCTATATACTCACCTGTACGTACCCCGTATAAAACATTATTATTTAATCTCTTTAGGGACACACATGGGAAAAGCCGAGCAGTAAGCGAAAGGCAAATAAGATCGGTCATTTCTAATATCAAACCATTTAGCATAATATTTAATTCTGATCATCTGATGAATTATCATCATCATCATCACCTTTTTAGCTACTAAACTGTGATCAGAAATATTATTCATCATTCAGCCGAATGATGTCCACTGCTGGAGATAGGCTTCCCCCAAACAATGTTGGGAGGGGGGGTGCCATAATCGCCACGCTTGGCTTAGCAGGCGGGTTGGCGATCGCAGTATGGTTGTTAAAATACTCAGATAACGCTGCTGCCCATCCTCTAGTGAATCCCTTAGTCGCCTTTTACGACACCCACTGGAAGAGATGGGGTAGTGCTATTCTTTACGTCCGGCACCACACGGACAATATTATTACTCAACACGAATCACATGCTTAAAACACTACCTACTCACCATCAATGTTAAAATAGCCGTAAATAAAAACATTTCGTCCACTACACAAGATACAGTACACGATAGTGTTGTGATGTAAAGCGGCACTTTATCCCGGACGCGTGATGGTATCAACTAGTGAGGTGCGGTGACAATGACAGCGGGATGAGTTACTATTTTATTATTATAACTTTCGTGAGACACATTCATTATGATCAATTACGGTTTACGTTTGGGTCCAAAACTAGTCGGGCAATCCCGAAAAATGCACGTGAGTAAACAGTAATTAATCATAAATAGGGATGAATTACTGACAAAAATCTGTTCCAAAACATTACAAATTGCTATGGTAAAGAAAGAAGTTACGAGCACAATTTCTGCTGGTCATTAAACATTGCGGTGGCCTTGCAGGCATTTTCACGCACACGCATTCTGCAACCATTCGCGCTTGCAAAAACGGTTACGGTTGAGAGGGAACTGAGTTAACAACATTGAAAATAGGAGCAATGCTCCATTTTTATGTTTCTTTTCATTTATTTTTAAATCTTCAGAGATACTATTCGCCCTGGCGAAGGGTTACACTGTCTCTTACCGGCTAAAACCCCAGGGTGTTTCCCCAATAGACCTATGGCCGGGGTCACAGGATTGACTATTGCATGCACTATATCCCCGGCAGGTCTCGGTCTTCTATTTTGTGGAGCCTTGCCCCACGTCCTCCTAAGAAGCGCTCTAAACAAACCGCATTCTCGGGCTTGTAACTCAGAAGCATTAAGGTACAAGTCCGAGACGAGCTGCAGACCGCAAACTGCAAAAGTAGTATCGCTTGCGTTTCGATTTGCGGCTGCGGTCTGCGTTTGCAGTTTTGCAGTCGCTGTCAGAATAACACCTTTAAAGTGCACACCTTAAAGGCGCTATTCCGATGGCAACTTGCGGTCTGCGGTTGCAGTCTGCAGTTTGCAGCCCGTCTCGGACTTGTACCTTTACTGCTACCGATGGCATGCAGAGTAGGTTAACTTGCGTCATCTATTCAACTCTATATCTATGGTCTTGACTATTATGGTCTATTAAAGTCACCATAAACACAATTAAGTCCATCAACAATTCCACAAGCCATATAATCGCTTGCAATAACACCGTACCTCAACAATGCAAATGTCCATAGTTTGAAAGTTTTCGTTATCTTTGAGTTCTGAAGAGATTTACGCTAAAACTTCTGTCTGGAGAATTTTGTTAAATATCTTCATGGCTTATTAAAAGTATGGTGAAACATGAGATTTGTAGTTGATTTTAATTCAGTGTAAAGTCGGGTTCATTAATGCAGTAAATTCAACGAAATAATCGTATGCGGCGACTTGCTCGGCTTTATACGCTTACACGTTGCTGACGTCTCAAACACGCAAGCTTATCGTCGCCCGTAAGGTGGGACTGCACTTATGGCGCCGACCGTACATATTATTAGAATGAAATGGTCCCTGTAACTGGTCGGCCGGGCTCAAGCCCGCAGTCTGCATCTACGGTGGTCGGAGATCTACACGCGCCTTGCAACACCCAGTGCGCCTGCTGCGGGAAGGGAGTGAGATAGACACCTCTCTCTCTCACTGTCTCCTTGGTGTCCATTATCTCCTCGCAAAAGGAGGCGATGTCCACTCTCACTCCCACGAACTTAGACAGAACCATAACCAGAAGCAAAACCACCGGCAAACTCTGCCTGTCTGCGTAGCCCTTTTCCATGTAATGCCAACTAAAAGTTGCCATATTTAAATATTAGATATTATATTGCATACAGTTTTATATTGTTTCTTATTTATTGCGTATTTATTCATTTTCTTTCTTTACATACACTACACATATACACACACATGTTGGTTTAAGTAAACGGGCATGATCGCTGACTGACGGGAATACCCAAATATTCCGAAATACATATTTTATTCCGAATTTGGATATTCCGATGTTCAAAAATCCGAATTTGATAATTCCTTAAAAATAAAATACCGGTTATTAAAAAATACGAAAGTTATATTACCGAATGTCATAAATACGATTTATTTGTTTTCCGACTTTCAAAAGTACGAAGAATTAAACATCCGATGTGTTCTTGGCCCGAAAAATAGCATTCCGATTTGCAATTTTCCGAAACATAACACAGAAAGGTGAGCAGTTGGTTAGGTTAGGTTAGAACTGTGACTCCCTACACACGAGCCGAGCGAGCGAAGCGAGCGTGCCGCGGCAGCGACCGGCGAGTGCTGGAACCGATTAGTTACATATACTTAATAAAAAAGCCCGTAATGGTGAGCAGTTGGTTAGATGCGACTGCGTAATGGTGAGTTTAAAGAAAAAAATATTTAAATGAGAGAAAAATATTTTTCCCACAATTATGTTATTATAAGTCGGGAAAATGATTCTGTTATTAGTTTCTTTTTCTACCTTCCTATGAATAATTAACTTGCTTTTGGATAAAGTTGAACCATTGTGTGTTAATCTGTTTTGCTATTTACCTAGGCGTTTTAATTTCGGACGTTTAATTAATAGATATTTTAATAATCGGAATTCGTATTTTTGATGTTTCGGATTATTGTTGAATCTAACTTTTTATTGTTAGGTGTATTGAAATTCGGCATTTTGATATTCGTAGTTGTAAACGTTAGGCGTTTTGTAATTTAGGATTTATAAAAGTAGGTATTATGATTAATCGGAATTGTCATATTAGGAGTTTTAAACCATTCGGAATTATGAAATTCGGTATTATAAAAATCGGGATTAAGAATATCGGAATTTAGTTTTTCGTATTATTGTAGTGTACCCCTGACTGACATCCGTGGAGCACAAAGGTTCCAGACGAAAACCAGCGTCAAGTACTTATAGTGCTTGACATTAAGCTGATCTGGACACCTTTTTGGTGCAGCCGTGAGACACATACCCAAGACTTTTTATTTATATCACACTTTTTGTCTGTTGTGTCTCTTTGTGCTGTGTCCAAATAAATGATTATTTATCTTTAACTATGTAATGGTTGGCTTCCAGTTCCAGACTTTATTTTAATCATTCCTTCAATACCAAACTAATCTAGAATTCAGAATTTAAAATTCAGTTTACAAAAACTATTTCAACGTAAGAATAAATCTCTCGTAGATCGATGTCAGCATTTCCCGTAGTTAGATTTACATTTCCATTCAGACGAATAGAAAATGTTACTTGAAATCTACTAGACTCACTTAAATTCTCACACGTACATTTCTAAACCAAACTAACCTAAAGGCGGTGACTGACTGTATTACATTTGTATAATGTAATATGAGCGAGCATTCGGACAGTCATAATAACGAGCACAGAGTTCGGAACGAGCATCAAATTCAAACTCAAAACTCATTTATTCAAAATAGACTAGAATTACTTCGTTCTTTTTGGACGTCAATGTTACTATAGACAACCAACAAAAAAGCCCGCCCTTCACCGCTTCCTAGTGTTTATGCTGTGAAGAAGGAACGGCGCAACAAACTCCCCAGCAACACAGTTCTGTCTGCCAGGTGAATAAATTAATTGAGTCGATACAAAGAAAATCATGATATTTTTTTACAATAATAAAATTGTGCAAATAAAGGAAAAATAATAACAAACATAAAAAAAAAAGTATATTAAACAATTCTGTATGAATTGAGACAAATCATAATCGTATCTAAATAATATAGAATCATACATAAACCTACAAATAAAAAGCATATTACTGCAGATCAGTCGCCACCTTAAGACGGCGAATGACATCATACTTGTGTAATGTAACATGTTACCAAGCGAGCGTTTGGTCCATCGGTACAGCGAGCACAAAGCTCGGAACGAACATATTAAGGCGCTCCCTCACCAGGAGCATTAATTAGCGTGTAATGCAATATTGCAAGATTAAATTTTGAGCATTACTACTTGGCGATAATGCTCACAATCGAACGAGAATCTTCCAGGTGATGGAGCGCCTTTACTAAAATTTTAGTAGGCGACGTAACGTAACAAGCTAGCTTCGAATGTTGCATTATGATTAAATGCTCAGTTAGTCTCCACCTATAAAGTTGCACCCGATCGTAATATAAAGGTGGGTACTAACGGGCGTTACGGGGTGTAATGTAATGTGTTCCACAACGAGCGTTCGTGCAGTCAGTACGGGGAAAGAAGGCGCTCGTAACGAGCAACGAGCGGCTCTTACACGGAGTTTAGAACACGGCGTAACGTAAAATGCTTGCTGCAAATGGTACATTACGGCCTGTAACACCGGTCAGTACCCACCTTAACAGTTGTTACGTTACATTCCCTGCTAAAATCCGCGTAAGTGCTTATCCCAAACTCTGAGCTCGATGCACTGGCTATCCGAATGCTCGTTTCGTAAAATGTTAAAATTACATGAATGTGGTACATGTCAGTCACCGCCTTAACCCTTTATGGCAAAAGGTTTTAGGAACAGTAATTAACAAAAAAATTGGCAATTTTTATAAATAAAAAAAAATTAAAAAAATTTTTTGCCCATTTTTTTGTTCTTTTATAAAGTAGCTAAAAATCGTAACATTGCCAGGTTTATAAATAAAAATATAACATGTAGGTTTTCGGGACATCGTCCAAAAAAGTTGGTGGCGAAAATACTGCCACTGCCTTATAAAGGGAGGCCCTTCTCACACGGGGTGACGGCAACACAGACTGAATTTGTTGACAACTGCGATGCAACCAATGATTTCACACGCCGCGTTGCAAATTGTAACAGTTTCACTAATATTTCGAGGCATCATTCACTGGGTAAACGTATGTCCGTCTCCAGACTGCTTAGATTTGCTTTTCAACTTCTTGGACCAATTAAAACATTTTACTTGTTCAGAATTTCACAAAAAGATGCGTTCGCAACGGGCAGGCGATCAGTGATGCGAGTCCTGCAAGATAATAAGCATCGCCTTTGAAAACTAGTCGTCGATAAGTTGCCCCGTGAGATTGGTTGCGTCGACTTTGAAAACCGATTTCTTACTGATTGCCTCATAAAAGAAAGAGCTAAAGTAGCACGTTCCACTTAATCACCACTAAACATCTCCTAAGTAAAAAGGCTTCATTACCACCACAAAAAGTACGACATTACACCATGAGGATCGCGTTAACTTAATCACGGCGCTCAAGTTCCAAGCTCATTCCAGTCACGCTCCGCCGGGACGGATCCCGGGATTTATATCCCCGGAATCCCGGGACTGCATTACACTTACTATTCGTCTAAGCGTCGTTGCATTTTTCCTGCCAAACACAATTTTGGACAACACTGCAGGAATGTGGCAAAATTGCGGTGTATTTTGCATTTTTAGACGTGAAATGTTTCCTTTAAAAGATAACCCCGGCTTTATAGGGAATTGAGTGGGACACTTGGTTGTGTTCTAATTTGGGATCCAGGGATGTTTTCTTTTTTAAAGTATCTTTTTGAGTGTGTTGGTGTATTGGATTACTTTGTTTTGGACGCTTTGAGAATTCACTGGAGACGATGAGGTGTTGAAGTTTGTTCTACCTAGCTTTCTCCCATCTTTGTTATTTTTTTTTTATTTAATTCAGACATCATGGCCCATAAAAGATATATATTACAATATAATACAATAATCCTAAAAATACTATACGTAAACAAAATTATCTAAAAACTACTTCACACGTAAAGTCGGCGTCGTGTGTCGCGCGGAATCGCCGGAACACTACACCTCTCGGCCAAAATTCTTCCTTCGTGAAGGTCGACAGATGTTCAGTCGGCACCCTTACCACAAGCGAATTGAAATTCACGCTGTGGCGAGACTCCAACCGCTCAACCCTCAAATTGAGCTTGATCTTGATACTGATGTACTCTACAATCTCCGCGACCTATGTAGAGTAATGCAACCGGGACACGTACAGTGGCGTCACTGGTACAGCAGGACGCAACAGGAAGTTTGGCCCGCTCGGTGCAGTACCGCACTGGTTGCGACAATACGGCTTCCTTTTCTTCTTCTTCACCTTGACAAAACCATCTTTATCGCACGTGTCTTAATTTCCTTGTTGGGGTCAGATTCCAGTATAACTAGATGTGGCTGAATACCAGTATTTTACTCGGAGCTACTGCCATCAGACCTCTGTAACCCAGTTACTGGGCAATGCCGATATTCTGAAGTTCCACCGATTGTCAGACTTCTGGGCTTCTAACTGTCCGTAACGACTGTCATAGGTATTCATTCGTATGACACCCAGGATCGATAGCTTAACGTGCTCCGAGGCACGGAGGGGTCTCGATATGTAATTAACGGTCACCCATCCACGGACTGACCGCGGCAAGTGCAGCTTAACCTTGCAAATCGTACAATCCGCTCCGTTGTTAGTTAGCCATGAGCCCATGCCCCCCCAACAACAGTTACCCATTTCATGCTTAGAGCAACGCAGTTGACGTAGTCGGGAGTGGCCATACGGAACATTTCCCCTGTGTCAACTCGCTTATTTATTTATTATTAGCCTGTACTGTCCCTCTGCCAGCAGTGGCAAAGGCTTCCCTCCGTCCCTTCCACTTGTCGCGATTCTGTGCAGCTTCATGCCAAACCTCAAGAAAGGCATCCAACTCGTCCCGCCATCTTCTCCGCGGTCTGCCGCGACCCCGTCTCGCTGTCTCAGGGCTCCATTCTTGTGCTATATGGGCCCACAGCTTATTTGGCATACGGCAGACATGCCCTGCCCAGTCCCAATTCAGCTGGGCGGCCTTAATTTTGTTTTATTTTTAATGTGTGAATGTCGTAGCTACAGTGTAGAATGCATAGGGGTGAGATTCCCCCCCATCCCCCCACAAAAAATTACAGACTTTTTTGTATTGAAAGAAAACGCAATGACCACTCTCAACTGATACGTTGACCGCGTTGCTCTAAGATATTATTATGATAATATCGTGCAAAACTAAACTGTCAGGCCGGTAATTCTAGCACATAGATAGATCAGTAATGGTAGTTATTGGCTGCGAATCTCCCAAAGTACCTCTGAATACAAAACCGATATTTCGATAGCACTGTTAATAGCCGCGGCCATTAACTTCGGAATGCTAATTAGCTTCACTAACGATACAAGTTGCAACATGTCGATGCCAAACCGTTTGGACACAATGCTGTATGCCACATCGTGATTTACAGATTGAGGGCACGATTTGTTAAACGGAGTTGACTACCATTAATTGGGCAGAGGTGTATATTACCCTCATTTTGCAGTTATATTTAAGTACTATTTAGGGCGAAACTATTGCCATCAACCGGGCACAAATCCAAACTCCGGGCTGCTACTGAGAAATTCTGCACAGAAAACCCTGTTGTAAGATTCAACAAAACCCAGCACGCTTGTTAGTGGGATCTATATGGTCCACCTGGCTAGCTCCCACCTTCACATTAAAGTCCGGCGCCAAGCAGTTTACTGTGTTTCGTCGTGTGTATGTGAGAGCCAGAGAGGTATAGGGGAATCTCTCTATATCTCTGTTACTTGGATTGGTGTGCTCCATCTTAGACCCTGTCTGCGCTTACCGTCCGATATCCATGGGTATCGTAAAAGTAAGGTGAGTGAAGAATAACGTCAAGAGGATGGGCAGTAAGGACCTCCTGTCTGCGACTACAACTAAAGCAAGCGGACTAAACTGCATGCCCGCAATCTGCAAGCGCGCAGAACGTGCGCATTGTGCGAGCCTAGCGTGAGTTGTATAAAAGAGGCGCACCAAACAGTTGATCGCGTTCACCAGATCTGTACTGACCCATAAGAGGTCCAATTTTATAACATAACATCACGCCTGTATTCCCTGAAGGGTTGGGCAGAGGTGTATATAATACATCCACATTTTGCCTATGTTTTAAGTCTCATGTAATAGGGAGCGAGCCTATTGCCATCAACCGGGCACGAATCCAGACTCCGGGCTGCTACTGAGAAATTCCACATGGAAAAACCCAATAATACTTTTCCCGACCTGGGGATCGAACCCAAGACCTCACGCTTAGCAGTTGCGCTTGCAGGCCAACGATGCAGTCGGCCAACCCAGTTTTAATTCCAAAATGTTTCTAATTTCGGATACACTTAAACAAAAAACTTCCACACAATTTCTAGGCAAATATATCTAGGATTTTACATAAGTATTCACAGCAGCGCAACTTTAAAAACACTGAAAGAAAGTGCTATCTTTTAAATCTGCACTTCTCTCAACAGTTTCATTAGGGAATGAGCTCGAAAGAAAGGCGAACAAAACGGGTACATATGAGGGTATTTTATATCTTTTTCAAGCTTTATGTGTGAGTATAAAAAATGAGTTATTTCGTTCTTTGAAGATTTTGATTCATTTGCGAAGTATGTTTAAGTGTTTGAGGGGGCTCAGCTGGCTTGTTGTTGTGAAAGGAACTGGCTTGAGGTATAGAATTCGATTCATAAGTTAGCCAGAATTATATTTTGTTTCTGTAAGCGTAGGAAAGTTTTTCTGCATTTGTGAATGATGATTACGTTTGATACACACCGTGTTTTAACTTAAAACAACCAAAATGTTTGATAAGAGCTAGCGGATGCTGATGCCTGCTGGTGCGTGATGATGTGCATGGCGTTCTAACTAACTGATATGATAGAATAAAACAACCATGCTGCTTGAGTTCGCTTGATCTCCCCTCCACACGAACCCCCTAGTCCCCGCAGCGGCCGACTACAGTCTCTCTCTAATAAGTAAAGTTCGCCGTCCCAGGCACACACTTTTAGAACCCGATGACGAAATAACCCTCCTCCAGAGGGCGAGTAAATCGACCAGCACAATACACAACGTCCGCCGCCGTCCGGCATACCGTCCTCGCCGACGAGGCCCGTCGCGACGTCCCACCGCCGCCGGTCACGATCCACCGAGCTCTCCCGTCGTAGAGCCGGTCGTCTCTTCAGACTCCGCAGTCACATCGATAATTCAGCCCTCATCCAGCTGTCTCCCCCCCCCTAAGTCTACACCAGCAATGCCCTAAGCCGAGGTCCGAGTCCCACTAGGGGTCGGCCTTAGTGCTGTTGTTGCAGGTAGTCATGATGTTAGTGTAGTATAAGTAGTTAAGCTAACTACTTGTACTATGTTAAGTATTTTACTTCCCCCCCATTGGCTGGAGACCCTTCAAGTCTCTCTAATAACTGCCCGGTTACGTAGAATCGGTCCCCTAGGACCATCTATCTACAGCAGTCAAATAGAAAAAAAAATGAATGATGCTCTAAAAACATATGATTTATTAAATGCTATTAAAATGACATATTTGTTGCTACGTATGTACGGACCGCCCAGACATTAATATTATAATTTAATTTAGATTACACGAGTGTAGAAATTAGCTGAGCATAAAAATGTACTAGTGGATCGTACAGTAAGCAAATTCTCAGTGACCGTCTCACTTTTGTAATTGTGCGTATAAAATAGCAACAGACACGCACACGCCTCTTTTCGTATGGTAACCAATACAACCACGGGCTTTGGTTGAAGGTAAAGTACACGACTTCTGTCTCTCATCCAGTCGTGATGGAGTAAGACAAAATTATTATTTTTTTCCCTTCTTTGTTTTTGGTTCACAAACAAGCTCACCTGATGGTATGTATAAATGGGTTATCGCTGCCAATATACACATAAAGCTTAGAGGATCGCTGATGCGTTGCCAACCTTAGAGACAAAGTTTAAAATTTGACTTTGAACCAGAACACAGGATTGCTACTTGACGGTAGAAATTGTTCTGGTGGTAGTATTTCCCGAGAAAAACTCTTGTACAAGGAGCTTTACTACTACTAAATATATACATATATAGGGTGTCTCGAAATTCAACGTCAAGCCAAGAACAAATGATAGGGCAGTTATGAATATTAATAAAAAATATTTAAAAAATAAAGTAAAATAAATGTAGAGTTTTAAAGTTACCGTAGATGGAATTTTACCTGATTAAAGTAACTATTTTATTGTTTTTATAAAGAGTAAAAAGTAAAACTAGGCAGTCATAAACTGACCTATTATTTGTTCCCGACTTGACGTTTTTCGGGAGATCCTAGATATATCATAAATTATATTATCTACATAAATGCCATCATTTTATTGGATTTTTCTGTGTGGAATTTCTCAGTAGCAACCCGGACTCTAGATTCGTGCTCGGTTGATAGCAATAGGCTTACCCCCTATAGGACTTAAACATGACGGCAAAATGAGGGTGCAATATACATAATGTGTCATGTATATGAACATTCATGACACACTACTAAACTGTCGTTACTCTAAAAATTGAAGAGGTCAATCTCTCTGAAAAATAAACACAACTAAACATGACATTACCAGAAAAAAAGTCAGTTTCCTTTCACATAACCCCGAAAATAGTCCAAAGAACATTCCAAAAACAATTTCCAAACAAAAATAAACGTTCTTATCCTGTTTCCCTTCCATTCCCGTAATACCATCAAATCTATACGTCTACTAAAATCTTATATTTATTTAAGAATATTATTGTAAACCCCTCCGTTACCCTTATTTCCTCCATAAAAGGGTAACCTATAGAAATAAAATTTTACGGGATTTCGAATATAGGAAATGTATAAGTATCTATTAAATTATATATCGGTCTTTGGAGTTATGTTTAGTAGGGAAATGTGAATTTATATATTTAGGAGTGTGGGTATGCATTTATGGATGTTTGAAGTGCTACCCCTGGATTATTTGAGGTAAACGTTTGTAGCTTAATATTTTGTACTAGTTTATTTTGCCCGCAGCTTCGCTTGCGTGTGGTTTTGTCATGTTATTTTACCACCCCTCTCCGCCCATTTAGGGGCAAAATTTTTGAAAATCTTAAGCTCTCTAATTTTTTACTTCCTACAAAGATCATATATAAAAATTGTATGTCTATCGGACCGCGCAGTAAAATTCTCCCCTACAAAGTTTTAGCCCCGTTACGCCCCTTTTAAGAGGTAGATAGTTTTAAAATCATAAAAGTTGTCGTTCACTATGTACTTTGAAGAGTATTAGTGCCAAATTTTAAGCTCATAACTCCATGGAAGAAGGATTTTCATACAAGTAGCCAATAAAAACTGCTTCTTATACAAACTTTCCAAAAACGCTCAAACACGTGTGTTTATTTCTAACCATGCTGCATACTTCAAAAGTACCAAATTTCTCAAACAAACTCAACCCTTATTATTTCACCCCTTGAGGGGGTGAATTTACAAAAACGCTGAAATACATGTACATTTATTTCTAACGAGAAACATTTGATTTCATGCTTTTAACTTCAAAAAAACTTTCATCTCCCATTTCAACCCTTAGGGTTAGAATTTCCAAAAACCGTAAAACACGTGTATGTTTAATTCTTACCAGAACCCTAATTATTTAATTCCATGACATTGTCACTAGAAATTAACTAAATGCGTTGAATTTTCCCGTCACATGTGCGTAAAAATATAGGTCGTTACTCAGCATAATGCTGTAAATACGGACGAACCTAATGCCAGCAGCGCTGATTTTCAGCAACAACCTTCGTTCGAGTGACGTAATGAAGTACCTACTATCTTACTACGTTCATTACCATGATCATTAACATAATTCCAACGGTATAGTCATTCGCACTTCAATTCGTTTTCAATTCAAAAGTCTTGACTTTAAATTTCAGATCCCAAAAAGGTGTTGGTTAAGCCATTAAGGATTTTTTCTGTTGATTAAAACATTCTTAATTGCACCCGGAATTAGGGTTGTATCGGATAAAATGTAGAAATAATCCCCCCGCCAACCGCATCCGGATTTAGTAGCCTCTTTGGCAAGCGTAACAAACGCTCTTGGTACATCCTGAATTTAATATCCTTATTGGTATTTTATACAAGGTGGTTTTTTAATCACCATCCAAATTTTCTTCTAGGCATTGGGTATTAAAAATAATAGTAAAAAAATATTTAAAAACAAGCTTTTATTTAAATGGTTTAAAAAGAAGAAAATAAACTTTAAATTAAATCAAACGCATCAATTTATTACATTACTAGCTTTTGCTCGCGGCTTCGCTCCCGTTAATTTACGGATCCCTAATTTTTTGATCCCAAAATATAGCCTATAGCACTCAGGGATAACGTAGCTTCCTATTGGTGAAAGAATTTTTGAAATCGGATGAGTAATTTCGGAGATTACCTCCTACATACAAACAAACAAACAAACAAATTCTACCTCTTTATAATATTAGTATAGATAAAATTAAATGATATAAAAGCTTGTCGCGTCATTTACCTGTAGATGTATTTTATGAAATAAATAGGTAAATTGTTTCTTAGAATTACTTGTGCCAAGATCAAATTACATACCTATTTTATTCTTGTTTATTTACACAGGTTAATGCCACGACAAACTTTTACATCTTATAAATTGTATATTGTAATAAATTGACGGGTTTGATTTAATTTAAAGTTTATTTTCTTCTTAAAGCATTTAAATAATTGCTTGTTTTTAAAAACGTTTTTTACTGTTAAATTATTTTCAGTTTTTTTCGTATTCTTCGCAGCAAACCATTTCATTTGATACTATCATGATGGCAGATAAGAAAATTTTGTCCGCCATCTTTGTGAGTCCGCCATATTGGATTTAGAATGACGTCACTTAGCATTGCCATGCATTGTCATCCAAACTGAACGAGTATGCAAAATTTCAGCTCAATCGGTTGAGGCTCAGCAGTTCAACTCTTTTAAGAGTAAGAGAACCCCTTTCTCTTTTCAGTGCATACGCGACAATAAGCGTAGTATTGAAAGTTTGTAATTGATCATTCTTTTTGGAAAAAATATTTTTTTGTATTTTTTATTCAAATATGGAGTCTATCATTGATGAATAGAAAAAGTTTGGATGGTGATTCAAAATCACTATGTGTTTTTGATTGATCTTCTTTTGATACGAGTATACAAGGAGACTGAAACTTTGAATAAGCAATTTTACATCAGAGAAATATAAAATTAATGAGAAAAAATCGGAGTATTCGAAAATTTTCCACTTATTTTCAATTCAGAATAATGAGCTGAATACGCTGTTTTGGTTTTCGGTACACCGTCGCTTATAGCCTGTATACGCAAACAATATCTACGCAAATGCACGTTTTTAGAAAGAGTGAACCTTTAAAAATGTCCTTCATATTTTCAGACCCTGGCAAATTGGCCGGCTTCTTTTAAGTCACGTTCCAATGAGTATTCTTTCATAACTTGGTTCAGGAAAGGATTGATACAGTGTATTTTCATTTTATTAATCCTTTTGCCCATTTATGTACGGACGTTTATGGCTACGTTTACGTACAGTCGCGGACTTGCTATGTTTACCACCCTAAAGGTACAATTCCGTGCATCGCGGCCGATCGCAGCCGCGCGCGTTGTGTCGCGTGCGGCTGATGCGTCAATAATCAGAGTATGAAAATGTATGGCACCGCTTCCGAAGTCTGCGACAGACGCGCACAGCTAACGACAGATTAGTCAGTATATTATAGACACGACTATTTACGCATTAGCCGTGCGCGGCTGCGATCGGCTGCGATTCACGGAATTGTACCTTTAAGGTCTATAATCGGCTGCACATTAATTTTTCATAAGGTCGTTAAAAAAAAATCTTTGCCCTGTCAAGTCTTTGCGAGCCGGTCGCTCGCAAAGAATCGACAGGGCAAAGATTTTTTTTTCTTAATTGACTGTAAAGGTTAATTTAATGAGGCTATATATATTATACTAGGCAGCATCGAAAAAGAAATCAACCTATTTAGTAAATTCAATCAAGTTCGCTATACACAACTTTTGGCTTGACACACATACCTAAAAAGAAGTTCTTATCATCAAAAAGTGGTTAGGTAACGCTTCACAATTTAAAAAGTAATTTACATAAGTAAGTTCGTATTTTAATCCCGGAGACTGAATTGGCATGCACAAAACGTCAAATTTGAAAATAGTGTTCCTAAACTTGGCAAGTTTGACATTCGTGGCTGTCAATTCAGTGTCCGAGATTAAAAAACGGATTATAAGTTGATATGATATCAAACCTTATTACACACAGTGTGAGAAGGAATAGAATTTGAAATCTGATAAACATTTCGATTCCGCGGCTGTACACCTATATCTAAACGGTTTACTTATTCATATGTCTTAACACTGTATCATCTTTGCCCTTCGTACTAGCTGGTCAGTACGTTGCATTGCGTCGATCATCGCGTCACGAAAATAACAAGTGATATGCCTTTTTTACTAATGGACTACGTGAGCAGTACATCTAACAGAACGTTTATACAGCATGACTAGTTATTCATTTTATATCCTGCCTGCGGACGGCGAGCGTTAGGTGGCTCGCCGTCGGGTCAGAACCAGGCCTGGGTCGACGGCGCGTTGTGTTCCAAGCGCACCTCAAAGAGATGTCAGCATAGTAACGGGGCCCGCTAGGGCAAGTGCCTACCAGGGTTGCGGACTTTGTTCGAAAGAGTTACCGCAGCCCTGGAACGCAAACGGCATTAGGAGGAACACTCTTTTCCGCTCCACCCAGAGCGAAAGAAGTCATAAGATGATTTCGTATCCTCAAAAAAAAAGCATCACGCTTAGTGGTAGGATCTATACGGTCCGCCTGGCTAGCTACCATCCTCACATTAAAGTCCGGTGCCAAGCAGTTTACTGTGTTCCGTCGTTTGCATGTGAGAGCCAGAGGGGTATAGTGGAATCCCTCTTTATCTCTGTTACTTGGATTAGTGTGCTCCATTTTAGACCTTGTCTGCGCTTACCGTCAGGTGCGACTCGAGTCACACAATAATTTTAATGAAGCTAAATTTAGTCCTTTCAACTTTTCTGAATAAGTCATTCATACACTATCCTTCTCTTCCTCAACTTCAACACGCCCAAAATGTTGTCAACACCACCAATAACACAACACAATCACTCCGGCTCCAAAAAACAACCCGGCAATGTTGTCAAATTGATATGTAGCATCATTTTGTCGCCGCTGAAGCCTACCTGTTTATATTTACCCTTCGGAATGATTTAGGGACCCGATTTTTACCGACGGCATACCGGGATTTGCGGTTGACTGGATGTGACATTTGGAGCGAAAGTATTGTGAGGTAATAGAAATATTATGAGCTGTAGGTTATCGTGATGCCTAATTGGTATATCTACACCCGTGCGCTTTTTGTTCATCTTGCGCTTTCAACTTTCAATTCCTCTCGCGTCAAGCGCATGCAATATTGATTGCCATAAGACGCATGCAGCTTATTGTCTACACCGGTGCGCCTCGGTCAGTCGTCAGTCGACATACAATAGACGGATTAGCGTGCGCTAGGGGCATGCGCTTTTGTCGAACTAGTATTAAGGCATGCGCTATTGCATGCGCTACGGCGCTTCACGTATGCTTCAGACAAAGATGCAAGATGAACGTGAAAGCGCACTGGTTCTATGTTCTATGTTAGGAGATACGGTTTCCGCACTTAGTTCTTTAAGTGGACCATTGTACGTGGGCCGTGGCAGCTTTCATTTCAACCAGCCCACCTCCTCCCAGAAGCAGATTAGGGCTCTCAGTCCGCTCAGAACATTTGCGAGTGATTTCGGTGCACCAAGGGTTTTTTCTCGTATTCGTGTGACCTCTGTGTATTCCAGGAGCACGTGTGCGATCGTTTCTTCAGCCCCCATACATGCTCTGCACAGAGGGCTGTCCGTTATGCCTATCGTATGGAAGTGTTTGTTTAGTGAGCAGTGTCCGGTTATCGTTCCAGTCACCATTCGCAGGCTGCTCCTGTCCAGGCGCAGCAGGCGCCTTGTCAGTCTGCTATCCATGAGTGGCATGCCCTCCTTGGATTGCCTGCAGCCTAGAGCTGAAGTCCACCAGTTCTGTGCCTGTGTGTAGGTAAACTCCTGGAGCGCACTGGTGTAAACATAGCTAATGAGAAATATGCGCTGACAGATCGGCGCCGGCAAACCGCTTTCTACGTGTATACGCACTAACGCATTAGCGGCGCCTTCGTTACATCTGTCCAGACCCTTACAGTTAACAATATCGATGACTATGATTCACTATAAGTCTTCATTTTATTGTAAGATCAGCAAATAAATATAAAAGTACATTTTATTGCTTCCTCGTATAAGAGGATTTCAGCAACTATTTATATACATTTTACGATCCATTTTAATACGACATAACGATATATTGTTTGCTATTGACATTTTTTATGACATATTTATTTACAGTACCGGCAATAAGGCTTGTTTCACACAAACTACACCACAACCACACCAAAACAACAACGTGGGGCGGGCACTAATTTGTATGAAAATGAATAAGTAGTTTAATTCACACGGACCACAATTTGCCGCCGAATTCAACCATGTGGGCGATATCGACCACATCGCAACCACAACGCAAACACCAGCGACACTGCACATTAGCGGCCGGCCACCTCGCAAACATAACGTTGCGTCGACACAACGATACCGCGCGCACGCCTGCGCCCTCCATCTAGCCATTTTATTTTTCTCGCCAAAATCCTCGTGGGTGCCCTTTGCCCGGGGAAGGCGAAGAGGTATGCAGGACTCTTACCGGCTAAAACCCACGGTGTTCCTTCTCCTGACCCTTGGCCGGGGTTGCGGGATTCGCAGCTGCATACACCTCGACCCCGGCAGGCTTCGGTCCGCCAGCCCCTGGCAGACTTCTTCTTCTGTGGGGCCTTGTCTCACGTCCTCCTAAGAGGCGCGCACAGAACACAGCGCACCGCCTTCTTGAGCCTGTTATTGGTTGGGCGACGGATCCCCTAACCTGCCGACCGCAGGCCAAACACTACTGTGCCCGGAGATCGACTCGCGGCCTCCGGCGCCTCCCGGTGCGTTTGGCGTGGTAAGGGAGAGTGGCAGCTGCCTCTCTCTCCCTCTCCGCTCCCTCCTTAGTCGCCATCACCTCCTCGCAGAAGGAGGCGATGGCTTCCCACGCACTCTCGCTCCCGACCATGGACAGAACCACGGCCGGAAGTGAGAGGGCCCTCCCTCTTGCCTTAACGTAACCACATTGCAACTACTAGCGACAACGCAACAGCTAAAAAAACTAAAACGGGACCCTATTACTAAGACTCCGCTGTCCGTCCGTCTGTCCGTCTGTCACCAGGCTGTATCTCAGGAACCATGATAGTTAGACAGTTGAAATTTTTACAGATGATGTATTTCTGTTGCCGCTTTAACAACAAATACTAAAAAAAAACAGAGTAGATAATGGAACGTAACCCTTCGTGCGCGAGTCCGACTCGCACTTGGCTGGTTTTTTTTTATGTAGCGTTACATCTGCTGGTGAAAGTTTGTTCAGAAATAAACAGTACCTTTATACTTAAGTGTCTTTTATTTGTACCTTTTATCTGAATTTTATTGTGTGTATATAAACAATAAATACACACATCAAAAGTGTCTAGGGATCAAGCATTTTTATGCGGATTTCTTGAGATTGAGATGTGGCTTTGTAATAAATTTATGATTTTATAAATTTATATGGATCCTTTTTGGTGCATTTCATAATTTGAATCAGGAACTGTGAATCAAATTCGAGTAAAAGATGAAAATCAGTCAATGTCAATATTTTCCCTATAAAAACATACAACGCATTGAAGACATTATTAGTGCTACTGTTTCCCTACTACTGATTAAAACCAACGTTATTATGGAGCGGCGACGTCATTTAAGCAGGGAAGAAATGCTCAGAGCCGTGGGAATGATAGAAGCTGGTTCCCGGCAACGTACTGTGGCTTTAGCTCTGAATACAAGTCAGAGTGTTATCAGTCGACTTTGGACACGTTACCGAAGCACTGGTACCGTGGCTGAGCGCCATGGAGGACGGTATCGCTGCACCACACGGAGACAAGACCGATACATTCAAATCTTAACTCGAAGAGCTCCAACAATAACCGCCATGATGTTAGCCGTGAGGCTTCATCACTCTTCAGGGAACTTAATTAGCGACCAAACAGTCAGAAACCGCTTGCATGAAGTGAACCTTCATTCCCGAAGACCGCTACGGGTACCACCTATAGCAATGCACAATCGTAGGATTCGATATCAATGGGCTCTTGGACACAGAAATTGGGCAGAAGAATAATGGCGTTTCGTGTGCTTTTCTGATGAGTCTCGTTTTGGTATGAGACCGGATACAAGACGTATACGACACTGGAGAACCCCTGGACGCCAACAGCGATTAAAATCCTGCCAGGAAGTCCATCCTTATAGTGGTGGAACCATCATGGTATGGGCGGGTATTTGGATCGGCGGAAGAACTGAGTTGATTTGGATCAGAGGCAACCTCAACGCTCAAATTTATGCTGAGACGATTGTATCAGACGTCATCGTTCCTCTACAAGCGCAAATCGGTCCCTTATTTCAGTTAATTTATTTATTTATTTATTTAATACTTCAATGCACAATGGTGGTACATAAGGCGGACTTAATGCCACAAGGCATTCTCTACCAGTCAACCTTTGGGTCAGAGAGAAACAGCATCGAAAAGAGGTACAAAAAAAATATATAAAAAGGATATTTGCGACTTAATTAACTATACATAACAAAACAATTTAAAAATGTAGGACATTAATAATAAAATAATAAATAAATACATAAATATATATATATATATATATATTTAAATATGATATCATTAAAGTATGAACATAAGTATAATTATGACGAAAACTGTAAATGTCAAACTAGGGAGGCAGCGATTTCAGGTAGTATTCACGGACTTTACGTTTAAACAGAATTTTGTTGGGAGCCTTTTTAATATCCAGGGGAAGCACATTCCAGAGTTTGATTGCTGAGACAGCGAAAGAATTGGAAATGAAACCCGTACGGTGAGAAGGAATCTGAAGGAGCAAATTTTCAGAAGCACGAAGGTTACGATTGTGAGAACTGCCTAAAACTTGAAAATAACTTTTCAGATACTCAGGAGCACAAGGATCATTTAAAATGGAAAAAAGCAAACAGAGAGATCTGAGGGATCTTCTCTGACGAATAGGCAGCCATTTAAGCTGAGAACGATAAAAGGAAATGTGGTCATATTTACGAAGGCCGTAAATAAAGCGAATACAATTATTGAGAAGTCGATCCAATTTGTTTAGAAGTTCTTGGGATACATCACAGTAACAAGCATCAGCATAATCAATTATGGGAAGCACAAGAGACTGGACCAGCAGTAGTTTAGTACTAGATGGGAGAAAGTGTTTAAATCTATAGAGAGATCGCAGTGTGAATGTGACGCTCTGGCTGACCTGATTGACTTGCTTGTTCCAACTTAGCCTATTGTCGATATGCAAACCTAGATCCTTTAAATTGTTTGACAGTGGAATAGTTAAATTATTAAATCTAATCGGCATTAAGTGGAGAGTGTTTAGGTTTTGTAGATGGAACGAGCTGCCAATCAGCATTGCTTGGCATTTGCTGACGTTAACGGAAATTCCAAATTTCCTGGACCAGTCTCTTATCGAATGAAGGTCAGCATTCAGGTTGGAAATACAACCATCTATACTGCCGACATCAGTGTGAGCGTAAAGTTGCAAGTCATCAGCATACAGATGGTAAGAGCATTTGAGGATGTTAGTAACGGAATTTATAAATAAAGAGAATAATAAAGGAGAGAGTATACCGCCTTGTGGTACGCCAGTTGCCAAGTTGAACCAGTCAGAACATTCCTGATCAACACGTACTGCTTGCTGGCGTCCACGAAGATAGGATGAAAACCATTCCCATGACAACGACGAGATCCCAATTTGCGTCAGGAGGGCCAGGAGAATATCGTGATCAACGGTGTTAAAAGCGTTGGAAAAATCTATTAAAATTAATACCATTATCTTCGAATTCTCCATACCGGACCTAACGTCTTCTGTAACTTTGAGGAGAGCAGTGGATGTACTGTGGCCAGGCCGAAAACCGGATTGGAATTGGGATAGTAAATTATTTTTGTAGATAAAAGAGGAAAGTTGTTTATGGGTAACAGCTTCAAGGATCTTCGAAAGGAAAGGGAGAATTGAAATTGGCCTGAAGTGACTAATTAAACTGGGGTTAGATATTTTCGGAAGAGGGATGATGAAAGCCTTACGCCAGATTAAAGGATAAATCCCAGTGTAAAGAGAAAAGTTTATAATATGTGTTATAACGGGAAGTATGGTGCTAAGGATGAGCGTTAACATCCTCCTGCTCACTCCGTCACAGCCTACAGCTTTAGACTTTAGTGATGTAAAGATTTTGTGGATTTCGAGGTCAGTCACGGGAGAAAACGTGAAAGAATTTGGAGGTAGTATCGGCATGGAATTAATGTCAAGAATAGTATTTCTTCTCACATCATCTGTAAGAGTGGCTGATGTAGAAAAATGTTGGTTTAAATTATTTAATGTTAAATTCGAAGGTAAGATATTGTTTGATGACTTAGATATGCCCAGTGATTTAAGGAACTTCCATATGTCAGCCGGTGAAGAGCTAAGAACATTTTCACAAATGTATCGGCGTTTAGACACTCTTACCATCTGGTTACACCGATTTCTTGCTAACTTATACAGGCACCAGTTTTCCTCACTGCGATCCCTTCTATATCTTCGGAAAGCCCTGTCACGTCGTCTCATTGCCATACGAACTCCAGGGGTAATCCAGGGAGCCGGTGGACGCTTAACTCTAACAGCCTTAAGTGGGGCATGTGTATTTATAAGCTGTAACACAGATCTATTTAAAAGAGCAACTTTGTCATCCACTGTAGGCGCTTCGAGAATATTGGACCAGTCTATGGACTGTGCATCATTATCAAGTTTTTCCTGATCCAACCTCGCATAACTCCGAAGAAACATAATGGCAGGACGCGGCTTAGGCGGCTTAATTTTATAAGACAAGTATATTAAATCATGTTTTGAGAGACCTCGAGCAGCGACCTGACCATGATTAGCAACAAGATCCACAGAAGAAGCGAGAATGAGGTCAATCCAGGAGTCATTGGTGTGAGCATTTTGATGAGTCGGATTTAGAGTAAGACACGAGATATTCGTCGACTCTAGGATTGCCCTCAGCCCACGCGATCTTGGAGTGTCCTTCATGAGGTCGGTATTAAAGTCGCCCATGATTATGAGATGCCTGTACTCGGAACAAATAGACTCAAACAACTTTTCCAGAGTGGAGAAATAATTTATAGAAGGTGGACAGTATACAACTCCGAGAACAGCTTTAACCCCTTTAATAGTTATTTCCAGCAGTAAGAATTCAGGATTGCCGTTATAAAGTGACGGTGAAGCAAATAGGATTTTGTAAGGGATGTCACCACGTAGATAAATGGCAACACCCCCGGCCCTTTTCCCTGTGCGATCATTGCGAACTAGAACGAAGCCAGGTAGACTAAAAAACGTAGAAGGAAGTTCGGGTTTGAGCCAACTTTCAGATACTAAAATTGCGTGGGTAGGGACGTTACAAAAAATATCCAACAGCTCCGAGTGGTGCTGAGGAACACTTTGAGCATTAACGTGACATACGTTAAAACATTTCGGAAATCGCTGAAACTCTCCAGTTAAGTGACAGTCAACAGATAAAGATTCATCAAGAGATGAGAATGATAAAGATGAACTATCACATGCTGAATAAAATGAGTCATCGTCGGACGTAATGATATAAAATAAATATGATATATAAAATAAATATGATATATAAAATAAATAAAAATAAAATGGATTAAAAGGGGTTAAAAAATAAGGTATTTAAAACTGCAAAAACCTGCCGGCCGACTGTTCACAATAAAGCTTAGAATAAAGACGTCTATTTACAGTATAGATACACGTATCCGAATGCAGTAATGCCAAAAACCAAGAGTCCAGAGAAAGTAAAAAGTTAAAAAGCAGTTTTGACAATTTTTTTTTTTTTTTTTTTTAAGTTCTAACCAATGTCGGTAGAGAGATTTTAATTAAACAAGTTGAACTTTGGTCAGATCAAGAATAAAAACAAAACTATAATTAGAACAAGCAAAACAAAACAAAATTCAATCATCAATGACACGTAAACCAAGATCAAGTACGAAAGATAGTAAACACCAATGTACGAGCAGTTATTTCTTGACATTCCGCCTTGACCTGGTTGGGACCTGTACGGGCACCGGACTTACATTCTTCGAGCTTGCCTTCGAATCGGGTGGAACCTCGAGCGACTTGCCATGCTCCGCACCCAAAGCAACGACTTCCTCATAACTGAAGACACGACGTCGCTTGCCATCAGGGAGCTTAACGTTTATGTTGCCGTCCATCGTCCACACGTTCGTCACGCCGAACAGCTTACGGGCTGTCGAGAAAGCGGTCTGCCTCTGTCGCGTTAGGAACTCTGACAACACAAATGACGATCCCTTCAGCTTGGTCTTGGTCTTCCAAATGTCGTCTTTAACAGTGGACCCAGTGAACCGGAGTAGAATAGGTCTAGGGCGACTATCAGATGTTATGCCTAGCCTGTGGCATACACGAAGTGAAGAGGGCATGAAATTGGATAAGCCAAGCTTACTCTGTAGAATTGATGCCACAGTATCCGCAACCTTTTCATCAGCTTTCTCCGGTACACCACTAAGCAAAATGAACTTCTTCCTATGACGCATCTCTATAATGTCAACACTCTTGCTCACCTCCACAATCTGCTGCTGCAGCACGCTGAGGACGCTCCACACGTGCGTCTTGAAGGCGCTAAAATCCTTATGTAGGCCGCTTAGATCTGCTCCGGGAGAAGATGCCCTCAGGTGTGCTTCAAAGTCGGCCATCCGCTGGTTGAGTGACGTCATTGCCAAGCGCTGAGTCTCCGCTATGTCAGCAATTGTGGTCATAATGGCAACGTTAACAAAGGTGCAGTGCGTTTAAATTGTAGTGTGAAGTTGTAGTGACAGGTTACCGGCAAGTAGATGCAATCTTACTACTTAGGACATAGATATTTGACTGTCCACACAATATGTGCCTCACAGTAATTCAATTATTGATTTTCAATAAATATTATAATTTAATTCCAATAAATATTAATAAAATTGCTAAAAATGTTCGGAGCACAAGTGTCTACTTTTTCTGCACCTACCCGAAAAAAGTTAATAAAAAGTTCAAGAAAGTCAAGAAAAAGTTAATGCATGATAATGCACGACCGCACACCGCAAGAGTTGTAAGACAGACTCTCGCCGCAGCTAACATCAATGTCCTGCCCTGGCCTGCTCAGTCGCTAGACTTGAACCCGATTGAGCATGCATGGGATATGCTACAGAGAAGAGCTCTGCCGAATATGGAGGGTATCCAGTCGCAAGAAGACCTTTTTTTGTTGTTGCAACGAACATGGGCGGCCATTCCACAGCGTGATTTGGATGAACTCATTTTGAGTATGCCAAACCGATGTTCTTGTGTTGTTAGTGTTCGCGGTAGAAACACGGATTATTAATTGTTTAAGTTACCCAATAAAATTTTAAAGAAAACTGTTATTTCAGTCTTTTTTTCGAACTTTTGTGTTAGTGGTTCAAATGTCAAAAATCCCTTTATTAGGAAAATGGCAAATTTCTTTATTAATGCAAAGGTGACTTGGTTTATCGTTACTGTGACAAACGAAAACACTTTATTTGATGAATCCTTAAAGAAAATTTTAATTAATATCAATCAGGAGAAAAGTTATTGCAAAAATATGGGTCTACCTTTTATAGCAGAACTTTTTACGTCATAATATTGTTTTGCATAACAACGGATAGCATAAACTTCATTTCGCAGAAAATCATTTCGCATACACTCAGTTGTCATACATTCAAAACTCATAATTTTGTTAGTCAGAATCATCTTTAGGCATAATGTTTATATCCATAATAATTAAAAAGCAGAAACATCATATCGCAGAAAATTCACAGTCAGAATCGTCTTTTGGCATACATTTTATATCGATAGTCATTAAAAGGCAGAACTGATTTTTTGCTGCTTTATGCTGCATGCATGCTGCATGCAACATGCAGCATGCATGCAGCATGCAAGCAGGCATGCAACATGCAGCAGGCATGCAACATGCAGCAAGCATTGTTTCTGTCACGGCTCCGGCGCTGCGGGGTTTGGGCGGCGCCACGCGAGCTTATCGTCACAGATGCTTTTAACGCTCACCACCGCAGCTTCGGCTTGCTGGCCGGCTTCGCCGGCCAGCCTCAGCTGCGGTGGCGGGCCTTCAAACCACCTGCTCCTCAGCTCGCGGGCCGCCCTACCCCTCCGCGCCTACGCGGGTTTAAATTACACTCTAGGGGTAGGGCAGACAAGACTGCGTAAACTCGGTTTCGCAGCGATTCGTTTCTGTCACAAAATTTTGCAGCACAACGTATTGACTTTTTATGACACAAATTTGTATGCTTGTATGCACCCATACCAATTAATCGTATCTCTAAATAAATGTTATGCTAAACAAAATTATGCATAATATTAATTATGGCAAAGGTAATTATGCGAAACAAAATTCTGCCAAGATAAAAGTATGGCATTGTAAATTCGGACACGTAAATATTCTGCCAAACAAAAGTTATGCTAAATATTTTTTATGCCTTAAAAATATTCGATTAAATAAGATTATGCCATGTGAGTTATGCCAAATAAAAATCGGAGTATCAAGATTCTGCCAAATAGAAGGAACCCCAAAAATATATGTTGATCCCTAGACACTTTTGATGTGTGTACATAAATATGCCTGAAATATAACCTCATTCTCAAACGGCTAGGCAGTTCACACGTTGCCATTATCAGACACAATTTTCCGAAACATAAAATAATTCTATTCCACACGAGAAAAAAAAAGAGTACCTAATATTGAAGAATAATACTTTATAGGGTGTAAACGAATTCGTGTAACGGCCTGTCCACTTCTCCACGTCACGACGTCGTCAATGTAGAACGGTGCGGTGACGTGGCACGGTGCGTTGACGTAACCTGCAAATTCACGTTACCGTATCGTAAAAATGCACGTCACGATCATTGTTAGATTTATCGTTGACCATGTAGATCCTGAATTTTAATTTTAGAATTAAAGCATCGGAGCACATAGACGGCGAGTAACACGCGGGCGTGGAGAGCGCGGGCGGAGCGTGTATACGTGTGCGCTTTCGGCTAGAGACGGAACGTGTTACGATACGGTAACGTAAATTTTCACGTTACGTCAACGCACCGCGCCACGTCACCGTACCGTTCCACGTTGACGACGTCGTGACGTTGAGATGTGGACACGCTCTTATTCCTTTAAGCCGCGTGATGTACTGTCGACACAGATTGACACAGAAAGGGATTTTAAAAGAATCGATAAAAAAAAACATGGTGTTCTGCTTTTGAATCATTTTAGTGCCCCGAGCTAACACTCTCCCTGCCGACAATATATAAAACTTTTAAGTTCAGGAGGCCACGGAGGTCGCCGGCGGGTCCCAAATTTTCTGCTTGTGAACGCCGTGAGTCAAAATTAAAAATTATTACGAGAGGCCGTGGGATCAGCAGGCGGTACCAAAAAAAAATCTTTCAGGAAGCCGTGGGCTCCGCCCTGACGTCCCCAATTCAAATAGTTTTTACAACTGGCGTGCTGTTATCGAAAATGTGATACTTCTTTTGCTTCTACATGCTTTGGCCTGCTGTACAAGATGTTTTGGGGGTCGCCGGCGGTTCCCCTGGCTGACAGAGTGTTAACTGACTGTGCAGAGCGATGTCACACTAGTCGTGCCCTCTAGCTGTGTCGCCGTGGTTTCATTTATTTATGCTTAGCATCGAAATGACACATGACAAAAAAAAAACTTTTTTTAGCGAACCATATTTTTCCTTATTTTTATTGAAACCTTAGTAAGTGGTTTACATCGTGACAGCGGTTACGCACTGCATCCGATCCGAATCCGTGAAAATACGTTCCGAAGTAGCCATAGAACTATTTGTATGGTAGTTTAGCACTTCATCCGGCATCCGTCATCCGATTTCTATCCGTCATCCGTGAGTCTCTAATTCGGAAGAAATATTGACGGACTGAAGCAGCCGTAGTACTGTTTGTATGAAAGCTTTCGCATCACCTCTGATTCAAATCGGAAGCCAAACGGAAATGCCAAAGATGCCTGACATGCTTGGATTTGAATCAGAGATCGGAATAGTGCGTAAGCAACATCCGAATTCGGTCCGAGATTTTTACTCTAGATCGGTATTTTCACGGATTCGGATCGGATGCAGTGCGTAAAGCAATATCCGAATTCGGTCTGAGTTTTTTATATCCGCATTTTCACGAATTCGGATCGGATGCAGTGCGTAATCGCTCTCACCCTCCGCGATAACTGTCATAACTAGCAATTAATAATTTTTCAGAGAAATTCACACAGAGTGACGTATCTGCTTCAAATGAATAGAAATAAATAAATAGATACCTTAGGGCTTTAGGGCAACTATTAACTTAAAGAGGAAGCCAAGAGCAATATAAAAAAGTTATTAATTCATTAATAAAGCCACAGCTAACGCAACTACTTAAAAATTATCAATTGCTAGTTATGACAGTTAGCGCGGAGGGTGACGACACGCCGCCGTCACCGATAACAAGATGACGTTTCCAAAGTAGCGATACATACATTACTATAGTTTTGTGTCCACCGAACTTCTGTCATCCGAGTGCCGTCATCTCGGCCGTTGAGATTGTGAGTAGTTCGGCGCTTCCGCTAGAATTCAGTCCGAGATCGTGACGGGCCGAAATGCCGGCAATACAATGACGTCTGAACTTGTCCATCACACCCGAAATTGCCGGGGCACGGTTTTGTGAGAGCAAGACCACCGAGATCGGTCGCGGTGGACACGCAATCGCTGTCACGTCGTTTCTAACTCCGTCCTATATAATCTAGTTTCTCGCTATACTCTTTGATCCAGTTTTTCGGTGACGGTGGCGGTGGACAAATGCTCTTACCCCTATCGCAAGAAAGAAAAGAATTACATACAATTTGTAACAAGAACCCTATCCGATCCAATAAAGGCGTATTCTTGGTTCAACATACGTATTAGAAAAATTGTTTTAAAATGTAACTCGTAAAAACCAAAAGTTATTGATTTTTTTATTTTTATAATCCATATGAAATTAAACACTCAAAATGGCAAATAAGTTGACAACACTCCCTGGGGAAAAATAATAATCTCAAATCCATTAAATGGTTATGTATATGTGTACGCAGTACGATGCCGAGTAATACTCTTAAGGTTCGGACAGGGTTTTTGTTACATGCTGCTGTACGTATTTTTACATGCGTGCTTAATCTATACAATAGATCATGTCATTTTAAAGGATTACACGAATTTGGTTATACCCTGTATTCTTACTAATATGGGTTGCACTTTTTTTTAGATATGACTAATCATCAATTGACTTCTCCCGCTCTGGGCGGAGCAGCAGGGAGTGTCAGATTCTTACTAACTAAAACCCATCCGTGTTCCTCCTAATACCCTTTGCGTTCCAGGGCAGCGGTACTCTTTCGAACAAATTCCGCAACCCTGGCAGGCACTGGCCCTAGCGGGCCCCGTCTACCACGCTGAGAACTCCTTGAGGCGCGCGTGGAACACAACGCGCCGTTGACCCGGGCCTGGTTCTGATCGGACGGCGAGCCACCCAACGCTCGCCGTCTGCAGACCTGCGCCTACGGTGGCTGGGAATTGCCTTGCGACACCCGACGCCCGGGGTGTCTTCTTCTGTTGCGGCGGCTGGAGCGTGAGGTTTGCCTCTCCCTCACGCGGCCCGCTTCCTCCTTCGCTAGAATTACTGCTTCCCATGTCCCCTCGCTCCGGACCATGGATTGAACCAGGGCCGGATGCGAGAGGTCGCCGCCGCCGATCGCCTCTACGAAGACACGGCGCCGGCGGTGCTCGTGCTCGTCAAGGTAGACCTCCACCGTATGCTCCACCATGTCCTCCGGGCGATCCTCACAGTGATATGGGTTACCCTAGGACCACACAAAAACTCATTATAAATTCGAATGTTTGTCACTGAACAGATTTGGTACTTAGAATTACAATTTAATTTGCGGACATAGCTCATCACAGCAGCCAACGATAAACACAAAAACTGTATCCAATAAAGTCTATAAAAGCTGCGGAAAGTTAAACCAAATCCCCATAAATCTCACATCACAATAACAAGAGAAATAGTATGAAAAAAATACTGATAGTATTCCTCATCTATCTATCCGTCTGTCTATCGTACGATTGACGTGTACAAATGAAAAATTTAACCGCCAGCGGGCTTCTGACAGAAATATTATATAGCAAAAAGTCTTCGGAAAAAACTTTTATAGGACGCTGAGTATGAATGTGACAAGGTACGCTAATTGTTGTTGTTAGTACTTTAAAAAGATCGGTAGTATTCATTCCTATAAGTCGACTATACATTTGTTTGTAAAGAACGGTAAATCCATATTTAAATAGCCATCTATTTATTCATGGTTTGTAGTAGTAATCCGAGGCTCAATTTTGATAGTGAACGATGTACCTTACTTATTACTTATTTATTGTTACACCGAGAACTACCCTTCTCTTTTTTCTTGCACTTCATGTCCATTCAAAGGTTGTCTGGAAGAAATCGCCTAGTGCGATAAGACCGCCCATTGTACATGTCTATTTTAATAGTAATGTTTCTTGTTTGTTTTGTGTACAATAAAGAGTATTGCATTGTACCTTTAATTAATTCTACGAGGTGTAACATAAATAACGCACAACCTCTTAAGGGGTCACTGTACTTATCATTATGAACAACTTTTACTAAGGGACCAATACTGAAATCGCGAAAAAAAAAACTGCTGTTCCCAAAATTTTGACGAGTAATGCGAACATAAATTACACTGCACTGTAGTGATTTAGACAGAGAGGGCGCGTCTTCGATTGTGTAGGTCATGACTTTTTACAGATTTAACGATTATTACAATATGCACGGCATGTAGCAGCCAATTCTACCCTATACCTTGTCTAATTAATACTCCTATCTTTGAAGGCTCGCTGAGTGAAAAATATTGACGTCCCGTGAGACTGGGTACCGTCATATTCCTGATTACGTCATCTGGGTACGGGATTTTTTATTACTTATTAAAACTGTATGTTAGAATAATTTCTAGGGAACGCTGAATTTTTAATTTATTTTTTTAATGACACACTGGAGCTTCCAAATGAAAAATGTTTTTTTTTGTTTAATTCTGTTATTGACATTAACTAACTTCATCGCGTTTTCATATTCAATCTGATTTCTCTCACATATCGGCGCGACTCATACGAGAACAGCTCATGCCATTGTGAATAGATTAGCTAGTCAGCGAGGCTGGTAGCGGGGCTGACTTCCCAAGGTGCGCCGGACGTAATTAAGAGAATACGAAAAATCGCTATTGTCTGGAGAAGGTTCTTATGAAAGAAAATTTTGATATTTAAAAAAAAAAACAAATATCTCACTAGGTCCATATTCTTCATTTGTTTACGGCATGCATGAAAATGGTTTTAACATTTTGTTACTATTTTGATTTTGTTTCTGAAGGTACGAGGTACGAGTAGTAGGTAAGTAGTAGGTAGGTAGTAAGTAGGAAAAAGTATGGGTACAACAAGTTTCTATTTAAAAAAAAAATATCAAAAACAATTTTAGCCCTCCGGCATTGGTAACAGGGTCCAAGCAAACGGCGCAGCGCGGCGGTGTGCAGGGCTCCAGAGAGAGCAACTTCTTAACAATATGCGCTGTGTCCAGAAGTACCGCTTTCTGAATCAAACCCTTGATCCAGCTGCCTAACGAGAGTCTCATCAGATATTGGTCGAGCTCTTGGCTATTAAGCCATTGGCTGTAACGACTATCGGTACAATGACTGCTGAGCCAACTTACACGTATTAACAACGGAATTATAATATTTTGCATGCCTAGTTGGCGAAATGACAAAGCATCAATTAACAAACAATGTTTCATACTCACTTCACGCAAATAAAGTTTTCCTTCTTTCTTATAAATGAGGAGAAGATTTCTTGACAAGATTTTCCTTGACCAGTTGAGCTGTTGATGAATTGTATCATAATTAATTTTAACGTTATCATTTTGCGTGTTGTCCGCGAATCTTTTTAATATTCTGGTCGCTTCAATAAAGTGCTTGAGTAAAATAATTTATTGCTGAAATAATTTATTATTGAAATAATTATATTTTGCAATTTTATTTTAATTACAATTTATGTCAGTTATAATTTAGTAGCTTCTTCTTCTTAGCGTGTCGATGACAATCTACACCGTATCGGCCCAGAACTCAGCAATGAATTTAGCACTGTCCGTAGCGTCCATTAGGTCTTGTAGCGTATAGGTAACAGGGCAGGCGGGGCATGATGTTAAGTGCGCCATAGTTTGCGGAACGGCACCACATTTACACTCCAGGTTTGAGTTTTCCGCAAATCTCCACCTGAGCAGGTTTTCCTTGCTTCGATCAACCTGAGTCCGAAGTCTATTTAGAAACTTCCAGGTCAGCCAAGGGAACTCATGCCCAGGTAGGAGATCTTCGGAAGTGGCAACAAACGGAGTGGGTAGAGAAGTTAGTTACGGATCTCACCGATGGCAAATTTAAATCATACGTTAAATCAGTTCTTATTAAAAAGGCATACTATAAGATAAACGACTATGTTGACGATAGGGACGTGTGGCGCTAGTTCTTTTCTGCACATGTGGCTTCCTTGGAAACCATTAGTTTTTATGTGTAGGTTTATGCATGTATATTATTTAGGTACGATCTTGATTTAGCTCAATTCATATAGAATTGATTTATATACTTTTTTAATTTTTTAATTATTACTTTTCCTTTATATGCATAATCTTATTATTGTATGAATATTATCATTTGCTTTGTATAGAGTCAATTAATGTATTCACCTGACAGACAGATCTGTGTTGCTGGGGAGTTTATTGCGCCGTTTCTTCTTCACAGCATAAACACTAGGAAGCGGTGAAGGGAGGGTTTTTTTGGGGCCCTGTCTATTGTTATGACGTTCAAAAAGAACTAAGTAATTCTAGTCTATTTTGAATAAATGAGTTTTGAGTTTGAGTTTGAAGCCTTGTCTCGCCACAACTGGACTCTTGCCTGTGAACGTTCGCCAGTGAGTATCTGTCACCCGAAGCACGGTATTTAGTGGCTAATAGTATTGTGTTTAAATAAATTGTTACTTTTAATTTATTTATTACCAGATGTCATTTGCGGCTTCGTCCGCTTGGATTTCGTTTATCGCGTATTCCGCATTTTCGGGAAGAAAGTAGCATGTTGGTATGTTTACACCCGTGGGCTTTCATGTTCATCTTGCGCTTTCAACTTTCAATTCCTCTTGCGTCAAGCGCATGCAATATTGATTGCCAGAAGACGCATGCAGTTTATCGTCTACACCGGTGCGCTTCGGTCAGTTGTCAGTCGACATACAATAGACGGGTTAGCGTGCGCTAGGGGCATGCGCTTTTGTCGAACTAAGGCATGCGCTATGGCGCTTCACGCATGCTTCAGACGAAGATGCAAGATGAACATGAAAGTGCACTGGTGTAGACATAGCTTATGTCTTTCTTCGGGTTCCAGACTATCTCTGTACCAAGTTTCTACAAAATCGGTTCAGTAATTTAGTTGTGATGAGGTAACAGACAAACAGACAGAGTTACTTTCGCGATTTTACGTTACGATTACCTTACGTTACGATATGGTCGGTATCGCCCACACGTTAAATTTAACGACAAAAAGTGGTCCGTGTTAATTAAACTATTCATTTTCATACAAATTAGTGGCCGCCCACGTGTTGTTGTTATGGTACGTACGTGTGAAACAAGCCTTAATGTCAAAATATTCATTACACTTCAAGACAAAATAATTAGTTCACCAAACTTTTCGTGTAACACAATACAGTCAACTTCTGTTTCGAACAATGCGTTGTGTTGTTATACTGTTCACTGAAACCTTTTGTTTGGCCGTCAGTGTATCAATAGTTGTTATAAAATCCAAATAGTTTGTCTTTTTGGTCGTTGTTTGTTGTTGGTTGAACAACAGTCCAATAAGGTTGCAATGTTTGCGGCTGTATTGCAGTATTTTATACAGTGCCTATTATACACGGGGCTTTTTAAAAGGATCAAATTTCTTTTAAAATAATTATGCAAAAAAACCGGCCAAGTGCGAGTCGGACTCGCGTACGAAGGATTCCGTACCATTATAAAAACGGCAAAAAAATCAAGTCTGTTGTATGGGAGCCCCCCTTAAATATTTGTTTTATTTTAATTTAATTATTTATTTTTAAACTAAATATACATATATTTCAATATTGTGTGAATATTTCAAGCGTCTACCTGTTGCCGTTATCAATATCGAGCAAAAACGAGCAAAAATAATCACGTTTGTTGTTTGGGAGCCCCCTTAAATATTTATTTTATTCTGTTTTTTAGTATTTTGTTGTCTTAGCGGCAACAGAAATACATCATCTGTGAAAATTTCAACTGTCTAACTATCACGGTTCATGAGATACAGCCTGGTGACAGACGGACAGACAGACGGACAGCGGAGCCTTAGTAACAGGGTCCCATTTTACTCTATGGGTACTTAACCCTAAAAATAACAAGACCTTATTTTTTTTCTATTTTTCAAACAATAAAAATCTACGGATGAGCAGACCAGCACGAAAAACAGAGTGAAATTGGAAACCTACTGTTGGATGAGATGCACGCTGCCCGAATAACCGCACCGCGCCGTGACATCTTCTTTTTTTTTTCTTTTATCTTTTCCCAAATTACCTTGTACGTTCATGTGAAGTTAGCTAAAATAATGGCGCTGCGAGACACTGCTGAATCTTTTATTATAAACATAGGTGATTCCGATGACACTTCTAGTGATGAAGAATAATTTAAATACTGTTTTAAACATGTATTTTAATACAACTTCTTTAATCATGCCAACCCTGCTTTTTTACCATCTGAAAAAAAATGAGTCTAATAGGTAACGGAAGTAGAAGCCTATGGTATATATTATTTATTGTTTTCACTCCCCCTTTTGTGAAATTGATCCATCAATTTTGAAGTAAACTTTCATACTAAACCAATAAAACCAAAAATTTTTAAATAAATAAATCGATTAAATAATTTCTAAATTCATTATTAAATGGTTGTCTGGAAGAAATTGCTTTAAGCGATAAGACCGCCATTTATACTGTTCTTATTTACGTGTATTCCTTCTGTTTTATTTCTTTTAGTGTACAGTAAAGTATATCTATCTAAATTCAAGTCAAAAACTTGCGTATGATATATCTATCTAAATTCAAGTCAAAAACTTGCGTATGATTTTAATTTCGATAATAGGTATTTATTGGCAGATATAATTAATTACATTAAAGAAAAAAAAAACTATGCCAAAGCCCGTTACTTCGTTGCCTAATAAGCCAATTTTTTTCCAGACGGTAAAAAAATCATCGGGTATAAAGATAATTTTAAATGCAATACAATTTTAAATTCACCTAAAATGTTTTAACCCTTTCAAGGGCAACGGCAATATATTTGCCACCATGTTTTTTGGGGCATGTTGAGAAACCCTTACTGTTATATTTTTTTTTAAAAAAACCTGTCGTTTTTACAATTTTTTACTATTTTCTCTAATAAAAAATACAAATGGTACTTAAAAAATGTTTTTCTTCATTTCATTTTTTATTTTCATAAGAAATTGTCAAATTGTTAGTTATTTACTTTTCCTAAAATGTACTGCCCGTTAAAGAGTTAACACATGACATTTCTCATTACCTTAAATATCTCCTACACTGCCGGACAAACTAATTTACTGAACATTCGAGTTTCAGCTAACACTTTTATTTGCTCGGCAGCGTACGGGAACAGTTTTCTGAAAGTTGTACATAACTCATGTTTTTGATTCATTATGGAAACATTATTTTGGACAAAGGATATCACAGAACGTATTTTAATAAGTTGTTTGATGGAGCTAAACTATATTATTTTGGCATTTAAATATACCATTTCGTTTATTCATTCTAAACATACATTTAAATTATATTTTTAAATGCATATCTAATAAAAAACAATATGCATTTAAAAATATATAAAATAGAATCCCACCGGCATCGGAAACAGGGTCCAAGCTGCCGATAGTCAGGGCTCCAGAGAAAGGAACCTCCTCACTATGCGTGCCGTGTCATGGAGCTGCTTTTTGTATCAAGCCCCTGATCCAGCCGCCCAAGGAGAGCCTCATGAGGTGTTGATCGAGGTCTTGGCTATAAGGCCATTCGCCGTAACGACTATCGAGACAATGACTGCTGAGTCCACATCCTACATGCTAACAACCTCGTGTGCTAAATCAAGATATTTAATTTGTTTGTCTTTTTCAGCTTTCACGAAGTTCTTCTCATGAGGGACCGTGATATTAACAATCATTGTGCGGCGCTCTGCTTGATCTATTACCACTATATCAGGCTTATTGGCAACAATAGTCCAGTATTTGATAATTACCAGTACCGGTAATTTGATAGCAGCGAAGACCTCGGCGATACCCACTCTATCCTGTACTGCACGGCGATTGCGGCATGTCGCTCACGTTAAATTTACTGAAAATGAACGAGCTAAACGACCGATACCATTATTATTATTATTCAGCCGTGATCATCCCACTGCAGGGCAAAGGCCTCCCTGCCTTCCTTCCACTCTTCTCGGTTCAATGATTTCTAGCCAATCCTTCCAATAAGTGTAAAAAGTCACGCCGACACCGTGGAAGAACGCACCGCGCAGGACCCAGTCATAACCGATGTTCCGCAGGAGCGGCCCCAGGACCGACCCCTGTGGAACACCGCATGACGTCTCTCGCTGACCCCAGTTATTGGCGAGACCTGAAGGAACTTCAGCCAATGGCGGAGGATTCGTAAAGTGTTGGGCGTACACTGCGTTTGTACATGAAATGAAATGTATATTTGCAAGAAACGTGGTACATATGGTATATGGTGGTATAAAAGATATAGTCATACATGTTCCGCCAGACAACTGGCATACAATATTTTAGAAAATTTGAATTTCTAAAAATAAAACAACCATTATCACAAATTAATATAAATATTACATCTATACATAATAATAAAATCGTGATTTAGAAGTAACTAGGAATTTTTTGTCTAGAACTTATAAATCGCGCGGTAACGAAACCATAGCGCGATTTAATTCGACGCCAACGCCATCTAGGGAAGTAAAGATTAAACATATGTTTGCATGTTTATGCAAGCATCACGTAAAAAGAGCTGACCCAATGCTGTTGACTTTTATAAACATATATTGTGCTTATCTCCAAGCAACATATTTTTTTTGTTTCATCGCAATCGGTTCACGCATTCAAAAGATATGCAAATAATCAATATCTTCTATACTATATCAAATCTGTAGACTTTGCGTATCTGTACATAGCAAATATTTTGAAAAAACATGGTTGGGGTGTTAAAAAATAACCAAAAGAACCCATTTTTAACATTTTTGTATTTTGTTTCTTCTGTTTGTTGGTTTGTCTGTTTATCTGTTTATCTGTTTGTTTGTTCAAGCATCACGTAAAAACAACTGACCCAATGCTGTTGACTTTTATAAACATATATTGTGCTTATCTCCAAGTAACATATGTTTTTTGTTTCATCGCAATCGGTTCACTAAATCAAAAGTTATGCGAATTTTAAGTTTTCTAGAAGAACTTAGCATGTATTAGTTTATTTTCAATAGATGGCGTTACGTGTATCAAGTAGTGTTGCGAGGAAATATTTTACTACGAATAAATCCACAAATTGCCTAATATTCATTGTTGAATTGGTACCTATTCTCAGTCTACGAAAGGTCTAATGAAATGCTATCCTTATGAAGAAGGAACTAAGCTTTTACAAAAAAAAACGAAGATATTGTTATTTAGAATTTATTAGGTCAATTTCTTATTGTTGTTCACAATAAAATTAATTCATGATATGGACTAATAGTAGGATTTTTGTTCATTGAATGTTCATACTTTTTGGGAATGCTGATGCTGAAAATAAGGTCTAAATTCAAATTGAAATCGGTGGCCATGATTATTTGCAAGGAAAGCGCTTTGCTTTGCCCAGTGCTTTCGTTGGAAAGTATTTCGTAATCATTCTATCTACTCAATGCACTTTTTGGAATGTTTATACAAGTTTATTTAATTGAGTTTTTTTGAGCTTTAGGTAATGTTCCAAAGACGTGGCCATGGAGGGAAAGTACTTTAAATATTAAAAATAGCAAATTCCACTCAAAGGAAACTTCATTTCACTTTTTTTTAAAGTAAGAAATTACCTTTTACTGATTTTTTTGCCTGAACCGGGAATCGAACTGACAAAGCTTTATGTACCATCCGGTATTATGTTATGGCCCCTGTTGATAGATATCTTTAAGGTCAATAATAAGGATCAAATCTCTCCAACAAACACACTGTCTTAAATTGAAGGAAGTGCAAGAAATAAGAAGTAACAACAAATAAGTGTTTGAATTGAAATGTACCTAAGTTAGGTAGGTACTTAATGTTAGTTTTTATGGTCTTCCATCAATTTCAGGCACTATGTTTATTGGAGCGATCATATCGATTGGTGAAATAAAAATATAGATGATGTTTTTTCGCGTTTGTGTTGGTTTGATTTCCAGATCAGACTTTTTGAAAGCAGTACCTACCTATTTATAACTTATTAAAATTAAATGAAGCCTTCTATAAGTTTTTTTTTTTAATATTTAAAGTTATTTTTATACCTACCACACCTCGAATGAAATCATAATTAGTTCGCAGATTGTAACAAGACGGCGGTGTAGCTATTTTTGTTTCGCGATATGGTTTTGTTACATCTTCAATATAAGTATCAATATTCAATTATAATCCATTTTAGCAAGGAAATGTATAGAAATAAGCAACACGTTTTTAGTATTACGGTTTTATGAATCTTTACGGTCAATCAAGAGGAGCTGAAACTCTACATAAAGAAATGGTTCAAAAGATAGTGTCTTAGTGGGACACCTTTGTCTATTATTATAATAAATGGATTATTTAGTTGCTGCGACACAATGTTGTTTTCCGACTTCCACGCGGACGGAGTCGCGGGCACAGCTAGTTATTCAATAAAAATATTCAAAATATGGGAAGGTGTGTCAATTAAAAATGTCGACAAATATTATAACAACGCACTTTTCAAAAACAATACGAATATTTCAATTTACACAATTCTAGTGGCACGATTATTTCACATTCCAAAATTTGTTTTATGTCATAAAGGCAGTTTTAGACCTACCAAGTGTGAAATTTGACTTTAAAAAATTACAATGGGAGCTCTCTGGAAACTTGGAATTTTAATAAACACTTTTATTGCAATTTCGTTGGCATACGCAATGCCGACGTGAGCATGCGCGAAATGAGCATTCTGATTGTGATATTGTCCTTAGATGACGTCAACGACACGCACGACATTACCGACAGTCCGATGAGTGCGTTGCGTCCGTTGCCAATAGGTGAACGCATTTGTATAACAACACTGTTGGCGATAGGACATAATTATTGATATTTTGATTAATAATAAACGGGTCTGGAGACATACCACGGTGAATAATGCGCGCCCTTCGCGGAGCCTCATGCTGGCTTCTCACGGCGCGCGATATCTCAAGTCGCGCCGCGCCAGCTCGCGCCTACGCGCCGTATGAAGGTAATGGCTCGAGGAAACGCGGGCTAGCGCTTGCAAGCACGTCCGTTCCGCTCGGAGTCGGTACTTCAAATGCGCGGCGCGAGCGCACTCGTGGCGATTCGAGCGCGCGCGGGTTGTCGCGGGGTGGCACGGGTGAACAAATTCGGTGAGTTCAGTCATTTCGTTTCGACCCGCGCTACTGTGAAGTACTCTCAAATATTTAATATGGAGTGGACTAATGAAACGATTCCGGATTTTTTAATTTTATATGAAAATGATCCAGCTTATTGGGTATACGGGCCTTCTTCTTCTTGCGACATGATGCGCTGCGTGTCTCTGACTGTGGTGTCGACAGCGTGGCCGGCGGGACGAACGCGCGCCGCGACTCGCCCTTGAGAACGGGTAGCGCGGGCTCGCCTGTCGGCGCGTGCTCGCTCGTACAAATCGGCCGGCGCGGCGCGAATTGTGATATCGCGCGCCGTGAGAAGCCAGCATCACGCACACGCACGTTAGTAGGTACCTATACTGTGCCCGCGCGCCGGCTCGGGCCGCGCAGTAGCACCCTCAGTAGTTCAGTCGTCGTCCGTCTCTAGCTGCAACCGCACACGTATATGCGCTCCGCCCGCGCTCTCCACGCCCGCGAGGTAGTCGCCGTCTATGTGCTCCGATGCTTTAAAACCTCTACAAACTGTTTCTCTTACCCTCCTAAACACACACTGCGTGCTGTACGCAATAAACACCATACAAATAATACTAAAATCTGTTTAATGCGATTCGGCCGACACGTACGATCTAGACAAGTGGAAGGATGCAATTATCGAGCGTTTAAAAAAAATTGACTTGGTCGCGTTTCACCTGATGGTAAGCGTAGACAGGGTCTAAGATGGAGCATACAAATCTAAGTAACAGAGATATAGAGAGATTCCCCTATACCCCTCTGGCTCTCACATACACATGACGACACGAACACAGTAAACTGCTTGGCGCCGGACTTTAATGTGAAGATGGTAGCTAGCCAGGTGGACCGTATAGATCCTACCACCAGGCGTGTTGGGTTTTGTTGAAGCTTGTAACACGCGTCTATTCCTAGCATGTAGTGAGGAAGTTTTATGTTCTAGAACTTCCCCCCACAAGGGATAAACTGTTCATCCATTTCAGCAGGATTTTTTGCGGTTGAACAATATAAACATAAAATGTAATACAAATAGTTGTTCATTGCATAGCAAATGGAGTAAAATAAACATGAAATATTCATTTCAGGTTGTGGTTTTATTTATTAAATACATTAAAATTTTCGATGTTTGTTTTAAATGCTTGCTACCTTTTCTCAGAAATGTTAAATGTATATTTTATTAACAGAGGGAAAGTAACAGAATATGGAATAGTATCCGTTATCTATGTATATAAAAATGAATCTCTATTTCCCTTGGTCACGGCATCACGGTTCGCGGATTTGTCCGGCGTGGCCTAGCGTCTTAAGACGGCGAGCGCCGGACGTATTCGCGAGCCGCATGCCGAACCGAGAACCATAAAATTCACACACAGATTTGTTCGCGGACTTGTAGCCAGCGACAAATCTGGCAGACGGATGCGCGTGTGAATGGTGACATGTAAATGTAACATTATAGTCTATTTTGAATAAATGAGTTTTGAAGTCTGAAAAAGAAGAAATTTGAGGAAATTTACTACCAAAGTTATGGGGTTCCAAATAAAAACCACGTACAACGGAAGCACGCCTTCAAATCATGCACTACCCATCACTCATCTCATCAAAGATGGAAGAGATTGCCATGAAACTGAAAGAGACACTAAAAATAACATAAAACCTCTCCAGACTCCTACATTTTATTAAAACACTACGATAGCATCTTCACTTCACCATCACATATTAAATATGTAATGAAGACGCGAAAAAACGACAATAACCTTTTTCATTATTTGCGTACGAATAAACAGAGGCTGTACAAACAATATTTTAGGATTTCATACCTCAAAGGGAAACCCTTATTACCTTCAACTTTATATTGTAAAATAAGCGGAAAACGAGAAAGGAGATGAGTCAAACATGTGTATTATTTGTTTTGTTTATTCACAACTTCGGGGTCTCTTTTGTTTTTATTAAACCCTCAAGTAGTATGAATATATTGATAAGATAACTTTTGGGCTGCACCCCGGACACAGTAGATATACAAGTTTAGTTTTAGTATACACTAAACCTGAAACTAGTTTGTTCTGAATCACTAGGAGAATCGATTGACATAGTTTTTACACCACATTATATTTTTCCTTTTTTTTTCATAAATTTCAATTGGTTTCTACGCATAACAGTGAACAGGAATAGACAGTAGACACCTTGAGGCTTGAGACGATCCGCTCGGTCAATTTCCGTGTATAAGATAACGCCTGCATAGCACATCTCAGGCATTTCACACTTTACTAGGGAACTTTACGCGACATAAACAGTCAGTCACACCGATAATTCAGCTCTCATCAAGCTGTCTCCCCCCCCTAAGTCCCCGCCAGCAACGCCCTAAGCCGAGGTCCGAGTCCCACTAGGGGTCGCCCTTAGTGCTGTTTTTGCAGGTAGTCATGATGTTAGTGTAGTACAAGTAGTTAGCTTAGGTTAAGTATTTTACTTCCCCCCCATTGGCTGGAGACCCTTCAGGTCTCGCCAATAACTGCCCGGTTACGTAGGAAGGGTCTCCTAAGACCAACTACAGAAGTCCAATAGAAAAAAAAAAAAAAAAACTAAGGTGATGTATTTAAAAAAAACATACCTACATTCAGGCAGTTCTGATGAAATTCTTGTTGGGGTGTCTCGGTTTTTGTGAATACTAAAAATAAAGTTGTATAAGCTAAAACAGTACTTCAACTACCTACAATCGCCTGAATTGACACACTCACACAGACACGCACTGTATACTGAGTATAATGCACTCTTTGTCATGTACTGTATGACAGCCGTGACTGACTGTATTCCGATGATAACTTAGAAGTCTTATTGCAGTGCTTGTCTGTGTGAGTGTGTCAATTCAGGCGATTATAGTAAGTTCAGGTATTGTTTTAGCTTATATGTCTACTGTGCCCCGGGTGTCATACAAATACTTATGATAGTTGTAACGGGTAGTCAGAAGCTTGAAAGTCTGGCAAGCGGTCTAACCTTAGGATATCGGCATTGCCTAGTAACTGGGTTGCGGAGGTCTGATGGCAGTTATGCCGTGTAAAATACTGATATCCAGTCGCATCTAGTAAGACTTGAAGTTGATCGTAATATAGCTGGGAAAAGGCTAGGCGGAAGAACTTTTGGACTGCACGAAATCATTTCTGTAGTTCTTGCCTTCTCGGCAAGTATATGTCGCTATCACTCATTAGAATAATCAGCACATCATTGTTCCACTGCTGGGAATGGTTCTCTTCGCAGAATGAGACGGGTTTATACCTTAGTCTAAAGTATTGTCAAGCAATGAACTACTAGATGTCAATTAACATTTTGGGAGTAGGGTGAACGAAGACAAAATGTCAAATCGTGAAAATTAAATTCGGATCCGAAATAGTTTCGTGGTTGGAAAACGTGCAACCTTTCAGCCGAAATTTCGTAGTTAGATTTTTGGAGTAATCTCCCTGAAACTTATATGTGGTCAACGAGATCAGGCCACCTCCTTTTAAAATACAGCATAAACACTAGGAAGCAGTGAAGGGTGGTCGTTTTTGAGGGGCTGTGTTTCGTAACATTGACCTTCAAAAAGAAATACGTAGTTCTACTCTCATCATCATCATTCAGCCGAAGGACGTCCACTGCTGGACATATGCCTCCTCCAAAAGCTCCGTTTCCGTAATCCGTTTCGGTTGCTGTAATCGCCACGCTTGGCAGGCGGATTGGCGATCGCATGGTTGTTAAAGTACCCAGAGAACGTTGCTGCCCATCCTAAGAGCGTGTCCACATCTCCACGTCATGACGTCGTCAACGTGGAACGGTGCGGTAACGCGGCGTGAAAATTTACGTTACCGTATCGTACCACGTTCCGCCTCTAGCTGCAAGCGCGCACACGTTTATGCGCTCCGCCCGCGCTCTCCACGCCCGCGAGTTAGTCGCCGTCTATGTGGTCCGATGCTATAAAGCCATATCTTACTGTTTCTCTTATTAACATTCAGGATCTACATGGTCAACGATAAATCTAACAATGATCATGACGTGCATTCTTTACGTCCGGCACTACACGGAACAGCTTAGTAAACAATGAAGTAGTTCTACTCTATTTTGAATAAATGAGTTTTGAAGTTTGAAAAAGCGGCCGTGAAATCCACCGAATATTCAAAACAATGCTACAGAGACTAACAGAACTTTTGTATTTAAATTAACTCAACATTTGAGTTTATCTGACGATTTCACGAATTAATCTGTTTCCGAAGCAAGTTGGATTGTTGCTACGTTTTCGTTTTAAATCAATTGTTCTTGTTTTGTTCGATAAACGGTTTTATGTTTAGCTGTTCGGTAAGATTTTGAATATGCTTAGCTCACAGTAGCATTGTTTATTTTCTTCTTTGTTTTAGAGTTTAACACAGTCGGAATTATCAGCAGCGGGTGCAATTAAACTCAAATTTCAGATTCCCATACAACAAAAACTTATTTTGATGAGCAAACTTTTGAATGTATCTGTTCAATAATTAGACACATATAATTTAAAAGTATGAATCCGGGTCCGCTGCGCCGTGTTTTGGTGTTTGCAAACGGGATAACATTGTTTGCCAACCGATTAAGGGCGTGGCCTAACAGTTTTGTTGGCAAAATTGGCGCTGCGGACCCGGCTTAACATTGTTTGCCAACCGAATAGGGGCGTGACCTAACAATTTTGTTCGCAAAAACACAATAACATGTTATAAAATTGGCGCTGCGGGTCTTTATAGACATTTCGTAGAACATTTCTTTTTTCATTAATTGTTTTTGAAAAACAGACCCCTTCTTCCATTGGAGAGCACTTTAAACCGTCGGTCCCGAGTATCATACGAATACCTATGATAGTCGTTACGGGTAGTCAGAAGCCCAAAAGTCTGACAAACGGGTCTAACCGTAGAATATCGACTTTGCCCAGTGACTGGGTTATGGAGGTTTGGTGGCATTCGCTCCGTGTAAAATACTGGTGTTCAGACGTATCTGGTTAGAGTGAGAACCAAGGTAACCGATTTAGCTCGAAGAATTGCTAAAGTTAAGCGGCTGTGGGCTAGGCACATTGCTTGCAGAACGGATGCCCGATGGGGCCGCAAGGTTCTGGGGATCTACTCTCTAAGCACGAAGTCCGTGGTTTCAGCCTTAGTTATGAACGTTTCATACTCTCTATCACCTACGGACATACGATTATTTCGGGGCCCAAACTAAGAATGAATGACAACACGATTTGACAGTTGTTCCTACTACCGATGTGTTTTTGTGCCCGTCCGAAAAGTTAAACTTGACGCTTGTTTTGTTCACTCCTACGTTTCGGGCTACTTTCGGACGGGCGACTATCTTCGTTGACGGACTTAGGGAGTAGGCCTCCTGGAGTGGCGACAGCGTACCGAAAGGCGCAGCATGGGTAGGCCTCCCACAAGGTGAACCTATGATTTGGTGAAGGTCGCGGGAGTCCGCTGGATGCGAGAAGCACAGGACCGGTCGATGTGACGACGCTTGGGGGAGGCCTATGTCCAGCAGTGGAGGTCTTTCGGCTGAATGATGATGATGATGGTTAGACTGGAAGCTGACCCCAACATAGGTATTTGGGATAAATAACTTGAAATAAAATTAAAAACCGACTCCAAAAAAAACTAAAAAAAGAGTGAAATAATTAGCATGATATAAAATTAACAGTTTCAGAAGTCGGTGGCTTTTATTTGTTTCAGTGTAGAATTGCACCGACTTCTGAAACTGATAATTTTATCTCATGCTAATTATTTCACTCTTTTTTTAGTTTGTTTGAAGTCGGTTTTTACTTTTATTTAAAGTTTTTTATTAAATACGTTTTAGTGCCATACATTACAAGGTTCAAAACCACAAATTTAAATGACACGGTTGCGTAATCTTCCAACAACTAGGTAAGTTATCTTTAAGAATGTCTATTTTGGCGGTTTGAGTATTTTTTTTTGTGACCTACGCAAATGTCCGGCTGATTGGTGTCGTCGTGCGTCGGGTCGTTGAGCTCCCTAAAATAAGGTTGAGCTACACGGTGGCTGATGCATGCGTGCCGTCAGTTGGGACTGGTCAACTGAAACCTGCTATGGCTCTTTCCTCAAAAGGCAATTCCAAACGTTGCCCTACATTGTTACACTCGCATAGTTTTTATACCACAATGTCTGGACTTTAAAAGAGACGTTGACCTCTGAGTTTGTTTCGGCTTTTCTTCTCAGAGCGAGTCAGATAGGAAATGCCGGCGCCATCTAGTCTTAAAAAAAAACTTACATTGACTTGTAAAAGTGTCTGTAACAGATTTATTTACAGAAATAAATATCATTTTTATCATTTATCAATAGGTATTAATATATAATCATCATGACGGCTCCTTACAAATACACACAATCTTCTTTGTTCGCGGCTAATGTTTCTATGATGACAGTTAAAACAGAGATAGAAATTCATCATCATAACTTTTGTTGAAGGAAACCACAAACCAAAACGTCATCTAAGTATAATTGTTTTGTTTTTGTTGATTTTTTCAAAAAGCGCTGAATCAATTTTGATAAAATTTATGTGAGACCACCTTTGAAGTATGGCCTACCAAACAAAACAAGAATAATCAAAATCCATTCATGATTAGCGGAGATATTGCGTAAAATAGATACAAAAAAAAACTTTCAGACGAATTGTGAACGTCCTTCTTTTTGAAATCGGTTAAAAATGCTAGAAAAATGCTACAAAATTTCCACCTTAGTTAATGTTACGAATAATTCAACATTCAAATCAAAATCCTCCTCGTTTTCAGTTCAACTAATCGAAAGATAAACAGCTAATACACTGTTTGCTTTACATACCACTAGTAAGCAGAAATGCACATTAAATGCATGCTAATTTTTATACGGTTTTCATTTTTACTCAAAAGCATTTCTCCCTGAGCGCGGGGGCTACAAGCTACGGGAGGGGGCGCGGGGAACTCGCCGCGTGGCCTGACGCACGGCCCCGCATAGTTCACTACCCCAGTCAGTCAGCTGTCTCGTTAGCGAGTGTGTATAAGACGCGTCATAGCGCCGCCGCGCCGCTCATTTCTTGCGCGTATATTTTTTAATTTTTTTTTTATTCGTTCCTATATTTTTATGTTTAAGTCAACTACCCATGGTTTGAGTGATAACGGTGTTTACCCTTACATGCTGTAGTTGGGAAAAGGCTAGGCGGAAGAACTTTTGGACTGCACGAAATCATTTCTGTAGTTCTTGCCTTCTCAATTCTTTATTGCGTACCATAATGTTTACATACAGTTGGTAGGGAAATTATTAGATAGTCACAATTATGGACCCTGTCGGGCACAGCACAGATTAAGTAGGAGAGAGGAGGAAGGGCACCTATATGTCGCTATCACTCATTCATCACATCACATCATATCACTCATCACTCTTGGCAAGTATATGTCGCTATCACTCATTAGAGTAATCAGCACATAATTTTCCACTGCTGGGAACGGTCCTCTTCGCAGAATGAGACGGGTTTATGCCTTAGTCTAAAGTATTGTCAAGCAATGAACTACTAGATGTCAATAAACATTTTGGGAGCAGGGTGAACGAAAGACAAAATGTCAAATCGTGAAAATTAAATTCGGATCCGAAATAGTTTCGTGGTTGGAAAACGTGCAACCTTTCAGCCGAAATTTCGTAGTTAGATTTTTGGAGTAATCTCCCTGAAACTTATATGTGGTCAACGAGATCTGGCCACCTCCTTTTAAAATGCAGCTTAGACACTAGGAAGCAGTGAAGGGTGGTCGTTTTTGAGGGGCTGTGTTTTGTGACATTGACCTTCAAAAATAAATGAGTAGTTCTAGTCTCATCATCATTATTCAGCCGAAAGATGTCCACTACTGGACATTTGCCTCCTCCAAAAGCTCCGTTTCCGTAATCCGTTTCGGTTGCTGTAATCGCCACGCTTGGCAGGCGGATTGGCGATCGCAGTATGGTTGTTAAAATACACAGAGAACGTTGCTGCCCATCCTAAGAGCGTGTCCATATCTCCACGTCACGACGTCGTCAACGTGGAACGGTACGGTAACGCGGCACGGTGCGTTGACGTAACGTGAAAATTTACGTTACCGTATCGTTACACGTTCCGCCTCTAGCCGCAAGCGCGCACACGTTTATGCGCTCCGCCCGCGCTCTCCACGCCCGCGAGTTAGTTGCCGTCTATGTGCTCCGATGCTTTAAAACCATACCTTACTGTTTCTCTTATTAAAATTCAGGATCTACATGGTCAACGATAAATCTAACAATGATCATGACGTGCATTCTTTACGTCCGGCACTACACGGAACAGCTTAGTAAACAATGAAGTAGTTCTACTCTATTTTGAATAAATGAGTTTTGAAGTTTGAAAAAGCGGCCGTGAAATCCACCGAATATTCAAAACAATGCTACAGAGACTAACAGAACTTTTGTATTTAAAGTAACTCAATATTTGAGTTTATCTGACGATTTCACGAATTAATCTGTTTCCGAAGCAAGTTGGATTGTTGCTACGTTTTCGTTTTAAATCAATTGTTCTTGTTTTGTTCGATAAACGGTTTTATGTTTAGCTGTTCGGTAAGATTTTGAATATGCTTAGCTTACAGTAGCATTGTTTGTTTTCTTCTTTGTTTTAGAGTTTAACACAGCCGGGATTATCAGCTAATGGGTGCAATTAAACTCAAATATCAGATTTCCACACAACAAAAACATATTTTGATGAGCAAACTTTTGAACGTATTTGTACAATAATTATACATACATGTCGACGCTTGAAAGGCGAAAATTACCAAACGACATGTTGGCAACTTTACACTGGGGCATTTTAGAGTTATTTTTTCGGAAAAAAAAAAATGAATTAATGGTAAAAAATCTTTTTAAAAACAAGCTTTTGTTTAATTGCCCTAAAAAAAGTAATTTATTTTTAAGTTATGATTGGGAATGTTTTTAAGTCTGTTTTCGATTTCTCCTCAGCAAGTCCTTTCATTTGATACCCATACTGTGGTGGTACAGAAAAAATAACTAGTCCGCCGTCTTGGATGATCCGCTATATTAAAATTAGAATGACGTCACATAGCTCAGCATGCATTGTCATCCAATATAAGTGTGTATACCAAATTTCAGCTCAATCGGATAAAGATAACTTATTTAAAATTCAGTTGCAAGATTCCACCAGGACAAACATACATACATTGCAAGTTAAAAAAAAAAAAAAAACTTGTATAAATTCGCCTATTTGTCATAACTACTTGATTCCAACGAATTTTACGTGCAGTTTAAGAGCCCAAATACACGTCCGATACTTGCCTCCGATAGTCGGTTCCAATAGTCTGATCAGACTATCTGAGGGCCTCCGCGTCATACATTTGTTTGAACATGAATTACACGTACGATCAGACTATCGGATCGAATGTCAGAATTGTAAGCATCGTCCGAGCGTCGTCGTCGTCCAGAAAAAATCGGACACGAGAATCGTACGTGTATTTCATGAATCCGATCAGATAGTCGGATCCGGCTCCCGGAAGCAACTATCGGAAGTGTATTTTGACCCTAAAGGCTTATAATAAACTGGTATTTAAAGATAATGAATTTAAATAAAACTTTAAAATGCTCTAGTGTAAAATTGCCAACGTCACTTGGTAATTTTTGTCTTTCAAGCGTCGATGTTATAATTAAAAGTATAATAACCATTTCGTAGAACATTTCTTTTTTCATTAATTGTTTTTTTTAAAAACAGACCCCTTCTTCCATCTGAGAGCATATTAAACCGTCGGTCCCGAGTATCATACGAATACCTATGATAGTCGTTACGGATAGTCAGAAGCCCGAAAGTCTGCGGGTCTAACCGTAGGATATCGGCATTGCCCAGTAACTGGGTTACGGAGGTTTGGTGGCATTTGCTCCGTGTAAAACACTGGTGTTCGGCTGAACATTCTTGGTACTCAGTCTAATCAGATGCGGCTGCATCGGATTAGACTGAGAACCAAGGTAACCGACATAGCTCGAAGAATTGCCAAATTTAAGTGGCAGTGGGCGGGGCACATTGCCTGCAGAACGGATGGCCGATGGGGCCGAAAGTTTCTGGAGTGGCGACCGCGTACCGAAAGGCGCAGCATGGGTAGGCCTCCCACAAGGTGGACCAATGATCTGGTGAAGGTCGCGGGAATCTGCTGGATGCGAGAAGCACAGGACCGGTCGATGTGACGATGCTAGGGGGAGGCCTATGTCCAGCAGTGGAGGTCTTTCGGCTGAATGATGATGATGGTTAGACCGGAAGCTGACCCCAACATAGGTATTTGGGATAAATAACTTGAAATAAAATTAAAAACCGACTTCAAAAAAAACTAATTAACAGTTTCAGAAGTCGGTGGCTTTTATTTGTTTCAGTGTAGAATTGCACCGACTTCTGAAACTGTTAATTTTATGTTATGGTAATTATTTTACTCTTTTTAGTTTTTTTTTAAGTCGGTTTTTACATTTATTTAAAGTTATTTATTAATGTATTTTATTGCCACAAATTACATGGTTTAAGACTACAAATTTAAATGACACGGTTGCGTAATCTTTCCAACAACTAGGTAGTTTTCTTTAAGAATAGGCATTAATGTATAATTATCATGACGGCTCCTTACAAATACATACAATCTTCTTTGTTCTCGGCTAATGTTTCTGTGATGACAGTTAAAACAGAGATAGAAAGTCTTCATCATAACTTTTGATGAAGGAAACCACAAACCAAAACGTCATCTAAGTATTTTGTTTTTGTTGATTTTTTCAAAAAGCGCTCAATAAATTTCGATAAAATTTATGTGGAACTACCTTTGAAGTATAGCCTACCAAAAAAAAAAAGTATAATCAAAATCCATTCATAATTAGCGGAGATATTGCGTAAAAAAGATACAAAAAAAAAACTTCAGACGAATTGTGAACCTCATTCTTTTTGAAGTCGGTTAAAAATGCTTGGCAGGCCTAGTTACAAAATTTCCACCTTAATCAATGTTACGAATAATTTAGCTTTCAAATCAGAATCCTCCTCGTTTTCAGTTCAACTAATCGAAAGATAAACAGCTAATATACTGTTTGCTTTACATACCACTAGTAAGCAGAAATGCACATTAAATGCATGCTAATCTACCTGAGTTTCGCTTCCATCAAATTCGGAATCCTGCATTCATCATTATTAGAACTTTGATCTGCCAATTAGCTCGAAATTCTCGCTGTAGCTGCAGAGGAGAGTTAATTTTGGGTGAAAAGCGTACACGTTGCAATCGTGTTTTTGGCAATTAATGTTAGAATATACTGTTAGAACTTATAAAATTACTTTAAAAATAAAAGAAAAAACGACTTCAAAAAAAACTAAAAAGGAGTAAATAATTACCATATTATAAAATTAACAGTTTCAGAAGTCGGTGCTAAACCATGCTGAACCAAATTGAAGGCACCGACTTCTGAATCTGTCGGTTTTTCTTTTATTTTTAAAGTCATTTTATTTTTCCATTCTAAGTGGCATAAACAGTACATAAACATGCAATTACAGCAATCGCCGGTAATTTGCTGTTATCCATTGAAGAGTTCCATTGTCAGTCTCCGAGGGTCATAATCAAATCTTCACCAAAAAATGGGACCACCTCGGGAAAATACTCTTTCAAACAAAAAATCGCTTCTGGTGTGCCTATAAAATTTGAAGAGTTCCCTCGATTTCTCCAGGATCCCATCATTAGATCCTGACCTGATAACCATGGGACCACCTGGAAAGTATACCCTTTCAAATAAAAGAAGAATTTTACAAATCGGTCCAGGCGTCTTTGAGTAATCGGGGAACATACAAAAAAAAAAGATTCCGACGAATTGATAACCTCCTCCGTTTTTTTACGTCGGTTAATAAAACAAAAACCCTACAAAAAATAATAAAATATCAACAACGTTTATACAAAAACAGTGGAATACTCTAGACTCAATTAAAAGCCTTTTAATTTTCATACCAAAGTTAATTGGTTCTGTTGAGGTCACTTTGACATAGATACCTTAAATCCTTTGCAAAAACAGACCGAGTCCGAGAATTGGGTTTTGACCTTTTGTACGTGAAAAAGAGTGAAAAATACGGTGTATGTAGGTTAAATAAAATTAAAGTAATATAGAATTAACACATTTTTAAACACCCTCGAAATTGTAATAAGGTATTTGACTGAAACAATCTAATTAGTCCGTCAGTTAGATTATCAAAAAATATTTGACGGGTATTTTTTCTTTTGTTACGTAAACCAAAATTGACGAAGATACGACACTTATAAAATTGGCAAAACGTCACAAGCAAGTACAATTTTTACTTGCTTCTGACGTCACAAGCACAAGATAAAACGTATCAAAGTTCGAGAGTGTGGACTTTGATGCGTTTTATCTTTCCAAATATTCATATATTTAACAAAAGAAAAAATACATATCCATTATTTTTCAAAACTCTAACTGGCGGACTATTGTACATGCCTATTGTAATGTGGCTATCGATCCTTGTCAAACAATTATTATTAATGCGGAATGAAACTGCTTTCTTTAAAAGAGTTATACGACCTCAAACACGATCCCCCTTATTAAAAAGGAAACCCAGGTTTTAAATATACCCATCACTTTCTTATGTTATATAACAAAAAGAGACGGGGCTATTTTAAAACCTAGGTTTTTCTTAGACCATCTTTTATAATAAGGGGGAAAGGGTCTGCAACTGGTCCTAGGTGAGTGCCGATCACCATCCTTTTTTTTTTTTTCCTTTTGGAGATCCTCATGGATTTCCTCCGCCCTGGGGTGGGCGGAGAGGTCTGTCAGACTCTTACTGACTAAAACCACCCCGGTGTTCCATTCACACCTGCGCCTGGAGTCACGGGAACTAACAATACTTCCGCGACCCCCGGCTGGTGCCGGCCCGCCACCGCGGGCCTCCTCGGGTTAGCGGGGGGAGTGAGGTGTTAGGTTAGACTCCCCCCGCGCCGTCTAAGAGGGGCGCGCTTGGAACACTTCGCGCCGCCGCCTCGGGTCCTGATGTGTGGGGGGCGACAGACTTCCCCAAGCCCTTGGACCCATTTAGGGGGGTTGGAAGAGGGCGTTGTCCACCCTCCGCCGACGCCCGGTGCGTGTGCTGCGGGCCGAGTGAGTGGAGGCGATCTCACTCTTTCCGCATCCTCCTTCTGCGAGATGACCGTGTCGCAGAACGACACCACCGCGTCCCAGGACTCCTCGCTGTCGACCATGGACTCGACCACGGCCGACAGCAACAGGTCACCGTCTACTCCTGAGATGAGGGCACGGCGCGCCTCCTCCCAAGCGGCACACTCTGCCAGCGCGTGCCACGCCATGTCCTCCCGGCGCCGATCACCATCTTGAGCCAACTTCCAAGTCTTTCTTGTCAAAATAAGTCATTAGGAAAAATCAATAGGTCTGCCTGATTAGAGTGCTTTTCCACCAGAGAGATGTGCTATGCAACGTCGCTATGGATGTGTTTGATATCCATCAATCATATTCATTGGTCCACATAGCATAGCACTGTTAGAAACCGATTCAACTAAGCTACGTTTTTTATATGGATGGATGTGTGATGTGGATACAGTGTGCTATGGATGCGAGCTATGGATGCGTGCTATGGATGGTCACGAGTGGTGTAGCTATGTGCAGATGCCGTCCCTATTGTCGATACGCCGCGTAGCTCGAGCTGCGCATCTTCCTCGCACAGCTACTTTGCGGTGGCGCATTTTCATAGCACATCTTACTCGCTCCGCTACATATCTTAGCATTAGTGGAAACAGTCACATAGTTTCCTAACTTAGCTTTAACATTCTCGCAGCATAACACATCTCTGGTGGAAAGGCACCCTTAAGCTATTCTGAAGTAAGCAGTGTTGACAAGCTTCCGATTTAAATCCTCGATAAGCTCAATGAAGTCAATCAGACGAGCGAAAGTAAAATAAAATTGTAGTATATGGCTACTTCCTAAGTATATAATTATGTTCTAAGCTTCTTATGTTAGTTCTGATTTGGGTTTCATACATTAAACACGTATATTCATTGGACACAATCGTTTGATTTACACCCGACACCTCATGGCGACCCAGCCAGAGGAACGATTTGGGTGTGCGAGAGTGTTTACATTCCGTTGCCCATAAAAGGGTTTCTTAATAAATGCATACGAACTCTGCTCTAGGACAATTTCCATCGCAACAACCATTCGCTGGATATTATTTTTCTGGGCCAATAGTCGATTTTCTACCATATTCTACAAAAATGGGAAAGTCCGTATCTAAGGAAGAGATACTGATTGCGCAGAATTCTGGTGCTTCAAATGGGGCAGATGTTACGCAATTTATGGCACATGTAAGTGTCACGAGCATTTTACTGTTGATGATTGTGTCGTTCATCATTTGTCTGGGAGTCTGCTACGTCCTGTTGATATTGTACAAAAAATGTCACGGACACCTGATGCGGCAAGAAATTTTGCGACATTCTTTGCGTAGAGAGGTACCTAGAGCGAGAAGAACCCAGGGTACAGGTGCAGTTTCTTACGAGACGGAGAAGGTGTGACTTTGTTAAGTTGTGAGTACTAGTGAGTGCGCGATAGTGTTTTCACCAAGTGATTAAGTCGATAATAGTGATAAAAAGGTCTCGTGCGGCGTGTTTCATTTGGTACAGTCGGTAAAATGAATTTTGAAATCGGACTTTATGTTACTTATATATAATTGTTTACAGTTTAATATTGGTTTTTATATGACCTATTATGTACCTATATATTTTTTTTTTCTATTCTTAAAAGGTAATGGCCCATAATCTTAAAGAAATTTATGAAAAATTTAGAGGCATTAAAGAGTATCTAATAAAATTAGGGCCAGGTCGCAGGACACCAAATGTCATTGAAAAAAAGCTTAACGAAAGTAATATTATTTATGATGAGTATTTGAATATTAAATCGGCTTTGGAAAATCAGATCAAAAAGGGAGTAATTAAAGGTAGTGATTTGAATACGATTCAAACTTTATGCAACGATATTAGCGATTTATATTCCCGTATATCTCAGCTTTGTTCTAGTTGTGTTGAAAAGAAAATTGCCAAAATGGAGAAATTTCAATTAAAGACAGCAGTAGCTCTATTACCTGTAATGAGTTCTGACGAAGAGGTAACGAAGCGGTTAATATCTGCTCTCGAGCTTTATAGCTCTATGATAGAGAAAGATGACGAACAGCTGTTAATAAATTTTGTTTTGAAAACGCGTCTTTCTGAAAGTGCTAAATTGCGTATGCAACAGGCATACTCTTCATGCAGTGATTTACTTAAAGAGATGCGTTTGCATTTACTCACTAAAAAGTCTAGTAATGCAGTTCACGCAGAAATGCTTAGCTGTAGACAAAAATCAGGGACGATAGATGATTTTGGAAAAAAAATGGAACAGCTGTTCGTTGATCTGACTATTTCCCAAGCAGATGGAAACTCGGAAGCTTTTAAGGTCTTGAGGCCGATTAATGAAAAGCTAGCGATTAACAAATTTACAAATGGATTGCGTAACAAAAATTTGAGTGTGATTTTAGCAGCACGAAATTATATGACCCTTAAAGATGCCATACGAGCTGCGAAGGACGAGGAGCTTACGTCCGGTCAAGCTGACTCTGAAGGTGAGATACTGGTGGCCAGCGGCGGAAACTCGGGTGAGTCAACAACGTATAATAGTTTTTTTAGAGGTCCGTCAAATTATCGTGGTAGAGGTGGACAAGGAAACTATCAGCGTTTCCCTCGACGAGGACATTTCAATCAGAACTGGCAACAGTCTTCGGAATACCACAGATACCGAGGTCGTGGTGCTTACAGAGGACGAAGAGGAAGATATCAAGGTCGGAGTATGTACCTCTTAGAATCCGATACTCCTCAGCCGGAGGTAAGCAATGATAATAATACTAGTAACCAGACTCAACCCTCAGCTTCAGAAGAAAATGCCGATCATTTTTTTCGTGCCTAGTTTATTTGCATTTGAATTTAGTAATTACGTTAAAATTCCTTACAAAAACTTAGAGTATAACTGGTTGGTAGATTCGGGTGCTAGTATTTCAGCCGTGAAAAGTGAGACAGTCGTTCTATGGAATTTGCCAATCCATAAACAAAACATCATTATAAATGGAATTGGTGGTCGAGTATCAAATCAACTATCGGATATGTTTATTTAAACTTATCTTTACATGGTCACACATTCCAACACAAGTTTTATGTAATTCAAAACCTACCATGTTATACTGAAGGTATATTAGGCCAAGATTTTCTAACTGAGCATAAATGTACTTTAAATTATAAAGATAATACACTAACTATAAGTCAAAATTTAGTGTTACCATTACATATGGGAAAATTACGTAGAAACAGTTATATGAACATACCGCCAAGGTGTGAAAAAATATTTTTCATCGATACCAATGAGACTGAAGATTGCGTAATAATATCGAATGAATTATGTGAGCGAGTTTTCCTAGCTGGGGGCATAAGTAAGCCAAAAAATGGTAAAATTCCGATTCAAATATTAAATACTCGTGAATCTGAAGTGTCATTAAGTTATTTTAAACCTGAACTTGAAAAATTATTTGGGTATCAAGTTTGTAATTTTGATAAGACGCCGGTAACGGTGGACAGAGTTAAAACGTTACTTAATTCATTGCAATTAGAGCATTTGAATAGCGAAGAAAAAACTTCCATAGTAAATATATGTGCGAAATTTTCTGATGTATTTCATATCTCCGGAGATAAGCTAAATGTATCAAATATCAACGAACAAGAAATACGTGTAAAAGCAAATACTACACCTGTATATACTAAGCCTTATCGGTTACCATTCTCTCAACGTAAGGAGTTAGATCGACAAATTAGTGAAATGCTAACAGATAAAATTATTGAACCATGTGGCAGTGAATGGGCTAGCCCTGTTTTATTGGTTCCGAAGAAGGAAAGTAACGATGGCTCTAAGAAAATGCGACTAGTTATTGACTTTCGAAAACTCAATAATTGTATTTTAGATGACAAGTTTCCACTTCCTAATATCAATGATATTTTAGATGCATTATCCGGATCCGTTTATTTTAGTCATATTGACCTCTATAAAGGTTATTTTCAATTGGGACTTACAAAAGAAAGTAGACCTTGCACAGCGTTTGTAACAACTTCTGGGCAATACCAAATGACCCGACTTCCTATGGGTTTGAAGACAAGTCCAAGCTGTTTTTCAAGAGCTATGACAGTCGCAATGTCGGGACTACATTACGACAAATGTCTGGTTTATTTAGACGATCTAATCTGTTTTGGACGTAATTTAGCGCTTCATAACAAAAATCTCATAGATATAATGTTGAGATTGCGAAAAGTAAATCTTAAACTAAATCCAGACAAATGTGATTTCTTAAAAAAAGAAATTTTGTATTTAGGTCACATTATATCAGCTGACGGTTTAAAACCAGATCCGTCTAAAGTAACAGTATTGCAGAATTATCCAGTACCTGAAAATGTCGATGACGTTAAAAAATTCGTTGCCTTCGCAAATTATTATCGGAAATTTATACCGAACTTTGCACAGTTAGCTAACCCTTTAAAATAGCCTATGCCGGAAAAATGTAGAATTCGATTGGAATAATGATTGTAAAAATCCTTTTTCATTATTAAAAAAAGCACTATCGTCTCCTCCATTACTGCAATATCCTAATTTTGATGAAAGTTGTGGTATCTGTGTAATAATTATAAGTAGCGGGTAGGCCGCAAATAAACAGTTGGTTCGTTGACTTGTTGTTTCCCTAGTGAGCTCCCGAAATTATCCTTTAAATACTACTGGCGACGAGGAAAACTGTGCAAAAATATCACTAATAAGTGATAATAAAATGCCGATCGGAAAGATTGAACAATTCGATTTATCGAACAAAAAATGGTTGGCATACATTCGACGCGTGGAACAATTTATAATGCTCAATGAAATCAAACCAGGATTACAAGTGGCCACATTAGTGACGTTAGTGGGCGAAGCCACTTATGATCTGATGTGTGATCTTTGTGCGCCGGACAATCCGGAGACCAAAAGTTTTCAGGAGCTAGTGAACATAGTTGGCGACCATCTCGAACCAAAGCGCTCTGAGATAGCTGAGCGGCATGTGTTTAGAATGAGACGTCAAAATAGCGGTGAAAGTCTGAGCGATTATTTGCAAGTCCTCAAACATCTGGCCAGTACGTGCAACTTTAAAAGTGGTCTCGAGGAAAACCTCCGAGACCAATTTGTGTCTGGTCTTGTGAGCGATGACATGAGATCGCGGCTGTTTGCCGAGCCGACACTGACGTACAAGAGGGCGGTGGAGTTGGCCTTCGCACTCGAAGCGGCTGACCGGCACGCTCAAGCGAGCGGTACGTGCAGCGGAGCAACGCCTGCGGCATCGACGAGTTCCGGAGTGACCGAGCCGATGCACCGGCTCGCGATGGGACGTGGAACGGCGCGCGCTGCAACCGGCAGCAGCGGCAGCAGCATCGAACGATCGCGCTCCTCCGCAGCGCCCGTGAACGTGACACAGCGCGCTCCGCAACAGTCTTGTTGGCGGTGCGGAAAGGGTCATCGAACAATCGTGTGTCGTTTTAAAAATTACTCATGTGACGTTTGCGGGCAGAAAGGTCATCTCAAAGCGATGTGCAAACGAAATCCCCGTCAGGGCGAAGTGCGATCGTCGGGGGGAGGTCAAAATTATATTGATAATAGTGACAGTGATTCGGATTTAGATTTGTATAATCTAAATGTGTGTAATAATAGTGATAGGCCATACAATGTGTGCGTGAAAGTTAACGGTAAGGCGATAACGTTCGAGTTGGACACTGGCAGTAAGTTGTCTGCAATTAGTACTTGTTCATATGATGCACATTTTAAGGCATTACCGCTTATCTCTAAGGATGTTTGTTTACATTCTTATAACGGCACTCGGATTGAAGTGGTCGGTTATATTTTAGTTAATGTGGAGATCGGGACACACTCGGCGAGAAATTTAAAACTATTTGTTATTAAAAATGGTGGACCTCCTATAATGGGTAGGTATTGGTTGAGTAAATTAAATATTGACAACATTAAAATTACCGAAATGATGATGAGTTTATCAGACGACAAATTAGTCGATAGCTTAAAAAAGGAATTTCCCACCGTGTTTGCCCCGGGTCTTGGAACATGTACCAAGCAACTTTCATTAAGACTAGGCGACATGACTCCCGTTTTTATCAAAGCGAGATCATTACCGCTAGCATTACGTAAACCGGTTGAATTAGAGTTACAACGACTCGAGGCAGAGGGTACCATTCGTAAGGTGGAGTACTCAGATTACGGGACACCCATTGTACCAGTAATTAAGAAATCGGGTGAAATTCGTATCTGTGGCGATTATAAAGTGACAATTAATCCAAAGTTAATTCGCGACCCGTACCCTATGCCACGAATTGAAGAGTTGTTTGCCGCCTTAAGTGGCGGCGAACTGTATTCAAAAATCGACCTTACACACGCGTACCAACAACTATTTTTAGATGACAATTCACAGGCTTGCAGTGCGATAACGACACATATAGGCACCTTTGTTTACCTGCGTACTCCGTTCGGTTTGACGTGCATTCCAGAAAAATTCCAAAAATTTATGGAAGAGACACTAAGGGGATTGAAGGGCACTGCAGTGTTTTTGGATGACGTGGCGGTCACAGGTGCCACCAAGTCCGAACACGTTGCTAATCTAAGGGCTGTATTATCTCGGTTGCGTGAAGTCGGTTTGCGAATTAAACTTAAGAAGTGTAGTTTTATGAAAGAAAGCATTACATATTTAGGCTTTATTATTGATAGACAGGGTTTGCATCCAGACCAAAACAAAATTAAAGCAATTGTGGATGCACCCCCACCAGAAGATTTGACTCAGCTGCGATCATTTCTTGGTATGATAAACTATTATGCCAAGTTCATACCGCAGCTGAGTACTATATTACATCCGTTGCATAGTTTATTGCGTAAACAAAGTGTTTGGGTCTGGTCATCAGATTGTGCAAAGGCTTTCCAAGAAATAAAAGCAGCTATTCTAAGTAGCAAGGTTTTGGTGCACTATAATCCCAAACTACCTTTAGTGTTAGCCGTTGATAGCAGTTCATATGGTATCGGCAGCGTGCTATCACATCGTTTTCCAAACGGCGACGAGCGCCCTATTTGTTTTGCGTCACGTACGTTAAATGCGGCTGAACGATCTTATAGTCAGCTAGATAAAGAGGCGCTCGCGATTATTGCTGGTGTGATCAAACACCACCAGTATATTTATGGTCGCCATTTTATAATAAAAACCGACCATAAGCCATTAACTTTTATTTTTGGCCCAAAATTTGGATTGCCGCAAACGGCAGCAAGTAGGCTGCAAAGATATGCCACCAGGTTGGCATCCTATGACTTTGAGATTGAGTTCGTCAAATCGAGCGAAAACTGCAATGTCGATGCACTGTCGCGACTGCCGCTGCCCTATGAACGTAAATATTGTGATGATCTGGGTTCGGTATCATATCTTAATTATGTCGAGGAATCGATTCCAATCAGTGCAAAAGAAGTGATTTTATGGACACAAAAAGACAGCGTTTTAAATAAAATAAAAAATTATCTTATCACAGGCTGGCCTTCAAAAATAACATCAGAGTTTGAAAAGCCCTATTTCCACCGAAAAGATAATTTAGTTTTGGATCGTGGTTGTATTCTGTATAATCACCGAGTAATTGTGCCGGAATCTTTGAGAAAACCAATTCTTGCCGAACTACATCAAGGACATTTAGGGGTAGTTAAGATGAAAAATATAGCAAGGAGTTACGTTTACTGGCCTACATTGGATGTCGAAATTGAAACTCTCGCGAAAGATTGTAGTGCATGTCGCCAGCAGCGTGATGCACCCCCACGTTCCTTACTGCATCCGTGGGAGTTCCCAGCACGCCCCTGGCAAAGAGTGCATGTCGATTTCGGTGAATTTCAGGGTAAACATTATCTCGTTACTGTGGACGCTCACAGTAAGTGGATCGAGGTGCAGAAAATGTCGGGTACAAACGCCACGGCGACTATAGGTAAACTCAGGGAATTATTCGCTCGTTTTGGTCTTCCCTCACAGGTAGTGAGCGACGGTGGTCCGCCTTTTAGTTCGGCAGAGTTAGCATTTTTTTTTTAAAAAAAACTTCATCACTCACACGATTACTAGTCCCTATAGACCGGCGGGTAACGGAGCGGCTGAGAACGCGGTGAAGTTAGTGAAGCGCGCCATGAAAAAGGCTGCGCACGAGAGGGTTGACGTTGATATGGCAGTCACAAATTTTTTATTCCAATATCGGAATTGTGAACACGGGACTACAGGCGTCGCGCCGGCTGAGGCAATGCTCGGCAAGCGGCTCCGTGGTAGGTTGGACGTGCTGCGTCCGAGTTCCGAGCACGCCAGCGAGGAAGCGGCGGCCCGCGCCGCATGCCATAGGCCGGGCACCGAACGTCACGCCGCGCTCGGCGACCAGGTGCTAGCGCGAGATTACCGTGCACGCGCTGACAAGTGGGCGCCGGCCGTGGTCACCGCGAGAGAGGCACCGCTCACATATCGAGTGCGTTGTGAAGACGGTAAAGAGTGGAAAAGACACATTGATCAATTGCTACCGGTTGGGAAGTCTCGTTCCACTTTACGGCATTCCATGTTCACACCCGATGACTCAGATCACGTTAATATAGACGATAAATTTGAGGACGCGATCGGGGACGATAATACCGATAGCCAGGATAGGAAAACAGAATTTACAAAGTCTCCAAAAAATATTTTTAATGCACCACAAGTCTCAAATCAAGAAGTTCAAATACCGAAACCAGGTCAGTTTTCTGATAGCAATGAGACTCCTGAGAAGTCAAGTGTGCGCGCAAAGCGCGCGTGTACGTTAATTAAAAAGAAGTATAAGTACTAACATCTATTTATATCTACTTGTTAAACTACTATAAGTACAGATTGTTTTGCTAACTATGAATGATACCATGTGTGTTTTTAGTTCATTAATATGTTTATCTTTGTCTTGTATACACTACTACATAATAGACTAGTCGGTATTTGGCCCTAGTTTTGTTTTGTATATTTCACTCGGGTATATTGTTTTTTTTATTAATTTATTAGTAACTTAAACCTGTAAAATGCACAAGTAGTCACGAAAACTATTATCCTTGTAACTATGTATTATTCCTATTAAACTATAAGCAGTTAATTTGCTGTGAGTACTGTATTCTTGCATAATTTACATAACAGGTGTTTTCACAACGATTAAAGTGAATAGAATAAGTAGATCTATACTACGTATTGTAATTACAAATTAGTTTTTTTTTTTAGGAGGGGACGTGTGGTATCTGTGTAATAATTATAAGTAGCGGGTAGGCCGCAAATAAACAGTTGGTTCGTTGACTTGTTGTTTCCCTAGTGAGCTCCCGAAATTATCCTTTAAATACTACTAAAGTAATATGTTCTTACTCAAAACAGACGCGTCTGGCTACGCAATTGGTTCAATTTTAAGTAATAGTGATGGTAGACCAATTGCTTATGCAAGCCGCACCTTAAATAAAGCTGAAAAGAACTATCCGGTTATTGAAAAAGAATTGCTGGCTATTGTATGGTCTGTTAAATATTTTCGTCCTTACTTATTTGGCCGCAAGTTTAAAATTCAGACAGATCATCGTCCTTTGGTATATTTATTTGGTATGAGAGAACCTAGTAGTAGACTTATGAAATTCCGACTGTTACTTGAAGAATACGATTTTAATATAGAGTTTGTGAGAGGAAAAGATAATGCGGCTGCTGACGTGCTATCCCGGGTAATAGTGACGTCAAGTGAATTAAAAAGTATAAATAATAAATGCTTAAATGTGATGACTCGTTCTAAAAGTAAAGCAACAAAAGATAAATGTTGCTCAGATGTTATAAGTGCAGATGCTAAACAGCTGGATCAACCGAATATTGTCGAAGTACTCAAAAAGACTGATTAAGACGTTGAGATTATGTTAATTAACAAGGTAAACTTACATAAAATGACAAAGAAAGAGAGTTATTACGAATCATTAAATAAAATTTATTATTATTTTCCTTGTAGATCAACCATTTATGTTGAGCCTAATTCTTTATCAGCAATGACGCGAGACGTATTGCTGAGAGATTTAGAAAATATTTGTCAAATAAATCGAATAACCGAGCTCGTAATTGTAAAAAGAAAGGAAAATATTGAGTTTATGGAGCTTATGGTAAAGGAAATAAATAAAAACAAGAATTGGAAGGGTCCCAGACTTTGTATCATTAATGACGTAAATAGAATAGAAAGCAAGGACACTAGAAAGATTATAATGAATGATTTTCACTTGTTGCCCACAAGTGGCCATGCGGGTATTAAGAGAACGATAAACAATATAAAAAAATACTATTATTGGCCTGGGTTGGAAAAGGATGTTTCTGATTTTATCAACAAATGTGACGCATGTCAAAAAAATAAACATTGTAAATATATTAAGGAACCACTATCGATTACTACAACGACATCAAATTCTTTTGAGAAAATATTTTTGGATTTGGTAGGTCCAATAGAAAAAGATGATGAGGGATATTGTTATATACTTACGATTCAGTGTGAATTAACGAAATATTTAGTTGCTACCCCGCTTAAGTCAAAAACCACCGATAGTGTGTCGAGAGCGTTCGTGGAACATTTCATATTAAGGTATGGTATTCCAAAGACAATAGCTACGGACAAAGGAACGGAGTTCGTATCTTCTACAATGAAGGAAGTAAGTAAATTATTAAATATAGAGCAAAGGTTCGCATCAGCTTATCATCATGAGAGCATTGGCGCACTGGAGAACACACACAAAGGTCTTGGAAATTATCTTAGAATTTATTGCAGAAATAGTTCAAGGTCGTGGAGTCAGTGGTTACCATATTGGCAATTTTCTTATAACGTTACAGTACACACAGAAACGAAATACACTCCCTATGAACTTGTGTTTGGGCATGTATGTTCCTTACCAAATAACCTTACTTCAGGTATTGATAAAATGTACAACTTCGATAGTTATCCCATAGAGTTAAAATTTAGATTGCAAAGAGCACATCAAGACGCTAGAGAAAATTTAATTGTTAGTAAAGAACAGAGAAAAATATTATATGATAATAAAATTAATCCGATTTTGTATAAAAAAGGGGATTTGGTGCTATTAAAGAATGAAAATTGTTCCAAATTACATAGTTTGTACTCAGGCCCTTATGTTGTTGTCGAAGATATGGCACCAAATGTAAATATTGTAAAGAATGGCAAAGAAATGATATTACATAAAAACAGAACTAGGCCATATTACTCTTAAGTTAATTAATGTTATTATTTTGTGTTAACACTATTGTCGCCAAGTGTACTTTCTTACGACGTTATAGGTAGCTAAACTCTTTACGCTATAGGATGGTGATCTGTCATCCTATAATGAATAGAGTGTAAGTGTTATTGTTTTATGCGGATCATGTATCACATACCGCTATAATGTAATCGTTATCATATTAGGTATGTTATGCATACTTACTTTTATTATTGCATTGTATTGTGTATAAAAAAAAATGTATGTTAAAAATTTTTTTTTAATTTTTTTTACGGGGAAGGTGTAGTATATGGCTACTTCCTAAGTATATAATTATGTTCTAAGCTTCTTATGTTAGTTCTGATTTGGGTTTCATACATTAAACACGTATATTCATTGGACACAATCGTTTGATTTACACCCGACACCTCAAAATCACTACACCAACTGTGAAAAGAGCTGATCACTTTGAAACGACTGAACCGATTTCCATTTAACATAGCCAACATCTTGTTTAAACCAGCTTTCAAACAAAAAAACAGCATCGAAATCGGTACATCCGTTCGGGCGATACGATGCCACAAACAGACACACAGACCGAAAGACAGACAGACATAGGCGTTAACACCCTCCTTTTTCGTCGTGGGTTTGACATTTCGCAATTGGTACTTTATTCCTAAACCATTTAGATTTGCTTCAGTTCGCTCAAACAGAAAACATCGCAATACAAATAAACAATGATGCTGATTCTATTGCGTACTTACTAAACTTAACTAAATATATTGTTATCTTTTATTAACAGGGAAAACAAGAAAGAGAGGGAACATTTTATAGTTGTCAAACTAGTTTACTTAAAAACATCACCGTGTTTTTCGGCAGCATATACTAAAGTGTCGTCTAAATCTGTTTAGAAATTTTAGTTCTACATAATTTGACGTTCTCAATATTTTTTTTCATTTAACGAAACTTTGCACTTGTTAAATGGCTCATTTTCCCATCATGCAAGCGAGAAAGCAAGCAAGCATGCGAGTATTTCTGGGTTTGCTCCGCCAGAAAATTCGCTTTGTCGCCCCTTCGCGTCGCTCGCACACTCGACCAGCGCTTCGCTCGCCACCTCCCCCCATTCGCTGCGCTTCGGCCTCGTGCACTCGTTCCAATCAGGACCTCCGTCGCGAGCTTCTGGCTCCACGCTTTTAAACAACACTCTATGGGTAGGACAGAGTCTGACCACGTGTAGCTGTGTAAAAATAATGTTGTGCGAATACTTATTTGGCAAATTAAACAATAGCCAAATAAGTATTCGACTAATTTCTAAATGACTTTTTGGCCAAATAATTATGGTGGCTAATAATGATTCGGCGAAATCAAATTAGATTAAAAATCGCTTCGGCGAATCGTTGTCGGTGTAATGAAATTGGATATAAAGTACTACGGCAAAAACACGGGCACCCGTTTCAAAATCTAATATTCTTCCATCTCTTTCTTGTTTTATCTGCAAGTAAAGGATAGCAATATTTTAGTTAAGTTTAGTCAGTTTTAAACAGAATCAGGACCAATATACATTACAAACTGCTCGGTATATTTAGTGAAGCAAATATATTATTAGTATCTAAATTCCTTTTAGGAACTTATTGCGTAGGTAGTACCTTTTTGCGGCGAACTGGACATACCTACCCGTGAAATCGCCTTAGGACATTTAAGTAGTATTCTGTGCGACCTTATTGTTTATGGGACAAAGATTAGTTGGTGGAATTATGCAGATTGGATGTTTAATAAAGAATTTTGTGCGCTCATTTTCTGCCTATCACTTTGTTTGTAAAAAGGAAATAACATGAATTTGTTTATTCTGCAAATTGGATACTTAAAACCTCGAGAACGGTAATTATAGACACAATAGATAAGACGATTATGTGTCGTCCTAGGACGACGGGCGGTACGCAACCGGTTAAAAATCACTTTTGCATGTAGGTTTTTTTTATTATCTAGATTTCGTTGGCGTTTCCGATCTGACTACCTCTGAGAAGAAAGGCCGAAACAGACTCAGAGGCCAAGGTCTCTTTTTAAGTCCAGACATATTTTCTAATCAAAATAAAATGTGTGATGACAATGCAGAGCAACACCTGGACTGAGTTTTTGAGGAAAGTTCCAGACCAGTTTGGGAGGATTCCATTTGGGACATGTTGGGACAGGTGGAAAAGAAATGAATAAATGGATGGATAACCGTCCCTCGGAGAGCACGTGAAGCCGTCGGTCCCGGGTGACATATGAGTACCTATGAAAGTCGTTGCGGGTAGTCAGAATCCCGATAGTCTGACAACCAGTCTAACTTTAGGACATCGGCATTGCCCAGTAGCTGGGTTGCATCCCCTAAAACAAAGCAATGCTAATTTGCGGCGAAAATAGGTATGGTGGTAGTTACTTCTCCGAACGAACTTTTTCACAGGAAGATCGTACTAATCATGAAATGCAAAGTATGGATCGAATCTATTTGAAACTCATTAGCTATGTCTACACCAGCGCGCGTTCATGTTCATCTTGCGTCTTCGTCTGAAGCATGCGTGAAGTGCCATAGCGCATGCCATACTAGTTCGACAATAGCGCATGCTCTAGCGCACACCAATCCGTCTATTGTATGTCGACTGACGACTGACCGAGGCACACCGGTGTACACGATAAGCTGCATGCGTCTTATGGCAATCAATATTACATACGCTTGACGCAAGAGGAATTGAAAGTTGAAAGCGCAAGATGAACATGAAAGCGCACTGATGTAGATATACCAATTCACTATCTATTCGTGCTGTTTTGAAAAACACAAATTTATTTTATAACTGAACAAGAAGGGTTATGAAGGTTAAATTTTACGTTTAATTACTCGTTCACCCGTTTTTTATTTAGCTTTCATTTGGCTTCTTTCACTCGGAATAAAACGCCTGAATACTAAAGAAACAAAAGTGAACGTAAAATTGAAGAAAAATTAACATTCACTCAAATGAATGGTCTCCCGAGTGAACGAAAAATTAAGCGTGTAATTCTGCCTTTATTTATTTATTTCCTTTAAAAAAAACAAGGCATAAGTGATGAGTTATGAGTCACAAAAAGTATGAGTTAAAATACCACCAATGTTGCTAACTTATTTCTTTAAACATATAGATTATTGACTGCCTCGTTGGTCTAGCGGACGCAAGCGCGACTGCTGAGCGTGAGGTCCTGGGTTCGATCCCTAGATCGGGCATAGCGTCACTGGGTTTTTCCGTGTGGAATTTCTCAGTAGCAGCCCGAAGGATGGATTTGTGGCCGGTCGATGGCAATAGGCTCGCCCCCTATTACATGGGACGTAAACATAAACGGCGAAATATGGGTATACTATACACCTCTGCCAACCCTTCGGGGAATACAGGCGTGAGTTTATGTTATCTATAAATTATCTACAAGATGCAAGGCGGTTGGTCGACACGTCCCGTGACCTGAAGGCTGGCCTCTACTTTGGCCAAAGGATTAGCATTGCCAAACAACGTGGCAATGCTGCCAGTCTTCTGGGCACGTTACCAGACGACGACGACGCGGAGAAATATGTTGATGCCCTCTTTTAGTTTATAGTATTACGAGGATATTTTTTTTTTAATTTGGAATTATGTACTACAGAGCTACTAGTCCATGAAAGAGCAATTCATGGCTTCAAGGGCATGTCCATTGCCCATGTCACTAAAACGTAAGCTCATGGACATGTGCATTCTCCCCATCTTGCCATATGGTGCACAGACTTGGTTTTTGACCAACATCCAGAAGTCTCTCAAGGTTTGCCAAATGGCTATGGAGCGTAGTATACTTGGTGTTAAATTAACTGAGCGAGTTCGAAACACAATATTGTGCTCCAAAACTCAAATTGTTGAACGTGGCTGAAAAGGCCGCCCAGCTGAAGTGGGACTGGGCAAGACATATCTACCGTATGCCAAATGAGCTGTGGGCCCGTCTAGCAGAGCCCTGAGACAGCCGATGACCACGGAGAAGATGGCGGGACGAAGTGGATGCCTTTCTTGAGATTTGGCATGATGTTGCACAGAGTCGCGACGAGTGGAAGGAACGGAGGGAGGCCTTTGCCCAGCAATGGGACAGCACAGGCTAATAATAAAAAATAATAAAAGGCCCGGTCTTTCCAAAGGACCGGACATCTTCCGCAAGGAAGATGAGCCGTGATGTCCAAAGAGAAAAAAATAATAAAATGTAAATATTGTTTATCTAATTATAATAAAATTGTAACGAAGCAAAAACTGCACATTGAATCTATCTACAAGATGATGTTGCCTGTCTGTACTTTTAATCTATTTCAATCCATTAAAACAATGACGAATATTTGTGTCAACATATTTTACGAAAGATATAATAAGAATCATAATTAGCCTTTGTTATAAATTTTCTAAATAAAATCATTTTCTACAACAGATCTTGTTACGTTGTATAATTATGATTTATCTAATAACTTTTAATTAAACAGCTTTAATAATATAACTTTCTAACAGTAAGACGAAAGTCACTCTCAACTTTTAACTTAGCTTATCGTCTTGGAATGGACCTACAACATTTCCAAGTTGCTAAGTCCTGATATAAGTAAAATCAGGGGATACGGCAGTGCCCCCGCCAATGTCAAGCAGGCAGGCCCGTACACTCAATGGCCTGCGGGGGACGGGTTAGGGGACCCGTCGCCCGACCAGCAACAGGCCCGAGAAGGTGGCGCGCAATGTTCCGTGCGCGCCTCTCAGGTGGACGTGGGGCAAGGCCCCACAAAAGAAGAGGTCCGCCAGGGTCTGGCGGATCAAGGCCTGCCGGGGTCGCAGTGCATACAGCTGCGAATCCCGCGACCCCAGCCAAGGGTCAGGAGATGGAACACCGTGGGTTTTTAGCCGGTAAGAGTCCGGTATAACCCTTCGCCATCTCCGGGCGAAGAGTATCAGGAAGGATAAAAAAGGCCCGTACACTCAAAGAAAAAATATTGCTTTTTAATGTTCCGTACCCAAAGGGTAAAACGAGACCCTATTACTAAGACTCCGCTGTCCGTCCATCTATCCGTCTGTCACCAGGCTGTATCTCACGAACCGTGATAGTTAGACAGTTGAATATTTCACAGATGATGTATTTCTGTTGCCGCTTTAACAACAAATACTAAAAAACAGAATAAAATAAATAATTAAGGGGGCTCCCATAAAATAGACATGATTTTTTTGCCGTTTTTATAGATAATGGTAAATAACACTTCGTGCGCGACTCCGACTCGCATTTGGCCCGTTTTTTTGTAAAACTTATCCCATCAAAAATATCCATTTAAAAAATGAAATTTTTAAAATGGATTCCGTGAAAACTATACCACTATTTCCGTGAAAATTTCTGAGAAGTAATGTACAGCCACGTATGGTATTTCATTAATAAAGATATATTTCGGATTTAGAAATCACGCAGCGTGAGGATTACTGTGATGCAAGATACCTTGTTAATTTTATAAACAAATCTGTACCACGGTAAACAAGTCTAGTGCCATAAGCTGCGTGATTGCCAAGCCCGAAAAATATCTATATATATGAAATGCCAGACTTAGCTCTACATTAGATCTGAGAACTATTCACGACAAAAGATTCGCGAGACGTGGCTTTTTACATGAATGTTTTTGATGGGATAAGTTTCAAAAAATTACTTTTTTTTATGCAATAGATTGGTATACAGCCCGGTGGCCTACCTGATGGTAACTGGTTACCACCGTCTATACAGGGTGTAAAAAGACCCATCACATAGCCGAAATCTACGCACTCTGTACATCAAACTAAATCACATCGACCAAAAATAATTGCTGGGAAACGACTTTTATTTTAGGCATTTAAAAAAAGCTGTTTTTTGTATGGCAATGTAATGCACGTAACCGACTGTGCCTGTGTGTGTTGTGCAGCGGCTACACAGCTGAGCCAAGGCGGTCGTGTGCGTTTGATATTCATTGCGTTTTTGTAACTTCAAATGCGTAATTTGTAGGGAAAAATTGAAAATTTTAATAATGTTTTTATGGAAGAAAGTTTATTATTATTACTTACAATTCGATTACGGAAAAAACTAAAAAAAAAAATATACTTTGACCATCAATAACTCCAGAATGGTTCCCTATCCATTTGCATAAAATTTTAAGACCTAATATAATTTAGCATAATTTTGTTTGGCATAATTATATTTTCGCATAATATAATTACGCATAACAGCTTACGCATAATTTTTTTAAGCATAATTTCTCTAACCATAATAATGATTAAGCATAAAGTTCTAAAGCATAACTTTTTTAAGCATAATATCCTAAAGCATAAATTTATTTACGCATAATGATATTAAAACATATTTTTATAGGTACCTATACGGTAGACGATTATTCGTCACCTACTTTCATTTTCACAATAAAAACTTAAGGGGATGTTTGTAAGGTTGAGGCTCCAAAGCAGAGTCGACGGAGCCCCGCTGGGCGGGGCTCCTATTTCTGTCTGCAGGGTTTAAAGTAACCTAACACGAAGGGGATGACGGGGGCTTCGTTCGCTCGCTTCGCTCGCTCACTCTAGCCCCCATCATCCCCTTCGAACCTAACCTATCCGTGTCGGGGTACGCCTGCGACTAGATTATTAGCAATGGTAAAAACATTTCTGATTATTATAACTAACGTTATGCTAATAGTCATTAGGCCTACTAACGTTATGCGAATCAAATTTATGCCAAAACAAATTAGTCTTTAAGATGATAATGCCAACATAAAATGTATGCCTAAAAAAATTATGCCGAAGTATTATTATGCCAAAAAAAAATGTGCCATAATCGTTATGCCGAAGTATATTAGGACAAAGAACAATATGCGAAAAGAAGGGATCCCCTCCAGAATCAATGATTTCCCAGGTATGGTCTCGTAGAAAAAAATAATCCCAATGATGGGTAGAATATGTGGTTTTCGTTATAGTTAATTGTCTTTTTACACCCGATATACATAATATACAATACCAAGATGCTTACTGATGCGTTGCCAACCTTAGAGATACTGTTGGAAATTCTCATGTGCGTGTAATTTTACCAGCACCCATACTCTTCAAACCAGAAATAGGTATAATGGTAATACTTCCTCGAATAAAATCTTATACAAGGAGCTCCACTCTACTAATCCCTACTAATATTATAAATGCGAAAGTAACTCTGTCTGTCTGTGATGCTTTCACGCCTAAACCGTTGAACCGATTTTGATGAAACTTGGTACAAAAATAATCTGGAACCTGGAGAAGGATATAGGCAACTTTTATCCCGAAAAATATACAATACGCGATAAACGACATCGACGCAAGCGAAGCCGCGGCGACCTCTAGTGTTAAATATGTAGACGATCAATTTCCGTGAAGGTTTTATTGCTACTGACAAATTATAATGTAATGTGTATACTGTGTATATTCTGAACTGCGCGTAATTAGTTAATTTATGCGTTGTCTTTCAAGACTACGAAAATACTAGCACTACTTTGAAATCAATCAACACCAAATAATTTCTTCTCAAAAAAAAACACAGCGAACTACACCGAGCTCTCTATCTAAAACCTTCGATTATTTTCTCATCTGCAGCTTACGATGCTCTAAACAACCAACGCAATGTCCCCCAATGCCGCGCAGTGCCGATATCGCGTCATTTTCCACCCGGACGACTATCCGACGATCCGACGGAGTGACGACGTGAAAAATAACCAGCCTTATCTCCTCGATAAGTATTTCTTTACAAGCGACTTGTTTTTTCGGTAAATGATTAATAGATTTCTTTTATACTGTCATTTGGTTTTAGGGAACCGTAGTTTATAGTAGGAAGCCTTACAGCGGTTACGCACTGCATTTGATTTGGATCCGTGAAAATAAGAATATAAAAAAACTCGAACCGAACTCAAAAATTGCTTTTCGCACTGCATCCGATCTGAATTCGTGAAAATACGGATCTAAAAATCTCGGACCGTATTCGAATATTGCTTATGCACTAATCCGATCTCTGATCCAAATTCAAGCAATTCAGGGGCCATCTTTGGCTTGTCCGATTTGAATTCGAGGTAATGCGAAAGCGTTCATACAAACAGTACTACGACTACTTCGGTCCGTCAATACTTCTTCCGAATTGGAGACTCACGGATGACGGAGAGAAATCGTATGACGGAAGTCAGATCTAGTGCGTAAACTATCATACAAATAGTTCTATGACTACTTCGGAATGTATTTTCACGGATTCGGATCGGATGCAGTGCGTAACCGCTCTTACGCGACGTCTTACATAGGCGGTTTAAAGCGACGCGAATTGCGAAGCGATGCGATGCGGTGACACGCGATGCTGTGCGAAGCGGCAGCTTTGTCCTACGAGCTCGCGGACTGCTCGCCGCGCGCCGCCGTCAATCAGTAGCACTATACGGCACCGCATCTAGTTCGCGTGAAAATATCAGCCAACTGACAGCGTTCGCTTCGCGCCGCGCCGCGCCGCACTCCACGTGCGTTTGGTCACGTAGGCCACTTCAATAGTGTAATGAAACTCCCAAGTACTTCTTGATTCCTTTATTCACTTCACTTTTACAAACTTCTAATCCTAATTGTATTATTATATTATGATTTTATATTATAATTGTACGTCTCAACGTCCAACCACTACTACCGCTCAAACCAAAACCTTGATCAGGATGGCTACAACACTGCCGTGACGCATCCCCACTCTTTGACAATCGTGACTTACTTCACAGTAGTACCAGTGTTGCCAGTAAAATAAAGATACTATTTAGTTATATTATTTAAAATAATCAAAACGTTACAGCGGTTACACACTGCATCCGATCCGGATCTGTAAAAATAAGAATATAAAAAACTCCGACCGAATTCGGATATTGCTTTTCGCACTGCATCCGATCCGAATTCATGAAAGTCTAAAAACCTCGGACCGAGTTCAGATATTGCTTACGCACTAATCCGATCTCTGATCCAAATTCAAGCAATTCAGGGGCCATCTTGGCATATGTCCGATTTGAATCCGAGGTAATGCGAAAGCGTTCATACAAATAGTACTACGGCTACTTCGGTCCGTCAATATTTCTTCCGAATTGGAGACTCACGGATGACAGAGATAAATCGAATGACGGAAGTCAGATCTAGTTTTTTTTTTTTTTTCCTTTTTTTCTTTTTTTTTTCTATTTGACTGCTGTAGGTCGTCCTAGGGGACGGTTTCTACGTAACCGGGCAGTTATTGGCGTGACCTGAAGGGTCTCCAGCCAATGGGGGGGAAGTAAAATACTTAACCTAAGCTAAGTACTTGTACTACACTAACATCATGACTACCTGCAACAACAGCACTAAGGGCGACCCCTAGTGGGACTCGGACCTCGGCTTAGGGCGTTGCTGGCGTGGACATAGGGGGGGGGGGGAGACAGCTTGATGAGGGCTGAATTATCGGTGTGACTGCGGAGTCTGAAGAGACGACCGGCTCTACGACGGGAGAGCTCGGTGGATCGTGACCGGCGGCGGCGGGACGACGCGACGGGCCTCATCGGCGAGGACGATATGCCGGACGGCGGCGGACGTTGTGTATTGTGCTGGTCGATTTACTCGCCTCCTGGAGGAGGGTTATTTCGTCATCGGGTTCTAAAAGTGTGTGCCTGGGACGGCGAACTTTACTTATGAGAGAGGGACTGTAGTCGGCCGCTGCGGCAACTAGGGGGTTCGGATGGAGGGGGGCAGTGTTGAAGTAACGCTTGGAAATGCGTTTGAGGTATTGCCTGATGGTTGGCATTTTTAGATCGAGATGGAGTTGGACGTTACGCATGAACCACGGGGCAGCCGCGGCTCTGCGCAACACTCGATTCTGGAGGGTTTGGAAGGATTTGAAACGACAAGGCTTAACGTGTGCGAACACGACGCTAGCGTAAGTCAAGATGGGGCGGATGCACGTCACGTAGATTCTCAGCTTATTTCTAAGTGACAATTTACTGCGTGCTCTAAGGATGGGGTGGAGGCGACCGACAAGTCAGATCTAGTGTGTAAACTATCATACAAATAGTTCTATGACTACTTCGGAACGTATTTTCACGGATTGGGATCGGATGCAGTGCGTAACCGCTCTTATAGTTTTGTCGTGTCTGTCTGTCCCGTTTGTAACAACCACACTTTTTAACCAAATTATATGAAACTTTGCAGGTAGGTGTCTTCTGTAAACCGTTATACAGGTACAAATATGGAAATACAATACTTAGTTTTACTTCCGTCAAACCAGATCGCTAGTTTGGATGCGCGTGGACGCGAAACCGGTCGACGAATCAACATCTCCTTAGGATGCCCCGTGAAGGGGCGAAACACGTGTGTCGGCATTATTTTTTCTCTCCTGCTGCTTGTGCATATACAACGTGTTACAAAAATACCGTTTAAGCCGAAAGGGGATTAAAAGGTCCCTTGTAGAGAGTCTATTAGCGATATTTTAAAACAAAAGTAAGAATAAAAAAAAAATGGGCAAGTCATAAAATAAAATCATCACTAAAACGCAACCCTGAAAACATAAAAGTAAAGAGTAGACTACCCAGAAAGTTATTTACATTCTTACCTAGTGTTCCGGCGCAACAGTGACAACACTGGACGAGGGGAACGGTCGACTAGTCGCCTACTTTATCGACATTACCGACATTCGTGCATCGTCCGAACACTCGACGTAACGTTATTAATCTGCAAAAATTCTGTACCTACTAGCGACAAAAATAATTTGTAATATTGAAAATACACAGTTAATTTGGAGTCAGAGTTTTATTCATACGAAACACCTAGTTTTCTCTGAGAGGTAAATGACAACAACCATAAAAGGCTACTTGATTAACATTTTCTTTTTTAAGGGGTATTATGTAGCACCTTGTATATATTTGTGGGCGAGAGGGTGGTGCTGAATACTACATCCAATAAAGCGATCTGGTTGGGCGGAGTTAAAACTAAACATTGTATTTGCATATTTGTATGTCACGGATTTCCGCAAAGTAAGGCCTTATTCCATCATTTATCGCAATACAGGTGTATGATGGAATTCACAAAATAAAAAAATAAGAGGTTATTCCATACATGAAACTGAGGAATGAAAACAATAATTTTCGCGTTCAGTCAGCATCAAATATATCGAGACAAACAGACTGTTGATAATTACCAGAACAACTAAAGAAATTAAACTTTATCTCAATGGGATAAAATTCTTGTCAGAATGACAGTCGTTGTGTGTTCATTCAGAAACGCCCCTTGTATCAATAAATAATGAAATCAGACGTTATTTTGCGGAAATCCATGACATACAAATATGTAATAGGGTATTTTACTCTATATGAGAAAAAATCTAAAAATATATTATTGAAATAGCTTAGGCAAAAAGCAGTCGGAAAAAGTTAGTTTTAGTTCATAAAACAGCAAACTAAATTTTAATGTCAACTAAACAATTAACATACAAAATATCACTGCATTTGTTTACACAGCTAACTGACGACATGACCATAGAGCAATATGGCGTCCACTGCATCCAGTGTTTTCGTCAAATTACGCGCGAAATTTGAAAATGCAAAATTTTAGTGCATTTTTATGGCACTTAACGATTGAATAAAAATTTTGTGATTTTTGCTGTGGTTCATTAGCACTATAGAGTATAATTGAGACACTTTTCAAAAATGGGCGTAATCCGCTATTAGAATATTTGCCTTGCCAACGATTACCTTGTATTGTAACTGGTGGACCGTTGAAAAAATATTTTAAAACTAGAGGTCACTCGCGGCCTGCGGCAATGTCGCTTATCGTGTATGCCGATTTTTTCGTTTTTTTCGATTTTTTTCAGGTTCCAAACTATCTCTGTACCAAGTTTCATCAAAATCGGTTCAGCGGTTTAGGAGTGAAAGTGTCACAGACAGACAGAGTTACTTTCGCATTTATAATATTAAGTAGGGATATACTCTTTGCTACTTAGTACATTATATGGTATGTCTACACCAGTTCGCTTTCAATTCCTCTTGCGTCAAACGCATGCAATATTGATTGCCATAAGACGCCATAGACGGATTAGCGTGCGCTAGGGGCATGTGCTTTTGTCGTACTAGTATTAAGGCGCATGCCATGCATAGCGCATGCTATTGCATGCGCTATGGTGCTTCACGCATGCGAGTCGCGAGTCTGCTTAAATATTTTGTACTAGACCCCAAACACTGTCACAATTTTCCGTATCCGACAACCTGCTGGCTTTAGTACAAAATGTATGAGCAGAAGGTCTTCGTGCATGCGTCAGAAATTTTCTGGCATCATCTTCAGATAATGTGCGGCGGGGCTAATTGTGTGCGTAATAACTTTTTATACGCAAGACTCACTAAGACAAGCAATAGCAAAACCTTGACACTCAACACAGGCATAATTCCATTAATAAACTACGAATATAGTGAGTTGTTTGTACACTTATCTCTTTCTTTGACTGTACGTACTTACATTGTAATATTGAGTTCTTGATATACCTACTAACTGACTGGCAACTGATTTTTGACAGTGCCCGCACTAGTGTGCTAATAACTATAATTAGTCAGGTACAGTCAACAAAAGAGTTGGGTATACAGGCAAACAACTGATCCATGCACTACGCAGGCAATAGTCATTGGAAGCCCGATCGCACATCATCAGAAAATTTCTGATGCGAGACTCTGCTCATACATTTTGTAGTACAAAATGTATGAGCATGTATACCCAACTCTTTTGTTGACTGTACCTAACTAATTAAAGAATCTGATGATAAGATTGCAGTGCCATATTTTTATGCATAGCTATACAAAAATGTATTGTTACGTAACGTATATAATAATATTATTATGCGTTTTCCTCGTATTAGACATAAAAATTAATGATTCCCCCAAAAGTATAAAACAATACCGATTCTCAAATTTGACTCGGATATTGCTAATGGTGGGCGTAAATTTTTACATCCTACCTCCATTTCATATTCGAAGGACGGGACTCATTAAAATTTTACGCACCTTTTACAAATAGATAGATAAGTGCAGAAGGTCCATTCTGTAGAATCCCTATCGAAAAACCACACTTAGGCTGAAGCCAGACGAGCGTAATTTACGCGGCTGATAATGAGTTGGCGTAATTTACAGGATGCAAAATGAGTCTGTGTAATTTTTTAGAAGGATTTAGTAAGTAAATCCTTCAAAAAAATTACGCCGACTCGATTTGAGCCGCGTAAATCACGTTCGTCTGGCTTGAACTTTAACGAAGCAGGTCCGAACTCACCGGCGCGCTGCGGGCCGGCTGCCGCTGCGTCGCAAAGGGGCACATTTTTTAATGAAGGCTATATACTCATATGTACCTCCCTGGGGAAGGCGGATGATTATGTCCAACTCTTACCGCCTAAAACTCCTTGTAACCTATCGCCAGAGTCACGAGATTCGGTGTTACATGCCCCGCAACCAACCGCGCGCATACCAGCACATTCCGGCACAATGAACTGGACGAGAACACGATTTATGATGCAATAAAGAGAATTGACATGCATTTATCCTACTAATCCTATCCTACAAATATTATAAGTAAACGAGAAAGTTTGTATGTTTGTGAGTTCGTGAATTAGGATGTTTGTTTAATTAATCTCGCATTAACGGCTAAACGGATTTGGATCAAATTTGGTATGACCTGAATTAGGACATAGGATACTTTTTATCCAGGTATATGAAGTAACTCCAATAGGATGCAAGTGAAACCGCGGGCAACAGCTAGTAATTACTAATCTGCATGTATGCATGTTTAGCGGGAGCCGGCCGCCTTTGCTCGAGTGTCACAGTAACCTTGTAAAGCAGGGATGCACAGACCGCGGCCCGCGGGCCGCATGCAGCCCTCCATCGATGTACATGCGGCCCGCCAGCGAATTAAACTCTTTTATGCGTTTGTATGAAAATACTGCATTATATTAGTAATGGCCAGCTTTAGCTTCTAAATAAAGATTTTGAATTTTATCAGAAACCCACACTACGATACTTAAGTATATTTTTTAAGATCTCGAATTTCAACTTTTTTTATTTGTTTTTAATTGTGGTGGACCGCTTTTAGCTCATAGTCCGCTTGAGTGGCCCCAAGTTCTAATAAGTCTGCGCATCCTTGCTGTAAAGTTTCGCCCGTTAATTTAAAGATGATTGCTATAAATATGATTTTAAAATGCCATGCTACATTCTACACTCGCCGCGGTCGCAATACCACATTTTCTCCTTTAGTCGAAAGTGAGACTTCTGCATTCCTATTACTGCACAATTTTTCAGAAATTAACATTTTGCCATCGGAGTCACGTCTGGTTTGTGACGCCAGGTGGCATGCCCACATAATTACATGGCTTTTTATATTTTTTCACGTATTTCCGTGAAGGTTTTCTGGGAATTTGTTCATGGGGTATTGGGAATGGGAAAGCTGATAATAGGAAGAGTTTTAATTGCCTTTATGATGCACCAGATGGTTTTAAGGGGTAACAGGAGAGTATCTAACCCTTTCCGTAATTATAGGACGCTTCGGGAAGCTGCTGCTCTCGGAGTTGGAAATGAGCGCCAAATCATAGTAAATGGCCGTTTTTTATATTTGATTCTAGGCCTGCGTTTGACCGCCATCTCGCCTGATGTTAAGCGATGATGCGGTCTACGATAGAGCACGCTTGCCTAGAAGAAACCGACTCACTCGTGACTTGAAGACACCCAAATTGTAGCTGTCGGGGAACACCCACTCGGGCAGCGCATTCCACTGTTTAGCGGTTTTCACAATTAAAGTGGAATCAAAGCGCTTCGTTCGGGTTTTTGGTATATCAACCATGAACCGATGGCGCTTTTCGTGCTTCTGGCCGTCCTATAGAAAAAAGGGCAGGCGGGAATTAGATCATGCAGATCTGATCTTTGCAATAGTGATGATTGTAATAGTGGTGGGGACGGTATCTAAACGGTACCCTAGGTTACCTAGGATACTTTCTTTTGCAGAATTCGCAAACCTAGACACTGATGTGTTCCTATTGATTCTCAGAGCTCCACGTGTATAGGAAACAGCCAACGGAAAGATCGAAAAAATCTCACATATGGACAATAGTGTGAGTTATGCGTTTTTTTACTGTTATGCTTAAACTTAATGTTAATATAGTCACGTTTTTTTTATCGATAGGCTCGTGTTTGACCACTATCTTGCCTGATGATAAGCGATGATGTGGTCGACGGTGAAACACGCTTGCCTAGAAGTAACCTACTCACTCTTGACTTAAAGACCCCAAGGTTGTAACTATCAGGAAACACAGAGTCCGGCAGGGAATTCCACTCCTTAGCTGTGCGAACAATGAATGTGTTCGCAAAACGCTTTGTACGTATGGGTGGGATGTCGACCATGTAACGATGGCGCATTGCCGTACGTCTGGTGGTTCGATGATGGAAAGGGCTAGGCGGAATCCAATTCAAGTTCCATCGCTCACTCCCCGAAGTGTAACCGATAAAAAACCGACAGGCTGGCAACTCGGCGTCGATGTTCAAGGCTCTGGAGCTTTGAGTTGATCAGTGCATCGTTGCCGATAAGCCTCTTTGCCCGATTGTCGACTGTTCATTTGTCGTTGTATGATTATTTTTGTCCCTAATAAGTGAATAAAAAAATATGGCAAGGGAGTCGGGGATTTTTAAAATATTTTAAAGATATTCCTCTCGAAAAATATTGTGACAACAATTAACTCAATTTCTTTCCAAAAGTGACATTAAAGGCGATTGAGGGTATTTGAATCTTCTGGGAGTGATAGACACAATCTCCGAAGGGGTCCTAATGAGTAAAATCTCACTTAATGGACTCGAAGAGCGTCAAGAATCTTCTGATGGTTTACCTCTAAAAAAAGTTATAATAGTGTACCCTATCTCCTTCCAAAGGTTTCATTAAAGGCGATTAACAGTTTATCGACTTAATGGATCTTGTAGTTATCTACAGTCGTTAAAACTGATATTGCAGCATCGGAGGCGATGCACTGACGCTGGTTAATATCTTAATAAACGTTTAAGTCTCTATAAAAGTTAGTCGTGAGGTGTATACTTATAATAATAAATAGGAGGTACTACATACAGAAACTTCACTCCCGAATTAATGTATTAAGATGTGATCAGTAGATGCGAAATAGGGGTATTTAACTATTATTTTTTGTGAAAAAACTCGAATTTATTACTACACTAGCTGTACGCGTATATGCGTTGCAATGCACTTTTTCCTACTTACTACCTACCTTCAGAAACGAAATCAAAACAGTAACAAAAAGTTAAAATCATTTTCATGCATGCGGTAAACAAATATGAAGAATATGGACTATGAATGAATATGAGGTAATTTCGTTTTTTTTTAAATATCATAATTTTCTTTCATAAGAACTTTCTCGTGACAATTACGAACACAACTGGTATGGGTAGAAACCTACAGAAACAAAATTTAAATTTATGAAAAAAAAATGTGGTGTAAAAAATATGTCAATCGATTCTCCTAGTGATTCTGAACAAACTAGTTTCAGGTTTAGTATATACTAAAACTAAGCTTGTATGTCAAGTGAATTCATGCATTTCTGCTAAAATAAACACCATCTCATAATCCCGCTGCCAGTGACTGCAGCCCCGGCGAAATCTCTACGTAGGGATTTCGCCCCTGACGTTTCTAGTCGGAAGCCTGTGCCAAAAAAGGCGCCGAAAAATGCTGAGGATGGTTTCGTGACGGTGCAAAGGAAGTGCCGTCAGAGAACCAACAAGAACTGCTGCGGCACGGCTCCTGGGGAGCCGAACATGACGTTTCGTGCCGCGATGCCGAACACTCCGGTGTATATCTCCCGCATACACTACACCACTAATGCGGAGGACATCGTGGAGTACGTACGCCAAAAGGCCAAGTCCTTGGTGAGAGTGCAGCTGTTGGAATCGCGCCGTAACGCCAACTTCAAGGCGTTCGTGGTGCGAGTACCAAAGTGTCTTCTGCACCTCGTCATGGAAGATAACTTTTGGCCGGAGGGAGTGGTGTTCCGTCGCTTCCGCGGACAAGCGCCATATGATCGCACAATGACAAAGTGCTCAAGTGAAGTTTTACTAACATAGGCTTAAGTTTCTATACTAATACAAATATATGTTAGTTTGTTAGGTATATATCTATGGGTGTAAGTAGCCTGATAATAAAGAGTTTATTATTATAATTATAATTTTAAGAGCTAACCTAGAAATGGTTTTGGAATCAGCATAGGTTAACTTTTACTTTACATACCGAATTATAAAAATGCCACTGTGACCTATCGATGCATAACAGACACTTTTCAGAACGTTTGAATATAAACCCGATCTCCATATTTTCTCGTTTCGCCTCGAAACCTCGTGTATTATGATAAATATACCGCGATCATAGCTCGTACCGATTTCGGGGTTACTATTGGCTCGTATGTCATCGCTTTGATTATAGTTTGTGACATCGTTATGTTGTTATGCGAAAAAAATTTTTGTCATGGGGAACATACATACACTAGCTTTTGCCCGCTTGCTTGAAATTTTAAGGCCGTTAAGTGGCGTTTTTCCATACAAACTTTCATCCCCTATTTAACTTCTTTAGGGGTTGAATTTCGAAAAATCCTTCCTTATTCTTTGTCTACATTATAAAGGAAACCTCTGTGCAAAATTTCAGCTTTCTAGGTCCAAGGGTTTGGGCTGGGCGTTGATGAGTCAGTCAGTCAGTGAGGACTTTTCTTTTTATTTATATGACGGAACAACGATTCCTGAAAGCTTTTTAAAAAGCGTGACGTCAGCAGCGCTGACGTCACTTTCATCATTAACCTGATGGTCACTCATGATGGAACAAATAATACTTCAACTGTAACGACAAATAATTCACAATTTATTCCTCAAACGGGCAGCGTAACAGTATTTCCTTTTTAGGTCCGTACACCTCGACGGCTGGAGCAAGAATGACCCGAGGCCGGCCGTCGAGCCGTATTTATAGCAAAATATTCCCAACAATATAAAAATAAAACTTACTATAAAAATTAATCAAATCAAAATTAACAAACAATTAATTCAATTATGTTTTTAGATTATTATTAAATCATTAAAACTTAAATAACAATCAATGTTGACGTCACAACGCTTTCTTGCGCCGATACGGCCATTCTGACAGGCGGTGCGCGCTCTGCACCAGCCTGGTCTCGAAGTCTTGATTATCTGAAACAATGAAATAGTTTTTGTTTTGAGCTTGGTATCTGTTAACAACTCCCGCGAGTTGTAAACTATTTTGGGCTTAATGAGTATAGGTATCAAACCACATCTTCATGTGGTGCCCTTGCATAATCAGGTAAATACTTGTAGAAGATATAAGGTTCTCGGAGATTCTCGTAGGTTCTCGTAGATTTCTCGTAGATTCTCGTAGGTTCTCGTAGATTCTCGTAGGTTCTCGCAGGTTCTCAAAGATATTGGAAAGTATTGATGCTCAGATACACAGATACATAAACAATGTAAAAGGGTAGTAATAGAGCTCTACTTAGTAATGAAGTTGATACTCACTTGTTTATTAGTCTGTGTCTTGATCACTTGACACATGTGTTGGTGGTTGCTCAGGTAGCCCAGCACGTGAGGTAGATGGCATGGGCTCGTCTGCAACGGTGTTTTCAGGAGCTGGTGGATTGTCCTCTTCCGCCGATACGGTTTCTTGATCGTCAGGTTGAGGGGCACGACGGAGCTGGTCATGGGCAACTTTTCGTGGTCGTCCTCTACCAACAACTCGCTTAACTAGATAGCGGTCATTCTCCAAGATTCTGGAAATCTCAAAAGGCTCACTAAATTTAAGGTCCAAAGAGGTTTGGTTCCGTGGGTTATTTTTAATGAGCACGTAATCTCCTTTTTGAAAGGGACGAACTTTCGCTTTACGTTGGTTGAAGCGCTGTCGGTCTTTCTCAGCTGTTTGGGACATATTTTGTTGTACATGTCTGGTAAGCGCTTCAATATCGACTGTTTGTTCATCAATATTGATCAGGTTCAGCAGTTCAGGTGGAGCACAGTGTCTTCGTTGAGTGATAAGCGTGAGCGGAGCAACACCAGTAACTCTATGAGCAGTGCAGTTCATTGCCAGCTGAAGTTCTTCAAGTGTTGTTTGCCAAAGATCAGTGTCATAATTTTTTATCATTACTAATGCATTTTTGAGTGTGGCCATTACACGTTCGACTTGTCCATTTGCTCGGCTGACTCCTGGTGCAATAGCATGAATGTTTATTCCAAATCGTTCACAGTAACCTGTGAAATCACCCAAGAATTCTCTTCCTCCATCGACGATGATTTGTACAGGAGCGCCAAATAGATGTACAGCCCTTTTTAAAGCAGCTAGTGTGCTATGCTGACTTTTGTCGGTAGCATAATAAAATAACACGTACTTCGTGAAGGCATCTATTGTTACTATGACGTATTGTTGATTATTCTGGCTTCCCAATTTACCAGTAATGTCCATGTGTATCACTTGGAAGGCGGCCGTTGGTTTTTGGATTGGGTGTAGTTGGACTTGTACAGCCCCCGATGTTCCTTTAGATGTTCTGCATATTATGCAGTTATCGACAAACCTACGGACAGTTGTGCTTATTTTGTCGAACCAATAGGTTTCTTTAATCTTTTGCAGCGTCTTTTCCCAGCCTGGGTGCTTCAGCGCAGTGTGATAAGAGTTAATAATACTCCACTGAAAAGACTTCGGAACAACAATGCAGAGCTGCTGACCGAAGACTGGATCCAGTACATTCTTCTTTAGCACATCATTTTCTAAGATATAGTCTTCGACCGGGCTATTGTCTGACAGACTGTTCATCACCGCACGAAGTGCTTCATCTCTACGTTGTTCGACCTTAAGCCAGTCTAGATCTTTTGTCATGACGTTGACCACCAGATCACTCGGGTTTCTACTGAAAAAGTCAGCATGTTGAAGGCGCTCACCTTTGCGGTATTCTACCTGGAACTCAAAATTTTGTAGAAATGACCACCAACGGTGAATTCTTGGTAGGAGGTCCTTCTTGTGTTTCGAGGCCTTCAATGCATTGCAGTCTGTTATGACCGTAAACTTGCGTCCGTAAAGATACTGCCGGTAGTGTTTTATTGCGCGTACCACTGCTAAAGTTTCTAGCTCGTATGAGTGGTAGCGGCTCTCCGCATCGGTGGTTCTCATACTCATGAAGGCAACCGCATGTTGGCGCCCATCTATCACTTGAACTAACACTGCACCAAAACCCAGGCTGCTAGCATCGGTGTAAAGCTGTATTGGGGCATTCTCTTGGAACAGAGTGAGCGCTGGAGCTGATGACAAGTATTGTATTACTTGAGACCGCGCCTGTTCATGTCGTTCATTCCACTCCCATTTGGCTCCTTGCTTGGTTAGTTCGTACAGTGGTACCATGATACGGGAGAAGTCTGGAATATATTTTCTGAAATACCCCGCCAGACCATTGAATTGTCTCACCTGTTTGGCTGTTTTTGGTACCGGTGCTTTCACGAGGGCTTCAACTTTCTTCGGGCTGGGTTGAACTTGTCCATCTGAGACTACGTTTCCTAGATATTCGATTGATCGCTTGAAGAAGCTGCATTTGTCCGCATTAATCGAGAATCCTGCAACTTGCAGTGCCACAAGAATGTGCTCTAAGTTTGACAGTCCTTCAGCGAATTCAGCACATTTACTCAAAACATCATCAACGTACACTTGTGCAACAGTTCCCAAAAGCGCACTTAGAGCTCTGTTGATACAACGCTGGTAAACTGAAACAGCATTGCACAAACCAAAAGGCATGGTGAGAAATTCGTACAGGCGTATCAGGCGTGACGAATGCAGTTTTCTCAATTGAAGTTTCAGCAATGGGGATCTGATGAAATCCTGCTGCCATGTCCAGACTTGTGAAGAATTTACCATTGGCCAGTTGATCAATCTGATCAGAGATCAGCGGGAGTGGGTAATGATCACGCAAAGTGTTGGTATTCAGCTCCCTGAAGTCAACACAGAGGCGATCATCACCGTTCTTCTTTTTAACCAGGATGATGGGACTTGAATACGGTGACTTACTCTCACGGATGATATTGTGTTCCAATAAATCCTTGATAATGGTGCGTACTTTTTCGCGTTCTACTGGACTGAGTCGATATGGTCTTCGTTCCACATATTTATCAGGATCTTTCAAACGGATTTCCAATTGACCGGTATTGACTCGAGTTTTCGGGTACCCACGGATAAACAAATGCTCATATTTGTTAAGTAGAGTACGCAATTGTCCAATTTCATGATCTTCAGTAAGGTCACAATCTAAAGTCTCAAAGATTGGATTATTTGCACTTACTTGATTTATAGATTGTTGATGGATCAGCCTTGTTCCACTTGACGCGATCACCATGCTTAAGTTGGTGTCATGGATTAAGTTCATACCAACCAAGATGTCAGTAGACATTTCATAATCCGGTAAAACGAAGAACTGCAACTCGACACTGATGCTATCGATGATACATATAGTTGTCAGTTTTGTCAACGACAGTACAGGAAAGCGCCCAATTCCTCTCAGGCAGTTGACTGTTTGACTCCGTTGTCCAGGTAAGGATGCAGCGATTGATTCTCGCATGATTGAGCACTCTGCACCGCTATCGAACACTGCTTGTATGGTTTTTGTACCAATTTGAACGGTAATCGGGGCTTGTTTTGCTCCCGCGACGCAGTGCACGTTTGATGTCAGCGAACGATCTCGCTTAAAGCACGTTTCATATGTGTGACCTGGCTTCTTGCAGTATGTGCAGGTAGTAGTAACAGTTGGCTTGGACTCCTTGTTATCTTGACTTTGCTTGAAATCTGGAGGCTTGAATCTGCATTCTTCAGTTGTGTGGTTTGTTTTCTTGCAGATGCGACAGCTGGATGTGGATGGTATGTTGTCCGAAATGCGACGACGTTTGTTAGGTACCATCGAGTAAGAATTTGACTGAGGACGTTTCTTTCGAATCGATGATGCAATCGAAATGAGTTCAGGAACTGTTTTTGCTCTCGCGTTCAATAGCTCAATCCGCAAACGCTCATCATTTATGCAGCCTATCACTGCTTCAACGGCATCTTCATTGCCTAGTTTGTCCTTAGTAACTCTCCTCCATAAGACCCAAGCGCGTGATAGAAATTCGGCGATATCCTTGGACGAGTCATAATTATGCTCTCTGAAACGAACAATATCACGGGAATACCTGTTCTCTGGTTCAAACGTCGTGATGAGGTTATTGCGTAGCTCCTCCCATGAAGACGTGGTAACCATCCAGTCGTCAACCCACATTTTGGCTCTTCCTTTCAATAGGCTGCCCACCTTCATGCGGACATCGAAATCCTTGAGTTTGTATGTCTCAACCGCTTTATCTATATGCTGACACCATTCCCGTACTCCCACATTGGTATCAGGGTCAAATGAAGGCAGATAGACATCTTTGATACGTACTTTTGTGTCTGTATGTGGGCTGCACAAACGTTCAGACATTTTTTGCATCATCTCCATCATTTGCATGACGAGATGAGGAGGTATACCACCCATTGGTAAGTTTGGCATACCACTGTTCATCATATCTTGCTGCGGGACCAACGACGACAACTGCATAGGTTGTTGCATAGTTCCAACGTCAATTTGTGGTACAGGCAACGACACCTCTGCTGCAGTGGCTGCAATGTTTTGTACTGTATCAGGTGGAAAACGAGCTGATGAGGAGGTGGTTTGAATCGGCAGCGTCTCAGGTTCCTGGCATCCCACTTCTGATGACGGAACAACGATTCCTGAAAGCTTTTTAAAAAGCGTGACGTCAGCAGCGCTGACGTCACTTTCATCATTAACCTGATGGTCACTCATGATGGAACAAATAATACTTCAACTGTAACGACAAATAATTCACAATTTATTCCTCAAACGGGCAGCGTAACAGTATTTCCTTTTTAGGTCCGTACACCTCGACGGCTGGAGCAAGAATGACCCGAGGCCTTTTTTTTTTTTTTTTTTTTTTTTCTATTGGACTGCTGTAGGTCGTCCTAGGGGACGGTTTCTACGTAACCGGGCAGTTATTGGCGAGACCTGAAGGGTCTCCAGCCAATGGGGGGGAAGTAAAATACTTAACCTAAGCTAACTACTTGTACTACACTAACATCATGACTACCTGCAACAACAGCACTAAGGGCGACCCCTAGTGGGACTCGGACCTCGGCTTAGGGCGTTGCTGGCGTGGACATAGGGGGGGGAGACAGCTTGATGAGGGCTGAATTATCGGTGTGACTGCGGAGTCTGAAGAGACGACCGGCTCTACGACGGGAGAGCTCGGTGGATCGTGACCGGCGGCGGTGGGACGTCGCGACGGGCCTCGTCGGCGAGGACGGTATGCCGGACGGCGGCGGACGTTGTGTAGTGTGCTGGTCGATTTACTCGCCTCCTGGAGGAGGGTTTTGACCCGAGGCCGGCCGTCGAGCCGTATTTATAGCAAAATATTCCCAACAATATAAAAATAAAACTTACTATAAAAATTAATCAAATCAAAATTAACAAACAATTAATTCAATTATGTTTTTAGATTATTATTAAATCATTAAAACTTAAATAACAATCAATGTTGACGTCACAACGCTTTCTTGCGCCGATATATATACAGTGGTGGACATATAATTAGAAACACCAAATGTGACTTTTATTTTTAGTACAAATTAACTTGATAATTAATGTTTTACGTATCATAGAGGGCTTATACCTATTTATCTATAATGTATCCACATCATGAAGTATTAGTATGTTAGTTTTGGAAATATCATACAACCGATTATGTAAAAACTGGTATACTTTATAAAATAAAATGAAGCAGCACAACGTACTAAGGTGGACAACTAATTAGAAACAGACAAAAAAACATTAACATAAATATGAACAAAGGTAACGAAACAATAAATAATGAAGTTAAATGGTACAAACGTTTTACAATAAACAATTAATGTTTGGTTGGGAAGCCTCTGCTGTCGATTACAGCTCTACAACGACGTGGCATTGATTCTATCAATGTTTCATACATTTCCAGGGATTTTTTCTCCAAGCTTCTACAAATGCGTCTTAAAGATGTTGTAGTATGATACTAGTAGTAGTACGATATTAGTGATATGTTTATTGGACAATGTTTTCTTTACAATGTACCACAAACTTAGATTTGATTCAAATCTGGACTATTTGCAGACCTCTCTAACACCAATACCAATTAGTCTCTTAGAAATGCTTTAACTTTGTTTCTTTGGTTTGGATTATTGTAGTGTCGGTATTAGAGTGGTCTGCAAATAGTCCAGATTTGAATCAAATCTAAGTTTGTGGTACATTGTAAAGAAAACATTGTCCAATAAACATATCACTAATATCGTACTACTACTAGTATCATAGTACAACGACTTTAAGACGCATTTGTAGAAGCTTGGAGAAAAATTCCTTGGAAACGTATGAAACATTGATAGAATCAATGCCACGTCGTTGTAGAGCTGTAATCGACAGCAGAGGCTTCCCAACCAAACATTAATTGTTTATTATGAAACGTTTGTACCATTTAATTTAATTATTTATTGTTTCGTTACCTTTGTTCATATTTATGTTAACGTTTTTTTTTCTGTTTCTAATTAGTTGTCCACCTTAGTACGTTGTGCTGCTTCATTTTATTTTATAAAGTATACCAGTTTTTACATAATCGGTTGTATGATATTTCCAAAACTAACATACTAATACTTCATGATGTGGATACATTATAGATAAATAGGTATAAGCCCTCTATGATACGTAAAACATTAATTATCAAGTTAATTTGTACTAAAAATAAAAGTCACACTTGGTGTTTCTAATTATATGTCCACCACTGTATATACAAGGTTAGTCGGAAAGGGGGTACTAATCCGCAGACCACTTAAAGGATCACTGATAACGGTTTAAAAGCAAGTGTTAAAATTTCAAAATTCGATAATTTTTATTTCCATGCAAAATCATTTTTATTTTAGTTTTTTCAAAAATTCTCCGTCCCTACTTCAGTTACGAATTCAGAAAATGGAGCTTCTAATTCGTGACCCCAAATATGACCTAAAATGTAAACACAGCTGATCATAACTGAGGATAGATAGGTTTTAGCATATTTTTTTTGTAATTATTGAACAGCTATTTCTCTTAAACTATTGACTTTTGGGGAAAGTTGTAGAACAAAAGTTACTCATTATTATGGGTACTTTAACACCCTTTCGGATTAGTACCCCCTTTCTGACTAACCTTGTATACATATACAGGGTGGTAATTTGAGATGGGGCATGAAGGGCAACTACCTTAACCATTGTAGCTACAAGAAAATGTTCGTAGAAAACCACCCCTAACTTTTGAGATAATTTCAATCTGCGTTCACAGATTTTGAAAAAAAAGTACAGTCAGCAAAAAAAATGGTCAGTTCTCACAAAACTTTTTTATGATGCCAATTGATCCTATTTCCCATAAGGATCAAAAGACTCTTCCGGACTAACTGAGGTTGGAGTACTAGAAAAGTCAGAAATCGCAAAAATCTGACGTTCAAAAAGAACTAAGTAATACTAGTCTACTTCGAATAAACGAGTTTTGAGTTTGAATTTGATCCATATTTTTGTTTATCTTTGTCCCACAGTTGCAGAATGCACACATCTGAGTTGAAAGAATGACGTGTTGTAAATATTCTTTCTCACACATTTTTACTTGCAGTATCAATGCAGGGGCGTGCCATGTTATCGTAGTTCATCTCTATTACAGAAAGGTCACTGATGCATCGAAAACTTGATCTTATAAAAGACACAACATAATCGTTCCGGGGTGATTCTATCATTACAGTTATAGCTAATATCGGTATGTCAGGATTGCGAGCAAGGTAAATGTAGTAAATAAAACCAACATAGACTCTCCACCACTGAGAGCACTTGTATTTGGGTTAGTGTTAGTAACATAAACTAGATCACAATATATTACTTTACACAATTATTACAAGATCATAAAATAAGGACAAGCTAGTCTGATATAAAAGGTCAGACTTCTTCAGCTGTTCAGCACCGAATGCTCCCGCTTCATCGAATTACCACTGTCTTTATAACCTCGGGTGCGTTGATCTATATCGACGACTACCTTCTTTTGTCAACATTGCCCAGTGCTACCCGCTACAGATAACAATCTCATAAAAAATCCAACCACAATTTTCAATTCATTTCCAATGGTACGAGCAACGCCATCCGGAGTGCATTTGACACTACCCAGCTATTGATACGTGTTCCTCCTACCAAATATCCCGTAAGGATACACGACGATGCATTACTTACGCAGCCCGGAGCGACGTTGACAAATGTCGCCGGCATATACCGAGCTCTTTGGGACTTGATTGAGGGTGTTTGTATTTGTATCGAATGAGAGAACGGCTCATTGCTAATTGTCAGCCGAGCGGATCAGTCCGTGGGTGAGTGACTATTCTTCAAAATCAAACCCAAAACTCATTTATTCAAAATAGACTAGAATTAGGCTAAGGGTATGCTGAGAGGCAGGTGACGCAGGTGCACGCAGCGCAGGGCAGCGCAGATTTTGTAATGCATGAACGTACTAAGAGCTGCGTACGCTGCGGCGCAGACGCGTGTGACGCAGATATGCGTCTGTACTGCTCTGCGCTTGTAGTGCCGGCACAGATTTCTGCGTGACACGTGCATGTCAACATGTGTTTTTTACCGCTAATTCGAATTTTATTGCAATGACAGAACATTTAATTGAATTAGTGCGTTGTGAACCTTGTTTGTATGATACTAATCATCCAGATTATTAAAAAAAAGTTTCGTCAACTCGAACACGTCTATTCTTTGTACTAGTTAAAACTCGAATGTGTCTTCGAGCTGCGTCAAGCATGCGGTCGTGGCCTATGTCTGCCTCGCCTGCCCTGCCCTGCAAAATCTGTACTGCGCTGTACTGCGTCACCTGCATCCTAGCATACGCTTAGCCTTAAGAGGCGACGGACTTGGCACCATAATTGTGCCCGAAAAATGGCAATAGGCTCGTCACCTATTACATGGGACTAAATACAAGAAACGAAACATGAGTGCACAAGCTCTTGTAATAGGAGAACTCCTTTATTTAGGCGGTTTACAGACGTTAGTATGTATGTACATGTTACCGTAAAAGCTCGAAGTACGGTAAATGTCGAAAAATAGTCTTGTCTAGACGTACTCGGGGCATTTCCGTACTCGCGGGCAAAGTGCATCAAAATTATAAAGTTATTTTACTGTTAAAAAATCACGTTTGTTGTATGGGAGCCCCCTTAAATATTTATTTTATTCTGTTTTTTAGTATTTTTTGTTATAGCAGCAACAGAAATACATCATCTGTGAAAATTTCAACTGTCTAACTATCACGGTTCATGAGATATAGCCTGGTGACAGACGGACGGACGGACAGCGGAGTCTTAGTAATAGGGTCTCGTTTTACCCTTTGGGTACGGAACTCTAAAAAGCATTTTGAAAATGTCGCAAAATTGTGTAGGTATACTGCATCTATTGATTCGTAATTACAATGTTTAGTAATTACTTTCTAATATAATATTGTTTTATTCCTAAAACCAACATTTTACTGATCGTCATTGGTAAAACTTAGTATGTGCCAAACTCTACTGGAAAAAGCTCGAAAAATCGTATTATTTTAAATCAAACCTTACATTTACCAACTCATGTTGGTGCATCTTAAGATTTACAAGTAAAACCTAAGATTTGCACACATAATGCACTATTACCGTTACTTAAATTATATACCCCAATTATTCCCCTTAACTCTATAACTCTATGAAATCAGTGCAAGCTTCATCAGCCTTGTTATTTATTACAAGCAAGAACTGGCCAAACGTAATTACTAAATTTACTATGCACTACCGCTCAAATTGACGCCTGAATAGTATTAAAATGTTAGATCGGGCACATTAATTAGTCCATAGGGGAGATTAGTCCAAAACCGGGTAAAACCGGGACAAGGCAGTATAGCCTCTTACAGGTTTCAAATTTAGGCGCGCGTTCGCTCGCTGCTTTTGGACACCCTGATCAGTTTGTCAACAAACTCTCAATGGCGTCGGTGCGTGCTCGACAACAATAAATAAGAAAAACGCTTTTAAGGTCAATTGATCTAATATTCTTTAGAAATAACAAGAGTATCTTTATAATCGCGAAGAAGCGATGCATGGGTGTGATGTTTTAAATGTAAGAACTGGGCCCATGAAGGCTGTACGGGTTGGGAACCCGAAGAGCTTGATAAGTTTCATTGCTACCACTGTTAAGGGCCAAAATAGGGTGTAAGATTCGGGTATACCCGGTTTCGGACAAGGGGTGGGGCAAAACCGTAAAAACATAACTTTTATTTAATGATAATTTTTTGTTATTTGGAATTAAAAGTAAAGCGATCTCAAGTGCAAAATATGTGATTTATAAACTAAATTAAATATAGCCTATTATAATTATTGATTTAATTATTTTCATACTTGTGTTTTATTGAATTTTTGCCTACCAGGATTGCAGAATTTGTTCGAATAAGTTACCGCAACCCTGGAACGCAAAGGACACTAGGAGGAACACGGATGGGTTTTAGTCAGCAAAAGTCTGATACTCTCTTCCGCTCTGCCCAGGGAGGAAGAAGTCATTTGAAGATTACGCTTGCCCGGTATTGTAAACGAGGACTGTTTCAATGAACGGTTCGGTTGCAATTGTACATTTCTGTTAGTAAGAATTTTTCCTACTTACTACCTAACATATCATGTGTGCATTGCAACGCATGCTACAGGTACAGCTAGTACTCTATATTTACGAAAGAACAAAACCTCAAGCTACAATACATTGCTATTTTATCTGAAATACGAGTAGAGTTAGGTAAAACTTTCAACAGATAAACTTGAATATTCATTCTAGGAAGCAGAACTATATTGTTGAAATAACAAGTAATTCAAAGTTATGAGGGTGAAATAACATCAGTAGTGGAGCTTCTTGTGCATGAGTTCTTCCGGGGAAGTATAACACCATAATGTACAATTTCCACGAAACGGGCCGCGCCGAAGCGCCCCGGAGCGCATTTCACACTATGCTAAAGGAAGTTCAGGCTTCTATACAATAGCTAAGTTTCATGTTTGCATGGAATTTACACTGCTTGGAACTCGGTTAGATCCGCGCGTATGCCGCGGCAGCCGGTCGGCTCCTCGAGTACGTGGACGGCGGCGCTCGGCTGTCATCGCGTCCGGTCGGCTCCGCTCGGCCACACCGCAGGTAGAAATTGACTGCGATAGCGGATGCGCGAACACGCATGCGCCTGGGTTCCAGCAGATTGTAGCCGTCGGGCGGATGCGGTCGGCTTCGCGCGCATGCTCGAGCATCCGCTGCGATGCTCTGCGCTGCGCTCCTGCGTGGCCCGGTTGGTGGAAATCGTACATAACAGTTAAGTAGGTATACAAGTAACTAATGAGATAAATCCTTTTTGTATCGTGGGGAAATTCATCCAGTCGCAGGGGAACCTAACCTATCCGTGTCGGGGTGCCCCAAATTACAGGTAAAATGTTAATTTGTATAAGTTACCGGCAATTTGTGTAATCTGGTATTCTATACAATGCCTAGGCAATGTATAGAATGCCTAAAACGTTCAGGTAATGTATGAAATATTATTTATTTTATACTTTGCCAAGGCATTCTATACAATACCGAATGTGCAGCCAATGTGTGAAAAAGACGAGAGCGGCGAAGGGGAAGTCGTGCGAGCAGGCAGTAAACTCCACGCGAGGCACAATAAAAACAAATGAAAAACTTAAGCGGATATTTGGAAGGTTGTTTGGGTTTCCAAGGGAGATTCGACTGAGCCCCGCTGTGCGGGGCTCCTATTTCTGTCTGCAGGGTTTAAAGTAACCTAACACGAAGGGGATGACGGGCGCTTCGTTCGCTCGCTTCGCTCGCTCACTCTAGCCCCCGTCATACCCTTCGAACCTAACCTATCCGTGTCGGGGTGCCCCAAATGAGTGACCAAATCTATTTACTTTACACATTGCCGGTGGACCAGCAGGTATTCTATACAATCCCTAGGAAATGTATACATTACTTAGGCAAAGTATGTAATGGACAATAATATTCATAATATTTCATACATTGCCTGGAGGCCCCAGGCATTCTATTGCCATACATTGCCTAGGCATTGTATAGAATACCTGCAATAAACACATTGCCGGTAACATATACATTTCCTAGTACCATTTAGGAATTGCATTCAATGCCTAGGAAATACTGGGTGCAAGGGACGGTGTACCGAAAACTGGAACAGTGAATTCAGCCCATTGTTCTGAATTGAAAATAAGTGTTTTTTTTTCACAGAATATTCAGAATTTAGTGGCAATTGCTAATTAGTCTGTAGTGTAGTGTTTTATCGTATTTCAATAAGTGTTTTGACAGATAAATAAAGTGGGTGTAAAGGACAGGTTACCAAAAATTGACACAGTGAATTTAGTTCATTATTTTGAATTGAAAATCCGTGGAAAATATCAATGAATGTCCCTTACACCTGGTATATATGTACATGTCCTAGGATATGTATGTATCAAAGAACCTTTGACAAATTATTTTACACAATTCTTAAATTGGCTTGGCATTGTAAACAATTCCTAGGAAATAAATACAACTCCTAGGTTTCATGCATTTCCTGTAACATATACACAAGAGAACATAATAAAGAAAGAACTACATGTACTAAACATTTTATTTAAAGAAAATTATTGTTACGAATTCACGTAAACACCAAGCTTGCATGAAAATTATTTTTATAGTTGTTTACACGATTTCAGATGACAACAAAACTTTATGTGTAGATTATACGAGTACTAAAAATGGTTTAGTTTAAACATTTCAATAAAAATATTACTACTGGTACATTTAAAACTGCAACGACTAAACTGCTGAAATCTGCACAGTTAAATATAAAAGCTAGAGCAGTTAAAACTAATGGAATTTGTTTTTTATACATTTTGTTGTGCAAGTCTGATTATTTTTTATGGGCCAGTAGATTTATTTTTTTCACGATTTCAATGCTGATCCCATAGTAAGAGTTAGAAGTTAGTTAAGTTAGATCCCAACTAGAATACGCTGTGGTCATATGGAACCCTTTTTACAACAAATACGTAGACAGTTTAGAAAAAGTCCAACGTAAATTTCTAAGATCAGTGCAGTACCGATGCTACCGGAACTATCCGTCATTTATTTATTTATTTATTTATTTGGGACTAACAAACAGTTACACATTAGATCTTATGAGCTAACTTACAAAACAAATACATGATACAAATGTGCAACTCACACCGTTATCCACAAAATACAAAACAGAATATTTATGTTATGAGCAAAACGAATCAATGTTAAAGGTGAAAACAATTATTTAACATATTTAAAGGCTCTTGATTGATTTAATAAGACAGTTACGAAACTTATTAGCCGGCATTGCAAATATGTCTAATTCTGTAAATAACTTATTATAATTATTACTAATACGACGCAGAGGTGCGCGGACTCCAGCGTTGGTCCGACAGGAGGAGACCGCAAAAAGTGGGCGTGCGCGCACCTCGCGTCTTATGACAGTTCTAGGAACAATGTAGTGTACTCTATTAGTTATGTCTGAGCAGTCGTATCTGTGATTACACATATCATAAAGAAACATGGTTTCCAAGTACAATCTTCTGGACCGCAGACTCATCACATAATATCGTCACTCGTCATATAATGATTTACTTAAAAACTATAATGTGATGAGTCTGCGGACCAGAAGATTGTACTTGGAAACCATGTTTATGTATGATATGTGTAATCACAGATACGACTGCTCAGACATAACTAATAGAGTACACTACATTGTTCCTAGAACTGTCATGAGACGCGAGGTGCGCGCACGCCCACTTTTTGCGGTCTCCTCCTGTCGGACCAACGCTGGAGTCCGCGCACCTCTGCGTCGTATTAGTAATAATTATAATAAGTTATTTACAGAATTAGACATATTTGCAATGCCGGCTAATAAGTTTCGTAACTGCCTTATTAAATCAATTAAGAGCCTTTAAATATGTTAAATAATTGTTTTCTCCTTTAACTTTGATTCGTTTTGCTCATAACATAAATATTCTGTTTTGTATTTTGTGGATAACGGTGTGAGTTGCACATTTGTATCATGTATTTGTTTTGTAAGTTAGCTCATAAGATCTAATGTGTAATTGTTTGTTAGTCCCAAATAAATAAAAATAAAATAAAAATAGTAAAAACAGGGACTGAATTACCGAAAAAACGGTATTCTTTTTAACGATATAACGCCATACCTTTTTAGAAGGGTGTACCGAAAATCCTAAGAAATCAGTATCACAAAATTTTGACACCGAAATGAAAAGATACCAAATAGTAATGATTAATCAAAATATATTGATTAAATAACGGTATCGATATTTATGTGTTCCGTGTGGTGCCGGATGTAAAGAATAGCACTACCCCATCTCTTCCCGTGGGTGTCGTAAAAGGCGAATAAAGGATTCACTAGAGGATGGGCAGCAGCGTTCTCTGAGTACTTTAACAACCATACTGCGATCGCCAACCCGCCTGCCAAGCGTGGCGATTACGGCCAATTTTCCCCTTCTTTTGAGGGAGGCCTATGTCCAGCAGTGGACGTCTTTAGGCTGAATGATGATGATGATGATTTCTAAGTAATTTTATCGTCCCGGGTTAACTGACGGCCCGGAGTGATATCGCGCTAGTTGTGTCGCCGTGCTTACAGTAATTTATGCGTGGCATCGATATGACCTCTAACATTTATTTTTGGACAAGAAAAAATCCTTTTTTACTGAAACCTTATTAGTTGGTAGAAATACGAATAAACAACAACAAAGAAAGAAAAAAAACTTCAGTCTAAGAGCCCAAATACACGTCCGATACATGCCTCCGACAGTCGGTTCCGATAGTCTGATCAGACTATCTGAAGGCCTCCGCGTCATACATTTGTTTGAACATGAATTACACGTACGATCAGACTATCGGATCGGATGTCAGAATCATAAGCATCGTCCGGGCGTCGTCGTTGTCCAGAAAAAATCTGACACGAGAATCGTACGTGTATTTCATGAATCCGATCAGATAGTCGGATCCGGCTCCCGGAAGCAACTATCGGACATGTATTTTGACACTAAATCCCGTGCGTGGTTAGTCTCTATACCATTAATAGATCATGTGGTTTGAAGGTATTACACGAATTCGATTACACCCTATATAGATAATTATGTTGAAGCTTATTTAGCTTACACCCTCGTAGTAATTCCCATAGAAATCCAAGACCTCACTTTGCTCATTTTATTCTAAAAACAACTCCATAATTTAATATTTTAATGAGTTAATTTTCATTGATCTTCCAGTTTCCAGTGCACAGTAAAGTCTAGATAAGTATCAACAATTTAATTGACCCATTCGTTAAGTGTAGAATCTTTGGCCGAATTCTGAGATGGTTCAAAATTCTATAATTGCGTATTTTCATGATTAATTTACAGAGATGCAGTTTGTTATCCGAAATAGCGAGAGGGTAATGGGGTAAATACTGTATTAATTAAGTACGTGTAGATTGCAGAGCGCTTGTAATATTTTGGATTCCTATATCTTACCAAGGGTTAAACCAGGGACTGAAAGCGTTTACGGTTAGAGGTTAAGATACCTCAAAAATATATCGGTACCGATTTAAAATAAAGGTGGAGCTATAACGATACCTTTATAAATAAAGGTTGGACTATGCCGTAATTTAACCTATAAACGATTTCAGTACCGAAAAACATGCGGGGCGGCGCGGGTGCGCGGAGTCGATGCGGGGGGGAGAGTCGAAGACGTCAGAACTTGTGTATTTTGCTTCTTTCGAAATATACCGGTATGCATATCCAACCGCAAAATTCCGCTATTGAAAAAAAAACGATACCATTTCGGTAACCCTTATTTAACGGTTTGACGTCATACTGAAATTTAAAGGTACCTTAATTTTTGGGTAATGCCGTCCCTGGGTTATACAGCATAAATGGTTATTTAGTCGCTTTAATCCAAAAACTATGAACTCTGCACATCATTCTGTACAAGTTTTACGATGGCACAAACTCTAAATTCGTCAAAAAAAAAACAGCTATTGCACATTCAAAATGTATGGAACGGCTGATTATTTTTCACGAATTCTAAGTCTACGTTTACGTTACGTTTTTAATAATATTATGTTATCGTTCTGCCTAGCCTTTTCCCAACATGTTGGTGTCAGTTTCCAGTCTAATAGGGGATCTACACGGGTCAATTTTTGCCGCACAGCGAAAATCGACCGTCTAAATGACTAGGCCGCAAGTGACTAAAATCGCAAGCCCCAAAGTTGAGTGCTATCCGACTTTTGCCGTGCGGTGACAACCCGCATGCGGCGGGTGACTAAAATCGACCGTGTAAATGACAATTCGACTAGGCTGCAAGTGACTAAAACCGCAAGCCCCAAAGTTGGGTGCCATCCGACTTTTGCCATGCGGCGGGTGACTTAAATCAACTGTATAAATGGCAATTCGACTAGGCCGCAAATGACTACAATTGCAAGCCTTTGGGGCTTGCAATTGTAGTCATTTGCGGCCTAGTCATCAGTTGGGTGCCATCCAACTTTTGCCGTGCGACGACAAGCCGCATGCGGCGGGTGACTAAAATCGACCGTGTAAATGGTCAGTTGCAGGCGATCGCCCGCCGCATGAGGTGTATTTTGCGCTGTGTTGTTCCGCTAGAAATGAACAAGTCGCCTGCGATGTCTGTCAACCGGTGTAAATGGGGTGGCGATTAGATTTTTACAAGCGATGTGTCTGGTGACTTGCCGCACGCCTAAAATCGACACGTGTAAATATCCTATAACCAGAAGCGACTGTATTTTATACGGAGCGTCTACCGTCATCAGATATCCTAAGGTTAGACCGCTTGTCACACTTTCGGACTTCTGACTACCGGTAACAACTGTCATAGTTATCGTAGGAGACCTGGGACCGACGGCCTGACATGCTCTCCCAGACACGGAGAGGACTCTAAGTGTAAAGAATGGTCACCCATCCACTGACTGACCGCAGCAACCGCCGCTTAACCTTACAAATCGTATGATCCTCGATGTTGTTAATTAGCTCCTCGTTAAAAATTCATATCATACTTAATTAAAAGGCTTTAATTGACAGCAAATCGAAGTTTATCACTGATTTGTAATTACGAGACAAACACCGTCACCTGCTTTTCAACCCGTCCACAGTAATTGAGGGGACAGGATCATTGAATGGAAGCCCGATAATAGGCTGCACGATAATAGGCTCTCAGGTAGTAAACGCAGTATTAATCGATGTTAAAGCATCGGCGCGGCGTAAATGAGTTGAAATGACTGACTTTCATCGCGATAAGTTGGTTTAAATATTATTATACAATAAGTAGGTATACATATACAATGTGTCCGGTCATGGACTAGCGATATTCTAGGTACTTAAATAACAATTATTCTAGTACACAAATACACTACACACTAGGGTCCAATTCACTTCCACTTTTTTGTTGAGATATTCTGTACGTGTGTACAAAAAAAGTCATATCTCTCAAAGTTTTGGTTTTACTTAGATAAAAGTAGGCTTATTCGGAGAGCAACAATATTGTCTATCGTTTACATTACGATACAATGCGTTCACATTTTCATAACTTTAAGATAGAGAATATCTCAACAAAATAGCAAAATGGCTGCCAAATAGCAGGGATATGGATTGATCCCTAGTGTGTAGTGTATTTGTGTACTAGAATAGTTGCTATATAAGTACCTATAATATCGCTAGCCCATAACCAGACACATTGTAGATTTTCGATTTCAAATATCTCAAAATTCTCGGGTCAGATTTTGATGACGTCATAACAGACAGTGATCACAAATGTAACGGAGATGTCTTTTTTTTTTCTTATTCCTTTTTCACCCTGGTTGCGCCTGATGATAAGCGCAGACAGGGTCCAACATGGAGCATACAAATCCAAGAAACAGAGATATAAAGGAATTCCCCTATACCCCTCTGGCTCTTACATACACACGACGGAACTCAGTAAACTGCTTGGCCGCGGGCTTTAATGTGAGGGTGATAGCGAGCTAGGCGGAACGAATAGATCCTGCCATCAAGCGTGCTGGGTTTTAAGGTGCTTCCCCCAGAAAAAGTGGCGCCACTTCAGAAAATAAACATAATTTCTGTCAACACACAACATATTGAAATTTCGTACGTACAACATTTTAGTCAAGTGTTGTAGTTTTCGAACACCAAATATCAATACTAGAGCTCCTGGATTCGAAGTTTTAGTGATAGGTACCAAAAACGGCCGTTTTTAGCATTAATTACTAAAACTTCTAACCTAGGATGTCAAGTGTTGTTTTTTGGTGTTCTGAAATTTCAATATGTTGTGTATTGACAGAAATTATGCTTTTTTTCTGACGTGGCGCCACTTTCGCTGGGGGAAGCGCCTTAACATCTTACAACACGCGTGGATTCCCAGCGTGCGGTGAGGAAGTTTTATATTCGAGCTCCACTCGAGTTTACCAACTTTGCCGTTGATTAACCGCCGATTAACGCTAAAATTTGCGATCAGATACCAGGTATTCAACTCAGTCTAATGTTGACTGAAAGCCTATTTCAAAATGGTTTGCTCCGGCATGCACTCAACATGCTGACCGCAGAGCTAGCCCTTAGGTGTTAGTGATGTTACTGCTTCTATTACTGTTATAGATCAACTACGATTGAGGTGAATACAGACATTGCGAGGCATGCGCCGCGAACGGCGCATAACGAATGCCTTGCAAGGTGTGTACCTTCATATTCGTGGCGAGACATGTGCTACGCACGTGCGAGGGCGTGCCAACGTATGTCTTCAAACGCTTCAAGATCAAAGCGCCTCAGTGCGAGCATTATATTAGTTGTGGACGTAGTCGCGCATGCACGTTCGAGGTGTGCGCCGCGTACGATATCCACCCATGCCTCGACTGAGAAAATGAAACTGCGCCGGTGCGTAGCACATGCCTCGCCACAAACATGAAGACAGACAAACGAGGCAATTGCATCTCACGCGATGTCTCGACCCGAGCATATGTTGGTATATTTTTTTCGACACGTACGCCTCAAGCAGAGGCATTCGCTGTGCGCCGTTCGCGGTGTATGCCTCGCAAAGTCTGTATCCATCTTAACATGGCATGCCCTTCCAACATCTGTCTTCAATGTGTGTATGCCAACGAGTCACCACGTATAAGTCTTCGCACGTGTGTCATTCATACAAACTTCCAAACGGTACCATACTCTTAATTGGCAACGTCGACGTTGAACGAACGACGCGAATTGTTCAGGTAATATTAGAGGCTATAGATCTAGCGCAGGGATGCACAGACTTATTAGGACTTGGGGCCACTCGAGCGGACTATGAGCTTAAGGCAGGCCACCACAAATAAAAACAATAAAAAAAGTTGAAAGAGATCTTAAAAAATATAAGTATCGTAGTGTGGGATTTTGATAAAATTCAAAAACTTTATTCAGAAGCTAAAGTTGGCCATTATTGATAGAATGCAGTATTTTCATAAAAAAGGCATGAAAGAGTTTAATTCGCTGGTGGGCCGCATGTACATCGACGGAAGGCCGCATGCGTCCCGCGGGTCTAGGTCTGTGCATCCCTGGTCTAGCGCATAACTGAGTCACTGCCTGAGGTAGCTGCGCGGTGCGGGAGGGGGGTGTGGTGGCGCGACGCGAGAGCTCACTGATTCGCCAACTTGTGACAACTGTCACCCTCCCGCACCGCGCACCTACCTCAGGCACTAACTCAGTTATGAGCTAGACCTGTAATTAGGCTGGTCTCTAGCTTAACGGTTGAAGGCTTGCCTCCCATCCAGGAGGGTCTCAGATAAACCCCAGCACGCGCCTCTGAACTTTTGACCTTTCAGTTAAAGTGTTAATTCAGTTAAGATAATTTATAACAACAGCTCTGCAAATTACGTTTTAATTGGAAATTCTACTTAAAGCCTGGCTTAGAGTTCAACCTTGTTTTTTTTTCTATTTATTATAATAAACCACGGGATGATTTTTTTACCGTTTTGAAAAAAAATGGGGTATAATAGGTGAACGGGGTAGAGAAGCCTTTGGAAATTTACCTTTCTGGTAAATCAGTTAGGATTATACATACAGGGTGTAAAAAGACCCATCACATAGCCGAAATCTACGCACTCTGTACATTAAACTAAATTACATTGATCAAAAATAATTGCTGGGAAACGACTTTTATTTTTAGGCATAAAAAAACGCTGTTTTTTGTAGCGCGCAATATAACGCACGTAACCGATTGTGCCTGTGTGTGTTGTGCAGCCGCTACACAGCTGAGCCAAGGCGGTCGTGTGCGTTAGATATTCATTGCGTTTTTGTAACTTCAAATGCGTGTTTTGTAAGGAAAAAATGAAAATTTTGATAATGTTTGTTTGGAAGAAAGTTTAGTATTACCATTTAGAATTCATTTTGGAGAAAACTTTAAAAAAAAATATATTTCGACCTTCAATATGTCCAGAACCAATGATTTCCCAGGTATGGTCTAGAAGAAAAAAATGATCCCAATGGTAGGTAGAATACGTGGTTTTCGTTATCGTTAAGGGTCTTTTACACCCGATATAAAACAACATCTCTGCAAATTAAGTTTAAATTGGATATTCTATATAAAGCAGACAGCTTAGACTTACTTTGTTATTAATTTAATTTTTGTATCAACATAATTTTCGTAGTTAAGCTTTTGGGATTTAATAAAGTATAAAATAAAGTATGCCTAGTGCTTAAATTTATACATGAACAATCCCAACTCGACTAATAAAACTGTTTCCAAACGCAAACGAATCATATCCTTCAGACAGTTATGGTTTACGAAAACTGTCCGTGGACCACGGCTATCCTCTGAACATCACTATGAATATGTATTAAATACATTAAAATATCATCATCTGCCTAGCCTTTTCCCAACTATGTTGGGGTCGGCTTCCAGTCGAACCGGATGCAGCTGAATATCAGTATTTTACATGGAGCGACTGCCTATCAGACCTCCACAACCCAGTAACTGGGTAATACGATACTCTTGGTAAGAGAGGTTGTCAGACTTTCTGGCTTCTGACCAACAGTAACGACTGTCAAAGATCTACAAATGACAGCCGGGACCAACGGCTTTACGTGCTTTCCGAGGCACGGAGGAAACTCGCTATGGTAAATGGTCATCCATCCACAGACCACCATTAATACCACCATTAAATACATTCAAATATATTACGTGTAAGTTGTTTATTTAATAGAAGATAAATATTTAATAGTTTGCACATAACAATTTCAGATGATAATATTTTCTTGTTTCATTCACTTTTCAGTAGTCGGGTTTTAGTTTTTGAACTTAATTTTTATTTAAATTATTTTGTGTCGGGAACTTCGTGGAGTGAGCGCCATCTGTTGTCCGCCACCTAACTAACCATGACGTCAACATCGGACCACCACTGCCCGTTGGAGGGAGGAGACCGGCTCGCTCGGTGCGCCCGGAGGATTGCTTCTTGGACCGTACGACGGAACACTCGTCTAGAGTATTCTGTGTAGATCAGCTGAAGAAGTCTGACCTTTTATATCTGACTAGCTTGTCCTTATTTTATGATCTTGTAATAATTATCTAAAGTATTATATTGTGATCTAGTTCATGTTACTAACACTAACCTAAATACAAGTACTCTCAGTGGTGGAGAGTCTATGTTGGTTTTATTTACTACATTTACCTTGCTCACAATCCTGACATACCAATATTAGCGATAACTGTAATGATAGAATCACTCCATAACGATTAAATTGTAGTGTCGCTAACATTTGGGGTTATAATATACCTATATTTATTTGAAATATGCTAATTAAGCTCTTTCATTTGATACCAAACACGGCTTCATTAATAAACATATTTTTTTTTACTTCACGACTTTATGTATTGTAGAGGGCGCCATATTTAATTTAATGTGACGTCACATAGTCTATAATCAGCGGACAACCAAGAAGCTTCTAACGATACCTCATTTCGACGGGTCCTACGTATACTAGTGCAAGTGCAAAATCCCAATTTTTCAGGAGAGCGGTATAAAGGTTCTAAAGATTTTAAATTTGACGTACTTAAATCAAAAGAAATATTTGAAATTTTCAAATGGTGAGGTATGATCCATTCCAAAATTTCAAATATTTCTATTGATTTATGTCAAAGTTAAAAGCTTTCAAACCTTTAAACCGCTCTCCTGTAAAGTTGGGTTTTTGCACTTATACTAGTATACGTAGGACCCGTCGATTTGTCAAATTATGATAAGCAGTTTGGAAGTTACAAGGGAACAGATGAACATACATACATACCGGTCAAAATCATAATTACCCATTTTCTTTGCTTTGCCGTAGTCGGGTAAAAGTAAAAACTCTTTTTGTTCTTGCGGTTATGGTAAGTGGTCGTATCTAAGTCAACTAACAAGGAAACAATAAAAAAGGAAAAAAATAATTCTTAGTTTTTATTTTATTTGCATTAACCTTTCATTGCCACGCACAAATGAATGAAGGTACGGCAACACAGCTGGCGGGCACGTCTAGCTCGATATCGTTCTTTGCAGTCAGTTAACTTGGGGCTCTAGAATGACTCAGAAATAAAAAATAAACTTTTTATTTTTTGCTGAAATATTTTAAAAATTCATTTAAAAAAAAACTTTTTGTGTTAACCTGTGTCATCAGTAGATTACGCGGTTTGAAGGAATTACACGAATTCGTTTATAGTCCGTATACAAGCTTAGTTTTAGTATATACTTAACCTGAAACTAGTTTGTTCAGAATCACTAGGAGAATCGATTAACATATTTTTTACACCACTTTTTTTTTCATAAATTTCAATTTTGTTTCAGTAGGTTTCTACGCATAACAGTTGATGGGAATAGACACCTTGAGGCTTGAGATGGTCCGCTCGGTCAGTTTTCGTGTATTAGACAACCTCTGCATAGCACATCTCAGGCATTTCACACTGTACTAGGGAACTTAACGCGACATAAACTAACGTGTAACGTTGAGATTTATTAAAAAAACGCATATTCAGGCAGTTCTGATGAAAATCTTGTTGGGGTGCCTCGGTTTTTGTATATACTAAAAATAACGTTGTATAACAATGTGTATATATACATACAATTTACATACTATATCTCGGGTTACTATGACCGTAAATATAATATACTTCCAGGATAACGTCGTAATTAAATAGTTGGCTGCTCTTATTTCGTACAACTACACAATAATCGTTGCTATTTCCTTGTATGTTGGTAGATTGGCTTCACAGTTGCGATTTGTAGTAAAGTAATACAATGGTTACGTATTATAATACCTAAGTTTATTCTAATTGTTTTCAAGATAATTACGGTTGATTCACGTATGTTCGTAACGCATATTGGTCGACTCAACTACTGTTTAACTTACTTAATCTTGATTAAACTAAAATTAATTGCACTAACGAACGATTAATCTAATGATTTTTTAAGATACTGGATATTTCAACTGTTTGAAATACCTGGTATTTTATGGTATTTTTTTTTAAATTTTAAGTTTAGCTTTATAACAAACATTTTTGCTTCGTAAAGTTGTTTGGGTTTCGAAAGCAGTGTTGAGGAGCCCCGCTGAGCGGGGTTCCTATTTCTATCTGCAGGGTTTGAAGTAACCTAGCACGAAGTGGATGACGGAGGCTTCGTTCGCTCGCTTTGCTCGCTCACTTTAGCCCCCGTCATCCCCTTCGAACCTAACCTATCCGTGTCGGGGTGCCTCAAAATCCAGAGTCAATAGTAGGTGAATCGTCCGTTAGTTTAATCAACCTTAGGTGAATTAATTGTAGTTGAAAAAACCGTAGATGAATTCTCCTTTATGGATTTCGTGCATTATTCATTACAAAAATCGGTGAAACGATCCTTAGGTACTTGGTATCTTAGTACTTTAGGTTTTGAGAATAGTTAGAATAAACTTAGATATTATAATACATAACCGATACAACGTAGGTATTCTCTGACGCGATCTACGAAGGTACACACGGCTACAGATCAAGCTGTACATTTCCAGTATAAGCTGATCTCGCATTGTATAGGATTTCCTTACAATGAGAGGTCAGTGTAAACTGGAAATGTGTAGCCTAGCTTGATGTGTAGCCGTGTGTACACTTTTTTTATCTAATATTATAAATATTAATCTTAAGAAAATACCTGTGACTAAACTGTTGAACTGTACTTGATTGATTACTTGTATACAGTTGTAGAACGTTTATTTGAATACGTGATATAATTTAACGTCATGGTGACATCATCTCCTCTTATATAAATCGTAAATGTGCGCCGAATCTTACACTACATATTCTACGAGCGTAACACGATACTTTTTAGGGCAGTCTTGTGGCTACTGAACAGTTACGGCTGTGTATTTAATTTTGCGGATATTTCGGACAATATTGGGATGAAATTGGGAAGTGGAAAACCGGCTCAACATTATTAAAATATTGAGTTCGGTTGCGGTATGAACCAATTTTCCGAAAACAATTAATAAATAATTTTGTAGTTTTTGTTTTACAAAAAAAGGAGGCACACCAAAAAATTTTTTCTTGCTCTCTTCTGGCGGAACATGCAGGTTGTAAGGGAATTTGTGTAATTCGGGGCTCAAAAAACTAAAAAAAACACGTTTTTTTAAAAAAAAAAACTGTCTCTTTCCAGTGTATCATCAACCCGTGTCACCAATCAATCGGAAATCATGGAAAAAAAACATGTTCCCTACATTTATGTTTGCATAACTCGACAAAATGTAGGGAACAGCATATTTTTTTTCGCCATTTCCGGTTTGGTCCCATAATAAAAGTTGTTCAGAGTGATGAGTACAATTTCCAATTTCGGTTTGTCGAGTGTTTAACCTGTATATCGATACAATACAAATTAAGAAAAAAATTACAATGATTAAAAAAAAAATGAGAATTGTTACTATTTGCGGATATACTCGAAACCAATTTTTATTTATTTTTATCTATGACAGATTTTTTCCACAGATTTTTATTTGCGGATATCGGGACAATTCCTCACATCACGGTCACCCTACACCTATTAGCGGACACTTAACGCTTCGGACTACGTAACGAATGTTTAGATTCTGGCAAACAAATTATAGCACTTTTTATTGATTATAAAAAGGCGTTTGACACTTTAGATCATGACATATTATTACAGGCAATGGACGAATGCGGAATACGAGGTCCCACAAAAAACTGGTTTAGAAACTACCTCACTAATAGAAAAATAAGCACAACTATCTCCGGTGTGGCTGGAAAAGAGGCTGTTGTTGATTTGGGTGTGCCTACTGGATCGGTATACGGCCCTGTAGGATATATAATGCATGTGAATAGTGTGTCAAATGTTGTGCGTAAATGTAAGGTGTTCATGTACGCTGATGACATGTGTCTGATATATGCCTCCAGGGACATAGCCGAGGCTCAAAAGTGTATACAGGGAGATTTTGAAAATATTAGCAAATGGGCACATGACAACGGAATTATATTGAATCTTGCAAAAACTAAATGTATGCACATACATTCACCATATAATCAAAGGGCAAAATCCGTAAATAAAGAATATCTCACAGTGATAGGACATACATATGAATGTCTGCATAGAAATAAATGTAAATGTAATTGTACTAAATTGGATTATGTGGATAAGTTTAAATATTTAGGTCTAACAATAGATAAGAACTTTAATTGGAGAGTACATGTAAGTGACGTTTGCAATAGGCTCAGATCAGTGTTAAGTAAGTTTTACCAATTAAAAAATGTATTGAACAAAAAGACGTTAAGAATAGTTTATTTCGCACTTGCCGACTCGCTATTAAGTTATGGACTCCTTGTATACGGGCGAACCTTTATTACGTATTTAAGAGATATTAAAGACATACAAATAAGACTGTTAAAGTTCCTAGTTAGTAAAAATGTTAAAGAGAAATGTAACAAAGAGTATGATAAATTATTTCCCATTTGTAAAATTTTACCAATAGATAAAAAGATTGAGTATTTAATAGGTCTACAATATTATTATAATAATGAATTTAAAGTTAATGTTAAAAATAAGTTCAACACACGGAGGGTCAGAGAGAACAAGCTGGTTCAACCAAAGATATGTAATTACTACGGGAAAAGAACATCTAAGTATCTGGTACCCAAAGTGTTTAATAAAATAGACTTACTAAGAGAAAATATTAAAATTAGTAAAGGATCACTTAAAACAAAATTGAAAAACATAATACAGAATTGTGAAGTGTAGTAAATTAAATTAAACCATGGAAGTAGAAGGTTAGTTATTGTATCCCATTCATGTAATTATTGGTTCATTGTTATGTCAAAGAGCGCCTCTCGCCATCAAACGTAACAGTTTGGCGATTTAGTAATTAAGTAACACCATTGTATTATTATCATAAACAAAATAAATAAAAAAAAAAAAAAGAAATTATCTCGCTAATGAACGACAATAGGGACAACTTTATGGAATCAATTACTGTTTGTGACGTCATGTTAATCTAATGGTCCGGTAACACGTTCCATTTTATTTGCGCAACTAAGGCCTGGTTTTCACAGGCCCAGTTTCTGACCACCCAGTAGTCAGCAACTGTACATTCTGCTGTCTATACAGTACTTTCACTTTCCCGACGTGTTCTCACTATTGGGTCTGCATAGGAGACAGCAGTACACAGCTACTGTGTTACTAGTTCTGGCCTGGTGTTTCTGACCCATCTAGTTGCGTTCGTATGGAGCGAGTGACGACCCAATAGCTGTCATTGTGGAAGTGGGGGAAGATCAGTGGACAGTAGAAACTAAAAGTTTTTAAGTAGCTGACCGACAGCAACTGACCGGTCAGTACTGGCTCAACTTTGTTTTCACGGACCCAGTAGCTGCCAGACAGTAACTGTCATTTACTGTCCCCCAGCTACGGGGCCTGTGAAAACTAGGCTTAAGACGCTAAGACGGAAAAAAATTGCGCAAACGATATTGTATCGCCAATACTGTTTGCGCATGCACGTCGCTGAGTGTAGTGCAGTGGCATGAGGGTGACAAATAGAATAGAGAATTTCGATGTCAATGTTCATGTCACCTTCTTTTTCCGTGTCGGCACGAGCTACGAGTATTTAAGAATAGTTCATGTCGTGGAGAATAGATTAGCCAGTCAGCAAGATTGGTAGCGGGGCTGACTGCCCAGGTTGCGCCGGACGTATTTAAGTATGTATACTATGTATAGTCACTGGTGAATTAGTAATAATTATTTAAATGAAAGATGTTAGACCTGCTTCATCCGATTTATTATATTAGTAAAAACTTGATTCTGTGTTTAACTTATATTATTATAATTAGGTTGTAATCTTACCCCATAATTGCTATATGACCTGTACTAATCATAATACTTTAATTGTTTTTATTTTCATTTCTTATCATTTTGACATTACATTTTATAAAATTGGTATTGACTAAGCATGAAGATTTATTCTAAGCATTGTATTGCACTCTCTTGAATTTGTATGGTTCAACGTAAAACATAGATAGACTCGCTATATTGTACTTGTACCTGAATTTCATTCATTACTGTTACTCTGATTGAGATAATTATGTTATTATGGTTGACATACTTTTATTCTCTCTATTATTTTATTGTATTGTAGTTAATATGATTTCAATCTATTTTATGATTGTTATGTTTACTATTTACATACCCATATGACGGTAAAATATGGAGAACTATTTTTTAAGAAAAAAATCTATGTATCTTTTACCCAAGTTTGCAAAGAAATAAATGATTTGATATGAAAGCTCTTTTCATGCACCCTATGTATTATCACCACATTCATGAATATTTTGCGCTAAATACAACATACCTAGGTCCGCATAATACACAACATACAAAATGGCAGCCTTAGAGCTGGCTCCCAAAAGGCACTGCCAACTACGGGCCCTATATTCTCAACACCACTTTCTCAATTGCGGTGATTATGGCAATCATTATTCCCTCACGACTGTTCCCCGACCGGTGGCGGTTTTTTGGTCCGCGTCAAAGGGTTTGCGAAGCGCGAACGCGAACGCATCCACACTTGCGGTGTGTTCGCAGTTGTGTTCGAGACGCAGTGACAAGCAGATGTAACAAAAAATGAGCATCGAGTGGAGTAACGATCGCGAACTAGTGTTCCTTGAGTGTTATCAAGCAGAACCCGTGCTTTGGCAAGTCCAACATGCTAAAGCACACAGTGTCAGAGCTGCTGCAACAACAGTAACTTCACGCTCATTTCAGTCAAATGCGGGAACGTAAATGCGAAAGGTTGCGAGTGTAGAGGGCTATATTTTTCGCGCCGTATTCAAGCGCGAATCGCGGCCGCGGTTCGCGGGCTAGTGTAGAGCCCGCTTTTGATATTATCGCGAGCGCGTCGCACGCTCCCTTCGCGAGTTCGCCCGCTACTTAACCCGCACCTACGTTTTGTACGTGAACACTTGCATATTATAAATGATGGAATCAGGCGTTACTTTGCGGAAATCCATGACATACAAAAATGCAAATAGAATTATGAAAGCTTTAATTCCGCTGAACAAGATCGCTAGGTTGGATGCAGTATGCAGCACCACCCTCCCGCCCACAAATATATGCACATACAGAAAGAGTGAAAAAATAATGCAACCAAACCAATACACGACATGTGTTTCGCTCCTGCACGGGGCATCCTCAGGATATGTTGACACCTCGACCGCTAGGACGCGAAACTTGCATATTATGCCGTATGTTTGATATTTCGCGACCGCGGCAGCGAGCAAACGTGAACAAGCACTTGTTCTCGAGATTCAAGGTTCTGTCTTTTCCTTTTGAGGTACGGAACCCTAAAAATAGTCTTTCGCGTCAACAATTTTCATTTGCGACTGGATAACCACATTTTTCGCTTTAAAATGTGCGATCTCTGTTATCCCTAAGTAAGTTACTTTCCAAATGAAATATTTACGGCACGCCTGACCGAATTTCAGCTCATAGTGCTGACGATACAGTCCGTTCAGGATGTGAATGGAGCTCATTAGGTAACTGGTTAGAAAAGGACGGGGATATGTTAGATAGAGACAGAATGGTAAGATGGTTTGCTGGATTATAATATTTTGGATTGTGGAGGATTTGGATATTATGGCAGTGTGATGTACCTAATACAATGATATTATATAGGGTGTAAACGAATTTATGTAATTCGTTCAAACCTCGTGATCTGCTGGTGACATAGGCTGACATTGCATGGGATTCCACAAGATTCAACAAAAGGAAAAACATGGTGTTCTTGGCGTCAGTAATTTTAGCGCCACCAGTTAACTGACTGCTCGGAGCAATATTGCGGTGGTCGCGTGCTAGCCAGCTGTGTCGCAGTGTTTTCATTAATAATTTAATATACGTGACACCGAAATCGTTTTTTAAAATTTAATCCTTCTCTTTTTATTTTTTTTTTTTTTCTTTTTCTTTCTTATCTATTGTGGAGCTCTTGTAGTTAGAGTAATTTAAATAAATAAATAATTATTATTTAGATACGATCACTTACCCCGATCACACGAAAAAAGAGTTTTTTTTAATTATTAATTAACTAAACTACGTGCGGGTATAATATGGGTCTAGAAAAGTACTATATTGTATGGTTTTCAGAAATTACACAGATTCGTGCACACCTTGTATACAAAAAGAAGTAGAAACGTCATTGACGCGCGAATCTGTTACACCCTGTATACCAAAACAAGTAGATACGTCGAAAAAAAGCGCGAAAAGTGACAATACAAAAATACACCAGTTCGTGTATGTTGCGGATAGCTATCTCTCTCACTCTCGTAGTCCTTCCGTATCGTCGTCTCACTCATTAGATATACTATAGCATGAATTAAAATACTCTAACATAAAATAAATATTATCTGTGGCTAATTCTAGTTTTAAATTGCTAATTAATCTACCTTGGAATTCTGCCCAATCCCTGAAGTAACTGCACAAGCATATTTTAAACTGACCAACTCCACGTAGAAATGGTATAATAATTCAGATATCAAGATGACCGAGCCAAGTTCCAGAGTATTTCTGGAAAACTTCACGATATCTTGATTTCTAGATAAATAATAATGCTTGTGAGTTGGGAAGTTCAGTAATTAAGTGGGTTAATTAGAAGCTGATGACCTACTAAGATATTTGAGGTTTTTGGCAAAGTTTGCACTTTTAAAATCTGGCCAGATGCAGCTTTACATTTGAGGGTAGATAGTAGAATCTCACTTTACTTTGCGGAATATGCAATCACAATAGTTTTAATTCCGCCGAGAGGAGCTCGTGGCTAAATAATTACAGCCGCATAGACCGATCTTCCGGGTTAAGCCACGCTTGCCGAGGTTGGTCTGTGGATGGGTGACCATTTACCATAGCGAGTTTCCTCCGTGCCTCGGAAAGCACGTAAAGCCGTTGGTCCCGGCTGTCATTTGTAGATCTTTGACAGTCGTTACTGTTGGTCAGAAGCCAGAAAGTCTGACAACCAGTCTTACCAAGAGTATCGTATTACCCAGTTACTGGGTTGTGGAGGTCTGATAGGCAGTCGCTCCATGTAAAATACTGATATTCAGCTGCATCCGGTTCGACTGGAAGCCGACCCCAACATAGTTGGGAAAAGGCTAGGCAGATGATGAATAGTTTTAATTCCGCCAAATTAGTAGATCAAGCTTTGACGTAATATGCAGCATCGCCCTCCCGCCCGCAAATATATTCAACATGCAGGTGTGATTAAAATCCAACATGCAACCCAAACCGATGCGACCGAACGCTTGAGCGTCCAAGCTTTTTTTTCTTTTCGTCTGCTGTAGATGGTCCTAGGGGACCATTTCTAGGGGTCCTAGGAGACCTGAATGGTCTCCAGCCAAAGCGTCCAAGCGTTCGAAGAGTCAATATATCCTGAGAATGCTCCGTGGACGGGCAAAACACGTGGCTTATTGGTTTGGATTGCATGTTGGATTTTAAACACACCTTTTGCATGTGCATCATTTGCGAGCGGGATGGCGGAGCTGCATACTGTATCTAAGTTAGCAATCTAGTTGTTCAGTAGTGCTTGGCAATGGGACAGTACGGTTATGCCGGACTCTTACCAGTTAAAAACCGACGGTGTTCCTACTGGCCTTTGGTCAGGGTCTAAGGACTGGCGGCTGCAAGCATCGCAACCCCGGCTGGTTTCAGTTCAGCAGCCCCTGGCGGACCTCTCCTTCAGTAGGGCTTTGCCCCACGTCCTCTTGAGATAAGCGCGCGGAATACGGCTCGCTACCTTCTATGTGCTGTTAGTGGGCAGGCGATGTGTCCCCTAACCCGCCGCCCCCAAGCCGAGGGACAGTAATGGACTTATGATGCTCTCGTTAACTGTGATTGAACTTGAGGAACTTGGATGTCCTGCGCATCGCACTTGAACCACTTGTGTTCTACCTAGCCTTTTCCAACTATGTTAGAGTCAGCTTCTAGTCTAACCAGATGCAGCTGAATACCAGTATTTTACACGGAGCGGCTGCCATCAGACTTCCGCAACCCAGTTACTGGACACTACGGATATCCTAAGGTTAGACCGGTTATACTGCACTATTTTCCAGTCAAAACACTAACTTACTCAAGAGTTAGTAATAAAACTGAGCAAGATTAAAAGCAACGCCAAGTTCTACCATTAACTTGTTAATTAATCTGAAATATGTTTCCAATTAGCGAGAACTTTTATAAATAAATCTTAACCGGCTAAAGTTTTGATAGGAGCTGACTTGGTGAATTATTTACATGCAGTTTTAGATAGATGTAGTGTTAATAAGGTTAGCTAGTGGTTACAAGGATCTATACTTCATTTATATGCATAGCTGTGTCTGGCGACTTCGTCCGCATGGAAGTCGGAAAAGACAATGTGTCGCAATAACTAAACAATGTATCCATCCAAAATTTTAATGCTGAGCACTTGTCGGCGTATCAATCTTCATGTTTCTCTATCCAGAGCCAATTCCTTCACTTCTCTGTATGTTACCACTTCTGTCATTTTCAACTGACTTCAAAAAGAAGGAGGTTCTCAATTCGGTCGTATTTTTTTATGTTTATTTCCTCAGATCTCCGTCATTTATGAACCGATTCGAGAAATTCTTATTTTGTTTGAGAGGGTATACTTTCCGGTTGTTCCCATATCAATTGTACTGAAAAAGAACCAGCGCTTTTTGAAAAAATCAACAAAATCTAAAATAATATACACAAATCGTATATAGACGACGTTCTAGTTATAAGTAGTAGTCAGAGAATTTGTACATAATTGTAATTTGTGGCACTAACAAGTATTAAATAAAATGTCTTTAAAAAAAGTAAATACCGAGTTAAAAAAAAAACTAAACGGAGTAAAATAATTATCATATAATAAAATTATCAGTTTCAGAAGTCGGTGTCATTCCACGCTGAAACAAATTGAATGCACCGACTTATGAAACTGATCATTTTATTACATGATAATTATTTTACTTCGTTTAGTTTTTTTTTTGAAGTCGGTTTTTACTTTTTTTAAAGTTTATTTTTTAACGTTATTTTTCTTCAATTGGTCTGTGTACTTTCTTCTTGGTCTACCTGTTATTCTCTTTGCTTGTATTTTGCCTTCTAGGATGTTGATAAATGTTGGTAAACAATGTATTCCACTTTTAAATCTAATCACATTTATTTCCGATAAGGTTACTGCTCATCAATCACACTCAATAGCGTGATATTTTTTATTCTATAACCTAACCCGCTAATCATCATCAAATTTCAACTGGATCTGTCGAGTAGCATAGTCGTGAAGCTCAAACATACAAACAGACAAACATTCATGTTTTTCGTCGGGGGTTAAAAATATAGTCCCAAATAAAGTCTATATAGTGATGAATGTTTTATATTGAAGGATTTGCAATAGGCCGACGAACTATTTTAAAACAGGTTTACATTTTAGAGTTTCAAGGATACTTATAGAACGAATTCTCTCTATTCAGAGATTCTGAGTTTGCCATTCAGCACTATAATTTTAAACACCATTATATAACTGTTATATAACGGCTTCCCACTTTAGTTATTATCCTTTTAAAGCGTAAATCTCGTTAGAATCCGTCATGGACGCGTCAAGGAGAAGTACAGTTGGCGACAAAAGTGTTCGCGCAATAATGTTTTATTTTTTACTTTTGTTCCACAAGTTGGCTCGTGATATTGCTCGTAGTGCTTTTTGTAGTATATCTGTTGGTGGCAAGAAGGAAATATTTAGAAAGTTGTTAAAAGCTTTGTTTGGTTTTCTTTTGTTTTTAGGTTGATTTAAAAATATTGGCACGGAGTATGCAATGCTGTGAGAATTAAAATTATTTTGCATCTATTTAGGTGCTTCACAATATATTTATCACTTAACGATCGATTACTAAGCTCAGCCTTTTCCTTACCACGTTGGGGTTAGCTTTCAGTCTAATCAGATGCGAGTAAATACCAGTATTTTACACGGAACGACTGCCGTCAGATTTTCGCAGCTCACTTACTGGGCAATACCGATATCCTGAGGTTAGACCGGTTTTCAGACTGTCGGGCTTCTGACGACTCGTAACGACTACCATAGGTATGATACCCGGGACCGGGTTTCTTTCTTTCTTTCTTTCATCCACGGACTGACAGTGGCAAGCGCAGCTTAACCTTTCAAATTGTATGATTCGCACGGTTATTAATTAGCCACGAGCCCGTTTCGAGGATTTCCTAACCTATAAACTACTTTAAAATCAAAACTTTCATCAGTAAACGGTATCCTATATAAAGCAGTGACCTGTTTATCAAGCAGAGTACGTATATCTATTTACGAATCTCTAGTAAAATCACATTTGGACTATCTAATAGAAATCTCGAGTTACTCCGCCAAATCAAATCTTAAATCTTGTGACGGTGCAGCGGTGGCGACTAGCGGGGTGCGCCTATAAAAGGGCCGGCACGCTGCACTCCGTCCTCTCTCGCGCCTCAGCAGCCGCCTAGTTAAGTACTACTGTCTACCTACACCTGAAGACCCTGGACTCCTCGTATCGTACTGTGTAAAGAACCACGCCCTGTTAACTAATCTTAATATTATAATCTTGTAACTATTATTAAAATATACTATTGTATGGTTAAAAGTGTTTTCCTTAATATTCTTATTCTGATTTTATGTGCACCTGCTCGTTAAGGGTTGACTCCTCAAGCCACCCTTAACCCGCTAAGCGTGACAATCTCTACTACCAACTTCACAAAAAGAAAATCATTAAAACGTTGCTTCGTTAAGAACAGCTAACTCATACACGTACTATAGGAAAACACAAATAGTTAACTTAACCTTCCGTGCACCACGTGGGGTTTAATAAACCCCAGCGAAACAAAAATCGTCGTATCTTTGTAATCGGCTGCGCGAATTCCACGAAACATCGAGTAGCTGGAGTTGCGATGTTGCCGGGTCGTATAGTAACAGTGATTTAGCAGTAGCGTCGCAGGCGCAGCGGACGGTCGCTCGCAAATTGTGGCAGGGTGTCACAAACCCCACGTAGTTCGGCACGTCGTCTAAAAGGTAAGCAGTTTGACATGCAAAATATACCTATTTCTACATAAATATTTATTTATTCTGTTTTTTTAATTACTTTAATCGTTTGTGTATTTGTTTCCAGGTCTCATAATGACTCGACGTATAGATCAACATGAATTATTATCGGCACTTATGGATGATAGTGATGGCGACACAGATGAGCTATATTTACCTGGAAGTGAAGGCGATTCGGATCATTTGAGTACTCAATCTGAAAGTGACATCGACGTGACGTGTAACAAGATGTTCGGAATGCGATAGAAGAAAAGATCGAAAGACCAAGTATGGTTGCGAGCAATGCGAAGTACCTATACTATGCTTAGAGCACGCATATTTTTTTTTGTAAAAATTGTGCAGATTTGAACCAACTGGGATCTCATGAAGACTAATTATGTTTAGTTATTTTTATTTTATTATTGTTTCTTATCTCATTAGGCCCTGAAATAAAGAGTAATCAGAAGTTTTTAGTTATTTTTTTTATAGAAGGCTAAACCAAAGAAGATGGTCTCCTCTTAGTTATTAAAAAAGTTCTATTTTTGTTACAATGCCTATAGATATTTAAAATGTTTATTTTACTTATCAAATTTTATTTTATTTCTATCTCCTAATAGTCCAAAAACAATATAAATATGTATAAAATAAACTTTAAAGAGATATTCTCTATATATAGATAGAATGATGTTGGGGTATAGGAAACCCCACATAGTGCAGGACGCAACTTTTACCCACGTGGTTTACGGAAGGTTAAAAGAACTATACACAACGTGCGTTCTAATAAAAAGATTTTGACCTAGGGTAGCCTATGTTACCCGGAGTAATGCAAGGATTCCAACGATACCACATTCATGTAAATCAGTTCAGGCGTGTAGAAGTTATGGGGGAATAAAAAACTCACACACATTCATATACAGGGTGTAAACGAATTCGTGTAATTCCTTCAAACTACGTGACCTACTGGTGACACTGATTGACCCTGCATAGGTTTTTTTCAGAATCAACAAAAAAAGTTTTCAAAAAATGAACCATGGTATTCTGTATCTGAGTAATTTTAGCGTTCCAAGTTAACTGACTGAATGGAGCGATATCGGACTTGTCGTCCCCGTCAGCTGTGTCGCCATACCTTCATTAATTTATGCATGGTATCGAAATTTTTAACACTTGAAAAAAAAAATTTGGAAAAAAAGAAACTTTTTTTTATTTTTAATCAATCTAAATCCTGTGCGGGGTTAATCTATGCCATTAATAGATCATGTGGTTTAAAGGAATTACACGAATTTGTTAACACCCTGTATACATACTTGAACCCTGAAAACATAAAACTCCTTTTTTTGGGCACTGGTTTAAAAAAGACAATACTATAATCATTATCTAAGAAACACATACACAACACACACACGCACATACACCCTTTAGCATCCACCATTCCCCCCCCCCCCCCCCCCACACACCCACACACCTGCATGTTAATAATAATAATTCAATTCATTTATACAAGTAATTATGTAACTCATAGTGTTAGTAACAATTTCACTTATATCTATGTTAGTAAACTAAATAATATACAAATACTGTACCTAATGAACCTAAACCTAGCATGGCACATTGTTACTATGCTGCAGGTCCAGCAGAAAGTTTGCAGCACCGGTTCACGATCGCGCAGTCCAGTCGGCTGGAGATCATTTATAGGATGCTGTTGGTACTGCCCCGTACCCTGCGTACCAGGGATGCGCATCTCTTACGCATTACTGTATAAAAGCAATCTACGCGGGCTTCTGCAAACATCCCTGAAGCACTACAGAAACGCGGCAACCCCATCAGCACCCTAAACGCATTGTTATATTGGACTCGAAGGGCGCTGTAGGCCTTTAGTGTAAAATGAGCCCACAGGCTACACGCGTAGAATGAAGTACAATATGCACGGAATAATGCGACTTTGACTTCACTCGAACAGCGTGCAAACCTGCGAGCTATCATGCTAGCACGTACAGACAGCGCCCTTCGCTCCCGTTCGATGTCATTATCATCCCTGAGGCCGTCAGCCATAATGTGCCCTAGATATTTAAATTGGTTTACTCTCTTGAGAGGAACATCGTTCAGTTTAATGGTAGGCATTTCAATAGGCACACTACTGCTGCCGGCCCCAAAGACCATAACTTCACTCTTTTTTACATTGTACACAAGTCCATGTTGTAATGCATACCTTTCACAAATCCCCAACAGCTTGCTGAGGCCACAGGGCGACGCACTCAGCAGCACCATGTCGTCCGCATAGCTTATATTATTTAAGCAGACTCCATCTATATAGCAGCCCACTCTGGTGCTGCTGAGCTCCCCAATCAGCTCATTCACATACAGGTTGAAGAGCGTGGGCGATGTCAACCCTCCTTGTCTTACCCCGCACTCCAACCCATACGCGTCAGATCTGACCCCTGCCCACCTGACACTGTTGACCTGGCTTCCATACCAGAACTTGATGATATTAATTAGTTTTTTTGGTAATTTAGCATCATCCAGCTTTTTCCATAGTATTTCGTATGAAACCAGGTCAAAAGCTTTTGAGAGGTCGAGAAATCCGGCGTACACGGACGTTTTCCGATCCGTATAATATTTGATAGTCTGCTTAAGACACAAAATAGCGCTATCCGTAGACAATCCGGGCCTAAACCCGAATTGGTTGTCATGTGGTGTTATACATTTATTTAATTGTGTGTTAAGCAGACTGTCAAATATCTTCGAGATAAATGTCGCCAATGATATAGGCCTGTAGTTGTTTTTATCGCCTATATCGCCAGTTTTATTTTTAAGCAAAGGTACTACCAGCGTTCTCAACATCTCGATAGGTAGATATGCATGACTCATGCACAATGCGAATAACATGGACAATGTCCTGGGCAGATGGGGACCCGCGTATCGCAGGTGCTCAATGCTGAGACCATCATGGCCGGGTGACTTTCCTCTGGACATTGATGATATTGTTTTTTCAATATCCTTGGCACTGAACCTTGTTTCAAGGTCCATTCCAGCCCCAACATTGAGCCCCCATGATGGCGGCCCCAACGGCGATTTTACACTGAAGTGATTCATAAAGATATTCGCAATCTCTTTTGAATCACTCACTCCATCGATGCACACAGGGAGCCCAGGTCGTTCATTTAACCTATTTGTGGCTTTCCAAAATGATTTAAAATCTTTTTGTGAGTGATGTGAAGCGAGCATGTCCATTTTAATTTGGTTTTCATTATTTTGACACCACTTCAATCTAGATTTAAATATTCTTCTAGACTCACACATCTCCTCATATATTTGACCGGCAGCTGGTTTACCATACCACACCCAAATTAAAAATTTGTGTCTGGCCTCCCTGTGTGCCCCGCTTACATGTTTATTCCAGCCGACTACACTACGCTTTCGCTTACACTTTTTATTTTCATTTTCTCGGCCGATAGCTGCTGATTCACTCAAAGCTACAACAATGTCATGATACATTTTATCAATGATAGGCCTATGCTCTAAGATGTTACAACTTTTATCAGCACATTGTTGCATCTCCCGCGGAAAATCGACTAGCTTTAACTTGTCGTGACAAACCCTTCTGTATTCATTGATCTGTTCGGGGTTTCTTTCACCCCAGACTACTTTATTTTGTGTATAGACACAATCACTACTTTTTTGTAAGACAATGTCCAAATTACACTCAACGAACACAGGAAAGTGGTCCGACCATAAAACATCATAATGCACATACACCCCCACTACTGAACACAGTGCTGCTCTAGTCACAACACAATGATCTAACCAGCGTTTAGAGCCGTGCGCCTCACTTATAAAAGTGTATGTACTTGACGTAACACCTAACCAGTCCGTATCAACACACGTCCATTGTTGCTCGGAACAAAAATGGCACAGTTCGTTATAAAATCCTGCCGTAGGATGCGCATTAAAGTCCCCTAATATGTACACGCTTTCGATACTACTGCTCTCTATAATAGCACTCACCGTACTGATAGTGTCCGTGAACTCGGGCAAGTTTGTAGGCGTGTCCGTTGGCATGTACACACTTATCACTAAGATTGACTTTTTGTCCAAAACTATTTGAATTGCACATATACGCGGATTATCACACTTAATAACCGACACTTTCCGAAAGACACTACGCCGCCATAAAATGGCAACCCCGCCGTATGGTCTTCCCTTCAGCATACCTGAGGCAGTATCGACGGCCGACGTCCCCGTACACCCGAAATCACTGTCCACTCCATTCAAGTATGATAACTCTTCTGGTAGTAGCCACGTCTCTTGAAGGGCTATCAAGTCTGCAGTTTGACATAGGCGTCGAATATCAACAAGTGAACGCTTGATATTCTTACAGTTAAATGATACAAATCTGTAAGGTTTATTACCGTGCATTTGTATTTTATTTGGCACCGTTAACAGAACTACGCGGTCTGTTCACATTCTTTGGCTTAAAATGCACAAATCGTCTGAAAATTATTCCCTGTGGCCATAAGTCATTATTCAGAAACATACCTAATTTTCTTTCCGATACAAAAAACTTATACGCATTATATTCACTCTCTCTTCTAATCGAGATCTTTTCCAATTGAACTCTTTTGCTCGTTCTATTAAAGATATAACAAGTTATATCGTTTTCTAATGTCTCCTTATGCACGTTGGTAATAAAAATCGGAATTTTCCGGTCGGCTGACTTGAAATTTCCTTGTTCCGTTGATACTAATTTAATACTCTCAAAAAAAAAAAAAGTTAATACTCTCAAATCTTTTAAATAATGTAAATGCTTCGATCAATAGAGGATTATTGATCGAAGTGTAAATGCATGATTATCATTCAAATGTAATAAATTACTTACTTAAAATGTCAATGCAAACAATTATGTCAAGATATGTATAACTTAGATAGAGAAAGTGGTTCCCAAGATACAAGTTGGCTTGGGGATCAACGTTCATACGATTTTGTAAAAAAAAATACTTATCACGACATAGTATAAAACAAAGTCGCTTCCCGCTGTCTGTCCTTATGTATGCTTAGATCTTTAAAACTACGCCACGGATTTTGATGCGGTTTTTTTAAATAGATAGAGTGATTCAAGAGGAAGGTTTTAAGCTATAAAACGTACACGTGCATAGCCGGGGCGGGTCGCTAGTTTGGAAATAAACCATTACTATTAAACACAAACAAAATTACAAAAAAAAAAAAAATTACTTTTGAGGGAGCATAACTATTTAATAATCTAACCAAAGAGATCAAGGACTATAAACTAATTGCTCCATTTAAAACTAAGCTCAGAAAATATATTCAGAACAATGTATTTTAAAAACCATCTGACACCTATTTGTTACACTTAGTTAAGTTATTATGTAAACTCATTTTAAGTGAACTGTGTTCTTTATGAGCTTAGAATAACGTAGCCGACAATTCTAAATTAAAAATCTTAAAACCTAAGTTGCTTAACTACGAGTTCTATGTAAGGTTCTCATTAAAATTTAAGTTATGTCAATTGTTTTATATAGCTTAGCTTTCTTTTTTACTTTTTGTATAAGTGAGAACTTCGTAGACATGCTAGATACATTTTGTAAGTCACTATTTTTCATATAGTTTTCTAACTTACTCTCGTACCCAAGATTTGGTACTTCATTACTTACTCACTGGTCTGTGCTCAAGACATTACATTGTTCTCTCATAACTATCTTAAATCATAGTACGGACTGAAATTGTTAAAGATATTAAAAGAGTATCCATGGAGTTTCTTGCCGGCTCTTCTTCATAGGAAACGACTAATTGGAACAGTGCACCTAAATTCGTCTTTTCATAAGCGACTGTAATGGTTTATGTGATTTTTTTCATTTTTTATTTTATAACTCTCATTAACTCACGCCTGTGTTTCCCGAAGGGTTGGCAGAGGTGAAAAGTACACCCACATTAAATTTCGCCTTTACGTTTACGTCCCATTTAATAGGGGACGAGCCTATTGCCATTGAACGGGCATAAATCCAGACTCCGGGCTGCTACTAAGAAATTCCAAATGGAAAAACCATTTTTACCAATTTTTTATTTTAATTCATTGAAAATACACATAACAAGCAACAGTTCCCACTTTTAACCTTAAAACTCAATCTTTTCTACCGCAATCAATTTAAGTATGCATTTCAGTTTGGCTATAAAACAAAGACAAAAGCGAACGAAAGCAAAACTACAAAAAATAAAACACAACTACGAACACTCGAGCGCTCGCCTGTCCCGTCCCATCACGGTGAAAATGACAAGGCATTTGACGCGCTCATAAAATATAAGTCTCGGCTACACTGATGAATACCCGGCTTAGTGCGGACACTGATACGATGCGGACGAGGAGACAATGATGTAGACTAGGTTTTAATTATCTTCTCGTGTTTTTTTTTTACTTCTACGATATTTTTGACTACGATAGTTTAGCTAAGGTGCATTAACACCTTCGAGTTCAGTACACTTTTCATCATAACATAAGTTTAAAGATTCTTTATTTATTCAAAAAGAACATATTTTCTTCACTTAGCGAATAAATGCAATGCTTAAGAGTGTGTTAAGTGCAGCCAGTAACCATAGTTTTATGTTAATTTAGGTACTATGTGGATTGGTTACGTCATTACGTTAGTAATCTTGTGCTGTTCGTGACATACTGCTGTTGTTTATGTTTGGCTTTAAATATGTTAAAGGAAGATGAGTTCTTGATATCTGCCGGTAGATTATTATAAAGTTTCACGCATTCTTATTTAATAATTTTTTGCCATATTCCGTCCGTGCACAGTATTTGGTTAGGGTTTCTTTGGCTATATTTTGTTTTTTTATGTTGAATGATAATTGTGTGTGTATGGTTTTATCGAGAATTTTTCGTATAAGAATGCAAGAGTTGAATGTGTAAAGTTGATGAATGCTCATGAGTTTGGTGTGTTTGTATAGTTCAGGGGCCTAATTCTCCTAAAATCAATCTTGATAAATCACAACCGAACCAAGGCCGAACCGTTCATTCAGACAGTTCTCAATTTCAAAAGCTGTCGAATTGTTTGACATAAAAAACAAAATCAATCATTTTGAAAGTTTTCGAAAACAAAAACTGACTGACGGTTGTGGTTCCATTGCGTTTGGCAACAATTTATTTTAGGAGAATTGGGCCCCTAGGTGTATGATAGTCGTAGTTAAGAAATAGTTTGATTATTTTATTCTGAGCTATATCTGTATGTCTTTAATCGTAGATTTTGTGGCGCATCCCCAGATTTCGATAAGGTAATTTAAGTGTGAGCGAACTAGTGAGTTGTATATGTTGAAACGGATTTTTCTTGGAACATTATTTATATAACATCACGCCTTATCCCACGAAGGGTTGGCAGAGGTGTATAGTACACCCTCATTTTGCCGTTATGTTTAAGTCTCATATAATAGGGGACGAGTCTATTGCCATCAACCGGCCACAAATCCAGGATCCGGGCTGCTACTGAAAAATTCCACTAGAATAAACCCAATAACAGTTTGCCCAACCTGGGAATCGAAACACCGGACCTCTCGCTCAGCAGTAGCTCGTGCGACCGCTAGACCAACGAGGCAGATAGGCCGGCCATACACGGGCAGCTTGAAGCAGTCAGGATCGACTGCTTGAAGCTGCAACTGCATAGTAAACTACAGCCTTCTACGTACGTACATACACGGACAGCTCGAGCAGCTGCAACTGCTTCGGGCGGTTGGCGGCACGGCGTGCGGTCAAGCAGTCCACTGACTGCTCGAGCTGTCCGTGTATGTTTATCACTGGCTAACTGCTCGAGCTGCCCGTGTATGGCCGGCCATAGAGCTCATACACCATGTCGTCATACATATTGCTAGTGGACCTTCCAGGAGGGTCCTCGGCATTACGTTTGCGCTAAGAGTGAATCCTAGAGGAGGGTTCTTGGCATTAGGTTTAAAACCGCGTCATAAAACACGCTACTTCATAGTAAAATAGGTGTTTCCAGGGAGTCTTGTTGCTTGTTTTATTACGGTGTATTTTCCAAGAAAAACTATCATTTAAGCTGAGTCCCGGAGGGCACCCGGAACTGAACTTGTTAAAAGAGCCCTGGCTAATCAGCCCCGCTACCAATCTTGCTGACTGGCTAATCTTGTAGGTTAACGTTTTCATCACCATCTTCATACGTCATTTCACCTTCTTTCTATTTATATTAAACCTTTTTTTTGTATCACAGACCACATTGTTTCTCTGGTTCACCCTTGTTTGGTATAACAACGTTTTGTCGAAAATCGCTCCGGCTAATTTTAGTTACAATAAAGTCATTTCGTATAATTATTCATTTGACCGAATAATTAATTGGTAGATTTTTATTTAGCATATTTATTTCTTTGAAATAATGTCATTTGACTGAATTTTCAAATGCACTAATTTTATTTAAACTAATGTTTCACTAGACACGTGAAAACATTTCTGCGAGCAACTTGGAAGTAGCGCTCGCCGGCCGCTGCCGCGGCACCGCTCGCTTTGCTCGCTCGGCTCGCGCGCAGTTGGTCACAGTTCTAACCTAACCTATTTCACTGAGTTCAAAATCATGAAGGTAGGTGAATCGTCCGTCAACCTTAGGTGAATTAATTGTAGTTGAATAAACCGTAGATGAATTCTCCTTTATGGATTTCGTTCATTAGTTATTACAAAAATCGGTGAAACGATCTTTAGGTATTTTAAACGGTAGGTCTTTTGACCGTAGTTATCTTGAAAATAGTTAGAATAAACTTAGGTATTATGATACGTAACCGTTATACCACCTGAACATTACATCAAATGAACATTATACCTTTTGATCAATAGCGCAAATGTTGTTATCGCAAATAAATTTTCGATGAAATGAAAATTATGTTAATCGATATTATACAAATTGATTATTTTCTTAAACGTTCTTAGAATTAGTAACATTACATCAAAAGTTGTTATACCAAACAAGGGTGAACCGTTTTTATTATTATATTCGAAATTGGAAAGCATTCAAAAAATAAAAAAAGGAAGTTTGCTTTTGCGTGTGATTCTAGAGGCAACCAGGAAAGTGAGCGGACTGGTGTTAACTTGAAGGAGACTGTACTTCTGAGCCTCTAGAATGCCCGCAAAAGCAACTTTGCTTCTTTTTTTTCGGTTGTCCTTCAATTTCGAGTATAATAATCAAAAATGATGTGGCCTGTGATACATAAAAGGTTTATTATAAATAGAAAGAAGGTGAAGTGACGTATGAAGATGATGATGAAAAAGTTATCCTGCAAACTTTTTACCACGGCATGCTATTCTCGTATAGCTCGTGCTGACACGAGAGAAGTGAAAGTCTAGCTACTCTAGCCAATTAAGCGTAATTTGAGCTTTGCTTTAACATAAAATTGTGTTTAGACTACTAAGGATTGGAACACCTTTTTAATTTATTATAGACCAGAGGTAGCTCGCGGCTTGCGGATGTCGTTTATCGCCTCTTCCACGTTTTTCGGAATAAAAGTAGCCTATGTTCTTCTCCGGGTTCCAGAGTATCTCTGTACGAAATTTCATCAAAATCGGTTCAGTAATTTAGTCGTGATTATGTAACAGACAAGCAGACAGAGATTCAGATTTCGCGTTTATAATATAGCTAGCATTTAAACGGTCGAATATTAATTCAAAGTAAGGGTGTCAAAAATACTGATTATGGCGTACTGAAATACTAAGTGGGCGAAAGACTGAGGGCGAACAAAAATATTGAAAATAGCGACTTAAAATTACGAATTTGAGGTACGAGTTATTCAGAACGATCAGTATAATAATTTTTAAGCGAACAAATTTCACTCACACTATTGTTGTATGTTTGTAAGGTTGTTTGGGTTTCCAAAGGAGCGTCGACGGAGCCGTGCGGGGCTCCTTTTTCTGTCTGCAGGGTTTAAAGTAACCTAACACGAAGTGGAAACCCTTCGAACCTAACCTATCCGTGTCGGGGTAAGGAAATGTATATTTTCGCCCACTCAGTATTTTTTTCGCCCAAGTTAGTATTTAATGCCGCTCGGCTTAGTATTAAAGTATGTCATTAATAGTCTTCCATATATTATTTATTCACCCGATTAATAATTCCCCTTATAATATTATTAAGGATTAACATTATTAAGCTGCCTCGTTGGTCTAGCGGTCGCAAGCGTGACTGCTGAGCGTGACGTCCTGGGTTCGATCCCCAGGTCGGGCATTCAGCCGAAAGAAGTGCACTGCTGGACATAGGCCTCCACCAAGCGTCGCCACATAGACCGGTCCTATGTTTCTCGCATCTAGCGGATTCCCGCGACCTTCACCAAGTCATCGGTCCACCTTGTGGGAGGCCTACGCTACGCCTTCGATACGCGGTCGCCACTCCAGAACCTTTCGGCCCATTTCGACCTTTACCACAACAAAATAAACAGAAACATTTCTCAAAAAAATACTTTTTATTATGTAAAGTAAAGCTATATCCATGATTTAAGCCCACGGTATATCCTTGCAATATGGTCCGAGTGATAAACTGCCCTATATATCACTTGTAGAGTTTCTTCTGAACCCGATTGCAGCCGAGCCAGAGAGGGTCATGTGTTTCTTTAAACGACAATGGCCGAATTTGTGACGCATAGTCATGTTTATAGTACCATGTGCCCTGTTTCTCTAAAAAGCGTTTGTTTTTTTTTCAAATGGCATATTTTTTTATAATCGTCGCCTCACACTAATATTTCTCTTGTATCGTGAGTGCATTCACAGACACAAATCTCACATACACAAACACCCAGACCCGAAACAACTATCTGTTGGCCATACAAATTTTTGATCCGTGCGGGAATCGAACCCACGACCCGTAGCGCAGAAGCCAAATGCTCAGCCACTGCACCAAACGTGTCGTCTTAAGCCCCAAGTATCGAGCAAAAGCTTTATTTGCTTCAAAAACTCTAATGAGTCATAAAACACTGACCCTGGCCATCCAAATCCAAGGTCATCCGTCACTTCATACCAGAACAACCTTTATCCTCCTATCACGTAAAACGTAGTTAAAACCAAAGGTTTAATTAAAACTGCAAAGCCCTTCAAAGGATTGATTCCATACACCTATCAAAATGAAACTACGGGAATTATGAAAAACATATCGGGAATTCAGTGAATAAAATGAATTTTATTATTTGTAAAATTCTGTTTCTTTTTATAGACTAAAATTATTTCAAAAATTCCACGTCAAAAGTTCTTCTCCATATTTTTATCGGCTTTAATACGGTTTTTATTAACAAAAATATAAAAGCAAAGCCTGTAACTTAACTGAAATATATTTTTACGACGCATGCGTTCTGCTCAACGCATAGCCTTCACAGGGTGGGGGGTAGATTGTGTCGTGATTCGGGAGGGGCTGCACGCCTTTTCAACCCCTATACGTTTCGATCGCAGTGTTAAAAAATGCAGTGAAGTGACATTTGGAAAAAGTATTTTAAAAAATATGTGTTTTTTTTATGTGTGTTCCGGAGAAGAATTTTGAGGAAAATTTTTGTGTGTTTCAGTGATGTGTAAAGTGTTTTAGGTGAGTTTTTATTGTATTTTCTTTTATAGTTATTACCGGTGTTTGTTAGTAATTTTGTTGAGAGAGAATTGTGTGTTATTTGGAGAAGAATTTTTGATGATGTGTTTGTAGCTTCAAAAGTTATATAACTGTGAAAGCACGCAAAGTTTTGAAACTATTTGAGGTGTTTGCGATTTCTCAAAACGTATTTTGAGAAAATAAATAATTTATTATATTGTGAACAATAGCAGATCAATGTGTGTATTATACACATACATAACAATTATACACACACATACACATATGATATCTTCGGAAAACCGCGTGGCCGTTGCGTAATTTCTAGCTAAAATACTTTTAAACTATTTTTTACAAAGAATAAATACAGAATGAATAACATTTGCAAAGAAACAAATGAAAATGTATTAATTTAACGGTGAATAAAATTAACATATAATTATATTGTACCTATAAAAGATTTAAAAATAATTGTATACTATGAAAGGTGAAAATCGTTGGTGATTTTTAGAACACCTTTTGATTTTTATTAGCATTTATAATTTTGATACATGATTATAATTATTATATATTATGTATATTTACGCAGATCTTAACAAAAATCTTGTCTTATTATGCTATACAGAATAAAATACGTATTTTCTGATATTTGAAATATTAATAAAATTATATTAAATCGATGGGTGTTAAAAATTCATGAATACAAATTAATATTTATAAAGGACAACCGGATTTTTTTATGGAAGCTAGACTAAGAAGCAATAACAACCACGCATACGTTATTAAAGAGGTATTTTAATATACTGCAATAACTATTATGGCGGCTCATTTCAAATCGCTGCGTGAAAAAAGTTATCGCGATATTTCGTAGGTAGGTTAGGTTGTTTTATTCTTAGTGCACAAATACAAAATAAAATGGGGGTGCATGAAAAGAGCCTCCACGAGTGACGATACTTCAGTACGTCCGACGCACCCTGGGCAGTCAGCCCCGCTACCAACCTTGCTGACTGGCTAATCTTTTCACCACAGCATGAGCTATTTTTGTATAGCTCGTGCTGACACGAGAGAACTACATAAATTGAAATTAATGTAGCCAAACGCTATTTTGTATTTAATTTCCATATTAATTAATCATCATCTTCCTAGTCATTTCCTCATAATGTTGAAGTTGGCTTTCAGTCTAAGCATATGCAGTGAATATTAATATTCATCAGCATTATAATATTATTAGGAGTATCTCAGTTCAAACCCGGTCCGCACTTCTGTCTTTTCGAGTATATATGTGCGGATCAAAATTTGATTAACACTTGAATTAACGGTGAAGGAAAACATTCGTAAGGAAAACTTGCACACCTGAGAGAGTACCAAAAATTTCTCGATACAGTCTACCAATCACCAGGCCTGCGTGAAGGCCCAAGGCTATAGTCAGGGGCGGATTTCCCTATAGGCCAGGTAGGCCCGGGCCTAGGGCGACACAATTTGGTGGTTTGTTTTTTTTTAGTAGTCGCGCCTTCTTTGGTCCTTTCCGCCAACTCAAACTCGATAAACTCAATTCAAACGTAAAACCCGAGTGTCAGAGTAAAAACTCAAAAACGTGTGAAAGGCATCTCGCAAAAAAAATAACACGTATGGCGATTACGATTATTAAAAGTTTGGCTCATCCAACTGGATCTTTGCTTACTAGTTTACTCCAAGTTCAAGCGTATCATTTTCATTTTGCCTTACAACAAACTACAGATATTAGTACTGTGTTATCTGGTACTATTGCTGCCACTAGTATTAAGTAGGTATTAGTTTTCGTAAACGGTGGAGCAGAGGTGTAATCGTTCCTAGGATCCGACGTATACCCACCGCCCGCAAGCCTACTAAAAACGCCTTTAATTTGTTAATTTTTTTAACCATATCAACTTGTTTCCCAACCGTTTTTCAAATAGTTTTTTTTTTGTATTATTATAATTTTAATTTTTCGTAATTTACAGTGAGTAGGGGCGGCAATATTTCATAGGGAAGCTCGTGGCTAAATAATTACAGCCGCATAGACCGATCTTCCGGGTTAAGCCACGCTTGCCGAGGTTGGTCTGTGGATGGGTGACCATTTACCATAGCGAGTTTCCTCCGTGCCTCGGAAAGCACGTAAAGCCGTTGGCCCCGGCTGTCATTTGTAGATCTTTGACAGTCGTTACTGTTGGTCAGAAGCCAGAAAGTCTGACAACCAGTCTTACCAAGAGTATCGTATTACCCAGTTACTGGGTTGTGGAGGTCTGATAGGCAGTCGCTCCATGTAAAATACTGCTATTCAGCTGCATCCGGTTCGACTGGAAGCCGACCCCAACATAGTTGGGAAAAGGCTAGGCAGATGATGAAAGTCAGTTCAGCTTATAATAGTTATGGTAAGGATACACGGTGACACTGACATTCGACACAATGCAATTGCGACACTGAAATTAAACCCGAGCTAATGCGCAACTCAGTGTAACGGTGATGTACACTCTATGTATGTAATGTGTTGCCGTGTATCTTTACCGTTATAACGGCTATTTTGAGTAGTAGAAGTAGAGCTTCTTGTGAAAAACATCGTCCAGGGAAGAACTCCATACCTATATCTGCCGCCCAGCAGCATTGCTGTGTTCCGGTTTAAACGGTATGGGTGCCTGTAAAATTACAGACACATTAGATTTTCCAAGTTTGTCTCCAAGGTTTTCAACGCAATAGCAATTCTCTTGGTGTTGTCAGTGTATACAGCACTATTTCTAGTATACACAAAAAAAAAAACTTTAAAAAAAGTAAAAACCGACTTCAAAGAAAAACTAACAGGAGTAAAATAATTACCATAATATAAAATTAACAGTTTCAGAAGTCGGTGGCTTCTATTTGCTTCAGTGTAGAGTTGCACCGACTTCTGAAACTGTTAATTTTATATTATGGTAATTATTTTACTCCTGTTAGTTTTTCTTTGAAGTCGGTTTTTACTTTTTTTTTAAAGTTTTTTTTTTATTAAATACGTTTTAGTGTCATAACTTTAACCCCCTCCTTCATAACCCTTCTTTTTGGCTTTGACGCAGTCGGGCATAAAAAGTCCTTTCAAATGATACCTTACACGATATAATGAAAACATTCCAAAGGGGGGGAGGGGGGGACACGCACCCCCTCCTCTTTTCAAGTAGTCAGTTCCCAACAACAAGTATAAGCAAAGCAATATTAGTGATTTGAGAATTTTGCTTTGATCCGACGAGGAGTTCCGTTCCATATCTCTGAAGTTCATAGTCTGATCATAACAAAATTTAAATGGGACCAATCGGGAAGTATACCCTTTCGAACAAAAAAAGAATTTTTCAAATCGGTTCGTAAATGACGAAGATATGAGGTAACAAACATAAAAAAAAAAAATACAACCTAATTGAGAACCTCCTCCTTTTTGAAGTCGGTTAAAAACCGAGACAGCCCAACAAGATTTTAATCAAAATCACCGGATTATGATTTTTTTAAATAAATCTTCATGTTACACCTTAGTTTATGGTGCGTTAAGTTCCCCAGTAGAGTGTGAAATGTCTTAGATGTGCATGGGTTGTCTAATACACGGAAACTGATCGAGCGGACCGTCTCAAGCCTCAAGGTGTCTATTCCCGTCCACTGTTATGCGTAGAAACCTATTGAAACAAAAATGAAATTTATGAAAAAAATGCAAGATTTAACGTGGTATAAAAACTATGCCAATCGATTCTCCTAGTGATTCTGAATATACTAGTTTCAGGTTTAATGTTTACTAAAACTAAACTTATATAGGTGGCGGTTGACAGCCTAAGTACCAAGCTATAGAATTCTTCTCATTCTGAGAAGAGACCTGTGCCCAGTAGTGAGACATGGGCTGATTATGATTTAACGATTACAATGTAATGTGGAGAGGAAGGAAAAAGGACGGAAACTTTGATTTTATATACAAGCTTAGTTTTAGTATTATACTAAACCTGAAACTAGTTTGTTCAGAATCACTAGGAGAATCAATTGACATATTTTTTTCAACACATTTTTTTTCATTAATTTCAATTTTGTTTCAGTAGTTTTCTACCCATAACAGTTGACGGGAATAGACACCTTGAGGCTTGAGATGGTCCGCTCGGTCAGTTTCCGTGTATTAGACAACCCCTGCATAGCACATCTCAGACATTTCACACTTTACTAAGGAACTTAACGCGACATAAACTACGGTGTAACTTTGAGATTTATTAAAAAAAAACACATATTCAGGCAGTTCTGCTGAAAATCTTGTTGGGGTGTCTCGGTTTTTGTATATGTTACCGGCCAAACCCAATTTCAGGACAAACTAGTTTTGCCTAGGCTAAACTAGTTCTTCCAATACGCGATAGGAATAACTAGTATAGCCTAGTCCAAACTAATTTGGCCCAAGCCCGATAGGATAAACCAGTTTAGGCTAGGCCAAACTAGTTGTTCCTGATATAAATACGCACACTCTAGGATAAACTGGTATGGCCTAGTCTAAACATTATAGTATATCTAGAAAGTCAAAATAAATAGATAAACTCAATAAAATACTCCGTTATTGGAAAAATAATAATTTTTATTAAAACCATAATGATTCGTCGTTAAAAGTGATGGATAATTGGTAATACAAACAATCATACTATAACAAATAATAAGTGTTTTTTTAATAGAAGCAATAATCATATCTCAATTATTAAAATTCTTATTTATTTTTACATGGTTTGTTTTGGTGGCATTTAGAATTGCAGAGTATCTTTTTGCACTGGCATCTGTTTGTGGAACAGTTTTTGTTGCAGCTGCATCTCACAAAACCTTGGCCTGATCCAACTGAATGTTTCGTAGCTGCAGTCCTTAACGATATTTCAGAGCCTCGGTTTACATCTGCTACCTCTAAAAAACTTTGATTGCAAATGCCGAATATTGATCTGAAAAAAAAAAAACATATTAGCTACTTTAGAATATCATTAATGCTCCAGAAAGATAGATAAGTAATTAAGTAAGAAAAAAATAAAACCTGCAATAGTTTCCGAAGTACACTATGTTTGGTGCCAACTTTGTAAAAACCTTCGTCATTTTTCTGAAGAATAACTCCATTGATGTTTCTGAGATCACCTTTGCCTTCGTCAAATGACATGTTTGCTCAATTACTTTCGACTCTGCAATTTTTTTTTTGTTTAGACTAGGCCATACCAGTTTATCCTAGAGTATGCGTATTTATATCAGGATCAACTAGTTTGGCCTAGCCTTAACTGGTCTATCCTATCGGGCTTAGGACAAATTAGTATGGACTAGCCTAAACTGGTTTATCCTATCGGGCTTAGGCCAAATTAGTTTGGACTAGGCTATACTAGTTATTCCTATCGCGTATAGGAAGAACTAGTTTAGCCTAGGCAAAACTAGTTTGTCCTGAAATCGGGTTTGGCCGGTAACATATATATTAAAAATAACGTTGTATATACATAATATATATGATTATATATATGATATAGGCCTTCCCCAAAAGGGGGGTTTGCCGAAATCGCCACGCTTAGCAGACGGGTTGGCGATCGCAGTATGCTTGTTAAAGTACTAAGAGAACGCTGTTGCCCATCCCGTAGAGAATCCTTTAGTCGCCTTTTACGACACCCACGAGAAGAGATAGGGTAGTGCTATTCTTTAAGTCCGGCACTACACGATACGATTAAATTATGATTTTATTTACAAATACAAATTAAACATTAATTAACTTGTGGTAATCGAATTTGATATGTCAAAGTCTTTAGATAGTAATATTACCGTTGATTATATAACTGAGCTAATTATCTTTGTTAATCACGAGTACATAGCTAAGTTCATAAAGGGTTTGAGTAGGTAATGATGTGTGTCTAATTACAGCGACAGGTTATGTACAAACAGTAATTAAATCTACCAACATTACACACTATTAAGATAATAATGATAATTACTTTAAGGATAAACAAATAAAATATCTTGATCTAGCACACGAGTAGGGCATGCATCCGGTTCTACCCGGTTCTTAAAGAACCGGGTATACCCGGTTCTTTCAAGGTATGTATAGAACCGGTTCCGGAAGGCGAAAACCCGGTTCCCACGGTTCTTTAAAAAAAACGAAAAATGTTCACATTATTTCATCGATTCAAAATAGGCTTCAAATGTACAACACTTCTTTTTTTGAGTCAGGAATGAAAAATAAAAATGCTTACAAATTGTGTTTTTTGCCTACTTTAAAGCGCACTAAGTCGTAAACTATTAGCTATAGACAAAAATACTCAAGGTCGGAATTGTAGGAAATTACATTTTCTATAAAATTGGTCTGATCTATTTTTGGCGTAAAACCCATAGATAAGGAGTTATTTAATAAAAACTCATTTTTGGGGTCTTTAATCCAAGATGGCGGAACGCGCCGAGGTCACTCAAGGTCGAAAACTTAAATTTTACATAAGAACACTTAAACATACCACATATCCAAAATTCAGGACTAACGGACCTTTTGCAAGGTAAAACTGCCTGCCGACTGAGCTATGAATGATTACTTTCATTTTAAACCGAGGAGAGATTACCATGCAAAAGCTCAAACCAACCCACAGAAGAAGAAAAAAGTATTTTATTTCATATTCCTGGTCATAATTGCTTATCCTATCAAATTCTCTATGATTTATTCCAATCCAACAAAAACTTAAAATTTTATCAGCCGGAACCGGGGGAACCGGTTCTCCCGGTTCTAACTGCTTACCAGACCCGGTTCTCAAAAACCTGGAACCGGATCCGGTTCTGCATGTCCTACACACGAGGTTGTCGGCATGTGGGATGTGGAATCAGCAGTCATTGTTCCGATAGTCGTTACGGCGAATGGCCTAATGGCCAAGAGCCTCGATCAACACCTCATGAGGCTCTCGTTGGGCGGCTGGATCAAGGGCTTGATACAGAAAGCAGTACTACTCTGGAGCCCTGACTGCCGGCAGCTTGAACCCTATTCCCGATGCCGGTGGGATCCTATGTTTTATATTTTTAAATGCATATTGTTTGTTTTATGTATGATACGTATTTAAAAATATAATTTATATGTGTTTACTATGAATAAAGGAAATAATGACTTTCTGCAAGACGATTCCCTGAAATATGTTTGAGATACACGATGGCTGATGCATGCGTGCCTTCAGTTGGGACGGGTCAACTCAAACCTGCTATGGCTCTTTCCTCAAAATGTAATTTCAGACGTTACCCTACCTTATTACACTCACATAGTTTATACCACAATATCTGGACTTTAAAACAGACCTCTGAGTTGGTTTGGGTTTTTCTTCTCAGAGCTAGTCAGATAGGAAACGCCGGCGCCATCTAGTCTTAAAAAAAACATTAGATTAACTTGGAAAAGTGTCTGTATCAGACGTCAGAGTCGACATGTGTGATGTTTATTCAGCAGTTTTTGTGCCAATAGTCGTTACGGCCAATGGTCTAACCAAAAGCCTCGACTAACACCTATTGAGGCTCTCGTTAGCCGGCTGGATCAAGGGATACAGAAAGCGGTACTTTTGGACACGGCGTATATTGCTAGGAAGTTCCTCTCTTTGAGGTTGAACACCAGTAGCTTGATCCCTATTCTCGATGACGGTGGGCTATATTAAGAGCTGTGTTACGATTTTGTTGTACAATAAAGTATATTCTACTCTACAGTGTGTTAACGAATTCGTGTAATTCCTTCTAATCGCGTGATCTACTGGTGACACAGATTAACCCTAAAAGGGAATTTTTAAAAATCAACTGAAAAATAAATTGAAAATAAAATCTTAGTTTTCTATTTCTGAGTCATTTTAGAGCCCCAAGTTAACTGACTATAAAGAGCGATATCGCGTTAGTCGTGCCAGCCAGCCGCGTCGTCGTGCTTTCATTAATTTATGCGTAGCATCGAAATGTCCAAGCGCATGAAAATTTTTTTTTGCTCAACAATATTTTTTTTTTTTTAACTGAATCCTTATTAGGTGGTTTAGATACGATCACTTACCACTACAGCATGAAAAAAAAAATTTTAATCAGGCTAATTCCCGTGCGGGGCCAATCTTCACCAGTAGTAGATCATGTGGTTTGAAGGAATTACACGAATTCGTTTACAGCCTGTATATTTGAAAATATATATTTATATAAAATGTATGTACAAGGTCAGTCAGAAAGGGGGTACTAATCCGAAAGGGGGTTAAAGTACCCATAATAATGAATAACTTTTGTTCTAAAACTTTTTCCAAAAGTCAATAGTTTAAGAGAAATAGGTGATCAAAGATCTCAAAAAAAAGTGCTAAAATCTATCTATCCCCAGCTATGATGAGCTGTGTTTACATTTTAGGTCCTATTTGGGGTCATGAATTGGAAGCACCATTTTCTGAATTTGTAACTAAAGCAGGGATGAAGAATTTTTGAAAAGACTAAAAGAAAAATAATTTTGCATTGAAAAAAAAATTACCGAATTTTGAAATTTTAACACTTTCTATATGATATTCATCAGTGATACTTTAAGTAGCCCGCGGATTAGTACCCCCTTTCCGACTAACCTTGTAATTATATATATTTGAAAATGTCACATGTTACATCATGACTGGTAAGTCACTTTACATCCGAAATCCTCTGCTTATCATTTTGTACAACTTTTACAATATTTATGATTAGTTACGGTTTATTCACACGCCTTTTTCGGGATTGCCCGACTAGTTTCGGACCCAAACTGACTCGACTCGCGACCTCGCCGCGTGTTCAGCTCATGATTAAGGGCTCCGTTTGGGTCCGAAACTAGTCGGGCAATCCCGAAAAATGCACGTGAGTAAACCCTAAATAATCAAATACAAGGTTAGTCGGAAAGGGGGTACTAATCCGCAGGCCACTTAAAGTATCACTGATGACTATCTTAAAGCAAGTGTTAAAATTTCAAAATTCAGTTACAAAAAATTCAACGCAAAATGGTTTTTATTTTAGTTTTTTTCAAAAATTCTTCATCCCTGCTTTAGTTACAAATTCAGAAAATGGTGCATCTAATTCATGACCCCAAATATGACCTAAAATGTAAACACAGCTGATCATAACTGGGGATAGATAGATTTTAGTGATCTTTGATCACCTATTTCTCCGAAACTATTGACTTTTGGAAAAAGTTGTAGAACAAAAGTTATTCATTATCATGGGTACTTTAACCCCCTTTCGGATTAGTACCCCCTTTCTGACTAACCTTGTATATGAATATGTCTCACGAAACTTATAATACAAAAACTTTTACAATGGGACGAACAATGAATTTGCGTAAAAAAACAGCTGTTCCATACATTTTAATAAGCAACATTGATTATTTTGTACCGAACAGCAGTTTTTATTTTCACTAATTCTGATTTTGTCCCATAGTAAAAGTTGTTCAGAATTGCGCAGAGTTAATGGTTTTCGGGTGTTAAGTGAATAACCAGTCACGTTTTATATTTACAAGCAGAATGATCGATCAATGCGACAAAGCAAGGTTGCCGAGGTTAAATCTTTGATAGGTGTTCATTGTTTACTTTGACACACCATCCTTTTATCGAAGAACATGTCAATGCTTTCAGTACCTTGAAATAATCTGACAAATAGGTAAAAATATCTAAAGGGTTTTCTTTGTTCCTTAACTTGGTCGTATATGACCTTAAAGCCCGACTACATGCTCCATCTTGCCTGCGAGCATGCCTTTTTTTTTATCTTGGGAAAATACTCATGGATACCCCCGTTCTGCCGGACTCATACCGGCTAAAAACCCACGGTGTTCCATCTCCTGACCCTTGGCCGGGGTCACGGGATTCGCAGCTGCATGCACCTTAACCCCGGCAGGCCTCGGTCCGCCAGCCCCTGGCGGACCTCTCCTTCTGTGGGGCCTTGCCCCACGTGCTCCTGAGAGGCGCGCACGGAACACATGCGCGCCACCTTCTCGGGCCTGTTACTGGTCGGGCGACGGGTCCCCTAACCCGTCGTTCGCAGGCCACTCTGCGAGCATGCCTACACAAACCAGTTTGCGCAGGTAAGATCGCACGTGTGGACGGCAAGACGGTAGCTCGCGCAGGCCCGAAAGTAGGGCTTGCGCATTCGTTGACATGCTGAAGATTGGACTGTACAGTCTTGGACTGCGCAGTTTTGACTTGCAGTGTGTGGCTGGTCATTCAAGCCGCGCTTCAGTCCGGCAAAATTATTTTCGACGACACAATGAGTGATGTAAGAAGTCTCACATCGTGACGTGAGGAGCTCTCAAAACACTATGAGGTTTGCACAGTCCAGTTTGCACTATCTGTACGTGTGGCCACTGTACGGTATTCCGAATTTTTGTACAATCATGACTGCAGTTTTGGACTGCGCAGGCAAAACGGAGCATGTAGCCCGGCTATTAGTTGCACCTGGGGCCTAATTCTCCTAAAATAAATCTTGATAAATCACAACCGAACCAAGGCCGAACCGTTCATTCAGACAGTTCTCAATTTCAAAAGCTATCAAATTGTTTGACACAAAAAACAAAATCAATCACTTTGAAAGTTTTCGGATACAAAAACTGACTGACGGTTGTGGTTCGATTGCGTTTGGCAACAATTTATTTTAGGAGAATTGGGCCCCTGATATTAAGCGCAGATACTATCTAAGATGGAGCACACAAATAACAGAGATATAAAAGTAATCCTACACCCCCCTGGTTTTCATATATACACGACGGAACACAGTAAACTGCTTGGACCCGGACCTTGCTGTGAAGGTATGAGCTAGCAAGGTGGACCGTATAGATCCTACCACCAACCAATTTGTACCTAGTAGTTGCACCTAGTGACGAGAGCAGACAGTCTAAGATGAAGCACACGAATCGAAGTAACAAAGATATAGAGTGACTCCTCTATACTCCTCTGGCTCTCAAATACACACGACGGAACTTCTGATAGCTCTATTAGATGGGATGAGTTGATTTGACGACAGTCGGCTTCGTCATAACCAGTCTACCCTTTTCATGATTATCTTCTCTTCTCGTGTCAGCACAAGCTATATGAGAATAACTCATATTAGCCAGTCAGCAAGGTTGGTAGCGGGGCTGACTGACCAGGGTGCGCCGGACGTACTGAAGTATCGTCACTCGTGGAGGCTCTTTTAATTCACCCCAACTATGTTTGTTGGATTCAGTTTTTAGTCTAATTCACCCCTGATCCAGAGAATTTCCATAAGTCAGATGTCGACTGTTTTGTCTACGAATCTTGTTACAACAGCTCATCATTTGCCTAGCCTTTTCCCAACTATGTTGGGGTCGGCTTCCAGTCGAACCGGATGCAGCTGAATATCAGTATTTTTCATGGAGCGACTGCCTATCAGACCTCCACAACCCAGTAACTGGGTAATACGATACTCTTGGTAAGACTGGTTGTCAGACTTTCTGGCTTCTGACCAACAGTAACGACTGTCAAAGATCTACAAATGACAGCCGGGACCAACGGCTTTACGTGCTTTCCGAGGCACGGAGGAAACTCGCTATGGTAAATGGTCACCCATCCACAGACCAACCTCGGCAAGCGTGGCTTAACCCGGAAGATCGGTCTATGCGACAGTAATTATTTAGCCACGAGCTCCTCTTGTTACAAAAGCTGAATTATAGAAATGCTCTGAGGACTCTGAGGCCCAATTCTTCTAAAATCGAGATTAATCGCAACAGAACTAAGACCAATCCGTTGATTCAGACAGTTTTCAATTTCAAAAACTGTCAAATTGTTTGACACAAAAAACAAAACCGACCATTTTGACACTTTATAAAAATACAGATTCGGGTCTAATCGCGTAAAAACTTAAAAGGCACTAAATACCTTTTTATCCCGACGTTTCGGCCGAATTACACCGGCCGTGGTCACGGGTAGACTGAAGTTGCGGAGCAGTTGTCATCTTCGTGAAGCAAAAGTATTTTCATCTACCCTCACTCGATCTTGTTATTCCTCTTCAGACACCTGGCGTCTACAAGATTGACTGCAGTTGCGGTAGTTCTTACATCGGGCAGACCAAAAGAACAATAGCAGAACGGGTCAAGGAACATATCGCCGCAGTCAAAAACCGCCAGATCAATAAGTCCGCAATAGCCGAGCACCTTCTGGAGTCCGGTTCCAATCACTGGATAGAACTACACTGTCCAAAAATCCTGTCCACCGATCGTCACTATTATCCCAGAATCGTACGTGAAGCGATTGAAATTAAGAAGTACAAGAATTTCAATCGGGAAGATGGATATAAATTGTCAACATCGTGGAATCCGGTCATCAGCAAGTGTTACCGTAGACGGGACGGTTTAGGCGAGTGTAAAGACGTCGTTAGTGTAGTGTGTCGAAGTACCGACGATAACTGAATAAAATAAAATAAAAATCAAGATCGAGTGAGGGTAGATGAAAATACTTTTGCTTCACGAAGATGACAACTGCTCCGCAACTTCAGTCTACCCGTGACCACGGCCGGTGTAATTCGGCCGAAACGTCGGGATAAAAAGGTATTTAGTGCCTTTTAAGTTTTTACGCGATTAGACCCGAATCTGTATTTTTATAATGTGTACAAATCGCGAAAGTTTAAAAACATTTTGACACTTTTCGTAAACAAAAACTGACTGACGGTTATGGTTCATTTGCGTCTGGTTTGACTGATGGTTGACCCTAACATACTTGCAAAAGAACTAGAATCATAGTTTGAAAATCACTTTTGTCTCTTAAAGAACTGTTTGCTGATGCATTACATTCTGATATGAATATTTCAAAATAATATTTTTCATTTATATGCAAATATTAATCTGTATTTCATAAATAATTTCACAATGTTCAAAGAACAGGATTACAAAATTTACGTTATTTAAATTTCATTCGAACTGATTTTAAATTGAATTAAAATTATAAGATCGTTGATTAAACTTTGCAAGGTATTCAGACCACCTTTAATCATAATAATATATGATTATTTGGGGAAAATACTGTCTTATTATACATACATTCCTATGTAATATACAAGGTTAGTTGGAAAGGGGGTACTAATCCGAAACCCACTTATAGTATCGCTGATGACTGTTTGAAAGCAAGTGTTAAAACAAAATTCGATTTTTTTTTCCAAATAAAATGATTTTTATTTTAGTTTTTTCAAAAAAATTTCATCCCTGCTTTAGTTACAAATTCAGAAAATGGTGCTTCTAATACATGACCCCAAATATGACCTAAAATGTAAACACAGCTGATCATAACTGGGGATAGATAGATTTTAGAGTTTTTTTTTTTGAGATTTTTGAACAACTGTTTCTCTTAAACTACTGACTTTTGGGAAAAGTTGTAGAACAAAAGTTATTCATTATTATGTGTACTTTAACACCCTTTCGGATTAGTACCCCCTTTCTGACTAACCTTGTATATCTATATCGGGTGTAAAAAGACCCTTAACGATAACGAAAACCACATATTTTACCCATCATTGGGATCATTTTTTTCTACCAGACCATACCTGGGAAACTATTGGTTTCCGAGATATTGAAGGTCAATGTATACATTTTTTTTTTTAGTTTTTTCCAGAAACGTATTCTAAGTGATAATACTAAACTTTCTTCCAAACAACCTTATCAAAACTTTCAATTTTTCCTCACAAATTACGCATTTGAAGTTACAAAAACGCAACGAATATCAAACGCACACGACCGCCTTGGCTCAACTGTGTGGCCGCTGCACACATGCAAACGCGCGGCATCGCCACAACCACATTGCGCGCTACAAAAAAAAGCGTTTTTTTATGCCAAAAAATAAAAGTCGTTTCCCAGCAATTATTTTTGGTCAATGTAATTTAGTTTGATGTACAGAGTGCGTAGATTTCGGCTATGTGATGGGTATTTTTACACCCTGCATATTAATATAATTTTTCTAAAGAATACTATTTTTTACCGCGGGCTGTAGCCGCGCCACCTATCGGAGCCTAGTGTAACTATGGACTTCATCTTTAGCATTTACTAAGACCCTATGCAAAGTATCATGGATTATTAAATTAAGACCTTTTATAATGATACTTTTCAGAGCGAAAGCGGAAATTAGTCACTTCCTGCGATTGTAAAATCATTATTCTATGCTTTCAACGATACTATGTATAGCCCAGCGTAAAGGCCCGTCCACATCTCCACGTCATGACGTCGTCAACGTGGAACGGTGCGGTAACGCGGCACGGTGCGTTGACGTAACGTGCAAATTTACGTTACCGTATCGTAAAAATGCACGTCAGGATCATTGTTGTTTTAAATATTTTTTACCAATTATGCATTCAAAAGTACGAACTGATTATCTGAATGTCTCTGAATCGATTGGAATTATTTCGGAATCGGGTTTCTGATCTGAAAAATATTTTATAAACAAAACCCTACCAATCCCTCTCTACCTGTGGGTGTACTAAAAGGCCTTTTGACATGATGAATTTCAAATGATAAGTACATTTTATCTTTTAGTTTTATGAGTTTTATTTTCTTTTTAAAAGCTATCTTTAATATACCTAAAGAAATGTATACACGCTTAATTTCTAAGTTTCTAAGAAAGCAATTAAAACTAAAGACAAACACTTCATATCTTGGAAACTAAAACAATAATACTATATTGGGGTTGAAACTTACCCCGTTAGGAATGAAAGGAAAACTAACTTTGTGGTTCTGTGTGGTTTTGGGGTGAATTTAGTCATCTTTTCGTGGATTCTATATTAAGGCTTAAAGAATTATTTCTTCTAGCTTAAAAGTTTATTTTAGCTTAAAACCTTGATAAAAAAAAAACTTTTAAAAACTATCCCATAAAAAAAATAATACCTAATAAACTAGCTTTTGCCCGCGGCTTCGCTCGGGTTAATTAAGCTCAAAAAAACTCTTAACACACTACTAAAGTTTCTATAATAATATTATACAAAACGCGAAAAAAAATCAGCTGTTCCCTACATTTATGTTCGTTCGCATAACTCGTCAAAATGTAGGGAACAGCTGTTTTTTTTGCGATTTCAGTTTTGGTCCCATAGTAAAAGTTGTTCATAATGATGAGTACAGTGACCCCTTAAGCGGTTGTGCGTTATTTATGTTACACCTTGTATAACTAGTCTTATAGACATTTACGATTTACAATTTAATAGCTACATAATAAATGGAGCAGAAACAAAGATAATAGACTGAAGTGAACTGCTAGCACCATCTAAGCATTGCAAAGTGTAAATTGTGTGTGTGTAAGAGTGTGTATGAGGAGTTGCAAATGGGTGTGTGAATATGTTACAGTGGTGTGTGCGATAGTCTGTATACCTTCTATTCAATAATAATTATAATTCTTACATAATTTTTAAATTTGACGACACGTTTGGTGCAGTGACTAAGCGATTGGCTTCTGCGCTATGGGTCGTGGGTTCGATTCCCACACGGAACAAAAATTTATATGGCCTACAGATGGTTGTTTCGGGTCTGGGCGTTTGTGTATGTGAATGTTGTGTCTGTAAACGCACCCACGATACAAGAGAAATCTCAGTGAGGGGAAAGGTTTAAAAAAAAAAGTTATAATCTACTATCTTACGTACAAGTTGTAACATAAATAACGCACAACCTCTTAAGGGGCCACTGTACTCATCATTATGAACAACTTTTACTATGGGACCAAACCTGAAATCGCGAAAAAAAATCAGCTGTTCCCTACATTTTGACGAGTTATTTGAACGTAAATTAATGTAGGAAGCAGCTGTTTTTTTTCTCGCGGTTTCAGATTTGGTCCTATAGTAAAAGTTGTTCATAATGATGAGTACAGTGACCCCAGTTTTTTTAAAGAAAGATTTGTACGCCTTATTATGGCAGGTATGCTGGAACCAATATTGTAACATCTACTGTAACATATTCTAACAAAAAAACATTTTTGATTTGATTTATCCTAACTAATATTATAAATGCGGAAGCAAGTTTGTTTGTTTATTACCTTTTCACGCCTAAACCACTGAACCGATCATTCTGAAATTTTGCGTATAAAGTCAAAGTCAAAGTCAAATAGTTTTTATTTCAAGTAGACCAGATCCCTGATGCTTTCAAAAGGTCAACACTAGGGGCTCGGTTCCAAGTAGTAGGTCCTTTGGAGAAGAACCGGCAAGAAACTCCATAGACACTCTTTTAAAAAAAGTAAATGGTTTGACAATTTTCATTGTAGTAATGTGAGAACAATGCAGAATAATGTACATGCAGTTAACAACATGAAAAGCAATGAGAAAGATAGCCTTTTAAAATGATTGCCATAGCAGTTACGAGCTGACCAGTCCCAACAGACAGCACCCGTTCACGAGCATGACGCATGCATCGGCGTCGCTCAGCTCAACCATGTTGCAGGGAACTCAACGACCCGATGCACAACGCCACATATATATACATTGTCAGGTGTACAGAAACGGACATAGCGCAACTTTCACCCCGAAAAAAAGTACTGTTCCCGAGGAAAACAACAATAACGTTCATAGATGGCGCCACGTATCTTTCGAATCGCGATTGAATCATATTATTACAGAAAGTTTAGTCGTGTGTTTAGAGTTGTTGCGAAGTTGCGGGCAAAAGCTAGTATTGGTTGGAGTGTACGTAACGGGGCACTGAGGAAAAACAAAATTTTTGCCAAAAAAAATATTTTCTCAAATCGTTGGTTTCATGATTCTATCGTATATAACACCTAAAAATAAGGCGAAAAGCATCTTGATGATTTTTGTCTCCGACCAACCGTTTGTCGTAAAAACGTTGTCGAAGGCGAAGGGATCGGTACAAAATGCAATATTCCTGTACTAGGAGAATTTAGGATGCAAGAGCGAGCGAAGCGAGCTCGGGACTTGGTGCACCCCGACTCGGACAGGTTAGGTTAGAAGGGGGTCCATCCCCTTCGTGGTTATTTTTTTAATCCACCCAGAATTAGGAGTCCGGCGAAGCGGGGCTCCATCGACATGACCTCTTTTCTAAGTCTTTTTTTCGGGAGTGATTTATGAAGATTCGAATGACGTTATTGCGAGACACGCTATTTCGAAAAATTTTACGAGTGGTACGCCAGTTCGAAAACACATTAAGTCGAAAACCGCTATATCGAATGATGTTATACACGCTGATTCGAAAAACTGTTTGAATGGTACGCTAGTTCGAAAGTCTTAGTATCGAAATTCACTGTTGCACTCATTACCAATAATTAATGAGTACCACCTATAATTTTGATTTTTTGTTGATTTCTTTGTTGATCACTATACTTAAGGAAATTAAAAAGTTAACTTAAAATAATACTTCACATTGCTCTTGTTTCCCAAACCCAATACAAAGATAAGGCTTTATCGGGGTCGCGAGTTCGATCCCCAAACAAATTCAGATTGGCATATGCTATTCGCAACAGTGAATTTCGATATTAAGACTTTTGAACTAGCGTACCATTCAAACAGTTCTTCGAATCAGCGTGTGCGTCGCAATAACGTCATTCAAATTTTCATATCACACCCCTTTTTTTCATAGTGCCCCGTTTCATATCCACTGACCCTAGTATTTATTTAGTTTAGATTTATTTGTCAGTTCGTCACATATTGACGTTATTATGTTATGTATAAAAAATATGTTACTTTGACCTCAACGATCTAATTCTACATATACGTTTTTCAAGTGAACGAAGATCGATAGTGTAATCTAGATGTAAATATCGATGAACTTATTTAAATTTGTCTGTGTTAGGCTCAGACATGTCTGAGTCGTTTTATACTGCTTTTGAATACTAAATTCTTTAGCTCAATAATATTAAAAATGTTTGAAATGTTTGAAAACAGCTTAATATTTTAATATCTTTATATTTGTCACTTAGGATGAGCTTGGGACAATCTTCATTTCTTAAGTTGTAGTTGTACGAGCCGCTCCTACATTTTCATACAATACAATACATTTATCGTATAACGGGATATTAATTACAAAATTGTTATAAGTCCATCATATCTTGCTTTTTCAGGGCAGGCATGCGAAGCTTAAAATTTTTTTTTACTACAATGACCAATTATAATTACTACTGTTTACATTATTATTTTTTACATTCATTATTTATTTATGAGGAGCTCGTGGCTAAATAATTACAGCCGCATAGACCGATCTTCCGGGTTAAGCCACGCTTGCCGAGGTTGGTCTGTGGATGGGTGACCATTTACCATAGCGAGTTTCCTCCGTGCCTCGGAAAGCACGTAAAGCCGTTGGTCCCGGCTGTCATTTGTAGATCTTTGACAGTCGTTACTGTTGGTCAGAAGCCAGAAAGTCTGACAACCAGTCTTATTACCAAGAGTATCGTATTACCCAGTTACTGGGTTGTGGAGGTCTGATAGGCAGTCGCTCCATGTAAAATACTGATATTCAGCTGCATCCGGTTCGACTGGAAGCCGACCCCAACATAGTTGGGAAAAGGCTAGGCAGATGATGATTCATTATTTATTTCAAAAATTATATAGTATCATAACCATATCACAATCATTATTTAGGTATACATATTTCACAATATTATTCAATTATTTAGATTTATTTGCAAATGGTGTTCAATATGTAGTAGAAAGAGATTTACTAATGTGTGTCATAATTTAAAATGCAACAATTTTATATACCAACTAGCTGCGTTGCAATGCCACGTAAATAAACTGACAACAAACAATAATATGTCGATTCTTTGTCATAGTGACACTATTTTGCATTTAAAATACGGTTTGGAAAAGTTTTTTTTTTCTTCTTCTCTTCCCTCCGACCTGGGAAGTCGGAGGGTTATGCCGGACTCTTACCAGTTAAAAACCCTCGGTGTTCCTTCTGCTGACGAGGAGATTGCAGGATTCGCATATCTGCATGCACCGCAACCCCTTCAAGCTCTTCAACTTCTCCTTTTGTGGGAGCTCTGCAAACATTTATGTAACTAACTAAAATCCTTATGGGTTCCCTTCGCCCGGGGAAGGCAAAGGGGTATGTTGGACTCTTACCGGCTAAAAACCCACGGTGTTCCTTCTTGTGACCTATGGCTGGGGTCGCGGGATTTGCAGCTGCATGCACCGCAACCCCGGCAGCTTTTCAACTTCTCTTGTCCCTGCAAACCCCTGGACCCTACATAATTAAACCAAAGGGTCATTCTACCATAAAATTAATTATAGTACCGACAGCACACACAAAAAGCAATTAATATCAAGATTTTGATACACCCAGAATAGATTGAAAGGACACTCTATAAATAAACGTGTTTGAACATGTCTGAGTACGGCTCAGACATAGTCTTAAGTAGTTTTAAGCAAATACCTCTATTGAATACTAATTCCTTTTCTCAATATCGGTTCAGTTAATATCGTTGGAGAGGTAACTAAGAGGTTTATACTTTGAGAACTTTAATTGTGTGGCCAAAGTGCAGTTAATTTAACAAGAGTTGAGTTTAGTTGTAACTTGTTGTGTGTTTTCAACATAAAATAACTTTAAAATAAAGTAAAAACCGACTTCAAAAACTAAAAAGAATAAAATAATTACCATATTATAAAATTAACATTTCAGAAGTAGGTGCCTTCAGTTTGGTTCAGTGCAAAATTGCACCGATTTCTGAAACTGTTAATTTTATAATATGATAATTATTTTACTCTTTTTAGTTTTTTTTTTAAATCGGTTTTTACTTTTTTTTAAGTTATTTTTTTTTTCTATTTTAAGTGGTATAAGCTTGAAAACTATGTGTTATAACTAGCTTCCAGTCGCAAAAAAATATGCAACTACAATATAATAATGTTTCAGGTATAAAATTTCAAAAAACATGTAACTGCAGTAACGCACACACTCAAATAACCCAATTAGAATATTCAGTTATAATCATAATACACACACTGAGATTTTACATTTGTATACTTGAATATTGTTTATTTTAGAAAATAGTATTACTTTTCATTGTTACCTACATTTAAATGTAGTGTTAAGGCCTTCTCGTAAGACTTAATTTTCTTTATCTCAATTAATATAATGATAATAAATAGCACGTTTAAAAAAAGCACATTTTTAATTGGTTAAACTCGATTCATTTGCCGATTCTTAAACTATTTCCAAGGTTTGCGTTTATAATGTTACACATTGTATATCGGGTGTAAAAAGACCTTTAACGATAACGAAAACCACGTATTCTACCCATCATTGGGATCATTTTTTTCTCCTAGACCATACCTGGAAAATCATTGGTTTTGGAGATATTAAAGGTCAAAGTACACATTTTTTTTTTTTAGTTTTTTCCAAAAACTGTTTTCAAGTCATAATACTAAACTTTCTTCCATACAAAGATTATCAAAAATTTCAATTTTTCCTAACAAATTACGCATTTGAAGTTACAAAAACGCAATGAATATCAAACGCACACGACTGAATTGGCTCGGCTGTGTGGCCGCTGCACGCATGCAAACGCGCGGTATCACCACAACCATAACTTGCGCGCTACAAAAAAAAGCGTTTTTTTACATGCCAAAAAATAAAAGTCGTTTCCCAGCAATTATTTTTGGTCAATGTAATTTAGTTTGATGTACAGAGTGCGTAGATTTCGGCTAGGTGATGGGTCTTTTTACAACCTGTATTTCAAAAATGATCATGCTTTTTTTTCAAAGTATCGACAACCCTGATTAGGTACGAATTTAGAAAATGAAGAATTATGTGACTCCGAACACACTTTAAATGCACACACAGTTACATGCATACACAGCTAACGATACTGCAGCAAATAAACGTCTTGTATTGTATATTGGATGGGCGTGCCTTGACGTCCTCTCTCTACTTTCGGATTAGCACCCCATTTCCAACTAACCCTGTTTAAATCTATATATACAACTACCAACAGCTGCCTATGCTAGTCTAACTCGCAACCCCACAATATAACGTTTCCTCTACGTCTCGCCTATTACCTACTGCACTAGCTTCAAAACATCATTTACATTTGCTTCGTATCCGGCGTATGCAGGGAACGTGCGACTTTAACTCGTATATATACGTACGTGCGAGTTTAAGTCATGTATTAAACGAACGTGCAAGTATATACGAGTACGTTCGAGTATATTATTGTATCAGTTAGCTGTAGAACTTAGTTTACATGTCAATGAGTAGATCTTAGAGGAAAACTTAACTAACTAGTTGGATATATTTTGTATAAATGAGGAGAGTCTAATTATAGGCGGGCGTCTACTCGGCTCACCGAGTCGAGTCGAATAGAATCGCAATAATTCGCCTCCTATACATCTATCTTCTATACCTATATATAAAAATGAATTCATATTTCCCTTGGTCACGGCATCGCGCGTGAGCGACTGGACCAATTTCGTAATTTTTTTTTTTTGTTGTGTTCGTAATTGTCAGGAGAAGGTTCTTATGAAAGAAAATTTTGATATTCATTTTAAAAAAAACGAAATTATCTTAGTATGTCCATATTCTTCATTTGTTTACCACATGCATGAAAATGGTTTTAACTTTTTGTTACTATTTTGAGTTGGTTTCTGAAGGTTGGTAGTAGGTAGGTAGTAAGTAGGAAAAAGTGCATTGCAACGCAGGTACAGCTAGTTTGCTATAAAACTGCGTCGATCAGCGACGAGCCGAGCGAGCGAGCATGACTCGCGCGCATTAGTTGTCACGCGAATTTCTGTTTTAACGACTTGCGATTAATGACCGTTTCGCCTCGCATGGAACAAATGTGACTCGACTCGATTTGACGCGTTTCGGCTGTAATCGACGTCAGGCTTAAGAGTGTCTCCGTTCTGCCTAGCCTTACCCCAACTATGGTGAGGTTAGCTTTGAGTCTAATAGGGGATTTACACGGGTCGATTTTCGCCGCACGGCTATGCCGCACAGCGAAAATCGACCGTCTAAATGACAATTCGACTAGGCCGCAAGTGACTAGAATCGCAAGCCCCAAAGTTGAGTGCCATCCGACTTTTGCCATGCGGCGACAAGCCGCATGCGGCGGGTGACTAAAATCGACCGTGTAAATAGTCAGTTGCAGGCGATCGCCCGCCGCATGAGGTGTGTTTTGCGCTGTGTTGTTCCGCTAGAAATGAACAAGTCGCATGTGATTTTTGTCGACTGGTGTAAATGGGGTGGCGCTTCAATTTTTACAAGCAATGCGACTGGTGACTTGCCGCACGGTGTAAATCCCCCATAATCAAATGAGGTTGAATACCAGTATTTTACATGGAGCGACTGCCATCATACCTCCGCAACTCAGTTACTGGGCAATGCCGATATCCTAAGGTTGGACCGGTTGTCAGACTTTCGGGCTTCTCACTACCCGTAAAGACTTTCATAGGTTTTCGTGTGACACCCGGGACCGACGTTTTCAGCCCCATTTGGTAAAATTGGAAGCTGATCCCATCCAAATTGGAGAGAAGCTATGGGAAGAAGAAGTAGTACAGGCGTAAGAAGTTATGCAATGTAGTAGCCATTGTTACCGTAGAATTCACAGAAAGAAAATAATAAGTTTTAGTTAAAATTGATATGTGCAGTCGCTACGCGTGAACCCAGTTATCCCTATTAATTTGTTTTACATAAAGAACACATGAACAAAATGTCTCCGCCTTAAGATACAATTCCGTGCATCGCGGCCGATCGCAGCCGCGCGCGATCGATCGCGTGCGGCTGACGCGCGCTGCTAATGCGTCAATAGTCATGTCTATAATATACTGACTAATCTGTCGTTAGCCGCACGCATCTGTCGCAGACTTCGGAAACGGTGCCATACATTTTCATACTCTGACTATTGACGCATCAGCCGCGCGCGTCTGTCACACGCGTTCGATCGCGCGCGGCTGCGATCGGCCGCGATGCACGGTATTGTACCTTTAATAAAGACAATAAGAAAAGTGCTATCGGATACATTCTTAGTGAAATACAATTTAACAGTTTAAGTTATAAATAAATTACTCATTAGCCTAATTATAAGGCTAGATTGTAATAAGATTAGGGCGCATCGTCACGAAGCGCGCTAAGACAGGTTTTTTTTTTCCTTTACCTTCCCTTCACCCCAAAAGCTCAAAAGAGGTGTGTGAACTTCCCTTTCAAATTCTGAATCAATCGAATTTGATTCAAATTAGTTTCAATTCGTACTCTTTTAATCGACAAACTCGCACGATGGAACGAATTAAAATCAAATACTAACGACGTTTCAAATTCGAACCTTCTCACGAATGTGTGTTTATGAATACGAATTAACATAAATTTGAATCAACTGCGATTGATTCAGAGATCAAAGCTTTCGGGAGTAAGTCCCAAGTTTATTCAAAACGAATCGCACGAACTCTTGAATTTGCTATAATACCCAAAATAGCAATGCGGATAACACTAAGTAGCTTTGTCTCTCCCGACAGGTACATAAAATTCGTTTCAAGTAAAAACATCAATCATTCCTTTGCCATTTAGACACACACACACACAAACACATTTCCGCAAAAAATAACGTATCCACCTCGGTAAACATTTTTTGTAGAGCAAAGATACGCCGTAGGGAACCACAAAGTATGGCAAATTGCAACATTTAAGCTCAACACAAACACTTGTTTTTGATGTAACTCCCTTTGATGTAAGGGATAAAGATGACAAAGGGAAAACCCGCAAATGAGTTTGTTTGACACAAATAAGAACTTAAAAATGCCCCTATACGGACTTTTTCGTGTTCACCTCAAAAACATACTCGTATTTTTTTTGTGCGCGGATATATTACATTTATTTTGTTCTTTTTATAAAATATTTTATTTTTTCAAATATGGAATGCATGCGGTTTTCAAATGGGATTTAGAAATGGAATGCCAAAATAACGATGATTCGAGTGATGAATCAAAAATTGTTAATATTTATTCATGCTTTTGATGTGAATAGTTTTTACTTTAAAAATATTAGTTTTGTATTTGTAAATGTAGCATTAAAATACATTTATAAATATTAAAGCGGTTTTGGCATGTTGGAATAGAACTGCGAGTAAAATAAATATAGAAGTACTTAATCATTAAAAATTATATTTTCTGTGTGATTTTGACCTTTGCTAATGCATATTGCTTTGAAATATTTATAATGCGCTTTTATTTAGACTAAAAAAATAAAATAATATAAAAATAGACTGCCTCGTAGGTGTAGTGGTCGCAAACGTGACTGCTGAACGTGTTGTCCTGAGTTCGATCCTCAGGTTATCATCATCATCATCGAGCCGAAAGACGTCTACTGCTGGATGTAGGCCTCCCCCGAGCATGTTGGGGGGCGGGGGAGGGGAGGGAGTGGGTTTGCCATAATCACCACGCTTTGCAGGCGGGTTGGCGATCGCAGTATGGTTGTTAAAATACTCCAAAAACGCTGCTGCCCATCCTCTAGTGAATCCCTAGTCGCCTTTTACGATCATCCATGGGAAAAGATGGGGTAGTGCTATTCTTAACGTCCCCAGGTCATTGGGTGATAATGGGTTTTTCCGTGTGAAATTTCTCAGTAGCAGCCTGGAGTCTGGATTTGTGCCCGGTTGATGGCAATAGACTTGCTCCCTTGGGACATAAAACATCACGGCGAAATGTGGGTGTACTACACACCTCTGCCAACCATTCGGGGAATACAGGCTTGAGTTTATGTTTAATTCTACCAGTTTACACGTAAATAATACCTCTACCATCTTAAAAATCAGTCGGCTACCACAAGACTGAATCCAAAAATATCCTACATAAAAAAAACTTTAAGAAAGTAAAAACCGACTTCAAAAAAACTAAACGGAGTAAAATAATTATCATTTAATAAAACTACCAGTTTCAGAAGTCGGTGCATTCAATTTGTTTCAGCGTAGAACACCGACTTCTGAAACTGGTAGTTTTATTAAATGATAATTATTTTACTCCGTTTAGTTTTTTTGAAGTCGGTTTTTACTTTCTTAATTTTTTTTTTATTTTACACTTTTTAGTGCCACAAATTACAATTAAAATAGTGAACAAATTCTCGGACCAGCACTACAACTAGAACGTCGTCTACATACGATTTGCGTATTTTATTTTTTGTTTTTGTTGATTTTTCCAAAAAGTGCTGCACCAATTTCAATAAAATTTATATGGGACCACCTCTGAAGTATGGGCTACCAAACAAAAAAAGAATCATCAAAATCCATTCATAATTGGGGGAGATATCGCGTAACAAACACACAAAAAAAAAACAAAAAAAAAAAACATTAAGACGAATTGAGAACCTCCTCCTTTTTGAAGTCGGTTAAAAATGTAATCGGTCGTTATGTTGTCTACTGGAACAGTAATAAATCATGTGCTTTTAAAGAATTACACGAATTCGTTTACACCCTGTACATATTATATTATTAATTTGTTTGTTCGTCTCCTATGCGTTCGTGCGTCGTTCATTCGATTAAGTTGAAACTTTGTACACTTGTGGTTGGCACTTGCGAAGGTTTCAGACATGATAAAAAAACTTCATACGTGGGCGGAGTCGAGGACACAGCTAGTATAGAATAAATAAAGCAAGCAACATTTAATACGGAATTTAATAGCCATTACTTAGTTGTCAGTTGCACGTTCGTAGTTGTGGTAATGAGGTGACCCAGCATGATGCTGTGTTGTAACGTGAGTCATAACACTGCTGATTTTCAGATAATGAGAATATGGGATAAAAGTATAATCCCAAAGTGTTTTTTTGGTGTTTTTTTGCCTACTGTAATCGTATGCTGACTCTCTCTCTCTTTCACAAAGGTACAATCGATTCTTTCACTCGAGCTGTTTTAGGGTTCCGTACCCAAAAGGTAAAACGGGGCCCTATTACTAAGACTCCGCTGTCCGTCTGTCACCAGGTTGTATCTCATGAACCGTGATAGTTAGACAGTTGAAATTTTCACAGATGATGTATTTCTATTGCCGCTATAACAAAAAATAGTAAAAAACAGGATAAAATAAATATTTAAGGGGGCTCCCATACAAGAAACGTGATTTTTTTGCCGTTTTTATACAAGCTTAATTTTAGTATATACTAAACCTGAAACTAGTTTGTTCAGAATCACTAGGAGAATCGATTGACATATTTTTTTCACCACATCTTTTTTTTTTGTATTATAACTTTCGTGAGACACATTCATATTTATGATTAGTTACGGTTTACTCACGTGCATTTTTGTTTTTTTTCATAAATTTCAATTTTGTTTCAGTAGGTTTCTACCTATAACAGTTGACGGGAATAGACACCTTGACGCTTGAGACGGTCCTCTCGGTCAGTTTCCGTGTATTAGACAACCCCTGCATAGCACATCTCAGGCATTTCACACTTTTTTAGGGAACTTAACGCGACATAAACTAAGGTGTAACTTGGAGATTTACTAAAAAAAAACACAGATTCAGGCAGTTCTGATGAAAATCTTGTTGGGGTGTCTCGGTTTTCGTATAAAGTAAAAATAAGGTTGTAGATAATGATACGAAACCGTTCGTGCGCGAGTCCGATTCGCACTTGGCCGGTTTCTTTTTTCACAAATTTAATTCGCGGTTAAAACAGTATAATTTTACCAGTTTATAGATAGACCATCTAAAAAAAACTGTCGGCTACCAGAAGATTGAATCCAAAAATATCCTACATGAAATTACTTTAAAAATAAGAATTTTCTAAATCGGTCTAGGCATCTTTGAGTAATCAGAGAATATAGATAAAAAAGATTCCGACGAATAGAGAACCTCCTAATTTTTTTGTAGTCGGTTAAAAATGTATAAATGTGAGTTAGTGAACACGAATGTTTGTTACTCTATCATGCATAAATGGCTGAACGTATTTTGATAAAAGGTTTTTGGTCATTTTTGACCCGGTACCTCAAAAGTACGCGTCCATTAATGAAATATGGTTTGTTTTGAACCCTAAAGGTTAACATTTCACGGAATGTATTTATTTTAATCCAAATGTATGGGGGAAAAAAGTTATGTGGTTCAAAAAACTGCGAGGAACTAGATAGAAAAGCTCCTAAACATTTTTGTACCTTTTTAGGAAGACCGTTGTGCATTTTTATAAGCATTTTATATATTTAGAAGGATATGGATATACAAAAATCCTTTTTTTTAATATTAATTCTTGTTTTGCTAAAAAATATTTCCCATACTTTTGAGGAATGCGACTCATCTCATTGGGTAGTATTCATGGTCTTTAACACACTCCGACTAGTTTCGTTAGTGGTCGCCGGTGGGTCACACGTCCGAACAAAATGCCCTTTGGCACACAGATAGATCATGCTCTGAATTAACATATAGAATATTTTTATCCGGATGCATGCGCAGTCGTTCCTCTGAGATGTGAGTGGTCACAGCTAGTCATTAATTACTTCATTCAACTTTCATCATAACCCAATCCTATTCATTCCAAATTCAAACCAATAAAAGCTTTCAAAAAAATTATAAGCCAATAAAAATGAAGAAAAAAAAGCCGCAAAGAAAAGATTAAAGAGACCAGATATTCCTTTTTCAAATCTAATGTTTAATCAGACGAGAATTCGAACGCAATTATCATTTGAAATGATCAGAATCCCGCCGAAGAGTATTTGCATAAACGGAAAAGAAATATTGTAGATGAAAAATCGAAAGATGGACTCTTTCTTTTTTTGCTTTTAATTGATTAAAGTTGGTTATTAAAGGAAATTCAATTATCTTACTTAATTGATGAAAGCGAAATACGATTGGAAGTGTTGGAGAAGAAAATAAAGAAATTATCACGTATAGGGACGGATTAGAAAATAAAATTTCCTCACCGTCACTGAGAATAGACGCGTGTTATAATCCCTACTAATATTATAAATGCGAAAGTACCTCTGTCTGTTATGCTTTCACGCCTAAACCACTGACTTCTAGCAGACCTATAAACTTGATATTTGGCATACAGTTGGTGTTTAGGAAGAGATGGAAGGAAAAATTATAAAATCTTGAAATATGTTCTCGGTTGCATAATTTATAGACAAAAACTTATTTTGTTTATGTAGTATATGTAGATGTTATTGTTATTTTCCGCCTATATTTCACTCGCACTTGACCAATTTTTCAGAATTAATAACTGTCAGTAATGTTTGTGTGTTTCAATTATATTTCCTACTAGCTGTGCCCGCGACTCCGTCCGCGTGGAACTCGGAAAACAACATTGTGTCGCAGCAACTAAATAGTGTATATGTATTCCATTTATTATAATAATAGACAAAGCGGTCCCACCAAGACACATATCTTTTAAACCACTTCTTTAGGTACCTAGAGTTTCAGTTCTTCTTGATTGACCGCAAAGGTTCATATAACCATAATACTAAAAACGCGTTGCTTATTTCCATACATTTCCTTGCTAAAATGGATTATAATTGAATATTAATATTTATTGTGATAATGTAACGAAACCTTATGGCGATACAAAAATGGCTACAACGCCATCTAGTCACAATCGGCGAACTAAATCAAAATATTTTAGGCAGTGCAGTCTATAAAATGATTTCATTCGAGGTGTGGAATAGGAAAGTACTTTAAATAGGTATATAAAAATTTCAACTATAGAAGACTGCATTTTATTTTTATAAGTTAGAAATAGGTACTGATTTCAAAGATTTCAAAAAGTTTGATCTGGAAATCGAACCAACCCAATTATGCGAAAAAATATCATCTGTATTTTTATTTCACCAATCGATAGGATCAATAATACGGATCAAATCGCTCCAATAAACATTGTGTCTGAAATTGATGGAAGACCATAAAACGAAAATTGACTGACTTAGGTACATTTAAATTCAAGCACTTATTAATTGTTGTTAAGTAGTTCTTATTTTTTCCACTTCGTTCAATTTAAGACAGTGTGTTTGTTGGAGAGATTTGATCCTGATTATTGACCGTAAAGATATTATCAACAGGTGCCACCAGATGGAATAGCTTTGTCAGTTTGATTCCTGGTTCAGGCAAAAAAATCAGTACAGGCAATATTTCTTACTTTTAAAAATAAAATGAAGTCGCCTTTGAGTAAAATTTGCAATTTTTAATATTTAAAGTACTTTCCCTTCATGGCTATGTGTTTTGGGACATTACCTAAGGCTTAAATAAACTTAATAAAACGGCGACGACAGGCTTTGAATAGTTCTGACAACAATGAACAAAATAATATATATAAATATTCCAAAAAAATTACAAAAAGTGTATTTTTTAAAGTGAGGTTTTAACGCAGGACACTGAGCCAGCGACCGTTCACTGCAGCACTTACTTCTGTCTACAGCTTATACTACGCAGTATAAGGAAATAATGTTCCGTTGCTCGGCATCTATGAGCAATAGCGTGATAGTTTATTTAACAGCATAAGCGCAGGCCCATCAAAATCGATTCACGCGATTTTACGATCCGAATATTAAGCTTATACTTCGCAGTATGTGGAAATAATGTTCCGCTGCTCGGCTCCTATGAACAATAGCGTGATGATATATGTACCAGCAAAATTGACGCTCTTTACGCAACACATCAGCGAAAGTCCCATCAAAATCCATCCACGGGATTTTACGCGATGTCCGGACGGAAAGACAAACAGACACTAATAATTCTAAAAAAAAATGTTATGGTTTCTGTATAGTACCACCGAATCGAAATTTTGGAAAAATATTTAATTACAGACAAAGTGCACTTTGAATTTTATTAATAGTAAATAGATTTATAAATACGTATTTATGTATTCATAATAAAATATATGAGTATTTCAAATTAATCTATCGTATTGCCTTGCACAATTAAAAATTTAGAATACCTACACTCGCTTATGAAATTGAATGTTGTATTTCTCTTCCACTGCCATTCAGATAGATAGGTACCTAATACATTTTAAATAACATTATCTTCGTTTTTTTTTATAAAAGCTTAGTTAGTACCTTCTTCGGATAGCATTTCAATAGACCTTCCGTAGACTGAGAATAGTAATATATTCGTTGATTATATTTCCTCACAACGTGATTTGATACACGTAACGCCATCTATTGAAAAGAAATGGTATACACAAATACATGCTAAGTTCTTCTAGAAAACTTAAAATTCGCATAACTTTTGATTGCGTGAACCGATTGCGATGAAACAAAAAACATATGTTACTTGGAGATAAGCACAATATTTATTTATAAAAGTCAACAACATTGGATCAGTTGTTTTTACGTGATGCTTGAACAAACAAACAGATAAACAGACAAACAGACAAACAGACAAAAATTCCAAAAATGTTAAAAATGGGTTCTATTGGTTATAGTTTAACATCCCAACCAGGTTTTTTCAAAATATTTGCTATGTACAGACACAACATGTCTACAGATTTATTATATGTATAGAAAACGCTGCTAGATGGCGTTAGTAGCAAAAATAGAAGTCACTTTGGTTTTGTTACACGGCAAAGAAGAAAGATACAGTGTGGGTTTTGTGGAAAGCGGTAGCCGTTCTGTAATAATTAGAATCACATACAAAAATAAATGAGATCCCATCAAAAACATTCATGTAAAAAAAGTCATGTCTCACGATTCTTTGACCGTGAAAAGTTAGGAGATTTAATGTAAAGCCAAGTCGGGCATTTCAATAATAAATATATTTTTCGGACTTGGCGATCACGCAGCATAAGGATATACATATCGGGTGTAAAAAGACCCTTAACGATAACGAAAACCACGTATTCTACCCATCATTGGGATCATTTTTTTCGAACAAACCATACCTGGGAAATCATTGGTTTTGGAGATATTGAAGGTCAAAGTACACATTTTTTTTATAGTTTTTTCAGAAACGATTTCCAAGTCATAATACTTAACTTTCTTCCAAACAACCTTATCAAAAATTTCAATTTTTCCTTACAAATTACGCATTTGAAGTTACAAAAACGCAATGAATATCAAACGCACACGACCGCCTTAGCTCGGCTGTGTGGCCGCTGCACGCATGCAAACGCGCGGCATCGCCACAACCATAATTTGCGCGTTACAAAAAAAAGCGTTTTTTTTTCATGCCAAAAAATAAAAGTCGTTTCCCAGCAATTATTTTTGGTCCATGTAATTTAGTTTTATGTACAGAATGCGTAGATTTCGGCTATGTGATGGGTCTTTTTACACCCTGTATACTAGAGTACTGGCTTACCGTGGTATAAATTTATTTATAAAATTTACAAGGTATCTTGCACCACAGTAATCCTCATGCTGCGTGATCGCCAAGTCCGAAAAATATATTTATATAATAAATGAAATGCCCGACTTGGCTTAACATTGGATCTCATAACTTTTCACGGCGAAAGAATCGCGAGATGTGGCTTTTTTTATGTGAATGTTTTTGATGGGATAGCTTTTATTTAAAAAATGAATATAAATCTTTTGACAGATTTTCTATGCGAAAGCTGTCATAGCGTGAAATTTATCCAACAGATAACGATTGAAAAATCAAACTGTTGAACAAATTGCTATACAAAACAAAATCGTTGGTGTCGTGTAAAAGGATCAATTTCGAAGATAAGTACCCACTGAAAATGCTACTTCGCCACGAAACTTAAATAAAACTACCTGACTTTGCCAACTCTCCTGAATATAAAGCCTACATTGAATTGTTTCTCTATTAGAACAGCATTAATAAGCCACCGCTACGTAGAGTATCAAACTTATAGAGTCTGTTTGCTGAACAAACTATTGCATAAACATGAGTCTTGCTCCCAGACTCATGTTTGTCGTAAACTAAAAGACGGAAACTTTGTTACAACTTAGTTATAACTTAGTTATTGAATCTCCTATCAACTTATCTTCTAGTGTTTCGCGATTCAAAAATATTTTCATATCAGTTTGGCAGTTTGAATTTCGAAGTGTATTTTGAATTCGATTACGTACGTATTTCAACGGAATTTCATGCTTGTTCATCTAATAGCAAAATAATTGAAATGTAATAGAGATAGGTCATAAGTTTTTATCGAGTATTCAAATTATCGATATTGTTTAGTTTTGAAGTTTATTGTTTAATTTATTAATACGTACATTTAATTTTTATTATTTACACAAAAATAATCTTTGATGAAACATAAATAAAACATTGTTTTATATATCAAAAAAATCGGATAACTACCGTGACTCGTTATAATAAGAATAGGTTAAATGTATATTTATCATGACGGCTCCTTACAAATACATACAATCTTCTTTGTTATTTGCGAATGTTTTTGTGATATCAGATTGAAAGTCTTCATCAAAACTTTTGCTGAAGGGAACCACCGACCAAAAAGTCATCTAAGTTGTTTTGTTTTGTTTTTGTTGATTTTTCAAAAAGCGCTGTTTGTATTTCGATAAAATTTATACGGAACTACCTCTGAAGGATGGCCTACCAAACAAAAAAAAAGTTATCATAATCCATTCATAATTGGCTATAGCGTAACAAATACACAAAAAAAACAGACTAATTGAGCCCTACTATACTTTTTAAACTACTTCTTTGTCACGCTTAGCGGATTAAGGGTGGCTTGAGGAGTCAACCCTTAACGAGCATGTGCACATAAAATCAGAATCTAGCAAGAAGCAGAAGCAGTTTAGCATGAGTGTACTTACATAAGAATATTAAGGAAAACACTTTTAACCATACAATAATATATTTTAATAATAGTTACAAAATTAGACTAGTTTACAGGGCGTGGTTCTTTAGACAATACGATACGAGGAGTCCAGGGCCTTCAGGTGTAGTAGGTAGTACTTAACTAGGCGGCTGCTGAGGCGCGAGAGAGGACGAAGTGTAAGATTCGAGCTCAGATGTCATTGATCGTGGACCCATTGTTTAGCGCAAACAGCTATCAGAACATAAAAATGAGTTACGCATTGTAAGGGAGGACGAAGTGCAGCGTGCCGGCCCTTTTATAGGCGCACCCCGCTAGTCGCCACCGCTGCACCGTCACATCTTTTTGAAGTCGGTCAAAAGTACCTATCGATAGCTTGAATACTCGATACAAAACAATGACCAATCGCTATTACATTTCAATTGTTTTGCCATTAGATTCCGCTCTCTGCGAATGACATAATTATTTCGGTGAAATACGAGTTTAATGAATGTCTAAATGAAGGGTCCCATATTTTTAGACAAAGTATTTTTCTGTGATCAATACTGAATACAAATCTAAATTTAATAAACGGGATTATTATAAAGTACAACGTAGAATGTAAATTTATTAATTATACGTGCTCAGATCATGATTAAGGGCTACGTTTGGATCCGAAATCAGTCGTGCAATCCCTAAAAATGCACGTGAGTCAACTGTAACCAATCATAAATATTAATCTGTTTCATGAAAGTTACACAAGAACGCTAATTTCATATATCTTTACTAATATTATAAATGCAAAAGTAACTCTATCTGTCTGTCTGTTAAGCTTTCACGTTTAAACTGCTGAATCGATTTTGATGAAACTTATCACAGAGATAGTCTGGAACTTCCGCTTGCCGATGTATGCGTCATGCTCGTGAACGGGTGCTGTCTGTTGGTACTGGTCAGCTCGTAACTGCTATGGCAATCGTTTTAAAAGGCTAACTTTCTCATTACTTTTCATGTTGTTAACAGCTTGTACATTAATCTGCATTGTTCTTACATTACTACAATGAAAAATGTCAAACCATTTACTTTTTTAAAAGGGTGTCTATGGTGTTTCTTGCCGGTTCTTCTCTAAAGGACCTACTACTTGGAACCGAGCACCTAGTGTTGACCTTTTGAAAGCACTAGGGATCTGGTCTACTTGAAATAAAAACTATTTGACTTGACTTGACTTGACTTCGACAAGGACATAGGTTACGTTTATCCAGAAAAATACGGAATTCGCGATAAAGGACGACAAACGACGCAATGCGATTCTCCTAGTGATTCTGAACAAACTAGTTTCAGGTGTATACTCTTTTTTTCTGACATGATATTATTTTATTTTTATACAATTTAATGTTTATTTTTTATTTATTTATTTATTTAGGATCTCCAACAAAGGATACACATACACAAAACAAATCACAATACTAAATAGGTTATTTTCCATGTGCTCCTTCAATTACAGGAGACCACAGCATGCACATATAACTAGGTGTAATCAGGGTAATAATAATAAGAATAGAGAAATTAATCGTGAAATTTGAGAAAATAAAATAAAATTAAACATATCGAGATTGAGCATTCATATTAACATTGTTTGGTAGTAATAATAATAATTATAATTATTTCATATGAATTATTGGCTAATGTAGGGAGGAAACATAGTTACATACATATAGCTAAAATTTTTTTGTATTTTGAAATGGGTAGGGTAATGTCCAGGTTACCATGCTTCGACAATTCATTGTATTGCCTACAGAGTCTCGGGAGAGCGGCAAAGTGTCCCAGATTGGTTTTAGAACCTGAGACGTAAAATAAATTGTAGCTGCTTTTCCGCGGCAGACGAGATGGCGTGTTTAAATGCAGTTTGCCTAGTAGCTCGCTGCAGTCTATAACTCCATTGAAAACCTTGTGCAGTAGTATCAGGTCGGCCATTTTCCGTCTGTCTGCAAGTGAGACCATTTTGTAGTGTCCTAATCTATCTTTGTAGTGGATAACTTTCTTAGCTAAATGGACTTTGTAACATAGATGATATAGGAAACGTCTTTGAATACTTTCCAGATGTTTGATGTATACGTCATAGTGAGGATTCCAAACCTGGCTGCTATATTCGAGTATTGGTCGAACCAGTGTATTAAATAATTTTATTTTAGTGGACGCCTTTTTAAAAACCTTGCTGTTACGTAAAACAAATCCAAGGATTTTGAACCCCTTAGATGACATGTTTAGGATATGTTTGTCAAATTTAAGTTGTCTATCTAGTGTGACACCCAAGTCGCGTATTTCCTCTACTTTTTGTAGTTTTTGTTGGCCAATTGTGTAATTGTTAGTTTTGACAATTTTGTTACGGGTAAATTGCATGTAGTAACACTTTGAGACGTTAAGAAGCATTTTATTTATTTTGCACCAGTCCGTCAGTCTGTTCAGATCCTCCTGCAGTAAGGTAGAGTCAGATTCAGTTACCATTGGTTTCATTATTTTCATGTCATCGGCAAAAAGATAAAATTTTGAATGCCTAAAGCAGTGCGTGATGTCATTTATGAAAATGTTGAAGAGAATTGGGCCTAAATGTGAACCTTGCGGAACACCGGATGTAGCTTTAAAAGATTTTGAATAATGGCCACTCATAACAACTTTTGAAGACCGGTCACTGAGGTATGACTGAAACCACTTTAGCGTTGATCCTCCAACACCCAAATGCTGGAGTTTCGCCGTAAGAAGAGAATGATCCACCTTATCGAACGCCTTGCTAAAATCGGTGTATATGGTGTCGACAGGAATACGTTTATCTAAAGATTCTGACAGAGACGACACGTAGCACATGAGATTAGTGGTTGTAGATCTGGATTTGATGAAGCCGTGTTGTTGGCTAGTGAGTAGGTGTTTAACATGCGATGAAAGACGTTCGGTTATGAGCTTCTCAAATACTTTTCCAAAGATGACTAAGATAGAAATTGGTCTGTAATTGGATACCAAATTCCTTTCTCCTGCTTTGAAAATAGGTACCACCAGTGCTTTTTTCCATGTTTATTTACATATTAGATTTAAATTATATACAGAAACGATATTTACATAATTACAAATAAAAATATATACAAATAACGAAAACTATATCCTAATAAAACTGTAAACTAAAATACGGCATCAAAATATTCCTCCGTACTCCTGTCCACTGGTAACGTGCCCAGAAGGCTGGCAGCATTGCCACGTTGTATGGCAATGCTAATCCTTTGGCCAAAGTAGAGACCAGCCTTCGGGTCACGGGAAGCGTCGACCAGCCGCCTTGCAACCTCTCTAAATAGGTGTTGGGCACTCGGACCCCACGACCCGAGTGTTTCGACCCCAAACGGCTCGAAAATATAATTACTGATGAAGTTATTATATTTTCGCCGCTTGAGGGCCTCCGCAGCTGCAGCAGCAGCGCCAGCACAGCCTGCCGAGCTAGGAAGATGGGATGGCGCAAGGGTATCGACGCACGTTGCGTCCCATACCAGAGGCCTACCCATCTTCCATGGTACCAATGACATGCCATCTGGTCTCTTACCATCGTCACGTGCCAAGCCATTGGGTTCTAATACAGCTGGAACGCCGGCAGTGACAAGAGCACGACGGAAAATATCATTTAAGTTGGCGTGCCGTGCTATACGACCTGCACTCCTGCTGCAAGACAAGCCGTGGTGTCCGAGGCTGTCGACGGCTTCACCGCAGTGGCAGCGATGCGGAGCACCACAAGTTTAGTTTTAGTGTATACTAAAACTAAACTTGTGTAAAAATATCTTGCTGCAAAACATTTGTCACTGGTACTTTAAGTGACCCGCGGTTTTTTTTTTTTAAATTTAGAATTTTAATTTTAATTGCGTAATTAACTATCAGTACCTAGTCTATATTTATTTGACAGCTGCGTGCACAGGCAATGTATGCCTGCGTGAGCGACAATGTCGATGCAACAAAATGTTGCCATATTTAAATATTATATTATATACAGTTTTAGTTTATTCCTTATTTCTCGAGATTTTTTTTCTTAATTTGAATTTATTTATATCTTTTTACTTGCTGCACCGGTGGACGTCATCATGTCAACGCACGCCGGCTGTCACTGAAAATCAGCGCTGTGGATCTGTCTCGTACGTGAGTCACAGCAATATGCTGAGCGGTGGCCGTTTTGCGCGGATGTGACGCATATTTTTCCATATAACTTCTTTTTTGGTTTTATATACAGTTTTATTTTATTTTTGTGCGTCATGTCGGCGCGAATAAAATATTTATCTTTCTTTCTTCTTCTTTCTTTCATTTAGCCCCTTTCCTACTAACATTATAAAATTCATTGATGTTGGTTTGCAAATAAGTATAATGTACTTCAACTGCACCAATAATCTGATCAGTATTATAAACAGTTTCAAAGCTCCCCTTATCGTCTTTCAAAACATTTTACTGCACGTATAAGGTATTGATCTGAGTAGGCGTTATTGTGAACCAAGCTTTAGTATTCAGTTGATCCAGTAAAGAAAAATAGTGTTGCGATACTCGTCGATAGCGAGATAAAAAGGTTCCATGTAAAAAATACATGGAGCAGTTTTATCTCGATTGCGATATATTGAATCGCACTTTGCCGACGATTCGTGAAATCTGATGTGATAATATAGTAAAGTGCGTGTACGCTATGTTGAATGGGTTTTTGATGGCTCCCGTTTGACTAGAAATATAAATAGAAAGATTTATTTGCCATAGACACGGTGTATAGTTGTTTATGTATATGTATGGTTTATTTATCTACAACCAATAGCCTCGTGGTTGAACGTTTAGGTACATTCCATGTAGGAGGATCTAACTTAAAACCTGGCCTGATCAAAATGTAGGCCGGTAAATAGAAATACGTATTTGCCAGAAACACGGTAGTACCACGTATAGTTTATTTATCTAGAACTACTAGGCTAGCCGTGATAGCCTGTTGGTTGAACGTTTACCTTCCATGGGTCTGAGTTCAAACCCGGCCGGAATAAAATTATGGCTTGTAAATAGAAATACAAATATTTAATTGCTAGAAACACGGTACAGGGTCTGGTTTGGTATCACAGGGGGAGCTAACGTTCTCCCTGTTGATGATGAGAAACGCTAACGTGGTGCTTCTTTCTCTTGCTACCTGTTGATGATGAGAAACGCTAACGTCGTGCTTCTTTCTCTTGCTACCTGGGACCCAATTCTCCTAAAATAAATTGTTGCCAAACGCAATCGAACCACAACCGTCAGCCAGTTTTTGTTTTCGAAAACTTTCAAAATGATTGATTTTATTTTTTACACATAAACATCATAACATAACTTCACGCCTTATTCCCCGAAGGGTTGGCAGAGGTGTATAGTACACCCACGTTTCGCCGTTATGTTTAAGTCCCATGTAATATGGGGCGAGCCTATTGCCATCAACCGGGCACAAATTCCAGACTCCGAGCTGCTACTGAGAAATTCCACATGGAAAAACTTAATGACACTTTGCCCGACCTGGGGATCGAACCCAAGACCTCACGCTCAGCAGTCGCGCTTGCGACCACTAGACCAACGAGGCAGTCCTGAGTCGAGGCATTTTGTTTTTTGTGTCAAACAATTTGATAGCTTTTGAAACTGAGAACTGTCTGAATGAACGGTTCGGCCTTGGTTCGGTTGTGATTTATCAAGATTTATTTTAGGAGAATTAGGCCCCTGTTGATGATGAGAAATGCTAACGTCGTGCTTCTTTCTCGTGTTCTCTGTTGATGATGAGAAATCGCTAACGTGGTGCTTCTTTTTCATTGGCCGTATACGTAAGTCTGCGTGGTCTTACGAGTTATCTTTAGCAATGAAGACAAGGCACTAACAATGTTAGGTGTTTCAAACAAGCAGCAAAGTTGTTCAGCCTAGCCTTTTCCCAAGTATGTTAGGGTCAGCTTCCAGTCTAACCAGATGAGGCTGAATACTAGTACTTTACGCAGAGCGTCTGCCATCAGACTTCCGCAACCCACCTACTGGATAATGCCGGAATCAAAAAATCAAAATCAACAGTTTTGATTTCACATAAACCATTACAGGCGCTTATGAAAAGTCGAATTTAGGTGCACGGTTCCAATTTGTCGTTTCCTATGTAGAAGAGCCGGCAAGGAACTCCATGGTTACTCTTTTAAAATCTATATCTTTAACAATTTGAGTAGGTACAGTTATGACTTAGAATAGTTATCAGAGAGCAGTGTAGACTTAAGAGCTGGAATCATACAAAAAAAAATGAAACAAATGTTCACAAATTAAATAGGTATCCAGGCATCTAGCAACTCCATAAAGCTCTCACATTTACAAAAGGTAAAAAAGGACGCTAAACTATACATATAAAACAACTGACATGGTTAATTGTCATCGAAACGCATTACAAAGAAAATAACTGTGTAATAAGATTAATAAAAATTAATGCTAATAAAAGATATCGTAAAGTTAGACCGGTTGTCAGACTTTCGGGCTTCTGACTATCCGTAACGACTGTCATAGGTATTCGTATGACACCCGGAGCCGACGGCTTCACGTGCTTTCCGATGCATGGAGCGGTTACAATGCGGCAAGCACAGCTCATAGTATCTTCTTCTTCTTCTTAGCATATCGATGGCAAAAATAAATACAAAATTTTTTGTTTGGCCCTGAATTCAGCCACGACAACACCATCCGCTGACGCAGTCATTAGGTCCTTACGCGTGCAGGTGACAGGGCATGCGGCGTAGGATAAAAGGCGGGCCATGGTTTTTGGATAGACGCCGCATATGCACTGAGGATCGGTGTTGTTTGCGAAACCCCAACTTAGGAGATTCTCTTTGCTGCGGCCGATTTGGGTGCGAAGTCTATTTAAAGTCTTCCAAGTCGGACATGGCAACGCGTGCCCAAGTTGAAGACTCTCTGATGGCTCGATGAACTGTTCAGGAGACTTTAGTTTCTCTCGCCAAAGATCGCATCTTACCGAGGTGGAGTTGCCATCAGACAGGCTCACGCATCCAAGAAAATGTTTCCGGTTTTTGAGTCTCTGGTACACAGAAGTATAATTGAGTAGGCTCATAGTATGATCCGCGCCGTTGTTGTTTAGCCACGAGCCTTTGCAAAAAACAAGTAAACAAGGAGCAAAGTACTGAAATAAAATTATCGAAGCCTACGAAGAAGCAAAAGGTTCTAAATAAATTCATAGGTATACGTGTGAACAGATGTTACCTTATGTTTTCTGAAAAAAGGTTAGCAAACGAAATATTTGCGACGCCGTCTTGGATTCTATTTGCGGACCCTTTTTTTCAGTTAGAGGTTAGAGGTGAAGCTGTGTAACGAAATAGGACGTGAAATGCTTGAAGGTATGTGTGAAAATTGTAGGGATGAACAGAATTTCGCTTGGATTGTTTTTTCTTCAAAATAGTTTTGTAATGACAATGTCTATGATGTATCCGCAATAGTGTAATTCCTTTCAACTTCGTGATCTACTAATGGCACAGATTGACCCTTTATCTTCTAGATTCAACGAAAAATCATTTTAAAAAGAAAACATGGTGTTAATACCGTCAGCCAGAGTTAGTTAAGTGTTGCAGAAATTTTCAAACACCAAAAAACAACACTTGACATCCTGAAGTTTTAGTAAATAAAGCTAAAAACGGCTGTTTTTGATACTTATCGCTAAAACTTGGAATCCAAAAGCTCTAGTGTTGATATTTGGTGTTCGAAAATTTCTACAACACTTGACTAAAATGTTGTACAACGTACGAAATTTCAAAATGTTGTGTGTTGACAGAAATAATGCTTTTTTCCTGAAGTGGCTCCACTTTCGGTGGGGGAAGCGCCTTAATGGCCAAATATCCTATTGGGCTGCAATTCTTTTAAGCACAGCTGACCTTGATAAAACCTACAAAACACCAAAATTAAGAAATACACTTACTTTTTATCACAAAAGTAATTCTCTTACGGGGGTTGTTAAAATGGACTGCGTAGTATAATCGACGTCCATCGCTCCGTTTTATTACAACTGGCTCTTTACGATGTATACCCTTATAATATCTTTATAAAGGAGGTATAGAGGGGAGGTATTAGGCTAGATTGCTAGGCTTTTAGGATAGATCTTAGATGTGAAGTGTTGGATAAAATTTGATTTGTGGAAGAGTGATATAAGTTATACAACGTCTAACATAATAGGCATGTTGACAGCATCAATAAATTGCAAATCTAATTAAGTAGTCCGCCAGTTAGAGTTTTGAAAAATAATGGACACATATTTTTTCTTTTGTTAAATCTATGAATATTTTAAAGATAAAACGCACCAAAACTCGAGATTGGGGGCTTGTGACGTCAGAAGCAAGTAAAAATTGTACTTGCTTGTGACGTTTTGCCAATTTTAAAAGTGTCATATCTTCGTCAATTTTGATTTACGTAACAAAAGAAAAAATACGGGTCAAGTATTTTTTTTATAATTTAACTGATGAACTAATTAGATTTTTGTGGTCAAATACCCTATTCCCCTTAAAAAAGAAAATGTTAATCAAGTAGTCTTTTATGGTTGTTGTCATTTACCTCTCAGAGGAAATAAGGTAAGAATGTAAATAACTTTTTGGGTAGTCTACTCTTTACTTTTATGTTTTCAGGGTTGCGTTTCAGTGATGATTTTATTTTATGATTTGACAAAAAAAATTTTTTGGGTCCTGGTTTTGTATTAAAATATTGCCTATACAGGGTGTAAAAAGACCCATCACATAGCCGAAATCTACGAACTCTGTACATCAAACTAAACTACTTTGACTAAAAATAATTGCTGGAAAACGACTTTTATTTTTTGGCATAAAAAAAAACGCTTTTTTTTGTAGCGCGCAATGTGTGGTTGTGGCGATGCCACGCGTTTGCATGCGTGCAGCGGCCACACAGCTGAGCCAAGGCGGTCGTGTGCGTTTGATATTCGTTGCGTTTTTGTAACTTCAAATGCGTAATTTGTGAGGAAAAATTGAAAATTTTGATAAGGTTGTTTGGAAGAAAGTTTAGTATTATCACTTAGAATACGTTTTTGCAAAAAACTAATGTATACTTTGACCTTCAATATCTCCAAAACCAATGGTTTCCCAGGTATGGTCTGGTAGAATAAAATGATCCCAATGATGGGTAGAAAGTGGTTTTCGTTATCGTTAAGGGTCTTTTTACACCCGATATACTCTTTACAAGGGATCTTTTAATCCCATTTCAGCTTTAGGGGTATATATAACATGTTGTATACAAGGTTATTCGAAAAGGGGGTACTAATCCGCAGACCACTTAATGTATCACTGATGACTGTTTTAAAGCTGATGACATGTTTGGTGCAGTGGCTAAGCGATTGGCTTATGCGCTACGGGTCGTGGGTTCGATTCCCACACGGAACAAAAATTTGTATGACCTACAGATGGTTGTTTCGGGTCTGGGCGTTTGTTTGTGAGATTTGTGTCTGTAAACGCACCCATGATACAAGAGAAATCTTAGCGAGGGGCAAAGTTTTTCTAAAAAAAAAAAAAAGCAAGTGTTAAATTTTCAAAATTCTAGATTTTTCAGTTCAAGATTTTTGTTTGATTGTAAAATAAGCATCTCATCTAAAACTACGTTTTTTCTTTTACTCCTACATTTCCATAAAAGATAATCCTCATCTTTTTATGATATACCCTTTAATCATAATATCCGTAAAGTCTTTTTGTTACTTTTATAGTTCATAATCCTTTGTACTCGACGGAATAGAAGCTCTTATATTTTTATAATAAGACGTAAAAAGCGAACTAGTTTAAGAGAAAATAGTAAATATGGTACTAACATTTACATATTTTAATTCTAGATTATTATAACTGCTTCGATGGTCTCGATCGTAAATTCGACTGCTGAGCATGATGTCTTGGATTCGATCCTCATGTCAGACAAAGTTATTGCGTGTGAAATTTTTCAGTAGCAGCCCCGGAGCTTAGGTTCGTGTCCGGTTAAGAGCGTGTACGCCGTACAGCATTTCATACAAATTTTCAAGTCTTTGTTTTTCGTAATGACTGAACCGATTTTGATGAAACTTCACACACATAAGCAGGATACTTAGGTCTAAAAAGTTAGTCGAAAACATTTTCCTCCGACTGCATGTGACGATTTGATAGCATGATTTTTTGAAAACCTACGTAAGTTTGACGTTATGTTATGTATGTTATGATAAAGTACATCTTGTTTACATCTTTTAGTTCGCTTTTTATGCAGGCGGGTTTTTTGATTTTTTAACTAATTTTTTTTATTATAATGTTAAATTAACAGTTTCAGAAGTCGGTGTCTTCAATTTGGTTCAGCGTAAATTAGCACCGATTTCTGAAACTGTTAATTTTATAATGCGAGTATTATACTCCTTTCTGTTTTTTTCAAGTCGGTTTTTTCTTTTTTTCTATTGTACTATGATTATATTCTAAAATAGTGACAACCTTTATGCTCCTATTATATCCAGTTCCTATAAACTATAACGGGCCGTTGCACTTACCGATGGTAGTATTTGCTGATTGCAAATACTACCACCGGTAAGTGCAACCGTAACATCTAAGCTTCGAACAAACCAATTTCACCCGAGAGTGTTTTTAGCTTACGAATACAAAGTTGCTATATTAAGCTATGCATAGAAATCTTCATTGGGTGTGATGTTACGTTTAATACGAGTCGTAGTTTTAACCAGTAACGGTAGGTAAAACATAGGAATAAAATCTATTTATTTAAATAAAAATTAAATGATGTTCGTCGGTAAACGCATCAGTTGATAACATCTGGCAAGATAAGACAATATTTTTTTTCTTTTCCGAATTATGTACGATTTCTATCAACCGGGCCACGCAAGAGCGCAGCGCAGCGCGTCGCAGCGGATGTTCGAGCACGCGCCAGAAGCCGACCGCGTCCGCCCGACGGCTACAATCTGCTGGAACCCGGGCGCATGCGTGCGCGTGCTCGTGTATCCGCTATAGCAGTCAGTTTCCACCTGCGGTGTGGCCGAGCGGAGCCGACCGGACGCGACGACAGCCGAGCGCCGCCGTCCACGTACGCGAGCAGCCGACCGGCTGCCGCGGCATACGCGCGGATCTAACTGAGTTCCAAGCAGTGTAAATTCCACGCAAACATGAAACTTAACTATTGTATAGAAGCCTGAATTTCCTTTAGCACAGTGTGAAATGCGCTCTGGCGCGCTCCGGCGCGGACTCTTTTGTGGAAATCGTATATAGTTTTATGTAAAGAAAGATTGGAAAAGCTGCCCAGAAAATGGGCAAATTCGGGAAAAACTAAATGTTCTTTTTGGTATGGGTTTTTGTGTGACAGGAAGTCAGGTCAGTTAGTTATTGATAAAAATAGAATACTTTTCTATACCCAAAGGGTGCTAACAGTACCCTATTACAAAGCCTATCTATCTACTAAGCCATCTGTCCGTCCGTCCGTCCGTCTGTCACAGGGCTGAATATTTTTAACCGTAATAAGTAGCCAGTTGAAATTTTCACAGAATAATATGTTTCACTATGGCATCTATCGTGGCAAATACTAAAAATAATGAAAAGTCTACACCCATACAACTTGTATGATACAAGAAACCTCAAAAAAAAACCACATTTTTCAATGTTTTTGTTACTGCTCTATCTTAATAACAGTAATGCATACAAACGTGAAACTTGGTCCGATTGTAGTGCATACTCTATTCTTAAATAAAAAATAATAAAAACAGTTATTTGACAGACGTGTGTGGTGGTGCGGAACCCTTAGTACGCAAGACCGACACGCACTTGGCCAGTTTTTTAGGTTAGGAATTGCCACAGGTAATTTATAAAACAATATTATAAAATTAACAGTTTTAGAATTCGGTGCAATTCTATGCTGAAACAAATTGAAAGCACCGACTTATGTAACTATATTCCACACCAAATAAGTAAAGACTTGGTGCTCAAATCGATTCACAAATTTCGGAGAAAACGGTGTACAAAACCACATAAAAAAAACTCATCGAATTCAAAACCTCCTCCTTTTCAAAGTCGGTGAAAAATACTGCCGATCGTAAGGTTTAGGGAATAATTAAAAATAGAGACATCCAACATTCTTCCTTTTATTCTCCCGGGCTTTTTGTATTTTATCTCCGGATTTCTTAAACAGTCGCATCTTCCTTACTCTCCCCTATTCGATGTTTTCCTCTACTACTAGATAAGGAAATAAAAGTAATTCATTAAGGAAGACATTAATTCTAATACAGTTATTATAAGAAGTTTTTCGAAGTAGGAAATCTTTGGAAGTCGGTAGAAGATGGGATCTTATAATGTTTTGATATAGGGATAAAGAGGAATGCTGGCTAATGAGACTTTGTAACTTTATATCTAGGGTGGGCATCGCATCAGCATTCCTCTTGGTGTTGTGGGTGTATACTGGTTGTAAACGAATTCGTGTACTTCCTTCAAACCTCGTAGTCTACTGGTGATATACAAGGTTAGTCAGAAAGGGGGTACTAATCCGAAAGTTAAAGTACCCATAATAATGAGTAACTTTTGTTCTACAACATTTTCCAAAAGTCCATTGTTTAAGAGAAATAGGTGATCAAAGATCTCAAAAAAAACTCTTAAATCTATCTATATGATCAGCTGTGTTTACATTTTAGGTCATATTTGGGGTCATGAATTAGAAGCACCATTTTCTGAATTTGTAACTAAAGCAGGGAAGAAGAATTTTTGTAAAAACTAAAATTAAAATAATTATGCATTGAAAAAAATTGCCGAATTTTGAAATTTTAACACTTGCTTTAAGACAGTCATCAGTGATACTATAAGTGGCCTGCGGATTAGTACCCCCTTTCCAACTAACCTTGTATACAAGGTGTAACATAAATAATACACAACCTCTTAAGGCGCTAGCCCCACCGACAGTGGCGCCACTTCAGAAAAAAATCATTATTTCTGTCAATACACAACACATTGAAATTTCGTACGTGCAACATTTTAGTCAAGTGTTGTAGAAATTTTCGAATACCAAATATCAACACTAGAGCTTCTGGATTCGAAGTTTTAGCCATAAGTACCAAAAACGGCCGTTTTTAGCATTAATTACTAAAACTTCTATCACCTAGGATGTCAAGTGTTGTTGTTTGGTGTTCTTAAATTTCTACATCACTTGACTAAAATGTTGTATGTATGAAATTTCAATATGTTGTGTGTTGACATAAGTAATGTTTTTTTTTCTGAAGTGGCGCCACTTTCGCTGGGGGAAGCGCCTTAAGGGGTCACTGTACTCATCATTATGAACAACTTTTGCTATGTGACCAAATTTGAAATCGTGAAAAAAAATCACCTGTTCCCTACATTTATGTTCGCATAACTCGTCAAAATGTAAGGAACAGCAGATTTTTTTTCGCGATTTCCTCTTTCGTCCCATAGTAAAAGTTGTTCATAGTGATGAGTACAATCTCCCATTTCGGTTTGTCGAGTGTTTACAATTTCAACCTGTATATTGCTGGCAGTGAGAGGAGCTCGTGGCTAAATAATTACAGCCGCATAGACCGATCTTCCGGGTTAAGCCACGCTTGCCGAGGTTGGTCTGTGAATGGGTGACCATTTACCATAGCGAGTTTCCTCCGTGTCTCGGAAAGCACGTAAAGCCGTTGGTCCCGGCTGTCATTTGTAGATCTTTGACAGTCGTTACTGTTGGTCAGAAGCCAGAAAGTCTGACAACCAGTCTTACCAAGAGTATCGTATTACCCAGTTACTGGGTTGTGGAGGTCTGATAGGCAGTCGCTCCATGTAAAATTCTGATATTCAGCTGCATCCGGTTCGACTGGAAGCCGACCCCAACATAGTTGGGAAAAAGGCTAGGCAGATGATGATATTGCTGGCAGTGAAAGTGTTAATTCTCTTTATGTTCTTATTGTTTATGCTGTCATTATGTCATTGGCTGAATTACATTTATTTTCTTTCTATCTTCTTTCTAAGCCTGAATCTGGTACAAAGACTTAATTGCCCCATCTTCATCCAAACGACAATCCCCCACAATAGAGACTATGCAAATGCGCTATCAAAATCTTACCACGTATTCCCATAAACCGACAAGTTACGAGGGACGTGATTCTCGGCGACGGCACACAGGTGCTCGTGTGGTGCTGTTCAAATCGTACTCATAACTGATGTTAGTGTTTCAATGGTGAACGGAAGGTGGATTAGAATTCGTGACTTGATTACACTGAGTATTGAATTGAATTTTGTATTTAAGTTCTGAATGCTAAAAGCAGCGCAATGTTAATCTGTTTGTTAGTTCTGTACTAACTTTTTTCTGCCATAATCGCCACGCTTGGCGGGCAGGTTGGCGATCGCAGTATGGTTGTTAAAGTACTCAGAGAACGCTGCTGCCCACGAATTCGTGTAATTCCTTCAAATCGCGTGATCTACTGGTGACACAGATTAACCCTAAAAGGGATTTTTTGAAAATCAACTGAAAAAAAATCTTAGTTTTCTATTTCCGAGTAATTTTAGAGCCCCGAGTTAACTTACTGCAAAGAGCGATATCGCGTTTGTCGTGCCTGCCAGCCGCGTCGCCGTGCTTTCATTAATTTATGCGTGGCATCGAAATGTTCAAGCGCATGAGATTTTTTTTTTGCAAAAAGTAAAAGTCTTATTTATTTACTGAATCCTTAATAGGTGTTATAAAAATATTGAATCGGGTCTTCTCGCGTAACAAACTTTAAGAGGCACAAAATTCAAACGATTCAATATTTTTATAATGTGTAAAAATCGCGAAAGTTTAAAAACATTCCTTATTAGGTGGTTTAGATACGATCACTTACCAATACCGCATGAACAAAAATTTTTTTTTCCGGTTTTTAATCAGGCTAATTCCCGTGCGGGGCCAATCTACACCAGTAGTAGATCATGTGGTTTTAAGGAATTACACGAATTCGTTAACACCCTGTATATATCCTATCATATTGAATGATATATTGAATATTTAGCTCATAAACGGACTAAGCACTTTAATCGGAACGCTCCCGAAGACCGTATAAATAATTGGCCCGTTCGGGAGCGTTCACTTGACAGACTGAACTGTGTTACTGAGGAGTTTGTTGCGCTGTTTCTTCTTCACAGCATAAATATTAGGATGCGGTGAAGGGACGGCGCTTTTTTGGGGGCAGTCTTATGTTTTGACGTTCAAAAAGAACTATGTAATACTAGTCTATTTTGAATAAACGAGTTTTGAGTTTGATGATATGTTATTTTACATTAAAGTTCGTACTGGGGACGAACTTCCAAACATTTTAATTTTACATTACCCGGTCAAGCTCCAGTCTCGTGTACGTAATAACGACGCCAACACGACGGTATCCCCGGGCAAAATCGAGTTTCATTATGTTGAACTAGTTGAATTTGTATATAATTTCAGAATTTACAGTTAGTCTGATTACTTGTCTAACTTTGGGATATATGGGTTGCGGAGGTCAGACGTGGATTGGTTTAGAAATAGGCTAGACTGTTTCCAATTTATCCTAGGAATTCATCCTAGGATGACTGGGAATTCTAGTATTCTATCCTATTTATATTATGAATGTGAAAGTTTTAGTTTGTGAGTTTCTGAATTTGGATGTTTGTTAATCAATCACGCCTTATCGGCTGAACGTATTTGGATGAAAAGACTTGGTCCTTTTGGACTCATCATCTGCCTAGCCTTTTCCCAACTATGTTGGGGTCGGCTTCCAGTCGAACCGGATGCAGCTGAATATCAGTATTTTACATGGAGCGACTGCCTATCAGACCTCCACAACCCAGTAACTGGGTAATCCGATACTCTTGGTAAGACTGGTTGTCAGACTTTCTGGCTTCTGACCAACAGTAACGACTGTCAAAGATCTACAAATGACAGCCGGGACCAACGGCTTTACGTGCTTTCCGAGGCACGGAGGAAACTCGCTATGGTAAATGGTCACCCATCCACAGACCAACCTCGGCAAGCGTGGCTTAACCCGGAAGATCGGTCTATGCGGCTGTAATTATTTAGCCACGAGCTCCTTGGTCCTGTTGGACTAAAAACCCAAAATCGAAACGTAGTCGATACGGTCAAACTGTGTGCACAAAAATTCCTTAGAACTATCTAAATAAACGTACCCAAGTTGCAATATCCTAATCCTTGGGATATCGGAGGTATGGGTATGCAAAAAATCTACTTTTCGACTTGAGATTGACGTGATTGATTGAACTCAAACCCCCCTGGGGTTTGAGTTCAATCACGGCTCGCACCTCTGACTTTTCAAGTTCATATCAGATGATTACTTTAAGGACGCCTACTTTTGAGGTACCGGGTCAAAAATGCCCAATGACCTTTATCAAACAATAAAAAAATAGGTGCATCCATTAATAACTACATTGTAATTATACTCATTTACGTACTTATTACATTATTCAAAAGGTAGTCCGAAGCTCGAAAGTCTGACAATCGGTCTAACCGTAGTATAACAGCATTGCCCAGTTATAGGGTTGCAAAGGTCTGATGGCAGTCGCTCCGTGTAAAATGCTGGTATTCAGCCTCATCTGGTTAGACTGGAAGCTGACCCCAACATAGTTGGATAAAGGCTAGGTAGAACACGTCACCTCAAATCGTAAGGTGTAAATAACTACCTAATCAGTACCACAGTTTGCCTATATCTTACTCCTTACAGACGGTCAACGTAGAACATTGTCGCAGAGCAATCGTGCGGGGGGTTGCGGGGTGAAGGAGCGGAGGTTATGTCCCGAGTAGCCATACTGCATACTTGGGACATTACCTCCGCCCCTACATAATTTTGACATTTCATAGAACCTGTCAAATGTATGGGCGTTGACCCACTGTATGTATTAAGTAGGTACACTGTGCTAATACCATTACTTTATTACATAAAAGCTTTTTCCTAAAACTTTATTGAAGGATGGAAATGAAAGAAAAACAGATCTATATCTGATTATTATCTTTACGACTACGCACTCGTATGAATCGAATGAGGATAAAAACATTAGGCCCCTTTTTATCTCAGCGGTCGAGTTTATACATCGTGGTGGGATTAGTGACCTTCGGGGAGATACATCAGTTTTTCCAGAGTTTCATAAAATGTATAAAACTGTTTTCTGTTGAGCTATATTACCTCAACTGAAAACAGTTTTATACATCGTTATCGTTACTCAGCATAACGCTGTTTTTCAGATAAACCTAATGCCAGCAGCGCTGATTTTCAGCAACAACCTTCGTACGAGTGACGTAAGCGCCACAAGTGAATTTGAAATATAGGATTTTTTTAGTTCCAAATACACACACGTGGCGCGAATAAAAATCCCATACCAAATTTGTCGATAGCGAAACGAATACATTAACTACACGATATCGTAAAAACTTGGGCTCTGACCGCTTGACCGGTCGAGAGCTTATGTCAATCCAGTACCTGCATCTCATTGATGTTTGTATCCTCTAGCGATCATTGGTTGTTTATGTTGTCTTATGGTTGTTTATAATTATAAGTCTTGAGCATCGGCGCGAAGTTGCTAGTCTATCGGTTTTTGTGCTTCAGATCTGCATGATCTAATTCTCCCATGCCCTTTTTTCTATCGGACGGCCAGAAGCACGAAAAAGCGCTATCGGTTCATGGTTGATATACCAAAAACCCGAACGAAGCGCTTTGATTCCACTTTCATTGTGAAAATCACCAAACAGTGGAATGCGCTGCCCGAGTGGGTGTTCCCCGACAGCTACAATTTGGGTGTGTTCAAGTCACGAGTGAATCGGTTTCTTCTGGGCAAGCGTGCTCCATCGTAGACTGTACCATCGCTTAACATCAGGTGAGATGGCGGTCAAACGCAGGCCAAGAATAAAGTATAAAAAAATGGCCTATTCCTATGATTTACCGAGCGTTATTGAATATCAAATCAAAAGTTACTATTTCACATAAACCATTACAGGTGCTTATGAAAAGTCGAATTTAGTTGCACGGTTCCAATTAGTCGTTTCCTATGGAGAAGTGCCGGCAAGAAATTCCATGGTTACTCTTTTAAAATCAATATCTTTAACACTTTCAGTAAATACAGTACTATGATTTAGGATAGATATGAGAGAACAATGTAGTCTTGAGCACAGACCAGTAAGTAAGTAATGAAGTATCAAGTCTTGAGTATGAGAATTAACAAACAAAAAAAAAAGTTATTTACAAATTAAAGTGGCTATGCATCAAGCAAGTCCACGAATTTCTCACATTTCCAAAAGGTAAAAATGAAGCTAAACTATATAAATCAATTGACATTGTGGCGGCATCTATCCACGCCACATGCGAACTACGCAACACGCCGGCGGTGTAGACAACTACAGCTACATTAACGACAACTCGCATAGATGACAGTTCCTACATCGCGCTATCATGATTTAACCACGCAGATAGTATATATACAACCTCCCAACATCAACCGTTGGGCAGTAGCCCGCCAGGCACAAGACTCCGCCTGGTTCGAGGATCTTCCCTTTGGTTGGAGGAACACCACACCTCGTTCCTCCACAACATAATTAATTGTCATCAAACAAAAATTAAAACTCTTGTGTCTTTAACAATAATGAAGTAAAGACGCTTGCATAGTAGACCCTCCCATACGTTAGTAGCTATCACAGGTAAAATCAGCTTACGAGTCTATTTATGTCAAGTTTGGCAATGAAAAATTGGCCATAGGAACCGGGAATTATAGGCTCTAATTCCATAATGTAAGATACGGTTAAAATACACTGCCTTTTATTCGGCCCATGTACTTTGGACTACTCCTACTTATTTCATAAAATATAGCAATTTCCGGGCCCGAAAGCAGTTGTTACGCCTACGTGAATTATCTGCCGTCGGGCTGTGCTACGCTCGTAGCTGTACGCCTACGCACGTAGCACGCGCCTACGCGCTTTCCCCCTCAACCAAAATCAGTATGTCGAGGCGACGATATTAAAAGTAGGACTGGATACGGTCTTTATTAAATTATCGCACATGATTAATATATTTCTTTTCTTTCTTTCTGTCCTTCTTTCTTATGCCGATAAGGTCATTTTATGTTTTAAGAGTAGGGTTGAGCTCCTTGTCAAAGAGTTCGTCCGGGGAAATTCTACCTTCATACTTATTTCTGCCGCTAAGCAGCAGTGCTATGTTCCGGTTTGAAGGGTATGGGTGCCGGAGAAATTACAGATACATGAGACTTTCCAACTTTGGCTCTAAGGTTGGTAACGTATCAGCAATCCTCTTGGTGCTGTAGGTGTATATAGGCGACGCAGCGGTAACCACTTATAATACGGTTCACGAAAGATGACCTTTACGCAGAAGGCATTTTTTAAGTCCCCTTGGAGGTGCGGGGCAAGGCGCGGGCAGAATGCGTCAAAACCGGAGCGACATTTATGTATTATATTATGTATAAAATATTATTTTATCTTAAACTAGCTTTCGCCCGCAGCTTCGCTTGCGTGAAATTTTGAACCCGTTAAGTGACGATTTTCCATACAAACTTTCATCCCCTATTTAACTCCCTTAGGAGTTGAATTTCCAAAAATCCCTTCTTAGTGGATGCCTACGTTACAAAAGGAACCTACTGTCAAAATTTCAAGTTTCTAACCCCAGCGGTTTAGGCTGTGCGTTGATAGATCAGTCAGTCAGTCAGCTTCTCCTTTTATATATAGATATAATGTATAAAATATTACTTTGTCTTAAATCATTTCTTCATGAGTGCACATGCGCAGACGGCCTGCATTTGTGGTCATCTTTCGTGAACCGATCAGGTGTGCCGACGGCATGTTTGCCAAACTATTATACGTATATAAAGTTTTTTACTACGTCAAAGACCATCACGCAAGTTCTAACAACAACTACACAACGTTGCAACTCAATGTGATGCCTGAATGCATAAACGACGAACACACAACGATGGCCCCACCGAATAAACGTGTAAGAGAAAAATGACAACTTTTCAGGAAAAAATAAAAACGTTTAAACTTCAATAACGCTCATTCCATTGTAAATAGGTATAAATAATGTATTATCGAATTATAGGTAAAAAAATAAACTGTAGACTTGTGTATTTACTTTTTTCTAAATATCAACGAGTTTCAGGAAATTCATGAAAAACTATTTAATGTTAATACTCTTGTGAAATTTGCATGACTAGGTCACAGCAATATATCATTACACGTTTATTCGTGTAATAAGTACACAACGAATAAAATGTACTGTAATGTTACACTATTATTCTCCGTAATTCAAGTTTATTTTGAACCCAGCTATAACTATTTACACGCTTGTTTACAGTACATTGTTCTGCTTCTATATGATTGGAAAGATCGTATGCATTTAAATTAGTGGTAATAAAATCAGTTTTAATTTATGTAATACATCTTTGTTAATGCAAGGTATAATAATATAAATAATTTCGTAAAACCAAAAGTATTAAATTCTCCACCTCAAGTGTACATTAATTCAAATGTGAAACTTGACGGGAAAGCGTTAGATCCGGTTCCCTCAACTGTCTTCCTGGGCATCACAGTAGACTCTAAATTGCAATGGGGACCTCATATAGAGGCACTTGCAGGCAAACTGAGTTCTGCTGCATTTGCCGTTAGGAAAATTAGGCAGTTGACTGATGTAGCTTCAGCTAGGTTGGTGTACTTTGCATACTTTCACAGTATTATGTCTTATAGCACATTACTGTGGGGTTCGGCTGCTGATGTTGGTACTATTTTCATATTACAAAAAAGAGCAGTCCGAGCTATTTATAATCTAGGCTGCCGTGAATCGCTTCGTGAATTGTTTAAGGAAATAAATATACTTACCCTACCATCTTTGTATATACTTAGTAACACTATGTACATTCGAAAAAATATTGCCCAGTATAACAAGAAAAGTGACGTCCACAACATACATACTCGCAATAAACACAAGCTAACAGTACCTGGTTTTAGACTAAGACAAACCAGCAAGACGTTTATGGGGAACAGTGTTAGGTTCTACAATAAATCATTTGTTAAGAGCATTTTAAATAATTTCTTAAGAGCATTTTGATATCCAAAGCTTATTAAAACATAAATCATTATATCGAAGATAAAGATGCCTGGCGTACAACTCCGTCCTGCACATTGCGATCCTCTGGCCCTGTCTAACTGGTTGGTTGTATGACCTCACATTATTTTTAATGTTTACTCCTAGTCTTCTTCTTTTTATTGACTTAAAATAACCTGTACATTATTTGATCTATTTTCATATTTTTTTTTTTAAATACTGACATTTTTATATTCCCATTATAATTTTATTATTTAATGTATAATACTCTGCCTAAATAGACTGATATTGTTTATAATTATAATTTTCATAATATCATTTTCCAATCTGTAAAGTTTGAGCATCATGCAGCAATTAATGATACACCTATAATCATATCACATTACTGCCCATTGTCTGGTAGTATGAGTCTGTCATGCTCACTTAAATGTCCTGCTTATGGTGGCGTTGTATATCCTGTCATTGGGTTCCCTGCAATATGGTTGAGCTAAGCGATGCGGATGTGCACGTCATGCTCGTGAACGGTTGCTGTCCGTCGGGACTGGTTAGCCCTTAGCTGCTATGGCAATCCCAGAAGGCATATTTTTCTATTTGTTACTCTTATGTGAGTTTATTTCTTACATTAACCTGCATTATTCTCATTCTATTTCTCACACTACTGTAATGGAATTGTCATGAACTACTATTTTGAAAAGAGTATTCTTGGAGTATTGAGCTCTTCCCTATGCAACCTACCTTTTGGAACCGTGCACCTAGTTTTGACGTTTTAAAAGTGCCTGTAATCTAGTCTATTTGAAATAAAAAACTTTGACTTTGACTTCAAAAGGATGAAATAAAATACAGATATTATAAAGAATAAAGAAAATATAATTATGTATTTGTCCACGTGAACAGAAAGTACAGTTACAGTTACAAAGAAAGTAAATTTCTTGATTAAAAAAAAACGAATTGCGATATTAGAAATACTAATCCTCCTCCTCACTGTCATTGGAGACCGAGATGGAGTTTTCCAATGGCAGTAGATTTATAATTTATAATATTTATAATTGAATGTAATTGCGCGAAACAAAATTATGTAATAGCGCGCATAGAATCACAACAAGACTGTCCTTCCGAGCTAGTCACCTTTTATTTTTTATTTTTTCGTGGGAAAATCCTCATGGATGCCCTTCGCCCGGGGAAGGCAAAGGGGTATGCCGGACTCTTACCGGCTAAAAACCCACGGTGTTCCTTCTCTTGACCCTTGGCCGGGGTCGCGGGATTCGCAGCTGCCTCGGTCTTGGTCCACCAGCCCCTGGCGGACCTCTCCTTCTGTGGGGCCTGGCCCCACGTCCTTCCTCCTGAGAGGCGCGCACGGAACACTGCGCACCGCCTTCTCGGGCCATGTTACTGGTCGCAGGCCAGTACTAGTACTACCCGCAGGCCACACACTATGGTGGCCGGAGATCGGCACGCGCCCTCCAGCGCCCGATGCGTCTGGCGCGGAAAGGGAGAGTGGCAGCTGTCGCTCTCCCCCTCTCCGCCCCTCTTTGGTCGCCATCACCTCCTCGCAGAAGGAGGCGACGGCTTCCCACGCACTCTCGCTTCCGACCATGAACAGAACCACGGCCGGAAGCGAGAGGTCACCACTGACTCCGAACTGGTCACCTAATTTCACTCGCATCTTACCCCCCGTACCCCTTTCTAACGTTACGTACGAAGTACGATTACAATAGAATTTATCGCGTAAACTTTTGTTTATTTACCGTTACTAGGTATAAACTGAAATTAATATGCAATCAATGCACTTAATGTTTGAATCTTTAACACAATTGTTAGAAAAAAATAATTTTAGTAAGAGATAATGCAATACTTTAATTTTAATAACCTATTTATATTCAAACTTCCATTTTGTGGAATGAAACATTGGTAATAAAATTTGCATACATTTCTACGCGAATAAACGTGTAAGAAGACGTTACCCAAATTCGGAAACAATCACAAATCTTCTCAAACGTCTGTAGGTTTTAACATGTTTATTCTTGTGTACTTGGCGACTCAAAACGCATGTATTAATAGCATAAACTATTATTCGTATAATTTTAAAATTAATTATTTCCCCAGAATAAAGAAATTCACTATTATAATAGGCGTATTTTGAGTCTAAAATTCATAAAAAAAATTAAGTAGGTGCTGGATAGGCAAAAGAAACGAAAAATGAAATAAAAAAAAATTCGTGTAAGAACTCTTGCACGTTTATTCGGTGGGGCCATCGACAAGCAAGATAACTTTATTTTTATAGATTGAAAATATAAAAACATTTTTAGGTACCAAGAAATCCGGGATCAAAGTTTTTAATTTCAAGTAAGTAGGTTTATCCTTTAAATGGAATAGTATTTCAATTAATTAGATTTAGATTACTGGCTACTTCACCTGATTATGAAAGATCAAAGGGTTCTTTGTTAGTATCTGTTAAAGTTTAGCCTGAAGCTTCCCGGAAAATGGATGTGCCCGCTAGGAATTTGTTGTGTCCTTATTAACTGTTGGACAACATGCCTCAACCCACGTTCTTTGCAAGAGATTGTGTAACCGTCATAGTGACTTCTTGAACACCAGGCTCCGAATCCTAAACCAGACATTTATTTATTTGTTTTACTTTTATTAGAAGGGTCTAGGACATATTACAATAATAATTAACAAAAAACTTAAAAAAAGTTATACGACAAAACACGGTTGCGTAATCTTTCCAACAACTAGATAGTTTTCTTTATGAATAGGTATTAATGTATAATTATTTATTTATACTTCTATGCACTATGGTGGTACATAAGGCGGACTTAATGCCATAAGGCATTCTCTACCAGTCAACCTTTGGGTTAAAAAGAAAACAATCGAAATAGGTACATCAAAAAAATAAAATAAAACAGAGTTGACAATTTTGAACTGAATACTTATAATATGAATTCATAAGATAAATATAAATTACATTAAATACATTTACAAAATTTACAATTATCGTGACGGTTCCTTGCAAAAACATACAATCTTCTTTTGTTCTTGGCTAATGTTTCTGTGATGATTGCGACGCAATATGCTTTATTATAAAGCGAAATAATATAGCATAGTCTAATCTGCGCTTTACTTGCAAGCTACTTACATACTGTAAGCTTGGATTAAGGTTCACTGTAAAGCTTAAAGCTGTCAGTCCCTGAATAAACTTTTTTCTTTGAAACCTTGTTTCGCATTCGGATTTTTCCTATACAACGTGTTTCAAAAATGCGAACCTAAAGCCGAAAGGCGATTAAAAGGTCCCATGTAAAGAGTCTATTGGCCATATTTGAAAACCGTAGTACGACCCAAAAAAAATGGATTTGGATAAAACATAAAATAATAATCACTGAAACGCAACCCTGAAAACATAAAAATTAAGAGTAGACTACCCAGAAAGTTATTTACATTCTTACCTAATTTCCTCAGAGAGGTAAATGACAACAACATTGTGGCATCGAAATGTTCAATATCAGGTTTTTTTTTTTGACTTATTTTTTATTGAATCCATAATAGATGGTTTAGATACGATCACTTTACGAGCCCTACCGCATGAAAAAAAAGATTTTATTTGTTTATTTTTAATTAGACTAGTTCCCGAGCGGTGGCTCACGTGGAGCAGCAGCCAAGCGCTCAGCTGCTGCGTCAATCGTATAGTCAAACGTGAATTCTCATTAGAGCCTGAAAACCGGAAAAAAACCGTAAAGTAAGTAAAGTATTTTTTCTTTTCGGTTTTGTTTAACTTAAACGGTTTGGACTTGTAGGTAGAGATAAAGTGGGTAGTCGTTTTTTTGGCCAAGTTTTAATGGGCCACTATGCAATAATTCAGTTTTAAACATACATTGATTGGAAACGTTTAATTTCTTCCAAATATAGTTTTAGACATAAAAAAAATCATAAAAATAGATAATACCTCGCGTAATATGTATGTTGCTGCTCGTCGACACTGTAAACTGCTAATTTAGTGCATGCGGTGCTTACTTATAAGAGATTGTTACATTATAATTGTTATATTATCTTGTTTAAATTACTGTACTATTCAGTGTAAACAATTGTTAGTGAGCCAAATAAATAAAATAAAAATAATAAACCGGACTATTACCGATTTCGGTATCGCTTACTAAACGGACGCAGTTCGAAGGAAATCCTAACTAATATTATAAATGCGAAAGTAAGTTTGTGTGTTACCTTTTCACGCCTAAACCACTGAAGCTATCATCCTGAAATTTTGCATATACGTTGTCAGATGAACAGAAACGGACATAGGGTACCTTTCATCTCGAAAAAATGTGCTAGTCCCCGGGGAAAACAACAATATCGATAATAGTTGGCGCCACGTGTCTTTCGAATCACGATTGAATTATATTATTATAGAAACTTTAATAGCGTGTTAAGACTTTTTTTGACCTAGTAAATGATCTTCTTCTTCTATCGTGTCGGCACGAGCTAAACGAGAATAGCTCATGCCGTGGTGGAAAGATTAGCCAGTCAGCAAGGTTTGTAGCGGGGCTGACTGCCCAGGGTGCGCTGGACATACTCATGTATCGTCACTCGTGGAGGCTCTTTTCATGCACCCCAAAGTAAATGATAAAACCGACTAATAAACTGTATTATTATAGTAAACCAGTTCCAAGCACTAATTCTCACCTCTACTCTATTCAGACTAATTTTCCGAACACCTGCTCAGCTTGTAATCCCCCCCACAATTATGTATGAGATCAATTTGTATGTGAAAGCGAAGGAACAGTTCTGTCGAACCCTCATGCGATAAGGTTGAGTTTATGCATTATTTATAAGTCTGGAATTTTCGTGTGTAGTTAGGGAAACTATCGAAGATCGGGGGAATTGTATGTCAGTTGGAGAATGTACGTATTGAACAATTGTGATCGGAATCTCTAGTTCTATTTGTAAATGTCGAATCTACACAGATTTGAGATCAGACATTTTTACCCGACTACGGCAGTGAGGGGTTATGAATGTTACTGGCTATTTATGTATGTAGAATTAAATATACTGGGTGTAAGAGACGGTGTACTGAAACAGTGAATTCAGCCCATTATTCTGACTCGAAAATAAGTGCCTTTTTTTCCTCGGAATTTTTAGATTTTCCTGGAAATTGCTAATTTGCCTTAGGTTTTATTGTATTTCAATAAGTGTTTTGGCAGATAAATAAACTGAGTGTAAAGGACAGGTTACCAAAAATTGACACAGTGAATTTAGTTCATTATTTTGAATTGAAAACCCGTGTCATATCAACGAAATCTTTAGAATTTTCCGATTTATAAAAAAATACATTTTATTTTTGCAACGTGTTGTGTGTCCTAATAGGATTGCTTATTTTACAGCAGAGAAATGTAAAATTCGTGAAAAGAAAAATCGGAAAAGTCGTAATATTCCGAGCAAAATTTCTACTTATTTTCAATTCAGAATAATAATTATATGATAATAGGCTGAATTCACTGTTTCAGTTTTCGATAAACCGTCCCTTACACCCAGTATATATGTGATATTGAGTAACTAAATTCACAATAAATTACACTATTTTGGTATTGACTAATTTGAAAATGTGAGAATTATTATGTTTACTTGGTGCTTATTTGTGATCCGTTTGGTGATATGATAGTTGAGTGTTATTGAGTTTCATTATTTAATATTATTTGTGAAAACCACACTAGCAGCTACTATTTAGCTGATGCATGTATATCAGATAGCTTGAAGAAAACGAAGATAGGAAGACTTAGGGTCATGGCACACTATACCGGCACCGCAACGGCACCTCTCCAACCCAGCAATTAACTTGTCATTCAAATTAGAGCATTAAATCGTGGGTTATATAATATATTTCATAATGTCAATATGAAACAGCCAACAGCGGGCAGTCAGCGCGCTTGCCGCTACCAAACAACTCGACTCGCAGCCTGCGCTCTGCAAGCGAGCGGACCGCGTGCTTACTGCGAGCCGACTTTGAGTCGACAGCGAAACATCGTCGTTATGAAAACGTGCAAGTCCTAGGCGTGTGTAAGTGTAGGCGTTCAATCACAAATGCCATATAACTACTGTGTTCGCGATGACAGCAAGCTTGCACCTCGCGGCCAGCGCGCGGACTTGCGAGCTTGCACCTCGCGGCCGACGCGTGGACTTCGAGCTTGCACCTCGCGGCCGGCGCGCCGACTGCGAGCTTAAACCTCGCGGACGACGCGTAGTTAGCACACTGGCGGTCAGCCGTAGCCTAAATTCAAGGCGACGCCGTGCTGCAGCTGCGCAGTTGCCGGTATAATGTGCCATGACCTTTACTTAGAGAGTTGAAGCCAAAGTGTATTGCAATAATAATAATTCGATAATTCTACAGAAAGATAAAATAGTCAAGTTCATACCGAGTGGTTAGTGTTTTTCCCCGTTTAATAGTAGGTGTGTATGTTTTTATGTAAATGTGAATGTTTGTGTCCTCGCACAGCTTAAACTACTGAACCGATTTAAACAAACGAGGTGTCCTTGGATTGGTCAAGATCAAGACAAAGGTCTCAGGATCAAGGTCATGTACCCTAGGATGCTCTGAGTCAAGATTCTGAGTGTCCTAGAGTACATGACGATACCATTAAATCGTATTTTGTATTGTGGCGGCATCTATCACGTCACATACGAACTATTCGATCCTACGTCACGATATCAAGACTTAACACGCAGATAGTATCTATACAACCTCCCAACATCAACCGTTGGGCAGTAGCCCGCCAGTCATAAGACTCCGCCTGGTAGGAGGATCCTCCCTTTGGTTGGAGGAACACCAAACCTCATTCCTCCACATTAGTAATCCCCGACGTGATCGTCATAGACAGTGTATCCACGCTGGTGACATCACAGCAGCGCCATCTCGTTCTTGATTTTCTCCTCCATTTCGCTCCTCTTTTGAGTTTTATTTATTTTTTTGCTTACACCACAATTAAGGCGGAATTAGACGGTTCGTTTTTCGTTCATTTCCGTTGTTTCGTTCTGCGTTCATTCAGTTTCCGTTTTTAATGTCTTTTTTATCATTTTGGTTGGAACCCTCAAAATGCAGCAATTGACTGGACACCCTTCTAGTCTTCCCAATAATTGCCCGGTTACGTAGAAATGATCTGCAAAGACCATCTACAAATACATCCAAAAGAAACAATCAGCGAGATGTGTAATTTTCACTTTTTTTTGTCTTCTTCGCTCTTTACCCTTATCGCACCTGATCGTAAGCGCAGACATGGTCTAAGATGACGCACACGAATCCACGTAACAGAGATATAGAGAGATTCCCCTATACCCCTCTGGCTCTCACATATACACGACGGAACACAGTAAACTGCTAGGCGCTGGACTTTAATGTGAGGGTGGTAGCTAGCCAGGCGGACCGTATAGATCCTACCACCAAGCGTGCTGGAATTTGTTGAATCAACACGCGTCTAGTCCCAGCGTGCGGTGAGGAAACTTTATATTCTATCCCATCCAAATAAGTGCTAAAAAAAAATGTGCTGATAATTATTGTAACAATGTTGACGTAATTTTGACATCAAAACGCTAATAGAACCATCAAAGCTCTAACATTCATACCTATAGATAAATGAGGTTGGTAATCCGTACATTAACACAGAATAATATATTATATTGCCAGACAAGGCGTGCTTCTCGCGACTATCGATTACTTGCGGATAGAACGTGAAGATGCGCCGAACTCCGCTTTATTAGTTACACGGATGTTATTATGTCGCAGTGAAGCAAGAAAAAAATCAAATCTGTCTGAAACCCTAGTTTTTTTCAATGAAACTCAATATTTATTGTTATCAATTCGAATGAGTGAACGGCGATTAACAAAAGGAATTTAGGCAAATGTCAGTGGAAACGCCAGTAGAGGACGCCCTAGAGGGACATACATCGCTGTTATTGGTAATGTTCTTCAAAAAAGACAGGTGTGTAGAACTCTCAACCGGCGTGCGTGTATGACAAGATGTATGACCGTGGACGAAGCGAAAGGAGTATGTAAGGATCGTAGCATGTGGCGTTCTACCGTTTCTGCCTACTCCCATGAGAAAAAGGCGTGAGTTTATATATTATACAACCTTATTTTTACGTTATAGGAAAACCGAGACACCCCAACAAGATTTTCATCAGAACTGCCTGAATTTGTGTTTTCTTTTTTTCAAGTTACACCTTAGTTTATGTCGCGTTAAGTTCCCTAAAAAAGTGTGAAATGCCTGAGATGTGCTATGCAGGGGTTGTCTAATACACGGAAACTGACCGAGCGGACCATCTCAAGCCTCAAGGTGTCTATTTCTGTAAACTGTTATGGGTAGAAATCTATTGAAAAAAAAAAAACAGATTTTTTAGAAGAAAAAAAGTGGTGTAAAAAATATGTCAATCGATTCTCCTAGTGATTCTGAACAAACTAGTTTCAGGTGTAGTGTATACTAAAACTAAGCTTGTATAATCGCTGTTATTGATAATGTTCTTCAAAAAAGACAGATACGTAGTACTTTCAACTGACGTGCGTGTGTGACAAGATGTATGAACGTGGATGAAGCGAAAGGAGTATGTAAGGATCGTAACATGCCACCTTCTACTGTTTCTGCCTACTCTCATAGGAAAAAGGCGTGAGTTTATACAATTGTTCGGTTATGGACTATCGATATTCTAGGTGCTTATATAGCAACTATTCTAGTACACAAATACACTACACACTAGGGTCCAATCCACTTCCCCGCTATTTGGCAGCCATTTTGCTTTTTTGTTGAGATATTCTCTATCTTAAAGTTGTGAAAACGTGAACCCATTGTATCGTAATGTAAACGATAGACAATATTGTTGCCCTCCGAATAAGCCTACTTTTATCTCAGTAGGACCAAAACTTTGAGAGATATGTTTTTTTTTGTACACACGTATAGAATAACTCAACAAAAAAATGGAAGTGGATTAGACCCTAGTGTATAGTGTATTTGAGTACTAGAATAGTTGTTATACAAGTACCTAGAATATCGCTAATTCATAACCGGACACATTGTATATGTATGTTATCAATTACAAAGTATTTCAGCGTTTTAAAATACATTTTTTCCCAAAAGGCCAGCCCAGGCATTGCTCTGCATAGTCCCCATACGATTTTGATACAGAAAATATGTCTGGACTTTAAAAGACACTTTGACCCCTGAGTTTCTTTCGACCTTTCTTCTCAGAGATAGTCAGATAGAAAACGCCAACGTCATCTAGCTTTAAAAAAACAAACAGACTTTTAAAAGTGATTTTTTGAATATCCAATTTGCAGAATAAATAATTTCATTTCATTTCACTGTTCTTATAAAAATCTTGACTCAAACTGAATTCTTTATTTTGTTCTATTTTTAAAGTCCGCTTTTTATTTTCTCTTTCAACGCTCTCGAAACTAAATAACAAGCCGGGAGCAAATGATAGGGTAGTTTATGAATGTACAGTTTTTTTTTAAGTTTCCCCATTTTTCTTATTTCAAAGTTACCATAAATAAAATTTTACGTCATAAGTGAGCATCCTGAGTGACGGCGCACCACGTATGATGGATTGCGGAGCGGATTTTCCGCCGATACCTGTCTTTAGTGCACGCGGGAAAGTTGACGCGTACCGGCGTGCTTAGTGTTGCGTTTATTTTACTTTGATTTTAATCATGTCTATATCAAAACTCAAACGTTTACAATATTTAGAAAGAAGCAGTTTCTTCACCGATGATATATTTTTTGTGAAAAAAAAAAGAAAGCACGAAATTCTGTCTACAGAAAAAAAAAGCGGTGAATACGTTAGACTGTAGGAAAAATTAAGATGATACCCGGAGAAATTTTTCCGATATACTCGAATGACCATCAACACATTCGACTACATTTTAAAAGATATTAAACAAGATCTTTTGAGAGCTGAAACAAATTTTCAAAGAGAATTAATAAGTCCTTCTGAAAAATTGTGATATGATCAACAAAAGACGTGAAAATTATATTACTACTAGCTGTACCCGGCATGCGTTGCAACGCACTTTTTCCTACTTACTACCTACCAACTACTTACCTACTACCTACCTTCAGAAACAAAATCAAAATAGTAACAAAAAGTTGAAACCATTTTCATGCATGCGGTAGATAAATGAACAATATGGACATACTGAGATAATTTAGTTTTTTTTTTAAATATCAAAATTTTCTTTCATATGAACCTTCTCCTGACAATAGGGTATTTGACTGAAAAAATCTAATTCGTCCTTCAGTGAGATTATCAAAAAATATTTGACCTGTATTTTTTCTTTTGTTACGTAAACCAAAATTTACGAAGATACGACACTTTTAAAATTGGCAAAACGTCACAAGCAAGTACAATTTTTACTTGCTTCTGACGTCACAAGCCCCCACTCTCGAGTTTTGATGCGTTTTATCTTTCCAAATATTCATAGATATAACAAAAGAAAAAATACGTGTCCATTATTTTTCAAAACTCTAACTGGCTGACTAATTACATTTGCAATTTATTGATGCCGTCAACATGCTTATTACACAACAAAAAAAAAAAACGAAATCGGTCCAGCCGCTCACGCGTGATGCCGTGACCAAGGGAAATAGGGATTCATTTTTATATAATTATATAGATTTATACTACAATGGTGTAAGTAAAAAAAAACGAAAGTTAAAAGATACCGCAAAAACAGAAGGTCAAAATCCGCGTAGTGATGAGCGGATCCGCCAGTAGAATGCGCCGTGAGCTGTGCGCGTTTCGAATATTTGTTTAATGCGCCTTTGCGTCCGTCTGCGCGGTGCGCCATCACTCCTAAGTGAACACACACTAAAGGTATGAATTCGTAGCCGACTACAGACAGCAGCAGCAGACGACGTGACAATGCAACAGGTCACAGCGACACGTCGCAGCGTCATGTCGATGCAGTCATGATTCCAAACCCAACTGCAGATGGCTGCGGCAGACGGCAGCGCCGTGTTCGAGTTAGTTCTGAATGTTCCGTAAGACAAAATGTCTGATTTTGGGATTAGCGATCGCGATTTACTTTTGTATCGTTTGTTAGAAGATGAAGAAGACGGCGATGACTTGATTTTATTATACACTAGAGGTCGCCAGCGGCTTCGCCCGCGTGGATATCGTTTATCGCGTATTCCACGTTTTTCTCTACTATAATATGCATGTATTATACATATGAACCTTTCTCTTGAATCACTCTATCTATTAAAAAAACCGCATTAAAATCCGTTGCGCAGTTTTAAAGATCTTAGCAAACATAGGGACAGACAGTGGGAAGCGACTTTGTTTTATACTATGTAGTGAAGTATAGAGAGAACAAACGACTAACCACACGTCCAATGCTTTTGTGTGATGCATCGCACAGTACAGTATATTGGGCCACCTGGTTTATCAGTTTTTCTTCATAAAAACTATTTTTTTGAGAAATACTCAACGTGTGACGCTCCAGCGTCGCTCGGTGGCACTACTGATTTGCGGTCGGATGACACGTCGTCTGCGGTCGTGCGACGTGTCGCTAGCTGTGGAAGGTATTTCATAGAAATACATGGAAACCAGTAGTGTCGCAGCGATACGTCGTCTGCTGCTGCTGTCTGCAGTCGACTATGTACCTTAAGTCTAACTATTAAATGTGTTTTTTAAAAAGAGTACAGAATACATTTTTTTTCTTTTTTTCTTGCTCTTTCGTGAATATAATTTGTTCTCAACTTGATTTTGAGGTTTGGAACAACCTTAATAAGATTACTTCAAATTAATGCACAAAACTTCACAGAATTACCATGTAGGTATCATAGAATACGTTCAAATAAAATAAATACCTAAACTGTAGCTAATTAGATAACAAGATACCTCGTACGTGCGCGCTGTATTAGTTACGTATCTTCTGTATGTTCTATTAATAAAGTATAATTAACTAGTAACGCTCTGAAGTTTTGCTAGTTAGTGAACTATCCTGTATAATACCTATTTGTGTTTTTATATTTGTGAATTTTGAATTCCGAAGTTTTGATATTTTTTTATTACAAAGCGTTTTAGCGAGGTAGTTAGTATCAATCCCTTACATTGAATCAAACTTTTCATATTTATTTGAAAACTTGAATAAAGTAAGTTCAATGTAATTTTGTATTGCGTTTTGCTAGATTTCTTTGACAATAACACAGCTCATCTCACAAATACCTACTGCGTAAATAATACTAGCAAAGCCGTGGTTAAAAGAGTAACCATGGAGATTCTTGCCGGATCTTCTCAATAAGAAACGACTAATTGAAACCGTGCACGTAGATTCGACTTTTTGTAAGCACCTGTCTTGACTTAAATGTTTTTTTAATTTTTTTATTTGATTTCACATTACTCATTTTCCTTACAACGTGATTATCAGTTGCGTTTACGATGAAGAAAAACATGGAGTGGAACCTACACAACTGACAGAGGACTCAAAAAAAAGGTCTCGATAGTGTGTAGTCCACCAGCCCACAATAGGCTAGCATGGCGTAAATCCTTCTCATTCTGAGAAGACGCCCGTGCCCAGCACTAATACAGTAATCTGCTGATTATGTTACGTTATGCAAACAGCTACGGTATTTTTTCAAAAACTAAGAAACAGTTGTTACATAACTCACGCCTGTATTTCCCGAAGGGTTGACAGAGGTGTATAGCACACCCACATTTCGCCGTTTATGTTTACGTCCCATGTAATAGGGGGCGAGCCTATTGCCATCGACCGGGCACAAATCCAGACTCCGGGTCTACTGAGAAATTCCACACGGAAAACCCAGTGACACTTTGCCCGACCTGGGGATCGAACCCAGGACCTCACGTATAGCAGTCGCACTTGCGACCGCTAGACCAACGAGACAGTCAAATAGTTGCTATCCCTACTTAATACCTATTATAAATGCGAAAGAAACTCTGTCTGTCTGTCTGTTACGCTTTCACGCTTAAACCACTGAACCGATCATCCTAAAATTTTGCATATACATTTTCAGGTGTACAGAAACGGACATAGGGTACCTTTCATCCCGAAAAAGAGTACTGTTCCAGAGTAAAACAACAATAACGTTCTTATGATAATAGATGGCGCCACGTGCCTTTCAAATCATGATTGAATTATGATTCATGACATTACATGATTAAATATTATAAATTACATACAGTTTTATATTGTTCCTTATTTACTGCGTACATTTATTTTCTTTCTTTAAATACACTACACATATACACACACATGTTGGTTTAAGTGAACAAGCATGACCACTGACTGACATCCGTGAAGCACAAAGGTTCCAGACGAAAACCAACGTCAAGTACTTTAGTGCTTGACATTAAGCTGATCTGGGCACCTTTTTGTCCAGCTGTGAGGCACATACCCAAGACTTTTTTATTTACATTGTACTTTTTGTCTATTGTGCCTCTTTGTGCTGTGTGCAAATAAATAATAATAATAGTTTATTTCACATAGACCTAATACAAAAAGTTCTAAGGTACATGATATGTAAGAGTATTAGGCTACAGTTTATACAAACAGTTTGAACCCCTGAAACCTAAACTAGGCAGAAGCCTGTATCTTAGGAATCAGTGTTCCTCCGTAACATTAGACAAAGGTCACAGAATGCAATTTTTTTTTTTTTATTTGTTTTTTTTTAAATGTTTCTTTATCTTATTATGTTTAATTATATTATCCCGAAAAATACGGAATACGCCATAAACAACATCCACGCGGGCGGAGCTGCGAGCAACTTCTAGTTTTGACATAAAAGGATGGCTCCTATGAGGCAAGGCGACAGTAATACCTCTCTCTCTTTCTCCTCAAAATTCTCCGTATAACGATCAATGTGTTTTTCTACCCATTACTGGAATCCAGACAAGGTAATTCTCTGGAATTCATAGACATTTACGTAACCTTGACCTCGCATCCTAATGGTACCTAACTTAGGGTTTTTATGTAAGCTTTTTGCCCCTAGACCATTAGCCTTCACGACTATTGGACGGTACCTACATCCTGTGTCGACAATCTCGCTAAGTCAGGATATTTGCTTTTATTACTATTTGTAACTTTTACCTAGATTGGGTCATGCAAGATGGTGACATTAAATAAAATTAATTTAATACTAGCTTTTGCCCGCGACTTAGCTCGCGTTAAGTAAGCTCAAAAAACTCTTAACACGCCACTAAAGTTTCTATAATAATATAAATCAATCGTGATTCGAAAGACACGTGGCGCCATCTATTGTTGTTTTCCTCGGGAACAGTACGTTTTTTCGTATACCTGACAACGTATATGCAAAAATTTAGGATGATCGGTTCAGTGGTGTAGGCGTGAAAAGGTAACAAACAAACAAACTTACTTTCGCATTTATGATATTAAAGTTAGGATTTTATTTACTATTTAACATTATATTTAATACAACATTAAATAAATGAAACCAATTTTGGCAAGAACATTTATAGGAATAAGCGGCATGTTTGCTTTCAGCAAGGATTTCACATAATATTATGCTTTTATGAACCTTAACGGTCAATCAAGATGAGCTGAAAGTTTACTTGAAGAAATGGTTCATAAGATATTCCTACTTTGGTGGGACTTTTGTCTAATTTTAAATTAATTATAGTACAGAGTGATTTTCGTAGATTTAAGTACTTAATCATGTAAGCGGAAATAATATACCCACAAAATCTTATACCTCTAATCGTGTCGGATAAAAAGGCACAAATGTAACACTTTTTACTACCATATCTTTTGCAAATAATCAGTTCAGCTGCACCAAACGTGTCATCAAAATAAAGCATGACTGGTGACTCACTTTGCATCCGAAAATAATTAATTCTGCTCAGCGTTCTGTATAAATTTTACTAATGCTCAATTTACACCACCGCGGAATGGAATGGAAGCAACGAAATTGTACATAGTTTCATCATCTGCCTAGCCTTTTCCCAACTATGTTGGGGTCGGCTTCCAGTCGAACCGGATGCAGCTGAATATCAGTATTTTACATGGAGCGACTGCCTATCAGAACTCCACAACCCAGTAACGGGGTAATACGATACTCTTGGTAAGACTGGTTGTCAGACTTTCTGGCTTCTGACCAACAGTAACGACTGTCAAAGATCTACAAATGACAGCCGTGACCAACGGCTTTACGTGCTTTCCGAGGCACGGAGGAAACTCGCTATGGTAAATGGTCACCCATCCACGGATCAACCTCGGCAAGCGTGGCTTAACCCGGAAGATCGGTCTTTGCGGCTGTAATTATTTAGCCACGAGCTCCTCAAATTGTACATAGTTTAATGAACTTTATGTCAATTGTATAAAGTATAAACATCGCGCGTCTTTCGGGGAATCCTCGCGACTTTTTTGGCTCGTATTTAGTTTTCGTATTTATACAATTGACATAAAGTTTATTATGCTATGTACAATTTCGTTCCATTCCATTCCACGGCGGTGTTAATTGAGCCTTAGGGACAAACTCAGAATTCGTAAAAAAATTGCAAACATGACCGCACTCTTAGCAGCTTATCATGGTTACGTTGCCTCCACCCTGCGATATGGCCTGATATTTTGGGGCAATGGTACTAAAGTTGAGCAAGTACTCATAGCACAGAAAAAATGCATTCGAGCTATATGCAAAATAAAACGGACGGATTCATGCAAGCCACATTTCCAGAACTTGAAAATATTGACTGTACCATCACTTTACATCTATGAGGCCTGTGTTTTTGTAAAAAACAATATGCATCTGTATAGACCCGTCGAAAGCCAACGACGCTCAAATAAGTTGCACTTGATAAACACAAAAACCAAATTTCTCCATAAAAGCATATATGCAACGGCTCCCGAAATATACAACAAATTTTCAAATCAAATTATATCAGCTAACAGCGTAAATACTTTTAAACGTCAGCTTTTTAAATTATTGAATGACAAGGCGTATTACTCTGTCGATGAATACCTTAATTACAAATTTTGATACGACAATTTTGTACAATTTAATTTAATTTTCACAATTCTAATTTTGATGACATTTTTATTATTAAGAGATTTGATACTGTTAGAATTAATTTAATTTCGATAATTTTAAATTCTGCTGACTTTGTATTTTTTCATGAATTGATGTACTATTTAAATTAATCTTAATTTGACAATTGTAATATTGCTGACATTGTATTTATTCTGTCTCGTGCGATTTTTGTACTATTTTACTTAATTTTTGACAAATTTCATTTGCGGATACTGTATTTTATGAGATTTTGTACTATTATAATTAATTTAAGTTTGATAATATTTACTTAAGCGACTCTTTAGCGTCACTATTTTGTATGCCTTTCGGCGGAACATGGGATGGACCAAACATTTTTATTGAACATCATTTGTACCCTGTGTTCACAAAATTAATAAATGAATTGAATTGAATTGTAAAAAAACAGCTGTTCTAAATTAAATAATCAATATTGCTTAAAAAAAAGTATAGAACAGCTGTTTATTTTTTCTCGAATTCGGAGTTTGTCCCTTAATAAAAGTTGTACAGAATGATGAACAGAGTCCATGGTTTTCGGATGTAAAGTGACTAACTAAGTCATGAGGTATAACAAATTTTTATAACAAAAAAACAAAAAAAAAACTATCCACAGACAGTTGTGCGCACAGAGAAGGTAATGGTCATAGATAATAGATTAAAGTACGACATATGCCTGCGTGAGCGACGTTGTCGATGCAACAAAACGTTGCCATATTTAAAAATATTATATTTCACAGTCTATTTATTTATTTATTTTTTCTTGTATTTAATTTATTTGTATTGCTGTATTGCTGCACAGGTGGACGTCATCACGTCAACGCCGGCTTTCGCTGAAAACCAGCGCTGTGGCTCCGTCTTGCACGAGTCATAGCATTATGCTGAGCGATGGCCGTTTTGCGTAGATGTGACGCATATTTTTCCCAAGTTTCATTGTGGTTTTGTTTATAGTTTTTTTTTTGTGTGTCATATCGGCGCAAATAAATATTTTTTCTTTCTTCTTTTCTTTCTTCTATCAATCTTCGCACGAATTGGAAATGAAATCCATATAACTTCAACTGAACCGTTATGTTTTCTTTTACTCCCAGACAGATAAATTCTCGAATAAGCTACAACACCCGCGGAAAACACAATACGAATAATCTGACTTATCCGGAATCACCTCTCGCATGAACCCATCCATTTCTCGGTAATAATAAAGAAGGGCCCCATTCCGCCTTAGATTTATATAGCTGTGCCTTTTTGTGGGGGCCATACGATGTTTGTTATCCAATAACAAGGGGTAGGCTTAACTAATATATTGGTTACTGTGATGTTAGTTAGTACAAGTTCCTTGAAGGTCGTTAAACTTGAAAGGAAAAACAAATAAAATTATAGCGGCAACAGAAATACATCAAAATCAAAATCAAAAGTTTTTATTTCACATAGACCATTACAGGCGCTTATGAAAAGTCGAATTTAGGTGCACGATTCCAATTAGTCGTTTCCTATGGAGAAGAGCCGGCAAGAAACTCCATAGTTACTCTTTTAAAATCTATATCTTTAACAATTTGAGTGGGTACAGTTATGACTTAGATATGAGAGAGCAAAGTAGACTTAAGAGCAGGAACCACACAAAAAAACAAAATGAAAAATATGGTCAAAAAATAACTAGGTATCCAGGCATCTAGCAAGTCTACAAAGCTCTCACATTTACAAAAGGTAAAAGGACGCTAAACTATATAAAACAACTGACATGGTTAATTGTCATCAAAACACATTACAAAGAAAATCACTGTATAGTAAGATAAAGATATCTTGAGAGTAACGATAGTAATAAAAAAAAAAGCTAATCGTAATGAGGTTAGTTAATAGACATACACATACGACGTTAATGAGGTACCGGGGAAGCCACATGTGCATAAGGAGTTATTTCCAAACACCTTTGTCGTCAACGTAGTCCTTAGTCTTGTAATATGCTTTTTGAATAAGGACACGTTTAATATGGGCTTTAAACTTCCCCTCGGTAAGATCAGTTACAGATTTCGGTAGCTTATTATAAAAACGCACGCCATTTCCTAAAAATGACTTAATAGTTTTACTCAATCTAAATTTTGGAATCACAATTTTATGTTTATTACGTGTATTTTTATCATGAAAATCGCTTCTAACATTATCACATCATCTGTAAAAAGGTAAATGGGCATTTTGTACGGACCTGTGACCCACCTGCGACCACTAACGAACCTAGTCGGAGTATGTTAAAGACCATGAATACTACCCAATGAGATGAGTCGCATTCCTCAAAAGTATGGGCAAGTTTTTTTTAGCAAAATACGAATTAATAAAAAAAGGATTTTCGTATATCCATATCCTTCTAAATATATAAAATGCTTACAAAAATGCACAAAGATCTTCCTAAAAAGGTACAAGAATGTTTAGGAGCTTTTCTATCTTGTTCCTCGCAGTTTTTTGAACCACATAACTTTTTTCCGCCATACATTTGGATTAAAATAACAACATTCCGTAAAATCATCATCATCTGCCTAGCCTTTTCTCAACTATGTTGGGGTCGGCTTCCAGTCGAACCGGATGCATCTGAATATCAGTATTCTACATGGAGCGACTGCCTATCAGACCTCCACAACCCAGTAACTGGGTAATACGATACTCTTGGTAAGACTGGTTGTCAGACTTTCTGGCTTCTGACCAACAGTAACGACTGTCAAAGATCTACAAATGACAGCCGGGACCAACGGCTTTACGTGCTTTCAGAGGCACGGAGGACACTCGCTATGGTAAATGGTCACCCATCCACAGACCAACCTCGGCAAGCGTGGCTTAACCCGGAAGATCGGTCTATGCGGCTGTAATTATTTAGCCACGAGCTCCTCATCATCAATACATTCCGTAAAATGTTAACCCTAAACCTTCGAAACAAACCATATTTCATTAACGGACAGGTACTTTTGAGGTACCGGCTCAAAAATGCCCAATGACCTTTCAACTGTCTTACTATACTGACTACACGGTTCATGAGATACAGCCTGGTGACAAACGGACAGACGGACAGCGGAGTTAGTAATAGGGTCCCGTTTTACCCATTGGGTACGGAACTCTAAAAACCGGCCTAGTGTGTGTCGGGCCACGCGCAGTAATAGGGTTCCGTAGTTGCATACCTAATAACGTGGACTAAGAAGAGGGTTTAGTAATTTTTCAATGGAATTTGTACGATTTTTTTAGTTTTCCCAGTACATTTTATAAGTTATAAGACTATTACTCGTAAACTTGTAAAGCCATCTTAGCTTTTTTTTTTTCTATTGCACTGCTGTAGGTCGTCCTAGGGGACGGTTTCTACGTAACCGGGCAGTTACTGGCGAGACCTGAAGGGTCTCCAGCCAAGGGGGGGGGGGGGAGGGGGAGAAAATACTTAACCTAAGCTAACTACTTGTACTACACTAACATCATGACTACCTGCAACAACAGCACTAAGGGCGACCCCTAGTGGGACTCGGACCTCGGCTTAGGGCGTTGCTGGCTGGGACGTAGGGGGGGAGACAGCTTGATAAGAGCTGAACTATCGGTGTGACTGCGGAGTCTGAAGAGACGACCGGCTCTACGACGGGAGAGCTCGGTGGATCATGACCGGCGGCGGTGGGACGTCGCGACGGGCCTCGTCGGCGAGGACGGTATGCCGGACGGCGGCGAACGTTGTGTAGTGTGCTGGTCGATTTACTCCATCTTAGCTGTGATAGTTTTCCTTTTAACTTCGTTGTAATACTACTACCGTGAATTTTTTCGCGTATCCAAAACTAAATATTTAGCTACCGGGGTGGGGGGGGGGACATCTGTACAAAATATTAATCTAAAAACTACACCTCCATTCTGTCTCAAGCAAACAAAAACAATTGAAAACACAAAATAAATAATACCATTCATACTGAAATATTGTTGCAAACTGCTGAAAATACTTTTAAAACTAAAATAAAGTGCTTTAAAACTAAAAATGCAGTACTTTAAAAGTTAAAATGGAGTGAAGGAATGAACGACGCGTCTGTACTTTGCGACGAAGTACCCATTTTAAAGTAGGCACTTCCAAACTTTAGTATTCTTGAAATATTATTATTTTTAAAAGAATTTTCGAAAAATTAAGTTGCAGTCAACTTTCGACAACCCTAGAGTTCATTTATGTGGCGTAGTGTAGGAAATTCAGTTAGTCAAGTCATTTATCCGAGTTTGGAAGACGAGTCTCGTTTACTTTTAAACATTAACTTTGTGGGTTTTTAATTGCGTATTCGGGACGAGTATTTGAAAAAGAAATGAAACATTTACAGTTGAATTGATTTCAAGCTTAATACCAAAGAGGTGAAAAGAAAAGATAATGTGTAGAAGCTTGCGTTAACTGACAGTTATTTGCTAACTAAAAACAATGCGATTTAAATCAGGGCGTGCCGGCAAAAGCTAATAAATAAAATTAGTGTAATGGATAAGTAACACAGTAAAGCTTCATCGCCTAAATTACAGATGAAAGATATGTAAAAAGACTTTTAACTAGCCCACAATCAGTAGCAGTAATGATGGGAATGATGAGGAGATATATCTATATTGTGTTAGAAGGTTTTTTTTTTGACGACACTTTTGTCGCATTGGCTAAGCGATTGGCTTCTGCGATACGAGTCGTGGGTTCGATTCTCACACGGAACAAAAATTTGTATGGCCTACAGATGGTTGTTTCGGATCTAGGCGTTTGTGTATGTGAGATTTGTGTCTGTTAACGCACCCACGATACAAGAGAAATCTTATAATGGGGACAAGTTTTGCAAAAAAAAAGGTTTAATAATGTATTAAGTAATTTGAGATGCTACAATTGTTTTAGATCTTTATAAAACTCGACCATCTGTAAAGTAGGTACTACAATTTTCGCAAACAATAAATCCCATTTCAACTATAAATAAAACAAGGTGTTGAAATAATGCTTAAATAAACAAAAAGATCACGAAAACCATTTTCCCACTGTATATTGCTACACTGTGTCTTTATAAATTATGCCTGCAAGCCGAACGTTTGCAGCTGTCGATTTATTTTTAAATATTGTATTACCCTCGTTGACACGCCAACTCGACTGGCCGAAAATAAGTTTATTTTAAATGAACTTTTCAGAATAGTAATCGGTGTCTTTATTGAGTGAATATGGTAGTTAATACATTAAAAACAGGTCTTAAATATAATAATTGTGCACAACGTATTCTGCCACATAAGGCGTTCAAATGAATTTTAACATAAGTAAAAGCTGAGCAACGATAACAAATTTACAAATGAGTTACGAGTACATGACCTACAAATCTATAAAGTCATCATCTGCCTAGCCTTTTCCCAACTATGTTGGGGTCGGCTTCCAGTCAAACCGGATGCAGCTGAATATCAGTATTTTACATGGAGCGACTGCCTATCAGACCTCCGCAACCCAGTAACTGGGTAATACGATACTCTTGGTAAGACTGGTTGTCAGACTTTCTGGCTTCTGACCAACAGTAACGACTGTCAAAGATCTACAAATGACAGCCGGGACCAACGGCTTTACGTGCTTTCCGTGGCACGGAGGAAACTCGCTATGGTAAATGGTCACACATCCACAGACCAACCTTGGCAAGCGTGGCTTAACCCGGAAGATCGGTCTATGCGGCTGTAATTATTTAGCTACGAGCTTCTCTACAAATCTAGGTATAAAGTGTCATTCAAAAATTCATTTACAGAATAATAACATTTTTCATGCAGAAGAGTTTTAATTTTATTCTAAATAAATTAATATTAAAATTATTGTGTGACTTTGGAAGTTTATTGAAAATCTTAGGTGCTATACAGAATATACTTTTCCACATAAGCGTTGTTTTACATTCTCGGATACATAATTTGTCATTACGCCTGTTGCGATTGGTGACATCAGATAGATTGGGAAATAAATGGGAGTTTAATTTAATAAATAATGCGATTTCAAAAATAGTCCGTTCATATATTTTTTTACCCTCTTTCGTGTCACAGAATGATTACAGAGTTACTTTCGCATCCTAACTAATAATGCGAAAGTAAGTTTGTTACCTTTTCACGCCTAAACTATTGAACCGATCATCCTGAAGTTTTGCATATACGTTGTCCGGTGTACAGAAACGGACATAGGGTACTTTTCATGTCGAAAAAAAGTACTGTTCCCAAGGAAAACAACAATAACGTTAATAGATGGCGCCACGTGTCTTTCGAATCATGATTGAATTATTTTTATTTATTTATTTTACTGTACCCTCGCTCGGAGGAGCTCGTGGCTAAATAATTACAGCCGCATAGACCGATCTTCCGGGTTAAGCCACGCTTGCCGAGGTTGGTCTGTGGATGGGTGACCATTTACCATAGCGAGTTTCCTCCGTGCCTCGGAAAGCACGTAAAGCCGTTGGTCCCGGCTGTCATTTGTAGATCTTTGACAGTCGTTACTGTTGGTCAGAAGCCAGAAAGTCTGACAACCAGTCTTACCAAGAGTATCGTATTATCCAGTTACTGGGTTATGGAGGTCTGATAGGCAGTCGCTCCATGTAAAATACTTGATATTCAGCTGCATCCGGTTCGACTGGAAGCCGACCCCAACATAGTTGGGAAAGGGCTAGGCAGATGATTTATTTTACTGTACCAATTACAGTAATTAAAGATAGAGAAATGAAACACAAAAACATAGTAAAATACACATCTTTCATGAATCTCTCTCGCAATGCTTTAGACACACTAATAAAATCTTCTCCAATCATCCGCCACAGACAAAAACAGATCACAGTTCGTATTATAATCCAAGAGTTCGTTGAGTGCAGTGAGAATACGAGGTATTGGCGATTTAGCTCGCGCTACAATGCGACATGAAGGCACAGCAAAAAGCTTGTGCTTCCTGTTGCGGTGGTAATTGTCCGGTGCAAAGAATCGAGCCAGCTCATTATGCAGATCTGGTGCATCAATGGACCCGCGAAAAGTTTTACAAACTGTTGTAAGCTGATCACATGCTCTCCTTACCTCAAGTTAGTTGTAACCGAGGCACGCGAGAAGAAATTTCGTAGGGTAGAGGAACGGATAATAACTATTTACGCGCTTGTAAAGGTACCTAAGGAACGCTTTTTGCATCTTTTCTAACACAAGCGCGTAGGTTCTTTCGTGAATGATTGAATTATATTATTATAGAAACTTTAGTAATGTGTTAAGAGTTGATTATCAAATTCTAAATTAACGCGAGCGAAACAAAAGCTACTTTATAATATTAGTAGGTATTTATTTATTTATTTATTTATCGATAATTAAAACGGTGAACACCAATTACAATAATTAACATAGAAACAAGTAACATGGAACGTAGAAAAATACAGGTATGTAATGTCGACAATTGTGTTATACACAAAATACTTACGACTAACATGGGATAGTGGACACTCTCGCATACTGTCTCTCACAGAACATCAGACATACACGCACAATTTCACTCCATTTATCCGCGAACACATCACATTCAGGGTTGGCAGCCAGGAGGGCATTGAGTATCCTTAGCGTACGACACACAGGGGATTCAGCTCTGGCGACAGTTCTGGCTGAAGGTTGCGCGAATAGATTGTGCCGACGGCTTTGACGGTGTCCGATGTATTTGTCGGGCACAAATAGTCGACAGAAAAGGCCATGGAGCTCAGGGCAGTCGATACGACCCCTAAGGGTTTTATAGGCTACTATCAGCTGATCCTGGCCTCTTCTTAGCTCCGACGAGTTAAAGCCCAACATCTCTAAGAGATAGTTGGTGGGGTACATGTAGGGATAGAAATTGTACGACCTATTGAAAAAATATCTTAAGAAAGTTTTCTGTACCTTTTCCAGCATCAGTGTTTGAGTCGCAGTATGGGGGTGCCAGACACTGGCACTGGACTCAAGTTAACTGCGAACCAAATTGTATGTTTTACGTTGTTATTGATCGTATTTTGTATTAGAGGTCGCTCGCGGCTTCGCCCGCGTGGATTTTGTTTATCGTGTATTCCGTATTCGGGATAAAAGTAGCCTATGTCCTTCTCCATGTTCCAGATTATCTCTGTACCAAGTTTCATAAAAATCGGTTCAGCGATGTAGGCGTGAAAGCGTAACAGATAGACAGTGTTACTTTTACATTTATAATATCAGTAGGGATTGATAATTACAATTACTAATTTGACGACACATTTGGTGTAGAGCCTGAGCAATTGGCTTCTGCGCTACAATTTCGATTCCCGCACCGAACAAATATTTGAATGGCCTACAGATAGTTGTTCCGCGTTTGAGCGTTAGTGTATGTGATGATTCGTATCTATAAACACACACACGATACAGGAAAAATCATAGAATGAGTCAAAGTTTTCCTAAATAACAAAAAAAATGCTTATCTACACATATAAAAGGAGAAGCTGACTGACTGATCTATCAACGCACAGCCTAAACCGCTGGGGTTAGAAACTTGAAATTTTGCCAGTAGGTTCCTTTTGTAACGTAGGCATCGATTAAGAAGGGATTTTTCGAAATTCAACCCCTAAGGGAGTTAAATAGGGGATGAAAGTTTGTATGGAAAATCGTCACTTAACGGGTTCAAAATTTCACGCAAGCGAAGCTGCGGGCGAAAGCTAGTTGAAAATAAAAATTATATTAATTTTTGCTCTCTGGTCTGTCACAGAATGATAATATCAGTTGGATCATTCGCAAAACCGATTAAATCTTTCTCTGTTTCATCGTCTGTCAGTTTTGACAATATCATTAAAAGATCTTTTAGCATAAATGTCTATTGGAGACATTTATTCAGAAACTGACGGATAAGGGCTTTTATGATGTTTAAAACGTTTTTACGATAAATAATAAAATCACGATTTACTTTGCGGAAATCTTAAAACCACTTCTGATACTGATAAAGATTGAGCACGCACGGTACGTGTTCAGTTTGATTAAAAATAAAAAAATAAAATCTTTTTTTTTCTTGCTTTAGGGATAAGTGATCATATCTAAACCACGTAATAGGGTTTGAATAAAAAAAATAGCAAAAATCTTTTTTTATTTTATGTTTTGATGCCACACATAATAAATAAATGAAATTAATGAAAGAACGGCTACAAAGCTGGCAGGCATGACTAGCACAATATTGCTCCGTGCAGGCAGTTAACTTGGGACGCTAAAATAACTCAAAAAGAGAGACCCAGGTTTTGTTTTGTGGACTTGAAAAAAACCTGTACTTGGTCATCTGTGTCACAAATAGATCACGCGGTTTGAAGGAACTACGCGACTTCATTTACACCCTGCATAGCTTTAATTCCGCCAAGTCAGGGGCCCAATTCTCCTAAAATAAATCTTGATAAATCACAACCGAACCAAGGCCGAACCGTTCATTCAGACAGTTTTTTGAAAAAATCTTTATTCCTATTTTAGTTACGAATTCAGAAAATGAAGCTTCTACGAGTAATTCGTGGCCCCAAATATGACCTAAAATGTAAACACAGCTGATCATCGCTGAGGATAGACAGATTTTAGCATATTTTTTTTGTAATTATTGTACAGCTATTTCTCTTAAACTGTTGAGTTTTGGGGAAAGTGGTAGAACAAAAGCTACTCATTATTATGGGTACTTCAACACCCTTTCGGATTAGTACCCCCTTTCTGACTAACCTTGTATATGCACATGCAGAAGGTGTGATTAAAATGCAACATGCAACCCAAACCGAATGCAACACGTGTTTCGCACCTCCACGGGGCATCCTCAGGAGATGATGACTCGTCGACCGCTTGGACGCGAATTATGTAATTGTATTTTTTACGTTGTAAGCAATCTTATTTTATATTGGATTTTGTGAAGAGGCTTGTGTGTAGGACTAGGCTATTTGAGTAAATAAGGAACAAAAGGTGAAAAGGTACTTTCATTGTGAAAACCGCCAAACAGTGGAATGCGCTGCCCGAGTGGGTGTTCCCCAACAGCTACAATCTGGGTGTCTTCAAGTCACGAGTGAATCAGTTTCTTTTGGGCAAGCGTGCTCCATCGTAGACCGCATCATCGCTTAACACCAGGCGAGATGGAGGCCAAACGCGGGCCTAATAACAAATAAAAAAAGTTTAATTTTCACTTTTGGCTCAACGCGTTTTTTTTCTCATTCGCCTTAAATTTTATCAATTTCTGAATAGATTTGTTCAAAAAGTGCAATTTTCTAAAACAAAATAGCATCTCCTAGTAACATTTTGATCAAAAAGTGCTATTTACAAGGCAAACAGGCCTACTCGTAGAAAGTTTTTTCTGGTTTCTGAACAAAAATGAATACTGAAATTAATACCTTTTGTTCCTTACTCTACTCATTTATTCTGAATTGATAAGGATAAGTTTCGTGAGACACCATAACTAATCATAAATGTGGGATTGACAAAAAACGACGATATCGTCAATACCTATTTATTAAAAAAAAATACAGTTGACCACCGTTTCTTTACAACATGTCGTCGTCACGTACCTCACGCCACAGATTATCCATAATATCCCTTGCACTCAGATTCGTACAACTCAAGAGGAGCTCGTGGCTAAATAATTACAGCCGCATAGACCGATCTTCCGGGTTAAGCCACGCTTGCCGAGGTTGGTCTGTGGATGGGTGACCATTTACCATAATAGCGAGTTTCCTCCGTGCCTCGGAAAGCACGTAAAGCCGTTGGTCCCGGCTGTCATTTGTAGATCTTTGACAGTCGTTACTGTTGGTCAGAAGCCAGAAAGTCTGACAACCAGTCTTACCAAGAGTATCGTATTACCCAGTTACTGGGTTGTGGAGGTCTGATAGGCAGTCGCTCCATGTAAAATACTGATATTCAGCTGCATCCGGTTCGATTGGAAGCCGACCCCAACATAGTTGGGAAAAGGCTAGGCAGATGATGATGACTCAGATTCGTACAACATTCACTCGCATAACTTTCAGACGTCTACGTTCAGAACCTCTAGCATTCTAATCCCACATAAATATTGATAAGGATGACTTTAATTGTTCGGTTCTGTCTAGTCTTTTCGCAACGATGATCTTAATTAGTGCTTCTAATTCAAGTGAAAGGCGGATACCCATTTCTATGCGCATTCTAACTCAAAGGTAAACCTCTTTTAGTCGACTTAGAGCTCTTTGGGAGAGAGCTCGCCGGGAAAGTACTATTTCTGCCATAAAGTAGCATTGATGTGCCTTTTATGTTTTTCTTAAAAGATCAGGCCATATTTTACAGAATGTAAACGTGTAATTATTTAAATCCAAGTAATCTTGTATCGTTGGCCACTAGTATTGTTTAACAAAGCACGGGATTTTCATAACTAAAAAAAATAAAAAAAACTGTTTTGAAACATTTTTTTCTTTTTCTTTATTATCTTGCGATAGTAGTAAGTACAGTCACGTCTAATAATTATACACAAAGCGAAATTCAAAAGCGATTTTCTCCTTAAATATACATCACCAATCACCATCATCATCATCTGCCTAGCCTTTTCCCAACTATGTTGGGGTCGGCTTCCAGTCGAACCGGATGCAGCTGAATATCAGTATTTTACATGGAGCGACTGCCTATCAGACCTCCACAACCCAGTAACTCGGTAATACGATACTCTTTTGGTAAGACTGGTTGTCAGACTTTCTGGCTTCTGACCAACAGTAACGACTGTCAAAGATCTACAAATGACAGCCGGGACCAACGGCTTTACGTGCTTTCCGAGGCACGGAGGAAACTCGCTATGGTAAATGGTCACCCATCCACAGACCAACCTCGGCAAGCGTGGCTTAACCCGGAAGATCGGTCTATGCGGCTGTAATTATTTAGCCACGAGCTCCTCCTAAAATATACATTACAATTACAATTATAAAATATTACACACATAGTTGCTACAAATACATACAAATTATGGTTTCAAATATTTCTTAATTACAACCTATTCTCTAAGAGAAATTCGCTATATGTAGACATATTATTAGACGTGACTGTACTCGTATCTAAGGTTAAGGTTCAAATAAAAGAAAACTTTATTTTTTTTATTTTTTTGTTTGTCTATTTTGATGCTGCTCATAAATGAACGAAAGCACGGTGCGGCAATACAACTAGCGGGCACAACTAGTACAATATCACTCCGTGCAGGTGTTGTATGACTACCGGAGAAGGATTTTGTCGACTGAAGAATAAACAAAATGCCATTTCAATGCCATTGCCATTGTATTTTTATCATTGTGCCTATTCTTCCATTTACAAATGCTTGTCTACAGGTCATGCTACGCCTACTGTTCGGGGTAGTCAAGACGCTAAACTGACTCACGTTAAGGCGCTTCCCCCACTGAATTGGCGCCACTTCCCAAAAAAAGCATTATTTCTGTCAACACACAACATATTGAAATTTCGTACGTACAACATTTTAGTCAAGTGTTGTAGTTTTCGGACACCAAATATCAACACCGGAGGATATGAGCTTCCGGTTTCGAAGTTTTAGCGATAAGTACCAAAAACGGCCGTTTTTAGCATTAATTACTAAAACTTTTAACCTACGATGTCAAGTGTTGTTTTTGGTGTTCTTGAATTTCTACATCACTTGACTAAAATTTTGTACGTACGAAATTTCAATGTGTTGTGTGTTGACAGAAATTATGCTTTTTTTCTGAAGTGGCGCTTTCGCTAGGGGAAGCGCCTTAAGAAATACACGTTTTTTTTTATCCCATGCAGGGTCAATCTCTGTCACCACGAGGTCTGAAGGAACTAAACGAATTCGGAAACAAAAGAAACGTATATTCAACAATTTATTGCGAGAGTCTCCATTCAAAATCAAAAGTTTTTATTTCACATAAACCATTACAGGCGCCTATGAAAAGTCGAATTTAGGTGCACGGTTCCAATTACTCGTTTCCTATGGAGAAGAGCCGGCAAGAAACTCCATGGTTACTCTTTTAAAATCCATATCTTTAACAATTTGAGTGGGTACAGTTATGACTTAGAATAGTTATGAGAGAGCAAAGTAGATTTAAGAGCAGGAACCACACAAAAAAACAAAATGAAAAATATTTTCACAAATTAAATAGGTATCCAGGTATCTAGCAAATATACAAAGTTGTCACATTTACAAAAGGTAAAAGAACGCTAATATAAAACGCTATATAAAACAACTAACATGGTTAATTGTCATCAAAACACATTACAAAGAAAATCACTGTATAATAAGATATTGAAGAAAATTGGTAGATCTAGTACTTGTTCTACTGTATATCATTTATACTGTAGCTTTTGTAATTATGGTTGTGTACCGGCTCGAGGCGGCGACAAACAGATAAAAACTGTCGATTTATTATTAAAATCATTTGCTCCTTTATTTACTCGCGAACTCGATTTTCTGAATATAACTTTGTTTTTAATGGACTTTTTGTTTTTACATTTCGATGACACAATGGAAGTTAAGCTGAAGTTCGTGAGTTTAATTTGAGGAAAAATATTAATGGAATCTTTTGATTGCCTCGTTGGTGGCAATCGCAACTGCTGAGCGGGAAGTCCTGAGTTCGGTTCCCAGGTCGGGCAAAGTGTTTTAGGGTTTTTCCGTATGGATTTTCTCAGTAGCATCCCAGAGCTTGGATCTGTGCCTGGTTGACGGCAATAGGCTCGCCCCCTATTACATGGGACTGAAAGTACTATACACCTCTGCCCAACACTTTGGGAAATACCAGCTTAGTTTTAGTATATACTAATAAACCTGAAATTAGTTTGTTCAGAATCACTAGGAGAATCGATTGACATATTTCTTGCACCGCATTTTTTTTGGATTTTTTTTGCAACTATTTTTTTTCAGTAGATTTCTACCCATAACAGTTGACGGGAATAGACACCTTGAGGCTTGAGACAATCCGTTCGGTCAGTTTCCGTGTATTAGACAACCCCTGCATAGCACATCTCAGGCATTTCACACTTTACTTAACGCAACATAAACTACGGTGTAACTTGGAGATTTATTAATAAAACACATATTCAGGCAGTTTTGTTGAAAATCTTGTTGGGGTTTCTCGGTTTTTGTATATACTAAAAATAACGTTGTATAGGCGTGATACACACATAACGTGTGTAATTTATTATGATTCTTGAATATTTGTGGAGGTTTATATACCTAGTACCTAGTAGGTCCAATCAAAAGTTGGTTTTTCTTTTAATACGCATTATTTCGACCAATTGTTTGTTTATTAGACTACGCCAACTCCAACACAGTAGATCAGTTCGTTAGTAAGGATCCGGTTTTATAACATAATCCAACACGGACATTCCAGTTTTCCACCGTGACCAGATAAATTGTAAAACTTTCCCCACTAATCTTAAAATTCAACATCAGAGAACGAGGTCAGTGTTTATGTTAGCTGGAGCAGCGAAGTAATTAATTCTGAGTGGATTTAACAATTAACGATCGCGATTTGCTCAACCCTGGCAAGGAGCCAGGGATGTCGAGTCAGTTTTTCGGAGACAGATTGACGGGATCGTAAGGAGCTAATTCTGCATCTGGTAAATGTTTTTACTCAAATCAGCAGGAAAATGAATTATTTATACTTTTTTTTTTAATTTATTACTAGGCCTGCGTTTGGCCGCCATCTCGCCTGATGTTAACCGATGATGCGGTCTACGATGGAGCACGCTTGCCCAGAAGAAACCGATTCACTCGTGACTTGAAGACACCCAAATTTTAGCTGTCGGGGAACACCCACTCGGGCAGCGCATTCCACTGTTTGGCGGTTTTCACAATGAAAGTGGAATCAAAGCGCTTCGTTCGGGTTTTTGGTAAATCAACCATGAACCGAAGGCGCTTTTTCGTGCTTCTGGCCGTCCGATAGAAAAAAGGGCAGGGGGGTATTAGATCATGCAGATCTGAAGCACACTCTCCGAAATGTGTCCGATAAAAAACCGACAGACTGGCGACTTTTGCACAAAAGTACAGCGGCGGTTATGCCTTAGGCATTTTCTACCAGTCGACCTTATGCAGAGAAAACATGGTAGGTGCACTAAAATAGCGTTGTATATGATGCGATGGCATTTTGTTTTATTTTCACGAGAACGTTCTTACGAAAGAAAATTTCGATATTTAAAAAAAAAACTAAATTATCTCAGTATGCCTATATTATTCATTTGTTTACCGCATGCATGAAAATGGTTATAACTTTCTGTTGCTATTTTGATATTGTTTCTGAAGGTAGGTCACTACCTACTGGTAAGTAGTAGATAGGTAAGTAATAGGTAGGCCCTCAATCCAGATGCACACGTAGTAAATAGGAAAAAGTGCATTGCAACGCATGCCGAGTACAGCTAGTATTACATAAAAAGAAAGATGGCAGCGCTTCCCTAAGACCTCAAGACAACCAATCAGAATGAGATAAATTGTCAGTAGCAATGTCAAACCAATTTTAGCCAATGAAATTTCTTTGGCGCCATTGATAGTGGTGCTATTAGTTCCTCAGTTTCCTACACCATTGACGCCAAAATCACCATTTCTGGCAAACGGAGTAGTGACCGCAGTTTCTTCAGTGCTGTCCAAGTACAACGAAGTGGGATCCTGCTACCCCTGCTACCCCTTGGCCATAATCACATATGGCGATTAAGGCAATTAACACACGGCACCGCGCACCGCCGCGGTAGGCGGTGAAGCGGATCTCATGTCGTATTGGTCTCTAAGAAATCCGTTGATGCCAAACACACGTACACAGCTCGGGGTCACCAATGTGGAGAAACTTGGCGTGGTGTTCCTCCAACCAAAGGGAGGATCCTCCAACCAGGCGGAGTCTTGTGCCTGGCGGGCTACTGCCCAACGGTTGATGCTGGGAGGTTGTATATATACTATCTGCGTGTTAAATCTTGATTGCGCGATGTAGGATAGTTCGCATGTGGCGAGATAGATGCCGCCACACGACCACGCGGTCGAGCGGTGCTCTCGCCACCACCACCGCCCCTCCGCGCTGCCGTCCACGTGGATGGGCGGCGCCTCACACACGGGGCGTCGGTGTTCTTGCCAGTGTTTGTGATCGAACTGGTCATAAAAAAAAAAGTAAAAACCGACTTCAAAGAAAAACTAAAAGGAGTAAAATAATCACCATAATATAAAATTAACAGTTTCAGAAGTCGGTGGCTTCTATTTGCTTCAGTGTAGAGTTGCACCGACTTCTGAAACTGTTAATTTTATATTATGGTAATTATTTTACTCCTTTTAGTTTTTCTTTGAAGTCGGTTTTTACTTTTTTTTAAGTTTTTTTTTTATTAAATACGTTTTAGTGTCATAATTTTAACCCCCTCCTTCATAACCCTTCTTTTTGGCTTTGACGTGGTCGGGTATAAAAAGCCCTTTCGAATGATACGTTACACGATATAATGGGGGACAAAAGGGGGGGGGACGCACCCCCTCCTCTTTTCCAGTAGTCAGTTCCCAACAACAAATATAAACAAAGCAACATTAGTAATTTGAGAATTTTGCTTTGATCCGATGAGGAGTTCCGTTCCATATTTCTGAAGTTCATGGTCTAATCATAACAATATTTATATGGGACCAATCGAGAAGTATACCCTTTCGAACAAAGAAATATTTTTCAAATCGGTTCATAAATGACGGAGATATGAGGTAACAAACAAAAACAAAAAAAAAACGAATTGATAACCTCCTCCTTTTTGAAGTCGGTTAAAAACCACGTTAAATCTATGAGCGCGTACTATGCGAGCCAAATAAGAATAGGATCGCGCTTGCTGCCAACTTCACACGATAGCTGTCAAGTTAGTACTGCCAGCATAAAAATACTGTGAAAAATAAATATTTTTTATTTTTTTATTCATAGATTTCATTATATTTATTCATTTTTATAAATTGTTATTTCTTGAATTCCATAAATAGATAATTTTGGATAAATTAATGATGGAAACAGGATTTTTATTAAAAAAAATGAACCAACATATAGTTGGTTCATTTTTTTAACGAAATGCTACTGGTCACCCTAATATGTCGCCATTTTGCTACGCAACTAAGAAGCTAGTACCAGTGTGCCGTTAGGTACGCTTCCGTGTATACGCGCGTAATTAATTTGACTTATTTGACGTAACATTTATTAGAAATACTAAAAAAGTGAACAAAAAATAATTAAACAGTATCATTTTTCTTTGTTCATTTTTTTGCACACCTTACGCTTTGGTAATGAAGTTCGCGAGTATTGCTGAACAAAATGGCGTCTTGACAGTACTATTCTTATTTGGCTCGCATAGTACAGGCGCGTAAACTGCCTTATCGCGCGGGGTACCGCTACCAAATCCGCTTTACCGCCACCGCCCTCCGCGGCGACGTGCGGCACATGTCTTGTTTGACATTAAATGTTTTCATCTATAACATTGTAGTATAACAGACGTAGAAGTTTTTAAAATTATTTGCAGAATAAGTTCTATACATTTTTGTGTGTTAAAAACACTTAGTGAAAATTCTTTAATTCTAACCGTTGTCGAGCAGTCGTTTTAAGCTATTAGTAGGCAAAAAATTAAGTAGCCAAATAATAAAAATGATTAACAAAAACTGAACCTACTACTAACAGCTTAAAACGACTGCTCGACAACGGTTAAAATTAAAGAATTTTCACTAAGTGTTTTTAACATACAAAAATGTATGGAACTTAAACTGCAAATAATTTTAAAAACTTCTACGTCTCTTCAGCTATTCAAAAAGGTATAACATCTACTATGAATGTTCATAAAATTTAAAAAAAATGATATTTGAATAAGCCCAAGTGTTGTACTACACAACATAAAAAATATCTTTAAAATTCAATATTTCCAGAACGGTTAAGTTTCGGACACCACATTACTGAATCAAATTCGTCAGAAATGACCTGAATAATAACGTCCTTTAATATTCAGTACGACTTTCCCTGTAGCCCTTTTTGTCGTCTGCCTATACCGTATTTTCAACAGAATAGCAAAAATAGAAGACTACAAAAAAACCTTTCTGACTTGCCTTTGCTGGTAAAATCAGTTCCTAATCCTAACTCCAAATAGCCACAGAAAAGGTATACATTCGAAATCTTTTAGCAAATTGAAACTCTGTTGCACGGAAAAGGGACATTTGTCCGGATAAAGGATCAATTGAAGGAAGAAAGACTGTTCCGATGGGTGATTGTAGTTGTATTTCCTGGCTTCAAGTTAAGTGTAGTTTAGTAGGTATTGTTGATCGAAAAGGAGTTGTTAATATACAGGGTGTTAACGAATTCGTGTAATTCCTTAAAACCGCATGATCTACTACTGATGTAGACAGGCCCCGCACGGGATTTAGCTAGGTTAAAAATAAAAAAATAAAAATTATTATTTTTCATGCGGCTTTGTTACCGATCGTATCTAAACCACCTAATAAGGATTCAGTAAAAAAATAAGAATTTATTTTTTTGCAAAAAAAAAAGTTTTATTTGTGTCAACATTTCGGTGCCACGCATAAATTAATGAAAGCACGGCGACACGGCTGGCAGGCACGACTAACGCGATATCGCTCTTTGCAATCAGATAACTCAAGGCTCTAAAATGACTCAGAAATAGAAAACCAAGTTTTTTTTTTTTATTTTTTTTTCATTTGATTTTCAAAGATTCCCATTTACGGTTAATCTGTGTTACCAGTAGATCAAGTGGTTTGAAGGAATTACACGAATTCGTTAACACCCTGTATATCTTGATGGATCTTAAAATTTATACCACATGAGTAGATAAACGGTTATACTACAACTTGGTGTAAGTAGTTCATATTGAACCACGAGGTCGGGCTGAATGGTAACAGTAAAAGTTTAAAAAGTAAAACAGTAATGTGTTTACAGCGTAACAGCAAATTATTTAATTCGGTAATACTCGAACAAAATCGTAACCGTAACATAAGGTAAGAGTTCGTCATTGCAAAATCCGTAATTGCCTGTAACTTTTTTTCGAGAATAAAGTGTATTTTTACTATAACGGAATATTAAAAGCAGGAGGAGCTCGTGGCTACATAATTACAGCCGCATAGACCGATCTTCCGGGTTAAGTCACGCTTGCCGAGGTTGGTCTGTGGATGGGTGACCATTTACCATAGCGAGTTTCCTCCGTGCCTCGGAAAGCACGTAAAGCCGTTGGTCCCGGCTGTCATTTGTAGATCTTTGACAGTCGTTACTGTTGGTCAGAAGCCAGAAAGTCTGACAACCAGTCTTACCAAGAGTATCGTATTACCCAGTTACTGGGTTGTGGAGGTCTGATAGGCAGTAGCTCCATGTAAAATACTGATATTCAGCTGCATCCGGTTCGACTGGAAGCCGACCCCAACATAGTTGGGAAAAGGCTAGGCATATTCTCATTAAAAGTTCATTACGATATTGCTAATTTCGTAAATAAACAGAAAAAATACAAAAAAAAATCACAAGATGTAATTGGAGTTCTAAATAACAAAAACGCTATAAAACGCAAAATATTGTAATAGTGTATTACGATATTATTCGATGGGGGCAGCATTATGTACCTATCTTTTATAATTAAAACTCTGTTAAAATACGAATGGAATCAGCTGCCTACATACATATCTCCTTAGTTGAATGTACTACCCTACATCACTACCACAAGTCCAGTATGACGTAATTGGCATATCTTGACAAGGGAGATATTGATCGGGTCATTTTGTCGTTGCGTCGACAGACTGAGTCAGACGTCAGATATGGATAGCAATAAAACTTTATTGTTTTAGTACTTAAATGTATTTGCGTTAGATGTTAATGTGGTGTAAGCACACGTTTTTGTCTTTATTATAAATCGTAATTCTTGGATCATTCTGGTTCTCTTATGTAATTAGCAGATTGTTTTGTTTGAAATCTGGCTTAATCGGAATGGTAATTGCTTCAACCATTTCAATACTGGGATTTAATTCACGACACGTTTGGTGCAGTGGCTAAGCGATTGGCTTCTGTGCTACGGGTCGTGGGTTCGATTCCCACACGGAACAAAAATTTGTATGGCCTACAGATGGTTGTTTCGGGTCTGAGCGTTTGTGTATGTGAGATTTGTGTCTGTAAACGCACACACGATACGAGAGAAATATTAGTATGGGGCAAAGATTTAAAAAAAAAATGTAACATCGATTATGCCCACTGCTCTCCGAATGTTGGGCTAAGGCTTCTTCTCATAATGAGAAATATTAAGGCCTTAATCCACCACGCTGATCACGCTGGTGTACACACACCATCAAGGACTTTTTGGAGCCATCTCAGGTGTGCAGATTCCCTCACGATGTTTTCAAATTCTGATCCACACATGAATTCAAAAAGTCAGAGCTCTTGATCGAACTCAAAACTCATTCATCTCTTCTGCATGGATAGCAATTGAAGGGTTTTTTTTTACAAAAACTGCATAACTTTTTTTCGTTAAATTTATTAAAGACAAAAACCTTCACAGCATTGTCAATGTTAACGATATTTTTTAAATTTAATTTACGTTAACGTTGTATGAGTCATGAATTAAATCGTCTATTATTTTAATCTTAAATGCTTCACATTACTGCAAACTATTTATAAGAATAAAAGCATATTTATATTTTTATTAGGATAAAAATATAAATATGCTGTTTTTGTAAAAAAAAAAACCTTCAATTGTACAATCGCAAGACAAGAACAGTGAAAAGAGGTTTAAAAAAGAAAAAAAACTCATAGGTACCGTGTGTTTCCCGGGAAAAAATAAGCCAAAGATTTCCACCCGTCCGGTATGATAAGCGGCTTCTATGGAATTATACAAAATTCACGTTGTATATGGAGCATGGACATTGGGCAACAACTCCCTCTATTGTACTCACAACAATATTTACTGCGGTCACTAATTTGTCGGCTAAGTTTAGTGGTATTGGCAATATCCCAAATGTCATTTGGAGGGCCATGTTCAACAGTATAATGTACATTATAATTACTTATGTAACATGAAATTCCTCCAAATGTTCTGCCTAGCGTCTTCTCGACTATGTTGTTTGCTTCCAGTCTAACCAAATTCGTCTGAATACCAGTGTTGGTGATTCTTCAAGATGTTATAAATGAAATACGGCTCGAAGGACCATAATGTTGGTGATTCTTCAAGGTGTTATAAATAAAATACGAGTCGAAGGACCATATGTTGGTGATTCTTCAAGATCTTATAAATAAAATACAGCTCGAAGGACCAATGTTGGTGATTCTTCAAGGTGTTATAAATAAAATACCGGTCGAACGACCAATGTTGGTGATTCTTCAAAGTGTTATAAACGGCTCAAAGGACCAATGTTGGTGATTCTTCAAGGTGTTATAAATAAAATACGGCTCGAAGGACCAATGTTGGTGATTCTTCAGGGTGTTATAAATAAAATGCAGCTCGAAGGACCATAACTTGGTGATTCTTCAAGGTGTTATAAATAAAATAGCGGACTGTAATAATAGGTAGGTTCGTATATTAGACGTAAGAACGCACGCCTCTGTAGTCCGTGTTTTGTGAGTAAGTGCTGGTGCAGGTCGGCGGCTCGCGGCTCCTCGTCGTTTTGATGCGGTTTTTTTTAATAGATAAAGTGATTCAAGAGGTTGGTTTATATGTATAATAACATTACACCCGTGCGAAGCCGGAGCGGGTCGCTAGTTAACAATAAAGTTCATAGCTAAAAATTATCGATAGCTTGAATACTCGATAAAAAATAATAACCCATCTCTATCACCTTTCAATTGTTTTGACATAAGATTCCGCCCCCTTTTTAATAAGACACGATCCTCTCCTTAAAAATTCTTCAAGTACAGTACATAAATCGTACAATGACTCTCAAACCTAATTCCATTGTGAGCACAAACCATTAGATTAAAAACAAGTCTTCAAGTACATTCCAAGTTGAATGAAACTCTTACAGAAGTTTCCAGATCAAACGACAAAAATATATTAACCCGATCGTCTATTAAAGTCATTTCCTTCGTGGAACAGTTGAAAAGGGGGCCAACAGAACTTTGAGAACCATTTCCCAACGATTCCTTTGATAGAAACGTCGTTAGCAATCAAATTACACGGCGAATACAATTCTGGCGGTGTTTGAAAGTTTGAGAACCGTTGGCTGGTAGTGGTGGGCGTTGACGATAATATTTGTCGATAAATATTTGGTTAATACAATTTTGCGAGTTTCAGTACCCGAGGAGTTGTTACGTCAATTCTATTGTGATATTTAGTAAAGTTTAATAATAGAATTGATTTACTTCTAATTATTTTAATGTTGCCTTTTTAACGAGCGATTTGAGTCTTTTTGATCTTGTTTTAGTAATTAGTGAATGTCAATGGAAGTTTTTTTTTTATATAACTATTAATGCATTGTTTTTACTTTATGTTTAGCATAAAAAATATTTAAAAAGCTAACCAAAATATTGCAATTTCCTAAAAGTGCCACTGTACTTATAGGAAATTAGAAAAAAGACGAGCTTCATTTTGTACAACGTTATTTTTAGTATATACAAAAACCGAGACACCCCAACAAGATTTTCATCAGAACTGCCAGAACATGTTTTTTTTTTAAGAAATCTCCTAGTTACACCGTAATTTATGTCGCGTTAAGTTCCCTAGTAAAGTGTGAAATGCCTGAGATGTGCTATGCAGGGGTTGTCTAATACACGGAAACTAACCGAGCGGATCATTTCAAGCCTTAAGGTGTCTATTCCCGTCAACTATTATGGGTAGAAACCTACTGAAACAAAATAGAAACTTATGAAAAAAAAATTGAAAAAAATAATGTGGTGTAAAAAATATGTCAATTGCTTCTCACAGTGATTCTGAACAAACTAGTTTCAGGTTTAGTATATACTAAAACTAAGCTTGTATACATTTAACAAAAGAAACCTATACCTAGATATTTCAACAACTAGTAAATAAAATCTTATAAGCGAACCCGTATTTCAATTTCTAAGTATGTAAAAACAATTTCTCCCAAATCTATCAACATGAAGCCCAAACCACTTAGTCTAGAAACAAGAAAATTGTATTTTTATATCTTCGGATCCCTGAAGACTTAAACATTCGATAAGGGGATTCAATCAATCGCAGGCTTTATTTGTATTCAACACATAATATTTCAAAAAGAAAGAAAGAAATATAAATATTTATTCGCGCCAACATGACGCACAAAAATAAGATAAGACTACAGGCTGTTAACGAATTCGAGTAATTCCTTCAAACCACGTGATCTACTAGTGACACTGATTGACTCAGCATAGGTTTTTTTTCAGAATCAACAAAAAAAGTTTTCAAAAAATTAACCATGGTATTCTGTATCAGAGTAATTTTAGCGTCCCAAGTTAACTGACTGCGTGGAGCGATATCGTGCTACTCGTGCCCGTCAGCTGTATCGCCGTGCTTTCATTTATTTATCCATGGCATCAAAATTTTCTAACAAATAAAAAAAAACAGTGAAAAAAAAGTTTATTTTTATTTTTAATCAATCTGAATCCCGTGCGGGGTTAATCTATACCATTAATAGATCATGTGGTTTGAAGGAATTACACGAATTCGTTTACTATACCGTAGCCAAAAACAAACTATTGGGAAAAATATGCGTCACATCCGCGCAAAACGGTCATCGCTCAGCATAATGCTGTGACTCACTTGAGAGACAGAGCCACAGCGCTAATGAAAAACTGACAAAAGCTTGTGGCTAATTTGCCTGGTGGTATGATCTATACGGTCCGCCTGGCTAGCTACCACCCTCACATTAAAGTCCGGCGCCAAGCAGTTTACTGCGTTCCGTCGTGTGTATGTGAGAGCCAGAGGGGTATAGGGGGATCTCTCTATAACTCTGTTCTTGGGTTCGTGTGCTCCATCTTAGACCTTGTCTGCGCTTACCATCAGGTGCGACTGGGGTCAAGCGTGACCAAGAAAAAAAAAATTTTTTTTATTATGCCTGTATTGTCCCACTGCTGGGCAAAGGTCTCCTCCATAGCCTTCCACTCATCTCTATGCCTTGCCTTCTCTGGCCAATCTCCCATAAAGGACTCTAAGTCATCACGCCAGCGTTTCCTAGGCCTCCCTCGGCGACGACGCTCGTCTTCCAGCACCCACTGCGTGACGACTCTAGCCATCACCAAGAAAAATAATAAAACAAAAAAAATTGCAACCGTATGAGTCATACGATTTGCAAGCTTAAGCTGCGCTTGACGCGGTCAGTCCATGGATGGGTGACCGTTCGTTACACATTGAGACCCCTCCGTGCTTCAGAGAGCATGTTAAGTCGTCGGTCCCGGCTGTCATACAAATACCTATGACAGTCGTTACTGGTAGTCATAAGCCAGAAAGATTAACAACCGGTATAGCCTTAGAATATCGGCATTGCCCAGTGACTGGATTGCGGAGGTCTGATAGCAGTCGCTTCGTGCAAAATACTGGTGTCGGAGACAAAACGTCACTGTGACCACGGAGGGGCGATAGCGGCGAGCGGGGAGCGGGGGATGAGGAGCCGCGAGCCGCCGACCAGCTGCTGCGCTAACGAAGAATACAATAACTCGATTTTGGACGATTTTGAGTTATAATGTATTCGGAATCAGCCCATCGAGATCTGTTAACTCTCTCTAAGTAACTTTTTGGAATCCTTCAGGAACTCGGTTTTTCAGTAAGCAAGAATGCAATAACTAAAACAGTTCAACACTTACAGCGCGTTGAGCGCGTTTTTTTCGGAAGCGGCTTTCTTTCTTTTTCGAATCGATGGTAATAATCCTTTTTTTTTACAGTACATTGGCCCAATATGTAGCCACATTTATCGCGGCATCAGTGGCGCTTTTCATGTCCTCCAAAGTGCAAGTGTAGGGACACTTTGGGCACTGAAGCAAATGGGCCATCGTCTGGTCAGCAGCATCGCACTCGCACTGGGTGTTGGAGGGATCTATGATCCCCCATTTTGCTAGGTTATGTTTGCATCGGCCTACTTGGAATTCGGAAGCGGCAAAATCGAGTTATTGTATTCGTCAGAAGCCTGAAAGTCTGACAACCGGTCTAGCCTTAAGATATCGGCATTGCCCAGTAACTGAGTTGTGGAGGTTTGATGGCTGTCGCTCCGTGTAAAATACTGGTATTCAGCTGTATCTGGTTCGACTGGAAGCTGACCCAAATATAGTTGGGAAAAGGATTAGCAGAACATTTAAAAAACTGATAGTATTTGATAGTTTTTCTTTACACTTAATTTGACTCGTGTAGTGCCGGACTTAAAGAATAGCACTACCCCATCTCTTCTCGTGGGTGTCGTAAAGGCGACTAAGGGATTCCCTAGAGGATGGGCAGCAGCGTTCTCTGAGTAGGTACTTTAACAACCATACTGCAATCGCCAACCGGCCTGCCAAGCGTGACGATTAACGCAAACCCCTCCCTTTTGGGGGAGGCCTATGTCCAGCAGTAGACGTCTTACAACTGAATGATGATGATGACTTAATTTGACTTCTTAAACATAATGTTATATAGGGTTTATGATACATATATATTAGACATCTGAACTTCTGAACTAGAAAAATAAACTTAGATTATTACCTAATAGTAGCTGACCCGGCGAAGGAGCTCGTGGCTAAATAATTACAGCCGCATAGACCGATCTTCCGGGTTAAGCCACGCTTGCCGAGGTTGGTCGTGGATGGGTGACCATTTACCATAGCGAGTTTCCTCCGTGCCTCGGAAAGCACGTAAAGCCGTTGGTCCCGGCTGTCATTTGTAGATCTTTGACAGTCGTTACTGTTGGTCAGAAGCCAGAAAGTCTGACAACCAGTCTTACCAAGAGTATCGTATTACCCAGTTACTGGGTTGTGGAGGTCTGATTGGCAGTCGCTCCATGTAAAATACTGATATTCAGCTGCATCCGGTTCGACTGGAAGCCGACCCCAACATAGTTGGGAAAAGGCTAGGCAGATGATGAGTAGCTGACCCGGCGAACTTCGTACCGCCATTTTTATTGTTAATATTTTAACGTTCGATTTTTTTAAAATTTTCTTTTATCCTTACTTTGTCCTGTCAATAATGAATACACAAAAAAATATCCTATTCGGTGTAGTCGTTCGGAAGTTATGCGCATACATACATTTCGGCGATTTTTTTTATTTATATAGATAATTGGGTTTTTCCTTGTGGATTTTTTCAGTTGCAGCCCGTAGTCTGGATTTGTGCCTGGTTGATGGCAACAGGCTAGCCCTCTAAACATGGGACTAAAACATAACACCTAAATGAGGGTGTACTATAACATCTCTACCCAATCCTTCGGGGAATACAGGTGTAATGTTACATTATCTAATATCTAAGTGTTCTCCGAAATTGTGGGAAAGTACCGTTAAGATAAGCAAAGAGGAGAAACCTATTTCAATTAAATATATGACGTCAGACGAGTTATAAGATTTGAAGGGAATCGGGATTATGATATTTCAAGAGGAAGAACATCATAAGCAACAATCACTTCTTTACAATAGACAGCCTTAAAGTGAGCGCGTTAAGGTGTAAAGTCGTTCTGATATAATTTGGTTTTTACGACGTTTATCTCGAAGAGGTGAATAGGTGTGTTATAACAATTATACTGACACCGCAAAATCTCCGAACTTATAATACTGTATGTCTATTTGAAATGGAGAGATCAAAGTGCTCCATATACAACGTGTAACATAATAAACGACGCAAACCCTGAACGAAGTTTGTTAAGAATTGGAAACTGAACTGATTTCAGCTTATTACATTTCAGTCTAATGTCAAGGCTATAAGACTGAATATTAAATACAGTTAACAATGAAAATTAATAGTATTTGTTTAAATTATTAATATTGAAGCACATAAAAGTTTAATTTCAGTGTATGTATTATAACTGAATATTCTAACTGAGGATATTTGCGTTATTCCTGTTACATGTTGGTTTTATCTTAATCTTAATTTTCGAACATTATTTTAGATTGTACAAACTTGAGAAGGTTAGATAATTAATCGTTCAAGATATGGATTTTAAAAGAGTAACCATGGAGTTTCTTGCCGGCTCTTCTCCATAGGAAACCACTAATTAGAACCTTGCACCTAAATTCGACTTTTCATAAGCGCCTGTAATGGTTTATGTGAAATAAAAACTTTTGATTTGATTTGAATTTAAGAGAGGAAACAAAATAATTGATATTTTCTAAAAACTTTTTAAACATTATTGAATACTTAATCGGTTTTAGCTGAAATTCCTAGTAAGATGATGATTTTGAAATGACTAAAAACATCAATTAAACAAGCTATCAAACAAAAAAACCGCATTGCAAGCAGTTCATCTGATTAGGAGATAGGCAGCCATAGAAAGACAAACATTTCAGACTTACAATTAGGGTTGCCAGTTTTTTTTGAGCCTTTATTGGACCTGTGATCGATTTGTCAAAAAAAAACGGGATTTCATTTTTTTACCTGGGACAAAATGAAAATTATAGTTAATGTGCATTCGTATTTTTAATGAAAAAAAAAAAACATACATATTTTTGTTTGATTTTACACGTTAAAAAAATTCAATGCAGTGACAATCATAGTTCAAAATGGTCATAGTTCACTTTTAATCAAAATCCGGGGACATATTTGTTATGTACATCCGTCCATTTTAATACCATATGCAAAAAATCCTCTCTACGAAGCAGTTGGACCTACAGATACTCAAGATGAACGATGTGATGTGAAAAATGAAAGGGATTTAATTCTTGGAAATCGGTACGGGAAATACGGGACACAGCCTGTCCCGGCGGGACATTTCAAATTATGTCTAAAATATGCGACGTCAACACCCCTCTTTTTGCAACGGAAGATTTGACGCAAAAACAGATGGACCTCGGGTCAGGACTCAAAAATGTCCAAAACAAACGTAGACTAAAACGCGAAAATGAAGACTAATTTACCTTAATGGGTGCAGTCGAATCTCCGCATGGTGAAAAGCTAAATTAGGCATTGTGTTGACGACATACGATTTAAATTAGTTTGTTGGTATTTCTAAGTTTATACGTGTGCCTTGACGCGCGATCTGGTGGTGTATGTAAACTCAGGACACTTTATTCGTGAATTTTGTACTAGATCCTTGGTCCATGCCTCTAGACTCAGTAGTTCTGTTATTTTGTTCGGGGCCGAACTACTGAGACTAATTTTGTCTCATTAGTTCGGTTATGACGTCAAACCGAACTGTTGAGACTTCGTGTTCTGTAGTTCGGTTAATGATTTCAGTATTCTCCGGTCGGTATTCTTATAAAAGTGCCCATTAATTAATAACTACCAAACTATGTTTTCAAAGAACATGTTTGATTCTTTTATTGATAATAAACCCTTGGTCCATGCCTCTAGTCTCAGTAGTTCGGTTATTTTGTTCGGGGCCGAACTACTAAGACTAATTTTGTCTCATTAGTTCAGTTATGACGTCAAACCGAACTGTTGAGACTTTGTGTTCTGTACCTACTTCGGTAAATGATTTCAGTATTCTCCGGTCGGTATTCTTATGAAAGTGCCTATTAATTAATAACTATGTTCACGTACAATGGTCCACTTAAAGGACTAAGTGCGGAAACCACATCTCCTAACATAGAACATAATAACTATGTTTTCAGAGAACATGTTTGATTATTTTCTTTATAATAAAAGTATTTTATGTTTACATCCCTTACCGGACTACTGGTATCTGTTTTAGTATCAATAGTTCGGTTTGACGTCATAACCGAACTAATGAGACAAAATAAGTCTCAGTAGTCCGGTCCCGAACAAAACAACCGAACTGTTGAGACTAGAGGGGTCCATGTGTTTTAACGTCAATGGTCGGAGGTAAAAAGGAAAGGAGGAGCTCGTGGCTAAATAATTACAGCCGCATAGACCGATCTTCCGGGTTAAGCCACGCTTGCCGAGGTTGGTCTGTGGATGGGTGACCATTTACCATAGCGAGTTTCCTCCGTGCCTCGGAAAGCACGTAAAGCCGTTGGTCCCGGCTGTCATTTGTAGATCTTTGACAGTCGTTACTGTTGGTCAGAAGCCAGAAAGTCTGACAACCAGTCTTACCAAGAGTATCGTATTACCCAGTTACTGGGTTGTGGAGGTCTGATTGGCAGTCGCTCCATGTAAAATACTGATATTCAGCTGCATCCGGTTCGACTGGAAGCCGACCCCAACATAGTTGGGAAAAGGCTAGGCAGATGATGATGGTCGGAGGTAAAAAAGATGAAGCTTTTATCGATACCGCCAAGAACATCACTAGTCAAACATTTTAGCAACAGTTGCATGTAACAGGTGCACGTAATAACTTCTAATTGTTATCACGGCGAGGCGTCTTTTGTTTGTCGGATGTAATAGTTGGTTGCAGTTTAATAACATTATTTGCGGGTTGTGTTTGATACAGAATTTATATAGGTATATTTCTCTTAGACATCTGCGCTCGCGATTTTTGCTTTGATAAATACAGGGTGTAAATGAATTCTGGTAATTCCTTAAAACCACATGATCTACTTCTGGTGTAGATTGGCCACGCACAGGATTTAGCTTGATTAAAAATACAATTTTTTTTTCTGCAGTAGGTGTAAGTTATATAGTGTCTAAACAGTCTAATACGCTTTAAGTAAAAAAATAAGCAAAAAAAAAATTGCCTTTTTTTTTCTTTTATGTGTTACCTCATTTCGACGCCCCACGCATAAATGACTGAAAGCACGGAGCCACTGTAGCGGGCACGACTAGCACAATATAGCTGTTTTCAGTCAGTTTAATCGAGGCGGTAAAATGACTCAGAAACTGAAAACGAAGATTTTCGCTTTTCATATCGCGCGTTGTCGGCGCTGCTAAACTTGAAATAGGCAGACTACTTGCGATTGCATCGCTGCAAACTCACGAGAAACGCGCTACAGACTCGCGTGACCAACTCTCATTGCAAAGTAAAACGCGTGTAGCATGCGCGCGAAGGAGCGTGCATCGCGCTATAGACGCGCGTGTCGGCAAGTAGCCGATTAAAACGCGCCGTACGTATGTGTTTGCAGCTAAAGAGACGCGCTGTGCCATCGCGTCTGTGTCGATGTACGCGATCGGTGTGCACGTCGACAGCTCGCGAAAAAGTCGTCGCCTGCATACTACAATTTTATGAACGTGTGAATAGGTAAATTGGTTGCGATAACATCGCGTTTGCAGCGCGTTATAGTTGCGTGAGACGCGCGTCGACAGCGCCTGAAAAAAACGTGGTGTGTAAGAGCCCTTACTATGAAGTTTTAAGGTATGAAGTCATATGAAAGTTAGTGTTGTTTCTATAGAAATAGTTGTTTCTGTCTTGTGATCAATTTTAAATCGTTTACAACTTGAACATTTTATTAATTATTTCATTAGTTTTTTCACTGTTGCTTTTTATTTCAGTAATAGTTTCAAGATTTCTAATCAATGTTGAAAGATTGAGTGAACGGCGATTAACAAAAGGAATTTATAAGGCGAATGTCAGTGGAAACGCCAGTAGAGGACGCCCTAGAAGGACATACATTGATGTTATTGATGATGTTCTTCAAAAAGGACAGGTGCGTAGTACTCTCAACCGGCGTGCGTGTATGACAAGATGTATGACCGTGGACGAAGCGAAAGGAGTATGTAAGGATCGTAGCATGTGGCGTTCTACAGTTTCTGCCTCCTGAGTTTATGTATGTATGTATGTATTTCCAATCAAAAAATAATACTCAAATTCCCTGTTTTTAACTGAACCTCACGGAGCACACTTGGTGGTATAATCTATGCGGTCCGCCTGGCTAGCTACCACATGAACATTAAAGTCCGGCGCCGAGCAGTTTACTGTGTTCCTTGTGAGAGCCAGAGGGGTATAGGAGAATCCCTCTAGGCAAGGGTAAACCACGACCAAGTCAAAAAATGAAATAAAACTAAGTTCTAAAACCCGACTACTAAAAAATCACGCTCTAAAAAGTATGAAACAAGAAAATATTATCGTCTGAAATTGTTATGTGCAAACTATTTGTACCTATTTAATACATATTCATAGTGATGTTCAGAGGCTAGCCGTGGTTCGTGGTCGTATGCCACCTACCCTAAAAATACATTCTAACAGTAGTAAGCGATCATAAGCTTTTTGGCAAACTCACACCGGTCAAAATCATAACCCTCCTTTTTGCTTTGCCGCAGTCGGGTAAAAAAAAACATTGTCTTTGATGACAACCCACAAAAAGATAAGGAACTAGGCCAAGAATCGCATAAATCAAAATAAAATACAATAACATTTTAAATATAAACATGACCTTATTACAATAAGCTTCTAAATCCAAGCATCGTTACTTTATCCCTTACAATTTCTTAATACCGTAACAGCTGATTATTATCTTTTAAGCTTCCCTGGGTACATTTACCGCTTGCTCATCGCCCCTTTTTGTTACAAAGCATTTAAACCCCCTGGGGTTTAATTCAACCCTCCCAAAGGTTTTATTCTACCTCCTTAAGGTTGATCCTCCCGATGACTTTGTCATGATTTGGGTGTATAATAATATAATTATGGAGATCTACTTGGGTGCATTTTATACACATGTAATTCCTTCAAACCTTGTAATTCACTGGTGATACAGAAAGAAAAGGTATGGGATTAAAAAAAAACATTATAGCTCCCCGAGTTACATAACTGCACGGAGCGATATTGCGCTATTCGTACCTGCTAGCTCGGCTGTCTCATTTCAAAACCTAGTAAGGGATACTTTTTAGAAAAATCGTTTTATTGCATAATCTTGCTAACCTAGAACGTATCTACCAAATACAAAAACATCAGCACTGAAAACTCACATAATAAGCAGATATATTTAAGCATCGATACCTAGTAAGTGTCATTCACTGCCTCTGATCATTTTAAAACCTAGTAAGTCATTTTATCCACATAGTTTTACCTAACATAAATAGTTTTCAAAGGCTGACCGATTTTACGTTTATGCGCTCTCTTGTAAAATTTCGTTTTAAGCCCTTACTAGGTTTTGAAATGGGACAGCCAAGCTATGTCGCCGTGCTTTTATTCCTTGACACGTGTTTTCGAAATATTCTCTATCACATTAAATTGTGTTTTATTTAAAACTAATTAGGTGGTTTAGATACGATCACGTATCCGTACAACAAGATAAAAAAGAGTTTTTATTTATAAACAAGCGGGTACTCAATAGATCCTGTGGTTTTAAGGAATTACACCCGATATTAGCTTAAGCTGGTCCTATATTCATCCCACAATCGGATTCAATTATTCTAAGTAAGATTAGAGGTAGTGATGCACGATCCGATTCGATTCACAGTATCGATACAACATGACACGATACCTCGATATTTTGGATCGACATTTGTATACACACATCGAACACGATACGTTATTTATTAAATAAACCGCCGTAACACCCTGCTCGTAGAAGTATTACGTACGATACGATACGTATATATTATTCCAAGGACGTCGATATTCCATGGATCGGATCGAAACCATTGGATACCAATCCACAGTATCGATACAAACGCAAGTATCGTGCATCCCTAGTTAGAGGTAAAAAAGCAGTAGGTAATTATCTAGCGGTAGAACGCTTGCCTTCCGTGCGGGTTAGCCTGAGTTCGATACTGGCACACCCAACCCAGTTACTGAGCAAGGCCGATATTCTTAAATTAGACCAGTTGTCAGACTTTCGGGCTTTTGGCTACCCGTAACGACTGTCATAGGTACTTGTATGACACCCAGGACCGACGGCTTAACGTTGCTTTCCGAGGCACGGAGGAGTCTCGATGTGTAACAAACGGTCACCCAATATGAATTCAAATTCATGTGTGGATAAGAATTTGATTATTACTTGCATTAACGGTGAAGGAAAACATAGTAAGGAAATCTTCACATCTGCGGTGCGAGCACGCATCTTTTGATCGAGTCGATTTGAGAAATTTTTCTATTCTAAACGTCAAATTTGACATAAGAAATAGATAAAACGACAACTGTTGTGTGTAAAAAGATCCTCGCACCGCTGAGATGACTCCAAAAAATTATCGATGGTGTGTGTATTCTGCCACCCGCACCAGCCCGGCCCGTGAACTATGGCCTAAAACCCTTCTCATCCCGTGCCGAGCTATAGTGGGACATTTATGAGCTGACTATGCTTAGTTTTGAGGTTAAATAATGGTTGAAATAAGAATTTGAATCAAACTTGTCGTTGATTTGATAGATGTTTATTTCTCGTTACACAGGATCAATGTAGAAGTGGGTTGTAACAGGTAAAATCACGTATCTGTTACGCCTGTTCCTGTTACACGTAAATAGCAGTTCCAAAAACCTGTTACAAAATAACAGTATGTTATTTCGTACTATGTGGGAACAGACTATTGTGTGTTCTCTGTTGCCACAGATAGCAACGTTTAACCTGTTTACTGTAACAGCAGGACTTCTCTTTCTAACTAAGGTGTTAAACCTATGCGAGAATAGGAAAAAGCTCGTGACGGCTGTAACAGGGTGTCATAGATTAACAGTAACATTTTTATCTTACTCTAACTAAGGTAACTGTCATAAGCATGAATAGAGAAAAACTTGTGACTGTCATGTATGGGATTTGGTTAGCTCGTGGAACAGGAACTGCTTTTTCAGTTTGTTTGTCACAGTTAGAGTCTGTTATCATAAGATACCTGTTTTAAATAGCTGTTACGATAAATACGCCTCACTCTTAGATCAATGGTAGTTAATAATATTCGGGACTTTAGACTATTTATAATGTTATTAGAGGTCGCTCGCGGCTTTTCTCGCGTGGATATAGTCTATCGCGTATTCCGTAATTTTAATTCAATCTTGATTCGAAAGACACGTGGCGCCATCTATTATCATAAGAACGTTATTGTTGTTTTCCTCGGAATAGTATTTTATTTCGGGATGAAAAGTACCCTATGTCCGTTTCTGTACACCTGACAACGTATATGCAAAATTTCATGATGATCGGTTCAATGGTTTAGTCGTGTAAAGGTTACAACTTACTTTCGCATTTATAATATTAGTTAGGATATTCTTTGGTAATGATTTTTCTTCTAGATCGATGTAATAGTGAAGATGTAAGATGGCTTTTCCGTAGTGAATTGAATTTACTTCCGGCGGAAAGATCTGATCGGTTAGCGGAACTGTCAATAGTGTTGTGCCGCTGCTAGTGATGTGCTGTTTAGTTGGCGTACACATCCTTGTTTCTACCTCTGATATTATATGTTTTCTATTTCCGCATTGCTTGCTACTGCCTCTGGTCTGAACAATACTTATCAATGTTCAAAAGTAGACATGGCACGGCCCTCCATCATCTGTCTTAAATGTATGTGTGCATATGCCAACGAGTCACCATATTTGTTCGATATTTAGTAGATTTACTAGCGACACACCCCGGCTTCACACGTGTACGTTTTATAGCTTAAAACCTTCCTCTTGAATCACTCTATGAATTAAAAAAAACTGCATCAAAGTCCGTTGCGTAGTTTTCAAGATTTAAGCATACATAAGGACAGACAGCGGGAAGCGACTTTGTTTTATACTATGTAGTGATTGCTCGACTAGTGCATAATTAAAGTGACCGCTCAACAAGGTCATCATCTGCCTAGCCTTTTCCCAACTATGTTGGGGTCGGCTTCCAGTCGAACCGGATGCAGCTGAATATCAGTATTTTACATGAAGCGACTGCCTATCAGACCTCCACAACCCAGTAACTGTGTAATACGATACTCTTGGTAAGACTGGTTGTCAGACTTTCTGGCTTCTGACCAACAGTAACGACTGTCAAAGATCTACAAATGACAGCCGGGACCAACGGCTTTACGTGCTTTCCGAGGCACGGAGGAAACTCGCTATGGTAAATGGTCACCCATCCACAGACCAACCTCGGCAAGCGTGGCTTAACCCGGAAGATCGGTCTATGCGGCTGTAATTATTTAGCCACGAGCTCCTCAATAACCTCAAAAACCGCTCAACAAGGTGCACGTAAATATTCTTTCTCACACATTTTTACTTACCGTGTCCATGGAGGGATGTGCCATATGTAGTTGAAGTCTACTACGCAAGCGATCAAACCAAACAGTAATATAAAGCGTAAGCGAAAATAAAAATTACCCTATGCGGATGACCCACACACACACAGCGTACCTTTATCTTCAAGTCAGGTCAATTCAAATCTTTGTGACCGTGGAGGGATCTATTTGTCAGCTTATTTCTGCTGTTCAGCGATTTGAATCCACTTACGATGATGGCTGACAGTAAAATGACAGATGGAAAACGAACCTTATTTTCACACCGTTATGGTTCTGTCTAGCAAAATACATGAAGATATTAAAAAAACATTTTCGATTTTCCTGTGCATATTCATAACATTTCCTTTATAGGGTTCCGTACCCAAAGGGTAAAACGGGACCCTATTACTAAGACTCCGCTGTCCGTCCATCTCTCCGTCTGTGACCAGGCTGTACCTCATGAACCGTGATAGCTAGATAGTTGAAATTTTCACTGATGATGTATTTCTGTTGCCGCAATAACAAAAAATACTAAAAAACAGAATAAAATAAATATTTAAGTGGGCTCCCATACAACAAACATGTTTTTTTGCCGTTTTTATAGATAATGGTACGGAACCCTTCGTGCGCGAGTCCGACTCGCACTTGGCCGGTTTTTTTCCATCTTTTTAAGGTAAATATGTCTGCTAACTTATGTTATTAATAAAACCCTTGAATTCTTTGGGAATATGTACCGAAATTCACCCCATTTTCGTTACTTTCGTGTGAACAGGCTACGGAAAATTAATATTATTGAATTATACGAGTAAATTGTCAAATTGTAAAATATTTTCTTCACCTTTTTACCCGACTACGGCGAAGCCAAAAGGAATGGTGATGATTTTGGCAGTCTATGTATGTATGTAAGTATGTATGTATGTTTGTATGTTCCACCGTAGCACCTAAACTACTCAACCGATTTTAATGAATGAGGTGTCAATAGATTTGTAATAATAAGCCGGGTAACATAGGCTATATAAATTTTATCAAAATTTGATAAGACGGAATTTAAACCAAATATTCTAACCTAGAAAAAAATAAATTGCGATAATCATCACGTGTTTGGTATCAAAAGAAAGGTCTTGGCGAGCACATTACAAACATGTATAAATCATATTGTTTAAGTCAAAATATATGCTTAAAATGCGGTCGTACAGTTCGCGCGGCAGTCCTATTTGTGCCTATTGGTACCGCGGTCAATACCATTTCTTAGAATGCGACGATGTAGATATTGCACGGCTAGTGTCGGGAAACGGAAAAGTATTAAATAAAAAATAAAGTTAAAAAACTATAACCCGACTACGTAAATAAAAAAGGGGGTCTAAAAAGGACGAAACAAGAAAATAATTCAAATAGAAATCCAGAAATTCATAAGTACCAAAATGGTCAAGGTAGAGCCGTGGTCGCACTTACTCTGTGTTTAATGGAGGTGTTCCTGGCACCCACATAAGCATAGTAGGTCAGTAAGTGCGACCACGGCTCTACCTTGACCATTTTTGTACTTATGAATTTCTGGATTTCTATTTGAATTATTTTCTTGTTTCGTCCTTTTTAAACCCCCTTTTTTATTTACGTAGTCGGGTTATAGTTTTTTAACTTTATTTTTTATTTAGATAAAGGAGTAGTCTATCCGTAGCTTACTATAACATATAGCTAAGCTTCATGGATCGATCGGAAAATGTACCGAAAAACCACTCACTTATATAGTAGGTGAATACGTCCTTAAAGGAGGAATTCACCCCTTCACCCCCTTTCAGATTAAATAGGTACCACTAAATGTACTAATAACTTATGTATGTTAGTACTTCAATATTGTACCTATACAATGTAAACAGATTAATACGCCTCTATCTATAATTAAAGCACGTAATAGAGAATTGATAATTAACGTTCATAGTCTTACCTTAAGGGTGTAATCAGGATTGTTAGTGATATTACTGTTAAGATTATTGGTTTTGAAACTGTGAGTAATATGTTGAAGCTTCAAAATGATTTGATAATCACTCGATAATAATATGATATACAAGGTTATTTTATTTTATTTGGAACAACAAACAATTACATAACAGAAGATACAGACAATGAGACATAAAACTAATAATTATGCAACCAACAGCGTTATTCACAGCATACAAGTGGAATATATTAATGACGCGCTTCAAAGAATAGAAAAAAGTTAGTAACAAATGAGATACTTAAACTAAAAGTTATCTTAACTGTTCTTTTTTTATGAATGTATACAAGTTTTTATTATGTTAGAATAATAAGGTGTCTGATTCTTTGATTGCTTTGAGGGCTGAATTTCGAAATCTTCCGGGAGTTACAGAAAATAAGTCGATGTCAAGATAATAGGTACTTATTCTAATTGTCGGTAAGACGTCGCAATGGTGCTCGTACACAAGCATTAGTTCGACACGCTCTTACCGCGAACAATGGATGTTTACGCACTCCACGTATGTGCGCTCTTCTGGGAACTAAGTAACATATTTTGTTGCATACTTCCGAACAGTCATAAGCATTACTACAGAAGTCGTACAGAAGCATGGTCTCCAGAAATGTCCGCCGACTAGCAAGGCTAAGAAGGTTAGTCGGAAAGGGGGTACTAATACAAAAAGATGTGTGTGCAGATTTCCTCACGATGTATTCCACCGATAACACAAGTGATAATCAAATTACTATCCGCACATGAGGGTCTACTCCTACTAGCATTACCTAGTAACTGAGTTGCGGAGGTCTGATGGCAGTCACTCCGTATAAAATACTGATATTCAGCCACATCTGGGGATCTACTCCCTAAGCACGAAGTCCGTGGTTTCGGCCTTAGTTACGAGCGTTTCCTACTCCCTATCACCTACGGGTAAACGATTATTTCGGGGCCTGAACTAAGAATGAAACACGATTTTACAGCTGTCCCTACTACCGATGTGTTTTCGTCCGTCCGAAAAGTTGAACTTGACACTTGTTTTGTTCACTCCTACGTTTCGGGCTACTTTCGGACGGGCGACTAACTTCGTTAACGGACTTAGGGAGTAGGCCCCATGAATTCGAAAAATCAGAGGTATACGGGCTGGGCGTGAGTGATACTGATCCACCCATAAACTTATTTTTTTGTGCACCCATTTTTTTGTTTGTTATTAATACTTGGCCCCACTCTGTGATTTCTCCTGTATCGTGGGTGCATTCACAGACACAAATCTTCACATGCATAAACTCCCAGACCCAGAACAACTACCTGAAGGCCATACAAATATTTGTTCCGTGCGGGAATCGAAACTGTAGCCGAGAAGCTAATTGCTCAGCCTCTACACGAAACGTGTCGTCAAATTAGTAATTGTACTTATCAATATTACTACTACTAATATTATAAATGCGAAAGTAATGGGGGATTTAAACGCGTTGATTTTAGCCGTACGGTAAGTCACCAGTCGCATCGCTTGTAAAAATCGAATCGCCACCCCATTTACACCAGTCGACAAAAATCGCTTGCGACTTGTTCATTTCTAGCGGAACAACACAGCGCAAAACACACCTTCTGTGGTGGGCAATCGCCTGCAACTGACCATTTACACGGTCGATTTTAGTCACCTGCCGCATTCGGCTTGTCGCCGCACGGCAAAAGTCGGATGGCACCCAACTTTGGGGCTTGCGATTTTAGTCACTTGCGGCCTAGTCGAATTGTCATTTAGACGATCCGTGTAAATACCCTATAATTCAGTCTGTCTGCCTGTTACGCTTTTACGCCTAAATCGCTGAACCGATTTTGATGAAACTTGGTACAAAGATAGTCTGGAACCCGTAGAAGGACATAGGCTACTTTTATCCCTACAATCGCGAAATATCTACGTAATAAACCACATCCACGCGGGCGAAGCTGCGGGCGACCTAGTTGGTTAATAAAAAAACTCATAACCGTCGTCCTCGTCTTACAACCAACACAATCAGATATCCATTAAACATTAAATTTTGCACAAAGTTTCTCTAACCCCATTTCACCCTCCGAAACACACGATCTATAATGAAGAGGCTCAACTAACAGATTACTAATTAACGTACACGCACCGTAATTGACAGGTGAAACCTATTATGAACGCGCTTCTGTAGGAAGTTTGCTGTCTAAATGTAATGTTTTGGTAATAGGGGGTGGAGGGGGTGAACTAGAGGATTGTGTTAAGACATGTGGTGGGTTGGGGATTGGGTATGTAGTTTAGTTTTTAACGCAGTTTATAGGCACTTGTGGTAATTATCGGGTTAGTCAAAAGAATAATAATTGATTATTCTGTATGGAACAGCTGATTATCTTGTAATGACAAACAGATAGCTGAAAGGTAGATTAGGTTATGTTAGAACTGTGACCACTTAAAGCCCGAGCCGAGCGAGCAACGCAAGCGGTGCCGTGGCAGCGACCGACGAGCGCCAATAACGATACCCTTTGCCGATAACTTTAGACTATTCGTTTAATGGATGCGTTCAGAAACCAATGGTTTTTGATTGATTATAGAGCAAACCATTAATTTTGTAGTTGACAGCATTATTTTTGATGTGTTCTTTACACATTTTTGTTGTTATTTTCATTAAGTTTGTGTTAAGTGCTATTAAAAACATCCCAATTATAAATTGAAACAAAAAAAAACTATTTACGCTGGCACAGCTGCGAGGGCACAGCTACTTCAAACACATGACGATGTATTATAATTAGAGCGTTTTTTGGTGCGTATTTGTACAGCGCTTGTAACCACCCTACTAGTCTGACTTTAATGTCAATTTTATCGAAAGTATTCTAAGAATGATCAACCTTTATGCTAAAAACGCATCGCATCTTTAAACGGCCACCATTAATTATAGCCACCATGATCGCCAGAAATGCTAAGTAATAGAGTATTTGACTGAAAAAATCTAATTAGTCCGTCTGTTAGATTATTAAAAAATATTTGACCCGTATTTTTTCTTTTGTTACGTAAACCAAAATTGACGAAGATACGACACTGTTAAAATTGGCAAAACGTCACAAGCAAGTACAATTTTTACTTGCTTGTGACGTCACAAGCCCCCACTCTCGAGTTTTGATGCGTTTTATCGTTCCCAATGTTCATAGATTTAACAGAAGAAAAAATACGTGTCCATTATTTTTTTAAACTCTTAACTGGCGGAATAATTAGATTTGCAATTTATTGATGCTTTCAACATGCCTATTGTGGCTTCATATGAGCCTTAGTGTAAAATCTATCCTATATACGATTAAAGGTGTAGTTGTATATATGATAATACGCGGCAGAAAACGCGGCGGCGTGCGCAGCGTATCGCGCATCTTCATAAAAGAGGCCTAAACCATCCCTTTATATCCTAAGAGCAACCACAGAGCTATCACCATTAATTTAAATTCATTTATTCAAATGCCTTGCTTTATAACAAGGCTTGAAACACAATAGAATAGACGTACCTACTTCTCCTGACAACCATTGTGTGTAAATCATATTATAGACACAAGAAACTATTTGTCTGAGGCAATTAATTATTAAGACTAGTATTGTTCGGAGATTAATAAGGATTTTAGGGAATAGAGTATATTTGAGATCGAGTAATATTTAACTCGCCAATTCTTGATATGTATTGTTATCTAATTGTGTATCCTAAACCTATTCAAAACATATTATACAAGGTTAGTCAAAAAGAGGGTACTATTCCGAAAGGGTGTTAAAGTACCCATAATAATGAAGAACTTTTGTTCTACAACTTTCCCCAAAAGTCAATAGATTACGAGAAATAGCTGTCCAAAGATTCCATAAAAATACGTTAAAATCTATCTATCCCCAGTTATGATCAGCTGTGTTTACATTTTAGTTCATATTTGGGGTCACGGATTAGAAGCTTCATTTTCTGAATTCGTAACTGAAGTAGAGACGAAGAATGACGACGTCTGTGGTCTAGTGGTTCGAGTGTCGGACTGCTGATCACGAGGTCGTGGGTTCGATTCCCACAGGACACAAATATTTATGTGATGAATATAAGTGTTTGTGTTCGTCTGGGTGTTTCTTATGTATTATAAGTATGTATTTACAAAAAAAAAAGTATATAAGTATTATATCCATTGTCTAGTACCCATAGTACAAGCTCTGCTTAGTTTGGGACTAGATGGTGCTGTGTAGAAAAATGTCCCAAAAATATTATTATTATGTCCTTTATTCATTTATCTTCTTATCTATTAAATTTTAAATATTTCATTATAAAAATACAAAAAAAACATTTAAAAATATAAAAAATAGGGGTCCACCGGCATCGGGAGCAGGGTCCAAGCTACCGGTGGTTAGGGCTCCAGAGACAGGAACCTCCTCATGATACGCGCCGTGTCGAGGAGGACTGCTTTCTGTATCAGGCCCTTGATCCAGCCACCTAACGCCTTATTATTATTATTATTATTTTTGAAAATACTAAAGTAAAAAATATTTTAAGATGGAATTAAAAATTAACGAATTTTTAACACTTGCTTTTGAACCGTCATCACTGATCCTTGAAGTGGTCTGCGGATTAGTACCCCCTTTCCGACTAACCTTGTTTAATGATATTATTTCAAGTAACAATGTAATATAATAATTTTACCCAACCACTCTTCCAACAACACGTATTCCCAGACACATTTTCCAAATCTAATCTACAGACATGACAGAACACGTGGGTAATAAAATTTAACGCTTGTTTCTGAGAGCGATAGGATCTACCCGTCACGGGGGGCGTAACCGTCCCGCTGGGGAAAATGAACCCGGGGTATTTTTGTCCTTACTAAGTGAACAGGTGTATCAATACTTGTTAGTTTGTCCTGGTTAAGTGAAGGCTGTGAAATACTTTTATTTTGTAGTTGCTGTGTTGGAGTTTACAGTTTTTTTTAGATTTCTGTACCCAAATGGTAAAACGGGACCCTTTTATTAGAATCCGCTGTCCGTTCGTCTGTCCGTCTGTCACCAGGCTGTATCATATGAACCGTGATAGTTAGACAGTTGAAATTTTCACTGATGATGTAATTCTGTTGCCGCTATAAAAACAAATACTAAAAAACGGGAGCCCCTTGTTTCGCAGACAGAAATTTCATAGAATTTCGTTTCCCAGAAAATGTTTCACATAATATTTGGTACTTGTATTTTTATTTCGAATATTATTGTTTCAAAGACTATTTACTTGAATGAAACATATTTCACAGAAACACAATTCATTGAATTTTTAATCACATTCTTTTGTTTAACAAACTTATGAAATAGTGGAATTATTTTTTAACGAATATTGTTTGTTCATATCCCGACACGGATAGGATAGGGTCGAAGGGGATGACGGGGGCTAAAGTGAGCGAGCAAAGCAAGCGAACGAAGCCCCCGTCATCCCCTTCGTGTTAGGTTACTTTAAACCCTGCAGACAGAAATAGGAGCCCCGCTCAGCGGGGCTCCGTCGACCTTGGTCCCAGAATCTGTTTTTGGTGTAGATATTTGGTTGGTAGTGTGTCACTCGATAAAATGTTTTTCTTGGTAATAAGTTTCATATTAACTAAACAATATGAGGATAAAGAATATTTGATTTTTATTCTATGATACGATTATTCTAACATTAAACTTTATGTGAAACAAAAATCAATGATTTAAAAATCTTCAAAGTAAGTATTCTGCGCATTGATTATTCTATGAAACGAAAATATAAGAAAACTTTTATGTGAAACGAAATTCTATAAAACTATTAGCTATAAAACAACGTACACCCCTAAAAAACTGAACAAAATCAATGTTTAAGGGGACTCCACTACAAAAAACGTGATTTTTTTGCCGTTTTTATAGATAATGGTACGGAAACCTCGTGCACGAGTCGGAAAATTAATTATGCATTCTTTTTTCTATAATATTAATTATGCATTCTTTTTTCTATAATATTAATAAGCATTCTTTTTTCTATAATATTAATTATGCATTCTTTTTTCTATAATATTAATTATGCATTCTTTTTTCTATATTATTCAGGTAATCTACCATTTAAAATGTTTAAATTGGGTTTATGTCAAAGTTACAAGCTTTAAAACCTTTAAACCGCTCTTCTGTAAAGTTGTGTTTTTGCATCTGTACGTAGGACCCGTCGAAATATTGTTACTACAAAAACTACAAAGCGAATTTCTGATGTAATCAAATTAAATCCCAAAATACTTCGTTAACCCACCAATAACTGCACAAAGTCCACAAAATAAGTACTTCATAAAAGCAATTAATAAAAATAATTGTAACTCGATATCCGACACTTTGCTGAAATGGAGAGATAAACCGCTATTTTACAACGATTGTTTCATTTAATATAATTAATCTTTTTCGGTTTTACGTGACTCGATACATTTTGGATGAGCTTGTAGAAAAAATATCGATGAATCGATATATCGATATTTTTTGTTCAATATACGTAGTATTATATGATCTGTGGTTCAATATCTCGATATTTTTTGACAATATCTACTATTTCGATACATCGACATAATATATCAAGGATCGAAAATGTATTAAATACGATATATTTCCTATAGCAAATTTCTTAGTTTGGTAATTGCATACAACTACCAAAGTTAAATTTTATGAATAGTAGTAGTGACAGATTTATTGAACTAGACTAGGAAGTTCATTTTTTCGATAGTTGAGTGAATGTTTTCTAGTGTTGTCATACCTTGAAATGATCGGTGATTCATAAGGGACGATACGTTATTTTTGCCAGGCAACTTTTAGTTTAAAAGCAATAAAGCTTTATTTTCAAACACTCCTTAACAATTTCATTTGCGTACTCGAGGTACCCATGGCCGATTAACTACAAAAAACTTTTTGGGTACTCCCAGTACCCAAAGCCACTTGGGCGGTTAAAAGCAAACAGTAGAATTTGAAAACGACATAATTTTTTGAAAATTTCACCGATATATCGAAATCATCGATATCAATCTTTTTTTAAATATCGATTCAATATTAATTTATCGATACTTTTTGGGACTTCCTGCATCCCTAATTTCGGATGATGTTTAACATGAAAAAGCTTTTACAGTATGGAGTTGTATGAAATGGTCTTAAACGTGTGCTTGTATATTTTGGTACGATGAATAAAACAGGGATTTGTGGCTAAATGACTGCGGCTTGTGCCCGGTTCCTATAGCGAAAAACGAATCGTTTTGCTTACCAATAGTAGCATTTTGCATTGCCAAATTTGGCATATAAATAGACTCGTTAGTTAATTTTAAGAGTAATAATAAATAAATAAATATTAGCCTGTAACTGTCCCACTGCTGGTCAAAACCCCTTCTCATACAGAGAAGGAACGAGCATTGATCACCACGCTTGCTCTCTGTGGGTTGGCGATTTCAGACCATTATAATAAGTTTAGGTTTCCTCAAGATGTTTTCTTTCACCGTATGTCAGTGGCGTCTTAGATTAACGAAGAAAGTACTAGAAAAAAAAAGAAAGAAAAATTGTTTGTTCGCGCCAACATGACGCAATTAAAAATAGAACTGTAAAAAAACCAAGAAGAAAATATTGGGAAAAATATGCGTCACATCCGCGCAAAACGGCCATCGCCATATTTCCAAAACTGATTGGTTAAAATCGAGGCCAATACAAAAATAGACATAATTATACACCTTCTTTTCGAAATAAAAATACGGAACACAATTAATATCCATATACCTAAATAAAAAGAAAAGTCGTGACTGACTGACTGATTGATTGACTGACTCATCAACGCCCAGCCCAAACCCTTGAACCTAGAAAGCTGAAATTTTGCACAGAGATTTCCTTTATAATGTAGACAAGGAATAAGGAATGATTTTTCGAAATTCAACCCCTAAGGTAATCAAATAGGGGATGAAAGTTTGTATGGAAAATCGTCACTTAACGGGTTCAAAATTTCACGCAAGCGAAGCTGCGGGCAAAAGCTAGTCAATATATAAAATGCACCAGAGAGGTCAACCTAATACGCTGATTTTGCAGATCATCCCCTAGTCGAATTGTCATATAGACCCGTGTAAATCCCCTATGAGACGTCATACCACAATTGTTGAAAGCATGCCTTGGGTGGGTTTCTATCTTTTACACGGAGTAATAGAGCTCCTTGTGAAAAAGTTCATCCGGGAAGTACTACCTCCAAATCTATTCCTGCAACCAAGCAACATTATTGCGTTCCGGTTTGAGGGGTATGGGTGCCGGTGAAATTACAGGCACAGGAGACGTAACAACTTTGTCTCTAAGGTTGGCAAGGCATTTGCAATCTACTTGGTGTATGTGTAACGAATTCGTGTAATTCCTTCAAACCATATATGATCTATTTATTAATACTATTGTACAGATTAACCACGAACGAGATTTAGATGGATTAAAAATAAAAATAACCTTTTTTTTGCCAATTTTTTTTGTGTTCGACAATTTCGATGCTGTTCATAAATGAATGAAGGCACGGCGACACAGCTGAAGGGCACGACTAGCCCGATATCGCTCGACGCAGTCAGTTAACTTAGGACGCTAAAGTTACTCGGATACAGAATACCATGGTTCATTTTTTGAAAACTTTTTTGTTTTTTCTGAAAAAAACTTATACAGGGTCAATCACTGTCACCAGTAGATCACGCGAATTTGAAGTTTGAAGGAATTACACGAATTCGTTTACACCCTGTATAGGATCATATCTCTTAAATTACCTCTGGAGTCATATTTGTGTATGAGGAAATGATTCACATTCATTCATGTATATCTATATTACATTGTCATATATATCTATGACTCACAGATGATCCAAGATATCTGATAGCGTAATATCCCCCTTATGAATACCTATTATTCATATGACACGCTTGAGAACAAATGAATATATAAACAAAGGAAGATTACGTTCAAGAACAGACAATTCATTTGATACACGAGATCTGGTACACATAGGTATCTCACTTCTGTGAATTGATTATTTATCCCTGTTAACTCTTATGGTTTAATAATTAAATATTTTAAACTACATCTCGTCTCCTTATCCCAGGATAAAATTATTGTGTAGATGTCTTTAATTACGTCGAATTATGTAACTGGAAAATAAAATTCAAAACGAATATAATCAACTTCTACTACTAATCTACTACTTAACCAGCTGGCGTAGTGTACTTTAAGTCCCATATAATAGGGGGCGAGCCTATTGCCATCAACCGGGCCCAAATACAGTGTCCCGGCTGCTGCTGAGAAATTCCACACATAAAAATCCAATAACACTTTGCCCGACCTGAGGATTTCAAACTCTAACTCAAAACTCGTTTATTCAAAACAGACTAGAATTACTTAGTTATTTTTGAATGTTAATTTTACATAAGACAGCCCCCAAAACCTTTCACCGTGTCCTAGTGTTTATGATGTGACGAAACAACGGCGCAACAAACTCCCCAGCAACACAGTTCTGTTTGATTGACCCAAGACCTTACGCTCTGCAGTTGCGCTTGTGACCTCTAGTCCAACGAGGCAGAGAGGTACCAATACCTACAGAACTATAACCATAGTTTCATATTAGACGAAAGCTAAATTAGTTCGACCTAAGAATTGGATCCAATTCCTCACGTTCGACAGTGTGCATGCAACTTGTACACAATCGCCAATTGTGACCACATCTCTTGAATATTAATGTGGCTTTGACGTTGAAGTGTGGTTGATGGGATCTATTGTGTATTCAGGACTCAAGCCACGATAGTTGTTAAAGTCACAAATAGCGTCGACAGACGAGGTATTGATTACTAGAAGACAGCAGTCTCAAGATATTCTAATCCTAGTCTTCTTAGAATCTTATTTATGATTACGTGCAATTTTCGGGAACGCGACCTCGCCACGTGTTCAGCTCCTGATTAAGGGCTCCGTTTGGGTTCGAAACTGGTGGGGCAATCCCGAAAAACGTACGTGAGTACGTAGTGAGTAATCATAAATATGAATTTGTGTCACGAAAGGTTATAATACAATAATGACATGTTACTCTATTTTTCAAAGCAATGATCACAAGCAGTCTATGAGAGAGTCTTCCATAAATTCTAAAACAAATACAACCCGCAAATAATGTTATTAAACTGCAACCAACTATTAGGTTGCGTTCAGACGACACTCGTCCGCTAAGCGCACGCCACGCGCTGACGCACCCACGTCTAACTCGCTGTGAAAGTTGTTTATGTCGCAGAATCAACACAGAAGCACAACTATTAGAATGAGTATTGATTATTGTTAATGTAGTAGGACGCCATCTATTATCGTTTGTCGGAAACGTCAAGCAGTGTGCTTGGGTGAGGTCGGTGCGGGGCGTGGCATGTCTTGTTTGACGGTTGTCAGCAAGCTGTCAGCTGTCGGCTGTCAGCTGTCATTCTTTTTGACATTGGATGCATTTGATTTGAGAGAAGTCACCACAGACTAGATAGGGATACAATCAGACGGCGCACTCTCGAACAAAAAAATGGACATTTTGCTTATCTGTGGACCTCACATTTCCACTCGCAATTTTTTTACATTTTAATTGTGGGCGTGTCAGTATTCGTCAAACCAACACGAACACAAGTCTTTTAAGCCAAATTTCGTGTATTTTAGTTTCGAATACTGGTCTTTTGAGCTCTATATTTTTGCTGTACGTAGCTCCTTACTAATTTACTGGTTCTTGTTGTATTTTAGAAACAGGAATGTTATAATAAAAAAAGAAAAGACAATGCATTTTGTTACTGTAAAATATATTTATTTTTACAACTTACTAAACCAAGCCGCGTAGGATAAAGTGGCTGGTACTGTTTTACTGTATACTCCAATGCAGTTCTTTACCTAAAACAAAGTAAATCACTGTTATTAAATTATGAATACCTTTAAAGATAGACGAGTGGAAAGAAGTGTAACTACCAGTTAAAAAAATACATAATATTATTTAAACAACCATGACATATTATACATATGTCATGGTTGTTTGATGATTTATTTGTATTGCTATTGGACACCTAATGCAAATATTTACATGAACTTGCCAGGAAAAGTAATGCTGTTAAGCATTGAATGTTGAAAGTTTTATAATAATATCATTAGAGACCATGGCATTGCAACTGACTAAAACTATTGGTTCTCGTGACTCGACCTATTGGTTTTAGTCTGCAGTAATTAAATACATACATACCTTCATCTATTTGTTTTTTTTTCAGGAACCAAGTGTTGATCATTTAATTTATGAAGCAATCTCACATTATTGTGACTGCAGTCCTTTGTTACATCCATCGTTACTCCATTTGGAAATTTGATTATTATGTTTTATATTCTTTGTGAGGAAATTATTTCTAATTCCTTTTATCCGGTAAGGTGGGGGGTAGGTTATATTTAATGAATCACCATTCATTACAATGACATCATCTGGAAGAGGAAAAAAGATTAATCAATTATGTTTATTCCATTATGTACAGTATTTTACATAATCATGTTCCTGCACATGCTTCTTATTCACACATAATTGCATCTTGAACTTTATTTAAATATAAGTTCAATTATTAAGACATTTTAGTTAAAAATACAAATAATGGTTGGTTGTAGTTTATTATTCACTCTTACACACATTAGTAGGTAGCACTCACCACCAATTATTTCACTAGCATCAGTTTAGTTACTCCGTCTTCCAGCAGACTTTTCATTGATGATTGAAAGACCGAGCTTTGATCTCCGAGCTATTGGTAGTCCTTCCTGTATTGGAAACTTTTGAGTTCTGCATTGAAAATTAAGTTCTTGCAGTTATTGAAAAGTCAAGCTCTGTGAATGTTCCAACTTGATGCACTTTAAGCACAAGAGTCCTATGTTTCAAAAAACATGACGGCCTTTCCACTTCTCTGATAACCCACAGCACATCACTTATTGCACATAATTGGAGCTTTTCAAAGTATATTAGAGTAAGAATATTTAGAGGATACGTTTAATACGTAAATAAATAAATTTTATTGATATTTTGATACTGTTAGTTTGACAGATGAGTCCACAAGTCCATAGACTTCATAGTATAGAGATAAAAGTGACGTTATAGCATCAAGATGGCGTCAGAGGGCGTCAAAGGGGCGAAGTATGAGTCAGAGGGGATGAGGTGGGTGTCAGAGTGATTATGTGAACCATAGAGACGACGGTCGAAAAATTTTCTTCGCAGTGAACCCCCCGTGGAAGTCACTTTAGAGTGAGACGCGAGGGCGAGAGGTCGTTTTGCCAGCCTGCACCGAACTTACCGCGTTTCCGTACTTTAATCAGTTTCCATCTGTTTGATCATTTGAGATTTTATTATTTTGTCATCGAGAGTGAATAAATAGAGGACTATAATCAGTGTTGTGACTATTATTTCCTGCCTACACCAAGTCGAACTTGGACTCTGATGACGAGGTACCCCCAATGGGTGAACTACCCTCGTTATATATAATTAGAGTTTTATGACACGTCAATAGATCTCACATTACATTTGCCATCCTAGTCGAGAGGGTGGAGGCGGCGCGGACGCTGCGCGATTGTGACGCGTGTACTACGCGATATCAGTTCGGGCGCTGAGCGTGCGCGTGTACTTTACATCGATAAAAAATGTACGTTAAGACAAGGGACTAACTATTAAATTCCAAAGTTTGAAGTTTGAAGGGAGAAACTCGTAGGTGAAACGCGCGTGCTTTCAAGCCGAAAAAAAACGCGCAAATGTGAACGTAGGCTTACATCCGACAAACAAAAGATCGATGACTTCACGACAGATCGCGATACTAAAATGTGACACGCAGACAACATATTTACAACGCCCAACATCAATCATTTGGCAGTAGCCCGCCGGGCATAAGAACCGCCTGGTTGGAGGATCCACCCTTTTCGATGCAGGAACACCATACCACGTTCCTCCACAACATCAAAAATATTTGACAACCCCCAAATACGCACACCCTTCGTGTCGCGAGACATTTGTCTTCCACTGAATACGACGCTTTATTCGCCTTCCACGCCTCTTGAGTCTCTAGTGATAAAACACACTAATAAAATATTTTTCTTTGCTTCAGGTACGGAACCCACGACAGCAATGTCGGTGGAGAGCCAACGGTGCCTGTGTGTTGTGGTGCTGCTCATACACACCGTCACAGGCGCTGGAGAAGGTAACTTTTACATCTGGTCTTTTAGCATTAAAATTTGGTCCTTAGAGACGTCAACAAATTTTTAAATTGTCTTTGACATTTGAACTTGGTCTTTGTCTTCTTCTCTCGTGTCAGCACTAGAGCTATACGAAAATAGCTCAAAGTCAAAAAGATTAGCCAGTCAGCAAGATTGGTAGCAGTGCGGACTGACCAGGATGCGCCGGACGTACCGTAAACCAAGGATACTTTGATTCGTTTTTGAGCTTCATGTAGTTATTTATTTTTCATTGTAGATACTACGACAAAAATATTTTATATAAACTAACTTAACAGATATATGTAAATAAAACCAATAGACTAAATAAAAAAAATAACAAAGCATTGTTTTCGAGAAAAAAAGGAGAAATGTTCCATAACAATGTTGGACCGTAGAGCTTCTACTTTGATAATATAATCTATGTTCTATCATTGACTTTCAAAGTAGCCCCACCGAGAAATCTAAAAATTTATTTATTTACATAATCAGGGGTGTAATTTAATATTTTTTATCTTCGTCGTGTAACATCACAGACACCTCTATACCAAATGGTATAATAGAAAAATTGTCAATATTACCATGTAAATTAAAATGCATAAGTTACGTTTTCACAGAGATATATGATCAAACGCAATATTTTTAGTAACTATCAATGTCGCCCTTGTATTTGAAAGTAACCCCGGTTTACCGGTACTGAAGTACGGTCACTCGTGGAGACTCTTTTCATGCACCCCATTTAATTTGTCATGCATTTAAGCATAATAAAGCCTTGTGATATTTATTTGGTTTAAACCAGGGGTGAGCCAATTTTTCTCATCAAGTGCCAAAAAAACTCGAGTCAATCTTATGGGGTCCAGAATATTATGACTACCTATGTAGTTTTCATACTAACATATATTTTCATATTAAAATTTGTCATAGACGTTTGGATTCATGAAACACAGGACCGAACAATGTGGTGATGCTTGGGGGAGGCATATTTCCAGCAGTGGACATCTTTTGACTTCTTCTTCTCTCGTGTCAGCACGAGCCAAACGAAAATAGTTCATGCTGTGGTGAAAAGATTAGCCAGTCGGTAAGGTTGGAAGCGGGGCTGACTGCCCAGGGTGCGCCGACGTACTTAAGTATCGTCTCTCGTAGAGGCTCTTTTCATGCAAGCACAAGGTGTCTTTAGGCTGAATGATGATGATGATAGGCGTTTTACTCGTTCTCACTCTACAGTGAGACATTGCAGGCGTATGATAATAATAACAGAACGTAGTAGTATTGACACAAACACATCGCAGGTGTGTACGTTTATTTTCGAGACTTTTCGAAAGGTTCCTACGACTGCGGTTGTTGGCGGGCCAGATCAAAACGGTCAGCGGGCCGTGCCTTGCCCATTAGTGGTTTACTCTTTTTGGTTGTAATGCTGTTCGTATTATAACATCATATATAATGCTCGTATGTAACATTACAGGCTATCAAGACATTGGTCCTTTTGGAACAAAAATTTGGTCCTTGGAGTCAGGCCTTGGATTCTATCATTTCCAATTGGCATATGGCTTTTGATATCAAATATTTGAGAGTCGTTCGTGATTATTCGTTTGTCTTTTAGTTCAACTTTTAATAAGAAATAACAACGTTTTCCTGTGTGTATTTTAAGACTGACTCGGAAAATGGAAAGCGGAACTTGGTAATGGAATATACAAGACTTTCAATTTCGTTCGAAGTTTCGGAAATGTAGCTGTGAATAATTTATCACTTCCCGTTCGTTGAAGACAGAATTATCATGAGAATGGGCTACAGCACCAACCGTATAGCAATCGTCGATCCATCTACCAATCCGATTGAAATCCCAGAGGTCCATTTCGTATAACAGTCAATTGTTTGTACTGGATATGGTGGGGTACAATCAACTCGGGGTGCGACGGGAATTTTCACTAGTGTCGTACATGGTGAGACTGCTCCGAGGCATAGAGCACAACCCGAGAGTGTTGCAGCGGTTGCAATTGTCCGTACCCGACCGTTATGTGTGGAGGCGGCGGCCCCCGCCGCTGCTGGTCGTACCTTCAGCTAGGACCAACTTGCTGTCCAAAACCCCTCTGACTTCTGACCTCTGACACGAATTTATATATTTACATGTCACTGGGGTGAATTCGCAAAAGTACTATTGTTTACGTTGTGTTACAAACAATGATCTTGAGTTTGGTGCTCTAATTTTAGTTTTGTGTGTGTGACTTGGCTATTGCATTAGGTTATAGACCTGTAATGATAGTTTAAGGCATTTAAATAAATAAATAATTATTGGTACTTCCAATTTTTCTGCTTGAAGGGCATAGCGGTTAATTAACACACGGATCATATGATTTGCAAGGTGCGCTTGCCACGGTCAGTCCAAAGATGGGTGACCATTCATTACATATTGAGACCGTGTCTTGGAGAATACGTTATACCGTCGGTCCTGGGAGCCTACTCCCTAAGTCCGTCAACGAAGTTAGTGGCCCGTCCGAAAGTAACCCGAAACGTAGGAGTGAAAACAAGTGTCAAGTTCAACTTTTCGGACGGGCAAAAACACATCGGTAGTAGAGACAACTGTCAAATCGTGTCGTCATTCATTCTTAGTTCGGGCCCCGAAATAATCGTGATATCGTGATAGGGAGTAGGAAATGCTCGTAACTAAGGCCGAAACCACGGACTTCGTGCTTAGGGAGTAGACCTCCTGGTGTCATACGAATACCTATGACAGTCGTTACGGGTAGTTAAAAGCCCGAAGGTCTGACAATCGGTCTTACGTTAGAATATCGGCATTGCCTAGTAACTGGGTTGTGGAGGTCTGATGGCAGTCGCTCTGTGTAAAATACTGGTATTAAGCCGCGTTTGGTTAGACTGAAAGCTGATTCAAACATAGTTGGGAAAAAGCTCGGCAGAAATAATGCCTTTTCTGCAAATACACAAGGTTAGTCAGAAAGGGGGTACTAATCCGAAAGGGTGTTATAGTACCCATAATAATGAGTAACTTTTGTTCTACCACTTTCCCCAAAAGTCAATAGTTTAAGAGAAATAGCTGTTCAAAAATTACAAAAAAAATATGCTAAAATCCATCTATCCACAGTTATGATCAGCTGTTTACATTTTGGGTCATATTTGGGGTCACGAATTAAAAGCTCCATTTTCTGAACTCGTAACTAACGTAGGGACGAAGAGTTTTTGAAAAAACTAAAATAAAAATTATTTTAATGGAAATAAAAATTATCAAATTTTAACACTTGCTTTAAAACAGTCATCAGTGATACTTTAAGTGGCTCGCGGATTAGTACCCCCTTTCCGACTAACCTTGTATACAAGCAAGAAAAGTTGAAAGGGAACTGATTATTTTAGTAGGTATGTGATGAGGAGGGATGAAAAGCATGTGAGTAACGCGGCGTCTTACGTAGGAGGTTCAAAGCGACGCGAATTGCGAAGCGATCCGATACGGTGACACGCGATGCGGTGCGAAGCGGCGGCTTTGTCCTACGAGCTCGCGAACCGCCCGCCGCGCACCGCCATCATTCAGTAGCACTGTACGGCACCGCAACCAGTTCGCGCGGAAATATCAAGCCAACTGATCGCGTCGCTTCGCGCCGCACCGCGCCGCACCGCATTCCACGTGCATTTGGTCACGTAGGCCACTTCAATAGGTATCGACTGTTTGTTGTTTTAGCGTCGCGCCGCGCCGCTTCGCGTCGCTTCTAGATCGCTCACGTAGAATGCCGCGTAAGAGCGGTTACGCAATGCATCCGATCCGGATCCGTGAAAATACGGATGTAAAATACTCGGACCGAATTCGGATATTGCTTTTCGTACTTCATCTGATCCGAATTCGTTCAAATACGAATCTAGAGTCTAAAAATCTCGGACCGAATTCGGAAATTGCTTACACACTAATCTGATCTCGGATCCCAATCCAAGCAATTCAGGGGCCATCTTTGGCACATGTCCGATTTGAATCCGAGGTAGTGCGAAAGCGTTCATACAAACAGTACTACGGCTACTTCGGTCCGTCAATATTACTTCCGAATTGGAGACTCACGAATGACAGAGTGAAATCGGATGACGGAAGTCGAATCTAGTGCGTAAACTACCATACAAATAGTTCTATGACTACTTCGGAACGTATTTTCACGGATTCGGATCACATGCAGTGCTTAACCGCTCTAAGAGAGTGATAAATGTAAATGTTGATAGATGGAGGAGAAGAGAGAGACCAAAGAAAAGATGGATGGATTGTGTAAGAGATAATATGAATGAAATGGGAGTAAATAATAGCGAGACGACTAATGGGGAAGATTAAAAGAAGAAAACATTTTGCGCCGGCTAAGGCCTCATTTACGGAGACGCGGAGCGTCGCGCGTCGCGTTGTGCGGCGCGACCCGCACTGAATTCAAACATATGGCGTTGTATGAGAGCGTTTACGGAGAAGCGATTTTACACGCGTTTGCTTGAGATGCAGGCGGAGCCCGCGGATGGCATTGCCACGTCGAACGCGACGTTTATCGCGGCGGCGCACGCAGCGTTGCGACCAGCTATTCCTGCAATTCTCCGTCCACTGTAAAACGTAGCGTCAACAGCGGCGGGGCCCGCGGCGTCGCACGCGCCGCATCTTCATAAACAACATCGTACATTGCCATATGTTTGTGTTTGAGCATGTGATGATGCGGGCCGCTGCACGCGCTGCCGCTCCGTAAACAGAAAAATCGTACGACGCGCCGCGAGACGCCACGCCGCACGCGACGCGCGACGCCCCGCGTCTCCGTAAATGAGGCCTTAGTAACTTGGGATAAGGGCCGGCAGACGAAGACATACAAACAGAAAATTATAAAAACATATTTAAAGCACAAGCGAGACCAAAATTGCAGTTAACTATCCAAATAATGTACTCTCGCAACTCAGTTTAAAACCTAGACCATCGAGTTTAAAAACCTGAACCGCCGTTTTATACTGCAAGCAAAAAAAAAAAGAAGCACAACCCACATAAAAGTCCGCAAAACGAAAGTTAGTTGTTAGTGTACAGACAACAAAAAAAAAGAGTGAATAAATAACGCCTCTGAGGTTTAAGCGTCGAGTTAAATGTTTTTGCTGACTTTGTGGAATGATATTCTGATTCGGAGCGTTCCTTATTTTTACTTGACTTTTAAATGTGTGGTTAATGGTTTGTAACTCTTGGTAAATATTAGAGTGGTAAGAGTTGCTTTTGAATTTTTAACTGTATAAATTACAGGGTTAGGAAGAAATTTGAGTAAAAAGAACACAAAACAACATATTAACGTATTTAAATTCAAAGTTTTTTATTTCGAATAAGCACAGTGCATGCACTTAAGGCGCAATTCCATTAGGCAAGTTACTTGTATGCAAGTTGCAAATTGCACACAACTTGAACAAACCTGCATACAAGCAACAACTTGCATGAGGTAGGTTGAACTTGTACATTTTTCATTCAAGTGACGTGCAAATTGAACGCGCAAACGTTGGTTGCACTTTTCGAATTGCGAACGAGTGATTGACACCCATGACGTCCAACTCAATTGTTGAACATCTCCACTTGTATGCAAGTAAAACCTGCATGCAATTTGCACACTCTCGAAAACATGTTTCCAATGTAAGCAACTTGTACGCAAATGTGACGTCATACTTGCATGCAATACTTGCCTAATGGAATCGTGCCTTTAGGAAACGTCTCGACAATTTAGTTGCACGGTTCCAAAAAGTATGTCTATATGGAGAAGAGCCGGCAAGAAACTCCATGAATACTCTTTTTAAAATAATTTTATGTGCAATCTGGTATTATTGTTACGATAATGGTGCTTAAAATTAAAATTGTGTGAGAACAAAGCAGGTTAGTGTAAAATACATAAATGGTGAAACGTTACGTTAGGTAAACCGTTTTCGTTTCATACTCGTAACTATAAATAAATGATATTTATTTCTGTAAATAAATCTGTCTTTTACAAGTCAATGTAATGTTTTTTTTTGAGGACTTGGTTGCGCCGGCTTTTCAGCCTTATAAACTCCTAGACTAGACGTAAGCCTCTCCATTTCGTATAAATTATTTATTGAGAAAATATTATACAAATTACTATCCCGATAGACACCGCTAAACACGGTTGACAATTTATTCAAGAGCTTATTTACAACTTTAGGTACACTACAGTGTGTCCCTGAATAACTAGACATCAAGAATTTATCACAAAAAAGGGAAAAAATAAATAGAAAATTACTTAAAAAAAAATTTGTAACTTGGTGACCGTTTTTTTAATTGTTGCTTTTTATTTGCAACATCAATTTTCAGCCACCATTATAGTTTTTATTTAAACGAAATACACGCAATTAATTAAATGAAATACACACAATTTATATAAATTAATATTTATTTACGAGAAAAGTTAAGACTTTTTTAATAATTTTTTTCGATACATTGTGTTCTATTGTCACCAATTTTCTTCTGTGCACATTATCTAGGGACGTATTGTATAGTTGAATTAGTTGACAAACAAGCTCGATTTAATATCTTTATAACACAAAAATTCTTCAACGAAAAGCATAGTAATATCCCCTGAGTCCTAAGCGACACTACCAATTCAAGTGTTACTCCAAAAACAAAAATACAAAACACGAACCTATCAAGTGCAATATCATCACTCATCCAAGAATTGACACCAGCATTTCCTTTGTAACTTCCAGAATATTCAGAAAGTTGTACAGTCTAGGAATGAAAAGATTACCTTAAGGTCTATTTTTGCTTGCATAGTGCAAGAAACTATCTATTTTTAACCCCCGACGCAAAAAGAGGGGTGTTATAATTGACCGCTATGTGTGTCTGTCTGTGGCACCATAGCTCTTAAACGGGTGAACCGATTTAGGTGCGGTTTTTTATATAAAAGCTAGATTTCTAGCAGTGGTTCTTAAACATGCTTTATCAAAATCAGTTTAGCCGTTTCAGGGTCATCAGCTGTTTTGTTATTTGAGATAGTTTTTTTTTAAATTTTTAATTTATATGTTATGCCGACTATTGCCAACATTATAGGGATGAAAATTCTAGTATTTTTTGACAGGATATTAATTTTTGCGACAACTGTTTACCAACATCAGTAATAGTAAAGGTGTATTTTTATGAAATCTTGGAAAAGTAAAAAACCTGTCAAGTACTAAAAGTGTATTTTTATGAAATCTTGGAAAAGTAAAAAACCGGTCAAGTACGAGTCAGACTCGCGCACCCATGATATTTTTTTAGTAGTGTTTCGTCTCTAAATATAATTTAAAAGAAATTAAGTTGTTAATTGTGACATGATGACAGACACTAATGCCAATTTGTTTAACCATCGATTTGACTGATGTTATTTATGGCTTTTACAGCAAAACTCCTTAGGTAAGATACTATAAGCGTGCCCCGAAGGATAGCTAATAAAATAACAGAATTTACTAATAGGATTAATAGCCTTTTAGCTTTCTGGGGCGTTACTTATTAAAAACAGGATGGTACATATGAACTGAATAATTTATTACAATCAGTTATCATTCCAATGAAGAAATATCAAAACACAGTCATAATTACAATCTTTACACAAAACAAAACAACAGATAAAACAATTGTGAACGTCTGTCCGACCCAAAGATCGCAGCAAAAGTGAGGACGAGTACCGCACCGCATACTCTTTTATAGACAGTTTTGAAAGGTCGTGAAGTACATATGTGCGACCACCCATATGACATCATTAAATCTCTAGTAATACATAAATCAAAACATCAAAGATATTGCACTACTACGTCACATGATTGGCAATTTCAATCTTTGCTACCAAACAAACATAACTTTTCGTACATGGGTCTGATCCGTTCAACAGTTTAAAAAGGTAACATGTCCTCGCGAAACCAATTTTAAAACTGACGAACTTTTTCATTCGCCTACTGTACATACAGAAAATACAAAACAACGGGTGCCTCTACAAATGTAATACCGTCGGCTTGAAACAAAACAGCTTAAGATATATTTCAATGCGGATGGAACAAAGGACCACCACCGACCTATCATGATTAAACTGAGAGTACTCTTACAGGGCGGAGTTACAAGATCTAAATTAATGTGGTTTTTGAACTGGGTTAGGCTCAGTTTAGATTACAAAGGGATTTTGGCTTGGAATGGGATTTGGTCCTGGAAAGCTATTTGGTCCTTAAAAGGATTTGGTCTTGAAAAGGGATTTAAAATCAAAAGTTTTAATTTCACATAAACCATTACAGGCGATTATGAAAAGTCGAATTTAGGTAGACGGTTCCAATTAGTGGTTTCCTATGGAGAAGAGCCGGCAAGAAACTCCATGGTTACTCTTTTAAAATCCATATCTTTAACAATTTCAGTGGGTACAGTTATGACATAGAATAGTTATGAGAGAGCAAAGTAGACTTAAGAGCAGGAACCACACAAAAAAAAAGTGAAAAATATGGTCACAAATTAAATAGGTATCCAGGCATCTAACAAGTCTACAAAGCTCTCACATTAATAAAAGGTAAAAGGATGCTAAACTATTATAAAACAACTGACATGGTTAATTGTCATCAAAACACATTACAAAGAAAATCACTGTATAATAAGATAAAGATATCTTGAGAGTAACGATAGTAGTAGTAAAAAAGAAAGCTAATTGTAATGAGGTTATTAATAGACATACACATACGACGTTAATGAGGTTCCAGGGAAGCCACATGTGCAGAAGGAGTTATTGCCAAACACTTTATCGTCAACGTAGTCCTTAGTCTTGTAATATGAAATAAAGAATTTTTAAAAACTTTTAAATAATGCTATCACCAAACGGGGTGGTGATCGCGATGTGAGCCATTTCGTTCTAGTGACGTTGCTGCCTATCAGTGACTTGGATATTGAACTTGGCAAATTGGAAACATATCCTGATTTCCATAAATTGACAAAACATCGTTGTCAGCGCCCTCGAGTTTCTCGGTCGTTCCTAGGGAAGTACCCGATAATAAAAGAAATACATACCACCCTATTGAAAGAAGTAAATTTCTAAGAAACAACATGGCGATGCTCGCCCTAGGGCAGGGATGCTCAAACGATCGATTGCGATCGACTGGTCGATTGAGAAAGCTTTCCGAGTCAATCACGGGAACGCGTAATGTGGCCGATGATAATTATGCAATGGCTATCCATCAACATCCAGAGATAATTAAAGAAGGTACAGTAAAGCATATTTTCAAAATTTACTTTTTTTTTTCTTTAGAATTAGGTAGGTAGACAGTCGATCACTTACTGCCGAAATATTTTGTGTGGTAGATCGCCGTAACTATAACTCTGAGCACCCTTGCCCTAGGGCGTCTGTTGATCATCCCTAGGGGATTTCTTGATATTCTTGGTTTGAATATCAGTAAAATCATCACACAACATGTTGGAACAGGATTAAGAAGTTGTCTATACTCCAGAAATAAGACTTCAGTGGCCTTTTATGACGATCAACGACGACAATTCAGGGGCCATCTTTGGCATATGTCCGATTTGAATCCGAGGTAGCGTGAAACATACAAACAGTACTACGGCTACTTCGGTCCGTCAATATTACTTCCGAATTGGAGACTCACGAATGACGGAGTGAAATCGGATGACGGAAGTCGGATCTAGTGCGTAAACTATCATACAAATAGTTCTATGACTACTTCGGAACGTATTTTCACGGATTCGGATCGGATGCAGTGCGTAACCGCTCTAAGAGAGTGATATATACAAGGTTAGTCGGAAAGGGGGTACTAATCCGAAGCCCACTTATAGTATCGCTGATGACTGTTTGAAAGCAAGTGTTAAAATTTCAAAATTCGATATATTTTTTTTCCAAATAAAATGATTTTTATTTCAGTTTTTTCAAACATTCTTCATCCCTGATTTAGTTACAAATTCAGAAAATAGTGCATCTAATTCATGACCCTAAATATGACCTAAAATGTAAACACAGCTGATCATAACTGGGGATAGATAGATTTTAGAGTGTTTTTTTTTTTTGAAATTTTTGAACAACTGTTTCTCTTGAACTATTGAGTTTTGGGAAAAGTTGTAGAACAAAAGTTATTCATTATTATGTGCACTTTAACATCCTTTCGGATTAGTACCCCCTTTCTGACTAACCTTGTATAATGTTGATGGATGGAGGGGAAGAGAGAGACCAAAGAAAAGATGGATGGATTGTGTCAGAGATGATATGAATGAAATGGGAGTAAATGATAACGGGGCGACTAATAGGGAAGATTAAAAGAAGAAAACATTTTGCGCCGACTAAGGCCTCATCTACGGAGACGCGGGGCGTCGCGCGTCGCGTTATGCGGCGCGGCCCGCACTGAATTCAAACATATGGCGTTGTACGAGAGCGTTTACGGAGAAGCGATTTTACACGCGTTTGCTTGAAATGCAGGCGGAGCCCGCGGATGGCATCGCCGCGTCGCACGCGACGTTTATCGCGGCGGCGCACGTAGCGTTGCGACCAGCTATTCCTGCAATTCTCCGTCCACTGTAAAACGTAGCGTCAACCGCGGCGGTGCCCGCGGCGTCGCGCGCGCCGCATCTTCATAAACAACATCGTACATTGCCATATGTTTGTGTTTGAGCATGTGATGATGCGGGCCACTGCACGCGCCGCCGCTCCGTAAACAGAAAAATCGTACGACGCGCCGCAAGACGCCACGCCGCACGCAACGCGCGACGCCCCGCGTCTCCGTAAATGAGGCCTTAGTAACTTGAGATAAGGGCCGGCAGACGAAGACATACAAATAGAAAATTATAAAAACATATTTAAAGCACAAGCGAGACCAAAATTGCAGTTAAACATCCAAATAATATACTCTCGCAACTCAGTTTAAAACCTAGACCATCGAGTTTAAAAACCTGAACCGCCGTTTTATACTGCAAGCAAAAAAAAAAGAAGCACAACCCACATAAAAGTCCGCAAAACGAAAGTTAGTTGTTAGTGTACAGACAACAAAAAAAAAAGAGTGAATAAATAACGCCTCTGAGGTTTAAGCGTCGAGTTAAATGTTTTTGCTGACTTTGTGGAATGATATTCTGATTCGGAGCGTTCCTTATTTTTACTTGACTTTTAAATGTGTGGTTAATGGTTTGTAACTCTTGGTAAATATTAGAGTGGTAAGAGTTGCTTTTGAATTTTTAACTCTATAAATTACAGGGTTAGGAAGAAATTTGAGTAAAAAGAACATGGGGGCTATTAACGTATTTAAATTCAAAGTTTTTTATTTCGAATAAGCACTATCCATGCACTTAGGAAACGTCTCGACAATTTAGTTGCATGGTTCCAAAAAGTACTATGGAGTAGAGTCAGCAAGAAACTCCATGAATACTCTTTTTTAACCCTCGACGAAAAAAGAGGGGTGTTATAAGTTTGCCCGCAATGTGTGTCTGTCTGTGGCACCGTAGCTCTTAAACGAGGGAACCGATTTGGGTGCGGTTTTTTTTATTTAAAAGCAGGGTTTCTAGCGGTGGTTCTTAGATATGTTTTAACAAAATCGGTTCAGCCGTTTCATGGTCATCAGCTGTTTTGTTAGCTGCGGTAGGGTTCTTAGACGCATAATGAGTGTTTACTTAACATTCAAACATACGTGTTACCTCAAATTTGAAACACCCATTTATGCTCTGTAACTATTAAAGATTATGGAATTCTTGGTCTGATGCTGCAGCCAGGATATCCAGCACAACAGTACACTACAGATTTTTTTTTAAATATTGAACTTCATTTTTATAAAATAATTGTATGTGCAATCTATTGTTACAAATGGTGTTTAAAATTAAAATTGTGTAAGATCAAAGCAAGTTAGTGTAAAATACATAAATGGTGAAACGTTATTGGTAAACCATTTTCGTTTCATACTCGTAATTACGTAGTACAGATACTTTTACAAGCCAATGTTATGTTTTTTTTAAGACTTGGTAGCGCGGGTTTTTCAGCCTTATAAATTCCTAGACTAGACATAAGCCTCTCCATTTCGTATAAATTATTTATTGAGAAAATATTATACAAATTACTATCCCGATAGACACCGCTAAAAACGGTTGACAATTTATTCAAGAGCTTATTTACAACTTTAGGTACACTACAGTGTGTCTCTGAATAACTAGACATCAAGAATTTATCACAAAAAAGGAAAAAATAAATAAAAAATATCTTTTTTTTTTTTTGTAACTTGGTGACCGTTTTTTTAATTGTTGCTTTTTATTTGCAACATCAATTTTCAGCCACCATTATAGTTTTTATTTAAACGAAATACACGTAACTAATTAAATGAAATACACACAATTTATATAAATTAATATTTTTATAAGAGAAAAGTTCAGACTTTTTAATTTTTTTTTTCGATACATTGTGTTCTATTGTCACCAATTTTCTTCTGTGCACATTATCTAGGGACATATTGTATAGTTGAATTAGTTGACAAACAAGCTCGATTTAAATCTAAATAATACACAAACTCTTCAACGAAAAGCATAGTAATATCCCCTGAGTCCTAGGCGACACTTCCAATTCAAGTGTTACTCCAAAAACAAAAATACAAAACACGAACCTATCAAATGCAATATCATCACTCATCCAAGAATTGACACCAGCATTTCCTTTGTAACTTCCAGAATATTCGGAAAGTTGTACAGTCTAGGAATGAAAAGATAACCTAAGGTCTATTTTTGCTTGCACAGTGCAAGAAACTATCTATTTTTAACCCCCGACGCAAAAAGAGGGGTGTTATAAGTTTGACCGCTATGTGTGTCTGTCTGTGTGTGTGTCTGTCTGTGGCACCATAGCTCTTAAACGGGTGAACTGATTTAGGTGCGGTTTTTTTTTATTTAAAAGCTGGATTTCTAGCGGTGGTTCTTAAATATGTTTTATCAAAATCGGTTCTGCCGTTTCAGGGTCATCAGCTGTTTTGTTATTTGAGTTGGGGGTTTTTTTAATTTTTAATTTATATGTTATACCGACTACCTATTGCCAACATTATAGGGATGAAAATGCTAGTATTTTTTGATAGGATATTAATTTTTGCGACTACGTTTTACCAACATCAGTAATAGTTAAAGTGTATTTTTATGAAATCTTGGTAAAGTAAAAAACCGGTCAAGTAAGAGTCAGTTACTCGCGCACCCATGATATTTTTTTAGTAGTGTTTCGTCTCTAAATATAATTTAAAAGAAATTAAATTATTAATGGTGACATGATGATAGACAGAAGAAGGGCGGGCGCTTTGGGGGCAGTCTTATGTAAATATGACGTTCAAAAAGAACTAAGTAATACTAGTCTACTTTGAATAAACGAGTTTTGAGTTTGAGTTTGACACTACTAATGCCAATTTGTTTAATCATCGTTTGCTTGATGTTATTTATGGTTTTTACAGCAAAACTTCAGGTAAAATACAGAAACCAAATCAAAGACATTGCACTACTACGTCATATGGATGCAAAAGTTTGGCAATTTCAATCTTTGCTACCAAACAACTAAACATAATTTTCCATACATTGGTCTGATCCGTTCAACAAAGGTTAAGGTGGATCCAGACATTGCGAGGCATGCGCTGCGAACGGCGCACAACGCATGCGTATCCCTACCGACACACGCTGGCTCGCCTCGCACATGCTCAGCCTGTGCGCAGCACATGCCTCGCCACGAACATGAAGACAGACAAACGAAGCATTTGCTTCGCACGCGATGGCTCGACCCGAGCATACGTTGGTATATTTTTTCGACACGCACGCCTCACTCCGAGGCATTCGTTGTGCGCCGCTCATGACGCATGCCTCGCAAAGTCTGGATCCACCTTAACATGTGCTCGCGAAACCAATTTTAAAACTGACGAACTTTTTCATTCCCCTACTGTACATACAGAAAATACAAAACAACGGGTGCCTCTACAAATGTAATACCGTCGGCTTGAAACAAAACAGCTTAAGATATATTTCAATGCGGATGGAACAAAGGACCACCACCGACCTATCATGATTAAACTGAGAGTACTCTTACAGGGCGGAGTTACAAGATCTAAATTAATGTGGTTTTTGAACTGGGTTAGGCTCAGTTTAGATTACAAAGGGATTTTGTCTTGGAATGGGATTTAGTCCTTGAAAGCTATTTGGTCCTTAAAAGGATTTGGTCTTGAAAAGGGATTTAAAATCAAAATCAAAAGTTTTTATTTCACATAAACCATTACAGGCGCTTATAAAAAGTCGAATTTAGGTGCACGGTTCCAATTAGTCGTTTCCTATGGAGAAGAGCCGGCAAGAAACTCCATGGTTACTCTTTTAAAATCCATATCTATAACAATTTGAGTGGGTACAGTTATGACTTAGAATAGTTATGAGCAAAGTAGACTTAACAGCAGGAACCACACACAAAAAAACAAAATGAAAAATATGGTCACAAATTAAATAAGTATCCAGGCATCTAGCAAGTCTACAAAGCTCTCACATTTACAAAAGGTAAAAGGACGCTAAACTATACATATAAAACAACTGACATGGTTAATTGTTAATTGTCATCAAAACACATTACAAAAAAAATCACTGTATAATAAGATAAAGAGATCTTGAGAGTAACGTTAGTAGTAATAAAAATTAAAGCTAATCGTAATGAGGTTAGTTAATAGATATACACATACGACGTTAATGAGGTTCCAGGGAAGCCACATGTGCAGAAAGAGTTATTGCCAAACATCTTTATCGTCAACATAGTCCTTAGTCTTGTAATATGAAATGAAGAATTTTTAAAAACTTTTAAAGAATGTTATCACCAAACGGGGTGGTGATCGCGGTGTGAGTCATCTCGTTCTAGTGACGTTGCTGCCCATCAGTGACTTGGATATTGAACTTGGCAAATTGGAAACATTTCCTGATTTCCATAAATTGACAAAACATCGTTGTGAGCACCCTCGAGTTTCTTGGTCGTCCCTAGGGAACTACTCGATAATAAAAGAACGCACCACCCTACTGGATAAAGAATATTTCTAAACAACAACATGGCGATGCTTGGCCTAGGGCAAGGGTGCTCAAACGGTCGATTGCGATCGACTGGTCGACTGAGAAAGCTTTCCGATCACGGGAACGTGTAATGTAGTCGATGATAATTATGCAACATCCAGACATTATTAAATTAAAGTAGTTACAGTAAAAGCATATTACCAAAATGTACGTATTTTTTTCTTTAGAATAAGGTAGGTAGGCAGTCGATCACTTACTGCCAAAATATGTTGTGTGGTAGATTGCCGTAACTATGACCCTGAGCACCCTTGCCCTAGGGCGTCGGTTGATCATCCCTTGAGGACTTCTTGATTCTCAAAGTATTGGCAAAATCACCAAAGAAATATATTGGAACAGAATTAAAAATTTGTCTATACTCCAGATATAATACTTCAGGGGCCTTTTCCAACATCCACGGTGAGAGAGAAATTGACTGTGAATTTGCTATCCATGATATACTCGGAAGCAATGAATCCGGGTAACCAACATCAACCTTAATATCTCGGAAACTAAGAATGATATGTATTCAAATAAAAAGTATTTTATAGACTAGTGTAGGATGATTTAGGATTTAATTAGCGTGTTTTAGCTGATCCTTTATCCGAAATAGCGAAAATGTTTTACCAGCTACTGCCACAGTCTCAACATCGACTCTCTCAATAACTAGATATTGTTTGTGTAATTATGGCATAATATTATTTTTTATTTTATCTATATTTATAGTATTTGCCCGCAGCTTCGCCCGCGTGGATGTCGTTTATCGCATAGATTGACAGGTCCTACGTATACTAGTACAAGTGCCAAAACACAACTTTACAGGAGAGCGGTTTAAAGGTTCTAAAGCTTTTAACTTTAACATGAAAAATAGAAATATTTGAAATTTTCAAATAGTTTGGTCCTATTCAAAATTTTAGAATTTCTATTGATTTATGTTAAAGTTAAAATATTTAGAACCCTTAAACCGCTCTCCTGTAAAGTTGTGTTTTTGCACTTGCACTTATATACGTAGGAGCCATCGAGATATTTCGCGGTTTCCGGATAAAAAGTAGCTTACGTGCTTCTTCGGATTCCAGACACCAAGTTTCATCAAAATCAGTTCAGCGGTTTAGGCGTAAAAGCTTAACAGACAGACAGAGTTACTTTCGCATTTATAATGTTAAGTAGAGATAATGTCATAGTGTTACGGTACAATGGGTTTGATGTGGCCTTTGAGGAAAATAAAACCCAAAATAAAAATAAATTAAATAAAAATACAATTTTAAAACCACTCAAATAAAATTGGTAAGTAGTTTCTATTTGAATGAGCTAGCATTGTTAGTGTCCGAGATATTAAGCTTTATATTGGTGACTCGGATTGATTGCTCCCGAGTGTATTATTATTTTTCTTAGGTATAATTAAAGAACGTGGAATGATAAATTATTCTCATTCCATATTCCCTTTTTCTCGGATTACCTTAAAACTTTTAAATAATTCAAAGACACTCGAAATTCAGGGAACCCATTTTAAAATCTAGATTATCTGTTTTAATCTAAGAAAGGTCATCTAGAAAATGTCTAGTAATTTTAAAAGGAACTTCGCCTCTACCCACCGATTTCATTTAGTGCCCTCAGAGAGCCCAGATGGCGGAGTCATTTGCAGAAATGAGTTCACTGAAATGATCTTAACGCTTAACCTTACGTTCATTGTCCTGAGGGTTCGCTTAGAAGGGCTTGTGGGCAAGTGGCTACCACGTTGTTCCAGCAAGATGTGAAGTTAAGTCGAGCTTGATGCGGTTAAGCCTTGGATATGTGACTATTCTTTGCATTATCTAGTCTCCAAGCTCTTGCATGCTACAGACGGCGTTGTCAAAGTATGTTTTTTTTTTATTCCTATCATTACTCTCAAGATATCTTTATGTTATTTTACAATGGCTACATTGGCTATGTGTATCCGTGTTTATAATAGTATACCTAGTGTTTTAAAACCCTTGAATGTTGGAGCTTTTAAGCGTAAATTAAACAAATGACTAAATGATCAAAATTTGTACTCTGTAAAAGACTTCATGGAGCAGAATATAAATTCACGCTATTTTACTACCTAATTTTAAGTTTGCATGCTATGTATTTCTAGCAAAACATGTAGCATACTACATACTATTGTAACACCTGATATACCATGTTTTAATGCAAATAAATATTATGCAGAATTTGTTGTGCACAGGAGTATACAAAACTTCACTGTTGATAAAAAATGTTAGTTGTATGGCACCTGTAATTTTTAACAAAATACCAAATAATATAAAAGAACAACCCTTAAGAACATTTAAAAAACACTTAACAGCATTATTATTAGAAAAATCTTATTATTCTGTGAAAGAGTTCTTAGTCGATAAGTTATTGTAAATTTTTGTTTTGTGTAATTTGCATGCTATTTAAGGCAGAATGTACAAGGATTCGCCAACAAAATGTAACACCTGATTTTTATACCTACATTAATTGCAAATAAATTTATCTATTCTATGATATATCTATGATTATGATTGATTTTTTCTCGAAGTTTTTATGACATTTAATTATATCAATAAAATTGTTTTAGATAAAATTTAGCTTCCTTTTATCCCTACAAATATTATAAATGCGAAAGTAACCCTGTTTGTCTGTTACGCTCTCACGCTTAAACCGTTGAACCGATTTTGATGAAACTTGGTACAGAGATAGTCTGGAAGATAAAATATCTGTATTTTTCATTAATTGGTTAAGAAAATAACAGAAACTTACAATTTCTAACATACTAGTTCTTCGACCTAGTCACAAAACCAATTAGATCATACTGTAAAAACACTTTGCAAAAAGAGCCAAAATGAAAAATAATACACGAAATCCGTGCAAAACGATTAAATTAATGAACGAAAAAGATTCGGAGAATATCAGTTTTGATTGAGATGATCAAGATCCTACTGAGGCTGCTAAAGATCCCACAACTACTAACATTAAAACCTAAAGGCATTTGGCAATAAGCCTAGAAAAGAGCAAGGATAAACAAGATAAACCTCTATTCAACTCTAAAAGAACAACTGAAGGTCCATTGTTGTTCACACACAATGAAATAGAATTTGAACTAAATAACGTAAACGTAGGTTACTTTTCACAAAGAGAAACAGGAACTCGAAAAGGATTCCTTCGTACTTAAAGGTTAAAGGAAATATAAGGAACTGGGAAGTAACATAAATTCAGGAATATATTTCTTTTTCGGAGGTCAAGGTCTTTTCTGATTTATGGGTACTCTAACGGTATAAAGAAGATGTATGTAGAAGAAATATATACAGGGTATCCCTGGAAGTATGGGTCTTTTCAAAACTTGTAGTAGTAAAAACTTGAGTAAAATTTTTGCCAGACCAAAAAAGCCTTTGCAGTAAATATTTTTTCTCATTGAACACATGTTTTCTAACTGCGTAAAAGTATTACCTACCACAAGAAATGCCTACTGTTCGCCAAAGTTCTGGAAAAAAATTATAGCTCTGACAATTTTTTTATGATTTTTTTCTATGCGAAACGATGGAAAAAAAAACAATAATTGGTCATAACTTTTGAACCGTAAAAAATTGCACCGACATTCGCAGGGTTAAAAGTTTGGAAATGACATTGCCCACGCTTCCATTCGATTTGATCCATACTTCCAGGGACACCCTGTATAGATTAAATTTAAAAGAAAATGTGGTCACTTCGTAGCGTTTTGCTTAAATCATCTATCTACTCGTATCTATCATCTGTTATGTTTATTAACCGACGTCAAAAAACGAAGGAGGTTATCAATTCATCGGAATCTTTTTTTATGTATGTTCCCCGATTACTCAAAGACGCCCGGACCGATTTGGAACATTCTTCTTTTGTTTGAAAGGGTATACATTCCAAGTAGTCCCATGGTCATCAGGTCAGAATCTTATGATGTGATCCTGGAGAAATCGAGGGAACTCTTCAAATTTTATAGGCACACTTGAAGCGATTTTTTGTTTGAAAGAGTATTCTGTCGAGGTGGTCTCATTTAAATTTCTTGAAGATCTGATGACGACTCTCGGAGATTGACAATGGAACTCTTCAATGGATAACAGCAAATTACCCGCAATTGCTGTAATTGTATGTTTATGCCACTTAAAATAGAAAAATAAAATTACTTTAAAAATAAAAGAGAAACCGACTTCAAAATAACGAAATAATTGTAAATAATTACCATATTATAAAATTAACAGTTTCAGAAGTCGGTGCCAATCCACACTGAACCAAATTGAAGGCACTGACTTCGGAAAATGTTAGTTTTATAATATGGTAATTAATTATTCACGCTTTTTTAGTTATTTTGAAGTCGGTTTATTTTTTATTTTTAAAGTAAATTTTCAAGAATGCATTGTGCGACAGTTTGGTCGTAGAATTAAATGCTTTTGCTTTCTTTATTGCATCTGTTTGGTCAGAAACAGGAATAGAAAATTCTAAAAATTAAAAATTATTGTGTCTTTTAGAAACAATGGAGTCATCCATGTAAATTTGTTTGGACTCCGGCTAATAGATAGATTTTAATAGGTCTTTATGCATGGAGGTAGATGTTCTGCCTAGCCTTATCCTATCTATGTTGACGTCTAACCAAATGCGGCTGAATACCAGTATTATACACGTAGTGACTTCCATTTGACCTTCATAAGCAAGTTGCTGGGCAATGCCGATATTCTAAGGTTAGATCGGTTGTTAGTCTTTTAGGCTTCTAACTACCCGTAGCGACTATCGTAGGTATTATATAGATAGATAAAGGGGGTGCTTGAAAGGAGCCTCCACTAGTAACAATACTTCAGTACGTCCGGCGCACCCTGAGCAGTCAACCTCGCTACCGTCCTTGCTGACTGGCAAATTTTTTCACCACGGCATGATCTATTCTTGTATAGCTCGTGCCGACATGATAGAAGAAGAAAATAGATAAATAGTTCAAATAGTTTAAGTTTAAACCCTTATAATATCATCGTCATCATCATATCAGCGGAAAGACGCCAGTGCTGAACTACGGCCTCCCCGAAAGACTTCTACAACGGCCGATTACATGCCGCCAGCATCTAAGGACTCCCAGCAACCTTCACTAAGTCGTCTGTCCATCTAATTGAAGGCCATCCCACGCTACGTTTTCCGTAGCGTAGTCTTCACTCGAGGTCCTTTCTGCCCCAACGGCTATCAGTTCTATAAGCTCTGCTCGCTGCCACTTCAGCTTACTAATCCTTTCAGGTATGTCGAAAACTTTAATTCTTCTACCGGAGCTCTTCATTTCCGATTCCTTGTTTTTCATTATTTGAATTGGTCGCGTTTGACCCTAGTCGCACCTGATAAGCGCAGACAGGGTCTAAGATGGAGCACTCGAATCCAAGTAACAGAGATATACAGGGATTCCACTATACCCCTCTGGCTCTCACATACACACGCAGTAAACTGTTTGGCGCCGGACGTTAATATGAGGGTGGTAGCTAGCTAGGCGGACCGTATAGATCCTACCATCAAGTGTGGTGGGTTTTATTGAATCTTACAACATGCGTCTACTCACAGCGTGCGGTGAGGAAGTTTTATATTCTAGCCCGTCACGGGATAAAATCCTTAAACCTTAACCTTCTTTTTTTGTCATCCTACACTGTCTCACTGCTGGACAAAGGCATCACTCAAGTTCTTCCAGCTGGTACTCTTTTCCTCCGCCACCTCAAACCAGCCTTCGCGGTTCGTGTCTAGGTTATCTCGCCACCTCTTTCTGAGCCGACCTCGGTGGCTCCGTCCATCTTCAGGCACCCATTGTGTGGAGACTCTTGCCCAGCGGTCATTATGCATGCGGCTGACGTGACCCGCCCAATCCCATTTGAGCCTGGCAGCTTTTTTGTCTACGTCTATTAGCCCCCTTTTGGAGCGCAGCGTGTTTTTCCGTATTCTGTCAGTAAATCTATCAAAATTCAACTACCTATAAATAACCTATTGACCGTGTTCAACAAAATCCTCTATTTAACTATCAACAAAACTGCTACCTTAAAATCACTTGTGTTTGATCCTTAATTTAACTTTAAAATTAGCAAAGTCGTTTCTATTCAAAGTAGAACATAGAAACAAATTCAATTACGTCTAGTCCCAAGTCCATTGATCAAAATCTGGATAGAACTAAGTTCTATTAACGTTGTACTAAGTTCAACCTTTAATGTTCTAAGTTCTTCCTTTGTTCATAAATAATAGATTAGCATTCTACTCGTTTCCCGTTGAGAAATAGTTCCAGTGCTGGAATTCAGGCTAAAAAAGTAATTTAAGGTACCCTTTGGCTCGGAATTAGATTATATCTTGGGAAGCAAAAATGGCAGCGCCTGCTTCAAAAATTTATTTTGCAAAATGGTGGATGCAAACTGGTTTAATGTAGGTAGCAAAGTTTTCTAATAGTGTTTTCTAGCGAATAACGTTTGGGAACTTTATTTTAGGCGGTGTGCATATTAAGCCATAAAAAACAGAGTATTAATGTTTGCGTCTTGTGGCTAGCACCAAATATCTTTGGTTTTTTTTTATGGGTGCCGTCGTGTATTAGCGTTTTGTTATAATAAGTGGATAATATTATAATCTATCTCTTTGGCTACATATTTGGTGTGCAGCGGCTAGCAGGAGCGGAGCGAAATACGCAGCGGTTAGCGGGAGCGAAGCAAAATACGCAGTGGTTAGCGAAAGTGAAACGAAATACCTGTCGCATTTTCCGCTCCCCACTCAAAACATTTCATTCAAAACGTAGTATACTACTACATCGATCAAGACGCTCTCCAATGTAAATAATGTTCTCTTCTTCTTCCTGCCCTTATCCCATGTTACTTGGGGTCGGCGCAACACGTTTTCTTCTTCCATTCCGTCCTGTCACCCGTCATGATATCACTGACTCCCTTCTCTTTCATATCATTCTTCACACAATCTATCCATCTTTTCTTTGGCCTCCCTCTTCCTCTCCATCCATCCACATTTATATTCATAACTCTTTTGGTCACATGCGTTTCATCCCTCCTCTTCACATGCCCATACCAAGACAAACGGTTCCCTTTCAACTTTTCTGTCACTGGCGCTACTATCAAACTTCCTCTAAAGGGTTATACTCATTCCTGACCTTATCCATTCTGGTCACTCCACACATCACATCCATCTCAACATTCTCATCTCCGCTACATGCAATCTTTTTTCATCCGTCTTCTTCACGGCCCAACATTCCGATCCATACAGTACGACAGGTCTTATCACGGACTTGTAGATTTTCCCCTTTAACTTCAGAGGCATCCGTGGGTCGCAAGTTATTCCATCCTATGTAAATAATGTTGCTAGAAAATTTAATTATACAATACGTAACATAAAATAAACGCAAACGCTGAAAGTAGTTTGTTAAGAATCGGCTACCTACACATATTAAAAATGCCTGAAATCGATTCAAGATTTCAGGCATTTTTAATATGTGTAATTATTTTAAAGTATTATTTTTACCAGTCCGTATTTTAATTGAGATAAAGAAAATTGACAGACTGAATTTTAAATGCAGCAACAATGAAAAGTAATACCTACTATTTCCTTAAGCAAACAATATGTAAGTACATAAAAGTAATTTTTCAATGTATGCATTGTGATTTTAACTGAATCTTCTAATTGGGCTATTTGAGTGTTTGCGTTAGTCCTGTAACAACGAATTCGTGTAATTCCTTCAAACCACGTGATCTACTGATGACACAGATTAACCCTAAATGAGAATTTTTGAAAACAAAATAAAAAAAAAAATCAAAAAAACAATCTTGGTTTTCTATTTCTGAGTCATTTTAGAGCCTCGAGTTATCTGACTGCAAAGAGCGATATCGCGTTAGTCATGCCTACCAGCTGTGTCGCCGTGCTTTCATTAATTTATGCGTGGCATCGAAATGTTCACACAATTAAAACATTTTTATATCAAAAAAAAAAAAAAAACTTATTTTTTTACTGAATCCTTATTAGGTGGTTTAGATACAACAAAGCCGCATGAAAAAACAATAGTTTTTTTTTTTTTTAATAATGCTAAATCCCGTGCAGGGCCTGTCTAAGGTGCGTTTCACGAAAGAAGTCCCTTCTACGTTAAGTTGGCACCATTGACTCTTCATTGTTTCGGACACTTTTACAATGAAAAATCAGTGGTGCCAACATGGCGCCGAAGGGACTTCTTTAGTGAAACGCACTCTACATCAGTAGTAGATCATGTGGTTTTAAGGAATTACACGAATTCGTTAACACCCTGTCTTTACCAAGAATCTTGATCATAGCACACATATACCTTCCTTTACAAAGCGAAGATGTTCAATTGGGTGTCAGTAATCCTGAACGCTTGGCTCGTTACGTCTCAACTCGCCATACCACAGAGTAACCAAATCCATACTAAGGTTATAGACTGACATGGTTCTAAACGATCGTGGCGAAATAGAGATCATGTATTGGGTTTGATAGGTTTTTGACATCTTCCTTCTTCTTAGCGTGTCGATGACAATCTACACCGTGTCAGCCCAGAACTCAGCAATGAGTTCGATCACTTCAATGCCGTTCTCGGTGGAGCACTTGTGGATAGTATGCTTACGCCGGGAGCAACAAACACTGCGTTACCGTGCTTCGGGTGACAGATCTCGGCGATAAGCGTTAGTCCAGGTATGTGTGGCCGGCTTTGGGTTTCGCTTCGGTGGGTCTCTTGAACGCAAAGAATGTCGCAGTGAGTTGCTTTCTTCTGAGAACCCTTCGATGTTAATCGAGACTACGCACAGAGCCGGCTTTAATAAGGGTGGACTTTGGATTGTCATCGTCGTGAAAGGATTAGCCAATCAGCGTGAGTAGCTCGCTGATTGGCCAGGGTGCGCCAGACGTATAGTGGCACAAAAAGATACGTCGCTCGGGGAGGCTCCTTTCATGCACCCCCAATAAACACCCCCAAAAAAACATCTTTCTTCATAAGTATTTTCACCATCCACGTTGCTTTAGAGCCATGTATCTATACGAGCCTTTGGTATGGAAGGCCATTTTTATTTTATTAAAAACTAGCTGATACCCGTGGCTTTCTTCGATAAAAAGTATTCCATGTCCTTCTGCAAGGTCTAATCTATTTCTGTATAAAATTTCATCAAAATTGGTTTAGCGGTTTAGGCGTGAAAGCGTTACAGACAGACAGACAGAGTTACTTTCGCATTTATAATATTATTATTAGTAGGGCAGTATAGGGATTTATAACCTGACCCGCTCTTTAACGGAAATTTTGCATTTAAACTAAATCTGTTCAGTAGTATTGGCGTGAAGTTCAAACATACAAACAGACAAAAAGACGGATGTTCCTAGATAGCAAAATATCAATGTCTGCCTCGTCGGTCTAGTGGTTGCAAGCGCGACTACTGAGCGTGAGGTCTTGGGTTTAATCCCCAGGTCGGCTACAGTGATGTCAGTGTCAGTAGATGGAGCCCGCTAGGGCCAGTGCCTCCCAGGGTTGCGGAATTTGTTCGAAAGAGTTACCGCGACCCTGGAACGCAAAGGACGTTAGGAGGAACACGGATGGGTTTTAGTCAGTAATAGTCTGACACTCCCTTCCGCTCCCCAAAAAAGGTCGCGCAAAGTGTTATTGGGTTTTTCCGTGTGGAGTTCCGTTAGCAGTCCGGAGTCTGGATTTGTGCTCGGTTGATGGCAATAGGCTCGGCACCTATTACATGGGACTTAAAAACATAACGGCAAAATGTGGGTTACACGTCTGCCCAACCCTTCGGGGGTTACTGGGGTGATGGTATATTACATGTAGCAATTTTTTTGGAATAATATTCTACGTAGAGTTTTTGCTTGGTTACGATTTTATTATAAGTATAAAAGAAAACTCGTATAAAGCCAAAATAAAACATTACATATTCACAGCGTCATCATAATAGTTAAAAAAACAAATTAAAACTGTTTTAAAATAAATGTCAAAGGACCACATTACATGAGCGTTTTAAATTGGAATTCGTCTGCCTTTTTCATGTCCCAAACTGAATGTCATGCAACAACAATAAATATTGCATGAATGCCAACAGCATGCAATTTTTTTGGGGAGCATGTCCCTTGACAACTGAGGAGTATAACAGTTCCGTCAGTAACACAAATAATATTAAAAACCGGCCAAGTGCGAGTCGGACTCACGCACGAAGGGTTCCGTACCATCTATACATATAAAAGGAGAAGCTGACTGACTGACTGATCTATCAACGCACAGCCTAAACCGCTGGGGTTAGAAAGTTGAAATTTTGACAGTAGGTTCCTTTTGTAACGTAGGCATCCACTAAGAAGGGATTTTTCGAAATTCAACCCCTAAAGGAGTTAAATAGGGGATGAAAGTTTGTATGGAAAATCGTCACTTAACGGTTTCAAAATTTCACGCAAGCGAAGCTGCGGGCGAAAGCTAGTTATCTATAGAAACGGCAAAAAAAAACACGTTTGTTGTATGGGAGCCCCCCTTAAATATTTGTTTTATTTTAATTTAATTATTTATTTTTAAAGTGAATATATAACTAAACATTCTGTGAATATTTTAGCGTCTACCTGCTACCGTTATCAATATCGAGCAAAAACGAGCAAAAAAATAACGTTTGTTGTGTGGGAGCCCCCTTAGGTATTTATTTTATTCTGTTTTTTATTATTTGTTGGTATAGCGGCAACAGAAATACGTCAGCTGTGAAAATTTCAACTGTCTAACTATCACGGTTCATGAGATACAGCCTGGTGACAGACGGACAGACAGACGGACAGACGGACAGCGGAGCCTTAGTAATAGGGTCGAGGTTTACCCTTTGGGTACGGAATCCTAAAAAAACAGTACCTAAAATTTCTTTGCTCGCATGAAATAACGTTGTTGCCAAATTCAACATGGTAATTTTCAACATACCGCAAAAAACAAAATTAAAATGCTAGAACGTTTCACTTCAAAGTCTAAATTGTATTTTCAGGCAGCCCTCGTAATTGTACGGCAAATAAAAACTATGAAGAAATAATGAAAGTTGTAAAACTGGCTACAGCAGACAAACTTAATGAGTTATTTCGGGCTGCACGAAATGGGGAGAGAATTTATAAATATAAATTCTATTATCGGTGTTATTGATCTGTCTGATGCTTTTATAATTTTAAATTGTATCGTAGAGGAAAGTAAAAGACAATTAACATGGACATTTACAATTTTGGAGAATAAAAACGTTCAACGAATTTTGGAAATTTTGATCTCAAAAAAAGAACAGAATAGACCATCTTCCGTGTGGTTGACAGTGTCGTTACAGGTGGTTATGAGTAAATAGGTAATATTTTTCTTTATACTCATAAGTACATCTCAAACATTTGTAATATTTTCCAAAAAAAATAAACATTTAGGGCCAAAACTCGATAGTCAGGTAACTTTTATTTCAGGAACAAGTTTGACCTTTTGACAACTTTTGTGTAGAAAATAAATCAAAACGTAAAATTGATTCCTTAAGATAGAAAAATCGACCATTCAATCGATGTAACCCTACCTCCTGTTCCTAATCAACAATATGCTGCATATCAATTTAATTTAATAATATTTTTTCTGATTTTAATTTATGTCTACTTATGTGAATTTAATTTAATTTATTTCCAATTCTATTTATTCAATTTACAAATTAAATACTAACATAGTTTTTAAGATGAATTGTTACTAACAAATTATGGACATTAATTTGGTCTGAAATAAACGAATTTATTTATATCACTAATACGATTTCCAAGCGTGGAGATAATGCCAATGTTTCCTACGATCGTCCATTGCGTCTATGAAGCTCCATCTTCAACTGTGGATTCGCAGCAATATTATTTATTTATTCAGCAATATTAACGTAGTGTCGATCTTATAACTTCATAGGAACTGCAACATTACTAAGAGAAGCCCTGTCTACCCTAAAAAAGATAATAATCTTAACCATACCTATAGCTATAACTCCAGTGTAACTAGAACTCAGTGCTTGGTTATTGATGGTCTTAAGTAATTAAGTCTGGGCATCCCAGGAGAAACACTAGACAGTCTTAGAGTCGAGCCTAATAAAATTAATTAGGAAATATATATGAGACTGAAACATAAGGTTAACGTAACTCAAGACGACTTTTAGTGTGCAATAAAGTTGCAAAAACGATCTTTTTTTCAAGGGTCTTCTAGTATAATTAGACCACGTCTTCTTTTGTTGTAGCTAACCGATATGGATGCTAAGGATTTGATACAAAATTCTGGTATTATCTAAGTTTACAATAGATCACATAGCAGCCAAATTATTTATTTAATTAATTAAAGACTTTGGAAGACTCACAGCTAAATACAATTGTGGTAAATAACAGTATGATAATCTGACAGCCAATTACAAGTCTTCACGTCTAGAGATTGTTTAGTATAAATGTACTGTGGAACACAAAATACACACTGCCAAATTATGCCAAAAAAAAATTAAAAGAAGAAATTAAAAAACTAAAAACATGCAGGCTGATCATCACCTAAGATTTATGTAAAAGTTAATATAGTTGCGGCAGATTAACTCTCATGAGAGCCAAGGTGTTAAAAATCATACTTATGTTAAATCAGATGAATCAGGGATAATAGAACTGATTGCACTTATTAACGAGCAAAGAGACAAGACAAGACAAATCTGCCAATACAAGGACTAAGGACAAGATTAATAATATTCTCTAACAAGAACAAAAAAACACTGATCCTGGTTTTATTTCCAAAGATCTCTGAAGAAGAAGAAAAATAGCCTTATTTTGAGAAACCCTTGTTTACGCGAATTTGTGAGAAACAGGTGTGGGCAAAAACACTATAGGTAACATGGCTCTATTTTTCCTTAAAATCTGAACTAAAACCTCCCTCCCCGATGGGCTCGAAAACGTAAAGACAATTAAGGAAAATCTAATTAACTCCACCTGCAATCCTTTTAAGAGCTCCCAAAACAATTTTAGAGCAGAAATTTTATAATTATTTACTTAATCTTTGAAAGTTCGTACAGAAAATTAACAAAATAAATATAGCTTAAGTTATTTTACTAAAAGTATCGATATTTCTGTTTCTGACATTTAATATCCAAGTTGTTTGTTAATCTAAGGCTAAGACAGGTTAATAGGAATTGGTAATATAAATGCCAGGAAGGTATCTTTGTTAGAAAATTTAGGGTTTCCAAATTTAGGTTGAGAATGGAAGGATATAAAGCGACTGTGTTCATTATTCTTCGGAAATGTAAAGGTTAATTGGATAGAAGCATTTGTTACGGTTTTTTGTACTGTTTTATTCATTCCAGGGTTTGTAAAGACGTTAATTAAAAAAAATTTATTGTTCGTCTGTTTTGTCATCTACAAATTCTCGTTGACTTCATTTGCGGATTGTTCCTTGCCATGACTTTCAGTTATTTCGTTTTTATCACAGAGAGTCAGATGCAACAATTCGCTTTGCACTTCAAGAGATCACCTCATTCCTCTATTCTATTGCTTATTGTATTATTATAATAGATACGTAAGAAAAGAAGCCATGTTTTTCCTAAAATAAACCATCTCCTCCGTTACCGTGGGTATCTTAAAAGGCGAAATAAGGATTATGTTAGGATGATTAACAGCAACATCTTTTGTCCTCATAATCACATCTGCGACAGCCAATCTAATTGCCGAACATCATGATTAGAGCAATATTTCTCTTGACCACTAAAAAGAGACCTTAAACCTTTTTTAACACTAACATTCTCTTTTCCAGGCCCATCATCACCTGTTCCTTTAACATCATCGTCTGTGAAGCCGGACCAGAACGAGCTCACAGTCACCTTCCCACCCCTCGAAGACCTGTACAGCAATACTCCTGAGAAGCACTTTGGAACTGAGAACAATACTGTGGTAACCTCGCAGACTGGGTCTACCGCACTCCTGCCCTGCGTTATCAGGAATATTGGGGATGGAATTGTAAGTGTTTAGTTACTAAATTTAATCTAATAGTTGCAGGGAGTAATTGGACGCAAACGGCTCAAAACCGTTCTATGTGTACATTTTTGGGGGAACCTTAGGCTTAGAACGCACTAGCGGCCAGCCGCAATGCGGCGTGCCGCGCCACAGCCCCAAAACAACCAGAGCGGTTGACGGCTGGCAGCAAATCAGTGCGTCGATATCATTCGGTTTCATACGATGTGCGGTGTGCCGCATGCCGCGCTAGTGCGTTTATGGTATTATATCCAGCAGAGGACGTCAAAAAGGCTGAGATGATGAAGATTATTGTAGCATAGTGATAATAGGCATGTTGACAGCATCAATAAATTGCAAATCTAATTAGTCCGCCAGTTAGAGTTTTGAAAAATAGTGGACACGTATTTTTTCTTTTGTTAAATCTATGAATATTTGGAAAGATAAAACGCATCAAAACTCGAGAGTGGGGGCTTGTGACGTCACAAGCAAGTAAAAATTGTACTTGCTTGTGACGTTTTTCCAATATTAAAAGTGTCGTATCTTCGTCAATTTTGGTTTTCGTAACAAAAGAAAAAATACCGGTCAAATATTTTTTGATAATCTACCTGACGGACTAATTAGATTTTTTCAGTCAAATACCCTATTAAATAAATTGTGATAATAATCATTTGACAACATGGATATGGCTTCAATTATTCTCACTGTTAGATGATAACAAAATGATAGTAGGAGTCTCGCAACCAGAAGAAAATCAAAATCCGTTTAAATTAAAATAATTCTAATAGTGTATTGTTATCTTTGGACTAGTAGTTAAGTAACTGATCACTAGTAGTTAAGACACTGATCATAATACGAGTATTATCACAAACCATATACAGAGTGTTAACGAATTCGTGTAATTCCTTAAAACCACAATGATCTACTACTGGTGTAGACAGGCCCCGCATGGGATTTAGCTTGATAAAAAATTTTTTTTTTTTTCTTTCGGCTTTGTTACCGATCGTATCTAAACCACTTAATTAAGGATTAAGTAAAAAAAAAAGTTTTTTTTTTGAAAAAAAATAATTTTATTTCTGTGAAAAATTAATGTAAGTACGGCTGGCAGGAACGACTAACGCGATATCGCTCTTTGCAGTCAGATAACTCAAGGCTCTAAAAATACTCAGAAATTGAAAATAAAAAAAAAAGAATATTTTTTTGCTTGTTTCCGAAAATTTCCATTTACGGTTTATCTGTGTCACCAGTAGATAACGCGGTTTGAAAGAATTACACGATTTCATTGACACCCTGTATATAATTACCAAATACAGTTACCAAAAATCTAGTACACATAGAATTTGCCGTTGACGACGACAGCGATTAAGGAGCAAATCAAATTGAAGGAGTTCAAACCTATCATTTAAAACTAACAAGGAAGAATTCCAATTTAAACCTAAAACTGCGAAATTACTCGTGAAAAACTTAATCACACTTATCTAGACCAGTGCCGGGCTTATTACCAGCTAAACTAATGAGTAGACTATATTTAACCTCTCCCGCACCCGGCTTAGTTTAAACCTCATAAATTTTCTGCCTTTTACAAAATAAATTAGGTTTAGTAAAACTGTATTTTGGTCCGTAATTTGGGCGTGTGCTTCATGACAGCGGATAGCGGGGCGGGGAGGGACGGTCGTGACGCGGTGAAAGGAGATTGCTCATCTTCATATCAGAATTGATCCAAATGCTGCTCAGGAATGGGCGTAGGTACCTGAACTGGGTTCTTGGCACTAATCTGTCTTTATACGTAATATTTTTAGAATCTGTCCTCGTCGGGTTCCTAATTTTTTTACCCATTTAGGTATTTTGATGATATTATTTTTACATGGTTTTTTTTATGTACTTTTAAGGTTTTTACACCTTTTATGACCACAACTAACGACATCTTGTATAAATGGACAGTTTTAGTAAAATAATATCATCAAAATAAGTTGTACGAAAATAATATCATCAAAATAAATAGGTAAAAAAATTAGGAACCCCAGGATAGATTCTAAAATTTTTTTGTATAAAGACAAAGATTAGTGCCAGGAACCCAGCGCAGGTACTACCATTCCTGGGCAGCATTTGGACCAAAGTTGGGCAATCTCCTTTAAACTGTTTTGTATGGTTCCGGGACCAGATTAGCTAGATTTTGTTTCTGTTTGAAGAATGTTCTGCGTAACCTTTTTCGAACTGGGGATGCACGATACTTGCGCTTGTATCGATACTGCGGATCGATCCGGATCGCAACCATACGATACGATTCTAGGATCTAATCGGATGGTTTCGATCCGATACTTGTAATATCGAATCGTATTGTACCTACTTAATACTTCTACGGGCAGGGCCGTTTTACTCAACGGTGACTAGGGGGGGAGGGGGGGATGTTTAAATAACAATAATATATTAAATTGACTAATCAGATCATACAATCCACACAATATGATACGATCCACTTCCGATACAGATACATTTGTATCGATCCAAGAATGTATCGTATTCGTTTATATCGATCCAAAATATAGAAGTATCGTATCATGTTGTATCGATACTGTGAAGTGTTGGATCGGATCGTGTATCACTATTTCGAACTATGTTGGGGTCAGCTTCCAGTCTAACTAGATGAGGCTGAATACCTGTATGTTATGTAGAGATAAAATCAGACCTCAGTTACTGGGCAATGCCGATATATTTAGGTTAGGCCGATTGTAAGACTTTCTTGCTTCTGACAACCCTTATCGACTGTTGTAGGTATTCGTATGACACCTGAGACCGACGGGTTAACGTGCTCTCCGAGGCACGAAAGAATATGAATAAAAAAAAACTTTATTTTTTATTCATATTTTATATATTTTGGAGGAGCTCGTGGCTAAATAATTACAGCCGCATAGACCGATCTTCCGGGTTAAGCCACGCTTGCCGAGGTTGGTCTGTGGATGGGTGACCATTTACCATAGCGAGTTTCCTCCGTGCCTCGGAAAGCACGTAAAGCCGTTGGGCCCGGCTGTCATTTGTAAATCTTTGACAGTCGTTACTGTTGGTCAGAAGCCAGAAAGTCTGACAACCAGTCTTACCAAGAGTATCGTATTACCCAGTTACTGGGTTGTGGAGGTCTGATAGGCAGTCGCTCCATGTAAAATACTGATATTCAGCTGCATCCGGTTCGACTGGAAGCCGACCCCAACATAGTTGGGAAAAGGCTAGGCAGATGATGATTTTATACATTTTGGTCGCGTAAATTCGGTATAGCGTGTTTGGACACTTAGGCTTACTGATTTTGACTTACAAAATAATGAACTCTTATAGTACTCATTCTTTGTCCCTTTCTAAGAAGTGACTATGATTTCGTAAAATGCGATGTATCTAACTTAAAATTACATGGTACGGCAGACGTAAAATGGCGGCCAGCCGACAAGTCAGTACCTACAACGTTTAATGCTGAAAAATGAACAGTTAATTAATCACATTACCGTTACTTATAACTACAGTTAATACCTATAATTACAGTTTATTAAAAGTAGTTAAAGGTTGTTTCTTGGAATATCGAAATATTATTAAGCGATTCTTAACTGGCCGACAACATCGATTAAAGTCCCTAATTATGTTTTGTAAGTTTTTGTTACGCCGACTAATCCGCTGGCCACTGTTTTATTAGTCAACTGTATTATTGGCCACTTTATAATTGTTAGATGGCTTATTTTGCCACCATGCAAGAAAGCATGCAAGTGTTTCTGGATTTGCTCCGCCAGAAGACTCGCTTTGTCGGTTGTCGGCCCTTTGCTTCGCTCGCACACGCGACCTGCGCTGCGCTTCGGCCTCGTGCACTCGTTCCACTCAAGACCTACTTCGCGAGCTTCTGGCTCCATGCTTTTAAATAACACTCTAGCGGTAGGACAGAGTCTGACCACGTGTAGTCGGGGTGCGCTGAGTCGGATTAATATTACATTCCGTTGTGTGAAAATAATGTTGTGCGAATACTTATTCGGTAACACAAACAATAGCCAAATAAGTATTCAACTAAAACAACATTTCTGAATAATTTTTTGGCCAAATAATTGAGTCTTTGGTCAACCGGACCCACTGGAAATGGACCCGCGGGATCACTCAAACCAATCACATTTTGAATAGGTCGACTGGACCCACTGCTCAATTTCATTATTAGTACAGTCACGGAGTAAAGCCGAAACTTTTAATTTTATTTTTATGAATACTAATATTACTCGTATTAATTTAGTTATTTACACTTACGCACCACTCTTATTCACTAACTCTTTCTTTTTTTTCTAATTCTTATGCCAAAAGGAGGCCATTCCAGCTGGCTCCCAATTTTCGAGATGTGTCCTTACCGATAACTGACCATCTTGAGCTCTTGGGCGTTACTCTGACGTCAGCTTGAGAATAAACGCTTAAACCTAATTGAATTGCGTTTTATTATATTTCGACTAATCAATTTTGCACTCGACTGTATCCACAGGTAGCTTTAAACAATCGATGTTTTTTAAGTTTGAATGTGGGTCCAGTTACCCAAACAAAATATAGAAAATAAATGATGTGGTCAAGTGGACCCGCGGGTCCAGTAGCGAGCGGGTCCAGCTGACCGAAGACTATGGTGGCTAATAAATCATTCGGCGAAATCAAATTAAGGTAAAAATTGCTTCGGCAAGGATTACGTCGGCGAATAGTTGTCGGCGTAATGAAATTCGATATAAAATACTTCGGCATAAACACTGGCACCCGTAGTTAAGCCGATCAACGTCCATCACCGAAATCTAGATTTCTGTAATGGGTGGGAATACTGGGTGTAAACGAATTCGTGTAATTCCTTCAAACCGCGTGATCTACTGGTGCTACTGATTGACCCTGCATAGGATTGTTTCAGAACCAACAAAAAAGAGTTTTCAAAAAATGATCCATGATATTCTGTATCTGAGTAATTTTAGCGTCCCAATTAACTGACTGCGTGGAATTATATCACGCCAGTCGTGTCCGTCTGTGCCTTTATTCATTTGTGCAAGGCATCGAAATTTTCTAGCATTTTTTTTTTTCACACAAACAAAGGAACCAGAAAAAAAAATACTGCATTGTTTTTTTTTCTGTTCATTTCTATGCCACGCATAAATTAATGAAAGCACGGTGACACGACTGGTGAGTATGATTAACGTGATATCGCTCTTTGCAGTCAGGTAACTCTGGACTCTAAAACGACTCAGAAATATAAAACCAAGTCTTTTTTTATATTTTTTTTTTTCTGATTTGTCCTATTGTGATTAATGTGTATCACCAGTAGATCACGCGGTTTGAAGGAATCACACAAATTCGTTTACAGCCTATACATAACCATCGAAAAAATAGTATGTCGGTAATCAAAACAGCGTCAAATGACACAAATGTAGGTATTGCTTGTATGAAATATCGTTCAAATACTTTTATACTAAGTTCTCGATACCCATATCGTCGCTGGGACCATCCCGCTGCTCGCTGTCATCGAGGCCACGGCCTTAGGGATTGAAGAAATATGTTCGGTGCCTCAGGTGCCGACATTCGGAAGAATTGAAATATTGTCAAAAGCCGGAATTGAACTGTCAAACCGTCCGGACGTTTTTCGAGAAGATTTGGAATTAAGTAAATCAGGTGCCTGTCATTTCGAGGGATGAGTTTTAGGAATATTAGTCTACTGACAGGACTAGGCTTTTGGCAAACTGCTAACAATGTAGGTATTTTTAATTTTGTAAAGTATACTTATAGAAAACAAGTCGAAAAAAAAAATTTAAACTATTTATCACAACTTACATATATTTTATCGATACAGGGTGGAAACGTTAAGTGTCAACAGACCATTTTTTTTATAATAATACTAGCGACCCGCCCCGACTTCGCACGTGTACGTTTTATAGCTTAAAACCTTCCTCTTGAATCACTCTATCTATTTAAAAAAACGCGTCAAAATCCGTTGTGTAGTTTTAAAGATTTAAGCATACATAGGGACAGACAGCGGGAAGCGACTTTGTTTTATACTATGTAGTGATTGCAACCAGTTTGTTTAACTAGTAAAAATACTAATAGTTCAATAACAATGTTCCTTATTATAATGGGAATAAATACCGTCTTGACGAACTTATAGCTGTGTAACAGAACACCTCTGCCTTAAAGGAATAGATAGGCATTAGGTGTATTTTTTTATTAATTGAATAAAAATTCCAAAAGAACAACTTTTTTTACTTTTATTTTGATAATAACTAATGCTTTCTCCTGGACAGATCCAATTGAAATTTGACAGCCACATCCGTTAAAGAGCGGGTTAGGTTATAGGGTAAAAATTATCACGCTATTGAGTGTGGGTGATGAACAGAAACCATATTGCAAATAAATGTGATTCGATTTAAATAACTTTATGTCATGCTAATTATTTCACTCTTTTTTTAGTTTTTTGTTTTTGAAGTCGATTTTTACTTTTATTTAAAGTTTTTTGGTAAATTCATTTTAGTGACAAAAATTACACGGTTTAAGACTAAAAATTTAAATGACACGGTTGCGTAATCTTTCCAGCAACTAGGTAGTTTTCTTTAAGAATAGGTATTAATGTGTAATTATCATTACGGCTCCTTAAAAATACATACAATCTTCTTTGTTCTTGCTAATGTTTCTGTGACGATAGTTAAAACAGAGGTTGAAAGTCCTCATCAAAACATTTGTTGAAAGGAACCACAAACCAAAACGTCATCTAAGTTTTATATTTTTTGTTGTTTTTGTTGATTTTTTATAAAAGCGCTGAAAAATTTTTAACAAAATTTATATGGGACCACCACTGAAGTATGGCCTACCAAAAAAAAAAGAATCATCAAAATCCATTCATAATTAGCGGAGATATCGCGTAACAAACACACGAAAAAAAAAAACATTCAGACAAATTGAGAACCTCCTTCTTTTTGAAGTCGGTTAAAAATAGAGTACCTACATAATACATTGTTTAGTGGTTGCGCGACACAGTGTTGTTTTCCGACTTCCACGCGGGCGAAGTCGCGGGCACAGCTAGTATGTAGTATAGCTTTGTTGGCATTTATAACTGGAGTTTTATTCTGTCAACAAAGCAAGTAATTTTGTACTACTTCATATTTCCCTTTTGATCGTAAATCAACCAAGAAACAAATTGCTTTCAAGAATATTGGTTATTACCGTTTGCCTGACCTTTTATTTTTAACCGATTTCGGAAAAAGAGGACATTATCAATTCGATGCGTACCTTTTTTAAGAAAGAGTAAAAACTGAGAAAATAATAGTCAACATTTTATTGTCTTGAAATTGATTTTATTTAAATCCAAATATTATAAATCGTCCAGAATATGTTTACACGTCATACCATTGTTTTAAAATTTAAACTGTATAAAAATAAATGAAACTTTAAATATTAAACGTTTTTCCTAATAAGAAGCCGAAAATGTTACGAGAAAAGTAAGAAAACTACGTCACTTCGACGCACGGAAGTTAAATAGCCACGAAACTAATCACACTTTTACTTTAGCAACAAGGGCGTCTTCCGCAAACTTTCTTAAACGACGGACTTGGCGCAGTGCTGCTCACCGTTAGCGATGTTTTTATTAAAGAGCCTACGTCGTTTCTACTTTGGTTATCTTTTTAGGGCTCTTACACACGCTCTGCAAACGCGATGTTATCGCAACCAATTTACCTATTCACACGTTCATAAAATTGTAGTATGCAGATGACGACTTTTTCGCGAGCCGTCGACGCGCTCGTAGCGCGGAGTTACATCGATACAGACGCGCTAGCACAACGCGTCTCTTTAGCTGCAAACACATACATACAGCGCGTTTTAATCCAAGGAGAGTTGCTCACGCGCGTCTGTAGCGCGATACACGCTCCTTCGCGCGCGTGCTACACGCGTTTTACTTTGCAAGGAGAGTTGCTCACGCGCGTCTGTAGCGCGTTTCTCGTGAGTTTGCAGCGATGCAATCGCAAGTAATCTGTCTATTTCAAGTTTAGCAGCACCGACAACGCGCGATAGCGAAACACGCGTCGAAGGCGCCTGAAAAAAACGTGATGTGTTTGAGCTCTTAGGGTTAAAATCGGCGGGATAAAGACAGCGGGTTAAAGCTGCGTTCACTTATATGCGTGATTTTTTTCGGCGCGAAAACGCACGCGCTTTGCTTTAGAGTCGCTACTTCCTCAGAAACTTTGGAATTTAATAGTTAGTCTCTTATGTTAACGTACATACGTTGTTTTATTTTAACGTTATTTTATCGATGTAAAGTACACACGGACGCTCAGCGTACGAATAGCTATTGCGTAGTACACGCGTCGCAATCGCGCAGCGCCGCCTCCACCCTTCCGGCTAGGATGGCAAATGCAATTTGAGATCTATTGATGTATCATAAGACTCAAATTATATACAACAAAGAATCATGGCGTGTCCCATACTTTGATTTGTACAGAAAAATAAAGATTTAGAGAAGTTATTATGTCGTTATAATTAATCTTTGGTGCATAAAGAGTAGCTTTAGGTATTTAAAATATTTTTATAACTCCGCAATAAAAATATAATATATTTTACGATTCCTAAGTTATCATTGGGCTAGTTTCTGAACGCGGCAACATTGACAGGTGATTAGTTCGACATGTTCAGAAATTAACTAAATTTCAAAAGATTTTGTTTGGAATATTATATTTTATTCCGGGGTTCTAAAATTATTTTAAATGCTGAAAGATAGGCAGGGTTCCCACTACGCCGGACCGGCAGATCTGCCGCGCCGGTAAATCTGCCGGAAGGGCTAGTGGCTGTACAATTTATATGAAGCTATTCACACTATCCCGGGTCCGGCATTTTTGCCGAGCCCGGCATTTTTACCGAGCGTTTTGTCACCGCGAAGTGCCGGTAAAACGACCGGACCCGGAGTTATGTGAACGAGTTTGTGCCGGTATCTGTCCCCCGCTCGCCCCGCTCGTGCTTCCCTCGCCTCGCCCGTGTTCCACTCACGTCATTCGGCTCGCATTTTCTGGTAAAAGTAGACGTTTAGCATGGATATTCAAGCAGAAACTTTAATTACGCTTGTCCAAGAGAGACCTATTCTGTGGGATAAGACCGTAGACGTCTATAAAGACAAAAACTTAAAGTTAGCAGCAGTTAGCACCTACGTCAAAAATATTATTACGCAATCTAGTGCATAAAATAATCTTACCTTAAACATATGGCTAATCTTTGTTCTGGGCAAATACATTCTCTGAAACTTGTATCTCATACTCTTATGTCTATTGAAAGTCGTCCCAGTAAATCGTCAAAAGTGGTTGCTGTCATTCGAAAATAATTGAAGAACTTTGATTCGTCACTTCTAAGTTCACCCATTAATGTTTCAAATGTTCCAAGTGAAAATCTTTCCCGTAAAATAGGGTGTACCCAATGTTTTCTTTTATTTTGCCTTCTATTAAGATACCACCACAACACAACAATTTCGTCGTCCATTGTGCGCGCAGGTCCAAATTCAACTGAGGTGAGTACTTGACTGTCTGAATTTCTTCCGGGATCCGATGTAATGTGAACACTCTGTCCGGTGTCCGGTTTCCGGCAGAACTGCCGGTCCGGCGTAGTGGGAACCCTGCCATATTCTTTAGGGAGCAAGGATCAATGGTAAAACTAATCCAACCACTAAAAATCTTTATTTTTTTGTACAAATTCTGCCATGATTCTTTCAAAGCGTGGCGCAGAGGCAGCGGGGTGCGTGTCATCTGAACGCGCTCTGACAGTTGTCAAAGTCTCTCAAGGATAACGAATACGTCATTTAAATCAAAAGAAAATAAGTGCGTTTAGTTTATTCCGACATGTTAGAAAGTGTTTTTAATGTAGTGTTATAATCTTTAAGCCTTAATTGGGCACAGGGAACTATTTTCGCACCAACGTTTTTGGAATACGTCGCGATGTTTCTTTCTTATATTTTATTTGTGAACCTGGCAAAATAACATTTTTTTAATGTTGTCTTGAATAAAAAATAAAAATGATACATAAAACAAACGATTTTTTCTTCTTTTTATTGTTCATAAAAAAATGCCAAATTGTTTGTTATTTACTTAAAACCGCCTGCCCGATTAAGGGTTTTAAGCAACTATACAAAGTTACTCGGAAAGGTGGTACTCATCCGAAAGGGTGTTAAAGTACCCATAATAAAGAATAACTTTTGTTCTACAACTTTCTCCAAAACGCAATAGCTTAAGAGAAATAGTTGTTCAAAGATTTCATAAAAAATACGCCAAAATCTAAGTATCAAATCAAATCAAATGGTTTATTTGTGAAACATAGGTATACAACAGGTCATACATAATACAAAAATAGGACGCTATGTTTTGTCTTAAGACATACAAATATCATACATGCAGAATAAATATGCTAAAGAAAAATTACATTAATAAAAGGAAACAATACAGAGATCATAATAAAAAAAAAAAAATAATTAAAGATTACAGATATCAAATTTTTTAAGTGCAACATTAATAATTATAATTCTTTGTCGTTTAAAAACTCGTCTATTGTGTAATAGCATTTGTCATGAAGAATTTTCTCCAGTGCTATTTTGAATTTTGACAATGGCATTATTTTTATGGAATTAGGAATTTTATTATATATTCTAGGAGCAATTCAAAAAAAGCTTTTGTACGTATCGGTAACTATGATCAGCTGTGTTTAGATTTTAGGTCATATTTCGGGTCACGGAATAGAAGCTCCATTTTCTGAATTCGTAGCTTAAGCAGGGATGAATAAATTTCGAAAAAACTAAAATAAATATATTTTACATCGAAATAAAAATTATCGTATTTTGACATTTTAACACATGCTTTTTAAAACAGTCATCAGTGATTAGTACCCCCTTTCCGACTAACCTTGTATATTTTCACGAAGAAGTATTATAAGATCTATAAATATAAGTTATTGGTAATACCTAATAGCAAAACACTGTTAGCCTTCTGATGGGAAAACAAATCATTTGCTCATTATAGATACTTGCCGTAACGAAACTGATAATTGAAATCAATTTTCCAACATGCATCGCTGAATGAATTACGCAATTGCCCTGATGAACTTAATGATAGTGGTGCAGTATGGATGAAAAACGTAATATAACCAGAAATAACGGCACTTGCTTCTTAATTTCGATCGAAAAATTACTTATATAATTATTAACCCCCGACGCAAAAAGAGTGGTGTTATAAGTTTGACCGCTATGTGTGTCTGTGTATCTGCCTGTCTGTGTGTCTGTCTGTGGCACTATAGCTCTTAAACGGGTGAATCGATTTAGGTGCGGTTTTTTTATTTAAAAGTTGGTTTTCTAGCGGTGGTTCTTAGATATGTTTTATCAAAATCGGTTCAGCCGTTTCAGGGTCATCAGCTATTTTGTTATTTGCGTTGGGGGTTTTTAATTTTTTTAATATATATAAAGGCATTTGGTTGTCCTTATCAGAAGCAGCCATAGTACTATGCATGGGTTTGCGGGCGAGGAGTAGCAAATTAAAGTCTTTGATATCAATTACAAGTCATACTTTGACAAACACAAATAAAATGATGCACAAAGATAGACGACGTTCCACCGAGTACGTGGGGCGCAAGCGCACATGCATCCAATCCCAATCACTTAAGTTATCTTAATAATGATCACCATTAATAATCAACACCGGGGTTTTTTTCGATAGCTCTGACGTTATCTGTCTAGCTTTTTGCGGGCCGCCTCCCCAGTCCCCGGTGTTACGTCAAGTCGACATTGACCGCTGTCATCTGGTAGATGTCATTCGTCCAGGAATCAATTAAGTTTAGCGTCGTCAAGCCAATTCTCTCGACGCGCCGTCATATATGTTTACTAGCTTTTGCTCGCGGCTTCGCTCCCGTTAATTTACGGATCCCTAATTTTTTGATCCCAAAATATAGCCTATAGCACTCAGGGATAACGTAGCTTCCTATTGGTGAAAAAATTTTTGAAATCGGATGAGTAATTTCGGAGATTACCTCCTACATACAAACAAACAAACAAACAAATTCTACCTCTTTATAATATTAGTATAGATATTTATATTTACTCACGAAACAACTTATCATTAATTAATAAATATCCAATCCCATTATAACATTAAAGGCCGTCCGAAAGAGATCGCCTTGCGCGATAATACCGCCCATTGTGCATTTTCATATTTAAATTATCCGTCCTTGTTTTTGTTTTCCGGGTATATTTAAATAAATAAATAATTTTAAAATTACCATCATCACAATCGTCAATTGAATTCAATTTCTATTGAAATAAGCAGCACCTTTATACTCATAATTTGATTCTGTTTTTCTTTTGTAAATATTGTGATTTACATAAATAAATCATCCATAATGCGTCCACTGATTTAACAGCTCCCCGTAACATTAAATAAGCCGCCAATCCATATAATGGACCTTCCAGTTCTTAGCAGCTATTAGTAATACTTTTATCCCCACTAATTATTTATAATATTAGAAATAGAACTTTAAAATTATATCGGGGTATTGATAACATTATTAAACTACCCTTATCAGCACTTAATGCAAACACAGTATTGGTAGCGGGCCAGCCCTAATCACTCATTATGTAGATGGAGGGGGGGAAAACCCAGTACTATCCGTGTATCTAGAAATGAAGTTGTTACGTACCGAAAGAGTGTTCATTATCATAGCAGCAGCAGCAATCATAGTGATTGCCTATAAAAAAGCGAAAATTTTTACGAATCAACATATATTTTATCACGACTTAAGTATTGATAGTGGTCAGATTCCGAATAATAGTATAGTTATATATAATGATACAGAAGATAAAAAAGGTGTTATCGAATCGCTTGCCGAGGGACGCGAAGACGGAGGGGAAGTGTCTTCAACCTCTGACCTCCCAGACACCTCAATGGTTATGAAATATATATTTCAGTGGACGTCGCCGGAGGATCTGCCTTACCAGTACACGGGACGCGAAGACGGAGAGGAAGGGTATTCAACCTCTGACCTCCCGGACACCTCAATGACTATGAAATATATATTACAGTGGACATCGCCGGAGGATCTTCCTTTCCAATACATGGGAGAGGGCCAAAAAGGATTTATTGAAAGAAAATGTCCTTACACCAACTGCATAGTTACTGGAAACAGATTGTACCTCGGTAATTACTCAAAGTTTGATGTCATAGCTTTTGCTGGACCAGAAGTAGTCTTTTCACACGATTTACCCAAAACGAGATCTCCCCATCAAAAGTATGTATTCGCAAGTATAGAATCTTCAGACAATTACCCGACGTGTTCCAACAGATTTGATGGATATTTTAATTGGACATGGACTTTTAAGTTGGACTCTGAAGTTCAGTGGGGTTATTTCGCGATTAGAGACAAAAATAATACTTTAATTGGACCAAAAAAAGAAATGCACTGGATTAAGTTGGAAGATATGGATCCAGTAAGTGACGAATTTAAAGAACAGCTTAAAACGAAAACGAAAGCTGCCGCGTGGATCGTATCCAATTGTCTTACTAGAAGTCGAAGAGAAATATTTGTTACAAAATTGAAACTGGAATTAAAGAAATACAAAATGGACGTAGACGCATACGGTAATTGTGGAAATCTACAATGTCATGAAAATGAAGAATGCGATAAATTAATTAAAAAGACGTATTACTTTTATTTATCATTGGAAAACTCTTTTAGCGAAGATTATGTGACGGAGAAATTGTTGCATGCGATCGACAATGACGCTGTGCCCATAGTATATGGTGGTGCTAATTATAGTAGGTGAGTATCATCAATTATTTTGAGGGTAATTGGAGGGGAAGAGTGAGACCAAAGAAAAGATGGATAGATTTTGTGTGAGATGAAATTAATGAAAAGGGATTAAATGATAGCCGGACAGCTAATACGGAAAGAAAGAAGAAAACATTTTGGTCCGACCACAGTAACTTGGGATAACATCTTGGTCAGAGTAAGCTAAAACACACTGTACACCACCACACTCATACAAACCCCACACCGACACACACAACCCAAAACACACTCCCGCATACCCTATTCACAGCCCCCCACACACACACACATGCACAAGCGCGCACACTACACTAGCGTACGCACACACACCCACACAAACACACACGGACACACACGAACACGCAGAGAACTCCTTAGTTAATTTTGTTTACATGTTTCTAATTTTCTTCTAAAACTGGTCTCATCATTGTTTAGCTTTTTATGGGAAGTAGCGAGACAGCTCCAACACAAGTATCTCGGTAACTTACTGGTGTTGTCTCAATTTATGTACGATCACAATGTTTTGAGAAGAAATAAATTTATATTTTTGTATTTTGTATAACGGCAGGCAGAAGAAGGGTATCATCAATTATTTAAGGAGCTACCGCATAGCTCTATTAATATTCATACATTCATTTGTACATAATATAACTAGATATGATAGTAGTTACAGGCTGTCAAAAGCTTGAACATCTGACGACAGTCTACCTTCGTAGGGTTATGATATTGACCGGTAACTAATTTGGCCTTGACAACGAATTACAGTCGTATGAAATCCTAATATTCAGCCGTGTATTACTGAACCATATAGACTGGAAGCCGATTACAAATTATTTGGTTGAACTTTAGGCTGATGATGACTAACCAGTGGTAAACAAGGGTTTTAAAGTACCGATACTATTGAATAACTTTTGTTTTACCACTTTCCTCGAAATAGTTTAAGAGAAATAGCTGTTCAAAGACTTCATAAAAAATACGCTAAACTCTACCTATCTTCAGCTATGATCAGCTGTGTTTACATTTTAGGTTTAATTTGGGGTCACGGATTAGAATCTCCATTTTCTGAATTCGTAACTCAATTTTTTTATTTTTTTTTATTATTAAATCATTTGAACGAATTTTGAAATTCTAACACTTGCTTTAACACAGGTAATACTTTAAGTGGCCCGCGGATTAGTAGCTCCTTTCTGACTAACCTTGTATATTTTATAAAGCTCATAAAAACCTATTGAGCTGCGTAACGCTTTACTTTTCATCTAAACGGGGGAAGTATTAAAAGAGGTAATTTGAATGAATATTACATTTCAGATTTATCCCAGACGGCACTTACCTGAATGCTAGAGAGCTAAGCATTAAAGAGTTGGCAGCAAAAATGAATGAATTGATCAAATATCCGGAGAAATATTCCGAGTATTTTAAATGGAAGAACCATTATACGTATCATAAACAATTTGAAGATTTAGCTAAAACTGAGCCGTACTGTTTGTTTTGTGCACATTTGAATAACGAAGAAATGGTAAAAAAGACCACAATATATAAAGACTTTCGTAAATGGTGGGATCCTCCAGGGAGATGCGCATGACAATTTTAACATTCCACAGTGCAGCAGTCCGCTCACTTTCGTGGTTGCTTTCCAATTCCCTGCCAAAGCCACTTTGCTTTTTCTTTTTTTTGAGTGCTCTTCGAATTTTGAATGTGGAGTGTGTTCCGAAACTATGTTGCCTGTGATAAAAAGAGGTTTTGCGAAATAAGGATGCAGATGGCAAAACTTCACTAATTGGAGAGGAAGAACTAGAAGAAGAATAAGCTTCTGTTTAACATTTACATAATGTAGTCTAAGTATTTTTTTTATGTTTTTATCGGATTTCCTTAAGATTTCTGGGTCGATTAAAAATTTATCTTTTTTCTTTAAAAGAGAGACAAAGGAAGTCTCATGTGCTTGTAATTTCACCAGCACCCATACCAGCAATGCTGCTTGGCGGCAGAAATAGGTATGGTGACAGTACTTCCTCGAAATAACCGCTCTGACAGGAAGCTCTACACTGTCTAAATAGATAATTAATTTCATAGTATACAAACTACTTTACCACATTATTATATTCTGAGAACAAACACCAAATGGCTGTATTAGTCTGTCAACGTGCTGGAACATAAATCTTGTGACCTTAACAGTATCATATTCCAAACATTAATAATAGCACTTGGTAACATATTTGACATCTAGAAAGATCTTTACATGACAACAGACAATAAATGAAATCAAGAAATGATATCAAGTGTTCGTTCTACCGAACATTGTCCCAGCTATGTTAGGGTCAGCTACAAGCCTAACCAAGGGGCCTACTCTCTAAGTCCGTCAACGAAGTTAGTCGCCCGTCCGAAAGTAGCCCGAAACGTAGGAGTGAACAAAACAAGTGTCAAGTTCAACTTCTCGGACAGGCAAAAACACAATGGTAGTAGGGACAACTGTCAAATCGTGTTGTCATTCGTTTTTAGTTCGGGTCCCGAAATAATCGTATGCCCGTAAGTGATAGGGAGTAGGAAACGCTCGTAACTAAGGCCGAAACCACGGACTTCGTGCTTAGGGAGTAGACCCCCAGATGCGGCTGAATACCAGTATTCTACACGGAGCGACTGCCATCAGACCTTCGCAACTCAATTACTGGGCAATACCGATATTCTAAGGTTGGACTGGTTTTCAGACTTCCGGGCTTCTGACTACACCTAACGGCTATCATACGTATTCGTATGACATTCGGGACCGAGACGGCTTAAGAGGCTCTCCGACGCACGGAGGGATCTCGATGTGGTATCACAATGGTTCTATCTGAAAACCAGCGCTACGACATTTTGTTTTTTTTTAATGTCGCAGCATTTTGCTGAGATAGGCCTTTTTTGGCGTCGTGCTGGTAGTTTAATTTTTTATCCTTTTTAGGGTTCCGTACCCAAAGGGTAAAACGGGACCCTATTACTAAGACTCCGCTGTCCGTTTGTCCGTCTGTCACCAGGCGTTCTCATGAACCGTGACAGTTAGACAGTTGAAATTTTCACAGATGATGTATTTCTGTTGCCGCTATAACAACAAATACTAAAAAACAGAATAATATAAATATTTAAGGGGGCTACCATACAACAAACGTGTTTTTTTTGCCGTTTTTATAGATAACTAACGACCCACTCCGGATTCGCACGTGTACGTTTTATAGCTTAAAACCTTCTACTTGAATCACTCTATCTATTAAAAACAAACCGCATCAAAATCTGTTGAGTAGTTTTAAAGATAAGCATACATAGGGACAGACAGCGAAAAGCGACTTTGTTTTATACTATTAGTATGTAGTGATGGTACGAAACCCTTTGTGCGCGAGTCCGACTCGCACTTGGCCGGTTTTTTTTTGTTTGTATATTATTTTTGTTTCTGTAACTGTCTGTGTGAGTCCAAAATAAATAATTTTTCCTGACTGCGACAAGCACAGCTTAACCCTGCAAATCATATGAACCGTGTGGTTGTTGAGTCACGAGCTCTTATAATTACATCAAATGATTAAGGGCCTGTCCACATCTCCACGTCACGACGTCGTCAACGTGGAACGGTGCGGTAACATGGCACGGTGCGTTGACGTAACGTGCAAATTTGCGTTACCGTATCGTAACACGTTCCGCCTCTAGCCACAAGCACACACGTATATACGCTCCGCCCGCGCTCTCCACGCCCGCGTGTTAGTCGCCGTCTATGTGCTCTGATGCTAAAACCATACCTTACTGTTTCTCATATTAAAATTCAGGATCTACATGGTCAACGATAAATCTAACAATGATCCTGACGTGCATTTTTACGATACGGTAACGTAAATTCGCACGTTACGTCAACGCACCGTGCCACGTCACCACACCGTTCCACGTTGACGACGTTGTCAACACCAGTGTGGACAGGCCATAAGACATGAAACAAGCAGTGATAGACTACCGCTTCTATGCAGAAAGACCACTTCCACACAGACCCTTTGAGATAGACCCCGACCCGCACCTCTGGCTTTTCGAATTCATGTGCAGATCATTTGATTATCATTTGCATTAACGATGAAGGAAAACATCGTGAGAAAACCTGCACACCTGTGAGGGCTCCAATAAGTTCTCGATAGTGTGTATAACAGTGGCGAAGGCTGAATTTTCTTAAAAGGGAAGCCGGTCCAATTATTTGTTGAAATGATAATTGAAAATAATAGATACTAGTATTTGCCATATTTCGAAAGGGAAGCCGATAGGAATCGAGTTGTATGGAGCCTTCGCCACTGGTGTATAATCCACCAACCCGCACTAGGAAGCTTACTCTGAAAATCGAACTACAACGTTTCGGCTGACAGATTACTCGTTTTCCAACCACACAAGTATTTCGGATCCGATGATAGATTCGATTTTCGTGATGTGAAATTTTCTGCTACGTTCACCCTACTCCTAAATGTTAATTGACACCTGTAAGTTCTTTGTTTGACAATACTTTGATCATATATCAATAGGCATGTTGACAGCATCAATAAATTGCAAATCTAATTAGTCCGCCAGTTAGTTTTGAAAAATAATGGACATGTTTTTTTCTTTTGTTAAATCTATTAATATTTGGAAAGATAAAACGCATCAAAACTCGAGAGTGGAGGCTTGTGACCAGAAGCAAGTAAAAATTGTACTTGCTTGTGACGTCTTGCCAATTTTAAAAGTGTCGTATCTTCGTCAATTTTGGTTTACATAAAAGAAGAAAAAATACGGGTGAAATATTTTTTGATATTCTAACTGACGGACTAATTATAGTTTTTCAGTCAAATACCCTATTACAATCTTTATCCAAAACAAAAGAACTATAACAATTGTGAACGTTCGTCCAAATCAAAGGTCGCAGCAAAAGAAAGGCGAGTACCGCATTGCATAGGTACTGTTTTATAGACCGTTTTGACAGATCGTGAACTAAACATGTCAGCCTACTAGACTACTGCCATGACGTCATTAAATCTCTAACATTATACAGCATGTAAGGGTTAACACCGTTATCACTCAAACCATGGGTAGTTGACTTAAATATAAAAATATAGGACCGAGTAAAAAAATAAAAAAAAAATAAACGCGCGAGAAATGAGCGGCGCGGCGGCGCTATGACGCGGCGTGCACACACTCGCTAACGAGACAGCTGACTGACTGGAATAGCAAACTGTGCGGGGCCGTGCGTCGGGCCACGCGGCGAGTTCCCCGCGCCCCTCCCGTAGCTTGTTGCCCCCGCGCATAGGGTGAAATGCTTTTGTGGAAAAATGAAAATTTTATAAAACAAAAAAAAAAATTGTTACTTTTCTTTGATTTTACGTTCTATAAATGAAACCAAACCACTGGTTTCAAGGATAACGGTGTTTACCCTTACAGCCTGTATTTATAAGTTCAATGTTCGTCGTTGGATCCGAAACTTCGACGATCGTTTTTCGGTGTAGGCCCGGAGTAGTGCACTAAGACCAAAAACCGTTCTCATTCCGACAAAAAACCCTTGTCCGGCATTAAGACAGTAATGAGCTGATTATTCATGTTGTGTAAGGAGAATAACACCTCTTCGTGGCCGTACAATGCGAGAGCGCACTCGTATAACTGCGTTAGTAGTAAGACTTGTAGTATCATAAATTGTACAAGCTTAAGCACCTTGCAATGTGCATTATAATTCATTGTTGTCATGAATATGCTTTCAGCTGCTAACTACGTAGTTTGTTGCAAACAAGAAACGTCTTAATGGCACGTTTACATTATAACCGACGTCGACCGGAGTTGGCGTGCTGTAAAAATATGCAATTGCAGTAGTTGAGAAAACATTCGCAATTCTGTGGGTTCATGTTTTATATCAAAAAGTTTGGTGCAACTTTGTTGGAATACATAGTCCCCTCATTTCCAGCTCGTCAGGTTTTTAAATATACAGGATGGCTAAAAAATCCAAAAAAAAGAGCCATAGCAGTTATGAGTTGACCTATCCCAACTGACAGTACGCATGCATCAGCCATTGTGTAACTCAACCTTATTTCAGTCTGTCACTAAAATACTGTTAAATGCTCTTCATCCCAACGTCATCCAATGCTAGCTGAAGGTCTCTTCATACGTACGCCATTCTAATCAATCTTTTACCTTTTGCATCCAATCCTTTTTCACTACCTTCATCAGCATCCGAATTGCGTATCACGTCCATAACTTCAATATGTTTCATATTGACAATACAACAATATTCATTGCGTGGTACATAGTAGCGGAGAAGTCGTATTATTAACACATATGTTGCTATGAAAATTATTGACCTATCAAAATGAAAGCGATTATGAGTGTTTTGCTCAATTAAGACGCTAGTCGTCGGACCATCTTGAAGGTTGCCGTTGCCGTATTCACATATCTGCACACAATTCAGGGTCTCTACTCTAAACTTTGGGTCCCCACCGGGTGGTAGCGGGGCTTTGACTGGCCAGGGTGCGCTGGACGTACTTGAGTATGTCGTCACTCATGGAGGCGATTTTAATGCACCTCACGTTGACCACCAATGGAGAGACTAATCACACGGTAATAATTTGATTGTCAACAATAATATGACCAGTTCCAATCAGTGTTAATGCAATTTCACAGAATTCCCCTAGTTTAATTAATATTATTAATTATACTGTATATAATCATGCTTCGGGACAGGGATTGAATATAAAATTCCTCACCGCACTCTGGGATTAGACGCGTGATGTAAGATTCAACAAAACCTAACATTTTGTTTTAAGCTTTCATGGTTTGTCTCTAAATTTAAAATGGCACTTACGGGATATCTTCCGTGATTATTTATTTGTTTGAGTTCCCGATATCCGATCCGAGTTCAAACAAATAAAGAATCACGGAAGATATCCCGTAAGTGCCATTTTAAATTTAAAACCTAACACGCTTTGTGGTAGAAGCTATACGGTCTGCCTGAGTTGGTACTCAGGCAGACCGTATCATTCACAGACCTTAACATTAAAGTCCGGCGCCAAGCAGTTTACAGAAGTGTTCCATCGTGTGAATATAAGAGCCAGAGAGGTATAGGAGAATCCTTGTATATCTTTGTTACTATTACTAATCGGAAGAAGACTGGTCGACACTTCATGTGACCAGAGGGCTGGCTTGTTTTTCGGCCAACTAATTTGCCATACATCGTGGCAATGCTGCCAGCAGTCTGGGACGCTTCTAGTCGACAGAAGACTAGAAGCGTCTTCTGTCGACGCTTGTTGTATGGCAAATACAATGCCACGTTGTATTTGCTATACAACGTGGCAATACTGCCAGCAGACTGAGACGCTTCTAGTCGACAAGACTAGAAGCGTCTTCTGTCAACGCTTGTTGTATGGCAAATACAATGCCACGTTGTATTTGCTATACAACGTGGCAATGCTGCCAGCAGTCTGGGACGCTTCTAGTCGACAGCGATACAGAAGAATATTTTGTGTAACATGGATTTGTATGTTCCATCTTAGAACCTGTCTACGTTTACCATCAAACGCCAAAAATAAAAACCTCTGCTTTTAATAGCATTTCAACTGGACGGTAAATTTTCAGCCACCAGTTGCTTCCATTTAAAAACTGCATGCCATGCGTCAGGTTTTAAGGTAGTTTTAATGGACAACAGGTTGTCGGTCCATTAGCCACCCACATGGCAGCTGTGAGTTATATTCTGGGAAGAGTTTAGAATTTTGTTATACGAATACTACCATCGACGTTACGAGTCATAAAAAAAAACAAGTGGACGTGCCCACTCAGCTATCGGGAGTGTTACAATTTTGCGGTGATCCGCAACACTTGCTCATTCGATTAGCTATTTGCTGTGACACGACGACGTCTCGAACTCATAATTAAGGGCCTGTTCACATCTCCACGCCACGACATCGTCAACGTAGAATGGTGTGGAACGCAGCACGGTGCGTTGACATAACGTGCAAATATACGTCAAACTCAAACTCAAAACTCGTTTATTCAAAATAGACTAGTATTACTTAGTTCTTTTTGAACGTCATATTTACATAAGACTGCCCCCAAAGCGCCCACCCTTCACCGCGTCCTAGTGTTTATGCTGTGAATAAGAAACGGAGCAACAAACTCCCCAGCAACACAGTTCAGTCTGAAATACGTTACCGTATCGTAAAAATGCACGTCAGGATCATTGTTAGATTTATCGTTGACCATGTAGATCCTGAATTTTAAGAAATAAGAAGAAGAATAAGAGAAACAGTAAGGTATGGTTTTAAAGCATCGGAGCACAAGGACGGCGACTAACTCGCGGGCGTGGAGAGCGCGGACGGACCGCACATACGTGTGCGCTTGCGGCTAGAGGCGGAACGTGTTACGATACGGTGACGTAAATTTGCACGTTATGTCAACGCACTGTGCCGCGTTACCGCACCGTTCCACGTTGACGACATCGTGACGTGGAGATGTGGATAGGCCCTAAAATATTATAATCATACCCTATTGTGCAATTTTAACGTAACGAGGAGCTCGTGGCTAAATAATTACAGCCGCATAGACCGATCTTCCGGGTTAAGCCACGCTTGCCGAGGTTGGTCTGTGGATGGGTGACCATTTACCATAGCGAGTTTCCTCTGTGCCTCGGAAAGCACGTAAAGCCGTTGGTCCCGGCTGTCATTTGTAGATCTTTGACAGTCGTTACTGCTGGTCAGAAGCCCGAAAGTCTGACAACCAGTCTTACCAAGAGTATCGTATTACCCAGTTACTGGGTTGTGGAGGTCTGATAGGCGGTCGCTCCATGTAAAATACTGATATTCAACTGCATCCGGTTCGACTGGAAGCCGACCCCAGCATAGTTGGGCAGATGATGATGTGCAATTTTAACGTGTAAAAATGATAGCAGAACGAAAAATGTATCTTTCAACCAGCGTGCGTGTATGACAAGATGTATGATCGTGGACGAAGTGCAAGAAGCATGTAAGGCTCATAGCATGTGACGTTCTACAGTTTCTACCTGACAAAAAGTCATGAGTTGTGTATGTTATGTGTGAATAAATAAGAATCTAATTATAAATTTCGATAGAAATGTACATAATAATTAAACTCGATTCTATTGACTCTGTTAATCCCAACCTTAGTAATTAACGCTCACATTATGTAATCGGGTTATATCCGGTTTGAACTGCTTTCTTCGTTAGTGATGTGTTAATGAAGATTAATAATGTTCCACAGTTATATGTACATAACTTAACCCATAATCCATAAGTGAGAAACTTATTTGGGAAATAGATCAAATAGAGAATCAATTTAGAACTTGTAAGTACTTGGTGTTTGAAAGTAGCGCCAGTGACAGAAAAGTTGAAAGGAAACCGTGTCTTGGTATGGGCATGTGAAGAGATGAAATGTATGTGACCAAAAGAGCTATGAATATAAATGTAGATGAATGGAGAGTAAGAGGGAGGCCAAAGAAAAGATGGATGGATTGTGTGAAGAATGATATGAAAGAGAAGGGAGTCAGTGATATCATGACGGTTGATAGGACGGAATGGAAGAAGAAAACGTGTTGCGCCGACCCCAAGTAACATGGGATAAGGGCACGAAGATAATGATGATTTCGATTCCGATGTTGTGTCACCTTTTAGGAGTGGTTTAGATCCATTACCCACCTTTCGACTGCCATGGGCTGCGTTAAGATTCATCGTTCTGAAATAGAGCATGGTTTGAAAAAGAAAGAATATCAAAACTATAATTGGCCACTGAATTTGACGTTGAACTAGAAAAAAAGTCGTAAGATTGGATTGTCCTCTCGTTTGGGGACGGGTTTGAATATAAAACTTCTACGTCGCACGCTGGGAATAGACGCATGTTGAAAAGGCGGACACAGACTTTGCGAGGCATGCGCCGCGAACGGCGCACAACAAATGCCTCGCAAAGTGTGTACCTTCATATTCGTGGCGAGGCATGTGCTACGCACGTGCGACGGCGAGCCAACGTATGTCGTCAAACGCTTCAAGATCAAAACGCCTCAGTGCGAACATTATATTAGTTGTTGACGTAGTCGCGCATGCACGTTCGAGGTGTGCGCCGCGTACGATATCCACCCACGCCTCGACTGAAAATGAAACTGCGCCTATGCGTAGCAATACCTCGCCACAAACATGAAGACAGACAAACGAGGCATTTGTTTCGCACGCGATGGCTCGACCCGAGCATATGTTGGTATATTTTTTCATGCCTCATGCAGAGGCATTCGTTGTGCGCCGTTCGCGGCACATGCCTCGCAAAGTCTGTATCCAAATTAAGATTCAACAAAACGCTTGGCGGTAGAACCTATGCGTTCTGCCTAACCAGCTAACTCCCTCACATTAAAGTCCGCCACCGCTTGGTGTTTACTGTGTTCCGTCGTGTATATGTGAGAGCCAGAGGGGTATAAGGGAATCCATCTATGTCTCTGTAACTTGGATTCGTGTGCTCCATCTTAGACCCTGCCTGCGCTTACCACCAGGTGAGACCAACGTCAAAGGAGACCAAGCATAAAAAACCTATTAGACTTTTGTGATTAAGCCTCAACAAATGATAGGCTTGGCAAAAATAATGTATTATTTAAAAGAAGCTAGCTTTATCATCGAATTGGTAACAGTTTCAAAGTCAAAGTCAAATAGTTTTTATTTCAAGTAGACCAGATCACTGGTGCTTTCAAAAGGTCAACACTAGGTGCTCGGTTCCAAGTAGTAGGCCCTTTGGAGAAGAGCCGGCAAGAAACTCCAAAGACTCTGTTTAAAAAAAAAAGGTTCGACAATTTTTGTTGTAGTAATGTAAAAACAATGCAGATTAATGTACATGCAGTTAACAACATAAAAGTAATGAGAAAGTTAGCCTTTTAAACGGATTGCCATAGCAGTTACGAGCTGACCAGTCCAAACAGACAGCACCCGTTTACGAGCAGGACGCATGCATCGGCGTTGCTCAGCTCAATCATGTTGCAAGGAAATCAACGACCCGATGCACAACAGTTTAAAATATATTCAATGAATAACCAACCATATTTTTTAATTATCCTTCGACCAAAGAAAACAATCTATAAAGAAATGAATTACATAACGCGTTGTAGGTCATACAATTTTTCATACTCTTAACACGACTCAACGAGCTTGAAAATTTATCCTCACTCGGGCACATTTTCTTGCTGAACCCCTCAGAAAATAAATTGTAGTGCCGAACTTCATTTGCCAATTAATTTAATGTGAATTCGAGCTTAAATATATAGAGGCCTGGGTAGGCTAGGTTTATTTCCAAATACGTTTCAATATTCAGTGGGCTTGAAAATATGTTCTTACTTGGAGCTATAGTTTATCATGTATTGAATCATGATGCCTTATTGATCTGCTCGCCACAAACGTAGCAGAGCGTATTTTTGGGGTTGGATTACCAAGTAGGGCAAATTCTTTTAAAATACATCCAACCGTGTATCACTGCAAGGTGTGTGATGTTACGCGAATGGATATAATTAGAAATGAGTATGAGGTGATAAAAGTCCCCGTCGCGAGAAGCTATAAATTTTGTTAACACACATTTAGGGGTTCGCAACCTTTGGAACAAATAAAAAAAACTGTTTTGTAATGATTTTTATTTTTATATAATGGTTTTTATTTTATTTATATAATAATAAATAATAATCTACGAAAACAACACAAACAAACTGAAACGCATTCAAAACTCAAATGACAGCATTGACAGCGTCAGTGTGAACTTACTTCAAAATGGCGGGCCAAATGTTGACGTTCCATGAGTCAGACACGTTCCGGTACCACAAAACATTAGACGATAGCGCTTTATATCGCTAAAATATAACCCGACTAAGTGAAATTGCTCGATAGTTTCGTATTACACGTATGTAACTTTGAGTTGATTGAATTTGGGATTATTTGTTGTTGTTTGAATTGTCGCTACGTAACTTTGTAGAAGTTCTTTATTTACAAAATTTATAGCTTCTCGTGACGGGGACCTTAGAGCATTTACTTGTATCAAAACATCGAGCTGTTCTAATGCGTCACCCTTTCACGAACCGAACGACGCTTTGTTACAACTTATTTTTGCAAACAACCGAGCGAATTTGTGTAACATTTCGTCGGACAAAGGCACGAGCGCGAACGCAGCACACGCGACCTGCAGATCCGACATTTCAGCGAAGAGTAAACGCAAAATAGAAAAGAAGGTTACAGGTAAATGCTCACTCGCCGTGAGCATTACTACGCAGTCAAGCATTCGCAGGAACGTTACATTACATGGAAATGCTTTTTTAAATTGAGCTTTTGCTTGTATTGTACCATTCGTATGAACGTTACATTACATAGAAATGCTCGAGAAAATGCTCTAGTGTATACTAACATTCAGAGGAAGTCTGAAAGTGGCGCCGTTGACTAAGAAATTGTGTGCAAACGGAATGTCATGGTATGGTCATGTTATACGGAAGAATGAGGGTAGATGCTTATAAGAGTAGAGGAGGACCGAAAAATCGGTGGATGGATAGTGTTAAAGATGATAGGACTAAAAAGGGGGTGACTACTGAGGTTAACCCTTAACCACTGACGTGTATTTACTTACATTAACACTGACATACGTCTATGAGACGTATGCTTTAATTAAATGCCCCTAATCAGTTATTGGATTATGATATAGTTTTTTTTTGTTTATATATTGTTAGTTTAATATCTTGGGTATCCAATAAATATAGGGAATGCAATACCGGCACTTTAAGTATTTTTTTTTATATCAAAATCAAAAACTTCAATAAATCAACTGTAACAAAAATAGCGTCTCTTCCTACGACTTATAAACTAAATTTATCAGTCTATTTTTAATACAGAACTGATAACACTTTAAAATATATGTAATTATCATATAATTATAATGGGAAAATGGCACTTTATAATATTATAAACGCCTTTTTGACGGCATGTGTTACAAGCAGGTTTTGAACACTGAAAACAAAGCTTCCTTTCGGAGAATAATAAAATGAAATTATCTCTAAAATATGAATTTGTATTATGAAGTATCCAAAATACAAATCCAAAATTTCCAATAACTCTTCAAAGTTAATTGCAGACTCTGGTGCCGGCATCTCATGCTCATCAGGTGATAAATCGTTGGATTCCGAAAAAGTACAGTTTTCCATTACAAAACTCTAAATATTTTGACTGGTTAACTTGATTCGAGGCTGTTTATTTGATGTCGAGCATCCAATAGTTGAACGGCGTTTATTAGAAGCTATTTTACGCCTTTTAAGCCCTAAAACAAAAACATCGGCCGGGACTGAAAACCTCGGGATTACATTTGGTCATTGCACGGTTCCTGTGGGCTTTCACGCAGAATAAGTCGCGGGCAAAAGCTAGTCAATTATATTTATTACGAATGTGATATACCCAATAAAAGCTAGTTTCAGGGCCTACAAACTAATTTCAAATAGAATGGCTCTCTTATAAGATATAGTCCCTATACATCATCATTATAAAATAAAAATTACCAAATTGCTTTCCGGAGGTATTCACTTCCGGGCGACGAAATAGAGATGTATAGAAGAAAAAGACTTTCTGCACCGACGACAAATAAGTTGGGATGATGTCAGGAGGATCCTCCAAGCAGGCGGAGTCTTGTGCCTGGCGGGCTACTGCCCAACGGTTGATGTTGGGAGGTTGTATGTATACCTACTATCTGCGTGTTAAATCTTGATATCGCGATGTAGGAATGAATAGTTCGCATGTGACGTGATAGATGCCGCCACAGTAACAGTACCAACTGAGCATCAGCACTGGGTTTGACCCCAGTTAGTGACCCTTTCGGCATAGGTATGCTCGACAGCCTATTTCAATTAAGTAATTATTTTTGATGTCAGCCTATACTGTCCCAGAGCTGGGCAAATTCCTCCCACAAGTTCTTCCATGTATTCTTTTCCTGCACCACCTCAAACCAGCCCTCACGGTACGCGTCCAGGTTATCTCGCCACCTCTTTCTTGGCCGACCTCGGCGTCGCCACCCATCTTCAGGCACCCATTGTGTGAGGACTCTTGCCCAGCGGTTGTCGTAATTAATTGTTTAAGTTGTCTTCTTCTTTTATCGTGTCGGCACGAGCTATACGAGAATAGCTCATGCCGTGGTGAAAAGATTAGCCAGTCAGCAAGGTTGGTAGCGGGGCTGACTGCCCAGGGTACACCGGACATACTTATGTATCGTCACTCATGTAGGCTCTTTTCATGCACCCCGTTTATGTTGTATAAAATGTTTGTTGTTTATCCTGTCATTATGTGGCTGTATAAAATGTCATAACGATCTTTCCTTTTAGATTTTTTTATTAATAAAATTTCAGTATCCTATCTTAGATTTACTACTTTAGTATTTCGCTTTTGATCTCCTTCATAGCTCCATTTCCATGAAAGAAGGTTTGTTGAAGTCTTTGGTCCGGTTTTCACAGAACTAGTTCCGTATCAGATGCTTGTCATTGAAACATTTGTTCTAGCAAGGAAGATCCTGTCGATTGTGCTAGCTTAACTGTTTGCTATCTCGTGTTATAATGGGTGATTCATTTGGAGGTACTTTTTTTAAAACCAAAAAAATATATAAAAGAACAAATTTATTGGGTTACCTTTATTATCATACAAAAGAACCATTCTTGACATTTATTTTTTAAAGATTGTTTCTTTCAAATGTTGTCCATAACTACAGATAACATGGTCCATTCTGCAGTTCCAATTTTCGATGACGCGTCTGAGCATTAACAGTGGAATTTGGCGAATAACACGAGTGATGTTGGCTTCCAGTTGCTCAATCGTACGCGGCTTATCCATATATACTTTGGACTTTACATAGCCCCAAAGGAAAAAGTCTAGGGGTGTGATATCACAGGATCTTGGCGGCCAACTGACCGCAAAATTAACTGTTCACCAAATTGTTCTCGCAATAAAGCCATGGTTTTACGTGCTGTGTGGCAAGTGGCGCCGTCCTGTTGATACCAAAATTTCTGGAGATCACGGGCTTCAATTTCAGGAAACAAATAGGTAGTCCGTTATCGTGACACGATAACCAAACGAAAATATGTCGTCGAAAGTTGGAACTGCAGAATGGACCATGTTAACCGCAGTTACGGACAACATTTGAAAGAAATAATCTTTAAAAAATAAATGTCAAGAATGGTTCTTTTCTATGATAGTAAAGATAACCCATTTTTTTTTATTTTTTTAGTTTTAAAAAAGTGAATGAATCACCAAATGAATCACCCATTTCGTCTATTTAGTTGAAAAAATAAAGTGTATCAAATTACTAGTTCAAAATTTTACACATAGTCTTAGACCGTTCATGTGACCTAGCTGTTACGGGAAGAAAAAAAAGCTTATTATTTTACCATGCTGCTACCTATCGGTTGTCAGAATTTCGTCGATATTCAACAGAATCAACACATACATACGACAACGTTTGAGGAAGCTAGCAAGCTAATCTCAATTCGCAATTCAGACAAGTTTGTTCACGAAATTCATTGGGGAATTCACTGAACATATCCTCCTCTTTAAGACGCCATTTTGCTTCGTTCAAAGCTACCGATAAATTGTTCTCCGTGTTACTAAAACGCATTGGCAGACACCCAGGGTTAAAGTAACGATGAAAGCGTGTTCTTGTTTACAAGTTAAGAATTTTCTAGAAGCTGATTTTAAAAGAAACCATTTTCTTCGGTCCTTTTTGGATCGGCTACATCCTAAATTGTTCTGGGAGTTTTTTTGTGAGCAAAGTCCCAGAAGTTTTATCTGAAATGAATACAATACTTGTCTTATTGTCATTACACTAAAATGTTCTATTTATTAGGAAGAAAATATTACACATCTCATAGAAAGGAGTCTAGGAATTTTACTAAAGTAGATAGGTATTTACGGGCACAACAATTAAATACTCAAACAATAAATTAACTTTAAAAAAAGTAAAAACCGACTTCAAAAAAAAACTAAAAAGAGTAAAATAATTACCATATTATGAAACTAACAGTTTCAGAAGTCGGTGCCTTCAATTAGGTTCAGTGTAAAATTGCACTTTTTAGTTTTTTTTTTGAAGTCGGTTTTTACTTTTTTTTTTAAGTTATTTTATTTTTCTATTTTTAGTGGCATAAACAATACACAAACATGCACTGTTACCCATTGAAGAGTTCCATAGTTAATCTCTGAGGGTCTTCATCAAATCTTCACCAAATTTAAATGGGACCATTTCGGAAGAATACTCATTCAAACAAAAAAAAAAGAATTTTGCAAATCCGTCTATACATGACGGAGTTATGCCCGAAAATACATTAAAAAAATTACAAACATCCGAATTGAGAACCTCCTCCTTTTTGGAGTCGGTTAAAAATCACAATAATGGAACAAAAAGAGCTAAAATGGCCATCAGCTCAGCACGATGTCAGGTGGTAGTATCAGATACCACTACATAATGCTGATTTACAGCTGCGACCCGCGAGTTCCATACCAGTATATCCTTCATCAATCAGCATTTTTCCGTACACTGCTGGATACATTTATTATATACATAATTCTCAACTCAGAAACCGGAAGAGACACTTTTCTTTTTGTTGAGTATTTAAATAAACACTTCTTTCTTCAACTCAATATATTATTATGCATGAATAATAATAAAGGTAGGACCGCACTCGGCGGAACTGCACCGCAGCGGAACTGAGCGTCACGACGCGTAATTTTTTGGTAAGCCGCACTTGAACTGCAGCGGCGCTACAAAAATTTATTCAGTAGCTAGGCAACCTCTGAGCAAGATGAACGACGAAATGGATAATAATATGATTATTATTTCTAAGTATTATATCCATTGTCTAATACCCATATTACAAGCTCTGCTTAGTTTGGGACTAGATGGTGCTGTGTAAAAAAATTACCCAAAATGTCCCAAATATTTATATTATTTCCTTGTTGTGCGAGGAAGAGGAAAGGATCGAGCAAGAACAGGCAAGAAAAAAACAAAGAATATGGTTACATGACATATCAAACTCGCGATATGAAGAAGGCGAGTATTTTACGCTTTTGCCTCGACTTAAGAAGGATCCAATAAGATTCCATATTTATTTTAGAATGTCTCAATACAAATTCAATGAGTTATTACAAATTATGCAGCCGCATATACAAAGGATGGACACACTATTCCGAAAAGCGATAGGAGTAGAATGAAGTTTGTCGAACCGCACTCCGCGGCAGCGGAACTACACGTCGACGACAGGATGCGACACTATTGGTCAGTTGCTCAACTTTGCCGCGCAGTTCAGTTGCAGTGCAGTTCCGTTGCCGCTTAGTGCGTGTTGTCTCATATAATTTCATATAAAGAATATTTTGACGCGTCGTGTCGCTCAGTTCCGCTGCGGTGCAGTTCCGCCTAGTGCGGTCCTACCTTTAGCCTGCTTTACTTTTACATTTATAAAAATGTACTCATCACAAGCGATCGCGACATTAAGACATGCTTTCGTGACCTGAGCTTCTTGCAGAATGTCCTAGTTCTAGAACGGCGGGCGGTGCCGGCGCATTGGCCGTTGTACTATTGGCGCGTTCACTCTTAGGTTTATACTTCATTAGTACGTTCATTAGTTCATTTTCCCTACTTATTATGTGGCTTAAAAACGTTCAACGTTTCCATTCTAATGCTGGGGCTACACTACGGGAAACGTCAATGCCTATCATCGCGATAAAATATTGCGTTAATTAACACTTGCAACGGTCAACGTGAATATCCATTCTTGGCGATAAAATTGGCGCATATGTTCCTTGAATTTCAAGACTTCAAAGAGTTTTTAAATTTGTTTAAATGGGTTTCTATAACCCATTCGGCTTTCCTTCTTCTTTTTAAATTCTTCAATAGTTGCTTTAAAAGATAATAATTCGATTATTCGTCGCCATGCATCATTTTGCGATGTACGATTCTTGAAACTTTTAAATCTCGGATCCCACAAACATGGCTCTGTTTGCAGAATCTCGAGAAATGCAATTACTTTTTCATTACTCCACTCCATAGCCACATTTCATGAAGACACGTGCGATCCTGTCGCGCTCACGGTGCACACTGAGATTCGTAGTGTGGCCGCTTCAACGCATTAATTCTCGCGTTAATTTCTTTGATGTACTGCCACTTGAGCTATCGCCTAACGTCAAACGGCAATGTGAATGCCTTTGTCAAATTATCGCGTTAAGTTGTGGCTACACCTACGTTAAATGTCCATCATCGCGATAATCAAACGCATTTCCCGTTAGTATGGCCCCAGCATAACAGACAACACAAAATTATAGATCAAATCTACCCTTAATTTTTATTTTAGGTCTCTGGTTCTGATTTTCTCACAAAACCGTCCTTAGCAACTCTCTCATCAACACGATTTAAAAACAAGCTTTTTCCAATTGTTTCAGGTATCATGGATAAGAAGAAAAGACTACCACCTCCTGACAGTTGGACTGACTACATACAGCTCAGACCAGAGGTTTCAGGCCATTCACTTACAGCATTCAGAGGTAAGACGAATTGTTGAATTATTTCCGCGATTTTTGACTTTTCTAGTAGGTACCTACTCTAACCTCAGTCGGTCAGGTCCGGGGCCTTTCGTCCACTTTGGTAACTAAACTTACTTAATTTTCTCTTATCATTTAAAATCCCGTACGGGGTTAATCTATACCAGTAATAGATCATGTGGTTTCAAGGAATTACACGAATTTGTTGACACTCTGTAAAGCAAATCGTAATTTCACGGTATTTAATGCGGAGTTTGACCTTCGAAACCCTTCACAAAATCCAATATTTCCCAGCATAATCCGGCCTGACCCTAAGTAATCCCTTAGTTGTTTCAATCTCACACGGAAGTGTATAGAGTTGATTTAACTGGGATCTTGGCTCTTAATCTTCACGGTAAAAGTTATGAAGGAGAACAATATCTCCGCTCAGGTAGAATGCACACGATTCTGATCGTACGTGCAAGATTATTGGCGGCAAATATAGATTCTTATATCATTTCATACTTCATGCCCATGAACCATAATGCTGAGGTGTTTCTATAAAATATCTGTGTTTCTTCGGCCGTCTGATATATGGTTGGTGACAGTCAACGAGATTAAGAGCTTTTACACACGAGCAGCATCTTCCCAACGGCAGAGGTAACTACAGCCGTAGACGCGCGTCGGCGGCAACCGTCGACGCGTCGACGGCAGCAGTCGACCTATAGCGACACTTGCAGTTGTAGTGTGCCGCGTCCGCTCTTCGAAGTTGAAATGTCGACGGCTGCCGTCGACGCGTCAACGGAAGCCGTCGACGCGTCAATGGAAGCCGTCGACGCGTCGACGGTTGCCGCCGACGCGCGTCTACGGCTGCAGCTACCTCTGCCGTTGGGAACATGCCGCTCGTGTGTAAGCGCTCTAAGTTAAAAATAATTATTACTATTGAATATCTTGAATGATAGTACAGTCAGCATCAGAATTAGATGAACAACTCAGGTGTCCAAATAATTAAACACATTCGAGACACCAAAAACATCTATGCAACAACTGTTCAAATTGTTTTGAGCATCATAAACTCCAAATATATCTGAGCAGTCACAATGTCAAATATTTATTTACAAACTAAAGGTCTATGGTAAGTAAACAAGCTAAACATTCAAAGGTAACTAAGCAACACGTTATTCAGAAAGTCAGGATAGCAACGTAAAATGAATTGTATTTGATTGTACTTAGAGTCATAAATTAAAAGTTCAAAAATAGATACAATGTGTACTATTGTGTCAATACAGCATTTTTTCTTTTTCTTCATATAGCTATATCCCTTTCATTTCGTGCGTGACGTCATTGACGTGTCTTTTGTTTATAATATATAATCTGATAGTCAAGTTATAGGAAAACATCGTAAGGAAATTGAAACGAGTATTTATTCCACGCGAAAGCCATTAAATTCGAAACAATTAATTTGAATGAAACTGACATTTTTATTTGCTGCATTTTCTAGTATATCATCAGGAATTGAATTCGTAATAAATACCTACCAAATACCTCGGTTCATTTTAACCATGTTTCGGATTGATAACAATGCTCAAAAAAGTACAAAATCTGTTAAACGTCAATTTAATTACTCGGTTAAAAGATATCTGACGATGTACAATCAGCTCGACTAAGCACGCACTGAGTTTCTATATGATTTTACACATGCGGTTTCAAATGCTTCTTTTTCTATCGTGTCGGCACGAGCTATACAAGAATAGCTCATGCCGTGGTGAAAAGATTAGCCAGTCAGCAAGGATGGTAGCGAGGCTGACTGCCCAGGTTGCGCCGGACGTACTGAAGTATCGTCACTCGTCAAGACTCTTCTCATGCACCCCTTTTTTTTCAAATGCTAAAAGCACCATACAGCTTATCTATGAACATGCACTGTAGCCTGATTTTAGTAGTCAGTTATCATCGAATCGCATCGAATATACCTTTACCCAAAATCTAGCACGATACGTTTTAAAAGTCATTTTAAAAAGAACCGCTAGTGCGTGCGCTGGTATAGAAAGCCATACGCGTTACATTTTTTAGTGGCTCACCGCCTGCCTTTAATTGCAATGCCTGCATTTTAATCTTAATAATGTCGCAGGACACTGTACATCTTACAGCGATAACACACTATGGCGCGGCGGTCGAATCCATATTGCAACAGAGAGACCCACTGGCAGTGCGAACAGTAGCATATACGTGCGTTCGGTTTTTTTGAAGCGCGAAATGTAACGCGCTTGAATGCGCGCATGCAAAACCTTAAAAAAAAAGTAAAAACCGACTACAAAAAACATAAAATCAACAGTTTCAGAAGTCGGTGGCTACAATTTTTTTCAGTGTAGAATTGCACCGTCTTCTGAAACTGTTAATTTTATCTTATGGTAATTATTTTACTCCATATAGTTTTTTTTGAAGTCGGTTTTTACTTTTTTATAAGTTTATTTTTTATTAAATACGTTTTAGTGCCATAAATTAAACTCTCTCTCCTCCATACTCTCTCCCTCTATCTTCATAATCCTTATTTTTGACTTTGCCGTAGTCGGGTATAATAAGCCCTTTCATGCTATACCTTACACGACATAATTCAAAGATTCCGGAAAGTGGGGGGCGGGGGAAGAGTTCCGTTCCATATCTCTGAAGTTCATGGTCTAATCATAACAACATTTATAAGGGACTAAACGGAAAGTACCTATACCCTCTCAAACAAAAAAGATTTTTTCAAATCGGTTCATAAATGACGGAGTTCTGAGGTAAGAAATATAAAAAAAAAAAAATTACAACCGAGTTGAGAACCTCCTCCTTTTTGAAGTCGGTTAAAAACGAGCATAAAACACCAAGGTCTGTAACCGCCCTAAAACGGCTAGGTTTGTAACAGGCCTTAGTATCACTGAGCAATGTATTGAGAAATGGTTATTGTTTACATATTTTTGAACACTTTGGTTGCTTAGTTACATTTGACTCCCTCAGTTGACAAGATGATTTGTTTGCATAGAAATATTTGAATTGCGAGTGTTCAGATGATATTGATACATTGGATGCTAACAATAATTTGAACGCTATTGTTGTGCACATGTTATTGTGTTTTTGAGAGTGTAGAATTATTTGAGTACCTGAACTGCTTCTATATATCTGATGGTGACTGTACAAGATGTAGCATAAATAAGTGTACAACCTCTTAAGGGGTCACTGTACTGGTCATTATGAACAACTTTTACTATGGGACCAAAACTGAAATCGCGTAAAAAAAATCAGCTGTTCCCTACATTTTGACGAGGTTTGCAAACAATAATGTAGGGAACAGCTGTTCTTTTTTCGCGATTTCAGATTTGGTCCCATAGTTAAAGTTGTTCATAATGATGAGTACAGTGACCCCTTAAGTGGTTGTACACTTATTTATGTTACACCTTGTATATACAAAGTGAACAATTGGACCATACCTGGGAATCGACTGCTTACGGAGATGTGGAAAGGAAATTTCCCAAAAAAAAAACGTTTTATTACGAAAATTTTAAATGTTATTACTAAACATTCTTCCAAACAAACATTATCAAAAAAAATGAAATGTCGCCACAGTCTGCTGCCCTTGCTTACATTGCGCGCTACAGTTGACAGCTGTTTTGCAAAACCTAAAAATAAAAGTCGTTTGTCAACAACTATTTTTGGTCAATCTTGCTAAGTATGATGTGCAGTATATCGATGGGTCCTATGTATAAGGGCTAAAGTAGCATTTTTGTAACTTCTAAAGTGAACTAAATATATCTATAGTTAAAAGGTTCAAATTAGAAATAACTAAAATGTCACTTTGGCCCTTATACTACTTGTACTATTTATTCTGTGCTTATACATAGGACCCATCGATATGTAGACTTCAGCTTCGTTAAGGCTATTTTTACGTACTTGGTATATATCTGTCGGATGAGCTGTGAGCGAAAATCACCAAGCACTCAGTGTAGTTCACACAATGTTAGACGACGTCGCGGCAGGCCCAAAAAGAGTTGGCGAGACTGGGGTTCCAGACGACAGGAATTTTCCTGACATGTCTGGAATTTTGGACCTCTGTCAGGGAAACAGGGAAAAACTGTAACGATAAGATTTTTTTGAAATTGAAAGGTGAATGTATGGGTAATACAAAAATATTTAAGTATTAATCATTCTGCGCAAACGAAAACTCGTTGTCTTCACATACCCCATACAATGTTCAGAAAAAAATACATGTAATTACTGAAAGGTCAGGAACATTATCAGGAAATCTTATTATTTGATCTGGTAACCCTAGGCGAGACGGGTTAGGTACCTACTTATTGGAAGGATTGGCCCCAGAAATCGTTAAATCGAGAAGAGTGGAAAGAGGGTAGTGAGGCCTTTATACCTACTGCAGTGGGATGATCATGGCTGAAAATAATATATCACCCATATGCGACAAGAACGTGTTAAGTCCGAAAACCGGATTTTTCAGAAAACGCCTTTATTCTAAACTTACAAAGGCATAAATTCAGAAAAATCCGGTTTTCGGACTTCAGACGTTCTTGTTGCATATGAGCGAAATTTCTGCCTGTAGTTTTCAAAACTACTGCAAAACAAACAAGTTATGGACGACGCTAATATTTTTTAAATAGATACTTCAAAATTGATATTCTTATAACGTAATTTGTGATACTTTCATTAGTAACAAATTCTCACCCCCTTAAAAACCTCTGTCTGTAGTTTTAAAAACTATTGCAAAACAAACAAGTTAAGGACGACGCTAAATTGATTAAATTAATACTTCAAAGTATATTATTCTTTTAACGTAATTTGTGATACTTTCATTACTAGCAAATTCTCAGTCATTTAAAAATGTCTAGTCAAAACAACCCATTTATATCTTTAATTCACTTTGCTGTAACCTCTGACCTCTGCGCACCACCTCAGGGAAAACAGGCGTCAGGATAAGTGAATAAGCGAACTAATTAATTTGGCGTCGTTTCGGGTCCCTTAACAGCGCTTGTGGTCACCGCCAGACTAAGATATTAAACCCAAGGAGTTTGTATGTTCATACCTATGTATATTTGAAGTCAAACAAGCGTAAATTTGGTAATTGTTAACCCCATTCATTCTAAACGCCTTGCGGTTGAATGTTTGCTTTCCGTGCCCGTGTGGGAACTGGCTAGAATATAAAGGTTCCTCACCGCATGCTGGAAATAGACATAATAATATTAAAATGCTTAATAGAAGTTATCCAATCCACTTAACACCCCTTCCCATAGACCAGATATTTTTCACCATATTTTACATAGTCTTGCACCCACTTGGGACGGTCCATGACTGTACTTCAATAGTGCAGCCGTGGATAGTCCCCGGCTGGTGCCCCACCCCATTTTTGGTTAAAGTTCTCAAAGGGGCCTCTGCGCGTTGGACCTGTGTCCCCGTGTATGCCTTCTAAAGGATCGGACATCTTCCGCACGGAAGATGAGCCGTGATCACAAAGAGATATAAAATGCTTATAGAATAAGAGGAAAGTCAGCTTTACGTCCCTTGGGGTAGTCAGCGAATTCCTTCTTGTAGTTATGGTGTTTGCCGACGGCCCACAAAGCCATTTGATAGAATCCGGCGGCAGCAAACAGACCGGCTGGAGCGCATTTAGTCATGACGGAAGAAAATAGCCAGGATCCGAACTCGTAAGTGTAGTTAGGGCAGGAGGCGTCTCACTTTAGTACCAAGGGGGCGCAGGTTCTTCCATAGAATGTGGATGCTCAGGTTGTCCAGCTCACATAAAATAAATCCTCGGAGTCTCACGTAAAAGCAGGTGTTGCATGGAGCAGTGTACAGGGGATGGTTGATGTGGCATGCTACAAACAGCCAGAAGTTTTTTTACTAAAATTGATCACCAGAAAATAATTATATCACACTTTTATCAAACTCCTCTCCTCCCAATTCCAAAGCCAAGTCAAATTTCGAATATATCATACAAAAACCATAGTAGCCTGTGATAAAAAAAGGTATAATATCAATGGCAAAAAGGTGAAATGACGCATGAGGATGATGATGAAAAAGGTGATCCTACAACATTAAAGTCTAGCCAAGTAGTTTACTGTGTTCCGTCGTGTGTATGTGAGTATCAGAGGGGTATAGGGGAATTCCTCTATATCTCTGTTACTTGGATTCGTGTGCTCCATCTTAGACCCTGTCTGCGCTTACCATCACGTGCGACAAGGACCAAACGTGAGCAAGCAAAAAAAAAAAATGCAGGGTTTTATTTCCAGCCAACACCTATGAATTTTCAAATGCATGTACTGATTTGATAATCACTTGCATTAACAGTGAAAGAAAAAGTGAGAAAACTTCAATAAAGTGAGGGGGCTTCAATAAAGTTCTCAATGGCGTGTGTGTAGTCCATCAACCTGCACCAGGCTAACGTGGGTGACTAATTAAATCTCATAATCATCTCAGGCTTCATCATCATTAACTTCGTCTCAAGAGTGGACTCCTTCAAAATTAACTGCTAATCATAATGCGGCAGAACACTCCATCCTCCAAGTTCCATAAATTGCTTTGTTTCAAAAATACTCTCTAAATTAAAATGTTATGAATCGCTAGCACTACCCGGGTACCCTCACATTAAAGTCACCAAGCAGTTTACTGTGTTCCGTCGTGTGTATGTGAGAGTCAGAGATGTATAGGGGAATTCCTGTAAATCTCTGTTACTTGTATTCGTGTGCTCCATCTGAGACCCTGTCTGCGCTTACCATCAGGTATGACTAGGGTCAAAAGCGAGACCCGTCGCCCGGCCAGTAACACCCCCGAGAAGGCGGCGCGCATGTGTTCCTTGCGCGCCTCTCAGGAGGACGTGGGGCAAGGCCCCACAGAAGGAGAGGTCTGCCAGGGGCTGGTGGACCGAGGCCTGCCGGGGTAGCGGTGCATGCAGCTGCGAATCTCGCGACCCCGGCCAAGGGTCAGGAGAAAGAATACCGTGGGTTTTTAGCCGGTAAGAGTCCGGCATAACCCTTCGCCTACCCCGGGCGAAGGGTATCCATAAGGATTCTCCCACGATAAAAAAAAAAGAAAACAAAAGAGTAGACTCCTTAAAAATTAACTGCTAATCATAAGTTTCTTCCAAGTTGCGGCAGAACACTCGATCCTTCAACTTCCATAAATTACTTTGTTTCAAAAATACTCTCTAAATAAAAATATTATGAATCGCTGCCTCCATTTTCACGCACTTCAGGGAGCAATTTCGGCAGTAAATTCGAAAGTATAAGTTTTTATTCTTCAATACTAAAATTCTCTAGTGTTTTATGAGTACTTATGTGAAAATTCGCTCGTTATTGTTTTCGGCGCCTGTCTAGCCATTTGCCGTAATAAACACGTCTTGAAGAGTACAAATATTGTCGTTTTAAAGTGTCTCTTAAATCTGAATCTGTTTTAGCATTCAGATTTATCTTAAGCATAGTTCTGTGACCCTGCTTTGGAGGGAAGAACGCTACTTATCTTATCCAATAACACAAGGCCTCACCGCTCTACCCAATTTTTTGTGTAGTATGCTACTGTGTTCATAAAGTATATTGTTGTTCTTTGGATTAGGTATTAATAAATCTTTATTGTGGTGTTTGGAAACTGATTTGACTGGATCATAGATCCAACCCGTTTTTTTTATCCTGTTTAAATCTTCATGGATACTCTTCGCCCGGGGAAGGCGAATGGTTATGCCGGACTCTTACGGCTAAAAATCCACAGTATTCCTTCTCCTGACTCTTGGCCGGGGTTGCGGGATTCACAGCTGCGTGAAGATCGTGACGGACCGAAATGCCGGCAATACAAAACGCGTCTGCTCTTGTCCACTATATCCGAGATTGACGGCGCCAGTGCACGGATTTTTGTCTTATGTTGGGAACCACCGAGATCGGTCGCGGTGGACACACGATCGCCGTCACGTCGTTCCGAACTCGGTCCGAAATAATCTCGTTTCTCGGTGACGCAGTGGACAAACGCTCTTAGGATAAGTAACCTCCTCAGGTTACAAACAAGTCACCTAAGGCAGACAGATTATACCATCGAACTCAAAGCAGTATTTGTGGCGAGTGACATCGAGACAACAATACTGTTAGAAAGCAATCTAAATTAATGTACTAGACTGAACTGAAAAGGCTCAAACGTGGAATGTCCGTTGTCCAATTTCTATGGTTCAATTTACGAAACAGCAATCAAATACTGAATGCATCAAAGGTGTTTGAGCAAACAATTTGGGTTTAGAATAGCTGTTCTGCTTAGCCTTCTCCCAACTATGATGGGGTCAGCTTCCAGTATAACTAGATGCGGCTGGATACCAGTATTTTACACGGTACAATTACCATCAGAAATTCATTTTGGGAGTGACCAGTAGACTACCAAACTGAATTTCGACAAATCGTTCTACGACAAGATTTTACTTCGACACTATGGAACTCCGACATTAGGCTACTCCGACAATTATGGAACTTCGACACTGGGGTTTAAAGTAACCTAACACGAAAGAGATGACGGGGGCTAGAGTGAGCGAGCAAAGAACGAACTAAGCCCCTGTCATCTCTTTCGAACCTAACCTATCCGTGTCGGGGTGCCCCAAATTAGGTGTCGAAGTTCCATAATTGTCGGAGTAGCGTAATGTCGGAGTTCCGTAGTGTCGAAGTAAAATCTTGTCGTAAAACGATTTGTCGAAATTCAGTTTGGGAGTGATACCAGTATTTTACACGGAGCGACTGCCATCAGACCTCCGCAACCCAGTTACTGGGCAATGCTGATATCCTTATATTGGATTGGTTGCAGACTTTCGGGCTTTGACTATCCGTATTCCGACTACTATTAAACGACGAGGATATCTCTGACTACTATTAAAATTATACAACAACTAGAGGATGCTCGCGGCTCCCGTGGATGTCGTTTATCGCGTATTCCGTATTTTTCGGGATAGTATAATTCTATCATGATTCAAAAGCCACGTGGCACCATCTATGAACGTTATTGTAGTTTTCCTCGGAAACAGTACTTTTTATCGGAAAAAAAGTACTGTCCCTGTTACTATTACCGTCCGTTTCTGTACACTTGACAACGTATATGCAAAATTTCAGGATGATCGGTTCAGTGTTTTAGGCGTGAAAAGGTAACAAACAAACAAACTTTGGCATTTATAATATTAGTTAGGATTTAGTATTATTTTATAGCAAGGTTAGACCGGTTGTCAGACTTTCGGGCTTCTCACTACGCGTAACGACTGTCATAGGTATTCGTTTGACCGGGACCGACGGGTTATCGTGTTCCCGAAACGAGTTTTTTTAAAGTAACTAAGGAAGATAATGTTAAAGGTAGTCAAGGTTTTCAAGGGCTGCAGCTTAATTTGTAGCACTTGCAACTACATTCTGTGATTCGTTTTTCAAGAGTGTTGGTTTTTGAAAACCCTAATTGTGTTTGCTCAGCAGCGTACGCTTGGGCTGACTGCACAAGGGCCGCTAAATTCGATCGTCATTTGTTTGTAGCTGCAGTTTCTATTTGTTACTCTTATGTGAGTTTATTTCTTACATCAACTTGCATTATTCTCATACTATTTATCACACTACTGTTATGGAATTATCATGAACTACAGTTTAAAAGAGTATTCTTGGAGTTTCTTGCCGGCTGTGCTTCATAGAACCTACCTTTTTAAACCATGCGCCTGGTTTTGACGTTTTAAAAGCGCCTAAAATTAGGTATACTTGAAATAAAAACAAAAGAATTTGACATTGTAATTACCGTTTGACTTATCATAAACTGTGTCTCGAGCAACTTATTGGTCCATCTGTGATCAGCCTTATGGATCATTCCACGAGGCCAATTGACGAGCCATTCCACTAAGCCAAGCCATTACCGAAAATTTTAAATCGTTCTAACGCGACGTCTTACGTAGGCGGTTTAAAGCGACGCGAATTGCGAAGCGATGCGATGCGGTGCGAAGCGGCGGCTTTGTCCTACGAGCTCGCGGACCGCTCGCCGCGCGCCGCCGTTATTCAGTAGCACTGTACGGCACCGCATCCAGTTCGCGTGAAAATATCAAGCCAACTGACAGCGTTCGCTTCGCGCCGCACCGCGCTCCACGTGCGTTTGGTCACTAGGCCACTTAAATAGGTATCGACTGTTTGTTGTTTTCGCGTCGCACTGCGCCGCTTCGCGTCGCTTGTAGATCGCTCACGTAGAATGACGCGTAATTTAATGGATTGTCTTTATCAATGACCAGAATACACTTCATTGTAATGATTGTCTCTATTTACACAACGTCAATAATGGCTTGGCTTAGTGGAACGGCTCATCAATTGGCCTCGTGTAAATGGTCCATTATTTTGGAGACAAACTGTGCGTATCTTGCGCGGCTCATGTTTCGTCGCACTACGCGTATGCATCGCGCTACATACAAATTCTCCTGCGCGGCCTCACCACTGTACGTCGTAACGCCGAGCGTAATAGAGCCTAGAAGTTTCGCGCACATCTTCCCTTCGATCAATGTTAACTATATTCGGCGTATTTTCACACTTCGAAATCAACTACGATAACATGACACGCACCTCCATTGACACTACAAGTAAAAATGTGAGTTAGGCTTAAAACGCACTAGCGGCCAACCGCATGCGGCGAGCCGCTTGCGGCAGGCCGCAATATATACGGTCTGCCGTAACGGCACGCCGTATTCCGGCTAACCGTATTGACTCGGTTCTATTGCGGTCCGCCGCAAACGTCAGTGCTTCTAGAAATATTGCACAAGATAGATTTCGAAGAACTAGCTGCAGTTATTTATTTATACTATCGTAGAAAATGTCTTCGAAAAAGTGAGATGGAATCGAATTTAAACACTTCCAAGTCCCCGGCTGTACAGTGTCTAGCGACTTGCGCCTACCCGCGCCAAGTGCGTATAGGGTATGCGGTGCGCTGCATCATTCAACCGTCGCGGCTCGCCGCAGCCCCAGAACAACCGGAGCGGTTGACGGCTGGCCGCAAGTAAGTGCGTTGAGATCATGCGGTTTCATATAAAAATCGATATGCGGCCAGCCGCAAGCGGCACGCCGCATGCGGCTGGCCGCTAGTGCGTTTTAAGCCTTAGAATATTTACAACGCGTCATTCTTTCAACGCAGATGTGGACCGTTTGGAGGTTTCTATGATAGACACACGTGCGCCTTGTTGAGCGGTCACTTTAGTTATGCACTAGTCGAGCAATAAATCTACTAAATATCAAACACAAACATGTTGACTCGTTGGCATATGCACACACACATTGAAGACAGATGTTGGAGGGACGTGCTATGTTATCGTAGTTTGTCTATACGCGTATTTTGGCCCTTACAGCGATTACGCACTGCATCCGATCCGGATCCGTGAAAATAAGAATATGTCGCAGAATCAACACAGAGGCACAACTATTAGAATCACTATTGATTATTGTTAATGTAATACAACGCCATCTATTATCGTTTGTCGGAAACGTCAAGCAGTGTGCTTGGGTGAGGTCGGTGCGGGGCGTGGCATGTCTTGTTTGACGGTTGTCAGCAAGCTGTCAGCTGTCAGCAAGCTGTCAGCTGTCAGCTGTCGGCTGTCAGCTGTCATCCTTTTTGACATTGGATGCATTTGATTTGAGTAAAGTTACTTTGGAGTGAGACACGAGGGCGAGAAGTCGTTTTGCCAGCCTGCACCGAACTTACCGCGTTTCCGTACTTTAATCTATTTCCATCGGTTTGATCATTTGAGATTTTATTATTTTGTTATCGAGAGTGAATAAATAGAGGACTATAATCAGTGTTGTGACTATTATTTCCTGCCTACACCAAGTCGAACTTGGACTCTGATGACGAGGTACCCCCAATGAGTGAACTACCCTCGTTAAATATAAAAAACTCGGACCGAGTTCGGATATTGCTTTACGCACTGCATCCGATCCGAATACGTGAAAATACGAATCTAGAGTCTAAAAACTCGGACCGAATTCGAATATTATCGCTTACGCACTTATCCGATCTCTGTTCCAAATTCAAACAATTCAGGGGCCATCTTTGGCATATCCATTTGGCGTCCGATTTGAATCCGAGGTAACGCGAAAGCATTCATACAAACAGTACTACGGCTACTTTGGTCCGTCAATTTTTCTTCCGAATTAGAAACCCACGGATCACGGAGAGAAATCGGATGACGGAAGTCGAATCTAGTGCGTAAACTACCATACAAATAGTTCTATGACTACTTCGGAACGTATTTTCTCGGATTCGGATCGGATGGAGTGCGTTACCGCTCTAGCTGTCATTTATGATAGAACCGTGAAGCACCACAATGTTTGTAGAAATACAATTTGACAGTTATTGACTTTTATTTACGTAGAGTACCTCTTTCGTCTAGTATTTCGTAAATAAAGTCATTTTAATATCCAAGTCTCCTTTTCAACAAATATTTAGGCAACAGAGGATGGGGTTGCTCACAAATATTTTCTGTTTACCCAAATATGTAGGAATTGTTTACAAAGAAACGTATGTTGTTACGTGAAACGAGAATTTTTCAGATTTTTTTGGACGTGGGCAATGTTTTTTTCTTTATGTTTTGGTTTAACGAAATGTGTGCTTCAAAAATTGAGGTTTCTAAATTCTTTCTTTGTACTGTCTGTGGGTGGAGGGCTAAAAATAATTGTTGCTTGTATTTGTAACATAACACCACGCCTGTATACCCCGAAGTGTAAGGCAAAGATGTACTTATACAGGCTGTAAGGGTAAACACCGTTATCCTTGAAACCATGGGTAGTTGACTTAAACATAAAAATATAGGGCAGTGTAAAAAAAAAAAAAATATATGCGCGAGAAATGAGCGGTGCGGCGGCGCTATGACGCGGCGTACACACACTCGCTAACGAGACAGCTGACTGACAAGGGGTAGCAAAATGTGCGGGGCCGTGCATCGGGCCACGTGGCGAGTTCCCCGCGCCCCCTCCCGTAGCTTGTTGCCCCCGCGCAAAGGGTGAAATGCTTTTGAGGAAAAATGAAAATTTTATAAAAAAAAAAAGTAATTTTTCATTGATTTTACGTTCTATTAATGTAACCAAACCACTGGTTTCCTCCTAACTCCTGTATATTACACCCTCATTTCACCGTTAAGTTCCAAGTAATTGGGGGCGAGCCTATTGCCATCAACTGGGCACAAATCCATGGGGCCTACTCCGTAAGTCCGTCAACGAAGTTTCTCGTCCGTCCGAAAGTAGGCCGAAACGTAGAAGTGAACAAAACAAGTGTCAAGTTCAACTTTTCGGACGGGCAAAAACACATCGGTAGTAGGGACAACTGTCAAATCGTGTTGTCATTCATTCTTAGTTCGGGCCCCGAAATAATCGTATGTCCGTAGGTGATAGGGAGTAGGAAACGCTCGTAACTAAGGCGAGAACTAAGGGAGAAATTCCACACAGAAAAACCCAATAACACTTTGATTTTCGGGCTCCTAAGTTCCCGTAACGACTGTCACGGGTATTCGTTTGGCAACCGATACCGATCAATGTGTAACAAACGGTCACCCATCCACGGACTGACCCCGACAAGCGGAGCTTAACCTTGTAAATCGTATGATCCGCGCAGTCACAGTATATATATACAAGGTGTAACATAAATAACGCACAACCTGTTAAGGGATCACTTTACTCATCATTATGAACAACTTTTACTATGGGACCAAACCGGAAATCGCGAAAAAAATATCAGCTGTTCCCTACATTTTGACGAGTTATGCGTACATAAATGTAGGGAACAGCTGATATTTTTTTCGCGATTTCAGTGTTGGTCCCATAGTAAAAGTTGTTCATAATGATGAGTATAGTGACCCCTTAATAGGTTGTGCGTTACTTATGTTACACCTTGTATATCTACTGTGGCGCAGTTGTTAGTTAGCCAAGAGCCACTCCCCCTCCCTAGGCTTGTTTGCAAACTTACTAAATAAAAAAGTATAATACCATTTCCTAAATAATTTTCTTCAATTTCAGGACTGGACGTTAAAAGTGAGATTCGTTCAGAAACGGGACGCGGGCATCTATGAGTGTCAAGTGTCCTCGCATCCACCGACAAGCATCTTCTTGAGACTCGACGTCGTCGGTAAGTGTGCTTACAATATATTTTATTTTATTTCAAATGAAAAATGTGGAACGCTGCTTTTGAAATAGTGTTGGGAGAAGATTGTCTTGGGAAAATAAATAAAACATAAATTTTCTAGTAGGTATTACTTACTTTTTCCACTTAACATCACACGCCTATATTACCCGAAGGTTGGGTAAAGGTGTATAGTACACACTCGTTTCACCGTTATGTTTTAAGTCCCATGTAATAGAGGACGAGCCTACAACGCAGGCTATCGTGGTTGACTAAACCCAGACGGATTACGTTGTGGCGGAGTGGAGAGACCTACCTAAGACCTCTTTTATTCTGAAAAGTAGCAGTACAGTTGATGGTACATTCATTTATTTATTTATTGATTTACACGGCTTCAGAAACCAATTACATAAATCAAACTTTGTAATAAGTACAAACATAAAACATAAACTTATAACAACAATTAAATGCTATTGTTCTCACAAAAATGTAGGCACACAGCCATTAAATTGGCGAATTTGTTAGCGAATAGATCGCAGTCCGGGTTGGCTTCCACGAGCTTATTTAGCGCGGTCAACACGCGCGGTACGGGAGACGCAGCACGGGCTGCAGTCAGACACGAAGGCACGTCTAGCAGTCGATGTTTTTTGCTATGGAGATAATTATTCGGTGTGTAAAGTCGAATCAGCTCATTATGTATGTAAGGAGCATCCGTCATACCATCACATATTTTGAGCATAACGCCTACCTGGTCAAATTCCCTTCTGGTCTCATACATACATAGATAACTGCCTCCTATTCAGTTATTCGATGACTAACGGCAGTGACGCCTGCAGCCACCTTTGCATAGGTGGCTACAGGTGGTCAGAAAGGAGGTACTCATCCGAAAGGGTGCTAAAGTATCAATAATAATGAATCAATTTTATTCTACCACTTTCCCCAAAAATAATAATAATAACAGTTCAAAAATTACAAAAAAAGTACGCTAAAATCTATCTATCCTCAACTACACACATCAAAAGTGTCTAGGGATCAAGCATTTTTATGCGGATTTCTTGAGATTGAGATGTGGCTTTGTAATAAATTTATGATTTTATAAATTTATATGGATCCTTTTTGGTGCATTTCATAATTTGAATCAGGAACTGTGAATCAAATTCGAGTAAAAGATGAAAATCAGCTGTCAATATTTTCCCTATAAAAACATACAACGCATTGAAGACATTATTAGTGCTACTGTTTCCCTACTACTGATTAAAACCAACGTTATTATGGAGCGGCGACGTCATTTAAGCAGAGAAGAAATGCTCAGAGCCGTGGGAATGATAGAAGCTGGTTCCCGGCAACGTACTGTGGCTTTAGCTCTGAATACAAGTCAGAGTGTTATCAGTCGACTTTGGACACGTTACCGAAGCACTGGTACCGTGGCTGAGCGCCATGGAGGACGGTATCGCTGCACCACACGGAGACAAGACCGATACATTCAAATCTTAACTCGAAGAGCTCCAACAATAACCGCCATGATGTTAGCCGTGAGGCTTCATCACTCTTCAGGGAACTTAATTAGCGACCAAACAGTCAGAAACCGCTTGCATGAAGTGAACCTTCATTCCCGAAGACCGCTACGGGTACCACCTATAGCAATGCACAATCGTAGGATTCGATATCAATGGGCTCTTGGACACAGAAATTGGGCAGAAGAACGATGGCGTTTCGTGTGCTTTTCTGATGAGTCTCGTTTTGGTATGAGACCGGATACAAGACGTATACGACACTGGAGAACCCCTGGACGCCAACAGCGATTAAAATCTTGCCAGGAAGTCCATCCTTATAGTGGTGGAACCATCATGGTATGGGCGGGTATTTGGATCGGCGGAAGAACTGAGTTGATTTGGATCAGAGGCAACCTCAACGCTCAAATTTATGCTGAGACGATTGTATCAGACGTCATCGTTCCTCTACAAGCGCAAATCGGTCCCTTATTTCAGTTAATGCATGATAATGCACGACCGCACACCGCAAGAGTTGTAAGACAGACTCTCGCCGCAGCTAACATCAATGTCCTGCCCTGGCCTGCTCAGTCGCCAGACTTGAACCCGATTGAGCATGCATGGGATATGCTACAGAGAAGAGCTCTGCCGAATATGGAGGGTATCCAGTCGCAAGAAGACCTTTTTTTGTTGTTGCAACGAACATGGGCGGCCATTCCACAGCGTGATTTGGATGAACTCATTTTGAGTATGCCAAACCGATGTTCTTGTGTTGTTAGTGTTCGCGGTAGAAACACGGATTATTAATTGTTTAAGTTACCCAATAAAATTTTAAAGAAAACTGTTATTTCAGTCTTTTTTTCGAACTTTTGTGTTAGTGGTTCAAATGTCAAAAATCCCTTTATTAGGAAAATGGCAAATTTCTTTATTAATGCAAAGGTGACTTGGTTTATCGTTACTGTGACAAACGAAAACACTTTATTTGATGAATCCTTAAAGAAAATTTTAATTAATATCAATCAGGAGAAAAGTTATTGCAAAAATATATGTTGATCCCTAGACACTTTTGATGTGTGTATGACCAGCTGTGTTTACATTTTAGATCTTATTTGACATTCTTTCTCCGTTTTCTGAATTCATAACTAATGCAGAGATGAAGAATTTTTGAAAAAAATTACAGTAATTTAACTTTTATTTCGATGCAAAAAGTATTTTTGTTTTTTTTTTCATTCTTTTCTGCTTTAGTTACGAATTCAAAAGATGGAGCTTCTAATCCACACAAAAAACGCAGCGGATCATAGGTGAGAGTGGATAGATTTTAGCGTATTTTTATTAAATCTTTGAACAGCTATTTCTCTTAAACTATTGACTTTTGGGGAAAGTTGTAGAACAAAAGTTATTCATTATTATGGGTACTTTAACACCCTTTCAGATTAGTACCCCCTTTCCGATTAACCTTGTATAACTACCGAACCCTTCGGGGAATACAGACGTGATATAAAGTGGAAAACCGGCCAAGTGCGAGTCGGACTTGCGCACGAAGGGTTCCGTACCATCACTACATAGTATAAAACAAAGTCTCTTCCCGCTGTCTGTCCATATGCATGCTTAGATCTTTAAAACTACGCAACGGATTTTGATGCGTTTTTTTTTAAAAGATAGAGTGATTCAAGAGAAAGGTTTACATGTATAATACATGCATATTATAGTACCCGTGCGAAGCCGGGACGGAAAATCATGTCTTATGTATGGGAGCCCCCCTTAAATGTTTGTTTTATTTTAATTTAATTATTTATTTGTAAAGTAAATATATAACTAAATATTCTGTGAATATTTTAAGCGTGTTCAACCTGTTGCCGTCATCAATATCGAGCAAAAACGAGCAAAAAAATCACGTTTGTTGTATGGGAGCCCCCTTAAATATTTATTTTATTGTGTTTTTTTATTATCTGTTGTTATAGCGGCAACAGAAATACATCATCTGTGAAAATTTCAACTAACTATCACGGTTCTTGAGATACAGCCTGGTGACAGACGGACGGATGGACAGCGGAGTCTTAGTAATAGCACAGTCTACCTATATCTTACTCCTTACAGTCGGTCAACGTAGAACATTGTCGCAGAGCAATCGTGCGAGGGGTTGCGGGGTGAAGGAGCGGAGGTTATGTCCCGAGTAGCCATACTGCGTACTCAGGACATAACCTCCGCCCCTACATAATTTTGACATTTCATAGGACCTGTCAAATGTATGGGCGTTGACCCACTGTATGTTGTAAGTAGGTACAATGTGGTAATAGGGTCCCGTTTTACCCTTTGGGTACGGAATCCTAAAAAGTAAGTAATTCTAGAAAGTTCCCGCTCAGGACCGCCGGCAGCAATTTAAGCTTAAAGTCTTGCTAGGGTTTAGGCCACTAATAGGTTTTTTGTCTACCTACTTAACACACCTGATACAGCGAAGAATTTTACCTCGGAGACACATAACACTCTTTCCCTCCATTACGTACCTACCTACATGAAAATAATTGCTTCACTTTAGAGAAACTGTATTATAACTTTCGTGAGACACATTCGTATTTATAATTAATTACGGTTAACTCAAGTGCGTTTTTCGGCATTGCCCGACTAGTTTCAGACCCAAGCGAAGCCCTTAATGGGTTCGACTCACGATCTCGCCATGTGATCAGCTCATGATTAAGGGCTCCGTTTGAGTTCAAAACTAGTCGGGCAATCCCGTAAAATGCACGTGAGTAAACATGCAAAGTTTGATCAAACTAACAAATGACGAACGTTCGTTCGTCTATTTGGTTTATACCTAGGTACCAATACAAACAATCAAAGTTGTAATATTCGGAAAATCATGCCATACTTTTCTTCCCTCCAAATATGCAAACATCCCGATATATTTGCTAATATTATGACTTCCCCGCACTCAAATGACACTTAATACTTTATACACAACCCGAATCTCATATTAATATGCAAAACAGCATGGCCTCATTCAAAATGACCGTCCAATGGGGATAGCCAACAGAATGGTAAAGCCGTGAAAATAATTAAAATCTTTTAAATTTTACGGGCAACCCAAAATGGCTTTATTTTCTCACCGAACCTGTCTTCTATTTTTTTAAATATGTGGCGGGATTTTTTTGTATTACGTTAAAAGGTTTTATGGGTGCTTTGTAAGGGGTGATGACGTGAATAAAGGCTGTATTAGGGTGCCTTTTCACCAGAAATGTGCTATGCAGCTATGCTGCGAGAATGTAAAAGCTAAGCTACGAAACTTTGTGACCGTTTCCAATGATGCTAAGCTATGTAGCGGAGCGAGATTAACTGCTATGAAAATGTCTACTTTCGGAGCCAATCGCGCGCCTACTGTAGGTACACTGCTCTGCACATAGCTACACCACTCGCGACCATCCATAGCACGCATCCATAGCTCGCATCGATAGCACGAATCCGCAGCACTCATACTTCCATATACAACGTTATTTTTAGTATATACAAAAACCGTGATACCCCAACAAGATTTTCACCAGAACTGCCTGAATATGTGTTTTTTTTTTAATAAATCTCCAAGTTACACCGTCGTTTATGTCGCATTAAGTTCCCTAGTAAAGTGTGAAATGCCTGAGTTGTACTACGAGTATGCAGGGGTTGTCTTATACACGGAAACTGACCGAGCGGACCATCTCAAGCCTCAATGTGTCTATTCCCGTCAACTGATATGGGTAGAAATCTACTGAAACAAAATTGAAATATATGAAAAAAAAAATTGTGGTGCAAAAAATAATATCGATTCTCCTAGTGATTCTGAACAAACTAGTTTCAGGTTTAGTATATACTAAAACTAAGCTTGTATAAAACGTAGCTTAGTTGAATTAGTTTCCACCAGTGCTGTGCTATGTGGACCAATGAATATGATTGGTGTATATCAAACGCATCCATAGCAACGTTGCATAGCACATCTCTGGTGGAAATGCAGCCTTAGTTTGGTTTGCGAGTTTGTCCGTTTTGTCGTCGTCGAAAGCTTTTAATTTCGTAGGTTTTTATAATTTTCTTGGTGTTTCTGTCGGTCCACCTGGCAGTTATCCCTCTCTATAAATATCAACGCCAAGCAGTTTACTGTGTTCCGTCGTGTGTATGTGAGAGCCTGAGGCTTCGTGTGCTCCATATTAGAGTCGTCTGCACTTACCACCAGGTGTGACTCGGATCAAAAGCGAACAAGTTAAAGAATAATATTAAAAAATTACTATTAAAGGCTTATAAACGTATAACGGTCTACATAATAATGTGAGCGTCCTATTAATGGTTACTATATCGGTCAAAATGAGAGGAAAATTGCCATTATCACATCGAAAGCGGTTGTATGGATCGGAATGTTAGGCCGTGAAGAAGACGGATGAGAAAATATTGCATGCAGCGGAGATGAGAATGTTGAGATGGATGTGTGGAGTGACCAGAATGGATAAGGTTAGGAATGAATATATTAGAGGAAGTTTGAAAGTAGCACCAGTGACAGAAAAGTTGAAAGGGAACCGTTTGTCTTGGTATGGGCATGTGAAGAGGAGGGATGAAACGCATGCATGTGCAAAACGCATGTGACCAAAAGAGTTATGAATATAAATGTGGATGGATGGAGAGGAAGAGGTAGGCCAAAGAAAAGATGGATGGATTGTGTGAAGAATGTTATGAAAGAGAAGGGAGTCAGTGATACCATGACGGGTGACAGGACGAAATGGAAGAAGAAAACGTGTTGCGCCGACCCAAGTAACATGGGATAAGGGCACGAAGATGATGATGACATCGCAAGCGGTTCTGTGATCGCAGTTCTGTGGGCCACATACATCTGGTTGTGACTGACTAAAAGCCAACAATAAATGTTGGAAAGGGTACCTATGTTCGTTCTGACTAGCCTTTTCGCAACTATATTGAAGCCGGCCTCCAGCCAAACCAGATGCGGCTGAATAGGTACCAGTATTTTTCACGGAGCAACTGCCATCAGACCTCCGCAACCTAGTTACTGGGCAATGCCGATATCAGCATCTCTGTAACTGTTGCTAATTATATCATAAAGTCATGCTGCTGCCCATCCTTATGACAAAATTACCCTTGGTCACTCTTTAGAAAACCCATACGAAGAGAGAAGAGGGCCTATGTTTTTATCAGAACACACACTATCTGCTATCATTTTTCCTCCTAGCCTTTTTCCAACTATGTTGAGGTCAGATTCCAGTCCTACCAGATGCGGCTGAGTACCAATATTGTACACGGAGCGACTGCCATCAGACCTCTGCAACCCAGTTACTGGGCAATGACGATATTCTAAAGTTAGACCGGTTGGTGGAGCAAGCGGACGGAAAAATATGATGCGGCGCGGATGCCAAGGAGAAGGGCCGTGTTCGCAGTAAATGCTATAGAAGCCTTATAATAGCAAGCACATGCACTTACCAGCAAATCAGCCAACTCGCAACGCCTTTATATGCTGCAGACGGCAGTTTTTCTGGATGGCGAGAGTCTTTACACTGAAAGTTCTTTACACACACAGACAGAGCGATTTACGCGATGGGAAAGGCGCGCCTCCCGATGTAGTTTGCACTCGCGAGCGGTAATACCTGAATCACTGGCAAACTGAGACTCAGTAGCGGATTATATTAATTAAAAAATGATGGAGAGCTGACAGCGCGTCAAGCAGACATATAGCGGAGAAAAGTTCTAGTGACAGTTGAATTTGAAAAGAAAGCGTTGTTTTCTTCGTCCTGGACACTTAAAGGCGAAGTCATCGGCCTAGCTCAATGATTCGTACATATGCCCATAGAGGTGGCAACTATAAATTTAACCGCGAATACGGCGCGAACACCGGTTCTCAAACTTTCGGCCTTCTGACTACCCGTAACGACTGTCATGGGTATTCTTATGACACCCGGGACCGACGGTTTTAACGTGCTCTCCGAAACACTGAGCCTAGTGGTCTCGATGTGTAACCAACGGTCACCCATCCACGGACTGACCGCGGCAAACGCAGCTTAACCTTAAGTTGTTAATTAGCCACGAGCCCCTCTATTACAAATAATAAAATTACTAAAACATGTTCACTTGTTGTGTTATTATTATCTGTAAAATTATTTTGTTTACCAAATTGTATTCCCTTAATTGGTATTAAGACGTCAATGTTGCTAATACGGCTTCCAAGCCTATTGTTTGCTGTTCAAAGAAAACAAGAACACAAAAGCTTTCGAAATTTTTGGTAAAAAATTATAATAGAAACTTGAGAGTCTTTATTTACTGTATTTTTAGTAGATACAAAAACCGAGACACCCCAACAAGATTTTCATCAGAACTGCCTGAATGTGTGTTTATTTTTAATAAATCTCCAAGTTACACCGTAGTTTATGTCGCGTTAAGTTCCCTAGTAAAGTGTGAAATGCCTGAGATGTGCTATGCAGGGGTTGTCTAATACACGGAAACTGACCGAGCGGACCATCTCAAGCCTCAAGGTGTCTATTCCCGTCAACTGATATGGGTAGAAACCTACTGAAACAAAATTTAAATTTACGATGAAAAAACATTTAAAAAAAAATGTGTGGTGTAAAAAATATGTCAATCGATTCTCCTAGTGATTCTGAACAAACTGGTTTCAGGTTTAGTATATACTAAAACTAAGCTTGTATAAGCAAATATATTTTTAATACAAAATATGTGGTTCATTGTATCAGTCATTAGGTTGGGAGACCCACTGCTGGGCACGGGCTTCCCAGAATGAGAAGGGTTAGCGCCTCAATCCACCACGGTAACCTAGTGTGGGTGGGAAGACTACATATCCCATCGAGAACTTTATGGAACCCTCTCAAGTGTGCAAGTTTCCTCACGATGATTTCCTTCACCGTTATCGCAAGTGGTAATCAAATTCTGATCAGTACATGTATTATTAAGCACTAGAGGAAGTTTGAAAGTAGTGCCAGTCACACAAAAGTTGAAAGGGAATCGCTTGTCTTGGTATGGGCATGTGAAGAGGAGAGATGAAACGCATGTGACGAAAAGAGTTATGAATATAAATGTGGATGGATGGAGAGGAAGAGGGAGGCCAAAGAAAAGATGGATGGATGGTGTGAAGAATGATATGAAAGAGAAGGGTGTCAGTGATATCATGACGGTTGACAGGACGGAATGGAAGAAGAAAACGTGTTGCGCCAACCCCAAGTAACATGGATAAGGGCAGGAAGAAGAAGAAGACATGTATTATTAAGCACCGGGTTGCGGGTTCAAACAACGTGACTTCTTAAATTTCATAAGTACTTTCTTAGTTAATCTAAAACGCCAGTGACTTAAGATGAAGAAAACCATCGTGAGGAAACCTGGACTTAACGGTCTGAAATCACCAACCCGCAGTGAGCAAGCGTGGTGATCAATGCTCGATCCTTCTCTGTATGAGAAGAGGCCCAGCAGTGGGAAACTTACAGGTTAATATTCTCTATTGTCTACATGTATTCGAATAGTCAGAAATGCGGGCCGGGTTTGAACTCAAACTGTCCTACGTGGAAGATAACCGTTTAACTTTATCTAGTACTAGCTGTTGCCCGCAGCTTCGCTTGCGTGAAATTTTAAATCCTTTTTAAGCCCTTTTTAAATGTAGGTATAAACCCCCTAGGGGTAGAATTTACAAAAACGTTCAAAAACATGTATTTATACCTAGCCAGAAAGCCTAGTATTTGATTTCATGCTTTTAACTTCGTAGAAACTTTTATCCTCTATTTCACCCCTTAAGGGTAGAATTTCCAAAAACCCTTAAACACGTGTATGTTTATTTCTGATCAGTAACCTAAATATTGAATACCATGTTTCTTACTTAAAAAGTAGCAGATTTCTCATACAAATTTACAACACTTATTTCACCTCCTTAGGGGTTGAATTTCCAAAAACACTGAAACACGTGTACATTTACTCCTAACCAGAAACCTTAATATTTAATTTCATGCTTCTTACTTAAAAAATGACGGACTTGCATACAAACGTTAATTACCCTTTTCACCCCCTTAGGGGTTGAATTTCGAGAAATCCCTTCTTAGTGGATGTTTTCGTCATGTAAGGAACCTACTGTTCAAATTTCATATTTCTAACTTTAGTGGTTTAGGCTCTGCGTTGATGAATCAAATGTCAGTCAGTACCAGTCTCTTTATATATAAGAAGATAGATAAATCATAGAAAAGTGTATCGTCAACCAATTAAGTAACTATCTACAAAAAAATAACATTATTAGTGTAGTGTAGTAGTGTCAACACGGTTTTCTAAAAGGAAAAAGTACAAATACATTGCTATCAAAATTTACAGACGAAATTAACAGTTACCTAGATGATAAAAAAAATTGTTATTACAATATTTTTTGACTATAAAAAAGCATTAGACACTTTGCAATTTGATACCATCCTCAATGCAATGGAGGAGTGCGGGGTGAGAGAACCACTGAACCCATGGTTCCGTGATTACCTCACCACGCGCTCCTACCGTGTGAAGGTGGTAGACGCGTTTAGTGACAGAATCGAGGTGCGAGGTGGGGTGGCTCAAGGCTCGGGATGTGGACCAATTTGTTATCTAATACATGTTAACAGCTTGTGCCGGGTGCTACAGCATTGTTCAGCGTATAATTATGTTTGCAGATGTGGGCTTAGTTTATAATTTATTTGCTAATGTGAACTTAAAATAAAATATTAAATAAAAATAAACTGCTTGACTATCATCGCAAATAACTTCAAAGTTAGCATAGAACGATTTCGATGTCACTTAGATGTAAGCGGTAACTAACTTCGTTCGTTGGCTTTTGTTAGCGTTAGGTGAGTTGCGAGAGATTTTGTAGGTCGTATTACGATTACCGATTCTTTTTTTAGATACCTAGGTACCTACAAAGATTTTCTTTGAAAATGCTCCATTTGCAATTCCTTGTAGTCTATAACTTAATCGAATATAGCATGGAATGCAAACGTTCAACCGCTAGGCTGTCATTCCTTGTGGAACCAACTGTAGGATATTGAAATGCTGTATTCCCAACGAAAATCGAACGAAACTCTCGGCACAAGATCCATCAAACTAGTTTGTAATCCATCAACCGTCGTCCACTCAAGGCTTTTGTATAACAAGATATTAAATCAAACTTCTACATGACATGACAAGATACCAGCTCATCAATTTCATGTCAGAATAAAATCTATAATATGTGTAATCCAGCCATTTTATATTGTAGAAAAAGTATACAAACTTTTCCTCGTGAAACATTCTTTTTTTTCTAAGAATACATTTAACACACATGAAAGGAAACATGTTTGGCCAAACGCGGCATTTCAGCCAGTTGTAAATATGTATTTTTAAATGGTTCGTAAAATAAAAATTGGCAATTGCGTAACGAAACCAACATCAATCATTACAGTTGATGTGTCAAAAACAATATTCATTGCGTGCTACGTAGTTTTAGAGAATTCGGATTCTCAATACAAACGTTGCTATAGCAATTGATGACCTGTCAAAATCATAGCCATAGCGATTACGAGTATTTTGCACAATTGCCCTGCAGATGTTTGTTGAACTTTTATACAAAATTTTTATGTACCACCTATACGGTACGCAGAAGAGCTGTGTACTGCCAGAAATTATTATATTATTTCATTTTCTGTGACTTTTAATAATATCATAGGAATGAGTAAAAATACGTTGATATCTTCAACTTCAAAACTCATTTTGTCAATATAGACCCGAATTAGTTGTATTTGAAAGTCAATGTTACAAAACCTACTCCCCCAAAACACCCGCCCTTCACAGCTTCCTAGTGTTTATGCTGTGAAGAAGAAACGGCGCAACAAACTCCCCAGCAACACAGATCTGTTTGTCAAGTGAATAGAATAATTGAGTCTATACACAGAAAAAGGTAATATCCATTACAATGATGAAATTATTCAAATTGTGGATGATGAATAAAGTATAAGTATAGAACAATTCTGGATGAATTGATATAAGCATGTAGAGAGAAAGCCAGAAAACAGTGTCGCTTTAGTGTTGTTTTTCATACTTCAAGTAAGGCGTCACGTTTTGTCAAATTTTACCTTACTAGACTTTTTCCATCCACTTATATAAATCATATTTTTCTCATTCATCATTCATGCTTCATCATTCTAGCGTCTTACTCACCTCCAAGCAAGATCTGTATTAATATAATCCAAGTAGACAATTTCTTTGTTTCATGAAACATAAATAAATCTACAATCTACTTTTCTTGCGTAAAATACTTGTTCTTTAAATTAGTACCTTTGTCAATAATAATTTCGTCTTTCTTAAAAAAAGTACTTAAATATTTTATCATCCACTTGGAACTTTGAGATCTAGTCTCAAGTAGAATTAAAATGAGTCCTATAGAGCTAGATGAATTCAGTGATGCTCAGAGCATCAAAGAATTCATCTAGGTGTAAAAGTATTATTTGTAAAATTCTTGGTAAGTTATCTTACAGTTATTTGGTATTCTCAGATGCCAACGAGGTGAACAAAGTAATCGTTAGAAAATGCATCTAGATAAGGGGACTTTTAGCATGAACCTTTGAGATTATTGATAATCAAACCACAATCAGCCCGTGACTGACGTGACTATTCCACTGTTAGTCACGGGCCTCTTCACAGTATGAGAAGGATTTAAATCTTAGTCCTAAACGCTGGTCTAGTGCGGGTTAGCGGACTAGATACACCATCGAGAACCTTTAAGTCTTTCAAGTGCGAAGGTTTCTTCACAATATTTTTCTTCACCCTTTGACCCTATTAAAACATCACACCTGCATTCTCTGAAGGGTTGGGCAGAGGTGTATTTATAGTACACCCTCATTTCGCCGTTAAATTTAAGTCCCATGTAATAGGGGGCGAGCCTATTGCCAACCTGGCACAAATCCAGACACCGGGCTGCTACTGAGTTTCACACAGAAAAACCCAATAACACTTTGCTCGATCTTAAACAAAACCTCACGCTTAGCAGTCACGCTTGCGACCACTAGACCAAACGAGGCATTTAACGCTACTAATAATTAAATTATCCATCCCATACGCGAAAACACGGGCATATCTTATAGAGTCCCACAAGGGACGATCTTAGGACCTAAATATTGTATGGCAGACCAATTGATGGTCAAGGTTGATGATAGATACGTTGCTGTCTGTTCTATTTATATAACAAAAGCCTTAGAGCGATTCTGCGTTGTGTCCGAATCCAAGACAATACGATCCAAACTAGCTATAGTAGTATTTGTAATATTAATGCTTGTACGGACGGCTTTAGTCAAGCTCTACATATCCAGTATGAGCTGGTCTCGCATTGTATGAGCTTTCCGTACAATGAAAGGTCAGATTATACTAGAATATATCGAATATCATAGGTTTGCAACAGAGTTTCCTCGGATCGTATTTAGTCAGATACGGATCGGTCGAAGTGCACAAGCTCACTTAACTAACTCGCTTTTATGCCCAGAGCAATAGAAATGGTAACTTATTCTTAGAAAGAGATGACACGGGAATCCTAAAACAAAGAGTATTTCAGCAAAAGTCAATTACAATAGATGTAGCCATTTGTTATTCAAAGTCAACGTTTTTTATTTCAAATAGACCAGATTTCAGGCACTTTTAAAACATCAAAACTAGGTACACGGTCCCAAAAGGTAGGTTCTATGGAGAAGAGCCGACAAGGAACTCCATGAATACTCTTTTTAAAATAGTAGATCATGACAATTCCATTACAATAGTGTGAGAAATAGAATGAGAATAAGGCAGGTTAATATAACAAATAAACTCACATAATAGTAACAAACAGAAAAATATGCCTTCTAGGATTGCTATAACAGTTAAATTTAAAATATTTATAAGTGCCTTCATCTACCTGCTGAGATTAATCCATTCTGTTAATATTAACAGAATGTACGTCCTGCCTCAACTTTCATTCAAAAAATTCAACCAGGAATTCCATCCAGTTAATTTAAAACATGCAAATTTTGGCGTTTTTAAATTTAAAATATATTTTGCACTCAGAAGTATTACGCCAACATTTTTGCTTTTAAGAGTGAAATTGCCAGCAAAACATGAAACCGGCCGACTAATATTGCTATCCACAGTCGTGTAAAGGAACGAATTCTGGTCCCTCCCTGTGACGTCATGCGAGAGTAATGTCTGTACCACGCAAACGAATTACGCCAGAATTTGGTGGCCCGACATTTTGTGAAACATATTTTGTACAAATCTCCTTATTGACCTAGTTTTTGCTAGTACTCTTTTAGATTGTCAGGAGTACTTACTACAAGAATAATAAAAAACTTTGGATTTTGCTTCAGGCTTGAGATTGTTGCCTCGGCTCACAGATTGTAAAAAAGTTTTATGCCTAGTATTCATAAAAGTATTTTTGGAATTACTATTGTTCGACGGGAGTTTTGGCTGCCAATCATTATTTCTATCATCATTGTTCTGCCTGGTGTTTTCCCAGCTCTGGTCTGGTCTGGGTTCTTGTTCTGGGTCAGCTTCCGGTCTAACTAGATGCGGCTGAATACCAGTATTTTACACGGAGCGACAGCCATCAGACCTCCGCAACCCAGTTACTGGCAATGCCGATATCCTAAGGTTAGACTCGTTATCAGACTTTCGGGCTTCTTACCGGACACCCAGGACCGATGGTTTAACGTGCTCTCCAAAGCACGGAGAGGTCTCAATGTGTGACGAATGATCACCCATCTAGAGACTGATTGCGGCAAGTGCAGTAATTATAAGGTCCGCGCTGTTGTTTATTAGCCACGTACCCTTCTTTACGATTATTAGTATCATCATTAAGCCCATAAATGTCCACAACTTTACATAGGGCTTCCATCAACTATTACAATTAACGGTCATAGTGGATACTGCAATACTCACCACCCTCACCAAAAGGATTGATGGTTTCAACAAAGAATAGAATGGTCAATTCTTTGTAACTACTGGGGTTTTTTATAATTGGAAGTGGAATTCCGTGCCGGAGTCTGTGTTTCCTGGTAGCTATAACCTTGGGGTCTTTAAGTCAAAAGTAAATAGGTTACTTCTAGGCAAGCGTGCTTCACCGTCGACCACATCATCGCTTACCATCACGCGAGATAGTGGTCAAACGCGAGACTATCTCAAAATGAAAAATATAAACCAAATTAACCAGGAACCGACTCCAAACTATTAGATGAACAATTGCATGGTATAGAAATGTACAACATCAACGCATTTAATAGTTTTAATAATCATTCAATTAACGTTGAAATCCCAAACTTTATATCGCTCGTGAATACACAAGGATGACAGATAAAAAGTTAAATTAATAAAAGCATATTTACATACAGTCTGGGAGAAAAAAGAAACTTGATATCTTTTAGCTATTTATGATCCCGTATACTTCGTGAATGTTATGACAGGGAAAGTTATCACTGTAGCTCAAACGAGCGATGAATCCTAAAACAACATAACCGTCGTCCGCGCGATACGAGTTGAAGAGATGTGTTTTCATTTGAACAACGAAGTACTTATTAAACTTTTTGATCATGTCAAGAGGATGAAAGAAAGAAAGAAAATACCACAGATGTAGAAATCAAAATCAAAAAAATATATTTCCCATAGTAAATCATTAGAGTCCAAATACACGTCCTAGCCTCCGATAGTCGGTTCCGATAGTCTGACCAGACTATCTGAAGGCCTCCGCGCCATACATTTGTTTGAACATGAATTACACGTACGATCAGACTATCGGATCGGATGTCAGAATCGTAAGCACCGTCCGGGCGTCGTCGTCGTCCAGAAAAAATCGGACTTGAGAATCGTACGTGTATTTCATGAATCCGATCGGATAATCTGATCTGGCTCCTGGAAGCAAGTATCGGACGTGTATTTTGAGCCTTACAGATGGCAGGTGCTCATGAAAAGGAGTTTAGTTGCACGGTTCCAATTTGTGGCTTCCTATGAAGAAGAGCCAGCAAGAATCTCCGTGGTTACTCTTTTAATAGATCTTGGAATACTTTCGTTATTATTCTAAGGCATAGATGAACAAAGCGTGGGAGTGAGAATAATATGATCTGTTATAAAAAAGTCACAAGATAGAATGAAATTGTGAAATTGATGAATTCATAACAACTTTTAGATGACAGATAGCGAGAATATCAGAATGTTGCTGTATTTTGAGATAATCCTAACTTTAATACTATAAATGCGAAAGTAAGTTTGTTTGTTTGTTACCTTTTCACGCATAAACCACTGAACCGATCATCCTGAAATTTTGCATATACGTTGTCAGGTGTACAGGGGGCCTACTCCCTAAGTCCGTCAACGAAGTTAGTCGCCCGTCCGAAAGACGCCCGAAACGTAGGAGTGAACAAAACAAGTGTCAATTCCAACTTTTCGGACGGGCAAAAACACATCGGTAGTAGGGACAACTGTCAAATCATGCTGTCATTCATTCTTAGTTCGGGCCCCGAAGTAATCGTATGTCCGTAGGTGATAGGGAGTAGGAAACGCTCGTAACTAAGGCCGAAACCACGGACTTCGTGCTTAGAGTAGACCCCCAGAAACGGACATAGGGTAACTTTCATCCTGAAAAAAAGTACTGTTCCCGAGAGAACAATAACATTCTTATGATAACAGATGGCGCCACGTGTCACGTGAATTACCTATATTACTTTAGTAACATTGATTGTCAAATTCTAAATAAACGCGAGCGAAGCCGCGGGCAAAAGCTGGTCGTATATATTTTAAAGAAATGTTGTAACTTACATAATGTTTACACATGTTCTATTAACACAACTTAAACTATACACTGACAAATCAAATTGTCAGACATTATAGAACTCCTTGGCCATCTATCCATACTAGATTTATGGAAAATACGTTTATTTCACACAACCTTTGACATTACAAAACGTTAAATGTTCGAAGTTCAAGTATTTCAAATTAAACGTTAAAAGTTCTTCTAAAAGATTTAAATTAAACCGAGACATCGTAAGAGGACAGGCAGTAGTGTTGGGTAGGACACGCTTTGAAAAAGAGTTTGTAAAAGTAGCCTGAAGCTCGGTGATACGTTTGAAGTAACGAGTACAAATTTGACATTTGATGTTACTGGTTTCGATGTACTAATTACGTCTCTCTCGAGTCGCGGTCGCGTAATGTCCATTGTAGAACGAATGACGTGTTATTGTAGCATCTGCTTCGCTCCCTCTCTTTCTCACTCTATAGTTTACTTACCGAAAGTAACGAGTAACGCGACTACCGCGACATAAAAGTTGAAGTAGTACACTTTAAAATTTCGAGCCGCTCTTACATTTTGACGTCATTTACGGGACGAATGTACCGCGTCTTGTATGTCCTACTCAACAATAATAGGCAGTAGCGTCGTCCTGTCTCGAAATAACATCATACTCTGATCACTAATCTATCCGCCAAGAGTGATATATATGGCATTATGTCCTCCAAAAGTTCTGGAGCGGTCATTGGGAAGGCGTTGCTCAGCAGTGATGATGACGATCTGACCCCACCAGTAACACAGTTCTAATTGTATTTCTTCTTTCACAGAGGCGAGAGCACAGATCTCCGGGCCCACAGAAAAGTATCTGAAGCCAGGATCAACTCTCCGATTACAGTGTTCCGTGGTACAGACGACGGAGGCACCTGCTTTTGTGTTCTGGTAAGTTGCTTCAATTTTTGAAATGACTTGTACTTGTAACGAGTCGCAGAAACTGATTCAGAATAAAACAAGGATACCGTGGTGTCTTAAAAGCTGGCTAAAAGAAAAAAGATAACAAAGACTATAGGCAGAAGCATTTCTTGTATCTACTATTGATTGATATTTTGCTATTAAAAAACAGTGATAGCCTGGCGGTGGAACGCTTGCCTTACATGCAGTAGTGATCGACTAGGCACCTTTAACCTTTCAAATTCATGTGTGGAACAGAATTTATTATCACTTGCGTTGACAGTAAAGGAAACCTGCACATCTGAGGGGACTCCAAAAAGTTATCGATAGTGTTTCTACTCTAAAACCCGCATTAGGCTAAAGTGGTGGACTAAGGACTAAACCCTTCTCATACCTAGCATTAGGACCGTAATGGACTGATTATTTATGTTGTGTAAGGAGAATAACACCTCTTTTCATAAATGTACAATGCGAGAGCTCACACGTATAACTGCGTTAGTTTTAAGACTTGTAGGATCATAAATTGTACAAGCTCGAGCTCCTTGAAATGTGCATTATAATTCATTGTTGTCAGGAATATGCTTTTAGCTGCTGACTAGGGTGCATGAAAAGAGCCTCCACAAGTGACGATACTTAAGTACGTCCGGCGTACCCTGGGCAGTCAGCCCCGCTACTAACCTTGCTGACTGGCTAATCTTTTCACCACAGCATGAGCTATTTTCATTTAGCTCGTGCTGACACGAGAGGAGAAGAAGAAGCTGCTGACTGAAATGTCTGATTATGCATCGTGTGATTATAGCAATATTTTTTTATCCCGTGTGAGGACGTGAACATAAAACTTCCTCATCGCACGCTGGGAATAGACGCGTGTTGTAAGATTCAACAAAACTCAGCACGCGACGTGGTAGGATCTTTACGGTCCGCCTGGCTAGCTACCACCCTCACATTAAGGTTCAACGCCAAGCAGTTTACTGTGTTCCGTCGTGTGTTATGTGAGAGCCAGAGGAGTATAGGGGAATCCCTCTATATCTCTGTTACTTGGATCCGTGTGCTCAATCTTAGACCCTGTCTGCGTGTACCATCACGTGCGAAGAGGGTCAGAGGCAACCAAGACAAGTGATAAAAAAAAACCTCATAGTATTAGATGGCTTAAAAGGTCTATGCTCAGGAACGTTTATGGTCTGATATGCTGCTGAAATTTTAAGTGTCATATACAGATTGTTAACGAATTCGTGTAATTCCTTAAAATCACATGATCTACTACTGGTGTAGATTGGCCCCGCACGGGATTTAGCAAGATTGAAAACAAAAAATAAAAAATTCATGCGGTAGCGGTAATTGATCATATCTAAACCACCTAATAAGGAAACAGTAAAAAAAAGATATTTTTTTTCGCAAAAATTATTTTTTATTTTAGGGAACATTTCGATGCCAAGCATAAATTAATGAAAGCACGGCGACACGGCTGGCGGGTACGACTAACGCGAAAACGCTCTTTGCAGTCAGATAACTCGAGGCTCTAAAATGACTCAGAAATAGAAAACCAATTTTTTTTTCAGTTTTAGGTATTTCTGAAATACCCATTTAGGGTATCTATGTCACCAGTAAATCACGCGGTTTGAAGGAATTACACTAATTCGTTTACACCCTGTATAAATATTACTATGCACTTTAAGGGACGAAGGTAGTATAGGTCATTAACCTAGTAATCTATCCAATTTAGACAACTTTCAACAGTTTTAAATCTACTTTTCAACTTTTACTTATTACGAAAGATACAAGTATTAATTGATGCTTCTTCTAAAGATATTCTATCTTTTGGGTAACTTTGAGAACCGTAACGATTCTTTTAAAAACTTCTTTATCTTTTAGTTCTAAATGAACTTTGGAGAAACTTTTTGCTGAAAGTTGTTTGAAAGTAATTTTATGATATACCCCGACTTTGCTTTAATTGTTTTATCAATAAGGCCCGAACTCCACCAAAGCGGAGATGTGCGGAGATGTCCGAAGCGGAGACGAAAAGAGGTGTTTTTCAGCTAGGATGTATCCACCGAAACTGTGCGGAGTTGCGTACTGGCTAGACTGTAGCGGAGATGTGCGCTGACTGGAGCAGAACTGAGCTGCGTGCGGCGAGCGTTGGGTGTAAATGCACATTTTAGTGCGATCTGACACGAAAAGTAGACGTCTCAGTCATGTCGTTATTGCAAAAACAGTATCTTCTTTTACTTGAAGAAGCAGAATTAAAATTAAAGAAAAAACGACACAGGGGGCGGGGGGCGGCGTGGGCACCGCTCACTCTACGCCGCAAACATCTCGTCTCCGTTGCGCGCCGTCGTCGGCTTGCACGGCAAAGCTCACATTTCCGCCTTGTACCGCGGCCCAGCTCAATCTCAGCGAGGAACAGCTCACATCTCCGCTTCCATCGCGCCATACAAATATGATACATCTCCGCTCAGCGGTATCCACTTAAACTGAGTGGAGACGAGATGTGTGAATAACGAAATTCTATTGGTTTTTTAAAACGCATCTCCGCTCCGCTCGTCTCGTCTCCGCTTTGGTGGAGTCCAGGTCTTAGCATAGTCAGCCCATTATAGTTAATGGTCCCACTGCTGGGCATGGGCCTCTTCTTAGAATGAGAAGGGCTTTAAGCCTTAGTCCACGCTGGCCTGGTTGTATGTTTTTTGTGTATGTTTTAAAAAAAAAACATGCTATCTAATCGTCACATGCAGTCGGAGGCTACCTAAGACTTATGTAATTCACAAACTGACTGACCAAAAAAACATACGTAGCCTCCGACTGCATGTGACGATTTGATAGCATGATTTTTTGAGAACACTACGTAAGTTTGACGTTATGTTATGTAATATGTTATGATTAGAAATACGTCTTGTTTACATCTTTTTAGTTCGCTTTTTATGCAGGCGGGTTTTTTTATTAATTTTAAGTTTTATTACGTGTGCAGATACCCTCACAATGTTTACCTTTACCATTAACGCAAGTGATAATCAAATTTTGATCCACACCTGAATTTAAATAAGTACAACACTTAATTTTATATTGTAAAAAAAAAACTTTAAAAAAAAGTAACAACCGACTTCAAAGAAAAACTAAAAGGAGTAAAATAATTACCATAATATAAAATTAACAGTTTCAGAAGTCGGTGGATTCTATTTGTTTCAATGTAGTTGCATTTTTTTTTTTTTTTTGTAAATCATATCTCCGTCATTTATGAACCAATTTGAAAAATTCTTTTTTAGTTCGAAAGGGTATACTTCCCGGTTGGTCCCATATAAATTTTGTTATGATTAGACCATGAACTTCAGAGATATGGAACGGAACTCTTCATCGGATCAAAGCAAAATTCTCAAATTACTAGTATTGCTTTGTTTATATTTGTTGTTGGGAACTGAGAGGAGGGGGTGCGTGTCCCCCCTCCCCCCCTTTGGAATGTTTTCATTATATCGTGTAAGGTATCATTTGAAAGGACTTTTTATGCCCGACTACGTCAAAGCCAAAAAGAAGGGTTATGAAGGAGGGGGTTAAAATTATGACACTAAAACGTATTTAATAAAAAATAAAACTTTAAAAAAAGTAAAAACCGACTTCAAAGAAATACTAAAAGAAGTAAAATAATTACCATAATATAAAATTAACAGTTTCAGAAGTCGGTGCAACTCTACACTGAAGCAAATAGAAGCCATCGACTTCTGAAACTGTAAATTTTATATTATGGCAATTATTTTACTCTTTTTAGTATTTCTTTGAAGTCGGTTTTTACTTTTTTTTTTAAGTTTATTTTTTGTTTTAGTAGGTTTCTACCCATAACATAACTTGAGATGGTACGCTCGGTCAGTTTCCATGTGTTAGACAACCCCTGCATAGCACATCTCAGGCATTTCACACTTTACTAGGAAACATAATGCGACATAAACTACGGTGTAACTTGGAAATTTATTTAAAAAAAACACAGATTCAGGCAGTTCTGATGAAAATCCTGTTAGGGTGTCTCGGTTTTTGTATATACTAAAAATAATGTTGTATATTATAGTCAAAGGTGCGGGTTGGGCTCATACTTAGACCCTCCAACATTTTCAAATCCCATCGCCACGCTTACACGTACTATTCGAACAAAAAGACAGATAAATTGATCAAGACTGTTGCTTCATCTTATACAAGGTTAGTCAGAAAGAGCGTACTAATCTGCAGGCCATTTAAAATATCACTGATGGCTGTTTTAAAGTAAACGAAATTTTCATTTCAATGCAAAATAATATTAATTTTAGTTTTTGCAAAAATTGTTCGTTTTAAGTTAAGTTACGAATAAGTAATTAAGTTACGAATTTAGATTTGAGCTCTTATCCGTGACCCCAAATATGACTGAAATGTAAAAGCAGTTGATCATAGCTGAGGATTAGGTTTCTTTTGTTAGGATTTTGTTTTTTTTTTAGGATTTGAGCGATTTTTTTATTTGATCTTTATAATCCTCTTAAACTAAACTTTAGTGTAAAGTTGTAGAACAAATGTTATTCGCTATTATAGCTAATGGAGAATGACCAAACGTAGTACCAAAAAGTCTGATGCATCAAGATCAAAATATTATTGTAATTATTTTCATAATTTTTTACGACATTACGCGTCGGGGATATGATTTTTGAACAGGGAATTTAATTTAAACTAAAAAAGTGTTGATATTGTTTTATTCCCTTTACATGACGTTCCGTTTCTCATGATTTATGATTACTAACTACTGAAAGTGTCATGATCACATTCTTTCAAAAACATGTGAAAAATTATATTTTGCCGATTCTACAATAATTAAAAACAACTAGAATAGATTAGAATTTTTATTTAACGATTGCAATTTTTTTATCTGTGGTTAATTGGTCGTTCACAGCCGGTCATAGAGATGTAGAATGCAATAGATGCGGATTACTGTTTTTTAGAGCAATAATAAATCGTGTATGACATGTCCACATTGTCAGGTTATTTAGATTATTTCTAAAATCTCCGAAACTCGCGTTTTGTTTACAAAAATAACTTTTGTAGGAGTCAATATGTTAAGTGTAGTCTATAAAAAACAAAGTTTGACTTTGATGCAGCATGGTACGGGACTCCATACATTCACGAGCATTGTCCTTTATACCCTTCAGTGAGATGGAATCCCACGAATAACTTTTAAATTAGAATATCAGTTAATATACATAGTCACAAACACAATGGTTTGAGATTATGTACGGCCTTAGTAGATTTGCCCGACAACTTGAGGTTTCTCGCCTACGGGAATTTAGGTCAAACCACAGTCTGATCGATGCTTTAAACGGGTAGGTTTCTATAGGAAGGACGTAAACGTTCGTCTTATTGAAACTATTGTTTTGTTTACATGTCACCGTCTACATTCTTCGTCTACTATTACTTGTCGCTCTAATCTGCTATTTCTTTCATTCCTCTTCTCCGTTCTTAGATACAATATGTAACATAAACCTACAAGTACAACATTGATGAAATTATAATTTTAAAAAATTAAGCATTGTTTAGTCGAGAGGTCAAAATCAAATAACTGTTTAAATCAACACATTCAAAAAAATGTTTACATTATTTTTGATTTTACAACATCTTTCTTTATTTCTCTAAATAACCTACGAGCTTGGTGGCTTTCTTTGATGCGACAGACATTAAGAAATCAGTCAAACATTACAAATATTAATAATTCAATATTTTTATGTTACTTATTTTTGTTGAACAGTTTTTATAAACGACTTGTTTTATTAATTACGTATGTATACCATAATATTGAAGGAACAACAGGGTTTTTGTTACATATTGTGTATATTTTTTATTATATTTATGTTTTTTTGTCTTATTTATGTAATTATATTGCAACGTATTTAATATTATTAAATCTAAATAATAATATGTACGTAATGTACATGTACACATGGACTGCCCGTTTTTCTCTTTCCATTCTTCCAGTCCAACCAAAGGTTGTCTGGAAGAGATCGCGTTGCGCGATAAGACCGCCCATTGTGCATTTTTGTATTTAAATTGTTTTTCCTTGTGGTGTTAACCTGGTGTAATGTACAATAAAGAGTATTTAAATAAATAAATACAATAACAAAAGTTTGGTGATTTGACGAACTTGACTGCTACAAATTACTTATCTGGTATTTTGATTGAAGTCCATACCTTATTTAAGGACCAAAGTGAGGGCTCGTCGCTAATAGAGTATTTGACTGGAAACATCTAAGTAGTCCGTCAGTTAGAATATCAAAAAATATTTGACCCGTAGTTTTTCTTTTGTTTTGTTTACTTAAACCAAAATTGACGAAGATACGACACTTTTAAAATTGGAAAAACGTCACAAGCAAGTACAAGTTTTACTTGCTTCTGACGTTACAAGCCCCCACTCTCGAGTTTTGATGCGTTTTATCTTTCCAAATATTCATAGATTTAACAAAAGAAAAAATACGTGTCCATTATTTTTCAAAACTCTAACTGGCGGACTATTTAGATTTGCAATTTATTGATGCTGTCAGCATGCCTATTGTACTAGAGGTAGGCCAAAGAAATGATGGATGGATTGTGTTAAAGATGATATGGGTAAGAAAAAAGTAAGTACTAAGATGACGGCTGATGGAGGAGAATGGAAGAGGAATACATGTTGTGCTGACCACACCTAGAGTGGGAAGGCAGGAAGGTGATGACGTTATTCAAGGACCAAGGTGGAAAGACCGTGGCTAATTATCAACGAGGGATTCATAATGATTTGCAAGATCAAGCTACGCTTGTCATGTTCAGTCCGTGGATGACTGACCAACACATCGAGACCCCTCGATAAACCGTCGGTCCCGGGTGTCATACGAATACCTATGGCAGTCGTTATGAGTAGTTAGAAGTCCGAAAGTCTGATAATCGATCTAACCTTAGGATATTAGCATTGCCCAGTAACTGGGTTGCAGAGGTCTGAAAGCAGTCGCTTCGTGTAAAATACTAGTATTCAACCGCTTCTGGTTAGACTGAAAAACGAACCTTTTTTTTTAAACTTTGCCCCACTCTTAGATTTCTCCTGTATCGTGGGTGCGTTTACAGACACAAATCTCACATGCACAAACGCCTAGACCCGAAACCACCATCTGTAGGCCATACAAATTTTTGTTCCGTATGGGAATCGAACCCACGACCCGTAGCGCAGAAGCCAATCGCTTAGCCACTGCACCAAACGTGTCGTCCAAGTATGTATTCAAGGAAACATAAGAGATTCAATTATAAATAAACATCTACTTGCTGGTTAAACAATTTCTTTATTAAGAGGTGTCAATTATACAAAACAATGGCAAGAAAATTGTATAGCAGGTACTTGTTTACAATAAACCTCTTGCTGGCAAAATTTTAGCAACCAAAACATGGACTCTACTAATTAACGAAGACGCGTAAATGATCCTTGAAGTAAGCAAAATAACAATTCATTCAATGGCTAGATGGGATCTAAAGACCCACTGAACAATATAATAATTATAGACGAAATGTTTCACCAAAATCTTGTGCCTGAACCTTTTGTTATCAACATAATAGAGAAAACAAAAGTCCTTAAAATAAACCAGTTTATATTATTACATTTCCAATGAAATTGTAATACAAACATAACAACAAAATGTCAGCAAACTACATCAAATAGATTTCATTCGTTGATTTGCAGAGAATTGGGTGCAAATTCAATTTGGAGTCTCATCAAAAAATGCCAGTTCTGACTCGATTTTGTGTAGCATTTGGATCGATAATAAATTGAAAATGTAACTTTTTCTTAGCTCTTCCGGTATTATTAAAAATAAATATTGGCCTGTCTTTATCCCACTACTGGGCCTCTTCTCATACAAAAAAGAAACGAGCTGTGATTAGCACGCTTGCTTACGGCGCGTTGGCGATGTGAGACCATTTAGTCCAGGTTTCCTCACGATGTTTTCCTTCGCCGTATGTCAGTGGCGCCTTAGATAAATTAAGTACATATGACACTGAAAAAGTCACATTGGTACATGCCTGGGTTAGAACCTGCAACTTGATGCTTAACAAGCGGATCTGTAAGCTCCGGGCCCCTACGATTTTTTTTATTTAATAAAAATAAAAATCAGATCCTGACGTGATGACCATGGGATGTATACCCTTTCAAACAAAAGAAGAATTTTTAAAATCGGTCCAGGCGTCTTTGAGTAATCGGGGAACATACATAAAAAAAAGATTAATAACCTCCTAATTTTTTTGAAGTCAGTTAAAAACGTTTTTCGAATAACTTAATCGCTTCTAGACAGATCGAACTATAGCGTTAAGGACTTGTCACACAGAATGCGTTCTGCGTCCTCCGGTCCGGTCAAATCGAACGCAGCCCGCATCCTCTGTGAACATCATTAGCGTTTTATATATATTTTATGTATTTACGATCTGACTATGCGGGCACAAGCAAAGAACGTATGGAACGCACCGGTCAGGCGGTCGGGGTGGGAAGGTAGCGGACGGACTGCCCGGTTGCGGGCAGGCGGGCAGCGGGCGACACGCAATCAAATATAAAATGGCCGCTGTTTGCCCTGCCCGTCAGATCGCTGACCGTGCCCGGATCGCTGACCGGATGCCCTGACCATAATGTTGACATAGGATGCGGGCTGCGTTCGATTTGACCGGACCGGAGGACGCAGAACGCATGCAGTGTGACAAGTCGTTTAAGCTACATTGTAGCAGCCATTGTTTTTGCGCGATATTGCATTTAAAACAACGAGTATTATACATGCTGTAAAGGTAAACACCGTTATCCTTGAAACCAGTGGTTTGGTTTCTTTTAGAACGTGAAATCAATGAAAAATAACAAACTTTTTTTATAAAATTTTCATCTTTCCTCAAAAGCATTTCACCCTATGCGCGGGGGCAACAAGCTACGGGAGGGGGCGCGGGGAACTCGCCATGTGGCCCGACGCACGGCCCCGCACAGTTTGCTACCCCAGTCAGTCAGCTGTCTCGTTAACGAGTGTGTTTACGCCGCATCGTAGCGCCGCCGCGCCGCTCATTTCTCGCGCCTATATTTTTTTATTTATTTTTAACTCGGTCCTATATTTTTATGTTTAAGTCAACTACCCATGGTTTCAAGGATAACGGTGTTTACCCTTACAGCCTGTATAGGTATATTCTCCACTTATATCTGTGCTAAGAACAATACTACTTACCTATTTTTCTTCGTGAAGATTTATTACGGTTTATCTGGATAAGATAAGTGCTTCCCCAGATGTGCATTTTATTTACACATTTGTGGCCCGCATTCACACGAGATGGGTAGCAGTTGTTTTTGTCTATGTAGCAGATTTTTTCTGTTAAACATTAAAAGCACCTGCTGAAACTTAACGTTTCCACTCTATATACAAGGTATATTGATTGAATGGGAAAAAATGGGATTTTCTGAAAATCAATTTAAAAAAAACATGGTTTTCTACTTCTGAGTCATTTGAGAGCTCCGAGTTAACCGACTGCAAATAGCGATATCGTGCTAATCGTGTCCGCCAGCTGCATCGCTGTGCTTTCATTCTTTTAGACGTGGCATCGAAATGTTCTACGGCACATTTTTTTTTGTCTTGTTTTGCTTTTCTTTTTATTGTATCCATATTCAGTAGTTTAGATACGATCACTTATAAAACTTTCTGCAAGAAAAAAAGACTTTTTAATTTTTATTTTTAAGCACTCTAAATCTTGTTCGATATCAATTTATACTGATAGTAGCTTACAGATCCGCTTGTTAAGCATCAAGTTGAAGGTTCAAACCCAGGCATGTACCAATGTGACTTTTTCAGTGTCATATGTACTTAATTTATCTAAGACGCCACTGACATACGGTATGGTTTAAGGAATGACACGAATTCATTTACACATTGTATAGACATCGTTGTTTGGATACAATTTAAACTTTCTTTTTCACCCTCTCTCCAGGTGAATAATAAATGAAGAGTTGAACGCTAGTTTTCAAGACGTGTGTCAGTGTTGGTAAGCTTGACACATTTTTGAAACTAGACCAGTCGTAAAAGAACAAGTTTTAAAGGCAATTGAACGAAATCCGCAGTTCACTGGCTATCAGCCAAACTTCTGTCACTATTTGATTTATCGTTGTGAATTTGAAACTGAATACATTACATTTGACGGTTATTCAAATTGGGAGTCTAATAATTGGCCGTATGTAATTGGCTCCATCTCTTTTTATGTATATCATTCCACTGCTCTGATAGGCCCTCTTCTCTACAGGGTGTTAACGAATTCGTGTAATTCCTTAAAACCACATGATCTACTACTGGTGTGGACAGGCCCCGCACGGGATTTAGATTGATTAAAAATAAAAAAATAAAAATTCTTTTTTTTTATGCGGCTTGGTTACCGACCGTATCTAAACCACCTAATAAGGATTCAGTAAAAAAATAAGTTTTTTTTTTTTTGCAAAAAAAATTTATTTGTGTTTTATTAATTTTATTTGTGTGAACATTTCGATGCCACGCATAAATTAATGAAAGTACGGCGACACGGCTGGCAGGAACGACTAACGCGATATCGCTCTTTACAGTCAGATAACTCAAGGCTCTAAAAAGACTCAGAAATTGAAAACCAAAAATTGTTTTTGAATTTTTTTTTTTGGTTGATTTTCGAAAATTCCCATTTAGGGTTAATCTGTGTCACCAGTAGATCACGTGGTTTGAAGGAATTACACGATTTCGTTAACACCCTGTATATGAGAATTGTTTAGGCCACAATCCTTCACGCTTACCTGGTGCGGGTTGGCAGACACACATCTCCTTAAGACGATTCGTTTCCGTTTCCTTAAGACGATTTCCTTCAACGTTAAGGCTAAGTATAATCAACCTCTGATCCGCACTTAGATTCATAGAGCCAAAGAAGTGCGGCCTGGGATCTAAATAGGGCCTTCCTACTACATGGATCGCAAGCAATTGACCGCTAGGATATAGAAGCTTTTTTCAAAAAACTAAAATTATAGCTAACGAGTCTAAATAATTTTAGAAATCCAGTTTGGCAAAAAAATTAATGCTGCCAATGGCAAGCAAAACTATTTTTTTTTGCCATAGAAAATTGGTATTACGGTAAGGATACACGGCGACACATTACACTCGACACCCAGTGTCGACACCGAGTGTCGTAGTGTGTACATAACGTTGCACTGTGTTGCGTATTAGCTCGGGTTTAATTTCAGTGTCGCGATTGCATTGTGTTGAATGTCAATGTCACCGTGTGTTCTTACCATTAGTCAGCTTATAAACATCAAATATCGCAGTGTATTGCTGGACATAGGCCATTCCTTTACTTTTACACCCACCATCGAAACATCAAACAAAACCAAATCTAAATTAACGCTGTTCCACCCAAAAAATATCTAAAGGTCACGTTTATTAACCTTTAACAAGATCAGAAGCTCCAAAGACGCCTGTGACAATTTAATTTGCTTGGCATCGGAGATTTGGCAACGAGACTTGGCAACTCCCATCTATAGACTGACGTCGCCAACAATTCTTTACACATCGGCAACGCAAATTGCTAAAGATGCCACGTTGTAGACGGCCATCCCTTTACTTGAATATTAGGAGTTCTGATTTGTTTTCTTATCTTAGTAAACAAACAAAGATGAATTAGTATTTGTCTTGAGTTTTTCTTCAATCTATTTATTTTTTGTCTTATTGCCAAGTTCTGTCTTGTTATAAGACTGTTGTAAGCTTATTAGAAAAGCACAATTGTTTGGTCCTTTCATAAAACGCCTTCGGGAGGTTTAGGAACTTTCTTTGATTATTTCTTTCTGCTTTTATAGACTAAAAGCATAGGATTTCATTATAAGTGCAGTGCCACTATCCGGTAGAAAGGCAAACTTTGGTAAGTTGGCTGGATAACTTCATCGTTCTCTTAATAAACCCAAACTTAACCCACAGTGTTCTGTATTTGTCTTAAGATACCTTCAAGTTACATTGCACAATACTTAATGTGTTATTTGTTCAACCTCTCCAACTAAGTTTACCTAGTCGAATCGGATTCTCTACTCTGGTTCAGGATGATCCTTAATTGGGTTGTTGGTACATTCTGAATTGTAAACACCTTTAAACCGCAACTGTTCTAGCTTTGGGTAGTTAGAGGAATAATAAGATACGTTTGTGTTGATTCTAAATCAAAAGATTTGTGTAGATAATTCTAATCTTCCAAATCTTTGATTAGGTGTATCCCAAGAATAATTATTATTTAAGGCTAGACAAGTACATTCATTCGTGATGCAAGAATCGTACGCATAAAATCTTTGTTAGAGATATCTATCAACTTTTTAGTATTACACTACTAGCAGCGTATTTCCACATATTATAAGCCTCTAGCAAAATAGATGGTTATGTTAGAAGTCACCATGCTGAGCAAGCAAGTATGGTGACCTCACAGTGATTATTCTCACATTGGTTACTGTCAGAGGATTAAACAAACGAAATTAATAATCCTCCTTTGTCCCCAGGTACCACAACAGCAGAATGATAAACTATGACGTGGAACGCGGCATCAACGTCACCACAGACCCGGTGCAGCGTCTATCAGACTTGCTGATACCGGCGGCCAGCGTGTCGCATGCTGGAAACTACACGTGTGTGCCGAACAACGCCGTTCCTGCTAGTATATACGTCCATATATTTAATGGTGAGTACAATAATAAGTATACTGTAGAACATTTTAAAGAGAGGTTTCATGTACGACAGCATCAATCTTTGAAGAACTAATGCGCAAAGAAAATAAATATGATCGGAAAATGTGTTTTTAGTACTATTATGTCTGACCTACAATAAAAAAATCATAATAATGGTCAATTGCATTCTTACCTCTCCTCAAACGAAAGGTAAGAATAAAAATATAATACAAGTAATAGGTAGTGCTTACTTACATATCGAGCTACTCTCGATTTTAAGGCTTAAACCTAAGAAGAAGGAAATAAGAAAGCATTCGGAAATATTGCTCAAGAAGCAAAGAACGTTGAGAGCCAATAAAGTAATCATCGAGGAGGACAGAAAAAGAGCAAGAGCGATAAAAACTGAGTCTGAAGTATTGGCACTAAGCCAATAAAAAGGTAGAAAAAAGAAATCGGAAGTGTGCTGCCCGCATCTAGGTGACCAAGCTCCTCGATATTTCATGAAAGTATAACCTATAATTTAAAATCTAGCAAGCAAGTTAGAAATGTTTACCACTGATGTTAAAAATGAGACCTCGGAAAATGTAGAGGGGATCGTTAATAAAGATCCAATAGAAAATCACAAACACCTCCTTTCTAGGCAGAATATAATTTCAAGCAATTAAGTAATATTCTAGGAAGTGAAGATGAACCAACGGAAAATAAAAAAAGACAAGGTAAAAATTCTTGCCTCCGTTTCGTCGCCGACAAAAATAAGCGGCTAAGCGAATAAATTGTAATATTTCTCGGGTAATTTGAGAAGGGTCGGTATAATGTAATACAGAAAAGGTCAAATATTCTCTAGAAGTTCAAAAAATGACAAAACGAATATATGAAAGTATTTTAGGCTGTTAAAAGGTCCAATTTAATTTGGATGAAACATTATACTCTGTGGAGGTCAGGTGGCATAATTGCTTCGCATAAAACAGTCTTATTTTGCCACATCGAATTAGAGGGAAGTCGATCCTAAATTGCGTTCTTCATGGTGATGATTTTAATTACTCTTGACATTATTTAAAATACTTCAACTAATTCTTTCTGTAATTGTTTTTTAAACTTATTGTGAAAACCATCATTACCTATAGAAGTCTCTTGTTCTTCCTAACCTTTTCCCAACTGTGTCAGGTCAGGTTTCACTGTAACTAGATGCGGCTGAATACCAATATTTTACATGGAGCGACTGCTATCAGACCTCCGCAACCCAGTAACTAGGCAATTCCGATATCCTATTTTTTTCCGATTACCTTCTATTGATTCTTTTTAGAATTTCAGATTTCAATTAAGTTTATCAAATTATGTCATGTAGTCAGCCATCCGTTGGTACCCACACATCTCACACCCCTTGGTGACTTTCATTTTGAGTCAAATCATCCATGAGAAAATTTTGAGGTTTTATTATTTCCCAACCTCACAATCTGAAATATAAAACTACCCATCCATCTAATAAGCTTATTAAGCATGCTAAAATAAGCACGTAATACAAATTCTTCACCCAGAACCCAGCTTACGACCAAACTCCAAACATACCCATTTCAAAGGCCTAACTATTCAATTTGAGTCGCGGGTAAATGGTTGAGCAACTCAAAAAGAGGCTTGGGTGAAGAAATCGAGTCAATCAGGTGTTCATTGGGGTGTGAATATTTCAAACATCTCACTGGCTTTACGCACTGTGCTTTGATATTGTGGCGGTTGAGCGTTTCAATATTTTTCTATTAGGTTTGCTTTGATTTCTTTGTAATTTTTTGCCTCACTGGTGAAGCAATTGGTAATTGAAATTGGGTTGGGGTACGTATTTGAATATCGAAGATTAAAATACCTACTGTTAAAATATCGATGTTCATAACATCGAAAATGGAAATATCGAACGACCATAAAACCGAAAATTAAAATAACGAAAGTTTATAGTATCGAATGGTTAAATATCCTACGTCCAATATATCTAAAATCTAAATATCTACAAAAGTTACATCGAAAGATCCAAATATCGAAATACAGATTATCGAATGTCCTAAATATCGAAGTACAAACTATCGAACGTCCTAAATATCGATGGGTACATATAATATTTGAACATCGAAAATTAATATACCTACGTGTAAAAATGGGTTAATTTTCAACATTTACTACATTCATTAATTCACCCTAAAAATACGTACCTACAAGTTAAAATATCGAAAAAAAATTGATATAAGTAGTATGAGTGGAAAAAGGTTGCTTCTGCAACGTCTCCGGCGCTACGGGAAGTGCAACCCCTTCGCGCCTCCGGATTTTTATATACACTCTAGGGGTAACAGCCAAAAGACTACGTAAATTCGGGGTGCCCCAATTCGGTTTTGGAACAATTTCGACCTATTTTATCCATGAAAATCAGTGTCTAGTGTACAAGCATAGGTCAATCGTGAAGGTATTATTTAGGTCTTTTCTTTAAATTAAAATATTTTCTTGAAAGTCAATATGTTGTGCTACTAAAGTTAGTGACAGAAACGTATCGCTGCAAAACCGACTCCACGTAGTCTTGTCTGCCCTACCCCTAGAGTGTAATTTAGAATCGCGTAGGCGCGGAGGGGCGAGGCAGCCCGCGAGCTGAGGAGCAGGTGGTTTTAACACCCGCCGCCGCAGCTGAGGTTAGCCGGCGAAGCCGGCCAACAAGCCGAAGCTGCGGTGGTGAGCGTTCAGACCATCTGCGACGTTAAACTCGCGTGGGACTGCCGGAGCCCTGCAGCGCCGGAGCCGTGACAGAAACCATGCTTGCTTGCATGTTGCATGATTGCTGCATGCATGCTTGTTTGCTGCTAGATGGTAATCAGTTACTAGGTGGGTTACAAAAAAAACAAGGAAAACCTCCTTTCCTATTTTTACTCATTTATTCATTTACATAATATATACAATTCCTATATACATTATTCTTATAATATTTACATGATTACAAATAAAAGTATATACAAATAAAATAAAAAAAATATCCTAATAAAACTATAAACTAAAATAGTGCGTCAAAATATTCCTCCGCATCGCTGTCGACTGGTAACGTGCCCAGAAGGCTGGCAGCATTGCCACGTTGTATGGCAATGCTTATCCTTTGGCCAAGGTAGAGGCCAGCCTTCGGGTCACGGGTCGTATCGACCAGCCGCCTTGCAAGATCTTTGTATAAGATTTGGGCACTCGGACCCCACGGCCCGAGTGTTTCGACCCCAAACGGCTCGAAAATATAATTACTAATCAAGTTATTATATTTTCGCCGCTTGAGGGCCTCCGCAGCTGCAGCAGCAGCGCCAGCACAGCCTACCGAGCTAGGAAGATGAGATGGCGCAAGGGTATCGACGCACGTTGCGTCCCATACCAGAGGCCTACCCATCTTCCATGGCATCAATGACATACCATCTGGTCTCTTGCCATCGTCACGTGCCAAGCCATTTGGTTCTAATACGGCTGGAACGCCGGCGGTGACAAGAGCACGACGGATAATATCATTTAAGTTGGCGTGCCGTGCTATACGGCCTGCACTCCTGCTGCAAGACAAGCCGTGGTGTCCGAGGCTGTCGGCGGCTTCACCGCAGTGGCAGCGATGCGGAGCACAGCAGGGAGCACCCAAACGCAGGCATGTAGCGAGCCGAATATTTTTACTTAATAAAAACCCAAAATAACCTACGCTACATAGGCTACGCCTATATAATTTTTTTTCGGTATTTCAACTAGTAGGTATTTTTAACGTAGATATTATGAATTTAGATGTATGAAATGTTGATATTTTGAACTTAGGCATAATGTCATTCGATATTTTGAATCATTCGAAATTTTAATCACTCGGCATTTCAATCTTCGACGTTTTAAGCTTAGGTATAACAATTTTCGACATTTTGATATAATCGATATTTAAATTTTCGATGTTTTGAACATTGGTATTTTAAGCGTAGGTATTTTAATCTTCGATATTCAAATACGTACCCTTGGGTTGAGTTATAAGTTTCATAAAATGGATTTAAAAACTGGCCAAGTTCGAGTCGGACTCGCGCACGAAGGGTTCCGTACCATTATCTATAAAAACAGCAAAAAAATCATGTCTGCTGTATGGGAGCCCCCCTTAAATATTTGATTAATTTTAATTTAATTATTTATTTTTAAGTGAGTATTTACTAAATATTCTGTGAATATTTCAAGCGTCTACCTGCTGTAGTTATCAATATCGAACAAAAATGAGCAAAAAAATCAAGTTTGTTGTATGGGACCCCCTTAAATATTGATTTTATTCTGTTTTTTAGTATTTGTTGTTAATCCGACAACAGAATTACATCATCTGTGAAAATTTCAACTGTGTAACTATCACGGTTCATGAGATACAGCCTGGTGACAGACAGACAGACAGACGGACAGCGGAGCCTTAGTAATAGGGTCCCGTTTTACCCTTTGGGTACGGAACCCTAAAAAGAATCTTATACATTGCTGACCAAGGATTCTATTTCATTAATTTTGGATGAAATTTAAACGGACAAAGTGTAATCGGGAATATTTGCGATAAACTAGACGATGGCAAGGCAAACTCGACGGCTTTAATAAAAAAAGACTAATATTAGGGAGCAGTGTGAGAACAGAATGTCTTTGTTTAGCGTTAAAGACAGCAGAGACTAAATAAATGTGATATAATAATAACATGAGAGAAAGTCTTTGTTAAGCTCTGCACTACAAACTAATTTGTCCTAGAATTATTAACGCAAATACTGAAATAATCAAATCTTAGAATACCGGTATCTACACTAATTGGGTTGCGCAACTTAAATGAGAGGCGGTTATATATTATAAAGCCGCATCTTATTACTATTAGAAGGTGAAATGAACACTATTGGAAATGGACTGAAAGTAATAATTATGGTCAATATTAACGATACATTTTTTACACTCACTTCTCACTTTCTCTTTCCGGAAAAAATCTAATGTTACATCCGTCCAACTTAGTGCGTAACTCATCTTGGCATTTTAGTATTCCGATATGCCATCAAGACATTTTTCGTCACGAATGAATTTTATGACATCAATTCACTTAAGGCAATGCATAATTTATTAAGAAATGATAGCACACTGGATATCATTTTTTCTTTGAACTCTACTCAAAATCAGCAGGAATTTTAACTTTGAAATAAAATCTGACTGACTTGAAAAATGGATGGCAGAATCAAATAATACGTTTTTAAGACATTCTTTATCGAAACGCCGAAAAATAACAGAATATATATTCGTCTTGTTTAATGTGCTGTTGAATATGAATTTAATAACCACCGCTTCCGGGCACATTACAATATTGCTATCGATGAAAACATTCACAGTTAAAACCGCTCCGTTACCAATTAAATTAAAATCTACTCTCAAAACAATGGAAGCGGGAACCTATTAAGAGTGGAGTATACAGAGATAGCCATTATTAACATTTATCATTTTGCTTTGGGCAACAGTATTTCTTTGATAATTTAATTCTGTTGCTCTGGTAATAAATAAATACGACTGATCTGTTGGTTTTCCTGTTAAGAAACAATTATCAATTGAAACCCAAGATTTATTTTGTTTTTACATAAACTCGCGCCTGTATCCCCCAAGGGTTGGCAGAGGTGTATAGTACACCTACATTTTGCCGTTTATGTTTACGTCCCATGTAATAGGCGAGCCAATTGCCATCGACCGGGCACAAATCCAGACTCCGGGCTGCTACTGAGAAATTCCACATAGAAAAACCGAATATCACTTAGCCCGACCTGGGGATCGAACCCAGGACCTCACGCTCAGCAATCGCGCTTGCGATCGGTAGACCAACGAGGCAGTCTTTTTTTTTATTTTGTTTTTAATGTCATAAAAAAGCGACAACTGATAATTTTGGTCGAAATACCGACAAAATTGAACTGCAAATGTACGGAGCTACTTCTCTGGCCTCTCCAAAGATAATAGGCGTGTTTATTAGTAGAACAGAATTCTAATCTATCTTTTCTTCCACAGGTGAGAATCCCGCAGCCATGCAATCGTCTTCACCGAGTTTCATCAACCGTCTCCACAGCGTCTTATTACCAACCCTCATCAGTCTAAACCTGATACGGTGACAATTTCACTAGCTCATCAAATGAAAATGTACCCTATATGTAATAGCAAATGGTTTATTTTTGCGTGGAGTGAAATTCAGTAGTGGTGGGTCGTGTGTCAAATAAATTCGAAGGGTTATTACGAGTAACGTAAGGAGTTGAGTGTACATGTATTTTAACTTTGCACAGTCTCTTTTTATTAAAGACCTCGTTACTAAATTTGTTCACGTTTATATTTACATACGGAGTAATCAAAAAAGGTAATCTTATCAAATCAATCATCATTATTTCATGACTAGCTACAAATCAAATCATTTATTGCTTTGGCTTTGTCTCCGTCGACATAATTCGCCTTATTAACAATCTGTATATATTAGGTATTCTCAAACGAAAGCGCCAAGCTCTACTCGGATTTCAGCAATTTCGACGTTTCCCTGTTACTCACAAAATCTTTGACTTCTTTGAAAGTCTTTCACCGATAAATAAGTAGTCATTTGAAAATGGAAATGTTCTCCTCCTTTCCCTCATTACCGAGGATCGTGAATGCAATCAATGAGCTATCTTCATCGATGTGGGTCAAGAGCTTGGTGGAGCTCCGCACTTATAAATTAATATATTTAACTCAGCAAACGCCATTCTTCATTCATTTTATACAGCTTTAATATTAATTATGTTTTATTCAGTATAATGAGGCATTGCAAACAATAAAAGCTGCAAATAATATAACAGGTAGTGATTTAATTGTAATGTAAACCAAAATGTTAAATAAAACAAACATCGTCAAGGTTACTATGGAGGTACTAAAAAAATCAAAAAAGATTTTTCACTACCAGCTACAGTAAAACATTGTTCGATAACCCCAAGCCTACCAAGAATTCAAAGCGGTACACCAGGTGCATAAATACCTGAACAAACCAACGTGTTGATTTTCATAGCCCATCAGCCCGAAGCGTAAACATGAACAGCGACCCACTTCCCTTTACTGACTTGCTGGGTACGGCGCGGCATACTACAAGTATAACAGATCGTATATGTCCACTGCTTAGCATATAAACTCGCCATAGATTGATAGGAGGATCTTCAAAGGCGAGGAGATCAATAATGAAACTAGTTTACGAAGAAACTTTATAAGCTGTTCCATCCAATGGAAGAAAAATAATAATTGTCTTAACTTTAGGTGGTTGTATCATCTACTCCTGGACTAACTAGCGTTAACATATTGCATCTGACTGTTAATAATTATTCGAAGTCTATGAAAACCGAAGTAAATATTGAAAAACAATACTGATTAAATACTGGAAACATAGACACAATAGATAAACAATGGAAACCGCCACTGATCCGTGGTGCTACATAGAATCCAATTAGACATCTATAGACTATTTGGCATTTTATGTCAACAATATTTTATAAGAGCCTATTTACAATTTTGGTGTACAATAAAGTATAGTCTACTCTATTTAGTTTATCATTTGGTACTTACAAACCATTTTTCAAATTCAATAAAATTTCGTCTTCATCATCAAAGTATAAAACTTTAAAACAAAAGAATGGCTGGGTGACATTGCAGATTAAAAAGCAATATTGGATAAGACTAGCTCTTAAATGAAAGGGGTAGCGTAATTAAAGACGGCCTGGCCTGAATAGAAAATTATTTCAAGTACATCCTGTTCATAATCATTTACTGCATTGCGTTTCTATTATACTCTACGTAATTTTAATGGTATACTGTCTGTAATTTCCCTCCAAAATTGTTACAATTATAGTCTCAATTATTTCGAAAAGGCAACCTTTTGTGAAGCTATAAGATTTTTGGACAGAGATCGGGCCCGTTTTAATCTTTTTCACTTGATATTTCAGCGATAAAGTTTAATGGATTGAAAGTTTCGTTGGTTATAGAAAAGGAGACTACGTTTGAAATGTGAAAGGTTTCAAAATTGTCAAATCAAATTGAATTTGTCGCCGTCTGAACGTACCTTCTTGGCAAGCGTGCTCCATTTTACTTAGATACTGTCTACTTGTCAAACGCAAGCCTTACCTGAACGAAAACATAAGTATATTTTAGACTCATTGACACACACCTCTTTATATTACTTCGGAGTAGTGTTCATCAATTTTACATGTAAGAAGGAGATGAGAATCCAATTTCAGTAATAGGTTTTCCATTTAAAGCATAATATGATTTTATGTAACAAGATAATCCAGTTATGTTAAATTTTGTGACAGACATGCAAATTGCTGGTATCCTGACTCATATTACAAATGCTAAAATTAGTAACGAAGTCTCTATGCAGCCAACTAGAGAATTGCTATGAATATTACCATTGCATATCTAGTTTGTCTGAGAGATTATCGCACTGAATTTTGACCGGAACAACTAGTTAGTTATAACGTATACGGACAACATGGAGTTATTTGCAAAAACATCTAGTTTATTACATCACTTTGACATAATGTAATTAAAAACTGTTAGTACTTTTATCAATTTTGTTGATGTATTTTTGATGGTGTACTTACTAATGTGCTAAAAATTAATGAAATTACAGTAATAATATGAAACCTAGAAGTGTTAGTAACATGTTGTCCCATAAGCTGTTTAGAATAAATAAATATTGAAGCAAACCAGGCTATAAAATAATTAATTAGTCTGAATGGCACGACATGTTCTAGGAAATCGAACAGTTTAACTATCTATTGATTTATTTTTTCACCGAACTGAATGTGGCATAACGAGTTTAAGCGACGCTGAAGCAGTTAATGCTTTTGTTTTTAATACTGTTGTCTTTACATATTGTGTCAATTTTCCTTACTAACTCATCTAATTATACTCCATATTCATCTATAACTGGCATCATCACTATAACAAACACTTAAGAAATCATGTAGCTATTATTGCTTAAATATTAAAGATAGTTTACACTCCAAAAAAATGTATCAAAGTGAACGAAATTCTCAACTGATTTTTAAAACATCGTCCACATACCCAAACTTTCCGCCGAAAGCACGTCTACTGGGAAATTCAGCTCAAAAACTTCCCCTTAGGAAAGATTCATGCCATTATCACCACACAGCGGCGAAACGCTTGTCGCAGTTTGTTATTAGCACGCAGGTGCCTCCCATCCCCTTCGTATAATCCCTTAGTGGCAACTTATGACACACTTCTGAAAGGGGAAGTTTTACTCTAACCAAAGGCATGATAAACGTACATCTAAAGATAATATAAATTGACGAAAACGCTAAAGAATTTCGCTCCACGCAAAAGTTTTATGTAAAAACTGTTTTTAATACTATTGTAATTATATGTATGGGGAGGTTGATGAATGAAAATTTTGTAATTTAAATTCCATTGTAAACATCACGTTGTTTTGTTGGAGTTTGTTTTAAAATGAAAGAATATGCCGAGATAATAACAGATTTAATTCTCTCAAAACAAGTTTTTGATTAAATGAATTAATTTTGTTCAGCATCGGATTAATCGGCATTTGATGGAATCCTACATAAAGGTCTATGTAAAATAGCTGTACGTTTAATAAAATGTTATTGTTTTCTTTTTTCATTTATTCGGTATAGCTATAAAATATGAATGAAAACGTGACATTCACCACTTGCTAAATGCTATAAAGTTAATTGCATTACATGATGACAAACTCACCTCGGCAATAACATAAACGGCTAAATTTGAAAATGACCGCACCAAACACCGCACAATTCACACGCGGCTAAAATACAGAAAATTACTCTATACCATTGTTTTCATATTCAAACGAAATATATTTTATACCCAGTTTAATTGCATCAGTAAAGTAAAACCAGTGGCACAAAATTTACGCCCAGAGAGCAATATTATGATCATTAAAGAACTATGTTTTAAAAAAACAGCGTTTATTTGCAATGCTCTAGACTCAGATACCAGTTAACTTTTTGTAGAAAATACTTTGTGTTACCGTTGTTATTTTGCAGAAATAGTTGGTAAATGAAACTCGTGACTTCGAAAAATAGCAATGACATTTACTAGAGTAATTACTCGATAAAGCAACTGTCTTATTTTATTTTGATCATCTTTTATCTTCTTGTGGAAAAGACATTTATCTTGTACACAAACAGTAAAAGAAACGTTGAAATTAGACTAATATATTATTTAAAGGTAACATTACTCTAGACATATTTATTTTATCTGCTCTCACATTTCATACGGTTATAATATTCGGGAATCAAGGTAAAATTCGTTTTGTAAACAAATCTATTTGTTGACAAAGAATCTAAAAATCATTGCAATGCATTCACTTTCATTCATGCGTAATCGAAAATTAAATTGTTATTTTACACTGTTATTAATGAAACTAATAAAATCACTGTTATAAATAGTGCTTTTTATGTCAAATCATTATTATACCTAGTACCTACCTTATAACAAAAGGTTTGTTTTCTATAAATTTTGTTCAGATGTTATTCTCTATAAAATTGTAAATAAACTTAGTGTATAATAAACAAGCTCATAAAATGTCTGTTAATAATTGTAAATATTATTATGTATTAGAGTTAAGTCGAGCCGCGTATAATATAAAAAATAACTGTTCATTTTTATGTGTGTTTTATTGCCTTTTATATCTGTTATTGCTACTTTGGGTAAACAAAGACGTTTGTTATAAAAATTAAACGACGGCGACGAGGGAATGAATTCTCACCTTCGCGAGGAAATTTTTATTTTTAATTTAAAGTAAGTGTTAATAAAAACAACGGTAATGGTAAAGGAGAAGGTAAGTATCAGTCAAACATTCTTGATGATATTAAATTATATTCTACACGGCGAGATGCGACAGACGAAGCGATGAATGAAAAGAAAAACTTAAATCCCAATCTGACAGGCAAAGAGATATGTAATTACAGCTTGTCGGAGTAAATCATGATAAATAACTAAATAAATAGATTTAAATTTTTCACTACAGAGCAGAATAAAAGCATCATTAATTTAAAATAAAGAAATAGCTATAGATAATGCCCATCATTCATGGGTCACGACCCCACTTGTCAGTGTATCGCTTACGGGCAATTTCTCTTTTTAGGAGAAACAAAATTACGTCTAAAGGTCGCTTCCCACGGTACGTGATTTTCACGGACGGATGATACCACGCACAGACACGCACCGCACCGAGGGTCTTCCAACTGTGTGTGTTTATCTGTGTGGGTGCGTGATTTGAAGCTATTTTGTTAATCCAAAATGCCAAGTGAAAAGTCAAAGTCAAAGATTTTTATTTCAAATAGACCAGATTACAGGCACTTTTAAATGTCAAAACTAGGTGCACGGTTCCAAGGACAAGAACCGGCAAGAAACGCTATGAAATACTCTTTTTAAAATAGTAGATCATGACTATTCATGACAATTCCATTACAGTAGCGTGCGACATAGAATGAGAATAATGCAGGTTAACGTAACAAATAAACTCACGTAAGAGTAATAAATGGAAAAATATGCCTTCTAGGATTGCCGTAGCAGTTAAGAAGGGATGCTCCATAAGTACCTCACAAGGTAAAAAGAGGTACTCCTTTATGCTCATTTAATATAGAAAAGTTATACTCAGGTTTTGACATGCTTGTCTGTGTATATATGGATGACCTCGGACCGCCTAGCACGAGCTCTTACCGTACTTTTGAAGTTACCGATTCGCGACGGATACAACGCACCGTTACGCATGTGTCTGCGTTACTACGGACGAGTTTCTTCCCATAGTGAGCCGGTGCGACCATGTGCAGCGCGTTATGTGGGAAGTTACCTTAACAGTGGACTACGATAACTCGTTGGTGATGACGATTAATAGATATGGACGTCCCAATGAACGGTCAGAGGATTTTCTTCATAAATCTGGCTGATTTATTGGCGACCGATTTTGCCTCCCAATAAATGGTCAAAAGTTTTTTTCATAAACCGGGCTGACGGATTGGCGGCCACTGTTTGATGTTATCAACATTTAGAAGGACGCTGCTGGCCATCTTTTTGATGTCATCAATCACAATGTCATCTTTTACAACACTCATAGGGGTGAAGGCTGAACATCCACCAGAGCTGGGCGAGGAATGTGTAATGTGTTAATGTGTACAAATGATCATCTACCTCTTCCAAACACTGGTAGGCGCATATTTTCAAATCCTCGCACACATCCACGCAACGCATTCTTCGCAACACATCCCTTGCTCGAATTTCTCGCTTGTTTTGAATGAACAAAAACCTTGCTCTGCTAAGCACATATCCACCAGAGCTGCGCAGAGCGAAGCTAGGTAAATGAGGTTATTCTATTGATGCTTACAAAACACATTCCTCGCTACGCAGCTTAGCACAGTTCCGGTGGATGCTCAGCCCAAGAGAGGGTGGATGGCTTTTGCTATAAAGCATACTGTAAAATAATATTGTTCGTTTCATCACCACCTAGCTTTTATTAGTTATCTATACGAGATTGGGGTAGGTTTCCAGACTAACCAGAAGCGTTGAAACATGGAGAACTTAATTCTATAGCTACGTAGTTATTACCATCAGATGTTGCCTCAGTAGATTATACCTTCAATGGCAATACAGATCATATAGTAAGCTAATATATACTAAGCAAGGTAATATTCAAACGCTCTTAACTCAAACTGCGGCAGACAGGTGCATGTTCACAATTGAACGCCTTGCATCTGACGTTATGAAGATAACGCGACAAAGACGTCACTAAATCGATGAGGTCACACACACAAGACTGACACTTTGGTCGATCAACAGTTAAATCGATTAATGCTGAAGGCTAATATTGCCGAGTACTCAAATTAGTTTGCCAGGTTTGCGTTCAGCAAATCCAGGATTCAGGATCCAGTGACAACGTCCAAACATTTGCAATAACAGAAGAGCCTCTACGAAAGCCAATACTTTAGTATTTGCTGACTGGCTAATTTTGTCACCACGCTCGCAGAACTATTCTCGAATAGCCTCTACCGACACGAATAAAAAGTGAGTTTACTCTGCATTTCTTTTGAATTCAAACATGTCGATCGGGTGAATTATCAGTTAATGTAGGTATTATAATATCATGGAATGACACTAAAACCAATATTAATAATTGGATGCCTACTGAACCATTAATTTAAAAGAAAAAAACAAATTTCAACACACAAAAGAACGTTGTATAAATTACAATTTCATCTGCTACAAACGCTGCAATTTCATTTGACTAACTACAAAAGATATGCTAACACGCTATTTCTACCCAGATCAGCGTGAAAAAAGTCAATAAAACATAGAAAACCGTCTCGTCTGCTATTTTAGACTGAAACTAATTTCACTGAAACTAAAAAGAACGATGAATTGTACCAATTCAATTCAGTTTTCATTAACCTGAAAGGGCCTTTGATGAAGTTTCGTCCACATCAGTTCATCCAACTACTTTGGTATTTTAGTACTATTTGATAAAAGCCCGCAGCTGGAGCAAGGATTCTACTTTTTGGTTTAAAGATGAGTCTAGATATGTCGTCCAGCAAACTAAATATTATCTCTTAGGTATATCTCTCAATTCATTATTTCTTGAGAGATGACCAGAGAATTATAAATCTACACTAGGTAGCGGTGAATTACGGTTTTTGGGCGCTTTTTTTTGTAATATTGAAGTTCAAACAGAACTAACTAATTCTAGTGTATTTTGAATTAATGAGTTTTGAAGTTGAAATAATAGACGAGAAAAAGCATCTGTCTGCACACTAATTACATTATAATACAAATATCTGTTTTGCATAATTGTTGAATAGTCAGACAAAAACCGCAAACCTAATAGATAGATGAATGAATGGTAAATAAATACGTAACATTTTTTTTTTGTGTGGTTCCTGCACTTATGTATACATTGCTCTCTCATAACTATTCTAAGTCATAACTGTACCCACTCAAATTGTTAATGATATAGATTTTAAAAGAGTAACCATGGAGTTTCTTGCCGGCTCTTTTCCATAGGAAACGACTAATTAGAACCGTGCACCTAAATTCAACTTTTCATAAGTGGTTTCACAAATGGTTTGTGTGAAATTAAAGCTTTTGATTTTGATTTCAACCTTTGCATTAGAGAAAACGTTACCCGACGCTAAGATTTCTCCTGTATCGTGGTTGCGTTTACAGACATCAATTTCACATATGCACAAACACCAAGACCAGGAACAAACTGTCTATAGCCCATACAAATATTTGTTCCGAGCGGGAATTGCATCCGTAATACTGAAGCCAATCACTCAGTCACTTAATTAATCGGGCCGTCAATAAAAGTAATTATTTCGTATGGACAGGTTATCAGCCATGGTTACGGCCCTTTTGGCATTTCTGTTCTATTATTATGTTTTTTGTTTACCCATTCAATTCTTTGTACCGATATAATGGGGCTATTTGAAAACCACGGGGCGAATTGGCAAGAACATGATATCGGAAATTTTTCGACATCTTTTTAAACTATCTTTAATTTCGCATATTGAAATATCATCATCATCATTCAGCCGAAAAACGTCCATTGCTGAACATAGGCCTCCCCCAAAATGGGAGGTGTTGCCGTAATCGCCAGGCTTGGCAGGCGGGTTGGCGATCGCAGTATGGTTGTTAAAGTACTCAGAGAACGCTGCTGACCATCCTCTGGAGAATCCCTTAGTCGCCTTTTACGACACCCACAGGAAGAGATGGGGTAGTGCTATTCTTTAAGTCCGGCACTACACGAGACATTGAAATATACAATAACATTAAAATCGTAAGTACATAACCACCTGTAGCATAATGGTTTAAGAAGCACGTTTCTTAACTGAACTGCTATAGTCCCCGTGATTTTCAAATAACCCCATTTTACGGTACCATTAAATACAATTTCCCTTTCATATTTCTATTTCCTATGGCTATGGTTTATGGTATCTTCAATTTCTATAATATCTTCAATTTCTATAATTATTCTGTATACATTAATTAAGTGCAATGTTTCTATTAAGCTTAACGCACCTTGAACTCAATTATATTCTAATGCGTTGCCAAAGGATTAATCTAGCAACTCACAATAATGACTAAAACGTTAGGTATGAATACAATTTAAATTAAATTAAATTCACTACGCTTTTGTACATAATACCTTTAAAATCAAAGGGAGGACGTTAACCTATCACAATAGAAACAGAGATATATTTGTGTACTGAGGTGACGTACACAAACACCAAAGAAACAAAAAGTGAAAGTAAAAACGAATACAAAAGAAAACAATAAAAACATTTATTTATTTATTCATCAACATACATCTACCATTACAGTTAACCAATGCGGTAAATGCGCCTTAATTAAAACTTAACTTAATTGTTACTTATAACTAATACCTATAACTAATTACAAATAAAGCATTCCTTGAGAATTCACCCAGAATACAACAGAATAAGTCTGTCTCACTTGCTAAGAGGTTGAGCGTGCGGAGTGCACGCGTCAGCGGCGCCTCCTTTAAAAGGTTGGTCCGAGCACGCGGCACATAAACTGGGTATAATCGAACAGATAATCGAATTAAATAAACAATTGTCCTAACGGTGATGGAAAACATTGCGAGCAAACTGGCATACCTGAGAGGGCTCTAAAACTTAATAGTGTGTGTATTTCGCCAACGCACACTAGGCTAAAGTGCTAGACTAAGACGTAAACCATCATCATTCTGACAACACGCCCATACCCAACCGTGAAACAGTAAATGAGCTGAGTATGCTGTGAACAACACACGATATGCAGGAGAAATACAATGGTGAGGTAATTTTTTATTCTCTTAAAATTTTACAGTACCAAAGAATCCTATTTAATTGTAAGTTTGTTTTAATCACCAATATAGCGGGCGGATTTGTGATTATCAGTATCAGATTACATGCTCCTAATTTATTTGATACAAATCCTTCATAGTCTTTCCTAACATAAATTAATTCGAAACTGAAAATTGTAATTCCATTCCTCTTCAGTCCCGGTTTCAACTATCTCTCTCATCTTAATAATGTCAAATATCACAGAAACCGTCACAAGCGAAGTGTACTAATAAAATAGAAAGACGACTCACAGAGGAAGTTTGATTAATAGTCGGGTATAATAAGACGGCACGCGTGTAATAGTTGTCAGGCGGTGTGCGATGCGGCGGTCTGTTCTTAGTTCGGGAGAATTGTAATTTGGTAAGTTGTTGTAGTTGGTAAGTTTTTTTTTCTCCTCTTTTTTAGGATTTCGTACCCAGGGGGTAAAACGGGACCCTATTACTGAGGCTCCGCTGTCCGTCTGTCACCAGGCTTTATCTCATGAACCGTGATAGTTAGACTATTGAAATTTTCACAGATGATGTATTTCTGTTGCCGCTATAACAACAAATACTAAAAAACAGATGTAATAATGGGGGGCTCCCATACAACATACGTGACTTTTTTGCTCGTTTTTGCTCGATATTGTTATCAATATCGAGCAAAAGGTAGACGCTTGAAATATTCACAGAATATTTAGTTACACAATCACTTTAAAAATAAAAACTAAATTAAAATAAAACAAATATTTAAGGGGGGCTCCCATACAACAGACATGATTTTTTTGCCGTTGTTGCAGATAATGGTACGGAACCCTTCGTGCGCGAGTCCGACTCGCACTTGACCGTTTTTTTTCCAGATTTCGCGACAGCAAAGGCCATTGGTTAATTAAGCTTCTAAAGCCGACTCCGCAGCCCAATTTTCTAACATGTTATTGTGTTTTTGCGAACAAAACTGTTAGGCCACGCCCCTTTTCGGCTAGCAAACAATGTTAAGCCGGGTCTGCAGCGCCAGGAGGAGCTCGTGGCTAAATAATTACAGCCGCATAGACCGATCTTCCGGGTTAAGCCACGCTTGCCGAGGTTGGTCTGTGGATGGGTGACCATTTACCATAGCGAGTTTCTTCCGTGCCTCGGAAAGCACGTAAAGCCGTTGGTCCCGGCTGTCATTTGTAGATCTTTGACAGTCGTTACTGTTGGTCAGAAGCCAGAAAGTCTGACAACCAGTCTTACCAAGAGTATCGTATTACCCAGTTACTGGGTTGTGGAGGTCTGATAGGCAGTCGCTTCATGTAAAATACTGATATTCAGCTGCATCCGGTTCGACTGGAAGCCGACCCCAAAATAGTTGGGAAAAGGCTAGGCAGATGATGGTCTGCAGCGCCAATTTATTCTCTATATCTATTCGGTTAGCAAACAAGGTTATCCTGTTTGCAAACACGAAAACACAGCGCAGCGGACCCGGGTTTAGATTACTTAAAATACTCAGTATTGATGAAGTACTATTTATTATTTTATCGTGGTAACCAACTCTAAAGTCATTTTCAAACACTGATTATATGATACCTTTGCTTGTCATTTGTATGCCAATAAATAGAGATGGAAATAGACTACGAGCCATTTTAGTTAAACAACTTTAAACCATTGTTTATGAATAAAGGTGTAAGTATTCAAATATTACTTAATCATTAGTGAGATGATAGAGTGATGAGAGATCTTGGAAATACAAGTTGAAAGGAAGCTTATTCAGCAAAGAACACGATGGAAACCGGGCGGAATTCATATCTGATAATAAGTTAAATTCCTGCTAAAAGCAGCGAATAAGATTTCTACGATAATAAACTGAATACCTAAATGCAGATAAGTTTTAGATAAGCAAGTAAAACTAAGTAAGGGCTCATTCACACAGGTTCCGTCATTAACGATTCGTCATAAAACACGATACGTCATGACGGATGGACGTTCACATTGCATACGGAATCGTGTTTTATCACGATTCGGCAAGATATCCGAATTGATTTTCACATTCGTTTCGTGATTCTTAGTCTTGGATGAACTATCAAACACGATGGATCCGTCACAAAAAATCGCGATTCGTGTTTTTTGACGAACGTGTTTTTTAAAAGACGATACGTGATTTGTGTGTGACCTGTCCGACATTTTTCACGATTCGTGATGCGTGTGAACATGGGCATTTAAAAAGAACAGATGAGTTTAACTTATGATGACATTTAAGTATGTCAACTGTTAATAGTATAGTTTAGATTCATTTTATTTTTTGTAAATGTGAGAACTTTGTGGACTTGCCTATACATATAATTGTGTAAATTACTATTATTCATATTGTATTTTTTTTTCTTAAATATTTTTTCCCCTTTTTGGTTAATTTTTGTATTTAAGACTTGGTACTACATTACTCCAAGGTTTGTGGTCAAGACTACATCGTTCTCTCTCATAGTACCTACTGTATTCACTGAAAATGTAAAAGATATCCTTTTTTTAAAAAAGAGTAACCATGGAGTTTCTTGCCGGCTCTTCTTCATAGGAAACGACTAATTGGAACCGTGCACCTAAATTCGACTTTTCATAAGCGCCTGTATTGGTTTACGTGAAATATTTTTTTTTGATTTGATTTGATTTGAATAGCAGCCGTCAAAAAAAAAAAAACGAATCGTGAAAAAAGACGATAAGTACGTCAAAACGAATCGTTTCGTGTGAATGAGCACTAAGGAGTTTCTCCTTTTGACGAGGCACAATATTATGAACACTAACACATAGAAAATGTATCAATATCATTGATACATTTAATACCTCAAACACATTTCCCGAAAATACATGCAGCAAATTCAGAATTTCGAACGCTCGAACAAACTTGTATATTATACGTATATATATACATACTATTATACGGTTGGTTGGTGTTATTGCAATAAAATGACGTCTATGCGTAATAACTGTCAGCGTGCTGTCGTATTGTGGTTGAATACTACATAGTTGGGAGAGGTATTTTGATGGTGGATTATTAAGTATTACGGGAGCTATTGTTGATTGTATAATAAAGCCACATTTCATGAATTTGTGATATTAATAGCGTGTAAAATGACATTTAATTCTGTTTACAAATACATTGCAGCATGAATAAACTTTGTTCCAAATGTTTGAGGGCTAACTTGTGTAACAACAATTTGAAAATATGTCGGAATTTAATAAACACACTATAGCTTATAGTTTTTGTTTTTTCCCCGGGCTAGAATATGCCATTTTTGTTGTAATAGGCTATTGCATGAGACAATAAGTATCTGTAATAATAGTTTTATGTTTGTGTGAAATAAATAAATGAAAGATGATCTACAGGGTGTTAACGAATTCGTGTATTTCCTTAAAACCATATGATCTACTACTGGTGTAGACTGGCCCCGCACAGGATTTAGCTTGATTAAAAATAAAAAATAAAAAAACTTTTTTTTCATGCGGCTTTGTTACCGATCATATCTAAACCACCTAATAAGGATTCAGTAAAAAAAAAAGAAAATTTTTATTTGCAAAAAAAATATTTTGTTTGTGTGAACATTTCCATGCCACGCTTACATTAATAAAAGTATGGTGACACGGCTGGCAGGAACGACTGACGCGATATCGCTCTTTGCAGTCAGATAACTCAAGGCTCTAAAAAGACTCAGAAATAGAAAATCTTTTTTTTCTGTTGGTTTTCAGAAATTCCCATTTAGGGTTAATCTGTGTCACCAGTAGATCACGTGGTTTGAAGGAATTACACGAATTCGTTAACACCCTGTATATGCAATATAGTGAGTACTACACACCCGACCTCGTTGGAGGACATCACCAATCAGATCAGTGTTTAATCTGCGTCTGGGGCGTCCCTTCTCTACGCTTTAATTTACATAATCCCTCTACGAACAACAGAGCCCTACCCATTAGAGGAGGCATGTACAACTTACGTAGGTATATTGTACAGTGCGTTAACCTTAAACATTTTTATTTTATCTATACAACGTTATTTTTAGTGTATACAAAAACCGAGACACCCCAACAAGATTTTCATCAGAACTGCCTAAATATGTGTGTTTTTTTTTAATAAATCTCCAAGTTACACCGTGGTTTATGTCGCGTTAAGTTTCCTAGTAAAGTGTGAAATGCCTGAGGTGTGCTATGCAGGGGTTATCTAATACAACGAAACTGACCGAGCGGACCATCTCAAGCCTCAAGGTGTCTATTCCCGTCAACTGTTATGGGTAGAAGCAACCTATTGAAACAAAACCGAAATTTATGAAAAAAAAATATGGTGTAAAAAATATGTCAATCGATTCTCTTAGTGATTCTGAACAAACTAGTTTCAGGTTTAGTATATACTAAAACTAAGCTTGTATAGGGTACGAATTCGTGAAATTCCTTAAAACCACATGATCTATAAATGGTGTAGATTAACCCGGGATAGGATTTAACAGGATAAAAAAAAAAACTTGCGGTATGTGTAAATGATCGTATGTTAACCACCTAATATGGTATGTCTACACCAATGCGCTTTCATGTTCATCTTGCGCTTTCAACTTTCAATTCCTCTTGCGTCAAGCGCATGCAATATTGATTGCCGTATGACGCATGCAGCTTATCGTCTACACCGGTGCGCCACGGTCAGTCGTCAGTCGATATACAATAGACGGATTAGCGTGCGCTAGGGGCATGCGCTTTTGTCGAACTACTATTAAGGCATGCGCAATTGCATGCGCTATGGCGCTTCATGCATGCTTTAGACGAAGATGCAAGATGAACATGAAAGCGCACTGGTGTAGACATAGCTACAAGGTTTCAATAAAAAAATAAGCAAATAATATTTTTTGCATTTTTTTATGTTACGCACTATTCTATGCCGTTCATAAATGAAAGCACGGCGACACAGCTGGCAAACACGACTAGCGCGATATCGCTCCACGCAGTTAGTTAACTAGGCCTGCTAAAATAACTCAGAACCAGAAAACCATGTTTTTTTTTGACAAATCACTTACTGATTTAAGCAGTGTCACCACTAGATCAGCGGTTCGAAGGAATTACACGAATTCGTTTACAGCCTGTATATTACTATAATTTGGAACCACATCTTCGACTCCTGATATACATTATTCCTGCATGTTTTTTATATTGATAAATAGCAAAATAACATGCACATTCGTTTTTTAATGTGATGTGGTTTAGCGACCGGTAAAACTTAATTACCAAGCCGAGCTGGGCGAGACGTGCATCGTCGACGGCTAAGAAGAAATCTTATTACTTTTTAGCATGTTCTAACATTTTTATTTTACGTTAAAAATCAAGTTTATTATTAGGGCAATGAAAAAATGCTATGCAAAGTTATCTTTATACAGAATGACTGGTGAGACACTAACGATCTCTGGGATCATTGTACTCATCATTATGAACAACTTTTACTATGGGATGAAACCTGAAATCGAGAAAAAAAAAGCAGCTGTTCCCTACATTTTGACGAGTAATGCGAACATAAAGTAGGGAATAGCTGATTTTTAGGGTTCCGTACCCAAAGGGTAAAACGGGACCCTATTACTAAGGCTCCGCTGTCCGTCTGTCCGTCGGTCCGTCTGTCCGTCTGTCTGTCCGTCTGTCACCAGGCTGTATCTCATGAACCGTGATAGTTAGACAGGTAAAATTTTCACAGATGATGTATTTCTGTTGCCGCTATAACAACAAATACTAAAAAACAGAATAAAATAAATATTTAAGGGGGCTCCCATACAACAAACGTGATTTTTTTGCTCGTTTTTGCTTGATATTGATAACGGAAACAGGTAGATACTTGAAATATTCACAGAATATCAAGTTATATGTATATTCACTTTAAAAATAAATAATTAAATTGAAATAAAACAAATATTGAAGAGGGGCTCCCATACAACAGATATTATTTTTTTGCCGTAGATAGTGGTACGGAACCCTTCATGCTCGAGTCCGACTCGCACTTGGCCGGTTTTTTTATATATGTATATAGCGAGATAGTTCGGACACATCGTCATTATATCACCCCTCCCGTGCCGCTCCCATACCCCAGGCACTGACTCAGTTATGCTCTAGACCTGAAATTTGACATCTCCGTCTTTTTCTCGTGCTGTTTGTTAGTAAAAGATAGCAATTCCCTAATTTTAGATTAGTTGGTTAATAATAGAATTGCCACCAATATTAAGAAAAAATATAAGAAAAAAATAAATAATTAAAACCTCTTCCCAAATGAAACAATACCGTAACAGTACCACACCGCGGTTCCACAATGCACTCGAAGGATGAAAGCAAAGCCCGGTACCTACTTATATTTTATAGTATTTTTTCCCTTCCATCTTGTCTTCTTTCTCCCCCACACTTTGATCTTCGTTGCTAGGGAAATATACCTTATAATGGGAATGAATTCTTTGTTATTTGATAGTAAACAGTACTTTGTAATCTTGTGGATTGGGAATTTGTACGTCTTTTGAACCTGTCTATATTTGGCACTGGGTCAATTCGTTTTGTGGGAAGAAACGGAAGTTTTATTGTGTGATGTGAATGTGTGAATAATATTAAAACGCCCATAGTAGCCGCAATATACTGTTACCAAACATCATCACGTTGTTTTTAAACCTAAGGCGATACCCTGACCAAAACCTTGCGAGAGTGCGTTTTTCTTCGTTATTCAGAGACTATTAACTAATTAGTTAAGAGAAATAAACTAAATCTAAAAGCACATTATTAATGTTCGATATCTTATCATCACATTCCACGTTCTACTTTGTTTTTATGTGTTATAAATACATTTAAAATCTACTTTTAAAAAGTGACTAAAATTATTGATTACATGCATCTGTTGCTAAAGGAAACGCTCTAATAATTTGAGGATTACACTAATGGATAGAGAATTAAAAAATCTATAAATTTCACGTTTTATTTAATTTCGAAAGATCGCTATTCTTTTTTAATTAAAATAATTCCGAAAATTGTGTGAGTTCTACGTTTGAAGGGGCGTGCGCAGGGTGCGGGCGGCAGTACGCTGCGTGCTTTCGTACGAGGAGGCCGTGTCGCTCTCGTCGTCGTCCTTCTCGCCGCAAATATTTATTTAGTTTAATTTTAGGATAAATAAACCTAGTGATAAGAAATTAATTTTGTGTAATTTGAAAATGCCTAAATTCAAGAAGAATAAACGTCAAAATGCTCTAGAGATGAATGAAATTCTGTAAGTAATTTTTGATGCATTATGCAAAGTTTACCAACCTGCTTTTATTCCGATAAATACCTACATGTAATTACATGGTATCTTTTTATTTTAGGAAGAGAAGAAAAATACCGGAATGCGCATTTGACAACGAAAATAATTATTCAAGTTTACCAATCATTGAAAATGATATTGGGTAATCAGATGCACTTTTGAGTCCATAGAGTTATGAAATTACAGACAAAACTTATGAAAAATGTGATATTTTTTTGTGGTTACCATGAAAATAATATGAACCTTTTCAAATGTACAGCTAAAATATGTATCTAAATGATTTATTACAAGTAATTCAGTTTTGTTTTCATGCAAGATCTAATATAATGAATTCTTTATTGAAGGCTAAACAGAAACACTGACGATAAACGACTTGAGTCAAGAAACGATAGAATTAGAGGATACGTGTCTTGATTCAACTGAAATGGTTGAAGATGTAGAGGTTTGTTTATTTATTTTTTTGGTTTGTAGATATTATTGTGCACAAATACATAGTTGTGCTTGTGATTAGGTAAAAGATATCTAAATAGGTACTAGTACTAAGTAGATATTAGTACTAAGTAGATCAGTAGGTACTAATGCCTACCCAGTATAATCTAATCACAATACCTTGGTAGGTATTGTAGTTAGGTATAAATAAGTAGATACTAAGTAGGTAGGTATAAATACCTCTTTATCTACATCTATTTTTAGGAGCCTTTATTTAATCTGAATATACGTAACACTATATTGCTGATTTATTTAATTATGCATAGTTTTTTTTTTTTCCAGTACGAAATATCTTGTGAGGCTGAATAAAGCAATAATGAAAAAATAATAAGAAGAAGAATAATTGATGTCAGCCACTTCTTTTCGGAATTAATAAAAATACTACTAAAACTTATCGGAGAAACACAAAAGGGCTTAGAGTCGAAATTTACGTTTAAATGCCAATTATGCAACGATTTTTTTTTAATAGTAAATGATAATTGCAGTGAAAATTATTTATCAATAAATAAATGCGCAGTCGCAGGAACTATTGCAATAGGCGCGGGAAATTCGCAACTAAACGAGCTATTGTCATCAATAAATCTTCCTTCTTTGTCCGAAAAAATATATTCAACAAACCACGAATTAATTAGTAAAAAATGGGAAAGTGTTTCCATAGAATCGATGAAGCATGCTGCAGAAGAGGAAAGAGAGTTTGCACTTGCCTTTTTATTATTGACAATACAAGTGCTGTGTAAAATCAAAATCAAAAGTTTTTATTTCACATAAACCATTACAGGCGCTTATGAAAAGTCGAATTTAGGTGCACGGTTCCAATTAGTCGTCTCCTATGGAGAAGAGCCGGCAAGAAACTCCATGGATACTCTTTTAAAATCCATATCTTTAACAATTTGAGTGGGTACAGTTATGACTTAGAATTAATAGTTCTCTTTTGTAAAATAAAAACAGAATCTACGTCAGCTGCTGAGCCCCACAACAGAATGTCGTAGGACATAATGCTGTGGAAATATGCGAAGTATACTAACCTAGCTGTAGCTACATCAGTCAGCTGCCTAATTTTCCTAACTGCGTATGCAGCAGAACTTAACCTAGCCGACATGGTAGTAATATGCGCACCGCACCGCAATTTTGAATCGAGAGTTATACCTAAAAATACGGTGTCATTAATTGTATTAAGATTATTGCCTTCAAGCATTAAATTTAAACCTACTTGGGGAACATTTGGTAGTGAAAACTTAAGGCATTTTGTTTTGTTTGCAGTATGTAACATGTTATTGGCTGTAAACCATTTAGAAAGAACAGTAAGGCTCTCGTTAACATGTAAAACGTCCCTATCTTTTCTATCTATTTTGAAAATAAGGGAAGTGCCGTCGGCAAATAAAATTATGTCTGATAAGACGGTCATCATATAGGGTAGATCATTTATATAGGTTAGAAACAATAAAGGTCCAAGAATTGAGCCTTGAGGCCCATCGCCCATCTTAACTAGAGACCCCGAAGATATCGCACCGTTAGCACCAAGTTTTTGCTGTCTATTAGATAAATTGGAGAAAACAAGGTCAGCAGCTCGGCCACGAATTCCGTAGTGGTGTAATTTACAGATGAGGGTGTTGTAGTCAACGTAGTCAAAAGCCTTGGAGAGATCACAGAAGATGCCAATAGCATCCTGATAGCTCTCCCAGGATTCCAAAATATGAGTACTCTGTGTACGATTATGCCTTTTTGTCACGTGATTTTCCGAAAGGCTAGGCAGGCATCTTATATTACCAGTCCTATACAATATTAGGGAACGCTTATTGCCGTCTACTGGCCTCATTTAATCATTGCTTTCACAATTATGTATAAATAAATATAATTGTGTACAAATAAAAAAAGTATGTGGATAAAAATCAACGTGTTTTTTTTTTCGTTTAACCCCATCAATCAGTTGGACAAGGATGATATCAGCGTAAGACTATTCTGTGGCGTAAGTAACAAGAAGGCGTAAGTAATAAGCATAAACTGAAGAGAGAATTGAGTGATTATTAATTTGAACTGACGTAAATATATAACATGTAGGTACTCGTTCGTTCGTAAACTAACCGCCCAACATTAACCTTTGGGCAGTAGCCCGCCAGGCACAAGACTCCGCCTGGTTGGAGGATCCTCCCTTTGGTTGGAGGAACACCATCTCTCGTTCCTCCATAATATCTAAACACAACAAAATGAAAAGTTTTTTTGCCTGTTAGTAATGATTTTGTTTGTGTTTTTTTACTTGAAGTGCGAGTTGATAAAATCTATTAGGGTACGTTCACATGACAAGCGTTCAACGCGCGTTTTGCTAACGCGCGTTTACAACTACATACATTTTATTCAGGCCGTACACATGCTAACGCGCGTTTTAATAAAGCGCGCGTTGAACGCTGCGCCAGCGCTCGACTGTTGTCAGCGCGCGTCAACGCGCGCTTTGAGATCATTGATTTTCTATGTTACCGTTCAGATGAGCGCGTGCTTTCGACGTGTATAAACGTATTTTAGGATTCGTTCGGTTCTTCCAGAAATCGTCCAAAATGGAAACGGAAGCTTTTAATACCGAATTATTTATAGTTGAAATAAAGTTTAGCGTTTTTATCTGCTACGAGTTCATCGTTTATGAGCCAGTAAGTCATCAAATGACTTGATGGACATTCTGAAGTAGTTAAAAAATTTGATTCCGAGTTGCTTTAACTTAGGATACAAAGTGAAGTACTGGCTTTCAGTCAGCCTGTATGAAGAAATTGGATGGACTCAATATCTTCTGTCGCGTCGTTTTTGCCGTCGGTATAAAATCACCGTTAAAACTGTTTCTCCGTTCATCTTCGACAAACCGCACCTTTAGAATTAAAGAGACCTATTCGAAATTTTAAGATTTCAACTTTTACTCATAGACTGACCCATCTTCATCGACTCTTAATAAAACAGAGGCGTATGGTGGCGTAAAAATGTAATGCAACAGAATAATCTCCGGTTTCTACAAAATTTATAAACACACGAAACTTTATTCAACGTTTTCCAAAACCTTAGTTTTTAGATAGGTCTGTTTAATTCTAAAGGAGCGAAATGTAGAACTCACTCTGTAGAAAATGAACTACGGCCGCCACGGCAACGCGCGTTCAATGCCTGACAAGCACGCTCTATGTGAACATTATACAAAAATTTTACGCGCGTTCACCGCACGTTGAACGCTTGTCATGTGAACGTACCCTTATACAGTGTTGAGATATTGATACCCATTACGTCTGTGAAGTTTACACAAAAAGAAAGTAATTTTTAAACTAATATTTTAAGTGACTTCACACTATCGACGATTGATGACCCCAAAAAAAACATCATCAAATAAATATATTTTTTAACGTCTGCAGAGTTTCACTAGCTAATTTAATTTGACCCTGTATAGGTACAGTAAACGCTCAAAACTCCATAGGCATGCTAAGGACTACATTGCTATAAACCCGAGCACGATACAGCCAATGCGTGTGCATGTGCGTGTATAAGTGATGTCTCAACATTCCACAGATAACACACACTAATATATTGTCGTCGCAATACGCGAAAAACGTTCCTTTCTTTATAAGATTTTTTCATTGAATGCCGTGTCTGTGCATTCGAAGGTCTGTGATTTTCACTTATATTCCTAAGTTGTTCGCCAGTTGGCGTTAGTAGTACTCACGAAGTATTGTAGAGGGGGGGGTGCGGCAAAGAGGGAACAAATGCTCAAGGTCATTTGGTCAGGGAAACGCCTTACGTGTAAATGATTGATACATGGTTTTCGGATGTAAAACGAATAACCAGTCGGTTCCCTATCCATTTGCATAAAATGTTAAGACCTAATATAACTTAGCATAATTTTGTTTGGCATAATTATATTTTCGCATAAACTAATTACGCTTAACAGCTTACGCATAATTTTTTTAAGCATAATTTCTCTAACCATAATAATGATTAAGCATAAAGTTCTAAAGCATAACTTTTTTAAGCATAATATCTTAAAGCATAAATTTATTTACGCATAATGATATTAAAACATATTTTTATAGGTATACGGTAGACGATTATTCGTCACCTACTTTCATTTTCACAATAAAAACTTAAGGGGATATTTGTAAGGTTGAGGCTCCAAAGCAGAGTCGACGGAGCCCCGCTGCGCGGGGCTCCTATTTCTGTCTGCAGGGTTTAAAGTAACCTAACACGAACGCGATGACGGGGGCTTCGTTCGCTCGCTCACTCTAGCCCCCATCATCCCCTTCGAACCTAACCTATCCGTGTCGGGGTGCGCCTGCGACTAGATTAGTAGACAATGGTAAAAACATTTCTGATTATCATAACTAACGTTATGCTAATAGTCATTAGGCCTACTAACGTTATGCGAATCAAATTTATGCCAAAACAAATTAGTCTTTAAGATGATTATGCCAACATAAAATGTATGCCTAAAAAAATTATGCCGAAGTATTATTATGCCAAAACAAATTGTGCCAAAATCGTTATGCCGAAGTATATTAGGACAAAGAACATTATGCGAAAAGAAGGTATCCCAATTAAAGTAGTACAATCACGGGGTTGCACTGTTTCACTCAATCTTGGTCAGCTATGCATCAATCGAGTCACATACTGCAAATTTTTCCTCATAAAAAAGTCCTCTCAATCATACAAATATGCAGTTACAATATTTAGTTTTCATTCCGCCAAACTAGTTCGCTAACTTGGATGCAGTATGCAGCACCTTCTGCCCGCAAATATCGTCGCTCGCATGACTAACTATCCTATCTCCGTATTGTCAATTGTTCAGGACCAGCGTATTGCGGTTACAACATTTCTTACTAACATAAAATATGAGATATGTTGCCGTTCAAAATGATCATATTTTGAGATCCAAATAACATAGAGATATGGCGGTTAGTGAAATATGTAAAGGATCACGAATGGAAAAATGTAGTGGTTCTGACTAAAATCAGCTAAAAAATGAGATAGGACTTTTAGTCATGCGAACGAAGATATATGCACATGCAGAAGTTGTGATTAAAATGCAACATGCAACCCAAACCAATACGACACGTGTTTGGCTCCTCCACGGGGCATCCTCAGGAGATGATGACTCGTTGGCCGCTTGAACAGGAACCAAGAACAATCATGATTCATGGTACAACCTTTAAAAATATAACAAAAAAATATAGAAGGCAATTCAATATTAATCAAGTTTGAATCATGTTTTTCTCGTTATAACCTTAACCAATATACCTTCCCTTCGTAATACTAGAAGCAATATTTAGTCCTTAGATACAAGACCTTTGATATCAAAGTGTATTATATTAACCATAAAATGTATTGCAGAAGGACTACTCGATTAAAAGATTTAAAAGAGCCATATTAGCCGAAGAACCAATAACCGTTGAGACGTATTCTTAAGTGTTAATTGAGAGAACGATTGCTTTAAAAAAAATTGTGCGTTTACTTTACCGATGGCGGAAATAAAAAATGGAGCAACTAACCCGTGACCCCAAATATGACTTAAAATGACATGAATGAAAACAGCTGATCACAGCTGAGGATAAATAGATTTTAAACTATTTTTTATAAAGTCAAATGTCAAATTCAAAGCACTCATTTCAATTAAGTAGACCATTTACACGCAATTTTGAAAATTCGTAAAAAAAATACAACCGAATTGATTACCTCCTCCTTTTTGAAGTCGGTTAAAGAGAAGTTACTGCCGCGTTCCGAAGTGTAGATTCATATGTCTCCTACATATAACGGGCAATAAACTCCATGGTTACTCTTTTCATCAAATATTTACAAAAAGTTGGTTACATAGTGAATAAGAAAAATAAATGTTAAAACAATGTAAGATATGCTATGCTAATAAGAGTACCTACAATTTATTTGCCATGGCAGATTAGAGCTGACCAGTCCCAACTAACAGCGCCTATGAAATCTTTGGACAGCTATTTCTCTTATACCGGCTTCCCACGGTGCGTGATAGCGCGCACCGCGACGCACGAGTTCGCACCGACGCACCATGGGAAGAGACTCGTCCGTGGTAACGCGGACGAGTGCGGAGCGGTGCACCGTATCCACATCACACACCCTCATAATGTGGCTTCCCACGGTGCGTGATTTTACGGATGATACCACGCACAGCCGGTGCGCACTACCACGCACCGTGGGAAGATAGCTTTAAACTATTACCTTTTGGGGAAAGTTGTAGAACGAAAGTTATTCATTATTAAAGTACTTTAACACTTTTCTGATTAGTAGGTACCCCTCTTTCTGACTTAGCTTGTATATTGTGTACCAAGTGGTTCTTCTGTTGTAAATTTTTCAATGCTATAACCTATATTGTATACTTACTCGTATTTATCTTAAGGGCTACCAACGAGGCTACTGTGATTGAGTTAGTTTGGTTATTCGTTACGCGATATCTCAATATTATTTATACAAACAACCTTAATGAAGAGTTATTTAATTCTGAATTAGTTGAGCGGAGGGAGTAAATATGATGTTACCGTTCTAGAGAAAGGTTGAATGAAAATTATGAAATGCACGGCGAAGTTAGCAAGAAAAAACTTTTTTTATTGAAATTTTTGTTTTTTTAACTGACTTTGAAAAGGTTATCAATTCGAAGCGTATTGTTATCGGTAGCGGGTAGCACTGGGCAATATTAACAAAGGAAAGGTAGTCGTTGATATGGATCAACCTACCCGATGTTATAAAGGCGGTGGTCATTCGACGAAACGGAGCATTCTGTGTAGATCAGCTGAAGAAGTCTGACCTTTTATATCTGTCTAGCTTGTCCATATTTAATGATCTTGTAATAATTATGTAAAGTATTATATTGTGATCTAGTTCATGTTACTAACACTAACCCAAATACAAGTACTCTCAGTGGTGGAGAGTCTATGTTGGTTTTATTTACTACATTTACTTTGCTCGCAATCCTGACATACCGATATTAGCTATAACTGTAATAATAGAATCACCCCTGAACGATTATGTTGTTTTGCCTTTTACAGTATCGTTTTTTTAAATATACACGGTATGAAAACGTCATGTGTCAACAGGCGATTACTTTGTTATTTTTACAGATTAGCTAACCGTTTTTCAATACCTGTTATATTGACGAAATAATCGCCCGTTGAAACTCAACGTTTCCATACTGTATGAACATCGATTTCTCCGACATTTGAGGACCGATTAACTTTTATTTTGTGGAATTTTGACGAGTAGTGCGAACATACATGTAGGGAACAGCTGGTTTTATTTTCGCGATTTCAGGTTTGGTCCGTTCGGTAATAAAATAAATAAATATAGATTATTTATTTATTTCATATTAGGATCTTTAACTGGAATCAGGGTTTTGGATTCCTGGAACGTTATTAATCACTAATACAATATTTTCCCTGCAGAAGATTCTCGGGACTAATAACATGAGGCCTTCCACGAAATGCGGACAAAAATCTGCATCAAAAATATGATTATCCATCTATCTCCTAAAAAGGTATCATATTTTCAACTTTATTATTACTATTGGAGTAAAGAAATAATATATTCCGTCTTAACCATAAGGGTACGTGGGGCACAAGTTTAGGGCCCCCAATCTGACAGGGGCCCTTTTTTTATGGGTCGGGAATCGTCATATGACTCCTTACGCTCTGGGCGGAGCGGGAAGGAGTGTCAGACTCTTACTGACTAAAACCCATCCGTGTTCCTCCTAAAGCCATTTGCGTTCCAGGGCCGCGGTAACTCTTTCGAACAAATTCCGAATTCAAATCCAAATTCCAACCCTGGCAGGCACTGGCCCTAGCGGGCTCCATCTACTGACATCTCTTTAAGGCGCGCGTGGAACACAACGCGCCGTCGACAAGGGCCTGGTTCTTATCGGACGGCGAGCCACCCTACGCTCGCCGTCCGCAGGCCCGCGCCCACGGTGGTCGGGAATCGCCCTGCTACTCCCGACGCCCGGGGCGTCTCCTTCTGTTGCGGCGGCTGGGGCGTGACCTTTGCCTCTCCCTCACGCGTTCCGCCTCCTCCTTCGCTAGCATTACTGCTTCGCAGAAGGAGGTGAGTGCTTCCCGTGCCCCCTGACCATGGATTGAACCAGGGTCGGACGCGAGAGGTCACCGCCGCCAGTCGCCTCTACGAGGACACGGCGATGCTCCGCCCAAGCAGGGCAGACCTCCACCGTGTCCTCCGGGCGATCCTCACAATGATAACACCCGGGCGTCTGACTGGGGCCCTGAAATACCATTTTGAATAGTACATTCAAAAGAACATTCTAATGTTTTCACTCACGTTTTATTGGCTTTCTAAAAGAGCCTCAACGCTTGCACTGAAGCGAAGAAGACAGAGTGGGGCATGTCTTCATAGATTGAACTATCTGTACATCTCACTTATGCTTCCTCAAAAACATGTACGTAGCTCATTATATGGTTTAATAAAGCTGACCCTCAGCCTTCCCCCTTTATTTATTTAGCTGGCAACTCGAAAACGGACGTAATTAAAAATTTGCACCACGCGAGCGCCAGCTTTTTCAAACGAAGATTTCGTTTCCGTCTCGGTCAAGAGAGTAATATGATTAAAGTTTGTATTCGTACACCTATGTGTGTTTAATTAACCTTATTTACTCTTGGAAGAGCCCGTTTTGTTTTTTAACTTACTTCAAAAAAGAGGAGGTTCACAATTCGACTGTGTTTTTAGGGTTCCGTAGTCAACAAGGAACCCTCATAGTTTCGCCATGTCCGTCCGTCTGTCCGTCCGCAGCGTAGCTCAGAGACTCTTAGTACTATAAATCTATAATTTGGCATGGATATACATATCACGCCGACAAAGTGATCAAACAAAACGAAGAAAAAAAATTTTTTTTTCTTCCCTATGTTGTGGGGTGTTGTTGGATAATTCTTTGAAAAATATTGCGGATTTGTCAATACGATTTTTCGATTAAGGGATCCGTTTCTGAAATATTGAGCTTTAAAGTGCTAATTTTTGACAGAGTCAAATGTCCCCCCCCCCCCCCTGCCAGCTAAACGGTAGTAGTATACAGCATGTAAGGGTAAACACCGTTATCACTCAAACCATGGGTAGTTGACTTAAATATAAAAATATAGGACCGAGTAAAAAATAAATAAAAAAATATACGCGCGAGAAATGAGCGGCGCGGCGGCGCTACGACGCGGCGTACACACTCGCTAACGAGACAGCTAACTGACTGGGGTAGCAAACTGTGCGGGGCCGTGCGTCAGGCCACGCGGCTAGTTCCCCGCGCCCCCTCCCGTAGCTTGTAGCCCCCGCGCATAGGGTGAAATGCTTTTGAGGAAAAATGATAATTTTAGAAAAAAAAAGTTTGTTATTTCTCATTGATTTTACGTTCTATAAATAAAACCAAACCACTGGTTTCAAGGATAAGTGTGTTTACCCTTACAGCCTGTATACAACGAAGTTACAAGAAAAACTATCACAGCTAAGTAGGCGTAACAAGTTTACGAGTAATAGTCGACCAACCGGAAAAGTAAAAACTTCGTTCCATTGAAAAATTATTAAGTCCTCTTCTTAGTCCGCATTATTGTGCAACTACGGAACCCTATTACTGCGCGTGGCCCGAAACGCACTTGACCAGTTTTTTATTTTTGTTTGTAAGAGAATGGTGCCGGTGACTGAGAAATTGTGTGGAAACACAATAATATGGACATGTGATGCGGAGGAATGAGGAACATGTCGTGAGGAAAGTTCGAGTATGAATGTGGATGGTTATAAGAGTAGAGGAAGACCAAAGAAACGATGGATGGATAATGTAAAAGATGATATGACTAGAAAGAGAGTGACTATTGAGATGACGACTAATAGAGATGTATGGAAGAAAAACACATGCTTCGTTGACCCCAAATAAGTTGAGGTAAGGGCAGTAGGATGATGATGATGTACCGGTGTTTCGACCGAATTGGATGATTCTTTTTTTTACTTGAAAGGGTATACTTTCAGTGTGGTCCCATATTAGTTTGATCAAGTACAGTGCCAACGGCACGGGCCGCCGGCTTTTGCCGAGCGGTTCATGCCGCCGGCTTTTTCCGGGCGTACGTGCCGCCGGCACTTGCCGCAAAAACTTACACAAAGCCACCGAGCACCACGAATAATGCTCGGTGGCTTTGTGTAAGTTTTTGTTCCACACGACTGTCACAACTGGAAAGTTGTGACAGTCGTGTGGAACGCTAGTGAGGTGCAACCCGCGCGGCACGCCGGCATACTCGGGTGGCCATGCCGGCGGCTTGTTTGTGCGGCAAAGCCGGTGGCTTATGAAGCCGCAGAGTGCACCGCGGCTTGCCGGCGGCCATGCCAACGGCACTGTGTGTAGGCGCCTTAGAACTAGATGGCGCCGGCATTTCCTATCTGACTAGCTCTGAGAAGAAAAGCCGAAACAAACTCAGAGGTCAAGGTCTCTTTTAAAGTCCAGACATTGTGGTATAAAACTATGCGAGTGTAACAATGTAGGGTAACGTTTGGAATGGCTTTTTGAGAAAAGAGCCATAGCAGGTTTGAGTTGACCTATCCCTACTGATGGCACGCATGCATCAGCCATCGTGTAGCTCAATCTTATTTCAGGGAGCTCAACGACCCGACGCGCGACGCCACCAATCAGCCGGTCATTTTGCGTAGGTCACAAAAAATACTCAAACCACCAAAAAGTTTCACGAAATTCATGTATAGCTAGCCTACATAGCACTCACATTCATAATTTAATAAAAATAAAATAAACGACATATTAAAAATAATAGCCGACAAATTGTCAAGGTAAAAAAAATAATAACGAATCAATAATAATAATATCAATAAATCATCAGGCAGAATGTCAACAAAAAATGGTACACGATGGTTTTGGAGATAATTAATGGAACTCCTCAACAATTAACAGTAAATCAGATACGACAAGTATTTCGTAAGGATTTTGGGCTACTGTTGATATGTGAATAGATTGATAAAATCACGCTTGCCTTTTCCCGAAGAGTTTTTGTAGTAGGTTAGTGGCCATAAAAAGTAAAAACTGACTTCACAAAAAACAGAAAAGAGTAGGTAAAATCTGTGCCCTTAGTGGAAATGGGTGAAAGTCCTTATACCCTTTAAAAGGACTCACTTATACCCAATTTCATTAAGGGCACAGAAATAATACCCTTATTATAAAATTCATTTCGAAGAAAATAATTTTATATAACGCTCAAATGGCTTTAAAATGAATAACACCACAGATCTACTAGAAAACTTAATTTAAAAGTTAACCTTTTATAATGTATGACTAGTGGCGCCCCCATTTCGTACTCTTTTTTGCCGAGCAGTAGTTAGTCTTGTTTGTAACAAGTTGGGAGTACACAGGAAGTGAATCGTGAGGACCAGTTGTTGACGTAACTAATTAACGCTAAAAAGATGAGCGGCTAATGAGCAAAAGTTTCTGATTGGCTACGAAGCAGTATACTTTGTTATGTTACTGGTATTACGGAAAATGTGGGGAAAGTTATGGTAGGGTGGTATTGTGTTGATTTATGTAAGTAGATAAGTATTTTGGTAGATGGAACTTGTACAGGCTACGTATACAACCAGTTCGAGGTACCCGAAAGATTTTAACCATCGATTCCGATGCCTAATTAGAGAAGAAAAGCTAGGATATAAGTAGTTTGTCGAATAAAGCTTAATTTTCGAGATCTATACAGGGTTAATTGAAAAACACCGACAACCTCTTAAGGAGTCATTGTACTCATCATTATGAACAACTTTTACTATGGGACCAAACCTGAAATCGCGAAAAAAAAACAGCTGTTCCCTACATTACATTATTATTTTACTCTTTGTTTAAGTCGATTTTTACTTTTATTTAAAGTTATTTATTTTTAATCCGTAAGCGAAACGCTTCGCTGCTCAGATGCACGCGTGGCACTGCAAGCGGCATCCTGGACGCGTTGGCAAACAGGTGGGATTCTCCACTGTTGAAGCAGTGGATGAGTGTTCATGCGATGGGCGCTCAGCCTGCTGCATGTGTGTATGCTTAAATTAAATTAAAATTAATATATAAACTGTACTAACCGTTTTTTTTTTCTCGTGGGAAAATCCTCATGGATACCCTCCGCCCGGGGAAGGCGAAGGGTTATGCCGGACTATTACCGGCTAAAAACCCACGGTGTTCCTTCTCCTGACCTATGGCCGGGGTCACGGGATTCGCAGCTGCATGCACCGCAACCCCGGCAGGCCTCGGTCCGCCAGCCCCTGGCGGACCTCTCCTTCTGTGGGGCTTTACCCCTTTACCTTTGTCCTCCTGAGAGGCGCGCGTGGAACACGGCGCGCCTCCTTCTCGGGCCTGTTACTGGTCGGGCGACGGGTCCCCTAACCCGCCGCCCGCAGGCCACACACTAGGGTGGCCGGAGATCGTCTCGCGCCCTCCGGCGGCGCCCGGTGCGTCTGGCGCGGGAAGGGAGAGTGGTAGTCGCCTCTCTCTCCCTCTCCGCTCCCTCCTTGGTCGCCATCACCTCCTCGCAAAAGGAGGCGACGGCTTCCCACGCACTCTTGCTCCCGACCATGGACAGAACCACCACTGCCGCGACTAGTTCGCGGCGCTGTCGCGTCCGTGTCCTCGGGGCTGTCCACGCAGTGGAACTGTACTAACCCTAGGCTAAGTTTATTCTTACTGACACCCATGGATATCATTTTTGAATCCGAAATAAATATATTTGATTTGATTTCGGATACCTCAGGCCCACGGTGTATACATTGATTGATAAAATGATAATAAGATAAGTGTTTGTTTGTACTGATTTATCGAAACTTCTAATAACTACAATAATTAGCACACGAGATGGCTAATTAACAACTACGTGAAACAAACGATTTGAAAGGTTAAGCGCTTGCCATACAACAAACTTGATTTTTTGCCGTTTTTATAGATAATGGTACGGAACCTTTCGTGCACGAGTCCGACTCGCACTTGGCCGGTTTTTCAGTTTCTTTTACAAATCGTGTAAAAAAAAATTTTTTGCTGTTTAATTTTTTTCGGTACCCTTTTACGGTGAAATATATGTAGCCCGATAAATAAAAAGTCCTGACAAGATTTTTAACGGTTAGCGCAAAAGCTGGACGTGTCCGGACGTGTGACCAACAAGAAATCGAAAGCAAAACTCATTGGTCTCCTGGGAAGTAACACTTGTATCGGTCACTTGTATTGACTCAGCTAATTACTTAGAAGTAGTTAGTAAAACATAAATACGGTGTTCAAACTTTCATGTTGCAATTTACTTTGAACTGTACGTAAATAAAAAAAGGTGTTTAGTGCCTTTTAAATTTCTACGCGATTAGACCCGAATCTGTATTTTTATAATGTGTTCGTAAGTAGACTAAGTTATGTTTGATATTATAAATGAGGAAGGCAGTTATCCCACCGTTGCTGGCGAGGAAGTGACCAAAGACTCATTTACACGAGGATATTTTCTCGAAGCGAGACTCGTTCTTACTTTGTTTTTCTCGGCAGTGAAAACAGAGACAACATGAAACTCGCTTCGAGAAACTATCTTCGTGTAAATCAGCCTTAACTATCGACTATTTTCTCGCTTAAGAAACGTACAACAGATATACATTTCGTGTAAACAAAAGAGATGCATATATTAATAGTTGATGGCTGACTGTTCACACTGCCGGCGAGGACTCGCTCCACTAGTTTGTTGCTGAGCGACAAGAGCTATCAAAGATAATACTCGCTCAGCGATACTTGCTCAGCGATGCTCGCTTGGCCGTCGGACCTCACGCCGAGAGACCAACCAGCGTTCATTTGCGAGTGGCGCGAGTAATCGCCCGTTGTACTCGCACACTCGCTTATAGCCCAGCGACAAAACTATCGGGACTACACACTCGCTTCTCGCTACTCGCAAACTCGTTTCTAGCTCTACTCGCTTCTCGCTCATTGTCGGTGGTGGGACAAGTGCCGAAGTACGTTTGATAAAATGTGAAAGTATGTTCGCGCTGTTGGTTTTGCATGTTGGGAAAATTAGTCCCAATGCTGCCACAACACAGTAATACGCTGAGTGATGACCCATTCACATGCGAATGCGACGCTTTCTGTATACAGAATTACTGGTGAGACACTAACAATATCTTAAGGGGTCACTGTACTCATCATTATGAACAACTTTTACAATGGGACTAAACACTAAATCGAGAGAAAAAAATCAGCTGTTTCCTACATTTTGACGAGTAATGCGAACATAAATGTACAGAACAGCTGATTTTTTATCGCGGTTTCTTATTTGGTCCCATAGTAAAAGTTGTTCATAATGATGAGTACAATGACCCCGAGATCGTTAGTGTCTCATCAGTCATTCTGTATACAAGATTAGTCAGAAAGGGTGTTAAAGTACCCATAATAATGAATAACTTTTGTTCTATCACTTTCCCCAAAAGTCAACTTTAAGAGAAATAGCTAGCTGTTCAAAAATTACATAAAAAATGTGCTAAAATCTATCTATCCTCAGCTACGATCAGCTGTGTTTACATTTTAGCTCACATTTGGTATCACAAATTACAAGCTCCATTTTCTGAATTCGTAACTAAAGTATAAAAGATTCTTTTTAAAAACTATACTAAATTCTTTTTGACTTGGTCGCGTTTCATCCCAGTCGCATCTGATGGTAAGCTCAGACAGGGTCTAAGAGCCATTACGCACTGTCGACTGGTCGCCGGAGACTTGGTCGACGGCGACTGTGACTTTCCATAGTTTAAATAGGTATTTACGAACTTGGTCGCCGGTCGTCCGGGCAACTATGCTTATGTTTTGGTCGCCGAGAGACCAAGTCTCCGGCGACCAGTCGACAGTGCGTAATAGCTCTAAGATGGAACACAGGAATCCAAGTAACAGAGATATATAGGGATTCCTCAATACCCCTCTGGCTCTCACATACACACGACGGAACACAATAAACTGCTTGGCTTTTGACTTTAATGTGAGGGTGGTAGCTAGCCAGGCGGACCGTATAGATCCTACCAAGCGTGCTTGGTTGCTTTGTCGAGTCTTACAACACGCGTTTATTCTCAGCGAAGTTTTATATCCTAGCCCGTCCTCGAATGGGATACAAGTTTTTAAATTTTGCCCTACACCAGAAAAGTCAGATGTTTGAGCCTAGATTGAACTCAAAGCCTTCTGCATGGAAGACAAGCTGACAAGGCTATGCTTTTCAGAGATCACCAATCCAAAACTGAACCTAAGCAGTTACTTAACTCAAACTCAAAACTCGTTTATTCAAAATAGACTAGAATTACCTACTTAGTTCTTTTTGAATGTCAAATTTACATAAGACTGTCCCCAAAAGCGCCCACCCTTCACCGCTTCCTAGTGTTTATGTTGTGAAGAAGAAACGGCGCAACAAACTCCCCAGCAACACAGCTCAGTCTGTCAAGTGAATAAATAAATGAGTCTATACACAGAAAAAGGAAAATATTAATTACATTGATTAAATTATTCAAGTTGATACTTAACCTCATAAACTGATCGATTTGTTAACAATTTACCAGCATCCCCGCAGCACTCGCTTCATTGACTAAGCTAATTTAGTTCCTGAAAGATAAGTAAGGAATTACAAACTTTCTTGTTACTTCCAACTGTTTCTGGAACGTCCAAGTTATGACTCCTGCCCGCGGCTTCGCTGGTACAAATAGTTTCCAAAGTTTGTTGGAGACAGCGCCTTATTATCTGCCATAATATCTACCTGGCAATATTTACCAACTTAGAAGTTCCTTGGAAATGCTCAGGAATTAACCGTAAATAGAAGAAAGTTAAAAAGTAAATAAATTAATAGTGTACGGTGAATGAAGTAAACTTGACAATTTGATTTGTAAAATTATATAATTTGATCACACACACAAGTACAAAATAAAGATTTATACTTATTTTAGTTTATATAATATTAAGACACAGTTAAATGGTGATTCGTGGCGCAACAAGCGAACGTTTAGCTGCGGAGATGCGAGCCGGACTGGTCAGCGTCGGTGGGGCGCGCGGGAACGCACATCGTACGCCTAGAACCTAATTCTCCTAAAATAAATTGTTGCCAAACGCAATCGAACCACAACCGTCAGTCAGTTTTTGTTTTCGAAAACTTTCAAAATGATTGATTTTGTTTTTTGTGGCAAACAATAAGACAGCTTTTGAAATTGAGAACTGTCTGAATGAACGGTTCGGCTTTGGTTCGGTTGTGATTTTTCAAGATTTATTTCAGGAGAATTGGGCCCCTCGTCTGCTAGCCAGATGTTGCTAGAACATTCCGTTGGCCGTCCATAATAAAAATTTACATTATGCGTCCTACAAGAGTTAAAAAACGTTTTAAAAACAAGCTTTTATTTAAATGCACTAAGAAGAAGAAAATAAACTTTAAATTAAATCAAACCCATCAATTTATTACATGATACAACTTATATGATATAAAAGCTTGTCGCACGATTTACCTGTGTAAATGTATTTCATGAAATACATTCTTACAATTACTTGTGTCAAGATCGAGTTACATATTGTATTCTTGTTTATTTACACAGGTAAATATCGCGACAAGTTTTTATATCATATAAATCGTTATCATGCATTGTCTACCAAAATAAACGTGTATGCAACATTTCAGCTCAATCGGTTTGGGATAGCTGTTTTAAAATTCAGTTGCAAGATTTGCGCTTCACAAACATATAAACATTGCAAGTCAAAATAAAAGTTTGTATGAGTAAAAAGCATTGATAGCCTGTGACGGTGGCAGTGATGGCGACTGGCGAGGTGAGCCTATAAAAGGCCCGGCACGCTGCAGTTCGTCTTCTTACACCGATTATTCAGTCCTCATCAAGCTGTCTTCCCCCCCTAAGCCCCCGCCAGCAACGCTCTAAGCCGAGTTCCGAGTCCCACTAGGAGTCGCCCTTACTGCTGTTGTTGCATGATGTCATATGTAGTCATGATGTTAGTGTAGTACAAGTAGTTAGCTTAGGTTAAGTATTTTACTCCCCCCTCCCCCATTGGCTGGAGACGCTTCAGGGGCCTAATTCTCCTAAAATAAATTGAACCACAACCGTCAGTCAGTTTTTGTTTTCGAAAACTTTCAAAATTATTGATTTTGTTTTTTGTGTCAAACAATTCGACAGCTTTTGAAATTGAGAACTGTCCGAATCAACGGTTCGGCCTTGGTTCGGTTGTGATTTATCAAGATTTATTTTAGGAGAATTAGGCCCCAGGTCTCGCCAATACGCCGCCCGGTTACGTAGAAACGGTACCTACGCAAGAATCATCTACAAGGAGTCAAAGAGAAAGCAAAAAAGAAAAGATTTTAATATCCAATTGGATAATCAAATCAGAGGTTTTTATTTCATATAAACCATTACAGGCACTAAAGAAAAGTCGAATTTAGGTGCACGGCTCCAATTAGTAGTTTCCTATGGAGAAGAGCCGGAAAGAAACTCCATGGTTACCTACTCTTTTAAAATCAATATCTTTAACAATTTCAGTAAATACAGTACTATGATTTAGGATATGCGAGAACAATGTAGTCTTGAGCACAGACCAGTAAGTAAGTAATGAAGTACCAAGTCTTGGGTACGAGAATTAACAAAAAAAAGCACTATTTGAATAATAGTAATTTACAAATTAAAGTGGCTATACATCAAGCAAGTCTACGGAGTTCTCACATTTACAAAAGGTAAACGGGAGCCTAAACTATCTCATAATTCTAGGGTATGATTGAGACCATATATGAATATCAAAGAACCAACTGGCATATGAATTATTTTTCAATCATCGTTTTTTTTTGTTTTCATTTTTCATACAAAATAATTCGACAAAGTCACGATTATTAATGTAAAACACCTTTACATGAAATATGACAACGTCGCATTTTCTTAGCTTTAAATATGAATGATTGGTTTGAATAAAAATGATTTAGTCTTATTTATCAATGAAACTTAGATAGGTACCTATAATTTAATTATGATTAATTATATCTTCGAAACTATGCATTTTTGGAATAGGTGTATTCTAGGAAATTTTGTGTTCTTTTTACTTAAATAACATAACCCTAGAGTTATGGGATATCAAAAACACACGTTGTATAAATCAATTGACTTAATTAATGGTCATCGAAAGATTGGTGAAAACATAATTGTAAAATAAGATAAAGATATCTTGAGAATAACGATCGCAAAAAGAATAATAAAAAAATAATCATATACACACATGGGAACTCCCTACAGACCTGATATGATACTGTACCACTGACCTAATTCGAATTAGATGCGCCTGCCAATTCTATTGATGGAAGTAATCTATTTAGACGCCTCAGATGACACCCAAGGGAGGCGAGGAGCTGACGTAATTTTAGTAAAGGACGTCTCGGTCAAAAATCAGGCTTGAAAAGCTAGTACATGATGTAAAGGACATGACGTTGTATTGACAATACGATTGGTATCTATACAACGTTAGTCTGAAAGAAGGTACTCATTCAAAAAAAGTGTTAAAATACCTATAATAATGAATAACTTTTGGTATTTTATTATTATAACTTTCGTGAGACACATTCATATTTGCGCTAGTGGATTTTACGAGGCATCTGAATGGTATACACAGAAAGATAAAGGTCACAACAGAAGAAGAAAATAAAGGAGTTCTGCCGTTTTTAGACGTTCTTGTTATACGTGAGCCCAGCGGTCAGTTATCACACACTGTGTACAGGAAACCGACGCACACAGATCGTTACCTACGCGCAGACTCCCATCATCACCCTTCACACCTATCTTCTGTACCAAGAACGCTGATCAACCGGGCGCTCAGTTTGTGTGATCCTCAGTATGTTGACGCGGAATTACGTCATTTACAGAACGTACTGGAGCGCAACGGTTACCAGTGGCGGCGATGCACTCGTAGTCTGAGTACGGTGGACACGGCTCGTAGACGACCGGCGGGAGCGGAACGCACTCCTGCGTTTTTACCTTTTGTGCGAGGAGTTACCGACGAGATAGGTCACCTGTTACGCCGAAGATATAGCATCAGGACGATCTATCGGCCGCCTGGACAACTGCGGCAGTTATTGCGCTCACCGAAGGACAAGGATCCGCTAGGCGTTCCTGGCGTATACAAGATACCGTGCGACTGTGGCCTGAATTATATAGGGGAAACTCGCCGCAATATCGCAACCAGAGTTAATGAACACATACGGAGTATGAAGAGTATGGACAGCACTAGGTCGGCGGTGGCTGAACACGTCTGTAACTCGGGTACGGCTCACTTCATGCGTTTTGATAAGGCTTCCGTACTAGCGAAGGAGAAATATTTCGAGCCGCGAAAAGTACGTGAAGCTATCGAAATCAGCCGTCATCCGAATTTCAATAGAGACGGTGGTTGGACACTGCCACCTGCCTGGAGACCAGCTCTGAAGTCTACGTCATATAAAAGTGAGTCAAGTCTGGAGGGCGACACAGTAAGCGCGGTATGTACCGGCACTCAGTATAACAACAACACGGACACGACAAGTGACGAAGATGCACGAGCAATACCGACACAGAGCGCGCCCCTCTCGTCGCGGGCGCAACGCTACGCGGCGCGGTGCAGCGCTAGTTCGACTCGCGACCTCGCCGCGTGATCAGCTCATGATTAAGGACTCCGATTGGGTCCGAAACCAGTCGGGCAATCCCAAAAAATGCACGTGAGTAAACCGTAACTAATCGTAAACTTTTGGTATACAACTTTCCTCAAAAGTTGATAGTTTAAGAGAAATATCTGTTCAAAAATTTCATAAAAATTGATTCTTTGTGTTGTTGGTTTGTTGTGATTATTTTTATACATAGTTGATGATACTGAGCCTTAATGTTATCTCTTTGTCTACTGGGTGTAAGGGACGGTTTACAGAAAACTGAAACAGTGAATTCAGCCCATAATACTGAATCTAAAACAAGTGGTTTCTTTTCTCGAAATTTTCCGAATTTCCTGGAAATTGCTAATTTGCCTGTTTTATTGTATTTCAATAAGTCTTTTGGCAGGTAAATAAACTGAATGTAAAGGACAGGTTACAAAAAATTGACACAGAGAATTTAGTTCATTATTTTGAATTGAAAATCCGTGGAAAACATCAACGAAATCTGTCGAATTTTCCGATTTATAAAAAAATAAATTTTATTTTTGCAACGTTCTGTGTGTCCTAATAGGATTGCTTATTTTACAGCAGAGAAATGTAAAAGGTGAAAAAAAAATCGGAAAAGACGGAAAATACCAAGAAAAATTTCCACTTATTTTCAATTCAGAATAATTAATAGGCTGAATTCACTGTTTCAGTTTTCGGTACACCGTCCCTTACACCTGGTATATCTTGGTTTATGTGTGATGTTAGTTAACCAACCCACAATACAGAAAATCCTAGTTTGGCTCTCCTGGATTATTCTTCCATTTTATTCCACTCGATAAAATAGAAAACAGAAAGGCACTTTGTCTCTCTGTGTGTGTGATGTCAGTTAACCAACCAACAATAAAGAAAATCCTAGTGTGGCTTTCCTGGATATTTTTTCCAGTTTATTCCACTCTATTCCGCTCATTAAAATAGAAAACCGAAAGGCACTATGCCCCAGTGTGTGTGTGATGTCAGTTAACCAACTCACAATACAGAAAATCCTAGTGTGGCTCTACTGAAATATTTTTCCATTTTATTCGTGATGAAATATTTAATAGAAACATTGTTACTTGATTTAACATATAATTTTATTGAGAATAATCTTAAAACAGTTATGTATATTTTTATTCAGTCCCGTGATCACAGAACATTAAAGTTATCGAATGTTTTAATATCGCTAGCGTCACCAGTGTTGCCAATATAAAATGTACAATAACTAACAATTCCACTCGTCAAAATAGAAAACAGAAAGGCACTTTGCTTCTCTGTGTATGTGTCATATCAGTTAACCCACTCACAATACAGAAAACCCAAGTGTGGCTCTTCTGGAAAATTCTACTTTTTTATTCCACTCGTAAAACTAGAAAACAGAATAGCAATGCCCTAATTACTTAGTACCTAGAGGATTCGTCCTAACTCCCTTCAGGAGTTAAGTCTCGTTTCTATCCTATCAGTTTTTATAGCGGTACAGAAAAAATCTGTCTAACTGCAGGGACTTCTAAATAATTTTCCCTTAACTCCGAACATCTGTTATTTACGATTGGTACAAGTGATACGCTGTAACAATTTCTGGAATAAAAGGAATGAAATTTAAAAAAAGTGACTCTTTACATTCCATAGCAGTTGAACCTTTGCCTTCCATGCCTGGTCTGCCCGTACCTCTGACTTTTCAAATTCATGTGCGTATCAAAATCCGATTAGCACTTGCGTTCGCAGCGAATAGAAAAAATCGCACAGGTGAGAGGGCTCCAAAAATTATTCATCGGTAGTGTGTTGGGCTAAGGCCTAGCCAGATCCTTTTGAAAAGAGGCTCAGTGGGACATTAATGGGCTGATTATGATGATGAGACTCTTTAATTTAAACTGCTTCATTGATCTTATCATAAAGAAAACAAAATATGAGATAAATATTGTCATCCGGGATGTTTCTTTGCTTCATACAAAATAATAGCATTTCTCAAGTGTCTTTTATTTAACGTGGGGGAATCCTCATGAGTATACTCTACCCTGGGGAATGCGAAGGGTTGTGTCAGAAATACCGAATAAAACTACCACGGTGTTCCTGGGAGCCTGCCGTTCTGCCAAAATTATTTTGACAAAACCCAAACGCATTTTAACAACCTTTTTTATACCAATGCAATATTTGGAATGATTTTAGTACGCACATTTTCATTTGGTCAAATTTTTACTCGGAAGAATATTACCAAGGATAATATCATTAAGGCTCATTTGCTCATCAATTGGTCATCAATCAAATGATTTATTACAGCAAACAATCTTTAGAAAGTAAACATTTTGTCAAATGATTGTAACAGAACATACCAATATACTTTTTAAATTTCAAATTCAAACACTAAACCGCTCGCGTTCAAAACTTAACCCACAAATAAACTTTGAACGATAGCGGGTTCCATGTCCCACGGGCGGCGTGTCGTTTACCTGCAGATCCCTGGTCATTTGACCCCATGTTACTTTTACCCGGGTAAAATACGGTTAAACGGATCGCCTTTGACATCGGGACGGTTGAAATGTTTTTCGTTCTGTTTACTCGTTTCAGTTCGTAATTAGGACTATTAGAACAGTTTTTAAGGAAGATTTTTATGTGTGACACGGATTCTTTACGGATTTGGAAAGGTTGTTGCAGTTTTGGGTTGAGAGAAATGGATTTTGGGTTTTTGGAAGATTTTGATGTCGTATTTTCGGCCTGTATCCAAATGAAAGAATATTCCGATCTGTCCCCTTCGGGGGGCCAACCGGGAATAAAAAAATCGATCTGTTCCCCTGTCACCAAGACGAACGGGACACATCGAACGAATTATTTCTGGTACCCTGCTGTTCTATAAGGGGACAAATAGAAATAAAAAGTTTCGATCTGTTCCCCTATTACCGACGAGGGGACAGATCAGGGGGAGGTCGGAATATTCCCAAATGAATACTTATCATTTTTCTCCCATACATTTGCCCAACTGTGTTGAGGTCGGCTCTCAGTTTAACCAGTTGCGATAAGAGCAGTAGAGCTTCTTCTGAAAGAGTTCGTCAGGGGAAATAATACCTCCATACCTATTTTTGCTGCTAAGGAGCATTGCTGTGTTCCAGTTTGAAGGGTATGGGGGCACCCGAGGTGGTTGCGGAATTTGTTCGAAAGAGTTACCGCGGCCCTGGAACGCAAAGGGCACACTAGGAGGAAAACGGATGGGTTTTAGTCAGTAAAAGTCTGACACTCCCTTCCGCTCCGACCAGAGCGGAAGAAGTCATTTGAAGATATAACAAACATAAAAAAACGTGCCGTTGAAATTACAGGCACATGAGACTTTCCAACTTTGGTAAGGATACACGGCGACACATTACACTCGACACTCAGTGTCGACACTGAGTGTTGTAGTGTGTACATCGCTGTTACACTGAGTTGCGCATTAGTTCGAGTTTGCACAAATACTCCCTCATTTTCTCCATCCATATGTGTACAATGCTGTTACCAAACACTGTAACGTCAGCAACTGCTCCCGTTATCAAATCAGGAAAAAATTAATAGCCTGGTTACTTAGTTTATCTTAAGAGGAGACAGAAGACATTTTAAATATTATTAAATAGATATGGCACATAACTCCACACATGAACTCACGCAGTCACATGCACTCATGCACGCAAACTACACGCGCAAACATTCACACACGCACACACACACGCATACACACACGTACACACTCACTTACGCACACGCAAACGCTCTAACAGTCACGCACCTGCACACGCACTCACGAACACACACACCAGCACACGGATACACAATACTTTTATTTTATACTGATTTTGATTCTGTTTGTTAAAAATAATACTCTTTAATATTCTTTGCGTTACATATTTTATTTTATTTTACAGTGGGACACAGTGACACAGTGTACCTGTACCCACTACACAACCCAGTAACTGGGTAATACGATACTCTTGGTAAGACTGTTGTAGAAGAATATTGTTCATGTGTATTTTTTGAAATAAAGTTTATCTTATCTTTATCTTATCTTAATTTTAGTGTCGCGATTGCATTGTGTCGAATGTCAGTGTCGCCGTGTATCCTTACCATAAGGTTGTCATTGCATCAGCAATCTACTTGGTGTTGTAGGTGTATATAGGCGGCTGCAATCACTTATAACAGGTAGACCGTCGGCTTGTTAGCCAACGTGTTACATCAAAAAGAAACGGCTGGATACCAGTATTTCATATGGAACGACTGCCATCAAAACCCAATTACTGAGCAACACCGAAATCCTAAGATTAGACCAGTTGCCAGACTTTCGGGCTTCTGACTATCCGTAGATTCGTATGACAACTGGGATCGACGGTTTAACGTGCTCTCCAAGGCACGAAGCCCATTGCCATCAACTGGGCACTAATCACGAAAAACAGAATAACACATTGCCCGACCTGGGAATCGCTAGGACCTCACGCTGAGCAGTCTGGCTTGCGACTACTAGACCAATGAGACAGTCAATATGCATAATAATTAAACTTGGTCACTAAAATGCTCATTATAATAATTATGTAGTATAACAATGTCGATTTCGAATGTCAGAAACTTAATGTATTTTGTTAGTGTAGGTATTATTTGTTTATCTACTTGGGAGCAAATAAATCAAGCCACTCCTTTTTTCACTAGTCCTGATAATTAGTTTTATTTTCATGCATTAATATAATTCAAAATACAAAAAAACTACCCTCATTGTAAAGGTTATCAAATAATCTTTTAGACGATATAATATTGTTGTGTAACTTCTAATTCAAATCCCTTAATCGACTTGGGGTACCCACTTTAGATCTCTGGAATACCTAATTTAAGGCGGTGACCGAACTGCGGGTTGACATTATTTCATTTCAACCTCTTTAAAGGCACTTTAAAAATAATAGTTCCCACTTTACAAAGGCCTAGTTTTACAATTAGTAGTTTGCACTTTAGTTTTAATACTTCTAACTTTAATTCTCTAAATAATAGATTGCACTATAATTTTAATGTGTCCAACTTCAAACTCCTAACAAATATTATAATCCTATTCATAATCATAACTAATATTATAAATGTAAATGCGAAAGTAAGTTTGTTACCTTTTTACGCCTAAACCACTGCACCGATCATCTTGAAATTTTGCATATATATGTTATCAGGTGTACAGAAACGGACATAGGGTACCTTTCATCTCGAAAAAAAGTACTGTTCCCGAGGAAAACACCAATACTGTTAATAGATGGCACCACGAGTCTTTCAAATCATGATTGAACTATATTATTACAGAAACTTTAGTAATGTGTCAAGAGTTGATTGTGAAATTCTAAAATAACGCGAGCGAAGCTAGTTAATATTATAAATGCGAAAGTAACTCAGTCTGTCTGTGAAGCTTTCACGCCTAAACCGATGAACCGATTTCGATGAAACTTGGTGCAGAGATAGTCTGGAACCTGAAGAAGGACATAGGATACTTTTATCCTGAAAAATACGGAATACGCAATAAAAGACATCCAGGCGGGCAAGGCCGTGAGCGTCCTCTAGTAAGAAATAAAATGACAAACAGATAGCTGAAAGATGGGTGAGGTTATGTTAGAACTGTAACCACTTAACACACGAGCCAAGCAAGCGAAGTGAGCGGTGCCGTGGCAGCGCCTTATACAAGTGGAAGTGGGCTTTAAACATTTTGCGTTGTTATTTTCATTAATTTTAATGACCTGTTAAATCTGTCCCCTCAACATTTCAATAAAATTATACCGACAATTTGGCTGAAAGAGAGGTTATGTTAGAACTTCTTCTATCGTGTCGACACGAGCTATACAAGAATAGCTCTTGCCGTGGTGAAAAGATTTGCCAGTCAGCAAGGTTGGTAGCGAGGCTGACTGCCCAGGGTGCGCCGGACGTACTGAAGTATCACTCGTGGCGGCTCTTTTCATGCACCCCATGTATGCATGTTAGAACTGTGACCACTCAACGCACGAGCCGAGCGAGCAAAGCGAGCAGTGCCGCGGCAGCGCCAAGTGGAAGTGGGCCTTAAACATGTTTCGTTGTTATTTTCATTAATTTTAAAGACCTTTTAAATCTGTACCGAGCCCGTCAACATTTTAGCAAAATTATACCGACAGTCAAAAGGTTAATGAGCAGCCTATTACAAGATGTTTGTCTAAAAATTATGTACAATTACAATGTTATTTGAGAAAAATACGCGGCCAAAATTATTCCTCGCCACTTTCATACTTAAAATGTAATAAAGATGGCATCGCACTTTTTTATTGAAATAAAAATGTCTACGTTGATAAGGGTTTTATTGAGTCCAAAATTGTATTTGAAAGACCTAGGGTTTATTGGAAAATGATGTATCAAATGCTTTTCAGAGAATATAATTTTGAAATTGTTTGGTTCTTAGTTAAAAACAGGGTGTAAACGAATTAGTGTAATTCCTTCAAACTGCGTAATCTATTGGTGACATAGATTTACCAGGCAGGGGATTTTTTAAAGTTGCAAAAAAACAACAAGAATAAAATGTTATATTTTTGAGTAATTTTAGCGAACCGAGTTAACTGACTGTGCGGAGCGATATCGCGCTAGTCGTGCCCTTCAGCCGTATGTCCGTGTTTTCATTCTCTCTCAAAAAGCAACACTTTACATCCTAGGTTAGAACTTTTAGTAGTTAATGCTAAAAACAGCCGTTTTTGGTACTTATCGCTAAAACTTTGAATCCAGAAGCTCTAGTGTTGATATTTGGTGTTCGAAATTTTCTATACCACTTGACTAAAATGTTGTACGGACGAAATTTCAATATGTTGTGTTCTGACAGAAATAATGCTTTTTTCTGAAGTGGCGCCATTTTCGGTGGGGGAAGCGCCTTAAGAATTCTAGTATAAGCAGTACAAGTAACATTTGAGTACGGAGTTGTCAAAAAAATTGTGGATTATATAGCATTTTTTGACAACTCCGTACTCAAATGTTCTTAACTCAGAAACCGGAGGTAACTACCTAAATCATAATTCAAGTATCAATACTCTTATTCAATATACCGCAAAAACATAACACAGCAAAGCACACATATTGAACAACAATATACGAAAACTACCCTCCATTATTATGACAGTTAACCCCTCCAATTAAACTCAATAGGGGTAGGTTCACCGCATAGTTCAGTGGGGTCGAATAAAGTTGGATTTCGACGTACGATCCTTCAATCAACGATCAACACCGATCGGTTTAACGGTTCTAAGCAAACTACTACGATTATTACACTGAACCATTTAATTTTATTATATCGGACGTAGAGGCTCGTGGCAGATGGTATCATCTATGAGGTTAAGCACTGCTTTTTACAATCAATCGATGGGTGAACGTTCATTACACATTGAGAACCGTTTTTGCCTAGGAGAGCACGGTAAAACATCGGTCCCGGTTTTCATATTATGAATTCCTATGACAGTTATTACCGGTAGTCAGAAGCGTCACTCTCTGTACTACAACATCCCCGTTCGGCAAAGACTTAAGAGCCATAACAGCTTTTCACACTGTGTCCTCCCACTCACTGGCGAACGTTCACAGGCAAGAGTCCAGTTGTGGCGAGATAAGGTTTCTCTACTCACTCCGTTTGTTGCCCCTTCCGAGGATCTCCCACCTGGGCATTAGTTGCCTTGGCTAACTTGGAAGTCTCTAAATAGACTTCGGACTCAGGTTGGTCGAAGCAAGGAAAATCTGCTCAGGTGGAAATTTGCGGGTAACTCAAACCTGGAGTGTAAATGTGGTGCCGTTCCGCAAACTATGGCGCACTTAACATCATGCCCCGCCTGCCCTGTTACCTGTACGCCACAAGAACTAATGGATGCTACGGATAGTGCTAAACTCATTGCTGAGTTCTGGGGCGACACGGTGTAGATTGTCATCGATACGCTAAGAAGAAAAAGAAGAAGCTAGAAAGTCTGAAAACCGGTCTAACCTAAGGATATCGGAATTGCCCAGTAACTGGGTGGTGGATGTCTGATGACAGTCGTTTCGTGTAAAATACTGATATTTAGCCGGTAATCCGGCTTTAATAACTCCGGTATACCCGTATATAATTTACTCCGGTAGTTTAAAAACTGGAACACAGTAAACTGTTTGGCACCGGACTTCAACGGTGGTAGATAGCCAGGCGAACCGTATTTTTATATCTACACCCGTGCGCTTTCATGTTCATCTTGCGCTGTCAACTTTCAATTCCCCTTGCTTCAAGCGCATGCAATATTGATTGCCATAAGACTCGAACTAGTATTAAGGCATACGCTATGGCGCTTCAGTCATGCGTCAGACGAAAGCGCAAGATGAACATGAAAGCGCACTGGTGTAGACATCAGTGGCGTAGGGTGAAGTTTCTTAAAAGGGAAGCCGGACCAAAAAATGCTTACCTTGCTCAAGTGTGATGCGTGATTTCCAGTTACTACTCGTTTCGAAAGGGAAGCCGATAGAAATCGAGTTGTATGGAGCCTTCGCCACTGGTAAACATACCATATAGATTCTAGCACTTCGCGTGCTAGGTTTTGTTGAATCTTACTACACGCGTCTATTCCCAGCGTGTGGTGCGAAAGTTTTATATTCTAGCCCGTCCCACACTGGATAAAGCGGATTCATTTCAATCCGAAATTCATATTTTGTATCCGATTTTCCTACAATCGTATTTTCTCGGCTTCACATCTAACGCACTTTAAAGACTTAGAAATTCTCTTTAAAGTTATTTACACGCGTAAACCGTATATTTGACCCAAACACCTTTGACCGGAGGCATTTTGACCGTTATAACCTTCGGTCCTTTCACAACAAAATAATGTAATTGACCTTATTTATTGGTCAAATATCAGTGCCTAAGTAAATATAGGAATTGTGGTCAAAGGCGGAGAGGATTGCCGTACGTAGTAGCCGGAGGGCGAAGAATGAAAATGTGTTTTTGACCAACTTCAAAAAGGAGGTTATCAATTCGAGGCGAATCTTTTTATTTTTCATTTATTTACTTACACCAATTCCTCAGAGACTTGTGGACCGATAGTAATGATTTTCTAATTTGTTGCTAAATACTTGGAGTTGGTCCCTTATAAATTTCATTACTTACAGCCTCACGCAATACACACCCACGCACATCTCACTTACTGCATACGGTTTTTATCTAACATACTAGCGACCCGCCCCGGCTTTGCAGGTGTACATTTTATAGCTTAAAACCTTCCTCTTGAATCACTCTATCTATTAAAAATCCGCATCACAATCCGTTGCGTAGTTTTAAAGATCTAAGCATGCATAGGGACAGACAGCGGGAAGCGACTTTCGCTAAAGTTTGTATGGAAAATCGTCACTTAACGGGTTCAAAATTTCACGCAAGCAATGCTGCGGGCAAAAGCTAGTCACTTGATAAAACACTAACTGACAAAACACTGGGAAAGATTAAAAATTAGTTCTATTTCATGACTTTTTAGACAGACTGTACTTGTATCCTATTAAGCCTATGCTGTCTGTCAGAGTACCTAGTGCGCTTATTTCTGAATATCCGATCTCGATAACTACGGTACGTATGGAATCGAAATAACGCCAACTAGTGACAGTAATAGGAAACACAACTTGCGAGTGCGACTTGTTTACGTCAACGACCATCGAATCCGAACATCGACTAGCATTGATTGGTTGTTTCAAACATTTCGCGAGTGCAAGTTGCATTTTGACAGTAACTTACGCTCGCTTGTTTATGATTCTCGATGCTTTTAACTCGATTAACGTGATGGTATCATATCTGTTCTGTGGTTCTAATAATTTTGTGCAACTCGCACTATACTCAATTCACCCTAACATGTGTCCTGACAGCTCGGCCTTCATCAGATCTTCACCAAATTTAAATGGGACTATCTACGGAGTATAGTCTTTCAAACAAAAAAAACTCAAATCGCTTCAAGTGTGCCTATAAACTTTGAAGAGTTCCCTCGATTTCTCTAGGATCCCATTATCAGATCCTGACTTGGGAAGTGTACCCTTTCAAACAAAACAAGAATTTTCCAAATCGGTCCAGGTGTCTGAGTAATCGGGGAACATACATAGAAAAAAGATCATTTTTTTGAAGTTGGTTATAAAGTAAACGACATCATGAAAAACCGTGTTACATGTTTTGTTTTTTTTTTAATATATTTGATATTATTTGTATGGTAATGTTTTGTAGAGAAAAGTCAGGAATCAACTTACGGTGAAAAGGGTATAAGCACTCTATCACAAGGGTATACCTACTCCGACAACCGTAAGAGCTCGGCAGTTGATTTTTTTACAGATTGTGTGTTATTATTGTGGCATGAAACATGGTTGTTTTTTTATTATTATTTTACTTGGTCGCGCTTATCCCTCGTCATACCTGATGGTAAACGCAGACAGGGTCTAAAATGGAGCACACGAATCTAAGTAACAGAGATATAGAGAGATTCCCCTATACCCCTCTGGCTCTCACATACACACGACGGAACACAGTTAACTGCTTGCCGCCGGACTTTAATGCGAGGGTGGTAGCTAGCCAGGCGGACCGGATAGATCCTACCACGTCGCGTGCTGGGTTTTGTTGAATCTTACAACACGCGTCTATTCCCAGCGTGCGGTGGGGAAGCTTTTTTTTATGTTTGATTCTAGGCCTGCGTTTGACCGCCATCTCGCCTCATGTTAAGCGATGATGCGGTCTACGACGGAGCACGCTTGCCCAGAAGAAACCGATTCACTTGTGACTTGAAGACACCCAAATTGTAGCTGTCTGGGAACACCCACTCGGGCAGCGCATTCCACTGTTTGGCGGTTTTCACAATGAAAGTAGAATCAAAGCGCTTCGTTCAGGTTTTTGGAATATCAACCATGAACCGATGGCGCTTTTTCGTGCTTCTGGCCGTCCGATAGAAAAAAGGACAGGGGGAATTAGATCATGCAGATCTGAAGCACGCTCTCGGAAATGTGTCCGATAAAAAACCGATAGACTAGCAACTTCGCGCCGATGCTCAAGACTTTGGAGCTTGGTCTGAAGAAGCTCAACAACAGTTTTATATTCTAGCCCGTCCCCACACGGGATAGAACCTTCTTACCCTATAGTGTCCCGCTGTTTGGCAAAAGCCTCCTCCAAGTCCTACCATGTACTCTTTTTCTGCGCCATCTCAAACCAGCCCTTGCGGTACGTGTCTAGGTCATCTCGCCACCTCTTTCTGAGCCGACCTCGGCGGCGCCATCTATCTTCAGGCACCCATTGCATTGAGACTCTTGCCCAGCGGTAATTATTGTAAAAGATATAACAACATAATCGTTTAGGGGTGATTCTATCATTACAGTTATAGCTAATATCAGCATGTCAGGATTGCGAGCAAGGTAAATGTAGTAAATAAAACCAACCTAGATTCTCCACCACTGAGAGTACTTGTATTTGGGTTAGTGTTAGTAACATGAACTAGATCACAAATACTTTACATAATTATTACAAAATCATAAAATAAGGACAAGCTAGACAGATATAAAAGGTCAGACTTCTTCAGCTGATCTACACAGAATGCCCCGCTTCGTCGAATTACCATTTATAACATCGGGTAGGTTGATCCATATCAACGACTACCTTCCTTTTTCAACATTGCCCAGTGCCACCCGCTACCGATATGCATGCGGCTGACGTGACCGGCCCAATCCCATTTGAGCCTAGCAGCCATTTGAGCCTGGCTGATAGTAAGAAAATTAAAAACCAAATTCCGATAATCCCCACACAAGAGTACTCTAAAAATTGACTATTTTTGAACGTTTTTTTCCGGTTGATCTCCAAAATGAAACATGACTTTCAGGCTTCATTTCATTCTCTACAGAATTAACAACAAATACTACAGAACGCTTCTATCCTTTTATTTGTTACTATGGGATGCTGTGTGCGCGAGTGTGACTCGCACTTGACCGGGTTTTTTTAATTGGTTTCTAGTAAAAAAATATGCCATTTGTTCCCTACCGGTTAGTCTCGTCCTCGTCTCCTAATAACAATTTATTTCTACGAACAACAATTCCTTTGCCAAACTATTTACTCAAAACCGTTCATTAGATATTCGAGTTAAATATTTTTCTGTGGCAATTGTCCAAAATGTACCTACACTTTATAACACTCGCAACATTGTATCTACTATACTTAGTACAATTGTCATAATAGGTCGGTTTTGACATCTGTCAAAATACAACAACTTTTGTCTAATGTTAAATGAAATGGAGTGTAGCTACACAACACGAATGCGCGACGTTTAGTTGTATTTAAGCATGGGTGCATTAAAAAGGCTTCTTTAAGACAGAAGGCGTGCAACTTCTATACTTACTAATTTATTTTGTGATTTTATAGAAACGTCAAATCCGGCCGATTAAGTTTGTAGACTGTAGGCTCAAAGTCGGAGCAGTTACTCGGAACTTGTTGACGGAAATACGTACGTAGGTAGAGCCGTTTCCAAGAACCCCGTGAGCATCAAAAGGAATTGTCAAAGTGATCAAATTGCGGGTTTAACCACAATAATACCACAGAATACGGCGTATGCAATGTGGTTTTGAGAATATGGATATTCCCAAGACCGTGCAGATTCCATATTGTATGTAGGCACAGAGTATGTAGTTAGGTATCTTTATCTGTTATCTGTGCTTCTATGGGTGCTTGCTTAAAGAAACTGGATTTCCGGTACCGACTTCTTGGTGCACTATTTGTAATTTGTATTGTAGTTTTTCGTTTATTCATCATAATACAATAGTTTTACATTTTTAAACATTCAAATAAAAACATTTAAAAATATAAAAAATTGTAGCTCACTGGCATCTGGAACACGGTCCAAGCTACCGGCGGTCAGGGCTCCAGAGAGGAACCTCCTAACAATACGCGCCGTGTCCAGAAGTACCTACCGCTTTCTAAATCAAATGGCACAATGACGGCTGAGTCAACATCCCAGATGTCAACAACCCAGTGTTCTAAATCAAGATATTTGTTTTTTTTATAATTTTCGGCTATAATATTAGTAGTACCTAGTTGTATCTCTTGATGATCACGGTTCATCTTCCGTGCGGAAGATGTCCGTTCCTTTGGAAGGCATACGAGGGACACAGGTTGGTAAATGTGTTTTTTTTTTTTTGATTTGATTTGTAGTGACACAATATTGTAAAATCGTTGACGCGGCATGTTTGGCGTTTCGTATGCGTTGCCGCTCCGCTGAGGGAGCGGGCAGTATTCTCCTGGCCGGTGTCGCATATAGTCATATGTGTTATCTGTACTAGTTCATAGAGTTTTGAAATAAAGACACAAAGTTTTACCTATAGTTCTCAGTTTAATTGTATCTCACCTGACCTGCTAAAGGAACACAAAAGTGGTGACCCCTGTGAAAGAACTTTATAATCCGGAGTTACGCAATAATACGACCGCAAGATGACGACACCACCTCCGAACATAGTTCCAGAAACAGCAGCATTGTCGATAGCGTCAAGGATTTCCGAATTCTGGACACACCAGCCTCGAGTGTGGTTCATCAGGACAGAAGCGACATTGGGATCGCAGAAACTAGGAGACTACTCGAAATTTGACCTAGTGGTGTCAAAATTGAACAGCGACACCATAAGTCAATTAACGGATTTTTTAGTAAATCCACCAGAGACGGGCAGATATGAGGCATTGAAACAGAAATTATTGAAAATTTATGAAGACTCAAAAACCAAACAGATAGAGAAACTGATCAATGAAATGGAATTGGGAGACCAGAAGCCGTCACAACTGTTAGCAAAGATGAAAGATCTTGCAAGAGACAAAGTGACTGACGAGACACTAAGAGTTTTATGGCAGAATCTTTTACCACAAACAGTACGCGCCGTACTCATGGTCACAGAAACAAAAGACCTGGAAAAATTAGCCGCAATCGCCGACGATGTCAATGAAGTTACAAAAGCAGGAGTCGTGGCAGCAGTTTCACAACAGCCCTCAACGTCGTCATCAAAGGAAACAGAAAATACGATTTTAAAGGAGATAGCGAAGTTAAGCGCACGTTTTGACGAGATGGAAAACCGTTACAGAGGAAACCGATCACGCAGTAGGTATCGGTATCAGGCAACAAACGCCCGGAGCAGAAGCAGCTCGCGAGCACGTCGTACGGAAGAAGATCCGGATTGGTTATGCTTTTACCATTTCCGTTATGCTGAAAAAGCACAAAAATGTGTAAAACCATGTGCATGGAAAAAATCGGAAAACTAGATACGGGGCAGAAACAGGCGGAAATTTGCACCGTGCTTCCAGCCAACCGCCTTAGTGTTACAGACTCAAATACTGGTTTGAATTTTCTAGTAGATACAGGAGCGAACGTGTCCGTCATACCAACAAATAAGAAGAATCAAAAGTATGCGGATAGTGAATATAAGTTATACGCAGTGAATGGCGCCGAAATCAAAACGTATGGCGTAAAGACGTTGGTACTGAACTTGAAATTACGGCGAGTTTTCCGTTGGGATTTTATCATAGCGGACGTGAAACAACCTATACTTGGCGCAGACTTTCTAGGACACCATAAACTGCTGGTCGACGTGAGTGCAAGAAAACTGATTGATCAAGTGACAGAGCTAAGCACAGTGGCATCCTTAGTAAGTAGTTCACAACTTTCACTGAAAATGTTAAATATGGACCATCCGTATCACGATGTTATTTCTAAATACCCGGATATTACTAGGCCTACATCTTTCAAAGACCCCCCTAAGCACTCAGTAGTACATTACATTGAAACTACTGGTCCGCCGGTACACTCGCGTGCAAGGCCGTTACCACCGGACCGGTATGTCAAAGTTAAAAAAGAATTTAAGATAATGCAGGAAATGGGAATATGTAGGCCCAGTAAAAGCCCGTGGGCGAGCCCTTTACATGTGGTACCAAAACCGAATGGAGACATTAGACCCTGTGGTGACTATAGGAAATTAAACGCTAATACTAAACCGGATAGATACCCTGTTCCACGGTTACACGAGTTTACGTATGTGTTAGCCAAAAAACAGATATTTACACATTTAGATATTAACAGAGCTTATCATTTTATACCGATTAACCCGGACGATGTAGAGAAAACGGCAATAATCACGCCCTTCGGACTATTTGAATTTCCAAGAATGAGTTTTGGGCTGAGAAACGCTGCACAATCATTCCAACGATTCATGAGTACTACAGTTTTGCAGGGATTAGATTTTTTATTCTCCTATATCGATGACGTCATCATAGCCAGTGACAACCACGAACAACACAAGGAGCATTTAAGTATAGTTTTTAAAAGGTTCAGCGAATTCGGAATAACAATTAATATTTCTAAATGCCAGTTTGGAAAAGATAAAGTTGATTTTCTCGGTTTTGAGGTGTGCAAAAAAGGTGTCACACCACTAAAATCGAGAACCCAGGCTATCGTAGATTTTCCAAAGCCAAAAACTGTAGAGGAATTGAGAAGATTTCTTGGAATGGTTAACTTTTATAGACCCCACATACCTAAAGCCGTAGAGTCACAAATGAGCCTTAATAAATTCATACATCATTCCAAAAAACGAGATAAGACATTGGTACAGTGGGACGATAAAGCCAACCAGGCTTTCGAACAATGTAAATCCAGCTTACAAAGCGCAGTTACATTGTCACATCCACGTAGCGGGGTACCTATGGCCCTTATGTGTGACGCATCGGATACGTGCGTAGGCGCGGTGTTACAACAAGAAGTTAATAACCGGTGGGAACCGTTAGGGTATTTCTCGAAGAAACTTACCGACGCACAAACAAAGTACTGCACTTACGATAGGGAGTTATTAGCAATATATATGGCCATTCAGTACTTTAGGAAGTTGTTTGAAGGGCGGGAGCTTATCATATATACAGATCATAAACCAATAACTTACGCCCTTACAAAACTAAATAGCAGTAATTCAGAAACTCCTAGAAGAACAAGATATATATTATTCATTAGTGAATTCACAAATGATATCCGTCATGTAGATGGACAGCAAAACGTTGTTGCTGACTCGTTATCACGTGTCGCAGAGTTGTATTGCCCCACAAACATAGACTTCGCAGATTTAGCTGCCGCACAGGAAACGGACGAGTACATCGCGCAAGCGTCGAATGGCAGTAATAGTAGTAGCAAGGTGCGCATAAAAAAAATACACGGTCCCGCAGTCAATAAACCGATTTATTGCGAAAATTCGAAAGACACACTACGACCATATTTACCAGAAAAATTCAGACGCATAGCCTTCGATAACATACATAATATAAGCCACCCCGGAATTAAGGCAACAAAGAAGTTAATTACACAAAAGTATTTTTGGCCCGGTATGAATTCAGAGATAGGCAAATGGGCTAAAACGTGTATAGCATGTCAAAGATCAAAAATACAAAGACACACAGTGTCGGAATTAGGCGTTTATGCTGAATGCGGGAAGTTCGAACACATCCACATAGACATTATAGGTCCATTAAACACAACAGAAGAGGGATATAGATATTGTTTCACCATAATTGATAGGTTCACAAAATGGCCGGAAGCCATACCAATGAAAGAAATTACCGCGGAAAATATTGCCAAGGCACTATATGATTGCTGGATCACACGCTATGGGTGCCCCATCAAAATCACTAGTGACCAAGGAAGACAATTTGAAAGTAATTTGTTCAATCAGCTAATGAAAATAATGGGAATTGAAAGAATAAGGACAACAGCTTATCACCCCCAAAGTAACGGCATGGTAGAAAGATGGCACAGGTCGCTAAAAGCATCATTAATGGCTAGAATCAAAACAGAATCGTGGTTAAAAGAGTTACCTACTGTTTTATTCGGGTTGCGTGTAGCCATTAGAAGTGATACCGGATATAGCGCTGCAGAATTAGTATATGGGCGGACAATTAGGTTGCCAGGCGATTTTTTTGCACATACACCAGCACAAAATCAAAGCATGGACGCATACGTAGAAGAACTTAAAAAAACAATAGGGAATTTCGTGCCTCATAGTAGAGAGAATAGGGTGCGTTCTTCGTTTGTGCATCCAGAACTCGAAACTTGTAAATACGTTTTTGTTCGCAATGACACCGTTCGTAAATCACTACAACCGCCCTATGATGGCCCATACCGCGTCATAGGTCGGAAAGAAAAAAATTACGTTATTAAATTAATGAATAGACAGGCGTGCATTTCAATCGACCGACTTAAACCTGCATTTTTACTAGACGAATGCGAGGAAGAGAACAGTAAAAGGATTGAAGCACAGAACATACCGAGCAATGTAAAAAAAGCAAAACCCCAACTAAAACGAGAAGACGATGTAGGGCCCGTAACTAAGGAACAGATTGTCACTCGCAGTGGTCGCGTCATCAAAAGGACACGATTTTTTGATGAATAAGAGCGGGTTTAAACAGAACATAGTAAGTTGGTACCAAATGGAAGAGGAACGCCCCGTTAGAATAAGTAAATATGACTATCTTAAGGAAAAATATTTTTTGCATGGCGTTGTCATGCAAAATATTGTGGATTCCAAGGGGATGATTTTTATTGTAGCAGAATTATTGAGCATGACGACTACCCTTAAAAGTATATTGTTTAGATAATATGTTAAAATACAAATATATTTTAAAATGTATCAAGGTACTCATGTAAAATATTACTTAATTATTTCAGTGTCGGACCAATGGTCGCGAACTTTTGCTGTTAAGCAAAACATTCAGTGTTAACATAAACAGTAATAAGTAGAAACCTAAAACTTTTGTTTATATGCAAAACATCAAGTATAAACATAAAATGTAATAAGTAGAAACCCAAAACTTTTGCTGATAATCAAAACATTCAGTGTAACATAAACTGTAATAAGTAGTACTAAAATGCCCAATAATCTTGTATAATTTTAACAAAATTAAAAGATAGGGGAGGAATACTGTAGTGACACAATATTGTAAAATCGTTGACGCGGCATGTTTGGCGTTTCGTATGCGTTGCCGCTCCGCTGAGGGAGCGGGCAGTATTCTCCTGGCCGGTGTCGCATATAGTCATATGTGTTATCTGTACTAGTTCATAGAGTTTTGAAATAAAGACACAAAGTTTTACCTATAGTTCTCAGTTTAATTGTATCTCACCTGACCTGCTAAAGGAACACAAAAGATTGATTTGACATGTCCAACGCGCAGAGGCCCCTTTGAGAACTTTAATCTAAAATGGGATGGGGCACCAACCGAGGACTATCCACGGCTGCACTATTGGAGTACAGTCATGGACCGTCCTAGGTGGGTGCAAGACTATTGTAAAATGGGGTAAAAAAAAATTGTCTACTATTAGTATTGTGATATTGTAAAAGCATAAGATAACACAGAGCTGAGGTGCTGATGGCTAATAAACAACCGCACCGATAATCCGTTTTGCGAGGTTAAGCTCCACTTGCCGCTGTCAGTCCGTACACATCGAGATACCTCCGTGCCTCAGAGACCATGTAGCATCGTCGCCCCAGGTGTCATAAGAATACCTATGACAGTCGTAACCGGTAGTCAAAATCCCGAAAGTCTGACAACCGTTATTACCTTAGGATATCGGTATTGCCCAGTAACTGGGTTGCAGAGGTCTGTTGGCAGTCGCTCCGTGTAAAATACTGATATTCAGCCGCATCTGGATAGACTGGAACCTGACTCCAAGGTAGTTGGGAAAATGCTAGGAGTAAGAAGACAATACGGGGCTATTTTACCCGCATCGATCGGTAGCCACTTTTCTGTACCAGGAACCCTCATCTTTATGCAAGCACTCGACATTACTTAGAGAGAACTGTCGACTTACTTCATGGATACAAAAGCTGAGGCTACACTTAGCAGCGATGCGAACTGCACACACTGAACTGAACACATAATCATCATCATCCTCCTGCCCTTATCCCAACTTATTTGGGGTCGGTGCAACATGTACTTTTCTTCCATAGGTACATCTCTATTAGCCGTCATCTCAATTCTCAATTCTCAATTCTTTATTGCGTACCATAATGTTTACATAGGTACAGTTGGTAGGGAATATTAGATAGTCACAATTATGGACCCTGTCGGGCACAGCACAGATCAAGTAGGAGAGAGGGCACCTGTTTATTATTAGTTAATTGTTAGTAAGTTTAATATTATATTAATGCAGAATATTATATATTAAATTGAAGAATTATAATTATTGATTTATAAATTATTTTTTGTAAATACTATTTAATTTTTTAAATTATTATTTATTGCTTTTATTTCCTTTATAATTTTTATTTATTACGTAATTAATATTTATTATCACTGAGGTAGGATATATTTAGAAGGCTTCGTGTTTATTTTCAGAATTTATTTTTCGTATTATGAATAGTGCGTATTTGTAGATACAAATAGACGGTTCTAATTAAGTATTTATATATAAATTATAATTTATCGTTTAAGTATTCACTTAAACTATAGTAGCATTTGCTTACAAGGAAAAGCTTCAATTTATTGATAAAGATGTTATATTTATTTAAATTCTTTAATATTTCGGGTAACTTATTGTAGATTTTGATGGACATGACAAATCTCTTTCTAGTCATATCATCTTATACATTCTCCGTCCATCGTTTCTTTGGTCTTCCTCTACTCTTATAACCATCCACATTCATACTCAAAACTTTACTCACAACATGTTCCTCATTCCTCCGCATCACATGCCCTTACCATGATTACTGGTTTCCACACATTTTCTCAGTCACCGGCGACACTTTCAGACTTTCTCTTACATACTCATTTCTAATTCTATCTATTCGCGTAACACCAGTTAACACCACACGTGCCTCTTAGCAATCTCATCTCATCTGTATGCAATTGCCTTTCATTCGTCCATTTTGTGGCCCAACATTTAACGTGCGAACTGCAACACATAAGCCTAAAATAATGTAAGTATAAATATTCACGTGTATGGCTAAACTATACAACAAACATCCCAGTATAGCCATACAAGTAAATATTAAAACATTTATTTCAATTGCATTTAAGTAGCTGTTCGCGTCTCTACTAAGTATAGCCTCAGTCAAAGGGCGGCAGAATAATCGAGTTTCTCTCACAGCGTTCGTCGTGTATTTCCCGGTACCACTACTTTTACGAACTAAGCGAGCAATGGAGTGCAATAACTTGGGCAGTAAAACTTTGTAGTGGATTTGGCGCTTTACGATACCTATGATAAAGGCTCATTTAGACAAGGATGGTTCTCGAAACGAGAGTCGTTCTGACTTTGTCTTTCTCGGCTGCAAAAATAGAGACAACATGAGACTCGCTTCGAGAAACTGTTCTAAAGTAAATCGGCCTTAAACGAGGAAGTGGCTGCAGTATACAAATAAGGTCTTCATATTTTCACAACGTTATCGCATTTTTTAAATGTTATTAGCTAGCCATATAAGCACGGATATGCCCGCCGGATCAGTCCAACAGACGTGCCTTGCGGGCGGATCCGTGCGTGTATGGTGAGAACAGACACGGATATGTCCGCCGGATGCCTGCCCGCTGCCCGTGCTCAAAACGACCGGATCGGGTACAGGGAAGGCAGATCCGAGTACCAACCGTGCGTGCGTGCGTAGCGACGGATGTGTGTGGCGAAATCACGGATCGGATCCGAGATGCGCTTGTCGGTCAAATCCGTGCGTGTATGGCTAGCTAATGGTAAGTACCTAAGTATCTACATGGTTTAAACGTATTCGTGTAATTCCTTCAAACCAAACCTCCAAACTATAAACAAGATTGTTTCAGATTCAACAAAAAAATAATTCAAAAATAAAATATAATGTTCTGTTTTTGAGTCATTTTAACGCCCCAGGTTGACTGACTGTGCGGAGCGATATCGCACTATCGTGCTACTAGTGCCTGCCATTTGGGTTGCCGTCCTTTCATAATTTTATGCGTGGCATCGAAATGTTGTAGGGTAAAACTCGGTAAAACGCCCTACTTTTTTTTAAATTGTAATAAATAAAAAATCTTACAAGATACAATCAAACTTTTTATTTTGGAACAATATTTAGTATCTTAACAACAATACCACAAGTAATAATGATAATAGGAACTAAGGATACAATAATATTTATTATTTAAAAAAAACCTTAGGTGAGGCGTTTTGTAGTGTGATCGTTGGCTAATACGACTCACTCTTATTATAAAATGCCCCAGTGTATTAATCATATATTTTTGCATATTTTAAACTATAACAACAATTGTTTTGACAAAAATTAACTCTTAACTTAGGATAATAAGAGCCAGTTACTCAGTCTCTTTATCAAATCAGACTTTTTAAATAAACATGGTACAAAACTCATGTAACCATGCTAAACAAGACAGGCATTGAATCCAATCTTCTGTGGATTTTGTATTATAGTAATCTTCCGTGCATTCTACGCATCTGATAATGTCGTCATGTTCGTCTGAGATTTCTTCTTCAGAAGTATCTACCCTGCTTTCATTTTCATCATTGCTTTCAGAAGAGGATGAATAGCTTACTTTTTTCTTCTTCTTATTTTTGACAGACACTTTCTTTGGCTTCTTTTTACCTCCTTTTTCTTGTTTCTTTTTATCACAATCTTTTTCTTCGATAGGTTGTTATTTTTGTGGTCTTAGTCTGCTTTAATTTTACAGCTGCTGGCTTCTTTTTGTCGGTAATTACCTTCCTTTTCTCAGAGAAAATCAGAAGGCTTGTCACTTGACAAGCCTTCTGATTTTTTCTGACTTAATTCTGAGTTGCGAGCCATGAATCACGAAAACCAGACATTTACAGCTGATGCTGAACTTGATGAAAATGGATTTTTAATATTGAGTTTCCTAGCAAGTTGAAATGCCATTTCTTTAACATCTTTTCTATCAGGGGCAAATCCAACTTTCTCCAATTTCTTTCTAAGGGCAACCAGTTTTTTTTCGTGTTCTACAGAAAATACTGGTTTGCGCCCAAGAGGGCCCTTTGATTTTCCCGATAAAATGTGTCTTCTTAGGGTTCGAGATGGTATGCCAAAGCTTCTGGATGCCTCATTAACACCCATTTCTTTGCTAAGTACACTGCGCATGGCTTTGTCTAAGTCATCTGCACTCCATGATGCTCGTAGTGTTGTTCTTTGATACTTCCGAGACATATTCTGAAATAATAACACGCGATAAAATACTTTAACACAGTTCAAATATTGGGGCGTTTTGTAAATTGACTTAGGGCATATTGTCAAATTTGATTTTCAATACGCCCCACCGAGGTCAAAGCAGTAGATTCAAGGTTATACCTAACGTTCGACAAAATAAAAGTATAAAGGTAATTTCATCTATTTTACGATAGTGTGGCTCATTATAACACAAAATCTAAAAGTATCAATATATATGAATTTCTTAGAAACTTACCGCAAATTATTTCACTCCAATAAATACAGATTTTGCAATATTTTTTAAACGGACATCACAAACTACGTGCACACGTCGACCATGTTGTTCGCCTACTAGTTGGTCTCCGCGCGTCTAGTTGTGAGCGGCGCAGCTTTGATAGTGTGAGTGCTGGAGTGGTGGGGCGTTTTGTCACTTGGGACGTATTACCGAGTTTTACCCTACCACATAAAAATGATTTTACCAAAATATTTTTTGCTTCTTCATTTTATTGAAACCTTGTTATTATGTGGTTCAGATTCTGATACGATCCTTACTCAACCGCAAAATAATGATGTTTTATTAATTAACCTGCTTTGTTATTCTGTACCAGTAATAGATCATGTGGTTTTAAGGAATTACACGAATTCGTTTGCCCTGAATAATGAACAGGGTCTAAGTTGTTAAATTTCGTTATTTAACCAGCTCAAATTAACGATACTATTTTCTCGTGTTTATCGTTACTTAACACATAATTTAATTTCGGTACCGACATAGGCTAAGAACTCACGAAGCGGTTTTCACCCGCGCCCGCCGCGGTTGCGGGCCCGCAGCTTCTGTAGAATGCAGCTATATATGTATGGCTAAGGCTAAGAACTCACGAAGCGGTTTTCACCCGCGCCCGCCGCGGTTGCGGGCCCGCAGCTTCTGTAGAATGCAGCTTTATATAATATTTGTAAAAAATTAAAGCACATTTCACGATGCGTTTCACGCCCGCGGCGTGCGTGATTGTTTGCGGATTCCGCTGTACCGGCGGGCAACTAGTAGAATCGCGCGGGTCGCGGTCACCCGGATTGCACCCGCGCGCTCTGCGATCGGTTGGCGGGCGACCGTAGTGGGCGGCAGGGGGACAAAAATCCGACGTATGTTGTATTTGAAGAACAGTTTCCATTTTTCTTTCTGTGAAGTAAGTATAAAGCAACAGCTCGTTTCTGGTGTGTGTCCATGGCGGTCTGGAACTCAACTAAACAATCTGATCGTACATAAGCGCCCGTCTTGCAACCGCTCGTCTTGCCGATAATCGCCCGCCAAACTTGCGAGCGATAATCGCAAACGCGACGGCTGCGTAACCGCACAGAACTGCAGTCTCGGGAGTTTGGAAATAAAACAGCTGTTCCTTCACCGCGGCGGGCGCGGGTGATAACCACTTCGTGAGTTCTTAGCCTTACACATTATTTAATTTCGGTACCGATAATCGCTCGGGTTGGCAACGTGGGTTGTGCAGGGCGCGGCTGATTCAACTGCCGATAAGTTTAGTCTGACCATCAAATTAAAGTAGTATTTTCTGCCCTTTAAAAATTTACTGTGAAACTGGCTAGGCGTAAGCTGAGCTTTGCATTTGTGTGAGTGCACATAGAATCGATTGTTAAAAAGCAGTATAAACCGGTTTAAACCAAGCAAAGGACGTGTCTGCATTCATTCTCACACAAATGCAAAGCTTGGCTTAGGCCCCGCGGACGGTATCTGCCGTAATGGTTTTTTTTTTCAGTTAAATATCGATACCGTTATTTAACCAGTATATTTCGATTAATAATTAAAATTTGGTAGCATTTAATTTCGGTACCTATCAAAATGTTGCGATACTCAAATTTTTGGATCCCGGAATTTTCGGTAAACTGTTTTAAATTGATATAACGTCATATCGTTATGTAAAAGTACCGTTATTTTTCGGTAATTCAGTCCCTGATAATAATAAAAAACAAATTGATTATTCAATTTTATTTATAAATAAATAAACTTGTCAATACAAAATTGTTTAGATCTCACATTGTTTATAAACAAAAATCCATTAAACATTAGAATTAATTGTGTATTTTTGAATTGTTTGTTGTTAATTCTGATGGTTATTCGTAAACAGTTTAGATAATAGATGTTTAAATAAAGATATTGTTGGTTATTTATCTTTGCTTACCATTCAAAGATAAGGAGAATTATAACAGCAAAATGAAAATGATTCAATCATTAATTTAAGTGGGAAAAACCGTTCAATATTATTTTGTAATCTAATAATCAATTCCCATCCAATTCTTTATTTTCTTGTAACATAAAGGGAGTTTTTGACATGGGACTGAGTTATAAAAGGAGAATACTATTCTCTATTTTTCATAGTTTTGGTTTTGGTCTTGCAATTCCATTCAAAAACTCACCCTATAAGTAAATAATACCAAAACATATTAAAAAAATAGAATCTACACTTGGGAGCAAAGAAATCGAGCAACTCCTTTTTTCACGTGTCCTTGTTATTAGTATTGGTTTCATGAATGATATAATTCAAAATACAAAAAACTACCCTCATTGTAAAGGTTATCAAATAACCTTTTAGGCAATAAATGTTTAGAATTGATCTGTTCCATAATACCAAAAATAATAACAATTATACTTATACGTGAAAAATAGAAGTGGCTTGATTTATTTGCTCCCAAGTACATTTCATTTAAACATTTATAATACTGAGTATTAATCTAAGAATTAATCAAAAATATTCTACTGTATGGACTAATATTAATAATAAATCTCTGGACTGATGTGGGTTTTTAACAGAAATTCAATTTAAATAATGACAAAAACCTACATAAATCCATAGATTTTGGATTGAGATAGATCATTAATATGGGCCACATAACTACAGGTTAACCAGATATACCTACTTAATACAATTAACACAGGATTGTACTTAAACAAAGTAACAAATATATATTTAAGTTTACTTGCACAGCAACTCACTAAATATGATTAACACTAAACATATTTAAAATTTTGTTGTATTTCTGTGAATAGTTTGAACTTGATTGAGACAGAACAATGTTTTAATTATTATTACCAGCAATAGGGTGGTCCACAATTGGAACAAACTTCCTGAAGATGTTGTAACTGCCACCTTTATAAATTCATTCAAAAATAGACTCGACAAACTGACTATGAATGAATAAACTTTCGTCGAAAAAAATTGAGCAATAAAACTGTGAAGTATAATCAATAAACTGTGAACCTTTAACGCTGTGTGAAATAAACATATCAGCAATATTGCTGCTTGTCTATAATTAAATAAATGAATAATTATTTAGCCATATTGAAAACCAGCGCCAGGCATTCCGTCTGGCATATGCTGAACCAGCGCCTTTTCAGCGCAATTTATATTAGAAATAGGTAGTGTTAAGTTACTCATTATTATGGGTACTTTAACACCCTTTCGGATTAGTACCCCCTTTCTGACTAACCTTGTATGTTATTAATTTGTGCTGAATAAATGATTTTTCTTTCTTTCTTTCCATGATCATCTATTGCAGGGCAAAAGCGTCCCTACCTTCCTTCCACTCCTCTCAGTTTAAGGATTTCTGCGGTCAATCCTTCCACGAAGTGTCTAACTTGTCCCGTCATCTCCTTCAGGGGCTGCCGCAACATTGGCTGACATTTCTATTATGTCTAGCGGTAATTTTATTTAGTGAGTCATGCAAGCAGATAGTAATGTAGTTTCTACCAATTTTATTTACATTCAACTAACTTTAGCAGGAAACTCACTACTCCCATTCATAATTCTCATTATCCTACCTTGTTTCTCTCTTGGAATACCGTGTTTTACAAGCATATGACGTTTTACTGTCTCCGTCTTAGTGTAAGTTACACTACAAATACTACACATATACATATACATCCTCTCGTGAACATTGTTACAGTGAGCGAGCATTGATCCGTGACGATAGAACTTTCTGGGGCAGTACGTACATTGGTATTGTTTTTCCATGTGATGGACTAAATGGTTCCTCCATATCGCTCTTCTACGGAATGTTAAACCACATTTTTCACATGTAAACGGTCTTTCTCCAGTATGTAATCTCAAATGTTCGATTAGATTTAACTTTCTGGGGGCTTTGTACGGGCAGTGGTCACATTGCAGGTACGGTCCAATTCCATGTCGAGCTATCTGATGCATATGCATTTCTGCGAGTACGGGAAATCCTTTACCACACTGGTCACAAATGTATTTGCAGATATTGTGGCGTTGCATGTGATGGTCGTACGTGAAGCGGTTGGCGAGCATTTTGTGGCATATCTTGCATATTAAGTTGCGTTCACCAGCTGGAATAGGCCGATATTTTTGTTCTCTTTTGAATTTTTGAATTCTTTTAAATCTACGCTTTGTGCGTTGATGTTTGTAAGTAACTTGAATCTCTGTGTTAACAATTTCTTGTATTTTGTCCAAAATATTATTTATTTCATTCGAATATTTCTCTGGTGTGTCGTTCAAATTGTTGCTATTATCTTCATTGTCTATAAAATCGTCAAAATCATACGTTTTGGCGGCTAAATCGACTTCTGATTCGACTTTGTCGACAGTTATTTTTTGTTCAGTTTTTTGTTTGTAATTATCCCTTTTTATACTGTTCTTGGGCTTACTAGTTCTTCTAGAAGGTTCTAAATTACGTTTTACGGGAAAGTACTGGTTAAACATAACGTATTCACACACAATTTCTTTAATATTTCGATCTGAAGCTTCACTGTTTGTGTCCGTATTTACGAGCCGTTTTAACTGATTGTCCGTCGATTCGCAATTTAATTTGAAGTAAATAGCTTGTTTAAGTAAATAAATACACTTTTGGCACATCATTGTCGGTAGTTTGTCGTCTTTATGTAAAAAAACATTGGTTACTGTTGCAATTGCCTTGCCGAAACAACTGAGTCCATCTTCATTTGAATTATCAATTAAAGTCACCATTCTGTCACTATTATTTTGAGATAAACACAGGCGGCATATAGTTTTGTACATATTTTCGTAATCATCCATTATTATAATAATAGGTTTTAAAACGAATTATATTATTGTAATTTTGTTCTATTGAAATTGGTTTTGTTTTGACACTTTTGACAACTTCTGCACAGATAACTTATTGTTGCGTTTCGTTTCATCTTTTTTGAATTCTACAAAATTATAAATATTTATTTTATTACAATAAGTCGTCTGTTGTTTTATATTCTAATCCAAGTCTAAATTCTGTTGTTTTATACAACAGAATCTGAAATAAATATTATGAAATTAATTATTTTTATTTCTTTTTGCACAAATATGTCTACCTAATAAAAATAGTCATTTTAATTAAGTACACAAACAAACGTTAGATATTTACATTATGTAAGTACAACAAACCATGAAAATAATAATTATTGTGTTTGTACTACAGATGTTAAATAGGTATAAAAAGTTTATTTTAGTCACAAAAAGATAAAGAAGAATCTAACTTGTATTTTTACTACACTTCAAAAGTTTACATATTACAGGTGCAGACAAACTAGAGCATTTCCATTTAACGTAGGTAGGTAACTTTTAGTGAATGGTACATACAAGTACAATACAATCAAGAGCCCTCTTCAAAAAAGCGTTTTCAAACGTTTGTAACGTACGTAGCGTTTCTTTGAACGTTCGACGCAGTGTCATTGTTTTGATAGGTACATCATTCTTCATCAAACTGTCTCGTTCCTCGATCACCTTCGTTCTTTTGATCGATGAAAAGTTTACCAGATTGATCTTTTTAAAAAAACTTTTGGAAGTTTTTTAAAAGATTAATCTGGTAAACTTTATTCTGGTTAAAAAGGTGCTTCTCAATTCGACGTGTTTTTTTTTTGTTTTTGTATGTTTTTTCAGCGTTATCGTCCTCAACGTGAAACGATTTTAATTATTCTTTCGAAATGGTCCCATTTATATTTAGTGAATACCTTTAGAGATAGACAATGGAACTCTTCAATGGATAGATGGAAACTGTTAATTTTATAAAGTAATTATTTTACTCTTTTCAGGATTTTTAAGTAGGTTTTTTTTAACCAGTTACTGTGACATGCTGGGCACGGGCCTATTCTCAGAATAAGAAGTGTTATAGGCCCGGTATCCACCGAAGCGGAGAGGAGAGGAGAGGAGATTTCTCGAACAGGTTGCGTTATTTCCACATCTCTCCGCTTAACTTCAACTCATAAAGAAAACCCATTGATCGTTTACGAGACATCTCCTCTCCTCTCCGCTTTTTTGGTGGATACCGGTCCTAAGCCTTAGTCCACCACGCTGGCGTTTGGCAGAATTATTTAATTATCTACTCTTTATTGTACATTACACCAGGTTAACACAACAAAGAAAAACAATTAAAAATCTAACCTATAAGTACATAAATAAAAATTCTATAATAATTGTGCCCGAAAAATGGCATTAGGCGTTCGTCAATTACATTGGACTCAATTCAAGAGGCGTGAGTATAAAAACTTCTGAATAGGAGAACACCTCTACTTACCCCTTCGAGGCTTAGGTACGTTTCATTGCTTGATCAAATTAGATTGAAAATTAACAATTACTTTCAATAACAGATGACAAAATCTGTGAACGGTATTATACAAATACAGAAATTTTTACATCTAGATATGGAAAGTACACCGACAACGATTGTTTATTAAATTATCGTAACACGCTTTGTTGAAAATATGAGTGTCAACACCGGGGAAATGTGGCAAATAATAAATTAAAATGTATCTCAATTTCAATGTAAAGTGCTTGGAGTGAATATGCATTGGTATTGGCAGTTCAGCGGTGAATTGAGCCTTTCCAATAACGTGTCTTGACAATTTTAATTTCTGAGTAAATCGATCGACAGTGAGATCCTACATAGGAATTAATTAGTACGTATTTTTATCCCATGTCCGAACTGGGAATCCGAACTGATTATGTAAAAGACACAACAACATAATCGTTCAGGGGTGATTCTATCATTACAGTTAGGACTCTTTCAATTTAGACGTTTCGTGTCGGACCGCTGCCGCACGTTTACCGTGCCGCTGGTTATAACCCGCTGCCGGGCCGCTACAGTACGGTTGCAGTCCGACACGAAACGTCTAAATTGAAAGCGTATCTGACTGCCGTGCGTTTGTATGCTAGTGATGTTTTAAATATCTTTGACAGCAGTTAAGCCGTGGACTCTGACGAAGAAACATTATTGTTAGTGCTCTTGTTGAAAAACATCAAACAGAAACAAAAACGACGCCCCCGTAAAAGAGCATCACCGATGTTTTCGTTAACATGTAATTTTGGTGATCTTTACCCTAGGTTAAAACAAGATCCAAGCAATTTTTTTTAATTACCTAGGAATGCCTATAGAATGTTTCCACGAATTACTTGAATTAGATAAAAGTAAAATTCAGCGGCAAAAAACTATTTTATTTCCGTGCGATTACTGTATTTGTCCCTTTTGGAGTTCCTTAAAGTAGGACGTATTTAAATTTCATTTATAAATTCTTCCACGTTTATATCATCCATTTTAAGCAAAAAAATAAATGAGAATTCGATGAAATTAGCTCTCACGTCTATTCACCGCACTATTCAACAGCGAAAAGAACACGTGGAGTTTGCGATGTTGCCGTCCTGTTGTCGACCGTTCGCGGTGCCGACGCCGCACTGTTGCCGTACCGCGCGCTTTGTATGAAAACAAGCGACCGTCCGTGCGCAATACGACAAACGCACCGCTTCGGCACCGCAGCGGTCCGACACGAAACGTCTAAATTGAAAGAGCCCTTATAGCTAATATCGGTATGTCAGGATTGCAAGCAATGTTAATGTAGTAAATGAAACTGAGACGACTGAGAGTACTTGTATTTGGGTTAGCGTTAGTAACATGAACTAGATCACAATATAATACTTTACACAACTATTACAAGATCATAAAATAAGGATAAGCTAGTCAGATATAAAAGGTCAGACTTCTTCAGCTGATGAACACAGAATGCCTCCGCTTCGTCGAATGACCACTGCCTTTAGAACATCGAGTAGGTTGATCCATATCAACGACCACCCTCTTTTGTCAATATTGCTCAGCGCTACCCGCTACCGATAACAATTATAAGCGTAGACAGGGTCTAAGATGAAGCACACGAATTCAAGTAACAAAGATTAAAAGGGATTGCCATTATATCTGGCTTCCACATGCACTCTACGGAACTCAGAACCGGCTTGGCGCCGTGCTTTAATGTGATGGTGGTAGCTAACCAGGACAATATTGCAACAGCTTCTAATTTACAAATGACATCGAACCTTGTAGGCACAGGTACCAGAGAGACAGGCAGACAAAGTCGCTTCCAAGTTTAGCGAGCAAAAAAGTCACTCACTTCACAAACTTCCCCGACATAACATACGGCGAGTGGGATATAGTATGACAAAGGTATGACAAAAATTGCAACGCCGCGTTCATAGCCGCTTGTTACCCTAGAGATTTTTCGATTTGCAAATTTCCTTAAATAATGAATATCTCAAAAATTTAGCTTTATTCGACACATTCTATCCTAGCTTTTCTACTCCTATTAGACATCGGAATCGATAATTAAAATCTTTCAGGAGTCTCAGATCAACGGTGTATCATTGTAAAAAAAACGAGTCCTGTAAAATAGTTTCGTTCCGGAATCCCGGAACGTTTAGATCCTACCACCAAGCGTGCTGGGTTATATTAAATCTAAATAAAAAAAACAAACTTCAAAAAACAACTAAATGGAGTAAAATAATTACCATAATATAAAATTAACGGTTCCTAAAATAACTATAAATAAAAGTAAAACCCGACATAAAAAAATTAAAAAGAGTAAAATAATTACTATAGTATAAAATTAAGTCTCAGAAGTCGGTGCAATTCTACACTGAAACAAATAAAAGCTACCGATTCCTGAAACTATTCATTTTATATTAAGGTAATTATTTTACTGTTGTTACTTTTTTTTGAAGTCGGTTTTTACATTTGTTTTAAGTCATTTTCAAGAACTCTGTAAAGCTTTTGCTCAAGATTTGTTCCATATACAGAGTATTTGCGAGACGCTATATTCGGGCCCTTTGCGCAAATACTACATCCATGTTCTGACCACTGTGTTAAATGCAATTACGATGAGTACAATTCTCAGTTTGCGCCATAACACTCGACTCGCTTTTCATCCCGTCTATAGCTCCACCTGTCTTCAAAGGCCGTAAATCCATCCCATCTATCCTTTATAAACAACCTGGACACAGACAAAGCAAAACCTAAGAACATTGCACTTTGAATTGATGTACACTTAAGTATACACAACTCAACCCAACTCAACCCCTTTTTGCATAAAACCGTAAGCAAGCAAGGAGCGCAGTGTACCGTTTCTTACTCAAACTATTAAGCATACTTCATACCTATGCGTAATATTTAAGGTAAAACCCTTAGTATATTAAAGGAGATTAAACTGTCAAGGGATTCTGTAACCCTCTATTCACCTTGAGACATTCTTATGGCGGGGTTCAGAGGGGTTGAGTTTGGGGAGCATTTGAATTTATAATTTTTGGAAATTGTTAAGTCTTTATAAAGTAGGATTTGGCTGGTTTTGTGAGATGGCTGTTACTAGATGTAAAATACTGATATAATTTATAATAATTAGCCCATTAGTATCATACAGCTGGGCACGAGCATCTTCTCAGACGAGCCTGGTGCGGTCTAGCGGACTACACACACCATCGAGAACTTTCTGGAACCCTTTCAGTTGTGAATATTTCCTCACGATATTTTTCTTCGCCTTAAACGAAAGTGTCTCGTGTCGTGCCGGACTTAAAGAATAACAGCGGTTACGCACTGCATCCGATCCGAATCCGTGAAAATACGTTTCGAAGTAGCCATAGAACTATTTGTATGGTAGTTTACGCACTACATCCGGCATCCGTCATCCGATTTCTATCCGTCATCCGTGAGTTTCTAATTCGGAAGAACAATTGACGGACCGATGTATCCGTTGTACTGTTTGTATGAACGCTTTCGCATTACCTCTGATTCAAATCGGACGCCAAATGGATATGCCAAAGATGGCCCCTAAATTGTTTGAATTTGGATCAGAGATCGGATAAGTGCGTAAGCGATATCCGAATTCGATCCGAGTTTTTTTAGACTCTATATTCGTATTTTCACGTATTCGGATCAGATACAGTGCGCAAAGCAATATCCGAATTCGGTCCGAGTTTTTTATATTCTTATTTTCACGGATCCGGATCGGATGCAGTGCGTAATCGCTGTAAGGGTTTTTCTAGCTAGAGGATGAGCAGCAGCGTTCTCTGAGTACTTTAACAACCATACTGCGATCGCCAACCCGCCTGCCAAGCGCGGCGATTACAGCAAACCCCCCCTTTTAGGGGAGGCCTATGTCCAGCAGTGGACGTCTTTTGGCTGAGTGATGAAACGCAAGTGATAATCAAATTCATGAATTTGAAAACTCAGAGGTGCAGACAGGGATTGAATATAGGCTATAACTGATATATTATTCAAGCAAATTAGTTAGACCCGGTGTTCAGCAAGTCTGCTCATTTATCGCAGATAACAGATTTCTCAAAGTCAATATATGCTTTGAATTTGAAACTTTAGCTGGGTTCTAGGTTGGAGGTTCAGTTTCCTAGTTTATTTCGATCGGATTTCAGTGTAACGAGCCAGATTACAACAGAATTTCAGTAATTTACACGACTTACAACAAAATATAACGGTGCGTGGTTCCATTTACTGGGTATGGCATTGGCTTGATCTTCAAGCAAAATCAGCGATGAGATTTTTAATGTCAGCCATGGAACTAACATGAAAACAATTAATGTGCCGGATTTGACAGGTTTTTGACATCTTCCTTCATAAGGCTGGCGTCCACTAGGCTCGCCGAGTCTAGTCGAATAGGATCGCATTAATTCGCTTCCTATATTTAGTATGAAACTGCGTCGATCAGCGACGAGCCGAGATGCGCCGAGTCGCAACACTCGCGCGCATTGGTTGTCACGCGAATTTCTGTTTTAACGACTTGCGATTACTGACCGTTTCGCCTCACACGGAACAAATGCGACTCGACTCGATTCGATGCGTTTCGGCTGTAATCGACGTCAGGCTATAAGCAGAGCCGCCATCCAAGTGCCTTTAGATCCATGTCAGACTGTACACGATAATAATGTAAAAGTCGATAGTAGGCGGTATAGGGACTTTATTACTTTTCTCGGATCATAGAGAGATACCGCAAATCGACCTACGTTTTAGGCGTAAAATGCCATATTCTTAAAATGGCAGACGACTCTACAAATACCTTATTCCATAATGACAAATTCTATAAATGGAACATTCTCGAAATGGCACACTTTTTTTATACAATTTGACAAGCTTGCGGTATCGTTTACTCGGGTGCATTAAGGGTTAATTAAGAGCTAGAAAAATGGATGCCTAAAAAAAATTGTAAGATTATTTATTAATGTCTTCGGCTTCACGTTTTGGCTGCAGCACGCTTAAGTAATCAGAGATTAAACATGTAAAGATGCTTAGCGTTTAAATACTGATTACAATTAGTGCAATGGGTATCACCTATACAGTAAGCCTGTACTGTTCTGCATGGCACGCTGGGCAGTCAGCTTCGCTACCAACCTTGCTGACTGGCTAATCTTTTCACCACAGCATGAGCTATCTTCATTAGCTCACGTCAACACGAGAAATGAAGAAGTTTTTTTACGAATTGGACCGTCCATTTCGTTAGCCATCTTTCTCGTCCGTATGTCTTATAACAAAAGGTCCCTGTATTACTCTACCCAGGTATAATTTCAGTGTATATTAATTAACAGAAACCTCTAAAGTACATTAAAATAATACAGCTATCTGCTTCTTGGTATCTTTATCCATTATAATGTGGCATTCTTCTTTGTATGGTCTCATGTAAGGGTTACGGTTAAAGCCGAGTTGCGGTTACACCTAAATGACTACAGCTAAATGAGTTTGCAGTTGGTTTGAATTAGGTGTAGCCTATTTAATGACGACTCTTTTTAAATTTGAAATACATTGGCAGACGGTGACTCGCCAGCTCACTAGCTGGGCCACCTGAACAGCCGCCAATGCATAGGCGAAGGGGGCAACAGACGTGTGAGCGGCTAGAGGTGTAGAGAGGTGTGGCCCCGGTTTCGCCGTCGCGGGTCTAAGAGACCCGGAGTGGGTTTCCCCGCTATTACGCCTTTAGACACTTCAACCTCCGAGCATATAGCTCTGGCGGCCCCCCTCTGGAAGGCCGATAAAGGTAAGCCAAAGTTGAGAAACCTGCGGGCACTCTTGGAGTTCCACTCCAGCCAGCCAATAAAGTCAAACTGGAGACGAGGCCCTGACCGATTCTCTGAGGCAATAAGGTACGCAGTGTTGCCACTCACCAACAGCTCGCCACAAGCTGCCGTGCGACGACTTATAATTATTTATCGGCAACGATGCACTGGTTAACTCAAAGCTCCAGAGCCTTGAACATCGACGCCGAGTTGCCAGCCTGTTGTTTTTTTATCGGTTACACTTCAGGGAGTGTGCGATGGAATTGCACAATTTGATTCCGCCTGGCCCTTTCCATCATTGGACTACAAGATGTACGGCAATGCGCCATCGGTACATGGTGGACATCCCACCCATACGTACAAAGCGTTTTGCGAACACTTTTATTGTGCACACAGCTAAGGAGAGGAATTCCCGGCCGGAGTCTTTGTTTCCTGATTGTTACAACCTTGGGGTCTTTAAGTCAAGAGTGAACAGGTTACTTCTAGGCAAGCGTGCTTCACCGTCGACCACATCATCGCTTAGCATCAGGCGAGATAGTGTTGAATAGGTCCGATTTGACATCTGTCAAAATACTAGAAGTAATGTCAACAGTAATATTAATTACTCCAATGAGTGGCGTTTTGCGTTTAGTTTTATTTTATCATGAGTGTGCTATATTCAGATAATGAAATGGTGACTTTCTTTAAAATCGAAGGTGTACAACTTCTGTACACATTTATTTTGTGCTTTTATGCAAACGTCAAATCGGACCTGTTACGTTGTCCGAACTGTAACAATAATTTATAAATGACTTTAAAAAAAAGTAAAAACCAACTTCAAAAGTCTCAGAAGTCGGTGCAATTCTACACTGGAAGAAATTGAAGGCAACGACTTCTGAAACTGTAAATTTTATAATAAGGTAATTATTTTACTCTTTTTAATTTTTTTGAAGTCGGTTTTGATTTTATTTTATGTAATTTTATTTTTCTAATTTAAGTGGTATACACAATAGATAAACATGCAATTACAGCAATTGTGGGTAATTTGCTGTTATCCATTGAAGAGTTCCATTGTCAATCTCCGAGAGTCTTCATCAGATCCTCACCAAATTTAAATGGGACCACCTCGGGAGAATACACTTTCAAATAAAAAATCGCTTCTAGAGTGCCTATAAAATTTGAAGAGTTCCCTTGATTTCTCCAGGATCCCTTCATCAGATCCTGACCTGATGACCATGGGACCACCTGGGAAGTATACCCATTCTAACAAAAGAAGATTTTTCGAATTCGGTCCAGGCTTCTTTAAGTAATCGGGGAACATAGGTACATAAAAAAAGATTCCGACGAATTGAGAACCTCCTCCTTTCTTTGAAGTCGGTTTAAAATTAAACTTTCTCACTTTCTCACCATAAACAATGCCATATGTTACGTAAAAAATGTTATACAAAAAATATAAAACATCTTATTGCAAATCCTACTCCACATTTGATATTCGGGAGCCATTTTAGCTAAACGTCTTCAAAAAGACGACTCGAACGTGATTCGATTCGAAAATATGAACATGCTTTTGATAAAATGTACCTACATAATATTTATATCGTGGTATAAAAATTTTGTGATCAAAAGAGTTACATAGTCCTCGTACCTATAGTAAAATGTTTCCTGGATTCCGGCAGTAATAATAAAAAGATTATGACAATCCTCCAATAATACAATATATGTTTCCTGAAATAGGCAGTATTTATGTAATTGAGACAAAAATAATAACGCGGCGTCTTATGTAGGCGGTTCAAAGCGAACGCGAATTGAATGCGATGCGGTACGAAGCGGCGCGGCGGCACAGTAGGCGGCGGCTTTGTCCCTGTACGACACCGCATCCAGTTCGCGAGAGAATATCAAGCCAACTGATCGCGTTCGCTTCGCTTCGCGCCGCGCCGCACCGCATTCACGTGCGTTTGGTCACGTTGGCCACTTTAATAGGTTACTACTTACTTGGTTACTGTTTGTTGTTTTCGCGTCACTTCTAGATCGCTCTCGTAGGACGCCGTTACTTGAATTTTAAGGGCGAGATTCACAGACCTCACTGAGACTTTACTTTGCTACGTAAAGTAGGCGTTTTATACGAATATGAACATTATTCATAGACAATTAATGTTCATATTCGTACATCCAACATAGTACCTATGATGGGCGACGGGAGTGCCTGAAGCCATAGGCCCGACTCCCGCCCACAGCCAGCAAGCGAGCACGCTCAGCGGTTGTAATTGACATACCTATTTATAAGTTTATTCCATATCACAACGCAGAGCGGCTCATCCCACTGTCTTTGGGAAAATGGGTTGACGGGCTGATTCGTATTCGGGCAAGCGATTTTTCAAGCATAAGGTAAATATGTGTATGAATAAACCGAGGTACATATTCGTATGAAACGCTTAATTTACTTAGCAAAGTCAAACTGCGGTCTGTGAATATCGCCCGTAGGCTGATGTACCAACATTAATACTCTGGTTAAATAACAGTCTAGTACATTTTTCGAGTAAAAAAGAAAATGTAATTTAATAGGGCTACTTCAAATTAACTAGCGAAACATCACAGAATTACTAACTAGGTACCTAATTAGAATATATTTAAGTCAAAGAAAAAACTTCATTTAATTAGATACCTAATTACGTGCGCGTTCTTCGTTACTGTATCAGTTGGGTACAGTTCGCGAGGCCTAAGCTGAGCTTTGCATTTGTGTGAGTGCACATAGACTCGATTGCCAAAAAGCAGTATAAGGCTAAGCGTATGCTAGGATGCAGGTGACGCAGCACAGCACAGTACAGATTTTGTAGGGCGGGAGCAGGCAAGGCAGACATATGCCAGGACCGCATGCTGCGACGCAGCTCGAAGACACATTCGAATTTTAATTCCTTGGCAATTCTTATCCATAATAAATGTTTTAATGTTTTTTTTGAATAGTCTGAATGATAAGTATCATACAATGTTTACAACGCACTAATTCAATTAAATGTTCTGTCATTGCAACCAAATAGCGGTAAAAGACACAAATGTCGACATGCACGCGTCGCGCAGAAATCTGTGCCGGCACTACAACGAGCCGCAGAGCAGGACAGACGCATGTCTGCGTCGTAGCGTACGCAGCTCTTAACAGTACGTTCATGCATTACAAAATCTGTTCTGCCCTGCGCTGCGTGCACCTGCGTCGCCTGCGTCTCAGCATACGCTTAGCCTAAACCGGTTTAAACCAAGCAAAGGATGCGTCTGCATTCATTCTCACACAAACGCAAAGCTCAGCTTAGGCCTCGCGGACTGTATACATTTTTTATTTAATGAATTAAAGTTTGGATATTTTTTTATTTGACATAATATGACATCACTGTGTTCCCCGAAGGAAACAGCGTGCAGAGGTGTAAAGTACACCCTCGTTTTTCTGTTATATTTTCGTCGCATGTAAGAGGGAGCGATACGAAATCCAGACTCCAGGCTACTACTGACAGCTACTACAAATTGTAAAGTATGAGCATCATGCAGCTATTAATGATACATCTATAATCATATCATTTTACTGCCTATTGTCTGGCAGTATGAGTCTGTCATGCTCACATAAAAATGTCCTGCTGATGGTGGCGTTGTATATCCGGTCGTTGGGTTCCCTACGAGCTAAGCGATGCGGATGTGCACGTCATACTCGTGAACGGGTGCTGTCTGTCGGGACTGGTCAGTTCTTACCTGCTACGGCAATCCTAGAAGGCATATTTTTCTATTTTGTTACTCATAAGTGAGTTTATTTGTTACGTTAACCTGCATTATTCTGATTCTATTTCTCACACTACTTGTCATGATCTACTATTTTAAAAAGAGTATTCATAGAGTTTCTTGCTGGCTCTTCTCTATAGAACCTACCTTTTGGAACCGTGCACCTAGTTTTGACGTTTTAAAAGTGCCTGTAATCTGGTCTATTTGAAATAAAAAACGTTGACTTTGACTTTACTGAGAAATTTCACACGGAAAAACCAAAAAATACTGCTCGACCTGAGGATTGAAACCATTAGTTCACGCTCAGCAGTCGAGGGGCCTAATTCTCCTAAAATAAATCACAACCGAACCAAGGCCGAACCGTTCATTCAGACAGTTCTCAATTTCAAAAGCTATCAAATTGTTTGACACAAAAAACAAAATCAATCATTTTGAAAGTTTTCGAAGACAAAAACTGAGTGACGGTTGTGGTTCGATTGCGTTTGGCAACAATTTATTTTAGGAGAATTGGGCCCCAGTAGACCAACGAGAAATTGTTTGATCTACATTTAAAAATAAAATAATCCTCAGAAAAGGAAAGTATTATTAAACAAATTATATTATTATATTAAAATCACATAAAGGTATCCGCTCACTACACTGCCCGGTTACACACATCCGGATTGCGGGTAATATCGAATATTATTTTCCGGTAGAAACATATTTGAACGGGTTTCGTGTTTAAGTAATTGGAAATCCTACCCGCGCAGGTATTTCCGTGTATTATGTATTGGCGATGCGTGAACGGGTATATCCGGGCATTTCTATCATTCATCCGGGTACTTAAGTGTCTTATGGGTGGATTTATTTGATATTTTTCTTTATTTGTTTACGATTTCAGATGTTTAGTAGGATGCACAATATTGTATAGGATGTTATATTTATACACGGTTAGTCGGAAAAGGGGTACAAATCCGCAGGCCACTTAAAGGAACATTGATGTCGGTTTTAAAGCAAGTGTTAAAATTTCAAAATTCGATAAATTTTATTTCAATTCAAAACGATTTTCATTTTAGTTTTTTCAAAAATTCTTCAACCCTTCTTTAGTTACGAATTCAGAAAATAGAGCTTTTAATCTGTGACTCCAAATATCGTCACCCTCCCCGCTAACTGTACGACAGTTTTGACTAGGAATTGTCATTTTTCAGAGAAAATCTCACAGAGTGACGTATGTGCTTCAAATGAATATAAATAAATAAATAGATACCTTAGGACTTTAGGGCAACTACTAACTTAAAAGAGGAAGCCAAGAGCAAAATAAAAAAGTTATTAATTCATTAAAATAAAGCTCACAGCTAACGCAACTACTGAAAAATTATCAATTGCTAGTTACGACAGTTAGCGGGGAGGGTGACGATATGACCTAAAATGAAAACACAGCTGACCATAACTAAGGGTAGATAGATTTTAGCATATTTTTATTGAAATTTTTGAGCAGCTATTTCTCTTAATTTTCTGACTTTTGGGGAATGTTGTCAAAGAAAAGTTACTCATAATTACGGGTAGCTTATCTCCGTTCCGACTAACCTTGTATAGATCAAACAAAAACTAGATGCCAATTCCAATAACAAAACTGTTGCCGAACCGCAAATGAACCGCATCCGCCAGTCAGTTCACGAAAACTATTAAAACGTTTAGTTTTGGTTTTGTTGTCAAATGTAAAAGAAAACTGTCTAAAGTTTAGACAGTTTTCTTTTAGACTCTAAACAAACGGTTCAGCTTCTGTTCGGTTGCAATTGCTCAACATTTCTGCTAGTAGAATTAGCCCTCTAAACTTAATAAGAACGGAATTGCCTTATTCGCATTATCTGTAGTTGCAGTTTTTGAGCGCAGTATCTCATCAGTATGCAAGTAGCAAAAACTTAGCGTAGTAAAAACTGTATTTCATCCGGTAAAAGGTAGTAGCTACCTTTTACTAGATGAAAACACTGTTTTTACAATGGCTGCGGTAAAAGATTAAACGGGCACCACAATCAACTGTATTTTATAAAGAAAAAATAAAATTAAATAAACTTTTAAATTTCAACTGAATGACATCTATTCCATTTGATTCACTAAGTTACAAGGTTCAGTGAAAAACCAGTGTCAATCCCTAGAGCAAAAATACCTAAGTGAGTGCAAATTTAAGGATCTCCCCACACTTATCGACGCGGAATCGGCGCGGCCGTCAGAGCCAAGGCAAACGACGTCGGTCACACCCCTATGCCCGTACAATAAAGCTTTTTCCGACCGGCCTAAGCCGATTACACGTCGATAAGTGTGCGGAGACCCTAAGTGTCAATCACTGAAGCACAAAGACCTAACATATTTGGCGAAACTCTAACAGCGGTTACGCACTGCATCCGATCCGAATCCGCGAAAATACGTTCCGAAGTAGCCATAGAACTATTTGTATGGTAGTTTACGCACTACATCCGTCATCCGATTTCTATCCGTCATCCGTGAGTTTCGAATTCGGAAGAAAAATTGACGGACCGAAGTAGCCGTAGTACTGTTTGTATGAACGCTTTCGTATTACCTCGGATTCAAATCAGACGCCAAACGGATATATAAACGGTTGACTTGTAGAGAATGCCCATGGCATTAAGTCCGCCTTGTGTACCACCAATGTACATGAAGTTTAAATAAATAAATAAATAAATATGCCAAAGATGGCCCCTGAATTGTTTGAATTTGAATCAGAGATCGCAATAGTGCGTAAGCAACATCCGAATTCGGTCCGAGATTTTTACTCTAGATCGGTATTTTCACGGATTCGGATCGGATGCAGTGCGTAAAGCAATATCCGAATTGGGTCCGAGTTTTTTATATCCGTATTTTCACGGATTCGGATCGGAAGCAGTGCGTAATCGCTCTAAGACACGCATGACCTTTATTTGTAGAGTTTTTTTTTTTGTGTTTTTTTCTGGCTGTTTCCGCCTGGCTAGCTATACCCCTACATTTTAGTCTGGCGACAAGCAATTTACTGTATTCCGTCGTGTGTACGTGAAAACTAGAGGGGTGTTGGGGAATCCCTCTATATCTCTGTTTCTTGGATTCGTATGCTTCATGTTAGACCCTGTCTGCGCTTACCATCAGGTGCGACTAGGGTCAAAAGCAACCAAGAGTGATAATAAAAAAATACTTTGCTGCCCTTGACATAATCTCTCATACTCCTTTGCAACACCCACAGGCGGGGAAGCGATGGCAGCTATCCTATAGAATCACACAGAACTTTTTTACGGCTAGTTCAATGTATTTAACACTCTCACTGCCATGGGATCCGCTGCCCCAAGTTTTCGAGTGCAAAGGGCCGGTCTTATTTTAAAAAAAACATTAACTGCAGGCCGTAGGGTCCGCCAGCGGCTAGTTAAGAATGCTTTGAGTACGCCATGGGATCCGCTCTGTGACCCCCTAAATTCAAACAGATTTTTGTACTACTGGCCAGCTAATAAGGAAAAAATATGTCTAGTATTGGCGAGCGCATACAGTGAGCTACATGTTGAAATAAAAATCAAGCCAAGTCAATTTAATTTTGAGTGATGGCCTACCGCAGCGGAATCGTTGGGCCCCGCCGGCGGACTACATGGCTTGCTGAACTGGAACCATGCTATATATTGCTGGCAGTGAGAGTCTTCTTCTTCTTCCTTTGCCTTGTCCCATTATCTGGGGTCGGCTCTCCTTGTCTGCCTTTTCCATTTATGTCGATCCAGAGCCGTTGCGGTATCTATTTCGCTCTCCTTCAGATCTTTCTGGACTGTTGTCAGCCAGGTGGCGGGGGGTTTTCCGCGATTTCGCGACACTGTCGGCAGGTTAAGGACTACTCGCACCATGTGGTCTTCTGGACGGCGTAACACATGTCCGTACCATTGAAGGCGTTGCTCTTTGACCTTCTCAGCAAGGGGCGCAATCTTGTAGCTACCTCGAATGTGTACGTTGCGTACTTCATCCAGAAGTGTGACGCTCGCTGACCATCGTAACATGCGCATTTCCGTAGTGTTTTGTTTTGACAGGTGTTGTTTAGTGGTTGCCCAGCACTCTGTACCGTATAGGATAGCGGGTCTAATTGCTGTTTTGTACAGTTTGCCTTTAAGCTTGATTGGCATCTTCTCGTCGCATATTACGCCTGTAGGTTGTCTCCACTTCATCCATCCCGTGGTTGTTCTATGGGTTACGTCTCGCTCAATTTTGCCATCACTGCTGATGATTGACCCTAAATATTTAAAATAATCGACAGAGTGTTAACAGTTATTGCTATTGTTATGTTTAACTTATACGTAGGTGAGGGGCTCGTGGCTATACGATTTGCAAGGTTAAGCTGCGCTTGCCATCGTCGGTTTGTAGATAGGTGAACGTTCATTACACTTGGATACCTCTTAATGCCTCAGACAGCACGTTAAGCCATCGGTCTCGGGTGTTATACAAATACCTATGACAGTCTTTACGGGTAATACCGTTCTAACCTTACGATATTAATAATAATAATAATAAGCTGGCGAGTCACCGTCTGCCAATAAATTTCAATTTTAAATGTTGAAAGGCAGACGCCGTTTTCTTCCGGCAATAGAGGTTATCAGTCCACCTAACACCCCTTCCCATAGACCAGACATTTTTCACCACATTTTGCAATAGTCTTGCATCCACCTGGGACGGTCCATGACTGTACTCCAATAGTGCAGCCGTGGATAGCCCCCGGTTGGTGCCCCACCCCATTTTAGATTAAAGTTCTCAAAGGGGCCTCTGCGCGTTGGACCTGTGTCCCCGTGTATTCCTTCCAAAGGACCGGACATCTTCCGCAAGGAAGATGAGCCGTGACTGAAAAGAGATACAAAGATAATAATAATAAGCGACGGCGAAACCGGGGCCACACCTCTCTACACCTCTAGCCGCTCACACGTCTGTTGCCCCTTTCGCCTATGTACTGGCGGCTTTTCAGGGGGCCCAGCTAGTGAGCTGGCGAGTCACCGTCTGCCAACAGGTTTCAATTTTAAATGTTGAAAGGCAGGCGCCGTTTTCTTCCGGCAATAGAAGTTATAAGTCCATTTAACACCCCATCCCATAGACCAGTTTTATTTTTACCATATTTCACAATAGTTTTGCACCCACCTGGGACGGTCCATGACTGTACTCCAATAGTGCAGCCGTGGATGGTCCCCGGTTGATGCCCCACCTCATTTTAGATTAAAGTTCTCAAAGGGGCCTCTGCGCGTTGGACCTGTGTCCCCGTGTATGCCTTCCAAAGGACCGGACGTCTTCCGCATGGAAGATGAGCCGTGATGTCCAAAGAGATACAAATAATAATAATAATAATATTTTATTCAAAAAATTACAGGGCATAAAAATTCGTACACTTTTGCTTAAATGTAAATTATGTTTCTAAGACTTACGTGCCTGAACTAGGTGATCCTGTGTTTCAGGCGAGAAGAGATTAAGTAGACTTATAAAATAAATAACTAACAGGTTGACAATAGATCACTAATTATATGTTGAGTAGCTTAACTCTTAGTTTCTAAATTTGATGAATACTTAACCTAGGTGAAAGTTGTACATAATTATATTTACTTTAACACAGTTAATAAATTCTCTGTATCTTCGTAAGACATACTTTGAAGAGCATCCTTGAGAATTCTCTTACAATTTGTATAGTTCAGGGGATAAATGTTTGCTTTCGAGTTTAGTCTATTATAGAGAAGAGGACCGAGGTACAGGTAAAATTTGGATACAAAAGCATGTTTTGTTGTATTTTGTGGACAAACTATATCTTTACGTCTTTTATTAGTATAAGCAGTGCTGTAGGGTAGATATTGACATTGCCCAGTACCTAACTGGGTTGCGGAGGTCTGATGGCAGTCGGTCCTTGTAAAATACTAGTAATCAGCCGCATCTGGTTAGACTGGAAGCTGGAAGCTGACCATGACTGAAAAACTTTTACGTAGGTATCTCCGTAAAAGTAAAACATCTAGTTATTCTCCCTTCAAAGCCTATCTTTTATGAACAAGGCTTCATACACTACAAAGCAAAAACTAAAAGAAAAACTTACGCCTCGCGTTAAACTTACAAAAAATACTCGTTCATTTTTGCGCGAACTAAAATGAAATCCATCATTATTCCGGCCCTCTTGCTCAGAAAGTGGGCGAAAATACAGAAAAAAAAGCGCCAACATAGTCATGTTTTGTATTGTCAGTGTAAATCAAAATAACGAGGACGCCTAACAAACAAACATATGTGAAGGTCGTTGAACACTAGAGTGCCCGGATAAAAATGGGGTTTATCCGGCTTGTAGGAATGTTCGTTAGTTGTGTGGGGTTGTTGAGGAATAAAATTAATTGCTATGCTGTAATATCAAAATATTCTGGTATCATTGTTAAACGTATGGGGTATATGAGGGTCCTTTTTAATACATCGTTATAAGTCTAATAGTTAATTCTACTTTATTTTGAGAGATCGTTATTGGTCATCATACATTTTTGCTTAAAACGCGTGATGGCCTAGCAGTTGAACGGTACTTTCCATGCTGGAGAGTTCAAGTTCAAATGCGGCCAGCACCTCTGACTTTTCGAATTCATTTCGTTTATGGTGAAGGAAAACATCGTGAGGAAGCACAACAGAGAGACAAAAAATAAAACAACCAAAAAGTAAATTACCAAATTATGGTTTGTAATTATTTTACTCCCTTCTGTTATTTTTGAAGTCGGTTTTACTTCTTTTTTTTATTCTTAAGTATATCCCTATCATATTTATGATTAATTACGGTTTACTCACGTGCAGTTTTCGGGATTGTCCGACTAATTTCGGACCCAAACGGAGCCCTTAATCATGAGCTGATCACGCGGCGAGGTCGCGAGTCGAACTATCATCTCTATCGATAAAATCAGTCCTGAATAATGTCTGTCTTGAACCAGAATCATGTTGCATGTTTTTAAATGACCGCATCGAATTAATAACCTCTTTTTGAATTCGGTTAAAAAGGTACGTGTTGAATTTAATAGATCAGATACTAATACCCAAAGACTTCTCGCTCTCACAACATAAAATCTTACATCCGAAAATATTCAGTCTTATTGAATTCTTATCACGACACTGTATAGTGGTCGAACAGCATAAAGGTAACTTTTACCTGGATTTTCGGTTTGTTCCAAGGTTATAGGTTACATGTTTGTGTGCCCCTCGAATTTAGGTTTAGTTTTTCGGTAAAGAAATTGTGTACTAGTTCGAATTGGTTTGGTGGAATGTTTCAGTTGTTTTGATAACTAGGAGTTTACTGTGACTGTAATTAATTCAAAGACCTATTATTCGTAACATTAATTAAAATGTGAAATTCTGACGTTGTTTTTTAATCAGAACCAATATTAATTATGGCAAAACATGTAGCTCTTTCCATAAATTCAACACCATGCACACTTGTATATTTACACATGTTTTACAAAACAAATTTAACTCTATCTTTATCCCTACTAATATTATAAAAGCAAAAGTAGCTCTGTCTGTCTTTGACGCTTTCACGCCTAAACCGCTGAACCGATTTTGATGAAACTTGATACAGAGATAGTCTGGAACCTGGAGAAGGACATAGGCTACTGTTAATTCCGAAAAATACGGAATACGCGATAAACGACATCCACGCGGGCGAGGACTCGAGGGACCTCTAAGTCTTTAATAATTTATTAAAGCAAAAATATGAATATGGTGCTATTTCTGTTGCACATCATCATCATTCTCCTGCCTTTATCCCAACTTATTTGTGGTCGGCGTAGCATGTGTTTTTCTTCCATACATCTCTATTAGCCGTCATCTCAGTAGTCACTCTCTTTTTAGTCATATCATCTTTTACATTATCCATCCATCGTTTCTTTGGTCGTCCTCTACTCTTATAATCATCCACGTTCATACTTAAAACTTTCTTCACGACATGTTCGTCATTCCTCTGTATAACATGCCCATACGATTGTCGTAATCGGTTTCCACACAATTTCTCCGTTCTGTTGCACACCAAATAAATTTAAATAAAAATATAATTCTATATCTAAAATATATATCTTTCATTAATAGGCCAATAAAGAAAGAGACAGGACATTTTCAGAGCTGCATAGCAAACTAATTAGAAAAAACTACATGCAGCTGAGTACGTATACCCTTTTCTTACTCACCAGTTATGAAATGCACGTTTGGTTAAAACAAAAACCAAATGTAGGTAAACATGACCTTCATCACATCATCATCAACCCATGACTGTCCCACTTTACGGTATAGTCCTTAGAGCCTGTCCACATCTCCAAGTCACGACGTCGTCGACGTGGAACGGTGCGATAACGCCGCACGGTGGGTTATCGTAACACGTCAAGCCTCTAGCCGCAAGCGCACACGTATATGCGCTCCGCCCGCGCTCTCCACGCCAAGAGTTAGTCGCCGTCTATGTGCTCCGATGCTTTAAAACCATACCTTACTGTGTCTCTAATTAAAATTCAGGATCTACATGGTCAACGATAAATCTAACAATGATCGTGACGTGCATTTTTACGATACGGTAACGTAAATTTGCACGTTACGTCAACGCACCGTGCCGCGTTACCGCACTGTTCCACGTTGACGACGTCGTGACGTGGAGATGTGCACAGGCCCCTAGGCCACCACGCTGGCCATGTTCGGGTTGGCGGACTAACGGACTACATGCACCATCGAGAACTTTTTAAGTCTCCTCAGATCTACAGGGGTCCTCGCAAAGTTTTTCCTTCACCGTTAACGCAAGTGAAAGGAATCAAATTAAATCCGCACAATCAATTCAAAAAGTTAGAGATGCAGACCGGGTTCTTACTCAGATCTTCTTGCATGAAAAGCAAACGTTCAACTACTAGGCTAGCACTGCTTTTTATTTTTATTAGAGATGTGCCGACTATGACTTTGGCCGACTAGCCGATTAGTCGGTTGTAAAGAGGCCGACTAGTCGACCGACTAATCGGCTAAGCCGATCACGGTTTCGGGGGTATTCGACAATTTCTTTGACGCTTCGTTTACAGGTTATTCGCGCCCAAGTCGCAACCGCCGCCTGTGAGCGTGTCGGAACATGTTTTGTTTACTACCCATTGTTTTTTTTTATTTAATGTAATTCCTCTTTTATACATTTTATTGAGAAATACATACAAAGTAAGAATTTGCCGAATAGTCGCCGACTACGAAAGTGGCCGTATAGTCGGCTTTACCGACTAGTTGGAACATCACTAATTTTTATCATACACTAGCGACCCACCCTGGCATCTCTTGGGTCCGTCTTATAGCTTAAAACCTTCCGGAAGAATTACCTAAACTACGATATAAACCGCATCAAAATTCATTGAGTAGTTTAGAAGAAATAAGCGGACAAAAAGCGACTTTAATTTATACAATTTAGAGATAGAAATGATACGTTAGTAAAATATTATATGAAGCTCGTATTATCTACCTACACGTTCCGGAATATCTCTTAAAACCTTTACCGTAACACATCTACCCACTATCTTCCCCTGAGTAAAAGTAAAACTCATTCACACTTGAATAATACGCAGTTGCGGCGTTTTATCGTAGTGAGAGCGTTTATCGTACATCGCTATTAGGCGCCAGGCCGTGGCCTCGAGGACAGCGGTGAGGTCACAAATTGTAACTTACGTTTTGTTATATTGTTCTACAAGTTACGGTGGTAATTCTCAGGCCAGAAGCTGTTAAAAGCTTTTGTTACGAAAAGAGGTACATTTGAGCATAGCGGATTATAGATTTTTTAAATGTCAATATCGGCAAAGAATATGCAACTTTATGCGCTTTTTATTAGGTGTTGCTTTATTTTGTCACCTGTTCTCGTCGTTGCTCAGGTCACTAATAAAAAGCCAAAGAACTTCAAAACGTTTTCGTTTATTCAAAATAGATTAGAATTACTTAGTTCTTTTTGAACGTCAATATTACATGTTATACAAGGTTAATCGGAAAGTGGGTAGTAATCCGCAGGCCACTTAAAGTATCACTGATGACGATTTTAAAGCAAGTGTTTAAATTTCAAAATTCGATAATTTTTATTTCAATGTAAAATTAATAAATTTTTTGTTATTTCAGAAATACTTCATCGCTGCTTAAGTTACGAATTCAGAAAATGGATCTTCACAGCACAGCTGATTATAGCTGGGGAAAGATAGATTTTAGCTTATTTTTTATGTAATTTTTGAACATCTTTTTCTCATAAAAAATGACTTTTGGGGAAAGTTGTAGGACAAAAGTTGTTCATTATTATGGGTATTTTAACACCTTTTTGGATTAGTCCCCCATTTCCGACTTACCTTGTATAAGACAGCTCCCAAAAGCGCCCGGCCCTCGCCTTGCTACCTTGTCAAATCATTAACTACTTTGAATTGAATAGGGTAGGCAGACCCTTTTCCCAACTATGTTGGGGTCAGCTTCCAGTCAAACCAGATGCGGCTGCATACCAGTATTTTACGCGAACGACTGCCTTTAGCCTTCCGCAATCCAGTTACTGGGCAATCCCGGACCGGTTGTCAGACTTTCGGGCTTCTGACTACCCGTCACGACTGTCATAGGCTCAGACCAAGTATCCTATAGACGGAGCTATAACTTGTCGCCGCTCTTATATCCGTGTGTCAAACGAAGTATTGTTTTCTCTGTCTATTTCACGGAGTTCAGGATTCTTAGTCTGAGGTCATAGGTATTCGTATGGCACCCGGGACCTACGTCTTAACGTGCTCTCCAAAGCATGGACTCGATGGACCGGTCTTGATGTGTATCGAACGGTCAGCCATCCACGGACTGACCGTAGCGAGCGCAGCTTAACCTTCCAAATCCACGACCCTCTTTGAACTGAATAAGTACAGACGTCAGCACCTCAAGCTACCCGAAACTGTCAAATTTTCCCAATCAACCTTGAACCTAATACTTCTGCGATAAAGATGAAAATCGTTTAAAGAAATTTGACAGTCTGACTACAGACTACTAAGCTTTATGATTACTGAGCTTTAGAAGCGACTAAGCTTTATGTGCTGGTGTCTGTACCTACTCAATATTGTTTACTACAACCATCATCATCTGCCTAGCCTTTTCCCAACTATGTTGGGGTCGGCTTCCAGTCGAACCGGATGCAGCTGAATATCAGTATTTTACATGGAGCGACTGCCTATCAGAGCTCCACAACCCAGTAACTGGGTAATACGATACTCTTGGTAAGACTGGTTGTCAGACTTTCTGGCTTCTGACCAACAGTAACGACTGTCAAAGATCTACAAATGACAGCCGGGACCAACGGCTTTACGTGCTTTCCGAGGCACGGAGGAAACTCGCTATGGTAAATGGTCACCCATCCACAGACCAACCTCGGCAAGCGTGGCTTAGCCCGGAAGATCGGTCTATGCGGCTGTAATTATTTAGCCACGAGCTCCTCCTGTTTACTACAACCAAAAACTGTAATAAAGTCTTACAGAAGTGAACTCTGGCCTCGCTAATTTCGAGGCCACGGCCTGAAACATTCTATTGCCACCCGCGGAACGCTTTAATGTAAACACTATTAAGACTTATTTAGGCCACAAATAAGATGAAAGACGTAGTGGCGGTTTACGACTCTGTTACGCACATCCATTATGTGTTAATTTGTAAGAGATGTTACGGCCATACTTATTCTACAGAAGGCGGGTAAATGGCTACTGTACGTATCGATTTAGCTTTGAATGTTTGAGGTTGGGCAGCGGTGCCAAGGCCTGGACTTGAACTTGTAACCTTTCGTTATATCTACTCATAAAAATACCCCTGTCTTTCGTTAAGTAGGTTCGTTACAGTGTCGGCTCTTTCCCAATTTTAATACGAATTTCTATTCACATACACAATATACTCATGCCTGTAGGTATTTTGTTCGTGATAAAACCGCATCAAATAATTATTTATGCAGTGGTAATATACAGGGTGTAAAAGACCCATCACATAGCCGAAATCTACGCACTCTGTACATCAAACTAAATAACATTGACCAAAAATAATTGCTGGGAGACGACTTTTATTTTTCGGCATAAAAATAACTCTGTTTTTTTGTAGCGCGTAATGTAATGCACGTAACCGAATATGCCTGTGTGGGTCGTGCAGCGGCAACACAGCTGAGCCAAGACAGTTGTGTGCGTTTGATATTCATTGCGTTTTTGTAACTTCAAATGCATAACTTGTTAGGAAAAATTGAAAATTTTGATAATGTTTGTTTGGAAGAAAGTTTAGTATTATCACTTAGAACACGTTTCTGAAAAAAACTAAAAAAAAAATGTTGACTTTGACCTTCAATATCTCCAGAATCAATGATTTTCCAGGTATGGTCTGGTAGAAAAAAATGATCCCAATGATGGGTAGAATATGTGGTTTTCGTTATCGTTAAGGGTCTTTTTACACCCGATATGTCATATTTAATTTGAAAAAATAATGTCTAGATACACCTTTTCATCCATCCAAAATATCGAAATGTTATTAGCCGATTCTTATCTGGCCGACAACCTTTCGCCACTTTTAATTTCTCCGAATAATTAAAACGCCGAATAATTAAAGTCCCTAATTATGTTTTGTAACTTTTTGTTACGCTGACTAGTCTGCTGGCCACTGTTTCATTAGTCAACTGTATTATTGGCCACTTTACACTAGTTAGATGACTCATTTTCCCATCATGCAAGCAAGAAAGCAAGCAAGCATGTAAGTGTTTCTGGGTTTGCTCCGCCAAAAGACTTCTGGCTCCATGCTTTTAAATAACACTCTAGGGGTAGGACAGAGTCTGACCACGTGTAGTCGGGGTGCGCTGAGTCGGATTAACATTACATTATTAGCCAAATAAGTATTCGACTAAAACAAAATTTCTGAATGATTTTGTGGCCAAATATTATGGTCGCTAAAATCATTCAGCGAAATCAAATTAGGGTAAAAATTGCTTTAGCAAAGATCACGTCGGCGAATCGTTGTCGACGTAATGAAATTCGATATAAAATACTTCGGCAAAAACACGGGCAACCATCCAAAAGTGCTGGGCACTTGTCGGTGTAGCAATCTCCATCATCTCTATCCTTCATTTCTCTGTATGTTATCACTTTTGTCTTTTCCTTCAATTGGTCTGTATACTTTCTTCTTAGTCTACTTGGTTTTCTCTTTGCTTGTAATTTACTTTCTATGATATTAGTTATAAAGTTGTCGTGCCGCAGTAAGTGAACAATAGTTTTCCACCTTCTTCTTTCTATGTGTTCTAGTATTTGTTTATACTCTTTGACTCTACTTAGAATCTCTTCGTTGGTTTCTTTCTGTGTCCACCTTTTATCAATCTATAATTTTGGTGCATTAAAAAAGCCTCCACGAGTGACGATACTTAAGTATGTCCGGCGCAACCAGGGCCGTATTTAGCCTATTGGAGGTCCTGGGCACATTAGGATAATAGGGCCCCATGACCTTAACAGAGCACTGTTTTGTTACAATACACAAAGAAAGTAGTTAAGCAAAGTTAAAGATTTATTTTTATTTTATTAGTCAAATTATATGAATTGATAACATAATGTAATCCACAACAGTAACACTTTTACCATTCACAGGTAAGTGCTTAAAAATCTATGTTGATTGAAGAGGTACTCTAGATTTGAGATGGGCAAAATCGTTAATCACTTCTTCAAAATCTATGTTTTTGATTTTCGGGCGAGAGTAGAGTACCTTCATGCATGCAAAAGCTAATAAGTAAGTATTGTACTTAGTCAGTCATTACCGTTTGATTTTTCGAAATATACACCGTGAGCTCGAGGTTATCGAAAGATTTTAACCACGCATTTCTGATGCTATTAAGAGTCAAATGTTATATCAACAAAAGAAAAAAATTTTTTTTTTGTTTTTCTTTTCCATAAGAATAAATTAACTTATGTGCTTCCTTGTAAACAATATCTTAGGTTGAACTGGCAACATTTATAAATTATCGTGTGAGTGGATAAGAAACTTGTCACTTCACAACCCTCCCCGTCAAATAAGACATTCGGCGAGAGGGGTATGGTATGATAAAAGTCGCAACACCGCGTTCCTGGAACTTGTTACAGAGTGCCCAGTGGGAAAGAGTGGCCTGGGCACAACCTGGGCAGTCAGTCCCGCTACCAAACTAATGGCCAATCTTCCAGGAACACCAACCTTTTTTCACTGCTCCTCTCTTCTTCCCTCTGCTCTTCTCTGCTTCAGTGGAAACGCAGCTTAAGGTTGTTGGTTCAACCCAAGAATGGCACTTTTTTTTAAATTCCACGTCTATTTTTGGTGTTACAGATATAAATCTGTAATTCTGGGCGTGATTACTCGGAGCTTGAAAATGATTCTGAAATAGAAAACCAACAATTTTTGTTGTTTTTTTTTCCTGTTGATTTTCAATAAAACCCATTTAGGGTTAATCTGTGTCACCAGTAAATCACGCGGTTTGAAGGAATTAGGGTACCTACGCACTTTGCGGCTAGCTGGATCGCGGTCCGCCGTCCGGTTGGGCGCAATCAAAAATACTCGTATGTATGTGAAAATAGTTTTTATACGCACTACGATGCGGTCTGGCAGTGCTATAAAAACTATTTTTAACCGACTTCAAAAAAGAGGAGGTTCTCAATTCGGTTGTATTTTTTTTTTTATTATTTTTTTTTTATGTTTGTTACCTCATATCTCCGTCATTTATGAACCGATTTGAAAAATTCTTTTTTTGTTCGAAAGGGTATACTTCCCGATTGGTCCCATTTAAATTTTGTTATGATCAGACCATGAACTTCAGAGATATGGAACGGAACTCCTCATCGGATCGAAGCAAAATTCTCAAATTACTAATATTGCTTTGTTTATATTTGTTGTTGGGAACTGACTACTTGAAAAGAGGAGGGGGTGCGTGTCCCCCCCTCCCCCACTTTGGAATGTTTTCATTATATCGTGTAAGTGTTCAGGAACGGGGGCTTCGAAGACCTTTCAATGATTTATTTATTCGTTTATGCGTATAATCGTTTATTAAAAATTAATTACAAAATTATGTCGTTATCGTATGCTTGAAAGAATATGTGTGTGTCAAAAATCTAGACGTTTCTTTCGAAGGCCTCCTGCAGCCGTCAGATTGCCTCCTCCGTTGTTTACTAGATGGCGTTGGTAGTAGCGAGCGCGCGCGGCGACATGCCCCCGGCCTTGGGAGCACCTACTCCCAACGTTGATGAATTGGGGTGCGTTTCTTCAGGTTGTAGCGGCAAAGGGCATATTTTCGAGAAAGCCCTTCTCGTGGTCCCTGTCGCAGTATAGATGTCTGCGACACGGGAGACTCCGTCGGTACCTGGGAACACCTTAGTTATGCGTCCAAGCCGCCACTTGAGGGGTGGCAAATTGTCGTCCTTGATCAGAACCAGACTGCCCAGAGATAAATCAGGTTGTCTAGCCTTCCACTTTGTTCTTAGTTGTAGTTCCGATATGTATTCTTTTGACCACCGTTGCCAGAAATGCTGACGTAACTGCTCGATACGATGATAGCGGCTGAGTCGTGTCGTCGAAGCATCAGTCACATCTTCGGTCGGTGGAGCAGTCAACGGCCGGCCTATGAGGAAATGACCAGGTGTGAGAGGAGTGAGATCGGTAGGATCGGTGGATAAGGGTGTCATTGGACGGGAGTTAAGGACGGCCTCGATTTGTGTTAAAACCGTGCTTAGTTCCTCGTATGTAAGTTTCGCATTACCGGCAACGCGCCTGAGGTGATGTTTGCATGACTTTATCCCACTCTCCCATAGGCCTCCAAAATGTGGTGAATATGGTGGTATAAATTTAAATTGAATGCCATCAGTTGTGGCGAAGTCGACTATTTGATTTGAATTATTGAGAAGGAAAGAAGATAGTTCTTTAGCGGCACCTACAAAATTTCTACCATTGTCAGAATAAATAGAATGCGGTTTGCCCCTTCTGCTAATGAAACGTCTAAGCGCTAAAATATATTGTTCAGAGGATAGACTAGTAACCAGTTCTAAGTGCACAGCTCGAGTTAGAAAACAAATAAAAAGACATACGTAACATTTTTCTAGCCGAGCTCCTCTGCCCTTACGATTTAAAATCATCATTGGACCTGCATAATCCACTCCCGTACGGATAAATGGAAATCCAGCATCCAAACGTTCGGATGGCAAGTTGCCCATCAGTGGGCTTAACGTCTTGCCTCTAATTCGCGTACAGACTATGCATTCACGCACGATTTTACGAACGAGATTTCTAGCACTCAACAACCACCACTTTTCACGAATATTTGATAAAAGAAGTTGTGGGCCGGCGTGAAGCAAACGTTTGTGTTCATGTCGAACCAATAAAACGGATAAATTATGTTTGCTACACAATAACATAGGATGTTTTTTGTTAAAATCAAAGTTTGTTGAATTACTAAGTCTACCTCCGACACGAATTAATTTGTTATCGTCTAAAAATACGTTTAATCCTGAAATACGGTTCATTACTCGATTATTAGTCTGTATTGGCCTATTATTTAATAAACACTCATACACCTCAGGAAATGATTGTCTCTGAGCAAAGCTAACTAGTACGCGCTGTGATTCATTTAACTCGTCAGCTGATAAGCAACCGGTTTTTTGCACTACTACACCGCTACGTTTCGTAGCTTTGCTTATGTTATTTATAAATCGCAATACGTATGCCCATATACGTATAACTTTGTTAAAGGATGAATAAGTTTCGAATTTAATTAAATCATATGAACGTATACAAACGAAATTTTTAACATTACATTTTAATTCTGGCAAAGTGTTGGCATTACTTACTTCATTATGTACTAAATCGTTACAAAAATAATCATTATTACAATGCAGATAAGACGGACCGTTCCACCATAAGTCACTACTAATTAACGAATCGAGAGGTAAACCCCTAGACAATAGATCAGCTGGGTTATTCTTGCTGGAGACGTGTAACCAATTCGAATCACCAGTGTTGTCGTTTATTTCTGTGACACGGTTCTGTACAAAAGTTTTTAGCAAATGAGGTGACATGTTAACCCAACCAATAACAATTGTCGAGTCTGTCCAGAAGTAACATTTAGTGAAAGACAATCGTAACGAGTCCCTTATCTTTTTATAAAGTCTCGCGCCTACTAGTGCACCGCAAAGCTCTAATCTAGGTATGCTGATTGACTTTAAGGGTGCAACTTTGCTTTTTGCGCACAGTAGCCTAACAGTGACCTCCGAATCTGCATCATATGAGCGGATGTAAGCACAAGCCCCGTACGCATTTTGTGATGCGTCGGTAAATATATGAAGTTCTTTGTGTTGTACATCACTATTCATTGCATGACGAGGAATCCTTAATTGTTCTAAATATTTTAATGTGCCAAAAAAGTTATTCCATGCTGCGACAATATCAGGTGACACTGAAGTGTCCCAATCAAGTTTAGTAAGCCATAACCTTTGCAATAATATTTTCGCCATAATTACTGCTGGCGAAAGCAAACCGAGCGGGTCATATATTTGCGATATTATAGATAACATTACTCGTTTAGTTATATTAGACTTATTCGAACAATCATTAATTTTAGTAACGTAATATAATTCGTCACTAGTATTTTGCCAACCGATACCTAGCGTTTTGTTCTGTGAGTGTTCTCCTTCAAACAAATGCTCAGGTGCACTACTAGTGACGTCAGCGTTGAATGTCCACTTACGTAGTGAAAAACATCCAGACTGCAAAACTTTCGCTGTTTTTTCACAAATGGTTAATAATTGTTGATGATTATCACTTCCGGTAATTAAATCGTCTACAAAAATATCTTTGGTGATAATGCGCGCTATCACTTCATCCTTACACTCTAAAGCAAGCTGTTGTATACAACGCATACTGAGGTAAGGCGCTGATGCCGTCCCGTACGTCACTGTATTAAGCTGATACACCTTTAGAGGGTCTACTGGTTTATCTCGCCAAAGTATGAGCTGCAACGACCGTTGATCCGGTTGGATCAAAACTTGCCGAAACATTTTCTCTACGTCGGCAGTTGCGACGAATTTATACTGCCGAAACCGTAACAATATAGAAAAAATATCATTTTGCAAAGCTGGACCCGGCAACTGGATGTCGTTTAACGATTTATTGGATGAAGTTGCGGCACTAGCATCGAAGACTACTCGCAGTTTAGTCGTCGTACTGCTTTCCCTAACTACGCCGTGATGCGGCAAGAAATATTACGGTTTATTAAAATCGTGTATATGACTCATGTGACCCAAAGCTTCGTATTCACTCATGAAGTCACAATACATACGTTTATACTCGGGTGAACGTTCGAGTTTGCGTTCAAGCGAGAGGAACCTACTCTTAGCTAAATTATATGATTCACCTAAGATGTCAGGCGATTCCTTTAATGGGACGCGCACAGAAAATCTACCACCTGATTCACGCTTTGTCGTTTTATTAAATAGGTCCTCACACAATCGCTCATCATGTGTGAGTACATTAATTGATGGTTGAACATTTTCTATTTCCCAAAATCGTTTAAGTGTTTCGTCTAATGATTGATTGAAGTTACAATGAATCTGCATGAAGTTGTTTTGACTTACGTCTTTCGTATATAACGGACCAGACAATAACCATCCAAACTTCGAATTTTGGAGGTACGGGCCATTTATTAATCGAATTCTACTTTCGTCTATAATTTCCCAGAACAGATCCGCACCAATTAATAAATCTATTTCCGACGGATTATGATAAGTGGGGTCTGCTAGCTGGATATTATTTGGAATACGTATAAGATCGGTATTTATGCTCGTCGTGGGCAAACTGGATGTTATGCGCTTCAAGACGAAACATCGTACCTTTCTACTATAATCGTTTAATTTGGAACGTATAATTATTTCACATGACTCATTACACTGTGTCACGGATTCAGAGACGCCTGAAATACGAATAGTGGACTGTATAGAAAGCGTATTTAATCGTTTTCTAAGTTTATTTGATATGAAACTATGTTGACTGCCATTGTCTAATAGCGCTCGGGCTGTATGCACACGTTTATCTTTATCTATAATATCCACTAACGCGGTGCACAACAAAACCGGTTGCAATGGATGACGTATTGAACTACGAGTATCTTCCGCGCGGCCAGATGTGTTATGCATACCTATAGCTAAAGAGTGCATTAAAGTCGAAGAACAGGCAGGTGACGTATTAGGATCAGCTGTGCGTTCGTTACGCACACACTCACCACTGTAATCGTTTAAATGAAGCAAAGTGTTATGTTTGGCTTGACATTGCTTGCAAGGCCCAAACATACATTCTGTAGACGAATGTCCTGCACGTAAACAGTTGCGACATAAACATTTCTCATCTACAAGTTTAATTCTATCCCTAACCGATAAGTTTAAAAATTTATAACACGTGTAAAGTGCATGACTATCGTTACACGAGGGGCAGGTATTTACGATACGTTTACTACTGTTATAATTGGAAGATTTACCTTTGGAACTTGTGCCACCTGCGGTTACACAGCTATGCACTTGCACGTTATTTTTGTTCTGAGAAACTTTGGGTTCGTTTATAACTGAAGGTTTCGTTTGAGATTTATTGTGACTGGCGTTAATCATGTCTAACATGTCGGCTTTGTTCCTTAAAAATGATAACAAATCCTCTAGCTTTAACTTCTTATTGTTGTCGGAAATAATAGAACCTTTATGTTTTTCCCAGTCACGCTCAGTAGATGAATCTAACTTAGTTGTAATTAAGAAGATAATAATTGTATCCCATGAATCAGTGGGTTCATCTAACGTTTTTAGGGCCCGTAAATTCCTCAAAACAGTATCGATTAATTTCCGTATTTGCATATGAGATTCCTGCTTTATCGGCGGAATAGAAAATAAAGATTTTAAGTGGTTGTGTACCAGAAGTCTAGCGTTGTGATAACGATTTTCCAATAATTCCCAAGCGTGTTGGTAATTATTGGCAGTAAATTCTAAAGCACTTATTACTTGTGACGCACTCCCGGTAAGTGATGAACGCAAGTAATGAAACTTCTGAATTTCATTTAAATCCGTACGTTCGTGGATCATTGTTACATACGTATTTCTATATTCTAACCAATGATCAAATAGCCCATCAAATGAAGGCAACTTAATATCAGGAAGTTTCAAATTTGCTCGAGATATACGACCGTTAGGTTTTGAATTTGAACTGTCACTAGTCTCTCCAATTTCAATAAAATTTTCGGCTATCGCTAAAGTATCAAAATACAATGATTCAAAAGATTCTACGTATTCGCAATTAGAAGAAACTTCAGCGTCAGAGCAAAGCAACTCAATTTGACTCTCAATCTCATTGAATGTTTTATAATGATCAGTAGCAGCTTGCATCCTAAACTTAATCTGTTTTATTTGTAATGGGGATGGGCTGCTATCCTCAAATGCGTCTAAATACTTTTTAAATTGTGTTAAACGGCATCTCAAGTTACCTCTTTGCTTCTTGAGGTCAGAGAGGTCACTAGATCGTTTCTTAGTTGGAGACACTGAATAACTAGGGGAAGGCGCCGCTAATCTATCATCACCACCCATTTTCAAGGCCTACGTATAAGAATAGGTTAAAGTACTCACGGTTTAAAGTCTGCAATAACCTGGCTCCCGAGGGTGGAGTGGCGTAAACTAACTTCTGGAATGCACAAAATCACGGTTTTAACACTAATCGCATAGGAAAGGTGAAGACGGGATCAAAGACCTGACCGTTGAACTGAAGAATCACGAAGATGAGTTTTCTCGAAGGCACCGGTGCGATGACTTGCAAGATTTCGTATTTCTCGCCTTTTCTTCTTCTCTTATCCGGTTCGATGGACCTTATGTTCAGGAACGGGGGCTTCGAAGACCTTTCAATGATTTATTTATTCGTTTATGCGTATAATCGTTTATTAAAAATTAATTACAAAATTATGTCGTTATCGTATGCTTGAAAGAATATGTGTGTGTCAAAAATCTAGACGTTTCTTTCGAAGGCCTCCTGCAGCCGTCAGATTGCCTCCTCCGTTGTTTACTAGATGGCGTTGGTAGTAGCGAGCGCGCGCGGCGACAGTAAGGTATCATTTGAAAGGACTTTTTATGCCCGACTAAGTCAAAGCCAAAAAGAAGGGTTATGAAGGAGGGGGTTAAAATTATAAAACTAAAACGTATTTAATAAAAAAATAACTTTAAAAAAAAAGTAAAAACCGACTTCAAAGACATACTAAAACGAGTAAAATAATTATCATAATAAATAAAATTAACAGTTTCAGAAGTCGGTGCAACTCCACACTGAAGCAAATAGAAGCCACCGACTTCTGAAACTGTTAATTTTATATTATGATAATTATTTTACTCGTTTTAGTATGTCTTTGAAGTCGGTTTTTACTTTTTTTTAAAGTTAATCTCGTACATATTTACGATTAGTTACGGTTTACTCACGTGCATTTTTCGGGATTGCCCGACTAGTTTCGGACCCAATCGGAGTCCTTAATCATGAGCTGATCACGTGGCGAGGTCGCGAGTCGAACAGAACGAAACGAAAACAAAACAGAACGAAAGTTCTCGTACATATTTTTGATTGCGGCCAAACGGACGGCTGACCGCGTTTCGGCTAACCGCAAAGTGCGTAGGTACCCTTACACAAATTCATTTACAGCCTGTATAATCTATGTTTTTTTTATTTTTTATATTTGTTAATTATTCTCTACATGGTGACGTTTTGTAGAGAAACGTTAGGATAAACCTTACGGTGAGAAGGGTGTAGGTAAAGTAAGAGATTGTAGGTACTGCATATACGTACGATAGGTCCTGAAGGAGTACTTTTAAGACCTTAAGACCCGTCTAAGTCCCTCAAGCTTAACTAAAGGTAAAGTTGTTATTTAGCAGCAATCAGCGTGTTGCGCGCCGTCAAACGCAGTGTGGTCGCACCATTAAGTTCAAAGTTCGAACTGGCCTCAGTAGTGATGTTGTAGAAATGTTTATTTGATCCCGGGATGAAACTATTTTACGGGATTCTTTTTTTAATGAATACAAACTGGTTTTCATTCTTTTCAAACTTTTGTCCTAAAGCTAAGCGCTGATTGTGATTTTTTGTCATGGTGACTTTTTGTTACCAAGTCGAATGCTATGAAGATTTGGATATACTAGAATACTTCTATTTGGGTTAGTGCTAGTAACATGAACTAGATCACAATATAATACTTTACACGATTATTACAATATCATAAAATAAGGACGAGCTGGTCAGATATAAAAGGTCAGACTTCTTCAGCTGATCAACACTGAATGCCCCGCTTCGTCGTTTTTTTTTCTATTGGACTACTGTATATGATCCTAAGGGACCGTTTCTACGTAACCGGGCAGTTATTGGCGAGATCTGAAGGGTCTCCAGCCAATAGGGGGGAAGTAAAACACTTAACCTAAGCTAACTACTTGTACTACACTAATATCATGGCTACCTGCAACAACAGCACTAAGGGCGACCCCTAGTCGGCTTAGGGCGTTGCTGGCGGGGAGCGACTTGGGGGGGGGGGGGGGGGGGGAGATAGCTTGATGAGGGCTGAATTATCGGTGTGACTGCTGAGTCTGAAGAGACGACCGGCTCTACGATGGGAGAACTCGGTGGATCGTGACCGGTCCTCTTCGTCGAATGACCACCATCTTTATAACATCGGGTGCGTTGATCTATATCGACAACTACCTTCGCTTTGTCAACATTGCCCAGTGTTACCCGCTAGCGGTAACAATATTATTAAGATTTGAGTGTACTTACCCATATTTCGCAAATAAATGAAATTGAATGAAACACCACATATTTTCTTAGTAGGTAACTGATCCCGTTTTACGCCGGGACTTGTAACTACAGCACTAGTATCCCGCCCCGTGATGTAAGCCGAGCGGTTGAATTGCGCTCCAGGGACGGTACAGTTACGGTCTGATTTAATATGCCAACATGATCGCGTTAATAAACTTGTTATATTTTAAGTTAGTTTAACCTTAAAATGATTTGTGTGTTTCAGGAGGGTCGTAATTGGTTTACAAGAATAGTGGGTTTAGAACTCCGTATTATAATATTTTGGGGCTTGAATAGTGGTAAATATAACTGTGGAATATACAAGCTTAGTCGGAAAGGGCGTAGTAATCCGCGGGCTACTAAAAGTATCACTAGTGGTGGTTTTAAAGCAAGAGCTAAAAATTCAAAATTCTACAATTTTTATTTCCATGCTCCATTATTCTACTACTCCATATTTTCCATTCCAATGTTTTCTGAATTAGTTTTTTCAAAAAAACATTCGTGCCTTAATTAGGAATTCAAAAATTGAGAGATAAATTAAACCGTTACCCCAAATATGACTTAAATGTAAACGCAGTTGATCATAGCTGTGGATAGATAGATTTTAGCTTATTTTTATGAACTATTTGAACAGCTATCATCATCATTCAGCCGAAAGACATCCACTGCTGGGGGGTTGCCGTAATCGCCACGCTTCTCAGGCGGGTTGGCGATCGCAGTATGGTTGATTAAAGGGATTCTAGAGAATTTGAATTTGAAAAGCCATTTCTATTAAACTTTTAACTTTTGGGGAAAGTTGTAGAACAAAAGTTATTCATTAATATGGGTTCTTTAACATAAGTACCCCTTTCCGACTAACCTTGTATAAGTAGAGATAGGCCAAAGAAAAGATGGATGTATTGTGTGAAGGATGATATGGGTAAGAAAGGAGTGAGTACTGAGATGACGACTGATAGAGGAGAATGAAAGAGGAATACATGTTGTGCCGACTCCACCTAGAGTGGGATAAGGGCAGGGAGATGATGATGATGGAGCACTTTGGGACTTGACAGTGTGATTTTTTGTCAAATCGGAACCCTTGGTTCTCACCACTGCGGTGTCTGTCTGTCTGTCCGTCTATCTCTCTATTTTGGGTGTCAAACAAAACAAATACCTCTGACACAGTCTTTACGGGTGGTCATCTCGAAAGTCGCTGGCAACCGATCTCATATTAAGATACCGGCATTGTCCTGGAACTGAGTTGCGTAGGTCTGATGGCAGTCGCTCCGTATGAAATACTGGTATTTAGCTGCAAGTGGTTAAACTGAAGCCAATCCTAACAAAGTTGGAAAAAAGCTATCCAAAAGAGAATGCAGTTCGAAATATTTTCAAAAATTATGAACTGTCTCGTAACAACATTTTCCTGAAGCCACAACGATTAAGGTAGCTGCCTATAGCTAGCTATATAGCTGCATGGGTAATCTTTATTCTGGAAAGTGAATTGATTCACTTATTCCAACTCCGGGTCCGGTACCGGTTCACCTTATCGGCTCCTTTGGTTCCGTTTGGCACCGGCACTCACTCATCATTTTGGTTCCACCGTTCGACCAGAACATTTTATTCATTCGAATCTTTGGATCATTTGGCACATTTTGGATTGAACAGTTTACATTACAGAACTTACAGTAGGACATTAATTTTATTCATACGATTTAAATTTCGGACAGCGTAAATAGTTAGGAAAGAAAGAAATGAAATCTATAGCGACACGACACGACGCGACGCACCGAGTGAACGAGTGCGAACCCGCGCTTCGCCTCTCGCTCGGGTCCGGAATCATTTGGTACCGTGGTACCGATAAGGATTGTGAGCAGTCAATAAGGTTTCCGTATCCGCGTTTGGAACCGGCACCTTTGGATCAGTATCTCCTGAGTTACCCACCTCTATAGCTAACGCATCACAAGTGAGTTTTCTGCGTTTTCTGAAGTTCTTAGTACTACAACCTCAGTTGGTCTGGAAGAGTCTTTTGATCCTTATGGGAAATAGGATCGATTGGCATCATGATTTTTTTTGTGAAAACTTCCCTTTTTCTTGCTGACTGTACATTTTTTACAAAATCTGTGAATGCAGATAGAAATTATTCCAAAAGTTAGGGATGGTCTTCTAAAAACGTTTTCTTACAGCTACAATATTTAAGCTGCCCTTCATGCCTCATCTCAAATTACCACTCCGTATAAGTATACAGGGTGCAAACGAATTCGTGTAATTCTTTCAAACCACATGATCTACTACTGGTGTAGATTGGCCTCGCACGAGATTTAGATTGATTAAAAATAAAAAAACTTTATTTTCATTCCGTAGCGGTAATTGATCATATTAATAAACGACCTAATGAGAGAATAGTGAAAAAAAAACATTTTTTTTACAAAAAATATTTTTTATTTTAGTGAACATTTCGATGCCACGCATAAATTAATAAAAGCACGGCGACACGGCTGGCGCGTACGACTAACGCTATATCGCTCTTTGCAGTCAGATAACTCGAGGCTCTAAAGTGACTCAGAAATAGAAAATCAAGTTTATTAACGTATTAGAATATTTTTTTCAGTGCATTTCAGAAATACCCATTTAGGGTTAATCTATGTCACCTGTAATCTATATCACGCGTTTGAAGGAATTACACGTATTCGTTTACACCCTGTATTTTGAAGAAGTATGTCTTGTTTCCATCTTTTTAGTTCATTTTTTATGCCGTCGGGTTTTTTGTTCTTTTTTTGTTTGATTAAGGTTACAAAATTTTACGATACCCAAAGGAGAAATTGTCCATTCCTATTCTAAGCCACAGCACACAGTTAACTGTGAATCTAATCTAACTGCAGCTTTAAACCTAACCTAAAGTTATGATTTGGTTCCCAAACGAGCGGACGGTGCCTTACTTTGAACAGTTTCGACGCAGATATTTGCATGTATGAAGCGTCGTGTACCTATCGGATAGGGACACAACATGTGTAGCCCATCACAGCTTTGATTGGAGAGTGCTGCGACATCAATGTAGTAACGTAGGTACTGTACAACACTGTATGTTTAAGGGCCTGTCCACATCTCCACGTTACGACGTCAACGTGGAACGGTGCGGTAAGCGTGACGCCACACTGCTCCGTTGCGACGTCGCAGCGCTAGATTTGGACCAATGAGAGGTCGCAGCGCTACATTTGGAATCTATAGATAGGTCCAAATCTAGCGCTGCGACGTCGTAACGCAACGCAATGGAGCAGTGAGGCTTCACTCTAACGCGACACGGTGCGTTGACATAACGTGCAAATTTACGTTACCGTATCGTAACACGTTCCGCCTCTAGCCGCAAGCGCACACGTATATGCGCTCTGCCCGCGCTCTCGACGCCCGCGATTTAGTCACCGTCTGTGTGCTCCGGTGCTTTAAAACCGTACCTTACTATTTCTCATATTAAAATTCAGGATCTACATGGTCAACGATAAATCTAACAATGATCCTGACGTGTATTTTTACGATACGGTAACGTAAATTTGCACGTTATGTCCACGCACCTTTCCGTGTTATCGCACCGTTCCACGTTGACGACGTCGTGACGTGGTGACGTGGACAGGCCCTATATCATATCGATATCCTAGTTCACAATCATATTAATTACATTTTTTTGACAATGAAATTTTAACTTTATGATTTGTGCACTATCGTCCTAATTACACCACCTTTTTCCCGTAATTAGTATGATTGTGAACTAGGGGATCGATATTAAGAGCGTATACGCCGTACGGCATTTCATACAAATTTTCAACTCTTTTTTTTTCGTAATGACTGTACCGATTTTGATGAAACTTGCAAGCAAGCAGAATACTTAGGTCTAAAAAGTTAGTAGAAAACATTTTCGAAATGTCTTACTTAAAAAAAGTTAGTTGGAAATTGATTTTTGTATGGAAAATTTAAAATCGGTCTAATTTAAGTGTAACACTATTTTTCGAAAACGTTTTCTACTAACTTTTTAGTTAGTAGAAAACTTTTTAGTACCCTACATTTTGACAAGTTATGCGAACATAAATGTAGCGAACATCTGTTTTTTTTTCGCGATTTCCGATTTGGTGGGTAAAAGTTGTTCATAGTATTAGTGATGAGTAAAATCTCCCATTTCGGTTTGTCGAGTGTTTACAATTTGAACCTGTATATACTGTTTTATGTAATTAAATTAATTTGTAATAAATAATTATTTTTTTTACTAAATTCCCGATCGCCGAAACATAACTCCAGCGAGGCATTTTTTTATTGCTGCACTAATAAACATTCGTGGTCTAGAAATCGCACTCAGTTCGGAAGGGATCGGTTTTACGATATTTGCCGATGCCGACTTCTTAGTTGCCGTACTGTACTAGTTACTAAATGCACTGCACGGTCCCATAAATATTCTAAAACTAACGTTCGTTCTGCCTAACCCGTTACCACCTATGTAGGGGTCAGCTTCCAGTCTAACCAGATGCGGCCTAATACCAGTATTTTACACGGAGCGACTGCCATCAGACCTCCACAACCCAGTTACTGGGCAATGCCGATATCCTAAAGTTGGACGGGTTGTCAGATTTTCTGGCTTCTGATTACCCGTAACTAAATTATCTTAAACTAACGCCATACTAAAATTTATCAATGAAAAGCGTTTTTTTTTGTATATTTCATAAGTAATATACACAACAGATAAAACGTGTGATATAAACAAAAAAGTCTTGGGTATGTGTCTCACGGCTGGACCAAAAAAGTGTCCAGATCAGCTTAATGTCATTCACTATAAGTACTTGTGCTCCACGGATGTCAGTCAGCGGTCATGCCCGTTCACTTAAAGAAAGAAAGAAAGAAGAAAGAAAAATCATTTATTCAGCAGAAATTAATAACATAAATAATAATAACATAATTAACAATAGCTATTTATAATATAAATTGCGCTGAAAAGGCGCTGGTTCAGCATATGCCAGACGGAATGCTTGACGCTGGTTTTCAACCAGACCCTATAGTGACCCACGGATGGTAAGCCTTACGTTAGCGTACTTAAATAAATAAAAACTAGTAAAAATAATACATAAATATAAATAAACTTGTTATAATAAAAATAAAAAAAAGATTATTAAACCAACATGTGTGTATATGTATATTGGTATGTCTACACTAGTGCGCTTTAATGTTCATCTTGCGTCTTCGTCTGAAGCATGCGTGAAACGCCATAGCGCATGCCTCAATACTAGTTCGACAAAAGCGCATGCCCCTAGCGCACGCTAATCAGTCTATTGCGCGTCGACTGCCGATGTTACAGGCGTACTGATTCGGGGCTTGTGGAACACAAGTGAAACACACGGAGTCTGATGTAATAACTGATTTAATTAAAGTTTGGTAAAGCTTATATACAATTTAGAATACAATAAAGTGGTTATTTAACGTAACGTCTGTGTTTTAATAATGAATCAACTGTTACCAAGAACAGAGCGCGGTCAAAGGTTTTCTAATCAATGATTTCATTCATTCACAATTTAGTACTTAAAATATAGTACAGTGGTAAGTTATTTAAAATATTTTTGTTTTAATAATAAATCAAACTATTACCAAAAGTAAAGAGCGATCAAGGGTTTTTCTTATCAATGATTCTATTCATTAACAATGCAGTACAATGGTATATTATTTTAGAATATTTGTGTTTTAATAATAAATCAAACTATTACAAAAAGTAGAGAGCGGTCAAGGGGTTTTCTAGACAATGATTCTATTCATTCACAATATAGTACAATGGATTTATTGTATTTAGAGTGTTAGCCATAATCATCTCTTGTTGATTTACTATGTGTGAAAAAAAAGGGTAATTAGAGTAAGGGTTGGTTACACCGATTGACCGAGGCGCACCGGTGTAGACGATAAGCTGCATGCGTCTTATGGCAATCAATATTGCATGCGCTTGACGCGAGAGGAATTGAAAGTTGAAAGCGCAAGATGAACATGAAAGCACACTGGTGTATGGTAAGAAAGAAAATAAATAGGTAAATACGGAATAAATAAGAAACAAACTAAAACTGTACGTATGTAATATAATTTTTAAATATGGCAACATGTTGTTGCGTCGACATCGTAAATGAGTGTTTAGTTACAGATAAATCCTTTCCATTCCATCCGAGTCGAAATCATTGCAAAATCAACGTTAGGCATTTTGAATAGCAGACACCTCGGTATTGGTGGTTCAAACAATTAGCAGGCCAACATTACTAACGAAATTGTTGCCGAACCGATAACGAACCTCAATCGAGTTAGTTTCAAACATTTAAGCCGAATTCACAGTACGAAACAAGTTTCATGCGTGATGAAATTAATTTCGTGACACTACTTTCAGTACCTGTGAAACTAGTTTCATTCAAAATAATAGTGTCGTGAAATCCACAGTATGTTCATGGCTCCGCCAACATCAAAGCTTTATTCTCTTTATTCACTGGTATTCATTGATACATTTTATATTTTTATCTGCCCAACGTTGGTTTGAAAATTAATTTTTTTTTCGACTAATACCGGCCTTACCACGACTACCTACTAAAAAACACACATACTATTAGCGCAGGCGCTTTCATGACACTAGTTTCGCGTCGCGTTTATACGATGACATTAGTTGCATGACACTATTTTAACCCAAAAATCGCGCGCGATTCGAAACTGTTTCAGTGTCGTGAAATTGATGCATGCATTGTAAAACTTGACGTTTAAACGTGAAATTGTTGATGAAATTAATGTCACGGAACTACTTTCATGCCACTAGTTTCGTAATGTAAATTCGGCTTTAGGTTTTGATTTTGTTCTCAAACAATTTGACAGTTCTTGTAAACGGTTCGGCTTCGTTTCCATCAAAAAAACGAAAAATGAAGCTTCCCCATAAAATCGTTTATCCGATGCAACATCGATTCCACCCAAAACAACACAAACATTCGCACATCGCCAAAACACAAAAGCCCCCCCATTCCCCATAATTAGTCCAGGGTACACAATAGTACTCATCAATAACCGAACAATGGTACAATGGGGCTTGTTGAAACAGTTCCCAGTACTGAAACGAACGCCATCCATGCTTTTATCATTAGCGCGTCTTAAAGGCTTGCCTGAGAGCTAAATGCATCGTCTTTGAGTTGTAAAAGAAGACATTTAAGAACATGATGTATTAGCTTTAGCTGTCTTGGTTTCACTTGAAAATGAGAGATAGGTAATGCATTTTTGGTCCGTGGTAACACAGTTTTTTTAAATGTTTTTGCAATTTACAAATGTATCAGTACATGCAGTATCCCGAGTGTGAGTTTTTTTCATTATCTACTGTAGTTATGTCACGTCAAAAATGTATGAAAATTTAGGCAGCGCCTGTAGGCGCGGCGTTTAAGGCGCAGGCCACACAGAACGGGCGCAGGCGCGGCGCAGTTTTGGCACGCCATCGGCGCACCGCTTCTATTTGTTTTGCACCCGTCCCTTTCAAACGTTTTGTATGAAAGAACATTGAAAAGGCGACGAGATGGCACATCACGGTTGAAACGCTGGCGCGCCACCGGCGCACCGCCAGCGCACCGCCGGCGCCCGGGCATCTGCAGTGAGTAACGCGCAGGACCGGCCGTTTGTCGCAAAATCGGTTGCACCAGGGCTAGCATGTCTTCGTCTTCAGAGGAAGACATGTTGTCAGATCAAAATCAAACACTTGAATGGCACCAACATACACGGCGCGCACCGTACCACGCTACGGGCGCCCATAGCGTGCCACAGGCGCGCCCGTAGCGTGTGACAGGTACGCTGGTTACGCGCCGCGCCCCTTCAGTATGGCCTGCGCCTAATTCTAGCGCGAATATAATTTTAAACGACGCACCTAGCGGCGCTACGTAAATTTTCACACATTTTTTGCATGACGCAACTACAGTATACAAATATGCAAATACAATATCTATATAGCTTTAATTCCGCTGAACAAGATAGCTAGTATGGATGCAGTATGCAGTACCACCCTCCCGCCCACAAGTCTATGCACATGCAGAAAGAGTAAAATAATTATGTGACATGCAACCGAACCAATACACGACATGTGTTTCGCCCCTGCACGGGGCATCCTCAGGATATGTTGACTCCTCGACCGCTAAGACGCGAATGGGGATGTGAAGCTCGCGCCCCTGATATATCGTCACAATTTGACGTTTGTGACGTTTACGTCGAAGTACCCGCAAAAATGCGTAATAATGGAGATGTTCCGAACCCAACTGCAAATGCCTGCAGCAGACGACACGTCGTATTCCAGTTAGCTCTGAATGTTCCGTGAGACAAGATATGTGACCTGTTTAGGATTAGCGGTCGCGATTTACTTTTGTGTCTTTTGTTTTTATTAGATGCATCGTACAGTGCAGGATATTGGGCCACCTGGTTTATCAGTTTTTCTTCCTCGGAATTAGAAAAACTCATTATTTGAGAAAGATTCAACGTGTCGTCGCTCCAGCGTCGGTGGCACTACTGATCTGTGGTCGGGCGACACGTCGTCTGCGGTCGTACGACGTGTAGTCGGCCGACGTATCGCTAGCTGCGGAAGGTATTTCATAAAAATACATAGAAACCAGTAGTGTCGGAGCGACACGTCGTCTGCTGCTGCTATATGCAGTCGGCTACGAACTCGTACCTTTACGTAATTATTATGGTACAGGCAATGATTTGCCAAATGCACCAACGTCTTAGTTATCCACGAATCAAGACAGCGTCGAAGCGTTAAACCCAAACAAAAAACCTACCCTTGACACACACACAAGGGCTATCTACACACGCCTTAATAGACTGATACCCTGATCTCCAACATAATACATCTGGGAGGTCTAAAAAGGTCCAGTTTATGGAATTTCATTATGGGGACGCCTCATCCGTTGGATTTATAGGATCCTATGAATTTTGATTAAATTTTCGTGTCGAGCTTTGAAATTGGTAACGTGATACTGGAGGAATGTTGTGATATTGCAGTTAGGGGTGCAAGAATGGGAGGAACTGACTTTGCGACTACATACAACGTTATTTTTACTTTATGCGAAAACCGAGACACCCCAACAAGATTTTCATCAGAACTGCCTGAATATGTGTTTTTTTTAGTAAATCTACAAGTTAGACCTTAGTTTATGTCGCGTTAAGTTCGCTAAAAAAGTGCGAAATGCCTGAGATATGCTATGCAGGAGTTGTCTAATACACGGAAACTGACCGAGCGGACCATTTCAAGCCTCAAGGTGTCTATTCTCGTCAATTGTTATGGGTAGAAACCTACTGAAACAAAATTGGAATTTATGAAAAAGAAAAAAACAAAAAAAAAAGTGGGGTAAAAAATATGTCAATCGATTCTCCTAGTGATTCTGAACAAACTAGTTTCAGGTTTCGCATATACTAAAACTAACCTTGTATAGGGCTGGTTTAAATCAGGGGTGGGCAAACTGTTTTAACCAAGGGTCAGAAAGCTGCATGAAACTTTGTAGGAGGCCAGAAAAACGCATGAAAATATGCAGTGGGCCGGAATTTTAAAATGCATTCTGTTCTGTGGAAATTATCATTTTTGGCTCAAATAATTACGCCTATTTGTTATGGCTCTAAAAGGGAGGGTTGGCGGGTCAGATTAAAACTCTTGGCGAGCCAAAATTGGCCCGCGGGCCGTAGTCTGGCCCACCTCTGGTTTAAATGATAACCGTCTGGACCGATTGAAATGTTTTATTGTTTTACTAGAAGTCGTTCGCAGCTTCGCCCGCTTTGATGTCGTTTATTGCGTAGATATTTCGCGGTTATCGGGATAATAGTAGCCTATGTCCTTCTTCGAGTTCCAGACTATCTCTGTACCAAGTTTTATCAAAATCGGTTCAGTGGCTTAGGCGTGAAAACGTAACAAACAGACAGAGTTACTTTCGCATTATATTAGTAGGGATTCTTTGGCTTCGTTGCGTTTGACGCTATTAACATTTGATGGTAAGTGCAGACAAGATCTTCGATAAACGATATGAATCCATGTAACATAGATATAAAGGGACTTTCTATACCCCTCTGGCTTGCACATACACACGACGAAACACAGTAAATTGCGAAGCGCTGGTTTAATGCAAGAATGCTATCTAGTTTAGTATCTAGTCCTACTATAAATTTAACTACCAAGCGAAAAGAACAGACGCTGCACAATGGTACTTACATCCACAGTTGACGACGATGTATTGGACTCCTCGTTATTGTACAGGTAAGTTGCGGCCGATGTAGCTGAGTTACCGTCCAATCAGCCCACTAGGCGCGGGAAGTAATGAACGACCTCGAATCCCAAAAAAGTTCTCTATGATGTGTGTAATCCACCAACCCGCACCAGGCCATAGGGATGGACTAAAGCCTAATTCGATTCAATTCATTTATTCATTCAGATAACAAAAGATTCATTGGGTTAGTAACAACAGTCTTAACCTATGTTAGTACCTAATTAATAACACAGACAATGTACAGGTGACAAGTGACCTCACCAACGAGCTGTCATGTCTCCTGGCTATAGCGCTTAGAATGCCTAACGCCTAAGCCTTTCTCATTCTGAGAAGAAACCCGTACCCTGCAGTGGGACAGTTATAGGCTGGTGATGACAATGGAGGAAATGCGTAAAAATTTGCTTTCAAAATTCTTCCAAAAACCTTCAAAGCATCTTAACCACTTAACGCTTTTAAATTACATCTCCGATACATGAGAAATTATTTTTCCATCCATTCTCGCTTACACAGCGAAATTATAATATTGTTTAGGGCAAACAAGTACAAAAGAGGAAGGAACGGAAATGGAAGAGAGAGACAAAAGGTACAAAGATAAAGAGGCAGAAAGGGATGCAGATAAAGCCGGAGACGAAATGATCACTGCGTCGCCCGCTAACAACTTCGTCAGCGACAAACATGAATATGGAAATCTTTGGAGTAGAACGAAAGAAAAAAATATTTTGATTTTTGATTATATTTTCCAAAACGGTTCCAGGATATAGAGGATACTACAGGTGTAAGGAAGGTGTAATATCAACCGCTGTGATCATATAAATGATGAAGATAAATGATATTTATTTCTGTAAATAAATCTGTTACAGACACTTTTACGAGTCAATCTAATGTTTTTTTAAGACCAAATGGCACCGGCATTTCCTATCTGTCTGTTAGGCTAAGCGTATGCTAGGATCAGGTGACGCAGCACAGCACAGTACACGCAGTACAGCTCAAAGACACGTTCGAGTTTTAACTAGTACAAAGAATAGACGTGTTCGAGTTGACAAACGTTTTTTTCATAGTCTTGATGATTAGTATCATACAAACAAGGTTCACAACGCACTAATTCAATTAAATGTTCCGTCATTGCAATAAAAACGAATTAGCGGTAAAAAACACATGCCGATGATCTGTGCCGGCACTACAACGAGGCGCAGGGCAGGACAGACGCATGTCTGCATCGCACGCGTCTGCGCCGCAGCGTGCGCAGCTCTTAGTACGTTCATGCATTACAAAATCTGCTCTGTCCTGAGCTGCGTGCACCTGCGTCACCTGCGTCTCAACATACGTTTAGCCTCACGGTCTCTTTTAAAGTCCAGGCATTGTAGTATAAAACTATGTGAGTGTAACAATGTAGGGCAACGTCTGGAATGGCCTTTTGAGGAAAGAGCCATAGTAGGTTTGAGTTGACCTGTCCTAACTGACGGCACATGATTTGCAAAGTTAAGCTGCGCTTGCCGTGGTCAATGCGTGGATGGGTGACCGTTCGTTACACATCGAGACCTTTCCGTGTCTCGGAGAGCACGTTAAACCATCAGTCCCGGGTGTCATACCTATGACAGTCAGATAAATGATGGAATCAGACGTTACTTTACGGAAATCTATGACATACAAAAATGCAAATAAAATATCTAGCTTTAATTCCGCTGAACAAGATTGCTAGTTTGGATGCAGTATGCAGCACCACCCTCCCGCCCACAAGTATATGCACGTGCAGAAAGAGTGAAAAAATAATGCAACCAAACCAATACACGACACGTGTTTCGCCCCTGCACGGGGCATAGATAGATAGAATATACTTTATTGTACACCAAAATTGTAATACAGCTCTTATACAATAACATACATTAAAGGGTACAATGGCGGTCTTATCGCTGAAAGCGATATCTACCAGACAACCTTTGGATGAACAGGAAGACAATGAATAAGATAGGGGGGGTAGTCCGTGGTGTACTGCTGCAAAATATATACTACACACAATACATAGACATAATACTTACATTTAAATATATATATTCGATTTATACATGTTTTATAATATTATGTGACAGGGAAAAACAAGGTAGATTGATGATGAGGTACTGGTATCATGAGGAATTCGAAACGTGTTGAGAGAAGAAATGGTCTTTGACTAATTTTTTAAAAGAAAAAGAGGAGGAGCATCCTCAAGATATCCTCCTCTATCCATCCTCGACCGACTTATTTTTTCACTCTTTCTGCATGTGCATATACTTGTGGGCGGGAGGGTGGTGCTACATACTGCATCCAAACTAGCGATCTTGTTCAGCGGAATTAAAGCTAGATATTCTATTTGCATTTTTGTACCCATGACAGTCGTTAAAGGTAGTCAGAAGCCCGAAATTCTGACAAAAAGTCTAAACTTATGATATCGGAAGATATTGGCATTATTGGCGCAGTAACTGGGTTGTGGAGGTCTGATGGCAGCCGCTCCGTGTAAAATACTGGTATTCTGCCGCATCTGGTTCGATTGAAAACTGACACCAACATTGTTGGGAAAAGACTAGGCAGAACAATGTAAGTCGGGAAAGAGGTTATTAAAGTAAGTACCCATAATAATGAAAACTGCTTTTGTTCTACAACTTTCCATAAAAGTTTTTAATTGCTCAAAGATTTCATAAAAAATACGTAAAAATCTAGCTATCTTCAGCTTTATTTACATTAACCGGTATCGTCCCGCGTGACGACCCGGATCGTCAGTGCCATTGTTTATCTATTGTGTCTATAATTAAAGTACTACACAGGTTAAGGTTGTATTTGGGGTCATGGATCAGTAGAGATAAACTACGAAAACATGGCGCGTCCGCCCAAAATCTGTCTTCAATGTGTGTGTGCATATGAAAGAAAAGAAAGAAAGAAAATACGTTTATTTGCGGTAAACATGACGCAATAAGAAAATAAACACAAAAACCAAATAATAAGAAGGTTGAGGGAAACATGCGTCATATCCACGCAAAACGGCTATCGCTCAGCATTATGCTGCGACCCTATGCAAGACAGAGCCCCAACACTGATTTTCAGCGACAGCCGGCGCCGACGTAATGACGTCGTTCGGTGCAGCAAACAATTATTATTAAAATAGATAAATATTTTGATTTAATTTATAAGTGATAGAATATACTAAACAGGAATATAAAAAGAAGAAAAGGAAACAGACATCCGTACATGCCATGAGAATGTCTTCCTCATTATACATTACACTCATTACATATGCCAACGAGTCACCATGTTTGTGTTTAGCTGGGTCCGCAGCGCCAATTTTCTAACAAAACATGTTATCAAAACATGTTAGCAAAACAGCCAGTCCGCTGCGCCTTTATCAAAATAAGTTAGCAAAACAGTAAAGAGAGATTAAGCCGTGGTGTTTTTAAAAAATCGGAAATTTTGAGTGGGAATCCGGGACATCTGGAGACATTTACTAAAATCGGGAGATATCCCGGAAAATCGGGAGACCTGGCAACACTGATGTAGTGTTGAGTAGGAATACAAGAGGCGGTACATTGTCCCGTACATGACGTCAAAATGTAAGAGCGGCTCGACATTTAAAATTGTACTACCTCAACTTTTATGTCGCAGTAGTCGCGTTTCTCGTTACTCTCGGTAAGTAAACTGTAGGGTGAGAAAGAGAAGGAACGAGGCACATGCTACAATAGCACGTCATTCTACAATGGACATTACGCGTCGCGTAATACGCGACCGCGACTCGAGTCGCCGCAGTAACGTCAAATGTCATAATCGTATTACCGAGCTTCAATACGCCTCACCTCATTTGAAGTAGTACATTGTACTGACTCAGGCTACTCTTACAAACTTTTTTCAAGTCGTGTCCTACCCAACACTACACTGATGGCTTTTCCTCTAGTGAGCGCGAACACAAAATGCGTCACTTCCCCTCCACGCAGGCAACGCGGGGGATGTTATCCATTCGTCTCGGCAAACATGTTATTGTATTTTTGCTAACAAAACTGTTAGGCCACGCCCCTATTCGGTTAGCAAACAATGTTATCCTGTTTGCAAACACGAAAACACGGCGCAGCGGACCCGGCTTTTGATATTTAGTAGATTTATTGCTCGACTTGTGCATATCGGGTGTAAAAAGACCCTTAACGATAACGAAAACCACATAGGTATTCTACCCATCATTGGGATCATTTTTCTCTTTCAGACCATACCTGGGAAACCATTGGTTTTCGAGATATTGAAGGTCAAAGTATACATATTTTTTTTAGTTTTTTCAGAAAACGTATTCTAAGTGATAATACTAAACTTTATTCCAAACAACCTTATCAAAATTTTCAATTTTTCCTCACAAGTTACGCATTTGAAGTTACAAAAACGCAACGAATATCAAACGCACACGACCGCCTTGGCTCAACTGTGTGGCCGCTACACGCATGCAAACGCGCGGCATCGCCACAACCACACATTGCGCGCTACAAGAAAAAGCGTTTTTTTTAATGCCAAAAAATAAAAGTCGTTTCCCAGCAATTATTTTTGGTCAATGTAGTTTAGTTTGATGTACAGAGTGGGTAGACTTCGGCTGTGTGATGGGTCTTTTTACACCCTGTATACATAGATCAACCACGATAACGTTTTACCATTGACACTGCAAGTTAAAATGTGTGAGAAAAAATAGAAGGAGCGCGCCATGTTATCAGTTGATCTGTAGCTTTGTTTTTGAATTCATAACTGAATCTGTTTTTTTTTTTTAAACTGACATTGTCACTAACACAATCATTAGAATTTAGAACGCCATTTACAAGCGCCATGATCACGGATGAACTCATCCGTGATCATGGCGCTTGTAACGGTGCCGAAATATCGGAAACTCACAACAAATAATAAACATGGTAAATATCCCGTACTAAATTCTAATGATTAAATCTGGATTGTTGACATTTCAACATTCATATCTTTTATTTTTTGTTGTAATAAATAAATAATGGAATTTTGAAATTGTAACACTTGTTTTAAAATAGGCATCAATAATACTTTAAGTACGAGTAGCCTGCAGATTATTATCCCATTTCCAACCAACCTTGTTTAACTGTAAATATTTAGGTAGACGCAAAATAGAAATCTGCATCTCCTTGCAGAATTTCTTATGATCCTTGCTGCTAAGAAAATAACTAAAAAATATGATGAAATACAAATTGTGGTCGTTCTGTAGTTTGCGGTGCAAACCAATCTAATTTAGCGGGCTCTTGCTGCAGAAAAGTCCAAAGACTACATTGTAAAATTTTATTCCAAGAAAAGACAACAAAGTATTGTTTTGTCGCAGGTAACTAAGAGAAACAATAAAATGAAAGATAAAGATCTTTTTTCATAATATTCCGAGACGGTGTTTTATGCTCAGGAAGTTTTAATTGGGAATGTGGATGGCTATATGAAAAGAGGCAGACCAAAGAATATAAACAGGGTGTTAACGAATTCGTGTAATTCCTTAAAACCACATGATCTACTACTGATGTAGACAGGCCCCGCACGGGATTTAGATTGATTAAAAATAAAAATTAAATTATTATTTTTTCATGCGGCTTTGTTACCGATCGTATTTAAACCACCTAATAAGGGTTCAGAAAAAAAAGACATTTTTTTGCAAAAAAAATGTTTTATTTGTGTGAACATTTCGATGCCACGCATAAATTAATGAAAGTACGGCGGCACTGCTGGCAGGCACGACTAACGCGATATCGCTCTTTGCAGTCAGATAACTCAAGGCTCTAAAATGACACAGAAATAGAAAATCAAGATTAAAAAAAAAACTTTTATTTTCAAAAAATCTCATTTAGGGTTAATCTGTGTCACCAGTAGATCACGTGGTTTGAAGGAATTACACGAATTCGTTAACACCCTGTATATGGATTGTGTGAAAGATGATATGGCTAGCAAGGAAGTTAATATTAAGATGACAGCTGATAGAGATGGCAATTCAGATTGGCAAAATAAACGACCGTTTTTTTTTTAAAACCTAAACAGAACTTTTGAGAGGAGTACAAGACCTAAGTGACCTTGAGTGACGCACGCAGATATTTACACAATAAAGAATAGCCATCAGCGATGCGAGCACGGATCTTTTATCGAGTCAATTCGAGAAATTTATCTATTCATACATACAAGATGTAGATAAAACGATAACTGCTGTCGTTTTATCTACAGGGTGTTAACGAATTCGTGTAATTCCTTCAAACCACATGATCTATTAATGGTATTGATTAACCACGCACGGGATTTAGATTGATTAAAAATAAAAAAAGTTTCTTTTTTCCCCAAATATTTTTTTTTGTGATGGAAAATTTCGATGCCAAGCATAAATGAATGAAGGCACGGCGACACAGCTGACGGACACGACTAGTCCGATATCGCTCCATACAGTCAGTTAACTTGGGACGCTAAAATTACTCAGATACAGAATACTAGGATTCGTTTATTGAAAACTTTTTTTTGTCGATCCTGAAAAAAACCTATACAGGATCAATCAGTGTCTTCAGTAGGTCACGCGGTTTGAAGGAATTACACGAATTCGTTAACACCCTGTATAGGTATCTTATGTCAAAGACGTTTAGAATGTTTTTTTAATGTTGTACATAAAACAGATTCAACAAATCCTAACAAAGAATGAAAGCCGTGACGATGTGCTCTCAATACCGGACAGCCGTAATGTTCAGTATTTAAGCGACATCTCCTAGCTGTGTCTAGGTTCTTGGTCTTAACAGCGCGTAGAGCCGCAGCAGTAATTATTGAAACGACAGACACGGACAGAGAAGAGTGGAGTCGAGTTGTTACTAAAGATTTTTTTATTAAAATAATGTAGTTTACTCAACTAAAGGGTGTAAACGAATTCGTGTAATTCCTTAAAAATACATGATCTGCTACTGGTGTACATTGAACCCACATAGGATACAGAACGGAAAAAAAAACCTTCCGTTAATAGTAAGTATCATATATAAGTATAGTATCATATCATATTTAAAATTTATTTTATTTTTTGCGTTGTTTTCGATGCCTCGCACTAATTATACGGCTAGCGGGCACGACTAGCTCGATATCGCTCTTTGCAGTCAGTTAACTTGGGGCCCTTAAAATGACACAGAAACAGAACATCATGATGTCTGTTGTTTTTTATTACAAAAATACCATTTAGGGTTAATCTGTGTCACCAAAACATCACGCGGTTTGAAGGAATTACATACGAATTAGTTTACACCCTGTATCTGCCTAGCCTTTTCCCAAATATGTTGGGGTCAGCTTCCAGTCTGACCAGATGCGGCTGAACACCAGTATTTTACACGGAGCGACTGCCATCGGACCTCCGCGTCCCAGTTACTGGGCAATGCCGATATACTAAGTTTAGACCGGTTGTGTCAGACTTTCGGGCTTCTGACCACCCGTAACGACTGTCATAGGTATTCGTATGTGGTTAAAGAACTTTATTCTCAAAAGAAATTTACAATGAATTGCACTTCATGAGATACATTAACATTACAGTAACTAAATCTATATAAGCGAACAGAGCAAATTCCATAAAAAGTAATCACAAAAATGTACTCACTATCTATGAATCCATGTGTATTCACAAACATTGATCACCCACACATAGTAAAGTAATTATTTTAAGATTATGTAAGTAATAGTTTAACACGCATAGTTAATTTAGTGAGTAATTAGTAGGTAATAAATGACATCTATTATGTACTAGCTTTTGCCCGCAGCTTCGCTTGCGAGAAATTTTGAACCAGTTAAGTGACGATTTTCCATACAAACTTTCATCCCCTATTTAACTCCCTTAGGGGTTGAATTTCGAGAAATCCCTTCTTAGTGGATGTCTACATCACAAAAGGAACCTACTGTCAAAATTGCAAGTTTCTAACCCCAGAGGTTTAGGCTGTGCGTTGATAGATCAGTCAGTCAGCTTCTCTTTTTATATATATACAGGGTGGAAAAAATCAATGGGCCCTGAAGGGAAACCACTTTAAATCCTTAAGATAGATTATTTCACCTGAAGGAAACATTCCTTTATTTTTAAAAAGAAACCAAACTGCATTCACAGATTTCTCGACAACCTTACCTAAACCGGGAATCGAACCATCTAAAAATTCAAAAAATTAAACACTCTCTATTTTATTCTACTAATCGGTAGGATTATTGTCAAATGGAACGTTCTATTTTTAAACTTTTCGTCAGAACGCCTCGTCTAAAGCCTGGCGTCGACTACAGCCGAAACGCGTCGAATCGAGTCGAGTCGCATTTTTTCCGTGTGAGGCGAAACGGTCAGTAATGGCAAGTCGTTAAAACATAAATTCGCGTGACAAGCGATGCGCGCGAGTTATGCGCCGCACGCAGTTTTATAGTAAATGTATAGGAGGCGAATTATTGCGGTTCTATTCGACTCGACTCGGCGAGCCTAGTGGACGCCAGCTTTAAGAGGGAAATGTGCATAGAATTATTATTACCAATTAAACGATTTTCTTATCTAAGTCTTCAACAAGATAATTAGAGATAAATTAGCAAGCTTGTACTTCATAGAATTACATCATAGAATGTCTATAAAGGTAAGAGTTAAACAAAAAAGTGTCTTTTACTTATTAAAAGTGAACAGTTCTAGTCTAGGTAAAGTTGATTAAAGCCCTTGTGTACTAAATATTAGATTTAATGGATATCTTGTACGACAGCCGAGTGTAAGACCTAATGTTTCTTGGAGAAATTTTATCTTTAACATTGACTGTATCGACTAGTGAAATAAAATAGCGAATATTTTTTTTTAAAATTTTTAGCTTGTTCGATTCCCGGTTTAGGTAAACTTGTCGAGAAATCTGTGAATGCAGTTTTGTTTCTTTTTAAAAATAAAGGAATGTTTCCTTCGAGTAAAATAATCTATCTTAAGGATTTAAAGTGGTTTCCCTTCAGGGCCCATTGATTTTTTCCACCCTGTATATAGATAGTATGACACCCGGGATCGACGGTTTAACGAAATTTAATCGGCTAAGACTTAATAGTCTACTGGTTGAAAACGCAGTTGCTAAGCGTGAGCACTTGGATACAATATCCCAGTAGAGCTAAAAGTTATTGGGTTTTGTTGCGGATCAGAATTTTATTATCGCTTGCTTTAATTGCGCAGAAAAATGTAGTGAGGAAACCTTTTTTTTTTCTCTATAGGCTCGCGTTTGACCTCTATCTCGCCTGATGGTAAGCGATGATGTGGTCGACGATGAAGCACGCTTGCCTAGAAGTAACCTATTCACTCTTGACTTAAAGAACCCAAGGTTGTAGCTATCAGGAAACACAGACTCTAGCAGGGAATTCCACTCCTTAGCTGTGCGAACAAAGAAAGTGTTCGCAAAACGCTTTGTACGTATGAGTGGGATGTCCACCATGTCCAGATGGCGCATTGCCGTACGTGTGTCCTGTGTGTACGGTAGTCCGATGATGGAAAGGGCCAGGGGGAATCAAATTGTGCAGTTCCATCGCACACTTCCCGAAGTGTAACCGATAAAAAGTCGTCGATGTTCAAGGCTCTGGAGCTTTGAATTGACCTGCACACTGCCATGCGAATGCGACGTATTTCTTTATTTTTAGAGGGTATTTCACCAACCTATCATTAACTGTTCATTAAGCTAATTCGGTCTCTAAACTTTTCAATTGCATTTCACCACATATCAATAGTGATTATGACAAGATCATTGATATGTTGGTGAAATACCCCTTTAGTCTACTAAGAATTTAAGGAGTACTATACACGATGCTAGTTAAGTATTTTTATTTAGGTAACTGTACCTACTATAAAATAAATAAAATATCTAGTAGTAGTGGTAGCAGTCATTTCCATTTTAACCGTCCACAGAAAACCACAATTTCACTTTGTCGTTCTGAAACAAAGGCTAGAATGAGGAAGGAGGTAAATCAATCGAAACTAATAAATTAAAGGTAGCCTGTCTTCCCTAATGAATTGGAGACATTCGTTATAAAGCAGCGCTGTCTTCAACTCTAGATATATTTTATTTTGAAATTACAGTCTCTTTGAAGACGGAAGGTAATTTTATTAAAACGGTTTTATTAAAGGCTACCGCAGATGGTGCAGTTTCTATAATGATTTCTCTTCGAGTATATGCGCTGCAGAATGTGGAATGGCTCAGGAGGTAAAAGAGCAAGAGGCAGACCCAAAGATCGTTAGACCGACGATATACAAAAAATAAAATAGCAGGGAGTTACTGGATGGAGTTGGCGAAAAATAGGGAAAAATGGAGACAGTTGAAGAAGACGACCCGAGACGATGCCATGACTTAATATCAAGAAAGAAAGAAAGAAAGAAAGAAAGATATATTTGCAAGAAACAAGGTTAGTACAGGTTCTTAGAATAAAAAATGAGATCATCTCGTTTCGCCAGCACAGTGGCATGCAAATTATGGTTTAGTATTTGTACAATTTTATTATAATATGAATAAAATAAACGAAAGTATGTACCTACTATCTACGTATAGGTATTCATTTTTCATTTATACTTTTACATTTTAATGTTGCGTGTATTTAAGAAATCATTTACAGAGTAATAGCATTTTTCTACCAGCCATGAATACAGTTTACGTTTTAAGACTCTTAAAGGTAGGGTTCTGATATTTTCTGGTAATTTGTTATATATTCTAATGATCATCGGATAGCAATTATTATGATAGTAACGTGTTTTAATGTTAGGTAATAGAAGCCTAGTAGGATATCTAGTATTAAACTTGCAATGCGCTCCATATGTTTTAAATAGATTTTCATGTTTTTTGGCAAAGATGCAGCATTCTAATATGTATAATGACGGCAGAGTTAAGAGTTTTAATTTAGGTAGTAATGTTTTACAAGACGTTAATGGTGGAGCGTTGCAAAGGGCACGAATACATTGTTTTTGGGATACGAAAGCAAACTATGTGAAAACCATTTAATTTTCTTTCTTTTGTTAATAAGTTTAAGTTATGGAATAATAAAGGCATAAATAAATGTCATAGTCGTGCTCGCCAGCTTTGTCACCGGGCTTCCTTTTAAATATGCGTGGCATCAAAAGGTTAAATCAAATATTTCCTTATTTTCTTATTTCCCTACCGCAAGAAAAAAAAACTTTTATTTTATTTTTAGTCAAGGTAAATCCCGTACGTGGGTAATCTATACCAGTAATACATAATTTAGATTTAAAGGCGGTTACAGACATTGCGAGACATGCGCCGCGCACGCTTCGCAACGCACTCGATAACAAGAAGACCACAAGATAATTCTTCGATCTTGTATGCCTCACCACGACTTACTTACTCACACGAAATACCATATTTTATTCAATTTTATCGCAATTTTTACTTTTCTCTTCATTTCCAGCATGTTTATCAAGAGGTATTTAAGAAACTTTAAAATATTTACATATTAATCTATAGGAAATTTTATGGAGAATCCAAATATATACACATCTTAATAGGTACCTATTCATACAAAATCATCGAGAAATCTGCGAAAGAATGCATCTGTTCCTACCGCGCGGGGAAGGCGGGTTGGGGGGTTGACGGCAACAATAGGAGGCCCCGCGCAGGTAGTGACAGCAGAGAGGTTATGATTCGCATTGCGAAGCATGCGAGCGCCGCGCCGTACGCTGCGCATGCCTCGCAATGTCTGTATCAGCCTTAAGAAATTACATTGTATACTTTTAAACCTTGTAGATAACTTGTAGTATCTCTACCGTTTGTGGCAACATTAATACTCTTGTAACTAACGTGTATTTTAAACTACCTAGTTTTAGTTACTTTTAATAGTAGAGCTCCTTGTGGATGAGTTCATACGGGAAAGTACTACCGCTAAGTACCTAGCAATGCTGTATTCCGGTTTGAATGGATACCGGTGAAATTACAGACACATAAAGACGCCTGTAAACGGGCTACAAAAATTGCATCTTATTGGCAATTTTATTCACCAATATCATCATCATCTGCCTAGCCTTTTCCCAACTATGTTGGGGTCGGCTTCCAGTCGAACCGGATGCAGCTGAATATCAGTATTTTACATGGAGCGACTGCCTATCAGACCTCCACAACCCAGTAACTGGGTAATACGATACTCTCGGTAAGACTGGTTGTCAGACTTTCTGGCTTCTGACCAACAGTAACGGTCACCCATCCACAGACCAACCTCGGCAAGCGTGGCTTAACCCGGAAGATCGGTCTATGCGGCTGTAATTATTTAGCCACGAGCTGCAAATATACTGAGCTATATTGGTGAAGAGGACTTCACCAATATAGCTCAGTATATTTGCAACTTACGCGGCGTCTTACGTAGGCGGTTCAAAGCGACGCGAATTGCGAAGCGATCCGATGCGGTGACACGCGAATTCAATGCGATTCATGCGAAGCGGCGGCTTTGTTCTACGAGCTCGCGAACCGCCCGCCGCGCGCCGCCGCAGTTCAGTAGCACTGTACGGCACCTCATCTAGAAAATATCAAGCCAACTGATCACGTTCGCTTCGCTTCGCGCCACGCCGCACCGCTCTCCATGTGCGTTTGGTCACGTAGGCCACTTCAATAGGTGTCGACTGTTTGTTGTTTTCGCGTCGCACCGCGCCGTTTCGCGTCGCTCCTTTATCGCTCACGTAGGATGCCGCGTTATACCCTTGCTGCAGTTTCATTGTGCAATACATTGCCGACTGTGTAGTCCAGCAAGATTCTGCAACTGGATTGCTCAAACTTAACTAAGAAAGTACATATGACATTGAAAAAGTCACATTGGTACATGCTTGGGTTTGAACTCACAACCCGGTGCTTAACAAGCGGGTCTGTAACCTCCGGGCCACCACGACACTCATGAAACATGATATTATGATGTATAAATATCTGAGGTATAAGAATTACGTGTAACAAAAGTCCGAAATAATACTAAAGGGCATATACATACATATGTGTATCAAGTAGAGAATCACCTGTGAAAATATTGAATACAAAAAATCATTTTTTTGTCAAAACTAAATCCGTCAACAAGAATCACAATCACAAATATTGTATAAAGGAGACTATTTTTTTTAAATTACCTTTACCCTTCCCTATTATTAACCCTATCAATTAGTTACACTGTTTGTGACAATCCTTTAGGAAAAGTATAATAACAAACAATTTGGCATTTTTTATAAAAAAATAAAGAGAAAATGTTTTTGAACCGACTTCAAAAAGAAGGAGGTTATCAATTCGTCTGAATGTTTTTTTTTTCGTTTTTTTTTGTATTTTTGTTACGCGGTATCTCCGTCAATTATGAGTGGATTTTGATGATTATTTTTTTGTTTGGTAGGTTCAGAAGTGGTCCCATACTTCAGAAGTGGTCCCATATATATTGTATCGAAATAGATTCAACGCTTTTTGAAATAATCAACAAAACAAAAAAACATATACTTAGATGACGTTTTGCTTTGTTCCCTTCAGCAAAAGTTTTGATGTGTACTTTCAATCTTTGTTTTAACTGTTATCACAGAAACATTAGCCAAGAACAAAGAGGATTATATGTATTTGTAAGGAGCCGTCATGATAATTATACATGATAAATATACATAATAATACCTATTCTTAAAGAAAACTACTTAGTTGCTGGAAAGATTACGCAACCGTGTCATTTAAATTTGTAGCCTTAAACCGTGTAATTTATGGCACTAAAATGTATTTAATAAAACCATTAAATAAAAGTAAAAACCGACTTAAAAAAACTAAAAAAAGAGTAAAATAATTAGCATGATATAAAATTAACAGTTTCAGAAGTCGGTGCAATTCTACACTGAAACAAATAAAAGCCACCGACTTCTGAAAGTGCTGATTTAATATCATGCTAATTATTTCACTCTTTTTGTAGTTTTTTTTTTAAGTCGATTTTTACTTTTATTTAAAGTTCTAACTTTTTATTCTTGAAAGTTATTATTAAAAAGATTATATTTAATAATAAAAATGTAACAAGGAGGATTTCGCGCAATCTTAAAACAAAAATAGGTGGTAAAATTATTCCCTTTGATATTAATTGATTTTCATTTACTTTCTTTACCCTATAAAGAGTTCAGTTATTGTAACCGTCATTACCAGGCTCATTTTCGGTATTAGACATTGACAATCCTATATTTATCTGATGAAAACTTAAACTAGTTCAAAACTCATAAATTTATATTTATACCAACTAGAGCTATCACTTTACTATTAACTTTAGGACACAAGAACAATAATTTAGAGCTAAAATTTAAGGCAAATCAAATCAAGAGTTGAAAGCAACTTTAGGTCTTTGGAGAAAGACCAATTGAAACTGAGACGAAGTTCAAAACAGTTTATTTTGTTAGTCTTATCTTATGTTCTTGTTTGTTTGTCTTTAATAGTTTGCTTGAAAATGGTTTTAATGATCTGACGAAAAAAATGAAAACATAATTTATTATTTAGCATGCAAATTGGCACACTAAAAATAGCTTTAATAAAAGATAATTATCAGTTTCATAAGTCGGTACATTCAACTTGTTTCAGCGTGGAATTACACCGACTTCTGAAACTGATAATTTTATTATTTGATAATTATTTTACTTAGTTTAGTTTTTTTTTTGAAGTCGGTTTTTACTTTTTTTACCTAATTTTTTTATGACATTTTAGTGCCACAAATTACAATTACAATAGTGTACGAATTCTTGGACCACTACAACTAGAACGTCGTCTATGTACGATTTGTGTATATTTTTTTGGTTTTTGTTAATTTTTTCAAAAAGCGCTGAATCAATTTCTATAAAATTGATATGGAACCAAACGGGAAGTATACCCTCTCAAACAAAATAAGATTTTTTCGAATCGGTTCATAAACGATGCATAAAAAAAAAATACAACCGAATAGAGAACCTCTCCTCCTTTTTGAAGTCGGTTAAAAATTCAGATGTTATGCATGTCCCCATACGTCATCGAGCTAAAAACTCTATGCAGGATGCTCATGTGAATTACTGGATCCTGGTTTTTGTTGTCAGGAGGATGTGGGGCTAGGCCCTACAGTAGGAGAGCTCCGCCAGGGTCTGGCGGACTGAGGCCAAGGGTCAAGAGAAGGAACACCGTGGGTTTTTAGCCGGTAAGAGCCCGACATAGCCCTTCGCCTTCCCCGGGCGAGGGGTATACATGAGGATGTTATCAAGACGAAAAAAAAAAAAACAAAGAAAAGGACGGCGGGACCCAGCGTGCGGTGACAAAATCGAACAGCAAAATTCAACTGGACCGGCTTTTTGCGGGATCCCTCAAACAGGATACTCGTATGAACGCTGGTATTGAAACACTTTCGCCACTAAACGGGATCCTGCAAAAAACAGGACGTTGCCCTGGGAATAAAACTTTTTTTGACTGGCAACACTGTTCAAGTGACATGTCAAATATTAGCTTCGTATTTTAAAAATTTATATTATTGTAATTAAGTGTTTAAATCCAGTAATCTTGTGATAAAATCTATCAAGACATTATAAATCTCCAGGACTATTGTTTTCCTTTGATTATCTGCAGTAGAACACAGTGTTTGGTTACTCACCGTAGCCGGTAACCTCTCAACAGCTGATTGAACTTTGGACTAAAGCAGGGAGTATTGTTTATTATTAAATGTCTTTTATTATATTCATCAACACTCATTTAGGCCCTGTAATACAACCCTGTTAAAAATACATACAGAGTTTACTCACAGTGCAGGCACAATTAATAATTTTTTAACACTTTTTGACAAGTAGGTGGAAATCGAAGTTTATAAAATATCAATTAACAAAGACTTCCTTTTTGATTTAATAGGTGTGGTGAAAATCAATATTGTTCTGTGTAACTAGTATTGATATTGCTTTGCACTAAGAATTAATCAACAGTATAATTTTAGTCTTGACAATTTAGGTACCCTCAATAAGTCATAATAATATGATTTCAGAATAATTTTCATTTTCTTTTCTATTCATAAGCCCCCCATATTATTAACTGATATACATAGTTATTTTGAACCCTTCTTATTTCATTTTCTTCCCATTTTCATCTGTTTTCTCTACTAGAATTTTTATTGTTCTCACTTTTTCTATATTTCCACTTTCAGTAACCAGTCCTCACAACATGCCTATGATGACCCGTAAGGCTACTGCCCTAGACATGGAGCATAAGTTAAATGCAGCCCTCAAACAATTAAAAGCTTCGCACACCCAATGTCAACAACTCCTACAGGAGAGAGAGGAAAGTGAGGAGGAAGTTAAGTTAATTGTTGACAAAAACACAAGCCTGAAAAGGGAGTTAGCAGACCTACATCAGCAATACTTGGACGTTGTTGATGAACGGGACAAATTCCAGGTGGTGACGGACGGTTTTAATCAATGTAGTGATTTATATGAGGAGACATTGTGTAAAGTTAGGGACCTAGAGGATGAGTTAGTTTGTGCAAATTTAGAAATATTAAACTTACGGAATGAAGAGGAATGCATGCAGTCTGTTGCTACCCAAAACTTATTCTGTGAGTTAGTTGGTCCCAGCTCCGACCTTATGTCAAATCAGCCTTTAGTGACCATAGATCTTACAGAACATGATTCTTTGGTGAATCATAAATTTATGAATAGGACTAGTCACAATAAAATTAAAAAATATTTTAAAATTAATAAAATTATAAAGAAATGCTGTAACTTAAAAAAGAAACAAAAGCACTTCTGTAAAAATGTTGAGTTAAGAAAAGAACGTATTACATTAATAAATAAACTAAAAAACTATCAAGTTAAAATAGAGGACTGTAAAAATATATACAAAATAGACACTCAGCGTTTACAATCTGACATTAATACCTTAGAAGAGTCGCTTAGCTCTGTCTACAATAAATATGTGTCCTCACAAAAGCAAATTGGGGAACATATCCTTGCTGCAAACAAATTAGTCGACATGTGTACACATAATGCAGACAGAACAGATTCATTGAATACAAGTAACCTATGTAAGTGTATGAGCAAGCCACAATGTGATAGATCCCCACCTGTGATGTTGGAGGACCCACCTCAGGCTGGGAATGTCTGTGGCAATGAATCTTTGAACTTATCCCAGACAGTTGACATCAATTATAGCATAAGTAGGACTAATATCTGTCAGAATCACAATTCTATTATGTACTCAGATAGCATAGGCAAAGGCTTTGGGGAATTGCTAAGCAACAGCCTGGAGCATTCCTCTCAAAATAATTGTATGCCTGGGTCATCTTACAGGCAAATAATAACATCACTCTCTTCAAATACATTCAACTCTGATACAAATGTAGCTTTACTTATAGGAAGTAGTTTAAATGTAAAAAAGAAAGACATCACCGATAGTGCTGCCTTAATGTTAAATTTACAATGTAACAAAATAATACTTTGTGCATTTCCATATCTTGAGCATTTGTCAGACAGACAAAATAATTACGTTCACGCGCTAAATATGCATATGCACTTTTTAGTAAGTCACCATAGTGACAAGTTTATGTTTTTTGACACCAATGCTTTTGTTGGTAAACTTAAACTGAACGGGGATTCTGTTTATCTCCCTAGGAAACTTAGGCAACATATTGCTATGTTGTTGGTATTTAATTTTAACACAGTCATAAATAGTATGACGAAGTTTGCCTCTATGTCCAGTATAGTTAGTATTAGTACTAACGATGATGTGGTCACTCAGCATAATAATTTAAACTAAGTTGTCCGACAACAGAGAGCGATAGTCATTATTTAATATTGACACATCAGAACATAAACCGCTTCTCCGGCAAAATTTTAGATGTTGAGTTATTTGCTGAAAATTATAATGTAGATATTTTATGCTTTACAGAGACGTGGCTGAAAGCTAATACAATGTCGTTTAGTGTAGCAAATTTTAAGATGGCCAGTTCGTTCAATAGAGTATCAGCTGTGGGTGGGGGGACTTTAATTTTAATAAGAAATCACTTAAAGTATAAACAGCGTTTAGATATCTGTAATCTCTCTGTTGAACGAGTATGTGAGCTTGCGTGTGCAGAAACGGAAGGATATGTTATTTTATGTGTTTATAGGCCTTCATCGTCAAGTACCTCCCAATTTTTACTAACAATGGAAGATGCTCTTCGTAAAATAAAAATAAACAAGAAATTATTAGTATGTGGAGATTTTAATGTCGACATTCTACTAGACACGACTGATAAACATAACTTCTTATCCTTATTTAAATCATTTAACTTGAAGTGTATGTTCGCTGAGCCGACTAGAGTGACACCTACCTCAGCCACCTGTATTGATAATGTTGTAACAAACTTTAAAATACTAGACAAGTGCCTCATTAGTGGAATCCGTTCTGACCATAAATGTCAGTTAGTGAAATTGAATGGCCATGCAATCAAAAATAAAAAAATAATTAAATGTAGGCCTCTAACAATTAAATGTCTAGAAGAGTTTAGTAAAAATTTAGAATATGAATTAAATACAATCAAATCATATCCGGACAACCCCAATGAAATGTATGTCACATTATTTAACGCCATAAGTAATGAATTTCAAAAGGCGTGTAAAATAAAAAATGTTACTATAACAAATAAAATTAGATTTAGTACCTGGGCAACAAAGGGTATAAGACGAAGTAGGAATGTATTATACGAATTATATGATAAAAAATCGTATACACCCAATGTAGACTTTCATAATTATGTTAGGAATTACTCTAAACTTTTCAAAAAAGTTTGTATACAGGCAAAAGCTACTTACATTAGTGATCAAATAAAGAAATCGGATAATAAAATAAAAGCCACGTGGAAAATAATAAATACTGAAACTGGCAATCGTGGGTTTAGTGACAACACTATTAGTTTAAAAATTAATGACGAACTGGTTTCAGACAGGACTGTAGTCGCTAATTTCTTAGATAATTTCTTTACTAATATTCCTTTAGAGACTACAAAATATCTTCCATCGTCACCAGTAGCAGCAGAACATTTTTTGAAAGAAAATGTAGATTTACGAGTACCTAACTTCAAGTTCGAATTTGTAACCCACACTGACATATTAAAAACTTTTAAAACTATTACAATAAAAAAAACAGAAGACCTTTGGGGTTTGTCAACGAAAGCCGTGGCGGCAATAATTACTAAGATCGCCCCTATGCTGGCAGAGATCTTTAACTCTTGTATTATTGACGGCATATTTCCCGATCTCATGAAAACCAGTAAAATCATACCCATTTTCAAAGCAGGTTGCACAAATAACGCGTCTAACTATAGACCGATATCCATACTACCAGCCTTAAGCAAAATTTTTGAAAAGCTAATTTTAAATCAAATGCTTACACATTTTAACACACATAGAATATTACACGACAAACAGTTTGGCTTCACAAGAGGACGATCTACAGAGGATGCTGGATCCACTCTAATTAAAACCATATTAGGGGCCTGGGAGGGGGAACAGGATGCTCTGGGTGTGTTCTGTGACCTTTCTAAGGCATTTGACTGTGTGGATCACCGCACACTTACCCTGAAACTGCAGTACTACGGAATCCGAGGTAGATCCATCGATCTTGTGACTTCCTATTTGTCAAATCGGGAACAAAGGGTGGCTGTTGATAATGTCATCTCTACAGGCTCGCGAGTCAGAATTGGAGTACCCCAAGGATCAATTCTTGGCCCATTCTTGTTTCTAGTATATATTAATGACCTTCCATTTATGATGAAAGACAATAATCTGTCAAATATAGTTCTTTTCGCTGATGATACATCATTAATATTTAAAGTAAATAGAAAGGACAGGGATCTTATAGAACCTAATAACACACTAAATTCAATCTCGAATTGGTTTTCTGCCAACAATCTTCTTTTAAATGCTAAGAAAACCAAATGCATTAAATTTTCATTACCAAATGTAGCTCCTATTAACGCAAATGTAAGTCTGGACGGGAAAAGGTTAGATCTTGTTCCCTCAACAGTCTTTTTAGGGATTACAATAGACCCTAAACTACAATGGGGGCCTCATATAGAGGCTACTGCGGGTAAACTCAGTTCTGCCGCTTTTGCTGTTAGGAGAATAAGACAGCTTACTGATGTGACTACGGCTAGGATGGTGTATTTTGCGTACTTTCACAGTATTATGTCTTACGGCATTTTACTGTGGGGGTCAGCTGCTGATGTCGAGACACTTTTCATATTGCAAAAAAGAGCAGTCCGAGCTATTTATAACTTAAGCTCTCGAGAGTCTCTTCGTGAACGATTTAAGGAGATCAATATACTTACTTTACCATCTTTGTACATTTACCAAAATATCCTGTACGTCCGTAAAAATATAGCGAGTTACAGTAAGAAAAGTGATACACACAGCTTTAATACTCGAAATAAGCATAAACTTGTAGTTCCTGGTTTTAGACTTTGCAAGACTAGTAAGTCTTTTTTGGGGAATAGTATTAGGTTCTATAATAAAATTCCATCTTGTATTACTGAATTGCCTTACATGAAATTCAAGTCTTTGGTAAAGCGTGTCTTAATGTCAAGAGCATATTACAATATAAACCAGTACATTGAAGATAAAAATGTCTGGAATACGATTCCCAACTGCACACTGCGACCCACTGGCACTCCTTAATTGTCTGTGTAATCCTTCATGCGTAGGTCCTTAAATTTTTAATTTTTAACATTTAACTGTAGGTATCTTTTTTTTTTACCTACTCATTATATATTGTATTATAATTTTATATATCTTTTATTCTTTGATTCTGATATAGGTAGTATCAGTTTTCTTTTTAGTAATGCCCATGGCATCAAGCTATTAACAATTGTAATAATTACAAAATGTAAAATGTGAGTATCATGTAGCCATTATTGTCATGCTTAGTATGTTTTTTTTTGTGTATTCCTACATAAACCTGACTGTTGTCTGGCAGTTGAGGCTGTCATGCTCACTAAAATGTCCTGCTGACGGTGGCGTTGTGTATTGGGTTGTTAAGTTCCCTACAATATGGTTGAGTTAAGCGATGCTGATGCGCTCGTCATGCTCGTGAACGGGTGCTGTCTGTCGGGACTGGTCAGCTCTTACATGCTATGACAACATTAAGGCAATTTCTCATTGTTATTCTTGTACTACTGACATTGACCTACATTATTCTCACATTAACTGTAGTAATAATAATGTATTGGAATATATAGAGTCTATATATATTGAGTGTAGGTATATAATTGTATGTTTTTATTATGTTGAATTATCTATATTTAGATACTTTTACTTTTGTTTTCAATTCATCCAGAATTGTTCTAGGTAAATATTTTGTTTACCATCATCAACTTGCATAATTTAATCAATGTAATTAATATTTTACTTTTTTGTGTATAGACTCATTTAATTATTCACTTGACAGACTGAACTGTGTTGCTGGGGAGTTTGTTGCGCCGTTTCTTCTTCACAGCATAAACACTAGGAAGCGGTGAAGGGTGGGAGCTTTGGGGGTGCAGTCAATTGTAACTACCAAAATGTGACGTTCAAAAAGAACTAAGTAATACTAGTCTACTTTGAATAAACGAGTTTTGAGTTTGAGTTTGAATAAGCCGAATTTTTGGTGTGTCAAACTTCAAAGCTCATTTATTCAAAATAGACTAGGATTACTTGGTTCTTTTTGAACGTCAATGTTACAAAAGACAGCACCAAAAGCGCCCACCATTCACCGCTTCCTAGTGTTTATGCTGTGAAGAAGAAACGGCGCAACAAACTCCCCAGCAACACAGTTCTGTCTGTCAGGTGAATAAATTAATTGAGTTTATATAAAGAAAAACACAATATTATTTACAATAGTAAATATATGCAAATTAAGGATAAATAAAATAAAAAAGTATACACATATAACAATTTCGTATGAATTGGGACGAAATTATAAGTATCTAAATAGTATAGATACATACATAACCCTACACATAAGAACGTTTGGTTTCCAGGGAAGCCACATGTGCAGAAAAGAACTAGCGCCACACGTCCCTATCGCCGGGTTAATTCAAAAACCAACTAACTGCCCAAATCATGACATCGAGTTCTGGCGTTTTGAAAGTTTGTGCCCTAAAATTTCAAATACTATCTTAGATAAGATTGTAGACGAAACTTTAGGACACAAACTTAGATAAGATAGTATATGAAATAGGACACAAACTTTCAAAACGTAGTAACTCCAAATCACGAGTTGAATAGTTGGTTTTTGAATTAACCCGGCGATATCGTCAACATAGTCGTCGTCGTCGCTCGTATTTTGAGCAACTTAGTGGCCCATGTCTGCGAAAGTGGTCTACCAGTGGTGTCTACAGAGGTTTTAAAGACAACGGTCTCTCATTCAACACTATTCCATCAATCGATCCGCCACCCATTCCGCAGCGGCTCTCCCACAAATTGGATGACAGTAACAAATCTAAATGGATGTAAGTCTATTTTTGGGCCCATCTGATTTATTCCCCCCATTTAATCACTTCCTTGACTGGCAACGGTTTATTTTACGAGATCGTATTTCGCGAATTAATGCCTATAGGAATTTGGGTCAAATTTTTTGCTTAAAATGAGAAATTCTGCAGCGATCACAGAAACAATTGAGTTGGGGGTGTGCTGAAGGGTGACGGTTGAGGAGGGATGTCGAAGGGCAGTTACTTTTGTTGGGATACAAAACAATTTATATAACGAGGGTAGTTCACTCATTGGGGGTACCTCGTCATCAGAGTCCAAGTTCGACTTGGTGTAGGCAGGAAATAATAGTCACAACACTGATTATAGTCCTCTATTTATTCACTCTCGATAACAAAATAATAAAATCTCTAATGATCAAACCGATGGAAACTGATTAAAGTTCGGAAACGCGGTAAGTTCGGTGCAAGCTGGCAAAACGACCTCTCGCCCTCGTGTCTCACTCCAAAGTGACTTCACTCAAATCAAATGCATCCAATGTCAAAAAGAATGACAGCTGACAGCCGTCAAACAAGACATGCCATGCCCCGCACCGACCTCACCCAAGCACACTGCTTGACGTTTCCGACAATAGATGGCGTCCTTCTACATTAACAATAGTCATTCTAATAGTTGTGCTTCTGTGTTGATTCTGCGACATATACATATATGAATGTAAAACATTTAATAGGTTAGATGGTTTTTATAATAGGAGGCCAATTGTATTAAGAAAATTGTTAAATGATGGAGTCAGGCGTTACTTTGCGGAAATCCATGACATACGAGTACAAATATGCAAATACAATTTTTAGTTTTAATTCCGACAAACTAGATCGCTAGTTTGGATGCAGTATGCAGCACCACCCTCCCGCCCACAAGTATATGCACATGCAGAAAGAGTGAAAAAAATGCAACATGCAACCAAACCGACACGTTCGTTTCGCCCCTGCACGGAGCATCCTCAGGAGATGTTGTCTCGTCGACCGCAACCAACCGTCCAAGCGGTCAACGAGTCAACATCAGTATCATGTGTAGTTTCGCTTAGCGTCAACGACACAAGGAATCCTATTGTGGAAGCTAGAGCCAAATGTAAGTTTATTTATACAATAAATATTATCGTAAAAAATTGTGTCGTATATGCCTATATTCCGCCGAGTGAACGCCACCTCTTTGAGGAAATCGGAAGAAGACTGGTCGACACTTCACGTGACCAGAGGGCTGACTTGTTTTTTGGTCAAAGAATTAGCGTTGCCATTTGACGTGGGAACCGCTGTCAGCCTTCTGGGCACGCTTCCAGTCGACAGTGACACGGAGGAATATTATTTTTCTTATATTTTGTAGAAAGATTACAAACTACGAAAAGGTCAGCTTACAGTCTTGTTAAAAATAAAGATAATAAAGAATTAAAAAACTTATCTGCAATGTTCACGAAGCATAAACATCTAATGGCCATCATGGTGCTTGTTAGCAACTTGTCAGCAACTTGTAACAACTAATTGCAATCTTTGAAAACTCCATTTTTTGTTGTTCACTGTGGCTTCAAGAGTTTACATTGGAACTTGTTATATCTTGCTGAGATTTGAAACGATATCTGTTGTAGAATTTTCTATTAAGAATTTTAATACAATATTTTCTTAGTAGCATAATTATATCCTTTGTAATCCCACCAAGGGAACGGATGAAAGGAGATTGCATGCAGCGGAGATGCGCTTTTGAGATGAATGTGTGGAGTGACAAGTATGGATAAGATAAGAAATGAGTATATCAGAGGAAGTTTGTAAGCGCCAGTGACTGAAAAGTTGAGGAGTACAGGTTATCGTGGTATGGACATGTCATGCGTAGGGAAGAAATAAATGTTATTAGAAGAGTGTTAAGTATGAACGTGGATGAAATACAAGTAGAGGTAGGCCAAAGAAATGATGGATGTATTGTGTGAAAGATGATATGGGTAAGAAAGAAGTGAGTACTGAGATGACGGTTGATGAAGGAGAATGGAAAAGAAACACATGTTGTGCCGACCACACCTAGAGTGGGATAAGAGAAGGGAGATGATGATGATGATGATGAGTATTATTATAACCCTATTTTTATACGACGTTATCAATCGCATAGTTACACAGCAGACCGCATTACATTGATAAACCTGTAAAAAACACAACAACATAATCGTTCAGGGGTGATTCTATCATTACAGTTATAGCTAATATCGGTAGGTATGTCAGGATTGCGAGCAAGGTAAATGTAGTAAATAAAACTAACGTAGACTCTCCATCACTGAGAGTACTTGTATTTGGGTTAGTAACATGAACTGGATCACAATACTTTACACAATTATTACAAGATCATAAAATAAGACAAGCTAGTCAGATATAAAAGGTCAAACTTCTTCAGCTGATCAACACGGAATGCTCCGCTTCGTCGAATGATCACCGCCTCTACAACATCGGGTAGATTGATCCATATCGACGACCACTGTCCTTTGTCAACATTGCCCAGCGCTACCTGCTAGCGATAACAAACCTGGGAAGTTCCAGAAAGCTAGGGTTCCGAATAGCAACACTGCGCCAATTTCTCAGAGTTTGAACCAGTCTAAACTATTATAAACCAATCATCAGCGGCGCTGTTTCCTTGATTTCTGCATTGTCCTCGTCTTCTAGCGTAAGATCCTGTTTCTATGTACCGATGGGCATTGCGAGGAATAACTAACATCATTATACCCAGTGCTTAACTTACTGCACGATAAGTATACTTTGCCCTAAAGCTTATGATCGCCTACTATAATAATAATAATAAATTGTTTATTACCACAAAGGTCAAGTACATTGCACTGTATACAGATTAGAGTTCTTAATTTAATAATAGACAAGTACAATAGGTTCAACTCTGTCCCCTAAACTAAGCTAGGCCTGTATCTTAGGGGACAGTGCCCGGCTATCGGGTATGCTTATACAATTCTATTGTGGCAGACGTGCCAGTGGACTGTGTCAAGTCAAGTGGGTGCATTTTTGAACTTGTGGTAAACTTTGAAAATGTGAGAGTGAGAAAGTGAACAGTGAGTTGTATAAGTGCAAATGTTTGATGACTGTGTGTGGTAAGAGTTTGGGGTGTTTTGTGATAGTGTTGAGTGTAGTGAATGAAGTGAGAGTATGTTTGTAGTGTGTTATGGATGTGGGAGTGTTTAGCGCATGTGCGAAAAGTAGGTGGATTACACATAAAGAGTGGATATTTATTAAGTGATGTAGGTTAAAAGTGATTCCGTTCCATGATAGTCTTGTTTTAGCAGTCATTCAATTACTGTACGTTTTATTTTATACCTGGGGAGACCGAGAATATTTAGTTTTTTATGGACTTTATTATAAATGTGCGTCCTTATTACGTAAAATTGGTGCCTTGCAAACTTCGTTTTATGTTGAGTGCTGGGAATTATATGTTTACGTTTTTTGGGGTCGGGAGGAGCCAAACTGCCATGTGTCCTAAGAATTGATTACTATTGTTAGAATGTATTGTTTTGTTAGGGTAGGTGGCATACGACCACGGACCACGGCTATCCTCTGAACATCACTATGAATATGTATTAAACACATTAAAATATATTACGTGTAAGTTGAATAGTTTGCACATAACAATTTCAGATGATAATATTTTCTTGTTTCATTCAATTTTCAGTAGCCGGGTTTTAGTTTTTGAACTTACTTTTTATTGTATTACTAGATTTTGCTCGCAGCTTCGCTTGCATGAAATTTTGAACCCGATAAGTGACGATTTTCCATACAAACTTTCATCCCCTATTTAACTCCCTTAGGGGTTGAATTTCGAAAAATCCTTCCTTATTCTTTGTCTACATTATAAAAGAAACCTCTGTGCAAAATTTCAGCTTTTTAGGTCCAAGGTTTTGGGCTGGGCGTTGATGAGTCAGTCAATCAGTCAGTTAGTCAGGACTTTTTATACCTATAGATATAGATAATACCTTTTGGGTCCGAAACCAGTCGGTCAATTCCGAAAAATGCACGTGAGTAAACCGTAAATAATCATAAATATACCTAAATCAAAACTAGGCATAATTTACCCCTAAACGCCTAGAAAAACCATTTTTTTCTTCAACATGCAGTCCAAATTGAAGGTTATTTTAGGTATAATTTACGAAATGATCGAGCTGTCAAGACTCATCTTTGGGTGAACAGAGCTCGTTATGATACTTGAAAAAAAAACTATGCACAAACAACCTTAAAAAAACGCACCTAAATTAAAAGAATGACAGCTTGAATCAAAAAATGTAACCTTGACCTAATCAATTTTCTGCTACCGTAAGCAAAAAAAAACATTTACCCCAAAAAGCACCCAACCTTTTTCTCAAACAAAACGAAAAAAATAGCATTCATTAGGAGGGATTAAACTTAAGATGTCTAAAGGCGTTAAAATCCTCCCCACCAGGAGGTCTCATTAATAGAACCTCAACTGGACCGCCAATAAGCCTACCATGATTTATTTAGAGCCGTTCAAAGCGGTTCGTTTGGACGATTTAATTAAATTGACCCTCAATTTTTTGGGGCCATGACATAAGCGGATTAGAACGGTAACAAAAACATTTAATGATCATTGTTTTGTGTTGCAAAAAGTGGGTCGCAAAAATATTGGTGTTACTGTCCTATTATTGGACACGTGTCTCTTTTTTGTACGTATGGCTTTTGCAAGGCGTCAGTATGTTTGTCAATCAGCTTACATATACAATAAAATTAACTCAAAACTAAAGTTCCACCACGAGGTCTCGCATCAATGCAAAAAAAGTTATAACCGAGTGGCTAAATACTCTAACATGAAGAAACAGAGCAAATTTTAGTCAGACTTATACAGCGTGTCCCAGAAAGTAGTGTCAAGCGGAAGTCCAGAGATAGAACATCCTTTGAGGAACCCAAATCACCCCATGTATGTTCCGCGATTTTTTGTAGTTTTCGAGTTATGAATGTTTTTCATGTTTTTTAATCAAACTCTGGCTATAACGACATTTTTGATCATAGTGACGTGAATAGTTGAGATACATGAGTAATTTTTTTTTCTAAATAAGCTGATTAGTGACTCTTTTGAATGCATAAACATTTGTAACTATAAATGTAACGAATGCGTTACAAAAAAATATTGAATTCGCATAAAGTTAAAATCCTGCATGTTTCCTACAGCTTTGTGGGTGATTTAAAAATAAATCTCCCTAAACTTTTTTCGTCAGATGTATTTTAAAAACTTATCCATTTTATCAGCTATTGATCCTGTAAATTTCATCGAGCTATCTCTACGACATCATAATAAAAATTTCATTCAAAGCATACAATATCGAAAATTCCAGTTGTAAAAGAGTGAATGAAAAATTGATTAAAACTAACTAATAACGTCTTTTTTAGTAACCCTCGACGTAAAAAGAGGGGTGTTATAAGTTTAACGTATGTGTCTGTGTGTCTGTCTGTGGAATCGTAGCTCCTAAACGGATTTCGATTTAGTTTTTTCTTTTGTTTGAAAGATGACTTTATCGAGAGTGTTCTTAGCTATGATTCAAGAAAATTTGTTCAGCCGTTTGAAGATGATATTACAATAACATGGTAACCTTGACCTGATACTCAAGCATCATCTGAAACAGCATGATACCCAACTTACAGTAGAAGTATTGTGTGCATATTGATTCTTTAAGTTTATGATAAGTTTATGATAAGTCACATGTCATCAATATCATTGAAGTCACAGGATAGTAAATTTCGAAACGATCAGACCAGTCGAAGTTGCTCATATCCCTTCGACAACCAGAAAAGAGCTGATGATCTTCAAACGGCTGAACAGATTTTCTTGAATCATAGCTAAGAACACTCTCGATAAAGTCATCTTTCAAACAAAAGAAAAAACTACATCAAAATCCGTTTAGGAGCTACGATTCCACAGACAGACACGTTAAACTTATAACATCCCTCTTTTTACGTCGAGGGTTACTAAAAAAGAAGTTATTAGTTAGTTTTAATCAATTTTTCATTCACACTTTTACAACGGGAATTTTCGATATTGTATGCTTTGAATGAAATTTTTATTGTGATGTCGTAGAGATAGCTCGATGAAATTTACAGGATAAATAGCTGATAAAATGGATAAGTTTTTAAAATACATCTGACGAAAAAAGTTTAGGGAGATTTATTTTTAAATCACCCACAAAGCTGTAGGAAACATGCAGGATTTTAACTTTTTGAGAATTCAATATTTTTTTGTAACGCATTCGTTACATCTATGGTTACAAATGTTTATGCATTCAAAAGGGTCACTAATCAGCTAGTTTAGAAAAAAAAATTACTTATGTATCTCAACTATTCACGTCACTATGATCAAAAATGTCGTTATAGTCAGAGTTTGATTAAAAAACATGAAAAACATTCATAACTCGAAAACTACAAAAAATCGCGGAACATACATGGGGGTGATTTGGGTACCTCAAAAGATGTTCTACCTCTGGACTTCCGCTTGACACTACTTTCTGGGACACGCTGTATAAATACTTAGCTTCTTTATTATAATGCCCTGTGATTACATGTTATCTGTAACTTCGATCATAATGGCACTATCAGCAAACACGTAAACTCAAACATAAATACACACTAATGCACACGCACGCACACAAACATAAACACACACACACAATCTCACATTTACACAACATTATTTCACATATACAATTACACACTACACAGAGCTGATAATTATTTTATAAGTCATTGTTTGTTTTTGTTTTTAATAAGGTAAAAAAGAGATGGAGAATGGAACTCTTCAACGACGAACAGCACTCGTAACGTGATTTGGTTATTGTAATATTTTTTGTATCAGAAATGAAGATCATAATGCAATCATTTTGCATCTGGCTGCGTTGTTCAGTCTGCTCATAAAAAAAAGTAAAAACCGACTTCAAAGAAAAACTAAAAGGAGTAAAATAATTACCATAATATAAAATTAACAGTTTCAGAAGTCGGTGGCTTCTATTTGTTTCAGTGTAGAGTTGCACCGACTTCTGAAACTGTTAATTTTATATTATGGTAATTATTTTACTCCTTTTAGTATTTCTTTGAAGTCGGTTTTTACTTTTTTTTAAAGTTAATTTTATTAAATACGTTTTAATGTCATAAATTTAACCCCCACCTCTTCATAACCCTTCTGTTTGGCTTTGACGTAGTCGGGCATAAAAAGCCCTTTCAAATGATACCTTACACGATATAATGAAAACATTCTAAAGGGGGGGGGGGGGGGGGGGGGACACGCACTCCCTCCTCTTTTCCAGTAGTCAGTTCCCAACAACAAATATAAACAAAGCAATATTAGTAATTTGAAAATTTTGCTTTGATCCGATGAGGAGTTCCGTCCCATATCTCTGAAGTTCATGGTCTAATCGTAACAACATTTATATGGGACCAATCGGGAAGTATACCCTTTTGAACAAAAAAATAATTTTTCAAATCGGTTAATAAATGACGGAGTTATGAGGTAACAAACATTAAAAAAAAATACAACCGAATTGAGAACCTCCTCCTTTTTGAAGTCGGTTAAAAATGGCAATTTTTTTTTTAAACATTATTTACCGACTTCCAAAAATTGAGAAGCATAAAATAATGACCATATAAAAATAAACTTTAAAAAAAAGTAAAAACCGACTTCAAAGAAATACTAAAAGGAGTAAAATAATTACCATAACATAAAATTAACAGTTTCAGAAGTCGGTGGCTTCTATTTTCTTCAGTGTAGAGTTGCACCGACTTCTGAAACTGTTAATTTTATGTTATGGTAATTATTTTACTCCTTTTAGTATTTCTTTGAAGTCGGTTTTTACTTTTTTTTAAAGTTTATTTTTTATTAAATACGTTTTAGTGTCATAATTTTAGCCCCCTCCTTCATAACCCTTCTTTTTGGCTTTGACGTAGTCGGACATAAAAAGTCCTTTCAAATGATACCTTACACGATATAATGAAAACATTCCAAAGGGGGGGAAGGGGGGACACGCACCCCCTCCTCTTTTCAAGTAGTCAGTTCCCAACAACAAATATCAACAAAGCAATATTAGTAATTTAAGAATTTTGCTTTGATCCGATGAGGAGTTCCGTTCCATATCTCTGAAGTTCAAGGTCTAATCATAACAAAATTTAAATGGGACCAATCGGGAAGTATACCCTTTCGAACAAAGAAAGAATTTTTCAAATCGGTTCATAAATGACGGAGATATGAGGTAACACACATAAAAAAAAAAAAAAAAAAATACAACCGAATTGAGAACCTCCTCCTTTTTGAAGTCGGTTAAAAAGTAATGGTTGGCGTCTTCAATTTTACTTACGCGGCGTATTACGTAGGCGGTTCAAAGCGACGCGAATTGCGAAGCGATTCGATGCGGTGACACGCGACTTCAATGCGATGCGGTGCGAAGTGGTGGCGGTTTTGTCCTACGAGCTCGTGAACCGCCCGCCGCGCGCCGCCGTCATTCAGTAGCACTGTATGGCACCGCATCCAGTTCGCGTGAAAATATCAAGCCAGCTGATCGCGTTCGCTTCGCTTTGCGCCGCGCCGCACCGCACTCCACGTGCGTTTGGTCACGTAAGCCACTTCAATAGGTATCGACTGTTTGTTGTTTTCGCGTCGCGCCGAGCCGTTTCGCGTCGCTTCTAGACCGCTCATATAGGATGCCGCGTTAGCTTTCAATTCTTCGTTGCAGCGTGGCTTAGCGCTTCTTTGAAATTGATTTCCATTTTACCGTCTAGCTTTTATGATAAACAAGAATATTAATTCTTCTAATTATCTGAAAGATAATTTATTCCATAAGTCATCGTAGCAACAAAATTATTAATCATAACAGAAGCAATTATGGGATACAATAGGTCACCGTTAATGATGTCAATCAGTGAGCAAATTGGTCAGCATATCGCTTCCTAACAGGAATTATGTGTGTTAATTATCGTCAATTAATCTAAAATAATATTGCAATTAATGATACCAAGCGTAGTAATACGTAGTATTTACACAGTTCGCTTTTAATTCATGCCATTATTTAACATGAGTAAATAACCAATGAAAGTAAATAATAAATAAAAAAAACCGGCCAAGTGCGAGTCGGACTCACGCACAAAGGGTTCCGTACCATCTATACTTCTATACTAATATTATAAAGAGGTAGAATTTGTTTGTTTGTTTGTTTGTATGTAGGAGGTAATCTCCGAAACTACTGATCCGATTTCAAAAAAAAATTCACTAATAGGAAGCTACGTTATCCCTGAGTGCTATAGGCTATATTTTGGGATCAAAAATTAGGGATCCGTAAATAAACGCGAGCTTTTAATTGACTTATTTGACGTAATTTGTATGTCCGGAATAATCGTATGAATTAATGTAAAATGAGTTTGACTAAAACAACCAATGCATTGCAAAACCAAACCAACAAGTAAGAGTGCAATTCTATTATTATTCATTGTTTTTATCATAGCCAATAATATTGACATACTTGAAAATATTGTACACCCCATGGGTATGTTACAGTGATACTATAATTCTAATTATAAGAACTGTCTTTTCACCTATGACAAACAATAAATAAATGAATTATGAATTATGAATTCTTCCACCAAGATTTTCAATTACAATCCTTCTAAGTACAACTATGCTTTGACGAGTTGCCAAAATAATCAAAAGCATTTTTTTTTACAATTCTGTCTCCTCTATTTTCAAGGCCCCAACCAATTTAGCAACACGAAATTTTTGCCGGTCTGATAAGCAACTATTAGTTAGCAAATCGAGTCTGCCCAAGTAAATATTAATCCTGGATTGGTACAGACGTCCATCAATTATGTAGATTCATAGCCACCATTAATTTTGCTACGGTTTCGGTTTTAGCCTCTGTGTACACAACGATACAGTACGACACAACTAAGAATACGCATCGGGAAACCACGTAAAACCGATCGCTTCCGAACTGAATGCGACTTCAAGACCACGAATGTTTATTAGTACTGCAGTAAAAATGATCTTTATGCTGACGCAATAAGTGTGAGTGTGCAAAAATGAGCGATTGTCATTGGTTGTTCGATCATCGATATAAATTGTGTTACCGGACGAGCTCCGGTAGCCGGAGAAAGTCGCGCGCCCTCTGGCGCCCGGTGCGTCTAGCACGGGAAGGGAGAGTGGCAGCTGTCTCTCTCTTCCTTTCAGCTCCCTATTTGGTCGCCATCACCTCCTCGCAGAAGAAGACGACGGCTTCCCACGAACTCTCGCTCCCAACCATGGACAGAACCACGGCCGGAAGCCAGAGGTCAGATGTCGCTACACTAGTATCGGATGTTTGACTCGTGTTGTGTGTGAAGGGGTCTTATGCAGTGGTTAAACGCCCCAAACGTTCCTCTGCGCGGGGTCTTAAAAACATTGTTCTGTGCTTTAATTTAAAACGGTTAATATCGTTGAAACACTGTTGTGGAGTAAATTGTTACTTTGTGTACCTCGTTAGTGTTTTCATGGGGACTTGGGGAACTTGCAATTTCCGATTGTTTTGTGTCGATTCTCTGCACTCTGGAATAATAATTTAGTATTTTATATTATAATTTGTGTAATAACAGGTTCGATTGCACTGATATTACTAATAACTTATGTTACATTGTACCCAGAACTGTGATGCGTCGGGAGGCGCGCGTGCCCAAGCTGTTCCACACCGCAAGGTGCAGAACTCATGCTGGAGCACGGGCGCCTCTCCGACGCATCGTAGATACGTATAACACACACTTTAGTGACTTGGATATTTTCGCGCTTTCACACTTGAAATTCAAAAGAATGGCTATTGAAATTCTAAATTAATGCTATTGTTATCGTTAAGATACCTACGAGTAGGTACTTACTTCTCTGCTTAATTAACGGACGCATTTAACTATATATTTAATATTATTCCGCGGACATTGGTGTGGGTTAGGCGTTTACCTAGCTTAAATAATCCTGTCATATTGTAACTGAAATGTGTAACTGTTTTATGTCCCAATAAAGTAAAATAAAATAAAATTTACTTGGTCTTGTTTGACAGTAGTCACATTTGGTGGTATATGCAGATAGAGTCTAACGAGGCATCTTACGAGAGCGATCTAGAAGCGACGCTAAGAGACGCGCCGCGACGCGAAAACAACAAACAGTCGATACCTATTGAAGTGGCCTACGTGACCAAACGCACGTGGAGTGCGGTGCGGCGCGAAGCGAAGCGAAGCGAATGCGATCAGTTGGCTTGATATTTTCGCGCGAACGGGATGCGGTGCCGCACAGTGCTACTGAATGACGGCGACGCGCGACGGGCGGTTCGCGAGCTCGTAGGACGAAGCCGCCGCTTCGCACCGCATCGGATCGCTTCGCAATTCGCGTAGCTTTGAACCGCCTACATAAGACGCCGCGTAAGATGGAGCACACGAATCCAAGTAACAGAGATATAGAGGGATTCCCCTATACCCCTCTGTCTCTTACATACACACGATGGAACACAGTAAACTGCTTGGCGCCGGACTTTAATGTGAGGATAGCTAGCCAGGTGGACCGTATAGATCCTACCCCCAAGCGTGCTTGGTTTTGTTGAATCTTACAACACACGTCTATTCCCAATGTGCGGTGAGGAATTTTTATATTCTAGCCTGTCCCCGCGCGAGATAAATATACAGGTTAAAATCAGAGTATTATATTAGTGCGTATACACGTAGAAAGCGGGTTGCCGGCGCCGATCTGCCGGCGATTTTCGGTGCTGGTCCGCGCAGTTAGTCGGCGCAGGTAGTCTCTACAACGTTATTTTTAGTAGATATATACAAAAACCGAGACACCCCAACAAGATTTTCATCAGAACTGCATGAATATGTGTTTTTTTTTAATTTATCTCCAAGTTACACCGTAGTTTATGTCGCGTTAAGTTCCCTAGTACAGTGTTAAATACCTGAGATGTGCTATGTAGGGTTGTCTGATACACGGAAACTGACCGAGTGGACCATCTCAAGCCTCAAGGTATCTATTCCCGTCAACTGTTATGGGTAGAAACCTACTGAAATAAAACCGAAATTTAAGAAAAAAAAATGTGGTGTAAAAAATATTCAATCGATTCTCCTAGTGATTCTGAACAAACTAGTTTCAGGTTTAGTATATACTAAAACTAAGCTTGTATAGGGTGTAACCGAATTCGTGTAATTCCTTCAATCCGCGTGAGCTACTGGTGACACTGATTGACCCTGCATAGGTTTTTTCAGAATAAACAAAAAAAAGTTTTCAAAAAACGAAACTTGGTATTCTGTGTCTGAGTAATTTTAGCGTCCCAAGTTAAATGACTGTGTGGAGCGATATCGCGCTAGTCGTGCCCGTCAGCTGTGTCGCCGTGCCTTCATTCATTTATGGAAGGCATCAGTACTAACATACTATTTTTATATGGAAAAAAAAAATGTCAATCTAAATCCCTTGCAGGGTTAATCTCTAGGGTGACTGGTAATTAGTGACCGATCCTTTAACAAATGATTGTACTCATGTTAACAAACAACTTTCCCAAGGAAACATTATTTTTATTTTATTTTTTTCATTTAAAATTGATTAGTAAATCGTTACGGAATGGACGCGGCTCGTGATACTTAAATATTATTTGTTTGTTTTATAAATAATGTTTCTTTGGGAAAGTTGTTTGTTATCATGAGTACAATCATTTGTGTTAAAAGATCGGTCACTAATTACCAGTCACCCTATATACCATTAACAGATTTTTTGGTTTGAAGGAACACGAATTCGTTTACACCCTGTAGAACCATGATGCCAATCATGATGCAAATTCTCTTTTGTGACGAACCATTTAAAAAAAGCAATTTATTTTAAACCCACAGTCGCAGAAAACAACGCACCCATGTTCATCGAAGCAATTATTCCCTTTCAATGGATGCTATCCTACCCGATCATTAGCAATTTTATTTCCATTCAAAAGTGTCGCGTCGATCGCTCCGTGACGGATTTATTTGCGACACCCGATGAGCTTAATTACGTTGTGCCAAATTTAGGGGCCGCCGGACGAATAATAAAACGGTGTGTTCTTTGCTTTTAATGAAAATTTTACTGGTTGTTTGAAAATGGAACAATTAATGTGGCTTTCTTTTGTTTTGTTGTCGAATAAGGCCCGGACTCCATTGGTGGAGTCCGGGCCTTATTCGACGACAAAACAACGCTTTGGAGCGGAGATGTGCGGAGATGTCCGAAGCGGAGACGAGAAGAGATGTTTATCAGCTAGGGTGTATCCACCGAAACTGTGCAGAGATGCGTACTGGCTAGACTGTAGTGGAGATGTGTGATGGTTAGGGTGGAGATGTGCGCTGACTAGAGCGGAACTGAGCTGCGTGCGGCGAGCGTTGGATGTGAACGCACAGTTTAGTGCGATCTGACACGAAAGGTTGCACCGTTCACTGCACGCCGCACACATCTCGTCTCCGCTGCGCGCCGTCGTCAGCTTGCGAATCAAAGCTCACATCTCCGCCTTATACCGCGGCCCAGCTCAATCTCAGCAAGGAACAGCTCACATCTCCGCTTCTATCACGCCATACAAATATAATACATCTCCGCTCAGTGGTATCCACTTCAGCTGAGTGGAGACGAGATGTGTGAATAACGAAATTCTATTGGTTTTTTAAAACACATCTCCGCTCCGCTCGTCTCGTCTCCGCTTTGGTGGAGTCAGTCATATTTGAGTGCGAGGTTTTGCTGCCAAAGATTACCGTGGTCAAAAGGTGCTGCTGAAAGAATAATTAACACAACAAAAAATCACGCATGTGGGAAATACATGCGTGATTTTTTGTTATGTTAATTATGAAAGGTTAGTAATAGCCACACGGTGCGGTGCGGTGTGCCGCTGCACGGCGACCATTTTGGCGCATCAGCGTACACACGTACGCGGTATCGCAAGAGCCACGCGGTGCAGTACGGCGACGCACCGCGCCGTGTGGAACGGCTCTCCGTCAACACATCTGCGGTCTGCGATGCCGGAGCGATGCAGCTCCGGCGCATACACCCTCCCCCTCGTCTTGGTTCGTTGAGCGTGCGGCGCGGCGCCCCGCACCGTGTGGTAGGCATGGAAATTTGTATGTATTACGCCGCAACGGAACCGTTCAGGCACCGCGCCGGAGCCGCACCGCATCGTGTGGTTTCTCCCATAGGCAGTACACCCTCATTTCGCCGTTATTTTTAAGTCCCATGTAATAGGGGACGAGCATATTGCCATCAACCGGGCACAAATCCAGACTCCGGGCTGCTACTGATAAATTCCACACGGAAAAACCCAATAACACTTAACCCGAACTGAGGATCGAAACCCATGCAGGACTTCACGCTCAATAGTTGCTTTTGCGAACACTAGACCAAAGAAGCAGTCACATTATATACTAAATACAATATTAAAGTACTTCAGTAGATACCCATACTAATTAATAACTTTTGTTCTACAACATTCCCCAAAGGCCAATAGATCAACTTAAAGATTTAGTAAAAGAATACGGTAAGGCTAAGGCATTTATTACTGCAAGTTTTGTTTACATTTTAGTTCAAAGGCGTCAAATTCGTAACTAAATTTAGATTTCCGATAATTGTTTTGTAATAAAAACAAAAGAAAATGAAATTTTGTAGCGATACTCGAGTAAGTCCGTCGCACGCTGGACAGTCAGCCCCGCTACCAACCTTGCTGACTGGCTAGTCTTTTCACCACGGCATGAGCTATTCTCATATAGCTCGTGCTTAAACGAGAGAAGAAGAAGAACTGACATTTTAACAATTCCTTTCTTTCTTTACCTTACCATCGAGTTCCATTGTGGACACATTCATTATTATCAAAAATCTGCGCGTTACTGCAGATCCCAGTGTGCCGTACCTTGCGAGACGCCACGCGACTCCGCGCGTGATCTGTCGTCGATGCGTTTTCAGTGTGATACACTATGCGTATTTTATATACAAACCGAAGTACTTACGGTCAACGTTAAAAAACGCAGCCCTGCGCACCGGAGCGTGGTGTATGGTAGTGTGAGATCCATCTAAGAGAGTTTGTCCACCGCCGCCGTCACCGAGAAACGAGCTTATTTCGGACCGAATTCGGAACGACACGTGACGGCGATCGTGTGTCCACCGTGACCGATCTCGGTGGTTCCCAACATAAGACAAAAATCCGTGCACCGGCGCCGTCAATCTCGGATGTAGTGGACAAGAGCAGACGCGTTTTGTATTGCCGTCATTTCGGTCGTCACGATCTCGGCGGAGTTCAAGCGGTAGCGCCGAACAACTCACAATCTCGGCGGCCGAGATGACAGCGCTCGGACGACGGTGGACACCCAGTCTTAGTATTGTATATATCGCTACTTCTGCAACGTCATCTTAATCTCGGTGACGGCAGCGGTGGACAAAAACCCTATGTGTGTTTTGTCCCTTACATTGTAGAAGTGCATACTACAAATGCCTGTCAATATTGACGTACAGGCATTGATGAAACTTGGACCTGTGCCAAATCGGAGCTGTTGAATCGATGCTGACGCAGTGTAGGCTCAGATTTGAGTCATGCCTTCATAGCTCGAAGTAATGTCTTTAAAGCTGTCATACGAATATAGATGACAGTCGTGAGGGGCATCGGTCCGAAGCCCTGGTATTATTTTGTGTCTACGCAGCTTACGCAGTTAAACGTAGTTCGGACCACGCTATAATATACAACAAGTTAAATAACAGAGGGCGTTCCCTTAAACTCAAACACATCATCAATAGATTATAATAAAAATAAGCAAAAAAATATCCGAAAAAATAATAAAAATGAAAAACAATTGGGAACGACCTGTTTAAAGCCAAAATAGTAGCGTAGATAGGTTATATGCAATGTTGCTGTGTTTTCCACATTGATAGACAAGTGCGCTTGAACAGTAAGCGTTGCTTTTACGAATATTTTTTTTATTATTTGTGGTATTTTGTTTATTTTTTGTTAGAATTTGTTTTTTTTTTTTGTATGTACGGAGGCTATAGTATTGGTGGTACGCCTTTCGTTAGTTAGGATGTTGTATAGCATGTAGTATCACCTTCATGGTCATTCACCTACCTACTTGCTATTTATATTTTATACTTTTTTATTGATGACAGATGGGATTCTAATTTAGACTTGGCTTTTAGGAGATTGTTTTTTGGACACCATGGTGATGTTTTTTGATACAAAATATTTTCTGTATATAAATTGATATATGCTCAGATTATAAAACAGAAGGCAGATAGAGTGACAGGAACAACGTGAGTGCGGCCAAAAAAGCAAATACAAATTCAAAAGCGAATACAATCTCGAGTCAGTATGACACGAAGCGCCGCATTGTTAGGACGTCATCGATAATTTTAATATTTATGATAGTAATGCCATCTTGCGTTTATAAACATTGCAAAAACTGTTCCTAAAAACAAAATAAAGAAGATGGAGTATCTTTTCATAGGTTTTATTGATTATTTATCTATTTGGATATTATTTTACGTGATTATTATTAGTGACATTCGGAACACAAAACCTTAACAAAAATCATTCGGTGTTGCTTGTTTATATTGAAACCATTTACCCCCTAAGTTAGGAAATAAGTAAAGAATACAGGAATAACGATTTACAAAAATATTTATTTCGATTATAGTGTTTTATTTATCGCGTTTTTTGGTTGGTATGTTTGTAGGTATGTGTGTCCGTTTGTATGTGTCTTCGTAACTAAAACTACTTAATGTATTGTCTGTCTCTAATAATAATCATGTACGTCAGTCGATTTGCCAACATAAAGTAAATATAGCTATCAAAAACATAATTACAACCATTCACGACTATACTAAATGACTGCCATAAATCCACAAAATATTTCTATTTATCATCTTCTATTCTGTAATCTGAGATTAGTAAATTTCTAAAGTAGGTACTTGCATTAAAATACAATCTGTCTCAACGGCAGAGATTCACTTTATATACATATGTATAACTCTGTATGTATCTGCATTTTTCGGAGACAGTAAATTGTTTATTTAATATAATGAAATATTATGGGAATTTTGTCATTATCATGGCAACCGTACACACACAAAGAGGCAACGTGTTCTTATAGTGCTGTCACGCACACATGTCTACAGACGTGCCTCACATTATGGTTCAGTACAGTCTATCTGCCTTTTGTTTTATAATCTGAGGATATATGTTATAAACTGTGGAATATTTCTATGGCAGAACAGTTTTTGATATTTTACTGGAATGAAGCGTATCAAGTTAAATAAAAAGTATTTGTGGAATTTCTACGTGTTTCCCTTGGTGTTATTAACAGCTGTGGCATGTTATCCAACTGGAAAGCCAGATAAAGAAGCTGCGCCCCAGTGGTAACCACCTTCTCCCTTCTTTTCACTTCGTCTCCTGCCCTACCTACACTTGTGAGATCGGCGATCGGACCTGCTTTCGTCTACGTCTACTACTATGACTACGACTAAATGCTACAGCCGGTCTGTTTGCTGCCGCCGCCGGTTTCCATCAGATGGCTGTGTGGGCCATCGACGAACGCTGTGAATACAAGAAGGAACACGTTGGCTACTGCAAGGGACGTAAAGCTATGCTGACTCTTACTCGTATAAGCACTTTATTATTGTTGTTATGTATTAGGTATTGAATGCTCTACACATTCTTTATAACTGGTGTAGCAGACGTGCTCAGGAGACCCTGGGGCGGTCTCCTGTCTACAGGAGTCTGTCTACATTACAAGCATATAACAAATATTGTATAGCGCAACGATATTGCTCAGCATACATTTTATATGGACACGTTCGCACAATGCTTTGCTATAAAGTATTGGCTTGCTGTACGCGATATATTTAAACGATTCTCAGAGCTATATCGTATGAATCTCCGGTCCTCGCCCCGCTTCACTTTTACCCCGTCCATTACCCGACGGATCGCCGTCAAATAACTTGCTATGCATAGTAGACTGATGGTACTTTAACAACCATACCGCGATCGCCAACCCGCGTGCCAAGCGTGGCGATTATGGCAAACCCCCCCAACATGCTTGGGGGAGGCCTATGTCCAGCAGTGGAGTCTTTCGGCTGAATGATGATGATGATGAGTACACTGGCCTGCGATATAGCGTTTAGTGTGAACGCCATGCTATATAGTTATGGTTTATGACGCACGAGCTCTCCGAGACACGAAGGGCTCTCGATGTGTAACGAATGGTCGCCCATAAATAAATAAATAAATAAAAAAAAAATGTTCATTTCATCAACTTAAAAGTGGTACAATTGCTGGGTTTGGAATCACCTGGACCGCCATTTGTACTGTTCTTGATTACCTGTATTCCTTCTGTTTTATTTCTTTTAGTGTACAATAAAGTATATCTATCTACCTATCTATCTATGTTTTAAGCAAATATTTGCTTGTGTTAGGTGATTCCGCTCTTCCAAGTTACTTTAACAATGCTTAAGTGAGTGAGGTAAACAATAATTTTGAAATTAACCTAAGCACGCAAATGATTAGTTAAGAATAGGTACTTTGATTCATTTACAATGCGCACAAGGTGTTTAGTGACAAAGTATGAAGGAAATTAGGAGTGACTGATATAAGCCAATGATTAAGTAAGAAGGTGAGCGCGTATGTGAGTGTGTGTGTGTGTGTGTGTGGGGGTGTGAATGAGTGTGGGAGAATGTAGCTTTATGCACCATTTGAGTCACCTTTTGAGTCATCCACGGAATGACCGCGACAAGCACAGATATTTACATCCGTATGGGACGTGAATATTCAGGGCCTTATTTACCGTCGAAGCTAAATATACTGCAACCTGAGGGCGTGAAGTCCTAGAAGGCATGACGAGACGGATCAAGCGGCCGACGATACACGGAAACTATTTTGAAAGGGGAGTGGGAAATAGCAAAAATCGAACGACGACGAACGATTTCGGTGGTTGTAAAAGACAACAAATAGAATCTTATAGGAGGTACCTATGTTAGATACAATACGGTCGTGGTAAAAATACAAGTTCAGTTTTAGTATACACTAAACCTGAAACTAGTTTGTTCAGAATCACCAGGAGAATCGATTGACATACCTAGTTTTTACACCACATAATATTTTTCCTTTTTTTTTTTCATAAATTTCAATTCTCTCTCAATAGGTTTCTATGCATAACAGTGGACGGGAATGCTTGAGGCTTGAGACGGTTCGCTCGGTCAGTTTCCGTGTATTAGACAACCCCTGCATAGCACATCTCAGGCATTTCACACTTTACTAAGGAACTTAACACGACATTAAATAAGGAGTAACTTGGAAATTTATTAAAAAAAAAAACACATTCAGGCAGTTCTGATGAAAATCTTGTTGGGGTGTCTCGGTTTTTGTATATCCTAAAAATAACGTTGTATAGGAAACTTGAGTCATTTATCGCGTATTCCGTATTTTTCAGGATGAAAGTAGCCTATGTCCTTCACCAGGTTCCAGACTATCCCTATTCATCAAAATCGGTTCAGCGGTTTAGGCGTGAAAGCGTCACAGACAGACAGAGTTACTTTCGCATTTACAATATTAATAATAATAATAACCCCCTCTGGGAAAGGCGTTACCTCATCATGAGATTAACGTAAAACCGGAGGGAACATTAGACTAGCTTTCTACAACCCCATCATATAATAAAAAATGTAAGATGAGGTCTACTGAAAAGCTTACAAACCGCAGGGCAGCTTGTGGCGAGCTGTTGGTGAGTGGCGACACTGCGTACCTTATTGCCTCAGAGAGTCGGTCAGGGCCTCGTCTCCAGTTTGCCTTTATTGGCTGGCTGGAGTGGAACCCCAAGAGTGCCCGCAGGACTCTCAACTCTGGCTTGCCTTTATCGGCCGTCCAGAGGGGGGCCGCCAGAGCTATATGCTCGGGGGTGGAAGTGTCTAATGGCGTAATAGCGGGGAAACCCACTCCGGGTCTTTTAGACCCGCGACGGCGAAACCGGGGCCACACCTCTCTACACCCCTAGCCGCTCACACGTTTGTTGCCCCTTTCGCCTATGTACTGGCGGCTTTTCAGGGGGCCCAGCTAGTGAGCTGGCGAGTCACCGTCTGCCAATATATTTCAAATTTAAAGCTTGAAAGGCAGACGCCGTTTTCTTCCGGCAATAGAAGTTATCAAGTCCACCTAACACCCCTTCCCATAAACCAGATATTTTTCACCATATTTTACAATAGTCTTGCACCCACCTGGGACGGTCCATGACTGTACTCCCATAGTGCAGCCGTGGATAGTCCCCGGTTGGTGCCCCACCCCATTTTAGATTAAAGTTCTCAAAGGGGCCTCTGCGCGTTGGACCTGTGTCCCCGTGTATGCCTTCCAAAGGACCGGACATCTTCCGCAAGGAAGATGAGCCGTGAATTTAATCGAAAAATTTAATAAAAAAAATTTAATAAAATAAAAGCTTTTATTATTATTATTATTTGTATCTACAAATAATAATAATAATAAAAGCTTTTATTTCCCTTTTATAAATACAGTAAAAACATGTGTATTGATTAGGTAGAATGTTTGTAGTTCTGTGATTCTATTTTTATTTATTTGTGTTAATTTTCTTTCTCCTTTTCGTCTATATAAGGGCCGCCAGTGGCAGTGAAAGCCTCCTCCAAAGCCTTCCACTTCTCTCTATCTCTAGCTGCTCTGGTCCACAGCTTTCCTGCTACTTTCGCTATGTCGTCGTTCCACCTTTTTTGTGGTCTTCCTCTTTTCCTTGTAGAGTAATATGGGTACCAATTTGTTGTTGTTATCGTCCATCTTTCGTCTGACGATCGCTGTATATGCCCGGCCCATTTCCATTTCTGTCGTAGTACGTGTTTGACTACGTCTCTAGCCTTCGTCTTTTTCCTAATAATTGTGTTTTTTACTCGATCTCTTAATTTTAGTCCGATGTAGCTTCTTTCTACGCCTCTTTGGCAAACTCTTATCCTGTCAATGACCTTTTTTGTTATAGGCCAGGTTTGGCATGCATATGTAAGACAAGGTAACAAACACATTTCCATGACTCTTGTTTTCAATTTTATTGGGAAACGACTCTTGAAGATTTCTTTCATCGACCAATACTTGTTCCAGGTGCTTTTTGTTCTTCTGTCTATTTCTTTATCTATGCTAGTTTTAAAAGATATTAGTTGTCCTAAGTATATGTAATCTTCAACATACTCTAAAGCTGTAGAGTTCAGAGTGATCTCAGTTTGTTGCCTATTTGTCATTACCTTTGTCTTTTCTTTGTTTATATCTAAACCAACGGATTTGCTTTGACTTGCAAGTGTTTGTATCATGTTTTGTAATTCTTCAGCATGTTCCGACAGTAAGACTATATCATCTGCAAACCTTAGATGTGTGAGGTATTTGCCATTTATATTGAGACCCATATCCTCCCAATTAACTCTTCTAAATATGTGTTCTAGGACAGCGAGGAATAACTTAGGTGATAGAGGGTCGCCCTGTCTCACTCCTCGTTCTATTTTGAAAGGCGGACCTGAAGTATCTAGTTTCATTTTTGATATACTATTTTTGTATATTTCTTTTATAATATTTATGTATCCTGTGCTCAGACCTTGCTCTGCCAATGCTTCCCATATGGACTCGTGTGAAATAGAGTCAAATGCTTTAGAGTAATCTATAAAGCAGATGTAGAGTCCCTTTTTGTATTCTGTATATCTTTCTATGACGGTCTTTAAAGTATGAATGTGGTCCACAGTAGAGAAGTTTTGCATGAACCCTGCCTGTTCAACTGGCTGATTTTCATCTATAATTCTTGTTACTCGTCTAAGTAGAGTCGCTGAAAATGTTTTGTAGAGACATGACATCAGGCTAATAGGTCTGTAGTTCGTTAGGCGATTTGCATCTCCTTTCTTAAATAGAAGGACGATCTCTGAACACATCCACTGAGATGGAATCTTATTGGTTTTTATAATGAGATTAAAAATGTTGGTGAGAGGTTTAACTAACACTTCAGTTCCAGCCTTGATCATTTCGTTGGTTATTCCATCTGGACCTGGGCTTTTATCTTCTTTCAGTTTCTTTATAGAGTATTCAATTTCGTTAGCGTAGAACTCCGGTATTGGGTCATCGTTAGACGAGTCGGGAATCTGTAGTCGATGTGTATTATTTTCTGGTTTTGAATAAAGTTTTTTGTAAAAGTCAGTAGCAATTTCCATTAGTCCATTTTTGTTTGTGACTTTTGAACCGGTTCCATCTTCTAGCACACACATTAATTGTTTAGAATTACTTAGTTGTTTGTATGCTCGCTTTACAGCTCCTGTAGATTTTAAGTACGTCTGGATTGTATCAAGTCTATGTTTTTGTATATTATGTTTTATCTTCTTATGTATTTGTTTGTATAATTTCTGGAGGGTGGTGCTGCATACTGCATCCAAACTAGCGATCTTGTTCAGCGAAATTAAAGCTAGATATTTTATTTGCCTGATTCCAATACTTAAGGCAAGAATGCACAGACTTATTGGGACTTGGGGCCACTCGAGCAGACTATGAGCTAAAGGCGGGCCACCACAATTAAAAACAATAGAAAAAGTTGAAATAAGAGATCTTAAAAAATATAAGTATCGTAGTGTGGGCTTTTGATAAAATTCAAAAACTTTATTCAGAAGCTAAAGCTGGCCATTACTGATAGAATGCAGTATTTTCATACAAACGCATAAAAGAGTTTAATTTGCTGGCGGGCCGCATGTACATCGACGGAGGGCCGCATGCGGCCCGCGGACCTCGGTCTGTGCATCCCTGATTTAAGGGATTTAGATTCATTAAAATAAAAAAATTAAAAAATTGCGTTGGTAGTCGTGTCTAAACCACTCAACTTTTTTCAGCCTGATTATACAGGGTGGAATCGTTAAGTGTCAACAGACGATTTTTTCGTCAATTTAAGAGATATTTCAAAAGTTAAGGCTATTATCAAAACTAGGCTACATGGAGAGTAAAATAATATAAATAACTTCAGGAAAAAGAAAAGCCAGATATCGAAAATTTCGTCTTTCGCTCCCTCCATACATTTAGTATGAGAATTTCTTTCAACTGATCATACCAACGTAATCTCTGTCTTCTTTACAATCCAATATGGCGGTGGAGATAGACTTACTTGACTTCGCTCTAACTTCGTCATCTGTGTGATAAAACTTCATAATCACCAGATTCCTGACCGTAGTGGTCAAAATACTTAAATCTATCCTGGGATTTCGAACAGGAAACAGTCAATTTTGTAGTTCTCGATTGTCTACATAATGCGATAGCTTCTTATTTTCACGTCTAATAAATAATATTAATATTGCAACCAGTTTGTTTAACTAATAAAAATACTAATAGTTCAATGAAAATGTTCCTTATTACATGGTACTAAAAATCCTCATGACGAACTTGTGTCTGTATAACAGAACACCGAGGCCTATGCCATAACGGAATAAGCATTAGGTGTATTTTTTATTAGTTTTAAATATGAATCAATAAGAAGAAAAAAAAGTTGAATATGTAACTTGTTATTTTTCGTTTTCAGCCAGTTCAATTGATTAAAATTTTAAATAAAAAATGTTGCAGACTTTGTCAATAAGTACAAAAAAGAAATATTATCCATTTTTTTAATTGAGTTATCAATCCTGTCATTCAGTAATCAATTCAGCTCGAAAATTAAATGCGAAAAAATTATAAGGGCCTTGAACATCTCATGAACAAAAATATCATACTAAATGTATGGAAGTAGGTAAAATCAAAATTCTCGATATATGGCGGTTATTTTTCCAAAAATATTTATGTTATTTTAGTAAGTAGGCGACCTAGTTTTGTTATTAGCCTTAAGTTTTGAAATATTTCCTAAATTGTCGGAATAATCGCCTGTTGACACTTAACGATTCCACCCTGTATACAATGCAAAGTCAATCTGTGTTACCACTAGACGATTTGCCCTACTAAAGATAGAAATTTCCCACTAACTCCATATAATGTCAAATTTCTATCTCTAGTAGAGGAAACCACAGATAGATGGTATATTGAAAACGGCCGTTAGAAGGGATAACATTAAAAGACACCTGAGTTTCTCCAGAAACCCAAATGTAAAACGTCGGGGAAACAGCCGTGTGAAATGGCGAAAAAAATCTTATCAGCATACTTTGTTCTTGACATGTTACAGATGTGCCCGTATACTTAAGTGTGGGGTAATGGGCGGGGAAGACATTTTGTCGATAAAAAATGTAGGTTACACGTAATTTGGTTTTTTCTGTTCATTATCTCAGTTTGTCAGTGACATACAGTTGTCGCCTACGTCTTACAACACGTCGAATGCCTAAGTAGGGGAAATTAGTCCAAAACCGGGTATGGGGGTAAAACCGGGACAAGGCAGCCTTTTACACGTTTCAAAGTTAGGTGCGCGTTCGCCAGCTGCTTTTGTCCACCCTGATCAGTTTATCAACAAACTTTCAATGGCTTCGGTGCGTGCTCGACAATAATAAATAAGAAAAACGCTTTTATGGTCAATTGATCTAATATTCTTTGGAATTAACAAGTGTATCTTTATACTCGCGAAGGAGCGATGCATGGTGCAACGTCTTAAATGCAAGAACTGGGCCCATGAAGGCTGTACGGGTTGGGAACCCGAAGATCTTGATAAGTTTCATTGCTACCACTGTTACGGGGCAAAACCGGGTATGAGATTTGGGTATACCCGGTTTTGGACAAGGCAAGGGCAAAACCTTAAAATCATAACTTTTATACAACGTTATTTTTAGTATATACAAAAACTGAGACACCCCAACAAGATTTTCATCAGAACCGCCTGTTTTTTTTTTTTTTATAAATCTCCATGTTATACCGTAGTTTTAGTCGCGTTAAGTTCCCTAGTAAAGTGTGAAATGCCTGAGATGTGCTATGCAGGGGTTGTCTAATACACGAAAACTGACCGAGCGGACCGTCTCAAACCTCAAGGTGTCTATTCCCGTCAACTGTTATGGGTAGAAACCTACTGAAACAAAATTTAAATTTATGAAAAAAAAACAAAAAAAAATTTATGATTAGTTACAGTTTACTCACGTGCATTTTTCGGGATTGCCCGACTAGTTTCGGACCCAAACGGAGTCCTTAATCATGAGCTGATCACGCGGCGAGTTTAAACTCGCGACCTCGCCGCGTGATCAGCTCATGATTAAGGGCTCCGTTTGGGTCCGAAACTAGTCGGGCAATCCCGAAAAATGCACGTGAGTAAACCGTAACTAATAATAAATATGAATGTGTCTCACGAAAGTTATAATAATAAAAAAAAATTGGTGTAAAAAATATGTCAATCGATTCTCCTAGTGATTCTGAACAAACTACATAGTTTCAGGTTTAGTATATACTAAAACTAAGCTTGTATATTGATTATTTTTTGTTATTTAGAATTAAGAATAAAGTGACCTCAAATGCAAAATATGTGATTTATAAACTAAACTAAATATAGCCTATTAAAATTGATTGAATTTTCTTCAAACTTGTGTTTTATTGAATTTTTGCCTTATCGTCCCGGTTCTACCGCACTTTCTCATACTATCATAATCAGACCATTACTGTCACACTGCTGGTCACGAGTCCCTTGACAGGATGAGAAGGGTGTAAGCCTTTGTTGCTGACGTCACATCTAATCGTGCCAGCAGGTCGCTTCGGAACATTCAACGAGCTTCCAGGGCCTTTTTATTGTAATAAGCTACCTATCGAATTATTGTGCTAATATTGAAGCCTACATAAGTCAGTCAAGACTAGAATAAACCTAGATAGGGTAGGTCGCTACATATCATTCGTATTGGAGTTAACTTTTCTTGCACCTGTAATTAATATAAGTTATACACTACTATAATTACACTTAGACATTAATATAACCATTATTATAAGACCTTACTAATACTACTGTGGCTATCTTTACACTTTTTTGGGAAAGTTTATTAATAAAAAAAAAAAGATTTTTTTACCGATCTTTGTCTAATGTATTGTTGATCACAGCATCTTGTTATTAGCGTGCAGGAGGATGTAACTGCCTACCTTCTCGACGGCAATGCCTTAATCACCTAAGAAGAGAAGGAGTAGCGTATTCTATTCCATTAATTTTTTGGAACATTGACATTTAATTGTAAAGTCGAACGAAACCACTAAATACGCGGAAGCAGTCACAACCAAAGCGACACTCATTCTTTTATCGATATCGACACTTCCCCATCTCTAAACCGGTTCTCCACCTGTCACGCCCGTATCGTTTACATTACGCCGACTTTGTTTCCACCCGCAAAATGGGGATTAATCTTTCAAGATACCGATAATAAGCAAGGGTTGTGAAGGAGATTTTAGATTTTTTATTTCCACTTGGAAAGATGAGATTTTTCAATAATAAATTAACTGGTTTCTGTTGATTAGCTGCTTGTTGTTGTCGGTTTTGCAAGCTTAGGGTTGTGTTAACTTTCTAAAGTGGTTCTAGGTGAAGTTGTTCTTATAAGGTAGGTACTTATCTATATAAATAAAAAGAAAAGTCCTGACTGACTGACTGCAGACTGATTGACTGACTCATTAAAGCCCAGCCCAAACCCTTGGACCTAGAAAGCTGAAATTTTGCACAGAGATTTCCATTATAATTTAAACAATGAGTAAGGAAGGATTTTTCGAAATTCAACCCCTAAGGGAGTTTTTTCTTTTTTTTTTTTTCTTTTTTAAAAACGTTGCCCCACACTAAGATTTCTCTTGTATCGTGGGTGCGTTTACAGACACAAATCTCACAAACAAACGCCCAGACCCGAAACAACCATCTGTAGGCCATACAAATTTTTGTTCCGTGTGGGAATCGAACCCACGACCCGTAGCGCAGAAGCCAATCGCTTAGCCACTGCACCAAACGTGTCGTCGAGTTAAATAGGGGACGAAATTTTTTATGGAAAATCGTCACTTAATTGGTTCAAAATTTCACGCAAGCAAAGCTGCGGGCAAAAGCTAGTGGTAAAATTAATGTAATATAAAGGCACAAGTATTTAATGAATTACCCAGAAATATGGTAAATATTTGAATAAAATATTCAATAAGAAATTAAAAGAATATCTCCTAGATAATAACACCCAACTGTTTATCATTTCTTAGAATTAATAAACACAGCAATGAATCCGGGTCACCGACATAAACCAAAGTAAGAAGGAATTAGGTACCGGTTTTTAGGGTTCTGTAGTCAACAAGGAACCCTTATAGTTTCGCCATGTCCGTCCGTCCATCCGGAGCTTAGCTCAGAGACTATTAGAACTAGAAAGCTATAATTTGGCACGGATATACATACATAATTATAAATCATGTCGACAAAGTGGTAAAATAAAATCATGAAAAATATTTTTTTGAGGGTGCTTTCTGTAGGTACATCTAAAGTGGGGATGTTTTTTTTTTCTCGTCTACCCCACCGTGTGGGGTGTTGTTGGATAGGTCTTTCAAAAATATTGTGAGCTTGTGATGACAATTTTTCGATTAAGGGATCCGTTTCTGAAATATTAAACTTTAAAGTGCAAAGGATATGTAAAAAATTCACGGTAGTAGTATAAAAACTATCACAGCTAAGTAGGCTTTACAAGTTTACGAGTAATAGTCGACCAACCGGAAAAGTAAAAATTTCGTACAAATTTCATTGAAAAATTACTAAGCCCTCTTCTTAGTCCGCATTATTATGCAACCACGGAACCCTATTACTGCGCGTGGCCCGACACGTACTTGGGCGGTTTTTATTGTCAGTATCTACTTTATTTTGTACCATCTTCAGCATCTGTGACTCTTACCATTAGCCTGCTGCACATAGCCCTCGATGTCAATCTAACTCTAGCTAGCCCGTGAACCCGCTTCGGTTTGGTAACTACCAATTGCTAGGTAAAAAACTACGCTAACTCGATATTAAATGCTTACCGTGCGATCGAAAATTGTTCTTTAAAATAATTAATTCGATCAACCGTTCGTCGAAGTAAAGACTGTTTGAATTTGTTATTCGATTCATAATTCTTTCGACCATACGTTAATCGAATATGTGTCTTTCGAAATAAAGTTTCCCAAACGTTTGCCAAACGATTAGATAAAAAAAAATGAAAATAATATTTCTTTTCTTCTTTTTAACACGTTGACGGACACTGACACACACCACTTTGACACTAGTTTTTTGTATACAAAGTTTTTTGAGTATCAAAACTACTCAAATGGACACTGAGAGGATTGGGAAAAGTTGACAAGTGACACTAAGGAACGTTTTTCATTATTTTGTACGAATCAAACGTCTGCCTTAGCAGCTCTGCCGTGAGGGCGACGGTCAACTTGGACTGCTATAGCCGCTCGGTCAGTAGTTATAGTCCAAAAGCAAATGTCATGGCAGTCCTGTCCGTCAACGTGTTAAGAATCCCATTCTAGGATTAAAGACATTGCGGTGATCAATAAACCTTTAAGCTTACGATATATGCCTAATGAGTTACATAACCAGCCATCCATCATAACAGTGTGAGCACGTCGGCTGCAAAATGAGAGTTTTGCTCACATAATGGTTAAGGGGTAGCGCTTCACACAAGTTAGTTGGTACACAGATTTGTTTTTTATCATTATTTGACTTGGTAACGTTTTTCTTGAAAACGTTTCCTCATATGGGCCTCATAAGAAGGCTCAAGGTCACCCAAAGGGAGAGTACTATGCTATAAAGAACCTAGGTAACCGACATAGCACGAAGAATTGCCAAATTTAATTGGCACTGGACAATGCACACATTGCTCGCAGAACGGATGGCCGATGGGGCCGAAAGGTTCTGGAGTGGTGACCGCGTACCGGAAGGCGCAGCGTGGGTAGGCCTTCTCACAAGGTGGACCGATGGCTGACCTGGTGAAGGTCGCGGGAATCCGCTGGATGCAAGAAGCACCGGACTGATCGCTGTGGCGATGCTTGGGGAGATCTATGTCCAGCAGTAGACGTCTTTCGACTGAATGATGATGGTAGCGTTTGACCCTTTGACCCTAATCGCACCTGATGGTAATCGCAGACAGGGTCTAAGATGGAGCACACGAATCCAAGTAATGGAGACATAGAGGGATTCCCCTATCCCCTCTCGCTCTAACATACACACGACGGAATACAGTAAACTGCTTGGTGCCGGACTTTAATTTGAGGGTGGTAGCTAGCCAGGCGGACCGTATCGATCCCACCACCAAGCGTGCTGGGTTTTCAACAAAACTTACAACACGCGTCTATTTTCAGCGTGCGGTGAGGAAACTTCTATTGCTGCCCGTCCCCATGTGGAGATCCTATTGCTACTAATCGCACAGAATTCCAAAATCCGTATTGCTATCTAAAATTATAATTCTTTAGTTCTTCTTCTTCTCTCGTGTCAGCACGAGCTATACGAAAATAGCTCATGCCGTGGTGAAAAGATTAGCCAGTTAGCAAGGTTGGTAGCGAGGCTGACTGCCCACCCAGGGTGCGCCGGACGTACTTAAGTATCGTCACTCGTGAAGGCTCTTTTCATGCACCCCATTGCATTTTTTATTTAATAACACTGCCCGATTAAAAATGGAACCCATAGGTCTTTACGCTCGGCAATCTCACTTGCAATACACCAACGAGGCTGGTAGTCCATTTTGTTCTATCTACGCAGCAACGGAAAAATATTTTCATTAAAACGATTAATAAATACACAAAAATAGTTCCTAAAACTACACCCTAAATCGCTCGCACCTGGTCTTAAAGTCCAATTCAACGAATTAAAATAAATCACCACAGTATCAGAGGCTCAGATAACTCCGATGGGTGTACTCTACAACCCAGTAATGGCTAATTACTTTACTTTTTATCTGACACTCATAAATTGTTCAGATAAATTAGTTTTACGTGCTAAAATTTCGGTAGAATAGATTTTTAGTATTGAATTCTAATTTTGAGTGGAACGTTATCCTGAGGATCATTTATTGAGTGTGGTTTGTTTATTCTAAAACAGTAGATGGTTGACCTGCTTTTGGGTAAATATTTCATGTTGCTGTTTTCCGGTAGCTGGTAAACCTGGGCAATGTTTAGAAGATAAAGAAGAGTAGTCTTCGTCATGGATCAACGCACCCGATGTGTGACGGTGGTAGTGGTGGCGACTGGCGGGGTGAGCCTATAAAAGCCCCGGCACGCTGCAGTTCATCCTCTCTCGCGCCTCAGCAGTCGCCAGTTAAGTTCCTACCTATACCTGAAGACCCTGGAATCCTCGTATCGTATCTTCTAGAGCCACGCCCTGTAGTCTAATTTTATAACAATAAATTAAAATATATAATACTAGCTGTTGCCCGCAGCTTCACTTGCGTGTAATTTTATACCCTCTTTAACCCCCTTTTTAAATGTAGGTTTAAAATGAAAAAAGTTTGTCTTTTATCATTTACTTTGAACAGTGTTTGTGCAAAACTTTAAGTTCATAACCCCATGGAATAAGGGTTTTCATACAAACATTAACACATTTCACCACTTAAGGGGGGTTATTAAGAGGTACCTACTTTGAACATTTCAAGTTTTTAACCCCAGCGGTTTAGGCTTTGCGTTGATAGATCTGTTAGCCAGTCAGTCAGTTACTTCAAAAGTACCAGATTTCTCATAAAAACTTGCAACCCATATTTCAGATCCTTAATGGTTGAATTCGTAAAAAGCTCAAAAATATGTACATTTATTTCTAACCAGAAATCCAATTATTTGATATCATGCTAAAAGCAAACTATGAAAAAACATTCTTCCCTTCCCTTAGGGGAAGAATTTCCAAAAACGCTCAAATGTGTATGTTTACATCTAACCAGAAGCCTAAATATTCCATGCTTTTTACTTCAAAAGTAGCACATTTCTCAAACAAACTTTCAACACTTATTATTTCACCCTCTTAGGGGTAGAATTTCCAAAAAACATCAAACACGTGTATGTTTATTTCCCAGCAGAAACCCTATTATTTGAATGCATGCTTTTTACTTCAGAAAACCTTTCATCCATATTTCACCCTTTAGGGGTAGTCTTTCCAAACCCTAAACACGTGTATTATTTTGTTCTATAAAGTTTCAGATTTCTCATACAAATTCTCAACCCTCAATATTTCCCCACCTTAGGGGTTTCATTTACAAACACGCTCAAACACGTGTACATTTATTTCGAACCAGAAACTGTATTATTTGATTTCATGCTCTTTTTAACTTCAGAAAATCTTTCATCCTGTATTTCACCCCTCAGTGGTCGAATTTCCAAAAACCCTAAAACACGTGTATGTTTATATCGGACCAGTAACCTAAATATTTAATTCCATGTTTCTTACTTCAAAAGTATCAGATTTCTCATACAAACTTTTAACCCTTATTTCACCCCCTTGGGAGTTGAATTTACAAAAACGGTCACACATGTACATTTATTTGTAACCAGAAACCTTAATATTTAATTTCATGCTTCTTACTTCAATAATGACGGACTTGCATACAAACGTTAATCACCCTTTTCACCCCCTTAGTGGTTGAATTTCGAGAAATCCCTTCTTAGTGGATGCTTACGGTACAAAAGGAACCGACTGTCCAAATATCATGTTTCAGTCAGTACCTTTCTCTTTATATTATAAGAAGACAAACAATTATCCAATACGACTCACGCGCCACCTATTGTACGTTGAAGATACTATGTCAGAAACTTTTGCGTGAGTAACAACAACTATACAAAGTTTCAACTCAATCGGATGAACGATGCGTATTTTTATTTACAATTATCCGATACGACTCGCGCGCAACCTCTTGTACGTTAATAGTACTATATCACAAACTCTGGCGCTAGTGCCAACATCAACTGAACGAAATTTCAACTCAGTCGGATGAACGATGTGAATTTTTATTTAAAACCATCCGATACGACTCTTTTTTTTTTTTTTTTTCTATTGGACTGCAGTAGGTCGTCCTAGGGGACGGTTTCTACGTAACCGGGCAGTTATTGGCGAGACCTGAAGGGTCTCCAGCCAATGGGGGGAAGTAAAATACTTAACCTAAGCTAACTACTTGTACTACACTAACATCATGACTACCTGCAACAACAGCACTAAGGGCGACCCCTAGTGGGACTCGGACCTCGGCTTAGGGCGTTGCTGGCGTGGACATAGGGGGGGGGAGACAGCTTGATGAGGGCTGAATTATCGGGGTGACTGCGGAGTCTGAAGAGACGACCGGCTCTACGACGGGAGAGCTCGGTGGATCGTGACCGGCGGCGGTGGGGCGTCGCGACGGGCCTCGTCGGCGAGGACGGTATGCCGGGCGGCGGCGTTTATTGTGTAGTGTGCTGGTCGATTTACTCGCCTCCTGGAGGAGGGTAATTTCGTCATCGGGTTCTAAAAGTGTGTGCCTGGGACGGCGAACTTTACTTATGAGAGAGGGACTGTAGTCGGCCGCTGCGGCGACTAGGGGGTTCGGATGGCGGGGGGCAGAGTCGAAGTAACGCTTGGAAATGCGTTTGAGGTATTGCCTGATGGTTGGCATTTTTAGATCGAGATGGAGTTGGACGTTACGCATGAACCACGGGGCAGCCGCGGCTCTGCGCAACACTCGATTCTGGAGGGTTTGGAAGGATTTAAAGCGACAAGGCTTAACGTGTGCGAACACGACGCTAGCGTAAGTCAAGATGGGGCGGATGCACGTCACGTAGATTCTCAGCTTATTTCTAAGTGACAATTTACTGCGCGTTCTAAGGATGGGGTGGAGGCGACCGACAGCGAAAGCGGCGCGAGCGCGCACCGCTTTGATGTGGTCTCGGAAACTCAGATGGTGGTCGAGGATAACCCCCAGGTATTTGGCTTTCATCTCCCAAGGGAACCGATACGACTCGCGCACCACCTCCTATATTACGGTGAAGGTACATAGTATGCCAGAAAGTCTCGCACAAGTGTCAACAATATAAAAAACTTTCATCCTCTATTTCACCTTCCAGGGACAGATTTTTCAAAAACCCTGAAACACATGTATGTTTTATGCTTCTTACTTCAAGAGTACCAGACTTCTTATACGAACTTTCATCCGCTATTTTACCCCCTTAGGGGTTTTATTTACAAAAACGCTCATTCTTGTACATTTCTTTCTAACCATCAACTCTATTATTTGATTTCATGCTTTTATCTTAAATAAAACTTTTTTTTTTTTGGATGGGAAATCATCATATGACTCCCTCCGCTCTGGGCGGAGTGGAAGGGAGTGTCAGACTCTTACTGACTAAAACCCATCCGTGTTCCTTCTAATGCCCTTTGCGTTCCAGGGCCGCGAGTAACTCTTTCGAATGAATTCCGCAACCCTGGCAGGCACTGGCCCTAGCGGGCCCCGTCTACAATGCTGACATCTCTTTGAGGCGCGCGTAGAACACAACGCGCCGTCGACCCGGGCCTGGTTCTGATCGGACGGCGAGCCACCCAACGCTCGCCGTCCGCAGGCCCGCGCCTATTTCACCCCCTAGGGGTAGAATTTATAAAAACATTCAAATACATGTATTTATACCCAGCCAGAAAGCCAATTATTTGATTCCAGGCTTTTAACTTCGTAGAAACTTTTATCCTCAATTTCACCCCTTAGGGGTAGAATTTCCAAAAACCCTTAAACACGTGTATGTTTATTTCTGACCAGTAACCTAAATATTGAATTCCATGTTTCTTACTTCAAAAGTACCAGATTTCTCATACAAACTTACAACACTTATTTCACCCCCTTAGGGGTTGTATTTCCAAAAACCCTGAAACACGTGTACGTTTATTTCTGACCAGTAACCTAAATATTGAATTCCATGCTTCTTACTTCAAAATTACCAGATTTCTCATACAAACTTACAACACTTATTTCACCCCCTTAGGGGTTGAATTTCGAAAAACGCTCAAACACGTGTACATTTACTCCTAACCAGAAATCTTAACACTTAATTTCATGCTTCTTACTTCAAAAATGACGGACTTGCATACAAACGTTAATCACCCTTTTCACCCCCTTAGGGGTTGAATTTCGGAAAATCCCTTCTTAGTGGATGTTTTCGTCACGTAAGGAATCTACTGTCCAAATTTCATATTTCCAGCTTTAGTGGTTTAGGCTCTGCGTTGATGAATGAAATGTCAGTCAGTACCAGTCTCTTTATCATACAGATATCGGGTGTAAAAATACCCTTAACGATAACGAAGACCACATACTCTACCCATCATTGGGATCATTTTTTTCTACCAGACCATACCTGGGAAATCATTGATTCCGGAGATATTGAAGGTCAAAGTACACATTTTTTTTTAGTTTTTTCTGTGATAATACTAAACTTTCTTCCAAACAAACATTATCAACATTTTCAATTTTTCCTAACAAATTACGCATTTAAAGTTACAAAAACACAATGAATATCAAACGGACACAACCGCCTTGGCTCAGCTGTATAGCCGCTGCACGACCCACACAAGCACATTCGGTTACATGCATTACATTGCGCGCTACAAAAAAACAGTTTTTTTATACCTAAAAATAAAAGTCGTTTCCCAGCAATTACTTTTGGTCAATGTCAAATTTAGTTTGATGTCCAGAGTGCGTAGATTTCGGCTATGTGATGGGTCTTTTTACACCCTGTATATTGTATGGTAAAAGTGTTTTCATTATTCTTCAGTAGGTACACGCCTGCTAAACTTCTTAGTAGCTTTCTGGTTTTATGTGCACATGCTCGTTAAGGGTTGACTCCTCAAGCCACCCTTAACGCGCTAAGCGTGACACTGGCGCCCAACGTGGGGCCAGTTATCTGAGAGCTGGATTTCTGTGTCGATCAGCCGAAGAAGTCTGACTTTTATTATCTGACTAGCTTCCTTATTACTTTTCTATTCTTGTGTAAATTAATATATTGTGACCTAGTTCAAGTTACTAACCATTAACCCAAATATAAGTACTCTCAGTGGTAGAGAGTCTATGTTGGTTTTATTTTCCATATTCACCGTGCCCGTATTATACCTACCTGAAATACCGATATTAGCTATAACTTAATGATATATTCATTCCTACACGATTCTGTTAGCTCTTTATGACAAGTCCATATCAGTCTGGTGTCCCAATCTACAAGATATTAATCACTACATGGTATGAAACAAAGTTGCTTTCCGCTGTCTGTCTCTCCCTATGTATGCTTAGGTTTTTAAAACTACGCAACGGATTTTGATGCGGTTTTTTTAATAGATAGAATGATTCAAGAGGAAGGTTTTAAGCTATAAAACGTACACATGCGAAGCCGGGGCGGGTCTCTAGTAAGACGTAAAATCTAAACGATGAACCGTAAACCATACACCTTTTACAAATGGCAATTTTACAGCTGAGAATTGTCCTTGAAAATAGCCTAGTAACCCAAGGATTTTAACGCGAAGCCAGCATTATCCCTGGTGCATTAGATATTACGGATCACCGACCTGTTTGCGAAACAGTGACGCCATCACTTATGTCATGATACCGTTACCGATACCGAGCAGCTGCACGACGTTACTCAAGCTGTTCATCTATTTCAAATGCACGTAAGGCCTTGACTCCACCAAAGCGGAGACGAGACGAGCGGAGCGGTGATGTGTTTTAAAAAATCAATAGAATTTCGTTATTCACGCATCTCGTCTCCACTCAGCTTAAGTGGATACCACAGAGCGGACATGTATCATATTTGTATAGCGCGATGGAAGCGGAGATGTGAGCTGTTCCTTGCTGAGCTGGGCCGCGGTACAAGGCGGAGATGTGAGATTTGCCTCACAAGCTGACGACGGCGCGCAGCTCAGTTCCGCTCTAATCTGCGCACATCTCCATCCTAGCCAGCACACATCTCCGCTACAGTCTAGCAAGTACGCATGTCCGCACAATTTTGGTGGATACACCCTGTGACGGTGCAGTGGTGGCGACTAGCGGCGTGCACCTATAAAAGGGCCGGCACGTTGCGCTTCGTCCTCTCTCGCGCCTCAGCAGCCGCCTAGTTAAGTACTCCCTACCACACCTGAAGACCCTGGACTCCTCGTATCGTATTGTCTAAGAACCACGCCCTGTAAACTAGTCTAATTTTGTAACTATTATTTATACAGCGTGTCCCAGAAAGTAGTGTCAAGCGGAAGTCCAGAGGTAGAACATCCTTTCAGGTACCCAAATCACCCCCATGTATGTTCCGCGATTTTTTGTAGTTTTCGAGTTATGAATGTTTTTCATGTTTTTTAATCAAACTCGGACTATAACGATATTTTTGATCATAGTGACGTGAATAGTTGAGATACATGAGTATTTTTTTTTCTAAATTAGCTGATTAGTGACCCTATCGAATGCATAAACGTTTGTAACCATAGACGTAACGAATGCGTTACAAAAAAATATTGAATTGTCAGAAAGTTAAAATCTTGCATGTTTCCTAAATCTTTGTGAGTGATTTAAAAATAAATCTCCCTAAACTTTTTTCGTCAGATGTATTTTAAAAACTTATCCATTTTATCAGCTATTTACCCTGTAAATTTCATCGAGCTATCTCTACGACATCACAATAAAAATTTCATTCAAAGCATACAATATCGAGAATTCCAGTTGTAAAAGGGTGAATGAAAAATTTATTAAAACTAACTAATAACGTCTTTTTAGTAACCCTCGACGCAAAAAGAGGGGTGTTATTAAGTTTAACGTGTTTGTCTGTATGTCTGTTTGTGGCATTGTAGCTCCTAAACGGATTTTGATTTAGTTTTTTCTTTTGTTTGAAAGGTGACTTTATCGAGAGTGTTCTTAGCTATGATTCAAGAAAATCTGTTCAGCCGTTAGAAGATCATCAGCTCTTTTCTGGTTGTTGAAGGGATATGAGCAACTTCTACTGGTCTGATCGTTTCGAAATTTACTATCCTGTGACTTCAATGATATTACAATAACATGGTAACCTTGACTTGATACTCAAGCATCATCTGAAACAGCATGATACACAACTAACAGTAGAGGTATTGTGTGCCTATTGATTATTTAAGTTTATGATAAGTTGTAATGACCTCCTTCTTCTCACATGTCATCAATATCATTGAAGTCACAGGATAGTAAATTTCGAAACGATCTGACCAGTAAAAGTTGCTCATATCCCTTCAACAACCAGAAAAGAGCTGATGATCTTCAAACGGCTGAACAGATTTTCTTGAATCATAGCTAAGAACACTCTCGATAAAGTCACCTTTCAAACAAAAGAAAAAACTAAATCAAAATCCGTTTAGGAGCTACGATGCCACAAACAGACATACAGACAAACACGTTAAACTTAACAACACCCCTCTTTTTGCGTCGAGGGTTACTAAAAAGACGTTATTAGTTAGTTTTAAAAAAAATTTCATTCACCCTTTTACAACTGGAATTCTCGATATTGTTTGCTTTGAATGAAATTTTTATTGTGATGTCGTAGAGATAGCTCGATGAAATTTACAGGGTAAATAGCTGATAAAATGGATAAGTTTTTAAAATACATCTGACAAAAAAAGTTTAGGGAGATTTATTTTTAAATCACCCACAAAGATTTAGGAAACATGCAAGATTTTAACTTTATGACAATTCAATATTTTTTTGTAACGCATTCGTTACGTCTATGGTTACAAACGTTTATGCATTCGATAGGGTCACTAATCAGCTAATTTAGAAAAAAAAAATTACTCATGTATCTCAACTATTCACGTCACTATGATCAAAAATATCGTTTTAGTCCGAGTTTGATTAAAAAACATGAAAAACATTCATAACTCGAAAACTACAAAAAATCGCGGAACATACATGGGGGTGATTTGGGTACCTGAAAGGATGTTCTACCTCTGGACTTCCGCTTGACACTACTTTCTGGGACACGCTGTATATATTATTGTATGGTTAAAAGTGTTTTCCTTAATATTCTTATGTAAGTACACTCATGCTAAACTGCTTCTGCTTCTTGCTAGATTCTGATTTTATGTGTACATGCTCGTTAAGTGTTGATTCCTCAAGCCACCCTGAACCTGCTAAGCGTGACAACTCTAGCTGAAAAACATCTTTTCTCGTGTCCGCTTCGGACATCACCGCACGTCTCCGATTTGTTGGAGTCCGGGCCTTACACGGTATGTAGAGAGCGGTCTCCACTACGACGCGTCTCACACTGTTCAGGATTACAAAAGAAAACTCTCGTAAACGTTACATAACCTGATTTTTAGGTTCCTAACTCTTATTAAAACTTATATTAATAAATACGAGTTTTTCCAAGCTAAAAACACCTAAGCTAAGTGGTAAATTACTTGGAAAATAACATGAAAAAAGCGTTAAAACTGCAGAAAATACTAAACAAACCAACCTCTGTACAAAACGAATACAATAAAATCCTTTTCACTTCTCAGAGTGCATTCTTGACGATTTCTAAATAGAACGAACGTAATCCAAAGAAAACAAAGTCTGTTACCGTTCAAATAAAACGTTTAAAGTTTGTTTAGACTATTGAATGTAATACGGTTGAAAACGGTAGCTTGAATACTTAAGAATTTTAAAAAAGAAAGAAGAATTTCTTGGAATTCTCCGTGGCTAATTAACAACTGCATGTGATTTGCAAATAGTGTTGAGTAGGACTTACAAGAGGCGGTACATTTGTCCCGTACATGACGTCAAAATGTAAGAGCGGCTCGACATTTAAAAGTGTACTACTTCAACTTTTATGTCGCGGTAGTCGCGTTACTCGTTACTCTCGGTAAGTAAACTGTAGGGTGAGAAAGAGAGGGACGAGGCACATGCTACAATAGCACGTCATTCTACAATGGACATTACACGACCGCGACTCGACTCGCTGCAGTAACGTCAAATGTCATTTTCGTACTCGTTACTTCAATCGTATCACCGAGCTTCAGTACGCCTCGCCTCATTTGAAGTAGTACATTGTACTGGCTCAGAGCAAAAAAGAGGCTACTCTTACAAACTCTTTTTCAAGTCGTGTCCTACCCAACACTATTTGCAAATTTTAAGCTGCACACATCGAGAACATTCCGTGCCTCAGAGAGGACGGTAAACCATTGGTAATACGAATACCTATTAGTATATCTACACCAGCGCGCTTTCATGTTCATCTTGCGCTTTCAACTTTCAAATCCTCTTGCGTCAAGCGCTTGCAATATTGATTGTCATAAGACGCATGCAGCGTCTACACCGGTGCGCCTCGGTCAGTCGTCAGTAATACAATAGACGGACGGAACATGAAAGAGCACTGGTGTAGACATAGCTATACGCTTATACAGGGTGTAAAAAGACCCATCACATAGCCAAAATCTACGCACTCTGTACATCAAACTAAACTACATTGACCAAAAATAATTGCTGGGAAACGACATTTATTTTTTGGCATAAAAAAACGCTTTTTTTGTAGCGCGCAATGTGTGGTTGTGGCGGTGCCGCGCGTTTGCATGCGTGCAGCGGCCACACAGCTGACCCAAGGCGGTCGTGTGCGTTTGATATTCGTTGCGTTTTTGTAACTTCAAATGAGTAATTTGTGAGGAAACACTGAAAATTTTGTTAAGGTTGTTTGGAAGAAAGTTTAGTATTACCACTTCTTCTTCTCTCGTGTCAGCACGAGCTATACGAAAATAGCTCTGGCTGTAGTGAAAAGATTAGCCAGTCAGCAAGGTTGGTAGCGGGGCTGACTGCCCAGGGTGCGCCGGACGTACTTAAGTATCGTCACTCGTGGAGGCTCTTTTCATGCACCCCATTACCATTACCACTTAGAATACGTTTTTGGAAAAAACAAAAAAAAAAGTGTACTTTGAACTTCAATATCTCCAAAACCAATGGTTTCCCGGGCATGGTCTGGTAGAAAAAAATGATCCCAATGATGGGTAGAATATGTGGTTTTCGTTATCGTTAAGGGTCTTTTTACACCCGATATACTACAAATAACAAAAAATGTGGGAGAACTTTTCTCTCGTTTCTTGTTGTCCGTTCGCAAAAGAATTAGCTGGCTGAGAAAATCACCAGCTAATGCCCAGTTCGTATAGCCAGAAACGAATGGTTTTGCTTACCAATTGTAGCGCTTTAAATTTCCAAGCTGAGCACAAATACAGTTGTAAACTAATTTTACCTGTGAAAGCAGCTAACGACCCTCCCGGGTCTCCTATGTAAAACAAGTCTTTGCTTCATTATTAGTAAAACTAAAAGAGTTTTTTTGGTCGTGCAGCCCAAATTGCACTTATGCTATTTATTATTATTCCCCTGGCTCTCACACACACACGACGGGACACAGTAAACTGCTTGGCTTTGATATGACGGGTAGGATACTCAACTTCAAAAACCAAAACATCAACAATCAAAATATCAACACCATTAATCAACAGTTTAATTTTTCAATGAATCAGAATAATATTAGCTTAAAACATAAACGGTTCAAAATATCAACACTTCAGATGAGCAACGAATCTGAATGTCACTGATTTATAACGTAAATTGTTCACTTGATCAACACTTTGCATAGCATTACACAAATTACATTCATAATTAAACAATAGGTAATTAATATTATAGGTTTATTTCCTTGTACTCGTATGTGCATCCCATAACAATATAAATATGATTTCTTGTTCCAGAGACGTTTAGACAGCTATTAAACTATTTGCCTATGATTGCAGCATTTAACAATGTCTGCGACGAATTTATAATATGACTGAATATTTCACGATATTTAGTTAAACATCGATTTTGTAAAGTGTTGATTAAGTGAACAATTTACGTTATAAATCAGTGATATTCAGATTCGTTGCTCATCTGAAGTGTTGAAGTATCCCACCCTGATATGACGGACTTAAATTCATAGGATTACAAACAATCTGTCTGAAAAATTCTACATTTCAAGTCTAACCCTTAACAGCTCACGTGCACGCTTCATTACCCGTATCCGTTTGCGTTCAAAACAACGGACATTATGTTATTAACTTTTTGAATTAACTTTTTGCTTAAAATTAACTGTGTACTGAGCTCGAGGATTTTTTGTACCCGCATCCAAGTTTTACGGGTTAACTTTGTTTTTAATTTTTTGCACTTTATTGTTATTATTTTTTCTGTGGTGAGAATTTAAAAATATGTGTTTAAAGTTTGAATGTACAGTCAGTTGCATTAATTAGGTACGGATCCCCTTAATAAAGGGGTTCGATATTTTTTTATGGAAGCTGGCATAGCCCCCTGCTGCCATTTCATTTTTTTTTCAAGATTGCTACGCTCTTTGAGACTGGTAAATATGGATAGATGGATAGAGTACACTCAAATAAACAAAAAATGTCAGCAATATGTACGGACTGGACTTAAAGGTTTTTTTTTTTTAAGATTGCACCTCACTTGACACTTTAGAGCACCGCAGTGCTAGCGTTTTTTGTTTGTTTGAGTGTCCTCTACCCATATTTATCAGTTACAAAGTGCACTGCAATCTTGAAGAAAAATCTTTAAGTCCAAATATCTCGGCAACGTGACACTTTAGGGCACCGTATTGCTGACAATTTTTGTTTTTTTGAGTGTCCTCTACCCATATATATGTTAGCCCCATCGTGTGCCGCAACTTGGAAAAAAAAAACAAAATGGCAGCGGGGGGGGGGCTATGCCACAAAGGTTCTATCCCCTTTAGAGGCTTTTGTAATATACCGAAGCAGTGATAGCCTAGCGATTGAACGATTGCCTTCCTTGCAGGTGTGTCTGAGTTCGATTCCCGCACAAACCAGCATTAATATATTACCCACTTTATAATAAAGGAACAGGATCCAAGCTACCGGCGGTCAGGGCGTCAGAGAGAGGAACTTTCTAACAATAAGTGCCGTGTCGAGAAGTACCGCTTTCTGTATCAGGCCCTATCCAGATATCTTGATCCAGCTGCCCAGCGAGAGCTTCTTTAGATGTTGGTGGAGGCTCCTGGCTATTAACCCATTGGCTGTAACTACTATCGGCACAACGACTGCTGAATCAACATCCCATGTGGCGACAACCTCGTGTGTCTAATCTTGATATTTAATTTCTTTATCTTTCTCGGCTTTCACAGGGTTCTCGTCATGCGGAACAGTGATATCAACAATCACTGTGAAACGCTCTGATCGATCTATCACCACTATGTCAGGTTTGTTGGCAACAATAAAAAGAAAGAAAGGAAAAAGAAAGACAACATATTTATTCCTACGCCCAAACGGATGCACACAATAAAAATAAAATTATGACTTTTGTAATCTATCGCAATTTTCCATTTTAGTGTGTGGTTACCTAGGCATCTTACAATATCTATTCATCATCTGCCTAGCCTTTTCCCAACTATGTTGGGGTCGGCTTCCAGTCGAACCGGATGCAGCTGAATATCAGTATTTTACATGGAGCGACTGCCTATCAGACCTCCGCAACCCAGTAACTGGGTAATACGATACTCTTGGTAAGACTGGTTGTCAGACTTTCTGGCTTCTGACCAACAGTAACGACTGTCAAAGATCTACAAATGACAGCCGGGACCAACGGCTTTACGTGCTTTCCGAGGCACGGAGGAAACTCGCTATGGTAAATGGTCACCCATCCACAGACCAACCTCGGCAAGCGTGGCTTAACCCGGAAGATCGGTCTATGCGGCTGTAATTATTTAGCCACGAGCTCCTCCTCTTACAATATCTATTAAAAATACATAATTAATTGAATACTTGAATTTGCGCGTCGCATGGTGCATAAGAATTTAAGTCGTTGCTCACCTTTATGCTGTGACTTTAGACGAGCCTTATGCCAACAGCGCTGATTTTCAGGAATAGTCCTGTCGTTGATGATAGATCAATCCCAGTACAGTGTGACAAGACCATTCTCGAGAACTGGGTGGAGCACATACTTTTAGATTATTTATTTAATTATGACAAACGTACACCAACATTAATTCTCACCAAGCAAATAGACTAACACACTCATTAAGTCCAACTAATTACAACGAGCCAACATACGACAAACACATACATGACTCATACAAAAGTCCTCAAACCAGTATGAATATATTACCCACTTTATAATACTAAACAAGAGTACCAGCAAACTTAAAGCTGGGACCACAATATAAATCTCGCGGGCAGCGCTGTCCAAAAATATTGCCGTAATCTAAAAAAGTCGGGCTTAACCAAGCATCCCTATAAATAAAATGTCAACGGTACAGCTAGGATGGTACCAAATCTGTTAAATGGAAACGTAAGGGTGGGGATTTGAGGCGGGAATGCAGCGCTAGTGAGACTAGTGGTACACTAGTGAAAGACATGACAATAATTTAAACAGGTTAATGCAAAATGAAGCGGCCAAGAGCGAGTCGGGCTCGCACTATTAGGCTGACGCGTGTAATTTACGCCGCGCAAAATGAGTCAGTGTAATTTTTTGAACGATTTAACAGATTCATTTTACGTCATTGTGTGACACGAATCGTGATATTGTATGAAATCGAACGTAACTGAAATTGAGCGACTCAATTTACGCGACGTAAATTACGCTCGTCTGGCCTCAGCCTTAGGATTCCGTACCAATACTACAGCAGTGAGCAATCAATATACCAAAAATTCCTTTTTCGTAAGCCCATTTTGAGCTATATCATAAAAACCCCAAGACAAAAATTATTTAAAAAAAACCTCTTATTTTTTTATTTACTTATTAAAACTTTTCCCCACACTGAGATTTCTTTTGTATCGTGGGTGCGTTTACAGACACAAATCTCACAAACAAACGCTCAGACCCGAAACAACCATATGTAGACCATACAAATGTTTGTTCCGTGTGGGAATCGAACCCACGAACCGTAGCGCAGGAGCCAATCGCTTAGCCACTGAACCAATCGTGCCATCGTGCCGTCTTTGGTTCGATATAGACCATAAAAAAAAAACCAAAAAAAAAAACGCAGACTGTCGATCATGTGCGCATCAGCAAGACGTTATCCTTCTTGCGTTGTATAGATTTTGAGAAAAACCTCAGTGACAGACGGACGGATAAAAATGATCTTATAAAGGCTCTGTTTTTCCTTTGAGGTCCAAAAAAGGCTAGAAACACAAGTAGCAACTGTGCTAGAAGCCTGCGCTTATTAATTAAAATTTCTTATAAATCATCTAAAATCTTAATAAGGTGGCTTCCCACGGTGCGTGATATCGCGCACCGCGACGCACGAGCCCGCACCGGCGCACCATGGGAAGAGACTCGTCCGTGGTAAAACTGATTTCCCACGGTTCCCACGGTGCGTGGTAGCGCGCACCGACTGTGCGTGATATCATCCGTAAAATCACGCACCGTGGGAAGCCACATTATGAGGTGCGTGATTCGAAGCTATTTTTTCATTCCAAAATACAAAGTGACAGATAACTCACACAGCACCTTTGAAGTTACCGACTCGCGGCGGATACGGCGCACCGCTCCGCATGCATCCGCGTTACCATGGACAAGTCTCTTCCCACGGTGCGTCGGTGCGAGCTTTTTGAGATTTAAAAAAAAAACTAAGTATAACTAAGCATCCTAGGAACGATACTGATGCAAAAATGTAGTTTTTTTTTAAATTTTGTCGGTTTCGTCAGTTTGTATGTTTGAGCTTCACGCGAGTGCTAATTCAGTTCAAATTAGGCAGCCACATCCGTTAAAGACCGGGTCAGGGGTTCTAACTACCCAAACACGAAGTCCGTGGTTTTGGGTACTATTTATTCTGTGGTTTCGGCCTTAGTTACAAGCATTTCCTACTCCCTATCACCTACGGACATAGGATTATTTCGGGGCCCGAACTAAGAATGAATGACAACACGATTTGACAGTTGTCCCTACTACCGATGTGTTTTTGCCCGTTCGAAGAGTTGAACTTGACACTTGTTTTGTTCACTCCTACGTTTTGGGCTACTTTCGGACGTGCAACTAACTTCGTTGACGGACTTAAGGAGTAGGCCTCCAGATTATGTGGTAAAATTTATCACGCTATTGAGTGTGGGTGATGAGCAGTAACAGTATTGTAAATAAATGTGATTATATTTAAAAAAAATGGAAAGAAATACGATTAGATTTAACCAATAGAGTGCATTGTTTAGTTACTGCGACACAATGCTGTTTTCCGACTTCCACGCGAACGAAGTCGCGAGCACAGCTTAGTCTGTAATTTAAAAAAAGAGACAAAAAAACTGAATTTTTCGCAAAATTGCTTACTTGATGAGAACTCGACTAAATAATGGCAGTTGACGAGGCGTCTGTCATCAGTTTAAGAGATACAAAATTGGTTTTAAACATACGGGAAAATATTTGGGTTAGAAACGCAACGATGGGGAGTTTGTTGCGCCGTTTTTTTTTCACAGCATTAACACTAGGTAGCGGTGAAAGGAAGGCGTTTTTGTAGGGTTTTGTCACATTAACATTCAAAAAGAACTAAGTACAAAAATAAGTTTTGAAATTAACACCGAATCAAACTTCACTATTTTGTAGAAACAGATCGCTAGTAATAGTAATAGACTAGTAAATATATCTAGTCTATTTTAAATTTTGAATAAATGAGTTTTGAAGTTTGAACGTTTTAACTCACATGGATTGATGTAGTTTGAAGTTAGAAGCAAAAAAACTAGACAAACTTTATGATAACTACTAGGAATCCCTATTTTAGGTTGTTAAAGACGCTCATCGCTCTGTTTATAATACTCATAATAAGCATATACGGTTAGAATGGAATGAACGAAAATGAGAATGGAAAACTGCAAAAAAAAGATGAATAATGACAAGTCATGCATGATAAATGTAGAAAAAAACATTTATAGCTGAAAAAAAGAGACAAAAGTGTCTCGCTCTCGCTCTTCCGCAATTTAATGGTGTAGTATACGTTAATATGCAGAAAAACTAGGTAAAGTGCAGATGCCTGCTACCTTAAAAATTCGCTATTTAACGGATCGTTCTCGATAATCTGGAGATTACCCATTTAATACGCATATCAACGTATTTCGCATTCTAATGGTAACATATTCACAAATATAGACACATAAAAACACACTACCAACAATAAATAAAATAAAAACGAACTTTTTTTTAGCTCTTGTTTCTTTGTGATCACGGCTCATCTTCCGTGCGGAAGATGTCCGGTCCTGTGGAAGGCATACGGAGACACAGGTCCAATGCGTAGAAGCCCCTTTGAGAACTTTAATCTAAAATGGGGTGGGGCACCAACCGGGGACTATCCACGGCTGCACTATTGGAGTACAGTCATGAACCGTCCCAGGTGGGTGCAAGACTATTGTGAAATATGGTGAAAAATATTTGGTCAATGGGAAGGGGTGTTAGGTGGACTGTCATCCAAACATTCTTGTATCTGTCTTCACACAATCGCCGCAGTCCAGTACACAATAACATCCCGTATGTCCCCAACTAACTCCACCGCTGGGCATTAATTTGAGCAGCAATTAAAACTTTTAGCAGCCATCGGATGGTTTTTAACGCCGAAAAATATTTCAGCGCTGAACGTAAAGTGAAAATTGAAGTGTTTCAGTGACTTCGCTGTTTCAGGTTTGTTATTAACATTTAGTTGTTTGTAACAGCTTTTTGTGGCTGTTAGTTAATTGCACTTTCTCTAAATGTGTGTATGGTTCTGCCTTTGGTTTTGCTTGAATGAAATATTATTGAAAGACGACGCTTCAGAACCTTGACTGCCTCGTTGTTCTAGTAAGTAGGCAAAGTGTTATTTTCGGCAAAGTGTTATTGGGTTTTTCGGCAAAGTGTTATTGGGTTTTTCGGCATAGTGTTATTGGGTTTTTCGGCAAAGTGTTATTGAGTTTTTCGGCAAAGTGTTATTAGGTTTTTCCTTGTGGGATTTCTCAGTAACAGACTGGAGTCTGGATTTGTGCCCAGTCGATGGCAATAGGCTCGCCCCCTATTATATGGGACTTAAAACATAACGGCTAAATGTGGGTGTACTATACACCTCTGCCCAATCTCTCGGGGAATACAGGCTTGATGATACGACACGTCAGAACGTGTCGACTTAAAACACGGTGAAGTTCAAGGCGTAACTTAGTTTGACATCTCTAACTTAGTTTTTAGAGTTCCGTACCCAAAGGGTAAAACGGGACCCTATTACTAAGACTCCGCTGTCCGTCCGTCCGTCTGTCACCAGGCTGTATCTCATGAACCGTGATAGTGAGACAGTTGAAATTTTCATAGATGATGTATTTCTGTTGCCGCTATAACAACAAATACTAAAAAACAGAATAAAATAAATATTTAAGGGGCTCCCATGTATATGTTACGGCTAATAGCCGAAGTGCGGTTACACCTAGGTTTACCCGGGTACAACTAGGTGCAACCAGTAGCAGCTGGTTAGAACTAGGTGGAGCTATTTCTGTCTGCAGGGTTTAAAGTAACCTAACACGAAGGGGATGACGGGAGCTTCGTTCGAACCTAACCTATCCGTGGCGGGGTTACCCTTAACCATCGGTGTGCGGCTGCACCTACTTCTAGCCGCTATGATGAAGGCTAAACCTAGTTCTAACCGAAGATAAGTAGGATAGATTTAAGTTTAACCGCATGTGGCCGGCTGCACCTAGTTGTACCCGGCTAAAACTAGGTGTAGCCGCACTTCGGCTATTAGCCGTAACATATACAACAAACGTGATTTTTTTGCCGTTTTTATAGATAATGGTAAGGAACCCTTCGTGCGCGAGTCCGACTCGCACTTGGCCGGTTTTTTAATTATTTTTTAAAACTTTTGCTTGTGATCCTGTTCTGTGACGTCACAGAATAGTTTTAATGTTGATTTCTTTTACAACACTTAGAGAGTTAGTTTTTAGCTTTGAGGTTAAAAAGTACATACATTGATTAAAATTGATATTCAGAAACTTGTTTTTATATTGAAGACTCTAAATTGAACGTATTTAGTCCAATCGGTTGAATCTGTGACGAAATTTAGAGGTCAAATAGATGTCAAGCGTATTCGTGTACCTATTTATGTAAAAATATCACCGTCATATAATTTCAAGAGCTGGAAATAGTAAAATAAGGTTTAGAAAACTAAAGTTTCGAAATGGTTTTGGAATCAGCATAAGATAACTTTTACTATACATCCCTATATAAATTCGCAATAATTAAGGAACAATCTAAAAGTGTACGCAATATAATATTTAAATATGGCAACATTTTGTTCGGCGACATCGTCGCTCACGCAGGCATGCTGCATTATTTTAGTTAATAACTAGCTGTGCCCGCGACTCCGTCCGCGTGGAAGTCGGAAAACAACATTGTGTCGCAGCAACTAAATAATGTTGTATTCCATTTATAATAATAATAGACAAAGGTGTCCCACTAAGGCACTTATATCTTTTGAACCATTTCTTTATGTAGAGTTTCAGCTAAAAATACTTATAGAAGACTTCATTTAATTTTAATAAGTTATAAATAGGTAGGTACCTACTGCTTTCAAAAAGTCTGATCTGGAAATCGAACCAACACAAACGCGAAAAAACATCATCTATATTTTTATTTCATCACTCGATATGATCGATAATACGGATCAAATCGCTCCAATAAACATAGTGCCTGAAATTGATGGAAGACCATAAAAACTAACATTAAGTACCTACCTAACTTAGGTACATTTCAATTCAAACACTTATTTGTTGTTACTTCTTATTTCTTGCACTTCCTTCAATTTAAGACAGTGTGTTTGTTGGAGAGATTTGATCCGTATTATTGACCTGTTAGATATCTATCAACAGGTGCCATAATATAATACCGGATGGTACATAAAGCGTTGTCAGTTCGATTCCCGGTTCAGGCAAAAAAATCAGTAAAAGGTAATTTCTTACTTTAAAAAAAAGTGAAATGAAGTTTCCTTTGAGTGAAATTTGCTATTTTTAATATTTAAAGTACTTTCCCTCCATGGCCACGTCTTTGGAACATTACCTAAAGCTTAAAAAAACTTAATTAAATAAACTTAATAAAACGACGGCGACAGGCTTTGAATGGTTCTGACATAATGAACAAAATAAAATAAAATGTAGAAAAACATTCCAAAAAGTGCATTGAGTAGATAGAATGATTACGAAATACTAAATTTCAACGAAAGCACTGGGTGAGCGCTTTCCTTGCAAATAATCATGACCACCGATTTCAATTTCAATTTGGACCTTATTTTCGGCATCAGCATTCCCAAAAAGTATGAACATTCAATGAACAAAAATCCTACTATTAGTCCACATCATGAATTAATTTTATTGTGAACAACAATAAGAAATTGATCTAGTAAATTCTAAATAACAATATCTTCGTTTTTTTTTGTAAAAGCTTAGTTCCTTCTTCTTAAGGATAGCATTTCATTAGACCTTTCGTAGACTGAGAATAGGTACCAATTCAACAATGAATATTAGATAATTTGTGGATTTATTCGTAGTAATATATTTCCTCACAACATGATTTGATACACGTAACGCCATCTATTGAAAATAAACTAATACATGCTAAGTTCTTCTAGAAAACTTAAAATTCGCATAACTTTTGATTGCGTGAACCGATTGCGATGAAACAAAAAACATATGTTACTTGGAGATAAGCACAATATATGTTTATAAAATTCAACAGCATTGGGTCCGTTCTTTTTACGTGATGCTTGAACAAACAAACAGATAAACAGACAAACAGATAAACAGACAATTAGAAAACAAATCCAAAAATATTAAAAATGGGTTCTTTTGGTTGTCTTATAACCCCCCAACAATGTTTTTTCAAAATATTTGCTATGTACAGACACGCCAAGTCTAATATGTAGAACACATTGATTATTTGCATATCTTTTGATTGCGTGAACCGATTGCAATGAAACAAAAAAATATGTTACTTGGAGATAAGCACAATATATGTTTATAAAAATCAACAGCATTGGGTCAGCTCTTTATACGTGATGCTTTCACAAACATGCAAACATATGTTTAATCTTTACTTCCCTAGATGGCGTTGGCGTCGAATTAGATCGCGCTATGGTTTCGTTACCGCACACTTTATAAGTTCTAGACTCAAAAAAATTAGTTGTTCCAGAAACACGATTTTATTATATGTATAGATTACGCTTTTTATGTAATCGGGAATTTCAAAATGGTGTCTTTGATTGTGTAATGGATCATTGATTAGACATTACTGTGTGTTTTGTGATCAGTGTTTATAAACTTTGTGTTTGGAGGTGTTTAATATGACAAATATATCGGATAATAAGGCTATTAGGAGATCAATCCCAGGCCAAGACTCTAAAGTAATAACAAAGATAAGGGCTAATATCATGTATGATTGTAATAGAACACATTAATTTCAGAACATGACACCAAATAGTTCAGCGGAGTAGGGCGTGTCCCTTGACCTAGGGTCGCGGGTTAACCCAAACTCATTAAAGAATTGAGTTAGACCGCTCATAATTCAAATATAGTTAGCATTAGGGTAAGTGGGATTAGTGAAATTATCACAGCTGTGCATAAAACACTCGTATTGCGGAGTACGGACTTTTTAAAATAATTTATTAAAAAGCACTTTAATATTAATGAAAATAACAACACAAAATGCTTTAGGCACATTTCAACAATAATGCTTTCCACAACAAAATTAATGATTTCCACTATAATCAATCAAAATCCATTTGTTTCTGAACGCACCCATTAAACGAATGGTGGAAAGTGATTGGCGAAGCGAATCGTTTCTAGCACTCGGCTGCCACTACCGTGGCACCGCTCGCTTGGCTCGCTCAGCTCGTACGTTGAGTGATCACAGTTCTAACATAAGCTAACCTATCTTTCAGCTGTTTGTCATTTTATTTTCTTATTGCTTTGAACTTTGAAATTAGAAACATTCAATTTTTTGTTTTTTTTTTTTTTAATTAAAACATTGCCCCACTCTAAGATTTCTCTTGTATCGTATGGGTGCGTCTACAGACACAAATCTCACAAACAAACGCCCAGACCCAAAACAACCATCTGTAGGCCATACAAATTTTTGTTCCGTGTGGGAATCGAACCCACGACCCGTAGCGCAGAAGCCAATCGCTTAGCCACTGCACCAAACGTGCCGTCAAATTATAGTATTATAGTGCAAACTATTATTTTCAAAGAAGAATTAAAGTTAGAAGTTTACGAATTTCGTTCATATAAAATAGTTATTATTTAAATTAAATTTGATAACATTTTTGTAGCAACACTAAGATGAATAATACACTATCTGTGGACCGCAGCAATGGTGCGGTTTGCTTTTTTCCTTTTGTTAAAATATTAACATTAGAATATTAGTACATTGTGCAAAATTAAGAAATACAGTTCATTAATTATGCTTAGTGGGCCTTATTACACACAAAAGATGGTTTAAACCATGACTTAGGTAAACCCAGGTTTAAAATATACCCATCACTTTCTTATGTCAAATAATATAATAATAAAATAACAAAAAGAGACGTGGCTATTTTAAAACCTTGGTTTTTTCCTAGACCATCTTTTGTAATAAAGGGGAGTGAGTTTTATTATGCCCGATCACTATATAAAAAGTATTAAAATGAAAGTGCAAACTGTTATTTTTAAAGGTAAGCCATTTTAAAATGGGGACTATTATTTTCAAAGTTTTTTACTTTTTTTCATATATCGTGTTCTTTCTATAATTTCTTAAAATAATACCAAATTGTTGCACATTTTTAATAGCAGTCAAAAATAATTTTGACATACCTTCACAATTCGTACAAATTCGTAAACACGAAGATTGCCGAAGGGCATAACATATGCCGCAGTACTGTAAACCATTACATTTTCCTCAAGATTTTTCTCAAGATATTGCCAACAATAAATTCGAGAGTTTTACAACTCAGTGCACGAGTGACGGCAAATTACGATTCCCTTACACATGTACACCATTAAGAAATCCATTTCGCTCACACCCTTACCATGAGGGCATGATAAGTGGCCAATACCATAGATTTTAAGGGTACCGTAGCCATTGTGAACCTTTATGGCTTATTTACATTTAACATAGGTACAGAATATTTATGGGATGTACTGGAGTTAGGTGAAATTACGATTGTTAAGGATGGGATGTGTCGAAAGGAACACTACAAAGGACATCTGACAAAATGGACCAAAAAGAAAAGTAGCCGGCCAAAAAAAATTATGCATATATTATGGTAGTACACGAATATCTAAACAATTTTTAATATGACGTCATTCCTCTAAGTCTGATATCTGAGTCACTACATAAGGTTAAAATACTGTTAATAAAGTTACTGTTGGTCAGAAGCCAGAAAGTTTGACAACCAGTCTTACCAAGAGTATCGTATTACCCAGTTACTGGGTTGTGGAGGTCTGATAGGCAGTCGCTCCATATAAAATACTGATATTCAGCTGCATCCGGTTCGACTGGAAGCCGACCCCAACATAGTTGGGAAAAGGCTAGGCAGATGATGACTTAAGGTTAAAATATTATTTCAATCAAAACTAAAAAATAATTTGTAAGTGATAAACATGTGCCAAACGTTACTTGTTATTGTTTTAGAGGCAGGTAGCCATGAAGGCCGAAAGATCGCATGCCTGCGTGACTACCCTGCTTTTTAATTATCCATGCAACTTCAGTTACATTGGACAGCTATCCTATGTCCAGTGTTGTTATCGTATCGTCGTATCTAATACGCTATATATATAGCGTATTAGTATGTAGTATATATGTGTTTTACTTACAAACATTAAGATACTACGTAGGTACTGTTAGTTAATATCTTAACGCTTAAATTCTTTAATTTTTTTCACTAAGATCGAACATTTTAACCGAATGTATTGACTCAGATATCAGACTTAAAGGAATGGCGTAATAATAAAAAATGTTTAGGTAGTCATGTACCATCATAATATGTATATACTTTTCTTTGGCCGTCTACTTGGGATTTTGGTCCAAAAATGTATGAAGCGTGTCAGGTCTCCTTTCTTTGTTTGATTTCTTCAACAGCCAGAAAATGTCCTAGGATTTTAATATTCTTAAGTCTACCTCCTAGCCCCCAACCATGTTGGGGTCAGCTCTCAGTCTAACCAGGGTGTCTACTCCCTAAGCACGAAGTTCGTGGTTTCGGCCTTAGTTACGAGCGTTTCCTACTCCCTATCACCTACGGACACACGATTATTTCGGGGCCCGAACTAAGAATATATGACAACACGATTTGACAGTTGTCCCTACTACCGATGTGATTTTGCCCGTCCGAAAAGTTGAACTTGACACTTGTTTTGTTCACTCCTACGTTTCGGGCTGCTTGCAGACTAACTTCGTTGACGGACTTAAGGAGTAGGCCCCCAGGTCCAGTATTTTACACGGAGCGACTGCCATCAGATCTTGGCAACCCAGTTTCTGGGCAATGCCGATTTCCTAAGGTTAAACCGGTTGTTATACTTTCGGGCTTGTGAGTACCCGTAACGACTGTCATGGGTATTGACTGTCATAGATATTTTTTAAACTATGTATGCTAATGACCTAACCCGAAGGATAGCTAATATAATAACAGAATTTACTGATAGGATTAATAGATTTTTAAATTTCTGATACAACCTGTAAAATTGTAATCTTAAATATATCGCATCGTGGCCGTAATGCACCCTTGGTTTTCAAACAGCCTTATTTTATATTACTGATATCTATTCTAAGGTAAAAACATAACCCTACCTTTACTGTCACACAGTCAGCTAAAACCATCAGTACACTAACCTACATAAAAGCCAATTCGTAATTCTGTCACCAATTTATCCAGAATTGAACAAATTGCCTACACAGCATTTAGCTGCACCCCCCGACCTTATAGGAAGCCATGGATGAAAATGCTACATATTATCCACATAGCAGTTAACGATTTTCCTCTCGCTTCCCTCTCACGCCTTCGACCCTCCCTTTCAACATGATTTATAACAAAACCCTCCTACTTCGTCCAATTTACAGAAACACCCTTTGGTAACAAAATATCTACAAGATATCTTCTTATATTTTGTTACATGCATTGCTTGGAAACCGGTAAAATTTTCTAACCGGTAAAACCATAGATAGGTATACAAGGTTAGTCGGAAAGGGGGTACTAATCTGAAAGGGTGTTAAAGTACCCATAATAATGAGTACCTATTGTTCTACCACTTTCTCCAAAAGTCAATAGTTTAAAAACTGTAGTGTCATTCTGTAAGAAACCCACCTCAAAATCGACGGTTAGCTCGATATCCATAATGTCACAGTATGTAGGTATAATAGAAGCAAATACCACACAGATAATCGACAGTATAATCAATAACGTGTAGTTTTATTATCCACGCTGTGTCACGACAAGTGTCTAATTGACAGTCGCGATCGAGGTGAGATTCTTACAGAATTGCACTGCTGTTCAAAAATTTCATATAAATACGCTAAAATCTATCTATCCTGAGATATTATCTTAGTGTTTACATTTTAGGTCATATTTGGGGTCACGGATTAGTAGGTCCATTTTCTGAATTCGTGACTTAAGCAGAGACGAAGAATTTTTGAAAAAACTAAAATGAGATTCATTTTTCATGCTAATATAAATTATTGAAATTTTGACACATGTTTTAAATAAAACAGTCATCACTAATACTTTAAGTGGCCTGTGGATTAGTAGGTACCCCTTTCTTACTAACCTTGTATATGAAACTCAATATTTCGGTTTCGTTCTTATTAACCGGTAACATGAGCGTTATTTTTAAAATAAAGTTCTCTTTAAGCGTTCACTAACCGGTACTAACCGGTACTTAGTGCTTGAAAAGTTTTAGAAACTTGTTATAACCAAGTTGTTAACGCAAGTCGAGAGCCATCCAATCCATCGCGTTGAGTTAAGCCGATTTATTTTAGTTATAGGAAAAAATCTGAATTCGTGAAATAAAATCAGCTGTTCCATGCAAAATAAAATCAATGTTGGTTAACAAAATGCATGGAAAAGCAGTTTTTTTTAACCCTTAATTACTCGCACGAAGGAAATCACGTAACTGCTCGCATGGTGTCTGTAGAGACCCCAATTTGTTGGGACAAATTATAATGGTTTGATATTTTAAATGAAATAATTTTATAGTTATTAAAAAATATTTTATTTAAACTATAAAATATAAAAAATACAACTTGAACTAAATACTTTGTGAAAATCAAAAAATTAAAACAAAAACACAAAAAAGGTACATTTTTGGCACATTATGACATCAAGGGTTAAAATTTTATTATTCTTTTGAGTTATGAGAATCTTTGTCATCATAGTTTTGAAACACAGACGACACGTTTGGTGCAGTGGCTAAGCGATTGGCTTCTGCGCCACGGGTCGTGGGTTCGATTCCCACACGGAACAAAAATTTGTATGGCCTACAGATGGCTGTTTCGGGTCTGGGCGTTTGTTTGTGAGATTTGTGTCTGTAAACGCACCCACGATACAAGAGAAATCTTAGTGTGGGGTAACGTTTTTAATAAAAACAAAACAAACAGGGTTCAATAAATAAAAAAAATGTGCATTTGGTGCATTTTGTCGACATTTTCGGTCATTCTCACCCTGACAAAATATTTCACCGTCCACGCTTGGCAAAAGATTATACAGGGCGGTTTTCCAAAACTTCCAAGAAACGATTTTTACTATTTTTGGAGTTGCCCAACATGCTTTTTTTCATCGGAAACTTCCATCAACCATTGTACAATACGTTCGTCCCTCATACCTATGATCAACAACTAGGGACTAAAGAAAATTTTCTGTAAATATGTAATTTTTATATAAATACCTTCTAAGAATTGTAAAAAGAAAAAACATATTATTTATTTACACTAGAAGTTGAAAATACTAAAAATTGATACTCAAATACGTTGAAAAAAATTATAATACGAGTGACTTACCTTGCTCAAAAAAGTAACGTAATTACTCGCATGGGGTCACGGCTCAAGAGAGCAGCGACGTATCCTCCACTCGCAGTGTCCTAGTTGGTGCTAAATTATAATCTTTGGCGCGCATTATGAAGCTAGTGGGAGCCCGGCGACGTTTCTACCAATGCAAATACTTTTTTTCGACGCACGAATGTGAAATGACCCCATGCGAGTAATTAAGGGTTAAGACTAATCGTTTTATGTCATAGTTTTTTGTATAATAACTTTAAGACACATTCATATTTATGATTAATTATGGTTTACTAAGTGCTTTTTTTGGCGAGGTCGCGAGTTCGATTTTCGACCACGCCGCGTGATCAGCTCATGATTAAGGGCTCTGTTTGGGTCCGAAACTAGTCGGCCAATCCCGAAAACTGCACGTGAGTACACCATATCTATATATATAAAAGAAAGTCGTGTTAGTTACTTCACTTATAACTCAAGAACGGCTGAACCGATTTAGCTGAAAATTGACAGGGAGGTAGTTTAGAGCCAGGAGAAGGACATAGGATACGTAGGTAGTAGGTAGGTAGTAGGTAGGTAGTAGGTAGGTAGTAGGTAGGTAGTAGGTAGGTAGTAGGTAGGTAGTAGGTAGGTAGTAGGTAGGTAGTAGGTAGGTAGTAGGTAGGTAGTAGGTAGGTAGTAGGTAGGTAGTAGGTAGGTAGTAGGTAGGTAGTAGGTAGGTAGTAGGTAGGTAGTAGGTAGGTAGTAGGTAGGTAGTAGGTAGGTAGTAGGTAGGTAGTAGGTAGGTAGTAGGTAGGTAGTAGGTAGGTAGTAGGTAGGTAGTAGGTAGGTAGTAGGTAGGTAGTAGGTAGGTAGTAGGTAGGTAGTAGGTAGGTAGTAGGTAGGTAGTAGGTAGGTAGTAGGTAGGTAGTAGGTAGGTAGTAGGTAGGTAGTAGGTAGGTAGTAGGTAGGTAGTAGGTAGGTAGTAGGTAGGTAGTAGGTAGGTAGTAGGTAGGTAGTAGGTAGGTAGTAGGTAGGTAGTAGGTAGGCAGTAGGTAGGAAAAAGAGCATTGCAACGCATGCTGGGAACAGCTAGTCTAATCATAAATAGTAAAAGTTATTCAGAATGATTTGCAGAATTCATGGTCTTCGGATGTTGAGCGGCAAACTACTAGTTATGCTGTATATTCTACATTTACACTAAAATAAATTAATGGTAAAAAAACTTTTTAAAAACACGCTTATATTTAATTGCCCTAAAAAGAAGAAAATAAACTCTAAATTAAATCAAACCAATCAATTTAGTACATGTATTACACAATTTATTAAATGATACAAAAGCTTGTCGCGAGATTTACCTGTGTACTAACTAGTTTTGCTTGACATACTTATTTTAAGTAATTCTATGAAAGAAAATGTTTCCTATAAAATATGCAAATCTCGCGACAAGCTTTTACATCATTTAATAAGTTGTGTAATACATGTACTAAACTGATTGGTTGGATTTAATTTAAAGTTTATTTTCTTCTTTTTAGGGCAATTAAATAAAAGCTTGTTTTTTTTACCAATAATTTATTTTTTATTATGATTGAGAATGTTTCTAAGTCTGTTTTCGTGTTCTCCTCAGCAAGCCCTTTCAGTTGATACTCATACTGTGGTAGTACAGAAAAAATAACTTGTCCGCCATCTTGGATAATCCGCCACATTGGAATTAGAATGACGTCATCCAAAATAAGCGTGTATACCAAAATTCAGCTCAATCGGTTAAAGATGACTGATTTAAAATTCACTTGCAAGATTCCACCCGGACAAACATACATTGCAAGTTAAATAAAAGTTTGTAAAATAATAAAAATAGACGGCGCTATACCCAGTCTATAAATCCTTCTCCCTCTTCCATCTTAAAAGTGATAACCCTCAAATATGCAAATTGCCATTAATAAAAATACTGATAATTATTAACGACGCCATTTTGTTTCGTGATTATGAAGCGTCATAAATAAAAAGTGTCGTTCCCTTTTACGGTAATTTTTACGAGGTTGTAAAAGCTAAGTACGGTTAAAATGACTTACTTTGTTAGTCAAAAGATAGCGAGATGGTGTCAGATTAGCTTGATGACATCGGTTACAATGTGGCTTCTTTTTAACATGAAACCTAGAATAATAAATAATACTACGTACAAAAAATTTACTCTAGAACTGATGCTTCTAAGTTCTTTTAAGTTTCTACGCGACTAGAACCAAATCTGTATTTTATAAAGGTGGACACACTTTGCGAGGCACGCGCCGCGAACGGCGCACAACGAATGCCTCTACTTGAGGCGTGCGTTTCGAAAAAATATACCAACATATATGCTCGGGTCGAGACATCGCGTGCGATCCAAATGCCTTGTTTGTCTGTCTTCACGTTTGTGGCGAGGCATGTGCTACGCACAGGCGCAGTTTCATTTTCTCAGTCGAGGCGTGGGTGGATATCGTACGCGGCACACACCTCGAACGTGCATGCGCGACTACGTCCTCAACTAATGTAATGCTCGCACTGAGGCGCTTTGATCTTGAAGCGTTTGCCGAAATACGTTGGCTCACCCTCGCACGTGGGTAGCACATGCCTGGCCACGAATATGAAGGTATACACTTTGCGAGGCATTCGTTGTGCGCCATTCGCGGCGCATGCCTCGCAAAGTCTATATCCGCCTTAATGTGTATAAATCGCGAAAGTTTTAAAACATTTAATGCTTCTAATCTATCTGCCTAGCTTTTTCAGCTTTCAGTACAACCAGATTGCAGCTGAATACAAGTATTTTGCATGGAGCAACTGGGCAATCGCGATCGCCAACCCGCCTGCCAAGCGTGGCGATTATGGTACCCCCCCCCCCCTCCCTTGGGGAAGGCCTATCTTGCTTCCGGCCGTGGTTCTGTCCATGGTCGGGAGCGAGAGTGCGTGGGAAGCCCTCGCCTCCTTTTGCGAGGAGGTGATCGCGACCAAAGAGGGAGTGGAGAGGGAGAGAGAGGTAGCTGCCAATCTCCCTTCCCGCGCCAGATGCACCGGGCGCCGCGCCGGAGGGCGCGCGACGATCTCCGGCCACCTTAGTGTGTGGCCTGCTGGCGGCGGGTTAGGGGATCCGTCGCCCGACCAGTAACAGGCCCGAGAAGGCGGCGCGCAGTGTTCCGTGCGCGCCTCTAAGGAGGACGTGGGGCTAGGCCCCACAGTAGAAGAGGTCCGCCAGGGGACCGAGGCCTGCCGGGGTCGCGGTGCATGCAGCTGCGAATCCCGTGAACCCGGCCAAGGGTCAGGAGAAGGAACACCATGGGTTTTTAGCCGGAAAGAGTCCGGCATAACCCCTCGTCTTCCCCGGGTGAAGGGTATCCATGAGGAATTTCCCACGAAAAAAAAGGCCTATGTCCAGCAGTGGACGTCTTTCAACTGAGCGATGATGTTGATGAACTGGGCAATGCCGATATCCTAAGATTAGACAAGTTGTCAGACTTTCGGACTTCTAGTACCCGTAACGACTGTCATAGGTATTCGTATGACACACGAGACAGCATAACGTGCTCTCCGAGACTCGGAGGGGTCTCGATGTGTGAATGGTCACCCATCCACGGACTGACCGTGGCAAGTGGCAGCTTAACCTCGTCAACCAATTACATAAAACAACCATAACAAGTTTGGAACATACAAAATCAGTCAACTATCAACCCAAATAAATGTTTCAAACATTTCTGAACTGTACGTAAAAAAGTTGATCCTTTCCAAACGAACATGTCGAAGTCTCAACATCATAAATCAAATGGGAATAAATTCCTGAGATACGTTTATTATAAGAAAAGTTTTTGCTCTGTCATGTGATATTACTTAGTTATCGCCAGAACGACGTGTTTTTTCTTGACGTGTAGAATTTATGGACTATTTTTAGATCAAAGTTCTTGATATCGATTATACAGCGTGGCGCTACAATGGCGGCATTAATTTAATACACGAGTAGGGCTAATGGTCTATCATTATAAAAATAATAATAAAAGGCATATAATAAGGGTTCGGTCTTGCCGGTCCTGATGTACTCCTTTGGCATACTCAAGTGGACTCAGACCGAACTTGACGTCCTGGATACGTGGGTCCGTACGAGACTGCACGTCCCGCGGAAGTGTGGGGGTCGAGGCTTTTTAAATGCTAAGACCCTCCACAACCGTACTTCTCCAAAGCCGACATGGGGAAGCATCGAGGCTGGATTTCGCTTCATATACTGCTGCTGCTGCTGTAATGGACGGTGTATGGAAAAGTGAAATTGAAAGTGGAAGTTTTTCTCGAATTTTCCGAAATCACTGGAAATATCTTATTTGCCAACATTTAATTGTATTTCAATTAATGCTTTTAAAAGGAAAATTATGCGACAGGCTACCGAAAATTAAAACAATTAATTCAGCTCATTATTTTGAATTAAATTCAGTGGAAAGTATTCCCGATGTATTCTGAATTTTCAGATTTAATAAAATAAACAAACATTTTATTTTGGTTATAGTTTATGCATTGTGTCCAAATCAATAAGTAATTAATATTAATAATTAATATCGTAATACTATGTATTGTGTAACTACGTACGGATTTTTTATTTGAAAGGAATAAATAATTTTAAAAACAGCAGAGAGTACGTAAAATTATTGAAAGAATAACTCTTAAAATTCTCAAACGAACCGTATTTTCAATTTCGGAGAATTGGCTAAATTCTCCAAACTAACGATACTGTTTTGTTAGTTAAAGCCGACGAGTTGTTGAGAAATATGTAGGTACGATTTGAGATACGATTTTGACTATCTATTTTTAGTTTAGATACGATTTTGATTCATCTCAATTCATACAGAATTGACTTACATAATTTTTAAAATTTTTACTTTTCCTTATGCATAATTTTATTATTGTAAAATAATTTTGATTTTCTTTGTATAGAGTCAATTCATTTATTTACCTGATAGACAGATCTGTGTTTCTGGGGAGTTTGTTGCGCCGTTTCTTCTTCACAGCATAAACACTAGGAAGCGGTGAAGGGTGGGCTTTTTTGTGCGCTGTCTTTTGTTAATCTGACGTTCAAAAAGAACTAAGCCATCATCATCATCATCATCATATCAGCCTGTTGCCATCCACTGCTGAACGTAGGCCTCCCCCAGTTATTGCCAACCATCCCAAGTAATTCTAGTCTATTTAGAATAAATGAGTTTTGACTTTGAGTACCGAAAAGAAGATTTTTTTTTCTTGCTCTTTTGTAAATTAGGTTAATTATTATTAAGTTATTGTCAAATACAAAGATATTTAAATAACATAATCTGGGAGCAAATTCGTCTTATTGCCAAACGCAAATGAACCACACCCGTCAGTCAGTTTTTGTTTACGAAAACTGTCAAAATGATTGGTTTTGTTATTTGTGTCAAACAAATTGACAGATTTTGAAATTGAAAATTGTCTGAAGGAGAGCCATTACGCACTGTCGACTGGTCGCCGGAGACTTGGTCGACGGCGACTGTGACTTATTTTATTTATTTATTTATAAATAGGTACACCAACAGTACATACATTTTACATTTAAATAATAAAAGTACATGGGTTATGGTTCCTATGTAAATACCAATTACAGGTGTACACAGCATTCGCATGAAAACAATCAAGCATCGTACAAGTTATATAAAATAAAAATAAAATGTAACATAAAATTAACAAACAGTAAAATCAATTAATTAGCGAAACTACTACTTATGACAGTTTAAATGTCTGTTCAGATGGGAATACAACAGGCTTCTGAACTTCGGTAGAGAACTAAAGAACACATCCAAGTCGGGCAGCTTTGAATTAAGTTCATTGTATTGAACACACATCCTAGACACTGGTGAGTGTCTCTCAATGTTACTTCTGCAGGACGGCAGTTGGAACAGTCTAGAAATTGGCTGGCTAGGAATATTGAACGGGACCGACAACATGACACGTTCTAGCAACTGTTCACAATCAATTTGACTATTGACAATCTTAAAGAGAAAAACCAAGTCATGAACAGTGCGACGGTTTCGAAGCGACTCAATATGAAAGAAAGCTAAGCGCTGTTCATATGGACATCTGTGGGATATTCCTGGGGACACGTAAGCAATATGTCTTGTGAACGCTCGCTGGATGTTCTCGAGACGTTGCGAATGAACAGCATACATAGGATTCCATACTATACTAGCATATTCTAATTGGGAACGTACCAGAGCCTTAAAAAGGATCATTTTAGTTTTAGTCCCAAAAGATTTTGTGTTTCTCTTGATGAAACCTAACATTTGAGCCGATTTCTTAACAGTATCTGAGATAGGAGTGGTGAATTTTAGTTTTTGATCTAAAGTTACTCCCAGGTCCCGGATTTCAGAAACCTCCTGTAAGATGATGTTATTTATTTTGTAAGGGGAAAGTAATGGCTGTAGTTTTCGGCTGTAACGGATGCAAAAACATTTCTCTGCATTTAAGGTCATCCCGTTGGATTCACACCACAGACTAATTTGATCAAGATCGTGTTGTAATAGACTGGCATCTGCTGGTGACTCTACTCTTTTATAGATTTTGAAATCATCAGCATAGAAAGAAAAGTTGCAGCTAATTCGTGAGGCTAGATCGTTGACAAATATAATAAAAAGAAGAGGACCGACGTGCGAGCCCTGTGGCACACCAGACTTGGCATAATACGAATTATACTCGTGACCTCCCACTGAAAGTACCTGTTTCCTACTACTCAAGTATGATTTAAACCAGACAAGAAGAGAACCATGTATACCGTAAGATAGGTACGAGTTTCTGTAGTAAAAGTTGATGATTTACCTTATCGAATGCACTGGAGAAGTCAGTGTATATCATATCAATTTGGTATCCTCTATCAATGTCTTTTGTTAGGTCAGAGATAAAACAGGTTAAGTTAGTTTGAATGGAATGGCCACTTCTAAAACCGTTTCTTTCTATAGTTTAAATAGGTATTTACGCACTTGGTCGCCGGCGACCAATAGAAGCACGCGGGTTCAAATGGAACCGTTCACACTGCGAGCAAATGTCGAGACGACCGGACTTCGCGCACAAAAATGGCTGAATACCATCGCTGGTACCAGAGCAATCTCATTGGTTAAAAGGAGTTCACCCATACTGGGATGAAATTGAAAAAAAAAATTTTTTTTGGCGGCCTTCAGTAATAATTACACATTTTTAAAACACACGTGTAACGCATTATTTTTTACTATGACGTCGAAGTCGAAAACTATTTGGATTCGGAGATATATACCAGGTAAGAATTAAAACGACGACTTGTTTTATGGGTTTTAAGAATTATTATAATATTATTTCCTTTATTCAATTACATACATACTTCATATTCAATTACATACATATTTTTAAATATTTACATAAAAAAATGAATAATAGTAGCCCACCGGCATCGGGAACAGGGTCCAAGCTACCGGTGGTCAGGTCCTCAGAGAGAGAAACTTCCTAACAATACGTGCCGTGTCCAGAAGTACCGCTTTCTGCACCAAGCCCTTGATCCAGCTGCCCAACGAGAGCCTCTTTAGGTGTTGGTCGAGGCTCTTGACTATTAAGCCATTGGCCGTAACGACTATCGGCACAATGATTGCTGAATCAACATCCCACATGGCGACAACCTCGTGTGCCAAGTCTTGATTTATTTAATTTAAGAATTATATTATTATTAGAGATATGCCGACTATGACTTTGGCCGACTAGCCGATTAGTCGGTTTTAAAGAGGCTAAGAGACTAGTCGGCCAGGCCGATCACGGTTTCGGGGGTATTCGACAACTTCCGTGACGCTTCGTTTACAGCTTTTCGCGCGCAAGTCGCAACCGCCGTCTGCGCGCGTGTCGGAACATGTTTTGTTTACTTCGCATTGTTTTTTTTTTATTTAATGTATATCCTCCTATATACATTTTATTGAGAAATTCATACAAAGAAAGAAGCCGGATAGTCGGCGCTCTTTGCCGAATAGTTGCCGACTAGTCGGAACATCACTAATTATTATTATTACAGCATTGTCGCTTTACAAAGAAAAGTTTCTACTCCTACCACCATTTAAATAAAATGTAATGTATTCCTGGCCGCCGACTTTTTTATTTATCCCAAATCATCGAACAAAATGGGTGATCTCCTTTGTTAGACATTATTGCCGATGACAATTTAACTCATTCTGATTGGTTGTTATTGATACCAACAGAAGTTCCATTGCCATCTTATTTCATTTTGCGTTCGCCTCCCCATTTATAATTAAATACTTTTCAAACAATAATCCGAGAAAACAATACGATATGACGACGCAAACAAAAACTTTTTCGATATAAAATTGATTCAATATTTCGCTTTCGACAATAAACAACTAAATATCAATAAAAACAATTTTGTATCGTAGTTTTTCACTCCAGCTGTATCGTTAGATATCTGTTGGTGCGTAAAACGGTTTTAAGCGCAGTTCAGACTACGCTATAACTCTATTACGTTAATATGGCTTGCTCCTCCATTCACACTGCAAGTAATAATGTGTGAGAAAGAATATTTAGAACGAGACATTCGTTCAACGCAGATGTATGCATTTTGCAACTGTATACCAAACTTAAACAAAAATATGGATTGGTCGCTGGACTGATAACAGTATGGTAACTATGGTACCGCTTGGAGATTTATATGAATTACACACGTGCGTCTTGTCGAGCGGTCACTCAAGCAACAAATCTACTAAATATCAAATATGTCAAGTACTCTCAAACACAAACATTGAAGACATATGTTGGAGGGGCGTGCCATGTTATCGTAGTTGATCTCTACATCATATAGCAAATATTGTATAGCACAACGATATCGCTCAGCATACATTTTATATGGACATGTTCACACAACGGTAAAAAAGTATTTGCTGGCTGTGCGCGATAAACTTGAGCGATTCTCAGAGCTATGTTATACGATTCTCTAGTCCCCGCCCCGCCTCACTTCTACCCTGTCAGTCGCCTGACGTATCGTCGTCAAATAACTTGCTATACATAGTACCTAGACCTGCTTGCGTTTCAGCGTATAGTGTTAGCATCATGCTATACATGGTGGGTCAAAAAGCGTGGATCAAACGAAACAGGGCGATAGTTGGAGTTATTTACAGCATTTTATGGTGGTACATTTTTTTTACAGTAAGGTTCTAAAGTTACAAATATTTTTTTGTGAGAGTTAAAAGATATTGAAAAAAGTGAGTGCCAATACTCATAAATCATGGTACTGTCGCAAAAGCACTTTCAAGCAACTAACCACCATTTATTGTTTTAAAATAGGTACCCATTTTAAAAAACACTCAAATTGTCATAACTTTTAAGGAGATCAAGTTAATGCTCTGCCATACGGATATTTTATACTGCAAATAACCCCAACTATAGCCCTGTTTCGTTTGATCCACGATTTTTGACCCACCCCGTATAGTTATAGCTTATGACGCAAGATGCTTTACTATATCGTCGTTGCGACTTTAAGACCTCTTATGTGTCACTTTTGGCAAAATCACTTTTTAAATTGTTTTACTATGACATTACTTTTAATTTCAACCAACAATAGCAAAGTAAAAAGCAAGAAATCATATGGCCGATACCTTTATTTTTTGGTTTCATTATATTTTTTTTAGTAGACGGTTTTTATCGATTTTCTCACTAAAGTGATTTTTACACATAAAAGGTCTTCAAGTCGCAACGACGTTATAGCGAAATAGTATAGCGTAGTCTAAACTGCACTTTAGCTTCGTCCAGCCAGTTGTCTTTGACAATGGAAAAAAAGTAACAAAAATTTAAAATGTTTTCTTTTTAAGGTTTTTGCTAGTTTTGCGCAGAGCGGCTGTCTGATCGCGGTTTTTTGTTTTTTTATTATTTAAGCGTGACCATTGGTTTGTGTGCTCGGGAGCAATGAAGTCGTGTCACGAACGTAAACCTTATATCTTGGGAACTATGAATGCTAGCTTATTCAATAATCTCCTCTTTTTTTATAAAACCGTTGCCCCACACTAAGATTTCTCTTGTATCGTGGGTGAATTTACAGACACAAATCTCACATACACAAACGCCAAGACCCGAAACAACTGTATGTAGGCCTCTATCTACTCTAACACATGAACTTTACAGGGTGTAAACGAAATCGTGTAATTCCTTCAAACCGCGTGATCTACTGGTGACATAGATATAGATTCGGGTCTATTGGCCATTACCGGCGCTACTGGGCTGCCCATAGCCACTCCACTTTGTAGACACCATCAAGAGCATGAAGTTGGAACCAGATGTGATTATGGTGAGTTTTGACGTGGCATCTTTATTCACCAACGTTCCAATCTTAGAAAGTCTTGATGTTATCGAACGGAAGCTAAGGGACAACGACCTGCCTCTACAGTATATTGTTCTGTTGAAGAAATGTCTAGAGGGTAATTTCTTCCTCTACCGTGGACGGATCGACGGAGTGGCTATGGGCAGCCCAGTAGCGCCGGTAATAGCCAATATCTGGATGGAACATTTTGAGACACTCTTCGACTTACAGGCAGCAGGAGTGAAGCTGTGGAAAAGGTATGTCGACGATGTCTTTTGCATCATGAAGGGTAGTTGTCAGGAAGCAGAACAATTTACCTAGCCGCTTGAATTCCATACATCCGAACATCGATTTCACTTTTGAAATGGAAACAGACAGGTCGTTAGCTTTTCTCGATGTACAGGTAAAGGTGAGACATGATGGTACCCTAGGACACACTGTATACCGAAAACCGACACACACAGACAGGTACCTTAATGCCCATTCACACCACCATCCGCGTCACCTTCAATCCGTTGTTACCTCACTGACCAACAGAGCATATGATCTGTGCGACGCTGAAAATTTAGACAGGGAGCTCGCCCATGTTCAGGAGGTATTAAAGACAAACGGATACAGTGGGTACCTACGACGTCCGAAGAGGAAAGATAAAAAACCGGGGGTAAGCAGAGTGCCAGCTTTCATGCCATATTTAAAAGGAGTGACGGATAAAATTGGTACAGTACTACAGAAATACGCCATTAAGACTGTATATAGTCCTCTCTCCAAGGTATCAAGGCAACTGCGTACTCCAAAGGATGTTATTCCTCTTCAGACACCTGGCGTCTACAAGATTGACTGCAGTTGCGGTAGTTCTTACATCGGGCAGACCAAAAGAACAATAGCAGAACGGGTCAAGGAACATATCGCCGCAGTCAAAAACCGCCAGATCAATAAGTCCGCAATAGCCGAGCACCTTCTGGAGTCCGGTTTCAATCACTGGATAGAACTACACTGTTCAAAAATCGTCTCCACCGATCGTCACTATTATCCCAGAACCGTACGTGAAGCGATTGAAATTAAGAAGTACAAGAATTTCAATCGGGAAGATGGATATAAATTGTCAACGTCGTGGAATCCGGTCATCAGCAAGTGTTACCGTAGACGGGACGGTTTAGGCGAGTGTAAAGACGTCGTTAGTGTAGAGTGTCGAAGTACCGACGATAACTTAATAAATTAAAATAAAAATCAAGATCGAGTGAGGGTAGATGAAAATACTTTTGCTTCACGAAGATGACAACTGCTCCACAACTTCAGTCTACCCGTGACCACGGCCGGTGTAATTCGGCCGAAACGTCGGGATAAAAAAAAGGTATTTAGTGCCTTTTTTTAAGTTTTTACGCGACTAGACCCGAATCTGTATTTGTATAATGTGTACAAATCGCGAAAGTTTAAAAACATTGGTGACATAGATTAATCCAAAAAGGTTTTATATTTAAACGAAGTAAAAAAATAACCTTGTTTTCTATTTCTGAGTCAATTTAGACCCCTGAGTTAAATAACTGCAAAGACACTTTTATACAATAGTAGCTGTACCGCATGCGTTGCAATGCACTTTTTCCTACTTACTACCTACCTACTACCTACCTTCAGAAACAAAATCAAAATAGTAACAAAAAGTTAAAACCGTTTTCATGCATGCGATAAATAAAAATGAAGAATATGGAAATACTGAGATAATTTCGTTTTTTTTTAATTTCAAAATTTTCTTTCGTAAGAACCTTCTCCAAAAAAATTATGAACAAAACAAAAAACATTTTAGCGAAATCGGTCAAACCGCTCACGCGTGATGCCGTGACCAAGGGAAATAGGGATTCATTTTTATTTATATAGATCAATACGCGGCAAAGAGGGGTAAAATCAAAATCAAATTTTTCTTTCACTTTTTGTTTTATTGAATCCTTATAAGGTGCTTTAGATACAATGACTTATCACTACCGTAAAAAAAAGAACTTTATATTGTTATTTTTAATCAAGACAAATCTTTTGCCGGTCAATCTACACCAGTAGTAGGCTCAATCTCCAAAATAAAAATTATTATTGCTCGCTCTTGTCTCTAAAATTACAAACCTTATTTCTGGTTGGTTATAACCGAGACCAATATAAAATAGGCTTATTTAGACACCTTATTTGTGAAATAAAAATACGGAACACAAATTAATATCAATATAAAATGCACCAGAGAGGTCAACCAAATACGATGATTTTGGAGATTATCCCAGTAGATCATGTGGTTTTAAGAAATTACACGAATTCGTTTACACCCTGTATATAAACTAGTCCAGTGATATTTCATTGTACACGCCCAATTAACATAGACGTACGCAAAAACAAAACTATACGCCATTGATGACGCGTAAACTAGGCAGACAAAGGCATATTTTTCCCCTGAATAACTGCCCTACTTACCCCAAGGTCATGTACATGTAGTAAACATTAAGATAAGCCCGCTCCACTGAGTAAATTCGTGTCAATATTATCCAACACTATCTCTGTTCCCCTGTTTCCTCTTTGCCCTTGTTGCCCCCTTGCCCCTGTTTCCCCAATTCACTCGTGTGTGCCAAATTGCGCTTGTAAAAACGGTGCTATGTGGAAAACGGCGGTATTCTATTTGGCTATATAGAAATACCTTGGCTTATTAAATATTTTTTTGGATGCAGATTGCTGAGGAGTATGGTAAATTGCTTGGTTGTATGCAAAGCCAAGTGAAAGTACTTAGATCTAGGTACTTAACATCACGCCTGTATTCTCTGAAGGGTTGGAAGAAGTGTATAGCACCTTCATTTTGCCGTTATGTTATGGCCCAATGGCACAAATCCAGACTCTGACACTTTGCCCGACCTGGGGATCGAATTCAGGACCTCACGCTCAGTAGTTGCTCTTGCGACCACTAGACAGTCACACAGTCAATATACCGGTTTGTAATTGTCCTTCAGCAAGGCAAAGGCCTCGTCTAGTACGAGGAGTGAACGAGAAAGTAACACCTCGCTTGCTCACTTCTTCTTTCGTGTCAGCACGAGCTATACGAAAATAGCTCATGCTGTGGTGAAAAGATTAGCCAGTCAGCAAGGTTGGTAGCGGGGCTGACTGCCCAGGGTGCGCCGGACGTACTTAAGTATCGTCACTCGTGGAGGCTCTTTCCATGCACCCCAGCTTGCCCACTGCGAGTTAGCGATTTCAGCCCATTAAGGTTCAGTGCTGCCTCGTCGGTCTAGTGGTCTTGACGTCCTGGGGTTTATCATCAAGTTGGGCAAAGTATTATTGGGTTTTTCTATGTGGAGATTCTCAGTTAGCAGCCTGGAGTCTGGATTTGGGCCCGATTGATGACAATAGGCTCGCCTCCTATTACATGGGACTTAAATATCTTGTTGAGGTTTCCATAGTGAAGAGAAGTGAAGAAATGCAGCGAAAGAATAATTATAATAATCCTGACTTAACACACGAGGTTGTCAACATGTGGGAGGTGGATTCGGCAACCATTGTGCCAATAGTCGTAACGGCCAATGGCCTAATGGTCAAGAGCTTTGACCAACACCTCATGAAGCTCTCGTTAGGTGGCTGGATCATGGGCCTGATATAGGGAGCAGTCCTCCTCGACACGGTGCGTATTATGAGGAGGTTCCTATTTTTGGAGCCCTAATCACCGGTAGCTTGGACCCTGCTCCCGAAGCCAGTGGATTCTTATTTTTAAATATTTTTTTTTTGTATTTTTAGAAATACTTAAGAATATAATTAATAAGATGCAAATTGAATAAAGGACATATTAATAATAAATAAATCCAGGCTACCAGGATTTCTCGTCAGTTTTTCTAAAGAATTCCAGTTTTACATTTCTAAATGCTACGGTTTTGATGCTGAACCGGGCATTAAATATAAAGTAATCTCGAAATTACGTACCTCCAAAATTATATTTTCCATCAAAATGCCATCTCTGCTCACCCTTCCCAGAACAACCATGACTCACCATTTCAAACAGACATACCTTTCAAAAAGGTTTCCGTACCCTGAGTATTACGAACGGAGTCCGGAAATCTATTAAGTGAAGCCTCCGGGCCTCTACGACGGACTCCGCTAATGCAGATGAAACGGCCTTTCTGTTACGAAGATGTGCGAAGAATGGATAGGGCAAAATGTACCGCCTCTTCACAGTAAATATACAAGGTTAGTCGGAAAGGGGGGTACTAATCTGAAAAGGTGTTAAAGTACCCATAATAATGAATAACTTTTGTTCTACAACTTTTCCCAAAAGTGAATAGTTTAAGAGAAATAACTACACTCAACAAAAAAAAACGCTGAAATCTATCTGTCCCCAGTAATGATCAGCTGTGTTTACATTTTAGGTCATATTTGGGGTCATGAATCAGAAGCACTATTTTCTGAATATGTAAAAATTTGTTGTAACTAAAGCAGGGATGAAGAATTTATGAAAAAACTAAACTAAAAATATTTTTTCAGGAAAATAATAAAATTATAGAATTTTGAAATTGCAACACTTGCTTTATTTAACCGGTTGCGTACCGTCCGTCGTCCCAGGACGACACTTAATTGTCTTATTTGTTGTGTCTATAATTACAGTGATTGAGAATTTAAGACAGTCATCAGTGATACTTTACGTGTCCTGCGGATTAGTACTCCCTTTCCGACTAACCTTGTATTAGCTAAAACAGTACCTCAACTTACTTTAAACGCCTGAATTAACACACTAACACAGACAGGCACTGTATACTGAGTATAATGTACTTTTTGTAAAAACTCTATGACAGCCGTGACTAACTGCATTGTGTAGCTCACGTAGAATTCTTGTTACAGTGCGTGTACTGCTTTAGCTTATATAACTACTGTGGCTTCCTTTACCCGATTTTCGAACAGGTGGACCACGGACAATATTCCGTATTAACAAACGCGCGGATCGTACTATTTGCAAGGTTAAGCTGCGCTTGCCGCGGTCAGCTCGTGGATGGGTGACCGTTCGGTACATATCGAGAGCTCGTCCCCTCCGTGCCTCGAAGAGCACGTTAAGCCGTCGGTCCTGGTGTCATACGAATATCTATAACAGTCGTTACGGGTAGTTAGAAGGTTGAAAGTCTGACAATGGATCTAGTCTTAGGATATCAGCATTGAGCAGTAGATAACTGGGTTGCGGAGGTCTGATGTCAGTCGCTCCTTGTAAAATACTAGTATTCAGCCGCATCTCGTTTCACTGGAAGCTAACCTCAATATAGTTGAGAAAAAGCTATGTTAGAAAGAAGATTATGAAGGTGAAAGTAAACTTGATGGTGTATGTGGACGACATACTATTAGGTACTCATGTGAACTAATAGAGTATGTTAATGTAGACAAACAGATGTGTTTACGTAGAGATTGAGAGGAATGATTTATTACTGAGGACTCTTTGGAGGAGGAAAGGTATCAAATGAAGGTATTGTTGTTGCTTCAGTTAAAGCGGATCAGAATTTGATTTTAACTTGCACGTTAACATTAAAAGAAAAATATGAGGAAACCTGCAAACCTGAGATGTTTCCAAAAAGTTCTGGTTAGTGTGTAGTCCGCCAACCCACGCTGGACTAGTGCAGTCCAGCATGTGGCCCAGCAGTGGGACAGTAATGGGCCGACTGTAAGTAACTGCACCGCTTATAGGGGATTTACACGGGTCGATTTTAGCCATGCGGCAAGTCACAAGTCGCACCGCTTGTAAAATTCGAATTGCCACCCCATTTACACCGGTCGACAAAAATCACATGCACCTTGTTCATTTCTAGCGGAACAACACAGCGCAAAACACACCTCATACGGCGGGCGATCGCCTGCAACTGACCATTTACACGGTCAATTTTAGTCAACCGCCGCATGCGGCTTCTCGGCGCACGGCAACGTCGGGTGGCACCCAACTTTGGGGCTTGCGATTTTAGCCACTTGCGGCCTAGTCAAATTGTTATTTAGACTAGCCGTGCGGCGAAAATCGACCCATGTAAATCCCCTATAATGGGACCAGTGATTTCAAAGATAGAAGTAGGTACAGAACGTGATATAAAGATTTCCATTCCCGGTTTAAAACAAAAATGTCACATGCGTATTTGAAATCATCGATCAGTGGTCAATAGGCACGCCACTTATTGTATGGGACCTAATAGCGTCATCGACACAATATAGGTTTGTTGATGGACACTTATTGCCTACCTTTCGGGAGTGACAACACCTCAAAAAATATCACAAAACACACCACTTTTACAACGTAAAAATAAAATAACACAAAAAATAGAATCACACAAAAACCTATTCGAAATTTAAATATAGAAAACCGCAGAGCAGGAAACGGAAGTACTAAATATAATACCTACATCCATGGCGTTCCTTTTTACAAATGCCTTATTTCCTTTATTACGAATAAAAAGCCTGACGTTTTCATTTTCAGCTTAAGAATTGAAGCCTGAAGCCTCTTGAAGGCCATTAATTTGTTCTTTTTGAAGTTTAAATAATGTTGGGATTGTATGAGTGGTGATTAGGCTAAATGGTCATTGCTTTGTGTAGGTGTAGATTTGAGAATTAAATGTGTTATTAGGATTAAAAGCCTGGCTTGTGTTTTTAACCGACTTCGAAAAAACGTAGATGTTCTCAATTCGATGTTAATGTTCTTTTGCGATATTGAACTGATTTTAATGTTTTTTTTTTTTTTTTGGAAGAAATTTGGTGAAGATCTGATGAAGACCTTCGGAGATAGAAAATTGAACTTTCTAATCGATAAAAATCACTCGCGATTGCTATAATCGCAAGTTTATACATTGTTTATACCACTTCAAAAAAAAACATAAGCCGTAGCATGTGGCGCTCTACAGTTCCTGACTACCCCCGTGAGTAGCTCGTATGTATGATGTATGAAAATCAGATGAAGTTTACATTTTGACAGCTCCCAAGCCCCCATGTTTATGTGTTTTTATGACGTACTTTTTCATACATATATCATTCAGGTCACAAGGCACAATAACGATGAGGTTTTAAAACAAACAGTTTTTTATCAATTCTTTTGTCTAAATGTATTTCACCTAATTTAAAAGTTATACGAGAATGAATGCTAAGAAAGTTTAATTAAAATTACTTGTTCCATATTTTGTTGTTTGCTATCTTTTAACAAAGAAGTACTGTTTATTAAAATACAAAAGAGAATGTCAATAGACAATTATATGTCTTTGAAATGAATATAATTAATATTAGAGGCCATGGTCACTTGCAGATCTATTTCGAAGAGCCACATAGAAATGTAAATGACACAACAATATAATCGTTCAGGGGTGATTCTATCATTACAGTTTTAGCTAATATCGGTATGTCAGGATTGCGAGCAAGGTAAACACAGTAAATAAAACCAACATAGACTCTCCACCACTGAGAGTACTTATAATTGGGTTAGTATTAGTAACATAACTAGATCACAATATATTACTTTACACAATTATTACAAGATCATAAAATAAGGACAAGCTAATCAGATATAAAAGGTCAGACTTCTTCAGCTGATCAACACGGAATGCTCCCGCTTCGTCGAATGACCGCCGCCTTTATAACCTCGGGTGGGCCGATCCATATCGACGACTACCTTCTCTTGTCAACATTGCCCAGTGTTACCCACTAGCGATAACACGGCCCTCCTGCAAAACACACGTCCTCGTGTGTTGGTGGTTGGTGGTCGACGCACCATCAACCCCATCGTCAAGATTGTACATCAAGGCCTAACTTCAGTGACACCTCTGGACCTTAAACAGAAACAAATAATACAGTACACATCTCGGCCACACCTGATCTTTGACCTCGTCATTTTACTCATGTTCATGTCTATGACCAAAGTAAAATGAAGAGCATCCAAAGAATGTTTGAATCGATTAGAGCTTGTTATCCCATCGACGGCCAACAAGCTCATCACCCATGACTTAAACTAGTTGATATTCATTCAGTATCAACCTAGTTCTATATTCGTTTATAACTTCTCGTATCAAACTTACTTATTTACCAACATCTACACATTAGATTTCAACATTTTCACAATAAAATACTATCTCAGATGCCTAATAGATAGTTCTACTTTGGTTAAACATCAAATCATAGTTATTCAATAAATCATAATAGGTACATAAACACACAATCTCATCATACACAAATTCATAAAATCATTTAAATACATTTACAATATTTTTCAGGGCTAAATAATCCATTATAGTTTTTCACAAATTCATAATACACACTTAAAATATTTCTTAGTTAATTATTTCAACGATTCACAAAGCCATAATACATAAACACTTAAAATATTTCATTCGTAAAAATCTCATAATTATTCACAAAATCATAACATAATATTATCTCAATAATTTACAAACTCATAGTACATTTAACACTTAAAATGTTCCATGATTAAATATCTCAATTATTCACAATTCATTGTACCAGCATATAAACACTTCAAACTCATAGTACGTTAAACACTTAAAATATTTCAAGATTAAATATCTCATTATTCACAAACTCATAGTACATAACAACGATTAAAATAATTCACGATTCATTATCTCATTATTATTCACAAAATCCTACATTCTTAAATATCTCAATTCTTCACAAAATCAGAAAACAAACATCCTAAATGTTTCATGGTTAAATATCTTATAATCATTATTCACAGTATCATAGTACATAATTATAAACACTTAAAATATTATCTCAATTATTCCAAAATCATAATACTTAAGTATCATTTTTCATGATCAAATAGGTATCTCAATTATTCACAAACTCATATTACAAAACTGACATGATTTTGTAAACATAACATTTCTATGTTGCGCTAATAATACAACCTTTTTACAACAATACAATAAGTACATATACTATACACATCTTTATCGAAAATAAGTCAAATTATTTCTTATTTAAAAATAAATTTGACAAATCAATCTTTAACGGAAGTCATCATAGTAATTATCATCAATAATAAATACAATTTCCTGTTTTCGTCTACAAAAAATACATTTTAAACCATAAGTAATAATAACAAACTACTTTTTAATTTCAATAAACTATTTTGTACCATTCTACAACAAGAATTATAACAAAACCAATCAAAACAAATATCAATATTTTCAAAACTTTTTCAAAACATTAATTCAAAACAGAATCTCATTTTCACTGCATTTTCATTTATCAATTAATAGCATCACCCGCCTTGGATTTAGCCAACTCATTTGGCATCACCCGCCTGGGATCCTGCTTTATCAACATGGCATCACCCGCCTTGGATCTAGCCATATCATGGCATATCCCGCCTTGGTTCCAGCCCTATAACAATTGCTTCGCCACGTTAGAGTTTCAGTTTTCCCCAGGCGAAGCCTTTGGCCAACCCCGGCTGGCCAAACCGGGCGGTGCCAAAGATCAACCCTGGTTGCATCTCACCACAAACTCTAATACGACTTGCAATGTATTTTCCTACACGAATAAATACAGATGCCGTATTTATTTTCCACGAATAAATACAGATACCATCATATTTATTTTATACGAATAAACACAGATATCATCTCATTTATTTTACACGAATAAATACAGATAACATCTCTTTTATTTTACATGAATAAGCAAAGATATCGTTGAATATTTATTTTACACGAATAAATAACCTCTCAAATTATATTTCCTTCATCAAACTTCTTTCACACATAATAAAATGGTTGCGACTCACCGGATTTATCACATTTTGTCGTTTTCAAGTCATCAAGTTTTTGTCAGTCCGTCTATAGGGGATTTAACTTATCAAAATATTTACATGTGGGTATACAATCATAATGTGGACTGGTTTTTTCTTGTTCCACTTCTGATGTAAATGACACAACAATATAATCGTTCAGGGGTGATTCTATCATTACAGTTTTAGCTAATATCGGTATGTCAGGATTGCGAGCAAGGTAAACACAGTAAATAAAACCAACATAGACTCTCCACCACTGAGAGTACTTATAATTGGGTTAGTATTAGTAACATAACTAGATCACAATATATTACTTTACACAATTATTACAAGATCATAAAATAAGGACAAGCTAATCAGATATAAAAGGTCAGACTTCTTCAGCTGATCAACACGGAATGCTCCCGCTTCGTCGAATGACCGCCGCCTTTATAACCTCGGGTGGGCCGATCCATATCGACGACTACCTTCTCTTGTCAACATTGCCCAGTGTTACCCACTAGCGATAACAGAAACTACAGAATTTTATTTATTTATTTATTTCAACTGAACTTACAAATATCATTACAGAAATGTCCCTGGATTTAGTAGTCATCATCGTTATTCAGTTGAAAGACGTCCACTGCTGGACATAGGCCTTCCCCAAAAGGTAGGGTTTGCCGTAATCACCAGGCTTGGCAGGCGGGTTGTCGATCGCAGTATGGTTGTTAAAGTACTCAGAGAACGCTGCTGCCCATCCTCTAGAGAATCCCTTAACGTACAAATCCGAGACGGGCTGCAAACTGCAGACTGCATCCGCAGACCGCAACTCGCCGTCCGAAGAATATTTTGTATTACTGTTTTAGTGTAACAAATGAAACAGTAATATCTAGTAAGAATGATATCAGTTGAATGGACGTGGCTCATTAACAACCGCGCGGATACGATACGTACATACGGCTACACATCAAGCTATTCCAGTTTACACTGACCTCTCACTGTAAGGAAATCCTATACAATGTGAGATCAGCTTATACTGGAAATTATAGCTTGATCTGTAGCCGTGCGTACGATCTGCGAGATTAAGCTACGCTTGACGTGGATGGGTGACCATTTATACACATCGAGACCGCTCCGTGTCTTGGAGAGCACGTTAAACCGTCGGTCCCGAGTGTCATACGAATACCTATGACAGTCATTACGGGTAGTCAGAAGCCTGAAAGTCTAACAACGGGTCCAACGTTAGCATGTAGGTATTGCCATAGCACAGTGTAAAATAATGGTTTTCAGCCGCATCTGGTTTGATTGGAAACCGTCCCCATTATATTTGGGAACAGGCTGGGCAAAACAGGATGACCTTGATCCTTTACCTTCTGCAAAAACCATTTCCAAGATTCTCTTGACCTTTTTTTTAAGGATGTGAAATCATCAAATTACTTCTTCCGCTCTGGGCGGAGCGGAAGGGAGTCTAGTGTCTCAGACTCTTACCGACTAAAACCCATCCGTGTTCCTCCTAATGCCCTTTGCGTTCCAGGGCCGTGGTAACTCTTTCGAACATATTCCGCAACCCTGGCAGGCACTGGCCCTAGTGGGCCCCGTCTATTATGCTGACATCTCTTTGGAGCGCGCGTGGAACACAACGCTCCGTTGACCCGGACCTGGGGGCCTACTCCCTAAGTCCGTCAACGAAGTTAGTCGCCCGTCCGAAAGTAGCCCGAAATGTAGGAGTGAAAAAAACAAGTGTCAAGTTCAACTTTTCGGACGGGCAAAAACACATCGGTAGTAGGGACAGCTGTCAAATCGTGTTGTCATTCATTCTTAGTTCGGGCCCCGAAATAATCGTATGTCTGTAGAAGATAGGGAGTAGGAAACGCTCGTCACTAAAGCCGAAACCACGGACTTTGTGCTTAGAGAGTGGGTCAGGGCAGGGGGTCACCCCTGGTTCTGATCGGACGGCGAGCCACCCAACGTTCGCCGTCCGCAGGCCCGCGCCTACGGTGGCCGGGAATCGCCCTGCGACTCTCGACGCCCAGGGCAAGTCTCTCTCGACATAACACACCACACCAGGCCTAGCTTAGGAGTACACTAACAAAACTCACAATTTTTTCGAACTTTGTATGCACTTTAAACCTAATTTGCCTAGCCTTTTCCCAACTATAATTGGGTCGGATTTCAGCCTTACTAGATACGACTAGCAAGACTAGATGAGACTAGATTGTCTCGTGTAGTGCCGGACTTAAAGAATAGCACTACCCCATCTCTTCCCGTGGGTGTCGTAAAAGGCTACTAAGGGATTCTCTAGAGCATGGGCAGCAGCGTTCTCTGAGTACTTTAACAACCATACTGCGATCGCCAACCCGCCTGGCAAGCGTGGCGATTACGGCACCCCCCCCCCCCCCCCCCACTTCTGGGGAAGGCCTTTGTCCAGCAGTGGTCGTCTTTCGGCTGAATGATGATGAGATGCGACTAATACTAAAACTGCCATCAGACCTCCATGACCCAGTTACTGGGCGATGCCGATTTATTTTGTGAATACTCTTTTTATAAAAGACTTTTCAAGGATAAGTACCAATTTATACGTAATTTAGCTCCGGAGAATAATGATTAATTAAGGAAAGATGTATAGGCGAAGTGTCTACAAAGAAAATCTTACAAGCTTATTCCATTTATCTAATTGGTAAGTACTAGTGACAAAGCATTAGAAAATTTGTTCTCATTTACAACGTTTGTAAGTAGATAAAATCGTCGATAAATCTGCTGTGTACTGGCTTCTTCTCAGAATGAAAAAGATTTCGGCCTTAGTCTACCACGCTACAAACACCATCGAGATTTTTTATGGTAGATGTGTCTACACCCGAGCGTTTTCAAGTTCATCTTGCGCTTTCAACTTACAATTCCTCTTGTGTCAAGCGTATGCAATATTGATTGCCATAAGACGCATGCAGCTTATCGTCTACACCGGTGCGCCTCGGTCAGTCGTCAGTCGACATACAATAGACGGATTGGAGTGCGCTAGGGGCATCCGCTTTTTTCGAACTAGTATTAAGGCATGCGCTATGGCGCTTCACGCATGCTTCAGACGAAGACGCAAGATGAACGTGAAAGCGCACTGGAGTAGACATAGCTCTAGAGCTCTCTGAGGCATGCATGTGTCCTTAAGTTATTTTCCTTCACCGTTAACGCATAATCAAATTCTGATCTGCACATTTGAAAAGTCAGAGAGCCAGGATCTCTTGCATGGAAAGCAAGCGTTGAACATGTCACATTGAACCATTGATCGCTACGATCAACGTTAGACATTGCCATAATCACCAAGATGGGCAGACAAATTGGTGATTGGTGTATGTTGTTTATAACCCCTTAGTTGCTATTAACGATATCGATGGCTGAAAAGAGGGTGGAGTATTGTTTGTTATACTGCTTATGCACTACTTCCGATTCTAATTTGAAAAATTACGATCCGAGGAAACTCAGCTGCAAATCTTTTGAAATTCGGATCGGATTGGAGTGTGCGAAAAGTTTCGGATCAAAACAAAACTACTTCTAATGATGATCTTCTTTTCTTATACTACTCTATTTTTCACCATCGACGCACCAATGGTTTTTGCTGTGCTTCTGATACTAACTAAATAATCGCGAGCACGCCTGAAGCTGGAGTCGATCTGTCTGTCTGCAGACACTAGCCACAACGTAACCACATCGCAACTTTTAGCGACAACACATTTTGTAGTTACTACAACGCAACTGCAAGAACCTGCAGCGACACTAATCACACGTAACCACTGCTTGTCCACTTTTTGTCGCTGAGATGTGGTGTCGTTGTGGTAAGTGTGAATTCTCCCTAACTCCAACATCAACAAAAGAAAACTCTAATTGATCGTCTAAGACACACAGATTTAGTTCTAAGTGCCAAAAAAGGTCACTTCACCGTTCTTCAACTATCATTTATCATTTCGACTAAACTCTGAGGCGTTGATACGCGAAATCGTCTCAAGATTTTCTTTCCTAAGCTTTCGTTTGAACAATTTGAGATTAACGTTAAGACTGACTTATTATTCTTTTTTTCTTTGTTTTTTTCTGGGTCAGGGCCAAGTTTTGTCTGCTTGAAATAAAATATTTAATGCTCATTAATAAGGGTATGAATGTCTGTAGGATTAAGCATATTTATTCGCTAGTTACACAAACCTTAATAATTTTAAGCATATCAAGATCTCTACGCGAATATTTTTAAGTGCTGTGTACTTGTCGGTGTATCAATCTCCATATTTCTCTATCCAGAGGCAATTCCTTCACTTCTCTGTATGTTATCACTTCAGTTTTTTCCTTCAATTGGTATGTGTAGTTTCTGGAGGAGCTCGTGGCTAAATAATTACAGCCGCATAGACTGATCTTCCGGGTTAAGCCACGCTTGCCGAGGTTGGTCTGTGGATGGGTGACCATTTACCATAGCGAGTCTCCTCCGTGCCTCGGAAAGCACGTAAAGCCGTTGGTCCCGGCTGTCATTTGTAGATCTTTGACAGTCGTTACTGTTGGTCAGAAGCCAGAAAGTCTGACAACCAGTCTTACCAAGAGTATCGTATTACCCAGTTACTGGGTTGTGGAGGTCTGATAGGCAGTCGCTCCATATAAAATACTGATATTCAGCTGCATTCGGTTCGACTGGAAGCCGACCCCAACATAGTTGGGAAAAGGCTAGGCAGATGATGATGGTATGTGTAGTTTGTTCTTGGTCTACCTGGTTTTCTCTTTGCTTGTAATTTATCTTCTATGATATTGGTTATAAAGCTGTCGTATTGCAGTAAGAGCGGTTACGCACTGCATCCGATCCGGATCCGTGAAATTACGGATATAAAAAACTAGAACCGAATTCAGATATTGCTTTTCGCACTGTATCCGATCCGAATTTGTGATAATACAGATCAATAGTCTAAAAAACTCGGACCGAATTCGGATATTGCTTATGCACTTATCCGATCGCTGATCCAAATCCAAGCAATTCAGGGGCCATCTTTGGCATATGTCCGATTTGAATCCGAGGTAATGCGAAAGCATTCATACAAACAATACTACGGCTACTTCGGTCCGTCAATATTTCTTCCGAATTGGAGACTCACGGATGACGGAGAGAAATCGGACGACGGAGTCAGTTCTAGTGCGTAAACTACCATACAAATAGTTCTATGACTACTTCGGAATGTATTTTCACGGATTCGGATCGGATGCAGTAACTGCTCTTAGTGACCAATCATTTGCCCCCTTCTTCTTTCTATCTGTTCTAGAATTTGTTTTTTCTCTTTGACTCTACTTAAAATCTCTTCGTTGGTTACTTTACTTTAATGATTAACAAAAACAAATAAGTTCCAAAAAAGTTTACTACACAAATAATTATCGAGATCATAAAGCTGATAAGTTTCCATACTTCGATGCCACTTCAACTAGAAGAAACAGTGATATTAATTTATAAACCATGCTTGAAAACAACAGATTTTTGTGTATGATCCCGGAACGCATACTAGAATACGTACTATTTAATGTCATTACTACATCCTACTTTTAGCATTTCTTTGGCAACAGTACCTTCACTTGATACCTCTTCATTCGCATACAAAGAGTCCTCAGTAATAAATCATTCCTCTTAATCTCCACGTAAACACCTCTGTTTGTCTACATTAACATACTTTATTTAGTTCACATGAATACTTAAGCTTAAGACCCCTTCCCACGACAACATCTAGTTCTTTGCAAGATAGGTTTTTGCAGGATCTTGTATCCTGCTAACGTGTTTCAATATTATCGGTCACACAAGCATTTATTGAATACTCTATAATATAAAATTTGGTATCGTCTAATTTATAATGTAGTAATGCATGTAGTCTTATTTTATAAAATTATATAATGATCTCTTAATAACGTATCAAATTAATTATGCTTGGTAAGAATAACAAATACAATAAAATAATAATAGTAAAAATAATTATGTACAACTTAATATTTGCATGTCACTACTATGACTAAGTGTTTTGGATCTAAGTGTTTAATTAAGACCGAATTGTACCAATACTTATCGCAAATAAAGATTCACTCATTCATTCATTCATCAGCAACATGAGCATTGTGAAATCCTGCAAAAAAGCAATCAGCGTTCTTATTGCGCAAAACATTAATTAATTGTTATGGCTTTGATTTTGACAGGTCTACAATTTCCATCGCAACATGATATATAATAACAGTCCGATTTCTCCGAATTACAGTACATAGGTACCACGCAATGAATATTGTTGTATTGTCAAAATGAAAGCTATTGAAATTACGAATGTGATAATTCTGTATTCACCAAAAAAATAGGAGCTTCATCTATGTGTGAAGGCACCATCAAGATTTGCAGGAGTTCTAGCAGAACTAGACGGACCGTGGGAACAGGCCTTTAGATAAATTGAGACACGTCCACTTAATAGTCACCATGTAGATTTTTCTTTTCACATTGTCTCCTAGCATCATTTTTCTATTTTAAGTAAACAGAGATTGGGTTGGGTGCCTGCGAAATTACAGGCACATGAGACTTTCCAACGTTGTCTTTGAGGTTGACAACACAGGCAATCCTATTGGTTTTGTAAGTAGGTGTTTAACAGGCGATGGTACAGAACGACACGACTAAAAAGTCGCATCCGCAAAATTCGTAAAACCGATGACTTGAGTGCGACTTCAAGACCTCTCTCTGCCTAGCCTTTTCCCAACTATGTTGGGGTCGGCTTCCAGTCGAAGCGGATGCAGCTGAATATCAGTATTTTACATGGAGCGACTGCCTATCAGACCTCCACAACCCAGTAACTGGGTAATACGATACTCTTGGTAAGACTGGTTGTCAGACTTTCTGGCTTCTGACCAACAGTAATGACTGTCAAAGATCTACAAATGACAGCCGGGACCAACGGCTTTACGAGCTTTCCGAGGCACGAAGGAAACTCGCTATGGTAAATGGTCATCCATCCACAGACCAACCTCGGCAAGCGTGGCTTAACCCGGAAGATCGGTCTATGCGGCTGTAATTATTTAGCCACGAGCTCCTCAAGCACGAGCGACTTCAAGACCACGAATGTTAATTAGTTCTGCAGTAACAAATACAGATCTTTACACTGACGCTATAAGTAAGAGTGACGTGAACGCAAAAAAAACTTGCCAAGTGCGAGTCGGACTCTCGCACAAAGGCTTCCGTACCATTATCTATAAAAACGGCAAAAAAATCACGTTCGTTGCATGGGAGCCCCCTTAAATGTTCATTTTATTCTGTTTTGTAGTATTTGTTGTTATGGCGGCAACAGAAATACATCATCTGTGAAAATTTCAACTGTCTAACTATCACGGTTCATGAGATACAGCTTGGTGACAGACGGACAGACGAACGGACAGCGGAGTCTTAGTAATAGGTTCCCGTTTTATCCTTTGGATACGGAACCCTAAAAACGTTCGTCGGCGTTCGTTGGCTTATGTATGTACCATTACTCCTTCCTAACATTTAATGTAGACAAAGTTCAACTATCGATTTGAACCTTGCTATGACCATTAGGAATCTTAAGCATGTTGTTATAGTAATCTAAATACCCAAACTCAAACTCCTAACAATTCATCTCGCATCCCTACCCGCAGAATCACAACTACTTAATATTGTAAAGCAATTGGGTGTACTAAGTCCCTTACGTAATAAGGCTTAAGTTACACAGGCAGGAACTTCGCTTGGTGCCATGATTGGATATTAGCGTGGCATCGAACAGCGCCCATGCCGTGGCTAAATTAGGTACTTTACCTCCCTTTACTCAGAGACTTACTCTGATAGACATGCAGCGCATCTGCAAGTCGTCCCTTTTTTATTTCCTGTATTGCGTTTGACCATCATCATCACCATCATCATCATTTAGTCGAAAGACGTCCACTGCTGGACATAGGGGAATATTCCGATCTGTCCCCTGACATGTCTCCTTCAAGTAGCCAATCAGGAATAAAAAAATAGATCTGTTCCCTTGTCACCAAGACGAATGGACAGATCGAATGAAATATTTCTGGTCTGTCCCCTGCTGTTCTTTAGGGGGACAAATAGAAATAAAATGTTTCGATCTGTTCCCCTGTTACCGACGAGGGGACAGATCAGGGGGACAGATCGGAATAATCCGACATAGGCCTCCTCCAAGCATCGCTACATCCACCGGTCCTGTGCTCCATGTTGGAGGGGTTTGACCACAGCTGCACATTATTTATTTATTTTCCTCGGATAAATTTCATGCATACTCTTCGCCCGAGGAAGGCGAAGGGTTATGCCCAACTCTAACCGGGTAAAAACCCAAGGTGTTCCTCCTCGTGAACTTCGACCGGGGACGCGAGATTCGCAGCTGTATGAACCGCAATCCCGACAAGCCTCGATCGGCCGGCCCCTGGCGGACCTCTTCTTCTGTGAGGCTTTGTCGCATGTCCTCCTAAAAAGCGCTCAAGGAACCCGGCACGCCGCCTTGTCAGGCCAGTTACTGGTCGGTTGACAGATTCCCTAATCCGTCGCCCGCAGGCCAACCCTAGTCACCACACCTTATGGTAAAAGCAGACAGGGTCAAAGATGGAACACACAAATCCAAATAACAGAGATATGGACGAAAATTCTCCTTTACCCCTATGGCTCTCACGTAAGTCCGACGGAACACAGTAAACTGTTTGGCTTGACATTAATGTGAGGGTGGTAGCTAGCCAGACGACAGTATAGATCTTACTAGCGAGCGTGCTGGGTTGCGTTGAATCTTACCACATGTGTCTATTTCTAGCACGTGGTGAGGAAGTTTTATTTACTAGCCCGTCCCCAACCGTGCGTCGGTTCGCTAGGGTATGTCACCTAACATGCAGCGTAGCTTTGTTGAGGAACGAAGGACGGTGTTCCTTCAAAGAAAAAGGAGGATTCTCCAACCAGGCGGATCTAATGCCTGGCGGGCTACTAACCAACGGTTGTTATTGTGCGGTTGTATACAACGTGTTACAAAAATACCCCTAAAGCCGAAAGGGGATTAAAAGGTCCCTTGTAAAGAGTCTATTGGCAATATTTTAAAATAAAAGTAAGACCCAAAAAAAAATGGACAAATCATAAAATAAAATCATCACTGAAACGCAACCCTGAAAACATAAAAATAAAGAGTAGACTACCCAGAAAGTTATTTACATTCTTACCTAATTTCCTCTGAGAGGTAAATGACAACAACCATAAAAGACTACTTGATTAACATTTTCATTTTTAAGGGAAATTATGTAACACGTTGTATTATTATGCTATCCGCGTGTCACATCTTGATATCGCGATGTAGGATTTTGTTATGACGTCATCTTTGCAAGTTGTCGTTAATGTCGCTGTAGTCTGCTACATCACTGCAATGTTGCGTAGTTCGCATATGGCGTGATAGATGGCGCCACATAAGCAGCAAGCGAAGCTCCTGCCTGTGTGGCCTGTACCTAATTAACGCGGCCAAATATTTGTCGACCAACTTAGATTTAGTTCAGAGTGTTCGCTTGATTAAACCTCTTGATTACTTAACTATTTGAATAATTCTACATAACTTAATATATCCAGTGATAGTATAGCGGTTGAATGCTTACCTTTTATGCAGAGTCTCAGTTCCAATCCAGCTCACACCTCTGATTTTATTAATTCATGTGGTGATTATAATTTGATATCACTTGCTTTAACGGTGAAGGAGGGGTGCATAAAAAGAGCCTCCACCAATGACGATACTTCAGCTGTCTCCCCCCCCCCCCCCCCCCCTATGTCCATCACACCGATAATTAAGCCCTCATCATGCTGTCTCCCCCCCCCCTATGTCCACGCCAGCAACGCCCTAAGCCGAGGTCCGAGTCCCACTAGGGGTCGCCCTTAGTGCTGTTGTTGCAGGTAGTCATGATGTTAGTGTAGTACAAGTAGTTAGCTTAGGTTAAGTATTTTACTTCCCCCCATTGGCTAGAGACCCTTCAGGTCACGCCAATAACTGCCCGGTTACGTAGAAACCGTCCCCTAGGACGACATACAGCAGTCAAACAGAAAAAATAAAATAAAAAAAAATGACGATACTTCAGTACATCCGGCGCACCCTGGGCAGTCAGCCCCGCTACCAACCTTGTTGACTGGCTAATCTTTTCACCACAGCATGAGCTATTTTTGTATTGCTCGTGCTGACACGAGAGAAGAAGAAGACGGTGAAGGAAAACATCGTGAAGGAATCTGCACACCTGAGACGGCTCCAAAAAGTTCCCGATGATGTGTGTAGTCCACCAACCCGTACCAGGCCAGCGTGGTCGATTAAGGGCTAAATCCTTTACATTCTAAAAAGAGGCACATGCCCAATAGTGGGACAGTAATATGGTGATTATGTCATCACGGATGGGTGTAATCATGGCAACATGATAGGTGAGCGTGCGATGCCCGGTTTAATTCCCAACTCAAGTATTTAAACGCCAAAATGGTAAATGGTGTGATTACGCTACAAAATCAAAATCAAAAGTTTTTATTTCACACAAACCATTAAAGGCGCTTATGAAAGGTCGAATTTAGGTGCACGGTTCCAATTAGTCGTTTGCTGTGGAGAAGCGCCGGCAAGAAACTCCATGGTTACTCTTTTAAAATCCATATCTTTAACAATTTGAGTGGGTACAGTTATGACTTAGAATAGTTATGAGAGAGAAAAGTACTCTTAGAGTAACTAATCTCTTAATCTAAAATCATAACTCGAAAACTTCAAAAATTGCGGAGCATACATGGGGGTGATTCGGGTTCCTCTAAGGGTGCTCTACCTCTGGATTTCCGCTTGACACTACTTTCTGGGACAACCTGTATAGGCATAACATAATCAGTCCATATCTGGGCCACTATTGGACACGAATTTCTTCTTATTTAAGGTTGAGAGACAACACAAACCATCGAGAACTTTTTGGAGCCCTCTCAACTACTTTGTGTACACGTATAATTGCCAACTACCCACATAAGTAGGTATATCTAATCCCTTACTCGCCTGTGGCAACACATTCAAGGAAATGGGGTCATATTCTTAGCTGGAGACTTCACGACGTAACAGTGCGAGTATTGTCGTGTGCTGCAATTAACGAGAGTCAAACGAGGGTAAATAGTTTTTGTGGTGTTGTACCTAACAACTTGTTGAGCAATTGACTTTAATTAAACTTTGTTGTGTTCTCTTGGGTGTACTGAGAATACGCTTGTAGTAGCTTTGAATGCTTCAGGCGTAAGAGAGATCATTTTGACAAGACTGCATTTATTTTAATCTAACCAGAAGACTGAAAATGCTAGTAGCATTTCAAGTTTAGACACGAGACAAGGACAGGAGACCTAGACTGTCGTTTTACGTTCAGTGTCACGATCTCCTTTCTCGATATGCCTTGTGAATTGAACACAGTACGAGAGCCTAAAATAAAATAGCAGTCTCAGTCTCCGGTCTCTTTCTCACGTCTCCGTCTGCTGTCTCGATCTCTCTTGCAAACTAAACACAGTACGATAGCCTAAAATTAACTACCGTCCGCGAGGTCTAAGCTGAGCTTTGTATTTGGGTGAGAATGAATGCAGACGCGTCCTTTGTTTGGTTTAAACCGGTTTATATTGCTTTTTGGCAATTGGTTCTATGTGCATTTATACTACTGCAAAGCTCAGCTAACTCCTCGCCAATTGTAGCAGTCTCCGTCTCTTGTCTCTTTTTCTCGTCTCCGTCTGCTGTCTCGATCTTTCTCGCGAACTGAACACACTATGGAAGCCCAAAGTCAAGTACTGGTCTCGTTATCATGTCTCCGCCCCTTATCTCGGTCTCCTGTCTCTGCCTCGCGTCCCGCTCTCTTATCTCGATCATCTATCTCGGTCTCGCTTGCGAACTGAATATAGTACGAAAGCCTCAAGTCAAGTACTGGTCTTGTTCTCCTGTGCCTGTCTTGTGTTGTGATCTCCGGTCTCTGAAAAAACTGACAGTATTGGTGGATGGGATAGTTATCTGTCTGTCCCCATCATGTGCATGTAAAGGATCCAGTAAACATGGCCAATGTAACGGTACCTAATAACTATTGTCGTACGTGGGCCATCCTAAAAGTTTCTGGAACGGGCCATTTGCGTTAAAAATATTAAAAACGTAATTCCTATTTTTGAAAATAAAACTCTTTGGCTGTGGAATACATTTTAGTTTTTACGTCGATCATTTGTTTTTCCTTTGTGGCGCCAATTTGTAAATTGCGTGTTGACCTAATTATGGATTTAAGTCGAGAACATTTTAGATGTATGATTTTTACGATTTTCGCTGCGGTTTTCCTAAGCCCCATCTCGTATGTCTATGTCCTTCTGACATAACGAATTCAAACGTGGACGTATTCATCTCCAAGATGATTCTCGTGAAGGCCGGCCGGCGACAGCAGTAACGAAAACTAACGTTGATTCTGCATGACAACTAAATCAATTTGACGACACGTTTGGTGCAGGGGCTAAGCGATTGGCTTCTGCGCTACGGGTCGTGGGTTCGATTCCCACACAGAACAAAAATTTGTATGGCCTACAGATGGTTGTTTCGGGTCTGGGCGTTTGTTTGTGAGATTTGTGTCTGTAAACGCACCCACGATACAAGAGAAATCTTAGTGTGGGGCAACGTTTTGAAAAAAAAAAAAAAAAAAGATAAAAAAATTATATGTCAGCAAATTCGTACATTATTGAACATTGGTATGAGCCAAGTGTTAAATATTTTGCGCGTACACCTGAACGTTCGGAACCTTTCTTCTAGATGGATACCGCATATGTTAACGGAAGTTCAAAAATGACAGCGAGTAGAGTGATGTGACCCAAAGGTTTCAAAAAACGAAAAAGTATATATATTTTCAGGGAAAATACTTTGAAAAACAGGGAATACAATGTAAACATTATAAGTGTTTTACTTAATCAGAATCCGGAAACTTTCAGTATGGCCTAAGTATTACTCGTCAATACGGTCGTGTGTTGCCGAGTATGGTTGCCGCTGGCTAATAAAAGACAGCAATTAATTACCGGCAAACATTGAACCTTGCTAGCATATTGCTAGCAATACATTGAGCAATGTGATGCTGTTAATAGTTGCTGGGGTATTTCCAACTACACATTGCCGTAAAATCATGATCGATTACCAGAATCTTAAGCATGGTACTCACTTAGAGGTATTCCACGTAATGTGTCAAGTGAGTACGCTGGCGCTAGTCGCTTGTCGATGGAGAGCATCGCGTTTGCAATGACCCTCTGGGTGGCGGTTTTTGTGTGGACACAGACGCTCGCGGAGGCTCGTAGTTGAATACACGGCGAGAATGGATGGGGCTTATTCACTTGCAGACTAATACTGTATCAGATCAATTTCTAATACACCTCTAAGTGAGTCTGCTATAAGTTGGACATTTGGGGACGTTGTATGCTTTGCCTCATGACACTCGTAAATGACAGGGCAGGTGGAGCATGATGTTAAGTACGCCATAGTTTGTGAAACGGCACCGTGTATCCGTAAATTTCCACCTGAGCAGGTTTTCTTGCTTCGACCAACCTGAGTCCGAAGTGTATGTGGAGACTTCCAGGTCAACCAAGATAACTCATGCCCAGGTGGGAGATCCTCGGAAGGGGCAACAAACGGAGTAGGTAGAGGAGCCTTATCTCGTCACAACTGGACTCTTGTCCCGCCTGCCCTGTCACCTGTACGCCAGAAGAACTAATGGACGCTACGGATAGTGCTAAACTCATTGCTGAGTTCTGGGCCGACACGGTGTAGATTATCATCGACATGCTAAGAAGAAGACTCTTAAATCATTCAGGATAATATCACGGCCATATTACACTACTGGTGTACAATATGTATGATAATGTGTTCCAATGTTTATGTAGAACAGAGCTGGTGCAGTTATTACATACCGAAGCATGGCTTCTAAGTTTTCCTCTATTGTATTCATAGGCCAGTTTATTTTATTCCTAACTAGTTTTTGCCCGCGGCTTCGCTAGCGATAATTTATAATAAAAAATACTCTTAACACACTAAATGATGGAATCAGGCGTTACTTTGCGGAAATCCATGACATATAAAAATGCAAATGGAATATCTAGCTAGGACGCGAAACACTCCTTCTTCTTTCTTTCGCGTCCTAGCGATCGAGGAGTCAACATATCCTGAGGATGCCCCGTGCAGGAGCGAAACACGTGTCGTATATTAGTTTGGTTGCATGTTGCATTATTTTTTCACTCTTTCTGCATGTGCATATATTTGTGGGCGGGAGGGTGGTGCTGCATACTGCATCCAAACTAGCGATCTTGTTCAGCTGAATTAAAGCTAGGTATTCTATTTGCATTTTTATATCTTAACACACTACTAAAGTTTCTTTAATAATATTATTCAATCATGATTCGTAAGGCACGTGGCGCCATCTATTATCGTTATTGTTGTTTTCCTCGGGAACAGAACTTGTTTTCGGGATGAAAGATACCCTATGTCCGTTTCTGTACAACTGACAACGTATATGAAAAATTGAAGCATGATCAGTTCAGTGGTTTAGGCGTGAAAAGGTAACAAACAAACATACTTTCGCATTTATAATATTAGTTAGGATAGGATTAAGATTTTTAACACTCTGTAATAGTCAAGATCTGTCATTGGCATTCTGTTTATAATTTATTACTTTTATTATTTGATTAGCTGTAGATTTTCCAAGAAGAAAATAAAATAATTAATTATGTTATTTCTAGAATACAATCTTTAACATGACCATTTTTCAAGTGGTAACCTTTTTAGAGTTCAAACACGGCCCGCACCTTTTTTTATTCGAGGATCAGAATTTGATTATCACTGGCGTTAACTGGATTTTATAGACGTAATACTGTAATAGATGTAGTCTAAAAACGTGAAAATCACTGAGTAAAAATTACTGACTGAATTCCTTCTTGATGTATCGTTCGTTAAATACTGGGTGACGAACAGGCCGCAATGTCTCCTTGTGTATTTAAAACGGAACCAATCACCAATTTCGTTCCCAAACATGGTGATTACGGCACTTTTGTCACAGCCTTTCATGGTAGTGGTCTATTACGGGGTTCAAAATCACAACTTTCTTTTTAAATATTGCATCTCGTCATCTTTACTTTCGTCGTCCTCACAATGATGATAACTTGTCGCAAAAATCAATACCTATAGTTAAAACGTTCGTGGGCAGTAACGTCAATAGGCGGAGAACTGATTGATCTGATATGTGACAATACGTCTCTTGACGTTATATTGAATGAAGCTAAAAATGCTTCCAAATTGTTCGATAAGTATTAAGAATTTTGCTTACTACTTTTTAGGGCTCCGTAACCAAAGGGTAAAACGGGATCCTATTACTAAGACTCCGCTGTCCGTCCGTCTGTCCGTCTGTCACCAGGCTGTATCTCATGAACCGTGATAATTAGACAGTTGAAATTTTCACAGATGATATATTTCTGTTGCCGCTATAACAACAAATACTAAAAAACAGAATAGATGATAGTACGGAACCCTTCGTGCGCGAGTCCGACTCGCATTTGGCCGGTTTTTTTTGTTAACTACCCAAACATTTTATATTTAAATCCTAATTTATTTAAAAACAACATCAGAACAAAATAAAAACGTACATCATCATCTGCCTAGCCTTTTCCCAACTATGTTGGGGTCGGCTTCCAGTCGAACCGGATGCAGCTGAATATCAGTATTTTACATGGAGCGACTGCCTATCAGACCTCCACAACCCAGTAACTGGATAATACGATACTCTTGGTAAGACTGGTTGTCAGACTCTCTGGCTTCTGACCAACAGTAACGACTGTCAAAGATCTACAAATGACAGCCGGGACCAACGGCTTTACGTGCTTTCCGAGGCACGGAGGAAACTCGCTATGGTAAATGGTCACCCATCCACAGACCAACCTCGGCAAGCGTGGCTTATCCCGGAAGATCGGTCTATGCGGCTGTAATTATTTAGCCACGAGCTCCTCAAAATAAAAACGTACGTTACCATAAAAAAAATTAAGAGTAACACTATGAATACGACCCTCGCAGCCATGCAAGGAATTCCACCAAGTGGGACAAAGCATTTTTCATCGCAGCGCTCACGAATAAAATTCTCGTATACAGACTAAATGGAATTTATAAGTTTTATTTTTATTGAATTTGATGCCGGTTAAGTTAGCGAACACGATATAATGTAATGGTTGATTGAAATAAAGAACTTTTGACGTTAAATGATTAAAAATGTGTATTTAATATTGAAGACTAGCTGTACCCGGCGTATGCGTTGCAATGCACTATTTCCTACTTACTACCTACCTACTACCTACCTTCAGAAACAAAATCAAAATAGTAACAAAAAGTTAAAACCATTGTCATGCATGCGGTAAACAAATGAAGAATATGGACATACTGAGATAATTTCGTTTTTTTTTAAATATCAAAATTTTCTTTCATTATACTCTTCTCTTGACAATTGAGAACACAATAAAAATTTTTTTGCGAAATCGGTCCAGCCGCTCACGCGTGATGCCGTGACCAAGGGAAATAGAGATTCATTTTTATACATATACTCGTACATAGATAGGGGATTTATAGCGTGAATGTGAGTAGAAATGAAAGAACGGCCATCTGTAAATTACGTCACACTTTAAGGGGGGGGGTCGATGAAGAGTGACATTGATGACAAGGGGTGGGAGGGGTCCTAAATTTCGTGACGTCACATTTGAAAATCTAATATCGAGACAACGTTTGTGGTCTAGTGGTTCGAGTGTCGGACTGCTGATCCCGAGGTCGTGGGTTCGATTCCCACAGGACACAAATATTTATGTGATGAACATAAGTTTTTGTGTTGGTCTGGGTGTTTCTTATGCATTATAAGTATGTATTTACAAAAAAAAAGTATATAAGTATTATATCCATTTTCTAGTACCCATAGTACAAGCTCTGCTTAGTTTGGGACTAGATGGTGCTGTGTAAAAAATGTCCCAAATATTTATTTATTTATTTAAGTATTAAATAAAAATATAACTAATAGGCACGTTGACAGCATCCATAAATTGCAAATCTAATTAGTCCATCAGTTAAAGTTTTGAAAAATAATGGACAGGTATTTTTTCTTTTGTTAAATCTATGTATATTTGGGAAGATAAAACGCATCAAAACTCGAGAGTGGGGGCTTGTGACGTCAGAAGCAAGTAAAAATTGCACTTGCTTGTGACGTTTAGCCAATTTTTAAAGTGTCGTATCTTCGTCAGTTTTGATTTTCGTAACAAAAGAAAAAATACGGGTCAAATATTTTTTGATAATCTAACTGACGGACTAATTTGATTTTTTCAGTCAAATACCCTATATCGGAATTTAATAACTTCTAGTTGTAAAATTGCAAAATATGTGACTTCACACTATGGAGGGGGGACTCTCACAAAAGTGACCAGCTGTGACAAGGACGGAACCTCTCCGTTCCGACCCCCCGGGTCAAAAAATCATTAAATTCGCGTGAAGTAAATAATGGATGGCCCCGAAGCGCCTGTTTTTTTTTTACATTGCCTTTTCCCAACTTTGTTGACATCAGCTTCCAGTTTAACCAGATGCGGCTGAATACCAGTACTTTACACGGAGCGACTGTCATCAAACCTCCGCTACCCTGTTGTTTATATCCTTCTAGAGGTCGCTCGCGGCCTCGCCTGCGTGGATGTCGTTTATTACGAAGATATATCGCGGTTTTCAGGATAAAAGTAGCCTATGTCCTTCTTCGGGTTTCAGACAATCTCTGTACCAAGTTTCATCAAAATCGGTTCAGCGCTTTAGGCGTGAAAGCGTTACAGACTGACAGAGTTACTTTCGCATTTATAATATTAGTAGGGATTTATAGTAGCATAGCTTTTGCCCGTTTCGCTCGCGTTAATTTAACCCAAAAAAACTCTTAATACACTATTAAAGTTTCTATAATTATAATAATTTAATCGTGATTTGAAAGACATGTGGCGCCATCTATAAAGCTTATTGTTGTTTTCCTCGGGACCAGTACTTTTTTTTCAAAATAAAAGGTCCGTTTTTGTACACTAAAAAGGTCAGCTGTTCTCTACATGCTGATTTTTTTTCGCGATTTCTTGTTTGGTCCCATAGTAAAAGTTGTTCATAATGGTGAGTACAGTGACCCCTTATTTCCCGGGCGAGATCTTTCACAAGGAGCTCTACTGCTATTAAATCTCCTGATCAAGCAAAACACATCTGGCAACCCCGGAACCCGACCCCACACTTAGCAATTCTTTCCCCCATTCCGGCAGCTATAAATAAAACCGTTATAACACGCCAATCAACTGAACTGCCGTCTGTATTCGAACGTTGAATATTAAGTCATAAATATACGTCGAAGTTTCGAAGCAGTTCCGCCTCTGAGCGTAAAAAATGACTCGTGTCCATCAAATTTGCTCGCAACGTATATTTGCGACGGGTGTATAATTTTGAATTTTGGTTATTCTTTTATGTTTTGTAGGCAAATGTGGTGTGTGGCTTTTAGGGTTCCGTACGCAAAGGGTAAAACAGGACCCTATTACTAAGAAAGAAAATAAATTTATTCAGCTAAGGACACAATAACAGCATAAACAATAAAAAATAAAAACAAAAACATAAAAGAATCAATCACACATTTTATGCCGTGAATCATGCCCATGCCGAAAGGGTCACCAACTCAGCATATGCTGGGCGTCAAACACCCAGCGCTGATTTTCAGTTGGTGCCCTTGCAGTGACACACGACACGACTCCGCTGTCCGTCTTTCCGTCTGTCACCAGGCTGTATCTCATGAACCGTGATAGTTAGACAGTTGAAATTTTCACACATGTATTTCTTTGACGACACGTTTGGTGCAGTGGCTAAGCGATTGGCTTCTGCGCTACGGGTCGTGGGTTCGATTCCCACACGGAACAAAAATTTGTATGGCCTACAGATGGTTGTTTCGGGTCTGGGCGTTTATGAATGTGAGATTTGTATTTGTAAACTCACCCACGATACAAGAGAAATCTTAGTGTGGGGAAAAGTTTTATAAAAAAAAAAACTGTTGCCGCTAAAACAACAAATACTAAAAATTTTTATAAAATAAATATTTAAGGGGCTCCCATACAACAAACGTGATTTTTTGCCGTTTTTATAGCTAATAATAATAATAATAATAAGCCCCTCTGGGAAAGGCGTTACCTCACCATGAGATTAACGTAAAACTGGAGGGAACATTAGACTAGCTTTCTACAACCCCATCATATAATAAAAAATGTATCATGAGGTCTACTGAAAAGCTTACAAACCGCAGGGCAGCTTGTGGCGAGCTGTTGGTGAGTGGCGACACTGCGTACTTTATTGCCTCAGAGAGTCGGTCAGGGCCTCGTCTCCAGTTTGCCTTTATTGGCTGGCTGGAGTAGAACCCCAAGAGTGCCCGCAGGACTCTCAACTCTGTCTTGCCTTTATCGGCCGGCCAGAGGGGGGCCGCCAGAGCTATATGCTCGGGGGTGGAAGTGTCTAAAGGCGTAATAGCGGGGAAACCCACTCCGGGTCTTTTAGACCCGCGACGGCGAAACCGGGGCCACACCTCTCTACACCTCTAGCCGCTCACACGTCTGTTGCCCCCTTCGCCTATGTACTGGCGGCTTTTCAGGGGGCCCAGCTAGTGTGCTGGCGAGTCACCGTCTGCCAACAGTTTCAATTTTAAATGTTGAAAGGCAGACGCCGTTTTCTTCCGGCAATAGAAGTTATCAGTCCACCTAACACCCCTTCCCATAGACCAGATATTTTTCACCACATTCTACAATAGTTTTGCACCCACCTGGGACGGTCCATGACTGTACTCCAATAGTGCAGCCGTGGATAGTCCCCGCTTGGTGCCCCACCCCATTTTAGATTAAAGCTCTCAAAGGGGCCTCTGCGCGTTGGACCTGTGTCCCAGTGTATGCCTTCCAAAGGACCGGACATCTTCCACACGGAAGATGAGCCGTGATGTCCAAAGAGATACAAAATAATAATAATATTCTTTATTTTTCAGACTACAATGATCCAGCGTGTTAGTAAACAATAATATAACTTATTACTAGTGTTAGTAGTTAAAACATAACAGAGAAGAAGACAGACTAAATAGCATTGTGAAAAGGACATCCCCACATTAATGTTCAGTGATTGTCCTTCTCACAAAACTTTTAATAATCGGAGAGTCGATACTCTCCGCAATAGTAATACAGAATCCTTCGTGCGGGAGTCCGACTCGCACTTGGCCGTTTTTTTTCTATTTCGTGACCACCATACCTATTTCTGCCGTTAAGCATCATTGCTGCGTTCTGGTTTTTAAAATACTGATATTCAGCTGCATCCGGTTCGACTGGAAGCCGACCCCAACATAGTTGGGAAAAGGCTAGGCAGATGATGAGAGTGCCTAAAAGTTAGCATTGAATCACCTTCAAGCAAACCTCTCACTTCACTGTATTCCTTAAACATTTTCCCCGTGTGACGACGAGGTAGAACATAAAATTTAATTATGAAATTTCCTCACCGCACGCTGGGAATAGACGCTTGTTGTGGGATACAAATATGCAATTACAATATTTAGTTTTAATTCCGCCAAACTAGTTCGTAGCTTGGATGCAGTGTACAGTAGCATCCTCCCGCCCACAAATATGCAGGGTGTAAACGAATTCCTTCAAACTACATGATCTATTAATGGTATTGATTAACCCAACACGGAATTTAGATTGATTTAAAATAAAAAAAAAACTTTTTTCACAGTTTTTTTTTTTTGTAAATTTTGATGCCATGCATAAATTAATGAAGGCACGGCGACACTGCTGACGGACACGAGTACCACGATATCGCTCCACGCAGTCAGTTAACTTGGCACACTAAAATTTCTCAGATACAGAATACCATGGTTAATTTTTTGTTTTTTTTTTTTGTTTATTCTGTAAAAAACCCATGCTGAGTCAATTAGTGTCACCAGTAGGTAGATCACGTGATTTGAAGGAATTACACGAATTCGTTAACACCCTGTATGCACATCAGAAGGTGTGATTAAAATGCAACATGCAACCCAAACTAATACGACACGTATTTCGCCACTCCACGTGGCATCCTCAGAAGTTAACTCGTCGAGGCTTCGATGCTTGTTGTGAGATCCAACAAAACGCAGTACGCTTAGTGGTAGGATCTATACCGGAGTTACCGAAAGGTGATGAAACTGATACCGAGTAGCGGTCTGGATCAATTATCAGCAGAAGGTCCAAGTAATAGGCCTTGTGCATATTAACGTCAGGTACCCGCGTAGCCCCGACTGAACGAAGTCAAACGTACAACTGCATGCAGTTGAATATATCGACTGCGCGCGGTTGCTGCGATGCAGTCTGTCTGATGGCAGCCTAACATTGAAATTGCTAACTGGTCGAGCAGTTAAGGTAAAGATATTAATGGCAGCTTCAAGCTGTTGACTCTGACAAGAGCGGTCCGTGTATGTTTATCACTGGCTAACTGCTCGAGCTGCCCGTGTATGGCCGGCCTAAGGATCGTAGCATGTGGCGTTCTTCAGTTTCTGCCTACTCTCATGCGAAAAAGGCGTCAGTTTATGTAACATTCAACCCATATTTTTTCCTTCAAGTTTCGAAGATATCCTAACACCCAAAAATACTTCAACCCAACATCCCAGAACTGATTGAGGATGTAAAGGGAACACTGTGTTGTTTACCCCTCTTTGCCCCTGTTCACCCCGCCTCACAAATGAGGAGAAGCGGGCAAGTTAATGGGGCTTAAAAAGGTCCGCAATCTGTCACTACTTGCGCCCACTAGGTGCTCAAAGTTAGGTAACGAAGTATAAGATAGGGTGCTATTTATGTTTTTCTGATAAAAGTATTTTTAGAAGAATTCCTTTAAGGATTATTGAAGTATTGGGGCAGATAAGTCTGATTTTTCAGACTTTCAGGCTTCTGAGTACCCGTAACGACTGTCATAGGTATTCGACCGACGGTTTAAACTGCACTCTGAGACACGGAGAGGTTTCAGTGTGTGACGAACGGTCACCCATCCACGGACTGACCGCGGCAAGCGTAGCTGAACCTTGCAAATCGTATGATCAGCGCGGTTGATAAGTAGCCCCTTGAAAATAAATAATAGAAAACATAAAAAAAATGATAAAAACTACACTTGGGAGTAAAGAAATCGAGCCACTCCTTTTTTCACGTGTCCTGGTGTATTAGTTTTGGTTTCATGAATTATATAATCTATATATATAAAAGGAGAAGCTGTCTGACTGACTGACTGATCTATCAACGCACAGCCTAAACCGCTGGGGTTAGAGACTTGAAATTTTTACAGTAGGTTCCTTTTGTAACGTAGGCATCCACTAAGAAAGGATTTTTGAAAATTCTACCCCTAAGTGGGTGAAATAGGCGATTGAAGTTTGTATGAAAAATCGTCACTTAACGGGTTCAAAATTTCACGCAAGCGAAGCTGCGGGCGAAAGCTAGTTCAAAATACAAAAGGCTACCCTCATTGTAAAGGTTATTAAATAACCTTTTTGATCTGTTCCATAATACCAAAAATAATAACAATTATACCTACGTAAAAAATAGAAGTGGCTCGATTTATTTGCTCCCAAGTATAGTTATAACTCTCTCAAAAAGTTCTTGCCTACGATGAGTTCAGTAATTTTCACAAAAACTCGATCAAAACGAACGTTTTCAGTGATCGACCAACAAATAAAGAAAGGTGACTTTTCAACACTCAATAGACTTGTCTGCAAACGGAGGTCGAAGTTGATAGTAAAGTTGGGAATACACCGAGAACTTCTACTTACATTGTTTGGTGTTAGTTTAGTCAATAACTGACATCATTTTGAATGCAATACCTTTTTTTAAGTCTGGTAAATCATCAAACGACTTCTTCCGCTCTGGGCAGAGCGGAAGGGAGTGTCAGACTCTTACTGACTAAAACCCATCCGTGTTCCTCCCAATGCCCTTTGCGTTCCAGGGCCGCGGTAACTCTTTCGAACAAATTCCGTAACCCTGGAAGGCACTGGCCCTAGCGGGTCCCGTCTACTATGCTGACATCTCTTTGAGGCGCGCGTGGAACACAACGTGCCGTCGACCCGGGCCTGGAGGCCTACTCCCTCTGGGTTAGTATACCTACAAATAAGTCTAGCTACAAATAAGGGTAAGTTTATTTGTAGATAAAATTAGATGTGTAGCATGTCGTAGCTTTGTGTGATCCTGGACGTAAAGAATAGCACTACCCTATCTCTTCTTACTGGTGTCATAAAAGGCGACTAAGGGATGCACTAGAAGATGGGCAGCAGCGTTCTCTGAGTACTTTAACAACCATACTGCGATCGACAACCCGCCTTTTTTTTTTGTCATGTGAAAATCGTCATGGATACCCTTCGCCCGGGGATGGCGAAGGGTTATGCCGGACTCTTACCAGCTAAAAACCCACGGTGTTCCTTCTCCTGACCTTTGGCTGGGGTCGTTGGATTCGCAGCTGCATGCACCGCGACCCCGGCAGGCCTCGATCCGCCAGCCCCTGGTGGACCTCTTCTTCTGTGGGGCCTTGCCCCACGTCCTCCTGAGAGGCGCGCACGGAACATTGCGCGCCGCCTTCACGGGTCTGTTGCTGGTCGGGCGATGGGTCCCCTAACCCGTCGCCCGCAGGCCACATCGCCAACCCGCCAGCCAAGCATGGCGATTATGGCAAAGCCTTCTCGATATGGTTTGGGGGAGGTCTATATCCAGCAGTGGACGTCTTTCGGCTGAATGATGTTGTCGTTAAACTTTGGTTAATGCAACACCGAATACCGAACACTGTATTTACAGTAAGTATTTTTATTCAGTCGTGTTATTTCCGAGTTACTGTAGGTAAAAATAGTTTTCTTTTCATTTGCGTAGGTGTTGTGTCGTCGCGCGTAACAATTAAGAATGTATGTCAAGTTTAAAGGCAAGTAGTACACCACGATACACTGAGATTAAGTTTTTTTTTAAGCGACTTCAAAAAGAAGGAGGTTCTCAGTTCGGATGTTTATATTTTTTTATGTATGTTCGTTCATAACTCCGTCATATACAGGGTGTTAACGAATTCGTGTAATTCCTTAAAACCACATGATCTACTACTGATGTAGACAGGCCCCGTACGGGATTAGCATGATTCAAAATAAAAAAATTAAATTATTATTTTTTCATGCGGCTTTGTTTTCGATCGTATCTAAACCACCTAATAAGGATTCAGTAAAAAAATAAGAATTTATTTTTTTGCAAAAAAAAATGTTTTATTTGTGTGAATACTTCGATGCTACGCATAAATTAATGAAAGCACGGCTACACGGCTGGCAGGCACGACTAACGCAATATCGATCTTTGCAGTCAGATGACTCAAGGCTCTAAAATGACTCTGAAATAGAAAACCAAGTTTTTTTTTTGAATTTTTTTTTAGTTGATTTTCAAAAATTCCCGTTTAGGGTTAATCTGTGTCACCAGTAGATGACGTGGTTTGAAGGAATTACACGAATGCGTTAACACCCTGTATAGACGGATTTGCAAAATGATTTTTTGTTTGAAAGAGTATTCTGCCGGGAAGACCCTCGTAGATTGACCATGGCACTCTTCAATGGGTAACAGCAAATTACCCGGGGTTTCTGTAATTGCATGTTTGTGTATTGTTTATGCCACATAAAATTGAAAAATAAAATAACTTTAAAAAAAGTAAAAACCGACTTAAAAAAAAACTAAAAAGAGTAAAATAACTACGGTTATTATGGTCGGTTTCTGCTTAACTACACCCAATTAAAGTATTACTAGATCGATTCAAATTAAAATGCGTGTATAAATACGTGTTTTAAATTAGATGCCCTTTTCTGTTACAAAAATGTTAAACGATTATAAAATAATAGTCATCTAATTTCTAAATTTTCAGATTCATAAGTCAGTGCATTCAATTGGTTTCAGCGTGGAATTACACCGACTTCGAAACTCATTATTTTAATATATGATAATTATTTTACACCGTTTAGTTTTTTTTGAAGTCGGCTTTTACTTTTTTTTAAGTTATTTTATTTAAGACATTTTAGTGCTACAAATTTCAATTGTACAAATTCTCGGACCACTACTACAACTCGACCGTCGTCTACACACATCAAAAAAAGTTTGCCATCACTTTGAAAAATCGAAATGTTTTTTGTTACGTTAGATTATATTATGATTTCTTCTTCTTTTTAGATTCTTAAAACTGGGTATTTCTATTTTAAGAAAACACACAACAAATAAATTTTCTTGATAAAATTAAATTTAAAAAATTATATCAGCTTATGCTAGTGATCGAAACCTTTTTTTGATGTATGATTTTTGATGTATGTACGATTTTTGTAAGTATATTTTTTTAGTTTTCGTTGATTTTTTCAAAAAGCGCTTTATCAATTTCGATAAAACTGATATGGGACCAGCGGAAAGTAAACCCTCTCAAACAAAATAAGTTTTTTTTAATCGGTTCGTAAATGACGGAGATCTGAGGTAACAAAAAACATAAAAATTAAAAAAAAAATACTACTGAATTGAGAACCTCCTTCTTTTTGAAGTCGGTTAAAAATAGTTTTGTAAATTTATTTTTATTTTTCTTAAGAAAACGTTGCCTCACACTAAGATTCCTCTTGTATCGTGAGTGCGTTTACAGACACAAATCTCACATACACAAACGCCCAGACCCGAAACAACCATCTGTAGGCCTTACAAATTTTTGTTACGTGTGGGAATCGAACCCACGACCCGTAGCGCAGAAGCCAATCGCTTAGCCACTGCACCAAACGTCCAAATCTTTTGTAATAGGCACTGTTTTTATGTTATAGGCCCACCTGATCGTAAGTGTTTACCGGCGCCTATAATTACCTATACACTACTTCAACACCAAGAGAATTGCAGCGGTTTCCACCTTAGAGACAAAGTTAGAAAATCTCACAAGCGCCTTCAAACTTGGCGGCAGAAGTAAGTACCTATAGTGGTAGAACTTCCCCGAACTAAGTCATTCCCAAGAAGCTCTACTACTGCTAAATGTTTCGCTAAATACTACCATTTACAAACGATTTATTTATGGATGTTATAGCTAGTCATTGGTCACATCTTATGTTACCTGGGTAGTATAGCTAAACTGGAATCCATATTATACAGGGTATTAACGAATTCGTGTAATTCCTTCAAACCACGTGATCTACTTGTGACACAGATTAACCCTAAATGGGTTTTTTTTTTAAATCATCTCAAAAAAAATATCAAAAAAACTTGATTTTCTATTTCTGAGTCATTTTAGAGCCTTGAGTTATCTGACTGCAAAGATCGATATAGCGTTAGTTGTGCCTGCCAGCCGTGTCGCCGTGGTTTCATTAATTTATGCGTGGCATCGTTATGTTCACACAAATAAAACATTTTTTTTGCAAAAAAAAATGATATTTTTTTACTGAATCCTTATTAGGTGGTTTAGATACGATTAGTAATAAAGCCGCGTGAAAAAATAATAATTTTATTTTTTATTTTTAATCAATCCAAATCCCGTGCGGGGCCTATCTACATCAGTAGTAGATCATGTGGTTTTAAGGAATTATACGAATTCGTTAACACCCTGTATAATAAAATTAAAATAAATATTAGTCTGTAAGGCCTCTTGTTCACGGCACGGTTTCTTAATCGTACGGCGTATTAGCCGCGCCGTAGAAAAATCGTGTGACCTTGTACACGACACGGCAAACCACCAGCCGAAACTGATTTATATCCACTTTGTTACACAAAATCAGCGTTGGAAAGCTGTAAAGCAATAATTGCCCGTCGTGAAAACGTCCGGTGGCTTTAACAAACCCTCATAGACTGTCATACAACACTAATGAAAATCAAACCGTACGCAAAAGAGGAGTAGCAACGGTGCATACGGCGGTGCAGGCGTGCCGTTGGGCCGCCGTGTCCGTCAACAAACTTCTATAGTAGTCCATACAACACTGATGACCGTGCCTACACACGGCTAATTAACCGTAGGTTTTTACGGCGAAAAAATGTGTGTGAACAAGAGGCCATATTGTCCCACTGCACTTCAAAGGCCTCTACTCAAACAGAGAAGGAACGAGCATTGATCACCACGCTTGCTCACTGCGTGTTGACAATTTCAGGTTAAGTTGGTTAAGTTGGTTAAGTCCAGGTTTCCTCACGATGCTTTCCTTCACGTATGTCAATGGCATCTTAGACTTACTAAGAAAGTAACTATAATGACATAGAAAAAGTCACATTTGGTACATGTCGGTCCACCACGTCTGTCCTCAACCAGCCTGCAACGCATATTGCGATACTTCGGCCACATTGCTCGCAAAGGTGTCGAGGAGTCTAATGGTAACGGGAAAAATAGAGGGCAAAAGACCTAGAGGCCGAAGCCCAAAACGATGGTCAGGTCAGATATCCGAACAACTCGCGATACTTATAAGCGCCGCAATCCACCAGGCAACTGATCGCAACAGATGGAGACAGACCGTGGACAGGTTGAAATGGAGTCACGATCGTCAGTAGTGAGTAAACGATTCAGAAGAAGAGGTATATGTCTGGGTTTGAAGCCGCAATCCGGTGCTTAATAAGCGTGTCTGTAATCTACGAGTCACCATGGCAAACCACCAAGACGCGTATCAACTAAAAAAAAATACGTCGCTATACAACGTTATTTTTAGTATATACAAAAACCGAGACACCTCTCCGCCAAGATTTTCATCAGAACTGCCTGAATATGTGTTTTTTTTTATAAATCTCCAAGTTACACCGTAGTTTATGTCGCGTTAAGTTCCCTAGTAAAGTGTGAAATGCCCGAGATATGCTATGCAGGGGTTGTCTAATACATCCGTCGCCCGACCAGCAACAGGCCCGAGAAGGTGGCGCGCAATGTTCCGTGCGCGCCTCTCAGGAGGACATGAGGTAAGGCCCCACAGAAGAAGAGGTCCGCCAGGGGCTGGTGGATCGAGGCCTGCCGGGGTCGCGGTGCATGCAGCTGCAAATCCCGCGACCCCAGCCAAGGGTCAGAAGAAGGAACACGGTGGGTTGTTAGCCGGTAAGAGTCCGTCCGGGGATGGCGAAGGGTTATGCACCCTTCGCCATCCCTGGACGAAGGGTATCCATGAGGACTTTCACAAGATTAAAAAAAAAAAAGTGGTTGTCTAATACACGGAAACTGACCGAGCAGACCATCTCAAGCCTCAAGGTGTCTATTCCGTCAACTGTTATGGGTAGAAACCTATTGAAACAAAAGTGAAATTCATGAAAAAAAAATGTAAAAAAATTCGGTGTAAAAATATGTTAATCGATTCTCCTAGTGATTCTGAACAAAGTAGTTTCAGGTTTAGTATAAACTAAAACGAAGCTTGTATACAAAAACCAAGACACCCCAACAAATTTTTTATCAGAACTGCCTGAAGGTGTGTTTTTTTATAAATCTTCAAGTTACACCGTAGTTTATGTCGCGTTAAGTTCCCTAGTAAAGTGTGAAATACCTGAGATGTGCTATGCAGGGATTGTCTAAAACACGGAAACTGATCGAGCGGACCATCTCAAGCCTCAAGGTGTCTATTCCCGTCAACTGTAATGGGTAGAAACCTATTGAAACAATAGTGAAATTCATGAAAAAAAAAATTGAAAAAAATATATTAATCGATTCTTGTGGTGATTCTGAACAAACATTTTCAAGTTTAGTGTATATATTAAAACTAAGCTTGTATAAGACAAGAAAATAATCTCAATACATCACCATCTCAACCACGCCGGGTACAAACCGACCTTCCGCCTCAAAGTGAAATCGCTTTGATATCGTTACGTGCCCGTCTCGTTACCGTCACTCAAATCCAGTTACGTGTTAACGCGTTTAAAACGCTTTTGATGTTGAACGTGATTTTATTTTGACTTGAATTCGGTTGTGTTTACATTTCTTGGTACTAATAAGGTGACTCTTGACCTTTAAGATTAAATTTTTATTTAGCGTACCTTCAATTGTCGTACCGAAGATTTAATTTCGACGTCAGGTACTTAATTGTATTTTGTGTTTATTTCTGGTAGCAGTAGACTATTTCGGATATTTTTTGAAACAGGAATCCTACGGCGTTCAGATTTCTTTAATAATACAGTTTTCATTTACATAAACTGTAAATTTTTTTGACAACATAATAAGTCCGGAAAATATCTTTGTAAATGAAATGACCGACGTGGCTCTCAAAACTCGCGCGACCTTTTTTGGCTCGTATTTAGTTTGTACTTTATACAATTGACATAAAGTTCATTATGCTATGTACAATTTCGTCGCTTCCATTCCATTCCGACGGCAAAAGAGTCGCGAGATGTTGCTGACAGAGATGTGTTGCTGGGGAGTTTGCTGCGCCGTTCCTTCGAGGGAGCGATGAAGGGCGGGCGTTTTTGGGAACTGTCATTTAATGACGTTCAATAAATATCTACTAATCCCTAAATGCTATTTTGATTCTGATACACTGGTCAAGCACGTATGTGACCGCAGTGCCAATCCAACTCACAATCATTGGCCTGAGTTATGTGGCTAGCTAGTTGGATAGTTTTGTGGAGGAACCAGGTGTTCCTCCAACCAAAGGGAAGATCCTCCAACCAAAGGGAAGATCCTCCAAACCAGGCGGAGTCTTGAGCCTGGCGGGCTATTGCACAACAGTTTTTTTTTTTTCTGTTTTACTTCTGTAGATGGTCCTAGGGGACCCTTCCTACGTAACTGGGCAGTTATTGGCGAGACCTGAAGGGTCTCCAGCCAAATGGGGGGGGAAGTAAAATACTTAACCTAAGCTAACTACTTGTACTACACTAACATCATGACTACCTGCAACAACAGCACTAAGGGCGACCCCTAGTGGGACTCGGACCTCGGCTTAGGGCGTTGCTGGCGGGGGCTTAGGAGGGGGAGACAGCTTGATGAGAGCTGAATTATCGGTGTGACTGCAGAGTCTGAAGAGACGACCGGCTCTACGACGGGTGAGCTCGGAGGATCGTGACCGGCGGCGGTGGGACGTCGCGACGGGCCTGGTCGGCGAGGACGGTATGCCGGACGGCGGCGGACGTTGTGTATTGTGCTGGTCGATTTATTCGCCTCCTGGAGGAGGGTAAAGAAATGACCGACGTGGCTCTCAGAACTTTATACGGCAAAAGAGTCGCGAGACGATGCTGACAGAGATGTGTTGCTGGGGAGTTTGCTGCGCCGTTCCTTCAAGGGAGCGATGAAGGGCGGGCGTTTTTGGGGGCTGTCATTTATTGGTTGACGTTCAAGGACTTGTCACACTAAATGCGTTCTGCGTCCTGGGGTCCGGTCAACTCGAACGCTGCCCGCACCCTATGTGAACTTTATGGTCAGGGCAACCGGTCAGCGATCCGGGCACGGCAACCGGTCAGCAATCTGACGGGTAGGGCAAACAGTGGCCATTTTATATTTGATTGCGTGGTGTTTGTGCCGATGTTTTGTGTTCGATAAATATCGAATATCGATGTTCAACAATCGATGTCAATATCGATCACCCTTAGTTGAACTGCCCGGACCGCCGCCCGTCGCCCGCCGCCCGTTTCCCGAATGCCCGCAATCGGGCAGCCCTTCTGCGTCCTTCCTACTCCGACCGCCTGACCGGTGCGTTCCCTACGTTCTTTGCTTGTGCTCGCATAGTCAGATCGTAATTACATAAAATATATATAAATGCAAATGATGTTCACAGTAGGACGCAGAAGGCATCCAGTGTGACAAGTCGTTCAATAAATATCTACTAATCCCTAAATGCTATTTTGATTCTGATACGCTGGTCAAGCAAGTATGGGGCCGTAGTGCCAATTTAACACACCATCATTGGCCTGAGTTAATTGGCTAGCTAGTTGGATAGTTTTGTGGAGGAACCAGGTGTGGTATTCCTCCAACCAAAGGGAAGATCCTCTTACCAGGCGGAGTCTTGTGCCTGGCGGGCTACTGCCCAACGGTTGAAGTTGGGAGGTTGTATATACAACGTCATTTTTAGTATATACAAAAACCGAGACACCCCAACAAGATTTTCATCAGAACTGCCTGAATAATAATGTGTTTTTTTTTTTTATAAAACTCCAAGTTACACCGTAGTTTAGGTCGCGTTAAGTTCCCTAGTAAAGTGTGAAATGCCTGAGATGTGCAATGCAGCGGTTGTCTAATACACGGAAACTGACCGAGCGAACCGTCTCAAGCCTCAAGGTGTCTATTCCCGTCAACTGTTATGGGTAGAAACCTATTGAAACAAAATTGAAATTTATGAAAAAAAATATTTTTGTTTTAAAAATATGTCAATCGACTCTCCTTGTGATTCTGAACAAACTAGTTTCAGGTTTAGTATATACTAAAACTAAGCTTGTATACTATCTGCGTGTTAAATCTTGATATCGCGATGTAGGATTGAATAGTTCGCATGTAGCGTGATAGATGCCGCCACAGTTTAACCCTCTAATATCAGTGTCCAGTCAACGGTTAGGACCATCACATATCAGTCTGAGGGTTAATGGGACTACCGACGTCAACTTTCCACACGAAAAAAAGGCTGTAATGATGATAATGAACCGCCCATAAACAATTTACAGGCGACGTAACGACGGGTCGACGACACATCGACGACATCACCACGTAATCGTTTGCGTCTCGCTGCGCTTTATCGCGAAAGTACCAAAGAGTGTTCTGTATGCGCGCTTCAGTTCACTAGTGATGGGGTTGATGTGGTGGCAGTTATCGATAGTTTTCAAAGTAAATAAATAAATTTTTTTCTCACCACTTTTTATAGTTCGCAGTTTTTTGTACAGTTCAATGAAAAAAAAAACAGAACTAAATCTAAATACAGTATTTATTTATTTTTTGTGGTGGTTGAGTACATGGTATGTTGACCCATTCTCCTGAACTAGGTGGAAGCCTGTATCTCAGGAGTATTCAGCCACAAATTCTGTTCTTCAAATCACCTCATAATTATTTTATGTGCATTAGATATTTCTTTAAAAATATGTTAATTGACAGTAATAAAACTTGTGTGGTTTCAGCATAGGTTATAACCACCCTCTTTCCTCCCGTAGGTATCGACAAAGGAGAATAAGAAATTGATAAAAAAATGGCGCTATACAAATTATGCTGATGCCTGAACGAATACGATTAATAAAATTAACGGTACAAATAATCGGAAGTAGGTACTATACTACTAACAAAATTGTTGCCAAACTACACCTACATACCATAGCCGTTAGTCATTTTTCGTTTAAAGTGTGTTTTTTGTTTTCAAACAATTTGACAGTTTTATGTAAACGATAATTCAGATGAATGAATGCTTCGGCTTCGGTTCAGTTGCGATGGATCAACGTTTGTGTTAGTAGAATTAGCTCCCAGGTTTGTTTGTATCGTTCTATGGGAGACATCATTAGATATTTCCAAAGGATTACTTGATGTCTTGATGACATATAATGAGCCCATGTATAATGGAAGACGTCTACAGGTAATTTTGATTAGGATTAAAAGTAGTAAGCACTACTATTGATTATTATACAAACTTATTTTTACTTCATACGAAAACCGAGACACCCCAACAAGATTTTCATCAGAACTGCCTGAATATGTGTTTTTTTTAGTAAATCTCCAAGTTACACCTTAGTTTGTGTCGCGTTAAGTTCCCTAAAAAAGTGTGAAATGCCTGAGATGTGCTATGCAGGGGTTGTCTAATACACGGAAACTGACGGAGAGGACCATTTCAAGCATCTAGGCGTCAATTATCGTCAATTGTTATGGGTAGAAAACTACTAAAACAAAATAGAAACTTATGAAAAAAAAAAGTGGTGTAAAAAATATGTCAATCGATTCCCCTAGTGATTTTAAACAAACTAGTTTCAGGTTTAGTATACACTAAAACTAAGCTTGTATAGCTGTTGGTGTTGCATGTTGGAAAAATTAGTCCCAATGCTGCCACAACACAGCATTATGCTGAGTTATAACCCATTCACATGCAAATGCAACTCATTGCTGTATTTTTAGTCTGCTAATAGTTTATGGTGTAATAAACACTGTGTTTGTTAAGTATTTTTGTTTAGGTAATCCTTACACCTTTTAGCATTATGGTATGTAGTGTGTCGATTTGCATGTTGAATAAATCTTATACCTATGATTGTAAAAACTTGATGTTCTTGATGTGGTATCGAATCTGCGATAGTATTTATCTATTTGTATACAGTACATACCACATACACTACCCACACTCACTCAGTATAAAAGATCGACGCTGCATAATGCTTTTTGATCGTTCATAAACACGTATCTATCAACTAATCACAATCTACTGTCTGACAGGCCTTTGAAGTTACACTATAATGCCTTGCTTTCCACATTCAGCCGTTAAGCCATAATTCACACGATATCGACCGTTTTAATTCCCTAATCGATATATTACGTAATTATCACGTCACATCACTAGATGCACGGTCCGTGCATAGCGGCCCACTCGAGCATATGATCGGCAGAGGTCTGGCTAGGGTTGTTACTAGTTTGGTGTAAGTTTATTTGGTCGTAGAATAAATTAAAATGTTTAGTAATTCATTATTTTATTTCACATTATTAAAATATTCCCTTAATCGTTTTAATTGCATTGTGTTTAATACCAATCTTAAGTAAAAACGAGAAAATGATTTTCGTAAAATTATTGTCCTTGACTACAAGTCAAATGAAGGTCACTGTGACCTCATTTATAATTCCACGACGCGATACATTGGCTCGTAAGTTACAAGTGAGAAAATGTATGGCAAAATATCTTTTTTTTAATATGTTTAGTTACATATCCTTTCTGCTGTTGTTAACTAGAAGATGGTACATAAATAAGTTCATAGATAAGTTTGTCTTTGTTCACGACTCAGAACATAATACTACTCAGATTATAGACCATAGTAGTATAACTTCAAAATTGGATTACCAAGTTATTATAAAGCGATAATATTGTAGCTTTAAGAATATCTTGAATCAAACTTGATCGGCGAACTTAAAGGCGATCAGTTTCGTTACTATCGTGTCGCCAAACAATTAATTCAGTATTATAACTTTCGTGAGACACATTCATATTTATGATTAATTACGGTTTATTCACGTGCATGTTTCGGGATTGCCCGACTAGTTTCGGACCCAAGCGGAGCCTTTAATCATGAGCTGATCACGCGGCGAGGTCGCGAGTCGAACCGACGCTCCACCGCGCCGCGTAGCGTTGCGCTCGCGACGAGAGGGGCGCGCTCTGTTTCGGTATTGCTCGTGCGTCTTCGTCACTTGTCGTATCCGTGTTGTTCGAGGAAAGAGTGCCGGTGACCTCGCCGTATGATCAGCTCATGATTAAGGGCTCCGTTTGGGTCCGAAACTAGTCGGGCAATCCCGAAAAATGCACGTGAGTAAACCATAATTAATCATATAAATTAATTCAGTGTCATCATATCAGCACGTAAACGTCCACTCTTGAAATTGAGCCTCCTAATGACCGCAAAAATAAACGATCAAAGGAGAAACTGCAACATTCACCACTTTTATTATTATAACTTTCGTGAGACACATTCATATTTACGATTACATTCACCACGCTTGGCAATCATATTGCTTATCGATCAAGCGTGCAGTATTCACCGAATTTGAACACCGTCATCATCAGCCCATTACTGTCCCAGTGCTGGGCACGGGCCTCTTCTCAGAATGCGAAGGATTAAGACCTTAGGCTGGTTTTAGAGTCACGCTGATTGTCAGCGCTGAGTCGGCGCTGATCTATCAATATGTATGGAATTAGTGCTATCTGCGCTGACCTGGTCAGCGCTGACAGCTACGCGTAATTCTAAAACGCTCCTAGGACAATCATACATATTAGGTCATCAGCGCCGACGATCAGCGTGACTCTAAAACCAGCCTTAGTCCTCCACGCTGACCCGGTGGGGGTTGACGGACTACACACACCATCTAGAAAAAAAAAACTGTTTGGAGCCCTCTCAGGTGCAGGTTTCCTCACGATGTGTTCTTTCACCGTTAACATAAGTGATAATCAAATTATGATCCGCATGAACTCGAAAAGTCAAAGGTGCGGGCCGGGATCAAGCTAAGACTATCCTGAATAGGTATATCTAGGTCCAAATGTAGACCTGCATTTTAATTGCACAACACACTCGTCATCACTATAGCTTTGATTTTGACAATACAACGGACATCTAGACACACTGAAAGTTACCATCCGTAAGTTGCAATTCCACCAATTCGCACTAAGTGCTTCCAAGCATCCTTCATAATGCGCACGGCAAAAGAGTGGAACTCACTACCTGCGTCTGTGTTCCTGAACGCTTACAACCCGAATTTCTTCAAAGTTAGAGTGAACAGGCTTCTTCTGAGTGAGCTCGCTCCATCATAGACTTTGTCTCTGTCTCCTCTGACCTTGACCAGAGACAAGAGCAAACAAATATCAAATAAAAAAAAAATACAACATTATTCATTGTGTGGTATAACGGGTGTAAAAAGACCCTTAACGATAACGAAAACCACATATTCTATCCATCATTGGGATCATTTTTTTCTACCAGACCATACCTGGGAAATCATTGATTTTGGAGATATTGAAGGTCAAAGTACACTTTTTTTTTAGTTTTTTCCAGAAACGTATTTTAAGTGATAATACTAAACTTTCTTCCATACAAATATTATCAAAATTTTCAATTTTTCCTAACAAATTACGCATTGGAAGTTACAAAAACGCAATGAATATCCAACGCACACGACCGCCTTGGCTCAGCTGTGTAGCCGCTACACGGCACACATAGCCACAGTCGGTTACGTGCATTACCTTGCGCGCTACAAAAACAGCGTTTTATTTATGCCTAAAAATAAAAGTCGTTTCCCAACAATTATTTTTGGTCAATGTGATTTAGTTTGATGTACAGAGTGCGTAGATTTCGGCTATGTGATGGGTCTTTTTATACCCTGTATAGTTGTGGAGAAGTCGGATTGTTAATCCGTTGCTATGGAAATTGTTGACATGTCAAAATCATAGCCATAGCAATCACGAGTGTGTTGCGCAATTAGAATGTTGTATATTATATTAGTTACTGTTCATTCAAGCGTCCACGCCAGAGTTAAACTCTTGAACTTCAATATTGACTAACAAATTAAAGGTAAAGTTTGGACGCAAATTCCAGCCATTCACCAAGTTTGTTTAGTTTGTACACTAAATCTGTATGACATCAAATAAGAACAACTACTCCAAATAACCCTTGGGCATCACGAGGAGTGGCTAAAATTAGAGTAGGGATTGTTTGAGTGCCTAGCCTTTTCCCAACTATATTGGGATCAGCTTCCAGTCTAACCAGATCCGGCTGAATTTTGCGGCCGGATTTTACACCCAGCAACTGGGCAATGCCGATATTCTAAGGTTAGACCGGTTGTCCAACTTTCAGGCTTCTGTATTCGTCGTGCATTGTTAACGACACCACCAAACGCTACCCCCAGGGATGTGGTTGCCAAAAAGGATGTGTTAACGACACCACCGTAATGTTGGGATGCCATAATTGGTAATAATGTAATATGCGAGTTAGTTTTATACATACTCGTTGCTGCCCTGAAGGGCAACAACACTATTCATCAGTGGTGTCGTTAACAAATCCTTTTTAGCAACCACACCCCTAGGGGTATCATTTGGTGGTGTCATTAACAATGAACGGTATTCGTATGTCACCCGGGACCAATGGCTTAACGTGCTTTCCAAGACACGGAGTGGACTTAATGTGTAAGCAATAGTCACCCATCAGTGGCGACGGCTCCATACAACTCGATTCCTATCGGCTTCCCTTTCGAAATATGACAAATACTAGTATCTATTATTTTCATTTCAATTCATCTGTACAAGATTTCGAAGTCAGCCACAGGGCCACAGCTATACGAGTAGTTACTGGAATTCACGCATCACACTTGTGCAAGGTACCTAAGAAATTTTTAGTCGGGCTTCCCTTTTAAGAAAATTCACCCTTCGCCACTGTCACCCATTGATTGACCGCGGCAAGCGCAGCTTAACCTTGCAAATCATATGATCAGTGCGGTTGTTAATTAGCCACAAGCATCTCCTAGAGAGAGGAGACACTGTATCATATATTATTAAATTAATTGCATCAATCAAATACGGCTATGCTGCTGCAGCAGAAATAGGTATGATGGTAGCTAGGTGACGGCTTACCTCCTTCAATATAACCGTAAGAAGATTGCTGATTCCCAATCTTAGAGACAAAGTTCTAAGTTTCATGTGCCTGTAATTTCACTGGTACCAAAATGCAGTTTGGCGATAGAAATAGTTAAAAAGCCCAAAGTGGAATATACCAAACCTTGATTCGTTCTATGGGGTGCATAAAAAGAGCCTCCACGAGTGACGATACTTAAGTACGTCCGCCGCACCCTGGGCAGTCAGCTCCGCTACCAACCTTGCTGACTAGCTAATCTTATCACCACGGCATGACCAATTTTTGTATAGCTCGTGCTGACACAAGAGAAGAAGTAGAATAGTTAAAACCAGCATTTTGGTAGTTGTCATGTGATTTCCGAAACGACTTAGGATACCTTTTCTGGTGGGTGTTCTAAAAGGAGACTAAAACTTTAACCGACTGTGACCTATAGAACGAATCTTCTTCTTCTATCGTGTCGGCATGAGCTAAACGAGAATAGGTCATGCCGTGGTGAAAAGATTAGCCAGTCAGCAAGGATAGTAGCGAGGCTGACTACCCAGGGTGAGCCGGACGTACTTAAGTATCGTCACTCCATAGCACGAATCAAGGATTGATATTCCACTTTACCTGGGTGAATAAAGTGAAATATTTGGTGTTCTCATTTTTGGTGGGCTCAATTTTAGGTGTATCACCTCGGATTTATTTCATCTAGGTAATATCACCCAGGTAAATCAATTCGACATATTTCATGTCCTGTATTCACCTTGGAATTAAAACACCCAGTTGAACAGTGGCGACTTGTATTATAAATTTTTTGGACTTTATTCACCAGTATACCCAACAGTGGCGAAGGCTCCATACAACTCGATTCCTATCGGCTTCCCTTTCGAAATATGGCAAATACTAGTATCTATTATTTTCAATTATCATTTAAACAAATAATTGATCCGGCTTCCCTTATAAGAAAATTCACCCTTCGCCACTGATACCCAAGGGTTTGTAGCACCGTTGGTGGTCACATTATGTTATTATTAGCACAAAATAAGATTCTGTGCCATCATTTTGACACATATTTTTAACCGACTTCAAAAAGGAGGAGGTTCTCAATTCGGTTGTATTTTTTTTTTTATTATTTTTTATGTTTGTTACCTCATATCTCCGTCATTTATGAACCGATTTGAAAAAATCTTTTTTTGTTCGAAAGGGTATACTTCCCGATTGGTCCCATATAAATTTTGTTATGATTAGACCATGAACTTCAGAGATATGGAACGGAACTCCTCACCGGATCAAAGCAAAATTCTCAAATTACTAACATTGCTTTGTTTATATTTGTTGTTGGGAACTGACTACTGGAAAAGAGGAGGGGGTGCGTGTCCCCCCCTCCCCCCTTTGGAATGTTTTCATTATATCGTGTAAGGTATCATTTGAAAGGACTTTTTATGCCCGACTACGTCAAAGCCAAAAAGAAGGGTTATGAAGGAGGGGGTTAAAATTATGACACTAAAACGTATGTAATAAAAAATAAACTTTAAAAAAAAGTAAAAACCGACTTCAAAGAAATACTAAAAGGAGTAAAATAATTACCATAATATAAAATTAACAGTTTCAGAAGTCGGTGCAACTCTACACTGAAGCAAATAGAAGCCACCGACTTCTGAAACTGTTAATTTTATATTATGGTAATTATTTTACTCCTTTTAGTATTTCTTTGAAGTCGGTTTTTACTTTTTTTTAAAGTTTATTTTTTATTGTGTTCCAGACACAGTAATACTGCTTGGTGGCAGAAATAAGTATGGTGGTAGCACTTCCTCGGACAAACTCATTCACAAGGAGCCTACTACTACTGAAATCTTAATGATCAATCTTTTTATTTCTAAGAGAGAAGTCTTCGTATACCTAAAGATTCTTATTCCCTTCAGACTTGAATCAACGTAAATTGCAAATTCAATAATAATCAGGAAACAGAAGACGAACTTTGAATGCAAATTCTCGCCATTCATTAGAATAGTTCCGTTTCTGTTAAAAGGTGTCGGACTAAAACGACGTCATTAGGGGGTTCTGTGTTTTGTTTGGAGCTATTATATTGTGATTGTTTAATTTGTGGTATTTTAGACTGATGAGAGAAAGTAAATGAAAACAAAAGCGGCTATGTTTCAAGTTATGAATTTCCAGTATGAGTTGACCTCGCATTGTATAGGCTTTCTGTACTATGAGAGGTCAAGTTATACTGGAAATCTATAGTTTCATATATAGCCGTGTAAACGGGCAGTAGAGGTTATACTTCTACTGACACACATCTTAATAAAACCTATTCACTTCAAGAAACATAGATACACAACGTGTTAAAAAATACCCCTAAAGCCGAAAGGGGATTAAAAGGTCTCTTGTAAAGAGTCTATTGGAAATATTAAAAAAAAAAAGTAGGACCCAAAAAAACATTTTGGACAAATCATTAAATAAAATCATCACTTAAACGCAACCCTGAAAACATAAAAGTAAAGAGTAGACTACCCAGAAAGTTATTTACATTCTTACATAATTTTCTCTGAGAGGTAAATGACAACAACCATAAAAGACTACTTGATTAATATTTTCTTTTTTAAGGGGAATTATTTAACACGTTCTGGAAAAAAAAACGTGTGTGTCAACAACTTAGGTAATTCATGGTGTCGCATTTCCGCTACAGCTAAGTGCGTAACTTCCGTAACAATGATAATTTCACCTATGACCGGTTGCGTCCCGCGTGTCGTCTCAGGACGACACCGCCATTGTTTATGTATTGTGTGTATAATTAAATTAATGCGCCAAAAAAAAAGTATAACTTTAAACACTAGCCATTCTGAAACCCAGCATTTTTATATTACTCATGTAGATAGCTAAATGCTGGTGACTTTTCATGAATTTTAGCACCAGTTAAAGCAATACTATTAAACAGCCCGCTTAATAAAGATTACGAAGTATAGACGTCAGATGGAAGTCCGTGCTACGACGTTGTTCTATTAAATCAAACACATCAAGATGGAAATGAAACTACTCTAAACAATACAATGGATGAAATGATAGCATATTTAAAAAAATGTTTTAATTTGTTGATTGCTTGATTTTCTTCTAGATTGGCAACGGAATAAAAAAAAAACAAAAATAGTAGTCACTTGATCACAACATTCCCCCCTCACTTCCACAAACACGAGAATTCCTCCATTACCCCGATCGCGAATACAATAAAACTAATTTTAATCGAAAGCCTACGAAATGCTTTTTGCCATCATATTACTTTCATATCTGTAACGAGTGTTAGGCCTAGCCTTGGCCCAGCATTGTTAAGGCATCTGCCATCCTCCTTTTTGGTACCTAGATCTCCTGATTCTCCTAATTCTCCTAACTAACCTTTTATCACTAGTTGTATGTCTCTTACAAATCTATTCACAAAAGAGAAGTAAAAAAAACACGATCATCAAAAACCCAAGGTCACACCTCGAAATCCCCAAGAAACTAACAATAAATATTATTTTTACACACTGTTACATATGACCTTCGTCTACAACGATCAATCTTCTAAGTCATTTGTTCGGCGAAAACATTTTTCTAACGCCAGTAACCCCAAAAGCGACAGTGGCCTTGAAACTTCAATAAGTCAAGGACATCGAATAGGAGACGCTGACGGCATATTTTATTAACATACAGAATTAGATTTATGAGAACAAAAACTTTGGTTGAGAACTGACTACTGTTATCTTAGTAACGTAAGAAGATACTAGAAATATGCACAGCAGCACATGCATTGATAAAACCTCAATACTAGGTTTTAGTCTCCCTAAGTGAGTCTTTTACCTTATCTTAAATAGATAGATAGCAACATAAAACACTGGTACAGCCTTAATAAAAACCTTAACCAGGATCTAGTCATCCTAGGCCAGACAAATAGATGAACAGAAACACGTACAATAAAGTCTTAATGGCAGGATCTAATCTCTCAGGTTGAGACAAATATGTACAGCAACATAATAAAACCTTACACAGCGTGTCCGATCATGGACTAGCGATATTCTAGGTACTTATATAGCGACTGTTCTAGTACACAAATACACTACACACTAGGGTCCAATCCACTTCCCCTCTATTTGGCAGTCATTTTGCTTTTTTGTTGAGATATTGTCTACAACTGTATGTCTTTATGTGAACCCATTGTATCGTAATGTAAACGATAGACAATATCGTTGCTCTTCGAATAAGCCTAATTTTATCTCAGTAGGACCAACACTTTGAGAGATATGGCTTTTTTTGTACACACGTACAGAGTATCTCAACAAAAAACTAGAATAGTTGTTATATAAGTACCTAGAATATTGCTAGTCCATAACCGGACACATTGTATTGTAGATAGATAGCAATACGTACACTAATAGAACCTCAATATTAGGATCTAGTCTCCCAAGGTTCTCACCAATCAAAAAGATATAAAACAGCATTTCACGAATATAACCTTAATGCTAGGATCTTAATTTGTCTTCCTAGGCAAGACAAATAGATGAATAACAGTAATACTTGCACATTTTTTTTAGATCTAATTTTACTCCTTAATTGTTGCAAATAGCTGGACAGCAGCAAAAGTACTGACATAACTTTAATGCCAGGATTTAGTCTCCCTAGGTGAGACTAATAGATAGTCAACAGATGCACGAATAAAATTTTAAGGGAGATTACAAGCAGTGTGTTCACAAAATACCAAGAACTCTCCTAAACAACGATTAAGGAAAATAACATTCGCCGGCAATTAACACACAATTAGTAGGTAAGTACCATTAAGGTAATAGGCCGGAAAAATACTGCGATCTTTTGATCTCATTTGATCATTTAAATGCTTAATTTGCACATAAAGCCATGTATTCATTAAGCAACAATCAACGCACAACGCGTGACGTTTAACATGCTTGGCAAATTTGCGCAACAGCGCGCGACGCTACCAGAAGACGCGCAACAGCCGTGGAACGTCGTTGAGTTATTTTGTGCGTCATCTGGCAACGTCGCACGCTGTTGTGCGACGTTGCCAACTATGTTGAGCGTGATATCTTGCGCGTCAATAGTTGGTTAATTAATGTTTGGCTTATTTGTTGTACTCTCACTTGTTTTTTAGTTCCTATTAAATTGCAAAAACAATTAAACACTTCGCCGGCTCTACGCTACCTCTATTCAACACATAAAAGTTTTATATTAGTTGTAGTAAAGCTGCTTGTATAAGAGTTTGTCTAGGGAAGCCTTACCATTATACCTATATTTTTGCTGCCAAGCACCATTGCTGTGTTCCAGTTCAAAGGATTTCGGTACCGGTGTAATCACAGGAGCATGAGACTTTACAAAGTATTTAATGTTGGCAACGTATCTCCCTAAGTCCGTCAACGAAGTTAGTCAGACGTCCAAAAATATCCCGAAACGTAGGAGTGAACAAAACAAGTGTCAAGTTCAACTTTCCGGACGGGCGAAAACACATCGGTAATAGGGACAGCTGTCAAATCGTGTTGTCATTCATTCTTAGTTCGGGCCCCGAAATAATCGTATGTCCGTAGGTGATATGGAGTAGGAAACGCTTGTAACTAAGGCCGAAACCACAGACTTCGTCCTTAGAGAGTAGACCCCCTGATATCTCTCGGTGTTGTAGATGTATTTTGGCGGCGGGAATGACTTTCCATTAGGCGGGCCGTCGGCTTGTTTACCAACAGATCTCATAACAAATAACATCATAATTAGCCTTTGCCAGCCAGGCTGGTGACGATCCATCGAGCTTCCCGTCGTAGAGCCAGTCGTTTCTTCAGACTGCGGCACACCGATAATTCAGCCCTCATCAAGCTGTCTCCCTCCCAAACCCTCGCCAGCAACGTCCTAAGCTGAGGTCCGAGCAGTGGCGAAGGCTCCATACAACTCGATTCCTATTGGCTTCCCTTTCGAAACGAGTAGTTACTGGAATTCACGCATCACACTTGAGCAAGGTAAGCATTTTTTGATCCGGCTTCCCTTTTAAGAAAATTCACCCTTCGCCACTGGGTCCGAGTCCCACTAGGGGTCGCCCTTAGTGCTGTTGTTGCTATTAGTGATGATGATTCCCGTACAATAGTCCACTTAAAGGACTAAGTGCGGAAACCACATCTCTTAACATAGAACATAGTGATGGTGTAAGTATAGTATAAGTAGTTAGCTTAGGTTAAGTATTTCTTACTTCGGGTTAATTTATGTAGATCACTGAATGAAAGCGCTTAATAAGGCGCAAGAAAATAAATAAATATCGACTCCACGCCACCCATATCCACCATCTAAGGTCAAGAAAAGTCAATATGGAACTCGAAACAGATCGGGAAGTAGAGAAATAAAACAGAATTTTTATTGCTCCTGACAAGTTCGGAGCGAGTTGCGGAAAAAAGGATTATTTAGACTCGTTATTGTGTCGGCATAGTTTTATTTGTGGCTTCTAGAAACTGTTGTGTAGTTTTGGGTGTAAACGCAATGTCGCGTGTCGTTTGATACTTATTTTGTTGTTGTTCGGATAAAAGTGTTGATTTGGTGTTGTAGATGATAGGAACTGTATTTTGCGTCAGAAATTTAAATACCAATGTGGCTTTTTTTAATTTCTGACGCCATATTTAAACAAAAATGTAGATATGTAGAAAAAAGAATGAGTATAAATAATAATTGACAATCCGATCGGTTAAATGTTAAAGACTTGGCTTTCTACACTAAGCTTCGCAGCTTCGATTCCCAAACCGAGGTACTTGTTCGGTCTATTTGTTTTTTGGAATCTGTTGTACATGTGAGACATAATTATTTCTGAACTACCACACGATACAGCGGATATAGATATATTGGAAAAGGACAAAAAACGATTTCTTTTAATTTTACAAATAATAAGTAATAAAATAATATTTATTTTCTTTCACAAAGTGAGGAGACTAGTACCTAAACTAAGCCGCAGCCTGTATCTCAGGACACCAGTACCCCAAGTGTGAGTTTTTTTCGTTAACTACTGTAGTTGCGTCACGACAAAAATGTATGAAAATTTAGGCGGCGGCTCTGGGCGCCCCGTTCAATACTAATATTCGCGCGTAAATTGAACGTGGCGCCCAGAGCCGCCGCCTAAATTTTCATACATTTTTGTCGTGACGCAACTACAGTAGTTAACGAAAAAAACTCACACTTGGGGTACAGGTCTCCCCATCACTCGTAAAGAAAATATAACAATATAATATAGCAGTGGCTTTGTTTACGCAATTTGTACAGGTATATTTAGTTATTTATACTTCATGTACATTGGTGTTACACAAGGCGGACTTAATGCCATGGGCATTTTGTTTGATAGTTAAGTTAAGGTACAAGTCCGAGACGGGCTGCAGACCGCAAACTGCAAAAATAGTATCGCTTGCGGTGCGATCTGCGGCTGCGGTCTGCGGTTGCAGTTTTGCAGTCGCTGTCGGAATAGCACCTTTAAAGTGCACACCTTAAAGGCGCTATTCCGATGGCGACTAGCGGTCTGCGTTTGCAGTCTGCAGTATAAAGTCGCTGGTGGAATAGCACCTTGAATAAGTTTTTTTCAATTTAAATACAGTAAAATTACAAAAAATAGGTAACATTACATAAATTTATGATATATTTCACAATGTACTTAATAGGTACTTAAATATTCACTAATTAGTAGACTACAATCAAAGAAATATAACAAACTTTAACTATCAAAACTTTTAATAAGTCATTATTGTTTATAAGCTATTAACAATTTATTCGTCAACAATACTACTAACAAACCTTCTTCAACAAAGCTTTGTCTCAAATAACAATAATGAACGTCCCAGATACCGATTACAATTAAATTATTTAATTCAATAAAAACTAGATTATTTACACACTACTAAACTTTGCAGGACCACAAAATTAAGTCCAAACAAAAAAAAACAACAAAGGAAACAAAATTGTAGATTTCTCAAAAACACTTTTTTTATACAATTTAAATCAAATACAGCGAAAAAACAAAAATTAAAGTAAAAACCGAATTCAAAAAACACTAAAAAGAGTAAAATAATTACAGTAATATAAAATTAATAGTTTCAGAAGTCGGTGGCTTTTATTTGTTTCAGTGTAGAATTGCACCGACTTCTGAAACTAATTTTATATTATGGTAATTATTTTACTCTTTTTAGTTTTTTTTTAGAGTCGGTTTTTACTTTTATTTAAAGTTATTTTTGTTGATTTTTTTCAAAAAGTGCTGATACTATTTCGATAAAATTTATATGGGATCACCTCTGAAGTATAACCTACCAAACAAAAAGGAATAATCAAAATCCATTCTTAATTGGCGGAGATATACCTAGCGTAAAACACATGCAAAAATCAAAAACATTCAGACGAATTGAGAACATCCTTCTTTTTGAACATACATACATACATACACTCACGCCTTTTTCCCATGGGGGTAGGCAGAAACTGTAGAACGCCACATGCTACGATCCTTACATACTCCTTTCGCTTCGTCCACGGTCATACATCTTGTCATACACGCACGCCGCTTGAAAGTACTACGCACCTGTCCTTTTTGAAGAACATCACCAATAACATCAATGTATGTCCTTCTAGGGCGTCCTCTACTGGCGTTTCCACTGACATTCGCCTTATAAATTCCTTTTGTTAATCGCCGTTCTTTTTGAAGTCGGTTAAAAAAACACTTTGATAGTTGTTATTTAAAAAAAAAACTTAAAATACATAATCTATATCACCAAAAAACCCAACGAAAAAATCCCGAACTAGTAACAAACGTGTCTATACTAAGCTACCTACTTCGTTCGCTCGACCGCGCCAGGATCAACAGCGAAAAATTGATGTCCACTGCACAAAGACAAATGTGAGGTTCCCGAACTGGGAACATACCTAACTCACGTGATAAAATATAGTGCGAGCTCTTTTGAACCGATTGACGAAACCGAAGGTAATGAGTTTACGTACGGATGCGTCAGTTTGTTTTGTCGAACGAAGTTTTGTCGGTAAGCCTTCGCAAAGAACAGCGTGAATATTATATCCACTGAGGTTCACCAACATTTATTCGACGACACGTTTGGTGCAGTGGCTGATTGGCCTCTGCACTATGGGTAGTGGGTTCGTTTTTTTTTTTTTTTTATTTGTATGTCCCACAGAGTTGTTCCGAGTCTGGGCGTTTGTCGGGGTTTTGGGCGGGTCTGGGTACTAATCCGCAGGCCACATAAAGTATCACTGATGACGGTTTTAAAGCAAGTGTTACAATTTCAAATATCGATAATATTTATTTCTATGTAAAATTATTTTCATTTTAGTTTTTACAAAAAATCTTTATCCGCTTACGTTACGAATTCAGAAAATGAAGCTTCTAATTCTTAAACCCAAATATAACCTTAAATGAAAACACAGCTGATCATAGCTGAGGATAGATAGATTTTAGCGTATTTTTCATGTAATTTTTGAACAGCTATTTCTTTTAAACTATTAACTTTTGGAAAAAGTGATAGAACAAAAGTTATTCATTATTATGGGTACCTACTTTAATACCCTTTCAGATTTGTACCCTCTTTCTGACTAACCTTGTATTTCGATGGTCAGACTCCATTAAAATGGATAGCTGTGTGTTGTTGACCTAATTAAAGGTTGGTAAATGAAAATAAATGGACTGTATAAACTATTATAATTTGGTTCAAATGACAATATAATATTGGCTAGACTTGTACGACTAGTATGCGCGCGCGTCGTTGACCGTGTCCAATGGCGGAGTGGGGTGCTGGCAGCTGCCGTCCCGCGCCGCCCGATGCCTCGTCCTGCGCGCACCGCGCCCTCCGCGCAGCCCCTCGCGCCGTCCATGAATCACGCCTTGTATGCGTGAACATCCTCCCCGGGTTGAAGCACTCAATCTATAGGAAGTGGACAAATGTTATTAAACGAGCGAAGCATCGTCCCCTTCTTCGTTTTTAACTCGACGACACGTGTTGTCCCGTCGCTCCCCGGGAAGACCTTCGTGACGCGGCCCAGTGGCCACAGCAGTGGCGGTTGTCCTCTCTCCTTGATGAGAACTAACGTTCCCTCTGCCAGTTCTCCTGTTGATGACGTCCATTTTGTCTTTTGCTGGAGCAGAGAGATGTATTCTAAGTGGAATCGTTTCCAAAAATGCTGCTTTATGTGTTCCACTCTGTGATAGCGCTCCAAGCGGCCGATGTTTATATCAGTCACCTGTGGATGCGGAACAGCTATAAGTGATCGTCCAATTAGGAAATGTGAAGGAGTGAGGACTGTGAAATCTAGCGGATCAGAGGAAAGTGGTGTGAGAGGACGTGAGTTAAGCACAGCTTCTATTTGAGTCAAGCAAGTGACCATTTTCTCGTATGTGAAGTGTGTTAACTGGAATAGTCGTTTCAAATGGTGTTTTGTTGAACGAACGGCAGCTTCTGCAATTCCGTTGAAATGTGGAGAGAATGGAGGGGCAAAGTTAAATTCAATGCCCTTTTGTGCAACTTCGTAAGAAAGGTTTGAATCTTGTAAGAAACGTTGCAGTTCATTACAAGTACCGATGAAATTAGTACCGTTATCAGATAAGATACTCTTGGGTTTGCCTCGACGAGCAACAAAACGATTTAAAGCAGCCATATAGCCCTCCTTGGTAAGGTCTGTAACGAGCTCGATATGGACAGCTTTAACTGCCAGACAAACAAAGATGCACAGATACGCTTTTACAAGCTTACACCCTCGCCCCTTTCGATCAGCTATCAATATTGGCCCGGCATAGTTCACACTGCAATTCAAAAATGGGAACTCCAAGTGAGTTCTATTGGTAGGCAATTGTCCCATGATTGGTTGAATATTTTGGCATTTATATTTAGCATAAGGAAGAAAATGGTTGCAAAGTTTCAATAACGATTTTCTTGTATTAATTTATAGTATGTTATCATACTCATACTTCGCCAGTTACTGTTCCAACAAGCTATCTTTTTTAATTAAAAAATAAACAGAAACCTATCACTACCCTACTCATTTTGCCGAGCGCTCCAATTTTTCGATTCAAGAACAAAAACGATATTTTCGGACCAACGGAATTTCCGCCACACGACCAAATGAGAAATTGACCAACTGGTAACATACCTATTTTGCGATGGAACATATCTACCTAGGTATGTACTTTGAGCTCTTTTTGCGTTAAAAGGGTGAACAGGGCTAAGCGGTATCGATTGATGTTTCAGCTGTTCATCAGTGCTTGAATTTTATCTAGACCGGGATGCCTTTAATTACTAGGTTTCTTTATGTTAGTCGAAAAGGGGGTACTAATCGGAATGGTTGCTAAAGCACCCTTTTGTAATACAATTTTCCCCAAAAGTCTACAAGGTTAGTCGAAAAGGGGGTATTAATCCGCAGACCATTTAAACTATCACTGATGACGGTTTTAAGGCAAGTGTCATAATTTCAAAATTCGGTAATTTTAATTTCCATTTCAAATTATTTTTATTTTAGTTTTTTTAAAAATTCTTCATCCCTGCTTAAGTTACGAATTCAGAAAATGAAGCTTCTAAATCGTGACCAAATACAACCTAAAATGTAAACACAGCTGATCATAGCTAAGGATAGAAAGATTTTAGCATTTTTTTTTTGAGATTTTCGAACAGCCATTTTTCTTAACCATTGACTTTTGGGGAAAGTTGTAGAACAAAAGTTATTCATTATTATGGGTACTTTAACACCCTTTCGGATTAGTACACTAACCTTGTATGGTTATAGAGATTATAGTTGTTCAAAGATTTAACGAAAAATATGCTAAAATCGTAATCCTTAACTATGATCAGCTGTGTTTTCATTTTAGGTCATATTAGGGGGTCACAAATCAGAAACTCCATTTTCTAAATGCGTAACTACGGTAAGGATTTTTGAAAAAACTAAAATAAAATCGTTTTACATGGAAATAAACATCACGTTTTCTGACTCTCTCTAGCTTTCTTTAATAATTTTCCTGAGATTTCCTTTTGAAATAGACACGACTTAATTAAACAATTCCCGTGGAATACATGCACCTAACTTTGAGTATTAGCATCTATCGTTAGCTAATATCCTTAGAACCTGCAGCCTTATTGTCTAACTCAACTGGTAATCGACATGGACTTCATTTTTGACATTTGAAACCTAGCCTGGATTTCAATTGTCACTTTCGTATTGTGTAAATAGCTGTCACATACAACACCATTACCAGCGAAATTCAAACCCAGTGAATGAATGGAACTTCGTATTATGGCTGATTTTGGTATTGCGTAACACCGAAATGAATTTCAGTAGCAAATTCAAGCCCATGTGAAATGTCAGATGAAGCAGGGAGCTCATTCGAATCTTGTTTGAAGTGTTTTGGTCAAATTTTTATCAAAATAAGAAAATTGTGGTGAACATTGTATTAGAAGTGTTTGAAGAATAAGAAATAAGTTCCTACCTAATATCTCAGAAGTAATTATTAATCATCTGAACACCCTTATTTGAGTAGATAGGTGCATTCATTTCGGCAAAGAAACTAGGTACTTTTCTTGCAGGCGTTCTGAAATTGCCATACTATCTTAGCACTGTTGTGTTGAACATTGTATTAGAAGCGTTTGAAGAATAAGAAATAACTTCCTACCTAATATCTCAAAAGTAATTATTAATCATCTGAACACCCTTAATTGAGTAGATGGGTGCATTCATTTCGGCAAAGAATTCTGATTCTTATTCTGAGATAGCCATACTATCATATTATCGCACTGTTGTGTAACAACATAACAACTTTTGTAACGCATAAAATCGGTAGTAGCTTTTTAAATAAACTTTTGAAACCAATATTTAGCAAAAAAAATCACACACAACACCAACATACAAAATAAACCGCGAACTTTTGACCACAGACTATACACTATGACAACTCCAACAGTGAGTGACATGAGTGGGTTTCATAGTTTGAAGAAAGAAAACTTGCGTTTCGTTACTAATTTTTTAGTAAACTTACGGACAAAATACGTGATTAAACTGCAAATAATGACAAAAATAATGCATAGGCTGTGTTTTTACAGCATAATAAATAATAATAAATATAATTACCGTTTTTGCAACTACTAAAACAACTAAATCGCAAATAGTACCATGGCACTATTAGTAGTCCTACTTGCATTACCGAAACGCAACACGGATCATTCATTCCGAAACCGAAGACCAGTTGAATACTTTAGACAATACCGATAACATTCTGACTGGGTCGACCACTGGTAATCGACTTCAAGTTCACTGGTAATGGATTTCAAGTTAGACAATAAGGCTGCTGCTCCGAATTGTTACACGAGAGCAAATGCAAATATGCAGAGCTGATTGCTAACATATACTAGTTCGAGAGCCACTGTGGAAACTTAATTGAAAGCTAAATCTTATCCTTGAATCTTCTGCAGTCCTGGTACTTTTACATCGTGATGGGCCATAATATATTGAAAGTAGCATAATAGCATAATTAGCCCATTACTGTCCCACTGCTAGGCAAGCAACACAGATCTATCTGTCTATCATAAATATAAACAAAAAATGTAACATTAATTAAACTACGTAAATTAAGTATGATAAACAGAGTATACATATAGGTTGTCCCTGGAAGCATGGATCAAATCGAATGGAGACATAGGCAAGGTCATTTCAAAACTTGTAGTAGTAAAAACTTGAGTAAAATTTTTGCCAGCCCAAAGAAGCCTTTGCAGTAAATGTTTTTCTCTTATTGAACACGTTTCCTAGCTGCGTAAAAGTATTATTACCACAAGAAAGGCCTACTGTTCGCCGAAGTCCTGAAAAAATATGAAGGCTCTGATAATTTTTTTAATGATTTTTTCTGCGAAGTGATTGAAAAAAAAAACAATAATTGGTCATAACTTTTGAACCGTAAAAAATTGCACTGACATTGTCAGGTTTAAAAAGTTTCGAAATGACATTCCCCTCGCTGCTATTCGATTTGATCCATACTTCCAGAGACGGCCTGTATACCTGAAACAATTCTGGATTAATTGAAAATAAAATTTTGCCCAAAGTTGGGCGTTGCTGCCCATTTTCTTGACGTAATACAAAGGCATAATTATACCATTGTAATTATATGTTTTTCTTTGTATAGACTGAATTAATTCATTCATCTGACAGACAGAAATGTGTTGCTGGGGAGTTTGTTGCGCCGTTTCTTCTTCCCAGCATAAACATCAGGAAGCGGTGAAGGGCGGGCTTTTTTAGGGGCTGTCTATTGTAACATTGATGTATGTTAAGAAAAATATTAGTTTGTTCTCTAAGAACAGCGACATTCATAGCGTCAATACTAGAAATAAAACTCATACTACCAATGACTAGGCTCCAAAAAATTAGTAATTCATTTAGGTGCCAAAGAATACGTTTCTACAACAAGATTCCAAGCAATATTCAAGAATTAAGTCTCAGTTTCTGTTTTACGAAGGACTTAAATTTATATTTAAGTCCTTCGTAAAACAGAAACTTTGTAATAAGGGTTTCTATAAAGTTAAGGATTATATGGACGATAAAAATGCTTGGAATTGAGCCGCTCGCTATATCATTGAAATTATGTCATATAAGTATTTTAATTCTTCTCATTTTTGACATATTATTGAATTATTATTATTGATTTTTTTTTTTTTTACCTTGACATTTTGTCGACTATTATTAATGGTTAAACGAACTTACCTTAAGTGATGTTCGACCATAATTATACGAGACGTTACATCCGAAGAGATTTAATTATTACAATGTAGTTTCACTTCTCAATGTACTAGGCGACGCACATAATTTTTAGAGCTGTGGAAATAAAAATCAAATTATAAAATTTAAATTGTTGCTAAACGATACCCTTCGACCTCAGCGCCATCTCCGCTAAACTTCATTCTTTTTAGAGACACTCATCTCGTTTGATGATATTCGTATGGGCTTTAGTTTATGGGTCCGGGTGGGACTTTAAATCTCTTCGGATGTAACGTCTCGTATAATTATGGTCGAACATCACTTAAGGTAAGTTCGTTTAACCATTAATTATACTTACGACGTTACATCCTCAAGATTTAATTATTACAATGTAGATGTTTAGCGCCTTCATTCAAACGAGACTTGTAAGGATTTTAACAAACCATGAAAACGATAATATAAATTAATCAAGTATAAATATATTTATTGAGTAAACAATAAAAAAAAATTTATATATAAACTCTAACAAACAAGAATTGCATCCTCTGCATATTTTGACAATTACTATTAGGTAATCAATAATATCACCTTAAATTAACAATTGTAAATTGCCTCTGCAAATGCATTGTCATCATCAACTGAAATTGGACGATTATAAAATTTGGCAAATGTTAATGAGTTCCCCGACCATCCTGCGGTTCGTTTAATTATATCTACTGAAACCCCCTTACGACTAACCGCCGAGGTTGATGCGTGGCGGGTACTATGAGCTGTAAAACCCCAGTATCAATACCGCTTTCAGTCAACACATTTTTAATCCATCTACTTATAGTCGCAGCAGAAGCGTTATGGAATGGTTTCTTGGTAGTAAGAATGAGCTTATCGGTTAGAGGTAAGCTCCTATAATCCTTGGTTGCATCAATATAATATATGAGAACAATGTTTTTGCAGGACAGATTTGTTCCCTATGAGGGAAAAAAGGTATAATTAAATTAGGCGCCGATCTATTTGGAGCCGATGTTTTAATTAAATCATTTATATTGATATCAATCCTTGTGCTACTTACTTTAATACTAGACAAGCGTATTAACGATAGCGTCTGCACACGTTGTGCAGTTGACAATGCGAGCAGAGCTACTAATTTTTTGGATAAAGAGGCCAAGGATTGACTCTCATTCGGATAATAATTTGAAAGATGATCTAATACAAGATTAGGATCCCATGTATATTTATATTTAGGGAAGGAAGGTTTAGTCCTATACACTCCTTTCATGAACCTTATAATCCGATCATCTTGACTTATACATTTACCTAGTATTAATGCTAGAGCAGAACGGCAGGTGTTGAGGGTTGAATAATTTGCACCTAAGTGATATTCATTTACCAAAAACTCAAGTATATTAGGAACACTATTATCGAAAATATTAATCTTCTTATTAATACAAAAATGCCACCATTTTTTTAAAACTACATTATATTGTTTAAGAGAGTTGTCGGCTAACGATGATATTATTATTTTAATAGCACTTTTCGGTAACAATTGATTTACGTACGATTGCTCGATAATACTGACGACACCAGGGTAAGTCCTTTCCAAAGTGGGTGTGGAGTCCTGAAAGGTGATAATAGCAATGAGGGACTCGGTTCAAAATAAATAACTCGATTTTGGGAAAGAGATAAAAATAGTGGCTAGGCCAATAAGGTACAACCATAATCCCAGTGGCTTTATCTGTCACTATTTTTCTTAAGCATTTAAGAATCAGTGAGAACGGGGGAAATGCATAGAAAAAATAAGGCGACCAGTCTATTGTAAAAGCGTCTATATTATAAGCTGAAGGATCTCGTTTCCACGATATGTATTTTTTACATTTTGCGTTCAATCGCGTGGCAAACAGATCAATTTGAGGGTTTCCAAAAGTATTTGTGATCTTATCAAAAGCAGATAAAACTAAGTCCCATTCAATGTCAATATTTAAACGTCTAGATTCCTGGTCGGCTTCTGTATTATCCTTAGACTTAATGTAGGAGGCAAAAACAAATAGTTTCCTTTGCTCACACCATTGCCAGATTTTTCTGGCTACATCATTAAGGTGTGTATATTGGATTCCCCCGTACCTATTTACGTAAGCTATGGCTGTAGTATTGTCGATCCTAAGTAAAATCTCCTCATTGTAAAGGTCTTTAGCGAAGCACTGTAAACCTATAAGGGCTGCTTTCAATTCTAAAAGATTTATTTGATCTTTAGATTCTGAGTCACTCCAAAAACCATGAGCACGTACTCCATTGCAATAAATACCCCAACCGGTAAGAGATGAATCCGAGAAGATTTCAAGTGCATATCTACCACTGCGTATTGGGTTGTTTAATGTTAAAATATTATTTTGCCACCAGCAAAACTCTGACTTAAGGTTGTACGAAAGGTTCATGATACAATCGTAATTGTCTTCAGAATTACGCAGGGCTAGAAATTTTGCACGTTCGAAGCGTTTCGTATATAACCAACCATACGAAATTGCTGGACAAACCGAGCAGAGTAATCCTATGTACTTTGCAAAGTCTCTAATTGTTAATGAACTTTTTCTGGCTATTCGCTTTGTTTGCTCGAATATTTTTTGACGTTTCTTATCAGGCAGCATTTGAGAATTTATTTCGAAACCTAAAAACTTTTGAATTTGTTTTGGTACCAAGCTGCTTTTTTCATTATTAATGATAAAGCTTAATCTCTCAAGAAGGTCGACCACTATTTTTGAACTTTTTAGACAACCATTAAAAGAGTTATTTATGCATAACAAGTCATCTAAATAAATAACTAGGAGCAATCCTTGGTCTCTGAGGTAAGACACTACTGGCTTCATTAATTTCGTAAAAATAAAGGGTGCTATCGACAAGCCAAAAGGGAGACACTGAAATTCAAAAGTAGTACCTTGAAATCGAAATCTCAGATATTTTTTACTAGATTTGTGAATGGGCACCAAAAAATATGCTTCCTGTAAATCCATAGTTGTCATAAAACAATTTTTACTGATTAACTTAGTAGCAGTACGAATATCTTCCATCTTAAAATGTTCCGGACTGATAAATTTATTAAGTAATTTCAGATTTAAAATGAACCTAAACGACCCGTCACTTTTAGGAATCAAAAAAATATTCGATATAAACTGACCAGACACATCATTGCATTTTTTAATAGCCCCTGAAGTCAGTAGTTTTGAAATAGATAGGTTTAGGTGTTTAAGTTCTGTTTTACTGAACCTAGGGTTAGATGGCTCAAATTTTTGAAAAGGAAGCTTTTCAAAAGCAATTTTAAAACCTTTAACATAGTTTAATACTAATGGATCTTTAGTTATAGCCTTCCAATTGCTAATAAAGTGGCGCAATCTACCAGCATGAACTATTACCTCTATCGGTTCCTGCGAGTTCTGTATTCCGTCTTCCGGACAGGAGGGGCTCGATTCGTAGCTGGCTGCCTCCGACCTTGCTGAGTCGAGTGGCCTTGACTGGAAGTGTACCTCGGCTTCGGCCCACCCGGTTTGGTAGCCTTGGTTTGTTGATACCTGGGTGGGCCTCTCCAGTTTCCCTGTGGTCTGGATGTGGATGGAACGCTAAAATTGCAGCGCTTAATTTGAAGGCCTGATTTTTCTGCTGTTTTTGTGGCTTTTATCTTTTCTCCAAGATTAGTGCCAAAAATAAAAGAATCTCGTTTTACATCAGTAATCGTCGTGGAAAATCTTTTGTCCAATGAAGAAGTTATCAACTTCCTTCTATGTTGTGTGTTCTCGTAGTGTAAATCTAGAAAAAATTGGCTGACTTCTGATAGTCTTTTTAAGATTTCCACCTTTGAGTGGTCTTCTTTTATTAGAGATGAAGCTAAGTTGGTAAGACCAGCAATGCCCAGCCCAAGCTGGTTTTGAGCTCTTTCGAGGAGTTTATCCCGATGTTTAATGTTATCACTCACTACGGCAGAAAATTCTAAGTTCAGCTTTGGCGCTTTCGATAAAGTGAAGTTCTCAGGTGTTAAGGTTTTCTTTAAGGTAACTTCCTTCACCTCTTTAGTCAGCCCTTCTACTAGAATCCTACCCCAACGTTTAGAAATCTCTTCATTGATAGGGGGCCCCAAAACCTCTTCTTTGCCTATTGGATCTCCCAGCGCATCTAATATTTCAGGTGGTAAAACCTCGGAAGCAGTTATTGGGGCATCATTTGAGCTAGGACCAGGATCCTGGGAGAGCAGATTGGATGCGTCTGCAGTATCTGTAGCATCACCAACACGTAGTGGACTATCGGAGACTATTACTCCAGATCTATTTGTAATATTATTTTCCGACCCATCTGAGTGCAAAGACAATGGCAGTGAGTCTGGTGTTGATAACCTTGAGTAATAGCGGTCATATTCTGTAAATTAAAAGAAAAGAACAACTGTTGGAGTGGACACACTCTTGTCTTTTAGCCTTTGTACGTACTCGCGTTACGCCACTAGACTATTTATTTAACAAGCTGCAGTATGCAGTAATGTACACAATTTAACGTCGTTGTACGTATTCACGATACGCCACTAGACTTATTTGTTATCAGCCGTGCTCATGTCACGGAGTATAACTCATATAGGTCGTCCGGGATCTGAACCCAGGACCTCTCGCAAGCCGTATGCGACCGTAGTTGGAACCTATATTACACGTACATGTCGAATGTAACAAAGAAGAAACACCAAACATACGATACTAATCCTTATTATGAACACAATAAACATCAAAAATAAACTTTTCAACAAAATTAAAAAGTCACCTTTAATGAAGGTAGACTGCAAAAAAAATTATTAAAAATTGCAAAAACAGCAGGAACAAAAAAGTATGTTGAAAATAATTCATTCATAGGTATATACCACTGTAAAATAAGCCAATATTTGGCTATAATAATCGAAAAAGGAACACATTAATGATATCCACTAACCTTCGTCATCCTGACTTGTTGACGAATCGCGTAGCTTTCGCTCCAAACGTTTTATCTTTCGACGAATCTTTGAATTACCACGTTCCCTTTTCCTTTTTCCCATTATGACACGTCTTTTCCACCAAATATACAATAATTTCGGCTAAATCTAATTTTTAACAAAATACACGATGTAACGTCGCCTGCACATAAAAAAGGAATGAAGTTTAGCGGAGATGGCGCTGAGGTCGAAGGGTATCGTTTAGCAACAATTTAAATTTTATAATTTGATTTTTATTTCCACAGCTCTAAAAATTATGTGCGTCGCCTAGTACATTGAGAAGTGAAACTACATTGTAATAATTAAATCTTGAGGATGTAACGTCGTAAGTATAATTATTAATATGTCGTTTGTTTTTATATTATTTTATTAAATTGTGAATGTGAGTACTATGTAGGCTAGCTTTATACATAAATTTCGTAGAACTGTTTGGCGGTTTGAGTATTTTTTTTTGTGACCTACGCAAATGTCCGGCTGATTGGTGTCGTCGTGCGTCGGGTCGTTGAGCTCCCTAAAATAAGGTTGAGCTACACGATGACTGATGCATGCGTGCCGTCAGTTGGGACAGGTCAACTCAAACCTGCTATGGCTCTTTCCTCAAAAGGTAATTCCAAACGTTGCCCTACATTGTTACACTCGCATAGTTTTATACCACAATGTCTGGACTTTAAAAGAGACGTTGACCTCTGAGTTTGTTTCGGCTTTTCTTCTCAGAGCGAGTCAGATAGGAATAGCCGGCACCATCCAGTCTTAAAAAAAAAAATTACATTGATTTGTAAAAGTATCTGTAACAGATTTATTTACAGAAATAAATATCATTTATCATAACATTGACGTTCCTAAAGAACTTAGTACTTATAGTCTGTTTTGAATAAATGAATTTTGAGTTTGTATAGGTATCTAAGTCGCCTTTTACGAAAACTTCTGAAAGAGACGGGTTAGCCTTCAAATCCAAGGTCCAAACGATAATCCTATCTACTATTGCTAATCATATGTATACCTATACTAAACCAAAGGTTTTCTGTACCTAATTTGGTATTGGGATCTCTATTACGGCGACCCTTGAAACTGCTAACTATGATAAGTAAACGTAGGGGCAAGAGCGAACGCAATTTTGAGTAGCTGGGTTCCGTAATAATAATTTCCGCCAAAGTAGGAAATTCTGTGTAAGAATTCGATCGGGGAAGTACTAAAACCGTTCTAGGCTAGAATATAAAACTTCCTCACCGCACGCTAGAAATAGACGCGTGTTGTAAAGCTTAGTATCCACTAGAGGCAGCCTCGGGTTGAGTGGCTGCCTCAACCCGAGCCAGCGCAAATGGACACGGGATGCCTCAACCTGACCCAATTCATCGCCGCGGGTCGAGCCATATTTTGTCGGTTTTTTGGCGCGCTCAAAATAGCCTCAGTCTGAGCCGTGCGTTTAGTGCATGCAGACGGACGTATCGCCTCAGATCGCAACTCGCAATGCAAATCGACAACGAAACTACTTCCATGCTGAACTCTGTTGCGATATAACTCTTTTAGACACCATCGGTACTTCCTCTCTAACATTTTTTTTTTGTTGTATTCCCTTTTTTTGATAGTGTTAATGACTACTAAAGCAGCAGCTACTCTACGCGCGTCTGGTGCCATCGCGCTTTTGCTCTAAACTGGATTGCGTCGCCTCACTTTGACCCACAACGTGCCTCGACCCTCTGCCTCAAGGGGAGCAGCCTCAGTCTCCCTCAAGTAGAGGCTGCTCGGCCTGAGGCTGCTCAAATGGATACACAGCTTAAGATTCAACAAAACCAGCACGCTTGGTGATAGGATCTAAACGGTCCGCCTGGCTAGCTACTACCTGAAAATTTAAGTCCGGCGACAAGGACTTTACGGTTTAAGACATTTATTCCTCAAACATAATAAAATTCACTTCAATGAGATATACTTACAAGTTAATATTAAATACTAATTACATGAGAGTAAATGAAGAACGGTAGGTGCTCGTAAATTTTAGTAAGTAGTAGCACAACCTTTATACAGTGTTGTGGGTAATAAGAAGAAGTAAGTGTACCCTTACATACTATCGTTTCTTGTGTTTACTGTGTTCCGTCATGTACAGCCACGGACTCGAAATGTTTATCAGATTCCAAATACGATTCCATAGCCGCGTACAGACATCGTGAGGCGTGCGTCACGAAGGGTTCGTCACGTATGCCTCGAGCTGTGTGGATGTGTGTGCTCACTGTGAGCATTCGCTTTAGGGTTGGACCTCATCTGGCAGCACGGAATCGCCTTTTTCCGTCGCCCTTTCTCTTTCTGTCGCTTAGAACTGCCATTTGCTAGACCGAGACAGAAAGCATAATGCGATAGCACGCGGCGGAATCCTCGAGGCGATCGGCATCACGGACAAAATGCAATGGTCGGCAATGGCAGTTCTAAGCGACAGAAAGAGAAAGGGCGACGGAAAAAGGCGATTCCGTGCTGCCAGATGAGGTCCAACCCTTATGCGATCGTTGCGAACGCCGCCGCCTCGGTGTGAGTCCGTGTGGACGGATGAGTGTTATTTACGTTGCGCGCTCATGAACACCGTGCGTGGTTGTTTGCGTGTTCAGCTTGAGCATGTTGTCGTTCGGGACTAATGCATAAATGTACCGTCGTATGCCTTAGGTTGAGGCATGTGTGATGAACCATTCGCGACGTACGCCTCGCGATGTCTGTACGCGGCTTTAGACACACTGTGCGCAATAAGGTTCAAGATGTCATAATTATCAACAATACATAAGTATTCGTTTTTAAAATTGAGAAGCGTCGATTCTAGCAAAAAGGCTATTAACCACTTTTTGATATTATGAACTCCTTTTTAGGGAATGCGTGTCTAGTCAAAAGTTGTATAGAGCGAACTTGATTGCATTTACTAAATAGGTTGATTTCTTTTTCTATGCTGCCTAGTATATAGCCTCTTTAAATTAACCTTTTTATGTCAATTAAGAAAAAAATATCTTTGCCCTGTCAATTCTTTGTGAGCGACCGAGCGACCTTATGAAAAACTAATGTGCAAGCAATTATAGACCTTAGGGTAGTAAACATTTCAAGTCCGGACTGTATATGTGAGAGCCAGAGGGGTATAGGAGAATCCCTCGAGATATCTGTATTACTTAGATTCGTGTGCTCTATCTTAGACTATGTACCTATGTGCTTATAAAAATTTCGGAACAGATGTAACATTAAAATAAAAATTCTTGACTATTCTGACATGAAATTCTGAAAATAGAGAATCGAATAATTTTATGTCAATTCCAATTTCTTTATTGCATTCCATAATGTCAAATACATATGTTAGGCTTAAGACTAATGGGATCAATTATGGACCCTGTCGGGCACAGCATAGTGTAGTAGAAGAGAGGAAGAGCACTTAGTTATTTGTATAATAGTAATTCAATATTTTATTCATTGTTGCTAGATATTTTTATTGTAATTAAATTTTTATTTATTTAGAGATTAACTATTGCATTTTTATTATTTTTAATAAATACTTCTTTTATAATAATTGGATTTTGGCACATATACTAGTATTTGTTAATCTAAATAACCTCATTAATTATTGACTATTTTTATGTATTTATTAATTTAATTTAATTTATTGCACTGTTCATTATTTAGATATTTATTGATATTGGATATTTTATTAATTGTTATTAAATTAATTTATTGCATCAATTATTATAAAATATTCAAATGTTATTGTACTAGCCATTTTTATAAAACATAATAAATATAATTGTCAATTTAAATGCAATGTAAAAGTAACGGTGTTAATCGGCTTTTGTCGCTGACTGTAGGTACATTATTTAAATATTAAGCGCTAAAACATTACAGCCTCATGCATAATTTAACCAGCATTTACCTGGTTATAATAAATTATGGTCAACTAATCCACTAACTGTTAGAATTAATTTTGATTTTGGCAACACTGTTTATTTAAATAATTCATTAGGCAATAACGCTTGCCTCATTGGGCATTGGTTTGAATTCTAGTTAAGCGGTATTTGGTTTTAGGAATGATATGTATTTAAAAGCAATTTAAAGCGCAGTTCGAATTGTTTTTGTTTTTTCGTTTTTTTTTCCGTATTTTTGCATTTTTATTTTAATGTAATAATGACGTAGATTAACGGTTTTAATGGAATGCCTTCTGTTATTTTACATACTGTATGTATAAATACGATGACCATCTTTTTCTGACCAACAATAGTTTATGGAACCCCAAAAACAAGAGACACAGGGAGAAAATACAAAGATTTTACGTGACCAAAATTCAATACGTTGTGCTCTAGGAGCTGAACGTGATGCGTGTGCGTGATACGACTCTATATTATAGTCGGGGAGGCAGAGAACTAGTGGTGATATTTATGTCAATTTTGGTGAAATTATTTGAAGTTTTTGGGTTGGTTAGTAATGTTGGGAGGTTGGGAAGATTTTTGGTATGGAATGTTATTGTATTCTATTGAGTTATTGTACTGAAAATACTGGTATATTCTGCCGCATTGAGTTTGACTGGAAGCCGACAACGTAGTTAGAAAAAAGCTAGGCAGGTGATGTCCACAGGATCTATGAGATAAAAAGCGATGAAGGATGCGAATTTGGAGCTGTCACTATCAATTGTAATTTTGACGTTTAAAAACTACTGATTTTCGGTCCAGTTTAATTAAATGAGTTTTGTTTTTATTAAGTAAGTTAGTAGTAATATAAAAATGCTAAAATAATAATACCATGGTATTGTCATTGTAGGGGCTTATTATAAGCTCAAATTGCTAGGCAGTTTCCTGTTGCAAGGTCGAATTTCGTGTACGAAATTACTTTCCTGCTCCTAAAGTTAAATACTGCAAAAAAACAATTATTTCATTATTACATCTTGGTATGCACTCAATCATGATACGTGTCGTATTTCTAGTGGTTGTAACAAAAACTGCCATCTGTCATTTACATCTGAAAACAGATTTTCATAGCCTTATTGTTAAAAAATACTGTCACGCATACAATATTTAACAGGAATAACGCAAACACTCAAACCACCCAATTAGAATGTTCAGGTATATTATTTTTTTACTTTTATGTGCTTAAATATTTTTTATTTATGAAAACAGTATTATTTTTCATTTTTTTCTGGCCTTGAGATAAAGCCCAATTATCTTTATCTCAATTAAAAGAATGACTAGTAAAAAGCAAGTTTAAAAAAAATACACATAATAATTGCTGAAATCAATTCAGTAGCCGTTTCTTAACAAATAACTTTCAGGATTTGCGTTTATTATGTTACACGTTGTAAGATATGTAAAGTCCATCTATTCATACACGAAATATTTTATCTATATCTATAGGTGATAAAGAAGCAACAGATCAGTTTTTTTTTTAATGTTTGAATTCACGTCTGAATTCACGGCTCATCTTCCTTGCGGAAGATGTCCGGTCCTTTGGAAGGCATACACGGGGACACAGGTCCAACGCGCAGAGGCCCCTTTGAGAACTTTTTAATGTAATTATTGTAATTGTAATAATGCTTGAGACATTTTTCATAAATGTTTTTAAACTTTCGCGATTTGTACACATTATAAAAATATTGCATCGGGTCTTCTCGCGTAACAAACTTTAAGAGGCACAAAATACCTTTTATCCCGACGTTTCGGCCGAATTTCACCGGCCGTGGTCACGGGTAGACTGAAGTGGAAAAGGTATTTTGTGCCTCTTAAAGTTTGTTACGCGAGAAGACCCGATGCAATATTTTTATAACATTTTTCATAAATTTGAAAAAAACTTTAACCGCTTCAATGACAATAAATACTACGTAGAAACTAGCGTAATGGATGTTGAAAATAGTAATGAGCCAGTATTTCTTATGTGTCATCATCTGCCTCATCTGCCTAGCCTTTTCCCAACTATGTTGGGGTCGGCTTCCAGTCGAACCGGATGCAGCTGAATATCAGTATTTTACATGGAGCGACTGCCTATCAGACCTCCACAACCCAGTAACTGGGTAATACGATACTCTTGGTAAGACTGGTTGTCAGACTTTCTGGCTTCTGACCAACAGTAACGACTGTCAAAGATCTACAAATGACAGCCGGGACCAACGGCTTTACGTGCTTTCCGAGGCACGGAGGAAACTCGCTATGGTAAATGGTCACCCATCCACAGACCAACCTCGGCAAGCGTGGCTTAACCCGGAAGATCGGTCTATGCGGCTGTAATTATTTAGCCACGAGCTCCTCCTCCTCCGAGTATTTCTTATGTGTATCAAGTAAATTTATATTATTTAATTTTAAAAAACATACTTCGTATTTTTTTATTTATACTTATGGCTTCTTTACCACCTATACATGTATCCCTTAAAATATTTCGTGTATGAATACATGGACCTTATATGTGCGACCACTAGCAAATTGTCGCATTAAGGACAACAACTACATTATGATCTATATTAAAAAAAAAAACAATTAAGTACTTACTTAAGTTCTTCGCTCAAGAAAACAAAATCATTTTTATTTTTACGATGTAATATAATGTGTATTAGTATCAGTCGGTCTCCTAGCCTAAGTAAACAAATAGTTTCACCGCCAGTTTAACTTCGAAAATCGCAAGCGAAACCCGATAATGATGGTAAACTTGTTGAGTTGAACGTGAAATTATTTCCAATAATAACTTCTTTAGAATTGTAACGATAGTTTATCTTAAGTTTCGGATTTGAAATATTAATTTATTTAAATAATGCAATGAACGATGAATGGATAAGTCAAAATGCTAATGTTTTTTTTAGTTTTTTTACCCACGACGCAAAAAGAGAGGTGTTATAAGTAGGGATCGGATATTCGGATGCATTTTTACCTAAAGTATTTTTTTTGGCTATGAAAGTATGGAAAAGGCTTCTTAATATACAGGGTGATTGGAAGATGGGTGCAAAGCTTTAAGGAGATATTGCAGACAATTTAGAACCATTTCAGCCATGGTTGTATTAGACGACACTTTACCATTTTTTTTTTAATATAATTTAAATTTCTTAAAATTTTAATGATCTTTTAACATGTGTAAAAAAATGTTAAACGACACAGAGGCCTAAAACATGTTTTTCTAGATTACTTACAAATTACTTTATTAAAATAAAAATGAATTCATTTATAATTCAATTTGGCCCTAAACAAGCAGTTTAGTTAAAATTTTTAGAATTTTCGAAAAAAAACAAAAAATTTATGTAAAAAAAATGGTAAGACTTCGTCTAAGACAATCATGGCTTAAGTGGTTCTAAATTGTCGTGTGGTACTTCCTGGCCGCGCCACAGTCTCCAATTTAATGAAAGTGGGCTTAAAAAAATGTACGTAAATTGTACGTTTTTGTACTAGAAGAAAAAAAAAATGTACTGTAAAGGATCGCGAGAAATTTAACAAAATTGGTGGCGCGGCCAGGAAGAGTGCTTCCTAGCCGCGCCACCGCGTACACTGCAATAAACAATCTAATAATGTACAAACTCATTGGTAAACAATTGTACGTCTATTGTTCGTTCTATTAATAACGAGAAATACTGAAAAATGTCATGAAGATTATGAAAAAAAAAAAAAAACGAAAAGCCGCGCCACAGTCTCCCATTTTGAATGAAAGTGGGCTTAAAAAAATGTACGTAAATTGTACGTTTTTGTACTAGAAGAAAAAAAATAGTACTATAAAGGTTCGCGAGAAATTTAACAAAATCGGTGGCGCGGTCAGGAAGTGTGCTTCCTAGCCGCGCCACCGCGTACACTGCAATAAACAGTCTAATAATGTACAAACTCATTGGTAAACAATTGTACGTCTATTGTTCGTTCTATTAATGATGAAAAATACTGCAAAAAGTCATTTTCTCTGTGATAAATTTAATATCGAAAATAAAACTGCGTACACTGCAGGAAATAATGTGCAAACTCATTGGTAAACAATTGTACGTCTATTGTTCGTTCTATTAATGATGAAAAATACAGCAAACAGTCACTTTCTGAGTCATAAATTTAATATCGAAAATAATAATACTACTTCGACTTTGTAATGGCAGAACTGTCAGGCGTTCGTGTCATGGATTTTATTCAGAGGTTATATTAATTTACTCTGTTACTATTTAAGTATATTGCTCTGTTTATATTGCTCAATAAAAAACTTAGTACAGTTAAAATCTTCTTCAAAATTCTGTATTATGATGTTAATGTAACAATCTTTATATTGTTTAAGTTTTTCTTTCACTTTTTCACATACTTTCAGGAAGCATTTTATTTCGTAACACGATTGGTTTTCTAATTATTTTTTTCTGAGTATTTCAGGTTTTCTATTCTTTTTCAAAAACACAATCTATTTTAATTGAAGTTCTGATTTTTGTTTTTACTACAGTTACTTCTCCATTCATTCTTTGCAATTGCCCGTACATTTAACATTATAATTATCGCGGACATAATTGTGTATGAAACACCATATGCAACGGTTATTCGTGCACTTCCAAATTAATTTCGATTTTATTTTCGATATTAAATTTATCACAGAGAAAATGTTTTTTTGCAGTATTTTTCGTCATTAATAGAACGAAAAATAGACGTACAATTGTTTACCAATGAGTTTGTACATTATTAGACTGTTTATTGCAGTGTACGCGGTGGCGCGGCTAGGAAGCACACTTCCTGACCGCGCCACCGATTTTGTTAAATTTCTCGCGAACCTTTATAGTACTATTTTTTTTCTTCTAGTACAAAAACGTACAATTTACGTACATTTTTTTAAGCCCACTTTCATTCAAAATGGGAGACTGTGGCGCGGCTTTTCGTTTTTTTTTTTTTTTCATAATCTTCATGACATTTTTCAGTATTTCTCGTTATTAATAGAACGAACAATAGACGTACAATTGTTTACCAATGAGTTTGTACATTATTAGATTGTTTATTGCAGTGTACGCGGTGGCGCGGCTAGGAAGCACTCTTCCTGGCCGCGCCACCAATTTTGTTAAATTTCTCGCGATCCTTTACAGTACATTTTTTTTTCTTCTAGTACAAAAACGTACAATTTACGTACATTTTTTTAAGCCCACTTTCATTCAAATTGGAGACTGTGGCGCGGCCAGGAAGTACCACACAAATTGTCTGTACTATCTTCGTCTTAAAGCTTTGCACCCATCTCCAATCACCCTGTATATTTTTTTGTAAAAGAAAACCCGTGATGCCCGTAACACCGGGAATGCATAACTAGTCGGGTGCATAATATGGAAGCGACATCTTAAAATGATTTATTAAAAAAAACTCCGGGATTCTTGGATTGCATAATTACTTAAAATTAACGTTTAACCCCCGATGCAAATATGTGTGTATGTAGAGTGTAAGAAGAAGAATGGTGTGTGTGTTAGATAAACCAAAAAAAAACATAAATTTAAATAATTGTCCCGGAACCGCAGGATTTTTCGATACAAAAGCGCGTTCCATATTAGCCAACATCTCAAGTTTAGGTGAATATGCATCCGAATATCCGATCTCTAGTTACAAGTTTGAAGCCTATATTTGTTTGTCTGCTTTTCTGTTTGTGGTACCGTAGCTCCGAAACGGATGAACCAAGTTGAATGTGGTTTATTTTCATCTACACGGTTATAAGCTACATTTTACGGATATTGGTTCTACCGTTTCATAATGATCAGCTCTTTTCACAGTTCATGAAAAGGATTTATGGATTTCAACCAAACAATGTGTTTTTATTTCACTTCCGCTCGTTTCATTGACTTGAAATTTCTAACATTGTATGCAAACCTAGTGATAATACGATAATAGGGTACCATTGAGCTGATCTTATTGAGAGTTTGGATTTAAAGTTTGTTAACACAAGTCCAAAATATTAGTAATAATATCCCGTTGTATACAAGTTTAGTTTTAAGTATACACTAAACCTGAAACTAGTTGGTTCAGAATCACCAGGAAAATCGATTGACATAGTTTTTACACCACATTATATTTTTCCTTTTTTTTTCATAAATTCCAATTCTCTTTCAATAGGTTTCTACGCATAACAGTGGACGGGAATAGACACCTTGAGGCTTGAAACAGTCCGCTCGGTCAGTTTCCGTGTATTAGACAACCCCTGCATAGCACATCTCAGGCATTTCACACTTTACTAGAGAACTTAACGCGACATAAACTACGGTGTAACTTGGAGGTTTATTACAAAAACACACACATTCAGGCAGTTCTGATGAAAATCTTGTTGGGGTGTCTCGGTTTTTGTATATCCTAATTATAAAGTTGTATAATTGGACAATGTTATGTCACTCCCATTAATAATCAAATATCATTACCACAAAATTATAGAATAAAAGGACACAGTGAAATGTCAAAATTTGTGACAAATAATAAAATTAATGAATAGAGATGTCACATTAAATAAACACAACAGGATCAATTACAGTAAAGTCAATATCAACAATGTCAAAGAAAAACAGTTACATGATTAATTTATTTTATTACTGTAGACGGCCATCTTTTATTACCACCTGACAACATTAAGCAGGATAACTCCAGTTCCTGAACATTTTACTGTTCATGAAGTAGGAAGTTTGTTCGCAAATAAGATACTATTGTTTGCAACAGAATTAAAACTTATTGTGACTAGTGACACTGAGTAAATAAGTACAGAAGAGACACAGCATTCAATGGAAGATAATGAGCTCGTGAACACAGATAAAAACAAAGAAAAAAAAATCGTAAGTGTAAAAGACAGAACAACAGAATCGTGTAGGGGTAAGTACATTACAGTTATAGCTAATACTGGTATGTCAGGATTGCAAGCATGGTAAATATAGTAAATAAAACTAACATAGACTCTCCACCACTGAGAATACTTTTATTTGGGTTAGTGTTAGTAACATAAACTGGATCACAATATAACAATTTTAAAAGATCAGAAAATAAGGACAAGCTAGTCAGATATAAAAGGTCAGACTTCTTCAGCTGATCAACACAGAATGCCCCGCTTCGTCGAATGACTACCGGCTTTATAATGTCGGGTGCGTTGATTCATATGGACGCCTACCTTCCTTTGTCAACATTGCCCAGTGTCACCAGCTACCGTTAACATTAAGACAAGTGTTAATAGAAAACAAACAGCTAAATTTAATGACCGAAAAATTATCAGTCCTTTCTTTTTATTATTTGAGTTGATCGCATTTGAGCCTAGTTGCACATTCATCTGGCGCAAACAGGGTCGAAAATGGAGCTCACGAATCCAAGTAACAGAAATACAGTGTGTTTGATGTTGTAATACCGAAAATTTTACGACATATTACATGACATGCTTAATTTTATCGACAACATGTGTTACTAACCTCCTCATCTTCGAATGGCAGCCATTTTGATTTTTGACCTGTTCCGGAATCTAGGTTTTCATTAGATATGTAATGTCTTTGGATTTAGGAGCAGTTTCATCATTCGCTGAGCACTCCGACCAAATAATTGGTCCGAGGCTTAGCTGATCACTTTCCGCCATTCGATCAATGGGTGCGTTCAGAAAAAAATGTTTTTTTACTGATTATAATAATAAATAATAATCTGGCAGAAAACGACCACGCGGTAGGCCCAGAAGAAGATGGCGGGATGAGCTGGACTCATTTTTAAAGGATTGGCCTACTGCCGCACTATATCGCGAAAGGTGGAAGGAGGGAAGGGAGGCCTTTGCCCTGCAGTGGGACAACATGGGCTCATAATAATAAAATCATTTTATTTTGAACATTTACGAGATCCATACAATGTTATTAACATTTTTGCACTTAAAATACTATTGTTAGTAAATTAAACTAAAGACGAATGATATTTATAGTGCGTACTATTAAATTTGCAGTGGAAAGCATGATTTTTTAAATGTGCTTTTAAATACATTCCGTTTTTTAAGGACTGTAAATAATTGTTTTTCTTTCGTTGTAAAGAATATGCCTTCTGTAATTTCTTAATATTTCTTATTCTTTGCTTATAAGTCCGTAGTATTTGTTGTAGCTAACTTTCGCTTTCGGAAATGAGCAAGTTTCTGTCGATGTTTGTAGCTTAATCTCCGAAACGGGCGATAAACCCTTTGTTTTGGAAAAAGAGTTGGCTTTTTCGTATTTTTTTTGGTGGTTGCTTTTGCCATGGTATTGGTTCCGGAAAATTGCTTTGAGTATGCGTAGGCAATTGGTTTTCTATTTGAAGTTGTAGATATGATTAAGATTTTGAACTGGATACAGGTACTAGTTTACTAAGCGACTAAGTTTAACACTGAAGGTCATCCAAAGGGATATGCAGATACGTTGAAAATTTCTGTTCGAGATCGTATCAGGAGTACAGAGTGAGGAGAACTGGCATGGCTAAAGCATTGAGGCTTTGCTTCGGACACATTCCACTGAACAGTTTTGGATTTTTAATGAAAAAAACGTCTTGGTCAAATTGTGCATAATGTGGCGCCGTAGAAGACGTCCGTCATATTTTGATGGTTTGTGTCCAGAAAGAACAAGTTACGTAGAACAAAATTTAATTTATTAAATTATTATTCCCTTTATTCATTTAAATCCATATAAAATTAAATATTTAAAAAAAAAAATTAAGATATAAAAAATATTAGCCCACCGGCATCGGGAACAGGGTCCAAGCTACCGGTGGTCAGGGCCTCAGAGAGAGGATCTTTCTAACAGTACGCGCCGTGTCCAGAAGTACCGCTTTCTGCACCAGGCCCTTGATCCAGCTGCCCAACGAGAGCCTCTTTAGATGTTGGTCGAAGCTCTTGGCTATTAAATTAATTATTATAATAATACTAGCTGTACCCGGCATGCGTTGCAATGCACTTTTTCCTACTTACTACCTACCACTTACCTACTACCTAACTTCAGAAACAAAATCAAAATAGTAACAAAAAGTTAAAACCATTTTCAGGCATGCGGTAAACAAATGAAGAATATGGACATACCGAGATAATTTCGTTTTTTTATATCAAAATTTTCTTTCACAAGAACCTTCTCCTGACAATTACGAAAACAACCAAAAAAAAACGAAATCGGTCCAGCCGCTCACGCGTGATGCCGTGACCAAGGGAAATAGGGATTCATTTTATACAACATATAGATTATTAAATTAATTAAATTTACATCTGTGTACTGTTGGGCTGTGGAATAGTATACTAACTTCGCCTTTGTCGAATAAAGCTAAAATATTATATAAAATTGTTAATTTGGGAGTAAAACGGAGATTGTAAAATTATGTTAAATATGTTATCACTGGGCGTCAAGATCAATTGTGATGGAAAAAAGTAATACAGAGATCAGAAGAAGAATAAAGCTGACCGACATAGCCCTAGTAATAGTGACAAAGAAGTGGAAGTGGGCCAGCTACATATGCCGAAGATTCGACAACAGATGAGGTAGAAAGGTAATGGAGTGAAGACCCAGAACTGGTAAAGCCACTCACAAGGCGGACCTCGACCTGGTCAAGATAGCAGGGAAGAACTGGATACACAGAGCCCAAGACCAAAGAGAATGGCATGCAATGGAGAAGACCTGCAGTCAGCAACGGGTGGATGTGGATTGAAGAAGAGCGAGAGAGAGAATTTTGACAGATGAGACGTTGGATCGAAAGTTTGTAAGTTTCAACTACGTCGTCGGTTACACTATTGATAAGAACTCTTATGATTGCTTTCTTTCTGCCTGCAGAATTCATTTTTTTTTTCTAGAATAATATAGACGAGGATACCATTACATTGAAAAAAGGTGTCGACCTCAAAAAACCTGATAACTCTCCAAAAACAAAACCTAATTCAATATTTCCTTCACCAATCAAAACTTTATCTTCAAACTCACTTCAACTTGCAACAACAGTCCTAGAAAGAAAATAACTTATATCCAACTTACCTACTAGACATCCAATAAGCTTTCTAAGTCAGTTCTAAGAACTAATATCCCAAAACTGGGCATGGACTTAAAGTATAAATCCTAATAATGGAACTTCACGAAACAGGTTGCCCTTGGGCTTATCCGAAACATATTTTTCTTTTCTGTAATGCTCGTAAACTTAACTTATGGGGTACGTAAGCTGGTCAGTAAACAGATATCAGGCCGGGTAAAGCTAGGCTTTAGCGAGTTTTAAAACATGGAAGAGAATAGGTAGAAGTTTAAGTATTAATCTATATACTGTTCTAATTTAATTGTTCAGCTTCCACGAGTGACGATACTCGAGTATATCCGACGCACCCTTTTTATTTTATAGTGGGAAAATCCTTATGGATACCTTTCGCCCCGGGAAAATTTACTTAAAATTATGATAAAAATAAAAATGAATAAAAAATTACTACATGACTTTTTATACCAGTTTTCGATTGTTTTTTCTTGTGTTACAAATAATTCAGTTCCATGGCGAAAATTATTAGAAGACAAATCATAGTTGACCTTCTCCTATCCTTTTCACATAGTCGGAGTAAACTCTAAGTAGCGATGCAAACAGGATAGTCGTGGAGTATGCGCTGGAAATTATGTCGAACTCTCAAGCTGATTCCAATACGAGTATTAACAGACAATGGGGCTTTAATCACGCAGAGGGGCTGATGGCTAACCAGTAAACTAATTATAGCTGGAATTTTAATGGGGATTTTTTTTTCTATTGGTCTGCTGTAGGTGGTCCTAGGGGACCATTTCTACGTAACCGGGCAGTTATTGGAGACCTGAAGGGTCTCCAGCCAATGTGGGGGAGGGGGGGTAAAATACTTAACCTTTTTTTTATCGTGGGAATATCATGAGGATATTCCCACGATACGACGAGGACTCTTACCGGCTAAAAACCCACGGTGTTCCTTCTCCTGACCCTTGGCCGGGGTCACGGGATTCGCAGCTGCATGCACCACAACCCCGGCAAGCCTCGGTCCGCCAGCCCCTGGCAGACCTCTCCTTCTGTGGGGCCTAGCCTCACGTTCTCCTGAGAGGCGCGCACGGAACACATGCGCGCCACCTTCTCGGGCCTGTTACTGGTCGGGCGACGGGTCCCCTAACCCGAAAAATAAAGTAAAATACCCCCTAAAATACTTAACCTAAGCTAACTACTTGTACCACACTAACATCATGATTATCTGCAACAACAGCACTAAGGGCGACCCCTAGTAGGACTCGGACCTCGGCCTAGGGCGTTGCTGGCAGGGGCTTAGGGAGGGGAGACAGCTTGATGAGGGCTGTATTATCGGTGTGAGATTTTAATTGGGACACACAGGCAAAACGAAAGTAGATGGCAGTTTCTCTGTTGGTACCAATTACAACCAATCAAAATGAGTTAAATAGGGAATATGCATGTAATTGTTTTTTCTCTTAATTAATAAAGCACAGTAATTTAAACCAAGAAAAGCATTAAAAGTCAAATGTTACTATTGTTTGTTGCTCAAAACAATTATTTAACTTCAACAATTTTCTTCTACAGTTCAAACAGCCTTTATTGCCGCGGCCATAATGATGTGACGTCATAATCCACGATACTGCTTTCTAAAAAAAGGTAATACTATAAAAAAATCAACTGTTCCCTACATTTATGTTCGCATAACTCGTCAAAATGTAGGGAACAGGAGATTTTTTTTCGCGATTTCGGGTTTGGTCACATAGTAAAAGTTGTTCATAATGATGAGTACAGTGACCCCTTAAGAGGTTGTGCGTTATTTATGTTACACCTTGTATACAAGGTTAGTTTTAGTATATACTAAACCTGAAACTAGTTGGTTCAGAATCACTACGAGAATCGACTGACATATTTTTTACACCACTTTTTTTTTCGTAAATTTCAATTTTGTTTCAGTAGGTTTCTACCCATAACAGTTGACGGGAATAGACGCCTTGAGGCTTGAGATGGTCCGCTCGGTCAGTTTCCGTGTATTAGACAACCCCTGCATAGCACATCTCAGGCATTTCCCACTTTTTATGGAACTTAACGCGACATAAACTAAGGTGCAACTTGGAGATTTACTAAAAAAAACACATATTCAGGCAGTTCTGATGAAAATCTTGTTGGGGTGTCTCGGTTTTCGTGTAAAGTAAAAATAAGATTGTATACTGTGGTTCGGCCTTGGTTTGGTTGCGATTTATCAAGATTTCTTTTAGATTAAAGATAACATAAAGAATCATTTATTTGGACACAGCACAAAGAGACACAACAGATAAAAAATGTGATACAAATAAAAGTCTTGGGTATGTGTCTCACGGCTGGATCAAAAAGGTGTCCAGATCAGCTTAATGTCAAGCGCATAAGTACTTGACGCTGGTTTTCGTCTCGAACCTTTGTGCTTCACGAGATTAGATTTTCTTTTTATCGAACCCGGGACCTCACGCTCAGCAATCGCGCTTGCGACCGCTAGACCAACTAGGCAGTCACCCTAATTATAATATTGTAAACATATTTACCTACCCAACGGACAAGCCAATTAATTTTGACGCTAAAAGTTAATTTGTATGCTAATCGCCACGGCATATTTACTAAGCTGAATTTCAAAATACACATGAATGTTTATTCAGGGTATTTTAGGTCATAATTAACTTGGTCCGTTACCGCGTTGTAGTGCTGGCTTCCAGAAAAACCGGGCAAGTACGAGTCAAACTCACGCACCGAGGATTCCGTACCTTGGAAAGTTCAATTTTCTTTTTTTTGGAACGGTTAACTAACTATGGAATGAAAACGATCTTATTTGAGGGAGCACAGCTGTATAACAAGCTGCCAAATGATTTAAAGGAATGTGACAGTATGAATGCAATTAAAGCTAAGTTAAAAAATATGTAAGCACACAATAATAAATTCATCATCTGCCTAGCCTTTTCCCAACTATGTTGGGGTCGGCTTCCAGTCGAACCGGATGCAGCTGAATATCAGTATTTTACATGGAGCGACTGCCTATCAGACCTCCACAACCCAGTAACTGGGTAATACGATACTCTTGGTAAGACTGGTTGTCAGACTTTCTGGCTTCTGACCAACAGTAACGACTGTCAAAGATCTACAAATGACAGCCGGGACCAACGGCTTTACGTGCTTTCCGAGGCACGGACACACAATAATAAATTATTATATTTAATGTAGGTACCTAATTACGTAATTCATCAAATAATTTTCTGATTTTGAAACTGGATGCAACGTAATTTCTTTAGCATAATTAATTCAAATGTATTTTATTGATTAAATAGATTCTAGTAACACAACAAAATATTATAATAACAAATTGTAATGTTGCAAATCTTATTATAAGCAAACTGTATAGTTTTTATAAGAAATAAATTCTTTAATCCGAACTAAGTTTGTTTGTAAAAGATTTTTGCTGATTTTTAATAAACTGTGCTGGTTACAAACATCGTTTTATTTTTCCTGTAACGTTTACATAAATCTCTATCAACTCGACTTATTCTAGATTTTTCGCTTTGCAAACGAAGTTGAAGGGGGTACTTTAATAGTTATTTTTGTTGCATATGTAGCATAAATAAAAATAAATTGTATAGTGTGCAAATTAATGAAGCCCTTTATGATGCCCCATTTGACCTACACTAAAAATTTAAACCTTTTATTTCGGTCGCTATTGCAATGAAAATAAAAATATTTTTAAATTCTTTTATTTGCAATATAGATTTACACATTATTCAAACTTATTCCAAATTCCATCAATAGACAGTTTTATTAAAGTCTTCCCCGTTCTATTTTATTTTGAATATTAACAAAGTTTCATTCAGGTTTTTGGACCAAAATATTAACCACAACATTCAAAAGCTTAACGTTTCTGGCTGTAGTTTTAATGGATTAATAAAATTGAAGTTTTGAGTATCTAATCTTGAACGGGGCGAGTGGGTACACTTAGACAATTAGGGGCGAATGTTGCGGGGCGAGTAGCGTGTACACCGCCGAAAATACAAATCTCGACAATACCCGATTTTCCTTAGACTTCAGCTGACACGATATTTTTTCTTCTCCTATCAAAATCAGCATAGGAATCACATTCCCTACAGCCTTCACAACCTCCGTACCAGTCCTTATCCAATTATATATATTTGTTCCAGAAAACTTGACTTGCAACAAACAATCGAAGATGGAGAATATATATAAATCATTATATGATATTCCAGATTTCTTCCATAAATCATATAGTTACGTTTGATATTCTTGGATTTTTTGGTATCGTTTTCCTTGAGATCATGTTTTTGTTACGTGTGTTCTGTGTGTATAAGGTATGTATCATCTCTTTGTTTTCTCAGCTGTTCATCAAGGTCAGATCCGTTTTATACATGGTTAGGTCGCGGATTTATAAACATTTGGAAGACCGTCTTTTTAACCGACTTCAAAAAGAAGGAGATTCTCAACTCATCTGAATGTGTTTGTTACGCGACATCTCCGCCAATCACGAATGGATTTTAATTATTCTTCTTTTGTTTGGTAGGGCATACTTCAGAGGTGGTCCAATATAAATTTTATCGAAACTGATTCAGCACTTTTAAAAAAAAAAGCAATGTTTTGATGAGGACTTTCAATCTCTGTTTTAACTGTCATCACAGAAACATTAGCCAAGAACTAAGAAGATTGTATGTATTTGTAAGGAGCCGTCATGATAATTATACCTTAATACCTATTCTTAAAGAAAACTACCTAATTGTTGGAAAGATTACGCAACCGTGTCATTAAAATTTGTAGTCTTAAACCGAGTAATTTATAGAACTAAATGGTATTTAATAAATAACTTTAAATAAAAGTAAAAACCGACGTAAAAAAAAAACTAAAAAGAGTAAAATAATTAACATAATTATAAAATGTCAAATGTGATCAAGCCAGGTAATAAAATGAAACTAATTCGGAATTCGTTGCTGCATGCACCGCAATCCCGGCAGGCTGCTAAGCTGCCTAAAATATCCGTTCTTCAGAAATCTCTCGTTTACAACTCCTATAATATACGAGTACCTACATCAAGTGGACCTTTTGCTTTCTTGCCTAACTTCGTGTCTTGACCAGCTGGAATGTCTAACGATTATCTGGTCCTCAAAATAACATCATCCAAAACTCGTCTATAGTCTAGTATCTATATAGGACAGTTTTAACGCTGGCAAATTTAAATCTTACGTTAAATCAGTTCTCATTAAAAAGGCATACTATAAGATAAACGACTATGTTGACGATAGGGACGTGTGGCGCCAGTTATTTTCTGCACATGTGGCTTTCCTGGTAACCAATAGTTTTTATGTGTAGGTTTATGTATGTATCTATACGTGTTACAAAAATACCCCTAAAGCCAAAAGGGGATTAAAAGGTCCCTTGTAGAGAGTCTATTGGCAATGTTTTAAAATAAAAGTAAGACCCAAAAAACAATTTGGACGAATTATAAAATAAAATCATCATTGAAACGCAACCCTGAAAACATAAAAGTAAAGAGTAGACTACCCAGAAAGTTATTTACATTCTTACATAATTTCCTCTGAGAGGTAAATGACAACAACTATAAAATACTACTTGATTAACATTTTATTTTGTAAGGGGAATTATGTAACACGTTGTATTAGTTAGATACGATTATAATTTATCTCAATTCATACAGTTTTTTTTTTTATTTTTTAATTTGTTACTACTACTTTTCCTTTATTTGCATAATTTTATTATTGTAAAAAATATCATGATTTTTTTTACAAAGACTCAGTTAATTTATTCACCTGACAGAAAGAACTGTGTTGCTGGGAAGTTTGTTGCTCCGTTTATTCTCCACAGCATAAACACTAGGAAGCGGTGAAGGGAGAGCTTTTTTGGGGGCTGTCTATTGTATTTGACGTTCAAAAAGAACTAAGTAATTCTAGTCTATTTTGAATAAATGAGTTTTGAGTTACAGTTTGAACGCTTCTTCTAAAGTTAAATTAATTTTATTTCGCATAAAGTAACAAACTCAAATTCAATTCAAGATGATTCTTAGCATAAAGAGTGCTACAAACAAATTAAGTAATAGGACTGCTAACAAAATGGAAGGTCATTGTGACAGTAAATTGTTGAGACGTGGAACAGAATAGTTCAAAGTCTTTCTCTTCCTTCAAAGTAACGAGATAGGTTGGTGGATCATCTTACTAGTGGTTTCAAACTCACTCTGTTAATTCTGTAGCTATTTTGTGTATTAGGGGTATTAATAGCCTAGCGAGTGATGATACTTAAGTACGTCCAACGCACACGGGGCAATCAGCTCTCTACCAACCTTGCTGATTGGCTAATTGTTTTTACCACGGTATGAATTATTTTCAAATAGCAATAGTAAAAAACCGGCCAAGTGCGAGTCGGACTCGTGCACGAAGGGTTCCGTACCATTATCTACAAAAACGGCAAAAAAATCACATTTGTTGTATGGGAGCCCCCTTAAATAAATATTTTTTATTCTGTTTTTTAGTATTTGTTGTTAAAGCGGCAACAGAAATACATCATCTGTGAAAATTTCAACTGTCTAAGTCGCGGCACCGCAATGCGGCGTGCCGCGCCGCTGCCCCAAAATAACCAGCGCGTCGATATCATGCGGTTTCATCTGCCGCAAGCGGCACGCCGCATCGCGGCCAGCCGCTAGTGCATTTTAAGCCTAACTATCACGGTTCATGAGATACAGCCTGGTGACAGACGGACAGACGGACAGCGGAGTCTTAGTAATAGGGTCCCGTTTTACCCTTTTGATACGGAACTAAAAGTAGCTTAACAGCAGCATACGTACCTACTGCCAAGCGAAGTGAGATCGAAAGATCTCGTATAAGTCCAGTTTCTTTTTTATTACTTGGCTTGTTTGCGTTTGACCCTAGTACCTTAGAAAGCGCAGACGAATCCAAGTACAAGAGATATAGAGAGATTCCCCTATACCCGTCTGGCTCTCACATACATACGACGGAACAGAATAAACTGCTTGGCGCTTGACTTTAATGTGAGGGTGGTAGCTAGCCAGGCTGGCAGTATAGATCCTACCACCAAGCGTGGTGGGTTTTTTAAATCTTACAACATGAGCGTGCGGTGAGGAAGTTTTATATTCTAGCTCGTCCCCACATGGGATAGTACACGGGAAGATCGCACAGTAATGCTTTTTCCTATAACGGAGTCGACTGACAATGTTACCAAAGCGGAGTGTTAACGCTCCATGCCTATTTAGTCCGTGGCCGGATCCTGGGCGAACTGTACAAGAATCCTGAGCGCACTGTACAAGAATACTGGGCGCACTGTACAAGAATACTGGGCGCACTGTACAAGAATACTGGGCGCACTGTACAAGAATACTGGGCGCACTGTCTTTGTAATCTACAATATACAGGGTGTTAACGAATTCGTGTAATTCCTTAAAACCACATGATCTACTACTGGTGTAGACAGGCCCCGCACGGGATTTAACTTGATTAAAAATAAAAAATAAAATTCTTTTTTTTTCATGCCGCTTTGTTACCGATCGTATCTAAACCACGGATTCAGTAAAAAAATAAGTTTTTTTTTTTGCAAAAAAATAATTTTATTTGTGTGAACATTTCGATGCCACGCATAAATTAATGAAAGTACGGCGACACGGCTGGCAAGAACGACTAATACGATATCGCTCTTTGCAGTCAGATAACTCAAGGTTCTAAAAAGACTCAGAAATTGAAAGCCAAAAATTTTTTTTGGTTTGTTTTCTAAAATTCCCATTTTGGGTTAATCTGTGTCACCAGTAGATCACGCGGTTTGAAGGAATTACACGATTTCGTTAACACCCTGTATTATCTGCACCTGACCCGGCATTATTTATCAATCATTGTATGAATACCAAGAAGAAGAAACCATGTTAATATTAAATTATCTATTTATCAAGGAATCAAAATACTGTTTATATGTAAGAAAAGCTTGCCTTTTTAATGTAATCACATACACACAGGAATGATTTTTCAAAGAAAAATAAAATCGAAACACTCGGGTCGTGAGGTCCGAGTGCTCAACTTCTATACAAGGTTAGTCAGAAAGGGGGTACTAATCCGAAAGAGTGTTAAAGTACACATGATAATGAATAACTTTTGTTCTACAACTTTTCCCAAAACTCAATAGTTTAAGAGAAACAGTTGTTCAAAAATCTCAAAAAAAAAAAACTAAAATCTATCTATCCCAAGTTATGATCAGCTGTGTTTACATTTTAGGTCATATTTGGGTTCATGAATTAGAAGCACCATTCTCTGAATTTGTAACTAAAGCAGGGATGAAGAATTTTAGAAAAAACTAAAATAAAAATCATTTTATTTGGAAAAAAGAATATCGAATTTTGAAATTTTAACACTTGCTTTCAAACAGTCATCAGCGATACTATAAGTGGGCTTCGGATTAGTACCCCCTTTCCGACTAACCTTGTATAGAGAGGTTGCAAGGCTGCTGGTCGACACTTCCCGTAACCTGAAGGCTAGTCTCTACTTTGGCCAAAGGATTAGCATTGCCATACAACGTGGCAATGCTGCCAGCCTTCTGGGCACGTTACCAGTATACAGCGATGCGGAGGAATATTTTGTGATGTCCTATTTTAGTTTATAGTTTTATTAGGATATATTTTTCGTTATTTGTAACTATGTAAATATTGTTTGTGTAAAAACTCATAGATTCAAAATAGACTAAAATTTGTCCTTTGGGGTCACAATTACTTCTAACCTAGCAAAAATTTTTCCATAAAAGTCTCACTTAAACTTGAATAGTGAATGAGCCCAAGACCACGGTCTTAAGGACCAAACAGTAAAAATGGTCCTTTAGTACGGCAAGTAAAAATACATTAAAGTGACTTGTAACAATGGTAGTGACTTTGTTTTGAAGTGGCACCTCACAATCGCAGTGGCTAACGATCACTTCGCTTTGTGTGAACCTACAGGTAACACTTGTACTCTGTTTGATTTTTAACAAACAACAGCTGGAAAACAAAATAATAATGCTGGTTTGTTTGAGACAAGTAGCTCGTTTCGTTAGGAAAAAACTGAAAGTATTTTATTTTTAGTATCTACTAGCTTTTTCCCGCGGCTTCAATCGCGTTAATCTAGATAATAATATAATTCAATCATGATTCGAAAGACACGTGGCGCCATCTATTTTAGTTATTGTTGTTTATCTTGGGAACAGTACTTTTTTTCGGGATGAAAGGTACCCTATGTCCGTTTCTGTACACTTGAGAACGTATATGCAAAATTTCAGGATGATCGATTCAGTGGTTTAGGCGTGAAAAGGTAACAAACAAACAATCTTACTTTCGCATTTATAATGTTAGTTAAGATTATACAGGGTGTAAACGAATTCGTGTAATTCCTTCAAACCGCGTGATCTACTGATGACGCAGATTGACCTAGAGCTGATTTTATCAGATACAGCAAAAAAAAGCTGTCTTTCTATTTCTGAGTCATTTTAGCGCCACGAGTTAACTGACTGCACGGATTGATATCGCGCTAGTCGTGCCCGCCAGCTGCTGTGTTGCCGTGCTTTCATTCATTTATTTTTCATTCAAAAAAGAAAAAAAAAAACCATTTTTTTTTTGTCTTATTTTTTTCTTGAAACCATAAGTGGTTTAAATAAGATAACTTAACCAAAGTGCAAGAAAAAAAAGTTTTTTATTTTTAGTCATGCTAAATTCCGTGCGCAGTTAACCTATTAACATACTACAATGTCATACCATTAGTAGATCATGTGTGTGGGGTGCATGAAGAGAGCCTCCTCGAGTGACGATACTTCGGTACGTCCGGCGCACCCTGAGCAGTCAGCCTCGCTACCATCCTTGCTGACTGGCTAATCTTTTCACCACGGCATGACCTATTTATTCTTGTATAGCTCGTGCCGACACGATAGAAGAGAGTAGATCATGTAATTTTAAGGAGTTCGTAGCTATACTTGAGTATAATTAATTACGGTAGCAAAACAAGAAGAAACTGTGATACATAAGGATGTAACATTTTTCACTTTAAAGTTGTTATAACTCCGATAATACTAACAATAGGCATGTTCACAGCATCAATAAATTGCAAATCTAATTAGTCCGCCAGTTACAGTTTTGAAAAATAATGGACATGGATTTTTTCTTTTGTTAAATCTATGAATATTTGGAAAGATAAAACGCATCAAAACCCGAGAGTGGGGGCTTGTGACGTCAGAAGCAAGTAAAAATTGTACTTGCTTGTGACGTTTTGCCAATTTTAAAAATGTCGTATCTTCGTCAATTTTGGTTTACGTAACAAAAGAAAAAATATAGGTCAAATTTTTTTTTTGATAATCCAACATACAGACTAATTACATTTTTTCAGTCAAATATCCTATTGAATTTATTTGTGTTAGGACCATTTTTTTTAATACTTTTTTAATTTTGCTTAATAATACTTTTTTAATGACATATCACTCATTGCTAGAGTAGGGGTAGACCAACTTCCAAACATTTCGCCCATCCTCCTTTCACTGACCACCCAATTGTCACCATAAAACAAAAAAATGCATTAATTTTTTACTAAAATTCACAGCTTACTAGCGTTGATTGTTCCGAGGAGCTCGTGGCTAAATAATTACAGCCGCATAGACCGATCTTCTGGGTTAAGCCATGCTTGCCGAGGTTGGTCTGTGGATGGGTGACCATTTACCATAGCGAGTTTCCTCCGTGCCTCGGAAAGCACGTAAAAGCCGTTGGTCCCGGCTGTCATTTGTAGATCTTTGACAGTCGTTACTGTTGGTCAGAAGCCAGAAAGTCTGACAACCAGTCTTACCAAGAGTATCGTATTACCCAGTTACCGGGTTGTGGAGGTCTGATAGGCAGTCGCTCCATGTAAAATACTGATATTCAGCTGCATCCGGTTCGACTGGAAGCCGACCCCAACATAGTTGGGAAAAGGCTAGGCAGAGGCAGACTAGCGTTGATTGTTCATAAACAATTGTGGGCCGTACAATAAAATCACTAAAGCGAACGAAATCTCGGCATAAAAGCTTGTATGTAAATGTACGTCAGGGGCACTCAACCGCTCCTCATTTTTATGAAAAACAGAACGCCCAGTGGCGTAACGCCTGACATTTTAAATTTTCCATTCAATATGATATAAAAACAATATTTAGGCTGTTGTCATTTTGGATGTAGCACTTTTGTGCTGTGTTCTTGTGATGGGTAAAGTCATGTATTATACAGAATGTAAACAAAATCGTGTAACTCCTTAAAACCACATGATTTACTACTGGTGTAGATTGGACCCGCACGGGATTTCGCCTGATTAAAAATAAAAAAAATAAAACTTTTTTTTTTCATGCGGTAGCAGTAATTGATCACTAAATCACCTATAAGGAATCGGCAAAAAAAATAAGAAATGTTTATTTTGCAAAAACTTGTTTTCATTTGAGTGAACCTTTCGATGCCACGCATATATTAATGAAAGCACGGCGTCATGGCTGGCGGGTACTACTAACGCGATATCGCTCTTTGCTGTCAGATAACTCGAGGCTCTAGAAACTCAGAAATAGAAAACCAAGTTTGTTTTTTTTTTTCAATTGGTTTTCAGAAATACCCATTTATGGTTAATCATGATCACGCGGTTTGAAGGAATTTCACGAATTCGTTTATACCCTGTATACAAATATGCAAATACAATATCTAGCTTTAATTCCGCCAAAAAGATAGCTAGTTTGGACGCAGTATGCAGCACTAACATCCCAATGACGCAACATGCAACCGAACCATTACACATTTTGTTCATTGGTTCGGTTGCATGTTGCTTTATTTTTTCACTCTTTCTGCATGTGCATATACAAGGTTAGTCAGAAAGGGGGTACTAATCCGAAAGGGTGAGTACACATAATAATGAATAACTTTTGTTCTACAACTTTTCCCAAAAGTCAATAGTTTAAGAGAATCAGTTGTTCAAAAAACTCAAAAAAATATCTCTAAAATCTATCTATCACCAGTTATGATCAGCTGTGTTTACATTTTAGGTCATATTTGGGGTCATGAATTAGAAGCACCATTTTCTGAATTTGTAACTAAAGCAGGAATGAAGAGTTTTTGAAAAAACTAAAATAAAAATCATTTTAATTGGAAAAAAAAATATATTGAATTTTGAAATTTTAACACAAGTTTTCAAACAGTCATCAGCGATACTATAAGTGGGCTTCGGATTAGTACCCCCTTTCTGACTAACCTTGTATACACCGTGGGCCCGAGATATCCGAAAGATTTTAACATTCGATTCCGATGCCTAAATGGAGACGAAAATCTGGGATATACAGGAAGACTTTGAATTCGTTGGCAATATTTTAGTCCAAGAATCTAATTGAGGAACATATAATAACTAAATCTAGTAAAGTGTTCAAAAATAATAACCCAGAGTTTTCCCAAAATGAACAAAAAAATAAAAAGGATCAAATTGTGATTGCACGCTATTTAAAATGTACGGGTGCCGTGTGTAAGTGTGTGTGACACGTACGCACACACGCGCCATCACCGTCGACGCGAGCCATTCATTTTTTGCGCGGGACGGAGCGCGTGCGGCGCGCCGGCGTCGCTTTGATTGCGGTCGCGAACTCGCGGATCGCGATGTAGCAGCTTCGATTTTCCTAACGTGTAACTCGTACTTAAGTTAAATTGTTCAGTTAGATCCGAAAGTAATCAAAATCATGACAGAAAGTAATTCCGAAAATAACAAAAATCATGACAGAAAATCCTGAAGCACAGTAACGGTGGTAACGCCCGTTTATCTAAGCCGCATTCATACTTTGATGAGAAAGCAACTTAAAAATAAGGGCTACTTCTGCGCATAAATCAATGAAATATGGCAGCTAGCACATAATAACATAATAATAAGTTGTGCTACGTAATAATTGTCAGCACTGTTGGCACAGTGGTTGAGTGTGAGATTCTCGAGGAGGCCGTTATCGTGCAGGCCTGGAGCTGGGAGTCGGCAACGACCGGACCCGTCGACGTCGAGCAGGAGGCGCTGTGGTTCCGCAGGGCGATGACGCAAATCTGCGATGCGTCCATGCCCCGGGTCCACGCACAGAGTGCAAGGCGCCAGGTGTACTGGTGGTCCGCGCAGATCGCGCAGTTGCGCGTCGCGTGTGTGGCGGTGAGGCGCCAGTACACCCGATACCGGAGGAGACGTCGTCGGGTCCCTGACGAAGAAGCCGCGCTGTATGAGGTGTACCGCGCGGCGAAGGAGGCTCTGTGGCTGGCCGTCGGCGACGCGAAGACGCGAGCCAAGGAAGAGATGTTGGAGACTCTGGACGGGGATCCGTGGGGGCGCCCTTATCTCGCGGTTCGAGGGAAACTTCGAGCCGCGGCGCCTCCGCTTACAGAGAGTCTCCAACCTGAGCTGCTGGAGGAGGTAGTCGCAGCCCTCTTCCCGGCGAGAGCGGAACACACTCCGCCGCCGATGGCTTTGCCCACAGCCGCGGAGCCTACAGAGGAGAACGCCATCAGCGTCCCGGAGGTGACACAGGCAGAGATGGGGGCGGCCGTGATGCGGCTCCGGGCCAAGAACGTGGCTCCGGGGCCCGACGGGATTCACGGCTGCGTGTTGGCCCTCGCTCTGAAGGAGCTTGAGCCCCAACTGAGAGGACTCTACACGGCGTGTCTTGAGCGGGGCCAGTTTCCCAGTTTGTGGAAAACTGGTCGTCTGGTCCTGCTCAGGAAGGCGGGGCGCCCTGCGGACTCGCCGTCCGCATACCGGCCCATAGTGCTGCTGGACGAGGTGGGTAAGCTGTTCGAACGAATAATAGCTGCCCGCCTCGCCGGCCACTTGCGTACGGAGGGGCCGGACCTGGCCGAGAGCCAGTTTGGCTTTCGGCATGAGCGCTCCACCATCCACGCTGTGTCGCGGGTGAGGGTCCTGGCGGAGGAAGCGGTGTCCCGGGGTGGGGTGATGTTGGCGGTGTCCTTGGACATCTCCAACGCCTTCAACACCCTGCCCTGGAGCTGTATTAGGGAGGCACTGCGTTACCATCGGGTGCCTCTCTACCTCCGCCGCATCGTTGGGGCTTATCTGTCGGAGAGGTGTGTCACCTACGTGGGACGTGATGGCGGACACCGGCACCGCATGTCGTGCGGTGTTCCGCAGGGCTCGGTCGTAGGCCCGCCCCTGTGGAACATCGGGTACGACTGGGTGCTGAGGGGGGAACTCCCACCGGGCGTAGACCTGACGTGTTACGCGGACGACACGCTGGTCACCGCTCGGGGGAGTTCGTATAGGGAGGCAGCGTTGCTGGTGACGGCTGCGGTCTCACAGGTGGTGAGCCGCATACGGCTCCTTGGCCTGGAGGTGGCCCTCAGCAAGTCGGAGGCCATGGTCTTTCATGGCCCTCGGCGGGCGCCGCCGTCCGGATCCCACATCATTGTGGGGGGGGTCCGAATAGCTGTCGAGTCCACCATGAAGTACCTGGGATTGGTGCTCGACAGCCGGTGGGACTTCGGACCCCACTTCCAGCGGCTGGCGCCCAAGCTGTTGGGCGCGGCTGGGGCGCTGTCAACGCTGCTTCCCAATCTGGGGGGCCCGAGCCTCGCCTGCAGGCGGCTCTACGTGGGGATCGTGCGATCGATGGCCCTGTACGGGGCCCCGATCTGGGCGGCTGACCTGACGGCCGGCAGCATCGCTGTTCTGCGAAAGCCGCAGAGAGCGCTGGCCGTCAGAGTCATCAGGGGGTATCGCACGATCTCCTACGAGGCGGCTTGCGTACTGGCCGGATCTCCGCCTTGGGACCTCGAGGCGTTAGTACTCGCGTCACTATATCGGTGGCGCGAGGAAGCGAGAACGCGGGGCGAGCGGCCGATGCAGCGACAGTTGGAGCTGCGTCGGTCGCAGCTGCACGAGGCCCTGGTGGCGGAGTGGCGGGACAGGCTTTCACGCCCTACCGCCGGCCTCGCCACCGTCGGGGCGGTCCGGCCGGTGCTCGAGCGCTGGCTCGGGAGGAGGCACGGCTCCCTGTCGTTTCGGGCGACGCAGGTGCTCTCGGGGCACGGTTGCTTCGGGAAGTACCTGTGTCGCATAAACAGGGAGCCAGACGCCCGGTGTCACCACTGCGGCGATTGCCGGGAGGACACGGCGTGGCACACGCTGGCAGAGTGTGCCGCTTGGGAGGAGCCGCGCCGTGCCCTCATCTCAGGAGTAGGCGGTGACCTGTCGCTGTCGGCCGTGGTCGAGTCCATGGTCGACAGCGAGGAGTCCTGGGACGCGGTGGTGTCCTTCTGCGACACGGTCATGTCGCAGAAGGAGGATGCGGAAAGGGTGAGGGAGATCACCTCCACTCACCCGGCCCGCAGCAGACGCACCGGGCGTCGGCGGAGGGCGGACAACGCCCTCTTCCAGCCCCCCTAAATGGGTCCAGGGGCGACGGACTTGGGGAAGTCTGTCGCCCCCCACACATCAGGACCCGAGGCGGCGGCGCGAAGTGTTCCAAGCGCGCCCCTCTTAGACGGCGCGGGGGGAGTCTAACACCTCACTCCCCCCGCTAACCCGAGGAGGCCCGCTGCGGCGGGCCGGCACCAGCCGGGGGTTGCGGAAGTGTCGTAAGTTCCCGCGACCCTCGGCGCAGGTGTGAGATGGAACACCGGGGTGGTTTTAGTCAGTAAGAGTCTGACAGACCCCTCCGCCCACCCCAGGGCGGAGGACATCCATGAGGATTTCCACCCCGAAAAAAAAAAAAAAAAAAAAAAAAGTGGTTGAGTGTGTGGCTGCTGTGTTACGTGTCGCGAATTCGATTTCCGCACAGAAAGATGTAGGTGTTGAGTTTGTAAGCGCACCCAGCACGTTACCTACAAAAGTAATTAAGTACTAGCGTTGGGAATGTTTTGAAAAAAGAAACAGGAAGAATTGGAAAATTGGAAATGATTTAAACTTTTACATCGGTGTTCAAAGTAAAAGTTATTGTTAATTAAAGTTTCAAATTACATGCAATGACTGTAATATCATTAAAAATTACTTGACTGAAACAGCTGATTGTATTTTATTTAGTAAAGTACCTACTGCGTTGACCTCGCGTGAACTTTGGTGAAACAGCTGATTGGGAGTACGCGGCCGGCGTGCGCGTGTGAATTTCTAATTATTTACTGTTATTTAGTAAAGTACCTACTGCGTTGACCGCGCGTGGGCTTTGGAGAAACAGCTGATAGGGAGCACTTTTGAATAATTAAATTTAATTTCACATAGGTGGCAGTTTCATGTTAAAATAAATAACTTTGTGGTTTTTAATTTTAATCACATTCATAATTTTGGCGTAGGTATTTAAAAGCTGATTAATAACAACCGGATGATTAATTTATTGTTGTGGGTCTGTCTGTGTGTGAGATAAAATTAGCGTTTATTTAGAGCAAGGTTTTTTTTAAAGAAAAAAAATGAAAACTTAGTACTTAGGTACTTACCTACGTGTAGGTACTTTAAGAGGTGCTCGAAGTGTTCACCTGCTCTTTGTACACAAAGCTCAACACGGTGCCTATGGTTACTTTTCACGTTTTGCAAAACAAATGTACGCGATTTAACTATTATTATTTCGAATGTCGTTACGTAACAATCCTCTCTCTTAACTGTTCGCGGCTTTCACTTTCTTGCTCGCACTCGTCTCACTCGTCTTTTAAGCTCACCACACAGAAAAGTGTAAGAGCGTCAGGTCAGGCGACCACGCCGGCCAAGGTACAGGCCCGCCGCTGCCGCCGCATCCTATCCAACGCTCGCCGAATCTGCGGTCGAGGAAAGCGCGAACATCCCGCTGGTAGTGTGCCGGGGCCCCGTCATGTTGGTAGTACAGCTCAGACTGATAATCAGGCACGTTTTACAGCTGCGCTTCCACGGAGGTCTCTTGGCGCTTGGGCAAGCGTTGGTGTACGTGGAATGATGCAAAATCCAGTAATTTTTGAATTGACCTTAAGATTCGGTCTCTTGATGGAATCGGTACATCGGGATAGCGGCGGTGTAACATCAGACGGGATCGCGGTGGAACATCAAACTGTGCGTTCGGTCGTAAAACAGGACCATATCCAGGTATTGCTGGTTCCTGTGTACACTGCACTACGTGGTCGAGGCATGTTATTAACGGTTTACGGGTCACAGAATCCTTCGCGAATTACACGTTATGCTCTTGACCTATTACACGCGTAACTGGAGCGAGCGAGCGACGCACTCCGGCGCAGGCGGCGGCGCGCCAGGGGAGGGGGTGGGCGCACCCCGTATCCCCCGCACACGCGCGCTAGCTAGCTGCCGAATAATGTTTGGTTGGCGGCATTTCTTTTGAATGAGATAGCTCATACTCCTACCTACATTATAGCGTCAGTAATAATAACGCGTAGTAAACTGGTATACTAGCATTACTAGCGGACGCATTATGATACTTTAAATTTATTAAAGTTTTAATTATCATTTTTATTATTTATTTTTTCATCGTGTTTATTAATTTTGGACTTTATGTAGGTAAATGGCAAGATATACCACGTTTTTTAAATAAATAATTTGTCAATTTTAATACACGATATTATGAGCTTAAATAAATTAGTATCATGGGTAGAATACGTGGTTAAAATATTGCCAATGAATTAAATGTCACGCTGTAGTTTGTTGATTAAAGCTTAATTTTCTAAATATTCATTATTTACGGAAATTCACAAATCGAAAAATACCTGCACCTGGGGATCGAACCCAGGAGCTGAAGCTCAGCAGTCGCGCTTGCAACCACTAGACCAACGAGGCAATCATACAGGGTGTAAAAAGACCCATGACATAGCCAAAATCTACGCACTCTGTACATCAAACTAAACTACATTGACCAAAAATAATTGCTGGGAAACGACTTTTATTTTTGGGCATAAAAAAAATGCTTTTATTTGTAGCGCGCAATGTGTGGTTGTGACGATGCCGCGCGTTTGCATGCGTGCAGCGGCTACACAACTGAGCCAAGGCGGTCGTGTGCGTTTGATATTCGTTGCGTTTTTGTAACTTCAAATGCGTAATTTGTGAGGAAAAATTGAAAATTTTGATAAGGTTGTTTGGAAGAAAGTTTAGTATTATCACTTAGAATACGTTTTTCGAGAAAACTAAAAAAAAAATGTTAACTTTGACCTTCAATATCTCCAAAACCAATGGTTTCTTAGGTATGGTCTGGTAGAAAAAAATGATCCCAATGATGGGTAGAATATGTAGTTTTCGTTATCGTTAAGGGTCTTTTTACACCCGATATAATTATGTCAAAGAAAAAACAATTAAATTGCTGTGAACACAATTCTTTATAACCTAGCCAAGAGTTCTACTCGAATAGAATCCATGAAGCCAAGGACCAGGGTCTTCAGGACCAGACCGTTAAAATGGTCCTTCAGTACGGTTAGTAAAAAATAAATCAGTGACTTGTCGCTTTTTTTAAAAACCATAAAGTCGCCATATCTCTTACAAGTAAACTCGCAGTGCCTTCTTTAATACATAAATTCATGAATTCACGCCTGTCCTTCTTTAATAATTGGCTAATATTACCACTAAAAGCCAATATTCCCATAAGGCTGCAATTGGCTGAGTTCATGATTATGATAATGGAACCCAGAAATAGAACGAACGCTAGTTCGAAGACGAATCTACATAACGTCGCCTTGGAGTTAAAATCTCGGGAATGCAATTTGGTAATTTTTTGTGGTCATCTGAATGTTTTTTTTTTTGTATGTTTGTTACGCGATATCTCCGCCAATTATGAATAGATTTTGATCATTCTTTCTTTGTTTGGTAGGCCATACTTCAGAGGTGGTCCCATATAAATTTTATCGAAATTGATTCAGCGCTTTTTGAAAAAATCAACACAAACAAAAAAACATATACTTAGTTGACGAACGACGAATTATGTAATTTGAAACCTGGCTGGCCAAAACACATACGTAGCCTCCGACTGCATGTTATGATTTGATAGTATGATTTTTTGAAAACCTACTTAAGTTTAACGTTATCTTATCATGTTTGCATTTTTTTTGTTCGCTTTTTATGCAGTCGGGTTTTTTGTAATAATTTGAAATAATTAGTTTCAGAAGTCGGTGCAATTCTACACTGAAACAAATAAAAGCCACCGACTTCTGAAACTGTTGATTTTATACCATGCTAATTATTTCACTCCAGTAAAAATCGTTACTTTTATTTAAAGTTTTATTAAAGGCTTAATTAAGACTAGAAATTTAAATGACACGGTTACGTAATCTTTCCAGGAACTATGTAGTTTTTTTTAAGAACCTTTAACCCTGTCTTTGCTGTCGCGCAATCGGTAATCGGGTAAAAAATCACAAATAAAGTGTCCTGAGTAAATAACACTACCAGAGCGTGCCAAGGCACACCGCCATGTAAACTTGAAAATATCAACAAATTAATTTAAATCCTATGTCGTCAGTACAATGTCTAATTTAGCTTTTCACCATACGAAAATTCGACTGCACCCGCTGACATAAATCAGGCCCAGTATCCACCAAAGCGGAAAAGAGAGGACGAGAGGAGATGTGAGCTGTGAGAGCTCGAAATCAGTCAATTCGGGTGTGCGAGGCGCGGGGAGAAGGCAGCGGGGAAAGGGGCGCGCGATTGCGGGCGCCGCCCGGCCTCCTTCACACACCTCCTCTCTGCCGCGCCGCTTGCTTGCTTGCAGCACAAAGTTCTATAGAAAAATGAGACATTTCCTCTCCTCTCCGCTCGATCCATTTCCATTGAAGCTAAGGGGAGAGGAGATGTGGAAATAACGAAATCTGATTGGTTATTCAAAACACATCTCCTCTCGTCTCCGTTTTAATGGAAACCGGGCCTCAGTCAACTTTTTTCGGACATATTTTGAGCGTTGACCCGAAGTCAACATGTTTCTACATCAATGCATAATTTTTACCACAGAAAATACCCATCTTTTCACCCTAATCGGCCGAGTTCAAAATCCGTACTCAACCTTTCAAAAAATATAAATTTTAAATGAGCATTTCGTCCTTTGTTTGAACAGTAAATTCGAAGAAAATCCACGTAAATCCCTCGAACGATTTGTGAGAAAAATTAAAAAACAAAAACGTTGGTGTTATTTGTATTGTAACATAGCAATGACAGCGCAATTATTGTAGTTTTATAAAAATAATAATCGCATTTGTATGTACACTAGAAGTCGTCCGCAGCTTTGCCCGTGTGGGTGTCATTTATTGCATAGATATTTCGCGGTTTTCGAGATAAAAGTAGCCTATGTCCTTCTTAGGGTTGTAATATCACCTTTTTCATCGTCATACTCATGCGTCATTTCAATTTTTTGCTATTGATACACCTTTTTTATCAAAGGCCACTATGGTTTTGGTATGAAAGATTCGAATTTTGACTTGGCTTTTCAATTGAGACAGGGAGGAGTTTGATAAAAGTGTTTTATAATTATTTTCTGGTGATAAATATTATTTAAAAAACTTCTGGCTGTTTATATTTTATGTAGCATGCCACATCAACCATCCCCTGTACACTGCTCCATGCAACACCTGCTTTTGCGTGAAACTAAACTCCGAGGATTTATCTTATGTGAGCTGAACAAAATGAGCATCCACATTCTATTGAAGAATTTGCGCCCCCTGGTACCAAAGTGAGACGCCTCCTGCCTTTACTTCACTTACGAGTTCGGATCCTGGCTATTCTTTACCGTCATAACCAAATGCGCTCCAGCCAGTCTGTTTGCTGCCGCCAGTTTCTATCAAATGGCTGTGTGGGCGATTGGTAAACACCATAACTACAAGAAGGAATTCGCTGACTACCCCAAGGGGCGTAAAGCTATCTTGCCTTTTATTCTATAAGCATTTTATTACTGTTATGTATATGTATTAGGTATTGAATGCTTAATGCAATTCTTTGTAACTGGTGTAGCAGACGTGTTCAGGAGATCCTAGGGCCGCCTGCTACATTACACGGTTCCAAACTATGTCACACTTTAAGGAGTCAACCCTGAACGAGCATACGCACGTACAATCAAAAAATCTAGCAAGAAGCAGAAGCAGTTTAACAGGCGTGTACTTACCGAAGAATAATGAAAACACTTTTAGCCGTACAATATATATTTTATATGTAATAACAGATTAAATTATAGGATTTACAGTGCGTGGTTCTAGACGATACGAGGAGTCCAGGGTCTTCAGGTGTAGTAGAGATCAACTTAAATTGCGGCTGCCGAGGCGCGAGAGAGGGCGAACTGCTTTTACTTCTATTGGACTGCTGTAAGTGGTCCTAGGTGACCATTTCTACGTAACCGGGCAGTTATTGGCGAGACCTGCAGGGTCTCCAGCCAATGGGGGGAAGTAAAATACTTAACCTAAGCTAACTACTTGTACTACACTAACATCATGACTACCTGCAACAACAGCACTAAGGGCGACCCCTAGTGGGACTCTTACCTCGGCTTAGGGCGTTGCTGGCGGGAACTTAGGAGGGGGAGACAGCTTGATGAGGGCTGAATTATCGGTATGACTGCGGAGTCTGAAGAGACGACCGGCTCTACGACGGGAGAGCTCGGTGGATGATGACGGTGGGACGTCGCAACGGGCCTCGTCGGCGAGGACGGTATGCCGGATGGCGGCGGGCGCGATGCCGGCCCTCGTGGAGGGCTCATTTTAAATGTAGGTTTTTCTTAGAAAATGCACCTTCATAAAACAAGCAACAAGACCTCCTCAAAACATTATTGCACTACGTAGTAGCGTGTTTTATTAACGTAATGCCAAAACCCTCGTTCCGGACTCACTCTTAGCGCAAACGTAATACCGAGGACCCTCCTGGAAGGTCCACTACCACACAATATGTATGGCAGCATGAGCTCTATGAAAAGTGTGATGAACTCGATTGTGTTAAAGTCAGTCAAAGCGCAGTTTACTGTGTTCCGTCGTGTGTATGTGAGAGCCAGAGACGTATAATAAGGGAATCCCACTATATCGGTTGTAAAAAGACCCTTAACGATAACGAGAACCACGTATTCTACCCATCATTGGGATCATTTTTTTCTTCTAGACCATACCTGGGAAATCATTTGTTCTGGAGATATTGAAGGTCAAAGTAGGTATAATTTTATTTTTTAGTTTTTTCAGAAAACGAATTCTAATTGATACTACTAAACTTTCTTCCAAAGCAACATTATCAAAATTTTCAAATTTTCTTAACAAATTTCGCATTTGAAGTTACAAAAACGCCTTACTTACGCCTTTGCTCAGCTGTGTAACCACTACACAACACACACAGGCACAATCGGTTACGTGCATTACATTGCGCGCTACAAAAAACAGCGTTTTTTTATGCCTAAAACAAAAGTCGTTTCCCAGCAATTATGTTTGGTCAATATAATTTAGTTTGATGTACAGAGTGCATAGATTTCGGCTATGTGATGGGTCTTTTTACACCCAGTATGTTATCTACTTGGATTCGTGTGCTCCATCTTAGACCCTGTTGGCGCTTATCATCAGGTGCGACTATTCAAACGCGAGCAAGACAAAGAATAAAAACAATACTATGTGTATTCCTGAAATATATACTGAAACCAACATTTTGTTTAAAACAGAACTGCGTAAAACAATTCGAACGGTGCACCCCGTTCAAAAGTGCACGAAGTACAGTAAACAACGCAAGTTTATGAGCAGCTAACGTTGCGCTGTACCAATATTTCGACAAACTTTAACGGTAATGTGTACAGGACTAAGTTTTCTTTATAAAATTTTTGTTTGGACAATGAGTGTTTTTCTTTTGAAAAAGATACGCCAAGTTTTAAGTACTTGTGAAATATATTTTTCCTTTTTCTGAGATATTGTATTGGTCCGCATTTCTTGGAAAAACTGGTCCTTTGATTACTTGTAAAATACAGGCTGTAAAAAGACCCAACACATAGCCGAAATCTACGCACTCTGTACATCAAACTAAATTACATTGACCAAAAATAATTGCTGGGAAACGACTTTTATTTTTTGGCATGCAAAAAAAACGTTTTTTTTTGTAGCGCTCAAATTATGGTTGTGGCGATGCCGCGCGTTTGCATGCGTGCAGCGGCCACACAGCCGAGCCAAGGCGATCGTGTGCGTTTGTTATTCATTGCATTTTTCTAACTTCAAATGCGTAATTTGTCAGGAAAAATTGAAATTTTTGATAATGTTTCTATGGAAGAAAGTTTAGTATTATGACTTGGAAATCGTTTTTGGAAAAAACTAAAAAAAAAAATGTGTACCTTTGACCTTCAATATCTCCAAAACCAATGATTTCCCAGGTATGGTTTGTTCGAAAAAAATGATCCCAATGATGGGTAGAATACGTGGTTTTCGTTATCGTTAAGGGTCTTTTTACACCCGATATAGTCATGTACCTACTTACTAGTTGATTCAATATTTTTAGTTTATGGCGCAGTAAGTTAGGTCATGGAGTTCTGTAATAATAATGACCGAATACTCAAACGCTACTCAATTTTAGTAGCCTTTAAGTCTCGTGCTGTCACTGTCACAATATGACGAAGGGACAATGACAGCACAAGACTTAACGGCAACTAGGGTCGCAAGTTTACCCGTCGCCCGACCAGTAACAGGCCCGAGAAAGGCCGAGGCCTGCCGGGGTTGCGGTGCATGCAGCTGCGAATCCCGCAACCCCGGCCAAGGGTCAGGAGAAGGAACACCGTGGGTTTTTAGCCGGTAAGAGTCCGGCATACCCCTTCGCCTTCCCCGGGCGAAGGGCATACAAGAGGAATTCCACACGAAAAAAAGGGTCGCATTTTTTATTGCAATTTCAATTTTTTGCCTGTTTGATCGGTATCAGTATACCTACTTTTTCTACCATCATCATCTTCCTGCCCTTATCCCATGTTACTTGGGGTCGGCGCAACATGTTTTCTTCTTCCATTCCGTCCTGTCACCCGTCATGGTATCACTGACTCCCTTCTCTTTCATATCATTCTTCACACAATCCATCCATCTTTTCTTTGGCCTCCCTCTTCCTCTCCATCCATCCACATTTATATTCATAACTCTTTTGGTCACATGCGTTTCATCCCTCCTCTTCACATGTCCATACCAAGACAAACGGTTCCCTTTCAACTTTTCTGTCACTGGCGCTACTTTCAAACTTCCTCTGATATACTCATTCCTGACCTTATCCATTCTGGTCACTCCACACATCCATCTCAACATTCTCATCTCCGCTGCATGCAATCTTTTCTCATCCGTCTTCTTCACGGCCCAACATTCCGATCCATACAGTACGACAGGTCTTATCACGGACTTATAGATTTTCCCCTTTAACTTGAGAGGCATCCGTGGGTCGCAAGTAATTCCAGTGACCTGTCACCATTTCATCCATCCTGAGTTGATCCGGTGCGTTACGTCTCGGTCTACTCCGCCGTCCCCTTGGACAAGCGACCCGAGGTACCGAAAGTCGGAGCAGATCGGTATGGGCGTTCCGCCGAGAGATATTGGCTCAAGACTAGAGAGACCGCCAAAATCGCAAAACAAGTACTCAGTTTTGGTTCTGCTCAATTTCAGGCCAACACTCTCTAGTCTTTGCCACCACACCTCCAATCTGCTCTGGACCTCTAAGCCACTCTCGGCAACCAGCACAATGTCATCGGCAAACAGCATGCACCAGGGAGCCTCTTCCTGGATGTCCGATGTCAAAACGTCCATTATTACCAGGAAGAGGTAAGGGCTGAGTGCCGACCCTTGGTGCAAGCCGACAGCCACATTGAAGCTGTCAGTAGTACCCACTGTAGACCGGACTTGGGTACTGCATCGACTGTACATTGCCCGAATCAACTGCACATACTTCCCAGGCACACCTTTCTCCTTAAGGGCCCACCACAAAACCTCACGAGGCACCCGGTCGTATGCCTTTTCGAGGTCAACAAACACCATGTGCATGTTTTTATGCGCACTTTTGTATTTTTCGCATAGCTGGCGGATAGCGAAAATGGCATCTGTTGTACCCCGACCTGGCATAAAACCGAATTGGTTTTGTGAAATTTCACTCTCTTCTCTCAGCCACCTTTCAATAACTTTCTCCCAAGCTTTCATACTATGTGATATTAGCTTTATTCCTCTATAGTTGTTGCACTCCAGCACATCACCTTTGTTTTTAAAGATGGGCACCAGCGAACTGTTGCACCATTCATCAGGTATGGCTTCTTCCAGCAACAACTTATTGAAGAATGAAGCTAACCACGTCCATCCATCAACCCGTAATACCTTCCACACTTCAACTGGTATTTCATCTGGACCTATTGCCTTACCATTCTTCATTCCACTTACTGCTGTTCTCACTTCATCCATACTTACCATTCTCACTAACCCCTCATTCATTGGTTTATTCTCAAGCACACCACTCCAGTCATTCTCCTCATTCATCAGTCTTTCAAAATAACCCTTCCACCTATTCCTAATTTTCTCATCATCTGAAAGAACCATTCCCGCTTCATCTTTAATACATCTAATCTGACAAACATCCCTCGCCTTTTTTTTTCTAGCTCTAGCCAGCCGGTACAGGTCTTTTTGGCCTGGTAGACTATCTAGTGCGTCATACATCTTATTCTGAGCTTTCGCTCTCGCTGTGGCCACAGCTTTCTTGGCTTTTTTCTTTAAAGCATCATACTCATTCTTCTTTTCGGCTTTCAAACAAACACTATTTTCTTCAACACTCTGCCATTCCTTGAATTTTCTCTTTTTCTCCTTCAATACATTCTGTACTTCTGTCGACCACCACCATGTATCCCTATCTATCGTGCCCCTTCCTCTCGTCTCTCCCAAAATATCCTTCGCTGCACACCGAATACACCCAGCCATTTCATTCCAGCATTCATTCACACTCTTATCATTCATATCTCCCATCTCTATCATTTTATCTACCACTCGCTCTCTGAATTTCTTCGCACAATCAGTCTTCTCTAACATATGCCATTTAATTTTAGGGGGGGGACGCTCTTTGTTTTTTGACCACTGTAGTGTTAAAACTACCGTCAATACCAGGAGTCTGTGCTGTGAGACCAAATCTTCTCCTGGTTTACTTTGCAGTCTCTGACGTGTTTTATATTGTGGCGTCTGACAAGGAAGTAGTCTATTTGGGTTTTGTGGTTGCCACTTTTATATGTTATCAGATGACTGTCGTTCTTCTGAAACCAGGTGTTGGCTACTGCCAGGTCAAATGCAGTAGCGGATTGCAACAGCGTTTCTCCCTCGTTGTTGGGATTTCCAAACCCCCATCCCCCATGTACTCTTCCATAAGCCCCTTTCATTCTTCCCACATGTCCGTTAAAGTCGCCTCCGACTATCAGTTCCTCCTGGACCGGGATGGTCATCAGAATTGAATCAAAATCCTCCCAAAACTTCTCTTTCACGCTTTCATCACATCCTACCTGCGGTGCATATACACTAACTACATTCAACATCACATTCTCTAACATAACTTTCACAACTATCAATCTATCATTAATCCTTTTCACTTCCATCACGCTTTCTTTCAGGTTACTATCTAACACTATTCCCACTCCATTTTTTTTCCCATCACTTCCACAGTAGAAAAACTTGTATCCTTCACCTATTTCCCTCGCTTTTGTTCCCTTCCATTTTGTTTCTTGCAAACACGCCACATTTATTCGTCTTCTTTTGAGTACCTCTGCTAACTCTCTGGCTCTTCCAGTCATCGTTCCAACATTCCAACTTGCATACCTCAATCTCACTTCCCGAGCTCGCTTCTTACGTTGCCCCCGCCCGGGGTGGTGCAACAACCCTAGTCCATTTCCCACAGGAGCCGGGTGCTGCCCCTGCGCGTCGCCTGTGGGGTACGCCCTAACCCTATCGCGCATTCCATTTAGACTTGTCATGTTGCAGAATGATTTGGCAAATGTTTTATAGCCGGCCGCCTGCCTGACACCAACCCTCTTTGGGAATGCTAGCTGGTGGTTTACCCGCCACCGGGCGGTTGGCCAAAGGTGCTTAGTGGTCTACACAAAGCCTCACGCTCCCTTAGTCGCCTTCTACGACAGCCACGGGAAACCTAAACAACCTACTTTTTCTACCATACAAGAAAAATGCCCCTGACAATTTTAAAACAATCGTGGTTTTCTAATTCAATAAAATTTCCAATAAGAGCATCCAAACTCACCACGGGAGTACCCAATATTTATAAAAGCGTAACCAATATTGTAATGCAAATGATTTTTCCTCATTTTTAATTTATTCACTTGACAGAACTGTTTTGCTGGGGAGTTTGTTGCGCCGTTTCTCCTTCACAGCGTACACATTATGAAGCTATTTTTTTGGACTGTCTTTTGTAATATTGACGTTCAAAAAGAACTAAGTAATTCTAGTATATTTTGAATAAATGAGTTTTGAAGTTGAAGTTATTGTATACCTATTGCAGTGCTCTACCTTTGGGCATTGGGGTGCATGAAAAGAGCCTCCACGAGTGATGATATTTAAGTACGTCCGGTGCACCCTGGGCTATCAGCCCCGCTGACAACCTTGCTGATTGACTAATCTTTTCACCGCAGCATGAGCTATTTTCGTATAGCTCGTGCTGACACGAAAGAAGTGCCCTTAATAATTACTCATAATTTCTGTAAACTCAATGTATATACCAGATGATACAATATACATTCTAATTCTGATACTATTAATGCAGCCGTCACCCTCTGCGCTAACTGTCGTATCTAGCAATTGATTTTCAGTAGTTGCGTTAGCTGTGGCTTTATTAATGAATTAATAACTTTTTTATAATGCTCTTGGCTTACTCTTGGCTTGGTTAGTAGTGGCCCTAAAGCCCTAAGGTATCTATTTATTTATTTCTATTCATTTGAAGCAGATACGTCACTCTGTGAGAATTTCTCTGAAAAATTATCAATTGCTAGTTACCACAGATAGCGCGGAGGGTGACGACCTGTGCAGTTTAGTATTACTTCAGTTACACGATACTAAAATCCTCCTAAGTAATACAACCCGTGTGACTTTTAAAGACACCCACGCATAAATTTGGAAGAAAAACTATATTTAGACGGGAAACATACAAAATATCTCATCAAAGGTCTTCTTAGAAAAAAGCCGGAAACCATTTTGTACAAAGAAATATATCATCTAAGGACAGACATGTAATATTGTTGTACACAAATAAAGAAATGTGAGACAGAAACTAAATATCAGTAGGAAACTTTGCAAACAGGTGGCAACACTTATTATTGTGAGGAGGGATTTTGGATAGTGTTGTGCAAGTACCGGGAATTTGATTGTCCCGGAGTTACCTATTTCGATTGATTAATATGTAGTTACATAACTGTAAGTTAAGCGAGAAAGGGCGTTTGTGCACTACAAGGAATTTTACTATCCAGCAGTCCGATTTTTTACGGTCCGATATGGCACGCCATACATTTTTATACTAGTTTGTGCGCTATACGTAATTTTACCGTCCGACATTTTACTTTTCTCCATTCCGGACCGTTTTTCCGGTCTGATATGACAGTAATGAAAAACGTGTTTATGCTTGTGCACTGCGTTCGCGATCAGTATTATTCATGAGCGGGCGGGGCGTGTAGTTTCAAAGAGAGCTACCCTAAACTGCGCCGCACTGATCCGAGTAAAGATGGACAAGTGCACAAGCCAATACAATGTGACGACACGTTTGGTGCAGTGGCTAAGCGATTGGCTTTTGCGCTACGGGTCGTGGGTTCGATTCCCATACGGAACAAAAATTTGTATGGCCAAATATGGATGGTTGTTTCGGGTCTGGGCGTTTGTTTGTGAGATTAGTGTCTGTAAACGCACCCACGATACAAGAGAAATCTTATTGTGGGGCAATGTTTTTTTTTTTTTTTAAAGTGTCATCCGTTTTTTTCGTACCAAATCGGACCGTAAAAAATCGGACTGCTGGACAGTAAAATTCCTTGTAGTGCACAAACGCCCAAACAGTGTTTGTTTCATGTTGTTAGTCCAAGAGTCTGGAGTGGTGACCGCGTACCGTAAGGCGAAGCGTGGGTAAACCCCCCACAAGGTGGACTGATGACCTGATGAATATCGCGAGAGCCCTCTGGATACAAGATGCATGGGACCGGTCGATGTAGCAATGCTTGGGGGTGGCCTATGTCCAGCAGTGGACGTCTACTAGCTGAATGATAATAATGATGATGTTATTCTAGAGTTTTTCTGTGGAATATTATAAAGGCGGGATGCATTAAAATACCCCCCACGATTGACGATACTAAAGTATAGTCCGGGGCACCCTGGGCAATCAACCTTACTACCAACCTCGCTGACTGGCTAATCTTTTCACGATGGCATGAGCTATTCTCAAATAGCGTGTCTACACGAGAAAAGAAGGACATGGGGAACAACTGAGCGTGATTTTGACGAGACTGACGGCAAACACAAGCAAAAATAATGCGCACCTCGACAAAATACTCGCCAATTATATATAAAAAATTGAGATTTCTTTCTGTATTTATACAACGTGTTACAAAAATACCCCTGAAGTCGAAAGGGGATTAAAAGGTCCCTTGTAAAGAGCCTATTGGCAATATTTTAAAATAAAAGGAGGACCCAAAAAAAAACTTGGACAAATCATAAAATAAAATCATTATTGAAACGCAACCTTGAAAACATAAAAGTAAAGAGTAGACTACCCAGAAAGTTATTTACATTCTTACCTAACTTCCTCTGAGAGGTAAATGACAACAACCATAAATGACTACTTACTTGATTAACATTTTCTTTTTTAAGGGGAATTATGTAACACGTTTTATACGGAAAGAATTTTAATTTTGAAGTCTTATGACTTAAAATTATTGATGACACTATTTATCGTGAACAACTAAACCATCTGGTAATACATTGGAAATGTAACCAAACAAAACATTAAGTTCTTATCCAAAAGACACCCACACAAATTCCACTCAAACTAACATTAAAACTCCGGGATTCACAAACTAAACGTCGCAACATCCCGGACAACCAATCCCTATCCTATTACAATAAACAACGACCGTCCAGTATAACTTGACCGACGGCAAAACCAGGAACTAAATTCAAACGTACTGAATTTGACACATCGTTTAACTTTGGCTTTGCAAGCAGCGCTATCATGAAGTGTCAAGATATATCGGTTTAGGGTACGTTTTTGCACACATCAAGTTTCATTAAGTTCGCGAGGGTATCAGATTTGGGCCGTTTAGCCTCTTTTTGTGTTGTCACCACTATATGAGCAACGTTCGTGTTGTTACGTTTCAATGGGCCATTTTTGGGAGAATTATGTGCGGGTATGGTGGTCGGAGATTAGGTTGTGGGAAGGTTGTTTGAAGGTTTGACTATGATGTGGTCGTCCTTGTGGTAACTTCTTCCGTTTGTGCGTAGGAAAATGAGTTTTTTGGCTTGCCAATGGTAACGAATGATAGTGACTACGCACTGCATCAGATCCGAATACGTAAAAATACGAATCTAGAGCCTAAAAAACTCGGACCGAATTCGGATATCGCTTACGCACTTATCCGATCTCTGATCCAAATTCAAACAATTCAGGGGCCATCTTTGGCATATGCATTTGGCGTCCGATTTGAATCCGAGGTAATGCGAAAGCGTTCATACAAACAGTACTACGGCTACTTCGGTCCGTCAATTTTTCTTCCGAATTGGAAACTCACGGATGACGGAGAGAAATCGGATGACGGAAGTCGGATCTAGTGCGTAAACTACCATAAAAATAGTTCTATAACTACTTCGGAACGTATTTTCTCGGATTCGGATCGGATGCAGTGCGTAACCGCTCTAACAGTTTTTAATGCCATGCTATACAAGGTAAGTTGGAAAGGGGTTACTAATCTGAAAGGATGTTAAAGTACCCATAATGGTGAATATTTTTTGTTCTACCACTTTCCCCAAAAATCAAAAGTTTAAGAGAAATAGCTGTTCAAAATTTAGATAAAAAATATGCTAAAAACTATCTGTCCACAGCTATCATCAGCTGTGTTTACATTTTAGGTCATATTTGGGGTCATGAATTAGAAACTCTATTTTTGAATTCATAACTAAAGAAAGGATGAAGAATTTCTGAAAAAAACTAAAATTAAAATAAGTTTTACATGGAAATAAACATTAAAATACGAGTCCGAGACGGGCTGCAAACTGCAGACTGCAACCGCAGACCGCAAGTCATATTGGTTTTTACGAACCAGTAGTGTCGCTTGTCTGCTGCTGTCATCTGCCATTGCAGTTTGCGGTCGCTGTTGGAATACTTACTTTAAGGTGTGCACCTTCGGACGGCGAGTTGCGGTCTGCGGATGCAGTCTGCAGTTTGCAGCCTGTCTCGGACTTGTACTTTTATCTAATTTTGTTTAAAAACCGTCATCAATGATACTTTAAGTAGCCTGCAGATTAGTACCCCCTTTCCGACTAACCTTGTAGGTTATAAAATAAATACACTTTTCGGATAATTTTACATGTGATTGCTACTAACATATTAAAGAATCTGCTATGTAAAGCTTTGGAATTTTTGATTCATTATTGATAGTGGATAAGGATGCCTCTCAAGTTGAAGGGGAAAATCTACAAGTCCGTGATAAGACCTATCGTAGGTACTACACGGATCGGAATATTGGGCCGTGAAGAAGACGGATGAAAAAAGATTGCATGTAGCGGAGATGAGAATGTTGAGATGGATGTGTGGAATGACCAGAATGGATAAGGTCAGGAATGATTAGAAGTTTGAAAGTAGCGCCAGTGACAGAAAAGTTGAAAGGGAACCGTTTGTCTTGGTGGCATGTGAAGAAGGATGAAATACATGTGACCAAAATAGTTATGAATGCAAATGTGGATGAATGGAGAGGAAGAGGGAGGTCAAAGATAAGATGGACGGATTGTGTGAAGAATGATATGAAAGAGAAGGGAGTCAGTGATATTATGACGGTTAATAGGACGGAATGGAAGAAGAAAACGTATTGCGCCGACCCCAAGTAACATGAGATAAGGGCAGGAAGATGATGATATTGATAAAGATACAAGAGTCTTAATTTTAGCCGATATCAAGCGTGCAGTAAGCTAATGGTTTCTCAAATCGTATACATACACAAATTTTTGTTTTTTTTTTTTTGCTTTCGAACAATTTGACAGTTTTTTTAAACAAATACTGTACTATTAAAAAAACCTACATTTTTTGCACCAAAAAATCGTCGGATTAATTCAAAAACCAACTAACTGCCCAAATCATGATTTCGAGTTATGGGCGCTTTAAAAGTTTGTAAAATTTTTGTGTTTCTAAAATTTCATATACTATGTAGGTATCTTAGATAAGATTGTAGACGAAACTTTAGGACACAAACTTAGATAAGATAGTAGGTATATGAAATTTTAGGGCACAAACTTTCAAAACGCAATAACTCGAAATCACGAATTGGGCAGATAGTTGATTTTTGAATTAACCCGGCGAAATACTGAATTAGTCATTTAGGCTTTCTGTAGATACATATTACAATTAACACCTAAACCGTTGAATACTAAAAACCGCAACGCTCGAATTTTAGGACTACGTAATAGGTCAACCAAGAATCGATACCATCGAATCAGGTAATTTCAATTCAATCAAATATAGTTGACTGAATACTTGAGTTAGATTAACATCACACAGAAACAATCAGCATTTCGATTTACCTGTAAATTCAGAATTCCTAAAATTATCCAATCAAGGAACTGCCAACGTGCCAATCATTCATCAAAGTACAATCGTACACTACAATTTTAAATTATATAATCAAAATTGGTTACACTTGAAAGCACTCAAAATATAGAGAACGTTACATCAAACCCTTGTTGTTTAAACACAGAGCAGTGAACAAATGAAGTGTTAGAAATTAAATGCTCTCAAATAAACTCACTGAACTGAGGAGGTGCGCTGGAATAGAAATACCTCACGATAAACTGTAAAAGCATCCGTGTGCTCTCAAACAGGGTGATTATTTCGAAGTGGAAGTAGCTAAACACAGCGGGATTGCTGCAATTCTGGGGGCTGACTCACCCTCGTCCGTGGGAACCCTTAGTTCGAAACCCCACACGTGGTTCCCGGATGGTGCCAATCAGGTGACAACCTTTCGCTTGGTGGTAGGATCTTTACGGTCCGCCTGGCTAGCTACCACCCTCACATTAAAATCCTACGCCAAGCAGTTAACTGTGTTCCGTTGTGTGCATGTGAGAGCCAGAGGGGTATAGGGTAATCCCTCTATATCTATGTTACTTGGATTTATGTGCTTCATCTTAGACCCTGTCTGCGCTTACCATCAGGTGCGACGAGGATCAATGCGATCAAGTAAAGGAATAAAAAATAAAAATCTAGGTTTTAGTGAACCATACACAACTGTTTTTTTATCATGGGGAAACCTTCATGGATACCCTCCGCCGTGGAAAGGCGAAGGGTTATGCTGGAACCTTACCAGCTGAAAACCCCCGGTGTTCTTTTGACCAATGGCCGGGGTCACGGTATTCGCTGATACATACACCGCCGGTCAACAGGACCGTATTTTTAAAGGGCTAATATTTAAACGATCGAATATAAATTCAAAGTAAGGGTGTCAAAAATACTGATTATGGCGTACTGAAATACTAAGTGGGCGAAAGACTGAGGGCGAACATAAATATTGAAAACGGCGACTTAAAATTACGAATTTGAGGTACGAGTTATTCAGAACGATCAGTATAATAATTCTTAAGCGAACAAATTTCACTCACATTATTGTTGTATGTTTGTAAGGTTGTTTGGGTTTCCAAAAGAGCGTCGACGGAGCCCTGCTGCGCGGTGCTCCTATTTCTGTCAGCAGGGTTTAAAGTAACCTAACACGAAGTGGATGACGGGGACTTCGTTCGCTCGCTTCGCTCGCTCACTCTAGCCCCCGTCATCCCCTTCGAACCTAACCTATCCGTGTCGGGGTAAGGAAATGTATATTTTCGCCCACTCAGTATTTTTTTCGCCCAAATTAGTATTTAATTCGGACACTTGGAATTTTAGTTGCTAGCTTAGATTAACTGTTTCCCACTGCTAGTAGCTCATTTTACGAATTTTAATCATCCACAATTTTTCGCCAGTTAAGTTAATATTTCGCAAATATACACTCACCGGCATTATTAGCGGAACGTTTTCATTTTTTACATTTTTTTATTATATGGTTCTGCTATTGCTATGACGATTTTTTTATTCAAGAGAACCTTCAATTAGGACTTGTATGTTCTAGAAAATTTTGGTTTTTCTAAGCGATTAGAGGTAAATTAGGCCCAGTTTTGATTTTACAAAGATTTTGCCCTTTTGTGTTTTTGATCGGAACTTTGTTTTATTTAAGTACTGGTGATTTGGCCTTAGTGTATTCATTGCATTTCGAGAATCAACATTGCGTAGAGGCTGAAAGAAGTAATTTATCTGAGACAAACGCTACGAGGGATGTTACAGTGATCGATGAAAGTCAAACCTATCGTGCAGTAAGTTAAGCACTGGGTGTATCGATATTAGTCATTCCTCGCAATGTCCATCGGTACAAACAGACAGGATGTTTCATTAGAAGATGAGGATAATGCAGAAATCAATGAAAAAGCGCCGCTGATGATTGGTTTATGACAGTTCAAACCGGTTCAGGCTCTGAAAAATTGGCGCAATGCTGCTATTCGAACCTGTAGCATCCTGAAGGTGGTCCGTATTTTGCTTGTGAGTATCCGGAAAGAAAGACGACGTCTCATTGATGGTAATCTGATGTCTAACGCTACTGTTGAATGTCCAAAACGTGCTGTAGGTCATCGCGTAGTGAAATTAAGTTTTGCTCAATAACACCGAGATTGGACTAAGGAGTTCGAAAGAGATTTTTCTCAGGGGCAAGCTGTTTTTTGAAATAATTTTTTTGGATGGGAGGCATAGAATATAAATACGTCAAAGGAATCGCTTTGAACAGTCAAATTTTACAGGAATGTGCCTTGTACTGGGAGGCTTCAGTAATGGTTTGGGGTATCATTTGTTTTGAAGCGTACACGGAGTTATGCATTATTGAAGGAGGCTTACTGGCTGCTTATTTTTGCAGCATAGTCATCCCAGAACGAGCGATGCCACTTGACGAATTATCAGACAAGAAAAAAAAACTATGCACGATTATGTGTGGCCGAACTGTGTATTCGTGGTCCGCAATTTCATATAAAATGTTGTAATAACCCACCAGGGCGGGTCAACGTGGACCCCGGACATGAGTCCAATAGAATATGACTTGGCCTTGACGGGAAATAGGGTTAGAGAAAAAAATCCAGCCACCCAGAAACATTAGAGGATTAAAAAGTGTTTCATGGGAGTATGGGGACAATTTGCCTTAAGTAAAGATAATGGATTAAAAAATTGGATGGAAAAACATGTTATAATACTGATAAGAATCCTAGCAGTATAGAAACGGTGATAAAACAAGCAAAAAAGTACAACAAATAGCAAATTAATTATTCCAAAAAATATGCGCTGAAAGTTACTAAATCGTCAGTGGAAAGGTAAAAAGACTAAAGCGCCACTTTTGGTCAAAATGAGTTATATATACAGTTCGACTGCAATTTTTTTCTGCGTCGATTGGTCTAGGTCTCGTGGTGATCTGAGCACTTTTTTGGCGCTTTAGTCTTCCAAAATTTTGCCTGTATGTCCATTGATAAGTGACTAAAGCGACGTTTTTTCGATGTTTTATAGGTTGACGTCGCTTAAATACTTTTTATCTAAGTACTTAAGAGAAAAGATGGCTTATCAGTATTATTCGATTCCTCATTTAAGCTAAATAATGTTTATTAGTAATGAATCCTTCCGACTAAATCCATTTCAGTGGTTTGTTAGTAAATCTGCATTATTGTGTTGTAGTATCGTTGGCGCTTTAGTAAAAATCGTTTTACAAGTATTTGTAATGAATGGCGGATAAGTAACAAAAATATCCCTAAGTTCAATAAGGAAGTCTATTTAGTAGTCGGTATGAGATTTTATTTAATAGTACGAAAGGCTATACGTCTTATTTGACATAATAATAATACTTAAATTTAACTTATACTTTACATTTTTAAATATTTCTCTAAACAAAAAAACATTAAAAATATATAAAAATAGTAGCCCAACGGCGTCGGGAACGGTCCAAGCTACCAGTGGTCAGGGCCTCAGAGAGAGGAACCTCCTAAGAATACGCGCCGTGTCGAGAAGTATCGCTTTCTGTATCAGGCCTTTGATCCAGCCAACCAAGGAGAGCCTCTTTAGGCGTTGGGCGAGGCTCTTGGCTAATAGCCGTTCGCCGTAACTACTATCGTCACAATTACTGCTGAATCAACATCCTACATGTCGACAACCTCGTGTGCCAAGTCTTGATATTAATTTTTCTTTATCTTTCTCAGCTTTCACGAGGTTCTAGTCATGCGAAACAGTGATATCAACAATCATTGTGAGACGCTCTGATCGATTTATCACCACTAACTAACCACCCTGAGCCACCTTCAAAGTCCTTTTTGTCAAAAAAACAAATGTAAATGTGGCAAAATCGCTGTGTCTGCCTGATTATTAGCTATTTCGATGTAGGTAGTGCTAACAACCTTCCAAACCCTAAACAAAATCACCTCAATGGTACCCTAATATTGTCACTAGGTTTGCATAAATATAAGTTCAATCGGACGAGCGAAAGTCAAATATCTATTGTGGTAATCTATTGCTTGGTTGAAATCTCTACTCCAACTGTAAAAAGAGCTGATCATTTTGAAACGGTTGAACCGATTTCCATTAAACAGCCTATAATTATCCCGATTTAACCAACCTTCAAACAAAAAAACCGTATTGTAATCGGTTCATTCGTTTGGGAGTTACGATGCCAATCTTTGAATGGCTCGTGCGCGCGAGTGCAACCTGTGGTCATGGCTTCAGAGAAAGAAACCTTTGCACAATGCGTACTGTGTCAGGGAGAACCGCACACTCTATCAAGCCTGATCTAGCCGCCTAACGAGAGCCTTTTGCGGTGTTGATAGAGGCTCTTGACCATTAGGCCATTAGCCGTAACAACTATCGGCACAAAGACTACTGAATCCACGTCCTATATGTTGACAACCTCGTGTTCTAAATCAAGATACTTGATGTGTTTATCTGTTTCAAGTTTCACGAAATTCTCGTCATGAGGGACAATAATATCAACCGTACATCAATACAATCATTGTGCAACGCTCTGGCCGATTACTAATCAGGCTTATTGAGAACAACAGTCCTGTGGGTTAGCTTGACCCTAGGACAATTTGACATTCTCAAGAACTGAGTCGGACATGCTTGAAGTATGGTACATGATGTACAAGATTGTATTTCAGAGCAAGTAGCTGGTGAATAATTTTGGCCTTCAGGTTATGTCTGTGCAAATACTCGCCGTTAGTAAGACAAGAACAACTGGAGATAATTTGTCGAATAGATTTTCGTTCACAATTGCACATACAAGGCCTTCAAAATCGTCATAAAAAAACGCTAGGACACAAACGCTTTCTTTGCCATACTTCTTTGCGGTCGTTGTTGCTATGTATTGTAGGTTTCTACCAGTCTCTTAAGCCCAGGAGAGCGGGGTCAGTTCCTTGTCCACGGCAACCACATCTCCCTGAAACTGTACATTTGGCGGTTGTGAGGGGTATTTGCGTTTAAAAAGTCTCGATCCCTAGATCACTTCCGCGGAATATACAGCCACATCACCGACAAACGGAAGTGATGCATTCCGATTTACAATCAGCAGTGCACGGACCATTTATCCAAGACATCAATAATCGTTTGAGTCCACTTGAGTATGCCAAAGGATTCATCAAGACCGGCATGACCCAACCGTTAAAGACCTTGTTTCCGCCCGATAAAATATGTTTCAGAACGTATTCAGGCGGCCAGAAGCTCTCCCGCAACGATTGCATCATGTCGGTCTCTCTGATGCCTATCACCTAGATATACCCAAGTGTGTGTCGGTTTCAGTTGGAGAGAGGGATCTAAGTTATTTGTAGTCCCTCGAATCCCACAATCTTCCCTCACGTTTCATGCAAAGAATTTGTCCACATCAAATTCAATACTGACAGAATTACTGAAATTTTCAGTTACCTTCAGTAACTCCATCAGTTGAAAATCGGTGGGGGCAAACAGTTTTGGGTCAACCGTGTAAAAGAGTTGGGATATTACTTAACGTTTTCTCCTCACCTGGTAGCCCAGCAGTGATTTCTTCAGCAATGTACTTAGGGGACTTAAGGCCAATCAAAATCATAAGTAACATTAGCCCTGGAATATATCATACTCGAATCTCGATCCTGATCGGTTCTCCACAACTCAAAATCTGCCGATATCCTGAATAAGAAAGTTTGAATGGTTGGATTTCTGCATGGAGCAGCCGACGTGGTTGCGTTGTATAAAATCATTAAATCCGTTGTTTAGGTTTTAACAATATTTCTGCATTGGTATTTAAAGGTTTTTCACATCTCGTAAAGTCAGAAAAAAAAATTATTGTCCAAGTAAAATTACATGCTAGTAGGCCGTAATTAAATACATTAAAATAAAAAAAAAAAACATTATTTTCAGTGGTAGGAATGGTACCACTTTCATGAAACTTTTTGCTCTTTAGTAATTTTACACTCCTGTGTCTGTTAATCGGAATGGTATTTAATTAGTAGTAAGTAATTTTACTTGGACCAGATTAAATGTAAATATTCTTGTTAGTGATTTATGCTTTCCATTTTATGCAACACATAGAACTATAAGTATATTTCCTTGGTTATCTTTTAGTGCTTGATGGTTTGTTAGTCATTTTCGATTGTGGGTACAAAAGCATCTAGGGTGGATTAGTATTTTGGCCTTACCAAGTTATTTGAAATTGTGAGTGAATATTGACTAAAGCGACATCTATCTCACGAACCAGTAGAGATAGAAGCTTCATACAAAGACCAAAAAATAGCAAAAAATCACATTACATCGGTTTGTAAGTTTCATTAAGATACCTCATAAAGAAAAATTATAATGAATTTTTTTCTTCAAAAAAAAACTTCAAAACGCTCTCCTGTAAAGTAGGTATTTGGCGCTTTAGTCTTTTTACCTTTCCACTGACGAAATGGTTATTTTAGCAAATTAAATATTTAAATTGCTAAATTCAATTAAATGATTATTGATTATTTGTCCTTTTAATGCGTTTAACCCTAATTATAAAATATTTAAACAAAAATATTAATGTACAATACAAAATTATAGAAAAAACACGGTTTTTTGTTGCGTTCCGCTAATTATGCCGGTGAGTGTATTTTAATTCCATTCAAGTATCTCATTAACAGTCTCCCATATATTATTTATTCGCCCGATTAATAATTCCCCTTTTTAAAGCCCCGCTGTCTGTCCGTCTGTCACGAGGGTATAGACAACCGTAAGAAGTAGCCTGTTACAAATAATGTGTTGTTGTCCACATACAAGAGAGGAGTCATCTCACAAGAGTTCTCTAAAAATTTATAAAGAAATATTATTTTCCAATGGTTCGGTTTTGGTTGTATTCTAAAAATAGTAAAATATATGACTTTCACGTGTGGCTTGAAAGATAAATGTAGTTCATACTCTACAGATAAGCAACAAATACTAAAATGAAGCGCCGCTATCCTTTTATTTGTTGTCTGCGCGAGTATGACTTGCACCCAACCGGTTTTTTTAGCGTCGTCGGAGCTATATGCATGCTCCATTTTTTTTCCAAAGTATTGCAATCTCACCTCAAATCTTTCGCACTGAGTAGCTTCAATTGAAACTGTGTCGACATCTATCACGCCACATACGAACTACGCAACACTGCAGTGGTGTAGCAGACTACAGCGATATTAACGAAAAAGATGACGTCTCAACAGATTCCTACATTGCGATATCAAGATGTGACACGCGGATAGCATATATACAACCGTCTAACATCATCCATTGGGCAGTAGCCCGCCAGGTATAAGACCCACCTGGTTGGAGGATCCTCCATTTTCTTTGGGCGAACACCACACATCGTTCCTCCACAAAGCCATCTCACGATGTAGTTCCGTCCGCGATTGTCATGGTGTCATTTATCTCGAGCGCCGTTCACGCACCCACAATCACTCCATTCACTCCCTCCTCTGTTTCAACCTACCCTTTAATTTCACAAGCCCATCAATTTTGGCAACCAGTTGACAGAACCATCATCTGGAGGAGCCAGCGGATATTAATTGGAGGCGAAACACGTTACTTTGTGTGGTTGACAGGCAATTACAGGCTGATGTAGCTACGTAATAAAATTGTATTAAATTTGTCTGTATGTAGAATAAGGTGGATCTAATACTACCATGCCCCACGCTCCGGTGCGTGGGGTTGCGTTTTTTTACGTTGACCGTAAGTACTTCAGTTTGTAGGTATATAAAACAAGCAGAGTGCAACACACTGACAATGCATAGACGCGCGTGGTTGCAGACCACGTGCAGAAAACGTGATCACGCGTGGGGGCGCGTGGCGTCCCGCAATGTATGGCACACTGGGATCTGCAGTAATGCCCAGATTTACCAGACATGTTCATTTTTGAAATTGAAAACCGTCCTTCTATTTGAAATATATAATATAATGTGGCCGGACACTATTGAGTAACTGTACACAGCACGGGCGCGTGGTCGACCGTGAATTGAATTGACTTTATTTGGTGAGGGGATATCGAAATCTGCCGCCCCGCACGGAGACGCAGATAAAACCGCACGATGGTGCAGATCTGCGTCTCCGTCGACGCGCGTGTGTATGCGTCGCCCCGCGCACCGGAGCGTGGTGTACGCTAGTGTGCGATACATCTAATCTGTAGAGTTTTGATGTTATACTAAAACCTCGTATTGACTAGAGGACAAATGTCCCGCTACACATGTCGCTAGAGACGTCGGGCAAAATGGGCTACGTCAGGCGATGTCGATCAACGTCGCCAGACGTCTTGTCTCGCGATATTTTTTGTTGGACCGATAAAGATCTATTGGTTGCAGCACTACATCATCATCATCATCATTCAGCCGAAAGACGTCCACTGCTGTATATAGGCCTCTCCCAAGCCTCGCCACATCGACCGATCTTGTGCTTTTCGCATCACGCTGCGCCTTGTGGTACACGGTCGCTTCTCCAAAACCTTTCGGCCCCATCAGCCATTCGTTCTGCGAGCAATAAGGCCCGTAACAATTCTTCGGGCTATGTCGGTTACCTTGGTTCCCCTGCGGATCTCTTAATTTGTGATATGATCACGCAGGAAAACTCCGTACATAGCCGTCTATTGCCCTTTGGCTGACCTTGAGCCTTTTGATGAAGCCCATTGTGAGTGACCACATTTCAGTGCCTTATGTGATCACTAGCAACACGCACTGGTCAAAGACTTTCATCTTGAGACACTGCGGTAGTTGGGAAGAAAAGATATTGCGTGCAGCACCACATCATAAGTCCACAATGCTGTGTAAAACACGTCCACACTATTTTTATCTCTCAACTGAAGCGACACGCCGACAAGGGACAAGTCGTGCGACGTTGCTCGACTTTGCCTGACGTTTCTAGCGACACGTGTCGCGGGACATTTGTCCCCTAGTGAATACGAGGCTTTAAGTTACATGTTCACGGAGGTAATTTTTAGCCCAGGTTATTCACTATCTTTTACTCGCAGCTTCGCTCACGTGTTTTTTTTAATACAAATTTTACCACCCGACCCCTTCTCGCCCTCTTATGGGCAGAATTTTGGAAAATCCTTCCTTAGTTGATGCCTCCGTTAAAATATTCGCGGACTAGGATTCTGTACCAACAAAACTACTCGTATTATAGTTTTACTTCTTTTTATTATTTGTTGTTTAATTACAGAGTATGCACTACAATCATATCAAGTTTCACTCTTGTACATATTACCATTTTTAAGATAGAGAAGGAACAAAAAACATTGAAAAAATGCATTTAAGTCGAAGTTTCTTGAATGGGGTTCTCGTTTGGATTTAGACTTTTATTATTTTTAACACATATTCTGTGAACAAATAGCTGCCTATTACGGTTAAAAAGATACAGCCTTGTGACAGATAGACGGACGGACGGACGGACAGACGGCGTAGGCTTAGTAATAGGGTCTGTCCTTTTGCGAGGAAGTGATAGCGACCAAAGAGGGAGCAGAGGGGGACAGACAGGTGGCTGCCACTCTCCCTTCCTGCGCAAGATCTTCGGCCACCGTAATATAATATGTAGCCTGCGGGCGGCGGGTTAGGGGAACCGTCGCCTGATTACAGGGGGCCTAATCCCTTAAGTCCGTCAAAGAAGTTAGTCGCCCGTCCAAAAGTAGCCCGAAACGTAGGAGTGAACAAAACAAGTGTCAAGTTCAACTTTTCGGACGGGTAAAAACACATCGGTAGTAGGGACAGCTGTCAAATCGTGTTGTCATTCACTCTTAGTTCGAGCTCCGAAATAATCGTATGTCCGTAGATGATAGGGAGTAGGAAACGCTCGTAACTAAGGCCGAAACCACGGACTTCGTGCTTAGGGAGTAGAACCCCAGGCCCGAGAAGGCGGCGTGCGGTGTTCCGCGCGCGCCTCTCAGGAGGACGTGGGGCAAGGCACCACAGAAGGAGAGGTCCGCCAGCCCCTGGCTTGCCGGTATCGCGGTGCATGCAGCAGTGAATCCCAGGACCCCAGCCAAAGGTCAGGAGAAGGATCACCGTCCGTTTTAAGTCGGTACGAGTTCGGCATAACCAAAATCAAAACTTTTTATTTCACATAAACCATTACAGGCGCTTATGAAAAGTCGAATTTAGGTGCACGGTTCCAATTAATCGTTTCCTATGGAGAACACCGGCAAGAAACTCCATGGTTACTCTTTTAAAATCCATATCTTTAACTATTTGAGTGGGTATAGTTATGACTTAGAATAGTTATGAGAGAGCAAAGAAGACTTAAGAGCAGGAACCACACAAAAAAACACAAAATGAAAAATATGGTCACAAATTAACTAGGTATCCAGGCATCTAACAAGTCTACAAAGCTCTCACATTTCCGAACCATTCGCCTTCCCCGGGCGAAGGGTATACATGAGAATTTTCAGATGATAAAAAAAGCCTTAATAATAGGATCCCGTTCACACCCTTTAGAACCCTAAAAAGCTTAGTATTTTAAAAGCGAAAGTATTATTATCTATTTATATCTATAGATGTGTTTTAGTAGGTACGAAACATAAGATAATTTCCGCCCGATCTTTATCAGTTTTAAAATGTAACCTAAATAACTTCCAACGGTATCATCTTTTACCAGAATAGACACAGAAAATATGCAAATGAGTTAAAATACAGCCTCCCGTACCTTACATACATCAAACCGGGTTTAAGGTGGATGCTTCAACTTGCAGAAAACTTTGACTTCTTAATTTTTTACGTAAAAAAAAATTGGATTTTTTTATTTTATACACAATAAAATTAATCATTATCATTCAGCCGAAAGACGTCCACTGCTGGACATAGATCTCCTCCAAGCATCGCTACATCGACCGGTTCTGTGCTCTATGTTGGGGGGGTTTACCATAATCGCCACGCTTGGCAGGCGGGTTGGCGATCGCAGTATGGTTGTTAAAGTACTCAGAGAACGCTGCTGCCCATCCTCTAGTGAATTCCTTAGTCGCCGTTTACGACACCCATAGGAAGAGATGGGGTAGTGCTATTTTTTACGTCCGGCACCATACGGTACCACTATAAAATTACAATATAATAATACAATTCAGTGAAGTCACCTACAACAGGCCAGCTTAACTCAAAAATTCTACGAGCAAATGTTGAATAGAGGAATTGATAAATGGAAAAAGAGCAAACTCCAGTGTACAACTGTTTTATTATTATAGATTTACTTAATAAATACTACTTGTATTTGAATTTATTTAGTCTACAAAATATTGTACTCACTAGATATATCACCTATGTCTGTTTAGCTGTTATTCAAACAATGTATAGTTTAAAAATCTAAATAAATACAGCGATGCGGAGGAATATTTTGATGCATAGGTAGTACTATAGAAACTAAAAGATAATACTTATATAAAATTTAATCTAGGATATAATTTTTCTTTGTTTGTAAATATTATGTAAGTAGTTTTATTGTATTACTAGAGATCGCCAGCGGTTTTGCCTGCGTGGATGTCGTTTATCGCGTATTCCGCGTTTTTCTCTACCATTTTATACATGTATTATGCATATAAACCTTCCTCTTGAATCACTCTATCTATTAAATAAAACCGCATCAAAATCCGTTGTCTAGTTTTAAAGATCTAAGCATACATAGGGACAGTGACAGCGTGAAGCGACTTTGTTTTATACTATGTAGTGATTTACACACACACAAATCAATGCAGTATGTATTTGACACAAATAAAAAATTACGTCTCATCGACGTTCAAATTAAACATAAAAAAAATTAAAAAAATATTATTCGTTCAAGAGCGAAGCGCTCGCCTTAAGCCCTTTAAGCAAGTGAACAAGTAAATGTATAGCGTGAATAAACAAAGGGTAGGGCTACATTCAAATGTAGATGAACCGTCAGTGAGGGGAATTTTCACTGTTGTGTAACGGACCTAAGTTTGTAAGGACCTCTTCATGTAATGGTCAGCTTTGCATATTATCATATTAGTGGTTGAGAACCTGGTCATTTCTAGCTAAATAATACTGCAAGGATTGTCTACACACATTCGTACTTTTTGAATACGTATTAGGTATACATATATCGGATGACTTTTTTATCGTCTGGAAAAAAAATGGGTATAAATAGATGAACGGAAATGAAATGAAATTTTATTTGCATAAATCTATATCTACAAGCTTAGTTTTAGTATATACTAAACCTGAAAGTAGTTTGTTCAGAATCACCAGGAGAATCGATTGACATATTTTTTACACCAAATTTTTTTTTTCATAAATTTCAATTTTTTTTCAATAGGTTTCTACGTATAACAGTGGACGGGAATAGATACCTTGAGGCTTGAGACAGTCCGCTCGGTCAGTTTCCGTGTATTAGACAACCCATGCATAGCACATCTCAGGCATTTCACACTTTATTAGGGAACTTAACGCGACATAAACTACCATGTAACTTGGAGATTTATTAAAAAAAAACACATATTCAGGCAGTTTTGATGAAAATCTTGTTGCGGTGTTCGGTTTTTGTATATACTAAAAATAACATTGTATAAAAGGAGAAGCTGACTGACTGACTGACTGATCTATCAACGCACAGCCTAAGCCACTGGGGTTAGAAACTTTAAATTTTCACTGTAGTTTCCTTTTGTGATGTAGACATCCACTAAGAAGGGATTTCTCGAAATTCAACTCCTAAAGGGTTGAAATAGGGGATGTACTCGTAAGTTAGTATGTAAGTCCGTCATTTTTGAAGTAAGAAGCATGAAATTAAATATAAAGGTTTCTGGCAAGAAATAAATGTACACATGTTTGAGCGTTTTTGGCAATTGAACCCCTAAACGGGTAAAATGAGTTGTTAACGTTTGTATGAAAATCCTTATTCAAGGGTTTTTAGGATTTTACAACTAAAAACACCTGAAAAGGGGTAAACGCGCGTTTAAAATTTCATGCAAGCGAAGCTGCGGGCAAAAACTAGTCATGGTATAAAATGGTGTTACAACATAGTGGTTATGTACATTGCTCGCAGAACGGATGGCCGATGGGGCCGAAAGGTTCTGGAGTAGCGACCGCGTATCGGAAGACGCAGCGTGGGTAGGCCTTCCACAAGGCGGACCGATGATTTGGTGAAGGTCGCGGGAAACCGCTGGATGCGAGAAGCACAGGACCGGTAGATGTGGCGATGCTTGGGGGAGGCCTATGTCCAGCAGTGGACGTCTTCGGCTGAATGATGAGTAGTTATGTGGCATTACATGTTTCGCCAGGAGCTGGCATGCAAAAATTTCAATAAAAGTGATTTCAGGATATTAATTCGTCCAACAATCGTATTCTAATGTTTGATGCAATGTCAAAATAATAAGAAATAGGTATTTCGAATAAATAAAAATGAGTGTTTAGATTAAAATTCAAAATAAGTTAGATAAAAAATTACTAATTTATAAGATTCATTCATAAAAATATTATTGCATGTCAGAATTTAGTTCTATACAATTTCAATTCAAAATAATCTAATCTAAATATATAAAAGCGAAAGGTCACTCACTCACTCACTCACTCATCACGAAATATCGAAAACCGCTAGACGTATGAAGATGAAATTTGGCAGGGAGGTAGTTTATAGTTAGTAGACGTCCGCTAAGAAAGGATTTTTGGAAATTCTACCCCTAAGGGGGAGAAATAGGGGATGAAAGTTTGTATGGAAAATCGTCTCTCGACGTCGACGTCGACACGGCAAAAGCTAGTCTATACATATAATAAAATCGTGGTTTAGAAGTAATTATGAAATTTTTGTCTAGAACTTATAAATCGCGCGGTAACGAAACCATAGCGCGATCTAATTCGACGCCAACGCCATCTAGGGAAGTAAAGATTAAACATATGTTTGCATGTTTATGCAAGCATCACGTAAAAAGAGCTGACCCAATGCTGTTGACTTTTATAAACATATATTGTGCTTATCTCCAAGTAACATATTTTTTTTGTTTCATCGCAATCGGTTCACGCATTCAAAAGATATGCAAATAATCAATATCTTCTATACATTTATCAAATCTGTAGACTTTGCGTATCTGTACATAGCAAATATTTTGAAAAAACATGGTTGGGGTGTTAAAAAATAACCAAAAGAACCCATTTTTAACATTTTTGTATTTTGTTTCTTCTGTTTGTTGGTTTGTCTGTTTGTCTGTTTATCTGTTTGTTTGTTCAAGCATCACGTAAAAACAACTGACCCAATGCTGTTGACTTTTATAAACATAATATTGTGCTTATCTCCAAGTAACATATGTTTTTTGTTTCATCGCAATCGGTTCACGAAATCAAAAGTTATGCGAATTTTAAGTTTTCTAGAAGAACTTAGCATGTATTAGTTTATTTTCAATAGATGGCGTTACGTGTATCAAATAATGTTGCGAGGAAATATTTGACTACGAATAAATCCACAAATTACCTAATATTCATTGTTGAATTGGTACCTATTCTCAGTCTACGAAAGGTCTAATGAAATGCTATCCTTATGAAGAAGGAACAAAGCTTTTACAAAAAAAAAAAAAACGAAGATATTGTTATTTAGAATTTATTAGGTCAATTTCTTATTGATGTTCACAATAAAATTAATTCATGATGTGGACTAATAGTAGGATTTTTGTTCATTGAATGTTCATACTTTTTGGGAATGCTGATGCCGAAAATAAGGTCCAAATTCAAATTGAAATCGGTGGCCATGATTATTTGCAAGGAAAGTGCTCACCCAGTGCTTTCGTTGAAATTTAGTATTTCGTAATCATTCTATCTACTCAATGCACTTTTTGGAATGTTTTTCTACATTTTATTTTATTTTGTTCATTATTGTCAGAACTATTCAGAGCCTGTCGCCGTCGTTTTATTAAGTTTATTTAATTGAGTTTTTTTAAGCTTTAGGTAATGTTCCAAAGACGTGGCCATGGAGGGAAAGTACTTTAAATATTTAAAATAGCAAATTTCACTCAAAGGAAACTTCATTTCACTTTGTTTTAAAGTAAGAAATTACCTTTTACTGATTTTTTTGCCTGAACCGGGAATCGAACTGACAAAGCTTTATGTACCATCCGGTATTATATTATGGCCCCTGTTGATAGATATCTATAAGGTCAATAATAAGGATCAAATCTCTCCAACAAACACACTGTCTTAAATTGAAGGAAGTGCAAGACATAAGAAGTAACAACAAATAAGTGTTTGAATTGAAATGTACCTAAGTTAGGTAGGTACTTAATGTTAGTTTTTATGGTCTTCCATCAATTTCAGGCACTATGTTTATTGGAGCGATCATATCGATTGGTGAAATAAAAATATAGATGATGTTTTTTCGCGTTTGTGTTGGTTCGATTTCCAGATCAGACTTTTTGAAAGCAGTACCTACCTACCTATAACTTATTAAAATTAAATGAAGTCTTCTATAAGTTTTTTTTTTTAAATATTTAAAGTTATTTTCTATACCTACCACACCTCGAATGAAATCATAATTTAGTTCGCAGATTGTAACAAGACGGCGTTGTAGCTATTTTTGTATCGTATATATTTTTGTATTATTGCGATATGGTTTTGTTACATCTTCAATAAAAGTATCAATATTCAATTATAATCCATTTTAGCAAGGAAATGTATAGAAATAAGCAACACGTTTTTAGTATTACGGTTTTATGAATCTTTACGGTCAATCAAGAGGAGCTGAAACTCTACATAAAGAAATGGTTCAAAAGATATAAGTGTCTTAGTGGGACACCTTTGTCTGTTATTATAATAAATTGATTATTTAGTTGCTGCGACACAATGTTGTTTTCCGACTTCCACGCGGACGGAGTCGCGGGCACAGCTAGTCTTTAATATTATCAAAACGCAAGCTGCTTCAAGAAGAAGAAGCTTCAAGTCTCATCTTCATGCTCCTAGTTTTTCTTGAAGACTCGAGTTCTTTCTCGAGTCCTTTGTAAGACTCGAGTCACTGTTAAATGACTCGGGCTCGGCTTGGCTCTATCTAGACTCCGAGCCTTTTCAGCACACTGAGGTCCGTATTACAGAACGCTACTCAAGTCCAGTTTGATCTTAAATCACTTGATCATAGTTTAAACATAGAATCTGTACTTGAGGATCGGTCTTATTCCAGAACAGTAATCAAACTACACTCAGCTGAACTGCTGAATCGAGATTCAAATCGCGCCTCAAGCAGAGAATATGTCTTGTCTATGCATCAGGCTGTTTTCGTTTACGTTTTATTTTTTTCGCCAATTCTGTTTCAATTTACGCAAAATAAGATTTTAGTTTAAAACCAAATTATTAGTGAAAATAATAATTTTTAACAAAGCAGTTTCCATTTAGAAATAAGTTTTATTTAAAAAAGTAATAATCAATTTCTTCAAAAATATCCATTTTGTTTATAAACTCCAATTCAACAGCACATTATTTGACAAACTGACAAGCAGATCTCTGCTCAAGCGCGGTGTCGACCACACTTGCGAGATCACAGATCAAATCTCTGCTTAAACCTTAACTTACATCTGAGTAATGATCTAGAATAAAGCAACACTCGGCTGAACTACGATCAATGAATCTATGCTTGAGGAACATTCTAAAATTAAAACTCGACTTAAAACTAGCTTTAAAGAGAGATCAGTGCTTGAGTTTCGTTCTGTAATACGGACCTGAGTCTTTCTTTCATTATTGAGTCGAGTCTTTAAAATTACGACTTGAAGGCCCGATTCCTTCGCAATACTATGTATAAGTACCAAGATCACAGAATATTCAAGGATAAGATTTAGCTCTCAATTAAGTTTCCACAGTGGCTCTCGAACTAGTATATGTTAGCAATCAGCTCTGCATATTTGCATTTGCTCTTGTGTAACAATTCGGAGCAGGTTCTAAGGATATTAGCTAACGATAGATGCTAATACTCAAAGTTAGGTGCATGTATTACAGGAATTGTGTAATTAAAGCGTGTCTATATCAAACGGAAATCTTAGGAAAATTATTAAAGAGAGCTAAAGTGAGTTGGTAAATAATATAATAATAATAAATTCATTGTTATCAGGCTAATTTAGGCCCATAGATATATACCTTACAAACTAACAATATATTATAATAATACATCAGTATTAGCACAGTTTAAGAATCATACAGTTGGGAAACGCCTTTGATGTCGGACGACACCGCCACCCGTGTAGGTACCTACGCTATTAGTCGCAAATGTGCAATGGTTGTCAAATAAGAAAGAAAAAATAAATGGGATTACATATTATAATCATTTAATTAATAAACAATAATTAAATTATAATGTAATTATAAATACTACAGGGTGTTAATGAACTCGTGTAATTCCTTCTAACCACATGATCTATTAATGGTATAGATTAACCCCGCACGGGATTTAGATTGATTGAAAATAAAACAAACTGTTTTTTTTCCCAAATAAAAATTTTATGTGATAGAAAATTTCGATGCCATGCATAATGAATGAAGGCACAGCGACACAGCTGACACGGGCACGACTAGCGCGATATCGCACCACGCAGTCAGTTAACTTGGGACGCTAAAATTACTCAGATACAGAATACCATGTTTCATTTTTTTAAAACCTTTTTTTGTTCATTCTCAAAAAAACTTACGCAGGGTCAATCGGTGTCACCAGTAGATCACGTGGTTTGAAGGAATTACACGAATTCGTTAACATCCTGTATATAACACATAAAATCTCACGTCTGTATTCCCCGAAGGGATGGCAGAGGTGTACAGTACACCCACATTTCGCCGTTATGTTTTACGTCCCATGTAATAGGGGGCGAGCCTATTGCCATTGACCGGTCACAAATCCAGACTCCGGGCTACTACTGAGAAATTCCACACGGAAAAACCCAATAGCACTTTGCCCGACCTGGGAATCGAACCTAAGACCTCACGCTCAGCATTGGCGCTTGCGACCGATAGACCAACGAGGCAGTCCTCAGGCAACGTGTCCATGGTTTTCGGGGGTGCTGATGCCGAAAATGAGGTCAAAGTCAAAGTCCAAGAAGGCGGCTGCGAAATTTTACAAAATATTCGTCATTGATAAATGATATTTATTTCTGTAAATAAATCTGTTGCAGACACTTTTACAAGTCAATGTGATGTTTTTTTTTAAGACTAGATGGCGCCGGCTTTTCCTATCTGACTAGCTCTGAGAAGAAAAGCCAAAAAAAACTCGAGAGGTCAACGTCTCTTTTAAAGTTCAGACATTGTGGTATAAAACTATGCGAGTGTAATGCGAGTGTAAAAGAGCCATAGCCGGTTTGAGTTGACCTGTCCCAAATGACGACACGCATATGACGACACGCATGCATCAGCCATCGTGTAGCTCAAACTTATTTTAGGGAGCTCAACGACCCGACGCACGACGCCACCAATCAGCCGGACATTTGCGTAGGTTACAAAAAAATACTCAAACCGCCAAACAGTTTTACGAAAATTGTGTTTAAAGCTAGCCTACATAGTACTCGCATTCACAATTTAATTATTTGAAAATAATTAAATAAAAAATTAATATTGATTTCGAAGATAAAATTAAAATGTTGTGTAGTTATGTAGTGAAAGAATGCATAGAATTTATTATCGAACTAGTACAAAAACAAGAGGTATTTACAAAATTAATTTCAATATTTACCAATGACTAATAATGCACAAAAAGTTTTCGGCTTAAATATAATGCAGTGGAATGCGCAAAGCTTACGACCAAAACTTACAGACCTAAAACTTTTGTTGTCTTACAATAAAATTCACATAGCTTTGATATGCGAGACTTGGTTGGAACCTGATTCTAGTTTACACGTAAGTGGTTACCATTTACATCGCAAAGACCGAGATGATGGATATGGAGGTGTTGTTATCATGGTACATAAGTCAATTAAAGTCCAAGAGTGTGCTCCACGAGACGTTGTCCTCTCCATTGTCTGAAGCCGCTAAAGCGCTGTTTATGTTATTCAGTCGTAGGTAAGCCATAACTAGTAAGTAGATGTAGTTTAGTTTAAGTTAGGTTACGATGGAATTGACATGTACTTTATATAAAAACATGTATGTATAAAAATTCCTTAAATAAATAGAAAAAAAAAAAAAAAAAAAACAATTTAATAAAATAAAAAAAAAAAAAAAAAAACACGACAGATTAATAATAATAGTCGATACAATTTAAAGGTAAAAAAATAATAATTCAATAATAATAACTATCAATAAATCAACATGCAGAATGTCAATAAAATAAAAACAATTATAAATGAAGTAATTTCAATGATGTATCTGTGATAAGAGCGAGCGGCTCAATTTCAAGCATTTTTGTCGTCCATATAATCTTTAACTTTATAGAAACCCTTATTAATGCAAAGTTTCTGCTTTACGAAGGACTTAAAATTTATTGAGACTTAAGTCTTGAATATTGCTTGGAATCTTGCTATAGAAACGTATACTTTGGCACCTAAATGAATTAAGTACTAACTTTTTGGAGCCTAGTCATTGGTAGTATATGTTTATTTTTATTTCTAATATTGACGCTATGAATGTCGCTGTTCTTAGAGAACAAACTAATATTTTTCTTAACATACATCAAATTTTCAGAAATATATTGAGATGCGACCGTCATTATATTAATTTCTTCTTTATTCATTGGTGTCGTTTCCATGAATCAGCACTCCCGAAAACCATTTAACAGTTTAAATTGTTTAAAGTTATTTAAAAACTAGTCTTTACGAATGTAGTAATTAATGGGTTTAAATTCTTGCGCGAAAATGTACCAGATTCGGACGTGTCTGCCCTCAGCGTTCGAGTGCGCAAACTAAGCGTGATCAAGGGCCGCGATCCGCGCCGCCCACCTCCCCGCGGGGTCCCCGCTCTTGCTCTGCGCAAGTACATTCGTTTCCCAACTGTATGTATTGTTAAACTGTGGTATTAGTATAGAAACTTAAGCCTATGTTAGTAAAACTTCACTTAAGCACTATATCATTGTGCGATCATGTGGCACTTGTCCGTGGAAGCGACGGAACACTACTCACTCCGGCCAAAAGTTCTCTTCCATGACGAGGTGCAGAAGACACTTTGGTACTCGCACCACGAACGCCTTGAAGTTGGCGTTACGGCGCGATTCCAGCAGCTGCACTCTCACCGTGGACTTGACCTTTTGGCGTTCGTACTCTACCATGTCCTCCGCATTAGTGGTGTAGTGTATACGGGAGATGTAAACCGGAGTGTTCGGCATCGCGGCACGAAACGTTAGGTTCGGCTCCGCAGGAGCCGTCCCGCAGCAGTTCTTATTGGTTCACAAAACCATCCTCATGATGATAAGCATAATCAGATAGATCATTGCTGTCCCACTGCTGAGCACGGCAACTCTTCTCGAAATGAGAAGGGGTTAAGCCTCAGTCCACCAATCTCGCTCGGTGTGGGTTGGCAGACTACACACACCATTGAACATTTTTGGAGCCTTTTCAAGAGCTAACTTATAGGCAAACCTAGTGACAATACAATATTAGGGTACCGTTAAGCTGATCTGATTGAGGGTTTCGATCGGAAGGCTGTTAACACTCCTTACTTCAAAATAGTTAATAATCAGGCAGACCTATCGATTTTGTTTCATGACTTATCTTGACAAGAAGGACTTTGAAGGTAGATCAGGGTAGTGACTGGCTCTCCGCAATGACTAGTTGTAGACCCATAGTATTTGAACTCGTATGACTCGTTATGGAAAAGGATCGACAGCCACATAACGATGTAGTGGGTATTTTAAATTAATGTGAAGATATTTTTTTTTTAATGTTTCACTACGCCTGCGTTTGACCGCCATCTCGCCTGATGTTAAGCGATGAAGGGGGTCTACGATGGAGCACGCTTGCACAGAAGAAACCGATTCACTCGTGACTTGAAAACACCCAGATTGTAGCTGTCGGGGAACACCTACTCGGGCAGCGCATTCCACTGTTTGGCGGTTTTCACAATGAACGTGGAATCAAAGCGCGTCGTTCGGGTTTTTGGTATATCAACCATGAACCGATGGCGCTTTTTCGTGCTTCTGGCAGTCCGATAGGAAGAAGGGTGATGATGATACATGGATCATGGTAGCCAGCATGGTGGTGAACGCCAACTCAAGAGGTAGTCATGTCCCAGGAGATCGTTCTGCATCCGCCACTGGCAGATGTCAGAATTGATAATCTGAATATTTTGCGTTATGTCCGTACATCCCAGATTATGTTCATGTGAACAGCAAATGCCATCCATTTTATCCTCGCTGACCCTCAAAATTACGGTACGGTGTAACAAACCCCCTTAAACTTCCCATAGAATGTAGACAAAGGGCATTTTGCTGGACAAAACTGTCATGCTTATTGAAATCAACGAGATAAGAGCTTTCAGGACCCAGTACCCCAAACTGAAAGACCTGATACAATTTGATATACACTAATAACAATGAAAAACCGTTTTCAAAAGGCAAGGGAATTGAAAAGGTTTTTGAAACTTTATTTTTTATGAACGGTGAGTTTTTAAGGTATTGTGTTGATTTATTGTTTGTGTATTGTGATTTTGTTAATAAAATGGATTATTTTTTTAAGGAACATGGTGAGTCATCTGTTCTCGTGGTATCGCTAGTGATGAGTGAGGGACAGGATTCACACCTGACGGTAGTTCTAGGTTATACAAGGTGTCCCTGGAAGTATGGATCAAATCGAATAGAGGCGTGAGCGTCGGTGCAATTTTTTACGGTTCTGAAGTTATGACCTATTATTGTTTTTTTTTTCAATCACATCGCATAGAAAAAAATCATCAAAAAAACTATCAGAGCTATCGTTTTTTTTCACGACTTTGGCGAACAGTAAGCTTTTCTTGTGGTAATACTTTTAAGCAGCTAGAAAATATGTTTTCAATAAGAAAAAACATTTACTGCAAAGGCTTTTATGGTCAGGCAAAAATGTTAATTAAGTTTTAGTACGACAAGTTTTTCAATGACCTTGCCCACGCCCCTATTCGATTTGATCCATACTTCCAGAGACACCCTGTATATCTGCCTAGCCTATTCACAACTATGTTGGGGTCAGTTTCCGTTCTAACCAGCTACAACTGAATACCAGTACTTTACACGGAGTGACTGCCATTAGATCTCCGCAACTCAGTTAGGTACAGGGCCATACCGATTGACCAGTTGTCAGACTTTCGGGCTTCTGACTACCCGTAACAACTGTCATAGATATTCGTATAACGCCCGGGACCGATGGCTTAACGTGCTCTCCGAAGCACGGAGGGGTCTCGACGTGTAACAAACGGTCACCCATCCATTGACTGACCGTAACAAGCGCAGCTTAACCGTACAAACCGTATAATCCGCGTGGTTGTTAAGTAGCCACGAGCCTCCAGAACTCCTCCTCCAGAACCTTGTCGAAATACTCTGATTTTATCAAGAAGATGGACAGCAACGTTCTTCTATCTACCAATTATAACTGAGTCACATAGAATCAAAGGTAGCAATTTCAGTTTTTTGGCACTTTTGAGTTAAGGATGCAGAAAATTCAAAATGTGCTTGCTTGACATATTTTCATAACCAAACATGGCCATATTCTTTGCTAAATCAACACAAAATCTTGATTTAGACTAAATGCTGCCCTAATCTTCCATAAGGGCAGTTGCTTAATTTTTTGTTTGTCAAACTTTGCTAAAAGTGAGATTGCAACCTTTGATTTTACACAACTCAACTGTGATCATTAATCCATCTGCAAAGATTAGTAATAATGCCAAAGTTAGGGAAGAGCAGAGTTGTATATTAAACGGTCGTGAAAAAGCCATACTCGCCATGCTTGCTAAACGAATTATTGATAGCAGTTCGAAGTAGAATTTGAAAGAAAGCATATTCTCTCATCGCATCACATACACGACACTATTTAATGCACCTACCATGTTTTCTCTACATCACTGGTCGACTGGTAGAAAATGCCTAAGGCATTAACTCCGCCTCTGTACAATATTTTTGTGAAAGTATGAATAAATATTTTCTTAGACGCCAAATACACAACAACAATGAATGATCGTGAGTTCTCTTTAATCACCACACTTGCTAAATGTATTGGTGATTGATATACCATGTCCACTGTGAACATAGGCCTATCTCTGCAGTGAACGGACACAGATACCCACAATCACCACATCTGGTAGACTGATTGGTGATCGCAGTAAGTTGTTACTAGACCCCAAGGAAATGCTGATCCACCCTTTAGTCGACTTTAGAACACCCACGGGGACAGAAGATACGGCCTGTTCTAAAACGGGAACTGCATAAAATTCCTTTTAAGCTAAAAGTAATTTAATGTTGATGATCCACTTATATTGCTAGAGTACTGCTTACCCCATAAGCTAAAATGTTTATAGATAAACATGGTACAAGTGTTTATGTCTAAATTAGTACTCGTTAAGATACCGTCAGCGGGTTAGCTTAATTCTGAAAGTATGTTTAGCTTACGTTGGGTGATGACGTAATTCTGCGACACATATTTTTTTGAGATTTTTGTTTGTTGCGATTTAGCCTATTAAGATTAGCTACTCGATATTTTAAGTTTGTTGGTACAGTCAGCAACAAATGAAGCCAAAAATTTGTTTTGATGTTTTGTTTGAGTTTTTGAAGTTGGAATTTATTTATGACCAATTATCAAACCATATCAAAGAATATCGATTGTAAAAACCATAGTGCGAAAGTTGGCACATCGCTATTTAGTGAATTAGATTACGCTATGGTTTCGTTCGCAACATTTAGTATGGGTCTTTGAACTTAAGTATTATTATACATTTTGATACCAGCTAAATCAGAGCACAGATTTGGTTTTATTTGATTATCCTCAACCCTTCTAGTGTTTTTTAGTAGGTCAGCAGATCAACTAGTGTAGCTAGTAAACAGATTTTATTTTAAAACTAATTGACATGAAATAAAAACTTTAAAAATTACTCAGAGTTGTATCCAGACACTTTTACAATTATTTTTTTCAGGTGGCATTATCTACTTGCTTACCAATTATGTCTTTATTATGTACGAGCTGTGAAAACCGATTTCATTCCTAATACTATTTCTTTTTCGTTTTTCATCACCTAGTTGCTCGGTCCTCACATGTAGAGCAATCAAATATGAGGACTGAGGTCTCAATTGCAAGGCAGTATAAGCCATACCAAATTTGTAAATATATACCTATCTATGCTTAAGTAAATTTTATATTGTCTAAGTTAAAGTTAGTTATAGTTGTTAATTTTTTTAAATTCTTAGTGTTAATTAAGTATTAAATTAAAATGTAAGTGATTTAGTTGTAAATACTCTTAACTTACTTGTACGAGCACTTGTTTGCTAATACATATGATAAGTTGAGATGGAAGAAAACTGATCTTGCTGACTTCTTGATAAAGTTTTTTAATTGTAAAAGCGTGTTCACAATAATACGGTCGAAAGTGTACTCAATAATTTAAGTAATTATATCAATTTACATTAGTAAAAATGCTTATGCTAGCGCACTTAATAAATGTGCGATGTAATCGTACACTTATGTTTTAAATAAATTAATTAATTAACTGTTATTTTACATGTAAAATGATGGTCTAACAGACTTATATACTCAGTTATTTGAGCACTTAGTTAGGAGCCTTTGCACGCACTGTTAAAGTAACCGCATTACCTAGTTAAGGAACCTTTAAATTATGAACATAAATTAACCCTAGCCTATACTTTTCCTTCAAAACCGGACATGTAAATTACTTCGTGAACACTTATTTAATGCTATCGAAACCATACATCAATAACACCTTAAACCCTGACATTAAATATTACTATAAAATAAAGAAGAAGAGAAGGTCCACTCCTTTCAATTCACGAAAACAAGTGGAGGACTATTAATATTGTGGCGACATCTATCATGCCACATGCAAACTACGCAACACTGCAGTCGTGTAGCAGACTACAGTGACATTAACGACAACTCTCAAAGATGGCGTCACGAAGGGTCTGTCGTGATATCAAAATGAAATACGTAAATAGCTTATATAAAACCGCCCAACAACAACCGTTGGGCAGTAGCCCGCCAGGCATAAGACTCGCCTGGTTGAAGGATCCTCCCTTTTCATTAGAGGAACACTGTACCTCATTCCTCCAAATTCAATAAAAGAAAAATATGGACTACTAGCTTTTTCCCGCGGCTGCGCTCACGTTAATTAAGTTCAAAAAAACTCTTAACACACTACTAAAGTTTCTATAATAATACAATTCAATCGTGATTCGACAGACACGTGGCGCCATCTATGAACGTTATTTTTGTTTTCCTCGGGAACCGTACTTGTTTACGGGATGAAAGGTACCCTATGTCCGTTTCTGTACACCTGACAACGTATATGCAAAATTTCAGCATGATCGGTTCAGTGGTTTAGGCGTGAAAAGGTAACAAATAAAAAAAAAATACTTTCGCATTTATAATATTAGTTAGGATATAGTTAGGATTAGGATGTGCAAGCAATCTTACTGTATGTAAAATTAGCTATAAAAATATTTGTTCAGGAAGCTCGTGGCTACAAAAAACCGGCCGGATCATACGATTTGCAAGGTTAAGCTGTGCTTGTCACGGTCAGTCCGTGAATGGGTGACCGTTCGTTACACATCGAGTCTCCTTCATGCCTAGGAGAGAACGTTATTCCGTCGATCCCGGTTGTCATACGAATACCTACAACAGTTGTTACGGGTAGTCAGAAACCCGAAAGTCTGGCAAGAGGTCTAAACTTAGGCTATCGGCATTGCCCAGTAACTGGGTTGCGGAAGTCTGATGGCAGTCGACCCGTGTAAAGTACTGGTATTTAGCTGCATCTGGTTAGACTGGAAGCTGAGCCCAACATAGTTAGGCAAAGGCTAAGCTTAACAGAACTATTCGCTATAGATATTTACACAATAGCACCTATTTATATTTACCCACAATTCCATGAACACTGGACCTTCTACACTTACCTCTGACGTAACAAAACAGAAAAACTGAAACACAGCAATAACACAACCGCTTTATCGCGCTTAATAACCGTTATTAACATCACAAGCGCTCCCTAAACGTAAACACGCACTTGACGTCATTGGCGTAGCGTTAGCTAAATATATCGCGGGATTTAGTCCGCCTCATTAATATGCCATTTCGCGAAATCCCTGAGATACATACGTAGATAAGATAACGTTAGAGTGTTTAGCTAAAGTTAGTGCCTTTTGTTTAGTGCAGTTATTTTGACTATTTATTTGGGAGGTTTTTTTATTTGATTATCCGGTTAGTGACGAGATAAAATATACAGTTACGTGTGGTTCCTCGCAAAGAATATGCAATCTTCTCTGTACCGTGAAAATGGGTAAGGGATTTCGTCAAAAGGACAGCAGCAGCGTCATTCTGCCACCTATCCGTCTGTCAAGCATGGCAATGGGGAGATGAACGCAAAACGAAAGTAGATTCCAGCACCTCTGTTGGTACAAATGACAACCAATCAGAATGAGTTAAATTGTCATTAGCAATAATATCAAACAAACTTTAACCAATGACATTGAAATATGCAAATACAATATCTAGCTTTAATTCCGCTGAACAAAATCGCTAGTTTGGATGCAGTATGCAGCACCACCCTCCCGCCCACAAGTATATGCAAATACACAAAGAGTGAAAAAATAATGCAACATGCAACCAAACCAATACACAACACGTGTTTCGCCCCTGCACGGGGCATCCTCAGGATATGTTGACTCCTCGACCGCTAGGACGCGAATGGGGCTGTTTTTTTTTGTTTTTTTCTTCTGTAGGACGTCCTAAAGGACCATTTCTACGCAACCGGGCAGTTATTGTCGAGACCTGAAGGGTCTCCAGCCAATGGTGGGGAAGTAAAATACTTAACCTAAGCTAACTACTTGTACTACACTAACATCATGACTACCTGCAACAACAGCACTAAGGGCGACCCCTAGTGGGACTCGGACCTCGGCTTAGGGCGTTGCTGGCGGGGGGGAGACAGCTTGATGAGGGCTGAATATCGATGTGAGTCTTGCAAATCGTATGATCCGCGAGGTTTTAATTAGCCACGAGCCACTCCGACCCACCAGCCCCTCTCCCAGCTCACTACCACGATACGATAATCAGTTTTCTCTTAGATAGCTTCGGGAAGGGATATTTTTCTTCGATTGACACAAACATAACTCTCACGCCTGTACTCCCCGAAGGGTTGGCAGAGGTGTATTGTACACCCACATTTCACCGTTATGTTTACGTCCCATGTAATAGGGGGTGAATCTATTGCCATCGACCGGGCACAAATCCAGACACCGGGCTGCTACTAAGAAATTCGACTTGGAAAAACCCAATGACACTTTGCCCGATTTGAGGATCGAACCCAAGACCTCACGCTCAGCAGTCGAGCTTGCGACACAAACAGTTTTTCATAATTTCTGCAAAACTTATTTGATGACAAATATCAAATTGGTTGTGTGAATACTAGTACTTCCAGAAATATTGCGTTCTCTTTCCCTCATACCATTAATTGAATGATGGAAAGAGATAGAATCCGTGATCCATTGCAACATCGTACTAAATCCATAGAAGCTTATTATATTAATCACTTATAATGTCACTGGTGTTGGGTGGAACTGATAGCGGGAATATATCTTTACTAGTTTTTACCCGCAGCTCCGCTTGCGTGAAATTTTGAGTCCTCGTTAAGGGCGTTGTTAGGTGTAGTTAGAAAATCAAAAAAATCTTTCATCCCCTATTTCACCTCTTACGGGTAGAATTTCCAAAAATCCTCAAACACGTGTAGATTTATTTCTTATCAAGAGCCTACATTTTTAATTCCATGCTTCTTACTTCAAAAGTAACAGATTTCTCATACAAACTTTCAACACTTATTTCACCGCTTTAGGCGTTGAATTTTCAAAAACGCTCAAACACGTGTAGCTTTATTTCTAACCCGAAATCTTATTATTTAATTTCATGCTTCTTACTTCAAAAATGACGGACTTACATGCAAACTTAAATCCCCTATTTCACCCCCTTAGGGGTTGAATTTCGAAAAATCCCTTCTTAGTGGATGCCTACGTTAGAAAAGGAACCTACTGTCAAAATTTCAAGTTTCTAACCCCAGCGGTTTAGGCTGTGCGTTGATAGATCAGTCAGTCAGTCAGCTTCTCCTTTTATGTACCTATGTATGTAGACAGATTGGAAGTCCAGTCGTCACTGCACCGTCTTTGGCACTACTGATCTGCGGTCGGACGACACGTCGTCTGCGGTCGTGCGACGTGTAGTCGAGCGACGTGTCGCTAGCTACAGAAGGTATTTCATAGAAATACATAGTAACCAATGGTGTCCATTCATCATAGTGCTCTGTGCAGAGCATGTATGGGGGCCGAAGAAACGGTCGCACACGTGCTCCTGGAATGCACAGGGGTCACCCGAATACGAGAAACAACCCTTGGCGCACCGAAATCACTCGCAAATGTTCTGAGCGGACTGAGAGCCCTAATCTGCTTCTGGAAGGAGGTGGGCTGATTGGAATGATGGCCGCCATGGCCCACGTACAATGGTCCACTTAAAGGACTAAGTGCGGAAACCACATCTAACATAGAACATAGAACCAATGGTGTCGGAGCGACACATCGTCTGCTGCTGCTGCAGTATGCTGATGCAGTCGGCTACAAACTCGTACCTTAAATCTACTGACTTTGGGGTAGAGTACCTGGGGTATATAAAGGACGCATTATCACGCCTTAAAAAGAATACGTCGGATACGAGTTCACACTGTATACAGTCAAGAGATTGGTATTTAAAAAAAAGATTTTATACTTTTTTAGGGTTCCGCACTCAAAAGGTAAAACGGGACCTTATTACTAAGACTCCGCTGTCCGTCTGTCACCAGGCTGTATCGCATGAACCGTGATAGTAAGACATGTCACGCTTAGCGGGTTAAGGGTGGCTTGAAGAGTCAACCCTTAACGAGCATGTGCACATAAAATCAGAATCTAACAAGAAGCAGTTTAGCATGAGTATAATATAAGAATATTAAGGAAAACACTTATAACCATACAATAATATAATTTAATATAATAGTTACAAAATTAGTTTAGTTTACAGGGCGTGGTTCTTAGAATACGATACGAGGAGTCCAGGGTCTTCAGGTGTAGTAGGTAGTACTTAACTAGGCGGCTGCTGAGGCGCGAGAGGACGGAGTGCAGCCCTTTTATAGGCGCACCCCGCTAGTCGCCACCGCTGCACCGTCACAGACACTTGAAATTTTCACAGATAATGTATTTCTGTTGTCGCTATAACAACAAATGCTAAAAAACAGAATAAAATTAATATTTAAGGGGGCTCCCATAGGTACAATAAACTTGTTTTTTTTTTGCCTTTTTTATAGATAACCAGTTTTTAGCGTTAATTTAGAATTTTACAATCAACTCTGAACACATTATTAAAGTTTCTATTATAATACAAGGTTTCTCAAAAGGAAGTTTATATTTAGTGGATCGATTAAAAAAAATAAGCCGTGTATCGAAAAAATGTTTATTAATTATTAAAGTGCACATTTTGGGAATTTATTTCATAAAAGTAATCTCGTCCAAATGTAGACCCTCGCGTTCGCGGCACTCATTTAATCGAACAGTAAAATTATTTATGACGGCTCGGCAGGTTTTAATTCTTGCACCAATAGAATTTTGTAGGGGTGCAGCTTTAGGTCTTTGTGCAAAATACGGTGTAATGATATATCTATGCACATTTAAAGCACTTGCGCGCTTCCGAATTGAAAGGTTCGGGTCATCACGAACAGACTGATTAACACTCTCCACGTTTTCTACCGTTCTTGATGACCTTGGTCACACGGATTTTGGTTTTTCCAGCGTTGTACCGGTCTCTTCAAACTTTTTGATAAATTTTCGAAAAAGAAGAATGCTTGGCGCATCATTTAAGTGGCGAAAACCTCGAATACTGCAGAATCTTTTACGCGCTACTGTCGCCGAATCACCGTTTTTGTAAAACTCTCGCACGCACAACGCGCGGTCTGCTCCCGAGAAACGCTCCATAGTGACTTAATTTCCAAGAGCCAGGCTACCGATTGACATAACCACCGCGCCCCTCTGATTCGTTGCGTTCACGCAGTAAGCTAAATAAATATAAAGTTTCTTTTGAGACACCTTGTATAATTCAATCATGATTCGAAAGACACGTGGCGCCATCTATGAACGTTATTGTTGTTTTCCTCGGGAACAGTACTTTTTTTCGGAATAAAAGGTACCCTACGTCCGTTTCTGTACACCTGACAACGTATATGCAAAATTTCTGGATGATCGGTTCAGTGGTTTAGGCGTGAAAAGGTAACAAACAAACAAACTTGCTTTCGCATTTATAATATTAGCACAGTGTACCTACTTACTACATACAGTGGGTCAACGCCCATACATTTGACAGGTCCTATGAAATGTCAAAATGATGTAGGGGCGGAGGTTATGTCCCGAGTATGCAGTATGGCTACTCGGGACATAACCTCCGCTCCTTCACCCCGCAACCCCCCGCACGATTGCTCTGCGACAATGTTCTACGTTGACTGACTGTAAGGAGTAAGATATAGGTAGACTGTGATATTAGTTAGGAAGTTAGGATTAGGATTAAGGTGGTACGGAACACTTCATGCGCGATTCCGACTCGCACTTGGCCGGTTTTTAAGTAGGTACCACCTCGAACGACTTCGCAGCGTACCCGGGTGCATTTATTTTTTAGTGTTCCGTTCCTTGGAACTTCCATCGCTCGTCTTCACATCCGTTTCCGCGGCAACTTCCGCTCAGCCCCGCTTATAACCAAGACCATTAACTCGAGTGCTCCAATTTTCTTAAAATCCGATTAGCCGAGTTGATTTAAAGGGAAATTCTCTAATATTAAATTTATCGAAGTCTGTATGAAATGTGATTGTGGAGACAGAAGGTCCATTCTGTGTTGTACTCGGGAAAGGAGACCAACCGTTAACCACGCACGGGTGCCGTAAAAGCGATAAAGGATGATATCTTTTGTCGTTATTCTTATTTTTCTGTTTTGTAGTTATTGTGTGAGTTGATAAGTTGTCCTTGGGAACAGCGTGTGTTATTCTTGTCTTTATTCAAGAAATACACATGTAAATTAGATTCTTAAATAGGTATTTCTATAAAAAAACATTTAAAAATATAAAAATTGTAGCACACCGGCATCGGAAGCAGGATCCAAGCTGCCACGCCGCGATAGCGGCGGTAAAACCCGTAATGCAGCGGTGGCTGGAGAGGCGTCATGGTGCCCTCAGCTTCCGGCTGACGCAGGTACTTACTCTCGGGACATGGTTGTTTCGGGAAGTACCTGTGTCGCATAGGCCGGGAGCAGCCGCCCGGTTGTCACCAATGCGTTGACTGCCCCGAGGACACGGCGCTGCACACGCTGCAGGCGTGTCCGGCGTGAGCGACGAAGCGCCGCGAACTAGTCGCGGCGGTCGGTGGTGAACTCTCGCTTCCGGCCGTGGTTTTGTCCATGGTCGGGAACGAGAGTGTGTGGAAATCCGTCATCCATCACCTCCTTCTGCGAGGAGGTGATGGCGACCAAGAAGGGAGCGGAGTGGGAAAGAGAGGCAGCTGTCACTCTCCTTTCCCACGCCAGACGCACTGGGCGCCTGCGGGCAGCGGGTTAGGGGACCCGTCGCATGACCAGTAACAGGCCCAACAAGGCGGCGCGCAGTGTTCCGTGCGCGCCTCTCAGGAGGATTTGGGGCAAGGCCCCACAGGAGAGGTCCGCCAGGGGCTGGCGGACCGAGGCCTGCCGGGGTTGTGGAGCATGCAGCTGCGAATCCCGCGACCCCGGCCAAGGGTCAGGAGAAGGAACACCGTGGATTTTTAGCCGGTAAGAGTCGATACCCCTTCGCCTTCGGCTAAGGGCATCCATGAAGATTTTCCTACGAAAAAAAAGGGGCTGACTGCCCAGGGTGCACCGGACGTACTTAAGTATCATCACTCCTGTAAGATTTTAATGCACAGACCGTAGCTACAGTCTACAGTATTGTTTAAGTATACGGTAAATTGTGGACCTTCTCAGCTCATATTCTCATATTGCGTATCAGTAATGTTGTTTTTCAAAGTTAATTAAACTGTTTAATACAGAACAAGATTGGCTTTATTTAAATGAGAGTTTGTTCGGTTACTATTTTCGGATTTTAGGCAGGTTTCTTTGACCAGTAATTTAGTTAAGAGCAATCTTCAGCACAGCGCTTATTAAATTGATGTCAAATTGCAATAGGGATGACAAGGGGGCTTGACCTACAAAAAAGCCCTTGGAATTTTTGGCACGTTCCCGAGGTTTTTTTTTTATTTTTAATTCCTTAAAGTTATTTTGAGTAAGGAATAAAAATAATTGAATTACGTTAATATAATAAAAGCCGTTGGGAGTATGCCCAGCGTTCCATAGGATTTTTTGTAGGTCATGGCCCCCTTAACATCCTTAGTACAGCTTGACATCGACTGTTCCATTTAAGCATTAAAAAAGTCATAAATTTAGGACATATTACATTACTTAGTATTAATTCGCTAAAAGCTGAGTGGTTGTAAAAACACTTGTCCGCATTACCTGTGAAATGGTGTGCTTTCAACTGCGAAAGCATTTTATAAAATGCGTAGGCATGATGCCGCGACACTGATAGTTGATGTCTCGACATTGAAAGCTGATGTCTCGACACTGATAGACTATGTCGTGACACTGATAACTGATGTCTCGACATTGTAAGTTGACGTCTCGACACCGATAGTTGACGTCGTGACACTACTAATTGATGTCTCGACATTGGCAGATGATGTAGCGACACTGATAGTTGATGTCTCGACACTGATAGTTGTTGTCTCGTTACTGATAGTTGATGTTCGTCACTGATAGTTGATGTATCGACACTGGTAGACGATGTATATTTATTTGCCTGGCACATGCTGAGTTGGACTCCCATTTGGTGCAACTTGGAGACACACACCGCACTTTGAATTTTTTTATTTTCTTATCGATTGGTTTTTATGTCGGTAGGTAGTTTGACACTACTGCCACAGATTGTTATAATGGGGTGTCTGACTGTTGTTTTTTTTCTACACTTTCTTTAAAATAATACCAAATTTTGTACATTTTCAATAGTAGTCAGATACCCTATTGTCTTTTAATTTTAACATGTTTTTTATTTTAATATTTCTATCTTCTAGTATTGTTTTATGTAATTGTGCTTTGGTGTGTTGTGTTTTCTGTATGTGCCAAATAAATGTCTTATCTATCTATCTATCTATCTATGTCTCGACACCGATAGTTGACGTCGTGACACTAATAATTGATGTCTTGACACTGGTAGATGATGTAGCGACACTGATAGTTGATGTCTCGTCACTGATAGTTGATGTCTCGACATTGAAAGCTGATGTCTCGACACTGATAGACTACGTCGTGACACTGATAACTGATATCTCGACATTGTAAGTTGACGTCTCGACACCGATAGTTGATGTTGTGACACTGATAATTGAAGTCTCGACACTGCTAGATGATGTTTCGACACTGACAGTTGATGTCTCGACATTGAAAGCAGATGTCTCGACACCGATAGACTACGTCCCGACACTGATAGTTGATGTCTCGACATTGAAAGTCGGTGTCTCGACACCGGTAGTTGATGTCGTGATACTGATAATTGATGTCTCGGCACTGATATATGATGTTCCGATACTGATAGATGATGTCCCGACACTGATAGTTCATGTCTCGACATTGAAAGCAGATGTCTCGACACTGAAAGACAATGTCGTGACACTGATGACCGATGTCTCGTCATTGATAGTTGATGTCTCGTCACTGAAAGTTGATGTCTCGACATTGAAAGCTGATGTCTCGACACAAATAGACTATGTCGTGACACTGATAACTGATGTATCGACATTGTAAGTTGACGTCTCTACACCGATAGTTGTGTGATGACCGGGGTTCCAAATAAACTGACAAAAAACATAAGTGGCATAAACAGTTTAATATTAACGGTTACCATTTACATTTGGTACTTATGTAACACCTTATCAACTAAAAACAATCTATTTTGATTAGTTGGCCGTATCGAAAAATAAAATATGACAGCGGAAAACAAAAAAACAATGTAAACAAAGTGTTTAAACAATACAAAAAGATTAGCATTAAGTGGGAATCGAACCCGAAGATAAATTACGTAAGTCCGGTGTTTTGCCTCGAGACCAATCGGTTTCTTAATGACAGCAGCGAATATGTCCTTCTTATGCCGCAATTATCAATATGCTGCCGTATCGGTTTACTTGAAGTCGGATCTTTATCCGCAGTATGATATGCCTGGACAATAAGGGCGTTTCCGCAAGCTGAGGACAAAATGAGAACAGTCAGCCCTGCAAAACATCTCCAATTATCCAACCTACATTTCGTTAAGTAGACGCAAACACTTACCCCGTTACTTCCACTATTCGCACACAAACTCACTATATTGCACCAAAGACAATACGGACTATTTATTTTCTATAATAATTTCCAAATTATTATTCAATTTCCAGAATTAAAACAATTAATTACGGAGCAATCGTTAGGTAGTTCCTTTCTGACTTTTAACCAATTCACATCTCCCCGATATAATTTATTTTTACTCCCACCGTCACTTGTCAATCGTCTAAAATTATGTTAAGACAACTAATGTGGCGAGCCTAGTAACGCCATCTCGTAGTGTACTTGACAACTAATCGATATTGATCATTACAGTTGATTTCGTGACACTGATTATTGATGTCTGTCGAGACATCAGTGTCGACTGATAGATGATGTATCGACACTGATAGTTGACGTATCGACACTGATAGACTATGTCGTGACACTAGTAACTGATGTCTCGACATTGTATATTGACGTCTTGACACCGATAGTTGATGTCGTGACACTGACTATTGATGTCTCGACACTGATAGATGACGTTTCGACACTGATAGTTGATGTCTCGACATTGAAAGTTGGTGTCTCGATACTAATAGACTATGTCGCGACCCTGGTAATAGATGTCCCGTCACTGATGATTGATGTCTCGACACTGACATTTGATGTCTCGTTACTGATAGTGGATGTCTCGACATTGAAAGCTGATGTCTCGACACTGATAGACTATGTCGTGACACCGATAACTGAAGTCTCGACATTGCAAGATGACGTCTCGACACCGATAGTTGATGCCGTGACACTGATAATTGATGTCTCGACACTGATAGACGATGTATCGACACTGATAGTTGATGTATCGACACTGATAGACCCGGTCGTGACACTGGTAACTGATGTCTCGACATTGTAAGTTGAGGTCTCGACACCGATAGTTCATGTCGTGACACTGATAATTGATGTCTCGACAATGATAGATGATGTCCTGACACTGATAGTTGATGTCTCTACATTGAAAGTTGGTGTCTCGACACTAATAGATAATGCCTCGACACTGATAGATGATGTATTGACACTGAAAAGTGATGCCGCGACACTGATAATTGATGCCCCGACTCTGATAATTGATTCTCGACACTGCTGATTGATGTCTCGACACTGATAGTTGATGTCTCGTCACTAATAGTTGATGTCTCGACACTGATAGACTATGTCGTGACACTGTTAATTGATGTCCCGTCACTGATGATTGATGTCTCGACACTGATATTTGATGTCTCGTAACTGATAGTTGATGTCTCGACTTTGAAAGCTGATGTCTCGACATTGATAGACTAAATCGTGACACTGATAACTGATGTCTTGACATTGTAAGCTGACGCCTCGACACCGATAGTTGATGTCGTGACACTGATAATTGATGTTTCGCCACTGTTAGATGATGTATCGACACTGATAGATGATGTCTCAAAACTGATAGTTGATGTCTCGTTATTGATAGTTGATGTCTCGTCACTGATAGTTGATGTTTCGTCACTGATAGTTGATGTATCGACACTGATATATGATGTCTCGATATTGAATGTTGGTGTCTCAACACTAATAGATCGTGCCTTGACACTGATAGTTGATGTATCGACACTAAAAAGTGATGTCGCGACACTGATAATTGATACCCCGACTCTGATAGTTGATGTCTCGTAACTGATGATTGATGTGTCGACACTGATAGTTGATGTCTCGTCACTAATAGTTGATGTCTCGACACTGATAGACGATGTCGTGACACTGTTCATTGATGTCCCGTCACTGATGATTGATGTCTCGACACTGATATTTGATGTCTCGTAACTGATAGTTGATGTCTCGACTTTGGTAGCTGATGTCCCGACACTGATAGACTAAATCGTGACACTGATAACTGATGTCTTGACATTGTAAGCTGACGTCTCGACACCGATAGTTGATGTCGTGACACTGATAATTGATGTCTCGCCACTGTTAGATGATGTATCGACACTTATAGATGATGTCTCAAAACTGATAGTTGATGTCTCGTTATTGATAATTGATGTCTCGTCACTGATAGTTGATGTTTCGTCACTGATAGTTGATGTATCGACACTGATAGATGATGTCTCGATATTGAATGTTGGTGTCTCGACACTAATAGATCGTGCCTTGACACTGATAGTTGATGTATCGACACTAAAAAGTGATGTCGCGACACTGATAATTGATACCCCGACTCTGATAGTTGATGTCTCGTAACTGATAGTTGATGTGTTGACACTGAAAGTTGATATCTCGACACTTATGATTGGTGTCTCGACGTAGATAGGTTACGTCGTGACACTGATAATTGCTGTCTCGACACTGATATTTGATATCTCGACACTGATAGTTGATCACTTGTCACAGATAGTTAATGTCTCGACACTGAAAGCTGATGTCTCGACACTGATAGACTATGTCGTGTCACTGATAACTGAAGTCTCGACATTGTAAGTTGACGTCTCGACACCGATAGTTGATGTCGTGACACTGATATCGATGTCTCGACTATGATAGATGATGTCCCGACACTGATAGTTGATGTCTCAACATTGAAAGTTGGTGTCTCGACACTAATAGATAATGCCTCGACACTGATAGATGATGTATAGACACTGAATAGTGATGCCGCGACACTAATAATTGATGCCCCGACTCTGATAATTGATGTCTCGACACTGATGATTGATGTCTCGACACTGATAGTTGATGTCTCGTCACTAATAGTTGATGTCTCGACACTGATAGACTATGTCGTTACACTGGTAATTGATGTCCCGTCACGGATGATTGATATCTCGACACTGATATTTGATGTCTCATAACTGATAGTTGATGTCTCGACATTGAAAGCTGATGTCTCGATACTGATAGACTATGTCGTGACACTGATAACTGATGTCTTGACATTGTAAGTTGACGTCTCGGCACCGATAGTTGATGTCGTGACACTGATAATTGATGTCTCGCCACTGTTAGATGATGTATCGACACTGATAGATGATGTCTCAAAACTGATAGTTGATGTCTCGTCATTGATAGTTGATGTCTCGTCACTGATAGTTGATGTTTCGTCACTGATAGTTGATGCATCGACACTGATAGACGATGTCTAGACAATGAAAGCAGATGTCTCGACACTGATAGACTATGTCCCGACACTGATAGTTGATGTCTCGACATTGAAAGTTGGTGTCTCGATACTAATAGACGATGTCGTGACCCTGGTAATAGATGTCTCGTCATTGATAGTTGATGTCTCGTCACTGATAGTTGAAGTCTCGACATTGAAAGCTGATGTGTCGACACTGATAGATAATGCCTCGACACTGATAGTTGATGTCTCGTAACTGATAGTTGATGTCTCGTCATTGATATTTGATGTCTCGACACTGATAGATGATGTATCGACACTGATAATATGATGTCCCGATACTGATAGATGATGTTTCGACACTGATAGTTCATGTCTCGACATTGAAAGCAGATGTCTCGACACTGAAAGACAATGTCGTGACACTGATGATCGATGTCTCGTCATTGATAGTTGATGTCTCGTCACTGATAGTTGATGTCTCGACATTGAAAGCTGATGTCTCGACATTGAAAGCTGATGTCTCGACACAAATAGACTATGTCGTGACACTGATAACTGATGTATCGACATTGTAAGTTGACGTCTCTACACCGATAGTTGATGTCGTGACACTGATAATTGATGTCTCGACACTGGTAAGTGATTTTTCGACACTGATAGTTGATGTCTAGACATTGAAAACAGATGTCTCGACACTGATATACTATCTCGTGACACTGATAACTGATGTCTTGTCATTGTAAGTTGACGTCTCGACACCGGTAGTTGATGTCGTGAAACTGATAATTGATGTCTCGACACTGATAGATTATGTTTCGACACTGATAGATGATGTCTCGAAACTGTTAGTTGATGTCTCGTCATGGATAGTTGATGTCTCGTCACTGATAGTTGAAGTCTCGACATTGAAAGCTGATGTCTCGACACTGATCGATGATGTATCGACACTGATAGTTGATGTCTCGTAACTGATAGTTGTTGTCTCGTCATTGATATTTGATGTCTCGACACTGATAGATGATGTATCGACACTGATAGTTGATGTCTCGTAACTGATAGTTGATGTCTCGACATTGAAAGCTGATGTCTCGACACTGATAGTTGATGTCTCGACATTGAAAGCTGATGTCTCGACACTGATAGTTGATGTCTCGACATTGAAAGCAGATGTCTCGTCACTGATAGTTGATGTCTCGACATTGAAAGCTGATGTCTCGACATTGTAAGTTGACGTCTTGACACCGATAGTTGATGTCGTGACACTGATAATTGAAGTCTCGACACTGCCAGATGATGTTTCGACACTGACAGTTGATGTCTCGACATTGAAAGCAGATGTCTCGACACCGATAGTCTATGTCCCGACACTGATAGTTGATGTCTCGACATTGAAAGTCGGTGTCTTTACACCGGTTGTTGATGTCGTGATACTGATAATTGATGTCTCGACACTGATATATGATGTCCCGATACTGATAGATGATGTCCCGACACTGATAGTTCATGTCTCGACATTGAAAGCAGATGTCTCGACACTGAAAGACAATGTCGTGACACTGATGACCGATGTCTCGACATTGAAAGCTGATGTCTCGACACAAATAGACTATGTCGTGACACTGATAACTGATGTATCGACATTGTAAGTTGACGTCTCTACACCGATAGTTGATTTCGTGACACTCATAATTGATGTCTCGACACTGATAGATGATGTATCGACACTGATAGTTGACGTATCACACTGAAAGTTGGTGTCTCGATACTAATAGACTATGTCGCGACCCTGGTAATAGATGTCCCGTCACTGATGATTGATGTCTCGACACTGACATTTGATGTCTCGTTACTGATAGTGGATGTCTCGACATTGAAAGCTGATGTCTCGACACTGATAGACTATGTCGTGACACCGATAACCGAAGTCTCGACATTGCAAGATGACGTCTCGACACCGATAGTTGATGCCGTGACACTGATAATTGATGTCTCGACACTGATAGATGATGTATCGACACTGATAGTTGACGTATCGATACTGATAGACTATGTCGTGACACTAGTAACTGATGTCTCGACATTGTATATTGACGTCTTGACACCGATAGTTGATGTCGTGACATTGACTATTGATGTCTCGACACTGATAGATGACGTTTCGACACTGATATTTGATGTCGCGACATTGAAAGCAGATGTCTCGACACCGATAGACTATGTCCCGACACTGATAGTTGATGTCTCGACATTGAAAGTCGGTGTCTTTACACCGGTTGTTGATGTCGTGATACTGATAATTGATGTCTCGACACTGATATATGATGTCCCGATACTGATAGATGATGTCCCGACACTGATAGTTCATGTCTCGACATTGAAAGCAGATGTCTCGACACTGAAAGACAATGTCGTGACACTGATGACCGATGTCTCGTCATTGATAGTTGATGTCTCGTCACTGATAGTTGATGTCTCGACATTGAAAGCTGATGTCTCGACACAAATAGACTATGTCGTGACACTGATAACTGATGTATCGACATTGTAAGTTGACGTCTCTACACCGATAGTTGATGTCGTGACACTGATAATTGATGTCTCGACACTGATAGATGATGTATCGACACTGATAGTTGACGTATCGACACTGATAGACTATGTCGTGACACTAGTAACTGATGTCTCGACATTGAAAGCAGATGTCTCGTCACTGATAGTTGATGTCTCGACATTGAAAGCAGATGTCTCGTCACTGATAGTTGATGTCTCGACATTGAAAGCTGATGTCTCGACACTGATAGTTGATGTCTCGACATTGAAAGCTGATGTCTCGACACTGATAGTTGATGTCGCGACATTGAAAGCAGATGTCTCGTCACTGATAGTTGATGTCTCGACATTGAAAGCTGATGTCTCGACACTGATAGACTACGTCGTGACACTGATAACTGATATCTCGACATTGTAAGTTGACGTCTCGACACCGATAGTTGATGTCCTGACACTGATAATTGAAGTCTCGACACTGCTAGATGATGTTCCGACACTGACAGTTGAGGACTCGACATTGAAAGTCGGTGTCTTTACACCGGTAGTTGATGTCGTGATACTGATAATTGATGTCTCGGCACTGATATATGATGTCCCGATACTGATAGATGATGTCCCGACACTGATAGTTCATGTCTCGACATTGAAAGCAGATGTCTCGACACTGAAAGACAATGTCGTGACACTGATGACCGATGTCTCGTCATTGATAGTTGATGTCTCGTCACTGATAGTTGATGTCTCGACACAAATAGACTATGTCGTGACACTGATAACTGATGTATCGACATTGTAAGTTGACGTCTCTACACCGATAGTTGATTTCGTGACACTGATAATTGATGTCTCGACACTGATAGATGATGTATCGACACTGATAGTTGACGTATCGACACTGAAAGTTGGTGTCTCGATACTAATAGACTATGTCGCGACCCTGGTAATAGATGTCCCGTCACTGATGATTGATGTCTCGACACTGACATTTGATGTCTCGTTACTGATAGTGGATGTCTCGACATTGAAAGCTGATGTCTCGACACTGATAGACTATGTCGTGACACCGATAACCGAAGTCTCGACATTGCAAGATGACGTCTCGACACCGATAGTTGATGCCGTGACACTGATAATTGATGTCTCGACACTGATAGATGATGTATCGACACTGATAGTTGACGTATCGATACTGATAGACAATGTCGTGACACTAGTAACTGATGTCTCGACATTGTATATTGACGTCTTGACACCGATAGTTGATGTCGTGACATTGACTATTGATGTCTCGACACTGATAGATGACGTTTCGACACTGATATTTGATGTCGCGACATTGAAAGCAGATGTCTCGTCACTGATAGTTGATGTCTCGACATTGAAAGCTGATGTCTCGACACTGATAGACTACGTCGTGACACTGATAACTGACATCTCGACATTGTAAGTTGACGTCTTGTCACGTTCGTTTTTATATAAAGGTGATAAAAATGAAACGATCGCAATTAGAGTTACCTAACAAAAATAAATTATTTAATAAAAAAACGAGAGGGTACGTAGTAAGGCCTAAGGCCGGTACAAAGGTCGGACCACGTAGGAGGCCGCTAATACCGCACTCTCCTGCTTGGTGATAATAAGCGACGTCGGTGATGGCCTCGGTGTCAGCGGCGAGGAGTAATGTGGGCTCGAGCAATTCAGCCAGCCAGCTGTGCAGATCTTCAGCCGCATAGAAGTTCCTGGAACGACCGTTCCAAAATCGCATTAGCAACTTGTATGGTTAAGCCACAATTGCAAGCCTTTCACCTTACAGAAAGAGGTTGGCAACTGCTAGAAGGCTAGTCTAGGCTTAGTAGGCAATAAGAAGAAAATCCTATTAAAGCGACTAATTACTAATGATAAAAATTTATTTAAAAGGCAAGAATAAAAGGATTGGTGTCCGCGATAGTGTACATCACCAATTATTATTTACAGATATAGGTATCTTATTAATACCGTTAAAAAGCTAGCCGTTATAAATGGCTCAACCAAAGTAAGCGTACAAAATAACAAGTAGTGCAAAACACAAATGGCGTTCTCTTCAAGCTACAGAAAGCAGCGGTGACAACTCACATACATTATAATAAAACAATGATTAAAATTGCACAACTTACCCAGTACGGGAATAACACAAGGCACTAAATACTTTATCACTTCAATAGTGAAGTGTTTAAATATTGATGTTACTAGTTTATAGTTTTAAATACAAGTATAACGAGGAATACGAGGGTTACGCTGCAGAGGCTCGGTACAGAATTACAGAACACTAGTACGTGTCGTTTCTCGATAGCCGTGCGAGTCACTGACGGCTGCTCCGGCGTGGAATGAATGCGTCCGCGCTCGACATAAAAAGTGAAAGGAAGGGATTTCAAGAATATATATAAAACAGCGCGCTAGAAGAAATTGCCGTGTCTATTTGTTCGTAGTTTAATTTAATTTTTATTATAGATTTGATACTTTAATTTAATTTTAGTTTTAATTACATATTTACCATTTTAGTTTATAGTTTTATTAGGATATTTTTTATTTTATTTGTATATACTTTTATTTGTAATTTTGTAAATATTATAAGAATAATGTATATAGGAATTGTATATATTATGTAAATGAATAAATAAAAAGGGATAATTACATATTTGGTACGATTGTATTATAGTTTAACAGAATTTAATTTAAGTATGTAAATATATCGTGACAGTACCCCCCTTCCGAGGTAAGGATTTTACCTCGGTAAAATACTTTAACTAACAGCATAATCACGATTTTAAATCTTTAATATGCCAGGCTCCTAAGTCGCGACCAGACATATCCTCCAATACATATACTAAAGGTGAACGCTTATCCTTTATTCGGCATTTTTGGAATTTCGGAGCGAGCTTTTTACTGAAATACGCATCTTTGTCACTTTGAAAGTAACACCTTTTCCAAACTATGTCACCAATATCAAACTCTGCATCCTTACGACGCAAGTTATAACGCTGCGTATTTTTTAAATGACTACGCCATAAAGCAGTTTGCACATCGTCGAAAATTTTATGAAGATGACCCAGGTTAGCAGCATATTTATCACGGGGTGCAAAAATTAAATCCTTGGGTGGAGTATTCTCCAAATAGTGTGAGCCACAAGTATCGAGTTCCCTACCATGAACCAAAAATGCAGGCGTGTAACCGGTAGTTTCGTTGACAGAGTTATTCATCGCGAATTGGATTTTTGACAAATTGAGATCCCATGTTCTGTGATCTTCTTTAACAAAGGTGGAGATGGCTGTAACAACAGTCTTATTGTACCTCTCGACAGTGTTAATTTGTGGAGTGTACTTCGGCGTAAAGTGTACACATGGGACCTTGTATTTAGCGAAAAGTCTATCTAACTCGCGGCTTATGAATTGGCATCCGTTGTCAAGTACGACTGTTTGCGGAATACCATGTACTAGAAAGACGTTGTCTTCTAAATGTTTAGAGACCAAGTCCGCAGTAGCTCTGCGAAGGGGAAATAGAAGACAGTATTTGGAGAAACAACATGTTACAACAAATATATATGAATTTTGTTTCCTAGTGTTGGGTAAAGGACCCACTAAATCTATAGAAAGTACTTGAAATGGTCTAGAACAGTCCTTGGGTCTACCCATTTTTGCAAAGGTACCATGTGTTGGAAGTTTGTATGCCAAACAAGTTTCGCAATTTGCAATGAAGTTAATTACAGTTTGGCGCATACCTGGCCAGTAATATCGAAGTGCAAGTCTTTTATATGTCTTGAACACGCCGAAGTGACCAGATATAGGCTCGTTATGGTTGTTAGATATTACTTCATTACGTGCCTCACATGGAACTACCTCTTTCCAATCGAACTCTGATAAAAGTGTATTACTATTTTTCATGAATCTATATAGCGTATTATTCTCTACACGATAATTGGGCAAACTACTTGGATGTTTAAGACAACCCTTGTAAATTTTTAAATACCATTCATCTTTTGTGTTAGAGGTGGGAGATGAAGCTGATGTAATTGGTGCCAGTGGTATAATTCTAGATAATGAATCGGGTACTATGTTATCCTTCCCACGCCTATGCTTTATAATAAAGTTGAATGAGGAAAGTCTCACGCCCCATCTAGCAAGACGACCCGTAGGATTAGAAAGAGACAGGAACCACTTCAGTGCAGCATGGTCCGTATACACAGTAATGGTTTGACCATTCTCCACATAACAACGCCAGTGTTCAAGAGCTGCCAGTACTGCCAATGCTTCTCTTTCGGTGACACCATAGTTCCTTTCAGGTCCCGTGAGTGACCTGCTCATATATGCAATAGGGTGCTCTTCACCATTTATCTGTTGAGCAAGCATAGCACCTACACCAAAGTTACTAGCGTCAGTGTGTACCTCAAAAGGAATACTGAAATTGGGACAAGCTAACACTGGTGATTTGACTAGGCAACGTCAGCTTCCGGAGACCAAAGAAAAGGTGGAGAGTTTTTTTTAGTGGATGTCAATTTGTTTAAAGGTCCTGCTATTGTACTAAATTTTTTTATAAACCTCCTGTACCAAGAAGCTGTCCCAAGAAATCTTTTGACTTCTTTTTTAGAGGTAGGTGTAGGATAGTTTAATATTGACTCAGTTTTCGCTGGGTCTGTACGGAGACCGCGAGCGTCCACTACATATCCAAGGTAGCAGAGTTCATATCTAAAGAATTTGCTTTTTTCTAGGTTAATTGTTAGATTTGCACGTTTTAATTTTTCTAAAACCCTAGTAAGGAGTGCAACATGTTCTGAGAATGAGTTACTAATCACAATGACGTCATCAAGATAGGCAAAGACCTTCAATTCAAACTCGGGGCCAAACAATGCATCAACTAGGCGCTGCTGTGTTGCAGGTGCATTCGTCAATCCGAAAGCAGTTACCTTGAATCTAAACGTGCCTCGTCCAGAAACGTAAAAGGCTGTCTTGTCCCTATCCTGTTCATTTATAGGTATTTGCCAAAATGCCTTCGAGAGGTCTATACTAGAAAGAAACTTAGCGTCTCTTAGGTTGTCTAAGATTTCTGAGACATATGGCAGACTGTAGGCATCTTTTCGCGTAACGGAGTTTAGCTTTCGGCTATCGAGACAAAACCGAGCTTTACCGTCTTTCTTTCCTACCACTAATACTGGAGAAGACCAAGGACTCTCACAGGGTTCGACTACGTCGAGCAATAACATTTCATCTAACTGTTCAGCGATGATTCTTTGTTTTTCTGGTGATAGTCGGTAACATCGCTGTTTAATAGGTTCAGCAACACCAGTATTAATTCTGTGCTCAATAAGGAAAGTTCTGCCTAGCCCTGTATGCTCAAAAGAAATACTTGTGAACTGACTGACTATGTCATCGGCTATAATTTTCTGGTCTTTCGAAAGTGATTTGTACGAGTTTAAATAGTCATTAGTTAATAATGACGAGCTTAATAATTCAGAATTATCATTAGCAAACATTAACACACTAGTTAAATGATTTGAACATATTTTAAACTGTCTCCAAAAATCTATTCCTAATATTAAAGGAGAATCTATTTCGGGAATGACATGTGCTGTAATAGAGCCCAGCACATTTTCAAAAACGATTGGTAAATTTATAGACCCAATGGAATTAATCTTTTGGCCACCAGCAGCAGTAACTGTAATTAAGTTATTGGTATTGAGGAGGAGATCGGATTCCATTAGGGGTAAATGAGAATTATTACCAAGAATAGTAACAACAGAACCGGAATCTAATAAGCCACACATATTAAAATTACTCTTTGTATTTAAACTAATTTTTACATAAGGACGTGGATCATTGCTCGGCTTAGTATTAAAAATCGAAGCAACCTTATACGAGTTAAAAAAAATCTTTACTGTTAATAGCCAATCATTCCAATCCGAGTTATCGAAACGCTTAACTATTTGGTTACTACGATTTTTGTAAATTAGTTTTTTGACTCGGCTGACTTGCTTGGATTACATTTTGGACACTCAGGTATGCGGACATCTTTCATTCCACACTTAAAACAGAATATGGTACGCTCTGCGTTACATTCTTTCATGGAATGAGTATCTACACGACAGCGATGGCAATATTTTTTATTTAGAGGTGCTATAGCATAAGTTTTGCTGTCGTTGTCATTAACCGTATTGTGAGTTTTAGCAATAGGATAATAAGAACTTCTAGGATTATGTTTTACATCCTTAGAATTTTGGTATGCAAATTCGGGGGCTAATGAACTAAAATTGGCGTTTGTTGGCTCCTTAAAATTATGGCATCAAACCTTAACACGTTCAAAGTTTCGACAAAGTGTACGTAAATGATTTACAGAGGTAATGTCAGAGCAAGTTGCTAGTATATTTGCGTAACACGGTCTTATGTTGTGTAAGATTATTTCGAGTTTATCAATTTCGCTCATAGGTGAGCTAAGACGTGAAAACATGCCTTCCATAATTGCCAAATAAATAGTTATGGTTTCAGCATTGGCTTGTGATCGACTACGAATTTCCGACAACATGCGGTAATCGTAATCCACGATATCGAAATCGTCTTTAAGTAGAACTAACAATTCATCCCACGTGTTAATATGTGACCTGACACTACGAAACCAATGCAGCGCATCTCCAGTAAAGATCTCTGTTGCCGCATTCAAAATTTTAGTATCAGAGACATCTTTAGCTATTCGGAATTCATTCAAACGCTGTATAAAGGCACGCACACACGTTTTACCGTCATATTTTAATTTAGAAAGATCAGAGGATATGCCACGATCACAAGTGATAGAAATCTTTGACAGTCCTTCCCCCAAACTATCTGCTTTAGAAGCCGTAACGCTTTCGACGACTGTAGGCAAGAATGATTTTAAGATATCAGCAAATTGTGAAGACAAACTACTATATGATGATTTCAAATTATTTATTAACTTGTTTTGATCAGAACTTAGTGGTGGAACTATACGCTGTAATCTAAAATGTAAATGGTTTAATAAATTTTGAGTTCTATCTACCAATGATTTTTGTATGTCTGACTTAAGTAAGCTAATATTATTTTTAACTTTCTCTAATGTTTCTGAAAATCCATTACAGTCCTCCACAAACTCTAAACACGATTCATAAACATCTTCCGATGGAAATTTTTGCGTTAATCTAGTGATTTGACGACGTAATTCTGTAACATTATCCACCGGTACCTCACCTCGAATTGTAACCTCATAAAGGAGTTCAGATTTTTGCAATAATAAGAATTTAATCTGAAGTGCCATGTGACTAGATGCTGGGTATGTTGAACAATAAGGTAAAACAAAATTACACTCTTTTATCTACTAGATAAAGCGGAAAACATTCAAAATCAGCTTAATTATAGGTAATTACAATAAACCATAATTGAAATAAGAAGGTAGATAAAAGTACCGCACAAAGATACAAAAACACAGTAAAATAATAAAAGAATAAAACATAAAAACTATACAGTTACACACAAAAAACTACGACGATCACAAACACCAACTACTACCACACCACAGAATGCCAAATAGCTACAACCAAATACGTTAGACCGACCTTTGACCTTCAGAAAACCACGTTTTTGGGCGCCACTGTCACGTTCGTTTTTATATAAAGGTGATATGACCGCCCATTGTGCATTTTTGTGTTTAAATTGTTTTCCTTGTTGTGTTACCCTGGTGTGATGTACAATAAAGAGTATATAAATAAATAAATAAAAATGAAACGATCGCAATTAGAGTTACCTAACAAAAATAAATTATTTAATAAAAAAACGAGAGGGTACGTAGTAAGGCCTAAGGCCGGTACAAAGGTCGGACCACGTAGGAGGCCGCTAATACCGCACTCTCCTGCTTGGTGATAATAAGCGACGTCGGTGATGGCCTCGGTGTCAGCGGCGAGGAGTAATGTGGGCTCGAGCAATTCAGCCAGCCAGCTGTGCAGATCTTCAGCCGCATAGAAGTTCCTGGAACGACCGTTCCAAAATCGCATTAGCAACTTGTATGGTTAAGCCACAATTGCAAGCCTTTCACCTTACAGAAAGAGGTTGGCAACTGCTAGAAGGCTAGTCTAGGCTTAGTAGGCAATAAGAAGAAAATCCTATTAAAGCGACTAATTACTAATGATAAAAATTTATTTAAAAGGCAAGAATAAAAGGATTGGTGTCCGCGATAGTGTACATCACCAATTATTATTTACAGATATAGGTATCTTATTAATACCGTTAAAAAGCTAGCCGTTATAAATGGCTCAACCAAAGTAAGCGTACAAAATAACAAGTAGTGCAAAACACAAATGGCGTTCTCTTCAAGCTACAGAAAGCAGCGGTGACAACTCACATACATTTTAATAAAACAATGATTAAAATTGCACAACTTACCCAGTACGGGAATAACACAAGGCACTAAATACTTTATCACTTCAATAGTGAAGTGTTTAAATATTGATGTTACTAGTTTATAGTTTTAAATACAAGTATAACGAGGAATACGAGGGTTACGCTGCAGAGGCTCGGTACAGAATTACAGAACACTAGTACGTGTCGTTTCTCGATAGCCGTGCGAGTCACTGACGGCTGCTCCGGCGTGGAATGAATGCGTCCGCGCTCGACATAAAAAGTGAAAGGAAGGGATTTCAAGAATATATATAAAACAGCGCGCTAGAATAAATTGCCGTGTCTATTTGTTCGTAGTTTAATTTAATTTTTATTATAATAGATTTGATACTTTAATTTAATTTTAGTTTTAATTACATATTTGGTACGATTGTATTATAGTTTAACAGAATTTAATTTAAGTATGTAAATATATCGTGACAGTCTCGACACCGATAGTTGATGTCGTGACACTGATAATTGAAGTCTCGACACTGCTAGATGATGTCTCGTCACTGATAGTTAATGTCTCGACATTGAAAGCAGATGTCTCGACACCGATAGACTATGTCCCGACACTGATAGTTGATGTCTCGACATTGAAAGTCGGTGTCTAGACACCGGTAGTTGATGTCGTGATACTGATAATTGATGTCTCGACACTGATAGATGATGTATCGACACTGATAGTTGACGTATCGACACTGATAGACTATGTCGTGACACTAGTAACTGATGTCTCGACATTGAAAGCAGATGTCTCGTCACTGATAGTTGATGTCTCGACATTGAAAGCAGATGTCTCGTCACTGATAGTTGATGTCTCGACATTGAAAGCTGATGTCTCGACACTGATAGTTGATGTCTCGACATTGAAAGCTGATGTCTCGACACTGATAGTTGATGTCGCGACATTGAAAGCAGATGTCTCGTCACTGATAGTTAATGTCTCGACATTGAAAGCTGATGTCTCGACACTGATAGACTATGTCGTTACACTGGTAATTGATGTCCCGTCACGGATGATTGATATCTCGACACTGATATTTGATGTCTCGTAACTGATAGTTGATGTCTCGACATTGAAAGCTGATGTCTCGACACTGATAGATGATGTATCGACACTGATAATATGATGTCCCGATACTGATAGATGATGTCCCGACACTGATAGTTCATGTCTCGACATTGAAAGCAGATGTCTCGACACTGAAAGACAATGTCGTGACACTGATGATCGATGTCTCGTCATTGATAGTTGATGTCTCGTCACTGATAGTTGATGTCTCGACATTGAAAGCTGATGTCTCGACATTGAAAGCTGATGTCTCGACACAAATAGACTATGTCGTGACACTGATAACTGATGTATCGACATTGTAAGTTGACGTCTCTACACCGATAGTTGATGTCGTGACACTGATAATTGATGTCTCGACACTGATAAATTATGTTTCGACACTGATAGATGATGTCTCGAAACTGTTAGTTGATGTCTCGTCATGGATAGTTGATGTCTCGTCACTGATAGTTGAAGTCTCGACATTGAAAGCTGATGTCTCGACACTGATAGAAGATGTATCGACACTGATAGTTGATGTCTCGTAACTGATAGTTGATGTCTCGTCATTGATATTTCGACGGCCGCAAAGAACAAAAAGACAACTGCATTTTTGCGAAATTCACTTTTTTACATAATTGAAATCAGAATTCTTTATTTTATCTAGTGATATTTTTTTTTCATAAAAAATCTCATTTTTTCCTTGTATTTTGTCGCGTATAGACAACTACACCTTTTTTTACAAAGTAACGAAGTACATACGCACATCTACAATTGTCCGTATGTACATCGTCAAATTCGGCGCGTCGCATGCTGTAAACAAAGATATCAGTTACATGACCGTTTTATCACGGGCGGCGGGGCAGTTGACTTTTTTTGACTTGCATACTTAATTATTTCTACGACCTCAATTTTGTTAATCTACATTTCATAATATACATATCAAAAGTGTCTAGGGATAAAGCACATTTTAGCGAATTACTGCAAGTTCTTAAATTGTTTTTTTTTGGACTCCTCATAGTTTCTTAGCTGCCTTTTCATAATATAAAAAAATAAAAGTTTTTGAATTTCGATTAAAAGTTGAAAATCTTCTGTCTAGTCGTTTTTTTTATAAAATCCAGCAACGGTTTTGAAACAAAACCGGTACCATTTCTACCACAATTCTGAGTCAGATCAATATACATGAATGCTACTCGTAATATAGATAGAAGACGTCACTTGAGTTGAGGAAAAACGATCAGAGCCGTAGGAATGTTGGAAGCTGGCTCACGACAACGTACTGTGGCCATCGCTCTGGGCACTACGCAGAGTATAAGAAGTCACTTCTGGACACTACCGTATCACTGGCAGCGTAGCTGAGCGCCATGGAGGACGAACTCGCATTACCACAGGTAGACAAGATCTTTACATACAAATCACTGCTCGATAGAATCCTAAAATTAGTGCCATGATGTTAATTACGAGGGTTTATCGCTCTTCGTTCCACCTAGCCTTTTCCCAACTATGTTGGGGTCAGCTTTTTGTCTAACAAGTGTGGCTGAATACCAGTATTTTACACGGACTGACTGTCATCAGACCTCCGTAACCCAGTTGCTGGCAATGCTGATATCCTAAGGTTAGACCGGTTGTCAGATTTTCGGACTTCTGACTACCCGTAACGACTTTCACAAGTATTTGTATACACCCGGGACCGACGGCTAAACGTGCTCTCCGGGGCACGAAAACTAAAATAAGATAATAATAAGAAATGTATGCTTAAGCACCACACGGCTACCGACAGCAAAAAGGAGTGAGGCGCGTCTTCGTGGACTACTGAACGCACAGTACAATAAATAATAAAGACATGTAAATACATTATTCAATGAAATATAATTTTATTGTTCTCATGCTGTGCAAGATGAGTATTCAAAGGCTTCATCGCTCTTCAGGGTTGTTAATAAGCGATCAAACTATTAGAAATCGTTTGCACAAAGTTAATATCCATTTCCGAAGGCCGCTACGAGTGCCACCAATTGAGCCCTGCAATCGTGGGGCCCATTCACAACGGGCTCGTGAACACAGTGAATTTCGCTTTGACGTGAGACCAGATACTAGATGTATACGTTATACGGTATTGGTGGCCCTCAGGATGCTAAAAACGTGGAACAATAATGAAGGCCGAGTATTTGAATCGGTGGAAGAACCGAACTGATTTAAATCAGAGGCAATCTCAATGCACAGATTTACGCTGAAATGATTGTTTCGGATATTGTCATTTCTTTGCGGACCCAGTTGGGTGCTTTATTTCAACTTATGCTTGATAAAACACATCCAAATACCGCCAGAATCGTTAAATAACACTTGCTGAAGCTATCGTCAACGTCCTACGGTAGAAAAACAGACTGCCGATTGATCATTTTATACGACAAAAACCTTCAATAACTTAGTTTGTAATTTGATTATTTCTTGAAGAAAAGATTACGAAGAAATTATTTTTTGTTTAGTAAGTTTGATTATTGTGATAAAACAAGCTTCACTTACGTGTATTAACACGGGTTAAATTCCTTTGATCCTTCGCTTTGCTTTTGTGTGATTATAACTTGTATAAGATTTGATTATTTAACTGTTTTTGAAGATAGTAACTCCTTAGAAATGTTATTTTATCTGCAAATATTGCATTTTTGTTACTTTGTTATATGATTACGATGATTAAAAAAGAATCACTGACTAAGAATAACTTAATTCTTTTCTTGAACTCCAAAAGCTCATCATATTAATGGTAAATTATCTGCAATATCAATATCTGAACCTTTAGAATTACGAAGTAATTTGAGACAACTACAATATTTTGGTGTCAATCATACATACCCTTTAATTATTGTCGTAGTTAGATATATATTATAAAATAGAATAGCAATATCTCCTCATATATGTAAAATTATTTGGGAATCAGGAATTACAAAGTCCTACGTAGAAGCGAACATATGGCAGTTGACTCAGTTAGTTATTTATTTTGTGCGAAGTAGAAAAAGACATATGCCGTATTTCGAAAAAGAAAAAAAAAACAGTTAATTGACCTTCATTATTTTGTTAGAAATGCCGAATTAATTAACTATTGCAAATTTGAAGAAGCTAGCTTTGTTCTTGTAGAAGTTATTACATTTTCGCGTTAAAAACGCTCTCCTGAAAACTAGTGATTTTGTAGATAGCCGTTTGTTCTTTGCTGCCGTCGATTTGATGTCTCGACACTGATAGATGATGTATCGACACTGATAGTTGATGTCTCGTAACTGATAGTTGATGTCTCGACATTGAAAGCTGATGTCTCGACACTGATAGTTGATGTCTCGACATTGAAAGCTGATGTCTCGACACTGATAGTTGATGTCTCGACGTTGAAAGCAGATGTCTCGTCACTGATAGTTGATGTCTCGACATTGAAAGCTGATGTCTCGACATTGTAAGTTGACGTCTTGACACCGATAGTTGATGTCGTGACACTGATAATTGAAGTCTCGACACTGCCAGATGATGTTTCGACACTGACAGTTGATGTCGCGACATTGAAAGCAGATGTCTCGTCACTGATAGTTGATGTCTCGACATTGAAAGCTGATGTCTCGACACTGATAGACTACGTCGTGACACTGATAACTGATATCTCGACATTGTAAGTTGACGTCTCGACACCGATAGTTGATGTCGTGACACTGATAATTGAAGTCTCGACACTGCTAGATGATGTTTCGACACTGACAGTTGATGTCTCGACATTGAAAGCAGATGTCTCGACACCGATAGACTATGTCCTGACGACACTGATAGTTGATGTCTCGACATTGAAAGTCGGTGTCTCGACACCGGTAGTTGATGTCGTGATACTGGTAATTGATGTCTCGGCACTGATATATGATGTCCCGATACTGATTAATGATGTCCCGACACTGATAGTTCATGTCTCGACATTGAAAGCAGATGTCTCGACACTGAAAGACAATGTCGTGACACTGATGACCGATGTCTCGTCATTGATAGTTGATGTCTCGTCACTGATAGTTGATGTCTCGACATTGAAAGCTGATGTCTCGACACAAATAGACTATGTCGTGACACTGATAACTGACGTATCGACATTGTAAGTTGACGTCTCTACACCGATAGTTGATTTCGTGACACTGATGATTGATGTCTCGACACTGATAGATGACGTTTCGAGACTGATAGTTGATGTCTCGACATTGAAAGTTGGTGTCTCGATACTAATAGACTATGTCGCGACCCTGGTAATAGATGTCCCGTCACTGATGATTGATGTCTCGACACTGACATTTGATGTCTCGTTACTGATAGTGGATGTCTCGACATTGAAAGCTGATGTCTCGACACTGATAGACTATGTCGTGACACCGATAACCGAAGTCTCGACATTGCAAGAAGACGTCTCGACACCGATAGTTGATGCCGTGACACTGATAATTGATGTCTCGACACTTATAGACGACGTATCGACACTGATAGTTGATGTATCGACACTGATAGACCCGGTCGTGACACTGGTAACTGATGTCTCGACATTGTAAGTTGAGTTCTCGACACCGATAGTTCATGTCGTGACACAGATAATTGATGTCTCGACAATGATAGATGATGTCCTGACACTGATAGTTGATGTCTCAACATTGAAAGTTGGTGTCTCGACACTAATAGATAATGCCTCGACACTGATAGATGATGTATTGACACTGAAAAGTGATGTCGCGACACTGATAATTGATACCCCGACTCTGATAGTTGATGTCTCGTAACTGATTATTGATGTCTCGACACTGATAGATGATGTATCGACACTGATAGTTGACGTATCGATACTGATAGACTATGTCGTGACACTAGTAACTGATGTCTCGACATTGTATATTGACGTCTTGACACCGATAGTTGATGTCGTGACATTGACTATTGATGTCTCGACACTGATAGATGACGTTTCGACACTGATAGTTGATGTCGCGACATTGAAAGCAGATGTCTCGTCACTGATAGTTGATGTCTCGACATTGAAAGCTGATGTCTCGACACTGATAGACTACGTCGTGACACTGATAACTGATATCTCGACATTGTAAGTTGACGTCTCGACACCGATAGTTGATGTCGTGACACTGATAATTGAAGTCTCGACACTGCTAGATGATATCTCGTCACTGATAGTTGATGTCTCGACATTGAAAGCAGATGTCTCGACACCGATAGACTATGTCCCGACACTGATAGTTGATGTATCGACACTGATAGTTGACGTATCGACACTGATAGACCATGTCGTGACACTAGTAACTGATGTCTCGACATTGAAAGCAGATGTCTCGTCACTGATAGTTGATGTCTCGACATTGAAAGCAGATGTCTCGTCACTGATAGTTGATGTCTCGACATTGAAAGCTGATGTCTCGACACTGACAGTTGATGTCTCGACATTGAAAGCTGATGTCTCGACACTGATAGTTGATGTCGCGACATTGAAAGCAGATGTCTCGTCACTGATAGTTGATGTCTCGACATTGAAAGCTGATGTCTCGACACTGATAGACTACGTCGTGACACTGATAACTGATATCTCGACATTGTAAGTTGACGTCTCGACACCGATAGTTGATATCGTGACACTGATAATTGAAGTCTCGACACTGCTAGATGATGTTTCGACACTGACAGTTGATGTCTCGACATTGAAAGCAGATGTCTCGACACCGATAGACTATGTCCCGACACTGATAGTTGATGTCTCGACATTGAAAGTCGGTGTCTCGATACTAATAGACTATGTCGCGACCCTGGTAATAGATGTCCCGTCACTGATGATTGATGTCTCGACACTGACATTTGATGTCTCGTTACTGATAGTGGATGTCTCGACATTGAAAGCTGATGTCTCGACACTGATAGACTATGTCGTGACACCGATAACCGAAGTCTCGACATTGCAAGAAGACGTCTCGACACCGATAGTTGATATCGTGACACTGATAATTGAAGTCTCGACACTGCTAGATGATGTTTCGACACTGACAGTTGATGTCTCGACATTGAAAGCAGATGTCTCGACACCGATAGACTATGTCCCGACACTGATAGTTGATGTCTCGACATTGAAAGTCGGTGTCTCGATACTAATAGACTATGTCGCGACCCTGGTAATAGATGTCCCGTCACTGATGATTGATGTCTCGACACTGACATTTGATGTCTCGTTACTGATAGTGGATGTCTCGACATTGAAAGCTGATGTCTCGACACTGATAGACTATGTCGTGACACCGATAACCGAAGTCTCGACATTGCAAGAAGACGTCTCGACACCGATAGTTGATGCCGTGACACTGATAATTGATGTCTCGACACTGATAGATGATGTATCGACACTGATAGTTGACGTATCGATACTGATAGACTATGTCGTGACACTAGTAACTGATATCTCGACATTGTAAGTTGACGTCTCGACACCGATAGTTGATGTCGTGACACTGATAATTGAAGTCTCGACACTGCTAGATGATGTCTCGTCACTGATAGTTGATGTCTCGACATTGAAAGCAGATGTCTCGACACCGATAGACTATGTCCCGATACTGATAGTTGATGTATCGACACTGATAGCTGACGTATCGACACTGATAGACCATGTCGTGACACTAGTAACTGATGTCTCGACATTGAAAGCAGATGTCTCGTCACTGATAGTTGATGTCTCGACATTGAAAGCAGATGTCTCGTCACTGATAGTTGATGTCTCGACATTGAAAGCTGATGTCTCGACACTGATAGTTGATGTCTCGACATTGAAAGCTGATGTCTCAACACTGATAGTTGATGTCGCGACATTGAAAGCAGATGTCTCGTCACTGATAGTTGATGTCTCGACATTGAAAGCTGATGTCTCGACACTGATAGACTACGTTGTGACACTGATAACTGATATCTCGACATTGTAAGTTGACGTCTCGACACCGATAGTTGATATCGTGACACTGATAATTGAAGTCTCGACACTGCTAGATGATGTTTCGACACTGACAGTTGATGTCTCGACATTGAAAGCAGATGTCTCGACACCGATAGACTATGTCCCGACACTGATAGTTGATGTCTCGACATTGAAAGTCGGTGTCTCGACACCGGTAGTTGATGTCGTGATACTGATAATTGATGTCTCGGCACTGATATATGATGTTCCGATACTGATAGATGATGTCCCGACACTGATAGTTCATGTCTCGACATTGAAAGCAGATGTCTCGACACTGAAAGACAATGTCGTGACACTGATGACCGATGTCTCGTCATTGATAGTTGATGTCTCGTCACTGATAGTTGATGTCTCGACATTGAAAGCTGATGTCTATACACAAATAGACTATGTCGTGACACTGATAAATGATGTATCCACATATTAAGTTGACGTCTCTACACCGATAGTTGATTTCGTGACACTGATAATTGATGTCTCGACACTGATAGATGATGTATCGACACTGATAGTTGACGTATCGACACTGATAGACTATGTCGTGACACTAGTAACTGATGTCTCGACATTGTATATTGACGTCTTGACACCGATAGTTGATGTCGTGACACTGACTATTGATGTCTCGACACTGATAGATTACGTTTCGACACTGATAGTTGATGTCTCGACATTGAAAGTTGGTGTCTCGATACTAATAGACTATGTCGCGACCCTGGTAATAGATGTCCCGTCACTGATGATTGATGTCTCGACACTGACATTTGATGTCTCGTTACTGATAGTGGATGTCTCGACATTGAAAGCTGATGTCTCGACACTGATAGACTATGTCGTGACACCGATAACCGAAGTCTCGACATTGCAAGAAGACGTCTCGACACCGATAGTTGATGCCGTGACACTGATAATTGATGTCTCGACACTGATAGATGATGTATCGACACTGATAGTTGACGTAACGATACTGATAGACTATGTCGTGACACTAGTAACTGATGTCTCGACATTGTATATTGACGTCTTGACACCGATAGTTGATGTCGTGACATTGACTATTGATGTCTCGACACTGATAGATGATGTTTCGACACTGATAGTTGATGTCTCGACATTGAAAGTTGGTGTCTCGATACTAATAGACTATGTCGCGACCCTGGTAATAGATGTTCCGTCACTGATGATTGATGTCTCGACACTGACATTTGATGTCTCGTTACTGATAGTGGATGTTTCGACATTGAAAGCTGATGTCTCGACACTGATAGACTATGTCGTGACACCGATAACTGAAGTCTCGACATTGCCAAATGACGTCTCGACACCGATAGTTGATGCCGTGACACTGATAATTGATGTCTCGACACTTATAGACGACGTATCGACACTGATAGTTGATGTATCGACACTGATAGACCCGGTCGTGACACTGGTAACTGATGTCTCGACATTGTAAGTTGAGTTCTCGACACCGATAGTTCATGTCGTGACACTGATAATTGATGTCTCGACATTGAAAGTTGGTGTCTCGATACTAATAGACTATGTCGCGACCCTGGTAATAGATGTCCCGTCACTGATGATTGATGTCTCGACACTGACATTTGATGTCTCGTTACTGATAGTGGATGTCTCGACATTGAAAGCTGATGTCTCGACACTGATAGACTATGTCGTGACACCGATAACCGAAGTCTCGACATTGCAAGAAGACGTCTCGACACCGATAGTTGATGCCGTGACACTGATAATTGATGTCTCGACACTGATAGATGATGTATCGACACTGATAGTTGACGTAACGATACTGATAGACTATGTCGTGACACTAGTAACTGATGTCTCGACATTGTATATTGACGTCTTGACACCGATAGTTGATGTCGTGACATTGACTATTGATGTCTCGACACTGATAGATGATGTTTCGACACTGATAGTTGATGTCTCGACATTGAAAGTTGGTGTCTCGATACTAATAGACTATGTCGCGACCCTGGTAATAGATGTTCCGTCACTGATGATTGATGTCTCGACACTGACATTTGATGTCTCGTTACTGATAGTGGATGTTTCGACATTGAAAGCTGATGTCTCGACACTGATAGACTATGTCGTGACACCGATAACTGAAGTCTCGACATTGCCAAATGACGTCTCGACACCGATAGTTGATGCCGTGACACTGATAATTGATGTCTCGACACTTATAGACGACGTATCGACACTGATAGTTGATGTATCGACACTGATAGACCCGGTCGTGACACTGGTAACTGATGTCTCGACATTGTAAGTTGAGTTCTCGACACCGATAGTTCATGTCGTGACACTGATAATTGATGTCTCGACATTGAAAGTTGGTGTCTCGATACTAATAGACTATGTCGCGACCCTGGTAATAGATGTCCCGTCACTGATGATTGATGTCTCGACACTGACATTTGATGTCTCGTTACTGAAAGTGGATGTCTCGACATTGAAAGCTGATGTCTCGACACTGATAGACTATGTCGTGACACCGATAACTGAAGTCTCGACATTGCCAAATGACGTCTCGACACCGATAGTTGATGCCGTGACACTGATAATTGATGTCTCGACACTGATAGACGACGTATCGACACTGATACTTGATGTATCGACACTGATAGACCCGGTCGTGACACTGGTAACTGATGTCTTGACATTGTAAGTTGAGTTCTCGACACCGATAGTTCATGTCGTGACACTGATAATTGATGTCTCGACAATGATAGATGATGTCCTGACACTGATAGTTGATGTCTCTACATTGAAAGCTGGTGTCTCGACACTAATAGATAATGCCTCGACACTGACAGATGATGTATTGACACTGAAAAGTGATGTCGCGACACTGATAATTGATACCCCGACTCTGATAGTTGATGTCTCGTAACTGATTATTGATGTCTCGACACTGATAGTTGATGTCTCGTCACTAATAGTTGATGTCTTGACACTGATAGACGATGTCGTGACACTGTTAATTGATGTCCCGTCACTAATGATTGATGTCTCGACACTGATATTTGATGTCTCGTAACTGATAGTTGATGTCTCGACTTTGGTAGCTGATGTCTCGACACTGATAGACTTAATCGTGACACTGATAACTGACGTCTTGACATTGTAAGCTGATGTCTCGTTACTGATAGTGGATGTCTCGACATTGAAAGCTGATGTCTCGACACTGATAGACTATGTCGTGACACCGATAACTGAAGTCTCGACATTGCAAGATGACGTCTCGACACCGATAGTTGATGCCGTGACACTGATAATTGATGTCTCGACACTGATAGATGATGTATCGACACTGATAGTTGACGTATCGATATTGATAGACTATGTCGTGACACTAGTAACTGATGTCTCGACATTGTATATTGACGTCTTGACACCGATATTTGATGTCGTGACATTGACTATTGATGTCTCGACACTGATAGATGACGTTTCGACACTGATAGTTGATGTCTCGACATTGAAAGTTGGTGTCTCGATACTAATAGACTATGTCGCGACCCTGGTAATAGATGTCCCGTCACTGATGATTGATGTCTCGACACTGACATTTGATGTCTCGTTACTGATAGTGGATGTCTCGACATTGAAAGCTGATGTCTCGACACTGATAGACTATGTCGTGACACCGATAACTGAAGTCTCGACATTGCCAAATGACGTCTCGACACCGATAGTTGATGCCGTGACACTGATAATTGATGTCTCGACACTTATAGACGACGTATCGACACTGATAGTTGATGTATCGACACTGATAGACCCGGTCGTGACACTGGTAACTGATGTCTTGACATTGTAAGTTGAGTTCTCGACACCGATAGTTCATGTCGTGACACAGATAATTGATGTCTCGACAATGATAGATGATGTCCTGACACTGATAGTTGATTTCTCAACATTGAAAGTTGGTGTCTCGACACTAATAGATAATGCCTCGACACTGATAGATGATGTATTGACACTGAAAAGTGATGTCGCGACACTGATAATTGATACCCCGACTCTGATAGTTGATGTCTCGTAACTGATTATTGATGTCTCGACACTGATAGTTGATGTCTCGTCACTAATAGTTGATGTCTCGACACTGATAGACGATGTCGTGACACTGTTAATTGATGTCCCGTCACTAATGATTGATGTCTCGACACTGATATTTGATGTCTCGTAACTGATAGTTGATGTCTCGACTTTGGTAGCTGATGTCTCGACACTGATAGACTAAATCGTGACACTGATAACTGACGTCTTGACATTGTAAGCTGACGTCTCGACACCGATAGTTGATGTCGTGACACTGATAATTGATGTCTCGCCACTGTTAGATGATGTATCGACACTTATAGATGATGTCTCAAAACTGATAGTTGATGTCTCGTTATTGATAATTGATGTCTCGTCACTGATAGTTGATGTTTCGTCACTGATAGTTGATGTATCGACACTGATAGATGATGTCTTGATATTGAATGTTGGTGTCTCGACACTAATAGATCGTGCCTTGACACTGATATTTGATGTATCGACACTAAAAAGTGATGTCGCGACACTGATAATTGATACCCCGACTCTGATAGTTGATGTCTCGTAACTGATAGTTGATGTGTTGACACTGAATGTTGATATCTCGACACTTATGATTGGTGTCTCGACGTAGATAGGTTACGTCGTGACACTGATAATTGCTGTCTCGACACTGATATTTGATATCTCGACACTGATAGTTGATCACTTGTCACTGATAGTTGATGTCTCGACATTGAAAGCTGATGTCTCGACACTGATAGACTATGTCGTGTCACTGATAACTGAAGTCTCGACATTGTAAGTTGACGTCTCGACACCGATAGTTGATGTCGTGACACTGATATTGATGTCTCTACTATGATAGATGATGTCCCGACACTGATAGTTGATGTCTCAACATTGAAAGTTGGTGTCTCGACACTAATAGATAATGCCTCGACACTGATAGATGATGTATAGACACTGAATACTGATGCCGCGACACTAATAATTGGTGCCCCGACTCTGATAATTGATGTCTCGACACTGATGATTGATGTCTCGACACTGATAGTTGATGTCTCGTCACTAATAGTTGATGTCTCGACACTGATAGACTATGTCGTTACACTGGTAATTGATGTCCCGTCACGGATGATTGATATCTCGACACTGATATTTGATGTCTCGTAACTGATAGTTGATGTCTCGGCATTGAAAGCTGATGTCTCGACACTGATAGACTATGTCGTGACACTGATAACTGATGTCTTGACATTGTAAGTTGACGTCTCGGCACCGATAGTTGATGTCATGACACTGATAATTGATGTCTCGCCACTGTTAGATGATGTATCGACACTGATAGATGATGTCTCAAAACTGATAGTTGATGTCTCGTCATTGATAGTTGATGTCTCGTCACTGATAGTTGAAGTTTCGTCACTGATAGTTGATGCATCGACACTGATAGATGATGTCTCGACATTGAAAGCTGACGTCTCGACACTGATAGACTATGTCGTGACACTGATAACTGATGTCTCGACATAGTAAGTTGACGTCTCGACACCGATAGTTGATGCCGTGACACTGATAATTGACGTCTCGACACCGATAGTTGATGTCGTGACACTGATATTGATGTCTCGACTATGATAGATGATGTCCCGACACTGATAGTTGATGTCTCAACATTGAAAGTTGGTGTCTCGACACTAATAGATAATGCCTCGACACTGATAGATGATGCCCCGACACTGATAGTTTTTTTTTTTTTTTTTTTTTTTTTTTTTTTTTTTTTTTTTTTTTTTTTTAAAAACGTTGCCCCACACTAAGATTTCTCTTGTATCGTGGGTGCGTTTACAGACACAAATCTCACAAACAAACGCCCAGACCCGGAACAACCATCTGTAGGCCATACAAATTTTTGTTCCGTGTGGGAATCGAACCCACGACCCGTAGCGCAGCAGCCAATCGCTTAGCCACTGCACCAAACGTGTCGTCAAATAGATAAATATAGTTGATGTCTCTACATTGAAAGTTGGTGTCTCGACACTAATAGATAATGCCTCGACACTGATAGATGATGTATAGACACTAAAAAGTGATGCCGCGACACTGATGATTGACGCTTCGACTCTGATAATTGATGTCACGACACTGATGATTGATGTCTCGACACTGATAGTTGATGTCTCGTCACTAATAGTTTATGTCTCGACACTGATAAACTATGTCGTGACACTGGTAATTGATGTCTCGTCACTGATAGTTGATGTCTCGACATTGAAAGCAGATGTGTCGACACTGAAAGACAATGTCGTGACACTGATGACCGATGTCTCGTCATTGATAGTTGATGTCTCGTCACTGATAGTTGATGTCTCGACATTGAAAGCTGATGTCTATACACAAATAGACTATGTCGTGACACTGATAACTGATGTATCCACATTGTAAGTTGACATCTCTACACCGATAGTTGATTTCGTGACACTGATAATTGATGTCTCGACACTGATAGATGATGTATCGACACTGATAGTTGACGTATCGACACTGATAGACTTTGTCGTGACACTAGTAACTGATGTCTCGACATTGTATATTGACGTCTTGACACCGATAGTTGATGTCGTGACACTGACTATTGATGTCTCGACACTGATAGATGACGTTTCGACACTGATAGTTGATGTCTCGACATTGAAAGTTGGTGTCTCGATACTAATAGACTATCTCGCGACCCTGGTAATAGATGTCCCGTCACTGATGATTGATGTCTCGATACTGACATTTGATGTCTCGTTACTGATAGTGGATGTCTCGACATTGAAAGCTGATGTCTCGACACTGATAGACTATGTCGTGACACCGATAACTGAAGTCTCGACATTGCAAGATGACGTCTCGACACCGATAGTTGATGCCGTGACACTGATAATTGATGTCTCGACACTGATAGATGATGTATCGACACTGATAGTTGACGTATCGATACTGATAGACTATGTCGTGACACTAGTAACTGATGTCTCGACATTGTATATTGACGTCTTGACACCGATATTTGATGTCGTGACATTGACTATTGATGTCTCGACACTGATAGATGACGTTTCGACACTGATAGTTGATGTCTCGACATTGAAAGTTGGTGTCTCGATACTAATAGACTATGTCGCGACCCTGGTAATAGATGTCCCGTCACTGATGATTGATGTCTCGACACTGACATTTGATGTCTCGTTACTGATAGTGGATGTCTCGACATTGAAAGCTGATGTCTCGACACTGATAGACTATGTCGTGACACCGATAACTGAAGTCTCGACATTGCCAAATGACGTCTCGACACCGATAGTTGATGCCGTGACACTGATAATTGATGTCTCGACACTGATAGACGACGTATCGACACTGATAGTTGATGTATCGACACTGATAGACCCGGTCGTGACACTGGTAACTGATGTCTCGACATTGTAAGTTGAGTTCTCGACACCGATAGTTCATGTCGTGACACTGATAATTGATGTCTCGACAATGATAGATGATGTCCTGACACTGATAGTTGATGTCTCTACATTGAAAGTTGGTGTCTCGACACTAATAGATAATGCCTCGACACTGATAGATGATGTATTGACACTGAAAAGTGATGTCGCGACACTGATAATTGATACCCCGACTCTGATAGTTGATGCTCGTAACTCATTATTGATGTCTCGACACTGATAGTTGATGTCTCGTCACTAATGATTGATGTCTCGACACTGATATTTGATGTCTCGACTTTGGTAGCTGATGTCTCGACACTGATAGACTAAATCGTGACACTGATAACTGACGTCTTGACATTGTAAGCTGACGTCTCGACACCGATAGTTGATGTCGTGATACTGATAATTGATGTCTCGCCACTGTTAGATGATGTATCGACACTTATAGATGATGTCTCAAAACTGATAGTTGATGTCTCGATATTGAATGTTGGTGTCTCGACACTAATAGATCGTGCCTTGACACTGATATTTGATGTATCGACACTAAAAAGTGATGTCGCGACACTGATAATTGATACCCCGACTCTGATAGTTGATGTCTCGTAACTGATAGTTGATGTGTTGACATTGAAAGTTGATATCTCGACACTTATGATTGGTGTCTCGACGTAGATAGGTTACGTCGTGACACTGATAATTGCTGTCTCGACACTGATAGACTATGTCGTGACACTGGTAGTTGATGTCCCGTCACTGATGATTGATGTCTCGACACTGATAGATGATGTCTCGACATTGAAAGCTGATGTCTCGACACTGATAGACTGTGTCGTGACACTGATAACTGATGTCTCGACATCGTAAGTTGACGTCTCGACAATGATAGTTGATGTCGTGACACTGATGATTGATGTCTCGACAGTGATAGATGATGCCCCGACACTGATAGTTGATGTCTCTACATTGAAAGTTGGTGTCTCGACACTAATAGATAATGCCTCGACACTAATAGATGATGTATAGACACTGAAAAGTGAAGCCGCGACACTGATGATTGACGCCCCGACTCTGATAATTGATGTCACGACACTGATGATTGATGTCTCGACACTGATAGTTGATGTCTCGTCACTAATAGTTTATGTCTCGACACTGATAAACTATGTCGTGACACTGGTAATTGATGTCTCGTCACTGATAGTTGATGTCTCGACATTGAAAGCTGATGTCTCGACACTGATAGACAATGTCGTGACACCGATAACTGAAGTCTCGACATTGCAAGATGACGTCTCGACACCGATAGTTGATGCCGTGACACTGATAATTGATGTCTCGACACTGGTAAATGATTTTTCGACACTGATAGTTGATGTCTAGACATTGAAAACAGATGTCTCGACACTGATATACTATCTCGTGACACTGATAACTGATGTTTTGTCATTGTAAGTTGACGTCTCGACACCGGTAGTTGATGTCGTGAAACTGATAATTGATGTCTCGACACTGTTAGATGATGTATCGACACTTATAGATGATGTCTCAAAACTGATAGTTGATGTCTCGTTATTGATAATTGATGTCTCGTCACTGATAGTTGATGTTTCGTCACTGATAGTTGATGTATCGACACTGATAGATGATGTCTCGATATTGAATGTTGGTGTCTCGACACTAATAGATCGTGCCTTGACACTGATATTTGATGTATCGACACTAAAAAGTGATGTCGCGACACTGATAATTGATACCCCGACTTTGATAGTTGATGTCTCGTAACTGATAGTTGATGTGTTGACATTGAAAGTTGATATCTCGACACTTATGATTGGTGTCTCGACGTAGATAGGTTACGTCGTGACACTGATAATTGCTGTCTCGACACTGATATTTGATATCTCGACACTGATAGTTGATCACTTGTCACTGATAGTTGATGTCTCGACATTGAAAGCTGATGTCTCGACACTGATAGACTATGTCGTGTCACTGATAACTGAAGTCTCGACATTGTAAGTTGACGTCTCGACACCGATAGTTGATGTCGTGACACTGATATTGATGTCTCGACTATGATAGATGATGTCCCGACACTGATAGTTGATGTCTCAACATTGAAAGTTGGTGTCTCGACACTAATAGATAATGCCTCGACACTGATAGATGATGTATAGACACTGAATAGTGATGCCGCGACACTAATAATTGATGCCCCGACTCTGATAATTGATGTCTCGACACTGATGATTGATGTCTCGACACTGATACTTTGATGTCTCGTCACTAATAGTTGATGTCTCGACACTGATAGACTATGTCGTTACACTGGTAATTGATGTCCCGTCACGGATGATTGATATCTCGACACTGATATTTGATGTCTCGTAACTGATAGTTGATGTCTCGACATTGTAAGTTGACGTCTCGGCACCGATAGTTGATGTCGTGACACTGATAATTGATGTCTCGCCACTGTTAGATGATGTATCGACACTGATAGATGATGTCTCAAAACTGATAGTTGATGTCTCGTCATTGATAGTTGATGTCTCGTCACTGATAGTTGATGTTTCGTCACTGATAGTTGATGCATCGACACTGATAGATGATGTCTCGACATTGAAAGCTGACGTCTCGACACTGATAGACTATGTCGTGACACTGATAACTGATGTCTCGACATAGTAAGTTGACGTCTCGACACCGATAGTTGATGCCGTGACACTGATAATTGATGTCTCGACACTGATAGATTATGTATCGACACTGATAGTTAATGTATCGACGCTGATAGACTCTGTCGTGACACTGGTAACTGATGTCTCGACATTGTAAGTTGACGTCTCGACACCGATAGTTGATGTCGTGACACTGATATTGATGTCTCGACTATGATAGATGATGTCCCGACACTGATAGTTGATGTCTCAACATTGAAAGTTGGTGTCTCGACACTAATAGATAATGCCTCGACACTGATAGATGATGTATTGACACTGAAAAGTGCTGCCGCGACACTGATAATTGATGCCCCAACTCTGATAATTGATACTCGACACTGATTATTGATGTCTCGACACTGATAGTTGATGTCTCGTCACTAATAGTTGATGTCTCGACACTGATAGACTATGTCGTGACACTGGTAGTTGATGTCCCGTCACTGATGATTGATGTCTCGACACTGATAGATGATGCATCGACACTGATAGATGATGTCTCGACATGGAAAGCTGATGTCTCGACACTGATAGACTGTGTCGTGACACTGATAACTGATGTCTCGACATCGTAAGTTGACGTCTCGACAATGATAGTTGATGTCGTGACACTGATGATTGATGTCTCGACAGTGATCGATGATGCCCCGACACTGATAGTTGTTGTCTCTACATTGAAAGTTGGTGTCTCGACACTAATAGATAATGCCTCGACACTAATAGATGATGTATAGACACTGAAAAGTGATGCCGCGACACTGATGATTGACGCCCCGACTCTGATAATTGATGTCACGACACTGATGATTGATGTCTCGACACTGATAGTTGATGTCTCGTCACTAATAGTTTATGTCTCGACACTGATAAACTATGTCGTGACACTGGTAATTGATGTCTCGTCACTGATAGTTGATGTCTCGACATTGAAAGCTGATGTCTCGACACTGATAGACAATGTCGTGACACCGATAACTGAAGTCTCGACGTTGCAAGATGACGTCTCGACACCGATAGTTGATGCCGTGACACTGATAATTGATGTCTCGACACTGGTAAGTGATTTTTCGACACTGATAGTTGATGTCTAGACATTGAAAACAGATGTCTCGACACTGATATACTATCTCGTGACACTGGTAACTGATGTTTTGTCATTGTAAGTTGACGTCTCGACACCGGTAGTTGATGTCGTGAAACTGATAATTGATGTCTCGACACTGATAGATTATGTTTCGACACTGATAGATGATGTCTCGTCACTGATAGATGATGTCCCGACACTGATAGTTGATGTCTCGACATTGAAAGTTGGTTTCTCGACACTAATAGATAATGCCTCGACACTGATATATGATGTATCTACACTGAAAAGTGATGCCGCGACACTGATAATTGATGCCCCGACTCTGATAATTTATGTCTCGACACTGATGATTGATGTTTCGGCACTGATAGTTGATGTCTCGTCACTAATAGTGATGTCTCGACACTGATAGACTATGTCGTGACACTGATAACTGATGTCTCGACAGTGTAAGTTGACGTCTAGCCACCGATAGTTTATGTCGTGACACTGATAATTGATGTCTCTACACTGATAGATGATGTATCGACACTGATAGATGAAGTCTCGAAACTGTTAGTTGATGTCTCGTCATTGATAGTTGATGTCTCGTCACTGATAGTTGATGTTTCGTCACTGATAGTTGATGTATCGACACTGAAAAGTGATGTCGCGACACTGATAATTGATGCCCCGACACTAATAATTGATGTCTCGACATTGACAGCTGATATCTCGGCACTGATTGTCTATGTCGTGACACTGATAATGTCTCGACATTGTAAATTGACGTCTTGCCACCTATAGTTGATGTCGCGACACTGATAATTGACGTCTCGACGCTGTTAGTTGATGTATCGACACTTATAGATTATGTCTCGACACTGATAGTTGATGTCTCGTCATTGACAGTTGATGTCTCGACATTGAAAGCTGATGTGTCGACACTGATAGAACATGCCTCGACACTGATAGATGGAGTATCGACACTGAAAAGTGATGTCGCGACACTGATTATTGATGCCCCGACACTGATGATTGATGTCTCGAGACTGATGATTGATGTCTCGACACTGATAGATGATGTATCGACACTGATAGATGATGTCTCGAAACTGTTTGTTGATGTTCGTCATTGAAAGTTGATGTCTCGACATTGAAAGCTGATGTCTCGACACGGATAGACTATGTCGTGACACTGATAACTGATGTCTTGACATTGTAAGTTGACGTCTTGCCACCGATAGTTGATGTCGTGACACTGATAATTGATGTCTCTACACTGATAGATGATGTATCGACACTGATAGATGATGTCTCGAAACTGTTAGTTGATGTCTCGTCATTAATAGTTGATGTCTCGTCACTGATAGTTGATGTTTCGTCACTGATAGTTGACGTCTCGACATTGAAAGCTGATGTCTCGACATTGTAAGTTGACGTCGCGACACCGATAGTTAATGTCGTGACACTGATAACTGATGTCTCGACACTGATAGATGATGTCTCAAAACTGATAGTTGATGTCTCGACATTGAAAGTTGGTTTCTCGACACTAATAGATAATGCCTCGACACTGATATATGATGTATCTACACTGAAAAGTGATGCCGCGACACTGATAATTGATGCCCCGACTCTGATAATTTATGTCTCGACACTGATGATTGATGTTTCGGCACTGATAGTTGATGTCTCGTCACTAATAGTGATGTCTCGACACTGATAGACTATGTCGTGACACTGATAACTGATGTCTCGACATTGTAAGTTGACGTCTAGCCACCGATAGTTTATGTCGTGACACTGATAATTGATGTCTCTACACTGATAGATGATGTATCGACACTGATAGATGAAGTCTCGAAACTGTTAGTTGATGTCTCGTCATTGATAGTTGATGTCTCGTCACTGATAGTTGATGTTTCGTCACTGATAGTTGATGTATCGACACTGAAAAGTGATGTCGCGACACTGATAATTGATGCCCCGACACTAATAATTGATGTCTTGACATTGACAGCTGATATCTCGGCACTGATTGTCTATGTCGTGACACTGATAATGTCTCGACATTGTAAATTGACGTCTTGCCACCTATAGTTGATGTCGCGACACTGATAATTGACGTCTCGACACTGTTAGTTGATGTATCGACACTTATAGATGATGTCTCGACACTGATAGTTGATGTCTCGTCATTGACAGTTGATGTCTCGACATTGAAAGCTGATGTGTCGACACTGATAGAACATGCCTCGACACTGATAGATGGAGTATCGACACTGAAAAGTGATGTCGCGACACTGATAATTGATGCCCCGACACTGATGATTGATGTCTCGAGACTGATGATTGATGTCTCGACACTGATTGTTGATGTCTCGTTACTAATAGTTGATGTCTCGACACTGATAGTTGACGTCTCCTCACTAATAGTTGATGTCTCGACACTGATAGACTACGTCGTGACACTGGTAATTGATGTCCCGTCACTGATGATTGATGTCTCGACACTGATAGTTGATATCTCGTTACTGATAGTATATGTCTCGACATTGAAAGCTGATGTCTCGACACTGATAGACTTTGTCGTGACACTGATAATTGACGTCTCGACACTGATAGATGATGTATCGACACTGATAGATGATGTCTCGAAACTGTTTGTTGATGTTCGTCATTGAAAGTTGATGTCTCGACATTGAAAGCTGATGTCTCGACACGGATAGACTATGTCGTGACACTGATAACTGATGTCTTGACATTGTAAGTTGACGTCTTGCCACCGATAGTTGGTGTCGTGACACTGATAATTGATGTCTCTACACTGATAGATGATGTATCGACACTGATAGATGATGTCTCGAAACTGTTAGTTGATGTCTCGTCATTAATAGTTGATGTCTCGTCACTGATAGTTGATGTTTCGTCACTGATAGTTGACGTCTCGACATTGAAAGCTGATGTCTCGACATTGTAAGTTGACGTCGCGACACCGATAGTTAATGTCGTGACACTGATAACTGATGTCTCGACACTGATAGATGATGTCTCAAAACTGATAGTTGATGTCTCGTCACTGATAGTTGACGTCTCGACATTGAAAGCTGATGTCTCGACATTGTAAGTTGACGTCGCGACACCGATAGTTAATGTCGTGACACTGATAACTGATGTCTCGACACTGATAGATGATGTCTCAAAACTGATAGTTGATGTCTCGTCACTGATAGTTGACGTCTCGACATTGAAAGCTGATGTCTCGACATTGTAAGTTGACGTCGCGACACCGATAGTTAATGTCGTGACACTGATAACTGATGTCTCGACACTGATAGATGATGTCTCAAAACTGATAGTTGATGTCTCGTCATTGATAGTTGATGTCTCGTCACTGATAGTTGATGTTTCGTCACTGATGGTTGATGTATTGACACTGATAGATGATGTCTCGACATTGGAAGTTGGTGTCTTGACACTAATAGATCATGCCTTGACACTGATAGATGATGTATGGACACTGAAAAGTGATGTCGCGACACTGATAATAGATGCCCCGACTCTGATAGTTGATGTCTCGTCACTGATAGTTGATGTGTTGACATTGAAAGTTGATATCTCGACACTTATAATTGGTGTCTCAACGTAGATAGGTGATGTCGTGACACTGATAATTGTTGTCTCGACACTGATAGTTGATGTCTCGACATTGAAAGCTGATGTCTCGACACTGACAGACTATGTCGTGACACTGATAACTGATGTCTCGACACTGATAGATGATGACCCGAAGTGAGAGTTGCCCATACTGTTGCCGAAGTGAGAGTGCCTAAGTTCATGCAATATAATGACGTCACCGCGTGCACTGGTGAAGATATTAGTAACCTATTTGCGACGTATTTCCACTCCACTTTTCAAGAACCTGATCCAGTCCCCAGTACATCATCTGTGCAGGATTCTAGTAGTAGTGTCACCACCAGTAGTGTTGATACTGTTGCATTTATCAGCACGGTGGAAATAACACATTCCCGAGTATTGAAGTTACTTAAGTCCTTGGACCTTTCTAAATCTGGTGGTCCGGACCTCATACCTCCAGAATTTATAGTGCAATGCGCTGATAGTTTGGTTACCCCAGTGTGTATATTATTCAGTCGTTCCATATCTGAAGGTATAGTTCCTAAAATATGGAAATCAGCATTTATTACCCCGGTTCACAAAAAAGGTAACAAGTCTGACATTACGAACTATCGCCCAATATCTAAGTTATGTCTATTTTCAAAGGTCCTTGAGCGTATTGTGTATGATAATGTATACGCTGCAATGAAAGGTAACTTCGGGGATGAACAACACGGATTTATCAAAAAACGATCCACTCCGTCTAACTTGGTGTTATCGCATGAGTTTATATCGGGGGGTATGGAACAGCGTGCGCAGGTGGACGTCATCTACACCGACTACAGCAAGTGCTTCGACCGTATTGATCATCGGCTGCTTCTGGAAAAGTTGCTTAGGGCTGGAATACACGGGGACCTGTATAGATGGTTTTCGTCTTATATTGAGAATCGTAGTCAGGCTGTGGTTCTCCAGGGGTACACTTCGGGTTGGACTTCGGTTCCCTCAGGTGTGCCGCAGGGTTCAGTATTGGGGACTCTTCTTTTCAATCTGTTTATTGCTGACGTAATAAACTGCTTTAAGCATTCTTACGTGTTACTATACGCTGACGACATGAAGGTTCATAAAGTTATACGTGGCATCTCCGATACTCACCAGTTGCAAGCTGATCTTAATAGATTTGAGGAATATTGTGCACGTAATCTGCTTCAGCTAAACGTATCTAAATGCTTTCATATGACCTTCACGCGTCAGAAGTCTACGGTGAATTCAACCTATACTCTCAACCAACACACCTTATGTAAAGTTAACAGTATCAGGGATTTAGGCATTATACAAGATAGCAAATTACTATTGGATCAACACATCGAGGGTATTGTAAAAAAGGCTGCAAAAGCATTAGGATTTATAATTAGAGCCTCAGCCTGTTTCCGTTCTCTAAAGCCAATCAAGGTTTTATATTGCTCGTTCGTACGCAGTCACTTGGAGTATGCATCTCAAGTCTGGAACCCTCAATATGAGACCTATAAGTTGCGTATTGAGGGTATCCAGAAAAAGTTTCTAAGATATCTTGATTACAAGGCGCACCAAGTATCTATAGATTACGAGCACCGTTGCAAGAAGTACCATTTTCTACCACTTGATTACAGGCGGCTCATCAATGATATTTGTTTTTTGATTAACATAGCGAATGGCTCGATTGACTGCTCTGAGCTCGTTTCAAAATTATCACTCCGAACTAACCTTATTGGGTTGCGTCGGAGGCCTCTGCTGAGTGTGCCTTCTGCCTCCACTAATTATAGGCGTAATACTTATCTTATGAGAAGCGCTCGTTGCTTTAATGAATTATCTCATGAGCATGACATTGACTTATTTTGCACTAAGACGAGCGTGGCAAGAAAACTGTTGGCCAAATCATTTTTTGCGAATGAGGCACCGGCTGGTGGTGCTCAAACACACATGTAGCAAAGTATGATTTAGATTTTAGAATAACATAAAAAACCGTAACTTTAAGTTTTAGGCATTAGTTAATCGTTTTTTTTTTTTTATATAATATCTGTGGAGGCTTGTTATTAGCAACTTAACTATATATTTTTGTTACCTATTATTGTTATTAGTCTGTAAGCCTTCTTAAAAGTAATAAAATAAAATAAAATAAAATACTCTCCATAAATATTATCGTAACTAGAAATTGTAGTGTTCTTCTTAATATAAAGTCTTTCATCGTATTTAATATTTATTGCAAAAATAATCAGAGAAAAATTTTACTCGTGTTCCCTTATTTTCCCTACTTTCTGTGACAGGTGTCCAAAATTGACATTGACATAAACTAATAGTTGCCATACTACAGAAACAAAATGACCTTGTGCCGAAACCAGGTCATCACGAGAAATATTTAAATACCCAAATGTACCCAAAAACCCGAAAAACAGACAAACATCTGCGCTAAATAATTTCTAAAGTATATCTCTAAAATTTATGTAACCCTCCCTGTGGAGATCAGGCCTTAAATCTACATTAAAACTTATGAATAACGCCCTAATTTAGAAAAGGGTAAGCAGTACTCTCTGGGAGCTATTTGTTATAAAAAGTAGGGTACTTTGAAAACTGATTAGCTATTTCGTTTTATGAAGTTCGTTTTTGAAGTTTACATAAACATAACAACATCACGCCTTATTCCCCGAAGGGTTGGCAGAGATGTATAGAACATCCTCATTTCGCCGTTATGTTTAAGTCCCATGTAATAGGTGGCAAGCCACAAATCCAGATTCCGGGCTGCTACTGAGAAAGGAGGACGATCAAGTCCCCACCCAGCAATAACAACAAGACATGCGTCGTTAGAAAGCTCTCTTCATGACTATCATTTATTACTATGGGAATTTAGTCCAAAACATTGTGTGAAAAAAGTATCAGCTAAAAAAATTTATGATAAATACCTAAATAACTTCTATAATATGGTACATAGGATACGCAAGGCATGCCCCTTTCGTTGCTCCAGCAGCGTTTGAATGATGTCATTATTGATGACCCCTTAAGTCTATGATTTCTGGTGCTCTATAGCGTGTTTTATTAAAAGTCCTACTAAGTTCTACTAACCCATCTGCCCTAGAAAAGCATATTACAAAGCCAATGTTATTTATTGATTTTGTTTAGGCTTTATAACATGTTGAGATAGAAATAAGATACTTTATTGTACAACTGTAATCATACACGTAGAACCTATAATATTTTTGTAGTATAACACAGTAAGCGTAGTTTTGTTTTTGTTAGTTTAAATGTTAATTATAGTACCTCATTTATTTAGTTCAAAAATTACTCCTAGATGGCGTTGTACAATTTTGTCGTTCCGCTGAATGGCGGTGTTAAGATTTTCCGCTAGTTAACGACCTCAGTGGAATGTATGTATTTATTAATTCGCCAATAAACCAGTGTTCTCAATAGTAGTTGGTGTTGTTATTACTTCCTACTATTTCCGTTCGTTCTGGGCTTGTGCTGAGTCTGTACAGATTTTTTCATTTGTCTTTTAGCGATGGGTCGTTGAAGGTTTTTCCGTCAACGAAACGTTAACGTTGAATTGCGTTTGTCAACTAGTTGATCAACTAGTTAATTTCGTCAACGAGTTAACGTGTTACGAACGTCAACTTGCATGAACGATAAACGCCTAAACGCTTTTATTAACGTATGCTGTTGTAATGCGGCCCGCCGCTGCCGAAACGTTTCATTCCGCGCACGAATATGATCATTTTAAGAATTAATAATATGACATTATTAATTCTTACTTTACGTTTACTTTCTTTAAAAAATAATGACATTGATCAAATTACTAAATAAATATTAAATCTTGTATTCGTTAATTAGAGTTCAAATTCTTGTCATGACTATCGCGTCGTAGCGGGAGTTTTATTCTTAAAGAAATACAATTTACGTACGTTGAAAATAACAAAACGTTGACCGTGTACAAATCAACTCGTTGAATTCGTCAAACGATGAAACAAGTTGAATTCATAAACGTCGTTGTCTCGTAACTCGTTGACGAATTCAACGAGTTGATTTGTACACGGTCAACGTTAATTCCGTTGAAGAGACATCAACGTTGATTCAACTAGTTCGTTGATTCAACGCCCATCGCTATTGTCTTTTACTCTAATGTGATTTTTTGATTTTTGGAATAAACGATTTTTGTATGGAAAACTTTTTTTTCACAAAATGTTTTGGACTAAAGACTAAATGCCATAGTAATAAATGATAGTCATGAAGAGAGCTTTCTAACGACATAAGTCTTGCCGTTATTGCTGGGTGGGGACACGCCCCATACATTTTTGGTCGTTCTCCTTTCACACGGAAAAACCCAATAACATTGCCCGACCTGGGGATCGAACCCCGGACCTCACGCTCAGCAGTCGCGCTTGCAACCGCTTGACCAACCAGTCAAAACAGTGTTTTTGAAGTTTCTGTTATTTAATGCAGTGATTTTTCTAAAGAGAATCAACTCATTACTGTCCCACTGCTAAGCACGGGCCTCTTCTCAGAACGAGAAGGGTTTAGGCAATAGTCCACTACGCTAGCCTGGTGCGGGTTGGCGGACTACACACAACATCGAGAACTTTTTAGAGCCCTCTCAGGTATGTAGGTTTCCTCGCGATGTTTTTTCTTCACCGTTAATGCAAGTGATAAACAAATTCTGATCTTTATGATTACAGGTCTAGCGCATAACTGAGTCAGTATCTGAGGTAGCTGCGCGATGCGGGATGGGTGTGGTGACGCGACGCGAGAGCTCACTGATTCGTCAACTTGTGACAACTGTCACCCTCCCGCACCGCGCAGCTACCTCAGGCACTAACTCAGTTATGCGCTAAACCTGTTACGGTTCACTAACGTGCATTTTTCGGGATTGCACGCCTAGATTCGGACGCAAATGGAGACTTTATCGATGAGCTGATTACGCGGCGAGGTCGCGAGTCTGTCTAGTAGTGTACGTGAGTAAACCGTAACTAATCATAAATATGAATGTGTCTCACGTAAGTTATAATACAAAAAAAACTGTTATGCACATGAATTCGAAAACTCAAGAGGTGTGGGTTGGTTTCAACTCAAATTCTCCTGCACGGAAAACAAGCGTTTAACCGCTAGGTCATCAATGCTTTTCTAGCTATAACTTTATCTAAAGACAGTCCAATTCTGGCATCAGTATCAGTACCCCAAGTGTGAGTTTTTTTACGTTACTACTGTAGTTGCGTCACGCCAAAAATGTATGAAGATTTAGGTAGAGCCTCTAGCGGCGAGTAGCGTGACTAAAAATTTGTTTGACATTTTTGGCGTGACGCAACTGCAGTAGTAACGTAAAAAACTTACACTTCGGGTACCTATAGTTTAATATTTGTAGAAGACATTACAGCCAGCATAAAACTTTTTTTATTATTAGGTATTTGATTTGGTCTACTTTTATCCTAGTCACGCCTATAAGCGCAGACAGAGTCTAAGATGGAGCACAAGAATCCAAGTAACAGAGATATAGAAGGATTTCCCTATACTTACTCCTCTGGCTCTCTCATAAACACGGCGAAACACAGTAAACTGCTTGGCGCCGGACTTAATATGAGGGTAGTAGCTAGCCAGGCGGACCGTATCGATCCTACCACCAAGCGTGATGGGTTTTGTTGAATCTTACAACACGCGCCTATTCCCAGAGTGCAGTGAGGAAGTTTTATATCCTATGTTATTGTTTGTTTGTTTCCGTCCCTACACGGAAATAACCTTCAACCAAACAAAAAGGCAAAATTCTAAAATTATAAAAAAATAATTGAACAAAACCGTTACTAAAACGGCCCAGATTTACTTAACAAGTTCATACATATTTATCTTCACACATAAAGATTAACTAGCATACCTTGACATGCGGCGAAAAAAGGAACTACATTCAAATGTACTGAGTTTGACGTATAGTTGACACTTTGTTGAACAAGCAGCGCCGCCGTGACAAACCAATATATACTGGTCATTGTAATGAAAGGGCACAAACTCATTAATCTCCCTTTGTGTAGGTGATTAATACACTTTTGTTACATCTTCGAGGCTGTGGGTTTAGGGTTGTTCGTTGAAAGCAGTTTAAAATTGTACTTTAGTCTGAAAATAATAGGTGTTAATAACTCTGTACCGGGTTTGTATAATATACGATACAAGGGTATGAACACAGTAGATATATAACCTAAAGTAGTAACTGAACTTACTATAATCGACTGAATTGACATACTCACACAGACACGCACTATATACTGAGTATAAGAGCGGATACATAAAGGAAGCATGTAACTAGCGCTTATCGGTACTGGTCCGTGCAGGTAACCGCTACATGTAGGAAGCGGGTAGAAGCAGGGGCTGGCATTTTTTAACAAAAATATTATTCCATGTAAAATTATTCTTATTCTTTATTGTACACAAGAAAATTACAATAAAAACATTACAATTTAGTGAAGTGATGTACAAAGGCGAGCTTAACTCAAAAATGAGTTTTCTACCAGCAAACCTTTCTGTGATAGAGAAAGATTGATAATATAATATATATGGTTGAGGGCAAACTCCAGTGTACAACTGTCTTATTTATAGTACTTATTTATGCTATAAAATAAAATATACTTAAATAAATATACAACCTGAAAATATATTACACAAATATATATACAGGGTGTTAACGAATTCGTGTAATTCCTTAAAACCACATGATCTACTACTGGTGTAGATTGGCCCCGCACGGGAATTAGCCTGATTAAAAATCAAATTTTTTTTTTTTTTTTTCATGCGGTAGGGGTAAGTGATCGTATCTAAACCGCCTAATAAGGATCCAGTAAAAAAATAAGTTTTTTTTTTTGCAAAAAAATAGTTTCATGCGCTTGAACATTTCGATGCCACGCATAAATGAATGAAAGCACGGCGACGCGACTGGCGGGCAAGACTAACACGATATCGTTCTTTGCAGTAAGTTAATTCAGGGCTCTAAAATGACTCGGAAATAGAAAACTAAGATTTTATTTTCATTTGTTTTTCAGTTGGTTTTAAAAAAATCCCTTTTAGGGTTAATCTGTGTCACCAGTAGATCACGCGGTTTGAAGGAATTACACGAATTCGTTAACACCCTGTATATACTATATCATAAAAAATACGCCTTGTTCCAAATACAAATTCGCGCAAATACAGCTACAAATGACGGCTTACCAGCGCTGATCGGAGCAGGTCGCAACTTGTCGGCGAAGTTCGGAGCTTGTCGGTGCAGGTTCGCCACACAGTATAGGGACTACCTGCGTGGAGCAGCACCGACAAACGCCGGCAACCCGCTTTCTACATGTATACGCACTTATGTACTCTTTGTCATGTACTCTATGACAGCTGTGACTGACTGTATTCCGATGATAACTAAGAAATCTTGTTGCAGTGCGTGTGAGTCTGTTAATTCGGACGATTGTAGGTAGTTAAAGTACTACTTTAGCTCACCGCCGTGTCCTCATAGAGGCGACCGGCGGCGGCGACCTCTCGCGTCCGGCCTTGGTTTTACCCATAGTCTGGAGCGAAAGGGCATGTGAAGCAGTCACCTCCTTCTGCGAAGCAGTATTGCTACCGAAGGAGAAGGCGGAACGCTTAAGGGTTACAAACCTCGCGCCCCAGCCGCCGCAACAGAAGAAGACGGCCCGGGCGTCGGGAGTTGCAGTGCGATTTCCGGCCACCGCAGGCGCGGTCCTGCGGACGGCGAGCGTTGGGTGGCTCGCCGTCCGACCAGAACCAGTCCCAAGTCGACGGCGCGTTGTGTTCTACGCGCGCCTCAAAGAGATGTCAGCATTGTAGACGGGGCCCGCTGGGGCCAGTGCCAGGATTGCGGAATTTGTTCGAAAGAGTTACCGCGGCCCTGGAACGCAAAGGGCACTAGGAGGAATTAGTCAGTAAGAGTCTGACACTCTCTTCCGCTCCGCCCAGAGAGGAAGAAGTCACTTAACGATTTCCAATACTTAAAAAAAGGTGAATAGGTACAACGTTATTTTTAGTATATACAAAAACCGAGACACCCCAACAAGATTTTCATCAGAACTGCCTGAATATATGTTTTTTTTTTTTTTATAAATCTGCAATTTACACCGTAGTTTATGTCGCGTTAAGTTCTCTAGTAAAGTGTGAAATGCCTGAGATGGGCTATGCAGGGGTTGTCTAATACACGGAAACTGACCGAGCGGACCATCTCAAGCCTCAAGGTTTCTATTCCCGTCAACTGATATGGGTAGAAACCTCCAGAAAAAAAAAGTAATTTAAAAAAAAAAATGTGTAAAAAATATGTCGATCGATTCTCCTAGTGATTCTGAACAAACTAGTTTCAGGTTTAGTTTTAGTATATACTCAAACTAAGCTTGTATAGGCGGCAGTAACCACATTCCATTAGGTAGGCTGTTGGTCCGTTTGTCACAAAGTATGCTACTTACATAAAAAGAACTAGTTTCGAGTCTTGAAGAACGGGCATCCCTACCTATTGGGAAGGGATCTTGACAAATGTCTCCAGAAACCAAATGTTAGTTGGGACGGTATTAATTACCTGATGCCGGTATCTAGATAGCAAATGGATTAGCTGTTTCAACAATGATCTTGTACTTACATTTACATATCGTCCTGGAATAGAACGTTAGTTCTGCCTAGCCACACAGCAATGCTGCTTGGCGACAAAAATAGATAAAAAAAGGCAATTGAGTGGTTATAGTGTGAGTTCCGGAACGAATCAGGATACCTTTTCTGATGGGTGCACTAAAAGGTGACTAAGACCTTCATTGTTTGTGACCCACAGAACGAATCAAGGTTTGGTTGCTCCGTTGGTGGTCACATTATGATGTTATTATCGCAAAAGTGTAAGTTAGACTGGAAGCTGACCCCAATATAATTGGAAAAAGGCAAGGCAGATGTTGGTTATAAAACTGTCGTGCAGTAAGTGACCAATCAATATCCCCCTTCTTCTTTCTATATGTTCTAAAATTTGCTTTTTCTCTTTGACTCTACTTAGAACCTCTTCATTGGCTACTTTCTCCAATCGCAGGAAAATACGGAAGTGATAACGCACAGAGAAGTGAAAGCATTGGCTCTGGATAGAGAAAGATGGAGATTTACATCGATAAGTACCCAGCACTTTAATCATGGATGTGCGGAGGAACGAGGTATGGTGTTCCTCACTTTTTCCTCCAACCAAAAGGGAGGATCCTCCAACCAGGCGGGTCTTGTGCCTGGCGGGCTACTACCCAATGGCTAATGTTGGGCGCTTGTGTATGATATGTGCGTGTCACATCTTGATATCGCGATGTAGAATCTATCATGGCGTCACCTTTGCGAGTTGACGTTAATATCGCTTTAGTCTGCTACACCACTACAGCGTTGCGTAATTCGCATGTCGATCGATGCACTTGAATCGATCGACAAACGAGCCAAGAGGCTTATCGGCAACGATGCACTGGTCAACTCTAAGCTCCAGAGCCTTGAACATCGACGCAGATTTGCCAGCCTGTCGGTTTTATATCGGTTACACTTCGGGGAGTGTGCGATGGAACTGCACAATTTGATTTCGCCTGGCCCTTTCCATCATCGAACTACAAGACGTACGGCACTGCGCCATCGGTACATGGTGGAAATCCCACTCATACGTACAAAGTGTTTTGCGAACACTTTCATTATTCGCACAGCTAAGGAGTGGAATTCCCTGCCGGAGTCTGTGTTTCCTGATAGCTACAACCTTGAGGTCTTTAAGTCAAGAGTGAATAGGTTACTTCTAGGCAAGCGTGCTTTACCGTCGACCACATCGTCGCGACTCGTGCGCTCAGCGTCCGGCTGTGTTGTGCAATTCCTGGAATTTCGATTATTTGTTGTTGTGAACGTTCGGTAGTAGTTATCAATAATGGTGCAGTGTAAAAAATGCAACAAGTTTGTGTCATTGGCGAAAGATGAGGTTGTTAAATGTAAAGGGACATGTGAAGCAGTGTTTCATAAAAAATGTCTGACAAAAACACCTCTTAATAACGAAAAGTGTGAGGATTGTGTGTCCACGCTCGGTTCGCCTGGCGTTGACGATTCCAATATAAAAAGCATTTTGGCTGATATGAATAAAAAAATGGATATTATATTCAATATGGAGAAGAAGTTAAGCGAGTTGACTGATTTGGTTGATTTTATATCTGAAAAGTACGATAAGTTGTGTGAGTACCAATCATCAACCGAAAAAAAAATGAAAGCTTTAGAAAACAAGAACGCGTATTTGGAAAAATGCAATAAATCGCTGGAAGAACGAGTGAACGAGTTAGAAGAGAAGGACAAAGAGAAAAAGGTGGAGTTGTTTGGTTTAGAGAAGAAGGATAACGAGGATATTTCAAAGGTGGTGGCACAACTTGCTCAAAATCTCCAGTTGGATACCAGCGAAATTGAGCATGCAGAGAGGGTAGGCCGAGAAAAACCTGGTTCAGAGAAACCACCGCCAGTAGTAGTTACTCTTAAATCAAAAAATGCACGTAACAAATGGATCGAAAAACGTAAAATGAATCTTACCAATGGACAGATATACGGCATAAATAACAATAACCGTGTTTACATTAACGAGAACTTAACCAGTTATAAGCGAAGTCTACTATGGGCTACAAAATTGCAGCTTAAAAACATCTACAAATATATATGGGTGCAGGATGGTAAAATACTGATAAGAAAAAGTGACGATCAGAAAAAAATAATATCAATTCGTAGCGAAAGCGATATACAAAAAGTTGTAAACAATGATGCACATGTGGAGGTTCGCTAGTTATACATAATTATGCATAAGGAAAGAAGCGCACTGGTAGTGCGGAGTGCACACTGCGTGATCACATCAACAATTAATAATGGATCGTTACGATGCAATAGTTACATTGGATTGTCAATATGATCGCTTCACAAATTTAACTACTTGGAGCCAAACTATTTCGAGTAAAATAAACCATTTAAGTGTGTTGCACTTGAATGTACGTTCGCTGAGAAAACATTTTGATGAATTACTTGTTTTATTGGCATACAGCAAACAAAATATAAATGTGTTGGTGTTGTCTGAGGTTAATGTCAAAGCCGAGGAGTTACAATTATATGATATAGAGGGATATAGTTTATTCTCACATACAAGAGAGAAGAAAAGAGGAGGAGGTTTAATTATTTATGTACAAAAAGACCTTATTTTTCTAGAAAAAAAGTCTCAGATGAATTCAGCAGAAGTCTTACATGGTTCACTGACCGTGGGCAATTATATTATAAATATTGTGGCAGTGTACAAGCCGCCAAAAACAAACAAATTACTATTTATTTCGGAATTAGAGCAGTTAATCGGGAATATTCCAGGAAATGAAAATATTATTGTCTTAGGCGACATCAACATAAATCTGCTAGGTAATGAAATGCGTTACGTATCCAAATATAAGGACTGCTTGTGTGAACTAGGCCTACAGTGTGTAATATCGGACAGTGAGGTGACACGAGAGGCTATCGTAGCAGGTGTAAGAGAGAAGTCATGCATCGACCACGCGTGGGTGCGAGTGAGACAGCCGCGGGACTGCGTGTCGTACGTAATTGAATGTTATTTATCGGATCATCATATCATTGGAGTATCAATTCCGTTAGCCACTAATATAGGTATGGACAGTTTGGGTTTGAACTCTCGTTGTATAATTAACAATAAATTAGTTTATAAAAAGATCTGTGATTACAATTGGTCTCAGCTGTTGTCTGTAGAATGTCCGCTACAATTGTATGATAGGTTACATAATTTATTTAGTGAGATTTATAGTGATAGTAAAATGGTATTGCCAAACACTAAAAAACGAGAAACACAACCATGGGTAGGAGAAGTTTTAAAAAATATGTTACTGCGTAGGGACCAATTATTTAGAGAATGGAAAGAAATGCCTAACAATAATACTAAGAGATTAAAGTATACAAGGTATAGAAATAGGGTGAATAAAGTATTATTTAAAGAAAAAAATAAGTATAGACAGGAAGAGATCAAGAAATGCAATGGTGATCCTAAAAAAGTTTGGCAAATAATCAATAGTTGGATAGGAAAAAAGAAAGCAAGTATAGATGATATATTAAATAAATATTTTGGAAAAAACGATACGATGTATAACATATGTAATAAGTTTGCAGATACATTTACTGAGGAAATAAATAATATAAAGCATAACTGTGACATAAAGTTTCTAGATAGATCTCAGTATGTTAATCCAAGTAGTGTATCATTTCGTTTTAAGCAAGTGACTAGTAATTCAGTATGTAAAGTTATAGATAATATCAGCAGTGAAAAGGCGCCAGGAATAGACTGTATTCGAGTAAGAGACTTAAAGGCAATAAATAAACAAATTTCTCCGGTTTTGGCACACTTTGTCAACATGTGTCTTTCATAGGGTCAATACCCGAACCTACTTAAGAAAGCTATGATAAGACCTATATTCAAACAGGGAGATCACACCGATTACACCAACTACAGACCGATTGCTATCCTATCTGTAATCAACAAAATAGTAGAAAAAATTGTGGTGGGTCAGGTTAGTGAATTCTTAGAACAGCGACAGATACTATCTGATACTCAGCATGGTTTCAGGCGCGGCCGTAGTACGGCAACAGCGCTGTCGAGTTTTTTGGAGTATGTAAATGACAGTCTGGACCGGGGTCACCAGGTACTGGCATTGTTTATAGACTATAAAAAAGCTTTTGACACCTTAGACCATGAGGTACTTCTTCAGGCTATGGATGAGTGTGGAATCAGGGGTCCAACTAATAAGTGGTTCCAGAGTTATTTAAGTGACAGAACTCTTCAGACTAGCATATCAGGAGTCACTGGGAGGGAAGCCGCAGTTACCCTGGGTGTACCGACCGGTTCCGTATACGGACCAGTTGGTTACATCATGCATGTAAATAGTGTTACTAAAGTGGTTGGAAATTGCCGAGTTTACATGTACGCCGACGATATGTGCTTGCTGTACTCGTCTAAGAACGTACAAGAGGCGAGAGCTGCAATCCAAGCAGACTTTAATAACATTACCAAGTGGGCACACGACAACGGGATTTTATTAAATATCAGCAAAACTAAAATAATGCATATACATTCACCATACAACCTAGTAGCAAAGAATATCGCTAAATCAGATATAAGTATACAGGGTCACACATATGAGTGCTTTCAGGCCACGAATTTGAACTGTGTCTGTCAAAACTTAGAGTACGTCAAAACATTTAAGTACTTGGGTATATGGGTGGATTGTAATGCAAACTGGAAGACGCATGTTGATACGGTGTGCACAAAGCTCAGAGCAGTATTGAGCAAGTTTCATACGTTAAAGGCGCCATTAAGTAGAAAAACATTACGTGTTGTTTATTTCGCTTTAGTTGAGTCTCTAATAAGTTATGGACTAAATACATATGGTCGCACATTCAAAACTTATATAGATAATATTAAGTCACTGCAAACCCGCTTTTTGAAATACCTTGTTACCCCTAAGACAAAACGTACATGTAAAGATAATTATGGAAAACTGTTTCCGTTATGTAAAATACTTCCTGTTCATGAAAGGGTCAAGTACTTGGTGGTTCTTGAACAATTTTACAATGATAAAAATAAAAAATACTTACAATACAAGACGTGTTAGAGAACAGAAAATGGTCCGTCAACCAATAAATAATTATTATGGTAAAAGAACCAACAAGTATTTGATCCCAACGTTATATAATAATAATGACTGGCTTAGGAAAATAAATAATAAAATAAGTAAACAAACATTAAAATATAAGTTAAAAAATATGTTACTCACTGAGTACGGCATGCATACTTAAGTATTTTATTAAAGATTATAATTTTTAATAAATAGATTAAAGATAAAGAATGAGATTAAAGAAATAGAAGATGAATAGATAAAAATTATAATTTTAATATATAAGTAATAATGCATAAGTATACACTGCTACCTCTTCATATTGTGTTTAAGAGTAGATTAGTTAAACTGCATGAATATATAAATATTTAATAGCTAATAACTAAAACTGTCCAATTTTTTACCAAATGTTCATTGAGCGCTATTCCCGCCGACAAACTGTCACACAGTTTGGTGGGTTTAATTTCTTTGTAAAATGTGTGCAAATCAATAAAAGCTTTTAAATTTAAAAATTTTAAAAAAAAAACATCATCGCTTACCATCAGGCGAGATAGTGGCCAAACGATAGCCTAGCGCTAAATCAAAAAAATGTGGCGTGATAGATGTCGCCACAGAAGGATAAACCACTTTCCATCAGGTAGGCAGTCGGCTGGAATAACAATGTACAGACGCCAGCACATCAGACTATTACAGTCTGTCAAATTTCTTTAATAGATTTTCATCTTTATCGCGAAAGCATTAGGTCCAAGGTTGATTGGGAAAATTTGATAGTTCCGAGTAGCTTGACCTGCTGGCGTCTGTATAAAAAAAATGCTAACTGCTTTCCAATTTCGAGTACCAATTTCCTGACAGACAGCCATTTCAACAAAGATCAAAGGACAAAGGGAGGGACAGGTTGTCTAGATTTCTCCGTCACGGTTATGACAAATAGCTGTAACCTCAGTACTGTTAATTGAAAGTCAACATTTCTGTTTTCATAATTGTTTTTCTGTCTGTCTCTCTAAATAAATTGTCCTGTTCGTAATGAAAAGCTGTCAACAGTGTACTCGAAAATAAATTGGTTTCTTGAGATTTTAGATGGACTCGTTCGTAGTGTGTTATAATATAAGTTATCAATTTTTGTCAGTCAGTCTTTAGGACTAAATCAAGATGATACATAAATTCGGTGTCATTTCTTCAGCATTTGAATGAGACATAGTTCTGCCTAGCCTTCCAGTCCAACCAGTACCCCAAATGTGAGTTGGATAGTTTACTACACGTTTCCGTAACAAATAGTTTACCATGATAAGTGCAAACAAATTTTTAGTCACACTATTCGCCGCTAGAGGCTCTGCCTAAATTTTCATACATTTTTGGCGTGACGCAAATACAGTAGTAACGTAAAAAACTCACAGTTGGGGTACAGATGCGGCTGAATACCAGTATTTTACACGGAGCGACTGCCATCAGACCTCCGCAACCCAGTTACTGGGCAAGGCCGATATTCCAAGTTTAGACAGGTTTTCAGACATTCGGGCTTCTGATTAGCCGTAACTAATGTCATAGGTATTAGCGTGCTTTCCGAGGCCCGGTATAGAAGGCATTTTTTCCCATATTTACATAATTAAGGTTGTCTCATATCATAACATCACGCCTGCATTCCCCGAAAGGTTGGGCAGAGGTATATAGAACGCGCTCATTCCGCCCTTATGTTTAAATCCCCTGTAGTAGGGTAGTAATAGCCCACCGGCTTCGAGAACAGGGTACAAGCTGCCGGTGGTCAGGGCTCCAGAGTTAGGAACCTCCTCACTATGCGTAACGGGTCAAGAAATACCGCTTTCTTTATCAGGCCTTGATCCTGGCCATGGCCTTGATCTTGACCCGGCCGCCAACAACCGAACACAAATCCAGACTCCGGGCTGCTACTGAAAAATTCCACACGGAAAAACCCAATTACACTTTTCCTAACCTGGGGAACGAACCCAGGACCTCACGCTCAGCAGTCGCGCTTGCGACCACTAGACCACCGAGGTGGTCGAAGGTTGTCTCATCAGGTCATAACCCTAATAGCTAATAAATGACCAATTTCTTATAACAAAACAAGAACACGACGCTCAAAGCTCGTTTATTAAAAACTAGCGACCCGCTCCGGCTTCGCACGTGCACGTTTTATATTTTAAAACCTTCCTCTTGAATCATTGTATCTATTAAAAAAAAGCGCATCAAAATCCGTTACGTAGTTTTAAAGATCTAAGCATACATAGGGACAGACAACGGGAAGCGAATTTGTTTTATACTATGTAGTGATAGACTATAGTCAGTTAGTTCCTTTTGAACGTCAATTTTACATAAGACTGCCTCCAAAAGCGCCCACCCTTCACCACTTCCTAGTGTTTATGCTGTGAAGAAGAAACTGCGCAACAATCTCCCCAGCAACACAAAGAGGTGCATGAAACGAGCCTCCACGAGTGACAATACTTAAGTACGTCCGGCGCACCCTGGGCAGTCAGCCCCGCTACCAACCTTGCTGACTGGCTAATTTTTTCACCACAGCATGACCTATTCTCGTATAGCTCGTGCTGACACGATAGAAGAAGCAACACAGTTCTGTCTGCCAGGTGACAGCTGTGGACCTAAAATTGATCCTTAAGGTACTCCCATTTTAACTACTGAGCCTACAGAAGTGAAGTTACCAACAGCCACCTTTTGTTCTCGATCTGAAAAATATGAAGTCTGATAAAATATGTTTGACTTTTTTTTATTAGAAATCTCAAAACTATCACAAAAATACTAAGTGTTATCGGTAGCGGGTAGCACTGGGAAATGTTGACAAAGGAAGGTAGTCGTCGATATGGATCAACGCACCCGATGTTATAAAGGCGGTGGCTATTCGACGAAGCGAGAGCATTCTGTGTACATCAGCTGAAGAAGTCTGACCTTTTATATCCGATTAGCTTGTCCTTATTTTATGATCTTATAATAATTGTGTAAAGTATTATATTGTGATCTAGTTCATGTTACTAACTAACACTAACGCAAATATAAGTACTCTCAGTGGTCGAGAGTCTATGTTGGTTTTATTTACTACATTTACCTTGCTTGCAATCCTGACATACTGTTATTAGCTATAACTGTAATGATAGAATCACCCCTGAACGATTATGTTATTGTGTCTTTTACATTAAGTAACAGTGAAAAAACCAATGATACTATATTTAATAAAATGCTCAAGTTATAAACGGTTTAAAATTGTTCACAAAAAAGAGACAACACTACTACCATACGACGTCGTACCTAAAAACTTTATAGTGGCTTGGTATCTCTCTGTACAATATCCGTTTCGCGTGTCAAGGACAGAAAATGCCTCCTCAACTTCAAAAGCGTGTATCTCCTCTACTTTTTCGTCGTTTTTTTTTTCACATACCGTGCTCTTTCTATACTTTCTAAATATAAAACAATACTAAATTGTTGTACATTTTTAAAAGTCATCCAGTACCCTTTTAAGGTTTTTCATCAGATCATAACCGTGAGACTCCACCAAAACGGAGACGAGGCGAGCGGAACGGTGATGTGTTTTAAAATACCAATAGAATTTCGTTATTCACACATCTCGTGTCCACTCAGTTTGGATACCACTGAGCGGAGATGTATGATATTTGTATGATGCGATGGAAGCGAAGATGTGAGCTGTTCCTCGCTGAGATTGAGCTGGGCCGCGGTACAAGGCGGAAATGTGAGCTTTGCCTCGCAACTGACGACGGCGCGCAGCGGAGACAAGATGTGTTAGATGTCTTTCGTGTCAGATCGCACTAAACTGTGCGTTCAAATCGCTCGCCGCACGCAGCTCAGGTCCACTCTAGTCAGTGCACATCTCCACCCTAGCCAGCACACATTTACGCTACAGTCTAGCCAGTACGCATCTCCGCACAGTTTCGGTGGATACATCATAGCTGGAAAACATCTCTTCTCGTTTCCGCTTCGGACATCTCCGCTTTGGTGGAGTCCGGGCCTGGGGGTGTACTCCCTCCTAAGCACGAAGTCCGTGATTTCGGCCTTAGTTACAACCGTTTCCTACTCCCTATCACCTACGGACATACGATAGTTCGGAGCCCGAACTAAGAATGAATGACAACACGATTTGACAGCTGTCCCTACTACCGATGTGTTTTTGCCCGTCCGAAAAGTTGAACTTGACACTTGTTTTGTTCACTTCTACGTTTCGGGCTACTTTCGGATGGGCGACTAACTTCGTTGACGGACTTAGGGAGTAGGCTCCCTGGTAGCTAATACACGACCCATTTCTTATAACAAAACAAGAACACGACGAAGTTTCTTGTAATTTACCATACATGTATCAAACGACTGATACATTTGTTATTGAAAGTCAACATTCTCACTTGTTTTTCCGGCTGCTTCTAAATAAATTGTATTCGGTAATGAAAACCTGTCCGTCAACCGTTCCACTTGATAATAAATTGTTTTCAAGAGCGCCTTGAGATGCGTGCACAGTAATGGTAATAATATGTAGAGGGAACAGAAATTAGGATGTTTTAAAATTATTTTTATTTATGATAATGTTTAGCAGTCTTTTGGTATGTCTACACCCTTGCGCTTTCATGTTCATCTTGCGCTTTCAATTTTCAATTCCTCTTGCGTCAAGCGCATGCAATATTGATTGCCATAAGGCTCGAACTATGTAGTATTAAGGCATTCGCTATGGCATGCGCTATGGCGCTTCACGCATGCCTCAGACGAAAGCGCAAGATGAACATGAACAAGATGAATATACCATTTCACCATCATATCTAACTTCTCCGTCCACTATTCAGAATACGAATTATTAATTAGGTTATGAATGAAATTTTATTTCTCTTAATATAGAGGGTGTAAACGAATTCGTGTAATTCCTTCAAACCGCGTGATCTATTGGTGACACAGATTGACCCTGCAAGCGATTCAAAAAGACACAAAAAAAAAAAAAACATGGTGTTCTGTTGTTGATTCATTTGAGCGCCCAGAGTTAACTAACTGCATGTAGTGATATCACGCTAATCGCGCCCGCCAGCTGTGTCGCCGTGCTTTCATTTATTTATACGTGGCATGGAAATGACGTACTTTTTTTTCCTTCTTTTTTTTGCATATCATTTTATTTTAACCTTGTTTAATATTTTAGATACGATAACGTACACGTGCCGCAAGAAAAAAAATATTTTTAGGGTTCCGTACCCAAAAGGTAAAACGGGACCCTATTACTAAGACTCCGCAGTCCGTCTCTCCGTCTGTCACCAGGCTGTATCTAATGAACCGTGATAGTTAGACAGTTGAAATTTTCACAGATGATGTATTTCTGTTGCCGCTATAACAACAAATACTAAAAAACAGAATAAAATTAATATTTAAGGGGGTTCCCATACAACAAACGTGTTCTTTTTTGCCATTTTTATAGATAATGGTACGGAACCCTTCGTGCATCGGTCCGACTCGCACTTGACCGGTTTTATTTTTAATTCAATCTAATTCCCATGGGGAGAGTAATAGATCATGTGGTTTTAAGGAATTATACGAATTCGTTTACAACCTGTTTTTTGTCGAATTGCGAACCTCCTCCCTTTTTTAAAAGTCGGTAAAAAATAATACACATCGTGCTCCGTGCATGCACCCTTACCTCAAGCCGTCCCGGTTTCTCTTTCATTTCAGCGCTCTCCATATTTTCGATAAACGTGTTTGTTTATTTGAAATTGTGTGTTTTTTTCTCTTATTTGTGTACTGGCGTCGATTAGTTTTTTTTTTTTTTAGATGTTTGTGAGGAGTTTACGATTAAATTTATATTACGGCTTCCTTCTATATAATCGGGAAATAAAAAATATACATAATTAGAGCTTTTAAAAATGCTGAATTGAAAAAAAAAAACGTATGAAACCGTACAAATTATTTCGTACACTTTGGAGGGGCTCGTGGCTAATTAAAAACCGCGCGGATAGTATGATTTGCAAGATTAAGCTGCGCTTGCCGCGGTCAGTACGTGGATGGGTGACCATTCGTTACACATCGAGACTCCTCCGTGCTTCAGAGAGCACGTTAAATCATCGGTCCCGGGTGTTATACGAATGCCTATGACAGTCGTTACGGGAAATCGTCCCGATAGTCTGACAACCGGTCTAATCTTAGGATATCGGCATTACCCAGTAACTAGGTTGCGGAGGACTCATGGCAGTCGCTCCGTGTAAAATACTAGTATTCAGTTGCATCTGGTTAGACTGGAAGCTGATCCCAACATAGTTGGGAAAAGGCTAGGCAGATTCGTGGTTTATTCTTCTTCTTCTCTCGTGTCGGGTATTACAGAATAATTCATGCCGTGATAGAATTATGTACGATTTCCATTAACCGGGCCACGAAGAGGCGCAGCGTAGCGCGTCTGCTATCTGCTGGAACCCGGGCGCTAGCATGCTCTCAGCGACTTGAATGATTCAACTTGCCGGCCGGCGACAACACACGAACCCGCACGGTGGTGGCCGAGCGGAGCCGATTACACGCGACGACAGCCGACCGCCGCCGTCCACGTACGCGAGGAGCCGACCGGCTGCCGCGGCATACGCGCGGATCTAATCGTGTTCTAAGCAGTGTGAATTCCATGCAAACATGAAACTTAACTATTGTGTAGAAGCCTGAATTTCCTTTAGCACAGTGTGAAATGCGCTCCGGCGCGGCCCGTTTGGTGGAAATCGTATATTACAGTAAGCAAGGTTGTTTTTTTTAATTACGCGAATCCAAGTATCGAATATAAAGAGGTATTCCCCTTTATGGCTCTCACATACACACGATGGAACGCAACTGCCACTTGAATCAGAAACATTTCGGTAAGCAATTCTGTTTACGACCGATTTGATTTGTTATCTCGTTCCATCTACGGTTCTCGATACCAGAGAAAAAGAGATAGCTTACAGAATAATTGGACAACTGACTACAATACGGCCGACGTATCTTGGCGAGTCTGATGTTAGCTGATTAACTGCGCAGTAGACAATTTCGTTTCTAAAAGATTCATTGCGCAGCCAAACAACTAACTTCAGACTCGCCAAGATACGTCGGCAGTATTGTAATCGAATCGTTCCGAATCAGGGGCCTAATTCTCCTAAAATAAATTGTTGCCAAACGCAATCGAACCACAACCGTCAGTCAGTTTTTGTTTTCGAAAACTTTCAAAATGATTGATTTTGTTTTTTGTGTCAAACAATTTGATAGCTTTTGAAATTGAGAACTGTCTGAATGAACGGTTCGGCCTTGGTTCGGTTGTGATTTATCAAGATTTATTTTAGGAGAATTGGGCCCCAGGGCGCTGGTTAGACTGAAAGCTGACCCCGATATAGTTGGGTTTTCAGTAGGAGTCAAGCTCGTCTCGCCATATACGTATCTTTCTTATACCAAAAGCAAGCTAAACCTGTGCCACATAAGAAGTTGAATATCTTTAGCGAATCATCGGCAAACTGTAGTTATAAATCATAATCTATTGAAAGGATAGGCCGTACTGATTCATTCGTTTGGTGCAAGAGAGCGGCGAGTATCGTAAACCTACTCATTACGTCCATTGCCTTTTGAATAAAGGCTTCTTCTAAAACTGTAAAATGGCCTGTATTATACATATTCATTTATCCTTTTACACTGATGATGCTCATCAATGGCCTGGAATAATAAGACTAATTAGTAGGATCTTCGCATCGATCAGTAGTCGGTTTGGTCAGCTTTTTTTTTCTGTTTGATTGCTTGTTGATGGTCCTTGTGGGCCATTTCTACGTAACCGGGCAGTTATTGGCAAGACTTGAAGGATCTCCAGCCAATGGGGGTTTCGTCAGCGTTGTTTTAAACCCCTAACACCTTATAAGCATTCTTCATTGATTTAATACTTTGGCAGACAGGCGCGCTTCCTGGATACAACCGTTGTCAACCTTAGAAACAAAGTTGGAAGTTTACGAGCATGTAATTTCACCGGCACTCTTCAAATCGGAACACAGCAATGCCGCTTAGGGGCAGAACTCTTTCACAAGAAACTCTACTACTACTACTAATTGTTCTATGGCATCACTCACGCCTTTCTTCAAAACCCAAAAATACTCGGTTACCTCCTCGGGTCCTTCGGAACGGTCCTAAGGTATTTTGAACTTCTGACGGCCCTCCACCATGTAACCATACCGACTGATTTGGGACATACAGAGAGAGATATCAAAAACCTATTAATACTAATATAATCCCGCTCCTAACTTGAACCACACACCGATATTTTCTTACAACTTTAAAGGAAATTGGGTTACTGTCGTTAATCACAGGATGTGACGTCGTCGCCGTGTACTTCCGGTCGACCCTTAGTGCTAACCGACTTTCAAAGTTTCTTTTAGACTTTCACACTAGTGGTGATAGGATCTTTATTGCGGCTTATGGGCTATTAGAAGTGTTAAGGGATCTGGTATAGAGGTCGTATAGGACGAGAATTTAAAAGGTCGTGTTGTGTTTGTAACAATACTTTGTGGGAAGTGTTTTTTTCTTTAAGAGGGTCGGTTATTACACCGTTTAGGAAGTGTCCATGGGGAAAAGATTAGCCAGTCAGCAAGGTTGGTAGCGGGGCTGACTGCACAGGGTTATTTTACCCGACTTCGAAAAGGAAAAGTTTATCAATATGATGAATAGGTTTTTACACCAGTTTTTATTTGGTGTGGAAGACTTAAAAGTTGGTTCCTTAATGGTATGTGGGACCTTTTAATTCCTCTTGCGTCAAGCGCATGCAATATTGATTGTCATAAGACTCGAACTAGTATTAAGGCATGCGCTATTGCATGCGCTATGGCGCTTCACGCATGCTTCAAATGAAGATGCAAGATGAAAGTGAAAGCGCACTGGTGTAGACATAGCTTATGAATTTCATTAAGTTTGGTTGAGTAGATTTTTTATACAAATTATTAGTAGTTTGAAAATGAATTACCTATACAGACAACGTTCTAGTTAATGTTGGGCGTAACTGATATATTTTCCTAATGCATTAGACATTATATTATAATTTTCGAACTGTTGTTTTTAACTGTTGTAATATATATTATATTGTATTGTATTGAAGGAACACTAATTATCAATAGAGCAGAAGACTTGCAGTAATATGAAACTAAGTTTACACTAATATAATATAAAATTATTTTAACGGTAGTAAAAATTTGCTCTTGTTACTTGTGAGTTAAAGTTCATAATTGTGTGACGCTTTAATACGATGTAAAGTACGACAATATTATTTTGCCAGTAATATGAAACCAGTTCACACTAATATTATATAAATATTTATGTTATTTTAACGGTGGTAAAAATTTGCTCTTGTTATTTGTGGGTTAAAGTTCATAATTGTGTGACGCTTTCGGCCGACTTAACGACTCGACGCGAGTGGCGGGCGACTACTAAATATAGACAATAATATATATTATAACAGTCTTTGTTGCAAATAAATAATGGTTAGAATATTAGAAATGTATAATGAATTATATTAGCTGTTATATGTTATAACGCCCAACATTAGTTCTAGTTATAATGCTGGTCCACGAATTTGTACACTATTGTAATTGTTATTTGTGGCACTAAAAAGTATTAAATAAAAACTGTAAAAAGTAAAACGCGACTTCAAAAAAAAAACCTGCAAGGACTACTTAATAACCATTTTATACAAGGTGTAACATAAATAACGCACAACCTCTTGTGGGGTCACTGTACTCATCATTATGAACAACCTTTACTACGGGACGAAACCTGAAATCGCGAAAAAAAAAAGCAGCTGTTCCCTACATTTTGACGAGTTAAGCGAACATAAATGTAAATGGTCGGTCTAATGTAGTTCTAGCTTTAGTATCGTCACTATTTTATCTATTAGTTAGTTCTCTTTAACAAAACTAACACAGATAGAGCTCATAGACAAACCTACAAAGTAATTTCCGAACGAAATTGGAAGAAACCTTGTTTTAATCACCACGAACAATTTCTAAAGAAAACACTAGAACACAATTTGTCTACATTAATTAAAACTTGTATATTTTAAGTTCGAGAGAGGAAATACGGAAAGTTCGGGGAAACAGTCTTCTTTTAAAGTAATTTATAGAAACGTTGAGGAATTTATGTGCTGTGAGTTCCTAGAAATAGAGTTCAAAGTCGATTGTAACAGAGTAAAATTTGATAGATGTCTTAGTTCACGAGCACTCGTACAATTCTTGGAATAAGTTATCTAAAAGCGGTCAGATGATAAAATTGGAACAATGTATCATGATAGAAACTACATTCATTCATTCTTCTCATTGGTTGCTATGATTTTAAAGCCTCGGCAACTTAAGATACTACAAATTGTTTCTCAAAATGTAGCAACACGATGATTGACAACGTGCAACAAACTCATACGTCCAAATTCTTTCAGCGTCATGTTCCGCGCCATCTGGCAATGTTGCCGAACATGTTGAACGTCACATGTTTTGCGTCAATTGTTGCTTTTTTCGTTGAAAAAAGGTAGGACCGCACTAGGCGGAACTGCACCGCAGCGGAACTGGGCGACACGACGCGTCAAAATATTCTTTATATGAAATTATAGGAGACAACACGCACTAAGCGATAACGGAACTGCACTGCAACTGAACTGCGCGGCAAAGTTGAGCAACTGCCCAAAAGTGTCGCAACCTGTCGCGACGTGTAGTTCCGCTGCCGCGGAGTGCGGTTCGACAAACTTCATTCCACTCCTATCGCTTTTCGGAATAGTGTGTCCATCCTTTATATATGCGGCTGCATAATTTGTAATAACTCATTGAATTTGTATTGAGACATTCTAAAATAAGTATGGAATCTTATTGGATCCTTCTTAAGTCGTGGCTAAAGCGTAAAATACTCGCCTTATTCATATCGCGAGTTTGATATGTCATGTAGCCATATTCTTTGCTTTTTGCTTGCCTGTTCTTGCTCGATCCTTTCCTCTTCCTCGCACAACAAGGAAATAATAATCATTTATTATCCATTTCATCGTTCATCTTGCTCAGAGGTTGCCTAGCTAATGAATATGTTTTTGTAGCGCCGCTGCAGTTCAAGTGCGGCTTACCAAAAAATTACGCGTCGTGACGCTCAGTTCCGCTGCGGTGCAGTTCCGCCTAGTGCGGTCTTACATAGAGGCTTAAGCCGTTTATGGGTGTCACAATAACAGTCCGTTGATGGGAGACTGTTCACACATCGAGACCCCTCTGTGCCTCGGAGAACATGTTAAGCCGTCGGTCCCGGGTGTCATACGAATACCTTTGACAGCCGTTACGGGAAGTCAGAAACCCAAAAGTTGGACAACCAGTCTCAGCTCAGGATATCGGCATTAGTACCTAACTGGGTTGCAAAGGTCTGATGGCAGTCGCTCCGTGTAAAATACTGATATCCGCTTCTGGTTAGACTGGAAACTGACTCCGACATAGTTGGGAAAAGGCTAGGCAGATAGGGGTCCTTACGCTCAGGTCATGGGGATCGAGTGCACAACTTGTATTCAAGGAAATTGCTCTAAGACTATTCGACACTTCGCATGACCTGTCTGGCTTATTCTTTGGCCGAAAGCGTTGCCATCCATTGTAACAAAGCTGCCAGTCTTCTGGATACGCTCCTGAGAGTGTTGTAAAGGAACACTACGATGCCTAAGTGCGCTTTTTACTGTGAAACTTTATTTTTATACGTATTTTGAACATCAGTCAGCAAGGTTGGTAGCGGGGTTGACTGCACAGGGAGCGCCGGACGTACTAAAGTACCGTCATTTTTTTTTTCTATTGTTCTGCTGTGTATAGTCCTTCTGGATCCCTGACTACTTATACTACACTAACATCATGACTACCTGCAACAACAGCACTAAGGGCGACCGCTAGTGGGACTCGGACCTCGGCTTACAGCGATTACGCACTGCATCCGATCCAAATACGTCAAAATACGAATCTAGAGTCTAAAAAACTCGGACCGAATTCGAATATTGCTTACGCACTTATCCGATCTCTGATCCAAATTCAAACAATTCAGGGGCCATCTTTGGCATATCCATTTGGCGTCCGATTTGAATCTGAGGTAATGCGAAAGCGTTCATATAAACAGTACTAGGCTACTTCGGTCCGTCAATTTTTCTTCCGAGTGGAAACTCACGGATGTCGGAGAGAAATCGGATGACGGAAGTCGGATCTAGTTCGTAAACTACCATACAAATAGTTCTATGACTACTTCGGAACGTATTTTCTCGGATTCGGATCGGATGCAGTGCGTAACCGCTCTTAGGGTTGTGGAAGAATTAGGTATGTGTATGGGTATGTTAGCTTACTGTACGTGTTGGGTAACTGTAAGTACAGTAATCAATATTGCTTTTTAAATAAATAAATAAAGGGAGGATCCTCCAACCAGGCGGAGTCTTGTGCCTGGCGGGCTACTGCCCAACGGTTGATGGGGGTTTGTATATATACTATCTGCGTGTTAAATCTTGATATAGCGATGTAGGCTTGAATAGTTCGCATGTGGCGTGATAGATCGCCACAGGGTGATGCTAGCGGGGGCTTGGGGGGGGGGAGACAGCTTGATGAGGGCTGAATAATCAGTGTGAAAAGTACCATCACTCGTGGTAGTTTTTTTATACACCTCACTACTACAATACACGGATAACATACTCATACACACATATACACTGATACATACATATAAGAGAGGAAAACACCATTTCTTTTGTTTTCGTTGCCCTAGTTTCTTCAACAACCACTGCATTCTTGAGAATAACCCGTATAAATGACGATGAATGTATACTTAGGTTGCGTTACGTGACAGTTTTATTAATACTCACGTCACATATTTCATGACATCGTTCTCACATCGTCATTACAGCTGATTACAGCTAGAATTCGGTCCCATAATGACGTTGGTTGGCAGGAGGAGGAGCTCGTGGTTAAATAATTACAGCCGCATAGACCGATCTTCCGGGTTAAGCCACGCTTGCCGAGGTTGGTCTATGGATGGGTGACCATTTACCATAGCGAGTTTCCTCCGTGCCTCGGAAAGCACGTAAAGCCGTTGGTCCCGGCTGTCATTTGTAAATCTTTGACAGTCGTTACTGTTGGTCAGAAGCCAGAAAGTTTGACAACCAGTCTTACCAAGAGTATCGTATTACCCAGTTACTGGGTTGTGGAGGTCTGATAGGCAGTCGCTCCATGTAAAATACTGATATTCAGCTGCATCCGGTTCGACTGGAAGCCGACCCCAACATAGTTGGGAAAAGGCTAGGCAGATGATGAATGACGTTGGTTGGCACACATTTAAATTTTGGCACAGTGACTGAGCGATTGGTTCGATTCTCGCACGACACTTAAAAACTTTGTTAGAAATCAGCATAGCAGATTGCTGTTGTGAGAGTTCGGTCAACCGACGTGTTCTGCGTTCAAATCTCAGTTCTCAAATTAGCGGGGCATCCTGAATAAGGTGAAGCGATACTTTACGCCTAGACAGCTTTTGACCCTTTATAAAGCGCAGGTCCGATCCTGCATGGAGTATTGTAGCCACCTTTGGGATGGCTCAGCTAAATACCAACTTGCCGCGCTTGACTCGGTGGAACGCAGAGCTATGAGGCTCATTGGCGACGTAAAACTGGTGGATGCCAAGCTTCACAGCTTGGTCCATCGCCGCAAGGTTGCCTGCTTGTCGGTCTTCTACAGATTGTACTTCGGTGTGCCCAAGAACTCCACGACCTCATTCCACCGGCCCCCTTCTATTATCGGTCATCTAGGCGAACTGCAAGTTACCATCTCTTCCTGGTTGCGATTTCACCAACTTGCACTAAGCGTTTCCAAACGTATTTTATAATGCGCACAGCAAAAGAGTGGAACTCTCTGCCTGCGTCTGTGTTTCCGAACGCATACAACCCTAATCTCTTCAAAGTGAGAGTGAACAGGCTTCTTCTGGGTAAGCTCGCTCCATCGTCGACTTTGTCTCGGTCACCTCTGACCTAGACTAAGGTCAAGAGCAAACCCGACGCAAATAAAAAAACAATGCTTTTTGTATTTCGTTTTTTTGCAATTTTTTCATTTATTTTTAATTTTGGTCATTGTTATCAGTATTATAAAAATCCTGCCAACGCTTTGGTTTATTTAATAAATAATAACGGTTTATTTTGATTTATTTATAATTAAACAACGTGTAACATATTAATTCACAATAAGTATCAATATTATACAATTATAATCCATTTTAGCAAGGAAATGTATAGAAATAAGCAATACGTGTGCTTCCAGTGGGGATTCAACGCAGTATCATGATTTTATGAACCTCAACGTTCAATCAAGATGAGGTGAAACTCTACTTGAAGAAATAGTTCAAAAGATATTAGTGCCCTGGTGGGCCACTTTTGTCTATTATTATAATAAATTGAGTACATACACATATAGTTGATGCGACACAATGTTGTTTTCCGACTTCCACGCGGACGGAGTCGCGGGCACAGCTAGTACAAAATAAAAAAACATGTGTGGTCAAAAATTACTAGGTGATTAGAAAAATAAATTTATAAGTCAATAAATATTTTGTTGTTTTATTTTAACCCTGAAAACATAACACTCCTTTTTTGGGCCGTCGTGTAAAATAAAAATATTCAACGATCTTTCCATTTTCTTCTATGCATGTTGCGACGTAAGCTATGTTTTTTATAAAAGCATCGTGTTTATGGGAACAACACCATATTGCTTATTTTGCGTAAACCTTGCGTTTATAAAGTAGTGTGTGTAGTTGTTTTTTATGGCAGAAAATTCTATGGGGGACTGGTAAAAGTATTTTGGGATTTTTGTAGAGGAAAGTGGGATGTGCGTCAGTCTTTTTTTTTCTTTTGTACTGCTGTAGATGATCCTAGGGGACCGTCTCTACGTAACCGGGCAGTTATTGGCGAGACCTGAAGGGTCTCCAGCCAATGGGGGGGAAGTAAAATACTTAACCTAAGCTAACTACTTGTACTACACTAACATCATGACTACCTGCAACAACAGCACTAAGGGCTACCCCTAGTGGGACTCGGACCTCGGCTTAGGGCGTTGCTGGCGGGGGCTTAGTGGGGGGAGACAGCTTGATGAGGGCTGAATTATCGGTGTGAAGAGGACGAAGTGCAGCGTGTCGGCCCTTTTATAGGCGCACCCCGCCAGTCGCCACCACTACCACCGTCAAGGCCTCTCTAAACTCGCGCGCGAATCACGGCGTGAGATCGCGGCGCGGATCGCGGTGCGAATCACAGCAAAACTGCCAAGTTCCACATTCGCAGAGGTACGCGCCAGGTTCACAGTATCGTTTGCGCATAAAAATGCTAGTTCTAGTTGGTTAGACCAATTTGTGGTCATTTAAAAAGCTCACGTGCGTAATTCACTATCTTGTACTATTACATAATATTCTGTATAAACAGACTACCGCTGGCCGCACTCGACTCGACGCGACTGAGCCGAATGCGAATGTGGAGCCTAGTCACTTTCGCGCCAAGTTCGCGGCTTGCGAACCCTTTGTCGCGGGACAAAAAACCGACAATTTTCGGGAACGAGACGCGAACGCGACGCGAAGCCGCGAAGAATATGCGAATCGGATCCACACTCGTTGATCGCAGGTGATTCGCGGCTTCGCGCGCGATTCGGGCGGGAATATGGAGAGGCCTTCACATTTAGTTGGTGAACAAGAGAATTAGCTCCAATATCAAATTCACCGTACATTTTAACAATCCGTCTACATAACCTAAAATACGTAACCGTCGCAACTTTTTCTCTGCCTAAGCGAAAACCGATACGAAGACCAAGTTATTTCCCTACTGGCCGTAAGAGCAAACTGTATCGATAAATTCCTTTTATCGGTTCCTACCGATCGAATAGATTTCAATGTTTACCCGTATCGTTGACCTTTTCGTCTGACCGGGTAGAAAAGTTCCTGCGACGATATATTCGAGTCATTGTTGCCAACTCACAGAAAAGTTTTCGTAAACTATTTACGTTAAGTTAGGTTTTGTTACTGACATAGCTCTTATACTATTTACTGAGGCAATTCGCACACTGCACTACATTACGCAGCGTAAAACGCTGCGCGTGAATGCGTTTTCAGTGTTTTTTTTTTTTTTTTTTTTATTGGACTGCTGTAGGTCGTCCTAGGGGACGGTTTCTACGTAACCGGGCAGTTATTGGCGAGACCTGAAGGGTCTCCAGCCAATGGGGGGGAAGTAAAATACTTAACCTAAGCTAACTACTTGTACTACACTAACATCATGACTACCTGCAACAACAGCACTAAGGGCGACCCCTAGTGGCACTCGGACCTCGGCTTAGGGCGTTGCTGGCGTGGACATAGGGGGGGGGGGAGACAGCTTGATGAGGGCTGAATTATCGGTGTGACGTTTTCAGTGTGTTGCACTATGCGTGTTTTCTATACAAATACAGATACTTGCAAACAACATAAGAACACGCACTCCCGCGCTACACTGCGTGATGCGGTGCAGTCTGCGAATCGCCTAAAACGCAACTAGATGGCGTTAGTGGAAAAAATAGAAGTCGCTTTGGTTTTGTTACACGGCAAAGGAGAAAGATAGGGTTTGCGGAAATCGGTAGCCATTTTGCAAGAAATAAAAGAAGTAAAACCTACAAAAAGAAATGAGATCCCATTAAAAACATTCATGTAAAAAAAGTTACATCTCCCGAATCTTTTGCCGAAAAAAATTCTGAGATCTAATATAGAGCCAAATCTGGTATTTCATTTATAAAGATACTAGATGTCGCGTAGATATTTCGCGGTTTTCGAGATAAAAGTAGCCTATGTCCTTCTTGGGTTCCAGACTATCTCTGTACCAAGTTTCATCAAAATAGGTTCAGCGGTTTAGGCGTGAAAGCGTAATGGAGAGACAGAAAAAGTTACTGTCGCATTTATAATATTAGTAAGGATTTTTCGGACTTGGCAATCACGCAGCATGCGGATATACAGTGATGCAAGATACCTTGTTATTTTTTTAAATCTGTTCCTCTTTCGCCAAATAGTAGTCTAGTAAATCCTCATGCTGCGTGATTGCAGAGTCCGAAAAATGTATTTATAAATGAAATGCCTGACTTGCCTCCACATTGGCACATTTGTATAACTCTGTATATTTTTATTTTTTATAATATCTAAAGTGTAACTGTTTGTTTTCCCAAATAAATAAAATAAAAATTAGATCTCAGAACTTTTTACGGCAAAAGAATCGCCAGACTTGGCGTTTAAGGGTACAGGAACCTCTTATGGCTACCAGTAGATAAATCGAGTTTGGGCTCGTTTTGATATATGCAAAACGTATAGTGGTGAGGGTCTCATGATAAAGCCGGAAGATGGGTACAGGAACCTCTGACGGTTACTAGAAGACATGTCGAGTTTTGGATCGTTTGATGTGTTCCTATAAAAGTCTAATCAAAATGTATGGTGATGACTTTTATATTGATATTTTGCACAGCTTCTTCATAACCTCACATTGGGAATTGGCATATTAACGTAGACAGACTATCAGTTACACATTGTCATTTCACCAGTGCATAGATGTCAACTGCTGGCCATCTGCCTCCTTATAAACCCTACCATGAACTGTCGTGTCAAACCCAATAATATTTTTTTATTTAGGAAAAGAAAGTATGTAAAAGAATAAACATTTATTGAAGTCTAGTTTAACTTTTTTTTATCTTATTTTTCAAAACTGTCTGTTTCAGTTCCATCACCTATTCTCTTCATCACTGACTTTATCATCTCTGGGCTGGCTTCTTTCAAATCGTATGCCCAACCCTTTTTAGCGCACCATCTGATAAATCTGTAACCCCAGTTCCAGGAGTCACAGTATTCAGCTGCCCTATAATCGAAGGGAAATGTATGGTGGTAATTATGCCATCCCTCCCCAAATGTGACGGTTGAGACGAATCTATTCTCTCCAGGCATAATGGTCCTGAAATTTTAAAGAGTTAGTCCTATCTTTAAGTAATTTTTTGAATGGAAACCTTGACAGTTATTAGTTTGTCAGTGAAATTTTGCAGTATGATAAATAAAGTAGTGTATAATACAGGGTGTTAACGAATTCGTGTAATTCCTTCAAACCGCGTGATCTACTGGTGACACAGATTAACCCTAAAAGGATTTTTTTGAAAACCAATTAAAAAAAAATTGAAAATCAAATCTTAGTTTTCTATTTCTGATTCATTTTAGAGCACCGAGTTAACTTACTGCAAAGAGCGATATCGCGTTAATCTTACCCGCCAGGCGCGTCGCCGTGCTTTCATTCATTTATGCGTGACATCGAAATTTTCAAGCGCACGAAATTATTATTTTGCAAAAAAAAAGTTCTTATTTTTTTACTGAATCCTTACTTGGTGGTTTAGATACGACCACTTACCCCTACCGCATGAAAAATAAAAGATTTTGATTTTTTGATTTTTAATCAAACTCAAACTCAAAACTCATTTATTCAAAATAGACTAGAATTACTTAGTTCTTTTTGAACGTCAATTTTACAATATAGTCATCTCCCAAAAAGCCCTCCCTTCACCGCTCGCTCCGCGCGGCTCGCGCCGAATCAGGCTAATTCCCGTGCGGGGCCTATCTACAGCAGTAGTAGATCATGTGGTTTTAAGGAATTACACGAATTCGTTAATGAATAATTATCTACGATTTTTTACTTTTGCCGTTGCGACCTTTTGTCCTTGTCACCAAGGAGGCAGCGGAAAGCGAGAGGTCGCTTCCCTTTCTTCCCTTTTGCAGCTGACGCACTGGGCACCGGAGGGTGCTTAACTATCTCCAGACCACCGTAGGTAGTGGCCTGCAAGCGGCGGGCTCGGAGGCACGTCGCCCGAAGCGTAACAGTCCAGAGGTGTTCCGCGCGCATCTCTCAAGAGGACGTGTGGGAAGGCCCCACAGATAAGAGATTCATGCGTGATTGAGTAACAAACATCCAAATATCTGCACAAACTTTTTTATTGTGATCTCTTTGTATTCACGGCTCATCCTTGCGGAAGATGTCCGGTCCTTTGGAAGGCATACGGGGGACACAGTTCCAACGCGCAGAGGCCCCTTTGAGAACTTTAATCTAAAATGGGGTGGGGCACCAACCGGGGGCTAGCCACGGCTGCACTATTAAAGTACAGTCATGGACCGTCCCAGATGGGTGCAAGACTATTGTGAAATATGGTAAATAAATATCTGGTCTATAGGAAGGGGTGTTTAGTGGACTGGATAACTTCTATTGACGGAAGAAAACGGCGTCTGCCTTTCAAGCTTAAAATTTAAATACGTTGGTAGATATTGTGATTATCATTACTAGACTTACTTATTATAAGGTTTATATCCATAAGTATGAGCAAGGCTGTTCACTGTCATTTCACTATGTAAAACCCACAAGTATCTTATAACGCATTGCCAAGCCACAGCACATCTCCATCCTTCGTTCCACAGGAATATGTTCAGGGATGTAGGCAGGATATAGCAGAATACAATTTTTAAGGGGATGCTGTACCTGTTAAAATGATTTTGTCATTTGTATTGAAAGAAAGAAAGAAAGAAAATACATTTATTTAACGCAGACCAAAAGGCACACAGTACAAAACAAAGCATAAGAAAAAACACAAGAAAAGAAATTAACAGGGAAGTGTGCCTCACGGCTGCGCCAAAAAGGTCCAGTTATCCATTAAGTTATCCAGTTATCCAAAAAGGTCCATTATTGCAATCCATCTACACAAGAGTTGCCAACCATCCTGTTATCCCAGGACATGTCTTGGTTTTTGTAGTGTCCTGGGGTGTCCTGGATAGTTTTTAAGCAGTGTCCTGGATTTTTAAAGCGTCCTGAGAAGGTTATACATCCCTTTACACCCGAACTAAAACGAGTGGGTTTCACTTTAAAAAATTCTGGCGCGAAACCGTTTACTTCCTGCGAACTCAACCGGCATCGATTGATCGTGAGGATGTGTCGCCAGCCTCCTCAGATCCATGCCGGTTGCATTGCAGTTCGCGTTTACAACTCGTATATTCAAATACTTTCATAAAAAAAATTGATTATTATTATACCTTGAATTATTTATTATTTTATTTTCCCTGCATATTAATTTAACTACTGCTACTCTATTACTGCGTCCAGTTTTTAAACTGAATTGTCCTGGTTTTTCCAACTTCAAATCCTAGTTTTTTAAATTTGGGTTGGCAATCCTAATCTACACCATAGCTGATGGCAAAAGGGAGGAAGAAGCGTGCGGGCAATCAACAGCAGGAAGCAGGCTTATGCCTCGCAGTGGGTTGACAAAAGCTAAGAAAGATCATTTTCAGCTTTTAATGATGATGATGATGACATAGCAATACTGCCTTTTAACAGAGGTTTGATGGTAATGAATGCGTGAGCGAGGAGTGAGTGGAGGAACTCGGTAAGAGTCTGACATATGTCATACTGGTATAGAGGCTGTAAACGAATTCGTGTAATTCCTTCAAGCCGCGTGATCTACTGGCGATACAGATTAACAAGAAATGTTATTTTTTGAAAAAATAAAATAAAAAAAAAACCGAAGAAAACTTAGCTCTCCGCTTCTGAGTCATTTTAGAGCCCCGAGTGAAGTGACTGCAAAGAGCGATATCATGCTAGTAGTGCCCGCCATCTGTGTCGCCGTACTTTCATGCATTTATGCGTAGCATCGAAATGTTCAAAAATATAACAAAAAAACAAATATTTTTTTATTGAATCCTTATTAGGTGGTTTAGATACGATCACCTACATCATCATCATCTTTCTGCCCTCATCCCATGTTACTTGGGGTCGGCGCAACACGTTTTCTTTTTCCATTCCGTCCTGTCACCCGTCATGATATCACTGACTCCCTTCTCTTTCATATCATTCTTCACACCATCCATCCATCTTTTCTTTGGCCTTCCTCTTCCTCTCCATCCATCCACATTTATATTGGTAACTCTTTTCGTCACATGCGTTTCATCTCTCTTTTTCACATGCCCATACCAAGACAAACGGTTCCCTTTCAACTTTTCTGTCATTGGCGCTACTTTCAAACTTCCTCTAATATACTCATTCCTGACCTTATCCATTCTGGTCACTAGACACATCCATCTCAACATTCTCATCTCATGTAGCGGACATGCACTCTTTTTCCATCCGTCTTCTTTACAACCCAACATTCCAGTACGACAGGTCGATCACCTACATAAACTGCAAGAAAAAAAAAGATTTCATTTTTCATTTTTTCATTTTAATCAACCTTAATCTCATGCTTTGGTCAATGTAGACCAGTAGTAGTATGTGGTTTTAAGGAATTACACGAATTCGTTTGCAACCTGTATAATCCCTCGTCTTCCGCAGCCGAGGAAGGAGGAGGCGTCTCTGAGGAATTCCCCACGTCAAAAAAGGCTCAATAATAGGGTCTGTGATACCCTTTAAATAATTATAAACTTACTTTTTCTGAAACATAGCAATTTTATCAGCTTCGATGTCACTCATATCAATCTTTTTGCCATTTTTTATAACTTCTTCATTCTTCTTCAACATCAGCCAGCCGATGTGTGAGAAGAAAAATCCGCGGTTCACATTGTGTGGGTCAGCTTCTGTGTCACTATACTTATGGTGGAGACGATGATCTCGAACCCACTGGTAAATGGTATTCTGGAAAGAAAAATATGTGAAGCTAAAATATTTCTTGTCACCACAGTACACAGGTTGGTAATTTGAGAAGGCATGAAGGGCAGCTATCTTAACCATTGTAGCTACAGGAAAACGTTCTTCTGGTTGTCACCACTGCGTCGAATGCCCCGAGGGCACGGCCCTGCACACTTTGCAGGCGTGTCCTGCGTGGGCGACGCAGCGCCGCGAGCTAATCACGCACCGGGCGCCGAAGGCCGCGCGACGACCTCCAGCCACCCTAGTGTGTGGCCTGCGGGCGCTGTGTTAGGGGACCCACCGCCCGATCAGTAACAAGCCCGAGTAGGCGGCGCGACGTGTTCCACGCGCGCCTCTCAGCAGGACGTGGGGCTAGGCCCCACAAAGGAGAAGTCCGCCAGGGGCTGGCGGACCGAGACCTGCCGGGGTTGCGATGCATGCTTTGCGAATCCCGCGACCCCGGCCCACGATCAAGTGATGGAATATCGTGGTGATTTTAGCCAGTAAGAGTCCGGCACATCCCCCGTCTTCCTCAGACGGGGGATAGTCCACGAGGATTTCCACAAACAAAAAAAAAAAGAAAAGGAAAACGTTCTTAGAAGACTAACCTAACTTTAGAAAGAATTCCTATTTGCATACAAATATTTTGAAAAAAAATACAGTCATTAAAAAAAGGACAGTTTTCACTAAACATTGTTATGAAGCCAATTGATCCTATTTCACATAAGAATCAAAAGACTTTTCCGTACCAACTGAGGTTGTAGTACTAACATCAGAAATCAAAAAAAGTGATAGGGTTAGTTATAAGGGCAGCTAGGCAGCTACCTTAATGGTTGTGGCTATAGGAAAATGTTCTTAGGAGAATGTCCATGAAATTTGAAAATAGTTATTTATTTAAATGCCTTTAACTATCATTACAGGTCTGTAACCTAATAATAGCCAAGTCACACACACAAAATTAAAATTAAAGCATCAAATACAATCTCAAGATCATTGTTTGTAACACAGTGTAAACAATAGTACTTTAGCGAATTCACCCCAGTGACATGTAAATTAAATATATCAATTTCGACTATCTCGACATGAATGTAATTGATGGTGCGAATTGCTCGATTCAGAGGGGTTTTCGCCAGCAAGTTGCCAAAGCCATATTTCGAAAGGCATTCAAAGATTACTAACACTAACTATAACTAACCACTACAAGTGAGTTTTTTTGCGATATCTGACGTTTCTAGTACTCCAACCTCAGTTGGCCCGGAATTCTTTTGAGTATGAATGAGGATGGTTATAAGAGTCTACTCTTAATGATAGACCAAAGAAACGATGGATGGATAGTGTGAAAGATGATATGACTAGAGGGTGACTACTGAGACGACGGCTAATAGAGATGTATGGAAGAAAAAGACACGCTGCGCTGACCCCAAATACGTTGGTATAAGGGCAGGAGGTCATCCGTGTAATGCTGAAAGTAGAGAATAGCACTACCCCGCCTCTTCCCGTGGGTGTCGTAAAAGGCGACTAAGGGATTCACTAGAGGGTGGGAAGCAGCGTTCTCTGAATATTTTAAAGCCGCATACAGCCTTGGGCGGCGTGTACGTGTGCCCTCGCTGTGAGCATTCGCCTCATACGATCGTTGCGAACGCCTCTCCTCCTCTATCGTGTCGACACGAGGTATACAAGAATAGCTCATGCCGTGGTGAAAAGATTAGTCAGTCAGCAAGGTTGGTAGCGAGGCTGACTGCCCAGGGTGCGCCGGACGTACTTAAGTATCATCACTCGTGGAGGCTCTTTTCTTGCACCCCAACTTTTCTTTTTTCCAACGGTTGCGAACGTCGCCTCAGTGCGAGCCGTAGGCTCCGTGTGGACGGACGGGTGTTATTTGCATTGCGCGCTCATGAACACCGTGCGTGGTTGTTTGCGTGCTCAGCTTGAACATGTATCGTTCGGGACGCATGCTCGAGCTCGTCGTATGCCTCAGGTTGAGGCATGCGTGACGGACCATTCGCGACGCACGCCTCGAGATGTCTGTACGCGGCTTAACAACCATACTGCGACCGGCAACCCGCCTGCCAAGCGTGGCGATTATGGCAAACCCCCCGAACATTGTTTGGGGGAGGCCTATGTCCAACAGTGGACGTCATTCGGCTGAATGAAGATGATGATGATGAGGGCAGGAGGATGTTAATGATGATGTTTAACTCACCTGACCACTCGAAGCAAAACACAACATTAAATAAATTTTTAGTGCCGTATTAGCTTTGTAGGATCTATGCGTGAATAATCTGTGGACTCCAACGGTGATTCCCATACCATTTATAATTAACATGAAGAAAGCTGAAATAAACACCTAATTAATAAATCTTGTGTGTTACTATTGAAGTGGTTACGCGGTAATATAATGAAAATGCTCAAGAGTTAACTAAAACTGTAATATGGACTACCACGTAATCCTTCTAATATATACACGTACAAATTAAATTAAACGATTGTATATAAATTAATAAATGAATTGAATTATAACTGAAATTGAATAGAATTGAATTAACGGATCTAGGTATCTACGAAAATCTAGACTTGAGGAGCAAAATTGAGCGTGCATTCGCCTCGGGACTGGAAAACGCACTGAAGTCGTTGGCGCTCGAACATTGATTTATTCTAGATCATCTGTTCCGAGCGCCTCCGATGTATGCCGAGCGGAACCGAAGTTGCGGTCCGTCGCACGCGCTGCATGTTCGATTTTGCTTATCATTCGCATCATATTTTTATAACAATTAATAAACTTTGTATAGTGTGAATAATTGTTAATATTATTAATTATGTATGTAAATATTATGTGTGTTGTAAATATAGTAAATGTTGTGAATTATGATTTTATTAATAGTGTTAAGTTATGGATAATAGACAATGTGTTCTGTGAGTTTACTGTTTATGGTGTAATGTCAAAATGAGGAAAAATAAATATGATGCTTGTTGTTGTGGAGTGTTTTACAATGAATTAAATTAGATTTTAAATTAAATACATTGTGGACAAAACAAAGTGAGTAACCGCCACACTACTCCCCCCTTGAGACCGTAACTACGGGCGATAGTAGTCCGGGAAACGAACAGTGCGTCCCGAACGGGTTTTCTTTTCTTCGTTGACGGTTGGTTGTGAAGATACAGTGGAACTCGGTGTCGTGCTGGGCGTGTTGTCATCGTCGTTGGCGATGGGTAGTGCAGTCACAGTGGAACGCGATGATGTTGTGCTGGGAATGTTGTCCTCGTCGTTGGTGAGGTAAGCCGGCTTCAACCTATCAATGGTAACAGTGGTTTCTTTGCCCTTAACCTCAATTTTAAAAGTTTTCTCGCCTCTTTGTAGGACCTTGTAAGGCCCGGTGTACGGAGGGTCGAAAGGACGGCGCACGGCGTCGTAGCGCAGGAAAACATGTGATGTTGAAGCCAAGCTGCTGGGCACGTAGAATGTCTTCTGGCCATGACGACTCGGCGGTTCTGGCGACAACTTCGCCATGTAGTGCCGGAGTCTCGACGCGAAGTCGGTGTAGTCGACAGTGCCGGTGAGTGACGGGTTAATGAATTCACCCGGGAGTCTAAGGGGTTCCCCGTAGACCATCTCCGCTGCTGACGCTTTGATGTCTTCTTTCCAGGCGCTGCGGATGCCCAGCAGCACCAGGGGAAGAACTTCGACCCAGTTGGTGTCGGTGTGGCATCGGATGGCCGCCTTAAGCTGGCGGTGGAGGCGCTCGACCATGCCATTGCAGGCAGGGTGGTACGCCGTGGTTGGCCGATGCTGGCTACCAAGGGTTGCTGCGATGGAGCGGAAGAGGTTGCTCTCAAACTGCCTGCCCCTGTCAGTGGTGATGCGTTGAGGGCAGCCGAAGCGAGACACCCAGCCTGCGATGAAGGCGCGGGCGCATGTCTCAGCCGTGATGTCAGCTATGGGATATGCCTCAGGCCAGCGAGTGAAACGATCGATGACGGTGAGGCAATATCTGCAATTTGAAGAAATTGGTAAGGGCCCTACTATGTCCATGTGGACATGGGAAAAGCGATGGGAAGGAACAGGGAAAGGAGAGGTGGGAGATGAGGTGTGCCGCGAGACTTTGTTCTTCTGGCACTCTACGCACTCTCTGGTCCATGCCCGGCAATCCTTCTTCAGGCCAGGCCAAACAAACCGGTTCGAAACCAATTTGACCGTGGCCTGCCTACCAGGGTGGCTCAGCTGGTGAAGTTTGCTGAATACTCGTCTTCTGAAGGGCTCTGTAACATAAGGGCGGGCATTAGCGGTGGATACGTCGCAATATAGCTCCGCGCCTGTGTCTGGGAAGTGTATGCTCTTCATCTTCAGAGACGAGTTGTTGCTCTTCAGGAGTTCTTGCAGCTCAGGATCGTTCTCCTGGGAATGTGCAAGAGCTGAGTAGTCAAATTTGGCTAATGTTACTGCCTCTACTCGCGACAAAGCATCCGCAACAACATTGTCCTTGCCTGCTACAAACCGGATGTCCGTGGTGAACTGTGCAATGTAGTCCAGGTACCTGTATTGCCTAGGAGAGCAGTTGTCGCGGTTGTTCTCGTATGCGTATGACAGGGGTTTGTGATCCGTGTAGATGGTGAACAATTTAGCTTCCACCATGTGTCGGAAGTATTTGACGGCGTCGTAGATAGCTAAGAGCTCCCTGTCATACGGGCTATACTTCGCCTGAGCCGACGACAATCGTCTGGAGAAAAATGCAAGAGGTCTCCACGTATCACCTGCCTTCTGCTGCAATACTGCGCCCATGGATGTATTCGACGCGTCTGTAAATATTGCAAGCTCAGCGTTAGGGTCAGGGTGTGCTAGCAATGCCGCTTTAAGTAAGCCATCTTTACAAGCTTTAAAAGCTATAAGCATTTCCTCCGACATTTCAATGACCTGTGATCCTCTCGTTTTAGGTCCTGTGAGGACGACGTTGAGAGGTGCCTGCAAGCGAGCTGCATCTGGGACAAAGCGGCGGTAAAAATTAAACATACCCAGGAAGCGACGCATCTCCTTGACGGTCTTGGGAGCTGGGTAATCCTTGATCGCCTGTACTTTCTCCGGCAGGGGACGAACACCTTCTGCGGACACCTCATGTCCTAGAAAGGTGATGGAGGTCTGGCCGAACTCACACTTTGCTGAGTTGATGAGTATCCCGTACTCCGACAAACGCTTAAACAGTTGGTGCAGATGTTCAGTGTGCTGGGCTGCCGTCTCTGAGAACAGAAGAATATCGTCAAGGTAGCAGTAGCAGAACGACAACCCGCGGAGCACCTCGTCCATGAAACGTTGGAACGTCTGCGCAGCATTCCTCAGACCAAACGTCATGTACGGGAACTCGAATAGACCGAACGGAGTGGTGATCGCAGTCTTGTGTATGTCAGCTGACTGGACAGGAATCTGGTTATAGGCTTTTATCAAATCAATTTTACTATAAAGCCTGCTGCCAGCCAGCTGATGAGCGAAGTCCTGGATGTGCGGAATGGGGTACCGGTCAGGGATCGTACGGGCGTTTAGAGCGCGGTAATCACCGCAGGGACGCCAGCTGTTGTCCTTCTTGGGAGCGAGGTGAAGAGCGGACGACCATGGGCTCTCTGATGGGCGTGCTGTGCCGTTCGCGAGCATGGCCTCAAACTCCTTTTGCGCAGCCTTGAGCTTGTCTGGTGGCAAGCGGCGAGGACGACTTGATATGGGCTGACCTGGGGTGGTGCGGATATGATGTACGGTGCTGTGATTGACCTGACGTTCTTTCCCAGCAGGACGCGTGATCGCCGGATATTGCCGGAGCAGCTCATGGTACTCTGTGCTGCCTCCTACAGATTTGACGGAGGCAATGACCGCTGCAGAATTAGCCGCAGATGACGCCGTAGAGGACAGCTGCGTAAGGCCGTCGATGAGGCGGTAATTTTTGAGGTCTATTAATATGTTGTAATGTACCAGGAAGTCTGCTCCGATGATCGGCTTAGTGACGTCGGCGACCACGAATTTCCAAGAGAAGACACGGCGGAGTCCTAAGTTCAAACTAAGGTCAATCGCACCGTACGTATCTATGGGGGTTCCGTTGGCCGCATACAACTGGTAATCAGTCTTACTACGCCGCTGCTGTAATGCTGTACGTGGGTACACACAAATATCGGACCCTGTGTCCACTAAAAATGTGGTTTTAGAGTCCCGATCCGTTACAAATAGGCGGCGTGGTTTTGTGGGGCAGACGTTAGCCGCTACTTCCGGCTGCCGGCGGCATTTCCCGCGTACGTACACGGCGTTGTGCACCGCGTGGCCTTATCGCCGAATTTATTGTGGTACCAGCAGTGATCTTCGTTCCATGGACGTCTAGAACGTGAGCGATCGCGGCGCTGGCCTGAGGCCGATTTTCTGCCACCACGCTGGAACCTCTCTGTAGAGCGTGAGCGATGGTGTACCTGACCCTGATTTTGTAGCGCTGCCACTTGCAATGTTAATGCCGCGATACACTGTTTCAGCTCGCTGATCTCACTGCTGGTGCTCGTGCTCGCCACTGCGGTGGGTGCCTGGAGTGCAGGGGCTGGTGCTGGCGCGATCTCGTGCACGCGGTCGGCCAAATCTGCGACAGACTGTAGAGGGAGATTAGGCTGGGACGCTATCACCGTCTGTATGTTGGTCGGCAGACGACTCGCCCACAGCGTGGCCATAAAAGATTCGGGAACATTCGAGCCTGCCAGGGTTTGCAGGTGCCGTAAAAACTGTGAGGGCTTACGGTCGCCGAGCTCCTCGTGCGTAAGGATCTGCTGCACCCTTTTCTCGTGCGAATCGGAGAGTCTACGGATAAGCTCGGCCTTCAGCTTATTGTATTTGTCCTGGGCTGGCGGGTTCTCGATGATGTCCCTAGCCTCTACCATGTAACGGTGGTCTAGCTGGGCCACTACTGTGTAAAACTTAGTATTATCAGCTGAAATACCTGCGATGGCGAACTGTCCCTCTACCTGCGCGAACCAAAGTGCCGGTTCTTCAGGCCAAAACGGCGGCAATTTCACGCCGACACGAAAAACGTCCCGATGTTCCGACGCTGCTCCTCCGGATTTGTCTGCTCCGGTAGACATGATGGCTCCTTCAAGGCTTCTATGTTCTTCTTCGGGGTCACCAGTGAAGTGGTTACGCGGTAATATAATGAAAATGCTCAAGAGTTAACTAAAACTGTAATATGGACTACCACGTAATCCTTCTAATATATACACGTACAAATTAAATTAAACGATTGTATATAAATTAATAAATGAATTGAATTATAATTGAAATTGAATAGAATTGAATTAACGGATCTAGGTATCTACGAAAATCTAGACTTGAGGAGCAAAATTGAGCGTGCATTCGCCTCGGGACTGGAAAACGCACTGAAGTCGTTGGCGCTCGAACATTGATTTATTCTAGATCATCTGTTCCGAGCGCCTCCGATGTATGCCGAGCGGAACCGAAGTTGCGGTCCGTCGCACGCGCTGCATGTTCGATTTTGCTTATCATTCGCATCATATTTTTATAACAATTAATAAACTTTGTATAGTGTGAATAATTGTTAATATTATTAATTATGTATGTAAATATTATGTGTGTTGTAAATATAGTAAATGTTGTGAATTATGATTTTATTAATAGTGTTAAGTTATGGATAATAGACAATGTGTTCTGTGAGTTTACTGTTTATGGTGTAATGTCAAAATGAGGAAAAATAAATATGATGCTTGTTGTTGTGGAGTGTTTTACAATGAATTAAATTAGATTTTAAATTAAATACATTGTGGACAAAACAAAGTGAGTAACCGCCACACTATCACCCTTACTGCGAAGGTATTCCATTTAGCGCACCAATTTGAAGAGCAGCAATCGAATCGCATCAATAGTTTTACTAAAATTGCTGCTCTAAATGGAATACCTCTTACTACATTACACACCCGCAATTGGAATCACTTCGAGTGATTATTAAGGACTTTGCGTACTACGTGGCAACTATTATCGCCAGTCACGGTTGTAGTTGCATCTTTGGTCACTCAAGCTCCGACCATGATGCGACTAGCCGGGCCAACTTTCTGACAAGGGATTTATCCAATATCTCCTTTTTTAGCAATCACGATTTCTATGTCCATCACAGGCACTTGTTCCACCGCCAATGATGAGCGAGAAGCGAGTAGAGCTAGAAACTAGAAACGAGTTGGCGAGCAGCGAGAAGCGAGTGTGTAGTTCCGATAGTTTTGTCGCTGGGCTATAAGCGAGTGTGCGAGTGCGACGATTGAATACTCGCAACACTCGCAAATGACCGCTGGTTGGTCTTTCGGCGTGAGTTCTGACCGCCAAGCGAGCATCGCTGAGCGAGTATTATCTTTGATAGCTCTTGTCGCTTAGCGACAAACTAGTGGAGCGAGTCCTCGCTAGCAGTGTAAACTGTCAGGGATCAACTATTAATAATGCATCTCTTTTGATTACACGGAATGTATATCTATTATACGTTTCTTGAGCGAGAAAATAGCCGATAGCTAGTTGCTTCCTCGCCGGCGGGTGGGACAACTGTCTAAATTCATGAACGAGCTTAGCGCAACCAATCGTGGAATTGCAACACGTCTTGCAAGCCTACCATGCCCAGTGCTATACACCGTGGGTCCGAAGTATGCGAAAGATTTTAACCTTCGATTCCGATACCTAATCGGAGAAGAAAATCTAGCATATAATTTGTTGAATAAAGCTTAATTTTCGAGATATTCATTGTTTACGGAAATTCACAAATCGAAAAATCTCTAGGGTAACAAGCCCTATGAACGCGGCGTTGCGACTATTGTCATACCATACCCCAGTGGCTGTAAGTCGTGTTTTGTCGAGATCTTCGTGAAGTGAGAAGTTTCTAATCCACTCACTCGATAATTTATAAATGTTGCCAGTTCAATATGTATAAGCAGTGATCGGAAAAGGGTGAACTAATTTACCTAAACTTTAAAGAACAGAGACAAAAACTGGAGACTTCCTTACGACAACATTTTTTTTTCGGGAGAATTTTCTCGGAGATTGTCTTTCATTTGTTTTCAAAAAATAAAAGACAATCTCCTTTTTTGAAAACAATAAACAATATCTTATTTAAACGCAATGAAAAACGTGTCATCTGGTTTTGTGACAATTTTGGGAAACAAAAATAGGAAACGAATTTAATTGTTTTCTGTACTATTAACATTAATATAAAATTTAATGTACTTTAGTGACGTCCCGAAACACGGAATAATTTTCACGAAAAAAAATCTGTCGTAAGGAAGTCTCCAGTTTTTGTCTCTGTTCTTTGAAGTTTAGGTAAATTAGCTCACCTTTTTCCGATCACTGAATATAAGGTATTGTTTACAAAGAAATACTAAAGTTATTGATTTATTTTGTTCCAAACAACAAAATAATTAAATTGTCGTAATTGGACCTATGTTGACTTAACATTATTGACTCATAATACCATCAGAAAGTCGTAGTTAAAATCTTTCGGGTACCTACTTCGGGCCCACGGTGTATACTTCTATGGTATTAATACGTTACTAGGCATATCAAAAATGAAAATAGCTGCCATTCAGATGTTGGTATTACAGACAGGGTTATTTTTGTCGATAAAATTAAAATGTCATTTTTTAGGGTTCCATACCCAAAGGGTAAAACGGGACCCTATTACTAAGACTCCACTGTCCGTCTGTCACCAGGCTGTATCTCATGAACCGTGATAGTTAGTGTTACAACTTTAAATGTAATGGTGCCAATCAAAGTAAAAAAACTCCGAAAATTAGCGAAAGCAGGTCTAATATAATAATTAGAAGTTACACGTACAATGGTTGTAAGGCAAGTGAACAATGACATTAAATTTTACTAATACGTGCCGAAATGCCTATGAAATTTTTAATAATTAGGTGTTTCACAACTTTTTGCTATTTATTTAGAACAGGCGTTTACGCCTGAACATATTCCCGGCCGTTGAAAGGTAGCTTTCAACCGTTTAAGTCTTCAGCTGAGGGAAGTTTGCAGAGTCGCACAAAGGCGCGTCGCACGCAGCCCTTGGTGGTGAGAATGTCTGCCACTCTTGATATCCCGTCAGGTCCGGATATGAGGCGAAGTACGCGGCCCAGTTTCCAAGCGAGAGGGGGCGCGTTGTCATCAGCAAGCAGCACCATATCTCCCACGTCCAGCTTTGACGTGTTTGTCCGCCATTTTGTCCTTTGTTGTAACTCAGAGAGGTATTCCTTCTGCCACCTTTTCCAGAAATGTTGCCTCAGCTTCTCAAGGCGCTCATAGCGTCGCAATTGGCCTTCCTACACGTCTTCCAGGTTTGGTGTTGGCAGAGCGATCAGCGGTCGGCCAATGATGAAATGTCCTGGGGAGAGGGAAAGGACGTCGTTAGGACTGGATGAGAGAGGGCACAAGGGACGGCTATTGAGGATTGCTTCCACTTGTGCGAATAAAGTAGAAAGTTCCTCGAACGTCAAGTGACATTCGCCTAAAACTCGTCGTAATAAATGTTTTGCCGACTTAACCCCGGCTTCCCTTAAGCCACCAAAATGAGGAGTGTAAGCCGGAATGAATTTAAAATTGATAGATTGCTGACTTGCAAAGTCAACTAAAGGTTCATGGTTCTGTTTGATGAACGAGCCTATTTCTTTCGCGGCAGCTACAAAGTTAGTACCATTGTCACTGAATATTTCAGTTGGCTTGCCACGACGAGATATAGGTAAATCGTTTTAATGACATTATAAATGCATCCTTTGTTAAGTTACTGACTGCTTCAAGGTGTATACATTTGTAACGAAGGCAGACAAAAAGACATTAAGTAACATTTTACAATGCGACAGCCGCGTCCTTTACGGTTAACTATGTAAAATGGGCCAGCAAAGTCAAGGCCAACGGATAAAAATGGATAGTCTGGCGTTATTCGTTGAGACGGTAAATTACCCATTTTAGGTTGTAAAGTTATACCTTTTAAACGCCTGCAGCGTACGCAGTTATTTACTGTGCGCCTCGCTAGTATCCTACCGTTAATTGGCCATATCGTTTCTCTGACAGTAGCCAATAACATTTGAGGACCGGCATGCATGGTGTTAATATGTTGTCTAATAAAATAATGTTTTGTTAAAGTATGCGCTGCATGAAGTAATATTGGATGTTTCTTTTCAAATGCATAACTGGACGCATCGATTCGTCCACCGACACGAATTAACTTGTATTCATCTAAGAAAGGCGATAATGCTAATAACTTACTATTTTTATTTAATTGTTTACCAGTTACCAGCAGGTCGTATTCAATAGAAAACGATTGACCTTGAGAGATAAGACAAAGCGAGCGGAATGACTCATGCAACTCATTAGCGGACAATGTGCCAACTCGTTTGTTATGTTATTTTTTAAATTAAATATGAATCTAAGAACGTAAGCAAATGACCGTTCTAACTTAGATAGCGATGAATATTTTTCAAAATCGATAATGGGTGACTTTATGACTATCGGATGCGCCTTTAATTCGGGTAATATTTCTAAATCTTTTAGGTTGGATTTAGGCCATTCGGTTTCGTTATAAATTAAAAAACAAGGCCCTGTCCACCAGAGTGATATCGACGTTAGTCGTTTAGCATGCACTCCCCTTGATACTAAATCAGCAGGGTTTAAATCTGTAGGTACATATCGCCACGCCGAAGATGAAGTTAATTCTATGATTGCCGTGATACGATTAGCTACAAATATTTTTAATTTACTGACGTTACTACGTATCCAGCACAACACTACGTTTGAATCACACCAGTGTATTAGTTTGTCTGGCTTGTACCTTAATGAATCTACCACTGATTTTACGAGTTGAGAAGCGAGTAAGGCGGCGCACAGTTCTAAACGTGGTACGGTAGTGCTTTTTAGTGGAGCTACTTTAGACTTTGCGCACAATAGTCTAACTGTAACGTCACCGTTAGCGCTGATCGTTCTCATATAAATACATGCGCCATACGCATAACTTGATGCATCACTAAACGAGTGTAATTTGATAATCTTTGGTGAGTCACCTAGAACTAACCTCGGTATGCGTAGATTGTGCAAGTATTTTATGCTTTCAGAGAAATCGATCCATTCTTCCTTTATCTCTTGAGGGACAGGCTCGTCCCAGTCAAGTTTAAGTTGCCAAAGCTTTTGTAACATTATTTTTGGTCTTATTACAATGGGAGCTAATATACCTAACGGGTCAAATATTTTGAACGCGTTTGACATGATAAATCACTTACCTCCGGTTTCTGAATTGAGAATTCTAGGATAAGTAGTACATAACTAACATTTGAGTACGGAGTTGTCAAAAAAATGACGGATTTTAAAGCATTTTTTTGACAACTTTGTACTCAAATATTACATAAGTATTTGCTTATCCCGAATTCTCAAATCAGAAACCGGAGGTTAGATATAATATTATGATTAGTTTCGTGGGAAAATCCCTTTGTAGGAAAGCTCAAGGTATCACTGGCAGGGGCCCAGCCCAAGCCTAGGGTGCTTGAAGATTCACTAAAAATGAGCTTGTCCTGTTCATTGATAGCAACATTATCAAATATGGACGGATGATTTGTTTTGTATTTTCTTAATTTAAAACATCCTGACCTTAATGCCTCAGATAGAGAGTTTTGTATATATTTTAGTTGCTGTGGATTATTTGATCCAGTAATTAAATCGTCTACATAAAAATCTTTTTGAATGATGGTGCGAATTAGTTCATCATTCTGTTCTTGACCTACCTGTCACAAGCAACGTGTGCTAAGGTAGCTTGCACTCGCTGTACCGTAAGTTACAGTGTTAAGTTGAAGTGTCTGAATCGGTTTAGACTCCTCGTCTCTCCACAGAATGAGCTGCAAATGCCTATCATCTTTGTGTACGAGCACATTTCGATAGAATTTTTCTATATCGCCCGTAAGTAGGTATTTGTATTGCCTGGAGCGTAACAGGATAGAAAAAAGAGTATCTTGTACTGTGGGGCCTACCATTAATACATCATTAAGGAACAACCAGAGGACGATGGAGCAGATCCATCAAACACTACACGAAGTTTTGTAGATTCACTCTCCTGCTTTAAAACTGCGTGATGGCATAAATAATAATTAGGAATTAATATTTCATTACCTATTTAACAAAGATAAATGACCTAGGTCGGCGTATTCCTTAATAAATTTACTATATTATATTTTAAACATATTATTACGTTTAAATCTCTTTTCTATATTTAGGAATCGCCGCTTAGCTAACTTGTAGGTATCACCTAAACAATCAGCTGTATCCTTAAGGGGTAGCTTTACGCAAAATCTACCTGACTTAGTTCTTGTGGTATGAGTGATGAAATGTTTTTCACAATAAATTTCACTTTCACTCATAACAGATTTTTTGGGTACTTCTTCTAATTCCCAAAATCTGCCTAGCATTTTTTCAATTACCTGATTACCATCGTTGTTTTTAGAAACTACGCTATGGTTACACTGTACGCTTTGATGCGGTGTTATTGAGTTAATGGGACCGGATACTATCCAACCTAGGAGCGAGCTTCGTAACTTAGGATTATTGGTTCCCAAAGAAATCTGTTCGTTCCCTAAAATATCCCAAAATATGTCGGCGCCTATCAAAATATCTATGTCGGCAGGCTGATTGAACATAGGATCAGCCAGATCAGGGCACTAATATCGACGGGAATTCTCGGTAAACGACCAGTCAGTTCCTTTAAAACGAAACATGAACAATTTATATTAAATTTATTATTTAATGATTGCAATATAATGTTGCAGCTTTCAGTGACATTATTTGCTTGTGTGTTGCCTATACCAAAGACCTTTAGCGAGTCAATATGATGGGACTTTAAAGATAACCTTATCTTTAGGGATTCGGTTACAAAAGAAGACTGACTGCCACAGTCTAGTAACGCACGAACTTTGACCTTTTGCTGGCCAAATGGGTTCGATACCTCGACCATGGCAGTAGATAATAAAAGATAACTTGTGTTTTTCTTGCAATAGCTAGCTACTATCTCACCTGATTCCTCAACGTGTGCAGTCTGAGTTGTCAACGTTGGCGGACGGTGTAGCAAGCTATTATGCCTTTCGTTGCATTCAGGCTCTTGACATGACCTAAAGCGACAGTTATTAACAGCATGACCTTGTCTCAGACAATTAATGCACAGTTTATACCTTGTCACATCTGACATTCGCTCATCAATGCCCTTAGCCTTGAAGGCTGGGCAATCGTAGATACGATGGCAGCCGTCACAAACAATGCATGTGAAACCTTTTGGTTCCTTATGCTTAACATTACTACTAGTGCTTGCAAAAGACTTAACCGTATTACTTGGCGTCTTATTTTGACTATGTTTATGTGTTTGGTTATTGTTGTGACTGGGAGTAGAACGCTGAGACGTAGGCGTCCTAGAGCCCATAATATTATCAACATGATTATTATTTCGGTGTGCTGACTCGAGCACATTAGCACGATCTGTAATGAATTTAAAGAAATGCTCTAATTTCGGTCTTCCGCTTACATTACTGGTACGATACTCTTCCCATTTTAATAGAGTGTGACCATCCAACTTTGCTGATAAAATGAATATAATCAAGACATCCCAATTATCCGTTGGCTGACCTAAACTAACCAACGCACGTAAATTCTTAGTGATGTGGTCGACTAAGTACCTCAAAGAACGTTCTGACTCGCGTGGAAGCTGCTTTATATTCAATAAAGAATTGAGATGATGATTAATTAATAGGTCATTATTATCGTAACGATTGCAAAGCAACTTCCATGCTTCACTGTAATTCTTAGATGAGATCTCGAGATTTGAAAGAACACGAGCTGCATCGCCTTGTAAATATGAGTTTAAATAATAATATTTATTAATATCTGGAATACGATCATTATTGTGTATTAAACTTTCAAATGTATCTTTGAATTCAAGCCAGCGGAAATGATCACCATTAAATCGTTGAATTTGGATTTGAGGAAGCTTCAAACCCAAACTAGGATGATCTTCAGAACAGCATGTAGTATTATGAAAGGAATGACGTCTTAATTCGAGTTCAGCCTTTCTAGAAAACTTGGATATTAAATTCTTAGCAGTAGCTATATTAATTACTATATCCTGTTCAATATTATCACGTTCGTCAATTTCAGCATCAATGTTACCAGGATCCAGAACCTCTATTTCACTCTGCAAATCGTCAACCCTGACTGATAAGGCTTCAAACTTAGCAAGCTTTATGTTCAACTCTGTCAATTGAATTTCATTTAAATCGCTTTCGCTTGAAATACTACTGAGGTAATTATTAAATTTTGTAATTTGTCCTTTGGCGGACGCCCTCTTAGTAAAAAGTTCTTTAAAACGCTTATTTTCAGCCATTGCAAATACAGAAAAAATAAGATTGACTAAGTAATAAATGGAATGGGCTCACGTTCCTCGTTTCGGTGTCACCTGAGAAGCAGAGAAGTTGGGCGAGCGCGCTCAGCCGCTAACGCTGCTAGTGGGAGGACTTTGACCCCGCAACCGACTCACGCCGTCTGTATTCTCGCACTCGCGGTTAGATCTGAAATAGTCGGCAAATCTCGCTTAATTTTCAGTAAAAACTAATGCGGTTCTAATGTTCCTATTTTTATTATTAACGAAACGACAAAGATACAATAAAGTAAATGAATTTATGAATTTTATATTTTTTCCTGAGTTAAAGGGATATATATTATTTGGAAAACAGTGGAATATAAATTATAGGGATTATTAGAATCGTTTCAATTGATCTGATGCAACTTCTGTAAGATTTTATTTTTCATTGACGGTACATGGAAAAAAAATATTTAGGTATAATTTCGCAATTAACGGAATATTTAGAAAATTTTAATACTTAATTTACTCGAATATACCTTGATTCACACAAATGGAATGCAATAAGTAGTCAATATTCAAATAGGTAGGTAATAGAAAGGTTAGACAAAGGATGGACACTCAACTTTGGTACGACATGTTGACGCTCCACACGAGGTGATGCTTTAGCGGCACCACTGGCTCGGAGGCTGGCTTCTTCAATTGTCCAGACAGCAATTCCCCACACGCTGGACTCTGTGGACTTTCGATCTTCCACAGCAGGCTTCAAATCTTGAGGTTGCTGCCGCGCACGTATTGTCGCGATGCCCCAATCCAAGTCGTTATTTCATAGATTTTACATTAAATAGGCGCGATTTTACTAGTTCCCCTCATGGGCCACCATGTTACAACTTTAGATGATGTAATGGTGCCAATCAAAGTAAAAAAACTCCGAAAATTAGCGAAAGCAGGTTTAATATAATAATTAGAAGTTACACGTACAATGGTTGTAAGGCAAGTGAACGATGACATTAAATTTTACTAATACGTGCCGAAATGCCTATGAAATTTTTAATAATTAAGTGTTTCACAACTTTTTGCTATTTATTTAGAACAGGCGTTTACGCCTGAACAGTTAGACAGTTGAAATTTTCACAGATTATGTATTTCTGTTGCCGCTATAACAAGAAATGCTAAAAAACAGAATAAATAAATATATAATGAGGCTCCCATACAACAAACGTGATTTTTTTGCTCGTTTTTGCTCGATATTAATAACGGCAACAGGTAGACGCTTGAAATACCTATTCACAAAATATTTAGTTATATATTCATTTTAAAAATGAATAATTAAATTAAAATAAAACAAATATTTAAGGGATCCCCATTTCAGATTCCCATACAACAGACATGATTTTTTTGCCGTTTTTTTTTTTATACACACTGCACCGCACTTGGTCGGTTTTTTTATACACACAGTATATTATTTTTAAAATATTTTTTTGATATATTAAATTGAGTCCGTGTCTTTTGCGCCAAATCAATTTTTGATAGCCAGGAACAGGATTAAGAATATTTAAGCACTTACCAAAAAAAACTGTTAATAACTTCGCAGGAAAAGCATTGTGTAACGAAATTTAGTAGATGTAATGATGTAGTTTTGCGATAATTTATAATACGATAACATATTACAAAATAATATGTAATATTGGTCAGCAACAGATAAAAGCCTGCCTACACAGAAAGCGATACTACGCGATGGAGCAACGACTTGAATGTAGGGATCTATTTTGAGGTGTCAAGAGGGAACATCGTACCAGCACCAGTATAGTCCAAAAACATGATAACCAATAATAATAATTGCACTTGACCATTTAATTTCATTTTTGAAACCCAAACTGTTTTCGAAATCCGTAATTAATGATTTGCCCAATAAGGCCATTCTTAACAGAGTTCGCAAATCGAATGATAACATTATGAATGATTGCTGACATAATAACATTATATTTCGAGTCATAGTTTACATTACAACTAATTTACATTACAAATTGTATGCATTAATTTGCTATTGGTCAACAGACAGACCTATTTATAATACTACAAAGTAATCAACGATTACTTGCAACTATGCACTGACTAACTTATGCCTACGACTTCGTCTGCGTCAAATTTTAACCCTTTTACAGTTAGAGGGAATATTTTTCCCACCAACTGTTTTGGAAGATGTCGCGAAAACCTTGTTATATTTTTAACCCTGACAATATATTTTTTTTTTACTATTTTCTTTAATACAAAATAAAAATGATAAATATTTTTTTTTTGTTATTTATAAAAAAATTGCGAAATTATTTGTCATTTACTTTTTCTTAAAACCTTTTAACCGTTAAAGGGTTAAGGAACCACCATCTATTTACAAAGTTCAGAACTAAAGTGTTGTTATTATGAAAAGAACGTGTAAATTATTCCACAGAAACGCATTTACGAGATAGTAAGTATCCTATATGTTAATCCAAGATTTTTAATAAGGATTTTTGATGATTTATAAAAAATCTGTGCTAGTTGCAGAAATCGTTTTATTTTTCCTGTAATACTTACTTACAGAATGTTAAAATAGAGATCTAATAACTCGATTTATTCCAGATATTTTGCTTCGCAAACTCCGGAGATAAGCCCCCCCTCCTTGTGAATAATATTTTTACAGACGTTTTTCATCACAAAGCAATAACTACGCGGCATAAATTAATATAAAAATATATTTTGTAATGTGTAAATGAAGCCCTTTCATATGATACCAGTTCGGTCCGTATTGCAATGAAAATAAAACACATTTTTTCAATTCTTTCTATTGCAATATAGATGGACCTACCTATGACATGCTGCAGCGGCTTTTATCAGCCAAGGATGCTGTAATCTCCACGATCGCTATAATGCAACGTAAACTGGTGCTAAATAACGACGATTGGGAAGTTATAGAAAACGCGGCGCCAATTTTAAAACTTTTTTGCGACATCACCGTCGAAATTAGTGCCGAGAAGAATGTTTCGCTGGCTAAAGTCATCATGAAGAATCATGTCAAAGCGCACTTAAATAATAACACGCTTCCAACGCAAGTGCAGTTAGTGTTAAATATGCTTGATAAGCTAGAAAAGCGTTTCTCCAACATTGAAAAACACGTTCTGAATAGCAAGGCGACGATATTAGATCCTCGATTCAAAAGTAAATGATTCAGTGAAATAAATAATTTTGACCAGGCTGTGGCTATATTGAAGAAGAAAGCCGGTAAAATGCAGCAAACTACAACGATGTTGCCTTCAACATCAGAGCCATCCACATCCACGTTAGTGTTTACTACCAAGACGTCCATATGCGACCAATTTAACAAAGTCTTGTATAATAAGTTTCGTTTAATTTTAAATGATATATCATAGGCATACAATAATTTAATACCAGCTCGTGGAGGATGAATAGGAGCTCGTGGAGGATGAATAGGAGCTCGTGGCTAAATAATTACAGCCGCATAGACCGATCTTCCGGGTTAAGCCACGCTTGCCGAGTTTGGTCTGTGGATGGGTGACCATTTACCATAGCGAGTTTCCTCCGTGCCTCGGAAAGCACGTAACGCCGTTGGTCTCGGCTGTCATTTGTAGATCTTTGACAGTCGTTACTGTTGGTCAGAAGCCAGAAAGTCTGACAACCAGTCTTACCAAGAGTATCGTATTACCCAGTTACTGGGTTGTGGAGGTCTGATAGGCAGTCGCTCCATGTAAAATATTGATATTCAGCTGCATCCGGTTCGACTGGACGCCGACCCCAACATAGTTGGGAAAAGGCTAGGCAGATTTTTTACAATAATTTAATACCAATTCCTTTCTAGTCACGGCTCATCTTCCGTGCGGAAGATGTCCGGTCCTTTGGAAGGCATACGGGGGACACAGGTCCAACGCGCAGAGGTACCTTTGAGAACTTTAATCTAAAATGGGTTGGGGCATCAACCGAGGACTATCCACGGCTGCACTATTGGAGTACAGTCATGGACCGTCTCAGGTGGGTGCAAGACTATTGTAAAATATGGTGAAAAATGTCAGGTCTATGGGAAGGGGTGTTAGGTGGACTATACCAATAATTATTATCATTAATAAGTACTATTTTTATATTTTTTACTATAAGATTGATACTAAACTGACATTGTATTCTTCATATTATTAATTCATTATTGTAATTTGTTATTATTATTTGTAGACTGACATTATTGCTATTTTATAATAATGTATTGTACTGTGACGTGTATTGTGCATGTGTAATATATTAAGCTATAATTCAATTGTTAGAATATTAATCTTGTAAGCGTTTTGGATGTCACATCTGTTAGCTTGTAAGATCAAATGAATAAGTAAATAAAGAAGAGGCAAAGTTGACACCCACAAATCCATTGGCTGCTGGCATTGTGGAGCTAGATAAATATCTCCAGGAACCACTTTTGCAACGCTCCAATGATCTACTGCGTTGGTGGCACGAGCGACAGTCGTTCTACCCAATTCTATTCAAATACGCCTTAAAAACACTACACCTAGTGGCGACTTCTGTCCCGTGCGAAAGAAAAGCTCTTGCTTTTCGTTTGACTAATCAGGAAAAAAATATTTCGAGTTTTTTTTTTTTTAAGCTTTGCCCCACGCTTAGATTTCTCTTGTATCGTGGGTGCGTTTACAGACACGAATCTCACAAACAAACGCCTAGACCCGAAACAACCATCTGTAGGCCATACAAATTTTTGTTCCGTGTGGGAATCGAACCCACGACCCGTAGTGCAGAAGCCAATGGCATAGCCACTGCACCAAACGTGTCGTCAGTCGTCAAATAAAAGAAATCTTTTCGAGAATTCATGTTCAAATATTAATTACATGATTTAGTCGGTAATGGTTAATTTATAATAAAACGAAAAAAAACTCAGTGAAGTTCCTTACAAAATTTTTGAGGAAACGGTTTTTTCCGTCTCCTGTAAATTATGCTTTTGGTAATAAGGAGGTTTTCACTGGTCTCCGACGATGTAGTTAGTAATATGGCATGACATGCATTTCCAAATGTATCCTTAACAGTAAATCTCGTGTGAACAATCTCCAAGGAATAGGGGACCTCATTATTTTCGGCATGCGAGCTTCTTACCTTAGGGGTTGTAACTTATTAGGTATTCCCTAGTAATCGAGTTGTGACGCTCATCATCATCATCATTCAGCCGAAAGACGTCCACTGCTGGACATAGGCGTCCCCCAAGCATCGCCACATCGAGCGGTCCTGTGCTTCTCGCAGCCAGCGGTTTCCTGCGACCTTCACCAGATCATAGGTCCACCTTGTGGGAGGCCTACCCACGCTGCGTCTTCCGGTACGCGGTCGCCACTCCAGAACCTTTCGGCCCCATCGGCCATCCGTTCTGCGAGCAATGTGCCGCCCACTGCCACTTAAGTGCAGGCAATTCTTCAAGCTATGTCGGTGACCTTGGTTCTCCTGCGGATCTCACCATTTCTGATATGATCACGCAGGGTAACATGAGTAATAACAGGGTAAAATGGGGTACATGAGTACCCCAGACCCGCGGACCACTTAAAATATCAGTAAAAGCTGTTTATAGGGTACATATCAGAAGAACAAACTTTCATTGCACCCACGTAATAGGGGCGAGCCTTTTGCCATCAACCGGGCACTAATCCAGACTCAGGGTAGTAGCTTAAAAATTCCACACGGGAAAACCCGATAACATTTTGCCCGACTTGGCGATCAAACTCAGGACCTCAGGCTCCGCAGCCAGTTCTAATATAAGTGAAAATAAAATGTACGTGTCGATAATAAGTTAAAAAGCGAGATTTTTTGCAATTAAAGATCGCCTCCATTAGTGGTAATTGATAAAAAATGGATCATAAGCTCATTTCTTCCTCTGTGGATTAATTTGATAATTAATGGAAAGATCCAATTTATTAAATTAATGGCGACTTCGCAACTTCAATTAAATAGACGCCTTATGCTCAATCCAATTACTGGGCGATGTTTTGTATAAATGGGTGAAATATATTTTGTGGGTTGTATTTTGTATTGAGAAAGATAATCCTTGCCACAGTTTATATAAAGTTAGGCTTGTTTCACACGTACCTACCACAACTACACCACAAACACAACCACACCCCACAACAACAACACGTGGGTGGGCACTTTTTTATGAAAATGAATAGTTTAATTCACGCGAACCACTTTTTGTAGTCAAAGCTGCGGTGCGAGCACGGATATTTTTCGAGTCGATTCGAGAAATGTATCTATTCTAAACGTCAATTTTGACATATGGTATCGATAAAACGACAAATTTGACATAAGGTACCTATAGATAAAACTAGCTGTGCCCGCGACTCCGTCCGCGTGGAAGTCGGAAAACAACACTGTGTCGCAGTAACTAAATCTATACATATAAAAGGAGAAGCTGACTGACTGACTGACTGATCTATCAACGCACAGCCTAAACCGCTGGGGTTAGAAAGTTGAAATTTTGACAGTAGGTTCCTTTTGTAACGTAGGCATCCACTAAGAAGGGATTTTTCTAAGGGACCCCTAAGGGAGTTAAATAGGGGATGAAAGTGTGTATGGAAAATCGTCACTTAACGGGTTCAAAATTTCACGCAAGCGAAGCTGCGGGCGAAAGCTAGTAATGTATAATTATGTACTCAATTTTTTACAATAATGGACAAAAGTGGCCCACCAGGGCACTAATATCCTTTGAACCATTTCTTCAAGTAGAGTTTCAGCTCATCTTGATTGAGCGTTAAGATTCATAAAACCTATTATTTCCACACATTTCCTTGCTAAAATGGATTATAATTGTATGGTGATATTTATTGTTATGTTACACGTTGTTCACATATTTATAGCTACCGATTGACTGTTATAATTTCATTTCACTATACATAATTATAGTTATAGATAAAAAATAAACCGTTATCATTTATTAAATAAACCACGCCGTTGACAGGCTTTTCATAATACTGACAACAATGACCAAAATAAAAAATAAAAAAAAACATTGCAAAAAAACTAAATACATAAAGCTAATTTGAAAACTGAGATTCGAACGCAGAACATGTAGGGCCACTGATCTCTCACTACAGCATTTTGCTACGCTGATTTCTGTCAAATTCTCTGAAATTAGATGATATTCTTAGGAAACATCTGCTCAGTCCTCATTGTCAGTAGCGTGATAATACATATCGTACGTATTATCCTTCTCAGTCTGAGAAGAGGCCCATGCCCAGCAGTTGGACAGTACTGGGCTGATGATGATGAGGTAAAACATCCACTACAGAATCAATGCTCAAAAATCTAAATCCTTTCATTACCTTATCAAAACTTTATTAAAATTACTTACAATGTTAATGTATACTAAAATATTATTAATATCCACAGTGAACAGGCGAAACACAATTTATCAGACCCCTAGGGGGTTTAAGGGATATCTTTCCGTAAAGTTTAGGGATGTGCCGAACGATGTTTAATCGATTGTCGATAAAAAAGTTTTTATGTTATTGTTGATACTATTTTCTTCAGTGTGTTACGGGCTGTCACCCATCCACGAACTGGCCGTGGCAACCGCATATTAACCTCGTAGATCGTACGATTCACGCAGTTATTAACGAGCCTTGACCAAGCAAGAGTTTACTTCAACTTATTTCCAGTATTCCTGTTACACTCATCGCAACATTTTTTTTATTTGACTTGTTACCGTTTGTTCCTGTTGTCTTAGATGGAGCATACGAAACCGATTAACAAATATATTGAGGAATTCCTTTATATCCCTCTGGCTCTTACGTAACACGACGGAACACAATAAACTGCTTGTTAATGGGGTTTCATGTTCAGGTGGTAGCTAGCCACGCGGACCGTATACAGGCTGTAAGGGTAAACACCATTATCCTTGAAACCAGTGGTTTGGTTTCATTTTCGAGTATAGAACGTAAAATCAATGAACTATTTTTTTTTATTAAATTTTCATTTTTCCACGAAAGCATCACCCTATGCGCGTGGGCAACAAGCTACGGGAGGGGGCGCGGGGATCTCGCCGCGTGGCCCGGCGCACGGCCCCGCACAGTTTGCTACCCCAGTCAGTCAGCTGTCTCGCTAGCGAGTGCGTGTACACCGCGTCGTAGCGCCGCCGCGCCGCTCATTTCTCGCGCGTGTATACTATTTTTTTTTTTACTCTCTCCTATGTTTTTGTGTTCACGTCGACTACCTATAGTTTGAGTGATAACAGTGTTTACCCTTACATGCTGTAGATCCTACCACCAAGCGTGGTGAATTTTATTGAATCTAACAACACGCATCTATTCCCAGTGTTCGGTGACGAAGTTTTATATTCTGCCCGTCCCCACACGGAATAAAACATCTTTAATAACCTATTTTAGTATAGTCCGAAATACTTTCGCCAGTCACCTGAGCAGTCCAGGATTTATCTGACAACTTGGATGTCATCATATCCAAGTGACTTTTGGTAGCGTTCCACCGCGTGCAATAGGCATGTTGACAGCATCAATAAATTGCAAATCTAATTAGTCCGCCAGTTAGAGTTTTGAAAAATAATCATCATATCAGCCTATTGCCGTCCACTGCTGAACGTAGGCCTCCCCCAAAGATCGCCAACCATCCCGGTCTTGGGCAGCCCGCATCCATCCGCTGCCAGCCACCTTTTTCAAATCGTCGGTCCATCGTGCCGCAGGGCGTCCCACACTACGTTTGCCCAAACGCGGTCTCCACTCTAACACGTGTCTGCTCCATCTACCATCTGTTCGTCTGCAGACATGGCCGGCCCACTTCCACTTCAGCGTGCTAATTCTACGCGCAATGTCGGTGACTTTAGTTCTCTGGCGAATGACTTCATTGCGAATTCTATCCACCAGAGAAACCCCGAGCATCGCTCTCTCCATAGCACGCTGAGCAACCTTAAATTTGTGGACCAGGCCCACGGTGAGTGTCCACGTTTCGGCTCCGTAAGTCATTACGGGTAGGACGCACTGGTTAAAGACCCTGGTCTTAAGGGATTGTGGGATCGACGATTTAAAGATATTACGTAGCTTCCCGAATGCCGCCCAGCCCAAGCGTATTCTTCTGCTCGCCTCTTTCTCGAAGTTGTGCCGCCCCAGTTGTATAGTTTGGCCAAGGTATATGTACTCTTGCACAACCTCGAGAATAGCGCCATTTACGACTACGGGTCTCGGGAAGACATGACCATTGTACATGACTTTGGTCTTATCCATGTTCATCCCGAGGCCCACCTGTCTTGAAGAATCGCCTAGGCCGTTTAGCATCACCTCCAGATCCTGCAGAGACTCTGCCATGATGACAATGTCATCCGCAAATCGTAGGTGCGAGATGTACTGACCGTTGATGTTTATACCCCGTCCTTTCCAGTTGAGCGTCTTGAAAATGTCCTCCAACGCGCTTGTAAACAGTTTCGGAGAGATAACGTCTCCCTGTCTTACTCCTCGGCGCAGTTGGATTGGTTTTGTGCTCCTTTCTTGTACTTGGACGGTCTGAAACACTTAGTCTTGGACGGTTGAAAAATAATGGACACGTATTTTTTCTTTTGTTAAATCTATGAATATTTGGAACGACAAAACGCATCAAAACTCGAGAGTGGGGGCTTGTGACGTCAGAAGCAGGTAAAAATTGTACTTGCTTGTGACGTTTTTCCAATTTTAAAAGTGTCGTATCTTCGTCAATTTTGGTTTACGTAACAAAAGAAAAAATACGGGTCAAATATTTGTTGATAATCTAACTGACGGACTAATTAGATTTTTTCAGTCAAATACCCTATTGTGATTGTCTTTTAACTAACTGGTAATCACATTTTGATACACTGATGATATTAAATATATATTTTTGTCGATATATCGACTTCACCATTCCCATCCCTACAATAAAGTAGAAGGTGCAAAATACTTATATAATACGTACGTTTTAAAAGTGTCGGGTATTTTCCGGACGGTTTTCCCCGTCAGGTTACGCTTAAACCCAGTAACCCTCGCGATCTTCTTTTAACGTAGCGTTTTTTTGTAATTTTTAACCGTTAAAGTTTCTAAGAGAAAGTTCTGGAATATATTTCTTCGGTGTTTGGTATTTTTATCGTTAAATTATGGTTTAATTCAAAGTTATTTGTGTTCTTTTCCGTTAAAGATTGGAGAGTACGGGTAATATCAACATTAAGTTACTCATTGGAAGATAAATTATATGGCATAATTTTGATTTTAGTACGTTCTTATAAAGGTGGATACAGACTTTGCGAGGCATGCGCCGCGAACGGCGTACAACGAATGCCTCGCAAGGTGTGTACCTTCATATTCGTGGCGAGGCATGTGCTACGCACGTGCGAGGGCGAGCCAACGTATGTCGGCAAACGCTTCAAGATCAAAGCGCCTCAGTGCGAGCATTACATTAGTTGTGGATGTAGTAGCGCATGCACTACCCACGCCTCGACTGAGAAATTGAAACTGCGCCCGTGCGTAGCACATGCCTTGCCACATACATGACAGACAAACGAGGCATTTGCGTCGCACGCGATGGCTCGACCCGAGCATTATGTTGGTATATTTTTTCGACACGCACGCCTCCAGCAGAGGCATTTGTTGTGTGCCGTTCGCGGCGCATACCTCGCAAAGTCTGTATCCACCTAAACGTCTAACGTTCTGTGGGCTCCACTCAGTGGTGAGTTTTGCCCACAGCTCGTCCGACATGCGGCAGACGTGATCTCTCCAGTTCCATTTTAAGCTTGCGGCTTTCTGACCAATGTCGGCGATCTGAGTTTTGGAGTGCAGTACACTATTCCTTACGACGACGTCGCGACTGGCCCAGAAAATGATGGCGGGACGAGTTAGACACTTAGAGTGTACGACTAAACGCCGACGGACACTACGCTGACAGACTGAACACCGACAAGACTTTACTTCGACGGGACTCTTCGCCGACAGGACTCTTCGCCGACAGGGCTCATCAGCGACGCAGCTTATCTCCGATAATCAGATACTTACTTTGGAAATGGATTATGCTTTTCTTGTAATTACTTATACAATTCATACAAGTTTTTAGTATAGGTACATACAGGATGAAATTGTAAACACTCGACAAACCGAAATGGGAGATTGTACTGATTACTATGAACAACTTTTACTATGGCACCAAACCTGAAATCGCGAAAAAAAAAACAGCTGTTCCCTACATTTATGTTCGCATAACTCGTCAAAATGTAGGGAACAGCTGTTTTTTTTTCGCGATTTCAGGTTAACGAGTGTTGTGAATAAATTAAATCACAACACAAAAAAGGGAATATTAATTACATTGTTTAAATTATGGAAAGTTGAGGATGACAAACAAAATGTACAAGGTTAGTCGGAACAAAACAACCTTTCCGATTAGTACCCCATGTACTAATCGGAAAGGTTGTTTTGTTCTACAACTTTCCCTAAAAGTAAATAGTTAAAGAGAAACATCTCTTACATAATTTAAACAATGTAATTAATATTCCCTTTTTTTGTGTAGTCATTTAATTTATTCACTTGACAATCAGAACAGTTTTGTTGGAGAGTTTGTTGAGCGACGTCTTCTTCACAGCATAAACACTAGGAAGCGGTGAAGGACGGGCGTTTTTGTGGGCTATCTTATGTAAAATTGACTTTCAAAAAGACGAAAGTAATTCTAGTATATTTTGAACGAGTTTTGAGTTTGACAGCGGTTACGCACTGCATCCGATCCGGATCCGTGAAAATAAAAATATAAAATCTCGGATCGAATTCGGATATTGCTTTTCGCACTGCATCCGATCCGAATTCGTGAAAATACGGATCTAGAGTCTAAAAACCTCGGACCGAATTCGGATATTGCTTACGCACTAATCCGATCTCTGATCTAAATCTAAGCTATTCAGGGGCCATCTTTGGCATGTGTCCGATTTGAATCCGAGGCCAAAATCGTTCATACAAACTTGCAAAAAATTTAAATCGCGAAAAAAAATCAGCTGTTCTCTACACTTTGACGAGTTATGCGAATATAAATGTAGGGAACAGCTGATTTTTTTTCGCGATTTCATGTTTGGTCCCATAGTAAAATTTGTTCATAATGATGAGTACAGTGACCCCTTAAGAGGTGCGTTATTTGTGTTACACTTTGTATATTGTTGTTTGTTTTGTCACAACGATGGTTCCTAGCTATGCAAGGATCTGAAAGATGGCGTTGTAGTCAAGTTATTTACGCGGGCACAGCCTTGGGAGAATAGCTAGTACTTTTATAATTAACAAATACTGCATTCAAATATTGTCAAAAAGTCTTTAGCCTGAGCTATGAATCGCATCATCACAAACACCCGGTATACTTATTATAATCGTATGAAATAATTAACACAATTAATTCCCTTTAAAACCAGGTACACGGCACGATATATTAGGCTGTTTGTGTTAATATACAAAGCAGACAAACCCGGGTGTTCCAGTACATTACGTCACCTGTAAAGACTTCAATAACTCAAGTGGTTAAACGGTGTATAAGCTTATGGGGCTGACTGTTACACCGATGTGTAATGCGTAATTAACTACGCATAAACAGTGTTAGTGAAGAAGTGAAGAAGAAGGATGAAAAAAGATTGCATGTAGCGGAGATGAGAATGTTGAGATGGATGTGTGAAGTGACCAGAATGGATAAGGTCAGGAATGAGTATATTAGAGGAAGTTTGAAAGTAGCGCCAGTGACAGAAAAGTTGAAAGGGAACAGTTTGTCTTGGTATGGGCATGTGAAGAGGAGGGATGAAACGCATGTGACGAAAAGAGTTATGAATATAAATGTGAATGGATGGAGAGGAAGAGGAAGGCCAAAGGAAAGATGGATGGATTGTGTGAAGAATGATATGAAAGAGAAGGGAGTCAGTGATATTATGACGGTTGACAGGACGAAATGGAAGAAGAAAACGTGTTGCGCCGACCCCAAGTAACATGGGATAAGGGCAGGAAGAGATTATAAAACAGTGTTAGTGAAAAAGGTAAGAGGCATGTCTGGTGTTACGCGAATGGATAGAATTAGAAATAAGTATGTAAGAGGAAGTCTGAAAGTAGCGCCGGTGACTGAGAAATTGTGTGGAAACCGGTTATCAAGGTATGGGCATATGATGCGGAGGAATTAGGAACATGTCTTGAAGAAAGTTTTGAGTATGAATGTGGATGGTAATAAGAGTAGAGGAAGACCAAAGAAACGATGGATGGATAATGTAAAAGATGATATGACTAGAAATAGAGTGACTACTGAGATGACGGCCAATAGAGATGTATGAAAGAAAAATATGCTGCACCGACCCCAAATAAGTTGGGGTAAGAGCACGACGAGGATGATGATGAAGTAGAGTTAGCCTAGCGGTTGAACAATTGCCTTCTATTTCGGAGCAACTATATTCGAACCAGGGGGTCTACTCCCTAAGCACGAAGTCCGTGGTTTCGGCCTTAGTTACGAGCGTTTCCTACTCCCTATCACCTACGACAACATGATTTGACAGCTTTCCCTACTACCGATGTGTTTTTGCCCGTCCGAAAAGTTGAAATTAACACTTGTTTTGTTCACTCCTACGTTTCGGGCTACTTTCGGACGGTCGACTAACTTCGTTGATGGACGATTGCTACGATCCTTACATAGATCCTTTCGCTTCGTCCACGGTCATACATCTTGTCATACACGCACGTTGGTTGAAAGAACTACGCACCTGTCCTTGTTGTCCAATCTTTTGTTGCAGAAATCAAGAAACAAATATCTTAAAAGACATAATTTTTGTGTATTACTCTCAATTTAAACCAGACTGTATATTCCTTACAAGCGCACTAGAAACTTCTGAAACGTAACTAAGTAATCTTCAAGTTTTAGTGGAACAACTATAACTGCACACGAACTCATGACGAGGGAGGACGCAAGTTGTGTGTCTCCTAACTATACAACACTCTCGAGATATCAAGTAAAACATTGTCTGAACGGTTTTTAGAACTTTTAGGAGGAACAGAATAGGTTAGGGTCTAGATGCCTGGATACCTATTTAATTTGTGACCGTATTTTCTGTTTTTTTTTTTTGTTGTTGTGCCTTCTCTTATATCTACATTGCTCTCTCATAACTATTCTAAGTCAAAACTGTACCCACTCAAATTGTTAAAGATATAAATTTTAAAAGAGTAACCATGGAGTTTCTTGCCGGCTCTTCTCCGCTCCGTAGGAAACGACTAATTGGAACCGTGCACCTAAATTCGACTTTTCATAAGCGCCTGTAATGGTTTATGTGAAATAAAAACTTTTGATTTGATTTGACTGCCATTCAAAATGTACAATAATTTAGTCTTGTTTTACACAAAGTTAGTCGGAAAACCTTAATCTGAAAAGGTGTTAAAGTACCCATAATAATGAATAACTTTTGTTCTACAACTTTCCCCAAAAGTCAACAGTTTAAAAGAAATAGCTGTTCAAAAATCTCAAAAAAAATGCGCTAAAATCAATCCATTATTAGCTGTGTTTACTTTTTCGGTCAATTTGGGGTCACGGATTCGAGGTTGCATTTTCTGAATTCTTGCGTCCATGAGCTTAAGAGCAGGTTCTAGTTTTACGACGGGCCTTGAAGATCTTAGAGCCGACCGTATGGACATTTTCACAAACCCATCGTTGTAATCGATGATGATGATGATGATGAGTGTCATAATCAGTCCGTAAAGATCCACTCATATTAAACTCATAATCAACTTGCCAGCGAGCTACGGAGCGTGGTAAGCTAAGTTTGAAACTAGGAGTGGGTTGTAACAGTTAAAATCTCGTATCTGTTACACCTGTTCCTGGTCCACGTAAATAACAGGTCCAAAAACCTGTTACAAAATAATAGTCTGTTATTTCATACTATGTGGAAAAAAATGGTATGTTCTCTGTTACCACAAACATTTAACTTGTTTATGTAACAGCTGTTATTAGATGTTACACGTTGGTACTTCTCTTTTTAACCAAGGTGTTAAACCTATGCGAGAAAAGGAAAGAGCTTGTGACGACTGTAACAGGGTGTCACAGTGTAACACGTAACATTTTTTATCTTATTCTAACTAAGGTAACTCTCATAAGCATGAATAGAGAAAAGCTTGTGACTGTCGTATATTTCGGATTTTTTTATCTCGTGGAACAGGAACTGTTTTCTCAGTTAGTTTGTGTGCATAGGGGGTGCATGAAAAGAGTCTCCACGAGTGACGATACTTAAGTACGTCTGGCGCACCCTGGGCAGTCAGCCCCGCTACCAACCTTGCTGACTGGCTAATCTTTTCACCACAGCATGAGCTATTTTCGTATAGCTCGTGCTGACAAGAGAGAAGAAGTTAGTTTGTCACAGTTACAGTCTGCTATTGTATGATACCTGTTATATTTAACTGTTACAATAAATACGCCTCACTCCTATTTAAAACTAATTGAACGGGTTAAAAACTCTACACTGCACTTTTAAAACTCGATGCACAAAATGTAGCTCAAATGGCCGCCAAATTAAAATCGAAACTGGCCGGCCATATCTGTCGCATGCCCGACAACTTATGGGCTAAAATAGTGACGGGGTGGTCCACTAAAAACGATAAACGACATCACGGTGGACCATATAAAACATGTCGTGATGAACTCGATGCCTTCAGCATAGGATGGCGACAGACAGTCAATACTAGAGATCGGTAGCAAAAACAGAGAGACTGTCCTATATTCGTTACTAGCGACCCGTCCCGGCTTCGCACTGGTGCAATATATACATATAAACCTTCCTCTTGAATTACTCTATCTATTAAAAAAAACCGCATCAAAATCCGTTGCGTAGTTTTAAAGATCTAAGCGTACATAGGGACAGACAGCGAGAAGCGACTTTGTTTTGTGGGTGAATATTCGTATTTCCTTAAAAAAATTAACCTTCTTTGTAAAATTAAATTCTCCTTCGTTGTTAACATTAACATTAGTTTCAGATTGTTTTTATTCTCGTCTTATTGCTTGACGGCAGTGGTATAGTTTGATTTTTCATTATTATGATTGAAGTTTCAAACATCTGCATTTAGAACTTTGGGATGATGATAATGACGTTCGTATTTTTACATATTTTTTTTCGAATAATCACCCTTATGCTATGTAGTGATAATGTCGTCAGATAGCGCTATGGCCGTAAGTCATTCGTCTTTGGAGACGCTGGCTAATAAGCCAGCAAAGCAAAAGCAAAGCATCGCATGGCCTGGCTCTAACTAAAATATGAGTTAGAGCCAGGCCATGCAATGCTTTGCGGCGCCGCACCGCAATGATTTAGACGCGTTGCGTACCACATGCGCGGTGCGGCGTCGCAATTTTGATACGTTTCTGCAGTAGCGGCGTCTGGCTGGAATCTAGTGTTGGAATTCTGCTAACGCATCGCGTACACCCTTCGCCACCTCGTATGGGTGGCTGGTTTCAAGGCTGACGCGGCGCTGGAGAGCACCAGTGTCATACCATGGATATTTCCATCTAGGGAGCCGCAGCGGCAGCGCTTGGGCTCCGCGCCGCTGCCGCAACGTACGTGTTAGGAAGACGCCACACGATGCGATGCGGTGCGATGCGCCGCCGCACCGCAACCATTTCGCCACATTAGCGTGCACACGTAGTACGCGGCTACGCAAGAGCCACGCGGTGCGGTGCTGCGCTGCACCGCACCATGTGGAACGGCTCTCCGTCAACACATCTGCGGTCTGCGACGTCGGAGCGGTGCCGCTCCGACGCAGACACCCTCCCCCCTCGTCTTGGTCCGGTGAGCGTACGGCGCGGCGCCGCACCGCACCGTGTGGTACTTATACTATGGACGTTTGTATGTAATACGCCGCAGCGGCACCGCTCAGTCGCCGCGCCGGAGGCGCACCGCATCGTGTGGCTTATCCCTCACCTGGCTTCTTACCCGCTGACATTAATCTTTAATAATAATAATAAATCATTTATTTGCGTAAAACATGGTATAAAATGGTGTTAAATACAATTTAGAATGGTACATACATGTTTTGCTAGGATAATACATAGCATGCAAAAATTTCATGGTTTAGCGAATGTTACAAATCAACATTTTTTATCCATCAATTCTTTTAAACTATAGAAATTACACTCATTTAACCATTTGTGCAATTTAATCTTAAATAATCTTATATTTAATATTTTTAAATAGCCCCCCCCTTGCCCCACTTTTGCCCCACACTTGGATTTCTCCTGTAGCGTGGGTGCGTTTACAGACACAAATCTCACATACACAAACGCCCAGACCCGAAACAACTATCTGTAGACCATACAAATTTTTGTTCAGTGTGGGAATTAAACCCACGACCCGTAGCGCAGAAGACAATCACTCAGCCACTGCACCAAACGTGTCGTCAAATTCAATTGGTGTCAATAAAATCAATTAGGTACTAGCATTTCGTTCCAAATACATCATTCAACCATTCAACCGTCCAACCGTTCACGTTCAACAGGAAAAAGGAACCAAAAAACTATTCGGTGTAACACACACCCTATTAATCCCAGTTTTAGCGAGCGCGCTAATCCGCGGTTGGTATTTCACTGACGGCAGATTTATTAGCCACCCAAGGATGTACCGAATTATTCAATTAGACTTCCACTATTTAAGTGCTGTCATTATGTTGGAGGATAAAGGGAAGGAAGGAGGGAAAGAGGAAAGGGAATACGATTTATACGGCTTTGTTTCGCGTTGTTCTTTCGATAACGTTTTTTTTTCCTGTAGTGAATAGTGGTTTAATTATCGCGCTAGATAGTAAAGCAGATTGCGTCATGAGTTATAACTATATATCGTCAGTGAAGTTGTAACAGTGCGGAAGTCAAAAATGGCTACTTTACAAAAGAGTGAAAAAACTATTAAATATCCCTTTGGGAATTATATGTTACAGATGATTAGTGGCGGTAATGATCATATCGTGAGATCGTCTGGAGGCATAAAAGAAAAGAAATCCAACGAAAAAAAGTTCTATTAAGTTTCAAATAAGAAAACTACTGTTGTAATGAATTGCCCATATTAAACGTGTCCTTATTCAAAAAGCATATTACAAGTCTAAGGACTACGTTGACGATAAAGATGCTTGGCAATAACTCCTTCTGCACATGTGGTTTTCCTGGTACCTCATTAACGTCGTATGTGTACCTATGTCTATTAACTAACCTTATTACGATTAGCTTTTTTTTTATTACTAACGTTACTCTCAAGATATCTTTATCTTATTATACAGTGATTTTCTTTGTAATGTGTTTTGATGACAATTAACCATGTCAGTTGTTTTATATAGTTTAGCGTCCTTTTACCTTTTGTAAATGTGAGAGCTTTGTAGACTTGCTAGATGCCTGGATACCTAGTTAATTTGTGACCATATTTTTCATTTTGTTTTTTTTTGTGTGGTTCCTGCTCTTAAGTCTACTTTGCTCTCTCATAACTATTCTAAGTCATAACTGTACCCACTCAAATTGTTAAAGATATGGATTTTAAAAGAGTAACCATGGAGTTTCTTGCCGGCTCTTCTCCATAGGAAACGACTAATTGGAACCGTGCACCTAAATTCGACTTTTCATAAGCGCCTGTAATGGTTTATGTGAAATAAAAACTTTTGATTTTGAATTTGCTGGAGATGCTACAGCACTTGTCCATTATAGGTACATTGATGATTGTAGTTCACATTCCGCCGCCAAGCAGTTTCCTGTGTTTCATCGTGGTGGGTTGTCTAGGTCAATCTCCCCATGTCTTTGTTACTTGGTGTGTGTGCTTTATCTTAGGCCCTGTCTGCACTTAACATCAGGTGCGACTAGGGTCAAACATGACCAAGTCAAATAATAAAAAAGATACATTTTTTAACCGACGTTAAATAAAAAATGTAAAAACCGACTTCAAAGAAATACTAAAAGGAGTAAAATAATTACCATAATATAAAATTAACAGTTTCAGAAGTCGGTGGCTTCTATTTGCTTCAGTGTAGAGTTGCACCGACTACTGAAACTGTTAATTTTATATTATGATAATTATTTTACTCCGTTTAGTATTTCTTTGAAGTCGGTTTTTACTTTTTTTTAAAGTTTATTTTTTATTAAATACCAAATCGTATAAAAGAATTTTTCAAATCGGTTCATATATGACGGAGATATGAGGTAACAAACATAAAAATAAATAAAAAAAAAATACAACCGAATTGAGATCCTCCCCTTTTTGAAGTCGGTTAAAAACGGAGAAGGTTATCAATTCGTCGGAATCTTTTTTTTATGTATGTTACCCGATTACTCAAAGACGCCTGGACCGATTTGGAAAATTCTTCTTTTGTTTGAAAGGGTGGTTCCCAGGTGGCCCCATGGTCATCAGGTCAGGATCTGATAATGGAATTCTGGAGAAATCGAGGTAAATCTTCAAATTTTATAGGCACACTTGAAGCGATTTTTGTTTGAAAGAGTATCCTTCCTAGCGATGCCCGATACGTATCGATATTTTGGTGTATCGATAAAACGGAATGCGATATATCAATATTTTGTATCGATACACGTCAATACGATATTTGGCTGTATCGTATCGCTTCGCCAGAATATCGCATCGAAAATATCGTATTGTTTTGAGTACCTACTTAGAGTGATGTTCGGTTTGTGAAATACATATTAAGATAGGTAACAGGAACAAAGATTACAAATGTAAACAAACTTAATTATTCTTCTTTTGTAATGCCGCCACACTTGTAGGTGCGGCATTAACCTGTGATTTGGGTACGAAATGCAAGTTGAGTTTATTAAATGTTAAAACTAAAGGCAACACTACGAATTTGCAACTCCACTTAAACAACAATACGATATTTCGATACGATATTTACAGTATCGATACAAAGACATACGATATATATCGTGTATCGATACAATCAGTTGCGATACATTACGATACGATATATCGATACAAAGCGACATATCGGGCATCGCTAATCCTCCCGAGGTGGTCCCACTTAAATTTGGTAAAGATCTGATGACGATCCTCGGAGATTGACAGTGGAACTCTTCAATGGATAACAGCAAATTACCGATAACAGCGATTACTGTAATTGCATGTTTACGTACTGTTTATGCCACTTAAAATATAAAAATAAAATTACTTTTAAAATAAAAGAAAGACCGACTTCAAAAAAACTAAACAAATCGTAAAGAATTACCACATTAAAAAATTAACAGTTTCAGAAGTCGGTGCTAATCCACGCTGAACACAATTGAAGACACCGACTTCTGAATCTGTTAATTTTATAATTATGGTAATTATTTACTCTTTTTTAGTTTTTTTGAAGTCGGTTTTTCTTTTATTTTAAAAGTAATTTTAATAATTTGATGTAGGTCTTATCTGAGTTTTACCTTTCCTTTGTACCATTTTCAGCGAAATGTTGGTAGGCATGCAACAATGTACACTTCTACCTAGCCCTTGCAAGAATAGTCGTGATGATAATACATCTCAACATAATAATATTCAACCTTTCTGAGTGACACAAAAATAGAAGATAATAATAGTAGGTCGCCTGCTACAGCACATTTACATATATTTGAATATCATTGACCTACACTTGTAGTGTGTGAATTTATATGAAATACAAGGTTAGTCGGGAAAGGGGAACTAATCCGAAAGGGTGTTAAAGTACACATAATAATGAATAACTTTTGTTCTACAACTTTCCCCAGAAGTCAATAGTTTAAGAGAAATTGCTGTTTAAATATTTCATAATATCATCATCATTCAGCCGAAAGACGTCCAGTGCTGGACATAGGCGTCCCCCAAGAGGGGGAGGTGTTGTAATCGCCATGCTTGGCAGGCGGGTTGTCGATCGCAGTATGGTTGTTAAAGTACTCAGAGAACGCTGCTGCCCATCCTCTAGTGAATCCCTTAATCGCCTTTTACGACACCCACGGGAAAAGAGGTTTTCGTAAATTTCAATTTGGTTTCAGTAGGTTTCTACCCTTATGACGGCAATAGACACCGTGAGGCTTCAGATGGTCCGCTCGGTCAGTTTCCGTGTATTAGACAACCCCTGCATAGCCCATCTCAGGCATTTCACACTTTACTAGAGAACTTAACGCGACATAAACTAAGGTGTAACTTGGAGATTTATTAAAAAAAACACATATTCAGGTAGTTCTGATGAAAATCTTGTTGGGGTGTCTCAGTTTTTTTTTATACTAATAATAACGTTGTATAGGTGGCGGTAACCACTTACAATCAGGTGAGCGGTCGGCTTGTTTGCCAACCTATTACATAAAAAAAATTAAGTGTAAAAGAGGACTCGAGTACGGTCACCAAAATGAATACAGCATGTAAGGGTAAACACCGTTATCACTCAAACCATGGGTAGTTGACTTAAACATGAAAATATAGGACAGAGTAAAAAAAATTTTAAAAATATACGCGCGAAAAATGAGCGGCGCGGCGGCGCTACGACGCGGCGTACACAAACTCACTAACGAGACAGCTGACTGACTGGGGTAGCAAACTGTGCGGGGCCGTGCGTCAGGCCACGCGGCGAGTTCGCCGCGCCCCCTCCCGTAGCTTGTCGCCCCCGCGCATAGGGTGAAAATGTTTTTGAGGAAAAACGAAAATTTTATAATAAAAAAAAAAAGATTGTTATTTTTCATACATTTTACGTTCTATAAATGAAACCAAACCACTGGTTTCAAGGATAAGGGTGTTTACCCTTACAGCCTGTATAAAAGGTTAGTCAGAAAGGGGGTACTAATCCGAAAGGGTGTTAAAGTACACATAATAATGAATAACTTTTGTTCTACAACTTTTCCCAAAACTCAATAGTTTAAGAGAAACAGTTGTTCAAAAATCTCAAAAAAAAAACTCAAAAATCTATCTATACCCAGTTATGATCAGCTGTGTTTACATTTTAGGTCATATTTGGGGCCATGAATTAGAAGCACCATTTTCTGAATTTGTAACTAAAGCAGGGATGAAGAATTTTTGAAAAAACTAAAATAAAAATCAATTTATTTGTTTTTTTTGTATCGAATTTTGAAATTTTAACACTTGCTTTCAAACAGTCATCAGCGATACTATAAGTGGGCTCCGGATTAGTACCCCCTTTTCGACTAACCTTGTACAGGCAATTAATTCCGTCATCCACCTACATACCCTTCAAACCAGAACACAACAATACTGCTTGGCAGAACTATGGTAGTAGTACTTCTCCAGACGAACTTTTACAAGAAGCTCTACAACTAAACAAGTTTTAGTTACTACTCGTACCATACATTTAAGTAACAGAAAAACTCGATTACAGTTGCCTGACCTATGTTTGAACCCACAAGCATTAGTGCGTATTCATGTAGAAAGTGGGTAGCCGGCGCCGATCTGCCAGCGATTGTCGGTGCTGGTCCGCGCAGTTAGTTGACGCAGGTAGTTTCTATACTGTATGGCGATCCAGCGCCGACAAGTTTCGAACGTCGCCGACAAGTTCCGAACGTCGCCGACAAGTTCCGACCTGCTCCAATCAGCGCTGGTAGGCCGTCATTTGTTGCTTTATTTGCAAGGGAATAAGGCGTATTTTTATTAAAAAATGCCAGCCCCTGCTTCTACCCGCTTCTTTTATGTAGTGGTTACTTACACGGACCACTACCTACTCCCTAAGTCCGTCAACGAAGTTAGTCCCCCGTCCGAAAGTAGCCCGAAACGTAGAAGTGAACAAAACAAGTGTCAAGTTCAACTTTTCGGACGGGCAAAAACACATCGGTAGTAGGGACAACTGTCAAATCGTGTTGTCATTCATTTTTAGTTCGGGCCCCGAAATAATCGTATGTCCGTAGGTGATAGAGAGTAGGAAACGCTCATAACTAAGACCGAAACCACGGACTTTGTGTTTAGGGAGTAGACCCCCTGGTCTGCGCAGTTAGTCGGCGCTGGTAGTTTCTATACCGTGTGGCGATCCAGCGCCGACAAGCTCCGAACGTCGCCGACAAGTTCCGACCTGCTCCGATCAGCACTAGTAGGCCGTCATTTGTTGCTTTATTTGCAAGGGAATAAGGCGTATTTTTATTTAAAAAAACTAGCGTTTGCCCGCGGCTTCGCTCGCGTTAATTTAGAATTTGACAATCAACTCTTTAAAACACTACTAAAGTTTCTATAATAATATAATTCATATTTATGATTAATATCAGTTTACTCACGTGCATTTTTCGGGATTGCCCGACTAGTATAATTCAATCATGATTCGAAGAACACGTGGCGCCATCTATGAACGTTATTGTTGTTTTCCTCGGGAACAGTATTTCTTTTTGGGATGAAAAGTACCCTATGTCCGTTTCTGTACACCTGACAACGTATATGCAAAATTTCAGGATGATCGGTTCAGTGGTTTTAGGCATGAAAAGGTTACAAACAAACAAACTTACTTTCGCATTTATAATATTATAAGTAAGGATGCCAGCCACTGCTTCTACCCGTTTCCTTTATGTATTACCTGCACGGACCAGTACCGACAAGCGCTGGTAGGTCGGCGCTGATTACCTGCTTCCTTTACCAATGTATACGCCCTTACTTATTAAGTTAAAACTTCCTAATCATATAACAAGACATCGTCGTTTAGATAAAAAGGGTCTTCATACACTGTCTCTCTAAGAAGAACCATTTTCTTTGTCTTTAAGAGGACGCTTTCATTACAACACTGCTGTGCCTTTTGTAAAGAAACACCACTATTTCTATACACTTCCTCTACACCTTAACTTCAAAACTGTAAAGACTGTTTTCGCTTGCTTTACAAATTTGTCCGAAACTGAGATGAGTCGTTCGTACAAATTTTGTTTTGCAGTCCATGAAGTCCTTACGCGGAACATATAGAGACGTTTTAATAGTTTTTGAGCTGCAAAATAAAGTTGTTTATCGTGTGTTCTAGATTAGAACGATACAAGAGGTGTACTAATTACTATGTGTGAGAGTTAGGACTTACAATAAAGAGATAAGTACAGAAGGACCACGTCATAAAATTAGTGATAATAAGTCATAAAGGACAATACTCATAGATGTATGAAGTCTCGTATCATGCTGCATCAAAGACAAATTTTGTTTTTTATAGACTACACTTATCATATTAACTCCTACAAAAGTTCTTTTTGTAAACAAAACGCGAGTTTCGGAGATTTTAGAAATAATCTAAATATCCTGACAATGTGGACATGTCATACACGATTTATTATTGCTCTAAAAAAACAGTAATCCGCATCTATTGCATTCTACATCTCTATGACCGGCTGTGAACAGCCAATTAACCATAGATAAAAAAATGATAATCGTTTGAATAAAAATTCTAGTTATTTTTAATGAATGTAGAATCGGCAAAATATTTTTTTTACATGTTTTTTGAAAGATGTGATCATGCCACTTTCAAAATTCAAGGTTATAGTAATCATAAATCATGTGAAACGGAACGTCTTGTAAAGGGAATAAAACAATATCAACACTTTTTACTTTAAATTAAATTCCCAGTTCAAAAATAAAATCCCCGACGCGTAATGTCGTAAAAAAATATGAAAATAATTACTATAATATTTTGATCTTGATGCATGAGACTTTTTGGTACCACTTTTGGTCATTCTCCTTTCTGATTAAGTACCGGATTAATTTAAACATAACATAAGACAACATCACACCTATGCGATCATATCAGAAATGATGAGATCCGCAGGTGAACCAAGGTAACCGACACAGCACGAAGAATTGCCAAACTTAAGCGGCAGTGGGCAGGCACGTGCTCGCAGAACAGATGTCTTGCGTTTTTGCGTTTGTCACTCATCCGAGTTAATAGGTTGGTAACCACTACAATAAACAAATGATTAGCATGCTTTCACTTTTTCGCATTGATTCAGCTTTAACATGCGTCACCATGCTTATGCATGCTGTAGAAATTCAACGGCAATTCTACAGCTGCAAAAGCATCTACAGTAGAATGCTTTTGCAGCTGAAACCACACAATTTAACGGGGTAGGCGTGTAAACATGTCGAAAACCAAATGCTTTTAGTAAAATAAGGCTGATTAATTTGATAAATTTCAAAATATATTTCTTGGAACAGAACTTCTTTATTTACCTGTTTAGTGGCCTAACAACGACATCTAGCGTGTAATTATTGAATTAAAGTGTTCGTAACATCATTTTATTAAAGTTTTATTGTCTGTTTTATAAATACAAAGTTTTTTTGTTTGTGTGTTTGTATTTTCGTCTCTTTTGATTCAGTTGAAACTTTATACAGTTTTTGTTGGCGTTTGCACGAAAGTTTATGATAAGGTAAAAAAACTTGATAAACGGGCGAAGCCGCGAGGGCACAGCTAGTCCTAACTAATATTATAAATGCGAAAGTATGTTTGTTTGTTACCTTTTCAGGCCTAAACCACTGAACCGATCCTCCTGAAATTTTGCATATACGTTGTCAGGTGTACAGAAACGGACATAGGGTACCTTTCATCCCGAAAAAAAGTACTGTTCCCGAGGAAAACAACAATAACGGTCTTATGATAATAGATGGCGCCACGTGTCTTTCGAATCATGATTGAGTTATAAGAGCGATTACGCACTGCATCCGATCTGAATCCGTGAAAATACGGATATAAAAAACTCGGACCGAATTCGAATATTGCTTTACGCACTGCATCCGATCCGAATCCGTGAAAATACCGATCTAGAGTAAAAATCTCGGACCGAATTCGGATGTTGCTTACGCACTATTCCGATCTCTGATTCAAATTCAAACAATTCAGGGGCCATCTTTGGCATATCCGTTTAGCATCTGATTTGAATCCGAGGTAATGCGAAAGCGTTCATACAAACAGTGCTACGGCTACTTCGGTCCGTCAATTATTGTTCTTCCGAATTAGAAACTCACGGATGACGGATAGAAATCGGATGACGGATGCCGGATGTAGTGCGTAATCTACCATACAAATAGTTCTATGGCTACTCCGGAACGTATTTTCACGGATTCGGATCGGATGCAGTGCGTAACCGCTATAATCGGGATAACATCCCGAAAAGTACGGAATACGCGATAAACGACGCAGGCGAACCCGCGAACGAATTCTAGTTTATAATGTTAGTAAGGCTGGTAAGTAAAGAACTCTTCTAATAAAAGTTTTTCAATTTTATTAATAGATTTCACAGATTTTGAATATTTTAGAATTTAGCGAAACAACTTTTTAACTAACGTAAGTCTCGGCCTAGTTGGGAAGATAAGTTTCAAGGATTTATCTACCAAGGTTTCAAAATATCTCAATCCGCGAATTTCGGTACAAATTACTGAATTAATCTATTCTCGCAAATTTTATGTTTGCAAGTTTTAATTAATAGTTATTTGAAGTAAATTGAGAAGTTTCAACTAATTTTTGAATGTGTATGATAATCGATCGACTTACGGTGTTTAGATATCTTTAGTGGGATCATGTTTGTATCGTGTAGTATGGGTAAATATTTTATACCTCGTAAATGAAATTTTTATTTTTTTTTGGAATCCAATTTTTTGGAAGAATTAAAGAAAATAAATTTTATTCAGCCAAGGACACACTGATAATATAAACAATAAAAACACAAAAATAATTAAACATTCACATTTTATGCTGTCGAGCATGCCCATGTCGAAAGGGTCACCAACTCACCATATGCTGGGCGTCAAACACCCAGCGCTGATTTTCAGTTGCTATCGACCATGTAATTTTAAATATACAACCTTATTTTTACTTTATACGAAAACCGAGACACCCCAACAAGATTTTCATCAGAACTGCCTGAATATGTGTTTTTTTTAGTAAATCTCCAAGTTAGACCTTAGTTTATGTCGCGTTAAGTTCCCTAAAAAAGTGTGAAATGCCTGAGATGTGCTATGCAGGGGTTGTCTAATACACGGAAACTGACCGAGCGGACCGTTTCAAGTCTCAAGGTGTCTATTCTCGTCAACTGTTATGGGTAGAAAACTATAGAAACAAAAATGAAATTTATGAAAAAAAAAAGTGGTAAAAAATATGTCAGTCGATTCTCCTGGTGATTCTGAACAAACTAGTTTCAGGTTTAGTATATACTAAAACTAAGCTTGTATATGATGGACCACGGCTATCCACTGAACATCACTATGAATATGTATTAAATACATTAAAATATATTACTTGTAAGTTGTTTATTTAATATACGATAAATATTGATTTTATTCTCCTTTCGTGTCAGATCGCAGTAAACTGTGCGTTCACATCCAACGCTCGCCGCACGCAGCTCAGTTCCTCTCTAATCAGCGCACATCTCCACTCTAGTCAGCACACATCTCCGCTACAGTCTATCCAGTACGCATCTCCGCACAGTTTCAGTGGATACACTCTAGCTGAAAAACATCTCTTCTCGTCTTCGGACATCTCCGCACATCTCCACTTTGGTGGAGTCCGGGCTTAATTGAAATAGCATTGAGATATTTATTCCTTTTGCATTGCTATGTGCATTAAAAAATTCTGTCTAATTTCCCTTGATATAAATCTTAACTTTCTTTAACCGACTTCAAAAAAAGGAGGAGGTTCTCAAATCGGTCGGTATTTTTTTTATTTTTTATTTATGTATGTACACCGATTACTCCGAGGTTTCTAGTCCGATTAGTGTGATTATTTTTTTGTTCGATGCAATATACTTTCCATTTGGTCCCATAAAAATTTGATCCAATTTGGTTCAGTACTTTTTATTTTGTGAGCATTTTTTTGATTACTGCTATGTGGATGATGTAATTATTTTATGTATCTTCTGGCATAACTCCGTCATATATAGACGGATTTGCAAAAATATTTTTTTGTTTGATAGAGTATTTCTTTCGAAATGGTCTTATTTAAATTTGGTGAAGATCTGATGAAGACCCTCGGAGATTGACAATGGAACTCTCCAATGGATAACAGCAAATTACCCGCGATTGCTGTAATTGCATGTTTGTTCATTGTTTATGCCACTAAAAATAGAAAAATAAAATAACTTTTAAAAAAAAGTAAAACCGACTTCAAAAAAAACTAAAAAGAGTAAAATAATTACCACATTATAAAACTAACAGTTTCAGAAGTCGGTACCTTCAATTAGGTTCAGTGTAAAATTGCACCGATTTCTAAAACTGTTAGTTTTATAATATGGTAATTATTTTTACCTAGACACTGCTTTATAATAAAATTCTGCACGATTCTGTACTATACATCGAATAAAAGCCTGTCGTATGAACCCTTACCTTGGTGGTAGTCGCGCGAATATTAGAAAACTGTTTTTAGCCGCAACATTTTACGTTGGCGCCCCGCCGCGTATTGTTTAATAATAACATGTACAAGAACCTATTTATTTAGCGGATATTAAAGGGCTGGGAGCTTGTGTCTGGATATGAAGACTGTTTATGGTGGAAAAGTATCCTAACATAACGTAACTACATTATTATTGTAACTTTCGTGAGACACATTCATATCTATGATTAGTTACGGTTTACTCACGTGCATTTTTCGGGATTGCCCGACTAGTTTCAGACCCAAACGGAGTCCTTAACCCGGCGAGCATGAGGTGAAAAAAAGTTACTTCAAGAATGTGGCAGGGTGGGACATACCCTTATCTTAATGTACCGTAATGTAGTTCTTATTATTATTTTTTTAGTTTTGTTAATTTTATTTTGTAAGATAATGAATTATTTAATGGAAGTAAATGAGAGAAGTTCTTTATAAAATAATAATTATTTATTCATTCATGTTTTTCTTATACTATAATAATTATAGGAACAAAATTTAGGGTTTTACAAAATTTAAGAATTTAACAAAAATATTAAAGTTTGGAATGTAAATCAACTTAAAACTAAAAGATAATGAGATCCTCCTCCTAATTAAACTATTTTTTTATTTTTTTTATTGAAAATACGATTAATCAGTACTGTTGAGATCAGCACAATTTTCGCAAGTAAATTTTGCATGCTCCAAACATTTATGGGCTTGGCACAAGAATTGTAGGAATGTTTGGTTTTTTTATCCTTCATAAATGGACAATCCTGGCATCTGACATATTGTCTGGGTACATTTGCATGTCTAGGTGAGGGCTCACCAAGCTGTTTTTCGATTCGCTGACGAATGAAACTTTTTTTTTTTTGGTTTTCTTGAATGTACTATGTGTTCGTAAATCATTGATAAGCCCAAATTACGAATGAATCCTGTTGTCTTGATCGTAACTAATGAAATAAAAAATAAAAATGTTCAATAAATGAACTAATAACAAATCCATATAAATTATAATAAAAAAATATAGAATAAAAAGCTAAAAACAATAAACAAAAACAAACAAACAACAAAGACAACAAACAAACAACAAAGAGCTAAAAATAATGGAAAAAAACTAATAAAAGAGTTAAAAATCATGATTACATCATTACGTAAACAAAATACGTCAAAAATGAGGCAGGGTATAACATACCCGAGACAAGTTTGCGCAAGTATATTGCGGCCGGTGCCTCGCGCCACGCTGCGATCACGCCACTAACCTATCCCGCACACCCTTGCCTCCAGCTACTGAGCCAGCTAGTGTCGCCAGACGAGGATTTTAGAATATACACTACTTTTAAATTTTACCAGGGTATGAGATACCCTGGCTCATGCTCGCCGGGTTAATCATGAGCTGATCACGCGGCGAGGTCGCGAGTCGAACTAGCGCTGCACCGCGCCGCGTAGCGTTGCGCCCGCGACAACGCACGCGCAATACCGACACAGAGCGCGCCCCTCTCGTCGCGGGCGCAACGCTACGCGGCGCGGTGCAGCGCTAGTTCGACTCGCGACCTCGCCGCGTGATCAGCTCATGATTAAGGACTCCGTTTGGGTCTGAAACTAGTCGGGCATTCCCGAAAAATGCACGTGAGTAAACCGTAACTAATCATAAATAACGTAACTAGCACATTCTGCCGCGCTAACGATGAATACAATGGCTGTAAGCGAATTCGTGTAATTTCTTCAAACTACGTGATCTACTGGTGACACTGATTGACCTTGCAGAGGTATTCTGCAGAATAAAAAAAAGTTTTCATAAAGCGAAACATGGTATTCTGTATCTGAGTAATTTTAGCGTCCCGAGTTAACTGACTGCGTGGAGCGATATCGCGCTAGTCGTGCCCGTCAGCTGTGTCGCCGTGCTTTCATTAATTTATGCATGACATCGAAATTTTCTTTTGTTTTGGAAAAAAAAAAGTTAATTTTTATTTTTAAGCAATCTAAATCCCTTGCGGGGTTAATCTATACCATTAATAGATCGTGTGGTTTGAAGGAATTACACGAATTCGTTTACACCATGCATACACGACGGAACACAGTAAACTGCTTGGCGCCGCCGGACTTTTATGTGGGGTTGATAGATAGCCAGGCGGTCCGTATAGATCCTACCACCAAGCAAGAGACAGAAACTAGAGACATAAAGACATCACTTCGATAGATTTTATGTCAATTTTGAATGACACACCACCAATATACAGCATGACTTAGTTAGTTAGTCACTCTTCATTCGAAAACAAAAGGAGTAAATAAAATAATTACCATAATATAAAATTAACAGTTTCAGAAGTCGGTGGTAAACAAAGCAATATTAGTTATTTGAGAATTTTGCTTTGATCCGATGAGGAGTTCCGTTCCATATCTCTGAAGTTCATGGTTTAATCATAACAACATTGATATGGGACTAAACGGGAAGTATACCCTTTCGAACAAAAAAATAATTTTTCAAATCGGTTCGTAAACGACGGAGTTCTGAGGTAAAACACATACAAAAAAAAAACAACCGAATTGAGAACCTTCTCCTTTTTGAAGTCGGTTGAAAAACAGCTCTTCCAGACATATTGTTAAGAAATTTTATAAAAATTATTTAAATGGAACAGCAGATTTTATTTTTAAGAATTCATAGTTTGTCTCATAGTTTTTTGATGTAAAGTGACTGTCATGCTTATATTATGTTGTTTGCCATGAGCCCTCAGAAGTTACCTAAAAACTTGAGACCTGACCCACATTGAAAAGAGCATGACACGCAATACCCAGCCTTGTAAGATGAAGATTAACGACACAGATTCCTTACAAAGTTACTGTGAGGAGATCTTAATACGCGTGTTAGTTCCTCGTACGAAACTTTGTTACGTAAGTAGATGGCCCTTTCCTGTGAACAATAGAATTCCGGGCTGCATACTTTAGGAATTCTGAATTCAAGTTTTGAAGGCACGAATAGTTATAATATCAGCCTGTAGATAGTCCGACTACAGGGCAAAGGCCACTTCTCGAATGGTATGTCTACACCCGTGCGCCATGTTCATCTTGCGCTTTCAACTTTCAATTCCTCTTGCGTCAAGCGCATGCAATATTGATTGCCATAAGACGCATGCAGCTTATCGTCTACACCGGTGCGCCTCGGTCAGTCGTCAGTCGACATACAATAGACGGATTAGCGTGCGCTAGGGGCATGCGCTTTTGTCGAACTAGTATTAAGGCATGCGCTATGGCGCTTCACGCATGCTTCAGACGAAGACGCAAGATGAACATGAAAGAATGAACATACAGAGAAGGAACGGGCATTGATCACCATGGTTGCTCACTGCTTGTTGGCGATTTCAGACCTTTAAGTCCAGATTTCCTCACGATATTTTCCTTCACGGGATGTCGGTCAATGATGTTATTATATGTATACAACAAGAAGTAGATTAGATATGTTACGTTCATAGATCATGGCGTTTAAAATTCGAACCTTGCATTATTTTCACTAGTATTTCTAATGAGTAAGACACAGATACTAAATAAATACGAGAGTGAAAGAGATAGCTATTTCCAATTACAACAATCGGTGTAATTTTGAATAGTAATTTTTGGCGTGTCATTGATGTCGGTAGTGTCATACCTCCGGTTTCTGATTTGAGAATTCTGGATAAGCAAATACTTAAGTAACATTTGAGTACAAAGTTGTCAAAAAAATGACGGATTTTAAAGCATTTTTTTGACAACTTTGTACTCTTGAAAAAGTCACATTGGTACATGCCTAGGTTTGAACCCGCAACCCGTTGCTTAACAAGCGAGTTTCTAACTTCGTAGCCACCACAACTTTATAGACTATTCGTAGTCTAAAATACGAATATGCAATTACAATATTTCGTTTTAATTCCGCCAAACTAAAACTTAACCTAGTTTGGCATCGGAATTAACACTAAATATTGCAACTGCATATTTCTATGTCATAGATTTCCTGAAAGTAACGCCAGATTCCGTTATTTAGTCTAAAATTTACATTTATAAAGTGCTACCTATATCATAAATATAGAGCCTCAGGTATCCCTATTTCCGTGTTTGTACGAATTATGCGACAAATCCGAACTCAAAAGTGACAGTGATGTTGTCACAGATCTTTAAGGAAGGCGACCACCTGTTCACAGCCTACGCATCAGGCGGATCGCATCAAATGGATCCGTAAAGGATTTGTCACACAGGATGCGTTCTGCGTCCTGCGGTCCGATCAAATCGAACGCAGCCCGCATCCTATGTGAACATTATTAGCGTTTTATATAACGAGGGTAGTTCACCCATTGGGGGTACCTCGTCATCAGAGTCTAAGTTCGACTTGGTGTAGGCAGGAAATAATAGTCACAACATTGATTATAGTCCTCTATTTATTCACTCTCGATAGCAAAATAATAAAATCTCTAATGATCAAACCGATGGAAATAGATTAAAGTACGGAAACGCGGTAATTTCGGTGCAGGCTGGCAAAACGACCTCTCGCCTTCGTGTCTCACTCCAAAGTCACGTCTCTCCAATCAAATGCATCCAATGTCAAAAAGGATGACAGCTGACAGCCGACAGCCGACAGCTGACAGCTTGCTGACAACCGTCAAACAAGACATGCCACGCCCCGCACCGACCTCACCCAAGCACACTGCTTGACATTTCCGACAAACGATAACAGATGGCGTCCTACTATATTAACAATAATCAATAGTCATTTTAATAGTTGTGCTTCTGTGTTGATTCTGCGACATATATATATTTTATGTAATTACGATCTGACTATGCGAGCACAAGCAAAGAACGTAGGGAACGCACCGGTCAGGCGGTCGGGGTGGGAAGGACGCGGAAAGGCTACCCGGTTGCGGGCAGGCGGGAAGGTGGGCAGCGGGCGATGGGCGGCGGTTCGTGCAGTTCAACTAGGGGTGATCGATGTTGCAAAAACATCGATGATGACATCGATAGCTGAACATCGATACTTGATGTTTATCGAACACAAAACAACGATATAAACACCACTACCCGCAATCAAATATAAAATGGCCGCTGTTTGCCCTACCCGTCAGATCGCTGACCGGTTGCCGTGCCCGGATCGCTGACCGGTCGCCGTGCCCGGATCGCTGACCGGTTGACCGGTCCGGATCACTAACCGGTTGACCGGTCCGGATCACTAACCGGTTGACCGGACCGCAGGACGCAGAACGCATCCAGTGTGACAAGTCCTTAAAATGTAGTCAAGTGCGTAAGTAAATGCACTTTTATATACTAGCAATACAAATAATAACAAAATCAGTTTAATGCGATACGTACGATGCGGACATGTGCAATTATTGGATAGTTTCAAAGCGCGTTCGTTTACCGAAGATAGATAAAGATTGCTGGGTAAAGATAATGTACGATCAGCAACCGCACATTGTACTTTGGCCTAGTTAGAAATACTGCAAATATTGGTAATTAAGAAAATTTAACATCGTCACGTACGCAAGTACGTCAGTCTTTCGGTTTATATCGAGCTCGCTCAACATTTAAAATTTTTTTCAACATATTTTTGAACATTTCTTATTATATTTTGTATGTAACATTATTTTAGTAAAGTTTATTAAACATTTCTCTTGGACATTAACATTTATTTTAATTTCTATTAACATTCAATATTAAATGTATAGGCTCATGCCCTTCCAGATAAATTGTGTCGTACCATTGTACTCACTTTACAATTGTACTAGCTTTTGCCCAAAGCTTCGCTTGCGTGGTATTTTAAACCCTCGTTGAACCTCTTTTTGGTGTAATTTTTTAATCCGAAAAGTCCGTCTTTTATTATTTATTTCGTGCAAAATTTCAAGTTAATAACCCCATTTATTTCTAACCAGAAACCCTATTATTTAATTTCATGCTTTTAGTTTCGAAAAAACTTTCACCCAGGCCGTTTGTCCACCGCCACCGTCACCGAGAACGAGATGACGTTGCCGAAGTAGCGATACATACATTACTATGGCTGCGTGTCCACCGCACGTTCGTCATCCGAGCGCCGTCATCTCGACCGCCGAGATTGTGAGTAGTTCGGCGCTACCGCTAGAACTCGGCCGAGATCGTGACGGACCGAAATGCCGGCAATACAAAACACATCTGCACTTGTCCACTACATCCGAGATTGACGGCACCGGTGTACGGATTTCTATCTTGTGTTGGGAACCACCGAGATCGGTCGCGGTGGACACACGATCGCCGTCACATCGTTCCGAATTCGGTCCGAAATAATCTCGTTTCTCGGTGGCGGCAGCGGTGGACAAACGTTATTAGGGGTTAAATTTCAAGACATCCCTTTTTAGTGGATGCCTTCGTCACAAACGAAACCTACTGTCCAAATTTCATGTTTCCAGCTTCAGTGGTTTAGGCTCTGCGATGATGAATCAGTCTGTCAGTCAGTCAGGACCTGTCTCTTTATAAGTATAAATAGACTAGCATTTGCCCGCGGGCTTCGCTCCCGTTAATTAAGCTCAAAAAAACTCTTAACACACTACTAAAGTTTCTGTAATAATATAATTCAATCGTGATTCGAAAGACACGTGGCGCCATCTATTATCATAAGAACGTTATTGTTGTTTCCCTCGGGAACAGTACTTTTTTTCGGAATGAAAGGTACCCTATGTCCGTTTCTGTACACCTGACAACGTATATGCAAAATTTCAGGATGATCGGTTCAGTGGTTTAGGCGTGAAATGTAACAAACTTACTTTCGCATTTATAATATTAGTTAGAATGCGAAAGTACCTCTGTCTGTTACGCTTTTACGCGTAAACCGCTGAACCGATTTTGATGAAACTGGGTACAGAGATAGTCTGGAACCTGGAAAAGGACAGCTACTTTTATCATGATGCAAAATTTCAGGATGATCGGTTCAGTGGTTTAGGCGTGAAAAGATAACAAACTTACTTCCGCATTTATATTTATTTAGTTACGATTGGCTAGGCGTTAATGCAAATCCTCCATGTTTTTCGCGATATCTATAAATCAAAGAGGCCCCTTTCGTGATGTGAGTGATATATTGAGAGAAGCGCTTTATTTGACACACAGGGTGTTGTAGATAATTAATTGTTTTTATTTCACTGTGAGCCATAAATCTAAGTGTGAGATCGTCGGGTGTTTGTTATTGATGGCTGGAACAGGAAATTTTTATTTCATTTTATTAGGATCTCCAACAAAGAATACACCTTACATGCTATACAGGCTGTAAGGGTAAACACCGTTATCCTTGAAACCAGTGGTTTCATTTATAGAACGTAAAATCAATGAAAAATAACAAACTTTTTTTTTTATAAAATTTTAATTTTTCCTCAAAAGCATTTCACCCTACGCGCAGGGGCAACTAGCTACGGGAGGTTGCGCGGGGAACTCGCCGCGTGGCCCGACGCACGGCCCCGCACAGTTCACTACCCCAGTCAGTCAGCTGTCTCGCTAGTAGACATGGGCGTTTTTGGTTTTGAATGCAAACTGATATTTATCAGATTTCAGATATCAAAATCGATTTCAAAATCCGTTTTTAGAAATCCGATTTCAGTAGCGCCTAACCTCGCCAATTCGGTTGCGTACTTAGATTTCGTTTTATTAGCTAAGGAGTAGGTATTAACGATTTGTTCGATTTTCATTTAAACGAAAACAATAGGTACATTATTTCTAGTTAAAAACACGAATCCATAAACCAAAATACATCAACGTATTACCTCGCAATTATAGTCTTTAAAAACTTAGCAGTAAAGATGATATTGATCGCATTGCATCATTTCCGTTACCAAAAAACCGAAATCTAAATCGCAAAATTCATGCTATCCTTTTGATTCCGCTAAGTTCAGTTATGTTAGAAAGAGAGAAGTTTGGATTCACACACGATTCGTTTGGTGATATTTATTTGTCGATTCCGATTCGTTCGTTCAGTGATAGAGATCGCTAGCGTTTGGATTAGCAAAGTCGATTTTTGAAATCGAATTTTCTAGTTTGAGAAATCGATACGAATCGATTTGAGTTTGAAATCGGTTTTTGAATTCGTTTTGATATATCTGACACATGTCTACTCGCTAGCGAGTACGTGTACGCCGCGTCGTAGCGCCGCCGCGCCGCTCATTTCTCGCGAGTATATTTTTTTTTAATTTATTTTACTCGGTCCTGTATTTTTATGTTTAAGTCAACTATCCATGGTTTGAGTGACAACGGTGTTTACCCTTACATGCTGTATTATAAAGAACAAAAACAAAAATCTATGTGCTCCCTCAATTATAGGAGACCACATCATGCAAATTTTTATTTATTACATGACGTCACGCGTGTTTGCCTCGAAGGGACTGACTGCTAAGCGTGAAGTCCTGGGTTTGATCCCCATCTCAAGTGTTATTGGGTTTTTCCGAATAGAATATATCAGTAGTAACCTGAAGTCTGGACTTATGCCCTTCTTCTTCTTCCTGCCCTTATCCCATGTTACTTGGGGTCGACGCAACACGTTTTCTTCTTCCATTCCGTCCTGTCAACCGTCATGACATCACTGACTCCCTTCTCTTTCATATCATTCTTCACACAATCCATTCATCTTATCTTTGGCCTCCCTCTTCCTCTCCATCAATCCACATTTATATTCATAACTCTTTTGGTCACATGCGTTTCATCTCTCATCTTCACATGCCCATACCAAGACAAACGATTCCCTTTCAACTTTTCTGTCACTGGCGCTACTTTCAAACTTACTCTAATATACTCATTCCTGACCTTATCCATTCTGGTCACTCCACACATCCATCTCAACATTCTCATCTCCGCTACATGCAATCTTTTTTCATCCATCTTCTTCACGGCCTAACATTCAGATCCTGGACTTATGCCCGATTGATGGCAATAGGCTCGCCCCCTATTACATGGGACTTAAGCTTAAAGGCGCTATTCCATTAGGCAAGTCCTGCATGCAAGAATGACGTCACATTTGCGTACAAGTTGCATTGGAAACGTGTTTTCGAGAGTGTGCAAATTGCATGCAGGTTTTACTTGCATACAAGTGGAGATGTTCAACGATTGAGTTGGACATCATGGGTGTCAATCACTCGTTCGCAATTCGAAAAGTGCAACTAACGTTTTGCACGAATTTGCACGTCACTTGAATAAAAAATTATACATGTTCAAACTACCTCATACAAGTTGTAGCTTGTATGCAGGTTTGTTCAATTTGCAACTTGCATACAAGTAAGTTGCCTAATGGAATCGCGCCTTAACGGCGAAATGTGGGTGTACTTACACCTCTGCCCAACCCTTCGGGGTATAAAGGCGTGAAGATAAGTTTTAAATAATAATATCATCAATAACATTCTTAAAATATCAATTTACAACACAACTCAAGGACTAGGTGCGACTACTTTCTATTCATTATTTACTTCAAAGTAACCTAAAAACCTAATATTCCAGTACCTAATAAAGGTAGTTATTTGGAAGGCTTTACCCTCAATTTTTGAGGTGAAGGCAAATAATAAATTGGCTAGGTGACACGGCGGTATGAAAGTGCTACCCATTATTTAACGTCTCCAAAGTTCAAAAGCTTTTGAAGTTTGTAGAGTATAGAAAAAAGTTGTATTATTTATTTTGTTGGTGCTTAATCTTATTAATTTTGTTTTGCAGGCGACATATTTTAGGTTTAGAAAGTCACTCAGAACTAAAATCGAAATAGAAAAATATTTATTCAAGTGACCAGGACTAAATAAGTTAGTAATACTAAAAAACTATGTTAGTAAGGGATATACATTATACAGGCCTGTAAGGGTAAATAAACACCGTTATCCTTCAAACCAGTGGCTTGGTTTCATTTATAGAACGTAAAATCAATGAAAAGTAACAACCTTTTTTTTTTATAAAATTTTGATTTTTCCTCAATAGCATTTCACCCAATGCGCGGGGGCAACAAGCTACGGGAAGGGGCGCGGGGAACTCGCCGCGTGGCCCGATGCACGGCCCCGCACAGTTCGCTACCCCAGTCAGTCAGCTGTCTCGCTAGCGAGTGCGTGTACGCCGTGTCGTAGCGTCGCGCCATAACTTTTTTTATGTTCAAGTCTACTACCCATGATTTGAGTGACAACGGTGTTTACCTTTACATGCTGTATACATGACCATAACTCATCGCTGCCTCATCCCATGAGAGACGGTGCAACAACGACCCTTATATACGCAATCTAATCTGCTTCCGATCATGTTTAGGATACTGTTAGACCTGCCCACACCCTACTCACCTCACTCAAGCGTACCTCTTCCGCATCGTTGCGTAAAAGCCATCGACATGTGCGTCTGCGAACATTTCCGATGCGCTACAGAAGCGGGCAATGAAAGAAATAAAATAATAAAAGAAATGATGGAAGGTCTCATTACCGTTTTTTTGGATATCCATAAATTGGACGAATTATAAATAATTACAAGACATGCTTTGTTCTTTTTAGCCCCAGATATGGGGTGAGTTCGTTCAAATGAAATGTCCGCAGAATGTCACTATATGTTTAATTGCTGACTAGAATAGCGGTGACGCCATTTTATTCTGTCCTCACTACAGTCCGCGTTGTAATATTTTATTTTTACAAATTGGTTTGAACGAACTTACCCCGTCCGGACTTACCGCAACGCCTAAGGAGACTTTTTTGCTTCAAATATTCTAAGTTTAAAATTTGGACTGATAATGATTTCTGATAAAACGAAAGTAATGACAAACGGAGAACCAATACTGTGGGTAATCAGCTCATCAAATACGTAGAGAACCATATAATTATACTTGTGACAAAACATATGTTTTACCGATAGAATTGTTAAAGAAATCAGGCGCAGGATAACTATCGCATGGCAGAAGTATTGGACACTCAGAGAAATATTTAAGGCAATTTCTCAAACGACATCAAGAAGAAAATATTCAACTCAAACTTATTACTAACTCTGTTTCACGGGTCCCAAACGTGGGCTACAACAGGTGCCAGGAAATTAAAATTAATGATCATACGGGTCAATGCCATAATCACCACGATAGGCGGATGGAATGAATGATGATCGCAGTCTGTTAAAGCAGGTGGATTGTACTCTATTGCCCATCATTTGGAAGTAATCCATTAGTCACTTTTTACAATACCCACGAGTGGGGAAAGTGTGACCTACTTCTTGCCGGTAATCACCGGGGAAACACCTCCAGGCCTCCCATAAGTAGGGTAATTCTTTAAAAAAATACACAAGAAAATATCATAATACTCGCCGTATTTTATTTTCAAAGATTGGCATCAAAATTTAATCTAAAACACGTTTATATCCCTTATAAGACGCCGAATAAATTGTCTTCGCTCTCGTCGATGTAAACACAATTCATACAGGCTTTGATTGATGTTGTTTCAAAATATTCTGGCTAGAATTTTAATATTAGTTCTTACCTTAAACTTAGGATATTTGAAGCAGAAAAGTCTTCTTAGGCGGTAAGTCTAGACGAGGTAAGGTCGTTCAAACTTATTGGTGATAAAGTTACTTTAAAAATAAAAGAAAAACCGACTTCAACATTTTTAAAAGAGTAAATAATTACCTTATTATAAAATTAACAGTTTCAGAAGTCGTTGCCTTCAATTTGGTTCAGCGTGGATTAACACCGACTTCTGAAACGGTTAATTTTGTAATATGGTAATTATTTTACTCTTTTTTTTTTTTTTTGTCGTTTTTTCTTTTATTTTTAATGTAATTTTATTTTTTATTTCAAGTGGCATAAAAAATACATAAACGTGCAATTACAATTTTTTTTACAATTAATTTGCTGTCATCCATTGAAGAGTTCCATTGTCAATCTCCGAGGGTCTTCATCAGATCTTCACCAAATTGAAATGGTACCAGCTCGGGAGAATACTCTTTCAAACAAAAATCGCTTCAAATGTGCCTATAAAACTTGAAGAGTTCCCTCGATTCCTCCAGGATCCCATCATCAGATCCTGACCTGATGACCATGGGACCACCTGGGAAGTATATACCCTTTCAAACAAAAGAAGAACTTTCCGAATCAGTCCAAGCGTCTTTGAGTAATCGGGGAACATACATAAAAAGGTTCCGACGAACTGAGAAACTCGTCTTTTTTTGAAGTCGGTTTTAAATATTACGACGCGGACTTAATTGAGGTGCAGAATAAAATGGCATGGCACGCTATTTTTACCAGCAATTAAAAATATCGTTACATTCTTCGGCAAATCAATTTGAACGAACTTACCCCATATCCGGGGTTAAAAAAACAAAGCATCTTTAAAGGTGCGTACATATTATATAACACAACATGTTATATAACATGTTTTAGTAATGTGGAGACTGAATGTCATAAAACATGTTATAATAACAAACGTGTTATTTAACATGTTATTGATATTTACAACAATGTCAATAAACTAGGACGAACCCAGCATCTACGTTTTTTTCTTTTGTTATTTAAAAGTACAACAGTCGCTGCAGCAGCTAGCAAAACGTCCTCTCGTGTCGACATTGTGAACAGCACTGCAGAACAACAAACGACAATGTTATATAACATGGTTATATTGCATTGTTATTCTAATGTGTACAGTATTGTTATTTGTTGCAATGTTAAAAAACAATGTTACCTATTGTGGACATGTTATATAACACAAGTTACACAACGTGTTACTTAATCTGTACGCACCTCTTATAATTCGACCAATTTCTAAATACCCAAAAAAAAACTACATATTTCTACCTTGTCATCAAAATACGGATTCTATCAAATACCTCCATACTGTTCTTTGTACAGGAAAATTTAATCTAAACGCGTTTAGCAGATGCCTATGAAATTCCCTCTTTATGTATCGGGGCCGATCGGTACCCAATTTGGTCTAAAATTGCATTCACCAGCCTGCCTGTGAGCGTATCATCTTGATAAATGGCGCCTACTAACTATGCTGGGAAAGCCGGGCTCAGAAGCGTGTAGTACAGATTGGGATAGTGGGTTTACTAGTTACGTATAGTGGAACATGTTGTGTTGATTTTGGAGTGGATATTTTATGAACTTAGTCTAATAAGTTACCTTCCACGGAGGTGGCTATGAGTTGGATCACCTTTTGCTGTGTATAGACTCAATTTATTTACTTGACAGACAGATATGAGTTGCTGGGGAGTTTGTTGCGCCGTTTTTTTTTATTCTAGTCCTGCGTTTGACCGCCATCTCGCCTGATGTTAAGGTCTACGATGGAGCACGCTTGTCCAGAAAAAACCGATTCACTCGTGACTTGAAGACACCCAAATTGTAGCTGTCGGGGAACACCCACTCGGGCAGCGCATTCCACTGTTTGGCGGTTTTCACAATGAAAGTGGAATCAAAGCGCTTCGTTCAGGTTTTTGGTATATTAACCAAGAACTGATAAATTGGATGAGCGCATTATGAGCACGCCAGATACTTGACGTCGGGGTGTGAGTCTTCTTGTCTGCCAAACACAACAAACTGCGATCACCGATAAGTCTACCAAGCGTGGTGATTATGGCAATTTCCCCATGACTATTCATTACAGCAGTCATTAAAAAGCCCAAGCAATGGACATTTATGTGTTATTATATCAAAAACTAAGATGAAATAACTCCGTTTGAAACCAAATTTAAAGCAACTCCTCGTCTGTACCCACCGTATGTCGTTACAAGGAAATGACACACCGTGTTAACAAACACGTCTCTGAAGGCGATTGCTCAGTGTCGGTTGTCATGGCAACTGCCGCCAATAACGGAACGGATACGCACTATTGTACTGTGGCTTACTTGGAGGATGATACGCGATGAAAGATATTTTTTTAATGTTTGGATATCTTATGGCCGATTCCTATTGGTATGTCTATACCAATGCGCTTTCATGTTCATCTTGCACTTTCAATTTTCAACTCCTCTTGCGTCAAGCGCATGCAATATTGATTGCCATAAGAGGCATGCAGCTTATCGCCTACACCGGTGTGCCTCGTCAGTCGTCAGTCGACATACAAAAGACGGATTAGCGTGCGCTAGGGACATGCGCTTTTGTCAAACTAGTATTAAGGCATGTGCTATAGCGCTTCACGCATGCTTCAGACGAAGACGCAAGATGAACATGAAAGCGCACTGTTGTAGATATAGCTTATGAGCGCAGTTTTGCAATAAAATTTGCTACCATTGGTAAGCAAAACGATTTGTTTTTGTCCATAGGAACCGGGCATTATTTTATAATTGCACTGATACACAGAATACTTTTTATACATATTAAATTATGCATTGTAGGAATTACTAAAGAACTTAGAAGTAGTGCCAGCCCAGCCGTGGAACACTTCACTGCAATTTCCATGAAGGAGGGTCTGTCACATAAATCTGAATATTAAGACTGCTAGATTTCTGTGATCTGAGTCCATCCCGGCTTTATCGCGAGTAAATCTGCTCACCTGAGAGGGCTCTTTTGTCTCTAAATAAGGTTGGCAATGCATCAGCAATGTTCTTAGTGTTGTTAGTGTATATAGGCGGCGGTAACCATTTTCACCATCAGGTGCCAGCTTGTTTGCCAAGCGATTAAATAAAAAATACAGTTACTTTGCTCCTAAAAGCGACCTACACAATATTATCGCTTCGCTCGCTTTACGTAGAACACACAACACCCTCGATCCAAGGACTGTTATTGTTGCTACGGGCGACACGTATCAACGAATAATCTCATTTACATCACCCTACTAGAAAGGGATTTTATTTATACAATCGTTTGCTCACCTTTTCAGTAGCAATAAAGGAAATGAAGAGGGGAAGAGGCCTTGATCTAGGAGTTTGGAAGCAAGGCCAAGCGAGTAATTCTAGATTTGAATCCCAGAAACGTCAAGGTATTTTTTTTTTATTTAGCGATTGGCTCGCGTTTTACCACTATCTCGCCTGATGGTAAGCGATGATGTGGTCGACGGTGAATCACGCTTGCCTAGAAGTAACCTATTCACTCTTGACTTAAAGACCCTAAGGTTATAACTATCAGGAAACACAGACTCCGGCAAAGAATTCCACTCTTTAGCTGTGCGAACAATGAATGTGTTCGCAAAACGCTTTGTACGTATGGGTGGGATGTCTACCACGTACCGATGGCACATTGCCGTACGTCTGGTAGTCCGATGATGGAAAGGGCCAGGCGGAATCAAATTGTGCAGTTCTATCGCACACTCCCCGAAGTGTAACCGATAAAGAACCGACAGGCTGGCAACTCAGCGTCGATGTTCAAGGCTCTGGAGCTTTGAGTTATTCTTAAATTCTATGGTGAAAATTATGACTCAGGTACGTAGTACCTACTATTATGTGTTTTGTGACTCGGGTCACCGTCAGAATTGCCGTTCACCATGATTAACATGTAACACGCAAATACCTAGGCCGCGTTTCCATAAGATACGGAAGACTATAAAAATATTGGTGATGTATTTTCGCACTTGAGTGGAATCAAGCTACAGTTCTTCAAACCAGAGCGCAGCATGCATTCGATTTTCCGTGGTTCGCGCTGCAGCTTTGTCACACCAGCGATATTCGTACTTGGTACTATCGCGCTTCCGTAAGACACTCAAAATCGTTTGTTGTAATAAATGATAAATGATATTTATTTCTGTAAATAAATCTGTTACAGACACTTTTACAAGTCAATGTAATGTTTTTTTAAGACTAGATGGCGCCGGCATTTCCTATCTGACTAGCTCTGAGAAGAAAAGCCGAAACAAACTCAGAGGTCAACGTCACTTTTAAAGTCCAGACATTGTGGTATAAAACTATGCGAGTGTAACAATGTAGGGCAACGTTTGGAATGGCCTTTTGAGGAAAGAGCCATAGCAGGTTTGAGTTGACCTGTCCCAACTGACGGCACGCATGCATCAGTCATCGTGTAGCTCAACCTTATTTTAGGGAGCTCAACGACCCGACGCACGACGACACCAATCAGCCGGACATTTGCGTAGGTCAAAAAAAATACTCAAACCCCCAAACAGTTTTACGAAACGTATATAAAGCTAGCCTACATTGTACTCACATTCACAATTTAATAAAATAAAAAATAAAACAAACGACATATTAATAATAATAGTCGATAAAATAAAAAATAAAACAAACGACGTATTAATAATAATAGTCGACAAATGTCAAGGTAAAAAAAAAAAATTCAATAATAATACTTAATTCAATATATAGGTGACTAAAGCGCCCTCGCAAATTTATTTGTCAAACTTCACGTTTTCATCAAAAAATTACTCAAACGTTTAAACCGAGAATAAAACAAAATTTGTCAAAAAATGTGCCAGATTCGGTTTTCTCTGTTGCCACCAGGCGTAGCGTTCTCCATGACAAAACAACGACTGAGAACTTATTTGACAAACACCACGGTTGACGTTCAAACATGTTTGTCAAACACGACGTCAATCCAGTTTTTCATCAAACACGTCAAACACGTAGAACGTTTGACAAACCTTTCAAACAAAGCCGCATACTTACTATCAAATCATATGACAAACACGTAAAATTTGTGAAACATCTAGGCTGTTGCTGCCTCCTGTCTGCTAATAAAAATTTGAGATCAACAATCCGTTCACCAAGTTCACGGTGATCATGACAATAATTGTCAAAATCACCAAACTTGGTGCTGCATATATACCTCGTCATTTTATATCAGCCCGTATACCTCCACTGTTGAACAACCTCCCAGTGATCGCTACAATCAACGGTCAAAGAGAAATTATTTCTTTAACAGTTGGTCATTGTTCAACAGTGAAGGTTTACGGGCGAATATGAAATAACAAGATGTGCTGCAACTGGTTGCTGCTTTAAATTCCGTTCACTCTATAAAGATAAACAAAGCCAAAGATAGAAGTAAAGATGGTCAATGACTTAGTACTTACTAGAGACATTGTAGTTTCCAGGGAGATAAGTTCCGTCTGTTTTGTTGCATTAGTGCGGCGCTGTAGACTGAAAACGAAGTGGGGCCGGACAAGTTCTTGCTTTAAAACATTTATAAGATTTGTTCGGTCAATTTGGATGGAGAGGAAGAGGGAGGCCAAAGAAAAGATGGATGGATGGTGTGAAGAATGATATGAAAGAGAAGGGTGTCAGTGATACCATGACGGGTGATAGGACGGAATGGAAGAAGAAAACGTGTTGCGCCGACCCCAAGTAACATGGGATAAGGGCAGGAAGAAGAAGAAGTTCGGTCAATTTCGGGTAGGGGGTTAATTCGTTCAAATGAATTTGCCGCAGAATGTGTCGTCAAAATATTACGACGCGGACTAAGTAAAGTGTGGGGCAAAAAAATGGGATTGCACTCTATTCTTGCCAACAATTAAAAGTATCATCACATTCTACGATAAATCCATTTGACCGAATTGACAACATTTCATATTTTTAACCTACATGTATTATTGCGTTATATAAAAGTAAATCCAAATCAAGAGCACCAGTATTTTTCCGTTTTTCGATATTATGTACTTTTCATTCATAATTTAAATTTTGAAATTCGGCGTATTCTAAAAAGACGTATGCGCCAAATGACGTCATACATACGGTGGACTGGCGATCTTACCTTTGCTTCACTGTGAGCCGTCAAAAAAACTGTCAGTTAGATGTCACTGTCATATATAACACTTATCTTGTTTAACTTCATAAGTGACATTGACATTGTCTTGTTTGACATTAAATGTTTTCATCTAAAACATTGGAACGCATAGGCAAAGGTAATTCCTCATTCCACCGTTTATGTGACGTCATCAAATGTTTTTTGATTTTCGTTTTTTTTCTCAGAAATGTGGAAATTTAGAAATATAAAAAATATGTATTTGAACTCAGGACACGAAAATAAAGAAACGGTATTTTTGTTTTAAGGTCGTGTCAGTTTTGAAATGTCAATTTACCCTCTGAATTTGCCCTAACGCACTATTATTATAGTACAGATTGTATATAACACTAATTTTACTACGAATTATAAATGTTAACGGTCGTGAAGATGCCGCATAAACGGCTGGATGGATTCAGATGAAATTTGGCACTCAGATAGACCATGACCTGTACTAATATATAGGATACTTTTTTTATTCGAATACATGAACTAGTTGCCCTAGAATACGACAGCAAATGGACACGGAGACGTAAAGACTGACCCAAACTATTTAAAAAAGGAAAACATAGATATTGGAGATTAAAAACGATATAGTATTTAAAAATAGTCATGTATTTTAACTAAACAAATAAGTACAAACGTTGAATACACAACAAAGCCTAAGGGGCCAGGTTTCATATAGTTCTTATTGCCCTTTGAACTTCACGCCAATTTTTTATACCTACCTTCTTTTTCATTGTGAAATCGGCACGAAATAATAAATCAGTGATCCCAATTTATTTCAATTTTATTGAATACGTAAATATAGCAGTCTATTCAATCCACGTTTCAGCGACGAAAATTTATATTTTCATAAAGGCTACAATCGGAATTCAATGAACCGTTCCGAACCTAACTAATTGAGAACTTTGTAAATTATTCACAAAAAATCTTAAGTAGAATTTAGAAATAAGTCTTACTTTTGAATTTACAAAGTTTTTGAACACATTTGATGTTTTTACTATTGAAATACGAATCAAAGCTTTATTTTATTCAAATTTCTTCAAATTTTTGGTCATTTAGAATCAAAGTATTATTCAATTTAGACCTTATTTTTATTATCCTTTAGTTTTATTGTTTTTCATTTCTCCGAGCTATGGTTCATATATGAATATAACCTACCACCTATAAGTGGCTTATAATACAGTTTTTACCAAACCTATCTCAGGCACCAGTCTCTCATAAAACAGATTGCACTCGCTATGTAACACTTCTGACCTAGGATGTCAGGTGTTGTTTTTTGGTGTTCTTAAATTTCTGCATCGCTTGGCTGGGATGTTGTGCGTGCGAGGTTTCAATGTGTTGTGTGTTACCGGAGATATTGTTTTTTTTTTCTGAATTGGCGCCGCTTCTTCTGGGGGAAGCGCCATAAGTTCAAGTTCAAGCTTAGTTTGGAGTACGTTAATATTTAGTGCATGTAGTGTTTGCTTATAAGTGGTTATGCATTTGCCTTATAACATCTTTATTATTTAAGATAATACTTAAGAATTAATGTTATAACTGTTAGAAAACCTAAAATAAATAAATAAGTAACTAGTAAGCAATAATTAAATTCTATGTAATCTATTACGAAGAGAAATAAATAAATATTACTAATTAGCATTTACAATTTACATGGCTTCTTTCAAAATATGTCTTGTTCATTTTTACTGCATGTGAATACGTAATGTATGCATTTACATTATAATTATAAACATCTGTCCGTGCGGGAACGGATTAAGAATAAAATTCCCCTCTCTCGCTGAGCAAATGGCTTGTAAAACTCAGCGAATCTGGCATCATAATTGAACCCGGAAAATGGTAATAGACTCACCACATGTAACTTAATACCACAGGCAAAACATGAGTGTACAAACTCCTGTAATAGGAGAACACCTCTGTTTACCCCTTCGGAGATTAGCGGCGTTAGTATGTTGACAAATAATTCAAAATTCAAGGTTGAGTTAAAGCCTCCTATGTACCGGTTTTTGCTAATCGTCTTTCAAGATCCAACAAAGAGAACCGAATATTTTGCCATTTAATATATTTATTTTTAGACACATAGAGTGCGTTGGGGTAAGTCCGGTCCAGACGTAGGGTAAGTTCGTTCAAATGGATTCATAATTGCCCCCGGAATAGCTTGCGCCGCCATTTCATTCTGTTACTTAAATATTTATTTTAAGACACCTAGAGTGCATTGGGGTAAGTCCGGTCTGAACGTGGGGTAAGTTCGTTCAAAAGGATTTTTACTTGCTCTCAAGAATAGCTTGCGACGCCATTTTATTCTGCTCCAATATTCAGTCGGCGCTTAGAGTAACGTGGTTGACATAATCGGGAGTGGCCATTTGGGACATTGGGAGCTGTCAACTCGCTTAGTCCCCATTTGACACGAACTGTCAAATTAGGCCTAATTTTGTTTCATTTTGAATGTGTGAATAGCTACAGTGTAGAATGCATATGTGTGAGAATCCCCCCCCCCCCCACCCCGCCCTCAAAAATGACAGACCAACTCCCGACTTTGCAGACCGCGTTGCTCTAAGAGTCGGCGTCGTAAAAATGTTTTACGACAAGTCCTCTTCTGATCTATTTGAACGAACTTACCCCACGTTAGAACTTACCTCAATTTAACTAATTATTTAAAAAAAAAGTTATACAAGGTTAGTCAGTACTAATCCGAAAGGGTGTTAAAGTACACATAATAATGAATAACTTTTGTTCTACAGCTTTTCCCAAAACTCATTAGTTTAAGAGAAACAGTTGTTCAAAAATCTCAAAAAAAAAACTCTAAAATCTATCCATCCCCAGTTATGATCAGCTGTGTTTACATTTTAGGTCATATTTGGGGTCATGAATTAGAAGCACCATTTTCTGAATTTGTAACTAAAGCAGGGATGAAGAATTTTTGAAAAAACTAAAATAAAAATGATTTTATTTGGAAAAAAAATATATCGAATTTTGAAATTTTAACAGTTGCTTTCAAACAGTCATCAGCGATACTGTAAGTGGGCTTCGGATTAGTACCCCCTTTCCGACTAACCTTGTATATATTCAAAATTATTCACACAGAACCTTTACAGAAAGAACTTGGCATTTTTTTACAAAATGTTTATTCTACATCCAGAATCGTAGATGTAAGTAGAGAGGTCGGCGCTGGACCAAATGTTCACTTAAAGCTGCCAGAATGCTTGTAGGGGTGTGAACATGGAAGTGCGAAGGTGTATATCGATAAATACCTTTATTTTTAGATTTTGAGCGACGATGTCGATGCAACAAAACGATGCCATATTTAAATACTATAATTATTTCACACAGTTTTAGGTTGTTCCTTATCAATTGTTTTTTTTTTATTTTTTATTTATCTACGTATATCTTTATAATTGCTGCACAGGTGGACGTTATCATGTCAACGCCAGCTGTCGCTGAAAACCAGCGCTGTGGCTCTGTCTCGTACGTGAGTCATAGCATTATGCTGACCGATGGCCGTTTTGCGTGGATGTGACGCATATTTTACCCAAAAGTTTCTTTGTGGTTTTGCGTATAGTTTTATTTTATTTTTGTGCATCATGTTAGCGTGAATAAATATTTTTTTCTTTCAACTACGTAGTAATGTTATCATTAATCACTACAAAACCGATCACAAAATACGTATTTTCTGCTTAGAACCAAAACAGTGCAGAAATGTTGTATGAAATTTCATTACTGCACTGTTTTTCATTAATGCAGTTTTTTATTTTTTATTTAGATATAAATTGACCACAGAGGTTTAATGTCTCCCGTTAAGTTTAATATTAAATGTATGCATTTTTATGCATTAGATCAAAAAGATACCTACTGGCTGAAAATAAAAATCGGCTGAATAAAACCGAATTGGTAAAAAAAAAAACAAATGGCGCGCATTTTGTACCATTGTAAAACTTTGATACTTCTTAATTAGGAAGAAAAGTTTAAAAAAATGGAAATAGATAGCGATATGAATTCAAGTCCAGAAAGTATAAAAACAGCTGCAAATGAAATTGTTAATAACCTTTTGCCGCAAAAGTCGCAGGATAACCTTGTTTTCATTAACTTGAGTTTTTATTTTGAGTAGGTATATTTTATCACGGTAGGTAAATTGGTAGTTGAAAGAAAAGTAGATTACGCACCTTGCTGAAGTGAGTGATTAATGCACTCGTGCTAATTTAGTGCCCTCGCGTGCGCTCGGGCACCAACATAACACTCGTGCATTAATGACTCACTTTGCGCTCGGTGCAACAATCTACTATTCTTTCTTTCTTTTCATTCAATTTTTATTATGCAATTCAAACTGTGAAGGACTCGTGGCTAATTATCAACCACACGGACCATACGATTTGCGCGGTCAATCTGTAGATGGGTGAGCGCGTGTCATACGCATACCTGTGGCAGTCGTAACGGGTAGTCAGAAGCCCGAAATTCTGACAGCCGGTCTAACCTTAGAATATCAGTATTGCTCAGTGACTGAGTTGAGGAGGTCTGATGGCAGTCGCTCCTTTAAAAATACCTGTAGCCGCATAAGGTTAGACTGGAAACTGACCGAAACGTAGTTGGGAAAAGGCTAGGCAGAACACTTCAAACATGAACTAAAACAGGTATCTACTTACAAACATTAGGCATAAAATCCACTGTTAATTTTTTTTGCGCAAGTTGTCTTTTTCAACCGTCTTTCAAATGGTGGACATACCCGCATCGAGCAGACTTTTTCAAATTTTACGAAGACTGAGATTTGAAGATCGATAAAAGATAATTCAATGCAAGGAAGGTTACCGAGCACAACCATCGAATCATTATAAATAAATAAAATAAAATAAAAATCATTTATTTCGGACAGTAAAAGTCCATATGCAAGGCAAGGTTGTTAGTAACAAGAATTTTGCTTACAACTAATGTTAGTAATTAAAAAGTACAAATAGGAAACTAGACACAGTCTAGCCCTGCACAGTAGGCTCATCGGTCTCGCAACACATGGAGTTCAGTGAACCTACTGAGCAGAACAGTATCGGTTCTCTCACCAACATCCTTAGGACGCTATTCGGGCTCCCCCGTACTCGGCGCACCACTGACGCAACTTTTTTACGCATAATTGCGTAGAATTCATCTACGCTAGCGTTAGTAAACATTCCGGATGCACTGCAATATCGAGGGAGCCGAAACAGAGCCCTGAACACATTATTACACATTATACGTATGACCTCCCTTTTTGCGAGTTTTAAAACCAGCAGTCAAGAGTACAGTAGAGAAAATTTATTGATTAACTATTTGATGAGGTTGAGGCTATTGCTCAAGCGGTGTATTCCCTATTTCATCCATAACTACATTTATGAGAGGTGATTTCGTTTTTTTTTTTTCGTTTTTTTAAAAAAAACGTTGCCCCACACTAAGATTTCTCTTGTATCGTGGGTGCGTTTACAGACACAAATCTCACAAATAAACGCCCAGACCCGGAACAACCATCTGTAGGCCATACAAGTTTTTGTTCCGTGTGGGAATCGAACCCACGACCCGTAGCGCAGCAGCCAATCGCTTAGCCACTGCACCAAACGTGTCGTCGGATTTATTCCCAACTTGAGACTAGGTACATAGACTAGGGTCTCAATACGAGAATTTTTCTCCAAAAAAAAATTCTAGCAAAATCCAAATTAACATATCGACTTTATCGACACATAGCACAACACTATTGCCCACCGGAGCGCGTAATCAGGTGACTGCGCCGTCCCGAATAACGAACGCAGCTGAATTGTTCCTCTTTTGCCCACAAGTGGGGCTCCACTCTGGGCGGCAAACGAGCACCTTTGATGCATCACGTGTAACGAAGCTGTTGGAAACTAGATGTACCAACGTAGATTGAATTTGTGGTGTTTTGTTTCTGGGCTACAAATACCGTTTAAGAAAAGGTTAAGCATTTTTATAGGAATACTGTGAGCAGTTTTGAAAACTCTTGGCTGAAAAGCGTAATACTTGGAGACTTGGAGTGTATCAAAAGAGCGTCCACGAGTGACGATACTTAAGTACGTCCGGCGCACCCTAGGCAGTCAGCCCCGCTACCACCCTTGCTGACTGGCTAATCCTTTCACCACGGCATCAACCATTCTCATACAGAAAATCCTGTTCTGGTGGAGACTCATAGACAATTCTAACCTGGAGTGCAAATGTGGTGCTGTTCTGCAAACGATGAGATACTTAACATCATGTCCTGCATGCCCTTAGTACCCTGATATCAGCACGTTAAATGAACTTATAGACGCTACTGATAATGCAATACTCGCAGCTGAGTTCTGGGTGGACACACTTTAGATTGCCATCGGCACGCTAAGAAGAAGAGAAGGTCATGCAGACAAAAGAGGGAAAGGCCGTAATACTGTGTCCAGTGTGCACAAATCGATGGAATTCTGAAGTAAAGCTACGCTTGCCGCTATCTTGTCTTTAAGGGTAAACATCAGTAAATGATAGTTGACAGTAGATAGACGAGATAAACAAAGTAAGATGCCCGTGATGGAGGAGTGGCTGGAGAGGCGGCATGAGACCCTAAGCTTCCAACTGACGCACGTACTCTCTGGACGTGACTCTTTCAGGAAGTGCCTGTGTCTTATCAGCAGGGAGCAGACGCCTGGTTGTCATTACTGCAAGGATTGCCCGAGAGCAAGGCGCTAAACACACTGCAATCGTGCCTTGGTTGGGCGACGCAGCGCCGTGATCTGGTCGCGGCAGTTGCAGGTGACCTCCCGCTTCCGGCCGTGATTCTGTCTGGTAGGGAGCAGGCGTGCATGGGAGGCCGTCGCTACCTTTTGCGAGGAGGTGGTGGAGAGGGACTGGAAGGCGTGTACCTCTCTTCTTTCCCGCTGTAAAGGCAGTAGGCGCTGGAGGGATAGCGACAATTTCACATAACACAGAACATGGACAGCAGTTTCTTACCACTTTATACATAATCGCTAACAAGAAATGAATGCCCCATTAGAACCCGATGACGAAATTACCCTCCTCCAGGAGACGAGTAAATCGACCAGCACGCTACACAACGTCCGCCGCCGTCCGGCATACCGTCCTCGCCAACGAGGCCCGTCGCGTCGTGCCACCGCCGCCGGTCACGATCCACCGAGCTCTCCCGTCGTAGAGCCGGTCGTCTCTTCAGACTCCACAGTCACACCGATAATTCAGTCCTCATCAAGCTGTCTCCCCCCCCCTAAGTCCCCGCCGCCAGCAACGCCCTAAGCCGAGGTCCGAGTCCCACTAGCGGTCGCCCTTAGTGCTGTTGTTGCAGGTAGTCATGATGTTAGTGTAGTACAAGAAGTTAGCTTAGGTTAAGTATTTTACTTCCCCCCCCATTGGCTGGAGACCCTTCAGGTCTCGCCTATAACTGCCCGGTTACGTAGAAACGGTCCCCTAGGACCATCTACAGTAGTACAATAGAAAAAAAGAAAAAAAAAATGGACGGTCTCCTGAAGAACGTTTTCCTGTAGCTACAATGGTTAAGGTAGCTGCCCTTACTCATCATCATCATTATTCAGCCGAAAGAAATCCACTGCTGGACATAGGCCTCTCCCAAGCCATGTTGAGGGTGGTTTGCCATAATCGGCAGGCGGGTTGTCGATCGCAGTATGGTTGTTAAAGTACTCAGAGAACGCTGCTGCCCATCCTCTAGTGAATCCCTTAGTCGCCTTTTACGACACCTGTTAGCGACGCGAACTCGAGTCGAATAATGTAAACAAAACATACCTAGATATCACAGCTAAATTTATAATATTTTAAGAGGAAGCGTGCGGGGTGAGGGCGAACTGAAGGGGAAGGGGTTTCGGCCCGCTCATTTTTGGTCAAGTCAGTCACATTAGATACTCGCCGCACGCTACGCGCTTCCTTAGCTCAGTTTTGTCAAAGTGATTTACCTACATTTATTTTATATAAATCCGATACCGAAAAAACCCTTTTTAACTGAACTGCTTCACCCCGACCTCTACAACACCTATAGGAAGAAATGGGGGAGAGCTATTCTTTACGTTTGGCACCACACGGAACACGGCTGCCCTTACTACCCTATCTCAAATTATCACTTAATGTATATTCTGTGTCGTCCGGCCTTCTTCGTTCAATTACTACGAAACTTAAAGTACATCTTCATCCCCGCTACAACCGTCACCCTACCCTATTATCCCTTTTTCCTGTCCCCTTTTTCGGTCGCCTCGCTCCGTCGCTCACAGCACAGATGGACCGACCTATCCCCCGAAGTCAAACGTACCAACTTCTTTTTAAATCTTTTGGGGTGGCAAGTTCTAGTGCTTTATAATTTTTCAAAGTCTCCTTGAGACGAACGTTGAGGTTCATTTTTGAAGAGTTACAAGACTTTTGTTTCTAGATTGTAAGTACTAAGTATAATAGTTTTTTTTATAATTAAGTACTCTGTTACCAAGAAATGTCGTGGTGGCCCGAAGGCTACAGACCCGCTTGTTAAGCACTGGGTTGCGGATTCAAACCCAGGCATGTACCAATGTGACTTTTCCAATGTCAAATGTACTTTCTTAATCAAAATCAAAAGTTTTTATTTCACATAAACCATTACAGGCGCTTATGAAAAGTCGAATTTAGGTGCACGGTTCCAATTAGTCGTTTCCTATGGAGAAGAGCCGGCAAGAAACTCCATGGTTACTCTTTTAAAATCCATATCTTTAACAATTTGAGTGGGTACAGTTACGACTTAGAATAGTTATGAGAGAGCAAAGTAGACTTAAGAGCAGGAACCACACAAAAAAACAAAATGAAAAATATGGTCACAAATTAACCAAGTATCCAGGCATCTAGCAAGTCTACAAAGCTCTCACATTTACAAAAGGTAAAAGGACGCTAAACTAATAAAACAACTGACATGGTTAACTGTCATCAAAACACATTCCAAAGAAAATCACTGTATAATAAGATAAAGATATCTTGAGAGTACACGCAAAATACGCGCTTAGACGTGGAGTTGCGGATACCAGCCCGTTATACCTTATACCTTATCTTGAGAGTAACGATACTAATAAAAAAGAAAGTTAATCTAATACGCCACTGACATACGATGTAGGAAAACATCGTGAGGAAACCTTGACTTAATGGTCTCAAATCGCCAACCCGCAGTGAGCAAGCGTGGTGATCAATGCTCGTTCCTTCTCTGTATGAGAAGAGGCATTTGTCCTGTTGGGCAGTTACTGGCTATTTTTGTTATTATTTATTGAGTACTCGGCTGCTGCATTATCCTCCGGTTTCTGATTTGAGAATTCGGGATATGCAAATACTTAAATAACATTTGAGTATGGAGTTGTCAAAAAAATTACGGATTTTAAATTAAAGCACTTTTTTGACACCTTTGTATATTGTAGATCCGCGCACGGGCGAAAATACGCGTGACAGGAAAAGGGCCCTAACGTGCTCTCCGAGACACGGGGTCTCGATGTAGGTATAAAGAACGGGCACCCATCCACGGATTGACCGCGGCAAGTGCAGCTTAACGAGCCCGAGCCTTAACATCCTTTGTTTAAAAATACTAAAGAAAGTTTTTCTACAAACAAAAAAATGTTAATGTTCATACAACTTGTACCTATTCCTCGTATTCTTTTACGCTCACTTATTTCTAGATGAAAGCACCCAGCAACATCCTACAAGCAACAAAATGGATCTCGTAAATAAATACAGATACTCCAAGATATAAAACATAGCGAAACATTTTTATTGGGCGGGCTATAACTTTAAACATGAGAATCGCCACTGTTGGCTATAATTTATGGTTATTACCCTACACTTGAGGCAAACAGGCCACAGCAAGTCTAGGGTAGGGCAGAGGCGAGTTTTAAAAATGTAATTTCCGTGTTTTTCTTACTTTGTTCGCGTTCATTTCACATAACGTCGCCTTAGTGTCTAAACTGGGCCTTATTACAAAAGATGGTTTAAACCTAACTAAGGTAAACCACGGTTTAAAATATACCCATCACTTTCTTATGTCATATGACAAAAAGAGACGGGGCTATTTTAAAACCAGGGTTTTTCTTAGACCATCTGTTGTAATAAGGGGGACTATGCCGAAGGTACGCGACCGAAGTTCGGCATAATTACGTCTGCAATGCTATTTGAATTACTGACGACACATTATGCCGAAATTACGTTGCGTTATAGCGTACAGCCGAACTCCGATCGGGCGTAAGTTCAGCGACAATTCGGCGGCAACGTATTCTGTAGAGCACACATTATACGCGACCGAAGTTCGGTTCGATTGCCGACGAAGATCCGGGGCGGGCAGCAGCGGGAGGCAGGCATGCCCGCGCCCCGCTTGTCCGCCCATAAGTTTGCGCAACTGAATTTCTGCCAAGTAAGTTCGGCACTTATGGTGTGTCATATCAGCCGAATACGTCGGAACGTAAAATCAGCCGCGGAACTTCGGCATAGTGTGTTTGGACACTTAGAGTGAAAACCTCCGGAATGCATTTGTTCATTGCACGGTTCCTGTGGGCTTTCACGTGGACTAAGTTGCGTGCAAAAGCTAGTCAATTATATTTATTTCGAATGTTATTTACCCAATAAAGGCTAATTTCAGTGCTTACAAACTAATTTCACATAGAACGGCTCTTATATAATTATAGCACCTAACGTCGAGATAAAATAAAAATTAACAAATTGCAAGCAATTTTTGACGAGTTATGCTAACATAAATTATGTAGGGAACAGCAGATTTTTATTTTGCGATTTCATGTTTGGTCCCGTCTTAAAAATTGTTCATAGTGATGAGTACAGTGACCACATTAAGAGGTTGTTCGTTATTTAAGTTACACCTTGTATAAAAGCGTGGCATCGAAATGTACTAACTATTACATAATTTTCTTTGCAATATTTTTTATTTATGCCTTCTGATGTGGTTTAGATACAATCACTCACTGCTATCGCAAAAAAAGTTTATTTTTATTTTTTAATCTATCTAAATCCCTTGCGTGGTAAATCTATACCAGTACCCCAAGTGTGAGTTTTTTACGTTACTATTGTAGTTGCGTCACGCCAAAAATGTCAAACAAAATTTTAGTGACGCTATTCGCCGCTAGAGGCTCTGCCTAAATTTTCATACATTTTTGGCAGTTATTTAGTAACGTAAATAAACTCGCACTTGGGGTACAGTAATATGGTTTTAAGAAATTACACGAATCCGTAACAGCCTATACTTGGTAAGCTAGGCAGAACACCCTGTAAATATATGACACAAACGGAACAAACCATCCACAGATAACCGAGTAATATTTACCGAGAAATTCGCGGGTGAACGGGCGCCATATTTATTAGCGAACCACTTCCGTTTCCGGTGGCGGCCATGATTTAAACACACATTTCCGGTGTATCACTTGACTGGTATCCGTACAGAGATTATTACGTTAATTTATTTGTGTTCATTGAATTATAAGGGTAGGGAAATTGTAGATTAAGTTATTGTTGATAAGGTCGCGAAGATGATAGGGGCCCGTTTGGTTAGTCATCATACATCATCATATCAGCCTATTGCTGTCCACTGCTGAACGTAGGCCTCCCCCAGGGATCGCCAACCATCCCGGTCTTGGGCAGCCCGCATCCATCCGCTGCCAGCCACCTTCTTCAAATCGTCGGTCCATTGTGCCGCAGGGCGTCCCACACTACGTTTGCCCAAACGCAGTCTCCACTCTAACACGTGTCTGCTCCATCTACCATCTGCTCGTCTGCAGACATGGCCGGCCCACTTCCACTTCAGCGTGCTAATTCTACGCGCAATGTCGGTGACTTTTAGTTCTCTGGTGAATGACTTCATTGCGAATTCTATACACCAGAGAAACCCCGAGCATCGCTCTCTCCATAGCACCTTTTGTTAGTGTATGTTTGGTTAGTTAGTATGGTTAGTTTAAGATTCAAATCTATAGTAAGATATCTAAAAGCATATTGATGGACCGGGCTGCTTTTCTGTTAAAAGACGTGCAGGTTCGATTTCCACACCAAAGCAATTGACGCACACTAGGATTTCTTGGTCGTCATCATTTCAGCCGAAAGACGTCCACTGCTGGACATAGGCCTCCCCCAAGCGTCGTCACATCGACCGGTTCTGTGCTCCATGTTAGCGGGGTTTGCCATAATCGCCACGCTTGTCAGGCGGGTTGTCGATCGCAGTATGGTTGTTAAAGTACTCAGAGAACGCTGCTGACCATCCTCTAGTGAATCCCTTAGTCGCCTTTTACGACACCCATGGGAAGAAATAGGGTAACGCTATTCTTTACGTCACTGGGCTTTAACATGCACAAACACCCAGACTATCTATAACTATAACTACGAGTATCTGTAAATATTTGTATGCCCACTTATTTCTTCAAGGCGGGAATCGAACTCGCGACCCGAAGTGCCGCAAGCCAGTCACTCAGCAACTGCGCAAACGGTGAAATAAATTACAAAACTAAAAACAAAATACTCTACCAAATTATTTCACAAGAAACTAACGCATTTCATCAAAACATTTTAATATAAAACTACGAAACATCCAACATGCAAAATTTCCGACATCCCTCAACATCAAAATAAAGTTTAATAAAATAGTGGTGTGCTTCGTCTCTTCTCCATACAAAATAATAATTCTAAAAATATAATATCACTACATAGTATAAAACAAAGTCGCTTCCCGCTGTCTGTCCTTTGTATGCATAGATCTTTAAAACTACGCAACGGATTTTGATGCGGTTTTTTTTAATAGATAGAGTGATTCAAGAGGAAGGTTTTAAGCTATAAAACGTTCACGTGCAAAGCCGGGGCGGGTCGCTAGTTATCTATACTTGGGAGCAAATAAATCGAGTCACTTCTATTTTTCACGTAGGTATAATTAATATTATTTTTGGTATTATGGAACAGATCAATTCTAAACATATATCGCCTAAAAGGTTATTTGATAACCTTTACAATTAGGGTAGTTTTTTGTATTTTTAATTATGTAATTCATGAAAAAAGGAGTGGCTCGATTTCTTTGCTCCCAAGTGTATATAGATAAAAAGAAAAGTCCTGACTGACTGACTGACTCATCAACGCTCAGCCCAAACCCTTGGACCTAGAAAGCTGAAATTTTGCACAGAGGTTCCCTTTATAATGTAGACAAGGATTATGGAAGGATTTTTCGAAATTCAACCCCTAAGGGAGTTAAATAGGAGATGAAAGTTTGTATGGAAAATCGTCACTTAACGCGTTCAAAATTTTACGCAAGCGAAGATGCGGACAAAAGCTAGTTTTTAAAATAAAAGAATTAGGCATTGTAGCCTAGATATATCCGAGCGAGTTCAAAGTATCTCGGTTCAGCCTTCCATAGGCAGTACTTGTGTTCCAAGATATACATAAATCTGTATTTTTAAGAATTAATTAACACGCAATTGTAACTCTTGGTTTACACCTAAAATTAAGAAATGAAACTTGTAAAAAATTGTTTATTGGTCTTTTTAACAGTAGCTACTTATTTTTAACACGCCACGTGATGAACATCTATAAAATAGTTAAATCGACGCCGGATACTAAATGTTACAAAGACAAAAAATCAATGGGCAACATAGTCCTAGTGTCAAAATGTATAAATTGCCTAGTGCCAAAATGTAATTTTGCCCAAATGCCGCTATGATAGAATACAATAAAGCTGTAATGTTCAATTGTACAAATTGCCTAGTGCCAAAATGTCATTTTGTCCAAATGCCACAGAACAGAACAAATGAAATGACATTTCAATCATCTTTTTCAAGGATATCGAACTTTCAAGGAGTATTTATACTCAAAGAGATTAGATAGAGAGGAGATTTTAATTAGATATCCAGTGCAGAGAAGTATGTTGGTTGATATCAAGTAAGTAGCAGATAGGTGTATGTAGGCTCAGTCGTTAGTGATCCTACCTTCGAAGCCCAGGTTTGTGGGTTCGAATCCTGACTGTGTGACAATTGGACCACGATGCATTTTGGCACAATTATGTTTTATCTTTTGTACATTTTGGCAATCTAACAATTAGACCCTTATGCATCTTAACACAATTATTTTTTGTCATTTGCACATTCATATACATTAAGACCTTTGTACATTTTGACACTAGGACTATGTTGCCCATTGATTTTTTGTCTTTGTAACATTTAGTATCCGGCGTCGCTCAAAGTAATTCAATTTAAATTGCAATTGTTTTTTGGATTTGACATATATACTACACGCAAAAGTGTTTTTTTTTTTTAATTTTTCTTGATCGTATTTTGACAGGTCTAATATTCTTCCATCTCTTTCTTATTTTATCTGCAAGTAAAGGATAGCAATATGTTTAGATACGTTTAGTCGGTACTCAACTAAATCGGGGCAAATTTTGTATGGACAGTAGATGAAGTGAATAGCGTTATGCCTCGACTGAGCCACAAGCCGTTTTGGTCCCCCGAGCTTTCTATAAAAATGTTGTTTATTTTTTATTCCCTTTTCCGGACGATACTCGAATGTTACAAAAAAGAAATCCTTGTTATTATGTGCCCTTCTATTGCTTAAACCGCGATTTTCTGTAAGTATCACGCACGCAAGTAACTTGTGAAATGGAATACTTAAGCTTGCATGCAAAATGTACCTACATTGACTTGTAAAAGTATCTGTAACAGATTTATTTACAGAAATAAACATCATTACATTTCAAGATTCATTGAATTACTGTCTGCATGCTGGATACTTGCGTGCAAGATACTTTCTATTAATAAATAACTTTAAATAAAAGTAAAAATCGACTTTAAAAAAAAAAGAGTGAAATAATTACCCTATCATAAAATTAACAGTTTCAGAAGTCGGTGGCTTTTATTTGTTTCAGTGTAGAATTGCACCGACTTCTGAAACTGTTAATTTTATATTATGGTACTTAATTATTTTACTCATTTTAGTGTTTTTGCAGTCGCTTTTTACTTTTATTTAAAGTTATTTATTAAATACGTTTTAGTGCCATAAATTACACGATTTAAGACTACAAATTTAAATGACACGGTTGCGAAATCTTTCCAACAACTAGGTAGTTTTCTTTAAGATTATGTATTAATGTATAATTATCATGACGGCGATTTACAAATACATACAATCTGCTTTGTTCTTGGGTAATATTTTCGTGACAGTTAAAACAGAGATTAAAAGTCCTCATCAAAACTTTTGTTGAAGGAAACCACAAACCAAAACGTCATCTAAGTATGATATTTTTTGTTGTTGTTGATTTTTTCAAAAAGCGCTGAGTCAATTTATGGGACCACCTCTGAAGTATGACCTACTAAACAAAAAAAGAATAATCAAAATCCGTTCATAATTGGCAAAGATATCGTGTAACAAACACACAAAAAAAAACACATTCAAAGGAATTGAGAGCCTCCTTCTTTTTGAAGTCAGTAAACAATAAAAAATAAACTTAAAAAAAAGTAAAAACCGACTTCAAAGAAAAACTAAAAGGAGTAAAATAATTACCATAATATAAAATTAACAGTTTCAGAAGTCGGTTGCTTCTATTTGTTTCAGTGTAGAGTTGCACCGACTTCTGAAACTGTTAATTTTATATTATGGTAATTATTTAATTGCCGTATGGTGCCAGACGTAAAGAATAGCACTACCCCATCTCTTCCCGTGGGTGTCGTAAAAGGCGACTAAGGGATTCACTATAAGATGGGCAGTAGCGTTCTCTGAGTACTTCTTCGTCTTAGTCTCTGAGGCCCATGTCCAGCAGTGGACGTCTTTCAGCTGAATGATGATGATGATGAATTATTTTATTTTTTGAAGTAGGTTTATTTTTTGTCAATTTCTGAAGGTCTTCACATCTTCACCAAATTTAAACGGGACCAGCTCGTGAGATTATTTTTTCAATCAAAAAATCGCTTCAAGTGTGCCCACTATAGAGAGTCCCACTATCTCGGGACTATTTTTAACATGCTATAATATTACCGCCTTCATTTCCCAAAGGGTTTACGTATATACGTCATTTCGCCGTTCTGTTTAAGTCCCATGTAATAGGGGGCGAGCCTATTGCCATCAACCGGCTACAAATCCAGACTCCGGGCTCCACTCAGAAATCCCACACGGAAAAACCCAATAACACTTTGCCCGGCCTGGAGATCGAACCTAGGATCTCACACTCAGCAGTCGCGCTTGCGACCGCTAGACCAACGAGGCAGTGTTATCCAGTCCCATGTGTCACTAATCTCTAGAACGAATAAAAAAGTTCTAGTAATGATATGGGTTTACCAATTTAATACTTAGTACGCTCACAGCTCGGTCTAGTTTTAAATAATCTTTCAACTTAGTTTTTTTATGGTCAAACTTTAATAACAGTGGAGAATGTCATCTAAACTTTAGCCCTGCACAGTCGAACAAAGAGAATTTGCAAGTATAAGATGTCAGGAAGAACCGTAGAGTTTTGATGCAAATAGAACTAGTCTATCAAGGTGGTTTTCCGCGGTGCGTGATATAGTGCACCGCGCCGCACGAGCTCGCGCCGGTGCACCATGGGAAGACACTCGTCCGTGGTAACGCAGACGCATGCGTAGCAGTGCGTCGTATCCGCCTCGACTCGGTCCCACAAAAGTGGGATGCGAGCTCGTGCTACAGCTGTAACGATAGGATCTCTTTCACTTGGCATTTTGGAAAAACATAAACTTTAAAAAAAAGTAAAAACCGACTTCAAAGAAATACTAAAAGGAGTAAAATAATTACCATAATATAAGATTAACAGTTTCAGAAGTCGGTGGCTTCTATTTGCTTCAGTGTAGAGTTGCACCGACTTCTGAAACTGTTAATTTTATATTATGGTAATTATTTTACTCCTTTTAGTATTTCTTTGAAGTCGGTTTTTACTTTTTTTTAAAGTTTATTTTTTATTAAATACGTTTTAGTGTAATTTTAACCCCCTCCTTCGTAACCCTTCTTTTTGGCTTTGACGTAGTCGGGCATAAAAAGTCCTTTCAAATGATACCTTACACGATGTAATGAAAACATTCCAAAGAGGGGTAAGGGGGGACACGCACTCCCTTCTCTTTTCCAGTAGTCAGTTCCAAACAACAAATATAAACAAAGCAATATTAGTAATTTGAGAATTTTGCTTTGATCCGATAAGGAGTTCCGTTCCATATCTCTGAAGTTCATGGTCTAATCATAATAAAATGTATATGGGACCAATTGGGAAGTATACCCTTTTATAAAAATTAAAGGAGATGTTTCAGAAATGTATGGAGCCTGGGCTAGCACCATGTACACTATATGGAAATATAGCTATACAATAAAGTAACTGTTGTATTATGTTAATTTTCTATAATTTTACTTTGTTTAATTGTACATTCAAGTTAACTTGGTCAAGGAGAGCCACACAACACATAAAAATATAGTTGATCGAAGTTATGTGAAATGTCATTTTGACAATGGTTGCCATGTCAATGATAGTGTTTATTTCTTGTGTACTCACATAACCTATCTACGTTGTTTATAGACGAAAATACTTGGATTTTGTTATAATTATAATGAAATAGAACTACAGGTATTGTACTCGATTACGTCACACACATCACGAAACCTAGGACTGTCAAAGTTGTCAAACTCATGTTAATGTCAAACACAACTGTCATGGCTACCAGAAAAAAGAGTTAACATATTAAAAAACGTCCCCAAATAATAATTCCAGTTGAATTTACGCTTCGACTTTAATTGATAATGGAAATAAGAACAACACATTACGAAATTCGTTGCTTTATTCCTCCTATGTAATGAAATGATTAAGTTCATAAGTATTGCTGGCATTTCATACGTTGACCTGTGTAAATGATACTACGGATTCGTACTAGTATCCAGTCCCGAAAAGACGGCCGAAAGTATTCATTGAAAATATCTGCTCTGCTTCAGTACTATTTTCTTCTAGAAATCGTACTCTTCTTCAATTTAATTTATTTGTATTTTTATGGTAATCCCCTATTTTTTTCCTATTTTTCTATATACTGTACATAGTGGTGGCCCAAAATCAAACATCTCCTTTGACTTTTTATTCGTTTCTTTCCAAGGTGAAGAACTCTCCGTGCGCGAGCCCGACTCGCACTTCATAGGTTTTATTTTCTACATTATTTTGTTTGCTCCTGTTTAATTCGCTTTTTATTGAAATTAACCACTTCTAAAAGTTTATTTCTTCATTCTCACATACTTCAGAGCAGTACCATGTTACCATTTACAAATGGCCACCAATTCCGAGTAAAAACTAGAAAAATAGCAAACTTTACAGTTGCCTACTAAATTAATAGGTTCATAAATCGTGAATGCCCATTCTACTCCGTGGCTTGTAGCTCCATTGGCCATTAAAAGTGGCAACTTACAAAATAAAACAATTGGTTTAAACGATGCGTGAATGCACGGGTAAATTTTAAAGAAGGAATTATGAATGCGCTTGTGTTACGTTAAATTTTATAACTAAGAGATTGTTTTTGAAGAATAGTATCATTTACCTGTGATTGAGCGTGTACGCGGTACGGCATTTCGTACAAATTTTCAAGTCTTTGTTTTTCGTAATGACTGAACAGATTTTGATGAAACTTCACACACATAAGCAAAATACTTAGGTCTAAAAAGTTAATAGAAAACATTTTCGAAATGTCATACTTAAAAATAGATAATTGGAAATTTCTGTTTGTATGAAAAATTTTAAATCGGTCTAATTTAAGTGTAACACTATTTTTCGAAAATGTTTTCTACTAACTTTTTAGTCCTATGTATCCTGCTGATGGGTATGAAGTTTCATTAAAATCGCTTCAGTCATATCAAAAAATAAGGACTTGAAATTTGTATGAAATGCCGAACAGGGTACAAGCTTTTTGTTGATACAGTATCGTCCAAAAGTCATATGCCTTTTATTAATGCAATGATTTGTTATTTACTTTTTTCAAGTTTATAAACCCAGGCAACATTTCATATAAACTTTATCACCCTTTTCCAATCGGTAAGCGATTGATTTTTAAAAAATCCGTTTCTGTTTTGCGTTTTTGCTATAAAATACTGCTATTATAATTACTCTCCGAATCTCAAGTTTCTACCTTTAGCGGTTTAGGCTGTGTGAGAATCTCACATTAGGAATTAGGACTTCTTTATATGGATTACATTTCTATAGATAAATAATATAATAATATTTAAATCGTTATAGGTACCTTAATGATAATTAGTGATGGCAATAACGGCTATTTTACAATAATGAATTATCCTGTTGTATTATTTCGTAAAAACTGTTATTGTAAACTGTTGTCTGATAACCTGTTATTGTTGTTTGCAGAAAGCTAGGTAGTAAAACCAGTGATGCCAACTTAGCAAATTTATGGCTATATCTAGCTATTTTTGCAACCCCATTTAATACAGCATCATGCATCAATGCGACTACGCAATGCCAACAGAAATATGTAACTGACAAATTTGAAAATCAATAACAATATAAGTATCAATAATCCTATAACATAATAACAGCAATAACCAAATAATTTTTCGTTGCCTGTTGTTTTTTCTTGTTTACATAAATTAGACTTTACGTCGATGGAAGAAAGCATAAAATCGTAATGTAAAAAGTGTGAATTGTGACATTTGTGACAACAAAATAGTCGAAAACAATTTAAGCAAATTGGAACTTTATTACGTCCCGTTAGTGATTTTAATCGCAAAACTAGCGTTGCATCGCGATCGGAATGCGCGAGCGCTATCTCCCTCTCACACCAAATGTCTGCATATTGCGTGTCTACTCTTACCTAAGGCTGTTATCGCTTCAATAATGACAACAGTTTATAACGCGAGTGCTATCTCCCTCTCACACCTAATGTCTGCATATTGCGTGCCTACTCTTACCTAAGGCTGTTATTGTTTCAATAATGACAACAGTTTATAACGACAACAGGATAATTGACTTTTCAATAATGGATTATTCATTACGTTCAAATAATGCATTACGAAAACGGTTATTGTAATAACGACCACCTCTAATGATAATTCTTAATATTTTTTGTAGAGAATCGCATCATCTACAGCTTTGTATAACCTACTATGACAACAACTATCATTTAGAGCCCAAATACACGTCCGATACTTGCCTCCGATAGTCAGTTCCGATAGACGGTTCCGGTAGTCGGTTCCGATAGTCTGATCAGACTATCTGACGGCCTCCGCGTCATACATTTGTTTGAACATGAATTTAAAAAAAACGAAAGAAAAAAACACGTACGATCAGACTATCGAATCGGATGTCAGAATCGTAAGCATCGTCCGGGCGTCGCTGTCGTCCAGAAAAATCGGACACGAGAATCGCACGTGTATTTCATGAATCCGATCAGATAGTCGGATCCGGCTCCCGGAAGCAACTATCGGACGTGTATTTTGACCCAATAACCATTTTTTGCCGTTTCACATTCAATAACTTTTTTTTCAGATCGATGAGGACGTCTAACATTTCATTTGTAATTATATATTCAAGATCTCTGTACCAATTTTCATCAATATGCGAATTATTCCGAAGTAAAATGTATATTTCGACTGGACTTATTAGTACAGGCATGTTTTGTATTATTATAAATGACAACGCAGTAGATTTATCTTAAACAACTCAATCATTTATTAACCTAAATATTAACTTTCCTCATCATCATCACTCTCTGCTTCACTTTTAATTTCAATAGGCTCTTCAACGATCTTTCTCTTGCTGTAAGTTCTTCTAGAACTAGAACCACTTCTTTTAACACCGACATCATCATTTTCTTTCTTGTAAAACTGTTTCAAAACTGACAGGATCGAAATTTTAGCATCTATTCGTGTTTCCATTGACAGCATGTTCAGCATTGGTACTAAGGAAAGAGCGAAATTAGTTGAATCTGAATCGTTATTTTGGGCGACATGTTGCGGTTCTGGTTTTGATGGTAATTTAGTATCATTTGTCACGGCTGGTAGTATAACATCAGGAACAGGAGTCTCTTCAAAGTTTGTATTAAGTGTGACTGTCGTATTATCCCCATCAACTTCAGGAAGATCAATTTCTGGTGCAGCTTCATCTTCTTCCTGTGTTTTGTCTAGTTCGGCATTCAAAAAAGAAAGATCGTTGAAATATAGGTATTTACGCCTTTTATATGCGACTCCGTATATCCATTTTGGGTCTTTCTGACGTTTCAGCTCTCTGGAGAAGCAGGCTCTGAGGTTTTTCCATCTTCGCTGCACGAGCTCGACTGCAAATGAGAAGTATAATTATTAATATAGTATAACAACAGGAGCTTGTGAGTAAACTATGCAAATTGTACGATCAATCTACCAGTTTAAAGCTGTAGTATCACCTTTTTCATCATCATCTTCATTCATCTTCTTGCTATTTTATATTATACCTTTCCACCAGGCCACTAGCGATGGTTTTGTGATAGATTAGATTTTTGACTTGGTTTTTGGATTGTGACACTATGGGAAGTGATTTGTGATAAAAGTGTTATTTTTTTCTATACGTATCAATTATAATATTTAAAACTACTAGTGGCTGTTTAAATATGTGGAATGCCACATCAACCATTCTCTGCAACATCTGTTTTTACGTTGGACTCGGAGGATTTATCTTAAGTGAGCTGGACAACCTGAGCAGCCACATTCTATTGAAGAACCTGCGCCGCCCTGGTACCAATATGAGAAGCATTCCGGTGCCCGATGGCAACCCCTTCTCCCTTCTTTTCAACTTCGTTTCCTGCCCTAACTACACTTATGAGATCGGATCCTGGCTAATCTCTACCGTCATGACTAAATGCGCTCCAGCCGATCTGTTTGCTGCCGCCGGTTTCTATCAAATGGCTGTACGGGCCATCGGCGAACACCGTATCTACAAGAAGGAATTCGCTGACTACCCCAAGGGACGTAAAGCTACCTTGCCTCTTATTCTATAAGCATTTTATTAATGTTATGTAATGTATTAGGTATCGAATTCTTAATGCGATTCATTATAACTGGTGTAGCAGACGTGCTCTGGAGATCCTAGGGCCGTCTGTTACATTACAAAGCAGACCATCATCAGTGTTGCTAGACGCCCCGTCCCGCTTTTGACGGGACGACCGATTTTTCAGCCCAATCAGGGACCCAGTTAGTTGAATCATCACCTAACTAAAGAAGTTCAGTTGCTGTGTAGTTGCATTTAAGTTTCGATCAAAACAACGCTTTTCGTATTCTCTTAATGGGCGATCGCTGTCAGATACGTTCGCGTGAACTTCAGCGTCACTAGAAAGAAAGTAAGAAAGAAAGAAAAAGTATTTATTCTTACGTCCAAACAGACGCACAAGCATCAAGCATACCTACTTAAAATTAATAACATAATTATTCTTATAACTAACAATTTCTTAATTTAAACATATAATTGCCTGGCAACCCAACCACAAAACAATAAAAAATAAAACTATGACTTAATTTGTAATCTATGCAAATCACGTTTGCCTATTTAGTCTGTGGTTACCTAGACATCTTATCAATAAAAATACATCAAAATAATTGAATAATTGAATTTGCGCGTCGCATGGCACATAAGAATTTGGGTCGTTGCTCAGCTTTATGCTGTGACTTTAGACGAGCCTAATGCCAACAGCGCTGATTTTCAGCAACAACCTTCGAGTGACGTAATGAAGCACCGCGAGGGAGAACCAGAAAAATAAAGTGAGTACTATTTTATCATGTACCGAACTGTGTGTAAAATAGAATAAAAAAAACTGTGTAGTGTGCTGTGCCAAATATAATACAAATATTGTTATTAAATAACCAATTGCACTTCATAATAAGAACATAATAAAAACATGACAGACATCAAAACAAAAACAATAAAGTGGTCGGCGGCCATTGTTGCGTAAGAGCATCGTAACGGTAAACGACACCGACGCTTGCGCGTCTGTCACGTGATTAGTCCCGTTTGAAATGCAAGTGTGTACACCAATCGAGAAGTGTAATAATGTAAATAAATAAATTGTAGCTATTTTGTGTAACGAAGCTAGTGTCGATGTCACTACAACTTGATCGGCGCATCATGAAATTACGTGAATAGGATGCGTCCCGCCAGCACCCTGTGCTGGACGCGGGAAATCGCGCTATTACATGTAACTAAGTAATATGGACGCAGTAATTTAAAAAAATCTGTCAGCGATCCCGACTGCGATGCGTGGTATCTACATCCCGATTTTCCCGTTCCAATCCCGCATTTTTTTCATTAAAATCCCGGTATTTGGAAAAACTGATCTGGAAACAAAACTATGGACAGATAGACCTGGTAGGCTGCACAGGTAGATCGTAAATGTACGGTATGGTCTGCCTGTGCCGGGAAACCGAAGCGTGATTTGGATTTAATCTGCGAAGGTTCGTAAACCTGTATAGGCAAACGGAACAAGATTGAAAATATGTTATACATAACATAACATCACGCCTGTAGGTATTCCCCAAAAGGATAGGCAGAGGTGTATGGTACATCCTCATTTTGCCGTTATGTTTAAGTCCCATGTAATAGGGGGCGAGCCTTTTGGTATCAACCGGGCACAAATCCAAACTCCGGGCTGCTATTTACCCTTTCCCTGTCCCATGAACCACATATGAACAAGTGCATTATTTAACTATTGTGTCTGCTGTCTGGACAGTGAACGTGTTAAAAATTCCACCCGGAAAAATCCAATCACACTTTGCCCGACCCGGAGATCGAACCCAGTACCTCACGCATACTATTTTCTACATATTGTAAAACCGACTAAGTACGTGTCAGACTCGCGCCCGAAGGGTTCCGTACCATTATCTATCTTGTTTTTAGTATTTTTTGTTATAGCGGTAACAGAAAAATACATCATCTGTGAAAATTTTAACTGTCTAACTATCACGGTTCATGAGATACAGACTGGTGACAGACGGACAGACGGACGGACAGCGGAGTCTTAGTAATAGGGTCCCGTTTTACCCTTTGAGTACGGAACCCTAAAAATGGTATTATCAGTCAGGGGTACACTGTTGCCTACCCAATAGGCAGTAAGTGACCTTCTCAGTAATCTTAGTATATATAAACGCACATTATTAATTTCTACATCTCCACGTGAAATGTTATTATTAGTCAGGAGGACGCTACTGCCTACCCTATTGCCGGTATGTGACCTTCATAGTACCCATGGTATAATAATAACTCCGTCTAATATTCTTTTCCCGCGATGTACGCATCTACGTCACTACTTGTGATTGGTTCCCACCAATAGCAACAAATGTTTGAAAACAGAAGCCGAAGCTAATTGGTTTATCAATAGCTATGACGTAGTTACGTCCAGTCACGTAATCTAGCCGTCACGGGAGACTGCTTTGCTTTATTATACTATGGAGAAAATAAAAAATGCTAAAACTAACCTTTTTCAGCTCTTTCTTTAACAGAATAATTTGACCAAAAGTTAGCAAAGAGTTTTTGAACGACTTCTTCCCACATTTTTTTCTTGAAACTAGTATCATTGTATTTTGGCGCATCTTTCGCATACAACGATGGCCTAACTTTCACTTCTTGTATCAATAAGTCCGTATCAATTTGAGCTAGCTGCAATTCCGACATCACTGGACACTATATTCACTTTTTAATACTAAAATATTAATAATTGTGCCGCTGTAACACAAAAGCGCGTGGTTGATTCGCAGTTAACAAGCGATGACTATAAGTCGCAGCTGGCGCAGCGAGTTGCGCGAACACGAGTCGCCGCGCTGTTGCCAGCTCGCGTCTGGAAGATTCCGAGCGACAGAACAGTCAAGGCCCGCCGCTGATTGTGATTTTTTGTCACGGTGCCTTTTTTGTTATCCAAGTCGAATGCTATGAAGATTTATGGGAGTGCGCTCACTATGGTGACGTAACATTACAGTGACAAATATGTAACATTTTCATAGAATTGGACTTGGTAACAAAAAGTTACCGTGACAAAAAATCACAATGAGAATCCGAACTATCAATCTTGTTACCTATATGAATAATAATTTAAAGACAAAATGGTAGGTATTCTTGTTGCTATGACAACTTGTCTTTTGTCATTTTATGGTACCATGGTAACGTTATTTTGTGTACCTACTATTAAATTATTTAAATGTTAAGTAATTTGTAAAAAAAACGTATTGTAAGTAAATGCAAAAAGGTATATTGATTTGTACTCTTGTGCTATTTTCGGTTGGCATAAAATGAAATAATTGCATAAATGAATATACTATAAATTTATTTTAACTATAGTACATACCTATGTTGTTGCTATATTTACCTTTAGTAAATCAATTTAAACGCCTGACAAAATTTATTAGCAATGTGTTGCTTAAAAAGATATTGTTTTTGTTAATACGAACGATTTATTAAATAATTTTATTTTACCTTTGTTTGTGTATGTTTTAATTATACAATTTGTTGAATAGGATGACTGATGATTCAACCGATTCCTTGAAAAGGGTTATACTAGAGATTATTGGCAATAAATTAACCTCCATCAAAATGTAGGTCGGAAATGAGCGGTTTCCGAGATATCGGCGTTTGAATTTTTTTGACTTTTTATCGAAAAGATGACTTAAAAAACTACTCATTTCTAGGCATTCAATTGATACTTGATACAAAGCTGGTAGGTAAATTAGCAATCACTTTCTTTAAATAAAAGTGCTGGCCCAAAATTCTCAATTTTTCAGAAAAAAAACTTATTATTTTATTTTTGTATGGCATAAACAATACACAAAAATGCAATTACAGCAAGCGCGGTTAATTTGCTGTTAACCAATGAAGAGTTCCATTGTCAATCTCCGAGGGTCTTCATCAGACCTTCACCTTTAAATGGGAACACCTCGAGAGAATAAACTTTCAAAAAAAAAAAAAACCCATCCCCCTCGAGTATGCCTATAAAATTTGAAGAGTTTCCTCGATTTCTCCAGGATCCCATCATCAGATCCTGACCTGATGACCATGGGACCACCTGAGAAGTATACCCTTTCAAACAAAAGAAGAATTTTCCAAATCGGTCCAGGCGTCTTTGAGTAATCGAGGAACATACATAAGAAAAAGATTCCGACGAATTGAGAACCTCCTCCTTTTTTTAAGTCGGTTAATAAAACAAAATTAGGCCCCATTTGATACGAACTGTCAAATGGGGCATAAGAGAGTTGACACAGAGGAAATATTCCGCATGGCCACTTGACTCCCGACTATGTCTACCGTTGCTTTAAGAGTCCTCTCGGAAAAAAGCGTGCAGATGAAGCAACTTTTCGTCGGCATTTACAGAGAAAATATACCTGAAAAAATAGGTAGTAATCTACAGGATATGACACGTAACTTGGACTTGCCAGATTTTTTCTATCGGCATCACGTAATAAGAAAAAAACCACCAAATCGTTGAGATGAAACCATTTTATTCCTACATTTTTTATCAAAAGACTATAAAAGAATATCTTCTGCTTTGCAATACAAAGGGCAATAACTTGGACTTGTTACTTTTTTAAATATGTATTAGTTTCATTATATTAAATTAAAAATGCGTCAAATTATAGATTGCGTCTATGTCACACTCGCACTCGTCCCTCTCTCTCTCGTCGACTCGTCGTAAGTTAGTACGGTACCAAATGCTCAAGGTCGTTGGCGTGAATACAAGCGTAAGAGCGATTACGCACTGCATCCGATCCGAATCCGTGAAAATACGGATACAAAAAACTCGGACCGAATTCGGATATTGCTTTACGCACTGCATCCGATCCGAATCCGTGAAAATACCGATCTAAAGTAAAAATCTCGGACCGAATTCGGATGTTGCTTACGCACTATTCCGATCTCTGATTCAAATTCAAACAATTCAGTACTACGGCTACTTCGATCGGTCAATTGTTCTTCCGAATTAGAAACTCACGGATGACGGATAGAAATCGGATGACGGATGCCGGATGTAGTGCGTAAGCTACCATACAAATAGTTCTATGGCTACTTCGGTCCGTCAATTGTTCTTCCGAATTAGAATTTCACGGATGACGGATAGAAATCGGATGACGGATGCCGGATGTAGTGCGTAAACTACCATACAAATAGTTCTATGGCTACTTCGGAACGTATTTTCACGGATTCGGATCGGATGCAGTGCGTAACCGCTGTAAGGTAAGTTATTAACAATAATTATTATGCATCTATTTCTTAGTCACGTCTCTGACTGAGGATGGCGGAAATGGATTAGAATTCTGTCCCCGAAGGAGGGAGGGGGGATGGAAGCTATTTTTAATCTAAATGCTAAAACCATGCGCCTTTGGAGTGCGACGCTAAAGTAGGTAAGCACGAATTGTAGGGACTGTTGTGGTTCTAAATAGAAGAATATTCTTCTCTGTCATTCACTATATGAGAATTTATCAAGCTGTGATGAAAAGATTAGCCAGTCAGCAAGGTCTTAATTATTGGTCTTAGTCTTAATTCTTAATTAAAGGTCTTAATTAAATAAAAAAAATTAATACTTGCTACCGTTCGCTGAAAAGCTTTAATATTACTAGATTGCTTTTTGAGCATATCATCCGTCTTGCTGGATGATCCTCTTGATGAGCGTTCTGGAGACGAACGTTTTGATGCTTGTTCATCTCGCATACTTGCTAGAGACGTACCTGATGGTTGATCATCTCGCTGTTGAAATTTCTCCTCCTGCTCCGCGACAGCAGATTGACCTGTTTTTGTTAATCCTTGCTGCTGACTAATTAACGCTTTAACAGACCTGTACAACTCTGCTGCACGCTCATATTGCTTCTGCATAAAGTACGGGTGAGACCTGCTTTCCTCCGTACTAAGTCGATCATGATTATATTGAAAATCTGCCCAATAAGACTCTAATGTTTCTAAACGCCGTTTAAAATAATCGCCAACCTTACGACTAGGGCTATCCTTCATGATATTGGTAGATAGCTTGGTCATAGCTTCGAAAATCTCAGCTTGGTTTGCGTGAATAGCTTCCATGATGTAGTAAGTTATTCACTTAGTGGCAAATTAAAACGATCTTACTTGTTTATGCTGCAACTCCCTGCTAGTGCTCCTTTTTTGCTGTCAGCACTGCACAGTTTTCGAGTCAAATAGGGTCACTGATAATGTTTTTGATAGTCACTGATATTATTTTGATAGTCACTGATATTCACCAAATAGTCACTGATGGCTCGAAGGACCAAAAAGATGTACGGTTCTCACCATACGTCTTTTACTGATTGATTGATAAATTGATTGATATTAAATAAAACAATAGATTTTAACTTGATGCTTATATTGAGTCCACTTCTTAACTTTAATGATATGATAGGTGTTGCTATGACGCTGTCGAAAAGTGAACTAATTGAATGAATGAATTACAAACCAATTGGCATTTGATGCAATATAATTTTGCTGAGAGTGCAATGTACGGTTGCACCGTACAGGGGCTGAAGTTGAACAGTGCATTGAAATGATTAAAGTGTATTAACAAAACGGTAGTTCAATTCGTCAAACGTTTCGTTCGACGAGTTGAAGGAATTTTATTTGGCCAAAATTCACGTATTCACGCTACCATACGAAGCCGAGGTGGTCATTTACGAGTAAATGATATGGTATTCTATACATAACGCTAAACACAGTAAGTTTTACAAAAAACTAATGTAAACAATCAATGTGTTTTTATTTTAATTCAAATATACCCGGTCCCAATTGAAAAACCCTTTAAAAGCACTCAAATGGATACAGACGCAAATGGATCTTCATCTACATTGTGGAACCCTAAAATAGACTAGTTTTCTAGTACTTTAGTGCTCAATACGAGCCTTCTAAAGAGCTAAATGGATCTCTACGGCCTCAGATGTGGGAACCAAATGATCTTTTTCAACCGACGCTCGCGTTAACGGTAAATAAAGAAATAGTAATGAGTTTGTGGGAATTAGGAATCAGAGAAGTGACGATACTTAAGTAGAGGGAAAGTAAGCAAATATGGAATAGTATCTAGGGATATGATATGGAATAAAAATAAAAGTGTAGGCTTATTCTACAGGATGCCCCTGGAAGTATGGATCAAATCGAATAGGGGCGTGGGCAAACTCATTTCCCAACTTTTTAACCTGGAGAATGTCGGTACAAAATTTTACGGTTCAAAAGTTATGACCATTTTTTTTTCAGTTCTGTTCGTACATACCTACCTACATTGTCATAATTATAGCCTTTGCAGCGCCACCATTGACTACATACACATATTATTCCTTTTTTTTATCGTGGGAAAATCCTCATAGTAGCCCTTTGCCCGGGGAAGGCGAAGTGGTATGCTGGTTTCTTACCGGCTAAAAACCCACAGTGTTCCTTCTCCTGACCCTTGGCCGGGGTCACAGAATTCACAGCTGCATGCACCGCGACCCCGGCAGGCTTCGGTCCGCCAGCCCCTGGCAGACTTCTCCTTCTGTGGGGCCTAGCCCCACGTCCTCCTGAGAGGCGCGCACGGAACACATGCGCGCCACCTTCTCGGGCCTGTTACTGGTCGCCCGCAGGCCACACACTACACGGTGGCCGGGATCGTCGCGCGCCCTCCGGCGCCCGGAGCGTCTGGCGCGGGAAGGCAGAGTGGCAGCTGCTTCTCTCTCCCTCTCCGCTCCCTCTTTGGTCACCATCACCTCCTCGCATAATGCGGCGATGGCTTCCCACGATATCGTATCTCTGTTAGAACTATAATTAACGCTAATCGCTTTCACATAATTACTAGTACAATCGTTCGCTAATTACTTCGTAATGGTTTCTAAGTACTAGGTTGACCTATTTCTAGTAATCTAGTATTTATTGCTGAGCAAGCTGTTATGTGGCTTGCATTTGTAATGGTAATTTGTATTTGATTAGTTCAGAATGAGTTTTTGAACTAAACGAACTTTTTTTGACGCATTGAGGGTAAAATTTTCATTGTAACGGAAGTAATACACAGCTGTTACAGCTGTTACTTTGTCATTTTTATGTTAAAACATTTAACTTTTGATGAGTTTTGAATTGTGAATAAATATCAACAACTAAATTCATGGTGTCGCATTTCCGCTACAGTAGCTACAGTACACACGCTACTGTAGCGGAAATGCGACACCATGAAATTAGTTGTTGATATTTATTCACAATTCAAAATTCATCAAAAGTTAAATGTTTTAACATAAGAATGACAAAGTAACATACAATAAAAAAAGTTACACTTTTATCTCATTTAATTTAGAATTTCTGTGCATAGGTATGTAACAGAAATATAGAGGAATTTCCCGTATATACAGGATGGGTAAAAATCGTGGATCAAACGAAACAGGGCGATAGTTGGGGTTATTTGCAGTGAAAAATATCTGTGTGGCAGAGCCCTAACTTGATCTCCATAAAAGTTATGACAGTTTGAGTATTTTTGTATTATAACTTTCGTGAGACACATTCATATTTATGATTAATTACGGTTTACTCACGTGAATTTTTCGGGATTGCCCGACTAGTTTCGGACCCAAACGGAGCCCTTAATCACGAGCTGATCACGCGGCGAGGTCGCGAGTCGAACTGACGCTGCACCGCGCCGCGTAGCGTTGCGCTCGCGACGAGAGGGGCGCGCTCTGTTTCGGTATTGCTCGTGCGTCTTCGTCACTTGTCGTGTCCGAGTTGTTTGAGGAAAGAGTACCGGTGCACGCCGCGCTAACTGTGTCACACTCCAGACTTAACTCACTTTTATATGAAGTAGACTTCAGAGCTGGTTTCCAGGCAGGAGGCAGTGTCCAACCACCATCTCTATCAGCAGTGCGCTTTCATGTTCATCGTGAGTCTTCGTCTGAAGCATGCGTGAAGTGCCATAGCGCATGCAATAGCGCATGCCTTAATACTAGTTCGACAAAAGCGCATGCCCCTAGCACACGCTAATCCGTCAATTGTATGTCGACTGACAACTGACCGTGGCCCACCGGGTAGACGATAAGCTGCATGCGTCTTATGGCAATCAATATTGCATGCGCTTGACGCAAGAGGAATTGAAAGTTGAAACCGCAAGATGAACATGAAAGCGCACTGGTTTCATTTCAAATAAAAAATTCTACTAAACCCGATACCATGAAACCGTAAAATATCATTACCATATCCATTCAGTTTTTGTACTTTCATTTTCATTTCAAAGCTCGTGCTTCTTTGAAACTAAAAGCGCAATGAGCTACTTCTAGGTTACCGATTACGTGTCATAGCAATAGAAATTAAATAATTAGGATTCGAGGCTAAATAGGATAATGATGATAGCATTTGCTTCTTATCCTAAACCATCCTCGTCGTTAAGCCGTCGGTCCCGGGTGTTAAACAAATACCTATGACAGTCGTTACGGGTAGTCAGAAACCCGAAACTCTGACAACCGGTCTAACCTTAGGATATCGGCTTTGCCCATTGACGATCGTCTCACTAAATAAACTCTCCGGCTGTCGAAGCAACAACTGCGTACATTCACAGCAGCCATCACTGGCCATGGCTCATTTAACAAACACCTCTTTGTCATTGGAGTTACAGACAGCCCACTGTGCAGAGCATGCATGGAGGAGGACGACGCAGCAGCCCACGTGCTACTAAACTGCCCTCAGGTCGCCACATACAGGGAAATACTAAGTATTTCGGAAATCTAGGAACTCTCCGAGAGATCCTCATTTTTCAAGATGGGATTTCTTGTACTTCAAAAATGAGTAACTTCCTTACAAACTTTCATGCCCTATTTAATCCGTTTAGAAGATCAATTTTCAAAAATCCTTCTTGTAGGTACATGATACAAGGAAGTTCGTTGAATAGGGAACTCCTATGCGAAATTGGCAATCAAGCCGACGGCCCACATAGTAAGTGGAAACCGCCGCCTATATCGTCGCCCGGAGTGAAAACCTCGGGAAGGCATTTGGTCATTGCACTGTTCCTGTGGGCTTTCACACGGAATAAGTTGCGGGCAAAAGCTAGTCAATTATATTTATTATGAATTTTATGTACCCAATAAAGGCTAGTTTCAGTGCCTGCAAACTAATTTCAAATAGAGCGGCTCTCTTATAAGATATACCTCCGGTTTCTTAATTGAGAATTCGGGATAAGCAATACTTAAGTAGTATTTAAGTACGGAGTTGTCAAAAAACTCCTTTGAAATCCGTAGCTTTTTTGACAACTCCGTACTCATAGGTACTGCTTATCCTAGAATTCTCAATTCAGAAACCGGAGATTAATCCTATAAGTCGTGATTAAATAGAATGACCAAATTCCCGAGGTTTTCAGTTCCGGGCGACGATATACACCTACAACTAAAACAGCCATACAGCGATCACCAACCCGCCTGCCAAGCGTGGTGGCGATTATGCCAAAATCCCCCCCCCCCCCCCAACATGGATTTTTTGGGGGAGGTCTATGTCCAGCTGTTTACGTCTTTTGGCTGAATGATGATGATGACTTCGCCAGTTCTTTTAAACGAGTCATCTAAATAGGGCATGAGCATCCACAGGGTTTTCTAAAAGCCTGCGCCCTGCACACGTGAATAAGTAGGTATATAGTTTTATTCACTCGATACTACTCGAAAATTCAGTTTGTAGTACTAAACCAACCTATTCCTTCATAAGCCGGCACGTATTCTGTTCTAAGAAATGTTTCAGTGAACTCTCAGGGGACGTTGCCAATCTTGTTCAGACCTCGTTAAGTTCATCTGACGTTACCCCCTAAGGCATACATATTGATTCTTATGTAATTTTATCTTTTATGTGTGTTGTGAGTTTCTTTGTTGGTTGTTTTATTTTTTCGATTTCTGGTTCAAAATGTACCACTTTAGATTTGTTTTTTGTGATTACTATATTTCACACTTTGTTAAGTTTACTTATTTTCTAAACAATTTTTACATAACCTACAATATAAATCTAAACTCCTTCTTCTCTCGTGTCACGAGCTATACGAAAATAGCTCATGCTGTGATGAAAAAATTAGCCAGTGAGCAAGGTTGGTAGCGGGGCTGACTGCCCAAATCTAAACTATATCTAAAGTAAAAAATGTATATCCTAGACTAAAACTACCAATATAAACTAAAAGAGTGCATCAAAATATTCCTCCACATCGCTGTCAACTGGAAGCATGCCCAGAAGACTGGCAGCGTTGTCACGTTGTATGGCAACGCTAATTCTTTGGGCAAAAAATTTATTTTCTATAATTGATGATGCGAAGGAATGAGGAACGTGTCGTGAAGAAAGTTTTGAGTATGAATGTGAATGGTTATAAGAGCAGAAAAAGATCAAAGAAACGATGGATGGATAATGTAAAAGATGATATGACTAGAAAGGGTGACTACTGACATGACGGCTAATAGACATGTATGGAAAAAATACAGTGTCCCCTTGTTTCGCAGACAGAAATTTCATAGAATTTCTTTTCCCAGAAAATGTTTCATATAATATTTGGTCCTTGTAGGTATTTTTATTTCGAATGTTATTGTTTCGAAAACTACATATTTACTTGAATGAAACATATTTCACAGAAACACAATTCAATGAATTTTTAATCACATTTTTTTGTTTAACAAACTTATCAAACAGTAGGTAGAATTATTTTTTAACGAATATTGTTTATTCGCACCCCGACACGGACAGGTTAGGTTCGAAGAGGATGACGGGGGCTAAAGTGAGCGAGCAAAGCGAGCGAACGAAGCCCCCGTCATCTCCTTCGTTTTAGGTTACTTTAAACCCTGTAGACTGAAATAGGAGCCCCGCCCACCGGGGCTCCGTTGACTTTGGTCCCAGAATCTGAATCCCAGAAAGAGCTTCTGGATTCGAAGTTTTAGCGATAAATACCAAAAACGGCCGTTTTTAGCATTAATTACTAAAACTTCTAACCTAGGATGTCAAGTGTTGTTTTTTGGTGTTCAACAATTTTTACAACACTTGACTAAAATGTTGTACATACGAAATTTCAATATGTTGTGTGTTGACAGAAATAATGCTTTTTTTCTGAAGTGGCGCCACTTTCGGTGGGGGAAGCGCCTTAAGCAAATAATGCCTGTGTTAGGAGACTCCGCTCTTTCATAACTTATGCAATAATGCAATGAAATAAATTTGAAATAAAAGATTAAGTTTTGTGTCTTATGAGCAACTTTTACTATGGGACCAAATCTGAAATCGCGAAAAAAAGACAGCTGTTCCCTACATTTTGACGAGCTAAGCGTCAGATTTGGTCCCATAGTAAAAGTTATTCATAATGATGAGTACAATGATCCCATAAGAGGTTGTCGGTGTTTTTCAATTAACCCTGTATACAAACCCATGAAACTGGATATATCAGAATATTTTTTTACTAGACATGACGTCTCTTAATTCACGCTTACTAAGAATATCAAAAACAAAATCAAGGTTCATTAGCAATAGAAATCTCTTAGCAACCCAGTCTCTATCACAGGTAATTAATCCCAAGATGTTTGTAGCTCAAAGCTAAAAAATTCAGAATCCATCAGGGGGCTAATTACTGCGCAGTGCTCCTCGTAAATCAGTACTTACATCTTGTGTTTTACTTCGACTTGTACCAGTTATAAGTACCTAAGTATAACGTAATCGATTCTTTGCTCTTTTACGATGAAAAACTTTTCTAGAAAAGATTTTTTGTTTAATGGACTTTGCCCCGGAGACCACGTTAAGCCGTTCGTCGTACCTATGACAGTAGTTACGAGTAGTCGGAAGCCCGACAGTCTGACAACCGATGAAGAGTCAAAATACACGTCCGATACTTGCTTCCGGGAGCCGGATCCGACTATCTGATCGGATTCATGAAATACACGTACGATTCTCGTGTCCGATTTTTTCTGGACGACGACGACGCCCGGACGATGCTTACGATTCTGATATCCGATCCCGATAGTCTGATCGTACGTGTAATTCATGTTCAAACAAATGTATGACGCGAAGGCCTTCAGACAGTCTGATCAGATCATCAGACTATCGGAACCGACTATCGGAGGCAAGTTACGGACGTGTATTTGGGCTCTTAACCTTAGAATATCGGCATTGCCCAGAAACATTAAATGTGCAGATAATTATGTGTACCTACCTATATTATGTTGAATTATCTATAGTACTTAGATAATTACAGGTAATTTTATTTTCAATTCATCCAAAATTTGTTCTATACTTAAACTTTATTTAAGTATTATCCGCATTTTGCATAATATCATTATTGTAAATCAATATTACCTTTTGCTGTGTACAGACTCAATTAATATATTCACTTCACAAACAGATATGTGTTGCTGGGAAGTTTGTTGTGTTCTTCACAGCACACATCGTTTGGAGTCAGTTACTGACCCTGTGTAAATCAAGTTTTAATTGATTTGGAGTCAGTACAGCGCTGTAGCGATCAATTTACACTGGGTAAATATCGGGTCAGCGCTGACTTGTCTCGAGTTTGGAGTCAGTTACTTACTGTAGGCAACTCATTTTAATTTAAGATATTATGTAATAATATAATTTAAGTGTATTCGATCCGAATGTGGAGTGGCAACGCCGCGCGTCGCATTATTGACGTCTTTCTGTCTCACAAGGGCACGTAAATCATTGCAATATGAACCTTATGCAATGGTAATAAAAGTCACACGGCGTGCTCTCGTGAGATAGGTAGGCACGCGCGTCGCCCGACGGCAACGCCGCATTTTGTGAGGCCAGTCGCGTCGCTTCGCGCCGTTCCCGCGACGGTTGGCCAGTCAGTCGGTCGAAATTACTTGTCGCGCGCGGGCGTAGTCACCTGCCACCGATTTTCCCGCCTAAATTAACCGTTTTTGTTTTTTCTTAGTTGTTTTTAAGCCTAACTTGTATCCGTGTGTGATAACAGTGAGAATAAAACGATTTTACGGTAACTTTGCCATTCATTGTGTTTTCAATCCCGCGCCCTTACAACTGGTCCTTCGAGCCGGATCACAATGGACAAAGTTACCGGCGTCGTCACAAGGAGCCGAGCCCACGCTGGGGCTGAGCAACGACCTAGGTCGGACACGACGTGTGTCACCACAATCCCGTGTGGTGAAGTTGTTGCCACGTCGACTAGGTCGCGATCAAGCCGCTCTAGTCGCGAAGCGCTGCGCCTCCGTGCCGAGTACGCGGCCGAGTTAGAGCTCACGAAACTGAAAGAACAGCTCATAAAGAAGAAATTGGCATTGGACATCGCGGAGATCGAAGACGAAGAAGCAGAGGACCGCGCGCGAAGTGTTTGTAGTGGGCCAAATAAAGTGGAGGAGTGGCTCAGCACACATCAAGCCCCATGCGAGCACGCGGAGAAACCGCCTGCGTCCCATACGCCGGCTGGCGCGTGCCCGCACGAAGGAATAGCGCGCGAGACCGCGCCCGCCGCCCGCGCCGCCGCGACATTCACCGCGGCCGGCGCACCGTTCGAGCCCGCGGCGGCGTCCTCACCCGCTGCGCAATATGTACCTGACGCTTTGCCGGGGCCCACCACTGCCGCTGCTACTTCCGACATCATGCACCTAGCCAACGTTATTATTACGAACATGTCGAAACGGCCACGACAAAATTATGATCTTCCCATATTTGATGGCAGCCCGGTGGATTGGCTAGCGTATCGACGCACATATGAAGCTACCGCGTCCACATATAGCATGTTCGAGAACACTGTACGACTACAGGCATCGCTCCGTGGCGCGGCAAAGTTTGCTGTTGAAGATCTCTTGCGCACCGGGTCTGACCCGATAGACGTGATTAACGCCCTTGAAGAACAGTTTGGCCACCCTAATCTTCTACTGGAATCAGTATTGAGAAAGATAAGAAGTCTACCCCGTGTGTCCGAGAATAACGCTGAACTACGAAATATGACCTGTGTCGTTCGTAATTGTGTTTACGTTTTGAAAAACATAAAAGCGCAGGGATATATAAATAACCCTCAGATAACGCACGAAATTCTTAGCAAGTTAACCCCCGTACAAAGATCGCAGTACGGTGAGTTTGTTATGAAAATTAACATTGATAACAAAGAAGATCTTCGTGTATCGCCCAACATAAACATAGTGCTAGAGTTTCTGAGCCATTTATCACGGGCATCAGCTTATTACCTACCACTGAGCGCAATGAGCAATGAGCATACTCATCGCAACCGGAATACTGCTGCTACCAATCCTGCTGCCGCCGCCGCTATGAACCGCGCGGGGCGCGCGGACTCATCGCGTCGTCAGCGGGAACATAGGTACTCACCGTGTACATATCACCAGCGAGGAGTCTGCGTCGTCGAATACGCCGCCGAGTCCGTCGTCGTCATCAAGTGTGTGCGCGTTGTGTAGTAGTTCGGTCCACAAATTACCCGAGTGCGATAAGTTTGTTAGTAAAAGTGAACTAGAAAAGTGGGACTTCGTAAAATTAAATAAGTTGTGTTTTAAATGTTTACTGCAAAGCCATTCTCGTTATCGCTGTCGCGCAAAACGGTGTGACAAGTGTCGCTCTCCGCATCATACGCTTCTCCACTACGAGAAGTCGGGCGCCGCCCGCGCCGCCGCCGCCACCGTTGGCGCTCCACCTGTACGTGCCGCGGTGCAGGTAACACATGTACAGTCGCCGTCGGATGCCGAATCAGTGACGAGTATGGGTGAGCAATGTCGGTATACTAAAATATTGTTAAAAATTATGCCAGTTACTATTATTGTAAATAATGTAGAACTTAATTGTTACGCGTTGTTGGATGATGGGGCCACTGTCTCGTTAATTGACTCCAGTATGTATAATTTTAGTGGTCCATTATCCGCGTTAACAATTGTTAGTGCACGCGGCCACGTTATCACTGATAAGAATTCTTGTAGGGTGACTGCGCTAATACGCGGACCTAAGTCATAATATTTCGTTACGTACTATCGAGAACTTAGACTTACCTACCCAGAGTGTGCACGCCAGAGTCTTAGCTAGGAATAAACATTTACAGGACTTAGATTGCTGTGAGATGTCGTGTGCCAAACCCATGATATTAATTGGGCAGGATAATTGGCAGTTAGTTGTTAACCAGGAAATACGACAGGGTAAGTCCGGACAACCCGTAGCGTCGCTTACAAAGTTAGGCTGGGTTGTTCATGGGCCTGTAGGTATTTGTGACGAGTCCGTTCGTGAGTCGGTTAACCTAGTCTATGATGAGTTGGACGATTTAAGTGAACTTGTTATGGAGCAATTTTTGCTCGAGTCTATTGGTATCACAGAAGTGTCACGTAAAAATGTTGAGACTGAGCGCGCCTGTAAGATCCTAGATAGCACAAGCCGCCGTGTCGACGGGGGTTGGGAGGTAGGATTACTCTGGTCGCGTGACGCTGTACACTTACCGGATAATTACGATTATGCTGTCAAGCGATTACGTGGGATAGAGAGTAAGATGGATAAAAATCCCGATTATGCTGATGCGTATTCACGTCAGATTGATAGGTTAATTTCCGAGAAATATGCTAGGCCGTTAGATGCTCCGCTGAGTGTTAACCCGGTATGGTACCTACCGCATTTTGGGGTTACCAACCCGAATAAACCGAATAAGCTTAGGTTGGTTTATGATGCCGCCGCCAAATATAAAGGTGCATGTTTAAATGATAATTTGCTTACAGGGCCGGACTTGTTAAATTCCTTATTAGGTGTATTGTTTAAGTTCCGATCTGGTCCAATAGCTTATACAGCAGATATAGCTGATATGTTTTTACGTATTAAAATTAGGAAAGAAGATCAGGGCGCGCAACTCTTTTTATGGAGAGGCCAAGATAGGGGGCGCGACCCTGACATATACGTTATGGATTCTATGATTTTCGGTGCTAAGTCGTCGCCTGCCTCAGCCATACATATCTTGAATAAAAATGCTAGCGAGTTCCAAGATACATATCCCGAGGCCGTTAAGGCAATCCACGAAAACCATTATATGGATGATTATCTTGATAGTGTTTACTCAGTAGATAGTGCACGTCAGCTGATCAAAAATGTTTCCATGATTCATTCCGCTGGTGGATTCTCTATCAGGGGGTGGGTGACAAATTCACCCGAGCTTCGTAAGGAGTTACCAGCTGTCGTGCCCAGTACAGTGAATTTTGATAAGTCTCCATATAGTGGTGAACGTACTTTAGGTATGATATGGATACCAGAGTCAGATGAGTTAGCGTTTGATTTATCATTTAAAAAAGTGACAACCGACGTCGTTGAGGGCACAGTTATTCCTACTAAACGACAGTTCCTGAGACTTATCATGATGAGTATATTTGACCCACTAGGCTTGATTTGTCCCTACACAATAAAGTCCAAAATATTGTTGCAAAAGCTATGGAAATCTGGTATAGGATGGGACGATCAGCTGAAGGAGGATGAATTCAAGGAATGGATAAGGTGGCTGCAGGATATTAAATATCTAGTTAACATGCGTGTGCCACGTTGGTACGGGCTTAACCCCTCAACTGTCGAGTTGCACGTGTTTGGCGATGCGAGCGTGTCGGCCTATGCTGCGGTGGCATATTTAGTCGGTAGGGATAGTTATGGAAAACCAACCGTCTCACTTGTTCTTGGCAAAGCTCGTGTCGCCCCGCTAAAGGTTATATCCGTGCCCCGTCTTGAACTACAGGCAGCGGTGCTAGCGTGCAGGTTAGCATGCATTATTGTTAAAGAACAGGGCTTGACAATAACACGCAAGTACTTGTGGTCCGATTCAAAAACTGTTTTGAAATGGGTACATTCAGATCCTCGTGATTATCAGAAGTTCGTGTCACATCGATTGGCAGAGATCGACCGGAAGTCCAACCCGAGTGAATGGCGTTGGGTGCCGTCTGCGGACAATCCTGCTGATGAAGCAACGAAATTGATCTGGCCTACAAACTGTAAGTTGTGGTTTATAGGTCCCTCCTTTTTGTACCGTGACAAGGACCAGTGGCCGGTCAACGAATTCGAAGATGCAGCTAATGCGGATTTGGAACGTCTTGAGAAGGTTCACGTGGTAAAACAGTATGTACCGCTATTTAAAGTTGATAGGTTTTCCAGCTGGACGAAGGCTGTTACGTCCGCAGGTCGAGTTCTTGCCTTTTTAGGTATGTGTCGCAGGAACCAAGTTGAGAAACTAACGGCTACCAACGTTCGTGACGCTGAGATTTTATTGCTGAAACAATCTCAGATTGAGACATTCTCCAAGGAGTTGGCGCTGCTGAAAACCAAAACGTCATTACCTGCTGAAAGTAAAATTCGTGACTTAGATCCTTTTTTGTATGAAGGTGATGGGTTGCTTCGAGTCAGAGGACGCCTGAGTGCCGCACCGGAATTAATGTTTGATGAGAAGTATCCCATCATATTGGACGGTAAAAGCCATACCGCGCGGCTTATTACACTCGAATATCATAAGCGCGCTCATCACGCCAATACTGAAACTGTCATAAACAGTATTAGGGAAAAATTTTGGATTACCCAATTACGACGTACAGTTAAATCAGCCGTGTCCAAATGTCAACTTTGTCTGGTCCGTCGTGCTCGTCCTTCGTTGCCCAAGATGGGAGATCTACCTGCCGCTAGACTTGTTAATACAAGAAGGGCCTTTGTACATTGCGGGGTAAATTATTTTGGTCCAATGGAAGTTGCGATAGGAAGGCGTCGTGAAAAAAGATGGGGCGCAATTTTTACTTGCCTTGTCACTCGCGCTATTCACATTGAGCTCGCATCTTCACTATCAGCTGACTCTGCCATAATGGCAATCCGACGCTTAATAGCTCGCCGTGGACAACCCTCTATCATGTTCAGTGATAGAGGCACGAACTTTGTAGGTGCTGACGCAGAGCTGAAAGCTGCTATTCAGGCAATGGAGAGCGACAAAATACGTGACTTCGTCGTTACCAAGGGCATTTCTTGGCAATTTAACCCTCCTGCGGCCCCGCACATGGGTGGGTGCTGGGAGCGACTCGTCCGCTCAGTAAAGACCGCACTCAAAGTTACATTGACGGCGCGGGCGCCTAAAGAGGAGTTGTTAACGACATTGATGGCTGAGGTAGAGATGACCCTGAACAGTAGGCCGTTAACCTTCGTAGGTACAGACCCCGATGGACCCATCGCTCTCACCCCCAATCATTTATTGATAGGTACAGCCACCGGCGCGTCGACGTTAGGTATCTTCGATGCATCAGACTTGACCTGTAGGAAAGCTTGGGTAAAGGCTCAGGCTCTGGCGGACATGTTCTGGCGACGCTGGCTGAAAGAGTATGTCCCTACTCTACAAAAGCGTCAAAAGTGGTTGCACGAAGTGCCGCCTGTGAAAGTTGGAGACATGGTTCTCATTTTAGAAGAAAACCAGCCGCGTAATACGTGGCCTAGGGGCGTTATTAGCGCAGTCCATCCAGGCCGTGATGGACAGGTTAGAGTAGTCACTATAAAAACCTGTAGGGGCTATTTGAAGCGACCGGTTGTTAAGGTCATTGTGTTGCCTACTGACGAGTTTGTTCAGGAACAAGGGGGTGGAATGTAGGCAACTCATTTTAATTTAAGATATTATGTAATAATATAATTTAAGTGTATTCGATCCGAATGTGGAGTGGCAACGCCGCGCGTCGCATTATTGACGTCTTTCTGTCTCACAAGGGCACGTAAATCATTGCAATATGAACCTTATGCAATGGTAATAAAAGTCACACGGCGTGCTCTCGTGAGATAGGTAGGCACGCGCGTCGCCCGACGGCAACGCCGCATTTTGTGAGGCCAGTCGCGTCGCTTCGCGCCGTTCCCGCGACGGTTGGCCAGTCAGTCGGTCGAAATTACTTGTCGCGCGCGGGCGTAGTCACCTGCCACCGATTTTCCCGCCTAAATTAACCGTTTTTGTTTTTTCTTAGTTGTTTTTAAGCCTAACTTGTATCCGTGTGTGATAACAGTGAGAATAAAACGATTTTACGGTAACTTTGCCATTCATTGTGTTTTCAATCCCGCGCCCTTACACTTACCCTCTGTAAATCAGGCTTTATTTGCAATGCGCATTACTACAGATCCACGTGTGCCATACCTTGCGGGACGCCACGCGCCTCTGCGCATGAGGCTAAGCGTACCTATGCTGAAACGCAGGTGCCGCAGCGCAGCACAGTACAGATTTTGCCGCGCAGGGCAGGTGAGGCAGACATAGGCCACGACCGCATGCTGCGACGGAGCTCGAAGACACATTCGAGTTTTAACTAGTACAAAGAATAGACGCGTTGGAGTTGATGAACGTTTTTTTTAATAGTCTGGATGATTAGTATCATACAAACAAGGTTCACAACGCACTCATCATCTGCCTAGCCTTTTCCCAACTATGTTGGGGTCGGCTTCCAGTCGAACCGGATGCAGCTGAATATCAGTATTTTACATGGAGCGACTGCCTATCAGACCTCCACAACCCAGTAACTGGGTAATACGATACTCTTGGTAAGACTGGTTGTCAGACTTTCTGGCTTCTGACCAACAGTAACGACTGTCAAAGATCTACAAATGACAGCCGGGACCAACGGCTTTACGTGCTTTCCGAGGCACGGCGGAAACTCGTTATGGTAAATGGTCACCCATCCACAGACCAACCTCGGTAAGCGTGGCTTAACCCGGAAGATCGGTCTATGCGGCTGTAATTATTTAGCCACGAGCTCCTCTTACAACTCTCAACTCTTAAGGTTCACAACGCACTAATTCTATTAAATGTTCTGTCATTGCAATAAAATTCGAATTAGCGGTAAAAAAAACATGTCGACATGCACGCGTCGCGCAGAAATCTGTGCCGGCACTACAACTAGGCGCAGAGCAGGGCAGTCTGCGTCGCACGCGTCTGCGCCGCAGCGTACGCAGCTCTTAGTATTAGTCGTGCGCAGAAGGTTTGCCGATGAATGCGCCTCCCACTTCACCGACCGCTACCCGCGCTCGTCTGAATCGTACCGACCATCGACGCGTGACGTCATGAGGCCATCGGCAAACCTTCTCCGCGCGACTTATACGTTAATACATTACAAAATCTGCTCTGCGCTGCGCTGCGTGCACCTGCGTCACCTGCGTCTCAGCATACGCTTAGCCTGATCGCGTTATCTGCGCGCGGTTTGCAACCACGCGCGTCGATGCGTCTTCAGTGTGTTGCAATACGCGTGTTTTATGTACAAACTGAAGTACTTACGGTCAACGTTAAAAGACGAAGAGTGAGAACGTTAAGAGTGAGATTGTATGTATCTTAGTCTTAGTGCCTTAACGTTAAATGAATTAAACTAAATCAATGTACATTAAACTTTAGCTTCAAATCCAGACGTGGAGATTCCGAAGTGCTTCACAAAAACAATTAGTACAATTAGACAGATTCTGTCAAAGTTTCGGTCTAGTGGCGCCCTCTGCTCGCCCCATTGGTTACTAAACGACCCGATAAAGTGCTTCGACGTCTCGTAGGAAACGGATGACAGCCTTCGAGGAGAATTTCTAAGTTAATATTTGAAAGAATAATAATTAATGTGAGGAGTACTATTAACCGGCGTGTGTGTATGACAAGATGTATGAACGTGGAAGAAGCGAAAGGAGTATGTAAGGATGGTAGCATGTGGCGTTCTACAGTTTCTGCCCACACCCATGGGAAAAAAGCGTGAGTTTATGTATGTACGGTCAGCAACAAAAGTAGCTGAACATTTGAGTTTTTAAACTTAGCATTAATTAGAAAACGAATAGTTTTAAAACAAAAACTTGAATAGATACCTACAGCTGCTAGATATAGCTTTAAGAATGTCTTAAAGTTTTTTTTTCTATCAATTAGTTATCTAATTAATACAAAGTTTGAAAACTCAAATGTACATCTACTTTTGTTGCTGACTGTACCAGAGGTCGCCAGCGGCTTCGTCCGCGTGTATGTCATTTATCGCGTATACTGCGTTTTTCGCTTTAAAAGCAGCTTATGTCCTTCTTCGGGTTGCAGCCTATGTTATACACGTAGAAAGCGAGTTGCCAGCGCTTGTCAGTGCTGGTCCGCGCAGTTAGTCGGCGCAGGTAGTCTCTATACTGCGTGGCGAACCAGCACCTACAAGCTCCGAACTTCGCTGACAAGTTCCGACCTGCTCCGATCAGCGCTGGTAAGCCGTCATTTGTTGCTGTATTTGCGCGAATTTGTATTTGGAACAAGGCATGTTTTTATTAAAAAATGCTAGGCCCTGCTTCTACCCGCTTCCTTTATGTAGCGATTACCTGCACGGAAGAGTACCGCTAAGCGCTGGTAGGTCCTTACTCTATACCAAGTTTCATCAAAATTCTTTCAGTCGTTTAGTCGTGATTAGGTAACAAACAGAGTTACTTTCGCATTTATAATATTAGTAAGGATGTATAATTAAATAGTTTTTTTTTATTTGTAATATCGGTCTAAGGCATCACAAACGCGCGCCACTCACCACAGCCACAAGTAGCCTGCGCAAACCACGGAATACCTTACCATACTAAAACCACAGTGTACCTATTTACTACATACAGTGGGTCAACGTCCATACATTTGACAGGTCCTATGAAATGTCAAAATGATGTAGGGGTGGAGGTTATGTCCCAAGTATGCAGTATGGCTACTCGGGACATAACCTCCGCTCCTTCACCCCGCAACCCCCCGCACGATTGCTCTGCGACAATGTTCTACGTTGACCGACTGTAAGGAGTAAGATATAGGTAGACTGTGCTAAAACTGTGGCAGGTTGTTTCCACCAATGGCCCCACGTAGAGCCATTACGCAGTGTCGACTGGTCGCCGGAGACTTGGTCGACGGCGACTGTGACTTTCTATAGTTTAAATAGGTGTTTACGCACTAGGTCGTCGGTCGCCCGAGCGACTGTGCTTATGTTTTGGTCGCCGAGAGACCAAGTCTCCGGCGACCAGTCGACAGTGCGTAATTTAATGGCTCGTATGCGATGAGTCCATGCGAAATGTATGAAAAAGTTAGCCAGCAGCTTGTTTATTTAATTGATTTATTTACTTTTAAGAAGGTTTACAGACTAATAACATTATAGAAACAAAAAGAACATAAACAAGTTGCTAATAACAAGCCTCCACAGATAGATAGATACCAATATCGATTAAGTATTGTAAAATAATTCATACATGTATCTTAAGTTATACAATAAGGTTAATCTACGTAGACTTAATTACTTAGATTTATTTAAAGTTAAGTGCCGTTATTGGATACTTTATCACCAAAAAATTGTTTGGCTAATAGCCTTCTTGCTGTGCTTGCATTAGTGCAGAATAGATCAATATTAAGCACACACGAAATCTTGTTAAAGCAATTCGAACTTCTTAGAAAGAATGCATTTCGCCTATAATTAGTAGTTGCAAAAGGAACATGTAGAAGCGGTCGTTGCCTAAAGCCAATTTGATTGGTGCGCATTGCTAATTTAGATACCTACAAGTTCAGGACAATCAATTGAACCATTTGCGATGTTGAGCAGAAAACAAATATCATTGATGTGACGTCTACAGTCTAAAGGGAGAAAGTGATACCTTCTGCAACGGTGGCTATAATCATCTGAAACCTGCCGCGCTCTGTAATCTAGGTATCGCAGAAATTTCCTCTGGATAACCTCAATGCGAGATTTATAAATCTCGTATTGAGGGTTCCAGATTTGTGATGCATATTGTGGCCGGCCACTTGTAACTGTGGCGAGTGGTCAGTATGCAAGTGGCCTATTAGAGCAATAGCGCACTAGCGACCTGGCAGCGCGGCCAAGACGCGCGGCCCGGCCGCAGGTGTTGCGATTTGCAACGCGGCCACAATCGTCAGTTGCATATACAGCGCGCTTCAAAATGGACGTTGAGGAAATAAAAGGCGTACAAAGGGATTATTTCATACTTATTTCACTGACCTTCAGCAATATGATGACAAATTCTTTAATTATTTGCGGATGAACAAGTCTTCGTTTGAAGAAATGTTAAGAAAATTCTTACATAAAAAATAAAATAAAAAACTCGCTTGTCGTAAGCTTCTTCCAGAACGCCCTCCTCGTCTCAATCTCGGTTATAAATCTTTCCGTGTCGAACGACATCGCGATGATCACAAATCACGCTGTAGTTCCACAACATGTCTGGCCGCCGCGGCTAGTGCGCGCACACTGGAGTTTTATCTATCTATATACATAAAAGGAGAAGCTGACTGACTGATCTATCAACGCACAGCCTAAACCGCTGGGGTTAGAAACTTGAAATTTTGACAGTAGGTTTCTTTTGTAACGTTGGCATCCACTAAGAAGGGATTTTTTCGAAATTCAACCCCTAAGGGGGTGAAATAGGGGATTTAAGTTTGTATGTAAGTTCGTCATTTTTGAAGTAAGGCGCATAAAATTAAATACGAGCGTTTTTGAAAATTCCACCCCTAAGGGGGTGAAATAAGTGTTGAAAGTTTGTATGAGAAATCTGTTACTTTTGAAGTAAGAAGCATGGAATTAAAAATGTAGGCTCTTGGTGAAAAATAAATACACGTGTTTGAGGGTTTTTGGAAATTCTACTCGTAAGTGGTGAAACAGGGGATGAAAGATTTTTTTGATTTTTTAACTGATAACGAGGGCTCAAAATTTCACGCAAGCGGAGCTGCGGGCAAAAGCTAGTCTACAATACAATTGATCTCAGTGGCCGCAGCGGCCAGCGGCTGAACACTGGCCGCAAATACGTCGCTTCGATCTCGCGGCTTGGTGTGGCCGCTGGCCGCATGCGGCCAGGTCCCAACTAACATTTTAGCGTTAAGACAAGCTGTAGTGGACCTGTATATCGGTTCTGCTTAGATATTAAAGTGTTAGTGTAGATCTAACGAGAGAGTTATAGAGTGTAATAACACCTTTATATCTTCGATTTTGGCGCAAAATTTTGCAGGTAAAGTCTGTATAAACCCTTTAGAGTCGTTCTATATAACCTTTAGTAGGTGTGTTTGAGAGGTGTTACAAGATCGTCGGTTTCCGCTTGAAACTTTATTGCACCTTTATATTGAAGTTAATTGATTCCTTGAGTTACATAAAATATCTATATCGGTGTCAGATAGAATTTGGATCGGTATTTTGATACCTAATAACTCATTTGTAGCGTTTTCGGTGTCAAAAGCAAATAGTAAAAGCTTTAAAGTCTTCAAATTATTTAATTTGTCGAGTTATTATTATCAACATGAGTGCTTCATTTTATCTGGCGGACATTGCAACATTTTCATCACGAAAAGTATTTTTGATTAACAGTATTCTTGAAGTGTAGTTAATTAGATATTAATGCGCTTGCAAGTTTAATGTGATTGTATATTATGTTTCGCATCTCAATTTTGATGCGCCTTAAAAAAAATAAAGATTTTGTGAAAAAAAAGGAAAACAATTATAAATGCTAATAACCTAAAATAGTTTTTAGACACTCATGTTCAAGTATTGGTTAGTTTTAGTGATTGTATACAAAAACTATGTAAAATAATTCGGAAAATTTAGCTGCTTCGTTACTTAAAAGTGATATTGGATTAATACATTTTTAGGTTATGTTGACAAGAAGTGACAAAAAATGGCGATTTTTTCTTAAAGCTACAGTCCTCTCTTAAGTCTATTATGACACCCGATGAACTACTACGCCAGTAGTTAAAAGTATTGTGCGGCCTATGGTTGACATAAGAATTACAACTTATTTATCTAACACCAAAACCTTTATATCAGGATCTTACGAAACTGCTATAACTATTTAACCTATCATTGCCTTTAGTCTAACAGGTGTAAGCTGTATATTAGCGTTATTCAACGCATGCAGAGTTTGGTGTTATTACACTCTTAACTAACTCCGTTGCAGAACCGACGACGTTACTGAAGTTGAAATACAGCCTTACGATATATAAGCAACTCCACTAGAACAGATTTATAGCATTAAGAATTAGAGGGAGTTAATGAAGATCTATATACAGCTTTTAGCGCTGCAGGCCGGTACAAGCTTTAACGTCTTAAGTATAAAAGCAGCCACTGCTACTACACTAACTGTAAAGAAAATACTGCTTCGTTGTTTATAGTTCTAATACATTCTGAAGAGCTAAACGTATTTCATAAGTAAACTGTATCACCTTTAGTGACAACCGAATCCACTATAAATTAATAGTAACACTCTAAGCTTTAAAATGACCTGCAACCAACGCTTAATTGTTTGTTGGGGTGCGCATGCTCTATGGCGATTTCATACTAATGTATCTATCTCGATGGCCGCCGCGACCGCTATTAGCCTTAGGGCATAATTACCGCACAGGTTTCATTTCTAACTCCTTCGCTGTCTCAGCAATCAAATATTGGAACGTGCTCCCCCTTGATATTAAAAAAGCTCCGAGTAAATTCTCATTCAAACGCAAAGTTAGGGAATACTACTTGAAGTCGCTGCACTCCTAATCATCTAATTTAGTCTTCGTCATAGTCGCATTTAGATTTTCATAATTGTTTTGTATTTGATATATAGGTATTGTATATATGTATTTTATGTAATTTATTTCTTATGAATTCGTAGCATATTCAGTTCAAAATTGTCAACTCATTTTTATTTATTTTTTGCTGTACCTATTTCGATACTTTTCTTTTTAACCCAAAGGTTGACTGGTAGAGAATGCCTTATGGCATTAAGTCCGCCTTATGTGCCACCATAGTGCATAGAAGTATAAATAAATAAATACATAAATAAATAATTATAATAATACTAGCTTTTGCCCGCACCTTCGCTCGCTTTAATTTAGAATTTGACAATCAACTCTTAACACACTACTAAAGTTTCTAATATTATCCAATCATGATTCGAACGACACGTGGCGCCATCTATTATCATAAGAACGTTATTGATGTTTTCCTCGGGAACAATACTTACCCTATGTCCATTTCTGTATACCTGCGTAGGTATATGTAAAATTTCAGGATGATCGGTTCAGTGGTTTAGGCGTGAAAAGGTAACAAACAAACTTACTTTCGCATTTATAATATTAGTTAGGATAGATAGGATAAGCCCATAAATGTCCTGAATCAATGGAACTCATCCCGATTTTTTTCATTAAATTCCCGGTATTTGGAAAAACGGATCTGACAACACTAGTTAGCAGGCTAGTGCCTGCTAACTAGTGTTGTCAGATCCGTTTGCGTTTGTTAGGGTTGCCACATTTTTTTGGGACAGTAAAAGTACATTTGTGTGTTGTGATAGCAAAAATATAGTGTACGACGTATATACAAAAGATTGCTTTTATTTTTTAGTTTACGAATGGCAGTCGTGACGTATACATTAATGAAGTTTGACGTTTTGTTTTGAAATCTTGTTGTGATTCCGTTCTGAAACGCGCGAGTTTTTCAATCACAGCTAAAAACGTGAAGCTAATAGAATGATAATCAAATTAATGCGAACGGTATTAAGTAAAAGTATTTTAGCGTATGTACTGCACGTCTAGATGAAAAAGGGTATGATACTATACAGGGTGTAAACGAATTTGTACAATTCCTTAAAACCACATGATCTAGGTACTAATGGTGTCGATTGATGCTATCGGATTATGATATGTTATCGGTAGCGGGTAGCGCTGGGCAATGTTGACAAAAGAAGGTAGTCGTCGATATGGATCAACGCACCCGAGGTTATAAAGGCGGTGGTCATTCGACGAAGCGAGAGCATTCTGTGTAGATCAGCTGAAGAAGTCTGACCTTTTATATAAATAAATAAATATTTTTGGGACATTTTTACACAGCACCATCTAGTCCCAAACTAAGCAGAGCTTGTACTATGGGTACTAGACAATGGATATAATACTTATATACTTTTTTTTTATTGTAAATACATATTTATAATACATAAGAAACACCCAGACCAACACAAACACTTATGTTCATCACATAAATATTTGTGTTGTGTGGGAATCGAACCCACGACCTCGTGATCAGCAGTCCGACACTCGAACCACTAGACCACAGACGTCGTCAAATATAGAAAATATATCTGTCTAGCTTATCCTTATTTCATGATCTTGTAATAATTGTGTAAAGTATTATATTGTGATCTAGTTCATGTTACTAATACTAACCCAAATACAAGTACTCTCAGTGGTGGAGAGTCTATGTTGGTTTTATTTACTATATTTACCTTTCTCGCAATCCTGACATACTGTTATTAGCTATAACTGTAATGATAAAATCACCCCTAGAAGATTATGTTATTGTGTCGTCTATATGTAGATAGAATAAAAAAAAAACTCTTTTTTCTTGCGTTAGTGGTACCTAAGTGATCGTACTAAATCACCTATTAAGGATTCGATAAAAAATAAGCAACTTTGTTTTTAATGTTTTTTATTTGAGTGAACATTTCAATGCCACGCATAAATGAATGAAAGCACGTTGACACAACTGATGGGCACAACTAGCGCGATGTCGCTCTTTGAAGTCAGTTAACTCGGAGCTCTAACTCGGAAATAGAAAACAAAGTATTTATTTTATTTGATTTAAAAGGGTAGTATTTAAACGATCGAATATAAATTCAAAGTAAGGGTGTCAAAAATACTGATTATGGCGTACTGAAACACTAAGTGGGCGAAAAACTGAGGGCGAACACAATGATTGAAAACGGCGACTTAAAATTACGAATTTGAGGTACGAGTTATTCGGAACGATCAGTAGTATAATAATTCATGCGAACAAATTTCACTCACTTTATTGTTGTATGTTTGTAAGGTTGTTTGGGTTTCCAAAGGAGCGTCGACGGAGCCCCGCTGCGCGGGGATCCTATTTCTGTCTGCAGGGTTTAAAGTAACCTAACACGAAGTGGATGACGGGGGCTTAGTTCGCTCGCTCACTCTAGCCCCCGTCATCCCCTTCGAACCTAACCTATCCGTGTCGAGTAAGGAAATGTATATTTTCGCTCACTCAGTATTTTTTTCGCCCAAGTTAGTATTTAATTCGGACACTTGGAATTTTAGTTGCTAGCTTAGATTAACTGTTTTCCACTGCTAGTAGCTCATTTTACGAATTTTAATCATTCATAATTATCGCCAGTTAAGTTAATTTTTCGCAAATATATTTTAACGGTTTAGTATTAAAGTATCTCATTTACAGTCTTCCATATATTATTTATTCGCCCGATTAATAATTCCCCAATTTAAAAATAATAAAATATGGTTAATCTGTGTCACCAGTAGAGCAACCCTAGACTACACATCTACGAGAACTTTTTTATTTCAAGTCTCTAAGTGGATCTCTATTACTACTAGTTTTCTGAATAGTGACTGTACTTCTACACTAGAACCCAATTACAGCAATCAATTAGATAATGCTAACAGCTGTTATTTTACACTACAGAACATTCTAGCACTTCCCTTTTTGCATCCACCCGACTGCAGATACGAACGTCATTAAGAGAACGAACAGTGCAAGTAAGGCATGTGTACTTGTGTGTTTGTGTACTACACATAGGTACTTTATACAGGGTAAATGTACAGGCAAATAGCGTGTACTGTGTATTGCAGGCAAATAGTGAGGAACTGGCGTCGAGTTAGAATAATTAGGTATGGAACTAGGTTTTGTTGAACGAAACGTTTGACGTTTAGTTTTTGAAGTAATTGAGATATTCTTTAATGCTGCTTTTATCTTATTCAAGACTAGCTTTTGATAAAATCTTAACACACAACTGAAGTTTCTACAATAATATAATTCAATCTTGATTCGAAACACACGTGGCGCCATCTATGAACGTTATTGTTGTTTTCCTCGGGAACAGTACTTTTTTTTGGGATGAAAATTACCATATGTCCGTTTCTGTACACCTGACAACGTATATGCAAAATTTCAGGATGATCGGTTCAGTGGGTTAGGCGTGAAAACGTAACAAACAAACAAACTTACTTTCGCATTTATAATGTTAGTAAGGATAAGGATGTATTTAAGTATACAACGTTATTTTTACTTTATGCGAAAACCGAGACACCCCAACAAGATTTTCATCAGAACTGCCTGAATATCTGTTTTTTTTTTAGTAAATCTCCAAGTTACACCTTAGTTTATGTCGCGTTAAGTTCGCTAAAAAAGTGTGAAATGCCTGAGATGTGCTATGCAGGAGTTGTCTAATACACGGAAACTGACCGAGCGGACCATTTCAAGCCTCAAGGTGTCTATTCCCGTCAATTGTTATGGGTAGAAACCTACTGAAACAAAATTGAAAGATGATGTCCAAAAAATGACCCAGAATCGACAGAAATGAACTGTGTACCAATGGATTGGCATTTAAATATAATATAATGTTGCCAAAGCGGCAACCCTGAAATCGTTGTAGTATAGGAGCTAAGAGCAAAATAAAATAAGTAAAAAATTCTTTTTTTTATGTTTTTTTATTTTTATTTGGCCCATAGATACTACAATCGTTATAGTACTGTGTGTATTATTGGTAATTCTGTAGCTAAGGATTGCAAATAAAAAAATACACAGTTGCTACTGGCTATTATGCGCGGGCGCGGCGCGGCGGACGGGGTGACGTGGGGGGCGGGGCGGTGTGGCAGGCAGGTAACGACTAACGACCATATCCCGTCGCAGTCCTTCGTTTGTTTTCGTTGTGATCTGTGTGCTTTGTTTTACTTCGTGGATTTTAACTTGACCTCTGCTTTTGTATACTGGACACTGATTTTTCTTGTTGATTCGAAACTGTGGCGCGTTAAACCGGACTTCGATTTTCTTTGCGACTGGATATTGTTTAAAATGGATGAACGTAACCGTTGTGTGACTTGTGTTGTATACATGGGCGTCGCACTTTAGGTAGTTGTGCCCATATTATAAGTATCATATATTATCTTGCATGGGCGAGGAACGAAGGTGATTTGATTCAACCTGCGGGATTTTTAGACTTAGTATGTTTGAACATAGAAAATAATTAATAAATAAAAGAGATTACTGTTACAATTACAACAAAACCGCGTACATGTTTTTAGTTCGTGTATAGTTTGTGTATAGTTCCAAACTGTATTTTCTTTGATTATTTGGGCAATAAAGTTTTTATGATAATAATTGTTGATTTTTTTTTATCCAAAGCAACATAATTACCAATAACACACAATACGTTGATTGTAGTATCTATGAGCGAACAAAAATAAGTATAAAAGTTAGAGTATTTCGTTTGCTTGTAGATTCATGTGTAACACAAGTTATTGTGGATTAGAATGTCGTTGTTGTTATAGGAAACATCATTAGAACTTATCACAATAAGACTTACATTATGAAAATAAATGATTAACAACGATATTCTCACCCACAACATGGCTCTTAGCTCCTATACTATACCAATTATTTTTATATTTGCAATCTTTAGCCACAGAATTACCAATAATACACACAGTACTGTAACGATTGTAGTATCTATGGGCCGAAAGAAAAAAAATATACAAAAAACAGAGTGTTTGTTATGTTGTGATTTAATATGATGTTGTTATTATGTTGATGTTGCTTGTGAAATGTGTTGATGATAATTATCACAAGTGATACAACATTAAAACAACGTCATATTAAGCCACAACATGACGTAAACTTATTTTATTATTGTTTTAAACGAATTTTGTTTCTTATTTTATTTTGCTCCTAGCTCCTATACTATAACGATTTCAGGGTTGCCCCCTTGGTAACATTATATTATATTTCAATGTCAATCCACTGGTATACATTTCATTCCTGTCGATTCTGGGTTTTTGGTCCATACATTTTTGGACATGTCCTTTATGAAAAAAAAAAAACAAAAAAAAATGTGGTGTAAAAATATGTCTATCGATTCTCCTAGTGATTCTGAACAAACTAGTTTCAGGTTTCGCATATACTAAAACTAACCTTGTATAGTTTAGAACCCACAGCCTCGTTGGTCTAGCGGTCGCAAGCGCGACTGCTGAGCGTGAGGTCATGGGTTCGATCCCCAGGTCGGGCAAAGTGTTATTTGGTTTTCCGTGTGGAATTTCTCAGTAGCAGCCCGGAGTCTGGATTCGTGCCCGGTCGGATGGCAATAGGCTCGCTCCCTATTACATGGGACGTAAACAAACGGCGAAATGTGTGTGTACTATACACCTCTGCCAACCCTTCGGGGAATACAGGCGTGATGGTATGTAATTAGGTACCAAGATAAATATAAATCAGATTCGATGATATTCCACTCGACAATTTAATTAATTAGAGCGTTTTTTGTTGATTTTTTGCAGTACGTGTGAATTGGTAATTAATTAATCAAAAAATTGCAGGCAAATATAATTAAAAAAATACTAAATTGTGTTAAAATGTATGAAAATATTATTAATACGTAAAATAGCTTTGCCGCTCTGAAAACAGGCTTTGAGCGTTCTGCTTCTCACTTCAGAGGGGCAAAGTTATTTGGTACTCGTAAAATAACATCGCCGCTTTGAAAATAAGCTTTGAGCGTTCTGTTCCTCACTTCTTTCTTTCTTTTCTTTTTTTAAAAAAAACGTTGCCCCACACTAAGATTTCTCTTGTATCGTGGGTGCGTTTACAGACACAAATCTCACAAACAAACGCCCAGACCCGAAACAACCATCTGTAGACCATACAAATTTTTGATCCGTGTGGGAATCGAACCCACGACCCGTGGCGCAGAAGCCAATCGCTTAACCACTGCACTAAACGTGTCTTCAGAGGGGCAAAGTTATTTGGTACTCGTAAAATAACTTTGGCGCTTTGAAAACAGGCTTTGAGCGTTCTGTTCCTCACTTCAGAGGGGCAAAGTTATTTGGTACTCGTAAAATTACTTTGCCGCTTTGAAAACAGGCTTTGAGCGTTCATTTCCTCACTTCAGAGGAGCAAAGTTATTTGGTACTCGTAAAATAACTTTGCCGCTTTGAAAACAGGCTTTGAACGTTCATTTCCTCACTTCAGAGTGGCAAAGTTATTTGGCACTCGTTAATAACTTTGCCGCTCTGAAACCAGGCTTTAGGCATTCTGTTCCTCACTTCAGAGGGGCAAACTATATAACCGTGTTTTCGAATCTAAGTCAAAATAGAAATTCTTACATTTCCACGCTTCCATATTCTTAGTGGCGGTATATATTGGATTCCAGTGTCTCGTACAGAATATTGTCGCGCTGCCTGACTCACACTGTAATGTTCAACGAATAATGTGTTTAGAATAAACGGCGAGAAAGGAGAAGCTATTAGTATAGATATACAACATGACTTGATAGTCACTTTACATTCGAAAGCCTTACTTACTTTATTCATCATTCTGTACAACTTTTACTATGAGATAATAAATATAAATATTAGCCTGTAACTGTCCCACTGCTGGGCAAAGGCCTCTTCTCATACAGAGAAGGAACGAGCATTGACCACCACGCTTGCTCACTGCGGGTTGGCGATTTCAGAACATTAATTCCAGGTTTCCTCACGATGTTTTCCTTCACCGTATGTCAGTGGTGTCTTAGATTAACTAAGAAAGTACATATGACATCGAAAAATTCACATTGGTACTTGCCTGGGTTTGAACCCGCAACCCGGTGCTTAACAAGCGGGTCTGTAACCTCCGGGCCACCACGACATTAGATAAATATAATTATTTATTTCTGGATCGGCGTCACCGACAAGTTCCGACCTGCTCCGATCAGCGCTGGTAGGCCGTCATTTGTTGCTGTATTTGCAAGGGAATAAGGCGTATTTTTGTTAAAAAAATACCAGCCCCTGCTTCTACCTGCTTCCTTTATGTAGCGGTTAGCTGCACGGACCAGTACCGTTAAGCGCTGGTAGGTCGGCGCAGGTTACGTACTTCCTATAGGTATACGTAACGTGAACGTGACCATTATTTTATTCCTTCAGAGCGGGACGCCTACAAATTTTAATATTTTTTATAGGAACGACACATATTTTTAACCAACTTCAAAAAGAAGGAGGTTCTCAATTCAACAGAATGTTTTTTTTTTCTTTGTGTTTGTTACGCGATATCTCCGCCAATTATGAATGGATTTTGATGATTATTTTTTTGTTTGGTAGGCCATACTTCAGAGGTGGCCCCATTTTGTCTGATATGTTGGCATGACTTGTTATGTATGTGTATCCTTGATTATCACCACAGAACTTATAATATGAGAATAGAAATGGTATCAATTGTTTTTCCTTCCGGAACCGATGTCGCCGCTTTTTTCACTCTAACTCATACATAGAAAAAACTAGAACCATACCAACGCAATTACGCACACAATTACGTATACATTTACTAGTAACAATTATGAACCTTAAGGCCCTGCGCAGACGGCACACTTTTTGTGCGATCGAGTCTGCGGCGCACAAAAAGTCTGCATGGCGCGCAAAAAGTCGGTCGCGGATTTTTAACAGACTCAACGCACACGACGCACATCTTCGATCATTTTGTCGGCAGAGCTGTAGGGACGTAGACGCTATGGAAATCGTGCAGAGATCGCGAAGTATTATTTTGTACATGAAGTACAGAAAAAGAAGAAGAAATAGAGAATTTTGGGTACATTCTATACTTTCGGAAAGATTACTGAAGGGACAGTTCCATACTAAACATTCAATTCTGAAACAACATCCGGCAATTTTTTTCAAATTTTATAAAATGTCTGTTACTACATTTGATGAGTTGCTATTTATTTTGAGACCTGCTTTGACTCATTCAGAAACAACAATGAGGAGGTGAATTAACATAGTTACATCGACCTCTGGCGCCATGATAATAGATCGCGTGCGTTACGTCCACCCCTAGCAAATGCAGATTGCCGACTAAAGTGTGCGCCGTCTGCGTTAGCGCGCGTTGAAGCAAACGTTCAATTTTTTTCACACACTTTTTGTGCGGAGCGGCGCGCCGCGGCGCGGTGCGGTCTGCCCGAATTACACGGATTTTTTGTGCGCCGGACTTTTTGCGCGTCGTGTGCGTTACTGCATATAATTGCATAGGTTCTATTTTCACAGACTAAAAAGTGCGTCACGGATAGTCTGTCGTCTGCGCAGGGCCTAAGACTAAGAAAGAGCCTTGAATAAACACGTACCGCATATTATACTCACACATATACAATTATTTTACATTTACGCTAGTACTTGACGCAAGATAAAATGTTATCGATTGTTACAATTTGCAGATGCAGTCGCTAGGGGATTTCTAATTTACAAGGATTTATTTTATTTGGTGTGGATGTAAATTAGTCCATGAAGAAGGTTGATACATATAATTAGTGACGACTTACGTGATAGTCCAATAGTATTAGAATGTGACATGTTTGGGTGTGTCTATGGAATTGCGTGTGTTGAAGAATGATGTAAGATGTGTGTATGTGTATCTGTAGAGTGTATTAGATGTCCTTTACGAAAATCAGTATTATAAGTATCAATTTATTTTGTGTTTTTTTTTTAGAATGTAAATGACTTTCTGGAGTTTCTGGGTAGTCTACTCTTTACTTTTATGTTTTCAGGATAGCTATTCAATGATGATTTTATTTTATGATTTGGGCAATTTTTTTTTCTGGGTCTTCCTTTTATTTTAAAATATTGCCAATAGACTCTTTACAATGGACTTTTTAATCCCCTTTGGGATTTAGGGGTATTTTTGTAACACGTTGTATACCATTCCATTACACATTTTGTTAATAGAATTACATGATTGTCCATGGGCACTTAGTCAAATTGGTGAAAATCAATTTCTTTAAAAATGTTGATACCTACGAAATGATACGCTTTAGCTGACACCTAATTTTTAAATTTTTCGAAGTTTCTTCCCGTTTGGGCATCATTATCATCATTCAGCCGAATGACGTCCACTGCTGGACATAGGCCTCTCCCAAACAATGTTGGGGGGAGGTTTTTGGGTTGCAATAATCGCCACGCTTGGCAGGCGAGTTGGCGATCGCAGTATGGTTGTTAAAGTATTGTTAAGTATTGAGAACGCTGCTGCCCATCCTCTAGTGAATCCCTTAGTCGCCTTTTACGACACCTACGGGAACAGATGGGGTAGTGCTATTCTTTACGCCCGGTACCACACGGACGTAAAAAATAGAATAGTTTGGGCATCAATTGTAGTATTTTTTAATACCATTTCAATTTTTTGACTTGACTTGGTGACTTTAGATTTGAATTAAAATAAATGATGAAATGAAATGACACCAAAAACGGAATAAGAAAATAAAACAAAATTATCACTGGAATTTTAACAAAGCATAATTTGTTGACTACTGTATATCGATAACTGGGAAACACTGACATCACAGCACTAACTCGCGTCTGCCAACAGCGGCCGTACTATGGCATAGTTGTGGGTGAGAAAATATCGTTTATTGTTTTAATCCATTGCGGCGTCTCAATCGTGGCTTACATTGTGTTCCGAACTTAAACAAGCAATGTATATCGAATCACTTGGTAATTTCAACATTCGGTGCTGTTTTTAAATGTGTCCGCGAAATTGTTGTTTTTATTATTATTATGTTATTTTTTAAATTACGGTGTTCACCAGTGAAATGTAATCCTTTTAGAAGCACAGTCACCCTTTTCTGAACAATTTCCACAGTTGGATACGCTACAATAACCCATTTTATTGACCAGTTGTCATGACGGCGGTTCGTTTCAGACTGAGCCCGGTAAATCAAATATCTGGCTTTTCAGCCATATAGGCGCCTCGCGCTTTCAGCTTAAGTAACATTTCTATGCCTCTTATTATAAGTTCTGTGATTATCACAATGTTTTCTGAAGTGATTCATAAATACGCGCCCATTTTAAATTGAAATTAATGCCACGGATTGCTTTTTTTTCAAAGCGAGACATTTCTGTGTTTTTGAGGACAACGGGACACATAGCTCAAAAGCGGGACTGTCCCGCTGAAAGTGGCACGTATGGTCACGTTATGTATACGCCCTTACGCGATTATTTTTCTAAAACAAAAATGCAATCTAGAACTTTCTTCGAGCTGAATATTTAAAAGTATTACCAAAATTATTATCTATATACCTATTCTATCGCCATTGTCAATATTAATTCAATTAAAAATCTAAAATTACAATTCAATTTTTTCATTTAAACTTTCAAGCCCTAAGATTTACTAAGATTTTGTTCGGATTGAGTTTGTGTTTTAGTTTAAAATTTAAAACAAGTATTTAATATAGATGCATTACCACTTGGGATCGAATAAAACTTTAGGATTTCTGCTAGAACTTGGCGTTGCTGCAAAACTTGTATATTTGTCTATAAAAATACTTTTTCTTATTATTATATTCTTAGTACCTACAATCAACATCAAAATGAGTGATAATTGCTCAAAGTTTCAAAATGTTGACATTGTTCGATAGAGAAATGCACGTTAAGCCGTCGCCGCGTCGGTCCCAGAGAGGCTACTCCCTAAGAACGAAATCCGTGGCTTCGGCCTTAGTTACGAGCGTTTCCTCCTCCCAATCACCTACGGACAAACGATTATTTCGGGGCCCAAACTAAGAATGGATGACAACACGATTTGACAGTTGTCTCTACTACCATGGTGTTCTTGCCCGTCCAAAAAATTTAAGTAGACACTTGTTTTGTTCACTCCTACGTTTCGGGCTATATTCGGACTTTTAATATTGAATCAATTTTAACAAAAGGATGATGGGCACAAATGTATGGAGTCTGGTACTGGCACCAATCGAAATGAATGATATACCGTTGGAAAGGTATTTTTGTGTAGATTAAGAATAACTATAACTATGGCGCTAGTCCCGATTCACTGTCCGATCGAAGGAATCCTGCTTGAAAGTTATTTATTTTTGGTACATCCTAATATGTACACATACTTTTATTGTCATTTTTCTCAATTTTGGCATGGGATTACAATAATTATTATTAATATTTTTCATTATTTAGTTAAATAATACAGGGTGTAAAAAGACCCGAATAGCCGAAATCTACGCACTCTGTACATCAAACCAAATTACATTTACCAAAAATAATTGCTGGGAAACGACTTTTATTTTTAGGCATAAAAAAACGCGTCCGATTTGTTTAATAGATAGATCACCCCTAACTGAAAAAAAACTGAACCGATTATGTTGTAATTTTCATCCGATAACTGAATTTTATTTAGCTATAAATCTGTGCAAATATCATCAAAATCGGTCAAGCGAAACCGGCGATATGATTTTTTTAAATTCATTTCGAACTGAATATCTCCAGTATCTTCGGTAGACTATATTTCAAAACGGACAATTGATACAGGTTTGTTGCCATAGTATTTTTTTGTACTCTTGAAAAGAGCTATCCAACGATGGTAAATTCATTTTGATTGGACATGAGTACCAAAACGCCCATCCTCCTTTACATAGGACCACCTCTGAAATATGGCCTTTTTTTTATCGTGGGATAATCCTCATGGATACCCTTCGGCCCGGGAAGGCGAAGAGTTATGCCGGACTCTTACCGGCTAAAAACCCACGGTGTTCCTACTCCTGACCCTTGGCCGGGGTCACGGGATTCGCAGCTGCATGCACCGCAACCCCGGCAGGCCTCGGTCCGCCAGCCCCTGGCAGACCTCTCCTTCTGTGGGGCCTTGCCCCACGTCCTCTTGAGAGGCGCGCACGGAACACATGCGCGCCGCCTTCTCGGGCCTGTTACTGGTCGGGCGACGGGTCCCCTAACCCGTCACCCGCAGGCCACACACTAGTGTGGCCGGAGATCGTCGCGCGCCCTCCGGCGGCGCCCGGTGCGTCTGGCGCGGGAAGGGAGAGTGGCCGTCGCCTCTCGCTCCCTCTCCGCTCCCTCCTTGGCCGCCATCACCACCTTGCAAAAGGTGGCGACGGCTTCCCACGCACTCTCGCTCCCGACCATGGACAGAACCACGGCTGGAATCGAGAGGTCACCACCGACCGCCGCGACTAGTTCGCGGCGCTGCGTCGCCCACGCACGGCACTCCTGCAATGTGTGCAGCGCCGTGTCTTCCGGGCAGTCGACGCAGTGGTGACATCCGGGCGTCTGCTCCCGGCCTATGCGACACAGGTACTTCCCGAAACATCCATGTCCCGAGAGCACCTGCGTCAGCCGGAAGCTCAGGGCGCCATGCCGCCTCTCCAGCCACTCCTCCATAACGGGTCTTACCGCCGCTATTGCGGCGTGCCCTGCGCTGGGTTGCGCAAGTCTTTCCTTCCACTCAGCCACTAGGATCTGGCGGAGCTCACTCCGCTCAGGCGCCTCCTCGCGCTGACGATATCTCAGCGCGAGGGCCCTCGCCTCCAGATAAATATGGCCTACCAAAAAAAAGGATCATCAAAATCCATCCATAATTAGCGGAGATACCGAGTAACAAACACACAAAAAAAAACAACATTCAGACGAACATTCTTCTTTGGAAGTTGGTTAAAAACTGACTAACGGTTGTGGTTCGTTTGCGTTTGGCAACAATTTTGTTAGTCGATTTGGCCCCCTGGTGTATTTGAAATAAACTTTGATTTTGATACAAATGAAGCCACATACCATTGAACAGCTAACCCTTTCAATGCTCATTGTTATCGCAAATAATTTCATGTACGGCCGGCGAAGGTTTGAGTAGGGCTGTAATTATTATTGGAACAACAATCGTGGCTGTTATAGGCAATGTTGGGATGGTCATATTTGGTTACGTAATGGCTATACCCCAAAAAGGTAGTCCAAAGTATAGATTAAGAACCCTATTGCCAATACATACATAAACTTACGCCTTTTTCCTACGGGGGTAGGCAGACAATGTAGAACGCCACATGCTATGATCCTTACATACTCCTTTCGCTTCGTCCACGTTTATACATCTTTTCATACACGCACGCCGGTTGAGAGTACTACGCACCTGTCCTTTTTGAAGAACATCACCAATAACATTGATGTATGTCCTTCTAGGGCGTCCTCTACTGGCGTTTTCACTGACATCCTTGTAAATTCCTTTTGTTAATCGTCGTTCAATCACTATCAACATGCGTCTTCTGCCACGACAAATAAATAAACTCATTTACCTGTTAAATACTTCGTCTATTTTCAATCTAAATATCATATTGTAAGCCACAGCTCAGGAATAAAGGGTTTCGCAATAGAAAACCAAACACATTACATTTATACAAATATATTTAATTCCTTTTCCACAACTTTTAATAAATCACTTAAAAATCACCAATAAGTACAATACGGCCGACGTATCTTGGCGAGTCTGAAGTTAGGTTATTAGCTGCGCAGTAGACAATTTCGTTTCTAAAAGATTCATTGCGCAGCCAAACAACTAACTTCAGACTCGCCAAGATACGTCGGCCGTATTGTATTGTACTTACTTGCTAAAATTTAATCACGATCCACCAGTATCATAACAATATTTAATTATGTGTTCACACCTCGACGTCCCGAAGACGAGTGCCGCCTGTCTGTTGTTTCGAATGTACAATATAACAATGAACGAATGACTAATCGATTGAATGAATGTTTTAAGTACAAGTCGATTAGAATTAGGGTTAACAGATACAAGCTAACATAGTATATTTTAGTATACTTGGTTTTGGATAATGAAAAATATACGAAAGTACAGTATGCGTAAAATAAGTTTGCCTCTCTGAAGTGAGGAACAGAATGCTCAAAGCCTGTTTTCAGAGAGGCAAACTTGTTTTATAATAATATAATAAATTCATTTATTTTTAGGCTACTTTGGCCCATAGATATGTACCTCATAAACTAACATATATGTTAAATAATACAGTTTATGTTAGAAATAAAACTTAATCCTGTGTTAGTAAAAACACTTCACTTGCGCATTGTGTCATTCACTGTGTGATCGTGTGGCACTTGTCCGCGGAAGCGACGGAACACCACTCCCTGCGGCCAAAAGTTCTCTTCCATGACGAGGTGCAGAAGACAAGTGGGTACTCGTTGGTAATTAAGTCATAATCGCTCTTACAGCCCTTTTCCATGCATAATTTTGCAGCCAAGAACGACCACGTTAATGAGCTTCTAGCCCCAAGATATTGCAGTATTATGAATATAAATAAACACAAAAGCAGCTCGAACATGAAACAAAATCGTTTTACGGTACAAGCTGAAAGCAATCAACTGTTCTGCGACCCACATACACAAACCTAGACGCAGGCGTCGTACAGGAATTTAATATATCTTAACACATAACAGATGGAATTTTACAATTTAGAAGATATGGGAATGTGTTTTCTTTACGTAGAGTAATAAAAAGAGGGGTTGTTTTATTCTGATTATTGGTAAGTATTTTTTTCGTGGGAAAAATCCTCATTGATACCCGCACGGGGAAGGCGAAGAGTTATTCTTATGGGGGATTTACACGGGTCGATTTTACCCGTGCGGCAAAACACCAGTCGCATCGCTTGTAAAAATCGAATCGCCACCCCATTTACACCGGTCGACAAAAATCGCATGCAACTTGTTCATTTCTAGCGGAACAACACAGCGCAAAACACACCTCATGCGGCGGGCGATCGCCTGCAACTACTTACAACTCACCATTTACACGGTCGAGTTTAGTCACTCGCCGCATGCGGCTTATTGCCGCACGGCAAAAGTCGGATGGCACCCAACTTTGGGCTAGCGATTTTAGTCACTTGCGACCTATTCGAATTGTCATTTAGACGGTCGATTTTCGCCGTGCGGCCTAGTCGTGCGGCAAAGATCGACACGTGTAAATCCTTTATTACCGGCTAAAAACCCACGGTGTCCGGTGGAACATGGAGAAGGACATAGGCTACTTTTATCCCGAAAAATACGGAATACGCGATAAACGACATCCACGCGGGCGAACCCGCGAGCGACATCTATTATAAAATGGTGGATCCACACAGCCCGGCGGCACTGCCGGCGGTTTGACCATAAGCAAAGCCGCCAGAGAAGCCCCCAGCAAGTGCTGCCAGTAGGCGGCAAGAATCGATTCACAGTTATCAAAAACAAACGACACTAGCACTAATTGAAAGCCGCGAACGAACTGTCTCCCCGCTGCCGGCGGCCTCAGCGGCAACATGGCCGCCGGCTTTGTTGCGACTGCCGCTCACAAAGCCGGCGGCATGAGACGGCGGCCCTGCCGGCCTTACCGCCGAGCTGTGTGGATCCACCTTACTATTTAGAAACCTTCATATTTATGAAAGAAGATGAGATGTGAGCAATGTTCCTTCTCCTGAAACCCACGGTGTTCCTTCTCCTGACCCTTGGCTGGGGTCGCAGGATTCGCAGCTGCATGCACCGCGACCCCGGCAGGCCTCGGTTCACCATACCCTGGCGGACCTCTACTTCTGTGGAGCCTTGCCCTACGTTCTCCTGAGAGGCGCACGCGGAACACCGCGCGCCGCCTTCTCGGGTCTGTTACTGGCGACCGGTCCCTCAACCCGCCGCCCGCAGGGCTCACATTACGGTGATCGGAGATGGTCGCGCGCCCTCCGGCGCCCGGTGCATCTAGCGCGGGAAGGGAGAGTGGCAGCCGCCTCTCTCTCCCACTCCTCTCCCTCTTTGGTAGGCATCACCTCCTCGGAAAAGGAGGCCATGGCTTCCCACGCACTATCACTCCCGACCATGGACAGCCTCAGGCGCAAAATGAGTAGTTTTTTATACAGTAAAATGAAAAAAGTCTTGTAATGAACGACCGACATAATTTGATGAAAAATTGTTAAATTAATAGTTTAATTTTACGTTTATTTTAAGATTACGTACGCCTTAACACGGTTGGAAGAAATTAAATAATCGCCTCAGTCGATAACATCTCAAAAATTACGGAGTCGCATCTCTCTTGACTCATTTTAAGAAACAATTACCTAATCCAAACATTAAATACCCTCTTGTGCCTCTTATTCCCTAATTTACCCAAAAACAATACCATTCAAACATTATACATCATCCATTCTGCTCATTATTTGAAAATTCGAATAATAAATTTGTATAATCTCCTCTTATTATGCCGTTCGAATAACGGTTCGAATATTACAATAAATAAACATAAATATATGAATTTGGAACGATAATGAAATTTTTGGGGATTTTATCATTTCCATTGTTGTAGGAGTGTTACAAATTAAAATTAATCGGATTAAATAAGTCGATTTCCTGGTCGAATAAAATAACGTTATAACGTTAGTAGAATTATTATTGGGGGTTATGTATGTCTGTATACTCTTTAATTGAAATTGTAAAAGATTTATGAAACAACTATAGCTTTTGCCCGCGGCTTCGCTCGCGTTAATTTAGAATTTGAAAATCAACTCTTCATACACTACTAAAGTTTCTATCTATACTAATATTATAAAGAGGTAGAATTTGTTTGTTTGTTTGTTTGTATGTAGGAGGTAATCTCCGAAATTACTTATCCGATTTCAAAAATTCTTTCACCAATGGGAAGCTACGTTATCCCTGAGTGCTATAGGCTATATTTTGGGATCAAAAAATTAGGGATCCGTAAATTAACGGGAGCGAAGCCGCGAGCAAAAGCTAGTAATAATATAATTCAATCATGATTCGAAAGTCACGTGGCGCCATCTATGAACGTTATTGTTGTTTGTTTTGGGATGAAAGGTACCCTATGTCCGTTTCTGTACCCCTGACAACGTATACAAACGTACAACGTATATGCAAAATTTCAGTATGATCGGTTCAGTGGTTAAGGCGTGAAAAGGTAACAAACAAACAAACTTACTTTCGCATTTATAATATTAGTTAGGATTAAAATAAAAGAGAAATTAATAAAATAATTACCATATATCGATGCCTAACAGCCAAAAAGGGATAACCACCAATTTACAAACTTCACAGGAGAGTGGTTTAAAGTTCGCTTACGACAAAGAAATCCCACCAAAAACATTAAATGTAAAAGATGCCATGCCTCTGTGCAATCTTTCCACCGTAAAAAGTTTTGAGATCTCATAGAAGCCAAGTCCTATTCAATTTATTTTGTAGTTAGTTATCTATCGAGTGACTGTATCAATAGTTTTATTTCTATTATAATTATAGTGACTTGGCAATGAGCACAAATTAAAAGCTGCTTGCTGTGTGGAATTATGTGCGACTGTTATTGACGAATTGATATCTATGAGTACTATGAATAGATTAGTTTTTATACCGATGTGTGATTTACACTTACACTTATTACTTTTACATTTGTCACAAAATTGAGCAGAGTTTCTCCTTACAATTAATGCACTTCGCGATAGTTACAACACGACTGATAACACATCGGTTTTTATAAATTTTAGTAAATCTAAACAGCTCGATTCGGAATAGTGCCTTTAGTGATTTTATTGATTTTATTGACTCAATAAGTATGTCATTTTAACTTATTTTTTTATTCTAATGTTTCCAATTTTGATTGTTTTTTTTTACATTTCATTTAATTTATTTATAAATGTTTTTAAACTTTCGCGATTTGTACACATTATAAAAAAAAAAAAATTAATAATTTATTTATTACTAATATTTGCTCATATTAGTTTGACATTGAATCGCAATTATTAATATTATTCTATTAATACCTACGCAAGGCTGTAAAATGGGAGGACCATGCAGCCTAAACTAGTGTTACACTTTCATTTTTAATATTTGACTGCCTATTGTGTATCGGTATGAGTCTGTCATGCTCACTAAAATGCCCTGCTGATGGTGGCGTTGTGCATCGGGTCGTTGAGTTCCCTGCAACATGGTTGAGCTGAGCGACGCCGATGCATGCGTCATGCTCGTGAACGGGTGCTGTCTGTTGGGACTGGTCAGCTCGTAACTGCTATGGCAATCGTTTTAAAAGGCTAACTTTCTCATTGCTTTTCATGTTGTTAACTGCATGTACATTAATCTGCATTGTTCTTACATTACTACAATGAAAATTGTCAATCCATTTACTTTTTTAAAAAGAGTGTCTATGGAGTTTCTTGCCGGTTCTTCTCCAAAGGACCTACTACTTGGAACCGAGCACCTAGTGTTGACCTTTTGAAAGCACCAGGGATCTGGTCTACTTGAAATAAAAACTATTTGACTTTGACTTTGAGTGCGCCAATCCGATTCGCACTTGGTCGGTTTTTTTATGAAATTTAATCTTTGTAATGATCCAAAAGTTTTTTTTTTGTAAATATTGGTTTTTCCTTTTATTTATTGAAACCTTATTAGGTGAATTAGATACGATCACTTAAACTAACCACAGGTTTTTTTTATCCGTTTAAATCCCGTCCGGGGTTTACGAGTACCTATACCAGTAATAGATCATGTGGTTTTAAGGAATTACTTACACGAATTCGTGTACACTCTGTATTTGAAGAGGCTTCCTACATATCCGTAGGATGAGGGATGTCCTCATCCTGGCAGGGGAAATCGACAGGGGAGTAGGACGTTCCTAATTATAACAAGGAAAATGTTCTTCGAGATTTAGATTGAATGTAGAGAATTGCTTCCTGATTTAATGTTAAGTGGGAATTGAATGTTGTTTGTTGGGTTCAAGAGTACATCTATACAATGTTGTTTTTAGTATATACAAAAACCGAGACACCCCAACAAGATTTTCATCGGAACTGCCTGAATATGTGTTTTTGTTTTAATAAATTTCCAGGTTACACCGTAGTTTATGTCGCGTTAAGTTCCCTAGTAAAGTGTGAAATGCCTGAGATGTGCTATGCAGGGTTTGTCTAATACACGGAAACTGACCGAGCGGACCATCTCAACCCTCAAGGTGTTTATTTACGTCAACTGTTATGGGTAGAAACATACTGAAACAAAATTGAAATTTATGAAAAAAAAAGTGGTGTAAAAAATATGTCAATCGATTCTCCTAGTGATTCTGAACAAATTAGTTTCAGGTTTAGTATATACTAAAACTAAGCTTGTATAGCATAGTCATTCCTGTTACAACAGAATACGGTTATTTTTTATGTGACAGCCGGAAATACTTAATCGTAACGTCGCCGGTTATTTTTAATTTGATTTTAACAATCTTGCGAATCGTTTGTTTTATAGAGGACTAGCTTTTGCTCGCGGCTTCGCTCCCGTTAATTTACGGATCCCTAATTTTTTGATCCCAAAATATAGCCTATAGCACTCAGGGATAACGTAGCTTCCTATTGGTGAAAAAATTTTTGAAATCGGATGAATAATTTCGGAGATTACCTCCTACATACAAACAAACAAACAAACAAACAAATTCTACCTCTTTATAATATTAGTATAGATTTACAACGGTCGACTAGGCCGCAAGTGACTAAAATCGCAAGCCCCAAAGTTGGGTGCCATCCGACTTTTGTCGTGCGGTGACAAGCCGCATGCGGTGGGTGACTAAAATCGACCGTGTAAATGGTCAGTAGCAGACGATCGCCCGCCGCATGAGGTGTGTTTTGCGCTGTGTTGTTCCGCTAGAAATGAACAAGTCGCATGCGATTTTTGTTGACCGAGACTGGTCGATAGAGAAAAAGTTGCGCTTTTACGTAGTATATAAAACTCTCACTTAACGATCTTTTAGAAATCCGGTGGCAGCATAGTCTAGCGACTAAACTATCTGATCTACACACTCACTGTTCGTTGCTCGCAAATTCGTTTCTAGTTGCTAGCTCTACTCGCTTTTCGCTAATCGTCGGCGGTGTGACAGGTGCCTTAGGCCCGGACTCCACCATAGCGGAGATGTGCGGAGATGTCCGAAGCGGAGACGAGAAGAGATGTTTTTCAGCTAGCTAGGGTGTATCCACCGAAACTGTGCGGAGACGAGTGCTGGCTAGGGTGGAGATGTGCGCTGACTAGAGCGGAACTGAGCTGCGTGCGGCGAGCGTTGGATGCGAACGGACAGTTTAGTGCGATGTGACACGAAAGGTAGACGTCTCAGTCATGTCGCTATACAAGTTGACATGAGAAGTGTGACACCGCTCACTGCACAAAGCACACATCTCGTCTCCGCTGCGCGCCGTCGTCAGCTTGCGAGGCAAAGCTCACATATCCGCCTTGTACCGCGGCCCAGATCAATCTCAGCGAGGAACAGCTCACATCTCCGCTTCCATTGTGCCATACAAATATGATACATCTCCGCTCAGTGGTATTCACTTAAGCTGAGTGGAGACGAGATGTGTGAATAACGAAATTCTATTGGTTTTTAAAACACATCTCCGCTCCGCTCGTCTCGTCTCCGCTTTGGTGGCCGGGCCTTAAGGCATAAAACTTTGAATTAATAACATTATTACTAATCATATAATTTAATGCTTGCCTAAGACCAAATTAATTATAAAATCTCTAATTACGGTCCACCACACAACAATTAAACTAGTTTACATTTTGTACATTATGATTCAAATCAGTGTTTTATTTAAAAACAATAAATTACAACGACAAAGCACTTATAACAATACCAGTTATAATTATGGGGTTAAAATAAATATCGTGTCAGTGGTGCTGTGAAATTAATTACACTATGAATATTAATAGCTACCGTTTGTGGTCTATGTTATGAGAGACAAGCGGAAATCTTCATTTGCTTCAAAAGAAAGGAACTTGGAGGATTGCTCCGTTGGTCTAGTGCTGAACGTGAAGTCCTTGATTCGATCCCCAGGTCGGGCAATGTGTTATTGGATTTTCCGTGTGGAATTTCTCAGTAGCAGCCCGGTATCTGGATTTGTGCCCGGTTGATAGCAATAGGATCGTCCCTATATAACTTAAACATAGCGACGAAATGAAGGTGTACTAATACATATCTGCCGAACCCTTTGGGGAATAGAGTCGTGATTATTATTATACAAGGGACTCTTAAATTTAAAATAAAAACTACCCCCGATATTGTAATGTGGCTGTCGATCATTGTTAACGATTATTTATTGTTAATGCGGTGAGACAGTGCTTTCTATAACGAGTCATACAAGCTCAAACATGACGGATTTACAACTAGTCATTGCGGAGGGCTGATCGCCACTCTGAGCCACCTTCAAGATCCTTCTTGTCAAAATAAGTAATGAGGCAAAATCGATGAGTCTGCCTTGTTATTTGTTATTATAGACTACTCAAATAAAATTAATGAATATTCTTAAATAGTCTACAAAATACGTTTAATTTGAATAAGCTTTTTAGTTTCCCGGATTTGTTGCTTCCGAGTGTATAATATTAACGGTAAATACGACGACTAAAATATTTAACCGCTGCCGCTCATAACTCAAATCGCTTACCGAACCCGAATATTGATGTAATACGTAACAGAGTGAAAGGTTGACGCGTCAAAACGCGTATTTCGTGGCCCAACGGTGTTGAGAGCGGCTTAATAGCGGTTATAAAGGGTGTTCGTTAAACAGCCGCTGATGGATTACGTGTATTTAAGGTGTTTTTTTAATAAAACACTGCATTTATCGATGGTTGATGAAACATGGAAGTACCATACTCATACGTATGCATCGTTGACGAGCTCGTGTCTAATTAGAAACTGCGTGGTTCATATTTTGTCACACTGGATGCGTTCTGCGTCCTCCGGTCCGGTCAAATTAAACGCAGCCCGCTTCCTATGTGAACATCATCATTACTATGGGACAAAACCTGAAATCGCGAAAAAAAATCAGCTGTTCCCTACATTAATCTATATGTTACGGCTAATAGCCGAAGTGTGGCTACACCTAGTTTTAGCCGGGTACAACTAGGTGCAGCCAGTAGCAGTTGGTTAGAACTAGGTGTATCCTACTTATCCTCGGGTAGAACTAGGTTTACCCTTCATCATAGCGGGTAGAACTAGGTGCAGCCGCACACCGGTGGTTAAGGGGAACCCCGACACGGATAAGTTAGGTTCGAAGGGGATGACGGGGGCTAGAGTGAGCGAGCGAAGCGAGCGAACGAAGCCCCCGTCATCCCCTTCGTGTTAGGTTACTTTAAACCCTGCAGACAGAAATAGGAGCCCTGCTCCGCGGGGCTCCATCGACTTCAGCTACACCTAGTTCTAACCAACTGCTACTGGCTGCACCTAGTTGTACCCGGCTAAAACTAGGTGTAGCCACACTTCGGCTATTAGCCGTAACATATACATATAATAGGAGAAGCTGACTGACTGACTGACTGATCTATCAACGCACAGCCTAAACCGCTGGGGTTAGAAAGTTAAAATTTTGACAGTAGGTTCCTTTTGTAACGTAGGCATCCACTAAGAAGGGATTTTTCGAAATTCAACCTCTAAGGGAGTTAAATAGGGGATGAAAGTTTGTATGGAAAATCGTCACGTATCGGGTTCAAAATTTCACGCAAGCGAAGCTGCGGGCGAAAGCTAGTGTTCTCATAACTCGTCAAAATGTAGGGAACAGCAGATTTTTTTTTCGCGATTTCAGGTTTGTTCCCAAAGTAAAAGAAGTTCATAATGATGAGTACAGTGACCCCTTAAGAGGTTGTGCGTTATTTATATTACACCTTGTATATTTGCATAATTTAATTATTATAATTATACACTGGGGAGCAATGTATCCGGGTCACTAAGGTTTACCATTGTCATGAATCCGGATCACTATGAATGTTTATGTTGGTGATACGGCTTCATTGCTCACGAGTGTAATATTACTTTTTTAGGGTTCCCTACCCAAAGGGTAAAACCGTGTCCGTCTGTCACCAGGCTGTACCTCATGAACCGTGATAGTTAGACAGTTGGAATTTTCACAGATGATGTATTTCTGTTGCCGCTATAATAACAAACACTAAAAAATAGAATAAAATAAATATTTAAGGGGGCTCCCATACAACAAACGTGATTTTTTTGCCGCTGTCCATCTGTCTGTCTGTCACCAGGCTGTATCTCATGAACCGTGATAGTTAGACAGTTGGAATTTTCACAGATGATGTATTTCTGTTGCCGCTATATCAACAAATACTAAAAAACAGAATAACATAAATATTTAAGGGTGCTCCCATACAACAAACGTGATTTTTTTGCCGCTGTCCATCTGTCTGTCTGTCACCAGGCTGTGTCTCATGAACCGTGATAGTTACGCAGTTGAAATTTTCACAGATGATGTATTTCTGTTGCCGCTATAACAACACATACTAAAAAACAGAATGAAATAAATAAAGGGGGCTCCCATACAACAGACATGATTTTTTTGCCGTTTTTATAGATAATGGTACGGAAACCTACGTGCGCGAGTCCGACTCGCACTTGGTCGGTTTTTTTTGTACAGCCTCAATTAATTTACTTACTCGAAAGACTTAGCCGTGTTGCTAGGGAGTTTGTTGCGCCGTTTCTTCTTCACAGCATAAACACTAGGAAGCGGTGAAGGGCGGGCGTTTTTGTGGGCTGTCTACTATATGTAACCAGAAATCGGAATAGGTAGAGTATATTTACCTAAACTTCGAGGAAGAAAGTAACATAGAGTGGATAAACCTCCTCTAAAATCCCGGAATAATTATAATAACGTTTTAATCCCGGGATTTAAAAATCACGAATTATTTATTGGACTTTATTTATAGTTACAATTTAATTATTTGAAGAATCATATAACATTTTTTAGGGTTCTGTACTACAAGTATTAATGTCGGGAACTTCGTGGAGTGGGCGCCATCTGTTGTCCGCCACCTAACTAACCGTGACGTCAACATCGGACCACCACTGCCCGTTGGAGGGAGGAGACCGGCTCGCTTGGTGCGCCTGGAGGATTGCTTCTTGGACCGTACGACGGAACACTCGTCTAGAGTATTCTGTGTAGATCAGCTGAAGAAGTCTGACCTTTTATATCTGACTAGCTTGTCCTTATTTTATGATCTTGTAATAACTTGTAATAATTATCTAAAGTATTATATTGTGATCTAGTTCATGTTATTAACGCTAACCCAAATACAAGTACTCTCAGTGGTGGAGAGTCTATGTTGGTTTTATTTACTACATTTACCTTGCTCACAATCCTGACATACCAATATTAGCGATAACTGTAATGATAGAATCACTCCTTAACGATTAAATTGTAGTGTCGCTAACATTAAATTAGAGAGTTTCGTTTTACATATTACATCTACATTGTTTTACATAGTACGGAACCCTAAAACATGTTATATATCAAAACAATACCAAAACTAATTCACAATCATAAAATATCAATACCATTAACCTAAAATAATAAATTAATATCAAAGAAATTAAATATCAAGACTTGCCACACGAGGTTGTCGACATGTGGGATGTTGATTCAGCAGTCATTGTGCCGATAGAGTTATGGCGAATGGCTTAATAGCCAAGAGCCTCGACCAACATCTAAAGAGGCTCTCGTTAGGCGGCTGGATCAAGGGTCTGATAAAGAAAGCGGTACTTCTTGACACGGCACGTATTGTTAGGAGGTTCCTCTCTCTGAGGCCCTGACCACCGGTAGCTTGGACCCTGTTCCCGATGCCGATGGGCTACTATTTTGTATATTTTTATTTTACATTTTAATATTTATAAATGTATATAATGTTAGTAGATGAATAAAGGAAATTATTATCATAAACTAGTCAATTTTGATGTCACTAAAAACTCATTTATTGTTTATTAAGATTTTTTGACCAGAAATTCTTTTAATTTTGTCTTGAAGCTGTGTATAGATTTACACTCTTTGATATACTGATTCCAGTGAAATTCAGTAGCAGATAGCTTTAATCCAAATTGGCAGACAGATTTAAATCAAATGTAATTTAAACGTTAAGCGCAGTTCAGACTACGCTAAGATATATAGTATTAGCAAATATTGTATAGCACAACGATATCGCTCAGCATATATTTTAAACCGACTTCAAAAAAAGGAGGAGGTTCTCAATTTGGTCGGTATTTTTTTATTTTATTTTTATTTACGTATGTACACCTATTACTTCGAGGTTTCTATTCTAGTCCGATTAGTGTGATTCTTTTTTTGTTCGATGCAATATACTTGCCATTTGGTCCCATAAAATTTCATCCAATTTGGTTCAGTACTTTTTATTTTGTGAACATTTTTTTTATTACTGCTATGTAGATGATGTAATTATTTTTATGTATGTTCGGGCATAACTCCGTCATGTAAAGACGGATTTGCAAAATACTTTCTTTGTTTGAAAGAGTATTCTTCCGAAATGGTCCCATTTTAATTTGGTGAAGATCTGATGAAGACCCTCGGAGATTGACAATGGAACTCTTCAGTGGATAACAGCAAATTACCCGGGATTGCTGTAATTGCACGTGTACGGTGTACGTACATGGGTTTTAAAATACATTTATTACAATAAGTTAGCCAGTAGGCTCGCGTATTTGCACACTGGACACGACCTACATTTGGCAGTACATTGACACTCACATATTGCATTGTTTTATGCATTTTATGTATCTTAATTTTTTTAGTGTTCAATTAGACGTGGTTTGAGTCGGACAACTTGCATTTTTATTTAGATTCATCCCGTTGAGCACTCACTGACATTTTCTGCATTTAAGTTTAAATTTGACATTTTACATCTGCATTGACATTACTGACTGACTAGTCGCAGGATTTTTAAATCTCGTTTGCGATGGTGTCAAAATAATAGTGACCAAATTAAAATGAATATCTTGGCGTCACACCATTCCAAGCACGATTTTCGCAGTTTTTGGAAGTCAACCAATAAACTTAATAGTAGGCCGGGCTTACCTGTGAGTGTCAACGGTACCAACGACCTAACTGGAATAGCCGAGATGTTTAGGGAACATTTTACGGTAGCGTCGCCATTGGGACCATCACAGTCTGCGTGCAGTGCTGAGTCTAGTGGTCGGGAGGCTAGTACCCGATTTACGGCAAAAGATGTTAGAAAAGTAATACAATCAATGTCACGGGGAAAATCTCCTGGGCACGACGACCTTAGCATCGAGCACCTTAAATATGCAGGCACACATCTGCCCAGGGTGTTGGCGATGTTCTACTCCTTGTGTGTGGGGCACTCGTATTTACCTGAGCAGATGATGAAGACTGTGGTGGTGCCGATCGTGAAGTGCGAGACCGGTGATATTAGTGACAAGAATAATTACAGACCTATCTCTCCTGGCCACTATTATCTCGAAAGTGCTTGACAGTTTGCTTAACACTCAGCTTGATAAATATTTACTTATACACGACAACCAGTTCGGCTTTAAGTCAGGTCTCTCCACAGAAACAGCTATATTGTGTTTGAAGCAAACTGTCAAGTACTACACCGACAGGAGTACGCCTGTTTTTGCTTGTTTCCTCGACTTATCGAAGGCGTTTGACCTGGTTTCTTATGACATCTTGTGGAAAAAGCTTCATCAAACGTCAATGCCAGAGGAACTGATACGCATTTTTAAATATTGGTACCACAATCAGGTCAACGTTGTTCGGTGGTCGGGGGCCTATTCGACCCCATACAGGTTGGAGTGCGGGATGAGGCAAGGGGGGTTGTCCTCACCTAAGCTCTTCAACCTCTATGTAAACGCGCTGATTGAGGGGCTCAGTAGCACACATGTCGGCTGCCATATTGGGGGAGTTTGCATTAATAATATAAGTTATGCTGATGACATGGTGTTGCTGAGTGCCTCTGTTGGCGGTCTGTCGAAGCTGCTTGGCATGTGCGAAAAGTATGCTGACGAGCACGGTCTGTTGTACAATGTGAATAAGAGTGAATGCATGGTCTTTCAGGCCCGAGGAAGATGTCTAGGTAATATACCAGCTATTAAACTATATGGGTGCCCTCTAAATAGAGTCAGCAAGTTTAAATACCTTGGGCATATTGTAACCTCGGACCTGAGAGACGATGCAGACATAGAGAGGGAGCGCAGGGCGTTGGCTGTTCGGGCAAATATGATAGCCCGCAGATTTGCTCGGTGTTCGAGGGGCGTTAAAATAACTTTGTTTAGGGCGTTTTGTACATCATTCTACACCAGCAGTCTGTGGGTGAGTTATACGCAGGGACAGTACAGCGCACTCCGCGTCCAATATAACAATGCGTTTAGGATGCTCTTGGGGCTGCCTCGCTTTTGTAGTGCTTCGGGGATGTTCGCTGACGCTAGAGTGGATTGCTTCCATGCAACCATGCGCAAGAGGTGCACATCCCTTGTGCGCAGGGTGCGGGGCAGCCGTAACAGTGTCCTGAACGCATTCGCAGAACGGTTCGACTGTCAGTACTTGAATCATTGTAGTATGATTCATGCACTGACTTCTGTTAGTATATTATTTTAGCTGGCATTTATTTTTGTTTAATTAATTTGATTCTGATTTATTTATTGATTCTAATTTATTTATTTATTTGAATTGGTGATTCTGACTAAGTAATTTATTAATTTGGTGAAATTTATTATATTTTAATTACTTTGATTCTTGTTTATTTATTGTTTTGATTCCAATTTATTTATTATTTTGATTCTGATTAATTTAATAATTTGATGAAATTTATTACGCTTTAATTAATATTGATTCTTGTTTACTTATTGATTTGATGCAATTTAATTTATTTATATATTTTTGCCCTTGATTTGTATTTTATTTTATTGATAATGTTTATATGTATAATGTGAATGTAATGTAATGTAATGTGGTGATCCTAGTTGGTCGAAAATAAATGATTACTACTACTATTACTTATGTTAGGGAAGCACCCTACAGCACGTTTGTGTATTGTTTATACCACTAAAAATAGAAAAATAATTTAACTTTAAAAAAAGAGTAAAAACCGACTTAAAAAAAAGACTAAAATAATTACTTACCATATTATAAAATTAACAGTTTCAGAAGTCGGTGCCTTCAATTATAGTGTAAAATTGCACCGACTTCTAAAACTGATAATTTTATAATATGGTAATTATTTTACTCTTTTTTTTTAAGTCGGTTTTTACTTTTTTTTTAAGTTATTTTTTATATGGACACGTTCACACAACGCTATGGTACAAAGTATAGGCTTGCTGTACGCGATAAACTTGAGCGATTCTCAGAGCTATATCATACGATTCTCCGGACCCCGCCTCGCCTCACTTTTACCCCGTCCTTCGCCCGATGGCTCGCCGTCAAATAACTTGCTATACATAGTAGACCGACTTGCAATATAGCGTATAGTGTGATGATGCTAACAATGATGATGATTCAGCCTAAAGACGTCCACTGCTGGACATAGGCCTCCCCCAATAGGAGGGGTGCGCCATAATCGCCACGCTTGGCAGGTGGGTTGGCGATCGCAGTATAGTTGTTAAAGTACTCAGAGAACGCTGCTGCCCATCCTCTAGTGAATCCCTTAGTCGCCTTTTACGACACCCATAGGGAGAGATGGGGTAGTGCTATTCTTTACGTCCGGCACCACATGGAACGTATAGTGTGAACGTCATGCTATATAGGGTGTAAATGCATTTGTGTAATTCCTTAAAACCACATGATCTACTACTATAGTCGGACTATTCATTCGATGCAGTGACTTGACAGTTCAAAGCAAAATAATGATATCTCAACAAATTCGTTTGCAATATGAGAATAAAAAGGAGAAGGAACTTAAATACTCTCTGTATTTAAGCGTTTTTTTTGCATTGAGTGCGAGCGAGCTTGGTTTTAGTTTGTGGTACTTCAACTATTATATCCTTTTTTCTTTTCAAGATTAAGCTGGGGTCAAAATAAACAACAGGTTGAAGGAAAAATAAAAAGAGTTTGAAGGAATTACACGAATTCGTTTACACCCTGTATAGCTAATGACGCAATATGCTTTACTATACAGCAAAATAGTATAGCGTAGTGTGAACTATGCTTTAACATAAACAGATTGCAACAAAACTTTTGAAACGACATTTACCATCAGTGGTCGCAGACCGTGAAATTACTACTGATTCAAAGTTAAACCGAGCTTGCAACCCAGTTTAAACAGCAGATTAAAGATAAAATAAGCTGCGCTGTGGCATTTCACTGTCGGTGTCACGCTGTTACTGCGACAGATATACAAGCTTAGTTTTAGTATACATATACTAAACCTGAAACTAGTTTGTTCAGAATCACTAGGAGAATCGATTGACATATTTTTTACACCATATTTTTTTCGTAAATTTCAATTTTGTTTCAGTAGGTTTCTACCAATAAAAGTTGACGGGAATAGACACCTTGAGGCTTGAGATGGTCCGCTCGATTAGTTTCCGTGTATTAGACAACCCCTGCATAGCACATCTCAGGCATTTCACAGTTTACTAAGGAACTTAACGCGACATAAACTACGGTGTAACTTGGAGATTTATTAAAAAAAACACATATTCAGGCAGTTCTGATGAAAATCTTGTTGGGGTGTCTCGGTTTTTGTATATACTCGTACTAAAAATAACGTTGTATACGGGGAATAAATAGAAAAGCTGGCTTATACAAGGTTATGCAGAAAGGAGGTAGGTACTCCGCCTGCCATTTAAAATATCACTGATATCTGTTTAAAAGCAAGTGTTAAAATTACAAAATTCGATCATTTTTATTACCATGTAATATGATATTAATTTTAGTTTTTTTTTTAAAATTCCTCTAAATCTGGATCAGACGGATGGAAGGACGGACGGACAGACAGAGTAGGCTTAGTAATAGGGTCCCGTTGGCACCCTTTGATTACGGAACCCTAAAAATCAAATAATTTGACAAAATGCCAAATAATATGCAATATCTATATATATAAAAGAAAGTCGTGTTAGTTACTTCACTTATAACTCAAGAACGGCTGAACCGATTTAGCTGAAAATTGGCAGGGAGGTAGTTTAGAGCCAGGAGAAGGACATAGGATACTTTTTATCCCGTTCGACATCATGTAGGTAGGTAGTAGGTAGGTAGTAGGTAGGTAGTAGGTAGGTAGTAGGTAGGTAGTAGGTAGGTAGTAGGTAGGTAGTAGGTAGGTAGTAGGTAGGTAGTAGGTAGGTAGTAGGTAGGTAGTAGGTAGGTAGTAGGTAGGTAGTAGGTAGGTAGTAGGTAGGTAGTAGGTAGGTAGTAGGTAGGTAGTAGGTAGGTAGTAGGTAGGTAGTAGGTAGGTAGTAGGTAGGTAGTAGGTAGGTAGTAGGTAGGTAGTAGGTAGGTAGTAGGTAGGTAGTAGGTAGGTAGTAGGTAGGTAGTAGGTAGGTAGTAGGTAGGTAGTAGGTAGGTAGTAGGTAGGTAGTAGGTAGGTAGTAGGTAGGTAGTAGGTAGGTAGTAGGTAGGTAGTAGGTAGGTAGTAGGTAGGTAGTAGGTAGGTAGTAGGTAGGTAGTAGGTAGGTAGTAGGTAGGTAGTAGGTAGGTAGTAGGTAGGTAGTAGGTAGGTAGTAGGTAGGTAGTAGGTAGGTAGTAGGTAGGTAGTAGGTAGGTAGTAGGTAGGTAGTAGGTAGGTAGTAGGTAGGTAGTAGGTAGGTAGTAGGTAGGTAGTAGGTAGGTAGTAGGTAGGTAGTAGGTAGGTAGTAGGTAGGTAGTAGGTAGGTAGTAGGTAGGTAGTAGGTAGGTAGTAGGTAGGTAGTAGGTAGGTAGTAGGTAGGTAGTAGGTAGGTAGTAGGTAGGTAGTAGGTAGGTAGTAGGTAGGTAGTAGGTAGGTAGTAGGTAGGTAGTAGGTAGGTAGTAAGTAGGAAAAAGTGCATTGCAACGCATGCGGGTACAGCTAGTATTAAAATATAGGGTGACTGGTAATTAGTGACCGATACTTTAACACATGATTGTACTCATGATAACAAACAACTTTCCCAAAGAAACATTATTTTTTTCATTTAAAATTTATTAATAAACCGTTGCGGAATGGACGCGCCCCGTTTTTTTTTTTTTTGTTTCATAAATAATGATATTGCGCACCGCGACGCACGAGCTCGCACCGACGCACCATGGGAAGAGACTCGTCCGTGGTAACGCGGACGCGTGCGGAGGTGTGCGCCATATCCACCGCAAGTCGATAAATGCAAAGGTGCGTTTCGAGTTCTCTTTCACTTTGTATTTTGGAATGAGAAAATAGCTTCAAATCACGAACCCTAATAATGTGGCTTCCCACGGTGCGTGATTTTACGGATGATACCACGCACAGCCGGTGCGCGCTACCACACACCGTGGGAAGCCAGCTATACAAGGTTAGTCAGAAAGGGGGTACTAATCCGAAAGGGTGTTAAAGTACACATAATAATGAATAATTTTTGTTCTACAACTTTTCCCAAAACTCAACTCAAACCAAACAGAGAAACAGTTGTTCAAAAATCTCAAAAAAAAAAACTCTAAAATCTATCTATCCACAGTTATGATCAGCTATGTTTACATTTTAGGTCATATTTAGGGTCATGAATTAGAAGCACCATTTTCTGAATTTGTAACTAAAGCAGGGATGAAGAATTTTTGAACAAACTAAAATAAAAATCATTTTATTTGGAAATCGAATTTGAAATTTTAACACTTGCTTTCAAACAGTCATCACCGGTACTATACGTGGGCTTCGGATTAGTACCCCCTTTCCGACTAACCTTGTATAGAAACCTTGCATACATTTTTTAAGAATACAAAAAAAAACAAAATGTTATTATTACAATATTGCCAATAACGTGAACATGTGTTATTCCTTTCTATTTTCCTGCTTCTCATGTGACATTGAAAAAATAATGTTGATAAAGGAAGGCAAACAGTCCATTTCATGCATGAATACGGTCATTCTAATTGGAAATTGAATTAGAAATTGTATCCTGTTTTTCCAATTAAAACTGGAGTCAGCGTTGCCAAATTGGTGTTTTTTTCGCAGTTCTGGGTAAAAATTGGAGTGGAGAAATGTTTGTGAAATTGTGATTTTCGATGACGGTATATAACGATAACACTATACTCAATCTATTTTCTCTCTTCAGACTCCGCAGTCATACCGATAATTCAGCTCTCATCAAGCTGTCTCCCTCCCCCTAAGCCCCCGCCAGCAACGCCCTAAGCCGAGGTCCGAGTCCCACTAGGGGTCGCCCTTAGTGCTGTTGTTGCAGGTAGTCATGATGTTAGTGTAGTACAAGTAGTTAGCTTAGGTTAAGTATTTTATTCCCCCCCCCCCCCCCCCCCCATTGACTGGAGACCCTTCAGGTCTCGCCAATAACTGCCCGGTTACGTAGAAAAGGACCTACAGCAGTCCAATATAAAAAAATATATTTAAAAATCACTCTTTTTGCTTTTTAGTACCTACCTAAAATTTTAAAAGAAAATAATAATTTAACCTAACCTAACGTAAGAAACATCGTCATAACTTTTTTCAGACAGCGTTTTGAAATGAGCCGCCATAGTAGTTATTGCAGTATGTTAAAATACCTATCAAATGACATAATAATAATTATGTGTGGTTGTTATTGGTTCCTAGGGGTGCATGAAAAGAGCCTCCACGAGTACGATGTACGACGACGATGATACTTAAGTACGTCCGGCGCACCCTGGGCAGTCAGCCCCGCTACCAACCTTGCTGACGACTGGCTAATCTTTTCAACACAGCATGAGCTATTTTCATATAGCTCGTGCTGACACAACAGAAGAAGAAGATTGGTTCCTAGACTGGCCCCCATACGTTTTTGCCGATTCATTCTTTATGAGTAGTTACGGTTTACTCACGTGCATTTTTCGGGATTGCCCGACTAGTTTCGGACCCAAACAGAGCCCTTAATCATAAGCCACGACCTCGACGCGTGTCAAGCTCAGGTGCTTTGGAGAAATATGTAGTATAAGATAGAACAGAAGTGTACACACGGCTACACTTCAAGCTACGCAAAACCAGTATAAGCTGACCGTTACTTGTGCGAAAACATTATATAAAGCGACGCCAAGATAAACTGGTTTTGTATAGCTTGATGTGTAGCCGTGTGTACCAATAAAACAAATAATACTTATTATCAAATCAAATTTATTCGTGATTAAAACAAACTATTAACAATAACAACTGATTTCACTAATTTATTTTTATCAACACTTCCCATAACTTCGTAACTTCTAATCTATTGTGCTATTAAATAATATAAATAAATGTAGAGCATCATGGGCTACTATCAAAGATAAAACAGATAACGTTAAACTCCGGGAATATATAAAAGGTATCAAATATAATAAAAAACTTATAAATAATCCAATCGAGATTGCAACAGTTTTTAATGAGCAATTTATCGCACTTACAAACATTGATAAAAACCCAAATCCAGACTACACATTACTCAAACCAGTTAACCCCTCAATTTTCATCACTCCTACATCTGAAGACGAAGTAACGAGAGTAATAAATTCACTAAATAATACCAAGGCAGTAGGTTATGACACAATATCGACATATATAATTAAAAGATGCAGTAAAGAAATAGCTGAACCATTAAGTTATTTAGTCAATCTCTCATTTGAACAAGGTATTTTCCCCGAAAAACTCAAACTCTCCGTGGTTAAGCCTTTTCATAAAAAAGGATGCAAGGAAGACTTAAATAACTACAGACCAATCACACTTATCCCGGTATTCTCCAAGATCTTTGAAAGGTTGATGTCCACACGTATAACTAATTTTTTAAATAAGCATGATGTCATAACTGAAGAACAAAACGGTTTTCAAAAAGATAAATCAACAACATTAGCGGCATTTTCTCTAGTCCAAACAATTACTTCAAATATTGATAAACGACAACCAGCTACTGCTATATTTTTTGTTATGAGCAAGGCGTTTGATGTCGTTAAACATGAAATACTACTCTGCAAATGTTATAGATATGGGATCAGAGGACCGGCAGCCTTATTGTCTAACTTGAAATCCATTACCAGTGAACTTGAAGTCGATTACCAGTGGTCGACCCAGTCAGAATGATATTGGTATTGTCTAAGGTATTCAACTGGTCTTCGGTTTCGGAATGAATGATCCGTGTGAATCCAATTTCCAAGTTTTTGCGTTTCGTTAATGCAAGTAGGACTACTAATAGTGCCATGGTACTATTTGCGATTTAGTTGTTTTAGTAGTTGCAAAAACGGTAATTATATTTATTATGCTGTAAAAACACAGCCTGTGCATTATTTTTGTCATTATTTGCAATTTAATCACGTATTTTGTCAGTAAGTTTACTAAAAAAATAGTAACGAAACGCACGTCACTCACTGTTGGAGTTGTTATAGTGTATAGTCTATGGTCAAAAGATCGCGGTTTATTTTGTAGTCGTTGGTGTTGTATGAATTTTTTTGCTGAAGATTCGTTTCAAAATAAAAAGTTACTACCGATTTTATGCGTTACAAAAGTTGTTATGTTGTTACACAACAGTGCGATAATATGATAGTATGGCTATTTCAGAATGCCTGCAAGAAAAGCAGTTTCTTTGCCGAAATAAATGCACCTCTATACTCAATTATGAGTGTTCAAATGATTAATAATTACTTCTGAGATATTAGGTAGGAACTTATTTCTTATTCTTCAAACGCTTCTTATACAATGTTCAACACAACAGTGCGATATTAAGATAGTATGGCTATTTCAGAATGCCTGCAAGAAAAGTAGTTTCTTTGCCGAAATGAATGCATATCTACTCAAATAAGGGTGCTCAGATGATTAATAATTACTTCTAAGATATTAGGTAGGAACTTATTTCTTATTCTTCAAACGCTTCTAATACAATGTTCACCACAATTTTCTTATTTTGATAAAAAATTAACCAAAACACTTCAAACAAGATTCGAATGAGCTCTCTGCTTCATCTGACGTTTCACATGGGCTTGAATTTGCTACTGAAATTCATTTCGGTGTTACGCAATACCAAAATCAGCCATAATACGAAGTTCCATTCATTCACTAATTGAATTTCGCTGGTAATGGTGTTGTATGTGACAGCTATTTACACAATACGAAAGTGACAATTGAAGCCCAGGCTAGGTTTCAAATGTCAAAAATGAAGTCGATGTCGATTACCAGTTGACTTAGACAATAAGGCTGCTGCTCTTGATTGGATACAAAGCTATCTAACCAATAGAGAAAAGTGTGTCGAAATCACACAACTATAGTCGGACTATTAATTCGATGCAGTGACTTGACAGTTCAAAGCAAAATAATGATACCATACTAAAACTAATAGTGTTGGGGTAGTGAACGATTTTACGAAAAGAACGAATACGAAAAATAGTTCAATTTAAACAAATCTCTACAAATTCGTTTGCAATATAAGAATAAAAAGGAGAAGGAACTTAAATACTCTCTGTACTTAAGTTTAAAATAATGAAATTAAATAATTAACGAGTATTTATATATGTATTGGTGTAAGATGATTTAATCCAAAGCCGAATTCCCAAGTTTATTGTGCTTTGTGATGTTTACGTAATATATTTGTGTTTAATGTTAAGGTATTTTTTACGTAAGCTATTAAGACAGACATAAATAAATTAATTAACTTATTTATTTATATTCTAGACTTTCTGTAACTCTAAAGATTGGTATGTTTGTTATTGTTACCTACATTTAGTAACTATTGTTTGGTTTAGTTGTGTGCGTCTTTTGTGCAAGAATGAATAATTTTCTCTTTTCCATTCTTACTTCTAATAGCAATAAAATAAAAAATAATAATAATTTCATGTAACGTTTTCTTGGTTGACTGATGGAGAATGCCTTATGGCATTAAGTCCGCATTATGTACCACAATTGTGCATTGAGGTAAAGAATAAATAAATAAGCTTATTTCAGTTACTTGTCGCATCAAAAACATCATATCAGTATTTACTTGTCGTTATGACTATGTTTAATATTGATATACTTATCGTGTTTTGATCATCAAGTTATTAATTTCAAGAAAAAGTATGCATATAAGTACATTATTAAGTTCATTCGATTTCATTCATTCTATTTTTCCCTTCACTACCTTTTTTTTGTCAAAAACTGGTATCCCTCCAACTGTCAAGTTACTGCATGGAATTAATGGTCAGACTATAGATGAAAAATTAGAATCCAAACCTTTCAGATCTGTGTATAAGCGTAATAATTTCGGCGTGCCACGTGTTAGGACCGCTACTATTTCTTCTTTATATTAACGACATGCCAAATATTTTGAAGCACAAATGTATACTCTTCGCGGATGATATATCAGTGATTGTTACTAGAGACCGCAACGAAACAAACTACGAAGATTTATTAAACACAACCATTGAATCGGTATTAAACTGGCTAGAAGCCAATAATCTAACAGCAAACCTAACGAAGACTAAAATAGTACAATTTTCAAATTACAATAATAAAATTAACAATATAGTAACAACCGCTCGTGGAACTGTAATTGAAGAAGCAACTAATACAAAGTTCTTAGGCATCGTGTTAGATAAACACTGCAACTGGAAAAATCACATCGAGAATGTCTGCACTCGTATAAATTTTGTGTATGCGCTCAAAAAATTAAAAAAACTTGCAGGCGAAAGAGCAGCTAGGAAGCACTGTACAATATGACCCATCGCTTTTATATAGTAGCTATTTTTTTTTGGGTAGAATATGGTGTTTTTAGTGTGTTTTTGAAAACTAAAAGTTGCGGAAACCCATACTTTACGAGAAAAAAATCTCCAAAAGTGTCATTCGGGATTGGTGGGATTGTGGGAGTATTAAGGGTGGGGGGTCGGGATCGTGGGTCAAATTTTGTGTCAAAGTAAGAATTAGGTCAAGGTCACCTCCAAGGTCAAGGTCATAGGTTCAAAAGGTCAAGGACATACAATTTTTTTTTTAAATCGTGGAAAATTGCCCCCAATCGTGCTCAAAGGTCAAGGTCATATCAAAGTCAAAGGTCAAAATAATAAGGTCAAGGTCATTTTTTTCTTTTTGCCTTTTTTTTTTCTCTTCCGTACTTAAATCATATTCAAGGTCAAAGTAATTCGCAGAATACAGTATTAAGGTGCAGTCGACGGAGCCCCGCTTCGCGGGGCACCTATTTCTGGGTAAATTGTTTGAAAAAACCTAACATGAAGGGCATGACGGGGGCTGCATTCGCTCGCTTCGCTCGCTCATTCTAGCCCCCGTCATCCCCTTCAAACCTAACCTATCCGAGTCGGGGTGTCCCAAGTCCCGAGCTCGCTGCGCTCGCTCATGCATTTTAGGTTCATTAGTATCCAGGTGCAGTCGACGGATACCCGCTTCGCGGGGCACCTATTTTTGTGTAAAGGGTCTGAAAAATAGGTGCCCCATATGTGTGTTTGTGTGGTGTGTAGTTTGATAGGTAAACAACAAATAAAAAACTCAAAAATATATGACTAGAATGACTACACGAAGACTGACAACTGTCAAACGCGTTATTCACATCAAATTGATCAAATTCCATAAATTACGTTCCGTTATCCACAATTATTAATAAGTACAAATAAAACTATTTCATTTTAAATCTTAATAATTACATTATTCACATAATATTTTATTTAATTGCGTTAAATATAATTTAAATTTAAAAACTGCTTTATTAGTATCAAAAAACATTTAAATCCGCTGTCACTTTGTCTGAACGTAAAACGAAACGACCAAGGAGTGAAATTTTTACATTATCTGCGGCAAGTTAAGTCAATTTATACGTAAATTAATTAGAAATTATTAAAAGTTTAGGTTTTTTTTCTCAAAAACTGTGCGGCTCCGCAGTAAAATGTTTTGTGAAAAGCTTTAAGAAGGACGAGATCTACACGTAAAAAAATTGTGAAGCTCCAAATCAGCGGGTCATATTGTACAGTGGAGCCAGCAGCTACTACTGCCTATCACGGTTATGTGGGTTCAGTGCTTCGATATGGTTTACTTCTTTGGGGAAACTCAACTGATATCAACAAGGCTTTTATCACACAAAAGAAGTGTATACGGGCGATTTGTGGGGCAATGCCCTTAGATTCATGTAGACCGCTCTTTAAAAAACTAAAAATATTAACATTAGCGTCTCTTTACATTTTTGAAATTGCAATGTTCGTAAAAAAGCACTCAAAAATGTTTGTTAAAGTATCAGATTCCAAAAAACATCTGTCGAGGGACAAAACTAAACTAACAGTTCCAAAATGTTTAACCACCTTACACCAAAAAAATAGCTCCGTAATGTTAGTTAAGATTTACAATAAAATTCCCCGAGCTCTACGGGAACTTCCACTCAACTACCTAAGAAAAAGACTTTTTAAATGGTTGGTCGATAAGTGTTTTTATAATATAAAAGAATTCCTTGACTGTAACGATGAAATTTAAATATTATTATATAATTGAAGTAGGGACAGGCAATATATTAATTTGAATAATTTAATAAGTACGTAAATGAGTATAATTGCACCTTTTTTTTTTATTGTTTGTATAAATTTGCATGCCGCCATGTCGGCGAAACATGATGTACTATCACGAAATGTACTAACTTGTGACCATGTTTTCTGGCAAATAAATATATTTCTATTTCTATTCTATTTCTATTTCTATTAACTTTTTATACCGGTCGGTATCACTCCACGAATCAAAATACCTCAATATGGCCGACCGCAGTAAAGTACAGTATGTGTGGAAGTCAAAACACAAACTATTATTCCACAAATAAGTGTTATTAGGATTCCGTACCCAAAGGGTAAAACGGGACACTATTACTAAGGCTCCGCTGTCCGTCTGTCACCAGGCTGTATCTCATGAACCGTGATAGTTAGACAGTTGAAATTTTCACAGATGATGTGTATTTCTGTTGCCGCTATAACAACAAATACTAAAAAGTTGAATAAAATAAATATTTAAGGGGGCTCCCATACAACAAACGTGTTTTTATAGATATTGGTACGGAACCCTTCGTCCGCGATTCCGACTCGCACTTTGCCGGTTTTTATATTATTTTTATACGACAATTAATTTTAGATCTTGCTAATTAAATAATTCTAAATATTTACAAACAAAATAAATAGCAAAAGCTTACAGTAGAAACAAAAAACCCAATCTGACAGCGCTGCAACAAGAACTTACTCATGAGCAAACAATATGAACAATGGTCGATTTGCTCGTCTGTGACGCAAATCCGTTTTTTATAACTTTTTCATAATTATCAACTATATGCGTCACGTCAAGACGGAAATAGTTTTCTTTCTTTTTAACTCCTTGAAAAAGAATTAATGACATTAGGCTAATTCCGTGATATAATAATGTAGTTTGTTTAGTTCAGTAGGTAAAATAAACAAAAATGGGCAAAAGAAACAAAAGGAGAATGACCAAAAGTGGTACCAAAAAGTCTCATGCATCAAGATCAAAATATTATAGTAATTATTTTCATAATTTTTTACGACATTACGCGTCTGGGATATGATTTTTGAACAGGGAATTTAATTTAAACTAAAAAAGTGTTGATATTGTTTTATTCCCTTTACATGACGTTCCGTTTCACATGATTTGTGATGGGTTATTGCTTGAGAAATACTACTATACAATAGATGAGTTTATAAATGACAAATCATTATAATTTATACGTACCTACATTATTTTTCCTATTTTTTTTTTCTTTTTAAGTTTTAAGTTTTTTTTTGCTATTTTTAATGTTATTCCTGTACCTACTCAACATTTGTATGTCATTAATGGCAAAACATAGTGCACTACCATCCTAATTATTTAAGATCTGAAATGTAAATACCTATGTTTAACAAATAAATGATTCTATTCTATTCTATTCTATTCTATTACTATAACCTTGAATTTTGAAAGTATTTCAAAAACATGTAAAAAAAATATATTTTGCCGATTCTACATTAATTAAAAACAATTCTAGATTAGAATTTTTATTTAAACGTTTATCATTTTTTATCTATGAGGAAAGGTTGTCGGCCAGATAAGAATCGGCTAATAATATTTCGATATTCCAACAGAGAACCGTCCCCCAAGCATCGCTACATCGACCGGTCATGTGCTTCTCGCATCCAGCAGATGCCCGCAACCTTCACCAGATCATCAATCCACCTTGTGGGAGGCCTACCCACGCATGGCAGTCGTATAAAATACTGGTATTTTAGACTGAAAGCTAACCCCGACATAGTTGGGAAAAGACTAGAAAGAACGAGCTAACGATATCTACAAAATACTAATTGTTTTCAAAAACAAATCCTTCATGAATTTTTATCCGCTTCAGTGTGGACCTTCCATTTAAAAAATATAATTTCGCACGCTTTTGAAACAAGTAACAATAACCACAAACGCTAGCAAACAGTTTTTCATTTCGTCCGCGTTTAAAACAATCTATTCTACGCTTTACGCTCGCTACGCCATTTTGATTCGTGCGGAAGTGACGTCACAAGGAGTCAGAGCGGAAATGGAAGGTGCTACTTTACAGACATGTTCATCATTTTACCCTACTTAAGAATTGAACACAGGATCCCAAAATTACATTCACTACTTTTGTATTTAACGTAACTACAAGCTGTACCCGCGGCATGGGGTTTTTTTTTCTTGGGAAAATCCTCTTCAAAAAAAGCATGCCCTTCGCCGGGGAAGGCGAAGAGTTATGCCGGACTCTTACCGGCTAAAAACCCACGGTGTTCCTTCTCCTGACCCTTGGCCGGGGTCGTGGGATTCACAGCTGCATACACCGCGACCCCGGCAGACCTTGGTCCGCCAGCCCCGGGCAGACTTCTTCTTCTGTGGGGCCTTGCCCCACGTCCTCCTGAGAGGTGCGCACGGAACACAGCGCGCCGCCTTCTCGGGCCTGTTACCCGCGGCTTGGCCTACGGAAGCATAAGGTGACTGCTCATCACCCACACTTGATAGCGTGATAATTTATACCATATAATCTGACCCGCTCTTTAACAAATTTGGCTGCAAAATTTCTACTGGATGTGTCTGTCCAGTAGCACTAGCGTCAAATTCAAACATACAAAGAGACAAAAAAAATACTTAAAAAAGTAAAAACTGACTTCAAAACAAAAACTAAAAGGTGTAAAATAATTACCGTAATATGAAGTTAACAGTTTCATAAATCGGTGGCTTCTATTTGTTTCAGTGTAGAATTGCACCGACTTCTGAAACTGTTAATTTTATATTATGGTCATTATTTTACACCTTTTAGTTTTTATGTCGGTTTTTACTTTTTTTAAGTATTTTTTAATGCTTTTTAGTGCCATAAATTAAGCCCCGTTCTCTTCATAACCCTTCTTTGTAGCTTTGACGTAGTCGGGTATAAAAAGCCCTTTCAAATGATACCTTACACCAGCAACGCCCTAAGCCGAGGTCCGAGTCCCACTAGGGGTCGCCCTTAGTGCTGTTGTTGCAGGTAGTCATGATGTTAGTGTAGTACAAGTAGTTAGCTTAGGTTAAGTATTTTACTTCCCTCCCATTGGCTGGAGACCCTTCAGGTCTCGCCAATGACTGCCCGGTTACGCAGAAACAGTCCCATAAAAACATCTACAGAAGCACAATAGAAAAAAAAAAAAGATTCCTTACACTATATATTCAAACATTCCAAGAGGGGAGGGGGGGGGGGGTTACGTTCGCGTATTTCTAGAATATACAAGGCCAGAACGCATCCATATGAAACTAGTCGCGTATATTTTAGAATGTTGTAAATTAAAACTTCGGTTCTAAAATATACACAGATTTTGCGTACTGATCGCGTATACTTCAGAATGTTCCGGGTGAAAAAACGGATTCAAAACTATACAGTGTCAGTTACATTTAAGAAGTGGCTTAAGTTTTTCGAACGGGTTTGTTAGGAAACAACACTTAAAATATGACTGAACTTATGGGATATATATAAATGACCTTTAAAAATAATAGTTCCCACTTTAAAAAGGCTTAGCTTTAAAATTAATAGTTTACTTTAATTTTAATAATTCTATCATTAATAGTTTATCAACTTCAAAGTCCGCCGCGACAAGAAGTAAAGTATCAAAAAGATAGCTGAAAGGTAGGTTAGGTTAGGTTAGAACTGTGGCCATTCAACGCACGAGCCGAGCGAGCGAAGCGAGCGGTGCCGCGGAAGCGGCCGGCGAGTGCCAGGAACTATTCGCTTCGCTGATCACTTTCCACCATTCGCTTAATGCGTGCGTTCAGAAACACAGAAACGATATAATGAATCAAAAACCATTGTTTTTGATTCATTATATCGTTTATTTGCCAAACAAAACAAAATGTATTAATATTTAGAAAAAGATAAATAATTATCACAACAAATCTAAGAAAAGAAAGAGATGTGCATAAAACAAAATGGCAAGCTGAAATTAACGACGTATACTTTAGAAAGAGCATGGTGGCACGGGCATTCCAAATTATACGCGATTAGTACGCACTGCGTGCTGGATGGTACTAGTGAAGTATATTTTAGAATCGAATGCTTGAAATTATCAATTCTAAAATAAACACGATTATTGCGGAATACTGATGTATAGTTTAGAACGCTCTATCGTCAAATGTGTATTCTGAAGTATACGTGATTAGTTCGGGCGGCTGCGTACTGGCCTTGTATACTTTTGAAATACGCGTTACGTTCCCACTCTTCTTTTATACTTATAAACAAAGCAATATTAGTAATTTGAAAATTTTGCTTTGATCCGATGAGGAGTTCCGTTCCATATCTCTGAAGTTCATGGTCTAATCATAATAACATTTATAAGGGACCAAACGGAAAGTATAGGGGCTCAAACAAAAAAAATAATTTTTCAAATCGGTTCTTGGAGATGGACAAAAATTGTATAGGCCTGTACCCCAGGCGGTACAGAGATGAAATCTATGTAATTTAAAAGTACATTTCGTCTATGTAAAGAATGTGAAAGGTACATGTAGCTCTGCAGATTTGGACAAAAGTTATGAAGGTTTAAAAATGTTGGTTTTGTCACTTTGATTTTACGATGATTTTTCTACTACTATTCTTTTGTAGTATATTACAGACTGAAAATAAAACTAAGTGCACTGTTTTATGCATTTTACATTTAATATGATTAGTTAGTACCGTATATTATAATTGTAATCATGATCATCAATACTTTCTTGGTATATCTCGCCCATCTCAAGTAGGTACCACAGGTCCATTTTCCTTATTTCATTTCACTTACAACATTGTTTATAATAAGTGGAGTACTCGTGTGGAACTACGACTCTATAATATAAAGGTGAAATAAAATAATAACACAAACAAACACCAATGACATTTTATAAATAGTTCATAATATCATTGACAAACACGAAGCCAAAGAACCGAGAAACGGCGCAGAATCGAGTATTAAGCACGAAACACATGAGTCGCGATCGCGACTAACGGACGCGACTGGCGGTCGTGAAAAGTGTGCACAGTTGTTTTCGGGCACCCTGCTATATAAAACTAATAGTAATAGGGTCTAAATTGGTTACACTCAACTGAATCAAACATCCGAAGCAAACGTTATAGAGTGTACTATTGCTATAAACGTAGGGTTCATATTATTTAGTCACAATACGACAGCCAGTCGCGTCTGTGTTTCGCGCTTTATTAATTTGACAGTTTTGACATTTGGTTTACTTTTTTACTTTGACACTTGCGGCATAGAATAAAGTGATATAGAATCTACTTATAGAATTATTGAGTGTTGCTGGTACTCAAGTCAAATAGTCCTGTCCGTAAGCGCACTTTAATATTTTGATAAATAAATTAATCAATAGAAGGTCGTTTTTACAGACAACTTATAATAAAAGTATTCTTTATATATTTTAGGTTATCAATACTTTCCTTGTTAGTTTCTGCCAAGCTTTTAGTTACTATTTTTTCCCTACTCTGATTTTTGTTAATTTTACATGGCAATATTTATGGTAGTTTAGAACTGTTTGGAATGAATTTATTATGGAGAAATCATTAAAATACTTTTAATTTTGTACTTTTTTTAAAATCTGCTATGAAATGTAAATAGCTATTCAAAAATCTTTTTTTATTTTGTTTAAATTAACTGCAATACTTTTATTTCTGTACTACTTGGGGCACAATTTGGCCATCTCCTTTAATGATGGAGACCTGAGGAAACAAATATAAAAAAAACTAGGTACTGAATTGAGAACCTCGACCTTTTTGAAGTCGGTTAAAAAAATCTAAAAACGATATTTTTGGCATCAGTATCGTTCTTAGGATGCGTTACAATTACTTTTTTTCCAAAAATATTTAATGTGTTTGTGAAATTCTGAAGCAGTCGCACACGCATAGTTTTCCAAAAAAAAATATCTCTCGAATGCATCAGAATTTAAAATAGACACAGAATTTGCTATAAAGCTGAAAAATTCATTTTTTTTTTTTTTTTTAAATTTTTCTTTTTCTGGAGCAGTCGTGTTTTTTTAATTTTAGTAGGGGCCCTCAAAATAGAAATAGACATACTTATTATACTGCGTACTGCTTGTGTATTCCCATCACATAACATAGATTAATGAATCACTAGATTATTCTAGTAAAATTATAAAATAATTATAATGCAAATTAAAACTAATTGTACTTTAATGAGTAGGTATTTTAGTAATTATATGTTAGACTGTGATCTCTGGCCTATTACATGATCTTAGAACTAGTATTTATTGTAAAACGCGTGTAGATAGAATCTCGTATAAACGAGCTAGAATATAAAACTTTCTCACGGCACGCTCGGAATAGACGCGTGTTGTAAGATTCAACAAAACCCAGCACGCTTGGTGGTAGTATATCGGGTGTAAAAAGATAACGATAACGAAAACCACATATTCTACTCATCATTAGGATCATTTTTTTCGAACAAACCATACCTGGGAAATCATTGGTTTTGGAGATATTGAAGGTCAAAGTACACATTTTTTTTTTAGTTTGGTCCAAAATCAGTTTCCAAGTCATAATACTAAACTTTCTTCCATACAAACATTATCAAAAATTTCAATTTTTCCTAACAAATTACGCATTTGAAGTTACAAAAACGCAATGAATATCAAACGCACAAGACCACTTTGGCTTGGCTGTGTGGCCGCTGCACGCACGCAAACGCGCGGCATCGCCACAACCATAATTTGCGCGCTACAAAAAAAAGCGTTTTTTTTTTCATGCCAAAAAATAAAAGTCGTTTCCCAACAATTATTTTTGGTCAATGTAATGTAGTTTGATGAACAGAGTGCGTAGATTTCGGCTATGTGATGGGTCTTTTTACACCCTGTATATACGGACCGACTTTTTTTTTTCGTGGTAAAGTCCTCTTGGATACCCTTCACCCGGGGAAGGCGAAGGGTTATGCCGGACTCTTACCGGCTAAAAACCCACGGTGTTCCTTCTTCTGACCCTTGGCCGGGATCGCGGGATTCGCAGCTGCATGCACCGCAACCACAGTAGACATATAAGCTAAAGCAGTACCTCAACTTACTATAATCTCAAGTATTGAAACACTCGAACAGACACACTCTATATACTGAGTAGTTTTTTGTTTTTGTATGGAACTGTATCCCGAAAATACCTTATTTGTCTTGTTGCAAAGCGTGTCTGTGTGAGTGTGTCAAATCGGACGATTATAGGTAGTTGAAGTACTGCTTTAGCTTATATGTCTACTGTGCCGCAACCCCGGCAGGCCTCGGTCCGCCAGCTCCTAGAAGACCTAGTCTCTTCCAGGTATTTTACATCAATGTAAAAGTTACCTTTGCAGAAATACTACAATCACTGTATTTCTGAAAACAATGCAGTGGAAACTGGTTTAATTTGGTTTTAACTCGATGTATGTGTGTACTGCACAGTTATTTGTGCACATAAAGCCCAACAGGTAAACTTTAGGTTCTTGAACTCATGGCAATAGGTTCATATATTGTTTTTTTTTTTGTAAATTCCTGCTTTCAAGACTACATTACTCTTTCATAACTATGAAAAATCATGAATGAAAGGCAATTGCATGCAACTGAGATGAGAATGCTAAAGGTGGGTACTGACCGGTGTTACGGGCCGTAATGTATCATTCGCAGCGAGCATGTTACGTTACGCCGTGTTCTAAACTCCGTATAACATGCTCGTTTCGAACTCTTCGCTCGCCCGTGCTCCAGGTTCGTTGCCACTCGTAGTCAAGATTTTGGATGACGAAGTTGTGTTGGGATTTTTGATTTTAATCAATTATTGTAAAATCCAAATTAAAAAGAAAAAATAAGAAACGTTATTGGGTATCAAACTTGTTTAAAAACAGAAACGTATCTGGTGGTTTGTCGTTAATAACAATGCGCTCGTAACGACTCGCTGCGACGTACTGACTGAACCGCGTAACACTCAAAGGATTCGCCAAAAAACCGACACCGGGGTGGAGCACTCGTAGCAAGCAACGAGCAGCTCGTTGCTCGTTACGAGCGCCTTGTTTCCACGTACTGACTGCACGAACGCTCGCTGTGTAACACGTTACATTACGCCCCGTAACGCCGGTCAGTACCCAGCTTAAGAGGCATGTGTGGTGGTGTGTTACGCGAACGGATAGAATTAGAACGGCTGTCTCATTTCAAAACGTAGTAAGGTCTTAAAACGAAATTTTACAGGAGAGCGCATAAACGTTAAATCGGTCAGCCTTTGAAAAGTATTTATGTTAGGTAAAACCATGTAGTTTAAATGACTTACTATGTTTTAAAATGATCAGAGGCAGTGAAAGGCACTTACTAGGTATCGATGCTTAAATATATCTGCTTATGTGCGTTTTCAGTGCTGGTGTTTTTGTATTTGGACTTCAGGAACTTCTAGAGAAACGAGATCAAGGAAATAGGGAAATTAAATGGGAAGTAGGTCAAAAGGTTATGGTCAGAGATTACAGGAAAGGTAGAAAGCCATGGGTTTTAGGAATCATTTTGGAAGAGTCAATACAGGGAGCTACTTATATAGTTGATGTGGAAGGTCAAAGATGGAAACGTCATGTTAACCAAACTGTAACTTGCTCAGAGTCGGTAGATACTTGTTAAGTTAATTTAGTTAATTATTTTAGTTTAGAAGTACCTAGTTTAAGTTATTTTCTAACAAACATTGTTCAAAATAAGTGCGGGAGAGTGTGAGATATGGAACGCACCCTTATGATTACCTTACCCCCTCGCACTTATATTTCTTCCTCTTTCTTTTACAACCACCATGTCATGTGTTGCTCTGTATCTAATAAATGATAATTAATTAATTTACGCATTTATTTGAGATACAACAAATTGGCGGAGACTTAAAGGAGAGACTTTCTAGGTTAGCAAGATTATGCAATGAAACGATTTTTGTAAAGTGTCCCTTACTAGGTTTTGAAATGGGACGGCCGAGAAATGAGTATGTAAAAGGAAGTCTGAAAGTGTCGCCGGTGACTGAGAAATTGTGTGGAAACCGGTTATCGTGTTATTTGATGCGGAGGAATAAGGAAACGTCGTGAGGAAAGTTTTGAATGTAGATGGTTATGTGAGTAGAGGAAGACCAAAGAAGCGATGGATGGATAATTTAAAAGATGATATGACTAGAAAGAGAGTGACTACTGAGATGACGCCTATTAGAGATGTATGGAAGAAAAATACATGCTGCACCGAACACAAATAAGTTGGGATGAGGGCAGGAGGATGATGATGAACTATGCTAAATCATAACTGTATTTACTAAATTTTTTAAAGATAGATCGACTGCCTCGTTGGGCTAGTGGTCTCAAGCATTGCCGGGAGGACACGGCGTGGCACACGCTGGCAGAGTGTGCCACTTAGGAGGAGCCGCGCCCTGTCCTCATCTCAGCAGTAGGCGGTGACCTGTCGCTGTCGGCCGTGGTCGAGTCCATGGTCGACAGCGAGAAGTACTGGGACGCGGTGGGGTCCTTCTGCGACACGGTCATGTCGCAGAAGGAGGATGCGGAAAGGGTGAGGGAGATCACCTCCACTCACCCGGCCCGCAGCAGACGCACCGGGCGTCGGCGGAGGGCGGAGAACGCCCTCTTCCAGCTCCCCTAAATGGGTCCAGGGGCGATGGACTTGGGGAAGTCTGTCGCCCTCCACACATCAGGACCCGAGGCGGTGGCGCGAAGTGTTCCAAGCGCGCCCCTCTTAGACGGCGCGGGGGGAGTCCAACACCTCACTCCCCCCGCTATCCCGAGGAGGCCCGCCGTGGCGGGCCGGCACCAGCCGGGGGTTGCGGAAGTCTCGTAAGTTTCCGCAACCCTTACAGCCTGTATATTTTTATTAAATATTAGGCTATTTAAGAAACTAACACATTACATGGGACTTAAACATAACGGCGAAACGTGGGTGTTACTATACACCTCTGCCAACCCTTTGGGGAATAAGGCGTGAAGTTATGTTATGTTAAGAAACTAATTTGAATATTTTTGTTTTCTACGCGGTAGTATTTTTTAATTATATTTTTAAAGTTTTTCTAGTGATGACGTCACGCGATGGGAGTAAGAGTTCAATTCCTTTGCCGGGTACAAAGAAACCAATTCTTTGTCTACGCCAAGTACAGAAAAAGTAAAAGTATATATTATAATGTACCGTAAATGACGTTTTATATATGTCGTGGCCAGATCATAGAATTGCTCACTTCATGATGTGGGTCGGCCACATTCATTTCATGAAATGGTTGTATTTCATGAAATGGCCAACTACAACTGGCCACATGTCATCATGATATGGCCTGGCCAGATCAATGAATAATCAGCGTTTGACTATATGATCAGCTAAACGCACGGCTACTTCATGATAATTATGGTCAAACATTAATGATCATATCATAAAATTAGTTACATGATCTACTGTTAGAGGCGCTGATATCGTTTTGTTTTTGCGATGCATCATGGCGGCGGACAATTATTCTGACAAAAAAGCTAGTAATAATAAGTAAAGTAGGGTGAACACGCGACGAAAATTAATGGACTATTATTGGATTTCAAAATGTGACTTCATGGTAATTGCGGGTGAACTTTTCATAGAATTTTATTTGTTCGATTATTTATCTGGTTAACCTGTCAAACTACAGAACACAGCACCAAATATCGACGCACGTTACTGCGAAAGTTTACTATTTAGTATATTGAATCATTTGGGTTAGGTTAGAACAGTGACCAATAACGCTTCCATTCGCCAGATCCCCTTAATTGTTGGTGAATCAAGCTATTAAACTTTCGCGGTAACGTGCATCGATATTTTGTGCGTCGAAATTCCGTAGTCTACTCCTTTGCTTGCATGGTACGTGCTTCCTTTATTTAGATATTTTATTAAACCTTTGATAACATGGAAACCCTACATTAATGATATGGCCAAACGTGGATGGACATATCATTAAACGTTGACGTTTAAACGATATGGCCAGTTTTAGTTGGCCACATCATGAAATACAACCATTTCATGAAATGGCCGGCCACATCATGAAGTGATCAATTCTAAGATATGGCCACGACATATACAAACAAACAACAACGACTATTCGTAACTATTTCGTGATACGTCACGAAATAGGAAGAGAGATCAAATAGATGTCAAGTGAATTCATGCATTTTTTGCTTAAATAAACACCATTTTATAATTTTAAGAGCTAAAAATTGCAAAATAAGGTTTACCAAACTAAAACCTAGAAATGGTTTTGGAATCATATTTTTTTTTTTTTCTATTAGACTGCTGTAGGTCGTCCTAGGGGACGGTTTCTACGTAACCGGGCAGTTATTGGCGTGACCTGAAGGGTCTCCAGCCAATGGGGGGGAAGTAAAATACTTAACCTAAGCCAACTACTTGTACTACACTAACATCATGACTACCTGCAACAACAGCACTAAGGGCGACCCCTAGTGGGACTCGGACCTCGGCTTAGGGCGTTGCTGGCGTGGACATAGGGGGGGGGAGACAGCTTGATGAGGGCTGAATTATCGGTGTGACTGCAGAGTCTGAAGAGACGTCCGGCTCTACGACGGGAGAGCTCGGTGGATCGTGACCGGCGGCGGTGGGATGTCGCGACGGGCCTCGTCGGCGAGGACGGTAAGCCGGACGGCGGTGGACGTTGTGTATTGTGCTGGTCGATTTACTCGCCTCCTGGAGGGGGGTTATTTCGTCATCGGGTTCTAAAAGTGTGTGCCTGGGACGGCGAACTTTACTTATGAGAGAGGGACTGTAGTCGGCCGCTGCGGCGACTAGGGGGTTCGGATGGAGGGGAGCAGTGTCGAAGTAACGCTTGGAAATGCGTTTGAGGTATTGCCTGATGGTTGGCATTTTTAGATCGAGATGGGTTTTGGAATCAGCATAGGTTAACGTTTATAAGTCGTGCGGAGAAGGTTTGCCGATAGCCTCATGACGTCACGCGTCGATGTTCGGTACGATTAGTAGGTAGGCCAGACGAGCGCGGGTAGCGGTCGGTGAAGTGGGAGAGGCAGTCATCGGCAAACCTTCTGCTACTTTACATACCGAATTGTGTACAAATTCGTGGACCACTACTATAACTAGAACGTCGTCTATACAGGTTTTCAATTTTCAAACTACTAATAATGTTGTTTAAAATAAACTACTCAACCAAACTTAATGAAATTCGTATGGGACCAATTCAAGAGTATTCCGCATCATAAAAAAGAATTACTGAAATCAGTCTACAAATTTCGGAGAAATCGTTTTATAAATATAAAAAAAAATGATTCGCATCGAATTGATACCCCCTTTTTTCGAAGTCGATTTAAATACTAGACATCGCAAGCGCGCAGCATACCTACGTCTTGTTGATATCCTTGTAAATTTTTATTTTTATTTTCTATATCTACTTATTTCCGTCTTTTTAATTATCTTTTTATGCAGTCGGGTTTTTTGTTACCTTCTGCATAATATTTTTAATTTTATGACTATTTTACTTTATCAAAACCTCTGCATATCACTACATTACATAGTACAAAACAAATTCCCTTCCCGCTGTCTGTCCGTACGTATGTTTAAAACTTTAAAACTACGCAAGGGATTTTGATACGGTTTTTTTTAATAGATAGAGTGATTCAAGAGGAAGGTTTACATGTATAATACATAATATTGCACTCGGGCGAAGCCGGGACGGGTCGCTAGTAATGTCATATGTCATAATGTAAATGTCTTTTTTGTTACCTTTTTTTAATATTTTTTATTTTTATGACTGTGTTACTTAATTAAAACCTCTACATATAATGTCATAATGTAAATGTCAGGGTCTTTTTTGTTACCTTTTTTAATATTTTCTATTTTTATGACTGTGTTATTTAATCAAAACCTCTACATATCTACACTTGGGAGCAAAGAAATCGAGCCACTCGTTTTTTCATGTGTCCTGGCTAGTTTTGGTTTCATGAATTATATAATTCAAAGTAAAATAATCTACCCTCATTTTAAAGGTTATCAACAACCTTTTAGGCGATATATGTTTAGAATTGATCTGTTCCATAATACCAAAAATAATAACAATTATACCTACGTGAAAAATAGAAGTGGCTCGATTTATTTGCTCAAAAAAAGTCGGGTTTGTTCCCAACACTTATAACTCGAGAACTGCTGAACCGATTCTCATGATTTTAGATTTGTTGGAGTTGTCTCCGCCCGGAATAGCAGAATAACTATGGAAATACTTGAAAAATTCTATAAAAAAATTTGTATACGTACCTACACCATGGCTTCCTATACAATGATGTAGTGATTTATTCGCCGGGTCAGCTAGTAATGTCATAAATCATAATGTAAATATCATGGTCTTTTTTTTTGCATATTTTTTAGATGGTCCTTAAAGACCGTTTCTTCATAACGGGGTAGTTATTGGAGATACTTGAAGGATCTCCAGCCAATAGAGGTTTGTATTGATGATGTTGATGTGCCAAATTATTATTTTTATTACACTGTGGAGGAACCAGAGTGTTCCTCCAAGTAAAGGGAGGATTCTCCAACCAGGCGGAGTCTTATGCTTGGCGGGCTACTGCCCAACGGTTGTTTTTTTTTTTTTTTTTTTTCTATTGTACTGCTGTAGGTCGTCCTAGGGGACGGTTTCTACGTAACCGGGCAGTTATTGGCGAGACCTGAAGGGTCTCCAGCTAATGGGGGGGAAGTAAAATACTTAACCTAAGCTAACTACTTGTACTACACTAACATCATGACTACCTGCAACAACAGCACTAAGGGCGACCCCTAGTGGGACTCGGACCTCGGCTTAGGGCGTTGCTGGCGTGGACATAGAGGGGGGGGGGAGACAGCTTGATGAGGGCTGAATTATCGGTGTGACTGCGGAGTCTGAAGAGACGACCGGCTCTACGACGGGAGAGCTCGGTGGATCGTGACCGGCGGCGGTGGGACGTCGCGACGGGCCTCGTCGGCGAGGACGGTATGCCGGACGGCGGCGGACGTTGTGTAGTGTGCTGGTCGATTTACTCGCCTCCTGGAGGAGGGTTATTTCGTCATCGGGTTCTAAAAGTGTGTGCCTGGGACGGCGAACTTTATTTATGAGAGAGGGACTGTAGTCGGCCGCTGCGGCGACTAGTGGGTTCGGATGGAGGGGGGCAGTGTCGAAGTAACGCTTGGAGATGCGTTTGAGGTATTGCCTGATGGTTGGCATTTTTAGATCGAGAGCCCAACGGTTGATGTTGGAAGTTGTTTATATACTATCTGTGTGTTAAATCTTGATATCGCGATGTAGGCTTGAATAGTTCGCATGTGACGTGAATAGATGCCGCCACATCACTCCCCCCCTGAGACCGGAGGTCAATCGTCTTGATGAGTCAGCGGATATCGCGTCTTGAGAGCTTGCTAGGGCCAGTGATGGGTTCCATTGAGTCGGAACCGGATGCCGCGTTGTTCACGGTGAGTCGGAACTGTGAGAGCAGTGAGTTGTGGCTGTGGACTGCGTCGACCAGAAGAGAAATGCCTCTTCTAGTTGACCGGCAGAAGTGCAGTATATATGCGCCGAGGGTGCTGGTTGGCTATGGGACTCGCTGCTTGCTGCTCGATTGAATTCTGAGCGGAGAGGGTGACGATGTTGCTGACGAGGCTGCGAAGGTTGCGGATGATGTTCATGCTGACGTCACCAGTGCGGAAACACTGTCTGTGACGTATCACTTCGGGGTCACCAATGTGGAGGAACCAGGCATAGTGTTCCTCCAACCAAAGGGAAGATCGTCCAACCAGGCGGAGTCTTATGCCTGGCGGGCTACTGCCCAACGGTAGTTTTTTTTTTTTATTGGACTGCTTTAGAGGGACCTCTAGTTCATTTCTACGTAACCGGGCAGCTATTGGCGAGACCTGAAGGGTCTCCAGCCAATGGGGGGGGGGGGAGTAAAATACTTAACCTAAGCTAACTACTTGTACTACACTAACATCATGACTACCTGCAACAACAGCACTAAAGGCGACCCCTAGTGGGACTCGGACCTCGGCTTAGGACGTTGCTGGCGGGGGCTTAGGAGGGGGAAACAGCTTGATGAGGGCTGAATTATCGGTGTGACTGCGAAGTCTGAAGAGACGACCGGCTCTACGACGGGAGAGCTCGATGGATCGTGACCGATCCACCGGTTGATGTTGGGAGGTTGTACCTATATAAACTATCTGCGTGTTAAATCTTGATATCGATATGTAGACTTGAATAGTTCGCATGTGGCATGGATAGATGCCGCCACAACACTTTTATTACGATCGTGATTCTCAAGATATCTTTATCTTATTTTACAATGATTTTTTCACTAAACTTTTGATGACATTTTATACAGGGTGTTAACAAATTCGTGTAATTCCTTCAAACCGCGTGATCTACTGGTGACACTGATTGACTCAGCATAGGTTTTTTTCAGAATCAATATAAAAAAGTTTTCAAAAAATTAACCATGGTATTCTGTATCTGAGTAACTTTAGCGTTCCAAGTTAACTGACTGCGTGGAGCGATATCGTGCTACTCGTACCCGTCAGCTGTGTCGCCGCGCCTTCATTCATTTATGCGTGGTATCGAAATTTTCTATCAAATAAAAAATGATATCAATGAAAAAAAAAAATTTTTTACTTTTAATCAATTTAAATCCCGTGCGGGGTTAATCTATACCATTAATAGATCATGTGGTTTGAAGGAATTACACGAATTCGTTTACACCCTGTATAGTTTAGCTTCCTTATTACACTTTGTAAATGTGAAAACTTCGTAGTCTTGCTAGATGCATAGCAAAAATTCGTAAATTACTATTATTCAAATAGTGCTTTTTTTTGTTTTTGTTAATTCTTGTACTCAAGATTCGGTACTTCATTACTTACTTACTGGTCTGTGCTCAAGACTACATTGTTCTCTCATATCTATCCTAAATCATAGTACTGTATTTACTGAAAGTGTTGAAGATATTGATTTTAAAAAAGTAACCATGGAGTTTCTTGCCGGCTCTTCTCCATAGGAAACGACTAATTGGATTGGAACCGTGCTCCTAAATTCGACTTTTCATAAGCGTCTGTAGTGGTTTATGTGAAATAAAAACTTTTGATTTGAATACATAAATAAATACGACAGTCACGGACGAGGAGGGATAGTCTAGTTGGCCTATTCTTTGCGGAGTAGGTACCACACGGAACTATAATAAGGTATTTTACTGTATATGAGAAAAAATCTAAGATAGCTTAGGCAATAAAAAAAGTTAATAAAAAAACCCGCCTGCATACTAAAAAGATGTAAACAAGACGTACTTCTAATCATAACATACATAACATAAACGTCAAACTTACGTAGGTTATCAAAAAATCATGCTATCAAATCGTCACATACAGTCGGAGGCTACGTATGTGTTTTTTGGTCAGTCAGTTTGTGGAGTGCATTAGTCTTAGCCTTTTCGTATTTCACGGCCACCATTTTGATTTTATAAAAACAACACCTAGCCTATAACCATCGCACTGCTTAGACAAATCGATAGACACCTCGTTAATTAAAATCCATCCAGACGTTGGGCTGCTTCGAGGGTATAAAGAATCCCACCCACATAGATACATAGACACAAAGATAAATAGATACGCGTGAAAAACATAACCCTGTCCTTGTTGTCGCGCAGTCGAGTAAAAAGCAGTCGGAAAACGTTAGTTTTAGTTCGTAAAATAGCAAACTAAATTTTAAAATTCCATTCAAAGGTTTCAGCTTTTTTAATCTGTTTCATAACACCATTAAATAGTAGTCGCCATGTTATTACGTCATACGGCTATGTAAACTGATAAGTTTCAACTAAACAATTAACATAACATACAAAATATCACTGCTTTTGTTTGTTTACACAGCCAACTGACGTCATGACTATAGAGCAATATGGCATCCACTGCGTCCAGCGTTTTTGTCAAATTACGCACAAAATTTGAAAATGCAAAATTTTAATGTATTTTTATGGCACATAAAGATTGAATAAAAATTTTGAGAATTTTTTGTGGTTCATTAGCACTATAGAATCTTAACTAGAGGTCGCCAGCGGCTTCTCCCGCGTGGATGTCTTTTATCGCGTATTCCGCGTTTTTGTCTACTATATTATGCATGTATTATACATGTAAACCTTCCTCTTGAATCACTCTATCTATTAAAAAAACCGCATCAAAATCCGTTGCGTAGTTTTAAAGATTTAAGCATACATAGGGACAGACAGACAGCGGGAAGCGACTTTGCTTTATACTAGGTATGTAGGTATTGATTGAGACACTTTTCAACAATGGGCATAATACCCTATTTATGCTCTATTTTCTTTTTTTACAAAAAAAATGTTATTACCGCGTCTCACGCTATAATTACAATGATTACTGTTAATTTCTACCATTGTTTTACCGACAGTATCCTGATTTCATAGCTTTTTTCGCAATAAAACAATTATTTTCCCTCTTAATTAGTAAGTAAGCGCTCTTACACACGAGCGGCATGTTCCCAACGGCAGAGGTAACTGCAGCCGTCGACGCGCGTCGGCGGCAACCGTCGACGCGTCGACGGCTTCCGGTGACGCGTCGACGGCAGCCGTCGACATTTCAACTTCGAAGATCAGCGGCAGCGGCAACAACTGCAAGTGTCGCTATAGGTCGACTGCTGCCGTCGACGCTTCGACGGTTGCCGCCGACGCGCGTCGACGGCTGCAGTTACCTCCCTCTGCCGTTGGGAACATGCCGCTCGTGTGTAAAAGCTCTAAAAGATACTTTAATTATTCACACGATTGTTATACCGAAGTAAGAATTTTTTTAGACGTATGAATAACTAGTTGGTCTTGAAGGATATTTATTGCATTTAATTTCTCTATGACAGGTGGCTATAGTTTTTTTTTTCTATTGTACTTCTGTAGATGGTTGTTGCGGAAAGTTTTTACATAACCTGGCAATTAGTAGACAGACCTAAAAGATAAAGAATCATTTATTTGGACACAGCACAAAGAGACACAACATGTGAAAAATGTGATATAAATAAAATAAAAAAAAAGTCTAGGGTATGTGTCTCACGGCTGAACCAAAAAGGTGTCCAGATCAGCTTAATGTCAAGCACTTTATGTACTTGACGCTGGTTTTCGTCTGGAACCTTTGTGCTCCACGGATGTCAGTCAGCGGTCATGCCCGTTCACTCAAACCAACATGTGTGTGTATATGTGTAGTGTGTGTAAAGAAAGAAAATAAATAAACACGTAAGAAATAAGGAACAATCTAAAAGTGTATGCTATATAATATCTAGTATTTAATATGGCAACATTTTGTTGCGTCGATATCGTCACTCACGCAGGCTTATGTTATCTGTGCGCGGAACTGTCAAATATTAGACGGCTATAATTAGATATAACTACGTAATAATTACGCAATAAAAGCAATATTTAAGTATTTTATTTCCCCCTCATTGCCTGGAGACTCTTTAGGTCTCGTCAATATCTGCCCGGTTACCTAGAATTTATTGATATTTATCACAACGCTATAGGCTCGCTTCATTCACACACAGTATTACGTTAGGATTGCACGGCTTTAAATTAAATACTTAACCTAAGCTTAGTTAGCTTAGGTTAAGTATTTTACTTCCCCCCCATTGGCTGGAGATCCTTCAGGTCTCGCTAATAACTGCCCGTTTACGTAGAAACGCCCCCTAGGACAATCTACAGCAGTCTAATGGAAAAAAAAAACTAAACAAAATAAGTTTCAATAAAAAATTAGCAAAAAAAATGTTGCCTAAATTTAATTTTATGTAGTAGAACATTTCAATGCCACGCATAAATGAAAGAAAGCATGGCGACACAGCTGGAGGGTACGACTAACGCGATATCGCTCCACGCAGTCAGTTAACTTGGGACGCTAAAATTACTCAGATACAGAATACCATGGTTAGAGTTTTGAAAACTTTTTTTGTTGATTCTGAAAAAAACCTATGCTGAGTCAATCAGTGTCACTAGTAGATCACGCGGTTTGAAGGTATTACACGAATTCGTTAACACCCTGTAGAGTAAAATACCCTATTTGACAGCTTTTGAAATTTAAAACTGTCTGAATCAACGGTTCGGCCTTGGTTATGTTGCGATTTATCAAGACATTTTTTAGGGGAATTGGTCCCCTGATCTTTGGTTAAGATTAAATTCTTCTCTCATAACTATCCTAAATCATAGCACTGTATTCACTGAAATTGTTAAAGATTTTAAAAGAGTAACCATGGAGTTTCTTGCCGGCTCTTCTCCATAGGATACGACAAATTGGAACCGTGCACATAAATTCGACTTTTCATAAGCGCTTGTAATGGTTTAAGTGAAATAGATTTATTGAATTTGAATTACACCGACTTCTGAAACTGATAGTTTTATTAAATGATAATTATTTTACTCAGTTTAGTTTTTTTTTGAAGTCGGTTTTTACTTTTTTAAAGTTGTTTTTTTTATACTTTTTAGTGCCACAAATTACAATTACAATAGTGTACAAATTCTCGGACCAGCACTACAGCTAGAACGTCGTCTACATACGATTTGTGTACTTTTTTTATTGTTTTTATTGATTTTTTCAAAAAGTGCTGAATCAATTTCAATAAAATTTATATGGGACCACCTCTGAAGTATGACCTACGAAACAAAAAAAGAATCATCAAAATCCATTTATAATTGGCGGAGATATTGCGTAACAAACAGACAATAAAAAAAAACCTTCAGACGAATTGAGAACCTCCTCTTTTTTGAAGTCGGTTAAAAACTGGCTGACGGTTGTCGTGCGTTTGCGCTTGTCAACTATTTTATTAGTCGAATCGGCTCCCAGTGAGTAATGTAGTAGATCTACGGAACACTAACACTGCCTTCGAATCGCTCTTAAAGTTTTAAATGATCCTTAAACGAGTTACTATGAATAAACTCTTAAGAATACATCTATTAATTTGACCTGTTATTCTCTACGAGTTTATTATAGTGGTAGCCGCCATGCGATTAGGACAAGTACTAGTTAAATAATAGTTTAGCAGTATGTGGAATATACTTTTAGTTATTATTTGTTTTGGTAAGTAGATTTAAATGTTTTAATTATTCATTAGTATTCTAACATTTTCATTGAATTATTCATCACTAGCTGACCCACAGACAGACTTTGTCGTATCATACAAAAATCTCATACAAAGGTCATATTTGGGGTCACGAATTAGGAGCTACGTTTTCTGAATTCGTAACTAAAACAGGGATGAAGAATTTTTGAAAAAAAAAAACAAAATTGAAATATCGTTTTTTTTATCGGGTTTTGAAATTTTAACACTTGCTTTAAAGCAGTCATCAGTAGAGATCGGATATTCAGATGCATATTCACCTAAACTTGAGATGTTGGCTAATATGGAATGCGCTTTTGTATTGAAAAAATCACGCTGTTCCTAGACAATTATTTTAATTTATGTTTTTTAGGTTTATCTAACACACACAACTCCTCTTCTTACACTCTACATACACACATATTTGCATCGGGGGTTAAACATTAATTTTGAATAACTATGCAATCCAAGAATACCGGGGTTTGATTTTTTAATAAATCATTTTAAGAAGTCGCTTCCATACTATCCACCCGAATAGTTATGCATTCCCGGTATTCTTGGAATAACGGGTTTTTTCTTACAAAAAAAAAATTGTAAGAAGTCATTTCCATACTTTCAGAGCTAAAAATTAAATTTAGGTAAATATGCATTTGAATATCGGATCCCTAGTCATCAGTGATACTTTAAGTTGCCCGCGGATTAGTACCCCCTTTCCGCATTTTGTAAGAAACAGTCTTTTTTTTTTTCACTAATGTTTTTCCCATAGTTAAAGTTGTACAGAATGGAAGTCATGGTTTTCAGATGTGAATAAGCTATCATTCTTAGTTTTATGTTAAGGTTTATAACCTGCGTACCTTATTGCCTCAGAGAGTCGGTCAGGGCCTCGTCTCCAGTTTGCCTTTATTGGCTGGCTGGGGTGGAACCCCAAGAGTGCCCGCAGGACTCTCAACTCTGTCTTGCCTTTATCGGCCGGCCAGAGGGGGGCCGCCAGAGCTATATGCTCGGGGGTGGAAGTGTCTAATGGCGTAATAGCGGGGAAACCCACTCCGGGTCTTTTAGACTCGCGACGGCGAAACCGGGGCCACACCTCTCTACACCCCTAGCCGCTCACACGTTTGTTGCCCTCTTCGCCTATGTACTGGCGGCTTTTCAGGGGGCCCAGCTAGTGAGCTGGCGAGTCACCGTCTGCCAACACATTTCAAATTAAAACTTGAAAGGCAGACGCCGTTTTCTTCCGGCAATAGAGGTTAACCGATCCACTAAACACCCCCTCCCATAGACCAGATATTTTTTTACCATAGTTTACAATAGTCTTGCACCCACCTGGGACGGTCCATGACTGTACTTCAATAGTGCAGCCGTGGATAGTCCCCGGTTGGTGCCCCACCCCATTTTAGATTAAAGTTCTCAAAGGGGCCTCTGCGCGTTGGACCTGTGTCCCCGTGTATGCCTTCCAAAAGACCGGACATCTTCCGGACGGAAGATGAGCCGTGAATAGAGACACATATAATATTTTATTCAAAAAATTACAAGGCATAAAAATTAGTACAGTTTTGCTCAAATGTAAATTATGTTCCTAAGACTTACGTGCCTGAACTAGGTAATCCTGTGTTAATAAGTTAAATAAATAATTAACTAACAGGTTGACAACAGATCACTAATTATATTTTGAGTAGCTTAACTCTTAGTTTCTAAATTTGATGAATAGTATGTTTTTGTTATTTCGCCGAGACTGACCGTGTTCTTCTGAATTGCATGTTGTACATTTTTGATTAGGTACAACATATAAAACTGCGGATCAGCGGAATCGTAGACTGGGTCATGGTCGATATTGCGTAAGTCGTCTTCACGTTTATTTACAATTAAACTAGAAATTTTTAGTGTGTCTACTTTAGGTAATTTACTGTGTTAATTACAAGGGCAAGTGCAGGGAATTTTTATTTGAGTATAATAAGGTCCAAACAGGAAAAACAATACAAGGGCTAAAAAAATACGTAATTAACGGCACTCTTAGGCGCCTCCGTAATCAACAGAATTGATATACCTTTTTAAGCCATTATTTTCGCTGGGCAGTCAGAAGCACTTGTCTTGTGATTGCTCGGCTTTTTGAAGTGCAAGCAAGTAGCACATTTTGGTTCCTCAGCCTTCTTTGTGCATTCTGTAATGGAGTGATCCTGATCACCACAGAGGCCACAGGTAACGGTAGTCTGCCGACATGATTTGGCCGCATGTCCGTACTGCTGGCACTTATAACAGCGTGTGACTAGAGAGAGAGTAAAGTCTTTCACAGGGCATGACGACCAATTTACAAACACTCTGTCTTTTGTTATCAGGGCTTTACGTATGTCTGCAGATACTTCTATTATATAATTACAGGTCTCAGCGTCTTTCTTACCTGACTTATGGCTTAACTTAATGGAGGTCAAAAAAGTCTCGAGGCTGCAATCCGGAAGGTTCTCTGCTAGATTCTGGTGGAATAAACAAGTAAAAACTTCCTTTTCTTGCATGGATGAGGGCACTCCTATAACTACTACTCTAGGCTTCCTTTTTGGGGGATCGTCTACTGTAAGGCCTGAATTTGATAGCTGCATCGATTTTTTCACCTTCTCAATATCGTCCTTTGTTTCAGTGCTGATAATGACCCCGCCATTTTTCGTCTTACGTAGTCCTCTTAAGTGAAGTTTCATTTGGTCGGGGCATATAATTTTTTGGACAAGTATTTTTGTTTCCTCACTCGACTTCAGTTTGTCGTTAGGGTATATGGCCACTGAGCTTAGATTTGTCGGCTGTATAAAATTGTTGGTACCTTTTTTAACAATTGCAGCAAAAGATGTTCCCGTTACCGGTTTCGTTGAAGCTCCGATTGACAGCTTAAGGTCTTGCAGTTGCTGCGACAGATCAATTTGGTCTTCGAGTGTTTGGACAGTGGAGTGGGCCCGGACGGCTCTCATCTTAAGAGACTGGTACTGAACGGCCATCTGCGATGTTCCGTGACTAACTTTTCGACATAGGGCACTTATACGCAGTTTTTGCTCCATGTTTAATTTGCCCTCTGATGTAATTGAGCACACGTCGTTTAGGCACTGCTCAATGGACGACATCCAGTTCTGGATTTCCGGCGTAGATACAACTTCCATGACATCTTCTCTTTGGCTGGATGGTTGAGGGTGAGGTGCGGGTGCGGGCACAGGTGTAGGAGGTGGGCTCCGAGCACATTTGCCATTGTGATACAAGTTATGTACTTGTTAATCACTTGTACACATTTTCACACAAACGATTTGCACATGTAATGCTTACGTATGACACAGTTTGCTACCGGCTATTTGGTGAAACCATGTCACGACGGCTTTGTCCTACGAGCTCGCGAATCGCCCGCCGCGCGCCGCCATGATTCAGTAGCACTGTACGGCACCGCATCCAGGGGCCCAATTCTCCTAAAATAAATTGTTGCCAAACGCAATCGAACCACAACCGTCAGTCAGTTTTTGTTTTCGAAAATTTTCAATATGATTGATTTTGTTTTTTGTGTCGAACAATTTGATAGCTTTTGAAATTGAGAACTGTCTGAATGAACGGTTCGGCCTTGGTTCGGTTGTGATTTATCAAGATTTATTTTAGGAGAATTAGGCCCCAGTTCGCGCGAAAATATTGCGTTCGCTTCGATTCGCGCCGCTCCGCACCGCCCTCCACGTGCGTTTGGTCACGTAGGCCACTTCAATAGGTATCGACTGTTTGTTGTTTTCGCATCGCGCCGCGCCGCTTCGCGTCTCTTCTAGATCGCTCACGTAGGATGCCGCGTAAAAGCGTAATGGCTTAGTAGGCGTTTCGGCCGCTGAGTTTCGTCCGATCCGGCCGAAACACCCATTTAATTATTATTAACATTTTTGAGTGGCGTTTCGGACGATACTTTTTTTGAAGCAAATTTTGTACGGTCAGAATGAAAAATCTTAGGCAGGGTTATATTATTGAAGTAAAAGTCAGGGAATTGTTGGACAAAGATAAAGTTTAATATACAATTAAACAATCAACAGTAAACATGATAAATCACAATAATCAGTCTTTAAATATCAAATAAAAAGCGTACAATAAGAATTATAAATGTAAACAACAATAATCAGTCTTATATATCAATTAAAAATAAGAATTATAAATGTAAACAACAATAATCAGTCTTATACAGGGTGTTAACGAATTCGTGTAATTCCTTAAAACTGCATGATCTGCTACTGGTATAGATAGATTTACACCACAGGGGAACTAGTGCCAAAAAAAAAATTTTTTTTTTCTTTCCGTTTGCCTTAGTGATCGAATCTTAACCACCTAATAAGGATTCAGTAAAAAAATAAGACTTTTTTTATTTGATTGTACATTTCGATTTATCCATGGCCACAAAGTAAAATAGGTATTATTTGATTATGTTTCTGACGTTACTTTGCCTTTAAAAAAGAATTCGTCCGAAACACCACTCAAAAATATTAATAATAATGAAATGGCTGTTTCGGCCGGATCGGACGAAACTCAGCGGCCGAAACGCCTACTAAGCCAGCGTAATATTATTAAATTTCACAACTATAAACTACGCTCACCAAAACAAACACATACTCGTACCACATCTAGCTACGCTCGATCTGTGTACATTATTGCGATAGAAGATCGTGTTAACTTGATTATTATATAAAATAACTTTAAAAAAAAAGTAAAAACCGACTTCAAAAAAAAACTAAAAAGAGTAAAATAATTACCATATTATAAAACAAACAGTTTTAGAAGTCGGTGCAATTTTACAATATAATTGGAGGCACCGACTTCTAAAACTGTTTGTTTTATAATATGGTAATTATTTTACTCTTTTTAGTTTTTTTTTGAAGTTGGTTTTTACTTTTTTTTTAAAGTTATTTTAATTTTCTATTTTTATTTATTTATTTTTATTTTATTTTTATTTATTTATTTACTTTTAAGAAGGCTTACAGACTAATAACATTATAGAAACAAAAAGAACATAAACATGTTGCTAATAACAAGCCTCCACAGATAAATAGATTTTAGTGGTATAAACAATACACAAACGTGCAATTACAGTAATCCCGGGTAATTTGCTGTTATCCACTAAAGAGTTCCATTGTCAGTCTCCGAGAGTCTTCATCAGATCTTCACCAAATTAAAATGGGACCATTTCGGAAGAATACTCTTTCAAACTAAAAAGAATTTTGTAAATCCGTTACATGACGGAATTATGCCCGAACATACATAAAAATAATTACATCATCCACATAGCAGTAATCAAAAAAATGCTCACAAAATAAAAAACACTAAACCAAATTGGATGAATTTTTTATGGGACCAAATGGCAAGTTTATTGCATCGAACAAAAAAATAATCACACTAATCGGACTAGAAACCTCGAAGTAATCGGTGTACATACATAAATAAAAAATACCGACCGAATTGAGAACCTCCTCCTTTTTCTGAAGTCGGTTAGAAAGTATTCACATTTACCCTCCTTCAATTTTGTTTTTTAACTTATGTTTTTTATTTTGTCCATTGAATGTATTGTTATTTTCCTACTACGCCGCTCGGAAAATATTATAATATTAGTTGTATTCTCATGTAAGTGAATGTAATTCTTTATGAGAATAAAGTTTCTTAAACCCAAATTCCGGTTAGAAACAAACAAGTTACTTAATTCTATCCGATTCCTTACTAAAATGTGTCTTAATTGTCTAACGTTAAATCCCTACTAATATCATTAAATGCGAAAGTAGCTCTGTCTGTCTGTGACGCTTTCACGCCTAAACCGCTGAACCGATTTTGATGAATCTTGGTACAGAGATAGTCTGGAACCTGAAGAAGGATATAGGCTACTTTTATCCCGAAAAATACGCGATCAATCAAATCAAATAAAAAAAAATCACATAAACCAATACAGGCGCTCATGAAAAGTTGAATTTAGGTACACGGTTCCAATTAGTCGTTTCCTATGGAGAAGAGCCGGAAGAAACTCTATGGTTACTCTTTTAAAAAAAGGATATCTTTAACAACTTCAGTAATTACAGTATTATAATTTAGGATAGTTAAGAGAGAACAATGTAGTCTTAACCACAGACCTGTGAGTAATGTAATACTAAGTTTTGAGTACAAAAATTAAAAAAAAAGAAAAAAATAACACAATATGAATAATAGTAATTTACACAATTATATCTATAGACAAGTCCACGAAGTTGTCACATTTAAAAAAGATTAAAATGAAGCTAAACTGTACAGTGTGTTAACGAATTCGTGTAATTCCTTAAAACCACATGATCTACTACTGATGTAGACAGGCCCCGCATGGGATTTATCTTGATTAAAAATAAAATTATTATTTTTTCATGCGGCTTTGTTACCGATCGTATCTAAACCACCTAATAAGGATTCAGTAAAAAAAAAAGAATTTATTTTTTTGCAAAAAAATGTTTTATTTGTGTGAACATTTCGATGCCACGCATAAATTAATGAAAGCACGGCGACACGGCTGTCAGGCACGACTAACGCGATATCGCTCTTTGCAGTCAGATAACTCAAGGCTCTAAAATGACTCAGAAATTGAAAAGCAAAAAATTTTTTTGAATTTTTTTTGGTTGATTTTCGAAAATTCCCATTTAGGGTTAATCTGTGTCACCAGTAGATCACGCGGTTTGAAGGAATTACACGATTTCGTTAACACCCTGTATAGACAAGTCCACGAAGTTGTCACATTTACAAAAGATTAAAATGAAGCTAAACTATATAAACGGCATACACGCGGGCGAAGCCGCGAGCGACCTCTAGTAGAGTATAGATGAAAAGGTTAGCCATTCAGAAAGGTTGGTAGCGGGGCTGCCTGTCCAGAGTGCGCCGGACATACTTAAGTATCGTCACCACTAGTGATAGTACACCATACATACATACATACATACATACATACATACACTCACGCCTTTTTCCCATGGGGGTAGGCAGAAACTGTAGAACGCCACATGCTACGATCCTTACATACTCCTTTCGCTTCGTCCACGGTCATACAACTTGTCATACACGCACGCCGGTTGAAAGTATTACGCACCTGTCCTTTTTGAAGAACATCACCAATAACATCAATGTATGTCCTTCTAGGGCGTCCTCTACTGGCGTTTCCACTGACATTCGCCTTATAAATTCCTTTTGTTTATCGCCGTTCACTCAATCTTTCAACATGCCCAAACCACCGAAGCATACCCCTTTCAATTTTTGTCACTACATCATCTTTTAAACCGCAACTTTGTCTTATCACATCATTCCTCACTCTATCATTCAAAGTTACACCGCACATACTTCGCAAGGAACGCATTTCCACGGCATTTATTCTACTTTCATGACTCTTCTTCCAAGACCAACATTCACTTCCATACCTACATAAGCGTTGGTACCTGTACACCATTATGGACAGCCAGCCGTGCCTTTTTGGACATCGACTGGTTACTACACCATAACATAACATAATAACATCACGCCTGTATTCCCCGAAAGGTGGGCAGAAGTGTAGTACACCCTAATTTCGCCGTAGATGTTTAAGTCCCATGTAATAGGGGGCGAGCCTATTGCCATCAACCGGGCACAAATCCTGACTCCGGGCTGCTATTGAGAAATTCTACAAGAAAGAACCAGGATTGAATCCAGGACGTCCAACAGTCGCGCATGCGATCCCTAGACCAATGAGGCAGTCTTCAAATATTAATGATACTTATTTCTATCTGTAAATAGATCTGTTACAGCTGGCGAGGCGTAAGCTGAGCTTTGAATTTGTGTGAGTGCACATAGAATCGATTGCCAAAAAGCAGTATAAACCAGTTTAAACCAAGCAAAGGACGCGTTTGCATTCATTCTTACACAAATGCAAAGCTCAGCTTAGGCCTCGCAGACTGTACAGACACTTTTACAAATCAATGTAATGTTTTTTTAAGACTAGATGACGCAGGCATTTCCTATCTGACTAGCTCTGATAAGAAAAGCCGAAACAAACTCAGAGGTCAACGTCTCTTTTAAAGTCCAGAAAATGTGGTATAAAACTATGCGAGTGTAACAGTGTAGGGCAACGTCTGGAATATATACTTGGGAGCAAATAAATCGAGCCACTTCTATTTTTCACTATTTTTTGTTATTTTTGTTATCATGAAACAGATCAATTCTAAACATTTACCCCCTATTTACAAAAGATGTTTTAAACCAAGACTAAGGTAAACCCAGGTTTACAATATACCCATCACTTTCTGATGTGATATAACAAAAAGAGACAGGGCTATTTTAAAACCTAGGTTTTTCTTAGACCATCTTTTGTAATATGGGGGATATCGCCTAAAAGGTTATTTGATAACCTTTGCAATGAGGGTAGTTTTTTATCAACTTTTCATTTTAAATTAAAAATTAAAGGGTAGTATAAAATTATCGCATTTAATTTGCTCATGACATTTTGATCAAAGAGTACAGTATATCTATAAGATAGAGAGCTAACTTCACGTTTTAGGTTAAATCGGGCGACAGCAGCGCCGCCCTGGTAGTCGTTCATCGAACTAAAGTCTAGATATAGCAGATATAGATGTATTTATTTATAGATATTAATGGATAGGTACGTACGTATATACATATAGTTTAACTTTGGTACTTTCGTACTTGAATGGATGAAATTAAAGTGTATCGTAAAAAATCCGCTAAATTGAATAATCGTGAATTCAATTTAGCGGTTTTTTACACTAACACATTAATTACAATATCAAGTGTAGGAAAACAGAAAATGGGTATTGTACAGAAAATTTTAATTTTCTTTCTTACAATGCTATGGTGTCATAAGTAAAAGACAGTTAATTTGTAATTAATTTATTACTTGATCACAATCACCTAAAATTAAACAATATTCTTTACTATTACGGTTTAATCAGTAATACTAAAGTAAATGTAAACAATTGGTTTTATTGAGGATTATACAAACTGACAATTACAATTTATTACTTGATTTTGGCTTTAAATCAAACCCTAGACACAATTATCATTTTTTAAATTTTCAAAGTCTTTGTAACCTGGGAAAATACAAGGCTTCTAACGGTACCAAACACATCGAAATCGGTTCAGGCGTTCAGAAATTATGGTGGAATAAAGAAACATACAAAAATACATACATAAATGAACACTGAAAACACTACTTTTTTACTACAAAAGCTACTTTTTTTGGGCAGTCATGTAAAAAAGCCAGTCCGGGGCAGTGGTCCAACTGCTCTGTCCAACTAGTTGGACCATGAGTCTTTACTAGGGGCAGTTGTCCAACTTTAAAAATAGTTGAATCACAGCACCTTTTGAGAGTTCCGTGGTTCAATTTTGAGCTAAGTATTAAGTTGCTTAAGCACCTAGCTCCAGTTCATTTCTGCTATCCTGGTAGTTTTAATAAATAAACAATTAGGGCAGTTATTAAATTTTAAAACGTCTATCGATTATATCATTTATTACGTATCCTTTCATGCTCTTCTCTGTTTCATCGTTGGTGCGTTTCGAGGAATACCCCATATTTTGATACTTACGTTTTATTTATAAATCTCAACGATGCTAGGGAAATAACTTTCACACACTCAGTTGTATTTTAAGGAATCTAATCACTTAAAATATTGGAATTTGAATCCGTATCAGTACCGTGCCGACATTTTTCTCAGGGTGGTCAGCACAAAAGCGCTGTTATTATACAAAAGTTACAATTTTCATTTGAATGAGAAAATAAACGACTATAATGGTCATAAAAATTGTTTTTATATATGTATTGTTTGTAAAATTCTATATGTGTTTTACTTTTTAAATAAAATTATGTTTATTTTGTAAGGCAATATAATTCATAAATTATATTTTTTAAGGATGACAACCTCTTGATTTTGTTATATCACTATCACGGCTAGATGGCACTACTTTCCATACTTTAATCCCTGTCACGAACTTATGTACTAAGTCGGCACAGCATGATTTTGATTGCACTGCAATAAGAAAAGGTTAAATTGGGGGTTTTTGTTAATAATTATACCCATATTGTCGTGTGATTGTTATAATATTCTTATTAAATGTTTTTTCTGTACTGTTTTAACCTTGCCCAATTTTCTATCAAAACTAATGTTTTTCTTTACGAACCAATAATTTATCATTCAAAACGGTTATCATTCAATAATTTACCCTGATTTTAAAGATTATATAGTAGACTTCCAAATGACATAAGTATTTTTTTGAATTATATAATTCATGAAACCAAAACTAATAACCAGGACACGTGAAAAAAGGAGTGGCTCGATTTATTTGCACTCAAGTGTAGTTTGAGCTTATCTTGATTGACCGTTAAGGTTCCAAGAAAACCCAATACCACTTTTTCTGACCTGGGGATCGAAAACTCAGGTACACTCTCAACACTAGAACAACGAGGAAGTCAGTGATGGCATACCAATTTCTTATTTTTTACAGCCACAGTTTCTTCTCACGATGGATCCCTGGTACCACAGACACGTTCTTCCACTTTAGATACATTTATACAAAGATTGAAACTAGAAGATTGGCAGAAAGAGGAGACACCATGTTTGGAGAAGACTCTGGCACTATTGGAGAATGTGAAGAACTTCACACTATGGGCAACTTGGGGTAAGTTGATAGTAAAGCATATTGCATCATCTATCTATATTCTATATATACATATAAAAGGAGAAGCTGACTGACTGACTGACTGATCTATCAACGCACAGCCTAAACCGCTGGGGTTAGCAACTTGAAATTTTGACAGTAGGTTCCTTTTACTTGTAACGTAGGCATCCACTAAGAAGGGATTTTTCGAAATTCAACCCCTAAGGGAGTTAAATAGGGGATGAAAGTTTGTATGGAAAATCGTCACTTAACGGGTTCAAAATTTCACGCAAGCGAAGCTGCGGGCAAAAGCTAGTAAGCTATAACTATACACCGTGGGCCCGAGGTAACCCAAAAGATTTTAACCATCGATTCCGATGAATAGTTGGAGAAGAAAAGCTAGGATATACTTAGTTTGTTGAATAAAGCTTAATTTTCGACATATTCATTATTTACGGAAATTCATAACTCAAAAAATCTCTAGGCTAACAAGTCCTACGAACGTGGAGTTGCGACTTTTGTCTTACCATACCCCTCTCGCCGTATGTCTTATTTATCGGCGAGGGTTGTGAAGTGAGAAGTTTCTTATCCACTCACACGATAATTTATAAACGTTGCGAGTTTAACCTAAGGTATTGTTTACAAGGAAGTACTAAAGTTAATTGAATTACTTATAAGGAAAAGAAAAAAAACCCGGCCATGTGCGAGTCGGACTCGTGCACGAAGGGTTCCGTACCATTATCTATAAAAACGGCAAAAAAATCACGTTTGTTGTATGGGAGCTCCCGTAAATATTTATTTTATTGTTTTTTAGTATTTGTTGTTACAGTGGCAACAGAAATACATCATTTGTGAAAATTTCAACTGTCTAACTATCACGGTTCATGAGATACAGCCTGGTGACAGATAGACAGACGAACAGACGGACAGCGGAGTCTCAGTAATAGGGTCCCGAAGGGTACGAATCCTCTTCTGATGGCGATTAACATGTACCAGTTGTCAAGGTCAGTCGTGCTCCAATGTTGAATCACCATCAGAAGAGGATTCGTACAATATCAGTGAGGAGACATCTGATACATCGCTATTAGAACAATTTACTTACACCCAGCAGGAAGAAGAAGAACAAGTAGAAGTACAAGAAGACGAACAAAAAGAAGAGGAAGCAGAATTATCAGATCATTATGAATGAGACGGATAATTTGACCTAATTTTTTAGAATTCACACGTCTTTCATCATTTCCAATAGTACCAGTTTTTATATATTTTGAAATAATATTGAATTAAACAGGATCACAATAGATTGTGGGATAGGCCTTTTGGGGAAACCACGTTAAAAAAACGCGCCAAGTACACTACCTTCCAGGTGGCGCAGAAACGCATATTATGAAGAATACAACTTTTTCAACCACTATGTCTTAGAAACGGTGACGTTTAGGAAAAAAATTGTAGACAATTCTGATAGATAATTGCATAAGCTACAATTTTTGTCTGACCTATTTTTATCATAAAACTTACCGTTTGACTAAAAAACGCAAAAAACCCATATTTGCGAACTTTGACCTTGAATATTTTTTTTTGCAAGTGTGGGATCGATGAGGACTTTTTACATTTCATTTATAATGGTGTTCTGAACATTCGTACCAATTTTCAGCTCTATGCGAATTTTTGCACTTTGAAATGTCTAATTTGACCGGACTAATACGTTGTGTTATTATCATTACTGATTAGTTACCTTACTTAAAAGAACTGACAGACGTATTGTGTTATCTTGATAATGAAATATAATTCATTAGCAATACATAACATAATTACCTAGTTTACCTACATATTTTATATAATACACAGCATAATAAACTTTGCATAAACAATGATTGTTTATGCATTTCACAAGTTGTAAAAATAATGTTTTAACAAATAAGTACTTATTTCGCCCGCGACGACTAAAGAAGTACGTTAAGAGAGTGAGCAGAGGCGTCCTTCTGTCTACTAATAGCAAAATACTGCGATATGCGATTTCTGGGCTTTTAATTTATACAACGTTATTTTTAGTATATACAAAAACCGAGACACCCCAACAAGATTTTCATCAGAACTGCCTGAATGTGTGTTTTTTTAATAAATCTCCAAGTTACACCGTAGCTTATGTCGCGTTAAGTTCCCTAGTAAAGTGTGAAATGCCTGAGATGTGCTATGTAGGGGTTGTCTATTACACGGAAACTGACCGAGCGGACCATCTCAAGCCTCAAGGTGTCTATTCCCGTCAACTGTTAAGGGTAACCTACTGAAACAAAGGTGAAAAATTTGAAAAAAAAAATGTGGTGTAAAAAATATGTCAATCGATTCTCCTAGTGATTCTGAACAAACTAGTTTCAGGTTTAGTGTATACTAAAACTAAGCTTGTATGTATGACGGTGGGAGCGACGGCTGAGCGATTGCACCGTCATCATATTGATTGGGCGGTACAAGTTTCATAGCGTAGAAAGCGTAGGATAATAATTTAAATACAGTTCGTTTGAGTTATAACTTCACTTTATTATTTTTTGAATCACTAATTAATTCGGTAAACAGACAGTTTCGTTATGTAGGAGTGTCCTGGGTGACGTCCCGAATCAAACAGTCCCCGCTGCACGATCCCCACTCTCCAAAACGACTCTGTCCACGTGACGTCATTACAATAACAGCTGACATCAAATCAAATCAAATCAAATCAAATCATTTATTTCTTTGCAAACATGGGTAAAAGATACATAGATGTTTTTCTTAAAAAAATAGTTCTCCATATTTTACCGTCATATGGGTATGCAAATAGTAAACATAACAAACATAAAATAGATTAAAATCATTGAAACTACAATACAATAAAATAATAGAAAGAATAAAAGTATGTCAACCATAATAACATAATTATCTCAATCAGAGTAACAGTAATTAATGAAATTTAGGTACAAGTACAATATAGCGAGTCTATCTATGTTTTGCGTTGAACCATACAAATTCAAGAGGGTGCAATACAATGCTTATAATAAATCTTCATGCTTAGTCAATACCAATTTTATAAAATGTAATGTCAAAATGATAAGAAATTAAATAAAACAATTTAGGTATTATGATTAGTACAGGTCATATCGCAATTATGGGGTAAGAACCTTAATATAAATTAAACACAGAATCAAAATAAATCGGATGAAGCAGGTTTAGCATCTTTCATTCAAATAATCATTAATTGTATAATAACATTTCGCAACTAAAAATTCGTGTAAACATTTTTTAAATAAATCTATAATCTTAATTTCTATGATATGTTTAGGCAGTTTATTGTATATTTTGGGTGCCATTCCTAAAATATTTTTACTAAAAACAGCTTTTTTATGCTGTGTTATGCATATTTTATTTTTATGGCGTTCGTTCTTTAGGTGGTTATATAAATGTAGATTTGCTTTAACATAGCTAGCTATTTCATATATGTAAAGACACGGAAGTGTAAGCAGCTGAAGGTTTTGAAAATGTGGTTTACAACTATCTGTGCTTTGTATGCCACATATTGCCCTTATGCATTTCTTTTGTGCTTTGAACGCCATTTCTCTATCTGGCGAGTTCCCCCAAAACATAAGTCCGTAACGTAATGTTGATGAGACATATCCGTGGTACGCTGTTAACAGTGTTGCCTGGTTTGCTACTTTTCTTAGGTTATAAAGGGCATAGGAACACTGGCAAATTTTTTTGCAAACATTTTCAATATGTATTTTCCAATTCAGGTTTTTATCAATCCAGATACCTAAGAATTTAGTGTGATCAGTGTCCCGAATAGGTTTGTCACCATATCGGACATCTAGTTTTTTATTTTTTGCTCTTTGTTCAAACGAAATGTAGGTTGTTTTTTCTAAATTTATTTTTAGGTTATTTTTGGTTAGCCAGGTTATTATGTCATTTAGGTTATCGTTTATCTCTTTTTCGAATGTCTCATCATTTTTACTTTTAAATAATATTGTGCTATCATCTGCGAATAAGATCATAGGATTAGTAATAATTTGAGGCATGTCATTAATATATACTATGAACAATATCATCACGGTGTTTACCACCTCCTCAGTACTACAATAATCGGTATTGTCTTGTTTTCCATAAAATCATTTGTACTATTCAATTGTTTTCCATAATCGTCCACCCTCATAATATTCACTTACACTATTATCATTTATACTAATAACGCTTGTCATATCAACTTATTAGTCATAACTTTTATTTGCCATAAAATAAGTTTCCATAATAACATGTGTTATAATCATTAGTTTCTATAAGTAACACATTACATAATCGATACTTGACATAACCAACTATTATAACACGTAACACAATAAACAGTTAGTCAAAATCGAAACGGCTAGGTTAGGTTAGGTTAGAAGTGTGACCACATAACGCGCGAAGGCGAGCGAGCGAAGCGAGCGTGACGCGGCAGCGGCCGCCGAGCGCCAGATTTCCTCTTTTGCAAAGCAAGCATGCATGGTAGATTAGGTTTATAAGTGTTATGGAAAATTGACATTATTGAAAATGAAAAGGGAAAAGGGTTCCGTATCCAAAGGGTAAAACGGGACCCTATTACTAACACTCCGCTGTCCGTGCATCTGTCACCAGGCTGTATCTCATGAACCGTGATAGTTAGACAGTTGAAATTTTCACAGATGATGCATTTCTGTTGCCGCTATAACAACAAATACTAAAAATAGAAAAAAAAATATAGGGGCTTCCATACAAAAAACGTGATTTTTTGCCGTTTTTATAGATAATGGTACGGGACGCTTCGTGCGCGAGTGTGACTCGCACTTGGCTGGTTTTTTTTATTACCATCTCTCCTCCTAACCTCTTTAACCTTTTAATCATTAATTATTTTCTTGCCACAAACAATATTGTTTAAAACTTTGTTGTGACGCATTTTGAACTAAAAGACATTTTTTATACAAATTAAACTTTGCTCCACACTAACGATTCTGCATGTTCTGCCTAGCTTTTTCCCAACTATGTTGGGGTCAGGGGGTCTACTCCCTAAGCACGAAGTCCGTGGTTTCGGCCTTAGTTACGAGCATTTCCCACTCCCGATCACCTACGGACATACGATTATTTCGGGGGCCCGTACTAAGAATGAATGACAACACGATTTGACAGCTGTCCCTACGGGCCTGGTCACATCTCCACGTCACGACGTCGTCAACGTGGAACGGTGCGGTGACGTGGCACGGTGCGTTGACATAACGTGCAAAGGATGATGGGCACAAATGTATGGAGTCTGGTACTGACACCAATCGAAGTGAATGATACACCGTTGGAAAGGTATTTTTGTGTAGATTAAGAATAACCATAGCGCTAGTCCCGATTCACTGTCCGATTGAAGGAATCCTGCTTGAAAGTTACTTATTTTTGTTACATCCTATTAAGTACACATACTTTTATTGGAATTTTGCTCCATTTTGGCACGGCATTACAATAATTATTAATAATAATTTTCATTATTTAGGTAAATAAAACAAGTTTCGAAGTAAGTTTTATAATTTATTGTCTGTAAGTATACAGGGTGTAAAAAGACCCGAATAGCCGAAATCTACGCACTCTGTACTTCAAACTAAATTACATTGACCAAAAATAATTGCTGGGAAACGACTTTTATTTTAAAAAACGCGTCCGATTTGTTTAATAGATAGATCACCCCTAACTGAAAAAATACTAAACCGATTTCATTGTGATTTTCATCCGATAACTGAATTTTATTTAGCTCAAAATCTGTGCAAATATCATCAAAATCGGTCAAGCGAAACCGGCGATATGATTTTTTTAAATTCTATTTCGAACTGAATATCCAGTATCTTCTGAAGACTATATTTCAAAACGGACAATTGATACGGGTTTGTTGCCACAGTAGTTTTTTGTACTCTTGAAAAGAGCTATCTAACGACGGTAAATTCATTTTGATTGGACATGAGTACCAAAACGCCCATCCTCCTTTACCTTACCGTATCGTAACACGTTCCGCTTCTAGCCGCAAGCGCACACGTATATGCGCTCCGCCCGCGCTCTCCACGCCCGCGTGTTAGTCGCCGTCTATGTGCTCCGATGCTTTAAAACCATACCTTACTGTTTCTCTTATTAAAATTCAGGATCTACATGGTCAACGATAAATCTAACAATGATCCTGACGTGCATTTTTACGACACGGTAACGTAAATTTGCACGTTACGTCAACGCACCGTGCCACGTCACCGCACCGTTCCACTTGACGACGTCATGACGTGGAGATGTGGACAGGCCGTACTACCGATGTGTTTTTGCCCGTCCGAAAAGTTGAACTTGACACTTGTTTTGTTCACTCCTACGTTTCGGGCTACTTTCGGACGGGCGACTAACTTCGTTGACGGACTTAGGGAGTAGGCTCCCAGCTTCCAGTCTAACGAAATGCGGCTGAATATATTTTACACGGAGCGACTGCCATCAGACCTCCGAACCCAGTTACTGGGCAATGACGATATCCTAAAGTAAAACCGGTTGTCAGTCTTTCGGGCTTCTGACTACATATAATGACTGTAAGTCTGCGGGCACGAAACTTGCGAACTTTAAATAAAAAAAACTATTTGTATTTTCAAAATTAAACAGTGTTTATTGACTTCACACACATCAGTCTATGAATTTCTTCTTAAACATTAATGCCATTAAAAAAATTACAAAATCAACTTTTTTTATATTTTGATTATTAATAATTTACTTTATTTTTTATAGTATGGAACGCCAACATGCTCCCAACGGGCAACCTATATGGCTCGAGGTTAAATTTTGGGAACTTCGATCAGTGCATGAAACCACCCTGGCTGGCCACCCATCCACAGTTCCGGACGAAGTACTGTTTAGCCGAATTTACATTATCAGATAAGCTGAAAATGGCAGCTGAATTCGATCCTTATGGTTCCACAGAAGAATATCTTAATGTGAGTATAGTTACTCTAATATTAAGTATATGTATATGTTACGGCTAATAGCCGAAGTGCGGCTACACCCAGTTTTAGCTGGGTACAACTAGGTGCAACCAGTAGCAGTTGGTTAGAACTAGGTGGAGCTTAAGTCGACGGAGCCCCGCTGCGCGGGGCTCCTATTTATGTCTGCAGGGTTTAAAGTAACCTAACACGAAGGGGATGACGGGGGCTTCGTTCGCTCGCTTCGCTCGCTCACTCTAGCCCCCGTCATCCCCTTCGAACCTAACCTATCCGTGTCGGGGTTACCCTTAACCATCGGTGTGCGGCTGCACCTAGTTCTAGCCGCTATGATGAAGGCTAAACCTAGTTCTAACCGAAGATAAGTAGGATAGATTTAAGTTTAACCGCATGTGGGCGGCTGCACCTAGTTGTACCCGGCTAAAACTAGGTGTAGCCGCACTTCGGCTATTAGCCGTAACATATAATATACAGTGTGTCCGGTCATGGACTAGCGATATTCTAGATACTTATGTAACAACTATTCTAGTACAAAAATACACCATACACTAGGGTCTAGGTAGGGAATAGATTTCCATCCACTGTTATGGGTAGAAAACTACTGAAAAAAAATAAAATTAAGGAAAAAACAAAATAAAAAAAACAATGTGTTGTAAAAAATATGTCAATCGATTCTCCTAGTGATTCTGAACAAACTAGTTTCAAGTTTAGTATACACTAAAACTAAGCTGGTATAGCCTCTTTAAATTAACCTTTTCAGGTAGAAAAAATATCTTTACCCTGTCAATTTTTTTGCGAGCGACCGAGTGACCTTGTGAAAAAGTAATGTGCAAGCGATTATAGACCTTAGGGTGGTAAACATTTAAGTCCGGGACTGTACAACATTATCCACGTTTTTGCTCAAAATTCAAAATGAGGTTTACTCACTTAACGGCAATATAAATAATATATAATAATCGGACGACAGATACTTAGTCCACGAGTATAATTAAATAATAATTATTGTCTCAGTATAACCATACTAGGTCAGAGTAAGTTCAAATAACAGCTAATGGTTTTGAATCATTAGCCTTTTACTATAGTCAACCCTGACGCCTATTATTAATGTTTTTATAAAGCCTCACATCATAATTATGTTAGTCATTTGTTCTATTCTTAGTTATTTACATGAAATAGAAAAATAAAATAACTTTTAAAAAAAAGTTAAAACCGACTTTAAAAAAAAACTAAAAAGAGTAAAATAATTACCATATTATAAAACTGACAGTTTTAAAAGTCGGTGCAATTTTACACTATGTATAATTGAAGGCACCGACTTCTGAAACTGTTAGGGTAAAACTCGGTAAAACGCCCCACTTTTTTTAAAATTGTAATAAATAAATAATCTTACAAGATATAATCAAACTTTTTATTTTGGAACAATATTTAGTATTTTAACAACAATACCACAAGTATTAATGATAATAGGAACTAAGGATACAATAATATTTATTATTTAAAAAAACCTTAGGTGGGGCGTTTTGTAGTGTGATCGTTGGCTAATACGACTCACTCTTATTATAAAATGCCCCAGTGTATTATTCATATATTTTTGCATATTTTAAACTATAACAACAATTGTTTTGACAAAAATTAACTCTCAATCTTAACTTAGGATAATAAGAGGCAGTTACTCAGTCTCTTTATCAAATCAGACTTTTTAAATAAACATGGTACAAAACTCATGTAACCACGCTAAACAAGACAGGCATTGAATCCAATCTTCTGTGGATTTTGTATTATAGTAATCTTCCGTGCATTCCACGCATCTAATAATGTCGTCATGTTCGTCTGAGATTTCTTCTTCAGAAGTATCTACCCTGCCCTCATTTTCATCATTGCTTTCAGAAGAGGATGAATAGCTTACTTTTTTCTTCTTCTTATTTTTGACAGACACTTTCTTTGGCTTCTTTTTACCTCCTTTTTCTTGTTTCTTTTTATTACCATCTTTTTCTTCGATAGGTTTAGTTATTTTTGTGGTCTTAGTCTGCTTTAATTTTCCAGCTGCTGGCTTCTTTTTGTCGGCAATTACTTTCCTTTTCTAAGAGAAAATCAGAAGGCTTGTCACTTGACAAGCCTTCTGATTTTCTCTGACTTAATTCTGAGTTGCGAGCCATGAATCCCGAAAACCAGACATTTACAGCTGATGCTGAACTTGATGAAAATGGATTTTTAATATTGAGTTTCCTAGCAAGTTGAAATGCCATTTCTTTAACATCTTTTCTATCAGGGGCAAATCCACCTTTCTCCAATTTCTTTATATGGGCAACCAGTTTTTTTTCGTGTTCTACAGAAAATACTGGTTTGCGTCCAAGAGGGCCTTTGATTTTCCCGATAAAATGTGTCTTCTTAGGGTTCGAGATGGTATGCCAAAGCTTCTGGGTGCCTCATTAACACCCATTTCTTTGCTAAGTACACTGCGCATGGCTTTGTCTAAGTCGTCTGCACTCCATGATGCTCGTAGTGTTGTTCTTTGATACTTCCGAGACATAATCTGAAATAATAACACGCGATAAATACTTTAACACAGTTCAAATATTGGGGCGTTTTGTAAATTGACTTAGGGGCATATTGTCAAATTTGATTTTCAATACGCCCCACCGAGGTCAAAGCAGTAGATTCAAGGTTATAACGTTCGACAAAATAAAAGTATAAAGGTAATTTCATCTATTTTACGATAGTGTGGGTCATTATAACACAAAATCTAAAAGTATCAATATATATGAATTTCTTAGAAACTTACCGCAAATTATTTCACTCCAATAAATACAGATTTTGCAATAATTTTTAAACGGACATCACAAACTACGTGCACACGTCGGCCATGTTGTTCGCCTACTAGTGGGTCTCCGCGCGTCTAGTTGTGAGCGGCGCAGCTTTGATAGTATGAGTGCTGGAGTGGTGGGGCGTTTTGTCACTTGGGGCGTATTACCGAGTTTTACCCTAGTTGGTAATTATTTTACTCTTTTTAGTTTTTTTTTTTTAAGTCGGTTTTTACTTTTTTTTAAATTTATTTTATTTTTCTATTTTTAGTGGTATAAACAATACACAAACGTGCAATTACAGCAATCCCGGGTAATTTGCTGTTACCCACTGAAGAGTTCCATTGTCAATCTCCAAGGGTCTTCATCAGATTAACAATTCATAAAGAAAAAAAAAAAAAAAAAAAAAAAATGCTCACAAAATAAAAAGCACTGAACCAAATTGGATGAAATTTTTTATGGGACCAAATGGCAAGTTTACTGCATGGAACAAAAAAAGAATCACACTAATCGGACTAGAAACCTCGGAGTAATCAGTGTACATACATAAATAAAAAAATTTAAAAAATACCGACCGAATTGAGAACCTCCTCCTTTTTTTGAAGTCGGTTAAAAAAAACAAATGCCCATAAACTTTCTTAATACGAGAACCAGTGTCTCCAAACTGCAATTATATTGAAACATATCAACGTTTTATAAAGGTGCTCTTAAACGGGCTAGTTTTTTGACAATTTCTTGCTGCAATTGTATAGCCGCCAAGATGCAGATTATATTGATTTCGATCATGCTGCCCTCCTATTCAGAACATTTTCGATAAGCAGTTGTCGAAAGATTCGGTTTGTTATCTCAAGGAGTAGATGTCGCTGCCTCAGATTATAAAATTTATAATCTGAGGTCGCTGCCATTCCTACTCTCTCTTATTCTTGGACCTACTAATGTTTTATCTCTCTTTCTAGTCTTAGCCTTAGCTCTTTACATAGTTTTAGTGTTTGGGTGTGTCGGGTCATCTTCCAGTTTCCAAGGCTTTGTCTTTTTATTGGCTTCATCTTATCTTTCTCCTACACATACTCACAATCGGATCAAATCGCATTGAGCACTGACAGCTGACACATAACATTATTACACTGACACATAACTTTTGCATAATAGTAGTAACACATTACATCATTGGCCAATATGTAATAATAATTCCGTTAAATATTTCCGTTTAGCATTTTTATTTTTTGGTACATGTATGGTGGGTGCACGTCAAAATATAAAAGAGAACGCTTCGAAATGTTGTCACTGCATAAACCGTAAAATGTTTATTGAGGAAGATATTCTCATAGCATGTACGGATGTCTATTTCCTTTTTAACCGACTTCAAAAAGGAGGAGGTTCTCAATTCGTCTGAATGTTTTTTTTTTTTTTGTTTTTTTTTTTTGTATGTTTGTTACGCGATATCTCCTCCAATTATGAATGGATTTTGATGATTCTTTTTTTGTTTGGTAGATCATACTTCAGAGGTGGTCCCATATAAATTTTATCGAAATAAATTCAGCGCTTTTTGAAATAATAAACAAAAACAAAAAAAAATATACTTAGATGACGTTTTCGTTTGTGGTTCCCTTATGCAAAAGTTTTGATAAGGACTTTCAATCTGTTTTAACTGTGATCACAGAAACATTAGCCAAGAACAAAGAAGTTTGTATGTTTTTGTAAGGAGCCGTCATGATAATTATACATTAATTCTTAAAAAAAACTACTTAATTGTAGGAAAGATTACGCAATCGTGTCATTTAAATTTGTAGTCTTAAACCGTGTAATTTATGGCACTAAAACGTATATAATAAATAACTTTAAATAAAAGTAAAAACCGACTTCAAAACAAAAACTAAAAAGAGTAAAATAATTACCAAAATATAAAATTAACAGTTTCAGAAGTCGGTGCAATTCTACACTGAAACAAATAAAAGCCACCGGCTTCTGAAACTGTTAATTTTATATTTTGGTAATTATTTTACTCTTTTTAGTTTTTGTTTTGAAGTCGGTTTTTACTTTTATTTAAAGTTATTTATCTTCTTTTTATATTCCTGTTTAGTATATTCTATCACTTATAAACTAAATCATAATATTTATCTATTTTTAATAATAATTGTATGCTGCACCGAACGACGTCATTACGTCGGCGCCGGCTGTCGCTGAAAACCAGCGCTGGGGCTCTGTCTTGCACAGGGTCGCAGCATAAAGCGCTATCCACACATTTCCGGGTCAGGGCTATCCGTGTTCCGAGTAGATCGTTTCAGTGTTCCCGTCAGGGACGTGCCATCCGTCACCCGTGTTCACACATATCAGGGAAATCGGTATCAGTTCTGTTTCGTTAGCTGATACGCACACAACACGATGTCTTTGTTTAACCAAGAAGAGTTGGCAATGATTGCAATAGCGCTAGATGAAGAAGAAGCAGATGACCAAGAACACTATCAGCAGGAAATAAAACGTATTTGGGTATTTTTCTTCTTAGAATTCAAATAATGTGGATTACGAAGATCGTAAAGTACCTATAGCATTCTGCCGTACAAGTTCTATCAACCCCTCTGTATTCATGTTGCACTTGCAGATAAATCATTAACTTTAACAAAAATCGGATAGCACTGTCAGAGCGTCCGTGCGACCGAGCGTGCTCCGGGACACTGACGCCTGACACGGAGCTGTGTGAACCAGTTCATACAATTTGTACGTAACCGATTTTTTCCCCGTCCCTGACGGAACACGGCAGGGACGATTTCCCGGAAATGTGTGGATAGCGCTTAATGCTGAGCGATAGCCGTTTTGCGTGGATATGACGCATGTTTCCCTCAACCTTCTTATTTTTTGGTTTTTGTATTTATTTTCTTTTTGCGTCATGTTTACCGCAAATAAACGTATTTTCTTTCTTTCTTTCTAGTCACCATTATATTCAGGTGCCCTCGTCAACCGTTTCACTTGGGGAGTGTGCGTGCCAGCGGCCTGTCGTCCCCCCTCCATCGAGAAGATCACCAGGGCCATGTATGACATCACCAACTTCGCGACAGTAAGGCCTAACATCACGGTAGCACATTGCCAAGTAGCTGGCGTGAAGCAACAGTATACTATTGGATTTTATCTGTTTTTGTAAGTATTTTTGTTTTTTTTTTGCGTTAAGCTGCGCTTGCCTCGGTTGGTCTGTGGATGGGTGACCATTCGCTACACATCGAGACTAGCGATGCCCGATATGTCGCTTTGTATCGATATACCGTATCGTAATGTATCGCAACTGATTGTATCGATACACGATATGTATCTTATGTCTTTGTATCGATACTGTAAATATCGTATCGAAATATCGTATTGTTGTTTAAGTGGAGTTGCAAGTAGTCTTGCCTTTAGTTTTAACGTTTAATAAACACAACTTACATTTCGCACCCAAATCACTCTTAATAAAAAATCACACACAAAATCAACAAAGTCAAAAGTAATATTTACATTAGGTCTTACCTATCCGCATCGTATTATAAAGGTTAATGCCGCACCTACAAGTGTGGCGGCATTACAAAAGAAGAATAATTAAGTTTGTTTACATTTGTAATCTTTGTTACTGTTAAGTGTTACCTATCTTAACATTTCACAAACCAAACAGCACTCCGAAGTACTCAATGCAGCACGATATTTTCGATGCCATATTCCGGCGAAGCGATACGATACAGCCAAATTCGCATTGACGTGTATTGATACAAAATATCGATATAACGCATTCCGTTGTATCGATACACCAAAATATCGATACGTATCGGGCATCGCTAATCGAGACTCCTACGTGTCTCGGAGAGCACGTTAAATCGGTCCCGAATGTCATACGAATACCTATGACAGTCGTTACGGGTAGTCAGAAATCTAAAAGTCTGATGTTGGCATTGCTCAGTAACTGGGTTGCGGAGGTCTGATGGTAGTTGATTCGTGTAAAATACTGGTATTCAGCCGCATCTGGTTAGACTGGAAGCTGACACCAACATAGTTAGGAAAAGGCTAGGCAGAAGAAGTGTCAGCGTTCTCTCCTTCTCTTCTTCCTGTGGATTTCGTTGTATAATAAGTAACATGAGGATAATTTATGAAATTACGAGCACCAGAATTGTATTTATAAGGTCTATCTATTCATACACGAAATGTTTTAAGGGATACATCTATAGGTGGTCACGAAGCCAAAGACAAGTGAAAATATTTTTTTTTTAATTTTTTTTTTTTTACATAAGTAATTATTATAATTGTAATAATGATTGAGACATTTTGCATAAATTTGAAAAAAAAGTGCCCGCTTCATTGACTATAAATACTATGTAGAAACTAGCGTAATGGATGTTGAAAATAGTAATGAGCCAGTATTTGATACGTGTATGAAATTTTAAATTATTTAATTTAAATAAAAATATACTTAGTTTTTTCTTTTATTTAAATTTAAACGGCTTCTTTACCACCTATAGACGTATCCCTTAAAATATTTCGTGTATGAATAGATAGACCTTATATGCGAGGCCCGTGATGGCCTAAATTGTTCATGTAATCCCAGCTGATAATATTTTGAGAACGTGTCAACCCGATCGACATATCCCGAGCTGAAACAGGGCAGCTCGGGACATATTTTCGCCCGCTTAGGTTGTTCCGCAAGCACGCGATAATTGATTACGCTATAATGAAGTTCATGGACAGTGGTGTTGACACACTATGAACAATAAAAAGCAATTAAAAAATTATTACCACATTATTACCTTGATCGTATTGTAACGTATTACTTGGTAAGGTTAAATGTGTTACTTCCGTCAATAGGATTTGTAACTTATTTTTCTAGTCCTTTTAGGGTACCGTATGCATATTGTAAAAATGAATCCTCTGTATGTTACATTCTCTTTAGTAAACGGTGGAGGGCACTGCTTGCTTGGTTAGAGTTTGAAAAAGATGAATGACGAGTTTTCCCCCTCATCTTACGGCCCGTTCTCAAGGACGTACAGTTCTACAGGAACAGCTTTTTACTGGTTCCCACAAAACTGGTATGTTCACACGCAGTAGTTTCTATTCTGTTTTAAAGAGATTGAGCGCGCAGTGCGCAGACGTGTTCAAAAATATACCCCATAGCTCATCCAGCTAAAAATTCTATGCGGGACGCTCGTGTGAATATTAAGGACCCTTTTCCTGTCATGCGTATTTTCGGCCGCGCACGCTCCTGGCCACACGCAGGACAAAGTTTTATTTTATCGCTGCAGTATCGTACGTGTCGCCAGTGACTAAACTCGTGCACATATGAACGTTAAAAAAGTAATTATCGCTTATATCATTTTCAAAAATAAAAATATAAAAAACAATTCAGAATAGATCTCCGAGTAGATCATATCTTGAAACTAGATCAAGATCTAGTTTTTGTAAAGTTCGTTCTGCTTATCCCACAAAAAAGGGCGAAAGTGCACTTCAAAAATCTCTCCCTCTATATCAATTTTCATTTTTGTTCGCGATTATATGCGTACTATGACCATGCGTGCGAGCCGCGTCACAGTGAAAACAAGACTGAAGGCAGAAGAACGCCGCCCGCATCCGGTTAGCACGCACGCGGGCTGCGCTCCCGCAGCCAATCCGTGTTCCGCGCGCGTGCTGCCCACATGATAGGAAAAACATGTTTGAAATGATAGGATGCGGGCAGCCTGTACGCGGACCAGATCCACGCGCGGGCGAAAATACGCATGACAGGAAAAGGGCCCTTAGGGACTACGACTGAATTCTGCTTTTGGTAAGACGGCGCGATCCGCGCGGCGCGGCGAGTGATAGAACCGAATAGCAAAATTCGAAAGGACTTTTCTTTATGCAGGATCCCACAAACAGAATGCTCGTATGAACGCTAGTGTTGAAACAAAACACCACTAAACGGGATCCTGCAAATACAGGATGTTGTCGTGGGAACGAGCCGTAACATTGGTGCAGATAATTGTTCTTCAAATCACCTCTTACTTAATTATATTAATCAATTAACTCGGTTGCATTAACCGCGATTGTCTCAGCGCAGCGGATCAGTGGCGGCAATTATTGTTTATCTATTGTGTCTTTGAATCCGGTTTTTAACAGTTAAACTCGCCTCCAGTTCTGACGATATTAAAGTACAATCGGCGCACTCTGGGCAGTCAGCCCTGCTACTAACCTTGCTGGCTGGCTAATCTTTTCACCACGGCATGAGCTATTCTCGTATAGCTCACACTTTTTTTTTGTTACTATGCCTGCGTTTGACTGCCATCTCGCCTGATGTTAAGCGATGATGCGGTCTACGATGGAGCACGCTTGCCCAGAAGAAACCGATTCACTCGTGACTTGAAGACACCCAGATTATAGCTGTCCGGGAACACCCACACGGGCAGCGCATTCCACTGTTTGGCGGTTTTCACGATGAAAGTGGAACCAAAGCGCTTCGTTCGGGTTTTTAGTATATCAACCATGAACCGATGGTGCTATTTCGTGCTTCTGGCCGTCCGATAGAAAAAAGGGCAGGGGGGAATTAGATCATGTAGATCTGAAGCACACTCTCCGACATGTATCCGATAAAAAACCGATAGACTAGCAACTTTGCACCGATGCTCAAGACTTTGGAGCTTGTTCTGAACAAGGGAGTCGTTGCTGATGAGCTTCTTGACACGCTTCTCAATGGACTCCAACGCCTCAAGCTGGTACTTGGCTGAGCCATCCCAAAGGTGCGAGCAGTACTCCATGCACGAACGAAGCTGTGCTTTGTACATAAGTCTAACCAGATGCGGCTGAATACCTGTATTTTACACGGAGCAACTGCCATCAGACCTCCGCAACCCAGTTACTGGGCAATGCCGATATCCTAAGATAAGACCGGTTGTCAAACTTCCGGGCTTCTGACTACCCGTAACAACTGTCATAGGTATTTGTATGACACCCGGGACCGACGGCTTAACGTGCTCTCCGAGGCACGGAGGGGTCTCGATGTGTAACGAATGGTCACCCATCCACGGACTGACCGCGGCAAGTGCAGCTTAACTTTGCAAGACGCCAAGAGTTTCCTTTTTGTTTTTTTAATAAATTCATAATTTAAAAAACCCCCAACGCAAATAACAAAACAGCTGATGACCCTGAAACGGCTGAACCGATTTTGATAAAACATGTCTAAGAACCACTGCTAGAAAACCAGCTTTTAAATAAAAAAAACCGCACCTAAATCGGTTCACCCGTTTAAGAGCTATGGTGCCACAGACAGACAGACACACAGACACACATAGCGGTCAAACTTATAACACCTCTCTTTTTGCGCCGGGGGTTAAAAAAAGAGTGTATCAAAAGATGATATTGATACTTAAGTTATCTTTCGGCGCAAACTGTAAGGGTCTTAGGCAGTCTTTCCCATTGACTCTAATGGGCTGTTTAATGGTCTCTAGGTACGATAACGTGACAAACTATCACATTTATTATGTACTTATCGCTTGCGTTACGCTTAAACGAACAGCCTAGGACAATGTCGCTTTCTTTCTATATAAGTAATTTTTTTTCTGCCCGGTTCCTATATCCGAAAACGGGTCGTTTTCAAAGTCAAAGTTTTTTTATATCAAATAGACCAGATTTCAAGCACTTTTAACACGTCAAAAGTATCTGCACGGTTCTATGGAGAAGAGCCGGCAAGAAACTCTAACCTCCGATTTCTGAATTGAGAATTCGGGATGAGCAATACTAAAGTAATATTTGAGTACGTAGTTGTAGACTTAAGTATTGCTTATCCCGAATTTTCAATTTAGGAACTGGAGGTCAGAATTCTCAATTCAGAAACCAAAGGTAAGAATACTCTTTTTAAAATAGAAGTTCATGACAATTCCATTACAGTAGTGTCAGAAATAGAATGAGAATAATACAGGTTAATGTAAGAAATAACAGTAACTCACTTACGAGTAACGAATAGAAAAATATGCCTTTTAGAATTGCCATAGCAGGGCAGTCCTGACAGACAGCACCCGTTCACCAGTATAACGTGAACGTTTTGATTACCAATCGTAATATTTGGTTAGTCTAACTGATACTTTGAAAAGACTATGAAGTGAATTTTACCTTTCTAAAGGATTAGATGGTCTCCTTATTCTAATATCTCTATTAAGACTACGCTTCGATATTACGTCCGTACGACGTACGTGCTTATATATTATAATTAAGATCACAGCTCATTACAACCACCCGGCACCCGACCCGCATCGCCTTATCGCTCGGCGTCCACTCGTTGTCAGTAGGTAGTTCACGGGTGGACGCCGCGTGGTCAACCAGAGTCTTCGGAGGAGTCCACTCGATGGCAGCGCGCGTTTCACTCGGGACTTGTGCGTTGGCAACGCGCATTAACGCAAGGCAAGCATGCGAGCAGCGAGTTGTCACCGAGTAGTCAACTCGTCGTCCGCGCGTGGACGGCATATGCCCGAGGCGATCCGGTAACGCTACGGAGTTGATGTAGTGAGAGCACATCAATACAAGTTCATATAAAGAATACTAACCGCACGAGGCGAGGCGATGCGGGTCGGATGCCGGGTAGCTCTAATGGGCTGTGACCTTAAGCCTGTACTATCCCACTGCTGGGCTAAGGCCTCCCTCCATTTGATCCAACTGTTGAGGCAGACATCCAACTCGTCCCACCATCTTCCTTGCGGTATGCCGCGACCCCATCTCTCTGTCTCAGGACTCCAGTCTTGTGCTATACGGGCCCACAGCTCATTCGGCATACGGCAGGCGGCATGTCTGTCATTTCATATTTTGTAGTCCAATCACATGATCCGATGGGAAACTTTTGCGTGATCCGATGCAACTAGCAACGAACTCAGACCAAATAAAAAATCAAGACAGAGCGCTGTCAACAGTGACGTGAGGTTCGTAAACATGTGTGCACTTAGTGAGGTGTAGTTTAATTGTAGATTGATTGAAAAATGTTGTAAATGTGTGCGTGTGTGCGTGTATGCACAGAGCGGAGGTGTAGTTTTGGCATGCTTCACTGTATTGTTTGCGTTCTGTCTTGGTTTTTTATTTGGTCTGAGGCAACAAATCGCATGATTTGTTGGGAATAACTGTTCGATTCGGTTTTCTCTTGTGTCTCACTCCGGAGGCGAAGCGACACAGACCTGCTAGAAGTTAATTCTGTTTGTATGTTTTCAGAATGTTAATAGCCTCGCTGATAACAATAGCCGCGGTTTCAACTTATTATCGAAGTCTTACCACCAGTGATGATCAGCTACCCGACAGCATAGGTACGAAGAAACTGTACTTTTTATTTAGGCTAAGCGTATGCTGAGACGCAGGTGACGCAGGTGCACGCAGCGCAGCGCAGAGCAGATTTTGTAATGCATGAACGTACTAAGAGCTGCGTACGCTGCGGCGCAGATGCGTGTTACGCAGATATGCGTCTATCTTGCTCTGCGCCTCGTTGTAGTGCCGGCACAGATTACTGCGCGACGCGTGCCTCTCAACACTTGTTTTTTACCTCTAATTCGAATTTTATTGCAATGACGGAACACTTAATTGAATTAGTGCGTTGTGAACCTTGTTTATATGATACTAATCATCCAGACTATTAAAAAAAATTGTTCGTCAACTCGAACACATCTATTTTTTGTACTAGTTCAAATTCGAATGTGTCTTCGAGCTGCGTCGCAGCATGCGGTCGTAGCCTATGTCTGCCTCGCCTGCCCTGCCCTGCAAAATCTGTACTGTGCTGTGCTGCGTCACCTGCGTCCTAGCATACGTTTAGCCTTATCGTTGCCTATCATCGGGGAGCCTACTCCGTAAAACGAGCGTCGAAGTTTCGGGCCGAAACGAAACGACGACGAACATCGAATTTATACAGGGTGGTAATTTGAGATGGGGCATGAAAGGCAGCTACCTTAGCAATTGTAGCTACAGGAAAACGTTCTTAAAAGACCAACCCTAACTTTTGGAATAATTGCTATCTGCATTCACATATTTTGAAAAAACATTTCAGTCAGCGAAAAAAAGGGCAGTTTCACAAAACATTTTTTGATGGCAATAGCTCCTATTTCCTATAAGGATCAAAAGACTTCCCGATCAACTGAGGTTAGAGTACAATAAATGTCAGAAATCGCAAAAAAACGAAATTATGTTTAAAGTTACGTTGATACCGAAAAAATGTTGTTTTCAATATCTGTAAATGAAGTTCGAAATATTTTCAAAAATTATGGACAGTCTCTTAAGAACATATTCCTTTAGACACAACGATTAAGGGAAAAGCCACACGATGCGGTGCAGCTTCGTCGCGGCGCCTGAGCGGTGACGCTGCGGCGTAATACATACTAATTTCCATGGCATACCACACGGTGCGGTGCGGCGCCGCGCCACGCGCTCGCCGGACCACGACGAGGGGGGAGGATGTATGCGCGAGCGGCATCGCTCCGGCGTCACAGACCGCTGATGTGTTGACGGAGAGCCGTTCCACACGTTGCGGTGCGGCGCCGCACGCACCGCGTGGCTCTTGCGACGCCCCGTACTACATGTGCACGCTGATGCGCCAAAAGGTCGCCGTGCGGCGGCGCACCGCACCATGTAACCCGGCTCTCCCTAAGGTAGCTGATGCCCTTTATGCCCCGTCTCAAATTACCACCCTGTATACTAGTAATTAATTTTAAACATTTTTTAAATTAAATTAACCTTACGCCTTTCTTTCTAGAAACAATAATATCAAAATCCTTCTGCATCGTGAAGAATCACCGCGACCTGATGAAGGAGAACCAGCAAGAGATCCGAGTGATGAACGGCATGAGGTTCATGACCGCTGCTACGATCCTCATCTTGCATGAGATTTTCTATTTGTCGATAGCAGGATTCTCGAATTTACGAGATACAGATGAGGCAGGTCATATTTAGAATAGAATATACTTTATTGTACACCAAAATTGTAATACAGCTCTTATACAATAACATACATTGAAGGGTACAATGGCGGTCTTGTCGCTGAAAGCGATATCTACCAAACAACCTTTGGATGAACAGGAAGACAATGAATAAGAAGGGGGGGGGTAGTCCGTGGTGTACTGCTGCAAAATATATACTACACACAATACATAGACATAACACTTACATTTAAAATTATGTATATATCTATATAATGTATCTATTTAACCGATTTCCAAAAAGGAGGTTCTCTATTTGACTGTACTTTTGTCACCTACTTCTAAAAGAGGAGGAGTTTGTCAACTTGACGTGTATTTTTTGTATGTTTGCTCAGCGATATCGTCGCCAATTATGAACTGATTTTTAGGATTCCATACCTCAAAATAAAAAACGGAACCCTTACAGCATCACTTTGTTGTCCGTTTGTCTGTCTGTCGGTCCGTCAATACCCTTTTTCTCAGGAACATCCAAAGGTATCGAGTTGAAATTAATATCAAATCTATACTAATATTATAAAGAGGTAGAATTTGTTTGTTTGTTTGTTTGTATGTAGGAGGTAATCTCCGAAATTACTCATCCGATTTAAAAAATTCTTTCACCAATAGGAAGCTACGTTATCCCTGAGTGCTATAGGCTATATTTTGGGATCAAAAAATTAGGGATCCGTAAATTAACGGGAGCGAAGCCGCGAGCAAAAGCTAGTACTCAATAAATCCATAGCTAATAGTCCTGTTAAAAAATCATGTTTCTAACTCAATACAGTAAAATATATACTTTTTATCTCTTTGGACATCACGGCTCATCTTCCGTGCGGAAGATGTCCGGTCCTTTGGAAGGCATACACGGGAACACAGGTCCAACGCGCAGAGGCCTCTTTAAGAGCTTTAATCTAAAATGGGGTGAGGCACTGTTACGTATGCAGGGAACACAAGTGAAACGCGTAGTGGTTGAATGCGCACTGTCGTTTATTGGTGACGTATTGGTTTGCGTAGCGGGCGGGCGCAGCCGCCATCTTGTAAGGTGAGATGCATAGATAAGGAGGTACAAATATACAACATTCCTCCCTCTTTAGTATGCCCCATATTACTCGCAATATTATACAATTATTAATAGCAAAATATTTAAACGTCAATACAAAAAAATGGCTTATAATTAATCTTAGGGAGCGGACGCAACAGCCTGCCTGACAATCCGGATCTAGAGTAATGACCTTGCTCATTTTCGGACTCAGCTGCTTGCCCGCTTTCATTATCGGCGGAGGCTTCAAAGAATTCTTCACACTCTGTAACCTCTTCCGCTGGCGCATGTTCCGAAGGTGAAGTAGCCTGGCCACACTCTCTTCCTCCCTCATCATTTTGTGCGCCGCCGACTTGACTCGCGGTATTCGCAGTAGAGGGCGCACTCGACGTGTAAAGATCCGGTGTCAAGTCAGATATGTCAACAGGACTGTCCCGGAACTGATTGTTCCCATCCGTTCCCTTGTAAGATACGAGTTGATTTTTATGCTTTTTTAAGCATGCTAAGGTTTCACAATCTTTGATCAAATATGTAATTCTACCCATGCGTTTTATTACAACACCTCTGTTCCACGTGAACTTCTTATTTATATAAAACTTTTTGTACATAATATTATCGCCGGGCTTAAAACATTGTCTATTTGTGCCCCCGTAAGCTTCACTCTGTAAACACTGATTACGTTTTACAAAATTAGTGAGAGCGTTAGATGAGGACGGCGGTGGCGGTGGTGGCGTACTTGGAAGCATCAAGTCTAAGCGCGAACGAAGTTTTCGACCGAAAACTAATTGCGCAGGTGAAGAGCCCGTTGTGGCATGTATTGAATTCCTATAATCGAATAGGTATTTTAGTAAATTTTCATTATTTTCTTTCAAGTTATTACTAATCATTAAACAAGCTTTAATACCCTTCTTTACAACTTTAACATAGCTCTCCGCCTGACCATTGCTCGCTGGATGATAGGCGGGAGATGTTACGTGCGATATTCCATTCGATTTGCAAAATTTTGTGAACTCTTCCGAAACAAAACATGTAGCATTGTCACTAACTAATGTGTGAATAAGGCCGAACCTTGACATAAACTCGTATAATTTTCCTATAACTGCGGTTGAAGAAGTGCCGCTCGTTATGTATACTTCAACCCATTTGGAATGAGCGTCAACTATCACTAAGTACCACTGGCTATTAATTGGTCCGAGAAAATCAATGTGTACTCTGTGAAACGGTTGCTGAGGGTGAGGCCACACAGCGAGCGGTGCCCGTGGCGGAGACGGTCTAAGCTGCGTGCATATTTTACAACCCCCGATCATTGTTTCGATGGCTTTATCAATGCCCGGATACCAAAACCTACTCCGTGCATCTGCTTTACACTTTACAATTCCCAAATGAGATTTATGAAGCTCAGACAAAATTTTATTTTTTAATGATTCTGGTACGACTACTTTGTGGCCCCGCATGACAATACCATTTTCTACGGAGAGTTGATTTTTACATAAAAAGTATGGAAAATGATTTTGGTCCGTTACTTTTCTTGGCCAACCATTTAATATATATTTAATAACCGTAACCAACGTCATATCTTTTCGTGTTTCTTCACGCAACGATTCAAGTGTGATAGGTAAACTAGCGTCGACAACAAAATTAACATATGACGCCCTATCTTCGATAAACTCCTCCGTTCTGCTCACTTCGCGGCCCTCTGTTTCGACGCATAGGCTAGCGCGGGACAAGTAATCTGCACAGTTATTAGCACTGCGAACGTATTCTATTTTAAAGTTATAACCACTCAGAAACATTGCATACCGTTGCAATCTATTGGCGGATACTTCCGGTATGCCGCGATGTGGACCAAAAATCGAAGTTAAGGGTTTATGATCTGTCCGGAGTATAAACGGAACAGATCTGCCGTAGAGATACTGGTGGAAACGGCGTACCCCAAATATGATTGCCGTCGCTTCCTTCTGCATCTGCGAATAGCGGCGTTCAGCCGCGATCAACGTGTGCGACGCGTACGACACCGGGCGCTCCACCCCGTTGGTGTCGACTTGCGACAATATCGCACCTAAGCCGCTTGGTGATGCGTCTACTGTTAAAATAACCGTCGCGTTTGTATTAAAATGTGCTAAAACTTGATCCGAAACAAGTAACTTTTTAATCTTATTGAATGCGTCGTCGTGTTTTGAATCCCAATGCAATTTACTATTTTTTTGAAGCAAATCATATAATGGACTAAGAATTGACGACGCATTAGGTACAAAATTTCGATAATAGTTAACCAGACCCAAAAAAGATTGTAATTTACAGACATCTTTCGGAACTGGAGCATTTAAAATAGCTAACTCTTTCTGGGGTGACTTTTGCAACCCGTGCTTGTTTACTATGTATCCTAAGTATTCAACTTGATCTTGAAAGAAGTTACACTTGGCTTTTTGGAGCGTGAGTCCTGCTTCCTGCAAACGTCGCAGTACTTCGTGTAATCTATTTAAATGTACCTCTCTGCTGACCCCAGTTATCAAAACGTCATCCAACATGCACAACACTCCATCCATGCCCGATAATACGCACTCCATTACGCGCTGAAAAATAGCTGGCGCGCTAGCTAACCCGAATACCAAACGCGTATACATAAACAAACCTTTATGAGTGTTAATACAAGTGATTTTCTGGGATTCTTCATCCAAAACACATTGAGCATAAGCTTGAGATAAATCTAGTTTACTGAACTGTTGTCCGCCATGTAATTTTGTAAACAATTCGTGCGCAGTAGGTAATGGATATTGATCAACTAACAGCTGTTTATTGATCGTAACCGAATAATCCGCACACAAACGAATTGAGCCGTCGCGCTTTAATACGGGTACGATGGGTGATGCATACTCGGAGTACTCTACCGGTTTTAAAATACCTACGCGCACCAGTCGGTCTAACTCCTTATCAATTTTATCTCGTAGTGCAAAAGCTATCGGTCGCGGTTTGAAAAATATCGGTTTGGCGTCTTCCCTTAAATTTAATTTGACTTTATATTTATTAAATGTCCCAAGCTCATCAGAAAAAACACCAGGGTATTGAACTTGCAGCTGTTCAATAATGTTTGAAGAATTTTCACAGTAATTTATTGGCAGCATTTTTAATTTATAAAAAGAGATAAAATCCCTGCCTAACAGCGGTGGACCGCCGTTGCGAATAATATAAAAATCGAAAGTATGCGTTTTGCCCGTGTATGTTATAGGCAACCGTGCTACTCCTATGCAGTCGATGTTATTACCAGTGTACGTTCATAACCGTTTATTAGTTTTAGACAATGCCACATCATGAAAAAGTTTTAAATACGATCTTTCGGAAATCACCGTAACAGCTGACCCGCTATCGATCTGGAACTTCATTCGTACTCCTCGGACATTAATAACCTCGGTCATAGGTTCTCCGTTAAACGAACGAATGTTATAGAACTCACCGTCGTCGCCGTTATCATCAATACTCTCATTCTCCACGTTGCAATATGTCTTCAAACGGCACCGACTGGAGTTCTTTAGGCCTTGCTAGATCTGCTGCTAGCTTGTATGTAGTCTCACTGAGTGCGCTCAACAGAACCGCCCGCCGCTTGATGCCCGCGGCATCACTGGCGTCATTGACGTCGTTCGCGATGAACCATTGCGTCAATCGTCCCTTATATTCTTGCCAAGTTTGCTGATTATGATCAAAACTGGATAACAGTCCAAACAGAGCCATGTTTTTGCAAATTTACTGTTTTCCTAAAATAAAACACGTGGTTTATCCCATCCTCGTCGCCACTGTTACGTATGCAGGGAACACAAGTGAAACGCGTAGTGGTTGAATGCGCACTGTCGTTTATTGGTGACGTATTGGTTTGCGTAGCGGGCGGGCGCAGCCGCCATCTTGTAAGGTGAGATGCATAGATAAGGAGGTACAAATATACAACAGGCACCAACCCGGGACTATCCACGGCTGCACTATTGGAGTACAGTCATGGACCGTCCCAGGTGGGCGCAAAACTATTGTGAAATATGGTAAAAATAATATTGGTCTATGGGAGGGAGTGTTAAATGGACTGGATAACTTCTTTTTTTTTTTTTTTTTAATCTTTTTTTTTTTACAATTTCGGGGTTTTTGTCCATTAAGGATATGTCAACCCCATCATACCTTAACTGGATAACTTCTATTGCCGGAAGAAAACGGCGTCTGCCTTTCAAGCTTAAATTTGAAATATGTTGGCAGATATACCTATATATACTTTTTATTATTATTATTATGAGCCCATGTTATCCCACTGCAGGGCAAAGGCCTCCCCTCCCTCCTTCCACCTTTCGCGATATGGTGCGGTAGTAGGCCAATCCTTTAAAAATGAGTCCACCTCATCCCGCCATCTTCTTCTGGGCCTGCCGCGTGGTCGTTTTCTGCAAGTTGGGATCCACTTAGTGGTTATTTTAGCCCATTGCTCCTCCGACATGCGGCAGACATGACCAGCCCAGTTCCACTTTAATCTAGCAGCTGTGAGGCCCAACATCGGCTATTTGTGTTTTGGAGCGAAGTGTGTAGTTAAGATAAACGTAGGTCTGTTTTTTTCAGGACTTGAAAGGATTATCAGGCCTCACGCTTCATCTCGATATCGTGGTGGACACATTCTTTGCGATGTCTGGTCTTCTCCACATCAAAGGGCTTCTAGCCAACGCGGACAGACAGCAAAATCTCTTCATGGTGTTATGGAGGCGATATGTTAGGTAAGAATAACAACCCATGGATATGAAATAAATATCGTGGATACAGTTGATACTGTGGAGGAACGAGGTTTGGTGTTCCTTCAACGAAAAGGGAGAATCCTTCAACCAGGGGGAGTCTTATGCCTGGCGGGCTACTTAAGATAATAGAATATCAAAAACTCGGACCGAATTCGGATATTGCTTTTCGCACTGCGTCCGATCCAAATTCGTGAAAATAAGGATCTTGAGTCTATAAATCTCGGACCGAATTCGGATATTACTTACGCACTAATCTGATCTCTGATCCAAATCCAAGCAATTCAGGGGCCATCTCTGGCATTTGTCCGATTTGAATCCGAGGTAATGCGAAAGCGTTCATACAAACAATACTACGGCTACTTTGGTCCGTCATTATTTTCTTCCGGATTTGAGACTCACGGATAACAGAGAGAAATCGGACGACAGAAGTCGGATCTAATCCGTAAGCTACCATACAAATAGTTCTATGACTACTTCGGAATACAGGGGGGATCAATGTGGAGGAAGTAGGTGTGGTGTTCCTCCAACCAAAGGGAGGATCCTCCAACCAGGCGGAGTCTTAAGCCTGGCAGGCTACTGCCCAACGGTTATTTTTATTGGCGAGACCTGAAGGGTCTCCAGCCAATAGGGGGGGGGGGGGGGGGGGGCAACGGTTAATGTTGGGCGGTTGTATATACACCATGGGCAAGGTACCCGAAAGATTTTAACCTTCGATTCCGATGCCTAATTGGAGAAGAAATGCTAGATATAGTTTGTTGAAAAAAGCTTCATTTTCGAAATATTATTTAATGAAATTCACAACTCGAAAAATATCTATGGTAACAAGTCCCAGGAACGCGACGTTGCGACTTTTGTCATACCATACCCCACTCGCCGTATGTCTTATTTGACGGGGAGGATTGTGAAGTGAGAAGTTTCTTATCCACTCACACGATAATTTATAAATGTTGCCAGTTCAACCTAAGATACTGTTTACAAGGAGGCACTAAAGTTAAATTACTTAAGAGGAAAAAAAAAATTTTTAATAAAAAAAAAACTTTTTTTCGCTTTTGTTGATATAACATTTGACTCATAGCATCAGAAAAGCGTGGTCAAAATCTTTTGGGTACCTCGGGATCACTGTGTATACTATCTGCGTGTTAAATCTTGATATCGCGATGTAGGATCGAATAGTTCGCATGTGGCGTGATAGATGCCGCCACAGTATTTTCACGGATTCGCATCGGATGCAGTGCGTAACTGCTGCATACTGTCATTTACTGATGTTCATCCGTAAACTTATTCCAGGTTAGTTGGACCCTTCGCGTTAATCATATTCTACGTGGCCGCGGTTTCAAAGTACACTGGTTCTGGTCCATTATGGCACAAATGTAATGAATTGGAAGCAGGAGTTTGTCTCAAGACTTGGAGACTCAGTTTGCTGATGCTCAACTCAAACACGAAAGATGTGGTAAGTAGAAATAAATTAATGGTAGAAAAAAAACTTTTTAAAAGCAAGCTTTTATTTAATTACCCTTAAAAGAAGAAAATAAACTTTAAATTAAATCAAACCAATCAATTTAGTACATGTATTACACAATTTATTAAATGATATGAAAGCTTGTCGCAAGATTTACCTGCGTAGGTACTAACTAGTCTTGCTTGACATACTTATTATAAGTAATTCTATGAAAGAAAATGTTTCCTATAAAATATGCAAATCCTCAGAAAGCCCTTTCATTTGATACCCATACTGTGGTAGTACGGAAAAAATAACTAGTCCGCCATCTTGGATGATCCGCCATATTGGAATTAGAATAACGTCACATAACTAAGTATGCATTGTCATCCAAAATAAGCGTGTATACCAAATTTCAGCTCAATAGGTTAAAGATAACTGATTTAAAATTCAGTTGCAAGATTCCACCCGGACAAACATACATACATTGCAAGTTAAATAAAAGCTTGTAATAAAAAGAAAAGGTATTTTTGGGAGACAGAAAAGCATCCTAATTGCGGAAAACACTCGTAATCGCTTTGGCTTTGATTTTGACAAGTCAACAATTTTCATGGCAACTTTTGTATTAACAATCCGACTTCTCACCAACTACGTGCCACGCAATGGATATTGTTGTATTGTCAAAAAAGTAAGTTCAAAAACTAAAACCTAACTACTGAAAAATGAACGAAACAAGAAAATATATCATCTGAAATTGTTGTGTGAAAACTATTCAATATTTATCTTCTATTATTAAATAAACAACTTACACGTAATATAATTTAATGTATTTAATACATATTCATAGTGATGTTCACGACTGGTGCTAATTCTTCCTAAGTGTAATCCAGAAGACTTCATTCCTCAACAGTGTCACGTGGTCACCTGGTACCTATCCTGCGACTACCAGCTCGCGATCCTAGGAACAGTTCTCTTCTATTTCTATCAGAAAAAAAGAAGACTTGGTCTAGCGGCCTTCGGAACTGCAGCCGCCTTCTCCCTGATCATACCAGGAGCTTTGACGTATTGGTACCAACTGCCTGCTATACATTTTCTGGATTTGAAGTAAGATTTATTTTGTCTTTGTCAGATTCTGTCATTTAAGAGTCAGCTCCCGTATGGAGACAGATTAGATTATAAAGATTCCTCATCGCACGCTAGGAATAGACGTGTGGTGTAAGATTCAACAAAACCCAGCACGCTTGGTGGTAGTATTACACATTAAAGGCTGGCGCCAAGCAGTTCAATGTGTTCCGTCGTGTGTATGTGAGAGACAGAGGGGTATTAGATGAATCCCTCTATATATACAGATATACAGGGTGTAAAAAGACCCATCACATAGCCGAAATCTACGCACTCTGTACATCAAACTAAACTACATTGACCAAAAATAATTGCTGGGAAACGACTTTTATTTTTTGGCATGAAAAAAAAACGCTTTTTTTTGTAGCGCGCAAATTATGATTGTGGCGATGCCGTGCGTTTGCATGCGTGCAGCGGCCACACAGCCGACCTAAGGCGGTCGTGTGCGTTTGATATTCATTGCGTTTTTGTAACTTCAAATGCGTAATTCGTTAGGAAAAATTGAAATTTTTGATAATGTTTGTATGGAAGAAAGTTTAGTATTATGACGTGGAAATCGTTTTTGGAAAAAACTAAAAAAAAAATGTGTACTTTGACCTTCAATATCTCCAAAACCAATGATTTCCCAGGTATGGTTTGTTCGAAAAAAATTATCCCAATGATGGGTAAAATACGTGGTTTTCGTTATCGTTAAGGGTCTTTTTACACCCGATATAGAGATCTAAGATGGAGCGTACGAATCCAAGCAACAGTGCTTGGATTCGTATGCGTATGTTTTTAAGCTAAGCCTTTTAAAGTGGGAACTATTATTTTTAAAGTTTTTTTATATGAATGAATGATGCCATACTCATTTGCAATAACATAGGTTACAATAAGTTCGTCTTAGTTTAAAATTGGGTTTCACTACATTCGACATTTCTGTCGTGCAAATATTATGAAATAAAATTTGAAATAGAATAAAAACCGGTCAAGTGCGAGTCGGACTCGCGCACGAAGGGTCCCGTACCATTATCTATACATATTATGACGACGTCTGTGGTCTAGTGGTTCGAGTATCGGACTGCTGATCACGAGGTCGTGGATTCGATTCCCACAGGACACAAATATTTATGTGATGAATATAAGTGTTTGTGTTCGTCTGGGTGTTTCTTATGTATTATAAGTATGTATTTACAAAAAAAAAAGTATATAAGTATTATATCCATTGTCTAGTACCCATAGTACAAGCTCTGCTTAGTTTGGGACTAGATGGTGCTGTGTAGAAAAATATACCAAAAAAAAAAAAAAAAAAAAAAAAAAAAAAAAAAAAAAAAAAAAACAATCTATAAAAACGGCAAAAAAAATCATGTCTGTTGTATGGGAGCCCCCCTTAAATATTTGTTTTATTTTAATTTAATAATTTATTTTTAAACTGAACATACAAGGTGTAAACGAATTCGTGTAATTCCTTCAAACCGCGTGATCTACTGGTGACACAGATTGACCCTGCACAAGTTTTTTTCAGAAACAACAAAAATCTTTTTTCGAAAACTGAACCATCACTTTCTGTATCTGAGTAATTTTAGCGTTCCAAGTTAACTGACTGCGTGGAGCGATATCGCGCTAGTTGTGCCGGTCAGCTGTGTCGCCGTGCCTTCATTAATTTATGCATGGCATCGAAACTTTCAATAAACTACATATTTTTTTTGGAAAAAAAAACTTTTGTATTTATTTTTAATCAATCTAAATCCCGTGCGGGGTTAATCTATACCATTAATAGATCATGTGGTTTGAAGGAATTACACGAATTCGTTAACACCCTGTTTAACTAAATATTCTGTGAATATTTCAAGCGTCTACCTGTTGCCGTTATCAATATCGAGCAAAAACGAGCAAAAAAATCACGTTTGTTGTATGGGAGCTCCCTTAAATATATACTTTATTCTGTTTTTTAGTATTTTTTGTTATAGCGACAACAGAAATACATCACCTGTGAAAATTTCAACTGTATAACTATCACGGTTCATGAGATACAGCCTGGTGACAGACGGACAGACAGACGGATAGACGGACAGCGGAGCCTTAGTAATTGGGTCCCGTTTTACCCTTTGGGTACAGAACCCTCAAAATATATATTTATCCCCTCAGAAAATAGCGTATCCATTGTTCTGTTTTTAGCAAATTGCTAATTACACTGAGAGACAACTGGGAGGTGACTTACACTTACATGGGCAGCCACAGTAGAGCTGGTGCCTACCTCGTGGGCGTTGCTATGGGATACCTCTTGACCTTGTACCGACCTGCTGATCATAGAAGAAGTATATCTAAGGTAAGTTCTGGTTCATAAGTTCCAATCTACATTCGGAAGCAATAAATCCGGATCACCTACACAAATCTTATATCTAGCTTATTTAAATAAAACGTTTTTATGGACTATTCAAGAAGTTTTTCTTTTTTTTTGAGTCGTATTGTACCAAATACATAAACTCACATCTTTATCCCATGGCGTAAGTAGAAACTGCAGATCGCCACATGCTACGATCCTTTCACGTTCAAACATCTTGTCACACGCACGTAGTGTTGCGTAGGACACGACTTGAAAAAGAGTTTGTAAGAGTAGCCTCTTTTTTGCTCTGAGCCAGTACAATGTACTACTTCAAATGAGGTGAGGCGTACTGAAGCTCGGTGATACGATTGAAGTAACGAGTACGAGTTAAGACATTTGACGTTACTGCGGCAAGTCGAGTCGCGGTCGCGTAATGTCCACTGACACACTGACAATGACGTGCTATTGTAGCATGTGCCTCGTTCGCTCTCTGTCTCACCCTACAGTTTACTTACCGAGAGTAACGAGTAATGTGACTACCGCGACATAAAAGTTGAAGTAGTACACTTTTAAATGTCGAGCCGCTCTTACATTTTGACGTCATGTACGGGACAAATGTACCGCCTCTTGTATGTCCTACTCAACACTATACGCACGCCGCGCGCCGGTTGAGATTACTACGCACCTGTCCTTTTTTAACAACATCACCAATAACATCGATGTATGTCCTTCTAGGGCGTCCTCTATTAGCGTTTCCACTGGGTTCCCTACGCCACTACGAAAAACGTTACTTCGATTTTCATTAGATCGAACACTTAATGACGAATCAACGATACTCCTAAACTACATTACTTCTAAGTCTTATTTGTGCGATGTAACGTTAGTGCGAAACACATTGTATCGAAGAATTTTACACCTATAGCTTATTAGGCCGAATGCTTCTTTCCTCGATAGTACAATATATCGCGCATTTTTTTTTTTACTTTTACTTAATAATAAGTTTAAAAAATGACAGAAATGGCATTAAAAAACATATAAGTAATTGCAATTCAATTGATTAGCTCTTAAAAAAGGTAAAATCTCTATTTTGTTGCGATTTTCGACAACTCTTGCGATGGCTTTTGCCTTTTTTTTGTGGGGTTTTACCTATTAACTTCTGCTTTTAAATAAGATATCATATGGAACTGTAATTGTATGTTTTAATCAATTTTTTTCATTTCATGTCATTCATCATAACTGCGAATAGACAGATTTTACCGTTTTTTTTTTTGGGGATCTTTGAACAGCTATTTTTCTTAAACTATTGACTTTTGGGGAAAGTTGTAGAACAAAAGTTATTCATCATTATGGGTGCTGTAACACCCTTTCAGATTAGTACCCCCTTTCCGACTAACCTTGTATTCTTCTGTATTTCACATTTAACACACTTGGATGTTATTTGTGTAAATATTGTATGGTTAATTATTAATTAAAAAACTTTGAAGTCCATTTACACACTTGGATATTTCTGCTTCATTTTATTATTTTCTATTATTTTTATTTCAGTAGATATTTTGTCCTTTTTACTTTTTCGATGTATCTTTCATTGTTATCTTTTGGTCATTTCTACATAAATTTTACCGAGGTGAGGGTCCTGGTGACCTGTAATACAAGTTTTATTCCTAAAACCTACTTCAGGCACCAGTCTCTCACAAAGGTGGAAAAGTTATATGGTTTTAAGTTTACATTCATCTTAAGACCACTTATTGGGAAGAGAGAATAAATGATATATTATTATTATTTCAGACATGGTCCATATTTGGTACAGCAGTCTCTCTAGTAGTGATGTGGTACATGCTGGCATTAGGCCAGGTCTACATCAACCGGGAGTACGATCCGATAGAAGCTGCCATTACTGCGGCCACCAACAGAGTTGCTTGGGCTGTCGCCGTGTGCTGCATCATTGGGCTATGTGAATACGGGACTGTCCGTAAGTATATGAATGCACACAGTACCATAATTGTATAAGACATTATCGGATTAAAATTAGTAAGCCTAGTACTTCTTGTGACCATTCATTACGTCGCCGCGTCGTCAGACACGTCGAGACCCCTCTGTGCCTCGGAGAGCTCGTTAAACCTTCGGCCCAGAATGTCATACGAATACCTATGACAGTCGTTACGAGTAGTCTGATCCGGAAAGTGTCACCCGGTCTAATCTTAGGATATCGGCATTGCTCAGTAACTGGGTTGCGGAGGTCTGATGGCAGTCGCTCCGTGTAAAATACTGGTATTCAGCCGCATCTGGTTAGACTGGAAGCTGACCACAACATACTTAGTAAAAGGCTAATCTTTTTCTTTCTTTCTCTCATGTGGGCTATACGAGAATAACTCATGGTGCCGTGGTGAAAAGATAAACTAGTCAGCAAGAATGGTAGCGGAGACAGCCCAAGATGTACTGCATGTAGTTGAATAGAAGAAGTGAAGGCGAGGTTAATGCAACCGAGTTAATTGATTAATATAATTAAGTAAAACCATTTGTTGAATCGCCATCTGCTGATCTCAACACGATGAAGGAAAAAACTCAACATTTATCTTTATCAAACTCCACCTCAGACGCAAGTGGTGTCCGCTGCAGTCCCCAACATAGTTGGAAAAGAGCTAAGCAGAAAAATTCTTCTTGTAAGATTTTTAGAATCGACTACAAAAATTTGCATGGTAACTGCCGCTGTATATAAATTTTCTGTTAAGTAGTATGAACATTATAATTCTGCGAGATTGATGAAGGGTACAAAGATGTAAAAAAACATTGCTGTATGGAAAACATGATAAACAAGAAGTCGCCATATTTGCAACTTAACACTAGGAATGTCGGGTTCATTATGATTATTCCTGTTATCTTTAAATGAATCTGCAGTAAGCTCTGAGGTGTCAATTCAAAAAGTCTTAAAGTAACGATAACATTTTCTGTTTCCAGCTCTAGTCAGCGACTTCTTAGGCCTATCGATCTTCACGCCTCTCAGTCGCCTCTCTTACGGCATCTACCTGATCCATCCTCTGATCATACAACGGAACAAATTCGCGCTCAGATCACCGTTAAGATTAGACCAATATTCCATTGTAAGTACTTTAAAACCGATCCTCTTGATTTTGGTAGTTTGTTACGTCGTTTCTTCTTCTCGGCTTAAACACGAGGTAGTGATGAAGAGATGGCTTTTACCCGACAACGGCAGGGATAAAGGCTTATGAATTTCACTGGCTATGTATGTATTGATCAACTACGATAACAAAGCAAGCCCCTCCATTGACATCATCATCATCATCATGATTCAGCCATAAGACGTCCACTGCTGGACATAGGCCTCCTCCAAGCATCACCACATCGACCGGTCTTGTGCTTCTCGCATCCAACGGATTCCTGCGACCTTCACCTTCACATCGGTCCACCTTGTGGTCACCTACCCACGCTGCATCTTCCGGTACGCGATCGCTACTCCAGAACCTTTCGGCCTCATCGGCCATCCGTTCTGCGAGCAATGTGCCCCGCCCACTGCCACTTAAGTTTGGCAATTCTTCGAGTTGTCGGTTATCTCGGTTCTCCTGCGGATCTCATCATGTATGATACGATCACGCAGGATAACTCCGAGCATAGCCCTCTCCCTTTGGGTGACCTTGAGCCATCTTATGAGGCCCATTATGAGTGACCACGTTTCAGTGCCGTATGTAAACACTGGCAACACGCACTGGTCAAAGATTTTCGTCTTGAGACACTGCGGTAGTTGGGACGAAGGATTCTATGTAGCTTCCCGAACGCTGCCCAGCCGAGTCAGATTCGACGATTGTCCTCTTTCTCGAAGTTGAACCTACCTAACTGGACATTTTGTCCTAGATAAACATAATTTAGAGTATTTGACTGAAAAAATCTAATTAGTCCGTCAGTTAGATTATCAAAAAATATTTGACCCGTTTTTTTTCTTTTGTTACGTAAACCAAAATTGACGAAGATACGATACTTTTAAAATTGGCAAAACGTCACAAGCTAGTACAATTTTTACTTGCTTCTGACGTCACAAGCCCTCACTTTCGAGATCTGTTTTATCTTTCCAAATATTCATAGATTTAACAAAAGAAAAAATACGTGTCCATTCGTTTTCAAAACTCTAACTGGCGGACTAATTAGATTTGCAATTTATTGATGCTGTCAACATGCCTATCGTCGACAACTCCATTGACACTGCAAGTAAAAATGTTTGAGAAGAATATTTGCGACGCGTTCTTCGTTCAACGCAGATGTGTGCACTCTGCAACTGTAGGCCAAGCTTAAACAAAAACATGGATCAGTCGCTCGACAGATTTGACGTCGCTAATTAACAGTATGGTACCGTTTAGAGGTTTGTATGAATGACACACGTGCGCCTTGTCGAGCGGTCACTTTAATTATGCACAAATCTTTTTTTTTTCTATTTGACTGCTGTAGGTGGTCCTAGGGGACCATTAGGGGATATTGGACCTGAAGGGTCTCCAGCCAATGGGGGGGGAGTAAAATATTTAACCTAAGCTAACTACTTGTACTACACTAACATCATGACTACCTGCAACAACAGCACTAAGGGCGACCCCTAGTGGGACGAGCACCTCGACTTAGGGCGTTGCTGGCGGAGGTTTAAGGGGGGAGACAGCTTGATGAGGGCTGAATTATCGGTGTGAGATGCACTAGTCGAACAATGAATCTACTAAATATCAAACACAAACGTGGTGATTCGTTGGCTTATGCACACACATTGAAAACAGATGTTGGAGAGCATATCATGTTAACGTAGTCGATCTCTATGTATGTATGTAAGTTTGTGTCCTCGCACAGCCTAAACTACTGAACCGATTTCAACAAATAAGGTGTCCATGAATTGGTCTTGATGTAGAGAGTGTCCTACTGCCGTCTTATCTCTAAAAGGCCGTTAGTAATAATAATAATTTATTTAATTCAGATTGTTACATCCATAATTTTACATTTGGTTAATTTTCAGTCTCAGAATAATCATAGTCAATAACACAAATCATTAATAATATAAAATCAGTCCCATAAAAATAATATAAAATCAAATTAACAAAAATAACATAAAAATAATATAAAATCATCCAATAAAAGTCCGCATCTCGCCATTTTTTTTTTTATTATACGTTTTATTTTTGGACACACTCGTTTTTTTTATTTAGACACCGTCCTAATTATTAGGTGCCTATAAAACGGGTGGAGGTTACACCCACACTAGGATTTCTCTTGTATCGTGGGTGCGTTTACAGACACAAATCTCACCCCCAGACCCGAAACAACCATCTGTAGGCCATACAAATTTTTGTTGCGTGTGGGAATCGAACCCACGACCCGTAGCGCAGAAGCCAATCGCTTAGCCACTGCACCAAACGTGGCGTCAAATTTTGTAACATTGACGTTCAAAAAGATCAAATAGGTTATTTTGAATAACTGAGGCTTAAGTTTCCCCTAGGTTTAGCATTCAGCTGAACCTAGAGGAAAGAAAGAAAAATCGTTTATGGATCAAATAAATATTTCCAGCAACCATTCGTTAGCAGCGATAGCCTAGCGGTTGAACGCTTGCCTTTCATGGGTCCAAGAAATGAAATTGAAATGAAATGAAACGAAAATGATATTGAAATGAAATTGAGATGAAATTGAAATGAAATTGAAATGAAATGAAATTGAGATGAAATTGAAATGAAATGAAATGAAATTGAAATGAAATGAAACGAAATTGAAATGTAATTGAAATGTAATTGAAAGGAACTTGAAATGAAATTGAAATGAAATTAAATTTAAATTCAAAATGAAATTGAAATAAAATTTTAATTTATTTTGCAAATTGAATATTTAAAAATTACTAACAAGTCGGTCAAGTTCGAAATAGGTCCGCGAGGAAACCTAAACACCTGAGAGTGTTTTAAAGTTCTTTATGGTGTGTGTAGTCCGACAACCCACACCAGACCAGCGTAGTGGGCTTAGACCTTAATCCTACTCATTATGAGAAGAGGCCCATGCCCAGCAGTGGGGCAGTAATAGGCTGATTCGCCCACCCTTCATTTTTGTTAGAAAATGACATCGTATTCTGTCTGTCACTTTTAACAACGTTTGCACGTCTATTTCCAGGCTACAGACACTGCTGGCACGTTGGTGATAGCAATAGGACTCAGCTATGTGATGTGGCTGCTGGTTGAAGCTCCGGTGATCAACTTGTGCAACCATCTTCTGTTTACCAAGTATGTATAACTCGGAGAGGTCGACGGGTTTGACACAAAATGTACACTCGCAAAATGTACACTTCGCCAGATGTACACTTCGCAAAATGTATGCTTTTTTTTTACCGAGGGAAAGTTTAAAGCCCATATTAAACGTGTCCTTATTCAAAAAGCATATTACAAAACTAAGGACTACGTTGACGACAAAGGTGTTTGGAAATAACTCCTTCTGCACATGTGGCTTCCCTGGTACCTCATTAACGTCGTATGTGTACCTATGTCTATTAACTAACCTCATTACGATTAGCTTTTTTTTTATTACTATCGTTACTCTCAAGATATATTTATCTTACTATACAGTGATTTTCTTTGTAATGTGTTTTGATGACAATTAACCATGTCAGTTGTTTTAAGTAGTTTAGCGTCCTTTTACCTTTTGTAAATGTGAGAGCTTTGTAGACTTGTTAGATGCCTGGATACCTAGTTAATTTGTGACCATATTTTTCATTTTGTTTTTTTGTGTGGTTCCTGCTCTTAAGTCTACTTTGCTCTCTCATATCTAAGTCATAACTGTACCCACTCAAATTATTAAAGATAAGGATTTTAAAAGAGTAACCATGGAGTTTCTTGCCGGCTCTTCTCCATAGGAAACGACTAATTGGAACCGTGCACCTAAATTCGACTTTTCATAAGCGCCTGTAATGGTTTATGTGAAATAAAAACATTTGATTTTGATTTTTGCAAAATGTACACTTGACAAAATGTATACTTCGCAAAATGTACACTTGACAAAATGTACACTTCGCAAAATGTTATCTTCGCAAAATGTACACTTGACAAAATGTATACTTCGCAAAATGTACACTTGACAAAATGTACACTTCGCAAAATGTTATCTTCGCAAAATGTACACTTGACAAAATGTATACTTCGCAAAATGTACACTTGACAAAATGTATACTTCGCAAAATGTTATCTTCGCAAAATGTACACTTGACAAAATGTATACTTCGCAAAATGTTATCTTCGCAAAATGTACACTTGACAAAATGTACACTTCGCAAAATGTTATCTTCGCAAAATGTACACTTGACAAAATGTATACTTCGCAAAATGTACACTTGACAAAATGTATACTTCGCAAAATGTTATCTTCGCAAAATGTACACTTGACAAAATGTACACTACGCAAAATTTACACTTCGCCAGATATACACTACGCAAAATTTACACTTCGCCAGATATGCACTTCGTAAAATGTATACTTTGCAAAATTTATTTATTTATTTACTTTAATTAAAACGGTCTTAGACCAATTACAATAATTAAAGATAGTAATTAAAAACGATACATACATACAAGGACAAGAAAAAAAAATTAAAAAAAAAATCTAATAAACTCTTTCATAAATCCCTTACAGTGCTTCTGACAGTATATTCTTTCACTCGTTCATGATGCATTCCTCTCGCAGTACTCCAGACATTCCGACAAAATCACCTTCCATTCATCCGCAAACATATCAAAATTCGGTCTGCCGTCCAGGAGGGCATTGAGCGCAGTGAGACTTCGCGGTATGGGTGATCGTGAACGAGCCACAGTACGGCTGAGATCTATAGACCCAACTTGGACTTTGCTTAGACTTTGCTCAGACTTTACTTACGTAATACTTTGCTAAGTGTATGCTTAGCATAATCTTAGATTTGGAATTTATAGACGTATCACGTTGAGACAATGCTGAGCTTAGGCTAAGCATTCGCTAAGACGGTCGATGTCAAAATACAAGTTAATGTTTCGTTTCAAGCATTACATTCATTATTTTTCTTTATAAATGTTTAACAATAATAACATGTAAATAATCTAGAACTATGCTCATATTTCTTCTATGTATTATTATTATAAGAATAAGCAGAAATTGGCATGCTTATAAGTGTTTTTTTTTTTTTTTTATAAACGAACACAATATTATATTCATTGAAACTGATCGCTTCGTTTTGACATCTGCAATTTGTCGAAAAAAAGTAACTTATAATTCATTTTTATACATTTTAAACTTAGAAAAACATTTTTATGATGTTATAATACCTAATTGTTTTTATTTTAACTAATTCAGAATTAGTTATCAACATCAAGGAAATCTTTTCTAATCTGGTATTACTGAGTTGAGTGTGGTCACTTAATAATACTAAAAATTTAAAAAGTTGTGTAAATATAATGATGGTAAAGTAAAGTTTGTACCATTATTTTTTGTTAGGATAACAGTAGCCTAAGTATTTGCTAAGTCGTCGATTTTGTGAACTTAGACTTTGCTAAGCATTTGCTAAGCACGCACTCAGATGAATTCAAAGACGGCTCTATAAATACTGACTTTGTCTTATGTCTAAAGTAAAGTCTGAGCAAAGTCCAAGTTGGGTCTATAGATCTCAGCCTACGACTTGTCGGAACAGCAAACAGTTTATGTTTTGTAAAATGTACACTTCACAAAATGTACACTTCGCAAAATGTTATCTTCGCAAAATGTACACTTCGCAAAATGAGCACTTCGCTAAATGTGCACATTTTATAATTTGTTGTTAGGGATATGCAAAATGGCCTCCTAATAAAAGTCGTTTACTTTTTTATAAGTATTGGTCTTTTCTGGATCTCACGACACGGAATCCTAGTGTGAGTTCCAGGAATCAACGCAAACCAAATGTAATTTCCTGAACAATAAATTATTGTCACCTTTATTCATTTATCTTCTTCTATTACATTTCTAAGTACATATCAACTATTAAAAAAATAAAAAAATATGATATACATTTAAAAACATAAAAAATAGGGGTGCACCGGCATCGGGAGCAGGGTCCAAGCTACCGGTGGTTAGGGCTCCAGAGACAGGAACCTCCTCACAATACGCGCCATGTCGAGGAGGACTGCTTTCTGTATCAGGCCCTTGATCCAGCCACCTATCGAGAGCCTCTTGAGGTGTTGGTCGAGGCTCTTGGCCATTAGGCCATTGGCCGTTACGACTATCGGCACAATGGTTGCCGAATCCACATCCCAAATATTAATCTTATTCTTTTGTTAATTCAGACATAATAACTTGAACTTCTGATGTCTAAACAATTATCACGTAAAATACTTAAAAAGATTTTTATTTGGAGACCATTTTGTATATCTCTAACCACAAATTACAAAATGTACACATTCGTTTGCTCATTTTGAAAAGTGCTTGGTGGAGCAAGCGGACGGAAAATATGTAGATGCGGAGCGGATGCGTAGGAGAAGGGCCGTGTTCACAGTAAATGCTATAGAAGCTTTATAATAGCGAGCACATGCACTTACCAGCAAACCAGCCAACTCGCAACGCCTTTATATGCTGCAGACGGCAGCTTTTCTGAATGGCGAGAGTCTTTACACTGAAAGTTCTTTACGCGAGCACAGAGCGGTTCCCGCGATGGGAAAGGCGCGCCTCCTGATGTAGGTTTGCACTCGCGAGCGGTAATACCTGAATCACTGGTAATTCTGAGACTCAGTAGCGGATTATTTAAGAAAAAATGATGGAGAGCTGACAGCGCGTCAAGCAGACATAAAGCGGAGAAAAGATCTAGTGACAGTTGACTTTAAATTATTTGAAAAGAGAGCGTTGTTTTCTTCGTCCTGGACACTTAAAGTCGAAGTCATCGGCCTAGCTCAATGATTCGTACATGTGCCCATAGAGGTAGCAACTATAAATTTTACTGCGAACAACAGCGCGAACAGTGCTCATTTTGAGAAGTTCACTTATTGCAAAATGCACATTTTGCATCAAGTGCACATTGTGCTAAGTGTACATTTTGCTTTCACGTTTTTTATAATTTTCTTTTTATTGTTGTTTTTTTTTCAGGTCAAAAGGTGCACTACAAATAAAAGAGACAGAAAAAAATGGAATCGAGCACCAGAATGGATGCGTTAAAACTAAAGCCTTATAGAAGAAGTAGCCTCTTGTACCTGCTAGCTTGCTATACGATCTTCCCTTTTTAAAGATAATTTTCAAAACCTATAGGTATACAGGGTGTTAACGAATTCGTGTAATTCCTTCAAACCGCGTGATCTACTGGTGACATAGATTAATCCTAAATAGGTATTTCTGAAATCCAACTGAAAAAAATGTTCAAAAAAAAAACTTGATTTTCTGTTTCTGAGTCATTTTAGAGCCTTGAGTTGTCTGACTGCAAAGAGCGATATCGCGTTAGTCGTACCCGCCAGCCGTGTCGCCGTGCTTTCATTAATTTATGCGTGGCATCGAAATGTTCACTCAAATAAAAATATTTTTTGCAAAAAAAATATTCTTTTTTTTTACTGATTCCTTATTAGGTGGTTTAGATACGACCAATTACTGCTACCGCATGAAAAAAAAAGCTTTTTATTTTTAATCAATCTAAATCCCGTGCGGGGTCATTCTACACCAGTAGTAGATCATGTGGTTTTAAGGAATTACACGAATTCGTTAACACCCTGTAGTAAGGTATAGGAAAAGTAAGAAAAAAAATCGTTCCTTCTTTCTTTCTTTCCGTATTATATGTAGTTAAGTTTTGATAAGTACAATTTCCCTATTACTTCAATCCCGGACGCCTCGATAGATGGCGTGATAAAATAACGTCATAATTCTGAATCGCGGTGTAAAGATTTTCAATAAATGTTTCAACAGGCTGACTGTTTACGGTAAAATTCTTGCCGCCGTCCGGCATACCGTCCTCGCCGACGAGGCCCGTCGCGACGTCCCACCGCCGCCGGTCACGATCCACCGAGCTCTCCCGTCGTAGAGCCGGTCGTCTCTTCAGACTCCGCAGTCACACCGATAATTCAGCCCTCATCAAGCTGTGTCCCCCCCCCCCCCCTATGTCCACGCCAGCAACGCCCTAAGCCGAGGTCCGAGTCCCACTAGGGGTCACCCTTAGTGCTGTTGTTGCAGGTAGTCATGATGTTAGTGTAGTACAAGTAGTTAGCTTACGTTAAGTATTTTACTTACCCCCCCCCCCCCCCGTATTGGCTGGAGACCCTTCAAGTCTCGCCAATAGCTGCCCGGTAACATAGAAACCGTCCCCTAAGAAAAAAAAAGTAAAATTCTCTCGTCCTATGCTTGTATGTTTTCTTTTTACATACCTGGGGGCCCTCAGGTATTTAAAAATTGTAAAATTATATATTGAAGGACTTGTCACACTGGATGCGTTCTCCGTCCTACAGTCCGGTCAAATCGAACGCAGCCCGCATCCTATGTGAACATCAATTGCATTTTATATATATTTTATGTAATTACGATCTGACTATGCGAGCACAAGCAAAGAACGTAGGGAAAAATAGTATTTAGTAAGTTTTTAAACAGAGCAATCACTTAATTTTGATGCTGACTGTACTTGCTTGAAATATAAATCGTGTCTATGCTTCCAAAGAGTAGAATTTATTTTTGGGGGTGTTTTGTTTATAGATTTTTACTAAGATATTTTTCTTTATTTTATTTGTATTTGTAATGATGTAAATATTGTCTATGTAAAACTATTTATTGTAGATTAAATATTTGTTGGGAGATACAATGAGTTTTATTTACCACCATATTAGTGAGATGCAGACTGGTGCCTGTCATCAGAATTGTTTAAAAAAAGTTTTGGCCCATCTACCAGTATACAAATATGTCATTACAATATTAAGGTTAAAGGTACTATTCCGAAGCGAGCTGCCAACTGCAACTGCCGACTGCACGTGCAGCAACTGCATGAAGTTGACCGCAGCTGTACTACTGGTTTGTATGTATTTATATGAAATGACTTCCAAGTGCCGCTGCAGCTGCCGACGGCGACTGCACGTGCTGTTCCGAAGGGTTCCCCCCTTAAATATTTGTTTTATTTTAATTTAATTATTTATTTTTAAATTGAATATATAACTAAATATTCTGTGAATATTTCAAGAGTCTACCTGTTGTCGTTATCAATATCGAGCAAAAACGAACAAAAAAATCACGTTTGTTGTTTGGGAGGCCCCTTAAATATTTATTTTATTCTGTTTTTTAGTATTTGTTGTTATAGCGGCAACAGAAATACATCATCTGTGAAAATTTCAACTGTCTAAATATCACGGTACATGAGATACAGCCTGGAGACAGACGGACAGACAGACGGATAGACGGACAGACGGACAGCGGAGCCTTAGTAATGGGTCCCGTTTTACCCTTTGGATACGGAACCCTAAAAAGGTTGCTAAAATGCGTTTGGGTAATGAAATTTAGTCAAAATAATTTTGGCAAAACGGCAGGCTCCCATTGTAATTTCATACAAAAAAATATTTGTATAATGTCATGGATTTCCGCAAAGTAACGCCTGATTCCATTAATCATGTACCAGTATTTGAAAATTGAGATAGGTATCTAAAAGAAAGGTCTTATTTTTTAACCGACTTCAAAAAAAAGGAGGAGGTTCTCAATTCGGTCGGTATTTTTTTTTATTTTTTTTTTTATGTACATCGATTACTCCGAGGTTTCTAGTCCGATAAGTGTGATTCTTTTTTTGTTCGATGCAGTATACTTGCCATTTGGTCCCATAAAAATTTCATCCAATTTGGTTCAGTACTTTTTATTTTGTGAGCATTTTTTTGATCATTGCTATGTGGTTGATGTAATTATCTTTATAATTTGGTGAAGATCTGATGAATGGATAACAGCAAATTACCCGGGATTGCTGTAATTGCATGTTTGTGTATTGTGTATGCCACTAAAAATAGAAAAATAAAATTACTTTAAAAAAAAGTAAAAACTGTTAGTTTTATAAATGGTGATTATTTTACTCTTTTTAGTTTTTTTTTAAGTCGGTTTTTACTTTTTTTTTAAAGTGTTTTTTAAATTCCTTAACTTGATCATGTTTAACTATAAGATTTCATTCTTAATTTCCGAGATAGTAAAGTTTATATCGGTGACCCGAAATCATTGTTTCCGAGTGAAGTTAAAATCAAAAAACCGTCACAGGGATAAACAAAAACAAAATCTATGGCAAACCCCCGTACGGAATCCACTCCACAAGGAACCGTCAGATAGGCCCGCAATAAATCCTCAATACTGAACGAGATTTCCGCTGATTGTGATCCCCCTGCACCCCTCACCCCCCACCTTCCTATCCCATCTCCGTTCTTAACTAACAATTTGTTTCCAATTATGTGATGCGAGATTTTAAACAATCTGCGGATTGCTTGTTGTGTACTTGTCGGAGATTTTAGCTGGGATAGATACTTCTGCGGTGAGTCGATGTTTTGATGTTGTTTACTTCTGGAACTGCTATTTTGCTGGAATTTAGATCTGTATTAATAAACAACTCTAATTTGAAAAGTTCCTCATAAGTATCGTGAGAATAAAGCCCCGTAATCATTGTAAACATTTGTTGCACAACAGTTGCTTAACACCAAACTTTCTCAACATCAAAGTTTCTGGCAACAATGTTTACAGCCATACTTCCCGTCAACACGCCATATTGCGTCAAGATGTTGCCCGAGGAACTAGTGCTGTTGTGTTCTGCATATTTAAAATTGTATCTTTCTAAAAATAATCATCATCATCATATCATTGCTCCACACTATTGCCATGTTTAAAACTTGTTTACAAACACGTCCACACACGTCAACATTAGTTGCTAAACTGATGTTTTCGCTCGCCGAGCGGCAACTCTTCAACATGGCGTGATCAACTCTGCAACACAAATGTTGACAGCAACATGTAGACAGCAACTCAGCAACATGTTTATGCAACCATGTTTATAAACAAATGTATACAATGAATACGGGGCTTTATTAACAGGCTGACATGGATCTAAATAAACGTGGCGAAACACCACATGGTACTGGATTTGACAGATTTTTGACATCTCAACAAGCAATGCCGTCATCTATATTCGTTTAGACCCATGTCGGACTCAAGCCCTTCACACACGTAGCTAAAATACACATGGTGTAAAAAGACTCATCACATAGCCGAAATCTACGCACTCTGTACATCAAACTAAACTACATTGAACCAAAAATAATTGCTGGGAAACGACTTTTATTTTTGTAGCGCGCAATTTGTGGTTGTGGCGATGCCGCGCGTTTGCATGCGTGCAGCGGCCACACAGCTGAGCCAAGGCGGTCGTGTGCGTTTGATATTCGTTGCGTTTTTGTAACTTCAAATGCGTAATTTGTGAGGAAAAATTGAAAATTTTGATAAGGTTGTTTGGAAGAAAGTTTAGTATTATCACTTAGAATAAGATTTTCGAAAAAACTAAAAAAAATATGTATACTTTGACCTTCAATATCTCCAAAACCAATGGTTTCCCAGGTATGGTCTGGTAGAAAAAAAATATCACAATGATGGGTAGAATATGTGGTTTTTGTTATCGTTAAGGGTCTTTTTACACCCGATATATTAACAGGTTCACTATCCAGAAAGTAGACACAATAGTTAAACAATGCCGATGTTCATATGATTCACAGGACAGGGAAAGGGTTAATAGGGCAAAATATATTGCTGTTTTAATTAAAGAAACATTTATAGATATGGTGTGGTCATTTAAAGATTATTATCCTAACTTCCTAACTGATATTATAAATCCCATCCTAATCCTAACTTCCTAACTAATATTATAAATGCGAAAGTAAGTTTGTTTGTTTGTTACCTTTTCACACTTAAACCACTGAACCGATCATCCTGAAATTTTGCAAACACGTTGTCAGGTGTACAGAAACGGACATAGGGTACCTTTCATCCCGAAAAAAACTACAGTTCCCGAGGAAAACAACAATAACGTTCATAGATGGCGCCACTTGTCTTTCGAATCACGATTGAATTATATTATTATAGAAACTTTAGTAGTGTGTTAAGAGTTTTTTTGAGCTTAATTAACGCGAGCGAAGCCGCGGGCAAAAGCTATATTCTTTTCACCATAAGATGAGTCCTGACAGGTCGGTCATTTCGTAAATTGTAGCCGTAAGGAGACTGCTATCGAAAAAACATAAACGACATCATCAAATACCGTAAAATTGCTAAGTATATTATCCATGTTTTGTAAAAAAAATAATATTTGATTTTCTTTGTATGGTAACGTTTTGTAGAGAAACGTCAGGAATCAACTTATAGTGAGAAGGGTATAGTAGGAAATATATCGTAACACGTCTTGTTATAATATACTTTATAGTTACGTGTGTGATGGGCTTCATAGTATGATAATATGTTTCACCGGGTATTATCTTCCCGTGACAGCTAGGTCACGTGATTGGCCCAAATCTACGTCATAGGCTGTGGGTGCTGCCACTACGAGTATGTGTAAATAAATTACCCGAGCAAAATGCATTTTGTCACTTACTTTTTCTTTTTCTTTAAAAACTGCCCCACACTAAAATTTCTCTTGTATCGTGGGTGCGATTACAGACACAAATCTCACATACACAAACGCCCAGACCCGAAACAACCATCTGTAGGCCATACAAATTTTTGTTCCGGGTGGGAATCGAACCCACGACTCTTAGCACAGGGGCCCAATTCTCCTAAAATAAATGGTTGCCAAACGCAATCGAACCACAACCGTCACTCAGTTTTTGTTTTCGAAAACTTTCAAAATGATTGATTTTGTTTTTTGTGTCAAACAATTCGACAGCTTTTGAAATTGAGAACTATCTGAATGAATGGTTCGGCCTTGGTTCGGTTGTGATTTATCAAGATTTATTTTAGGAGAATTAGGCCCCAGAAGCCAATCGCTTAGTCACTGCACCAAACGTGTTGTCAACTTACTTGTTTCTATAAAGAAGCAAGGTTTAACAACTAATTTTATACAGTTTACTTTTTATTAAATAGATGAATAACACGAAATAGAAAATAATTAAGCTAGTTACCAATTTATTTTACATTCATTATGAATTAAAAATCTCCATAATTCTATTGAAGATGATAAAAAATGGCTGCACCGATCATGACATACGTGACGTAGTGTAGGCTTGGGCTGTTGTTGGGACTGTTTTTTTTTGTCAATGCTATTTATTTTTATTTTATGATGGTAGGTCTCCTCTTAGGAGATCTGTCTGTCAACGGGCCCTAAACATCGAGTAGTGTGATAAACGCTTTATTATACGTTGCGCCTTGCGGCCACTGTAGATATGAAATAAAAACAACGTACGAATAACGTTTTGTAATTTATAAAAAAACACTATTGTTATAAACATTTTCAAATATATCAGATGCGGTATCCGCTGTATGATGTGATAGGTACTATAATTACAAAGTTCACAGTGATTACAAGTATGTCAATGTAGAAAATATACAACGTGTACAACAACAACATTTGATAGCCCAAACAAAAACTCATACTGCCAAAACCTAAAACAAATACGGAAAAAATAGCATAAGATTTGAGGGATCTAAATTGTATGATAGGGTAAAAATAAAAATGTAGACTATTTTTTCTGTTTGACTTATCAAATGTTGCTCTGAATAAGGGTCTAAAGAATCTCCTAAAATATGACCACAGATTTCTATTATACGCTGGGTTGTAGGTACAAACTATCATTAACCTTTTGTTTAGAGCCAAAAATTTTAATTTATTTCTCTTTGGTATTCATTCTATAATACAATAACTAAAATACTTGATTCCATAAAAAATATTAACATAAAACTAATTTAATAAATAAGTAACTTAGACCTAACTTACAGTAGAATTTGTAAACCTCTGTTTTTCACTTACCTGAGTGGTGTGTCATGGTTATACGTACATAAAATAATAAAAATATTGGAAACGCATTTAAATTCTAGATATAAATTCTTCAATGTTTACAAACCAAGTTAAATTCAGCTGAAAATAAATAGGGTTCTGTACACAATAAAAATAACGAAATAATTTTGACACACAAAATGGGCATGATATTCGACCTAGCCTTGTCCCAACTATGTAAATAATTTTGTTCAATATTGTGGAAGTTGTGCCTCGAGCAACTCAGTAGCCCATGTGTGTTCAGCCTGCCAATTTCACAAACAATACAATCATAAATTGTCTCCATAAATGTTAACAATTAAGCCATGAATTTGTTCCTCATGAATCATAGCACCCACAATTTAATACTGACTCTGTATCCAATATAAAACTACGTCAATGATTGATCAAACATTACACTTTCAATCAACTTAGCATATAAAAAATGATAAACCTCTGACATTTAACTTGCATAAGTTATTATCCCTTAGGCCTGATTTACACAGGGTAAGTAACTGACTCCAAACTCGAGACAAGTCTGTGCTGACCCGATATTTACCTAGTGTAAATTGGTCGTGACAGCGCTGTACTGACTCCAAATCAAAATCATTTTTTTTTTATTTCACATAACTTCATACAGGCCCTTATGAAAAGTCGAATTTAGGTGCACGGTTCCAATTAGTCAATTTACACTAGGTAAATACCGGATCAGCACTGACTTGTCTCGAGTTTGGAGTCAGTTACTGACCCTGTGTAAATCAGGCCCTTATCTAAGAACCATCAGCATCCGAATTGCGTATCACATTCGTAATTTCAATAGCTTTCATTTTGACAATACAACAATATTCATTGCGCGGTACATAGTTGTGGAGAAGTCGAATTGTTAATACATACGTTGCTATGGAAATTGCTGACCTGTCAAAATCAAAGCCATAGCGATTACAAGTGTTTTGAGCTATTAGGATGCAGACCTCATACTTCATGACATTTGAGCGAAGCAAGAAAGAAACACGACCGAATTCCAATTATTATTTGCAGTTAATGGTGGCAATCAAATTAAATACATTTAAAAAGAATAACAAATTCCAATTGCACATTAGGACGGTAATGCAGCCGTTTTAATAGCGTGTTACCTTTTCAGATGTCATTTAGAATAGGGCACTTGATTTCAAACAAATAAAACCACAATGAAGTAGACAGACATACAGACAAAGGATTCAAACATAGAACAGCCCTGTTTTTGCGTCGGGGTATACTCTTTTACGTTGCATCATAACACTAATTCCTTCGGCATTCTTTCAGCTCCAACTACCTTCTTCCACACGTTTGCAACGTCAGAATCGTCTTCTTCTACTCTGCCTCTTGTTATCTTCTGCTGTAGAAACATCTCTTACAAAACTTCTATCTGGGTTAATCATACCACTATCAAAGACTTCTTCTGTATTCATTATTTAGTCTTCAGTTATACGTCACCGGGTGACGTCATGATGTCAACGCATGGCTGAAAACTTGCGCTGTGGTGCGGCTTTGAGCATATAATTACAGCAGTATCACTGTATACACCATAACTGTGCCCGAATAACAGTAGGCTCGCCACCTATTACATAATGGGACTAATATCAGAGGCGAAACGTGGGTGCACGGACTCCTGTTATTGGAGAATGCTTCTGCTTACCTCTTCAGGTATTACAGGCGTATGTATGATGAGAAATGACCAGTTTGCACGGGTACCCATATTTTAAAATTTCTTTGGTTTTGATTGTGCGCGTAATATAGAAGAATTTCTTTGTTTTCTTAGTCAGGGTTCAGTTCAAACCAATCTTTTACAAAATCAATACTTGTACTTCTAAAATCTCATTCAGTGCAGCCACTAACAATTAGTAATATACCACGAAAATTAATAATATTCAGTCTTTCAATCATTAGTTTATCACCATCAGCATCATCATTTAGACTTTTTCCATGTCTGGTGGAGCTAGTTTCCATTCTAACAACAGCATATCAGATATGATTTTATCACTGTATTTGTTTTCCGTCTTCATTGTCTTTAAACAGTTTAACCTTCACTGATAGTCACATTTTCATCAGTAGTCACATTATTATCATTAATAGTCACATTATTATCATCAACAATCACATCAACATTATCCTCATCATCTTCACTTGTTACTTCCCTAACCTCAACGTAATCATCTTGGCTGAACACACCATCACTAACAAGTCTTTCTCTTAAAAAATTGTCATTCAGATTAGTGAAAATTGTCTGATCATTTTCTATATCATCATTGCAGCATCTTCTAAAGAACACGTTAATCACTGGCCTACCATAAATGGTAGATAACACTGCGACTAAGACAAGTGACACTAATACACAAAAAGTAAGAAATCTGAGCCACATTGTACTACCGTTTTGTCTTAAAGACGTTCGTGTACTGACAGTGGCATTCTTATTTTAAAATCGTAATAGGCTGATTGTTCTGTTATTGAGTATCGGTTTGGTAGACGAGCGACTTTTTTGTCGCATGATTTTTTCTGACTGCATTATCATCTATATAAATAAAAATAAAAATCCTGACTGACTGACTGACTCATCAACGCCCAGCCCAAACCCTTGGACCTAGAAATCTGAAATTTTGCATAGAGGTTCCTTTTATAATGTAAACAAGGAATAAGAAAGGATTTTTTGAAATTCAACCCCGAAGGGTGTTAAATAGGGGGTGAAAGTTTGCATGGAAAATCGTCACTTAACGGGTTCAAAATTTCACGCAAACGAAGCTGCGGGCAAAAGCTAGTGGATAAATAAAAAGAAGTCTTGATTGACTGACTCATCAACGCCCGGCCCTAACCCTTGGACCTAGAAGGCTGAAATTTTGCACAGAGGTTCCCTTTTTAATGTAGACAAAGAATAAGGGAGGATTTTTCGAAATTCAACCCCTAAGGGAGTTAAATAGGGGATGAAAGTTTGTATGGAAAATCGTCATTTTTGACGTAAGAAGCATAAATTTTAATATTAACTTTTTAGCCAAAATATAAAAATATTAATTAAATTTAATATTATAAATCCTATCAAGAATCATAGACTCCAACTATAAACACATGACATCACGAAAAGAGCAATCCGTTTAATTCCCACAGCAAGATTGAGTTTATCAAAGGATCTGCTTCTATTCATATAGCAACGAATTAAGGACCAAAATAATTTGTACCAACAATGTATTTATGGAAAAGCCCTCGTCCTCCGGTTACAAGGAAAATCTACTTCAAAAACATTAATAAAGGAAATCTCCAGGAAAGATATAATTGAAAGATTTAATTATTTTCCTTATGAGGTAAGCTGATCCGTAATCAGTATTAACAGTAGGTTGATCCGGGACAATCAGAAATATTAATATTCTAAACGTTAGATCAAACATAACATTTTATACACTAGCTGTGCCCTCGGCTGTGCTCGCCGAAAACAGTTTTTTTTTCTTCAATTACTTTACCACTCTTTTAAGGTAAGGTATAACTAGTGTCCGCAACTCCACGTCTGAGCGCGTATTTTGCATGACGGGTGGTAAGTGTATTCACTCGATCCACCCTAACTCCTCGAGAAAGGCCAGCACACCATTGATGTTGCTAACGGTCTCTCGGAGAGTACCTGGGTTTCCGAAGTACTTGGCCCTGTATGTGGCGACCTCAGGGCAGTTTAGTAGCACGTGGGCTGCCGTCTCATCTTCCTCCATGCATGCTCAGCACTCTCTTTAAAAAACCCTAAAACTTTTAATAATTTTGACTTGGTACCTTAATAAATAAATAACTAATGTGCTTCGTAGAAAGCGTTAAGCCTTCGGTCCCGAGTGTCATACGAATGACCCTATGACAGTCGCTAGGGATAGTCAAAAGCCCAAAAGTCTGACCACCGGTGCAACATTAGTATATCGGAATTGCCCAGAAACTGGTTGCGGAGGTCTGATGGCAGTCGCTCCGTGTGAAATACTAGTATTCAGCCGCATCTGGTTAGACTGGAAGCTGACTCCAACATAGTTGGGAAAAGGCTAGGTGGAACGAACCTGAATAAATAAATCTATATAAATAAAAAGAAAAGTCCTGACTGAGTGATTGACTGACTCATCAAAGCCCAGCCCAAACTCTTGGACCTAGAAAGCTGAAATTTTGCACAGAGGTTCCCCTTATAATGTAGACAAGGAATGAGGAAGGATTTTTCGAAATTCAACCCTTAAGGGCGTTAAATAGGGGATGAAAGTTTGTATGGAAAATCGACACTTAACGGGTTCAAAATTTCACGCGAGCGAAGTTGCGGGGAAAAGCTAGTAAAACATATAATTTATTATTTGCTTTAAACAATAATTCATAGCAAGTTCCGAATTGATTAGGCCAAGCAAAAGATTCTCCCATACTTTTAACCCCTTACGAGTTGAATTTACAAAAATGTAGAGAAACTCCTATAACCCTCTAGCTCTTACATACACACAACGGATCACACTAAACTGCTTGACATTGGACTTTAATGTGAGGGTGGTAGCTAGCCAAGCATACCATAAAGACCCTACCACCAAGCTTGAAGAACACCAAGTTCAAATAACACTTGATTACCAAAAAAATCGCAGCGACTAATCGCACCCCATCGCACGTCTGCACAAAGTATTGACGTCTTCACTATCGGTTCAGAATAAATGAAGCATGGTTGTACCACCATTTGTATTCACTGTGTGGCTGGCCGCCATATTTCAAACATGGCTGCCGACAACCAATGCATATTAATGGGATGATGATAAAAATGTGAGCCGTTGTTTGTGGCGGAAGGGGAAAAAGTCTTGATAAGGAAGATTGAAGATATTTAGTTGTTCCGTTTGATTTCCGGGTTTTTATTTTAATTCTTTGACTTGGTGTCGTTTTAGACTAGTCGCACCTGGGAGCCTACTCCCTAAGGCTAAGAACTCAAGAAGCGATTTTCACCCGCGCCTGCCGCGGTCGCGAAACAGCTGTTTTATTTCCAAACTCACGAGACCGGAGTTCTATGCGGTTACGCAGCCGTCGCGGTTGCGATTATCGCTCGCAAACTTGGCGGGCGATTATAGCAAGACAAGCGGTTGCAAGACGGGCAGTTATTTACGATCAGATTGTTTAGTTGAGTTCCAGACCGCCATGGACACACACCAGAAACGAGCTGTTGCTTTATACTCACTTCACAGAAAGAAAAATGGAAACTGGTCCTCAAAAACAACAGACGTCGGATTTCTGTACCCTTCGCCGCCCACCGCGGTCGCCCGCCAGCGATCGCAGAGCGCGCGGACACAACCCCAAGATCTGCGGGTGACCGCGAGCCGCGCGATTCTACTGGTGCTCCCACACTGGTGTTAAAAATGTTTACAAACATTTTCTAACATTTATACATTGACTAAAAATGTAAGAAAAAGATAAAAATATCGGATAATAATAAACGTAATCTACCTATTAATAGATTTTAGATCATATTTTAATAGATTTTTTTTTATTTATGTTTCTTTATAAAATGTTAACTAATGTTTGTAAACATTGTTAACAGCAGTGTGGGAGCACCATACTAGTTGCCCGCCGGTGCAGCGGGAACCGCAAACAATCGCACACGCCGCGGGCGTAAAACGCGTCGTGAAATGTGCTTTAATTTTTAACATAGTGCCGATTTTTCAATCGTCAGATAAATTTTATCCAACGAATAAATATGACGGTTTGATAGATTTTCTATACAAAAGCTGTCAAAACTTGAAACTTATTCCCCAGATAAAAGTTATCTGACGATTAAAAAATCAGCCCTAAATCTGCATTCTACAGAAGCTGCGGGACCGCAACCGCGGCGGGCGCGGGTGAGAACCGCTTCGTGAGTTCTTAGCCTTAAGTCCGTCAACGAAGTTAGTCGCCCGTCCGAAAGTATCCCGAAACGTAGGAGTGAACAAAACAAGTGTTAAGTTCAACTTTTCGGACGGGCAAAAACACGTGTCAAATCGTGTTGTCATTCATTCTTAGTTCAGGCCCCGAAATAATCGCATGTCCGTAGGTGATAGGGAATAGGAAACGCTCGTAACTAAAGCCGAAACCACGGACTTCGTGCTTACGGAGTAGACCCCCTGACGTTAAGATGAAGCAGAGGAATCCAAGTAGCAAATATATAGAGAGACTCCTCTATACCCCTCTGGCTCTCACATACACACGAGGGAACACAGTAAACTGCTTGGCGTCATACTTTATTCTTAAAATTGGTAAGCGTAGACGGAGGCCGGCCGTACACGGGCAGCTCGAGCAGTTAGCCAGTGATAAACATACACGGACAGCTCGAGCAGTCAGTGTATGCCTGGCGACTGCTTGACCGCACACCGTGCCGCCAACCGCCCGAAGCAGTTGCAACTGCTCGAGCTGTTTCGTGTATGTACGTACGTTGAAGGCTGTAGTTTACTATGCAGTTGCAGCTTAAAGCAGTCGATCCTGACTGCTTCAAGCTGCCCGTGTATGGCTGGCCTAAGGTGGAGCGTACAAATCCAAGTAGCAGAAATATAGAGGGATTCCCCTATACCGCTCTGGCTCTCACATACACACGACGGAACACAGAGTCATACCTGATGGTAATCGCAGACGGTCTAAGATACAGCACATGAATCCAAGTAGCAGAGATATAGAGAGACTCCTCTATTCCACTCTGGCTCTCACATACACACGACGAAACACAGTGTCGCACCTGATGGTAACCGCAGAGAGGGTCTAAGATACAGCACATGAATCCAAGTAGCAGAGATATAGAGAGACTCCTCTATTCCACTCTGGCTCTCACATACACACGACGAAACACAGTGTCGCACCTGATGGTAACCGCAGAGACGGTCTAAGATACAGCACATGAATCCAAGTAGCAGAGATATAGAGAGACTCCTCTATTCCACTCTGGCTCTCACATACACACGACGAAACACAGTGTCGCACCTGATGGTAACCGCAGAGAGGGTCTAAGATACAGCACATGAATCCAAGTAGCAGAGATATAGAGAGACTCCTCTATTCCACTCTGGCTCTCACATACACACGACGAAACACAGTGTCGCACCTGATGGTAACCGCAGAGAGGGTCTAAGATACAGCACATGAATCCAAGTAGCAGAGATATAGAGAGACTCCTCTATTCCACTCTGGCTCTCACATACACACGACGAAACACAGTGTCGCACCTGATGGTAACCGCAGAGACGGTCTAAGATACAGCACATGAATCCAAGTAGCAGAGATATAGAGAGACTCCTCTATTCCACTCTGGCTCTCACATACACACGACGAAACACAGTGTCGCACCTGATGGTAACCGCAGAGAGGGTCTAAGATACAGCACATGAATCCAAGTAGCAGAGATATAGAGAGACTCCTCTATTCCACTCTGGCTCTCACATACACACGACGAAACACAGTGTCGCACCTGATGGTAACCGCAGAGACGGTCTAAGATACAGCACATGAATCCAAGTAGCAGAGATATAGAGAGACTCCTCTATTCCACTCTGGCTCTCACATACACACGACGAAACACAGTGTCGCACCTGATGGTAACCGCAGAGACGGTCTAAGATACAGCACATGAATCCAAGTAGCAGAGATATAGAGAGACTCCTCTATTCCACTCTGGCTCTCACATACACACGACGAAACACAGTGTCGCACCTGATGGTAACCGCAGAGACGGTCTAAGATACAGCACATGAATCCAAGTAGCAGAGATATAGAGAGACTCCTCTATACCGCTCTGGCTCTCACATATACACGACGGAACACAGTGTCGCACCTGATGGTAACCGCAGAGAGGGTCTAAGATACAGCACATGAATCCAAGTAGCAGAGATATAGAGAGACTCCTCTATACCGCTCTGGCTCTCACATATACACGACGGAACACAGTGTCGCAACTAATGGTAAGCGCAGAGAGGGTCTAAAGATGGAGCACATGAATCCAAGTAGCATAGATATAGAGAGACTTCCCTATTCCGCTCTGGCTCTTACATACACACGATGGAACACAGTAAACTGCTTAGTTTTAATGTTCAGGTGGTAGCTAGCCAGGCGGACCGTATAGTTCTTACCACCAAGCGTACTGGGTGTTGTTTAATCTTACAGCATGTGTCTATTCCTAGCGTACGACTACGAAGTTTTATATTCTAGCCGTCCACACACGGGATAGGATCACCATACCCGCGCGTGGGCATCGAAAAAGACGTCTACGTGAAGAGGATGGGCAACAGCGTCTTCCTGTCTTCTTGTATCACCAATCACTTTGCATATTCATTGCAGCTGTCTGTAGCATATGCTAACGTGACTTCTTCTCTAACAGTGGTAAAATGCAACCATTTAAAGCGGTACCCCCACGGTGACGCAAGCAGAGCGACAACCGCCTGCGCACTACAGTGACGTGGTTCTATACGACAGCCGTGCAGTGTGCGAGCTGTGTGAGACTCCGTACCAGTGGCGAACTAACCCTATCGAAGGCCCGGGGCGGCTATTAATCTATTAATGCGGAGGTGTAGTAACTAATCTAAGCATCCTTTTTTTTGTCGGTAATTCCTCATTTCTACCCGTTGCCCTTGTAAGGCGAAGGGTTATGCCGTACTCTTACCCCGGTTTTCCTTCTCCTGACTTTGGGCTGGGGTCGTGGGACTCGCAGCTACATTCACCGCTACCCCGGCATGCCTCTGTCCGCTAGCCCTTGGTGGACCTCTCCTTCTATGGGGCCTAGCCCCACGTCCTCCAGAGAGGCCCGCTCGGCATACTACGCGCCGCCTTCTCGGACCTGTTACTGGTCCGGCGACGGGTCCCCTAACCCGCCGTGCGCACCCACACACTAGGGTGGCCGGAGAAAGGTCGCGCGCCCTCCCGCGCCCAGTGCGTCTGGCGCGGAAAGGGAGAGTGGCGTCAGCCTGTCTCTCCCTCTTCGCTCCCTCTTTGGTCGCATCACCTCGCAAAAAGAGGCGACAGCTTCCCACGCACTCTCGCGCCCCTAGACCCGAGGCCCGGGGCGGAGCGCCCGCGCCGCCCCTATCTAAGGCTGATTTTCTACCAGAGATGTATTATGCAACGTTGCTATGGATGCGTTTGATATCCACCAATCATATTGATTGGTCCACATAGCATAGCACTGGTGGAAACTGATTCAACTAAGCTACGTTTTTTTATATGGAAGGATGGGGTCTGTGGGTGCGTGCTATGGATGGTCGCGAGTGGTGTAGCTATGTTCCCCGTACCTTCCCTATGTCGATACGTTGCATAGTTCGAGCTGCGCATCTTCCTCGCACAGCTACATAGCTTAGCATCAGTGGAAACGGTCACATAGTTTCGTAGCTTAGCTTTTACATTCTCGCAGCATAGCTGCATAGCACATGTCTGGTGAAAAGGCACCCTTAGTCCGCCATTACTCCGTACAATTCAGTACGATGATAAAATCGTTGACGACACGATCGTTGAAAAGTTGTCGACACGTTTGGTGTAGTAGCTGAGCGATTGGCTCCTGCGCTACGGGTCGTGGGTTCGATTCCCGCACGGAACAAAAATTTGCATGGCCTGCAGATAGTTGTTTCGGGTCTGGGCGTTTGTGTATGTGAGATTTTATTTGTGTCTGTAAACGCACCCACGGTACAAGAGAAATCCTAGAGTGGGGCAACGTTTTTTTTTAAAAAAAGAAAAAAGAAACATTCTGACGCGTATCGCCCCGACTTGTGTCACCGTGTTAAAACTACCTTACCGTTGGCGATCATTGTATCATCTTTACAGTGGATACTCAAATTACTCATATTTATCTGTGCGCACATAACTACGTTATGTATTATTTATTGTGTTTAGTTATTGCGGTTTGATATGTTAATAATATAATTATAATGTTTATTAGTTCTAAGAAACATTACGTGAGAATGATTGATATAGGAAACTTTGTAATTGATGTATTTACCTATTAGCATATTATTTACATTTTCAATCTAATCGAGAAGGGATCCCTTCTTTTCGCATAATGTTCTTTGTCCTAATATACTTCGGCATAACGATTTTGGCACAATTTGTTTTGGCATAATAATACTTCGGCATAATTTTTTTAGGCATACATTTTATGTTGGCATAATCATCTTAAAGACTAATTTGTTTTGGCATAAATTTGTTTCGCATAACGTTAGTAGGCCTAATGACTATTAGCATAATGTTAGTTATGATAATCAGAAATGTTTTTACCATTGTCTAATAATCTAGTCGCAGGCGCACCCCGACACGGATAGGTTAGGTTCGAAGGGGATGATGGGGGCTAGAGTGAGCGAGCGAAGCGAGCGAACGAAGCCCCCGTCATCCCCTTCGTGTTAGGTTACTTTAAACCCTGCAGACAGAAATAGGAGCCCCGCGCAGCGGGGCTCCGTCGACTCTGCTTTGGAGCCTCAACCTTACAAACATCCCCTTAAGTCTTTATTGTGAAAATGTAAGTAGGTGACGAATAATCGTCTCATGAAGAGGCCTTGAAGGTGTATAAAAACAATTTATCCAGTAATCCATTTTGACCTTTAAACGATTTGGTCAATAGTGTAATAAATAATTTAAACATTGATATTCCAGACTTTGATCAGCTGAACTTTTGATCAAATGACCATCGTTATTTTAAACTTTGTTGATTTGTACGTTGTTCTTTTGAAATTTTGCTCCTGAAATTATTTCATTGTTATACCTATAAAAATATGTTTTAATATCATTATGCGTAAATAAATTTATGCTTTAAGATATTATGCTTAAAAAAGTTATGCTTTAGAACTTTATGCTTAATCATTATTATGGTTAGAGAAATTATGCTTAAAAAAATTATGCGTAAGCTGTTATGCGTAATTATATTATGCGCAAATATAATTATGCCAAACAAAATTATGCTAAGTTATATTAGGTCTTAAGATTTTATGCAAATGGATAGGGAACCAAAATCGAGAATACGATGTGTATTGTATAGAATACCTAATAAATACGGCTACAACTGCCTTTGTATTTAAAAGTAAAAAGCAGAAATTATTCTACTCTGTGTACTTTGCTGAGTTTCAGTTTTAGTTAAAGAAAGACAGTGCAACAATTATGTAAATAGAAATACTTAATAAGCACGGTGTTTATTACACTTAAACTTTAAGTAGACTAAAAAAACAGAAATGAGTCGCATTCGCATGTGAATGGGTCATCATTCAGCATAATGCTGTGTTGTGACAACATTGGGTCTAATTTTCCCAACATGCAACACCAACAGCGCTGATTTTCAATCACGTAGGTCATCAGGTTACATAAGCCATACCTGTCACGCTTAGCGGGTTAAGGGTGGCTTGAGGAGTCAACCCTTAACGAGCATGTGCACATAAAATCAGAAAATCTAGCAAGAAGCAGTTTAGCAGGAGTGTACTTACATAAGAATAACGAAAACACTTTTAACCGTACAATATATATTTTATCTGGGGGCACGGCAGTGCCCACGCCAAGGCTCGAGCAAAGCAGGCACGACCGTACCATCCTTTTCTCGAAGCCATTCGCGGCATTTTCACCCCCCCCCTATATCTTCGCTGTGGACAAAGCTAGCAGTTTGAACTTTCGGTAACCAAGAAGTAATCATTATAACTAGTTAAACTTCCAAATTACTTGGTATTTGAACTTATACTTTACGAGTTATCGTCGATCAAAGTTACATCATTTTGTCACTCACTGACTGACCGATCATCAAAAATCTAAGATACTTCTAGCGGACCTAGAACCTTGAAATTTGGCATCAAGATAGATTATTAGGCACATATAAAGGAAAAATTATAAAAACATAAAAAAATAGTTAATTATAGAAAACAATTTTATATTTGCCATTTTGCCAGGAACATGGTGTATGAATTTCGACTGCATTGTTAACTTTGTTCTTTGTTTACGTACAAAAAATATTGAATTGGTGTAGATTATTTATAAATTGTTATTTATTAAAGTTAAAAATAAATTTTATACATAGAGAATTAAATGAATAAAGGTAAAAAACTTGAAAAAATATCAATGTAATGCAATAAATAGTGTGCAGTATAGCACACTGACTGTTACTGGATTGCGTGGTGACTGTAGAGTGAAACGCCGGGTACTTGAGTTTTCTTTATTGTTGCTTCTATTACAATATCTGCCTGTAGACTGTCTCGAGCGCGCTTTTTTTTTTTTTTTTTTTTTTTCTATTGGACTGCTGTAGGTCGTCCTAGGGGACGGTTTCTACGTAACCGGGCAGTTATTGGCGAGACCTGAAGGGTCTCCAGCCAATGGGGGGGAAGTAAAATACTTAACCTAAGCTAACTACTTGTACTACACTAACATCATGACTACCTGCAACAACAGCACTAAGGGCGACCCCTAGTGGGACTCGGACCTCGGCTTAGGGCGTTGCTGGCGTGGACATAGGGGGGGGAGACAGCTTGATGAGGGCTGAATTATCGGTGTGACTGCGGAGTCTGAAGAGACGACCGGCTCTACGACGGGAGAGCTCGGTGGATCGTGACCGGCGGCGGTGGGACGTCGCGACGGGCCTCGTCGGCGAGGACGGTATGCCGGACGGCGGCGGACGTTGTGTAGTGTGCTGGTCGATTTACTCGCCTCCTGGAGGAGGGTTATTTCGTCGTCGGGTTCTAAAAGTGTGTGCCTGGGACGGCGAACTTTACTTATGAGAGAGGGACTGTAGTCGGCCGCTGCGGCGACTAGGGGGTTCGGATGGCGGGGGGCATTGTCGAAGAAACGCTTGGAAATGCGTTTGAGGTATTGCCTGATGGTTGGCATTTTTAGATCGAGATGGAGTTGGACGTTACGCATGAACCACGGGGCAGCCGCGGCTCTGCGCAACACTCGATTCTGGAGGGTTTGGAAGGAATTGAAGCGACAAGGCTTAACGTGTGCGAACACGACGCTAGCGTAAGTCAAGATGGGGCGGATGCACGTCACGTAGATTCTCAGCTTATTTCTAAGTGACAATTTACTGCGCGCTCTAAGGATGGGGTGGAGGCGACCGACAGCGAAAGCGGCGCGAGCGCGCACCGCTTTGATATGGTCTCGGAAACTCAGATGGTGGTCGAGGATAACCCCCAGGTATTTGGCTTTCATCTCCCAAGGGATCTGTTTGCCGAACATGAGGACAGGACGGATGTGGGTGTGGGAATCACCGTGTCTCTCGAAAAGAACGGCTGCGCTCTTTTCGGGATTCACCTCTATTCTCCATTTCCGGAACCAGACCCCGAGGGTGTTGGCTGCGGTTTGAAGGGTTCGAGAGATGCTATCGAGACTCCTACCGGAATAGTAGATAGCCGTGTCGTCGGCGAAGAGAGCCAACTTGGCCAAGCCACGTTTGGGAATGTCGCTGGTGTACAGCGTGAACAGAAGGGGCGATAGCACGGAGCCCTGAGGGACGCCGGCGCGAATGGGGTGAGGGGACGAGAGGGTGCCTTCTAGGCGATAGCGGAAGGAGCGATCCGACAGAAAGTCTCGAATGATGAGCACGAGACGGTCCGGCACGTTGAATTGGTACAGTTTGTATAATAAACCGTTGTGCCAGACCTTGTCGAAGGCTTTCGCTACGTCGAAGAAGAGCATGCCCGTTTTGTACGAGCGCATAAAACGGGAGCTAATGTGTTCGACTATGCGGTGCAATTGTCGAATGCAACAGTGCTGGGTTCGAAAACCGAACTGTTCGTCGGGGATGAGTTTACGGGAGTCAGCGAAATCTTTTAAACGGATATAAATGAGACGCTCATAGATTTTCCCAAATACATTGAGAAGGCTGATGGGGCGGTAACTAGTGGGCTCACTCTTGGGTTTGCCGGGTTTGGGGATACCGATAACGGTGGCTTGTTTCCAAGCTTGCGGAAAGATGTTATTACTCAGAGCGCCATTGAAGATGGCGGTCATGAGGACTATGAGCGGGGCGGAAAAGTGTTTGATCACCTTATTGGTGATACCGTCTGAACCGGGGGCTTTCCTAGGTTTGAGATTCCTCACTATCGTGTGGACCTCGTCTACGGTGATGGGGGGTAAGGGATCGTCGGGGTCTTCATCGGGAGGGAGGGAGGCCCTACGTTCGACCTCGCGATCCACCTTGGAAAGATGGACCGGGTCTGCGGGTTGGGTGCTGGGAGTACATTGGGCTTCTAGACTGTCGGCTAGACATTCGGACTTTTCGTCATCTTCAAAGGCCGGCCTTTGGTTCGGACGATTGAGAGGGGGAGTTGAAGCTACACAATCGGATTTTAGATTTCGTTGTAATTGCCAGAAGGCCAGATGGGATGGCTCTAAGTCGCTCAACATCTTGTCCCAGCGGGCTTCCCGAACCTCCCGTACACGTTTCTTTACAGCACGCTGTAGAGAACGCATATGGGCGCGGTTAGCTTCGCAGGGAAAAGTGTCATAGGCACGGATGGATGCGTTCTTCTCCGTCAGCAGTTCACGCACATCGTCCGGCAGCTTCCAGCGGTGTTCGTCCACCGCTGGAACCTGCCGTGAACACTCGTTCACCACGGACTGTACGTGACTGGTAAGGGAGTCGATCGCGCCCAGCGTGTCGGCAATCGTAACGATATCGTCGGGGATGGAATCTAAGTGAACGGACGAGGAAGACTTGAGGCGCTCCTCTAGTTTACCCCAGTCCGTGACAGTTTTGGTCGGGGCGGGTTGTCCAGGATCCGGGGGACCACCCCGGGGACCTAGGTGAAGGACTACGGGGCGGTGATCGGAGTCTAGCTCTTCATGCGTCTCTATAGAGCGTAGACCGAGGTTTACGTTCTTTAGAAGCGCTATGTCAAGGACATCGGGCTGATGATCAGGGTTATGGGGGTAGTGAGTGGGACACATCGGGGCGATAACGTCGAATTCGAGCTCCGGGCTCAACTCTTCGAGGTTACGACCCGCGTGGTTGTTGGAGTTGCAGCTCCACGAGAGATGTTTGGCATTGAGGTCGCCCGCTATGATAACGGAACCTCCGCCGAGGTCAAAGAGGGCTTTAAGATCGCTCCGGAGTTGGATCTTATTACTGGAGGGAGGATTATACACCGAGACGATTGTGATCGGCTGGTGTCCTGTCATGCCTAGTCTGCATATGGAAGTTTCCAGGAATTGGAGACCAGGAGGAGGGTCTAAGGGAGTGCAGTACAGGGAACGTTTGTAGTAGATGAGAGTACCACCGCCCCTACTACGGGTCCTGTCGTTGCGAACTAATTTATAGTTTGCAATTCCAGGGTTCCTGTTGTGGGGCTTGAGAAACGTTTCCTGCACTAGGAAGATGTCAATTTGATGATCACGCAAAAAGATTGCGATCTCATCTCGTTGACCGTTAACGCTGTTAGCGTTGAAGAAGCCTAATTTAAGGGATCGGGGCTTAATTCTACAGCTTTCTGTATCCATTGGAATTTATTGGATGAGGAAAATGACTATGTCATCTAGTTCGCAGAGGACATTGATGCGAGCGATTGGATCGCCTTGAGAGGCGTTCCAAGCGGAGACTATGTTGATCGCCCACTGCGTATTGCAGGAGGAGAGGGTTTGGATAAGGCTGGGGATCGTGTCCCTAAGGAGCACTTTAGTGGACGAGAGGGAAGTGGAGGGAGCAACCGCTGTCGGCGCTGGCCTGGGAGCGAGTGCGGGGGCGGGTGCGGGGGTGTGTGCGGGGGCAGCCTGTGATGTTGGGGGACTACGTGCAGCCTGTGAAGCAGCTGGCACTATAGTGGGAGCGGGGATAGTGGAGCTCATCAGGGCGGGGATAGCCGGGATTGGGGGTCTTGTGGTTTGTTGCTGTTGCTGGGGCAACTGGGTAGTGGGCCTTAAGGCGGGGAACGCCTGCTGATGGTTCAGCGCGTTCCATGGGGACGGCCTTTGGGGACTGAGGCGGGCGGGGAGTTGGGAAGAAAGAGGGGGAGCCGTGGAGGGACTCTCTCTTTGGTGACGGTCGGCTGAGCGTTTAGCCAGCTTAGGGTTGCGCTGTTTTGGCGCTTTAGCGCACCCGCGATAATTCGCCGGGTGACCAGACTCGCCGCATAAAACGCAGCTGGGAGGCTCGAGACATAGGGACCTATCTTTAGGACGTTCACAGTCGCTAGTGCCGTGGTCGCCCAGGCACTTGACGCACCTGGGTTTCGCGTAACAATTACGCTGTGAATGGCCATAAAGCTGGCAACGGTGACATTGACCAGGCGGACCGGACTTATTGGGGCGCTCGACGCTTATGCCAGACAGGTGGCACAAGGTCTTAATATTATAGACGGTCTTAGACTCGTCTGAAGGCTCGCATACTGCGAGGACCATGTCGTAGGGGGTGCCACCGCGGCCGCGGTGCATGCGGTGGACTTCCAAGGCGGGGATGTTTTGCGACTTAAGGTCGCTGAGGATAGCGTCGGAGTCAATCTCCTTGGGGATGCCGCGGATAACGACTCTGATAAGTCGCTCATCGGGAAGGGCAAAGGTGTGGAATGACACGCTTTTTTCCCTTAACATACGCGTGAGATCGCGGAAGTCTTTTGACGTGGGGACCATGACTTTAATGCCCTGTTGGGTGGTGCGGGCACTAAGATAGTTGATCTTGCGATCAACACACATCTTGGACACATCGGTCCACTTCGCCTTGTCCTGAATGTACAGAGGCGGAGGAGAGGGCTCTTTCCTCGGAGTCGAGGTTTTCGAGCCGGTGACGGGGCGGGGGGAGGAAGGACGACTGGCCTGCGGGGAGGTAGCCGGGACGGGACTAAGGGAAGCAGCCGACGCGGGGGTCGCAACGTTTGTCTTGGGGGTTTTAGCCGGGACTTGGCTGGAGGAGGTCGCCTTATTTTTGCGGGCACGCTTTTTCCCCTTACCGACTACGGTAGTGTAGCCTTCTGAGGAAGAGGAAGCCGACGAATAGGATTCGGACTCAATATCGGAATCGGGGACTAAGGGCTCTGACGTGTCCATTGATGACGTCATCTCTGGAGCATGTCGGAGGGACGGGGAAGGGGTGTTTAAATTAGCGGAAGGCGCGGCTGCGGAGTGCAGGTGCGAAATTTCCATTGTTTCCGGAGACAATGGACCGGGAGAGAAAGGCGGAAGCGATAAAAGGCTTGGAATGCCATTGTTCTCGTCGAACAATGGCTCTCCTTCGCCGAAATAATCAAAGTCGGTATCGCAGGTGGGCGATAACGGATTAGTAGTGTGCCTTATGGGCCCACTACTAGGAATACGAGCGCCATATTTAGCGAGAAATTCGGGGTCCTTTAAAAGTTCCCGGAAGAACGCTAATAACACAGCGTCAGACATCTCGGAAAAGATGCCTGAGCCGTGTGTAAAAAATGGGAATTAGGCTTAATAAAAACGCGGCGCGCACAAGTACGCGACTATTTTTAGTAACGGCCTATAAGTCCTAACAATTTAATTTTTTAAAAAACGCGATTCCCCGGGTGGATGAGCCCGGGGGTGTGTGAAAACCCTCCCTGTCGGGTATAGACAGGGAGGTTGAGTGCCTATTGGTGAGCCCTAAGCTTGTAATCCCGTCGCCAGTCTTATTGTGCGAACGGGTTCCTAAGTCTCTAGTGAGGTGCAATACTAGAGAGTGCTAGATGGGAGAGAACGGGGTTAGAGCTAGCGTCGACTAGGAGACCCCCCAAGGCCGGTGGTACTAGCTCCTTCCAATTTTCGCCTTGCCCTGAAGGGGCGCAGCTGGTGTATTGGGTCAACACCCGCTCGGTTTCGTTAACACTGCAAAGTATCAGCCGAGGACCACGAAACTGTGGATTTTCCCTGAAGGGGCACACGCGTTTAACAAAGAAATAGGCGTTCAGCCACCGCCTTGAAAAAGGCAGCTTTTGAACTTATAGTCGTGAAGTGGAGAACACTACGGCGGGGCGTAGCGATATTCGTGAGCGAGCACGTCGAGAAAGTACGCAGCGCGAGTTGCGGCACGTCCGTCCTCAGCGAGCGTCGGAGCGCGAATCTCTCGAGCGCGCAATTTTGCGCCTAATTTATACAATTTTAACAACAAAAAATCTAAATTCGCTATTGGACGACCAATCACAGCTAAGTATTTTTATCCAATAAGATTCAAGTACGTTTTTGGTAAGATTTCGGCGCAGACGCTTACCTACGACGAAACCTTACCGTAACGTAAGCCGCGACACATTTTATGCGTTTTTAAAGCGATTAAGTTAAGTTAATCCTATCAAACTATACATTTCTATGCTTAGAAACCTATTACTTATATAAGAAAAATGTAAACAATAACAAAACTTAACAAAACATTATCAGTCGTACTTACGTATACTAAGGTAAAGTTACACAAACTATGCTAACAAACTATGCTTACGAACTATAACACTAATCAAAACACTATATACATGTTGAATAATTAGTTGTCCCGCACAATAACACTAATCAAAACACTATGCACATGTTAAATAATTAGTTGTCCCGCACATCTCTCCCGCCGTGTGACTACGTCGCATCAGTCTTCGGTGCGGGCACGTCGTCTGTGGGCAGGGGCAGGATCACCAGCTTCCTCACCGGCCTCCGCAGCACGCCTCCCTTAGTCTTGATGTCCACTGTCCTCACGATGTTGTCCGGGCCTGGGTACGTCGCGATGACTCTTCCACGAATCCACACGTTGCGGGGTAGGTTGCCGTCGACTATCTGGACAAGGTCGTTGACCTTTACAGCTGGCCCTTGTCCGTGTGGCTCCCGCCGGTGTTGGAGGTCGGGAAGGTACTCCCTCACCCATCGCGTCCAGAAGACATCTGCCAGTCGCTGCGCGCAGCGCCAACTGGATCTCGAGGCTGCGTCTTGGTCGGTGAACGTGCCTGGCTGCGGCACTAGTCCTGGCCCTCCCAGCAGGAAGTGGTTGGGAGTCAGGGCTTCCGGGTCGTCCGCGCTGACAGAGACATGTGTCAGCGGACGGCTGTTGACTGTGTACTCCACTTCGGCAAGCAGAGTGGCGAGGACTTCTTCTGTCGGATGGCGCTCGTGCAGTGTCGCTGCGAGCGCTGTCTTGACTGAGCGGACCATGCGTTCCCATGCTCCTCCCATGAATGGCGCTCCGGGCGGTATGTAACGCCAGGAGATGGTCTTCTTTGCAGCTTCTTCGGTCGTCGCGTCGTCGATGGCCTGTCGGAGCTCTTTGTCGGCCGCCTTCAAGTTAGTCCCGTTGTCGGACCATATCTCGGTGGGGCATCCTCGTCGGGCGATCATCCTCCGCAGTGCGAGTACGGCTGAGCGGCGCTGAGCGAGCCTGCTATTTCGAGGTGTATGGCTCGCGTGGTGAGACACGTGAAGATGGCCACGTATCTTTTCTGTCGCGTGCGTCCGACTGTCACGGAGAGGGGTCCGAAGTAATCTACCCCGGTAAATGTGAAGGGTCGCTTGTGATGAGCTAGGCGACACGCTGGTAGGTCTCCTGTTCTCGGGTGGGGCGGCGCTTGCGTCTTCATTCTGCAGAACAGACATCTTCTCAGGATGACGCGTGTGATGGGACGGACGCGCAGCACCCAATACTGTTGCCTACATTCATTTACTGTTGCCTCCACTCCGGCGTGATGCAGTCGGCGATGTATAGACTGCACCCAGAGTCTCACCGTTGGATGATCCCCGTCGAGTACCATCGGACTTTTGAAGTCTTCTGTTACATTCTGTACGGCTTGAATTCGACTTCTCAGCCTAACGGCTCTGTTGGCGTACTCGACGCTCAGCTGCTGTAATCGGCTCTCCTTTTCTATTGGTTTTCTATTCTTCAGGTTCTCGATGTCTTCCGTGAAGGAGTCTTCTTGTGAGGAACGCATGAGGAGCTCCTCGGCTTTCTTGAGGTTTTCTGCGGAGACCGGGAGGAAGTTTCTGCCTTGTACTGTTTCCTTCGTCAACGTCTTCTGTTGCTTTGTTGCGGGTTTGCCGTTCTTCCTCCAGCTAGGGTCCTTTTCCTTATTCTTCGCTGTTCTTCTGTGGTTTACGCTTTGCTTAGGACTCCTACAGAGCTGGATAAACTGTAGCACCCTCGCGGTCGTGTAGCGAAGTCTGTCCCAGTTGGAGAAGTGGGACACTTCGGGCAGGCCTTCTGATAATTTCGGTCTCGCGTCCTCCTTCACGTGATGTGTTCTTTCTTCACCGGTAGGCTCTTCTGCCGCTGGCGTCGCTGCTTCTGTTGGCCACGACTCCTCCGAGTGATAGAGGAAGTCGGGTCCCTTGTACCAGCGGTGGTTTTTGTTGAAGTCCTCCGGGACGTCGCGTGTGGCGTCGTCCGCTACGTTCATTTTCGTCGGTACCCAGCGCCACTCGTTGACTTTCGTTGTTTCTTCTATGGCAGCTAGACGGTGAGCCACGTACGGTTTGTATGAGCGTGACCCCGTCCGTATCCAGGTGAGCACTGTCTTGCTGTCTGTCCAGAACACCTTTCGTTCCGGTTTCTTCTCGTGCTCTTCTATCACTGCGTCAGCCAGTCTTGTCCCCATCACCGCCGCTTGTAGCTCCAGCCTCGGTATCGACGTAAGCTTCAGTGGCGCCACCTTCGCTTTGGCCATGATCAGTGATAGGCCGACTTCACCGTTCGGTGCCACCGTCCTCCAGAACAGGACTGTGGAGTAGGCGGACTCGCTCGCGTCGGTGAAGATGTGCAGCTGTAGTGAAGTGGCGTCGCTGTACTGTAGATATCGCCTCGGGATCGTGACGTTGGAGAGATTCTTGAGGTGCGTCATCCAGCTTTCCCACTGTTCCGTCAGGTCCTCATCGATCTTGTCATCCCATGCTGTTCCTCTGCGCCATACTTCTTGCAGAAGCTGCTTCGCCCTTATGGTTACAGGTGAGGCGAAACCAAGCGGGTCGAAGAGCGACATTACTATTCTTAGCGCTTCTCGCTTCGTAGGTCTTCTTCCTTCTAGCAGTGTCGGTGGGATGCGTGCGAGGTTGAGGTTGAACGTGAGTTCGTCTGTGCCGAGCTTCCAGATGACGCCCAGTACTCGCTCCATCTTCTCTTCTGTCTTGTAGAGTTCTATCTCTTCTGTGGGTTCGTCTTCCCCGAGTGCTTCTAGTAGCGACGGTGAGTTGGATTTCCATTGTTTCAACTCGAAGCTGGCGTCTGCGTGCACTTCTCGCACGCCCTTCGTTATTCGCACGGCGTCTTCAAGGCTTCTGAAGCTGTCCAAGTAGTCGTCGACGTAATGTTTCTCCACGATCGCAGCTGCGGCTTCAGGGTGAGTGTCTTCGTGCTGCTTGGCGTTCAAGTTCTTTATGTATATCGCTGTTGAAGGGGAACTTGAGGCGCCGAAGATCAGCGACGTCATCCTGTACTCTTCTGGAGCCTGGTCGTCTCGTCGGTCCCCGCGCCATAGGTATCGCAGGGAATCTCTATCTTGTGCGCGCAGCTTCACCTGCATGAACATTTCTTTGATGTCTGCCGTCACTGCGATCGCGTGCTGTCGGAACCTCATCACTACGCCTGGCAGCGATTGGAGAAGATCAGGTCCCTTGAGTAGCATGTCGTTGAGAGCTACTCCCTTCGTCTTGGCTGCTGCGTCGTGGACAACTCGTAGCTTCTCTGGCTTCATGGGGTTTATCACTCCAAAGTGTGGCAAGTACCAAGTTTTGCCCGGTGTCTTCTGTTTTGGAGCGAGTTCCGCGTATCCTTTCACGACGAGCGCTTCCATCTGTTCTGTATACTTCTGTTTCAGCTTCGGGTCGCGGTCGATCTTCTTTTCGATATTGAAGAGTCGCTTCAGCGAATTATCGTAGTTGTCAGGAAGGGTGATGTCTTCCTTACGCCAGAGAAGACCTGTTTCATATCTTCTGTCTTCTATTTTAGTCGTGGTCTTCTCTAGTACGCGCAGCGCTTGCTCTTCTGGGTCTGTTTTCGGCTTCTTAGGGTTGATGCAGAGCGCGTCCACTTCAAAGTATTGCTTCATGAGGTCTTCTAGGCTATCTTCTGCTTCTTCTGTTACGTGTGACACGAAGTCAATGTTGCGTCCCATGGTCCGTGTCTGGCTACCATGGAGCACCCAACCTAGCGGCGTGAGAGATGCCACAGGTTGGTTGTTGTCACCTCTTCTTACTTCTGATGTGAGCAGAAGATGCCAGTTATCTTGTCCTATCAATACTTGAGGCTTCACGTTTGAGTACGTAAGGTGTTCGCGGATATCTGACAGGTGCTTGCATCCTTCGACTAATTCTCTTGAGACCCGTTGAGACGAAACTTGTAAATTCTTCACTGTGCGCGCCTGTACTTGTTCTTCACGGTTGTTGGGCCCCTTCAGCTGTATGGTGACCCTTCTTGATGCTGACTCTGATGTCTTCATGTCGTTGATGGTTTCTATCTTCAGTGGGTCGATGGGTCCTGTTGCTCCAATTGTAGTGACCACGCTATCGTCGACTAGCGTGACCGTCGATCCATCGTCCATCAACGCGAATGTGTTCACTGTTCCTCGTGGCCCCTTCACTTGTACTGGTATGATCTTCAGATAGGACTGCTTTCTCTTGGTGGTCCAAGCGGAGTTGATGACTTCTGTCTTCTCTTTGTCTTCTTTCGGTTGCGGCTTGTCTGTAGTCTTCGTATAGTGCAACATCTTGTGGTGAAAGTACTTGCAGTTGTTGACGCCGCACGGTTTCGTTTTGCAGTTGTGCATGTTGTTTCTGTAGCGAAGGCATCGAAAGCAGAGGCGCTTGGACTTGGCCATGTCCCATCTTGCATTTTCATCCAGCTTCTTGAATCGTTCACAGTCTGTCGATGCGTGACCGGTTTCTTCACACACCGGACACTTCGGCGTGTATGTCTTCTCGGTGACGTTGTGAACCTTCTGTGGTCTTCTCTGTGTGGTGGCCGTGGTTTGTGGTACCACTTGTTCGGGGAGTGCGTATGGTCCGCACAGCTCCGCTTCTCTCTTGAGGAACTTCTCTATTTTCATCAGGTCAGGATCTTCTTTCGGTTGCGTCGTAGCGAAGTCGTAATATCTGTAGCGCAGCGTCGGAGTAAACTTGTCTACGAGCGTCTTCGATACTTCTGGGTTGAACATGTAGTTCATGCAACTCAACGTTTTCAAAGTCGCCACGATGTTGGAGATTTTCGTAGCGAAGATACATATGTCGCGCGGTGATTCTGTTAATCGCGGTAGTCCGCGCAGCGTCTCCATTTCCATCATGGCGATTGATTCCGGTCTTCCAAATCTTGATTCCAACGTCTTCATGATTTCTGTAGGGTGCGCGCTGGTGATCAGAAGACCTTCGACTGCTTCTTTAGCCTTTCCCTTTAGGTTTCTTCTTAGGCGGTTCGTGTTCTCGACCATAGAGAACATTTCTTCTGTTTCGAAATAGGCGGCGCGGAAGGGTAGCCACTCTTGATGTGACCCGTTGAAGGTAGGTAGCTCTATGAACTTCGGTCGTTGAGCTGCCTTTACAGCGCGCGTAATAGCTTCCGCTAGCACCGTGAAGTCCGGTTGTACTCCCGCCGGTGTTTCCTGTACGCGCTGTGACTGTTGATGACGTCCTTCTGTTGATCTGACTGGATTCTGTTCCGTGCTGATGACTACCGGCGCTTCTGTTGGGCGGTGCGGTGCGTCGGCGATCGCTAGCACGGGTCGCGTCACTTGGTTTTCCAGCCAGTCGTCGACACGTTCGTTAGCTGCTAACTTGGTGTATTCGGAGCCGTCATTTTCTTCATCTTCTGTGTCTTCTGTCTCGAGCGTAGCTAGGCGCGCCGTAGCTAGTTCGACCTGTAGACGCAGCAACTCTTCCTTTGCCTTGGCTATCTTGTACTGTTTATTTCGGCTGTGAGTGGATCCCCCCCCTCCCCCCTTCTTGCTAGGGGGACGGGGTGGTGATGGTCTGCCCGGCTCTGGCAGATTGGCGATGATCCTCTTCACTCTTCTCACTGTGGATGTTTCCGCATCCTTATCTCTTCTTGTGTCGGTGACAGCTACAGGTGGATTCATCGGTTGCTTCTGTTCCGCGCCGATCGGCAGTGTCGGTGCGGCGGAGGGCGTTGCAGAAGGAGCGGTGGCGGTTGCGGTCGCGGGGGACGGTTGCGCCGTCACGGAGGGGGCTGTTTGAGTACGTTCTGTGTCCTCCGTGGCGGTAGTACCGGTGACTGTAGAACCCGTGGCCGTTTCCGCGCTGGTGTCGGTCGCCGAGGTAGCGGCAGTGTCCTCGGACGATGACGGTGTCTGTTCCGCGTGTGGCTTGCGGCCTCTTCCTTCTGAGCGCGTAACTGGCATTTTGCAACAAAATTCTTCGTATAACTCGTTCACGTAAAATTGGACGCTTCACGTTATTCTCTCTTCGCGTAACACGTTCACTTGAAACGGGGCGCTTCACGTTATTCTTTCTTCGTGTGACAGGTTCACGTAGAATGGGGCACGTTACGTTATTCTTTCTTCGTGTAGCACGTTCACGTAGAATGGGGCACGTTATTCTTTCTTCTGTAGCACGTTCACGTAGAATGGGGCACGTTATTCTTTCTTCTGTAGCACGTTCACGTAGAATGGGGCACTTTACGTTATTCTTTCTTCTGTATTATTTACGTAGCGTTTTTCTTTCTTCACGTAATTGTTTACGTAACGTTTGAGGTGCTTCCCGTTCTTCTATCTTCACGTAATTATTTACGTAACGTTTTGAGGTGCTTCCCGTTCTTCTTTCTTCACGTAATTATTTACGTAACGTTTTGAGGTGCTTCCCGTTCTTCTTTCTTCACGTAATTATTTACGTAACGTTTTGAGGTGCTTCCCGTTCTTCTATCTTCACGTAATTATTTACGTAACGTTTTGAGGTGCTTCCCGTTCTTCTTTCTTCCTGTAGATACGTAATTAACGCGAAGAGGCTGCTTGCGATTCTTGACCACGTAGATCCGGCTCGAAGGACCATTAAATGTGCAGTATAGCACACTGACTGTTACTGGATTGCGTGGTGACTGTAGAGTGAAACGCCGGGTACTTCTTGAGTTTTCTTTATTGTTGCTTCTATTACAATATCTGCCTGTAGACTGTCTCGAGCGCGCAATTTTGCGCCTAATTTATACAATTTTAACAACAAAAAATCTAAATTCGCTATTGGACGACCAATCACAGCTAAGTATTTTTATCCAATAAGATTCAAGTACGTTTTTGGTAAGATTTCGGCGCAGACGCTCACCTACGACGAAACCTTACCGTAACGTAAGCCGCGACACATTTTATGCGTTTTTAAAGCGATTAAGTTAAGTTAATCCTATCAAACTATACATTTCTATGCTTAGAAACCTATTACTTATATAAGAAAAATGTAAACAATAACAAAACTTAACAAAACATTATCAGTCGTACTTACGTATACTAAGGTAAAGTTACACAAACTATGCTAACAAACTATGCTTACGAACTATAACACTAATCAAAACACTATATACATGTTGAATAATTAGTTGTCCCGCACAATAACACTAATCAAAACACTATGCACATGTTAAATAATTAGTTGTCCCGCACAAATAGTCTGTGCTCGCTCGATAGATGGCGTTGTACCTGGTTTCTAAATCGCACTATGGTTTCGTTACAGGGCGTAGTATAAATAGTACTTTAGATTATGTTGAATATTTTCGTATCACAGCGCCATCTATCTATGAAAAAACCACTTAGAAACTAAAAAATTATAATACGAGAAAATTTATATTCAGCGAAACGAAGCTTGCCGGATCAGCTATTTGCAGTGCAGTTATTAGTTACGTAAATAGTTAGTTATATATTTAGAGTTAGTTGTTGGTTAGATAAATACATAGATAGTTATTATAACTTACGTCACCCAAAAAGAAAAGAAGGAGACACACCTACAAAAAATAAATGAGATCCCACCAAAAACATTAAATATAAAAATGCCAAGCCTCTGTGCAATCTTTCCACCGTAAAAAGTTTTGAGATCTCATAGAAGCCAAGTCCTATTCAATTTATTTTGTAGTTAGTTATCTATCGATTAACTGTATTAATAGTTTTATTTCTATTATAATTATAGTGACTTGGCAATGAGCATAAGAAGAAACAAATATAAAACGGCATATTTGGAGGAGGTGAAAGTAACGCATAACGCACGCGTAAACTTTAATATCACAAGATTAAGTAGTTAAGTTCTTTTGATTTGTCCATTAAACATAGGTCTTCTAAAATATGTATTGGCGCACGTAGTTGATGGTGACCGTAATTACTAATTGGCCGCAAAATCATGTCTGCATATTATAAATCACACATCAGCATAAAAACTAATCTATTCATAGTACTCATAGATATCAATTCGTCAATAACAGTCGCACATAATTCCACACAGCAAGCAGCTTTTAATTTGTGCTCATTGCCAAGTCACTATAATTATAATAGAAATATAACTATTGATACAGTCACTCGATAGATAACTAACTACAAAATAAATTGAATAGGACTTGGCTTCTATGAGATCTCAAAACTTTTTACGGTGGAAAGATTGCACAGAGGCTTGGCATTTTTTACATTTAATGTTTTTGGTGGGATAATTATTACAAGATTAGTTTACAGGGCGTGGTTCGACAACGGTACGAGGAGTCCAGGGTCTTCAGGTGTAGGTAGACAGTACTACCACCGTCACATACCTACCTAAGGTTAGTTATGGCCTAACTTTTATAAGAAAACGGTATCCTGGTATCTTAACCTCGTACCGTAACCGTTTTCAGTCCTTGCCTCCAAGAACCTATGGCAGGGGTCGCGGGATTACCCGTCGCCCGACCAGTAACAGGCCCGAGAAGGTGGTGCGCATGTGTTCCGTGCGCGCCTCTCAGGAGGACGTGGGGCAAGGCCTCACAGAAGGAGAGGTCTGCCAGGGACTGGCGGACCGAGACCTGCCGGGATTGCGGTGCATGCAGCTGCGAATCCCGTGACCCCGGCCAAGGGTCAGGAGAAGGAACACCGTGGGTTTTTAGCCGGTAAGAGTCCGGCATAACCCTTCGCTTTCCCCAGGCGAAGGGTATCCATGAGGATTTTCCCAGGATAAAAAAAAATCGTCGGGTCGCGGGATTGCATTTACAGTAATCAAATAGAAACTACCTAAATATAGGATAGTTTCAACATAATGATTAACTCAATGTGGAATATACGTAGTGGTATATCCATTTTCAGACGAGTCAGAGTTACTTTGATGCGGGTTCCGCAAACAGACACAAAGTAAAACACTTCCTACTAGTTAACATTTAACTTTAACTGGCGGCATCTCATTGCGGCATATTTTGTAATTAAGCTATAGCAAAAAAACCGTCCAATTGCGTGTCGGGCCACGCGCAGTAATAGGGTTCTGTAGTTGCACAATAATGCGGACTAAGAAGAGAGCTTAGTAATTTCAATGGAATGTGTTCGAAATTTTTACTTTTCCAGTTGAACGACTATTACTCGTAAACTTGTTAAGCCTACTTAGCTGTGATAGTTTTCCTTTTAACTTCGTTGTATATACTACTACCGTGAATTTCTTCACGTATCCAAAACTAACCATTTAGCTGGAAGGGGGGGGGGGGGGGACACTTGACTCTAACAAAAATTAGCACTATTTCAGAAACAGATTCCTTAATCGAAAAATTGTTTTCACAAACCTATAATATTTTTGAAAGACCTATCCAACAACACCTCACACAATGGGAGAGACGAGAAAAAAAAACATGATTTTTTTGTACCACTTTGTCGGCGTGATTAAAGTCTCAAGTACTGTAATTACGAGTATAGACACAATAAATAAACAATGGCACTGACAAACCGGTTCGTCGGTCGGGCCGCTAGCGGTTAATATGTATATATCCATGTCAAATTATGGCTTTCTAGTACTAAGAGTCTCTGAGCTAAGCTGCGGACGGACAGACGGACGGACATGGCGAAACCAATCACTGCCTTTTTAGGGTTCCTTGTTGACTGACGGAACCCTAAAAAGGCAGTGATAACCTAGTGGCTGAACGGTTGCCTTTCATGAAGGAGGGTCCTAGTTCCAACCCGGCCCGCACCTCTGACTGTCGAAGTCATTCGATCAGAATTGTGTTCTCACTTGCATTAACGGTGAAGAAAAACATCGTGAGGAACATACACACTTGAGAGGGCTCCATAAAGATCTTGATGGTGTATTAGTCCGCCAACCTGCACCAGGCAAGCATGATAGACTAAGACCTTCTCCTACCCTTCTCGTTCTGAGAAGAGGACTGTGCCCAGCAGTGGGGCAGCCATAATGCTAGCTGACGCAGCTTCATGCGCGTGGTATGTCAATGAATAGTATCGTATGTCCTTCTCTTATTTTCAGGCTATCTCAGTGCCAAGTTTCATCAAAATTGGTGTAGTAGTTTAGTCGTGAAGAATTAACAAATCGGCAGACAGCCAGATAAAAAACAACATAGATACATACATAAACTCACGCCTTTTTCCCACAGTGGTAGGCAGAATCTGTAGAACGCCACATGCTACGATCCTTACATACTCCTTTCGCTTCGTCCACGGTCATACAACTTGTCATACACGTACTCCGGTTGAAGGTACTATGCACCTGTCCTATTTGAAGAACATCACCAGTAACATCAATGTATGTCCTTCTAGGGCGTCCTCTACTGGCGTTTCCACTAACATTCGCCTTATAAATTCCTTTTGTTATTCGCCGTTCACTCAATCTTCCAACATGCCCAAACCACCGAAGCATACTCCTTTCAATTTTTGTCACCACATTTGTCATCTTTTAAACCGCAACTTTGTCTTATCACATCATTCCTCAATCTATCATTCAAAGTTACACCGCACATACTTCGCAAGGAACGCATTTCCACGGCATTTATTCTACTTTCATGACTCTTCTTCTAAGACCAACATTCACTTCCATACATAAGCGTTGGTACCAGTACACCATTATGGACAGCCAGCCGTGCCTTTTTGGACATCGACAGGTTAGCCACAATCGCATGCATAGCACCATTCACTTTATTTCCCGCATTTGCTCTCGTTTCCACATCTTCATAAAAAACAAACTCAGTGAAATTTATGAAATTAGTATCGATTCACTTCTATTATCATCATTCTTGCTGAGCTAGCTAGCTACGAAGATAAGCTGCGCCTAGCGCGGTCTGTCCATGGATTTATGACCGGAGATAGTCGGCCCCGGGTGTCTTACGAATATCTATGATATTCGTTACGAGTAGTCCGAGTAGAAGTAGAAGCCTGAAAGTCTGACAACCGGTCTAACCTTAGGATATCAGCATCATCTGCCTAGCCTTTTCCCAACTATGTTGGGGTCGGCTTCCAGTCGAACCGGATGCAGCTGAATATCAGTATTTTACATGGAGCGACTGCCTATCAGACCTCCACAACCCAGTAACTGGGTAATACGATACGCTTGGTAAGACTGGTTGTCAGACTTTCTGGCTTCTGACCAACAGTAACGACTGTCAAAGATCTACAAATGACAGCCGGGACCAACGGCTTTACGTGCTTTCCGAGGCACGGAGGAAACTCGCTATGGTAAATGGTCACCCATCCACAGACCAACCTCGGCAAGCGTGGCTTAACCCGGAAGATCGGTCTATGCGGCTGTAATTATTTAGCCACGAGCGCCTCTTGGAACCTCGAACCTTAGGATATCAGCATTACCCAATAATTGGGTTTGACATTCATTTAACCCTATTAATTCACATATTAATAGGGATAAATGAATGTCTCTATACTCCAAGAACTCGGCATCAAGCAGCGTCTTTCAATATTAGTAGAATCTCGCATACCTACTCAAGTTCTTCGGACACGTCTCACGGCAAAGAAAAGACTCCATAGAGCGTTTGGTTGTACAGGGCAGAGTGGAAGGCACCAGACCGCGCGGAAGAACACCGATGCGTTGGACCGACCAAATAAAATCAACCTTAGGCGGCCCCTTGTGCGAATGACCAGCAACAGTGAGAGATAGCGAGACATTGTGAGACAAGCCACATCAGCTGCAGTAACTCATAGCGCTACATGATGACCACGACCGCTCTGACAAGAGCGAAGTGAATAAGAAGAAGCATATAAACGTATTGAGTTGCCTGCATACTTATCTCTTCGATTGACTGCATCATCTGCCTAGCCTTTTCCCAACTATGTTGGGGTCGGCTTCCAGTCGAACCGGATGCAGCTGAATATCAGTATTTTACATGGAGCGACTGCCTATCAGACCTCCACAACCCAGTAACTGGGTAATACGATACTCTTGGTAAGACTGGTTTGTCAGACTTTCTGGCTTCTGACCAACAGTAACGACTGTCAAAGATCTACAAATGACAGCCGGGACCAACGACTTTACGTGCTTTCCGAGGCACGGAGGAAACTCGCTATGGTAAATGGTCACCCATCCACAGACCAACCTCGGCAAGCGTGGCTTAACCCGGAAGATCGGTCTATGCGGCTGTAATTATTTAGCCACGAGCTCCTCATTGACTGCACTAATGCTTAATAGGAGGAGAAACCATGGTACATTCAATGTCAAGTGTAACAAACCAATTATAAACAATGGACGTGCTAGACACATTATCATAGTAATCGATTTGTCTTACATAACAATATCTATTAAACCTAGCCAATACAACAATAGAAAAACATTTTTATTTGCAATGTTAAGCTACGCTTGCCGCGGTTAGCCTGTGGATGGGTGACCATTCGTTATATTTCAAGACCCCTCCGTGCCTCGGAGAGTACGTTAAACTGTCGGTCCCGGGTGTCATACGAATACCTATGACCGTCGTTACGGGTGGTCAGAAGCCCGAAAGAGTTTATTTTTTATTCTATTGGACTGCTGTAGGTGGTCCTAGAGGACCATTTCTACGTAACCGGTCAGTTATTGGCGAGACCTGACGGGTCTCCAGCCATTCCAGAATTTCTCAGTAGCAGCCCGGAGACTGGATTTGTGCCCGGTTGATGGCAATAGGCTGACACCCTATTACATGGGACGTAAACATAAACGGCGAAATGTGGGTGTACTATACACCTCTGCTAACCCTTCGGGGAATACAAGCGTGAGTTTATGTTATTACTAGCTTTCGCCCGCAGCTTGGCTTGCGTGAAATTAGTGACGATTTTCCATACAAACTTTCATCCCCTATTTAACCCCCTTAGGGGTTGAATTTCGAAAAATCCCTTCTTAGTGGATGCCTACGTTACAAAAGGAACCTACTGTCAAAATTTCAACTTTCTAACCCCAGCGGTTTAGGCTGTGCGTTGATAGATCAGTCAGTCAGTTTTTTTTTTTTTTTTTTTCTATTGGGCTGCTGTAGGTCGTCCTAGGGGACGGTTTCTACGTAACCGGGCAGTTATTGGCGAGACCTGAAGGGTCTCCAGCCAATGGGGGAGGAGTAAAATACTTAAACTAAGCTAACTACTTGTACTACACTAACATCATGACTATCTGCAACAACAGCACTAAGGGCTACCCCTAGTGGGACTCGGACCTCGACTTAGGGCGTTGCTGGGGGCTTAGGGGAGGAAAAACAGCTTGATGATGGCTGAATTATCAGTGTGAGCCTGAAAGTGACAACCGGTCTAACCTTATGTACTCTTTCAGAGTGGAAACGGACGCGGATGCTAGCGCAGGCGCGTAAATCAAAATGTATGTAGACGCCAGTTGCATTCACAGTGCTAGTGCTACCGCGAGCCGCGCGTTTGCATGAGGCGGGCGCGGGTGTTTCTAATGGCTCAGTCCGCCCGTATCGTTCACAGCGATATAGCGTCTGTTAGGTGACTTCGCGTGTGGTTCTAAACCATTTTGATTCACCCGACGAAGCGTCGTACGATAGCTCGTTCGGCACTACTGTGAATACGCAGACGCCAAGACCCAGACGCCCGCGCCCGCCCCTGCACCCGCTATTGTAGTCTGAGTGATATCGGCATTGTCTAGTAACTGGATTGCGGAGGTCTGTTGGCAGTCGCTCCGTGTAAAATACTGGTATTCAGCCGCATCTCGTTAGACTGGACGCTGATCCCAATACAAGGTTAGTCGGAAAGGGGGTACTAATCCGAAGCCCACTTATAGTATCACTGATGACTGTTTGAAAGCAAGTGTTAAAATTTCAGAATTCGATATATATTTTTTTTCCAAATATAATGATTATTATTTTAGTTCTTTTTTAAATTCTTCATCTCTGCTTTAGTTACAAATTCAGAAAATGGTGCTTCTAATTCATGTCCCCAAATATGACCTAAAATGTAAACACAGCTGATTGGGGATAGATAGATTTTAGAGTTTTTTTTTTGAGATTTTTGAATAACTGTTTCTCTTAAATTATTGACTTTTGGGAAAAGTTGTAGAACAAAAGTTATTCATTATTATGTGTACTTTAACACCCTTTCGGATTAGTACCCCCTTTCTGACTAACCTTGTATAGTTGGAAAAAAACTAGGCAGAACGGAACCTTGTAAAATTTTTATTGCTTTTAACAGCCTCGTTGGTCTAGCGGTCGCAAGCGCGACTGCTGAGCGTGAGGTCCTGGGTTCGATCCCCAGGTCGGGCAAAGTGTCACTGAGTTTTTCCGTGTGGAATTTAAATGATGGAATCAGGCGTTACTTTGCGGAAATCCATGACATACAAAAATGCAAATAGCAAATAATGCAACATGCAACCAAACCAATACACGACACGTGTTTCGCCCCTGCACGGGGCATCCTCAGGATATGTTGACTCTTCGACCGCTAGGACGCGAATCACGCGCTTTTCGCGTCCTAGCGGTCGAGGAGTCAACATATCCTGAGGATGCCCCATGCAGAGGCGAAACACGTGTCGTGTATTGGTTTGGTTGCATGTTGCATTATTTTTTCACTCTTTCTGCATATGCTTATGCAATATGCATATATTTGTGGGCGGGAGGGTGGTGCTGCATACTGCATCCAAACTAGCGATCTTGTTCAGCGGAATTGAAGCTAGATATTCTATTTGCATTTTTGTACGTGTGGAATTTCTCAGTAGCAGCCCAGTGTCTGGATTTGTGCCCGGTCGATGCCAATAGGATCGCCCCCTATTACATGGGACGTAAACATAAACGGCGAAATGTGGGTGCACTATACACCTCTGCCAACCCTTCGGGGAATACAGGCGTGAGTTTATGTTATTTTACACCTTTCAGTTTTTTTTTTAAGTTTTTTATTTAATACTGTATAGTGCTTTTTTTTTTGAAGTCTGTAGTCGTACTGAGAAATCACCTTATATTGGAATTTATAGTTTGATGTACAACCGTATGTACACAATTAATTGTTCATAAATAAACTAATTGACTGTTTATTTACATCAATAAAATATTTATTAAACAAATTAAACCCACATTTCGAATTATTTCGTAGTTCGGGGTAATAAATTGAACACAAATAACAATATTTATTGAATTATGAATTCACTTGCATTACATATCATCACGCCTTCCTTAAATAGGGGTAGGCAAAGTCAAATATACAGGGTGTAAACGAATTCGCGTAATTCCATAAAATAACATGTTCCATTATATTATATTCCCTGTATATTATCCATTATATAATTTAATTTGGTCAAAAATAAAAAAAACATAAATTCTTGCGGTTTTGGTGTAAATTCGGTATGTAAAGTAAAAGCTAACCTATGCCGATTCCAAAACCGTTTCGAGGTTTTAGTTTGATAAACCTTATTTTGCAATTTTTAGCTCTTAAAATTATAAGATGGCGTTTATTTTAGCAGAAATGCATGAATTCACTTCACATCTATTTGACCGCTAAGTGACTATCTTCCTTTTTCGTGACGTAGGAAAACTCTATGGTATTATACTTGGCGTAGACAAAGAATTAGTTTCTTTGTCTATGGTAACCCCTCCGATTGTGTGACGTCATCATTGGAAAAACTTTTAAAAAATATTAAAAAATAATTACCGTGTAGAAAACAAAAATATTCAAATTCGTTTCTTTAAATAGGATCTTTAAAAAAAATATTAAGTAAATACCAAAAAAAAAACTTTACACACGGAATTGTCGTATCAAAAGCACCTATCATTCAATAAAAAAAAGCAAAAAAATATTTTGTTTGGTTGAACATTTCGATGCCCATATTTATGAAACGACACAGCTGGCAGGCACGAATAACGCGATATCGCTATGTGCAGCTAGTTACCGCGGGGCGAACTCCTTCGGCAATCTAGTTTTGATATTACTTACCTATATCATTCTCGCTTGTGCCGCGTTCCGAGGCGGACGCGTTTACGTATTGTTTATATCGATAAGCGCGGCGCAAGCTGTCGCTCGTAATTACTCGCCATGAGCAATGAACTTGTGGCAAATGAGCTGCTGGCGTTCCTGCAGCAGAAGCTGGATGTGATGGACGAGGTCTCAGCTGTCCAGATCTGCGCAACAAACTTCAGCGAGGAAGACATAGCTGCTGCCAAGCTGTTGTTGTTCAGTGTGCTGGACAAGCGCGACCAGATGGTGTCCCGCCGGCGTGACGGGACTAAGAAAAGTCTGCAAGACATCATCACGCTGTTCAAGGAGACCGACCCTGACGACGTGCCGACGTTTGTGGCGAAGGAGCTACACAAGCTGCCTCCCGTCACGTTCGACCACGTCGATGTAACGAGCCTTCTGAAGGACATAGTTTTTCTGATGGCCAGTCTCGCGGATGTGCAGGCGAAGTTAGATGCAGCCCAAAACACTGTCGCCGATTTGCGCACGGAAGTCAGCGAGTTGCGCAACAGTGTAACGGTAACTAGGTCACCAGTCGATGCATCTAACGTAAACATGCGTCGCGGAGCCGGCCTCGATACATCGTCGTCGAATTCCGCGTCAGCAGTTTCGTCGCCAGCGCAGCCGTCGATTGCTGAGCCTGCAGTACGCCCCGCCTGCGCACCCCGCAGCCCTGTGCCCCTCACCGCGGCCGCAACGCGCAGCGCCGCCGCTGCCCCTCGCCCCGTCCCGCTGCCAGTGTCTGCAGCCCCGGCGAAATCTCTACGTAGGGATTTCGCTAGCGTCACCGCGAGCGCCCCTGGCGTTTCTAGTCGGAAGCCTGTGCCAGAAAAGGTGCCGGAAAAGGCTGAGGATGGTTTCGTGACGGTGCAAAAGAAGTGCCGTCAGAGAACCAACAAGAACTGCTGCGGCACGGCTCCTGAGGAGCCGAACATGACATTTCGTGCCGCGATGCCGAACACTCCGGTGTATATCTCCCGCATACACTACACCACTAATGCGGAGGACATCGTGGAGTACGTACGCCAAAAGGCCAAGTCCTTGGTGAGAGTGCAGCTGCTGGAATCGCGCCGTAACGCCAACTTCAAGGCGTTCGTGGTGCGAGTACCAAACTGTCTTCTGCACCTCGTCATGGAAGAGAACTTTTGGCCGAAGGGAGTGGTGTTCCGTCGCTTCCGCGGACAAGTGCCATATGACCGCACAATGACATAGTGCTCAAGTGAAGTATTACTAACGTAGGCTTAAGTTTCTATACTAATACAAATGTATTATTATAATATATATGTTAGTTTGTAAGGTATATATCTATGGGCCTAAGTAGCCTGATAATAAAGAATTTATTATTATTATATTATTATAAGTTTTTCAATACCTGTGATATTTACGTATGGAGGAACGAGACATTATGTTCCTCTAACCAAAGGAAGGATACTCCAACCAGACGGAGTAGGCGGTTGTTTTTTTTTTTCTATTGATCTGCTGTAGGTGGTCCTAGGGGACCTGAAGGGTCTCCAGCCAATGGTGGGGAAGTAAAATACTTAATCTAAGCTAACTACTTGTACTACACTAACATCATGACTACCTGCAACAACAGCACTAAAGGCAACCCCTAGTGGGACTCAGACCTCGTTTTAAGGCGTTGCTGGCGGGGACTTAGGGGAGGGAGACAGCTTGATGAGGGCTGAATTATCGGTGTGACTGCGGAGTCTGAAGAGACGACCGGTTCTACGACGGGAACCCAACGGTTGATGTTGGACAGTTGTATACATAGTGCTATCTGCGTGTCGAATCATGATATCGCGATGTAGGAACTGTCATGGCGTCAACTATGACAGTTGTCGTTATTGTCGCTGTAGTCTGCTACACCACCGTTGTGTTGCGTAGTTCGCCACATGCGGTATCTATCAAGATGCCGCCATAAACGAAATACGCCTCTTGACACATAACGTTTCCACCCTGTATACTTACATGGCCTTTTCGCTTTCAATTCTGTATAATTTGGTCCAGAAGGCAGCTACATTTGGATATGCGCCAGCTCCACTAATGACTGACACGCGTTATCCCTCTATATGTTACCAATATTTACCTACCGGTAGTTGGCAGCTGTATATGGGAACATAACCACAATATGAGCTTGTCAGCATAACAGGGACAAAAAGCTGTCATAGCCTAGTGGTTCAACCACAGAATATGTAATAGTACAGGTACACAAAAGACACTTCGCGCAACAATTAATAGAAATAGCGACTCTTGCGACTAAGCAACAAAGTGCAATTCAGCTCGCATAAGCGCTCAGTGCCAAACGCGATGTTCACCTAAACGTTGCCGCTCTCTTCTAACGCGTAACTCTGTCGCTGTCTGGCACCGAGTGACGCGCTATCTGTGGCGCTAGGGTTGTCGGCTTGCCGCTGCTACTATAATATTCATCGTCTATCTACCTACTTGACTACGTAATCTATCTTACGTTTGATGCGTATGATTGCGTATGATTGTCAGCAAAGTAAAATAAATACCAACATAATTTGAAGAAGCATTTACTGTAGGTATTTACAACTGTTTAACTTTAATGTAGTGCTGTGTGTATTTCTTACCATCTCTAAAGTACATATTATTAAACTTCAGTGTTGCAAAGATTCGAAATCGAATAAACAATTTTAATAGGTATAGTGTCGCAAAACATGGACATGGTGCAGGAAAGTTGATGTTTTTTAGCAGCGAAAGTAATGTGTTTGCTGGAGTTTTTGTCATGAGTCCTTCAAAATTATTCAAAAATGTGGTTTAAAAGTTTTAAACTTTTAAAATAAGTTTTAAACCTGAACAGTTATTTGCAATCTCGAAATTATAATGTTGAATTGTAGTGCGCGAGTGCTCACAAGCGCGGGGCGGCCCCGACTGATTTGTAACTTCAAGTTACAGCGCGCTGTAGGTGCTTATCGCGGTAGGTATAGGCGAGTGTCGGAGGCCTGGTTCAACGCTTGAATTCCATACAGAAGGGTCTGAATTAAAACCCAGTCCGCACCTCTGACTGTTCAAATTGATGTGTTGATCAGTATTTGATTATCACTTGCGTTAATTAAGGAAAACATCGTGAAGAAACCTAAAAAAGTTCTCGATGGTGTGCAGTCCGCTAACCCGCACCAACTCCTCGATTCAGGGGGCATATTCCCTAAGTCCGTCAACGAAGTTAGTCGCCCGTCCGAAAGTAGATCGAAACGTAGAAGTGAACAAAACAAGTGTCAAGTTAAACTTTTCGGACGATCAAAAACACATTGGTAATAGGGACAACTGTCAAATCGTGTTGTCATTCATTATTAGTTCGGATCCCGAAATAATCGTATGTCCGTAGGTGATAGGGAGTAGGAAACGCTCGTATCTAAGGCCGATACCACGGACTTTGTGCTTAAAGAGGAGATCCCCAGACGTGTTGTATTATATTCCCTATTAATGGAGCTAGGTGTACGAAATAAAACACACATCTACAATACATCATTTTTATAAAGTCCAACGGTCTCATCGATCCATAGCAAATAGTTCTTCAGTGAGGTGTAGTGTACGTCTTTAGTGAAACAAATGCTTCTGTCTGCCGGGTCCCCATAGAATATGCCGTGAAGACACCAGTTGTTCTCCAATCTTGAAGCGTACAAACCGCCGTAACTTGGACATAGGGCTACTTCTGAAAATATAAAATGAGTTTATTTTAGGATTTATGTACGAGTATTTCAGAGTGGAGTTGGAGTGTGTACTCGTCGCGCGGGAAGGGAGAATGGCAACGGCTTCTCCCTCTCCGCTCCCTCCTTGGTCGCCATCACCTTCTCGCAAAAGGAGGCGATGGCTTCCCACGCACTCTCGCTCCCAACCATGAACAGAACCACGGCCGGAAGCGAGAGGTCACCACCGACTGCCGCGACTAGTTCACGGCGCTGCGTCGCCCACACAGAGCATGCCTGCAAGGTGTGCAGCGCCGTGTCCTCAGGGTAGTCGACGCAGTGGTGACATCCGACATCTGCTTCTGGCCTATGTGACATAGGTACTTCCCGAAACAAACATGTCCCGAGAAAACCTGCGTCAACCGGAAGCTGAGAGCGCCATGACGCCTCTCCAGCCACTCCTACATTACGGGTCTTACCGCCGCTATGGCAGCGTGCCGTGGGTTTCATCATCTTAATCGAAGTTCTGTACTGATGAAGAATAATGTAATTGCTGAACTTACCATTACCGTACGTAGCGCAGAATATATCCTCATCCTTGTTAAAGCAGTGTTCACCTTTTTTCTGGTTGAAAAAAATCGGTGCAAGTTCCCCGTTGATTCCCCATGCTGTGGCCTGAAAAAAATAACATAGAAATGAACAACACCAATAGCAGAGTCTTCAAATCTCGAGTGAATAGGTTTTCTTATAGCCAAGCGTGCACCATCGTCGACGGCATTTTCACTGATCAATCGTGAGCCAATATTAATAAAAAAAAGAAATCATAATATTTGCCCAGTCTATGTCAGTGAACACCCTACTACGTCCACTACTGTAGCATACACGCCTAGCCAACGATGCCCTACGAACTCCAGTCAACGCTCAAATGAAAACTGAATAATCTGCGTTTCTTTTAGATATGCGCGTACCGTCCCCATTAGAGCATGCAGATGCGCGGAGCATAGTTGGTGCGCGAATATAGCAGAAACCCAACGTAGTACTACTTCACCTTCCGCGGTAAGGTCATGGCACATTATGCCGGCACCGCAACTGCACAGCTGCAGCACGGCGTCGCCTCGAATTTAGGCTACGGCTAGCTACGCGTCGTCCGCGAGGTGCAAGCTTGTTGTCACCGCGAACACAATAGTTATATGGCATTTATGAAAGGAGCGTGGGCGACGGTGCAACGACGTTGTTTCGCTGGCGACTCTGAGTCGGCGCGCAGTAAGCACGCGGTCGGCTCGCTCACAGCGCGCGGGCTCCGAGTTGAGTTGTATGCTAGCGACAAGCGCGCTGATTGCTCGCCGTTGGCTTTTCCATATTGACAATATGAAATACATATATGACACACGATGGAATGCTCTAATTTGAATGACAAGTTAATTGCTGGGTTGGAGCGGTGCCGGTATCGTGTGCCATGACCTGTAAGCTCCGTTTCTCATTTCTCCCAAGAGGAGCTACCATAAAGTAGAATTCTATATATTTGACAACTTTTTTTAAAGATTGTGAAATACATACGATTATTAAGTCTCAATATTTATAAATATTTAAACCTAACATTAAAATCCAAAAAAACAATACTTATTTTTTTTAAAAATTAAAAACCCCCGTCACAGATAGTTAACCATAGAAAAGTCTGAAATTAAATCTGTTTATAATTTTCAAATAAATGTTGATCCTTCGCCGCGGACCACTACGTCATCTAACGAAACGGAGCTTCTTGTATCTTATTTATTTTCTCTTTTAGCTGCTACATCAAAAATATTTCACGTAGACTGAATAAACTGAGATATACAAAATCACATAGACTAGATAAAAAAAATATAGCGCAGTGTTCGATAAAAAAGGAGAAGATTCCGTATCAAAGTCGGACCGTAGGCTTTTACTTTGATAAATCCTGTTTTATCATTCAGTGTCAAAGTAGCCCCATTAAGGACTCGAATTTTGTACATAATCGCAGACACCTCTATAACGTATGGTAAAATAGGAAAACTGTAAATGTTGCCTATACAGTTAAGTTAAAATGCATAAGTTCCATTTTTACAGAGATAAATGACCAAATGCAATATTTTTAATAACTATTAATGTCGCCACTTGATATCAAAGTAACCCCAATCGCTGGTACCTACTATTACATTACAGTTACACAAACAAATAGAACTCACAATCAACCCGATATTATTGTCACTAAAACTAGATAAAACTACTTTATTATATTTGCGGTGCCACTAAATTTTAACCGTAACATTTAATCACGAAAGCGGCGGTCAAAATAATTAATTTTATCCCACGCAGCAAGAATTTCAAATGAGCTACAAATACAATTCATACAGCTATCAAAATGGCGGCCAGCCAAGTTTTATTGCATTTTAATGTCATACCCTACATGCATGAAATAAGTATGTTGATAATAATTTATATCAGTGATAGTCTAGTGGTTAAACGCTTGCCTTCCATGTAGGAGGATCTGTGTTCGAAATTGAAATTAAATTGAATGAAATTGAAACGAAATTGAAATGAAATTGAAATGAAATTGAAATTGAACTGAAATTAAAATGAAATTGAAACGAAATTGAAATGAAATTGAAACGAAATTGAAACGAAATTGAAACGAAATTGAAACGAAATTGAAACGAAATTGAAATGAAATTGAAATGAAATTGAAATTGAACTGAAATTAAAATGAAATTGAAACGAAATTGAAATGAAATTGAAATTAAATTGAAATTAAATTAAATTGAAATTAAATTGAAACGAAATTGAAATTAAATTAAATTGAAATTAAATTGATATGAAATTGTATTGAAATTGAAATTAAATTACATTGAAATTAAATATAGATCCTATATAGATCCCGTATAGATCCTACCACCAAGCAGGTTCGTATTATATATGCGATTTTCTGACTTAAAAAAAAAGCCCTCCGAGAAAATTTTTAGTGTATCTGTTTATTTTATATTTAGATAATTTACGAGAAGGCGCAACTTTGATGTTTGCCCTAGGCGCCATTTTTCATTGGTACGCCCCTGACTAGGTCTCGAATTCTGGATTGAATGCGTGTAACCTGGTGAATACGAGGGTTAACTTGTGGCGGCATCTATCTCGCCACATGCGAACTATCGAACTATCCTACATCGCGCAATCAAGATTTAACACGCAGATAGTATATATACAACCTCCCAACATCAACTGTTGGGCAGTAGCCCGCTAGGCACAAGACTCCGCCTGGTTGGAGGATCCTCCCTTTGGTTGGAGGAACACCACACCAAGTTTCTCCACAAACTCACCGCAGCTGCTTCAGCGTCGCTCTCCGGATGAATGCAGGCAGATTGGATATTATCATTGTACTCCACAGCATCCTCCATCACAAGGAGAGCCAAGTCGTTCACCACTTTACCGTCCGTTTCTACAGTATAGTTCGGGTGAATGACGATATCTTTTATCTGCAAAAAAAACAACAAAAATTACATGTAAAAAATTGTCATATCTTTTTTTGTTCTTTTAGATAGACCGTAGATACCTCCTTGTAGATACCTCCTCATTACAAAAAGTGGTTTAAAGCGAGACTAAGATAAACCCAGATTTAAAATATACCTATCACTTTCTAACATAATATAACAAAAAGGGACGGGGCTATTTTAAATCAGGGTTTTTCTTAGACCATCGTTTGTAATAGGTGGGAAAAGTTTTCATGTAAACTGCAGCGGTTTAATTTATTTTTTTTTCAATATCTATGTACGCAGATAGAAATTATTCCAAAAGTTAAGGGTGGTCTTCTAAGGAAAACGTTTCCTATAGCTACAATGGTTAAGGTAGCTGTCCTTCATGCCCCATCTCAAATTACCACCCTGTACGTCGGACTTTTCCCGCACATACATAAAAAAAATATACATGTGGAATGTACAAATTATGAAGACAATGGAACGCATGTACAGGTGTGAGTAAGAGGTGTATAAGTGTGAAAGAGAGAGGGATTATATGACTAAGATGACGAATGAGCTAAGAGGAGAACGTTGCGTGTCAGAAGATGAGTGATGTACGACGAACGACGAAGGGATATTCTTTAAGTTTTTTTTCGAAATTAATACAAAATTCGATATTTGTTCACGAGATTTCCATTTTATTTCGCACCCTGATCCCACATACAGATGAATTGAGAACCTTCTCCTTTTTTTGGAAGTCGGTTCAAAAAATTACTTTACTTGTAGGCACACGGTAGTGTTTCAAGCCAAGTTTATAGCTATACAGGGTGTTAACGAATTCGTGTAATTCCTTTAAATCACATGATCTATTAATTGTATAGATTAACCCCACACGGGATTTAGATTGATCAAAAATAAAAATAAACTTTTTTTTCCCATTTTTTTTTTTTATGTGATACAAACTTTGGATGCCATGCACAAATGAATGAAGGCACGGCGACACAGCTGACGGGCATGACTAGTCCGATATCGCTCCATACAGTCAGTCATCTTGGGATGCTAAAATTACTCAGATACAGAATACCATGATTCATTCTTTGAAAACTTTTTTTTGTTGATTCTGAGAAAAACCTATGCAGAGTCAATCTGTGTCACCAGTAGGTCACGCGGTTTGAAGGAATTACACGAATTCGTTAATAGCCTGTATATTAATGTACGCATAACTCGTGAAAACGTAGGGAACAGCTGATTTTCTTTTCGCGATTTCAGATTTGGTCCTATAGTAAAAGTTGTTCATAATGATGAGTACAGTGACCCCTTAAGAGGTTGTACACAATGTACACTAATTTATGTTACATCTTGTATCTCTCTCTCTCTCTCTCTGCACAACCCTTCGGAGAATACAGGCGTGATGTTTTATCTATTTACAATTCATACCTTTTGCACTTTTTCGTTGCCTCCAAAAGCTTGTAAATTCCCCTTTCCAAGGAAGACCAGCACATTCTCAGGTTCCCAGGTCACGTTGGAGGAGATCATACATCTGGCATCTGTAGCAAAACATATTTCAGGACAAAATATACAGGTGTGTCGTAAATAGTGGTCCAACGTTAAGGGGTCGACACGCCATATATTCAGCTATCACCTACCACAATTTGAACCATTTTTACCATAGGTCTCAGAATAAAACTTTTTTTTTACATACATTTTTTGATAATTATCACCTTGCTTTGCTAATTTCACTGTAATTTCAACAAAAACATTATTTGCTTATTTTGTTTTTGTTTTAGCTGCTGAATACCATGTGCAATCACAAAAATATGCAAATGCATTAAAAAAATGTTTGCACGTGTATTCAACAGTTATAAACAAAAAACGAAATAGGAAATGCAATAAAAAAATATTTTATTCTGAGTCTGTTTAGATACGATTACATACCTTTATAGCATGAAGTATTTTTATCAATCTAAATCCTGTGGGTGTTTATTCTATACCAGATATAAATCATGTGGTTTTAAAGAACCAAGCCCGTCACACACGTAGCTATAATATATATTAATATGTCAAAATATACTGCGCTTTTTGTATAGATTTCATAGATATATATTATAGCTGCGTGTGTGGTCATTCAAAGATTACTATAGAAAATATATCGTAATATGTCTAGCTATAACTTATAACAATATACAAGGTTAGTCGGAAAGGGGGTACTAATCTGCGGACCACTTAAAAGATCACTGATGACTGTTTAAAAAAAAAGTTAAAATTTCAAAATTCGATCATTTTTATTTCCATGTAAAATAATTTTCATTTTAGTTTTTTTTTCAAAAATTCTTCGTCCCTACTTCAGTTACGAATTCGGAAAATGGAGCTTCTAATTCGTGACCTCAAATATGACCTAAAATGTAACCACAGCTGATCATAGCTAAGGATAGATAGATTTTAGCGTATATTTTTTGTAATTTTTGAACAGCTATTTCTCTTAAACTATTGACTTTTGGGGAAAGTTGTAGAACAAAAGTTACTCATTATTATGTGTACTTTAACACCCTTTCGGATTAGTACCCCCTTTCTGACTAACCTTGTATAGTATAGCTACGTGTGTGATGGGCTTCGCGAATTCGTTTACACCTTGTACATAAAAAATAGAACTTAAACTGCTATAGCATAGCATGTTTAAAATAAGTAATCAATACTCTTTCTGCTCTCAAAACACATGAAAAAACACCTATCTTCCAAAGAATATATTATACAACGCGGAAATAACGTTACAACGCAAACTCTGCAAGGCGGAAGGTCTGTAATCAAATTAGAGCCTGCCTTACCTTGCCAGGAGGCGAGAGATGAGAAAAATAACCGGCCAAGTGCGAGTCGGACTCGCTCATGAAGGGTTCCGTACCATTATCAATAAAAACGGCAAAAAAACACGTTTGTTGTATGGGAGCCCCTTTAAATATTTGTTCTATTCTGTTTTTTAGTATTTTTTGTTATAGCGACAACAGAAATACATCATTTGTGAAAATTTCAACTGTCTAACTATCACGGTTCATGAGATACAGCCTGGTGACAGACGGACAGCGCCAAAAAAATCACGTTTTTTGTATGGGAGCTCCTTTAAATATTTATTTCATTCAGTTTTTTTAATATTTGTTGTTATAGCGACAACAGAAATACATAATTTGTGAAAATTTCAACTGTATAACTATCACGGTTCAGATACCAGCCTGGTGACAGACGGACGGACGGACAGCGGGAAAAAAATCACGTTTTTTGTATGGGAGCCCCCTCAAATATTTATTTCATTCTGTTTTTTAGTATTTGTTGTTATAGCGACAACAGAAATACATCATCGTTTTTGCTCATATCACACGGAAGAGTCTACGTTGTTTTAGTATACCAAGTTCAAAGTGCGAGTTATATTTTTAAAGTTTACGTGATAATAATTCCATTTTCAGTCCAAGGAAGTATTTCTGAGTCATCATCAGTCATCATGTTAGGTCCGTATTAATAATAAGTCTTCTTTTTTTGTGATGCTTGTTGTACTTTTTATAAACTGTATTAATAATGCATTACACAACAAAATTAATGGTTAGCACCATTGACTTAGAATAAGTATGGACCTCGGGTCATCGCTCAAAAATGTCCGAACCGAAAGTCGGTTAAAACACGATAAATTTGAAAAGAGCTACAATTGCGCGCGTCATTCTTCATTTGGGTGAACAAGCAGCTACACCTCAATGTCACATGTCAATAATGCCGTTTTGTGTGGTGAGATCGTGTAAAAACTACTCAAAAAAGTGAAAAAAGTTGATGGTGTATCATATTTTCAGTAGGTATATTATTGTTTTACAATTTTAAAGTATTATTTTGTTAAGGAACATTGTATTTTACTTAAAATTGAATTAATTGCAAGAGCAAAACACACAATAATCCAACTAAACAAAAAGTATCTTATTTTCCTTCCTTTGTTTGACCAATTATGTCAACTTCATTTGGTTGGATTACCATAAGAAACTTGACATATTTGACAGAATTTAGAACAAAGATTCCAAACAGTCGTTATTTTTACGCGATGTTTTTTTGTATTGCGATTTTGAACCAATTGCAATTTGTTTTGTTCTATTCATTTAAACAAGTTATTTTTAAACTTGCATTGTATGCAAACATATTATGTACGAAAATATGTATGTTGTCCTTCCGTTTCAAAATTGTATTGGTTTTTCGGTCACTACCAAGTTTCCGATCGAGCTGAAATTTTGCAGGTAGGTATGTGCATATTAGATCATTAAAATGTCATTGAACTAATTTGATGATGAAGCCGAAGATTAGGCAGGCACAGGAACAAATGGTAGGCTCGTCGAGTTTCAGCTCATGTATTTTGTCATTATAAGCACTTTTCATTAGATAAATAATGACGTAGGTCAGATGATAGAGCCGTAAAACGGGCTCTAGAACTTCCTAATGGCAAATAGTGGACACGTGACGTTTGGGCTCGTTTGTTTAGTTATCATGATCTCTATTAAATACACATGACAAAAGATTGTTTCTTTCAAAAAAAAAATGCCTCTTATTTCATTTCAGTTTTCCTCGAGATCAATTAGATGAAGATGATGATGATGCTGAGGGTGATACTTCAGCAAAGGAAGAGAAATCGCGTTTTTGAAAATGACGATGTTGTAATTTTGCAAGAAATGTTCTATGCTCTTTCAGTTGGATTAAATAACGGGTGATCATTTGGAGGTACTTTTTTCAAAACTGTTTTTTTTATAAAAAACAAATTTATTAGGTTATCTTTATTATCATACAAAAGAACCATTCTTGACATTTGTTTTTTAAAGATTATTTCTTTCAAATGTTGTCCGTAACTGCGGATAACATGCTCCATTCTGTAGTTTCAATTTTCGATGACGTATTTTCGTTTAATTATCGTGCCATGATAACGGACTATTTTTTTCCTGAAATTGAAGCTTGTGATCTCCAGGACATTTGGTACAAACAGGACGGCGCCACTTGCCACGCAGCACGTGAAACCATGGCTCTATTGCAAGAACAATTTGGTGAAAAGTTAATTTCGCGCTTCGGACCAGTCAGTTGGCCGCCTAGATCTTGTGATACACACACCCCTAGACTTTTTCTTTTGGGGCTATATAAAGTCCAAAGTCTATATGCCGCGTACGATTAAACAACTGGACGCCAACATTACTCGCGTTATTCGCCAAATACGACTCGAAATGCTCGGACGCGTCATCGAAACGTTACGGACAACATTTGAAAGAAATAATCTTTAAAAAATAAATGTCAAGAATGGTTCTTTTGTATGATAATAAAGATAACCCAATAAATTTGTTTTTTTTACAATTTTTTTCAGTTTTGAAAAAAGTACCTCCAAATGAATCACCCATTATTTAGCGATCGCAATAAATATAACTAATAATAAAATCTTTTAAAAATTAAGGCTGCTCTATTACTCCTATGTTCTCCAAATTTTCGTTTAACATTAGATGAAGTTTCGAAATTTGAAAAATTGAGCAGTGCTGTCATGTTTTCGTATGGTAAAAATTGTTGCAAGCAAAATTAGGCATTATGATAACGACATAGGATTTCGTACATCGTAAATGAGCTTGTTGGTATTTGAAAGTTTATATTATGTCAATTCAGGACACTTTTATCGTGAATTTTGTACTACACTCGTTGTCCATACTTATTCTAAGTCAATGGTTAGCACTATAAAATTATTGGTTTGCACTATAATTAATCAAAAACTGTTTGTTTCTGAATGCATCCATTAAATTAATGATGGAAAGTGATCGGCAAAACGAGTCGTTTCTGGCCGTAGACAGAAAAGTTATTCTTTGTCTACGTTTTTGGCACTTGCTGCTCGCTTAGCTCGCGCGGCTCGTGCGTTCAGTGGTGACAGTTCTAACATAACCTAACCTACCTTTCAACTATCTGTTTTATGTTTATTTCTTATTTCATGGGACTTTGAAGTTGGAAGCATTAAAATTATAGTGCAAACTATTGATTAAAAAGCTTGCCTTTATAAAATGGGATCTATTATTTTTAAAGTCAATTTTATATCCCTATTACTAATACTATTGTCTATATTTCGATTACTGTTTTCATCTACTTTCTACTTGAGGTAATTATATGTAATGGCGTTTTTGAGATAGACCTAGAAATAAAATATTTCTGACAGATGAACGGAAAGGGTTGCCACAGTAACAGACCCGAGAAGGCAGCGCGCAGTGTTCCGCGCGCGCCTCTCAGGAGGACGTGGGGCAAGGCCCCACAGAAGAAGAAGTCCGAAAGGGGTTGGCGGACCGAGGCCTGCCGCGGTTGCGGTGCATGCAGCTGCAAATCCCGCGACCCCGGCCATAGGTCAAGAGAAGGAACACCATGGGTTTTTAGCCAGTAAGAATCCTGTATAACCCTTCGCCTTCCCAGGGCGTAGGGCATGCATGAGGATATTCTTCAGACAAAAAAGGCTTGCCACAGACCACACAGTAGGGTTCCATTCGAACCCTAAAAACTGGACAAAGAAACAACTTACCAGTAACGATAACTTTCTCAGTCAACAGCGCGCCATCGCAGTAGTAACTAAACTGACTGTCTGATGTGTTAGTGGTCACAAATATGGTCGCCACCCACGGGAAGACAGTCCTAGTGAAGTTTTTGCACATGTCGTCACCGTGGCAGATCGCGTCCGGCTGGGGAAGAAGAGGAAAGGTCAATGATTGGAAATAGAGCTGAGTAAATCTGAGAGCATTTTTAGAGTCGTGCGGATTTCGTCGCGTACGCGGGTTTGACCCGCAAGCGTGCTTCACTCGCACGCGTGGCGCCTGAATTTCACCTTTGCATAAATGTGTTTGCATAAATGTGTGTATGATGCGTGAAATACGCACGAAAAGATGAATTGCGAGTGCTTCTCATGCGGGTGAGGCACGCACGCGGGCAAGATCCCGCGTAACATGAAAAAAGCCCTTTGTGGATCACGCATATTTATGAAATGGTATGTCTACACCAGTGCACTTTCATGTTCATCTTACGCTTTCAACTTTCAATTCCTCTTGCGTCAAGCGCATGTTATATTGATTGCCATAAGATGCATACAGCGGTATACCGCCGTTTGCCCGAATTTTATTTGCCCTAATATCATTTGCCATAATAGTCAACAGCCATAATATTATATGACGTAATATTCATTTGCCCTACTCTTATTTGCTATATTAGTCACGTGCTAGAAGCTTTGTTTCCCATAAAGTCACTTACCAGAACATCATTTGTCATAATCATTGTAAGCCCTAATTATCACATGCCCTAATTATCACATGCCATAATTATCATATGCCATATCATCATTTGCCATCGACATTGGGTGTGTAACGGTTGTTATATCAGGAGAAACTGGATGCAATCGGGACTTTAGGGCACCCCGACTCGGATAGGTTAGGTTAGAAGGGGACGGCGGGGTCGTTTGAGCGAGCGAAGCGAGCGAATAGACCCCGCCATCCCCTTCGTGGTTATTTTTTTATAAACCACCCAGAAGTAGTTTGGTTAGGTGCCATTTGAGTTATTGTCTAATAATTATTATGGTATTTAAATGTTATGTCTAATAATCATTATGGCGTTTAAATATTATGTCTAATAATTATTATGGCAATTGAAAATATGAAAAACAATTCGTATGGCACTTGTATCTTATGGTATCTAAGTTTCGGGCAATTAAAAGTATGTCATATGTATTTTAGGGCAAATGAAATTCGGTTAAATGAAATTCGGGAATATGATGATTATGGTATATAATCTTCGGGTAAACAATAGACAACCGCATACAGCTTATCGTCTACACCGGTGCGCCTCGGTCAGTCATCAAGATGGACGCGTGTGAATTTGTAGCGAACCCACTAGTGACGGATTAACGTGCGGTAGGGGCATGCGCTTTTGCCGAACTGGTATTAAGGCATAATGCGCTATGGCGCTTCACGCATGCTTCAGACGAAGACGCAAGATAAACATGAAAGCGCACTGGTGTAGACATAGCTAAAGGGTGAAATGCAGGCATCACGCATGCGGGCCAAACCCGCGTACGTGACGAAATCCGCACGACTCTAAAAACACACTAAGAATACAGGTTAACATTTGCGATATTTTAAAAAGGTAAGAACTAACTTCAATCGATCAGGTCACCTTAACAATCTAAGCAAATCGGTCCTAATTAATGTACTAACTCTTACATTTACGTATTTTGGTACGTAATTTTACGTAAACAATATTGTATATTTTTATGTTTTCAAGAAAGATGTTACAAGGATTTTAAAAACTTAATTGAGAGAAATTCACCTACCTGCCTGACATAATACAGTTTAAATTTAACATTTATTTAAAGGGAAAAGGCACCCCAAAAAATAGGTGCTACTAGAAATAGGTTAAAAATTAAAAATAATCTAAAATCCCTTAGGGTCAAAATACACGTCCGATAGTTGCTTCCGGGAGCCGGATCCGACGATTCGTACGATTCTCGTGTCAGATTTTTTTCTGTACGACTACGACGCCCAGACGGTGCTTACGATTCTGACATCCGATCCGATAGTCTGATCGTACGTGTAATTCATGTTAAAATATATGTATAACGCGGAGGCCTTCAGATAGTCTGATCAGACTATCGGAACCGACTATAGGAGGCAAGTATCGGACGTGTATTTGGGCTCTTACTAGTCTCAAATTAAAGAAAAACACACGCTTACGCAAGGCGACATAACAAAGGCTTTGTTTTTAAATTCCAACAAAAGAGATCACATATGCGCGCCATCTTTAAAACTACATTTTATTTTTAAAAAAACACAATACCTACAACCTATTTTCGGGAAACAAAAATAAAGAAATCATTAGTCAAATTCTTGAGCCCAAAACGTTATCACACAATAAAAAGAAAATTTTGCAAATAAAAACCCTATTTTTTCGCGAAGCCCTTCCATAATTCAAGCCGCGGTGAGCTCTCAAATTAAAATTAAAAATTCAAATATCCTCGTTCGCCATTTTGGAATGGTGTTTATGGTAATAAATATCGTATAATGGTTGATTATGACCGTCTAAACGGCCGATAAAAAACAGACAAGGGAATTTTTGAATTAAACTACGATTTAATTTGTTTAACTATTTTTTGATGCGTTGTGTCCGGTTATTATGGTCAATACTAACCGTTTTGCTTACCGTTTCGCTTTGCCTACTACTGCTCATCACCCATACACAAAAGCGTGAAAATTCGTACCCTATAACCTGACCCGCTCTTTAACGGATTGTTTCGCCAAATGTCTGTTATGTAGTATTGGCGTGAAGCTCAAACAGATAAAAAGACAGAAAAATTAAAAAAATAGTTTCGGAATCAGTTTCGTTAATAGTACACGTAGCAATTATTATTTTTCAATAATATTCAATGTACAGTTTTTGCTTCGTTACGATTTTGTTTTATTAAAAAAATACTTTAAAAATAAAAGAAAAACCGACTTCAAAAAAACTAAAAAAAAAAACAGTTTCAGAAGTCGGTGCCTTCAATTTGGTTCAGCGTGGATTAGCACTGACTTCTGAAACTGTTAATTTTATAATGTGGTAATTATTTACTCTTTTTTTAGTATCTTTGAAGTCGGTTTTTCTTTTATTTTTAAAGTACTTTTATTTTTCTGTTTTAAGTGGCATAAATCCTACATAAACATGCAATTACAGCAATCGCGGGTAATTTGCGATTATCCATTGAAGAGTTCCATTGTCAATCTCCGAGTGTCGTCATCAGATCTTCACCAAAAAATGGTCCCACCTCGGGAGAATACTCTTTCAAACAAAAAATCGCTTCAAGTGTGCCTATGAAATTTTAAGAGTTCCCTCGATTTCTCCAGGATCTCGTCATCAGATCCTGACTTGATGTCCATGGGACCACCTGGGAAGTATATCCTTTCAAACAAAAGAAGAATTTTCCAAATCGGTCCAGGCGTCTTTGAGTAATCGGTGAACATACATAAAAAAAGATTCCGACGAATTGATAACCTCCTCCGTTTTTTGACGTCGGTTAAAAATATGATAAAGATGGCAATAAGCGTCACCATGTTACATGGAACTTAATACCAGAGACGAAAAGTGAGTGTATAGACTCCTGTAATAAGAACTATACCTACTCATGCCTGTTTATTTCCCGTGTGACGACGGGCTAGAATGTAAAACTTCTTGATCGCACGCAAGATTATACAAAACACAGCACGGGACGTGGTAGGATCTATACGGTCCGCCTGGCTGGCTACATTAAAGTCCGGCGCCAATCAGTTTACTGTGTTCCGTCGTGTGTATGTGAGAGCCAAAGGGGTATAGAGGAATCTCTCTATATCTCTGTTACTTGTATTCGTGTGCTCCATCTTAGACCCTGTGTGCACTTACCATCAGGTGTGACTAGGGTCAAACGCAACCAAGTTTTTTTTTTACTTCTTTATCTAAGTATAAAAGAAAAATTGCAAAGACTACACAATACACAGTTAAGTAATCAATCTCTGAGAAATATTAAAACATCTCAATAAAAGGTGAGCTCAGCTCAAGGAATTGACTCCTTCATTTAATTTATTTTATAAACTTTTTCTACTCATTAATTTGGTCAACTTTTTTGTTAGATTGCACAAAAGATAATGATGGTACATGGATAGGCACTTTAAAGTTTGTTTGAATGTTTTGAAGGCTTTTCAGGGTCGAAATCTTGTCACCCCAAGTTGTGAAGCTTTCTGAGAAAAGTAGGTTGTTGGGTAAACGTACTTACGGTTCTCTGTTGGAATGTCGAAATATTATTAGCCGATTCTTATCTGGTCGAAAACTTTTCGCCGAATAATTTAAACGCCGAATGATTAAAGTCCCTAACTATGATAAATGATGGAATCAGGCGTTACTTTGCGGAAATCCATGACATACAAAAATGCTAATAGAATATCTAGCTTTAATTCCGCTGAACAAGATCGCTAGTTTAGATGCAGTATACAGCACCACCTTCCCGCCCACAAGTATATGCACATGCAGAAAGAGTGAAAAAATAATGCAACATGCAACCAAACCAATACACGACACGTGTTTCGCCCCTGCACGGGGCATCCTCAGGAAATTCGAATTTCGCGTCCTAGCGGTCGAGGAGTCAACATATCCTGAGGATGCCCCGTGCAGGGGCGAAACACGTGTCGTGTATTGGTTTGGTTGCATGTTGCATTATTTTTTCACTCTTTCTGTATGTGCATATATTTGTGGGCGGGAGGGTGGTGCTGCATACTGCATCCAAACTGGCGATCTTGTTCAGTGGAATTAAAGCTAGATATTCTATTTGCATTTTTGTATCCCTAACTATGTTTTGTAACTTTTACAAAAAACACGGGCACTTTGTATTTACACTACACTAGCTGTACTCGCGGGTTTGCCTTACGGCAATATTAGGTTATTGCTCATCACCCACTTTTTTGTTAATTCTTGACGTAAGTAATGATCTGTGCTCAAGACTACATTGTTCTCTCATAACTATCCTAAATCATAGTACTGTATTTACTGAAATTGTTACGTGGCGTCTTACGTAGGCGGTTCAAAGCGAACGCGAATTGCGAAGCGATCCGATGCGGTGATACGCGAATTCAACGCGATGCGGTGCGAAGTTACGGCTTTGTCCTACGAGCTCGCGATCCAGCAGCACTGTACGGCACGGCATTCAGTTTTACAGTATTTTTTTTGGCGTTTTTATAGATAATGGTACGGAACCCTTCGTGCGCGTGTCCGACTCGCACTTAGCCGTTTTTTTAAATAGATTTCAGTTTTTTAGGTATGTAAGCACTATCAGAAGTTTTGCAACTATGTATCAAATGAAGGTCTTATCTCTCTATCTATCTTCAGAAACGAAGAAACCGTCTGTGAAATAACCAGACAAAAGTAAACGAATTTAATTCAATTATCGCCAGATCCGAATGGTTTAATTTAACTAACTGTTTGTTTTAAATCATCTTAATATCTGGGTATATAGGTAGGCGATAAGATTTCGTTTTACCAATTAGTATTGTAAATATCTGTTGAGATTTTAAATAGCTGAAAACGATAATTGATTTACCTATTCTCAGAAAAGATGCAAGCTAATATGATTATAATAGCCGGTGCCCGTGTTTTTGCCGAAGTATTTTATATCGAATTTCATCACGGCGACAACGATTCGCCGACTTAATATTTGCCGAAGCAATTTTTACCCTAATTTGATTTCGCCGAATGATTATTAGCCACCATAATTATTTGGCCAAAAATCATTCAGAAATTTTGTTTTAGTCAAATACTTATTTGGCTATTGTTTAATTTGCCAAATAAGTATTCGCACATTATTTTTACACAACGGAATGTTTTGTTAATCCGACTCAGCGCACCCCGACTATACGTGGTCAGACTCTGTCCTACCCCTAGAGTGTTATTTAAAATCGTGGAGCCAGAAGCTAGCGAAGGAGGACCTGAGATGAACGAGTGCACGAGGCCTAAGCGCAGCAAGTGGGAGGACGTGCGTAAGCGAAGCGAAGCGAGTCGGCGACCTTCCGAGCGTAGCGTTGGTCGAGTGTGCGAGCGAAGCGAATGGGCGACAAAGCGAATCTTCTGGCGGAGCAAACCCAGAAACACTTGCATGCTTGCTTGCTTTCTTGCTTGCATGATGGGAAAATGAGCCATTTAACAAGTGTAAAGTGGCCAATAATACAGTTGACTAATGAAACAGTGGCCAGCAGACTAGTCGGCGTAACAAAAAATTACAAAACATAATGAGGGACTTTACTCATTCAGCGTTTTAATTATTCGGCGAAATGAAAAGTGGCGAAAGGTTGTCGGCTAGATAAGAATCGGCTAATAATATTTCGATATTCCAACAGAGAACCCTGGAAACTGACCCTAACATAATTATTGGGAAAAGGCTAGATAGAGCAGCTTGTGCTGACGAGAGTTCCGTACCTACTTACAGCGATCACGCACTGCATCCGATCCGGATCCGTGAATTTAAGAATATAAAAAACTCGGACCGAATTCGGATATTGCTTTGCGCACTGCGTCCGATCCGAATACGTGAAAATACGAATCTAGAGTCTAAAAAACTCGGACCGAATTCGGATATCGCTTACACACTTATCCGATCTCTGATCCAAATTCAAACAATTCAGGGGCCATCTTTGGCATATCCATTTGGCGTCCGATTTCAATCCGAGGTAATGCGAAAGCGTTCATTCATACAAACAGTACAACGGCTACTTCGGTCCGTCAATATTTCTTCGGAATTGGAAACTGACGGATCACGGAGAGAAATCGGATGACGGAAATCGGATCTAGTACGTAAACTACCATACAAATAGTTCTATGACTACTTCGGAACGTATTTTCTCGGATTCGGATCGGATGCAGTGCGGTTGCTCGTAAGCATCGTCACTCGTAGAGGTTCTTTTAATGCATCCCAACGTGTTGATAAAATGAATGAAACGCTAAAATAAACAATGAGTTCAGTCTATTATCATCATCATTAAGGAATACATCTTGCCACACGTTTTAAGTCCGTATCTCTTGACTCAATACACTCCTTACATTCACTTCTCTTAAATTAATAGCCATACATTTACACTGAGGAGGTCGCATACAAAAGTAACACTTAATATCTCAAAACAAACTTGGTGACATTACAATGTTTTTAAGAGGAAACATTTAGTTAATGATGCTGATTTAATTCTGTCTCGGATTTGGGAATGCTGGGATTATGTATCACGCTATGCCATGAGGGTGTGAGTAGTTAATAACATTTTGTCTAACGTTCATTTAATATATTGTCATTTTGAACAACGCTCTTTTTATATGTATACTTATCATTTCATATACTAAACCTTTATCTAATTTTTATTTGATGTAACGTTTTTTAGTTGAAGAGTAAATTGCGTTTTATGCCATTTAAATTATAGAATAAAATTATGTTAAATGTTGATTAGATCATATAAATGGTATGGACAAAGAACTTTAGAATATTTAACAATTAATTGAAATGTATGTTATATTAATTGAAAATTATATGAAATTAAATTAGAGCATATAAAATTATAACATTAAAATATCATATTTTGTGATGATTATATTAAATAAAATTAAATGATATTATATCATCTGAGTGTTAGTTTAAATGTATTTATACCATATATTACACACCTCATTTCAAGAAATAGGTCGAATTATCAGTCACCTTATATAAGTTTTATGTTCGTCATTGTTTCGTTTCGAACCGAAACTTTCGACATTCGTTTTTCGAAGTCGGCGCAGTCTTTCGACCTTGCGACTTAGTGAGTGCTACTTTCTTTGCAACACAAAGTTTCCTGTTAATGAACAAGGAAACACATTCTCCACCAGTTAATCGTGTTCTAATTGTGGTAAATCAGCGGATCGAGGATGGAGGAAAAACTTGTATTTTTTCAAACATAATTACAACCTTGAAGGGCAGAGGAGACCATTATTTGTGTTAACGATGTGTGGTAAGTTGGATGCGGTATTTTAATTAGTTTATATAATAAATTCCGTCGCGGTTGTAATTTTTTAACAAACTGCAAACATTACAACTAGTGATGTTCCGACTAGTCGGCAAAGCCGACTATCCGGCCACTTTTGTAGTCGGCGACTATTCGGCAAAGAGCGCTGACTATCCGGCTTCTTTATAAATTAAATAAAAAAAAACAATGCGAAGTAAACAAACCATGTTCCGACACGCGCGCAGGCGGCGCGGCGGTTGCGACTTTCGCGCGAAAAGCTGTATACGAAGCGTCACGGAAGTTGTCGAATACCCCCGAAATCGTGATCGGCCTGGCCGACTAGTCGGCCGATTAGTCGGCCTCTTTACAACCGACTAATCGGTTAGTCTCTAATTACACAACGTTAAGATAGATATTAAAAGAATAAGATGTAAGTTTAAATTGCTACGTTCATAGGTATAGGCCTTAGAGCATATACCTATGGAGGGAGCAAGAATACGCTTACCCCTCTGACGTACCCCCGTGACGTATGCCCATAGACGATTATAAAAACTAGTTCTCTCGCGATATCTGCCCATTTCATATCGTACCGTGTCACGACACACACGTCGTAAAAATGGTTAATTCTTCGGTATTTTCGTGCAAAAAGCGGTCTGCTTCCTCAAACATGGAGTTTTCTGTCACTAATATGCATTATTTCCGCAAACATGTATACATTTTGCATTATTTTCAAAAATATAATTCACGTCTTAGCTGTCATCTTTTGTGACAGAAATTGACAGGAATATTTTAAAACGAGAGGCAGTGACGGGACAATGTGAATATAATTGAATGAACGAAAATTACAAAGAGGTTTACCGCTTCTCATAATGTTCTCTGTTATTGATTTTATTTCATTTTGCCTTGTTGATACTATTTAACAAAAAATAAAAGGTTTTTTTGCCTCCAACAACAACGATAGAACTAAGTTTCAATCAAGAAATTTAACTTTAATTAATATTTAAACCCTATTACGTGTGCAACGAACACAATCGACTGAATCGTGGTTAAAAATATGTTCTCTAATACATCTATACAAGATTAGTCGGAAAGGGGGTACTAATCTGAAGGGGTGTTATTGTTAAAGAACCCATAATAGTGAACTTTTGTTCTACAACTTTCCCGAAAAGTCAATATTTTATATAGAAATAGCTGTTCAAAGATTTCATGAAAAATACGCTAAAATCTATGTATCACCAGCTATGATCAGCTGTTTATCTTTTAGGTCATATTTTGGGGTCACTGTTTAAAAGCTCCATTTTCTGAACTCATAACTAAAGCAGAAATGAAGAATTAAAAAAAAACAAAATATTAATCGTTTTGCATGGAAATAAAACTGATCGAATTTTGATTTTTTTCTCAATAACACATAGGCAAAGATAACACATAGAAAATAACACATAGGGGGCAAAGGCCCCAGGTCGGGCAAAGTGTTATTGGATTATTCCGTGTGGAATTTCTTAGTAGCAGTCCAGAGTCTGGATTTGTGCCTGGTTGATGGCAATAGACTCGCCCCCTATTACAAGGGAAAGGAACTAAACATAACGGCAAAATGAGGGTTTACTATACACCTCTGCCCCACCCTTCAGGGAATACAGGTGTGATGACCATGTTAACGAGGCAGTCACGCACGGGTGTTCTTAACGTGAGGCATTTAAGCTCCTCGAATTGACAGACCACGCGTAGCGATAGTACTTAATATTTATTTTCACCCGGTACCTATTTAACTTTTTGTTTCTGCCGTAGTCTCTGTGACTATTCTTTATTTTATTAAAAAAAATATGAAAACACTGTAGTTCTTATCCACTTGTAAGTTAAATTGCGGAAGTTGATTGCCGTGATTTTAAAATATTTATTATTTAGTTATTATTTTAGTTGAGTGTTGATTTTTTTTTTATATTTGTTAACGGTACCTAACTTTAGCGAAAATAATTTAAGACTCATTTTTATTATTATATCCCTCTGTAGTCACGGATCATCTTCCGTGCGGAAGCTGTCCGGTCCTTTGGAAGGCATACACGGGGACACAGGTACAACGCGCAGAGGCCCCTTTGAGAACTTTAATCTAAAATGGGGTGGGGCACCAACCGGGGACTATCCACGGCTGCACTATTGGAGTACAGTCATGGACCGTCCCAGGTGGGTGCAAGACTATTGTAAAATATGGTGAAAAATATCTGGTCTATGGGAAGGGGTGTTAGGTGGACTAGATAACTTCTATTGCTGGAAGAAACGGCGTCTGCCTTTCAAGTTTAAATTTGAAATGCGTTGGCAGAAGGTGACTCGCCAGCTCACTAGCTGGGCCCCCTGAAATGCCGCCAGTATATGTATGTATAGGCGAAGGGGGCAACAAACGTGTGAGCGGCTAGAGGTGTAGAGAAGTGTGGCCCCGGTTTCGCCGTCGCGGGTCTAAAAGACCCGGAGTGGGTTTCCCCGCTATTACGCCATTAGACACTTCCACCTCCGAGCATATAGCTCTGGTGGCCCTCCTCTTGACGGCCGATAAAGGCAAGCCAGAGTTGAGAGTCCTGCGGGCACTCTTGGCGTTCCACTCCAGCCAGCCAATAAAGGCAAACTGAAGACGAGGCCCTGACCGACTGTCTGAGGCAATAAGGTAGGCAGTGTCGCCACTCACCAACAGCTCGCCACTAGCTGCCCTGCGGTTTGTAAGCTTTTCAGTAGACCTCATGACACATTTTTTACTATATTATGGGGTTGTAGAAAGCTAGTCTAATGTTCCCTCCGGTTTTACGTTAATCTCATGGTGAGGTAACGCCTTTCCCAGAGGGGGTTTATTATTATTAGCCTGTACTGTCCCACTGCTGGGCAAAGGCCTCCCTCCATTCCTTCTACTTGTCGCGATTCTGTGCAGCTTCATGCCAAACCTCAAGAAAGGCATCATACAAATTGTTTTCCACGAGATGAAATTATATGTTTTATTTGTTCATTCCTTTATCATTCAGTTTATCGGTCTTTTATCATACCACATCACTATATTTTGCGTTTGTGTTAAACGTCAACATAAATAAATACGACGAAGTTATTGTTAGTGTGCGTGTTTTTTGTTTGTATTCCGGCTTTTATTTTAGTGTGAGTTCATAGCTACACGATATTTATTTGTGTTAAGCTGTAAATGTGTGCTGTACGTGTTTACCGCGTCCCCCCCAAAATATGGCAGAATAAAATGTTTGGGAACTTGCGCATTGCTACCTCCATAGGTATATGCTCTAAGGTATAGGCATGATAAACGATAAAATCTCAAGCCTCAAGTCCCAATTCGACGACGTATTCCACATTGGGCACCCGCTTTTACGGCACCCAAGTTAATGGCACCTGAGGTATTCCATATTCGGCACCTATCGGTATTTTTCGCAGGTGCCATTAGTGGAACAGTTTATTATTTAAAATTTTATTCCACTTTCGGCACCTACGAACCAGTAGGTACTAGTGATGGGACGTTTACTTTTTATAGGACGTTAAAATTCAAAATTCGATTAAAATCAGTAGAGTTTAATAACATGATAAAAATGTAACTTCTTTATGTATTTTAATATCACAATCGGTTTCCTTAATCACATATATTGCAAAATGAGCCTTGAGTTACAATAGTTTTTTTTTGTTTTTTTTTAATATTTTGAGGCTTTTTATCAAACATGATCATGCCAGCCTCATCGTACACAATAGAATTTAAAAACAATACTTTTTAGGTTTACATACAATTATTTCTCTTCTTGATTAACTTTGTAATTAATATTCAACTGTCTTTATTTATTAAAACTACCAGGAAAGCAGAAATGAACTGGAACTAGGTGCTTAAGCGACTTAACATACATAGCTCAATGATGGTAAAAATACAGGTTTTGAAATTGAATCATTTGTTGTTTTTAAAAGTACCAGGGCGACAGAAATGAACAGAAAATAGGCGCTTAAACGATATCACTAAGTGACAGTTATAGGTAAGATATAGGACAGTTTTAAGACTTCTATCGATATAGTGAATAATAAGGAATACTTTATATTCCTTTTTGTGTTTAATCATTGGTGCACATCTTAGTGACATCGTTTAGGCTGTCACCCTGGTACTTTTCAAAACAACAATTGATTCAATTTACAAACAAAAAAACAAAAAACTTATAATTTTAGCATTATTAAGCTAAGTAGTAAAGTCGCTTACTTAAGCACTTAGTTCCAGATCATTTCTGCTTTCCTGGTAGTTTTAATAAATAAAGACAGTTGAATTTTAATTACAAAGTTAATCAAGAAGAGAAATAATTGTATGTAAACCTAAAAAGTATTTGTTTTTAAATTCTATTGTGTACGATGAGGCTGGCATATTAAAAAAAAAAAACAAAAAAAACTATTGTAACTCAAGGCTCATTTTGCAATATATGTGATTAAGGAAACCGATTGTGATATTAAAATACATAAAGAAGTTACATTTTTATCATGTTATTAAACTCTACTGATTTTAATCGAATTTTGAATTTTAACGTCCTAAAAAAAGTAAACGTCCCATCACTAGTACCTACTGGTTCGTAGGTGCCGAAAGTGGAATAAAATTTTAAATAATAAACTGTTCCACTAATGGCACCTGCGAAAAATACCGATAGGTGCCGAATATGGAATACCTCAGGTGCCATTAACTTGGGTGCCGTAAAAGCGGGTGCCCAATGTGGAATACGTCAATTCGACAAGCATCTAGAAGTCTATTAATTTAGTTTACAAAGAGTTTGTAAAGAGATGTATTTAAAATGAATATAAAAACAACAAAAAACGTTATATTCACACTTCAATTTCACAACAAAATTAATGGTTCGCACTTTAATCGATCAACAACCATTTCTTTCTGAATGCGTTTATACGAATGTTGGAAAGTGATCGGCGAAGCGAATCGTTCTTTCTTGGCATTCGCATGGCCGTTGCCGCGGCACCGCTCGCTTCGCTCGCTCGGCTCGTGCGTTAAATGGTCACAATTCTAACATAACCTAACCTCCCTTTCAGCTATCTGTTTGTCATTTTATTTCTTACTACAATAGTGCAAAGAAAACTTTTAAAGATAGAATCATCATCATCATCATTTCAGCCGAAAGACGCCCACTACTGGACATAAGCCTCCCCCAAGAATCGCCACTCCATGTTCGGGGGGGTTTGCCATAATCCCCACGCTCTTCTTGGCAGGGTTGGCGATCGCAGTATGGTTGTTAAAGTACTCGGAGAACGCTGGCTGCCCGTCCTCTAGTGAATCTCTTAGTCGCCTTTTGCGACACCCTTGAGAACAGATGGAGTAGTGCTATTCTTTACGTCCGACACCACACGGACAAAAAATAGAATAACCTATTCAAATTAAAGTGCAAACCATTCATTTTAAAGCTAGCCCTTTTAAAACGGTACGATTAAATGATGGAATCAGGCGTTACTTTGCGGAAATCCATGACATACAAAAATGCAAATAGATTATCTAGCTTTAATTCCGCTGAACAAGATAGCTAGTTTGGATGCAGTATGCAGCACCACCCCCACCCACAAATATATGCACATGCAGAAAGAGTGAAAAAATAATGCAACATGCAACCAAACCAACACACGACACGTGTTTCACCCCTGCACGGGGCATCCTCAGGAAGCGAAATTAAAGGTAGATATTCTATTTGCATTTTTGAACGGTACTATTATTTTTAACGTTCATTTAAAATATCCCCGTTTGTAAATATCAGCCGTACCAAGTACATTTGAAATAGCACATCCATACATTGTGGCTCCGCGTAATCCGTGAACAAGAGCAGCCTTTTGTGTGGGTGATTGATGACGCGGCATCGCGTGATACCGACTATCTGCCCGCGAACTACGAGCAACTATGTTATAATGAAAGATTATGCTAGTCAATCAAAAACTAGGTAAAAACGAAAGGAGTATACCTACTCCATAAATCGAAGGCTTGGGGACTAATCATATAGCATACTTCAACTTATCTATCTGCCTATACTTGTTAAGGCGGAAACAGACTTTGCGAGGCATGCTCCGCAAACGGCGCACAACGAATGCCTCGCAAGGTGTGTACCTTCATATTCGTGGCGAGGCATGTGCTACTCACGTGCGAGGGCGAACAAAACGCTTCAAGATCAAAGCGCCTCAGTGCGAGCATTACATTTGTTGTGGACGTAGTCGCGCATGCACGTTCGAGGTGTGCGCCGCGCATGATATCCACCCATGCCTCAACTGAGAAAATGAAACTGCGCCTGTGCGTAGCACATGCCTCGCCACAAACATGAAGACAGACAAACGAGGCATTTGCTTCGCACGCGATGGCTCGACCCGAGGATATGTTGGTAGGTATATTTTTTCGACACGCACGCCTCTAGCAGAGGCATTCGTTGTGCGCCGTTCGCGGCGCATGCCTCGCAAATTCTGTAACCACCTTAATAGGTCCGATTTGACGCCTGTCAAAATACTAGGAGAAATGTCAACACTAGTAATAATTATTCCAATGCGTGGCGTTTAGATTCATTTTATCATGGGTGCGCCATGTTAAGTTATATAAAAAGGCGACTTTCTTTAAGATCGAATCGTGCAACGTCTGTACACATTTATTTTGTGATTTTATGCAAACGTCAAATCGGATCTATTATTATTATACGTTGTCAGAACTGTACCTCTTTTCCCAACTACGTTGGGGTCAGCTTCCAGTATAACCAGGGGGCCTACTCCCTAAGAGCGATTATGCACTGCATCCGATCCGAATCCGTGAAAATACGTTCCGAAGTAGCCATAGAACTATTTGTATGGTAGTTTACGCACTACATCCGGCATCCGTCATCCGATTTCTATCCGTCATCCGTGAGTCTCCAATTCGGAACAAATATTGACGGACCGAAGCAGCCGTGGTGCTGTTTGTATGAAAGCTTTCGCATCACCTCGGATTCAAATCGGACGCCAAATGAATATGCCAAAGATGCCTGACATGTTTGGATTTGGATCAGAGATCGAAATAGTGCGTAAGCAACATCCGAATTCGGTCCAAAATTTTTACTCTAGATCGGTATTTTCACGGATTCGGATCGGATGCAGTGCGTAAAGCAATATCCGAATGCGGTCCGAGTTTTTTATATCCGTATTTTCATGGATTCGGGTCGGATGCAGTGCGTAATCGCTTTAAGTCCGTCAATGAAGTTAGTCGCCCGTCCGAAAGTAGCTCGAAACGTAGGAGTGAATAAAACAAGTGTCAAGTTCAACTTTTCGGATGGGCAAAACACATCGGTACTAGGGACAACTGTCAAATCGTGTTGTCATTCATTCTTAGTCGGGCCCCGAAATAATCGTATGTCCGTAAGTGATAGGGAGTAGGAAACGCTCGTAACTGAGGCCAAAACCAAGGACTTCGTGCTTAGGGAGTAGCCCCCAGGACCTCACGCTCAGTGACCGACACCTCCATCCATAAATTCCATAATCGAATCATGTATCGTGGTTCATCAATTTCACCATACGTGGATTAAAAATGAAAACTGAGATATTAATTGCCTACAATTCGGCTGTACAGTTAATTATTATGTTTTATAGCTGAAAATTGTACACTTGATAAGTAATTACTCTTTTATTCGACTTTACAGTTGTTTGGTCTAGTAATTATTTACTTATATATTGTTTATTTACTTTTACAATAGTTTTATTAACTTTTGCGAACTTTGAAAATGTTTCCTTTTGAACCGACTTCGAAAAGAAAGAGGTTCTCAATTCGTCGGAATGTTTTTTTTTTTGTGTGTGTTTGTTACGCGATATCTCCGCCAATTATGAATGGATTTTGATTATTCTTTTTTTTGTTGTTAGACCATACTTCAGAGGTAGTCTTATATAAATTGTATCGAAATTGATACAGCGCTTTTTGTAATAATCAACAAAAACCAAAAATAAAATACTTAAATGACGTTTTGGTTTGTGATTTCCTTCCACAAAAGTTTTGATGAGGACTTTAAATCTCTGTTTTAACTGTCATCTCAGAAACATTAACCAAGAACAAACAAGATTGTATGTATTTGTAAGGAGCCGTCATGATAATTATACATTAATACCTATTCTTAAAGAAAACTACCTAGTTGTTGGAAAGATTACGCAACCGTGTCATTTAAATTTGTGGTCTTAAACCGTATAATTTATGGCACTAAAACGTATTTAATAAATAACTTTAAATAAAAGTAAAAACCGACTTAAAAAAAACTAAAAACAGTAAAATTACTATTTAATATAAAATTAACAGTTTCAGAAGTCGGTGGCTTTTATTTGTTTCAGTGTAGAATTGTATTGACTTCTGAAACTGTTAATTTTTATATTATGGTAATTATTTTACTGTTTTTAGTTTTTTTTTTAAGTCGGTTTTTACTTTTATTTAAAGTTATTTATTATGTTCTGATATTGTGCTAAGAATCGTTCTTAGAGCAACGTGGTCAATGACGTGACTGATAAATGACATTTATTTCTGTAAATAAATCTGTTACAGACACTTTTACAAGTCAATGTAATGTTCTTTTTTAAAACTAGATAGCGCCGGCATTTCCTATTTGACTAGCTCTGAGAAGAAAAGCCGAAACAAACTCAGAGGCCAAGGTCTCTTTTAAAGTCCAGACATTTTAGTATAAAAGTATGCGAGTGTAACAATGTAGGGCAACGTCTGGAATGGCCTTTTGAGGAATGAGTCATAGCAGGTTTGAGTTGACCTGTTCAATTTACGGCACGCAGGCATCAGCCATCGTGTAGCTCAACCTTATTTTCAGTGACGACCTTGGGTGACGATTGGTGGGATTGGGTGAGATTGTGAGTTATACAGGGTGTAAACGAAATCGTGTAATTCTTTCAAACCGCGTGATCTACTGGTGACACAGATTAATACTAAATGGGAATTTCTGAAAATAAACTGAAAAAAAAAATTGAATAAAAAATCTTGGTTTTCTTTTTCTGAGTCATTTTAGAGCCCCGAGTTAACTGACTGCAAAGAGCGATATCGCGTTAGCCGTACCCTTCAACAGTGTCGCCGTGCTTTCATTAATTTATGAGTGGCATCGAAATGATCACAAAAATATATAAAAACATAAATTTAAAATTTAATAACCCCCAACTTAAATAACAAAACAGCCGATGACCCTGAAACGGCTGAACCGATTTTGATAAAACATGTCTAAGAACCACCGCTAGAAAACCAGCTTTTAAATAAAAGAAACTGCACCTAAATCAGTTCACTCGTTGAAGAGCTATGGTGTCACAGACAGACACACATAGCAGTCAAACTTATAACACAACTCTTTTTGCGTCGGGCATTAAAAAAAGAAAATGCAAAAAAAAAAAACATTTTTTTACTGATTCCTTAATAGGTGATTAAGATATGATCAATTACCGATACCGCATGAAAAAAAAAGTTTCTTATTTTTATACAAGCTAAATCTCATGCGGGGCCAATCTACACTAGTAGTAGATCATGTAGTTTTAAGGAATTACATGAATTCGTTTATACCCTACTAGCGACCCGCCCCGGCTTCGCACGTGTACGTTTTATAGCTTAAAACCTTCCTCTTGAATCACTCTATCTATTAAAAAAAATCGCATCAAAATCCGTTGCGTAACTTATACTAGAATGCCATAATGCACTGGAACGTGTATCGGTGTTAAACCGCAACACAGTAACACTGCAATGGATAAAAGGACACAGTGGATCACTAGGAAATGATGCAGCCGACGAACTGGCCAGGAGGGGATCTGGCACGGTGACCTATGGCCCTGAACCTATAGTACCCGTCCCCTTCAACCAACTACGCAGGTGGCTCCAGGAGTTTACTCACACACAGACACAGAGCTGGTGGACTTCAGCCCCAGGCTGAAGGCAATCCAAGGAGGCCATGCCACTCATGGATAGCAGACTGACAATAGACAGGAGCAGCCTGCGAATGGTGACTGGAACCATAACCAGACACTGCTCACTAAACAAACACTTCCACACGATAGGCATAACGGACAGCCCTCTGTGCAGAGCATGTATGGAGGCCGAAGAGACGGTCGCACACGTGCTCCTGGAATGCACAGGGGTCACCCAAATACTAGAAACAACCCTTGGCGCACCGAAATCACTCGCAAATGTTCTGAGCGGACTGAGAGCCCTAATCTGCTTCTGGAAGGAGGTGGGCTGGCTGGAATGATGGCCGCCATGGCCCACGTACAATGGTCCACTTAAAGGACTAAGTGCGGAAACCACATCTCCTAACATAGAGCATCCGTTGCGTAGTTTTAATGATCTAAGCATACATAGGGACAAACAGCGGGAAGCGACTTTGTTTTATACTATGTAGTGATTTACGGCAAGCTTTTGGTCATACAATTGCCATTTACCATAAAAATTCCTACAAAAAAATTCTATGCATACACCACCACAAAACATCAATCCTTATCAAATCGCCAGCCACACCACACAAAAGCGACCACAAATCGGAACGTGCACGAAAAAGCAGAGCCAAGTTTCTATACAGGCCAGTGGAAAAATGTTTTTCGCGCGATTCAAAAAACCGCTCTTTTTCATCCGCCGTGCCGTATTTTTGCTACAGAATGATTGATTCGAACTCTTGTTGAACCGAGCGATTGATACACACGGGCACATTCTGCTGACAGATTTAGACAACATGTTACAGGAATAAAGCAAACACTCAAACGGTCGGAAGGGTGGTACTAATCCGCAGGCCACTTCAAGTTTTAAAACAAGTGCTAAAATTTCAAAATTCAATAGTTTTTATTTCCTTATAGTCGGAGGCTACCTACAAATTATGTAATTCGAAACCTGACTGGCCAAAAACATACGTAGCCTCCGACTGCATGTTATGATTTCATAGTATGATTTTTTGAAAACCTACGTAAGTTTAACTTTATCTTATCATCGTGTTTGCTTCTTTTTAGTTCGGTTTTTATGCTGTCGGGTTTTTTGATTTTTGTAATTTACTTTCTTTATTTATTAAGCGTGTTTTTTGAGGGGTTGTAAAATTTGATTCTTGCCCTTGGCGCTAATGACCCTACCTACAACACTGGATATTTTGTCAAACTGAGGTATTAGTATGACAAGTTGTCCAATCGTATCGCTTGTATGTCAGACAGCCGTGAAGCTATTGTTAGCCGGTCCCTCATAAAACATTACCCGCTGCATTCATATCTAAAGAGAAAGCACTTTTTAATAAATATAGATGGGTTTTGTTTAATCTGTTCCTATTTCGCGCCTGGATTTAGAACGTACCTAATATTTTCAATAAAATATGTATAAACAAGTAAATAAGTAGCTCTAATGCTATTGGTATCATCCAGTCTAACCAGATGCAGCTGAATACCAATACTTTACACGGAGCAACTGCCATCAGACCTCCGCAACCCAGTTACTGGGCAATGCCGACATCCTTAAGTTAAACCGGCTGTGAGAGTTTCAGGCTTCTGACTACGCGTAACGACTGTCTTAAGTATTCGTATAACACCGGGGACTGACGGCTTAACGTAGTCTCCGAAGCACGTAGAGGTCTCAATGTGTAACAAATGGTCACCGATCCACGGACTGACCGTGCCGAGCGCAGCTTAACCTTGCAAATCGTATGATCCGAGCGGTTGTTAATTAGCCACGAGCCAACCTCTAATGCTATTGGCACAGTCTACCTATATCTTACTCCTTACAGTCGGTCAACGTAGAACATTATCGCAGAGCAATCGTGCGAGGGGTTGCGGGGTGAAGGAGCGGAGGTTATGTCCCGAGTAGCCATACTGCATACTTGGAACATAACCTCCGCCCCTACATAATTTTGACATTTCATAGGACCTGTCAAATGTATGGGCGTTGACCCACTGTATGTAGTAAGTAGGTACACTGTGCTATTGGTATAGGGTTCCAAATTAATTATCATAACACCAGCTCAGCGCTCAACCGCCAGGTAACCTAGCTGTTGAACGCTTGCCTTCCATACAGGAGGGTATGAGTTCAATCCCGGCTCACACCTCTGACTGTGAACTTGAACATCACTTTCTTGCGTGTTAACGCAAGTAAGTGATGAGCGGTGAAGGACACCAGCACAAGTAAGAATAAGAATAAATTTATTTACCAAAAAAGATTCTACATAAAATCCTTAAATCTAACAGGTGTTGAAGCTCTAGATTGCTTATTAAGGACAATATTAACTGTGGCTTCCACACTAGGTCGAGCCTGTCTCGTGGAAGCCTTAGTGCTTAAAAAAAACAGGTACCTACAGTTTGAATTTTGCCTCGATCGGATAAAAAGTAAAAAAAGAAAAAACAAATTAAATAGTCGCTTCCAGTAGTATCAGTATCGAAGAAAATTTGTAAAAAAAATGAAATACAAAAATAATCATTTTTTTCTGTGTAGTGTTGTTTGTGTTTGAGTGTTGTGAAAATGTAAGTATGTGTGTGTGTGTGTATGTATGTGAGTGAGTGTGGGTGGAGGGGGAGGATGTTCGTGTGTGGCGTGAGTCGAGTGTCGGCGTGCGAGGTTGTGTTATTTCGTATTTGTGTATAACTTGTAAGACAGTTAAATTACTCTAACTAGTTTTTCAGTTTCTTTGTAGGAAAGAGTCAGTAGCCAGTTCTGGATAATTTTTTTAGCTTGTTTCGTAGTACATAATTTAATGTTACAAAATTTTATACTATACTTATTAAATTTTATTATCCATAAAAGGTAGCATGAATTTTTGAAGTGGGAGGTCTCATTAAATAAATTCTCAATGGTGTATGTAGTCCGCCAATTCGGCACCAGGCCAGCTTGGTAGGCTTGGTGGCCCAACAGTGGGACAATAATGAGCTGATTATGCTCTATTACACGCACACACATATATGCAATACTAGTCAAAAAGATGTAGGTACTAACCCGGAAGGGTTTTAAAGTAGCCATAATAATGAATAACTTAGTCCAAAAGTCAATAATAGTGTAAGAAATAAATAAATAGCTTATTCAAAATTTTATTTAAAACTCTCTAAAACAGTCACTTTAGGTCATACTATCGACCTGTCCCGGCTTCGCACTGGTACAATGTTTTATACGTGATGAGTCGGGGCGGTGTGGCGCGGGGGTGTACTTTGGCGGCCGCTACTGTGCCGCGCGGGATTTTTTATGAACGAATAGATAAAGTGTTAGCGTGTGTGCGTGCGCGTACGAATATCATTGTCAATGTGATTGAACTTTCTTACCAATTATTGATGTTTTTGGAGTACAATCTTGGAAAAAAAAAATTTTTTTTTTTTGCTTTTTTTATTTTTTTACAGTAACTGATCATGCCCTTAAATTTTTTCTGGTGAATTAAAAATATTCCTGTATAAACCTTCCTCTTGAATCACTCTCTATTAAAAAAAACCGCATCAAAATCCATTGCGTAGTTTTAAAGATCTAAGCATACATAGGGACAGACAGACAGCGGGAAACAACTTTGTTTTATACTATGTAGTGATTTAGGGTCGCCATTTTCTGAATTCGTAACTATTATAAATCACGGATGTAGATTTTCTTAATGAATGACAATATTTTATTATTGATTTAAAAATAAAAAGTGTGTGCGTTTTTTTTTTATTTAACACCTCTGGCTGTAAAACAGTATCAGTGATAATTTATAGTACTTTCCGAGTTACCTTATAACATAGCCAAAAATTGTGCCTATGTTGCGTTTCAGCTTCAGACCTTCCACATAGTCTTCAATACCAAAACTTATCTCGAATGTAAGTGAAAACACACAGAATCTATCGAGTGAATCAACACTGTGAAATAGGCAGTTACCCTGTATAAATACAAGAACTATTACAAGTTCAATTTATCCAGAAGAATAGATGTCATTATTATTTTTAACCGACTTCAAAAAGGAGTAGGTTCTCAATTCGTCTGTATTTTTTTTTTATTTATTTATGTTTGTTACCTCATATCTCCGTCATTTATGAACCGATTTGAAAAATTCTTTTTTTGTTCGAAAGGGTATACTTCCCGATTGGTCCCATATAAATTTTGTTATGATTAGACCATGAACTTCAGAGATATGGAACGGAACTCCTCATCGGATCAAAGCAAAATTCTCAAATTACTAATATTGCTTTGTTTATATTTGTTGTTGGGAACTGACTACTGGAAAAGAGGAGGGGGTGCGTGTCCCCCCCTCCCCCCCTTTGGAATGTTTTCATTATATCGTGTAAGGTATCATTTGAAAGGACTTTTTATGCCCGACTACGTCAAAGCCAAAAAGAAGGGTTATGAAGGAGGGGGTTAAAATTATGACACTTAAACGTATTTAAAAGAGTAAAATAATTACTATAATATAAAATTAACAGTTTCAGAAGTCGGTGCAACTCTACACTGAAGCAAATAGAAGCCACCGACTTCTGAAACTGTTAATTTTATATTATAGTAATTATTTTACTCCTTTTAGTATTTCTTTGAAGTCGGTTTTTACTTTTTTTTAAAGTTTATTTTTCTAATATACACCGTGGGCCTGAGGTACCCCAAAAGATTTTAACCGCGCCTTTACGAAGGTATAAGTCAATAATGTTGTTCAACATAAGTCCAATTCAGTCAATTGAACTATTTTGTTTTTCGGAACAAATTAATTCAATTAACTTTAATACTTGTAAACAATACCTTAGGTTGAACTGACAACGCTTATTAATTATCGTGTGAGTGGATAAGAAACTTCTTAGGTACTTCACAAACCTTCCTGACAATACACGACATACGGTAGGTTGGGGTATGGTATGTATGACCGTCGGCCGTGGTCGAGTCCATGGTCGACAGCGAGGAGTCCTGGGACGCGGTGGTGTCCTTCTGCGACACGGTCATGTCGCAGAAGGAGGATGCGGAAAGGGTGAGGGAGATCACCTCCACTCACCCGGCCCGCAGCAGACGCACCGGGCGTCGGCGGAGGGCGGACAACGCCCTCTTCCAGCCCCCCTAAATGGGTCCAGGGGCGACGGACTTGGGGAAGTCTGTCGCCCCCCACACATCAGGACCCGAGGCGGCGGCGCGAAGTGTTCCAAGCGCGCCCCTCTTAGACGGCGCGGGGGGAGTCTAACACCTCACTCCCCCCGCTAACCCGAGGAGGCCCGCTGCGGCGGGCCGGCACCAGCCGGGGGTTGCGGAAGTGTCGTAAGTTCCCGCGACCCTCGGCGCAAGTGTGAGATGGAACACCGGGGTGGTTTTAGTCAGTAAGAGTCTGACAGACCCCTCCGCCCACCCCAGGGCGGAGGACATCCACGAGGATTTCCACCCCGAAAAAAAAAAAAAAAAAAAAAAAAAAAATGGTATGTATGACCAAGGTATGACAAAAGTCGCAACACCGCATTCATAGGACTTGTTACCATAGAGATTTTTCGATTTGTGAATTTCCGTAAATAATGAATATCTCGAAAATTAAGCTTTATTCAACAAACTATATCCTAGCTTTTCTTCTCCAATTAGGCTACGGAATCGATGGTTAAAATCTTTCGGGTACCTCGAGCCCACGGTGTACCTATACATACAAATTAAAACTGTACTTACATTAAATATTTTTGAAAAAAGGCAAGTGCCGCATCTTAGGAACAATACGGATGCCAAAAACGGCTTTTATTTTTATTTTATCTGTTTGTGTGTTTGAGCTTCACGCCAGTGCAGAGGTGTATAGTAAACCCTCATTTCGCCATTAAGTTCCATGTAATAGGGGGCGAGTCTATTGCCATCAAACGGACACGAACCCAGACTCCGAGCTGCTAAGAAATTCTGCTAAATTCTGCTGAGAAATTCTACATGGAAAACACAATAACACTTTGCTCGACCTGGGCCTCTAGTCTCAGTAGTTCGGTTGTTTTGTTCGGAGTCGGACTACTGAGACTAATTTTGTCTCATTAGTTAGGTTATGACGTCAAACCGAACTGTTGAGACTCGTGTTCTGTAGTTCGGTTAATGATTTCAATATTGTCCGGTCAGTATTCTTATGAAATGGCCTATTAATTAATAACAACCAAACAATGATTTCAGAGAATATGTTTGATTGTTTAGTTATAATAAAAGCATTTTATTTTATATCCCTAAAAGGATTACTGGTATCTTTTTTAATATCAACAGTTCGGTATGACTTCATAACCGAACTAATGAGACAAAATTAGTCTTAGTAGCCCGGTCCCGAACAAAACAACCGAACTAACTAGAGCACTAGACCAACTAAGGTCCCCGTCACGAGAAGCTATAAATTTTGTAAATAAAGAACTTCTACAAAGTTACGTAGCGACAATTCAATCAACAACAAATAATCCCAAATTCAATCAACTCAAAGTTACATACGTGTAATACGAAACTAACGAGCAATTTCACTTAGTCGGGTTATATTTTAGCGATATAAAGCGCTATCGTCTAATGTTTTGTGGTACCGGAACGTGTCTGACTCATGGAACGTCAACATTTGGCCCGCCATTTTGAAGTAAGTTCACACTGACGCTGTCAATGCTGTCATTTGAGTTTTGAATGCGTTTCAGTTTGTTTGTGTTGTTTTCGTAGATTATTATTTATTATTATATAAATACAATAAAAACCATTATATAAAAATAAAAATCATTACAAAACTGTTTTTTTTATTTGTTCCAAAGGTTGCGAACCCCTAAATGTGTGTTTACAAAATTTATAGCTTCTCGCGACGGGGACTTTAGACAGTCTTAAGAACTTATTAAGATTTTATGCAACTTAGTATGTGTGTAGTCCCTCTTTATAATTAGAATCGTTTGTATAGATGGCACGTTTTAATCACATTACGATCAGCGTCAGTCTTCTAGTTGAAGTAGTCATTGTGTTTGCATGAATTATAAGACTTCCGATGATTATATCTATCATGTATCTAAAACATACAATATAAAAAAAATCTTAACAATGTAAAAAAATTACATTAAATATTTTTGGAAAAAAGTAAGTGCAACGCATCCTAGGAACGATACTGATGCCAAAAATGTAGATTTTAGAACTGTTTCTGTTTGTATGTTTGAGCTTCACGCCTGTGCTACTAGACAGATTCAGTTAAAAGGCAGCCACATCTTTTAAAGATCGGGTCAGGTTAAAAGGTACAAATTATCACGGTATTGAGTGTGGGTAATAAGTAGCCTTATTGGAAATAAATGTGATTAGATTTAAAAAAATGGAGTGCATTTATAATGTTTGTTTTCCGAATTTCATAGTTAGTTGAGTAATAGTTTGGTGAACATTATTAACCGACATCGAAAAGAAATAGGTTATCAATTCGATGCGTAACGATCTTCTAGATTCGTGGACCGATTGGAGTGATTCTTTTTTGTTTGTTGCGAAATACTCTGGAGTTGGTCTCAAATGAATTTCATTAAGTTTGGATATGTAGTTTTTTTTATATAATTTTACTAGTGACCCGCCCCAGCTTCGCACTCTATCCATTAAAAAAAACCGCAACAAAATCCGTTGCGTAGTTTTATAGATCTAAACATACATAGGGACAGACAGACAGCGGGAAGCGACTGTATTTTATACTATGTAGTGATTAGTAGTTTGAAAATGAATTCCAAACTCGGAAGCAATGAAACCGGGTCGCCAACCACGGAATCTAAGAATGATAGCTCATTCCAATAAAAAGTGTTTTACAAACTATTTAGAATTAATCAAATTAAATTAATAAAACTTCTAAAATAACTATAACGACTATTAATATTTCAAAGGTGCACAAACCCAGCGTTTCAAAAGAAAACTATCTTTCTTCACCGATCAGCTCGTCGAGTTTTTATATCAAGATAATTCTAGCACACATGTGGCTAATTTCTAAAAAGCTATGTGAGTTCTTTAATTTCTCACAAGTAAAATAATTAATTTCTCACTTACAATACTTGTATTCCGAGGAACACTTCTCTCTGTAGTATTACGTTCAATTTCATAGATGCCCGTAATAATATTTGCAATCGCAGTCGATAACTCTGTAGCAGTGTATATATTTTCTTCATTAGTTGTATCTTTATATATTTCAACGTAATCTAAAATAGGATAATCTGTAGAATTGTCCTCGCTTGAATCGTAATATGTAGTATCGAATTCTTCTAGTTTAAATATTTCATTTTCTTCGCTTCCAAGTTTGCTAATTATTTTATCAATCTTTTCTGTTTTATGTCTAAATTTATTTTCTTCTTTTGTTTTACTGTTCGTTGTTGTGGTAGTTGCAGCTGTTGTTGTTGCAATTGTAACCTTTTTAAAAGGTTTTTTTGTAGCAAAGTAATTATTTTCGTCTTTCTTTTGATTCTCATCTTCCTTATCCTCGTTCAGATCTACGTGTGTTTTGTTTTGAGGTTCTTCAGTCAAATCGACGTCAATTTTAGCGTTCCCTTTCTCAAAGTCCACATTAAAATCGAAACTTTTCACGAATATTTTAGTATTGTTACTAACGTGTTTGATAATAAAGTTTGTTTCCTTTAATCTGTTCTCAAACCAGTTGATTAAATTAAGTAAAACTTGATTCAAATCCTCGATCCCTACATTTTTGACTTGAGTGAATTTCGGCACTTGTAACTTGATATCAATATTTTCGACTACTGTTTTATCTTTTAAGATATCTGTCACTATTTTTTTAATACATTTAGAATTATGATCAGCACATTCACTTTTAACACTTATTAAGAACACTGCACATACAACTATTGGTATTATTTTCTTCATATTTACTAAATATACGTGAACTCACTACATGAGATGTTATACAAATGCATACTATGAATTGTTTCGCTATACGTAATAATATTGTTTATTCGTTCTTTGTAGACCTTATTTACACAATTTTAAGGTATGTTTTCGTTTGTTTGTTTTGTTTTGGAAAAAATATCTTCACCTTGAAGTTTCGTGGCTTCGTTGACTTTGATGGACGATCACAATAATTAGTGAGGATTGTAAGGACTTAGTGATGAGAGCAGCGGATAGCGGGTTAAGTGTTGGGAAGCTATTGTTAAGCATTGAAGATGAAGATGTTTAAAAATATTTAGAGAACTGAATTGTATACAGCGTGGCGCTACAATGGTGACATTAATTATCGCACGGGCAGGACTAGTGTACAGTAAGCAAAAAATAAGGATGAAATAAATGTCTGATACAGAAAGCAGTCCTCCTCGACACGGCGCGTACTGTGAGGAGGTTCCTGTCTCTGGAGCCCTAACCACCAGTAGCTTGGACCCTGCTTCCGATGCCTACATTTTTTTTTTTAATTTTTTTTTTTTTTTCTGTGTCATTTATATTTGAAATGTAACTGTGAATTATGTATGTGTGTTGAATAAATAATGTTGATAATAAAATAAATAATTTTACAAATTGAAAAATTTAATATTCAAACAAAATAAGTAATAAATAAAATTACCAGCGACAACCTTCATGAATAAATCTGCTGCACAGAGTGATATCATTTTGGTTACGTTATTTTTTACTTATTTTGTTTGAATATTTTATTTTATTATTTACGAAATATTTTATTTTCTTGTATCTCTTAAGAATCACGGCTCATCTTCCGTGCGGAAGATGTCCGGTCCTTTGGAAGGCATACGGGGGATACAGGTCCAACGCGGAGAAGCCCCTTTGAGAACTTTAATCTAAAATGGGATGGCCACCAACCGGTTACTATCCACGGCTGCACTATTGGAGTACAGTCATGGACCGTCCCGGGTGGGTGCAAGACTATTGTAAAATAAGGTGAAAAATATCTGGTCTATGGGAAGGGGTGTTAAGTGGACTGGATAACTTCTATTGCCGGAAGAAAACGGCGTCTTATTATTATTTTTATGATTACTAACTACCATTAAATTAATGTCGCCATATATGGGTGCTGTGTTTTACAGTTCACATACAAGCAGTGTTTATTTATTTTAAGTAGTCTACTTTGAATTGTTTGAGTTCTGTCGTGTGTGAATTAGTTTTTGGAGGAACGGATTAAGATTGTAATTTCCCTCCGTAGTCAGGCAGGCGAGTCGTAAGAGGTGATGAACCTAGCTATTATGAACCTGGAAATTATGCCCAAAATGGCAACAATCTCGCCACATGGGACTTAAAGGCGAAATATGAGTGCTTAGTAGGGGAACACCTCTGATACCCTTTGGGCATTACAGGCTTGAGAATACAGGGTGTAGGAGTGGGTTGTAACAGGTAAAATCACGTATCTGTTACGCCTGTTCCTGTTACACGTAAATAGCAGTTCCAAAAACCTGTTACGAAATAACAGTCTGTTATTTCATACTATGTAGGAACACACTATTGTGTGTTATCTGTTACCACAGATAGCAACGTTTAACCTGTTAACTGTAACAGCAGGACTTCTCTTTCTAACTAAGGTGTTAAACCTATGCGAGAAAAGGAAAGAGCTCGTGACGGCTGTAACAGGGTGTCACAGAGTAACAGTAACATGTTTTATCTTATTCTACCTATATAACTGTTATAAGCATGAATAGAGAAAAGCTTGTGACTGTCACATAGGGGATTTTGTTAGCTCGTGGAACAGGAACTGGTTTTTCGGTTTGTTTGTCACAGTTACAGTCTGTTATCATAAAACACCTGTTTTAAATAGCTGTTACGATAAATACGACTCACTCCTAACAGGGTGTTCTGAAACTAAACGTCAAGCCGGGAACAGGGCAGCTTAAGATAAAAAAAAAAAAAAACAAGTTCGTGGTTTTCTACTTTCAAAGTTACTATGACTAAAATTTTACCTCATAAATGTAAGCATAACAAGTGTTTTTTTTTTAAAAAAAGCCTTCTTCATTTCCATTTTTTTTCGGTGCATTGTCAAGCTGTCAGCATTATTTTGTTCTGGGTAAACACATCTACGATACAAGAGATATGGTAATGTAGGACAAAGATTTATTTAACGAAAAAAAAAAATGCGTTCCTCTATGAGCGGGCAAGAAAATTATCTGATAACGATTTTCAGTGCACTCTGCTACATGCATGTGCCCAACGAAACGTAAAGATATGTAAGCAAAAAACATTACATTACCTACAAACAAAATACTAATTAATTTGTAAAAAAACTTCTTACAGCGCGAGGCCTCACTAAGACCAAGGCCTTAAAGATCAAAGCTCTGACAGATCGCTCACGATCACGAACTGTAAGATTTTAATTGTCCTGCCCAATTATCTGACCATTGTGATTTGTAGCTAAGTATGGGTATCAATAGACATTGATGGTAGAACATTTTCCTGTTACAAAACTTTGTGTATCTGTTACAGGAAATGTATGAAATCTAGGAGTTGTATATAATTCCTAGGAAATGTATATGTTACCGGCCAAACCCGATTTCAGGATAAACTAGTTTTGCCTAGGCTAAACTAGTTCTTCCTGTACGTGATAGGAGTAACTAGTATAGCCTAGTCTAAACTAATTTGGCCCAAGCCCGATAGGATAAACTAGTTTAGGCTAGTCCAAACTAATTTGTCCTAAGCGCGATAGGATAGACCAGTTTAGCCTAGGCCAAACCAGTTGATCCTGATATAAATACGTACACTCTAGGATAAACTGGTATGGCCTAGTCTAAACAAAAAAAATTTGCAGAGTCGAAAGTAATTGAGCAAACATGTCATTTGACGAAGGCAAAGGTGATCTCAGAAACATCATTGGTGGAGCTTAAGTCGCTCAAACTAGGTGGAGCTTAAGTCGACGGAGCCCCGCTGTGCGGGGCTCCTATTTCTGTCTACAGGGTTTAAAGTAACCTAACACGAAGGGGATGACGGGGGCTTCGTTCGCTCGCTTCGCTCGCTCACTCTAGCCCCCGTCATCCCCTTCGAACCTAACCTATCCATGTCGGGTTTTCCCTTAACCACCCTGCTAACATTATTAGTCGCCAAGTCATTATTTATAGCTCCTCGCCTCATTTTATTAGTTGCAAACACTTAGTCGCCTTTTAAGTTATTAGTCACCTGGAAAATAATAAGCCAATTCTAAGTGCCACCAAAAAAACCGTAAAAATTGTAAAAATAAAAAACAATTTTAATAATTGAGATGTGATTATTGCTTCTATTAAAAAAACACTTATTATTTGTTATGGTATGATTGTTTGTATTACCAATTATCCATAACTTTTAACGACAAATCAGTATGGTTTTAATAAAAATTATTATTTTTCCAATTACGGAGTATTTCAACCAGTTTATCTATTTATTTTGACTTTCTAGATATACTATAATGTTTAGACTAGGCCATACCAGTTAATCCTAGAGTGTGCGTATTTATATCAGGATCTACTAGTTTGGCCTAGCCTAAACTGGTCTATCCCATCGGGCTTAGGACAAATTAGTTTGGACTAGCCTAAACTAGTTTATCCTATCGGGCTTGGGCCAAATTAGTTTAGACTAGGCTATACTAGTTACTCCTACCGCGTATAGGAGGAACTAGTTTAGCCTAGGCAAAACTAGTTTGTCCTGAAATCGGGTTTGGCCGGTAACATATACAATGCCAAGCCAATTTAGGAAATGTGTAAAATAATTTGTCAAAGGTTCTTTGATACATACATTTCCTAGGCATTGAATGCAATTTCTAAATGGTACTAGGAAATGTATGCGCATTTAAATTTTACCTGTAATTTGGGGCACCCCGACACGGATAGGTTAGGTTGGAAGCGGATGATGGGGGCTAGAGTGAGCGATCGAAGCGAGCGAACGAAGCGTTGTCGTGATATTAATAACGTTGTTGACACAATATTATTCGAAAAGCATAATGTATCCGTTGTTTGTAAATCACCACTGAGTTTTCTACATGCGGCAATCATTTTATTATAGCAATTAATTAACGTTCAATGCTGAAGATGGGGCCAGAAATGGTGATTTTCACGACGCTTGTCCAAAAGGATTGGGGATTTTGGCAAGTTCACCCAGTTGTTCAATTACATGTTATAAACGGTACATCAAGAATTTTTCCAGTCTAAGGCCATTTTTAAATGATCCCCCAGTCACGACATGTAGCGATCTGAGGGATCGTGTTAAACCGCGAAAAAACTGTGATGCTTAGCCTTTTCCCAACTATGTTGGGGAAGCTGACCCTAGCATAGTTGGGAAAAGGCTACGTCAGAACAAGAATGTTTTACAAAACAATAGATTTCTCTATGAAGCAAGCTTTAAAATAAATGTACTAAGACTGAGTACATGAGAACTCCGCCGTTTGCATAACAATGCAGTAAATGTTCACATCTTGATTAATTAGATGGAAGATAAAACGTAATGGGTAACGGAATATGCAATGATGACTAATTAAGAGCTGTATAAGACTCGTTAGTCTCGTTATTTATTGGAAGTAGGAAGAATAATTTGTTATGTAGCGTCTTATTTGCTTTTTGATTTATAATCTTGTCGTTGCGCTCATTAAATTGCTAATAAGCATGAATACTTAAACGGAAATGGATAACCCACCTTCAGAGAGTCAAAGATGAATGATGGGCTAAGATTATGACGAACTGGGTCCTACTAGACACCCGACGTGACCCCTCACTTCCAGCCGTGGTTCTGTCCATGGTCGGAAGCGAGAGTGCGTGGGAAGCCGTCGCCTCCTTTTGCAAAGAGGTAATGGCGACCAAAGAGGCAGCGGAAATGGAGAGAGCTGCCACTCTCCCTTCTCGCGCCAGTATATTAAAATACTTTATTTTATGTGATACTACATTTCGATGCCCCACATAAATGTATGAAAGCACGGCGACACATTTGCCGACTATGACTAGCGCTATATCACTCCGTGCATTTAGTTAAGTCGGGACGCTGAAATGACTCGGAAAGAGAACAAATAATGAAAAAAGAAAAAAAAATGCAGCTGATAAATCCCATGCAGGGTCACTGCATAGGATCCCATCTTCTGGGATGTCATCTGTGCCACCAATAGATCATGCGGTTTGAAGGAATAAAACTGATTCATTTACACTTTGTAGGTTTTTTTTACATCAAAACCAATAATCAAAAGGTACTCACCATCATTTGAATTTTCTCAGGTTTCCCGGTAACCATTTCAACGTCTTCAGATCCTCTAGTACTTAACTTGCTCACATCAACCAGATCCTTCATATAACCCGTAGCTTGTTCTACGCCAACCAGCTCGTTTTCGTTCGCTTTTGTCGTTATGACTATTGGTTCTTCTGTAACCTCATCAACCGTACCTTTCGAATTTGGATCATCGCCAACCAAATAACCTTCTTTAGTTGTAGTATGTTCGGGTAAAAAGTCTGTTGTTTCTAGTTTAGTAGTAACAGGCTCTTCATCAACACATCTCTTTGATTGTTTAGTTTTTGGAGTTTGAACTGTATAATATTTTTCTGTTACTACGGGATCTTCACTGACTTCACTTTTTATAGTTCCAATAGGATTGTATTCTATTCCAGTGTCTGAGGGTTTAAAATTATCATCTATATGTTTATTCAATGATTTAGTTTCACTTTCATCGCCTTCTATATTTTTGGTCGTACTTGTTTCATGTTCGATTGGTTCTTCCAAAAATACATAGTCAACGAATATGCCTCTTGGAGGTAATTCGATGTAATCTTTTAATTGTTCAATAACTATACTTCTTTTTGATTTATGTTTGAAATCAATTTCATCTTTCATAAATTCGTCGATATCTAAGTCGTCTACAGTTGATACATCTGTGTAGTCTACATCTGTCGTACTATCGTATCTGTCATACATCTCTGTAGTAAAATCAACTTCTATGACAGTTAATTCTAATTCCGATATAGTAGGTATTCTTTTAATTGTTATATTCGCGTTTATGTAGTTATAGACATCGGGCCAATATCTCGCACTATAGAGAAATGATGATATTAGAAACATTATAACGAATAACATCATTAAGATTAACAATTTTACCATTAATTTCATCATGTTTTGCGATAACTTCATTTTTGAGAGTTAAGTTAACTTTTACAGTTTTAATTATTTCACTGAATAACACTTTGTCAAAATTTTGTTTAAATTTTGTAACCACTTTGTCAAAATTATTACGTCACAGAACAGCCGTCCTATTTTAAAAGTAAACACTCAAATTCCGTTGCATAATATGCGCAAAGACCACCACAAGTGATTCTAAACCGAATTCTCTGTCAATACTAATTCTAATCATAATAATGTTGATATAATAACTACATGGGATTTGTATGGGAACATTATAGATTACTTATATGGCGGTCAGTGCGCAGAATGTAACAATAGGCTATATGCCTGCCTTGTTGGTCGGGAAAATACTGATGATTTAAGATCATCAGTATGATGATTCTGTACGTCTGAGTCATTGTATATCAGCTGTCAGTCATCTATTTTACATATATACTTAGTATTACTTCCACGATGTTCTGTGAGCAAATGATAAGCAAAAAGTCGTCTGTGAACCCATATGTAGACTTTATCAACTTTTCAGGAAGTGGACTGTTTTATCTGATAACTAATAAGTTTAAGAAAAATCTAAAAATTCAAAACGCTAACAAAACATCTTGATTTTATACGGTGATAAAAAAATGTTTTTAATTTCTTCTACTTCTGGGCATAAATGTTTAATGATGAACTGCTTCAATGTTTGCATGCCAAAATGGTAGAATGTATGAGGATTCTTTAACATATCTGTAACCACCTTATTGTAAATACCTACATTCTGTGCAAATAAATGAATATTTTTTTTTTTTTTTTTTTAATTCTTATTATTATTATTATTCTATGTATACTTTTTTATGGTTTTCGTACACATGTCAGATTTTTTGGCCGTGCACAATTCATAATTCTTCATTTGTTTACCGCATGCATGAAAATGGTTTTAACTTTTTGTTACTATTTTGCTTTTGTTTCTGAAGGTAGGTAAGTAGTACAATACGGCCGACGTATCTTGGCGAATCTGAAGTTAGCTGATTAGCTGCGCAGTAGACAATTTCGTTTCTAAAAGATTCATTGCGCAGCCAAACAATCGCCAAGATACGTCGGCCGTATTGTAAGTAGGAAAAAGTGCATTGCAACGATCAAGATTCATCTTAATTCATACAGAATTATTTTATATACTTATTTTTATTACTTTTCCTTAATTTGCATAATTCTATTACTGTAAATAATATTATGTTTTTCTTTGTATAGACTCTATTAATTTATTCACCTGACAGACAGAACTGTGTTGCTGGGGAGTTTGTTGCGCCGTTTCTTCTTCACAGCATAAACACTAGGAAGCGGTGAAGGGAGGGCGTTTTTGTGGGCTATGTCTATTGAACTAAGTAATTCTAGTCTATTTTGAATAAATGAGTTTTGAATTTGAGTTTGAATACTTAATATTAAGTTAAACTTAATATTACGCTTATTAAACACAGAAATTCATTTGAAACCGCTGAAATGAAAACCTTCCACAAAATTGATTTTGAATTGGACAGGCGGGCTAGAATATAATCTTCTTCATCTAAAATTAATAAAAATTCTTCATCGCCAAGCGACGGCATAATAGGGCCACTGAACACACTCAATACAAAAGTAATTAGTAATTTTTTTTTGGTAGATTTTATATTCTCCCCCCGACATGATTTTTCGGGGACAAAGCAGTTTTTTTTTTGTTTTTCTATTTTTTTTTCAGCTCTTTATACATCAATTTTTTCCCCACCCATCCACCCATAAAAATGCCTATTAATCAATGTAATTACTTGTCTATACAGGGTGTTAACGAATTCGAGTAATTATTTTTAAGCACGCACGGTAATTAACTTGACTAAGGGCCGATTTTTCAACCGTCAGATAACTTTTATCTCAGGAATAAATATTACGATTTGACATATTTTCTATACAAAAGCTGTCAAATCGTCAAACTTATTCCCCAGGTAAAAGATATCTGACGATTGAAAAATCAGCCCTAAAAATGAAAAAACCTTTTATTTCTTGCGGTAGAGGTCGTATCTTAAGCATATAAACAAGGTTACAATAAAAAAAACACGCTCTTTTTTTATAAACACGCATAAATGAATGAAAGCACGATGACGCAGCTGGCAGTCACGACTAGTGTGATATCGCTCCGCACAGTCAGTTCACTTGGAGCGCTAAAATGACGCGGAAACAGAATACAATTTTTTTTGGTACTGTATAAATCCCGTGCAGAGTTAATCTATACCAGTAATAGATCACTTGGTTTTAAGGAATTACACGATTAATTTACACCCTGCCATCTATTTGGATGACGGTACTAGGGTTGTAACGGAGGCCTTTTTAGCGGAGGCGGAGGCGGATACGGAGGCGACGAGTTTCGCCTCCGCGGACGCGGAGGTTAACGGAGGCGGAGGTGAAAGTGGATATGGAAAAAATACAAGTTTATGGTTTATTGAAAGTCAAAAAAAAATCTATTATGTACATTCATAGTACACTTAAATAAACATTACCTTCTGGTAATCAAAATTAAGGAGGCAAATTATATTTTACAGTTTGACATTAATTTGACAAATTAAACTATAATTGTCAATTTGACATACGCCCGCCTCCACCGCAACCGCGTTGCCACTGCGCACACGTTGATTCTTGTCGAGCGTCGCTGCTTGCGCGTTATTGTTCTATGATTATGAAGTAAATAAACCTCCGTTACAACTCCGCAAAAATTATGCGGAGCCGGAGGCGGATGCGAAGATACGATTTCTTGCGGAACTTCCGCAGTAACGGAGACGGAGGCTAAGCTCCGTTACAACCCTAGACTGTACCTATCGGTTTATAATTTTCAAAAAGTTCAGAACTGCAATCCGAAACACACACATTCTGTGTACCTGGTACACAAAATATGGTCGTACAAAAGTTTCAATCTATCGTTCCACAAAATGTTTGAAATTCACATGAACAAATAAAACGTTAAAAAAATGTAGTCAACGAGACGAACGATGTGTAAAATTGTGTCACTGTCCGACTATCCATGTCGGTGATTTGTAACATTTTGCGGACTAACTGTTAGAGGCGTTGGCTAAATATTACGAGCAATCTAACGACCATATTCAAACTATTGCGTTTAGTTTTAGATAAGAATCAAATAATAATAGGGGGTGTTTCACCAACCTATCATTAACTAGGGTAGGGTGGTGTAAGTTTGCGCAGTTTTGAATCAATCGGTCATAAAAATAAAATATACGGATTAATCACAGGTTTCTTGATTATTTTTAAATCTAAACTTATGTAGCACAAAATTTTAACAACAATTATTGAGCAAACATAATCACTTTTTACGTAATTAACAAAAAAACAGAAGTCGGGATATGCGCAACTTTACACACCCCGGTGTGTAAGATTGCGCATAGATGGCGATAAGATTGCGCAGTGTTATTTAGGCGAATTACTTGCATAAAACACATTTAAATACTCCAAAATCCAAGTTATCAGGTCACTTTTCATACCACGACACTTGGCACGTATCGCACTCGGTCCAGTCTTCATTAATAGGTTCTACGAATACTTCAGAGCATTCTCCACACCACCATTTTTTTTTCGGTGATTTCTTTATTTTATCTTAGTTACACATTGTGGTTGGTACAACCAGTGACTTAGTGTTGACTCAGCCCTTCCTATACTCCAAGCCACTTGCCTCTTGTTTTCTCCTTTTTCAATGCGCTTACGAGCATCCTCGTTGGTGGAAGGTGACCAAACTTTACGGTCAATTTTGCGTGATCTTCGAGACATTTTACAGCAAAATGAAGCGCTATTTATAACCATTAAAAACAATCAATATTCATTAGTAGATATAGATGAATATTTCACAGTGGCGTGTAAGACTGCGCGCGCAAAATTATACACCCCCGCAATGCGCAAACTTACACACTTGGCCTCCATCGCAATTATTTTGATACTACAGCCATCTCTTAAAAAGTTATTGTACTACGTTATCACTAACCGAAATTTCAAAGGTAAACACATGTGAACCTATCAGCAAAACATTGAATATCCAACAGGTTTTTTATAAGTTATACTTGCAAAATGACAAAAAACTAGATCAAAGGGCTATAAAAACTTTGGTTTCACTTGGACTCGCCGTTTTTACTCGTATCTGAATACTTTTTTGGGAGCGCATACTAGCATGCAAAGGAATCGAAACACTACTAGAGTTGGCAACGTGTTGCACACCGGTGTCGAGTAATGACGTGTGCGCAATCTTATCGCCCGCGCGATCTTACACCACCCTACCCTATTCATTATGCTAATTCGGTCTCTAAACTTTTCAATAGCTAACAATAGGCATGTTGACAGCATCAATAAATTGCAAATCTAATTAGTTCGCCAGTTAGAGTTTTGAAAAATAATGGACACGTATTTTTTCTTTTGTTAAATCTATGAATTTTTGGAAAGATAAAACGCATCAAAACTCGAGAGTGGGGGCTTGTCGTCACAACCCCCACTCTCAAGTTTTGATGCGTTTGAAAAAAAATTGTACTTGCTTTGCGTTTTGCCAATTTTAAGGGTCGTATCTTCGTCAATTTTGGTTTGCGTAACAAAAGCAAAAATACGGGTCAAATATTTTTTGATAATCTAACTTAACTGACGGACTAAATAGATTTTTTCAGCATTTCACCACATAGCAATAGTGGTAATGACAAAATTATTGAACACAATACAATAATCTTGTCATTGTCACTATTTAATTGATATTTATGTGGAGATGTGCAAATGTTAGCTATTGAAAAGTTTAAAGACCGAATTAGTTTAATGAATAGTTAATAATAGGTTGGTGAAATACCCCCAAAAGGCATACCCCCTTCGGGAATATTAAAGGCACAAATCCAGACTCTGGCCTGCTACTGAGAAATTCCACTCGGAAAAACCCAATAGCACTTTGCCTGACCTGGGGATCGAACCCAGGACCTCACGCTCAACAGTCGCGCTTGCGACCACCAGGCACACCAACGAGGTAGGTAGTCTAAAAAGTGTAATAAATGAATTAAGTAAATATCCCTTCTTATTCATTTTAGAGGCGATCAATACCTATTTTCTTCTCTTCTTCTACAATTAATGCCGTATATATTTATTCATCAATTAGCGAGCGAAGTATGTAAGCGACACAACAACATAATCGTTCAGGGGTGATTCAATCATTACAGTTATAGCTAATATCGGTATGTCAGGATTGCGAGCAAGGTAAACACATTAAATAAAATCAACATAGACTCTCCACCACTGAGAGTACTTGTATTTGGGTTAGTGTTAGTTACATGAACTAGATCACAATATAATACTTTACACAATTATTACAAGATCATAAAATAAGGACAAGCTAATCAGATATAAAGGTCAGACTTCTTCAACTGATCAACACGGAATGCTCTCGCTTCGTCGAATGACCACCGCCTTTATAACATCGGGTGCGTTGATTCATATGGACGACTACCTTCTTTTGTCAACATTGACCAGTGGTACCCGCTACCGATAACAAGTATTTTTATATGACAACTAACTTTTGCCCGCAGCTTCACTTGCGTGAAATTTTGAACACGTTATGTGACGATTTTCCATACAAACTTTCATCTCCTATTTAACTCCCTTAGGGGTTGAATTTTGAAAAATCCTTCCTTATTCCTTGTCTACATTATAAAGGAAACCTCCGTGCAAAATTTCAGCTTTCTAGGTCCTAGGGTTTGGGCTGGGCGTTGATGAGTCAGTCAATCAGGACTTTTCTTTTTATTTATATAGATTCACTATCTAATAGAGAGATACCCAGCAGGGGAATTTAACTATAAATTAATAAAACAATACAATAACTGTATAAAATCTTTATTACACCTTAAAACTAAATAACAACAATATTTACAACACACGCACACAGACACCCAACAACATAACAACACGACAACAGTATAACAACGATATAACAACAATAACAATCAACAACAAATTATAACAAGGCGGTAGGTTAAAACAATATAGAAGTCCTACATTTTATAACATTTGTACAAGTCGTGGCCTTAGTTTGGCCTGGAAAAGCTTTATTTGTATGCCATTAGCCAACGATAGTACAGGTTCTGGCCTTACTATTGATATAGAATTAAGAGTTGCTATTAGTAAAACAATATTCAAGTTGGCTTTAAAAGCCTTTCTTAGGGGTTCCCACCTCTAAGAAAGAAGCATGAAATTTAGAATCAAATTGTAGAATATCTGAATTTTATAATAAAAAAAGTTGTTGGCCATAAGAGGACTGGATCGCATTTAGCAAGTTTTGGCATTATATTTTGAAAATCTTGAAGACTATAAACTAACGTTTTGTCTGTCATTACAACGATGTATCGAAAAAGACATGGATAGGACTTGATAATCAGAACACACAGCGAACTTTGATCGGAGTAATTGAATTACAGAAAAGACAATTAAGAGTCTAATAATGTCCAATAATTTAAGTCCAGACTTATAGTGCCAACTTGTACTGCCAAGCTAGGCAAAGGATAGTCTGTGTAAGTCCAATAAAATGGCTAGTTTTCAATGTGCCAAGATTATAGTCCGTAAATACCAATCCAAGGCCTGAAAAAATTTACAGCAACTCCAAAATTAAGTTCTAAATTTAAATCTTGTGCTGTCCCTTCTTAGTATGAATGATAGTTTCGTAAACTGGGACCTTGAAAGGCACCGGTTTTTCTACCGGTACTAGAATATGCTTAATAACTTCAAAAGGTACTTCTTTGATTTTCGGTATATGCACAGTCCTTTCTACGGGGTACGGTACCGATTTTTCGACAGGAATAGAGACTTCTTTTATGATTGGTATGACTACCGCCTTTGGTACGGGAATCTGGATCGGTATCGGATGTGGTACCGGGATTATTATCGGTTGGTTGATTTTAAATTCAACGTTTTTCGGTACAGGTACAACAATTTCTTTGTAGTGCTTGATCGGTTCTGGGTTCTCTTCTTCGACGTGCTGATGGACTGGGTAGACGTGGGACTTTAAGTCGTGGCCGCCATATTCACCACCATAATCTCCGCCGTCAAGGGAGCTTCCTCCGTGTCCACCAAAGTCGTAGCTGCCGCCGGAAAAGTCGCTGGCTTGGAACTGTAAATAAAGGAAAATATTTTTTAGTATGTCGCATATTGGCCCTAATACTGTCTTCTTCTTTAATTAGGAAAGGTAGTATGGTAATGCTTATAAAAATAATATATCGCTACTACTAAATCTATTTGCGCCTGATACTTTTGTGTCCGCATCACACGCGTATACGATCGATGGCTTATCATTTTGGTCAGGCGTATTATAAGTGATGGTAGTTTTACGCCGCAAAAATAAATTTAGGAAAATTTCTAAATTCTCATCACCTTTTTAATAATCGTCTTCTATATAGACTAAAAAAACGATCACCCGTCAACATATTTATCATCAAAACATTGTATTAAAATAGAACGAAGTGTTATCTATTTTTTTTTTTTTTTCTTTAGGACAAAAATCTAGAATCTGAATTAATTGTTTATCATCATTCTCTTTCTCTCTCAAGTCTCAAGGGTAGACAAACTCTATTGCACAATCTTTTTTTAAGGTCCATTTAAAAAGGGTGCCATCCTTATTACTAAGTCTACGCCGTCTGTCCATCAGTCCGTCTGTCCGTCTATCACAGGACTGTATCATTTTAATCGCAATAGGTAGACAGTTCAATTTTTTTTACAGAATTCTGAGTTACTAAGGCCTCTATAATTGCAAATATTAAAAGCCTAAATTCAAAGAAATCTCAAAAAAAATGCATTTTTTCAACGTTTTAATATTCCTATCTTAAAAACGGTAATAATACATACAAACGTGAAACTTGGTATGACTGTAGTGCATACTTTGTTGTTAGACACCATTAATAAAAAGAAGGAAAAAGCGCGCGACTCTGACATGCACTTGCCCGGTTTCTTTTTTAAACGAGACATCGCTGTTACTTTCTCTCTCACTACGCTCGAATTGAATTTCTATTTATTTTCAAACGAAATTTAGCATACGTTAATAAGACTAGTAAAAACTGCTAACTTTTAACTGCAAAATTCTCCCGGAATCAGTTACTCGACAATTTAATAACAGTACAACGTTAAAAAAATGAAATAAAAAAGGCGAACGTTTCCCGCGCGACGACATGCCCGCTATTTAGTCTGTGGTTCTTTTTTTCTCTTTTTCGCAGTCTGTGGTCTTTTACTTTTTGCGATGACGTTTTATTTTTCGTTCGGTAACTGTTATCCAATCGTTACGTTCGGAAATCAAGTTATTGGAGCAGATCTATTGGCAGAGTTAAGTGTTAGGTAATCGCTGTAACAATTGATTGCCAATTTCTTTTGGAATGTTGGGTGGCATAGACAATTAATTAACCGTTTTAGGATGGCCCACTTACTTAAGAATAAGAATAAATTGATTTAGTTACCAAGAAAGATTTCTAAAAAAAACCTTAAATCTAACAGGTCTTGATGTTTTATACGATTTCTTTTATGGAAATACAAAAAATAAACATTTTTTATTTCTATGTATTTTTTTTTTGTGTAAGTGTGTTTATTCTCGCTTCCGGCCGTGGTTCTGTCCATGATCGGGAGCGAGAGTGCGTGGGAAGCCGTCGCCTCCTTTTGCGAGGTGGTGATGGCGACCAAGGAGGGAGCGGAGAGGGAGAGAGAGGCGGCAGCAACTCTCCCTTCCCGCGCCAGACGCACCGGGTGCCGCCGGAGGGCGCGCGACGATCTCCGGCCACCCTAGTGTGTGGCCTGCGGGCGACGGGTTAGGGGACCCGTCGCCCGACCAGTAACAGGTCCGAGAAGGCGGCGCGCATGTGTTCCGTGCGCGCCTCTCAGGAGGACGTGGGGCAAGGCCCCACAGAAGGAGAGGTCCGCCAGGGACTGGCGGACCGAGGCCTGCCGGGGTTGCGGTGCATGCAGCTGCGAATCCCGCGACCCCGGCCAAGGGTCAGGAGAAGGAACACCGTGAGTTTTTAGCCGTTTAGAGTCCGGCATAACCCTTCGCCTTCCCCAGGCGATGGGTATCCATGAGGATTTTCCAACGAAAAAAAAAAAAAAAAACAATAAAAAAGTGTGTTTATGGTGTTATACACTTTCTTTGGGAGTTTTGCAACTAGTTTTAGCAGTTACTGTATGGTTTTTTCATAGGTCACTTCTATCAAATATTAAACTAACAATAAGTCTTAGGACTTGATCCATGGATATCTAAATGATTTTTTGGATACAGGCATACTTTCCTAATAAACCGAAGATGCCGCCTCAAAGGACCAAACTCACAACATTAGAACCTTTTAAAATTCGTTAAAAAGAACAAAGCAACGACACAGTTTTCCAATAAAGGACCAAGGTCTACAGCGCCTTGAAAACATATAATAAAAAAGAAATGAGGCACCGAAACACATAATATGCTTTTATGGCATTTTATATATTTCTGTTAGAGAAAATAATACATTACACACTTTTAGTATTTAGGGTTCCTCTCTTTGAAGAACGATAACAATGGACAAATAAATGCCATAATATCTTAATGGTTAGGTACAGTTAATTATTTATTTATGAAGGTCGACTAATCTGCCGTTGTAATGAAGAGTGCAGTAAGCGCAATTTTTAATATAGAATATTTAACCTTTTGCGTCTGCGTATAACCCAACACTAAGGTTCAATATTCTATGTTGAAAAAGTGCACTTAGGTATTATATTCATTATGACGGCAGAAATACAAGGGGGAAATACGTGGCTAATTAACAACCGCGCGGATCATATGATTTGCAAGGTTTGTGCTTGCCGCGGTCAGTCCGTGGATGGGTGACCACGTTACATATCGATAGGGGTCCTTGCATAGGAGAGCACGTTAAGCCATCGGCCCCAGATGTCATACGAATACCTATGACAGTCGTTACGGGTAGTCAGAAGCCCGAAAGTCTGACAACCGGTCTAACCTTAGGATATCGGCATTGCTTAGTAACTGGGTTGCGGAGGTCTGATGGCAGTCGCTCCGTGTAAAATACTGGTATTCGGCCGCATCTGGTTAGACTGGAAGCTATCCTGAACGTAGTGAGAACATTATCTTCTTTGTAGGCTGTTAGAAGCTCAATATGAATCAGTATATAGTTTGATAAATACAGTTACCATATAAAATCCTAAATAGTTTCTCTTAACATTCATGGCAAAAGAAACTGTGATTAATTATTTGCCGATCTTACGACAAAATTAGGTGTCTCATATCTCACACCACGGTTCCGGACCATAGGACCAGGGCAAAAGAAAAGTGCTGGCCGGAAGCCGAAAACATATAACTGCCAAAACGAGCAAAATAAAGAAAATTTAGTCCGATAGACACTAATTAAAGTAACAATAACTAGGAACACCTGCCACTCGGATGCGATTTGCAGTGGCCTGTATGGAAAGCGCTCAATTGACTGCACACCCAAGTAGGCCGCTGCAAACATAACCTGGGAATGGGGGATAATAGATCCCTCCGACACGCAGTGCGAGTGCGGTGCTCCTGACCAGACGATGGCCCATTTACTGCAGTGCCCAAAGTGTCCCTACACCTGCACTTTGGAGGACATGAAAAGCGCCACTGATGCCGCTATAAACATGGCTACCTACTGGGCCAAAGTACTCTAAAAAATAAGGATTATTTACCATCGATAAAAATTAGAAGCCCGACCTAGGATATTAGGACCAATTACGAAAATGAAAGAAAGAAATGGAAACACAAAATTGCCTATACGGAACTTCCACCGATATTAACTTCAACCCTAACACAGCTAGAAAGTAAATAGCCACCCGAAAATGTATTACCGTTGAATTTTTTAATATAAGTACGAGTCACAAAAGGGATGTTTTTTATGTGGCAACATCAAAATGCGGGATTAAATATCGCCTTCATTTTCAACCGAATGATAAAACTGAGGTTTTTTGTGTGTTAAAATATTATTTGGTCCTAATTTTCGTGCTGATGTGGTATTTTTTTATCAGGTGCTAAAATTAGTGATGTGCTGTGTGGCTTTCCGTTTGTTTTTTTAAAGGAACAAGGCATGATTGATCCATACAATTTCGCTTTGTGCTTCCCAGTAAATAAGCCCTTTCATACGATGCCTTACACGATATAATTTAAACATTCCGGAAAGGAGGAATTTTGGCCAAGATTCGAGTTCTGTCGGCTACCTGATACCGCGCGACACACGACGCCGACTTCTCGCGTGAATTAAGCGTTCATATTTTATTGTTAAATGTACTTATAGCAATTTTATTTTAGTTGGAAGTCTTAAATTGTATTGTATTTTCTTAATATTTACATATACGTAGTAGTTTCGCCTAGCTTCCACGACACAGGGAATCCCAGTATGGAAGCTGGTGCCAAATGTAAGTTTTTTTGGACGATGATAAAGATTTAAATATCTCACCTGTTGGTCCTGCTGTGAAGCAGCCTGTTGGTATGGCCCGTAAGCCTGTTGGTACTGCTGCATCATCATGTTGTAGGGTGTCCACTGCATCTCCTCGGCCACGCTGGAGCTGACCAGCAGCGCGCTCACACACTGGAATAAAATGATTGCTCATAAGTAATTTAATTACTGCCTCGTTGGTCTCGTGAGGTCCTGAGTTCGATGCCCAGGTCGGGCACTGTCATTGGGTTTTTCCGTATGGAATTTCTCAGTAGCAACCGGGAGTCTTGATTTGTGCCCAGTTGATGGCAATATGGTATATCTACACCAGTTCGCTTTCATGTTCATCTTGCGCTTTCAACTTTCAATTCCTCTTGCGTCAAGCGCATGCAATATTGATTAACATAAGACGCATGCAGCTTATCGTCTACACCGGTGCGCCTCGGTCAGTGTCAGTCGACATACAATAGACGGATTAGGCAGTTGCCCCACCGCCGGCGACGAAGCGACTAACTATCGGCTATTTTCTCGCTTAAGAAACGTGCAATAGATATACAGGGCGTCCCACGACTTTGCCACATGGAGGGGAAGTACCTTGAATATTGTAGATAGAAAAATTTACTGAATGAAGACTTCATTTTTATTTTAAAAACAATACGAACTGCATTCAAAGAATTTTAAATAATCATCTGTCTGAACCGGGAATCGAACCCGCTAAATGTGAAAACAAAAAAAACTGTAATTTTATTGTACTAATTGAAAGGCTCGATCAGATACATTTATTTCTTCTAAATAACATAGCATCTAAAATAAAAGGAACACGATGAAATTTAACATTTAATTTAAAATTTTGTTCAGAATAATGAATAGCATTTTCTCTGACTATGTCGTGCTCATAACAACTGACTTTATGTACTACTTTCTGCTTTATTACTATTTCGAAGTATTATTTCAAATATTCACCATGAAAAAATAAATAAATCAACGTTAAGCGAGATTATTAAAAGAGTTATAATTTGTAGACAATAGGAAGAGACACATTTTGAGCATTGAATAAATTAAATTGTTTGGAAGTTGCACAGTTAAACGTGTCTTATTATTTCAAATAAATGTTAAATTTCATGGTGTTCCTTTTATTTTAGATGCTGTGTTATTTAGAAGAAATAAATGTATCTGATCGAGCCTTCCGATTAGTACAATAAAATTACATTTTTTTTTGTTTTCATATTTAGCGGGTTCGATTCCCGGTTCAGACAAGTGATTATTTAAAATTCTTTGAATGCAGTTCGTATTGTTTTTAAAATAAAAATGAAGTCTTCATTCAGTAAATTTTTCTATCTACAGTATTTAAGGTACTTCCCCTCCATGTGGCACAGTCGTGGGACGCCCTGTATATTCCGTGTAAACAAAAGAGATGCATATATTAATAGTTGATCGCTGACTGTTCACACTGCCGTCGAGGACTCGCTCCACTAGTTTGTCGCTGAGCGACAAGAGCTATCAAAGATAATACTCGCTAAGCGATACTTCTTCAGCGATGCTCGCTTGGCGGTCAGAACTCACGCTGAGAGACCAACCAGCGGTCATTTGCGAGTGGTGCGAGTAATCGCCTGTCGCACTCGCACACTCGCTTATAGCCCAGCGACAAAACTATCGGAACTACACATTTGCTTCTCGCTGCTCGCCAACTCGTTTCTAGCTTCTAGCTCTACTCGCTGCTCGCTCATCGTTCGCGGTGGGACAAGTGCCTTAGCGTGCGCTAGGGGCATGCGCTTTTGTCGAACTAGTATTAAGGCATGCGCTATTGCATACGCTATGGCGCTTCACGCATGCTTCAGACGAAGACGCAAGATGAAAATGAAAGCGCACTGGTGTAGACATAGCTATAGGCTCGCCCCATATTAATTGATGTTGTACTATACACCTCTGCCCAACCCTTCGGAGAATACCAGTGTGATGTTATTCTGTGGTTACAGTAGCAATAACAATTTATCTAACTTCAATATCAAATGTACTACAATTGCTATGTAGCTACAACTATTGTTCTAAGCTACAACTTGCGACCATCAACCATAGAACACGGTGAACTCATATCAGTTTCAAACAACTGCCATTAGTTAACTGTGCGGTCATTTGACATAACTAAAGTTCAATTGTGATTACAATAACTGTAGCTATCTTCTATATTATATTTCAAATAACATTACACATAAAAGTAAGTTTTAAAACTAAAACCTGACTACTGAAAAATCACGCTTTAAAAAGTATGAAACAAGAAAACATTATCATCTGAAACTGTTATGGTATGTCTACACCCGTACACTTTCATGTTCATCTTGCGCTTTCAACTTTCAATTCCTCTTGCGTCAAGCGCATGCAATATTGATTGTGTAAGACGCACGCAGCTTATCGTCTACACCGGTGCGCTTCGGTCAGTCGTCAGTCGACATACAATAGACGGATTAGCGTGCGCTAGGGGGGGGGTGCTGACGTCGAACTAGTATTAAGGCATGCGCTATGAGGCTTCACGCATGCTTCAGACGAAGACGCAAGATGAACATGGAAGCGCACTGGTATAGACATAGCTATATGTGTAATTTATTCAATATTTATCGTGTATTAAATAAACAACTTACACGTAACATATTTTAATGTATTTAACACGTATTCATAGTGATGTTCAGAGGATAGCCGTGGTCCGTGGGCATACGGTCATATTCTAACTTCTGTTAGAATTTAGAATGTATTGTTTACCCTGTACAATAAAATGAAAATAAAACGTTTTTTCCGTCTCCTACAAAAGGAGGTTTTCACTGGTGGCCCACAAAATATACTTTAAACTAGTGCGCTGGTCCTATGAGAAATTTATTACTATATGCATTGTACACCTGCCTAGTTTTGGCAAGATGAACAATGGAGATGTCTACATAATTTATGGTTTTCGCTTGGCACGTGCGACTTCCTGGAGGAACCCGTCATGTGTCGCATACATTGGCTAGGAATTATAGCTAGTTTTATAACTAAGCTCATTCGTTACCTATTATTCTATAGTACTTATACAGGTTGTCGTGTAAGTCCTTAAAACCAATGATCTAACTGGTATAGATTAACCAGGCACCAGGGATTTTGCTTGGTTAAAAATGAAAATTGCCATCGACGGGTTTTTGATTGATAACAAATAAAAATAAATCTTTTTTTTTGCCATTCTTTTCAGCTGTATCTAGTCTATTGTACGTCGACTGACGACTGACCGAGGCGGACCGGTGTAGACGATAAGTTACATGTGTCATAAGGCAATCAATATTGCGTGCGCTTGACGCAAGAGGAATTGAAAGTTGAAAGCGCAAGATGAACATGAAAGCGCACTGGTGTAGACATACCATTCATCACTCAGCCGAAAGACGTCCACTGCTGGACATAGGCCTCCCCCAAGCATCGCCACATCGACCGGTCCTGTGCTTCTCGCATCCAGCGGTTTCCCGCGACCTTCACCAGATCATCGGTCCACCTTGTGGGAGGTCTACCCACGCTGCGTCTTCCGGTACGCGGTCGCCACTCCAGAACCTTTCGGCCCCATCGACCATCCGTTCTGCGAGCAATGTGCCCCGCCCACTGCCACTTAAGTTTTGCAATTCTTCGAGCTATGTCGGTTACCTTGGTTCTCCTGCGGATCTCATCATTTCTGATATGATCACGAAGGGTAACTCCAAGCATAGCCCTCTCCATTGCCCTTTGGGTGACCTTGAGCCTTCTTATGAGGCTCATTGTGAGCGACCACGTTTCAGTGCCGTATGTAATCACTGGCAGCACGCACTGGTCAAAGACCTTCGTCTTGAGACACTGCGGTAGTTGGGACTAAAAGATTCGAGAAGACATACCATTACGACGAATTATCTACCAGTTTGCCGCTAGTAGATTGATACCTAACCCATGAACTTCAGAGATTGTCAAAGATATATTTTCGTAAAGCCGCCAACGTTGTAACTAGACTCTAAGTTGACGGTTAACGTGAACGTGGGAGGATCCGTTTCGTCCCAAAATAGAACGCCTACATGCGTTATTAAGGGTCCTCAAACATTGTGATACTTCTACGAACATTTTCAGTTAATCTGTTCGCAAAATCGGGTAATCGTAAATTGCCTTTTGTGATGAGAAATTCTGTCTGCGAATGTGTCTAAATATTCTAATATAATGGATGAAATTCACCATTTGAATCCTAACTAATATTATAAATGCGAAAGTAAGTTTGTTTGTTTGTTACCTTTTCACGCCTAAACCACTGAACCGATCATCATGAAATTTTGCATATACGTTGTCAGGTGTACAGAAACGGACATAGGGTACCTTTCATCCCGAAAAAAGTACTGTTCCCGAGGATAACAACAATAACGTTCATAGATGGCGCCACGTGTCTTTCGAATCATGATTGAATTATATTATTATAGAAACTTTAGTAGTGTGTTAGGAATTTTTTTGAGCTTAATTAACGCGAGCGAAGCCGCGGGCAAAAGCTAGTCTACTACATAGTATAAAACAAAGTCGCTTCCCGCTGTCTGTCTGTCCCTATGTATGCGTAGATCTTTAAAACTACGCAACGGATTTTGATGCGGTTTTTTTTAATAGATAGAGTGATTCAAGAGGAAGGTTTATATGTAAAATACATTGCTCCCGTGCGAAGCCGGGACGGTTCGCTAGTGTAGTATAAACCAGCTAAGAAAGTGTATCAGAAAGATGAGTAACAACCAGTACCCTTTTCTGTATCTATTATTATTTCCAATACGTCTGCTAAGCGCGTTCTTTATAGCAATAGCCACCGAGGACCATTGATTCAAACTCAAAACTCGTTTATTCAAAGTAGACTAGTATTACTTAGTTCTTTTTGAACGTCATATATACATAAGACTGCCCTCAAAGCGCCCACCCTTCACCGCTTACCGCGATTAATATATCAATGTCGAGGACCAATCAATAGTCGAAGAGAGAAAATAAATAATGTTCAGGGAGTCTACTCTGCACGAAGTCCGTGGTTTCGGCCTTAGTTACTAGCGTTTCCTACTCCCTATCACCTACGGACATACGATTATTTCGGGGCCCGAACTAAGAATGAATGACAACACGATTTGACAGTTGTCCCTACTACCGATGTGTTTTTGCCCGTCCGAAAAGTTGAAATTGACACTTGTTTTGTTCACTCCTACGTTTCAGGCTACTTTCGGACGGGCAGGCCCCCAGCGGAGTAGGCCCCCAGTAATGCAGGTTACGTGCCAATAAAATGATAATACGTTTGCATTCATGTGTCTATAGGCAATTATGGATTAAAAGAGGATTTTATAGAAGATAAATAGGCATCAAAGTTAATGTTTTATGTAAATAGTTGAATTACATAAATAAAATAAAGCACATCGGTTTAAAATGTCAACACATCGGACATGCATTGAACTGTTTTTTATACTGAAAACATAGCATCACGCTTGTATACTCCGAAGGGTTCGATAGAGATGTATATACAAGCTTAGTTTTAGTATACTCGTATACTAAACCTGAAACTACACAAGTAATTGGGGGCGAGTCTATTGCCATTAACCGGGCACAAATCCAGACTCCGGGCTGCTACTGAGAAATTCCACACGGAAAAACGCAACCACACTTTGCCCGACCTGGGGATCGAAACCATAGGACCTCACGCTTAGCAGTCCCGCCTGCTATCACTAAGCCTGTAGTTTGTTCAGAATCACTAGGAGAATCGATTGACATATTATTTTTACAACACATTTTTTTTCATAAATTTCAATTTTGTTTCAGTAGGTTTCTAACCATAACAGTGGACGGGAATAGACACCTTGAGGCTTAAGATGGTCCGGTCTGTCAGTTTCCGTGTATTAGACAACCCCTGCATAGCACATATCAGGCATTTCACACTTTACTAGGGAACTTAACGCGACATAAACTACGGTGTAACTTGGAGATTTATAAAAAAAAAACACATATTCAGGCAGTTCTGATGAAAATCTTGTTGTGGTGTCTCGGTTTTTGTATATACTAAAAATAACGTTGTATATAGTATTTATTTAAGTAATAGGGGGCGAGCCTATTGCCATCAACTGGGCACAAATCCAGACTCCGGACTGCTACTGAGAGATTCCACACGGAAAAACGCAATAACACTTTACCCGACCTGGGGATCGAACCCAGGAACTCAAGCTCAGCAGTAACTGCGCTTGCGGCCACTAGAGCAACGAGGCATGTAATATGGGAAAGAGATTTAAAAACATCAGCAAAGTCAATTTATTAAGCCAGGATGCAAATATTAGCTATAGTTATTAAATGAAAATGATAGCTTTGATTAATTTTGCTGAACAAAGAAAACAGATTTTTTTAATAAAACTCAATTTTAGTAATGGAAAACCGAAAAATCTATTTCATCAAAACGCAGCGTTCGTGATTTGAATAAAAAATAAAAAGGACCAAAAAGTTTTCCCAATTTTATTACCTGCTTAAATTATTTTTGCGGTGTTCTAAATTCAAAAATATTGTGTAGACTATTCACACAGTAATTCCTTCAAACCGCGTGATCTACCGGTGACACTGATTGACCCTGCATAGGTTTTTTCGGGAATGAAAAAAAAAAGTTTTCAAAAAATGAACCATGGTTTTCTGTATCTGAGTAATTTTAGCGTCCCAAGTTAACTGACTGCGTGGAGCGATATCGCGCTAGTCGTGCCCGTCAGCTGTGTCGCCGTGGCTTAATTCATTTATCGAAAATTTCCATCAAATAAAAAAATTATTTGGGAAAAAAAAGTTTATTTTCAATCAATCTAAATCCCGTGCGGGTTTAATCTACTTATACCATTAATAGATCATATACAACGTGTGTTTTTTGATATCCCATAACTCTAGGGTTATATTATTTAAGTAAAAAGAACACAAAATCTCCTAGAATAGGTGGTCCAAAAATGCATAGTTTCGAAGATATAATCAATCATAATTAAATTAAAGGTATCTAAGTTTCATTGATAAATAAGAGTAATTCATTTTTATTCAAACCAATCATTCATATTTAAAGCTAAGAAAATGCGTCGTTGTCATATTTCACGTTAGGGTGTTTTACATTAATAATCGTGACATTGTCGAATTATTTTGTATGAACAAAGAAAACAAAAAAAAAAATTATGACGAAGAATAATTCATATGCCAGTTGGTTCTTTGATATGGTCTCAATCATACCCTAGAGTTATGGGATATCAAAAAAAACACGTTGTATACCTACATATAAGATAAAGCAGTACCTACTTCACCTACCTACAATCGTCCGAAATGACACACTCACGCAGACACGCACTGCAAAAAGACTTCTAAGGTATTATCGGAATACAGTCACATATAAAGAGTGCAGTATACTCAGTATACAGTGCTTGTCTGTGTGAGTATGTCAATTCAAACGATTATAGTAAGTGGATAGGTACTGTTTTAGCTTATATTTACTGTGCTATCCAGCACACACATTTCAGAATATTCTAAAATCAAACGGTGTTTATGAGTGGGTGTAAATATACGTTATGAACAGTGTGGCGATAGATCAGGTGTATCTAGCGCTGTTCGAAGCATGCGCCTGATATAGTGGTGTAAAAATATACGAGATTACATTGCTAGCAGACCCGTTAAGAAAACGCTTGAATTTAGGACAGGATTAAACGGTGTCCAGAAGAAGAAAAACGAGTAAGAAAATTATTGGTAGACTCCCGCCCAAAGAGAATATCAAAAACGATCGCAGGCATGGCACAGTATCTGACTGAATCAGTTGCCAGTGCCCAAAAGAAGAAAAAAAAGTAAAAAAAAGCTGTTGGTAGTTTCCCAAAATAGACAGACAATATCAAAAGGATCTCAAGCAAGGCGCTTATCCAATTGACTCAGGCCAGGGATGAGTAATATACTTAGGTTCAGACTAAATTGACATCGTTGCCTTTTTAATGACGAGAACCATAGGTAATATAATCAGAAAGATGTCAAGAATCAAGAACGGACAGATTTAGCGCACGCTGGTTCTAATAACTCATAATATAATCACGCCTGGATTCCCCGAAGGGTTGGGCAGAGGTGTATAGTACACCCTCATTTCACCGTTATGTTTGAGTTCCATGTAATAGGGGGCGAGCTTAAAGCCATCAAATCCAGACTCCGGGCTGCTACTGAGAAATTCCAAACGGAAAACCCCAATAACACTTTGCCGGACTTGGGGAGTGATCCTAGAACCTAGTGACCACTAGACCAACGAGACAGTCTATTACTCTCTCTCTCTATTTCTCTCTCTCTCTCTATTTCTCTCTCTCTCTCTATTTCTCTCTCTCTCTCTATTTCTCTCTCTCTCTCTATTTCTCTCTCTCTCTCTCTCTCTCTCTAGCAACTTTGAACGCATTTTTTTCAACCTATTCTTCAACCGCTTGAACGCCACTGCAATGGCGAATAATTGAGGACTGGAACTTTCTGGGTGATTATGGCATAAAGCAAAGATAATTGTATACAATTGTTTGTGAAAAAACAGTCTATTGAAACAAGTTTTTTTTTATTGTTATGTACGTTCTTTTGCGACTAGTATGATCACACGAAAATAAAATTATTCACTTAAGATACACAGGTTTTAATTTTAGTTCGTTTTTTTAGTTTCTGTAGTTAGTACCTACCTTTGTAATTAACAGCCCTCAATTTTTCAAAACATAGGTTTTCCCTACCTATTTCATAATTCTACTGTAGATTTTAGCTAGTGAATTAAGAAGATAATATTGAGAAATAAATAAATGAGAATATTTAAATAATGCTCAACACCCGCTATGTAATCCCTTGCTCTAAACAATGCTCAATTTATTAAAAAATACATCGTGCCTTCACACAACACCTTCCCGTATGTTTATCCCACAGAGAAGCCAGTATAAAATGTGTCCAATGGCTTGCGATGATACATGGCGCGCGCAACAAGCCCCAGTCGGTTATTTATTACAGATAAAAACAGTTTTTAGCCTTAATCTAACGATATCAGTAAATAACAAAGGAAGCTTTTCCAGTCAGCTGGTAAAAGAAAATATTATAGCTGTTTATAATCTGTGCCAGTTTGTCGACGAAGGGATGTTTTTTTTTTATGTTGTCTATGTTGCGACGATATAAAATTTGAAAATAGAGTAGGTTTTCTTTGCACCATGTATATAAAAAAAATAAAAAATGAGAAAACTTGTGCTAACATTTAACAGCTAGCAAATTATTGGTACCAGCGATTGGGGTTACTTTGATAATTATCAAGGGGCGACATTGATAGTTACTAAAAATATTACACTTGGTCATATATCGCTATAAAAATGAAACTTATACATTTTAACTTATCTGTATAGGCAACATTGTCAGTTTTCCAATTTTACCATACGGTAAAGAGGTGTCTGCGAAGTTAGATAGCGAAGTTAAAAAAATCCCGGCTTCTGCGGGCTTACCCTGATAAAAAAATCTACAAGCACAACAAAATTGACTTTAACCCACGGCATGCCTTTATTACTAGGGTGCATGAAAAGAGCCTCCACGAGTGACGATACTTAAGTACATCCGGCGCACCCTGGGCAGTCAGCCCCGCTACCAATCTTGCTGACTGGCTAATCTTTTCACCACAGCATGAGCTATTTTCGTATAGCTCGTGCTGACACCAGGGAAGAAGATTATTAGAAGGGACACTGGTGTCAATACACCCATAGAACCACGCCCAGGTGTATTTTAGCCCCTAAGGACCCATTAAAGGGGGCCCAAGTTAACACTATTAACGTTTAGTAATAAGGAAGGGCCTGATACAGAAAGCAGTCCTCCTCGACACAGCGCGTATTGTGAGGAGGTTCCTTCCTGTCTCTGGAGCCCTAACCACCGGTAGCTTGGACCCTGCTTTCGATGCCGGTGGACCTTTATTTTTAGTTTTTTTTTTTTACAATATTTTTCAGAAAGGGGGTACTAATCCGCAGACAACATAAAATATCACTAATGACGGTTTTGAAAGCAATTGTTAAAATTTAAAAATTCGTTCCCTTTTTTCCCATGCAAAAATTTTTTCAATTTAGTTTTTACAAAAATTCTTCATCCCTACTTTAGTTACAAATTCACAAAAAATTGCTTCTAATTCATGACCCCAAATATGACCTAAAATGTAAACACAGCTGATCATAGCTGAGGATAGATAGATTTTAGCGAATGTTTTATGTAATTTTTGAACAGCCATTTCTCTTTAACTATTGACTTTTGGGGAAAGTGGTAGAACAAAAGTTATTCATTATAATGGGTGCTTTAAACCCTTTCGGATTAGTACCCCATTTCTGACTAACCTTGTAGATGTGTATTTAAAAATGTTAACAATAACAATGAAAGTGAATAAAGGAGATTCTAAACCTGACCTGAAACTAACTGAAATATTTTGTAACAGAGATCATTTTTCACTTTTACAACTACTAATAGACGTAATGGTCTCAAAATGGGAATCAAATTCCTGAGGTAATGATAATAGGAGCGAGCCTATCTCCATTTCCCGGACACAAATCCAAATCCCGGTCTCAATCGAGAAACTCCTAACAGGAATCCACCACCATAAATTGCAAATAAACTTATCCACAATTTCACTTATAAAAAATAATATCACAAAATAATATCAAAAAACTCACATATAAAATTACTGTGCACATTTTGATGTAGCTCTGAGCGTATCACAAGTGTTTGTAATGTCACAATAAAGTGTAGTGCAGTTTTATAGTCAGGTGACGGGCACCGCTGTTATTAGTTTTGTGTAGCCTGCCGTGTTTTTAGGGTTCCGTGGAAAGGAAGTAAAAAATGGTCCTTCGGTACGGTCTCTAATTTTTAGTCTTATATTGTTTATATAAGAAGTACTAGTTTTTACCCGCATCTTCGCTCGCGTTAAAAAAACTCTTAAAGCACCACTAAAGTTTATATAATAATACAATTGAATCATGATTCGAAAGACACGTGGTGCCATCTCTTATAAAAGAACGTTATTGTTGATTTCCTCGGGAACAGTACTTTTTTCGGGATGAAAGGTATCCTATGTCCGTTTCTGTACACCTGACAACGTATATTCAAAATTTCAGGATGATCGGTTCAGTGGTTTTGGCGTGAAAAGGTAACAAACAAAGAAACTTACTTTCGCATTTAGGTATAATATTATAATTAGGATGAAGCTACTTAAGTGGAGCGATGTTAGGGAAATCCTAATTACAATTAATATTTTCTGTTTGATTGTATGCATGTAACAATAAATGAAATTAAAAACCTCGTGAAAGCTAAGAAATGTTTATCAATTAAATATCTTGATTTAGCACACGAGGTTGTTGGGATGTGGGATGTGGACTCAGCAGTCATTGTCCCGATAGTCGTTACGGCGAATGGCCTAATAGTCAAGAGCCTCGATCAACACCTCATGAGGCTCTCGTTGGGTGACTGGATCAAGGGCTTGATACAAAGAGCAGTACTCTTTGACACAGCACGCATAGTGAGGTGGTGGTTCCTTTCTCTGGAGCCCTGACTACCGGCAGCTTGGACCCTGTTCCCGATGCCGGTAGGCTACTATTTTTATATTTTTAAATGTTTTTTGTTCTTGTAGAAATATTTAAAAATGTACTGAATATGTATGTTAAATGAATAAACGAAATAATTTAGTTAAAATATAAATTATAAATAAAAAACTGTTCGAGTTTGCAATCTCGTTTGATAGCCATCGCGACTGTTTTATCTAATTAATCTTTACAGTTGAGACACAATTTCTAGACTAATGAATAATTAGGAAAGTAGGTATGCTATGCCTAATGTCGTCCCCAGGTCATAGTTCAACGTTAAATAATGAAAGGATAGGCGTATTATAGATAAATATAGCCATCTAGATTAAAGCGGAGTATAGAAGCTACCATAGAGCCATCTTTTTTCTGGAATAAAAACAAATGGATTCAGCCTTTTAGTAAAAACAAAGATTCCTTTTGAAAAGATACAAAGGCTAAAGTAAATCGCAAGAAAAACATTCATTACCTCTACAGACATCATTAAAACATTTTTTGTACGGAACCACACCTCCTAACGACGTGTCTATGAGAAACGAAAATCTTTTATTTTGTTCTATATATAAAACCAACATAACCTGACACTTTCGTAGCAACAAAATGTAGTTAGAGATAGGTCTACATAGATTGGTTAGTTATATCATCGGAACTGCCGCTACCATTGAAAATAAAACATAGCAGCTATTATTCTAGATTCAAGATACATTGCTGGTTTTGATCAAACATTACATTAAGATATTCGTTTCGACGCAGTAGTGGATATAAAATAGATGGTTAGTCACTGTTTTGATTTAGTTCCGTAAGAAGATTTTTTAGTCTGTTTTTTGGATCGATTCGATATAGTAATTGAATGAGAGTATTTCGAGAGCGTGTCCGTTGTAAAGTACATAACTAAATTGGTACTTTAGTACCTTCGTAGTAACACTTAGAATCAACACAATTTTTACGCTCAGCAGGAAATAAAAAAGCAAATTCCATGGTGATCTTAGAGTAGAATAAAAATGCAGTTTTTTTTTTTAATTCTTTTCGTTGGTTGCGTTTGATCGCATACAAGGTTAGTCGGAAAGGGGGTCATAGACGTATACAGGGTGTTAACGAATTCGTGTAATTCCTTAAAACCACATGTAGATTGCCCACGCACGGGATTTAGCTTGATTAAAAATAAAAAAATCTTTTTTTTTCTTGCTATAGCGGTAATTGATCATACCTAAACCACCTTATAATGAATCAATAAAAAAAAAGTTTTTTTTTTGCAAACAATAGATATTTTTTATTTGAGTGAACATTTCGATACCACGCATAAATTAATGAAAGCATGGCGACACGGCTGGCGGGTACGACTAACGCGATATCGCTCTTTGCAGTCAGAAAACTCGAGGCTCTAAAATGACTCAGAAATAGAAAACAAAGTGTTTTTTTTTTTCAGTTGAATTTCAGAAATTTCCATTTAGGGTTAATCTATGTAAGGGCACGCCGCAATAGCGGCGGTAAGACCCGTTATGGAGGAGTGGCTGGAGAGGCGGCATGGCGCCCTCAGCTTCCGGCTGACGCAGGTGCTCTCGGGACATGGATGTTTCGGGAAGTACCTGTGTCGCATAGGCCGTGAGCAGACGCCCGGATGTCACCACTGCGTCGACTGCCCTGAGGACACGGCGCTGCATACGCTGCAGGCGTGCCCTGCGTGGGCGACGCAGCGCCGCGAACTGGTCGCGGCAGTCGGTGGTGACCTCTCGCTTCCGGCCGTGGTTCTGTCCATGATCGGGAGCGAGAGTGCGTGGGAAGCCGTCGCCTCCTTTTGCGAGGTGGTGATGGCGACCAAGGAGGGAGCGGAGAGGGAGAGAGAGGCGGCAGCAACTCTCCCTTCCCGCGCCAGACGCACCGGGCGCCGCCGGAGGGCGCGCGACGATCTCCGGCCACCCTAAGAAAGAAAGAAAGAAAGAAAGAAAACATATTTATTCAGCTAAGGACACAATAACAGCATAAACAATATAGAATAAAAACAAAAACATAAAAGAAACACACATATTTTATGCTGTCGAGCATGCCCATGCCGAAAGGGTCACCAACTCAGCATATGCTGTGCCCTAGTGTGTGGCCTGCGGGCGACGGGTTAGGGGACCCGTCGCCCGACCAGTAACAGGCCCGAGAAGGCGGCGCGCATTGTTCCGTGCGCGCCTCTCAGGAGGACGTGGGGCAAGGCCCCACAGAAGGAGAGGTCCGCCAGGGGCTGGCGGACCGAGGCCTGCCGGGGTTGCGGCGCATGCAGCTGCGAATCCCGCGACCCCGGCCAAGGGTCAGGAGAAGGAACACCGTGGGTTTTTAGCCGGTAAGAGTCCGGCATAACCCTTCGCCTTCCCCAGGCGATAGGTATCCATGAGGATTTTCCCACGAAAAAAAAAAGGGTTAATCTATGTAACCAGTAGATCACGCGGTTTGAAGGAATTTCACGAATTTGTTTACACCCTGTATTATATAGGGATGGAGGCGGGTTGATCATGCCCACCCCAGAATGGTCTGGTACCCACCCCAGGATATTGGGTTACTGATCCAAAAACCTAGGCTGGACACTTAAATAACTTCACACAAAAACAATTACACAATCAAATATGAGGCCAGGCCCCCCCTGGATATGCCAATGAAGGGTGTACTAATCCAGAGGACCCGTCGCCCGACCAGTAACAGGCCCGAGAACGCGGCGCGCAGTGTTCCGTGCGCGCCTCTCAGGAGGACGTGGGGCAAGGCCCCACAGAAGAAGAGGTCTGCCAGGGGCTGGCGGACCGAGGCCTGCCGGGGTTGCGGTGCATGCAGCTGCGAATCCCGCAACCCCGGCCAAGGATCAGGAAAAGGAACACCGTGGGTTTTTAGCCGGTAAGAGTGTGGCATACCCCTTCGCCTTCCCCGGGCATCCATGAGGATTTTCCGATGAAAAAAAAGGGGGTACTAATCCGCGGGCCAATTAATTTCACTGATGGCTGTTTTAAAGCAATTGTTAAAACTGTCGTAGGTATTCCTATAACACCCGGGCCCAACGCAACGGTTTACTGCAATAATATTACCCGTTCATGAACAACAATACAGGCTGTAAGGGTAAACACCGTTATCCTTTGGTTTCATTTATAGAACGTAAAATCAATGAAAAATAACAAACTTTTTTTTTCAATAAAATTTTCATTTTTCCTCAAAAGCATTTCACCCTATGCGCGGGGGCAAAAAGCTACGGGAGGGGGCGCGGGGAACTCGCCGCGTGGCCCGACGCACGGCCCCGCACAGTTTGCCACCCCAGTCAGTCAGCTGTCTCGTTATCGAGTTTGTGTACGCCGCGTTGCACATTTCTCGCGCGTATATATATTTATTTTTTTACTCGTTCCTATATTGTTATGTTTAAATCAACTACTTATATGGAGTCAGAAGCCTGAAAGTCTGACAACCGCTCTAACCTTAGGATATCAGCATTGCCCAGTAACTGGGTTGCGGAGGTCTGACGGCAGTCGCTTCTTGAAAAATACTGGTATTCAGCGGCATCTGGGGGTCTACTCTCTTTTCTCCCGTTTCGGCCTTAGTTACGAGCGTTTCCTACTCCCTATCACCTACAGACATACGATTACTTCGGGGCCCGAACTAAGAATGAATGACAACACGATTTGACAGTTGTCCCTACTACCGATGTGTTTTTGCCCGTCCGAAAAGTTGAACTTGACACCTGTTTTGTTCACTGCTACGTTTCGGGCTACTTTCGGACGGGGGACTAACTTCGTTGACGGACCCCAGATGAGGCTGAATACTAGTATTTTACACCTGCGTAACCCAGTTACCGGCCAATGTCGATATCCTAAGGTTAGACCGGTTATCAGACTTTCGGGCTTCCGACTACCGGTAACGGAAGGAAGAAGGCTTAGCAGAACAAATACACTCAGACGTAAGCCTTTACAAAGAAACAATCTATGGTTATCTTTTCGTAGATCAGCAAGCATTATGCAAAGATAGAATTAGATATTATGCAAACCAAGAAGCTGTTTACGCAGACGCGGAACTTAGCGCGGAGAGTGATGCGGTGCGTAAAACACCAATCTGTATCCCGTACAAATATTTGTACCGTACGGAAACGGAAGCCGCGACTCATAGGACCAGAGTCAATCGCTCAGCCGAAGCGGCAATCAAACCGTTTAACGGCCATTTTCAATAACCTATCTATGATGTAAAAGATTTGCCTTGCTAGAAATAGAAATTTGACATAAGCTCCATAGAAATAATATCAAAATAGATCTGCCGCCCTATGTCTAAAAGGCCGTTAAGTGACTAAACCTAATTTTGAGTTATGAGCAAAAACGTCGAAAGTGTTGTCCCTAGAAATTCTGAAGACATACAGATGTTTTTGATTATACTAAATTATTGGGCTACTTTAAGCTCATTGTATAACTTTTAATGAGTTACACGACTAATACAGTTTTTAAAATTTAAGTTTTTGTTTTTATGTCATGCTTTTTTTGCAGTGAAATTTGACCATCTACAATATGGTATGGTATTATATGGTAATGTCTCAGTAAAAATCTCTGGATCTCGTAATTGGCAAATGATAGAAAAATACGGACCAGACTGGTCGAAAGAGAAAATGTTGCGCTTTTACGTAGTTTATCAAACTCAAATTTGAAAAAATGTCACTTTACGGTCTTTTAGACATAGGACGGCAGAGATACGAATATAGATAGGTTATTAAAAACGGCTGTAAGTTGAACAATATTGATAGACTAGCTTTTGCCCGCAGCTTCGCTTGCGTGAAATTTTGAACCCGTTAAGTGACGATTTTCCATACAAACTTTCATCCCCTATTTAGCTCACTTTGGGATTGAATTTCGAAAAATCCCTTCTTAGTGGATGCCTACGTTACAAAAGGAACCTACTGTCAAAATTTCAACTTTCTAACCCCAGCGGTTTAGGCTGTGCGTTGATAGATCAGTCAGTCAGTCAGTCAGCTTCTCCTTTTATATGTACATATACCTAGATAGGTATTTGCACATTATAGGCCTCGAACGAAATATTTTTCTGAACCGGGCATAGAATTCAAGTTCTTTCAATTCACTTCCGCCGCGCGCTGTCGCTGATAAGGCGATTTGAACACACAATTAGGTGCATTATTCAGATCTTGCCGTGTGGTAGGGGAAATACCACTAGGGCAGGGTTTCTTCCTGGAGCATCCTGAGGGGACCATGGCTTGCATACGACACAGCAGGATAAAAAAAGTTGGATAGTAAAAAAGAAAGAAAGATCATATACCTATTTTAGTCAAAGCTTAATATTTAGTGACCAGTCCATTGTTCGTCATGCATCATTAAACAATGGCATTCAACAAAGAAGAGTTGTATCTCCCTGCTACGGTCTTCAGGATGGAGTTAGAGCTGGCCCGCACTCTGCAGAGCAACGAGGCAGATCTCTGTCTGACGATGGTGTGACTGTACGTCGCGAACCCTAAGCTGATAAAATTTTCATTTTTTCCAATATTTAAATACAAACTCAAGTCAAAATTCATAACTCATTTATTTAGCTCTTTTGGACTTTAAATGTACAATTATAGACAGCCCACAAACAGCCCTCCCTTCACCGCTTCCTAGTGTTTATGCTGGGGAGAAGAAATGGCGCAACAAACTCCCCAGCAACACAGTTCTGTCTGTCAGGTGGATAAATTAATTGAGTCTATACAAAGCAACACATAATGTTATTTACAATAATAGAATTATACAAATTATGGAGAAGTAATTAAAAGAAGTAGTTATATAAAACAATTCTGTAGGAGGACTTCAGATAATATTTAAATTGTAATATATGTCATTATTAAGAAAGCTAAAGGGACAATGAAAGGGATGCAAGTGACATATATCGTAATGATAAGATAAAACCAAAGGGAGGAAACAAGGGACATATATACGGGGATACGTAACGCTTGCGTTCTGAAACACATTTGTGTTATATTAATTTCATTACAATTGAACCCCATATTATGATGCGCTGTCGCATCTTACGGGTACCGCTAAAGTCTAACTGCCACGAGGCCTGTGGTTTAACGGTCCGCGTTCCTAAGCTCTCATGTCTTACTCAATCCTAAGACAGAGTCCTGCGAAGTCCATCTGCCATTCAGCGAGACATGTTCCCAGCAATGCTGGACGACTAGTATTGATTAGACCCTGAGTGATGTCCGTCCCTTTACTTGAATTAGTTATTTAAAATAGCGCAAGCGCAGCGTATTGTCTGTCGGTTACATGATATTACACGTTTGCACCTGGGATACGTTCGAGTGGTATTATTTATCGTCACTTCACACTTCCTTAATCTACCCAAGTTCGTGGACGGCTTAGCGGGTTGTGAGGCCGCTTTCCGTCCTCCGTGTCTCGTTAAGTGCTGATGACGATTCTGTGATTGGCCAACGGGGGCCGTATAACGAGCCACGTTCCCTAGCGTCCTTTCGGAAGACTATCCATCCATTTTAGGGTACTTTACTACTACTACTTGGTGAAGCCTACCCCCCTCCCTGGAAGTGTACGTAAAACAAGTGCATCGCCGTAAGACATAATGCTGGGGTCAGTCTGTTAATAGAAGGTAGCCATCACTAACGTTTGGTTGATTTATATTCCGGTGATTATTAAGGGTTGGCATTGTAGCCTAGATTAATCCAAGCGAGTCCAAAGTATATTATACGGTTCAGCCTTCCATAGGCGGCGTGTATGATCTGAGTATTGATAGATATATATATTGGTTGTATGGTCGGGTGTGATTGGGTATGTGTGCCATTTAATGGAAGGCCTTCTCCGCTTCCCTTTGTCCAAACGTAGGTGTAAGAAACCTCGGCGAAGTCAGATGTATCGTTTATGTCTAAACGATACATGATAATAAATTTCTTATAGTTATTGTACGCACATAAACAATAATACAGCCTGGAATAATTATAGTAAAACACTCACCCATTCGTTCACTCACGCACTCATGGAGATTCGCACTTGCACACTTTGTTAGTACCGATTAATTCTAACTATAATTAGTATTACAATACAGTTAAGCTAAACTATAATAACTTAAACTGGTTATAAAAGCCTCTCGCCCTTACGACTTTCTAGCTGGGTTTGATCAACTCTCCTAGTTAATCCTAAGTCTACTCGCCTATGGTTCTGGTGACCGTGCCCAACCGTGGTCTATAACCAACTCTCCTAGTCTTTCCTTTGACGTCCGTTCCCTATAGAGGTCTAAAACCAACTGCCCTTTCCTTGAATCCTTGATATGCCATTTCACGTCGCTAGGACCGTCTTCCCATGCTTTTGCGCAACAGATGTATTGCCCTTTTTTTTGCTCAGTTCCTTAATTGCTTCTAAGAGGGTCGCTCTTAATGTGGCCCTTGTATTATGCGTTGCACTCGGGTTTTCACATTTTACCAATTTCTTTAGAATTTGTATAATATTTTATCTTAACAGATGGCTAACACTTGTCCCTAGTCTGTTTCCCATAAACTATACATTTAATGTGTTTGTAAGAGGCCCGATATTGTATTATGGTTCTAAAATAAATAGAATATTTTGTTAATAATTAGGAGTACGTGACAGACCGTCACAATGGCATGAAAGCCATCAACGTGTGCCTGCGTGAGCATATATCAGATGCTCTACAGAAACGGGGCAGCCCCATCAACGTCTTGAAACCGTTATTAAGATTAAGATAATAATAAAATTTGGTGTACATACACTTTTCAATTTTAAATGTTGAAAGGCAGACGCCGTTTTCTTCCGGCAATAGAAGTTATATAGTCCACCTAACACCCCTTCCCATAGACCAGATATTTTTCACCATATTTTACAATAGTCTTGTACCCACCTGGGACGGTCCGTAACTGTACTCCAATAGTGCAGCCGTGGATAGTCCCCGGTTGGTGCCCCACCCCATTTTAGATTAAAGTTCTCAAAGGGGCCTCCGCGCGTTAGACCTGTGTCCCCGTGTATGCCTTCCAAAGGACCGGACATCTTCCGCACGGAAGATGAGCCGTGACTACAGAGAAATTTGGTATTATTTAGGACAGGTTTACCCTCGCCTCGTTAAACGAGCCATGCCCGTCCTAATTCCGTTTGCAACTACGTATCTATCTCTGTGAATCTGGATTGTCCGTTTTAGTGTCTCAAACGAATAATTCTGATCATGGACGGGAAAGACGACAAGCGCCTTGCGTTGACAAAAACAACTCCTGAATTTAACTTACTTATTCAACTTAAGCAGCAATAAACATCTCACTGTAAAACAAGTTATCATCCAGTGTCCAGTCCTACCAAATAAAAAGTATTTTCAGATACTCTAACGGCGTTTGTCCAGAACGAGATGATGTTACCAAATTAGCGATACATACTATGGCTAGAACTTGGCACGAGTTCGCGACGGGCCGAAATGCTGGCAATACAAAACCAACTGAACTTGTCCACTACACCCCAGATGCCAGCGCCAGTGGACGGATTTTTGTCTTGTGTTGGGAACCACCGAGATCGGGCGCGGTGGACCAACTATCGTCCTTACATTCTTCCGAACTCGGTCAGAAATTATCTCGTTTCTCGGTGCCGGCGGCAGTGGTCAAACGCTCCTATTCTATTCGAAATGGGTCCAAGGATTTTTGAAAATGATCCGCGTCTTTTGAAGGTTAAGAGACCCTGCACTAAGGGATTTAATAAGAAGACAGACAGCTAATAACTTTAAACTGCGATCACTTACTCATCTACCAAGCGTGGTAGTTCCGACTATATCGCTTTTAACTGTTTACTAGCATTCATTCATTCATACACAATGCAAAATGCGTAGGGCACTGAAAATGTTATTAATTTATCCCGATCGTAAACAGAGAAGATAAGCTAATATCTGATAATTATATTACAGAGACTAGCTGTACCCGCGACTCCGTCTGCTCGGAAGTCGGAAATCAACATTGTGTCGCAATATTCTTGATAATTTGATTAAGCGAACCGATTACGATGAAACAAAATCTAAATGTTACTCCAAGTTACGCACAATATTTTTACCCGATTACGGCGAAGCAAAAAGGAGGGTTACCCTTTTGACCGTTAGGTATGTACCTTAATTTAGATTCTCTTACTCTTAGAGCTTCTGGCTCCACGCTTTTAAATAACACTCTAGGGGTAGGACAAAGTCTGACCACGTGTAGTCGGGGTGCGCTGAGTCGGATTAACATTACATTCCGCTGTGTGAAAATAATGTTGTGCGAATACTTATTTGGCAAATTAAACAATAGCCAATGTATTCGACTAAAACAACATTTCTAAATAATTTTTTGGCCAAATCATTATGGAGGCTAATAATCATTCGGCGAAATCTAATTAGGGTAAAAAAAAATCGGCAAAGATTACGTCGGCGAATCGTTGTCGGCGTAATGAAATTCCATATAAAATACTTCGGCAAAAACACGGGCACCCGTGTATGTTCATCTGTTCCATCATAACTTCCAAACTACTTATCATAATTTTACAAATGATGTGTAGTCCGTGATCATATGCCACTTTGCTCTAAAGCTTATGATCGCTTACTACTGTTAGAATGTATTGTTTCGTCTAGGGTAAGCGGCATACGACCACGAACGACGGCTATCCTCTGAACATCACTATGAATAATTAAAATATGTGTATTACGTGTAGGTAAGTTGTTTATTTAATAGACGATAAATCCTAACTAATATTATAAATGCGAAAGTAAGTTTGTTTGTTACCTTTTCACGCCTAAACCACTGAACCGATCATCCTGAAATTTTGCAAATACGTTGTCAGATGTACAGAAACGGACATAGGGTACCTTTCATCCCGACAAAAGTACTGTTCCCGAGGAAATCAATAATAACGTTCTTACGCTAATAGAGGCCCCACGTGTCTTTCGAATCATGATTGAATTACATTATTACTAGCTTTTGCCCGCGACTTCGCTCGCGTTAATTTAGAATTTGACAATCAACTCTTAACACACTACTACAGTTTCTATAATAATATAATTCAATCATGATTCGAAAGACAAGTGGCGCCATCTATGCCCGTTATTGTTGTTTTCCTCGGGAACAGTACTTTTATTCGAGATGAAAGGTACCCTATGTCCGTTTCTGTACACCTGACAACGTATATGCAAAAAATCTAGATGATCGGTTCAGTGGTTTAGGCGTGAAAAGGTAACAAACAAACAAACTTAGTTTCGCATTTATAATATTAGATAGGTATAAATATAAAATATATGTAGTTAGGATAGAAACTTTAGTAGTGTGTTAAGTTTTTTTTTTTATTTAAGTACCTAATATATAGGTAAATTCTAAACTAACGCGAGCGAAGCCGCGGGCAAAAGCTAGTATTGTATAGCACATAACAATTTCAGATGATAATATTTTCTTGTTTCATAATTTTTAGAGCGTGATTTTTCAGTAGTCGGGTTTTTGTCTATAAAAGTCAACAGCATTGAGTCAATACTTTTTACGTAATGCGTGCACAAACAAACCGACAAACAGAAAAATCTTAGAAAAAAAGTAAAAACAGACTTCAAAAAAAAACTAAAAATATTTATTAAAAAAAACTAGTTCTTAAAAAATTATTTTTGCAATAAAGTGGGTACTTAAATATAATTTGTAAATGTAAACGCTGCCATATTTAATTTTCAACTGCGCCATTTCAAAAAGAAAAAAAAAATTTAAAACGAAACCATTTCAAAATAGCGTAGCACGTCATTAATTCCACTTTTAGCCACCGGGCCAGATAACTTTGTGGCACAATACCATAATATAAAATTAACAGTTTCATAAGTCGGTAGCTTCTATTTGTGTCAGTATAAAATTGCGCTGACTTATTAATTCAAATATTCCAAAAGGAGGCGGGGGGGAGTGACGCTCCCCCCGTTCTTCATAACCTTTTGACTTTGCCGTAGTCGGGTATATATAACAAGCCCTTTCATACGATACCTTACACGATATAATTTAAACATTCCGGGAAGTCAGGAAGGGGAGTTTGACGCACCCAGCAGCACCACCTCTTTTCCAGTGGTCAGTTACCAACAACACATATTAACAAAGCAATATTAGTTATTTGAGAATTTTGCTTTGATCCGATGAGGAGTTTCGTTCCATATCTCTGAAGTTCGTGGTCTAATCATAACAACATTTATATGGGACCAAACGGGAAGAATACCCTCTCAAACAAAAAAAATAATTCAAATCGGTTCATAAATGACGGAGTTCTGAAGTAACAAAAATAGAATAGAGAACCTCCTCCTTTTTGAAGTCGGTTAAAAATATTCCAAAATAATATAATTCAATCGTGATTCGAAAACACGTGGCGCCATCTATGAACGTTATTGATGTTTTCCTCGGGAACAGTATTTTTTTTCGGGATGAAAGGTCCGTTTCTGTACACCTGACAATGTGTACGCAAAATTTCAGGATGATCGGTTCAGTGGTTGCGAGAAAAGGTAACAAACAAACAAACTTACTTTTGCATTTGTAATATTAGTTATGATAGAAGATTAAATAGATTCTTCAACATTGCATGTTTGTCGTATAACATGCAGAATGTTATTATATCCAGCTGACTTTCACAGTCTAATGATAATGAGATCATAATAAGCGCTAGATTTTAGGTCATCTAAGTAACGGTGAGTCTAGTAACATGACTCATAGTTGCACGACTCGACTCAACGACGCAGAGCGGTTGATTTTTTAACCGATTTCAAAAAGGAGGAGGTTCTCAATTCGGCAGTTTTTTTATGTTTGTTACCTCAGATAGGTTATTGTAATTAGGTCACAGTGTAATTACGTCACAGTTTTGAAAATTCGAAACATTGAATGTAAATTGGTCACAAGTACTTTTATTTAATAATATTTTTGTGTAATTTCGTCACAGGCGCATCTATATGCGCATGTATATCTATATAACTAGACCAGTATCTATATACTGGTCTAGTTTTTATACAGACAGCAAAAAAACCGTTTGATAAATAAATGTATTATGATTTGTTTATTTTTAATAAGATAAATTATGACGGAAAATGTTTGTTCAAATATGTGTGACCAATTTACATAGAATGAATGTACCTGTGACCAATTTACATATAAATTTTCTGTAACTAAATTACAGTTGTCACCAAATTACAATAACCCCCTCAGATCTCCGTCTTAAATGAACCGATTCGAAAAAATCTTGTTTTGTTTGAGAGGATATACTTCCCGTTTGATCCCATATCAATTTTATCGAAATTGATTTAGCGCTTTTTGAAAAAATCAACAAAAACTAAATAAATATACATAAATCGTAAGACGACGTTCTAGTTGTAGTAGTGGTCCGAGAATTTGTACACTATTGTAATTGTAATTTGTGGCACTAAAGAGTATGAAATAAAATAACTTTAAAAAAGTAAAAACCGACTTCAAAAAAAAAACTAAACGGAGTAAAACAATTATCTATATAAATAAAAAGAAAAGTCCTGAGTTCCTGACTGACTGATTGACTGACTCATCAACGCCCAGCCCAAACCCTTGGACCTAGAAACCTGAAATTTTGCACAGAGGTTCCTTTTATAATGTAGACAAGGAATAAGGCAGGATTTTTCGAAAATCAACCCCTAAGGGAGTTAAATAGGGGATGAAAGTTTGTACGGAAAATCGTCACTTAACGGGTTCAAAATTTTACGCAAGCGAAGCTGCGGGCTAATGCTAGTCATATAATAAAATTATCAGTTTCAGAAGTCGGTGTACTTAATTCCACGCTGAAACAAATTTAATGCACCGACTTATGAAACTGATAATTTTGTTAGGTATATGATATAATTATTATCCGTAAATTTTCTTTTTTTGATGTCGATTTTTACTTTTTTTAAACTTACGGATAGCTGGTTCCATTACCGCTTTTTTTTCTGTTTGACTTCTGTAGATAGTCGTTACGGACCGTATCTACACTACGTAACCGAGCAGTTATTGGCAAGACCTGAAGGGTCTCCAGCCAACGGTGGGGAAGTAAAATACTTAACCTAAGCTAACTACTTATACTGCACTAACATCATGACTTAGCAACAACAGCACTAAGGGCGACTCCTATTGGGACTCGGACCTCGGGGCGTTGCTGGCGGGGGTTTGGTGGGACACAACTTGATGAGGGCTGAATTATCGGTGTGACTGCGGAGTCTGAAGAGGCGACCGGCTCTACGACGGGAGAGCTCGCTGCATCGTGACCGGCTAATTCGATTTCCGCACATACCAAATATTATATCATCTACAGATTCCGGGCCTGGGTGTGCAGTACAGCCGCGGACTTGGAATGTTTGTCAGATTTCAAATTTAATTCCTTCTCACACTGTGCGCAATAAGGTTTAAGATGTCATATCAACTTACATAAGTAACTATTACTTTTTAAAATTGTGAAGCGTCGGTTATAGCAAGCAGGCTATTAACCACTTTTTGATGTTATGAACTCCTTGGACGTGTGTCTAGTTAAAAGTTGTTTAGAACTACGCTCTAAGTTTAGAACGAATTTATTATATAGACTGATTTCTTTTTCTATGCTAATTAAGTAGTATAATTATAGGTATCCTCTTTAAATGAACTTTTTATGTCAATTAAGGGCCGATTTTTCAATCGTCAGATAACTTTTATCTGAGGAATAAGTTTGAAGTTTTGACAACTTTTCTGTAGAAAATATATCAAACCGTCATATTTATTCCTTGGATAAAATTTATCTGACGATTGAAAAATCGGCCCTAAGAAAAAAAAATCTATGCCCTGTCTAGTTTTTGCGAGCAACCGAGCGACCGTATGAAAAGCGATTATACACCTTAGATTGGTAAACATTTCAAGTCTACGACTGTAGGTACATGTGAGATTTGTGTCTGTAAACGCATCTACAATACAGAAGAAATATTTGAGTAGGGTAACATTTTCTACAAGACGAATACGCGTGTAAAAGCAACAAAAATACACTCGATAAAAATCTCAAATAATACACGAAGACTTTCGTATCTTCAGAGTAAATCAACATGAATGAAAAAGGAAAAAATATGCCTTTGTGAAAGCAATGGAGCCATAGAGGAGTGACACATGATATTTCTACTTCCTACCCACTTCCTACCTTTAATATAGTAAAACTGTAGCAAACTGAATAATCTTTCTTTTAATCTTTATTGAGCAAATAAACTTACATTTAGCACTAGCTTCCTCACTAGGATTCCCTGTGTCGTGGAAGCTAGGCGAAACCACTACATAAAAATACATATTAACAAAATACAATACAATATAAAACTTACAACTAACATAAAAATACTATACATAAACAATAAAATATAAACACTAATTCACACGAGAAGTCGGTGTCGTGTGTCGCGCGGTGTCTGGTAGCCGACCCCGAAATCTTCGGAACGCTACACCTCTCGTCAAAGATTCCTCCTTCATGAACGTCGACAGATGTTCAGTCGGCACTCTCACCACAAAGGAATTGAAATTCACATTGTGGCGAGACTCCAACCGTTCGACCCTCAGGGTGGAATTGGTCTTCACCTGGATGTGCTCTACAATCTCCTAGGCCTTTGTAGAGTAATGTAGCCGAGACACGTATAGCAGCGTCGTTGGTACTGCAGGACGCAGTAGGTGGTTCGGTCTGGTCAGTGCGGTACCACACTGGTTCCGAGAAGTGGGCATTCTCTTCTTCTCGACTTTGATAAAGCCTATAATAGTCTATAGGTGTCTGTAACTTTTTTCAGGATCACTTACCCCCTGTTTTACAGTTATAAAAAATCATTTACCTACCTACTGTATAACGCGGCAGCGGGTCAATTATTCGACTAACAAAATTGTTGCCAGGGGATGACTGTCATCCCCTTCGAACCTAAGGGGCTGTCCATTAATCACGTGAGGCTCGAAAGGGGGGGGGGAGGGGGTTTGGCAAAAATCACGAAATATCACAAGGGGGGAATGGAGGTGTAGTAAGATATCACGTATATTTATTTTTTCGTCAAACGCGCGATTTCTAAACCGAAAAGCGAAAATTTTTATGCCAGTCACAAACAACCTGCAACCTTTCTGTCTAGACATTTTTATCATGGTCCTTAATTTCAAAATAAAATTAGATAATACTTTATGCCTAAAAGATTATACTTATTCTAAAAAAATTAAGATTCTTTTTAGGTACTAAAAAATACACGTGATTTTGGGTGGGGGAGGGGGGTAGTCTTAAACCTCACCATGTATCACCAAGGGGGAGGGGGGGGGGGGTTAAAAAATGCTAAAAAAACATCACGTGATTAATGGACGGTCCCTAACCTATCCGTATCAGAGTGCGCCAAATTAAAGAGCTCGCTTCGCTCGCTCTTAAAATTGGTCAGTTGGTAGACAAGTTACTGCGTTTGGTTACAAGATTTGGTAAGCATTTATCCATTTTGGTAAGCAAAACGAATATTTAATACAACACGTACAACTATTGTAGTATTCACCACCCTTCACCTCATTTTTCGTGCTCGCTTTACCAACTGTAAACTTGATTGTGTGTTCCAATAGTTACAGTTCATTTACGTGTGACTCCCGGATTTACTGACTGTTTCTTTATTATCGTATTATAAAATTGTTGTGTGTTAAGTGTTTCCTTATTTGCCCGACTAGGGATAGATAGGTAGGATTCACTGATAACGTCACATTCCTTACAACTGGTGTGGCAGACGTGCTCTCAGGAGGTCCTAGGGCCGTCTGTTACATTACACTATTCTGATGAGTGTATATTCATTTTGGAACTTAAAACGTTGTTCTTTAGGCACCTCGGTATAGAGTGGGTTTATTTTATTTGAAGTTAACATATTTTACTTGATAGTCTTAGGGTCTAAAAATTATTTTGGTGATCATTTAAATTATACCCAATAAACAAAAAAAAACTTGATAAAAATCGTACACGAATACTGTATTTACTTTCATACAATACATTCTATAATTTAAAACATGTAAAAAAGAAAAAAAACAGCCATTGTGAAAGCAATAGAGCCATAGAGGAGTGATACATAATATAGAATATAAAAATAAACCAAAAACTGCAGTATGCACGTTAGGTAATGCGCCTGCGCCTTTTACCGGAACACTTTGTACAGTCGCATGTAATAGTTTGTAGGTTTGTAAGGAAGTGTGTGAGATTATCTTATGCGTAATAGTAAATAGCACAATTTACTGTTTTAATATAGAGCAGGTAATGTTTATGCAGCGGAAATTGTTCCTAATTATCTGAATCTGATTGAGATTATGTCTATAATAGCCCCACTGCTCGACTGTCCCATTTCAAAAAATATAGGATTAAAACGAAATTTTCCAGGAGAGCGCATAAACGTTAAATCGGTCAGCCTTTGAAAAGTATTTATGTTAGGTAAAACCATGTGGTTAAAGTGACTTACTAGGTTTTAAAATGATCAGAGGCAGTGAATGGCACTTACTATATGCTTAAATATATCTGCTTATTATGTGAGTTTTCAACGCTGGTGTTCTTGTATTTGGTAGAGACTTTCTAGGTTAGCAAGATTATGCAATAAAACGATTTTTGTAAAAAGTGTCCCTTTCTAGGTTTTTAAATGGGACAGCCGTGCTGGGCACAGGCCTTTACTCAGAAAGAGACGGGTTAGGTCTCAGTTCATCACTCTGCCTTGGTGCAGGTTGGACGAGGACTACACAGTACACCCCAGTAACAGGCCCGAGAAGATGGCGCGCCATGTTCCGCGCGCGTCTTTCTAGAGTAGGGAAAACAAGCGTTCAATCGCTAGGCTAAGTAGAAGTAGTAGGTACTAGGTATCTATCATCTATTTTGTAGTAAAAGTGAATAGACATCAAATCTGTCTACATCACGAAGCAAATATAAAGTTGCTTCGTGGTCTACACACACAATGTAAATACACTCAAGAGCAATGAACATAAACCTTAATATCACGGAAACCAAGAGTGATAGCTTATTCAAATATAAGTATTTTATAGTCTATTTAAGAAGTTTTATTAATTTTATTTGAGTAGTATGAAATAGTGTATAAAATACTTTTTATTTGAATAAGCTATCATTATTAGTTTCCGAGATATTAAGGTTTATGTTGGTGACCCGGATTCATTGCTACCGAGTGTAGGTTATAATCGTCTCTTTATCATTAGCCCACATCGAAGGAAGTAGGTAATAAACTAATAACCTAGCTGTTAGGCTGTCGCTGCCTTCGATACGGGCGTTCAACCGCTAGGCCCTAGGGGCTGAACACTTCTCTCAACGGTCTATCTTAGTAAGATCACAACTCGCACCTCTGACTTTTCGAATCCATGTGCAGATCATAATCTGATTATCACTTGCATTATCAGCAGTGATCGGAAAAAGGTGAGCTAATTTACCTAAACTTCATAGAACAGAGACGACAAAAAGTGGAGACTTCAAGACGACAACATTTCTTTTTCTAATTTTTAAAATTTACACAAAACCAATAAACACGTTTTTTATTGTTTTCAAAAAATAAAAGACCTCCTTTTTTGAGAACAATAAAAATGCTCTTTTTTGAAAACAATAAAAAACGTGTCAACTGGTTTTGTGTAAATTTTGGAAAAAAATAAACAGGAAACGAATTCAATTGTTTTCTGTATTAATAACATTAATATTAAATGTACTTTAGTAATGTCTCGAAGCCCGGGACAATTTTCCCGAAAAAAAATGTTGTCGTTAGGAGTCTCCACTTTTTGTCTCTGTTCTTTGAAGTTTAGGTAAATTAGCTCACCTTTTTCCGATCACTGATTATCAGTGAAGGAAAACATCGTGGATAAAACTGCGGCCCATTTGATGGAAGTACTCTGCAAGTCTACCCTCCATATTTTGGTGGTACATGAATTCAGCAGAATTTTGCCAAATATGGAGTGGCACCTAAGGATTCAAATTTTTCAATGGTGTGTAGTCCACCGACCCGCATCAAAGACCACAAATAACCAGCATCAATAGGCTAATTGACGTAACTAGAGAAGTTCAGTTGCAGTGCATTTCCAGTTAAGTTTCGATCAAAACAACTTTTCGTGTTCTCTTAATAAGCAATCGCTGTCAGTTACGTTCGCATGAACTCCAGCGTCACTGCAACTTGATCGGCGCGTCGTAAAATTACGTGAATCAGCCTACAGGCCAGCGTGGTCGACTAAGGCCTAAACCGTTCTCATTCTGAGAACAGGCTCGTGCCCAGCAGTGGGACAATAATGGGCCAATCTTCTTCTATCGTGTCGGCACGAGTATACAAGAATACCTCATGCCGTGGTGAAAAGATTAGTCAGTCAGCAAGGATGGTAGCGAGCTAGCGAGGCTGACTGCCCAGGGTGCGCCGGACGTACTGAAGTATCGTCACTCGTGGAGGCTCTTTTCATGCACCCAATGGGCCAATTATGCAAATCGTTTCATGTCATCATCATCATCATCCTCCTGCACTTATCCCAACTTATTTGTGGTCGGCGAAGCGTGTATTTTTCTTCCATACATCTCTATTAGCCGTCATCTTATTAGTCACCCTCTTTATTTATTTATATTTCTATGCAATATGGTGGTATATAAGGCGGACTTAATTATATAAGGCATTATCTACCAGTCAACCTTTGAGTTAAAAAGAATAGCATCGAAATAGGTACCTACAGCAAAAAAAAAAAAAAAATGAGTTGACAATTTCGATTCAGTTCGAAATTGTCAACTCATTATTATTTATTTGGAACGATGGAACGAATTCATAAGATAAATATATATTACAGAAATACAAATAATAAAACATAAAGACATTATAATATAGGTATATCAAATACAAAACATTATGAAAATCTAAATGCAATTACCTATGACGAAGACTAAATTAGATGATGATGCTCTTTCTAGTCATATCATCTTTTACATCCACCCATCGTTTCTTTGGTCTTCCTCTAAGTACTCTTATAACCATCCACATTCATACTCAAAACTTTCCTCAAGACATGTTCCTCAGTCCTTCGCATCACATGCCCATACCATGATAACCGGTTTCCACACAATTTCTCAGATCGTTTCATTATATCCTTTACAAATAACTCTATCATTTCTAAGAAGACACTACGCGGCCCCATATCAATAAATCATCCAAATATAAAAACGTTATTTTATTCAAACAACTACAATATTTTATTTAGCAGTGACTGTATGTACTCTTACGGTGCATTTAATAGCCTCTTTGTTCTCCCACCATTATATTTAAGACAATGAGTTCAAACACTAGTGTAACTATAAGTCGCGCGCAGAAGGTTTGCCGATGACTGCGCCTCCCACTTCACCGACCGCTACCCGCGCTCGTCTGAATCGTACCGACCATCGACGCGTGACGTCATGAGGCCATCGGCAAACCTTCTCCGCGCGACATATAGTTGCTTCATTTCCGTGTACAAGACAAATTGTTTACTTTTTATGTTGTGCTGTAATGTATTATTTAAAATGTTGTTTTAGTTGGTTCAGTTGTGGCAAATAGAAAACCTCATTTAGACGTACCTACATTGGAGTTAAGTTCAGTGCTTGCTCAATTAAGTTCACTAATGCACGATTACGCTTTAAGACAGCACTTCATTTGACGGAGCACATTCGTGTATTTGCTTTGTTTGCCCGAAAATGGCAATGTGTGGCTATTCGTTTATTTGATTTAGTTGTACGATTATCCTCCGGTTTCTGATTTGAGAATTCGGGAAAAACAAATACATAAGTAACATTTGAGTATGGAGTTGTCAAACAAATTACAGATTTAAAAGCATTTTTTGACATCTTTGTACTCAAAAATTACTTAAGTTTGCTTATCTCGAATTCTCAAATCAGAAACCGGAGGTTAGACAAATAATACAAACAGCAAACACGCTTTTCCGTCCACTTGTCGGTTTTTGTCACACATCAAAGTAATCAAATAAATAATTTGTTGTTTCGGTCTATGTGTTGATGGCAGTTTCGTCTTTACCTTATGGGCACATGGGGCACGGGCCCCTGGCCTGATGGGGCCCCCGAAATGCCGAAACGCATTGTCTACCTATGTAATTTTCGTCCAAAAAAAAAAACAGATTACAAAAAACACATTGGTTACTTAGTTCAACGCATCGTTAACAAAGCACTCAGATAACCAGGGTTGCTCAGCAAAAGTTAGCTCAGCAGAAAATTCCTTTAATTTAAGACAAATAGCTTCAAATTTGTATTTTTTCACTACAATATGCATACAACTTGAGCTACAAGTTAGCGACAATCTAATAACCAATAAAGTGACTGATGAAAGTACATTCTGATATTTTTATTCAGGTTTTATTGGCTTTCTAAAAGTGCCCCAAATTCTATGTGCCCAAAAGGGCTTCTGGGTACCCTAAGCTGGCCCTGGTTAATGGCGTGTTTGTGATATTTACGAATACATCAAATATTTGGCCGAATACAGCGATAGATACGAACATACTACGCAGTGTCATAGCTAGGGTAATGAGCATCAAGGATCAAATATTGTGCCCCACAAAAATAACGATTTGAAAAAGTATTAAATTAAGAAGATTTTTGTTAAAATGTATTAAGACAGTTACGATTTTATCATTTTAGCACGGCCTAGGGCAGCCAAGACTGCTAGTCCGCCTCTGGTTATGAGTTCATCTATGTGCTCACTTGTCAATAAAAATGCTACCAATGGCAATGGTAATAAGCTTATCGAATTTATCTTAGTCTGCCCGAGTCGTATCACGCGGTCGTAGTAGGTACTAGGTATTATGTATTCTGTGACGCAGTAATGGAGTTAGGGCTTTCTCAAGTCGTATTATATTTTTCAGCTGTTGAAGGAAATATGTATAAAATATCCTCCTGTCTACTAAAAAGAACACACTACCTTCACCAACCCGTCTGTCGTGAGAATTAGTGTGTTTGGCCGATCAAACAAAATATATGACATAGGCATTTGTAATTCTATCCTAGCTTTCCCATTGTCAGATCAAAGTAAACTTCTGTATAAGTATTATGGTAAATTGTTATTATCTATTAGTAATCTTTTCATTGGGCTATATAGTCGATAAGCGACAAAGCATTTCCAAAAATCAAAAAAAAAACCTGTCTGTCTTACGTGGTGGTTATAGCCATATCATACAAGAATTAATATGCGAATATCCATTTGGTTGTCTGAAAGAAATCGCTTTGAAGGATTAGGCCACCCATTGTGATCAACAAACGAATATCGATGCACTACGCAGGCAACTGTCATTGTTACTTCGTACGTAAGAGCGGTTACGCACTGAATCCGATCCGAATCCGTCAAAATACGTTCCGAAGTAGTCATAGAACTATTTGTATGATAGTTTACGCACTAGAGAGAAATCGGGTGACTTCCGTCACCCGATTTCTCTCAATCATCCGTGAGTCTCCAATTCGGAAGAAATATTGACGGACCGAAGTAGCCATAGTAGTTTGTATAAACGCTTTCGCATTACCTCGGATTCAAATTGGACATAATTATGTCAAAGATGGCCCCTGAATTGCTTGGATTTGGATCAGAGATCGAATTAGTGCGTAAGCAATATCCGAATTCGGTCCAAGATTTTTAGTCTAGTCTGTATTTTCACGAAGTCGGATCGGATGCAGTGCGAAAAGCAATATTCGAATTCGATCCGAGTTTTTTATATCTGTACCTATTTTGACGGATCCGGATCGGATGCAGTGGTAACCGCTCTAATAACTTTAAATACACAAAACATGCTCAGACGAGCGATGGTAAAGATTGCTACTCAACTAGGGTTACCATCTCTGAAGAAATGTATGCCTGACTTATGAAGTAAAAATGACTAATTTTGACTGAGAATATTATATTATATTTATTTATATTATTTTTTATATTTTATATTATTTATAAGGATAAGGTTATAAGGATATTAAAACAAATACATAGTACCTACTAAGAAAAAAAAACATTGCTGAATGAAATATTTGTATTTTCATTTAAAACATAAATTTTCACATAGGTACATATGACTAATCAGAAAATCAACCAAGTTCCTATACGTTTTTTTTTAATACAGAAAAAGAAATCCTATTTAAAAAAATCTCTCGCTCATTCAGTCCATGCGCCGCGCGCAACCGGTGCGGAAGTTCAAAATGCCTGACTTAGAATAATGCCGGCCTGACGCCTGATCAATTGCTAAAATGCCTGGCAAATCAGGCGAAAGCCTGGCATATGGTAACCCTATACTCAACACACGTATCTCTTGTTCAAATTCGAATGTAAATAGTTGCGTGTATACTTATTTGTTTTGTTGACATTCATTGTAACATAACATCACACCTGCAGTCCCCGAAGGGTTGTGCAGAGGTATATCGGATACGTTCATTATTCCCTTGTAATAGTGGGCGACCCTATTGCCATCAACCGGGCACTAGTCCAGACTCTGGGCTGCTACTGAGAAATTCCACACGGAAAAACCAAATAGCACTGCCCGACATGGGGATCGAACTTAGGACTTCACTCTCAACAGTCGCACTTGGGACCACTGGATCATCGAGGCAGACATAAAGGCCTCTACACACCAAAGCCGGCCCAGTGGTTTTACCCGGCGGGTTATTGCCACATGAATAAATAAACCGAGCAGAATGAAAGCTTCATACTAAACGCCGTAGGTACACTACTACACGCACAGCTTATGTGTGCGTGACTGTCACCGACAAGGCGCGCGGGGAGTGCGCCGGCGCCCGCTCCCGTACAAACCGGTTTGAGGCGGCTCAGTAAGCGGACAAAGTTAAGGGGTGTCACAGCGGCAGCGGTACGAGACGCGGACGTTTTATTTTAATTGTTTTTAAAGATGCCAAACTGTTGTACTGTGTGTATGTGTACAAAAAATGGTAGGAAAAACAAGGAGACTTCTTATTTTGTATATCCAAAGGATCTTGTCAGTTAATTATACAGGGCGTCCCACGACTTTGCCACATGGAGGGGAAGTACCTTAAATATTGTAGATAGAAAAATTTACTGAATGAAGACTTCATTTTTATTTTAAAAACAATACGAATACGAACTGCATTCAAAGCATTTTAAATAATCACCTGTCTGAACCGGGAATCGAACCCGCTAAATGTGAAAACAAAAAAACCTGTAATTTTATTGTACTAATCGAAAGGCTCGATCAGATGACATTTATTTCTTCTAAATAATATAGCATCTAAAATAAAAGAAACACCATGAAATTTAACATTTAAATTGAAAAAAATGTTCAAAATAATGAATAGAATTTTCTCTATGTCGTGCTTACAACAACTGACTTTAAGTACTACTTTCTGCTTTATTACTATTTCGAAGTATTATTTCAAATATTCACCATGAAAAAATAAATAAATCAACGATAAGCGATATTAGTAAAAGAGTTACAATTTGTATAAAATAGGAAGAGACACATTTTGAGCATTTAATCAATTAAATTGAGTGTAAGTTGCACAGTTAAACGTGTCTTGTTATTTCAAATAAATATTAAATTTCATGGTGTTCCTTTTATTTTAGATGCTATGTTATTTAGAAGAAATACATGTATCTGATCGAGCCTTTCGATTAGTACAATAAAATTACAGTTTTTTTTTGTTTTCACATTTAGCGGGTTCGATTCCCGGTTCAGACAATTGATTATTTAAAATTCTTTGAATGCAGTTCGTATTGTTTTTAAAATGAAAATGAAGTCTTCATTCAGTATTTTTTCTATCTACAGTATTTAAGGTACTTCCCCTCCATGTGGCCAAGTCGTGGGACGCCCTGTATATATCTACTTATCGAACACATGTTTAATGCTTATTACAGAATATTTAGTTACGAGTAGATAATATCCATAACTAAGATGACGATAAGGCTTTCCCATAAGAATTATTATTTCTAAGTAATTATACTGGCGTATTATTTGTTTCGTATTTTTGTTTTAGTAGATTTGTAGAATAGTACCAAAGTATTTGTAGGTCGTCTTAGTAAGATTTCATTTGGCCTTTTCTATTAGATAGGTAGGTACTTAACTTACGGTCGTGAAATAGTAGACAGCCCTATGAAAGTAGGTAAGAATTTTGAACTCTGTTAGGAAGCTTTCATTCTGTTCGGTTTATTTTTTCATGTGTTATTGCGGCCAACTAAGCGAGCGAACATGACGCAAAACAAGCCCGGCGCGGCGAAACCCGCCGGGTAAAGTCGCCGGCGCCGGCGGCTTTGGTGTGTGCGGCTTTGAGGAGGCCTTAAGAGCGTGTACGCCATTCGGCATTTCATACAAATTTTCAAGTCCTTATTTTTCAATATGACTAAACCGATTTTAATGAAACTTCACACCCATCAGCAGGATACATAGGACTAAACAGTTATTAGAAAACATTTTCGAAAAATAGTGTTACAGTTAAATTAGACCGATTTTAAATTTTCCATACAAACAGAAATTTCCAACTTTTTTTTTTTTTAAGTACGACATTTCGAAAAAAAAATCTACTAACTTTTTAGACCTAAATACCCTGCTTATGTGTGTGAAGTTTCATCAAAATCGGTTCAGTCATTACGAAAAACAAAGACTTGAAAATTTGTATGAAATGCCGTACGGCGTACACGCTCATTCTTTTGTAATGTTCAATTGGTGTTCAATAAAATGTGGGGATATAAAATAAAAACAACATCATACAAAAATCGAATACTTTCATTCTTCAAATGTATTTACATAGTAGAATCGAGACTTAGAACTAATCTTAACATATAACTATCAGTTAGAAGTTAACTTTAACTAATCGTAGCCTTATAACTAAGTTAGAAGTGAGCAGTCAGTCTGTCGATCTCATACAAATCAGACATAATTTCTTCTACCTTCGTGCCGATCTTTTTGGCGATCTGAAACAATACAAGCACGTATTTAAAAATCTGCTTTGTAAGCTGTTTTTCGGTACATTTCCCTGTACAGTATGGTTAGCTACGGACAGGCTACTCCTTTGTTTTAAAATGGAGAAGAAAACATTTTTAAAGGACATCAGGCAATGTGGTCGAAATAAAAAGTTGTGCGGCCAGATATAGAATTATTTCCTATACAGGGTGTTAACGAATTCATGTAATTCCTTAAAACCACATGATCTGCTACTGGTGTAGACAGAGCCCGCACGGGAAATAGCTTGATTTTTTTTTTTTTCATGCGGCTTTATTACCGTTCGTATCTAAACCACCTAATAAGGATTCAGTAAAATTATTAAATTATACAGTAAATTAGTGAAAGTACGGCGACACGGCTGGCAGGAACGACTAAAACGATATCGCTCTTTGCATCAGATAACTCAAGGTTCTAAAAAGACTCAGAAATTGAAAAACAAATTTTTTTTTGTTTTTTTTTTTTTGTTTTGTTTTCAAAAATCCCCATTTTGGGTTAATCTGTTTCACCAGTAGATCACGCGGTTTGAAGGAATTACCTACACGATTTCGTTAACACCCTGTAGATAGGTCATATGGAAACCTCGAAATGTAATTAAAGAGTTAACATCGTAAATTCATTTACTGATCTGTCAATCGATATACCAAATAAATAATTAAATATAGCCTGGAAAACTTTGTAATGCAAACTAACGATTAAAATAAAAACTGCTCAATATAAAATAAACACTGGTTTTTTTTTTTTTTTTTTTTTAATCAACCTATTTTGTCCCACTGCTGGGCAAAGGTCTCCCCCATAGCCTTCCACTTACCTCTGTGCCTGGTTTTATTTCTATCAGAAATAAATTGTGTTGGAAAATAACTATCATTACTAATATTATAAATGCTCGTGGAGTCGAGGAGGAGTCGTCGAGGAGCTCGTGGCTAAATAATTACAGCCGCATAGACCGATCTTCCGGGTTAAGCCACGCTTGCCGAGGTTGGTCTGTGGATGGGTGACCATTTACCATAGCGAGTTTCCTCCGTGCCTCGGAAAGCACGTAAAGCCGTTGGTCCCGGCTGTCATTTGTAGATCTTTGACAGTCGTTACTGTTGGTCAGAAGCCAGAAAGTCTGACAACCAGTCTTACCAAGAGTATCGTATTACCCAGTTACTGGGTTGTGGAGGTCTGATAGGCAGTCGCTCCATGTAAAATACTGATATTCAGCTGCATCCGGTTCGACTGGAAGCCGACCTCAACATAGTTGGGAAAAGGCTAGGCAGATGATGATGACTAATATTATAAATGCTAAAGTAACTCTGTGTCTGTCTGTTACCTCATCGCGATTAAAATACTGAACCGATTTTATTGATACTTGGCACAGAGATATTCTGGAACCTGGAGAAGGGCATACTTAGGCTACATTTGTCCCGAAAACGTGGGCTACGCGATAAACGATATTTACGGGGGCGAAGCCGAGGTCGACCTCTAGTAAGTAGGTAATAAATCATTGCTTCGTACATCAGCTCAGGAAATGCAGTTAAAAGGTTAAGTTCGTAGTAACTATTCAAGGTTTATATACGACCTAGCTGTTGGAAATAATCCTAGGAATGGCCGCTCAACTTCTTTTTGGACCAACAGTGTATGAAAGGAGGATGGGCGTTTTGGTACTCATGTCCAATCAAAATGAATTTACCATCGTTGGATAGCTCTTTTCAAGAGTACAAAAAACTACTATGGCAACAAACCCGTATCAATTGTCCGTTTTGAAATATAGTCTTCAGAAGATACTGTATATTCAGTTCGAAATAGAATTTTAAAAAATCATATCGCTGGTTTCGCTTGACCGATTTTGATGATATTTGCACCGATTTTGAGGTAAATAAAATTCAGTTATTGGATGAAAATCACAACAAAATCGGTTTAGTATTTTTTCAGTTAGGGGTGATCTATCTATTAAACACGCGTTTTTTTATGCCTAAAAAAAAAGTCGTTTCCCAGCAATTATTTTTGGTCAATGTAATTTAGTTTGATGTAGAGAGTGCGTAGATTTCGGCTATTCGGGTCTTTTTACACCCTGTATACTTACATACAATAAATGTCAAAACTTACTTCGAATTTGTTTTATTTACCTAAATAATGAAAAATGTTGTTAATAATTATTGTAATACCATGCCAAAATGGAGAAAAATTACAATAAAAGTACGTGTACTTAATAGGATGTAACAAAAATAAGTAACTTTGAAGCAGGATTACTTCGATCGGACAGTGAATCGGGACTAGCGCCATGGTTATTCTTAATCTACACAAAAATACCTTTCCAACGGTATATCATTCATTTCGATTGGTGCCAGTACCAGACTCCATACATTTGTGCCCATCATCCTTTGTCTGATGTCCTTTTACTCAGTAGGTACTGAAAGGGTATTTACTGAAGGCCAGTTTTAATCAGAATCAATACTCGGTTTTACAAAATAGTTGTAGATACAATACGTACATCTACTTTCTCAGCGTTGGGCATGGTGGTGTACTGTGTGACGAGGTCTCCGTCCAGCACTCCGCGAGCTGGTCCGCCGCCCACGGGCCGACGAGCTGACTTGTAGGTCCTGGTAACATTATAATAATAAAGGATCACTTAAAACAAAATTGAAAAACATAATACAAGATTGTGAATTGTAGTAAATTAAACCTTAAACCATGTAAGTAAGTAGAAGGTTAGTTATTTGTATCCCATTCATGTAATTATTGGTTCATTGTTATGTCAAAGAGCGCCTCTCGCCATCAAACGTAACAGTTTGGCGAGTTAGTAATTAAGTAACACCATTGTATTATTATCATAAACAAAATAAATAAATAAAATAAAATAAAAATTACACGTCAAATTCTACAAAATACATTATCAACAGGCGCAATATGACCACGTTTTGGCTGGAGACCCTTCAGGTCTCCCAATAACTGCCCGGTTTCTTAGAAAGGGTCCACAAGGACAATCTAAAGAAACCAACAGAAAAAAAAACACTATAAACAAGGATTAAGCCTTATGTCCAGGGCCATTAGACTGGATTTTAAGTGAAGTTAAAAATAAAAAACTTAAATAATTTAAACACATAAAAGTACAATTTCAGTGTATGCATTATGATTATACCTGAATATTCTAATTGGGGTGTTGTTTGAGTTATTCGTGTAACAGTCAAAACTTAACTTATCAAAACTACTTTTGACTGCAAAAAACAGTCAAAAGTAGTTTTAATTTAGTAATGCTTGAGACTAAAAATTATCAGTGAAAAGTTGTTTTAACCAAGAGTGTTAGTCAAAACCACGTTTAGTGCAAATTATTCACTAAAAAGTGTGTGATCAATGTTTGCAAAATCATTTAGATATGTATTTAGAAGCAGTGTAAAAATTATGAAAGTAACAATAAAATATGTCCTAGGCACATTTCAAAAATAATGCTTTCTACTACAAAATGAATGGTCACGGTTGAGTGGTCACAGTTGTAACATCTGTTCGGCATTTTATTTCTTATTGCGGTGACTTCAATGTTTTGAGTTGTTTGGTAATTCATTTTCACTAACCTCCTCCTCCTTTTAAGATTTTTTACTGATAGTTTGAACCACTAACCGGTCAAAAGTACTTTTGGCTCAGGCTTTAGTTAAAAATATATTTACTTGGGAGCAAATAAATCGAGCCACTTCTATTTTTCACGTAGGTATAATTGTTATTATTTTTTGTATTAAGGAACAGATCAATTCTAAACATACATCGCCTATAAGGTTATTTGATAACCTTTACAATGAGAGAGGGTAGTTTTTTGTATTTTGAATTATATAATTCATGAAATCAAAACTGATAACCAGGACACGTGAAAAAAGGAATGGCTCGATTTCTTTGCTCCCAAGTGTACTTTTAACCGATATTTCTATCAAAACTATTTTTGATCAACAACTTTACTCAATAGTACTTTTGAAAATGTTTTGCAGTTGAAAGGTCTTTTGACCGGTTAAGAGAGACTAACATATACACCTATAAAAGCTGGAGTTAAACTAACCTGAACGCCCTCGGGTTCAGTCCGGCTATGTGGCAGCAGTAGTTATTCATAACGTTTTGCAACATCAGCAGTCTCCGGTACATCTTCTCTGTTATTGGTAGCACGTAGCCGACACCGCCGTCTAGAGTAGCTGGAAGAGAAATACTCTATCAATAACTTCGACATCTTTTAAATGGGCTCATGGCTCAATAGTTTCCTTGGATCAACCTGTGAGGATAAGTTCATTCAGAGGATTGGTGACCGTTCCTAACCGTCTTACCGTCGACCCCGTTTATCTTAAGAATACTTATGAAAATCGTTATGGGCGGTTTTATCCTTATTATTCACTAACCTCGACTAACTTTGACGACACGTTTGGTGCAGTGGCTGAGCAATTGGCTGCTGAGCTACGGGTCGTGGGTTCGATTCCCACACGGAACAAAAATTTGGATGGCCTACAGATAGTTGTTTCGGGTCTGGGCGTTTGTGTGTGAGATTTGTGTCTGTAACCGCACCCACGATACAGGAGAAATCCGAGTGTGGAGCAACGTTTAAAAAAAAAGAAAAACTACAAATGCAAAAGAAATGCATGAGAGCAATAACTGGAGCAGAACCGCTTGAAAGCTGTAGACCGATTTTTAAAAAGTTAAAAGTTTTAACGTTGGCTTCTCTATATATTTTAGAAATTGGTATGTTTGTTAGGAAAAATGCACATTTCTTTCCCAAAGTTAGTGAAAACAGCAAGTTCATGAAAAGAGATCCCACAAAATTAAAAAATGAACTTTGTAGAAGCACCCTCCATTATAGAAATAGTTATTTAATGTGTATTAAAGTCTACAACCAGATCCCACAAATAATAAGAGAACAACCTTTACGTTTATTTAAAAAAGCCCTATATAAATGGTTACTTGAAAATAATTATTATACAGTGAAAGAGTTTATAGATAGTAAATTTAACCGTAAAAAATGACATGTATATTTTTTTTAATCTTGATCTCACAATGTACGCAATTAATTTAATACACACATCAAAAGTGTCTAGGGATCAAGCATTTTTATGCGGATTTCTTGAGATTGAGATGTGGCTTTGTAATAAATTTATGATTTTATAAATTTATATGGATCCTTTTTGGTGCATTTCATAATTTGAATCAGGAACTGTGAATCAAATTCGAGTAAAAGATGAAAATCAGCTGTCAATATTTTCCCTATAAAAACATACAACGCATTGAAGACATTATTAGTGCTACTGTTTCCCTACTACTGATTAAAACCAACGTTATTATGGAGCGGCGACGTCATTTAAGCAGGGAAGAAATGCTCAGAGCCGTGGGAATGATAGAAGCTGGTTCCCGGCAACGTACTGTGGCTTTAGCTCTGAATACAAGTCAGAGTGTTATCAGTCGACTTTGGACACGTTACCGAAGCACTGGTACCGTGGCTGAGCGCCATGGAGGACGGTATCGCTGCACCACACGGAGACAAGACCGATACATTCAAATCTTAACTCGAAGAGCTCCAACAATAACCGCCATGATGTTAGCCGTGAGGCTTCATCACTCTTCAGGGAACTTAATTAGCGACCAAACAGTCAGAAACCGCTTGCATGAAGTGAACCTTCATTCCCGAAGACCGCTACGGGTACCACCTATAGCAATGCACAATCGTAGGATTCGATATCAATGGGCTCTTGGACACAGAAATTGGGCAGAAGAACAATGGCGTTTCGTGTGCTTTTCTGATGAGTCTCGTTTTGGTATGAGACCGGATACAAGACGTATACGACACTGGAGAACCCCTGGACGCCAACAGCGATTAAAATCCTGCCAGGAAGTCCATCCTTATAGTGGTGGAACCATCATGGTATGGGCGGGTATTTGGATCGGCGGAAGAACTGAGTTGATTTGGATCAGAGGCAACCTCAACGCTCAAATTTATGCTGAGACGATTGTATCAGACGTCATCGTTCCTCTACAAGCGCAAATCGGTCCCTTATTTCAGTTAATGCATGATAATGCACGACCGCACACCGCAAGAGTTGTAAGACAGACTCTCGCCGCAGCTAACATCAATGTCCTGCCCTGGCCTGCTCAGTCGCCAGACTTGAACCCGATTGAGCATGCATGGGATATGCTACAGAGAAGAGCTCTGCCGAATATGGAGGGTATCCAGTCGCAAGAAGACCTTTTTTTGTTGTTGCAACGAACATGGGCGGCCATTCCACAGCGTGATTTGGATGAACTCATTTTGAGTATGCCAAACCGATGTTCTTGTGTTGTTAGTGTTCGCGGTAGAAACACGGATTATTAATTGTTTAAGTTACCCAATAAAATTTTAAAGAAAACTGTTATTTCAGTCTTTTTTTCGAACTTTTGTGTTAGTGGTTCAAATGTCAAAAATCCCTTTATTAGGAAAATGGCAAATTTCTTTATTAATGCAAAGGTGACTTGGTTTATCGTTACTGTGACAAACTAAAACACTTTATTTGATGAATCCTTAAAGAAAATTTTAATTAATATCAATCAGGAGAAAAGTTATTGCAAAAATATATGTTGATCCCTAGACACTTTTGATGTGTGTATTTTAAATAATGTAATTATGTGATAAAGTGATTATATTCTAAAATGATACAATTTAATTAATAATTAATGTTATTATTATGTAATTATTGATATTCGTATGCCTCTTGCAGAGGCGGGTGTGTCGGAAAACTAATTGTCTTCCTACCTAACAACTTTTGTACCATATCCTTGGCGAATAAATATCTTATCTTATCTTACTACCTCGCTAATAAAGACTGCCTCGTTGGTCTAGTGGTCGCAAGCGCGACTGCTGAGCGTGAAGTCTTGGGTTCGTACCCTAGGTCGGACAGTGTAATTGGGTTTTTCCGTGTGGAATTTCTCAGTAGCAGCCCGGAGTTAGGATTTGCGCCCGGTTGATGGCAATGGACTCGCCCTCTATTGCATGGGACTTAAACATAACGGCGAAATGTGGGTGTACTATACACCTCTGCCCAACCCTTCGGGGAATACAGGCGTGATGTTATGTTATTCATTAACCGTGTGCCCAATGGGATTTCCCATACTTCAAGAACTTCCATAAAAACTTTCATCCCCTATTTAAGCCCCTTAACAGATAAATTTTCAAAAATCATTTCTCAGTGCTCACCTAAGTTATATCCCACCAAAAACATTACATGTAAAAAATGCCAAGTCTCTATATGCAATCTTTCCACCGTAAAAAGTTTTAAGATCTCATAGAAGCCAAGTCCTATTCAATTTATTTTGTAGTTAGTTATCTATCTAGTGACTGTATTAATAGTTTTATTTCTATTATAATTATAGTGACTTGGCAATGAGCACAAGAAGAAACAAATATATTTGGAGGAGGTGAAAGTAACGTATAACGCACGCGTAATGTTTAATATCACAGGATTAGTTAAGTTCTTTTGATTTGACCATGAAACATAGGTACCTACTTATAGATAATAATTGTGATGTTCTTATCAAATAAACTTAGGTTTTCTTAAATATGTATTGGCGCACGTAGTCGATGGTGACCATAACTACTCATTGGCCGTAAAATCACGTCTGCATATCATAAATCACACATCAGCATAACAACTAATGTAATCATAGTACTCATAGATATCAATTCGTCAATAACAGTCGCACATAATTCCACACAGCAAGCAGCTTTTAATTTGTGCTCATTGCCAAGTCACTATAATTATAATAGAAATAAAACTATTAATACAGTCACTAGATAGATAACTAACTACAAAATAAATTGAATAGGACTTGGCTTCTATGAGATCTTAAAACTTTTTACGGTGGAAAGATTGCATATAGAGACTTGGCATTTTTTACATGTAATGTTTTTGGTGGGATCTCATTTATTTTTTGTAGGTGGGTCTCTTTCTTTTCTTTTTGGGTGACATAATAATGTCTTGTTCATCAACTGCTGCTTTGCTTAGAGCCTATTCTCTGTCTCTATCTCTTTTGTTTTTATAACTAACTAACAAACTAAATATACAACAAACTATTTATGTATTAAATTAGTATTTTTAATAACTAACTATTTAAGTAACTAATAACTAGCCGATTCGGATATCCATAAACTTCGTTTCGCCGAATATAAATTTACGTTATTATATTTTTTTAGTTTCTAAGTGGGTTTTTTCATAGATAGATGGCGCTATCATACGAATTTCGCACGTGGACACGACACGCATGACGCGTATTTTGTAAAGTATCACAGAGCCATCTTGGATTTTGACTTCGACATCCTTTTCATCATCAGCACCCCCGAAAACAATGGACACGATATCCAAGACGCATATTTTGTAAAATTTTACAGCCGCCATCTTGGATTTTGACTTCGACCTCATTTTCGTCATCAGCACCCTCGAAAACCTCGGACACGACATTAATGACGCATATCTTGTAAAATTTCACAGCCGCCATTTTGGATTTTGACTTCGACCTCATTCTCGTCATCAGTGCCCCCGAAAACCATGGACACGACATCCATGACGCATATCTTGTAAAATTTCACACCCGCCATCTTGGATTTTGACGTTGACCTCATTTTCGTCATCAGCCTCCCCCCCGAAAACCATGCACACGACACCCATGACGCATATCTTGTAAAATTTCACAGCCACCATCTTGTATTTTGACGTTGACCTCATTTTCGTCATCAGTACCCCCGAAAACCATGGACACGACATCCATGATGCATATCTTGTAAAATTTCGCAGCCGCCATCTTGGATTTTGACTTCGACCTCATTTTCGTCATCAGTGCCCCCGAAAACCATGGACACGACATCCATGATGCATATCTTGTAAAATTTCGCAGCCGCCATCTTGGATTTTGACTTCGACCTCATTTTCGTCATCAGTGCCCCCGAAAACCATGGACACGACATCCATGATGCATATCTTGTAAAATTTCGCAGCCGCCATCTTGGATTCTGACATTGACCTCATTTTCGTCATCAGCCCCCCCGAAAACCATGGACACGACGACACCCATGACGCATATCTTGTAAAATTTCACAGCCACCATCTTGGATTTTGACGTTGACCTCATTTTCGTCATCAGCGTCCCCGAAAACCATGGACACGACACCCATGACGCATATCTTGTAAAATTTCACAGCCACCATCTTGGATTTTGACGTTGACCTCATTTTCGTCATCAGCGCCCCCGAAAATCATGGACACGACACCCATGACGCATACCTTGTAAAATTTCACAGCCGCCATCTTGGATTTTGACGTTGACCTCATTTTCGTCATCAGCCCCCCCGAAAACCATGGACACGACACCCATGACGCATATCTTGTAAAATTTCACAGCCGCCATCTTGGATTTTGACGTTGATCTCATTTTCGTCATCAGCGTCCCCGAAAACCATGGACACGACACCCATGACGCATATCTTGTAAAATTTCACAGCGCCATCTTTGATTTTGACTTTGACCTCATTTTTGGCATCAGCACCCCGGAAAACCATGGGAACGACACCCATGACGCATAATTTGTAAAATTTTAAAATATCACAGCCGCCATCTTGGATTTTGATTTTGACCGCCCCCGCCCTCTGGAGGGAAAACTTGTGAGATATTAAAACTTTAAATAATTTAAATTAGCCTTTATGAATGTTATCTACCTAGATACAGTAATAAATGGGTTCATATAGTTACATACTTAGTATACACCTCTGTCCTACCCTTCGGAAAATACAGGCGTGATGGTATGGAATCTCATTTCTCAGATTTTGCCCTAAATAAATAACAATTTATAAAATAGTCTACACCAATTCAATATTTTTTGTACGTAAACAAAGAACAAAGTTAACAATGCAGTCGAATATAGTCGAAATTCATACACCATGTTCCTGGCAAAATGGCAAATATAAAATTGTTTTCTATAATTAACTATTTTTTTATGTTTTTATAATTTTTCCTTTATATGTACCTAATAATCTATCTTGATACCAAATTTCAAGGTTCTAGGCCTGCTAGAAGTATCTTAGAATTTTGATGATCGGTCAGTCAGTGAGTCAGTCAGTGACAAAATGATGTAACTTTGATCGATGATAACTCGTAAACTATAAGTTCAAATATGATGTAATTTGGAAGTTTAGCTAGTTATAATGATTACTCTTGGTTACCGAAAGTTCAAACTGCTAGCTTTGTCCACAGCGAAGATATAGGGGGGGTGAAAAGGCCGCGAATGGCTTCGAGAAAAGATGGTACGGCCGTGCCCGCTTTGCTCGAGACTTGGCGGGGCACTGCCGTGCCCCCAGATAAGAAACTCCTGTGCAAAACTTCATACTTCTAGATACACCGGTTTAAGCTGTGCATTGTCTGTCAGTCACACTGAGCGTGTGAGAATTTTATTAAGTAGATTTAACATGTAGGTAGTTACAAACGCTCGAACCATACTATTTACGAGGTTAAGCTGCGCTTAACGTGGTCATTCTAAGAATGGGTGAACTTTCGGTACACATAGAGACTCCTCCGTGCCTCGAAGACAACGTTAAGCCGCGGGTGTTATACGAATACCTACCACAGCCATTCTGCCGCGCTAACGAACAATACAATAACTCGATTTTGCCGCTTCCGAAAAAAAACGCGTTCAACGCGCTCTAAGTTTTGAACTGTTTTAGTTATTGCATTCTTGCTTACTGAAAAACTGAGTTCCTGAAGTATTCCAAAAAGTTACTTAGAGAGAGTTAAGAGGAGAGTCCTTAAGAAACACCTGAAAAGGCACTTACTGTTTTCGAAATTTCTATAAACTCTCCGCATGGAATTACATAAAAAAAATAATGAAGAACCTTAATAGATGTGCCAACAGTTTCACCGCGAGATATTTGCGAAATCATTAATTTCGAGAAAAAAAATTGTTAAATTTCCTCAAAAACATCTAAATCGACCTTTTCTATTTGCAGAATTTACTTAATTTTAAAGGAATATATAAAAATCTATTTAGTTTAATCGTGACACGAAAGTATGAATAACACGTTTACCGTTTTATTATTTTAATAAATTAAACCAAATGAGAGTAATCTACGTCTCAACATTGTTAATTTTTTACGGAAATTGTTTTCCGTTCCCCATACATTTTAGTATGGAGCAATACTCTCCCGTAATTTGTTTTATAAAAGAGTACGCACGCGAAAAATTTTCAGTGCCATCCTAGAATCCAAGGTGACAGCACGTCCGTTTGTAATTCGAGCCGAGCTCTCAAAACGTCTACGCACAAGGCATAAGGGTGGGTTGCGAGTGTCGTGACATGACTGGTTTTTTTCAATCTTCGAACAATAAGACAGACGACTCGGACAGTGACCGAATTGACACATTTTAATTTTTTTTTTTTTTTCACTGAATATTCGGACACCATCAAATTATTGAAGCTTTTTAGTACAGTCAGATAAAAAAGTTTTAATATGTGGCAAAAAAAGCGTTACCAAAACTATTTGTGGCTTTAAGGTGGCATCTTTCGGTAATAAATAGCTTTGTGGACTCACCACTTTGAACTGCACCAAGAGTATTCCTCGAAACGCACCAACGATGAAACATAGAGAAGAGCATGAAGGATTCGTAATGAATTATATCGATAAACGTTTTAAATTCAGCTGCATTGTGTATTTATTAAAACTACTGGTAAAACTGCAACTAGGTGCTTAAGCGACTTACCTCCGGTTTCTGAATTGTGAATTCTAGGATAAGCAGTACTTAAGTAACATTTGAGTACAGAGTTGTCAAAAAAATTACGGGTTTTAAAGCATTTTTTTGACAACTCCGTACTCAAATACTACATAAGTATTGCTTATCTTGAATTCTCAATTCAGGAATCTGAGGTTACTACTTAGCCCAATAATGGTAAAAATATAGGTTTTGAAATTGAATCATTTGTCGTTTTCAAAAGTACCAGGGTGACAGAAATGAACAGAAAATGGGCGCCTAAACGATGTCACTAAGTTGTGCACCAACGACTAAACACAAACCCCTTATTACAAAAGATGGTCTAAGAAAAACCTAGGTTTTACAATAGCCCCGTCTCTTTTTGTTATATGACATAAGAAAGTGATGGGTATATTTTAAACCTGGGTTTACCTTAGTCTTGGTTGAAACCATCTTTTGTAATAAGGGGGAAAGATGAATATAAAGTATTCGTTATTATTCTTATATAAAATACTAGCTTTTGCCCGCGGCTTCGCTCACGTTAATCTTCTTATATATAAAGAGACTGGTACTGACTGACATTTCATTCATCAACGCAGAGCCTAAACCACTAAAGCTGGAAATATGAAATTTGGACAGTAGGTTCCTTACGTGACGAAAACATCCACTAAGAAGGGATTTCTCGAAATTCAACCCCTAAGGGGGTGAAAAGGGTGATTAACGTTTGTATGCAAGTCCGTCATTTTTGAAGTAAGAAGCATGAAATTAAGTATTAAGGTTTCTGATTAGGAGTAAATGTACACGTGTTTAAGCGTTTTTGGAAATTCAACCCCTAAGGGGGTGAAATAAGTGTTGTAAGTTTGTATGAGGAATCTGATACTTTTGAAGTAAGAAGCATGAAATTCAATATTTAGGTTACTGGTCAGAAATAAACGTACACATGTTTCAGGGTTTTTGGAAATTCCACCCCTTAAGTGGTGAAATGGGTTGTTAAGGTTTGTATGAAAACCCTTATTCCATGGGGTTATTAACTTAAAATTTGGCACAAACACTGTTCAAAGTAACTAATAAAAGTCGTTTTTTTTATTTTATACCTTCATTTAAAAAGGGCTTAAAAAGGGTTTAAAATTTTACGCAAGCGAAGCTGCGGGCAACAGCTAGTTTATAATAAAAAAAAACGAATCCCTAATTTTTTTGATCCTAAAATATAGCCTTAGCACTCAGGGATAACGTAGCTTCCTATTGGTGAAAGAATTTTTGAAATCGGATGAGTAGTTTCAGAGATTACCTCCTACATACAAACAAACAAACAAAGTCTACCTCTTTATAATATTAGTATAGACGATAGAAAACTTAAAACTGTCCTATATATCTTACCTTAAAGGTCACTGTCACTTAGTCAGATCATCTACGCGCCTATTTTCTGTTAATTTCTGTCACCCTGGTACTTTTCAAAACAACAATTGATTCAATTTCAAAACCTGTATTTTTACCATTATTGAGCTAAGAGTAACCTCCGGTTTCTGAATTGAGAATTCTAGGATAAGCAAGCAGTACTTAAGTAACATTTGAGTACGGAGTTGTCAAAAAAATGACGTATTTTAAAGTATCTTTTTGACAACTCAGTACTCAAATACTACTTAAGTATTGCATATCCCGAATTTAATTCAGAAACCGGAGGTAAGTCGCTTAAGCACCTAGTTCCAGTTCATTTCTGCTTTCCTGGTAGTTTTAATAAATAAACAACAGTTGAATTTTAAAACGTCTATCGATATAATTTATCACGAATCCTTCGTGCTCTTCTCTATGTTTCATCGTTGGTGGGTTTCATGGAATACTTTTGGTGCGGTTCAAAGTGGTTGCGCTTCGAGGAATACCCCATCTTTGTTTACTCGACTGCCAAGGCGCGTATCTATCTATGTATGTGGGTTTATAATATTATTTATTAAAAACGGCTGCTTTAGTTATAATCCGGTGAAAAACTGTTTTTTTATAACTAGAGGCTGGGCGGAGGACGGATTTCCACAAATATTAAGGTATCGTTGAAAGTTTTTTATCTGGCTGTACAAAACAGCTTTTTTTATTGGTGTCCGAATCATCAGTGAAAAAAATATTGAAATTAAAATACATATGTCAATTCAGACACTGTGTCCGAATATATGGTGAGTTTTATATATATATATTTTTCACTTATTATTAGTATAATGATTTCCTTATTTTACCACGTTTCATGGCTACGTCAAGGCCGTGGGCAGACATGCCAATTTTGATGTTTGATAGCTTATCAGCTGAAGGGTTCTCTATTTCTTGTTAATATATTTTTCTGCATATTATTACTATTTCAGATGGAAATGGGAAAACGTAAAGAAAATTACAAAAGTTTTATCTTGATTGTATGCTTCCGGATATAACAGATTCAAGATTAGACAGAAAAATGGAAATAAATGAGCCCAATTATTTGATTGAGGCAATTAAAAAACGAAAATCTGAGAGAAAATCAAAGAAACGGAACAGCGAAAATGTTTTATCTGATGTCAGCAGCCCCAAGGGCCAAGCAATAAATAAATAAATTAAAGAAAATATTTTATCAAGCATTAATTTTTGTATGTACTAAGATGTACCTATAATTTTTTTATAATAAAATATAATTTTAAAATATCAAACTGAGAAAAAAATGTTACTATACCCAGTAATTGAGTTATGTACATTAATTGTTTTTCATTACAAATCAATCACACATTATCTCGTTTTCATTTTTATGTTGGCTCTTATTTTCCCTCGCAACATTTACATACCCTAAAATGTTCCCAAACAAAAATTATGCGTCATTATATTCGAAAATAAAAACACAGAAAATCAACAATAATATATTACAGTAACTATTCTAAGTTTAAATCTGTCAATACCGATTACACTGTGACCCCACCCTTTGTTCATGACATCCAATACTATGGGCATGCGTGCCTCCCGGTGCAGTGAATAAATAACTAATACATTGCGCGTTTTTTGCAACATACTTACTAGTCCTTCAGAAGCGAACGCGCACTGAAGGTTTATTTAACCCGGCGCGCCACAAAATAAACCTTCGGTGCGCTTTTGTTTTTCGGTATGTGTACTACTACATTGTGTGATGCAGCTGTATTAGTAGAAATGTCGAAGTGTGGGTTCTAAAATAAGTTCTCACGCTCGCAAACCTTCCTCTTAATAGATCTCGATTGGCTGATTCCGAATATACAAGGTTAGTTTTAGTATATACTAAACCTGAAACTAGTTTTTCAGAATCACTAGGAGAATCAATTGACATATTTTTTACCACTTTTTTTTTTCTTAAATTTCTATTTTGTTTCAGTAGTTTACTACCCACAACAGTTGACGGGAATAGACACCTTGAGGCTTGAGATGGTCCGCTTGGTCAGTTTCCGTGTATTAGACAACCCCTGCATAGCACATCTCAGGCATTTCACACTTTTTTAGGGAACTTAACGCGACATAAAAAAAAAAAACTAAGGTGTAACTTGGAGATTTACTAAAAAAAACACATATACAGGCAGTTCTGATGAAAATCTTGTTGGGGTGTCTCGGTTTTCGTATAAAGTAAAAATAAGGTTGTACATATAACTCAAAATCGTCCAAAATCGAGTTATTGGGTCGTTCGTTAGCGCGGCAGCATTACGGGTAGTCAGAAGCCAGTCTGACACCCATTCTAACCTTATGATATCGGCATTGCACAGTAACTGTGTTGTGGAGGTCTGATGGCAGTCGCTCCGTGTAAAATACTGGTATTCAGCCGCATCTCGTTAGACTAGAAGCTGACCCAAACATAGTTGAGTAAAGGCTAGACGGAACATCTAACTTGTATATGTGATAAAAACTTACTGAACATGGTGACGTGTCTTCGATGCGAGGTTGTTGAGACTTGTCTCGCGTTGATACGGAACATAGCGTTCACTTGTTGACCGAGATGGTAGTCGCTCTTACGGATAAGACGCTGACCTAAGAACAGAACATAGAGGATTATTTGAGACATTTACGATTTCGTCCCTTCCCCAACAAACAATAATTTCTATATTATTTGATTGGAGTAGATTTTTTAACGTGTAAAAATAAACTTTAAAAAAAAGTAAAAACCGACTTCAAAGAAAAACTAAAAGGAGTAAAACAATTACCATAATATAAAATTAACAGTTTCAGAAGTCGGTGACTTCTATTTGTTTCAGTGTAGTGTAGAGTCTTTTTTTTTAAGTTTAAAGTTTTATTTTTAAGAAATACGTTTTAGTGCCATAAATTTAACCCCCTCCTCTTCATAACCCTTCTTTTTGACTTTGACGTAGTCGGGCATAAAAAGTCCTTTCAAATGATACCTTACACGATAAAATATTCACAGATGATGTATTTCTGTTGCCGCTATAACAACAAATACTAAAAAACGGAATAAAATAAATATTTAAGGTAGCTCCCATACAACAAACGTGATTTTCTTGCCGTTTTTATAGATCAATGGTTCCCAACCAGTGGTCCGTGGACCACCAGTGGTCCGCAGAAGCCAAAATATGGTCCGCTAATGAATTTATATAATTTCCTATTGAGTTTTTAATGAAAGTCTCAGTTTGATTATTACAGTTTATTTTTATTATACCTACGTGGTGGTCCCTGCTGGTGAGGAACTCGTGGCTAAATAATTATAGCCGCATAGACCGATCTTCCGGGTTAAGCCACGCTTGCCGAGGTTGGTCTGTGGATGGGTGACCATTTACCATAGCGAGTTTCCTCCGTGCCTCGGAAAGCACGTAAAGCCGTTGGTCCCGGCTGTCATTTGTAGATCTTTGACAGTCGTTACTGTTGGTCAGAAGCCAGAAAGTCTGACAACCAGTCTTACCAAGAGTATCGTATTACCCAGTTACTGGGTTGTGGAGGTCTGATAGGCAGTCGCTCCATGTAAAATACTGATATTCAGCTGCATCCGGTTCGACTGGAAGCCGACCCCAACATCGTTGGGAAAAGGCTAGGCAGATAAGATATAAGGTGGTCCCTGCTAACAAGAATAATATAAAAATGGTCCCTGACCAAGAAAAGGGTGGGAACCCCTGTTATAAATAATGGTACGGAATCCTTCGTGCGCGAGTCCGACTCGCACTTGGGCGGTTTTTTTTCTTTATGGCCGTATTACTTATTCTTCGTTAGAAAACCTCTCTTTGCCTAGCCATATCCTATTTCATTTGGGTTCGGCTCTCCTCGTCATTCTTCGCCAGCCGTGTCTATTCTGGGTCACAATCATCTACTTGAGCTTTCTTCAGGTCGTCGTTGATGACGTACATCCAAGTTACGGGGGGTCCTCCGCCCTTCTTTGACCAGTAGGCCTAGCACGAATGTTGTGACGTATGGTAACGTAAACGTAACGTTAACGCGAGTGAATTTTGAATTGAAAATACTCGTTTCGCACATAATATTTAATCGAATTGAAAACTTTATTCATATCTATGTATGATACAAATTGTGCTTGTCGATTAAACTAAAATGCTATAGAATAATTGTATTTTCGATTTAAAATTCATTCACATTAACGTTACGTTTACGTTACTATACGTCAAAATATTCATGCTAGGCCTACTGGTGTTCATGCTCAGGATTTGTTTGGTCCTATGATCTTCAGGTCTTCCCTTCACATAAGCGTACCTCCTCAGGCGTGTATCGGAGAGATTTTCTTCAATTAGATTCTTCCCTTATAACACTGAAGTATATTATAATTTATAACATAAATATTTACCTCCATAACTCTCTCTAGCTTGCGGCTGGTACATGAACAGCGCGAGGTTCCCTTCAGACTCGCTCACTAAGAAGCCTAGCGTTGTGTTGTCTACCATGAACTCCATATCATAAATCTGAAACAAACAGAAAAATAAATATTATTTTTCTTATGTACCAAAAAGTTTTTTTTTTTAATTATTATTCGACTTGGTCGCATTTGACCCTAGTTGCACCTGATGGTAAGCGTAGACAGGGTCTAAGTGCTCATTCACACGAAGACGATTCGTTTTTTTTTTTTTTAACGGCGGCTATTTTTTTAAATGCCCGTGTTCACACGCATCACGAATCGTGAAAAATGTCGGACACGTCTTAAATCACGTATCGTCTTTTAAAAAACACATTCGTCAAAAAACACGAATCGTAATTTTTTTGTGACGGATCCGTCGTGTTCGATAGTTCATCCATGACTAAGGATCACGAAACGAATGTGTGACTGATATACAAAGCCTGAAGAGAGTGGCGCGCTCTAGCGCCTGATAGTGGAGGCACTTTAAGGGATTGTATTGATCGTGTTTAGCTAGTGGACGCTAGGTGGAGGTAGCGCTATAATGTATAGAAAACCCTTAGTTGACCACTATTCGACGCTGGGATGCGCACTACATTGTTCTAGAAAGTTGTACGATCCTTCTAGAAGCCGGAAGTTCCCTTTTTGGCGTAGATGTTTCCGCCCACTTTCAAGTTCTTACGAGTAGTCTTGTTTTAGCTGCGATTGTGATAGGACACGGTAACTCTACTGAAGCCATGCTTGCTAACATCCTATGTAATATTATGTAAGTAATTGTGTTAATGACAATTAAAGTCGATCTAGTAGTTATACACTTGGTGTTTTATTACTGGATCTGGTCCGCTGTCCTCAACAGAATGTGAACATCAATTCAGATATTTTGCCGAATGGTGATAAAACACAATTCCGTATGCAATGTGAACGTCCATCCGTCATGACGTATCGTGTTTTATGACGAATCGTCAATGACGGAACTCGTGTGAATGAGCCCTTAGATGGAGTGTTAGTTACCCTCTTTCTATTCATATCATTCTTTCCCAGCAGTGGGATAATAATTAGCTGATTATGCTGTATACATACCTGAGCACTTCTGAAGTCTCTGGAGACCAGCGACAATGTTCTATGTTGGTGCTGGTAGCGCAACAAGGAGATGGACTTGTAGACGTCGGCCACTAACACTAAGTTCTTGACAGATAACATCTTGTGCACGTATATCTGTGTGTCTATGAACGCTACGCCTACTAAGTCGTTGTCTTTTAACTGCCAGATGTAGATCTGTGGACGAAAAATTAAATATTAAATACTAGCTGACGCCAACAATTTCGATGGCGTCAGCTAGTATTTAAAAAGAGGTACTTAAGTCCTTCACTTTCAGTTTCAGGCTGTATCTGTGTTTTCACTTTAGTTTTTTATAATTTTCTATTATTTATCATGGTTTCGAATGATGATATTTAGAGGTAGTATAGTGGTTTTCAAATAATTGGCGTTCTGCCGCCTAGTCACATAGGTAGAAAGCTTATTTCTCGTTACGAGGACGGAAACACGATTCAAAAATCGTGCGTGGCTCTACAGAAAGCAATTTTAATTTATTATTAGTATTAGTGACCATTGACAGGATTACGAATCAAATCAAAACTACCTGTACGCTTAGATCAATTAAACTACGCAACGGATTTTGATGCGGTTTTCATCAATAGACAGAATGATTCAAGAAGAAGGTTTATGTACATAATACATGCATATTATAATAGTAGAGAAAAGTTGAGAATTTCAAATCTACATTGCACTCGTGCGAAGCTGGGTCTGGTCGCTAGTTAAAAATAAACTGATTTTTTTAAACATTTTGAAAGAGATTGGTTCAAATATCATCGCCAACGCAAGTAGAAGTTTAATTATGGTTTAATTGATTACAGGAGATTTACCTTTTGCCCAACAGCAGATATCAAGTACCCCAGCACTTGTGTTAGTGCGGTGACAGGTCCTTTTTGTTCTTTAGCATATAGTTCTTTGAATCTGTTCTTAGTGAGAGGTTGACCTGGCTCCGGTACCACGTCAATGATGTCGTATATTATTATCTGTAAATAAGTAAAGAAATTGTTTGAGTAGTATAAGAAAATGCTGTAATTTACAAAAAATATTGTTGTATCAGCTTTTAAATTAAGCTAGATATTTAGAAGAAAAATGGATGGTTTTTTTTTCGACCGTTACATAGTAGGTATATGGCGTCGTCCTAATAGGCGGGAGATCGTGCGACCGTGCGATGCATTGGTGCGACTGCTCAATCAAATACAAGGTTAGTCAGAAAGGGGGTACTAATCCGAAAGGCTGTTAAAGTACACATAATAATGAATAACTTTTGTTCTACAACTTTTCCCAAAAGTCAATAGTTTAAGAGAAACAGCTGTTCTAAATCTAAAAAAAAAAACTCTAAAATCGATCTATCCCCAGTTATGATCAGCTGTGTTTACATTTTAGGTCATATTTGGGGTCATGAATTAGAAGCACCATTTTCTGAATTTGTAACTAAAGCAGGGATGAAGAATTTTTAAAAAAACTAAAATAAAAATCATTTTATTTGGAAAAAAAAAATCGAATTTTGAAATTTTAACACTTGCTTTCAAACAGTCATCAGCGATACTATAAGTGGGCTTCGGATTAGTACCCCCTTTCTGACTAACCTTGTATATTAAAGCGAGTAATATTTTTAACTAACAAGTTTTACAATGGATTGTTAGGACCAAATTATTTTATTCAAAATTGTAAAAAAAAACATTTTATCTCATACTTTAAGATATTTGATTGATTGATAAGACATTCGCACCATCAATTAATAAGGTTAGAAACGTTATTAGTTTTTTATCGCTTTAATCTTTTAATATTTACCGAAATTCTCTATCAAACTGTAAACGTATGATTTGCGAATGGCAAATTTTATTCAAACGTACTAAATCTGATTCCACTTACTCTTCCTCTAGACGTAATATCTTCACTGTAGTTGTAGTTTGTTCCTATCGCTATGTACCCTCTCAGTCCAGACCTGAAATAAAAGATAAGTTGAATAGATTCATCACAGTAAGAGATTGGTAACTTACAATACTTTTCTGCAGACGTTACGCATGTTTTGGTTCTTATATTTAAGTATGTGAATTGTCTCTTAAGGTTTTCAATAAATAACTTAATATACCTACTAATTTAAAGGTGACTAAAAGGACTTGGGAGTATTTACATGTAATATAAAAAAACAGAATTATATTTTGAGTATTTCAATATAACAGCATATTCGTTTTAGCAGACAAATCAGCTCCCTGTTGTCGATCGATTCAGTAACCTATCTCTTTTTCTCTCGTTACGAGAATCGTAGACGGAACGAGATAAACCGAATCCGTCGACAACTGCCTATTGAAATGGTTCTGAATCGGGGGACTGTTATGGGGGCCTAAGTGAAGCCTGTACTTTAATAATTTCTTACCTTGTCCCTTCATATGATAGCGAGACGTTTTTCAAACAAGTGACGTGTTCCCACTCGTCGAGCTCTATCCGCGTGTTGGGAATTATCTCCCATGACACCGGAGAGAACAGAGTAACGAAGAATCTGTCCTGAAGTGGGTAGGGAAATCTGTAAATAAAATAACCTTGTCATTTAAATGAACCTAATGTTAGGATTTCCTAAGACCATGATGCTGTTAACTAGCCAGTCCAGACGTTGCCCTACATTGTTACACTCGCATAGTTTTTGATACTACAATGTCTGGACTTTAAAAGAGACGTTGACCTCTGAGTTTGTTTCGGCTTTTCTTCTCAGAGCTAGTCAGATAGGAAATGTCGGCTCCATCTAGTCTTAAAAAAACATTTAAAATTGACTTGTAAAAGTGTCTCTAACAGATTTATTTACAGAAATAAATATAATTTAGCGCGCGCACGAATTTCGCTGTATCGTAAAAGGCTTGTCAAAAAGAATGCGTATATTAAGCGCATCAACACCATAGCTATAGTAGCGGCAAGATACGATGGCGTTTTTGACATCTTACAATAGCGTTGTAACACATTTCAAATTACTGTCGAAAAATAAAATTGCCAAGTCTTGTCGTATATAGGCCTAGTACTAGCTCGTATATGGCCTATGCACACGGCGTCTTTTCTACGCGCCGTCGACGTGCGTTTCCGTCAAACTCCATACATAAAAAATCACAATGACGTTTTTTAAGTATGAAGTATGACAGAAACGCGCGTTGACGGCGCGTTAAAAAGACGTGGTGTGCATAGGCTCAAAACGTTAAAAATAAAATCGCACCGTGCCGTAAAGTAAAAGTTAACCAATGCTGATTCCACCATTGACCATTTCGAAATTTTAGTTTTCTAAACCTTATTTTGCTATTTCCAGCTCTTGAAATTATAAGATGGTGTTTATTTTTATATAAATACAAGAATTCGTTTGACAACTATGTGACCTTTCACACTTTACGTCTCAGATTCGGCGGAAAAGGCTAAATACGTTCGGTTCGGAGTCTTCAATTTAAAAAAAAGGTTTTTAAATTTGAATTTTTAGCAATGTGTCAACTTTTTAACCTCAAAAGCTAAAAACTAACTCTCTAACTCCGGACATTATAAAATTCGTGACGTCATCACTAGCAAAAGTTTAAAAAATAATTAAATAAAAAATAAACTTTAAAAAAAGTAAAAACCGACTTCAAAGAAAAACTAAAAGGAGTAAAATAATTACCATAATATAAAATTAACAGTTTCAGAAGTCGGTGACTTCTATTTGCTTCAGTGTAGATTTGCACCGACTTCTGAAACTGTTAATTTTATATTATGGTAATTACTTTACTCCTTTTAGTGTTTCTTTGAAGTCGGTTTTAACTTTTTTTAAAGTTTATTTTTTATTAAATACGTTTTAGTGTCATAATTTTAACCCCCTCCTCTTCATAACCCTTCTTTTTGGCTTTGACATTGTCGGGCATAAAAGCCCTTTCAAACGATACCTTACACGATATGATGAAAACTTTCCAAGGGGGGGGGGGGACACGCACCCCCTCCTCTTTTCCAGTAGTCAGTTCCCAACAACAAATATAAACAAAGCAATATTAGTAATTTGAGAATTTTGCTTTGATCTGATGAGGAGTTCCGTTCCATATCTCTGAAGTTCATGCTCTAATCATAACAAAATTTATATGGGACCAATCGGGAAGTATACCCTTTCGAACAAAAAAAGAATTTTTCAAATCGGTTCGTAAATGACGGAGATATGAGGTAACAAACATAAAAAAAAATAAAAAAAAACACAGCCGAATTGAGAACCTCCTTCTTTTTGAAGTCGGTTAAAAATGTCTACCGCGTAAACAAAAATACACAAATTTGTTTCTTAAAATAGTTAAAAAAAAAGACTTGACATACCGAAATAGCACTACGAAAAAAGTATAATATTAGTTACCTGTCCCCCTTATTATCGCTGCTCTTCTCCTTATCCTCCCCGTTGAACTTGTAGTATGAGGTGGTGGGTTGCTGCGTGGACGCCACGAGGCAGTATGTCTTGGACTCCAGGTGGAACGTCACGAAGTGCGGCGTCACGCGCAGGGGAACCTTACGGACTGGCCACCACGCGTCGTACGACAAGTGCGTCGGTAAAGCACTGATGCGGAGGGACGACTGCGGAGGGACAACGTGTTACTTGCCCAGTTATATCGAGTTGTTATGAGACAGTACACATTTTAGCTAAGGCTGTGCTTTCCTAAGGATAGCCTCGTATACAGGGTGTTAACGAATTCGTGTAATTCCTTCAAATCGCGTGATCTACTGGTGACATGGATTAACCCTAAAAGGGAATTTTTGAAAATCAACTGAAAAAAAATTTAAAATAAAATCTTAGTTTTCTTTTTCTGAGTCATTTTAGAGCCCTGAGTTAACTTACTGCAAAGAGCGATATCGCGTTAGTCGTGCCTGCCAGCCGCGTCGCCGTGCTTTCATTAATTTATGCGTGGTATCGAAATGTTCAAGAGCATGAAAATTTTTTTTTGAAAAAAATAAAATTCTTATTTTTTTACTGAATCCCTATTAGGTGGTTTAGATACGATCACTTACCACTATCACATGAAAAACAAATATTTTTATTTTTTGATTTTTAATCAGGCTAATTCCCCTGCGGGGACAATCTACACCAGTAGTAGATCATGTGGTTTTAAGGAATTACACGAATTTGTTAACACCCTGTATAAACACACCCTTACTTATTAACGATGAACTAAAATAGCTTCTAAAGGTGAACGCACACTTATCCGAGCCGAACGCATCGAACGAAACGAATTTTAGAATTCTGTGTATGAAATCTCAAGGAACCTCGCACACTTGCCCGCGTCGAATCGTCCGGATCTGGAAGAACCCCAGAAATCCTACACGAATTCGGATGACGTCATCAGATTCGGCGCGGCTTATGCGGTCGACTCGACCGATGCGCTCGCTCATTCATCTTCCATTAATAAAACACTGACAATAAAGTAATAACTGTGCGACAGACGTAAAGGAAACAGAAAGGATTTCTTCAGCGCGGTCGATTCTTTCGGTGCGGATATGTGTGCGAGGCCTCCTTGACTTCGATTCGTTCGACGCGTTCGGCTCGGATAAGTGTGCGTTCACCTTAAATCTATCGCTATATCTATTTCAAATAACAAAGACTGCTAAAATTTAATCAGTATTCAAAAATGACGATCCTTTATAAATAAGGGGGTTAAAGATGAGCCATACAAATAGAAATAGGACATTAAAAAAAACTAAAAATTTGTTGCTGAAACAAAACAGTCGAGGATAGGCTTGCCAACCTTAATGTATAAATTTACCAGGACTTTGGCAATCAAAATGCGGGACGTGGTAAAAAAAAACCGGGACCCAACTGTCAAAGTATATGGAGGCGATAAATACAATTAGAAATTATTTTAAATAATATTATTGAATGTTTTACTTTGGCATACAAGTACAAGACTTACAACAAGTTACAACATAGCAAAAGTTGAAAAAAATAGGAAATATAATATAGTGTTCGTTCGACGCGAGACTCGCGGTCGCGATCTCTTTCCACTCTTCTAGTTAAACAAAACGTGCGTTCACTAAATTCCGACTTCTGCCCGAAGGTTTAGCCGTAGGGTACGATAAAACGGGACAATTGTCGTCCTGCACACGTTTTTCGCGGGACGCATCCTTTTAAGCTCTAGAAACGGGACGTCCCGGCTCTTGCGGGACGGTTGGCAAGTGTAGTCGAGGTAGACACTCATATCATGTCCATAACTTTGGAAGTTAAAAAAAGTGTTTTGTGCAGTTCCATAACACTGATAATATTTTCTTAAACAATTACCAATACGCTTGTGACTTCATTAAACTTGACTTAATAGAAATCTTAGTTAATCATTAATGTCATAATCATACTGAATATTATAGCAAATGTTTACCTTAGCGTTAAAATACAAGAACCCTTGCGGACAGTTGGTGTTGTTGAAGGGCGCGAACGTAGCTACCGGAGCCTCCTCTGTGCAGAGCGGGTGCAGGCGCAGCTCCCCGCGAGCCGACAGGAACAGGAAGTACGGAGATACACCGCAGATAAACACGCCGTTGTAACCACCCACGTTACCTTACAAAACGATACAGAACGGTAACATCAATAAAGATCACAAAAATTCAATTTAATAAAAAAACCGGCCAAATGCGAGTCGGGCTCGCGCACGAAGAGTTCCGTCCCATTATTTGTGACGGTGCAGCGGTGGCGACTAGCGGGGTGCGCCTATAAAAGGGCCGGCACGCTGCACTTCGTCCTCTCTCGCGCCTCAGCAGCCTCCGAGTTAAGTACTACCTACTACACCTGAAGACCCTGGACTCCTCGTATCGTACTGTGTAAAGAACCACGCCCTGTAAACTAATCTTAATATTATAATCTTGTAACTATTATTAAAATATACTATTGTATGGTTAAAAGTGTTTTCCTTAATATTCTTAAATTCTGATTTTATGTGCACCTGCTCGTTAAGGGTTGACTCCTCAAGCCACCCTTAACCCACGAAGCGTGACATATTTATTTATTTAATACTTCAATGCACAATGGTGGTACATAAGGCGGACTTAATGCCACAAGGCATTCTCTACCAGTCAACCTTTGGGTCAAAGAGAACAGCATCGAAAAGAGGTATAAAAATAAAATAAAAATGGATTATCTACAAAAACGGCAAAAAAATCACGTTTGTTGTATGGGAGCCCCTTTAAATATTTATTTTATTCTGCTTTTTAGTATTTGTTGTTATAACGGCAACAGAAATACGTCATCTGTGAAAATTTCAACTGTCTAACTATCACAGTTCATGAGATACAGCCTGGTGACAGACGGACGGACGGACAGCGGAGCCTTAGAAATAGGGCCCCTTTTTCCCTTTAGGTACGGAACCCTAAAAATGATTTTAAAGTAACTAAAAAGAGTAAATAATTACCATATTATAAAACTAACACTTTCTTTGGTTGATTGTCTGGAAGAAATTGCTTTAAACGATAAGACCGTACATTGTACTGTTCTTAACTATCTGTATTCCTTCCTTTTTATTTCTTTTAGTATACAATAAAATATACACATATCTATCTATCTACTATTTTACGAAAGTGCCTCCGCTGCCTGCGCCGGCACCCAAAAATAACGCCATTGAGAACCGGCGGTACATTACTGCCGGCAGCCGAGATTAACAACATCGGCTGGCGACACCCAAAATGGACACCGGCGGCGGTAATAAGTTGTTTGGTAGGTATGTTAGTTAAAAAGTAGGTTAGATTTTGGCCGTAACTTGTCTTCCAACTGTTTAATTTCAAGAGCGAGCGAAACGATCTCTTTAATTTGGGGAACCCAGACAGGGATAGATTAGGTTCAATGGGGATGACGGGGTCTAGGATGAGTGAGCAAAGCGAGCAAACGAAGCCCCCGTGAGCCTTTTCGTGTTAGGTTACTTTAAAGCCTGCAGTCAGAAATAGAAGTCCATCGACTCTGCTTTGGAAACGCAAACAACTCTACAAACATCCCCTTAATTTTTTTAATTTGTTTTTATTGTGAAAATTAAAGTGGGTGACGAATTCTGCTGTCGGAATGAAGAGTGCAGTGAGTGCAATTTATAATATGGAATATTAAACTTTCTGCGTCTGCGTATTACCCAACACTAAGGTTCAATATTCTATGTTAAAAAATTGCACTTACTGCACTCTTCATTACAACGGCAGAATTATCGTCGCATGAAGATTTTAAAGAGGCTTTGAAGGTGTAAAAAAGAGTGAATGTAGTCGGCGCGACGCCGGCAGCCAGTTTGGAAGCCGGCAAGCAGAGACACTCCCATTATTTTACTCTTTTCAGTTCTTTTATAAGTCGGGTTTTCTTTTTTTTTAATGAATACTTGTACACATGTCCTAGATACGCAGCTTTACGCTCTCTAATACCACAGTCTACCTATATGTTACTCCTTACAGTCGGTCAACGTAGAACATTGTCGCAGAGCAATCGTGCGGGGGGTTGCGGGGTGAAGGGGCGGAGGTTATGTCCCGAGTAGCCATACTGCGTACTTGGGACATAACCTTCGCCCCTTCTTATATTTTGACATTTCTTATGACTTGTAAAATGTATGGGCGTTGACCCACTGTATGTAGTAAGTAGGTTCACTGTGCTAATAGTATCCCCAAGCTCGCGTTTTTTGTCGATACATCTCAAGACCAACTAATTCGTAGTATTCGTCTGTAGGCCATTTCGAATACTTCGATACGTTTCTTGACATCAGGGTCAGGGGTTCTAATGTTGACTATTTGATGACAATATTGTAACTCACCGAAGTATCGACACTGTCGCACGTTCTCCTTTAACAGAGCGGTCTCGTACGAATCGTCCGGTGTCGTTAACGGTGCCGCACTGTACCCGAACGGGAACGACAGGCGGGACCGACTGAAACGGAGCTTTAAGTTGCCGCGCGGGTATTTGTAGGCCTGGAAATAATGGATTGATTTAGTTATGTCAAATAATTGACTGCAGTTATAATCGAAACGTCCTAGTTCGTGTAGTCCCCAGACGCAGTATGACAAGTCGGGATACATCCAAACACGAATATTCTGTTGAAAACGTTCGTATTGACCAGGGTTGGCACGATTACATTATGACTTACATGATGATTTAAATCAAACGATTTTTTAAATTGAAATCATTGATTTAATCAAAAGACATCCCTTTATGTTTCTTTTTTACATTTCTTACATTAGCTTTGTAGCCAGTTTTAGTAGTAACTTTTTCTGTAAGACATTGCCAAATCTCATCTTTTTGGCGAATCATTTTTAATAAAAACAACCGTAAACCTCGAAGTTATTCTAAAACAAAAAATGTTATAGTGAAAAATCTAAATTGCACAGGAAAAAAAGACACACAAAAAACCACGTAGAAATTCCCCTTAAGTCCGTCAGAGAACGCCGCGTTCCGATTTACGCAAACAATAGATTTTTAAAAATTGTACTTTTTTTAAGATTTTTTTTTTCTTCCCTTGTGTGACCTACTACAGAGTTACATACCTGTAGTTATTTTGCTGTAATGCGCAGCTTAATCCGCTGGCTCCGGCTGTTATACTATCTATGAAGGTATCTGACAGTAATCTAGTCAGTCAGTAGGGGCAACTGGATTTTAGGCGCTTTCACTTTACACCGTATTCATAATCGAGCCAGTGTCGGTCAGGATTAGGCTTGCCAATCGTCCCGCGAGAGCAGGGACGTCCCGTTTCTAGAGCTTAAGAGGATGCGTCCCGCGAAAGACGTGTGCGGGACGCGAATTGTCCCGTTTTGTCGTACCTACGGCTTTGGGCAGAAGTCGGAATTCAGTGAACACACGTTTTGTGTAAAACATTCAATAAAAGCATTTAAAATAATTTCTAATTGTATTTTTCGCCTCCCTATACTTTGATAGTTGGGTCCCGCTTTTTTTTGCCACGTCCCGCATTTTGATTGCCAAAGTCCCGGTAAATTCATACATTAAAGTTGGCAAGCCTAGTCAGGATCCAGATACAGAAAAACGTACGTTTGGAAAAGCCCCTAAAACTCCCTCACCTGATATATCATGAGCTGATCCTCGCATCGCATCAGCATGAGCACCCTGGTCCCCTTGTGCCCCACTCCCACCACGAGCAGCTCCTTACACTTGTCAGCATCTATGTTCTGACCTCCACTGCTCAACTCTTCGTCTTCAATGCCGCCGCTTGGTATGGGGACTGATTCTAAACTGTCGGCTAGGATCTGTGGGAAAATGTTTTAAATTACAATATTTTAGAGATTTTAGTACGTTTCAAGAACGTGAGAAAAAAGACTAAAAGTGCGAAAAATTAAGATGCAGATGTGACATAGTTTCGTGCCAAGATGAGATAATGAATGCTTTGTCTCGACACGAGATACTGCGACGAAAAGTTATGTCACACTGCGCATGTATCGGCCCAAATTCGTTTTTATTGGGGGAAATCGCACTTCCCACTCACTAAATCGTCTTCAAATGTATTCGTACACAAGGCTAGTAAAAGGCATATTCCACTTTGTTCACCTGGGTGATATCACCTCAGATTCAAGAAATTGATTTAAATATTAAGTTGGCTTTGATTTGAAAGTGTGTAGCATATTGTATGTGGGTGAATAAAGTCCATAAAATTAATCTCAGACCAAATAAAAAACCAAGACATAGCGTTGTTAACAGTGAAGTGAGGCCGGTTCCATAAACATGTGTGAGTGTCGTGAGGCGTAGTTTAGTTGTAGTTTGGTGTAAATGTGTGCGTGTGAACGTGTATGTACAGAGCGAGGCGTAGTTTTGCGCATGCTTCACTCTGTTGTTCGCAGCGCTATGTCTTGGTTTTTTATTTGGTCTGAGAAAATTAATTAAAAAGTCGCCACTGCTCACCTGTGTGATTTAATTCCAAGGTGAACAAAGGACACCAAATATGTCTAATTGCTTCACCTGGGTGATATTTCCTAGGTGAAATGAATCCGAGGTGACATGAGGACACCAAAAATTCCACTTTGTTCACCCAAGTCATATCACCCCGATGAACAAAGTGGAATATACCTAGTGAAAGATCAGACTGAAATGACTCGCGAACTGGTCTCGTGTCCGATGTCTACCAATTTCTTACCCTGTTTCCAGCGCAAGCATCTCTGACAAGGAAACTGAGTCTCATCTCAGGTAAGGAGTAGATCTCCAGGTTCCCGTTAAGTCGCAGTACGAACAGCCAGTAGGTGGGTTTCACGTCAACCAAGTGTTTCTTCCACCAGCGGGAGATGCGACGCGGCACGCCGGGGTTCTTTGATTGTTCTGCTAACATTATCTGTAGAAGAGAATTCAGTTCAAGTATATCGGTATGAGACAATGATAGCCAGGTTAATAGCTTGCCTTCCATGCCGGAGAGTCTAAATTCGATCCTGGCTCAATTATCGAATTCATGTGCGGATGAGAATTTGATTCACTTGCGTTAACGGTAAAAGAAAACATCGTGAGGAAACTTGCACACATGAGAGAGTTCTAAAAAAAGTTATGTGTGCCAACCCGCACCAGGCCAGCGTGTTGGACTAAGACCCATTTCATCCTGAGAAGAGGACGGTGCCCAGCAGTGGGAAAATAATGGGCTGAATATGCTATTAAGCTATATCGGTTTTGGTTAAATATTCCGTTTGGACTTAATAAATACCGGAGACTATCATGTCGCTGAATACGATTTCACAATCATTTTAAGTGCAAATGAATGATAGACAAATATCTTCTTTTTTTTTATTATTTGACTTGGTCGCGTTTGACCCTCGTCGCACCTGATAGTAAGCGCAGACAGGGTCTAAAATGGAGCACACGGATCCAAGTAACAGAGATATAGAGGGATTCCTCTATACCCTTCTGTCTCTTATGCCGGCTGTACACACTCGCCGAGACAGCCCGAGACTTAGTAGCTGTCCTTTACTATTTGATGTAAAAGTTAAGTATAGAGATAGCGTCTCGGGCTGTCTCGGCGAGTGTGTACAGCCGGCATAACATACACACTCGGGAACACAGTTAACTGCTTGGCGCCGGACTTTAATGTGAGAGTGGTAGCTAGCCAGGCGGACCGTTAGATCCTACCAACAAGCAATCTATAGCAAGGTCCAAGGTAAAAGACCCCTCCGGGTCTCGCAGCATGTTAAAGGCCTATCCGCACACAACAGTGCCGGCACAGTGCCGACACGTGCCGACCAGCAACGTATCGATCAGTGTCAGTGAAATATGATATTGTACCATACATTTTGTATGACGCTATCCGTACTCGTCAGTGACAGTGATGTCAGTGCTGCGCCGACACTGTTGTGTGCGGATAGGCCTTAATTCGTTACGTCGTCGGTCCCAGATGTCAAACGAATATCTGACAGTTGTTCAGGCTGTCATAACCTCGGAGGTCTTGTACAGTGTGAACTATGAGTTTTGAAAAATATTCGATCGCGTTAACCTTAATTACGATATGTATGGAATCGAAACAGCTCCAACTAGTGACAATAATCAGAAACTAAATTTGCAAGTGCAAATTTTTTACTTCATAGTCAACTACAATCGAACATCGACTAGCATTCGCAAGTGAGAATGTTAACGCACGAAAATAAAATAACTCACAATAACGGTAGTAGTTTAAAATGGTAGTAACTAGGTCGTAGTAATAGTACGTGGCGCGTGGATCGTCCACATCCCGTCCATCCGATCCATCCATCGGGATCATGGCGCGGCGTGGCTACGTTAATTACGCCGTCAAAACTAACCAATATGGTTATTATAGTTTCAAGTATTTTGCGAGCTCGAGTTGTAATTTTGACAGTAACTCACACTCGCTTGTCTATGATTTTCAATGCGTTTGATGTTGACTCGATTAACTTCTAATAATTTTGTTGAACCCTCACTTGGCTCTCAGAAAATGTGTGTCACGCAAACATGGATAGCTGCCTCTGAACACAAATATTAAATACAATATACTCACGCTAGCCATAGAAGCGGGTGTCTGGTCTCCGCCGTACAGCAATTCATCTTCATCGTTTAATTCATAAATTGCTCCCGGTTTGAACCCTTCCGCTTTCACGTTCTTGCCCTTTATTTTGCCGGCAAATTCTCCTTTCACCTATTAGAACAAAATATTAACAGTTAATACTTTCGGTTATGGAAAGAACCGTATAAATAAGTATTCAGTCTGGTATTAAGTCCCATGAGATGGGGACCCTATTGTCATTTTTCAGGCACAATTGAAGACTCCTCGGGAAAAATAATGAATGTCAGTAAATGTTTAATTAGAGATAAAGACGTTTGCCGGCGGACATTCCTACTTTTTGCGATGGACGAACAGATAGAAATTGAAAGATTGTAGCTCACTATGACTATTATACCCAATTCTTATTACTGTAGATTATAGTACACAAAGAATGCTAACAGCTGGCATTAAAAGGTCAGTTTAACAATAATTGTGACATTCATTATATTTCCCGAGGAGTCTTCGATTATTATCGGTCTCAGATGAAAGTGGAAAACACTTTCTTTTACCCCGAAGTGTAAATGAAAACTGTAGTCTGCATACAATTTGTATTGGGACGAACAGACTGTCCATAATTACCTAATCAACTAAAGAAATTAAACTTTATCTCAATGGGATAAAATTCTTGTTAGAATAACAGTTGTCGTGTACTGTGTTCATTCTGAAACACCCCTTGTATCATTGAGATATGGTTTAATTTTCAGATTATTTAGAACAGTCTGTACGTCCAGATATGTCCGATGCTGACTGTACAACATCCCCATCGAGATTCTTAGCATTTGATTACAATAGACTGAGGGGTATTTCACCAACATATCGATAATGGAGTCCGTAACTATTCACCAAATAAGCTAAATGTGACCCAGAAATATGACATTTATGTGTTCAATAATCTTATCATTATCACGTTTATTCATCTTTCTTTAGACATATTATTTACATTTTTAAATATTTCATAAAAAAATAAAAAAACATTTAAAAATATAAAAAATAGTAGTCCACCGGCATCAGGAACAGGGTCCAAGCTAACGGTGGTCAGGGCCTCAGAGAGAGGAACCTCCTAACAATACGCGCCGTGTCGAGAAGTACCGCTTTCTGTATCAGGCCCTTGATCCAACCGCCCAACGAGAGCCTCTTAAGGTGTTGGTCGAGGCTCTTGGCTGTTAAGCCATTGGCCGTAACGACTATCGGCACAATGATTGCTGAATCAACATCCCACATGGCGACAACCTCGTGTGCCAAGTCTTGATATTTAATTTCTTTATCTTTCTCGGCTTTCACAAGGTTCTCGTCATGCGGAACCGTGATATCAACAATCATTGTGAGACGCTCTGATCGATCTATCACCACGATGTCAGGCTTATTGGCAACAATAGTCCTGTCGTTATCACTATTGATATGTGGTGAAATGCAAACGTTAGCTATTGAAAAGTTTAGAGACCGAATTAGCATATTGAACAGTTAATGATAGGTTGGTGAAATACACCCTTACTAGTGTTGTACTTACTTGCGTATTATCAGCATCAGGCGGTGTGAACAGTCCACTCAAGTCACGATACACGGTAGCTCGCAGTAACGCGGGGCGATGTGGGACCGCTTGACGGGTTGGTGCTAAACGACCGGAAGACTATAACAAATAGTTCAATAATTAATTGCAATAATAACGAAGCAGGCCCCTGATTCAGAAAGTTTCTCAAACGATTCTCGTAACCAGGGAAAATGAGATAATAAAAGAAATCGGTCGAAAACTGGTTTATCGAAATTTTCCGAGGCAGATCTTTGCTGTAGGCTTGATCAAGGTCGCTGGTTAATTGATAGAACAACCAAACAGGACAGCACGATTGGTGCAGTGGCTGAGCGGCTGGCACGGAACAGATATTTGTATGGCCTACAGATAGTTGCTCCGTGTCTGGGTGTGCATTGCATGTGAGGTTTGTGTTTCTAAAGACACAGAAGAAGTCCTAGTGAGTGACAACTTTATTTTTTTTAAATACAAAAAGATAAACCTTTTCAAAAAGTGTGGCGGCATCTGTCACGCCACATGCGAACTACGCAACACACCGGTGGTGTAGCAGACTGCAACGACAATAACGACAACTCTCATACCTAGTTGACGCCATGACAGTTCCTACATAGCGGTATCATGATTTAACCAAGGACTTTATATTGAACTGGACTGAAGTCTTGGCAATTTATTTTATCTAAAATAGACTTTATGTGCATAACATAAGACATAATATGGCTTGGCAAACATAACGGTACACTTGAGATAGCAATAATTGTACCTTGTGTCCCTGTCTAATACACACTGTGTGTTGTCACGTAAATAGAAAATGCATATTCCTAAATTAGTAGAATTTTTGAACTAAATGTACAAATTCATAAACCAACTTTTTTCATCTTAATTTATCCCAAGAGACGCGATACAACTATCGGAACTTTTGTTCGTCAACGATTCGTTGTAAGAGGACTTTTTTTCGTCAACGTAAGGCCAGGAGGCGATTTTCATATAATGTGCTTTTATCTATAGTTTTTTGACAGCTTGATATTAAGTCAACGCATTTATTTCAATAAGACCATATAAAGACACTTTTGATATAATAGGTATTTATAATAGGAAAAAAAAGAAGTTACTGCCGCGTTCCAAAGTGTAGATTCCTATGGATTAAAACGGGCAGTAAACTACATGGTTACTCTTTTGCATCAAAAAAAAAAATTGGCATTTTGACACATTGTCCATAGAAAAGCTGTCAAAACGTCAAACTCATTCCTTATATAAAAGTTATCTGACGATTGAAAAATCTGCCCTAAATATTATAAATTAAACGATTTGATTGGTATCTACCTATAATAAATATTTTATTACTAATTTAACAAAAAAAATCTAGGTATTCTCTCTATCTGACTCGTAATGAAGATAAGAGAACTCGGTTTGGGCTTTTCTATTTAGCTTCTTCTCAATGGTAGTAAAAAAATACAAATGCTGATAACCCCATTTGCATTGACGTAAACCGATAATTTGAATTAAAAAAAATTAATAATTGGATTTATTACACAATTAATTTGGAATTTGCGTTGTAAATGCTTGCAAAAGCGAATATTACCCGGACTGTGGAATATCTTTTCACAGAAAGGGTTTTTCATTACTTGAATTTTCTTACCGTTAGGGTGACCATGATACTTCTAGTAGCAGTACATACAAAATCTAAATTTCTAATATGGGATTATTTTTCAAAGATTTTTATTATTGTAACTCTAAGACCGCAATGATACTCATTTTCAAATTTAAATCAAGGCATTCATCAGCTACCGCTGCCATGTACACTGCAAAGTATCTGTGAGTATGGGGCTAGTCGAAATCGGCGTTGTTATATTATGTGAACTGGAGGCTTACCATGACGTCTTAATAAAACGTTCAAATGCCAGCCAGTCAATATCCGTTCAAAAGCAGGCCTGCTTCTGAATCGCTAAAAATCGTACCATGACAGTACTAAAGGTGAACGACTATTGAACGGTAATGCTTGTCTGTGGCCTGCTGAGATGTCTATGTCTTTGTAATAGAAAACGTTCAAAAATCTAAATAAAATTGATTAGCAATTTACCGGTTTTTTTAAAATAATAAAATGTTAGCTTGTCTCTGGTAATACCATATTAGATTGTCTCTGGTAACTGTCATATTACTTACATTCACTCAATCGATCATTCATTCGTTCATGATTAAAAACTTATTGGTAGTCATTCGGCAGTCTTGTCAGAGACGTCGAGGTGTGAGGATCAAGTGATAGTTACTGTGTAATTTTGGATTAAATGGTAACACTTCAGATACAAGTGTAAGTACAGATTAAATCATTATGTATTGAATAATTGGAATTGTACCGAGTATATTTGTGGTTTATGTTGAAGGAAGTAATAAATATCTATGTTTATACTGAAATGTCTGGTTTTATAATATGAATCCTTTATTCTGAACCGGTGGCCAACAGTTCAGAAGCGGGATAATAAGGGAATTTTCATAATTCCCTTTTTCACGTCCACATTTTAACGGATATTTGATGTCATTTATTATCAGGTGTAATTTATTTTTCCCACTCGGTAAATATATTTTTGTGACTATTTAAGTTAAACAAATATGAAATATTTTATTTTTCTTTTCCATCTGTCATACGATATTTATTTCCTCACTCTTTACCGTAATAATATTAAAGAACCGTAATTAATAAATATCACATCATCCGTATTTAGAAAACGAAGTATTAATTTCGACTATGAATTTATATGAAAGTTTCTACTGTGGTAGATTTATAATTATTCAATTTATTAAGCGACCAATCGATATGGTAGTCTGTGTTCTGTTACATACTTAGATATTTTAAAATTAATATGATATTGATATAAAGATTTTAGTTTACTTTATTCAAAGTAGAATTGGTACGGTTATTTTATTCCTGTAATTATTATCATGATATGATGACGCACCAAATTAATTTAAATTAACTTTTTGTGTTTTTGCATAGGTAGTATGGCTTACAAGGATAGAGATGGAAAAGAAAACTGCATTATTTCTGCCTTAATAGCTTCTTTAAAATAATGCAATTATAAATGGAACAATATTGGATCAATATTATGATAATAAAATAATGACTTTGACTTTTATTATAATCTTAAATATTGTTTCGTGTTTATGAACAAACACTAAGCTTTACAGCTGTAAGTTTCAGATACACTTACAATGGACAAGGAAAGACACAGTCGAGGGGAAGGACTGATGTTCATGGATGGTTATAGATGACGATGGATCGCCCAGGTTAAAGGGCCAGGAAATGTTCAGGATTAGAGCATTTCGCATTTTGGCTAGGACAGACGGCCAGGGAGTTCTCAGGTTAGAGAGCAGGGAAAGTTAAGTCGTTGGAAAGCGGAATGAATACTACTGAACGAATAAATGAACAGTTCAATGAACGAACAAAATTACAAGAAACGAAAAGCAGGAATACAGGAGAAAGATCAATGCGAAGGAGATATCGCAACGATAGCTCGAGTCCGGGTGAGTCTTTACCAATTAGTATTGTGTTGACTATGACAGTGTTAAATAAAGCCTGGAGTTCAGATAAAAATAAGTTAAAATTTAACGCAAACATCGTAATGAATTTGAAGCCTATGAGTAAAGAACAGACTCTGTTAGTACGGATCACTAAAAGTTGAGTTGAAGAATGCGCGGAAATATGTGGATTATATGAAAAGCAACATACATTAAGTCCTTCCTAATCTTACTGGGGTTACGAAAACGTGGTATCAAAGATGACCTTCTCTTTTGCATAATTAGGGAGCATTGAAGAAAACAAAAATTAGTTACCTATTCCCTTGCCGTGAGAACTATGCTGAATTCCTCGCTGAAATGCTAATTAACTGCTAACGTCCCGACCGACGAACCGGTTCGTCAGTGCCATTGTTTATCTATTGTGTCTATAATTACAGTACTTGAGATTTTAAACGTGTCGTGTATGGTTAATCATTTTAGCAATCAATTATTATTGCATAAAACTGAATTAACTGAATAGGTGTAAAATTCATAGGAAACAGGCGGTGGATTGAATTTTAAATAGAGTAGATAATCAGGCCACAAAAGTGGGATTTCAAGTAGCTTAATTTAGTGAGTCAGTATTTAAGAATAGTCAAAGTAGGGCACACGAGAGAAGTTACAACATACAAGCAAAAGAAATGGGTATGATCACAAGTCTCTTATTAACGCAAGACATCGACAACTTTAAATCCTGAACGATTAATTCAATTCAATTGCTTTTATTGTAATGAATCTGGCCATCCCAGTTTTAGAGTATACGTATTCAAAGAGCATAATATAATTATACTCATAACGAATCGGCTGAATTTATGCGTTACTGGTGGTTACAGTGACGGATACGTTTTTCGATATTGGGATCAGTGGCTGGGCTGTATCCAGTCATTAGATTTGAGAGGTCAGTCTTCTCAAGTTATGCGTTACTGATGGTTACAGTGACGGATACGTTTTTCGATATTGGGATCAGTGGCTGGGCTGTATCCAGTCATTAGATTTGAGAAGTCAGTCTTCTCAAGTTATGCGTTACTGATGGTTACAGTGACGGATACGTTTTTCGATATTGGGATCAGTGGCTGGGCTGTATCCAGTCATTAGATTTGAGAGGTCAGTCTTCTCAAGTTATGCGTTACTGATGGTTACAGTGACGGATACGTTTTTCGATATTGGAATCAGTGGCTGGGCTGTATCAAGTCTATAGATTTGAGAAGTCGGTGTTCCCAAGTTATGCGCAGCTGATAGTTGCAGTGGCTAATACGTATACGTTTTTCGATGTTAGGATCAGTGGTTGGGCTGTAACAAATCATTAGATTTGAGAAGTCGGTGTTCTCAAATTATGCGCAACTGACGGTTAAATTGACAAATATATTTTTCGATATTAGGATCAGTAGTGGGGCTGTATCAAGTCATTAGATTTGAGAAGTCGGTGTTCCCAAGTTATGCGCGACTAATAGTTGCAGTGACAAATACGTTTTGATAATAGGATCAGTGGTGAGGCTGTATCACTTCATAAGGTTTGAGAAGTCTGTGTTCATTTATTACAGTTAGTAGAGCTAGGGAACTTGGTCTCCATGTAAAGGTTTCTTCTAATATTCTACTGCTTGGAGGTATGGGTGTGAATTTTATTGTTGTATGTATACTAACAGCCAGTGTTGAGGCACAAGGTGTCAAGAAGGTTATAGATGTTTATGTGGTTCACGATTGCGTTTTGGATTGTCCCGCGCTCCTAGGACGTTCTTATACCTAGGTGCCTAGTTTAATAACCATTCAAATTCCATTCAGGGTGATTTTTTTTGGAAAAAAAAGGTGAACCCTGTATACTTATTGTCTAGTGGTGACATTGTTGTTTCGTGTCCATCGCATCTAATCTAGTATTTGATGGGAGCTTTTACGTACGTGGTTCGCTTCGAGGTGAAGAAGGCAAAGAATGTTATCTTTTATCTGGTAGATACCGTATCGAAGACGGTCATGGTTCCCTGCTTGCATATAATACGTCGTAAGGACAATGTAGCAATTTCTGGGAATTATTTGCTAACGCGGTCTATCAACACTAAACATTTGCATTTACTACAAGTTTTAAAAAATGTTTACAGATGACTTTTGAGTCGTATAGCTCTGATGATTTGATAAATTGTGGCGAGGAATTTGTTGGCATTGGCTGAATGGGCTAGTAGCCATTGCTCAACATAATTGCAAAAAGAAAAACACCATTTTGGGTCTGGCACTTTCATCCGAGACCGGGGAAGCCATGACGTCAGGTTACACTTTGTTAAAATTATAAATAGGAAGTAAAGCTTATTTACGAAACAAAAGTAGTTTTAAAACAGAATTAAAAGACAATTAGCGTGTCTGTTTTTAAACATAACTTAATAAACATCAGGATTGTTTTTAATGATCTGAAGGATTTACGATTTACGGGCGCTAACGAAATGGTTACGGAGTTTGATTTGTTGGGTTTTGAAGTGGACTCATGTATACGGTCACGTGGTGGGAGAGCAGATGGTGTCTCGAAGTTCCCGGCACTTAAAACCAGCGTGAAATTGGTAAATTTTTGGGGTTGTCTACGAATTTATATTAATTGATTGATGATTGATATTTAATGTTTTGTTTATTAATAGGTATTTGACATTACCATTGACTGGCACTCGAAAGGAGGTGGCATGGATATGGAGTGGTATTCAGAACTGATACTTTACTTACGTGGCGTCTATTGTTAGCTTTGTGTGATTTTAAAGCAACAACACAAGTTACACACCGATGCGTGCAAAGATGGACGGACTGACGGGTGTGCTTTTGCAAGACGATTTCGTAGGAGTGTTTCGATCTGTCTCATGTTTTGGGCCGTAGAACCTCTCCCTGACGAATATGAGATTCGCTCCTAGGAATCTTCTACCTCGGCGGTGCTAGCGTCTTTGAGTGGACTTACAGTGTGCTTGCTATCACAATTTGTACTGACTGGTGGATTCACATTTGCTAAGCGCAATCTGATTTCGTGAGTTGCACATTGGTGGGTCCAGCTACAGGTATTTGATTGTGTTATCGAGCCTCGACTTGGCTATCGAGTGGTGCATGCTAACGCGTGGAATCGCGGCCTGGTTTCGGTCCCCGTACATGGGAACTTGTATTTTGGACATTCCTGAGTTGAGTACTCTTTGCCATTGCGCAGAATGGTGGATGAGGAAGCGCAGATGTTTGAAAATTTACTCGGCAAAAGGGGTGCACGGTCATGAATAACGCAGGATATATAATATTTAGCGGGTTTCTAAGGAGATCTGAAGGCAGATGTACGGAGGAAACCACGACAAAGTTGGGCATTGCAGATTTGATGAGGCTCTTTGTTGTTTTGAGAAAGGTGTTTTTAATCTTGTTTGGAATGGGCTCTGTGCAAGGCGCCTGCTGGTGAGTGAGAGGGTAACTCTCATCTAAACGAAGGAATCAGCGTTACCTCCATACGGTGGATGCGGACTGCCTAGGTCTTTTCATTAAGAGCGAGGGGGGTGGCTGTTATTCGCAAGTATTGTTTTATGGTTTTATTGTATATGTTGGTATAACTGCTGTCAAAAATACTAAATCATAGATGAGTATACGAGTGTTTGAGGAACTTATCGGCTAATATGCCTTCTCGTCTGACAGCCAACTAGGAAAGAAGCTTTACCAGTAAAAGATTTAGAGAGTTTGTTCCTTTATGTGGAATGAAGAATATTGGCCATACCGTCGCCTAAAGCGAGTGGGCGAGTCGAACGTTTTGGTGGACTTATTTTGGACGCTCTGTCAACTTCTCCGTAGCCAAGATGAAGACACCTGGGATGATTGTATTTATGAAGTCCAGATAGGCAACGGTGCCACGATCCATAACATAACCTGGAAAGGGTCACTGAATTGTTATTTAGTTTTGGCATTGCTAGCGGAACGGAAGGAATTTTATACTCTACTGTGTCTAATGCCGCCGATGTAGCTGATCTGGAGGAGTTAGATAGGCTGGGGGTAGAGCGAGCGAAGGTATTGGGGAACAACGGCTAGAGAACATAGGGGTTTGATAGGTGTGGGAAATCAGAAAGTGTGGAATGGAAATTATTAGGTTTGCGTTGAGAGATGGGTGTACCACGATAGTGCGTGTCGGATACTAGTGGTTAAGTTTCAAGGACCACGATCGTGTGGTAAGGGTGCTTCCCAATGAGAGGTATCTGATTGAAGATACCTCCATGTCCCACAAACGTGGCCGTTATCGACAGGATGTAGTCTTGGCGTTTTGTAGAGATTTGGAGAGTAATGAAGAGGTTAGTCGTAGTAGCAATAGTGAAAACAAGGTAGAGATACTTTTAGTTATTACAGGATTAAATGTGCTTTATATTATTAATATTAATTGGTTGAGTTCACAGAAAAGTGAAGGTGTTTTATTGAGATCGCGGCCTTCAGGGTTAAGGAGAAAAAGAAAGAAAGAAGGAAAAAGTATTTATTCGGGACGAGCACTGGAAATAACAACCGAGAGCGACGTAGGAAGAAGGAATAGGTTGATTGTAATTGTTATTTCATAAAACAATGTTTTAGAAAGTATAGATACTGTTGTGTTATATTCTTTATAACTATAATTTGTTGCTAGATTGCCAATGTTATACAACTGTTTGATTACTGGAAAAATAACACCTAATTAAGACTATGATTGTTTTGTAGTATAAATATCGTTGGTGTTTAAATAGCGAAACTCGTTTTTATAGTGTGTATAAAACTGTACGCGTGAGGACACGCTTTGAACAGGATGGCCGAACTGTTAGCTTGTCTCTGGTAATACCATATTAGATTGTCTCTGGTAACTGTCATATTACTTACATTCACTCAATCGATCATTCATTCGTTCATGATTAAAAACTTATTGGTAGTCATTCGGCAGTCTTGTCAGAGACGTCGAGGTGTGAGGATCAAGTGATAGTTACTGTGTAATTTTGGATTAAATGGTAACACTTCAGATACAAGTGTAAGTACAGATTAAATCATTATGTATTGAATAATTGGAATTGTACCGAGTATATTTGTGGTTTATGTTGAAGGAAGTAATAAATATCTATGTTTATACTGAAATGTCTGGTTTTATAATATGAATCCTTTATTCTGAACCGGTGGCCAACAAAAAACATGTTTTTTTGGGTAAGTACACGTTGTATCTAAAATTATGTATAACCACTGACTATGATACATTATTTAATAGCTCTAAAAAGCAAAAGTTTCACGTTCAAAAGACCTTGTGACTCTAAATAAAAGAAACAACGTGGTTATGAACGTACCAACGTGGATTAGTTTTGTCAACTTTTTTTAGCGCGTAAATTTAAAAAACATCTCGAGTTGTTTTGTTCCCCACTACATCGATGTAGTTATTAAATACTTTAGCTAATGCAGTTTTAAGTGTTTTTTTAGGTAAATTTGTTTCCGCAGCGTGATATTCTGTCATCATTCAGATATCTGTATCACAGTTAGTCGATCGAAGTTGTCAATGAAATTGTAAACTAGCATTTCGTTGTGATTTCATACTTTATTGTGAATCCTGTTTCAACAATGTCGTACGTTCGTTTACTTACCTTTATCAAAATATCGAATTAAATCTAGGCACATAGTCTCAGTTTTTTTTATTAAAATGTATATAAAATGTGATGCTTTTATTTTTAGTGAAACACAAACAAGACGTCGCCGTCGTGTTAGTATGACCAAACTGCTTCACCTGTGGGAATTTTTAAATAACTTTAAATAAATTGCATATAATATTGCAATAGGTACCTATATTGGTTTATAAATTTCCTTTCATCAATTTCGAATGGGTTATTTATTTCCCTAATGCGACGCCGTCGCTTTTTCTCCATACGATATTTACTCTCTAAATATTCAAGTATCTCGTACTCGTCACACATTTACAAAAACAATAAAAAGTGTGATCTAATAAACACTTGTAATTTTTATACAAAGTATCGAGTTTAGAAAGTCTTATCGACCAAATTTTAAGTGGGTCCTCACAACAGTTTACCTCTAATAACAAAAACAATGTTGAATAAGCTCGTAAATATTAACTTTTTCAAGATCGCTTATTTTGACATTACAGCCGCTCAATATACGCTCTGCTGCTATCAAATAACACATCATGGTATGAAAACTATACAAAAGAAAAGGTGAACGGATTTCGTAAACGTCAACTTAGCAGGCCTGCTACAGGCCTGCTTTAACGATGTCATAGTACAAAAACGCAGGGCAGTTCAACTTCCAGGCAACTTCTGCCCTGCTTTAAGAGGTCATAGTAAGCCCCCTGACCCAAATAGGAGCGGCGGCGCGGCGACCTATAGTCCCAGCCTAACATCTGAATATAATTACAAAATGTACCTAAACAAAAAAGGAGTAGTATGTACCAGGGATGTTACGGAGGTGGTTTTATCGGAACCAAAGTCGGAGTCGGAGTTTTTAAATTTGGTTTGTCGGATTCGGAACCGGAATCGGAGTCGGAGGCGGATTCGGAGGTGTTAGCAGAAGAGAGATGTGTTAAGGACAGGCCTAATAAAATAAAATAGTATTTACATAATTTCAGTCAGCCTCTTTAATTTCAATTAAAAATAATAAACCTACATACTTAATAAAGGCGCAGGCGATAAAAAAAATGCTTCGACCTCCTATTCAAACCTACGATTTAAAAGTATCGGAGCCGAAGTCGGAACCGGAGATGTAATATCAATCGGAAGTTCCGACTTATCGGAGTCGGAGTCGAAGCTCCGTAACATCCCTAGTATGTACAATAATTGTGTAAATGTTAGAAGACATTGCTAATTACGGTTATATCTTTTTCCGATTGGTTTAGTTAACTTGCGGTATAAAGATATTGTAATGCTTTAAAGGACATACAATATTTAGTAATACTAGGCAGGACTTATTACACCATAAGTCTGCCATATGGTTACCCTTGTGTTAGAAAGTGACAAGGCGTACACTTATACCTATCTCACGTGATTCGCAGAAATCGACAAGTACTCATTCCAGTTGTACGTAGTACTTATTACTTCTATGGATTTAACACGCAGATAGTATAATATTGTGGCGGCATCTATCTCGCCACATGCGAACTATCCTACATCGCGCAATCAAGATTTAACACGCAGATAGTATACAGGGTGGTAATTTGAGATGGGGCATGAAGGGCAACTACCTTAACTATTGTAACTACAGGAAAACGTTCTTAGAAGACTACCCCTAACTTTTTAGATAATTACAATCTGCATTCACAGATTTTGAAAAAAAAGTGCAGTCAGCGAGAAAAAGGGCTGTTTTCACAAATATTTTTTATGATGCCAATCGATCCCATTTCCCATAAAAATCAAAAGACTCTTCCGGACCAACTGAGGTTTGAGTACTAGAAAAGACAGAAATCGCAAAAAACTTATTTGAGATGGGGTAGTAATAAGGGCAGCTACCTTAATCGTTGTAGCTACAGGAAAATGTTCTTAAGAAACTGTCCATAATTTTTAAAAATATTTCGAACTGCATTCACAGATTTTGAAAAGAAAAAAATTTTTTTTTCTTCGTTTCCCTAACTTTTAACGAAATGTTGTTTTTCGTGATTTCTGATGTTTCTAGTACTCTAACCTCAGTAGGTCCAGAAGAGTATTTTGATCCTTATGGGAAATAGGGTCGATTGGCATCATAAAAAAAGTTTTGTGAGAACTGTCGGCGCATCAGCCGCTACAGGCGACACCGGGGGCTGCGCCGGGGTCGGGGCATCGAACCCGGCCGCACACGCACCGCCGCCGCGCCGGTCCGCCACTCCGTTCATTACCGCGAACGACTACGGGCATTTCTTTGTATCAATTTGTACCTAATATTAAACTGACGATTATAGTAACGGTATTAAACCTAAATTTTATACAAGAACCGACCATTTTTTTTGCTGACTGTACCATTTTTTTTTCTTTTTTTTTTGTGCATTTCGAAATAATTTCAAAAAATATGGCCAGTCTCCTATCAACATTTTCTTTTAGCGACAACGATTAAGGTAGCTGCCCTTATAACTAACCTATCTGAAATAGTTTTTTGTTATTTCTGACGTTTCTAGTACTCAAACCTCAGTTGGTCCAGAAGAGTCTTTTGATCCTTATGGGAAATGGGATCGTTTGGCATCATAAAAAAGTTTTGTGAAAACAGCCCTTTTTCTCGCTGACTGTACTTTTTTTTCAAAATCTGTGAATGCCGATTGTAATTATCCCAAAAGTTAGGGGTAGTCTTCTTAGAACGTTTTCCTGTAGTTACAATGGTTAAGGTAGCTGCCCTTCATGCCCCATTTCAAATTACCATCCTGTATATACAACCTCCCAACATCAACCGTTGTGCAGTAGCCCGCCAGGTACAAGACTCCGCCTGGTTGGAGGATCCTCCCTTTGGTTGGAGGAACACCACACCAAGTTTCTCCACAATATATACAATCGCCCAACATTAGGCACCGTTGGACAGTAGCCTGCCAGTCATAAGACTCCGGCTGGCTGGAGGATCATCCCTTTGATTGGAGGAACACCATACCTCGTTCAAATAATAATCATAGTTTGGACTAGTTATTTTATGATGAAAAACGGTTTTTAGCCAGGTTGTTACGATCACATTTTATAGTGTAACATACTCATTTGCACACGTGCACGAAGATAACACACCACAAACAGTTTGCTAGCAGTTTACGATTGGCAAATACGTAAACAGTGTTTTAGTCGACGTGTGAAAGTGTGAACTGTTCTGGACAATTTAGATACTACTACAGTACGTTCAATCCATAAGGACGCGCCCCACTCCTTTGTGTTCGGTAAGCGCGTGGTGCGTATGCAAACACCTCTTATTATTATCTTATACTAGCTATACCCGGCATGCTTTGCAATGCACTTTTTCCTACTTACTACCTACCTACTACTTACCTACTACCAACCTTCGGAAACAAAATCAAAATAAGTAGTAACAAAAAGTTAAAACCATTTTCATGCATGCGGTTCCTAAACAAATGAAGAATATGGACGTATCTGAAATAATTTCGTTTTTTTTTTTAAATATCAAAATTTCTTTCCTAAGAACCTTCACCAGACAGACAATAACGAACACAACAAAAAAAAAATTAGCGAAATCGGTCCAGCCGCTCACGCGTTATGTCGTGACCAAGGGAAATGGGGATTCATTTTTATATAAATAGAAAATAGACTAGATGTCGCCCGCGGCTTCGCCTGGATCTAACTATTGTGTGGCGATACAACTAACACAATAGCAAAGTATAATGCACTCTTTTGCACTGTAACGATTTAGACAGAGGGGGGCGCGTCTTCGTAGATCGAACTGTCTGTAATATCCTAGGTAGCCTTGAGACCCTGGAATAAGTTTAATCAGGTAATGTAACTCACGGCTCCGTCCTTCCCGCGGAACTCCCTGAGCGCGAGCACGAGCACGCGGCCGCACATGGACATGACGCACAGGTAGGGGTCGGCCGTCGCCGCGTACTGCGCCGTCCACTCTAGCACTATGGACTGCAGCTGTACACCGTCTGGTGACACAATATACTATTAGAATATGATGGAAATTAACCCAAGGAAAACTAAGCACCTCATCGACTAAGGGCGGTTTTAGAATCGTTCGGAATTTGTCCCGCACGCGGGTTTGACTAGACCTGCGTGCGTGGCATTCGCAATTCGCCTTTTCGTGCGTGCATCACGCATCATAATAAACCAGGGTTCGAAACGATAATTATCTTTGATAATAATTTTTAATTATCTAGATAAATGTGTCGTGGTGGCCCGGAGGTTACAGACCCGCTTGTTAAGCACCGGGTTGCGGGTTCAAACCCAGGCATGTACCAATGTGACTTTTTCAATGTCATATGTACTTTCTTAGTTAATCTAAGACGCCACTGACATACGGTGAAGGAAAAACATTGTGAAGAAACCTGGACTTAATGTTCTGAAATCGCCAACACGCAGTGAGCAAGCGTGGCGATCAATGCTCGTTCCTTCTCTGTATGAGAAAAGGCCTTTGCCCAGCAGTGGGACAGTTACAGGCTAATATTTATTTATTTGTAGATAAATATAAATCGGATCAAAGTTGGATTTTGGATTCGGAATCTTCACATACAGATGTACAAACAATCCCCATCCAATTGTAGTAGTTCAGGAAGACGAGCATGGATATAACTTAGAGCGTAGTTTGTTGTTATTTTTGCAAGTATTGTTTTGTAAGTTAATAATAGTGAAATTTTGAGCAAAAAAAATTAAAATAATTCTTAATAATATTAAAAATCACGAAAATATTATTTGTACGAAACTACTTCCTTTTAACGTAGTTACCAGTTCAATAAGAATCAGTTGTTTGTTTGATTATTATCAAGGAAAGGTGAAATTCGGGCGTCATGCGAGTCAAAGCCGTGTGACAAAATCCGCACGACTCTTAAAGCACCCTTAAATACTGTCCTAAACAAAATAAATAAATCTTACTCTTAATAAGTCGTATGCCCGTAGTAGTAACTTGCACCATAAACTTGTTGTTGCCCAGATTGCCCGCGAATATAGTGGGAGACCCAGTCATGAAACCAGAGCTGTCCACTTCGTTGATTTCCTGACCTGGTAAATATTAAAAGAACAAATGGTATGAGTATGGAAAAAACTATAAGCCGACTACGTAAAAAAAGAGGTCTAAAAAGCACGAAACAAGAAAATAATTCAAATAGAAATCCAGAAATGCTTATGTACAAAAATGGTCAAGGTAGAGCCGTGGTCGCACTTACCGTATACCTATTATGATTATATGGGTGCCAGGAACACCTCCATTAAACAGACATGGTATGTATGGAGGAGCTCGTGGCTAAATAATTACAGCCGCATAGACCGATCTTCCGGGTTAAGCCACGCTTGCCGAGGTTGGTCTGTTTTTTGGATGGGTGACCATTTACCATAGCGAGTTTCGTCCGAGCCTCGGAAAGCACGTAAAGCCGTTGGTCCCGGCTGTCATTTGTAGATCTTTGACAGTCGTTACTGTTGGTCAGAAGCCAGAAAGTCTGACAACCAGTCTTACCAAGAGTATCGTATTACCCAGTTACTGGGTTGTGGAGGTCTGATAGGCAGTCGCTCCATGTAAAATACTGATATTCAGCTGCATCCGGTTCGACTGGAAGCCGACCCCAACATAGTTGGGAAAAGGCTAGGCAGATGATGGTATGTATAGCATACAGTGGGTGCGACCACGGCGACACCTTGACCATTTTTGTACCTATGCATTTCTTTTCACATACACTACCCGTACCTTTCTCTTGATACCAAACACATGATGATTATCTCAGTTTAATTTTTTCGAGGTTAGAAATCTTAGGTTTAAATTCCGTCATATAAAATTTTGATAATATACTATACATATATAGCCTATGTTATCCGGGCCATTATTACGAAACTATGAACACCTCATTTTTAACCGACTTCAAAAAGGAGGAGGTTCTCAATTCGGTTGTATTTTTTTTTTATTTTTTTTTATGTTTTTTTTTTTATTTTTTATGTTTGTTACCTCATATCTCCGTCATTAATGAACCGAAATGAAAAATTCTTTTTTTGTTCGAAAGGGTATACTTCCTGATTGGTCCCATTTAAATTTTGTTATGATCAGACCATGAACTTCAGAGATATGGAACGGAACTCCTCATCGGATCAAAGCAAAATTTTCAAATTACTAATATTGCTTTGTTTATATTTGTTGTTGGGAACTGACTACTTGAAAAGAGGAGGGGGTGCGTGTCCCCCCCTCCCTCCCTTTGAAATGTGTTCATTATATCGTGTAAGGTATCATTTGAAAGGACTTTTTATGCCCGACTACGTCAAAGCCAAAAAGAAGGGTTATGAAGGAGGGGGTTAAAATTATGACACTAAAACGTATTTAATAAAAATAACTTACCGACTTCTGAAACTGTTAATTTTATATTATGGTAATTATTTTACTCCTTTTAGTATTTCTTTGAAGTCGGTTTTTACTTTTTTTTAAAGTTATTTTTATTTAAAATCGGTTCAGTAGTTTAGGCGCTATGGTGGAACAGGCATAGACTGCCAAAATCATTACCCTTCCTTTTGGCTTCGCCGTAGTCGGGTAATAAGAGTAGTAGAACACCTTGTGAAAAAGTTCATCTGGAGAAGTACTATCTCCATACCTATTTCTGTCACTAAGCTACATTCCTGTGTTCCGGTTTGAACGGTATGTGTGTCAGTGACATTACGGGCACATGAGACTTTACAACTTTGCCTGTATCAGCAATCCTCTTGGTGTTGTAGGTGTATATAGGCGGCGGTAACCACTTACCATCAGATGGGTTATAGACTTGTTCGTCAAACTATTACATAAAAAAAATTGATGGGGCAAAATCTTGACGGAATGATGGCCAAGGGAAGGGAAACTAAATGTCTGACGTCCTGCAGCCAGATGGGTTGATGACATCAAACCTGTCGTGACTAACATCAGCAAGCCTGGATCGCAGGACCTGGGAGAAACGCAAAAGACAAGGCCTATGACCAGCAATGGGTTTGTGGAGGCTGAAAACCAACGTACCTGTCTGTAAAACCATGCTGCCATCTTCTTGTGTGAGTAGTAGGTATGCATGTGTGCCTTCTGATTCTTTGGCTCCGTCTGTACCCTCGCCTAGCACTGACCACATGTCTATACAGCCTGTGGGGGAGAGATGAGCATCACAATGGGGTAAGAAAGATGAGTATAGTCTAGTCTGTTGGATAAATGTGTTTATATGAAGGTTTTATAGGTAAAGCTTAAAATCGCAATATGGTTGGTTGACTGTTGTTTAGGGCGATCGTTAATGTTGTTACTTGTTAAGAATTGTGATATTAACACGTATCAAAAATAACTTAAAAAGTAAAAACCGACTTAAATAAAAACTAAACGGAGTAAAATAATTATCATTTAATAAAACTACCAGTTTCAGAAGTCGGTGCATTCAATTTGTTTCAGCGTAGAACGCCGACTTCTGAAACTGGTAGTTTTATTAAATGATAATTATTTTACTCCGTTTAGTTTTTTTTGAAGTCGGTTTTTACTTTTTTAAAGTTATTTTATTTTATACTTTTTAGTGCCACAAATTACAATTACAATAGTGTACAAATTCTCGGACCAGCACTACAACTAGAACGTCGTCTATATACGATTTGTGTTTTTTTTTTTTTTGTTTTTGTTAATTTTTGCAAAAAGTGCTAAATCAATTTCAATAAAATTTATATGGGACCACCTCTGAAGTATGGCTTACCAAACAAAAAAAAATCATCAAAATCCATTCATAATTGGCGGAGATATCGCGTAACAAACATACAAAAAACATAACATAAACATACATATACAAAAAAAAAACATTCAGACGAATTGAGAACCTCCTCCTTTTTGAAGTCGGTTAAAAACAATGTAAATTGTTCCTGACAAATAAATAAAAAAAAAATCGAAAGCTATCGTACTTTTTTTGTATTTATTATTAAGTTATAACTCCCTTCTTTTTGCGTCAGGGGTTAATAAACGGATAGGAATGAAAATAAATACCAGTTATTATAATGTTTGTAATATATTTTATTTTAATACTAGAGGTCGCTCGTGGCTTCGCCCGCGTGGATGTCGTTTATCGCGTATTCCGTATTTTTCGGAATAATATGTTCACCCTCCCCGCTAACTGTCGTAACTAGCAATTGATAATTTTTCAGTACCTAGTTGCGTTAGCTGTGGCTTTATTTTAATGAATTAATAACTTTTTTATATTGCTCTTGGCTTCCTCTTTTAAGTTAGTAGTTGCCCTAAAGCCCTAAGGTATCTGTTTATTTATTTCTATTTATTTGAAGCAGATACGTCACTCTCTGAGAATTTCTCTGAAAAATTATCAAATGCTAGTTACGACAGTTAGCGGGGAGGGTGACGATATGTATAATCCAATCATGATTCGAAAGACACGTGGCGCCATCTATGAACGTTATTGTTATTTTCCTCGGGAATAGTACTTTTTTTCGGGATGAATGGCACCTTAAATCCGTTTCTGTACACCTGACAACGTATATGCAAAATTTCAGGATGATCGGTTCAGTGGTTTAGACGTGAAAATGTAACAAACAAACAAACTTACTTTCGCATTTATAATATTAGTTAGGAAGTTAGGATAGATGTGAGAATTGCTTTTATTTCATTATCATTATACATTATGTAACAAAAAACCCTGCTGGATCCTAAAGGGATGTATTAATTCTTCCATTGAGATACTAAAATTTTACCCAGTCATTTGAAACAACTATCAGAATGTATCAATCATACTATTTTTTTTCTTGGTGTAGATATACATAGATTTCAAAGTCCTTTTTATTTTTCCACTACACATTTATCCGACAGACCCAAAATTTAACAGAAGTCAAATCAAAGTCTAAATAAAAAGTTTTTTTTTCGTATTTCACCAATAGGCATGTTGACAGCATTAATAAATTGCAAATCTAATTAGTCCGCCAGTTAGAGTTTTGAAAAATAATGGACATGTATTTTTTCTTTTGTTAAATCTATGAATATTTGGAAAGATAAAACGCATCAAAACTCGAGAGTGAGGGCTTGTGACGTCAGCAGCAAGTAAAAATTGTACTTGCTTGAGACGTTTTGCCAATTTTAAAAGTGTCGTATCTTCGTCAATTTTGGTTTACGTAACAAAAGAAAAAATACGGGTCAAATATTTTTTGATAATCTGGCGGACTAATTAGATTTTTTTAGTCAAATAACCTATTTAAACTGAAAAACGCTACAATAGAACAGTTTTAAACTACTTACCTGGCAAATTAAACGCAGTTATAAGCTGTGGCCTCACAGTCCTCTGTAGTACGGTCAGCGCGCCATTCTTCCCTCTGCCGCTACAAACTACTAGTTCTATGACAGGATTCTCTTGATGACGACTGAACTCCTCTGAAAGGAGCTGAGGCTCGCCCATCGATACGTCGCCGATCGGACATATGTTGAGGAGGGAATCGCAGACCTGTGCGACAAAAAAATCGTTGCGATTAAAAGTCGTGGCTATGTTGTAGATTGGTTTAATAAGTAGGAACGTGGTATGTAATTACGTTTTAAAAGAAAAAGTAGTTGCGATTAAAAGTCGCACGAGGAGAAAAGTCTTATAATTATTTATTAGATAACTAGACAAGCACACCTAAATCGTTTAACGTCTATTTTTGATAAAAAAAGTAATGCGACAAGAAAATCGCACACTTCTCACTTAAAACTTATATCAAAAATACCAATATTAAATATTCAACACACACACAATTCAGTAGAATTGCCCAATCCTGACAAACATGCAGAAGAGGCAAAAGTAAATCGTGTAGCAGTTACAGGCAGTTTTCCACTGAGTGTTTATTCATAATGTGCAACGGTTTTGCCAAAAGAAAATGTGTACAATACGGCCTACGTATTTTGGCGAGTCTGAAGTTAGTTGTTCGGCTGCGCAATGAATGTTTTAGAAACGAAATTGTCTACTGCGCAGCTAGTAACGCTAATGTTAGTCATTGTTGATTTCATATGAGTAACTGATCTGTTTTGACCAACAAAAACTGTTTTTTTTTTTTAATTTAATAAAACAAACAGTTCAAATTGTTTTAAACAAGTGTTTCTCTTGTTCTTTTTAGTTTAGGGTATTATTTCAAATTAATTCGACCCCTTATTACAAAAGATGGTCTAAGAAAAACCCTGGTTTTAGAGCACCCCGTCTCTTTTTGTTATATGACATCAGAAAGTGATGGGTATATTTTAAACCTGGGTTTACCTTAGTCTTGGTTTAAACCATCTTTTGTAATAAGGGGGTTTATGTTTCATTTCTAGACTAGATCTTTTCAAATTCGCCGTAGTAGATAAATGAAATATTTACAAAAAACGATCAATGGATAAACATTTATATTGTGTAACTCTAATAATACTGAACGCTTTACATTCATTCTGTATGTTCTTTGTAATGTTGATTTTTAAATTGGGTGACATAGGGAATTTCCTAGCGGGACCATACCGGCGGGGAATTACCTATGAATTCTATCATTTTGATTTGAAATTGAAATATTGAATATTCTAATGCATGTTTCAAAAAAAGGTGTTATCTTGTCCCATATAAATCCTGGTACTTAGATCTTTGTTTGATTGAATAAATTACTTATCACAAAAATAATGTTTTATTTAGGTAATTAAAATGCCAATAAAAGTTCAAAAATATAACATAGCAATACCATAGGTCAACTGGTTTTATGTCAAGCTATTTAGACTCCTAAGTATTAATTTATTTTCATTTTATATCCATTCATTCGCCATGAAAAGTAGTTTTAAACCTTGTTTTTTTCTTATTGTTTTATACAATGCTTAAAAATTGTTTTAATCTGTGTTTTTAAATGTGTGATAAAAAACACGGTTTAAATTCAAACGGTTTTAAACAACTTGTTTTAATCATGCCAAACCTGATTCCCAAGGAGGGTTGACGTCAAGCAGGCGGCCGGTCATAAAATTTTGGCAAAACATTTGCAGCATGACAAGTGAAATGAAAAATACATGCTGCGCCGACCCCAAATAAATTGGGATAAGGACTCCTGCCCTGGATGATGAGGATGATGAAATATTGAACACAAAATATTCAAAAATACTACATACGACAAAAAAGTCGCACCCACCTCAAACACATAACTTGTGAGCTGTGTAGACGTCCTGATATCCGATCCATACACTTCCAATTCATCTTTGTCGCTAATCTCTATAACGTTAGTCGCAACGCAATCGCTGATCGTGTCTAAACGACGTTTTTTAGCCGCAGGGTCTTGGTCCCTCTGCTGTTGTTCTCTGTTTATTTCTGGTGGAAAACAAAAGGTGGAATACAAGGTTAGTTGGAAAAGTCAAGTCAAAGTTTTTTATTTCAAGTAGACCAAATTACAGGTGATTTTAAAACGTCAAAACTAGGTGCACAAGCAAAGGGGTACTAATCCGAAAGAGTATTAAAGTAGACATAATAAAGAATAACTTTTGTTCTACAACTTTTGCCAAAAGTCAATAGTTTAGAAGAAATAGCTGTTCAAAGATTTCATAAAAAATACGCAAAAATCTATCTATCTTCAGTTATGAGCATCTATGTATACATTTTAGGTCATATTTGAAGTCACGAATTAGATGCTCCATTTTCTAATTTCGTAACTAAAACAGAGAAGAAGAATTTTTGAAAAAATTAAAAAAATATTTTGAAATGAAACATCATCAGATCTTCACCAAATTTAAATGGGACCACCTCGGGAGAATACTCTTTCAAACAAAAAATCGCTTCAAGTGTGCCTATAAAATTTGAAGAGTTCCCTTGATTTCTCCAGGATCCCATCATCAGATCCTGACCTGATGACCATGGGACCACCTGGGCTCTTTGAAACAAAAGAAGAATTTTCCAAATCGGCTCAGGCGTCTTTCAGTAATCGGTGAACATACATAAAAAAAAAGATTCCGACGAATTGTTAACCTCGTCCGTTTTTTGACGTCGGTTAAAAAAGTATATATGACCCTTACCAGCTTCGGATAGAGTGAGATCCACAGTAGCTTCCAACGGCTTATCGACTGAGAACAGCATCCTGTTCTCTCTCTCGGTTACTCTTAGCAGAAGCGAGTTACCGAGCCGAGAGCCAAGGAATAAGAAATCTTCTTCTATTACGCACATCTGTGGACAAAAAGTTATGAGAGACCTTGACCCCTGAGTTTGTTTCGGCGTTTATTCTTAGCGGTAGCCGGATAGGAAATGCCGGCGCCAACTATAGGTCTAGCGCATAACAGTCAGTGCCGTTCGGTAGCTGCGCGGTGCGGGAGGGTTGTGGTGACGCGACGCGAGAGCTCACTGATTCGACAACTTGTGACAACTGTCACCCTCCCGCACAGTTATGCGCTAGACCTGTAGTGGTGCATAGTGAAATGTAAAACCGTTTTAAATGATGGCCCGCCCCGCGCCTCGGTTTAGCGGTACCTCCAAATCTCAAGAAGACCTTCCCTCGGAGAATTTTCTAAATAAGGCTGTAATTTTATGTTCAGTGAGAAGCTTTTGGATGCCGTCGTACGTATGCAAAATATGTATAAACGTAGGCCTTTTATTAGGGCATGGCAAAAAGGGGGCCCAGTGGCGTAGATAGATAGATATACTTTATTGTATAAGTACTAAAAGAAATAAAACAGAAGAAATACACGTAATCAAGAACAGTAGCTACGCTAGGACAAAGTGGGGCAGTGCCCTGGCGCCCGAAGGGGACTTTGTGGCTCTTGGCTACTTCCTTGACAAATAACAGATCAGACAAAAGAGTTATAAACATTAATTTCACTCATAATTCTATTAGCTATTCAATTTACAGTATGTTTATGTTTTAAAGTTAAAGATAATATTGGAAGGCAAGACCGGAGCTACCATGGAGCGAAAGGAGTTCCAGGCGTCGGATCAGAGAATCCAAAATGCGTCAAAAAAGAAGAAGATAACATACTATTTCTGGATTATAACTTCTGTCAGACACATTCATATTTATGATTAGTTACGGTTTACTCACGTGCATTTTTGGATTTACGAGTCGAACTCGCGACCTCGCCGCGTGTTCCGCTCTTGATTAAGGTCTCCGTTTGGGTTCAAAACAAGTCGGGCAATCCCGAAAAATGCACGTGAGTAAACCGTAATTAATAAAGATAAGATACTATTTCTTAGTTTTGTTAAATTCGGTTGCTGTCGTGTCAAATTTGCCATCTTCTTTCACTGGTTCTAAATTATAACACTGGAAAATAATAAATATCTCCTTAGCACACTTTCTCTAGCTCATAGCGTCAGCAACAATGTACCTATGTAATAAGGTGTACAATACTTACACAGGTAGTAAGCACAGACGCGGCCGCCCTGTCGAGGTGGAAGCTGCGTACAGTTCGCACAGAGTCAGCCAGCAGCGTCAGCACGTACAGCTGACCGCCGCGCAGGGATAGTGCCAGGCGACCCTCTCCTAGGGGGGCTACACATGACCCATCTAGTGTTATGCATACACCTTCTTGGATTCCTGAGAACAAAAGTTAAAGAGGATTAAGGGGGGGGGGGGGTCGAGGGGATTGTGGCCAATTAACAAACGCGCCGATAAAAGATAAAGATAAAGAAAGATTTATTTGGACACAGCACAAAGAGACAACAGATAAAAAGAGCAATGTAAATAAAAAAGTCTTGGGTATATTATGTATCACGGCTGGACCAAAAAGGTGTCCAGATCAGCTTAATAATCCGGATCATATATTACGCTTGCCGCGATCAGTCCGACAGCCCAATGGGTGACCATTCTTCTATATAAATAAAAAGAAAAGTCCTGACTGACTGACTCATCAACGCCCAGCCTAAACCCTTGGACCTGGGAAGCTGATATTTTGCACAGAGATTCCCTTTATAATGTAGACAAGGAATCACGAAGGATTTTTAGAAATTCAACCCCTAAGGGAGTTAAACAGGGGATGAAAGTTTGTATGGAAAATTGTCACATAACGGGTTCAAAATTTCACGCAAGCGAAGCTGCGGGCAAAAGCTAGTTGCTCATAAAGATCCCTCCGTGCTTCAGAGAGCACGTTAAACCATCGATCCTGGGTGTCATACGAATACCTACAACAGTCGTTACGGATAGTCAGAAGCCCGGAATTCTGACCGGTCTAACCTTAGGATATCGGCATTGCCCAGTAACTGGGTTGCGGAGGTCTGATGGCAGTCGCTCCGTGTAAAATACTGGTATTCAGCCGCATCTGGCAAGACTGGAAGCTGACCCCAACATAGTTCAGAAAAGGGGTAACGAAGGGGGGGGGTGGATACGGAGACACCGACCATTAAGAAAGTATGCAGTCATAAATCAAGATTCAACATTTTTTATTTCAAATAGGCGCAGTTCATGTTCTTAAGAAACGTAGAGCAGGGCCGGATTATCCATAAGGCGGATTAGGCAACTGCCTAGGGGCCCCGCATCGACTAGGGGCCCCGTGCACGCACCAAGAAAAAAAAAACGTTTAAATTACTTTTTTTTTGAAAATTTGTATTCTGCTTCAATATTATTTCTTTTTTTCGACGCATGTTGTCAGTTGATCAAATACTTCATACATAGTAGAACTAAAAATAGCTGTATTTGACGATATAGGTAAGGTAAGCGTTAATTCGGAACGCAGCCGGCGCGCGGTCGGCTGATGAGTTAGACTTTGACTTTTAGAGATTGAAGTAATAGGATACCAAAGGAGTCGATCTGATCGACTCGACTTTTGTAATAGAAAAATTATATTTTTAAAAAGTAAGAAAAGGGTAAGGAAACCCCGAGAATTGCATTGCCTAGGGGCCCTGATAGGGTTAATCCGGCCCTGACGTAGAGAATCCTTGAATAGATACTCTTTTGTAACAATATATTTCAATACAAAAATGACTTACTATGGGTAATATGAAAACAATGTAGTAATTTAATATACTTACTGAGTGGAAAATTAGTAGTATGCGTCGCTATACTGTTCAAAGATACGCCGTACGGAGGTACCGACTGATTCAGGTATATTAGAGAGTTCACAGCCATTATTAGACAGCCACCTGTAAGTAAAAATATAAATTAAGTTCTTACATTTATTCTAATTTTGATAGAAACCTATCACAATGTGTGTCTGACCTTGTCATTTGCAATAATAGTTTTTGTAAATGATTGTTGATATCACTGTTCCACATGACGAGAACCTTGTGAAAAACGAGAAAGATAAAGAAATTAAATATCAAGACTTGGCAGCCGAGGTTGTCGCCATGTGGGATGTTGATTCAGCAGTCTATGTGCCGATAGTCGTTGCGGCCAATGGTTTAATAGCCAAGAGCCTCGACCAACGTCTAAAGAGGCTCTCGTTGGGCAGCTGGATCAAGGGCCTGATACAGAAAGCGGTACTTCTGGACACGGCGCGTATTGTTAGGAAGTTCCTCTCTGTGACCCTGATCACCGGCAGCTTGTACTTTGTTCCCAATGCTAGTGAGCTACTATATTTTTAAAAGGTTTTTTTTTGTACAGAAATTTTTAAAAATGCAATTTTATATGTATTTAAATGAATAAACGAAATAGAAGAATCTATTATTTATATCGTAAAAAAAAACATAAAGGTTTTTTAAGTCTTTTTCAATTCCACAGTGAGATTTTTATGCTTGTAAATTCACAAAGGGAGACATTTCTGCGACAGAGAGCCGTGAAAAAACTAAAATGTAGAAATAAAGAAAAAATATTTCTTCCAGACTCGCACAGGCAGTTGCAGAAATAAAAACAATAAAAAAAGGTAAAAATTTAAACAACCTGTATGAGGCCAAAAAAACCTATCTCAACATAATGATGCGACATAAAAAAAAAACAAAATGGTCCGATAAGACCGTTATTATAGTTAGTGTCTAAAACACACTATACCGAAGATACGCGACCGAAGTTCGGCATGATTACGCTTGCAATGCTATTTGAATTACTGACGACACATTATGCCGAAATTACGTTGCGTTATAGCGTACAGCCGAACTTCGGTCGGGCGTAAGTTCAACGGCAATGTATTCTGTAGAGCACACATTATACGTGACCGAAGTTCGGTTCGATTGTCGACGAAGATCCGGGGAGCAGCGGGAGGCGCATGCTCGCGCTCCGCGTGTCCGCCCACAAGTTTGCGCAACTGAATTTCTGCCGCGTAAGTTCGGCACTTATAGTGTGTCATATCAGCCGAATACGTCGGAACGTAAAATCAGCCGCCGAACTTCGGTCGCGTAAATTCGGCATAGTGTGTTTGGACACTTAGAAGTAGTAGTTAGTAGAGATCTAATGTTGTTATAACTTACCAAGCGGCTTCTGCACGGGTACAGCTCTCAAACAATCAAATGGCAGATGTGCAGTAGCCCAGATGACTGGATGCACGCGAGCACTCATGTTGAGACTCACGCCGCACATCGCGCATGTGTCGTTACGGACGGCTGTGCGACTGAAACGGAATATTTTATGTAAGATATGATCAAGATACTGCAGATAACCAGATAGTGTGCGTCCTGAGGCGCACCGCGCAGGCGGAATGAACGGCGCATTAAATAAATGTTCGAAATGTTTGAATTTTGATATCGACATTATTAAAACCCAAGTAAAATAAACGTGTGGAGAAACTAGGTGTAGTGTTCCTCCAACCAAAGGGAGGATCCTCCAACCAGGCGGAGTCTTGTGCCTGGCGGGCTACTGTCCAACCGTTGATGTTGGGAGGTTATATACAAGGTTAGTCGGAAAGGGGGTACTAATCCGAAGCCCACTTATAGTATCACTGATGACTGTTTGAAAGCAAGTCTTAAAATTTCAAAATTCGGTAGTTTTTTTTTCCAAATAAAATGATTTTTATTTTAGTTTTTTCAAAAATTCTTCATCCCTGCTTTAGTTATAAATTCAGAAAATGGTACTTTTAATTCATGATACCAAATATGATCTAAAACGTAAACACAGCTGATCATAACTGGCGATAGATAGATTTTAGAATATTTTTTTTGAAATTTTTGATCATCTATTTCTTAAACTATTGAGTTTTGGGAAAAGTTGTAGAACAAAAGTTATTAATTATTATGTGTACTTTAACACCCTTTCGGATTAGTACTCCCTTTCTGACTAACCTTGTATATACTATCTGCGTGTTAAATCTTGATTGCGCGATGTAGGATAGTTCGCATATGGCGAGATAGATGCCGCTACAAACGTAACACGTGCACACGCGCGTACGCGTCAACTTTCCCGCGTGCAATAAGTATAGGTATCGACGGTAAAGCCGCACCGCAATCCGCCCGTGCGCCGTCATTCAGGACGCACACGTAAGTTGCAGGCAAAAATTGAATGGTGACTGTTCTTTACAAATAAAAAGTACACAAATACATACAGAACGTTCCAAAAGTCAATGTCAAGCTAGAAGCAAAATTATAGAGCAGACTAAGGGAGAGATTCACATACCGCACCTTAGACTTTACTTTGCTAAGTAAAGTAAGCGTTTCATACGAATATGAACTTTATTGGTATAACAACAATGTTCATATTTGTATGAAACGCTTACTTTACTTAACAAAGTAAAGTCTAACCTCCGGTTTCTGAATTGAGAATTCTACGATAAGCAGTACTTAAGTAACATATGAGTACGGAGTTATTAAAAAAAATTACGGATTTTAAAGCATTTTTTTGACAACTCCGTACTCAATTACTGCTTAAGTATTGCCTGTCCCGAATTCTCAATTCAGAAACCGGAGGTATATGCAGTCTGTGATTCTAGCTCTAAGACTGTTCAGAAAAAAATACGGAAAAATAAAGTTTTATGGTTTTCGAGTTTCAAAGTTACTATGAATAAAAAGTACAAACATAAATAAAAAAATTAAAAAACCCCCAACGCAAATAACAAAACAGCTGATGACGCTGAAACGGGTGAACCGATTTTGATAAAACATGTCTAAGAACCACCGCTAGAAAACCAGCTTTTAAATTAAAAAAACCGCACCTAAATCGGTTCACCCGTTTAAGAGCTATGGTGCCACAGACAGACAGACACACAAACACACATAGCGGGCAAACTTATAACACCCCTCTTTTAGCGTTGGGGGTTAAAAATAAATAAAAATAGAATAGCTCTAGTTAACTGAACTGGGGCCTAATTCTCCTAAAATAAATTGTTGCCAAACGCAATCGAACCACAACCGTCAGTCACTTTTTGTTTTCGAAAACTTTCAAAATGATTTTGTTTTTTTGTGTCAAACAATAAGACAGCTTTTGAAATTGAGAACTGTCTGAATGAACGGTTTGGCCTTGGTTCGGTTGTGATTTTTCAAGATCTATTTTAGGAGAATTGGGCCCTGTGGTTAATGCAACTCACCCAGCAAATGTCCTGACAGGTTCATAGAGTATCAGCAGCGTTGGTTCATAGTAACCGTGTAGGAACTGTATGTCTAGAATATTGTCTATTTTCTCATCTAGATCCTTTAGCACTATAACGTAGGAGGCGAGGGTAGGCGCCCGGTTGATCGGTTGTGTTGGTTGCTGGAACATCGACTGTGGATTAATAGACAATTCTTTTCATTTACGGAATGTTATTGGTCTAAATTAAGACTTGTATCTTTAGGAGGAGCTCGTGGCTAAATAATTACAGCCGCATAGACCGATCTTCCGGGTTAAGCCACGCTTGCCGAGGTTGGTCTGTGGATGGGTGACCATTTACCATAGCGAGTTTCGTCCGTGCCTCAGAAAGCACGTAAAGCCGTTGGTCCCGGCTGTCATTTGTAGATCTTTGACAGTCGTTACTGTTGGTCAGAAGCCAGAAAGTCTGACAACCAGTTCTACCAAGAGTATCGTATTAAGTATACCCAGTTACTGGGTTGTGGAGGTCTGATAGGCAGTCGCTCCATGTAAAATACTGATATTCAGCTGCATCCGGTTCGACTGGAAGCCGACCCCAACATAGTTGGGAAAAGGCTAGGCAGATGATGATGATCTTTAGCTCTCTAATGGGTGGGTCAAAAATCGTGGATCAAACGAAACAGGGCGATGGTCGGGGTTATTTGCAGTAAAAAATATCTATGTGGCAGAGCTCTAACTTGATCTCCATAAAAGTTATGACAATTTGAGTGTTTTTAAGAAAATACCAAAATTTGTAATAAATAGGCAATTAGAGTAAAATGGGTACCTAGTTTAAAACAATAAATGGTGTTTAGTTGCTTGAAAGTGCTTTTATGACTGTGGGTATCATGATATATGAGATGTAGGCGGATATTGGGTTTTGTGAGAATGTGTATGAGGGAAAGAAAATTGAATGAAGGATAATAATGGTTAAAAATTAAATCTGTATACTTTTAATTTGCATTCTCCCATGGGGCTGGCATAGCCACCCAGAGTGGCTGAACCCTCGTAAAAAAAATAGATTAAAAAAAAATTATCTATGAGTATTGGCACTTTTTCAATATCTTTTAAGTCTCACAAAAAAATATTTGTAACTTTAGAAACTTACTGTAAAAAACATGTACTACCAAAAAATGCTGCAAATAACCCCAACTATCGCCCTGTTTCGTTTGATCCACGATTTTTTACCCACCCTGTACAACGTGTTACATAATTCCCCTTAAAAAAGAAAATGTTAATCAAGTAGTCTTTTATGGTTGTTGTCATTTACCGCTCAGAGGAAATTAGGTAAGAATGTAAATAACTTTCTGGGTAGTCTACTCTTTACTTTTATGTTTTCAGGGTTGCGTTTCATTTTATTTTATGATATGTCCAATTTTTTTCTTTTGGATCCGTCTTTTATTTTAAAATATTGCCAATAGCCTCTTTACAAGGGACCTTTTAATTCCCTTTCAGCTTTAGGGGTATTTTTGTAACACATTGTATAATTGGTTAAAATTAGCAACTCCTATAAGTTGGATGTTTTTCGGTACATTTTCCGATCGTTCCTAAAACTTAGCTAGTTCTTATTATTAGCTACAGATAGACTACTCTTTTGTTTAAAAAAGGTGGAGAATGTATTTTAAATTTAACAATTTATAAACATAAACTCACGCCTGTATTCCCCGTAGGGTTGGCAAAGGTGTATAGTATACCCACACATTTCACCGTTATGTTTTACGTCCCATGTAATAGGGGGCGAGCCTATTGCCATCGACCGGGCACAAATCCAGAGTCGGGGCTGCTACTGAGAAATTCCACACGGAAAAACACAATAAGGCCTCTTGTCCACACACGTTTTTTTCGCCGTGAAAAACTACGGTTAATTCGCCGCGTGTAGGCACGGTTGTCAGTGTTGTATGGATCACTAGGGGAGCTTGTTGACACACACGGCGGCGATTCGGCACGGCGCCACCGCCGTATTCGCCATGTGTGTCAACAAGCTCCCCTAGTGATCCATACAACACTGACAACCGTGCCTACACACGGCGAATTAACCGTAGATTTTCACGGCGAAAAAACGTGTGTGAACAAGAGGCTTTACACTTTGCCCGACCTGGGGATCGAACCCAGGACCTCACGCTCAGCAGTCGCGCTTGCGAACGCTAGACCAACGAGGCAGTCTATAATTGAATAATATTAATTTTCTGTAGTCTATTCCCACGAAAATAACGAAATTGGGGTGTGTTTCGATAAATATTCCTGAAGAATTCACGGGTTTTACGGATTGATGAGAAAATGTACCGAAAAACAGCTTAATTTTAGCAGATTTGCAAATATGTTCTTGACACTTCTATCTTTACCAATAATGAAGCAAAGACCCCATTGCGCACATTCCTATATGTTTGTAGGTTGTGCACCCCATAACTGGTATACTTTACAATTATAATAATGGAAAACAAATATACTCACAGATTTTTTGCTATCAAGTGGTTTAGCCTCCAAGGGATCTCCATCTTCATTAGTTATATCCTTTCTGAACGGTAACACTGCCAGTTTCTTGCCGTACAGCAACATGACTGCACAGCGGCACTCCGGGTCCACTCGGATCCATGGTATATGGGGATGGGTTGTCCAGCCATTCTGAATAAAGATAAGGAGAAAATAATAAGTATGACGAATATTTTTTTCCCATTTTTTTCTTCACTTGAGTGCAAAAAAATCGGCCCTCTCTTCATGTTTCTGTTTGAAGCCTGATAATTTTAAAGTTAGAGTTTAAAAGGAAGATACCATTTGAGCTAAAAGAGTAAAGTCTAATTATTCATATCACACCATCTATCTGAGATTGACGGTTTGGCAATAAAGACGTAAAACCTGGAAGCAGTCTAACTTGCTCAATGGTATTTTCAGATGTTTTATCTGAACTATACTTTCTAAGTTATCATGGTTCAAACAGAAACATGTAGGTCAGGCAGATTTCTTGATTTTGTTATTGGCAACAATAGTGGTTTTGTTTGCATAACAAACAAATTTTTGTTATAAAAACTGCCCCACACTAGGATTTCTCCTATATCGTCAATGCATTTACAGACACAAATCTTTACATGCACAAATACCCAGAACCGGAACAACTATCTGTAGGCCATATAAATATTTGTTCCATGCAGAATTCAAATCCATGAACTGTAGCACAGAAAGCTATTTGCTTTAGCCACTGCAACATAATAAAAATAGTACTGTATATGTTAAGGATGGACAAATTCTTTTTATATTTGGTTTTCAGCAGTTTTGTTGAACGTTGCTTAACCCTATCCAAAACCAGGAGACAAAAGTTTAACAATTAATTATAAATGAAAAATAAAGAAAAAAGAATAAACTTCTACATCTTACCTTCATATCATCCTCTTCAAAGTAATGCATGCTCAACGTAATTAGATTATCAGTCTGCGGATCATACTGTAGTACGGACAGCTTAGCTTCCCTGAAGGATACAAGCAACAGATCTCTGCCTGCACTGGGACATCGGACAGATGCCAATGACATTACGTTGCCCCATAGTGTGTATGAAGCTAGACACTCTAGCTTCATCTTCGGAGGGATTGGCTGGCCCGCTGGAAAAGATATTTATTGTTTTATTGTGAAAATGATATTGAATTTATTATGGTTCTTTGAGGATGAAGGTTCTTCTTTGAATATAAGCAATCTCCTTTTGTGATGTTAACAATGGCTTATGAATTTTCTTAGTTCAACATCTACCAAGTGGTTTGTTACTGAGATCATAAAGCACTCAACTGTCTCATTCATCTAGTGGTTGGACTGGTGGACTGCTGAGGGTGAGGTCCTTGGTTCGATCCCTAGGTTGGGCAAAGTGTAATTGGGTTTTTCTATGTGAATTTCACAGTAACAGCTCGGAGTCTGGATTTGTGCCCAGTTGATGGTATGTAATAGGTTCACCCCCATTTCACGGGACTTAAACGTAACAGCGAAATGAGAGTGTTCTATACACCTCTGCCCAACCCTTCAGGGAACACAGGCGTGATGTTATGTATGTTATATCATAAAGCACAGCAACAAGGCAAAACAGGATTAATCTTAAACTTATGATAAATAAATGGTGATAGTCTCGCCTCCTATTACATGAGGACCCTGATTGTATGCTATCTCGTTTTGTCCACTATTCTCGTAATGAGCGAAAGCGAGAAAACAACCCGAATCTTTGGACAGGTCACTTATCGAAAAGTCCTGAATTTGGGGGGAGATCTAGTGATATGACATTGCAAATAAAATGTATAATAAAAGGCAAACTTTACGAAGATTATGTTCTAATATATTATTTTCCAAAATCTCATACGAATCCATAGATTAAAGCTTACCGGCGTTAACCTCCTTCGTATGGCCTTCAGGTAGCAACCTGAAAACCTTGAGTATATTCGCTCCAGCGGTGATGAGGCACGTATCATCATTGTTGAAGAAGCAGCAGCTCACTGCATGTTCGATCCCCGTCGCCGGATGAGTTTGCCGGCAAATCGAAAACATTTTCAACTCACGTCAATTTTTAGGTTATGTTTTTAAAATCACTTAAAATTGAAACTATGGATAAGTTGGCACTTTAAGTCAAGGTTTTCACATATTTCATGGAAGATTTAAAACATTGTATTTAGTTTTGATTGTATTTTTAGCGTTGTTTATTTGTGATGCTGTTGCGTCGCTTGACACTTCAACAAAATAGCGTGCGTTCTGAAATCTGATGAAAGTTGAATTGTTAAAAAAACTCTTTTGAACACAATAAAGAAAAGATTTATGGAAGAAGTGATAATCAATTATTTTAATGCCTAATATGAAAAGTGTGTTTTTTTAGTGTATGTTTATGTAATTAAAACAATTTTAAGCGTAAACTCGTTAATAAATCTTTTCGGTGGAGAATTTTTGTTTTTATTGTGTTTCCGAACACACATTACAAACAGTTCTGCAGTCCACAGAGTTGCAAAACTTTTACTTCTTTCGTGAAAATAAATAAATAATTATCAGATTCCCCTCATTTCGAAATAGTTAAGGGAAAAAAATCGCCTATAAATGAACAGAAATCAGAAATACAGTTTTTTTCCTGTTCGCTTGTTGCCAGTGGCCACCCTAGTGTTGCCAACTCAGTATATCAAAAATACGGGTCGCAAAAAAAAACAATTATTTATTTTAAATCAATCTCAACAAAACCTTACTTTTCTAAAGCTAAGTCTTTTTCTGGTAAGGTTGGGAACCCTAAGCCTGCCTGATTATTTTACTCTTTGTGGCTGGGTAGCTTAGCTGGCCAACTAGGTCTCTCCCTTGATGGAAACCGCATACCACGATTTTCTTTCAATGATGACTCGTTGGTTTTAGAATTTTGCTAAGGTATCAATAAAAATGACCGATTCAAATTGGTAAATATCTTTATTCAGATCATTGTCTATCTACAAAAAAATGTGAGCAAATTATTTCTATTCTACGTTTACCTATATAAACTAAAATATTATTAATTTACTATAAAAACATTTCAGATTTTTTACTCTAGTCTAATTCTAATAACTAAACAGAATTAGTAGTTCAGAAGTTTGTACCACACGTAGGAATATAAAGATTAAATATAACACAAGTTAAAAATTACATTTAAGATAATTTAAATTCATTTTCTATTTACAAATTATTATGGAAAATAAGGAACATTAAAACTCATACATTTGGGAATAATGCCCAAGTTACAAAATCTAATAATCAGTACGATGCTCTGTTTCGACTCTAAGGGGTCAGCAGAGCTCCAAGAAGGTTTAACAGAAACAAGTTACTTAACAATAATTTCTTAATACAATGATGACTGAATTTTATTTGATAGTGAATATTTCCAAGGCGTGGTTGTAGCATGTTAGACAAGCTGTGGATTAATGGGGATTAGGTGGGGGTGGGAGGGTACTCAAATTTGACGAAACCAAGGAACTTCAATAATGAATAGTATCCTGATCATATAAAGTTCAAAATGTTTTACGGTACTGAAAGACCGAAAAAAAACCGATCATGTAGATAGCGTTATCGGGAGCCCTCTGTCCTTTTCCTGCATACATAGCAGCGTGTACAGAAAGAGTCAGAGGGCTCCCAATCAAGGCAGTCTTAACCCGGGGTTGTAAGGAGTGCGGAGCAGCCGGGCGCTGAGGCATAAGGGGCGCTGAGGCGCCAACGCCTTAGGAAGCCGGGTAGGAGGCGCCTGAGCTGGGTTCGCATCCGGCCCCAGATAACCCTAGATAGGGATGGCCCTGCTCCCGATCATCGGACCGGATTTTAGTCAGCCGTGCGCATTACAACTTGAATATGAGTTCCTTGGACGAAACGTAAATACGTCTGGCCACCTTGGGCTAGTTACTGGCTCATCTTGCATACCAAAGCATATTGCATAATTTTATACAAAAAATAAATAGAAAATAGAAAAATAATCTGGCAATTCCTTTGATCATAAACTCTGTTACTTCCCTATCCACATCAAGCTGTAGTTTAACGAGGTCATACATTTTAAAATTAAGTTACAAACAGAACCAATATTTAGATTAGCTCAGGTGTTGTACAACCTACTTTAATCACAACTGGCCTTCTGAAAACATAATAAAATTATTGGTTAATTAAAAACAAAATTGGAATTTGTGTTGTATTTCTGGTATTTACCTACTAGTCTCCTAAAGCTGGGTTCGCTGCGCCGTGTTTTCGTGTTTGCAAACAGGATAACATTGTCTGCTAACCGAATAGGGGCGTGGCCTAACAGTTTTGTTAGCAAAATTGGCGCTGCGGACCCGGCTTAACATTGTTTGCTAACCGAATAGGGGCGTCGCCTAACAGTTTTGTTCGCAAAAACACAATAACATGTACGCTAAGGCGCTTGGAAAAAAAAGGGGGTAACAAAAAATTCAAGCTGTTGCTGATTTTCGGGATCTGCTTTCATTTATGAATAAATACTGGTGTAACTATAGTTTGCGAGAGTGAATTGCTCGTTGTTCGTGGCCCCTGATGAAAAGCATAATTTTTTTTGCAGAAGGACAGTATCTAAAAAAGCGTTTAGTTCTGCTTCAAATAACTACGGCTATTTGTTATAATCACACACTCTTGGTTTAAAAGGGTTCGCGGGCCGATTAAAACCCATCGCGGGCCGGGATTGGTCGCAGACCGTTGTTGCCCACCGCTGGTCTAGATACTGCAAGTGGCCAGAAATAATATGTCTGTACGTACCCCGTAAAGAGCAGACATTATTTTTAAATAATAAGACAAGCCAAAGCCTTCCTAATAAATATTTTGACAGAAAAGCTAGAATAAGCAGCAGGACAGAAAATTGGATGTCGACCCCAGATCTGGTAGCTTTCAAATCCTGCCTGATGTGCATTTTAGGGCAATTACAGGCGCGTGACATTTCAAAGTAACTGCTAACGTCAAGCGGCACCTCTATTTAATAAAACTGTCCGTCTGTAATACATAACGATACAGTTAACATTAACCTTGATAGGCAATTAAAAATAAAATCGTATAAAAGGTAAAATTAAAAATAAGTGGAATACGAGGCAAACTAAAATATATATTAATTAAATAAATATATACAAACACTAGTATTGAGCAGTTTAACACCGCAAATTTGGAACCATACACCGAATCAAAAAAAAGTCATGAAAAACGAAAATTGACAAAAAAGTACGTAAGTATTGATAATTATTGTATGTTGAAAGAACAAAACGGAGGGTACTTTTAATATTAGACATTAAATAATGGAGAGCAGTGTAATACTAACTACATTAATAAATTACAAAATTTCAAAGGCAATCTTAACATTATTAGAATCACTATTTTATTCAGCATTTACGTTGGAACTATATTGAATAACATTCTATTGATTATTATACAGACATTGAACGTTACAGAATCTGATTTACATAAAAAAATAAAACCTAAATTTTCTAACAAAAAATTTAGACCAGCTATTACTAATTACAACATCATATAATATTTAAACACTTTGTATTATATTTCAATGGAATAAAATCATACACAGTCTATTTGCCAATCGTCCTATACCTTATATTCAAAAACTATAAAATCGTCCAGATAAATCAGTCTTCAACCTTCACCTTGTCACAAAATATTGTATGAGAACCCACTTTTAATAGCGCCTTATAAGGAACTCACACACAAGTCTTAACGAAATAGATAGAACAGAACAGTCTCTGGCCACTGCAGTCGCGTTTTATAGTAGTAGCTATTTTAAAGTTATTTGTGCATAGGCTTCTTATAGAGCAACTGTATAGTGGGTCTTTATACACCTATTTTGTGACCGTTTGTTCCCTCAATTCCCACTCCACTCAGCCGATCGACACATATCAGCCAGCAACTCATCAAATTCCAGTACAGAATTCTCGTATATCAAAAGGTCTTTAGACAAGTCCTCATTCGCCAATTCCATCTCTTTCACAGATTCGGGACTCCGCGATTTAGATCGAACAAGATCGTCTGCTAACTTCAAATGCGGTGCATTAAAGAAGTCTTTATAAAACTCTGCGAGCTCTCTTATAGGATGGTGGTCGGCGAAAGGGAAATGTAGTAGTTTTAAAGGCGGTTCATTCTCGTTTCGGAAACCGGTGAATTTTTTCGGTGGCATCTCTAGAGAGGTCGGACTTTTGGATAAGGTGGTGATATCCAACTCTTGAGTACTTTTAAGCTCTATTGGAGTAGTTTTCAGTGGAATTTTGGGCCGCTTCCTACATTTAGGAATAGGAATCTTAGTAAAGAAGTCATCGAAAGCCTGTTTGATGACGTTTTCGTCGACAAAAGCGGCCAATCGTAAGGGTTTATTCAAGTCGATGGGACCAAAAGGTTTAGGTTCCTTCTTTTGATCCTTCTTTTTCTTAGACTCGAATATTACGTGCTTTGGACTCAGTTCAAAGTGGTCACTCTTTAGTAAAAGTAATTTGTTTTTCTCTGTCCTATTTGGGGATATAGAAAAGTTTGTTCTGTATGAAACTGAGAAGCATATTGCTCCTAAAGGAGTCTTTAGCATTCCCGCTTGTATCTTCTTAACAGATTCGCCTAAGGCTTTCATTTTGGGTTCCCCGTTGTATACTCTATAGAATATTGTAAAAGATTCTGTTCTCTGCTTCCTTGACAGATGATATGCGGGAGTTATTCTCGTTACTGTGATTAGCGACTTCAGTAAGATGCCCATTCGAAAGTACACTGTATTCATTGCTTTCAAAGAAGTATCGAATTGAGTCTCATCTAATTCTAAGGTCCATAATTCGAGTACCATTTCGTCTCCATCTTCGGTTTGTACAGATATTTCAACGTGTAACTGTGATCTGATGGTTTCTAAGACTCTGTCAGATGGAAGAGCATTTTTCGTTGCTTGATTGACTTCGGGAGTATCAGGTATTTGTAGGTTGAACCAATCAGTATCTGACGATTGTGGTTTACTATTTGGTTCTATTTTAACCCCTTTCCTCGATTCTACTATAACTTGGACGCCTTTATAAGCTAAGAATTTGGTAAACTTTGTGAATTCATTTTTGTCGCTTATGTTTGAGAACGCGGCGTCCGGCGCCATTTTGGTATGAAATTATTCTTCGTCAGCGATGCAATTCTCCACGAGGTTCCTCAAGTTCGGATTCTCCATAGCGGCAGCAATCCTCTCTTTGTCGTTGATTTGTTTGTTGACTGTAACAAGAAAAAAATTGCTATTATAAATCAAAATACAAATAGAGAGCAAATCGATTTACCGACATTACATCGATTCGATATTGATAGGCACTTATTGCCAATAAGATAATTTTGTCATGTCATGAAGAAGATTACTTGGGCTTGAGGTATTAAATAAAATAATAAAATCCCATGTTATCCCGTGTGGGGCGAGCTAGAATATAAAACTTCCTCACTGCAGGCTGGGAATAGACTCGTATTGAAAGATTCAACAAAACCCAGCTCGCTTGGTGGTAGGATTAGGGTGACCATTTAGAAATTTGAAAAGTCCTGACAAAAAGCCTGACATTTCAATAAAAGTCCGGACATTTTATTCACAAAATGCAAACATAAGAAGATTTATATTGTTTGATCTCGTTAAGTTGATTGTTAAAGAAGATTTATATCTTGTTTTTAGATGAATGAGAAGTTAATAAAGATTGAAGTTTGATAATTATTAAACATGTAAGTTTTCCGGTCAAATTAAAGAGCCGGACAAAGCCCGGACATGTCCGGACGGATGGTAACCTTAGGTAGGATCTACCTATACGATCCGCCTAGCTAGCTACCACCTGAACATTAAAGCCTGGCGCCAAGCAGTTTACTGTGTTCCGTCGTGTGTATATTAGAGCCAGAGGTGTATGGGGTCCTCTATATCTCTATTAATTGGATTCGTGTGCTCTATCTTAGACCCTGTCTGCACTTATCATCAGGTGCAACTGAAGTAAAATGCGGCCAAGGCAAATAATAAATAAAACATCATATAGGTCCTCAGACCATTACTGACGGAGTGTTTACGAAACAACACGAATGCAAGACACTAAAGAGATAGCATGACGGTCATTGTCTAGATAATAACGTACAGAGGCTCGTTAAAGACGTCTAGACCGGTTTCAAACCGGTCAGATGGATCTAACATAAGTATTTACATAACATAGATCTTACGTACGCAAACAAACTTTTTTAAAACAGCTCCGAGATTGGATAGAAATGCTAGTCATCTTACGTAATTACTAATGACTTGTAGAAAATTAACGCGAGTTACTAGTACTATGAAAACAAAAACAAATGATCTGGGTGATGTGACCTTGTCCTAAAAACATTGAACGGTCATTGATTAATTACTGGTAGTGATAGCCTAAATAAACTTAATATTTCTTTTGTATTCATTGTATTACGTTCATAAAATCCTTTTAAGTTCAGCTAAAAAGTAACATGACATTCACTGTCTGTTAGGCGGTATGAAGTTCGCCGGGTCAGCTAGTTTTATTATAAGACTGTTTTTTCTCTAAATCTTTCCCATCAAATTATCTGCCTCAACAGCACAAGCTTAGTAGTAGATATCGTCAATTCGTCACGCTAAGCAAATTATGTAGACTCAATTATCATCACTAAGTAACAAGAAACTGAACACAAAAACATCTAGAAGTCATCGAATTATGCAACAAACATGTCCTGTTTTTATCAAGATAACATCAGCTTATGAAAGACTTGTATTATAATAAACATAATATTATTATCATTTTAATAGCTTGTTTGGACAGAAGCTTCTTGTCATAAATACATAATAAAGCCTTGTTGAGACGAGGAAGAGACACTGATGTGTCTCACGGTAGAACAAAGCCAATATAATTATTACGTCGTTAATGACTACAGGGTGTAAACCAATTCGTGTAATTCCTTCAAACCACGTGATCTACTGGTGATACAGATTAACCCTAAATGTGTGTTTTCTATTCCTGAGTCATTTTAGAGCTCCAGGTTAACTGACTGCAAAGAGCGATATCACGTTAGTCGTGCCCGCCAGCTGCGTCGCCGTGCTTTCATTCATTTATGCATGGAATCGAAATATTCACTGACGTAAAAAATTTCACTGGCAAAAAACCCTGATTTAGTTACAAATTCAGAAAATGGAGCTTCTAATCAATCAAATCAATCCGTGAACTAAAATGTAAACACAGCTGATAATAGCTGAAGATAGATAGATGTTAACGTATTTTTTATGAAATCTTTAGTTAGCTATTTCTCTCAAACTATTGACTTTTGGGCAAAGTTGTAGAACAAAAGTCAACATCATTATAGATACTATAAAACCCTTTCGGATTAGTACCCCCTTTCAGACTAACCTTGTATATTGGTACATTAATTGTAAGTACTTCAATAACCTTGCTAGGTAGCAAGATAACAGCGCCAGGCTATAAATATTTGTACAGAGTTATCTATTTATCAGGCACTTAGATAATTTCAAAAACAACATTTTATGAACACACACAATGTTACGAAAACAAAACAGTGGCCTTTTAGTATTTTTCGATGTTAGAGAGAATTATGAAATGTACACACGGCTACTTAACAAGGTTTATATCTATCTGCCTAGCTCTTTTCCCAACTACTTTGGGATCAGCTTCTAGTCTAACCAGATGTGGCTGAATACCAATATTTTACACGGAGCGACTGCCTTCTGGGGGCCTACTCCCTAAGTCCGTCAACGAAGTTAAAGTAGCCCGAAACGTAGGAGTGAACAAAACAAGTGTCGAGTTCAACTTTTCGGACGGACAAAAACACATCGGTAGTAGGGACAACTGTCAAATCCTGTTGTCATTCATTCTGAGTTCGGGCCCCGAAATAATCGTATGTCCGTAGGTGATAGGGAGTAGGAAAAGTTCGCACGGACTTAGTGCTTAGGGAGTAGAGCTCCAGATTTCCACAACCCGGTTAGGTTCTGGGCAATGCCGATATCCTAACGATAGACCGGTTGTCAGACTTTCGGGCTTCTGACTACCCGTAATTACTGTCACAGGTATTCATATATCACCCGGGAACGACGGCTTTATTTCCACTATGTAAATTTCCCAAAATCTGGCAGTAATATTCTGTTAAAATTGGGTAAGTAAATATGATCTGGCTGAATACCAATATTTTACACGGAACGACTGCCATCAGACCTCCGCAACCCAGTTAGGTTCTGGGCAATGCTGATAACCTAAGGTTAGACCGGTTGTCAGACTCTCGGGCTTCTGACTAGCCGTAACTTCTGTCACAGGTATTCATATATCACCCGAGATTGACAGCTTAACGGCTTTATTTCCACTGTGTATATTTCTCAAAATCTGGCAGTACTTAATATTCTGTTTCTTTATATACATATATTGTCATTGCATTTTATAATATTGATATTAATTGTGTTCCTTATTTTTATTTCGAAAAGAAGGTTTCTAAATAAGCATATTTTTATATCGGCCTCGATTTTAACTAAGCAGTTTTGAATTTTAGAGACCTAGAGCCCAATTCTACTAACAGAAACTTTTATCAATTGTAATTGAATCGTTTATTCAGACAGTTTTCGTTTACAAAAACTATCAAATTGTTTGACAACAAAAACAAAACCAAACATTTTGACAGTTTTCATAAACGAAAACTGTCTGAATGAACGATTCAGTTGCAATTGATAAAAGTTGCTGTTAGTAGAATTGGGCTCCAGAGCGATCAATATTTATTTTGGAGATTGAGCCAAATAATTATGTTTTGCCAGAATTATGAACTGGAATAAATCATAAAACTAGTTATATAATTCCAACAGACATTACAATCGGTTATGTACTTACAGCAAGTTTAAAATCTAGAACAAAGTTGTTTGTTATGTATTTTTTCGATCATGTACCTATCCATTTTGCAATGTGCAGACTAAACAAAAAATATGACGTAATAATATTGTTTGGTCTACATTGTACTGTTTATAATACAAATAACTTGATAGGATCATAGTCATTATATTATTTACTATAGATATGTTATGTCCCTAGAACATGGCGTTTAATATTCGTACCTGCATTATTTTTACTAGTAGGTATCTACCTAATATGTAGATACTAGTAAAAATTGAAGGTCTCCGGGTTCTTGCGGGATCCGTATAGAGGTGAATTTGCAAAAAAAACAGCACGAAATCGTGTCATTGCATAAAACAGAAAGATTTTAAATTATACATATACTGTTGAAAAATCTTTCAATAGTTGATTTTTATAATTAAACTAGAGGTTGCCAGCGGCTTCGCCCGCGTGGATGTCGTTTATTACGTATTCCACGTTTTTCTCTACTATAATATGCATGTATTATACATATAAACCTTCCTCTTGAATCACTTTATCTATTAAAAAAACCGCATCAAAATCCGTTGCATAGTTTTAAAGATCTAAGCATATACTTATAGGGACAGACAGACAGCGGGAAGCGACTTTGTTTTATACTATGTAGTGATACTGATTACTTCATCAATAATTTATAAAACAGAACCTCACTACGAGTGTTGTATAAGCTAGCTTGCATAAATAACAGTTACTAACAGATAACACGGTTCAATAGTGTCATGTGAATGTAATATTATCAAACTATCTATGCGAGTCATAATATTATTAAATTACCAACCACAAGCTAATTCTGTTTTTCATCCTGTCTTATGCACTGTTTACATTACGCTTAACCAAGTTACAAGTCAATTTGCTCAAATAGCGTCGGTACACGCAAAAGTCACACTTTAGAAAAACAAAATATGGTTTTGCTGTCAAAAAATTTGAGTTTTTGTAAATGAAAACTGGAGTAAGAAACCTGCAGGTATCACGCACGTTCCCTGCTTCAAAAAACTACCTGAATGAGCCTACCTACTGACTTCTTTAGTATATCTTTCTTATAGTCATGGGTGCCGGTAGGAGGGTGTATGGGGGTGCACTTGCACCCCTCTGTCATGGAAGAAAATACATAGAAGAATTGAAGAAATAAACATTTTATCATTTGAATTTGACATTTATTTACTTGACATGACGTATGTATGTATACAAGGTTAGTCGTAAAGGGGGTACTAATCCGCAGGCCACTTAAAGTACACACATCAAAAGTGTCTAGGGATCAAGCATTTTTATGCGGATTTCTTGAGATTGAGATGTGGCTTTGTAATAAATTTATGATTTTATAAATTTATATGGATCCTTTTTGGTGCATTTCATAATTTGAATCAGGAACTGTGAATCAAATTCGAGTAAAAGATGAAAATCAGCTGTCAATATTTTCCCTATAAAAACATACAACGCATTGAAGACATTATTAGTGCTACTGTTTCCCTACTACTGATTAAAACCAACGTTATTATGGAGCGGCGACGTCATTTAAGCAGGGAAGAAATGCTCAGAGCCGTGGGAATGATAGAAGCTGGTTCCCGGCAACGTACTGTGGCTTTAGCTCTGAATACAAGTCAGAGTGTTATCAGTCGACTTTGGACACGTTACCGAAGCACTGGTACCGTGGCTGAGCGCCATGGAGGACGGTATCGCTGCACCACACGGAGACAAGACCGATACATTCAAATCTTAACTCGAAGAGCTCCAACAATAACCGCCATGATGTTAGCCGTGAGGCTTCATCACTCTTCAGGGAACTTAATTAGCGACCAAACAGTCAGAAACCGCTTGCATGAAGTGAACCTTCATTCCCGAAGACCGCTACGGGTACCACCTATAGCAATACATATTACAATATATAGCACAATCGTAGGATTCGATATCAATGGGCTCTTGGACACAGAAATTGGGCAGAAGAACAATGGCGTTTCGTGTGCTTTTCTGATGAGTCTCGTTTTGGTATGAGACCGGATACAAGACGTATACGACACTGGAGAACCCCTGGACGCCAACAGCGATTAAAATCCTGCCAGGAAGTCCATCCTTATAGTGGTGGAACCATCATGGTATGGGCGGGTATTTGGATCGGCGGAAGAACTGAGTTGATTTGGATCAGAGGCAACCTCAACGCTCAAATTTATGCTGAGACGATTGTATCAGACGTCATCGTTCCTCTACAAGCGCAAATCGGTCCCTTATTTCAGTTAATGCATGATAATGCACGACCGCACACCGCAAGAGTTGTAAGACAGACTCTCGCCGCAGCTAACATCAATGTCCTGCCCTGGCCTGCTCAGTCGCCAGACTTGAACCCGATTGAGCATGCATGGGATATGCTACAGAGAAGAGCTCTGCCGAATATGGAGGGTATCCAGTCGCAAGAAGACCTTTTTTTGTTGTTGCAACGAACATGGGCGGCCATTCCACAGCGTGATTTGGATGAACTCATTTTGAGTATGCCAAACCGATGTTCTTGTGTTGTTAGTGTTCGCGGTAGAAACACGGATTATTAATTGTTTAAGTTACCCAATAAAATTTTAAAGAAAACTGTTATTTCAGTCTTTTTTTCGAACTTTTGTGTTAGTGGTTCAAATGTCAAAAATCCCTTTATTAGGAAAATGGCAAATTTCTTTATTAATGCAAAGGTGACTTGGTTTATCGTTACTGTGACAAACGAAAACACTTTATTTGATGAATCCTTAAAGAAAATTTTAATTAATATCAATCAGGAGAAAAGTTATTGCAAAAATATATGTTGATCCCTAGACACTTTTGATGTGTGTACTTATCACTGATGACAGTTTTAAAGCAAGTGTTTAAACAAAATTCGATAATTTTTTTATCTATGTAAAATAATACCTACCTATTTATTTTAGTTTTTTAATTATTCGTTCATAATTTAGTCACGAATTCTGAAAATGGAGCTTGTAATTCGTGACCCCAAATATGACCTAAAATGTAAACACACCCGATCATAGCTCAGGATAGGAAGATTTTAGCATATTTTTATGTAACTTTTGAACAGCTATTTATCTTAAACTATCGACTTTTGGGGAAAGTGGTAGAACAAAAGTTACTCATTAAAGTATTAAAAATCTATTTTCTTTGTAGGTAGGTTGTCAAATATTTGTATTACTATGTATTAGTGGCCTTAGTTAAAACATTGATGCCTTAATTAAAGATAAAGAATGCTAAGTCATTGTTTATGACATAGAACCAATTATTTATCATTCGTTATTTCCCATGCCTTGGTAATGGTAAAAAATCTCAGATGTTTGTATTCCACAAAAAATAAGATAGGTAAGTAAATGTAGATCCTAGTACAGTAAGGCGCCATCTCCACGAGCGTGTGAATCGCGGCGATATTCTCGCCATGCCATCAAATTGAATACTAACTATCGTCGCGATAACATCGCCGTGTGTAGGTAGACACGTTCTAAGAGAGTATAGAAATACGTGGCACGACGATAATATCGCCGCGATTCTCTCGTTCGTGGAGACTAAGAGTTTAGGAAGAAGTACCTACATTTTCTTTCCAATAAAATTGATTTTAAAGTTATAAAGAAAACATAGTGTTTTCCATGTAACCATAACTTTCGTAAGACCCATTCATATTTATTGTGTTTTGACGACACGTTTGGTGCAGTGGCTTTGCGATTGGCTTCTGCGCTACTGGTTGTGGGTTCGATGCCCACACGGAACAAAAAATTGTATGACCTACAGATAGTTTTTTCGGGTCTAGGCGTTTGTGTATGTGAGATTTGTGTCTGTAAACGCACCCACGATACAGGAGAAATCCTAGGGTGGGGCAATGTTTTAAAAAAAAAGAAAAGATGTTTATGATTAGTTACGGTTTACTCACATGTGCAGCTAGGCTTGCCAACTGTCCCGCGAGAGCCGGGACGTCCCGTTTCTAGAGCTTTAGAGGATGCGTCCCGCGAAAGACGTGTGCGGGACGCCAACTGTCCCGTTTTATCGTACCTACAGCTAAACCTTTAGCTAGAAGTCGGAATTTAGTGAACGCACGTCTTGTTTAGCTAGAAGAGTGGAGATCGCGACCGCGAATCTCGCGTCGAAAGAACGAAAAAATAATTTCTAATTGTATTTTTCGCCTCCCTATACTTTAACAGTTGGGTTCCGCTTTTTTTGCCACGTCCCGCATTTTGATTGCCAAAGTCCCGGTAAATTCGTACATAAAGGTTGGCAAGACTATGTGCAGCTCATGAGTAAGATCTCCGTAGGGGACCAAACTAGTCAGACAATCCCAAAAAATGCATGTGAGTAAACTGTAATTAATCATAAACATGTCGCTGCTTTAGATGAATGACACAATTCAGAAAAGCTTATGTTAGATGAGAGCCTTAGGGGCCGTCTATTAATCACGTGAGGCTCGAAAGGGGGGGGGGGGGGGGTTTGGCAAAAATAACGAAATATCACAAGGGGGGAGGGGGGGTGTAGTAAGATATCACGTATATTTTTTCGTCAAACGCGCGATTTCTAAACTGAAAAGCGAAAATTTTTATGCCAGTCAAAAACAACCTGCAACCTTTCTGTCTAGACATTTTTATCATGGTCCTTAATTTCAGAATAAAATTAGATTATACTTTATGCCTGTATTTAAAGATAATATTCTTAAAATTTTAAGATTCTTTGTAGGTACTAAAAATACACGTGATTTTGGGTGGGGGAGGGGGGGTAGTCTTAAACATCACCACGTATCACCGAGGGGGAGGGGGGGTTAAAAAATGCTAAAAAAAACATCACGTGATTAATGGACGGCCCCTTATGAGATTACACTGTTGAAGAAAAATGGCGTCACAAATTAAAGAAATGGCAATGACATTTTGTGATGCCACTTCGTAATTATTCTTGACGTTAAGAATGAGTTTTATTTGCAAAAACTAAGGGCTATTTTGCATTCCGCTGTCTCCTTATCTAATTTGAACCTTTCTGATTGTATGGTTATTCACGCAAAGCAGTGATGTGTAATACATTTTTAAGGTTCCGTACCCAAAGGGTAAAACGGGACCCTATTACTAAGACTCCGCTGTCCGTCTGTCACCATGCTGTATCTCATGAACCGTGATAGTTAGACAGTTGAAATTTTCACAGATGATGTATTTCTGTTGCCGCCATAACAATAAATACTAAAAAAACAGAATAAAATAAATATTTAAGGGGGCTCCCATACAGCAAACGTGATTTTCTTGCCGTTTTTATAGATAATGGTACGGAACCCATAGTGCGCGAGTCCGACTCGCACTTGGCCGGTTTTTTAGATACTATGGGCCTTATTACAAAAGATGGTTTAAACCAAGACTAAGGTAAACCCAGGTTTAAAATATACCCATCACTTTCTTATGTCATATGACAAAAAGAGACGGGGCTATTTTAAAACCTAGGTTTTTCTTAGACCATGTTTTGAAATAAGTGAGCACATACTCGCAAATCAAATATTATAGTATGGTGTGACCGCCTTATGAAAATACTGAATACTGTATTATTATATTGGGACACAAAAGGCCTTATTATAAGAATAACAATGATTCATAAGTTTAATGTTTGAACTCTTTTTGGAACTTGAACAAACAAAAGAAACAATTGAGTAAAATTCCATTATTATCTGTCACCATTAAATGGCAACAATATTTGGGTGTTATGTAACTTTATACTATTTATAGCAATGTCATAAACAGATCTTCAACCAACTGAATTAAATAGGTAAGTAAAAAAATCTTTTTAGATTTATTTATATGGGGCAGATTTACTCATATTTTGCATGTGAGTGGGAATAATAGATTATTCAATCCAACATAACTCACAAAAAATCCAGCAATAAAAGTTTACTTTGAAATGTAATGATTTGTTTGATTTGCATTATTTTCAACTCCTTCAATTAATACAGTGTTAGGCCTTATCCGCACTGCGATTTTTCACAGCGCGATTTTTTTTCTCGCGTAGTATATTCCGTGATCCGAATTATACGTAGTACGCACTGCGAATAAAATTACATACGATTTTTGTCACTTCGATGCAGTTCCCGACTGAAACGAACGTCTAAAATGAACAGAAAATTTTTAATTTACCTCATACTACGGTGGCGGCATGATAGACGTATCAAAAGATTTGTCATGAATTTTATTCCGCAGTGCGGCCATAGCCATAACTACTGCATACTGTACAAAACATTCACGCGGAAATAAATCCGCTCCGCATCGCATTCAATTTGCATAAAATCACAGATTTTTTTTCCGTGTGAATTTTTTACCACCAGTGCTGCTACTCCTATAAGATTCAATAGAAAAAAATCGCGCAGTGAAATATCGCAGTGCGGACAAGGCCTTACTGGTTATTGGCCATGATCCCGTGGCAGGGTTGTAGGACATGTTGTCCTCTATCTAATAACTCAGTAAATTAAGTTATGGTAAAGTAAAAAAATTTGGCAGCGCTAGAGAATAGTTGATTCTCAAAAAGGGTGGTAAACGAAATAAGTTTGAGAACCTCTGCTTTAAATGTTTATCCTATTGATCTACTACAGATGGAGACAGGCTGTGGATAGGTTGAAATACAGTCATGATCCTCAGTAGTGAGGGAACGATTAAGAAGAAGAGGAGATTGACCTACTAAACTTCTGTGATGAAATATCTTCATGTTCCACTGTGTTCAGTTTAGTCATTTTTAATGCAAATGCATGTTTGATTCTTACAATCTACAATTTTTTAATAACAAAAACCGCTCATTGATGTTACACTTGAAGGGTCCACTGCAATAATGATGAATGTCCAAAGTTTCTTTAAGTCTAAGTAAGTATGTCATTCGGACACTTGGTATATGCAGTTCGTAATTGCGTTTACAAACTAAGCAATATCGCTTACAATCCTGAGATAAATATGTTTTTTAAAAATCGGATACACGGCTAAAACATTCAGCATCATAGGTGTTCTCATCTTTAATGCTGAGTTTTCTTTCACCATTTATAAAATTAAAAATCAAAGGGCCCACTGCAATAATGATAAATGTCCTTTTTAGTTTGTTTTAAAATATTTAATATCTCAAAACAAAGTAAAAAGGACATTTATCATTACTGCAGTGGGTCCTTCCTTAGGAATTATAGAATATTTATTTTTGTAGTTGTTTTGAGTCAGATTCAAATTGGATAAAATGAAATTATAAGAAAACAAGCTCCCCTTGTTACTATCAACACAATACAGGTATCTAAGTAATTCTAATATTTTTTTTGGCTCCATCAGAATGAGATGATTCTGCCAATGTCAAGTTTGACAAAGATACTGTGACGTATTATAAAAACTATTGAGGGGTGTTTGTAGAGCTTGAAATCAGATGAGTAATATCATCTTCATTTTAATTGTCATAGTCAGCTGATAGCTTTAATAATAACACAAACAAGGACATACAAAAGGAAGCTAGCATTTCCTGTACAACATGCAATAAGGAAGTTTAAATTATTCTTAGAATAATATACTTAATAGATAAGATCTGAAAACTAATACATTATCTACAGAAAACTCTTTTAAATCTTCTGTAAATAACAATGGTCAACAAAAAAATTAATGTCATTTACGACGTAAATTATAAGAATTCTAACTAAACTTGAATGTTTTGTTTTAATATTATGCAGTAGGCATCTAAAGCTTTGTTTGTATACAAAATATTAGAGCTTCTAGTGACAGTGTGGGTATTACGAGGTGTTTTTGAAGGAACACAAGTGTGTATAGGTACTTACTTTCATCTTCCGTGGTATGTGCGCCTTTCTTGATATAAATATCCAATTTAACAGGGTGGTGTATTGATCGCTGTATCTTGATCCGTATACACAGTCCTATTAGCGTCGCCAGCGAACAATGAGGCACTGTAGGATTGTACTCCACTCGCAACACGGGAACTTTGTCAGCAGTAGGCTCCTTCACGAATATTCCTTCCTCATAAATCACCTTCAAATCCTCAAGAGTACTCGGCTTTTCCGGGTCCCGTATCGTCCGCAAAAAGTCTAGAACACCACAACACACGTTAAAGCCACAAGCAAACAACCCAATTACTCCAAAACAACACGAAAACCCGTCAAAACAAACCGTAAATTGTCTCTTTCAAGTCGTTCTCATCTCTATAGCCTAGCTCCTGTAGTGTCGCACTTTTGTCCATATAAGCTGGCTTCGCGAGCTCCACTGGTGGTTTCTGTGAGTTATTCAGAGAGAGTTTTGAGAAGAACGATATCATATCGTTGGTAGTAATAAATTGGTTCCACTGGTTCACAGTCACAAGTCGGACATGTTTGTTTTGTTGGAGGTTGTTATTTTCCCGTAATTTGTCTATGACTGGGTTATAGGTGCGTTCATGTTTGATATTTCAATGACTTTGAATATCCTATTACAAATTACAATGCAAAATTGGCGTTAGGTTGCGTTTCAAAGTTCAATGTTTTGACTCAAATTATCTCGCAGTCCACTGACATCCACTGCTAGTGTACTCTTATGTACTACATCTCTTTGACAGATTAAAGCCTGTCTAATATAGTGATGTGCCCCTCACTCGTGAGCTATCTCGTTTGAATTCCTCAATATGAAAAATGAGGGAGTTATTCATATTTCAACTTTCTCCTCCTAACCACCTCATCTAATTCCTTAATTTATACAGGGTGTCCAGTAAATAGCACGACATACTGCAGGGGGTGATAGCTTGGGTCAATACCTACCAAAACAACACAATATATGTTCAGCAAAATCTTACGGATTTACAGTTTTACAAAATTTTCCGAAATGTCGAAAAATCTCTACCTTGAAACAGATTTTTGAGCATCTCGCAATGAAAAATTCCTTTTCTAGTTTTTTCTTTTACATCAAATTATTCGTGAATAGTTACTTTACTCATTGATAAGTTTTTTTTCTATCAAAATCAAGAATGTTTTCAAGAATTTCAATTTTTTGTATAAATTTTTACAGAACAATTTTATTATCGCTTAACTTTACCCTACAGTGGTGAAAAAAAAATGTATGTGGCAGTTTTGTACAACAAACTTAAAAGATAGCCTGTTTAATGGTGATTTTGGTAAGATACAATACTAGTGCATTTTCATTAAAAAAAAATCAAAAAAATGCTATTTTAGTTCCAGAGAAGCTGATTTTGTTGAAAATGTAATTAACGTAATTTTGACAAAAACCACTACGAGAATAAGTAATAGCTGCTCATTTACGCGAATCATTATAAAACAAGTTGTGACATGTAAAATGCGACATGCACGCGTAATGGATAAGGGCGTTCGCTACGTTACGCGGCGGGTACCCGCCTCGCGTGTGTGTATTGAAAGATAGTATGTACAAACCCGTCGCACGCGTCCGCGCCAGTTAGCGCTGCTCATACTATCTTTCAATACACACTCGCTAGGCGGGTACCCGCCGCGTGCGCACCTTTAACGTAGCGAACGCCCAAAAGGTTTTTACCTGCTCGCCGACCGACCCGACCCGACTGGTTACTGTCTAACAAAAGAAGCACACACACGTTGACGTTTGGTGCAGTGGTTGAGCGATTAGCTGCTGCGCTACGGGTCGTGGGTTCGATTCCCACACGGAACAAAAATTTGTATGGCCTACAGATAGTTGTTTCGGGTCTGGGTGTTTGTGTGTGAGATTTGTGTTTGTAAACGCACCCACGATACAGAAGAAATCCTAGTGAGGGACAACGTTTTCAGACGAAAAAAAAAAATATTGCGCATGTGCTATCCCGCTATTTCTTGTATTGTGATTTTGTGTCTTACTCTCTCAACCTTTTTTGCGACGCTTGCCAGTACGCTACCTTAAGCCGTGCGCAACGCATCTCTGTTAGACGTCTCGTGCTCATCATTCGAGACTTTCTGTCGGATCGCCTAGAAGGCACCCTCTCGTCCCCTCACCCCATTCGCGCCGGAGTCCCTCAGGGCTCCGTGCTATCGCCCCTTCTGTTCCCGCTGTATACCAGCGACATTCCCAAATGTGGCTTGACAAAGTTGGCTCTCTTCGCCGACGACACGGCTATCTACTATTCCGGTAGGAGTCTCGATAGCATCTCTCGAACCCTTCAAACCGCAGCCGACGCCCTCGGGGTCTGGTTCCGGAAATGGAGAATAGAGGTGAATCCCGAAAAGAGCACAGCCGTTCTTTTCGAGAGACACAGTGATTCCCACACCCACATCCGTCCCGTCTTCATGTTTGGCAAACAGATCCCTTGGGAGATGAAAGCCAAATACCTGGGGGTTATCCTCGACCATCATCTGAGTTTCCGAGACCACATCAAAGCGGTGCGCGCTCGCGCCGCTTTCGCTGTCGGTCACCTCCACCCCATTCTTAGAGCGCGCAGTAAATTGTCACTTAGAAATAAGCTTAGAATCTACGTGACGTGCATCCGCCCCATCTTGACTTACAATAGCGTCGTGTTCGCACACGTTAAGCCTTTTCGCTTCAAATCCTTCCAAACCCTCCAGAATCGAGTGTTGCGCAGAGCCGCGGCTGCCCCGTGGTTCATGCGTAACGTCCAACTCCATCTCGATCTTAAAATGCCAACCATCAGGCAATACCTCAAACGCATTTCCAAGCGTTACTTCAACATTGCCCCCCTCCATCCGAACCCCCTAGTCGCCGCAGCGGCCGACTACAGTCCCTCTCTCATAAGTAAAGTTCGCCGTCCCAGGCACACACTTTTAGAACCCGATGACGAAATAACCCCCCTCCAGGAGGCGAATAAATCGACTAGAGCACACTACACAACAAACGCCGCCGTCCGGCATACCGTCCTCGCCGAAGAGGCCCGTCGCGACGTCCCACCGCCGCCGGTCACGATCCACCGAGTTCTCCCGTCGTAGAGCCAGTCGTCTCTTCAGACTCCGCAGTCACACCGATAATCCAGCTCTCATCAAGCTGTCTCCCCCCCCTAAGTCCCCGCCAGCAACGCCCTAAGCCGAGGTCCGAGTCTCACTAGGGGTCGCCCTTAGTGCTGTTGTTGCAGGTAGTCATGATGTTAGTGTAGTACCAGTAGTTAGCTTAGGTTAAGTATTTTACTCCCCCCCCCCATTCGCTGGAGACCCTTCAGGTCTCGCCATTAACTGCCCGGTTACGTAGGGAGGGTCCCCTAGGACCACCTACAGCAGTCCAATAATAAAAAAAGTCTCTGTTAGACATGGGCAAATAGCTCACTTAAAAGAAAAAGAGCGATTAGCTCTTTCGCTCTAAAGAGCTATGTCTGTGAGCTATGTAGGTGGGTGCGTTTACAAACACAAATCTCACACACAAACATCCAGACCCGAAACAACTATCTGTAGGCCATACAAATTTTTGTTATGTGTGGGAATCGAACCCACGACCCGTAGCGCAGCAGCTAATCGCTCAACCACTGCACCAAACGTCAACGTGTGTGTGCTTCTTTTGTTAGACAGTAACCAGTCGGGTCGGGTCGGTCGGCGAGCAGGTAAAAACCTTTTGGGCGTTCGCTACGTTAAAGGTGCGCACGCGGCGGGTACCCGCCTAGCGAGTGTGTATTGAAAGATAGTATGAGCAGCGCTAACTGGCGCGGACGCGTGCGACGGGTTTGTACATACTATCTTTCAATACACACACGCGAGGCGGGTACCCGCCGCGTAACGTAGCGAACGCCCTTATCCATTACGCGTGCATGTCGCATTTTACATGTCACAACTTGTTTTATAATGATTCGCGTAAATGAGCAGCTATTACTTATTCTCGTAGTGGTTTTTGTCAAAATTACGTTAATTACATTTTCAACAAAATCAGCTTCTCTGGAACTAAAATAGCATTTTTTTGATTTTTTTTTAATGAAAATGCACTAGTATTGTATCTTACCAAAATCACCATTAAACAGGCTATCTTTTAAGTTTGTTGTACAAAACTGCCACATACATTTTTTTTTCACCACTGTAGGGTAAAGTTAAGCGATAATAAAATTGTTCTGTAAAAATTTATACAAAAAATTGAAATTCTTGAAAACATTCTTGATTTTGATAGAAAAAAAACTTATCAATGAGTAAAGTAACTATTCACGAATAATTTGATGTAAAAGAAAAAACTAGAAAAGGAATTTTTCATTGCGAGATGCTCAAAAATCTGTTTCAAGGTAGAGATTTTTCGACATTTCGGAAAATTTTGTAAAACTGTAAATCCGTAAGATTTTGCTGAACATATATTGTGTTGTTTTGGTAGGTATTGACCCAAGCTATCACCCCCTGCAGTATGTCGTGCTATTTACTGGACACCCTGTATAAGCGCAAATGTGTAAGTATCTGATTGATGAGCGAGTGTGTAAGTGATGGAAATATTTGATGAGGACTGTTCGTTCGTACCCCCGGCACCTTTCTCTCTCTTGCCCTCAACCAGAAAAGCAACATGTGGTAGCGCACAAGCGAACCCGCCCGTTCACCTATCCTTTCTTCGAATGAGGGGGGCCTCATGTACTCATGAGGCCCCCCTCATTCGAAGAAAGGATAGGTGAACGGGCGGGTTCGCTTATGCGCTACCACATGTTACCTCACGAGGTAAAATTTATTTATTTTATTTATTTATTTCATATAAACATAAAACTATCATTACAGGTACTTATTACCTAATGCAATAGCCTATGTACATAAATATTAAAAACTAAAACAAAAATTGTAACATGAACAATAAACTAACCTAAACAAATTACACAATAAGCGACCCGTGTGAATTCGTTCAATGTACACAAAAAGAGATCCATTCTATGAGCCATAGAGGTTTTCCCTCACACTCGTTTGAAATAAATGAGTTACGTATCACCACTCTGATAAAAGTGAAAGCTGCCCCCTGATTCAGAACGATTCGATAAGTCAGTTGTAGAAGGATTCATTAAGCTATCTCCTTTGCTCTCGTTACGAAAATCGTAGACGGAACGAGATAACAAATCGAGTCGTTCGATTACTGCTTATCGAAAAGGTAATAATCGGTGGGCTGGGCTGAGAGTAAAAAATGGAGGATTTACTATTTGCACCTCGCTCATGCACGTTATTTCTGATCGAAAGGCAGATTTTAAATCATTTTTCACTTTTTGCTTTCTCATTAGGTAGACTCATACATAAGACTCTGGTAGTGGACTGCGAGTAGTAAGTTACCTATCGTAGATTCACCTGCTAAATATGACTGTTAATAATGATATTTCTGAAAACTGTTCTATTTATTGGTTCCGTTACTTATCTGTATTTTTTTTAATACTACCAGCATCCATTCTTGAAAGATCCATAGTGGCGAGTTAAAATATGACAAAAAACAAACATCAGAACTTATGTTATCGCGTAGATCAGAAAAGAATAGACCACCTCAGACAATAAGGGATAAATGAATGTAAAGATGATGGCCAGCCACGTTCTTCTGTCTGCTAATATAAAATTAAGAGCGAGTGATTAATCCATCTGCATTCTGTTGAGAGGAAGTTTACAGGATATAATGAATAATAAACAGTAGCATTTAGTTAGACAGGAAGCCGGCCACAACATAGTTGTGAAGAAAATTCTAGATAAGTGCAGTTGAACTTGCTATAGTTGTGACAGTTTAATAGTTCCGATTTGACACAGACCTGTCGAAATACTAGGAGTAATGTCAAAACTACTAGTTGCGCGCAGAAGATTTGCCGATGACTGCCCCTCCCACTTCACCGACCGCTACCCGCGCTCGTCTGGCCTACCTACTAATCGTACCAACCATTGACGCGTGACGTCATGAGGCTACCGGCAAACCTTCTCCGCGCGACTTATAGTTATAATTACTCCAATGCGTGTAAGTATATGCTCTAAGAATGCGTGGCGTATAGTTTCATTTTATCATGGGTGCGCTATGTTCAGATAAATAAAAAGGCGACTTTCTTTCGATCGAAAGCGTGCAACTTCTGTACATTTATTTTGTGCTTTTATGCAACCGTCAAATCGGACCTATTACGTTGTTTGAACTGTAACTACTTACGTAATAGTCGATAATGAAGCTAAACTCATAACTGCTTATTAGATTCATCGCCGTCGGGTAAACCATGAACGCATTTCATAGACAAACTTGTCATTTGCAGCTGCTACGGGAAAATAACATTGTAGATTTCATCACGAACGAGAACCATCCACTAGATGGCGTTACCATCATCTTCGACCTGTGATTTTAGTCACGCGAGGTAGGTACCTACAGAGTACATTTTTATACAAGAGGTAAAGAATGAATTCAATTCAGTAGCGAGAACCATTTTATTTATATCACAAAGTTGATATTCTAGGGGCTGTCTCAACTTGGGAGTAGACTGCGATAGAGAGTTAGTATGTTGAGGTCTTTCATTCTAGGCTTTATAAAATGAGAAATAGCTAGACTAATGATGCAAAATTATTAGGATTGCAATACATTCAATTTCCCTAAATTTTTTTTGAGTCGGTTACCGCCGCCTGTACACCTACCACAACAAGAGAGTTGCTTATGCGTTGCTAATCAAATAACAAAGTTGCCAATACTCATTTGTCTGTAAATTAGCTGGCACCCATACCCTTGAAAGAAGGACAAAGCAGTGCTGCTTGGCAGCAGAAATAAGTATGGTGGAAGTAATTCCCAGACAAAGTCTTTGGGCGTAAACTGCGTTAAGCGGGCGCCCGCGACCGGCATCCGTCGCGTGTGGATTCCGTGGGAACGCGGCAGTCCCAGTTGCGGAGACCGGATTATTTTTTGTATGGAACCGCGCGGGCGTCCGCATAACGCATTTTTGGCCCACGCCATATCGAATGCCAAAACATCGACTACCAATTGATCGAACACTATAAATCGAATGTTCAAATAGTCGAACGTTCATTTCATCGAATGGTTAATAAATCGAACACTCAATACATCGAGTGTTCACAATATCGAATGTTTGTTTGATCGAACGTTTAAAATATCGAATGTTTGTTTCATTGAACGTTCAACGCATCGCATTTTCATTATATCGAAATATTAACATACTGACTTCTTATTACATTGAATATTAGTACCTATACAAAAATTACAGCTAAATCGAAGAAAAACACAGCTTAATCTTTTTTTTTTGTTTGTTAGTTATTACCTAATTCAATTAAATTTAATGTCGTGTTGGCCTGAGGTTTTGGACCCACTTGCTATATGCACCGGGTTGTGGGTTCAATTCCATGCAAGTGTTTTTAAATATTCAATATAATAAGTACCTAATCAGTATGTTAATATTTCGATATAATGAATATGCGATACGATGAACGTTCGATCAAACAAACATTCGATATTGTGAACACTCGATGTATTGAGTGTTCGATTTATTAACCATTCGATGAAATGAACGTTCGACTATTTGAACATTCGATTTATAGTGTTCGATCAATTGATATTCGATGTTTTGGCATTCGATATGGCGTAGTACACCCTTTCATAAGGAGCTGTACTATGTAAATTTCGATGAAAAAAAAAACAAGCAAATACTTAAAACATAAGTTTATTAGAATTTTTTGAAGGACTTCTTGGAGCCTTTGCCCTTCGTGACTTTGAGTACGTTGAAACGAATGGTCTTGGAGAGCGGCCGGCACTCGCCGATGGTCACGATGTCTCCCAGTTCCACGTCCCTGGAATTAAAGGTAGAATGTTCTAGAGAAATGTTCTTGCAATGTTGTTGGGAATGTGGGTAGTTTTAAAATCAGAATTGGGTTAAAAACACGTCTTTCGTCAATTGGTGTTCGGAAGACCGTCGTGTGAGTATCATCATTTGGATTCTAGAAGATTCTAAAATTTTATATGGCTACACTAACCAAAATTGTTAAACTCAATTGCAACCCAAGCAAATAACAACTTTAATCACATGAGAACTAAGTTGAATTTAGAATGACAAAAATGTTGAAAAAAGTAGTAAAACTATTTCAGTTGCAATGGAATTTGAAGCATGTTTAACATAATTAAGGTTTCTAATTCTAAAGCATGTTCATTCTCAGAGTGACTGCTGTTTACTAGGGATTACCTAGGAAAATATAGACTTAGGAATTTTATTATAGGGTGTGTCCCTGGATAATGTGCACAGACAAATATATTGTAAAACTAACACAAATATTATTATTTTTCAAAAAAACCTTTTAACTTGATGATTGATTTTTAAAGACTGCTTTTTATTTGCTATGCAACATCAATTATTAGCCATTATTTTCGTTTTAATTTAAAAGAAATGCATGCAATTAATAAAAAGTTAAATTTTTTTATAAAAAAAAATCTAGAAAAGCGATACAATTTTTTTTTCGATTATTTTTTTTCTTGTTTCTCCCATTTTTCTCCGGGCATATTATCTATGGACACACCACACTGTATTTATTGCCCCATATTATATGACTTGTTAAGAGAATGCAAGATCACCAACATTGGGAATGCTTCATGAGCATCTATCTACAAGAGTTCTATGTAAGTAAGTAATAATTCAAAAATGTGTGGCCAATATGACAGACCTTTACTATAAATTCGACATTTTTATAGCACTAATACCTAACAAACTTTACAACAAAATCTAAATATCTCACCTGAAGCACGGCGAAAGATGGACCGACATATTCCTGTGACGCTTCTCAAATCTGTTGTACTTAGGCAGGTAGTGGAGGTAGTCACGGCGGATGACGATGGTCCTCTGCATCTTCATCTTCTGGACGACTCCGGTGAGGATACGACCACGGATCGACACGTTGCCGGTGAACGGACACTTCTTGTCGATGTATGTGCCTTCGATCGCCTGTTGTTGGAGAAGGATGTTTGAGTGTTTTGTGGTGATGTGAGTGGAGTTAGTAATGTAAGCGGTTTAGAATTTTATTTCTTCTCCCATTGTGTGAGTGCACATAGCCCTTGATGGTTTGTTTTTTTTCGGATGGTTTTGGTGAGGATCTAGCAGTGAAACATGTTGCAATTATACTGTACAGGGTGTAAACGAATTCGTGTAATTTCTTCAAACCGCGTGATCACTGATTGACCTTGCATAGATTTTTTTCAGAATCAACAATAAAAGTTTTCAAAATATGAACCATGGTATTCTATACCTGAGTAGTTTTAGCGTCCCAAGTTAACTGACTGCGTGAAGCTATATCGTGCTACTCGTGCCCGTCAGCTGTGTCGCCGTGCCTTCATTCATTTATGCACGGCATCGAAATTTTCAGTGACAAAAATATATTTGGGAAAAAAAAAGTTTATTTTTATTTTTAATCAATCTAAATACCGTGCGGCGTTAATCTATACCATTATTATATCATGTGGTTTGAAGGAATTACACGAATTCGTTTACATCCTGTAGTAAATTATTCATCGATAAACTTGCATTTGCAGTTACATCAAAAGCGCTAAGGCCACTAGTAATTTGAGCAAGTTGACTTCTGCAACCGATTATCACTGTGCCGACTTGCAGGACCCATGAAGGTTTGTTACAAAACTGGCTTTTTATAAACAGTTGGCCAACTCTGGTATATTTTTGAAGCAGGAAACTTGGTGGAACTTGCAGGTTTCTTTAATAGAAGTCAAAAAGATTTTTTCTTTTTTTTTTGGCCGGCTGTGTGATAGTTTTGGTAAACGAATAACACTTCTATTAAAGTAACCTGCGCTTCTCCGGCAAGCATTTACTTCAATAGCTAGTGGATTTGGCGCTAAAGAAAATACAGATTTTTTTAATGGTGATCCAATGGTAAATCGCCTTTGATCACCCATCAACAAGGTGATTACAGTGGAATAAAAATATCTAAATTAATTATGTTTGTTGCTTCACTGCCACTTTATCTAAAATCAACAACAGTTCCTGCTAGAACCTTTACCAGTGACAAGCATTTAGGACCAACAAATTTTTTTTAGTACCCCTTTTGTCCCCAAAATATGGAATAAAATGGAAGATCACTTGTTTGACTGTAATCAGAGTTGGGTTAGAACACGTTCTTCGTCATATAGTTGTCAGAAGACCGTCGTGTGGGTATCATCATGTTACAGTCATGTACAAGAGTCCCTACCTCCCCCCCTAAGCATCGAACCATGATTCTTAATTCCAGCGCAGACGAGGGACAGTTCTTGGAGTACTCACGACGGTTTTATAGTATGTACGGCTACATACCAAGCTATAGAGGGTGGTAATTTGAGATTGGGCATGAAGGGAAAAAAATGTATGGCCTACAGATAGTTGTTTCGGGTCTAGGCGTTTGTATGTGAGATTTATGTCTGTAAATGCACCTACGATAGAGGAGAAATCCTAGTGTGGGGCAACGTTTTCCTGAACCATTGAAGCTACATGAAACCAACTTTCTGTGTGAGATCACAGATTTTGAAAAAAATTGTCAGCTTGAAAAAGGGCAGTTAACACAAAACATTTTTATGATACCAATCGACCCTATTTCCCATAAGGATCAAAGTCTCTTCCGGACCAACTGAGGTTTGAGAACTAAACGTCAAAAAACGCAAAAAATACGTTAGAGATGTGTTTAAAAATGACAATCTAAGTGTTTTAACTTCACGGACAAAAAAAGTACGCCAAGGACTTAGTTGGCCCTCGTTTGCGCTGGGTTTAAGAAATATCAATGCTCCATGTTATTCTCTGTTCAACGAAAGATGAGTCCTGACATAACTGTCATTTCGTAAATTGTAGCCGTAAGGAGACTGCTATCGAAAAAACATAAAGAACTTCATCATAAAACAGAAAAATAGTTTTGTTTTTTAAAAAATATTTGATATTCTTTGTATGGTAACGTTTTGTAGAGACACGTCAGGGCTCACCTTTCGTTGAAAAGGGTTTAGATGAAATAATATATTCCTGATTGGTCCCATTCATTAAGCTAATTATTTAGTTCCACATTCAATTTATTCTTCAGAAGTGAATGTAATCTTGTATGATTTCCTCAGAACAGTATTTGTTGCTAGGGGCCAATTTGAGGAAACTACTCTAAAAGTCTGCACTCTGTATTTTGGAACTATTTAGCTGTTAAATATTCAATTATTGAGTTTTTCCATGTGGAATTTCTCAGTAGGCCAGATTCTGGATTTGTGCCTGGTTGATGGCATTAGGGTCGCCCACTATTATAGGACTCATACATAACGGCGAAATGAGTGTGTACTATACACTTCTGCCCAAACACGGGGAATAGAAGGGTGATGTTATATAAATGATGTATGTATTCAACTGAATGTAGTTTCATCAAATGGGTCCCAGGTTCTATACTAATTAGGTTATACAATATTTGGAACTAAAACAAGCTTATTGAACGAAAAGCTGTAAATTTTTGTCATTTTGAATGGTGGATTTAAATTAATCCAGTAACAAGATCCAGCTAGTGGATCGACATTAAACAAACATTCAATTAAAATCAAGCAATCGATTGGATTGAAACCAAGTCCAATTTAAATCCAGCGTTAAATTCCAGCTATTGGATCAATTTAAATCCACCGTAACACATATAATTTTCCCTTCACTCCACCTTAGATAATACAGTATTAAATTATATCATGTTTTTTTTTATTTCTATGTGCATTTTATACAAAGGGAATGTCAGCATCACGCATCATCACCAATCAACATCCTCTCTGTATAAATTGCGCCTAATAGCATAATTAGTAGTGTTCTTAAAACTAATATTATTAACATAGTTACATTGAGAGCAACATGCATACGATACCTTCCTGTAGTGATGAGAATAGCACCTATCCGGATGTTAACACAATGTCGACCCAACACCTGACGGCATTGGAACAGATAGTTTTGATACTTGACATGCATGAGATAAGGAATGTATTTTATTGTATTTTTTCGAATAGGTACATTTTCCGTGTACTTCAGCAAATTGCTCATGTAATTATGGCTTAAATCAATGGAAACATTTTCAATACTTTCAAAACCACTTTTTGATTTTTGTGTGTGTGTAAGTTATCTCTTAAACTTTAAAGCAACTGGGTGAAAATCAACAGTTTTTACAAAATTGGAACATTTTCTATTTCTATTGAGTACTTATGTAGTTGGTATATCAATTATCAAATAAGTTACTTATGCATACTTTTACTAATATAAGTAGGTTAAAAATAAGATGACAGATGGAATCCGTAAATTCACAACTGATATCATGTTTCATTACAGTTTAGTTTACAGTAAGTTTTGTAGGATGTTCTGCCTAGACTTTTCCAAAATATTTTGGGGTCAGTTTCCAGTCTTAATCAGATGAGGCTGAATTTTAACAGCCAGACCAGTATTTTAAGCTTTGTAAGATAAAGTATCAAAATCATCTATTCCAATGTAATTTGACGTATTCACTGGACGATTCCAGCCATGCACATGTTAAAGCAAGCTCCTCCTCACCAACATGGAACAGTTTCATGCACAATGGACTATTCATTTTTAATCAATTCTTCAAAAGTATCTTACTAAAGAGTCAAAACCAAAGCATATCATCCAGCTAGGATATTAGGAACACTATGAAAAAAATTATAGGGATATAATAACAGTTTTTTGGGATATGAATTTCATTGAAACATACCTATCATTACTTTTTTCTTAAAACGTAAAAACAATGACTTCTAAAAGTCAAATCTCGGTATTAAGTACTTTTATGAATGAATTGTCCGTTGCCCACAAAACAAACAACGTTGCCACCACCGCTGCAAGCCTCGATCCCATCGACCATAACTAAAAATACCACACCTCACGAGGAGTCTTGAAACCTAGACCGACATTCTTAGAATGTCTCATGTCTTTCCGCTTCAGGCCCCCCTTCTTGTTGAGGAAGACCGTAGCCTGCTTCTGAAACGCTTTCTCTGTCTACGGAAAAATAAACACGTTAGTTTTCACACGTCATGCGTTACCTCGCGAGGAGTTTTGAAACCAAGTCCCACATCTTTGTGGTACCTCAGCGGTTTCCTGCTACGCTTCACACCGATACCCTTTTTACGGTTCAAGAAAACCGTTGGTTGCTTTTGGAATGAACGTTCCGTCTGTAATTTTATCAATGCATTAGTAGATTGTTATTGTTAAAGGAAAAGTTAAGGTGAACTAACTACAGAAAGTGTGAAGGTATAAAGAAAATAGGAAGAGGACGGAAATTAAACTAATTTTTAAGTTTAAGCAACACTACTACTAACTACAGCTGAAAATAAAAAAGTTATACACCCTATACTGATCAAAAATATTGATAAGGTAAAATTATGGTTTTCATTTGTCCAAGACTAGGCCTTGCTAAATTAGGGCCATAAATGCTACAGTCTTGCACGGACTAGCACTTGTTTGACTGTAATCAGAGTTGGGTTAGAACACGTTCTTCGTCATATAGTTGTCAGAAGACCGTCGTGTGGGTATCATCATTTTACAGTTGTTACCAAGTGTCCCTGTTCCCGCCCTACTTGTCTATCATAAATTATTTTATTGATCATCGAACTTCAGTCATTCAATAAATCTATTATTAGGGATCTGGAAGATGGATTGCTAGCTAAAATATTAACGATAGCTCTGCCTGCGGCTTCGCCCGCGTGGTAGATAAAATATAGCTTATGTCTATCCTAAATCCATTCTAAATATTGGTGAGATTTTTTGAACTAGGATGATTAGTAACGGAGATTACCTCCTACAAACAAACTATCTCTTTACAATATTAGTGTAGATATGCCAGAAACTATTGCCTAGCTTAATTGTAAAGATTATTTTTAAACAATTTGAAACAGAACCCAACATTGATATTATAATTGGAAAAAATTTAGTTTTTTTTAATGGGATTTTTTGCAGCTGTAAATTGGGGACGAATGTTATTATTTACGAGGATTATCGATGGATTTACAGTTAGAGAATGGCTTTGCCGCCGATCACAGTGAATTTCAGAAGTAAACATAACCTATATGACCTATAGTTGAGAATATCTACAGGTTTTCTGCACATGTTTAAATGGAAATGTAATATTTGGGCGTTCAAATCACAGATGGTTTTTTATTTTAGCATGGTATTGATAAATTTGAACGAATGAAATCGATGAAACTAACCTATGCATTGAACACACTTGCATGTTTAAATTTATATTGTATTCGGTTGTAGATATTGGAGTTATTGAAGTTAATCTATTTTAAAGCACCAAGCAATTGTAAAAACTATTTTTTTTCTCAATTACGATCACATTTTGACAGGATTTTCGTTGGGAAAGCCGATTCCCACGTGCACCAACTTCGGAACCACATTTTCACCAATAACACTTGTTTTACACTTCAAAAACAATAGTTTGATGAAACTCAACTAATTTAATAGCACTTTTAGAAGAAATTCATGTAGATAAAGTTAAATTTTCTATTATTTTAACAAGAAAACCAACACGTACCTGATCCGCCATCTTGCTTGACAACGAAAAGAAGGTGGTGTTGCAAATTAATAACGACTGAAACCTCCCAGATATTAATAGCTAATGTTGTCAACTTATCACTATGTGTTCAAAGATTAAATTCGTTTTGCGAGAAAAATCAAGCAAATTAATTAATATATTCATTCAGTTATCTTAGAAAATATATTAACTAATAAAAAACGTTTGAAATTCCACAGTCTTCGTGTTTCATTTGAATAAACAAAAGTTCAAATTTTTTGGACGTAATTAGTTCATTTTTTTTAAATAAATCCGCAGTCTCACAGGTATTAAATGTCAGGAAGCAACATTATTTTATTAAATTCAATAGTTAGATAATAGTAAACGAATCGAAATAATTTACTTTCGACACAAAAAAAAAGTTTTTCATATTAGTGCAACACAACGATTTTCTGACCTAGTAACATTTATAAACGAAACTGTCACAACGCGAATTGTTATGAAAATATTCGCTAAATTATTTTTCGCATTTTCGACAGTTGATAACGTTTAACTCTTTAATTTTGTTTTATTGCATTTTTTTACTTTTCATTTATCAAAGTGTAGCTTATAAAGTACATTCAGATTTCACGTAGTGACTAGTATCAGCGAGTGATGTTTCGAGTTTTACCTTTTTGTTTTGTCCAGAAAAATATAATTTCTGGTTGATTTGCGATGGAGGAAGTGAGGCAGCTGGTGCAAGAAGAAGGCCGAGAGGCGCGGAACCTCGTCGCATTCCATGTGGCTGTCGACACACCAAGTAAATGCATTTTATTTATTATGTGTGTGTATGTGAATCAAAATCTTTCGCGGCCGTGGGCGGTAGTATTTGTTTCGGAAAGCGGCGGTGAAGGAGTGCCCATAGCCATTAAAGCGCGGTTTATAGCGCTAACATTGTTAGAACACTACATTGAATACCGTCTTTGTTTGTTCTTATACAATAATATCCAGTATGAGAGAAGACTATTGTGTAGTTTATCAACCAATATACAGATGTTTTGAAACTTGATTCTTACCCAAAAACAATTTTGTTGACAGTCCAAACAATGAAGAGTTTTGTTCTAACAATGGTTTTATTCAGCTAAAACATGTAGAGATCAGATGGTCAACATGTGTTTTGTTGATGGCCAACATTAATTTTAATGAAACAACAATTTTTACCCAACATTTTAGTACCTTTTTCGAGTAAACGGCTAACCAGATAACTAATGCTAGTGAACACCAGCCTAAGTATCAAATTATCTTATTTCTTGCAGGTAATCCCTCTTTTGTGACTCTAATGTAAAATTTCAATCTACCAAGTAAAGTACTAATACATTTCATATGCTCAAATCTGATCTAAACCACAATCGCTTGTTTGCGACAAGAACGTGTTGAGTCCGAAAACTGGGTTATTCAGAAAATGCCTTAATTCAAATGTTACAAAGGTGTTTTCTGAAAAATCTAGTTTTTGGATTTAAGACGTTCTGATCGCAAACAAGCGATATACTGAATGAATGCATACTGTCTCATAAAACAAAAAAGATATAACATTACAATTTTTTGCTAAAGAACGTAGAGTTACCATGTACTGTATTTTATTTGCAAAGTCTGCATACTATGAAACAATATGGAAGCATGTGTAAGTAATGAACAGGATATGGGCTATATTTATTTTATTCTTGAATCAATTCAGTAAAAAAAACGCACTGCAAATCACCACACTACAGTGCAAGAGTAGCCATTAGACTGTTCATTTCCCTCATAAGATTTTTGCTGCACATGACCATTCAGTTTTACAACCCTATAAGGTCTTCAGCCTGTAACCATCCCCGGTTGTGTGTATAGCCCAGCCATTTGAATTTTGTATGTAGGCAAACAAATCTTTGATTGTGAAATATAGTTTTTGCTGAAAGGATTGTTTAAAAATATTCATTTTTTGATAGTAGAACTATAACTATTCAGGGAGCCTTGAGATAAAAGGTAAACATTTGACTACTCTTAATAAAAAAATTTTCCGTAAAATATTCAAAACATTAATTATAACAAAAAGAAATGATGTGATGTTAATTTACTTAAAACACTTCTTCCTGTAGTAAGTTTAGAATTTTTCATTGGCTAGTTTCTTATTTCACTAAAAAGAGACATAGTAAAACCTCAAGCACGGTAATTATAGACACAATAGATAAGATAATTAAGTGTCCTCCTGGGACGACTGGCGTTACGAATATGGGGTATATAAGGCATAAGGTATAACGGGCTGGTATCTGCAACTCCACGTCTAAGCGCGTATTTTGCGTGATGGGTGGTAACTATAATTACTCGATCCACCCTAACTCCTCGAAAAAGGCCAGCACAAGCACACCCTTGATGTTACTGGTGATCTCTCGGAGAGTACCTGGGTTACCGAAGTACTTGGCCCTGTATGTGGCGACCTCAGGGCAGTTTAGTAGCACGTGGGCTGCCATCTCATCCTCCTCCATGCATGCTCTGCACAGTGGGCTGTCTGTAACTCCAATTACAAAGAGGTGTTTGTTAAAAGAACCATGGCCAGTGATGGCTGCTGTGAGTGCTGTGACTGTAAAATAATGAATGAATATGGGGTATCATTGCTAACATTTTCGAAAAATGTGTATGTTAAATGGATGCTTAAAGCAAAATGAATGTTTCAAGATTAAAGGTTTGTTTACTATTAACACAACATTTTTATGGCTGAACTTGGCATTCTCAGGCTTGTAACATTTTCTTATAACAGTTTTATGAATGATTTAGAATTAAAATTAAAAGAATATTTATTTACAGTTACCTACATGATCAAAATATTACATAATTAATTTAAAAATATTTTACAGATCATGTATTGTTAATTAGTTTAATATCCATGGATATTCTTTGTGTAAAAGCTATTAAAAATTAACAGTAAGCATTTCACAGTTTCAAACAGTAAATTGAGCTTAACTTGTCGTTCTGTTATAAATTCTTTGTTGTTGATCAGTTGGTGTAAAAAAGATATACCTCCGGTTTCTGAATTGAGAATTCTAGGATGAGTTGCACACAGTTGTCAAAAAAATGATAGATTTTAAAGTATTCTTTTGACAACTCCATGCTCAAATATTGCTTAACCGCTAGCGGCCCGACCGACGAACCGGTTCGTCAGTGCCATTGTTTATCTATTGTGTCTATAATTATAGTACTTGAGACTTTAAGTATTGCATATCTCGAATTCTCAAATCTGAAACCAGAAGATAGTCTGCTTCAGTTGCATTTTTTTTTAAGAGTGTTATATTATAACACTCTTCTATTCATACGACTTTCTTCCCTCTGCATAACTTGTCCATACCACGATAACCTCCTCAACTTTTCAGTCACTGGTGCTACTTTCTAACTTCCTCTGATAAATATTAAAACATTAGTTATTTATACCAAAATTGTCTTATATTTGTCAAATATTTTATATTGTATAGGTTCCGAATGAGCTCAGCCTACCATTTGAACTTACATTGACATTCTCACACTAACTAATTCTTAGAATTGTTGAGTAATTGGACCTGTTTATACAGCTGTGTCTCCGTTATCAACTTTTGATTAGTCATTGTGTCTCATATTAGATGTTTATTCATAATTCTTCATCATCATCATTATAAAGTTAACAGACTTTTGCTTTGTTACAAAACAAGAGCTCTGTCTATATTTTAATGGGTGATTATGTAAGCATATCACTACAGATAAAACAAAGTCACTTCCCGCTGTCTGTCCCTATGTATGCTTAGATCTTTAAAACTACGCAACGGATTTTGATGCGGTTTTTTTTAATAGATAGAGTGATTCAGGAGGAAGGTTTATATGTATAATACATTGCACCCGGGTGATGCCGGGGCGGGTCGCTAGTGAGAAATAAAATACTAATAACTAGTTATACTCAAGGAGTACACTCCTTTATCCTGGGTGCGTTTTCAGACACTAATCTTCACATGCATATACTCAAATAAATATAACTGCTTGTAATGTGCGGGAATCGAATCCGCGACACGTTGCGCAGCAGCCAATCGCTCAGCCACTGCACCAATCACATATTGCATTAGCTTTTACCCGCAGCTTCGCTTGCGTGAAATTTTGAACCCACGTTAAGACCATTTTTAGTGTAGTTATAAAATTCAAAAAGTTCATCTTTTATTATTTACTTTGAAGAGTGTTTCTGCCAAATTTCAAGTTGATAACCCCACGGAATATGGAAGTGGAATTTCCTAAACCCTTCCTTAATAGATGCCTACGTTATTAGGGGTACCTACGGTCAAAATTTCAAGTTTCTAACGCCAGTGGTTTAGGCTGTGCGTTGATAGATCAGTCACCCAGTCAGTCAATTTCTCCCCTGCTTCTCACTTCAAAAATTCCGGATTTCTCCTAATTTTTTTTAACACTTATTATTTCACAAGCATGTATTTTCACAAACACGTGTACTTACATACATTTCTAACCAGAAACCCTATATTATTTGATCTCATGCTTTTAACTATAAAAACCGTAAAAAAATGTACTACCTAAAATGCTGCAAATAACCCCAACTATCGTCCTATTTCGTTTGATCCACGATTTTTTATCCATCCTGTATACAGATGAGAAAAATTGGTGATTCGTCATTTTTACTCTTAATGGATGAGATTTCATTGGGTCTCCAAACACCCAAATGTCTTGAAAAAACTTCGTTCATATGATGTCATTGTATTATGGGGTACGCCAGTTTAACAGAATGAAATTTTCATCTTAGATTCTTAATTGTTTTAATAAGAATTGATGGTCTTCAAAAAATCAAATAAATAATGGCATGAGGTCATCAATTAAATGTACTCATAGTTCCAATTATAGTTTGTTAGCACATACACATTCTGACATACAACAATGTATTGTATAGTTCATGATCCCTAATGTTACCATGTTTAGGTTACGCGTCTGGTGGTAGGATCTATACGGTCCACCTGGCTAGCCACCACCCTCACATCAAAGCCTGGCGCCAATCATTTTGCTGTGTTCTATCTAGTATATGTGGAAGCCAGCGGGGTATAGGGGAATCCCTCTATATCTCTGTTATTTGGATTCGTGTGCTTCATCTTTGACCGTGTCTGCGCTTACCATCAGATGCGAACTAGGGTCAAACACGATCCAGAAAATAAATTTTAAAAAAGTACTTTCGACCTGTCCTGGGCAGTCAGCCCCGCTATCAACCTTACTGACTGGCTACTTCTTACCACGGCATGACCTATTCTCGCATAGCTCGTGCTGAGACGAGAGAAAAATAATTTGGATTAATTTAAAGAGGCCCCAAAATGGAACCCTGTGGTACTCCAGATGGGATTTATTTCCAACCAGACGTGAATCTTACGTTGCATTGCTTGCGTTTTGATCACTACATTGTTCAGCCTAGCTTTTCTCAACTCAGTTGGGGTCGGCTTCCAGTCTAACTAGATAAAGCTGAAAATCAGTCGACAAATGTGTGTATGATAAAGAAAGCCAGACCCATTTTAACCCCCGACGCAAAAAAGTGTTATAAGTTTAACGTGTGTATCTGTGTCCTAAACTGATGATTCATCATCTGGAATCAGCAGGATACCCAACTCCTCACCAACTTACAGCAGAGGTATCGTGTTTGGGTTCATTGGAATGATCTTAATGAATAGGTAGATAGATTGTTATCAGGGTCTGATGATGGAGCAGGAAAAAGTATTGATGATAAATTGGTGAGGGATTCTAAGCTGCATTCTCTCGTTCAATCGATGTTAAATATTGGTATGTGATGTAGTATCGTTTGCGGCGAATTAATTTAGAACTTAGTGTCGCAATTTCAAGTATCGTCCCGGAAAGTATTTGTCGGGCATATTTTTAAATTTTAAATATAAGAGATATAGTAATAATGGTTTATAATATAAACCCTTTCAGTGATCGATATGAATTCTCGACATCTGGCTGTAATTGTAACCGGTGGGAATTAGCATGTGTTGTTAAGGACAAAACAATTAAACTTAACCTACATTAAATATTTAAATCATTGTCAGCATTGGAGCTGTTGGAAATAAATTACATGTTTGGAGAACGAGGGTTGTTAATTGCAATGTTAAACTTAAAGTTTCAATGTGAGTTGCTAACTCAATACTACAAGGAATACTTACTCTAATCTGGAATATCGAAAATGATATCGCCCAGTAGTTTGTTTACGTCGCTATGCGTAAGCTCAATCAACCCGTTATGCTGTCCCTTATCTATTTCTTATTTTACTATCAACAAAGTTGAATTTATTAACCAATCACGACTGGCCGACTGAATGAACGAAATCTCGAAAACTCGCGAGTTTGAATATCTGGGGATTCCCTAAACCGTGTGTAATGAAATGAAATGAAATTTATTCCACTTAAAATAGAGTACATTATGGTGTTGGGTGGTTTCAATAGTTCTTCTATTTTGCCACAAAGTAGCATGTGAAAATTTTAAAATGTATCAACATCAATGATTAATATCAACAACATTAATGTTGATTACAAATACAATGAAAAAAATAATAATGTCACAAATAATGCTAGAATAATTCATTTACCGCATAATATGATTTGTCTAGAAGCCAGTTTTTAAGGCTTTTCTTAAACTGTACTAGTGGAAGTTCTTTAATTGGTTCTGGTATTTTATTAAATATCTGGATACACATGGCATAACAATTCCTCTGATACAATGTAGTCCTTGGTTTCGACTCTAGTACTAGCCTTTTACGATTTCTTGTATTTCGAGGAAACTTATCTTTAGCCTTGATAAATAAGCTTGGATTAATTCTGACAAATGTTCCTATTTCATAAATGTACATACTCGCCAACGTTAATATTCCCATTTTTTTAAAATAAGGCTTACAGGATTCCTCTGGAGGTATTCCGACTATAGCTCTGATACAACGCTTTTGAGACAAGAAAACTCTGTTAACTTCTGTAGAATTCCCCCACAGTATCAGGCCATATCTTAACACAGAACTCACGTATCCATGGTAAGCCAACAGAGTTGTTCTCAGAGAGGAAGTTTTTCGTAATCTGTTCAGTACATAGACGAATTTATTTAGTTTACTGCATGTTACATCAACTTGTTGCTTCCAGTCATTGTGCTTATCTAAAGTTATTCCTAAAAATTTTATATAATCCGTTTCATTAATTCTGATGTCATTATGTATAATATTTCTACTAACAGTTGCTGATTTTTTACTTTGAAATTGTATGTAATTAGTTTTATTTAGATTTACATTGAGATTATTAGATTCTAGCCATTGCATTATATATAAAATTGTCTTATTTATTTCATCTTCATAATTAGTTAATTCATTGAATGTCAATATTACCGAAATATCATCTGCAAATAAAATACTTGTATAATTTGTTATGTCAGGGAGATCATTAATGTAGAGCAAGAATAACAGTGGCCCTAGCACGCTTCCCTGCGGTACTCCACAATTATTTACTTTAAACGGTGACCGGCATTGTGTTTTTGTGGCATTTTTATCTATACTAGATGTTTCTACACACTGGAGTCGATTTAATAAGTATGATTCCAGCCATGTAAGTGCTAGTCCTCGTATTCCATAGTCTTGTAGTTTTTGCAATAAAAGTTTATGAGACACAAAGTCAAAAGCTTTTGACATATCAAAGAAAATAACCACTGTGGGTATTTTCTTATCTACATTTGAGATCACATTATGAATTAGAGTAAAAGCAGCCAACGTGGTAGATTTTCCTTTTTGGAACCCATTCTGTTCTGGTTTTATTATGTTGTATTTGTTTAGATATGTTGACATTCTGTTATGCATTGCTTTTTCGAAGACTTTAGATAGTATAGGGATTAGAGTTATCGGTCTGTAATTTGTCATGTCGGTTTTGTCACCTTTTTTGTAAATTGGCTTTATTACAGATTTCTTTAAGCTTTCTGGAAATAGTCCGTTTTCAAAAGACGAATTTATTAGGTAAGTTAGAACAGGAGAAATAACATGGGCACATTTTTTTAATATGGCGGTGGCAATTCCATCATATCCAACCGATTTGCTGTTTCTGAGCGACAATATGATTTTTTGCACTTCCAGAATACTTAGTGGCCTGAGAAAAAAACTGTTTGGAATCGACGCCTTATTAGTATTTTTAATATCTTTGGACTGTTTCGTGAGGTTAATATAAAAATCATTAAAATGATGAGCAATCTGATTTGGCTGGTTTATAATTCTACTACCAATTTTGATTTCAGGAATGCAATCCATTAAATTTTTATTACTGTGTTCATTTATAACAGACCAAGCTGCTCTACATCTATTTTGTGATTCCGATATGAATTTATGGTTGCTTATTTTTTGCGATTGAGACAGACAACGCGTTAATATGCTCGAGTATTTTTTATACTGAGCTTTACTTTCCTTAGTTTTATATTTGTAGTATTTGTATCGCAAGACCCTTTTGGTGTTGCAGCTGCGACGTAATCCTTTTGAGATCCATTTAAGATCACGTTTTTTAAAGTTAACTTTGTGTCTTAGGATAGGAAAACACAAGTTATAGTATAGAAGAAAATCCTCATGAAAGCTATTGAATGCTATATTAGTGTTTGGCTCGGAGTATATTTCGTTAAAGCTAAGACTACTAATGCAATTTACAAACTTAGAGACATTATCAGAATCATAGTCTCGTCTTGTAATAAAAAAAATGTCGGTTTGTTTTAATACAGCCTTAACTGGTATATTTAACATTTGCGCTGTTTCATGGTCTGATAATCCTAATCTTAAAATCTCACTCTGGGATTTATGTATAGAACTTCCTATAATGTGATCAATACACGACTGCTGTCTTGTCGGCTCAGTTATATAAAATCTTAAGTTATAAGTATTAACTATATCTATCAGCTGTTGTACTATTTTCGTGTTTTAAACATTGCGCGTGTGTGCGTCGTAGTTTATGTAGGGGGAAGTCCCTCGACATTTGCTGATGTCTGCTGTTGTTGCAGTGATAAAGACTCACTTAATTTTTATCGCAAATCACTGATTTAATGAAATCATCTAAACCCTGTGCGGGCCGGGTTCAAATTCAGACTCTCCTGCATGGAATAAGTACAGGTTTCAACCGGTAACCTATCACTGCTTCTGATATTCAGGTAATTCGACATATTCCTTGAAAGGGGTTATACTAGAGATCATTGGCAACAAATTAGCCTCCAACAAAAGGGGTGGGTCGAAATAAAAAGTAAAACTAAAAAATGACACTTAATACCTTTCTGAGATACTGAGAAAGGGCCGGAATTTTTATCTAAAGTGATAACTAGTTTACCAGCTTTTGAAAAAGTATCAATTGAGTACGCAGAAATGAGTTGATCTTTTAAAAATATTTTTTTCGGTTAGAAGTCAAAATATTTCAAAACTCGATATCTTGGAAACCTTTCTGACCCACAGTTAATGGAGGTTGTTTTTTTGCCAATGATCTCTAGTATAATCCCTTTTAAGGAATTAGTCGAATTAGCTGTCATCCTGTATTAAGACTGGGAGCCAGTGGCGAAGGGTGAATTTTCTTAAAAGGGAAACCGGACCAAAAAATGCTTACCTTGCTCAAGTGTGATGCGTGAATTCCAGTAACTACTCGTTTCGAAAGGGAAGCCGATAGGAATCGAGTTGTATGGAGCCTTCGCCACTGCTGGGAGCTAACCACAACATAGTTAATAGAAAAATAGAGGTTGATATCATCTATAATCCAAAATATCAATATTTGCCACATAATGTATTCAATCAATGTTCTCGGAAAAACCTGAAATGGAGCTCCCTAGGGGATATAATTAATTCAATTACGTCCATAAGAGTCGCGTTCCATGTCATGTTGAAACAAATTGCTCGCTATGAGCGTGCCAACATCAATTTGTCGAACAGTTGAATGTGAGGTAGTAATATTTACTATGCTCGCGAATGGCGTGTAATGTTTTTGTGAAGGTTGTCCAGAATATTCTATTCTATATACTTTTAATAATTTAAGTAGGTTTTTGGGGCATCTTCATCGTAATAGTTGATAGCCTTGTTGCACTGCTGAGACAGGCCTCCTCCATTTTAGCGAAGGTTAAAAGAGACACTCCCTGGAACGTTGCTTGCTGGCGTAGTATAGGAGGGGCTCCGGAAGCATAGCTTAGTCCCCCCCTATTCCACCGGGGGGGTTTTAGTGGTAAAATTCCAGACTCCCTGGATGCCTTTGGAGGGAATCCCGCTCGAAAAAAAACCTCTTATCCTCTCTTTAATGGCGTAATTACACTTGGTCGTTTACCCGAATTCTGATGTCTATGGTATTCGTGCCAAATCGTGTATAACTCAAACTCAAACTATTTATTTGCACACTAAGGTTATAATACAGGTCTTATTATATAAAGTAGGTACAGCTTAGCAACCTTTTCCAGGTGTTGCAATATTTGAGGGCTCTAATTAAAGTATCTATACATATAATAAAACAGTAAAAAAACTGTGTCTGTACATTGAATATATTAAAAAAACAATAGTTGAGGGGGGTTTAGAAACAGTAATAGAGCACGAATCCAAAAAAAAAAGTCTGTCTGTTTGTCTGTTTGTCTGTGTGTCTGTTTGTCTGTTTGTTTGTACACGCTAATCTTCGGAACTACTGGACGGATTTCAATGATTTTGCTTTTGTTGTATAGGTATTAAGTCTGGGCAACATATAGGCTATAATTTATTTTGGAAACTTGAACACCTGATGCAGAACCGCAACAGACCAGCTAAACTATAAGAGATACAAAAATGGTACCATAGCAAAAATTATTTTACGTGATGAGCATTTTCTGATGAGAGAATAAATTAGAAGATCTGGAACATCTGATGTGAAACCTCAAGAGCCCAGCTACACTATAACATATATCGGAATGACGTCTTAGCAAGAGTTGTTCAGCCTGATGAGCACTCTCTGTTGACGTATAAAAAATGAAGATCTGGAACACCTCTTGTGGAATTCCAAGCGCCCAGCTACACCATAACACATACAGGAATGACGTCTTAGCAAAAGTTGTTCGGTCTGATGGGCATTTCCTGTTGACTTATAAAAATCGAAGATCAGAAACATCTGATGTGGAAATCAAAGTTATCACTAATTTCACTGTATAATTATAAAATAACATAAGCTTGGAGTACCTCCACGCGGTGTAGGCGGTAACAGTTTAGGACTGATTTTCGATGACGGTGGTATATCACTGAAAATTTGACTCTACTGGCCAAAACTCCCATTATTTTTTTATTTTATCGAATAAATATGCCTTCGAGCTTATGTTATTTGAGTGTTTAATTTATTTTTCCATTTATCTTCGTGACACGGTAGCCTACCCGGTAACGCCCCCTGCGTTACCGGGTAGGCTAGCAGTCACTTAGATTATTAGAAAATTCATGGTTATGCGAACGCGCCATATTGACCCCAAAAAATGATCAAACTGCAAAAATTAATCAAAAATTTTTGGCGGATATTGTAGGGGATGAAGTGGTTTACACTTCTTTTGACAGTGTTTTCGATCAGGACGACGCCACTAATTACCCAGTTTAGTTTCTCAATTCACTTACAGCGAGTGGTCTCCCTGCTCATAAAATAAGACTTAAAGTCGGTGTTCCCATAATGCTGATGCGAAATTTAACTCCGCCAAAACTGTGCAACGGAACCCGTCTTATTGTCAACGCTTTACAACGTAATATAATTGTTGCTACAATCCTCACTGGGTGTGGTGCCGGTGAGGCTGTGTTCATACCGCGCATACCACTCATCCCCAACAATTTCCCCTTTCAATTTAAGCGCACACAGTTCCCTGTGACTACATGCTTTGCCATGACAATAAACAAGTCACAAGGGCAGACGCTTAAAGCCGCTGGTGTTGACCTGACAACCAGCGGTTTTTCTCATGGCCAACTTTATGTTACTTTTTCAAGGGTCAGCAACGCTTCCGGTCTTTATATATTAGCTCCTGAAGGAAAAACCCCAAATATAGTTTATAAAGATTTTTTTTTTAAGTTATTTGCAATATTAATGTTAATTTAGTGTACCCTTGGGATCCGCTGCGGAATTACGGGAAGAAAAGTTCTTTTTGTTGTAGGTATAGGTATTAAGTCTGGGCAACATAGAGGCTATAATTTATTTTGGAAAATGGAACACCTGATGCAGAACCGCAACAGACCAGCTAAAGTATAAGAGATATAAAAATGGTGCCATAGCAAAAATTATTCCACGTGAAGAGCATTTTCTGCTGTGAGAATAAATTTGAAGATCTGGAACACCTGTTGTGGAACTCCAAAGCCCATCGACACTATAACATGTATAGGAATGACGTCTTAGCAAAAGTTGTTTAGTCTGATGGGCATTTCCTGTTAACTTACAAAAATGAAAGATCTGGAACGTCTCGAATCGTCTCGCGCATCCCATTGTTTACCCGTCCCCAGGCTCTTAGAGTTCGACATCAGACGTTTCAGATCTTCGATTTTGACGACCCCGTTGTCGCTGGCATAAGCAACAGGATCCGCGTACGAAGTCGCGGGCAGAAGCTAGTACTTACATATTTATAAATTTACATAAGTGTCTACTTAGTACATAGTTCATAGTCCATATATCCGTGCCAAATTATAGCTTTCTAGTACTAAGAGTCTCTGAGCTAAGCTGCGGACGGACGGACATGGCGAAACTATAAGGATTCCTTGTTGACTACGGAACCCTAAAAATATTTGATGAGCAACACCAACAAAAGCATTCCCAAGGAGGGTTGACGTCAGGCAGGGCCGGTCATAAAACTTAGCCAAAACATTGGCAGCATGACAACTGAAATAAGAAGTACGAGAAACATACATGCTGCGCCAACCCTAAACAAGTTGGGATAAGGGCAGGAGGATGATGATTTGATGAGCTACTGACACTAGTGTTGAGTAGGACATACAAGAGGCAGTACATTTGTCCCGTACATGACGTCAAAATGTAAGAGCGGCTCAACATTTAAAAGTGTACTACTTCAACTTTTATGTCGCGGTAGTCGCATTACTCGTTACTCTCGGTAAGTAAACTGTAGGGTGAGACAGAGAGGGAACGAGGCACATGCTACAAACGTCAGTGTCAGTGTGTCAGTGTCAGTGGACATTACGCGACCGCGACTCGACTCGCCGCAGTAACGTCAAATGTCATATTCGTACTCGTTACTTCAATCGTATCACCGAGCTTCAGTACGCCTCGCCTCATTTGAAGTAGTACATTGTACTGGCTCAGAGCAAAAAAGAGGCTACTCTTACAAACTCTTTTTTAAGTCGTGTCCTACCCAACACTAACTGACACGATAATGGCGCATTCAAATTAGACGCAAAGTGCCGCGCTGCAATCGCTAGGTTCGAGCATCATAGTGTTGTATATTTAATTTCACAATGGACTCTGACGACGAAACACTGCTCTTAGTGTTACTATTAAAACGAAAAAAGAATATTAAAAAAAAAAGAAACCTAAGAAAACGTTGCCGTTATTTTGTATAAGTCAACGTACTGAATTTCATAAAGTAAAAGGCTGCTGTGACCAAAAATTACAATAAATAACATTTTGTTTGTTTATTAATTTATTTTTATTGATAAATTCTTCAACCTGATTTTCGTTCATGTTTAGACTTGAACAAAAATTACTTGCGCATTGTGATTAGTCGATTAATGAACTGATGCGGCTGCAGCGCGGGTGTAGCGCTGCAGTCGCGCGTTTTTTATAATAATAATAATAATCATTTATTTGCAGGAATATTGTAAGTTACAGTAGCAGATGGTTATGCTTAATACTAACAGTTAGTAATATTCCGCCAGGTAATACTTGGCATGCAAAATATTAAAATATTGTTGTTAAACAATCACTTATTAATTACGTTTTACATTATTATCTAAATTATCAATTACATAATATTATTATTTTATCATATTATATTTTACCGACTGAATTATTACATCACTTATTCATATTACAATAAATTATCTACAATCTATCTATACATATAATAAAACAGTAAAAAAACTGTGTCTGTACATTGAATATATTAAAAAAACAATAGTTGAGGGGGGTTTAGAAACAGTAATAGAGCACGAATCCAAAAAAAAAAGTCTGTCTGTTTGTCTGTTTGTCTGTGTGTCTGTTTGTCTGTTTGTTTGTACACGCTAATCTTCGGAACTACTGGACGGATTTCAATGATTTTGCTTTTGTTGTATAGGTATTAAGTCTGGGCAACATATAGGCTATAATTTATTTTGGAAACTTGAACACCTGATGCAGAACCGCAACAGACCAGCTAAACTATAAGAGATACAAAAATGGTACCATAGCAAAAATTATTTTACGTGATGAGCATTTTCTGATGAGAGAATAAATTAGAAGATCTGGAACATCTGATGTGAAACCTCAAGAGCCCAGCTACACTATAACATATATCGGAATGACGTCTTAGCAAGAGTTGTTCAGCCTGATGAGCACTCTCTGTTGACGTATAAAAAATGAAGATCTGGAACACCTCTTGTGGAATTCCAAGCGCCCAGCTACACCATAACACATACAGGAATGACGTCTTAGCAAAAGTTGTTCGGTCTGATGGGCATTTCCTGTTGACTTATAAAAATCGAAGATCAGAAACATCTGATGTGGAAATCAAAGTTATCACTAATTTCACTGTATAATTATAAAATAACATAAGCTTGGAGTACCTCCACGCGGTGTAGGCGGTAACAGTTTAGGACTGATTTTCGATGACGGTGGTATATCACTGAAAATTTGACTCTACTGGCCAAAACTCCCATTATTTTTTTATTTTATCGAATAAATATGCCTTCGAGCTTATGTTATTTGAGTGTTTAATTTATTTTTCCATTTATCTTCGTGACACGGTAGCCTACCCGGTAACGCCCCCTGCGTTACCGGGTAGGCTAGCAGTCACTTAGATTATTAGAAAATTCATGGTTATGCGAACGCGCCATATTGACCCCAAAAAATGATCAAACTGCAAAAATTAATCAAAAATTTTTGGCGGATATTGTAGGGGATGAAGTGGTTTACACTTCTTTTGACAGTGTTTTCGATCAGGACGACGCCACTAATTACCCAGTTTAGTTTCTCAATTCACTTACAGCGAGTGGTCTCCCTGCTCATAAAATAAGACTTAAAGTCGGTGTTCCCATAATGCTGATGCGAAATTTAACTCCGCCAAAACTGTGCAACGGAACCCGTCTTATTGTCAACGCTTTACAACGTAATATAATTGTTGCTACAATCCTCACTGGGTGTGGTGCCGGTGAGGCTGTGTTCATACCGCGCATACCACTCATCCCCAACAATTTCCCCTTTCAATTTAAGCGCACACAGTTCCCTGTGACTACATGCTTTGCCATGACAATAAACAAGTCACAAGGGCAGACGCTTAAAGCCGCTGGTGTTGACCTGACAACCAGCGGTTTTTCTCATGGCCAACTTTATGTTACTTTTTCAAGGGTCAGCAACGCTTCCGGTCTTTATATATTAGCTCCTGAAGGAAAAACCCCAAATATAGTTTATAAAGATTTTTTTTTTAAGTTATTTGCAATATTAATGTTAATTTAGTGTACCCTTGGGATCCGCTGCGGAATTACGGGAAGAAAAGTTCTTTTTGTTGTAGGTATAGGTATTAAGTCTGGGCAACATAGAGGCTATAATTTATTTTGGAAAATGGAACACCTGATGCAGAACCGCAACAGACCAGCTAAAGTATAAGAGATATAAAAATGGTGCCATAGCAAAAATTATTCCACGTGAAGAGCATTTTCTGCTGTGAGAATAAATTTGAAGATCTGGAACACCTGTTGTGGAACTCCAAAGCCCATCGACACTATAACATGTATAGGAATGACGTCTTAGCAAAAGTTGTTTAGTCTGATGGGCATTTCCTGTTAACTTACAAAAATGAAAGATCTGGAACGTCTCGAATCGTCTCGCGCATCCCATTGTTTACCCGTCCCCAGGCTCTTAGAGTTCGACATCAGACGTTTCAGATCTTCGATTTTGACGACCCCGTTGTCGCTGGCATAAGCAACAGGATCCGCGTACGAAGTCGCGGGCAGAAGCTAGTATTATATATGAATTTATTAATATCCTATTTAATTAAATACGACTACCTACTGTAATTTTACATTTATTTATTATTATACATTTATTATGTTTGCCATTTACGAGTTCTGAACAGTTCGTTAATGGTACTTATAGAAGTTTTTTTCTAATAACCATTCCTTAAGCTTTTTTTGAAACTTTGTATAAGGTAGCGACTTAATATCCGTTGGTATTGCGTTAAATATTCAACCACACATTGCGTAACATTTTTGCGTAAAAATTTTATTTAAATGGATTAACAAAGCAGCGCGGCGGCAGCAAATTTGAAGGCGCCCTAAGAAGAAGTTCTGAATTTGATAAATATAACGTTGAACAGAACCATAGAACTACCTCATAAAGTATAGAGTAAAATTATAATATTTTCCGATGTAGGTCAACTCTCCTGTAAACAAGCTTGCACCGCGCACAACAGGGCGAGTTACCTCGTCCTGCGTCCTTTGCCGAGACCACGATCGATATTGCATGTCAATCGTCGTTGCCTAGCAACGTCAGATAGATATAGTTACGCCTGGTTGTTTCTGAAAGCCTAGTCAAAGGTGTACTATCGTAAGTAGTAAAATATGGTCGCGTGTAACAGGTGGTAGTCTATCGTCCACTTAAACAGATCTACCTCAAACTGATCTCTAAGTACTATAAACTTAAGTTGCTTTTCGCGTCTGTCCCCTTCTTCTAAACTAATCAATGGATTTTGATGTGGTTTTCATCTTAATTTAGGTAATTTTTTCTGGTTGGTTTTAAGCTATAAAACGTATTCGAGTGCCGGTGCGGGTCGCAAGTTTAGTATATCTTTCATACTTATAATAGTTAGTAAAATAACTAACTGTAATAAATGTGTAACTGTTATAAACAAATTCAAACTCAAAACTCGTTTATTCAAAATAGACGAGTATTACTTAGTTCTTTTTGAACATCATATTTACATAAGACTGGCCCCAAAGTGCCCACCCTTCACCGCTTCCGCTTTTATGCTGTGAAGAAGAAACGGCGCAACAAACTCCCCAGCAACACAGTTCAAAGAGGAAAGGGCAAAGAGGACGTTATGCCCGTCTGAGTTTCAAATGGGTTTTGACGTGGCCTGATGATTTGCAGCCTGTTTGGTGGATTGTCTAGCTTATAGAAAGCTTCAGAAACCTCATAAAATCCTGAAAATCATTATTTTCCTTCAAGATTTTAGGGCTATGACTTGAAATTTGGTAGGCAGTTGCTTACGCCCGCGCGGTTCCATACTGTAGGATCACATCTTTTTCATCATCATTCACTTCACGCATTTCACCTCCTTTTTACTTTTTTTTTAAAGTAAAAAGGAGGTGAAATGCGTGAAGTGAATGATGATGAAAAAGGTGTGATCCTACAATACAAAAGTGCTCCGTCTCGTAGACTTGCGCGGGCGTCCGTTGCGGAGACGGGACCCGCGCCCGCTCAACGTGTCCTGCCTCCGTGCGACGGAATCCGTCGCGGGCGCCCGCTCAGTTTCAGGCCTTAGCGCTAAGATTCGGAAAATCGGTGTCGCAAAGTTAGGACATGTCCTAACTATTAAGGCAATCGCTTTAGGTTGAGGCAACGCATTTTTATGGCTACGTGCGTCCAATAGAGAGTTAGTCATGAACTTAAGCGTTCTCAATGTTAAGAGCTATATTAATAACTATAATCTCGATATGAGATAAATTCTTGTCAGATAGACCCAAAGGCGATTGGTGTCATTGTTGACCATCACGTGCGCTCCCATCCCCTCTTAAATCCACCGTTGCATAAATCCTACAAAACAGTATAGAACTATCGTACAAACTAAAGGTGAAAGTTCATGTAAATCGTAATTCTCTATCTAGGTCATTCCCTCGAGCTAGGTACCTCGCACCGGGAGTGCCACCTCGCTATTCGACACGTCCTTTACTGAGAGTTTATGATCAATACTGCATGTCAATACTGCTAGTAACAAGCCCGATGTTTTGATGACGCCTAAAAGGGTTCAGATTGACATCACTACGTAGTGTAAAACAAAGTCGCTTCCCGCTGTCTGTCCCTACGTTTGCTTAGATCATTAAAACCAAGCAACGGATTTTGATGCGTTTTTATTTAATAGATAGAGTGATTCAAGAGGAATGTTTCAAGCTATAAAACGTACACGTGCCAAGCCGGAGCGGGTCGCTAGTTTACTAAATAAATGATTGTCAAAAGTCGATGAGTTTTTCGAGATTTTGAAATTAATATAATGGCAATAGGCTCGCCCCCTATTACATGGGAATTAAACAACAGCGAAATGAGGATATACTATGCACCTCTGCCCATCCCTTTGGGGAATACAGGCGTGATGTTATACGTTATGTTATTTATAATAAAAATATCGTCGACGCCAATCATTGTTTTAGTTTTTAGGGTTCCGTACCCAAAGGGTAACACGAGACCCTATTAAGTAAGACTCCGCTGTCCGTCTGTCACCAGGCTGTATCTCATGAACCGTGATAGTTAGACAGTTGAAATTTTCACAGATGATGTATTTCTGTTGCCGCTATAACAAAAAATACTAGAAAACAGAATAAAATAAATATTTAAGGGGCTCCCATACAATAGACGTGTTTTTTTTTGCCGTTTTTATAGATAATGGTACGGAACCCTTCGTACGCGAGTCCGACTCGCACTTGGCCGGTTTTTTATTTAAATAATGTAAGTGTATAAAGTGTATAATAATGTTCTGTTTTATATTTTTTATAAAACAATTATAAATTAGCAAGTTTTTAATTATTGGTCAAACACTTTTGAAACTTTGAATAGTCGTCCTTTACTTTTGATGTTGACATTATGCCACCAACTGGATCAGAGCGCCACGCTCATATCTATCCTTACCAGGAACTACACAGTAGCAACTCGACAGAATACCAACTGCAAAATTCAAGGCAACTGCATACTCGCAACTTTACAGCCGTCTAGTTGTGTAGTTGCCATGCAGGGGGCCTATTCTACTAACAGAAACTATTATCAATTGCAACTGAATCTTTTATTCCGACAGTTTTCGTTTACAAAAACTATCAAATTGTTTGACAACAAAAACAAACCTAAACATTTTGACACTTTTCGTAAACGTAAACTGTCTCAATGAACGATTTAGTTGCAATTGATAAAAGTTTCTGTTAGTAGAATTGGCCCCCAGTTGTCTTGTAATTGCGATGTAGTTGTCGCGCAATTACCATTCAGTTGTCGTGTAGTAACCATGAAGTCGTCGTGCAATTACCATTCAGTTGTCGTTCAGTTATCATTCAGTTGTCGTGTAGTTATCATTCAGCTGTCGTGTAGTTGCGAAGCATTTCTAATACAGTTGTGTTTCACATTGCATCCTTACTGTACCCTGCATTTTGCAGATGAAGCACAGTCTGCCTGTTGCTTTCGAAATAAAGAATTCTTGATTAATTGATTGAAAATTCTCTTAGTTAATGACGGTAATTAATCCCATTGAGTAGGGAGAGCGAGTCTAATGTAATTATGATACAAAATCCATCCCCGGGATCGAACTGTGTTTACTAACCGGATAACTTAATTATACGATGCCTGACCCGCGAGCGATGAGCAAATAGAGTGTTTAATGTAATAAATTATCGGCTTTCGAGATTGAGGACCTCGTTTTGAATAGGAGGTGTAGAATTATCGTATGAGTATGTATGTATTACGACATACTCATTCACAGAATACTACATAAGTACACATATTCACGTCTTTTTTTAGGCAGGTACTGCAGAACGCTACCTGCTCCAATCCTTACATAATCCTTTCGCTTCGTCCACGTTCATACATCTTGCCATACACTCACGCCGGTTGAGAGTACTACGTACCTGTCCTTTTTTAAGAACATCACCAATAACATCGATGTATGTCCTCTACTGGCGTTTCCACTGACAGCCGCCTTATAAATTCCTTGAAGTGAGGAACAGAACCCTGAAAGCCTGGTTTCAGAGCGGCAAAGTTATTTTACACGTACCAAGTAACTTTGCCTCTCTGGAGTGAGGGACAGAACGCTGAAAGCCTGGTTTTAGAACGGCAACGTTATTTTGCGCGTAACAAATAACTTTGCCTCTCTGGAGTGAGGAAGAGAACGCTGAAAGCCTGATTTCAGAGTGGCAAAGTTATTTTACACGTACCAAATAACTTTGCCCGTCTGAAGCGAGAAACAATAGAGCTGAAAGCCTGGTTTCAGAGAGACAAGTTATATTACGAGTACTGTAAATAACTCAGATCAAAGCGGCCCAATAGTAACTAAAGTGGCGCTTTTGCGCTCAAGTTTAGGATTTCCATGCGTCTCGGATTTAACATATTTTCATGCTGCTACGGATCCTATTTCTCTAGACATATCGGCGTGAAAAATTTCATGTTTTACTCTAATTTATAGTGATAATTCCATACTCAGGTCGCATCTCCCGCAAGCCACCTCGCGCCGGAGCTCCGCCACCGCGCCGTGCGACTCCCCGCGCCGCCACCCGACTGAGGTCTGCGTCAGCCGGCAGGGACAAGCGCTCCGAACTGCGTGCCAGATATTGGGCGCTGCTATTCGGAGATCTACAGCGAGCTGTAAGTATAATCCTCCTAGCTTCCTCATGGACCTAAAGCAATGTGTTAAAAGGCTACACAACACCGTGCAAGGTGGACGTCATGGACCCACGTGGCAGCTGGATGGCAACTGGCAGCTTCTACTGTAATAGATGCGATACGCATGCACGACCGCGGATGCTGCCATCCTGCGCCGACGTGCGTCCGGGACGTTCATCATGCACAGTGGTGCCTATGCCCTATCAGTTTGAACAAGAAACGGCAATCAAAAGCAGTACTTAAGGCTAGGGCTTAGCTGGCAAGTTAGACAACCATTCCACTGACTAGTCTCAGCAGAGTAAGATCAAGAAAAAGAAAAGAAAGATAAAATCATTGTTTTTATTATTTATTATCTATTTTAGAAATATTATTTGGATTGGTCACATTTGATCCTAGTCGCACCTAATGGTAAGCTTAGACAGGGTCTAAAATGGAACACACGAATCCAAGTAACAGAGTTATAGAAGGACTCCCCTATACCCCTCTGACTCTCACATACACATGACGGAACTCCGTTAACTGCTTGGCGCCGGACTTCATTGTGAGGTTGGTAGTTAGCCAGGCGGACCGTGTAGATCCTAGCACAAGCGTGCTGGGATTTGTTGAATATAACAGCACGCGTGTATTCCCAGCGTGCGTTGAGGAAGTTTTATATTCTAGCCCCCGCTGTAACTTGAGATTATAGCGAAATAGAAAACAGTCTACCCAGGTCCTCCATTTCACACTAAAGCTAAACTGTATAATTGTATATTTGTCTGCAAATGACGTTTCGATATCAATAACATCTATATCGATATGATCGTATTGGAAGAAGGGTTGAATTAGTAGAGTGGCCTTTTAAATGCCATGAACATTAATATCGATTTGATATTGAACTTGGATTGTGTAACCCACTTCGTCGCCATATTGCGTTTAATTATTCAGCGACGGTTTCATCGAAACTTCAATAGGTTAGACGTGGCATAAAGTACATGACTGACCCTTTGGTTTACGAAAGGCTGGCCAATTTAATCTATTGCATGGTATAATAATATGCTACACCAGGTATTCTCACCCCGCGGTGGCCCAAGACAACGTCAATAATGTCACGATCAGTGTTGCCATTGATTAACATTTTCAATACAATAAAGGAGATTTTTAATTCATAATAAATATTGAATAAATTGCTAACTAGCCTAACTATTTTCTATTTCGTGTTACTCATCTATTTATTTAAAAAGTAAACTGTATAAAATTACTAGTTCAAAATTGCTTCTTTATTAGAAGCAAATATGTGAAAAAATGCATCTTGTTCGGGTAATTTATTTATACATAGTGGACGCACCCCCAGCTGATGACGTAGTCTTAGGCCAATCACGTGACCTAGCTGTCACGGGAAGAGAATACCAGTGAAACATATTATTATACCATGATCTATTGTAAGTCTTATGTCAAATGTCATTAAAGTCAGTGTGGTTAAAACATAAAAAGAAATCATAACTCGAAAACTACAAAAGATCGCGGAACATATACGGGGGTGATTCCGGTACCTATAAGGATGCTCTACCTCTGGAATTCCACTTGACACTATTTTTTAGGACACCTTGTACATTCCATTCGCAAAATCCTCTCGTTTGCCACCATTTTGGGCTTTTTGATGCTACTCTGTGACCTTTAATTACCATGTATTGTATAGTATTAATTCCGCTGAACTGAGATTGTCGATTTAATCGCGTTCAAGCGGTCGACAAGTCAACAACTGAGGATGCCACGTGGAGGGGCGAAACACGTGTCGAATCGGTTGCATGTTGTATTTTAATTACGCCTTCTGCATATGCATGTTTACGGGAGGGCGGTGCTGCATACTGCAACCAAGCGACAGAACTAGTTTGGTGGAATTAAAACTAAATACTGTAATTGCATATTTGTATGTCATGGAAGCAGTGATAGGCTTAATTTTTTTTTTCATGTGGAAATCCTCATGTATGCCCAATGGCGGACTCTTACCGGCTAAAAACCCACGGTGTTCCTTCTCCTGACCCTTGGCCGGGGTTGCGGAATTCGCAGCTGCATGCACCGCAACCCCGGCAGGCCTTGGTCCGCCAGCCCCTGGCGGACCTCTTCTTCTGCGGGGCCTTGCCTCACGTCCTCCTGAGAGGCGCGCACGGAACACATGTGCGCCGCCTTCTCGGGCCTGTTACTGGTCGGACGACGGGTCCCCTAACCCGTGGCCCGCAGGCCACACACTAGGGTGGTCGGAGATCGTCGCGTGCCCTCCGGCGGCGCCAGCGTCTGGCGTGGGAAGGGAGAGTGGCCGTCGCCTCTCTCCCCCTCTCCGCTCCCTCCTTGGTCGCCATCACCACCTCGCAAAAGGAGGCGACGGCTTCCAAGCAGTGATAGCCTAGCGGTTGAACCCTTTGCCTTCTATGCAGGAGGGTTTGAGTCTGAGACGATTTGGGCCCGCACCTCGCGACATTTTGAGTTGCATATCTGAGAGGGCCACAAACAGTTCTCGATGGGGTGTGTAGTCCGCCAATCCGCACCAGGCCAGCGTGGAGGACTAAGGCCTAATTCCTTCTCATTATGAGAAGGGGCCCGTGTTCAGCAGTGGGACAGTAATGGGCTGATTATGTCATGAATTTCCGCAGAGTATCGCCTGATTCTATTATTTAACTAAAATTACCCTTAATCTATAATTATCCGTGTGGTGCCGGACGTAAAGAATAGCACTAGCCCATCTCTTCTCATGGGTGTCGTAAAAGGCGACTGAGGTATTCACTAGCAAACGGGCTGCAGCGTTCTCTGAGTACTTTAACAACCATACTGCGATCGCCGACCCTTCTGCCAACCGTGGCGATTATCGCAAACCCCTCCCAACATGGTTTGGAGGAGGCCTATGTCCAGTAGTGGTCATCTTTCGGCTGAATGATGAATTACCCTTAAAACTGCACCCAAAGAAGCGAAAGCTGTAATGCAAAATATAAGACAAAAAAAAAGTTGCAAGCTTCAGAAACTCTTAACTTCATTTGAAGTTGTGTGTTAGCACATACGTAAGGCACATCGAAATCATCATCCTCCTGCCCTTATCCCAACTTATTTGGGGTTGGCGTAACATATATTTTTCTTCCAAACATCTCTACTTACATCACCCTCTTTCTAGTAATATAATCTTTTACATTATCCATCCATCGTTTCTTTGGTCTTTCTCTACTCTTATACCCATCCACATTCAACTCAAAACTTTCCTCACGACGACATGTTCCTTATTTCTCCGCACCACATGCCCATACCATAATAACCGTTTTCCACACAATTTTCAGCGCCATTTTCAGACTTCCTCTTACTTAAATCTAATTCTATCCATTCGCGTAACACCACACATGCCTCTTAGCAGACACGAAATGAACTCAGTAATACTAATTAAGTAGCTCCCTCCCTTTCGCTATCTCCGTCTGTGCATTCAATGATTCAGCAATGTAGCTCGAAAGTTCGCGAATGCACTTTACAAATATAGTACAAACAGACAGGCTGACCTCAGCTCCATTCTTGAAATAACATCCCTTTGCCGAGAATACAAAATCAATACTCTTCGTTGCTGGAACTTCAATCTGTAAATTGAATATGGTGTAGTATAAGGCCGGTGCATCGTATCGTATAACTTTAATTAAATTGCTCGCCTAGCTCGGCTCTTTGAGGTATTACTTGGATATTGTTTCATGTAATTTTAGTTATTGGTTTCTTTGTAAAATAATGGAGTAGAACTTGTTGCTCGAGTAAATATGCTATTCAAAATTAAACGTTTTTATTTCACAAAAACCATTACAGGCGCTTATGAAAAGTCCAATTTAGGTGCACGGTTCCAATTAGTCGTTTCCTATGGAGCCGGCAAGAAACTCCATATTGTATTTGCTTCCATTTGCAGTCATTTATGAACTGTCTAGGTTTTTTAATACCTACCCATTGAGTGATTTCCATCCACCATCAGTCATCATATAATCATCACAGCCTAATCTTTTTACGCCACTTTTTGAGTCAGTTAACTGCCTCTTTGGTCTAATGGTTGCAAGCGCAACTGCTGAGCGTGGAGGTTCTGGTTTCAGTCCCCAGGGCGAGCAGTATTATTGGGTTTTTCCGTGTGTAATTTGTCAGTAGCAGCTCGGAGTTAAGATTTGGGACCGGTTGATGGCAATAGGCTCGCCCCCTATTACACGGGAGTTAAACATGACGGTGAAAAGAGGGTGTACTATACACTTCTGCCATCCTTTCTTGGAATACAGGCGTGATGTATGTTTTTGAGCCAATCTCATTACTTGTCTCTCTACAATTACATAACTATAATTTTGTGTCATCGTTGTTGTTCATATAAGCGTTTAAAATATTAAATTAATTTGTTCACAGATTGGCGAAATCTACAACACCGTTGAGGCTCACGAAAATCTAAACGAGTGCCAAGAAGTAATTCTAGTTTTAGAAAACTACACGCGTGATTTCAAAGCGCTTGGAGAATGGTTCCGACTTAAATGGGAGTACGACAACACCCCTCCACCGCAAAGGCCTCAGAGTCTGGCATGGGAGATAAGAAAGACTGATTTCGTGCGCCCAGAGTCTCGGAAAGGATACTCCGTCAAGAGCTCCCCATCAGTGTCAGGCAAAAACAGCCCTTGTCTTTCAGGACATAACACCCCAAGTGGCAAAAACAGCCCGAACTTGACTGGTAAAGCTAGTCCTGGCAGCGGAAAAGTCAGTCCAAGAGTTGCAGGCCATTCCAATAACAGTCCTAAAGCCAATATCGAGTTTTTCAGCAACAAAATATCTTCAAAAATCACTGCTAAGCCTGAGCCCAAATCCGCTAAAGAGTTATCAAGACTGTCCGATATAAAAGAAAAAGATGTTAAGGATATCGCTGAAGAGAATGACGTAATAAATGAGATAAATCCCCCAGTTAATGAAAAAGAAGAAAAACCAGTGAAGGAGCTAATACCTCCAGCCCTCGAAAGAGATAACAAGCCAATAAAACCGCCTGTAGTTGAAATAGGTAAAGCAAAGGAATGCCCAAACACTTGCCCAAAAATGGTTGTTATCAAATCACCTAAACGCACAGCATTGCCACAAGAAGATGCTAGGACAGCATCCAATGGAGACATTTCCAGCCAAGCCAAGGCTACCATCGCTAAACTAGAATCAATGGAAAACGAATTCTTAGCCAAACAATTAACTGAAAACGCGGCTAAGAATGAAAACCAGCTGAATCTTGATAAAGAAATCGAAAGCGCTGTCAAATCTGCGGACTCAAATGACAGTCCAGTGAAAGTTACTGAAAACATTACTGCCGTTGATGAAAGTGTCAATGTTATTGAAGAAAAAGTTAATGTTGTTGAACAAAAAGTTGTTGATGAAAGCATTAGAGTTGAAGATGAAAAAGCGAGCGTTTCAACAGAATCTCCAATCAAATCAGAAGATAACTTTGCTGACGTGTCCAATGAGAGCTGTAACAAATCTAGTGATGAGAATTCTATAACCAACGAAGAAAAAGTTAATGAAGTTGCTACAAAGAACATTGAAGAACTTGTTACTTTGCCAGAAGTGACTAAAAAAGAGATTTCTGAGACCCAACCCCAGGAAGTGAGCTCAAAAAATGAAGAATCCGCAAAAGAAATCGAAAAAGAAGAACCATCGAATGATATAAAAAAAATCATTAAAGATGATGAAGCGATAGATAAACAATCTCAGGAAATTAAAGAAACTCTACTAAGTGAAGCTAAAGAAGCAAAGAAAGATCTCGATTCCAAGAAGATTGATCCTAAAAACGCAGCTGAAAAGCCGAACGCAAGACCAGCCTACTCTCAGGCAGCGGCTAAGCCAAAATCTGTGACAACTACCAAAACTGAAGTCAAAACTCCAACCAGGTTGATAGCTAGAAGCAAAACTGTTGTAGAAATGCGCCCGAGCTCTGCATCTAAAGCGCAAAGGCCATTTCCAAAGCGAAATCAAACTAGTAAATGCAGCTACCCGTTTAATCTGACTACGGGAAGAACTAGTCTGTTTGATGCTCCAGCAAATAAGGCTGTGTCTAAAAAACCTGCCAATCGAATCCAAATGGGTTCCGGAGACAGTAATAAGAATGTAGCTAAAATTGATCTGAAGAAGCGTCCTCCCAGACCAGTTACGCTGAAAATCAGTGGGAAAGGAGATAAGATTGAGAAAATCAATCCTTCATTCGATAAGAAAGATTGTGAAGAATATAGCAGCACTGACACTATTGTGACTCAAATCGATATGTCTCGAATTGAATCGAGTGAGAGTTTGAAGACTTTGGTGCCAGAAGAAGCAGATTTTGCTAATTCACTTGAAGTACTTAACGTTGATAATATTAAGACCGATAACGATGGCTGGCTCACTGTGAAATCAAGACGTTTGAGTCGCGAATCGAAGAAGCAATCCAAATCACATTGGGCGAATAGATTTCATCAGCCTTCAGCTACAACAAGCTTACCAACTCTAAACATGATTGAATCTCCGAAACAAGAAATAAAAGAAATAGTTTCTGCTACAAAGTTGGATCGCGCAAAGTCCGAACAGCCACAAAATAAACCAGAGAAACCTAAAATTCCCAAACCAAAACCAGAAATCAAAGAGATAAAGAAAAATCTATCAATGATACGCCAAAAATCTGATGTGACTGGTTTGAAAACCCGTACATCGCGGAACAAAGCATTGAAAAGGGAAAAAATCAAGGATACACCTAAAGAAAATGGCTCAGAACTGACCAAAAACCGTCTACATTCCTCCCTGGAAAGTTTAACCACAGGACTAGCAAGATCACAAGAAAAAACACAAGAAACATTCGATTTCGACAAATGGAAGTCCGAATTCATGTCCACGTTCAAATTCTTAGACGAAGATGACCAATTGAATGACCACAACGAGATTCTAAAGTCCGCTGATCCGTCAGAAATGTCGGAGATAGCGGAGATGACATCACAGATTGAGGAGAATGAGAGGAAGATTAGCTGGGCGCTGGATTTCCAGTCAGAGGTCGATCAGAGGAAGTTGTGTGAGGAGGAAGATTTGTTGAATAGACAGATTATGGAGCTGCAGCAGGTTTCTGATATCGATTTGGACACGGAGACTGATGAAACTGAGGTTAGTTTATTTGATTTAATTTAATTTCTTTTTGTCTTTGCTGCGTTGATCTTGATTGAAAATTAATGTTGAAAAATGTTTTATGCAGATTTACCTCCGGTTTCTGAATTGAGAATTCTAGGATAAGCAGTACTTAATTAACATTTGAGTACGGAGTTGTCAAAAAAATGACGGATTTTAAAACATTTTTTTGACAACTCCTTACTCAAATTATCAATTCAGAAACCGGAGGTTAAATGTGTAGTGTCAAGTCTATGCTGTTTAATCTTTGCTAGATGTAAAGTTAACTAATAAATAAAATGATATATCGACACTTTCGGTCTTTAAGGATGTACAAAATTGAGCAGAGTGACTGATAATTCTTAACATTGGATGATAAAAATGGATATAATATTCTAGCCACCTGTTTGGTAATCCCTTAGTCACCACCTACCGCACACGACAATGTGAAGCTAAGGCTTCACAAGGCGAAAGGCACACGGGCCACTCGCCACAGCCACAAGTGGCAGACCACAAGGTGTTTCCATATATTTCGAGTGGCCGCCGCCGCACATACGTGTTCGGCGAGTCCCTGCGAAGTGTACAGAATGTTAGTTCGAAGCTTGTGGCGAGTGGCCCGTGTGTGGGCACCCTAAACTGTCATTCAAAAGTGCCTTTAACATGTGGTAAATACACAGGCTGTTCAATTAGAAACTATATTTATTCGCCTGAATATAAATAACTAAGATAAATATTTCTTACAACTGCTATATCTGTATTCTGACAGACTGACGCAGAAATACTCTGCGAGGACACATCAGCGGGCGCTTCATGCCAGTCCACTGAGAACCTATCGCTAGCTGCCAGTCTTGAAGACCAGTATGAGACTGCCCTCGCTGGGATGTCGTGGGCAGAGAGAGTTGATACCCTGGGCGCTTTGGAAGCTTTAGTCGCTAGAGATCCAGGTAATAGTTGGAATTGTGAAATTATAATTGATGACCACAGAGCGGAATCTAATGGCAAAACAATTTAAATGAAATAGAGATACGTAATTATTTTTTATCGAGTGTTCAAGCTATTGATACTTTTTAGTTTGAACTTTATTGCTTACACATAAATAATGTTTAATGACACATAAATAAAAAATAATTTATATGTAAAAAAAAATGATAACTACCGCGACTCGGGCCCCCTTATTACAAAAGATAGTATAAACCAAGACTAAGGTAAACCCAGGTTTAAAATATACCCATCACTTTCTTATGTCATATAACAAAAAGAGACGGGGGCTATTTTAAAACCTAGGTCTTAGACCATCTTTTGTAATAAGGGGGGGGGGGGGAGTTTACCGTATAGACACTATTATAATATTTGATCTCTTTTGATTACAGTACGGTAATCAAAATGAAAAGTTAAATTACGTCATGCTTATTTCAATTTGACATTTCGTGTTGATCTATATTTTTGTGTTTCTAAATAATGGCTAACGTGTCTGTCGGTCCGTCTGTATTCATAGCTGTTAAAAACTATCGATAGCTTGAAAACTCGATAAAAAACAATGACTTATCTCTATTACATTTCAATTGTTTTGGCATTAGATTCCGCTTCCTGTTGATGACGTAATTTTTAGAACTGTTTCGCGATTTATATAGGTAAACTTGGTATCGATATTGCATTGGGTACCAGGATGATAAGTGCGTATTTGCCATTATAATAAGAAGGGTACAGGAAACAAGGGGAATAAAAAGTTTAACAAAAAAATAAAACTATTGGTACACCATGCTTGTCTATTGCAATTTTATTTCAATTCGCAACACAAATTCTGGGATTAAAACCAGTATAGTATCCCAGTTTTTAAAACAAAACAAATCAAAATCAATTTTTGGACTGGACTATCCAGTTTTTTGCTTGTACTCTTGTAGTGTACGTATTTGCATACGTATCAAAATATTAAGAAGGGTTTGTATTGGTTCAGTATCGCTTGAGGTAATTGGAGACATACTCATCTTGTCACTTGTCACACAAACATTTCAACTGTGCCTTATTCGTTTAAAGATTTTCTTTTGCTTCGCGAGATGAAATGTGACCAATGAACATGCTTACAATACGGCCGACGTATTTTGGCGAGTCAGAAGTTAGCTGATTAGCTGCGCAGTAGACAATTTCGTTTCTAAAAGATTCATTGCGCAGCCAAACAACTAACTTCAGACTCGCCTAGAGACGTCGGCCGTATTGTACATTAACGTCGCATGGCATGAAGTTTTTATAATCTGTACCCGCCTTCTTTGACTTCTCCCGGCTTCGCTTGCCTACTCCATAGCAGCTTTTAACTGAAGTCTAAAGAATTCATTTCCTATCCAGGTCGCGCCCAACAGCTTCACGCGAAGCTCTCCCAGGGAATCAAACGTCGAGGAAGCCTGCAAGACGCGTTACGACGCCTACAGCTAAAGCAGGCGAGAGCTGAACGACAGAGAATTGAGTACCAGACGCAACGGGCTAGGAAGATACACCAGCTGTTGGCTCGAGTTGAAGAAGTTAAGGTAAGGACCACATATACAGGATGTAAACGAATTCGTGTAATTTCTTCAAACCACGTGATCTACTGGTGACACAGATTGACCCTGCATAAGTTTTTTTCGGAATCAACAAAAAAAAAGTTTTCAAAATATGAATCATGGTATTCTGTATCTGAGTAATTTTAGCGTCCCGAGTTAACTGACTGCGTGGAGCGATATTGCGCTAGTCGTGCCCGCCAGCTATGTCGCCATGCCTTCATTCATTTATGTATGGCATCGAAATTTTCTATCACATAAAAATGATAGGCAGAAAAAAAAAATTTTTTTTTGTCAATCTGAATCCCGTGCATGTGTATACTATAGGTATCATTAATAGATCATGTGGTTTGAAGGAATTACACGAATTCGTTAACACCCTGTATAGACATACGAAGAATAAGGTACATAAGTTAAGCTAGAGTTGGGTTGGGCTCTGTTTGGGTGCTTGCCGGGGTTGTGGTGCATATAGCTGCATGTAGCTGACCCTGGCCATAGGTCAGGAGAAGGAACTCCGTGGATTTTTAGCTGGTAAGAGTGCGGCATAACCCTTTGCCTTCCCAGGGCGGAAGGTAACCAATAGGAAGACAAAAGAACAAAAAAAAAATGGCTCCTTTTGTGTCCAAAGCTAGTCGGACAATCCCGAAAAATGCATGTGAGTAAATCGTAACTAATAATAATAACACAAGTTCACCTACTTCGCTGTAGGAGCAATCCTCCTACGTTTTACGCTGCTAAGTCAGTTCCCTCTCTACCGTTTCCGTGTAGCATACGTGAACGATTACAGGATGCGTGTGCGCGACCTTTACCACAAATATAGGATATGGATTCCCGTGCTATAATATACAGTATTCTTTCTACAATAACTTCACTATAGTCCTGAACTTCCTTAATAGATGGCACAATCAGTTTATAATATATTTTATAATCCGTGCCTCGGAAAGCACGTAAAGCCGTTGGTCCCGGCTGTCATTTGTAGATCTTTGACAGTCGTTACTGTTGGTCAGAAGCCAGAAAGTCTGACAACCAGTCTTACCAAGAGTATCGTATTACCCAGTTACTGGGTTGTGGAGGTCTGATAGGCAGTCGCTCCATGTAAAATACTGATATTCGGCTGCATCCGATTTGACTGGAAGCCGACCCCAACACAGTTGGGAAAAGGCTACGCAGATGATGAATCAGTTTATAATAATACTGTCAAGTTATGATACTGTTATTGAAATTACGTACAGTGCGTTCAACTCACGAAGATGCGCCCCACTTCTTTTTGTGGTCGGTAGCCGCGTGGTGCGTATGCAATGCACACATCTAACTTGTGCGGCGATGAATTCAACACAATAGCTATTTATAATGCATACTTTTGCATTATAGCGATTTAGACACAGACTGGAGCGCGTCTTCACGGATTCAACGATCTGTAGAGGGCATAAGCTAGTTTATAATGATACTGCCAAATCATGATACTGTTTTTGAAATCATGTATCCATTTCGCAGGTTGCCAAGAATGAGCTGATAGAAGAGAAGCGTCTTCGAATGGAGAGGCGGCTTCAGAAAGCCGCTGAAAACAGAGACCAGCATCTCAAGGTATGGACACAGGATTTGAATACTAATGTTTTGAAAATTAATATAATGTTTTAGTAACGAAATTCACAGTTCAAATTTTGACCACAATATCTAAGAATCTACTGCTGGTCATGAATCAAATAAAGAGCTGCCATTCCTGGCGATACTTAAGTGCGCAGGCGCACCCTGGGCAGTCAGCCCCGCTACTAATGTACTAACCTAGCTGACTGGCTAATCTTTTTCGCACGGCCTGAGCTATTTTCGTATAGCTTGTGCACATGAGATAAGAATGAGTCAGTAAAAGTTTATCGTTTAAAAAAAAGTTTGTCAATTCGTGGATCGCGTTTTGCGACCCTAACAGTCTGGAATTTTTAGGGTTCCGTACCCAAAGGGTAAAACGGGACCCTATTACTAAGACTCCGCTGTCCGTCCGTCCGTCTGTCACCAGGCTGTACCTCATGAACCGAGATAGTTAGACAGTTGAAATTTTCACAGATGATGTATTTCTGTTGCCACTATAACAACAAATACTAAAAAGGGGGCTCCCATACAACAAACGTGATTTTTTTGCCGTTTTTATAGATAATGGTACGGAACCCTTCGTGCGCGAGTCCGACTCGCACTTGGCCGGTTTTTATAGCTACAAAACTTTATTGATGCACACGCGAAATCGATGAGTTTATGCAAAATTGAGTACCTGGTGAATATTCGAATTACCGTAACTTTTTTTTCAACAAATCATTAATCTCCTTAATTGTTAACATTAATAGTAGTTACAGATTGTTTTTATTCTTGTCTTATTGCTTGACGGTGGTGGTATAGTTTCAGTTTTCATATCATAAAATGGGATTTAAAACACCATCATTCTTAACTTTGGGATGATGATAATAATGTTCGTAATTTTTGTTAATGTTTTTCGAATATTTACTTACTTATTCGTAAAACGTGTCTGTTTTGCTACAAAACGTTTATATTACTGTAATTGTGTATGTCAAATATATTTTATGCCCTTATTTTTGTATACGTATTACAATTTTCTTCGCAGGACATAGTCCGAAAGGCCCACGACGAGGAAGAAAAACTCCGCGAGATTGCCTTCATCAAACAATTGGAGGCTGAGAACCGTCGCCACGAGTTCTTAGATCAATGTCGCTCACACACGACCAGGCTACGACAGATGAGAAGAGATAGATTGTCTAAATTGGTAATTATCTTTGTGGTAGCGTTTCTTTCAAGCGTATTCCAATATACATCCAAAATTTAAGTGCTGGGCACTTGTCTGTGTATCAATCTCCATCTTCCTCTATCCAGCGCCAATTCCTTCATTTCTCTGTATGTTATCACTTCTGTCTTTTCCTTCGATTGGTCTGTGTACTTTCTTCTTGTAGTATGGCAACATTGACATACCTGACAGGAAGTAGGAAATAACGAAAGCGTCATTCCTTCTATCTCTTCCCGACATAGCCGCGACTGGGCTTGTTAAAAGTGCTCTGTTATAAAATAATTAAATAAACCCTCAAATACCTCAAACAAGCATTTTGTTATACAAAATAATACACTTCTTGGTCTTTGTATTATAACTTTCGTGAGACACATTCATATTTATGATTAATCACGGTTTACTCACGTGCATTTTTCTTGATTGCCCGACTAGATTAAGGGCTCCGTTTGGGTCCGAAACTAGTCGGGCAATCCCGAAAAATGCACGTGAGTAAACCGTAAATAATCTCTTCTTGGTCTACCTGGTTTCCTCCTTGTAATTTGTCTTCTATGATGTTAGTTATAAAACTGTCGTGTCGCAGTAAGTGACCAATAATTTTCCCCCTTCTTCTTTCTATATTTATAATTATGTTCTACAATTTGCTTGAAAATGAACAACTTTTGTAGAACAACTTTTACGAAATTCGCGCATTTTTTTATTACTTGCGATACAAATCAAACATTTTTTTATTATTTGTTTTTTAACCAATAACATAAAAAACTTTTCAATCATCACTAACCTGATCTCTTCCTTGCAGGAACAAAAAGCAGCTCGTGAGGCAGCCGTAGGCGCACGTCGTCAAGCTCTAGAAGCAGCTAGAAAACTACACGTGGAAAATTTACTGGAGAAGAGAAAAGAACGAGACGCTAGAGTCGAGGAGCTAAAGGAGCTGAAGAAACAGGAGAGAGATGACGCTGCTAGGGAGAAGGTGAGATTATCCTCTAGAACTGAACTTCTCAAACTTATTTCGTCTACCGCTCACTTTGAGGAATCAATTATTTTCTAGTGCCCCCTAAAGGAGGACGATCAAAATGTCCCCACCCAGCAATAACAACAAGACATTTATGTCGTTAGAAAGCTCTCTTCATGACTATAATTTATTACTATGGGCATTTAGTCCAAAACACTTGTGTGAAAAAAGATACAGCTATGAAAATATTTTTTTGTGTAAAAATACCTAAATAACTTCGATAATGTAGTACATAAGATACGCAAGGCATGCCCCTTTCGTTGCTCCAGCAGCGTTTGAATGATATCATTATTGATGACCCGAACCCCCTTATTACAAAAGAAGGTTTAAACCAAGACTAAGGTAAACCCAGGTTTAAAATATACCCATCACTTTCTTTTGTCATATAAAAAAAGAGACGGGGATATTTTAAAACCTAGGTTTTTCTCAGACCATCTTTTGTAATAAGGGGGCTTGATTTATGTGTTATATGTATGTTAGAAGTCCTACTAAGTCCTACTAATCCATCTGCCCTAGAGTAGCATATTACAAAGCCAATGTTATGTATTGATTTTTTCATTTGTCTTTTACTCTAATGTGATTTATTGATTTTTGGAATAAACGATTTTTGTATGGAAAACTTTTTTTTCACTCAGTGTTTTGGACTAAATGCCATAGTAATAAATGATAGTCATGAAGAGAGCTTTCTAACGACATAAGTCTTGCCGTTATTGCTGGGTGGGACACGCCCCATACATTTTTGATGGTTCTCCTTTTTTAACTTTACCACAATCTTAATAATCATAATCACAATAATTACTTTACCGCCCCCCTGTAGGTCTCTAGCGCCCACAAGGGGCGTTATCGCCCACTTTGAGAAAGACTGCTCTAGAATATTCTAAGGCCTATACTAATAAATAACTCTCCTCTGTCTCCCTCTCGAGTGTCGTTATGATATCCCTTGTATGATGATTTGATAAATTAAAAAGAAGAATGGTTTCTAATGTATGTAATTCAGATGACATTTACATATCGGGTGTAAAAAGTCCCTTAACGATAACGAAAACCACATATTCTACCCATCATTGGGATCATTTTTTTCTACCAGACCATACCTGGGAAACCATTGGTTTTGGAGATATTGAAGGTCAAAGTATACATTTTTTTTTTAGTTTTTTCCAGAAACGTATGATAAGTGATAATACTAAACTTTCTTCCAAACAACCATATCAAAATTTTAAATTTTTCCTCACAAATTACGCATTTGAAGTTACAAAAACGCAATGAATATCAAACGCACACGACCGCCTTGGCTCAGCTGTGTGGCCGCTGCACGCATGCAAACGCGCGGCATCGCCACAACCACACATTGCGCGCTACAAAAAAAAGCGTTTTTTTCATGCCAAAAAATAAAAGTCGTTTCCCAGCAATTATTTTTGGTCAATGTAATTTAGTTTGATGTACAGAGTGCGTAGATTTCGGCTATGTGATGGGTCTTTTTACACTTGTATTGACAGCTCTTCTTGGGATGGATATTATACGGGCCTAGGAAAAGCTAACAGGGGAGAGAACATTTTTAGGGCTGTTTTCTAATCCTGACGTTCAAAAAGCATAAAGTTTAGTTTTATTGAATAATTTTTATGTTGGAATTCATTCTAAACAGGCGGAAGGCGTAAAATCCCGCCTATCAGCGCTCGCAGCGGCCGCAGAATTAGAAGCGGATGCTCTCCGATCTCGCATCAGAGACAAACAAGACGCGAGCCAACAACGGCTCGAGTCACACCTACAAGCTATCAGGGAGAAGGCTACTGGACCCCGACAGGCGGTACGTATTATTATTATTTATTTATTATCAGCCTGTTGTGTCCCACTGCAGGGCAAAGGCCTCCCTTCCCTCTTTCCATGTTTCCCGGTCTTTTGCAATATCTGGCCAATCCTTTATGTAGAAGTCCAGTTCGCCATCTCCTTCTGGGTCTACCGCGTCGCCGGTTCCTGTTGTTCGGAACCCAGTCAGTGGCTGCTTTTGCCCAGTTTTGTTGCGACATGCGGCAGATGTGGCCTGCCCAGTTCCACTTTAGTTTGGCGGCTGTGTTACCTACGTCTGCGATTTGAGTTTTGGAACGAAGTATACTGTTCTTTATACGGTCTGTAAGTTTGACTCCAAGAATACTCCGTTCCATTGCTCGCTGGCAGATCCCGAGTGCGGACTTTTGACGTTTCGTTAATGAACAAGTCTGCGCTCCATAGGTGAGGGTGGGGAGAATGCACATGTCCATGAGTTTCCTTTTAAGAGAAAGCGGAAGTGATCCTTTCATGAGGTGTTTCATCGACCAACAGCGTCGCGTGACTTGTTTATCTTGCCTCGCCTGGAAAGAGACTATTTGGCCGAGGTATATGTACTCATGGACATATTCAACCTCCACACCCTCAATGTCTATTTTGCGTTTCGCGCTGTTTGTCATTAACTTTGTTTTCGTCATATTCATTTTGAGTCCGACCTTGAGGCTGGCGTGGCTCAGTTGTTCGAGCATAAGGCTTAACTCAGCCGCCGAAGAAGAGAAAAGGACAATGTCGTCGGCGAAGCGTAGATTAGTTAATCTTCTTCCCCCAACGTCAATGCCCTTGTCCCGCCAATGTACATTAAAATTTTGGAACACTTCTTCAAGCGTTGCTGTGAAGAGTTTTGGAGACAGCGGATCACCTTGTTTGACTCCTTTTCGGATTGGAAAGGATTGGCCAGTGGTGTCTAAACGTATGGCAGCTGTACTATTTAGGTAGATTCGTTCTAATAATTTAATATAAACGGGTTCTATTCATTGTTTGTAAAGTGTTGTAAATATTGCTTGGTGTGATATACTATCAAAAGCCTTGGAGTAATCTACGGTACGTACTACGGTACGTATTATTATAACGTTATTAAAATCATTGACAGATTTGTTCCACCTTTTTTTTCCCTTTCTGGGGAAAGCGTCGCTAGCTTCGTTTGGTCGGTGCTAGTTCACGTTGAACTAAATTGAAGGCTCCGACTTTTGAAACTTTATTTTATAATATGGGAATTATTTTACTTTCAGTTTTTTTTAAAGTCGGTTTTACTTTTTCTATGCTTTTTAGGGTTCCGTACGAAAATGGTACAAAAAAAACCGGCCAGGTGCGAGTCGGACTCGCGCACGAAGGGTTCCGTACCATTATCTATAAAAATGACAAAAAAATCACGTTTTTTGTATAGGAGCCCCCTTAAATATTTGTTTTATTCTGTTTTTTTTAGTATTTTTTGTTATAGCGGCAACAGAAATACATCATCTGTGAAAATTTCAACTGTCTAACTATCACGGTTCATGAGATACAGTCCCCCTTGTGTCTTTAGTGGTGTCTTTTTTGAGTTTTTTTTAAAGACCAATAACGTTTTTTTTTTATTTGATGCTCTATTATGGTAGTAGACCATTGTCTGAACAACGTTTGTTCTAGTAAAACACCCAATTAAATGTCAGCGTGTATATTGATTGAAATTATAAAATGGTAACTTGGTCAAATAAGGTATTATTATGAAAGGGCTTCATTTTCACATTATAAAATATACATATTTTTATTTTCATTTATGCCGCATAGTTTTTGACTTATGACGAAAAATGTCTGTAAAAATACCATTCCCTTATCTCCGAAGTTTGAAACGCTAAAAATCTGGAATAATTTGAGTTGCGAGTTAATCGTTGATGAGTTCTATTAATTATTTCAAAAACTCATCATCAGATCTTGGCCAAATTAATATGGGACCACAATTAATGTATACCCTTGTAATTAAAAAAGAAGCATCCAATTTAGTTAAGAAATGCCAGAGAAATCGGTGAACGTACGTACAATACGGCCGACGTATCTTGGCGAATCTGAAGTTAGGTGTTTAGCTGCGCAGTAGACAATTTCGTTTTTAAAAGATCCATCGCTCAGCCAAACCAAGCCAGTCAAAGTCAAAGTTTTTTATTTCAAATAGACCAGATTACAGGCACTTTTAAAACGTCAAAACTAGGTGCACGGTTCCAAAAGGTAGGTTCTATGGAGAAGAGCCGGCAAGAAACTCCATGAATACTCTTTTTAAAATAGTAGATCATGACTATTCATGACAATTCCATTACAGTAGCGTGCGACATAGAATGAGAATAATGCAGGTTAGTGTAACAAATAAATTCACATAAGTGTAGAAAATAGAAAAAGAAAATATGCCTTCTAGAATTGCCATAGTAGTTATGGGCTGACCAGTCCCGACAGACAGCACCCGTTCACGAGCATGACGTGCACATCCGCATCGCTTAGCTCAACCATATTATAGGGAACCCAACGACCGGATATACAACGCCACCATCAGCAGGACATTTAAGTGAGCATGACAGACTCATACTACCAGACAATGGGCAGTAATATGATATGATTAAAGGTGTATCACTAATTGCTGCATGATGCTCAAACTTTACAGTTTAGAAAATGATATTATCAAAATTATACATAAAAAACAATATCAGACTATTAAGGCAGAGTCTTATACAAATAAAATTGTAGTGGGATATAAAAATTACAATATTTGAATGTAAAAAAATAATAATATGAAAATTGATAAAATAATGTACAGGTTATTTTAAGTCAATTAAAAAGAAGAATAATAAAAGTAGGTAAACATTAAAAATAATGTTAGGTCATACAACCAACCAGTTAGACAGGGCCAGAGGGTCGCAATGTGCAGGACGGAGTTGTATGCCAGGCATCTTTATCTTCGATATACTGATTTATGCTATAATAAGCTTTAGATAACAAAATACGCTTAATAAATGATTTAAACTTTATATCCGGTAAATCAGTAATACTAGATGGTATTTTATTGTAGAACCTAACACTTTCTCATAAACGACTTGCTGGTTTTTCTTAGTCTAAAACCAGGTACTGTTAGCTTGTGTTTATTGCGAGTATTTATGTTGTGGACGTCACATTTCTTGTTATACTGGGCAATGTTCTTTCGAATGTACATAATGTTACTAAGTATATACCCAGTCGAATAAAGAACCTCCTTATTTAATTGAAGTTGGTTAATTAAATAAATAAATGTTCAGTTTTACTTCTGTTAACAGACAACCTCCGAAAGCCTCGACCAAACGTCAAGAGAAGAGAAAGAAGTAGCAGAAGAAGCCGATAGACTTGAACAAGAACGGAAGGAGAGGGAGAAACAGAAAGCCATCAAGAAAAGGGCGAGAAAGGTGAAACAAAAGCTGTTGGGCACGTAAGTGTTACGTATTGAGACGACATAAGAAATAGTGAGATTGCTTGCTTAAGCCCGGCCGCACATTATCAGAAATTTCTGTCTGAAAAGGAGATCGGACATTTTTGTTTGGGCTCTGGCCCAAATGGCATCGGAGCATGGCACTTAGTTTGTTTGAAAGTTCACTAACTAAGCTTACTTTTTTTGTATGGGTACAAAAAATCTATCCTGGGAGAAAAAAGTTATAGTGTATATTAAAATACTCATATATCGAGCTATTTTCAACTATTTATTCAATTAAATCTATTTCTTTTAACTTAAAATGGTATGTTTGCTGTTGTCTAACATCTATGATGACTCAGACGCGTAGTATCTACTACACCAAAGTTAGAAATATACAGGGTGTAAACGAATTCGTGTAATTCCTTAAAATCACATGATCTGTTACTGATATAGATTGACCTTGCACGGGATTTAGCTTGATTAAAAGTAAAAATTAAATCCTTTTTGTTCTAGCGGTAGGGTTTAGTGTTTGAACCTAAGTCACCTCATAAGGATTTAATAAAAACAGAAGTAAAAAAAAATGCCTTTTTAGTTGCGATACTCCTTTTCTTTGTCTCGCATAATTCAATGAAAGCACGGTGACACAGCTAGCGAGCACAAATAGCGCGATATCGCTCTGCGCAGTCAGTTAACTCGGGGCACTAAAATGACTCAGAAAAAGAATAACAGGATTTCTTTTCATTCTTCTTTTGTTGATTTTCGAAAATACCCTTCCGGTGTCAATCTGTCTCACCAGTAAATCACGCGGTTTGAAGGAATTACACGAATTCGTTTACACCCTGTATATTTCTAACTTTGGTGTAGTACATACTACGCGTCTGAGTCATCATAGATGTTAGACAACAGCAAACATACCATATTAAGTTAAAAGAAATAGATTTAATTGAATAAATAGTTGAAAATAGCTCGATATGTGAGTATTTTAATATACACTATAACTTTTTTCTCCCAGGATAGATTTTTTTGTACCCATACAAAAAAAGTAAGCTTAGTTAGTGAACTTTCAAACAAAATAAGCGCCATGCTCCGACGCCACTTGGGCCACACCCGTCCGATCTCCTTTCTAAAACACTGTCAGAATTTGCCGAATCCGGCAGTCTGCGCAGAGGGTCTTTGCACACGCATCAGAAATTTTTTGAAAGTTATTTTTGAAAATGTGCGGAAAGGCTAATAAAAGGTGGTCAATCGGAAACGCTACATTTAATGCCGTATAGAAAAAAGTTCAATAGTGTAACCGTAACCGAATTTTATTAACATTTAATCATTTTGCAAATACCACGATCTCTACGCGAATTTATGTAAGATTGTTAAAGATTTATAAAAAAAATTACGCTTGTAGAACAGATATAGCTAGGCTTGCCAATCGTCCCGCGAGAGCCGGGACGTCCCGTTTCTAGAGCTTTAGAAGATGCGTCCCGCGAAACACGTGTGCGGGACGCCAATTGTCCCGTTTTATCGTACCTACGGCTAAACCTTCGGGCAGAAGTCGGAATTTATTGAACACACGTTTTGTTTTGCTAAAAGAGTGGACATCGCGACCGCGAGTCCCGCGTCGAAAAAACGAAAAAATAATTTCTAATTATAACACTAAGGCGAACGTAAAATAATAAAGTAGGATTCGATAAACACAATGACCTTTATTTCTCAATTTACAAAATTATAATGAACCCGATACATTGGTGCGACACAGTTTTATAATGGCTGGCTGGCTAGGCGGCGACTGTCACACCCCCACTCGACAAAGTGGCGTGATGAGTGGTGGCCGGGTGTGACGTCACGGCTATTTGGCTGGCTGGCTGTCACAGTAGCAGCGACATCTTTTGGCGACTTGTTACATAATTGTATTTTTCACCTCCCTTTACTTTGACAGTTGGGTCCCGCTTTTTTTGCCACGTCCCTCATTTTGACTGCCAAAGTCCCGGTAAATACGTACATAAAGGTTGGCAAGCCTAGATATAGCTGATATAAGTTTCAAACTCAAACCTCATTCATTCAAAACTAGCTTTTGCCTGCGGCTTCGCTCGCGTAAATTAACATTTTTTTATCCTAAAATATAGCCTATAGCACTCAAGGATAACGTAGCTTCCTATTGGTGAAAGAATTTTTGAAATCGGATGAATAGTTTCGGAGATTACCTCCTACATACAAACAAACAAACAAACAAATTCTACCTCTTTATAATATTAGTATAGATAGACTAGAATTACTTAGTTCTTTTTGAACGTCAATGTTACATTATAAGATAGGCCACAAAAGCGGGCGCTTAATAGACATGAGAGTGGAAACGGGAGGGCTCCCGTTTCCACTCTCATGTCTATTAATATAGCAGAACAAATGAAATAAAAAATCATGAGGAGAAAAACATGCTTCAAAATAATAGTTTTTCTGTAGTATTTTAGAACAAATCATAATATCGTTTAATTGTATTACGTCATACCCATTGGGCCTTATTACAAAAGATGCTTTAAACCAAGACTAAGGTAAACCACGGTTTAAAATATACCCATCACTTTCTTATGTCATATGACAAAAAGAGACGGAGCTATTTTTAACCGACTTCAAAAAGGAGGAGGTTCTCAATTCGGTTGTATTTTTTTTTTTATTTTTTAATTTTTTATGTGTGTTACCTCATATCTCCGTCATTTATGAACCGATTTGAAAAAATCTATTTTTGTTCGGAAGGGTATACTTTCCGATTGGTCCCATTTAAATTTTGTTATGATCAGACCATGAACTTCAGAGATATGGAACGGAACTCCTCGTCGGATCAAAGCAAAATTCTCAAATCACTAATATTGCTTTGTTTATATTTGTTGTTGGGAACTGACTACTTGAAAAGAGGAGGGGGTGCGTGTCCCCCCCTCCCCCCCTTTGGAATGTTTTCATTATATCGTGTAAGGTATCATTTGAAAGGACTTTTTATGCCCGACTACGTCAAAGCCAAAAAGAAGGGTTATGAAGGAGGGTGTTAAAATTATGACACTAAAACGTTTTTAATAACAAATAAACTTTAAAAAAAAGTAAAAACCGACTTCAAAGAAATACTAAAAGGAGTAAAATAATTACCATAATATAAAATTAACAGTTTCAGAAGTCGGTGCAACTCTACACTGAAGCAAATAGAAGCCACCGACTTCTGAAACTGTTAATTTTATATTATGGTAATTATTTTACTCCTTTTAGTATTTCTTTGAAGTCGGTTTTTACTTTTTTTTAAAGTTTATTTTTTATAAAACCTAGGTTTTTCTTAGACTATCTTTTGTAATAAGGGGAATTATGTTTACATTTTTCTTCTCTTTACAGGAACAATGAAAACATAATAGTAGACGAACCAACTCTCATAGAGATCATTACACCCACAGCAGCTAAGTCTTGCAAACTGATCCACCAAATATCCCACGTACTCGAACCCTTCCTAGAACACGCCGCCATCTGCACACACGAACACCACGACCACAGGAAACACGAACAAAACGGCCACGAAGAAGAACCCGACAAGAAGAAGCACAAGAAGAAGAATAAAATCACAAACGGAGATGTGGAGACGAAGATAAATAAAGAACAATCTGAGAATAATAATAATAAGGATGTAGAAGTTAAAGCTGAAGAGATTGAGACTAATAATAGTAGTAAGAAGAAGAAGAAAAAGAATAATAGTGATCGGCTTAGTAAGGCGAGCTCGGTGAGCTCTGTGCAGAGTGACGTCACGTGGAAGCCGAGGAAGGATAGAACTCGTATGGTTATAGATATGCCGTACCTGGAGAGACAACTGAGCGATCTGCATCGAATGGTCGCGAAGTGCACTAAACTTGTGAGTATACTGATATGTTTGGGCACGTTCAAGTGTTACGTAACGCCATTTGGGGGGAGGGGGGGAGGGGGGTTCGAACAACGCGTTACGTAACATTGTTTTTATTATTTAACCGGTAACGCCCCGAACGCCCCGCCGTCGTCCCAGGACGACACCAGCTTCAAGCGACTTTGAACTCTAATTTGGGCTCTTATTACAGTTCAAAGTCGCTTGAAGCGGGTGTCGTCCTGGGACGACGGCGCGGCGGCGGGTCGTTACCGGTATAAAAACTAGGGAACATTTAACATATTTTAAACTTAAGCAAAAGTTTATTACATTAGGAATGTGTGATTGTTTATTAAATAACAATATACGCATGTATTGCGAGCTAGAAATCGCATGTTTTATTTATTTTTCGGTACAGCAAACGCTATTAAAACAAAAATATTCTAGCGACTTTCCGGTACTTTGCGCAACATAATTGTGACTTTTAGGTAAAAATGGTCACTTGTTGGGTGTTACGTAAAGTTTAGGGTAGCGATGCCCGATACGTCGCTTTGTATCGATATACTTATCGTATCGTAATGTATCGGAACTCATTGTATCGATACACGATATATATCGTATGCCTTTGTATCGATACTGTAAATATCGTATCGAAATATCGTATTGGATTAAAGAAAAAGTAAACATCTTATCTCAAATGTTATACAATACTAAATATTACAAAAAATGAAATATTCGTTAAAATGAATTATAAAAAAACACACCCACGATTTTCTACAACTACAAGTTTTTCAAAATTTTAAGAAATAATAATCTTGACAACCGTTGTGGGTCCAATCTATTTCGATTTTCTGTCAGCGTATTATTTATTAGCTGAAGAAAATAAACGCTCGGACTTGCGTTGCACTAGTGTCGCAACCACTGATAGACATTTGAGAGCTAAAGTAATAAACTAATAAATAGTATTCAGTACTAATAAAAATCAACAAAGTCAAAAGTAATATTTACATTACCTTATCTATTCGCATCGTATTACAAAATTTAAAGCCGCACCTACAAGTGTAGCGGCATTACAATAGAAGAATTTTGTTTACATTTGGACTCTTTGTTACTGTTACCTATCTTATTTCATAAACCAAATTAATATCACTCTAAAAACCTAGTCAATACAATACGATATTTTTGATACGATATTCGGGTGAAGCGATACGATATAGTCAAATATCGCATTGCCGTGTATCGATACAAAATATCGATATATCGCATTCCGTTGTATCGATACACCAAAATATCGATACGTATCGGGCATCGCTAGTTTAGGGTGGGGGAGGAGGGTACAGGAAAACCTTACAGCGCGTTGCATGGGGGGGAGGGAGGGTCAAAAATCTTCCAAAATTGCGTTACGTAATAGTTGAGCGCTCCCTTTTATTTTAACAGCCTCCCAATGACAGCTGCATTGTTCTGCCTAGCCTTTTCCTATGTTGGGGTTAGCGTGCAGTCTAACCAGATGCAGCTAAATACCAGTATTTTACACGGAGCTACTGCCATCAGACCTCCGCAATCCAATCATATTATTGGGTTATGATAATGATAGCTTTTTAACCGACTTCAAAAAGGAGGAGGTTTGTTACCTCATATCTCCGTCATTTATGAACCGATTTGAAAAATTATTTCTTTGTTCGAAAGGGTATACTTTCTGATTGGTCCCATATAAATTTTGTTATGGTTAGACCATGAACTTCAGAGATATGGAACGGAACTCCTCATCGGATCAAAGCAAAATTCTCAAATTACTAATATTGCTTTGTTTATATTTGTTGTTGGGAACTGACTACTGGAAAAGAGGAGGGGGTGCGTATCCCCCCCTCCCCCTCTTTGGAATGTTTTCATTATATCGTGTAAGGTATCATTTGAAAGGACTTTTTATGCCCGACTACGTCAAAGCCAAAAAGAAGGGTTATGAAGGAGGGGGTTAAAATTATGACACTAAAACGTATTTAGTAAAAAAAATATTTAAAAAAAAAAGTAAAAACCGACTTCAAAGAAATACTAAAAGGAGTAAAATAATTACCATAATATAAAATTAACAGTTTCAGAAGTCGGTGCAACTCACTGAAGCAAATAGAAGCCACCGACTTCTGAAACTGTTAATTTTATATTATGGTAATTATTTTACTCCTTTTAGTATTTCTTTGAAGTCGGTTTTTACTTTTTTTTAAAGTTATACATTGAATGGTCATATTGTTTAGTGATCGGGCATAATAAAACTCACTAACATAATTAAGTGGACTGTATTTCTAGCACCAATGTACTAATGTTGTAATATGTTAAATATATCAAAAGGAAAACAGTAAACCGCACCATTGCTGCGATCCACAGATAATCAATTATGTCATATTAGCGTTGCTGCATATAAATAATTTTTAACTTTAATATTATTTGATATGAACGAGATCGACTGATGGTTGTATTATGATAAAATGTTGTCTATGCTTTTCCATATACTGTTGCAGTTAAAAAAACATTGTTATAGAAATACTTCTTCAATGTTGAAAGCAGTAGGTGAAAGAAAATAAATTAATTTTGGAGATGCCACCCCGCGGTGACTGATAAACTCATTTCGGGATTGAGAATCGTGGTTATTAAATAATATTTATATTGGTTTAATTGTGCCAGCTTTTCCAGAGAGATACTTGTTAGTGCCTTAAGGTTGCGTTCTGGTCATTTTCCGCTTAACAAATTTTATCATTTGATGGGTGTTAGATCCTCGCCAATGTATGATGTTTGTAATAAATTAGAAGACTTCATACACCTAGTGGTGGAGTGTGATCAGTATCGCAACCTGAGATCTCGGTTAATATCCGACCTTAATCTTCATAATGGGGTTCTTAATATAGTTTTATCCCAACCAATGTCACGAACATGTAGGCAGATATTGGGTTTTGTGAGAATGTGTATGAGGGAAAGAATATTGAATGGAGGATAATAATGTTTAAAAATTAAATCTGTATACTTTTAATTTGCATTCTCCCATGGGGCTGGCATAGCCACCCAGAGTGGCTGAAGCCTCGTAAAAAAAATAGATAAAAAAAATAAAAAAAAAAATGCTTTGTGGTAGAATCTACACGGTCCGCCTGATTAGCTACCACCGACACATTAAAGTGTTACCGACTGTATATGTGAGAGCCAGAGGGGTATATGGGAATCCTTTTATATCTCCGTTACTTGTATTCGTGTGCTCCATCTTAGACCCTCTCTGCACTTACCATTAGGTGCGACTGGGTACAAACGCGACCAAGTCAATTAATAAAAAGACTGTCGTAAGATAATATTGCCATAATCACCACTCCCTATCCCTTACCTCTTCATTGTAAATATCTCATATTTGTTCAATCGTATGTACTTTTCTTTATAGGGCGGTACACAGCAGCGCGGCAAACTCAATGGTTTGGGTCGACTGTTCGCTCTGGGGCTAGTTGGACCGCGGCTGCGATCTGCGGTAAGAAATTAACACCTTTGTACTTACTTTTTTACATAATTTAAATTAATATACATCATCAGAAAATACGCCGGTCAGAATATTATCACTTGCGTTAACTGTGAAGGAAAACATCGTGAGGAAACCTGCACACCTGAGATGGCCATAAAAAGTTCTCGATGATGTGTGTAGTCCGCCAACTCGCACCAGGCTAGCATGATGGACTAAGGAATAGGCCCTTCTTATTCTGAGAAGAGGTCCGTGCCCAGCAGTGGTACAGTAATGGACTGATCTAAACATATAATAGGAGAAGCTGACTGACTGACTGATCTATCAACGCACAGCCTAAACCGCTGGGGTTAGAAAGTTGAAATTTTGACAGTAGGTTCCTTTTGTAACGTAGGCATCCACTAAGAAGGGATTTTTCGAAATTCAACCCCTAAGTGAGTTAAATAGGGGATGAAAGTTTGTATGGAAAATCGTCACTTCACGGGTTCAACATTTCACAGCGAAAGCTAGCTATACATAATTAAATAGATGGTAATTTGAGATGGGGGTAGTAAGGGCAGCACCTTAACCGTTGTAGGTACACGAAAACGTTCTCAGGAGACAGTCCATATTTTTTAAGGTTCCGTACCCAAAGGGTGAAACGGGACCCTATTAGTAAGACTCCGCTGTCCGTCCTACCGTCTGTCACCAGGCTGTATCTCATGAACCGTGATAGTTAGACAGTTGATATTTTCACAGATGATGTATTTCTAATGCCGCTATAACAACAAATACTAAAAAACAAAGTAAAATAAATATTTAAGGGGGCTCCTATACAACAAACGTGATTTTTTTGCCGTTTTTATCGATAATAGTACGGAACCCTTCGTGCGCGAGTCCGACTCGCACTTGGCCGGTCTTTTTTTAATATTTTGATCTGCATTAAAGGATTAAAAAATAAAACTGTCATTTAGAAAAACGGCAGTTTTCACAAAACATTTTTATGATGTCAATCGATCCTATTTCCCATAAGGATCAAAAGACTCTTCTGGACCAACAAAGGTTGGAGTACTAGAAACGTCAGAAATCGTAAAAAACTTATTTGAGATGGGGTAGTAATAAGGGCAGCTACCTTAATCACTGCGAGCTAGGTAACTGTAGTAAATAAAACCAACATAGACTCTCCACCACTGAGAGTACTTGTATTTGGGTTAGTAACATGAACTAGATCACAATATAATACTTTACACAATTATTACAAGATCATAAAATAAGGACAAGCTAGTCAGATATAAAAGGTTAGACTACTTCAGCTTTCAGCCACAGAATAAATGCCAAATGCTCCTGCTTCGTCGAATAACCACCGCCTTTATAAAGACTCATTTACACGAGGATAGTTTCTCGAAGCGAGTCTCGTTCTGACTTTGTCTTTCTCGATGGTGAAGATAGAGACAACATGAGACTCGCTTCGAGAAACTGTCCTCGTGTAAATCAGCGTTTACATCGGATAGGTTGATCCATATCGACGACCACCCTCTTTTGTCAACATTGCCCAGTGCTACTCGCTACCGATAACATACCTACATCTCACATAGCTTTCTCCTTGTTACAGTCAGCGTTAGAGAAGACATACCTGCATCGGGTCCACCTGCTCAAAGTAATGGGAGAACTAATAGGAATCGCTTCTGACCGCGAGGATCTAATATCACAGTTCTCTTTCAAGTAAGTATTTAGAATAAACAGGATTTTAGGATATCTATTTGCCTATTATTTTGCCATTTTCTCAATAATCTTGTGGATAGCTTCCAGTCTAACCAGATGCGGCTGAATACCAGTATTTTACACGGAGCGACTACCATTATGCAGGCCCGTTGCTAGCTGTTTAGTAGCCCGCGTACAATACCGCTTATGGCGCCCTTTTTTTTTGCCGGTACTTCCTCATTGATGCCCTTCGCCCGGGGAAAGCGAAGGGGTATGCCGGACTCTTACCGGCTAAAAACCCACGGTGTTTCTTCTCCTGACCCTTGGCCGGGGTCGCGGGATTCGAAGCTGCATGCACCGCGACCCCGGCAGGCCTCGGTCCGCCAGCCCCTGGCAGACCTCTCCTACTGTGGGGCCTTGCCCCACGTCCTCCTGGTCGGCGCGCACGGAACACTGCGCGCCTTGTTCTCGGGCCTGTTACTGGTCGGGCGGCGAGTCCCCTAACCCAGCGCCCGCAGGCCACACACTAGGGTGGCCGGAGGTTGTCGCCCGGTGCGTCTGGCGCGGGAAGGGAGAGTGGCAGCTGCCTCTCTCTCCCTCTCCGCTCCCTCTTTGGTCGCCATCACCTCCTCGCAGAAGGAGGCGACGGCTTCCCACGCACTCTCGTTCCCGACCATGGACAGAATCACGGCCGGAAGCGAGAGGTCACCACCGACCGCCGCGACTAGTTCGCGGCGCTGCATCGCCCACGCAGGACACGCCTGCAGCGTGTGCAGCGCCGCGTCCTCGGGGCAGTCGACGCAGTGGTAACAACCGGACGTCTGCTCCCGGCCTATGCGACACAAATACTTCCCGAAACATCCATGTCCCGAGAGCACCTGCGTCAGCCGGAAGCTGAGGCCGCCATGCCGCCTCTCCAGCCACTCCTCCATAACGGGTCTTACCGCCGCTATTGCGGCGTGCCCTGCGCTGGGTTGCGCAAGTCGTTCTCTCCACTCGGCCACTAGGATCTGGCGGAGCTCACTCCGCTCAGGCGCCTCCTCGCGCTGACGATATCTCTGCGCGAGGGCCCTCGCCTCCAGATCCCAGGGCACGGATCCGGCTAAGAGGCTCACTGCCTCAAAGGAGATCGTACGGTATCCCCTTATCACCCTGACAGCCATCGCACGCTGCGGTCTCCGCAATATTGCGACGTTGCGGGCCGTCAAGGTGTCCGCCCATATACCGATTATGCCGCCCTACGACTACTTACGCTAAGTTTTGTCAAAAAAGCCTATTTAATGTTTTCTCCTTATGGTGGGAAAGAAAAAAAGAATCATAACAAAGATAAAACATTTATTTTGATTAGGTACATAGTTATTTTCGTATCTACAAAAAATTACCTCTTCTTGCCTTTATTTTCGCGAAATCTTGAATCAACTTTCTTGTATCCAAGCTGTCTAAGATTTCATGTTCAATTGAAACTATAGATAAATAACTTAAAGTCCCCGTCGCGAGAAGCTATAAATTTTGTAAACACACATTCAGGGGTTCGCAACCTGTGGAACAAATAAAAACAAACAGTTTTGTAAGGATTTTTATTTTTATATAATGGTTTTTATTTTATTTATATAATAATAAATAATAATCTACGAAAACAACACAAACAAACTGAAACGCATTCAAAACTCAAATGACAGCATTGACAGCGTCAGTGTGACTTACTTCAAAATGGCGGTCCAAATGTTGACGTTCCATGAGTCAGACACGTTCCGGTACCACAAAACATTAGACGATAGCGCTTTATATCGCTAAAATATAACCCGACTAAGTGAAATTGCTCGTTAGTTTCGTATTACACGTATGTAACTTTGAGCTGATTGAATTTGGGATTCTTCTTCTTCTTCTTTTCGAATCGATGGTAATAATCCTTTTTTTTTTACAGTACTTTGGCCCAATATGTAGCCACATTTATCGCGGCATCAGTGGCATTTTTCATGTCCTCCAAAGTGCAAGTGTAGGGACACTTTGGGCACTGAAGCAAATGGGCCATCGTCTGGTCAGGAGCACCGCACTCGCACTGTGTGTCGAAGGGATCTATGATCCCCCATTTTGCTAAGTTATGTTTGCATCGGCCTACTTGGGTACGCAGTCTATTGAGCGCTTTCCATATAGGCCACTGCAAATCACATCCGAGTGGCAGGTGTTCCTGGGGTTGAACGAAGTTGGGAGGTGGTGGATGATTTTCCTCCCATAACTTACGTCTCACTGTAGATGGTCGGTCTTTCATGGCAAGTGTGCTACGCAGAAAGCTGTTTCGACTCTTAAGTCTACCCGGAGCTGTTGTGTATTTATAGAGGGGATGTCGGGGATCGGATTATTTGTTGTTGATTGAATTGTCGCTACGTAACTTTGTAGAAGTTCTTTATTTACAAAATTTATAGCTTCTCGTGACGGGGACTTTAGTCTTTGCTGGAGCAGTTTTTAATAATTTTCAATGACAATGATTTTGAATGAGACAATGAATTTGAAGAGGAACTCGTGGCTAAATAATTACAGCCGCATAGACCGATCTTCCGGGTTAGGCCACGCTTGCCGAGGTTGGTCTGTGGATGGGTGACCATTTACCATAGCGAGTTTCTTCCGTGCCTCGGAAAGCACGTAAAGCCGTTGGTCCCGGCTGTCATTTGTAAATCTTTGACAGTCGTTACTGTTGGTCAGAAGCCAGAAAGTCTGACAACCAGTCTTACCAAGAGTATCGTATTACCCAGTTACTGGGTTGTGGAGGTCTGATAGGCAGTCGCTCCATGTAAAATACTGATATTCAGCTGCATCCGGTTCGACTGGAAGCCGACCCCAACATAGTTGGGAAAAGGCTAGGCAGATGATGATGATGAATGACAATGATTTTGAATATTACGTGATGAGTCGCTCGATTTGCCGCCCCCCTGGACGTGCCGCCCGCGTGCGGTGCACGCCTTGCACTGCCATTATGTCTCGTGTAGTGCCGGACTTAAAGAATATCTCTTCCCGTGGGTGTCGTAAAACGCGACTAAGCGATTCTCTACAGGATGGGCAAGTATAGCGACAAACCATGCCGATATATCGCGACCGAACTTTTGTATGATTACGCCTGCGATATTATTATATCGAAAAGACGCGACTCTCTGTTTTCTTGCAAGTCATGTCCATCCAAAGGTTGTTTGGCAGACACCGCAGAAATCGCCTGTTGCAATAAAATCGTCCCATGTACATGTACATTTTTATAGTAATGTTTCTTGTTTGTTTTGTGTACAATAAAGAGTATTATATTGTGTATTGTATTGACGTGACTTTATTTCAACCTTGGGCCCAATTCTCCTAAAATAAATTGTTGCCAAACGCAATCGAATCACAACCGTCAGTCAGTTTTTGTTTTCGAAAACTTTCAAAATGATTGATTTTGTTTTTTGTGTCAAACAATTTGATAGCTTTTGAAATTGAGAACTGTCTGAATGAACGGTTCGGCCTTGGTTCGGTTGTGATTTATCAAGATTTATTTTAGGAGAAGTAGGCCCCTGGTCTGGGTAAAAACCGTAATTACGCCCAAATTAAGTGTCGTAATTTCTACAAGGTCTGTCGCTATTCTAAATGTTTACAGGTGAAGTCTGCTAATAACGACATACTGCAATAAGACAACAAAAAATTATGTTTATGTTATGTCTATCTAACTTTTTTCTTTTTTTTCTATTTCATATTTATGTTTTGTCTCTGAGTACTCTGCCGTCATAAGAAAGAGTGCAGTAAGTGCAATTTTGAAACATAGAATTTTGAACCTTAGTGTTGGGTTACGCAGACGCAAAAGCTTAAATATTCTATGTTCAAAAATTGCACTTACTGCACTCTTCGTTATGACGGCAGTACTGTGTCCAAACTTTTTTTTTTCTTTCTTCGTATCTTTTCTTTCAATAACCAATCTGTCTGCCAAGCGTGATAAAGAAGAACGGTCATTTGTGACCCAGCCCCGACACGAAGGATACATATCTCAATTATTATTTTATTTTATGCATAGCTAAAATATAAATTTTTGATATTCGAAATCAATGGCTAACTCCAAAATATTGCCTTTAGTTTTTGTTCAGGCAATATACATTTTTTTACTACCTACGAGTATTTACCTACAAAAACTTAATGACGATCAATAATTATGGAATTATCCACGTGACTTGGTGATGGAGCTGGATTATGTAATTTTTAAAGTTCTAGTGTAACAACCGAGTCAGGGTTCATTAAAATCGTCTTAATCGGTGACTCATTGCAGATTAGAGATTACGGTATCATTAAGAAGCTGGCTAAATATTGGAATATTTTGGTAGCTAGGTACTAAACACACCGAGTTTGATCTTATCAATATTAACTCTATTTCAGTGCCGTTTGTGAAACAAAAATAAAACCGTTAAGTATTGCTATTCGTTAATAAAAATAATTTTAAAATATTTTTTCTGAACAAAATCAAATGGCAATATATAGGTATATAGGTGTTAGCCACTGATATTCAGAATAGTGTTAATTTATTTTTGTTACATTTAATATAACAAAATAACTGAGATAAGTTCCTTTTGTGTCGGGCCTGGGTAAATTTCCTATGGGCCGTGACCCTTCTTCTTTTACCGGTCATTACAGCGGTCATTTTGAAGCCCACCTTTAGTATTGGACGTTGACATGCTGGTATGAGATGATGAGTATATGTTTGTTTGTCCAGAGCGCTGTACACAGCAGTGACGGTGGTGTCCCGCACGATTTCGACGTGCACCATGAGCGCGACGTACTTCATGAGTACGGGCGTCTGCGTGCATATGGTCAAGCTACTTAGCATACAGTTGGTGAGTACATGATATATTATCTAGCGAAAAAAAAAGAAAATATTAAATACGAATCCGTGGCCAATAAAAAGCGTGAAAAACCTTCCCATCAATAGGCAGTATCTGTAAATCTGCCGTCCGATTTCTAAAAGACCGTTAAGTGTGAAAACCTAATTTTGAGTTATGAGCAATAACTAGTTTACACACTAGATCCGACTTCCGTCATCCTATTTCTCTCCGTCATCCAATTCGGAAGAAATATTGACGGACTGAAGTAGCCGTAGTAGTACTGTTTGTACGAAAGCTTTCGCATTTCCTCGGATTCAAATCGGACATGCCATAGATGGCCCCTGAATTGCTTGTATTTGGATCAGAGATCGGATTAGTACGTAAGCAATATCCGAATTCGATCCGAGATTTTTAGACTCTAGATCAATCTTTTCACGAATTCAGATCGGATGGAGTGCGAAAAGCAATAACCAAATTCGAGCCGAGTTTTTTATATCCGTATTTTCACGGATCCGGATCGGATTCAGTGCGTAAAAGCGATTACGCACTGCATCCGATCCGAATCCGTCAAAATACGGATATAAAAAACTCGGAACGAATTCGGATATTGCTTTACGCACTGCATCCGATCCGAATCTGTGAACATACCGATCTAGAGTAAAAATCTCGGACCGAATTCGGATATCGCTTACGCACTTGTCCGATCTCTGATCCAAATTCAAACAATTCAGGGGCCATTTTGGCATATCTATTTGGCGTCCGATTTGAATCCGAGGTAATGCGAAAGCGTTCATACAAACAGTACTACGGCTACTTCCATCCGTCAATTGTTCTTCCGAATTAGAAACTCACGAATGACGGATGCCGGATGTAGTGCGTAAACTACCATACAAATAGTTCTATAGCTACTTCGGAACGTATTTTCACGGATTCAGATCGGATGCAGTGCGTAACCGCTGTAACCGCTCTCTAAAGATTTCATCAGAAATTCACCCCTGCCTGATCCAAACCACGCCATCTATGACTTTTAGAATGAACTACAAAGTTATCATTACGAAGTTTCCAGGGAGTCTAATTAAATACAACGCCATCTAGTGATCAAAAACATTGCTGTACTGTCACTGTTGTGGTATTGTTGACGACGGTTTGCCAATAGAGGGCGCAATGTGTGTCTTTTGTTGAAATGTAAAACTGTTGCAAACACAGTGCAATAAACACAGTGAATATTGTGATGATCAAAAAACATTATTGATACATGATAATTATCATGTATCATTAATGTTTTTTTGTAATCATACTTTTTAACCTTTATTGGTCGGTCAGCGTTTTTTTTTCTCAAGCCTTTTCAACGCCGGTATTGCGTTGGACCCCGTACATTTTCCTGTTGGCTATAATTGTTTCCGGCTTGATAACAATGGGGCACCAGAACCCAACGGGCTGTCGTAAATTCCGTGTAAACAGATCCAGGCCCTCCGTGTGTAGACACCTTCGAACAAGAAGATAAATGACTTCGATGAAGGGTTTGAATGCTACATGCTGCCCCAAGTCTCAGAGCTTCTGGCTAAAGCCCTGAACAGATCCTTGTTGTTGAACCTGAACAACACGTTTTTTATACAAGGTTAGTCGGAAAGGGGGTACTAATCTGCAGGCCACTTAAAGTATCACTGATGACGGTTTTAAAGCAAGTGTTAAAATTTCAAAGTTCAATAATTTTTAATTCCATGTTAAATAATTTTCATTTTGGTTTTTTCAAAACTACTTCGTCCCTACTTTAGTTACGAATTCAGAAAAAAGAGCATCTAAATTGTGACCCCAAATATGACCTAAAATGTAAACACAGCTGATCATAGCTGAGGATAGAAAGATTTTAGACTATTTGATGTAATTTTTGAACAGCTATTTCCTTTAAACTATTGACTTTTGGGGAAATGGTAAAACAAAAGTTACTCATTATTATGGGTACTTTAACACCCTTTCGGATTAGTACCCCATTTCTGAATCCTTGTATTATACAGCGTGTCCCAAAAAGTAGCGTCAAGCGGAAGTCCAGAGGTAGAACATCCTTTGAGGTACCCAAATCACCCCCATGTATGTTCCGCGATTTTTTGTAGTTTTCGAGTTATGAATGTTTTTCATGTTTTTTAATCGAACTCGGACTATAACGACATTTTTAATCATAGTGACGTGAATAGTTGAGATACATGAGTAATTTTTTTTTCTAAATTAGCTGATTAGTGACCCTTTCAAATGCATAAACATTTGTAACCATAGCTGTAACGAATGCGTTACAAAAAAATATTGAATTGACATAAAGTTAAAATCTTGCATGTTTCCTAAATCTTTGTGAGTGATTTAAAAATAAATCTCCCTAAACTTTTTTTGTCAGATGTATTTTAAAAACTTATCTCTTTTATCAGCTATTTACCCTGTAAATTTCATCCAGCTATCTCTACGACATCACAATAAAAATTTCATTCAAAGCATACAATATTGAGAATTCCAGTTGTAAAAGGGTGAATGAAAAACTGATTAAAACTAACTAATAACGTCTTTTTAGTAACCCTCGACGCTAAAAGAGGGGTGTTTTTAAGTTTAACGTGTGTGTCTGTGTGTCTGTTTGTGGCATCGTAGCTCCTAAACGGATTTTGATTTAGTTTTTTCTTTTGTTTGAAAAGTGACTTTATCGAGAGTGTTCTTAGCTATGATTTAAGAAAATCTCTTCAGCCGTTTGAAGATCATCAGCTCTTTTCTGGTTGTCGAAGGGATATGAGCAATTTCTACTGGTTTGATCGTTTCGAAATTTACTATCCTGTGACTTCAATGATATTGATGACATGTGACAAGAAGAAGATCATTACAACTTATCATAAACTTAAAGAATCAATAGGCACACAATACCTCTACTGTAAGTTGGGTATCATGCTGTTTCATATGATGCTTGAGTATCAGGTCAAGGTTACCATGTTATTGTAATATCATTGAAGTCACAGGATAGTAAATTTCAAATCGATCAGACCAGTAGAAGTTGCTCATATCCCTTCAACAACCAGAAAAGAGCTGATGATCTTCAAACGGCTGAAGAGATTTTCTTAAATCATAGCTAAGAACACTCTCGATAAAGTCACTTTTCAAACAAAAGAAAAAACTAAATCAAAATCCGTTTAGGAGCTACGATGCCACAAACAGACACACAGACACACACGTTAAACTTAAAAACACCCCTCTTTTAGCGTCGAGGGTTACTAAAAAGACGTTATTAGTTAGTTTTAATCAGTTTTTCATTCACCCTTTTACAACTGGAATTCTCAATATTGTATGCTTTGAATGAAATTTTTATTGTGATGTCGTAGAGATAGCTGGATGAAATTTACAGGGTAAATAGCTGATAAAAGGGATAAGTTTTTAAAATACATCTGACAAAAAAAGTTTAGGGAGATTTATTTTTAAATCACTCACAAAGATTTAGGAAACATGCAAGATTTTAACTTTATGTCAATTCAATATTTTTTTGTAACGCATTCGTTACATCTATGGTTACAAATGTTTATGCATTTGAAAGGGTCACTAATCAGCTAATTTAGAAAAAAAATTACTCATGTATCTCAACTATTCACGTCACTATGATCAAAAATGTCGTTATAGTCAGAGTTTGATTAAAAACATGAAAAACATTCATAACTCGAAAACTACAAAAAATCGCGGAACATACATGGGGGTGATTTGGGTACCTCAAAGGATGTTCTACCTCTAGACTTCCGCTTGACACTACTTTCTGGGACACGCTGTATACAGGTTGTTAAAAAATATTCTAAGATATTTTTTCGCGTGACTTGGTTTCGGAAATGAAAATACTTTCGTGGAACAACTTTTTTTTATCCCTTTCCGTACAGATCAAATAAGCAGTGCTAGTAGCTAATGAATTACTTTGGCAGAATTAAAACTAAATAATGCAATTGCATATTTGTAACATATCATGGTTTTGTTCGCTTGATACCCCTTCTATTTGTACAAAACAGAAAAAAAGAACAGTGCTATAATCTCCTAACAAACACACCATACAACTACACGACAGGGAAGAATCCTAAAACATCCCTATATTCATAACATTTTTTCATCAAAAACTACCAATAAACGAAATCACCGTAATCTGCCGAGCACTTTCCGAGATTACATCAAAAGTTCGGACCATACACATAAAAAATCAACCCTTGCAACGCTACCGATGGAAAGGGTAACGTTACCGATGGAAAGGGTAACGCTAGATGGAAAGGGTAACGCTAGATGGAAACGGTAACGTTTTTCTGCGTAGTTAATTTTGATGTGTTTCAATCACGAGTAGGTACGAAGTTGTCTTGATTAAGTTTGGCAGTCAACGTTTTGGGAGGAAAGTTTTGATGTGAACTTTGTAAGGGTTAAGGGTAGGTAAGTTGAGGGAGTCGTTGCCAAATTGTTGAAGCGCTGATCGATGGTCTATGGAGGTTCTGCAATAATTAAATAGTCAAGTCTTGGGTAAGTAACCGCTGCTAATATTACGACTGATTTATGGACAACGTTGGAGCTTAAAAACAAAACAACACAATAAATTGGCCAGCCTTTCAGAAACTAGAAGTAATTCTCACAGATCTAGCTGTTAATTGCAATATCTGTTTCCTGTATGGGACGGGCTAGAATATAAAACTTCCTCACCGCACGCTGGGAACAGACACGTATTGTAAGATTATATAAAAGAACACGCTTGGTGGTAGGATCTATACCACAGTAGATATACAAGGTTAGTCGGAAAGGGGGTACTAATCTGCAAGCCACTTAAAGTATCACTGATGACTATCTTAAAGCAAGTGTTAAAATTTCAAAATTCGGTAATTTTTTTTTCAATGTTATCGGATTTTTCTTTTAGTTTTTTCAAAATTTCTTCATCCTTGCTTTAGTTACAAATTCAGAAAATGGTGCTTCTAATTCATGACCCCAAATATGACCTAAAATGTATACACAGCTGATCATAACTAGGTATAGATAGATTTTAGAGATTTTTTTTTGAGAATTTTGATCACCTATTTCTCTTAAACTATTGACTTTTGGAAAAAGTTGTAGAACAAAAGTTATTCATTATGATGGGTACTTTAACCCCCTTTCGGATTAGTACCCCCTTTCTGACTAACCTTGTATAAGCTAAAGCAGTACTTCAACTACCTACAATCGTCCGATTTGACACACTCACACAGACACGCACTGCAACAAGACAAATAAGGTATTTTCGGGATACAGTTCCATACAAAAACAAAAAACTACTCAGTATACAGAGCGTGTCTGTGTGAGTGTTTTAATTCATGAGATTATAGTAAGTTGAGGTACTGCTTTAGCTTATATGTCTACTGTGTCTATACGGTCCGCCTGGCTAGCTACCACCCTCACATTATAGTCCGGCGCCAAACAGTTTGTCTTCCGGCATGTGTATGTGGAGCCAGAGGAGTATAGGGCAACCCCTCTATAGACCCTGTCTGCTCTTACCATCAGAGGCCCAATTCTCCTAAAATAAATTGTTGCCAAACGCAATCGAACCACAACCGTCAGTTAGTTTTTGTTTTCGAAAACTTTCAAAATGATTGATTTTGTTTTTTGTGTCAAACAATTTGATAGCTTTTGAAATTGAGAACTGTCTGAATGAACGGTTCGGCCTTGGTTCGGTTGTGATTTATCAAGATTTATTTTAGGAGAATTAGGCCCCTGATCCTTTTCGCATCTAATGAACTCCCTAAATAAGGTTGAGCTACACGATGACTGATGCATGCGTGCCGTCAGTTGGGACAAGTTGACTGAAACCTGCTATGGCTCTTTATTCAAAAGGCCATTCCCGACGTTGCCCTGCATCTCTACACAATGTCTGGACTTTAAAAGAGACCTTAACCTTTGAGTGTGGTTCGGTTTTTCTTCTTAGAGCCTATGCACACGAGGTCTTTTCTACGCGCCGGCGACGCGCGTTTTCGTCAAACTCCATACAAAAAACGTGATCCTGTTTCTTAAGTATGGAGTTTGACGGTAACGCACGTCGACGGCGCGTCGAAAAGGCGTCGTGTGCATAGGCTCTTAGGCTACTAAGATAAGAAATACCGGCGCTATCTAGTCTTAAAAAAACATAAAATTGACTTGTAAACGTGTCTGTAACAGATTTATTTACAGAAATAAAAAACATTTATCATTTAAAATCAGCGGTTCTGGTCAGAAATTAACACTTCCATCTGGCTTTCGAAACCAGACTACTGGATTAGTATCTCAATATTAGACCATTCCCAAGCAACCGTTAACCTCAAAACTGATCTAAAAAGATTTGACCTCACGACTTCAAATCGCCACCGCCTAACTGTTACTTAAAGCACGCTGTAAATTCAACTCCCCTTTAAGGGAGAGATCGTGAGTATCGTGACGGCACATACTACATATACATTCACTATAGTATATGTATACGTTATAAGTAGTTATGTATATTGCGGTGCGGCGCTAGACGCTCACTGCGCCACGAGACGAATGACGAACGTGGTTTTAAGGGGTGTCGCGGCATAGAAATCTCACAAAATATTTTTGTTGAATATTACTTAATTCCGACAGACAAAATCTCTGTGAATGCTAGACCGACAGTTAATTTTTTTGACCTGCAAAAGAACGACAGAAGACTAAACCGAAACTGTTTATCTCGACTGAACGCTATCCCGACATTCGACATTCAATAGGGACAAAACAATATATCGACTGAACATTATCCAGACATGCAGAGGTCCAACAAAATACAAGAACGACAAACCTCAAGTTTAGAAAAAAAGGCCAAGTGCAAGTCGGACTTGAGCAATTAGTGCCCCGTAGCGTAATTGTTAGAAAAAGGTAAAGTGATATTTGGTTTTTCCGTGTGGAATTTCTCAGTAGCAGTCCGAAGTCTGGATTTGTGCCCGGTTGATGGCAATAGGCTCGCCCCCTATTACATGGGACGTAAACACAACGCTAAAAATTAAATGTGGGTGTATTATACACCTCTGCCCAACACTTTGGGGAATACAGGCGTGATTTTATCCTTCCTAATATTATAAATGTGAAAGTAACTCTGTCTGTTACCTATTCACGATTAAACTACTGAACTGATTTTGATAAAACTTGGTACACATAGGCTATTTTTATCCCGAAAAAAAAAAACGAGACGAATTGAAAACCTTCTTTTTGAAGTCGATTAAGGATACGGAATTCGCGATCAATGAGATCCACGCGGGCGAGGCCGCGAGCGACCTCTAGTTTTAAAAGGGGTTAAATATAATGACCACCATAAAATGCTTTGATGCCCTTAGTTCTTTTACCAAAAATATGTACTTGACACCAGAAAAGTAAAGTCTAAAATTACAATAGTACTAGCTATTTTAGTCACAACTGCACTTCAAATTGTATTCGAACACCAAATGTAGTAAATGATCACCAAATCATCCCCACCCCCGTGGCACCCCGACACGGATAGGTTAGGTTCGTGTTAGGTTACTTTAAACCCTGCAGACAGAAATAGGAGTTCGCGGGGCTCCGTCGACTCTACTTTGGAAACCCAAACAAGTGACAATTTGGTGTTCATTAACTACAACATTTACTACTGGATTAACAATGATTTATTTGGAGTCGTTTTGCTTTAATAGGATAGCGAGATGTTAATTAAAACTTTGGTTGTAATTTTATATTAAAATGCGGGTTTAATTTTGGTGATCATTTACTATTTTTGTCTGTTATATGTTACTATATCTGGTGGTAAGTTAAACATAAGCCGTTATAAAATATAACAATCAAAAAAGAAAAAAAATATTTGCGTAATTTTAATGAAAAGTTTATGTGTCAGCCCTGAGCTCTACCGCCAGTAGCTCGTTGAGTGGGTGGGCGCCCTAAAAGCGCCGCTAATGCATCTGGCGCGACTGTTCACGCTTTCCTTTATACTTGCTTAGGTACTTGCTCTAGTACTAGAAACTAAGTAGTTTCTGACAGTAGCTGACTCGATAGGTGACTCTAAATATTCAGTGTTGTGCTAACGTGTTTAGTTATTATAAACGATAATTGAACGCGTTTAAAAATGTAATCTTGTTAGTACAAAATAATTATACAGGGTGTAAAAAGACCCATCACATAGCCGAAATCTACGCACTCTGTACATCAAACTAAACTACATTGACCAAAAATAATTGCTGGGAAGCGACTTTTATTTTTTGGCATAAAAAAAACGCTTTTTTTTTGTAGAGCGCAATGTGTGGTTGTGGCGATGCCGCGAGTTTGCATGCGTGCAGCGGCTACACAGCTGAGCCAAGGCGGTCGTGTGCGTTTGATATTCATTGCGTTTTTGTAAATTCAAATGCGTAATTTGTGAGGAAAAATTTAAAATTTTGATAAGGTTGTTTGGAAGAAAGTTTAGTATTATCACATAGAATAATTTTCTGGAAAAAACTAAAAAAAAATGTATACTTTGACCTTCAATATCTCCAAAACCAATGGTTTCCCAGGTATGGTCTGGTAAAAAAAATGATCCCAATGATGAGTAGAATATGTGGTTTTCGTTATCGTTAAGGGTCTTTTTACACCCGATATTTAGCTTATTTCTAATCAGTATACAGTAAGTAAAATAACAGAGAGTGTTCCCTTAAACCCCATCTACATCATTAATAGATTAAAATAAAAATACAAGAATAAGTAAAAAAAACTGCCAAGTGCGAGTCGGACTCGCGCACGAAGGGTTCCGTACCATTATCTACAAAAACGGCAAAAAAATTATGTCTGTTGTATCTGAGCCCCCTTAAACATTTATTTTATTCTGTTTTTTAGTATTTGTTGTTATAGCGGCAACAGAAATACATCATCTGTGAAAATTTCAACTGTCTAACTATCACGGTTCATGAGATACAGTCTGGTGACAGACGGACAGACGGACAGCGGAGTCTTAGTAATAGGGTCCCATTTTAGCCTTTGGGTACGGAACCCTAAAATTTCTGTAGACCCAAAACTATTGGAGGTAAAGGCGCGGCGTTAACAGAATGCCCTACAAAATATGAGGCATTCCAATTTGATGAGCACCAATAGGTGGTGCTATTCAAATAGGTACGCTTAATGGAATGCTCCCAAAATATTATTATCAAAATAAAAATTATTATTTACGTCTAAAATTACGACTAATGCATCTTGATGGACCGTTTACACAAACTATCGTACTCTCACAAATTACTTGCGCCAGTAACTTGTTTTACGGTGTGATAAAAATATGTCTACTATAATGCACCTCTCTCTTTTTGAGTAGTAACCATTTGATTTTAAACAATTAGCAACAATTGTGCGATGCAAGTAAGTGATGACTTTCACACAAATGATTTTAAATTGAGCTGCAGTATCATAAAAATACAGCTTTACTTCAAATTAACGGGCGGAACTTCACAGAGTTACTAGGTATCATTAATATATTAAAAATATTTAAAAAACATAGCGGGAGGTTTAAAGGATAACCAATGGACTCCGTTTCCAGGGTTGCGGAATTTGTTCGAAAGAGTTACCGCGGTCCTGGAACGCAAAGGGCATTAAGAGGAAGACGGATGGGTTTTAGTCAGTAAGAGTCTGTGGCGGCATCTATCCACGCCATATGCGAACTATTCAAGCCTACATCGCGATATCAAGATTTAACACGCAGATAGTATATATACAACCTCCCAACATCAACTGTTGGGCAGTAGACCGCCAGGTATAAGACTCCACCTGGTTGGAAGATCCTCCCTTTGGTTGGAGGAACACCACACCTTGTTCCATCTCAAGTCTGACACTCCCTTCCGCTCTGTCCGGAGTGAAGAAGTAACGTGATGAGATACCACCATTAAAAAACAAAGTGGAATCTGTTTCCATCATTATTGGATTTTTTATCTGTTTATTGGTTTGTGCACGCATCACGTAAAAAGTACTGACTCAATGTGTTTGACTTTTATAGACAAATATTGTGCGTATTTCGGAGTGACATTTAGTTTTTGTTTCATCGTAATCGGTTCGCTCAATCAAAAGATATTGGTTTCCAACTTCCACGCGGTTGCAGTCGCAAGCACAGTTGGTCGAAATAAAATAAGTTTTTTTATGCGCCTCTTTGGACAACTAATTTTATAAAGAACTAGCTTTTGCCCGCGGCTTCGCGCGCTTTATTTTAGAATTTGACAATCAACTCTTAACACACTACTAAAGTTTCTATAATAATATAATTCAATCATGATTAGAAAAACACGTGGCGCCATCTATGAAGGTTGTTATGGTTTTCCTCGGGAACAGTACTTTTTTTCGAGATGAAAGGTACCCTATGTTCGTTTCTGTACACCTGATAACGTATATGCAAAATTTCAAGATGATCGGTTCAGTGGTTTAGGCGTGAAAAGGTAGGTAACAAACAAACAAACTTACTTTCGCAGTTAGGAAGTTAGGACATTCAGTATTTATTATTTCTGTATAAGTGATTTGTAATCTTGAAGAAATAAATGATATCAAACGGTAACCGTATTCGCACAATAATTTCAGACACTCTTTAAAAAGCAAACACTTTAATAAGTCTGTCTATACATAAAAGATTTGCTTCAGATAATGAGACATACAACACAATTTCCGCATAACTATAAAGATCTTATCGCACCAAAATTCGCTACCGTGTACTGAAATAAAAATCTCGGAATCGTACCGTAAGCTTTTACTGTTCGTTATAAAAATAAAAAAATAAAATTCGAACCTCTAATTAGGCAGTTACCGACTCTTTGATACAAATTCTGTAGTCGTTATATAAATAAAAAGTTGTTTTTTTTCAATCTTCGCTTATCTTTAGGGACGGGTCTAAGATATCGATGGGACTTGGATGAATAAATTGTGGTTTTTAGATGATTGGAAATATTTTTGGTTTGGCGTTTTTACGGTGTCGATATAGTCTATATCTGAAGCAGTCGTTACGGGTAGTCAGAACACCGAAAGTTTGACAACTGTTCTAACCTTAAGATATCGGCATTGTCCAGTAACTGGGTTGCGGAGGTCTGATGGCAGTCGCTCTGTATAAAATACTGATATTCAGCTGCATCTGGTTAGACTGGAAGCTGACCCCAACATAGTTGGGAAAAGTCTAGAAGGAAGAGATATCAGAACCTTGTCAATCCAAGTCAATCTTCGGGCAATCCGCGAAACACGATTAATGAATTTAATACAAGCTTAGTCAGAAAGGGGATACTAATCCGAAATTGGGTTAAAGTACCCATGATAATGAATAACTTTTGTTCTACAACTTTTTCCAAAAGTCAATAGTTTAAGAGAAATAGGTGATCAAAGATCTCAAAAAAAAAAGCTCTAAAATCTATCCATCCCCAGTTATGATCAGTTGTGTTTACATTTTAGGTAATATTTGGGGTCATGAATTAGAAGCACCATTTTCTGAAACTAAAACAGGGATGAAGAATTAAAAAAAAAAAAACAAAAAAAAAAATTAGTTTGCATTAAAAAAAAAATAACAAAATTTTGAAATTTTAACACTTGCTTTAAGACAGTCATCCATCAGTGATGCTTTATGTGGCCTGCGGATTAGTACCTCCTTTCCGACTAACCTTGTATGTGGGGATGTGACTGATTTCTCTGCGTATGTATAATGTGTATGTCCAGATTTTATCCTGTAATGCATCTCTGTGTCTTTATGACGCGTTTACTTTAATTAACCAGTAATCAATCATTGCGGTTCAATGCGGCATTATTAAGAACATGCTCAAAGGTATTAAAAAAGACATTGCAATCTTATTTTTTGTCTCGTTTTTAGCAAGTAAACGAGATATGGAAGGCTGTATATATATTTTGGATAAAGACTGTGTTGCGACCATGAACAAGATGCAGTTTTGATTTATTCCTTCAACTAGAGGTCGCCAGCGGCTTCGCCAGCGTGGATGTCGTTTATCGCGTATTCTGCGTTTTCCTCTACTATATTATGCATGTATTATACATATAAACCTTCCTCTTGAATCACTCTATCTATTAAAAAAAAAACGCATCAAAATCCGTTGCGTAGTTTTAAAGATCTTAGCATGCATAGGTACAGACAGACGGAAGCGACTTTGTTTTATACTATGTAGTGATGAACCACCTTCACGAGCGAGTGCATTGCGGTGATATTCTCGTCGCATCATCAAATTCAATAATAACCATACGAATCAATCTCCACACGGCTATATCATCGCGGCGACAGTTGGTATTGAATTTGATGGCACAGCGATACACTCACTCGTGGAGATGATGAGTGAGATGTTTTCTAACAGAGTTACACATTTGTCCTTACTTTCAAATTACTTGAAACGCGCATTGTTTCACAAAAAGCGTATTAACGGATTAATTTTAATGTCCATCTTTACGACTTCCCATCGCCTGTACAATCTCGAGCAGTAAAAAACGTTATTAAAACTCGCCAAAAAGTATAATTGTTGCATTTTTGCAATAAAAATAAAATTGGGAATTTTAATCTTATGCAGTTCCGTAACAGAATTGCTTTGGAGAGATAAAACGCGGTTCGGTCTACTGCGGAATGTTCTGTTAAATAAAATAAATGACATATACGACTTGAATTCGTTTCGGTTGTATATCGCACTCTTTGTTTGACACTTAGTGTGAGGTTTGACCTTAAACATTTGAAGGCACACATCGCAGTGAAGGAAGTCTAAGGTGCAGATGAATATGATTTGAACTCATCTTGTATGAAATCTTTAGCTGTGTTCTGTGTCGTAAGATGTAACTAAGGGCTTATAACTTCTGAACAAGTAGCAGGCTTCTTCTGTTCATGAAGGCCAGACAGAGCTGCTAACTGCAATATCAGAAACTCACCATAAAATCATTTATGGAAGAATATAATATGCGTATAGTCCCGTGCCAAGTAGTTTACTGTGTTCCGTCGTGTGTATGTAAGAGCCAGAGAGTATAGGGAAATCCCTCAATATCTCTGATACTTGGATTCGTGTGCTCCAACTTAGACCCTGTCTGCGTTTAACATCAGGTGCGATTAAGGTCAAACGCGAGCTAGTGAAATAAAATAAAAATATTTCAACAGATCCTACATCATGGTTTAGTGGACCGTTAAGTAAGATTGAGTGAATCTTCATCATCATCATTCAGCTGAAAGACGTCCACTGCTGGACATAGGCCTCCCCCAAAAGGGGGGTTTTGTTGTAAAACCTACTTGCTAAGACACTTTTTGTTAGGTTTTAAATGTCATTTGTAATGTCTATAAAAAGATATTCGGAATTTAAATATACTTGTTACTAGAAGTTTGAATAGCAACCATCGTACAACGTTTACTGAGTTTTTCATTTCGCTATTTCCACAGTATTTAATTAGGAACGTGATTCTTCAGATTACAATTACAACAGCTTTGCCGTAATCACCACGCTTGGCAGGCGGGTTGGCGATCGCTGCCCATCCTGTAGAGAATCCCTAAGTCGTCTTTTACGACACCCACAGGAATAGATGGGGTAGTGATATTCTTTAAGTCAGGCACTACACGAGACAGTGGATCTTTGTATGGGGTTATTTAGGTTGGTCTAAATAACCCCACTACTTATATCTGCTAGACACACACCTCTCCCAAGTTGCGCCACCTAACTCGGTCCTTCGCTTTCTGCATGTAGTCTACTCTTCTTCATGTCATTTTTAAATGCTCTTAATTTTTTTGCTTAATTCTCTAATCAGATATTTTAAAAATCGAGTCTACATTTTATAATGACACAAATCTGTCTTCACAAAAACCCGATTTTTAACTCTGTGACACTTAAATTATTGGACCCGAAAATATTATGTTTATTAGTCGCAATTAAAACCAGCTTATTGAATCGTACACTGCCGGCCATGTTAATTGGCCGTTATCGCTCACGCCATCTTGGATTTTTTTCGAAATTCGAACCATATTCCTTTTTTTCTCGTAAATCTAGTTGTTTATTAGGGTCGATTGACATTGTGTAGATAACATCTTTGGCCAATATTTGGGTTGCGATTTTTTTATAACGGCTTTTTTTTTTACGAATCTAAAGGGTACAGGAGTAACATTTTTTACGGTCTATAGCCAAATAACCGTAGTGATTGAAGGGTACACAAAAGTGCACTGTGTTCCACCGACAGTACTTTTATCTCAATTCGTATTAAGGCACAAGTTATAGCAACTCAGTAGGATGTAGTAACCCGTGTGAGGACGGGCTAGAATATAAAACTTCCTTACCGCACGCTGGGAGTAGACGCGTGTTATTATAAGATTATATAAAACCTAGTACGCGACGTAGTAGGATCTATACAGTCCGCACAGCTAGGTACCACCCTCACGTTAAAGTCCAGCGTCAAGCAGTTTACTGTGTTCCGTCGTGTGTATATGAGAGCCAGAGGGGTATAGACGACTCCCTCTTTATCTCGGTTACTTAGATTCGTGTGCTCCATCCTAGACCCTGCCTGCTTTTACCATCAGGTGCGTCTAGGGTCAAACGCGAGAAAGTCAAATAATAAAAAAAAGTGTGTTACAGGAGAAACGACTAAACAAAATATACATCTCTGCATTTAAACTCAAAGAAGTGTCGCGATGATTAGAGAATAAATAGCTGTTGTCAAACCAGAAAATTCTCATAAAAGTCAAAGATGAAGAAACTAGTCGAGTGCTAGCTAATGACTATAATACAACACAGCAAAGAAGTTACATCGATGTACTTGATCGAAAAACCAATGGCAGTCGCTCATTTTTGCGGCACTCACACTTATTGCGTTAGCGTAAAGTTTTTTTTACTTCAGTACTAATAAACATTAGTGGTCTTGAAATCGCACTCAGTTCGAAAGTGACCTGTTTTACGAAGTTTGCTGATGCGACTTCATAGTTTTGTCGTACTGTACCTAGAATTACTTGTTTGTTTACTGATAAATGTCTAGTACTGGAGCAAGCACACTCGCCCGTTCTAACGCATCATAGTTAGGTATGGCACAGTGTAACTCCATGTAGTCGGCCAATGCGTTGATGTATAGCTAGGGTTCCTGGGCAGCTGGTAAGGTTACGTTGGCAAAATTCTTCAAAGGTCAAACCTTCTTTTGCCCCCCCCCCCCTACCCTCCCCCTCTTTTTAAATTATTAGACTTGGTCACATGGGACACTAGTCGCACCTGATGGTAAGCGCAGACACGGTCTAAGGTGGAGCACATGAATCCAAGTAACAGACATATGGAGGGATTACCCTATACCGCTCTGGCTCTCATATACACATGACGGAATATAGTACATTGCTTGGCGCCGGACTTTAATGTGAGGGTGGTAGTTAGGCATGTGGACCGTATAGATCTAACAACCAAGCGTGCTAGGTTTTGTTGAATCTTAGGCTGGCCATACACGGGTAGCTTGAAGCAGTCAGGATCGAATGCCTTAAGCTGCAACTGCTTAGTAAACTACAGCCTTCTACTTACGTACATACACGAAACAGCTCGAGTAGTTGCAACTACTTCGGGCGGTTGGCGGCACGGTGTGCGGTCAATTAGTCTCCAGGCATAAATGGACTGCTCGAGCTGTCCGTGTATGTTTATCACTGGCTAACTGCTCGAGCTGCCCGTGTATGGCCGGCCTTAGGCCGGTTTCCACTAAAGCGGCGACGAGAGGAGGTGTGTTTTGAATAACCAGTCAGACTTCGTTATTTCCACATCTCCTCTCCGCTCAGCTTCGGTGGAAATGGATCAAGCGGAGAGGAGAGATGTCTCATTTTTCAATAGAATGTTGTGCCGCGAGCGAGCAAGCGGCGCGGTAAAGCGGAGATGTGTGTACCTAGTCGGGCGTCCGGTCGGCACCCGCGCTCGCGCGCCCCATTCCCCGCAGCCTTCTCCCCGCGCCTCGCACACCCGAACTGACTGATTTCGAGCTCTCACAGCTCACATCTCCGCTACGCACTACTCTCCGCATTGGTAGAAATAAGCTGCCAGCTTCGCAGCACATTTCCTCTCTTCTCCTCTCCTCTCCGCTTGGTTGGATACCGGGCCTTACAACACGCGTCTATTCCCAGCGTGTGGTGAGCAAGTATTATATTTTAGCCCGTTCCCGGGATAAATCCCTACTAATAGGTATTATAAATGCGAAAGTAACTCTGTCTGTCGCTGAACCGATTTTGATGAAACTTGGTACAGAGATAGTCTGAAACCGGAAGAAGTACATAGGCTACTTTTATCCCGAAAACCACGAAATATCTACGCGATAAACGACATCTCCGCGGGCGAGGCTGCGGACGACCTCTTGTCTATATATATAAAAATGAATCCCTATTTCCCTTGGTCACGGCATCACGCGTGAGCGGCTGAACCGATTTCGCAATTTTTTTTTGTTCTGTTCGTAAGTAATTGTCCGAAGAAGGTTCTTATGAAAGAAAATGCGTACCGCCCGTCATCCCAGGACGACACTTAATTGTCTTATCTATCGTGTTTATAATTGCGGTGATTGAGAGTTTAAAAAAATACGAAATTATCTCAATATATCCATATTCTTCATTTGTTTACCGCATGCATGAAAATGGTTTTAACTTTTTGTTACTATTTTGATTTATTTCTGAAGGTAGGTAGTAGGTTAGTAAAAAAAAGTGCATTGCAACGCATGCCGGGTACAGCCAGTATATTATAAAATCATCATCTCATCATCTGCCTAGCCTTTTCCCAACTATGTTGGGGTCGGCTTCCAGTCGAACCGGATGCAGCTGAATATCAGTATTTTACATGGAGCGACTGCCTATCAGACCTCCACAACCCAGTAACTGGGTAATACGATACTCTTGGTAAGACTGGTTGTCAGACTTTCTGGCTTCTGACCAACAGTAACGACTGTCAAAGATCTACAAAGAACAGCCGGGACCAACGGCTTTACGTGCTTTCCGAGGCACGGAGGAAACTCGCTATGGTAAATGGTCACCCATCCACAGACCAACCTCGGCAAGCGTGGCTTAACCCGGAAGATCGGTCTATGCGGCTGTAATTCTTTAGCCACGAGCTCCTCAGTCAGTATATTATAAAAATAAGATTAACAAGGATTAAATCTTCATTCTTCTATTGCCACCAGGAAAAAGATCTCCACGCAGAACAACGCGACATGGACCTCGCGAAGCAGCTGAGCGACTGCCTCTCAGTAGGAATGGACTCAGTGCTGTGTTCCACGCGCCTCTACAACGAAAACCACGAGATCAGCGCAGACGACATGGAGCTGCTCACCTCGCTGCGGACCAGAGCGCACACCTTGATCAGGTAAGATGTTAGGATAGATTTAGCAAAGGAGAAAAGTGACTGCCTTTTAGCGGTCACATAATCTCAAACAAATTTCGTGCACCGCCCATTTTACGAATAAAAAATAATGTAGTCGTTTGCTAAAACGAAAATAATGACCAAAAGCATTAAACGTACGGTCGAGGTAGATGGGCAGGAAAATACATTATCCTCCGGTTTCTGAATTGAGAATTCTAGGATAAGCAGTACTTAAGTAACATTTGAGTACGGAGTTGTCAAAAAAATTACGGATTTTAAAGCATTTTTTTTGACAACTCCGTACTCAAATACTACTTATGTATTGCTTATCCCGAATTCTCAATTCAGAAACCGGAGGAAAGTCAATACTTGGGCCAATTAGTTTCTTTCGAAAAAAGGCTTTTTATTTATATAGATTTAGAAGCAAGGAAAGCATCGTTGAATGCTCTTGTTTATATTGTTCAATAAATACTTATATACAAACATTTTCCTTGCATTTCCCATTACAAACGCAAACACTCAAAACTATTTTATTTTTCACATCAAAAATAATAAAAAACATACCCCACTTCGTGTAGTGGTCTTCCCCTCCCCAAATTACTATAGGGGAGGCGCGGCAACGCATTAGACAAATTAGATTATGCTCTAGAAATGGATAGAGCACTCTCAAATGATGTCTGTCATAGTTACATAGATGGAGATGTTTTTATAATGTAGATTCATGCCCTCTAGTTTTCGAAATTACGTGTGGATAAAAAAAAATTGCAAGGTTAAGCTGCTCTTGCCGCGGTCAGTTCATGGATGGGTGACCATTCGTTACACATCGAGACTTTTCCGTGCCTCGGAGAGCTTCTTACTATCAGAAGAATACTTATGACAGTCGTTACTGGTAGTCGAAAGCCCGAAAGTGACAACCGGTATAGCCTTTTTTTTTTCGTTCCGTATCCTCATGGATACCCTCCGTCCTGGGAAGGCGAAGGGTTATGCTGGACTCTTACCTTCTAAAAACCAACGGTGGTCCTTCTCCTGACCTATGACCGGGGTCGCGGGATTCACAGCTGTGCATGCACCGCAAACCCGGCTGGCCTCGGTCCCTCGCTTCCGGCCGTGGTTCTGTCCATGGTCGGGAGCGAGAGTGTGTAGGAAGCCGTCGCCTCCTTTTGCGAGGTGGTGATGGCATCCAAGGAGGGAGTGGAGAGGGAGAGGGAGGCGACGGCCACTCTCCCTTCCCGCGCCAGACGCACCGGTCACCCTAGTGTGTGGCCCGCGGGCGACGGGTTAGGGGACCTGTCGCCCGATCAGTAACAGGCCCGAGAAGGCGGCTCGCAGTGTTCCGCGCGCGCCTCTCAGGAGGAGAGGTCCGTCAGGGGCTGGCGGACCGAGGCCTGCCGGGGTCGCGGTGCATGCAACTGCGAATCCCGCGACCCCGGACAATGGTCAGGAGAAGGAACACCGTGGGTTTTTAGCCGGTAAGAGTCCAGCATAACCCTTCGCCTTCCCGGGGCGGAGGCAATCCATGCGGATTTTCAAACGACAAAAAAAAAAGTTCTCGTTCCGCCAGACAACCGGTCTAACCTTAGGATATCCCGGGTCTCATACGGAATACCTATGATAGTCATTAGTGAGAAGCCCGAATGTCTAACAATTTGTGTAATGTTAGGATATCGGCATGTAATGCTGATACACGGAGGGGTTTCGATGTGTAGCTTAACCTTTCAAATCGTATGATCCACGCCGTTGCTAATTAGCCACGAGCCCCTTGCATTGGAAATAAAAGGAGACATTAAAAAATGAAAACTGGAACAGGTTGGCCACCTACCACCAAATATCACCTGTCAAAGAACATTGGTTCAAACATTTGTTCACACATTTACTCCCAACTTTACTCCCTGTCCAAAATAATTCCGAAAAAGCTTTAATAAGTTAAAAAGCCGACACGTCACAATAAGAACAATAAGCCCAGAGTGACGTACTCTCAGCTGAATGTTGACGTCAACGCAAGTAAAGTCGGGGTGCGTTCGTTGTATGTTTTAGCTTTTAATTAAATGCCATGTTTATGAATGGGCACTGAACTTGAATAGCGTAGTGTCGGAGTTTCCACCTGCTGTCAACATCCGTTAACAACATAAAGCGAAGATATAAGTTCTGTTTCTGGGTTTCTTGCAAGCGATTTTTGATCGTAAAGACACTGTTTATAAGTATCATTCTAGCGTGAATGGAAAGGCAAGGTCCTGGTAAAGAGTTGGGAGGTGTTCAGTGCACTTTGTTGCAGAACTAATACTTCATTAGATCTCTTCTTGGTCAAAGCTGCGCCGGACTAATTCTGAAAACTTCGTTTCTAGAGGATTTGCTACTTCATCATGTGTGTGTTTTATATTACTTTTTATTATTTGACTTGGTAGCTTTTGACCCTCGTCGCACCTGATGGTAAGTGCAGACAGGGTCTAAGATGAAGCACACGAATCCAAGTAACAGAGATAAAGAGGGATTCTTCTTTACGTTTCCGGCTCTCACATACACACGACGGAACACAGTAAACTGCTTGGCGTCGAACTTTAATGTACAGGTGGTAGCTAGCCAGGCGGACCGTAAGGATCCGACCACCAAGCGTGCTGGGTTTTGTTGAATCTTAGCTCAAACTCAAAGTCAAAACTCGTTTATTCAAAGTAGACTAGTATTACTTAGTTCTTTTTGAACGTCAAATTTAGGTAGTTACAATTGACTGCACCCCCAAAAGCTCCCACCCTTCACCGCTTCCTTGTGTTGATGCTGTGAAGAAAAAACGGCGCAATAAACTCCGCAAAAAGTGAATAATTAAATGAGTCTATACACAAAAAAGTAAAATATTAATTACATTGATTAAATTATGCAAGTTGATGATGGTAAACAAAATATTTACCTAGAACAATTCTAGATGAATTGAAAACAAAAGTAAAAGTATCTAAATACAGATAATTCAACATAATATAAACACACAATTATATACCTACACTCTCTTACAACACGCATCTATTCCAGCTTTTTTTTTTTTTCTATTGGACTGCAGTAGGTCGTCCTAGGGGACGGTTTCTACGTAACCGGGCAGTTATTGGCGAGACCTGAAGGGTCTCCAGCCAAAATCTATTCCAGCGTGCTGTGAGGAAGTTTTATATTCTAGCCCGTCCCCACAAGGGGAAGTCAGAATCATCAATCCTTTTGGTGTTGTCAGTGTCTATTGGCGGCAACCATGAGCCGTCGACATGATTGAAAAACTATTGGCTATTTTTCGTAAAATGTATGTGTGGCTACGCGAAGTCTGAACTACGCGGCATCCAGTTTCGACTCAAAGGAACCCCTCACTGGCCCTGGCAAGTTCTCAAGACTCAACGACCGCTGACTCATCAAGACGATCGACCTCCGGTCTCAGGGAGGGAGTGATGTGGCGCATCTATCTCGCCACATGCGAACTATCCTACATCGCGCAATCAAGATTTAACACGCAGACAGTATATACACAACCTCCCAACATCAACCGTTGGGCAGTAGCCCGCCAGGCACAAGACTCCGCCTGGTTGGAGGATCCTCCCTTTGGTTGGAGCAACACCACACCTAGTTTCTCCACATATGTATGTACCCTAAAAGTAGTACGAGGGCTCATTTTCTAATTAAACATGTCATTTAATACACTTGACCTGTTCTAACATCACAACAGCACACTGCACCCACTAACAATGCACGGCACTCCATTGTGTCCATATGTGCCGCGAATTCACTTGCATCTCCGTATGAAGTACTGCGGCACAGAGTAGGGACGAAGAAGAGATTAATCACTGACTTTGGTGTTGGTTTGTTTGTCACAGGCCATTTTTAAGAAGTTTTTTGATATTATTTGTAGATTATTTGTGGATAGATTATTTTTCTCTATGTTTGCTGTTTTAATTGTATTTCAATTACGTGTGGAAGTGTTCACTGCTGTGCCAGTTAGGACTTATAACTAAGAAATGATTATTTTACAAATGGAGCGTCGGTTTTGCACTAAAAAACGTGTTAAAAATTAGTTCAGTGCTTTCCTTTGCATGAATCTGGTTTTACCCGATAGCAACTGCGGTCTTGACGTCAGCATTAAAACAAAATTTTCGGATAAGTATATCATAGAATCTGGATCTTTCTTTTGTATTATTTATTTATTTATTTATTTATTTATTTTCTCTATCTTACATCTATCATTACAGGTTCACCCAATGCGATAAATGCGCCTATATAAAATAATTATTAATCAATTACACCTATAACTTATTATAAACAATGCATTTCTTGTGAATTCACTCATAGTACAAAAGAATAGGTCCGTCCCACTAGCAATGAGGTTGAGCGTGCGAAGTGCGCGCATCAGCGGTGCCTCTCTTAAAAGATTGGTGCGACCGCGCGGCACCTCCAGTAGTGGCGGCTGCCGTCTTCGATTTTTCGAGAATTATAACTTTCGTGAGACACATTAATGATCAGTTACGGTTTATTCACATACATTTTCCGGGATTGCCCGACTAGTTTTGGACCCAAACGGACCCCTTAAATATGAGCTGAAAACGCGGCGATGTCGCGAAACCCCGAAAAATGCACGTAAATAAACCGTAAATGGTCATAAAAACGGAATCCATCTATTTAACACTAGCTGTACCCGCATGCGTTGCAATGCACTTTTTCCTACCTACTACCTACCTACTACCTACCTACTACCTACCTACTACCTACCTACTACCTACCTACTACCTACCTACTACCTACCTACTACCTACCTACTACCTACCTACTACCTACCTACTACCTACCTACTACCTACCTACTACCTACCTACTACCTACCTACTACCTACCTACTACCTACCTACTACCTACCTACTACCTACCTACTACCTACCTACTACCTACCTACTACCTACCTACTACCTACCTACTACCTACCTACTACCTACCTACTACCTACCTACTACCTACCTACTACCTACCTACTACCTACCTACTACCTACCTACTACCTACCTACTACCTACCTACTACCTACCTACTACCTACCTACTACCTACCTACTACCTACCTACTACCTACCTACTACCTACCTACTACCTACCTACTACCTACCTACTACCTACCTACTACCTACCTACTACCTACCTACTACCTACCTACTACCTACCTACTACCTACCTACTACCTACCTACTACCTACCTACTACCTACCTACTACCTACCTACTACCTACCTACTACCTACCTACTACCTACCTACTACCTACCTACTACCTACCTACTACCTACCGATAATTTTTTTTTTTTTTTTTTTTTTTCAAAAAAAGTATCCTATGTCCTTCTCCTGGCTCTAAACTACCTCCCTGCCAATTTTCAGCTAAATCGGTTCAGCCGTTCTTGAGTTATAAGTGAAGTAACTAACACGACTTTCTTTTATATATATAGATAATCCTCTAGTCCTTTATAACACCCTCGCGAAAAGATCATGTACTCTAATCATAGTCAGATACCACAAAACAAACCATATTATCAGATCAGATCAGCAATATACCTAATTAAATTAAAATAAAATTACCGCCACGTGTACTCTGTCATCTCACCCTACTCTGTGACATCGCTAGGGTGACGCGACACCGATACTCGGTAGATTACAGCCGATTATCGATTCAATCGGATACCGGCACATCGATTGTATCGGTTAGGGTTGTAAGATGTAATAAATTAGCGGTGTTTGTTGCCATATGGGAGGATTGATAGCGCATGTGTATAGATTAGGTATATTTTTTGTACTCTGTGTGTTTTCCGACCAAAGAACAGCCCACCTCTTTGGCCTCGAGTGTTTTAAGAGTCAAATAAGGAATTATGATACACAAGGCGCGGAAGCACCTACTCCTATTAGTAGAACGAGAAGCGCTATGGTCACTGCTAAAATCATAACGCGAAATTTTGGTATTTTTTTTTACATTTTGCGTATGTTACGTGATTCATAAATATTGACCGGGGAATTCGTTATCATGACGTTAAAACAGAACGCTTAATTCTTAGTCATCATCATCATTCAGTCGAAATACGTCCACTGCTGGTCATAGGCATCGACACATCGATTTTCTTTGTGCTGTCCATGTTGGGGGGGTTTGTCATAATCGCCACGCTTGGCAAGCGAGTTGGCGATCGCAGTATGGTTGTTAAAGTATTCAAAGAACGCTGCTGCCCATCCTCTAGTGAATCCCTTAGTCGCCTTCTACGACACCCATGGGAAGAGATGGGATAGTGCTATTCTTTACGTCCAGCACCACACGGCGCTGCTTAGTAGTTGTCACGAACTAAAACTGCAAACTGGCACTTTTAGTTTCAGTAATACTTAGCACTAATTAAGCATGTTTACACGCAAGGTATTAGTGTAAATAACAAGTACTTATCTCTTGTAAACTATGCGTCATACATGAATTATTTCACTTGACGGTTTTTATACATCTCTTATTATATACTAGAGGTCGCGGTGGCGTCGCCTGCGTGGTTGTCGATTATCGCGTATTTCGCGTATTTCGCGTTTTTCGACATAAAAGTAGTCTACATATAAAAGGTGTAACATAAATGACGCACAACCTCTTAAGGGGTCACTGTACTCATCATTATGAACAACTTTTACTATGGGACCAAACCTGAAATCGCGAAAAAAAAATCGTCTTTTCCCTACATTTTGACGAGGTATGCGAACATAAAGTTGTTCATAATGATAAGTACAGTGAGCCCTTAATAGGTTGTGCGTTATTTATGTTACACCTTGTATTTGTATATACTACTTTTATCTGTACCAAGTTTCATCAAAATCGGTTCAGTAGTTTAGTCGTGATGAGGTAACAGACAGACAGACAAGAGTTACTTTCGCATTTATAATATTAGTAAGGATTAGCATCAAAATGCGTGTCCTGCATAAATCCTTCTTCTTTGTTTTCTTTTTTAAAAGTTTGTATGAGCAGTGAACACTCTTAGGGTGCTTTTCCACCAGAGATGTGCTATGCAACGTTACTATGGATGCGTTTGATATCCGCCAATCATATTCATTGGTCCACATAACATAACACTGGTGGAAACTGATTCAACTAAGCTACCTTTTTTATATGTAAGGATTTTTTTATATGATGTGGATGCGTGCTATGGATGCGAGCTATGGATGGTCGCGAGTGGTATAGCTATGCCTGCCGCTCCCCGTGCCTTCCTTATTGTCGATACGTCGCACAGCTCGAGATGCGCATCTTCCTCGCACAGCTACATAGCTTAGCATCAGTGGAAACGGTCACATAGTTTCGTAGCTTAGCTTTTACATTCTCGCAGCATAGCTACATAGCACATCTCTGGTGGAAAGGCACCCTTATGAATGCATAGCATACGATTGTTAGAAGCGTTCATATGCCTTGGATATAATCATGGTAATATAATGTTACCTAAGAAACCCTCCCTTTTCGCAGTCAGGGGTAGAGACTAAACACCAATATTCGATACCCCACAATTACCAACCCTACATAAAAGGGTTTTCTCATTCAATCAAAGAGCTACTCGTAACGAGTATCGAGAACCATTGTTACAGAATCGAATTAAACACTCGACGAGTACTCGATAACGTTGTTAAGTTCTTCATAGGAATGCTGAGATTTTGATTTGATGATGCCTTTGCGAATTTTAATGGACTGGTTGTGAGGATGTTGAAATTGGTGCACTTTTTAACTGATTTCGAAAAAGAAGGAAGTTATCAATTCGACACGTATTTAAGGCAAGGATGACAATTTTGCGGGATTAGTGGATCAACTCACGTGTTTGTTTTTAGGGTTCCGGACCCAAAGAGTAAAACGGGACCCTATTACTAAGACTCCGTTGTCCGTCTGTCATCAGTCTGTATCTCATGAACCGTGATAGTTAGACAGTTGAAATTTTTACAGATGATCTATTTCTGTTGCCGCTATAACAACAAATAGGTACTAAAAACATAATAAAATAAATATGTAGGGGAGCTCCCATACAACAAACGTGATTTTTTTGCTCGTTTTTGCTCGATATTGATAACGGCACCAGGTAGACGCTTGAAATATTCACAAAATTCTATTTTTCACGTATAATTATGATTATTTTTGGTACCTATTATTGGACAGATCAATTCGAAACATGTATCGCCTAAAAGGTTATTTGATAACCTTTACAATGAGGGTAGTTTTTTGTCAACTTAGTTTAAAATACATGAAACCAAAACTAATAACCAGGACACGTGAAAAAAGGAGTGGCTCGATTTATTTGCCCCCAAGTGTATATTCACTTTAAAAATAAACAATTAAATTAAAATAAAACAAATATTTAAAGGGGGGGGGGACCCTTCGTGCGCGAGTCCGACTCGCACTTGGCCGGTTTTCTATTCTTTTTTGTTAAAGAATTTTCTTTAATTTTTTTTCATATATTTTTGTCATGATCTGGTGAAATATTTCGGAGATAGAATCTGTAATAGCTACTAATGTATGCGTAGGGTCTTCTATGCAAAGTTGTTGGGACTTTGCTTTTTTATTGGTTAAGATGCAAGATTCTTAATTTTAACCAATAACGCCCGGTAAATTTTATAGGAATCGGCCATGAGTTGGTTTAGTTCTAAGTCTACCAATACCGATAACGTTTGACCAAAAACACCTAACATTACTTGCGAATAAATTAAAATCCAAGGCTAAATCACTCATTATAATTACTCCCCCAAATGAGTTTGACGACAATTTGCAAAGAGAACGCTTCAATCTGGCGATCTGCCAATAAGCTGCTTTGTAATTAGACGGCATGTCGCCTACGTCCAATCATAAAGCTCCGCCCACCAATTGGTATTAAAAAGTCGCCTTGTTAAGTAAATGAAAACAGCCCCGTACCCCGTGGTGTGAGGCTCTGGGGGTAGTGACAGCGGGTTCATGAGCGGAGCGGGAATTTGTTTTAGTGAAGGGACGTTTTTGGAGGCTATCTTAAGATTGACGTTCACTAATAACTAACTCATTCTAGTCTATTTTGAATAAATGAGTTTTGAAAGTTGAAGTGATTTATCAGATGAGTACCATAACTTCCTGTATGGAGTAGAAACGTGGACAATCTTGGGCCGAGAAAGACAAAGGATTGATGCATTCGAGATGTGGTGCTGGAGACGAATCCTGAGAATACCTTGGACTGCGAAACGTACAAATGCATCGATCCTGACTCAGCTCCGAATAAAAACTCGCTTGTCCATTTTATGCCGACAACGTATTCTTTCATACTTTGGCCACACAGGAAAAATTGACTGTGGTTGGGAACACCGAAGGCAAAAGATCGCGCGGTCGTTCACCAACAAGATGGACCGATCAAATAAAAGACTCGTCGTCATCCAAATTCTACACGGTTGTAAGAGACGCGCTGGACAGAAACTGGTGGAAGCAGATCATCCGCTCCAAATGCAACCCTAGTGCTAGTCACGATCCTCAGACATGAGGGACTGACCCTAGAGAGAGAGAGAGAGAGATCAGATGAGTTCGTAAACGTGCACCGCTGCACTGGCATCCTCGTGGACGAAAGGTTGTCAACGAACATTTGTATAACCACCAAACATGGAAAATGGACTAGTAATGCATGGCAATACTCTTGAAAGAACTTTCAATGGCTTGGAGGCACCTTCAAAGTTGGCTGTATTTGAAAACAGCAACTGTAAAAAAACGAGTGTATTTGTTTTTATCTGTGTTTTGCAACATTAACAAGTAGTTTTATTTCCACTAACACGTTTTCGTTTAGTACCAGTTTAATCCCAAAAATTGCAATCACTCTAATTACGGAACCGAAAAAAAGGAGGCAAATTGCAGAATTGCCAATCTTTGAATGCGTTTTTCTCTAAAAAAAGTAAAATTTTGACTACCCTAGTTTTTTGTCTGTGTCCTTCATTTTAATAGCTTACCTCACTCTTTTTATTTACGACCATCATCTTTATAGAAACCCGCCTTTACTTATAATGTAAAATGTTCCAGAATATATTCGAAACTCGCTCGCAGTGGAACCTCGGCTCATGTCCTATAATTTCACAGGGACATTTTTAATTTATTAAAACGGAGCCCCGATGATGATTTGATATTCAAAGTCAATATTTATTTTTTATTAGCGGCCATTTTGTTTGCATCTGGACGTCGCGTCGAGTATTTGCTGTGTTTGATTGTTTTCCTTTCATATGTACTCCTTGTATCGTGGTAAAATTAGGTTGATTGAATTTATACGGACGGCAATCCCAAAGCTACAGAATAAAAATAAAAAACAGAATAGAGTGACAGTTGTCAGTTGAATAAATAAGTTATATGATCGTTTAACACTTTTGATGGACTTAGAAAAACAATTATAGGTATCATATCTTTTTATGGGTCTAACGCAATTATACTCCACTTCCTGGTTATTTTTTTAACAACACAGAAAAGCTTATTGTCGGAAATCTCTCCGCAGATCACGTATAGCTGATCAATTATACATTTTTGCTGATCAAAACCTTAATATTTAGCTAACCGTTTAAATAATAGCTTCACTTCCTTTTCACAAGTACCGGTTGCCGGATACCCGGTGGCGAAGTGTATTAGCATGTAGGCTCGTTTTCAAACTCAGCGGCGTAAATTACCCGTCAGGCGGTCGCCCAGTGCGCGCCGAAACTTCATGCCCGGTCGCCGTCTGCCGGCTAGCCGGTAGCCGGACTCACAGTAGTGTATGGAGCAAAACGAAAGCTTTCACATGCGCCGGCCGTCTAGAAGTACAACCACGGAGAGATGACGCCCGTGTGCATCTGGATGCTACTGACGGGCCGTATGAAAGCTCAATGGTACCGGGTACCTGTCGCCGGCTACCTGCAGTGCTATTCTCTAAGGATACAGCCTTGCGTGCAGCGCTGCCGCAACGACGAAACAACAGTTTGGTATTCACTAAGCTGCGAATAACTACACTAGCGCTCAAGGCTGTGACGGCCGTGAGTTAGAACTACTCGACGGCGAGCTTATTGACAGCTCTTCATACATTTTGGTATTCCCTTACAAAAAACAGCCTCGACGACGCTTACAGCCTCGCCCACAGCCTCGATTTTATCTGTCAAATCCAAAAGCTACAATATTTGTGCGTAACTCCGTGAATTTAATGACAAAAATAATTTAAACTGTACTAAATATTATTTGAACTGTTTCGATTCTTTTATATAATTGTAAAAATGGCAGCTCGGTTAAGTATAAACCTTTATTTATTAGAAAAAGCTAAGAAAAGTGATGATTTAAAGAAAGCCCAACAGGCGAGACAATTAAGAAAGTTTAAAACAATATCCCGTGATGTAGAGTTTATCCATAACTATAGGCTATATGAGGACTTAATTAATATACTGGAAGATGATTTAACTCCATAAATGCGTCCGCGACTTCGTTCGAGTGGTTTAACTAAGAGGCTAAAGGTTTGTTTACCTACAGATAGGTTTCTTTATTAATAAATGAGATATAATGGACCACACATCAACAAAAGCCTACTAAATACTTGTTTCAGATATTATGCACTCTTATCTTTTTTGGCTAATGGAAGTTACCAAAAAATCATTGGCAAGAATGTAGATACATATGTATCTCAGCCTTCTGCCTCTAGGGCAATCCACGAAGTTGTTGATGCTCTGAATAATAAAAACATAATTAGTAAATATATTAGATTTCCACAAAACCACAATGATCGACAAGTGCTAAAGTCAAGGTAAGTACCTAAAGTATCAAAATTATTTTTCTTGTTAGTCTCTATAATCTTGTAAAACATGACCGTTTGAATTTTCAATGCTGATTACAGGTTTTATGAGAAATTCAACATTCCAGGGGTGCTAGGTTGCGTTGATGGCACCCTGATTTCCATGATACGTCCTAAGCAACATGAGGAGAGATATTATTGCCGAAAAGGCTATCATGCCAGAAACGTTTTAATTGTAAGTTGTTGGTCTTTCTTAATTATATTAATATAGGTATTATAGAATCCATACTATATTATTACACTTATTTCAGATTAATGATGCTGATCTGAACATCTTGCATGTGGATGTGACTTTTGGGGGAGCAACACATAATAGTTATGTTTTTTCAAACACTAGGTTATAGGAGCATTTGGATAATCTAAATAATAATGGAGAAATAGTATACTTACTTGGTAAGTTATTAATTATAATACAATGATAACTTAATCACTAGTCAGGTGTGCACTTAATTTAGCTTCATTCATTGATTTCAGGTGACTCAGGATATCCTCAAAGGCCTTATTTAATGACTCCGTTTAGTAATCCAGAACTTCAGACTCCAGAGAGCCATTACAATAAATTGCACAGCAGTGCATTGAACAGTGTGGAGAGGACTATTGGAATACTGAAAGGGCGGTTCAGATGTTAATTAGTTCACAGGATGTTGCACTATGATCCTATAATGGTGGGAAAAATAGTAATAGCTTGCTGTGTTTTACACAACATGTGTAATCAAGCCGGGCTACCAGCTCCTCAGTTAGACCAATGTGACTTGGATGAAGAATCTGGGTTACTTGGGACCCTGACACAGCAAGCTGCAACACAGGATAAGTTAGTAAGCGGGTAGGTAAGTAGGCGAGATTTAGTTAATCAATTATGGAGAGCATGTCTTATCTAATTATGGTTTTCTTTCTTTTCAGAAGTGGAAATCATGTTTAGATAGGATATAGGTACTCACCATAATTGATTGGACAATACACACTAAATATGCATTTATTTTTATTTTTAATGAAAGTAATTAGTAAATGTTAATGTATACTTATGTGCATAGACTAATCAGTATTAACTTCTTTAGTTAAACAATTAGGTAATGTCTTTAAGGTGTCAAATAAATATATTTGTTGTGATTGTAAATTACTTTTATGTGTTTATGGATTATTACCTTTTGCTGTGTATAGACTCAATTAATTTAGGTATTCACTTAGTCATTCTAGTCACACAGGAACTTAGTAATTCTAGTCTATTTTGAATAAATGAGTTTTTGAAGTTATGAAGTTTTTTTTTTTAAGTATGTTATGAAAAATAATTAAGACTTCCTAATGTATTTGTACCATTGTCACAATTTTTAGTAAATTTTAAATGTGCACAAAGAATGGGGCATGATACATTAAATAGGGACATAGGTAATATGCTTTCTTTTTTATTTACATTATAAAATAAACTAAAAATAATTAAACTCAAATCAAAATCAACTTTTTATTTCATATAAACAATTACAGGCGCTTATGAAAAGTCGAATTTAGGTGCATGGTTCCAATTAGTCGTTTCCTATGGAGAAGAGCCGCCAAGAAACTACATGGTTAGGTGCTACTTTTAAAATCAATATCTTTAATAATTTGAGTAAATACATTTATGATTTGGCAAAGTTATGAGAGACCAATGTAGACTCGAAGTTTTGAAGTGCAGGAATCACACAAAAAAAATAATTATGTAAAATAATAAGTTATAAAAAGTAAGTACCTAATTACCTATCCAGGCATCTAACAAGTCTACAAAAATCTCACATTTACAAAAGGTAAAGGATGCTAAACTATATAAAACAACTGACATACCTAGTTAGTTATTATCAAAACACATACCAAACAAAATCACTATAACAAGATGAAGATATCTTGAGGAAAACGATAGAAAAAAAAAGAAGAAAGCTAACCGTAATTAGGTTAGGGAATAGACATACACAGACATTGTTAATGAGGTTCCAGGGTAGCCACATGTGGCGAAGGATTTAAAGCTAAACTCCATCTCTATTGTCAATGTAGTGTTTAGTCTTGTAATATGCTTTTTGAACGGGCATTCAACTCCCCCGTCTGATGGATGCATTATGCATACCTTTCCTGAAAGAACCTTAACCATGACTCATTTATTCCCTTTGATAAGTTCCAACATCTTCTGCTGATTTTTAAGAATGAGTCTTTGGTTATCCAAATGCCTCTCTTCAATGGACAACAACCGTTCAGTCAGGCTTGCCATTTGTGACTGCCTTTGTGAAGGTGGTGAGCGCTGAATCAGACGGCGTCGTGTCGTTACCAAACGACGCCTACGGGGTGCTGTGAACATATAAAATGCAACAAATTACCAACTATTAGAGATAAAAAAAATTGGTATGAAGGCAATATTTATAACAGTAAGTATAACGTCTCTCTCTCAAAAGATTACATTATTATAATGAAGTACCTATACATATAGGTAGTAGGTATAGCATGTTGATTGTAAATATGGGCTACTGTTATTTGTGTTACTTGTTTGTGTGAAAAAATCTACAGAAAAACCAGCAAGTTGGTCCAAAATGGGAATCTATTACTTAATGAACCTAGCGCTTCTTACACTAATCCAATAAATAAGTTAATCTTACATGAAGTGGCAATTGGGGCATTCCTCCTATGAGGCACTGCAGGTGGTGATCTAGCCTCAAACTGTAATACAAAAAATAAGTTGGTTAATTGCGCATAGGATGGGACCGCACTTCTTGGCATGTTTAAAATACACTATGTTACGTTACAACAGTAAAATATTACTATAAAATAATACATAAATAGGTAATTTACTTAATAATTCGTGGACCACAACAATATTCGGACACATTAACAGTGGTAATAACAGTGAAATTATCATAATACTTACATTTCTGTTTATTTATCCTTTTAGTCACAAAACTATGTTCAAAACAATCGCTGATACAACTAATTAATTATCGTAAGAGTACCCAAAAGTTTTCAAACTCTAAACTCAAGTGGTTTTGTTTACAAAAAATAAGGTCGGATCATCGGATGTGACAGCCGCGTCGCGTTACTTATTTACGAAATAGGCAAATGAATCGTCATTCAGCCTTAAAATTTAATAATAAAAATGCAGTAAACTCTTATTATGATTAAATTCGTTTGTAGTTTTACTCTATTCCTTAAAATACTTAAAAATTGACCTTTAATATATATTTTAAACCTATAAAACTCTCAGTCGAGATTGATCGATTATGATTTAAAGAAATTTGTTTCAAGCTCTAATTCGACCGCGAAACAGCGACGAGAGGTTACAGCCTAGAGTTCGTCGACGACCTTAACCGCACTAGTGAATACCGTTTGAATCAGCGCTGCGCGCTCGGTCGATCTCTAGGCTGTTTCGTCCACGAGCTCGTCGACGAGTACAGCCAAGAAATTGTCTCTTAGAGAATAGCATAGCTGGTAACCGGAACGTTTGAAAAATCGCTTAATCTAAAGTTTTAGAAGAACTCTCCATCGATCGACGTCCATGCACTGCAAATATGATGCTGTTTTTGTATTGGTGCAGGAACTGTCAGTTGCATGCAATACGAATATTGACTCTCAGTCAACTATTCATATTTACACACAAAAATAACCAAGATCTCTCAAAACTGACTACAGGACACAGATCAAACATCTGCAAATGACCCAGCCGTCCAACTGTCACTGAGCAACTCAATTCTAGGAACAATTATTCTATAACGCAGGGGTGCCGATGTTGGGGTCGCATTCAATTTGTGTTTTGTCAATGATGCGCGCTCGATTTAATGGCAGGTGACGTTTATAGTTTGTGCCCCCTGGTTTGTAATGGATGGGTAGCTGTGTGTAGTAAGCGCACGCGCATTGGCGCAGAATTTAATTATGGGTATGGAGTTGTTTGAATAGTTCGGCGGTACTGTGATTTTTTGTTGGAGTTATATTAAGAAAGAGTGTGTAATTTTTGAAGGACTTTTTCTGTATGGTTTTTACATATTTGTTTACAGATACGACAGTCTTGCCAGGTCACGAACTTTTTGAAATAAATTCATAGTTCGGCACTTAGTTTGATTCGCTAATTTTCCTTCCACTTTTCACAAAACTTATCAATCCAAAACCAAGCCTATTAATGTAATTTTTCGAAAGACGTCCACTGCTGGACATAGGCCTGTTGCGTTGATTGCTTCTCGCATCCAACGGATTACCGCGATCTTCACCAGGTCATCGGTCCATCTAGTAGGGAGCCTACCCACGCTGCACCATGATACAGACAAACATTTTCAAACTTTGTATTTAGACCTAAAGTATTATTGTAGAACAGTGATAGCATCTACTTATTTCCCGCTATCAGTATCGCCTCGCCCAGTAGCTCTAACACTGAACACTGCATACAAGTGTTAAATATGTTACAACGGGATATTCTGTTTGTGTAGTATTATTATCTGTCCCTTTGTCCCTATGTCATAGACTGTTCTACCTTGCCTTTTCCCAACTATGTTGTGGTCAGTTTTCAGTTTAATTAGATGCGGCTGAATACCAGTATGTTAACCGAGATGACTGCTATTAGACCTCCGCAACCCAGTTATTGGGCAATGTCGATGTCCTAAGTTCAGATCGGTTCTCAAACTACCCGTAACGACTGCCTTAGGTATTCGTAAGACACCCGGGAACGACGGCTTAACGTGCTCTTCAAGACACGGAGGGGGTCTCGATCTAATCTTGCAAGTCTTACGATCTGCGCGGTTTTTAATTAGCCACGAGCCCTTCCGTATGTCAGACTGTCTATTAAAATGTAATTCTTATAGTTACAACAACATATCGCTCTCCGTTAACAGTGTAGCCTCGCCCCTACATATCTGTCCGCTATCACCATGACCTCGCCCTGCAGTAGCTACATACAAGCGTTAAATATGTTACAGATGATCTGTTTGTGTAGCATTATTATCTTGTCCCTTTGTCCGTAGTCTATTAAAATCACAGAACAGATAAAGAGGTTAGAAAGGAAATAGTTCCTGATTTGTATTAGAACGCGTGTCGCCGCTTTTCTCCCACTCTTTAACTCTACTACAAGCACGAGCCCAATACGTACGCGCATTACGCACACAAATAAACCACACGCACATAGATTTCAAGTTTGCTATTAGTTGTCACACTAACGCAAATACTGCGTTCGACGTACACTCACACACGCGCAAATTCAAATTTATTTCTCATACATGTTACGGCGACCAAAAGGTCGATTACTTATATCGATAAAATTACTGTAATTTTGTTACTTTAAGTTTTGCAATTTTTCGCTCTAATTTTGAGACCCTCGAACGGGGTACGAATAGTGTGAACTTCCTCAACACCATATAAATAATAATGTCAAATTAAGGGGGAACATCCGATATAGCCGTGAGCTCAGATTATAAAACAGAAGGCAGATAGACTGTACTGAACCCTAATGTGAGGCACGTCTGTAGACATGTGTGCGTGACAGCACTATAAGAACACGTTGCCTCTTTGTTCGTGTACGGTTGCCATGATAATGACAAAATTCCCATAATATTTCATTATGTTAAATAAACAATTTACTGTCTCCGAAAAATGCAGATACATACAGAGTTATACATATGTATAAAAAGTGAATCTCTGCCATTGAGTCAGATTGTATTTTAATGCAAGTACCTACTTTAGAAATTTATTAATCTCAGATTACAGAATAGAAGATGATAAATAGAAATATTTTGTGGATTTATGGCAGTCATTTAGTATAGTCGTGAATGGTTGTAATTATGTTGTTGATAGCTATATTTACTTTATGTTGGCAAATCGACTGACATACATGATTATTATTAGAGACAGACAATACATTAAGTAGTTTTAGTTACGAAGACACTTACAAACGGACACACATACCTACAAACATACCAACCAAAAAACGCGATAAATAAAACACTCATCATCTGCCTAGCCTTTTCCCAACTATGTTAGGGTCGGCTTCCAGTCGAACCGGATGCAGCTGAATATCAGTATTTTACATGGAGCGACTGCCTATCAGACCTCCACAACCCAGTAACTGGGTAATACGATACTCTTGGTAAGACTGGTTTTGTCAGACTTTCGGGCTTCTGACCAACAGTAACGACTGTCAAAGATCTACAAATGACAGCCGGGACCAACGGCTTTACGTGCTTTCCGAGGCCCGGAGGAAACTCGCTATGGTAAATGGTCACCCATCCACAGACCAACCTCGGCAAGCGTGGCTTAATCCGGAAGATCGGTCTATGCGGCTGTAATTATTTAGCCACGAGCTCCTCGATAAATAAAACACTATAATCGAAATAAATATTTTTGTATATCGTTATTCCTGTATTCTTTACTTATTTCCTAACTTAGGGGGTAAATGTTTCAATATAAACAAGCAACACCAAATAATTTTTGTTAAGGTGTTGTGTTCCAAGTTGTCACTAATAATAATAACGTAAAATAACATCCAAATAGATAAATAATCAATAAAACCTATGAAAAGATACTCCATCTTCTTTATTTTGTTTTTAGGAACAGTTTTTGCAATGTTTAAAAACGCAAGACGGCATTATTATCATAAATATAAAAATTATCGATGACGTCCTAACAATGCGGCTCTTCGTGTCATACTGACTCGAGATTGTATTCGCTTTTGAATTTGTATTTGCTTTTTTGGCCGCACTCACGTTGTTCCTGTCAGTCTATCTGCCTTCTGTTTTATAATCTGAGGCCGTGAAATTCAAATTTTCTTTAGTTTTTTGCCAATTGCAGGTCTGTTTTACATCACAATTATGTTGTTTGCACCCGTAACGATACAAAGTTTGCTAAAAATTATCAATAAAATCATGTCAATGATTATGAATCATCATCGTAATGCTCTAAAACATGTTTTTTTCAGAAACAATTCTATTTTCGAGCATCGTAAACCTAGAAAAGTAGGTATACTCACGACTTTCATATTGAATATATTATTGAATAACCGTTACCGGCGCAAATCGCATTTTGAATAGTATAAACGTAAATAAAAGCTACAATTTGCAAAAAACTAAAGAAATTTTGAATTTCACGGCCATATTTAATGTTTTCCCGTAGGCGTATTAACATAATATAATTTAATTAATTTAATTTGAATAACCCTGTGAATTTTAATTGCATCATTTTCTGCAAAATGTTAAGAACAAATTGTGCTACATTTAATAGGTATCCATTCAATTCTACCAGTTGTCTCAATCCAGTTTTCTTTTGTCTGGACCTGTTGGAAACCTAAAAATAGAATTTAAAATATAATTCGTGGCAATAAAAAAAGTTATTTTAATTATAATATTACTGATAATAATCATTTGTAGATATACACACATATTTAATACCGATATTGTTTACAACTTGGTACAGCACTATCGATACGTATGGATTTCGCTGAATGAAAACAATTGCTCGCTGCATTCGACTTTCGCATTGAACGCAATACATTGCGCTGTCGCTCACGTAGTACAAGATGGTATCCATGTATTGCAAGCAATGTATAATTTTGCATCTGTGTGCGATTGTATCGTTTTTTCTACAAATTACATAATACTATTGCAATAATTACAAATATCACTGATATTATAAGGTTTTTGGACACGCCGGTGAAAAGAAATCCCTTCTCTGGCTACACTACTCAACTAGCTTCTTTTCCGTCACGTTATAATAATGCAAGACGGCATAATTCTTTTTTTTCGCGGATCTCCGTACGCTGTCACAATATGAGCGCGACTGCTGACCGGTAAAACAAATTTCGGTTGAATATGAGCGTTTGCTCATATGTGCGGCGCGCCTGCCCCGCCCACAAGGCCCTTCTAACGTCTTTTATCTGTTCTGTGATTAAAATAGATTTTTTAACCCAGCCGCACATTATAAGAAATTTCTATAAGAAAAATTCTAATGCGTGCGCGAAATGCATCTCAACACATTCTGTATCAGTGCCCGCAGGCTGTCGGTATGCAGGGTCTAGTACAAAATGTATGAGCAGATTCATGCGTCAGAAATTTCCTGACAGAAATATCTGATAATGATAAATATGTGATATCTAATAATCTGTGACACGTTTGGCGCAGTGGCTAAGCGATTGACTTCTGCGCTTTGGGTCGTGGGTTCGATTCCCACACGGAACAAAAATTTGTATGGCCTACAGATGGTTGTTTCGGGTCTGGGCGTTTGTGTATGTGAGATTTGTGTCTGTAAACGCACCCACGATACAAGAGAAATCTTAGAGAGGGGCAGAATGTTCTTCAAAAAAAAAATATGCGGTCGGGCTTATAGTTACAATAACATATCGCTCTACGTTAACAGTGTAGCCTCGCCCTACAGTAGCTACATACAAGCGTTAAATATGTTACAACGGGATGATCTGTTTGTGTAGCATTATTATCTGTCCCTTTGTCCGTATGTCACACAATGTCTATTAAAATGTAATTCAGATGGGCCGAGGGTTGTTCTACTTGTATGTGCTCGCAGTTTTTTGAATTACATTTTATAATTTTATGATGGATTGGTATACAATGGAAATGTTATGAATAAAAACCTACACATTAAAATTGTGTAAGATTTTTTTAAAACTGTATTTGTAGAACAAGTTGAACAAAATATGTTGAATCTTCTATTTGCTTCTATAAATTTTCTCTTTCTCATCATCATCATCTTCCTGCCCTTATCCCATGTTACTTGGGGTCGGCGCAACACGTTTTCTTCTTCCATTCCGTCCTGTCACCCGTCATGATATCACTGACTCCCTTCTCTTTCATATCATTCTTCACTCCATCCATCCATATTTTCTATGGCCTCCCTCTTCCTCGCCTTCCATCCACATTTATATTCATAACTTTTTTTTTCACATGCGTTTCATCCCTCCTCTTCACATGCCCATACCAAGACAAACGGTTCCCTTTCAACTTTTCTGTCACTGGCGCTACTTTCAAACTTCCTCTAATATACTCATTCCTGACCTTATCCATTCTGGTCACTCCACACATCCATCTCAACGTTCTCCAGACTCCGATATTAGAGATACTAAAAAAATATGGCTGTTTAATTTATTTATAAGACAAAAAAAAATGATTACATTCAAGTGTATCCTATCCCTCAAAATTAGGGTAATCCGTATTGATAGCCGCAGCACCCACAAAACAATTACCCCGTCATCTGTACCACATAACTTAATACAATTATACAAATTCCCATCATTTTCTGACACGTGCCTAACCAATAACTAAAATTATTTTCTAATAGAAAACCATCACTATCCAACCACTATACTATTACAAAATCAACTCTATACTGTAAAGAATAAGGTTCTAGCTAAGTCTAAATGTTAAATTTGTCAGAATGCAACTGGTTTGGTGACGGTGTTTACGCTAGGGATTGGACCGGGAATCGAACCTGTGCCCTTGAGGATTGGCACGCGACTGATGTAGTGTGTGACTGTTACGGTTTTATGTCTTTGTTATAAGAAAGTTGAAGGGAGAAGTTTTTGTTGTGAGAAAAAGCAAAAAAATGGCGAACTGGATTCTAACGGTTTTTTGATAAATGAGTTGTTTCGGCCTTAGTTACGAGCGTTTCCTACTCCCTATCACCCACGGACATACGATTATTTCGGGGCCCAAACTAAGAATGAATCACAGCACGATTTGACAGTTGTCCTTACTACCGATGTGTTTTTGGCCGTCCGAAAAGTTGAACTTGACACTGGTTTTGTTCACTCCTACGTTTCGGGCTACTTTCGGACGGGCGACTAACTTCATCGACGGACTTAGGGAGTAGGCCCCCAAGAAGTAGAACTATCAATCTTTGTGTTAGACTTGATCAAGGTCGTTTATTATTTCCCCGAAGGGCTGGGCAGAGATGTATAGTATATCCATATTTCGTCGTTATTTTCAAGTCCCATGTAATAGTGGGCGAGCCTATTGCCATCAACCAGGCACAAATCCAGACTCCGGGCTGCTACTGAGAAATTCCACACGGAAAAACCCAATAACACATTACCCGACCTGCGTTTTTCTTCCATATCATTTTTTACATTATACATCCATCATTTCTTTGTACTCTTATAACCTTTAAGAGTAGAGGAACGTAACTCTTTATTTCTTTCTGTCTTTCTTTTCTTTTTTTATTTAATAATTATGCCACATCGAATCAAAACTTTGCCATATTTCGCCATAAGTTTTAACACCCTCGCAATACAGCGAATAAAAACACCAACCACTTCCACTTGATTAAGCATTGGATTCTAATAAAATAAATGTCCTTATGACGCCATATGCGCACGCGTCGCCCGTGAAATTAAATCAAAACAGTCTGATGAAGTGCGTTCATTATTGCTGGTACATTGCTCTGCGCCCTATAATTGGGCTTGATGCTCATCGAGTCAGGTTATTTAGGGTCATAATATCAACTCGTAGATGTTCACTGTTGGAGGTTAAGCTGCACTTGTCGCGGTCAGTCCGTGGATGGGTGACCGTTCGTCGAGATCCCTCCGAGTCTTGGAGAGCACGTTAAAACGTCGGTCACAAGTGATATAAGAATACCAATGATACCCGTTACGGCTAGTCAGAAGCCCGATAGTCTGACAACCGGTCTATCCTTAGGAAATCAGCATTGCCTGGTAATTGGGTTGCGGAGGAGAGACTCTGTGTAAAATACTGGCATCCAGCCGCATCAGGTTAGACTAGAAGCTAACCCCAACATATTTGGGAAAAGACTAAGAGGAAGATGTCCACTGCCGAACATGGAACTCGCAATGACCGCTACAATTAACGGTCAAAGGGGAAATTGCCATAATCACCACGCTTGGCAGACAGAGAGAGAGATTGCTGTTTATTGTTAGTAGCAGCCAGGATTCTGCTGCCCATCTTCTTAACGCCAACCTTTAGCTGCCTTTTAACTTTTAACACCCACGAGTGTAGGCCACCCCGACTAGTATCATTCTTTGCCGAGAATCGTACTAGCTACCACCCTCACAATCCCGTGTGGAGACGGACTAGAATATAAAACTTCCTCACCATACGCTGGGAATAGACGCGTGTTGTAAGATTATACAAAACCCAGCACGCTTGGTGGTAGGATCTGTATGGTCCGCCTGGCTAGCTACCACCTGAACATTAGTCCAAGCCAAGCAGCTTACTGTGTTCCACCGTGTGAATGTGAGAGCAAGAAATGTATAGGGGGTCCCTCTGTATCTCCGTTACGTGGGTTCTCGTGTTCCATCTTAGACCTTGTCTGCGCTTACCATCAGGTGTGAATGGGGGTCAAAAGCAACCAGGACAAATACTTTTTAAAAAAACATACGGAACTTGAAATAAATGTCATCACGACACCATATGCGTAGGCGTCGCCCGTTAAATTAAATCAAAACAGTCAAATGAAGTGCGTTCATTATTACTGGGACATTGCACTGCACCCTATAATTGGGCTTGATGCTCATCGAGGCAGGTTTATAGGGCCATATTATTTTAAACCCAGAAAAGATGGAAGGATTGTGTGAAGGATGATATGGGTAAGAAAGGAGTGAGTACTGAGATGACGACTGATAGAGGAGAATGGAAGAGGAATACTCTATTGAACGGGAGAAACGGGGGGAATAAGATATTGAACGGGAACGAAGGGCGTTGTCGGTCCGGTGTAATATGCTGGCCCGCAGGTTTGCAAGGTGTAAGAAGCCAGTTAAAATCACCCTTTTCAAGGCGTACTGCCAATCTTTTTATACATGCAGCCTGTGGATAAGACACACGCATAGGGTCCAGTACAATAACGCTTTCAGGAGGTTATTGGGGCTTCCGCGATACTGTAGCGCGTCAGGAATGTTTGCTGAAATGGCTACGGATAGTTTTTCAGCAATCATGCGAAAAAGATCGGCATCACTACTACGTAGGATTCGTGGGAGTGCCAATGGCATCTTGAGAGTGATAGCTAATAGGCCAGACTGTGTGTTCCTGGAGTATTGGACCCGTATGCACAGCTGCGGTTCTGATGCTGCAGGAAAATATATGAATTAGAATGTGTAAATACCACTAACATAGTTATATAAGATGTAATACTAACAATAATATGGAATTTTCTGAAATAAATGTTTATTATTTTTATTTGTATCTCTCTTTAAATCACGGTTCATCTTCCGTGCGGAAGATGTCCGGTCTTTTGGAAGGCATACACGGGGACACAGGTCCAACGCGTTATTATTATTATAATACTTGTTTAGTTCTTGATTACGTGTATTCCTTCTGTTTTATTTCTTTTAGTGTACAATAAAGTATATCTATCATGTTGTGCCGACCACACCTAGAGTAGGACAGGTATGATATTGATGATGATTATTTTAAACCTGCACACCTAAGAGAGCTCCAAAAAGTTCTCGATGGTGTGTGTAGTCCGACAACCCGCACCAGGGTAACATGGTGGACTAAGGTCTAAAACCTATTCATGCTGAGAGAAGCCCATGCCCAGCAGTGGGACAGTTATGGGCTGATTATGCTATTCTGTACTGTAAGGGGGTCGTAGCTAATTGACAACCACGTGGACCATACGATTTGCAAGTTTAAGCTGCACTTGCCGCGATCAGTTTGTTGATGAGTAACCGTTCGACATCGAGACTCTTCCGTGCCTCGGAGAGTCCCAGGTGACATACGAATACCTATGACAGTCGTTACGGGTAGTCAGAAGCCCGAAAGTCTGACAACCGGTCCAACCTTAGGATATCGTCATTGTTCAGTAACTGGGTATTTACTCCCTAAGCACGAAGTCTGTGGTTTCAGCTTTAGTTACGAGCGTTTCCTACTCCCTATCACCTAAGGACATACGATTCTTTCGAGGCTCGAACTAAGAATGAATGACAACACTATTTGACAGTTGTCCCTACTACCGGTGTGTTTTTGCCCGTCCGAAAAGTTGAACTTGACACTTGTTTTGTTCACTCCTACGTTTCGGCCTACTTTCGGACGGGCGACTAACTTCGTTGACGGACTTACAGCGGTTACGCACTGCATCCGATCCGAATCCGTGAAAATACGTTCCGAAGTAGCCATAGAACTATTTGTATGGTAGTTTACGCACTACATCCGGCATCCGTCATCCGATTTCTATCCGTCATTCGTGAATTTCTAATTCGGAAGAACAATTGACGAACCGAAGTAGCCATAGTACTGTTTGTATGAACGCTTTCGCATTACTTCGGATTCAAATCAGACGCCAAACGGATATGCCAAACATGGCCCCTGAATTGTTTGAATTTGAATCAGAGATTTATTTTATTTATTTATTTATTGGTTCACCAACAATTGTTCACACTGGTTTTATGTAAAAGATATCATGCAAAAATTATTATATATTAGTGCAACAATCACTTAAAGGTAAACACCGCATGCATAAGGAAGTTGTACAAACACAAAATAGGCAAAAAGTATATTAAGTTAAACTAATCTAGTTTTAAGTCACATAGCAAGAGAATGGCTTATGACAAAATATTATATGCATGAACACATTTCCTTCCACGCTAATTAATGAAAGGTCATTAAGGGAGATTTTTATGAAAATTGGCTTTCAATTTGCCCAAACTGTCAAAGTGCAAATCGATTTCATCACTACAGCTATTAATGACCTTGCAAAACCTCGCAAATGGGGAATTTGCGCCTAGGACCGTTCTTCTCTGCGGAGGACAGATAGGTGTTATTTGACTGCGAGGAATTCTTGACGGGGCACGGAAATTAAAAAGATGCAATATTTGTGGACAATCAATTTTATGGGCCACGACTTTGCACACAAACATTGCGTCACTAATGCGTCTGCGTTTGTCCAGCGAAACCATTCTAAAGTATTTCAGTCGGTTACTGTACGAACGTACTTTTTTGGAAATTCCGCTAGAAAACGCCAGGTGCCAAAGAAAACGCTTTTGTACGCGTTCAAGACGCAACGAGTGAGCAGAATAGTGTGGCCGCCAGATTACGCTACAATATTCCAAAATGCTTCGAACCAAACTATTGTAAAGCATCATTTTAGTTTTAAAACTCCTGAACTGTTTAGAATTTCTCATTACAAAACCCAGCATTCTAGAGGACTTTTTTATCGTATTATTTATGTGAGGAATAAAAGTTAACTTTTGATCAAATACTACACCAAGGTCCTTTATTGTGTCCAGCTCTGCAACTTTAATTCCATTGATGTAATAATCTTGCTCTACGAGATAATGTTTTCGCGTGAATTTTATATGATCTCGGAGATCGGAATAATGCGTAAGCAACATCCGAATTCGGTCCGAGATTTTTACTCTAGATCGATATTTTCACGGATTCGGATCGGATGCAGTGCGTAATCGCTCTTAGGGAGTAGGCCTCCTGGGTTGCGGAGATCCGATGGCAGTCGCTCCGTGTAAAATACTGGTATTCAGCCGCATCTGGTTAAACTGAAAGCTGACCCCAACATAGTTGAAAAAAGGCTAGACAGTACACACGGCTACACATCAAGCTATACATAACCAGTTTATCTTGGCGTCGCTTTGGATAATCTTTTCGCACAAGTAACAGTCAGCTTATACTGGTTTTGCATAGCTTGAAGTGTAGCCGTGTGTACAACATGCTATTCTCTACGGTCTAGTCTAAGTAGTTCACGTCCTAAAAAACTACCATTTTGCATTTACCAACAAACTCATAACCGTTACGCGTGCCACAAATGCGGTTTCTATGTATGCCTTAGGGAGTGGGTTCGAGCTCGTGTCGTTACTGCTCCCAAGTGACGGGTATGACAGTGACACCGTCCGAGGGCGTGTCACGTGGTCTTTGTATTAAATATGCGCGAAATTGTAAAAATAGAAAGGTTATTAACAGATGCGCTGTGGTTTAGGACTTTCAGTTTGGATTTTTTAATTCTACATGATGTCACGCTTAGCAGGTGAAGGGTGGCTTGAGGAGTCAACCCTTAACGAGCATGTGCACATAAAATCAGAATCTAGCAAGAAGCAGGAGTGTACTTACATAAGAATATTAAGGAAAACACTTTTAACCATACAATAATATATTTTATAATAGTTACAAAATTAGACTAGTTTACAGGGCGTGGTTCTTAAGACAATACGATACGAGGAGTCCAGGGTCTTCAGGTGTAGTAGGTAGTACTTAACTAGGCGGCTGCTGAGGCGCGAGAGAGAACGGAGTTTTTTTTTTTCTATTATACTGCTATAGGTCGTCCTAGGGGACGGTTTCTACGTAACCGGGCAGTTATTGGCGAGACCTGAAGGGTCTCCAGCCAAAGAGAACGGAGTGCAGCGTGCCGGCCCTTTTATAGGCGCATCCCGCTAGTCGCCGCCGCTGCACCGTCACAATGAAAAAATATGTCAGGCAAAATCGCGATCTGTGTCGCTAAAGAAATACTACTGATGTGGGCTAATGCCATCAACCTGATATAGATGGCTAGATTGATAGAGGTGGATGGGCAGCACCATTGAGTTCTTTAATCGTTACTGTGCAGCAAAAATATAGGTAAAAGAGGATACAACATTTTGCTAAGCAGTAGGTTATTCGTTCGTAAAAGCATTGTTTGTGAGATCAAAACCTGGGGCCTAATTCTCCTAAAATAAATCTTGATAAATCACAACCGAACCAAGGCCGGACCGTTCATTCAGACAGTTCTCAATTTCAAAAGCTGTCGAATTGTTTGACACAAAAAACAAAATCAATTATTTTGAAAGTTTTCGAAAACAAAAACTGACTGACGGTTGTGGTTCGATTGCGTTTGGCAACAATGTGTTTTAGGAGAATTAGGCCCCAGTTCCTTTTAGTATTAGGACTCATTAGAGCCTGTATGAATATATTTCTGAAAGCAAGAGAGGGAGAGAATTTAAGAACACCCTCTTAAGTGTCGTTTTGATAAGAAAGAGATTTTGACATTTGACGACACGTTTGGTGCAGAGGCTGAGCGATTGGCTTATGCGCTAGGGGTTGTGGGTTCGATTCCCATACGAAACAAATATTTGTGTGGCCTACAGATAGTTGTTCCGGGTATGGGCGTTTGTGCATGTGAAGATTGTGTCTGTAAACGCACCCACGATACAGGAGATATCATAGTGCGAGTCAATGTTTATATAAAATTATAAAACCGGCCAAGTGCGAGTCGGACTCGCGCACGAAGGGTTCCGTACCATTATCTATAAAAACGGCAAAAAAATCACGTTTGTTGTATGGGAGCCCCCTTAAATATTTGTTTTATTTTAATTTAGTTGTTTATTGTTAAAGTGAATATACAACGTTATTTTTACTTTATACGACAACCGAGACACCCCAACAAGATTTTCATCGGAACTGCCTGAATATGTGTTTTTTTTTAGTAAATCTCCAAGTTACACCTTAGTTTATGTCGCGTAAAGTTCCCTAAAAAAGTGTGAAATGCCTGAGATGTGCTATGCAGGGGTTGTCTAATACACGGAAACTGACCGAGAGGACCGTCTTAAGCCTCAAGGTGTCTATTCCCGTCAGCTGTTATGGGTAGAAAACTAATGAAACAAATTTTGAAAATTTATGAAAAAAAAAAAAAAATGTCAATCGATTCTCCTAGTGATTCTGAACAAACTAGTTTCAGGTTTAGTATATACTAAAACTAACCTTGTATAACTAAATAAGTATTCTGTGAATATTTCAAGCGTCTACCTGTTACCGTTATCAATATCGAGCAAAAACGAGCATAAAAAATCTGGTTTATTGTATGGGAGCCCCCTTAAATATTTATTTTATTCTGTTTTTTAGTATTTGTTGTTATAGTGGCAATAGAAATACATATTCTGTGAAAATTTCAACTAACTATCACGGTTCATGAGATACAGCCTGGTGACAGACGGACAGACAGACGGACAGCGGCGCCTTAGTAATAGGGTCCCGTTTTACCCTTTGGGTACGGAACCCTAAAAATTACCAAATTGCATTCCCGAGGTTTTCACTCCCGGGCGGCGATAGTCAGTTCTTTCAAAATTGTCCAAAAGATTTCCAGAATCGTTCGCTGTGACAGTGGCCTCTAGTCCCCAATGACGTCTGTCCGTCACATGATACTGACACCGAGGGGCGTCACATGTTAGTTTTTGTCAAATAATACGCGCAAAATTGTATAAATAGAAAGTTTATTAACATCTGGCCTTGTATGTATTCTGTTTCGGTTTCTGTCACTTTTGACATTCCCGAAGGGAGCTGAGGTGTGCTGTCATGCTCAGTTTGCTGATGACGTTATCGAGTTCCTTTAAAGAAGAAAGTCGTAGTCTACTCGTATGTCGATGGGGCAAGACTTGTCATTCCGGGTGTAAGAGACGGTGTATCAAAATCTGAAACAGTGGATTCAGCCCATTATTCTGAATTGAAAATGAGTAGAATCTCCTCGGAGTCTTCTGATCTTTGCGATTTTTCTTTTCAATTTTACATTTCTCTGTTGTAAGACAATTGATTGTATTAGAAAACAGTATGTTGCACATTTTTTTGTTTGTTTTTTGTAAATCGATAAATTCGGAAGATTTCGTTGGTATTTTCCACTTATTTTCAATTTAGAATAATGCGCTGAATTTGCTGTTTTAGTTCTTACATCCGGTATGTTAGACACATTAGGAATCAACTAAAGCAATAATTGTTCATTTCTTATTGTAGGAGAAAAAAATGGTTATACTTTTGCTACAGCGAGATTCTAATCAAGAATTGTTAGTCTTGTTAAGCTGGCAATAATTGAATATAGTTATAACCTAATTTCTAGTTGGAGATTTTATTATTTGCTAGAAACCTGCTGGTGTCGCTCCTTCTGCATTTTCGTGTCAATATAATTCCATTCATTTGCATGTATTTCTACTGACGGCGTTGTAAGTGACATTTTATGAAATTGGTCTATCCCTTTCAAGTACAACATAAATGACCCACAATTCCTACCATATCTCTCAAATCTAACTAAGCGTAATCAACCAAAACACACTAATAATACAATCGGCTAACATCTCAATCGACGCCCCGTGGCGCCGCCCGCTGTTCTGTTGTACTACGCCTACCGAACGCTTTTGATGAATCGCAACGTGCGGCCATGTTGGGGGCAAAGAATATTGAGATCAATAGATTTTTATTGTGTTATTTATTTAAATTCATTAGGAGAAAGAAGTTTTATTTTGTATGCAAATAGAATTAAAGCTGTAAGGAAAAAAAAAATGATGGAAATGCGCTTGGTGAAAAGCAAGCTAGTCTCTTAGACAGCTAGATCACGTGACTGTACATTACTACGTCATAGCTACTGATGAACCAATAAGCTTCTGTTTCTGTTGTCAAACTTTGTTGTTATTGGTGGGTATGATTCATCGTCTGAAGAATATCTTGCCTTATTATACCATGGTCATGAGCAAGATTTGAAAAGAAAAAAATATTTTACTTTATTTAACACGGTCTAGAATTACAATAAATAAAGATATACAATACAATTGAAGAATAATAATATAACTTTATAAGAATCTAAAGGAAATTCATGATGGATTTTAGCCTCAGGCTTTTATTCGAATATATGGAAATTGTCAACGTTATTATCATGACTAAATCTTATTATTTGTTTGTTTACTTAATTCAGGATAGTTATGTATTTTACCTTGCAGACCGGTGAGTTTTTCTTTCACTCATTGTCCCCAAAAAATTGCAAAAGGGTCTTTTTTTTTCTTCTCCATTTGACTGGTGTAGATGGCCCTAGGGGACTGTTTCTACGTAACCGGGCAGTTATTGGCGAGACCTGAAGGGTCTCCAGCTAAAAGCAATAGGGTCACCACCTAGGACTACTAAATAGCAGAAGCAAAACATAGGTGTAGAGATTCATGTAATAGGAAAACACCCCCGCTTACCTCTTGGAGTATTATGGGCGTGAGTATATGTATGTCTTCTTGTTTTGTGTATTTTAAGACATCTAGACCAAATATTTTGCATGACCCTCCAAAATTCTCTAATCATCGAATTCTCGAATCGTTTTTCATTCCACCATGACAAATTTCCCTTCTTTGTCCTATTTCTCTCTTGCATTTCACACCAATAGTGCATTACAATTTTAATCAACCCTCCCATTCTTGGCTAGGTCTTATCGACCGCGTTAAGTGCCGTGCGAACCACCAGGTGTGGTTCACGCGCCCCGCCTCACCCACGTGAGACATGTCACACTTGCGAGAGAAATTGGGGGTAAAATGTACACTGCTGTTTTGATTTTAAGATTATTTCTTAGAGGGTTGTTCATGGGGAGAGTTGGATACAGTGGTCAGTGATTTGCTATTGTTATTTTGATTTTAGTTGATTAGGTCGATGTTTTGATTTAGATCTGTATTTGTATGACTGGGGTCACTAATTAATCTTTTGATTTATTTATTCATGAATTTATTCAAGTTACATTTAGGTACGAATATATTTGTAAATATTATTAAATATTATATTAATTTGATTATAAAGGACAATGGGACAAAATGTATGGACCCCGTCCCCACCCTTGTAGCACTATAGAGTGAGTTTGATTGAATGAACGAACGAATGAATAGTCGAGAATGAGTGAAGGAATGAATGAAACCGGTTTGAAAAAAAATAAAAATGATATTTCTTTTTTTATTATTTCCTCATTTTAAATCAATTATTGGCTGAAAAATAAATAGTATACTGACTTAAAGAATGAGTCATTATAATCAAAATGAACGGTTTATAAAATCAATGAATCAAATATACCTAAATGAAGAGTATTATTATGATGATCCTTTATTTTTCTGGAGAAGGTTATAAATTAAAAATACATTTAATTATAAATAAAAATCTGTTTATTTTCTATTCTGCATTTTCACTTTCGATTAATATTTCATCCCAGGCACTTGCTGGCCCAACGAAATTCGCTAAGTGCTTCCCGACACCGAGGTACCGTAGTATGCTTAGAACATGTGCGCATGCACCAACTGTCCTCATCCCAGTCAGGCAGGAACAATATAGTCCGCTTGGATGGCGTTTAGGCTCTGCTCGTTTGTTTTTATTAATAAATACGTGCTCACTCAGGCAGTTCCGAACAGGTACTAACGCCACGCTACGAGCAAACATGTGCAAATGTGGGTACTTTTTTTGGACTGCTGTAGATGGTCCTTGCGGAACCCTTCTACGTAACCGGGCAGTCATTGGCGAGACCTGAAGAGTCTCCAGCCAATGGTGGGGAAGTAAAATACTTAACCTAACCTAAGTACTTGTACTACACTAACATCATGAGACTACCTGCAACAACAGCACTAAGTGCAACCCCTAGTGGGATTCGGACCTCGGCTTAGGGCGTTGCGGAGGCTTGAGGAGGGGGGGCAGCTTGATGAGGGCTAAATCGATGTGTCTGCGGAGTCTGAAGAAGCGACCGGCTCTCCGACGGAAGAGCTCGGTGGATCATGACCGGCAGCGGTGGGACGTCGCGACGGGCCTCGTCAGCGAGGACGGTAAGCCGGACGGCGGCGGACGCTGTGTATTGTGCTGGTCGATTTACTCGCTTCCTGGAGGAGCGTAATTTCGTCATCGGGCTCTAAAAGTGTGTGCCTGGGCGGTGAACTTTACTTATGAGAGAGAGACTGACTTCGGATGGTGGGTGTCGATGAATTGTCGACACCCGCCTGACCTGACTAGCTTTGGAGCTCTTCAAATAATCCCTTAACACTAACTAAAATAATTATATTCATATTGAAGTAATAATGTCAGCATTTTTTTAAGGTAATTTTTATGTTACTTTCATATTAAATAACTTTTATACTATACATTTTACAGATGAGCTGTCATACAATAAAATTAAGAGATTAATAAGGTCTTTCATATACAATAGGTCAAAAAGTGCTACACTGCTGGGGACGTTTTGTCCCATTGTCCTTTACTTGTCTTTATTTAGGTGTCGTGGTGGCCCGGAGGTTACAGACCCGCTTGTTAAGCACCGGGTTGCGGGTTCAAACCCAGGCATGTACCAATGTGACTTTTTCAATGTCATATGTACTTTCTTAGTTAATCTAAGACGCCACTGACGTACGGTGAAGGAAAACATCGTGAGGAAACCTGGACTTTAATGGTCTGAAATCGCCAACCCGCAGTGAGCAAGCGTGGCGATCAATGCTCGTTCCTTCTCTGTACGAGAAGAGGCCTTTGCCCAGCAGTGGGACAGTTACAGGCTAATATTTATTTTATTTATATTAATTTAGTATTAAATGATGTATCTTAAATCTGTAATATATAAAAAATGATATACCATGTTTAAAAATATCAATATGATATTTTTAAACATGGAAATATCATGATCTGCATCAAACCTCCAACTCCAGAGGCTATTTACTACAGGAATAAACATGATTTGAACCACGCCAGCCTAAAAGATGATGTAATTTATGCTATCTGTCGAATGTCTTATGTAACTTTCTTTTTTACAAAAAGTGGAAATATTATTTTTTGTTCCGTCACTCCTCAAATGTAGTATAAGTATTAGTATTTCGAAAAACTTTTATAGAAATGTACCGTTATCCTTATTTTTTATATCATATCGTATCACAACGATGCTTTTCAGTGCACCTACCATGTTTTCTCTGCATCACCTTAAGGTCGACTGGTAGAACATGCCTAAGGCATGAAATCTGTCTGGACTAATTTGGTCCTTAAAGAATAAAATAAGTAAATACGGTCATAATGAATAGAGGTAATTTAAAACTATTTAAATTCAAGAAGTTTTTTTTAAATAGGTTACCTTTCGTCAACAGAACTAATGTACCTGATGTCGGACTTTCGATTTCAAATCATCTTTCAGTGCAATCTAACCCACCTAAAATATTCAGAAAAAATCACATAAGAAATGTTTAAACTGAAATATTTCTCGTTTACTTTTCAATTCCTAATCACAACAATCTATCGATGCCTAACAGCTAAAATATTATGAAAAGCGCAATTTTTTGCGAAATAGACTTTATATCGTTGGAATCGTGTTTTTTTTCTGCGTCAATTGGTCTAAGTTTAATGACTCTACGACATACGGCCTGTCCACATATCCACGTCACGACGTCGTTAACGTGGAACGGTGCGGTAACGCGTCACGGTGCGTTGACGTAACGTGCAAATTTACGTTACCGTATCGTAAAAATGCACGTCAGGATCATTGTTAGATTTATCGTTGATCATGTAGATCCTGAATTTTAATAAGAGAAACAGTAAGGTATGGGTTTAAAGCATCAGAGCACATAGGCAGCGACAAACTCGCGGGCGTGGAGAGCGCGGGCGGAGCGCATATACGTGTGCGCTTGCGGCTAGAGGCGGAACCTGTTACGATACGGTAACGTAAATTTGCACGTTACGTCAACGCACCGTGCCACGTTACCGCACCGTTTCACGTTGACGACGTCGTGACGTGGAGATGTGGACATGCTCATACTCTTTATCACGTAGACGGTATGTAAATTAAGGTCCTTAGTCTAATTTCTTCGTCATAAATGAACTTTAAACCACTCTCCTGTAAAGTTAGTAAATTGGCGGTTATCCCTTTTTGGCTGTTCGCCATCGCTATAAATTCGCGATACCTAAAACAATAATATTTTATTCTCTTTTTCAACACACACATAACAATCAAAGCACGCCTCTCAAAACGAAGCTTCTGTAATCAAATCATCGTAACTCGAGAACATTGTTTTTTTTAGCGAATAATCGAATACGACGGAACAATCCAATACATCGAAACAAGCGATTATCGCTTCGCCATCGCTAAGTAGTTGCGACAGCCGCGGGTAGGGTATACTTGTGACTAGGGCGTGCGAATGAGACGGAGATAGTGTGCGTGACTTGTGTGAGAGGGATGGGAGATGTGCTTGAAGTGCATTCGCGTAACAGCGACAGATTGGCGCGCACATGTCGAGTTGCGATGTTCTTTTTGCAAAGTGTGTTTAGTGAGGGGTTTGTGTCGATAGTTTGATTGATTATTGAGGAAATGATGTATAACCACGTATTTTAAAATTGGATAGTACTAAGTATTTATGAAAGTGAAGTGGTTAAGTCTTTACTATTTTGGATATATCAAAACAAAAATATCAAATATTCTATCTTTAGTATTAGGCGATTCACACACTGCATCGCATCACGCAACGTAGCGCGGGAGTGCGTGTTCTTATGTTGTTTGCAAGTACCTGTATTTGTATAGAAAACACGCATAGTGTAACACACTGAAAACACTGCGCGTGAATGCATTTTCAGTGTGTTGCATTATGTGTGTTTTCTATACAAATACAGATACTTAAGAACACGCACTCCCGCGCTACGCTGCGTGATGCGGTGCAGTGTGCGAATCGCCTTACTAATAAATTCATTTAAAAAAAAACTTGTCTTTATTTTTTCTTTTAAGAACATTTATTTAACAAAAACTTTGTTAATGGTTACGGAGGTACCTATAACTTATGAAAAATTGTTTTTTTTATAGCTATAATGAAAATCACACATCACATCCTGCACATTTAGTGATTTCTCAAACTCAAATTTCTCTACAGTTTTACTCACTTGTCATATTTTTGTACTTTACATAATAATATTGTTTGTCGATAATCCGACTTCTAAACCCAATACAACCCTACTTAAGCTTTCAAGAGGACACATGAAAGGGGAGCGGCGGGTCGTACGGCAACGCTTGTTTGTGCGATTTAATTTCATTTATCAACGCATTACTTACCGGGAGGGAATTACTTATCCGGATTACCCTGATACCCCGCTCTCCCCTCGCCACTTTTCCTATGTAAATACGCAACGAGGTCTGAATTTTTGAACAGTATGTATGATAAGGCGGTATATGGATTTCCGTTAGTATCTTAAAGTGCGGGACCAAATTTCGGCTTTTTGGGAATATTTTTCATTGATAAAAAGGGATAGACGAAGATCGTAGAGAACTTTATGCTTAAGAATTAAAGATTATGAGATGTGGGTGATGACTACGATTTCTGTCTAGAATGTTTTCCTGATATTAGCATGAGAGAGAAATTAAATTTATTAGCAATATGTAGATTGCCAATTGCCTATTGACAAAGTCGAACAAAAATTGTTATTTTTTTGCTAGGATGAGGTCCTAGGGACACAACAGGCTCATAAGATAAGACAAGGATAATATCCTGAGTACTTTACAATCGTAAAACTATACGATAAGTGTTGAATACTGACTGAATATTCCGCAAGACGTTTAAAATCGTAGGAATAGTTATTTCAGGGGTCAAATTTTTTTCCTTGAAGAACCTTACAATATACAAGAACGAAAACACCAAGAAAACAACGCTACAACACAGACACACTCATATCACTCAGAATTTGAACATTAGCCAAATTAAAATGCCATACCATTCCCAAAAATTTTGTTAAAAGCATATCTAACTATTAGAATTAGTCCAAAACATCGTCATTAGTTGTTAATTGATAATAATAATTAGGGATAGACGATTAGATAGTTTTAATACCAGGTGAATGGCAAATAAATTGGTTGGAGTGTTTTGAAAGAATTTCTTGATTTTAGTGGCTACTTCGCGTAACTATTAAATGGAAGTGGCGCGTGTTTGGCGGTTTTGGGATTTGATAGCTTGTTTTCTATGTGTTGATGATGAGGATTTAAATGTTTTAAGTGGTTTGTGGAACGCTGGATTGCGTGATTTGGAATTCAGAGTTAAAGATGAAGCTGCACTGCTGGAGTTCGTCTCTGTTGCTCGCGGTTTGCTAGCTGCGGTTTTGTTTGGAGCTAAAGAATAGTTTTAAAGATTTTTATTTCGAATAAACGCCTATTCACTATTTTTGTACATGCACTTAGAAAACGTCTTGACAATTTAATTGCACGCTTCCAAAAAGTATATCCTATGGAGAAGAGCCGTAAATAATCTCCATCTCTTTTAAAATCATTTCAAGTACAATCGGGTATTGTTACAATGTAGTGCTTAAAATTATGTGAGAACAATGCATGTTCGTTTAAAAAATATACTTATAATGATTGACAGTTTGATAGGGATAATATGTATCAGCAAATCGAATCTCGAACATAATAGTATGGGAACCTAACACCGTCATCAGCAAATCTAATTACATCCAAACTCAAAATTGTTACAATAATGATAAATGATGTTTATTTCTGTAAATAAATCTGTTACAGACACTTTTACAAGTCAATGTAATGTTTTTTTAAGACTAGATGGCGCCGGCATTTCATATCTGACTAGCTCTGAGAAGAAAAGCCGAAACAAACTCAGAGGCCAAGGTCTCTTTTAAAGTCCAGACATTGTGGTATAAAACTATGCTATGAGTGTAACAATGTAGGGCAACGTCTGGAATTTCCTTTTGAGGAAAGAGACATAGCAGGTTTGAGTTAACCTGTCACTACTGACGGCACGCATGCATCGTGTAGCTCAACCATGTTCGTGAGCTCAACCTTATTTTAGGGAGCTCAACGACTCGACACACGATGCCACCAATCAGCCGGACATTTTCGTAGGTCACAAGAAAAATACTCAAACCGCCAAACAGTTTTACGAAATTCATGGATAAAGCTAGCCTACACAGTACTCACATTCACAATTTAATAAAATAAAAACTGACTGCATTCAATGCAGTCAGTTTCATTGTGCTCCCATTTACAATATTTTTTGGTCTAAAAGATAGACGAAACTTTGAAAACGTTCTTAGTAATAGTTATAAAAGTATTAAGGCCATTTAGACAAAAGCAGATGCTGTACAGAACTTTGTTTTATAAAAGTCGTTCTCTAAAGGGTAAATAGAACTGCAATTGATAATACTGAACGGTACTTCAAGCCACTTGTTTTCATCGCTATTTATTCAATTGTGCATAAGTGTAGCGTCAGGTTGCACTTCCCCATCATTGTGTCAAAGCAGAGAGGATGATTGTTGTTTACTACCATCACATTATACTCGTACTGTATCATCGTTATTGACAGTCTTTTCGGTCTTCTGCTTCCTTTGTTTTTTACCAACCTGTAGAAGAAGACTTGAACCTGGATCTATTAATAGACAATGATCCGTCGTGAGCAACGCATTGCCAAAATCAAACTACTTGGTAAAATTTATAATCACAAATGTTGCTATCTAGCCCAGTCGCCAGTTAGTTTTACCTTGCAAAAGGTCGGTCAGTCCTGAATTTTGGATGCGTTATGTAGGTATTGTTATGAAAATTTCAAAATTTCGACATTTAGTGACCTCGGCGCGCTCCGCCATCTTGGATCTTGGTTTAAAGACAAGATAAACCCCTTTTTTGCGACCTGGCGACTGGGCTAATCGTAAAAGAAGAATATCGCTTCCAATCTTCTGGACATCACTCCTTAACTTCACCCGAGAATATATTCTGAGTAAATTCTCACAAATTGAGCTAGATAAGCAGCTGACATAACATGCGTCCTTTACCTCTCAGATTAGATTAGATTTACTTATTGACAGCGTCTTACATCCTTTTTACACTACGTCTGTCAATAGCACTATTTTCTTACATCTGCTTGCGGTGTAGATAGTTTGCTTTCAATTAAATGTTAAGTACCGTGTTAGTTACAGCCGATTAATGTCGCCTACTGATGCGGTAGTTAGTACACTAATTAGTTTAAGATATATCTGCAACTAATTGGCGTATTGCATTTAAATACTGACATTCTAATCTACATTTTTGTTTAGTATTTGAAGATTTGCGTCTAGACATAAAAATTAGTTTAGAAATGTTAATGCTGATTGTGTTAGTGCTTTCATTAGCATTGTTATTTAGTTTGAATCTATGTATTATTCTTGTACTCACATGCAGCCCCTTGTTGACAAAATCATCAGTATTTAAATAACCCCTAAGCTTTTGAATAGTATAAATCCGTTCAATCCGATCGGAGTTCATCCCGAAAAAAGAACATAAGCTTCCTCCCTTCTGTGACATTGTTTCTTGTTTTGTGCGAATCGTATTTAGATTTTTGTTGCGTTCCTTCGTTAATCATATTTGGTTATACTTCTTTTATTTTCTTGCCGGCTTCAATCAATCTTTCTAGATTACCTTCTCTACTGTTATTATCATTTTTTAGTCCGGTTATTTGATCATTTCATACTTTAGCCTCTGTATAACCTCTGTTCAAAATATAATCTGAGACTGAACACTTAACACTGAGACTTAACAGTTAGCATCTAGTTATTATAAGCCTCTCCCAAGTTGAGCAACAACACTCCAAAATTTTAGTTATGCTAAATCAGGCCAGTGCTGACTTAATATTTTTATTAGCACACCCAGACCCTTTCAACTATTAATATCCATTCGGAGAGCCCTACATTACATTTCTATTCACGCACAACTAAACCAACATTTGTTGGGGGGCGCGCGAATTTGTTTAAACTAAATTTACATATTTATTTGCGTTTATTAAAGTGAAATAAATTTGATGTCTCAATGTGCCCCCTTATGGGTCAAATGAAATTCATATGGATTAATGGGATTCTGGTTTATGTTAGTAACACCTGTTAGTGTTGTTGTTTAAAATATGGAGTTATTTTAATTGAGAATTTGCATTAATTTTTAGAGGCTGTAACGATCATTCCTGATGAAGCACCTTTAAGAGTGTTAGACAATTTAAGATCAGTTGAATTAGATAGAAATTAGATTAATAGTCTCAATCACAAATCTTAATAGTTTTGTTTTGCTCTAAAAAATATATAAAAGATCTTTTAGGTGAAGTAACGAAAAAAAATAAGAATTAGAATAATATTACAACTGGCGAGGTGTAAGCTGAGCTTTGCATTTGTGGGAGTGCACATAGAATCGATTACTAAAAAGCAGTATAAGCCGGTTTAAACCAAGCAAAGGACGCGTCTGCATTCATATTCTCACACAAATGCAAAGCACAGCTTAAGCCTCGCGGACGGTACTGAGCTAATTAAACACATTGCTTATACTACATCTGGTAGGTATAAGTACAGTTTGGGGACGGGCTAGAATACAAAACTTCCTCACCGCACGCTGGGAATAGACGCGCGTTATAAGATTCAACGAAACCCAGCACGCGACGTGGTAGGATCTTTACGGTCCGCCTGGCTAGCTACCATATCATACCATACCCTCACATTAAAGTCCGGCGCCAAGCAGTTTACTGTGTTCCATCGTGTTTATGTGAGAGCCAGAGAGGTATAAGGGGATCCTTCAATATATGTATATATATTACTTAAATTCGTGTGCTACATCTTAGACCCTGTCTGAGCTTATTATCAGGGGGTCTACTCCCCAAGCATGAAGTCTGTGGTTGTTTCGGCCTTAGTTACGAGCGTTTCCTACTCCCTATCACCTACGATTATTTCGGGGATGACAACACGATTTGACAGTTGTCCCTACTACTATGTGTTTTTATCCGTCCGAAAATTTGAACTTGACACTTGTTTTGTTCACTCCTATGTTTCGGGCTACTTTCGAACGGGCGACTAACTTCGTTGACGGGCTTAAGGAGTAGGCCCCCAGGTGTGACTAGGATCAAACGCGACCAAGACAAATAATAAAAAAAAAACTGTTCTTCATTCATTATCGCTTGGCATGTATAAAGTAGTCTTTCAAGAATAAAAGATAAAAGCTCCAGGAAACACAAAAACGCAATTTATATAAAACCGAAAAAAATAATTACAAAATGTACTTTAAATCTTATCTGTTTTTTGCAAAATATATTCAAACAATATTCACACATCAAAACCAATTCCATTAAAAACATACATAAATCGCCACCACTTCAGATGATACAAAATAATTTTCATAATAAAAAAGCCACTATAAAGTACACCAACATATTGAAGCGGCGATGTGAAGCTTCCTTTCATTACCGACTTCCTTCAATTAAAATAAATCCACACACAAAATTAACATACCTCACACACTTAAAATGCCACAACGATTTTAATATACGTCCAATTTACCCTGACCTCCCCTGCCTCCGTTACACGAACAAAAATGTTCGACAAATGAAGATGTTCGTTGGAATATATGGATCTTCTTAGATTGGACGTTTTAAGTCTCGAAGAATATCAAAGGCGACATAGTGTCCTTAATGGGTATACGTATTTCACCTTGTAAAAGGCGCCGAAATGCGCCGGAGTCGTTTATCTAACTGAAATTAAGAACGAAAACATTTTAAACGAGCCATAAATTTTTCTTAGGTGAGTGCTTTCTTTTGGTGTTGCCAGCTGTAGTATTTAATTTTGTTCTTGAATTTTTAGGAGTAAGTAGGTACGGGAAATAAGAAAATATTTTATTGATTTTAAATTAAGTTCTTTTTACAAAACACATCCGTATTGAAAGAACAAAAAAAGGAAATATTCCACCTTAGTGGAAAATATTAGCGTAGTGGATCGACGATCATTTTTTTTTATTGTTTTCGTTGGGGTATTAGAGATAGAACAAAGTACCGACATAAAAAAAATGCAATTATTTCAAGATAACCTAACACTAGCTACGTAATTATCCCTAAAATCAAACATTCCTCGACCATCTGGCAACACCGATCCGGATAGATGCGCAGGCGCCTCTCGTATGCTCGCCTTCCATTAGCGCGTTTGAATTTAGAACGCGCCGTGATTGGCCGGCGGAGGCAATGAATCATGGCGCCGGCGCTGAGACGATATACAGGATGCTGTGTTTAGACGTTAGATAGTTTTTTGTTGGATAATGTTGTAATAATTTGCTTTTTATCCAGACATAACGTGATAATGACAACAACTCTGCAAATTATGTCGTGGTAGATTCCAGCAACAATATAGACGTCAATATGTCGTATTAGATTACTAAGCAGTACTTCGGTTCTTAGATGATAAGACATGTTGGTGACTCGTTTATTTGTGGAATTGAGGTATATCTATGGACCTTAAATATTGCAATAAAACAGTTTATTTCAATACTCTATCATCATGTTAAGTTGTATGATTATCATGCAGCATAATGTAAGATATGCGAAGACCGATGAATCATTTCCATTTTGATTATTTTTACTTAAGCGCCTTAGAAAACTATCATTTAATAAAGGGGAATTATTAATCGGGCGAATAAATAATATACGGAAGACTGTTAATGAGATACTTTAATACTAGCGAGCGAACGAAGCCCCCGTCATCCCCTTCTTGTTAGGTTACTTTAAACCCTGCACACAGAAATAGGAGCCCCGCACAGCGGGGCTCCGTCCACGCTCCTTTGGAAACCCAAACAACCTTACAACAATAATGTGAGTGAAATTTGGTCGCTTAAGAATTATCATACTGATCGTTCTGAATAACTTGTACCTCAAATTCGTAATTTTAAGTCGCCGTTTTTAGTATTTGTGTTCGCCCTCAGTCTTTCGCCCACTTAGTATTTCAGTACGCCATAATCAGTATTTTTGACACCCTTACTTTGAATTTATATTCGATCGTTTAAATACTAGCCTTTAATAAATAACATTAAAAATATTTCATAAGAAAGGGATTGAAGAATATGAGACAGTACGCCTGGTAGAAAATTTCTGACGCGTGCTGGAAGACTCTCTCCGCATACATTTTTACTAGAGCCAACAGGCTGCCGAAAAATATATGAGCATAGTGGCGCATCAGAAATTTTGAGTGGAAATTCCTGCTAGAGTCTGTTTCCCGATAGCTATAATCTTGTAGTTTTCAAAACTCGAGTGAATAGGTTATTTCTAGACAAGCGTGTATCATCGTCGACAGCATTGTCACTTACCATCAGGTCGGATAGTAGTCAAACGTGAGCTTATAATTTATTAATAAAAAACCGGCCAAGTGCGAGTCGGACTCGCGCACGAAGGGTTCCGTACCATTATCTATTCTGTTTTTTAGTATTTGTTGTTATAGCGCGGTAACAGAAATACATCATCTGTGAAAATGTCAACTGTGTAACTATCACGGTTCATGAGATACAGCCTGGTGACAGACGGTGGGACAGACAGCGGAGTCTTAGTAATAGGGTCTCGTTTTACCCTTTGGGAACCCTATAAAAAAACAATGTCCCTGACCCCTAATTTGTTCGTAAAATTTATTTTTACTGTATTGACAGTTTCAAACTCGACGCTGTTAATTCAGTAGTACATAATAATATAAAAGCAACAGCCTGTAGATCCAGTATGAAAATAACATGAAACTTCACGTGTGTAGTGAATAGTGACATCGCATTATATCATACGAACGCTGAAATCATGCATCCATCACTTATAGAATACGGTACTATTTGTGTAATACATCACTTGTCGCGGCTCTTGCCAAAACACTGAACAAGTAGGTTAAACACGTGTCATTTGTGATATTTAAGTGTGTGTGCTTGTGATGTTAATGTATTGAGATTAAGTTTATTTTTTCATTATTGAACGTTAGGTTAGACTAGGATGCGCTTTGTTTTTCTGGAACGATGGGAATTATAAAAACGATTATTATGTTTCATTGCACACATAGTGGCCGTCTTCAACGCACGTGGTGGGACTCCGGAACCCCATCAGAAGGTACCTACCGGTACACCTCGAGTGCGTTACATTCTAGTTTTCTGAATACCGGGTTTTCCTGTAGGCTTGAAGTTTATGCAACTAACACTTAAAGAATATGACACTATTTGTGTAAGATATCACTTGTCGCGGCTCTTGCCAAAACATTGGACAAGTAGGTTGAACACGTGTCATTTGTGATATTTATGTATGGGAACTAAATTAATGCTTTAATGTTAGTTAAATGTTAGGTAAAGGGCTTCGTGGCTAATTAAAAACCGTGCGGATCGTGCGACCGCGAGGTTAAGCTGCGCTTGCCACGGTCAGTTCGTAGATGGGTGAAACCTCCGTGTCAGGGAGAGCACGTTAAGCCGTCGGTCCCGGGTGTCAAGAATACCTATGACAATCCTTATGGGTTGTCAGAAGCCCGAAACACTGACAACTGGTCTAACCTTAAGATATCGGCATCGCCCAGTAACTGGATTGCTCAGGTCTGATGACAGTCGCTCCGTGTAAAATTTTAGATAGTCCGATTAGAAATGCCGTTTTTTGGGTTGTGTATTTGTGGCATGTGCATGTGTGTGCGTTTGTGAGTATGTGTGTGTGACTATGTGTGTGTGTGTGAGTCAATAATCCGTGGACATAATTTTATCGGTACCTTCATCATCTATTTACTCTAAACAATTTCTTATTAAGTTTTTCAGATAATTAGATAATGGATATCTTTATATCTGTGGTAGTCAGCATCGTTAAATGTATACACGACCATATTCGAACTCATATCGCTAAGCATCGTAAAAGAAATCGAACGAGGACAGTAACACATTTATATTTAAGTTTTTTTTTTCTTAATCCAGTTTGTTGCCATCAATCTGGTCATTTACTATAGCATCCTTTAAAATGTGACCTTTTAAGTCTCACAAATATTTAAGATTACACTATCTGAACCTGTCTCCACAAGGAGGTCTGACATTATCAAAAAGTTTACAACTAACCGGCAAACTTATGCAGTCATTTCAACCCTTATTACAATATCTTTTAAGCCTATAATCTTGTGACTAAACAGTATAAATAATTTGGTATAAAATAAAACGTTGCGCGTGAGTGACCAATCACAAGGCGAAGCTCGGATTCCAAATTTGAAATTCTTGACGTACCAATGGCGCCATCTTTTTTTGGTATTTTTATTGTTTTTTCTGGAACAGTAATGTGTGGGTAAGTTTAAATATATTGGTTTTATACGCGTTGTAAAATTTTAATTAGAGTCTGCTAATATGTACTTAATGAGTCTAGTAGTATATTTAAACTAGCTGGTGACCTCTAATTAGATGGCATAACATCACACCTGTATTCCTAAAGGTTGGGCAGAGGTAAGTATATAGTACACCCACATTTCGCCGTTTTGTTTAAGTCCCATGCAATAGAGGGCGAGCCTATTGCCATCAACCGGGCACAAATCCAGACCTCGGGCTGCTACTGAAAAAATCCACACGGATAAACCCAATAACACTTTGCTCGACCCGCGGATCGAATCCAGGGGGCTTACTATGACCTTTTAAAGCAGGACAGAAGTTGCCTGGAAGTTGAACTGCCCTGCTTTTTTGTACTATGTCATCGTTAGAGCAGGTCTACGGAAGGCCTGCTAAGTTGAAGTTTGCGAAATCCGTTCACCTTTTTTTTTATATAGAGTTTTCGTACCATGAACGAGCGAGGTGAACGACTATTGAACCAAGCTGAACGAGAATTCGTTCAGCTTGGTTCAATAGTCGTTCACTTTTAGTACTGTCATGGTACGATTTTTAGCGATTCAGGCCTGCTTTTGAACGGAATTTGACTGGCTGGCATTTGAACTTTTTTATAAGAGGTCATAGTAAGCCCCCAGGACCTCACGCTCAGTAGTCGCGCTTGCAACCGCTAGACCAACGAGTCTGTCTAATTAGATAAAAGACTGATAAAACAAGGAATATTAAAGATACATATTTCTCATTATTCTGCCTAGCCTTTTCCCCAGCTATGTTGGGGTCAGCTTCCAGTCTAACCAAGGGGCGTACTCCCTAAGTCCGTCAACGAAGTAAGTCGCCCGTCCGAAAGTAGCCCGAAACGTAGGAGTGAACAAAACAAGTGTCAAGTTCAACTTTTCGGACGGGCAAAAACACATCGGTAGTAGGGACAACTCAAATCGTGTTGTCATTCATTCTTAGTTCGGGCCCCGAAATAATCGTATGTCCGTAGGTGATAGGGAGTAGGAAACGCTCGTAACTAAGGCCGAAATCACGGACTTCGTGCTTAGGGAGTAGACCCCCAGATGCGGCTGAATACCAGTATTTTACACGGAGCGACACTGCCATCAGACCTCCACAATTCAGTTACTGGGCAATGTCGATATACTTAGGTTAGACCGGTTGTCAAGACTTTCGGGCTTCTGTCTACCCGTAACGACTGTCATTGGTATTCGTATGACCGGGACCGACGGTTAACGTACTCCGAAGCCAATCGCGCAGCCACTGTACCAATCTATTTAAACAGCCTTTTTTTAAAATAAAACCAGTGCATCTCAATCGTTTACTTACTATCTCCCAATTTATATCTTACAGCGTTTATAACGAAGATTAAATCCGTGCACACTGAAATCAGCGAATTCAAACTAAACTTAACGGTTACCCTCGCGAGATTCGATTTGGACTGGTGTTCTCAAAGTTTTGGTCAAACGTTTTGCTATGCTATTCTTCTAACTTTAACATAATTATGTGCACGATGAACTTAGTTGTTTCTTTTTTGAACTACTTACAGTCCTGAGAACTATCTAAGTACCTGAACCATACACGACAAATGTGTGACAAAATTCTCCTCAATTCATCACCTATCGTAGACGTTTACAGAAAATTCGCGTATTTCGTTTATAATTTTACAAAATAAACAAAAAAAAAAAAAGATTTGTATGGATAGGCATAAAAAAATTGACTATTTTCGAAAAGTTGTAGAAAAAAAGTTGTTCAATTTTCGATACCGAGTAACCCCACAAAATTCTTAGAGTTGATTTTTTAACACCTTGTATACAGGTTGGATTCATTTTCGCTATTGGGCTTACCTAATTCTTTTTTCTTCTATGCTTTTGCTAACTATTTATGCATCACACTTCATACTGACCACAAGTTTAAATAATATTGTAAAAAGTAATTGCCCACAAAACCGCTTCGCAAGTTTGAGCACCACAGCGATCCGTGGTTACAAGCAAAGTAAATATTTACGCAAGTTATAATTGGATGTACTGCGAGCCGCGAACGAAGATGCTTGCAAAGCGAGATTTTTTTAATTTTTTGCCTCTTCTCCCCTTTCTGTTGAAGGTTATACTGGCGTGAAATGATTGGTAATATCAAATATTGGCAAAAGTGGAAAAAAATCGTGTTCTTTTTAATCACGGGGAGAACTTATTATTCGTAGGATCAACATTGGCTGTAGGTTTACAATACAGCGTTATACGAATAACTACGCGAGTCACACCGATAATTCAGCTCTCATCAAGCTGTCGCCCTTCCGATCTCCTGCCATCAACGCCCTTAGCCGAGGTCCGAGTCCCACTAGGGGTCGCCTTTAGTTGTTGCTAGTAGTCATGATGTTAGGTGTAGTAAGCAGTTAGCTTAGGTTAAGTATTTTACTCCTCTCTATTGGCTGGAGACCCTTCAGGTCTCGCCAATAACTTCCTGGTTGCTAGGAAACGGTCCGCAAGGACCATCTACAAGCAAAGAAAAACAAAAAAAAAGAACGCGACTCCTTACGGTCAGTCATAAGCCCGATAGTCAGACAACTGGTCTAACCTTGGAGAATCTGTATCTCCTAATAGTTTCTCAAGATAGATCAAAGGTAACATACTAATATTCAGTCGCTTAGACTAGAATCCTGCCAGTGTCACTCCACGGCTAGTATGAAAACACGCCTAGTCGCCGTTGCAACTCCGGAGTGAAACACAAAAGAAAACCGAACCGAATGTTAGTGATCGAATCGAAATGTAATAAGAGCGCGAACGCACAGCGGAATGGGAACTCTTTCGCCTAACACTAAAGCTCAATTTCGCACGATGTTTAACGCATTAGATAGGGAGTGAGGTTTCTGTACTATTTATTATTCTGTACTGAAAGCCGATCCTATAATTGGGAAAGGCTACACTGATGAAACATCACTTAAAATGGAAACTCCTTCATAGCCTTTCCTAACTATGTTGGGGTCAAGCTTTCAGTCTTAACTAGGTGCGGTAAAATATCAGTATTTCACACGGAGCGACTGCCATCAGACCTCCGTTACCCCGATACTCTAAGGTTAGACCAGTTGTCGTTGCTTATACATGGAAGTTAATACCAGAGGCAAAACGTGGGTTTACGTACAGACAGAATTTTGGAATAGGAGTACATCCCAGCTGACTGCTTTAGATCTAATCTTATAGGCGTGAGGATTTGTATGTATGTACCACTTTAGCATTAAGTAGCTGTCATACAGGGTGTAAAAAGACCCATCACATAGCCGAAATCTACGCACTCTGTACATCAAACTAAACTACACTGACCAAAAATAATTGCTGGGAAACGACTTATGTTTTGGCATAAAAAAAATGTTTTTTTTTTGTAGCGCGCAATGTGTGGTTGTGGGGATGCCGCGCGTTTGCATGCGTGCAGCGGCCACACAGCTGAGCCAAGGCGATCGTGTGCGTTTGATATTCGTTGCGTTTTTGTAACTTCAAATGCGTAATTAGTGAGGAAAAATTGAAAATTTTGATAAGGTTGTTAGGAAGAAAGTTTAGTATTATCACTTAGAATACGTTTCTGGAAAAAATGAAAAAAAATAAAATTACTTTGACCTTCAATATCTCCAAAACCAATGGTTTCCCAGGTATGGTCTGGTAGAAAAAAATGATCCCAATGATGGGTAGAATATGTAGTTTTCGTTGTCGTTAAGGGTCTTTTTACACCCGATATACTACAAAATATGTACTTAGATCCCTGCTTACTCACGTGAAGGAAAACCGACTGTATTATAAACCCTAACACAACACTCGTGTATCGCCTCCAGGTGCGCTTGACCATCAAAACAGTTCCACTCCAAACCCTTTATTTTTGTTGAAACAAAACACAACGTACCGTGTTTGTATTCAATTCGGATTTACTCAACTTGTTACGGTTAGGAGTTTTGTATTAGCATATATTTAAATTGGTACTGGTGATGTTATACTGAAAATTATAGAGTAGAATTTAACAGCTGGTACCCCTACTATACAGGATGACTTGTTACAGCGGTTACGCACTGCATCCGATCCGAATCCGTGAAAATACGTTCCGAAGTAGCCATAGAACTATTTGTATGGTAGTTTACGCACTACATCCGGCATCCGTCATCCGATTTCTATCCGTCATCCGTGAGTTTCTAATTCGGAAGAAAAATTGACGGACCGAAGTAGCCGTAGTACTGTTTGTATGAACGCTTTCGCATTACCTCGGATTCAAATCAGACGCCAAACGGATATGCCAAAGATGGCCCCTGAATTGTTTGAATTTGAATCTGAGATCGGAATAGTGCGTAAGCAACATCCGAATTCGGTCCGAGATTTTTACTCTAGATCGGTATTTTCACGGATTCGCACCGGATGCAGTGCGTAAAACAATATTCGAATTCGGTCCGAGTTTTTTATATCTGTATTTTCACGGATTCGGATCGGATGCAGTGCGTAAGCGCTTATAGTCGCTTTACATCCGAAAACCATGAATTCTGCTGATCATTCTGTACAACTTTCACTATTGGACAAACTCTGAAGTCGTATTCTTCATCTGCCTGCCTTTATCCCAAATTACTTGTGGTCGGCACAAGACGTTTTCTTCTTCCATTCTTCCCTGTTATCCGTCCCGCTATCATTTACTCCCTTTTCATTCATATCATCTCGATCAAAATCCATCCATCTTTTCTTTGGTCTCCCTCTTCCCCTTCATCCATCAACGTTTCTATTCATCACTCTCTTAGTCACATTATGCTTTTCTTCCCTTCTCATCACATGCCCATACTAAGATAATCGATTCCCTTTCGTCTTTTCTGTCAGAGGCGCCATTTTCAAACTTCCTTTAATGTAAGCGATTGCGATTGGCTTCTGCGCTACGGGTCGTGGGTTCGATTCCCACACGGAACAAAAATTTGTATGGCCTACAGATGGTTGTTTCGGGTCTGGGCGTTTGTTTGTGAGATTTGTGTCTGTAAACGCACCCACGATACAAGAGAAATCTTAGTGTGGGGCAAAGTTTTTTTTAAAAAAAAAAAAAAAAAAGAAAGAAAAGAATGTACTCATTTCTAACTTTATCCATTCTAGTCACTCCACCTCAATATTCTCATCTCTGCTACATGCAGTCTTCTTTCATCAGTCTTCTTCACATTTTGTTAAACAACGTTGATTATTGTGTATGGAACAGCTGTTTTTTTCACGAATTCGTAGATTGTCCCATGGTAAACGGTGTACAAAATGATGAGCAGTTTTTATGGTTTTCGTGTATAAGCAATGATAGCCTAGCAGTTAAAAGCTTGTCTACCATGCAGGAGGGCCTGACTTGGTACCAGCCCGCACCTCTGACTTTTTGAATTCATGTACGGCGCAGATTTAGATTATCAATTTTGTTAAAGGTGAAGGAAATATCGTAAAGAACAATCTGCACACCTCAGAGGACTCCAGAAAAACTGTAAAAGACCTACATCCTTCTCCACCCTCCGTTCCTCCATCGTAAAGGAAAGATCCTGGCAGGCCACTGTCCAACGGTCGATGTTCGGCGATTGTATTATACTATCTGCGTGTTACTTTTTGATAGCACGATGCCACACCCTTATCTTCTTTGTGACTATTTGCAGCAGAAGCAAATCTAGCAGCTGCAAAGGGCCAATAGTAATATTGGCTCTTTGCAGAAGTCCAATGGCTATATAACATCCAACGCCACCTAATTATATTGTCTGAATTTTTAGCAAACCTTAACCCAAATCGTATTGTTTCAGCTACCTTTGCCTGACTGGGTGCATACATCGCGCGGAGAAAGCCGGAACCGCGCGGGAAAGCATACAGACTTTGCTGACGGTCTGTGCAGACCTTTGCCATCCTTGCGAGGCTGATGTTGTAAGTATATTAATTTAAACCAATTGTGTGACTAGCTGTAAATGTGTGGATTGTGATAATCGGAGCTGTCATATTATGATCTAAGGCATTAAGTTCTCTATCTCTCGTGTCAGCTCTCGAGCTCAGTAAGAGTAGCACCTGCCGTGGTGAAAAGTTTTGCCAGTCAGCAAGGTTAGGGCTGACTGTTCATGGTACGCCGAACATGCTTAAGTATCGTTAATCGTGAAATCTTAGTGTACAGCACATTTCGACGTATTTTTTCAAGACATTAATAAATTCATTCTCTCTCTATACAAGAATAGCACCTGCCGTGGTGAAAAGATTAGCCAGTCAGCAAGGTTGGGGCTGACTCCCGAGGGTGACGAACTACTTCACTTACTTACTAACTTAAGTACTTAAGTATCGTCACTGTAGAGGCTCTTTAAATGCACCCCCAGACTTACACACATCAAAAAAAGTTTGCGATCACTAGGATGTGAAGATTCCGAATTCAAAGTCCAACTGAAATCTGATTTATATTTATTTAGATAACTATCAATCTATATTTATCATGATAATTACCGCATTGAATCTCGATTAGAAAATTCGGCTTCAAAAAGGCTACATAATTTTTCAAAGTGATCGCAAACTTTTTTTGATGTGTGTACATTCTGGGCTGAAACTTTGAAAGCTGAAAAACTTCCAAAAAGCCACTAATATTTCGATCGATCTTCAAATCTTATAAAAAAGGATCAAAGTCCATAGCTTGTTCTAACGCTGTGATCAGATGAGCTTAATTTACACCATGCAAAGAGTCGGATTATGTACTGGAAGTATTAACAGGACTGATTGTCTGTCACTTTGCGCTGCGTAAATTACGTTCGTATGGTCTTAGTCTTTTCTTTTCTTTTTTTTATTCAGCCTGTATTGTCCCACTGCTGGGCAAAGGTCTCCCCATAGCCTTCCACTCATCTCTATGCCTTGCCTTCTCTGGCCAATCTCCCATAAACGACTCTAAGTCATCACGTCAGCGTTTCCTAGGCCTCCCTCGGCGACGACGTCCGTCTTCCGGCACCCACTGCGTGACGACTCTAGCCCATCTGTCTTTATGCATTCTGCATACATGACCCGCCCAATCCCACTTCAGTTTTGCAGACTTATGGCCCACATAGGCGATTCCTGTTTTGGAGCGTATCTTGGTATTACGTATTCGGTCACTGAGCTTAATACCCAATAGTCTTAGTCTTAGCGTATTTTTTTAAGTCCACCGCAATTATTTTTTGCTTTAATCACCACATCTTCTCCAGGGTTCTGAACGCATTTGCGCGACACAGTCCCTCCGCTGCGCCCTCGGCACCAGCGTCGTCGGGTCCCGAGCTGAGTTCTGCATGCTGTTCGCTCAAGGCGCTGGACTGGAACACAGCGGTGGATTCGTACGAGCGGCTCGCACCGCTCATCTACTGCGGGCGTTGGCTGAGCTGGATCATATGATTGTTCAGGTGAGTTGGAGTTATCACTGATAAGGGATTCTGTAAAGTACTTTCAGAAGTTTTTAATAGGAAATATTAATGAAAAAAATCTGCTCTATTCCATTATGTATACCAAACCTTTGCAGACGACTCCGAGCGCCATGTATTATTGACCTGTGAGACCTACACGCTAATTGCGAATTACTCGCAATCACCATAGCTTTGATTTTGACAGTTTTACAGTGTCTATTGCGCCTTATGTTAATCAATCTTCTTGACAACTATGCACCACGCAATGAATATTATTTTGTTGTCACAATGAAAACTAAATTAAATTGTTTATTATTGTTCAAATAACATTTGTCACTAGCTCCACATTAGGATTCCCTGAATCATGGAGGCTAGGCGAAACTACTACAGCTACAGGGCTACAGGTTAAGTCGACCAAGATCCTTTAAGAGGTTGTAGTTGCCATCATTCCTGACTGATTTGACGATGAAACACCGTACCCCAAACTTAACCGTTTTCAAGATATTGGAAGTAGAAGTTTTATTTTCGTTTTATAACTATCAATCGTCTATTACGACCCAGTTGGTTCAGTTAACTGCAATTTTAGTGTTGGCAATAATAAAGCAACTTATCTACTACACAAAAATCGCAAACACAAATAAATTAGAGGCAAAACAGCCAAAAAAATAGGCAAATAGACAAAAAACCGCCAATTTTTTTAAAAAAACGTTGACTTCCAATATCTTGAAAAAGGTTAATTTTGGGGTACGGTGTTTTATATTCAAATCAGTCAGGAATGATGGAAACTACAATCTCTTAAAGGATCTAGATCGACTTAACCTGTAGCCCTGTATATTAAAATATTACTTAAATAAATATTGTACACGAAATAATGACGGCGTCACGTAACCTTCCGCGAAAACGTCGGTATATGACACCATTCGGCCAAAAGTCTTCCTTCATGAAGATAATTCTTGCTGTTGAAATTAACTCTATGACGCGACTCCAATTTTACCACCCGCATGAATGACTTGATCTTTATCCTGATGTACTCGACGATTTTCTCACCCTTCGTGGAGTGATGTAGACGGGAAATGTACAGCTGCGTCGACGGTATTGCAAAATGCAGCAGCGGATTCGGTCCCGTCAGTCCCGTACCACATTGATTGCGGCAAGTTGGTTTCCTTCGCTTCCTCTCACAATGAAAGCTATAGCTACTGCGAGTGGCAACTGATCAAAATCAAACACTTTCAAAATCACCACCCATTCTCAATTTACAAATCAATGCCACCTCAATCTCCACAAAGCAACCGCAAAGCCTATATAAAAGGCCGGCCGCCAACAAATGAGTGGAGGTAATAAAATATTCCGTCCACATCTGTTAGAAAGCATATTTGCTCAGCCTCCTTAATTAACTGGAGTATCATTGCGCTGTTTGCTGAGCACACAGGGTAAACGACGAGTGCGGTGTGCGGTAGCCGGACACGGAGCTACGATGGATTGGAAATTGAGGCGAGATTTTGTGTTAGAAATGGATACCTATGTTTAATTTTATCCCATCAAAACCATTCATGTAAAAAAGCCTAGTAGAATTCCGAGGCAAGTACAATTCATGTACAAAACTGTAGGCCTTGCACGAATGTTTTGACGTATAGTAACGTAAACTTAACGTTAATGCGAGTGAATTATTAATTGAAAATAAAACTATCCTACAGCATTTTGGTTTAATGCGACAAGCACAATTTGTATCATAGATAAACAAATAAAATTTTCAATTATATATTATGTGCGAAACGAGTATTTCAAATTCAAAATTCACTCATTAGTTACGTTGACATTACTATCCTCCGGTTTCTGATTTGAGAATTCGGGATAAGCAAATACTTAAGTAACATTTGAGTATGGAGTTGTCAAAAAAATGACGTATTTTAAAGCATTTTTTTACAACTTTGTACTCAAATATTACGTAAGTATTTACTTATCCCGAATTCTCAAATCATAAACCGGAGGTAGTCACAACATTCGTGCTAGGCTTAACGATTTCAGTATGTCCATATATTCAAAAACTTTGAAAAGCGATTTCCCCTGGTAAACATGAATTTGGATACGGTACAAAAACACGTATCGGTTATTTTATAATGGACTACAACAGGTCTTAAAACAACAACATCGAGATAATTTTGTTGTCTCTTTATCTCATGCCGAGACGAGATGAGCCATATAATATCTCGCCTCGGCACGAGATATTTTGACAACAAAATTGTCTCGAGCTGTGTATGTTAGGCTTGCTGGACAACTTCCCTTGTCAGTCAGCCTCACTACCAACTTTGCTGACTGGCTAATCTTTCCCCCACGGCATGACCTATTCTCGTATAGTTCGTACCGACACAAAAATAGAAGAAATGGTAATAAAAAACGCCACATCCATACTTTTCATATCTACAAAGCGACGAGTGGTACTCGTAGCATCGTTTCACGTTACCCGCTGGTTGTACGATGGTCGATGCTACTGGCCTCGTCTTAATTCTTGACTTTAGCCACTGAATACACGGAGTTTGATTACGAACTTCATTTGTTTGTTTATACTGATATTCAGCCGCAAGCTACTACAGTCCGCGAGGCCTAAGCTGATCTTTGCATTTGTGTGAGTGCACATAGATAGTGTAGGTGTGACGTCGGCCTAGAGCGCGACGCGTCCTTTGCTTGTTTTAAACTGGTTTATACTGTTTTTGGCACATTTTTGTGTGATCACTCACACAAATGCAAAGCTCAGCTTACGCCTTGCGGACTGGCCGGACGTACTTAAGAATAGTCAAAAATATTTATGATTGATTACGGTTTGCTCACGTGCATTTTTCGGGATTGCCCGACTAGTTTCGGACCCAAACGGAGACCTTAATCATGAGCTGATCACGCGGCGAGGTCGCGATACAAGTCAATGATTACGATATAACCCTAAACATATTTTAAATATAATGTATTTCAGTCAATTGTTTGTAGGTAGTCGATAAAGACAAAATGATGTTTTAAATACCTGAGTGAAAGATAGCACAGATTTTTTGAAGAGGTTCTAGCTTTCAGACTTTTGATTAGAGCGATCGATCTCATCGGTTTGGTTAAGCTTGCCTCCGTTAGTTATAGGATAGATTACCATTCAGCTCCGTTATGTACCGAGTTGTCTTACTACAATTCGGGATGTAACCATTAAATGCACTTGACTTTTTATCATTCACATAACATCACGCCTGTATTCCCCGAAGGGGGGCAGAGGTGTATAGTACACCCTCATTTCACCGTTATGTTTAAGTCCCATGTAATAGAAGGCGAGCCTATTGCCATCAACCGGGCACAAATCCAGACTTGGGTTGTCATTCCTGCGCCCCGATTGCTATCTCGTCTTAAGTATGAAGAAAAAGACTACGACTGAGGTCGACTGGTAGAAAATGTCTAAGGCATTAAGTCCACCTCCGAACCTATATTTCTGCACAAAGAATCAATAAACAAACGAGTCGACAACTGACTTATCGAAAAGATTCTGAATCGGTGGGCTGACATATTCAATTTTATACCTCTTAAAATGTTTCTGTTAATAATAAAAGCGAGGAACCACTGTATGTAGCTACATCACTGTGTGTAGGTAGTTACATCTGCAGTTCGTACTTGTCCATATTTACATGTGTGTGTGTGTTTGTCTGATTGTAGACGCATCATGGCCCCAGCCACTGACTACTGCGTTTGATTTGGAACGTTATATCTTTGTTTGTTTGGTTGGCAGTCGGTCTCTGTTATATGGTAATCAGAGGCTAATTTGTTAAGATGTTTAAGCGTTAAAGTACTTTCTAATCCGTACGCATTCGTAATGAAGTGTGGGCTAGGATTATACTATGTCGACAATTTGCTGCCTGTCAGGACAACAAAAGACACTAGCAGTCTGCTAAAAACTCCAATTCAGACATTGCCCTACTTGTTTTCTCAATTTTTTTAAATTATTTTCCTTGGTCGGTTTTGACCCTAGTCACACCTGTTGGTAAGCGCAGACAGGGTCTAAGATGGAGCACACGAATACAAGTAACAGAGATATAGAGGGATTCCCCTATACCACTCTTATTGGCTCTCACATACACACGACGGAACACAGTAAACTTGCTGCTTGCTTGGCGCCGGACTTTAATGTGAGGGTGGAAGCTAGCCAGTTGGACCGTATAGATCCTACTACCAATTAATTAAGCTAATAAAAATTGGACTTTAAGAGAATGAAAATGTCTGGATTAAGAGACATTGAATCCAGAGATGGTTTCGGCATTTCCGCAATTTTCGCAATCCCTACTTAATATTATAAATGAGAAAGTAACTCTGTCTCTCTGTTACGATTTCACGCCTAAACCGCTGAACCCATTTTGATGAAACTTGGTACAGAGATAGTCTGGAACTTAGAGAAGGACATATGCTACTTTTATCCCGAAAAATACAGAATACGCGATAAAAGTATAAAATTAAAAACAGACTAGTAAAAGTGGTTAAAATAATCTTATTTACAGAATTAATAATTTCATTTCACTAGTCGCCCTTAACGGCATCCAACGGTGCAAAAAGGAGCCCTATTATTAGCTGGGAACCACAGTACATTTTAATACAGATAATTAACTAAATGGCTCGAGTATCAATATACGTTGATATCTGTCATTGCTTGTCACGGCGTGTCACGACGCGTGACCATCAATATTTATCGAAGCGGGACGCGGACAATACCGACACGTGACTTTGTGACTATTGCGAATAATCTGTGAGCGTTGTAGGGTTACCTTGTGTTAAGTTGATATAACAAAGAAACTCTGAATGGATAATTGTAATAGTTGACATTTATTAAAAATTGTTAATTTCCTATTTATTATAAGTAGGTACCTACCTTATTTATTTAGCTAATTATTATGTATTAAAATAGATTTGAATTGTAATAATGAATCAGAATGTCAATTTATGCATGTGCCAGAGGCCAATGAAATTTTATTATGAAATGTATTGTAAATGACACAACAATTTAATCGTTCAGGGGTGATTCTATCATTACAGTTTTAGCTAATATCGGTATGTCAGGATTGCGAGCAAGGTAAACACAGTAAATAAAACCAACATAGACTCTCCACCACTGAGAGTACTTGTATTTGGGTTAATATTAGTAACATTAACTAGATCACAGTATTTTACTTTACACAATTATTACAAGATCATAAAATAAGGACAAGCTAATCAGATATAAAAGGTCAGACTTCTTCAGCTGTTCAACACGGAATGCTCCCGCTTCGTCGAATGACCACCGCCTTTATAACCTCGGGTGGGCCGATCCATATCGACGACTACCCTCTCCCGTCAACATTGCCCAGTGCTACCCGCTACCGATAACACGGCCCTCCTGCAAAACACATGTCCTCGTGTGTTGGTGGTTGGTGGTTGACGCACCATCAACCCCATCGTCAAGATTGTGCATCAAGGCCTAACTTCAGTGACACCTTCGGACCTTAAACAGAAACAAATAATACAGTACACATCTCGGCCACACCTGATCACTCATCTTTGACCTCGTCATGTTACTCATGTCTTTGACCAAAGTAACACGAAGAGCATCCAAAGAATGTTTGAATTGATTAGAGCTTGTTATCCCATCGACGGCCAACAAGCTCATCACCCGTGGCTTGAACTAGTTGATATTCATTCGGTATCAACCTAGTTCTATATTCGTACATAACTTCTCGTATCAAAATCTTACAAACATACACACATTAGATTTCCAACATTTTCACAATAAAATACTATCTCAGATGCCTATTAGACAGTTCCACTTTGGTTAAACATCAAATTTTAGTTATTCAATAAATCATATTAGGTACATAAACACACAATCTCATCATACACAAATTCATAAAATCATTTAAATACATTTACAATATTTTTCAGGGCTAAATATCTCATTATAGTTTTTCACAAATTCGTAATAACACTTAAACACTTAAAATATTTCTTGGTTAAATATCTCAACGATTCACAAAGCCATAATACATAAACACTTAAAATATTTCATTCGTAAAAATCTCATAATTATTCACAAAATCATAACATAATATCTCAATAATTTACAAACTCATAGTACATTTAACACTTAAAATATTCCATGATTAAATATCTCAATTATTCACAATTCATTGTACCAGCATATAAACACTTCAAACTCATAGTACGTTAAACACTTAAAATATTTCAAGATTAAATATCTCATTATTCACAAACTCATAGTACATAACAACGATTAAAATAATTCACGATTCATTATCTCATTATTATTCACAAAATCCTACATTCTTAAATATCTCAATTCTTCACGAAATCATAAAACAAACATCCTAAATGTTTCATGGTTAAATATCTTATAATCATTATTCACAGTATCATAGTACATAATTATAAACACTTAAAATATTATCTCAATTATTCCCAAAATCATAATACTTAAATTAATAACCATTAAAACTTTTCATGATCAAAATAATATCTCAATTATTCACAAACTCATATTACAAAACTGACATGATGTTTTAAACATAACATTTCTATATTGCGCTAATAATCCAACCTTTTTACAACAATACAATACATATTAAACACATCTTTAACGAAAATAAGTCAAATTATTTTTTATTTAAAATAAATTTGACAAATTAATCATTAACGGAAGTCATCATAGTAATTATCATCAATAATAAATACAATTTCCTGTTTTCGTCTACAAAAAATACATTTTAAACCATAAGTAATAATAACAAACTACTTTTTAATTTCAATAAACTATTTTGTACCATTCTACAACAAGAATTATAACAAAACCAATCAAAACAAATATCAATATTTTCAAAACTTTTTCAAAACATTAATTCAAAACAGAATCTCATTTTCACTGCATTTTCATTTATCAATTAATAGCATCACCCGCCTTGGATTTAGCCAACTCATTTGGCATCACCCGCCTGGGATCCTGCTTTATCAACATGGCATCACCCGCCTTGGATCTAGCCATATCATGGCATATCCCGCCTTGGTTCCAGCCCTATAACAATTGCTTCGCCACGTTAGAGTTTCAGTTTTCCCCAGGCGAAGCCTTTGGCCAACCCCGGCTGGCCAAACCGGGCGGTGCCAAAGATCAACCCTGGTTGCATCTCACCACAAACTCTAATACGACTTGCAATGTATTTTCCTACACGAATAAATACAGATGCCGTATTTATTTTCCACGAATAAATACAGATACCATCATATTTATTTTATACGAATAAACACAGATATCATCTTATTTATTTTACACGAATAAATACAGATAACATCTCTTTTATTTTACATGAATAAGCAAAGATATCATTTAATATTTATTTTACACGAATAAATACAGATAACATCTCTTTTATTTTACATGAATAAGCAAAGATATCATTTAATATTTATTTTACACGAATAAATAACCACTCATATTATATTTCCTTTATCAAACTTCCTTCACACATAATAAAATGGTTGTGACTCACCGGATTTATCACATTTTCTCGTTCTCACATTTCTCACCATTGTAATATCAGTCGAAATCAAGTTTTTGTCAGTCCGTTTACGGGGGATTTTTTTAGCAAAATATTTACATGTGGGTATACAATAGGGTTTCTGCTCGAGAATTCTCGAGTCGAGAAATATCGAGAAATCATGCCAACTTCGAGACGAGAAAAAATGCCTCGAGAATTCGAGAACTCGAGAAATCAAATATTTTCTCTTATTACCGTAATATTGGCTTAAAAGTTACGTTATCTCTGCATTCTGGCTTCTGATCGTTCTCCTAAGCGAGGCAAGCGAACAGACACATAATCTGCTTACAAATAATGTGACATAAAACGTCAAATAAAGATTAACTGTAAGGTAAACACCGTTCATCTATTGTTGGGTTTCTGAATACAAAATCGACGAATAGATAACTATCCAAACAATAAGTAAATTTGTAAATTGACCACTTGACATTGATGGGGTCTCTTTTTAAAGCCCAGCTAAATATACTTTTCTCGCCTTAAACTTTACATCTTTTTGCAGTTAGGCCCCATCAATGTCAAGTCAGTTGTCAGTTTAAATGAAAATCTTGTCTGGTTATATGCAATGATTTTAAAACGAACTATTACATACATGAATTTAAAAAAAAAAACATATTATTTTCTCTTGGTTTTTTAATCACAGCAAAAACACAATAAAACTATTACAACAAAATAAGTAGGATTTTAATTTTTTATTGTAATTTATAATATTGGGCAGTAAAGTTTATTTATATCTGAAAAAAAACTAGGCTAACGTACCTATTTGTGGTGTAAATGAATGGGTTTTAAGGGCAGGATTGGTTATTTCACAAAGGTATAATGTATATCATAGCGCCCTTGTTAAAATTATATCTCGTGTTAAACTCTTCATCCGAGAACTTTTCGGATGGATTTCTTCGATGCCTTTTTATTGGTACTGATAATTTGAAATAGCCTCCAGCACTTCCAAATCAGACTCCAATGACTTGAGTTCATTTCGCTGGGAGTCCAAAACTCACTATTCAAAATAAAATACTAATAATAAAACTCCAAATACTCTTGTTATAATATAATATAAAAAAACAAATAATGTTCTGGAACCGATTAACGCCCCAAATTGGTCACTCAAGTTATCTGAAGTTTGAGCTAAGATCATCTTCTGACTGGGGTGTCCAGAAACGCAATGTGTGGGTTTATCGAACCAATAGCGGTAGACTAGATAAACTACGGTTAGGAGTACCTCAGAAACCGGAAAAATAAGTTATCTGAAGTTTGAACTAAGATCATCTTTTGACTGGGGTGTCCAGAAACGCAATGTGTCAGTTTATCGAACCAATAGCGGTAGAATAGATAAACTACGTTTAGGGGTACCTCAGAAATCAGAAAAAAATAAATTATCTGAAGTTTGAACTAGGATTATCTTCTGACTGGAGTGTCCAGAAACGCAATGAGTCAGTTTATCGAAATAATAGCGCTATCGAACAGATAAACTACGTTCAAAAGTACCCCAGAAAACGGGTGTAAGCTGATTTTTTAAGATTTCTAAAAATTTCTCGAAAGACCCGAGAAACCCGAGAAATAGGGCTCGAGAATTCTCGAGACCCGAGAAAAAAAATATGTCGAGAAAACAGAAACCCTAGTATACAATCATAATGTGGACTGGTTTTTTCTTGTTCCACTTCTGATGTAAATGACACAACAATTTAATCGTTCAGGGGTGATTCTATCATTACAGTTTTAGCTAATATCGGTATGTCAGGATTGCGAGCAAGGTAAACACAGTAAATAAAACCAACATAGACTCTCCACCACTGAGAGTACTTGTATTTGGGTTAATATTAGTAACATTAACTAGATCACAGTATTTTACTTTACACAATTATTACAAGATCATAAAATAAGGACAAGCTAATCAGATATAAAAGGTCAGACTTCTTCAGCTGTTCAACACGGAATGCTCCCGCTTCGTCGAATGACCACCGCCTTTATAACCTCGGGTGGGCCGATCCATATCGACGACTACCCTCTCCCGTCAACATTGCCCAGTGCTACCCGCTACCTATAACAGTATTTACTTAATTCTTATTGTAAATGAACTGGAAAGTTTTTATAAGAAAATAAAGTTCTTTAAACCGAACTCACACATACATACATTAACCCTGAAAGCATTACACTCCCTATTTTTCGGCAACCGAGTAAAAAAAGTTTTTCCAATAGTACTGCGTTAAATTCACTAGCAAGTCAAATTGCGCAAGATGATTTCTGCAACCGACTTTTATTGTTGACAAAACCCTCCGGCAAGTCCACTTTTTCACCGACTTGCCGCAAGCTGCTCGTGTATGCTTTTAACAAATCTTGCATTGCAGTAAACAGGTAAGCAAGTACTGGCACAATTTAACTTGCTAGTGAATTAAGCGCTTTATTTTTGACTTTCATAATAGTTAAGCTTTGAAGTTTCATTCGAATAATTATAGTATTAGTTAAAACATATAATTTACTAGCTTTCGCCCGCAGCTTCGCTTGCGTGAAATTTTGAACCCGTTAAGTGACAATTTTTCTTACAAACTTTCATCCCCTATTTAAGTCCCTTATGGGCTGAATTTCGAAAAATCCCTTCTTAGTGGATGCCTACGTTACAAAAGGAACCTACTGTCAAGTTTCTAACCCCAGCGGTTTAGGCTGTGCGTTGATAGATCAGTCAGTCAGCTTCTCCTTTTATATGTATAGATTTAAGATTTATATGAGAAATACAGAACAGTTGCTTACTACTCAAAATTTCGCTTTCCGCATTTGGTTCAATATTGTTTCTACACAAGGCATGGCATGTCATGTCTCGTAGGTGCGCAGATATTTGGCAACGCTTGTCTCGGCCAATCACAGCTTATGTTTATCGATATTGGATCTCTCACAATATCGATACTTTTCTTTGTACCAGCTTCGATGTCTCCTCGTGCATCGAAGGCGTAAGAAATAGTTTTGAAAAGTACCACAACTTTTTTGAGCTAATATTTTTGCTAAAATTATAATCATTTAAGTAATAGATACTGAAATAGAGATGATTATTCTGCCTCTTCTTCTGTCACAAGTGTCACAACGGTTAACCATAAATATTTATCGATGCGTGTCAGGAACAATACTGGCACGTGACTTCGAGACAATCGCAATTAATCTGCGCAGCTATAGGGTTATTACTATACTGAATCGTTTGGACAAAATGTGACAGTAACATACGAGTATTATGAGAAACTTTTAGCAGAGGAAAACGCCTGGCAATATGCAAATCATCTAAATATATTAAAGAAAAATTGCGTAATGTAGAAGATTCAATTATACATGTGCATCAAAAGAGCCTCCACGAGTGACGATGCTTGAGTACGTCCGGCGCATCATGAACAGTCCGCACCGCCACTAACCTTTCTGACTGGCTAATCGTTCACCATGGCATGAGCTATTCTTGTAAAACTCGTGTCGACAGGAGAGAAAAAGAAAAAAAAACTGGCCAAGTGCGAGTCGGACTCGCGCACGAAGGGTTCCGTACCATCTATACATATAAAAGGAGAAGCTGACTGACTGATCTATCAACGCACAGCCTAAACCGCTGGGGTTAGAAACTTGAAATTTTGACAGTAGGTTCCTTTTGTAACGTAGGCATCCACTAAGAAGGGATTTTTCGAAATTCAACCCCTAAGGGTGTTAAATAGGGGATGAAAGTTTGTATGAAAAATCGTCACGTAACGGGTTCAAAATTTCACGCAAGCGTAGCTGCGGGCGAAAGCTAGTTATCTATAAAAACAGCAAAAAAACACGATTGTTGTATGGGAGCCCCCTTAAATATTTATTTTATTCTGTTTTTTATTATTTGTTGTTATAGCGGCAACAGAAATACATCATCTGTGAAAATTTCAACTAACTATCACGGTTCATGAGATATAGTCTGGTGACAGACGGACATCGGAGTCTTAGTAATTGGGTCCCGTTTTACCCTTTGGGTACGGAACCCTAATTATATGTGTGACCTTTTAAGCTCAGAGTTTAGTGTTTACTTTGCGAGATCAGTTAATACTCGAAATGTACAGCTTGATAATTAGTCGTGAGTACATTTCGCTGGTAATGTTATTAATAGGTTTCATATAATAGGGGGTAAGGTATAGCGAACCCAAATCTAGGTAACAGCTTAGAACTTTCAAACAAATTGTTTAGTTCTATTTCTAGATAGTTCAATCTATAAAGATGCGCCCCACTCTTTGTCGAAATCGCTACAGTTCAAAAGTGTGCATTATACATTGATATTATGTTAGTTCTACGCAATAGTTAGATGTGTGCAAACGCACCACGCGGCTACATCTCATAAAAAGGAGTGGGGCGCGTCTTCGTGAATTGAAAGCACTGTATTAATTCGAATTATCATTTTTCCGATATAAATCGATACAATTTATTTTAGGTAAATAGATTCTTAATCAAAATAATATTAACACAAACACCACAAGAAATGAGAACAGAGTCCCGCGAGCTTCTCTTCGAGCAGCGTTGTATTGACATTAGAGACAACGAATGCAGCTCTGCAAACAATTACTAGTAATGCAACGCAAACAATTTGTTTAAACTATTGTTCTGGGGAGAATTCCGCGGGGATTGAGCACGTGGCATTGGTGGTAGTGATGTTCAAGTATGTAGTTGTAGCTGTTTTTGTTGATGAAGGTAGGAATTGGATACTGTTATGACGACACTATTATGAACAAATGTTGCTGTGTTCTTACGTACTCCACGTATTCAAGAGTAAACATTTGTTTATGAACAGTATCAGAAACGTGTTTCTGAAACATTGACACATATTGCGGTAAACATTACTGATAGTTTTGATATCAAAAACATCGAAACATTTACGTCAGTTTATTGGGCTACTTTAAGCTTGTAATACTTTTAATGAGTTACAGGACTAATACAGATTTTAAAATTAAAGTTTTTGTTTTTATGTCATGCTTTTTTTGTACTGAACTTTGACCATCTACTAAGGTATGGTAATGTCTCAGTAAAAGTCTCTGGATCTCGTAATTGACAAAATATAGAAAAATATGGACCAGACTGGTCGATAGAGAAAATGTTGCGCTTTTACGTAGTTTATAATACTCAAATTTGACAAAATGTCACTTTGCGGTCTTTTAAACATAGGACGGCAGCATAGGTATTTGTATGACACCCAGGACCGACGGTTTAAGCCTTAAAACGCACTAACGGCCAGCCGCAATACGGCGTGCCGCTTGCGGCTGGCCGCACATCGATTTTTACATGAAACCGCATGATCTCAACGCACTGGCGCACGACGGCTGGCCGAAAATCAGTGCGTTGAGATCATGCGGTTTCCGTATTGCGGCTGGCCGCTAGTGCGTTTTAAGTCTAACGGTGCTCTCCAAAGGACGGAGGGGTCTCGATGTGTAACGAACGGTCATCCACGGCAAGCGCAGCTTAATCTTGCAAATCATATAATCCGCCTGGTTGTTAATTAGCCACGAGCCCCTCATGTGCTGTCCTGAAAATAATAACTTCATTTTTAGACCCACTCCATAAACAGTCACAATTCCACAGCAAAACGAGTAACTCAATTGCAACCCTTCAGGGAAAACGATGATACTTTAGTTTACACAACTGATACCCCAAAAATAAACAGTTGCAACTACCCTCACTTATAAGCTCTCGTTAGAACGCCACGTGTCATACTGCTCACGTAATCACTTGAAATTGTGCCATCGGAGGGTAGATCGCGAATAATTGCTGATTTTAATTACTGGTCGCGTTTATATGCTAGTGTTAAGCTAATTTTATTATGTGATAAGCTTCTATATTTTAGAGTGAAAGGAAAATGTAGTGTTTTGGTGTAACGGTGGTGTACAGTGATCCAGTACCGCATTCGACTAATAGAATTCAAAGCACTGGATACTGGACGTTGAACTGGATTGAAACGTGTTTACAATGGTCTAATGCCAATCCAGTGTTGCAATCCAGCGATGCGTAATTCCGCCTTTATACACAGTCTCTATTTCGTCCCCAATTTTCAGATTTCGATGAAGACTAGGCTTTTGCAAGTTGATATAAATATTTAGAAGAGGCAATATATGGTACTAGTTTGCAAAGACGCGTGAGCTCAGAGCGTGGTCATGTCCAGAGTGACCATTACCCTGGAACCACCACTACCAAACGTGGTCGTTTCTTGTATTTATCCCTCACAACCATTACGATAAAATACCCGGCAATATATATAACAAATCTAGCTTTACAATGAGATATCGGCTAGCTTTGGTTTCATAGAGCGAATCTCTGGCACACGAAGCATTAACAGTCTGTTATTTATCACATAGGTATGAGTGACAGAGACGACGCTCTACGAAGCCGAAGCTAGTCGATATTTCTTTCTAATGCTCGATGTGTAATATTTACTGTTAAGTACTGTAACTGCGCATTGCGTTTCGAGTAATGGCTGTGAGGTTCTAAGGTGTTGTAGACGTCTAATGGCTGATGATAATGCTCATCATATCAGCCTATTGCCGTCCATTGCTGAACGTAGGCCTCCCCCTGAGATCACCAACCATCCCGGTCTTGGGCAGCCCGCATCCATCCGCTGCCAGCCACCTTTTTCAAATCGTCTGTCCATCGTGCCGCAGGGCGTCCAACACTACGTTTGCCCAAACGCGTTCTCCACTCTAACGCGTGTCTGCTCCATCTACCATCTATTCGTCTGCAGACATGGCCAGCCCACTTCCACTTCAGCGTGCTAATTCTACGCACAATTTCGGTGACTTTAGTTCTCTGGCGAATGACTTCATTGCGAATTCTATCCAATGCGCAAATGCGAATGATAATGCACAGTTCGCTAAAATACAGAACTATGGCATAAGTTATTTGCACAAATTATGCGACTAATTAAGTGACAGTTAAGTCATAGTGATGTTGTAACGGCTCTTAATTGGATTCTGTCTAACCGCGTTCGTATTTCTGAAGATAGACGAAGATTGTTGAGGCGCACAAATAAATTACATCGTTGTACAGTCAGCATCAAATATATTAGGACAAACAGACAAAATGATCTGAACAATTAAGAAAATTAAACTATAATTATCTCAATGATACAAGGGGTGTTTCGGAATGAACACAGTAAGAGCAGTTACGCACTGCATAAGAACCGGATCCGTGAAAATAAGGATATAAAAAAGTCGGACCGAATTCGGATATTGCTTTTCGCACTGCATCTGATCCGAATTCTTGAAAATATGGATCTACTGTCTAAAAACTCGGACCGAATTCGGATATTACTTGCGCACTAATCCGATCTCTGAACCAAATCCAAGCAATTCAGTGGCTATCTTTGGCATTTGTCCGATTTGAATCCGAGGTAATGCGAAAACGTTCATACAAACAGTACTATGGTTACTACCGTCCGTCAATATTTCTTCCGAACTGGAGACGGAGAGAAATCGGATGACGGAAGTTGGATCTAGTGCGTTAACTACCATACAAATAGTTCTATGACTACTTCGGAACGTATTTTCACGGATTCGGATCTGATGCAGTGCGTAACCGCTCTAAACCACAACTGTCATTCTGACAAGAATGACCCATTGAGACAAAGTTTAATTTTTTAATTCTTTAAGTAATTATGAACAGTGTATTCATCTCTACATCTTTCACTTTCAAATAATCATAAACAAAAACATCCTTCAATACAGCAAATATATTTTATTCATACTCAAAAAGAACCCCAACAATAGACGTTGAAACCCGACTCCTCTCCCCTAAAAGCCTCAGTATTTATGTTTATATAGCCATCCATTGCCGGGCATGCGTTGCTAATGGGCGGTCCCCCGAGGTGCTGGCCCGTAATCGATACGCTACGACTGTTAATGGATTAGGTGCCGCGCCCAGTAGCTCTGATTTTTTTGAACATCCAATATTATGTTCGGATGAAACTTTTTTGTGTTTTTTTGATAAAAGTTCGCTATGTGAGGTTATAATTTATTGATTAGGAGGCATTTTTTTGATGTTTCGGTTATATTATATGTATACCTAACTGATTAAAGTCCCGTGATACTCTCTCTAAAGCGCGAAACACATTATAAGTCGCGACTTAAGCAAATGTTTAAGGCGTAATAGAACCGTTTTGATGTCGTGGTGGCCCGGAGGTTACAGAACCGCTTGTTAAGCACCGGGTTGCGGGTTCAAACCCAGGCATGTAACAATGTGACTTTTTCTATGTCATATGCACTTTCTTAGTTAATGACGCCACTGACATACGGAGAAGGAAAACATCGTGAGGAAACCTGGACTTTAATGGTCTGAAATCGTCAACCCGCAATGAGCAAGCGTGGCGATCAATGCTCGTTCCTTCTCTGTACGAGAAGAGGCCTTTGCCCAGCAGTGGGACAGTTACAGGCTAATATTTATTTATTATATTTATTTTAATATTAGAACCGTTTTAAAACCCTATTGCTATTAACGTAGGGTTCATATTGCGGGGCGCCCGAAGAAGATCGTGCACACTGTAAGTCACGACCGTCGGTCGCGTCCGTAAGTTGCGGCTTATAATATGTTTTGCGCTTCAAAAAGGCATCCTAACTATTCTAGACCATTTTTGAAATTAGTCTTCTTTGCGTTGCCCTGTTTTGCTTCAACGACGACTAGTAAACTCATTTGACTTGGTCGCGTATGCCGCAAACCGCAACGGATGGTAAGCGCAGACAGGGTCTAAGACGGAGCACACGAATCCAAGTAACAAAGATATATATAAGGATTTCCCTATACCCATTTGGCTTTCACATACACACGACGGAATACAATAAACTGCTTGGCGCCGAACTTTAATGTTCAGGTGGTAGCGGGATCCTAACAAGAAGGGTGCTGTTTTGTATAATCTTAAAACACGCATCTATTCCCAGCGTGCGGTGAGGAAGTTTTATATTCTAGCCTTTCCCACACGAGGAAAACTTTTACTTCCACTCATGCATTAGTGTTGATACGAGAACTAGATTTACAAAACTTTGTTTGAAATCCTATCTACCTTTCAAAGCTGTTATCTTCCGAGAGCTTTCGACGAAGATTAAAATTGAAATACATATATTACTTTCTATACAAGGTTCGTCAGAAAGGGGGTACTAATCCGAAAGGGGGTTAAAGTACCCATAATAATGAATAACTTTTGCTCTACAACTTTTTCCAAAAGTCAATAGTTTAAGAGAAATAGGTGATAAAAGATCTCAAAAAAAATCTCTAAAATCTATCTATCCCCAGTTATGATCAGTTGTGTTTACATTTTAGGTCCTATTTGGGGTCATGAATTAGAAGCACCATTTTCTAAATTTGTAACTATGGTAGGGAAGAAGAATTTTTGAAAAAACTAAAATTAAAATCACATTGCATTGAAAAAAAAATTGCCGAATTTTGAAATTTTAACACTTGCTTTAAGAGAGTCATCAGTGATATTATAAGTGGCCTGCGGATTAGTACCCCCTTTCCGACTAACCTTGTATAAAACTGACAACCACATAAAAATCACATCATTCTTAAGTACACAAGCTCCAAATCATTTTGATTTATTAATTAACTCTCTCTTTTCGATCCACTCGCCCCACCCCACCATCCGACCGTCCCTACGGACTCAAAACTTTGATGTCCGCAAATGATGCGCCATGGGACTTCTGTTTGTAGTAAGTACCATGGTAAAGATAAACATCATTATTAGTTTATTACGCACATGGGTACAACTGGCTTGTTTTTGGCGATTATTTGTGGGTTTGCGTTGTGGGGAAGATAATAAAATTAGCTGTTATCCATTGGATTATTTTGTAGGATGATGTCTGGTCTGCAATAAAATTTTGTGTATACGGTCGCGGTAAAAAATAAAACAAAATGGAGTATAATATCACTAACCTCCAAAATTAATAATAATTGATCCCAAAATCTTTGGATTAGAATAGGTTTTTGACAAAAATTTAAAGATCTATTCAGTCTATCAAAACAAACTCTAGTGGTAGGCACTTATATACACTTGGGAGCAAAGAAATCGAGCAACTCCTTTTTTCACGTGTCCTGGTTATTAGTTTTGATTTCATGAATTATGTAATTCAAAATACAAAAAACTACCCTCATTGTAAATGTTATCAAATAACCTTTTAGGCGATATATGTTTAGAATTGATCTGTTCCATAATACCAAAAATAATAACAATTATACCTACGTGAAAAATAAAAGTGGCTCGATTTCTTTGCTCCCAAGTGTAGTTCACTTTATTCTATCCGAAGGTTTCCCGGACGAAATTGCCAGGTGCGATAAGGCCGCCCGTTGTACCTATTTTTAAGACCGTTTCTGTACTTGCATTTTTCTTTTGTTGAACAGTCCCCACTGAACCTAATCCTATCCTAATCCTAGTTAATATTATAAATGCGAAAGTAAGTTTGTTTGTTTGTTACCTTTTCACGCCTAAACTTGTCAGGTGTACAGAAACGGACGTTGGGTACCTTTCATCCCGAAAAAAAGTACTGTTCCCGAGGAAAACAACAATAACGTTAATAGATGGCGCCACGTGTCTTTTGAATCATGATGAAATTATATTATTGTAGAAACTTTCGTAGTGTGTTAAGAGTTGATTGTCAAATTCTAAATTAACGCGAGCGAAGCCGCGGGCAAAAGCTAGTAATATTATAATTGCGAAAGTAACTCTTGTCTATCTGTGACGCTTTCACGCCTAAACCGCGGAACCGATTTTGATGAAACTTAGTACAGAGATAGTCTGGAAGTCGGAGAAGGACATAAGCTACTTTTATCCCGAAAAACGCGTAATACGCGATAAACGACATTCACGCGAGTGAAGTCGCGAACGACTTCTAGTCCTATATAACTTGGGCATTTTATGAAATATTTCATTGGTGTTTTCACTGTTGTTTATTATTTCTGTAACAGCGGTTACGCATTGCATCCAATCCGAATCCGTGAAAATACGTTCCGAAGTAGCCATAGAACTATTTGTATGGTAGTTTACGCACTACATCCGGCATCCGTCATCCGATTTCTATCCGTCATCCGTGAGTCTCCAATTCGGAAGAAATATTGACGGACCGAAGTAGCCGTAGTACTGTTTGTATGAACGCTTTCGCACTACCTCGAATTCAAATCGGACGCCAAATGGATATGCCAAAGATGACCCCTGAATTGTTTGAATTTGGATCAGAGATCGGAATAGTGCGTAAGCAACATCCGAATTCGGTCCGAGATTTTTACTCTAGATCGGTATTTTCATGGATTCGGATCGGATGCAGTGCGTAAAGCAATATCCGAATTCGGTCCGAGTTTTTTATATCCGTATTTTCACGGATTCGGATCGGATGCAGTGCGTAATCGCTCTAATAGTTTCGAGATTACTAATAACAGTCAAATACCGTATTCAGTAAGAGAGCATCAACAAATTCCTGTCATTATTCTACGTTCATGCTTCTTCCGCTGATTTTGTTACAAACTTTTACCTCTACTTATTCAATCTCAGTTTGACCACTCTTTTATGTACCCTCTACCTTCACTTTTCCAACTCGGATTTCTTGCGTGTCCACCTCACATCTCGGCTCGACTTAGTAACTCAATCAAGGTTCGCGTGACCTTTGTGCTTACCGCACGGATTCAACGCTGGCTGGCTTCGTGGGTCATCCCTCGTTAACTTGGAAGCTTTAGTCACGGGTGGTGGATCGGATTTGTTTTTATTTTGTGCAAAGATTTGTGTGTAAAAGAATACTGTTTCAGTAACTGGGTGGACTGATGACCTGAATTTGTTTTCTGAACGTAGTGATCGTGCTCAAAAATTTTATGGCGAGAATATTTGCAACACTATGCGAAAACTCACACTATGACTGCTAATAATAAAAAAAATCGCCATTAACAATTAGTCTGGCAAGCGTTCTGATTATGACATGATGTTGATTTTTTTTTTTTTTTTTTTTTTTAATTTTTTTTTTCTCACATACAAAAGGGTAGTACACAAAACAGCAAGCCAAAAACCACTGAGGTTTGTCCGGAACGCTGTGCATTCTGCTTTTTTAAGCACTAATCGCGAAGAATACATACATATGATACATCATCTCCTGTAATATGATGTCGTTGTATATATTCATCTTTATAATTGTTACGCTTTACTCACGTGCATTTTTCGGGATTGCCTGACTCAAAATATGTGTGAAAACCAGAATTTGGCAAAGTCGACAGTATTGTCGGTGGCCTCACACAGGTTTTTCACAGTGCAGGTGAGACTGCCCGACTAGTTTTGGACTCAAACGGAGCCCGTTTGAGTCCAAAACTAGTCGGGCAACGGAACGGAAACGAGGTGACGAGTCGAACTAGCGTTACAGCTACACCGCACCGCGTAGCGCTGCTGAGTTACTGAGTTCCGGTGCATACCGCGCTTATTGTGCCACACTGCAGGCTTAAATCTATATCTATACTAATATTATAAAGAGGTAGAATTTGATTGTTTGTTTGTATGTAAGGGGTAATCTCCAAAACTAATCATCCGATTTCAAAAATTCTTTCACCAATAGGAAGCTACGTTATCCCTGAGTGCTATAAGCTATATTTTAGTAGGTATCAAAAAATTAGGGATCCGTAAATAAATTACAATAATATAATGTTTACGCGAGCGAAGCCGCAGGAAAAAGCTAGTCTCTTATATGAGGAAGGCTCGTTCGACCTGCGCCCTCGCCGCGGATTCAGGTCATGATTAAGGGCTCCGTTCTGGTCCGAAGCTAGTCGGGCAGTCGCACCTCCTATCCTACTCTCTGTCCAACAACATCTGCACTATGAAAAAACCTGTGATAGGCCACCGACAATGTTGTCGACGTTGACAGGTTCTGGTCTACACACATGGGATTAGGTAACAATCATCGATACGAAGAAGAAGTGATACTGGCAGTTTTCCATTACAATTGATTCTAGCAATTATTCAGTGACCCTTATCCAGCAATTACAGGCTAATTTGATAACGATGCAACGTCTGCTGCCGATAATACGTCTAGAGTTTGGCAAACGAATGTTGATCCTGAATATCAAAGAGAAATTAAAAAAAAATTGACTCTAAAACACTCATAACACTTAATACTGACTTTTTTATAAATTAATTAGCTTAATTTGAAGAAAAATGAGAAATTAATACGATTTAATTTAAAAAACAGTGTTGAGTGTTATGAGTGTTTTTGAGTCGAGTTTTTTTGAATTTCGCGGAGATATTCAGGATCAACTTTCGTTGGCCAAACTCTGTCGCTGTACCTTTTCATCATCAATTATTACTATGTTCCTCTTGTCAACAGGATGCTTTCGGCGAAGGCGGCTGGCCGCTGGAATTCAGGGCGGCTGTCGCCAGACTGCTATCACAGCATGCGCCCAATGATAAGGAGGCACCGAGAACCACAGCTCTACGTAAGTAAACAAAAACTGCTCTATCAGAATTGTGAAGCATAGAGGAATTGAATTTTGAATCAACATACAAATATTTCTCAATAACGTCATTATAAATTACACACTAGATCTGTCTTTTGTTGCTAAATCCAAAGTAAAAATTAAGACAGTTGAATACCCAAAGTAACGATTCCTTAAGTAAATATGAAGAAGGAATCGTAATGCTTCATTGCTAGTATTAATTTTGCCGACTAAATGTTTCTGGCTGGTTTCTTTACCTAATGTAGATTGATTGATTGAAGCGATTCTAAAGGCTTTGAAATCTTTGACGAGGCGCTCTATAACTCTTTCGCTATCTAGTTTGAGTGGAAAGCAAATAACAAGTTTTAGTTACATTAACAGAACAATTTATGAATTACGTTCTTAACCTCTGGACCCGGTCTGCAAACTTACGAACGATTCTTCAACGATTTGGTATTCTGCTAGTTATAAGACCAGTGGCTTTCCACTGACTTTCCATTGAACTGCCACTCAACTATTTGCTATTCTGTAAATTAATAACATTGATGTTTTAGCAGAATATCTATTCTGTCACAATCGTAGTGAAATCTCAATTGTTTGTGGCTGGGATGACAATTGTATGACATTTTAAATTAGCAGACTTAGCCCCTTGCTTTGTCACTTTTCTACCCTGTAACAATGTGTGTGCTATTTTATTCTACGTGTTATTTTACCATTAGGTCTCAGTAACCAGCGGCTGGACCAAACTCTCTCCGAGACAATGGTATTAGATTTGATCGTTCTAGTCGGATTCGTTGTTGTGAATAATCCACAACTGCAGGTGAGTTCATCTATTTCCCTATATTTATCTAGCAAAGTAAGGTCAATTTATTCAACAAAGATGTGGTCAGTAAGGTTTTTCAAAATACTGATAGCTTCCGTGACATGTCTTCTTTCGGTAGTATTATAATTTAAATACGACAAGGACTAATAAAAGAGAAACAATAGTCATATTGATCGTGTTAAAAAAAAACTTACTAACAAGTTTTTTATTGTAGAAGAAAAAAAAAACATTTTTAACGAAGGAGTTATAACAAACATTATTAACGCTCACGATTTTTACTTCAAAGTACGAGACATAAACAGAGAAGACTTTGGTAATGCTAATATTAATCAAAATGCTAATATTAAGCTGAGGCGTGCGCAATGCTAACTTCCCAACACTAAATTGGAATTCACAGACAATTATACATTTAGAACTAAAATTTGAATTCATAGTCAATTCCAACCTGGAGTGCAAATGTAGTGCTGTTTCGCAAACGATATGACACTTAACATCATATCCTGCGTGCCCTGACACCCGCACGTTTGATGAACTTATGGACGCTACTGATAATGCAATACTTGTAGCAGTTTAGGTTATCATAGACATGCTAAGAAGAAGAAAAAGCACTAAACTGCCCTCGCTATGTAGGCAGTTGGAACAAAAAATGTGATATGCTTTTTACACATTGACAAAGTTGTGGTATCTATACAAGCTTAGTTTTAGTATATACTAAACCTGAAACTAGTTTGTTCAGAATCACTAGGAGAATCGATTGACATATTTTTTACACCACTTTTTTTTTCCTTAAATTTCTATTTTGCTTCAGTAGGTTTCTACCCATAACAGTTGACGGGAATAGACACCTTGAGGCTTGAGATGGTCCGCTCGGTCAGTTTCCGTGTATTAGACAACCCCTGCATAGCACATCTCAGGCATTTCACACTTTACTAGGGAACTTAACGCGACATAAACTAAGGTGTAACTTGGAGATTTATTAAAAAAAAAAAAATTATATTCTGGCAGTTCTGATGAAAATCGTGTTGGGGTGTCTCGGTTTTTGTATGTACTAAAAATAACGTTGTATAACTTTATATCTGTGATCAAGATATACAAACGTCTCAGCTCCCATGGTTGTCCGTTTTATTTGCCGGTTCTCATGCGGGCGACACCTGCGCCGACACGTGTTTCGCCCCATCGGTTAACGTATTAGCATGTTGACATGGTCACCGTAATTGATTCCTTTGTGGGTTGGACTATCGGCTATAATGTTGTCTTTATTGTTGTGTAGTGTTATTAGCTACTGAAGATATATGGCAGTATTTAATGGGAAGTTCTTGTTGAATTAGGGAATTTTAAAATGGGATTGTTAATTTTGTGTTTTATGTGGTCTTTATAACATGATAAAGAATCATGTTATAAAGACATTTATTCTCATAAAGAACAATACAGTTCGCTTATGAATATGAGATGTACAGTATCATTTTTTAATACATTACATACCTAATGACTCTGTTGATCGAAAATAGAAATAAAATTTCCGTTTGGTTCTAAGGACTTATTAAAAAGTGATTTATCTACCAATATGAATTCTTCAACCGGGCATGGAACCAAATCCGAAACTATATGAAAACAGCGAATTACCATGTTTCGTTCAAACATCTTTTAATATACCTTGGAATCTAATTGAGTTTTTATGGTATGGACTAGGTTTATCTAAATAACAAAAAATTTGTGTGTTATTTTGTGTTTTGCAATCTCTGAAAGATAGGAAGGAGGTTGCAAATCTTCCTTCTTGTTTTCCGAAATGTAAACAATCACTAATTAGTTTTTAATTTATCAAAAGCAAGCGTTCGACACTGTCACCCATCAAACGACATCCAAACTTTCTTTCTAAAGACCTGATTACCCCACTCAGCTCCTTTTAAATTATTCCCCGAGCTCATTACAGCATTTTTACAACGACAAGTTCTCACGGACACAGGTGTCCGAGTAACATCGGACGGAGTTGTTCAAGGAAGTGTCTTCGGACCATTACTAAAATTTATGCGGGTTTTTTTACTTTGTTCATAATTGATTTTATGGTTTTTAAGGGAAGTCCATTTTGCTGGAAAAACTAAAGTTTTTTAGAAGTCATTTATTTTAATTTTAACTGCTTATTATTTTGAGAAGTTGGATGGGTGACCATTCGTTGAACATCGAGACCCCTCCGTGCCTCGGAGAGCATGTTAAACCGTCGGTCCTGGGTGTCATACGAATACCTATGGCTATCGGTACGTGTAGTCAGAAGCCCGAAAGTCTGACATCCGATCTAACCTTGGGATATCGGCATTGCCCAGTAACTGGGTTTCGGAGGTCAGATGGCAGTCGCGCCGTGTAAAATATTCGTATTCGGCCGCATCTAGTTAAACCGGAAACTGACCCCAACATAGATGAGAAAAGGAGGCAGAAGAACAAAAAATTCTGAGAAGTGTAAAAAAAAAAGACCTGTCTGGTGGCCTTCAGTAGCATGAAATTAAAAATTCAAAGTCACTTTATAATTGAAAGCCAACGAAGTTACATGTGTGTGATAAATCCCTTGGAACCTGGTGGCTATTGCTTCATGTCAATAAAATCTACAGTCGCATCTGGTCAGAAAGAAAGCCGACCCATAGTAGTGAAAACGCCAACACAATAATGACAACTCAGCCGCTTGTAATAGCCATAAATTAAAAATTAGGAAGGACACAGGTGCTACCTAGCGTCACATTTGTTCTAGAAAGTGTCCTCCGTCCATTACCGTACAATTTATTCTTGTGTCTCCATCAGCGTGAATTGTTGATGTTTTTACTTTGTCCATTATTAATTTGATGGCTTGTTGTCTTTTGGAGGGTGTGTTTTGTGCCTGTAGATATATCGAGTTTGATGAAATTAGTTTTGGTATACTAATTCCATTACTTCGTGTAATTTTTTAAGACCCTCGGGTTCTCTTGTTAATTCGTCATTTTACAGTTTTTAGTTATCAGATTTTTCATCTGAAAATCAGCGTTAGGTAGTACTTAATTGTACTACTACCTAACAAAATGCTGAGCGGATGGCCCTTTGGCACTTACATTTAATTGTTTTATTCCTTTTTATTTGCGTTGCGTTGTCTTGTTGGTGCCAATAAATCTATCTTGTTCTTCTTCATATTGATTTTTAATCATTAGAAAGATATCGGGTAAAAAAATACTCTAACCCAACTTTAGACTATTTGTACGGCAGGGTCTGCAAAGACTGCTCGAGAAGTGCTGACTTTGACCAGTTTCTGATCCAGTCGAAATTTTCCAAAAAATATCTAGTTTCGTCAGCGGCAAAATTAACCTATAATTATTCCTTCCTTAGGAGACAATATGCGACGGCTGGGGTGTCATCAAGACCCTGTGCACGCTGCCTGCTAACTGGCTGGTGTCCAAGGATCATAGTCACGCTCTGCTGCCAACCCTGGTGGCGTTGGCCGAGCTGCCAGCTGCGGCTGCTGCTATAGCCACAGAGCTTAGCATGAGCGTAAGTATACATAAAATACTAGATATTCTTCAGGCATAACAGTTTTGTGACGTCAAAATTCGTCCCGATCAGATATAGCATGATAGGTCCAGTGTACATAGAATTCCCTTGAAGGAGACCGATTCTCAAGAAGTTTTTCGGTCTTAGACCGTAACAAGATAACAAATCGCTTTCCGTTTACTTCCGAAAAGCAGAAACAGTTTTCTTGTTGACGCTGACGCCCATCATCGACCGGCCGGGCTAACATGCGAGCGCAATTTTTTTTTCGATGCATTTTCTTCCAGTTATGCTAAACATTATCTCCTTTCGACTACAAAATTATCTCGCGCGGGGAATGTAACGTTAGCTGGGGTATTTAAACTGGCAAATTGGATCCAGTCATTTGGTAGTCATCAAAGCTTTATCATTTATTAGCTTTGTAGCACTGCCAAAATGAATAAGTGATAGTAAACATCTAACAAACAAATCATCTCAAGGGTTCTCGATGATGTGTGTAGTCTGCCAACACGCAGCAGGGGGTCTACTCCCTAACCACGAAGTCCGTGGTTTCGGCCTTAGTCTCGAGCGTTTCCTACTCCCTATCACCTACGGACATAATTACGATTATTTCGGGGCCCGAAGTAAGAATGAATAACATCACGATTTGACAGTTATCCATATTACCGATGTGTTTTTGCCCGTCCGAAAAGTTGAACTTGACACTTGTTTTGTTCACTCCTATGTTTCGGGCTACTTTCGGACGGGCGACTAATTTCGTTGACGGACTTAAGGAGTAGGCCCCCAGGTCAGCGTGATGTGCTAAGGCCTTAACCCTTCTCATTTTGAGAAAAGGCTCGTGTCCAGCAGAAGGAGAGTAATAGGCTGATTATGCTAAACAAGTCTTTAATAATTTTCTAAACTAAACAATGTACAAGCCACCCTGCATGATAGCAAACGGCACGGAACCCAATTTGTACGGCTGAATATTTGATGGAATTACACTTGTTCCGCAAGTTGGACGCAGCTGCAGTTCCTACTTTATCAACTAAAATAACTTGTAACGTGTAATGGGATACAGAAGGCTCATTCCTAACAAACAGAGATAGGGAACTTGCGTGAATACACAGGCTAAAATGAATCTGGAAGATCTTCCTCTTAGCCTCTTCCCAACTATGTTGGGGTCAGCTTCCAGTCTAACCAGACGTGGCTGAATAGCTGTATTTTATACAGAGCGTCTGCCAATATATCGCTGCAACCCAGTGACTGGGCAAATGCCGCTATCCTAAGGTTAAACCAGTTGTCAGACTTTCGGCCTTCTGACAACCCAAAATGACCGTTATAGGTATTTGTATGACACTCGGGACCACCGATTTAACGTATGTGTAATTCGATATGTACCGAACGGTCACCCATCCACAGACTGACCGCGGCAAGCGCAGCTTGACCTCACAAATCAAATTATCCGTGCGGTTGTTAATAAGCCACGAGCAGATAAAACAAAAACTTTTTTGTCTTAAGACTCATTTATACGGAGATAGGTTCTTCGAAGCGAGTCTCATGCTATCTCTGTTTTCATCGTAGAGAAAGACGAAGACAGAATTAGTCTCGCTTCGAGAAACTATCTCCGTGTAAATGAGCCTTTATTCTTGTTTGCTTTTGACACTTATCGCACCTGACGGTAAACGCAAACAGGATCTAAGATGGAAGCACACGAATCCAAGTAACAAAATAGAGGACGGAACTATGATTATATCGTGAATTGTATGGAATGAACCTACTGTATTATTCTATTTTGTGGTTTTCGTCGAAACAGGTGTCAACAAGCTTTACGAGTCGTCACTAATATATGTACAGTTTAATGTTAATATTTTCGATGACGACCATCATTGTGTTATTAACATGTTCGCCATCAATGTTACTTTGACGGCAGAATTAAGTTAATTTATTCATTGTTCTACAAAGGCGGAACTTTAATTATCCTCCATTTTTGCATGAATTAAGGGTTTAATTGGATCTGCGGAAGGATGAATGAAGATGGTAAATAATTGTGTCTATAGAGGAAGTATTCAAATAATGCCTCAATTACTAATAAGTGGTAATTTGAGGAATTTTGTTACTACAAGAACAGTTAATGTTGGAATTAAATTAGGTCAATTTGCAATTAAATTAAATATTAATGCTGATAGTAAAAATAATGTTATTGTAATTAAAGAAACAGAATATGATCTGTCAGCTGCTTGTTCATCGTGACTTCCAAAAGTTAGACGTGATTTTTTTGAAAAATGTGTTTTTCTTTGGTGGCAGTTACTGCACATAGCCTTCTAACACCATTGCTATGACCAATAATCAAACAGACCCCATAATAGATTCTGACACTTCTCTTTGGGTAGACTCATCACTGAGCATAGTAATGTAATTAGTACACAAGTGGACGCTGCTGCTAATAGCCCAGATAAAATTTCTAAGTGTGCCCTCAATGTAGAGAAATCTGGTTTAACCTATCCCCAATAATATTGCTTTGCTCGTCACCCACGACTTCCTCCAAAGACAACAGAGGTATACAGCCGAACTCTTGCAGTTAGTTCTTCAATGACGATATTAGCAGCTCTCATGCGATAGAACACACCTATCGTAAGATGCAACTCATCATCATCTGCCTAGCCTTTTCCCAACTATGTTGGGGTCGGCTTCCAGTCGAACCGGATGCAGCTGAATATCAGTATTTTACATGGAGCGACTGCCTATCAGACCTCCACAACCCAGTAACTCTGGGTAATATCGTAAGATGCAACTATAACTACAAAAATAACGAACTTTTTTCTTCAACAGATGCTAGACGAATACATGCAGAGCCCAGATGCTCAGCAAATAAAACTAGTACAGGTGATCAAACAGGGACGCGCAAAGAAAGGTAAGTGTAATAAAGACAAGTAGACTGAAATTTTGAGATTGTTTTATAAAATGTATTATCCGAGCACATTCAGAATGGGATGGAATGACCAATGACAACTAACCGTCACGCGAGCTTCGACGCGAGTTTGCCGAAGCTATTGGCTGGCTGGCTCGTCCGGTGGCTCAGTTCTCCTCTGATCGCGCGCCAATTATACAAAGGCCTAAGTTAGTATTAGAGTTCTGAAGTTGATGTTTCTCTCATAACCAACTGATCAATCAATTTATAGGGTGATGTAAAGGTTTTGCTAATCAATAGAGACTTTATTTCAATTTGATTTGGTCACATTTTCGTTTTGAATGTTATTTATTAAGATTTTCACTACGTCATTGTTACACTTTTGATTCTAGAAAATGTTAAGTATATTAATATGAATCTATAATTTACCAATGACAATTGTAATTCTCATGTATACGGGGTAGCTTAATCACTAATTATGAGGCACAATTGTAATGGTCGGGTAAAGAATCCTGATCACTTTGCCCGTTGTCAATCATACCCAGTTGATTAATTTAAGTATCGCTACACCAATGAAACCGACTTATGATTTCCATTTTAATGTAATTTAAATTTGTTTCGTTTATAATTTGTTTTTGTTGTTTATATTGAACTTTTTGAAGTTTGATTTCGATGGTTGTCGTGTACTTATTTCATAATTTCATCATCTTCATCAATATCATCTGCTTTGCATACTCTCAGGGTAAATGTACTCCCTATTGTGCCATTCATGTCTGTGCCAATTCTTACTCATATCATCATCTTGACTTCCTTCATCTATTATCTTCTAGTATTTTTACGTGTCAAGGGTCAATATATTCTTCCAATACAGCAGTCGACTACTTCGTGAAAGTGGTTTATTTTATATTGTCTCTGTTTTATTTTAAAACTGTTAATGATTTATTGATATCTTAAAAGATGTTACCTTCTATTGTTTCCGCGTCGTTATGTCCGAATAACCATTGCTACTTGTTACGTAATTCCTTGTTTCTTTATTTTGATGACATTTCTAAGTTTTCACTTCATTCCATTAATTTCTTTGTCAGCGCACAATAGCTTATCAATAAACTTACGCTCAATTTTCTCACTGTCCATTATATTAAGTCTAAATTTAAAAAAAACGTAAAACAAACTAGTCAAATATAACTTAACTACTGAACCATCAGTATTTTAGAGTATTAGCCAGAAACTCAATTGATTAGCATCACCAATAATTTCTAATAGTGTATGCACAGCCGATGAGGCAACCACACCCAACAAATTTTAATAAAAACATTGTTAGTCTCAGCTTTTACTAAAACAATATAGACTTCTCTCTAGTGTTTGAGTAAACGCTATAGACATTATAGTTGATATATTGTACACTTTTTGATGTGAGTCTATTTATCTATTTTTCTATGGTTGTAGATTAGAACTAGACAGAAAAAAATTGTAATTCAACAAACTTTGTTACGCATTGAATTTTATAGGCTGCGGTTTTAAAACGTGGACGTAATATTTTTTTGTATTTTTTTCTCATTTGGAATTGAAAAGGATTCTAGTTTAATTCTTTTAAATTCATTGTGGTTAGTGATGTTACTTAATTATTCAAGAATATTGTTTTCCCATCCTTGTTATTTTAATGTTGTATGCTAGTCAATGTCTGGCTTAGTTCCAGTGTTTATGCTTTAACATAATTATGAAGGTAGTTCATAAACGACTGAGCTCTCTTAATTGCTATATTTCATTTGTTATATTAGAGCCAATAATTCTATATATTATTAACTTATCTGTCTTTACAGTTTCCCTTTGCATCAATTATTTTGCTTTCTGCATTATTTTCTGCATTTCCCCAGAGTTTATTTTTAATGAAGCTGAATTTTTCATAAGCTTTTTCATTGTGCTTATTGATTTCAGTAAATCTATTAGTTTAATAACTTTTATGTTAATTGTTTTAATCTCTATGTAAGGGATCTTTTCATGTATGTACGACCACGATTTAAAACCAAGACTTTTACTCAAAAAATTATGCTCTGTAAAATTACTTCATAGGAATGAGTAAAAAAAAATGTGAGTGCTAATAGAGTGCCTTGCGGGACACTCTTGTTGAACGTTTGAAAACAAGGTATTTTAACGTCTTGAGTATTATAAAAGTTTCGAATACTGTGATAAAGAAACGGACGGAATTTATTCCTCGAGAAAAAATAAGATTTTGTATCAGAAAACGGTGAAAAATGAATGTCAATGCTATCAAATGCTTATGTCAGTTCGACATCTAAAGTTTTACTATTTTTCCGATTTTATTTTTGTGATAAATTTCTTTTACTAACAGCCCGTTTGCATGTAATATAATGGTTATACACAATTATACTTAACACCAACCATTGTAAAGAATTCGTGAACCGTTTAACGTATTTAACTGTTCTTGATATAATGATTGTAATATTTCGCTCGTCTCTTGCGAAAGTAGCAGTATCAATTTGGTGTATAGTACCATAATGCTACCGCCTATTTCAAGATTTTAATTGATCCGAAAACGGTCCGTAGTTAAATTAAAAACGGAGGCAAATGTATCATTATGGTGCTCGTAGATTTAAGGCAATTTCAATTTAAAAATACTTTTCTGTAATACTTGTATATGTGTATGGGTGTCTACAACTGCTTAGAATGCAAGGGACAAGTCTTGAGTTTACGAATTCACATCCAAATGCAAACGGGAAAGGAACTGTGATTTTATATATATTTTAAATTTAATTATATAACTTGCAAATATAATATATGTTTTTTTTACGTTGAGTTAGCTACACGTGTTTAGTCTGATGTACTTTATCTGTGATTCCTTTTGTTTAGCGTAACTTTCGTGTAACTCATGTGTACGTGGAAATAAATATTTGTGTAACAATGGATTCTTGTTTTCTTTTAAAATTTCGCCTGAATTGTTTGCTAGATATTCTTTAGCTGGTTTTACACAGATGCTATAGAGACAACATAGATTACTTTAAAATTATTCAAATTCTGATAATTGAGTTGTTTCACGGGCAAAACCTAGATTTCTTTACAAATAAATTGCCTAGTTTAATTACCTGACTACAGAAAAGGAAGGGGTTCAGGTAATGAGTTTAACAGTCTGTGTATGTATGTATGGAAGTTCGATCATAGCTCAAAAACTACTGATCCAATTTTGATAAATGAGGTTATAGCCGTGGTCGCATGTCGCTATGACCTGTGGGTGTCAACTTAAGTACTTACGGCGGCATCTGACCACGCCGATAACCCGTACACCACTGTACCTATGTGTTGATTTGAATTCAGTAAGTTGTCTATTAGAAAAATGATTTGTTAAATTGATTTTCAGTACACTGAATTCGGTAACGGAGGAATTTCCCGCAATGATTTCAGACAAGAATATTTTCTTGTTTCATGCTTTTCAGTTGGTTTTTCCATAGTCAGGTTTTCCTGCTTTTTTCATCAAACGTATAAAAATAAAAATAATAAAGCGTCGAAGGTATCAAAGTAGAATTCTAAAGCCAGGTAGCAAGTAGATTCATTTTCACTCATTGTCAACTTAAGACCTTTACAAAATCAACATATTAACTTTCTCGAACTATTCCTCATAGACTGCTATAATGAACATTTAAGCTTCATTTGTTTTTATATTGTTATTATGTTACTCGGTCGCGTTTATCCAGCTAATAATGGTAAGCGTAGACAGCTTCCTAAGGTCGATCACACGAATCCAAGTAGCAAACATAATAGAGGACCTCTATACCTTCTGGCTGTGTATGTGACAAACGACGGTACACAGTAAACTGTTTAGCTGACTTTAATGTTCAGGTGGTAGCTAGCCAGGCGGACCGTATAGATCCTACCACCAAGTGTGCTGGGTTTTGTTGAATCTTACAACACGCGTCCATTCACAAACAGGAATCTTTATATTCCTGTCCGTAATTATTATATTCACCACGCTTACCAAACGAACTGGTTTTCGCATTATTAGTAGTGAGCAAGAAAGATACTATTGTCGATCCTCTTGACACATCAAGAACAAGGCAGAGACGACCATAAAAATAAATATTCTAAAAATAAAATCCATTTAAAACAGACACGCCAACATGAAATTTATTTTTAACATCAATTTCTGAATGAGCTGCCCTTGTTTTGATCGTAAATTGTAATATTCTGTTCAAATGCTTCGAGCACTTAGGAAAGCTTTTTAAATTTATCCGAAGATGTATTTAGGTTCGGTTGTAAAGACAAACAAATGAATTATGAAGGATGAGTGATTGAGTTATGAAGACAAAGTGTTGCATCCTTTCTGATGGGTGGTCAGGATTCTAAGTTATGATCACATGTTTCCGTGCACTGATTGATGCGTACATAACATAAATTAAAAATGTATACAGCTAATGAATGAATACGTGATAGCGTAGCGGTTGAATGCTAGCCTTCCATGCAGGAGGATCTGGATTCCATCCAAAACTTCCTCACCGCGCGCTTGGAATAGACGTGTGCTGTAAGATTCAACAAACCCCAGCACGCTTGGTGGTAGGATCTATATGGTCCGTTTGGCTAGCTACTACCCTCACGTTAAAGTCCGGAGCCAAGCAGTTTACTGTGTTCCGTCGTGTTTATGTGAGAGCCAGAGGGTTATAGGGGAATGCCTCTATATCTCTTCGGCATGATTACGCCTGCAATGCTTTTTAAATTACCCGCGACACACCAACATAGACGCCAAAGTTCGGTCGCGTAATTTCGGCATGGTGCCACACTAACTGTCCATGGCCGACATGTGGGTCATTTTGGGTTTGAACAAAACATCCGTGCCATTCATGTGTGTCACTGCTCCCTTCAAAAATAATGGGCTCCTACTACATGGACATTACTAAAAATGGGGGTTACAGGGTTCCCCCTCAATTTGTATAGCCTTTATGGACTTGAAGGCAAGTATCGTTTGTGTGTGTAGAAGGGTCGTTGAGCTCCCTAAAATAAGGTTGAGCTACACGATGGCTGATGCATGTGTGCCGTCAGTTGGGACAGGTCAACTCAAACCTTTGCCGGGAGGACACGGCGTGGCACACGCTGGCAGAGTGTGCCGCTTGGGAGGAGCCGCGCCGTGCCCTCATCTCAGGAGTAGGCGGTGACCTGTCGCTGTCGGCCGTGGTCGAGTCCATGGTCGAGGAGTCCTGGGACGCGGTGGTATCCTTCTGCGACACGGTCATGTCGCAGAAGGAGGATGCGGAAAGGGTGAGGGAGATCACCTCCACTCACCCGGCCCGCAGCAGACGCACCGGGCGTCGGCGGAAGGCGGACAACGCCCTCTTCCAGCCCCCCTAAATGGGTCCAGGGGCGACGGACTTGGGGAAGTCTGTCGCCCCCCACACATCAGGACCCGAGGCGGCGGCGCGAAGTGTTCCAAGCGCGCCCCTCTTAGACGGCGCGGGGGGAGTCTAACACCTCACTCCCCCCGCTAACCCGAGGAGGCCCGCTGTGGCGGGCCGGCACCAGCCGGGGGTTGCGGAAAGTCTGACAGACCCCTCCGCCCTGGGGTGGGCATCCATGAGGATTTCCACCCCGAAAAAAAAAAAAGGTCAACTCAATCCTGCTATGGTTCTTTCCTCAAAAGGCCATTCCAAATGTTGCCCTACATTGTTACACTCGAACAGTTTTATACCACAATGTCTGGACTTTAAAAGAGACGTTGACCTCTGAGTTTGTTTCGGCTTTTCTTCTCAGAGAGTCAAATAGGAAATGACGGCGCCATCTAGTCTTAAAAAATAAAATTTACAATGACTTGTAAAAGTGTCTGTAACAGATTTATTTACAGAAATAAATACCTGTCATTTATCTCAGTACATACGAACGAAAAAATAAAATTGACGTGTGAGCTAACGTAAAAAAATTTACTGGACAGTGAACGTGTACTGCAGGTACACTACAACTGATCTTTAGTTAGGTGAATCAGGCTCCAGACAGCAATTAATAATAAAAAATAATAAAATGTTTATTCGGTTCAAAAAAAAAACACGGTACAATATTGAAAATGTGATACAAGTACTGGAACATTAAGCGCTAAATTTTTACAATTTCCCTGGGCCCCACACTAGGATTCCCTGTGTCGTGGGGTCCAGTCTCTTCCCAAGTAACGTAAACTTATAATTAGCGTTCAAAGACTTTTTTTTTATAAAATATGAAAAAACTAAAATAAAAATGTTACATAATGTGATCAAAAACTAAAATTTCAATGCTGTTAAAAGGGAATTTAATGACAAAAGGTTTAGGTGCTGCTGGGTGTGTGTGTAGAAATGTAAATGTATGTGCAAGAGTGTGTGGAGAGTGGAATGTGTAGGGGTGTGTGGTGTGGTGTATATGTGGGAATGGGTGCATGAATGACTGTTTTTTTTTTTTTTTTACCTCTGTATGTGCAAAAGGTTTTCGGTTTGGTCATAATTTTTAGGATGCAGCCATTTGTAAATAGCATTTTTGCAGCGATTGTATGTACTGGTAAGTATGGTTTTATTGTTAAAATAGAACTTTGAATAGAGATAGGGCCCAAGAAATGCAATATATCTGCGTGCAAAAGAAGAGTGTACTCTTGGTCGATCCCACTTCAACATTCTGGATGAATGACGAGCCAGTTCTTTTGCATGTCTATGGTATCGTAGCAGTATCGAAGCAATGAACAACTGCCTCACTTGTAGGAGGCTACATTCTGAGTACAAAGCATCAGTAGAATATCGCCAAGGTTTTTTGTAGGCTATTTTTAGAATGGCTCGTTGAGCTCATTCAAGCCTAAGCAAGTTGGTTTTGTTTGCTGCTCCCCAGACTGATACACAGTAACTTAATATTGACTGACACAAGGTGTAATAAACAATACGGATCAGTTTAGGTTTTGCGATAGACTTTAATTTTTTAAATATGTGTGAAAGTTTTCTAGTACGTTTCACAAGCGCATCAATTTGTGCTTTCCATGTTAGATGCTCATCTATCAGAAAATTAAATACTTAATTACCTTTAATCCACTCAATAATCACTTCATTCTTTTCACACATCACTGATTTCTCACACTTTTCTCAATCGCAAATCTGCATTAAGATTTAAAAGACTTCACCCCACATTAAAGTATTATGCATACATGAGTGCTCCACAATGAGGATGTAGGAATCTAAATGACAAGAAAAATGATGTATGATGAGAATCAATTGAATGGAAAAGTACTTCCGATTGAGGGGAGGGGCTGGGGTTTTGTTCAGTGATTTTAGCCATTTTAAGTGTGATTATGCTTTGTATTTTGGAGGGTAAGTAGAAATGTGAAGTGGTGTGATACATTCTTTCGCTGTCCGCCGTTAGATATTATTGCCAATTTGCGCCCACGCCATAACATTCAGTAGGTACTTTTTAAAGTTTTTTTATTTTATACTTTTCAGTGCCACAAATTACAATTACAATAGTGTACAAATTTTCGAACCAGCACTACAACTAGAACGTCGTCTACATACGATTTGTGTTTTTTTTTTGTTTTTGTTAATTTTTTCAAAAAGTACTGAATCAATTTCAATAAAATTTATAAGGGACCACCTCTGAAGTATGGCCTACCAAACAAAAAGAATTATCAAAATCCATTCATAATTGGCGAAGATATCGCGTAACAAACACACAAAAACAAAAAAAAAACATTCAGACGAATTGAGAACCTCCTCCTTTTTGAAGTCGGTTAATAAGGAGTAAATTGTGGCATATGTTACGAGTTAATAGATAAAAAAATTGAGCTGCAACCGTTCGGAAACCAGCAACTGGCGATAAGCTCTAATCAAAGAATTGTACACAATCGCAGTTTACTTTGACATTAAAACAATATTCATTGCGTGGAGAGTTTTTTTTTAGGTTCCTTGCCCCTCGGTATGATCCTATCCTTGCGTTGCCCGTGGTCCTACTACGTGGTTCTACTGGTAGTGGTAGTATCACGGAAAAAATAATTTCCAATTTAGTAGGCATGCATTACCCGTGATACTACCAGTAGAATCAAGTAGTAAGTCCACGGGCAACGCATGGATTTCTCTTGTATCGTGTGTGCGTTGAGAGACAAATCTCACATGCATAAGCGCCTAGACGGGTCTGAACAACTATCTGTAGGCCATACAAATATTTGTTCCATGCGGGAATTGAACCCGCAACCTGTAGCGAAGAAGCTAACTGCTCAGCCATTGCACCAAATGTGTCGAGAAGACAGCTTGTTAAAACATACGGTGAAATGAACATTTTTTAACCGGAAAACACAAAGGTATTGTGATTACGAGGGTTAACTATCTGGGACAATCAATAAGGACCAAAAAAACACTATACTCTGTTCAACGAGACATAGGTCCTGACCGATACGGTCATTTTGTAAATTGTAGGCCTAAAACATGACGACACGTTTGGTGCAGTGGCTAAGCGATTGGCTTCTGGGCTACGGGTCGTGGGTTCGATTCCCACACGGAACAAAAACTTGTCTGGCCTACAGAAAGTTGTTTCGGGTCTGGGCGTTTGTGTGTGTGAGATTTGTGTCTGTAAACGCAACCACGATACAGGAGAAATTCTAGTGTGGGGCAATGTTTTCCTAAACAAAGAAAAAAAAAGAGACTGTGGCCCAATTCTCCTAAAAGAAAGCTTGATAAATCGCAACCGAATCAAAGCCGAACCGTTCATTCAGACAGTTTTCAATTTCAAAAGCTGTCAAATTGTTTGACACAAAAATTAAAACCAAACATTTTGGCAGTTTTCGTAAACAAAAATTGACTGAGGTTCGTTTGCGTTTGGCGACAATTTTGTTAGTCGAATTTGACCTTACGGTGAAAAGGGTATCGTGTCTTCGATTAATTGTTTATGGAACTTCAAGTAGCTTATCCTATACTTAACCCAAGGACAAAGACATTTAAAATATTTTAAACACAACTTTTACTAGAATAGATACATTCTCTAGCTGAACAAGGCCACTTTTCATGCGTACGGTAAAAGATATAAAAATACATGGAGATGCTGTTAGGTATATTTATATTATTAATGGAATTTTTATTGTTGTTTGTTTTTATTGAAAATGGGTTTCTATTGATAGTGTCTGCTATGAATTTTGATGTGAAGCTACTAAAATGTTTGTACGTAGAAATCAATGTATATTTTGTTAAACGATTGGATGTATTTTAGCTTCCAAGTTGATTGAACGCCAACTCAGTCTTACTTAGCCCACTGTTACACATAGATCGCTCTCAAGTTACACCTTAATACCTTGTTCTTCGCCGTAATTTTATATGACGCTTATTGTATCACAGTCTATTTCTTAAATAAATATAATTTAATGTCTCCCAATACATAAATAATAATCAATTTGTGTAACATCAATGTAAATATCAAGAGTTGCCACATGAGGTCGTCGACATGTAGGATGTTGATTCAGCAGTCATTGTGCTGATAGTAGTTACGGCCAATGGCTTAATAGTCAAGAGCCTCGACCAACATCTAAACAGGCTCTCGTTGGGCGGCTGGATCAATGCCCTGATACAGAAAGCGGTACTTCTCGATACGAGAAAACTGACAAATTATTTGACAACAAAAACAAAACCAAACATTTTGACAGTTACCTACCGTAAACGAAAACTGACTGACAGTTGTGTTTCGTTAGCGTTTTGTCAACAATTTTGTTATAGTAGAATTAACCTGAAGGCGTCTCCACAACCACCTCTATTCATCCATTAGCGGCGCGATTGACGCCGTCGGTATCGCCTCAATAAACCAGTAGTAGAATGGCTCACGAGCAAGCCTCACGACTGAAAGCTAAAACTGTTGATGTGGAAACGACTCACGCGGTACTGTAATGAGTACTTGGTTATAAGAAGTCTAATGCTACCTTTTTACTGTTCCGTACCCAAAGGGTAAAACGGGACCCTATTACTCCGCTGTCCGTCCGTCCGTCTGTCACCAGGCTGTATCTCATGAACCGTGATAGTTAGCCAGTTGAAATATTCACAGATGATGTATTTCTGTTGCCGCTTTATCAACAAATACTAAAAAACAGAATAAAATTAATTTTTAAGGGTGCTCCCATACAACAAACGTGATTGTTTTGCCGTTTTTATAGATAATGGTACGGAACCCTTCGTGCGCGAGTCCGACTCGCACTTGGCCGTTTTTGAAATCTATACTTGTTTATTTATTTATTTACTTTTAAGAAGGCTTACAGACTAATAACATTATAGAAACAAAAAGAACATAAACAAGTTGCTAATAACAAGCCTCCACAGATAGATACCAATATCGATTAACTATTGTAAAATAATTCATACATTCATACACTTATGAGAAAGGTACTGACTGACAGACTGATTCATCAACGCAGAGCCTACTTTTATCTGTTCTGTGGCCTAAACCACTGAAGCTAGAAACATGAAATTTGGACAGTAGGTTCTTTTTGTGACGAAAAAATTCACTAAGAAGGGATATCTCGAAATTCAATCCCTGAGGGGGTGAAAAGGGGGATTTAAGTATGTATGGAAGTCCGTCATTTTCTATGTAAGAAGAATGAAATTAAATATTAAGGTTTCTAGTTTTGGATAAAAAGTAACGGAAAGGAAAAAGCGAAGAAAGAAAAATCAATATATTGGTAAATAGTACAATAATTTTAGTAAATCAAAGTAGACTCTGTTTGGGAGTCTCGGAAAGCGAGCTACCAGTAACGGCTTGTCGAGGGTAGGCTTCAAAAAGACATTGTGGAACTATTGTCCACGCTCCGTTACTTTTGACAGATGCACAGGGCGTATGCGTTACTATCAGTGTACTTGAGGAACAAGGTGATAAACCGATAAGTAGGTACTTTTTGAATGTCAAAATATAAAAGACAGTGGGATAAAACGCTGGCCCTAAACTGCTCTAAAGTCTAACCCTTTTATTATATTAGTACATGCAAGTTTCTGTATTACGTGGAACGACTAGGATCTAATATCCCGAATCTTTATAGAAATTACGTTTTAGCACCTAAGTACAAATTATGCTTTCGCTGTAGGATAGGTCGTACAAATGATGTGGGCAGTGTAAGTGGATGTTATTAACCGACTTTGAAAAAGAGGATGTTCATTATACCGGCGTTTGGGTTTTTACCTCCTAAATGAGGAGTGTGATCAAAAGTGGCCATTTACGTCATAAACTATTTTCAGAAATGGCCCATAAACTTATAGTCGTAATACTTTTTAACCGACTTCAAAAAGAAGGAGGTTCTCAATTCGTTTGAATGTTTTTTGTCGTAAATAGTTTGTGAACAAAATTAAGAATTTTAGAGACATTTTTAATACAGAACTACCCAGTTTTAATGCAGTCTGAGAAGAGAAAAGAAAAGATATAAAAAAAAGAACAGAAAAAAATTATGTTTTTTTGGATAATCTGTTATAGCTACTTGATCACAAGCACACTCCTTAATTATTATTCGTTGCTGCCTCAGTTTTATCCATGGTTGCAACGATATGTGAAGAAAGCTTATGTTTAGCGGTGCGCTGTCTTTGGTAGGAATTCTAATGTATCATCTTACAGAAATCAAAAGATAAAGATCAAAAGCGCGCTTACTGCCGGAATCGCTCCCGTGGTGCGCAAGCATCGCTAAAAGCTCTTTGCGTCACTCAGATGTGAGGCGTTCTGTTTTAGATCTATATTGAAGCCGAAAAGCAACCCAGAAAAAAAACCTAAAACGGTTTTCGTGCTTTTGTCTTGCGGCTTGCGTCCCCCCCCCCCCCTTTGGAATGTTTTCATTATATCGTGTAAGGTATCATTCGAAAGGGTTTTTTATACCCGACTACGTCAAAGCCAAAAAGAAGGGTTATGAAGAGGAGGGGGTTAAATTTATGTCACTAAAACGTATTTAATAAAAAATAAACTTTAAAAAAAGTAAAACCCGACTTCAAAGAAAAACTAAAAGGAGTAAAATAATTACCATAATATAAAATTAACAGTTTCAGAAGTCGGTGCAACTCCACACTGAAACAAATAGAAGCCACCGACTTCTGAAACTGTTAATTTTATATTATGGTAATTATTTTACTCCTTTTAGTTTTTCTTTGAAGTCGGTTTTTACTTTTTTTTTAAGTTTATTTTTTATTATGTCCCATGTTATAGGGGGTGAGCCTATTGCTCGTGCTGCTACTGAGAAATTCCACGCAACAAAACCCTGCCCCACCTGGTGATCGAACCCAGGACCTCACGCTAAGCAGTCGCGCTTGCGACCGCTAGACCAACGAGGCAGTGAGAATTGATGATTTCATTGAATTAAATATTTTTTTATTGTTTTTTTTGTTTTGCCTGTATACCGACGATACCTACCTATGTATATTTTTAAGCATATCACGAAATAGGGGAAACCTACCTACTAGAGTTCGGTTTTTATAAAAATCTACATATAAGTTTTATCATCTTTTATGTCTATTCCAGCTTGAGCGATTTTTGTCCAAACTGAAAATCTAACCCAACACTTTCCAGACCGAAACAGCATGTACCTATTACCACACCAACAACACTTACTATTAACAAACACGAATAATCTTTAAACAAACACGGTTCGTTAGTTTTATATAGTTTCCGAGATAGCGCGAACAAAATGTACTGATAACGTTATCGGAAAGTTATAGGTGGCGCGAGTGAGTGCCGACCTTTATGTGAGTGTAAATTATGGTAATCTTTATGGGGTAAAAGTGGACGTAAAACATCGTACGTGGCGTTAGTATTTAAGTATTTTTTGATATTTCAAGTTACTGCCAAGGCAGAGACAATGGAGCCTCTAATTAGAGCGATTCAAGGGTTTGTTTGTGAAAGTCCCATAAAATATTTTTTACTTTATCCACTATACACTAGTTTATTTTATAAACGGCAACCTTTGAAAAATATTTAATATGATTTAATAAATAATCAAGTTAATTTACTTACTATACTGATGCTGTGGCGAGGAGCTCGTGGCTAAATAATTACAGCCGCATAGACCGATCTTCCGGGTTAAGTCACGCTTGCCGAGGTTGGTCTGTGGATGGGTGACCATTTACCATAGCGAGTTTCCTCCGTGCCTCGGAAAGCACGTAAAGCCGTTGGTCCCGGCTGTCATTTGTAGATCTTTGACAGTCGTTACTGTTGGTCAGAAGCCAGAAAGTCTGACAACCAGTCTTACCAAGAGTATCGTATTACCCAGTTACTGGGTTGTGGAGGTCTGATAGGCAGTCGCTCCATGTAAAATACTGATATTCAGCTGCATCCGGTTCGACTGGAAGCCGACCTCAACGTAGTTGGGAAAAGGCTAGGCAGATGATGATGACTGATGCTGTGGCGAATGTATCGTGGGCATGATAAATAAATTCATGGGTGCCGAGATGGGACTAAACCTTTATTATAAAGTTGTGCAGGTTGTGCTTGTAGAGAATTATTATTGTATTCTTTCCTTAATTAGTTCTCGATGCTCTAAGTAAAATATTATTAGCTTGTCTACTTTCGCGTAAAAATCCCCAATGACCGTATAAAGGCCAATGCAAACTATTGGCATGTTTTACTTTTTTCCTTTCGCCAGAAATGAAACCTAGGTTATATTTTAGAGGACAATACGAGAAATCAATAGCAAAAAGAACCAGGTCTATCAACCGTAACCGAACGAAGATAACCAGAGAAGTATTGCTAGTATCTTTTTGTCAGGCGTTACCCGCGTTACCTATTTTTCTTACATTATAATTAAATGAAAATACAATCATACGTGATATTTTGAGGTTTCCTTTGATAAAATAGATTAAGTTGATTGTTGCTGTTACATTTTTTTCGCACTGGCAGTTTTTTTATCACTAAAACTAGTAAAAAAACTGATAAACGTATCGAATCGATACGCGTTACTGGGTATACGTAACAGTGAAGCCACACTGCTCCGTTGCGTTGCGTTGCGACGTCGCAGCGCTAGATTTGGACCAATGAGATGTCGCAGGGCAACATTTGGAATCTCTAGGTTGGTCCAAATCTAGTGCTGCGACGTCGCAACGCAACGCAACGGAGCAGTGGGGCCTCGCCCTTAGTGTTGCGATAGCAATTTTAAACGTTGCACGCAATAAGTAAGTATCGCTAACCCAATCACGGGCGTACAGTGATTGACAGGAGTCGATGATCGCTATTGCAACACTATTTAACGCGTATCCACTATAGGATAGGTCTTCTGGGTTACTTTTCTAAATTGTACTATGGAATATTCTTACAAAAAAGAAATTACATAAACATAACTTCACGCCTTCTTCCCCGAAGGGTTGGCAGAGGTGTATAATACACCCACGTTTCGCCGTTATGTTTAAGTCCCATGTAATAGGGGGCGAGCCTATTGTCATCAACCGGGCACAAATCCAGACTCCAAGCTGCTACTGAGAAATTCCACACGAAAAAACCCAATAACACTTTGGCCGACCTGGGGATCGAACCCAAGACCTCACGCTCAGCAGTCGCGCTTGCGACCGCTAGACCAACGAGGCAGTCACAAAAAAGAAATTATACAACCATAAAAACCGAAACCAAAACTATTTATTAAATAATTAGTAGGTACTTCTAGTTTTACAAAAATCTTTGCTTTACCTTATCATAGAACAATTACATGCTACTAAATTCTTATAGATAAAGTTAATTAATCGTAATCAGTACTCGTCTCTCTTTTCACATCATGTCTTATTATGAAATCCAGAAATTGAGCTGGAGGACCTAAGTTTTGTTGATGTCTACCCCACGCCATATACCATAATACAGACATGACGTGGCTACAACAACCTGTGTTCTCTTCCCAAAAATACAGGAACAGTAATGTCCTTTTATTGCTGCTACGCTATCGTTAAGCCCTTCTATCAAGAAGATCTAGAAAGAATATTTAAGATAATAATGTGGAAGCGGGGGACGCAGAATGACTCATTAGAGTTGCCGAGTAGGTAGTATTTAACAGGTTCACTGTCCAAATAGCAGACACAATAGTTAAACAATCAAATGTGATTCACGGGACAGGGAAAGGGTTAACAATGGGAAACTTAAAATATCACACACGGAGTATTTTTATTTAAGAAAAATAACGCCTGATAAAAAAACAATAGCAATCTACTAAACACTCTCTAACTTGGTTTTGTTACGGTTAGTAGACCTAGCTCTTTTTGCTATATATTTGTCATACAGTCCTCTAACATATGGCCTAGGTTTCAATTCTGGCGAAAAGAAAAAAAAAAACATGCCAGCTATGTATGGCAAAAGTTGCATAGCCCTTTTCCCCATAATAACGCATACGTTCAAAAGATTAAGAGATTACACACCCCACGATGTTACCAATAATTTTATTACTGTATCATCTAATTACCTATATATAATGTAGATTATTATCAGTAACACATATGGCGTGCCAGATCCGTGGCACTGATAACTGGACCAGTAACAAATATCTAACACTACTAAATAAAACTATGATAGTAGGGACCAAGTTATATAAGACAGATGGACCAGTATAAAAGAGCTGCCACGACGAAGATGAAGTTAAGAAAATAGGGTCTAAGTTATTTTGGTCGTTAAACTACCTTTTTCAAAGAGTTACTATGGTATTTTTTGGAAAACAGGGTGCAATATGTTGGCATTTGATAAAAATATCCGGTGTGTAAAAACTACCTACTTAAGTATACGAGGTTAGACGGAAAGGGGATACTTATCCGAAAGGGTGTTAAAGTACCTACAGCAATGAGTAACTTTTGTTGTACAACTTTCCCCTAAAGTCAAGTTTAAGAGAAATAGCTGGTCAAAGATTTTATAAAAAACACGCTTAAATCTATCTAAGCTATCATCACTATGATCAACTGTGTTTATATTTTAGTTCTTCAACCGTGCTTTAGAATTCTATAAAAAGTAAAATTACAAATCATTTTGCATGGAAATAAAATGATTGAATTTAAAATGTCATAACCACCTCAGTAAAACCAGCTTTCAGACAAAAAAAAAACATATTGAAATCGGTTCATCCGTTTGGGAGCTACTATGCTACAGACAGACATAGGCTTCAAACTTATAACATCCCCCTTTTTTCGTCGGGGCTTAAAAATAGCATTGTATAATAAGCAAAAAACATCACGCTATCCCCTGCGAGGTGAGCAGTCCCCGTAAACGCGATGAGTCAGTGATTATATTCAATTTGAACCCCACACAAGTCAAATAGATTACAGTATGATTATGCGTGCGTCGGGATCGAACCCGCTACCCCTCTCTAATTAACTAAATGTATGTGCAATGTTTGGGGTACAGGACGTTGTTTTAGTAGGTTGAGAAACTATGTTTATTTTTGTATTTTTATAATAACATACTCCTAATCACGAATACTCTCTTATCTAAACATATTCTCTCTTCTCAAAAAAAATACTCTTCTCCAAAAAAATACTCTCTTCTCCAAATATATACTTTCTTCTCCGAATAAATACTGTATTCTGCAAATAAATACTGTATTCTCCAAATAAATACTCTCTTCGCCAAATAATATAAATTGAAGTCGCTTTGCGCGTCTGTTTGCCCGCCTATTTCTTCTAAACTACTCAATGGATTTTGATGAGGTTTTCATCTTAATTTAGGTTATTTCTTCCGGAAGGTTTTAAGCTATAAAGCGTACTTTAGCAACGCCGGGGCGGGCCGCTAATCCCTACCAATATTATAAATGCGAAAGTAACTCTGTCTGTCTGTGACGCTTTCACGCCTAAACTGATGAACAGATTTTGATGAAACTTCGTACAGAGATAGCATGGAACCTGGAGAAGGACATAGATTACTTTTATCCCGAAAAATACGCGATAAACGATCAACGCGGGCGAGGCCGCGATCTCTACTTACCTAATTATAATACAATATAAATTACCCACAATATAAAATCAACTAAAAGAATGTCACCTTACATACGTGTATGCTTGTTTTCATGGTTTCTCTAACATTTTCCATAGATCCATATATCTAAAACTATGAAAGTAATCGGGTGTCATCATCATCTTCCTGCCCTTATTCCATGTTACTTGGGATCGGCGCAACACGTTTTCTTCTTCCATTCCGTCCAGTCAACCGTCATGATATCACTGACTCCCTTCTCTTTCATATCAGAGAGGCATCCGTGGGTCGTGGAAAGTAATCGGGTGTAAATGAAGATTTATCGACATGAAATTAGAATCCACATCGTCTCACGAAAAACGGGAGCACCGTACGTCATTCACAGACACGACGGCGATGCGCAAAGTATTGGAAAATATCAAGCAAACCCTACAACAATTCGCACTCGATACATCTCGAAATCTCTAACTTATATTTACCCTGTCACATACACGCATAGAGATGCCGCTAAATAAATATCATAAGCAAACACTTCGATCGCAGCGTCGTACACACGGGTAGTCAGAAGCCCGAAAGACTGACAACCGGTCTAACGTTAGAATATCGGCACTGCCCAGCAGTGGCGAAGGGTGAATTTTCTTAAAAGGGAAGCCGGACCAATTCCAACGGAAAATAATGGATACTAGTATTTGCCATATTTCAATAGGGAAGCCGATAGGAATCGAGTTGTATGGAGCCTTCGCCACTGCTGCCCAGTAACTGTGTTGCGGAGGTCTGATGGCAGTCTCTCTGTGTAAAATACTGGCATTCAGCCACATCTGGTTAGAATGGACACTGACCCTAACATAGTTTGGAAAAGGCTAGACAGAACGCTCTGGAGTGAGGCAGAGATAGGGAAAGGTAGAGGGAAGTCTACGACATCTACCTAAGCGTCAACCTCCTTGCACGCTATGCAGAAGATGCAAAGACCAGTTGATGATGGAGTACCCATACTTAAAGTAACTCCAAGGTGGAAAGAAGCACTGCCAGGGTTGCGGAATTTGTTCGAAAGAGTTACCGTGGCCCTTGGAACGCAAAGGGCATTAGGAGGAACACGGATGGGTTTTAGTCAGTAAGAGTCTGACACTCTCTTCCGTTCCGCTCAGAGCGGAAGAAGTTATTAGATGAATTCCCATCATTCAGGATGCAAAAGTGAAAAGTAAAAAAAAACATTATTAAAAAGATTACATTTATTTATCGTCCTCAATTGCATAATTTCATTATAACATAACATCACGCCTGTAAACCCTGAAGGGTTGGGCAGAGGTGCATAGTCCACTGCAATGCCATCTCACATGGGATGAAATAAATAAAATGTAAATATACTCACATAGTTCTTAAGTTTCACTAACATATTTGAGTCTATGTTACTTGATCAATAAAAAATATTATAATTAGTATTAGTACACCCTCATTTCGCAGTTATGTTTAAATCCCATGTAATAGGTGGCGAGCCTACTGCTATCAACCGGCCACAAATCCAGACTCCAGGCTGCTACTGAGAAATTCCACACAAATTCAATAACACTTTGCCCGACTTAGGGATCGAACCCAGGACCACTAGACCAACGAAGCAGTTGGCAAACAAAGTTACAATTTTTGTAATTCAGATTTATCTAATAAAATAAAACTCAATAACTAAACCTGACCTAGTTATCGAACCCAGAGTCCCCAGGATCCGCCGCCATGTTTACTGCTCCGCCGCTTATGTGACAGATGCCAGTAAAACAAACATAATAAGCACACTGTAATGCTATATGTTGCATAGTATCGTATGACTAGGATAAACACAACACCCTGTTTTGTGTTGGACGGTGGTAATGGGTGAGACATACAGTTGTGTAGGATGGACGATTTGGTAGGTAATATTTTTGTTTTGAATTTTTATTTGAGCATAGTTTGTCGGTAAATTTCCATTGGAGTAGGTTACTGCTCTAATGGAATTCTGTCGACAAACTGTTAAGCACTGCCGACAAACTTTTATGCTCTACCGATAAACTGTTATGCAGTTTGTAGTTATGTATGTAGTATACAGATCATCATCTGCCTAGCCTTTTCCCAACTACGTTGTGGTCGGCTTCCAGTCGAACCGGATGCAGCTGAATATCAGTATTTTACATGGAGCGACTGCCTATCAGACCTCCACAACCCAGTAACTGGGTAATACGATACTCTTGGTAAGACTGGTTGTCAGACTTTCTGGCTTCTGACCAACAGTAACGACTGTCAAAGATCTACAAATGACAGCCGGGACCAACGGCTTTACGTGCTTTCCGAGGCACGGAGGAAACTCGCTATGGTAAATGGTCACCCATCCACAGACCGACCTTGGCAAGCGTGGCTTAACCCGGAAGATCGGTCTATGCGGCTGTAATTATTTAGCCACGAGCTCCTCCCTCACGAGTATGTAGTATACAGGTATTAAATAAAAACAAATCTTTGTTTCTATAAAATCGGAAAGTTATCAATCATGTATGACTGAACGGGTTCTATATTTTTAAAGTTTTAAAGATGCCCCAGGTCCTGCTTTTCGCGGGCACGCAATGGACTAGTAAGGAAAGATACTCAACGTACGAGTAAGTTGTTAAAGGATAAACAGAACTAAGTAATTAAATAAAGGAGTCAGGCATTACTTGGCGGAAATCCATGACATACAAATATGCAATTACAATATTTTGTGTTAATTCACAATTATAACAGGCATTTCAACCATAAAGTATTTAGGATAAGTAGAACATTGTTAAGAGTCCAAATATTTTACCACACGAATCTTTAATTGCATGCCATTTATGCACTATCACAACTTTCATAATTTATTCGCCGTTCCATCCCCCCGTATGTCACACACCCACCTGGCCACCCCCGCAGCCGGACAATCACAATTATATGAAGATTAACTTTTACCGGCACGTCACTACGAGAATTATGACCGGCTACATAGGTGTGGCGTGATTACTGCTTGTTAGTTAGTTAGTCACTGACTTTTTGGCGGCGTTCAATCTATTGATTTAGAAAAGATTAAACAAGGTTGAAAATAAAACAGAAACTGTTGAGAGATTCTTGGGGGGCTTATCTATCCAAAATGAAACTGTTGGGCACTTGTCGGTGTATCAATCTCCATCTTTCTCTGTCCAGAGCCGCCAATTCTTTCATTTCTCTGTATGTTGTCACTTCTGTCTTTTTCTTCAACTGGTCTGTGTACTTTCTTCTTGGTCTACCTGGCTTTCTCTTTGCTTGTAATTTGCCTTCTATGATGTTAGTTATAAAGCTGTTACGTCGCAGTAAGTGATTAATCATTTTCCCTTTTCTTCTTTCTATATGTTCTAGAAAAACTAAGCACTAAGGGGGACTTTTAACGTCACATTTTATGAATCATATTTTCGTTTCATATTCTTAATCATAACTGCAAGTGGACTGCACAAACAGTCGGCAGTTGTTATGCAGTTGCACTGACTACATCCTAGGCCTGGACGCACATTATAACAAAAATTCTATCAGAAAATACGTTGCTCTACATTGTTACACTCACACAGTTTATACCACATTGCCTGGACTTTAAAATAGACCTTGATCTCTGAGTTTGTTTCGGCTTTTCATCTCAGAGTTAGTCAGACAGGAAAGGTCGCCATCTAGTCTTAAAAACATTACATTGACTTGTAAGTGTCTGCAAGATTTATTTACAGAAATAAATATTACTTATCATTTAACAGTGAGTTTGGCTGTAGGCACTAGAAGCTAGAATTCACCCTGAACCCAGAAATCAGACAGATCCCTTTCAAATTCCAGGTTAAATGTTTAGCAAAAAATAATTCGTTCTTGCCGTCTGGTTAATCTTTACACCACGGCATGTTTTGTATATTTTTTACTGTACTGCTTGTGGATGGTGTTTGCGGGCCGTATCTGCGTAACCGGGCAGTTATTGGCGAGACCTGAAGGATATCCAGCCAATGGGGGAGAAGTAAAATACTTAAACTTAGCTAACTACTAATACTACACTAACATCATGACTACTAGTAACAACAGCTCTAAGAGCGACCCCTAGTGGGACTCGGACCTCGGTTTAGTGCAACGCTGGCGAGTGATTGGGAGGGACACAGCTTGATGTGGGCTGAATTATCGGTGTGAACCACGACTAGTGTAACTGTCACGAAAGATGATTACCTACCACATGTTATCGGTAGCGGGTAGCGCTGGGCAATGTTGACAAAGGAACGTAGTCGTCGATATGGATCAACGCACCCGATGTTATAAAGGCGGTGGTCATTCGACGAAGCGAGGGCATTCGGTGCTGAACAGCTGAAGAAGTCTGACCTTTTATATGTGACTAGCTTGTCCTTATTTTATGATCTTGTAATAATTGTATAAAGTATTATATTGTGATCTAGTTCATGTTACTAACACTAACCCAAATACAAGTACTCTCAGTGGTGGAGAGTCTATGTTGGTTTTATTTACTGTGTTTACCTTGATCGCAATCCTGACATACCGATATTAGCTATAACTGTAATGATAGAATCACCCCTGAACGATTATGTTGTTATGTCTTTTATACACAAAAACATTGTCTAGACTTTAGAGTATCCTAATTCCTACCAAAGTCCACAATATCAATATTGAAAAAATTTACCTACATTATGTGTCCCGAAAAATTCACACAATCCAAGACTGGCTTCCACTGGGTCCCTCGTATTACTCCCTCCGAGGGAGAGGGCGGTAAAAGCATATTTATGTTAGTTCCTGATTGACGATGATGGCTTCCCCTTGGTTAGATGCGATGCGGTGCTACAACGACGAATGATAATGTGAATTTGGAGGGATTTTAGACTTTATTTAAGAGTGACAGAATCATATGACTTTTTGATGAAAATTCCGCATATTTCCCAGTATTTCGTAGATTGCATCCTCTCTCCTTATTCTAAACTCGTAGATTATCAAGAGGATAGGAAGCAGTATCCTTTTTGTGCGCTAATACCAATAAACAAAATCAGCCCTTTATTACACACTGCTAGGCATGGACTTATCTTCTTAGCATAAGAAAGATTTAGTCCTTTGTCTACCACGCTGATCTAGTGCAAGTTACTAGATCTACTATTTAGCTACACACACTACCGAGTTTTTTATTGTGATTTTTTTTCATTTAAATAGGACTCTGATACACACATCATCTGAAAAGTCGAGTAAAAATTCAGACATGGAAAGCAATGGTTCAACCGTGACCACAGAAATCTAGATATTAAGACAATTTTTAAGATAAGATAAGATTTCTTTATTTGTTTAAACATTGTATACATACAAGAGCACGCAAAATATTACGTCGTTTGAGTCCAATCATGTTTAGCCGTAAGTATCGGCGTACAAATATTTCCATAACATTGAATATAATTGATAATAAATCGAAAAACTACCTAGAATATGCACTTCCACCATTTAGAAAAGGAATTTAAAAAAAAAATTGAAAAGTTTAACGAGAGTTACTATTAATTAAATTCTATAAATAAAACCATCTGTGAATGTTAATTCGTCGTATACAGGCGGCACCTCGCACACTTAACGCACTCTACACTCTGCAGATTTTCTGGGGACATTATGGTAACATTTTACATCTGCATTGTATGAGTATGTTTGAGTGTATGTAGGAGTATAACCGTACTGAAGTGGGAGGAAATAAGCGAAATAAATATGTTTTAGGATATTAAAGTAATACATGGATTTGTTTAGAGTTTGTATTACGTTGTATATCGAAAAGTATGGAAACAAATCTTTATTTTATCAGTTTCGTTTATTCACTGTAAATTTTATTTAAATAACACACAACATAAAAAATAGTAGCCCACCGGCATCGAGAACAGGGTCCAAGCTACCGGTGGTCAGGGCTCCAGGGAGAGGAACTTGCTGACAATAAGCTACGTGTCCAGAAGTACCGCTTTCTGAATCAAACTCTTGATCCAACTGCCTAACGAGAGCCTCATCAGATGTTGGTCTAGGCTCTTGGCTATTAAGCCATTGGCTGTAACGACTATAAGCACTAGGACTGCTGAGTCAACATCCCACATGTCAACAATCTCGTGTGCCAAATCAAGATACTTATCAGTTTCATCATTGTCATCATCATTCAGCTGAAAGACGTCCACTGCTGGACATAGGTCTCCCCCAAGCTTCGCCACGTCGACCGGTTCTGTGCTTCTCGCATACAGCGGATTCCCGCGACCTTCACCAGGTTATCGGTTCACCTTGTGGGAGGCTACTCACGCTGCGCCTTGCAGTACGTTTTATAATTTTACAGCTTTATTAATGCTTCTTTTTAAGCGAACCATTACGAGAGGATATTCTTATAATTTCTATAGCATATTGGGCGAACGCCGGTGCGCCTCGGTCAGTTGTCAGACGACATACAATATGCGGATTAGCGTGCGCTAGGGGCATGCGCTTTTGTCGAACTAGTATTAAGGCATGCGCAATGGCGCTTCACACATGCTTCAGACGAAGACGCAAGATGAACATGAAAGTGCACTGGTGTAGACATAGCTATAGTTGTGGAGAAGTCGTATTCTTAATACAAACGTTGCTATGGAAATTGTTGGCCTGTCAAAATCATAGCCATAGCGATTACGAGTGTGTTGCGCAATTAGAATGCAGTTTTTATAGGTACCTAATTGACTTCACCTTTGCTTTGAAGCTATAGACATACAGAAAATTATTTTTAGCCCTATATAGCTACCTACCCCATTTTAGAAACCACTGTTATACCTAGTTAAATTCAGAATTATTTCACAATCGTACATCAAGCAATGAAGGGTTGAATCGTAACCAGGCAATTAGCTAATGGCTATCTAATCCAGCAGCAAAGGGTTAACGTTGACAAAACAACGAGGAAATTATTTAGATTGGTCTTTTATACCCCCGGGCTACCCTTTAGTAACGATTGTTAATTTTGATGATCCATGGTGTATTTGTGGCACATAGCTAGCCAAAAATATGTTGTCTGGAAGCCAGAGGGGCTAATAATAACGGTTTCAGGATGTTGATGGGGCTGCCCCGCAGTGCATCTGGTATGCTCACGCAGGCACACGTCGATGGCTTTCATGCCATCGTCAGACAGAGATCTGCCTCGTTGCTCTGCAGAGTGCGGTCCAGCTCCTACTCCGTCCTGAAGACCATAGCAGGGAGACACGACTCTTCTTTGTAGAAAGTTCTCCATTGTTCAAAGATGCATGACTAACTACTTACTATACTTCTTTGAGTATCACTCGGAGTGTCAGTTATTTTACTTTTGCAGTTCCTGACTAATCATAACATAGGTAATTAAATTATGCTGGATCTTGCTGGATAGCATATCACTTTTATTTTACTAAAGACTTGCTGTCTAATGCTGTTATTTCTTTACCTATAAATAACTGTCAATTATATCTAGCCATTTCAACGAACAGTACAACACTGAAAGATTTTCTTAAAAGTACGGTGATTTATTTATTTTCTTATTAATTAGATAAGTCTAGCTCTACTCCATTTCATATAATATTAGATAAAAGTGGTCAACCAAAGAACGAATATCTTTTGAACTATTTCTTAGAGTTTCTGCTCATCTTGATTGACCGTTAATGTTAAAAAAAGGATAATATTGTGTTGAATCCCTGTTGGAACCAAAAATGTTGCTTATTTATTTACATTTCCGCGCTAAAATGGGTTGTATTTGTCTGAGTATGTAATAGGAAGTCTGAAAGTGGCGCCGGTAACTGAGAAATTGTGTGGAAACCGGTTATCAAGGTATGGGCATGTGATGCGGAGGAATGACGAACATGTCGTGAGGAAAGTTTTGAGTATGAATGTGGATGGTTAAAAGAGTAGAGGAAGACCAAAGAAACGATGGGTGGATAATGTAAAAGATGATATGACTAGAAAGAGGGTGACTACTGAGATGACGGCTAATAGAGATGTATGGAAGTAAAATACATATCCCAACTTATTTGGGGTCTTATGCTGCGAAGACCCCAAATAAGTTGGGATAAGGGCAGGAAGATATTGATGATGATTTATCTCATGTTATATTAAATAGATTATAACTACACACACGTAAGCTAATTTTGTGACTTTTAACCAACCCCAATAAGGTCCAACCTACGGATATTTGTACCCCTTCATCACAATTATGTTAGAACAATAATGCACCATTTTACCACACATCATTAATCGACATTATACTAATGCATGACAAATACATAATAGCATTAGGTCACAGATCAAACAGTATGACTGTATGACCCATAGAATCGATAATGATGTGCCATCATTACTATGTGACACACACGATATATGATTGATTGGGACATGTGTCACGATCCGTGACTTCGTTCGTGATAATTAACGACTTTCTTTGCTACGTAGTTATGTTTTCTAGCTTCGATTGAAGGTTAAAAATGAAAGTAGGTTGCTCTTTTTAACCGATTTTAAAAAGGAGAAGGTTCTCAATTCGGATGTTTATATTCTTTTAATGAATTTTCGGGCATAACTCCGCCACATAATAGCCAGATTTGCAAAATATTTTTTTTTGTTTGAAAGAGTATTTTCCTGAGGTAGTTCCATTTAAATTTGGTGAAGATCTGATGAAGACGCTCGGAGATTGACAATGAAACTCTTCAATGGATAACAGCAAATTACCCGGGATTGCTGTAATTGCATGTTTGTGTATTGTTCATGCCACTTAAAATAGAAAATTAAATAACGTTAAAAAAAAGTAAAAAACGACTTCAAAATAAACTAAAAAGAGTAAAACAATTACTTTAAAAAACTAATAGTTTCAGAAGTCGGTGCAATTTTACATTGAACCAAATTGAAGGCACCGACTTCTGAAACTGCTAGTTATAAAATATGGTAATTATTTTACTGTTTTAACGTTTTTTGAAGTCGGTTTTTACTTTTTTTAAAGTAATTTAATACAAAATAAAATATCATACGAGTAGATTAATTACCATATCTTAAAATCAACAGTTTCAGAAGTCGGTGTCTTCAATTTGGTTCAGCATAGATAGCACCGACTTCTGAAACTGTTAAATTATTCTACTGTAATTATTTTACTCCTTTCAGTTTTTCTTGAAGATGATTTTTTTAAATTATGCACCTTTTTCACTTATTATAATATGATTCCGTTTAGATGTCATTACCATCCATCTACACATAAGTTTAAGGTTATTTATGGAAACGAAATAATGTTTTTTTCTTTTTTTTTAAAACATTACCCCAAACTAGGATTTCTCCTGTATTGTGGGTGCTTTTACAAACACAAATCTCACATACACAAACGCCCAGACCCGAAACAACCATCTGTAGGCCATACAAATTTTTGTTCCGTGTGGGAATCGAACCCATGACCCGTAGCGCAGAAGCCAATCGCTTAGCCACTGCACCAAACTTGTCCTCAAATGTGATTTTATCATTCCTCTATCGTCATTACCATTCTTTTTCACACAAGTTAAAAATAATGGATAGAAATGAAACGAATTATTTATCCGAGAAAAAAAAAGAATAAGTACCTAGTCGTTTTGAAAAAACAAAATACAAATGATTGTTTTGGGATTTATATTTGTGTTTTTTTGTAAAGCCCTCTCAATCCAATCACTTACCAAGTTTCCAGGTTGGGTGTGACGTCACAATACTAATCGGCGCGCGCTTCCGCGTCACTGCTCACCCCCGTACAGCGGAGCGTGATAGTGTCAATATAAATACCACCCTGCGTTAATAACGAAATGTGGATGCTGGTTGTTTTGACTTTTATTCGTTTTTTTAGTGCATTGGTACCTATAAGTAGGTTTTAGATAGAAAAAAAGTGAGTGAATGAGTGAGTGAACGGCGATTAACAAAAGGAATTTATAAGGCGGATGTCAGTGGAAACGGCAGTAGAGGACGCCCTAGAAGGACACACATCAATAAAACAAAACTTTGTATGGCCTACAGATGGTTGTTTCGGGTCTGGGCGTTTGTGTATGTGAGATTTGTGTCTGTAAACGCACCCACGATACAAGAGAAATCTTAGCGTGGTGCAACGTTTTTTTTTTAAATTAAATAAGTAAATAATAAAATAAATAAAAAAACAATAATAAACAACAATAATAAATTAAAAAACTTACGTCTGAAACGTTGTGAATATACCTAAAAAGATTCATAATAGGGAGAGTAACGATTTAAACCTCTAAGATCAAGTATGTTAAACCTATAATTTATAGTGTAAAAATGCAAAACCATAAAAATAGAAGAAAAGTAAAACTCAAGATAGCGATGACATCTGTCAACAAAGGAAATGGAATGATAAAATATGATGAAACCCTCTAAGAAATGCTCACACGAGCCAGAAACAGAACGCCACGCCCACCACCCCCGGACTCGCCGCTCAGCTTCGCCTCGCAGCCGCCGGAATCCAGCCCCACCGTGAGTGCTGTGACACCGGCCGCCGCAGTCGCGTCGAGCTCGAGCGACGAGTACTTCTCTCCGCCGACGTCGCCAACACCTGTACGTCGGCAGGGGAGACGCCGGCCACCGAACAGCTTGGGACCTAGGGGCCCACCGGCCCCGAGCCGGGTCCTCGCTACCGGTGGTTGTGTGCAGCGCATGAAATGGACTCAAAAAATAAACGAGAACGTCATGCGCGCATATTACGGGTCTACAGAGGGGGGAACTAACCTCACTGCGTACCGTGTTAGGATGCTGACTCTGTTTCAGGAACTTGAACCAGCCATTAACGTCTCGGCCCAACGATTATCGGATCAGGTGCGGGTTATCCAACGCAATCATAGATTGGACGACGCCGCACTTGATAGGCTTCGCTTAGAGGTACAGAACAGCCATGTCACCCCTGTCCCCTCACAGACCGCGGTACACCAACTTAATATCAGTGTAGTCCCACCGCGGTCCGATTGTGTGGGTGGGGATGTGGATGACAGGGCTGTTACAGTAAGTAGCCAATACAACGACCAATTGAGGAGTGCATTGGAGGATGCGATTCGGGAGTATAGAGCAAATCCCGAATTACGGCCACGATTACCACGCTTGCCCATGCACAATAAAAACAGGGCGCTGGTGTGTGCCTTGGATTCGCTGCTCTCTAGCTATTTTGAGAGCAGCGAAGATCTCTGCGATACACACTCAATCCTGTATTGTGCGGCTGTTGCGGCATGTCGTGTAGCTAACGTCAAATTTAATAATAGTGAACGGGCTACACGACCTAAACCAGCCGTACCAGTCTGGCAGTGCAGGATTGAGCGTCGTATCGACGAGGCCAGGGCACTCATCGGCAAGCTAATCTGCTTCAGGGAGGGCAATACTCGACCAAGAGTGATGCGCTTTGTGAGGCGGGCATTCTCGGGGACTGGTATCAGACCTCGAGAATATATATCCCGAGTCACAGAGCGCATCGACTTCCTGAAGCAGAAAGTTTATGCATGGGCAAGCCGTATTCGTAGGTACAAACGCCGCGTGGAGCGATATACTCAGAACCGCATGTTCCAATGCGACCAAAGGTGGGTGTATAGAGCGTGGGAGCGACCTGACCAAGGTGTGAGTGATGGGCGCCTGCCGGATGATGATGCCATGAACTCATTCTGGCGCAGCATCTGGTCGGTCCCCGTCATTCACACCGAGGGTGATTGGACGCGGGATATTGAGCGAGCGTGTGAGCCAATAGAAGAAATGGGGGAAATTCTTATCAGCCCCCAAGACGTAGCCAGTGCAGTCCGTCCGCTGCCTAACTGGAAATCTCCAGGGCCGGATGGGCTGCACAACTTTTGGATAAAGTGGCTACGTAGCTCACACGCTCGTTTGGCGTCCCAATTCCAGTCGTCCTTAGAGTCAGGGTCGCTTCCACAGTTCTTTACGACAGGAGTTACCCACCTGCTCCATAAATCAGGTAGTACCGCGGAACCCAAGAATTATAGACCGATAACATGTTTGCCGACGGTCTATAAGCTTCTTACATCCATTTTGAGAACCAAAATTAACACTCATGTAGAAAATAATTCGATAATGTCCCCTTCTCAAAATGGATGTAGGAATGGGTCCCGCGGTACTAAGGAGCTACTCCTCATTGATATGGCCATTAGCCAACAGGTTCGTCGCTCCCGAAAGAATCTGTCGACATGCTGGATAGACTATAAGAAGGCCTATGACTCGGTGCCACATACATGGCTCATGAGGGTGCTAGAGCTGTATAAAATAAACGCAACTCTACGCACCTTCCTGATGTCGTGTATGGGGCAATGGAGGACAGTTCTTCGCTATCCAGGATGTCGACCGATTCGGGGGAGCGATGAACCGATCAGTATTGAGCGGGGAATATTCCAGGGCGACAGTCTGAGCCCACTGTGGTTTTGTTTAGCCTTGAACCCTCTTAGCACATTGCTGGAGGGGTCGAGGCTAGGCTATCCATTGCGGAGAGGAGGTCAGGTAGTATCCCACCTTCTCTACATGGATGACCTAAAGCTCTTTGCCCCCACCAAATTGCGACTGGTGGAGTTACTGAAGGTAACTGAAACTTTCAGTAATTCTATCAGGATGGAGTTTGGTGTGGACAAATGTGCAGTCATGCATGTTAGACGAGGGGGGATTGTGGAATCCGAAGGACTACAACTTTCGGATTCCATACACCTCAGATCGCTCTCCGCAAATGATACTTACAAATACCTGGGTATGTCGGAGGGGCTGGGCATCAGTGAAGCCGACATGAAACAATCGTTGAAGGAGCGCTTCTTTGGCCGCCTGAAAAAAGTCCTAAAAAGTCTTTTGTCAGGCGGAAACAAGGTGCGTGCCTTTAACGGTTGGGTCATGCCGGTCTTGATGTACTCCTTCGGCATACTCAAGTGGACTCAAACTGAACTGGATGCCCTGGATAGGAGAGTCCGGACTCTACTGACCGCAAATCGGATGCATCACCCGCGATCATCAGTAATGAGGCTGTACATCCCGCGAAAGTGTGGGGGTCGAGGCTTACTAAATGCTAAGACCCTCCACAATCGTGAGGTGTGCAGCCTCAGGGAATATTTCCTACATGCCGACGCGGGGATGCACCGAGATGTGGTCGCAGTGGATAAAGGACTCACCCCACTCAACTTGGCTAAAGAGAACTGGCGCAAGCCTGTGGTACTCAGTACTAATGACCGCAGGGAGGTATGGCAGAGCAAGGAGCTACACGGACGCTTTTATCGGGCCCTCCATGGGCCCGACGTAGACTTCCTAGCGTCCGTGTCCTGGCTACGGTTCGGTGACCTATTTGGGGAAACCGAAGGTTTTGTCTGTGCAATTATGGACGAAGTCATCATGACGAATAACTACCGGAAGTATATTGTGAAGGACGGGACAGTTGACATATGTCGGGCATGCCACTGCCCGGGCGAGTCCCTCAGGCATATTATTTCCAGTTGTTCTCGTCTTGCTAATGGCGAGTACTTGCATAGACATAACCAAGTGGCCAGGATTATTCATCAGCAACTTGCTTTGAAATATAACCTTGTGGAATCGGAGGTACCGTACTACAGGTATGTGCCCGACCCAGTTCTCGAAAATGGTCATATCACGTTGTATTGGGATCGATCTATCATCACTGACAGGACTATTGTCGCCAATAAACCTGATATAGTGGTGATAGATCGATCTGAACGCCGCACAATGATTGTTGATGTTACCATCCCGCATGATGAAAACCTCGTGAAAGCTGAGAAAGATAAACAAATCAAATTTCTTGACTTAGCACACGAGGTTGTCAACATGTGGGATGTGGATTCGGCAACCATTGTGCCGATAGTCGTAACGGCCAATGGCCTAATGGCAAAGAGCCTCGACCAACACCTCAAGAGGCTCTCGCTGGGTGGCTGGATCAAGGGCCTGATACAGAAAGCAGTCCTCCTCGATACGGCGCGTATTGTGAGGAGGTTCCTGTCTCTGGAGCCCTAACCGCCGGTAGCTTGGACCCTGCTCCCGATGCCGGTGGACCCCTATTTTTTATATTTTTAAATGTTTTTTTATTTTTATAATGAAATGTTTAAAAATATAATTTATAAGTTTTAAGGATGAATAAAGGAAATAAATAAATACATCGATGTTATTGGCGATGTTCTTCAAAAAGGACAAGTGCGTAGTACTCTCAACCGACGTGCGTGTATGAACGTGTGATGTGTGAACGTGGACGAAGCGAAAGCAGTATGTTAGGATCGTAGCATGTTCTACAGTTTCTGCCTATCCCCATGGGAAAAAGACGTGAGTTTATGTAGGTATGTATGCAGAAAAAAAAAGCTTAAATGAGATTCAGAGAAAATTACAAGATGAGTATCTGATTTTAGTGGAAGCAACTTCCATTTGGCCTATAAAAGCTTCAAAACTAGAATTTTCTAGTATGTTTATTTTTCTATCTATCTATCTTTCATGCAGATTTTTCAAGAGAAGAGATCTTTATTTGAGGTGTAAAAATTAGTTGAAAGATGTGTTCGCTTTTTGGTCAAGCCATTCAAAATCTCATGACATCACGACAGAAGATAAGAATAAAAAAAACTAACGATCTATTATCACTGACAGGACTATTGTTGCCAATAAGCCTGATATAGTGGTAATAGATCGATCAGAGCGCCGCACAATGATTGTTGATATCACCGTCCCTCATGACGGGAATCTCGTGAAAGCTGAGAAAGATAAACAAATAAAATATCTTGATCTAGCACACGAGGTTGTCGGCATGTGGGATGTGGACTCAGCAGTCATTGTTCCGATAGTCGTTACGGCGAATGGCCTAATAGCCAAGAGCCTCGATCTCAAGAGGCTCTCGTTGGGCGGCTGGATCAAGGGCTGGATACAGAAAGCAGTACTCCTTGACACGGCTCGCATAGTGAGGAGGTTTCTTTCTCTGGAGCCCTGACTGCCGGCAGCTTGGACCCTGTTCCCGATGCCGGTGGGATACTATTTTTTATATTTTTTAATGTAGGTATATTGTTTTTTTTAATTATGATATGTATTTAAAAATATAATTTATATGTATTTACAATGAATAAAGGAAAAAACTGGAAAAAACTATAGCTAAAACGAATAGTATAAATATTAACAATTTCCAAGATATTTACGAGTATAACACGGAATAACTTCAGCGAAAAATTAACAAAACGCGTCATTACCGTTTACCAATACGCACCTTATGAATACGACAAAAAATAAAAACAGAATGGTTGCTTCTATTGTCTCCGTATCGAGCAATCATAACGATTGCTATCGCGACAATACGAATCGGTGGCGCGTAGAAATACCGTATGGATGGTAATGACAATGGATGGCGATGATTGCGGCGATATTTTTGATGAATATTGTTCTTGATTTGTTAGGGAAGCGGAGAGGAATGACTTCGCGTTTAAGTAAAATCGGGGAGAAGATGTGCTAATACTTTCTGGTCTTGCAATGAAAATTATTCATGTGAAATTATTGTATTTCTACAAATTGCGATAAATACCTTGATAAATATTGGTTTCTGATATTACTTCCATGGAATTTTCGTCAAAAGCCTCATCAATCCAGAGATTTTAAATTGATGATTAGATTTAAGTTTAGATAAGCTTTACTGAGCAAGGTCAACATGACGTGTCGCATGGTGCTTAGCCTTGACTAATAAAGTAACTGAGCAGTCTGAACACATGCGTTCAGATGTATCAAAACATTACAAAACCCTGGTTTCTTTAGGGATGTCAAGATAGCAGGCGGTAGTCAATTTCATAGCACATCACATCATCACATCTACCTACTAAACCAATCTTTTGGCCAAGCTTGATGACATTGGCAATAATCGCTCTTTTTATTATTTTTTTGGTCCTTTCTTATTCATTGTACGCACCAAACGTTTTGACCGCTCTGAAGTCAGACGAATGGATGCGCAGTAGCTTTACTTAGTTATATATATATTTTGCCACTGCGCAATCATTCACCTGACTTTACATTGGTCAAGAAGTTTGGCGCGTACTGTACCATAGATTTTATTAAGTGATATGTCTCAGCTAATTTAAAACTTTATTGTAACTATATTTTAAGTGAACAATTATCATTCAATCTTGGGTATTTGCTACAAGTTTTTTTTTTGATAAAATTTCCTAAAACTGACTAGTTTTAGCTATCACTGACATCATTTACACCTAATTAACAACACAACAACACCGCTTATCTCCCCATAGCATGATGCTTCTAATTACCACTAGTACGACAGTTGCAGACTCAATGGCGCGTGCACGCTATCATCGCGCCATATGCCGTCAGGGGGTCAGTAGGATGGTAATGACGATATGGCGCTATGAGTGTTACTGTTTTTTAGGGGATCGAGAAGGTAATGAGCGGTAATGTGATTGGTTTATTGATTGATTTTGGTAATGATTTAACTGTATTATGTGTTGTATGTTTCATATTCTAATATTCCCGGGGCCTAATTCTCCTAAAATAAATTGGTGCCAAACGCAATCGAACCACAACCGTCAGTCAGTTTTTGTTTTCGAAAACTTTCAAAATGATTGATTTTGTTTTTTGTGTCAAACAATTCGACAGCTTTTGAAATTGAGAACTGTCTGAATGAACGGTTCGGCCTTGGTTCGGTTGTGATTTATCAAGATTTATTTTAGGAGAATTGGGCCCCTGACCTTGTTGAAATAGATCAAAGTTGTGGTAACAAACATCGCTTTTAAAAAAAATAGTCAACAAGGAAGGGGGAAGTTTTTTAGTTAGTACCTATAGTTATAAAACCATACAATTCCCAAATGAATTCTAAATCTAATGGAAGTGGGAACAGAAATGACTTAATGCCTACTAGTATAATAAATGCGAAAGTAATTCTGTTTGTCTGTTACGCTTTCACGCCTATACCGCTGAATCGATTTTGATGAAACTTGGTACAGAGATAGTCTGGAAACTGGAGAAGGACATAGGCTACTTTTTTAAACGACATCTACGCGTGCGAGGCCACGAGTGACCTCTAGTATCTGTATAAATGAAATGCTCGACGTGGCTGTACATTAGATCTCAGAACTTTTCACGGCAAAAGAGTCGCAAGACGTGGCCTTTTTTTTCATGAATGTTTTTGGTGGGGTAAAGATTATGCATTGTGCATTCATTTTTGAGCGTTTTTTTATTCATTATTAATTAAACATTCTGCATTGTGGTTGCTCACAATGGGCCTCATAAGAAGGCTCAAAGTCACCTAAAGGGCAATGGAGAGGGCTATGCTCGGAGTTTCCCTGCGTGATCATATCAGAAATGATGAGATCCGCAGGAGAACCAAGGTAACCGACATAGCTCGAAGAATTGCCAAACTTAAGTGGCAGTGGGCGGCACATTGCTCGCAGAACGGATGGCCGATGGGGCCGAAAGGTTCTGGAGTGGTGACCGCGTACCGAAAGACGCAGCGTGGGTAGGCCTCCCACAAGGTGGACCGATGATCTGGTGAAGGTCGCGGGAAACCGCTGGATGCGAGAAGCACAGGACCGGTCGATGTGGCGATGCTTGAATGTCTTTCGGCTGAATGATGATGATGAACACAACATTCTGAGCCCTTGGTCACCTCTGACGTCATTCAAACATTTCATCCTCATAACTTTAATCCGTCATACATTCACATTTTTGTATAAAAACCGGACAAACACCAGTACTCTGATATTTTGTGGGCATTTTCCTCAAGTTTACTGTAACATGTATAGCCTGTAGCAATGTATAGCGTTGTATAGCATCGATGCAGCGCTTTTAATCCTCTTAATGGAAGCGGGGTTGGAAACAGAACAGTGAATGGAGTGGAGATGACGCTAAATTGTATTGTAGATTATTTTAATCGATTGGAGATAAGAGATAGAGGTACTTTATTTAGTAGGAGAGTGTTATCGGGAGTGGGTAGCATTGGGAAATGTTGACAAAACAAGGTAGTCGTCGATATGAATCAACCTACCCGATGTTATAAAGGCGGTGGTCATTCGACAAAGCGGAGCATTCTGTGTTCATCAGTTGAAGAAGTCTGACCTTTTATAACTGACTTGCTTATCCATAAGTTGTTATCTTGTAAATCTTGTATCCTTGTGTAAAGTAATATTATTGTGATCTAGTTTATGTTACTAACACTAACGCAAATATAAGTACTCTCAGTGGTCGAGAGTCTATGTTGGTTTTATTTACTGTGTTTACCTTGCTCGCAATCCTGACATACCGATATTAGCTATAACTGTAATGATAGAATCACCAGTAAATGATTATGTTGTTGTGTTTTTTACAAGAGTTACAATAGTTGTTATCTATATTAATTAGCTATGACTCATTAAGTGTCACTGCACGCACAAAGATCGCATGTTTTTCTTTACCGCAATCTAAAAACATTGAAGTTGTATGCCTCGTCACTGGTTTTGTTTATTCTGCATTGACAAATGAAAGAACAACAAAATACATATATGGTATGTCTACACCCGTGCGTTTTCATGTTCATCTTGCGATTTCAACTTTCAATTCCTCTTGCGTCAAGCGCATGCAATACTGATTGCCTTATGACGCATGCAGCTTATCGTCTACACCGGTGCGCCTCGGTCAGTCGTCAGTCGACATACAATAGACGGAGCGTGCGCTAGGGGCATTCGCTTTTGTCGAACTAGTAATAAGGCATGCGCTATTGCATGCGCTATGTCGCTTCACGCATGCTTCAGACGAAGGCGCAAGATGAACATGAAAGCGCACTGGTGTAGACATAGCTCTCTTCTCCTCTCCTCTCCGCTTTGGTGGAAATCGGGCCAAAGACTCGGACTCGTTAAGATTACTTTTAATGGTGTCAAAACTTTACACATTACTGACAATACTTCTCCACAAGGCGTCTCCATCGCCTCCCCTGTTCTCTTCAAGTGGCGTGCCCCATGTTTTTGTTTCGGGAGCACCACGGGCGCGGCGTTAGTGGCGACACTTACTGTTGTTACCATTATAATATATTTTTATATTATAACTCTAAGGGAATTCTTATTTAGAGACGATTCGTGTGGTGATGTTGCGAACAAAGAACGTCGAAAGAAAGGTACAGTCCGACACAAGTAAGAAGTTACATCGATGTACCTGATCAAACAGCTAATGGCAATCGCTAATTTTCGCGCCACTCACACTTATTGCGTCAGTGTAAATATTTTTTTTTACTGCAGTTCGGAACTGATCGGTTTTACGAAGTTTACGTCCACAATTTACAATCCAAGTGACATAGATATAGAGGGACTCATCTCTACCCCTATGGCTCTCACATACACACGACGGAACACGGTGAACAGCTTGGCTTTGAAATAACGGTAGTAGCTAGCCAGGCGGATTGTATAGATCCTACCACAGCCATCTTTCAACACGCGTAGGTATATTCTCAGCGCGTGGTAAAAGAATTTTATATTCGGGGATATACCACCGGGCACCTTGCGGACTCGCTCGAGCCCACGTACTCAAAACAGATCAAAATATTGAAAGATCAGGGGCTCCATTCTTTGAACTTTAAGTTGTACATAAATTCAGCTGAAGAATTTATATTATGGAGTGTAGATTTGCAGAGTAGTTACATTAAATAGGTCCCAAGTATGCATCTTACCTTCAATCCCGAAAAAAATGCTCGAGCAAATGGGACATATATATTTTATTCTTCCCCCCAAATCATCATGGAATAATATGTTTGTATTTAAATCTAAACTCATCTCAAAAACAATCAAATTGTAGAGCGAATTCAAATGCTAATACGTGTTTCAAGTGGCGCCCTCCTGCGGATATGAACGCCAATTTGAATGCTATTACTTCCGCCGAGCGTATTTGACCTCTTCAGCTAAATATTGGGACCCTGGCTTTAAAGATATTGGATTCTAAACCTCATCTGACTGGAACGATGTTTGTAATGTGCTTGGCGTTCTGATATTGGGAATAAATTAGCTGGCCAGGACAAACCACCTCAAGGACGAGTGAAAGGGAGGCACGAGATCACTTGCCCCCCCCAAGCCTGAGAGCGGTTAGCATAAAACAAAACACTGTTGTTCTATAACTAAAATCATATACAAGGTTAGTTGGAAAGGGGATACTTATCCGCGAGCAACTTAAAGTATCATGTTGAGTGTTTTAAAGCAATGAAATGTTTCGATTTGTAAGATGACAACTGCTCAAATCATGAGCTGAACACATTTTTAACACTTTTTTGACAAGTAGGTGGAAATCGAAGTTTATAAAAAATCAATTAACAAAGACTTCCTTTTCGATTTAATAGGTGTGTTGAACATCAATATTGTTCTGTGAAACTAGTATTGAAATTGTTTTGCACTAAAAACTAATTATCAGTATAATTCTTGTATAAGTCTTGACAATTTAGGTACCCTCAATAAGTCATAATAATAAGATTCCAGAATAATTTTCATTTCCTTTTCTATTCCTTAAGCCCCCCATATTATTAACTGATATAGATAGTTATTGCTAAACCCTTCTTATTTTATTTTCTTTCCCTTTTTCATCTGTTTCCTCTATTAGTCAATCCCGAAAAATGCACGTGAGTAAACCGTAACCAATCATAAATATGTATAAGTGTTAAATCGTCAGTGAAGTAGTGCGGAAGTCAAAAATGGCGACTTTACAAGAGAGTGAAAAAACTATTTAAAACGAGCGTAACCTACGCTGAACGCTTTATTGTTTTTAATTATCATTACAAATGAACTCTTTGATGATTTATAAACCTTTGAAAATTCTAATAATCTTTTTCATTTCAAGTAATATTGTGACTTTCGCAGTGTTGTCTGTTTTTGTCACAAAAAGACTTACGTACTGTTAAAACTTCACTGACGAAATGTCAAAATTCGATAAATTTTATTTGCCAGCTCTGTATTCTGAGTTGCCAGCATTAATCGATGGGTCCTATGTATAAGGGCTAAAGTGGCATTTTTGTAATTTCTAATGTGAACTAAATATATCTACAGTTAAAATCGGAAATTACTAAAATGCAACTTTGGCCCTTATAACACTTATACATAGGATCCATCGTAATGTTATTTTAGTTTTATGAAAAAATCTATATCTCTGCTTTAGTTACGAATTCAGAAAATTTAGCTTCTAATCCGTGACCTCAAATATGACCTAAAATAAACACAGCTGATCATAGCTGAGAAATAAATTTTAGCGTATTTTTAATCTTTGAACAGCTATTTCTCTTAAACTTTTGGGGAACGTTGTATAACAAAAGATATTCATTATTATGTGTACTTTAACACCCTTTCTGATTAGTACCGCCTTTCCGACTAACCTTGTATGAAGAATTCAAAGTTGCTGAAAGCATTCTAGAATTTGAACTAAGTTCAAAAGCATTTACTGTCTAAGTACTATGATTTTGAACTAAGTTCAAACCACAACAAAATCACTTGACGAACAGACGTCAATACCGCTATCTTGCCACTAGGCGGCTCTCACATCAAAGCGCGTCTGCCAGATAAGACGCTCTTGAGAGCTCCACAAATACATTCAAGTATTTTTAGCTACCGGCTTCTGAGTGGCTTGGTACGCACTGATATTACTATGGGTACGGATGTAGAAGAAAAAGATGCGTAAAAGGTATTTGGAAATAAATATAGAAAGAAGGAAAAAAATAAAGATAGTTATAATACCCATCCTCGTAATTCAAGGCATGGTCAACGACCAGTGCTAGAATTTGTACCAAAGACTGCGGTGTTTGGAAAAAATTGCTCAGCTATGTGTGTTAAAATTTATAATGATTTACTCAATAAACGAGTGGTTACAGGAATAAAATGCCAGATCATTATTTAAAGTATTTATATTTTTCTTGTTAAAAAATAAGCTTCACATGCCATACTAAGGCTAATAGAATATAAGACCAAATAAGGTAACATGTAAAACCACCGATTGTACATCCTTACTCTATTTAAATGTGAATAAATGAATTTGAAATAAATAAACTTTTTTTTTCGCTTTTGTATTACCGGCGAAACAGGATTAGAATAATATTACATTAATTTCTTTTTTTAAATGCAACAATAAAAAAACTGAAAAACTAAGATAATTATGATAAAATTAAGAGTTTCAGAAGTCGGTGCTTATCCACGCTGAACCAAATTGAAGGCATCGACTTCTGAAACTGTTAATTTTATAATATGGTAATTTTTTATTAAAAATAGACTAGAATTACTTTATCATACAATATTTACACAAACATTATTTACATAATTGCAAATAAAGTATCTACAAATAAAGAAGAATATAACCTAATAAAATTATAAACTAATAAAATAGGGCATCAAAATTATATTATTCCTCCGCATGTCGACTGGTAACGTGCCCAGAAGGCTGGCAGCATTGCCACGTTGTATGGCAATGCTAATCCTTTGACCATAAATATGGTAAATATTTTACTCTTTTCAGTTTTTTTGAAGTTATTTTTTCTTTTTTTTTTAAGTTATTCTATTTTTCTATTTTGAGTGGAATAAACACTACATAAACATGCGATAATAGCGATTGGAAGTGATTTGCTGTTGTCCGTTGAAGAGATCTATTGTCTATTTCCGACGGTCTTCATCAGATCTTCACCAAATTTTAATAGGGCCACCTCGGCAGAATACTGTTTCAAGCAAAAACAATCAGTAAAATCGGTATACAATTGGCGACGACATCGCTGAAAATATACACAAAAAAAACTCGTCGAAATGAGCACCGCTTCCTTTTTTTGGAAGAGGGTTAAAAATATTAAATTAAATACTCGGTATTACTAACAGATTGTGTACTCTGAAATAAATTGAAAAGCCTCCTGTGTCATCATCATCTTCCTGCCCTTATCCCATGTTACTTGGGTTCGGCGCAACACGTTTTCTTCTTCCATTCCGTCCTGTTAACCGTCATGATATCACTGACACCCTTCTCTTTCATATTATTCTTCACACAATCCATCCATCTTTTCTTTAGCCTCCCTCTTCCTCTCCATCCACCCACATTTATATTCATAACTCTTTTCATCACATGCGTTTCATCCCTCCTCTTCACATGACCATACCAAGACAAATGGTTCCCTTTCAATTTTTCTGTCACTGACGTTACTTTCAAACTTCCTCTAATATACTCATTCCTGACCTTATCCATTCTGGTCACTCCACACATCCATCTCAACATTCTCATCTCCGCTACATGCAATCTTTTTTCATCCGTATTCTTCACGGCCCAACATTCCGATGAAAAGCCTCCTGCATAATAGGTTAAAAACAACAAATGAAAATATCAAGTTTAGCAGTAGTAGAGCTTCTTGTCAAAAGAGCTCGTCTGAGGAAGTACTACCAAAAAACGTGGGGAACCTTTTGCCATTTTTGGGGCACAATAATAATTATAGTGCCAGTTTCGTCACCTCTTACGGCTCACTTGCCCGGCGACGGAAGGGAACTATAATCTTAATCCGTTGCTACACTGACTCTTCTGGAACTCTCTTCACAAACTGCTCTAGAACTTTCCTCAAAAGGCCAGTCCAGGTGTAGTCCTCACATAATTTGTTACTACAGAAAATATGTCTAGACTATAATAAGAGATCTTGACCCCTGAATTTGTTTCGGCCGTTCTTTTCAGAGGTAGTCAGATAGAAAACGTCGACTACATCTAGCTTTCAAAACAAATCGACATGTAAAAGTCATTTTTAAATATCCAATTTCCAGAATAAATAATTTTATTTCATTTCTTAACGGTTGCTTAATGTGTATACTACATACATACATAAAATCACGCCTTTTTCCCATGGGGGTAGGCAGAAACTATAGAACGCCAAATGCTACGATCCTTACATACTCCTTTCGCTTCGTCCACGGTCATACATCTTGTCATACACGCACGCCGGTTGAAAGTACTACGCACCTGTCCTTTTTTAAGAACATTACCAATAACGTCGATGTATGTCCTTTTAGGGCGTTCTCTGTTGGTGTTTCCACTGACATCCGCCTTATAAATTCCTTTTATTAATCGTCGTTCACTCATTCTTTCAACACAACCAAACTACCGAAGCATACTCCTTTCAATTTTTGTCACTACATCATCTTTTAAACCGCAATTTTGTCTTATCACCTCATTCCTCAATCTATCATTCAAAGTTATATCGCACATACTTCGCAAGGAAAGCATTTCCATGGCATTTATTCTACTTTCATAACTCTTCTGCCACGACCAACATTCACTTCCGTACATAAGCGTAGGTACCAGCACACCATTGTGGACAGTCAGCCGTGCCGTGGACATCGACTGGTTAGCCACAACCGCCGTGTGTACACTAATTATTTAGTAAAGTTGTTAGTACCTAATCTTTCAACGTAACTCACAATTGACCATTGTTTACGCATCCATTACAACTTACACGTATCAAGAAACACCTGAAACACTAATGCAAGTAATATTTAAAACAATATTTCAAATCCGGATCACCAACGAAGACGATTCGTAACAAACAAATCAAAATCCACTTTAAATCCAAAAATATTCTTAAAAGCTCTCTATTATTTATTTCTCTCAATATTTCAATGTTAAAAGCTAAATGTGACTCGACGAGAGATCTACTCAGAAAATTACGCGCGTCGATATATTTATCAGTTATAAGCTATAAACATTTTTGGACTTTTTAGCTGCGCACGAGTCGCGCGGCCGGCCAATGGGAGCGCGCGGTGGAGTTTCAAAGCGGGGGGCGTGGTTTGTGGTATGCTGATCGGTCGTAAGATTGTATGTTGCATCGTCATGCTTTCTGGGAAGCTGTTGGCTAAATATTGAGGGTTCACTGGGAAGAAGGCTTTTGGCCTTGGTAGAGGACATTGCTTTTCGTTGTATATTCGGTTAAACAGATTTTGATATACAGGGTGTCCCTGGAAGTATGAATCAAATCGAATAGGGGCGTGGGCAATGTCATTTCCAAACTTTTTAACCCTGAGAATGTCGTGCAATTTTTTACGGTTCAAAAGTTATGACCAATTGAAAAAAATCATAAAAAATTATCAGAGCTATCATTTTTTTCAGGACTTTTCGAACAGCCTTTCTTATGGTAATAATTTTACGCAGCTAGAAAACATGTGTTCAAAAAGAAAAAAAACATTTACTGCAAAGGCTTTTTTGGTCTGGCAAAAATTTTACTCAAGTTTTTACTACTACAAGTTTTGAAATGACCTTGCCCACGCCCCTATTCGATTTGATCCATACTTCCAGGGACACCCTGTATAGAACCGAAGACATTCATTCAGACAGTTTTATTTTACAAAAACGGTCAAATTGTTTGACAAATTAACGAAACAAATATTTTTGTCAGTTTTCGTAATCGAAATTTGACTGACGATTGTGGTTCATTTGTGATTTGGCAGCAATTTTGTTAGTACCTACAGTCGGAAGCAATAAATCCCGGGTCACCAACATAAATCTAAATATCTCGGAAACTATCAATGATGGCTTATTCAAATTAAAAGTACCTATTCTTTAGACTTAAATAAATTTATATTATTTTTTCACCTAGTTTGGAGCGTATGGCATCAGTGGGGCGCAGCTGAAAATCAGCATTAAGTAGTTGTAGCAATTGTACTACTACCAAACGCTCTTTGGCACTTACATTTGTTTTTATTTATGTACCGTTGTGTTGTGTTGTTGGTGCCAATAAATCTATCTTTCTTTCTAATAAAACTTCTTAAATAGAAGTAGTGAATTCCCAGACGTGGTAGTGGTGTTCCCAGTAGTGGTTTCCAGACTCTTTTCTTACCGTGTGTGTTGAAAGAGATGTGAGGATAGGGAGATTGAGAGTGTGGGGATAGGGGATTATTTCAAGTCCATATAAATCAATCATCAATATTAATATTGACAGCATAATACTAGTAGTTATTCTTTACTTTGTGATTATCCCGGAAATGATGAGATCCGCAGGAGAACCAGGGTAACCGACATAGCCATAGACAGAAGAATTGCCAAACTAAAGTGGCAGTGGGCGGCATACTGCTCGCAGAACGGATGGCCGATGTGACTGATAATATTATCAATCATTCAGAAAGGACATGCTTCCTAATTCTACTCTTGAAAACGTTAAGAGAAGGGCTGTCGCGTAGTGAATGTGGGAGAGTGAGTTCCAAAGACGCACTGCACAAATAGTGAAAGAGGTTTATAGCAGTGGCAAAGGGTGAATTTTCTTAAAAGGGAAGCTGGACCAATTATTTGTTTAAATGATAATTGAAAATAACAGATACTAGTATTTGCCATATTTCGAAAGGGAAGCCGATAGGAATCGAGTTGTATGGAGCCTTCGCCACTGGTGTATAGTACGTTTTATTTCTTTACTAAAAGTATCTAAGTTGTACTAACTTAATGCGTAGGAGTTGTAGGAGGCGGGTTTCTAATATTATTTGCGCAGCCCAACGGAACCCATACATTCTGTTCATAATACAACCTGATTATTATATTTGCTACGGGTGTAGTTCTAACTAATATGAAACTTTTTTCCATGAGATAGAGTCTAGAATCGAACGCCAATATATTTAAAACTATGTTACTATATTGTATGAGTAATAATCTGAAATGATAAGTTGTGTTTTCGTTTTATGTATTCAAAATTGGTTTCCATTTATAAATTGACCAGTTTAGGTCATTATGGCAGAACGTGATGTGTCTAAAAATAACACTTTGTTTATTAATGTTTTTATTTCGCGTTATGTGATGGTAAGCTATGATGTGGTCAACGGTGAAGCACGCTTGCCTAGAAGTAACCTATTCACTCTTGACTTAAAAACCCCAAGGTTGTAACTATCAGGAAACACAGATTCCGGCAGGGAATTCCACTCCTTAGCTGTGCGAACAATGAATGTGTTCGCAAAACGCTTTGTACGTATGGGTGGGATGTCCACCATGTACCGATGGCGCATTGCCGTACGTCTGGTGGTCCGATGATGGAAAGAGCCAAGAATTCAAATTCAATTTGGTCAAGAATGTATGAAGGCTGATGAACAGGAAAGGTACAGCTACAGTCAGCATCAAATATATCGGGACCTGTTAGTCCTAGTACTTACTGTTCATAATTACCTAAACACCTAAAGAAATTAAACTTTAACTCGATGCGATACCTTTCTTGACAGAAAGATAGTTGTTGTGTACTGTTTTCATTTTGAAACATGCCTTATTTCATTGAGATACAGTTTAATTTTCTTAGTTGTTCAGTAAAGTTCATTTTGAACAGTCTGTGTTGCCGTGAAGAAGACAGTTGAAAAAAGATTACATGTAGCGGAGATGAGAATGTTGAGATGGATGTGTGGAGTGACTAGAATGGATAAGGTCAGGAATGAGTTTATTAGAGGAAGTTTGAAAGTAGCGCCAGTGACAGAAAAGTTGAAAGAGAACCGTTTGTCTTGGTATGGGCATGTGAACAGGAGAGATGAAACGCATGTGACCAAAAGAGTTATGAATATAAATGTGGATGGATGGAGAGGAAGAGTGAGGCCAAAGAAAAGATGGATGGATGGCGTGAAGAATGACATGAAAGAGAAGGGACTCAGTGACATCATGACGGTTGACAGGACGGAATGGAAGAAGAAAACGTGTTGCGCCTACCCCAAGTAACATGGGATAAGGGCAGGAAGATGATGATGATTTTGAACAGTTTGTTCGTTGCTATATATTTGATGCTAACTGGACTTAGTTGAAAAGAAGGTTCTTTTAATAAGCTAAGCTATGGCTAAGATAGGACACGTCAGGATCTCAAAGTTCGATCAACAAAGTGTGTACAATTTACGGATAGGTTTGAAATACGTCTTTGTTCAAAACAGCTCCTCTAATATAACATTCATTATCAATGGGATTGACATATTTATTGATTATATTACTACACTAGCTTTTGCTCGCGGCTTCGCTCCCGTTAATTTACGGATCCCTAATTTTTTGATCCCAAAATATAGCCTATAGCACTCAGGGATAACGTAGCTTCCTATTGGTGAAAGAATTTTTGAAATCGGATGAGTAATTTCGGAGATTACCTCCTACATACAAACAAACAAACAAACAAACAAACAAATTCTACCTCTTTATAATATTAGTATAGATGTATCTATGCTAAAACGCGAACCTTGCATGTCATGTCAATTCTGTTTGAAGGACAACTTGACCTTTAAAGAAAAAATATTGCATCAATCTTATCAAAACCTTAACAAAGCTAACTCACTGTAAAAAGGGTAATTACTACATTAACTTCTTTCACATAAAAAAGAAAGTCGGGAAACATTACAAACTTTATCACCTGTCAAATCTGACGTTTCGGCAGCCATTGTGAAGCTGCCAGGGCCAATAGCGGCGCCCGCTTTGAATTTCGAATGTTTTCTTTTTCGTGTTGAACTGTCCATTGTTTTCGGTTAGTATCTTTTTAACGATCTGTTTTTAGTGAGTAGTCGAAGTTTTATTGGGAACAGGCTGGCCGAATTAAATGTATTTTTGTTTATACTGAACTGAAACATGCGAATGGGAGGCAGATAAGTAGGCCAATTCACGTAATTTTATGACGCGCCGATCAAGTTGCAGTTGCGCTGCAATTAAGTTCACACGAGCGTATCCGCTTTTAGATCCATGTCGGACTGTATCAAAAATTGTTGAACGGTTGAAACCACAGACGTCAAAGCTACAGTTGAACCTTAATTGCTCTGAGGTTGAACCGAACGGTGGATTGTGTTTCATGGAGTGGATTATGAAAACTGCCAAAATGGCCGGTTCGGACTTGATTCGGTTGCAATTAATCAAGATTTATTTTAGGAGAATTAGGCCGCGATGACAACGATCGCTAGGCTTGCCAACCTTTATGTATGAATTTACCGGGACTTTGGCAGTCAAAATGCGGGACGTGGCAAAAAAAGCGGGACCCAACTGTCAAAGTATAGGGAGGCGAAAAATACAATTAGAAAAAAAATTTTCGTTCGTTCGACGCGATTCTCGCGGTTGCGATCTCCACTCTTCTAGCTAAACAAAACGTGCGTTTAATAAATTCCGACTTCTACCCGAAGGTTTAGCTGTAAGTACGACAAAACGGGACAATTGGCGTCCCGCACACGTCTTTCGCGGAACGCATCCTCTAAAGCTCTAGAAATGGGACGTCCTTCATCATTTCTTTAGTTGGGTGAATAAGGCACAAGGAAGTAGGATATAAAAAAGCAAGTAAAATGAGCTATTCGGAAATTATGCATTCGCTTGCTCGTAGTAGATGTATCTAACCAGTCATCAATTGCAATAGGCATGTTGACAGCATCAATAAATTGCAAATCTAATTAGTCCGTAGAGTTTTGAAAAAATTGGACACGTATTTTTTCTTTTGTTAAATCTATGAATATTTGGAAAGATAAAACGTATCAAAACTCGAGAGTGGGGGCTTGTGACGTCAGAAGCAAGTAAAAATTGTACTTGCTTGTGACGTTTTTCCAATTTTAAAAGTGTCGTATCTTCGTCAATTTTGGTTTACGTAACAAAAGAAAAAATACGGGTCAAATATTTTTTGATAATCTAACTGACGGACTAATTAGATTTTTTCAGTCAAATAACCTACTTCGTCATTCTCACACTACCTTTCTACCTACCTTCTTTTTAATCTATAGAAACTAATGTCCGGCTGATTGATGTCGTCGTGCGTCGGGTCGTTGAGCTCCCTATAATAAGGTTGAGCTACACGATGACTGATGCATGCGTGCCGTCAGTTAGGACAGGTCAACTCAAACCTGCTGTTGCTCTTTCTTCAAAAGGCCATTCCAGACGTTGCCCTACATTGTTACACTCGCATAGTTTTATACTAAAATGTCTGGATTTTAAAAGAGACCTTGACCTTTGAATTTGTTTCGGCTTTTATTCTTAGAGCTAGTCAGATAGGAAACGCCGGCGTCATCTAGTCTTAAAAAACATTACATTGACTTGTAAAAGTGTCTGTAACAGATTTATTTATAGAAATAAATACCATAAACATAACATCACGCCTGCATTCGCCGAAGGGTTGGGCAGAGGTGTATATAGGTAGTACACCCTCATTTTGCCGTTATGTTTTAAATCCCATGTAATAGGGGGCGAGCCTATTGCCATCAACCGGGCACAAATCCAGACTCCTGGCTGCTACTGAGAAATTCCACACGGAAAAACCCAATAAAAATTTACTCGACCTGGTCATCGAACCCAAGACCTCACGCTCAGCAGTCGTGCTTGCGACCACTAGGCCAACAGGGCAGTCAATAATCACTTACAATTTAAACAGTTTTTTTTTTCATTTTGCTTTTTCATAAACTTATTATAATGTAGAACTTAGAATGTAGCTTATGTATTTATTCCACAAAAACAGTTTTATTTTTTTCAAAAAGAAAATAAATACATAAAACGTACATGACAAAAACTTTAAAAGTATTTCGAATCCTTATTAGCCTTTTAAGTCCAATCATTTTAAGGACTTCACCACACTTCAAAGAAGAACGCCATACAATCTTCCCATCAGACCAATTTCATCAAAATCACCACTATTACACCGAAAATCATTCAATATTTCTACCAAAATAAAATAGGACTAATAAAAATACAAAAAATGAAAAAAAACCTCTTTTTCACATTTGAAGGTACAAAATTAGCCATCACAACGAAAATAGGTCTAATTTTGAGTTAAAAAGTATTGTCAGAGCTAAAAGCTTTTTGTGCACACTCACCCTTCAGAGGAAATGCGGGGCAATTTTAAATTGTAGGTACAGTCGGGTACAGTTACTAAATTGCTTCGGGCATTTCTCTTCATTTTGTCGCTCAGTAGAAACACGATGGGCATATTAGAATGCAATGATGTGAATGAGGATTAGTATAATTTCGTCACATTATTTAATAAATTGGTTATCAGTAAAAAATTGAAAACTTTGGTCACAGTTATACAAGGTTAGTCGGAAAGGGGGTACTAATCCGTAAGCCTCCTAAAGTATCACTGATGACGGTTTTAAAGCAAGCGTTAAAATTTCAAAATTCGATAATTTTTATTTCCATGTAAAATCATTTTGTTAGTTTTTTCAAAAATTCTTCGTCCCTACTTTAGTTACGAATTCAGAAAATGGAGCTTCTAATCCGTGACCCCAAATATGACCTAAAATGTTAACACAGCTGATCATAGCTGAGGATAGATAGATTTCAGCATATTTTTTTTTGTAATTTTTGAACAGCTATTTCTCTCAGACTATTTTGACTTTTGGGGTAAGGGTTAGAACAAAAGTTACTCATTATTGTGGGTACTTTAACACCCTTTCAGATTAGTACCCCCTTTCTGACTAACCTTGTATAATTTGGTTCCATACAGAAATGTGTGGCAAAATTACACTATGACGAAATTACATTAACCCCTGAATGATGTAATGCATATAAATATAATTATAAGGATGTGAATGATGAGGCGATGTACAAATAATGTATTTAATGAATTGCAACGTTTACTTTAGTTTATTTTGTTTTAATAATGTAACTATGCAATTTTGCTACAGTAAAATTAGCGAATTGCCAACACACTCTTTCATCTCACAACAATCGATCATCTGTAATAAACTACAATTCCCGCAAACAATAAATTTCATTTCATTTCAATGTCACACTACTGAAAATTATCTGAGAAAAGTTCACTTTCTATCTATCCTTTTCAAAATTCTTTTCATATTTATGAGAGATTTGACTTTACGAATAAATAGTGCTTAGTAATAGTGAAGACTATTCATTTTTTCACTTAGATACTGGCCAAATACCAGGATTTTGCAATATATTATAAAGATGAGTATCCAATCCGCCCTGAATCGTCGTTAACACACAATCAGTTCATAGCCAAAATGCACACAGCTTTTCCTAAAACAATTCTTAGTCATATCTTCAAAACTTTAACATACATTTGAAATACTCGAGTTTTCAAAAAAGTTAACAAAATATTTTCTCCGACTGTACATTCTCACCCTTGATGAGGCCGACAATATTTTGACAGGCTATTTTTGGGGTACCGCGCGTCAAGTTAAAAGCTTTTTTTTTGAGAACTAAGGCAAAAACACACTCACAACAGTTTTGCATAAGGCAAGTTGCAAGATTTTTTTAACTGATAGAGGAAATTGGCCCTTGACTGTTTAAATAGCCCTCAAATTAGACCCCTTGGCGTGATACGGAATATTTTGCAGAATTCGTATCATCGTGCAATTTTGAACGTTGCGTGAGTGAATTTTCAGTTCAACTTAATACAAAGTGTCTTGAAAGATTAGAAGTCTCTTGTAAGAATAGAATAAAGCTCAGTTCAAACTACGTTATACTATTTCGCTATACACCGTGGGCCCGAGGTACCCGAAAAATTTTAACCTTCGATTCCGATGCCTAATTGGAGAAGGAAAGCTAGGATATATATATGTTTTTAGAATAAAGCTTAATTTTTAAGTTTATAGCACCATAAGCTATAACTATATTGCATGGTTCACACTATACGTTATATCGCAAGCCGGTCTACTATGTATAGCAAGTTATTTGACGGCGATCCGTCGGGCGACGCGACGGACGGGGTAGAATTGAGGCGGGGCGGGGACTGGAGAATCGTACGATATAGCTCTGGGAATCGTTAAAGTTTATCGCGTACAGCAAGCCAATACTTTATAGCATAGCGTTGTGTGAACGTGACCATTTAAAATGTATGCTGAGCGATATCGTTGTGCTGTATAATACCTATTTGCTAAATATTATAGCATGGTCTGAACTGCGCTTTATAGTCATCATCATCATCACAACATTATACTAATGGGAACAGTTTTAATCCAATAATATTTTTTATTGACATAAAACAATTTTACGTATTGACTCCTGAGCTAGGTTGTGACATGTTTTACAGGAATCAATGTCTTCGCCTCAATAAAATATAAACACTAATTAAATTATACAATCCTCAAAGCGAGTGAGAGTGTGTTTGCGAGTGTGTGTCTATGTGTATCCAATACATACAGCCTGGACTTCAAGTCATCTTATATGGGAAAAAAACATTATTTAACTGTTTCACACAATAAGAAAGTTAGAAAACATTTAAAAACTTTATCACCTGTCAAATCTGACGTTTCGGCAGCCATTGTGAAGCATTACTGGCCAATGGCGGCACCCGCTTTGAATTTGGAATGTTTTCTTTTTCGTGTTGAACTGTCCATTGTTTTCGGCTTGTATCTTTTTAATGATCTATTTTTAAACTGTGGTTTTCATGTTCTTTTGGGAACTGTGTGACCCATTTTTTATGCATGCTTGTGGAGTAAGTACTACATTGGCCTAGTCTTCTACAGGGTGTAAACGAATTCGTTAAATTCCTTAAAACCCACATGATCTATTGTTATGTCTACACCAGTGCGCTTTCATGTTCATCTTGCGCTTTCATCTGAGGCATGCCTGAAGCGCCATAGCGCATGCAATAGCGCATGCCCTAATACTAGTTCAAGTCTTATGGCAATCAATATTGCATGCGCTTGACGCAAGAGGAATTGAAAGTTGAAAGCGCAAGATGAACATGAAAGCGCAGGGGATTTGCTGGATATATAATAAAAATCTAATTCTTTTTTTTCTTGCGGTAGGGTAAGTGATCGTATCTAATCTATTAGGTATAGTGCGCGGCAAATAAGTTCACCCGAGTTAACGCCGTTTGCAGAGGTGTTAGAAAAATTAAAAAAATGTTTTTAACTATTTCATCTATCTACAGGGTGTAAAAAGACCCAACACATAGGCGAAATCTACGCACTCTGTACATCAAACTAAACTACATTAACCAAAAATAATTGCTGGGAAACGATTTTTATTTTTTGGCATGAAAAAAACGCTTTTTTTGTAGCGCGCAATGTGTGGTTGTGGCGATGCCGCGTGTTTGCATGCGTGCAGCGGCCACACAGCTGAGCCAAGGCGGTCGTGTGCGTTTGATATTCGTTGCGTTTTTGTAACTTCAAATGCGTAATTTGTGAGGAAAAATTGAAAATTTTGATAAGGTTGTTTGGAAGAAAGTTTAGTATTATCACTTAGAATACGTTTTTGGAAAAAACTAAAAAAAAATGTATACTTTGACCTTCAATATCTCCAAAACCAATGGTTTCCCAGGTATAGTCTGGTAGAAAAAAATGATCCCAATGATGGGTAGAATATGTGGTTTTCGTTATCGTTAAGGGTCTTTTTACACCCGATATATAAATTAAAAGAAAAGTCCTGACTGACTGACTGACTCATCAACACCCAGCCCAAACCCTTGGACCTAGAAAGCTGAAATTTTGCACAGAGGTTCCCTTTATAATGTAGACAAGGAATAAGGAAGAATTAGTCGAAATTCAACCCCTAAGGGAGTTAAATAGGGGATGAAAGTTTGTATGGAAAATCGTCACTTAACGGGTTCAAAATTTCACGCAAGCGAAGCTGCGGGCGAAAGCTAGTGATTGGATAAGTATGTAGGGAATATAGGGTAAACATATTTTTTTTTTCTTTTAATTTCTTTTTGTGTCTTCACAAATCCCTCCAGTTTGGGTCAACTTATTTGCCACGCAATATAATATAAGGTTTTGACAAAAAAATAAGCAAAAAAACCCTCGGTGCGCTAAAATGACTAAGAGCGGTTACGCACTGCATCCGATCCGAATCCGAGAAAATACGTTCCGAAGTAGACATAGAACTATTTGTATGGTAGTTTACGCACTAGATCCGACTTCCGTCATCCATTTTTCTCTCCGTGATCCGTGAGTTTCCAATTCGGAAGAAATATTGACGGACCGAAGTAGCCATAGTACTGTTTGTATGAACGCTTTTGCATTATCTCGGATTAAAATCGGACGCCAAATGAATATGCCAAAGATGGCCCCTGAACTGTTTGAATTTGGACCAGAGATTGGATAAGTGCGTAAGCGATATCCGAATTCGGTCCGAGTTTTTTTAGATTCTAGATTCGTATTTTCACGTATTCGGATCGGATGCAGTGCGCAAGGCAATATCCGAATTCGGTCCGAGTTTTTTATATTCTTATTTTCACGGATCCGGATCGGATGCAGTGCGTAATCGCTGTAAGGCTGGGCGCTCATTGTGACTTTTTGTCACGGTTACTTTTTCTTACCAAGTCGAATGCTATGAAGATTTAAGGGAGTGCGCTCACTATGGTGACGTGACATTACGGTGACAAATATACACAAGGTTAGTCGGAAAGGGGGTACTAATCCGCAAGCCACTTAAAGTATCACTAATGACGGTTTTAAATCAAGTGTTAAAATTTCAAAATTCTATAATTTTTGTTTCCTTGTAAAATTATGCTTATTTTAGTTTTTTTCAAAAATTCTTCATCTCTGCTTTAGTTACGAATTCAGAAAATGGAGCTTCTAATTTGTGACCCCAAATATGACCTAAAATGTAGACACAGCTGATAATAGCTGAGGATAGATAGATTTTAGCATATTTTTATGTAGGTAATTTTTGAGCAGCTATTTCTCTTAAACTTATGAGTTTTGGGGAAAGTGGTAGAACAAAAGTTATTCATTATTATGGGTACTTTAACACCCTTTCGGATTAGTACCCCCTTTCTGACTAACTTTGTATATTTTCATAGAATTCGATTTGACAGCAAAAAGTCACCGTGACAAAAAGTCACAATGAGCGCCCGGTCTAAAAACTAGAACATCAAGTTTTGTTTTAAAGTTTTTTTTTTCTTCTGATCAAATCCGATGCAGGGTCGATCAGTTTTACCAGTAGATCACGCAATTTGAAGGAATTACACAAATTCGTTTACATTGTCTATGTTTACGTTTACCCTTGTCCTGCTGTGGCCTGCGACGGCCTGTTCATGGTCATACCCTTTATTGTACTTAGCGTGGAAATTGAGCATATTAATGAATAATATTAACCGATACTATATTGAGTGCAGATCATCATGGATCGTGAGAACTCAATTACGAAGCATATTGTGAAAACTACCCTTAAGTTTAGATGTGACACGACGGGAAAGTTGCTCTACTTGGAGAGATTCTTGTTGGACTACGACGAATCAGATAATTCTAATTGGAATTACATCCATAAGTATATTGATTTTATTATCCTTTTTATCTCGCGTGTGAAACGTGTTTTCAGTAATGTTTTTTTTTTATGTTGTAGCCCAGAATGTTTTTTTTTGTATTTTTTTCTTTTGTACATGCTTGCGGAGTTTACCTGTAACGCGGCATCCTACGTGAGCGATTTAGAAGCGACGCGAAGCGGCGCGGCGCGACGCGATAACAACAAACAGTCGATACCTATTGAAGTGGCCTGCGTGACCAAGAGCGGTGCGGTGCGGCGCAAAGCGACGCGAACGCGATCAGTTGGCTTGATATTTTCGCCCGAACTGGATGCGGTGCCGTGCAGCGCTACTGAATGACGGCGGCGCGCGGCGAGCTTTTCGCGAGCTCGTAGGACAAAGCCGCCGCTTCGCACCGCATCGCGTGTCACCGCATCGGATCGTAAGACGCCGCGTAAGTGATTGTTAGGTACACTATGACTGTCTTCTTTATTTATAAATGTTACCTTGTCACACTATCTGTGTAAAGAATTGTTGGTGAACCAGTAAAATAAATTCCTTACCTCTCTTCCTTTCTTTAATTATTAAGTATTTTTAAACAAAAAATCACACTTTGGTACAAAAACAAGAAAATTTAACATGGCTTTTGATAGAAAAAAAATAATATTTGTAATTTCTTATAAGTAGGTACTAAATCTAGTTTGAATTAAAAAAACCGGCCAAGTGCGAGTCAGACTCGCGCACGAAGGGTTCCGTACCATTATCTACTCTGTTTTTTAGTATTTTTTGTTGTAGCGGCAACAGAAATGCATCATCTGTGAAAATTTCAAATGTCTAACTATCACGGTTCATGAGATACAGCCTGGTGACAGACGGACGGACAGCGGAGTCTTAGTAATAGGGTCCCGTTTTATCCTTTGGGTACGGAACCCTAAAATTACTTAATCACAAACTGAGCATATTACCCCTCATACTACAATGTCGTGTCGTCACCGTGTCGGATCAAACGGACGCGTGGGAACTACCGCCGGAACGAATCGGCCACGTATCGTGACCGTAACGTAGAGACTAATGAACTTCTATTGAGTGCTAGATTGAAGAAAGTAATAGTTTAAAAAAAAAAAAAACTTTTCAATAGATGAAAGTGTTGTGTAGCCTTTTCCTAACTACAATACAGCCGACGTACCTTGGCGACTCTGAAGCAGGGTTGTTGCTGATGCATATTTTTTTCACATCAGCGGATGCTGATGCTGATGTTTTACGATTGACATCTGCTGATGCTGATTCTCATTATTTTCTTAAAAAAGCAGGGATAAAGTACCTAGTGACCATTTTGAATATAAGTATACCTATCTAAAAGTTGTACAGTTTTCCTTGGTACTGAGAGAAAAGATTGTTTCAATAATTTTGGGACTTTAATAAGAAATATAATCAAGCAAGCAAGGAGGAGCTCGTGGCTAAATAATTACAGCCGCATAGACCGATCTTCCGGGTTAAGCCACGCTTGCCGAGGTTGGTCTGTGGATGGGTGACCATTTACCATAGCGAGTTTCCTCCGTGCCTCGGAAAGCACGTAAAGCCGTTGGTCCCGGCTGTCATTTGTAGATCTTTGACAGTCGTTACTGTTGGTCAGAAGCCAGAAAGTCTGACAACCAGTCTTACCAAGAGTATCGTATTACCCAGTTACTGGGTTGTGGAGGTCTGATAGGCAGTCGCTCCATGTAAAATACTGATATTCAGCTGCATCCGGTTCGACTGGAAGCCGACCCCAACATAGTTGGGAAAAGGCTAGGCAGATGAGATGATGAATAAAAAATATAATCAAACTAAGTAGTTTAGTAATAATTAGTGTAGTACTAGATTAGTAATTAAGTACCTAGACGACCTAGTGCATAACCTGCTACCAATCTTTCGTTTAATTATTAGGTATTGGAATTTAATCAAAGGTACATAAATCCACTTTTCAACGGGGTCGTTATCAAACTCAACAGTTTACGAAAAAAAAACTTTCACGCGCATTTTCGTATTATAACGTAATGAGACAAAGGAGAATGTGCAAATTTCATATATCGGAAACCCAGATCCAACAGAAACGGCTTGTATTGGTATTTGTCACATTTAATGTCCTAAACAGTCAGTGACAGAAAACAGATGGTAGAATTAAAAAGAGTCTCTTTAACTACCAGAACTGAAGAAACCGTAGTTTCTAAGGTTAGAAATATCCTTTCCGGTGTCCCTCAGGGCAGTATTCTAGGCCCGCTACTTTTTTTAGTATATATAAATGACATGTCGACAATTACAATGCACCATATGACCCTATTTGCTGACGATAGTACAATATTATTTACCGGTAATGACAGATCTGATTTAAAACTTGACTTAAACAGCACCCTAACTACAATTATAAAATGGCTTGATGAAAATGACTTAAAAATAAACTTAGAAAAAACAAAAATAATGGATTTTAAGCAGCGAGTTCAATCTGATGCCAATTTAAATATATGTTACTCTCAAACCAGCATAGAAGAAATCGATGTAACCAAATTTCTAGGTCTCTATATTGATAGCAAAGTAAATTGGAAGTCACATATTGAGCAAGTCTGCAAAAGACTTAGCCAGGGCTCTTATGCTCTTTACAGGTTAAGGAACACTGTCAGTCAGTCTGCACTACTAACTGCATATCATGGATATGTTGCTCCAATCATACGCTACGGCATCATATTCTGGGGCAACTCTGTAGAAAAAGAGCGTGCTTTTAGAGCTCAAAAACGGTGTATCAGATCGATGTGCAATATACACCAAGTGGATTCATGCAGACCACACTTCATAAATTTAAAAATATTTACTCTCCCTTGTGTATACATATATGAAACTGTAATGTTCATAAAATCAAATCCAAACTTGTTTGAATTTTGCACTAGGGCCAGACACAAAAACAAGCTGCGCACCGTAGCCAGTAAAACAAAGCTTTTGCACCAAAGCATTATTTGTATGGGCCCATGTATCTTTAATAATCTTCCACCTTTTCTCAGAGCTGTGAGCGATATAAATACCTTCAAAAAAAAACTACACGAATTATTGATAAGTAAATGTTACTACTCTATAAGAGAATTTCTAGATGACAATACATTGAAGCGAATCCATATTCTTTCCATATTATGGGTATAGGCAGCTCCTATTAATCATCACCACACCAGGTGCTTGCTCAGATAACGGATTAAAACATTATCAAAGTTGTAAAAGCGGTTAGTACAATGAAACATGAAAATAACCATTGAACTAGTCAACCGAAGTCCCCAAAACTGTCAATAGGTCCTTCGGCCTATTAATATCATCAAGGTAGAGGATTGACTATGCAGTCACTAGAAGTCCTCTGGACAACCATCCGGTGTTCTCTGACCATGTAAATATCTCACATTATTGAGATGGAATAATTAGGTAGTTATGTCGAATAAATAGATGTAAAATATGTACATAATATCATTTTTCATTGTACCACTTTTACAACTTTGATAATGTTTTAATCCATTATCTGAGCAAGCACCTGGTGTGGTGATGATTAATAGGAGCTGCCTATACCCAGCAGTGCACTTAATGATTAGAATAAATATTTAATGTTTTCATTAATACACGAACAGACACTTTTTCAATCTTTGAGCTCGTTTTCATGGGTCCAGACGGAGCCGAGGAAAAAAAAAATTATGCAGGATTGTTTAGAACATTATGTGTGACAAATACCAATACAAGCCGTTTCTGTTGGATCTGGGTTTTTTTGCCCATTCTCCTTTGTGTTTGTTTGCAATAGCCATCCCGGTCTGCCCTTGGATTGATCAAAACTCGATTGAACAAACTACACGGGATATAAGCTCCGCCCCCTCTGCGGTCATGTCACGACTCGAACTTCAGCATTAATATCAGCATCGATCAATGCGGATGCTGACGCTGATGCTGATGTTGAAAAAGATGCTGAAGTTCAGCGGATGCTGATGCTGATGCTGATGTTCGCAACAACCCTGGTCTAAGGTTAGTTGTTTGGCTGCGCAATGAATCTTTTAGAAACGAAATTGTCTACTGCGCAGCTAATCAGCTAACTTCAGACTCGCCAAGGTACGTCAGCCGTATTGTATATTGTAGTCAGCTCCATTGTAACCAGATGTGGCTGAATACCAGTATTTTACACGGAGAGACTGCCATCAGACCTTTGTAGCCCAGTTCCTGGGGAGCGCCGATATCCTAAAGATAGTTTAAAAATAAAGATTGTTTTTATTTTTAACCGACTTCAAAAAGGAGGAGGTTCTCAATTCGGTTGTACCTATTTTTTTTTATGTTTGTTACCTCATATCTCCGTCATTTATGAACCGATTTGAAAAAATCTGTTTTTGTTCAAAAGGGTATACTTCCCGATTGGTCCCATATAAATTTTGTTATGATTAGACCATGAACTTCAGAGATATGGAACGGAACTCCTCATCGGATCAAAGCAAAATTCTCAAATTTCTTATATTGCTTCGTTTATATTTGTTGTTGGGAACTGACTACTGGAAAAGAGGAGGGGGTGCGTGTCCCCCCCTCCCCCCCTTTGGAATGTTTTCATGATATCTTGTAAGCTATCATTTGAAAGGACTTTTTATGCCCGACTACGTCAAAGCCAAAAAGAAGGGTTGTGAAGGAGGGGGTTAAAATTATGACACTAAAACGTATTTCATAAAAAATAAACTTAAAAAAAAGTAAAACCGACTTCAAAGAAATACTAAAAGGAGTAAAATAATAACCATAATGTAAAAATTAACAGTTTCAGAAGTCGGTGGCTTCTATTTGCTTCAGTGTAGAGTTGCACCGACTTCTGAAACTGTTAATTTTATATTATGGTTATTATTTTACTCCTTTTAGTATTTCTTTGAAGTCGGTTTTTACTTTTTTTTAAAGTTTATTTTTTATTTATTTTAGTAAATTGTGAATGTGAGTAAGTACAATGTAGGCTAGCTTTATACATACATTTCGTAAAACTGTTTGGGGCTTGAGTATTTTTTTTGTGACCTACGCAAATGTCCAGCTGATTGGTGTCGTCGTGCGTCGGGTCGTTGAGCTCCCTAAAATAAGGTTGAGCTACACGATGACTGATGCATGCGTGCCGTCAGTTGGGACAGGTCAACTCAAACCTGCTATGGCTCTTTCCTCAAAAGGCCATTCCAAACGTTGCCCTACATTGTTACACTCGCATAGTTTTTATACCACAATGTCTGGACTTTAAAAGAGACGTTGACCTCTGAGTTTGTTTCGGCTTTTCTTCTCAGAGCTATTCAGATAGGAAACGCCGGAGCCAACGAGTCTTAAAAAAAAAAAAACTTACATTGACTTGTAAAAGTGTCTGTAACAGATTTATTTACAGAAATAAATATCATTTATCATTTAATGATTAGATTTTGTTCTACAACTTTTCCCAAAAGTCAATAGTTTAAGAGAAATATGTAACTCTTGAAATATTTCTTATAAATCCGCTAAAATCTATCTAACCTCAGCTATGATGAATTGGAAGCTTAATTTTTTGAATTTGTAACTAAAGCAGATATGAAGAATTTTTGAAAATACTAAATAAAAAAATATTAAAAATGACCGTATTTTAAACTTTTAACTCTTGTTTTAAAACAGTCATTAGTGATACTTTAAGTGGCCCAGGGATTAGTACCCCCTTTATATTGTTTAAATGGAGAAGAATTTGTAGTCGCGATCCTCAGAATTGCGTGAATGAGGAAGACGAAGAAACTTTTCTGATTCTTTAAAAGTTTTACTCACAGTTTCATGACTGATCATCACGGGTGCCCGTGTCTTTGCCGAAGTATTTTATATCGAATTTCATTACGCCGACAACGATTCGCCGACGTAATCTTTGCCGAAGCAATTTTTACCCTAATTTGATTTCGCCGAATGATTATTAGCCACCATAATTATTTGGCCAAAAAATCATTCAGTAATTTTGTTTTAGTCGAATATATATTAGTTATTAATATTATAAGTATTCGGTAGTAGTAGCGCTGGTCGAGTGTGCGAGCGAAGGGGCGACAAAGCGATTCTTCTGGCGGAGCAAATCCAGAAACACTTGCATGTTTGCTTGCTTTATTGCTTGCATGATGGGAAAATGAGCCATCTAACAAGTGTAAAGTGGTCAATAATACGGTTGACTAATGAAACAGTGGCCAGCAGACTAGTCGGCGTAACGAAAACTTACAAAACATAATTAGGGACTTTAATCATTTGGCGTTTTATTTATTCGGCGAAATGAAAATTGGCGAAAGGTTTTCGGCCAGATAAAATCGGTTCTCTGTTAGAATATTTCGATATTCCAACAGAGAACCGAATATCAGCCATACCATTTACTTTATGTCACTTCATATAAAATTATCTATCATCAGCTACATAGTTCCATTATACAATGACGTCATAAAAGGTAACAAAACGCAACAATACATCAAAGAAGCTAGTTATTATTCAATTTATTACACTAGCGCGCCGCCCGGCGCCGCCTGCGATGCTTTTAGGGAAATTGGAGGTGCGCCCCTTCCGTACACTCGCGTGCACATTTACGGATACAGTGTGATGAATTGTTTTGTAAGCTATGTTCTGTTGGTTCGTTTTGTAGGTCAGTTGATGTATCGATTGGACTTGTTATCTTTCTTTTTATATTGGCCTGAACATTTCCACTGTTGACAATACCTTTTCTGTGGACTTTGTTGTATTGCAATCATCAATATTTATTGTGTCTCAAGTAACTATAATGCTTGTGGTCGTTGCTATAAATAAAATGAGTATCGATCTACATTATTTCAGAACTAAACTTATTTTTTAACCGACTTCTTAAAAAAGGTGGAGGTTATCAATTCGTCTGTATAATTTTTTTATATATAAGGTCCAATCAAAATAGGTGGGACAAACTTTTACAGATCATCGTACCTAATCATGAACATGAACAACTTTTACTATGGGATCAACTCTGAAATAAAAAAATATCAGCTTTTCCATACAAAAGTGCAATACCTACACGTTTTAAGCTTTCACGGTTTGTCTTTAAATTTAAAATGTCACTTACGGGATATCTTCCGTGATTATTTGTTTGTTTGAGTTCCCGATATTTCGACGCTGTTGCAAGCGCCATGATCGCGGGTTGACTGGAGATTGCGGGTGGATGAAAATAAATTGTTAGGAGCAGACAAATCTGTCTACCCTCTTTCTTTGTCTCTTGCTACGCGCACTACTGGAACTCGACACTAAGTCACGGCAAAACACACTCACAGTATCAACACGTTTTTTGGAGTCTTTATAACGATGCCGGCTGCCATTTATGAGCATGTTCATAACTGGATTCCACGTACTTGACAATTTGAAGCCATCCTCTCGATTGAAATTCTTGTGTTTTCTTATTTCAATTGCTTCTCTTGTCAGCCTTGGTATGTAATGTTTGTCCGTGGACAAAATGCTTGGCTTGTGAAATTCAATCCAGTGATTGGGCCCTGACTGCAGCAGATGTTCAGCTATGGCAGATTTTTGCTCATCATTGTTTTTGACAGCTTTAATGTGCTCTTTGATGCGGCATGAGACAGTTCGCTTCGTCTGACCTATGTATGAGCTGCCACAGCTGCAATCAATTTTGTAAACCCCAGGATGTTCATATGGGAGTATATCCTTAGGGGAACGCAGACTTTGTGCAATTTTCCTATGAGGAGTAAACACGGTCTTTATCGAGTATTTACTCAATAAACGACCTATCTTGTCCGTTACTCCTCTCAGATATGGCAAGAAAGTTGTTTGGCGCTCCACTGTAGATCTGGTGGCTCGTTTCTTTTCTGGTCTTACTGCTCCATCATTTGTTCTGTAGCCATTCATGAGTAGCACCTTCTGCACATGGGACAATTCACCAGTAAGGTGTTCAGTATCACAAAGATCAAATGCGCGATTTGTAAGTGAGGTGACTACAGAATTGAGGTGACAGGGGTGATGATGTGAGGTGGCGTGTAAATAACGGTCCGTGTGAGTCGGCTTCCTGTAAACTGAATGGCTTAGGGTCCCATCACTCCTTGCAATGACCTTGACGTCAAGAAAGGCTAAAGACCGATCCTTTTCCAATTCCACTGTGAAACGCATGGCCGTATGGATATTATTCAAGTGGGTCAAACATCTCTCAACTTCTGGTACTCCACCTCTGACGATGCAGAATACATCATCTACATACCGCTTCCAAACCTTGATAGGCACAGGACAAGTAGAAATAGCCAAATCTTCGATGTGTTCCATCCACAGATTAGCAACAACAGGTGCCACTGGACTACCCATGGCAACCCCATCAATTTGCTGATAAAACTGGCCTTTGTATAAGAAGAAATTGGTGGACAAACAGTGTTCCAGCAACTTAGCATACTCCATGGGGATGTCTTGTATGTGTTTTGCCGTGACTTAGTGTCGAGTTCCAGTAGTGCGCGTAGCAAGAGACAAAGAAAGAGGGTAGACAGATTTGTCTGCTCCTAACAATTTATTTTCATCCACCCGCAATCTCCAGTCAACCCGCGATCATGGCGCTTGCAACAGCGTCGAAATATCGGGAACTCAAACAAACAAATAATCACGGAAGATATCCCGTAAGTGACATTTTAAATACCTACACGATCAAAGTGTATGGAACAGCTGTTTTTTTTATATTTCTTTGTAGGTCTCATAGTAAAATTTGTCCACCTATTTTGATTGGACCTAATATACATACTATATATGTTCGGGCCTAGCTCCAGCATATACGCACCGGTTTGGATGATTAGTTTTTGTTTGAAATAGTTTTTTCCTGCGATGGTCCCGTTTAAATTTGGCGATGAACTGATGAAGACCTTCAGAGATAGACAATGTAAGTCCTCAATGACAAACAGTACACATAATGTGATTGAGTTACGAGCAGCGTCATTAGTAGGCGTGTTTTAATTAAGGCGCTTCCCCTACCGAAAGTGGCGCCACTTCAGAAAAAAAGCATTATTTCTGTCAACACACAACATGTTGAAATTTCGTACGTACAACATTTTAGTCAAGTGTTGTAGAAATTTTCGAACACTAAATATCAACACTAGAGCTTCTGGATTCGAAGGTTTAGCGATAAGTACCAAAAACGGCCGTTTTTAGCATTAATTACATAAAGTGTTGTTTTTTAGTGTTCGAAAATTTCAACAACACTTGACTAAAATCAATATGTTGTGTGTTGACAGAAATAATGCTTTTTTCTGAAGTGCCGCCACTATCGGTGGGGAAAGCGCCTTAAGAGCACAAAAACAAAAAACCAAATAAAAAACTTTTAAAAAAAATAAAACCGATTTCTAAAAAAATGAATAAAATAATTATCGTATACATTTGACAGGTTCAGAAGTCGCTGTACCGACTTCTGAAACAGTTTTTTTTTAATATATGGTAATTGTTCTATACGTTTTTTAAAGTCTGTTTTATAAAATCTGCAGAATTTGGAGTGTATTTTTTGTAGAAATCGAGCTGTGTTTTCAAATCTCGTGGTCTCATAAAATAGAATAAGTGCATGAAACTTTAGTCTCAAGCCGTACATTTAAAGTGTCCGCCCTTGTAGTGATATTCTCGTGAAGGTGGGGTTCTCAACTAAGTTAGTGAGTTCTGTAGTCTGTTCTACAGCGTGACTTGTCATTATTTTTGATTCAATATGCGCTTTGTTTAGGGTGACGTCATGCATATTGTACACCGTTGTAGATAAAGTTGCATACATTGTATTCTTTGGAGGAGCTCGTGGCTAAATAATTACAGCCGCATAGACCGATCTTCCGGGTTAAGCCACGCTTGCCGAGGTTGGTCTGTGGATGGGTGACCATTTACCATAGCGAGTTTCCTCCGTGCCTCGGAAAGCACGTAAAGCCGTTGGTCCCGGCTGTCATTTGTAGATCTTTGACAGTCGTTACTGTTGGTCAGAAGCCAGAAAGTCTGACAACCAGTCTTACCAAGAGTATCGTATTACCCAGTTACTGGGTTGTGGAGGTCTGATAGGCAGTCGCTCCATGTAAAATACTGATATTTAGCTGCATCTGGTTCGACTGGAAGCCGACCCCAACATAGTTGGGAAAAGGCTAGGCAGATGACATTGTATTCTTTGTAGTTTGTGGTGCGGTTTCCAACTCAATGTCAAGATATCATCATGAAGAAAGACTTTTTTTAAAAAAAAACTTTGCCCCAACTAAGATTTCTCTTGTATCGTGGGTGCGTTTACAGACACAAATCTCACAAACAAACGCCCAAACCCGAAACAACCATCTGTAGGCCATACAAATTTTTGTTCCGTGTGGGAATCGAACCCACGACCCGTAGCGCAGAAGCCAATCGCTTAGCCACTGCACCAAACGTGTCGTCAAATGCTTTTGGTCGAATAGTGTCGTGTACCCGACGTTTTTATGGAAGGTTACGTGACATCACGTAGCGCTTTGGCTGGAGACTCTTCAGGTCTCGCCAATAACTGCTCGGTTACGTAGAAACGGACCGCAAGGACGATCTACAAGCAGTAAAAGAAGAAAAAACAAAAAAAAACACGGCATTACACGATGCCTCTATCACTTCGTGTACCTACAATAGTTTTTAAGCTATTTTTTAATATGTATTAGTAGTAGTTTTTCTTTAAGTGTATGTCGTGTCGTGTCGGTGTCGTATAAACAGCCTTACAGCGGTTACGCACTGCATCCGATCCGAATCCGTGAAAATACGTTCCGAGGTAGCCATAGAACTATTTGTATGGTAGTTTACGCACTACATCCGTCATCCGTCATCCGATTTCTATCCGTCATCCGTGAGTTTCTAATTCGGAAGAACAATTGACGGACTGAAGTAGCCGTAGAACTATTTGTATGGTAGCGTATGCACTACATTCGGCATCCGTCATCCGATTTCTATCCGTCAACCGTGAGTTTCGAATTCGAAAAAACAATTGACGGATCGTAGTAGCCGTAGTACTGAATTGTTTGAATTTGAATCAGAGATCGGAATAGTGCGTAAGCAACATCCGAATTCGGTCCGAGATTTTTACTCTAGATCGGTATTTTCACGGATTCGGATCGGATGCAGTGCGTAAAGCAATATCCGAATTTGGTTCTAGTTTTTCATATCCGTATTTTCACGGATTCGGATCGGATGCAGTGCGTAATCGCTCTTAAGCAGTAAAAATATTATAAATAGTTCTAAGTCATCCTTCTAGTTGTACTAGTGCTAGTTGGCTCGTTACACTGTCAGTAATTTACAACTACCTACTCAAGTTAAAAGTATTCACGTGTACAGTGTAGTGCAACAAAAACGACCGCTATTGTTTTGTGATGAGCGTGCGAACATTGGCGCTGACATCGCTATTGACTTAAGGAAGGAGTTCAAGGAGAATAGGTTGAAAGTTTATTTACCATTGTTAATAGGTAAAGGATATAACGATAGTAAAATTAATTGTAGTCTTAGAAAAACGAAAAGTTTGACGTGCTCTCCGAGGCACGGAGGGGTCTCGAAGTAACGAACGATCTGAACGTGGCAAGCGCAGCTTAATCGTACAAAATATGATCACCGCGGTTGTTAATTAGCCACGAGCCCCCTTTTTTTATAAAATAAAGCTGCTATAGCAAATTGCAGGCAAGTTACGGGGTGTCCTGCGTAAGCGACAAACGCGACGCGATGCGACGCCAGGCGATGCGATGAAAATACACGTAACGTCACGTCTCGCCGCAGACTGCTACATAGGCCGCCAGCAGAGAGTGCCATTGTTTTGATCGCGTTCTTCGCGTTCGCAGCATCGTGTCGCATCGCGTTTGTCGCTTACGCAGGACACCCCGTTACACATTTCTTTTTACCAGACTACGGTGATGTAAAAAAGGGGATTATGATTTTGACCGGTATGTATGTGGGTATGTATGTATGTTCATCTGTTCCCTCATAACTTCCAAACTACGTATCATAATTTGACAAATCATGTATAGTTTAAACCATCTTGATCGTCCGCTGGTTATGGGTTATGTGACGTCACATTAAATTAAATATGGCGCCCAAAAGAGGAAAAAAAATGATGACTAAAAAAAATTTGGATCGCCGTGGTCCGTTGCCCTAAAGCTGCATCCACGCTAGACGAGCCGAGCACGAGCGGAGCCGTTCTGTTCACGGCGTCAATTATTATTGTGGATGTAAAACGAGGTTACAACAAACAAATTCTTGTGCGCGGCGCAAATTTCTTCTTGTTCGTCAAAAACCCGATAGTTTGCGGAGCGCAGTCAAACGCTCGAGACTTCTAAGCCCGTCTACGCTACGCAAATTCATGCTCCGCTCGTGCTCTGCTCGCCTAGCGTAGACGCAGCTTAAAACTTATGATCGCTTACTACTGTTTTGTTAGGGTGACATACGACCACGGACCTCGGCTATCCTCTGAACATCACTATGAATATGTACTAAATACTTAAAATATATTACGTGTAAGTTTTTAATTTAATAGACGATAAATATTGTATAGTTTGCATATAACAATTTCAGATGATATTATTTTCTTGTTTCATGCTTTTTAGAGCGTGATTTTTCCGTAGTCGGGTTTTTGTTTTGGAACTTATTAATCTCTAAATCGAAAGAAGCGCGACGGTAACCAAACTTATCATTATTAATGAAAATACTTACGTACCCAAAGAAAATAGGATTGTTGTATTAGCTTGTATTGGTAGGGTGTCCAGGATTTGAGGGTGTAGGGTGGCCACGCTACGGATGCGTTTAATCTTGTCGGTGCATTTATAATCACACATGTTCAGTGTGTGGCCACCCCCGCGGTAGTACCGGACTTGGGGATCAATTTATTTTGATTTTTGATGGAAATTGGTCACAAACATTCCACTCCTTCTAAAAGAAGTTCTTCTGAAAGCGACTGCATCGCTTTACAACCGTTTTGGATTGTATCGCTGATGTCCAGCAAAGGCTTGAACAGCTGTTTTTTTTTTCGAGATTTCAGGTTTTGTCCCATAGTAAAAGTTGTTCGTAATGATGAGTTGTTCGTAATGATGAGTACAGTGAGCCCTTACGAGGTTGTGCGTTATTTTGTGATGATTTTGGACTGTTGATGATTATACGATTAAGTACATCAAACATTTATTTTAGTACGTAAGCAAGAGTATTATTCCTTCATCAGAAAAAATAAATGAATAATCAATAAAGTGCTCCTACATTTATGGTCCTTTCAGTCGGAGCTCCGAATGAATGAAACTGTGGCTTTGCTGAAAAAGAGCGTGTTTTACTTGACTCTAAACACGAGAAAATTGAGTTTTGTAATATAACCTCTTTTCCGAGATTTGTATAGTAAGGTAGTTTTGAAGGGACGTGACACGGAGAAAACGTTGTATTAGTTAAATCGAAACAAATTAGACAACGTCGCTTATGCCTGGTCCTTTTTTGGTCCTTGCGTTCGCACCGCCTCATTTCATATTCGAGTGCAAACCACTATAAACAGAAATATCGACTAACGCCTTTTAGACTAAACAGAAATGTGATACAACCAGCTATACAATAATTTTCAACAGCTCTACAATACATTTCCAACGCCATCCCTGCATCCTAGATGTTTGTTCACAATCAATTTACGTAATGCTCTCAGCTGCACTTTTCTGCGCACTGCCGCGCAGTCGACCGCGGACCGCAGGACCACAGGACCACACTCCGCAGCTTTCCAAGCGGATAAAACATTCATATTGGAATGTATTAGCATCTGGTAGTGGTTGGTATGGTAGAAGAAGGAAGCAGTAATGTAACGAAGAATTTTTGCGAGTACTTAAGGTTGCGCTGACATTAAAAAAGACCACTCTATTTTTTTTTTCTATTGTGCTTTTGTAGTTAGTCCTTGGGAACTCCTTCTACGTAACCGGGCAGTTATTGGCGAGACCTGAAGGGTCTCCAGCCAATGGGGGGGGGGGGGGGGGGGAAGTAAACTACTTAACCTAAGCTAACTGGTTGTACTACTTACACTAACATCATGACTACCTGCAACAACAGCACTAAGGGCGACCCCTAGTGGGACTCGGACATCGGCCTCTAAATATGGAAATGATAGAATTTGTATGCTTGTGTTAAGAAAAGTTTTAGTTTCTTATAGGATCTTGCTTACTTCTTGTGGTTTCAAATTGAATTCCTATAGACTCAATAAATGAGTTCAAATTAAATGTTTTTTTTTATTATTGCCCATTTTACTGAAAAAACTTTAAATTGAAATTAGTAATTTTTTTATTATTTATAATACTTTTTCAATTATTTGAAACTTTCCTGTGTCACATAATTTAAAAACCAAAAAATAAAACACAAAACATTAAATCTTTTGAGCAGCCTAATCTAATTGTTTTTTTATTTATTTTTTGTTAATTCATTTTTCCTTTATTGGCAAACAGGTCTCTAAAAAATTGCAGGAATAAATCATTTTGGATTCTTGGCTCACTATTGCATAAAACAAAAATAATTTTCTTAGTTCCACCGCACATATCATCATAAATCGGCTCAGTGCGATGACAGATCGGCAGCTAATCCGCGGGGAGTGGGTTCGATCCCCGCCGCGGTCTTTGCTAATACATATTAATTTTTGTAAGTAGAATCACAAACTATTAAGCCAATATGGTTTAGCTTGTGTGGTTATGGAATTCGTTGCGTTTGAGTTTTGGGTTGTATAATTAAATACGACGACTATGTTTTGTGATTGAAACGGGTACTAAATGCAGTGCTATGGAGGAGCTCGTGGCTAAATAATTACAGCCGCATAGACCGATCTTCCGGGTTAAGCCACGCTTGCCGAGGTTGGTCTGTGGATGGGTGACCATTAACCATAGCGAGTTTCCTCCGTGCCTCGGAAAGCACGTAAAGCCGTTGGTCCCGGCTGTCATTTGTAGATCTTTGACAGTCGTTACTGTTGGTCAGAAGCCAGAAAGTCTGACAACCAGTCTTACCAAGAGTATCGTATTATCCAGTTACTGGGTTGTGGAGGTCTGATAGGCAGTCGCTCCATGTAAAATACTGATATTCAGCTGCATCCGGTTCGACTGGAAGCCGACCCCAACATAGTTGGAAAAAGGCTAGGCAGATGATGACTAAATGCAGTGCTATGCTGAAAGAATACGAAGAGAATATGGCTCAATCTCCAAAAAAACCGGCCGATAGCAAGTCGGACTCGCGCACGAAGGGTTCCGTACCATCACTACATAGGGGGGTGTATGAAAAGAGCCTCCACGAGTGACGATACTTCAGTACGTCCGGCGCACCCTGGGCAGTCAGCCTCGCTACCATCCTTGCTGACTGGCTAATCTTTTCACCACGGCATGAGCTATTCTCGAATACTCGTGCCGACACGATAGAAGAAGACTACATAAGTAGTATAAAACAAAGTCGCTTCCCGCTGTCTGTCTGTCCCTATGTATGCTTAGATCTTTAAAACTACGCAACGGATTTTGATGCGGTTTTTTTAATAGATAGAGTGATTCAAGAGGAAGGTTTTAAGCTATAAAACGTACACGTGCAAAGCCGGGGCGGGTCGCTAGTTATCTATAAAAACGGCAAAACAATCACGTTTGTTGTATGGGAGCCCCCTTAAATATTTATTTTACTCTGTTTTTTAGTATTTGTTGTTATAGCGGCAACAGAAATTCATCATCTGTGAAAATTTCAACTGTCTAACTATCACGGTTCATGAGATACAGCCTGGTGACAGACGGACGGACGGACAGCGGAGTTTTAGTAATAAGGTCCTGTTTTTCCCTTTGGGTACGGAACCCTAAAAATGATCGCTCTTGTCTCGAAAACAAATCGAAATATTTCCAAAACTACTTGGTTAAAATCGAGGCCAATATAAAAATAGACTTATTTAGACACCTTCTTTTCGAAATAAAATACGAAACACAATAGGCATGTTGACAGTTTCAATAAATTGCAAATCTAATTAGTCCGCCAGTTAGAGTTTTGAAAAATAATGAACACGTATTTTTTCTTTTGTTAAATCTATGAATATTTGGAAAGACGTATCAGCCCCCACTCTCGACGTGGCGACGTCAGAATCAAGTAAAAATTGTATTTGCTTGTGACGTTTTGCCAATTTTAAAAGTGTCGTATCTTCGTCAATTTTCGTTTACGTAACAAAAGAAAAAATACGGGTCAAATATTTTTTGATAATCTAACTGACGGACTAATTAGATTTTTTCAGTCAAATAGGTACTAGGGTTTTCGCCCCGGGTACCCGGAACCGGGAATTCCCGGGAATTTGGGGATTTTAGGACCCGGGAATTGTTTGGCGGGAATCCCGGGTACCCGGGAATTATTTGAAATTAAGAAATGATGATGAAAAATGAAGGGTCTGCACGCTTCCGAAGATTTTAGAGCATTTTCTGTCTCTCTCGCGTGAAACGGACTTTGTACTGCGTGGTGTGAACTTACAATGGGGTAAATGTATCGTGAGGTCAGCACACAGTACCGTTGTCTCTGTCTAGTAAACCAATTCTAAACGCTTGTTTTTTTTTGTCAATGTTCATTTGTGGAAACTATTCACAATGCTTATCTTTTGTGTAATTTCGAGATTTATAGTGAAAATATACAGGGTGCAAACGAATTCATGTAATTCCTTCAAACAGCGTAATCTACTGGTCACAGATTAACCCTAAATGGTTTTTATTTTAAATACAAAACAGCCTATTTAAAAAAAAAAAACTTTTTTCGAGCCTTTTTTGCGCCCCGAGTGCTAGTCGTGCTAGCCAGCTGTGTCACCGTGCTTTCATTCATTGATGAGTGGCGTCGAAATGTTCCAAGAATAACATTTTAATTCAGCAATTCTTATTTGTACTTTATTAGCTGGTTATGTTTCGATCACATATCGCTACTGCAAGAAAAAAAAACTTTATTTTTATTTTTAATCAAGCTAAATTCCGTGCTCGGTCATTCTACACCAGTAGTAAATCATGTGGTTTTAAGGTATTACACGAATTTGGTAACAGTCGTTATAGTCATTCACCCTATTGTTATTCCGTAATATTTTGCCATGAAGAGGAGACTTTTTTTTCATTAAAGAAACTCGCGACATCGTCGCACAATAAATGACTGTAACTGCTCCTAGTTCAATTTTTTAAATAAGTGTATTTTTTTTTATTTTAATAAGAAAAGTCGATTGGTATGTTAGACAATTTATCAATTTATCATGTTTAAAGTAAGTACTTACACAAGTTTAATTTTGAATTATACGAGAAAAACTATATTTTTACAAAAAACATGGAAATTCCCGGGTACCCGGGAATTCCCGGGAATTATGAGAAAAAATTCCCGATTCCCGGGAATTCAAATAGGCCGGGAACGCGAAAACCCTAATAGGTACCCTATTAATATCAATATTTTTTTTTGTTTTTTTTTTTGTTTGTAAATTCATTTTTATTTCGTGTGCGCGTGTAATTTATAATGTTATTCTAAATGTTAGGGGCCAGCTGAAAATCAGTGCTGTGCAGTAGCACAGCGAATACTGAGCTGGACCCCTTGTTACACATTCTATTCGTTTATTATTATAATAACTTGTGTGACAAAAATAAATGGTTTCCAATATTTTAAATGCACCAGAGAGGTCAAACAAATACGCTGATTTTCGAGATCACCCTAAATACTGTTTTTTTTTTCTGTGAGATTCAAAATCGCCGGTTGATACCACAATTTTTTATTGTATCCGTTGTTCATTTTCTAATAACTATTTTCTACCACTATGGAGGTTAACGAAATTAACTTTTTTTTATTACTTTTCTTGTTCGCGTTTGACCCTCGTCGCACCTGAGGGTAAGCGCAGACAGGGTCTAAGATGAAGCACACGAATACAAGTAACAGAGATATAGAGAGATTCCCCTATACCACTCTGGCTCTCACGTACACACGACGGAACGCAGTAAACTGCTTGGCGCCGGACTTTAATGTGAGGGTGGTAGCTAGCCAGGCGAACCGTATAGGTCCTACCACCAAGCTACGTTCTACTGAATACTTTTTGGGGCCATTCATCGCTCATTTAATTTGGTCTCATTGTCATTTGTCTATTCATAAAATGCTATTAAATCCGAACCGTACCTCAAAATATGAGTACAAAAAGATGATCCCAAATAAATCCTTAAAGGAAACACCCTTAAAACATCCCTTTTAACAAAGATTTGATCCGGAACATCGATCATCCCCCGAAACGGAACCGGAAGTATTCGCGGATAGATTTATCATCCCGAAAAAATACGCTTGTCAAGAATAACCGCCATTTTGGTAATGGCGGAAGCTCCCGCCAATTTTAATTCAATATGGCGCCGGAGGTCAACAGAAAATATTTAGTTATTTTGTGGAGTTTAGGCGTAAATGCTTTACTTAACTTTTGTAAGACTTTTAGAACTAGTTTCTAATAATTTATCTTTTGCTATCCGTTTGTCTTGTCAGATGGGGTTTCCCATACTTCAAAAAATTACGATTTTTAATACAAAATTTCATCCCCTATTTCACCCCCTTAGGGGTTGAATTTCGAGAAATCCCTTCTTAGTGGATGCCTACGTTACAAAAAGAACCTACTGTCAAAATTTTAAGTTTCTAACCCCAGCGGTTTATGCTGTGCGTTGATATCTCAGTCAGTGAGTAAGGACTTTGAATTTTATATACCTACATATAGATTAGGAAGTCTATTCTTCGCTAAAGTTTCTTTAAATATTATAAACTTTGTTTTTAATCGATTATCGTCATACATATTATACTAGAGGTCTCTCGCGACCTCGCCCGCGTGGATGTCGTTTATCGCGGATCCGCATTTTTCGGAATAAAAGTAGCCTATGTCTTTCTCCAGGTTCCAGAGTCTGGAATCCAGACTATCTCTGTACCAAGTTTCATCAAAATCAGTTCAGCGGTTTAGACGCGAGAGCGTTACAGACTGACAGACGGAGTTATTTTCGCATTTATAATAATTATTAGTAGGAATTTAAAGTTGTACTAAATTAAAAAATTGAGAATATTGATGTGTTTGAAAATCTATAAGACTTAACTGTTTGTAACTTGTCAGCAATCATAAATAAAATTATTACTGCATTATGCATACCATAGGATAATTAATTAAAATTTAAAAAAATACTGTTACATGCCTATAATAGGCAAAACACGACTTGCTAATTTTAACCCTTATGATTTTATTTATTGAGCATGCATGTCTTTAATTATCTGGAATTGTAATGACTGACCTGTTTACCTAACTGACATCTTAAATTGAATTATTATTTATTATTTTTTAATGTATTCTATTGACATGCCACCTTAATTGTAGTTGCTTGTATATGTTAATCTTGTACGCCATATGTTGGCAAAACATAGTGCACATATTTTAGACAATATACTATCTGTAACCATACCTATGTTTAACAAAATAAATGATTGATTGATTGACGATCTACCTCTGATACTGTAACATCCTATAACCACGTTTCTTACAATATAAAGATTCCTATTTGTATTTCTATTTCACCAATATTTTTTTAGGCCTATGTCTTATTTCATCATTCGAGTTTAACGTTTAGAAATCATCTTGCATCTACTCTGTCGCCAGTCCATCGAGCTAACTACTGATTTTAAATTTCTTTCAACATTTCCTATCAGTAACATTTCCAAAGGCATCTAAGTAAAAACCGCTTCCCTACCCATCCGTAACATTAACAATAGTGCACATTACCAAGCACGCGCCGACGCCCGCACAGCCGCGTGGCGCACGTCCACTCATTACGGTGTTTTGTGTTGATTAGATTAATGTACGACGGCTTTTAGGGTAGATAGTATGGTTTGGAATTTAAAGTATTTGATTGTATTGAAAGAAATGGCTTAGTCTCCATAAATAATGTTGGATTAGGTTTAAAGAATATAGAAAAATAGTTGGAAAAATATAACATGGTTGGCCGTGATACTGATAATGATAAGAGGATGAATAAGAATTTAGATCTTGTTGGAATCGAATTGAAGAATTTAGATCTTGTTAGAATCGAATTGGACAGAATCTAAAAAAGTAAGCGTGGAATTTCTTGCCGGCACTTCTTCAACGATAAATTGGAACCGAGCACCTAAATTTGATTTTTTATTGCGCCTGTAATGGTTAAGATGAAACAAAAAAAAGAAAAAAAAAATTTTGAATTGCAATATTTGATTAACACCGTCCCAACTAACAAATACTTATCACAACAGTCCATAGAACGTTTACTTAACCGGGATTTGGCGCAGATACATCGTCATTAGGTGATATAATGTTTACATAGCGGGACATTTTTATTGCATAAGCCTATAGACCAAAACCATCCTGTCGAACGCGTTTATACAACAAGCGGTCCCCAATTACACTTTGATAAAACTTTACGGAACTTTTTTGAAATATAAGCCTTTGTTATAGGGTAATATTGCTGGATGGGGTTGACTCATGGAAAATGCAGCAACAGTAGATACACTGAAGAAGCTGATATTGTTATATGATGATGATCCCGTCTAGCTCTTTCTTATACTTCTGACGTCATTCCTCTTATACATGGAAATATAAACAAAGTATGAGAAATAGATAACAACGTCATGAGAAATATCTCAATCCGTAATTCTCAAACAGCAGACTTCATACCAACATCACGAACATTAATACTCCATTTAAGCATAGAGCGATAGACAAAAGGTACCAAAGCAAGTATATCTTTTGTACCGTTTCTGTAGAGTTTCAGTTCATCTTGATTGTCAGTTAAGGTTCATAAAAGCAGAGTAGGTACTGGGTTGAATCTCGGTTGAAAGAAAGAAAGAAAGAAAATAAGTTTTATTCAGCCAAGGACACAATGACAGCATAAGCAATAAGAACATAAAAATAATTAAACATATTATACATGTTATGCCGCCGAGCATGCTCATGCCGAAAGGGTCATCAACTCATCATATGCTAGACGTCAAACACCCAGCGCTTATTTTCAGTTGGTACCCTTGCAGTGACACACGGACGAAGGTAATTTTAAATAAATATTATTGGTTGAAAGTAAACATGTTGCTTAATTCTATACATTTCCTTGCTATATGGGTCTTAAGTATTTTGTTGGTTGTTTGTTATAAAAAGAGGATAGATATTCAAATTCTAATAAGTATAAATCATACGCTCAAAATAGCAATAAGAATTTCATAAATAGTAATTTCATTCATTGCTCATAACCCCAATGCTATACCCTCTAGAACTTCGGAAGTGCCGGGGTGTGGTTGAAAGTTATTTTATTTTATTTCTGATGACAATATGTAACCGCACGCGCTCGCTAATGCTTCCGTCACGGATGAGCTATCGACTAATTGTATGAATGTTGTGTTTTTTTATGTGAAATAAAATATCATCTTTGGCTTTAATTGTGCGGAATTATGTTTTGGGGTTAACGATATTGTACTTGATGTTTGCTTTATTTTTTTAGGAAAACCAACAGCTACAAAAATGAAATAAGTAATAATAGTAAATTACATAAAGCCAATTACATGTTTTCACGAATAGCAACAGACATTAAAACTTAGGGAACACTTGATAGCAAAACAGTTACGATTCTATAGATAATCGCAAATTAAAATCAAGTACACGTCAAAACTAATTCAAAAACTTAAGGTTAAGCACCCCTAATGCCGTGCTACTATTAGTGACAAATGGGTCGAATGAGAAATCCTTACAAAGTTTATTAAAATCATTGCTTGCTCGCACAATGTATGAATTTTGCCTGTAATTAAAAGAAGGGTAGATAGATTTATTGTTTGTCAGTATGATTAGATTCTGATAGGATTGTTTTTCTCGGATAGATTTTTCTTATTTATTAGTTTAAACAGAAGAAATCGAAATTTACCTCCTTGCATGCTTGAGTTGAATGCAAATAATAGAGCTTGCGTGATATGTGAAACAGGTGACAGAACAACGGAATGAAATTCAATGTTTTACCTTCAACATCCCTTCATTTACACTCAACACAAAAAGCAATCAGCACCCAGATTTTAGTGATAAATAAAACTAAAAACAGGACAATGAGACGGAAGCGACCTAAGATTCACCCCTGCGGCACACCCTACCATTACCGTACATTTTAATCAAAAAATCTATGGGTGTGAAGCCCAAACAAACAGGGGAACACTTTCCCATAACGATAATGAAAACAACGGGAAAATATAACAAAAACCATGGTTTTTTGTATGTATTTAACGCGTGCGAGTTAATCAAACGCTGATCAGGAAATAGTTTTTGTAAACAATTGTTGTGATTGCGGCGGTGATTTTTATGATGACTTTCGATAATTATTTTAGGGGTGCATCGGTTTGTTGTATCTCATAATATGTCCTTTTGGTGTGAAATGAGAGAGGCACGAAAATACGATTTATGTTACCTGTTTGTTGCAACAAAAAATGTAAGAGTAGATACTACTCAAAATAAATAAAGCATGTAATTTTTGTACATTTAAGGCAATGTGCCTTCTTGTAAAATACGATACTTAATCTCAATTGGTGTTATAAAACTTAGCGATTACACTAGTGGCATAAAGCAGGTAGGTGAAACTTCAATACTTTATCGACCGTGAAAGTTTGAGAATTAAGGTCACGCTAGAATTGGATTTCGCAAAACGCGCGCAATGATTTCCGCCTTAACATAAAGAAATCTCTTCAGTTGCGAACTTAGCACATGAAAACATTTAGAAGTAAGTACTAAGGGTGAACTTAATAGGTTGAAATAAGACTAGAAAGGAAAGAAGAACAATGAATAAGTCAAACATTCTAAATTAATTGCTCTCCACCTTTTAACAAAAATATAAACTTCACGAGTCAAACAAAATAATTTGAATAATGAAACTGAATGAATCGTAATTTAATAACGTGTGATCACAATGAGCGCAATGAGCCGAGCTGTGCGAGCGATCGTGCATATGGCAAGTTGAGTTGAGTTTACTTTGATGTGTCTTGATACTTGATGAAGGATTGTGAATGCGTATTTACTTTAATATACCGTAATGAAGTGGTCATTACAGTGGTGCTTTTGCTCCTTTTGTCAATTGAACAGTATTTTGTTATTCAAAACTCATTTTAGTAACTGGACTTTTCTAAATCCTTTATAGGCACTTTAGTATCAAAGCAATTTCATTTTATACATATTTAAGACTTGTTTTATACATAAAATAAATGATGTCTTCTGTTTCAAGGAAGCCGCAGCAAAATTGGGGAAAGTTTCAAAACATACGTTCGATCAATGGATCAAAACATCTCCCTCCCTCTATACCAACCCCGCTTAAATGAAGGGGTACATTTGACTGACAACTAAATGAATATTTTTTAACACATTTGAATATTAATTATATTATAATCCATTCAAAACATTACGCTGTAATTCGCGTAATATGCACTATTGTGCAAAATGTTGTGCATTTTGAGATCCATTCAATTATATAATAAAAAGGTGAAAGGGGGAAAACAAGTGCTTTGTTGTAAATCTTTTTTAACTCTTAGATTTAAAATATATTCAATAAAATTTGTATTTAATGGTTATTTTGTGTTTATAATGGCTCTCGTACTTAAGGACCAATAACAGTTGCCAAAGAGTTTTATTTAAATTTTCTCACTAAAAGTAGGTATAGTTTAGTAGTCTTAGCTAGGGGAAAAGTCTTCTTAAATTCTGGGTTTTGAATAGCGACAGATATCCTAAACTTTGACCTAAGTACAGCTGATATAACCCAGACTGATGACGGACAATGTCAAGCAACAATGTCACCTGTGCAATTAGCTTACAGTGGTGACTACGTGAGTTAGTTTCCTCCATGGAGAGGTCTTGATCTTGCAAAAGAACTGCGTTAGGCTAAGTAGAATTATCTGTAAAGAACTTTTTATTTAAGGAATACACTTCGAAGTCAAGAATTGGTACTTCATTACTTAACAATCTGCACCCAAGACCACATTTCTCTCTCATAACTATCCTAACCTATAGTATTGTATTTACTGATATTGTCAAAGATTAAGATTTTAAACGGTTACCAAACATGAAGTTTCTTACCGGCTCTTCTCAATAGGAAACGACAAATTGGAACCGTGCACCTGAATTCGACTTTACATAAGCGCCTGTAATGGTTTTATGTGAAATAAAACTGATTATGATTTGTTTTTGAGTCATCATATAGATTTGTAGTGAATTCTATCAATCCTATATAATAGAATTTTCAAACTAGAATTTTACTCTGGTCTCTTATTAGCATTACCCGCAATTCTGCTTATCTTATAAGTAAAAATATGGCTGATACATCAATACAATGACTAGCCTACATTCATAACTAGATCAGTAATCATTAATATCAATATATAGTGAAATATAATGTTTTTTAGCAATTTAAGCGCACATGTGATGACACTGCAGTTTTTGTTGAGGAGGGTTGATAATTTACCCTAATATGAAGACTAAATTTTCCGTAGACAACCACAACGACCATAGTCGGTAAGTGTCAACAAGCGATTACTTTGTTATTTCTAAAGATATTAAAAAAACTATTAGGTAATGTCAAAGAAATAAAATGACATAAATATCTTGACGAAATTAAACCACCATTAGGTATGACGAAATTTGATTTACTCTGTGAAATGTATTGTATGAAAAGTAAATCTGTTTGGACGATTATTCTATAATTATACGTAACATCTTAAAACTTTAAACTGATGTTGGAACTTGCCAACCAAATGAATAAAACGCCAATAATGCTTTTATAAAAAGAAAGAAAATAAAAATCTAAATAAAACATTTCACTCCGAAAATATGGGAGGACATTTATTTTTGTGCCAAGTTTTATTTTGAAGTATTTTTGCAACTACATTCATTAAGCAACTAAGTAGCGGTACCAGTATTTTTTAAACAGCTTTTATATTGACAGAATAATGTCATAGAAAACCGTTTTTTTACAAAATTATTGGTGCAGTAAAAATCTAATTTTGGAAATGCAATGATTTAATTTAAAAAACATATAGTGTCGTTTTGTTTCTTCGGCAACCTAGTTTTGATATATTAGCTATAATTTTTTCAATATCTATTATCTTGATGAAATAATCGTCTGTGGACACTTAACGTTACCACCCTGTATATTGAGTATACATTTATATACTTACATGTAACTACCAACAATTAAGAGGAGAGGTAATGCAGTTTCAGAGGTAATGTTAAAGATAATGAAGAAGATTTTATTGTTTAGCGGTAGTTTAATTTGGCTGCTGCAAAATTCTAGCAATTGTTTCGAAGAGGTCTTATTATTTGCAATAAAAAATAAATTAAAGTTAAGTTTAATGTTGTCACCGCACATAGGGATCGAAAAATTATCCTTATCTCTTAAAATACAGTTAAACACTTGAAAACTTACCAAACTTATTAAAATATACCCTATAGCCTTGTTATCTACATTTTGCCTTCCATCGCTCCTTTCACATACAAAAGATCCAACGATGTTCTTATTAAACCACCAATGAACATTAAAATCAACAACAGGATCTATACTCTATGTTCCATTTGGTAAGAACACTTAAGTACTTAAAAATTCAATGTTTCCGGTTCAAAAAATTACGTTGCCATATTTTTTTGACAATCTCGTCTTAAGTATGTCGGCAGACATTAAAAAAAATCGTCGCGTGTCTAAAAGATTTATTGGTTTCGGTTTGTGTATTTTCGGCTCAAAAGACCATTTGGGTATTTTGACGTTTTGACCATGTGTGGTGTCTGAGGTTTGGCGACTCCATTAATTTTGATTGAGATGTGCTTACACGTTGGATTTTTTGCAAATGACGGAGTTAGAACAGCTCTAAGTATACCTAGTTTGCAGTTCTGGGTTTTTGTGCAAAACAATATGAAGTGTTATTTTAATTTGATTATCAATTGCGTTAACGGTGAAGGAAAACATCGTGAGGAAATCTGCACACCTGAGAGAGCTCCAAATATTTATCTATGGTGTGTAATCCGCCAACCCGCACCAGGCTAGGGTGGAGGACTAAGGTCTAAATCCTTCTCATACTGAGAAGAGGTCCGTGGCAGTAGGATAGTAAAGGGCTGATGATGATGGAGTCTTATTTTGACTAGTTTTACAAGACTTATGGCAAAGAGAGGAGAATTCAACACTGACTTTTTTAATCTCATGTAGACTTATACAAGTCTTGTTACCCAACTACGGCAAAGCAAAAAAGAGGGTTATGATTTTATGTGGTGTGTGTGATGGTTGTAATGTAACAGACGGCCTTAGGATCTCCTGAGCACGTCTGCTACACCAGTTGTAAAGAATGTGTGGAGCATTCAATAGGTACCTAATACATATACATAACAATAATAAAGTGCTTATAAAGTAAGAGGCAAGATAGCTTCATGTCCTTTAAGTTCCTTCTCGTAGTTACGGCGTTCGCCAATGGCCCACACAGCCGTTTGATAGAAACCGGCGGCAGCAAACAGATCTGCTGTAGCACATTTAGTCATGCCGGTAGAGATTAGCCAGTCCGATCGCCAATCTCGTAAGTGTAGTTAGGGCAGGAGACGAAGTTGAAAAGAAGGGAGAAGGGGTTACCATCGGGCACCGGAATGCAATCTCACTTTGGTACCATGGGATGCAGCTTCTTTAATTAGAATGTGGGATGCTCAGGCTGCTCAGCTCATATTGATGAATCCTCCGAGTACCACGTAAAAACAGGTATTGCGTGAAGCAGTGTACAGGGGATGATTGATGTGATGTTCGACATATTTAAAGAGCCAGTAGTTTTCAATATTATATTTTATACGTCTAGAAAATAATTATAAATCACTTTTATCAAAAATCCTCCATAACTCGTCAAAAACCAAGTCAAAAAGCCAAATTCGAATATCCATAGTAAAAAAGTATAAATATAAATAGCAAGGGGGTGAAATGATGATGATCATGAAGAAGGTGATACTACATGGTATGTGGGTATGTGTGTATGTTCATCTGTTCCCGCATAACTTCCAAACTGTTTATCATAATTTAAAAAAGGAGATATCGTCCGCCGGTTGTAGGCTATGTGATGTCACATTAAATTGAATATGGCGCCGTCAAGAGGACATAAAGTAATGAACAAAAAAAATATTAAGCCATGTTTTTTTTGCAATATTATTTTCTAATTTGAATATTTGCTACTCACTACCAATGATACCAACTTCTGGAAGAAATGAGTTGGAGTATTCATATCTGGAAGTCACAATACAGATCCTTGTAAATTGTGAGGTCTACTCAAAAATCCTGTAGACCCTTCGATCAGGATTATTGATCGAAGGGTCTACAGGATTTTTGAATCATGTGAGTACGTTTTAAAACTATTTAAAATATACACAAGGATGTTTCCCGAACTTCAAAAGATTTAACAGTATATTTAGATGTGACTTTATTTATTATGTGTGATGTAACTTTGAATGATAGGTTGGAGAGGCGGTATGGTGCCCTCAACCTCCAACTGACACAGATGCTCTCGGGACATGGATGTTTCGGGAAGTAGTTACCTGTGTCACATAGGCCGGGAGTAGACGCCCGAATGTCACCACTGTCCCGAGGAAGAAGGTATTGTGATTAGACAAAGTTGCGGTTTAAAAGATGATGTAGTGAGAAACATTGAAAGGAGTATGCTTAGTTGGTGTGGTCATGTTGAAACAATGCGTGAACGGCGATTAACAAAAGGAATTTATAAGGTGGATGTCAGTGGAAACGCCAGTAGAGGACGCCTTAGAAGGACATACATCGATGTTATTGGTGATGGTCTTCAAAAAGGACAGGTGCGTAGTACTTTCAACCGGCGTGCGTGTATGACAAGATGTATGACCGTGGACGAAGCGAAAGGAGTATGTAAGGATCGTAGCATGTGGTGTTCTACAGTTTCTGCCTACCCCCGTGGGACAAACGCGTGAGTTTATGTATGTTTAAGTGTGAAACCTTCACCAGTTTATGCAAACTATACAATGTGTCCGGTTATGAACTAGCGATATTCTAGGTACTTACATAGCAACTATTCTAGTACACAAATACACTACACGCTAGGGTCCAATCCACTTCCCCGCTATAGGGCAGCCATTTTGGTTTTTTTATTCAGAAATTCTCTATCATGAAAATGTGAACCCATTGTATCGTAATGTTAACGATAGACAATATTGTTGCCCTCCGAATAAACCTTAACTTTTATCTCAGTAGGACCAGAACTTTGAGAGATATCACTTTTTTTTGTACACACGTACAGAATATCTCAACAAAAAAGTGGAAGTGGATTGGACCCTAGAGTATAGTGTATTTGTGTACTAGAATAGTTGTTATATAAGTACCTAGAATATCGCTAGTCCATGACCGGACACACTGTATATTTTTCCTTTACTAAAAACACAGCTTTTTCCTCCACCCCTTATCATAATGGAAAGCCATACATCGAAATAGATAGCGCAGTTTTATAGATGAGTGTACAAATACAAACGAACAAGTTTATCGTAATTGTGGGCGAGTTATCTAAATAAAGCAAATATTAGAAGCCACTGCATTAGCGATAGCTACCTTTTACCATATGGCTATTAAATTTATATTCGTAGTTGTAGTTAGGGTAGCGTTGAATATTCCAAGGTAAATTCTGAGGTACTTATGAATGGGTGCTAATTAAACATACTTCTTTTTAATAGCATTATTCGCCTCTAAAAATCTACATTGGCTTCTAAATTACTAAGTCAGCCACAATTAACGAGCATCTGAATGATACTATCTTAGCCACTAGTTATCTTCTATATAAGCCACTGTTCGTCACCCACTTTCATTTTCACAATAAAAACAAATGAAAAACAAAAAGAGTCGACGGAGCCCCGCTGCGCGCGGCTCCTATTTCTGTCTGCAGGGTTTAAAGTAACCTAACACGAAGGGGATGACGGGGGCTTCGTTCGCTCGCTTTGCTCGCTCACTCTACCCCCCGTCATCCCCTTCGAACCTAACCTATTCGTGTCGGGGTGCCCAAAAATTTAGTTGGCGTTGTAAAAAAAGTCGAATTAGTTTATTAGAGGTTATCTCATTTTCCCGTTGCTTAGTTATAAAATGAGAAGTTTGGTCACGTGGCCAATAAATAAATTTGTGGCTTGATTTATTATTTCTCCTTATTAGCCTTTTCCTAACTATATGTTGGGATCAGCTTCCAGTCTAACCAGATATGGCTGAATACCAGTATTTTACACGGAGCGACTGCCATCAGACCTCCGCAACCCAGTTACTGGGCAATGCCGATATCCTAAGGTCAGACTTTCGAGCTTCTGACTATCCGTAACGACTGTCATAGGTATGACACCCGGGACCGACGGCTTAAAGCGCTCTCCGAGGCCAGAATGACCACCCATCCACAGACTGATTGCGGCAATCGCAGCTTAACCACAGTAGACATATAAGCTAAAGCAGTACCTCAACTTACTATAATCTCATGAATTGAAACACTCACACAGACACGCTCTGTATACTGAGTGCTTAGTTTTTTGTTTTTGTATGGAACTGTATCCCGAAAATACCTTATTTGTCTTGTTGCAGTGCGTGTCTGTGTGAGTGTGTCAAATCGGACGATTGTAGGTAGTTGAAGTACTGCTTTAGCTTATATGTCTACTGTGGCTTAACCTTGAAAATCATATGATCCGCACGGTTGTTAGACTCCTGTCTAACAACCGTGCGGATCACTTTCTCCTTACAAACGTTACAAATATGGGGTAAAAGATTCATATACAGGAATAGGTTAGAATCTTATAAGTTTTTGAAGTCATCATCCAGCAAACATCTGCTACTGAGCCAAGTCCCAAGCCTTGATGATAATGGTCATGATCACCATAAATGATAAGACACTTTGACAAGTCAATTTTATGTTTTTAAAGACTAGTTGGCGCCGGCATTTCCTATCTGACTAGCTCTGAGAAGAAAAGCCAAAACAAACTCAGAGGTTGACCTCTGAGTAGGAAGCGGTGAAGGGAGGGCGTTTTTGGGGGCTCTCTATTGTAACATAGACGTTCAAAAAGAACTAAGTAAGTAAATCTAGTCTATTTTGAATAAATGAGTTTAAGTTTGAATTATTCTGCACAGTTTGTGTGAAAACTACACACAAATACACACATCAAAAGTGTCTAGGGATCAAGCATTTTTATGCGGATTTCTTGAGATTGAGATGTGGCTTTGTAATAAATTTATGATTTTATAAATTTATATGGATCCTTTTTGGTGCATTTCATAATTTGAATCAGGAACTGTGAATCAAATTCGAGTAAAAGATGAAAATCAGCTGTCAATATTTTCCCTATAAAAACATACAACGCATTGAAGACATTATTAGTGCTACTGTTTCCCTACTACTGATTAAAACCAACGTTATTATGGAGCGGCGACGTCATTTAAGCAGGGAAGAAATGCTCAGAGCCGTGGGAATGATAGAAGCTGGTTCCCGGCAACGTACTGTGGCTCTAGCTCTGAATACAAGTCAGAGTGTTATCAGTCGACTTTGGACACGTTACCGAAGCACTGGTACCGTGGCTGAGCGCCATGGAGGACGGTATCGCTGCACCACACGGAGACAAGACCGATACATTCAAATCTTAACTCGAAGAGCTCCAACAATAACCGCCATGATGTTAGCCGTGAGGCTTCATCACTCTTCAGGGAACTTAATTAGCGACCAAACAGTCAGAAACCGCTTGCATGAAGTGAACCTTCATTCCCGAAGACCGCTACGGGTACCACCTATAGCAATGCACAATCGTAGGATTCGATATCAATGGGCTCTTGGACACAGAAATTGGGCAGAAGAACAATGGCGTTTCGTGTGCTTTTCTGATGAGTCTCGTTTTGGTATGAGACCGGATACAAGACGTATACGACACTGGAGAACCCCTGGACGCCAACAGCGATTAAAATCCTGCCAGGAAGTCCATCCTTATAGTGGTGGAACCATCATGGTATGGGCGGGTATTTGGATCGGCGGAAGAACTGAGTTGATTTGGATCAGAGGCAACCTCAACGCTCAAATTTATGCTGAGACGATTGTATCAGACGTCATCGTTCCTCTACAAGCGCAAATCGGTCCCTTATTTCAGTTAATGCATGATAATGCACGACCGCACACCGCAAGAGTTGTAAGACAGACTCTCGCCGCAGCTAACATCAATGTCCTGCCCTGGCCTGCTCAGTCGCCAGACTTGAACCCGATTGAGCATGCATGGGATATGCTACAGAGAAGAGCTCTGCCGAATATGGAGGGTATCCAGTCGCAAGAAGACCTTTTTTTGTTGTTGCAACGAACATGGGCGGCCATTCCACAGCGTGATTTGGATGAACTCATTTTGAGTATGCCAAACCGATGTTCTTGTGTTGTTAGTGTTCGCGGTAGAAACACGGATTATTAATTGTTTAAGTTACCCAATAAAATTTTAAAGAAAACTGTTATTTCAGTCTTTTTTTCGAACTTTTGTGTTAGTGGTTCAAATGTCAAAAATCCCTTTATTAGGAAAATGGCAAATTTCTTTATTAATGCAAAGGTGACTTGGTTTATCGTTACTGTGACAAACGAAAACACTTTATTTGATGAATCCTTAAAGAAAATTTTAATTAATATCAATCAGGAGAAAAGTTATTGCAAAAATATATGTTGATCCCTAGACACTTTTGATGTGTGTAGTTTGTTACTTACAATAATACATCGATATTAAAACCAGAACCCTTATTTTCTCACGACACTGCATGCAGCACAGCAATCTCATAAACTCAATGAGCAAGCACATGTTTTACAGAACAAAGATTCCATACATTTGTCAAGTGTTTGAAGATGGCCGATGAGTTCCATATAAATAATAAGCCACAGAAAACATAGTCTGATAACACGAATACACTTACCATTAATAAATTCATCTAAACATTTTTGAAATCACGACTCTTAGGACCACAATGATAAAACAAAAACGATCCCGATAAATGACGATACTGTAAATATCTTGGGTCGAAACTAAGTTCTAAATCCAAGTAATTCAGCAAGTTATTGCAGCTCGTGCTGGCTTAATTCGTAACACTTGTACAAGTCGACTTGTTGCGGGTGTGTCCACAGTTGAAAGCTAGTTGCATAAGTCATCTTCTGCTTACTTGAGGATTTAGCGCTCCAGATCCATTAGCACTCTGGTCAGCTGTTAACTGCTATGGCAATCCTAAAAGGCATAATTTTTAATAATTTCTATTTGTTACTCTTATGTGGGTTTATTTCTTATTGCCTGCATTATTCTCATACTATTTTTCATACTAGTGGAGTTGTGATGATGTACTATTTTAAAAAGATCGAGTATTCATGGAGTTTCTTGCCGGCTATTCTCCATAAAACCTACCTTTTGGAACCATGCAACTAGATTTAAAGTTTTAAAAGTGCCTGAAATTTGCCGTACGAGCAATAAATGCAGTAAGTTCAATTTTAGAATGTAGAAAATTAAACCTTATTAGTTAGGTTTATTATACAGCGTGTCCCAGAAAGTAGTGTCAAGCGGAAGTCCAGAGGTAGAACATCCTTTGAGGTACCCAAATCACCCCCATGTATGTTCCGCGATTTTTTGTAGTTTTCCAGTTATGAAGGTTTTTCATGTTTTTAATCAAACTCTGACTATAACGACATTTTTGATCATAGTGACGTGAATAGTTGAGATACATGAGTATTTTTTTTTTCTAAATTAGCTGATTAGTGACCCTTTCGAATGCATAAACATTTGTAACCCCAGATGTAACGAATGCGTTACATAAAATTATTGAATTCTCACACAGTTAAAATCCTGCATGTTTCCTACATCTTTGTGGGTGATTTAAAAATAAATCTCCCTAAACTTTTTTCGTCAGATGTATTTTAAAAACTTATCCATTTTATCAGCTATTTACCCTGTAAATTTCATCGAGCTATCTCTACGACATCACAATAAAAATTTCATTCAAAGCATACAATATCGAAAATTCCAGTTGTAAAAGGGTGAATGAAAAATTGATTAAAACTAACTAATAACGTCTTTTTTAGTAACCCTCGACGTAAAAAGAGGGGTGTTATAAGTTTAATGTGTGTGTCTGTGTGTCTGTCTGTGGCATCGTAGCTCCTAAACGGATTTTGATTTAGTTTTTTCTTTTGTTTGAAAGGTGACTTTATCGAGAGTGTTCTTAGCTATTGTTCAAGAAATTCTGTTCAGCCGTTTGAAGATCATCAGCTCTTTTCTGGTTGTCGAAGGGATATGGGCAACTTCTACTGGTCTGATCGATTCGAAATTTACTATCCTGTGACTTAAATGATATTGATGACATGTGATAAGAAGGAGGTCATTACAACTTGTCATAAACTTAAAGAATCAATAGGCACACAATACCTCTACTGTAAGTTGGGTATCATGCTGTTTCAGATGATGCTTGAGTATCAGGTCAAGGTTACCATGTTGTTGTAATATCATTGAAGTCACAGGATAGTAAATTTCGAATCGATCAGACCAGTAGAAGTTGCTCATATCCCTTCAACAACCAGAAAAAAGCTGGTGATCTTCAAACGGCTGAACAAATTTTCTTGAATTATAGCTAAGAACACTCTCAATAAAGTCACCTTTCAAGCCAAAGAAAAAACTAAATCAAAATCCGTTTAGGAGCTACGATGCCACAGACAGACACACAGACACACACGTTAAACTTATAACACCCCTCTTTTTACGTCGAGGGTTACTAAAAAAGACGTTGTTAGTTAGTTTTAAACAATTTTTCATTCACCCTTTTACAACTGGAATTTTCGAGATTGTATGCTTTGAATGAAATTTTTATTGCTATGTCGTAGAGATAGCTCGATGAAATTTATAGGGTAAATAGCTGATAAAATGGATAAGTTTTTAAAATACATGTGACGAAAAAAGTTTAGGGAGATTTATTTTTAAATCACCCACAAAGATGTAGGAAACATGCAGGATTTTAACTGTGTGAGAATTCAATAATTTTATGTAACGCATTCGTTACATCTAGGGTTACAAATGTTTATGCATTCAAAAGGGTCACTAATCAGCTAATTTAGAAAAAAAAAATTACTCATGTATCTCAACTATTCACGTCACTATGATCAAAAATGTCGTTATAGTCAGAGTTTGATTAAAAAACATGAAAAACCTTCATAACTGGAAAACTACAAAAAATCGCGGAACATACATGGGGGTGATTTGGGTACCTCAAAGGATGTTCTACCTCTGGACTTCCGCTTGACACTACTTTCTGGGACACGCTGTATATAGTACATTATTTAAAAAAAACACTTATTGCATTTATTCCTGGTACGGCAGAAATAAGGAAGAATAGAAAAAAAAATGCATGCCTCGCAACAGGACAGGACCGAGCTGACCATATTTAAAAGAAGACTGTACCCAGGATATTGAGGGCCGTGGATGATGATGATTCTGATAAAGATGAGGAAAATGCAGTATGTCTGCTAATTTAAGTTTGCTACCGACGGACTGCTAAAGTTTATAATTCCTACAATGAATACTTCCCGGGGAATGTGAACTTGATAGAGTCCTCGGTCTGCTTCTCAATTCATTTTAGATTTAATTTCCCTCAAGGGCCTCTGCATTTTGGAAGAATTATTAAATTACCCCCAGCAAACGAGGACAGTTCTAAGCGTACTTTTTTTAATTTTGTCACGGTGACTTTTTTGAGTCGAATGCTATGAATTTAAAATATATGGGAGTGCGCTCACTATGGTGACGTGACATTACGGTGGCAAATATACACCGTGTCCCAAAATTCAACGATAAGAGGGCACTAGAGGGTGGCCCTTCTCATGACTAATCGAGAAAAAAAAGAAAAAAAAAGTTTTTTTTTATATTACTTACAAAATGAAATTTGAAGTCCTTCGAAAATTGACGAAAATAAGTTTGATCGATTTTTGTGTAAAAACTACAGGCATTCTGGATTTTTAAGGACTGTGGTGAGATAGAAGTGCTACTTAAGTTGCAGATACAAAAAAAGCAGATATATTAAAAAAAAACGAAGCATTTCAATTTCATACAAGGAATTTAAAAAAAAAGTTTTTTTTTCTTTTTTCCCGAGTTGTCATGAGCAGGTCCACCCTCTGGTCCCCGCTTATCGTTGAATTTTGGGACACGGTGTATATTTTCATAGCATTCGACTTGGTAACGAAAAGTCATCATGACAAAAATCACAATCAGCGGGGCTAAGTTAATGATATCAAACTACTTATGGTAATCCTTTGAACAAATTCCATCCAAAATTTAAGTATTGGGCACTCGTTGGCAATCTCCTTCTCTCTCTCTATCCTGAGCTAATTCCTTCACTTCTCTGTATGTTGTCACTTCTGTCTTTTTCTTCAACTGGTCTGTGTACTTTCCTCTTGGTCTACCTGGTTTTCTCTTTGCCTCTAATTTACCATCTATAATGTTAGTTATGAAGCTGTCGTGTCGCAGTAAGTGATGAATCATTTTTCCCATCTTCTGTCCATGTTCTATAATTAGCTTTTTCGCTTTGACTCTACTCGATCAAATTACGCGAACAAAATTATTCTCAGCTCAGAGATCAAACATAGTATATTTCAAATCACATCAACTCTACATATCTTGAAAACATGCATCGGAACAACATTCATACTAACACATATTATTAAAACGAAACAAACTTATCGTGCACTTTATACGCACCTTATGTGGTTCACAATAGAGTTCAATATCGCTTACATAGAAGTTCAATTAAACTTGTTTCATATATCAGGTTGATAAGGCAGGCCGCACATTACACGATCGCTGATAAGGCTAGGCGCACACTTAGTCGGACGTTTTGTAAACATACTTTTATCTTTACGTTTCGATAGTACTTATCCGATTGGTCGAAGTAGGGTTATGATGTATACTGTTTACGAGAATGCGATTTCTTGGGTCAGGGAAATGTCAGGGTAAACAATTTAAGCGTGGGTTCAAGGTTGAATGAATAACTGGTTTTAAGCAGTAGCGAAACCAGCTCTATAAGATGAATATTATCTACGTAAAGATTTTGTCCGTCAGGGGAAGGATTAAGGATATAATTCCCCTTCGTCGCCGAGTAATGTACAATTTTCACCAAACGGGACGCGCCGAAGCGAGCCGGAGTGCATTTCACACTGTGCTAAAGGAAATTCAGGCTTCTACAACGTTATTTTTAGTATATACAAAAACCGAGACACCCCAACAAGATTTTCATCAGAACTGCCTGAATATGTGTTATTTTTAATAAATCTCCAAGTTACACCTTAGTTTATGTCGCGTTAAGTTCCCTAGTAAAGTGTGAAATGCCCGAGATGTGCTATGCAGGGGTTGTCTAATACACGGAAACTGATAGAGCGGACCGTCTCAAGCCTCAAGGTGTCTATTCCCGTCAACTGTTATGGGTAGAAACCTACTGAAACAAAATTGAAATTAAAGAAAAAAAAAAGTGCTGTAAAAAATATGTCAATCGATTCTCCTAGTGATTCTGAACTAGTTTCAGGTTTAGTGTATACTAAAATTAAGCATGTATACAATATCTAAGTTTCATGTTTGCTTGGAATTTACACTGCTTGGAACTCGGTTAGTTCCGCGCGTACGCCGCGGCAGCCGGTCGGCTTCTCGCGTACGTGGACGGCGGCGCTCAGCTGTTGTCGCGTCCGGTCGGCTCCGCTCGGCCACACCGCAGGTAGAAACTGACTGCGATAGCGGATACACGAGCACGCGCGCGCACGCGCCCGGGTTCCAGCAGATTGTATCCGTCGGGTGGACGCGGTCGGCTACTGGCGCGTGCTCGAGCATCCGCTGCGACGTGCTGCGCTGCGCTCCTGCGTGGCCCGTTTGGTAGAAATCGTACATTAAAGATATAATTCCCCTTCGTCGCCGGGCAAGCAAGTCGTAGGAGTGTACTACGCCATATCGAATGCCAAAACATCGAATATCAATTGATCGAACACTATAAATCGAATGTTCAAATAGTCGAACGTTCATTTCATCGAATGGTTAATAAATCGAACATTCAATAAATCGAACACTCAATACATCGAGTGTTCAAAATATCGAATGTTTGTTTGATCGAACGTTCAAAATATCGAATGTTTGTTTCATTGAACGTGAACGTTCATCGTATCGCATATTCATTATATCGAAATATTAGCATACTGATTACTTATTATCTATACTAATATTATAAAGAGGTAGAATTTGTTTGTTTGTTTGTTTGTTTGTATGTAGGAGGTAATCTCCGGAACTACACATCCGATTTCAAAAATTCTTTCACCAATAGGAAGCAACGTTGTCCCTGAGTGCTATAGGCTATATTTTGGGATCAAAAAATTATAAATTAACGCGAGCGAAGCCGCGAGCAAAAGCTAGTATTGAATATTTAAAAACACTTGGCATGGGTTTGAACCCACAACCCGGTGCATATAACAAGTGGGTCTGTAACCTCAGGGCCAACACAACATTTAATTTAATTAATAACTAACAAACAAAAAAAAAATGATTCAGCTGTGTTTTTCTTCGACATGGCCGTAATTTTTGTATACTAATATTCAATATTATAAGTAGTCAGTATGTTAATATTTCGATATAATGAATATGCGATGCATTGAACGTTCAATGAAACAAACATTCGATATTTTGAACACTCGATGTATTGAGTGTTCGATTTATTGAATGTTCGATTTATTAACCATTCGATGAAATGAACGTTCGACTATTTGAACATTCGATCAATTGATATTCGATGTTTTGGCATTCGATATGGCGTAGTACACCCATTTACAACGCCTCATTTGTTCAACGCAGATGTGTGCACTCTGCAACTGTAGGCCAAACTTAAAAACATGGATCAGTCGCTCGACAGATTTGACGTGGCTTATTAACAGTATTGTACCGTTTGGAGCCTTTGGAGGCTTGTATGAATGACACACGTGCGCCTTGTCGAGCGCGAACTTTAATTATGCACTAGTCGAGCAATAAATATACTAAATATCAAACACAAACATGGTTTATTTAGATATATTTTTTAACCGAATGCGTATTATGTTGTGCCATCAGATATTTTTTTTTGTGATACTTACTTCATCTTTAGCACTTACAAAGGCACTATACAAAATATCGTGGATTATTAAAATAAGACCATAAATGTATTTTTGTATCGTTCAGAATTAGGGCTATAGGCCATGTCCATTGAGCATGCGGAGTAGTCAGAGATGTCAATCTGTTGCCGTGGTGAAAAGATTAGCCAGTCAGTAAGGTTGATAGCAGGAATGACTGCACGAAGCACGCCGCAATAGCGGCGGTAAGACCCGTGATGGAGGAGTGGCTAAAGAGGCAGCATGGCGCCCTCAGCTTCCGGCAGACGCAGGTGCTCTCGGGACATGGATGTTTCATTCTCCATACAGTTTAATTTACAATTAAATTACTCATTAGCCCAATGACAAGCCTAGATTGTAACAAGATTACGGCGCATCGTCATAAAGCGCCACAGACTAGAAAAAAAAGCTTCAACAATAATTATTCTTCTTAAATTCAATCATTACTTGTATTTAACATCTACTCATCTTGTAATTAAACATAAACATAAAGGATATAGACAACTGGCGACAATAAAACTACCGAGGGTCAGACGGACAGACATTCCTGCCCGGCGACGCACTTATCGACGAAATAAATTTAACAGACCTTTACTGTCCAAGATATCTATGTATAATAAAACCAAAGCTTTGTCTGTATGTCTCGAATCCGAGAACGTAAATACTTATACCTACCTGTCTGTAGTACTGGATAGTTTGAGCAAAACGGGCTTCTGTGTGCCTGAAATCGTCTTAATGGTTTTTAGCCTGTAGTTTTTATGTTCTATCTACTCATGGGCGCTGCCTGTCATGGAAGAAAATACATAGAAAGAATTGAAGTTTTATTTTTTTAATTTAACATTAATATAGGTACTTGATGAGATTCTCAAAAGACTTTCTTGAGTGAAATAACTTCAAGAAGCAGGGAATTGTTGAAAAGAATTTAAATAAAATACACGACTTGACTGTATGGTGTAACGGTCTTCGCTTATATTGACAAATATAAGAACAACAATCAACCCGTTAACATAACCTGCTGAACTTAAGCCACTGTGTTGAATAAATGGATTGGTGACCGCATTACCTATAGCATACCTCTTTAACATAATATTTCCTTCAATATTCACTAGAAAAGCAGGGTTCTTTATATCCCAATAATGGTATAATACTCATACTAACTTACCTTATTAAAATTCCGCCCAACTATCCTAGCTAAAAGCGGGAACCAACACAAACACATTGCTACTCAAATCTCAAGAAAAACCAACGCATTATGCCATTATTTTTCAAATAAATAAAGCTTACATAAAAACATAATATCCATTACTCCTTTTATACACAAATATTTCTATAATAGAAGTAGAAAACCAGCAGTGTACATTGAAATTCTTCTAGCATTTGGTAGCAACGTAGCGGCCATTACGCTATTCCGCTCCGTCGATTTGAAACGCACATAGGCATTCCACACACGAATTAACAATAAAAAAAGTAGAAGCAAAGGCGATTATCACTTACAGCCACAATGGTGGGTCGGGTGCGTAATCCTCTTTGGATACGCACTGGGTTTGTAAAACGCTGCAGTTTGGGTAGCGTTTCATTTTTGTTTTCTTATTAAAACCGCATAAAATTATTTTTCAAAAGGCCATTCCAGACGTTGCCCTTAATTTTTACACTCGCATAGTTTTATACCACAATATCTGGACTTTAAAAGAGACCTTGACCTCTGAGTTTGTTTCGACTTTTCTTCTCAGAACTAGTCAGATAGGTAATTCCGGTGCCATCTAGTCTTAGAAAACAACATTACATTGACTTGTGTCTGTAACAGATTTATTTATAGAAATAATATCATTTATCATTTCTTTAAAAAAATAGTGCATAGTATACTCATGCACGCGCGCTACAAGTTATTAAAGTCAGTTTTTTTTAAATGTATAACTAGCGACGCTTCCATTTTTCGTACTCTTTTTTGCACAGCTTCGGAGTTTATGTCAACAACTAACCTCAAAACACGAAACGTAACGTGACGTGACTCCCAATTTTACCCTCAACAAACGCATCAAAAGTAGTATACAACTTCTAAAACTGTCTGCTTTTTAACAACCAAGTGCGTATAAAACCGGCTACCGTACGTACTAAAGAGCTTACGCACTGCTGCGCCTCCGTGTGACAGCCGACAGAAACAGTTGATCTGTTCCATGACATGATGCGCTGCGACAGTAGCTTGTCATATAACAGAGGACTGGTCTTTTGTATCAAAAACTTGGTCCTTTTATACGAAAAGACTGTTTCAGCGCAAAAGTGTTCCTTTTAGAACTCGCAGTGTTGTGTCGTGTCGACAAAAGATTATCAGAAGTTGTTGGACCGTAGATCGTCATGACAGCAGTATTTTGTATGAGCAGCTTCTGGGTTTACAGAAAGTTATGTCTTTCAGCGTCGCGTCGTGTTGAGCAAAGTGTGACAGAAGAGTTGGTATTGTTGGATTAAGATTAAAATAGAATAGAAGAGTAATGTTTGTACTAGATATTGTAATAATATCGTCTACTAATACCAGTAGTGTCATTCTGTAAGAAACCCACCTCAATATCGACGGTTAGCTCGATATCCATAATGTCACAGTATGGATAATAGAAGCAAATAGCACACAGATAATCGACAGTATAATCAATAACGGGTAGTTTTGTTATCCACGCTGTGTCACGACAAGTGTCTAATTGACAGTCGCGATCGAGGTGAGATTCTTACAGAATTGCAGGTCCGTGTGGCGCCGGACGTAAAGAATAGCACTATCCCATCTCTTTCCGTGGGTGTCGTAAAAGGCGACTAAGGGATTCACTAGAGGATGGGCAGCAGCGTTCTCTGAGCACTTTAACAACCATGCTGCGATCGACAACCCGCCTGCCAAGCGAGGCGATTATGACAAACCCCTCCCCCCCTTTTGGGGGAGGCCTATGTTCAGCAGTGGCCGTCTTTTAGCTGAATGATGATGATGATGATACCAGGTTAGTTGGAAAGGAGGTAGTACTCCGCGGGCCTTTTAAAGTATCACTGAACCAATCAATAAAATTTATCGAACTTTGACATTAACACTTGCTTTTAAACAAGTCATTGTTTAAAAGCAAGTGTTAATGTCAAAGTTCGATAAATTTTATTTCCATGTAAAATGATTATTATTATTGTTTTTAACCGACTTCAAAAAGGAGGAGGTTCTCAATTCGGTTGTTTATATTTTTTTTTATGGATGTTCGGGTATAACTCCGTCGTTTATAGACGGATTTGCAAAATTCTTTTTTTGTTTGAAAGAGTATTCTTCCGATTGGTCCCATTTAAATTTGGTGAAGATCTGATGAAGACCCTCGGAGATTGACAATGGAACTCTACAATGGATAACAGCCAATTACCCGAGATTGCTGTAATTGCATGTTTGTGTATTGTGAATGCCACTAAAAATAGAAAAATAAAATAACTTTAAAAAAAAGTAAAAACCGACTTCAAAAAAAACTAAAAAGAGTTAAATAATTACCATATTATAAAACTAACAGTTTCAGAAGTCGGTGCCTTCAATTATGTTCAGTGTAAAATTGCACCGACTTCTAAAACTGTTAGTTTTATAATATGGTAATTTATTTAACTCTTTTTGGTTTTTTTTGAAGTCGGTTTTTACTTTTTTTTAAATGTTGTTTTTTTTTTAAATCTTTATCCCTGCTTTAGTTACGAATTCAGAAAATGGAGCTTCTAATCCGTCCGAAATATGACCTAAACTGTAGGTAAGCACAGCAGATGTGATTAGCTGTGTTTTAATTTTATGATAATGAGGATAGATAAAGGCCAATGCAAACTATTGGCATGTTTTACTTTTTTCCTTTCGCCAGAAATGAAACCTAGGTTATATGTTAGAGGACAATACGAGAAATCAATAGCAAAAAGAACCAGGTCTATCAACCGTAACCGAACGAAGATAACCAGAGAAGTATTGCTAGTATCTTTTTGTCAGGCGTTACCCGCGTTACCTATTTTTCTTATATTATAATTAAATGAAAATACAATCATACGTGATATTTTGAGGTTTCCTCTGATAAAATAGATTAAGTTGATTGTTGCTGTTACATTTTTTTCGCACTGGCAGTTTTTTTATCACTACAACTAGTAAAAAAACTGATAAACGTATCGAATCGATACGCGTTAGTGGGTATACGTAACAGTGAAGCCACACTGCTCCGTTGCGTTGCGTTGCAACGTCGCAGCGCTAGATTTGGACCAATGAGACGTCGCAGGGCAACATTTGGAATATCTATGTTGGTCCAAATCTAGTGCTGCGACGTCGCAACGCAACGCAACGGAGCAGTGTGGCTTCACGGTTAGGGCGAGGCCCCACTAGCGCGTTGCGCTGCGTTGCGACGTCGCAGCGCTAGATTTGGACCAATCTATGGACCAATCTATAGATTCCAAATGTAGCGCTGCGACGTCTCATTGATCCAAATCTAGCGCTGCGACGTCGCAACGCAACGCAACGCACTAGTGGGGCCTCGCTCTTAGTGTTGCGATAGCAATTTTTAACGTTGCACGTAATAAGTAAGTATCGCTAACCCAATCACGGGCGTACAGTGGTTGACAGGAGTCGATGATCGCTATTGCAACACTATTTAACGCGTATCCACTATAGGATAGGTCTTCAAGGTTACTTTTCTAAATTGTACTACGGAATATTCTTACAAAAAAGAAATTATACAACCATAAAAACCGAAACCAAAACTATTTATTAAATAATTAGTAGGTACTTCTAGTTTTACAAAAATCTTTGCCTTACCTTATCATAGAACAATTACATGCTACTAAATTCTTATAGATAAAGTTAATTAATCGTAATCAGTACTCGTCTCTCTTTCCATATCATGTCTTATTATGAAATCCAGAAATTGAGCTGGAGGACCTAAGTTTTGTTGATGTCTACCCCACGCCATATACCACAATACAGACAAGACGTGGCTACAACAACCATGTGTTCTCTTCCCAGAAATACAGGAACAGTAATGTCCTTTTATTGCTGCTACGCCATCATTAAGCCCTTCTATCAAGAAGATCTAGAAAGAATATTTAAGATAATAATGTGGAAGCGGGGGACGCGGAATGACTCATTAGAGTTGCCGAGTAGGTAGTATTTAACAATGGAAAACTTAAAATATCACACACGGAGTATTTTTATTTAAGAAAAATAACGCCTGATAAAAAACAATAGCAATCTACTAAACACTCCCTAACTTGGTTTTGTTACGGTTAGTAGACCTAGCTCTTTTTGCTATTGATTTGTTATACAGTCCTCTAACATATGGCCTAGGTTTCAATTCTGGCGAAAAGAAAAAAAAAAACATGCCAGCTATGTATGGCAAAAGTTGCATAGCCCTTTAAACGTATTTTTTATAAAATCTTTGAACAGCTATTTCTTCTAGACTATCGACTTTTGGGGAAAGTTGTGGAACAATCGCAAACTTTTCAAGCTACCAAAACTGATAAGGAATTTTTCTTTGAACTTTATTTCCAATTTATCCAAAGCTATTGAAATTACGAATGTGATACACAGTTCTATTTACAAACAACGCGTAAAAAAGGACCAACATTTGACACAACAAGACATTACACAGATTATCTTTAAAAAAAATTGCTCATTGTATTCAAAAGCTATTTAAAACTCGACACACTACCGCCAACAGAAAACACGTATAACAACAAAATGAGCAACAAATGATCAACAATAAACATTGTTTTTTTGTCAGCAACGCAACACCGTAAGGGCGGCTTTAGATTTGCCGCTAATCGCATCAGCGGCGAGCGTGAAACCCGTACCTTTTGTACGTCGCCTAATGCGCGACGTGTCCCGACTTCCAACTTAATACCTTCGGGGAAATTCGGTGGAGCCGAAAGATGGCGATGATTTACGAAGTTTGACGAAGAAGTATTTACTCGTATCTATAGCAGATTTTGTAGAAATTCTACAAACCGCTTCGGGGATGGATAGAGTCCTAGGTCCATTTAATTTTCAGCTTATTTCGTCAATTACACTTCGTGTCATTTCGAAGCCCATTGTATCCATGAAGGCCATGAAATGTCTAGATACCCAGGAAATTCGGGCTGGCTAGGGTTGCCAGATGATAATTTGATAAAGGAGGGCAGATGGGTCTAATAAGGAGGATTTTCTGTAAAAAAAGAGGACATTCACAATTCAACTTTTTTTAATATCATTTTACTTTATTCTAATCATATTTAGCTGAGCTGCTAATTTTTGCAAGAAGTTCTTGGTTTTTCAACAAATTAACAACAACGACACGAAATTTTCAACGATTTTTAGCAAAAAGGAGGAGTTACAGTAGGTAAGGGAGCACTATCTGGCAACCCTAGAGCTGGCACATTCATTGGTTATCTGCTGACCTGCTGGTCTGTCATCAATGTTGAGTGCCCTGAATGTAGGAAGGGTTGAGGTTTGATGAACTGGATGTTATATGAAAACTTTAGGCTGATACTGTGGTGCGCCGGAGAGCGCGCGACGATCTCCGGCCACCGTAGTGTATGGCCTGCGGGCGGCGGGTTAGGGGACCCGTCGCCCGACCAGTAATAGGGGGTCTACTCCCTAAGCACGAAGTCCGTGGTTTCGGCCTTAGTTACGAGCGTTTCCTACTCCCTATCACCTACGGACATACGAGTATTTCGGGGCCCGAACTAAGAATGAATGACAACACGATTTGACAGTTGTCCCTACTACCGATGTGTTTTCGCCCGTCCGAAAAGTTGAACTTGACACTTGTTTTGTTCACTTCTACGTTTCGAGCTACTTTCGGACGGGCGACTAACTTTGTTGACGGACTTAGGGAGTAGGCCCCCAGGCCCGAGAAGACGGTGCGCAGTGTTCCGTGCGCGCCTCTCTGGAGGACTACGCCCCACAGTAGTAAGAGGTCTCAGCCTGGCGGGGTTGAGGTGCATGCAGTTACGAATCCCGCGACCCCGGCCAAGGGTCAGGAGAAGGAATACCGTGGGTTTTTAGGCGTTAAGAGTCCGGCATAACCCCTCGCCTTCCCCGGGCGAGGGTACACAAAAAAAAAGAAAAAAAAAAGGCTGCCGCTGCGGTGGCTATGGAGTTATATTCATTGACACATGACTTACAGTACGCGTAAAATAACTTTGCCGCTTTGAAACCAGGGTTTCAGCGTTCTGTTCCTCACTTGTTATTTTACGCGTACTATAGAATAATAAAGGTGCTTGGTCTATTCATGACTTAATCGGTGATTTCTTCCTCAATTTGTGTACAAGATTTAGATTCCCTATGTACCTACAGAATTCAACATCGTTTTGGTCCTTCGAGACGGATTTCGTTTCTAGTGAAATCTCAAATACCTACTATAATAAGCAAACTGTCGATGGCGACAGATGACGCTTTGAAACCGCCATCTTGTACCTAAAACAGTCTGCCCCCGTCGTTAAAGATCGATCACCTTTTAAAACATGTTTTCAACCGATATTAACACACTATGCCACTCCCGAAAAGCGCAACTCACAAAAGCGATTTCAATAATCAAAAAAAAAACGACAAATTACATCGAATTTAGAAAAGTTTTAACAAAAAAAGTATATAAATGACACAATAATGCGTCACCGACAAGGCTGAATGCGACATACCTTTGTCATCAGAAAAAAAAAACTTAAGACCTCTTTTGTCAAAATATGGACGCGTTTAACACTTCGTTGGCGCCATTAAAATTCTGAGTGAGATGTTTTAGATCAAAATTTAGATAGAAATATTGTATTTTTTTGATGAAATTCTTCTTTGTTAGAAGCTGTCATTTTAATTCCGAGCTAGTGGGAGATGAACAGAGATATCTACAGACAAGGACTCAAGCATGACCGCGGTAAAAGCGGCTTCTTGCCTCAATGTCATCCACTTTTAATGACATTTGTGATAAACATCGCTCTATATTCACCATTAGCAATGGAGGTAAATGAACTCATTTTTCTCATCTGTCACCACAGGAGGCAACTGGGAACTAAAAGAGTGGTCATTCCCAAATGCCACCACTGCAACTCCACAAATGGTGGCAAATAGGACATTAAAAAAAACATTGGCTATCAGTGGGAGCAACTGGGAATGGCGGGTCATAATAATAACAATAAAAAAAAAAAAAATTCAGAGCAATTCTACAGTCGTATTATCTATTTTAATATCGATTCTGTAATTCTTACCTCGGTCTACAGTGTCGCCACCTAGCGGAAGTTGAGTTTCAAATAGGGCCCCAGTATAAAACATACTTAAGAAAGTAACATATGAATACCTACGTGAAGTCAAAAGCTCAATGATTTCATGGCCAGCTTAATCACCAACGTCGCATATCTGCGACGGCTTCCATTGTTCACTTCTACGGTTTACTCGCGTGCATTTTTCGGGATTGCCCGACTAGTTTCGAACTCAAACGGAGCTATCTACGAACTAGAAAAAAGAGGACTAGAGTCGAAGAAGTTCAACTCGCGACTTCGCCACTTTTTCAGCTCATGATTAAGGGCTCCGTTTGGGTCCGAAACTAGTCAGCCAATCCAAAAAAATGCACGTGATTAAACCGTAAGAGCGATTACGCACTGCATCCGATCCGAATCCGTGAAAATACGTTCCGAAGTAGCCATAGAACTATTTGTATGGTAGTTTACGCACTATGTCCGGCATCCGTCATCCGATTTCTATCCGTCATCGTGAGTCTCCAATTCGGAAGAAATATTGACGGACCGAAGTAGCCGTAGTAATGTTTGTATGAACGCTTTCGCACTACCTCAGATTCAAATCGGACGCCAAATGGATATGCCAAAGTTGGCCCCTGAATTGTTTGAATTTGGATCAGAGATCGGAATAGTGCGTAAGCAACATCCGAATTCGATCCGAGATTTTTACTCTAGATCGGTATTTTCACGGATTCGGATCGGACGCAGTGCGTAAAGCAATATCCGAATTCGGTCCGAGTTTTTTATATCCGTATTTTCACGGATTCGGATCGGATGCAGTGCGTAATCGCTCTAACTCGTCATTTATCTCACGATGGTTTCTGTTATTCTTAATTCAAAACTTTCAAATTCCTGCCTTAATTAAGAAGAAACATGAGCATAATATTTAGTCAAGTTGTCTTCGGGACATGTCTAAATATGTTGGCTAGTGTGTTGTTCACTAACTCGTTTAAAATAGGCCGAACATTGTCTAAATAATTAGCGTATTAAGTGGGAAAAAATTGGGCAAGCGTGGACAGCATGCGGAAGTAAAGGGTTCCGTAGCAATACGTGTATATTATATTTCAAATCATTGAACGTCAAATATTAATAGACAGTCCTCAAAACCCTTACTTTTTGACGGATTATTTATTTTATTGGTAAAATTCAATTTATTTGTAAATTTTATTTGAGTCATTATTATTAGCTTTTTTGTCAGAATAATTGTCCGCCACCATGATGCATCACAAAAAGAAAACGACATCAGCGCCTCTAACAGTGGATAATGTAACTAATGTAAATAATTTATGATATGATCACTAAAGTTTGACCATATCATGAAGTAGCCGTGCGTTTAGCTGTTGATATCGTTCGTCAAACGCTGATTATTCATTGATCTGGCCAGGTCATATCATGATGTGGGCAGCGGGTATTGGCCATTTCATGAAATACAACCATTTCATGAAATGGTCAGCCACATCATGAAGTGATCAATTCTATGATCTGGCCACGACAGATACATCACAAATTCCAATTTCCATAATTTTTTACCAAAAAAAGACATTCGTTTTTATTTTAGCTTTACATGTTTAGTTTTTCTCATCTCACCACGGATCTCCAAACTGCTTAACATCTCTCTCACAAACCTGTGCGTCAAACAGTTCTAATTGAATTAGTTCCTACTACAGTCAATTAACGTCATGCACGCACACATATAGAGAGTAATAACTATAGTACGAGTTGAGTAAGTATGTGTGTGTGTTAGTTTTGGAATAACGTCGTGATTTTTTTGAAGAGCGAAACACTTCCTTCTTCAATCGGACGTAGTTACACGAAAAGGATCCAATCCACAGAAAGTCGCTTTAGAGATATTGACGTTTAAAGTTTGGAAGATGTTTGACGTGCCATACATGTGAGTTGGTTCTGAGGTTGATAAAAAGTGATAGACAGTTGTTTTTGCTTGGATCTTTTTTACTGGCAGATAGTATTGATATTTAGCGTCAGTTTGGTGCACTTAACTCATTTTTGACCATGTTGTGGATTGGATCCTTTTTGTGTAACTACGTCCATCGTAAATAATGATCATGAATTCTAGGCTTTCTTTTAAATATGTTGTGGCTGAGCTCTTTGAGGCGCGCGTGGAACACAATGCGCCGTCGACCCGGGCCTGGTTCTGATCGGACGGCGAGCCAACCAACGCTCGCCCTCCGCAGGCCCGCGCCTACGGTGGCCTGGAATCGTCCTGCGACTCCCGATGCCCGGGGCGTCTCCTTCTGTTGCGGCGGCTGGGACGTGAGGTTTGCCTCTCCCTCACGCGTTCCACCTCCTCCTTCGCTAGCATTACTGCTTCGCAGAAGGAGATGACTGCTTCCCATGCCCCTTCGCTCCGGACCATGGATTGAACCAGGGCCGGAAGCGAGAGATCGCCGCCGCCGGTCGCCTCTAAGAAGACACGGTGGTACTCCGCCCAAACGGAACAGATACCTACAAAATCATACGGAATGCTAGTTCTGCATCCCCGTTCACACTTGGCCTATCGTTTTTCTATACGTAAACATCACGAAAGACTTAAATTTTCTGTTTATTTACTTAACACATCACCACGTTGTGCGCTTATGTGGTGAGCAGTTCCCGTCGACTTCTGCGCTAAATACGTCCTAAATACGTAGATACATACGTCCCAAAGGCGTCACGTCATAGGCTAGACGTTGCAATGACGTACTTAGTTTTAAGAGCATTTATCAGGGGACACCGGACCCAACCGCCAACGTCGAGTAGGCACAAAAAAGATTCTGACGAATTGAGAACCTCTTCCTTTTTTTGAAGTCGCTTAAAAATGGTGTCCGGCCACCATTTTTAACCTCTTCTTTTTTTGAAGTCGCTTAAAAAAGGTGTCCCGCCACCATTTTTAACCTCTGCTTTTTTTTGAAGTCGCTTAAAAATGGTGTCCGGCCACCATTTTTAACCTCTTCTTTTTTTGAAGTCGCTTAAAAGTGGTGTCCGGCCACCATTTTTAACTTCTTTTTTTTGAAGTCGCTTAAAAATGGTGTCCGGCCACCATTTTTAACCTCTTCTTTTTTTGAAGTCGCTTAAAAATGGTGTCCGGCCACCATTTTTAACTTCTTTTTTTTGAAGTCGCTTAAAAATGGTGTCCGGCTACCATTTTTAAACTCTTCTTTTTTTTGTAGTCGCTTAAAAATTGTGTCCGGCCACCATTTTTAACCTCTTCTTTTGTTTGAAGTCGCTTAAAGATGGTGGCCGGACACCATTATTACCTAAGCGACTTCAAAAAAAGGAAGAGGTTCTCAATTCGTCAGAATCTTTTTTTATGTATGTTCCCCGATTACTCGCAGACGCCTGGACCAATTTAGAAAATTCTCCTTTTTTTGAAAGGGAATATTTCCCAGGTGGTCCCATTTAAATTTGGTGAAAATCTGATGAAGACCCTCGGAGATTGACATTGGAACTCTTCAATGGATAACAGCAAATTACCCGCGATTGCATGTTTATGTATTGTCTATGCCACTTAAAATAGAAAAATAAAATTACTTCGACTTCAAAAAGAGTAAAATTAACAAATTCAGAAGTCGGTGCCTTCAATTTGGTTCAGCGTGGATTAGCACCGACTTCTGAAACTTGCTTAGCTAATCTATACCTGTAAAAGCTAGCGTCCACTAGGCTCGCCGAGTCGAGTCGAATAGAACCGCAATAATTCGCCTCCTATACATCTAAATCTAAATATATAAAAGCGAAAGGTCACTCACTCACTCATCACGAAATATCGAAAACCGCTAGACGTATGAAGATGAAATTTGGCAGGGAGGTAGTTTATAGTTAGTAGACGTCCGCTAAGAAAGGATTTTTGGAAATTATACCCCTAAGGGGGTGAAATAGGTGATGAAAGTTTGTATGGAAAATCGTCACTTAACGGGTTTAAAATTTCACGCAAGCGAAGCTGCGGGCAAAAGCTAGTTTACTATAAAACTGCGTCGATCAGCGAAGAGCCGAGACGCGCCGAGTCGCATAACTCGCGCGCATCGCTTGTCACGCGAATTTCTATTTTAACGACTTGCGATTACTGACCGTTTCGCCTCACACGGAACAAATGCGACTCGACTCGATTCGACGCGTTTCGGCTGTAGTCGACGACGGGCTTAACAGATCATGGCCTGTTGACAAATGGCAATCGATGATCGCTAGAGAATAGAAACGACAATGAGATGTACTGGATTGACATAAGCTTTCGACCGGTCAAGCGATCCGTTCTGTCATTTCCATACATTTAATTGGCGTATCTATTCTCTAGAGATCATCGATTGCCATTTCTGCCGTCGCCGCGTCGTAACGGAGAGTGCAGTAAGAGCAATTTTTAATATGGAATAGGTATTTAACCTTTTGCTTGTGCGTTTAACCCAATACTAAGGTTCAATATTCTATGTTAAGAAATTGCACTTACTGCACCCTTCATTACGACGGCAGATTTGTCTACAGGCACATGTGATTTTAAGGAATTACACGAATTCGTTAATACCCTGTATACTGTCAACTAATAGACCTCTAAAATCGCAGCCAACCGAACTAAGATGTCAGCTTCCAATTAGTGTTATCACCTCTAAGGAATGTTGAGCATTTACGAGCAAAAAACGTGAGGGTGGCCCGCACACGAGTTGCGCCTGCGCAGACAAAAATATGTCACCGGAATAGTGTAGAATGACATTAGGAAGGACGATGACATGTTTCAAATGGAGCATGAGAGAGGAGAGGGTATTTAGGAACTTCAATGATTAGATACGGAGTTTTTTTTTTTACTATGCTCAAATCTAGGGAAGTACTATCTCCATACCTGAGTATTTCTGCCGCTAAGCAGCATTGCTATTTTTTAGAGTTCTGTACCCAAAGCGTAAAACGGGACCCTATTACTAAGACTCCCCTGTCCGTACGTCTGTCCGTTTGTCACCAGGCTGTATCTCATGAATTGTGACAATTAGACAGTTGAAATTTTCACAGATGATGTATTTCTGTTGCCGCTATAACAAAAAAACAGAATAAAATTAATATTTAAGGGGCCTTCCATATAACAAACGTGATTGTTTTGCTCGTTTTTGCTCGATATTGATAACGGCAACAGGTAGTAGCTTGAAATATTCACAGAATATTTAGTTAAATATTTACTTTAAAAAAAATTAAAATAAAACAAATATTTGAGGGGACCATACAACAGACATGATTTTTTTGCCGTTTTTATGGACAATGGTACGGAACCCTTCGTGCGCGAGTCCGACTCGCACTTGGCCGGTTTTTTTTACTTTGCTCAACTTTATGGAAGTACCTACTATCTCCATACCTATTTTTGCCTTTCTCGGCCTGCCTTTGTCCGCCATCTCGCCTGGTGTTAAGCGATGATGCGGTCTACGACGGAGCACGCTTGCCCAGAAGAAACCGATTCACTCGTGACTTGAAGACACCCAGATTGTAGCTGTAGGGGAACACCCTCAGGCAGCGCATTACACTGTTTGGCGGTTTTCACAATGAAAGTAATCAAAGCGCTTCGTTCGGGTTTTTGGTATGTCAACCATGAACCGATGGCGCTGTTTCAAGTTTCTGCCGTCCGATAAAAAAAAGGGCAGGGGAGGGGACAGATTTGAAGCACACTCTCCGAAATATATCCGATAAAAAACCGATAGACTAGCAACTTTGCGCCGATGCTCAAGACTTTGGAGCTTGGTCTAATTTAGAAAAAAATACTATTGACGTCACTATGATCAAAAATGTTATTAAAGTCAGAGTTTGGTCCTATCCTATCTCGTGTCGACACGACCATAGCTCATGCCGTAGTGAAAAGATTATTCAGTCAGCAAGGTTGGTAGCGGGGCTGACTGCCCAGGGTGCGCCGGACGTACTTAAGTATCGTCACACGTGGAGGCTCTTTTCATGCACATTCAGAGAGAGTTTGGTTAAGACACGTAAAGAAATCCTAACTCGAAAACTACAAATAATCGCGGAACATACATAGGGGTGATTCCGGTACCTTTAAGGGTGCTCTACTGGACTTCCACTTGACACTACTTTTTGGGACATGCTGTATAACGCGGAATTTTCATAATTTTTTTATCTTCTCTATCTTACATCTTACAGGTTCACCCTATGCGATAAATGCGCCTATACAGGGTGTTAACGAATTCGTGTAATTCCTTAAAACCACATGATCTACTACTGGTGTAGACAGACCCAGCACGGGATATAGCTTGATTAAAAATAAAAAAATAAAATTCTTTTTTTTTTCATGCGGCTTTGTTACCGATCGTATCTAAACCACCTAATAAGGATTCAGTAAAAAAAAAAAGTTTTTTTTTTTGCAAAAAAATAATTTTATTTTTGTGAACATTTCGATGCCACGCATAAATGAATGAAAGTACGGCGACACGGCTGGCAGGAACGACTAACGCGATATCGCTCTTTGCAGTCAGATAACTCAAGGCTCTAAAAAGACTCAGAATTTGGAAAAAAAATATTTTTTTTATTTTTTTTTTTGGTTGAATTTCAAAAATTCCCATTTAGGGTTAATCTGTGTCACCAGTAGATCACGTGGTTTGAAGGAATTACACGATTTCGTTAACACCCTGTATAAAATAATTGTTACTTAATTACACCTATAAATAATTATAAATAATGCATTTCTTGTGAATTCACTCATAGTACAAAAGAATAGGTCCGTCCCACTAGCAATGAGGTTGAGCGTGCGAAGTGCGCGCATCAGCGGTGCCTCTCTTAAAAGATTGGTGCGACCGCGCGGCACCTCCAGTAGTGGCGGCTGCCGTCTTCACCACACGTACCCGTCTGGGACACACAGACTCACCTGTCCTAAAATAATTGCATTTTGCACCTTCCCTCTCAATATTTTAAATATATACGAGGTCAATGCCAGATCTCTCCTAACCCTTCTTTTAACTCCTAAAATTGTGGCCTACAGGTAAGTTTGACGTCATACTTACTACAAGCTTGAGGAGATTCTCTTCAAGAACTCTCATCTGCAATCACTTTGACAATAAAATGAATTAGCCGCAATCAATAAGACGTCTACATCACATCCGGCCGGTCAGCCGCTTCCGGACGTTTCCGTTTCCGGCCGACCCCCGTATCCGGTGGAAAAGTATCGGGAATGGGGAATATTAATTCTCTTTGTGCAAGGATGTTAATGTGTTTGCCTTGTGCACTCATCTCGAGAATAGCTGGATCGATATTGGTGATTGCAATTTAGAATTTTGGGGTGAAAGGTCAGAATAGTAGCTTAAGTTCTGTTGTAAGTATGTATTTCCGGTTTGAAATTGTACTAGAACTGTGCCAGATGGGTTTTCTCATGCTTTAAAAATGATAAACTTCCATACAAACGTTCATCCCCTATTTAACTCCATTAGGGAATGAATTTGGGCCACAAAAGGGACAAATGAAAAACAATTGCATGCAACTGAAATGAGAATGCTCATGTGTGCTGTTACGCAAATGGATGGAATTAGAAATGAGTATGTAAAGGCGCGATTCCATTAGGGAAGTCTTGCATGCAAGTATGACGTCACATTTGCGTACAAGTTGCTTACATTGGAAACATGTTTTCGAGAACAAAACACAAATACAACAATAGTACAAATTGCATGCAGGTTTTACTTGCATACAAGTGGAGATGTTCAACAATTGAGTTGGACATCATGGGTGTCAATCACTCGTTCACAATTCGAAAAGTGCAACTAACGCTTGCGCGTTCAATTTGCACGTCACTTGAATAAAAAATGTACCAGTTCAAACTACCTCTTATAAATTGTAGCTTGTATGCAGGTTTGTTCAAGTTGTATGCAATTTGCAACTTGCATACAAGTAACTTGCCTATGGAATCGCGCCTTAAGAAGAAGTCTGAAAGTGGCACCGGTGACTGAGAAATTGTGCGGAAAACGGTTGTTTTATAAGGAACATGTCGTTAGGAAAGTTTGAGTACGAATGTGGATGGTTAGAAGAGTAGAGGAAGACCAAAGAAACGATGGATGGATAATGTTAAAGATAATATGACTAGAAAGAGGGTGACTACTGAGACGACGGCTAATAGAGATGTATGGAAGTAAAATACATGCTGCGCCGATCCCAAATAAGTTGGGATAAGGCAGGAGGATGATGATGAGGGAATGAATTTTCCAAAATCCTTTCTTAGTTCTCTTCGGATGGGCAAAGATCGTCATTCACTGGACGCCTGAGAACATCGTCATCGAGGTCGACCGTAGCGTAGGTGGCGTGACGATCTAGACGTGTTTGAGAGGGGTGCCCGTGTTATTGCCGAAGTATTTTATATTGAGCGCTGGTCGAGTGTGCGAGCGAAGGGACGACAAAGCGAGTCTTCTGGCGGAGCAGATCCAAAAACACTTGCATGCTTGCTTGCTTTCTTGCTTGCATGATGGGAAAATGAGCCATCTAACAAGTGTAAAGTGGCCAATAATACAGTTGACTAATAAAACAGTGGCCAGCAGACTAGTCGGCGTAAAAAAAAGTTACAAAACATAATTAGGGAGTTTAATCATTCGGCGTTTTAATTATTCGGCGAAATAAAAAGTGGCGAAAGGTTGTCGACCAGATAAAAATCGGCTAATAATATTTCGATATTCCAACAGAGAACTGTTTAAGAGGCTAGTATAGTCAGAAACGGTACAAAATAGAGAAGTTTAGAAGGTAAAAGGCGAGGCTTTTGCTCAGCAGAGCAATGCAGCATTGCAATGCTTGTTGCCCTTAAAGCAACAGGTATTGCAATTAATCCCATATTTAAGAAGCCATAGAACATGAAGGAACTCATTAACAACCGCGTGGATCATATGATTTACAAGGTTAAGCTGTGCTTGCCGCGGTCAGTCCGTGGATGGGTGACGTTGACGTGCTCTCCGTGTCTCGGAGATCACGTTCAACCGTCGGTCCGGGGTATCTTACGAATATCTATGGTAGTCGTTACATGTATTCAGAAGCCCAGAAGTCGACAACCGGTCTAAACATTGTTTTTTCTTGGTGTCTTCCTCACGGATTCCCTCCACCCGGGAAAGGCGAGATAATGCCGGACTCTTACCGGCTAAAAACTCACGGTGTTCCTTCTCCTGACCCTTGGCCGCGATCGCAGGATTTGCAGCTGCATGCACCGCAACCCCGGCAGGCCTCGGTCCATCAGCCCCTGGCGGACCTCTGCTACTGGCCTCACGTCCTCCTGAGAGGCACGCACAGAACACTGCGCGCCGCCTTCTCGGGCCTGTTACTGATCGGGCGACGGGTCCCCTAACCCGTCGCCCAAGGATATCGGCATTGCCCAGTAACTGGGTTGCGGAGGTCTGGTTGCAGTCACTCCGTGTATAAATACTGGTATTCAGCCGCATCTGGTTAGACTGGAAGGTGAACCCATAGTTGGGAAAAGGCTAGGTAGAACAGAACAGAACATTAACGAACTAAAGCTATTTAAAAACTTTTTATAGGTTACGCAATTTATTATATTCAAACTGCTATAAAGATTTATCTATAAATAACATGACTTATAGATACCCACACAAACATCAAGAATAGAGAAAGGAACAGGAAATGCCAAAAATAACTTCTTAAAAATCCATTCAGCCTAACATCTGCTTCGAGATAAGGTTATCTGTGGCGCTATTTTATCTGTGCTTAACGACTTTTGGCGCGAACTCTCGGCGCCATTTTTTTGCGCAACCTCACACATCGTTGATAAGTAATTAAGGGGAAAATTGATGATTTTTTGTCAACGAAGGTGTCAATTTTTTTGTATGATAGTTAGCGCGTAGATTCTTGGCGCCATTTGACCTGACCGTGTGTTAATTAGCGAAAAATTCCCGTTTTTTATTGATGAAAACGTGGTTGATTTGACGCAAAGCCAACCATTTGATCGCATTCAGTTCGTTGAACACGGATGCTTGGTAGTAGCATCTATACGGTCCGCCTGGCTTGCTACCACCTAAACATTAAAGTCAGGCGCCAAGCAGTTTACTGTGTTTCGTCGTGTGTATGTGTGAGCCAGAGGAGAATACGGGAATCTTTCTATAACTCTGTTTATTATATTCGTGAGCTCCATCTTAGACCGAATCTTTTCTTTTTTCTTTTTTTTTTAACCATGGGAAATCATCAAAATGTCTTCTTCCGCTCTGGGCGGAGCGGAAGAGTGTGTCAGACTCTTACTGACTAAAATCCAGCCGTGTTCCTGCTAATGCCCTTTGCGTTCTAGGGCCGCGGACCTTTCGAACAAATTCCGCAACCCTGGCAGGCACTGGCCCTAGCGGACCTCGTCGATTGTACCTCTGAGGGTCGAAACTCATATGCTCGACGTGTGCCCGCTCGAAAGTCTATGGGTCTGCTGACATCTCTTTGAGGCGCGTGTGGAACAATGCGCCGTCGATCCGGGCATGGTTCTGATCGGACGGCGAGCCACCCAACGCTCGCCGTCCGCAGGCCCGCGCCTTCGGTGGCCGGAAATGGCCCTGCGACTACCGACACCCGGGGCGTCTTCTGCTGTTGCGGCGGCTGGGACGTGAGGTTTGCCTCTCCCCCACGCGGCCCGCCTCCTCCTTATCTTAGACCTTATCTGCGCTTACTATCAATTGCGACTAGGGTCAAAGATGAGCAAGTCAACAAAAAAAACCTCGTAGACATCCACAACAAACGGCTGTAAGGGTACATCACACCCATCACCACGCAACTGCAGCTGCTGTCGCAGAAAACCAGCGCTCGGGCTAAGCTTTGTGTATGTGTCACAGCATGTGCTGAGCAATGGTCAACCAGAACGACATACGAAACAAACGAAGGAGGCTAGACAATTCTAAACTTCAGACAATAGTAACGTAACCTTCCATCATCGCTTAATCCCCCGCCTACACGGTACACACGGCTACACATCAAGCTATACATTTCCAGTTTACACTGACCTCTCATTGTAAGGAAATCCTATACAATGCGAGATCAGCTTATACTGGAACGTACAGCTTGACTGTAGCCGTGTGTACAAATCTGTTCGTCCGTCTGGCGACAACATTGAATGCACAAACAAAAGACAGGTCGTACCTGTTAACCTCACCTTAGTGACTACTACTTGTGATACTTCGCTCCGAATTTTGACTTGGAAAATAATCACCGTCTTATAAATCTATTGAATCTGTGCGATTTGTATAAGTTGTTGATTGGATTACGATAACGACGATGCGGTGTCCTCTTTTTAACCGACTTCAAAAAGAAGGAGGTTCTCAATTCGTCTGAATGTTTTTTTCGTGATTTTTTACGCGATATCTCCGCCAGTTATGAATGAATTTTGATTATTCTTTTTTGTTTGGTAGACCATACTTTAAAAGTGGTCCCATATAAATTTTATCGAAATTGATTTAGCGCTTTCTGAAATAGTCAACAAAAACAAAAAATATAATACTTGGATGACGTTTTGGTTTGTGGTTCCCTTCAACAAAATTTTGATGAGGACTTTCAGTCTCTGTTTTAACTGTCATCACAGAAACATTAGCCAAGAACAAAGAAGATTGTATGTATTTGTAAGGAGCCGTCATGATAATTATACATCAATACCTATTCTTAAAGAAAACTACCTAGTTGTTGGAAAGATTACGCAACCGTGTCATTTTTCGTGTAATTTATGACACTAAAACGTATTTAATAAATAACTTTAAATAAAAGTAAAAACCGACTACAAACAAAAAACTAAAAAAAAGTGAAATAATTAGTATGATATAGTTGTAGGTCACATTTAGCTTATCTATTGAATAGTTACGAACTACATTATTGATAGGGTGGTAAAATACCCCCTTGGTATGGTGAAAATTGAGCGCACGGCAGTGCTCCAGACAAGTTTGGAAAACTTCAGCAAAAAATATTATTTTAGATAGCCCTTGAATATGAAAAATGTAATGCTAAGCTTTTATATCAAACATAGCTTTGAGGTCGATCACGTGACAGTCGTAAACATCATCAACATTTTGAATGGATTAAAATCTACCACATTTTTTTTCCTTGTCGTACCTTCATTATTCATAACATAAGTAACTCACTGGGTAATTGTCTAAAATGACTCGTATTACCCATAATTAAAGGTCCATTTCTCTATTTGTATTAAAGACTGTTAATAAAGTAGATACTTAGTCATCTATCAACGTAATTCGAAAAAGCATTTTGTTTAGATCGTAACTTTTCATGTCATGATAAAAATAGAATTCGTTGCGTCAAGCATGCCTTAATGTATTCTAAATATAAGTCGTCTCTAATGCTGCACTAAAAATAAATACTAAACATATACTAAAAATAATATTTTAGAGAAAACAGTAAAATTATATAGCATGTTAATAAACGAATGGCGTTCCCGTTATCACTACCCACATGTATAAAACAAAGTTGCTTCCCGCTATCTGTCTGTCCCTATGTATGCTTATCTTTAAAATTACGCAACGGATTTTGATGCGGTTTTTTTTAATAGATAGAGTGATTCAAGAGGAAGGTTTATATGTATAATACATTGCACCAGTGCGAAGCCGGGGCGGATCGCTAGTTCAGCAGTTATACGGCCCGTGCGTACTAAAAAAAATATTCCCAACAAAAGTTTAAAACCCCTAATATAAGCACAAATGAGATAAAACTAAATAATAACCATAAATAACATAATAAACCTAAATAAATAAAACATACAACTTATAATACACCTATACCAATTACTCGATTAACTATGTTGTTTTAGTTCTAGTACCTGTCCATAATTAAAAATATTGTGTTTAAATATAACAATAGCCAAGAATTAGGAACTATGTACTAAGTAGACACCTAAATAAATTTATAAATATGTATACTGTTATCTAATTAGAGCCCTCAAATATTGCAACACCTGGAAAAGGTTGCTAAGCTGTACCTACTTTATATATTAAGACCTGTATTATTTAACCTTAGTGTGCAAATAAATAGTTTGAGTTTGAAAAAAAAAATACCACACAAAAAAAATGATACGTAAAAGTAACGCTTACTGTACATGCGCACTTGTCTATCAATGTGGAAAACACGGCAACATCGCAATTCGCAATTTAACCTATCTACGCTACTATTTTGGTTTTAAACAGGCCCTTCCGAATCGTTTTTATTTTTTTTTTATTTTTTATTTTAACCATTTGACCGCCACAGTCATGCATACATGACAAAGCAAAATGTGACCAGCACGCCACGGTCACGACTACATGAGGGTGGTTTTGAACCGAGTGTCACATATAAGGGGGATAAGTTGTCGGGTGTTCAAGCAGCTGAAGCCTTCGCAGATTTCTTTGTTAGTGTTTTTCTACCTGATGTGCCAGTATTGGATGCACGGAACATTTCCCTTTGTGATAATACCACGAACGGTAATTATATAAATATATTTAAATTTTCACCTCAGGATGTCTTGACAGGAATAGGTAAACTGAAACTAAGTAGTTCTGTTGGGCCCGATAACATTCCACCTGAAATATTGAAGACCTTTAAACACCACTTTTGTCTACCTTTATACCATATTTTTAACTTGTGCTTGAAAACAGGGAAATATCCGCCGCAATGGAAGACTTCAAGGGTTACTCCTATTCCTAAGAGTCAGAATAAAACATCCGTTGAAGAGTACCGTCCCATTGCCATTATGTCATCACCGGCTAAAGTTTTTGAAAATATACTTCATAAATATATTTATGCACAAGTTGATAAGTATTTGTGTAATGAACAGCACGGCTTCCGAGCAAAAAGATCAGTAAATACCAATCTTCTTACTCTAGTAGATTTTATCTCTAAATGTTTGGACCATGGTGGCCAGGTTGATGTCCTGTATTTTGACTTCCGGAAGGCCTTTGATAGGGTTAATAATGATATTTTGCTGGCGAAACTTTGCGCCATCGATTTCGCCCCAAGTCTTCTGCAGCTTCTCGCTGACTACCTACGCGACCGTCAGCAGTTTGTCAGACTGGGTCACTTTGAATCCCAACCCTATCACACGCGTTCCGGAGTCAGTCAGGGATCGATACTTGGACCGCTTTTGTTTATAATCATGGTTAACGACCTCCCAACGGTTATCCATCATACAAAATGTCTGCTGTATGCGGATGACTTAAAGCTTTTTTCAGAAATCCACTCTGAAGCCGATTGTCTAACGCTGCAACGTGACATTAACATCATATTGGAGTGGAGTGTTAAAAACAAAATGGAATTTAATACTTCTAAATGTTTTGTCATGACTTTCAGTCGAGCACGACGTCCTGTCATGTTCAGGTATAAACTTGATGATAGCACCATTACCAGAACCACTGGAATGAAAGATCTAGGTGTCACGTTTGACCATAGTCTGACGTTCCATGATCACATAGTATCGGTTGCAAAGGATTCATTTAAGCGATTAGGTTTTGTATTGCGAAACGCAAAGGATTTTAGCAACATCGATGCCATCAAGTCTATTTTTAATGCACTTGTTCGCAGTAAGCTTGAGTCGAGTGCATGTGTCTGGAACCCGTACGAAAAGAAGTACATTCTGACCTTAGAGAAGGTACAAAAAGTTTATCTAAGGTATATGTACAAGCGTATATTTGGCTACTATCCGTTTATGTACCCTACGAACTTTATTCTAGGCTGTTTAGGTTATAATTCGCTTGAGGTGCGAAGGAATAGTGACCAATTAGTTAGTTTGTGCAAAATCCTGCGTGGAAAAATCGATTGTCCCGAACTGCATGGTGAACTTCTCCAACTGTTTGCGCCGGTTAAATACTACCGTAATAGGAGGCATACATTGTTTGCCGTCCCTGTGAGGCGCACCGTAGCCCGTGCACAGTCGCCCATCCCACGTGTTCTGTCCTCGCTTAACGCTCTCTTGGACGCCAAGCCTGACTGTGATGTGTTCGCGGATGAATGGAAGACGATCTTGTCAGTATGTTTGGAGTATTGTGAGATGAGCGTGTGAATGTCGTTAAATATATTTTATATGTATAATGTCTTTAACTAATGTAATTGGCCAATGGCCGTTTTATGTTAAAGTAAAATAAATAAATAAATAAATGACAGACTTAAAGGAAGAAATCGTAGCTTGGCGCCGAGAGCACGCTATTGCTTTTTTGGCGGTCAAAGGATTAATCTATTAATGATGAATATTAACGAGTTTAAGTAAACGCTCTCTGTTATTTCACACACTAATATACAAGTTACTTCCTTAGATTAATCTTGACAAATAAGTAAGTAGTGTCAATATTTGATTAAAAATATTTACTTGAGTTATTAGCAGTCGTTAAGCATCATTTCATATGTGACTAGGTGAAATTGAGGACATATTAGTTACTATTTTATGTTTTTTAGTGAGTTTTACGTCGAATTTCAACCATTAAAAATATACGGCATTAGAGATATACATTTATTTTAGGCAAAGTTTGTATAAAGTAGTTTAAAAAAAACAATTTTGAAAGTGATATACTTACAGGGTTTTTTTTTTATTTAGCGATACGATCGCGTTTTACCACTATCTCGCCTGGTAAGCGATGATGTGGTCGACGGTGAAGCACGCTTGTCTAAAAGTAACCTGTTCACTCTTGACATGTACATGGTGGTACATGGTGGACTGGGATGTCCACCATGTACCGATGGCGCATTGCCGTAAGTCTGGTAGTCCGATGATGGAAAGGGCCAGGCGGAATCAAATTGTGCAGTTCTATCGCACACTCCCCGAAGTGTACCTAACCGATAAAAAACCGACAGGCTGGCAACTCGGTGTCGATGTTCAAGGCTCTGGAGCTTTGTGTTGACCAGTGCATCGTTGCCGATAAGCCTCTTGGCCCGTCAAGTGCATGGAATTGGTATTTGGCAGATCCATCCCAAGAGGTGAGAGCAGTACTCCATGCATGACCGGACTTGTACTTTATACAATATAATTGTATTTTCAATACGGACAAGGTATCTTTGACAGCTGATGGCGGCCATATTAGACTGGCTATTGGCGTGAACTTTTGACAGATGAGTCATTTAATGTTCGACATTTATCAAGATAAGTCGCTATACAGTTGAAACGATTAAAGAGTATTATCAAAATGGCAGTTCAATTCTTCAAACGTTTCATTCGACGAATTGACGGAATTTTCTTTGGCCAAAATAGGAAGAAATGGATCTGACAGACATCTGGCTTCAACAGGATGACGCTACCTGTCATACCGCCCAAGAAATAGTAAATTTTTTGAAAGAGAAATTCGACGGGTTCCTGGGGGCCTACTCCCTAAGTCCGTCAACGAAGTTAGTCGCCCATCCGAAAGTAACCCGAAATGTAGGAGTAAATAGGTAAAACAAGTGTCAAGTCACAGTAGACATACATATAAGCTAAAGCAGTGCTTCAACTACCTACAATCGTCCGATTTGACACACTCACACAGACACGCACTGCAACAAGACAAATAAGGTATTTTCGGGATGCAGTTCCATATAAAAACAAAAAACTACTCAGTATACAGAGCGTGTCTGTGTGAGTGTTTCAATTCTTGAGATTATAGTAAGTTGAGGTACTGCTTTAGCTAATATGTCTACTGTGGTCAAGTTCAACTTTTCGGACGGGTAATACCACATCGGTAGTAGGGACAACTGTCAAATCATGTTGTCATTCATTCTTAGTTCGGGCCCCGAAATAATCGGATGTCCGTAGGTGATAGGGAGTAGGAAATGCTCGTAACTAAGGCCGAAACCACGGACTTCGTGCTTAGAGAGTAGACACCCTGATCTCAACATTCACGGACAAGACATGGCCTCCAAGATCATGTGATTTAACGCCCCTTGGTTATTTTTTGTGGGGTTATGTGAAATAACTGGTGTATGCGAATAGGACAAGAACTGCCGAAGACCTAAACAGTAACATCACACGCGACATCAATAAGATGAGGTGCCAATATGGCAAAAAGTGATGGAAAATTGTACTTCTCGTATTCACGCTACCATACAAAGCCGAGGTGGTCATTTAAATGATATGGTATTCCATGAATAATACCAAACAGTAAACCTTCAAAAAAATAAAATAAAATCTAATAGGGTATTTGACTGAAAAAATCTAGTTAGTCCTTCAGTTAGATTATCAAAAAAAAATTGACCCGTATTTTTTCTTTTTTTACGTAAACCAAAATTGACGAAGATACGACACTTTTAAAATTGGCAAAACGTCACAAGCAAGTACAATTTTTACTTGCTTCTGACGTCAGAAGACCCCACTCTCGAGTTTTGATGCGTTTTATCTTTCCAAATATACATAGATTTAACAAAAGAAAAAATACGTGTCCATTATTTTTCTTAACTCTAACTGGCGGACTAATTAGATTTGCAATTTATTGATGCTGTCAACATGCCTATTGTAAACAATCAATGTGTTTTTATTTAAATTCAAATATACCCGGTCGCTATTAAAAACCCTGTATCATAACAAATAGTTTTTACTCTACAACTTTAAAATTTGCTAAAAATAATTTTGTTATACAAAGTTCACAAGTGTAGGTATCAGAATTTTTTTATAGTTTTTATTAATTACTGAACATTTTAGGAACCTTTAAAGTTATCTAAAGGTTTGACAGTTTGCTTAAGGCTGCAAGTCCATCACTTTAAAGACAGCTGTCACCTACTTCAATAATTTGCACTGACGAACAGCTGATATCCACCCTTGTCCCGCCCTCCATCGGCCCAGAAATTCAAAAGCCGATCAATAGTAAGACGCACGACCCTATCAAATTTTCGAACAAAGACACATAATACCTATACGCTTCTGCTTAGACCCCGAAAATATACGCGTAACGATGCTTATTTAAAATTCACAGAACAGCTAAAGCGAAGCTCAAATAATACCTTTAACACACGGTTCGGATCAAATAAAAATTGGAACGCGATTAATCAAAAACAAAACACGAAACACCAAAGATTAACATGGCAAGATTATAAAAAAAGTAAAAAAAAAATACCAAGTCCACGGATCAAAATCATAAATCATGCTCATTATATCCGAACCGGATTATTTTTTACCGAATAAAATGTTCAAAAAAGCATCAAAAGGCTGTAGGGAGCGCCATTTTGTAAGGGCACTGTCGATTTGGGCGGGAAAATGGGAAGCTACCAACCAATCAGCACGGCTGTTTCGAATAGGCGTTCTAAAATTCCACCAATGAGAGCCGAGTATGGTTCGATCATGCGCTTTCGAGTCGATCCATAGAATTATAGATATAATACGGCAGTGTGGGCTTGGCCGGCGCGGTGACACGACGTGCGTGATAAACGAATATTTTTTTTTTGTAGGAATAAATATGTCGAAGTGCCTAACCGTAATTAGTGGATTTTTTATTTAAGCCTAAACAACATTTTTGGTGTATTCCGTTTGTGATAGAACTTTAGTGATAATACAACTTTGTTGCGTGTGTAACATAGACATAAATAAAATACATGTATCTATACATAGTGTGATGTCATTGTAATAAATAAACAACTAAATCCAGTTTTCAAACCACACTTACTAGAAACCGTTTTAATGAGAGAGAAAAATTTGTAAAAAATAGATAAAAAAAACGGGTGTACGCGGTTCTCGTAAAGGATTTTTTGTTAAAAGTATTAAAAGTGATCACCGGTGAAGATATATCTGCGTCAGTGATGGTGATGGCCAGTGGGGGCGGTGGTGGACTGGTTCAGTCCCCACCCGACATGATGCATCACCACAATATCATGGACACATCATCACACGTCGAAATGATGCCCAGTGAGTATTTCTTTTTATTGTGACAACTACGGAAGCGATCTGTGGAAGACAGAGAACCTTTGGACCTATATTAAGCCAGAACACATTAAATACGAACCTTTGGAGCAATATTAAGCCGGAAAACATTAAACACCAATGATTAACAAGCGGTTCTGTAACCTATAAATCAAATAAGTAACAAAAATTGAAGCAGAACTTGGCCGTCACTTACCAATTAAAATATTGAACATAATTCTGGTTTAGTTTGGACTTTTTAATCTCTTATAATTCCATAAAGTTATATGTTTATGTACATTTGAAGAAAATCTTTTAATAACAGAAGAAAAGCTGAATGATATTGTCACATATATTTGTGCCAGAGGTGATTTGGAAAAGAATAAAAAGAAAATATCAGAAACGACACTGAACTTTGTTCTATTTTTGCATAGAAAGACAATGGTATACAAAAATAACATCTATTGAAGATTATTCGCAAATAGACTGAAACATTATGATACAATTGTAGGACACGGTAAAAATAGACATTTTATCTTTATGATGTTAACTTTGTCCATGAAATTGGCTTACAGCGACAAATTGTTACAAATTTTGAATTAGATTAATTAAATTTTATATTAATAGCTCATCTATATTCACTGTTTGTGTAACTTTTTATAAAACATGATTATTTTAACTAACCGGATCTGATTTTGAATATTACATTTTAATATCTTCTTTTATAACATGTTTTTTTGATATCCTACTAGTCAGATTTTACAAATATAAAGTCTGTTTATCGTTAGAATGAGAAAAATAAATGCCCTATCTGTATTCCTAAAATCGTTTTTAGTAAGATAAAAGAAGTTATATGAAATAGATCTTCTTCATCGGGTTAGTGGTTCACATTATGCCAGATCAAAACTTTGCCATATCGATAGCATTTTTGTAGGCCTTGCAAAGGTCTTTAGTTGTACGCATGTTAGGGCTTACTGGACAGGTCAGAAAGCGTGGCATCATCTGCAGCGTCAAACTCCTTATAAACTAATTAAACAAACATAAATTCTACTACCCTAAAAAAAACACGTTTCAAGAAAAAAGAATTTGACAAAACCGAACAGGACGGAACTCCAAAATTGTTTTATTCTTATTATTTATTGTACACAAGAAAATTACAATATAAAAGTACAATTTAGTGAAGTCATGTACATAGGCGAGCTTACCTAACTCAAAAATGAGTTTTCTACCAGCAAACCTTTGAGTGATAGAGAGAGATTGATGATATCCCTGAGGGCAAACTTTACAACTGTACAATTTATATAGCTACTTAATTATGCTATAAAATGTTAAAAATATTATAAAAACCAAGCAGTCTTCCACTACCTGTAGTTTAAAATTCTCACCACATTGTTAGTACTGTAAGTGATAATCTAATTATTAGTCACCGTATGAGGCATCACCCGGCTCCAGCTTCATACCGGTTTGATTCCGATCAGGCCATAAGAGAAAGGTGACAATTATTCACAATTATCAACGTTGCACGAGTTGCTGTCCCCAGTTTGGCTCGTATTTTGTGGGACATTAAGTTCTGGCACTAACCTTTTAGTATTAATCAGACTATTCTTCTGTGACCTTGCTAAATATGATGAATTTGCAAAAACTAACGCCTATAGCAAAAACTCTTAATGATGATTAAAAAATATTTGATACCTTACATTTGTCACCACTACGACGTTGGATGCGGACACGGCTTTTTTTTAAATTTAATTACAACGGTCTTGGGCCAATTGCAGTAATGAAAGATAGAGAAATGAAACATAAAAAACATAGTGGATTAGTCATCTGTCATGAATCTGTTTCACGATGCTTCAGACATAATAATAAAATCTTCTTCCAATCATCCGAAACAGAAGGCAATTTCTCGTAATTAAAAATGTTCAAAATATAGTTTCGATCTAGTCTCAGTCTATTCTCAATCTCATAAATATGACAAACGGTATTCTTGTCCGTTAGCAATTAACGTCAAACGTGAGATTATATTGAAATGAGATTGAAATCTGACTGAAGTCAAAAGGGCATTCTGGTTACATTATGAACTGAGCCATTTTGACAAGTTGGAATTCTCATTTATGTCTAGAATTTTAGTCTATGACTGTTGATATCGGTATGCTAGCGGTAATAGATTTTAAGTTGACTGAATTGACATTATATCCAGATAGACTGAAATGATACTGAAATCGAACTGAACTTTAGGTGTACCAGAATACAATTTTTTATTCAATTCATAATTTAATCTCAGTTCGGTCAACCTTCAGTCTTACTTCAAATTAATTACGAAAATTGGGCTTCAGGTCATAGTTTGGATTATAATCCAAGAGTTCGTTGAGTGCAGTGAGAGTACGGTTGTAATCGTCAAAAACATTACAGGCATGTTTAAATCGTCCAAATCGAAATGCTTTTGGGAATTAAAACAATACATTACCATTTCACTTAGTTGTAGGATCTCTACGGTCCGACTGGCTTGATATCACTTTCACATTAAAATCAAGCATTTTATTGTGTTCCATCGTGTGTATGTGAAAGCCAGATGGGTATAGGGGAGTCCCTCTATATCTTTGCTACTTGGATTCGTGTGTTCCATCTTAGATCCTGTCTGCGCTTACCATCAGGTGTAAGTAGTGTCAAATGAGACCGAGAAAAGAATATAATATCTAGATAAAGTCGTTTTTATAAAGCAAAATGCTTGTAAAACCAATGCCACATAGTTTGTCAATACGGATACAGTCCGCGAAGCCTAGGCTTGCCAACCGTCCCGCGAGAGCCAGGACGTCCCGTTTCTAGAGCTTTAGAAGATGCGTCCCGCGAAAAACGTGTGCGGGACGCCGATTGTCCCGTTTTATCGTACCTACGGCTAAACCTTCGGGCAGAAGTCGGAATTTAGTGAACGCACGTTTTGTTTAACTAGTTGTATGATAACAGAATTGAAAAGCCAAAGTAAAACATTCAATAAAACTATTTAAAATAATTTGTAATTGTATTTTTCGCTTCCCTATACTTTGACAGTTGGGTCCCGCTTTTTTTTGCCACGTCCCGCATTTTGATTGCCAAAGTGAGGTCAATTCATACATTGAGGTTGGCAAGCCTAGCGAAGCCTAAGCTGAGCTTTGCATTTGTGTGAGAATGAATGCAGACGCGTCCTTTGCTTGGTTTAAACCGGTTTGTACTGCTTTTTGGCAATCGATTCTATGTGCACTCGCACAAATGCAAAACTCAGCTTAGGCCTCGCAGACTGTACAAATCTGACAATAAAGAGCGGAACTATTGTTTTTTTTTAAAGTTTCTATTTTCTCATTTATCTACGGTACTCCAAAAAAACATTTCATAAAATTTATTTTACCTAACACGTTCAAATGTAGGTGTTAACGTTCAAATAAGTGAATATTTTGAAAATAACGACTTCAAGGTTTGTATTGCATGATTCTTGTACCGTGATCGTTCTTGCATTTGCGTCAAGGTTGAAAACCTGACAATTGAGAGCAATAAGTTACACAAGCTTTCAGTCAAATGAAAATAATTTATTTTGTAAGTACTTTTCGGTATTGTCGCATTTTGTTTTGCGGTTTTATATTTTAGAGTTATGTAGCACCGAACTTGGCTCTTTACTTCCGATTTTGTGATCAATATTTTTTTAGAGATTCGTTTAAAATTATGAATTAAACTTAGTTAGATTTAAAGGTTAAAGGACGCTATTTAGTTTTTATATTTATTGAAAACTAAATAAATGCAGGAATTTACAACAATTTTAGAGCAAAATACGCGTTTTGTCATAAAAACTCGTTTTTATAATTCTCTTTCTTTTTTGTTTTAGTAGTTAAAAAATGTAAGTAGACTAGTCTACATCAACAACATTTTCAAGCAATAAAAAAAACAATAACGAACAAACTCCAATAAAAGTTAACACATAATTATTATTCGCTCTAAAAAATCAGCAAATCATCGCGCACTAAAAACTAAATTACCATAAATAAGAACAACTAAAAATAAAATTACAAAATAAAATAAAAATTTTACTTCGCATGCCGAAAATTTTAGAGCTCTCAGTTAATCAAATAATCGGGATTCCATCCAAGCTTGCGACAAAGGGGAAAGATTTATAAATCGCGGGGTCTTTTCGACCGGGGCATTATTTTTGCCAGTGCAAGCGTAACTGCCCATTAGAGGGGTTACTCACAAAATTTATGCGATAGGAAGAATTATTGAATACTAGTTTGGCATGCGACTTCGGTTTAGTTTTAGATTAATTGTTTTTTTTTTGAGGCGAACCCTTTATTTATTCAATGTATGTTACCTAAATACGTATTCTTTAGTCTGTATTGGATATATATTGTAATATCTAGTATATTTTATTATCTGTATTCAGACTGGGTCAAAAATCGCGGATCAAACAAAACAACGCGATAATTGGAGAAATTTGCAGTAAAAAATATCTCTGTGGCAGAGCCCTAACTTGATCTCCTTAAAAGTTATGACAATTTGAGTGTTTTTAAGAAAATATCAAAATTTGGAATAAATAGGCTATTAGAGTAAAATAAGTACCTATTTTAAAACAATAAATGTTATTTAGTTGCATGACAATGAGTACAATGTTTTATGAGTATTGGCTTTTTTTTAATATCTTTTAAGTCTCACGAAAAAATATTTGTAACTTTAAAAACCTACTGTAAAAAAATACTGCAAGTAACCCCAACTATCGCCCTGTTTCGTTTGATCCACGATTTTTGACCTACCCTGTATGTGTAATTTATATTTATCTTATGAATTCGTAGTATATTCAGTTCAAAATTGTCAACTCATCTTTTTTTCCTGCACCTATTTCGATGCTTTTCTTTTTAACCCAAAGGTTGACTGGTAGAGAATGCCATATGGTATTAAGTCTGCCTTATGTACCACCATAGTGCATAGAAGTATAAATTAATAAATATTATTTCTGTATGCCAAAAGCTTTCAGCCTACAATTGATAAAAATGTAGGGCCTTAATAACCTGTAATGTCGCAAATATGTTTTTATCCTTCTTCGTAATCATAACAAGATACTGTGTTCATTAAATAATTGATTATACATATTAATATTTATTGTAACGATCAATTTCATTTATTTATTTTATTAATTCTATTTGAATTACCGATAGTTAATACGTTATTCTTATGAAATACAAGCAAAATTCAAACACCACACGTATAAAGCTATACGAGTACTTAGGTGTCTATATCAAAAATTTACGAGGAGATCTATGTCCAACAGTGGACATTTGCGGCATGATTATGATGAGACCGCTACTTCAAATAATTTTAGGGAATGCCATAATCACTGCACTGTGTCCGCGGATCTGCACTTTGATAAACTTTCATTGGGTAAATAAAGTATACAACATACACACAGACATCTTTATTTTATAGAATATAGGATAAAAGTTTTTTTTTATTTGAGTTTTACAAAAAATAATGAGACTATCACAATGTTGAGACAAATACTTGCAATATAAAAGAAGCCGTTTTTCTTCAACATGTATTAATTTATTCTAGTAATTTATTTGCGTGTTTGTGTGAATAAGAAAATGTTAATGTTAAATTTAAAAAAATGCCGGAAAAAATATTGCTATTAACGCACTTAATTAAAGTTTGAAATGTATTTTATTTTGTAAATGTAAAACAAAATAAACGGAATATATTTTACATTAAACGAGTGCCAATAGGGTTATTACTTTTAATTAGTATTGTTTGTTTCTAGTTTTAAATAAATGTTTTATTTTTTTATACAAACAACAGGCAGACTATTTCATAAACACACATTTTTTTCCTATAAAATTAAAAATGTCAACCAGGTATTTATTTTGTTCAAGATTTTTTATTTATAAAGACAACTGCTTATTCGATCATAATTTATGTTATTTTAGACTGTTCGATAAAGTCTATCATATAAAATATATCCGTTATGGAACTGTCGTAGCAAATTATTTCTAACATACTAGGGGTCACCCGCCGCTTCGCCCGTGTGGATATCGTTTATAGCGTATTCCTTGTTTTTCTCTACTATAATATGCATGTATTATACATATAAACCTTCCTCTTGAATCACTCTATCTATTAAAAAAAACCGCATCAAAATCCGTTGCGTAGTTTTAAAGATCTAAGCACACATAGGGACAGACAGACGGAAGCTACTTTGTTTTATACTATGTAGTGAAGTAGGGATTAAAAAAGACCGGATTTTCCCCGTCTCCCTATACAACAGCTTCTACAACAAAAATTTAGCACGAATGCAACTTAAAATTTACACAGTTAGTTAACAGAGTAGTTCGAAGGCAGGAGCTATAAAACCTTCACTGCACGCTAAACAGTAAACAAATTAAAGAAAGTAGCGGCCACGGAACGTCTGTTTTAACAAGACTGTTGTACCTATTGTATAAACACTTGTGTCAATTCTTTAGGGCAATGAATAAATTAAATTAAAAATATTATTTTTATTATAAACTAGCTGTTTATAATAAAAATAATATTTTTAATTTCATTTCAAGCTGACCTGGCGAACTTCGTACCGCCAGTTTTTTTATCGTGACGATTTTTTTAAATCTTCTTTTATGCAAACCTTGTCCTGACAATGTGTTCATTACAAAAAGAAGAATTATCCAATTTGGTGCAATCGTTCGGAAGTTATGCGTGTACATATATTTCGGCGATTCATTTTTATTTATACAACGTGTTACAAAAATACCCCTAAAGCCGAAAGGGGATTAAAAGGTCCCTTGTAAAGAGGCTATTGGCAACATATAAAAAGGACCCAAAAAGAATTGCCCAACTCATAAAATAAAATCATCACTGAAAAGCAACCCTAAAAACATAAAAGTAAAGAGTAGACTACCTAGAAAGTTATTTACATTCTTACCTAATTTCCTCTGAGAGGTAAATGACAACAACCATAAGATACTACTTGATTAACACGTTGTATAGGTAGAAAATCGAAATAGGACGTCTATAATAATGTAATATTTAAAACACATAAAGAGAAATATATCCTAATAAAACTATAAACGCATCAAAATATTCTTCCGCATCGCTGTCGACTGGTAACGTACCCAGAAGACTGGCAGCATTGCCACGTTGTATAGCAATGCTTAAACCTTTGGCCAAAGTAAAGGCCAGCCATCGGGTCACGGGAAGTGTCGACCAGCCACCTTGTAATGACTCGTTAAAGGATGTTGGGCACTCGGATCTCATGACTCAAGCCGTTTGGGGTCGAAAATATAATTAGTGCATTATTATTTATAACTGAACTAATACTTGCACACAATACCTCAGAAAATTACTTTGTTTTACCTCTTCTTCTTTTCAAATTGATGGTACTTCCTACTTACTTGGGCCCAGTAGGTGACCACGCCAATCGCGGCATCCATCAGTGGCATTTTATATGTAATCATTGTTTTTATTTGGTGCCTTTTGGCTTTAAAAGGGCCGTTGGTCGTAGCTCTGAAGGGAGCCGATTGGATGTACGTTACCGAGTGCTAGCTCTCTAGGATCCGCCGGGGGTTTTGGAATCGCTATCGCTCGGGGAGGTTGCTTTCATGAACCCCCATTATTTTGTCTTGAAATTAAAAACGACCATATTCCACTAGCAAGTTTTACTGCACTTCATTGCTCACTTAGCTCGTAAAAATTGCAGAAGTCTACATACCGCGGGTGTTTCCACAACTTTAAAGTCACTTGCACAAGTCAGCTTGATCAGATTTGGCGCTTTAGGCCTTACAGAATCGACACCAATTACTTTTGATGGCGTGTTCTAATTATGTCTATTAAATTGCATAATTCTAACAGCGCTTTCGACGTACATTGATTACTACGCTATAAAACGATTCATTATATGATTGTCTGTATTTGTAAGTAGATGGTTTCAAGGATACATCAACGTCGAAGGTGCGGTCTGGCGGTCGTCAGATCGACCACACCCGCTGCATTATTGTGGTAAACCACTCCTAGTACAAGCATAGTTACATTATTTAGTCATTTGTAAAATTCAGTAGCAGCCAAAGGAATGTAAATATGGGCGGATATGATGTGATGATCAACTACTTTCGTAACTCGTGCTGTGTTGAAAAGATTAGTCAGCAAGATTGGTAGCGGGGCAAAATGCCCAGGGTGCGCCGGAAGTGCTCAAGTATCGTCACTTCTGTAGGCTCTTTTAACTCATTAAAAACCAGTTTCAGAGACACAATGCGGCAGTCCCATTTCAAAACCTAGTAAGGGCTTAAAACGAAATTTCACAGGAGAGCGCATAAACGTTAAGTCGGTCAGCCTTTGAAAAGTATTTATGTTAGGTAAAACCATGTGGTTAAAGTGACTTACTAGGTTTTAAAATGATCAGAGGCAGTGAATAGCACTTACTAGGTATCGATGCTTAAATATATCTGCTTATAATGTGAGTTTTCAACGCTGTTGTTTTTGTATTTGGTAGAGACTTTCTAGGTTAGCAAGATTATGCAATAAAACGATTTTTGTAAAGTGTCCCTCACTAGATTTTGAAATGGGACAGCCGAATAGATAAACAATAGATGTCGCCGTTGATCGGTGGCGCTAGGACATTAGGTAGTGGTTAATGCGCCCCATGATGATGCTACGCCAAATAAATACCTAACCTGAATAAGGTAAATAGGGCAGAGTGGATGCATAAAAAGGACCGGGTGCTGTAGTGAAACTTGAGAAACGACTGTATCCAGAGGTTTTTGAAATAGGCGGAGGTTATTGAAATCAATATTTTTAAAGAGATTATTTGAGTCCGTGAGATTTTATGTCTAAAAATAGGCGGAGATTATTGAAATCAATATTTTTAAAGAGATTATTTGAGTCCGTGAGATTTTATGTCTAAAAATAGGCGGAGGTTATTGAAATCAATATTTTTGAAGAGATTATTTGAGTCCGTGATATTTTATGTCTAAATATTTGAAGAATGTGCTAAATACAAATGCAGCAATGGATTTCGAAGATGACTAGAAATTAGCAAGTTTGTAAGACTGTTTATTTTACAAACTTGGATTTCTAGTGTTTAAAATTTTAAGAGGAGGTAAAGTAACTAAGACATGAATCACGCAATGTTTGAGTCTTTGTTTTTCCTTAAGTTATGTTGTTGAGGTGTTATTGCAGAAGATAAAGAAGCTACTGCCTCGTTGGTCTTAGTAGTCGCAAACTCGACTGCTGAGCGTGAGACCCTAGGTTCGATTCCCAATTCAGGCAAAGTGTTATTGTGTTTTTCCGTGTGAAGTTTCTCAGTAGCAGCCCTGAGTCTGGATTTGTGCTCGGCTGATAGCAATAGGCTCGCCCCCTATTACATTGGACTTAAACATAACGGCGAAATGAGGGTGTACTACACATCTCTGCTTAACCCTTAGGGGAATAGAGGCGTGATGTTATGATATGTTTTATAAAGAATCGTGTAAAAGCAGTTCTAGTTTATACCAATAAAGCAGAATGTTTTTGTCTTCTTTTGTAACATTTTGCCCAAATTCGGTTTTGACGAAACTGTTATACAAGGTTCGTTTTAGTATATACTAAACCTGAAACTAGTTTGTTCAGAATCACTAGGAGAATCGATTGACATATTTTTTACACAACATTTTTTTTTCATAAATTTCAATTTTGATTCAGTAGGTTTCTACCCATAACAGTTGACGGGAATAGACACCTTGAGGCTTGAAATGGTCCGCTCGGTCAGTTTCCGTGTATTAGACGACCCCTGCATAGTAAATCTCAGGCATTTCACACTTTTTTAGCGAACTTAACGCGACATAAACTAAGGTGTAACTTGGAGATTTACTAAAAAAAAAACACATATTCAGGCAGTTCTGATGAAAATCTTGTTGGGGTGTCTCGGTTTTCGTATAAAGTAAAAATAAAGTTGTATATACTATTTGAGTTTTTTCATCCATTATCTGGGAAGCCCCAAGATAACCAACGCCATTTTCTTCTTCTCTCATGTCAGCACGAGCTATACGAAAATAGCTCATGCTGTGGTGAAAAGATTAGCCAGTCAGCAAGGTAGCGGGGCTGACTGCCCAGGGTGCGCCGGACGCACTGAAGTACCGTCAGTCGTGGAGGCTCTTTTCATGCACCAACGCCATGATAGTACAAATTTTGGTGTTTAAACTCCAATTATGATAATGAAAAACCCGGAAAACTGTACCACTGCCATCAAGCAATAAGATAAGACTAAAAACAACCTGAAACTATAATGTTAGCAACCAAGAACAACTCTTCTTAATCGTTTCCTCACTGCTGAGGATCGTGACTCCATTTCAACCTGTCTACGGTCTGTCTCCATCTATTGCCATCATTCGCCTGGTAGATTGTGGCGCTTATAGGCATCGCGAGTTGTTCGGATATCTGATCTGACCCTCATTTTGGGCGTCGGCCTTTAGGTCTTTTGTCCTCTATTTTTCCTGTTACCATCAGACATTCCAGGTTATCGACACCTCTGCGAGCAATGTGGCCAAAGTATCGCACTATGCGCTGCAGGCTGGTTGAGGACAGACGTGGTGTCTTCTGTATTTTGAGTAGGTAGTTTTAGGTTCGAGATATTTGTTCGGTGGGCTGTCCATGATATCCTCGATAGGCGGCCCTAGCACCACATTTCCGAGAACGACAATAATTTGTTAAAAAAATGTGACGGTTTTTTTAATATTCACCCTGCAGCGTTGCGTAATAGTAGGCGTATACACACTTTAGCGTTAAATGTTATGCTAAAAAGTTCCTAATTTCTATTGATTTGATACATCCTGTCTTGTAAATGTAATACTGAGCTAAATTATTTAATATTCCGTGTTAGTTGTAAGTCAATATGGAGTAAAAAATAGTCTAAGCTAACCCGAAGGATAGCTAACAAAATAACAGAATTTACTAATAGGATTAATAGCTTTTTAGCTTTCTAGGGCGTTATTTATTAAAAAAGGATGGTACATAATAATTGAATACTTTAATACAATCAGTTATTATTACAATGCAGGAATATCAGACACAGTCATAATTACAATCTTTAAACAAAGCAACTATTATAACAATTGTGAACGTTCGTACAAACCAAAGATCGCAGCAAAAGAAGGGCGAGTACCGCACCGCATACTGTTTTATAGACCGTTTTGACAGGTCGTGAAGTAAATATGTCAGACTACCCACATGACATCATTAAATCGCTAACAATAATACTATTGTACAATATATACCTGGTAGGTATACACCTACCAGGTTAGTCAGAAAGGGAGTACTAATCCGAAAGGATGTTAAAGTACACATAATAATGAATAACTTTTGTTCTACAACTTTCCCCAAAAAGTCAATAGTTAAAGAGAAATGGCTGTTCAAAGATTTCATAAAAATATGCAAAAATCCCGTGTGGTGCCGGACGTAAAGAATAGCACTACCCCATCTCTTCTCATGGGTGTCGTAAAAAGGGCCTAAGGGATTCACTAGAGGATGGGCAGCAGCGTTCTCTGAGTACTTTAACAACCATACTGCGATCGACAACCCGCCTGACAAGCGTAGCGATTATGGCAAAACCCCCCAAACATGGCTTGGGCTCCCCCAAACCATGTTTAGGGGTTTTGCCATAATCGCTAAACATAAACGTATAAAGCATAAACCGAAAGACTTCCACTGCTGGACTTAGGCGAAGGCCTTCTGGTTGAATGTTGATTATGATGTTGTAAAATCTATCCATCCTCAGCTATGATCACCTGTGTTTACATTTTAGGTCATATTTAGGATCACGGATTAAAAACTCCATCTTCTGAATTCGTAACTCGAAAACGTAAAAGACACGAATATTTTTTGAAAAATCCAAAATTAAAAATAATTTCGCATGGAAATAAGAATTATCGAAGTTTGAAATACTAACACTTGCTTTAAAAGAGTCATCAGTGATACTTTAAGTGACCTGCAGATTAGTAACCCTTTTATGACTAACCTTTATAATCAAACCTAACACCATCATCTAAGATTACATAACAGAGTACTCAACCTATGTTTCCGTCAAAAACGTGAAATAAAATCATCTCACTCTAAATTTCAACAAAAAGTTTCACCCAAAAAGTATTTATCGTTACTAAGTTCAGTGGCACAAAAGTACCGTCAAATGGTACTTTTTATGAGTATAGAACCTAAAAGGTATCGCCTACGGGTAGACCACCAGTACGTTTTATGGGGGTGCGAAGTCGGTAGCCTCACACCTACGGGATGTTTATATTCCAACCCGTTTTCCAATGGTGTCGAATTTGAAAAAAATGTGGCGATGTGTCGTGAGATTGTGTTTCACTATTTTCTTGTAATTAAAGTTTGTGTTGATTTTTGGATAATTCTGTGATTGACCGCATTCATTTTTTAATTAATTTCATTTTATATTTAGTTTTAGTTTATCATCCCTACTTCCCTACTAATATTCTAAATGCGAAAGTAACTCTGTCTGTTACGCATTCACGCCTAAACCGCTGAACCGATTTTTATGAAACTCGGTACAGAAATAGTCTGGAACCTGGAGAAGGATATAGGCTACTTTTATCCCGAAAAATACGGAATACGCGTTAAACGACATACACAGGGGCGAAGCGAGCGTCCTCTAAAACAATTTTTTTTTTTCTTTTGTTTTTTCTGCCTTTTCTATCCCATTGCTGGACAAAGACCTCCCCGATGTTTTTCCATGTAATATTTTCCTGTTCCCCTTCTTATAAAGAACAGATAATTTATTTAAAAAAATATACAAAAACCTGAAACCCTCACTAAGCAAGCGCATTAAGTATTGAATCGTTTATTTTATTTTATCATTATTTGAAGAGCACATTCCTATGATTTGCACGTGCCGAAAACTGAAGGACAACGACTAATAAAATGTCATGTTGCTAAAATGTCAGAACTAAATACATTCAAAATAATATTTTATAGCACGAGCTAAATTCTGGTCTAATTAGCAATGTCGCTCACTTTGATGTAGAATGTAGGTATTACCTATTTGCTTTTGTTTTTTAGGGTTCCTTACCCAAAAGGTGCCAACGGGTTAGTTTAGTAATAGGGTTATTACTAAGCTTACGCCGTCTGTCCGTCTGTCCGTCCGTCAGTCAGTCACAGGGCTGTTTTTTTTTTAACTGTAGAAGTTAACCAGTTAAAATTTTCACAGGATAGGTATGTGTTACTGTAACTTTTGTCATGGCAACTATTAAAAATAGTAAAAAGTCTAACACAAAAGGAGTCCCTATACAAGAAACACAGAAAAAAAAAATTTTTTTTAATGTTTTTTGTTCCTGCTTTATCTTAAAAACGGTGATACATATAAGCATGAAACTTAACATGATTGTAGTACATAATTTATAATTAAATAAAAAATAACAAAAATAGTTATTTCACTGACATGTGTGGTGGTACGGAACAATTAGTGCGCGAGTCAAACTCGTACTTGGCCGGTTCAGTTTTAATTGCATACATTAATATTAGCTACTGGATAAAGAATATAGAAACTACGAACCAGGATGTCAATTTTTAAAAGACAATTAGTTTATTAGTAATTTCAGATTTTATAGAGGTACCGATTTAATTTACTATCATGATAAAACAACAAAAAATAATAGGTACTCCAACGACTTATAATTCCATTATTTAATAGGCAGTAATTATAATGTAGTAACATAAGTTTTAGGTTATGGTGAAGTTGTCACTTAATTTGTAGAAGTACACAGCACTTAAAAGAAAAACGCTTAATTCAAATTATCTAAGTTAATTAAAAAGAAAATTGACAAGAATCAAATAAAATATACAAAAAAATGGTAAAGTCCATGCTTTAAACACTAGTGATTGTATGATTTTAATGTTAGATTTGTTAACGAGTGCAATACGTGTGTATATATTCTATAGTAATCATCATTTTATAGGTTATACAGGAAATTATTTTCATAACGATTGTGATTCGTCAGTAGGATTTAGAACCTGTCTGCTAAATTGGGGAAATGTGTCTGAAAAGATATCGATACGATTGTTGCAGATGCTTAAAATCAATGAATACCTACACACGATTTTAAATTTATATTTATTATGCATATCAAAATCTACATAGGTCTCTAACGATTGCAGTAAAATTATTGTAAAGACTCGAATTTTACATAAGCAAGGTTAAAATAATCATTTGTATTCTTGCCTATGTTAATCAAACGACTACATATAGTTTTAGATATATCAAATGGTAGGTGATATTGATAAGCATTTTATGCCTAAACATTTAAGATATACAATGAATACTAGAAAAGATCCTCCATGAGTGACGATACTTAAGTACGGTCAGTGCAACCTATGCAGTCAGTCCCGCTACCAACCTTGCTGTCTGGCTAATCTTTTCACCACGGCATGCGCATCATCAGCTATTCACATAATATTAGCTCGTCTCAACACTAAAGAAAAAAAAATGTATGTAGTAAAACTATGCTCTCGATCACCAACTAGGGTTACCAGACGACAGGAATTTTCCTGACATGTCCGGAATTTTGGCTATCTGTCAGGGAAACAAGAAAAACTGAAACGATCAAGATTTTTTGAAATTGAGGGAAGAAAACATAAGGAAAAAACAAAAAAATATATCATAAGCAACGTGATTTTTAAAATACGAGCCGCATATTTTGAAAATCTTGCTGGCTATACATACCACATTCAACGTTCAGACGAAATGTCAGGTTTACTGAAAAGTTAGGGACATTGTTAAGAAATCTCATTATTTGATCTGGTAACCCTATCCCCAACTGCAGTGACAGACGTCAAAAAACCTTGGCTTATACTGAAGGTTAAGTTTTCTATTTACTTACAAAATCCAAGATATATTTGCACCTTTGCAAAGAACATCTGAATTAGTATATTACAGGATTCTAACAAAATTTAACAAAAATCCAAGCTTTCTTATTGAAATATTTGTGAGTATGGCAGACGTTTTAAATTACAAAACCTTAAGTAAGACAATAATCACTTTAAAAGTATTAGTTTTAACTTTATTTATACAGTAATAGTCGATCCCCGAGCTATATTTGCCTGACTAAACCAAATCTCCAAATTAACCTTTCCTTGTCTCGTGAATCACATATGATTCGCGTTTATCTATTGTGTCTACTGTTTGGACAGTGAACCTATTTATTAATCAATTTTTATTTCTAAACTTACATAACATTCGATTGTAAAAAAAAAAACTTTTTTTCTCTATAATATTTTTTCTATTTCGGCCCCTACGTGTCGAAACAATGGACAGTCGCACGCACGTGTCGGCGTCTATGATCACCGCATTACACGTTTACAATCACTTTTATATGCGACTGTAGTGTTAATATAAGGGCTTATAGTTTTAGTGGAAGCGAGCCGACTGTCGAAAGAATTTATCATTCGGCCAATAAGATTTTTTGTGAGGAGTTCCACAAGGTACAATATTGGGGCCTGTATTTTCTGTGCTATATTTTGTGATCGATTAAGAGATTTCGTGATTGTGCTAATTTACTATCTCACTATCTCAAGTGTATATCAAAAGGACACTTAAGAGGAAGCTCTCAAATAAGAGTTATTAATTAATACGATCTAAGAGTAATTGTTTGAATCCAGTTGTATTGGTTTAATAAGTCACCACACCGTCAGCTCAGCTGATGGTGCGGTGACCGCCGCCTATACAAAGTTAGTTAGAAAGGGGGTACTAATCCGAAAGGGTGTTAAAGTACTCATAATAATCAGTAATTTTTGTTCTACCACTTTCCCCAAAATTCAATGGTTAAAGAGAAATAGCTGTTCAAAAATTACATAAAAAATATGCTAAAATCTATCTGTCCCCAGCTATGATCATATGATCAGAGATGATGATGATGATGTGTTTACATTTATTTTTAGGTAATATTTGGCGTCACGAATTAGAAGCTCCATTTTCAGAATTCGAAAAAAAACTAATTTTAACACTTGCTTTAAAACCGTCATCAGTGATACCTTAAGAGCGATTACGCACTGCATCCGATCCGAATCCGTGAAAATACTGATCTAGAGTAAAAATCTCGTACCGAATTCGGATGTTGCTTACGCACTATTCCGATCTCTGATCCAAATTCAAACAATTCAGGGGCCATCTTTGGCATATCCATTTGGCGTCCGATTTAAATCCGAGGTAGTGCGAAAGCGTTCATACAAACATTACTACGGCTACTTCGGTCCGTCAATATTTCTTCCGAATTGGAAACTCACGGATGACGGATAGACATCGGATGACGGATGCCGGATGCCGGATGTAGTGCATAAACTACCATACAAATAGTTCTATGGCTACTTCGGAACGTATTTTCACGGATTCGGATCGGATGCAGTGCGTAGGTAGGTAATCGCTTTAAGTGGCCTGCGGATTAGTACCTACCCCCTTTTCGACTAACCTTGTTATGATAATGATATTTATTCGCTGAAGTATGGTATATTACAGGTTGCTAGTGGACCTTCCAGGAAGGTCTTCGGCATTACGTTTGCGCTAAGAGTGAACTAAGGGAGGGATCTTGGCATTAGGTTAAAAACCGTGAAAAATACGCTACTACGCCGTAAAATAGGTGTTTGCTTGTTTCATGACGGTGTATTTTCCATAAAAACCTACATTTAAAATGAGGCCTCCACGAGGGCACCCGGCATCGCGAATGCGATGACAGGGTGCCCTTCTGGACCAGGCACTGAATGTGTTGAAGTACTCGGAGAATACTGCTGCCCATCCTCTAGTGCAAAAGTTCCCAATTTTATTTGGCCATGGAATCCCAATTGATCATAGTTTTTTTGGTGGAACCCTAGCTGGCTATTTTGATAACTAAAGTGTTTATCTTGTAGTTTGAATATTATATTCATGTTAGACTCGAAGAAAGAACAAATTATAAATTAAAAATAATCATTTTAAAACTTATATGTTTTGCAAAACATTTATTGTAACAAAGAAATACAATGTAGGTAATTATTTAACGTGAAGAATGAAACTTTTTCACATATTTTCTTATAATAGTACTAAAATTAGGCTTTATGTCTGACAATTGAACGCGAAGATCTGGAGCTTATGAATGAAGTGGGAGTGAGAGTGTGAGGAAGTATGAGTCTTTTCCACGAACGTTTTATCTAACTCTCGGACAGACCGCGGAACCCCTGTGACCATTTGACGAAACCCCAGGGTTTCGCGGACCACCTTTTAGGAATCGCTGCTCTAGCCCTTAGTCGCCTTTTACGACACCCATGGGAAGAGATGAGGTAGTACTATTCTTTACGTTCGGCACCACACGGATTAGTACTGGATGAAGTAACCTATTCTTCTTCTGTAACCACCATTGCAGATTGTACTATAAAAGTTGACCACACGGATTAGTACTGGATGAAGTAACCTATTCTTCTTCTGTAACCATACCATTGCAGATTGTACTATAAAAGTTGACCACACGAATTAGTACTGGATGAGGTAACCTATTCTTCTACTGTAACCACCATTGCAGACTGTACTATAAAAGTTGACCACACGGATTAGTACTGGATGAAGTAACCTATTCTTCTTCTGTAACCACCATTGCAGATTGTACTATAAAAGTTAACAGGGGCTTATCGCTCATCGCACCTTGTTCTACCTACCCTAAATTACCATACCGTGAAGATACCACTTAAAGGGTTGAACACAACATATGTTAGGTACTGCGGTTCGTTATCTAAAACAAATAAACAGTAGTTAAAGTTTAACTTATGCAAATAATCGTTATCTGCAGTAATGTACTAAACATGTGTAGGATGTGTTTGTTTGTCCGTATGTTTAATAGGCAAGCATATGCGAGTGAAATTATAGTATTTTTTTTAAACAGGGAATTCCAACTATCACTCCCTCATTTTTTTTTCACGAGAATTTATCTTTATCTGCCTCATTGGTCTAGTGGTTTCAAGCGCGACTGCTGAGCGTGAGGCCCTGGGTTCGATCCCCAGGTCGGGCAAATTGTTATTGGTTTTTTTTTGTTTAAAATTTCTTAAGCAGCCCGCAGTCTGGATTTGTGCACCCATTACATGGGACATAAACATAACGGTGAAATGAGGGTGTCTGCCTTACCTTTCGGGAAATAAAGGTTTGATGTTATATTATGTTATATTACTACTTCTTTTGATTTTCTTATCCGGCGCACCCTGAGCAGTCAGCCCCGCTACCAACCTTGCTTACTAGCTAATCTTTTCACCACGGCATGAGCTATTCGTTTAGTGAGTGCCGATTCAAGAGAAGGTTTTCTGACAAATTCGAATTCATAACCTTTAAATTTGATACAATACAAAAAAACTACTGTTACCTTCGTCAAATTCTACGAAGATTTCAATTTGAAAAAAAAAAAACAATGCGCTAAGTTGAGGAAATTAAGATTTAAAATCGAAAATCAATTCTTTAGTGGAAAATGTACAGGCCAATAAAGATAACACACAAGATGAACTTAAGTAAACTGATTTTCTAACATTATCGGTGTGATCACCGATAATTCAGCCCTCATCAAGCTGTCTCCCCCCCAACTTCCCGCCAGCAACTTCCTAAGCCGAGGTACGAGTCCCACTAGGGGTCGCTCTTAGTGCTGTTGTTGCTGGTAGTCATGATGTTAGTGTAGTACAAGTAGTTAGCTTAGGTTAAGTAGTTTACTTACCCCTATTGGCTGGAGACCTTTCAAGGTCTCGCCAATAACTGAGAAACGGTCCGCTAGGACCATCTACAAAAAGTCAAATTGAAAAAGAAAAAAACACCGTCTGGTTGCTGACTAAGGATTTAATATTCATCTCCATTTTTCTCCATCCAGAGCCAATTCCTTCTTTTCTCCGTGTGTTATCACTTCTGTATTCTAGTAGTAAGTAAGTAGAGTCAAAGAGAAAAAACAAATTCTAGAATGTATAGAAAGAAGAAGGGGAAAATGATTGGTGGCTTACTGCGACACGACAGCTTTATAACACGTTCCGAGATATTACGTCGTAGGACGGGTATAGAACTCCAATTCGATGCAGCACAACGTCTCTCGACGATTATCTTTGAGCCTCAATGACAGCCACTACGTCGACAACCGGGCGCTGGCAATGGAAGTTTCATGAACGTGACGTACCTACATGTGTCATAGTGCGAAATATCTTAGCCTTGTGCTGTCACCAATATGGTCCCTGCGCACACATGTAAGCGTGCATACCTACGTTGTGACACAACGTTCCACGGCGGGTGTGAGCGTATACATTCCCCTTGCCTCAGTCCCGCCGGTCACGTCGAGAAGCGGTGTGTCGTATCACTCAAAATAAAATGTGCATGATTTTACAAAACGTCTTCAGACGTTGAGTCAAAATGTATGGAACGTGTGTACATTTTGATGAAAAATCAGGTCCCGCCTCTCGACGGAGTGTCCCGGAACGTGATAACTAACATCATAGAACGTAAATTACAAGCAAAGGGACAACCAGGTAGACCAAGAAGAAAGTACACAGAAAAATTGAAGGAAAAGACAGAAGAGATTTAATATTATTTAGTAATAATTTACTGTCAAATAAAACTTATACAAACACCGATGCAGGTATTATTTTATTTTCCCTACATCTTAGTTAAACTTTTAAAACAACTTCGAATCCTAATCTCTCAGATAGCAAACTAGATTCTAGATTGATTTTAGCTCCATACATATGTAACCGTCAAGCTTGTATGTAATGGTAATTTATTCAATTTACCTACCCCTGGATGGATAAGAAACAATTTTAAGTGAATATTTTAAGATATAGGCTTCAGTTCTAGGCATTTACTACGATATGTATTCAGTAAAGCGTTGAATTAACATTTTTACGCATCATAAATTTGTATTTGTTTATCCATTGAGAATTGCTAAACCGATTTGCATTAAGTTGTGGTGTTTTAGATAGACGTCACGCCTTGATGCTTGTAAGGTAAGGATAGGTAAAAGACCTCTAAATGAGATGTATTTTCATAATATCAACTTCAGCAGTTTGCCTGAGACAGTGTTTAAATACATTCAATGGTTCCCCTTCGAAAGCTCGACAGTTAATAAACAAATCAGGCAACAAGCAACGAAAGCCACTATCATTTCACAAATCAACATTCCATATAATGTTTCACAAAATGTACATCTCATAAAGTAATTCTTTCATATTTTGTCATTTTACAACAGAACAATTGTAAATTTTTCCTAACATCTTCTTCTTCTTCCTGCCCTTATCCCATGTTACTTGGGGTCGGCGCAACACGTTTTCTTCTTCCATTCCGTCCTGTCAACCGTCATGATTGCCTCTTTCATATCATTCTTCACACCATCCATCCATCTTTTCTTTGGCCTCCCTCTTCCTCTCCATTCATCCACATTTATATTCATAACTCTTTTCGACACGCGTTTTATCTCTCCTCTTCACATGCCCATACCAAGACAAACGATTCCCTTTCAACTTTTCTGTGACTGGCGCTACTTTCAAACTTCCTCTAATATACTCATTCCTGACCTTATCCATTCTGGTCACTCCACACATCCAACTCAACATTCTCATCTCCGCTACATGCAATCTTTTTTCATCCGTCTTCTTTCAAATTTTAATTTTTCCTAACATAAATACGTTAAATCGACAAAGATCTATTGATCAATTTTCTTAATACATATTTATCATTTTATATACTAAAACTATATCTAATTTTTATTTGATGTAACGATTTTATTAGTTGTAGTTTTAAATATGAATGTGAATGATATACAAGTAGGTAGAGGTAAGCCAAAGAAATGATGATGGATGGATTGTGTGAAGGATCATAGATATGGGTAAGAAAGGAGTGAGTACTGAGGTGCCGGCATTAAATTTCACATTCAATAGCAGACTCTGAAATATTTTCTAAAAGAAAGGTCCACCTTTTCCATTCATCCAAAATCTAAGTGCTGTGCACTTGTCGGTGTAGCAATCTTCATCTTTCTCTATCCAGAACATTTAACTTAATTTCTCTGTATGTTATAATTTCTGTCTTTTCCTTCAATTGGTCTGTGTAATTTTTTCTTAGTGTTCCTGGTTTTTTCTTTGCTTGTAATATACCTTCTATGATGTTAGTTATAAAGCTGTCGTGTCGCAGTAAGTGACTTTCAAATGGTATTATGAGTCAACTGTTATATCAACGAAAGTCCAAATCAGTCAATTTTGTTTTTTAGAAACTTCTCATTTCACAACCCTCCCCGACAAATAAGACATACGGCGAGAGGGGTATAGTATGACAAAAGTCGCAACGCCGCATTCATGAGACTTGTTACCATAGATATTTTTCGATTTGTGAATTTCCGTAAATAATGAATATTTCGAAAATTAAGCTTTAATCAACAAACTATATCCTAGCTTTTCTTCTCCAATTAGGCATCGGAATCGAAGGTTAAAATCTTTCGGGTAACTCGGCCCCACGGTGTATGTTATCAACCGCAATTATTTCTTTAATACTGCATTAACCAATACTTATTAAACCAACCCTGCAACGCCGGCGTCAAACAATTTTAATCACCGTGCCGTTTCCGGTGATTCTGATCAAAAGATACCGCTTAGCGCCTCCAAATGACCACATTCAAATAACCACAGTTCGGAAGTCCAAAAATGTTGAGATAATGATCAAAAAGTACCCGATCGCCGCCGAATGGTTAATGTATTAGTTTCAACTGGTCTTAAATTACTTAAATTCTTCTTTTTTTTCGGTGGTCTGATTTTCTCGGTTTGAATTTAGAATAAATGTTATTGGAGGTATATCGGTACTTCCACAGTAGACATACAGAGTGTTAACAAATTCGTGTAATTCCTTCAAACCACATGATCTATTATTGGTATAGATTAACCCCGCACGGAATTTAGATTGATTTAAAATCTACTATGCCAATCTAATATGGCCGCCATCAGCTGTCAAAGATACCTTGTCAGTATTGAAAAACCCTGTATATCACTTTGAAAATTATTTTTTAAACTACTATAAACAAACGATGTATAAAATAAAAATGTACCTCTAATGCCATATATTTTAAATGCTTGAAATTCTACACACAACTCACTAAAAAACATAAAACAGTAACTAATATGTCCTCAATCTCACCTAGTCACATATTAAATGATGCTTAACAATTGCTAATAACTCAAGTAAATATTTTTATACATACAGGATGTTAACGAATTCGTGTAATTCCTTCAAACCACATGATCTATTAATGGTAACCCCGCACGGAATTTAGATTGATTTAAAAATAAAAAAAGTTTCTTTTTTCCCAAATATTTTTTTTATGTGATAGAAAATTTCGATGCCGTACATAAATGAATGAAGGCACGGCGACACAGCTGACGGGCACGACTGGTCCGATATCGCTCCATACAGCCAGTTAACTTGGGATGCTAAAATTACTCAGATACAGAATACCATGGTTCATTTTTTGAAAACTTTTTTTTGTTGATTCTGAGAAAAACCTATGCAGGGTCAATCAGTGTCACCAGGTCACGCGGTCTGAAGGAATTACACGAATTCGTTAACACCCTGTATAAGTTAAAACAGTACCTCAACTTACTATAATCCCCTGAATTGACATACTCACAAGACACACACTGTATCATCACTACATAGTATAAAACAAAATCGCTTCCTGTTGTCTGTCCTGTTTAGATCTTTAAAATTACGCAACGGATTTTGATGCTGTTTTTTTAATAGATAGTGATTCAAGAGGAAGGTTTATATGTATAATACATGCATATTATAGTACCCCTGCGAAGCTGGGGCGGGTTGCTAGTACTCAATATAATGTACTCTTTGTATGTGACTGTATTCCGATGATACCTTAGAAGTCTTGTTGTAATGCGTGTCTGTGTGAGTGTGTTAATTCAGACGATTGTAAGTAGTTGAAGTACTGCTTTAGCTTTTATATACAGGGTGTTAACGAATTCGTGTAATTCCTTAAAACCACATGATCTACAACTGGTGTAGACAGGCCCCGCACGGGATTTAGCTTGATTAAAAATAAAAAATTAAATTCTTTTTTTTCATGCGGCTTTGTTACTGATCGTATCTAAAGCATCTAATAAGGATTCAGTAAAAAAATACGTTTTTTTTTTTTGCAAAAAAGTCATTTAATTTGTATGAACAATAACAACAATAACGTTTATTTGGACCAAATAATATAGCCTGAACATTTCGATGCCACGCATAAATTAATGAAAGTACGGCGACACGGCTGGCAGGAACGACTAACGCGGTATCGCTCTTTGCAGTCAGATAACTCAAGGCTCTAAAAAGACTCAGAAAAAGAAAACCAAAAAAAAATTGGATTTTTTTTTTTGGTTGATTTTTGAAAGTTCTCATTTAGGGTTAATCTGTGTCACCAATAGATCACGGGGTTTGATGGAATTACACGATTTCGTTAACACCCTGTATACTGTGGTACTTCTTAGCACATACTTGTCGAGAATATTCTTGTGTTTGAGAATAGCTCATGCCGTGGTGATTAGCCAGTCAGCAAGGTTGCTAGCGGGGCTGACTGCCCAGGGAGCGCCGGACGTACTTAAGTATCGTCACTCGTGGAGGCTCTTTTAATGCATTGTGCATGCAATGTCTAGTCTATTGATTTGGTATTGTATTTTTAACACACTGACTTGGACCTAGTCGCGTAGAAAATGTTTAAACGCATAATATACGTACCTTTTTATCCTGTCGTTTATATTGCATAGTTTTTCTTTTGTAGAAGCGTGGAAATATTTTTGTATTTCCTATCGTGATAATTATTATATCATTGTTAATAGTATTTCGCACGTTTATTAGAATTAAATCATTTCTCATGAACTTATTGGCTTATAAAAGATAGACACCTACTTAATTAAAAGACTATACATGGCGCAGTGTCTGAGCGAATGACTTTCTACGCTAAGGGCCGCGAGTTCGATTACCAGCACAGAAAAAAAAAATTGTGTGGCCTACAGATAATTGCTCGAGTCTGAGTGTTTGTGTATGTGAAGATTGGTGTGTAAACGCACCCACGATAAAGGTACAATTCCGTGCATCGCGGACGAAATTTGAAATTTTAACACTTGCTTTTAAGCAATCATCAGTGATAATTTAAGTGGTTCGCGGATTAGTACGCCCTTTCCAACTAACCTTGTATACATCTCATTAAAAGATGAACTTGCATAAACAAAAACCTATTAACATAAAAACCATAACTAAAAACTGATCAGGTTACTCTTAACCTCCATAAGATTTCGGAAGTCACACACAGATGATCAGATAAGTGGTAAGATCAAATATACCGCGGGAACCATCGAACAGTTGTGGGTAGTGGGAGTGCGCTTGAGAAAGCGGCGCGTTTCATCTCACACGATCTTATCGGTAAAGTTCAAGTGTTGGATTAGGTTAGTTCATATTTTTGGGGTTATTTTACGCTAATTATAATGTAGATAGTTCTATTTTAGATATAGACAGAGAGCCATATTGATTGGTTACTCAAAACAGTTTATTAAAGGATATGATTTAAGCTGTCGTCAATTTAATTGGTTTTGAATTTCTTAAATAATATTGTTTGTCCGCAAAATAGTAGATTTGTCGCCAAAATATAGTTGCCAAACAATATAAAAACAATTCCATAACAAATCACATATAATCATCGGGATATACTTATTATACTATTATTTAAGGTATAAACCTATTATTTTGAGAACAAGGTTTTTATCCAAGGAATGAACTATGATTTTATTAATAATCCATCTTTTATTTTAGATACTTAATGACATACATTTGTTAATTCACGTCTGGCGACACTTCAATTTATCTGAAAATGAAAATATTTCATGCCGATAGATCAATTAATTAGATGATACAAGTTGATGATAAATATAAACTTTGCTGACAAAAAATATAGTTCGCTTTATTAAATGCCATTGAGGAAATGAGGAGTGCCTGATCAAAAATGGCTATTTGTGGTATAAACAACTTTTCAGAAATTACCAAGAACTTGTAATTATTTATTATTTTATTTAATAATTAATGTACACACAATCTATACTAATATTATAAAGAGGTAGAATTTGTTTGTTTGTTTGTTTGTATGTAGGAGGTAATCTCCGAAACTACTCATCCGATTTCAAAAAAAAATTCACCAATAGGAAGCTACGTTATCCCTGAGTGCTATAGGCTATATTTTGGGATCAAAAATTAGGGACCCGTAAATTAACGCGAGCGAAGCCGCAGGCAAAAGCTAGTACTTAATAAAAGATAAGTTCATCAGGAGTATAGCAGGACATTTTTCATAGATGAATGATGGTGCAGTCTACGGGTCATGGCACACTATACCGGCACCGCAACGACACCGCTCCAAGCCAGCAATTGTCATTCAAATTAGAGCATTAAATCGTGAGTCGTATAATATATGTCATAATGTCATTATGAAAAAGTCAACGGCGAGCATTCAGCGCGCTTGCCGCTACCATACAACTCGACTCGCAGCCTGCGCTCTGCAAGCGAGCGGACCGCGTGCTTACTGCGCGCCGACTCCGATGAGTCGCCAGCGAAACAACGTCTTTATGAAAACGTGCAAATCCTAAGCGTGCGTAAGTGTAGGCGTTCAATCACAAATGCCATATAACTGCTGTGTTCTTGATGACAGCAAGCTTGCACCTTGCGGCCGGCGCGCGGACTTCGAGCTTACACCTCGCCGACGACGCGTAGTTACAGCGCTGGCGGCTAGCCGTAGCCTAAATTTGAGGCGACGCCGTGCTGCAGCTATGCAGTGCCGGTATAATGTGTCATGACCTTAAAACCGGAAAAGGAAACGATTTGAAAAATTTAAACATAGATAAAAAAATGTAAATAGCAACTTTTAATCAGACACTCCTATATCTTAATTATCCAATAGTTTATTGTGGTTGATAGCATTGAGTAGAGTCGTGAGAGATTGCTATGAATAACTAGAGAGTAGTTTTAGGCGTAGTTTAAAACCTAAAAAACAAATATTTCTTTACACGTTCGCATAAAAAGACGAACTTTAAACTTTCTAAAAATTGATCTTAGAGTCATAAAGAGAAAAAACCGGCCAAGTGCGAGTCGGACTCGCGCACGAAGGGTTCCGTACCATTATCTATAAAAAAATCACGTTTGTTGTATGGGAGCCCCCTTAAATATTTATTTTATTCTGCTTTTTAGTTATTGTTATTATAGCGGCAACAGAAATACATCATCTGTGAAAATATCAACTGTCTAACTATCACGGTTCATGAGATACAGACGGACGGACGGATAGCGTAGTCTTAGTAATAGGGTCCCGTTTTACCCTTTGGGTACTGAACCCTAAAAACAACTTTTGCTAATAAAAGTTCAAATTAAAAGAGCCTCCACGAGTGACGATACTTAGTACGTCCGGCGCACCCTGGACAGTCAGCTCCGCTACCAACCTTGCTGACTGGCTAATCTTTTCACCACAGCATGAGCTGTTTTCGTATAACTCGTGCTGACAAGAGAGAAAAAGACGTTCAAAGTGTTATTTCAAAAAATGACTGTTGTGACCATCTTGGTTAAAAATGTATTCTGTAGTCATTGAAATGAGAGATCACTTTATTTCATACTAGCCGTATGCTCGATGGAATTTTCCAAACTGGGGCAAGGCACCAGCACTGGAAGGTCCGTCAGCCCCTGGCGAGGCCCGCCGGGGTTGCAGTGCATTTAGCTACGAATCCTGCGACCCCGGCGTACTAAAGAATACCGTGGGTTTTTAGCCCGTTCGTAGCCGACCGCATACGCAGCAGCAGATGACGTGTTGTTACGACACGTCGCAGCATCATGTCGCTGCAGTCACGATTTCGAACCCAACTGCAGATGGCTGCAGCAGACGACACGTCGTATTCCAGTTACTTCTGAATGTTCCGTGAGACAAGATGTGTGACCTGTTTGGGATTAGTGATCGCGATTTACTTTCGTATTTTTTGTTTTTGTTAGATGCATCATACAGTGCAGGATATTGGGCCACCTGGTTTATCAGTTTTTCTTCCTCGGAATTGGAAAAACTCATTGTTTGAGAAAGATTCAACGTGTCGTTGCTCCAGCGTCGGTAGCACTACTGATCTGCGGTCGGACGACACGTCGTCTGCGGTCGTACGACGTGTAGTCGGGCGACGTGTCGCTAGTTGCGGAAGGTATTTCATAGAAATACATAGAAACCAGTAGTGTCGGAGCGACACGTATGCTGCTGCTGTATGCAGTCGGCTACCAACTCATACCTTTATAGTCCGGCATAACCCTTCGCCTTCTCCGGGCGGACGGTATCCATGAGGATTTCCATAACAACTATAAAAGAAAAGAAAAAACGTGTTGGATTTTTATTCAGTGAAAAAGATGATACCATATTACGTAGAAATTTTTGACAGGAATTTTCGTTTATTTTAAGCTGTATTGCTGCATAAATAACGATAAATAAGTTTCGCATTACCTTTAAAACAGTTTTTACTGCTCACAATTAGAAACAAACCAGTTATTCTCATCAACCTCAAAAGCCTACCAAAATTCACCTCACTAACCCTTCCACCGCTACATCAGAAAATAATTACAACGAACCAAGCCGATACGATTCAAAAAAGGCGACGTCTCTTATCGAATGTCCCCATAAAAGTAAGGCTGGTTTAAAAAAGGAACAAAAAAAAGTTCATTTCGAACCGCCTTATCTACGGTTGGCGCCGGTGGCACGAAATTTGGACTTTTTTCCGAAGACTCTTCGTAATTGACAGAATTTACGCACCAGATAACGATTGGACTTCGGTCTGCTTTACATGGAGCCTGGAATGTGTAGGATCGCCACTATATAATGTTAAGGTTATGGGTCTTTAAGAGATATACCTACGTGTGTGATTGGAGTTATAAGACGACATGAACATTGCAATTATTCCTTGTTTTTTATTTGGCTGAAATGTGTTGCTGGGGAGTTTGTTGCGACTAGGGTTACCATTTAGAAATTTGAAAAGTCCTGACAAAAAGCCTGACATTTCAATAAAAGTCCGGACATTTTAGTCACAATCACAAAATGCAAACATACGAAGATTTATTGTTTAATCTCGTTAAGTTGATTGTTAAAGAAGATTTAGTATATCTTGTTTTTAGATGAATGAGAAGTTAATAAAGATTAAAGACTTGTTTGATAATTATTACTTATGTAGGTAAGTTTTATAACTCGTATTCCATCTAAGCCAAAAATTCCGGATAAATTAAAGAGCCGGACAAAGTCCGGACAAAAGTCTAGAAGTCCGGACATGTCCGGACAAATCCGGACGGATGGTAAACCTAGTTGCGACGTTCTTCTTTCCAGCTGAAATCCTGGAAACTACTATCAGCCAACGTACTTATGACGTGTCTGCGAAGGCCCTCCGCGCATACATTTTGTATGTGTCCTTAGGCTGTTGGATCCGGAAAATTCTGACAGTGTGCTAGTGTCTAGTACAAAATGTATGAGCAGAGTGTCTTCCGGAGCGCGTAGAAATTTTCTGATAAAAGTTTTCGTATAATGTACGGTCAGCCGTCTCTTTAATTTGTTTTGTTGAAGTTGAAAAAGGAAGTTATTATTGAATAAACGATTTTTCCAATACAGTGAGTTTAAGGAGTTATTCACGTAAATAAAAGATTACTGTGATTCTGATAAAGACTTGAAACATGAGAACGATTAAGACAATGATTGTCTATAGAGTTTAGTTAATGCTTATGATAATTAACACAACGATGCTTCTTTATAAATCTTTTATTAAAAGGCTAAACAAGAAAGAGATGGAACATTTTTGGAGATGTCAAACTAGTTTCGATATCAATCCAAAATCTCTGGATTGACCTAGTTTTTTGACGTTAGTTGTATTGAATTTCTGTCAAAAACCTAGATCAATCCAGAGATTTTGGATTGAGATTGGTTATTAATATCGGCCGTAAATCTGTTTGCAAACTTTAGTTCAACCTAATTTGACAGTTGTAATCTTTCTTATTTTATCTGCAAGGAAAGGATTCCAACATTTTTAGACAGTGCCTATCGTTGGTTTGTGTTAGTGATTGAAATTTGAAAAAAGTTTTTCTAGTAAAACAAACCGCCAATGGGATGATCTACAAAATCAGCATATTTGGTCTGGTACTGTCCTCTCTGGTGCATTTTATATATTGATATTAATTGTGTTTCGTATTTTTATTTCGAAAGGAAGGTCTCAAAATAAGCCTATTTTTATATTGGCCTGATTTTAACCAAGCAGTTTTGGAAATTTTTAGGTTTGAAATTTTATAGATCAGAGCGATCAATTTTTATTTTGGATATTGAGTCAAATAAGTTAGATTATTGAAACGGCCATCAGTCATTAATCACCTATATTTACTAATAGATGAGAACAATGTAAAATTACATAATTCAGTATAGTAATAATACATGTGGAAACTACAACCACAACTCATCTGTTATAGCTGTTATAAATAGTAAATCATCTCGTTCAAGAATTACAATATATAATTCATTTCTTTTTTAATTGTCTTTTACTTACTGGTACAGATGATTAACAACTGGCACACATATTGTTTTTGTAATTCGCTATTCAATATAATCCTATTTATAAAATAGTATGTGATAAAAGAGCATCTAATGTAGGATTATAAATCGACTGGAGTACAAACATTTACAGGTTCTACTTTTGTTGTTTGACAATAGTGGATTGTTTTTTGACACTATCACCTGTCAGTTTACTCCAGCGAATTAATGCTCGTACTGTAGTTTTATATTAAACGGGTCAAAATTACAAGTTAAAACAAAAAAGAATAAGGTCCTCGTATTGATTAAGCGCAGGATTGCACCAAGAATTTAAGCAAAACAATAAGGTTCTGTAACATAACATGTTTATTAGATAAGTAGCTACATATTCCATGCTCTCACTTACAATATGCAAGTTCATTAGTCAACGTTCAAGTTAATATAGATATCAAAATACTACCGAAGAGAAGTAAATCCACAAAAACTCTAGTTTATCATAAATAACCCACAGGTACGCAATGATAAACAAAATTTGACCATAACGACCGCAAAACTACAAAATATTTTCGAAAAACGAATCTTCATGTCAATCTCAATTTGACAACACCCGCCCGTTTGACAGCTGTCATATTAAGTTGACAACTATGTTACCGCCTTTTTTTAGGGTTAAGGTTTCGTATTATAAAGGCACGGTTTTTTTGTGAAGATTGGTTTAAAAGAATTGATTACCGAGGTTGATTAGTATTTTGATTTAGTATTTTGTGTATTGTAGATGGTCTCCTGTACTCATTTTGGGCGTATTTTAACTAGGAATAAGTACCTACCTACTTAAATTTACCCTTTATAAAGCAAACGGAATATATTTCCCACCACCTTTTTTGGAAGTCGTCGCGAAATCCTCTCTCTTGTATTTTTATTTTTAAACTTGGAAATATAACAAATTTTTACTATTTTCTTAAATAAAAAATAAAAATGAAACATAAAAAAACTTTTTTTTCTTTTTTGTTGTTTATAAAAAATACCAAATTGTGTGTTATTTAATTTTCTTAAACCGTATGCCCGATTAAGGATTAAGTTCTACAGATTCAATTTAAATTATTTAATGGTGTGTTTTATAATATCTACATAAGGTTATGAGGAATTACATTTTGACAGATTTTTTATACAAAAGCTATCAAAATGTCAAACTTATTCCTCAGATAAAATTTATGTGACAATTGAAAAATCAGCCCTAAGTAAGCTACCTTAGCTTGCAGATAACTTATGATTCCTATCAATTATGCATGTATGAATTTAAACACGATACATAAAATCATAATTCTATTAAGTAAAGCTTCTACAATCACAATTATTTAAACATATCAACATGTGTGGTCTAAGCAATGACGCTACTACTTATGATAGCTAATCTTTGATGACACCAGTCTAGTTTAATGTCTAGATAAATTTTAATGTACTTAAGTTTAGTTTGTAGATAATTTTATGACTTCAAAATGTTATTACAAGTTTTAGTAGTTTAATACCTTGATTATAGCTGTTTTGCGGTTGTCGGTAGTTCGCCACACATACGTAAATACAACAACAATGCCATGTTTTGCCAATGTTACAATGCCAAAGTTACGTGTTAAAAATGTTGATGAATTACGTAAAAAAAATTAAAAGTAAAAAAATACGCTAAAATTTCAAACAACCTCGTTTCCACCTTAAAAAAAAGTATTCCTTGTTCAAATTCGAAAAAAGAAAGAATCTTTATTCGATACCTTACAACATAAATATACTTAGTTCTAATTTCGAACAACTTTCGTTTTCGAAATTCTAACCCTAAAACTCTCGCCGCTCAAATTTTTTTTTCAACTTTTTTTGCCTGTAAAGTTACAAAAGATTTTTTTGCAAAATTCCTTAAGTTTCGTTGATGACGTATCAGCAAAATATTTGCTGTTATCTCTGTTAACGGAGGATGATGGCGCCTTTTGACGATGTCGTGATGTTTGTGTTAAAGGGTGCTTGTGGTAATAATACCCTGTTTTTTTTGGAATTGGTTGGAAGTACCTGTTTAATTATTACTCCTTTTAGGTATTTTAATTTTTTTTTGTTTATTTATTTTTATTGAAGACATTGAATGTTTCCAGCAATATGGAAATGTAATTTAACATATACACATGTTATTTCAATAACACAATAATAAGTACCTACCTGTTAACATTTTGTATTAAATATTTTGTAGGCACTTTATTTTTTATCAAGTTTTTGTAACATTTATTACATATTTTTCGTTAAAAGCATTTAAAATTTTGTGTAATATTTAGATACGGTATTAAAACCTTAGCAAAAATATTTTTCTTGTTTGTTTTTTAGCAAAACAATCTTTGGAGGCTTTAATAATAACAACAAAACTGACCCTTTCTGAGACAGAGATAAAATATAGGAACTTTACACTCGTACGCAGAGATTTTCATGCTTTAACACCATTTGATTCCCAGCTTTATCCCTTCACAAATAAAGTTAAAAATTAAAATAACACTCACATTAACACAATAGTCAAAAACTAATGCTATTGTCACCAGTAATTCGACACTATTTTACTATAACGCAACTTATAAAAGCCTACTATGAACCTTACAACCTCTAAAATAAAACCTAAATTGTAATGAAAAATAAGTGAAAAAAAAAACTACACGGCGCCACGGTTTTGTCGCCAACGTAATGTCGCGACGATGATATCCGGCGAAGAGAAAAAAAAAACAAGAAAAAAAAGTTTTTTTTTTTCTTCACATTCGGTAGGGCACTGACCAAAGCTCTAAAATACCCGTACGGGACCCTTAATGATTTATTGTGGACTGCCGTGAAGGTTTTTTTTGTTTTGTTTTTTTTTTTGTATTCGGAAGTTCCGATTTTAGGGCGTTTTGTTGGCGCCTAGCATAGTTTGCACGTGCTAAGTGATGTAATGCTCCTGTGTCTACTTTTTTCTTTAATATTTTAGTTGAACCCTAAAGCTGGGTAGGTACTCTGCTGGGCATGGGCATCTTCTCAGAATATGAAGATTAGGTCTTAGTTAACCACGCTAGCCTGGTGCTGGTTGGCGGATTACATAAATCATCGTTTTATCTTTTTATGTTTTTTTTTCGATTTTTTCCTTCACTGTTAACGCAAGTTTTAATCATAGTTTCATCCGCACATGAAGTCGAAAAGTCAAGGGTATGAACTGGAATCGAACTTAGACCCTCCTGCAGGAAGGCAAGCCTACAACTAGGCTATCACTGCTCTGCCAACATAAAATCTGTTTAACACTTTAACCGCCCCAGTCGGATAAATCCGACAAAAAATTCGAGTCCATTTCGCCCACGTCGGATATATCCGTTTCTATCCATAAATGTTAATAACATTGACAGATATATTCGACAAGGGCAGGGCAAGGGTTAGGGATGATCTCCAAAATCAGCGTATTTGGTTGACCTCTGGAGGCCAATTCTACTAACAGAAACTTTTATCAATTGCAACTGAATCGTTTATTCAGACAGTTTTCGTTTACAAAAACTATCAAGTTGTTTGACAGCAAAAACAAAACCAAACATCTTGAGTTATCGTCAACGAAAATTGTCTGAATGAACGATTCAATTGCAATTGATAAAAGTTTCTGTTAGTAGAATTGGGCTCCTGATGCATTTTATATATTTGATATTAATTGTGTTCCGTATTTACATTTCGAAAAGAAGGTGTCTAAATAAGTAGGTATGTTTTTAAACTAGCTTTTGCCCGCGGCTTCGCACGCGTTAATTTATATTAAAGATTGCCTCCTACATACAAACAAATAAATTCTACCTCTTTATAATATTAAGATAAGCCAATTTTTGATACCTTGGGTTACATTATTGTAATTTATTAACGGATCCCTAATTTTTTGATACTAAAATATTGCCTATAGCACTCAGGGATAACGTAGCTTCATATTGGTGAAAGAATTTTTGAAATCGGATGAGTAGTTTCGGAGATTACCTTCTACATTCAAACAAACAAATTCTACCTCTTTATAATATAAAATAATATTAGTTTTAACTTATCGAGTACTGTAATTATAGACACAATAGATAAACAATGGCACTGACGATCCGGATCGTCGGTCGGGCCGCTAGCGGTTAAATTGGCCTCGATTTTAACCAAGCAGTGTTGGAAATATTTAGGTTTGAAATCAATTCTTATTTTGGAGATTGAGCCGCTATTAATCAAATCATAATTTAAATAATTAACCAAACTACAGTGTAGATCGATTTCCAACACATCTGAGAAAAGTTTATTTATCTACTTTTGTTTTTTTACTAAATCTCTCTAGCTCCGATCCTAAGGCGACGAAATATTCTCATACAAAAACATTGATCTAGAAATTAAATCTGTTTGTCTATCGTGTGAACTCTACCTACCAACTAACGTTTAGAAGCGTGAAGGAATTTGTTTTAAACAAATATAATATGATATTAATGGCTTTTTATTTGCGACCGATGTCGGGCGTGTATGATAGTCAATAGATTAGCTTTCACGTGTTGTAATTAGACGAAATAATTAGCTGTTTGATTAAAACTAAGAAATAATTAGAATATCGAAAAAAAAAACGTAAAAAAATCGATTCCAGAAATCGTCTTCAACTAATAAGTTACATTGATGTACCTGGGGCTTCAACTAACAAAGTTGTTGCCAAACGCAAACGAACTACAACCTAAGTTTTTAACCGACTTCAAAAAGGAGAAGATTCTCAATTCGTCTGAATGTAGTTTTTTTTATGTTTTTTACGCTATATCTCCGCCAATTATGAATGGATTTTGATTATTTTTTTTGTTTGGTAGGCCATACTTCAGAAGTGCTCTCATATAAATATTATCGAATTAAGTTTAGCGGTTTTTGAAAGAGTCAACAAAAACAAAAAATATAATACTTAGATGACGTTTTGCTTTGTGGCTTCCTTCAACAAAAGTTTTGATGAGGACTTTCAACCTCTGTTTTAACTGTCATCACAGAAACATTATCCAAGAACAAGGAAGATTGTGTGTGTAAGGAGCCGTCGAGAGTAAATTATACATTAATACCTATTCTTCAAGAAAACTACCTAGTTGTTGGAAGATTACGCAACAGTATCATTTAAATTTGTAGTCTTAAACCGTGTAATTTATGGCACTAAAACGTGTTTAATAAAAAACTTTAAATAAGAGTAAAAACCGACTTTAGAAAAAACTAAAAAAGAGTAAAATAATTACCATAATACAAAATTAACTGTTTCAGAAGTCGGTGCCATTCTACACTGAAACAAATAAAAGCCACCGACTTCTGAAACTGTTAATTGTGTGTTATAGTAATTATTTTACTCTTTTTAGTTTTTTTTTAAGTCTGTTTTTACTTTTATTTAAAGTTATTTTTGTTTACGAAAACTGTCAAAATTATTGGTGTTGTTTTTTGTGTCAAATAATTTGATAGCTTTTGAAATTGAGAACTGTCTGAATGAACGGTTCGGCCTTGGTTCGGTTGCGATTTATCAAGATTTATTTTAGATGAATTGGGCCCCTGATCGAACAAACAATAGCAGTCGCTCATTTACGCGCCACTCACACTTATTGCTTCAGCGTCAATGTCATTTTTTACAGCACTACTAGTAAACATTCGTGGTCTTGAAGTCGCTCTTAATTCGGAACTGATCAGTTTTACGAATCTTGCCGATGTGACTTCTTAGTTGTGCCGTACTGTACCTACCTGAAGCGTCAAATCCAATGGCACGTGTTACTGTGCAAGTTGACTTCTGCAACCGACTACAATTAAAGTTTCTTGAGGGTGGGCACCCTGTACATACTACCTACTCATCTATTCCTACAATGGTTTAAAAAGATTTTCAGCTCTAAGTTCAAAATGCAAATATTTATTCTGTACTAGCTTTCGCCCGCAGCTTCGCTTGCGTGATATTTTGAACCCGTTAAGTGACGATTTTCCATACAAATTTTCATCCCCTATTTAACTCCCTTAGGGGTTGAATTTCGAAAAATCCCTTCTTAGTGGATGCCTACGTTACAAAAGGAACCTACTGTAAAAATTTCAACATTCTAATCCCAGTGGTTTAGGCTGTGCGTTGATAGATCAGTCAGTCAGTCAGTCAGCTTCTCCTTTTATATGCATAGACTAGCTTTCGCCCGCAGCTTCGCTTGCGTGAAATTTTAAACCCGTTAAGTGACGATTTTCCATACAAACTTTCATCCTCTATTTAACTCCCTTAGGGGTTGAATTTCGAAAAATCCCTTCTTAGTGGATGCCTACATTACAAAAGGAACCTACTGTCAAAATTTCAAGTTTCTAACCCCAGCGGTTTAGGCTGTGCGTTGATAGATCAGTCAGTCAGCTTCTCCTTTTATATGTATAGATTAATGTGTTGTTTATAATACTTATACAAGTCACTATGCTAGCTAGATCCAGCATTCTTGAGAAGAAATGCTGAAACAAACTCGACACGTCACGTACCATCTCGTGATTTTATGGATGTTATAAGTACTTCTGTCTGATGATAATAAATCCATTCTAAATATACATCGGGTCAGATTTTGGTATATTTTTTGTTCGTCTGCGTCCATTGTCATAAACCCTTTACAGTAGCTTGGGGCTGTCAAAACTTTTTTCTTTTTATATTTGGGTTAGTAGCACACTGAGATTAGTGAGGCCATGTGAAGCAATTGTGAACGCAATGTTTTTTAATGTGTCAATTTTTTTAATTACTATTTGCTATAGTTATTTATGAATTATTTGTAGTATCTAGGGGCCTACTCCCTAAGTCCGCCAACGAAGTTAGTCGCACGTCCGAAAGTAGCCCGAAACGTAGGAGTGAACAAAACAAGTGTCAAGTTAACTTTTCGGACGGGCAAAAACACATCGGTAGTAGGGACAACTGTCAAATCGTATTGTCATTCATTCTTAGTTCGGGCCCCGAAATAATCGTATGTCCGTAAGTGATAGGGAGTAGGACCCGCTCGTAACTAAGGCTGAAACCACGGACTTCGTGCTTAGGGAGTAGACCCCCTGTTACGGACAAGGAGACGAGATATACCTACCTCCAGTTTCTGAATTGAGAATTATAGGATAAGCAGTACTTAAGTAACATTTGAGTACGGAGTTTGTCAAAAACATGTCAAATCAAATCATTTGTTTTATTTCACATAAACCAATACAGGCGCTTATAAAAAGTCGAATTTAGATGCACGGTTCCAATTAGTCGTTTCCTATGGAGAAGAGCCGGCAAGAAACTCCATGGTTACTCTTTTAAAAAAGGATATCTTTAACAACTTCAGTAAATACAGTACTATGATTTAGGATAGTTAGGAGAGAACAATGTAGTCTTGACCACAGACCTGTGAGTAATGTATTAATACCAGTGACAATGACGGATTTTAAAGCATTGTTTTGACAACTCCGTACTCAAATACTACTTAAGTATTGCTTATCCTATAATTCTCAATTCAGAAACAGGAGGATAGTTTACAATATTTAATTATTAAAGTAAAGCTTTAAAGGATCAAATGAACTGTCACAAGACAACTCATTTCTTGAACGTCATCTTCCTTTGTTTTATATGTTCATTTGTTTTAAAGCAGTGTGTTGCCAAGCCAACCATTTACTTTGCCCCGCGCACCGTTACTATTCTGTATTAGAAAACAAAAAGGATTAAAGGAGGAGGAGTTAGTTTTTGACAGAAAAATATGCTCTTAAAACCTCAAGCACGGTAATTATAGACACAATAGATAAGACAGTTAAGTGTCATCCTGGAACGACGGACGGTACGCAACCGGTGTTTTTGCGTAATTTTGCGTGGATGACGGTCTACTCGTCTTATATACATCATTTTGTTTAATAATGGTGTGATTAATATTGAAAATTCTTTGTTTGAATCTTACACATAGACTGCACCAAAAAAACTTGTCGATTTAGACTTGTAATGTGTCTTTGTTTAACTGTCTTTTACCTTGCGGAACTCACTTATTTTGAACAACTATTTTCCTCTTAATACTGTCTAAATATTGGTAAACAAAAAGTAATACCTAAATTAATTCCATTGCAGTTTGCCACATCACTGTGTGTCCCCAACCTTACTAAATACCCTAGCGGGCTCATAATCCGACGTATAACGTTATTAAACACTTTTTTGTTATGAAGCAACTAACAAGTGCGCTGGAGCAGAGGATCAGGCATCAGAGGCGCCTCTTGTCTTACGAATAACTTGTCACTGGTTTAGTTATAGATATAGAGCTAATTCTTGTAACAGAATCGTTGATCAATCGCAACTGGACCGCAGCCGAATCGAAGCTGGACTGTTCATTCAGACAATTTCGTTACAAGATCTAGTCATAAAAATACAAAAATTGAAAGTAAAAAAAAAATTGAGTATGCTTAGGTCATGTTGAACGGCGATTAACAAAAGGAAGTTATAAGGTGGATGTCAGTAGAAACGACGGTAGAGGGCGCCCTAGAAGTACATAGGTACATCGATGTTATTGGTGATGTTCTTCAATCAAAAAGGACAGGGTATTCTCAACCGGTGCGCGTGTATGACAAGATGTATCAACGTGGACGAAGCGAAAGGAGTATGTAAGGGGATCGAACCCAGGACCTCATGCTCAGCAGTCGCGCTTGCGACCACTAGACCAACGTGGTAGTCTTGAGTATTGAACATGAATTATGAAAAATAATAAATCCCTAATAAGTAAAATGTTGATATAAAGGTAGAAGGAAGCTAAACTATGTAAGACATATTAGCAGATTTATAGGATAACTGTTATTAGTATTCGATTCGATGCTTTAACACAGACAATCTTATATCTACTTCTGTAAAGTGCATCCCTAACATATGAATTGTCAATGCAAATGTTAAATGTCAATGTAATGAAGAATGTCAAATTAAACTTAAATGCATAAAATGTCAGTAAATGCTCAACGGGATGAATCTAAATAAAAATGCAAGTTGTCCGACTCAAACCACGTCTAATTGAACACTAAATACTAGAGATGGGCCGAACATGGATTTCACCGAATACGAACATTCGGCCGAATGTTCGGTAAAACTTTTACCGAACCGATTATCGGCCGAATATTCGGCATAATTGATTCCCTAAAGTAAACAATACAAGTCTGAATGCGTTTACTAAAAGCGAGCATATGGGCGTTTTAAGAAAATTTACCTTCATGTAACTTAAATAAAAAGTTAATAAAAATGTGAATTCTTAAGGTTATGATGTTCCTATATTATAATATTCGATTTGGTCTCTTATAAAGATCTCATTGTCTTAGTATGTCACTAATATAATTGACTAATATATTATAATATATTATAATATATATATATATAATAATTTAATATAATTGAATTAACGCTGTTTGTGTAGGGGTAATTGATTGATCTCTCAAATAAATACCTAAAAAAAATTCAAGTAATTCTTACTCTTAAAAAAAAACTATATTGGTTTAATACTTTTAACGTTTAAACTTTAAAGTTTATAAGACAATAACAATTTTTTTCCACTTTAAGTAGAAACTAGAAATATGATTATCATATCTGCTGAAATGTTGTAATTTAATCATGCAATTCTTTCTTACATTATAGACCTGATTTTAATAACATATATTATTTTATTATAAAGAGTTCACTGTAGCTTAATTCCAAAACAGCTACATACTTATATTTTGTTTTTAATGACCATCTTTTTATCTGCTGTTATTGGAAATAAAACTATAGTGTGGACAAAAACATGGAAATTAGTTACCTCATAAAAATAACCCATTTAACACTCAACTCATACTCAATCATACACGGCTCAATACAGTAAAAAAAAATACTTTGAGTACCACTTTGCCGAACATTCGGTGATTTAGCCGAATATTCGGCCGAATACGAATATTCGGTAAACCTGCCGAATTTGCCGAATAACGAATATTCAGCCCATCCCTACTAAATACATAAAATGCATAGAATAATGCAATATGTCAATGTCAATGCACTGCCAAATGTAGGTCGCGTTTAAAGTGCAAATGCGCGAGCCTACTGGCTAACTTATTGCAATGAAAATATTTTCAAACCCACGTACGTGCACCGTACAACTTCAAACACTTGCAAATCTATCCTCACGCCTCCTTTACCAAGCTAAGCAATAAGCATAGATTCAATTCAAACTTGTCAATCATTCCGTGATTGACTACTTACTCACAGAGGCGAGAGAACCCGTGTAATTTAATTAGTCATCGTGGGAACCAATTTGAGATGTCATTAAAGTATGATCTCCGTGTAGTACGGAGTATGAGAATGCTACTGTTTTGTTTGGAGCTATGAAAAGTGCGGATTGCGTGTAGGCGTAAGGTATAAGCGGTAGCGAGTAGCGCAACAAATCTTCGCGTGAAATGATTTCTTGTTCACTGAAGTATTCTGTTCATTTTCGTAATCTACTTAGATTGGGCCAACATTCAAATCATTTCATATAATACATTTTCTCAAAATTAGTTCAATCTTTGTAAGATATCTATGTAAATTAATATTGAGGATTACTTATACCATTGTGTTACTCTTTGGTTTTACCGTACGTGGAAAGAGTAAATGCGGTACTCAAGATACACAGATTTTCTTAAAATAATCTCTCCCAATCTATGCATATATCACTGTACATTCTAAGTAGGTAGTTAAGTATATGTTTCAATAGGGTAGGTATACAATTTTAATTTTAATATTTCGTTAACTTTTTTGTAGTCTCTCTATCCAAAAGCACAGAATAGTAAATAGCACTACAATAAAGTCCCATCTTATTTCGTGGCCACAAAATTAAGACCACAGATAATATCAGTACGCTCGCTTGACGTCTATATTCACATATCGCGACGCCATCTTTGAAAAGAGTAAAAAGAGTAAAAATCGTGTCTTATTATTAGTACCAAATGATTTGAGATTAATTCTTATCGAAAATTCTTTTGGAATGCATCATACGCGGTCTTATAGCAAGCATGACATGTAGTAGTAGTGGACAATTGAATCATACGGCATACAGATTTAGCCAATGAAGGCCAGCGAACGTCAACGAACATTTTCTTCATTTTTTTCTTATTTGACATGGTCGAGTTTGAACCTGATGGTAAACGAAGACAGGGTCTAAGATGGAGCACACGAATACAAGTATCAGATATAGAGGGATTCCTTATACCCCTCTGGTTCTCACATACACACGACGGAACACAGTAAAGTGCGCTTGGCGCCGGAGTTAAATGTTCAGATGGTAGCTAGCCAGGCGGACCGTATACCTAGATCCTACCACCAAGCGTCCTGTGCATTTTTTGTATTATAACTTTCGTGAGACACATTCATATTTATGTTTAATTACGGTTTACTCACGTGCATTTTTCGGGATTGCCCGACTAGTTTCGGACCTAAACGGAGCCCTTAATCATGAGCTGATCACGCGGTGAGGTCGCGAGTCGAACTCCGTCCGACTCGTCGTAATCATAAATATGTCATGTGCATTGTTGAATCTTATAATACGCGTCTATTCCACGAGAAGAAGAAAAGAGAAGAGAGGAAGTTTTATATTCTGGCCCGTCCCCACACGGGCTAACTACATTAGGTACATTGAAAATTCTCAGACTTGTGTGAAATAACCCTTAATTTGAGATACCTAATAACAAAAGATTCTGCGTAGGTCCCATTTCCAGGTCGGGTAGTTTTATTTAGTTTTCCGTGTGGAATTTCTCAGTAGCAGCGCGGAGTCTGACAAGATGTAGTGTTTACAAAAAATGACAAAGATATTGATTTTAAAAGAGTTACCATGGAGTTTCTTGCCGGCTCTTCTCTATAGGAAACAACCGTCGACACTGAGCGTCGAGCGAATACTGAACGCCTTTGAGCGCGTAAAAAAACCGACAAGGTGCAGGCTCGCCCTGAGCGTGCTCGGACTTGCTCGGGCCGGGCGTGCTCAGGCGTCTCCACTTGAGCCGCTCGGCCAAATGAGCCGCTCATTCGCCTGAGCGTACTCAAATGGATACAAGGCTTAAGACTGTTCATAAGAGATGTGAAATATTTTCTTAAGATTTTTATTTTAATTTCTGCGCATTAACTGAGGAGACGAGGCATAAGCTCCTTTTCATGATTTAAATTAAATGGCTCAATCTCCAAAATAAAAACTGATCGCTCTGGTCTCTAAAATTTCAAACCTAAATATTTCCAAAACTGTTTAGTTAAAATCTAGGGCAATATAAAAATAGGCTTATTTAGACACCTTCTTTTCAAAATAAAAATACGGAACACAATTAATATCAATATATAAAATGCACCAGAGAGGTTAACGCTGATTTTGTAGATCATCCCAAATAGCAATACAGTAGCTACTTTTTAACATTATCCATTCTTTAGAATCTGCGTTTCAACCAAATCTCCATAACACAAACCTTCAAAATGCACTTACAATATCTCCCACCAACATATCTGCTTACCTCACAACCGTGACTCAAGTACCCAATATTTATCCCCGTCGTATAAGTTTTTTTTACCGCGTTTCACCGCCAAAGACCGCCGCGGTAACACTGTTTACTGAACGCCGGTAAAAAGATGTCCTTTAAAAAAATCTAATGGATCGAGTATTGGTGTTGAGAGAAAAATGGTTGTAGTGCTTGTTGTGGTTATAAATCTGTTAAAGGAAATAAAGTTTATGCCTAAAGCGATTTGATATTAATCGTATTCCGGATATCAATTTGAAATTTGTTTGAAATTTTAGAGACCAGAGCAATCAATTTCTAATTTGGAGATTGAGCCATTTACATTACGGTGACACTTCATTGAGGTAGAGCAGAGGACAATCTTCTTCTGACGTGTCAGCACGAGCCATACGGTTCTGTGATGTTAGTGTAGTATAAGTAGTTAGCTTAGGTTAAGTATTTTACTTCTCCCCACCAATGGCCGGAGCTCCTTCAGGTCTTGCCAATAGCTGCCCGGTTACGTAGGTAGGTACGTTGGCAATAACAAGCAGTCCAATAGAAAAAAAAATCGTTATTCGAGAATAGCTTATGCCGTGATGAAAAGATTAATCAGTCAGCAAGATTGATAGGCCTGACTACCCAGGGTGCGTCGGATGTACTGAAGCATTGTTACTCGTGGAGGCTCCCTTAATGTATATTTACATGATGATAATATGCTTAATAAGTAACCCGAAGAACTTTACATAGGGTAGAGTGGATGCGTCAAAAGAACCGGGTGTCGTGGTGATACTTAACCTCTCAATCACCCAATAGATAAACAATGGCGGTGTCGTCCTGGGACGACACGCGGGACGCAACCGGGAAACGACTGTTTCCAGAGGTTTTTGCAATAGACGGAGGTTATTGAAATCAATGTTTTTGAGGAAAGTTGAATCCTCGTGGAGGCTTAATAAGGCAGAGAACATTATTAGCAATCTATTGGGTATACACAGCTTCGCTCAACTTAGCTCTTCTTCAATGAAGAGTTGGCTACATAACCAACTCTCAGTCAAAATCAGTATATGATGTTGTTTAGGTACGTCCTTTTTATACAACAACTAGCTTTAGCCCGTAGCTTCGCTTGCGTGAAATTGTGAACCCGTTAAGTGACGATTTTCCATACAAACTTTCATCCCCTCTCTTAGGGGTTGAATTTCAAAAATCCTTCCTTATTCCTTATCTACATTATTAAAAGAGCCTCCACGAGTGCCAATACTTAAGTATGTCCAGCACACCCTGGGCAGTCAGCCCCGCTACCAACCTTGCTGACTGGATAATCGTTTCACCACGGCATGAGCTATTCTTATATAGCTTGTGCCGACACGATAGAAGATCTACATTATAAAGAGAACCTCTGTTCAAAATTTCAGCTTTCTAGGTCCAAGGGTTTGGGCTGGGCGTTGATGAGTCAGTCACTCAGGACTTTTCGTTTTATTTATATAGATGAGCCTGGCACTGTTAAACAAATGTTTTGTTTAACATTTACATTTCAGGCACGTACTGGTTGTTGTGATAATGTACGTCTATGAAAAAACTAAAATATGTTTTGTGCTCAAAGATTTTCGTTCGAGTTTTGCTATTACCAGAATTGAAAATTAATGTTTTGCCTAACCTTTTCCTAACCGTGCTGGTGTCGGCTTCGAGTCTGACCAGATGCAGCTGAATACCAATATTTTATACCGAGCGACTGCTATCAGACCTCCGCAACCCCTGGGCAATGCCCATATCCTAAAGTTAGACCGGTTGTCAGACTTTCGGGCTTCTGACTACCCGTAACGAGTGTCATAGATAGTATGACACCCAGGGCCGACGGTTTAACGTGCTCTTCGAGACTTACCTCCGGTTTCTGTATTGAGAATTCGGGATAAGAAATACTTAAGCAGTTAATCATGAGCTGATTACGCGACGAGGTCGCGAGTCGAGTCAGTTCGCGACCTCGCAGCGTGTTCAGCTCATGATTAAGGGCTCCGTTTGGGTTCGAAACTAGTCGGGCAACCCCGAAAAATGCATGTGAGTAAACCGTAATTAATCATAAATATGAATGTGTCTCACGAAAGTTATAATACAAAAATACTTAAGCAGTATTTGAGTACGGAGTTGTCAAAAAAGATCAGTAATTTTTTTGACAACTCCGTACTCAAATGTTACTTAAGTACTGCATATCCTAGAATTCTCAATTCAGAAACCGGAGGATAGAATTGTAAATAAATGAATGTAAAGACAAAATTGAGCACTTGTTTTGATTTACCGTACACGATATTCCTGAAGCTCTAAAACCCATTTTAACCTTGGTTTAAACTCATCCCTAACTAAGCTTTAACCCTACAAAACCCAAGGTCTCAACCCTACGCACACCTAGTTGCAACTCAAAAAAATAAACAATATTAAACTGGCAACAAACTGTAAAATTAACATCGCAGCGAAACCTTAACTAAAGGGAATAAAAACATTGAAATCCCAACTCTAATGACTAGACAAACAATTTATCTTTACCTCAAAACTACCTTAACGTTCAAAATCCCTTGAAATTTCCACCAAAACATAAAGATTTAAGTTGTGTAATTTGTTTTTAGCGCACACGAATATGACCCGTATGAAACATCCTGTTGATTCAACGAGTATTTGTAGAGGACGGAGGTTTAAATTAGCAAGTCCTACCGCGGTGAAATTTAAAGACTTCTCCTACTAATGTTTAAGTCAAATACGTGGTCTAATATGGCCGGGCCAAAAGACCCTATTGTCGCGGTACGCGAGGGTTATTTGTGAGCAGTTAACGGGTTAAGATGTGTTATGTGGCGCCCCCTTGGCGGTGGGACACAGGTTAGAGTTGTGAGAACAAATTACTAACTTGAAGATAGTTTTAGATGGGTTGAGCAAAATGTCTGTGTAGAAAAAAGTCTATACAAGGTGTAAAATAATTCGTGTAATACCTTAAAAACACGTGATCTAGTGCTGGTATAGATTAACCTCGATTTAGATTGAATCAAAATGAAAAAAACATTTTTTTTCTTCCTGTACTTTTCAGGCCTTGTCCGCACTGCGATAATTCACCGCGCGATTTTATTTCTCGCGTATTTCCGTGATCCGAATTACATCTAGTACGCATTGCGAATAAAATTTCGTACGATTTTTGTCACTTCGATGCAGTTCCCGGCTAAGACAAACGTCTAAGGGCCGATTTTTCAATCGTCATGTCAGATAAATTTTATCCATGGAATAAATAAGACGGTTTGACATATTTTCTATACAAAAGCTGTCAAAACGTCAAACTTATTCCCCAGATAAAAGTTATCTGACGATTGAAAAATCAGCCCTAAAATGAACAAATGATTTTTTTTTAATTTTCTATTGCGGCGGCGCGGCGTGATAGACGTATCAAAATATTTGTCATGAATTTTATTCCGCAGTGCGGCCATAGCCTAAGTGGTCCTATCTAAACCACCTGATAAAAGGTACCAATAAAAAGCAAGAAATAATTTTGCAAAAATATTTTTTACGTGGCACGGTGACACAGCTGACGGGCACGACTAACGCAATACCTATCGTTCTTTGCAATCAGTTAACTCAGGGCTCAAAAATTCTGAGTTATTTATTATATTACTCAGAAGGAGAACAAAAAGCTTTTATTTTGTTTTTTTTTTTGACTTTGTTTTTTGTAATCTATCGCGCGGTTAGAATGAATTACACAAATTCTTTTACACCCTGTATAAGTGTACGGGGTGGATATGATAATATGACACTAAATTACGTGTATGATGTGTTCTAGTACCTACCATACACAAAAAATCTGTTACTTCCAAGCACATTTTTTTTCGCATGATTTTTCTATTTCTCTCAATCAATTAGATGAAGGGACGTTGAAGTGGAAACTTATGTTAACTATATCTATCCTACACGTGTAAATAAAGATAATTTTGATTTAAACGGATTTACATAACTTCGCATACAGATCTTGATATTCGTTTTATTATTAAATCGTACGAAAATTCTTGTGACTCTACTATTGAATGTACATGATTGATTATTTGTGTCCGGTCTTAAAACCCATCATAGAATACGTGGATGTGATAATACGTATTATCATATCCACCCCGTATAAAATATCTTGGTTGCAAATGGTCTTGTTCATTAAAATGTCATGGTTGCAAATGAAAAATCAGTCTAGCGATTGAACGGCTTGCCTTCCAAGCAGGAAGATCTGAGTTCGAACTCGGCACGCACCTTGCGTTCCCCTCCGTTGCCGGGCAAGCGAATGTGAGAGGCGAATAACCTGGTACTATGGTGACTGTGCCCGAAAAATGTCAATAGGCTGGCCACCTATTACATGGGACTAAATACAAGAGGCGAAACGTAGGTGTACAGACTCCTAGGGCCCAATTCTCCTATATGAAAGTTGGATAAATCCCAACCGAACCAAGGACGAATCGTTCATTCAGACAGTTTTCGTTTTCAAAAGCTGTCAAATTGTTTATATTTTTCTTAACAATTCTTTCCATCCAATGGTTGTCTGGAAGAAATTGCTTTAAGCGATAAGACCGCCGCGCCATTTGTACTGTTCTTAATTACGTGTATTCTTTCTGTTTTATTTCTTTTTAGTGTACAATAAAGTACTTATATCTATCTATCTATCTATTGTTTGACACAAAAAACCAAACAATAATTTTGACAATTTTGGTAAAAAAATCTGACTGACGGTTGTGATTCATTTGCGTTTGGCAACAATTTTGTAGTCGAATTGACCCTCTGTATGAATGAACGGTTCAGCTTCAGGTCGGTTGCGATTCATCAACGTTTTTGTTCATAGAATTGGGCTTCAGTAATCACACCTCTGCTTACCCCTTTAGGGTTTATAGGCGTGAGTATACGTATGTATGTATGTCTGATACAAGACAGGAGTCAGGCACTTCCACTATTATTTTAGTACAGTATCCTGGGTACGTCCGTGTCGTGAAGATATCGCGGTGCGTGTTCGCCGTGTCTTTGACTTGCCGCCGCTTTGCCGCGCCGCCTCCGATTTTGTTATTGGCTGTAGGGCTGGCGCATTGGGAGCTTTATTTTTGGATGCATTTAAGTTTGTTTAAAAGTTTGATAACAGTTCACAAAGGGTTCTCTAATTTCGACATTTAATAATGAAAAATTTAACAAAATACCTCCTAATGGAGGTACTTATGAGGTTTGCATAAACATAAATAGTGAAAGAACTGCGAAAAAAAATATGGAAAAAAAAGGATTACAAACATATTCCCCCTTATTAAAAGATGGTCTAAGAAAAACCTAGGTTTTAAAATAGCCCCGTCTCTTTTTGTTATATGTCATAAGAAAGTGATGGGTATATTTTAAACCTGCGTTTACCTTAGTCTTGGTTTAAACCATCTTTTGTAATAAGGGAAATTTAGTTTACGTTAAAAAAAATGTCCATGAAGTAATAGAAGGATGTTGACGGTAAAGAATAATTAAAGTACGTAGGGGTCGTTTTTTTAATACCAGCTGAGATGTAGGTTATCTCTGATATCTTGAGATAGATATTCTTTATTGTAGGTATATAATTAAATTGATTTTGCGAAAAAAACAATTTCTTCTGTAATTGGAATACATTCGGTTTATTGCAACTAATTTTCATATTTGAAACAAAGCTCTAATTCCCTTTCATTTATAACTATTGTTTATATGGCGTACATTAAAAATCAAACTTTAATTAAATAATAACCTAACGTCACCTTTGTATACCACGAAGGTTTGGGCAGAAGTGTATAGTAACACCCATAATTCGCAATTATGTTTAAGTTCCATATAATAGGGGGCGAACCTATTGCCATCAACCGGGCACAAATCCAGACTCCGCACTGCTACTGAGAAATTTCACACGGAAACACCTAAAAACACTTTGCCAGACCTAGGGATTGAACCTACGACCGTTCAGCGGTCGAGCTTGCAACCATTAGACCAACACGACAGGTGATAATTAAATTATAATTATTAAATAAATCAAAATAATTTAATTCTCCAACGTACCAACCCTACCGCACGCGACGCCGACCATATTATTGACACTATAAATTCTAACGCACGCGTTTTTAAAACCAGCCTCCCACACACACATACAAACACAACGAGATCAGGTGTGATCACACACACACATGCGATCGGCAGAGTATCGACTGTCGACAAAACGCACGCACTCATCCACGCTGTGTACACGCAATGTCGTCAATGATGTGACGTAATAGCATCCGGATGTGATCAATGGTGATCGAATCACTATTTTATTAGATTAGATGTCATAGTATTTTTAATACCGTGCGCAAAAGGCGCCCAAAAAAGACTAGAATTACTATCAATAGGGTTTAAATGAATTCGTGTACCTAATTCCTCAAAACCACCATGATCTGGTATAGATAAACCGAGCACGTAATTTAGCTTGATTAAAAAAAAAGTTTTTTTTTTTCTTGCGGTAGCGTTATAAGATCGTATCTAAACCGCCTAATAAGATTAAATTAAAATTAAGAAAAAAAAACAAGTTTTTTTTCTTTGGTTGAACTTTCCGATTATTCGCTTAACTGAATGAATGCACGGTGACAAAGCTGACAACTAGCGCGATATCGCTCCGTGCAGTTAGTTAACCCAGTTTTTTTTTTGTTCTCCCTGAACTAGTTCCATGCAAGGTAAATCTATGTCACCAGTAATTACACGAGATCGGATACAGCCTATATACCTACATGATGAGGTTGGGTCGAACGGACCCGATCTCATCGTGAATAGCCCTCATTTAGCCACCATTTACGACACCCACAGGTGCAGACCTGGCCTATTATTGTCCGAAACGACATTGCAATTATAACTAAGTTTATAATAAAAAGCAAATTAACTCAAATTACCTGTAACATGTAGATCAATATCTTAACTCTATCCTTCATCAGGTAAGCAGTTCTGATGACTAAGATAACAGTAAAACTTGACAGTTTACCTACCGCCAAAGCAACTCAGTTAATTAGTCATAAAGTTAATGAAATCATTAAAATTTTATGCCTTTTTAATTTATGGGCACTATTTAGGTAAATGAGGTAGCGTGCAGGTTGGCTTATGACGTAGAAAACGGGGTTTGTATATTTGAAGATCTTTTTGTTTTTTTTTATAGTTCTGCACAGAAGAGTACGAAAATTGGGGGCGCCACTAGTCATCCCTACTAATATTATAAACTAGCGACCCACCCCGATTTCGCACTAGTACGTTTTGTAGCTTAAAACCTTCCTCTTGAATCACTCTATCTATTAAAAAAAACCGCATCAAAATCCGTTGCGTAGTTTTAAAGATCTCAGCATACATAGAGACAGACAGCGGGAAGCGACTTTGTTTTATACTACGAGTATGTAGTGATGAGAAAGTTATTCGTCAGTCTGTCTGTTACGCTTTCACGCCTAAACCGCTGAACCGATTTTGATGAAACTTGGTAAAGAGATAGTCTGGAACCCGAAGAAGGACATAGGCTACTTTTATTCCGAAAATCGCGAAATATCTACGCGATAAACGACATCCACGCGAACGACACTGCGGGCGATTTCTAGTTTATTATAAAAATTAAACTTAAAAGAAAAGAACGTGTGCCGCATTCCCAATGAGCTGTGTGTCAAAATAACCACTTTATCGAGCCCTTCTTCTTCTCTCGTGTCAGCACGAGCTATACGAAAATAGCTCATGCCGTGGTGAAAAGATTAGCCAGTCAGCAAGGTTGGTAGCGAGGCTGACTGGCCAGGGTGCGCCGGACGTGCTTAAGTATCGTCACTCGTGGAGGCTCTTTTCAAGCACCCCAATGATATGGAGCCCTGGCACAGCCAGAAGGCGTCGCGGCAGACCTCGAAGAAGATGGCGCGACGAGCTAAACAAAACCAATGACTAGTGGTCCATTTTGGCTTTGGATCGAAGAAACTGAAAGTCATGAGGAGAGGCCTTTGCCCACCATTGGGATGACGCAAAGAAAAGAAAAAGCCGACTTAAAAAACTGAAAAGAATAAAATAATGACCATTTACAAAGTTGTCAGTGCCGCGAAGAGCACGTTAAACCGTCGGTCCCGGGTGTCATACGCATTCCTATGACAGTCATTAGGTCTGACGACCGGTCTAACCTTAGGATAACAAGCATTGCCCAAGAACTGGGTTGCGGAGGTCTGATGGTAGTCGCTCCGTGTAAAATACTGGTATTCAGCCGTGGGGGTCTACTCCCTAAGCACGAAGTCCGTGGTTTCGGCCATAGTTACGAGCGTTTCCTACTCCCTATCACCTCCGGACATACGATTATTTCGGGGCCCGAACTAAGAATGAATAACAACACGATTTTACAGTTGTCCCTACTACCAATGTGTTTTTGCCCGTCTGAAAAGTTGAACTTGACACTTGTTTTGTTCACTTCTACGTTTCGGGATACTTTCGGACGGGCGACTAACTTCGTTGACGGACTTAGGGAGTAGGCCCCCTGGTTAGACTGGAAGCTGACTACAAAATATACCTACTTGGGAGCAAATAAATCGAGCCACTTCTATTTTTTCAAAACAAAAACAAAACAAATCAATTCGAAACATATATCGCCTAAAAGGTTATTCGATAACCTTTACAATGAGGGTAGTTTTTTTGTCAACTTAGTATATAATCCATGAAACCAAAACAAATAACCAAACACGTGAAAAAAGTAGTGACTCGATTTATTTACTCCCAAGTGTAGTTGGGATAATAAGGCTAGACAGAACAATTATAAAATTAAGATTCACAAGTCGGTGCTAACGCTAAACCACCGACTTCTGAAACTATTCAATAATTATGTTAATTATTTTATTCTTAGCTCTGAGAAGAAAAACCGAAACAAACTCAGAGGTCTCTTTTAAAGTCCAGACATTGTGATATAAAACTATGCGAGTGTAACAATGTAGGACAACGTCTGGAATGGCCTTTTGAGGAAAGAGCCATAGCAGGTTTGAATACGAGTATATGCTATGTTCTTACCGGATTTCAAGAGCCTTCCCGCCAAAATATTGTTACTCTTTTGTTTTATCCACCGCAAAATGGAAACCTCGATCCCTAAAGATAAAGTAAGAATAATCTACGTATTTTATCGACAAAACGTTGACGCCGAACATTTATCGATAAACCGGCTGATCGATTTATCCAACAAAGTTTCGATAAAACGTTCGAAATAAACTTCGATTATCGACTGAAACCATTACGCTTTTAAATTTTCTTGAGTATTTGTATTGATAATTATATTACTTACAAGGAAGAGGTACTGCTGAGGATGGTATATTGTTAGTAGGAACCTTAACCTCACCTCTCTCTCGAGCCTTGACCGTAGTTAGCTTGGACCCTGTTCCCGATGTCGCTCGGTGGGCTAGCTATATTTGTTTATTTCGTTTTTACTTTCGTTGTTAAAAATATTTAAGTACCTATACACAGTGGGCCCGAGGTACCCGAAAGATTTTAACCACGTCTTTCTGATGCTATTAAGAATCAAATGGTTATATCAATGAAAGGCCAATTCATTTTTCTTTTTCTTTTTCTGTACTTAATAAATCAATTAACTTTAGTTCTTCCTTGTAAACAATACCTTAGGTTGAACTGGCAACATTTATAATTTATCGTGTGAGTGGATAAGAAAGTTCTCACTTCACAACCCTCCCCGACAAATAAGACATACGGCGAGAGGGGTATGGTATGACAAAAGTCGCAACACCGCATTCATAGGACTTGTTACCATACATAGGTATTTTTCGATTTGTGAATTTCCGTAACTATAATGAATATTTCGAAAATTAAGCTGTATTCAACAAACTATATCCTAGGTTTTCTTCTCCAATTTAGGCACTGGAATCGAAGGTTAAAATCTTTCGGGTACCTCGGGCCCACGGTGTATAATAAATAAGTACCTATACATTTTTTTTTTAATTTCTTTTCCTCGTTAGATTGAAATGCGTGGGGGTCAATCGTAAACTTTCGCTGTGATAGTAAAAAATGTTCAAAATATTAATATTATGAGCATTTCTCTATTTTTTTGCCACTGTTTCAAAAAATCGTCAAAAATAAAAATATCGCTAAATGGCTTTTTTTTTCATGAAATCAGATAATTTATCTAATTAGTTATTGGATTTTTGACAAGGCACTCTATTTTATTTAGGATTTATATGAAAAATGTATTAAAAACGAAATGAAGGTAGACTAAACGTTCTTATTTTGTTACTCTTTATTTGTTAAAAAAAACTTTAAAAGTCGCAAATTCTATATCTAAAATGATAAATTTCTTAAACTTCATGGTGTATTTAATAACTTCATCGCAAAGAAAGACCATAAACAGTAAAAGATAATTTCCAAATAAGGTGTTTTAATTTTTTTTTGTTACCTATGGCCAAAAATAAATTTAAAGTTTTGATTATATGATAAATAAACAACATTGAAAGACGTGTACTATTTCATATTAAAGTACTGAGCATCCTCGAGTTATATTACAAGTTATACTGTTTTATATTAATAAATAATTAGTTAAAACAGGAAATCAGAACAGGAGATTTTTGGGACAGTAACAAAAAAAGAGTTATTGGTAACAAAATAAAAAATATAAGGCTGGGTCTACTATGCCTATTATTAGGATTAAAGATATATGAAAAACTATGAAGTTATAATTTTAAAGTCAAAGCCATTAAGTGATTCACAAATATTATAAATGCGAAAACTTGTGGGCGTTTATTTGTTTGTCACATTTTTATGCCTAAACGGCTGAACGAATTTGGATGAAATTTGGAACTCTTCATCATCACCATCACTATTTTTCATCACCACGCGGGTGAAACTGCAAGGCGTTAACGAGTACAAGGATAAAAAAGACACATTTAGTGCCTAATCAACATTAATGCACTTCATTTTAATCAAGTATCTTGTTTAGTGTTTCGTTCACACTTAATTCGATTTAATTCTTTCGAAGTTTTTCTTTCTTATTTGTTCTAGCTTATCTAGGTTTTGTTTAAAATTTTATTTATGACTTTTCATCTTTTCTGCAGATGTTAGTCGTATTTTTTTGCGCTGCAATGCAAATGTAACTTTATAATTCCGTTTTTGTAACTCAAATTTCCACTTATACGTTACTACACCAAAGTAACAAAATAAAAAAGTAACGAATCACATGTTTATTTTTTTCAAAATATTATTGTGGTGGTTAAAATTAAAGTTACGTCTATTATTTTATACCAAATTTTAGTGTAAGTTGTTAACTATTATGATGTAATAAAAAAAAGTGGTAAATTTTGTCAACTTTCCTTGAAATAGCTGTAACAAAATCGGAATGATGTTCACTCTAAATTTGAAGTACGTGTTTTTACAATTTACTACTGAACGGTGCTGACACATGAATGGATATGGTGGCACTAAATGGCATCTACAGTATTGCCAAATTCAAAATAATATAACTAAATGGAAGTTTTTTAACTTTAACACGTCTAAAATGAGTAACAAAAACTGAAATAAGTTTTTGGAACTTTTTCTGGGACAAGTTTAAAATTAATCTAAATCCGTAAAATTGAAACAAATTACTAAAAAGGCAATGTAATGTGGACCTCCTAACCTTGCAGAATAGTTTCAAAGCAAAATATAAGTATAGTTTCATTGAACATCATCGAAATAATTGAGTTTGAAATTACGGATTGTAGATTGGGACACACACATTTTCATACATTGCAATTTTCGAGGTTTTGTATTTAGTTGATTTTTTAATTAAATACTATGTATTTATGATTTGTTTATTTTTTTTCTGTGAATGTGATTAATAAATATTCTCCTAAGCAAAACAGTATCAGTAATTTATATATTACACAAAAGTTATTCATCGTCAAACTCGTGGGACACTCCCAAAATCAGTAATGGCAAAAAAAAAGAGAAATGCTCTTATATCAGAAAACAGTATTTTCTTTTACTGGCATAAAAGTGTCATAAAAGTGTCTGTAACAGATTTATTTACAGAAATAAAAATCATTTCGATTCCTCTGCGATGCGACATAGTCAATTTGCCAAGAGGTTGGTTAGCAAATCTTTTATGGATAAGAGAGGATGATGACTTGGCGCTAATGAACATACCCTTAATTCGCACGAGAGATCGGAACGTCTGTCTACGCCTTAACACGATTACTGCAAAGCTAAGAGGTTATTAAGACTGGTTCAGTTAATGACAATATAATCCAATGTATTACGGTTTTTAGTATGCAGTTTAATTAACGTTTTACATAATTTTCTGATTTACACGCTTATGATCGAAAGACAATAACATGAACAGACTATGATGACATCATACTTGATCATTCTTAGTAGGGTTGTAACGGAGCTTCGCCTCCGCCTCCGTTACTGCGGAAGTTCCGCAAGAAATCGTACCTTCGCATCCGCCTTCGCCTCCGTAAATTTTTTGCGGAGTTGTAACGGAGGTTATTTACGTCGTAAATGTTGGCCACCGGTTCAGAATAAAGGATTCATAATAGAAAACCAGACATTTCAGTATAAACATAGATATTTATTACTTCCTTCAACATAAACCACAAATACACTCGGTACAATTCCAATTATTTCCAATTATTCAATACATAATGATTTAATCTGTACTTACACTTGTATCTGAAGTGTTACCATTTAATCCAAAATTACACAGTAAGTATCACTTGATGTTCACACCTCGACGTCTCTGACAAGACTGCCGAATGACTACCAATAACTTTTTAATCATGAACGAATGAATGATCGATTGAGTGAATGTAAGTAATTTGACAGTTACCAGAGACAATCTAATATGGTATTACCAGAGACAAGCTAACAGTTCGGCCATCCTGTTCAAAGCGTGTCCTCACGCGTACAGTTTTATACACACTATAAAAACGAGTTTCACTATTTAAACACCAACGATAATATCGTTAAATTAATTTAATTATGTAAACTACAAAACAATCATAGTCTTAATTAGGTGTTATTTTTCCAGTAATCAAACAGTTGTATAACATTGGCAATCTAGCAACAAATTATAGTTATAAAGAATATAACACAACAGTATCTATACTTTCTAAAACATTGTTTTATGAAATAACAATTACAATCAACCTATTCCTTCTTCCTACGTCGCTCTCGGTTGTTATTTCCTGTGCTCATCCCGAATAAATACTTTTTCCTTCTTTCTTTTTCTCCTTAACCCTGAAGGCCGCGATCTCAATAAAACACCTTCATTTTTCTGTGAACTCATTAATATAACTCAACCAATTAATATTAATAATATAAAGCACATTTAATCCTGTAATAACTTAAAGTTTGTTATCTCTACCTTGTTTTCACTATTGCTACTACGTCTAACCTCTTCATTACTCTCCAAATCTCTACAAAACGACAAGACTACATCCTACATCATACATACAAGACTACATCCTGTCGATAACGGCCACGTTTGCGGGACATGGAGGTGTCTTCAATCAGATACCTCTCATTAGAAAGCACCCTTACCACGCGATCATGGTCCTTGAAACTTAACCACTAGTATCCGACACGCACTATCGTGGTACACCCATCTCTCAACGCAAACCTAATCTCCATTCCACACTTTCTGATTTCCCACACCTATCAAATCCCTATGTTCTCTAGCCGTTGTTCCCCAATACCTTCGCTCGCTCTACCCCCAGCCTATCTAACTCCTTCAGATCAGCTACATCGGCGGCATTAGACACAGTAGAGTACAAAATTCCTTCCGTTCCGCTAGCAATGCCAAAACTAAATGACAATTCAGTGACCCTTTCCAGGTTATGTTATGGATCGTGGCACCGTTGCCTATCTGGACTTCATAAATACAATCATCCCAGGTTTCTTCATCTTGGCTACGGAAAAGTTGACAGAGCGTCTAAAATAAGTCCACCAAAACGTTCGACTCGCCCACTCGCTTTAGGCGACGGTATTGCCAATATTCTTCATTCCACATAAAGGAACAAACTCTCTAAATCTTTTACGGGTAAAGCTTCTTTCCTAGTCGGCTGTCAGGCGAGAAGGCATATCAGCCAATACGTTCTTCAAACACTCGTATACTCATCTATGATTTATTATTTTTGACAGCAGTTATACCAACATATACAATAAAACCATAAAACAATACTTGCAAATAACAGCCACCCCCTTGCTCTTAATGAAAAGACCTAGGCAGTCCGCATCCACCGTATGGAGGTAACGCTGATTCCTTCGTTTAGATGAGAGTTACCCTCTCACTCACCAGCAGGCGCCTTGCACAGAGCCCATTCCAAACACCTTTCTCAAAACAACAAAGAGCCTCATCAAATCTGCAATGCCCAACTTTGTCGTGGTTTCCTCCGTACATCTCCTTCAGACCTCCTTAGAAACCAGCGAAATATTATATATCCTGCGTTATTCATGACCGTGCACCCCTTTTGCAGAGTATATTTTCAAACATCTGCACTTCCTCATCCACCATTCTGCGCAATGGCAAAGAGTACTCAACTCAGGAATGTTCAAAATACAAGTTCCCATGTACGGGGACCGAAACCAGGCCGCGATTACGCGTTAGTATGCACCACTCGATAGCCAAGTCGAGACTCGATAACACAATCAAACACCTGTAGCTGGACCCAGCAGTGTGCAACTCACGAAATCAGATTGCGCTTAGTAAATGTGAATCCACCAGTCAGTACAAATTGTGATAGCAAGCACACTATAAGTCCACTCAAAGACGCTAGCACCGCCAAGGTAGAAGATTCCTAGGAGCGAATCTCATATTCGTCAGGGAGAAGTTCTACGGCCCAAAACATGAGACAGATCGAAACACTCCTACGAAATCGTCTTGCAAAAGCACACCCGTCAGTCCGTCCATCTTTGCACGCATCGGTGTGTAACTTGTGTTGTTGCTTTAAAATCACACAAAGCTAACAATAGACGCCACGTAAGTAAAGTATCAATCCTGAATACCACTCCATATCCATGCCACCTCCTTTCAAGTGCCAGTCAATGGTAATGTCAAATACCTATTAATAAACAAAACATTAAATATTAATCATCAATCAATTAATATAAATTCGTAGACAACCCCAAAAATTTACCAATTTCACGCTGCTTTTAAGTGCCGGGAACTTCGAGACACCATCTGCTCTCCCACCACGTGACCGTATACATGAGTCCACTTCAAAACCCAACAAATCAAACTCCGTAAGCATTTCGTTAGCGCCCGTAAATCGTAAATCCTTCAGATCATTAAAAACAATCCTGATGTTTATTAAGTTATGTTTAAAAATAGACACGCTAATTGTCTTTTAATTCTGTTTTAAAACTACTTTTTTTTCGTAAATAAGCTTTATTTCCTATTTATAATTATAACAAAGTGTAACCTGACGTCATGGCTTCCCTGGTCTCGTATGAAAGTGCCAGACCCAAAATGGTGTTTTTCTTTTTGCAATTATGTTGAGCAATGGCTACTAGCCCATTCAGCCAATGCCAACAAGTTCCTCGCCACAATTTATCAAATCATCAGAGCTATACGACTCAAAAGTCTTCTGTGAACATTTTTTTAAACTTGTAGTAAATGCAAATGTTTAGTGTTGATAGACCGCGTTAGCAAAGAGTTCCCAGAAATTGCTACATCGTCCTTACGACGTATTATATGCAAGTAGGGAACCATGACCGTCTTCGATACAGCATCTACCAGATAAAAGATTCTTTGCCTTCTTCACCTCGAAGCGAACCACGTACGTAAATGCTCCCATCAAATACTAGATTAGATGCGATGGACACGAAACAACAATGTCACCACTAGACAATAAGTATACAGGGTACACCCTTTTTTTCCAAAAAAATCATCCTGTATGGAATTTGAATGGTTATTAAACTAGGCACCTCAGTATAAGAACGTCCTAGGAGCGCGGGACAATCCAAAACGCAATCGTGAACCACTCGAACATCTATAACCTTCTTGACACCTTGTACCTCAACACTGGCTGTTAGTGTACATACAACAATAAAATTCACACCCATACCTCCAAGCAGTAGAATATTAGAAGAAACCTTTACATGGAGACCAAGTTCCCTAGCTCTACTAACTGTAATAAATGAACACAGACTTCTCAAATCTAATGACTTGATACAGCCCCACTACTGATCCTAATATCGAAAAACGTATACGTAGCCACTGCAACTATCAGCTGCGCATAACTTGGGAACACCGACTTCTCAAATCTATAGGCTTGATACAAACCAGTCACTGACCCCAATATCGAAAAACGTATCTGTCACTGTAACCATCACTAACGCATAACTTGAGAAGACTGACTTCTCAAATCTAATGACTGGATACAGCCCAGTCACTGATCCCAATATCGAAAAACGTATCTGTCACTGTAACCATCAGTAACGCATAACTTGAGAAGACTGACTTCTCAAATCTAATGACTGGATACAGCCCAGTCACTGATCCCAATATCGAAAAACGTATCTGTCACTGTAACCATCAGTAACGGATAACTTGAGAAGACCGACTTCTCAAATCTAATGACTGGATACAGCCCAGCCACTGATCCCAATATCGAAAAACGTATCCGTCACTGTAACCATCAGTAACGCATAACTTGAGAAGACTGACCTCTCAAATCTAATGACTGGATACAGCCCAGCCACTGATCCCAATATCGAAAAACGTATCCGTCACTGTAACCATCAGTAACGCAAAACTTGAGAAGACTGACTTCTCAAATTTAATGACTGGATACAGTCCAGCCACTGATCCCAATATCAAAAAACGTATCCGTCACTGTAACCATCAGTAACGCATAACTTGAGAAGACAGACTTCCCAAATCTAATGACTGGATACAGCCCAGCCACTGATCCCAATATCGAAAACCGTATCCGTCACTGTAACCATCAGTAACGGATAACTTGAGAAGACCGACTTCTCAAATCTAATGACTGGATGTACAGCCCATGCAGCCACTGATACCAATATCGAAAAACGTATCCGTCACTGTAACCATCAGTAACGCATAACTTTAGCCGATTCGTTATGAGTATAATTATGCTCTTTGAATACGTATACTCTAAAGCTGGGATGGCCAGATTCATTACAATAAAAGCAATTGAATTTAATTAATCGTTCAGGATTTAAAGTTGTCGATGTGTTGCGTTAATAAGAGACCTGTTATCATACCCATTTCTTTTGCTTGTATGTTGTAACTTCTCTAGTTTGCCCTACTTTGACTATTCTAAAATACTGACTCACTAAATTAAGCTACTTGAACTCCCACTTTTGTGGCCTGATTATCTACTCTAATTTAAAATTCAATCCATCGCCTGTTTCCTATGAATTTTACACCTATTCAGTCAATTCAGTTTTATGCAATAATAATTTATTGTTCCAATGATTAACCATACACGACACGTTTAAAATCTCAAGTACTGTAATTATAGACACAATAGATAAACAATGGCACTGACGAACCGGTTCGTCGGTCGGGAAGTTAGCGGTTAATTAGCATTTCAGTAAGGAGTTCAGCATAGTTCTCACGGCAAGGGAATAGATAACTATTTTTTCTTCAATGCTCCCTACTTATGCAAAAGAGAAGGTCATCTTTGATACCACGTTTTCGTAACCCCAGTAAGATTAGGAAGGACGTAATGTATGTTGTTTTTCATATAATCCACATATTTCCGCGCATTCTTCAACTTTAGTGATCCGTACTAACAGAGTCTGTTCTTTACTCATAGGCTTCAAATCCGTTACGATGTTTGCGTTAAATTTTAACTTATTTTTATCTGAACTCCAGGCTTTATTTAACATTGTCATAGTCAACACAATACTAATTGGTAAAGACTCACCCGGACTCGAGCTATCGTTGCGATATCTCCTTCGCATTGATCTTTCTCCTGTATTCCTGCGTTTCGTTTCTTGTAATTTTGTTCGTTCATTGAACTGTTCATTTATGATAACATTTCGCTTTTTCAAATTTCTGGTCCATCCAGTAGTATTCATTCCGCTATCCAATGACTTAACTTTCCCTGCTCTCTAACCTGAGAACTCCCTGCTCTCTAACCTGAGAACATCCTGGCCGTCTGTCCTAGCCAAAATGCTAAATGCTCTAATCCTGAACATTTCCTGGCCCTTTAACCTGGGCGATCCATCGTCATCTATAACCATCCATGAACATCAGTCCATCCCCTCGACTGTGTCTTTCCTTGTCCATTGTGAGTGTATCTGAAACTTACAGTTGTAAAGCTTAGTGTTTGTTCATAAACACGAAACAATATTTAAGATTATAATAAAAGTCAAAGTCATTGTTTTATTATCATAATATTGATCCAATATTGTTCCATTTATAATTGCATTATTTTAAAGAAGCTATTAAGGCAGAAATAAAGCAGTTTTCTTTTCCATCTCTATCCTTGTAAGCCATACTATGCAAAAACACAAAAAAATAATTTAAATTAATTTGGTGCGTCATCATATCATGATAATAATTACACGAATAAAATAACCGTACCAATTCTACTTTGAATAAAGTAAACTAAAATCTTTATATAAATATCCTATTAATGTTATAATATCTAAGTATGTAACAGAACACAGACTACCATATCGATTGGTCGCTTAACAAATTGAATAATTATAAATCTACCACAGTAGAAACTTCCATAAATTCATAGTCGAAATTAATACTTCGTTTTCTAAATATGGATGATGTGATATTTATTAATAACGGTTCTTTAATATTATTACGGTAAAGAGTAAGGAAATAAATATCGTATGACAGATGGAAAAGAAAAATAAAATATTTGATATTTATTTTACTTAAATAGCCAGAAAAATATATTTACCGGGTGGGAAAAATAAATTACACCTGATAATAAATGACATCAAAGATCCGTTAAAATGTGGACGTGAAAAAGGGAATTATGAGAATTCCCTTATTATCCCGCTTCTGAACTGTTGGCCACCGGTTCAGAATAAAGGATTCATAATAGAAAACCAGACATTTCAGTATAAACATAGATATTTATTACTTCCTTCAACATAAACCACAAATACACTCGGTACAATTCCAATTATTTCCAATTATTCAATACATAATGATTTAATCTGTACTTACACTTGTATCTGAAGTGTTACCATTTAATCCAAAATTACACAGTAAGTATCACTTGATGTTCACACCTCGACGTCTCTGACAAGACTGCCGAATGACTACCAATAACTTTTTAATCATGAACGAATGAATGATCGATTGAGTGAATGTAAGTAATTTGACAGTTACCAGAGACAATCTAATATGGTATTACCAGAGACAAGCTAACATAAAACACCGACAAACAAAAAAAAACATGTGCCGCACGCCGCGAAACTGTTGTTTGTAAAGTATAATTTGCCTCTTCTTAATTTTGATTACTAGAAGGTAATATTTATTAAATATGTTTATTTAAGTGTACTATGAATGTACGTATTTGAAATAAACATTTTTGACTTTCAATAAACCATAAATTACTATTTTTTCCATATCCACTTTCACCTCCGCCTCCGTTAAACTCCGCATCCGCCGAGCCAATACTTGTCGCCTCCGCATCCGCCTCCGCCTCCGCTAAGAAGGCCTCCGTTACAACCCTAATTCTTAGGGCCGAACCACATAACCGCGTTGCGGCGCCGCGACGCGACGCAAAATCCAGCGTTATGACGTGATACTTGTTGACAATGATTTAGTTTGTTTCTATCACTCTTGCAAGGAGTAGGAGCTCGTGGCTAAATAATTACAGCCGCATAGACCGATCTTCCGGGTTAAGCCACGCTTGCCGAGGTTGGTCTGTGGATGGGTGACCATTTACCATAGCGAGTTTCCTCCGTGTCTCGGAAAGCTCGTAAAGCCGTTGGTCCCGGCTGTCATTTGTAGATCTTTTACAGTCGTTAAGTACTGTTGGTCAGAAGCCAGAAAGTCTGACAACCAGTCTTACCAAGAGTATCGTATTATCCAGTTACTGGGTTGTGGAGGTCTGATAGGCAGTCGCTCCATGTAAAATACTGATATTCAGCTGCATCCGGTTCGACTGGAAGCCGACCCCAACATAGTTGGGAAAAGGCTAGGCAGATGATGATGATATCACTCTTGCAAACAACACGCGTCAGTCAACCCGGAAGCAGTTTTAAAATTAAAATGTCTGACGTTGACATCGATTTATTTATATGTTTGGTTCAGGAACGCCCTTGTTGTGGGATTCTAGTGACGAAACTTATAAAGACAAATTTATAAAACAAGAGGCATGGAAAAGAATTTGTGAAATCATTTATGAAAATTCCAACGAAAAAGACACTATAGAAAAACAAAAAAAAATTCGTCTATCTTTAATGCTTTGTATTTTCGAGAAAAGTACTCGCCATCGGGATTCATAGCCATATGGATGTATCCAGTATCTCTTTGTCGTATATTTAAAACAGAGTAATGTCTTCTTAATAAGCAATAAGTTTCTTACGACGATCCATGGCAGAGACACGTCTATCCACAATCAAAAATCACGAGGAACTGGTTAGCCTACCATACGACAATAAAACGCTCTTTTTCGCGACGCCGCCCGCAACGCTGCAACGCAAACTGCCAATTTTAGCGTTGCGGGCGCCGCAACGCGGTTGTGTTTCGGCCCTTAGGGCATTCAATATTCGTTCGTTTTTCTATTCGAATTGTTCGAATAATGTTGTTCAACTATTCGAGTCTGGGGTGTTTTTCGGGGGTGCAAAGAGCCTCCACGAGTGACGATACTTAAGTACGTCCGGCGCACCCTGGGCAGTCAGCCCCGCTACCAACCTTGCTGACTGGATAATCTTTACACCACAGCATGAGCTATTTTCGTATAGCTCGTGCTGACACGAGAAAAGAACTATTCGAGATATTCGAGTTTTTTTAATAATGGTCTGCCATTAATCTGCTAGTAAGATGGGATCTTTGGCGAGAGAAACTTAAGCCTTCTGATCAGTTCATCGAGCCATCAGAGAGTCTTCCACCTGGGCACGCGTTGCCGTGGCCGACTTGGAAGACTTTAAACAGACTTCGCACACAAGTCGGCCGCAGCAAAGAGAATCTCCTAAGGTGGGGTTTCGCAGATGGCATCGATCTTCAGTGCATATGCGACGTCTCTCTGCAGACCATGGCCCACCTTTTGCAGCTTTTGCACATTTAGCAAGGGTTGTCTAATACACGGAAACTGACAAATGTTATGGGTAGAAACCTACTGAAACAAAATTGAAATTCATGAAAAAATAAAATAAAAAAACATGTGGTGTAAAAAATGTGTCAATCGATTCTCCTAGTGATTCTGAGCAAACTAGTTTCAGGTTTAGTATCTATTAAAACTAAGCTTGTATAAGCTTTACCAATAGACCAGCAAAACACTTAACAAGCTTGCGAACTTTAATAATACACGCATGAACAATTCAAGTCATCAAATCAACTCATCTTTCCATTCGCTCGCCGTCTGGCTTCCCAAGGTGTATAACCTCATACAGAAATAAAGGAATCTGCGAGCTATCGGTCAGATCTGCGGCGATGCATCGCATTGTGTGTCGGGCAGTAAGCGTGACGGACCGCGGTATACGATATGCTGCAATTAGATATAATGTATATATCTTTTTAATCAATCAGTCACTTTATTAAATTACGTAAAAAAATGTTTTACAAAGAAACAGATAGTGATATGTCAAAATAAAAATATCTACGCTGATCGCATGCATAAAATTCAGTTTTTTTTAATAACTACCTAATTGTGAATGTTGTCTCCTTTAAAAGCGCAAGTCGTTAACTATTAGCTATAGAAAAAAAAACAAGTATTGTAGGGAACTAGCTTTTGCCACACATCAACTTTTAACACACTACTAAAGTTAATATAATTCAATCATGATTCGAAAGACTCGTGGCGCCATCTTTTATCCTTATTGTTGTTTTCCTCAGGAACTGTCCTTTTTTTTAGGATAAAAGGTACCCTATGTCCGTTTTTGTACACCTGTCAATGTATATGCAAAATTTGAGGATGATCGATTCAGTGGTTTAGGCGTGAAAAGGTAACGAACAAACAAACTTACTTTCGCATTTATAATATTAGTTAGGATATTAGTTAGGATTCTCTACAAAATTGATCTGAACTATTAATTTTAGCGTAAAACTCATGGATAAAGAGTTATTTAGTAAAACCTAATTTTTGGGGCCTTTAATCCAAGATCGAGCGGATCGGCGGAGCGCGAAAGGTCACTCGATTTTCATTAGAACATTTAAACATAACACATCCAAAATTCAGAACTATGCAACTTTTTGCAAGGTAGAACTACCTGGTGACTGGGTTAAAATGTCATTCATTAATTGTGACGTCACTTGCTGCAGTTAAGCACCTAATATGTGTTTGTTTTCGTTCATAAATCGAATCAAATAATGATTATACCGTAGACGAAACTACCTACACGCTAATAAAATTATGCAAATCTTATTACAAAAACTTTATCGACAGTGATTTTATGATTAGATACATCTTTATACATGGCCTTATCTTCTATCATAATGACTACACAATACCAACCTATCTTTATTAATAAACATTCGTGTGTCAAAATAACGGGCTTCAGCTAAACAAAACCGAAGAGTTCATTAGTCTGAGGATTTTAGATTTTTCTTCAAATAAAAACGACCTATTTAGGCTGGTTTTTACCATCATTAATTATCTGGTTATACAATCGTTTACCTACAATTTAATATTTCCGTCACGTGTAGAGACTGGCTAGAATATAAAACTTCCTCACCGCACGCTGGGAATAGACGCGTGTTGTAAGATTCAACAAAACCCAGCTCGCTTGGTGGTAGGATCTATACGGCCCGCTATGGCTATGGCTAGCTACCACCTGAACATTAAAGTCCGGCGCCAAGCAGTTTACTGTGTTCCGTCGTGTGTATGTGAGAGCCAGAGGTGTATCTGGGGTATCCTTCTATATCTCTGTCACTTGGATTTTTGTGCTCCATCTTAGACCCCATTTGCGCTTATCATCAGGTGTGATTAGGGACAAACAGAAGACGAAAAAAAAACTCAAGTCAGTAGTCTCCGAAGGACTAGACAGAGGTGTTCAGTTCTCCTATTAGTATTAGCAGTCTGTGTACCCATGTTTTGCCTCTGATATTAATCTTGGTCCCATGTAATAGGTGGCTAGCCTATTGTCATTTTTAACCGACTTCAAAAAGAAGGAGTTTATTCGTCTGAGTGTTTTTTTTTTGTTTATTTGTTACGCGATATCTCCGCCAATTATGAATGGATTTTGATGATTCTTTTTTTTTTGGTAGGCCATAGTTCAGAGGTGGTCCCATATAAATTGATACAGCACTTTTTGAAAAAGCCAACAAAATCAAAAACAAATACTTAGGTGATGTTTTGGTTTGTTCCCTTCAGCAAAAGTTTTGATGAAGTCTTTCAATCTATGTTTTAACTGTCATCACAGAAACATTAGCCAAGAGCAAAGAAGATTGTATGTATTTGTAAGGAGCCGGCATGATAATTATACATAAATACCTATTCTTAAAGAAAACTACCTAGTTGCTGGAAAGAAAAGTAAAAACCGACTTCAAAAAAAAAACTAAAAAAGAGTGAAATAATTAGCATGATAATAAATAGAAGTCGGTGCAATTCTACACTGAAACAAATAAAAGTTACCGACTTCTGAAACTGTTAATCTTATATCATGCTAATTATTTCACTCTTTTTTTATGTATAATTATGAGGATTACTGCGTTGCAAGATAAATTGTTAATTTTATAAACAAATCTGTACCACGATAAACAAGTGCCTAGTTTAGTATGTACTTAAGCTGCGTGATTGCTAAGTCCGAAAAATATATTTATAAATGAAATGCCCGACGTGGCTGTACATTAGATCTCAGAACTTTTCACGGCAAGAGTCGTGAGACGTGGCTTTTTTACATGAATGTTTTTTTATGGGATAACATTTTTAATGAACAGCTACCTTACACTTAAAAATCAAAATGGCTGCCATTCTGAGCGGCTGGTATTACAAAAGGGGGTACTTTTTTCGACAGCATTAAGTGTTTAACATCTCGTAAAATTTTTGGTACTTAGTGCAAAACCAAATAAAAGTGAAGGTAACTGGGATTTGAAAAAAAAACTTAAAATAAAATTTGAAAGTACGTACGGTACTTTTTAAAAGGAATTCAATCACTAATCAATCTTAAGTTCAATTCAATTTATATTTTAATTGTTTAAGTGTTATCCAATTCTTATTACATTCGCGGTTCCGTTTCGAATAATAAAATCCTTTTACTCATAAAACTTAACACTGTAACTGCATTCGCATTAATATTGCAATAAAAAATAATATTGTTATTTTTTACTTTTATGCAAAAATTACAAATTACACTTTTGCAGTATTTTTTAATTAATCTTTTTTAATGGATATTTTTATTGCGAGTATTTTTTATTCTAATGTATTTTTTTAATGCACGTTGGCTAATTTTTGTCCCGTTATTTAATTAAGACATTTTCGTAAGTGGATTAAAAAATTAAAAAGTTAATTAAGTCTTTCATGTTTTTAACCTATCGAGTTAACCAAATTTTATGGTAAAATCGACTTTCATACTGGTTGTCTTTTAATTAGTTTTAAGACAAGATATTTTATAACGTTAATTTTAGTACCTATACACAAAAACCGAGACACCCCAACAAGATTTTCATCAGAACTGCCTGAATATGTGTTTTATTTTTTAATAAATCTCCTTGTTACACCGTAGTTTATGTCGCGTTAAGTTCCCTAGTAAAGTGTGAAATGCCTGAGATGTGCTATGCAGGGGTTGTCTAATACACGGAAACTAACCGAGCGGACCATCTCAAGCCTCGAGGTGTCTATTTCCGCTAACTGTTATGGGTAGAAATCTACTGAAACAAAATAGAAATTTATGAAAAAAAAAATAGGTGTAAAAAATATCTCAATCGATTCTCCTAGTGATTCTGAACATACTAGTTTCAGGTTTAGTATATACTAAAACTAAGCTTGTATAACTGATTTTTTACATATGACAGATTCAGATATTTTTCTGGGTCTATCCACCCACTTTCAATTAGGTCTAAGACGGAAATATTGTTCTCAGCCCATCGATGCCCTTGGTTCACCAGCCCTGCTCAATATCAGCCCATAAAATTAAATGTCCAACGTTGGACACGGCCCCAACCCATAAACAACTTCAGCCAACGACCTTGAAAAGTCACGCCATAATTGTCTCACCTACATTTAACTGATATAATCACTTTAGTAACTGCCACATTCACTATTTAGGTGGTCTATTCAAAGCTACATAAGCTCTGTTAACGTTTAATTACGAAATAACAACCTCATATCAATTTCTACTTGACAATTTACCATGTTAACTGGTATTCTCTTAAGCATGTAAGTGTGAGCGAGACAACACGTAAGACAGAGACGGATAGATTATCGCATTGCTTAGGCTAGAGGGCGGCGCGTAAAGCCACGCCCACTTATATCGATCGGAGCGAGGTATAATTTATTCATAATTTCTGTTATTATGTCCTCTTTCGAATAATATTGTGAGCCGCAGCCTTCGAGGGTTAACTGACATTGTTGCTTGAAAAAATATGTACCACGGTGTATAAGTATGTAGGTATGGTCAGCTTGATTTATGGGAAAGATAATAATGGACTAATAGCCAATTAATATCTTTGTACAATAGCCTATATATTATATTTCCTTCTGAAGCTAATTGTCTGACGTTAATTACGCTGGTTATTCAGGCAGACTTATAAATCCAAGAGAATAAAATTATTCTGGTTTAAAAAATAAAAGTGTTATAGACCTTCTGGGGGCTTACTATGCCCTCTTATGAAAACGTTCAAATGCCAGCCAGTCAATTTCCGTTCAAAAGCAGGCCTGCTTCTGAATCGCTAAAAATCGTACCATGACAGTACTAAAGGTGAACGACTATTGAACCAAGTTGGTTGTTTGGCTGGAGACCCTTCAGGTCTCGCCAAAAACTGCCCGGTTACGTAGGAAGGGTCCCCCAGAACCACCTACAGCAGTACAATAGAAAAAAAAAAAAGATCCAATTTGAACGGTAATGCTTGTTCATGGTACGAAAAGTCTATATAAAAAAATGGTGAACGGATTTTGTAAACGTCAACGTAGCAAGCTTGCCGCAGGCCTGCTCTAACGATATCATAGTACAAAAAAACAGGGCAGTTCAACTTCCAGGCGTTTTATTCATTTCATTTCCTCAACTCAATCCCAGTCAATTTTCAGTCTGACTAGATGTTGGTAAGTGTCAGTATTTTATACTGGACGGCTAAACTTGACTTTCTTCAGACTGATATCTTAAGGGCCATCACAAACTGGGCGACATGTTTGTGTTTAGTCGCGGCGACAAAACGCGGCGTTGTCGTTTGCATCTGGCGTCTTGTCGCCGCGACTAGACGCGGAGCTGTCACTTGCGTCGCCGACTAGTCGTTACGACAGACGTCGAACAGAAAGCGATCATTAGTACTAGAGTATTCGAGAGAGGCGGCCGTGTTGTTTCACAGCGAGACTGACGCTGCGCTGTCGCGCGACTGTCGTCGTGTATATGCGTGCACAGCGCGACTAGACGTGGCGACAAATAGCGACTCCCCCAGCTTGTCGTCGCGACTCCGCGACTCGTACGCCAAGTGTGCGGAGCTTTGAACAAAATATATGAAAATTGTCGGCCGCAGCCTGTCGTCGCGTCTAGTCGCCGAGCTGTCGCTGTCGCCTAGTGTGCGCCTAGACTAACACTTTAAACAAAAGAACTAATATCACTGTCCATTCGCACCTCTCACATGCAAATTAATGAATCGTCTGAGGACGGCTGAGTCCTATCTATCTGCTATCATCTTCAGTACTATGCTGGACTCTTACTGGCTAAAACCCCACGGTGTTCCTTTTACGGACCTATGACCACGGATTTCGTTTTTGCATGCTCTGTAACCCCGGCAAGTTAACTCCCCAGCCCCTGTCGGACCTCTCCTTTATGGGGTCTTGCCTCACTGTAAACGTTCTGCCTAGCCTTTTCCCAACTATGTTGGGGTCAGCTTCCTGTTCAACCAGCCATCCGAGCACGGATCTTTTTATCGAGTCGATTTAACAGTATTTTACAAGGAGCGACTGCCTCAGACCTTCGCAATCCAGTTACTGGGCAATGCCAATATCCTAACCTAAGGTTAGAAGGGTTGTCAGACGTATGACACCCGGGATCGACAGCTTAACGTGCTCTCCGAGGTACGGAGAGGTCTTGATGTGTAACCAATGGTTACCCATCCGCAGACTGACCGCAGCAAGCGCTGCTTAACCTTGCAACTAACTTAGCATAGGAATGCCTTTTTTTCTCTTGCAATTGTTTACACAATTTTCTTCAGTCATTTCAAAGGACCAGTAAAGTTTTACCAAATGCTACGATTGGTAATTGGTGTAGGTATGATCTGCGCGGTTGTTAGGTAATTAGCCACGAGCCCCTCTTGCTTCATTATAAACTTCCACTCCTCATCGTAATGAGTCTTCTAAGGAACAGTCCAAGAAGATCCTGCCATAACCACAGCCCTTAGCAAACAGATTAATGAACAGCCTTACTTCTTACTAACAAATCCTCAATCTTCCACAGAAAAGCTCCGCCTCTCCCTCTGCGTGGGTTGCGGCGGCCAGATCCACGACCAGTACATCCTGAGGGTGGCGCCGGACCTGGAGTGGCACGCCGCCTGCCTCAAGTGTCAGGAGTGTCGCCAGTTCCTCGACGAATCCTGTACTTGTTTCGTGAGGGATGGGAAGACGTATTGCAAGAGAGATTATACTAGGTAAGATTTGGATATAGTTCAAAAGTTACTGGTTATAGTCACCGGTCGCCTTTGCTGCTGATATTTAGTCCAGAAAATGACTTGGATTTATGGTAGAGCTTTTTTTGGGACAAGGTCGTCACACTTTCCCAAGCACTGCAACTGTAAGCCAGAATTGGATGGCGACCAATCAGAGAAAACGTCGAAGCAATGAAGCTCAGTGCGTCCCTGGAAAAAGATTGAACTGTCTTCAAAGTCAAAGTGAAATGTTTTCATTTCAAGTAGACCAAATTACTAGTGCTTTCAAAACGTCAACACTAGGTGCTCGGTTCCAACTAGTACGTCCTGTGGAGAAGAGCAAACAAGAAATAATAAAGGAGACTCTTTTAAAAAAAATGGTTTGACAATTTTCTTTGGAGTAATGTAAGAACAATGCAGATTAATGTGCACGCAGTTAACAACGTAAAAAGAAATGAGATGCCTTTTAAAACGATTGCTATAGCAATTACAAACTGACCAGTCCCAACTCCCAACAGATAGTACCCGTTCACGAGCATGCATACATCTTTGAACCCGCAACAAAATTAATTAGAAAACACAAAAGGAGGAGTAGAAAGAGAATTACTTGTCACTTATTCGTTTATGGTAGAGCTACTAAATATGTTCAGCCCCCTGATTCAAAACGATTCGATTAGTCAGTCTCTTTTTCCCTCTTTACGAGAATCGTAGACGAAAAGAGATAACAAACAGACTTGGTCGACAACTGCTTATCGAAAATGTTCTGTTCTCTGTCTGTTAATGTCCTTATCCTTTCTGGTCAAGAAACTGACCCTGATTACGTTTTATGAATCCCGAAACCTGGGAGACGAAAGCCAAAAGTTTTTCCATTCTTTCAATTGGTCATCTCAGAATATAGTCAGCTTGCAGGCTGGAACTTCCTGATGATATCCTTACTGTGGTGGCGTATTGTTTGCTCCAAGTGTTGGTACAGTTGGCCAAAAAAGTCGTCTACCACGCTAAGATTTCAAATTCGTTTGCACCTCAAATATAACAGTAAGGTATATTGTCATTTGCAAAAAAAAACAGACAGGTCTTGTGTTCCTAGTTTAAATTGACATGACGGAACCGATAGAAAGGAGACTGGGCGAACTAGATGACAAGGTTTTGTAGCTTCTCAAGTCCATTCCAAGTTTGAAGTTTGTTACGTTAGCCTGCCATCGTGGATGCTTATAATCGTCAAATCACTTGTGGCAAATCTGAATGCAAATAGGCAGGTAAAACAGCTTCCACATCGTAATTGGCTAGCTCATGACTTGCAAGTGATTCTTTAACACACACAGGCTCTAAAACTTTCGGTCTATGCTATTTGATAACCTGACCAAGCCAATATTTGTCTTAGAATACACGTCAAATTCGAACACGAATATTCTCACCAAAAAATTGACGTCAAAACGTCGGAACACGACAAAGTCAAACGCTTTTCATTACAAATCTAACAGCAATCACTAATTTCACATTCCTAAAAAAATACCGAGAGAAAAAAGAAAAAAATACAACACAACATCGGTAATCGAAAACCCGCTTATCCGGCCGATGTAAACGGGAACAAACACAGATCGTGTTCCCGCCGCCCGCCGCGCTGTCAAACTGACGTTTGTTTTGGCGCCAAAATACATAATGCTGAGTTGAGCTCAGTTTGTTTTCACTTCGGCACATCACAGTGAGACTTTACCAACACATTTCGATGTTCATAAACGTATTTTCAGCTTGCCACATTCGATTTTAGTCTTTATATCTTTGGTGTTAAATACTTTGAGGTTATATTTTTTTTTCACCAACTGTTTGTCCTTGTTTGTATTAGTGTAATACTATATTTTAGCAGCGAGAAATGGAAGGGTGAAAAGATAAACATTAGAGGTTATTTTAGTGAATTTCATCTTTGGTGTCTGTGTGTACAAAGTGGCGCCCGACTTTTGATTGACGTAACGCTATTCTTTTTTTAGTCTAGAGTTTTAGGCTTTTTGTAAACTGTTGTTCAATTGAAGAATTTACGTTCCTTACTTCCACACCAAAAACATTTAAGAAAACATAACACCTACTAATAATAAAATGAACGTGCATGACGAGAAACTTGTGAAAGCCAAGAAAGATAAAGGAATTAAATATCAAGACTTGGCACACGAGGTTATTACCATGTGGGATGTTGATTCAGCGGTCATTGTGCCGATAGTAGTTACAGCCAATGGTTCAATAGCCAAGAGCTTCGATCAACATCTAAAGAGGCTCTCGTTGGGCGGCTGGGTCAAGGGTCTGATACAGAAAGCAGTACTTCTCGACACGGCGCGTGTTGTTAGGAGGTTCCTCGCTCTGAGGCCCTGACCACCGGTAATGCAAGCAACAAACGTCATCTATTTTTTAATTAAAAGATAATTATTCATGTCAGCTTGTCTTTAGTGTTATAATAACTTATTCCGCAAATTAAGGCGCCTTTCCGCTACGCAAGTCGTGAGCACGCAAGCTGAAGTCAAAATCAAATCATAATAAATATAAAAAACACATGAACCATTACGGGCCCGTATGAAAACTCCAATTTAGGTGCGCGGTTCCGATTCGTCGTTTCTTATGCTACTCTTTTAAAATCAATATCTTTAACAATGTCAGTAAATACAGTTATGATTTAGCAAAGTTAATTTTTATCAAAACACATTCCAAAAAAAACACTGAATATTAAGGATAAAGATATCTGGAGAATAACGATAGTAATAAAAAAGAAAGCTAATCGTAACGAGGTTAGTTAAAAGAAATACACCTACATACAGCGTGCAAGTAGCTTGGATAAAGTAACTGTGACTGCAAATTGGAATAATATTACTAAGTACAATTAATTGCATGTAACATCATGCCTGCAAGTTACTTGCAAAGTGGAAAGGCGCATAAAATTTAACGATGACAGTTGCCTGCTTACTTAACTCCTTTGCTGTGTGTACCTACGTCAGCTATACTTCTTTTCATATAACATGCATGTGTTTGGGGTGCATGAAAAGAGCCTCCACGAGTGACGATACTTAAGTACGTCCGGCGCACCCTGGACAGTCAGCCCCGCTACCAACCTTGCTGACTGGCTAATCTTTTCACCACGGCATGACCTATTCTTGTATAGCTCGTGCCGATACGATAGAAGATGAGATAAAAGTGCTCTAATGCTTGTTTCCCACAGTGCGTGATATCGCGCACCGCGACGCACGAGCTCGCACCAACGCACCATGGGAAGAGACTCGTCCGTGATAACGCGGACGCATGCGGAGCGGTGCGCCGTATCCACATCACGCACCCTCATAATGTGGCTTCCCACGGTGCGTGATTTTACGGATAATACCACGCACAGCCGCACAGTGGTTCGAAAATCAAGGATTTTTCAAAAGTCCTATTTGTATGAAACTCGATTTTCGAACCACTGTGAGCCGGTGCGCGCTACCACGCACCGTGGGAAGCCAGCTTAAAAAGCCACTAATATCTTTTGAACTATTTCTTCAAGTGCAGTTTCAGTTCATTTTATTTAAGCATTATACTGTATTGAATCCCTGCTGGAACCAAAATGTTGCTTATATCTATTCATTTCTTTGCTAAAATGGGTCTGATTTGTCACAATAGAATATGAAAGAGTAGTCGGAAAGGAGGTACTAATCCGCGGGCTACTTAAAGTATGGCTGATGAGCAGAGGTCGGAATAGGTAGAGTATATTTACCTAAACTTCGAGGAAGGAAGTAACATAGAGTGGATCCCTTCTCTAAAATCCCGGAATAATTATAATGACGTTTTAATCCCGGGATTTAAAAATCACGAATCATTTATTGGACTTTATTTATAGTTACAAATTATTTATTTGAAGAATCATATACCTAACATTTTTTAGGGTTCCGTACTAAAAGTATTAAATTAAAGAGCTTTGTTTTACATATCACATACATTGTTTTACATTTTACATAGTATGGAATCCTAAAAATGTCATAAGATTTTTCAAATCAATTATTTGTTACTTTGAATAAAGTTCAATAAATAATTCGTGATTTTTAAATCCCGTGATTAAAATGTCATTCTAATTATTCCGGGATTTTAGAGAAGGTACTATCCACTCTATGTTACTTCCTTCCTCGAAGTTTAGGTAAATAATACTCTACCTATTTTGATCTCTGGTGATAACTGTTTCAAATCAGGTGTTAAAATAGCAAAATTCGATTATACAAGGTTAGTCGGAAAGGGGGTACTAATCCGCAGGCCACTTATAGTATCACTGATGACTGTCTTAAAGCAAGTGTTAAAATTTCAAAATTCGACAATTTTTTTATTAATGCAAAATTATTTTAATTTTAGTTTTTTCAAAAATTCTTCTTCCCTGCTTTAGTTACAAATTCAGAAAATGGTGCTTCTAATTCATGACCCCAAATAGGACCTAAAATGTAAACACAGCTGATCATATCTGGGGATAGATAGATTTTAGAGATTTTTTTTTGAGATCTTTGATCACCTGTTTCTCTAAAACTATTGATTTTTGGAAAAAGTTGTAGAACAAAAGTTATTCATTATTATGGGTACTTTAACCCCCTTTCGGATTAGTACCCCCTTTCTGACTAACCTTGTATATATTTCCTTGCAAAATGATAAATACATATTGTACTTTTTTCAATAATTCTTTACCCCTGCTTTAGTTACGAATTAAGAAAACGGAGCTTCTAATCCGTAACCCCAAATATGACTTAAATATGAATACAGCAGATAGATAGATTTTAGCGTATTTTTATGAAATATTTGAACTGCTATTTCTTTTAACCTGTTGATTTTTAGAGAAAGTTATTATTAACGAACAAAACTTATTATTATGGGTGCTTTAACCCCCTTTCGGATTAGTACCCCCTTTCAGACTAACCTTGTATAGTATTTATGTTAAAACGATATAGCAATGCGTACACCTCAAGGATTTTAATATTTCTAAGAAAATAATGATAAACTATAACTAAATATGTAGATTTTAACTACACACTTGAAACTGATAACACTACTTAACAGACCGGCTACCCGTTATTCAGTTCTTAGAATTTTTGTTAGTATCTATTAACTATATAAATAAAAAATCGCCGACTGCGTCTACCTGTCTGTAGTTGTATTATGTAGATATCTTTTATAGATTTCTATTCCTTGCTTATATTAATGATCTTCCTTACATGATGTCGGCACTATCTGACATAATTTTGTTCGCGGACGACACTTCCCTTATTTTTAAAATCAATAGGAAAGACATAGATCTTTTAAATGTAAATAGTAGTTTATCCGCTCTATCGAAATGGTTTGCTGCAAATAATCTTTTATTAAATGCGACTAAAACGAAATGTCTGAAGTTCTCATTGCCAAACGTTCCCCATGTAGGAGTAAACATAACGCTTGACGGCAGTAAACTGGATATAGTACATCAAACTGTATTTCTAGGCATAACAATAGATTCCAAATTACAGTGGGGAGCTCATATAACTGCCCTTTCTAGTAGGTTAAGTTCTGCTGCTTTTGCAGTCAGAAAAATTAGACAGCTAACTGACATACCTACTGCCCGACTTGTTTATGTGTGTATTCTGCTGTGGGGGGCAGCGGCCTTTTTTTTTTTTTTTTTTTCTATTGGACTGCTGTAGGTCGTCCTAGGGGACGGTTTCTACGTAACCGGGCAGTTATTGGCGAGACCTGAAGGGTCTCCAGCCAATGGGGGGGGGGCAGCGGCCGATCGCGACTCGATATTTATATTACAGAAGAGGGCAATCCGCGCGATCTATAATATGGGCCCTCGGGAGTCCCTTAGAGATTTCTTTAAAGAGATTAATATTCTGACGATGCCTTCCCTTTACATTTTTGAAAACATTATGTTTGTACGTAAAAATCTGCCAATGTATAGTGTAAAAAGCGACGTTCATAATATAAATACTAGGAACAAACATAAATTAGTAGTCCCTAAATTTAGATTATCCAAAGCGAATAAGTCATTCCTAGGAAACTGTGTTCGATTTTATAACAAGCTTCCCAAGTCAATTACGGATCTCACTGATGGCAGATTTAAATCTCACGTTAAATCAGTTCTTATTAAAAAGGCATACTATAAGATAAACGACTATGTTGACGATAGGGACGTGTGGCGCTAGTTCTTTTCTGCACATGTGGCTTCCCTGGTAACCAATAGTTTTTAGATGTAGGTTTATGTATGTATCTATATTAGTTAGATACGATTATGATTTAACCCAATTCATACAGAATTGATTTATATACTTATCTTACTTTTAGTTTTTATTTTACCTGTAATTGCATAATTTTATTATTGTAAAACATTTGATGATTTTCGTTGTATAGAGTCAATTAATTTATTCACTTGACAGACATATCTGTGTTGCTGGGGAGTTTGTTGCGCCGTTTCTTCTTCACAGCAAAAACACTAGGAAGCGGTGAAGGGAGGGCTTTTTGGGGGATGTCTATAATATTGTAAAACTAACGTTCAAAAAGAACTAAGTAATTCTAGTCTATTTTGAATAAATGAGTTTTTGAGTTTTTTTTTTTTTTTTGAGATAAAACATTCGTCATATCAGACCGTTATAGGTCTTTTAATATACCGCTTCAATGATTCATAGAAATATTGGCATAATTGAATTGGCAAATAGCTTAATTAGCGTAGTACAGTAGCGCTTTTCGTGCGATTCTTCTTCTCTCGTGTCAGCACGAGCTAAGTATACAAGAATAGGTCAGGCCGCAAGCATATCTCCGCCAATTATGAATGGATTTTGATGATTCTTTTTGTTTGTTTGATAAACCATAATTCAGAGGTGGTGGTCCCATATAAATTTTATCGAAATTGATACAACGCTTTTTGAAAAAATCAACAAAAACAAAAAATGACTTTGATGACGTTTTGGTTTGTTCCCTTCAGCAAAAGTTTTGATGAGGACTTTCAATCTCTGTTTTAACTATCATCACAGAAACATTAGCCAAAAACACATATTGTTTACCTCTAATTTTATTGCTTGTTTGCCAGTAACATAATATTAGTGTGCAGTATAGCACACTTGACTGTTACTGGATTGCGTGGTGACTGTAGAGTGAAACGCCGAGTACTTCTTGAGTTTTCTTTATTGTTGCTTCTATTACAATATCTGCCTGTAGACTGTGTCGAGCGCGCAATTTTGCGCCTAATTTATACAATTTTAACAACAAAAAATCTAAATTCGCTATTGGACGACCAATCACAGCTAAGTATTTTAGTCCAATAAGATTCAAGTACGTTTTTGGTAAGATTTCGGCGCAGACGCTTACCTACGACGAAACCTTACCGTAACGTAAGCCGCGACACATTTTATGCGTTTTAAAGCAATTAAACTGAGTAAATCCTATGCAAACTATACATTTTTATGTTCCTAAACCTATTCCTCATATAAGAAAAATGTAAACAATAACAAAACTTAACAAAACATTATCAGTCGTACTTACGTATACTAAGGTAAAGTTACACAAACTACGCTAACAAACTATGCTTACAAACTATAACACTAATCAAGGCACTATATACATGTTGAATAATTAGTTGTCCCGCACAATAACACTAATCAAAACACTATGCACATGTTAAATAATTAGTTGTCCCGCACATCTCTCCCGCCGTGTGACTACGTCGCATCAGTCTTCGGTGCGGGCACGTCGTCTGTGGGCAGGGGCAGGATCACCAGCTTCCTCACCGGCCTCCGCAGCACGCCTCCCTTAGTCTTGATGTCCACTGTCCTCACGATGTTGTCCGGGCCTGGGTACGTCGCGATGACTCTTCCACGAATCCACACGTTGCGGGGTAGGTTGCCGTCGACTATCTGGACAAGGTCGTTGACCTATACAGCTGGCCCTTGTCCGTGTGGCTCCCGCCGGTGTTGGAGGTCGGGAAGGTACTCCCTCACCCATCGCGTCCAGAAGACATCTGCCAGTCGCTGCGCGCAGCGCCAACTGGATCTCGAGGCTGCGTCTTGGTCGGTGAACGTGCCTGGCTGCGGCACTAGTCCTGGCCCTCCCAGCAGGAAGTGGTTGGGAGTCAGGGCTTCCGGGTCGTCCGCGCTGACAGAGACATGTGTCAGCGGACGGCTGTTGACTGTGTACTCCACTTCGGCGAGCAGAGTGGCGAGGACTTCTTCTGTCGGGTGGCGCTCGTGCAGTGTCGCTGCGAGCGCTGTCTTGACTGACCGGACCATCCGTTCCCATGCTCCTCCCATGAACGGTGCTCCGGGCGGTATGTAACGCCAGGAGATGGTCTTCTTTGCAGCTTCTTCGGTCGTTGCGTCGTCGATGGCCTGTCGGAGCTCTTTATCAGCCGCCTTCAAATTAGTCCCGTTGTCGGACCATATCTCGGCGGGACATCCTCGTCGGGCGATCATCCTCCTCAGTGCGAGTACGGCTGAGTCGGCGCTGAGCGAGCCTGCTATTTCCAGGTGTATGGCTCGCGTGGTGAGACACGTGAAGATTGCCACGTATCTTTTCTGTCGCGTGCGTCCGACTGTCACGGAGAGGGGTCCGAAGTAATCTACCCCGGTAAATGTGAAGGGTCGCTTGTGATGAGCTAGGCGACACGCTGGTAGGTCTCCTGTTCTCGGGTGGGGCGGCGCTTGCGTCTTCATTCTGCAGAACAGACATCTTCTCAGGATAACGCGTGTGATGGGACGGACGCGCAGCACCCAATACTGTTGCCTACATTCATTTACTGTTGCCTCCACTCCGGCGTGATGCAGTCGGCGATGTATCGACTGCACCCAGAGTCTCACCGTTGGATGATCCCCGTCGAGCACCATCGGACTCTTGAAGTCTTCTGTTACGTTCTGCACGGCTTGAATTCGACTTCTGAGCCTAACGGCTCTGTTGGCGTACTCGACGCTCAGCTGCTGTAATCGGCTCTCCTTTTCTATTGGTTTTCTGTTCTTCAGGTTCTCGATATCTTCCGTGAAGGAGTCTTCTTGTGAGGAACGCATGAGGAGCTCCTCGGCTTTCTTGAGGTTTTCTGCGGAGACCGGGAGGAAGTTTCTGCCTTGTACTGTTTCCTTCGCCAATGTCTTCTGTTGCTTTGTCGCGGGTTTGCCGATCTTCCTCCAGCTCGGGTCCTTTTCCTTATTCTTCGCTGTTCTTCTGTGGTTGACGCTTTGCTTAGGACTCCTGCAGAGCTGGATGAACTGTAGCACCCTCGCGGTCGTGTAGCGAAGTCTGTCCCAGTTGGAGAAGTGGGACACTTCGGGCAGGCCTTCTGATAATTTCGGTCTCGCGTCCTCCTTCACGTGATGTGTTCTTTCTTCACCGGTAGGCTCTTCTGCCGCTGGCGTCGCTGCTTCTGTTGGCCACGACTCCTCCGAGTGATAGAGGAAGTCGGGTCCCTTGTACCAGCGGTGGTTTTTGTTGAAGTCCACCGGGACGTCGCGTGTGGCGTCGTCCGCTACGTTCATTTTCGTCGGTACCCAGCGCCACTCGTTGACCTTCGTCGTTTCTTCTATGGCCGCTAGACGGTGAGCCACGTACGGTTTGTATGAGCGTGACCCCGTCCGTATCCAGGTGAGCACTGTCTTGCTGTCTGTCCAGAACACCTTTCGTTCCGGTTTCTTCTCGTGCTCTTCTATCACTGCGTCAGCCAGTCTTGTCCCCATCACCGCCGCTTGTAGCTCCAGCCTCGGTATCGACGTGAGCTTCAGTGGCGCCACCTTCGCTTTGGCCATGATCAGTGATAGGCCGACTTCACCGTTCGGTGCCACCGTCCTCCAAAACAGGACTGTGGAGTAGGCGGACTCGCTCGCGTCGGTGAAGATGTGCAGCTGTAGTGAAGTGGCGTCGCTGTACTGTAGATATCGCCTCGGGATCGTGACGTTGGAGAGATTCTTGAGGTGCGTCATCCAGCTTTCCCACTGTTCAGTCAGGTCCTCATCGATCTTGTCATCCCACGCTGTTCCTCTGCGCCATACTTCTTGCAGAAGCTGCTTCGCCCTTATGGTTACAGGTGAGGCGAAACCAAGCGGGTCGAAGAGCGACATTACTATTCTTAGCGCTTCTCGCTTCGTAGGTCTTCTTCCTTCTAGCAGTGTCGGTGGGATGCGTGCGAGGTTGAGGTTGAACGTGAGTTCGTCTGTGCCGAGCTTCCAGATGACGCCCAGTACTCGCTCCATCTTCTCTTCTGTCTTGTAGAGTTCTATCTCTTCTGTGGGTTCGTCTTCCCCGAGTGCTTCTAGCAGCGACGGTGAGTTGGATTTCCATTGTTTCAACTCGAAGCTGGCGTCTGCGTGCACTTCTCGCACGCCCTTCGTTATTCGCACGGCGTCTTCAAGGCTTCTGAAGCTGTCCAAGTAGTCGTCGACGTAATGTTTCTCCACGATCGCAGCTGCGGCTTCAGGGTGAGTGTCTTCGTGCTGCTTGGCGTTCAAGTTCTTTATGTATATCGCTGTTGAGGGGGAACTTGAGGCGCCGAAGATCAGCGACGTCATCCTGTACTCTTCTGGAGCCTGGTCGTCTCGTCGGTCCCCGCGCCATAGGTATCGCAGGGAATCTCTGTCTTGTGCGCGCAGCTTCACCTGCATGAACATTTCTTTGATGTCTGCTGTCACTGCGATCGCGTGCTGTCGGAACCTCATCACTACGCCTGGCAGCGATTGGAGAAGATCAGGTCCCTTGAGTAGCATGTCGTTGAGAGCTACTCCCTTCGTCTTGGCTGCTGCGTCGTGGACAACTCGTAGCTTCTCTGGCTTCATGGGGTTTATCACTCCAAAGTGTGGCAAGTACCAAGTTTTGCCCGGTGTCTTCTGTTTTGGAGCGAGTTCCGCGTATCCTTTCACGACGAGCGCTTCCATCTGTTCTGTATACTTCTGTTTCAGCTTCGGGTCGCGGTCGATCTTCTTTTCGATATTGAAGAGTCGCTTCAGCGAATTATCGTAGTTGTCAGGAAGGGTGATGTCTTCCTTACGCCAGAGAAGACCGGTTTCATATCTTCTGTCTTCTATTTTAGTCGTGGTCTTCTCTAGCACGCGCAGCGCTTGCTCTTCTGGGTCTGTTTTCGGCTTCTTGGGGTTGATGCAGAGCGCGTCCACTTCAAAGTATTGCTTCATGAGGTCTTCTAGGCTATCTTCTGCTTCTTCTGTTACGTGTGACACGAAGTCGATGTTGCGTCCCATGGTCCGCGTCTGGCTACCATGGAGCACCCAACCTAGCGGCGTGAGAGATGCCACAGGTTGGTTGTTGTCACCTCTTCTTACTTCTGATGTCAGCAGAAGATGCCAGTTATCTTGTCCTATCAATACTTGAGGCTTCACGTTTGAGTACGTAAGGTGTTCGCGGATATCTGACAGGTGCTTGCATCCTTCAACTAATTCTCTTGAGACCCGTTGAGACGAAACTTGTAAATTCTTCACTGTGCGCGCCTGTACTTGTTCTTCACGGTTGTTGGGCCCCTTCAGCTGTATGGTGACCCTTCTTGATGCTGACTCTGATGTCTTCATGTCGTTGATGGTTTCTATCTTCAGTGGGTCGATGGGTCCTGTTGCTCCAATTGTAGTGACCACGCTATCGTCGACTAGCGTGACCGTCGATCCATCGTCCATCAACGCGAATGTGTTCACTGTTCCTCGTGGCCCCTTCACCTGTACTGGTATGATCTTCAGATAGGACTGCTTTCTCTTGGTGGTCCAAGCGGAGTTGATGACTTCTGTCTTCTCTTTGTCTTCTTTCGGTTGCGGCTTGTCTGTAGTCTTCGTATAGTGCAACATCTTGTGGTGAAAGTACTTGCAGTTGTTGACGCCGCACGGTTTCGTTTTGCAGTTGTGCATGTTGTTTCTGTAGCGAAGGCATCGAAAGCAGAGGCGCTTGGACTTGGCCATGTCCCATCTTGCGTTTTCATCCAGCTTCTTGAATCGTTCACAGTCTGTCGATGCGTGACCGGTTTCTTCACACACCGGACACTTCGGCGTGTATGTCTTCTCGGTGACGTTGTGAACCTTCTGTGGTCTTCTCTGTGTGGTGGCCGTGGTTTGTGGTACCACTTGTTCGGGGAGTGCGTACGGTCCGCACAGCTCCGCTTCTCTCTTGAGGAACTTCTCTATTTTCATCAGGTCAGGATCTTCTTTCGGTTGCGTCGTAGCGAAGTCGTAATATCTGTAGCGCAGCGTCGGAGTAAACTTGTCTACGAGCGTCTTCGATACTTCTGGGTTGAACATGTAGTTCATGCAACTCAACGTTTTCAAAGTCGCCACGATGTTGGAGATTTTCGTAGCGAAGATACATATGTCGCGCGGTGATTCTGTTAATCGTGGTAGTCCGCGCAGCGTCTCCATTTCCATCATGGCGATCGATTCCGGTCTTCCAAATCTTGATTCCAACGTCTTCATAATTTCTGTGGGGTGCGCGCTGGTGATCAGAAGACCTTCGACTGCTTCTTTCGCCTTTCCCTTTAGGTTTCTTCTTAGGCGGTTCGTGTTCTCGACCATAGAGAACATTTCTTCTGTTTCGAAATAGGCGGCGCGGAAGGGTAGCCACTCTTGATGTGACCCGTTGAAGGTGGGTAGCTCTATGAACTTCGGTCGTTGAGCTGCCTTTACAGCGCGCGTAATAGCTTCCGCTAGCACCGTGAAGTCAGGTTGTACTCCCGCCGGTGTTTCCTGTGCGCGCTGTGACTGTTGATGACGTCCTTCTGTTGATCTGACTGGATTCTGTTCCGTGCTGATGACTACCGGCGCTTCTGTTGGGCGGTGCGGTGCGTCGGCGATCGCTAGCACGGGTCGCGTCACTTGGTTTTCCAGCCAGTCGTCGACACGTTCGTTAGCTGCTAACTTGGTGTATTCGGAGCCGTCATCTTCTTCATCTTCTGTGTCTTCTGTCTCGAGCGTAGCTAGGCGTGCCGTAGCTAGTTCGACCTGTAGACGCAGCAACTCTTCCTTTGCCTTGGCTATCTTGTACTGTTTATTTCGGCTGTGAGTGGATCCCCCCCCTCCCCCCTTCTTGCTAGGGGGACGGGGTGGCGATGGTCTGCCCGGCTCTGGCAGATTGGCGATGATCCTCTTCACTCTTCTCACTGTGGATGTTTCCGCATCCTTATCTCTTCTTGTATCGGTGACAGCTACAGGTGGATTCATCGGTTGCTTCTGTTCCGCGCCGATCGGCAGTGTCGGTGCGGCGGAGGACGTTGCAGAAGGAGCGGTGGCGGTTGCGGTCGCGGGGGACGGTTGCGCCGTCACGGAGGGGGCTGTTTGAGTACGTTCTGTGTCCTCCGTGGCGGTAGTACCGGTGACTGTAGAACCCGTGGCCGTTTCCGCGCTGGTGTCGGTCGCCGAGGTAGCGGCAGTGTCCTCGGACGATGACGGTGTCTGTACCGCGTGTGGCTTGCGGCCTCTTCCTTCTGAGCGCGTAACTGGCATTTTGCAACAAAATTCTTCGTATAACTCGTTCACGTAAAATTGGACGCTTCACGTTATTCTCTCTTCGCGTAACACGTTCACTTGAAACGGGGCGCTTCACGTTATTCTTTCTTCGTGTGACAGGTTCATGTAGAATGGGGCACGTTACGTTATTCTTTCTTCGTGTAGCACGTTCACGTAGAATGGGGCACTTTACGTTATTCTTTCTTCTGTAGCACGTTCACGTAGAATGGGGCACGTTATTCTTTCTTCTGTAGCACGTTCACGTAGAATGGGGCACGTTATTCTTTCTTCTGTAGCACGTTCACGTAGAATGGGGCACTTTACGTTATTCTGTCTTCGTAATTATTTACGTAGCGTTTTTCTTTCTTCACGTAATTGTTTACGTAACGTTTGAGGTGCTTCCCGTTCTTCTATCTTCACGTAATTATTTACGTAACGTTTTGAGGTGCTTCCCGTTCTTCTATCTTCACGTAATTATTTACGTAACGTTTTGAGGTGCTTCCCGTTCTTCTATCTTCACGTAATTATTTACGTAACGTTTTGAGGTGCTTCCCGTTCTTCTATCTTCCTGTAGATACGTAATTTACGCGAAGAGGCTGCTTGCGATTCTTGACCACGTAGATCCGGCTCGAAGGACCATTAAATGTGCAGTATAGCACACTTGACTGTTACTGGATTGCGTGGTGACTGTAGAGTGAAACGCCGAGTACTTCTTGAGTTTTCTTTATTGTTGCTTCTATTACAATATCTGCCTGTAGACTGTGTCGAGCGCGCAATTTTGCGCCTAATTTATACAATTTTAACAACAAAAAATCTAAATTCGCTATTGGACGACCAATCACAGCTAAGTATTTTAGTCCAATAAGATTCAAGTACGTTTTTGGTAAGATTTCGGCGCAGACGCTTACCTACGACGAAACCTTACCGTAACGTAAGCCGCGACACATTTTATGCGTTTTAAAGCAATTAAACTGAGTAAATCCTATGCAAACTATACATTTTTATGTTCCTAAACCGATTCCTCATATAAGAAAAATGTAAACAATAACAAAACTTAACAAAACATTATCAGTCGTACTTACGTATACTAAGGTAAAGTTACACAAACTACGCTAACAAACTATGCTTACAAACTATAACACTAATCAAGGCACTATATACATGTTGAATAATTAGTTGTCCCGCACAATAACACTAATCAAAACACTATGCACATGTTAAATAATTAGTTGTCCCGCACAATTAGTTTTAATTGCTTTGTATAATTTTTGCATGCTGTGGTCTCTCATAATTGAAGGAGTACACTGGCTATATAATCTAAGCGAATTATTACCATTATCTTTTTGTGTATATCCTTTGTCAGAGATCCTTAAGTAAATAAATAAATAACTATCATCACAGAAACATTGGCCAAGAACAAAGAAGATTGTATGTATTTGTAAGGAGCCGCCATGATAATTATACATTAATACCTATTCTTATAGAAAACTACCTAGTTGCTGGAAAGATTACGCAACCGTGTCATTTAAATTTGTCATCTTAAACCGTGTATTTATGGTACTAAAACGTATTGAATAAAAAACTTTAAATAAAACTAAAAACTGGCTTCATAAAAAAAAACTAAAAAAAGAGTGAAATAATTAGCATGTGATATAAAATTAACAGTTTCAGAAGTCGGTGCAATTCTACACTGAAACACATAAAAGCCACCGACTTCTGAAACTGTTAATTTTATACCATGCTAATTATTTCACTCTTTTTTTTAGTTTTTTTTCGAAGTCGGTTTTTACTTTTATTTAATCATGAAATGAGAAGTCAGCTTGATATGTAGCCATGTGTATCCGTAGGCAGGACTCAATATGGGCCTCATAAGAAAGCTCCGGGTCACTCAGCAAGCTATGGAGAGAGCTAGTTTGAATGTTTGAACGATATCTAATTCGTTAAATAATTTATTCGATAAAACTTTCGTCGAAGAAAAGACTGTTCGAACAAATAGCTATTCGTTAATTCATTCATTTGATAAAACGTTCGTCGAATTGAAAATAGTATTTTGCAAAATTGTTTTTTAAAATTGGCTGGGCAGCGTTCAGGAAACTTCGCAACGTCTTTTTGGCAACAATACTGCAGTGTCTTAAGACGAAAGTCTTCAACCAGTGTGTGTTATATATGGCACGGAGATGTGGTCGCTCACTATGGGCCTCATAAGAAAGCTCCAGGTCACTCAGCGAGCTATGGAGAAAGCTAGTTTGAACGATACGAAATTCGTTAAATAATTTATTCGATGAAACGTTCGTCGAAGTAAAGACTGTTTGAACAAATTGTTATTCGGTTAATAATTCTTTCGATCATACGTTAATCGAACAAGTGTCTTTCAAAATAAAGTTTCCCCACACGGTCAGCTATGATTAAATCTCTAATAGGAAACCAAAAATGCATGATTTAGGTACACCTAAACAAAAAACTAAGGCTAAAAAAAAGTTCGTGATGGTGCGTATTCCACCAACCTGCACCAGGGGGGTTACGCGACCCCGAATATGACCTAAAATGTAGACACAGCTGATTATAATTGAGGATGGATAGCTTATTTTTTTTGAAATCTTTAAACAGTAATTTCTCGTAAACTATCGACTTTTGGGAAAAGTTGTAATAAAAAGTTAGCTATGGGTACTTTAACACCCTTTCGGATTAGTACCCCCTTTCCGACTAACCTTGTATAAATTTTTCAAGGATTTTCAGGTAAGGTAACCTTTTCGTGAAACACGAAAACTAGAACCATAAGTGCCCTGAAACTGCGAGCTGAAATCAACCAAAACAGTAAAAACCAACAAAAACAAAAAATAAGTAAAAATAGCCAATCGAACGTTATAATTAACCCTTTAAAAGCTCACGCGGGACGGAAACGTATTGTTTACACCACCGGTCGAAGCGACCGCGTCTATCAACACGAGATAAATATAGGAAATGTACCGAAAATAATTTATTTACGTCAATTTCATTGTTTGTAGTACTGAGTCCTCGTCATCCATCATAAGGAAATGATTGAGAATATTTTGATGTGTTTTGTTTTTTAAAGTTTTGTTTTGTGTAGGATATCCTATAGGATGTGTTGGGGAAACATTTAAGGGTTTTATTTATTTGTTATTTAAAATTAAAACATAACATATCCACTATTTATCATAAGGAAAGTTGCGTTGCACCAAAGAACAATTATTGTTTTTGTCGTTTGTTTTTTAACTAATAATTTATCTGTCGAGTGTAGAGTCTCCGATCTTCGTGTGTGTTACATGGATATTTGACATGATCTTTATCCTATCTATGTTCATTTTAAGACCCACTCTTTCGGAAGCTCTACTAAGGTCATCGAGCATTGTACTGAGGTCTTCCATGGTCTCAGCCATCGAAGCTGTCGACGATCATGTTTACCTAGGGTAAACTGTCCAGTTAGGTAGGTCCAACTTCGAGAAAGAGATCAATCGTCGAATCCGACTCGGCTGGGCAGCGTTCGGGAAGCTGCGTAGAATCTTTGCGTCCCACCTACCGCAGTGTCTCAAGACGAAAGTCTTTGGCCAGTGCGTGTTGCCAGTGATTACATACGATACTGAAACGTGGTCGCTCACAATGGGCCTCGTAAGAAGGCTCACGGTCACCCAAAGGGCAATGGAGAGGGCTATGCTCGGAGTTAAGCTGCGTGATCATATCAGAAATGATGATGTCTGCAGGAGAACCAAGGTAACCGACATAGCTCGAAGAATTGCCAAACTTAAGTGGCAGTCAGCGGGGCGGTGCATAACGGATGGTCGATGAGGCCGAAAGGTTCTGGAGTGGCGACCGCGTATCGGAAGACGCAGCGTGGGTAGGCCTCCCACAAGGTGGACCGATGATCTGGTGAAGGTCGCGGGAAACCGCTGGATGCGAGAAGCACAGGACCGATCGATGTGGCGATGCTTGGGGGAGGCCTATGTCCAGCAGTGGACGTCTTTCGGCTGAATGATGAATTTTCTGTTATTTTAAAAAGTTCTTCTGTATCTATGGTTCTCTTCGCCATCTTGTATTGAAAAAGCTTAGTCGCTAAAAGTTTTTATAACTTTAAATGTTTTTTTTTTATGTTTAATTAAACAAAGGTGTCACAAGAATACCTACGATAGTCGTTACGGGTAGTCAGAAGTCCGAAAAACGGACGACTGACAACACGATACAAGAGTAATCCTAGTATGAGACAAAATAAAGTAGAAAAGAGATGCGAAAATATTACTATTGCATTGGTCTCACCCTAAGACCGTTTGTCCACCACCGTCACCGAGAAACGAGATTATTTCGGACAGAGTTCGGAACGACGTGACGGCGATCGTGTGTCCACCACGACCGATCTCGGTGGTTCCCAACACACGCAAATCCGTGCACCGGCGCCGTCAATCTCGGATGTAGTGGACAAGTGCTTTTAAATCTAAGGAACACATGGACAGGCTTGACCTCATGAGCTCGATGGCTTACATTTGCCACTTTAAAAAAAAAACAACGTTTAAATTTAATGATTAGTGATTATTATTCATTCGAAAGAGCAGTCCATCGATTAATCAATATTCGATGAATCGTTCAGTCGAAGTAGCGTTTGGCGATAAAAGCACAGTTTAACAATACATTCTTAAACTGTGATAAAAGGTTGTTTCGCAATAAATTCCATTCGAACAATCGTTCAGTCGACTTTCCATTAATCGAACATATGACTCTCAAAGTTAAGTTACGGACCCGTTTTGTATTGCCGGCATTTCGGTCCGTCACGATCTCGGCGGAGTTCTAGCGGTAGCGCCGATTTACTGACAATCTCGGTGGCTGAGATGACGGCGTTCGGATGACGGACGTGCGGTGGACACGCGGCCATGGTAATGTATGTATCGCTTCTTCGGCAACGTCATCGTTCTCGGTGACGGCGGCGGTGGACAAACGTCCTTATACTCCGAAAATTTAACCACAAAGTTCCAGCTGATGATCATTTTCCAACCACGAAACTGTTTCAAATACAACGATTGAATCGACTTTTGCATTTTGACATTTAATTTTATTATGATTAGTTACGGTTTACTCAAGTGCATTTTTCGGGATTGCCCGACCCACTCCCAAATCCCAAACTTAATTTCGACAAATCGTTCCACAGCAAGATTTTACTTCGACACTATGAAATTCCGACATTACGCTACTCCGAAAATTATGGAACTTCAACACCTAATTTGAGGCACCCCGACACGGATAGGTTAGATTCGAAGAGGATGACGGGCGCTAGAATGAGCGAGCAAAGCGAGCGAACGAAGCCCCCGCTATCCCCTTCGTGTCAGGTTACTTTAAACCCCACTGTCGAAGTTCCATAATTGTCGGAGTAGCGTAATGTCGGAGTTATATAGTGCCGAAGTAAAATCTTGTCGTAGAACGATTTGTCGAAATTCAGTTTGGTAGTCTGCCCGACCAGTTTCGGACCCAAACGGAGCCCTTAATCATGAGCTGATCACGCGGCGAGGTCGCGAGTCGAACCCTTGACATTTCATTTTTCGTTTATTTATAATTGACATCCAGTAGTTTTTTGTGTAACAATAATTCAATCGTATATTTATAAGTTCGATGTTCGTCGTTGTTTTGTTTCGATTCGAAATTTCGACATTCGACTTCGTTTTTCGGAGTAGGCCTCCTGCTTCGCTTCGCCTCCAAGGCAGATATTGTAGGCGTCAACTTAAATAAATGTTGATGTTAATTAATTATAAAACATTAAATATATTAATTACTCTCAACAAATCAATGTACAAATACAAATAAACAAAATGAAAACTAAACAAGACGTAAGTCACAACAGCTCCCGGACGACGCGCGGTGCGCATGCGTCAATTAGCGTAACTCGACACTGCGCGGGAGTGTCGTGTTACTGTTTACATGCTATTTACAGATACTGCCATATTCTGCAGATGGGTAGGCAGGGAGATAGGTTGTGTGGTCTCAATAATTAGTCTCGGTTATGGGGGATTTACACGGGTCGATTTTAGCCTTGCGGCAAGTCACCAATCGCATCGCTTGTAAAAATCGAATCGCCACCCCATTTACACCGGTCCACAAAAATCTCATGCGACTTGTTAATTTCTAGCGGAATAACACAGCGCAAAACACACCTCATGCGGCGGGCGATCGCCTGCAACTGACAATTTACACGGTCGATTTTAGTCACCCGCCGCATGCGGCTTGTCGCCGCACAGCAAAAGTCGAATGGCACCCAACTTTGGGGCTTGCGATTTTAGTCAATGCGGCCTAGTCGAATTGTCATTTAGATGGTCGATTTTCGTCGTGCGGCCTAGCCTTGCGGCGAAAATCGACCCGTGTAAATCCCCTATTATGGATGGCTTTTTCCTACTATGGTAGGCTTGCTTTCCAGTCTAGTAGTTAGTCCAATAGTGGTAGAGCTATTTGTGAATGAGTTCGTCCGATTAAGTACTACCCACTGAACTATGTTGCTGGGGAGTTTGTTGCGCCATTTCTTCTTCACAACAGAAACACTAGGAAGCGGTGAAGGGCGGGCGTTTTTGGGGGATGTCTTTTTAACCGACTTCAAAAAGAAGAAGGTTCTCAATTCGTCTGAATGTTTTTTTTTGTCTGTTTGTTACGCGATATCTCCGCCAATTACGAATGGATTTTGATGATTATTTTTTTGTTTGGTAGGTCATACTTTAGAGGTGGTCCTATATAAATTTTATAGGAATTAATTCAGCGTTTTTTGAAAAAATCACAAACACAAGAAATATATACTTAGATGACGTTTTGGTTTGTGGTGCTCTTCAACAAAAGTTTTGATGAGGACTTTCAATCTCTGTTTTAACTGTCATCACAGAAACATTAGCCAAGAACAAAGAAGATTGTGTATATTTGTAAGGAGCCGTCATTATAACTATACGTTAATACCTATTCTTAAAGAAAACTACCTAGTTGTTGGAAAGATTACGCAAAAGTGTCATTTAATTTTGTAGTTTTAAACCGTGTAAATGTCCGTGTCAACCGTGTCCAAATAAAAGCCACCGACTTCTGAAACTTAATTTTATATTAATGGTAATTATTTTACTGTTTTCAGTTTTTTTTTTAAGTCAGTTTTACTTTCATTTAATTTAACTTAGACGTTCAAAAAGATAATTATGTAAAACTTTAATTAAACTGAAGAAAATAAATAACTAAGTAATTCTGGTCTTAGTAGAACTTGGTCACTTTTTCACATTTGTTTTTTGTGGAATTAGTACAGTCAACAAAAAAGTTAAGTATACAGGCAAACATCGGATATCAATGCACTACGCATTCAATTGTCATTGTAACTGTGTGAATAATAACTTTTTATACGTAAGACATGGTCAGACAAGCGATGGCAAAGACTTGGCCGCTCAAATACACGATAACTCTGTTAAAATACAAATGTAATTAGTTCATATTATCATGGTGGTTTGGCGTGTTGTTCCTTGTAACAATGGGCCACCATCACTCTTTGCGTGGATAGCTTGAAAGGCAACTGTATAATGCATAGTTCACACGAGTTTAGTACTTAATTAGTGTTTATCACTTACTTGTCGCTTAGTAAATAGGATCCGCTTCTATTCACTGGCACTGTACACTTATCTCTTTTTTTGAAACTGTGTTCGAATTTATAACAAGCTTCCTAAAACAATTACGGATCTCACCGATGGAAAATTTAAATCTTACGGTAAATTAGTTCTCATTAAAAAGGCATACTATAAGATAAACGACTATGTTGACGATAGGGACGTGTGGCGCTAGTTCTTTTCTGCACATGTGGCTTCCCTGGAAACCATTAGTTTTTATATGTAAACTTATGCATGTATGTATCTATATTATTTAGATACGATTTTGATTTAGCTCAATTCATACAGAATTGATTTATATACTTTTTTTAATTTTTAATTATTACTTTTCCTTTATATGCTTAATCTTATTATTGTATAAATAAAGTAAATATTATGATTTGCTTTTTATAGAGTCAATTAATTTATTCACTTGACAGACAGATCTGTGTTGCTGCGGAGTTTGTTGCGCCGTTTCTTCTTCACAATATAAACACTAGGAAGCGGTGAAGGGAGGGATTTTTTGGGGGCCTGTCTATTGTTATGACGTTCAAAAAGAACTAAGTACTTAATTCTAATCTATTTTGAATAAATGAGTTGTGAGTTTGAGTTGACTGTACTGAGATATTTTTTTTTAAGAAAATGATTGAATATAGAATCTAGGCCGTCCTAATTATATTATCTGTATCTAGTATCAGCTCAATGAATGTGACTTCATAGGAAAACAGATAGCTGTCGCTATTGTTTCCTTATCGAACGTAGATAATCATTGTGTACGAAGATATGATACCTAGGTACATACCTAATTCATCATATTTTACCAAATAAACATAAATCGTAATAAAGATAATTTATCGATATTTTTTTCAGATTTTTATCTTAGAGCAGCGTGTTTTCTTAAGTCTGTGTGTCAGTTCGTATTTTTTTTTCTTTTTTTTTTATTATAGTGTAGGTTTGACCATCATTATAAATTTTCATAGTTTCAGTAATTTTTGAGCATCATACCTACGGTAACGGTGGTCATATGACAACTAACTCCAGTAAGAATAAAATAACTTTGCCCCTCCGAAGTGAGGAACAGAACGCTGAAAACATTTTTTTTTTTATTCCTTCACTTGGTCGCATTTGACCCTCGTCGCACCTGATGGTAAGCGCAAACGGGGTTTAAGAGGAAGTACACGAAGCCAAGTAACAAAGATATAGAGAGATTCCCCGATAGGTACCCCTCTGGTTCTCACATACACACTACGGAACACAGTAAACTGCTTGGCGTCGAACTTTAATGTGAGGGTGGTATAGTAGCTAGCCAGGCGGACCGTAAAAATCCTATCACCAAGCGAAAAAAACTGGTTTCAAAGCAGCATAGTTATTTTACACGTACCAAATAACTTTGCCCCGCTGAAGTGAGGAACAGAATGCTGAAAGCTAATTTCAAAGCGGCTTAATTGCGCTGGTATACACTGCAAAATTGTCAAGTTATCGGTAAAACATATGTTCGCAGGCAACTATCATTAATTGTGTGCTTAATTCAATGTCGAGCTATATGTACGAACGATACGCGTTGACAAAAACTTGATTACTCAGTACAAGCACAACACTCATAAAATGCAGATGTATAGTACGCGTAAAATAACTTTACCTCTCTGAAGCGAAGAACAAAACGCTGAAAGCTTGGTTTCAGAGTAGAAAAGTTATTTTATACGTTTATCGTTCGTACTTATAGCTCGACATTGAATGCGTTAATTAATGATAGTTGCCTGCCAACATCTGTTTTACCGATAACTTAACAATTTTGCCGTGTGTACCAACGTTATGCCACATAAACCCAATTTTCATCGTAATAAAAATAATACTTTAAAATAAAATTACAACATAATGAAAAAACCGACTAAAAAAACTGAAACGAGTAAAATAATTACCTATTAAAAGTTTCAGAAGTCAGGGCCTTCAATTTAGTTCAGCGTTTTCAGTCGGTTTTACTTTTTTTTTAAACAATATAATGTTATTTTTTTATGTTGATTGACATAAACAATACATGAATATGCGATTACAGCAATCGCGAGTGATTTGCCATTCGAAATTTTGGATTGAATGATGGAGAAATAATTTGCCATTTATCCACCGAAGAGTTTCATTAGAAAAAATACTCTTTCAAACAAAGAAAAACAGAACAAACTTACAACAAAAAAAAACAACGTCGTATTGAGAAACTCCTCTTTTCGAAGTTGGTTACAAATGTATTAGGTACTATAAACTTTCCTATTTAATCGCTAGACTATCAAAATATAGGTAGTTAAATCTATTTACTAAAATTGTACAAGTAACATAAAAGTTAATTCCAATCTATATACACGTCATGTCTATACTCCATAATTCAATTACTATCATAAACCAATTTTTTTACTTTATTGCTACCAATACCAACATAAAAATACTATCATATTGCCAACATAAAAACTAGACAGCCAAGGCTACCAACCTACGTATAATCTTCTAACCTACCTACAGTAACCTACAAAGTAAATACCGCTACAGGTACCTACGTACCGCTAGCTATAGGTGATGCTTTTAGCGGGATTGCCGGGGGTGGTTCCATCCCCTAAGTGCGGGTCGACGACCCCTCCCAACGGGGTGGGTTTTAAAAATACATCGCGCCATCGCTACTCAATCTATTTCGGTTTTTATAAGTTTGTTTATTGATGTAAATTCGATTTTGTTGCAGACTTTTTGGTGACTTTTTTTTGTAACGTTTATTCGCCGAGATTTTTATAGATTTCTGGAATATTTTAGATAGCTCTTCTTAAACTAGGTTAGTCGGAAAGGTGTACTAATCCTAAAGGTTGTTTAATAATGAATAACTTTTGTTCTACAACTTTCCCCAAAAGTCAATAGTTTACTAGAACAAGCTGTACAAAAAATTCATAAAAAATACGCCAAAATCGAAGCTTTCCAGCCTTAGGACATTATGCCATAACGATGGAAAGCTGCGATCAGAAAATACTGTTTCAGTGGTTTCGTTATGGAAGTATATTAAAAAGAAAAGTCCTGACTGACTGACTGATTGACTGACTCATCAACGCCCAACCCAAACCCCTGAACCTAGAAAGCTGAAATTTTGCACAGAGGTTCCCTTTATAATGTAGTCAAGGAATAAGGAAGGATTTGTCGAAATTCAACCCCTAAGGGAGTTAAATAGGGGATGAAAGTTTGTATGGAAAATCGGCACTTAACGGGTTCAAAATTTCACTCAAGCGAAGCTGCGGGCAAAAGCTAGTGGAAGTATAATTTCTCACGATTGTTCATGGTAGCAGTCAAGTAGAACTAGCCTTTGTTTACTAAAAATTTTTGGACTAAAATGGCACCACGAGTGACGATACTTAAGGCAACTAATTACATTCGTAAGTATTTTAACAGCGTTCTATGCGTGTTGAGTGGGCAAGTTTTTGTCATCGCTTGACTTAGCGAGTCTTGCGTAAAAAGTTAATACGCACACAACAATGACAATTGCCTGCGTAGTGCATTGGTATCTGTTATTTGCTTGTATACCTAACTCTGTTGTTGACTGTACGTCCGGCGCAATCTGCGCAATCAGCTCCGCTACCAACCTTGCCGACTACAGCTAAATTTTTCACCACTACATGAAGAAGAAGCTTTGTCGACAACACATTACTCGCGTCCAATACAACAATGCCTTCACGATAATGTTGGGCTTGCCTCGCTACTATAGTGCGTCTGATATGTTTGCACCTGCGCGAATAGACGATTTCTGCGCCATACAGGATGTTAACGAATTCGTGTAATTCCTTCAAACCACGTGATCCACTGGTGACACAGATTAACACTTAATGGGATTTTTTGAATATCAACTAAAAAAAAAATTCAAAAAGAAATCTTGGTTTTCTATTTCGGAGTCATTTTAGAGCCTTGAGTTATCTGACTGCAAAGAGCGATATCACGTTAGTCGTGCCTGCCAGCCGTGTCGCCGTGCCTTCATTAATTTATGCGTGGCATCGAAATGTTCGCACAAATAAAACTTTTTTTTGCAAATAAATAAATTCTTATTTTTTTACTGAATCCTTATTAGGTGGTTTAGATACGATCGGTAACAAAGCCGCATGTTTTTTTTTTTTTTTTTAATCAATCTAAATCCCGTGCGGGGCCTGTCTACATCAGTAGTAGATCATTGTGGTTTTAAGGAATTGCACAAATTCGTTAACACCCTGTATGTAGAGTCGCCTCAGTTATGAGTAGAGTGAGGGAGGGTCCCAATATTATCTTGAAGACATTGAGTGGCTAAGTCGACAGTCCCTTTCTTGGACATTGGGTGCTTACACATTTGTGTACGCGATGTCCGTTTGTGAGGGCGCGGTCGGGTTGAAATGGTGGTTCGTGGGTGAAGTTCTGACCTATGTTGGTTTGAATGTTATTCATTGGTCATGGCTTTGCCCAATCAACGCCTATTTATTATTATTACTAACATAGTTTGTAAGATTGTAACTAACCAAAATATGGATGTACATTGTCCGAATTAAATAATTTGAAAAAAAAATGCTATTCCCCTTCTGCGTGTTTGAAAATTACCAAAACGGTAATAGTTATCGTGAGCTCGCTATACTCTGTCTCTCTTACACACCCACAAGAAAAAGAGACAAATATATTATTCAGTTTACCGAGCTCACAAAAACTCGTACTACATTTTAAATGTCAGTAGGCCGACTCAGGTATTTTTTGAAGGAACCTTCAAGTTTCTTTAATAGTACTTACAGTTTTCATTTACAAAAACTGTCAAATTCTTTGTCAACAAAAACAAAACCAAATATTTTGTCAGATTTTGTAAAAGAAAACTGTATCTGCGATTGAAGAAACCTGGAAACTAAGAGCGATTACGCACTGCATCCGATCCGAATCCGTGAAAATACTGATCTAGAGTAAAAATCTCGGACCGAATTCGGATGTTATTCCGATCTCTGATCCAAATTCAAACAATTCCGGGGCCATCTTTGGCATATCCATTTGGCGTCCGATTTGAATCCGAGGTAGTGCGAAAGCGTTCATACAAACATTACTACGGCTACTTTGGTCCGTCAATATTTCTTCCGAATTGGAGATTCACGGATGACGGATAGAAATCGGATGACGGATGCCGGATGTAGTGCGTAAACTACCATACAAATAGTTCTATGACTACTTCGGAACGTATTTTCACGGATTCGGATCGGATGCAGTGCGTAATCGCTCTTACAGAATGATTTTTGCTACAAAAAACACCTGAATTTAGCCTACAGATCAAAAATGTAATCTGAAACGTGCATGACGTAATTATAAGACACTTGCTTTGGCCCTCGGCTTCGCTCGCGTTAATTTATAAAAAAAAAACTCTTAACACACTACTAAAGTTTCTATAATAATATAATTCAATCATGATTCGATAGACACGTGGCGCCATCTATGAACGTTATTGTTGTTTTCTTCGGGAACAGTACTTTTTTCGGGATGAAAGGTACCCTATGTCCGTTTCTATACACCTGACAACTGACAACGTATATGCAAAATTTCACAGTGATCGGTTCATTGGTTTTGGCGTGAAAAGGTAACAAACAAACAAACTTAGTTTCACATTTATAATATTAGTTAGGATTAGGTAGTTAGGATGGCTCTCATCCAGATCGCTAAAAGAAAACTCAAACTCAAACTCAAAAACTCATTTATTCAAAATAGACTAGAATTATTTAGTTCTTTTTGAACGTTAGTTTTACAATATTATAGACATCCCACAAAAAGCCCTCCCTTCACCGCTTCCTAGTGTTTTTGCTGTGAAGAAGAAACGGCGCAACAAACTCCCCAGCAACACACATATGTCTGTCAAATGAATAAATTAATTGACTCTATACAACGAAAATCATCAATTTTTTTACAATAATAAAATTATGCAATTACAGGTAAAATAAAAATTAAAAGTAAGATAAGTATATAAATCAATTCTGTATGAATTGGGTTAAATCATAATCGTATCTAACTAATATAGATACATACATAAACCTACATCTAAAAACTATTGGTTACCAGGGAAGCCACATGTGCAGAAAAGAACTAGCGCCACACGTCCCTATCGTCAACATAGTCGTTTATCTTATAGTATGCCTTTTTAATAAGAACTGATTTAACGTGAGATTTAAATTTGCCATCAGTGAGATCCGTACAACTAACAGCAGACGATCCTATCTTTAATTTTCTTTGACATTAAATACATATTACTTCTTTATCATTCATTCTCATAGCATGCGCTATGGAGGTAATCTAATCACTTAGTTTATAAGTACATACCTAAAAAAATAAAGGAAAATCATCGTGAGGAAATCCCCACGGTCATATTGAAAGGTAACTGCGGAATTATGTTGTTATAGTTTTATATTCAGGGTCACGGTTCGATTCCCGCATCAAGCACATTTGTGGCCTACAGCTATTTATGTGCGGGGAATCCTTGTGAATCTATGAATCATCGTCAACAATTAATTCGGATAAGTTAAACCTTCCGTATTGATTTTCACGGTTAGTTCTGCCTATCCTCTCCCCAACTTCGTTGGGGTCAGCTTCCAGATTAACCAGATGCGGCGGAATACCAGTATTTTACACATTAATTGAAGCCTTATGGTATGTCTACACCAGGGGCCTAATTCTCCTAAAATAAATCTTGATAAATCACAACCGAACCAAGGCCGAACCGTTCATTCAGACAGTTCTCAATTTCAAAAGCTATCAAATTGTTTGACACAAAAAACAATATCAATCATTTTGAAAGTTTTCGAAAACAAAAACTGACTGACGGTTGTGGTTCGATTGCGTTTGGCAACAATTTATTTTAGGAGAATTTTGCCCCAGTGCGCTTTCATGTTCATCTTGCGCTTTCAACTTTCAATTCCTCTTGCATCAAGCGCATGCAATATTGATTGCCATAAGACGCATGCAGCTTATCGTCTACACCGGTGCGCCTCGGTCAGTCGTCAGTCGACATACAATAGACGGATTAGCGTGCGCTAGGGACATGCGCTTTTGTCGAACTAGTATTAAGGCATGTGCTATTGCATGTGCTATGGCGCTTCACGCATACCTCAGATGAACATGAAAGCGCACTGGTGTAGACATAGCTTTAGCACTCCTAGATACAAATATATAACATTTTTAATGAACACCTAAATTACTGGGCTGCGAAAAATCAAAATAACTGCCATTCGGAGATAAGGGGGTTGGCAAAAGGGGGTATTTTTGTCGCTAAAATTAACTGGGGCCTAATTCTCCTAAAATAAATTATTGCCAAACGCAATCGAACCGTAACCGTCAGTCAGTTTTTGTTTTCGACTACTTTCAAAATGATTGATTTTGTTTTTTGTGTCAAACAATTTGATAGCTTTTGAAATTGTGAACTGTCTGAATTTACGGTTCGGCCTTGGTTTGGTTGTGATTTATCAAGATTTATTTTAGGAGAATTGGACCCCTGTTTAACATGATAGATTTTCAGAAGAACGTTTGTTGGCTAGGGGTGTAGTGTACGCTGCTTAACAAAAACTGCGACCAGTGTCTGAATACAAATGGCAATCGATGATCGCTAGAGAATAGAAACGACAGTGAGATGTACTGGATTGACATAAGCTTTCGACCAGTCAAGCGATCTGATAAGTTATTTACATACATTCCTATTCTCTGGCGATTGTCGATTGCTATTTTTCTACAGACGCAGATGAACAAGAAACGACCGTTCGGAAAATCATGTTTAAGATACTAATAACTACGAATTCAACTATTTTTTAAATTGTTAATTAATTTTAAGTGTACCAGTTAGTGAATGATGATGCCCGAAATACGATTGACTAAACTTAACACGATAGAAAAAAACACTAAGTCAACACATCTATTTTTAGGGAAAAACCAGTTTCATTCGTTTGTTATTAAAGATATTCCAATGAAATTTTCTTTCTCGTGTTCCTTAATAGATACGTCAGGGAATTATGGTTTCATTTCATTATAAACAATTGTAAATGAGTTTATTTCGTTTTTAAAAATAGTTAGGTTTAATAATGTGCAATGATCTTGGGCCATACAAACCGCTCTTTGGATACAACCTCGCCTTAACATTAAAGGATATCTCTTTGTCCTCAGGTTATTCGGCACAAAATGCGACAAATGCGGCTCGTCCTTCAGTAAGAACGACTTCGTGATGCGCGCCAAAACGAAGATCTACCACATCGACTGCTTTCGGTGTTGCGCATGCGCTAGACAACTTATACCAGGTAAGTAATGGTATATCACAATCGCCTTCTTTATTCTTTCGTCTTCTACTTTATTCTTAGTTTTATTGTCATTGTGGCTGCACAGTCTCGGACACCCTAGTTATGCCAGGGTAACCCGGTTAGGCCCGCAGTGGTGGGCCGGCACCATCCGGGGGTTGCGGAAGTAGCGTTAGTTCCCGTGACCCCCAGCGCAGGTGTGAGATGGAACACCGGGGTGGTTTTAGTCAGTAAGAGTCTGACAGACCCCACCGCCCACCCCAGGGCGGAGGACATCCATGAGGATGTCCAACACAAAAAAAAAGGGTAACCCGGTTACCACCACATATACAAGTTTAGTCGGAAAGGGGGTACTAATCTGCAGGCCACTGAAAGCTTCACTGATGTCTGCTTTAAAGCAAATATTAAAATTTCAAAATTCGATAAATTTTATTTCCAATTAAAATGATTTTCATTTTGGTTTTTTCCAAATTTCTTCATCCCTTCGTTAGTTAAGAATTCAGAAAATGGAGCTTTTAATCCGAACCCCAATTAAGACCTAAAATATAAAACAGCTGATCTTAACTGTTGATTGATAGATTTTAGCGTTTTTTTTATGAAATCTTTGAACAGCTATTTCTCTTAAACTATTGACTTTTGGGAAAAGTTGTAGAGCAAAAGTTTCTCATTAATACAAGGTTAGTCAGAAAGGGGGTACTAATCCGAAAGGGTGTTAAAGTACCCATAATAGTGAGTAACTTTTGTTCTACCACTTTCCCCAAAAGTCAATAGTTTCAGAGATAATAGCTGTTCAAAAATTAGAATTAAATATGCTAAAATCCACAGAACATAAAATCTATTTATCCTCAGCTATGATCAGCTGTGTTTACATTTTAGATCATATTTAGGATGACGAATTAGAAGCTCCATTTTCTGAATTCGTAACTAAAGAAGGGACGAAGAATTTTTGAAAAAACTAAAATAAAAATTATTTTACATGGAAATAAAAATTATCGAATTTTGTTTAACAGTTGCTTTAAAACCGTCATCAGATACTTTAAGTGGCCTTCGGATTAGTACCCCCTTTCTGACTAACCTTATATAGATTCTTTAACACCCTTTCGGGTTAGTACCTCCTTTCCGACTAACCTTCAACCCCAAGAGGATTGCAAAGTTGTAAAGGCTCATGTGCCTGTTTACCAGCACTCATACCCTTCAAACCGTAACACAGCAATGCTGCTTGGTGGCAGAAATAGGTATGGAGATAGTACTTCTCTGTAAGAACTAATTAACAAAGAGCTCTACTACGATACTGTGTTTCGTGTGGTGCCGGACGTAAAGAATAACACTACCCTATCTCTTGCCGTGGGTGTCGTAAAAGGCGACTAAAGGATTAACTAGAGGATGGGCAGCAGCGTTCTCTGAGTACTTTAACAACCATACTGCGATTGACAACCCGCCTGACAAATGTAGCGATTATGGCGAACCCCTCCTATTGGGGGAGGCTTACGTCCAGCTGTGGTCGTCTTCCGGCTGAATCATCTACCACGATTATCATAATTATAATAGTTCATAGTACACATCTAAAATGTATTTCGTGATTTTAGTTTAAACATCTGACGTTCATAAAAGTATTAAACGTTAGAGAAGTCGCAGAAGTGTAGTGATATCAGGGGCCATTTCTGCTAATACAATAACTTTGATTAATCGTAACCGAATCCCAACCGTTCATTCAGACAGTTTTCGTTTAAAAAACAATAAAAAATCATTTTGACAGTTCTCGTAAACGAAAACTAACTGACGGCTGGGGTTCGTTTGCGGTTTCGCAAGCATTTAGTTAGTTGAATTGCCCCAGATGAATAAAATCACCTCTTACAACCTATATGTGATGTAAACTACGTCCCCCTGAACACAGTTACCACATGGCAAAAAAATCTAAACATATTCTCATAATAAAATGGTTGTCCACAGGTGATGAATTCGCGTTGCGAGAAGGAGGAGCATTATATTGTAGAGAAGACCATGACGTATTAGAAAAGGTTGGTTACAAGATAATACTGCACGCTTTAATCCCATACCTATAAAAAATATCAATTAGGAATCGATTCGTGTTGCTGGGGAGTTTGTTGCGCCGTTTCTTCGTCACAGCATAAACACTAGGAAGCGGTGAAGAGAGGGCTTTTTTGAGAGCTGTCTTTTATTTTATGTCGTTGAAAACACACTTAATTGATTTCTAGACTAAAATGAAATACAACTTTAAAAAAAATGGTGCGTGTGCGTACACGTGTGATGTAAGCGCGGTAGAAGTTATGCTTGAACTGAGATAGAAAAGAGCTTTATGTCTTCAACTAGCTTCATAGTGTCACATTTCCGGTGCATGGGTGTGTAAACTCTGTAACAATGAAAATTTAACCCTAATGTGCCAAAAGATGTATAACTTCAAAAATCCTAGAAGATTTAACTTTAGTAGGTGTAGGACCACAATACTTAGGTACTCCATTATTACTGGCTGTTGTCCGCGGTTTCACTCGCATCCTAGTAAAACTACTTCATGTCACTGGATAAAAGTACCTATGCTATGTGTTAATCCAGGACATAGTCTGCCTGTGTGCCAAATTTCATCCAAATCCGTTAAGCCGTTTATGTGTAATTAACTAAGAAACATCCATCCATCTCCAGAAACTTTCACATTTATATTAATGTTATAGTAGAATTTAGATTATATTTTAGTTGGTTTGCTGTCGCTTCTTTAACATCCTCGTTATTTACCAGCGAACATGCTATGAATTTGTCTAAAAACAGTGAAATTCATTTGTTCAGAGCGCGACCGCGAGCAGTGGCACGAGTGGGAACGCTGAGAGCAACAACAACACAACTTTAAGCAACAACAACTCACATCACCCACATGAACTCGGATCTATGTCTGGTGAGTTTAGTTCTAACTGTATTAAATTATAGTTTAGTAAGATTAAGAGTAACAACAACACTATTATAAGCAACAACAACTCACAGCACTCACCTGAACTATGCTCTGTGACTGGTAAGTTTAGTGCTAGATATAATAAATAATAGTTTAGTTATATTAAGAGTAACAACAACATTTATAAGCAACAACAACTCGCATCACCGACATAAACTCTGCTCTATTCCCAGTGAGTTAAGTACTAATTATAACAAGTAATAGTGTAGTCAGATTCAGAGTAACAACAATACAATTATAAGCAACAACAACTCACATCACCCACATGAACTCGGATCTATGTCTGGTAAGTTTAGTTCTAACTGTTATAAATTATAGTTCAGTTAGATTAAGAGTAACAACAACACAATTATAAGCAACAACAACTCGCATCACCCACATGAACTCGGATCTATGTCTGGTAAGTTTAGTTCTAACTGTTATAAATTATAGTTCAGTTAGATTAAGAGTAACAACAACACAATTATAAGCAACAACAACTCGCATCACCCACATGAACTCGGATCTATGTCTGGTGTGTTTAGTACTAACTGTAATAAATAATAGTTGAAGAGGTAAGGAACAAAGGTGTTAATTTCACTTTTGGCTCGACGCGTTTTTTTTATCTCATTGGACTTGCCTTAGATTTTATCAATTTCTGAATAGAAATGGTTCAAAAAGTGCAATTTTCCAAGACAAAATAGCATCTCCAAGGCGCATCCTGATCAAAAAGTGACATTTACAAGGCAAACAGATACTCGTAAAAGTTTTTTTCTGATTTCTGAACAACATACTAACACCTTTTGTTCCTTACCTACTCAATTTAGTTAGAAGATAGTCAAAATATGATATAGTGACTAAAACTTAAAAGAGTATGCTTAAGTGGTTTGGTCATGTTGAAATAATGAGTGAACGGCGATTAACAAAAAAAATCTATAAGGCGGATGTCAGTGGAAACACCAGTAGATGACGCCCTAGAAGGATACATCGATGTTATTGGTGATGTTCTTCAAAAAGGACAGGTGCATAGTACTCTCAACCGGCGTGCGTGTATGACAAGATGTATGAACGCGAACGAAGCGAAAGGAGTATGTAAGGATCGTAGCATGTGACGTTCTACTATTTCTGCCCATCCCCATGGAAAAAAGGCGTGAGTTTATATGTATGTAAGTAGTTAAGTTACATTAAGAGTAACAACATCATTTTAAGCAACAATAGCTCCTCATTAACTTTGCTCAAGTATTGTATTTCAAGGGTCGATTCACATATCTTTTTATATATCTATTTATCTGTGAGCGAGTCTGTATTGCTAACAAAACGCTGAAGCAAAAAATCTCAAGCAAATCCACACATTCAGAAAAAATCTATACCTTGAAAGAGGCGCCAGTAAGCGCCACCTGCCATATCAACCAGAAACTATTTGCACAATATACAAAGCAAGCACTCATAGACAGTAAAAAAAACATCTATATACCTCCAAAAACTTTATTGAAAAAAGAATGAACGACACTACTATACAGGCTGTAAATGAAAACGTGTAATTCCTTTTAATCACGTGGTCTAGTAATGGTATAGATTACCTAACCCTGCACAAAAATGCTTTTGTTTTTGCGAGTCATTTTAGCAGCCTGAGTTAATTAACTGCGCAGAGCGATATCGCACTGGTCGTGCCTGCCAGCTGTGTCGCCGTGTTTTCATGCATTTGAAATCATCAGCACAGAAAAGTAAAAAAAAAAAGTTTTTGTAATTAAACTTTATTAGGTGGTTTATACAACGTTATTTTTAGTTTATACAAAAACCGAGACACCCCAACAAGATTTTCATCAGAACTGCCTGAACGTGATTTTTTTTTAATAAATCCCCAAATTACACCTTAGTTTGTGTCGCGTTCAGTTCCCTAGTAAAGTGTGAAATGCCTGAGATGTGCTATGCAGGGGTTGTCTAATACATGGAAACTGACCGAGCGGACCGTCTCAAGCCTCAAGGTGTCTATTCCCGTCAACTGTTATGGGTAGAAACCTATTGAAACAAAATTGAAAATAATGAAAAAAAAATGTGCTGTAATAAATATGTCAATCGATTCTCCTAGTGATTCTGAGCAAACTAGTTTCAGGTGTAGTGTATACTAAAACTAAGTTTGTATACAATCACTTATTTTAATTACTTTTTTATTTTTAATCAAGCTAAATCTCGGTCGGAGTTAATCCATAGCAGCAATAGATCATGTGGCTTAAAGGAAGTACACGAAATCGTTTACAGCATGTATAATAAAAAAAACTTATGGAACTATGACATCAAAGTTCCGTAAAAAAACTTATAAGATCATAGAGCAAATACTAACATAGTGATAGCGCACGAAACCGACGCAAAACATTAGTCTACAATCTTTACATCGACCAATATTAGATCTGGCCTATCATACACGCGATTACTAGAATGCTTATCGATATTATCACTACAAATTCGAGTATCGATAATCGGTTCGCGATCATGCCGTGATTTGTCGATAACCTCTTTGATGTGCGCCGACAAAGGCGCCGACGCGTTTGATATTGCCGAACGAAGTTAGTCGCTTGTTGTATTTATCTGTTAATTAAAAACTGTGTTAAATCTAGTTCGGTATTTTGAGATAGATAATGATGGTTAGTTTGTGCGTAGTGTATTCGCTAACTTTCGTTTTGTGATCAAAGAACGAATCGTTTTGGATACCAATTACCAATCGTCGCATTTGGTAAAACCTTACTGGGGTTTACTATGATCTCTTAAGAAAACGTTCAAATGCCAGCCAGTCAACTTCCGTTCAAAAGCAGGCCTGCTTCTGAATTGCTAAAAATCGTACCATGACAGTACTAAAGGGAACGACTATTGAACCAAGTTGAACGGTAATGCTTGTTCATGGTACGAAAAGTCTATACAAAAAAAGCGGCCAAGTGCGTGTCGGGCCACGCGCAGTAATAGGGTTCCGTAGTTGCACAATAATGCGGACTAAGAAGAGGGCTTAGTAATTTTTCAATGGAATTTGTACGAGATTTTTACTTTTCCGGTTGATCGACTGTTACTCGTAAACTTGTAAAGCCTACTTAGCTGTAATAGTTTTCCTTTTAACTTCGTTGTGTAGGTATACTATTACCGTGAATTTTTTCACATCTCCAAAACTAACCGTTTAGCTGGCGGGGGGGGGGGGGCGACACTTGACACTAACAAAAATTAGCACTTAAAAACATCCCCACTTTAGATGAACAGCTAACCCTAAAATAAATCTTTTTCATGATTTTATTTTACCACTTTGTCGGCGTGATTTATATGTATATCCGTGCCAAATTATAGCTTTCTAGTACTAAGAGTCTCTGAGCAAAGCTGCGGACGGACGGACGGACGGACGGACGGACGGACGGACGGACGGACATGGCGAAACTATAAGGGTTCCTTGTTGACTACGGAACCCTAAAAAGCAGGGTAGTTCTACTTCCAGGCAACTTCTGTCCTGCTTTAAGAGGTCATAGTAAGCCTCGTGGTCCTTTGAAACGACTGAACAAAATTGTGTAAACACTTCTTAGAGAAAAAAGGCTTCCTAAGCTAAGTTATTTGCAAGGTTAAGCAGCACTTGCCGCGGTCATTCCGTAGATGGGTGACCGTTAGTTACACATCGAGACCCCTCCGTGCCTCGGAGAGCACGTTAAGCCGTCGTTCCCGGGGGTCATACGAATACCTATGACAGCCGTTACGGGTAGTCAGAAGCCCGAAAGTATGGCAACCGGTCTAATCTTAGGATATCGGTATTGCCCAGTAACTGGGTTGCGTAGGTCTGATGGCAGTCGCTCCGTGTAAAATACGGGCATTCAGCTGCATCTGGTTCGACTGGAAGCTGACTGCAACACAGTAGAATTCATTTGTATCCTTTTAGCTTCTATAACACAGGTTTTACCTGCTTCTTTGAATTTTATATGGTTTTTGATTTACTAGACCAGTTTCTAACTGGCTATTAAATTCTGTTTCCTTTTTGAATCGTAACAGTTTTTCTACTTTTTATTTTTCTTCTGCCTAAAGGACCACTTTTCGATTCACAGTCTGAACATGGAGTCACAGTCAGGACCAAATTTTTGCCACTCCTATATTTTGATCGTTCGTGTTATAGTGCGTATGCGGGCTATTATATTTTTAAGTATCAATCATAACTAAATAACTAAAACATAATGTGTAATAGAATAGGATCTGATGTGTGTATTCTTCATATTCAGGTCATTGGCAAACAAGTCCAAGGCCCGCCTAATGCAAAGTTTTGCTATTACATTGCCAACCTTAGACACAAAGTTAAAACGTCTGATGTGCCTGTAATTGTTTTTTTTGTGTGTCTACTGTCATCTGTATATTCAGTACCTATTTCTATATTTATCCCTTTAGTCCTAGACCTAAAAGAGAACCTATTACAAATATTAGGTTTATAATATTTGATGCCAATCCTTTGATAAACATATCATTTTAAGCTCTGGTCACTCCATAGGGAAAACCGGATCTAACATCCATAAAATTTTCATCATTTAAACTCCCTTCACACTGTCCACCCTAAAGCTAAAATCATGATCACTAATTATAATTGTACAAAGGTGTCATTGGATCAGGAGATGGATTACGAAGGTGTCAAATGGGGATCGAGTGGACAGGGGCACTAATCCTGGTTATTAGTGACCCTCTATTAGATTGGAGATTATTTTGTTTGTAGAGATGTCCCTAAGTCTTTTGGGCGCCGGACATCGTTGTTTAAAGTTTCTACTTGTTTGTGGCTATTGAAATTATCTATTTAAATAAAAAGAAAAGTCCTGACTGATTGACTGACTCATCAACACCCAGCCCAAACCCTTGGACCTAGAAAGCTGAAATTTTGCACAGAGGTTCCCTTTATAATGTAGACAAGGAATAAGGAAGGATTTTTCGAAATTCAACCCCTAAGAGAGTTAAATGGGGGATGAAAGTTTGTATGGAAAATCGTCACTTAACGAGTTCAAAATTTCACGCAAGCGAAGCTGCGTGCAAAAGCTAGTTTTCAATATACATATACAAGGTTAGTCAGAAAGGGGATACTAATCCGAAAGGGTGTTAAAGTACCCATAATAATGAGTAACTTTTGTTCTACCGCTTTCCCCAAAAGTTAATAGTTTAATAGAAATAGTTGTCCAAAAATTACAAAAAAAATATGCTAAAACCTGTCTATCCTTAGCTAGGTTCAGCTGTGTTTACATTTTAGGTCATATTTGGGGTCACGAATTAGAAGCTTTTCTGAATTCGTAACTAAGTTACTGACGAAGAATTTTTGAAAAGACTATAACAAAAAATATTGTATGGAAATAAAAATGATCGTATTTTGAAATTTTAACACTTGCTTTAAAACCGTCATCAGTGATACTTTAAGTAGCCTGCGGATTAGTACCCCCTTTCCGACTAACCTTGTATACATAAACTCACGCCCTTTTTCCTATGGGGTAGGCAGAAACTATCGAACGCCATGATTTTTATATACTCCTTTCGCTTCGTCCACGTTCATACATTTTGTCATATACGCATCGGTAATTTTTAAAGAACATCACCAATAACATCCATGTGTGTCCTTCTAGGGCGTCCTCTATCAGCGTTTCCACTGACATCCGCCTTATAACTTCCATTAATTCTAGATCCATTCCCAAAACTTTCAAAAGTATGTAAAACCCAATTTATTAAAATCAAATTATCATTCCCGGCAGATTCAGGCAGTGAATCGGGCTCTCATAAGAGCGGTCGCGCGCGAACCACCGCTGCAGCCGACGGCAAACCCACGCGAGTGCGCACCGTACTCAACGAGAAACAGCTGCATACCTTGAGGTAAGATTTGAAGTATGTTTTGTCAGGAAACCATCCTGTACTGCCTTAAAAGCAAAAGAAAATTCAAACCGTCAAGTAATTATTACTCCGATAGCATTCTCACTGGTAGGTCACCTATGTTTTTTTTTTATTCCTTATCTTCGTTGTTTTTACTCTCGTCGCACCTGACGGTAAGCGCAGACAGGGTCTTAGATGGAGCATACGAATCCAAGTAGGTCAGATATAGAGGGACTTCAGTATGGGGTATACTGGTTCTCACATCCACACGACGGAACACAGTAAACAGCTTGGCGCCGGACTTTAATAGAGGGTGGTAGGCTGGTAGCTAGCCAGGCACACCGTAAAGATCCTACTACCAAGGAAGTATGTTATGAAGCAGTCTCCTTGTTAAAATTAGCTCATAAAAGTCAAAAGTAATCCCCTAGTAACGATAGATAAATAGATAGATAGATGTACTTTATCCTACACTAAAAGAAATAAAACAGAAGGAATACAGGTAATCAAGAACAGTACAAATGGCGGTCTTATCGCATAAAGCAATTTCTTCCAGACAACGATCTATTTCAATAAGAATGGATCTATAAGAAAATATCCATACTAGAGCTAGGATACTATAGCCAGATTTATCAGCCAATCGGATGACTGCCCACACAGATGGTATAACCAAATTCGACTTTGACTCAACTAAATTCGAATTTTATGTTAAACTACTCCAAGTTTATTCATCACCTTCTTCCATATGATTGTAACTTAAAATCTCCACAGAACCTGCTACGCCGCCAACCCTCGGCCAGACGCGCTGATGAAGGAACAGCTAGTAGAGATGACAGGCTTAAGCCCCCGCGTCATCAGGGTGTGGTTCCAGAACAAACGCTGCAAGGATAAGAAGAAGACTATACAACTAAAGATGCAGATGCAGCAAGAAAAGGTGGGTACTTCCTTGATATATTTAAAAAAAATATATCAATTTATTGTCCATACCACTTTTAAATACTCAAATTCATAAAAGTACTGAAAGAACTGCTTAATGAAAAAAATACTTCTTGATAAATCATCGAAGCGTTCTACTTAGCGCACCAATTTGAAGAGCACCAATCCGAATTGCACTAACAGTAACTACTAGGAATACTATTAATACTAAAATAAGATTGAGCTACACGATGGCCGGTGCATGACTACCGTCAGTTGGGACAGGTCGTCTCAAAGCTGCTATGGTGCTTTCCTCAAAAGGCCACTACATTCGCTAAGCTTTTATAGACAATGTCTGGACTTTAAAAGAGGCCTTGACCTCTGAGTTTGTTTCGGCTTTTCTTCTCAGAGCTAATCAGATAGGAAATGCCGGCGCCATTTAGTCTTAAAGAACATAAAATTGACTTATAAAAGTGTCTGTAACAGATTTATTTACAGAAGTAAAAATAATTTATCATTGGTGTGATTTGATGCTCTTCAAATTGGTGCGCTAAATGGAATGCATATACGGCAAGCTTCCGAAGCTTGATACACATTATTGGCAATAGCATTACGAAATTTTAAAATATCTTAACTTTCTCGCCCCTACAATTCCCATGGACACTATCTCTAACCCCATAACCTGATGCAATGAACCCCGCCGTTAACAACACAACATCTCTATTGTCGAAGGTCCCAACTTATCCTTTGCCACAGGAAGGCCGCCGTCTCGGCTACATGTCGATGGGCGTGCCGCTGGTAGCGGGCTCGCCCGTGCGCCACGAGCCGGCGGGGTCGCTGGCGCTGGAGGTGACGGCGTACCAGCCGCCCTGGAAGGCGCTGTCCGACTTCGCGCTGCACGCAGACCTCGACCGCGCGCCGCAGCACAGCGCCGCCTTCCAGCAGCTTGTAAATCAGGTTAGTATTTAGAGTTGAATATGTTCGATTGCTTTTCAGTTCTTCATCTTAGTCGCGTTTGGCCTAGGTCAGTCGCACTTAATGATAAGCGCAGACAGGGTCTTAGATGGAGCACACGAATCCAAGAAGCAAAAATATAGAGTAACTCCCCTATACCCCTCTGACTCTCACATACACACGACGGAACACAGTGAACTGCTTACTTTAGGCACTTGTCCCACCGCGAACGATGAGCGAGCAGCGAGTAGAGCTAGAAACCTACCTACCTAGAAACGAGTTGGCAAGCAGCGAGAAGCGAGTGTGTAGTTCCGATAGTTTTGTCGCTGGGCTATAAGCGAGTGTGCGAGTGCGTCGGGCGATTATTCGCACCACTCGCAAATGACCGCTGGTTGGTCTCTCGGCGTGAGTTCTGACCGCCAAGCGAGCATCGCTGAGCGAGTATTATCTTTGATAGCTTCTGTCGCTCAGCGAGAAACTAGTGGAGCGAGTCCTCGCCGGCAGTGTGAACAGTCAGCGATTAACTATTAATACATGCATCTCTTTTGTTTACACGGAATGTATATCTATTGTACGTTTCTTGAGCGAGAAAATAGCCGATAGTTAGTCGCTTCCTCGCCGGCGGTGGGACAAGTGCCTTAATGTACTAATAAAAAGATGTGATTTCTCGGATTATTTAGAAAAGTAGAATTATAAATGAAATCTTTCTTTCTTTTGAATTTGAACATCAAATCCAGTTTACATAAATCAGTTTACAAAACTGAACCAGAAGAAGACATTTGCGAGTACTTTTATTCTTTAAGATGAACATGATTCCTGTCTAATTTACTTTCTCATGTAGGGTAGTCTCGTATAGTGCAGGATTTAAAGAATAGCACTACCCCATCTCTTCCCGTGGGTGTCGTAAAAGGCGACTAAGGGATTCTCTAGAGGATGGGCAGCAGCGTTCTCTGAGTACTTTAACAACCATACTATGATCGCCAACCCGCCTGCCAAGCCTGGTGATTACGGCAAACCCCCCATTTTGGGGGAGGCCTATGTCCAGCAGTGGTCGTCTTTCGGCTGAATGATGATGATGATTACTTTCTCATTGACCAGCTCAAAGTTTTATTAAAAAAACACGTTACGGTTTATATTTGCATTTTTGTAAAGCAACAGACATTCCACAAGCCTAGCAGAAACCATGGAAACCAGAAACCTAATCTTTTATATTTTGATGAAATGGGTGCGCTTAGCCCGTGTACTACAAGACAAGAGATAAGAGTGGTTCTTAGTCTTTTTTAAAGTCCGTTTTTAAGAACCTACAGTGCCTGTCGACAAATGGGAATCGATGATTGCCAGAAAATAGATATGCCAATTAAATGTATGGAAATGACATAACAGATCGCTTGACCTGTCGAAAGCTTATGTCCATCCAGTACATCTCATTGTCGTTTCTATTCTCTAGCGATCATCGATTGCCATTTGTCTACAGCCACTGATCTTTTTTGACAGAAAATTTGACGTGAGCTCCATTGCAATCATCTCAACTATCTCTAGTAAGGCATGCTGCCTCATCATCATCATCCTCCTGCCCTTATCCCAACTGATTTGGGGTCAGCATAGCATGTATTTCTCTTCGTTCGAAACCAAAAAGTACTTCTTATTTCACTCGTCATGCTGCAAATGTTTTGGCTAAGTTTTATGACCGGCCGCCTGCCTGACGTCAACCCTCCTTGGGAATGCTTTTGTTGGTGGTAATCACCACCTACGGCCTTTGCCATACCGCCAATGGATAGGTTTTTGAAGATTGTCGTAAATTTTTAATCAACGCTGAACGATGTGACCATCCCCACTTAACCAGATACCATACAGCAGACTTATGTGTAACAAAGTACTGTGATTATTTCCAGATGCACGGCTACGACATCCCGAACCTGCCGCCGCCGCGCGCGCCGCACGGAGAGGACAACTACGTCACGTACCTCGAGAGCGACGACTCGCTGCCTCCCTCGCCCTAGTGCCGCGTCATGTAGTACAGGGACCTCGTGTATATGTGTGGACTTGGTGTTGATAGTACTGGCTTCTTTCCGAGAATGTTCTGAATGCTGATGCGGTTAAAACTGTTTTGGAGATGCTGTGAATTAAACCCTGTTGGTCTGAAGATATGGTTGGTAGTGCAAGGAAACTGTTGTTGTATCACTGAACTTTAGATCTATGAACCCTTAGAGCGTTTGTCTACCGCTGCAGTCACCGAGAAACGAGATTATTTCGGACCGAGTTCGGAATGATGTGACGGCGATCGTGTGTTCACCGCGACCGATCTCGGTGATTCCCAACATAAGACAGAAATCCGTGCACCGGCGCCGTCAATCTCGGATGTAGTGGACAAGAGCAGACGCGTTTTGTATTGCTGGCATTTCGGTCCGTCACGATCTCGGCGAAGTTCTAGCGGTAGCGCCGATTTACTGACAATCTCGGTGGCCGAGATGACGGCGCTCGGATGACGGACGTGCGGTGGATACGCAGCCATAGTAATGTGAGTATCGCTACTTCGGCAACGTCATCTCGTTCTCGGTGACGACGGCGGTGGACAAACGGCTTAACGAGAGAAGAGCAAAGCAAAGGGTGATTGATATTGGTGTGGCCGATTCTCTTGTTCGTTCTGACGTGTCGTTTTAATTTGGATCGAAATTCAAATTCAATAAAATTTGACAGCTCTTATTTACACCCATCTCCTTCTAATTAGTAGCAGAGTGAAAGAGTTGGCAATAGCTTAAATTAAGTTTTGTTTGTGCACAACAGAATTAGGCAGCATTGCTGCAAATGTGCAAAGATTTTTTCTCTAGGTGTCTCCCTCGACTTCGTGAAAGGTTTTGATTCAATCACAGATTGCAAATAGACGAGAATTGTTGTTCATCAAATTAGTATATCTTATTACGTTCTAGAGCTGGATGCAACTCTGGCCCGCGAAGGATTTCAATCTGGCCTACCAACAATCGCTTTTAGAACAAGATTGTGTAGCCTTAACAAATAGCAGTAATTCGATCTGGCAGAATTAAATCTAATAATATTTTTTGAAATAATGAAGCACTGCAATTTTTTTTGCGTTTTTCTGGGTCTAAAATGTTTTGCCCGACCCTGTTCTAAGGCAACATCGCAATTTCGATAAACGAAGCGTTGAAAGCTTCCCAAATAGAAGACCACTCGCCTTCGGTGAGGCCCATGACCGGCTGTACATTGCGACATGTCGACTTTTCAACACCCTTGTCATTAATCTTGTTTCTAAAACTCCATAAAAACATTGACGTCCGGAACAGGCTTAGAATGAAATTGATCCATAGATTCATAATTACCTAAAACTATGCTCCCAGTCAACATAAAAAGTCACAATTAATGCATTTTTGAGCTACAACATAACTCAACTAAATGTTTGCTAAAGAACAAATATTCAATAAATTATATCAAAAATCTATAAAAAATAACTTGTATCAAGAGTATTTTAAACTTTTTTTGTTTATATTATTGTACAAAATAATAGGCCAGTTACTTAAGACCTAGAAAAAGCTTTCGTACTTAAGGACCAGATTCTGCCCAGTTACGGACCAGATTCTGACAGCCCACATGACAAACGTCTAAAAACTTCGTAAATGTTTTGAAAACATAAAAAACTCTGTTTTATATTTAACCAAGGCTTGATATACCCCTTGTTAAATAAATGATTTAAAAAATTATGAATAGATACCTCTCATTTGTTATGTAAGTAGGTACATGAAGAGTAGTCCTACGACACGCTACGATCAAAATGAAATTTTTAGACGTTTGACATGTATTTTTGACTTTAAAGTCTCTACATAATTATTACCTACGACTATGAAGGACATTGGCCAAGGTGTATTGAAGCTAATCAATAATTAATTTATACATAACTGGGATAGTGCAAGCTTGTGTTTTCAACTTAATTGCCAATTGGCAGTTAAGCTTTATTACTTGAAAGATCGTGCAAGTATCAACTATTTTTGAGCGGTAATAATGACAAAAAAAAACATCATTATTGTTTAATAACATGTATGATAAATAAACTCAAGTAGAAACACCTAAGGTTGACAAAAATGATGTTTCTATCTTCATAATAAATAATTATGTTGATTCATTTTTTTTTCTAAGTTGTTTCAAAAACTTTTATTATTACTGCTTAAATATAAATATATTAAAAACAAACTATTTACTATTATTGTGATGTTTACCATTAGTTTGTATTATAATAAATGTACTTATAGTTTAATATTTACCTGTGGGTATGTTTTTATAATTTTTATTATGATCTGTTAGCGTTTTCCATGTATATAGATTTTCAATGTAAATATTAATGTATAAAAATTATGTATATGTAATTATATTTACCTACTAATAATTATAAGCGTGTATTACTAAGGCCTTCTTTATCGATGTAAAAAAATAGTCACTTTTATACTATTATTCTATTCTATTTTTATTAAATGGCGAGCCAAGTCGATGTCGACTATTCTGCCAGTGTCAAAAGTGACTTGGAATTATACTATTATTATTTTACGTATTAATAAATGTCATTTACAATAATGTATCTGTCAAAATGATATACGGTACCTACTCTTTTTGTTTATTCTTTTTTACAACGCATATTCTAGAGAGAACTGTATCGAAAAAAAAAATTGTAAAAAAAACGATAATAATTGTTCTAACTCGATAGAAATTACCAGAAAATTAATTTATTCGGTAGCTAATTACACTGTACTTAGATTGTGAGCATAATATTAATAAAAATATTGAGTACGTATTAAATTAAATTTTTTGGTCCTTTGATACCCTATCATTGTCATCCTACCCTTTTTCCAACTGCCTATGTTAAGGTCGCCTTCCACTTAACTAAATGGGACTGAATATCAGTATTTTACACGCAGCTACGAAAGTCAGGGCCATCTTACCTCCTCCGGATGTCAACCTTCCAGTGTCAGGGGTAGGTGGGTACTAGTACCGTTAGTTAGCGTGGCAACAAAAACTGATTGTTTAACCCTTTGTAGAGCAGATTTTACATTAAGACACTACTAAAGAGACTATACATACATAAAAAAATGTCCTTTAAAGGTCGATGCGTTTTTAGCATAAGGGTGATCATTCTTACCTACATAGTTTCGATACAATCGACATTAAACCCTGCAGACAGAAATAGGAGCCCCGCACAGCGGGGCTCCGTCGACTCTGCTTTGGAAACCCAAACAACCTTACAAACATCCCCTTCAGTTTTTCATTTGTTTTTATTGGGAACTAGCTGTACCTGGCATGCGTTGCAATGCAGTTTTTCCTACTTACTACCTACCTACTACTTACCTACTATCTACATGGGAATTTCGTTTTTTTTTTAAATATCAAAATTTTCTTTCTTAAGAACCTTCTCCGAAAAATTAGAAACACAATAAAAAAAAAATTAGTGAAATCGGTCCAGCCGTTCACGCGTGATGCGATGACCAAGGGAAATAGCGATTCATTTTTATATATAGAGATATGAAAGTGGGTGACGAATAATCGTGTCATGAAGAGTTTCAAGAGGACTTGAAGTTTTAGAAAAACAGTGTATGTAGTTGGCGCGGCGCCGGCAGCCAGTTTGAAAGCCGGCGCCGGCACTCGCAGCGGCAACCGGCGCCGGCAGCGCAGGCACTCCCAAATAAATAATAAAATAATAGAACCGTAACTGACACGAGATTTTTCAATGTTCGCTACGGCCTACGAGTGCTACGCCAAATTAATTACTTTAGTTTCTCTTTAAGAATCGTAATTGATGACTAATACGTAGATAAAGGTAGCCAGGAATTAGTTTTAGGGGGCTATATCTTACAACATTTGCTATGATTTTTTCTACAGCAATTTAGTAGTCTTTTGACGATGTTGTCATTATTGAGTGATCAATGCCATCTAGTAGTGATTAATGAAACTACTAATGCTCGTCCTTTTGAACTTAGTAACCAATTACACTACGCAGGTGACGTTTTTAGGCAAAAGACATAGATGTCGTTCGATGCGTTTGTACCAAAGGACCGAAATAGCTAGTTTTGCTCCTCACTACTAGATGGCGCTGTTCGGAACAATTGCAACTGGCAAAAGACATTAATCAATAAAGACAGTGATAACGACCACGATGATTATTTACAAAGAAGCGCTACATCCACAAGCAACTATTGCGCAAGTTATTGCACACCATTGCTTGCTTAGTTCGTAAAACTTGCAGAAGACAATTTACTGCGCAGCGGTCAGAGGTGCGATCAGAGGCGTAGCTTGAACTAGAAGGGCCCTGTATCAAAAATCGGGGCGCCTTCCTACCCAACTGCGGCGAAGCCGAAATGGAGCATAAGGCCCTCTGCACACGACGTCTTTCCTACGCGCCGTCGACGCGCGTTTTCGTCAAACTCCATACATCAAAAACGTGATCATGTTTCTAAAGTATAAGATAATACAACATTGGCAAAAAAAAGACGGGTCAGGTGCGGTGTTAGTGCATATGATACACATAGAAAGCGGGTTGCCGGCGCCGATCTGCGAGCGCATGTCGGTGCTGGTCCGCGCAGTTAGGGCTGTAAAAGACACAACAACATAATCGTTCAGGGGTGATTCTATCATTACAGCTACAGCCAACATCGGTATGTCAGGACTGCGAGCAAGGTAAACACAGCAAATAAAACCAACATAGACTCTCCACCACGCAGAGCACCTGTATTTGGGTCAGTATCAGTAACATAAACCAGATCACAATATACCTATTACTTTACACAATTATTACAAGATCACAAAATAAGGACAAGCTAATCGGATATAAAAGGTCAGACTTCTTCAGCTGATCAACACGGAATGCTCTCGCTTCGTCGAATGACCACCGCCTTTACTTTACTTTAACCTCGGGTGCGTTGATCCATATTGACGACTACCTTCTTTTGTCAACATTGCCCAGTGTTACCCACTAGCGATAACAGGGCTCTTTCAATTTAGACGTTTCATGTCGGACCGCTGCCGCACGTTTACCGTGCCGCTGGTTATAACCCGCTGCCGGGCCGCTGCAGTACGGTTGCAGTCCGACACGAAACGTCTAAATTGAAAGCGTATCTGACTGCCGTGCGTTTATATGCTAGTGATGTTTTATATAGATTTGACAGGAGTTAAGCCATGGGCTCTGACGAAGAAACATTACTGTTAGTGCTCTTATTGAAAAACATCAAACAGAAATAAAAACGACGCCCCCATAAAAGAGCATCACCGATGTTTTCGTTAACATGCAATTTTGGTGATTTCCATAATCTTTACCCTAGGTTAAAACAAGATCCAAGCAATTTTTTTAATTACCTAAGAATACCTTTATGTAGAATGTTTCCATGAATTACTTGAATTAGATAAAAGTAAAATTCAGCGGCAAAAAACTATTTTATTTCTGTGCGATTACTGTATTTGTCGCTTTTGGAGTTCCTTAAAGTAGGACGTATTTAAATTTCATTTATAAATTCTTCCACGTTTATATCATCCATTTTAAACAAAAAAATAAATGAAAATTCGATGAAATTAGCTCTCACGTCTATTCACCGCACTATTCAACAGCGAAAAGAACACGTGGATTTTGCGATGTTGCCGTCCTGTTGTCGAGCGTTCGCGGTACCGACGCCGCACTGTTGCCGTACCGCGCGCTTTTTATGAAAACAAGCGACCGTCCGTGCGCAATACGACAAACGCACCACTTCGGTACCACAGCGGTCCGACGTGGGTCCGACACGAAACGTCTAAATTGAAAGAGCCCTTAGTCGGCGCAGGTAGTCTCTGTTACTGTGTGGCGAACCAGCGCAGCGCCGACAAGCTCCGAACTTCGCCGACAAGATCCGACCTGCTCCGATCAGCGCTGGTAAACCCGGTTTACCAGCGCTGATCATGATCATGAGAGATGTAAAGAACTCGAGTCTTTGAGTCTTAATTCGATAGACTCGGCTCAATTTTACAAGACTCGGTGTACTAACAAAACTCAGAGCCTTGAGTCGAGCCGATCTGCATGCTTATTCTCAACTATCGGATGAGTTTCCGTATCCGAACGGAAAGTATCCGACGGATTGATTCCCGATCCGATGGATTACAAATCTTTAATTCTTTATTCACAGTTCCTATCGGAAGGGAGTTTCCGAATCCGTGAATGGTTTTTGGAAGGTGTGTTTACGGTGTATGCTACGCAATGGTAGAAAATAGATTACTGTGGTAGAAAATGTTAACGTAGTAAATATAATACTATTATTATGTATTTCGCAAATAATCTTATGTGCAACTATACAATATACATTAATACATAGATTTCATCATTTTTTTTGTAAAATAATGTCTAATTTATGCGATCGTTTCCTTATTTCAAAACATGCTTTGTAAAAAAACAACTTTTATAATCTGTCAAACCAAACGGGGAAATAGACAATGTAAATAAACAAAAATACCGTATTTATTTCATTAATGATAAATATTCAATCAAATTATCAACCGAAAACGTGTGAAGTTCAGTATGATCACCGAACAAAACTCTAGCGTGTGATGGTCCAGAAAAATGAATGTAAAAATGTTATCAGTGTCCAGTGTCATATAATTTCTTGTTATTAAATTTTTTGAGTAAAACGTAGTTGAGTATAATTCGATTTTGTAGAAATGGGTTAACACAAACTCATTATTACTTACGTGTGTCTAAGTAACCACCTAAAATTAAGTCTAATTTGATACATCGAGCATTTAAAATCGGCGGCCAAAACATTCTTAAAACTTGTTATAAAATAGGTAAACTTAGCTCAAATATAGCTTAAAATGATTAACATTCCTTTTAATATAGTTATTAAACAGTTTTTAATTCATCCCAGCAGAAATTGTATTGTTTTATTTAAAATCGAGTGCTTTCCGACAACAAATAGCTCTCGGATTAGTTTCCGTGAATTGGCGTCTTCATTCCGAATAGAACTGTCAAAAGTTTTCGATTTCGGATTTGTGAATAGAGTTTAGAGGGCACTGTCGGATACTTTCCGATCGGATTCGGAAAGTGCAGTTTCCGATGGTTGAGAATAAGCATGCTGCAGTCCTTTCTCGAAAACTCGAGCGCCAAAATAGAACTCGTATTTTCAAAAAGAGCTCGAGTCTTAAAAACAAGCTCACGTCTCAAAAAGAACTCGAGTCTTAAAAAGAGCTCGAGTGTATCGAGTCTTGAGCGTATCAAGGTTGATTTATTTAAAAATACATAGACGTAGTTCATGTGGCAACATGCTAAATGTGACCTTTAGGCATGGCATTATTAGGTTCTGTGTGTACCCCAAGAGGGATAAAAACGTGACACTATTTATTATGTCGGTACGGATCAATTTTTATTGTTTGTTATTTTACGAGTATTTACTTAACTTACGTTTTTACTTCTGTGGTTATTATCTATTGTTACTGGAATAAAAATGGAGACAACAAATAATTACAACATAATGAATGATTTTTTTTATTTTGTCCTTTTATGCGTTACCTACAATTGCGCTACTATGTGTCTAGCATCATGGTTAGACTTTTTTGATTAAACGTTTATATAATAAAAAATATTGGTATATTACGTAATTAGGTACTTAATGTGATTTGTTTATGTTTAGAAACATGTTTCATGATAAGTAAAATATTTTTTCTTATCTTTACCTCTTTTATTTTAATAGGAAAGATTATTTGACACTTGCTATTTCCCGCGACTTCCTATATTATTTTTATTCCGACTTATATTTTATTCCCTATTTATTTATAAAGGAACTCCAAATGGAAACGTCTTCTCTTGAAAATGAAGAAAACAACAAAAAAAAATTTGCGAAATCGGTCCAGCCGCTCGCGCGTGATGCCGTGACCAAGGGAAATAGGGATTCATTTTTATATACATAAGTGACATAAGTACATAATTATATCGAGTCTATAATGTAGACATGTAATAATTAACCTCCTCAGTAATGCTCGGTTCCTATGTGTTACTGATTGCTATTTGTTGATACTACGACTCGTAGCCGTTGATCTGCTACCAATAACGAAGCGTTGTTGAAACAACCGTTAGTAACAGGTCAATTTGGCTTGGACCCGTTTGGCATTACACAATAAACCTATTATATACTCAATTGGTTAACCGGTTAAAGATCCATTTTGGATACAGGAGGCCAGGGGCCCAATTCTCTTAAAATAAATTGTTGCCATACGCAATCGAACCACAACCGTCAGTCAGTTTTTGTTTTCGAAAACATTCAAAATGATTGATTTTGTTTTTTGTGTCAAACAATTTGATAGCTTTTGAAATTGAGAACTGTCTGAATGAACGGTTCGGCCTTGGTTCGGTTGTGATTTATCAAGATTTATTTTAGGAGAATTAGGCCCCAGTTCTACTAAAAAAATTATTGCCAAACGCAAACGAACCACAACCGTCAGTCAATTTTTGTTTACGAAAACTGACAAAATGATTGGTTTTATTTTTTGTGTCAAACAATTCGACAGCTTTTGAAAACAAAAACAGAGGCCCAATTCTCCTAAAAGAAATCTTGATAAAACGCAACCGAACCAAGGCCGAACCGTTCATTCAGACAGTGGGCCAATTCGACTAACAAAATTGTTGCCTTTGTTATTTCTCTAAGGAGAATTGGGTCCCAGCCCAGGTCAATTTGGCTTGGACCAGTTTGGCATTACCCAATAAACCTGAGTTACTTAATGGTCCGTTTTTGGATACAGGAACTAGACATTAGTGAATTGATAAATTGTCACAACATTTTGAATTCAAAATGTTTTATTTTTAGTTTCTACAAAATGCCAAACAAAATTGTTGTAACTGACAAATGTCTCGCATTTTACTGATAGAAAATGGTAATTTTGTATTCACCCTTTCTCGTCAAACTTAGGTAGGTAATGTGCGTACAATACAAGTGTACCTAATTGTTTCAGAGGCATACTTAAGCATGCTTACGAAAGAGTGCATATTTATTATTTGTTTTTTTTACGCATTTTGACGCTGTATTCTGCAGCGGTCCCTCCGTTCGAAGGTACGGCTGGTCCTGACTCCAGCTACCTTCGGGGTGTCTTGGTTTGCGTTTGCCTATTTGCGATCTCCAGTCAAGGACTTCTTCTGCTCTAAATACCATGAAGATCCTTTGATAGGCCGCTCCACAGCTCGCTGAACGCGTCTTTGTATACTTACACGATGGTATCTATGTTCTATGTTATCATTAGCAAGACGCACTGGCTGAAGACTTTCGTCTTCAAGCATTTCGGTGCGGGTGGTTTAGGCGACGAGAAATTCCCGTCACCTCAAACAATCTTAATAAATTGTAATATTAATTTTATACCGATAACTTATATGTGTACCTGTTACTGTAACTGTTAGTATAAGTTGGTTCATTAATCAAATAAAGCTTCAGGTTAAATAAATAAATTATACTACACTAGTAGAAAATTAGTATAAATAGCAACATTTTATGATAAGAATGTCATTTTTGCTGATTTCTTTCAGTGACAGTTGAACGCCGGTGATATTGTCATTTGTTTTTATCTGTCAGTGTCATTCTACGTCTTTGAAAGAAACCCGTTTCCGCGTTCACTGTTTTTTAATTATATAAATGGAATTAATTTCATAAATATAGTGAAACTTAGTGCAAAGGCAGCAAAATGAGTGCTCCAGACCACAAAGATAGTTTGAACCGGAACAAAGGAATTACTGCGGTATGTTTGAATTTTTCTTTTGAAGTTTTAATAAAAGTTTTACAAATTTTGTTAGTAAAATAAAGGAGATATAGCTAAGCTTTTAAATAGTGCGAGCGTCTAACAATACAAAGTTAATATGAGGAAAACTACTGCATTAAAATGTAGGCATACATTTTGTTATTAAAATTTAAATCAAAATAGGTGCCCAAATATTTACATAATAACTGATTAAACCGAAATTTAAGTACTGAAAATGTATTTTAAAGTAGGTAATATATTCAGTTAAGTACCTAGGTTCTTATTTCATATCTGAGGAATAGTTTTAAAATACCTACATAGAAACTTTGAAATATTTTTTATTTTAATCTTCTGGTACAGATTAAATAATGTCAGGTAAACTAGCCTGTTATGGCAGTGCAATAAATATAATTATGTAGGTAATGCTGGCAGTAAATTCTCGCCGAGACAGCCTGTGGTGCTATCTCTATTATTATAAATAATTGGATATAAATAATTTTACTATTCATCTCAAAGTAACATGTCTAAAATTGATACCCAATTAAGGGGCAGGCACTGTTTCTCCTTAACACAGGTTTAGCAATCTAGCTAGGAGAACAGCAACTCATCCACTGATTTGTATATAAGGTCCATCTATTCATACTCGAAATATTATAAGGGATACATTTATATGTGGTAAAGAAGCCATTGCTAAGAGATTTTTTTTAAGTCTATTTTTACGTAGGTATTTATTAATTATTATAATTGTAATAAGGCTTGAGAAATTTTACATAAATTTGAAAAAAAATTGCCCGCTTCAATCACAATAAATACTACGTAGAAACTAGCGTAATGGATGTTGAAAATAGTAATGAGCCAGTATTTGTTATGTGTATCAAGTAAATTTAAATTAAGTATTTAATTTTAAAAAATATGCTTAGTTATTTTTTTTTAAAGTATATGGCTTCTTTACCGCCTATAGATATATCCCTTAAAATATTTCGTGTATGAATAGATAGACCTTTTAAGCAACATGTAAGTAACCATTTCTGTAACATACCTACTATTTTTATATTGTACTACAAATAACTGTTTTAAGAAATAAAGCTATTACTATTCTTAACTTTTACATCAAATAGCAAAAGACAGCATTTAAGTCTTGAGCTGTCGGCGAGAGTGTACAGCTGGCGTAAAAGACTTGAAGTGGAAATGGTGTAGAAAGTAGAGTGCATTAAAAGAGTTTCCACAAGTGATAATACATGAGTACCTACAAGTAGGTACCTTGGGCAGTCAGGTCTGCTATCAATATTAAAGTGTAGAATTATGTACAAGTACATAGTGTTTTGATGAACTGTGGTACACAATGTAAGATTTAACTTGTATTATGGGTACCAGCTCTCTCACATTAAGTTTGGACAAAGAAGGTTACATTGCAACCGGATGTATGTGACTGTTTGTGCATTGCGATACTACATAAAAAAAAACTTAGAGTTAAGGAATGAATTGTATAATTAGATTTGCTAAGACTTGTACCTTCTGTTTTATACATCATTCTATAGTAGGTACTCGTATGATTCGAAAACAAAGATTATTTACTCATTTTTAATTCACCCACACACAACAATAGTAATTTATTCAGACTATTATACAGGTCCACTCAACAACAATGGTGTTACCTACTTATTTCAAATTGAATTTTTCTGATTACTTACTCTGTTTAGAGAGAGTATCAAAAGAACTTCTCCAGGTACAATACTAAGCTGTAGACTGGTAACTCAGATTGTCAGAAAACAAAATTAGTTTGGTTGTGCCATGAAGAAGTAGAAAACAGATGAACCGACAAACTCACTTTATTATAATTAACCTATAATTAATTCTTAATTTTATAAAATAATAGGATACCATACTGAAATTCATTTGCCATAGTCATACATTCAATAGGTATGCAAATAATAATGAAGAAACATGAACAGGTTTACTTCAAATGAACTGGTAAGATTTCATAGGGTTACAGTAGTACGACACAACTGAGATGTCGAATCGGCAAACTTCGTAAAACCGATCACTTCCGAACTGATTTCGTCTTCAAGCTGCTTTGTATAGACTCAATTAATTTATTCACTTGACAGACAGATATGTGTTGCTGGGGAGTTTGTTGTGCCGTTTCTTCTTCACAGCAAAAACACTAGGAAGCGGTGAAGGGAGGGCGCTTTTTGGGGCTGTCTTTGATGTATCTAATTTTGACGTTCAAAAAGAACTAAGTAAGTAATTCTAGTCTGTTTTGAATAAATGAGTTTTGAAGTTTGAAAGTTTGAAGCCCAGAAATGTTTACTAGTACTGCAGTAAAAAAATAATCTTTACGCTGACGCAATAAGCGGAATAATGAGCAACTGCCATTAGTTATTCGATCAGGTATAGGTGTTACTTCTTAGTTATGTCGTACTATACTAGGTATTCATTAATAGAAAGCATTAATACAAAAAATATACCTAAACTTTCACGAAAGCTACTTACATACAACCTGCAGATTGCGTGCTCACTGCTTAAATTCTTACAACCTACAACTTGCGTGCTCGCTACCTACAACTTGCGTGCTCGCTACCTACAACTTGCGTGCTCGCTACCTACAACTTGCGTGCTCGCTACCTACAACTTGCGTGCTCGCTACCTACAACTTGCGTGCTCGCTACCTACAACTTGCGTGCTCGCTACCTACAACTTGCGTGCTCGCTACCTACAACTTGCGTGTTCGCTACTTGCATAAAAGATGCGGCTTTAGAGCCCAAATACACGTCCGATACTTGCCTCCGATAGTCGGTTCCGATAGTCTGATCAGACTATCTGAAGGCCTCCGCGTCATACATTTGTTTGAACATGAATTACACGTACGATCATACTATCGGATCGAATGTCAGAATCGTAAGCATCGTCTGGGCGTCGTTGTCGTCCAGAAAAAATTGGACACGAGAATCGTACGTGTATTTCATGAATCCGATCAGATAGTCGGATCCGGCTCCCGGAAGGAAGCAACTATCTGACGTGTATTTTGACCCTTAAAGGTACTTTGGAATTAAACAATAATTGTCTTGTATTTAGGTTGTATTACTGCCAAAAATGTTTCAGTATCTTTGTGTTTATTTTTAATAGCGTGGCACGTCATATAAGTAGTCCTTTTTAGTGCAGCTACAACGTTTTCTCTACATCACCCTAAGGTTGACTGGGAGAAAATGCTTAAGGCATTAAGTCCGCCTCTATACAAATTTTGTGCGAAAGTATACCTAAGGCACTTGTCCCACCGCCGAACGATGAGCGAGAAGCGAGTACCTAGAGCTACAAACTTGAAACGAGTTGGCGAGCAGCGAGAAGCGAGTGTGTAGTTCCGATAGTTTTGTCGCTGGGCGAGTGTGCGAGTACGATGGGCGATTACTCGCAACACTCCCAAATGACTCCTCGTTGATATCTCGGCGTGAGTTCTGACCACCAAAAGAGCATCGCTGAGCGAGTATTATTTTTGATAGCTGTTGTCGCTCAGCGACAAACTAGTGGAGCGAGTCCTCGCCGGCAGTGTAAACAGTCAGCTATAAATTATTAATATAATGCAATTATGCATCTCCTTTGTTTACACGGAATGTATTATCTATTGTACGTTTCTTGGGCGAGAAAATCGCCGATGGTTAGTCGCTTCCTCGCCAGCGGTGGGACTACTGCCTAAATAGGTATACAAATATCACAACAGTCCAAAATTCATCCATTAACCTTTCTAAGCAAATTCTTACGCAATTAAATATTTATTTTGTTCCCCCTTTTTATTAGAATAGATAACATCTAATCGTTTTATTTCCTAATAAATTCGCACGTGTACGCGCACATATCAAGTCAATAAACGGTTTTAAATTGCAGTTGTAAACTAGCTATAATTTTATTAAAAAAACAGTATTTATCATTTTATTGCAATGATAAAACAGTGTGAATGTTTCCTTATAGTCAAGTTCAAGCAAAGTCATAATTGTTTTGTATTATTTGGTTATTTACGTCATAATGGCAGGAGGTTATAAAAGATTAGGTATTACTCCTTCAGTCATACGATATTGTTGCTTCGAGCTAGTTCGTACACAACTACATATCAAGCATTACAGGCCTAGAGATGGGCGGTGGGATAAAACGCGACGGGAAAATCCCGGGTTTTTTTCCCGTTTGGAAAAAAAACGGGTGTGGGAAAAACCCAATAGACGGGTTTTTTCATTACCTACAATAATACAATAAAGCTGAAGAGATTTTTTGTTTGTTCAAACAAATCAAACACAGTAACCTGTGTACCTGTCAGACGGTTTGTAAAACTTGTTTTGTTTTTCTATAATTTCAACTTTTTTGTCACAGGCACCACTTTCAAACTTCCTCCAATATACTTATTTCTAACTTTATCCATTCTAGTCACGGGGAGCAGTAATTAAAAATAATGTTAGGCAAAGATATATCAAATAAAGGAGAAAAGTGAGAGGAGGTTTTATCTAATAATAGGCTATGGGTTACCAAACTTTCCACTACGCAAGTAACTTGCACACAGGAAAGACGTTAGAACTGCGAGTACCCCAATTACGTTTTCTACTCCCTATCACCCATGTCCGTCGGTGATAGGGAGTAGAAAACGCTCGTAACTAAGGCCGAAACCACGAACTTCGTGCTTAGGGAGTAGACCCCCTGACACGTTCCTATTACGGTCCTAGTAAGATACATTGTAATGGGCAGACTCTGGAAGTAGTTACACGAAAAGGATCCAATCCACAAAATGGTCAAAATGAGTTAAGTGCAGCAAACTGATGCTAAATATCAATACTATCGGCCAGTAAAAAAGATCCAAGCAAAAACAAGTGTTTATCACTTTTTATCAACCTCAGAACCAACCCACATGTATGGCTCGTCAAACATCTTCCAAACTTCAAACGTCAATATCTTTAAGTGTCCAAACACACTATGCCGAATTTACGCGACCGAAGTTCGGCGGCTGATTTTACGTTCCGACGTATTCGGCTGATATGACACACCATAAGTGCAGAATTTACGCGGCAGAAATTCAGTTGCGCAAACTTGTGGGCGGACACGCGGGTAGCGGGCATGCCTGCCTTCCGCTGCTCCCCGCTCCGGATCTTCGTCGGCAATCGAACCGAACTTCGGTCGCGTATAATGTGTGCAGAATATGTTGCCGCGGAATTGCCGCTGAACTTACGCCCGACCGAAGTTCGGCTGTACGCTATAACGCAACGTAATTTCGGCATAATGTGTCGTCAGTAATTCAAATAGCATTGCAGGCGTAATCATGCCGAACTTCGGTCGCGTATCTTCGGCATGGTGTGTTTAGACACTAAAGTGACTTTAAATTAAATTAAATTACTTTTATTTCAGACCATGGTGTCCATTTTGTTAGTAACAATGTTCTTATAGACTAATGTTAGTAAAACTTAAAACTACCAAAAACAAAACATACCAAAGAAAGTAAACTAAACAAAGTAAACTCAACAATCACTACCGCGTCATTCCATGACCAATGGCGCAGCAATGATTGATGTAACCACAGTCCAGCCGACTAGCGATCATGCTAAGGATGCTGTTGGTGCTGCCACGTACTCTACGCACTTCACGACTTTGTGTGGATTGGATCGTTTTCGTGTAACTACTCGGAATCAAATTCTCTAGGCCCATTACTGATAGAGAATCCATAGGATTTTCCCTAAATGACTTGCTAATGTTGAATTCCAATCATAAAATATAGTTCAATTTTACAACATGTGCCATGGATCCCAACTATAAAATAATAATTTTAATTCACATATATTGTTATGACGATTTTATAACAACATAGATTACTTTGTCATATCTCATTGATATATGCTGTGCTGTTATCTTGGCAACTAAATCTCTGTATTGACCAAGATAATGGCTAACTGGTTGAGTAACTACCATAACTATAAACCTTGTAGGTTTTTTCCCTAGATTTTGTAAACTTACTGTTTAATTATCTTTACCTAATCCTTATTCGAGCATACGGTTTAAAGAAAATTTTATAACAAACAACTTAGCATTTTTTATGAATTATAAAATAGATGTTTTTTTTATACTTATCTCTTTTTTATTTTAATCAAGAAAAACGTTAAAAAAAGGGTTTAAAAATAAAAATGTAACAAAAGGAATTTCACGAAGTTTTCCAAAAAAGTTGGTGGGAAGTCAGAAATATTAAGTTCGGAGTTTCAAATTCCAAGATGTTTTACAATGTATGACTGCTAAAATAGCAGCGGGCAAGGTACTTGCAAGACGTGGTGACAGCAAGTAGGTTCTTTACCCTACTTGCTGTCACCACGTTTTTTTTTTTTTTTTTTTTTTTTTATTTATTTATTTATTTAATTCAGGCATCAAGGCCCATAGAAAATACATATTACAATGTACAAATACATATTACATATTACAATTACAACATAATAAAATGGTTTTGCCAAAGCCATGCCTAGTTACTTAATGGTTTGCCGAAAAGATCTAGATCAAATCGGCACAGAACAAGAAAGCATTGCACAATTGGTAGGAGGACTATTAAATTAGGTTGATAAAAAACTGCAAATAACGATGATAATGCCCAACATATTTATCGTAAAGTGGGTCTTACCGTTTAAAAAACAAAACATGGGTAATATAGCTATTTTACGGTTTTAGATGATGTCGTTTACGTTTTCTCGATATCTGTCTCAGGACTCATCTTTCGTTGAACAAAGTGTCTAAGGCGCTAGTTACTCACTACACTTCCAATATGCAAGCTGCCTGCACGCAAACTGAAGCAATACTTACGTTATGGAAATATTAGCTCGCGTGCAAGTTACCATTTTATCATATTAAATTGCGGCCTACTCGCAGTTGTAACTTCCTTCCTGCGTGCAAGTTACTTGCATAGGGAAATCGGTCCGCAAGGACCATCTACAGCATTCCAATAGAAAAAATATAAAAGCATATTGGAAATATTTACCTTGATGTAGCCGTCGTATACCGTGCATATTATTTACTCTTCTAGACAAGCTATTGATCGATAACCAATTACAGGTGTGTCAAAACTGTCATAACTGAATCTGAGGCGAGAATAGCTGAACCAAAGACAGCGTAAAATCCTAAGTCTATGTGCTCAACACAGAAGAGGTTGCGCTTTTATGAATCCCCTCCTAATTCAAGCACAGGATTGTCGGTATACGTGCCACATTTTTCTAGTAGTTAGAGATAGAAACCAAGTATAGTGCGCGGCAAATATGTTGGCGGGTGAATATTCGAACTTCCTTAAAAAAAAAAAACATTGTTCTCCTTCGTCTTTAACATTAAACTCTCAATCACCGTAATTATAGACACAATAGATAAGACAATTAAGTGTCGTCCTGGGACGACGGGCGGTACGCAACCGGTTAATTTTAGTTTCAGATTGTTTTTATTCTTGTCTTATTGCTTGAAGACAGTGGTATAGTTTGATTTTTCATTATTATAATTGAAGTTTGAAACATCTGCATTTAGAACTTTGGGATGATGATAATGACGTTCTTATTTTTTGCTAACATTTTTCGAATAATCACCCTGGCGCAGGTAAACACCGAGCACCGCAATCATTAGCAATTCGCACTAAGCGCTTCCAAACATCCTTCATAATGCGCAAGGCAAAAGAGTGGAGCTCACTGCTTGCGACTGTGTTCCCGAACACTTAGAACCCGAATCTCTTCAAAGTAACGGGTGAACAGGCTTCTTCTGGGTAAGCTCGCTCCATCGTAGACTTTATCTCTGTCACCTTGACCTTGACCAGAGTGAAGAGCAAACAAAAGTAAAAAAAAAATCCATCTCAACTTATTTGCCACGTACTTTACAAGTATTTATACGTAGATGGGCCTATCCATACTCGTTCTAGTACGCCTGTTAAGGTTCAATATGTTTTTCATTTACTCGCAAACGTTGGCGTTCCAGGGATCTATTCCCTAAGCACGAAGTCCGTGGTTTCGGCCTTAGTTACGAGCGTTTCCTACTCCCTATCACCGACGGACATACGATTATTTCGGGGCCCGAACTAAGAATGAATGACAACACGATTTGACAGTTGTCCCTACTACCGATGTGTTTTTGCCTGTCCGAAAAGTTGAATTTAACACTTTCGGACGGGCGACTAACTTCGTTGACGGACTTAAGGAGTAGGCCCCCAGTCCCCTAGACAAAATCCCTTTTCCTTAAACGTTAACGGAAAGGTCAAATTGATCCGCAGGCGTTAACATTTAAGGAAAAGGATTTTTGTCTCAGGGGGAAAGGTTTTGTTAAGTAGTTACTATTTCCATTTTTAGAAGTTTGTCGTAAGTACCTCTAAAGACTCGCATTTCTACTGTGCAAGTAGCTTGCACACAAGTATTGATTTGTCACACTTGCATGTAAGCCGCAGTACAATGTAATGTTAACTTGCATGCAAACAAGCGATTCCTTTCCGCAAGTTACTTGCATAATGGAAACGCGGTTTAAGTTTTAAAAATGTCGTTTCGTAGTTTAAAATGTATTCAAAGTGAAGTCATTAGTTTTTTTTTGCATAACTAATGAGTTTGACCGCTTCATTTGTCATGTAATGTCAAAAAGAATTATTTGTATACCGTTAGGATTAGGCAAAGGTGAACACAAGTAGGTAGACCCGAAGTTATTCGAGTACAACATTGGAGACGAACCTATATCTATTGCAGCAAGTGCTAAGTGCAAAACCGTTTTTTTGGGGTGCATGAAAAGAGCCTCCACGAGTAACGATACTTAAGTACGTCCGGCGCACCCTGGGCAGTCAGCCCCGCTACCAACCTTGCTGACTGCCTGTAAAGTAATAATAATGTATTGGAATATATAGAGTCTATATATATTGAGTGTAGGTATATAATTGTATGTTTATATTATGTTGAATTATCTATATTTAGATACTTTTACTTTTGTTTTAAATTCATCCAGAATTGTAGGTAAATATTTTGTTTACCATCATCAACTTGCATAATTTAATCAATGTAATTAATATTTTACTTTTTTGTGTATAGACTCATTTAATTATTCACTTGACAGACTGAACTGTGTTGCTGGGGAGTTTGTTGCGCCGTTTCTTCTTCACAGCATAAACACTAGGAAGCGGTGAAGGGTGGGAGCTTTTGGGGGTGCAGTCATATGTAACTACCTAAATTTGACGTTCAAAAAGAACTAAGTAATACTAGTCTACTTTGAATAAACGAGTTTTGAGTTTGAGTTTGAATCTTTTCACCAGAGCATCAGCTATTTTCGTATTGCTCGTGCTAACACGAGAGAAAAAGAAGAAGAAAGCCGTTTTTGGTAACAAATGTCATTTTGCAATATCATGTCTTTGTCACGCTGTCCACTAGCGTCGCTGTCAACTTACAGCTAATCAGCTAAGTTGCCACACCTATATTTGCGGTGGCTTTGTTTATCTATTGTGTTTACTTACACATATTTCCGGTAATTGATCAGCACGCTTCATCATCTGCCTAGCCTTTTCCCAACTATGTTGGGGTCGGCTTCCAGTCGAACCGGATGCAGCTGAATATCAGTATTTTCCATGGAGCGACTGCCTATCAGACCTCCACAACCCAGTAACTGGGTAATACGATACTCTTGGTAAGACTGGTTGTCAGACTTTCTGGCTTCTGACCAACAGTAACGACTGTCAAAGATCTACAAATGACAGCCGGGACCAACGGCTTTACGTGCTTTCCGAGGCACGGAGGAAACTCGCTATGGTAAATGGTCACCCATCCACAGACCAACCTCGGCAAGCGTGGCTTAACCCGGAAGATCGGACTATGCGGCTGTAATTATTTAGCCACGAGCTCCTCTGATTGATCAGCACGCTTATTCAGGTATTTTTTTGAAGGAGGAAACCTATTGCGTCTTTTCTGATTTCTTTAATCTTTAATAGTACAGTTTACGTTTACAACAAAAACAGTCAAATTGTTTGACAACTAAACCAACCATTTTGACAGTTTTCGTAAACGGAAATTGTACGATTTAGGACCTTTTTTTCAATCGTCAGATAAATTTTGACTGAGGAATATTTTTGACGTTTTGACAGCTTTTTTATCCGACTACGGCGAAGCCAAAAGGAAAGGTAATGATTTTGGCCGTTTAAGTATTATGTTCCACCGTAGCGCGTAAACTACTGAACCGATTTTAATGAATGAGGTGTCAATAGATTTGTAGTAATGGCCCGGGTAACATTAGGTTATATATAAATATTATCAATATATTATTTCAATTTGAATTATTTTTAGATAAAATATGTGTCTAATTGTCATATTTATTTCTCAGATAAAAGTTATCTGACGATTGAAACATTAGAAACAAGTAAACCAGCTTCGTTTCCTGCTTCTAAAAATACCTGAATTTAACCTACAGTGTGTAATTTCCTCAATTAATGAATAAATCATCAAATATTCAGAACACTACTTCCGCGATAGAGTTTCTGCAAGTAACAGGAAATATGTATTATATGTTTTCATGATAATAACTAATACTATTCTAATATTAGTCACTAATATTACGGCGAAAAATTGTCAAATAGAATAGTGTGAATCACGGATTTTATCAATAAATTAATTCTCTCTAAGTTAATGTCTATTAAAATGTCACTTCCTGCTTAGCCATTTAATGAAATGGCAATAAAAAAAAGTATTAGAAAAACAAAAAACATTACCTCATAATTATTATGAATCATATTCTTATTATTCAATGAAAATATAAGATTTCGATTCAAGGACAAGTCACACGGTATTTTGTTTAAGGCAAAAGATAGTCTATTTAAAAGTAGCTTTATCTTTCAAATCACTATAATAATATACACCGTGGTCTGGAAATACCCGAAAGATTTTAACCTTCGATTCCGATGCCTAATTGGAGAAGAAAAGCTAAATTAGCTTAATTTTCGAAGTATTCATTATTTAAATTAGGCTGCCAGCTTCTTATTTTGAATACAGTTGGCATTTGACTTTTAACGGGTAGATAACATAATATAAAAACACGTATTTTTCCTTAATTGAATTAGCATAGTAACGTATTGCAATATTACTTTGTACAGATAATAATTATATGGGATTCACTATCTTGATAAAGATTGTAAAACACTTACTTATGTTGCGAATAAATTTTGACACTTATTTCTATGAAAGTAAAGCATTTTTTGGATTCGTTCGATATGGATATTATCTGGTATAAAATGTTAAAATCATTAGGATTTAAAAAATAGACGCGGGGGTACAAAACAATTTAATGAATAAAATTTGTTTTAAGAAACGTTTGTGATAGTAGGTATATTCTTTTTTATGGTCGAGCAATCTCAAATCGATTGTCAGTGACGCCTGTTTCTGACTGTACTCTGCACTTTTTGTGTGTGTAGGCACAATGTCTTATTATTATACTATAGTAGTGTGCATCTAACTCGAACACGATCCACCGAGCTCTCCCGACGTAGAGCCGGTCGTCTCTTCAGACTCCGCAGCCACACCGATAATTCAGCCCTCATCAAGCTGCCCCCCCCCCCCCTGCCAGCAACACCCTAAGCCGAAGTCCGAGTCCTACTAGAGGTCGCCCCTAGTGCTGTTGTTGCTAGTAGTCATGATGTTAGTGTAGTACAAGTAGTTAGCTTAGGTTAAGTATTTTCCTTCCTTGCCATTGGCTGGACTCTTCAGGTCTCGTCAATAGACAATGAGAGGGACGCGTCTTCATGGGCTTAACTATCTGTAGTATAGGTATTCCTAAATCATTGCTGATATTACTTATCACTGCACCTACGTTTTCTATAGATACAGGTACAAACCCGACAACGGATTCTTCGTTATCGCGATCAATGCCCCACACCTCGAGGTTACTATTGAAGATAATCCAGTGTTTGTTTTAAAACAATCGATATGTTTTGGTCACTTTGTAGGTGTTATGATTAGCGGGATCGGTTATGGCTCAAGTCATTGCTTTCATCAAGGCCTACTTTATGAAAACGCGGAGATTACGAAAGAAACGAAATGAGAAACGCGCGAACAAAATATGACGATGTATTAGAGCGTTTACTAAGGCTTAAATCGCACTAGCGGCCAGCCGCAATGCGGCGTGCCGCGCCGCAGCCCCACAACAACCGGAGCGGTTGACGGCTGGCCGCAAATCAGTGCGTCGATATCATGCGGTTTCATGTAAAAAGCCATGTGCGGCCTTCCGCAAGCGGCACGCCGTATTGTGGCTGGCCGCTAGTGCGTTTTAAGCCTTAGGCTTATAAGTAGTTAGCTTAGGTATTTTCCTTCCCCGCCTGCAGGCCGCTCATCGATTTTTACATGAAACCGCATGATCTCAACGCACTGATTTCCGGCCAGCCGTCGTGCGCCAGTGCGTTGAGATCATGCGGTTTCATGTAAAAATCGATGTGCGGCACACCGCATTGCGGCTGGCCGCTAGTGCGTTCTAAGCCTAAGACTTAATTTTCCACGCGTATTATGCACGTTAACTTAAGCTGTCATGGGAATAGCTTTTCAATGGTCATAACCAGTCGCAAAACTGTCAGTGCTGGATGCCCTCCGGGAGGGCACCTTCTAGTCGCATTCGCTATGCCAGGTGCCTTCGTGGAGGGCTCATTTTAAACGTAGGTTGTTCTTAGAATATGCACCGTCATAAAACAAGCAACGAGACTAGTGGTGTTCAAATCCGCTATAAACTGTAGACGTGTTATAAACTATAAAATATATTCATATAGTCTGTTATTTTATACGCTATCATTATAACACTGTGTTACAAAACTCGGGCGCAGTCTGAACGCGGAGACGCTATAATTTTATTTAACAACGCGCTAAACGGACTTGATGATGCGCGGTACATGTTATCTCGCAACGCGCTGTAGTACACTAAAGAATATAATAATATTTCATTCCCTTACGCGCTGTTGCTAGTCGCTACGCTATCTTGCTATCTCGTTCTGGCCCCGCTATGCGCGTAGACTTTTATTCGTTGAGTAGGTTGAGGCGTTATAATATAGCGCGAAGTCAGAGCCGCTATAGCAAACGCTATACGCTATGTACACATAGTCTGTTATATTTTGGCGCTATACGTTTTATTAACCACCACTAAACGAGACCCCTGAAACTACTATTGTACTACGTATTAACGTGTTTTTAACCTGATGCCAAGAACACTCCTCGAGGGTTCACTCTTAGTGCAAACCCTTAGATATGGCGGTATGGCGTATGAGCTCTATGCAAAGTGTGGTGGACTCGAATGTGTTAATAATGGTCTGATGCGGCTGCCAGTATCGCTCTCTGTAACGGCTAAACTGTCAAAATGTTTGTTATTGTTGTCGATTGAACGGTTCGGCTGCGATTCTGTTGCGATTGATCAACGTTACTGTTTATAGAATAAGCCCTGCCAATGCTCAGTCTAAAAAAATACTAAAATCTTCCCTATCTTCATCATCATCTGCCTAGCCTTTTCCCAACTATGTTGGGGTCGGCTTCCAGTCGAACCGGATGCAGCTGAATATCAGTATTTTACATGGAGCGACTGCCTATCAGACCTCCACAACCCAGTAACTGGGTAATACGATACTCTTGGTAAGACTGGTTGTCAGACTTTCTGGCTTCTGACCAACAGTAACGACTGTCAAAGATCTACAAATGACAACCGGGACCAACGGCTTTACGTGCTTTCCGAGGCACGGAGGAAACTCGCTATGATAAATGGTCACCCATCCACAGACCAACCTCGGCAAGCGTGGCTTAACCCGGAAGATCGGTCTATGCGGCTGTAATTATTTAGCCACGAGCTCCTCTTCCCTATCTTCATAATATACCTAAATAACTTACAATAGGTTTTCTTTTTCGCTGTGCTTTTACTTATTCCTGATAATAATATTACTGTTACATTTCAGACGCATACTCATGACTACAGTGGTGTGCCGACCGGTGAATACGACGACGACCGAGCGGAAAAGCCCTGGCAACGGGTTAACTCACTATGCATTACTAATTCATTCACTTTACTTCACATTTCACTAATTTTGCACTACTTAACTTCACATTTCAATCATTTTGCACTACTCACTTCACATTTCAATCATTTCGCACTACTTACTTCACATTTCAATCAAATTGCAAGACTTGCTAAAAAAAGATCTCTTTGCAAGGCTTGCAAGAGTTGTGTAATACTTGTGAAATAAATAACTATGTTTTTTTACAAGTTTTGTGTTCTCACATTTTTTGTACAAATCCATAAAATCCATGTACATAAATGATATGTACATTTCGTCTTTCACTCCTTACTCTTTTAGTTCATTCGTTCACTCCTACTGACATCTTTTTGCAAAATAACAAAGAAGTAACAAAACTAATCTTTTCTCACTGTCACTTTCACACAAACATCTGTCAAATAAACCATCTATAATCGACCTTTTGGTATGTATAACAAGACTTCTACATACTTTTTACAAGGTTATCGGAAAGGGGGTATTAATCCGCGGGACACTTAAAGAATTACTGATGACTTTCATACAGCAACTGTTAAATACTCAAAATTCGTTATTTTTTGTCGATACTTCTACCATCCTTATTTACTTACAAATTCAGAAAATAGAGCTATAAATCCGTGATATGTCAAAACAGCTGATAATAGCTGGTAATAGAAAGATTATAGCGTTTTCTTTTTTAAATGTTTGAACAGATATTTCTCTAAAACTACTTTTGGAAACGGACTTTTGGAAAAAGTTGTGTAACAAAAATTATTCATTATTATGGATACTACAATATCCTTTCGGATTAATATCCCCTTTCTGACTCTCCTTGTATTTCCATGCCAGAATAAGTGTCTCATATAGTAAACATTTCTTTTTTAAATCAGCCTGTTACCGTTATCTAATAGACTAGATAAAGCTATTTCAAGAAGGTAAGAGTTGGTAACAGTCAATCCTTTTTGGACCAATGAAACTGTCACCTGTCATGTGTAATTGTGTATACTTACTGAAACAAAAATGACATTACAGTATGCGTGAAATAACTGCCGCTCTGAAACCAGGCGTTGAGCGTTCTGTTGCTCACTTCAGAGGAGCAAAGTTATTTTATGCGTACAATGAACTCAACTTTTCACAGACTTCAAAATAAAACCGAAGGAAGGCGCGGTTGTTTGTTTACTTATATATATTTTGCAATGATTGCATTACCTTATCTGTTTACCATATAGGACACCTATTTTGGCATGAACTGTACCTCATTCTACTTTCGAGCATTTAATCCTTTAAGCATTTAAATCTTAATACTTTATTTTTATTCATAACAGATTTCAATTCAGTAAACAGTAGATTCATGAAGTAGTTTGTTGAAATTTTATGTTATCTATTTAAGACTTTAATACTAATTTAATCTTTTAAACCGAATCCTCGTTCGCATTGAGTTTTGGACTTTAGGCTTAGAATTAAGGTACATACACATACATAATACATCAAGGGGAAATATATATATATTTATTTGATAGATCGTAATAGTATACATGTATTATTCTAGGTGTTCAACAGATTCAGAAAGACAAGCAGTGTCGTTAATGAGCCTGCAAAGTCTGTAAGTTATAAAATTAATAAAATGGGTATTTTTTTGTGAACCGTGACGTTTTATAGTGAGAATTGTGTGGGGTATATAAACATTTTGTTATTTATATTGATCTGTTTTAATGTGGGTGCTTGCTTTCAAAATGCATTAAATATTCACTTATAAATATGATATAAATCTAATTACTTGATATGTATTTTCTGTAATATTGTATATTATTGCAAAGGCTTAAAAATATTCGTACCTATTCTAAAATTTGCTTGAATTATGTAGACAAACTAAGGCTGTCTGACAGATTGTTAAATGTAATTTAAGAAAGGCGTTGAAGACCACCGCTCTGTTTAGTTTTACTGGTATTAAATGTACAATTCCGTATATCGCGGCCGATCGCAGCCGCGCGCGTTCGATCGCGTGCGGCTGACGCGCGCGGCTAATGCGTCAATAGTGGTGTCTATAATATACTGACTAATCTGTCGTTAGCCGCACGCGTCTGTCGCAGACTTCGGAAGCGGTGCCATACATTTTCATACTCTGACTATTGACACATTAGCTGCGTGCGTCAGCCGCACGCGATCGATCGCGCACGGCTGCGATCGGCCGCGATGCACGGAATTGTACCTTAAGGAATACATTAAGGAACTGATATTATTTTAGATAATTCATATAAGACCTACCTAACAAATAATATTTCTCATACCAAAGCGACTTTAATAAATATAGATTTTAGCCAAATAAATTGTTTCTACCTTGCATTGGCCTTGACATTACAATAAATTCAGTATGTAAAGTAAAAGTTAACCTATGCTGATTCCAAAACCGTTTCGAGGTTTTAGTTTGGTAAACCGTATTTTGCAATTTTGAGCTCTTAAAATTATAAGATGGTGTTTATTTTAGCAGAAATGTATGAATTCACTTGACATCTATTAGACCTCTAAGTGACTATCTTCCTTTTTTGTGACGTAGGAAAACTCTATGGTATTATATTTTGCGTAGACAAAGAATTGGTTTCTTTGTCTATGGTAACCCCTCCTATCGCGTGACGTCATCACTAGAAAAACTAAAAAAATATTAAAAAATAACTACCGTGTAGAAAACAAAAATATTCTAATTGGTTTCTTTAAATAGCCTAATCTTTAAGAAAAAAATATATAAAGATACCAAAAAAAAACTTTACTTACCGAATTGTGCAAGTAGCTTGCACGAACTTATTGCGTAACACTTGCATACAGACTGCAAGATTATAATTATGTATTGGCAACTTGTGCAAGTTAATGGTTTAATAATGCAAGCTACTTGCAGGGACACTACTTGCATAAAGAATACAGATTTGGGCAATATATGGTGCTTCAGTAATTACGAAAAAATGGGGCTAAAAACTACTGTCCCTCACAGTAGTCCCTCACAGTCGGATAAAATAAGTAGGTTACCTAATTGATTTATCAATAAATCTATTAAGTAGATACCTATAATCTTCGTTATAGTTGAAACAATCTGTAAAATCACGTTATTGAAAAATGTGAAGATAAAAAAGTAGGTGTAGGCATTTTTTTTTTGTTGAATTCTGTTTTGCATATGCCATCAATATTTCACCTAGAAAAGGTTTATACAGCGTGTTAACGAATTCGTGTAATCCTTCAAACCGCGTTATCTACTGTTGACATTGATTGACTCAGCATAGGTTTTTTTTCCGAATCAACAAAAATAAGTTCAAAAATTTAACCATAATGTTCTGTATCTGAGTAATTTTAGCGTCCCAAGTTAACTGACTGCGTGGAGCGATATCGTGCTACTATATTGTTTTCACGATAAGAAGATTAAAATGACACATGTCAATAAGAGTTGCTAGACATGTGACTGTAGTCGATTCAACTATCGATAAAATTTGTAAAATTTCAGCGAGAATTTGACAAATTATTGTAATGTGATTTTATGTACATTTCAAATACTTGTGATTTAAGTAATTAGGATTAAGTCAATTAGCATGCATATCTTCAACAATAGACGATTACTTGCTGATGTGATAATGAATCCAGCAGGTATGGGATGAGTGAACATAAATGTTTATTTATCACCAATAATAAGCCCAGTAGCGGGGTCGCGAAAAAAAGGTTTATCTTGCGAAAGGTTCGTCGGTCCTGAATTTTGGATGTGTTATGTTAGGTGTTTTTTTATGAAAAGCCCACAAACAGACACACAGACAGAGAGAGAAATAGACAGCCAAACAGAAAGACAGACATGGGCTTCAAACCTATAAAATACCTCTGATTTTGAGTCTGGAATGAAAAATAAGAATTTAATTTTCTACAAAATTGATGTGAATAATTTTTGGCATAAAACCCTTAAGGAGTTATTTAATAAAAACTCATTTTTGGGTTCTTTAACCCATGATGGCAGAGCGCGCCGAGGTCACTCAAGGTACAAAATTTGTAATTTTTATAAGAACACGTATCCGTATCACGTATCCAAAATTTAGGACTGACCGACCTTTTGCAAGGCAACTGGGCTATTATGAGCCTTATTTTAATTATTCAATCAACTGAGCCTATCGTCTATAATTATTACGACAGTCAAAATATTCATTCTGTTAATATAAATTTATCGAAATTATTTTATCGATACGCACGTCTCTGGCAACTGGTACCATCTGACGCAAGTTTGAAAACGCGTCGGGGTTTTTTCAAAATCATTTATGTAATATATAATTATGGCGTTAAACACATTTAACTATATTGTTTCTATGTTTCTGATTTTAAAACAACCTTTTGGGTAAGGCTTTATTAATGTTTTAAATTGATTTAATACTTTTTGAATGAAATTGTCATACACAAGCGCCATTACAATTTATTTTCATGTCATGAACTGACATCTGCCAAATTAATCAACTTACCGTGAAAGCAATATAGTGCCCATCAGCTGTGTCGCCGTGCCTTCAAATTAATTTAAGCACGGCATCGAAATTTTCTATCAAATAAAATAACTGAATTTTTTTATTTTTTTTATTTTTAGTCAATCTAAATCCCGTGCGGGGTTAATCTATACCATTAATAGATCATGTGGTTTGAAGGAATTACACGAATTCGTTTACACCCTGTTTTTTAACGTAAACGTAAAATAATTTAAATTGTACCTAGGTTTGTCGGACATATTTTTGTTTTCGTCCGAAATGCAAATGACGCAGACTCAAATTAGGATGACAGACGCCTTAACAACGCTTGGTCAAGGCTAAGGCCCCTCGCCCACGGCGACTTTTTGTAGCGATGCAGTCGCGCGTTTGGCAAACGCGCGACAGCATCACTTCTAACGCGTGTTAGTCGCATTTGCAACGCACTACTGCATCGCGATTGTATCGATACAAACGCGCGACCGCGTCGCGCTACTAACGCGCTACTGCATCGCGATTGTATCGATACAAACGCGCGACCGCGTGTCGTACTACTAAGTAATCTCTGGGTATTAAATGGATGCATCCAATATTGACGCTGCTTCCGTTGCCTACGCTTCGGCTGCTTACGTAAAAGCAGCACCAAAGACAACGTGACTAATGTTGCCTCAACGGAGTCCATCTTGCAACTGTACTGATCCAAGGTATTTTTGTATCGTAACTGCATCGGGACCGAATCGCGTTTGCATCGCGACTGAATCTGGTCCCGTGGGCGCGGGCACACAGCTAGCGACTGCTTCGCGTCTGTATCGATGCTACGCGCGAGAGCATCGCGACTGCATCGCTACAAAAAGTCGCCCGTGGGCGAGGGCCCTAAGTCTAGCAATCGTTACAGATATGAAAATAGTATGATGTCACAAAGCATTTTATGGGCATTCAATTAGAATTATAGGTGTAGCGCTTAACTGAGGCAGTGCCTGAGGTATGGGAGCGGCACGGGAGGGGTGACATATGACGTGTCCGAACTCGCTATACACGTGATAAATATACTTAATGAAGATATCTCTTACGATATTTTTACTACTACCGGATAATGAAAGTGATTTGAGCCATTCATATAATGACGGAACAGACAGCGGTAAGGAATCTGATTAATTAAATTTGTGATTTCGGGATTTGTTTGTTGTTTTTTGTTGTATCAGTTGAAAATATTATCATCATCTACCTAGCCTTTTCCCAACTATGTTGGGGTCGGCTTCCAGTCGAACCAGATGCAGCTGAATATCAGTATTTTACATGGAGCGACTGCCTATCAGACCTCCACAACCCAGTAACTGGGTAATACGATACTCTTAGTAAGACTGGTTGTCAGACTTTCTGGCTTCTGACCAACAGTAACGACTGTCAAAGATCTACAAATGACAGCCGGGACCAACGGCTTTACGTGCTTTCCGAGGCACGGAGGAAACTCGCTATAGTAAATGGTCACCCATCCACAGACCAACCTCGGCAAGCGTGGCTTAACCCGGAAGATCGGTCTATGCGGCTGTAATTATTTAGCCACGAGCTCCTCTCTCTCTCCTCTCCGTTGAAAATATTAATAATTATTAAATAAAATAATATAATTATTGTAACTAATTTTTTTGTTTACACTGTCCCGCGCAATTAAATTAATTAATTTAACTTAAGTATACACACGTAAAGTAAGAGATACCTTCATTATATTAATCACGTGTATATCGAGATAGTTTGGACATGTCATTTCACGTCATGTCACCCCTCCCGTGCCGCTCCCATACCCCAGGCACTGCCTCAGTTAAGCGCTAGACCTATAGTTTTATTTTATTAACCAACGGGGTAATGGAGATATCCTAGTTTTTCTGGAAGTGAGGCGGGAATGTTGGAACTAAAATTTTTGTTTTCAAAGATAATCATGCAATCAACATTTTAATTTTTTAATGCATTTTCTGTAACGTTTTGGGCAAAAAAAACAAAAACTTCACATCTTTCTTCTAAGATTACCAGATACCATGGAAAGATAAATTAATTCTTCCCACGTATCTAATGTCAGAATTTTACTTTCTCTCTGTGCTACACTTAGCAAATGAGAAAATTAACCTCCATCGCAATAAAAAAAACACATTACAGCTACCATTGTTTTGTTTTCAATCAGTTTTATCAAAGATAAGTTGGTCATGCTTATTGATTTAAAACCAAAGTGGACAAAGGATTTCAACACTGAAATGTTTTTATTCAAACATACTTGGGAGCAAATAAATCGAGCTATTATTTTTGGTATTATGGAACAAATCAATTCTAAACATATATCGCCTAAAAGGTTATTTGATAACCTTTACAATGAGGGTAGTTTTTTGTATTTTGAATAATATAATTCATGAAACTAAAACTACTAACCAGCAAGGAGTGGCTCGATTTCTTTGCTCCCAAGTATAGATAAACAAAAAAGGTTATCCCATTGAAGAAATTCTTATAGCTGTTTCTTTTGAAATATTTCGTTCGCGTCTATGTTGAAAGATTGAGAGATTGCTTTCTGCGATAAGACTGCCCATTATACATAAACATATATTGTGTACAATAAAGAATATATATAAATAACGATTGATAAAGTCTTGGAATGCATTTATGTATTTAGAATATGTATATTTAGAAAACACGTGTTAAACTATGAATATTCTTACAATAACTTAGTAAATGGGTTGTATCAATCAATAGACCTAGCATGACCACAATAGAAGATGGTTTTTTCTTCGGAAAAATTGCCTAAATGACATGCTAAATATGTGTCATTTTCCAACTTTGCTGGTAAGATACAATTATATTACATTTATCTGATGTTTTAAATGTCCCTTACATGCAGTTTATTTACCCTTAAGAATATTAATTAAAATACCTATAGGATAATTATACAGCATGATTGGAACTCTGCACAACATTCTCTACAACTTTAAAGCGGGCTCTACACTCGCCCGCGAAATCGGCCGTGAAGCACGGCCGCGATTCGCGCTTGAACACGGCGCTAAAAATATACCCCTCTACACTCGCAACCTTTCGCATTTACGTTCGCGCATTTGACTGAAATGGACGTGGAAGTTACTGTTGCTGCTGCTCTGACGCTGTCTGTTTTAGCATGTTGGGCTTGCCAAAGCACGGGTTCTACTTGATAACACTCAAGGAACACTAGTTCGCGATCGTTAATCCACTCGATGCTCATTTTTTGTTACGTTCGCTTGTCACTGCGTCTCGAACATAACTGCGAATACACCGCGATTGTGGATGCGTTCGTGTTCGCGCTTCGCAAACCCTTTGACGCGGACCAAAAAACCACCACCGGACGGGGAACGCCGCGAAGCACGATCGCGATGCCGCGAAACCATCCACACTCGTGGTTCGCGGCGTTCGCGGGCTCGTAGGCGCGAGTGTAGAGCCCGCATTACTATGGGACAAACTATGAATTCGTGAAAAAAAGTTCAAGCCGAGTGCATGGTTTTCGGATGTCAAAGCAACTTACCAGTCATGGTGTAGGTACAAATGTAGTAAATTCGGAAATTCCTAGAAAAAAAATCCATAGGCTGAATTCTCTGTTTTGTTTTTCGGTACACCATCCGTTTCACCCGGTATGACTAACAACCATTGTCCATACCTAACCTATCAGACATTTTGTCAAACAAACTAACAACTTAGTAACTTTCAATTTTCAAAAGCATTTTATATCCTATTGCCAGGGTAAACCCAAAACAGTATTTTTTTAAGCTTATTATATATTTTAGGAATATTGGACCAGGAAATTGCCGTCTGACCCTCGAAACTTAAGAGGCGTAAACGATCAACATTTTACGGTAATTTGTAGCCGGTAATACCCGACTACTATTTACAGCATCATGCTCAATCTATTGCTAGCAGTATGTTATATTAACGTAACCTTTAACCTCAAATATCTATTCTATAAATAGGTAGTTTTCAACATTTATAAGTCACTATGCTAGCTGGCTCAGGAGTTTCCTAGCTAGCTGACCACTTGAGAAAAACGCCGAAACAAACTCAAGAGCCTGAATCTCATTGTTTGTTTTATTCCAGTGCATACAAATTATTTTTGTAGTTCTTTTTGTAGTGTGATCGGTGTAGGGTTGCCTGAGGTTTTGAGTTGACCCTTTCCGACTGATGGCCCGCATGAATCAGCCATTATGCAGCTCAACCCTATCAAAAGGAACCCTAATCAAATACCGCCATCAGCAGATCATTATGCATAAGCATATTATGTTCTGCTGATGGTAAGACAGACAATCTAAACCAGGCTGGGCAAACTTTTTTCATCAGGAGCCAAAAAATCGAAAAAAAAAATCCAAGGGTTAGAATTAAAAAGAAAAGCATTTTGCTCTGCGAAAACGAACACGGGCTCAAATAATCACGGGTTTTTGTTATGGCAGTTTATAATTTATCTATGTATTTATTTTATACCTATTTGTGTCAACGAGGCTGCAAAAATATATTTCCAAGGGCCGTACGCTCTAGAACAAGAAAAGAAAGAAAAGGGTGGGTTGGTGGGCCGGATTAAAACCCTTCGTGGGCCAGATTTGGCCCGCGGGCTTTAGTTTGCACAACCCTGACCTAAATTTACTGATATGAAGAAAAAATACAGTTTCAATTGTAAATTACAATTTGTTAGTGTACTATGTTTTTTTAAAGTGTATGTCTCTGTTTTTTTTGTTGTGTTCTTTTTGTGTTGTCCGTATTGGAAGGGTTATTTTAAGTAATTTTGTCGAAACAATTCTATAAAAGGACGTTCTTCTAAAAATTTTTGTATTCTTATGAGTTTTTCTTTTTTATAATTGGCGTGACAGCTTTTGAATTTATTCATAATTGGATTTTGAGTCACTGCCATGATGCTTTCGGGAAAAAAAATACATATTATGTTGAACATAATGAAATTTCAATTGGCGTAAGGGACAAGAAATTTCTATTGGCATAATACCACGGCCACACATTGGACTCACCTTTGACTCCAACCATGGCTCCAAGATTATGTGGGCAATTTTGAATGACATCAATATACAAGTGTCGTCGGAGACCCGTCCACACATTGGAGTATTGGCTCCAAGACATTGGTGCAAATAAGGCCAATGTGAGGCCGCGTTAAAGCTGTAAATTTCTGTTGGCGTAAAGGAAAGCAATCTCTATTGACGTAAGAGACAACAAATTACTTGTCCCTTACGTCAATTGAAGTTTCCGGTGTTCATAATATTGTTTCTTCAATTCTATTAATTATTTTTCAGGTGCCAAGTACATTGATAATACCAGTGCTAGGCGTGTATTTACTGCTGGCTTTCTTTACACAATTGGTGGAAGATGACATGCCTGGAGTTGTTCTGGAATCCACCCTGACGAGGGATGTGAGTATTTTAGTAGATTAAGTTGATAGCAAGCATACAACTGTTCTGTTCAGTTACCAAATTACAACTGACTTGTCTGAACTAACCGGCCGTATTAGTACTAAACCCTGTTTAACGAAAGATGAGCCCTGACATAGCAGCCTCCACCATAGATGTGCTATGCAGCTGTGCTGCGAGAATGTAAAAGGTAAGCTACGAAACTATGTGCCCGTTTCCGCTGATGCTATGTAGCGGAGCGAGTAAGATGTGCTATGAAAATGCGTCGCCGCAAGGTAGCTGTGCGAGGAACTGTAGGTACACTGCTCTGCACATAGCTACACCACTCGCGATCATCCATGGCACGCGTCAATAGCTCGCATCCGCAGCACGCATCCACATCACGCATCCTCCCATATAAAAACGTAGCTTAGTTGAATCAGTTTCCACCAGTGCTATGCTATGTGGACCAATGAATATGATTGGTGGATATCAAACTCATCCATAGCAACTATACCATACCATAGCAACGTTGCATAGCACATCTTTGGTGGCACCCTAAGGAGACTGCTATCGAAAAAACGTAAACGACATCATCAAAAACCGTAAAATAGCTATTATCAGCGTTTTGATTTTTAAAAATATGTGATGTTCGTTAAAATGGTCATATCACGTTGTATTGGGATCGATCTATCATCACTGACAGGACTATTGTCGCCAATAAACCTGATATAGTGGTGATAGGTCGATCAGAACGCCGCACAATTATTGTTGATGTTACTATCCTGCATGATGAAAACCTCGTGAAAGCTGAGAAAGATAAACAAATCAAATATCTTGACTTAGCACACGAGGTTGTCAACATGTGGGATGTGGATTCGGCAACCATTGTGCCGATAGTCGTAACGGCCAATGGCCTAATGGCCAAGAGCCTCGACCAACACCTCATGAGGCTCTCGTTAGGTGGCTGGATCAAGGGCCTGATACAGTGCGCAGTCCTCCTCGACGCGGTGCGTATTGTGAGGAGGTTCCCTAACCACCGGTAGCTTGGACCCTGCTCCCGATGCCGGTGGACCCCGTTACCAATGGTAACGTTTTGTTAAAAACACTCCTGGACTCATCTTAAGTTGAAAAAGGGTATTTTACCAGTACTTGCATAACATATTCTGGGACTTTCTAGTAGGTACCTACTTATCCTGGAATGTTGTAGCAAATAGAATCCAGAATAATCCAGAACTGTTCTGCCTAGCCTTTTCCCAACTATGTTTAGATCAGTTGCCAGTCTAACAAGATGCGGCTGAATACCAATATTTATTAATATTCCAGAAAATACGAAAAATTTCTAGCATTTTCTGACAAGCTGTTCTAAAAAGTTAGCGATTTCATTAATTTCATAGTATTATTATTCATCATTCACAATAGGCATGTTGACAGCATCAATAAATTGCAAATCTAATTAGTCCGCCAGTTAGAGTTTTGAAAAATAATGGACATGTATTTTTTCTTTTGTTAAATCTATGAATATTTGGAATGATAAAACGCATCAAAACTCAAAAGTGGGGACTTGTGACGTCAGAAGCAAGTAAAAATTGTACTAGCTTGTAACGTTTTGCCAATTTTAAAAGTGTCGTATCTTCGTCAATTTTGGTTTACGTAACAAAAGAAAAAATACGAGTTAAGTATTTTTTGATAATCTAACTGACGGACTAAATAGATTTTTTCAGTCAAATACCTTATCATTATTTACATGCGGCGTCAATAAAATTAATTCTACATCTGTTCCGATTTTATAAAATAGTTTATCATAGTATCGACTTTTGTTACTGACTGTGCGTGCTTTCAAAGAATGATACCTGTTTGACACATCTTCCTAACTACATAACTCCTTACAGAATTCAGACACATTCTGTGAAGAGGTAGCGCTCCGTTACTTGAACCGGATAGTTGGCGACGAGCCCCGGGTATCAGGCACAGCTCACCATTTGGAAATGACAAAGGATCTGAAGAACATGGTCGACGAAATAGCCGCACAGGGCAATCAAGTTATTAAGACTGATTGGCAGATAGCTTCCGGTGAGTTTTATTATATTTGAACCCACGCTCCAACTTGCCCCTGGATCACAGAATAATAATAGTACAGGTACAGAAAAGACACTTCGCGCAACAATTAATAGAAATAGCGACTCTTGCTACTAAGCAACAAAGTGCAATTCAGCTCGCATAAGCGCTCAGTGCCAAGCTGTCTCCCCCCTCCCCACCCCAAGTCCTCGCCAGCAACGCCCTAAGCCGAGGTCCGAGTCCCACTAGGGGTCGCCCTTAGTGCTGTTGTTGCAGGTAGTCATGATGTTAGTGTAGTACAAGTAGTTAGCTTAGGTTAAGTATTTTACTTCCCCCCTAGAAGGGGGGTCCCTAAGGACCATCTACAGAAATCCAATAGAAAAAAATATGCATTCAATGCTGTTTCCTTTACCCCTCGCTTACGCTCTATATTTTTTTTTTAAATCGTTGCCCCACACTAAGATTTCTCTTGTATCGTGGGTGCGTTTACAGACACAAATCTCACAAACAAACGCCCAGACCCGAAACAACCAGCTGTAGGCCATACAAATTTTTGTTCCGTGTGGTAATCGAACCCACGACCCGTAGCGCAGAAGCCAATTGCTTAGCCACTGCACCAAACGTGTCGTCAAATATATTTTTTATATATTTTTAACCGACTTCTTCCAAAAGGGAGACGTTCTAAATTCGTCGGAATATTTTGTTTTTCTGTTTTTATCCTATCTCCGACATACAAGGGTGTAAACGAATCGGTGTAATTCCTTCAAGCCACGTGATCTACTTGTGACACAGATTTACCCTGCATGGGATTTTTTCAGATTCAACAAAAATGTTTTATGAAAAATTCTTAATTTTCTGTTATCTAGTCATTTTAGCGTCCCGAGTTAACTGGCTGTGCTGAGCGATATCGCGCTAATCTAGCCCGGAAGCTGTGTCACCGTGCTTTTATTCGTTTATCGAAATGCTATCACAAAAATATATTTTTTTGCTTATTTATTTTTGATTCCTTATTATGTAGTTTAGACACGAAAACTAACAGCAACGGAAACGATTTTTTTTTTATCTTCCTGTTTCCCTTGCGCTGTTAATCTATACCAGTAATAGATCATGTGGGTTCTAAGAAATTACACTAATTCGATTACACCCTGTATATGCACTGATTTGGATGATTATTTTTTTGTTCGTAAAAGTTTTTCCCTAGATTGTCCCATTTTTAGGGTTCCGTAGTCAACAAGGAACCCTTATAGTTTCGCCATGTCCGTCCGTGGCCCGCCACGCACTTGGCCGGTTTTTGGTGAAGATTTTCTGAAGACCTTCGAAGATGAACAATGGAACTCTTCAATGACAAACAATACACATAAAGTGATTGGATTACGAGCAGCGTATTTAGTAGATAAAACCACAGTGTACCTATTATATCTTACTGCTTACAGTCGGTCAACGTAGAACATTGTCGCAGAGCAATCGTGCGGGGGGTTGCGGGGTGAAGGGGCGGAGGTTATGTCCCGAGTAGCCATACTGCTACTTGGGACATAACCTCCGCCCCTACATAATTTTGACATTTCATAGGACCTGTCAAATGTATGGGCGTTGACCCACTGTATGTAGTAAGTAAACTGTGATATAACCATGTTTTAAATAATAATTTTATTACTATTTTGTTTCAGGCGACTACTGGCACAATTCTTCAGCATCATTTTTCAATGTGTATCAGAATGCGTCAAATATCATAGCCTTATTGGAAGGAGAGAGCGGCTTTCATGGGAATGGCACCATCGGTACCTCCATACTGATCAACTGCCATTACGATTCTGTGCCTTATGCTTTAGGTAAGAAGGTTCATTTTAACTTCTTTGATAATATAATTCGAATGAATTCGTACTAGTCAACTGCTATTAAGATTTGTGTCTAATGCCTTAAGTGAGAAGGTTCATTTTAACTTCTTGATATTATTATTTAAATGGTATCGTATTGGTCAACTGCCATTACGATTTCTGTCTTATGTTTAAACAAGAAGAGTCATATTAAGGTATTATAGTTTAATTTTAACGATTATGTACCTTACTCTTTATGTAAGAAGGTCCATTTTGAGATGATAAAATAATTGCATTTTTTAAATCTTTTGGGCTTACTGGCTATACTTGTAAAATAAGTTAACAAACAAGTGACTTTGAAAATATTTATCCCGAATGGGGACGGGATAGAATACAAAACTTCCTCACCGCACGCTGGGAATAGACGCGTGTTATAAGAGTTCACAAAACCCAGCACGCTTGGTAGTAGGATCTATACGGTCCGCCTGGCTAGCTACCACCTGAATATTAAAGTCCGGCGCCAAGCAGTTTACTGTGTTCCGTCGTGTGTATGTGAGAGCCAGAGGGGTATAGGGGAATCCCTCTATATCTCCGTTAATTGGATTCGTGTGCTCCATCTTAGACCCCGCGACCAAGGCAAATAATAAAAAGTAAAAAAGAAACCTGAAAAATTTTGGGAAGCAAAAATATCTCTTTGCTACTCCCATAGGCAAATACATATTAATATAAGTATTAAACAAACATACACAATAAAAACAAATACAAAATTTCACAGGAGCATCAGACAATGCAGTATTCTGCGCCGTAATGGCGGAAGCGCTAACCAAACTTTCAAGAAGCAAGGAAAAGTTAAAACGAAACATTATATTCCTGTTCAACGGAGCTGAAGAGAATGGCTTGCAGGTAATGTTTTTTTTAATTTTATTTAGCGATAGGCTCGCGTTTGGCCACTATTTCGCCTGATGGTAAGCGATGATGTGGTCGACAGTGAAGCACGCTTGCCTAGAAGTAACCTATTCACTCTTGACTTAAAGACCCCAAGGTTGTAGCTATCAGGAAACACAGACTCCGGCAGGGAATTCCACTCCTTAGCTGTGTGAACAATGAAAGTGTTCGCAAAACGCTTTGGACGTATGAGTGGGATGTCCACCATGTACCGATGGCGCATTGCCGTACGTCTGGTAGTCCGATGATGGAAAGGGCCAGGCGGAATCAAATTGTGCAGTTCCATCGCACACTCCCCGAAGTGTAACCGATAAAAAACCGCCAGGCTGGCAACTCTACGTCGATGTTCAAGGCTCTCGAGCTTTGAGTTGACCAGTGCATCGTTGCCGATAAGCCTCTTGGCTTGTTTGTCGATCGATTCAAGTGCATCGAGTTGGTATTTGGCAGTTCCGTCCCAGAGGTGAGAGCAGTACTCCTGCATGACCGAACTTGCGCTTTATACAAGTTGAGCAACTGAAGAAGAAAATCTAAAATTTAAGTTTGTTATCTCGTATCGGCTTCGATTCTCGTAACGAGAATTATGGAGTTTTAACTGCCTCATTGGTCTTGTGAGCTCAAGCTGAGTGTGAAGTCCTGAGTTCGATCCCCAGGTCGAGCAGTGTTATTTGGTTTTTCCGTGTGGAATATTTCAGTAGCAGCCCGGAGTCTGGATTTTTGCCCGGTTGATGGCAATATGCTCGCCGCCTATTACATGGGACTTAAACATAACAGCAAGATGAGGGTGTACTGTACACCTCTGTGCAATTCTTCGGGGAATACAAGCGTGATCTATACATATAAAAGGAGAAGCTGACTGACTGACTGATCTATCAACGCACAGCCTAAACCGCTGGGGTTAGAAAGTTGAAATTTTGACAGTAGGTTCCTTTTGTAATGTAGGCATCCACTAAGAAGGGATTTTTCGAAATTCAACCCCTAAGGGAGTTAAATAGGGGATGAAAGTTTGTATGGCAAATCGTCACTTAACGGGTTCAAAATTTCACGCTAGCGAAGCTGCGGGCGAAAGCTAGTAGCTTATAAAATAATTATGCCTGGCGCCATATGAGTAATAATTTTAAAAAATTACGTTGTGTTATGAAATGCTTGGGCTTATCATGAATGACGTTATTATTATTGTTTTACAATCCATACATACATTATATACCTACTAGTCATATTTTAAAGTCGAAAACACTAAACTGCCAAACCGATTTTGATGAAATAGAGATAAGTTCAAATCCGGAAAACAAGAATTACAGTGTCCAGAAAAAAAACCTGATTTATTACATTTAACCCTAAAAAGGAGAGGGGGCCGAAATCGATTAAACTAGAATGACGCGCGCCTCCACCGTTGGGGTGAAAATAGTAAAATAAGGTTTAGAAAACTAAAATATCGAAATGGTTTTGGAATCTGCTTCTATTCAGTTACAGACTACCTAAAAACTTAAACCATTTGTACTTTGTTTAAGTACCTTATATTTCGTTTATTCATTTAACAATCTTATCTTTTATTTTTTTTAATATTTCAATACAAGTATAAAAAACATTTAAAAATATAAAAAATAGTAGCCCACCGGCATCGGGAACAGGGTCCAAGCCACCGGCGGTCAGGGCCTCAGAGAGAGGAACCTCCTAACAATCCGCGTCGTGTCAAGAAGTACAGCTCTCTGTATCAGGCCCTTGATCCAGCCGCCCAACGAGAGCCCCTTTAGGTGTTGGTCCAGGCTCTTGGCTATTAAGCCATTCGCCGTAACTACTATCGGCACAATTACTGCTGAATCAACATCCCACATGTCGACAACCTCGTGTGCCAAGTCTTGATATTTAATTTCTTTATCTTTCTCTGCTTTCACGAGGTTCTCGTCATGTGGAACAGTGATATCAATAATCATTGTGAGGCGCTCTGATCGATCTATCACCACTATATCAGGCTTATTGGCTACAATACCTTATATTATTATTAATAAAGCGATCTAATAAGTTTATGAAAATAATTACTAATTTTAAAGAATTGATATATTTTGTAATGCTGAAAGAATAATTTATATTTTACTTATAATCTATATATATAAAAGAAAGTCGTGTTAGTTACTTCACTTATAACTCAAGAACGGCTGAACCGATTTAGCTGAAAATTGGCAGGGAGGTAGTTTAGAGCCAGGAGAAGGACATAGGATACTTTTTATCCCGTTCGACATTTTGATATTTAAAAAAAAAAAAATTATATCAGTATATCCATATTCTTAATCTGTTTAGGTAGTAGGTAGGTAGTAGGTAGGTAGTAGGTAGGTAGTAGGTAGGTAGTAGGTAGGTAGTAGGTAGGTAGTAGGTAGGTAGTAGGTAGGTAGTAGGTAGGTAGTAGGTAGGTAGTAGGTAGGTAGTAGGTAGGTAGTAGGTAGGTAGTAGGTAGGTAGTAGGTAGGTAGTAGGTAGGTAGTAGGTAGGTAGTAGGTAGGTAGTAGGTAGGTAGTAGGTAGGTAGTAGGTAGGTAGTAGGTAGGTGGTAGGTAGTAGGTAGGTAGTAGGTAGGTAGTAGGTAGGTAGTAGGTAGGTAGTAGGTAGGTAGTAGGTAGGTAGTAGGTAGGTAGTAGGTAGGTAGTAGGTAGGTAGTAGGTAGGTAGTAGGTAGGTAGTAGGTAGGTAGTAGGTAGGTAGTAGGTAGGTAGTAGGTAGGTAGTAGGTAGGTAGTAGGTAGGTAGTAAGTAGGAAAAAGTGCATTGCAACGCATGCGGGTACAGCTAGTATTTTATAAACATAACATAATTTAATAGATACATACAAAATTGCTATTAGAATTAATAATTTAAATGAATATAAAATATTAATTAATTAAAGCCCTCCACATCCGCATTGCAATGCTTGTAAAAGGCCGCTAAGTTGTAAGTACACTAAAATTTAATGTATCACCTATTATGTATACTTAGTTTGCAATAAATCTTTGAATCTTTTAATCAGCAAACATTACATACCGAATTCTGCGTATATTTGTATTAAATCTAAGCGTAAATGCTGTAAAGAGGCGCGGCATAACTTGTTACAGATAAAATTTACACACAGTAGATTTAATTTATGTTTTTATTTGTACCAGATAGTAAATGTATCAAATATTTATTACTATTATTGCTTACCTACTATTAATATAATAAAAATGTAATAAATATACAGCGATATGATAGATATGAGATAAAAAGGGTTTTTTCATCCGGGTGGTGCCCAGCGGCCCTTGTTTAGAATAGGTGGCCTTATTGGTTACCGTAAAAGGGGCCAAGAGATTGTAGGAGTTTTTTGGGAGTTTCATACATTTATCAAAATGGTTATTATTCGAAATGAGAACTTTACGTAGGCCCTATTTGATAAACCGATCTCATGTGAGAGTTGCCTATTAACGAGCCTAAGATCGATTGAATTGTAGATGTCTGCAGCGCATATTTTCAGCTGAACCTTCATTTAGCGTTTAGATATCCTTATGTTTTGTCATTTTCAGGCGAGTCACGCGTTCCTGCAGCATCCTTGGGCGCAGGGAGTGACTGCCGTCATCAACTTGGACGCGGCAGGAATGAACGGGAAGCCTACTATATTTCAGGTGATTATTACTTTATTGATCACTGTTTATTGATGTCACCAAGTTTCAAAACCTCTATGGATTACCAAGTATTGCATTGTATTTAAAACTACCTAACGTAAAAATAACTTTCAGTTTTTCCCAAATATACCAACTGTGCGGCCAATTTAAAAAAAAAAAACTAATTCGGAATATGACGAACATTTAAAAATAAAATACCAAATCGGTCCAGCCGTTCTCAAGCGAGAAGTATACTTAAGGCGCGATTCCATTAGGCAAGTTACTTGTATGCAAGTTGCAAATTGCATACAACTTGAACAGACCTGCATACAAGCTACAACTTGTATGAAGTAGTTTGAACTTGTACATTTTTTATTCAAGTGACGTGCAAATTGAACGCGCAAACGTTTATTGCACTTTTCGGATTGCGAACGAGTGATTGACACCCATGATGTAAACCTGCAAGTAAAACCTGCATGCAATTTGCACACTCTCGAAAATATGTTTCCAAAGTAAGCAACTTGTACGCAAATGTGACGTCATACTTGTATGCAAGACTTGCCCAATGGAATTGCGCCTTAAGGGGTCTTGTTGCAGTGCGTGTCTGTGTGAGTGTATCAATTTAGGCGATTCTAGGTGGTTAAGGTACCTACTGTTTTAGCTTATATAGGGTTACAGGGAAAGTCGTACTGAATATTAAAGAACGTTATTTTTCAGGTCATTTGTGATGGATTTGATTCTGTAATATGGTGTCTGAAACTTAACCGTTTTGGAAATATTGAATTTTAAAGAATCCTTCATTTTTTGGCTTTTTTGGGATTAGAGCTCCTAGGGTCCGCTTTTTTTTGTATCTTGTTAGAGATGTCAATTAATAAAAATGATTAACAAAAACTGAACCTACTACTAACAGCTTAAAAAGACTGCTCGACAACGGTTAGAATTAAAGAATTTTCACTAAGTGTTTTAACATACAAAAATGTATGGAACTTATTCTGCAAATTATTTTAAAAACTTCTACGTCTCTTTAGCTATTCAAAAAGGTATAACATCTACTAGGTATGTTCATAAAATCTTAAAAAAATGTTATTTGAATAGGCCCAAGTGTTGTACTACACAACATAAAAAATGTCTTTAAAATTCAATATCTCCATAACAGTTAAGTTTCGGATACCATAATACAGCATCAAATCTATCAGAAATGACCTGACAAATAACGTCCTTTAATATTCAGTACGACTTTCCCTGTAACCCTGTATATCTACTGTGCTCAAGGTTTATCCGAGTTCCTCTTCTCTTTGTATCACTACAATACAATAGAATTCTGCAGGTGACGGACCCAAGAGTATTGAAGGCGTATCACCGCACAGCGCCGCGGCCCAACTCCCAAGGCGTGGCCGAATTCCTGTTCGGTTCAGGAATCATACCTTCTGATACTGACTTCAGGATATGGAGGGACTATGGTGGTATACAAGGTGAGATCTTCTTCTTAGAGTGTTGAAAACAATCTACACTGTGTCGGCCCAGAACTCGGCAACAAGTTTAGCACTATCCGTAGCGTCTATTAGTTCTTGTGGCGTACAGGTAACAGGGTAGGCGAGGCATGATATTAAGTGCGCCATAGTTTGCGGAACGGCACCACATTTACACTCCAGGTTTGAGTTATCCGCAAATCTCCACCTGAGCAAAGGACAATGGGACAAAACGTCCCCACCCCCCAACAGATCTGAAATGTATCTCAGTTGAAACATCTTAGTAGGGTGATAAATTTTTCCTATGGCGACATTCCTCAAACGTGCGGGATATTCCGGGAAAAACGCATTTTTATTATTATTATTTTGTTTAAATGAATATTCGCATCGTACATCCGATTGAGTTGAAACTTTGTACAGTTGTTGTTGGCACTCACGCGAAAGTTTCTGACATAGTACCATCAACGAACAATAGGTGGCGCGCGAGTCATATCGGATAATTGTAAATAAAAATTCACATGGTTCATCCGATTGAGTTGAAACTAAGTACAGTTATTGTTAGCACTTGCGCGAGAGTTTCTGACATAGTACCATCGACGTGCAATAGGTGGCGCGCGATTCGTATCGGATAATTGTTACTAAAAATTCGCATGGTTCATTCGATTGAGTTGAAACTAAGTACAGTTGTTGTTGCCACTCACGGGACAGTTTCTGACATAGTACCATCAACGTACAATAGGTGGCGCTCGAGTCGTATCGGATAATTGTTACTAAAAATTCACACGGTACATCCGATTGAGTTGAAACTTTTTACAGTTGTTGTTGCCACTCACGTGAAAGGTCATAACGTCTTCCACAATTACATTAATAAATTGTCTGCATAACCCCTGAAAGACGATGCCTACCAAATCCTAAATACTACACTAGGAACCAATAACAACCACACACATGTCATTAGATAGGTATTGCAGTATACTGCAATAATTGCTATCGCGGCTCATTTAAAATCGCTGTGTGAAAAAAGTTATGGCGATGTTTCGTAGGTTAGGTTAGGTTACGTCAGGTTAGGTAATTTCACCTATCACCTATGTATTAGATGTGATTTTGAATGACGACATATAATTATAACACTGTTTACTCACTCTACTAGCATTTTTTGCTATTACCGAACAATTTATAAGAAAAAAAAAAACACCTAACCTAACCTACGAAAAAACGCCCTAACTTTTTTCATACAGCGATTTGAAATGAGCCGCCATAGTAGTTACGGCAGTATATTAAAATACCTATCTAATGACATCTGTGTGGTTGTTATTGGTTCCTATTGTGGTATTTAGGATTTGGTAGGCATCGTCCTTTCAGGGGTTCTGCAGACAATTTACAATGTGATTGTGGATGACGGTACATAATTATAACACTGTTTACTCAATCTGATTGTTTTTTATTACATAACACTATACAAGAAAAAAACTACCTAACCTGACCTAACATAACCTAACCTACAAAACATCGCCATAACTTTTTTCACACAGCGATTTGAAATGAGCCGCCATAGTAATTATTGCAGTATATTGCAATACCTATCAAATGACATATGTGTTGTTGTTATTGGTTATGTTGACCAATTTTTCCGGTCTTCCTTTACCACCCTGTATATACCAAACCCCATCGATTTTGAAGTTAAAACTGGTTGCTAGTCTTTTCATAGATCCTTATGAAACTACTGACACATCAAAAAAATCTGTTGGAAGGGGTGGGGACAGGTCTCATACAATTTTGCCCATCGTCCTTTTCCTTGCTTCAACCAACCTGAGTCCGAAATTTAGAGACTTCCAGGTCAGCCAAGGCAACTCATGACCAGGTGGGAGATCTTCGGAAGGACACGGAGGGGTCTCACTGTGTAACGAACGGTCACCCAACCATGGACCGACCGTGGCAAGCGTTGCTTAACCTCGCAAACCGTGACCAAGACAATTAACAAACAAAAATGACATAAAAAGTTTAGATTTTGATTGTTTTTATGAAGTTATGTTGCAATTCATACATCTCAGCACTACATTTCTACACACACACCCAGCAGCACCTAAACCATTTGTCATTAAATTCCCTTTTAACAGCATTGAAATTTTAGTTTTTGATCACATTATGTAACATTTTTATTTTAGTTTTTTCATATTTTATAAAAAAAAAAGTCTTTGAACGCTAATTATAAGTTTACGTTACTTGGGAAGAGACTGGACCCCACGACACAGGGAATCCTAGTGTGGGGCCCAGGGAAATTGTAAAAATGTAGTGCTTAATGTTCCAGTACTTGTATCACATTTTCAATATTGTACCGTGTTTTTTTTGAACCGAATAAACATTTTATTATTATTATATTTTAAATTTTTTATTTAATTCGTGTTCCACAGGTATCGACATGGCGTTCGTGAAGTGGGCTCACGTGTACCACACTCGTAACGACAAGCCTGAGCTGCTACTGCCCGGCGTCATGCAGTACGCTGGGGACATGATACTGGGGTTATTGGCTGAAGTGGCGACTGTTGAAGACTTGGATACTAAGGTAAAATCGTTATCACATGTCCGAAAACGTCTAGTGGTCAACATTTCTTTATGTAGTTATGTGATGGGATGGCAAACAGGCGAGATGACCCACCTAATGGAAAGTGGTTATCACCACGTGGTGTGTATTAGTGGTGGTTATTAAAACGTATAGCGCCGAAATATAACAGACTATGTATACATAGCGTATAGCGTTTGCTATAGCGGCTCTGACTTCGCGCTATACCTCGAGTGCGCAGTATATAACGCCTCAACCTACTCAATGAATAAAAGTCTAAGTAAACGCGCGTAGCGGGGCCAGAACGAGATAGCAAGATAGCGTAGCGACTAGCAACAGCGCGTAAGGGAATGAAATATTACTATATTCTTTAGTGTACAGCGCGTTGCGAGATAACATTTACCGCGCATCAAGTCCGTTTAGCGTGTTGTTAAATAAAAATTATAGCGTCTCCGCGTTCAGACTGCGCCCGAGTTTTGTAACACCGCGTTATAATGATAGCGTATAAAATAACAGACTATATGAATATATTTTATAGTTTATAACACGTCTACAGTTTATAGCGGGTTTGAACATCACTAGTGTGTATACGTATAAATATACCAAAAAAAAAACAAATCGATTTATAAATGACGGAGTTCTGAGGTAAAAAATACAACCGAATTGAGAACCTCGTCCTTTTTGAAGTCGCTTAAAAATATAATGGACTATAACGATCCAACATGTCCCACAGGCGGAGCCCTCAGGTGCAGTGTACTACGACTACTTGAATGTGTTCCTGATATCGTATTCGTACTCCGCCTCGTACATCGTGGATGTGTGCATCGCTGTATGTGGACTGACCAGCGTTGGATATTATGTGTGGCTTGTTGGTGCTAGTGAGTATTATTTTTTAAGTACAGTAATGAGTAAAGAATAATGGTCAAACAATATAAAGTTGGTAAAAGAAAAAACATCATTTAATTTGTGTCAATAAGCTGGTTAGTTATTTTCCCTAGCTTTCAATCCTTGCACACATGGCAAAGAAATTAAATACACAGGCAAACAGCAGGCAACTGTTCTACGCAGAATAGATACTAACTGTCATACATAATATGCGTTTGGGTGAGCGATAATTAAACCTAATAAAAAATAGATACTCTTGACTACTTCGGGTTCTGAATTAGTCATGTTCGAATTAGTGTCTATTCGTACTTTTGAAATCGATAAAAATGCAATATCGCGCTGAGGCTCGAATTGAAACTGTGCTCTGTTCAACGACGGATGAGTCCTGACATAGCGGTCATTTCGTAAATTATAGCCGTTACAGCGATTACGCACTGCATCCGATCCGATCCGTGAAAATAAGAATATAAAAAACTCGGACCGAATTCGGATATCGCTTACGCACTTATCCGATTTCTGATCCAAATTCAAACAATTCAGGGCCCATCTTTGGCATATCCATTTGGCGTCCGATTTGAATCCGAGGTAATGCGAAAGCGTTCATACAAACAGTACTACGGCTACTTCGGTCCGTCAATATTTCTTCCGAATTGGAAACTCACGGATGACGGAGAGAAATCGGACGACGGAAGTCGGATCTAGTGCGTAAATTACCATACAAATAGTTCTATGACTACTTCGGAACGTATTTTCTCGGATTCGGATCGGATGCAGTGCGTAACCGCTCTAAAGAGACTGCTATCGAAAAAACGTAAGCGACATCATCAAAAACCGTAAAATAGCTATATTTAAGTACCATGTTTTTATTATATTTGATATTCTTTCATATATTTGAAAAGAGTAACGACTGTTTTTATTTTTGACTTAGTTTCAATTTGAAACTCGGCACGATCGTGCGCTCATCGTTGAAGCTGACGGAAGTAAGATACCTGATTTAGTGAGCTGCCTGCATAGGTACTTATCACTTTCGCCAACTGTAAGAGGCAATAAGTTTTCGAGCTAAATTTGATTTTGGAATACTTAATGCGCAAACAGACTGGGCTTGTGTGACGGGACGCCACTTTATATGATGTTACGTTAGGAACGCACTAACCTCATGCCACGCAACGTCAGATCGCGTGTATAAAATCAATGCACACATTTATGTCGCTCGAATTGAAACGCATAAGATAAGTTTATTTCTAAATTGTGCTATTTTGTACATTATCCACGAAAGCGGATGGCTTCTGATGGACCTAACATCACGTACGTCACATAAGTCCAATCTGTTTGCGCCTGTATACAACCTTATTTTTACTTTATACGAAAACCGAGACACCCCAACAAGATTTTCATCAGAACTGCCTGAATGTGTTTTTTTTTAGTAAATCTCCAAGTTACACCTTAGTTTATGTCGCGTTAAGTTCCCTAAAATAGTGTGAAATGCCTGAGGTGTGCTATGCAGGGGTTGTCTAATACACGGAAACTGACCGAGAGGACCGTCTCAAGGCTCAAGGTGTCTATGCCCGTCAACTGTTATGGGTAGAAAACTACTGAAACAAAATTGAAATTTATTTAAAAAAAAGTGGTGTAAAAAATATGTCAATCGATTCTCCTAGTGATTCTGAACAAACTAGTTTCAGGTTTAGTATATACTAATACCACAGTCTACCTATATCTTACTCCTTACAGTCGGTCAACGTAGAACATTGTCGCAGAGCAATCGTGCGGGGGGTGAAGGGGTGAAGGGGCGGAGGTTATGTCCCGAGTAGCCATACTGCTACTTGGGACATAACCTCCGCCTCTACATAATTTTGACATTTCATAGGACCTGTCAAATGTATGGGCGTTGACCCACTGTATGTAGTAGGTAGGTACACTGTGCTAAAACTAAGCTTGTATAGGTGTCTTTGACATGAAGATATAAATTAATTATTTTATTTGTAGGATGGTCAACAGTCAACAAGTTATTATTCGCGGCTCTGGGTCGTCTGGTCTCCTTGTTGGTGGGCGTACTGGTCGTTACTATATTAGTACTGATCATGGTGGCCACTACTGTACAGATGCGGTAAGTCAAACTCATCATTGTAGTGTTTTTCAAGTTTTCAGAGGGAGGGGGGAGTCCAAAGCTCTAATAGGCAGGGACTGAAAGCGATTACGGTACGAGGTTACTTTACCTTTAAAATATATAGATACCGTTTTCTTAAGGCTAGGATATACCTTTATTTAACCTTTTACGGTTTCGGTACCGAAAAACATCGAATGATGAAAGAGTCAGTCATGAAAGAATCAAACATTGCTGCTATCTGGGGCCTCATAGTAGGACACGGTGGGGCGTCCGTTAATCAAAGAAAATCCTTATTTATAAAGGTTTAGGTACCGATACCGTTTCGCATTCTCAGACTCTACTTTTCGGTTCCGAAATATATTTATGTAGCCTAATAGTCCGGTGTCGTCCATTCCGTCCGTCCGGTGGGTGTCGTAAAAGGCGACTAAGGGATTCTCTAGAGTATGGGCAGTAGCGTTCTCTGAGTACTTTAACAACCATACTGCGATCGACAACCCGCCCAACAAGCGTGGCGATTATGGCAAACCCCCCCTTTTGGGGGAGGCCTATGTCCAGCAGTGGACGTCTTTCGGCTGAATGATGATGATGATATTCCGGTAAACAGAATTTAGGGGTATGACGTCGTACCGTATTTTAATAGTACATTGTTACCCTAGAGGTGAAAGTAACTTATTTAGTCCTGAGACGGGGTTTGGCGCCCCGCCAATAGTTCGAGGGACTAACTAAGTCTTTAACCCGAGGTAAACACTGTGCTTTTCATTACGAATACAAGGAAAGTAAAAATGAAAACAAAAATTAGCAAAAGAAAAAAATTGTGATCGGATTGCCGCTTTCCGCCTATTTTGTTTTTTTTTCTGTGGCCGGCCAGCTAAGTATTCAGCCTTAGAATAATAACGCCTAGAAACCTAGTACGAGCACCAAAAGTGAAGCAACTTAAACTATGCCGGATACGGCAAAGTTAGCGAATCGAGCCGTCAGTGCTCAATGTCACGCTCTGTTGAACACACCTCCCAAGAAATATTTGAAAATGCCAATTTGTTGCGTAAAAAGATGCTTTAACACATCTGGAAAACATAAAAAATGTGATAAAATTGCATCTCACATATTGATACTAAGATTTAATCCATTATTTTTACGTAAATCGATCTCCAAATCAAAATTTTCTTAACCTAATTTATTACAACGAAGTGTTGCCAGTTGTAAAGAAAAATTACCCATAATACAGTAGACACTAACACTTGGAGTCTACGGTTTTTGATGCCCATTTTATTGTAGAAAAACATGTTTATATGTTAAAAATAACAAACACATGGTCACAGCAGACCCGGCTTAAAATTATAGGGTGACGATTTTGAAATATTTAAAAAGTTATCATAATTTGCGAATGTTTGTCGCGTATACTAACTACTAGTTTAAATAGATACGTGACATAGACTCGCAAATTAATAAATTATTCTAAGTATAATTACGACTTTAGTTAAGAACAACACTAAAACTTTTATAAAGTATTACGATAAGTATGTACTTGTGACAGTATTTTTATTAATTAAAAAAATAGATTCATTACCTAAGTTACGTACGTAACATTTTTTATATGCAATCTATGCTATGGCCCAAATACATACAATTTTTCCCCGAATTTAGGGGAAATTATATTTTCGAGCAACATTTTTTTTACGTCTGTGTGCGTGTCAGTCTCCGTAATTACATGCCGCTCACTCACACGTAATTACGAATGTTGCTTCAGTTTTTTGTAGGGAGCGTGTATGAGACTATCCTTCTAGGCGTTATTATTCTAAGTATTCAGCCTTTATTTTTCATTTTCATCATTGAAAAAATTGTAAATATTTTGACCAAATCTATGTTATTTAAAGAATTCGTTGAAACTAAATTATAATAAACTCATTTAACAAAATATATTCTTTAATTAATACTTAACTTTATGTTGTTACAATTTTACATCGCGCTGTAATTGAGTGGCTGTACTTATAGAAGATTGGAACATGGTTCAATAGAAATGTGAAAATAGAACTAGTTTTTTTTTTATAATTTGACAGCTAGCAGTTGAAAACGATTCTCCCTAGGGCTGAAAAGTATTACTTTCAACCCGCTCCTCGGGCAACTTCAAACCTACTTTCCGAGCATGAGTAATGAAAAGGTATTTTAATTTTCGCGTTTTCAGCCTTAATAGAGTAGTACCTACACAATTTTATTTTAATTAGATATGTATCACCACGCTTGGGAAACTGATTGGTACCTCGAGGATATAAAATGGATGACCATTCATTATTCATCGAGACCCGAGATCCTCGGAGAGCAATGACAATCGTTACGGGTATGCAGAAGTCCGAAAGTCTGACAACCAGTCTAACCTTAGGCACTTGTCCCACCGCGAACGATGAGCGAGCAGCGAGTAGAACTAGAAGCTAGAGACGAGTTGGCGAGCAGCGAGAAGCGAGTGTATAGTTCCGATAGTTTTGTCGCTGGGCTATAAGCGAGTGTGCGAGTGCGACGGGCGATTACTCGCACCACTCGTAAATGACCGCTGGTTGGTCTCTCGTGAGTTCTGACCGCCAAGAGAGCATCGCTGAGCAAGTATCACTGAGCGAGTATTATCTTTGATAGGTCTTGTGGCTCAGCGACAAAATAGTGGAGCGAGTCCTCGCCGGCAGTGTGAACAGTCAGCGATTAACAATTAATATATGCATCTCTTTTGTTTACACGGAATGTATATCTATTGTAAATAGAAAATAGCCGCTATAGTTAGTCGCTTCCTCGCCGGCGGTGAGACAACTGCCTTAGTAAGGTCTGATGGCAGTCGCTTCGTGTTTTTTAGTCTGTGTGTTGACATGTACTGTATTGACATTCCGTTTTTTTTTTTGTTTTTTTTTTATCTTTTAATTTTTCTTTTTTTTTATTAACATCGATTTTTATTGCTATTTACTATTAATTAATTTGTGTTGTGTCATTTTTTATAACAGTTTTTTTTTATAATTTTGTTTTATTGGCCTGGCTTATTTTATAACAAGACTAGCTTTTGCCCGCAGTTTCGCTTGCGTGAAATCTTGAACCCGTTATGTGACGATTTTGCATACAAACTTTAATCCCCTTTTTTTTTTTTTTTTTTTTATCGTGAGAAAATCCTCATGGATACCCTTCGCCTGGGGAAGGCGAAGGGTTATGCCGGACTCTTACCGGCTAAAAACCCACGGTGTTCCTACTCCTGACCCTTGGCCGGGGTCACGGGATTCGCAGCTGCATGCACCGCAACCCCGGCAGGCCTCGGTCCGCCAGCCCCTGGCGGACCTCTCCTTCTGTGGGGCCTTGCGCCACGTCCTCCTGGTCGGCGCGCACGGAACACATGCGCGCCGCCTTCTCGGGCCTGTTACTGGTCGGGCGACGGGTCCCCTAACCCGTCGCCCGCAGGCCACACACTAGGGTGGCCGGAGATCGTCGCGCGCCCTCCGGCGGCGCCCGGTGCGTCTGGCGCGGGAAGGGACAGTGGCCGTCGCCTCTCTCTCCCTCTCCGCTCCCTCCTTGGTCGCCATCACCACCTCGCAAAAGGAGGTGACGGCTTCCCACGCACTCTCGCTCCCGACCATGGACAGAACCACGGCCGGAAGCGAGAGGTCACCACCGATCGCCGCGACTAGTTCACGGCGCTGCGTCGCCCACGCACGGCACTCCTGCAACGTGTGCAGCGCCGTGTCTTCCGGGCAGTCGACGCAGTGGTGACATCCGGGCGTCTGCTCCCGGCCTATGCGACACAGGTACTTCCCGAAACATCCATGTCCCGAGAGCACCTGCGTCAGCCGGAAGCTGAGAGCGCCATGCTGCCTCTCCAGCCACTCCTCCATAACGGGACTTACCGCCGCTATTGCGGCGTGCCCTGCGCTGGGTTGCGCAAGTAGTTCTCTCCACTCGGCCACTAAGATCTGGCGGAGCTCACTCCGCTCAGGCGCCTCCTCGCGCTGACGATATCTCAGCGCGAGGGCCCTCGCCTCCAGATCCCAGGGCATCGATACGGTACCCCCTTATCACCCTGACGGCCATCGCGCGCTGCGGTCTCCGCAGGATTGCGACGTTGCGCGCCGTCAAAAACTTTCATCCCCTATTTAACTCCCTTAGGGGTTGAATTTCGAAAAATCCTTCCTTATTCCTTGCCTACATTATAAAGGGAACCTCTGTGCAAAATTTCAGCTTTCTAGATCCAAGGGTTTGGGCTGGGCGTTGATGAGTCAGTCAATCAGTCAGGACTTTTCTTTTTATTAATATAGATTTAATTATTGAGACTTGTCTGGCTTGATTGGGTAGGTAATTAATTTCAAACATTTATACGCCTTCTGGCATAACATAGCGGACTCTTTATTATCTTTATACCATCTATGAATCTTATATTCCGCTCCCTGCTTATGACTTAAAAAAGAGGGGCCCGATTCTCCTAAAATAAATTGTTGCCAAACGCAATCGAACCACAACCATCAGTCAGTTTTTGTTTTCGAAAACATTCAAAATGATTGATTTTGTTTTTTGTGTCAAACAATTTGATAGCTTTTGAAATTGAGAACTGTCTGAATGAACGGTTCGGCCTTGGTTCGGTTGTGATTTATCAAGATTTATGTTAGGAGAATTAGGCCCCTGGTATTCAGCCGAATGTAGTGAGACTGGAAGCTGACCCGAACATGGAAAAAAATAAGCCTCTCGGAGATAGAACCTTATATTACGTGTATTTGTCATGTTGCAGGTACATGACTCAACCCTGGTTAGTGGTGCCGCTGTTCTGGTTGCCGTACCTCATCGCGGCTGTGGCCACTTCTCAGGCTTTCGACGCGTGGACCTTGAAGAGGGTAAGCGCTTACAATAAATATGCTTCTTTGTCCACAAGTGGACAAAAACATTTTCTACGAACCTTTTTGGACATCACGGCTCATCTTCCGTGCGAAAGATGTCCGGTCCTTTGGAAGGCATACACGGGGACACAGGTCCAACGCGCAGAGGCCCCTTTGAGAGCTTTAATCTAAAATGGGGTGGGGCACCAACCGGGGACTATCCACGGCTGCACTATTGGAGTACAGTCATGGACCGTCCCAGGTGGGTGCCAGACTATTGTAAAATATGGTGAAAAATATCTGGTCTATGGGAAGGGGTGTTAGGTGGACTAGATAACTTCTATTGCCGGAAGAAAACGGCGTCTGCCTTTCAACATTTAAAATTGAAGTGCTACGAACCTTATTATTACGATACAAAAATTATTATTTTTTACTGAACTGAAATCAATTTGGGTTTGAAAATATGAAATAAACAAACTAAGGCATGTATAGATTATTATTTTGGGAATATAAGTCAATTTTCTTTGTTTTAAACAATACAATATATCATTACCAGCATATTTAAGTACATCCATCTGCGTGACATAGATAAATCAAACTTCATCTGCAGAATTGAGACGGTCAAACCTTCCTTCTATCTACGTATTATCCTTAAACATTTTATACAAACTTAAAATGGCTCTACTATAATTGTTGTTCGCAGAACGGCCTCAGCCGCTCTCTCCGCTGCCTCCAAGCAATGGCCGCAACCCGGCTAATCATGACAATAGTACTCCTGGTCCTAGCGTGCATACCACCGCTCACTTCGCTCAGATATCTGATCAGCGCTCCGCTTTTCATAATGTCGATCACGTCGCTCATTTCTCTGAGCGTTGTCAGATATGCTCTAAAAGGTAAGTGTTTCAAATTGTTGCAATTTCAGTTTAAATCAGAATGACGAATGTCTTGACCCGAGTTGTATAAAGGCAAGTCGGGATACAACATTAATTCAAGATACGAAACCCAAATTTGGTCAGGGGCATGTTTTGTTCTCCTGGTTTGCTCTGTCTGAGCCGACTTGTGATAATTAAATTTTCTGACGCTTAGTATTGGGCGCGGAACACACACAATTCTTTCATGACTGTATTAAACCCATGTTCCTCGGTCAAGAGTTGGTCGGGCTCGCGCAGTCAGGGTTAGTAAGAAGTAAAAAAAAGCAGCCTTCATTTCAGAAAATGTACATTCGTTGCGATTTAAGAAGAATTCACTTGAACGGAAGAGACGAAACGCCTTACTTTGTATAAGGAAGTAAACTAATTCTTGTAATTCCTTCACTTCTCGTAATCTACTGGTGAAATAGAGTGACCCTCAACGGGAATTATACAGCATTAACAAAAAAAATTGTTCTTTACGTGAGTCAGTCGAACACACCAAGTTAACTAACTGCACGGAACGATATCGAGATAGACGTGCCCGCCAGATGTATCGCCGGGTTTCCATTAATTTATGCGTAGCATTGAAATTTATCTCTGATTACATTTTTCTTTTAAATTTTGTTTTTAGTCAGTCAAAATCTCGTGTAGGGTTAATCTTTACCAGTACATGCAATAGATCATAACTAGGGATCGGATATTCGGATGCATATTTACCTAAAGTTAATTTTTAGCTACGAAAGTATGGAAGCGGCTTCTTAAAATATATTTTATGTAAGAAAAAACCCGAGATGCCAGGAAGACCGGGAATGCATAACTAGTCGGGTGTACTATATCGGACTATGTCGGATGTACTATGTGTTTATGGAATTCAAGAAATAACAATTTATAAAAATGAATAAATATAATGAAATCTATGAATAAAAAAATATTTTTTTTTTATTTTTCACAGTATTTTAATGCTGGCAGTACTAACTTGACAGCTATCGTGTGAAGTTGGCAGCAAGCGCGATCCTATTCTTATTTGGCTCGCATAATATGGAAGCGACATCTTAAAATGATTGATAAAAAAACTCCGGCGTTCTTGGATTGCATAATTATTTAAAATTAATGTTTATCCCCCGATGCAAATATGTGTGCATGTAGAATGTAAGAAGAAGAATGGTGTGTGTTATATAAACCAAAAAAAAATTTAAAAAAAATTGTCCCGGAACCGCGGGATTTTTCGATACAAAAGCGCGTTCCATATTAGCCAACATCTCAAGTTTAGGTGAATACGCATCCAAATATCTGATCTCTAATCATGTAGTTTCAAGGAATTACACGAACTCGTCTATACTCTGTATATTATTTAAAATTCTACCATTTTATCTTAATTTCCAGGCTGGCAACACCTCATCCTAGAGATGGTCCTGTCTCTGCCATCAGTGATGTTCATGTTTTCACTAGTATTACGACTGGACGCTCAGATGCTACCCATCATGGGCAGGTCCGCCACCGATACTCCAGACTATACGGTGGCGTTTATTAATGTGGGGCTAGCTATTCTTGTGTCTACTACTATTGTGAGTATACCTGTTTGATTCTTCCTAGAATTTTAGTTCTTTTTTCGTGTGTCGACACGAGTTTTGAGAATAGCTTAAGCCGTGGTGATATGATTAGTCAGTCAGCAATGTTGGTAGCGAGGCTAACTGCACAGGGTGCGCCGCACGTACTTTAGTATAGACTAGCGACCCGCCCCGGCTTTGCACGTGTACGTTTTATAGCTTAACCGGTATCGTCACGCGCGACGATCCGGATCGTCAGTGCCATTGTTTATCTATTGTGTCTATAATTACAGTACTACACAGGTTAAAACCTTCTTGTACCGCCCGAGACAAAAGATACCGAATGCCAACCGAGCGCTCAGGCGCTATCTCTCTCTTTTCAATAACAAGCTTTTCAACCATGCTCGCGTTGACGATAGACGGACTGGAAAGGGCCCTCTTAAGTATCGTCGCTCGTGGAGGCTCTTTTCATGCACCCCATTGAACTTTTTATTTTTTATTGGCTAGTATTTAAACGATCGAATATAAATTTAAAGTAAGAATGTCAAAAATACTGATTATGGCGTACTGAAATACCTACTAAATGGGCGAAAGACTGAGGGCGAACACAAATATTGATAACGGCGACTTAAAATTACGAATTTGAGGTACGAGTTATTCAGAACGATCCGTATAATAATTCTTAAGCGAAAAAATTTCACTCACTTTATTGTTGTAAGGTTGTTTGGGTTTCCAAAGGAGCGTCCAAATTTCTATCTGCAGGTTTTAAAGTAACCTAACACAAAAAGTTAACACGAAGTGTAGATGAAGGGGGCTTCGTTCGCTCGCTCACTCTAGCCCCCGTCATCTCCTTTGAACCTAACCTATCCGTGTCGGTCGGGGCAAGGAAATGTACCTATATTTTCGCCCACTCAGTATTTTTTTCGCCCAAATTAACTGTTTTCCACTGCTAGTAGCTCATTTTACGAATTTTAACCATTCATAATTTTTCGCCAATTAAGTTAATTTTTCGCAAATATATTTTAATGCCGCTCGGTTTAGTATTAAAGTATCTCATTAACAGTCTTCCATATATTATTTATTCGCCCGATTAATAATTCCCATTTTTTATTTACTAATGTTTAATCTTAACCAACAAATACTGATCACCATATTTTTGTTATTCATTCAAAAAGCTCCATTGCTCTCCGAATGCTGTTCTACACTTATTCCACCCCAACTAGTAAAATATACTTGTTGCAGTCGGGCATGGAGCTCCTGTTCTCTCGCAAGTATCTGTCGTTCGTGTTGTCAGCGCTGGGCATCGGCTGCATCGTGCTCATGTTCATACCGTTCAACATTTACGACGACCAGGGCATATCGTTGCAGAGACATTATTGGTTTGTGAGTATTTATTGATATATCTTTTGAAATAACTTCCTAAGATGTAAGGCTATTTGATCTTTTTGAGACTTCGGATCATGGAAGGAATAATTTTTTTAGCTTTTGATAGTGCATTGCATAGGTATATTTATTTTTCTTTCAACTACGTAGTAATGTTATCATTAATCACTACAAAACCGATCACAAAGGACGTATTTTTTGCTTAGAACCAAAACAGTGCAGAAATGTGCTCATTATTGCACTGTTTTACATTAATGCACTGTTTTTTATTTAGATAAATTTACCACAGATGTTTAATGTATGCATTAGATCAAAAAGATACATACTGGCTGAAAATAAAAATCAGCTAAATAAAACAGACTTGGTGAAAACAAAAAACAAATGGCGCGCATTTTGTACCATTGTAAAACTTTAATACCTCAAGAAAAGTTTAAAAAAATGTTTTATGTATATTTTATCACGGTAGGTAGATTGGTAGTTGAAAGAAAAGTAGATTACGCACCTTGCTTAAGTGAGTTATTAATGCACTCGTGTTAATTTAGTGCCCTCGCATGCGCTCGGGCACCAACATAACACTCGTGCATTAATAACTCACTTTGCGCTCGGTGCAACAATCTACTATATTTATTGTATCTATACAAGGTTAATTGAAAAACACCAACAACCTCTCAAGGGATCATTGTACTCATCATTATCAACAACTTTTACTGTGGGACAAAATCTGAAATCGCGAAAAAAAAAACTGCTGTTCCCTACATTTTGACGAGCTAAGCGAACATAAATATAGGGAACAGCTGTTTTTTTTTCGCGATTTCGGATTAGCTCCCATAGTAAAAGTTGTTTATAATGATGAGTACAGTGACCCCTTAAGCGGTTGTTGGTGTTTTTCAATTAACCCTGTAATGCCCTGTATACAAGGTGTAACTTAAATAACGCACAACCTCTTAACAGCGATTACGCACTGCATCCGATCCGAATCCGTGAAAATACGGATATAAAAAACTCGGACCGAATTCGGATATTGCTTTACGCACTGCATCCGATCCGAATCCGTGAAAATACCGATCTAGAGTAAAAATCTCGGACCGAATTCGGTTGTTGCTTATGCACTATTCCGATCTCTGATTCAAATTCAAACAATTCGTCCGTCAATTGTTCATCCGAATTAGAAACTCACGGATGACGGATAGAAATCGGATGACGGATGCCGGATGTAGTGCGTAAATTACCATACAAATAGTTCTATGGCTACTTCGGAACGTATTTTCACGGATTCGGATCGGATGCAGTGCGTAATCGCTCTAAGGGGTCACTGTACTCAACAACTTTTACTATGGAAACAAACCTGAAATAGCGATAAAAAAACTGCTGTTCCCTAAATTTTGACGAGTTATGCGAACATAAATGTAGGGAACAGCAGATTTTTAATTGCCAAAAAAACTATTTTTGCCTACAGAAATCGTTAAATCGATATCTATTATCTATAAAAGTATATTCTATACGTTCCTAATCATTCACAATTCTTTCCAGCATTCAGAAATAGTTTCCTTCGACATAAATAACGCGACTATCTCCCAAACCTCGGGCATTGTAGTGACCAAACACGATCCCTACTCCACTGAGAGAGTCTTGCCGGCGCTCTCAAAAGCGGGATTCAACGTGAACGCGAGACAAGACTTGAGTGCAGACTGTGATACTCAAGTGCATTGTGGACTGCCGCTATTTAGAACTGGGTTTGCGAGATATCTGTAAGTACCTATATTTATAACACTAGCTTTTGCCCGCAGCTTCGCTTGCGTGAAATTTTGAACTCGTTAAGTGACGATTTTCCATACAAATTTTCATCCCCTATTTAACTCCTTTAGGGGTTGATTTTCGAAAAATCCTTTCTTATTCCTTGTCTACATTATAAAGGGAACCTCTGTGCAAAATTTCAGCTTTCTAGGACCAAGGGTGGCTGGGCATTGATGAGTCAGACAATCAGTCAGTCAGGACTTTTCTTTTTATTTATATAGATAACATAACACGTGTTTTCCCTGAAGGATAAGGCAGAGGTTTATAGTACACCCTCAGTTCGCCATTAAGTCCTATGTAATAGAGGGCGAGCCTATTGCCATCAACCAGGCGCAAATCCAGACTCCGGGCTGCTACTGAGAAATCCCACACGGAAAAACACAATAACACTTTGCCCGACCTGGAGATCTAACCCAGGACCAGGCCTGGATAAATGCCTACACATTCGCGTGGTGCCGTCGCCACTCCGACAATCGGTTGTCACTACTACTAATATGTACCGTATTTTAGATTATAGTGTTGTTCACAAATAAAATTTGACTACCAGATTTAGATTCTGCGCCAGGACCTCACGGTCAGCAGTCGCGCTTGCGCCCACTAGACGAGGCTATCCTATATTTATAACCTACTAGTATTACCCCTTTTTATTTTTATTATACCTATAGTATTTTTCGAAATAAAAGTAGCCTATGTCCTCCAGGTTCCAGACTATATCTGTACCAAGTTTCAATAAAATCGGTTATGGCGTGAAAGCGTCACAGACAGACAGAGTTACTTTCGCGTTTGGTATTGAACTACCGAAAATTTAACGACATGTTAAACACGTACCTCCGGTTTCTGAATTAAGAATTCGAGATAAGCAATACTTAAGTAGTAATTGAGTACGGAGTTGTCAAAAAAATGCAAAAAAAACTCCGTACTCAAATGTTACTTAAGTACTGCTTATCCTAGAATTCTGAATTCAGAAACCGGAGGTTAGTTTTACCGACATAAATACTCCCATTTGTAATACTAACCAGTTCCTCTCCGAATGACAGCCATTTTGATTTTTAGCAGCCCAGTAATTTAGCAGTTGAATAAAAATGTAATATCTTTGAATCTAGATGTGCTAAACGCTTCAATTAACTCTTATTTACAAGCAGACAATCCTATTCGTCTATTTCATAAATAGAAAATCTCAATTATTTACGAAATTCTAAAAAAAAAACTACTTTTCATGTTTTCCGTCGACTTCTTGGCTTACAGTAGCCCAAGTGTGAGTTCGGTAGTTTACTAAACGTTTCCGAAACGAATAGTTTACTATGATAAGTGTCAAACCAATTTATAGTCACGCTATTCGCCGCTAGAGGCTCTGCCTAAATCTTCATACAATTTTAGCGTGACGCAATAATATTACTGTATAACATAAAAAACTCACTATTGAGGTACTATTGGTTTAAAATAGTCACTAAACCATTGTCAAGGCAAGAAATCTGTTAACGCTCTTCTATTGGTTCCAGTAAGCACGCTATGTTCGTGTACACGGGTCCTCCCGCGCCCTTCAACCCGCCCGTGTCGGTCTCTGTGACCGAACGAACCTGTTCTAGCGAGGAGTGCACCTATGGCTTTAATTTTACTGGTAAGTTAATTATCTGAACTATATTCCATCTGCCTTGTGCTTTTTACCTCCCCGCGAAACAGGAGACCGATATCAGAGACCGAGATCAAAGACCAAGACCAGAGACTGAGACGACTTCTTGAGAATAGGCTTTCGTACTGTGTTCAGTTAGCGACCGAGACCGACATGGGAGGCCGAGACTAGACAGATACCGGAGACCAAGACCACTTCTTGATATTAGGCTTTCGTACTGTGTTTAGTTAGCTAGCCACACTGACACAGTAGACTAAGACACTAGACAGAGACCGAAGACCGAGACCACTTGTTGACATAAGGCTGTCGTAGTGTGTTCAGTTAGCTAGTGAGACCTACACAGTAGACTGAGACACTAAATCTTAAAGTCAAGGTGCGGTGTCGGTCCTATCTTGGTCTTCAGTCTTGGTCTCCTGTCTCGCGTGAAGGTAAAAAGCAGATTTTAGTTTGCCAAACGCAATCAGCTGTTGAGGGTTCCATACCCAAAGGTCTGAACCGGAACCCTTAGTGTTTTATCCATGGGAACTCTATTTCTGTGGCAACGCTGTCAGTCAGCCTGTCAGAAATATGTTCTTACCACGGCTATCTTAATAAAAACTAAGGAGCTCGTGGCTAAATAATTACAGCCGCATAGTCCGATCTTCCGGGTTAAGCCACGCTTGCCGAGGTTGGTCTGTGGATGGGTGACCATTTACCATAGCGAGTTTCCTCCGTGCCTCGGAAAGCACGTAAAGCCGTTGGTCCCGGCTGTCATTTGTAGATCTTTGACAGTCGTTACTGTTGGTCAGAAGCCAGAAAGTCTGACAACCAGTCTTACCAAGAGTATCGTATTACCCAGTTACTGGGTTGTGGAGGTCTGATAGGCAGTCGCTCCATGTAAAATACTGATATTCAGCTGCATCCGGTTCGACTGGAAGCCGACCCCAACATACTTGGGAAAAGGCTAGGCAGAAGAGATCTTAATAAAAACGCTATTATTTATAATGTTCTTACCTCAAATATTGTTCATATCCTGTAATTAAGCAACTAATTTAAGTTTCTAACTAGTTCTTTGTTGCGATCATCCTTGGTCCGGAACCCTCGGTGCGCGAGTCCAACTTACAATGGACCAGTTTTATTTCCCACTATACAAGGTTAGTCGGGTACTAATCTGCGGGCCACTTAAAGTATCACTGATGACTGTTCTGAAGCAAATGTTACAATTTCAAAATTCGATAATTTTTATTTCCAGATTATTTAAGATGATTTTTATTTTAGTTTTTTCAAAACTTCTTCATCCTTACTTTAGTAACGAATTCAGAAAATGAAGCCTTCAATCCGTGGCCCCAAGTATGACTTAAAATTTAAACATAGCTGATCATAGCTGAAGATAGATAGATTTTAGCTTATTTTTAATGAACTCTTTGAACGGCGATTTCTCTTAAACTATTGACTTTTGGGGAATGTTGTAGAACAAAACTTATTTATTATTATGGGTATTTTAACACCTTTTCGGATTAAGACCCTCTTTCCGACTAACCTTGTAAAGACAGAAGATAGATGTCCTTTAAAATCTGAAAAAAATGATCAAAGTTACCCATTCAAACTTCTAATTATGTCTCCACAGCTGCCAACCACAATATGTTCACTCTGTGGCCGCGACAGAACGTAACCATCAAGTCGTGGTCACTCAACACTCCGCCCAGGATATCATTCTACCAACAGGATCGACCGGTCTACGTCATATACCACTCGGCTGCTACCTACACCGGACCGAGCGTACAGATACCATTCTCTGTTACTTTTAATGTAAGTACAATTATAACGTAACAACATATTCAGTTCATTCAAAGGGGCTCGTGGCTAAAGAGCGGATCTGCGGATCATACGATTTGGAAAATGGCACATTTTAATTAGGCCACCTATAAATAATAAAAAATACAATAAAAATCTTAGTAATTATTAAGACATACCTATAGAACTTTGACAATGTTTTAATCCATTTTCTAAGCAAGCGCTTGGTGTGATGACAATTTATTGGAAGTGCCTATACCCAGCAGTGATCTGCGGTAGAATTATTAGTAAATAGGCATTAATTTTTAAAAAAAACTGTTCTACACGAACAGACTATTATTCAAACTTTGACCTCGTTTTAATGAAATCACCCGGCGCCTAAGAAAAAAAAAAAGATGTTCAGGTTTGTTTTGGACATTAAATTCGACAAATACCAATAAGAGCAGTTTCTGTTGGTTCTAGGTTTTGGTAATATGAAATTTGCCCATTCTCCTTTAGACAGAACGTGTGGATTAAAAACATGGTGACATTCAAGACGTAAACTAATTTGACATCTCTAACCTAGTTCTTAAAGAATAGCACTACCCCATCTCTTCCCGTGAGTGTCGTAAAAGGTGACTAAGGGATTCACTAGAGGATGTGCAGCAGCGTTCTCTGAGTACTTTAACAACTATACTGCGATCGACAACCCGCTTGCCAAGCGTGGTGATTATCGCAATCCCCCCCCCCCTTTTGGGGGAGGTCTATGTCCAGCAGTAGACGTCTTTCGGCTGAATGATGATGATGAACCTAGTTTTTATCTATCACCGCCCTGTTCTCGCGCTGTCTGTTAGTAAACGAGAGCAGATCTCCAATTTTAGTTTAGCTGGTTAACAAGAGAATCGGCTCCCTTAACTTAATTTACATACTTATCTTCCAGGTACCTTCAGAGCTGCAATCGCAAGCCATCGTGGACCTGTCCCACCACTCTCACAAGATCTACCACCCTGAGGACTTCACGTCGGAGTACCGCGGCATACTGCAGGTCATGCCGTCGTATTTTAACATAGCTAGCTTCCTAAGCTTTAGACACAACTATGTGTTTTAGTAGATTGTTGAAAAGACATTTGGAACCTTAAGATAAGTTAACAGATATGAAAGGTAGTGAGAGAAACGAATTGTTTGGCAAATTATGATACTACGTAAAGGATGATGGGCACAAATGTATGGAGTCTGGTACTGGCTCCAATCGGAATGATCGATACACCGTTGGAAAGGTATTTTTGTGTAGATTAAGAATAACCATGGCGCTAGTCCTGATTCGCTGTCCGATCGAAGTAATCCTGCTTGAAAGTTATTTATTTTTGTTACATCCTATTAAGTACACATACTTTTATTGTCATTTTTCTGCATTTTGGCATGGTATTACAATAATAATTATTAATATTTTTCATTATTTAGGTAAATAAAACAAGTTCGAAGTAAGTTTCATCGTTTATTGTAAGTATACAGTGTGTAAACGAGTGTGTAAAAGACCCGCATAGCCGAAATCTACGCACTCTGTACATCAAACTAAATTACATTGACCAAAAATAATTGCTGGGAAACGACTTTTATTTTTAGGCATAAAAAAACGCGTCCGAATTTTTTAATAGATAGATCACCCTTAACTGAAAAAATACTAAACCGATTTTGTTGTGATTTTCATCCGTTAACTGAATTTTATTTAGCTCAAAATCTGTGCAAATATCATCAAAATCGGTCAAGCGAAACCGGCGATATGATTTTTTAAAACTCGTTGAACTGATTATCCAGTATCTTCTGAAGACTATATTTCAAAACGGACAATTGATACGGGTTTGTTGCCATAGTAGTTTTTTGTACTCTTGAAAAGAGCTATCCAACGATGGTAAATTCATTTTGATTGAACATGAGTACCAAAACGCCCATCCTCCTTTGCCGCATTATACCCATTCCATAACATATCATTATCATCATAACATTCCATTAGCTGATAAAGAATGAAAATAAGGTATTTATTTATTATTATTTTATTACAAATCTTTAAAGTATTACAAGCATATGTAACAGTGAAATTACCAATGTAATATTTAATAATAAAATGCCCAAGTTTTAAATAATTTTAAATTGTTCACGACAGAGACAACACTACTTAAAAGCGGCCAAGTGCGTGTCGGGCCACGCGCAGTAATAGGTTCCGTATTTGCACAATAATGCGGACTAAGAAGAGGGCTTAGTAATTTTTCAATGGAATTTGTACGAAATTTTTACTTTTCCGTTTGGTCGACTGTTACTCGTAAACTTGTAAAGCCTACTTAGCTGTGATAGTTTTCCTTTTAACTTCATTGTGTATACTACTACCACACTGTACCTACTTACTACATACAGTGGGTCAACGCCCATACATTTGACAGCTCCTATGAAATGTCAAAATGATGTAGTGGCGGAGGTTATGTCCCAGTATGCAGTATGGCTACTCGGGACATAACCTCCGCCCCTTCTCCCCGCAACCCCCCGCACGATTGCTCTGTGACAATGTTCTACGTTGACCGACTGTAAGGAGTAACATATAGGTAGACTGTGCTACTACCGTGAATTTTTCAGCTATCCAAAACTAGCCGTTTAGCTGGCAGGGGGGGGGACACTAGACCCTAACAAAAATTAGCACTTTAAAGTTTAATATTTCAGAAACGGATCCCTTAATCGAAAAATTGCAATGACAAACTCACAATATTTTTGAAAGACCTATCCAACTACACCCCACACGATGGGGAAGACGAGAAAAAAAAATCATCCCCACTTTAGATGTACAGGAGGCACCCTCAAAATAAATCTTTTTCATGATTTTATTTTACCACTTTGTCGGCGTGATTTATATGTATATCCGTGCTAAATTATAGCTTTCTAGTACTAAGAGTCTCTGAGCTAAACTGCGGACACACGGACGGACATGGCGAAAGTATAAGAGCGATTACGCACTGCATCCGATCCGAATCCGTGAAAATACGGATATAAAAAACTCGGACCGAATTCGGATGTTGCTTACGCACTATTCCGATCTCTGATTCAAATTCAAACAATTCAGGGGCCATCTTTGGCATATCCGTTTGGCGTCTGATTTGAATCCGAGGAAACGTTCATACAAACAGTACTACGGCTACTTCGTCCGTCAATTGTTCTTCCGAATTAGAAACTCACGAATGACGGATAGAAATCGGATGACGGATGCCGGATGTAGTGCGTAAACTACCATACAAATAGTTCTATGGCTACTTCGGAACTTATTTTCACGGATTCGGATCGGATGCAGTGCGTAACCGCTGTAACGGTTCCTTGTTGACTACGGTAGCCTAAAAATGACGTCATACCTTAAAAACTTTATTAGTGACTTGACATCACTCTGGGTCATCATGGGTGACCATTTACCATAGCGAGTTTCCTCCGTGCCTCGGAAAGCACGTAAAGCCGTTGGTCCCGGCTGTCATTTGTAGATCTTTGACAGTCGTTACTGTTGGTCAGAAGCCAGAAAGTCTGACAACCAGTCTTACCAAGAGTATCGTATTACCCAGTTACTGGGTTGTGGAGGTCTGATAGGCAGTGGCTCCATGTAAAATACTGATATTCAGCTGCATCCGGTTCGACTGGAAGCCGACCCCAACATAGTTGGGAAAAGGCTAGGCAGATGATGATGACATCACTCTGTACAATATCCGTTTCGTGTCACAAGGACAGAAAATTCCCCCTCCAAAACTTCGAAAGCTCTCCTCTATTTTTTTCACCGTTTTTTTTTACATTCTTTGTTCTTTCTATACTCTCTTTAATACAAGGTTAGTTAGTCGGAAAGGGGGTACTAATCCGAAGCCCATTTATAGTATCGCTGATGACTGTTTGAAAGCAAGTGTTAAAATTTAAAAATGCGTTTTTTTTTCAAATAAAATTATTTTTATTTTAGTTTTTTTTTTTTTAATCTTCATCCGTGCTTTAGTTACAAATTCAGAAAATGGTGCTTCTAATAATTCATGACCCCAAATATTACCTAAAATGTAAACACAGCTGATCATAACTGGGGATAGATAGATTTTAGAGATTTTTTTAGAGATTTTTGAACAACTGTGTCTCTTAAACTATTGAGTTTTGGGAAAAGTTGTATAACAAAAGTTATTCATTATTATGTGTACTTTAACACCCTTTCGGATTAGTACCTACTTTCTGTAGGGTTTTAGTTAGATTAAAATGTATTTGGGTCTATAGTTAGAATCCTGATCCGTGAAATCTTCAATAGACATTAGCTGTATGAATTTTATTTGTCTTAAATAATATATCTAGATTATATCTCAAGTCTCAAGCGCATACTTAAATAAAGTACCTACGTAAATAGTACCTACTTTCTGTCATAGTCAAATACATTTAAAAAAGTAGGTGTACAAAAATAAATGACCTATAAATTATATCGAAACAACAATTGTGTTATCACCTATACCAATTCAATACCGGTATTATACTGTAAATTTTGGGATGTTACCTAAATATATTGCACGGCCGCTTTTTTGTAGCTATCCGAACTTGGTCGAGTTATGTAGGTTTTCGATGCTTCGTCAGTATTATAATTGTTTTTCTTTAATTACTGAATTTAATGACATGAAATTTTGCATGTGAATAGTTGAATGAATACACTAATTATTGGCATACATTTTACCATGCAATTCCTTTAGAACGTTGTGATATTTGACTGCTTTGTAAACAGTGATCTATTCATGGTAAATTGTCCTATAACTCTTTAATTACTAACGGAACATCATTGATACTTGGCAACATGTTGCAGACACTTACAAGGTTTGTATAAACGTGAAAATCTAGACCCCAAAGTGCATACTTTAAGAACTAAGACCTAATAAGCGTATTTTACGTTTATATTTTTATCTTTTAAGCCCTACGACTTTTTCTAAATCTGTTTTTTAAACAAATATAAACAAATTCAAAACAACGTATGTAAAAATCTACAGCTCTCTATGTAAGCGCTTTATATGAAAACTAGCTAATGGCCAAACGTTCGCGTAGCGGAAACTTGAATTTCTCCGAAGTTTATGCATGCACTAATTTTATTCATACATACACAATTACACACAAATACACACTAATTTTTGGACACATCTCCTTTCTTCTAAAGTCTATGGATTAAAAAAAGTTCCGCCAGGACAACGTTCGCCCAGCGGAATCAGTTTTTGGTGAATTTCTCCACAATGGCTGCGTGCACAAATTTTTTTTTACCATACACAATTATACGACGTCATACACTAAATATCTGCATAATTAAAATCTTTAAATTCAACAACATTCCGCTGCGCGAACGCACACGTTAATACCTTTTGGGATTAGTACCCCTTTAGACTAACCTTGTATACCCCGAACAAATTAGAAAGTTTTTGTAATACCAACCAAAGTATCGACGCGCGTTTCTGTCATACTTCATACTTTTTTTGACTTATTTTTATTTAGGGTTTTTATGAATCAACATATATCAAACCCATTGTATCTTACGAGCTTTCGCCCGCAGCTTCGCTTGCGTGAAATTTTGAACCCGTTAATTGACGATTTTCCATACAAACTTTCATCCCCTATTTAACTCCCTTAGGGGTTGAATTTCAAAAAATCCCTTTTTTGTGGATGCCTACGTTACAAAAGGAACCTACTGTCAAAATTTCGACTTTCTAACCCCAGCGGTTTAGGCTGTGCGTTGATAGATCAGTCAGTCAGCTTCTCCTTTTATATGTATAGATTACTATTAAACTACATAACAATCTTAAAGGTGGCTACGGGGGTCAGTGTTGGGTCTGCGGCATTATCAGGTGAAACGCTTGTGCTATCTCTGATGCAGGCTCACTCAAAGCACTTTGTATAATGCCTACATTCATAATACTTCATACTTAAAAAACGTCATTGTGATTTTTTATGTATGGAGTTAGACGGAAACGCGCGTCGGCGGCGCGTTAAAAGTACGTGGTGTGCATAGACCCTTAGTTGTGTAGTACTGTACCAACTACCTATAAACTCATTATTATATCGACATGGTGTAAATTATGTCGCAAATGTTGTGATTTCTCATTGAAGAATAGTTTTTGCTCAACAATGATTGAATTATATGTATCTTTGACAGTTCAGAACTGTAGTTTGTTTTTAGAATAGGATTATTTATTTTTAGGTTTTATTTGTTAAGTTATTTATAAGAAATGACCAGTGAATAAAATATTTTTTTGTAAAAACTTGTTTTTAAACTCTTCAATATACACCTTGGAAGCCAACTGATCCAAGTGTAATTTTTGATAAATTGGATTATAGACTTAAAATACTTAGACATAGAGTTGAAACTCAATGTCACCAAAAATATTGCTTGGATCAGTTTGCTTTTAAGGTATCCTAAGTCGAACCCCTAATACATTTGAATAATACCATCATCGAAACTGTTTGAGTCCATACAAATACAACAGTACTTACTCTGCCTACCCCTTCATAGAATGCAAGTCATGAAATGATCGCCTAATGTCAGGATATGTAAAAGATTCTGCTTATGTGTCTCAGCAAAGAATACGCCCCCTCGACCAGATGGTGTAGTAAGGAGACTACTACAAGAACGATACGGAAGGAGACAATTTTTTTAACTTTGCTACAGGGAAGACACTAAAAATAAACGAGAAATAGTCCTACCGAGCGATGACATCACACCTCAAAAATTTGGCTGGAGACCCTTCAGGTCTCGCCAATAACTGCCCGGTTACGTAGAAACCGTCCCCTAGGACGACCTACAGCAGTCCAATATAAAAAAAAAACAAAAAGTTTATAGTAACTTGATGGGGTACCTGCTTTCATCAATTGAGGCCGTCAGCGCAAAAGTGACCTAAGCCGCATTGTTTCGTTTATGAGTTATGTGCAGTAAATAATATCAAACATGCTAAATTTAACTCAAGAATGGTTCAACTCTAGTTTGACATATTATGTTTTATTTATTTTTATTTTATTCGCCTGTTTGATATTATTTACCGCACATAACTCTTATACGAAACAATGAGGCTTAGGCCACTTTTGCGCTGACGGCCTCAATTTACTTGTTTATGCCTTGTTATCATGGCATTGCCTACAATATTTAGGAGCCTAGATCGCCTTGTGCGATAAGACCGCCCATTGTACATATTGTGTAAATATTTGTATTCCTTTTTTTTTGTTTCCGGTGTATTAATAATAATATAATAATAATCGTTTATTTCAGGTATTAACCCATATAAAACATTACATAAATTAAATTAAATCACAATAAATAATTAAAATTAAAATTGTAATCCAGATTAAAATTAAAATCAAAATCAAAAATCAGAATCAAAATTATAATCAATCAAAATTAAAATTATAATCCATTAAAATTATAATCAACCAAAATTAAAAATTAAAATCAAAATCAAAAAAGCAAAATCTATCAAAATTAAAATCAAATTCAAAATTAAAATGTGTAAATGATGTATTATGTACAATAATAATAATAAAATAATAATAATAATAATAATAAAATATTTATTCAAAAAATTAAATGGTAAAATACAATAAAAATCTTAGTAATTATAAAGGTATTTACAATGTTAGGTGCCTGTACTAGGATAAACCTGTGTCACAGGCGGCAGGAGTGCTTAAAGTATGGTACTTATAGGAAACATAAATTTATAACAATATTATTAACATTAGTAATCTTAAAAAATACTTCATTAGTTACATAATGATAGGGAAATATAAAATTTGCATATGCAGTACATATTGTATAAACTGGGTTATATAAATTCAATATTGCACAAATTACTTTCGAGGCTACTGATGTTATTGTAAATTGTTGCTGCGGGCGATAATGTGCTTAGACAGCGACAAATCCACGGTAAGTAGGACGAAGTATTGAAGAAATATAGAAATAATGTCTAGGCTATAAAATACAATTATTGTAATATGTTACTAACTGCTAAATTAAACTTAGAATACAACGGCGCTCTAGGCACCCTCATAATCAATGGAGTTTATATATCTATATTCGGCTATTTTCCTGGCAGGGCACTCACAGTCTCCCGTCTTGTGATTGTTGGGCTTTTTAAAGCGTGTACATGATGCACATTTCGGTGCATCAGCTTTCTTCACGCACTCAGACATCGAGTGTCCTGCTTCACAACAGTGTCCACACGTAGAATTTTCTTCTCTGCAGGTTTTTGCTGCATGACCGTATTGTTGGCATTTGTAACATCTAGTTACAAGGGTAAAGTCCCTGACAGGACAGGACGTCCAATTTATAAAAAGTCTTGCTTGTGAGATTAGGGCTTTGCGTATGTTAGCTGGAACTTCAATTATGTAGTTACAGGTCGCAGCATCTTTCTTCCCAGATTTGTGGCTTAGTTTAACCATGGTCAAGAAAGATTCTATGGACATCGCTGGAAACTTGTCGGCTACATTCTGTTCGAAAATGCACTTAAAAACCTCATTTTCCGTCAAAGAAGTCAGCACTCCTACAACCACGATCCGCGGTTTGCGTTTGTTGGGTTCATCGGCAGTAAGTCCGGATGTAGAGAGCTGGACTGCGTTTTTAAGTTTTTCGGCGTCATGTTTCGTCTCTGTACTGACAATAACGCCTCCATTTTTAGTTTTTCGGACTCCACGTACTTGTAGCTTCATTTGCTCCGGGCGTATTATTTTTTGCACGAGGTCTTTCGTTTCGTCGCTCGATTTTAATTTATCGTTGGGATAAATGGCCACAGAGCTCAGGTTATTTGGTCGAATGAAATTATTTGTTCCCTTTTTCACCATATCGGCAAAAGAAACATTTCCCGTAGCACCAGAGTCCTTTATCGCCTGCTTGAGCTCCGAAATGTGTTCCGTGAGGTCACGCTTTTCTTGAAGGTCCTCAATCATGTTATACGCTCGGAGGGCTTTCTGCTTCAGCGACTGATAAAGAACTGCCATTTGTGAAGTGCATGATCCTACTTTACGGCACAGGTTCGATATCTTCATTTTCTGCTCCGAGTTGAGTTTACCATCCGCGGCAATAGAGCATACTTCATTTAGTTGCAACTCAATGTTTGACATCCATTTTTGGATGTCGTGCGTGGATACAACTTCAACCGAAGTATCGGGGTTGCGGGCTGGGTTTTGCGTCGTCGTCTTTGCCGGCGAGCCAGAAGGATGCACTGGCCCTCTCGAATTAGAGGGGCTGTTTTCCATTTTGTGTAATAATTCACTACTTCAAATAATTGTCCATTATGTACTGTAACTACACACTTAGCAAAAATTAAAAATGCATAACAACAGTTATGCACTAAAGGAGGTCACAATTAATTATATCTGTTTATTAAATATTGCTAATGAGCACGTCTGTATGCGACAAGATTGCAATAGTCCTATCCAATAAAGAGTATATAAATAAAATAAATAAATGTGTGTGTGTATAATTGCGTGTATGTGTGTAATTATGTGTGTGTGTGTGTATGTGTGTAATTGCGTGTGTGTATGTGTGTAACTTGTTGTCCTTGTTTTTTTTAGTTTAGGAAAATATATTAAAACTTTGTTTTTCGTTCTTTCGTCACTTTTCAAGTGTGGACATACTAGGGTGAGTAAGTAAAAGACAAAAATAGAAAATCAATTCAATTTATTTAAAAATTCAGTCTTTGGATGCTTAAAACATATTTCGGAAAATACATTTCTAGCATATCGATGATTGGCATCACAAAATAAATTCAAAAATAACAACAAAAATTGTGTTCCTTCGGCAAATTGCAAAATATTAACAAGGTTGTATAAAAAACACATCATTGTCGCCATAGGCAATATAAATTTTTTAATTGTTTTTTTACTTAATTTCTGTCTAGTTTTTCTTATTTACAACATACAGTGCAAAGGCACGCTTCGTTCATTACTCATTTTCCATAATTATATTTGGCAAGTGAACAATTTACTGATTTTATAACACTTACTTTTAATATTAGAAAAAAATACAATATACATGAAAAAAAATATATACATTGATTTATTGGTTTATTTATTTGTTTAATAAAGTAAATCTTACAAAATCAGTAATATCTTATAACTAATATGTACATACGTACTGGGTCAAACAATTATACATAAGAAATTAAAACACTCAACTATTCATCTTCAATATTTATTTCCTGAGATCGGTATAAAAGATTATCACATCATTTTGAAAAAAAAAACTGGTATTTGTACAAAAAAATAAACAACATTTTCACATCTAGCGTATTTTATTTGCATTATTAATAACAATAAGTGTCGCAATGCGTAAAATTGCTTTCGACGAGGTTACCTCGAAATAAGTGATCAAATCGAGGCATTTGATTATAGAGCTACGTTTAAAGACGAGGCATTACTTTCATATATTCGAGCAAAAACATGTTTTCTTCATTTTATTTAAATTTATGATTTGCAGACATTACAATCGCATTTTAAACAAGTATTTGCCGTAGAAACACGAGCCATTTAAAAATTGTGTCAGAAAGTGTCACTTATCGCGAGGCACCCTCGAAGAAAGCAACGATTTTAACCTCTAAAGATTACTAAAATATATCTTGCCACATCTAAATACTAGTATGACAAACTTATATTAATAATTTAACATAAAATAAGAGAGGATAATTAGTTCTTTGTGGATAAAAATTGCAACAGGTTCTTTTAAATTGTTTGAAAATCACTACTAATGGAAGAAACAATGTTTTTAAGTGCAGTTTTAATTTTCAACATCTATGAAAAAAAGTATTTAGTAAGGATTATTGCAACTGGGATTTATCATAAAATCAGATTAGCAGTTTTTAAAATAGTATATAATTTTTACCAAAATATATAAAAAAAACGTTTTAAATATTTATAAGACAGACAAAGTCAATGCATCTTATAAATTTATTTCTATATCAGAAATATAAATGCAATAAAGGAAAAAAAAAGAAAAAAAATTCAAGCACCTTTTTACCTTTAAAAAAATTCAAGAACTTATTTTACTAAATAAAAATACAAGTATTTTTGCTTTCCCTACAACTATAGTTAACTATAGTCTAAACGCTAACAAAAGCGAGGAGTACTAAAATAATAAATGTCTACGTTTAATTTTGACAGAAAAAAAAATACAATTATCAGTTGTTTGGTATTTTTCTTAAATGCATGGACAGTTGCAATGTAGGCTGAGAAGTTATTTTTAATTGTTTTCTGTTGTATTAAAACGGTTTTTTTGTCTATGATATGGCAAACGTGATTTTACGTGTTTTTTTTTTCAATTTCAGCGCAGAATGAATATAAAATTATATTAGCTGAAAAATTATAAAATATGAACACTACAACATATTTAAAATAATATATATAAAATATATTTCAGCATTGTCGTGTTAAAGACTATTTGGACGACTTAATATCGAAATTAGGTCTATCAGGTTTCGGTATTCAAAGGCGTACTTACTATCTTTTGTATCATAGTTTAGAAATGCCTTTTATCTTTCCAGTCACATCTGCAACCATCTGTATATATAGTGAGCAATAAATTTATTATAATTTCAGGATACATTTGCAAGAAACGTAAAACAACGATTTCTTGATAACATTTTACAAAGCCTTCGTTTTTTTTATTCGAGTTGCATCTATGTTACTATAAATCTGTGGCATACAGTAAAATTATAAAAATACATACAATTGTTTGCGAGAATCTGTTGTGAACATTATTTGATAATTTTCAGGGCGCTATTTTCACATGTATGGCAAAGTTGTCTAAATAGTACATAATAATACAAATATTTAAGTGTCAAACAAAATCGGATACTGTATTTTATACTTAATTGTTTAAAAACAATTTGTAAGTAAAACATAATATTAAACGTAAAATATATAAATAAATTTCGATAGATACAGAGGTTATTATTACTAAAACCGTACATGAACACTTTCCAAGTTGAAACAATTTTTTAATCTTAAAACATTTTTTCGAGACAGAATTACAAAGTCAAAACATGGGAGCTATTTGTACATAATTGGCAAAACAGTTACAATAAAAAATATTCTAGCAACTAGCGTTATTTTGAAACAAAATGCACACACTATTGTTTCCTTCATAAACTAGCTAGCATTTTCACACACCAATCTTTTAGCAAATCAACTACTTTTCATTTTACAGAAATAATTTTTAATGGATACAAAATCTGAGTGCACAATAAAAATAAATCATATACATGATAATAGCATTTTGAATACTACAGATTGTTAACCCTTTTATTGCCATACATAACGAATAAGCAAAGTGCAGTTACTCGAAAAATTCAATATATTTTATGTATTCGTCAAAAAAAAGTAGTCGACGTGAATTCACGTTATTCACTTAAGCAGTTTATATAATAATATATCGTCTATATACGCTCGTGGCAGTAGGAGGGCTAAATGTAATACATGGATATATCTTACGATACTATTGTTTATTAAATGTTTACGTAATGTAAGATAATAGAAGACGATACAATTTTTAGTTGTAACACACATTTTTATTTTAAATAATAAAATGTAAACTCCTACAATAAAAATATAATATTACTACACGATAATAATTAACATGTTGTTGAGGGCAGAAAGAGGATGATAATGATGAATGTTAGCATAAAAAATACATCGTTTTAATATGAGCATTTTTTGTAAACAAATTGACTAAAGTGAAAGGCATTTGCAATAAAAAATTATGTTAGAATTAAACGTTATTTCTAGTAAACAGTTACTTAGCACAATTCACATAAAAATAATTGGCATTCCGAAAAACGCATTTTTGCGATTTGAGGGTTAAATATAAAAAAAAACTCCATTAAATCACAAACTAAAACTTATTTTCTAAACAAAACAGTCTACTTAAATTTGTATTATTTTTTCAACGGACACAATAAATCATAATATTCAAAACTTCCACGTTTTTGGACCATCTGGTATGCGTAATTACAATCTAGAATTTTCAAAAACTATTTTTTCGCCTCATATTGCTACCAACAACTTTTAAAGAAATTTAATTCAATCCTTTTGACTACCACACTATATACAACAAATTCACTTATGAACGCCAAGCTATAAAATTGACATAACCATTGATAATATTTTCATATGCCATCATTTCAAATCGCTAATCGATCTGGACGTCATATCACGTCATTGGCGAAAAATCTTCTAAACGACGTCTATTAGCGTCAGTGGCAGTGAAAAGGTAACCTGCGACTTCTACTTAAAAAAGATAAAGCAGAAGCAAATAAGTTTCGATACCTATCTTTATTTTGTCTACACATAATGTGTATTAAATTTTTGAACTAATATACAATTCGTAAACATTTAGGCATTACCAACTTAAGAGTTAACCAAAACAATGTTACACATAGCATAATCAAATAGTAACATAATGAGATAGTTGTAACATAGTCATATTGTAACATACCTCGAAAAATTGCAACATTACATTACAAAAACAACTGGATGTATTGTAACAATTGTGTCTTCATAAACATAAGTTACATTGCAATATTTGTGGTTAGATTGTAACCAGATTGTACCTTATTAAACTTGTAACAATCTAATAGGTCCGATTTGACACCTGTCAAAATACTAGGAGAAATGTCAACACTAATAATAATTACTCCAATGCGTGGCGTTAAGTTTCATTTTATCATGAGTGCGCTGCGTGAAGATAAATAAAAAGCCGACTTTCTTTAAACGTCTATACACGTTTATTTTGTGATTTTATGCAAACGTCAAATCGGGCCTATTAGGTTGTTCGAACTGTAGTTAGGTTGTAATACACCGTGTAACATTTCTATTCAGCGCAGAGTGACGGATAAACGGCTGGCGGCGACCATCTTGTTATTGAATTTCTTTTTAAAATTTTCAGCGGCTATCGTTGTTTTGAAGGTAATCTTCGCTGATCGCTCTTCTTTGTCCAGTAATAAGTTCTGGAACATTAATCCGGGGGTGTGTTTGTTTCAATTTCGTTTTCTTAATATTTTAACGGCTTAAAGTTAATTTTATTGCTAAATTAGATAACACAGCTGTAAATATGAAAAATGTTAAGTAATTTATACATGGCAACACATTTAAATCCTCCGGAGATTACAATGATAACACAAACAATAATGTATACAATGAGATCACAACAAAAAGGGTTTTATAAATATAAAATGTCTCTTATTGACTAGAACACAGTTAGTTATCAGTCTTATAAAATCTTAAATTTAAACAATCACTTAACACTTTTCTTATTTTAATTATAATACAATTTTAATATGATTATATTTCAACACTTATTATTTTGTAAAAAAAAAGTGACCAATGATTTATTTTTTTGGCTAGTACTCTGAACTGCTATCTGACCTCTGCAACCCTTAGCTAAGAGAAACATTCTGCAGTGTCATGTTAATATTTGACTATTATTAGTATGACGTATAAATGCGTTGACTTGAAGGTTTATTTATTAAGGATCTCCAACAAAGGACATACACATAAAATCACAAAAATTGGTAAATAGAATAAGCCTTATATCCGAGTACTCGTTCAATTATAGGAGGCCACAACATGCCATTTTTTTTCGACTAAGCTAAATTACAACAATATTTAATAAATTGTGAGTTAAATAGTTAAAAACAGTTGAGAAGTTGTTTTACAAATGTTGTTTTAATATCTTTTTATATTTTGATAAAGACTCGCAGATGTCAATATCATGGACTTTCGACAAGGTTTTAATTGCCTACAGAGTCTTGGCACAGCGGCGTATTTACCGAGGTTCGTTTTAGAAAGTGGAAGATTAAATAGGTTATAAATATTTTTCCTGGGGATACTAGTTGGAATCTTAATTTGAATAGTGCTCAAAAGTTCGCAGCAGTCTATAGATCCGTTAATTAATTTATGGAGGAAAACGGAAAGATTGTATAGGAAAAGCGTAAAAACGCGGTCTAGCCTCGCGATTTATTGTAAAATTTGACTGTTATGTTGAGATTGTTAATACTTCTTAAATAATAGTATATTGTAATGTTGGTCATGTGTTATTTCAATGTAAATTAAATTATTTGACTGCCGCGTTGCTTTAGCGGTCGCAAGCGCGACTGCCGAGTGTGAGGTCCTGGGTTCGATCCCCAGGTCGGGCAGTGTTATTGGGTTTTTCCGTGTGAAATTTCTCAGTAGCAGCCCGGAGTCTGGATTTGTGCCCGGTTGATGGCAATAGATTCGCCCCCTATTACATGGGACTTAAACACAACGGCGAAATGTGGGTGTACACTTCTGCCCAACCCTTCGGGGAATACAGGCGTGAGGTTGTGTTAGGTAAACTAAATTATTAGAGAAATATTTCGATTTTAGATGTACATTCCATATTAAAATTGTATTATTGATATAAAATATTACATGATTATAACATACAACATGCATTATTTCTGTTCTAATAAATAAAATATGTTAAATATCAAAAATTGTTATAAAATTATTTTCTGTTCTTTCATGATCTTTTTTGTAACATATAATTTTGATCATGTTTTAATGATCCCTGTAAACAATTAGCTAGTTTGGCCAAACTTTATCATCTGATAGAATAATAAAATATACATTTTAATCATTATTACTAGTAATACTTTACAAGTATTCCTGTCATTACCCCTCCGACTAAACGAAATATATATATTCTATTCACCAAAAATATGGATGGTCTACATAAAAACCAGGTTTTAAAATAGCATCTCTTTTTATTGTATAACGTTAGAAAGTGATGAGTTTATTTTAAAACTGGTTTATTTAGTCTTGGTTTAAATCAACCCCGTAATAACGTTACAGTTGACAAAAAATTGTCAAAAAATATTGTAAAATTTAGCAAAAATCGACCATTGAACACAGGAATCATTGACAAATAATTTTCTTTTTACCATTTTATCAGTATTAGGTAAAATTAACAGAATATGTTTACGACAAATGGTTGGCACATCTGTACATTTAATGTTAAATATAAACTTCCTCATATCGAAGACATTGTATAATAAATTTATTATTTAAAAATAACACAACTAATACTGTATTTGTCACACATGATAAATATTTTATGTTATTTAATAATTATCACAGCTATTTATCCATTTTATTATTTATTTATCATTTATTATAATCGTTGGTGCATCTGTTAGTGATCGTGTAACTTCTAAACGACTAGACAGATTGAGGTCACATTTACACAGCATATTTTTAGTGTCGAGACGCTGGTTCATAGCTATGCTAGGATCCGATAGGTGGCGCTGTAGTCAAGTTATTTACGGGCACAGCCGCGAGAGAATATCTAGTACGATTATATAAATTCTTGTGACAAATATAGTATTAGATAAGAAAAATCAAATTAATATACAGGCTTATTAATCTTTTGAGCGCTCATTGTGCTTTACTGTCTAAGTTTTTGGAAACATATACATTTCTTAGACAGTGGGTAAAGTACCTACCAAGCATTCAATTCGAAAAAAAGGTTTATTGGTGCAGGAAGGTGGCTCTGAGTGGTGGCGTGAATCTGACTCGATTCAGAACTTTTCAACTCAGGAGTAAAAAATCCGGGTCAGCAACATAAACCTTGATATCTCAGAAACTAAGAATGCTAGCTTATTCAAATACAAAGTATTTTTAAAGACTATTTAAGATTTTTTATTATTTTATTGGAGTTGTATTAAATAGTCTATTTAATAAAATATTTTTTATTTGAATAAGCTATCATTCTTAGTTTCCGTGATATTAAGGTTTATGTTGGTGACCCAGATTCATTGCTCTTGAGTGAAAGTCAGATGTCGAACAATTAGATTAATTATCTCTTTTTCTTTCGTTACGTGAATCGTAGACAAAATTAGATAGCAGACCGACGACAGCTAATTTATCGAACGTTTTTAATTGGGCTGAACAACTTTTTGAAATTGTAATTTCGCAGGCATGTTATAAATTTAAAGGATGCTAATGCAAAACTTACAGATAGTCGCTTCATCTTACGACAGCCTCGAGAGAAAGAGATGAGAATTGAAATGGATTATAATTAAACTTTACACATAAATCAAAGCACTACTTTTAACACACACCCTGTAAAGGAATTCGTATAATTCCTTCAAACCGCGTGATCTACTGGTGACACTGATTGACCCCGCATGGGATTTTAACTGACAGAAAAAAAAAAAAACAAAAAGAAAATTTGGTGTTCTGTTTTTGAGACATTTTAGCGCCCCGGGATAGCTGGCTGCGCGGAGAGATATCGCGCTAGTCGTGCCCGTCAGGCTGTGTTGCCGTGCTTTCATTAATTTGAGCGTGGCATCGAAATGTTCTATTGCAAAATTATTTGCTTATTTTTTTATTGAAGCCTTATTAGCGCATTTAGATAAACCACTTACCAGGACCGCAAGAAAAAAAACGATTTTTATTTTTAATAAAGCTAAATCCCGTGCGCGTTCAATCTACACTAGTGGTGGCTAATAAAACGTATAGCGCCAAAATATAACAGACTATGTGTACATAGCGCATAGCGTTTGCTATAGCGGCTCTGACTTCGCGCTATATTATAACGCCTCAACCTACTCAACGAATAAAAGTCTAAACGCGCACAGCGGGGCCAGAACGAGATAGCAAGATAGCGTAGCGACTAGCAACAGCGCGTAAGGGAATTAAATATTATTATATTCTTTAGTGTACAGCGCGTTGCGAGATAATATTTACCGCGCATCATCAAGTCCGTTTAGCGTGTTGTTAAATAAAATTATAGCGTCTCCGCGTTCAGACTGCGCCTGAGTTTTGTAACACCGCGTTATAATGATAGCGTATAAAATAACAGACTATATGAATATATTTTATAGTTTATAACACGTCTACAGTTTATAGCGGATTTGAACATCACTAATCTACACCAGTAATAGATCATGTGGTTTTAAGGAATTACACGAATTAATTTACACCCTGTACAGTTTGTCTCTGGATAATGTGCAGAAACGAAAATAGATGAAAATACAACAAAAAACCAACCTGAATATCTTGATAATTTTGAAATGCATTGTATACTTATATCATACGTGTTTTATCGCGAGAAAAATCTGTTAATTAATAAGCCTGTATATTTATATTTCTATTCAATAGTATAATAAAATTTGTGTTCTACAGTGTATGTCTAAGCGATAAGTATATACATATAAATATATATCACACATTAATATCACAGTGAATTTGTATTCAATATCTGTTTGGTGGTTTGAATGCTTTGAAACGGAATGACATTTATTATAATTTGTTAATCTTTGGTATTGCGTAGATTAATAAGTATTTTCTTTGTATATAATATTTTTCTAAGGTTTATTTTAATAATCTTCAGTATTTAAAAGGCTTGTTTTTCGTTATATCTAATTTGTCGCGTTTTAACCTGGTCGCACCTGACAGTAAGCATAGACACGGTCTAAGACGGAGCACACGAATCCAAGTAGCAGAGATATATAAGGTCCATCTATTCATACACGAAATATTTTAAGGGATACATTTATAGGTGGTAAAGAAGCCATAGAAAAGCGTTTTTTTTTTTTTAAATATTTTTTCTTTTACATAATTATATGATTGTAATAATGCTTGAGAAAATTTGCACAAATTTAAAAAAAAAATTGCCCGCTTCAACGACAATAAATACTACGTAGAAACTAGCGTAATGGATGTTGAAAATAGAAATGAGCCAGTAAATTAAAATTATTTAGTTTAAAAAAAAATGTATTTATTTTTTATATATTTTTATTTATATGGCTTCTTTACCACCTATAGATGTATCCCTTAAAATATTTCGTGTATGAATAGATAGATCTTATAGAGAGACTCCCGTATATCTCTCTGGCTCTCACATAGACAACAGCAGCTAGCCAGGCGGACCGTATAGATCCTACCACGTCGCGTGCTGTGTTTTGTATAATATTACAACACGTATCTATTCTCAGCTTGCGGTGAGGAAATTTTATGTTCTAGCCCGTCCTCACACGGGATGAATACCAAATATGGTAAGGAAGAATTATCATCATCATCATTCAGCCGAAAGATGTCTACTGCTGGACATAAGTCTCGACCAAGCCATGTTGAGTGGGTTTGCCATAATTGCCACGCTTGGCAGGCGGGTTGGCGATCGCAATACGGTAGTTAAAATACTCAGAGAACGCTGCTGCCCTTCCTCTAGTGAATTCCTTAGTCAAGGAAGAATAATAATAAACAACCATATATCAAAAACAATAATATGTTTCATTTCAGTCTTAGTTGCGTACAGCGTATAGTGTACTTTAACAAAAAAATTGTAGAGAGGCGGACTTAATGCCTTAGGCCTATTAAATATTACCTAATTAATCATTAAATATATGATCAGTAGTTTTTTGTGATTGCTCAGATTTTCACCTAGTTATTTAAACTACTAGCATTATGTGTTGCCCGTTACTAATATTGTAGAGAGGCGGACTTAATGCCTTAGGCCTATTAAATATTACCTAATTAATCATTAAATATATGATAAGTAGTTTTTTGTGATTGCTCAGATTTTCACCTAGTTAGGTATTTAAACTACTAGCATTATGTGTTGCCCGTTACTAATATTCCTACAAATACCTTCATGCTCATTCACATTAAAAATTGGTTCCTATACGAAATAACCCAAATTCATCATCAGCCTAGCCTTTTCCCAACTATGTAGGGGTCGGCTTCCAGTCGAACCGGATGCAGCTGAATATCAGTATTTTACATGGAGCGACTGCCTATCAGACCTCCACAACCCAGTAACTGGGTAATACGATACTCTTGGTAAGACTGGTTGTCAGACTTTCTGGCTTCTGACCAACAGTAACGACTGTCAAAGATCTACAAATGACAGCCGGGACCAACGGCTTTACGTGCTTTCCGAGGCACGGAGGAAACTCGCTATGGTAAATGGTCACCCATTCCTGAACAAACTAACCATGCAGCAAGCTATATTGCTACCCATAGCAACTCTACTTGATCATCAGTTCCTATTCTTTTTTTCCTATATTAATGTTCTTTTGAGAAATAAATTCTTTAGATCGAAGTTTGGATTCTATTTCAACATAAAACTTCAAAAGCCAATTTCTGTAAAACATTCAAACCACCAAACTCAAAAAAGAAAGAAACAATCCAACAAAAAAACCCTAAATTTCTAATTACCTGTACTTCATTCCCCGCCAACGTCTTCAATCTCGTATCAGTCATTCCGTGCGGCAGATTGACCACCGTGGCAATGTTCCCCGAGTCTTCTAACAAAGTCTCCTCATCTAACTCCGAATCGCTTTCAAATTGTACTTGTGGTTCCTCTTTTTTGATAACAATGCGGGTATTGTCGGTACCTATAGCGGTTCTGACGGCGCGGCTAAATATGCCTGGATTCGGTTTTGTGGGGTCAGATTTGACCTCTATTCGTGAGAATACAGATTTCTCTTTGGGAGCTTTCCGTTGGAGTATTACTCGACGGTTTGAGAATGCTGTTTTTTTGTCATCTTCCTTCTGTTTTTCGGCTTGCTGGAGACAAATGTGTTTTTTTTTTAATAATAGATTGGCCTGCGTATAATCATTGAAAGGTTAGGTATAGTCAACCGCAAATAACAATTATTATTTTGGGATTTTTAAATTATCATTGAAACTTGTTGTTCTAGATGTAAGTATAATAATACTATAGTTGGGACTTTTAATTCGATGCAGTAACTTGAAAGTTGGAGGGATACCAGTGTTAGAGAAAAAAAAAGGTAGTGATGTGAAAAAAAGAATGAACGAAATTGAATTAACTTAATAATGTAGTTATGTGAAAACTTTTTGTTGAATTTAATAACTTGACGATCAAAGCACGATTTAACAGTATTGAAAATAGTCTTGAACCCCCATATTACAAAAGATGGTCTAAGAAAAACCTAGGTTTTAAAATAGCCCCGTCTCTTTTTGTTATATGACATAAGAAAGTGATGGGTATATTTTAAACCGGGGTTTACCTTAGTCTTGGTTTAAACCATCTTTTTTAATAAGGGGGCCAGAGTCTAAACCACTAGGAAATACTGATTAAATCATCTTACATCAACATCATCTTTTTTTTTTAATAAATACTGTGGGTATTTAGAGTATTTCTCCTGTATGCTTATATTGCAAACGAATTTGTGGAGATTTATTTAAATTGCACAATTTTTCTCATTGTTTTTTTCGCAAAATCGTTCACTACCCCAAAACTGTAAAATTATTTTGCTTTGAACTGTCAAGTTACTGCATCGAATAAATATTACCATTTTTTTTAACTTTTGCAATAGTGTATTTGAGTATTATTTTTTTATTACAAATCTCGAAAGTATTATGCAAATATTAAGCATCTATGAAAAAACCATCGAAATATTTAATATCCCCCCCTCTCCCCCCAAACTTCGAAAGCGTGTATCACCTTCAGTTTTTCATGGGTTTTTTTTCACATAACGTGTTCTTTGTACACTTTCTTTATCATTTACTTTAGATGTTGACTGTACTGTTGTTGTTATTGTATAACTACAGTTTGTAAATGATGGCAATCCTATTGTCCTGATTGGCGAGTGGTAGCCCGTCCATGTAATGCGATCTTACTAAAGTTCGATCAATATGAGCTCGGTTTGACATGTTGTGACTTATCGTCTTGGCTCATAGAATGTAATTAGCTCAAGATAAATAAGTATAAGCTAGACATACCTCTTTATCATAGGTAATCCTTTGTCTGGATTTCACAGTCATGTCCAATTTAGATTTTACCTGAAAATTATTTATATTTTGTACTATTATTCAGGTAAAAAGCGTTTAGAGCAAAATATTCGGCTTTCTAAATAGTCCGGTCAAGTTAGCTCAAAAAATAGGGGTAGGTTAACAGAAATTCGCATAGAGCTGAAAATTGGTACGAATGTTCGGAACACCATTATAAATCAAATGTAAAAAGTCCCCAGCGATCCCACTCTTGCAAAAAAAAATATTCAAGGTCAAAGTTCGCAAATACGGGTTTTTTGCGTTTTTTAGCCAAACGGTAAGTTTTATGATAAAAATAGATCAGACAAAAATTATAGATTATGCAATTCTCTATAAGAATTGTCTAAAATTTTTCTCCTAAACGTCACCGTTTCGGAGATATAATGGTTGAAAAAGTTGTATTCTTCATAATATGCGTTTCCACGCCACCTGGAAGGTAGTGTACTTGGCGCGTTTTTTTAACGTGGTTTCTCCAATAGGCCTATTCTACAATCTATTGTGATCCTGTTTAATTCAATACTAATTCAAAATATATAAAAACTGGTACTATTGGAAATGATGAAAGCCGTATGAATTCTAAAAAATTAGGTCAAATTATCCGTCTCATTCATAATCATCTGATAATTCTGCTTCCTCTTCTTCTTGTTCGTCTTCTTGTACTTCTTCTTCTGCTTGTTCTTCTTCTTCCTGCTGGGTGTAAGTAAATTGGTCTAACAGCGATGTATCAGATGTCTCCTCACTGATATTGTACGAATCCTCTTCTGATGGTGATTCAACATTGGAGCACGACTGACCTTGACAACTGTTACATGTTAATCGCCATCAGAAGAGGATTCGTACGATATCAGTGATAAAGAATACAACTTTTTCAACCATTATATCTCAGAATCGGTGACGTTTAGGAGAAAAATTGTAGACAATTCTTATAGAAAATTGCATAATCTATAATTTTTGTCTGAACTATTTTTATCATAAAACTTACCGTTTGGTTAAAAAACGCACAAAATCTATATTTGCGAACTTTGACCTTGAATATTTTTTTTTGCAAGTGTGGGATCGCTGGGGACTTTTTACATTTGATTTATAATGGTGTTCCGAACATTTGTACCAATTTTCAGCTCTATGCGAATTATTGCACTTTGAAATGTCTAATTTGACCGGACTATAAATAGATTTTATTTATATTTAGAAACAAGCCGACGGTACAACTTATAATAATTGGTTACCGTCGCCTATACACCTACAACACCTAAAGGATTGCTGATGGACAACCCGTTCTGCAGAAAACTATACGTAGGCCATACTGAAAGTTCCTGGAACTGGCCACTTGCGTTAAAGCTATTAAAACTGTAATTCCTATTTTTGAAAATGGAACTCTTTGGCTGTTTGCATTTTATTTTTTGCGTCTTTCATTTGTTTTTTCTTTGTAGGCCCAATTTGAAAATTGGGTGTTTACCTAACTCTGGATTTAAGTCGAGAAAATTTTCGATATTTGGATTTTTTACGATTTTCGATGTGCTTTAAGTCAACAAGAAAGTTGCCAAAGACTTAAATTAGAATTTGGTGATGAAGCTCCATCTCGTAGCTCTGTGTACTACTGGTATAACGAATTCAAATGAGAACGCATTCATCTCAAAGACCGGCCGGCGACAGCGGTAACAGAAGGATGAATATTCGAATTATCTTAAAAAAAAATTAACAAATCATTATTCTCCCTGGTTTTTTAACATTTCAAAGTCAAAGTCAAATAGTTTTTATTTCAAGTAGACCAGATCCCAGGTGCTTTCAAAAGGTCAACACTAGGGGCTCGGTTCCAAGTAGTAGGTCCTTTGGAGAAGAACCGGCAAGAAACTCCATAGACACTCTTTTTAAAAAAGTAAATGGTTTGACAATTTTCATTGTAATAATGTAAGAACAATGCAGATTAATGTACATGTGGTTAACAACATGAGAAGTAATGAGAAAGTTAGCCTTTTAAAACGATTGCCATAACAGTTACGAGCTGACCAGTCCCAACAGACAGCACCCGTTCACGAGCATGACGCATACATCGGCGTCGCTCAGCTCAACCATGTTGCAGGGAACTCAACGACCCGATGCACAACGCCACCATCAGCAAGACATTTCAGTGAGCATGACAGACTCATACCGATAGACAATACAATAGACAACATTATAGTAGTTTCAGATTGTTTCTATTCATATCTTGTTTGACGGCAGTGGTATAGTTTCAGTTTTCATTATCATAATTGGAGGTTTAAACATCTGCATTCTTAACTTTGGGATGACAATAATGATGTTCTTAAAAATTTTGTTAATGTTTACGAATATTCATCCAGAAATTAACATTGATGCTGTACGACAACTAATTCAAACTGATAAAAAAATTAAATATCAGTAAATTCGTAGAACATTGAACATTGGCATGAGCCAACTGCAAAATATCTTGCATGTACACCTGGGGCCTAATTCTCCTAAAATAAATCTTGATAAATCACAACCGAACCAAGGCCGAACCGTTCATTCAGACAGTTCTCAATTTCAAAAGCTGTCGAATTGTTTGACACAAAAAACAAAATCAATCATTTTGAAAGTTTTCGAAAACAAAAACTGACTGACGGTTGTGGTTCGATTGCGTTTGGCAACAATTTATTTTAGGAGAATTGGGCCCCTGAACGTTCGGATGCTTTGTTCGAGATGGATACCGCATAAGTTCAAAAACATACGAGCGAGTCATAGCGAGTAGAGTGGTGTGATAAAACTTTTTCCAACGGTCTTTCAGTATGGCCTAAGTAATGCTTGGCCATAGTGCCATTGGTCCCTAAAATATGCTAACTAATTTCGACCAGACGTAAGTCTATTTGAGTTTTCATTAGTGAAGGTTGTAGTTGTTACCTTTAACTTTTTAGTTTCAACAGGTTCGGTGTCTTCCGTTTTTGTCGAGCTTGTTACGACAGCTCGGCGAGGTGGGGACTTTTCTGTAACAATAATAATAAATGTTAATATTAAAGACTGAGTAAGAGGTTTGTGGAGGTTTTTTTTTTCTCCCAAAATCTAACGAGTGCGCGCATTGTGTGATACGTCAAAAATGCAAAAAAATAAGGAGCCATGCCGTAGGAGATTAGGGGCAGTCTTACGAAAGTCGAGAAGTTAGTCGGAAAGGGTACTCATCCAAAAGGGTGATAAAGTACCCATAATAATGAATTTGTTCTACAACTTGTCCAAAAATTAATAGTTTGAGAGAAGTGGCTGTTCAAAAATTACATAACAAATACGCTAAAATCTTCATCACGCGGTTTGAAGGAATTACACAAATTCGTTTACACCTTGCATAAGACATGTATAGAAGAGCTAATAATTTGTACGCACCTTTTTTCTTAATCTTCCCCTCTTCCTTATCGTCAGTGAACACGATCTTCTGTCGTTGTTGTTTCTTGTGTTCGCTGGTGAGCTTGGGAGGCAGCTTGGTCCTCAAGTCCACTTGAGGCTTGGACTTAGGCGGCTCTGGTCTGAAATAGAACCAAAATTTTAGTACTGATACATGGCTTTTACTTTTTACCGCTGTTCTTGTGATACCTTGGATTGGTGACCATTTTTTATATATTGGAACCCCTCTGTTCTTTGAAGAGAAAATACCTTTGATTAATCGTTACGATCAGGTAGAAAGTTTAAAGCTTTCAGATATGTTATACCCCAGCAATTAATAATAATAATATTATGATTTAAATATCTTGACTTAGCACAAGAGGTTGTCAACATGTGGGATGTGGATTCGGCAACCATTGTGCCGATAGTCGTAAAGGCCAATGGTTTAATAGCCAAGAACCTCAACCAACATCTTAAGAGGCTCTCGTTGGGCAGCTGGATCAAGGGCCTGGTGCAGAAAGCGGTACTTCTGGACACGGCGCGTATTGTTACGAAGTTCCTCTCTCTGAGGCCCTGACCACCGGCAGCTTGGACCCTGTTCCCGATGACGGTGGGCTACTATTTTATATATTTTTAAATGTTTTTATTTTTATTGTGATATTTAAAAATACATCAAATATGTAAATGGAAATGAATAAAGGAAATATTATGATTTTCTTTGTACAGGCTCAATTAATATTTTCACCTGACAGACAGAACTGTGTTGCTGGGTAGTTTGTTGCGCCGTTTCTTCTTCACAGCATGAGCACTAGGAAGCGGTGAAGGGAGGGCTTTTTTGTGGGCTGTCTATTGTAACATTGACGTTCAATAAGAAAATAAGTTAAAAAAACTATAACCCGACTACATAAAAAGGGGGTCTAACAAGCCGTGCAATATCTACATCGTCGCATGCTAAGAAAGGGTGTAGACCGCGGCACCAATGGGCACAAATAGGACTGCCGCGCGAACTATACGACCGCATTCTAAACATATATTTTGACTTAAACAATATGATGTGTATACATATTTGTAATGTGCTCGCGAAGACCTTTCTTTTGATACCAAACACGTGATGATTATCTCAGTTTAATTTTTCGAGGATAGAATCTTAGGTTTAAAATTTTGATAAAATTGATGTAGCCTGTGTTGCCCAGACCATTATTACGAATCTATTGACACTTCATTCATTAAAATCGGTTCAGTAGTTTAGGTGCTGCGGTGGAACATACATACATATACTGCCAAAATCATTACCCTTCCCTTTTGGCTTCGCCGTAGTCGGATAAAAATAACTAAGTAATTATTGTAGTCTATTTTGAATAAATGAGTTATGAGTTTTGAGTTGAGTTGAAACTGAGTTGAGTTGAAACTGAGTTGCGGAGATGAGATAGCAGTCAGATTTAGTAAAAATACGTTAGTTCTGTGTAGCCTTTTCCCAACTATATTAACGGTACTTCCAGTCTAACCAGATGCAGCTGAATACCAGTATTGTACATGGAGCGACTGACATCAGACCTTCGCAACACAGTTACTGGGTAGTGTTGCTCAACTATCGATTGACTCTCGATAGTATTTCAATACTATCGTGACCTCGAAAACTAGTAACAATATCGATAGGCCTATCGGTAGTATTGAAATTTAACAATACTATCGATACTATCGATAGTATCAATCGACTGACATATGCAATACTATTGATGAGTACCAATAGTATCGATAGTATCGATAGTATTGAGTTGTGATAGTGTGTTTTACAACAATTACTAGCGATACTATCGATAGTATTGGAACTATCGATTTTTTTACCCCATCGATATCTAACGAAGTTCAATAGTATTGCATCAGGATATAAATCATCATAACCTATTAGAATAAAATATTTTTATGAACAAGTAAACTCATGAAAAGTAATAAAAACACTAAATTGTTATTTTTTTTTTTATTTTTTTTTTTTTATTTTATCAAATAGGAACAACAAACAGCTACATTATGGAATATTACAACATGATAACTTAAAATAACTTGAACAATAATGTAGCCCACAGCGCTGTTCACAGATTACCATTAATAACTAAACTTTAAATTGCTAGGAAGTAAGCTGTTCATGCAGTTAAAACAAATTACAAAAACAAAAAAAAATAAAGAAACAAAGTACTATGCTTACTAATGATGAGATTACTAAATTATAAGGCTATGAATATTAATTAATTAATCCAGGAGTTTAAGTGTCTCATACAAAAGGCTTCGAAACTTTTGCATGGAGCATGTAAATATGTCTATATGCTCAAATTCTGTATTGTATGATGCTGCCATTCGCCGAATTGGTGAACGTTCGCCAGTATTAGATCGACAGGTACCTATTGCAAATAGTGTACCTGCACGCACCTGGCGTCTATGAACAGTTCTGGGGACTGCATAACACAACACATTATTCAGGTCGATACAGTCAAATTTGCCGTTAACAATATTATACAAGGTCATTGCTTGTTATGGATGAGTTCACAATTTGTGTACATAATATAATGTAATATTATAACCACTTTTGCATCAACACAATACTATTGATTTTCGTTATAGATCGATGGAGTAAAAAGATCGATAGTTCTAATACTATCGATAGTATCGCTCGTAATTGTTGTAAAACACACTATCACAACTCAATACTATCGATACTATCGATACTATTGGCACTCATCAATAGTATTGCATATGTCTGTCGATTGATACTATCGATAGGCCTATCGATATTGTTACTAGTTTTCAAGGTTAACTATCAATAGATCAACTATCGATAGTTAGGCAACACTATTACTGGGCAATGTCGATATCCTAAGGTAAGACCGGTTGTCGGACTTTCTGGCTTCTTCTGACTACCCGCAACGACTGTCACAGGTGTTCGTATGACACCTTGTGTTTTTAAATGACACAGTAAAAAGAAGGATGGTTTCCAATCTGTCATTTCACTGCCATCATCGTGAGTGGACTTGAGTTGGTTGACAGTAGAAATAGGCGTTCAAATAGTTCCACTGACCTAACTTGACGATGAAGGTATACTGTGTGTTTGGGTCGTCCACATATCGTAATTTATTTTTTAAGTACAGTTTTTGCAAATGCATCCTAAGAGCGTTTACGCACTGCATCTGATCCGAATCCGAGAAAATACGTTCTGAAGTAGTCATAGAACTATTTGTATGGTAGTTTACGCGCTAGATCCGACTTCCGTCATCCGATTTCTCTCCGTGATCCGTGAGTTTCCAATTCGGAAGAAATATTGACGGACCGAAGTAGCCGTAGTACTGTTTGTATGAACACTTTCGCATTACCTCGGATTCAAATCGGACGCCAAATGGATATGCCAAAGATGGCCCCTGAATTGTTTGAATTTGGATCAGAGATCGGATAAGTGCGTAAGCGATATCCGAATTTGGTCCGAGTTTTTTAGACTCTAGATTCGTATTTTCACGTATTCGGATCGGATGCAGTGCGCAAAGCAATATCCGAATTCGGTCCGAGTTTTTATATTCTTATTTTCACGGATCCGGATCGGATGCAGGGCGTAATCGCTGTTAAGGTGAACGCACACTTATCCGAGCCGAACGCATCGAACGAAACGATTTTAGAATTCTGTTTATGAAATATTATGGAACCTCGCACACTTGCCCGCGTCGAATGGTCCGAATCTGGACGAACCCCAGAAATCCTAGACGAATTCGGATGACGTCATCAGATTCGGCGCGGCTTATGCGGTCGACTCGACCGATGCGCTCGCTCACTCATCTTCCATTAATAAAGCACTGACAATAGAGGGTGGGATACTCAACTTCAAAAACCAAAACATCAACAATCAAAATATCAACACCATTTAATCAACAGTTTAATTTTTCAATGAATCAGAATAACATTAGCTTAAAACATAAACGGTTCAAAATGTCAACACTTCAGATGAGCAACGAATCTGAATGTCACTGATTTACAACGTAAACTGTTCACATAATCAACACATTGCATTGCATTACACAAATTACATTTATAATTAAACAATAGGTAATTAATATTATAGGTTTATTTCCTTGTACTCGTATGTGCATCCCATAACAATATAAATATGATTTCTTGTTCCAGAGACGTTTAGACAGCTATTAAACTATTTGCTTATGATTGCAGCATTTAACAATGTCTGAGATGAATATTATGTTAAGACTGAATATTTCACGATATTTTGTTAAACATCGATTTTGTAAAGTGTTGATTAAGTGAACAGTTTACGTTATAAATCAGTGACATTCAGATTCGTTGCTCATCTGAAGTGTTGACATTTTGAACCGTTTATGTTTTAAGCTAATGTTATTCTGATTCATTGAAAAATTAAACTGTTGATTATGTGGTGTTGATATTTTGATTGTTGATGTTTTGGTTTTTGAAGTTGAGTATCCCACCCGACAATAGAGTAATAACAGTGCGACAGGCGTAAATGAAATAGAAACGATTTCTTCGGCGCGGTCGATTCTTTCGGTGCGGATATCGAGACCTCCTTGACTTCGATTCGTTCGACACGTTCGACTCGTATAAGTGTGCGTACCTTTAAGATAATTTATAAAAAGACAGTCTGATGGTGGCTACTTACTTCTTAGCCTTCTCCTTGAACCGTCCGCTATCTTCGTCATCAGACAGTATCCCGTCGATGTCTCCCAGTATGAGGTCCAGGTCATCATCACTGTCGGTCTTCCTCTCTGGGAGGGGGGGAGTGAGTGCTCGTTCTGATGATTCCCGCTTTATTGGGAGTTTGTGCGGGGGAGTTAGGTTTTCTGTGAAGAGAATGATGTTTAGTTAGAGCTATACCACCATATCAATAGCTGGCAACACTGGACAACGCATCCGACGATATTTATAACACGTCGAACGATAACTAGCTTTTAAGTTGTTATAAGATCCTGAGGGTCGAACGATTGGAGTCTCGCCACAATGTTAATTTCAATTCCTTTGTGGTGAGAGTGCTGAGTGAACAGCTGTCGACGTTCATGAAGGAGGAATTTTGGCCGAGAGGTGTAGCGTTCCGACGATTTCGGGGCCGGCTACCAGACACACGACGCCGACTTTTCGTGTGAATAAGTGTTAACATATTATTGTTTATGTATAGTATTTCTGTTAGTTTTGTAAGTTTTATATTGTATTGTATTATTGTATTTTGTTAATATGTATACTTTATGTAGTGGTTTCGCCTAGCTTCCACGACACAGGGAATCCTAGTGTGGAAGCTAGTGCCAAATGTAAGTTTATTTTTACAATAAAGAAAGAAGAAAGTATGGAGTTGTCAAAAAATTTACGGATTTTAAAGCATTTTACTTTTTTTTTAAGTTTATTTTTTATTAAATACGTTTTAGTGTCATATATTTAACCCCCTCCTTCATAACCCTTCTTTTTGGCTTTGACGTAGTCGGGCATAAAAAGTCCTTTCAAATGATACCTTACACGATATAATGAAAACATTCCAAAGGGGGGGAGGGGGACACACGCACCCCCTCCTCTTTTCCAGTAGTCAGTTTCCAACAACAAATATAAACAAAGCAATGTTAGTAATTTGAGAATTTTGCTTTGATCCGATGAGGAGTTCCGTTCCATATCTCTGAAGTTCATGGTCTAATCATAACAAAATTTATATGGGACCAATCGGGAAGTATACCCTTTCGAACAAAAAAAGAATTTTTCAAATCGGTTCATAAATGACGGAGATAAGAGGTAACAAAAAAAAAATACAACTGAATTGAGAACCTCCTCCTTTTTGAAGTCGGTTAAAAAAATAAGCATACAACTTTTTAATTCTTTACATTCATAAACTGGCCTATGATTTGTTCCCGGTTTGACATTAAATATCGGGAAACCTTATAAAGCAAACTCACCACATGTAGAATTAACTTCCACGGTCTCCTCCCTAACCGGCGACCGATCTCTCACGACTTCTTTGACTTCCTTCACCTCCAGTTTCTTCTCCACCTTGTCTGTCTTCTCCAGGTGGTCGGGAGAAATCCGTGTGGTGTCAGGTTTGTGTGTGGGTGTGGGAGTGGGCTTGTCAGGTTCTGGTGCTGGGAGAGGCTCTATAGGTTTAGCTTGGGCCTCTTTTTCTTTTTCTTGGATTTCGCGTTCCCTGGAAAAGATTTTATAGTGAGAATTGCAAAAATGAGTTTAGTATTAGTAGACATAGGCTTCAAACTTCTTAAGCATCCCTCGTTTAGTGTCATGGGTCAATAAACATAGGCTTCAAACGTATAACACCTCTCTTTTTGAGTCAGGAAAGAAAAATAATAAATGCTTAATAATTGTAATTTTTGTATACTTTAAATTGCAATATGTCATAAACTATTAATGTAAAAATATTCTTGAAACAAAAATTGTAGGGAACTTAATCCTCTACAAAATTAATCCGAGCTATTTTTGGCGTAAAACCCAAATCAAAATCATTTTTGGGGTCTTTAATCCAAGATGGCAGAGCGCGCTGAGGTCACTCAAGGTCGTTTTTTTTTTATTAGAACTCCTAAACATATCACATATCCAAAATTCAGGACTGACCGACCTTTTGCAAGGTAAACCCGTTTTTTTCGACCTAGCAATGAGACTGTAGAGGAACCAGGTATAGCGTTCCTGCAGCCAAATGGAGAATCCTCCAACCAGACGGAATCTTGTGCCTGGCGGGCTACTGCACAATTGTTGACGTTGGGAGGTTGTATTATACTATCTGCGTGGATTCTGGTAGGATTGAATAGTTCGCATGTGGATAGATGCTGCCACAGGACTATTTGGCAATAACGAGGCGAGGTTTTCACTGGTCACCGACGATATCGAAACTTGTAAGAATAACTTTCTAGTATTGAAGTTTATGTCCAGCGCTGGTCTACAATAAGTCCAGTATTAACTCACTTGTCTTGTAATTGCTTGTGCATCGCTACCGCGTTCTTCCTGCGCCGTACTTCTTTAGCCCTGAGGACTCTTTCGCGAAGACTCTCCTGTTCGCGTAACCTTCTTTTGTATTCGCTGTCCTGTAGAAGAAACAATCATCATCATCAAAGGATTTTATGTTGGCTTAATAACCGTGTTTAGCGGACGGTGATTGTGTGAGGATTGAGAAAGTGGAGGAGTGATTACGCACTGCATCCGACCCGAATCCGTGAAAATACCGATCTACAGCAAAAATCTCGGACCGAATTCGGATGTTGCTTACGCACTATTCCGATCTCTGATTCAAATTCAAACAATTCAGGAGCCATCTTTGGCATATCCGTTTGGCGTCTGATTTGAATCCGAGGTAATGCGAAAGCGTTCATACAAACAGTACTACGGCTACTTATATCCGTCAATTTTTCTTCCGAATTACAGCGGTTACGCACTGCATCCGATCCGAATCCGTGAAAATACGTTCCGAAGTAGCCATAGAACTATTTGTATGGTAGTTTACGTACTACATCCGGCATCCGTCATCCATGAGTTTCTAATTCGGAAGAACAATTGACGGACCGAAGTAGCCATAGAACTATTTGTATGGTAGCTTACGCACTACATCCGGCATCCGTCATCCGATTTCTATCCGTCATCCGTGAGTTTCTAATTCGGAAGAACAATTGACGGATCGAAGTAGCCGTAGTACTGAATTGTTTGAATTTGAATCAGAGATCGGAATAGTGCGTAAGCAACATCTGAATTCGGTCCGAGATTTTTACTCTAGATCCGTATTTTCACGGATTCGGATCGGATGCAGTGCGTAACCGCTGTTACGGATACGAAAGTAGTATGATGGCACAGAGTATTTAATAACTGCAGAGATCGGAATATGTAGAGTATATTTACCTAAACTTCGAGGAAGGAAGTAACATAGAGTGAATAATACCGCCTCTAAAATCCCGGAATAACTATAATGAGGTTTAAATCCCGGGATTTAAAAATCACGGAGTATTTATTGGACTTTATTTATATACTTGGGAGCAAATAAATCGAGCCATTTCTATTTTTCATGTAGGTATAATTGTTATTACTTTTGGTATTATGGAACAGATTAATTCTAAACATATTATTATATCGCCTAAAAGTTTATTTGATAACCTTTACAATGAGGGTAGTTTTTTGTATTTTGAATTATATAGGGTGACTGGTAATTAGTGACCGATCCCACATGATTGTACTCATGATAACAAACAACTTTCCCAAAGAAACATTATTTTTATTTTATTCATTTAAAATTTATTAGTAAATCGTTACGGAATGGACGCGGCTCGTAATATGGAAATATTATTTTTTTGTTTTATTAATAATGTTTCTTTGGGAAAGTTGTTTGTTATCATGAGTGCAATCATGTGTTAAAGTATCGGTTACTAATTACCAGTCACCCTATATAATTCATGAAACCAAAACTAATAACCAGGACACGGGAAAAACGAGTGGCTCGATTTCTTTGCTCTCAAGTATAGTTACAAATAATTTATTTGAAGAATCATATAAAAATTTTTAGGGTTCCTACTTACCATCAGGTGGGCCATCGGCTTGTTTGCCAATATGATATAAAAAAAAATACTACTTTTTTTTATTACGTTTACCATTCTCAAAGAAATTCAAGCAAACAACCATTTTTTTTTATAGGGTAGTTGACTGAAAATATCTAATTAGTCCGTCAGTTAGATTATCATTATTAGTATTTTTTATTTTGTTACGTAAACCAAAATTGACGAAGAAAAGACACTTTTAAAATTGGCAAAACGTCACAAGCAAGTACAATTTTTACTTGCTTCTGACGTCACAAGCCCCCACTCTCGAGTTTTGATGCGTTTTATCTTTCCAAATATTCATAGATTTAACAAAAAAAATACGTGTCCATTATTTTTCAAAACTCTAACTGGCGGACTAATTAGGTTTGCAATTTATTGATGCTGTCAACATGCCTATTCAAGCAATCAACCATGTTTTTTTTAATTCCTTTCTCTAACGTTTCTGGCTCAAAATTGTCGATATCTTTTAAGCAGTGATCGTGTCCGTCATTATTTGGGGTGCATGAAAAGAGCCTCCACTCCTGACGATACTTCAGTACATCCGGCGCACCCTGGGCAGTCAGCCTCGCTACCAACCTTGCTGACTGAATAATCTGCACACCACAGCATGAGCTATTCTCGTATAGCTCGTGCTGACACGATGGAAGAAGAAGTCAGTCATTATGTTTTAATACATACCTCATCAGTATGTCTGGGCGGTTCAGGTCGCGCGCGTCGTTCGGGCGTGCGCCGCGGAGATACTGAGCGACGAGCTGGTGATGGGGATCGCATCCTGGGGAATATTGTGGATACGTTAATATTATGATGAAAGAATGAATAGTTAAAAGGCAGCTCTCAAATTATACAACGTGAGCCCGAGGTGGGTCGGTATCTTTTAGTTCATATATCGATATGTCTAGGTTGCCAGTAAGACTAGATCGCGATCTAGTCTTACTGGATATACGACTGGATCTCGATTGGACTAGGTATCCTGACGTCTACATCTCGAAATGACATATCGATATATGGACTAAAAGATACCGACCCCCCGAGGTACCCGAAAGATTTTAACCACGCCTTTCTGATGGTATTATGAGTCAAATGTTATATCAACGAAAGTTCAATTCAGTTTTTTTTTCTATACTCAATAAATCAATTAACTTTAGTACTTCCTTGTAAACAATACCTTAGCTTGAACTGGCAACATTTATAAATTATCGTGTGAGTGGATAAGAAACTTGTCACTTCACAATCCTCCGCGACAAATAAGACATACGGCGAGAGGGGTATGGTATGACAAAAGTCGCAACGCCGCGTTCATAGAACTTGTTACCATAGATATTTTACGATTTGTGAATTTCCGTAAATAATGAATATTTCGAAAATTAAGCTTTATTCAACAAACTATAAAGTTAAAATCTTTCGGGTACCTCGGGCCCACGGTGTATTTATTAATACGGATCTAATGCCCGTCTGTACTAAACTCGGCTAAGTCAGAGCTTAACTACGAAATTCTTAAATTAAGTCTATTCTAAATATCAAATTCATTTGCACCAACTAGATTACGTAAAATTACTCCTACGTTTGATGTCACCTCAGTAAGTGAATAAAAGAGTGAATGAGCGATATAGTCAACACAAGGTAGTCGGAAAGGTAGTACTAATCTGAAAGGGTGTTTAAGTACCCATAATAATGAATAACTTTTGTTCTGCAAATATCCCCAAAACTCAATAGTTTAAGAGAAATTGCTTTTCAAAGATTTCATAAAAAAATGTTATAAAAGCATAGGCGTGGGAAGCGTTTAAATAAAAAGAAAAAAAAAGTGTATATCGAGATGTCAACATATTCACGCCAGCCACAGAATTTATGGTAAGCTCCTCTTGGAAAATCTTTAATATGGGTCTTACATTGATCAATTTGATCTCTGAACTGTCACTAACCTTCTCCTCAATCCCGCTCTGTTAGCATTGATGAACTCCTCCTGTCTTCTCAGTAAGTCATCATCATCATTACTTCTTCTGCGGTGAGGACCGTGGGCTAAGTCATTCTCAATCTCTATGGTTGTGTTCTCTATGTATCTGGAACAATACACAAATATATACAGGGTGTTAACGAATTCGTGTAATTTCTTAAAACCACATGATCTACTACTGGTGTAGATTGGCCCCGCACGGGATTTAGCTAGATTAAAAATAAAAAAATGAAATTCTTTTTTTTTTCATGCGGCTTTGTTACCGATCGTAAGGATATAAGGATTCAGTAAAAAAATAAGTTTTTTAGTTTTGCAAAAATATTATTTTATTTTTGTTAACATTTCGATGCCACGCATAAATTAATGAAAGTACGGCGACACGGCTGGCAGGAACGGCTAACGCGATATCGCTCTTTGCAGTCAGATAAGTCAAGGCTCTACAAAGACTCAGAAATTGAAAACAAAACAAAAAAAAAAGTTTTATTTTCGAAAATTCCCATTTAAGGTTAATCTGTGTTACCAGTAGATCACGCGGTTTGAAGGAATTACACGATTTCGTTAACACCATGTATAGTTTAAACAGCCTGTTCGCAGTCTAACGATCGTCATATACGTTAATTATTACAGCTCATATTTTTCTAGTTTAATATACATTGCGTAGCAGAAATAACCAGAAACCTCAGGCTTCCAATTAGATTATCGATTTAAAAACTCAATATAATAAAAGTAAAATATTTTTTTTAGAAGTTTTCAGTTTTTTTTAGTTTTTTTTTTAATCCTCAGTAATTGCTTGAAATCATTTTGTAATCGACTCTAAGCAAAGTACTTTTTGGTTTCTGTCAAATTATACCTTGCATAATTTTAGGTTGTGTATCTCTCACAGAAGAAAGAGAGAACCTATTCTCCACCCATGCTTGTAGTAAAAGTCGATTAATTTTTGTCGAAAGTCTATTAGGTTAAGCTAGGTTAAGAACTAGAATAGGGGGTAGCGTTCTCCTCTCTGTTAATAACATACAGCGTTCACTCCATACGTCAATGATTATGGCGTATAGTCCCTCTGTCATTATATTGCAGTCCTTAGGAGGCCCATGGTCATCCATGGACCTTTATGGAATGATTTGATGATGAAAATATTCCCAAAATTCCCATACCTTTGCGGCGATCGTCGTGCGTACTTCCTGACGGCAGCTCTAGCGAGTGCGTTACGTTGCTCCGCTATGAAACGTTCCGCTGCGTCATCGATGTCTTTGACCGGCCCTGCACAAGTATATACACGTTTAGCGACAAGCTACATAGACAAAAAAAACTATTTTAGGTATCTAGCACAGATTCAAGGGGGCTATAGGCTGACCGAAGATGGGATACGTAAGTTACTTCAAACACAGTTGATCGCTGATTTATATTTTCTTTAGACTTGACTCCTTGAGCGACCAGTTTTCGTTCGGGATAGGAAACATCGGTTGCTTTGGCCACAGTTTTGTGTCTCGAATAACTAAACGAGTGTATCTAGAAGCATCAAACTGTGTTTCCAGACTCAAAGTGCCCCATCCTATTTGCGTTCAGCCTAAGGCCCGGACTCTACCAAAGTGGAGACGAGACGATCGGAGCGGAGATGTGTTTTAAAAAACCAATAGAATTTCGTTATTCACACATCTCGTCTCCACTCAGCTTAAGTGGATACCACTGAGCGGAGATGTATCATATTTATATGGCGCGATGGAAGCGGAGATGTGAGCTGTTCCTCGCTGAGATTGAGCTGGGCCGCGGTACAAGGCGGAGATGTGAGCTTTGCCTCGCAAGCTGACGACGGCGCGCAGCGGAGACGAGATGTGTGCGGCGTGCAGTGAGCGGTGCCCACACCTAGATCGCACTAAACTGTGCGTTCACATCCAACGCTTGCCGCACGCAGCTCAGTTCCGCTCTAGTCAGCGCACATCTCCACCCTAACCAGCACACATCTCCGCTACAGTTTAGCCAGTACGCATCTCCGCACAGTTTCGGTGGATACACCCTAGCTGAAAAACATCTCTTCTCGTCTCCGCTTCGGACATCTCCGCTTTGGTGAAGTCCGGGCCTAAGAGCGAGATACACAGACCGACTTTGCTAAGAAAAGTAAGATATCAATCCTTATTCTTATACTTATAGTGTTCATAATCGTATTAGCGAAAGTGAATTAGCGTTTCATACGAATATGAGCATTAGTTATGTACGAATAATGTTCATATTCATAATGAAACGCTTGCTTTACTTATCAAAGTAAAGGGTGCTACTGTTGTGTTTGCTCAAGTTGATGTATCAGTGGCGAAGTCTCCATACAACTCGATTCCTATCGGCTTCCCTTTCGAAACGAGTAGTTAGTTACTGTAATTCACGCATCACACATGAGCAAGGTAAGCATTTTTTGGTCCGGCTTCCCTTTTAAGAAAATTCACCCTACGCCACTGTGATGTGAATGTGTGTGTGTGTATCAGGTCTGACCAATCAACTACAGAGTAAGTAAATAAATAATGGTAAGGATACACGGCGACACATTACACTGGACACTCAGTGTCGACACCGAGTGTCGTAGAGTGTACATCGCTGTTACACTGAGTTGCGCATTAGCTCGGGTTTAATTTCACTGTCGCGATTGCATTGTGTCGAATGTCAGTGTCACCGTGTATCCTTACCGTAATGGTAAGGATACATGGCGACACATTAAACTCGACACTCAGTGTCGACACTGAGTGTCGTAGTGTGTACATCGCTGTTACACTGAGTTGCGCATTAGCTCTAGTTTAATTTCAGTGTCGCGATTGCATTGTGTCGAATGTCAGTGTCACCGTGTATCCTTACCGTAATGGTAAGGATACACGGTGACACATTACACTGGACACTCAGTGTCGACACCGAGTGTGGTAGTGTGTACATCGCTGTTACACTGAGTTGCGCATTAGCTCTGGTTTAATTTCAGTGTCGCGATTGCATTGTGTCGAATGTCAGTGTCACCTGTATCCTTACCGTAATGGTAAGGATACACGGCGACACATTATTACACTGGACACTCAGTGTCGACACCGAGTGTCGTAGTGTGTACATCGCTGTTACACTGAGTTGCGCATTAGCTCGGGTTTAATTTCAGTGTGGCGATTGCATTGTGTCGAATGTCAGTGTCACCTGTATCCTTACCGTAATGGTAAGGATACACGGCGACACATTATTACACTGGACACTCAGTGTCGACACCGAGTGTCGTAGTGTGTACATCGCTGTTACACTGAGTTGCGCATTAGCTCGGGTTTAATTTCAGTGTGGCGATTGCGTTGTGTCGAATGTCAGTGTCACCTGTATCCTTACCGTAATGGTAAGGATACACGGCGACACATTATTACACTGGACACTCAGTGTCGACACCGAGTGTCGTAGTGTGTACATCGCTGTTACACTGAGTTGCGCATTAGCTCTGGTTTAATTTCAGTGTCGCGATTGCATTGTGTCGAATGTCAGTGTCGCCGTGTATCCTTCCCATAAGAGTAGTGATACACATTCTATGTTTGTGAATAAAATAATTGAAAAGTCCGTCTCTGTACTAATTTTGTGCATAAATCATAAATAAATACAATTAAAGTAGTGCCAGCAAGGTCGTGCAATTCTAATGTAATACTTGTGTATGAACGATTATTACAAAGCCCTTCGCGACGCCGGAAAAAGGTACAATACGGCCGAGGTATCTTGGCGAGTCTGAAGTTAGCTTATTAGCTGCGCAGTAGACAATTTCGTTTCTAAAAGATTCATTGCGCAGCCAAAAAACTAACTTCAGACTCGCCAAGATACGTCGGCCATATTGTACCTAAGGTCATAGCACTGTTCGTAAATAAATATTACCCTTATTACAAAAGATGGTCTAAGAAAAACCTAGGTTTTAGAATAACCCCGTCTCTTTTTGTTATATGACATAAGAAAGTGATGGGTGTATTTTAAATCTGGGTTTACCTTGGTTTAAACCATCTTTTGTAATAAGGGGGAATTGAGTTTGAAGTCTAAATAATTTTTGACTATTTAAAACAAGCCAGTAATATTTGAAAAAAAAAACGCTATGGACTAAATTCACTTTCATAACGATTTTGTATATCGTCTGATAAGAGAGTCTGATGCAAGAAAAATAAGGAGCAATGTAAGTGTTAATTCATACTATCGCTTTAAAATTTGTTTGAAAACTCTTGTATTTTAATAAAATCGAAGTTGGATATTTATAAGGAACTAGCTTTTGCCCTCAGCTTCGCTTGCGTGAAATTTTGAACCCGTTAAGTGACGATTTTCCATACAAACTTTCATCCCCTATTTAACTCCCTTAGGGGGTAAATTTCAAAAAAAAATCCTTATTCCTTGTCTACATTATAAAGGGAACCTCTGTGCAAAATTTCAGCTTTTTAGGTCCAAGGATTTGGGCTGGGCGTTGATGAGTCAGTCAATCAGTCAGTCAGGACTTTTCTTTTTATTTATACAGGCTGTTAACGAATTCGTGTAATTCCTTCAAACAACATGATCTATTAATGGTATAGATTAACCCCGCACGGGATTTAGATTGATTAAATTATTATTTTTTTCCCAAATATTTTTTATTATTTCATAGAAAATTTCGATGCCAAGCATAAATGAATGAAGGCACGGCGGCACAGGTGATGGGCACGACTACCGCGATATCGCTCCATGCAGTCAGTTAACTTGGGACGTTAAAATTACTCAGATACAGAATACCATGGCTCATTTTTTGAAAACTTTTTTTTGTTGATTCTGAAAAAAACCTAGGCAGGGTCAATCAGTGTCACCAATAGATCACGCAGTTTGAAGGAATTACACGAATTCGTTAACACCCTGTATATTGAGTTTGAGAATGAAGTCTAAATAAATGTTGACTAAGTATTCAAAACAAACCAATAATATGTTTGATAGAAAACGCTACGGACTAACTTCACTTTCATTACGATTTTAATCATTTTAATTTCAGGGCATAATTTGAGAGAAAAAATAAGGTGCAATATAAGTGTCAATAAATAAACGACTGGGTTTTGACCATACCAGCTGTGCTTTATTTGTGTTACTAATAATCTATTTCTAGTATTACAAGGAAACTAAAACTAATAAATATCTGAACTAAATCTACTATCTAGGGTTGCTACAAAAAACATGCAGTGCACAACAAATATTCTAAAATTACCGAATTTGTTCTCAATCGTAGGACTGAGCGGCGGCGACTTTTGTATGCGCGTCGGTATGTAGGCTGGCAACCCTATGACATTACGATCACACATTATGAAGAGCTTGGTTTAACCAACATCTTGTAAATATTTGTTGAAAAAGAGTAACCATGGAGTTTATTGGCCCTTTTCTCCATAAGAATCTGCACTTTAGAACGCATAAACTTCTTTTTTTTCTATACAATTCAAAAGTGCCCGTAAATGGTCTAATTGAAATATATGCTTTGACTTTAAACTGATCACTGATTAAATTGAATTTTGATTGGCGTTCAAATTAACTTGATTAGAGAAAAACACAAACTGTTACGATGCATGATCAGTAGAGATTTTTCGAAAACAGTTTGAGTGTGATTAAAAAAAATGGTTGGTTAGATTTGGTTAGGTATAAGTGCCGATTCTGTTATGCACAAACTAAACTTAATTTAGGCTATTGCCCTCTTCTTCACTCTGATGAAATAAAAAAGAGAAGTACGTAAATATGAGCTGTCTAATTTAGTTGAACTAAAATTCTCCGTACTTATCTAGACGGCTCAGTCGCAGAATATCGACTTCGCAAAATGTCTACCGGTCACAAAATGTCTCTTTCGTAAATGTCTCTTTATTTATTGTCTTTTAGTGACGATACTTAAGTACGTCCGGCGTACCCTGGGCAGTCAGCCCCGCTACCAACCTTGCTGACTGGCTAATCTTTTCACCACAGCATGAACTATTTTCGTATAGCTCGTGCTGACACGAGAGAAGAAGAAGAATGTCTCTTTCGCAAAATGGCCCTTTCGCAAAATGTCCCTTTTTTTCAATGAACCTCCTGCTATCAGTAAAAAAACAGGTAAAGTGAGAGTGGGATTCGCGCACAGAGAGACAGAAAAAGGGACATTTCGCGACTGGTAGACATTTTGCGAAATGGACGTTCTGCGACTGAGCCATCCAGACGACACGTTCTGACGTATCGACTTAAAACACGGTGAAGTTCAAGGCGTAATACGTAGTTTGACATCTCTAACTTAGTTCTTATCGTCTTTTTCTCGCGCCATCTGTTAGTAAAAGATAGCAAACTCTCTCATTTTATTTTAGTTTGTACACAGCAGAATCGTCTCCTTCAACTTATTATTACTAAACCTTCAGCCAAATATCAACAAAACAACAATTACCTTCAACAGGCGGCTGGAAATTCCCTTTAAAATGCGGATTGATCAGCACTTTCTTGCCTTGCAGTCCTCCCGGCGGCAAATTAGCCGGCAGAGGGACCGGCAACATCCTCACTTCAGGCTCTCGAGGCAAATCCTTAGGGCCCTTGTCTAAACTGGGGCCCCCCATAGGCAACGCTTGCCGTATCGTCACTTGCGGCATATGACTAGAGTTGGGCACGATTTCGCGCATCGGAGGAGCGAATTGTCGTGGAGGGAAATTTGGTCTGAAGAACACCGGTCTAGGCTCGAAATTCGGTCTGACCGGACCAAATTGGGGACGTTCGTCCATGTGAGGTCTGTACTGGAAACGGGGCATGAATTGAGGCCTTTCCATCTGAGGTCTGAACATAGGCATGTCTTGCGGTAATATCGGCCGCTCGGGGGATATTTCGGGCCCCATTTGAGGTAGGTTTGGTGGTTCGAGACGCATGTCGGGCCGGATTTCCGGTCTTAACTCGGGTCGCATCTCTGGTCGCAATTCAGGCCGCATGTCAGGTCGGATGTCGGGCCGCATCTTGGGTCGGATGTCGGGTCGCATCTGAGGGGGGCTGGGTCGCATTTGTTGTGGTGGGTATGAGCTGCGCTGATTGAAGTTGCCCTGAACAAAAAATATAACATAAATCATCACGCCTGTATTTCCCAAAGGGTTGGGCTGAGGTGTATAGTTTCCGCAGTACCTTCATTTTGCTGTTATTTTTAAGTTCCATGTAATAGAGGTCGAGCCTATTGCCATCAACCGGGCACAAATCCAGACTCCGGGCTGCCACTGAGAAATGCTACACGGAAAAATCCAATAACATTGTCCGACCTGGGGATCGAACCCAGGACCTCACTCTCAGCAGTCGCGCTTGCGACCACTAGAGCAACGAGGTTGTCCAAACAAATAATATAACATTTAGTTTATAAGTACCTCTGGAAAACCAGAACTGCCTACAAGCTTGAAACTTTGAAATTTTGACATTAGGATTCTTGTGGCGTAGCATATAATAAGAAGGGATTTCTCGAAATTCAACCCCTAAGGGGATGAAATAGGAGATTCAAGTTTGTATGTAAGTCCGTCATTCTTGAAGTAAGAGGCATGAAATTAAATATTAAGGTTTCTAGTTAGAAATAAATGTACAGGTGTTTGAGCATTTTTGGAAATTCAACCCCTAAGGGGTGAAATAAGTGTTGAAAGTTTGTATGAGAAAATTGGTACTTTTGAAGTAAGAAGCATTCAATGAAATTATAAATATTTACTTTCAATAAACATACACGTGTTTGAGGATTTTTGGAAATTCTACCCATAAGGGTTGAAATAGGGATGAAAGTTTTTTCGAATGAAATCATACATTAGGATTTCTGGTTGGAATTAAATGTATACGTGTTTGAGCATTTGTAAATTATTTTTCTTGGGATTTTCCAAAATTCAATCCCTAAAAGGGGCGAGAAGGGCTAGTAAAATTTGTATGAAGAAAAAAAACACGCAAGCGAAGCTGCAGGCAAAAAAGCTAGTGTATGTATGTATATCCTCTTTAAATTAACCTTATTAATGTCAATTAAGAAAAAAATATCTTTGCCCTGTCTGTCTGGAGGAGCTCGTGGCTAAATAATTACAGCCGCATAGACCGATCTTCCGGGTTAAGCTACGCTTGCCGAGGTTGGTCTGTGGATGGGTGACCATTTACCATAGCGAGTTTCCTCCGTGCCTCGGAAAGCACGTAAAGCCGTTGGTCCCGGCTGTCATTTGTAGATCTTTGACAGTCGTTACTGTTGGTCAGAAGCCAGAAAGTCTGACAACCAGTCTTACCAAGAGTATCGTATTACCCAGTTACTGGGTTGTGGAGGTCTGATAGGCAGTCGCTCCATGTAAAATACTGATATTCAGCTGCATCCGGTTCGACTGGAAGCCGACCCCAACATAGTTGGGAAAAGGCTAGGCAGATGATGATGATCTTTGCCCTGTCAATTCTTTGCGAACAACAGAGCGACCTTATGAAAAAGTAATGTGCAAGCAATTATAGACCTTAGGGCGGTAGACCCTTCAAGTCCGCGGCTGAAACCGTGTGTACACACGGGTTCGTCCAGAGAAGGATTAGTAGATTGTTGCACCGAGCGCAAAGTGAGTTATTAATGCACGAGTGTTATGTTGGTGCCCGAGCGCACACGAGGGCACTAAATTAACACGAGTGCATTAATAACTCACTTAGGCAAGGTGCGTAATCTACTTTTCTTTCAACTACCAATCTACCTACCGTGATAAAATATCCATATAACATTTTTTTAAACTTTTCTTACTAAATAAGGAGTACCAAAGTTTTACAATGGTACAAAATGCGCGCCATTTGTTTTTTTTTTCACCATGTCTGTTTTATTTAGCAGATTTTTATTTTCAGCCAGTATGTTTTTGATCTAATGCATACATTTTATATTAAACTTAATGGGAGACATTAAACCTCTGTGGTAAATTTATATCTAAACAAAAAATAAAAAACAGTGCATTAATGTAAAACAGTGCAATAATGAGCACATTTCTGCACTGTTTTGGTTCTAAGCAAAAAATACGTCCTTTGTGATCGGTTTTGTAGTGATTAATGATAACATTACTACGTAGTTGAAAGAAAACTATTTCTACCGCTTAGCAGCATTGCTGTGTTCCGGTTTGAAGGGTATATGTGCCAGTGATATTACAGGCATATGAGACTTTACAACTTTGTCTGTAAGGTTGTAAACGCATCAGCAATCCTCTTGGTGTTGTAGGTGTACATAGGCGGCGGTGACCACTTACCATCAGGTGGGCTAGAGGCTTGGGTTGCCAAAAAAATACATAAAAAAAAGTGAATGAAACTTACCCTGGGCACATTGTTCCTCCTGTATGGGTGAGAGTACCGTTGCACGAACTGAGGGTTGCGCCACGACGTGCGGCCTCGACCGTACCCGCCGAGAGGAATCACCACCTTGTCTGTACAATGGGGGGTTATACTAACACCAAATATACACAGCTTAGCACAATACACTACAGGCCTCTTAGCCCGTAAACGTAGCGGCTGGCCGCGGTGCGGCGTGCCGTTTGCGGGAGGCCGCACATCGATTTTTACATGAAACCGCATGATATCAACGCACTGATATGCGGCCAGCCGTCAACCGCTCTGGTTGTTTTGGGGCTGCGGCGCGGCACGCCGCATTGCGGCTGGCCGCTAGTGCGTCATAAGCCTGAGGGTTAGCGCACATTGTCTATGACACACAACGCATTGCGCCGCGCCGTCACATCACTATCGCCCGCGGCGCTAGCCAATCAGCCGCCGCCGCTCACGCGGCGCGGCCGCGCGCGCCGCCACATTCAGAACGCATCAGGGAGCTAACAAGAGACCACGCTTCACTTCACTCGCGCATTATACTGTCGGGGTGCACTATTTGTAACTATAATCTCATAATACAGTCCATTGAAGTATAACATCTTTTAATTATGGCCTTAACACACATCGACGTAGTAGCAGCGAAACGACTTATTGAATAGTTCGAACTGTGCTTATAATTTAGTCAAGTAATAAATAAATTTGACTGAAAAAACCTAATTCGCGTATTTTTTTTTATAACTTTTATACAAATCAAAAAATATTTTAATTGATTTGTATAGACAGGCATAAAAAAAATTGGCGAATTTCGAAAAGTTGTAGAACAAAAGTTCAATTTCCGATACGAAGTGACCCCACAAAATTCTTAGAGTTGATTTTTTAACACCTTATATAAGTAGTATGTAAATGTAGCAATAAAATATTGTGTTACGATAAAAAAAAGTACAGTAAACTTATTTCCTTTCCATACGAATCAAAAAATTGTAAAATTCTCGATATTTCTCCCCACAAAATTCTTAGTATTAATTTTTTAATACCCTGTATAAAGAAAATGTTGTCTCCACGGACTGTGTTATATTTACCTAAACTATCTGGTATATCTCTGACTTGCGGCAATCTCTGGGCTCCTGGAGGCCTTTCAGATATGAAACGCTCACGAGGACCTCCCAAATCACCATCTGTTACAAAAATAAGAATTGTGAGAAAACCAGCACGTAAAAGTTATTTTTAAATATCCAATTTGCAGAATAAATAATTTTATTTCAACGGATAACGCTTGGTGAATCATAGGAATTGACCATTAACCAGTTATGCATATAAAATAAAAATGACAAAAAGTTTAAAACTTACTCGGTATTTGTGGATTTATATCTGATGGGACAATCTGTGGCGATTCTATAGGAGCCGCAGGCTGCAAAAGATGCATAACATTTAAATAAAAACACATGCGGGCAAAAAAATCAGCACACCCCCACCCCACGTTTCTATTGGAAGACCGATTATAAGATAAATGCTTTAGAAAAAACAAGAAAAATAGTAGTTATTGCAAAACCAGCCCTGCGGATCAGCATTGGCTCTATTATTTTCTACTGTGTCTATGTTTCTGTAATCGATAAGTTTGGGATGCATGAAAAGAGCCTCCACAAGTGACGATACTTCAGTACGTCCGGCGCACCCTGGGCAGTCAGCCTCGCTACCATCATTGCTGACTGGCTAATCTTTTCACCACGGCATGAGCTATTCTTGTATAGCTCGTGCCGACACGATAGAAGAAGAGGAAGATCGATCAGTTAATTGACTTAGCATTATTGACATTTCAAATTGGTAAAAAAACAAAAATTCGTTTTTGTTCACATATACTGTAGTTATAACATAAATGGTTTTGAGTATGTTGTACTTACTATAGCTGGTGGTACCGCATGTTCCTCATAAACGGGAGGCTCGTACGGTGCATACGTTGGAAGTTCTGGTAGTGGTGCATTTGGTACTTCCACTGTTATGTTTGGCACCACACACTCGGTGTCCGCCATGGTTTGGTACGGCAATGGCTGCTGGAAACATGTTACAGAATCAGCACATAACTATAGTTATTTTTGTGAAAGTATAGGAAAAAGTGTCTCATTCCCTCTCTCTAGTTCGGCGGCTGGATCAAAGGTTTGATACAGAAAGCGGTACTCTTTGACATGGCAATCATAGTGAGGTTTCATTCTCTGGAGCCCTGACCACCAGCAGCTAGGTCCCTATTCAGGATGGTAGGGGCCTATAATTTTAGATTTTTCACATTAAACAGACGCTTATGAAAAGTCGAATTTAGGTGAATGGTTCCTGTTATGTATTGATTAAGTGGGTTGCTGTCAAATTATTATTATATGTGGGTACTTACAAATAAGTTAATATTAATTATGTAAAAATAAATAGTTTTGCTTCTACCCCGAAATCGAGAGTATCTTTTAATGGCGACTTCGGAAAATTAAAAGATTATCAGTGAAAAATGGCGTGTAACTTAACTAATATTGTGTTTCCTGGACAGTTTAACCCCAAGACTGATAAGTGGTGTGAATATAAGGAACGATTATTGTGTTCTTTGGATGTGGCTGGCGTGGATAATGATAACCTTGATAAAGCTCGATCAGTATTTTTATCTCAGTGTGGAAAAGAGACTTATTCATTGATTGTATCACTTTTAGTGCCAAAACGACCAACTGATGTTCCATTTAAAGACATTCTTGCGGTGTTAGACCAATTTTACGAACCAGAATTGAATGAAATACTTCAAGCCGGGAAATTTCATACACGTAAACAAGCTGATAGTGAAAGCGTGCAGGACTTTGTAGCGGCCATTGGTTTGTTGGGTGCAAAGTGCAACTTTGTGGACCTGAAGCGTCAATTGCGGGATCGTTTAGTGCTGGGTGTGCGTGATCAGCGCTTGCGTCGAGAGTTGTTAAAAACAAAAAACTTGACGTATGAAACAGCAGTGCAGCTATGTCTTAATCATCAGGCAATCGTGCAAGATATATACCCAGATACTAAACTCAGTTTGAAGCAAACTCATTCAGATGTTGCCGAACCTATGGAGATCGGTAGGATTAGTGCTGTGGATTGTCGACATTGTGCGCGACGTCACAGACAAGGTGAACGGTGTCCCTTTGTGAAGGCTAGGTGTTTTTATTGTAAACGCTCGGGGCATATCGCATCGGCCTGTGACAGAAAGAATAAGAAGCAGCACCAGGTGGCGGATTTAACAGAAGAGGTTAAGACGCAGAATGAAGAAGATATGATGGGTGTTTATATTTGTTCAGAGAGTCATTCACCTCCTATCAAAGCAGAGGTAACAATTAATGGTGCGACAGTTACAATGGAGGTTGATTCTGGGGCTTCTCGGACAATCATATCGGACGCTACGTATCGGCGCTTGTGGAACAGACCCCCACCTCTGCGCCCTACCAATGTTAAATTGGTGACATATTCTCGTGAGGCCTTACAAGTTCTGGGAGTCACATACGTGCATGTTATGTTGGGTAACAAGGAAGCTCAATGTGAGCTGTTTATCGTATCGGGTGAGGGACCCAGCCTTCTTGGTCGAAGTTGGTTTAAAGCTCTAGAGCTACAAGTAACAGGAATTTGTTGGACATTCGCAGATGTTAATAACGATTTACAGAAGCAATTTCCTGAATTATTTAATAAAACACTTGGTCAATACAAGGGGCCAGAGGTGTCACTGCATGTGCGTGCGGACGCCACACCGCGATTTTTGAAGGCTCGCCCGGTGCCATTTCCATTGAAGAAACAAGTGGAAAAGGAGTTAACTCAGATGGTCAATATGGGAATATTAACCCCTGTAAGATATTCCAAATGGGCTACACCACTAATGATAGTGAAGAAAGACGACGGTTCTCTTCGGATTTGCGGAGATTATCGATCGACAGTAAACATGGCGATTGATGTTGACACGTACCCCTTGCCCGCAGCTACGGAAAGTTTCGTGAAGCTTAGTGGGGGACGAATCTTCAGTAAACTGGACTTAAAACAAGCATATATGCAATTGAGGGTGGATGAGGATACAGCTATGCTGCTGACATTAAATACACCTCTGGGACTCATGAGGATGAATAGACTGGCATTTGGAGTAAATGCGGCACCCGGAATTTTCCAGAGATTAATGTCGACAGCACTAGCAGCAATAGATGGCGTGGCATGTTTACTGGATGACATTGCAGTATCCGGGAAGACAGTCGAGGAACATAATAGCAGGTTACATGCAGTTCTGCACAAATTAAATGAAATGGGCCTCAGATTGAAGTTAGAAAAATGTGTATTCGCTTCTAACAGTATTCATTTCTTGGGACACATGATAGACGCTGAGGGGCTTCATCCATCCCCAAATAAAGTCAAAGAAATAAAAGAAAAACCAGCTCCGACAAACAAGCAGGCTTTACGTGCTTTCTTAGGCTTGTACAACTTTTATGAAAAGTTTTTACCTGACAAAGCAACATTACTGGAACCTTTGTATCGTCTTTTGGAGACAAAGAAACCTTGGTGCTGGGGTGAAATTGAGCAAACTACTTTTAATAAGGCGAAAGATCTCTTGGCTTCTGATTTGACCTTAGTGAGTTATGAGGCCGAACGCAAATTATTGCTTATCTGTGATTCATCAGACTATGGATTGGGAGCAGTCATAGCTCACGAAATGGATGATGCGAGTGAGAAACCGGTAATGATGGCTTCGCGAACTATGCAGCCTCATGAGAGAAGGTATGGACAGATTGACAAGGAGGCCCTGGCTATCATGTTTGGGTTAAAAAAGTTTCACGAATTTTTGGCAGGCCGCCAATTTTGCATTATAACGGATCACAAACCCTTGGTGGGTCTATTTAACCCGAACAAACAAATTCCTGGCCAAATCTCCCCAAGAATGTTGCGATGGTCTCTGAAGCTAGCTTGTTACAACTATCATATTAAGTATAGAGCTGGAAAATTGATTGGCAACGCAGACGCGCTTAGTAGGTGGACTGAGCCTGAGACTTCAGAAATATCTGTCAAACTGCTCAAAGATGTGTTGTTATTGGAGGAACAACCTGCTGGCTGGAACTTGGACGCATCTAAATTAGCTACAGAGACAGAAAGAGATCAGGTTTTGAAGCGTGTTTCATTCCACGTTCTTCACGGTTGGCCAAACAGAGCACCTGACATCACACTGCAGCCATTTTGGACACGACGAGAGGCTCTTTCACACAATAAAGGATGTTTATTGTGGTGCAATAGAGTCATCATTCCTTCTAGTCTACAGCAGGAGGTACTTAGATTATTGCATGCACCGCATGCCGGCGTAGTCCAAACCAAGGCATATGCAAGAGGATATGTGTGGTGGCCAGGAATGGACACACAAATTGAGAGAACAGTGGGAAGCTGTGAGTCATGCCAAGCTGTTAGGAATAATCCACCGAGAGATCCACAAGCATGGATTGTTACTGAGAAACCGTGGAATCGGGTGCATGTGGATTTTGCAGGCCCATTCCAAGGCAAAACATTTCTTGTATTGATTGACAGTTTTAGTAAATGGTTTGAGGCGGAAATAGTTTCTTCCATGTCTAGTGAGGCTGTGATAATGGTGTGCAGAAAAATATTTGCATCACAGGGCCTACCGAGCATTCTTGTATCAGATAATGGTAGGGCATTCAGTTCAATTGAATTTAATACGTTTCTGCAGAATAATGGCATAAAGCACTTGTATTCGCCGCCCTATCATCCAGCTACTAATGGGCAAATTGAACGTGCGATACAAACATTTAAAAACAAGTTAAGGAAAATGTCCATGAATCATTTACCATGGAGTGAGAAGCTTCCGAGAGTTCTGTATTCACTACGGACAGTGCCAAACAGCTGTAACAATAAAACGCCATCAGAAATGCTGAATGGGCGTAAGTATAGAACAGCTGTATCAAGCTTACATCCTGATAATGCACTAAGTCCACAGGAGCAACAGCTAGAGGATAGAGCTCAGCAACAGGCTGGAAGGAAGTTTACTGTGGACCAGACAGTTTTAGTGCGTAACTATGGTCCTGGGGAAAAGTGGAGAAGAGCCACTATTGAAATGGTAGAAGGGCCTAGCTCATATATGGTGAGGACGGAGGATGGTGAGCTACACCGACGTCATACTGACCAAATATTGGCTCGCGGATTAGCTCTATCAAGTGATAGACCAAGGCTGACGGAGCAGAGAAGCCAATCAAGGTCAAGCTCATGTTCACCAGAGCCACCAATAGAGATACCTCCTCCTGAGTTATGGCCTGACATCATTGGTATACCAAATACGGCTGATTGATAAATTTAGAAAATACTTATTTGATAAATTTAAATTCATTGTTGATTTACTTAAGTATCATGATTGTTTAGTTTGCTACTTAAAGATTATAAAGGGAAGGTATGTTATGTATTGATTAAGTGGGTTGCTGTCAAATTATTATTATATGTGGGTACTTACAAATAAGTTAATATTAATTATGTAAAAATAAATAGTTTTGCTTCTACCCCGAAATCGAGAGTATCTTTTAGTTCCTATTAGTTGTTTCCTATGGAGAAGAGCCGGCAAGAAACTCCATGGTTACTCTCTTAAAAAGGATATCTTTAAGAATTTCAGTGAATACTGTACTATGATTTAGGATATCAGATGTTATTTTAATTTTTTTATGGAAATATTTTTATTATTTCTAAGTTTTAAGATGAAGAAATGGAATCAAACAACTGCTCCGTGTGAGGTTCTAGGGGTTTGATCTCAGGCAAAGTATTATTGGGTTTTTCTTTGTGGAATTTCTCAGTAGTAGCCCATAGTTAAGCGTGGCTACCTACTGGGACAAAATACTCTAAAAAATAAGGATTACTATTGATTCGAAAAGAAGAAGCCCATAGTTCCATGTAATAGAGGGTGAGCCTATTGCCATTAACCAGACATAAATCCAGAAACCGTGCTGCTACTGGGAAATTCCACATAGCAAAACCAAATAACACTTTGTCTGACCTGGGGATCGAACCCAAGATGTCACGAACGAACGAGACAGTCATAATGTTTACTAAGTAATCATTAAAGAGTCATAAAACTGAATAAAAAAACATTTATGGTAAAGAGTTATATAAAAACTTGTGGTCGCATGGTTAAGCTCAGCAGTCGCGCTTACAACCACTAGACCAATGAGGCTGACATTCAATCAATAGTATTTTTTTTAAACCTTGCCCCTCACTGAGATTTCTCTTGTATCGTGGGTGCGTTCAAATCTCACATACACAAAACCCCCGACCCGAAACAACCATCTGTAGGCCATACAAATTTTTGTTCTGTGTGGGAATCGAACCCACGACCCGTGGCGCAGAAGCCAATCGCTTAGCCACTGCACCAAACGTGTCGTCAACTTATTACACAATAATAATGAAATCACTGACTTCTTAGGTATGCTATGAGAAAATTATTTGTTCAGAGGGTTGTCTTGGGAAAAACAATAAATAAGACATACCTGATTATTATACTCCATAACATGACTAGGGTACTCTGGTGGCACCATGTCAATTGGCTCTCTGTAACCTGGACCAATTGAGGTAGGAACATTTTGTGGTGCAGCATTCTCGTAGTCGTCAGCCAAGAGCTGCTCCTCCTCCTCATTGCCAAGGTTATAGTCCGCGAGACTCTGGTCTCCTAAATCGTCACCTAGCAAGTCTTCACTGCAATAAAAATAGATATTTTATCGATCACGATATAAGTAGAACACATGTCAGATTTGCGACGCAGAAACTACTACAATTGTACAAGAGTTTAAGCCTTTTTCACAATAAAAACACGTAAACTGTATATTATTCACAATATAGCAACTTATTCTACATAAACTTTTCTATATACACAAAAAAATACAATTTATTTGCGTAAAATACTAACTTGTCCGACATGTTGACAATAATGTGGCGTTTTAAAATCTTCTTGTTTATGGTACAGCCAGCAAGCTTTTACGTTCGGAAACGTTTAGCAGATTTCCGAGTGGCTTTAGTAATAATGCTTCCATATTTTTAATACCTATTTTCTTTGCATTAAATAGACATAATTATTACTAACTTGTGATGTTTTGTCCTTGCTGTGCTGCACAACGAACAACGAAATGCATAAAACTGTACGATGCATAACATAATGGTTGGTGCTCACTAACATTACAGTACGGCAGTGACGACACAGCTACGGATTTATGAATCTCATTTTATTATAAGCCACAAATCTCACATACACAAACGCCCAGACCCGAAACAACCATCTGTAGTGTAGGCGGTGTAGGCCATACAATTTTTTGTACCGTGTGGGAATCGAACCCACGACCCGTAGCGCAGAAGCCAATCGCTTAGCCACTGCACTAAACGTGTCAATTGAAGCATCCCACGTGAATTATGCCATAACGAGTCCTAAGATTATTAAAATGCAATTTAAAATTATTTGAGCTTAAAAAATCCTTTGCCTCCATCCTGTGAGCAGGGTTTAGTAGAATACTTTTGCCACCTATCACTAATCTGTGTTTACTCAGGTGTCTTACGCAGGTTGTAGGCGTTAAGCCACGATAAGGTTTTTGCGAACACGCTACTCGGCTCTTTGGCAGTGCCAAGTTGGTCATCGCATTGCGTCACCCATCTAGGGCAGCCCGGCAGGTGGCAAGAAACGATATAACATTGCGATATTGCGTTCACAAATTCAACTGATACACGTAAAGATTCCTAATAAATCACGGTGGATCAACACTAGGCCTTGCTTAGATCATCATTATTATTCATCTGCATGCACCACTGTCTAGGGGCGGATTCAAGGAAGTGGTCACGTGGAATATATCCACCTCCTCATAAGAAAAATTAATGCGAAAATTCAAAGAAGCAGGGTTGCCTACGTGACCAGTCACTCCCTGAGCTAAAGGTTGGATCCGCCACTGCTACGGTCGAGCCTTGCTATGTGTAATGGAATTTTCCGTGATAAAAAGTGCCCTACTAAGATCCCTAAATAAAAATAATCGTTACTATAAATGTGAAAACGTATCCAAACAAACTCACTTATTGACAGACTCATAATAACATACCATAACATCACGCCTGCAATCCCCGAAGAGTTGGGCAGAGGTGTATAGTTCACTCTCATTTTTGTCTTTATGTTTAAGTAAAATTTAATGTAATAGGAGGCGAGCCTATTGCCATCAACCGGGCACAAATCCAGACTCCGGGCTGCCGCTGAAGAAATCCACATGGCAGAGCCCAATAACACTTTGCCCGACCTGGGGATCGAACCCCAGACCTCACGCTCAGCAGTCGTTCTTGCGACCGCTAGACCAACGAGGCAGCTACTACATTAACATTTACAATTGTTTCAAGTGTAAAAATAATAAAACACGAAAAAATATTCATAAGATTTTTTTATTTTTTTGTCTAGAATGTCATGTAAAGGAGATGTTTCAGAAATGTATGGAGCCTGGGCCAGCACCATGTACACTATATGGAAATATAGCTATACAATAAAGTAACCGTTTTTTAATGTTAATTTCCTATCATTTTACGTTGTATAATTGTACATTCAAGTTAACTTGGTCAAAGAGAGCAACACAACACATAAAAATATGGCGGATCGAAATTATGTGAAATGTCATTTTGACAACTGTTGACATGTCATTGATCCCATAGTGTTTATTTCTTGTGTACTTACATAACATAACTACGTTATTTATAGACGAAAATACTTGGATTTCGTTATAATTATAATGAAATAGAAATATAGTTAAACTCGATTGCGTCACACACACATCACGAAACCTAGGACTGTCAAAGTTGTCAAACTCATGATAATGTCAAACACAACTGTCATGGCTACCAGAAAAAAGGGTTAACATATTAAAAAACATCCCCAAATAATAATTACTCTTCTTCAAATTAATTTATTTGTATTTTATGGTAATCCCCTATTTTTTTCGTATTTTTCTATATAGGTACTGTACATAGTGGTGGCCCAAAATCAAACATCTCCTTTCTTATTTAATAATACTTATTAGCATGTTTGGGTTTTATAGTTTTGGTAATATAAATGGAGGAGATCATAGCCACCACCTGAAAACAAATAAAAATATTATTTTTCACATGACAAGAGATAAATATTTCGTGAACCAGTCGTGATTATGTAGACAAAAAAAAAACAAAATCCAGTCGAGAATCTGAGAAGCATCCTGAGAAACTCCTCTCTGAGAAACTCTTGAAAATATTTTAATATAACCACGATGATGGATGCTGTTATGCCATGGCCACACTAACGCCTAACAGCATAACGGCGTACAATCCTGTACATCCTTTAATCGAGCCCCACCAAGGTCGAGCAACATTTTTCTGTAAGGTTATTCCCAGTATCCTAGCTGGGGGCTTACCATGACCTCTTATAAAAACGCTCAAATGCCAGCCAGTCAACTTCCGTTCAAAAGCAGGCCCGCTTCTGAATCGCTAAAAATCGTACCATGACAGTACTAAAGGTGAACGACTATTGAACCAAGTTGAACGGTTATGCCTGTTCATGGTTCATTGTACGAAAAGTCTATACAAAAAAAAAGGTGAACGGATTTCGTAAATGTCAACGTAGCAGGCCTGCCGCAGGCTTGCTCTAACGATGCCATAGTACAAAAAAGCAAGGCAGTTCAACTTCCAGACAACTTCTGTCTTGCTTTAAGAGGTCATAGTAAGCCCCCTGGGTTAAAATAATGCTCAACGGTTGGCGATAAATTTTCCCACAACTAGGTCATGTAAGTTTTTTTAATCAGTAAGTTTATGAACAATTATTATAATAACCTCAGAAATAATGATGACGATCAGTGCTATGCTGATTGATTTCGCGAACGAATTAAAGTAATCTCCTATCATTGTACTGCATCCTGTTTGAAACGCTTCCTCCTTAGTACAAATAGTAGTGTCTGTGGGATTCTCGCAACATGTTGGTGATACCATGTTAAAGTCATTGACGTAAGAATCGGGTCCTCGGGTCCCGCAGCATTTTAACTGTAGAAAATGAAAAAGATAAATTGTTATTGCTGTTATTTTTGTATAAATCAGTGATGGTCTAAGGATTGAACGGTAGCCTTCCATGCAGGAGGCTCGCACTTCTGTGCGGATCAAAGAGTATCATCATTCTCCTGCCCTTATCCCAATTTATTTGGGGTCGGCGCAACATGTCTTTTTCTTCCATACTTCTCTATTAGTCGTCATCTCGGTAGTCACCCCCTTTCTAACCATATCATCATTCACACATTCCATCCATCGTTTCTTTGGTCTTCCCCTACTCTTATAGCCATCGACATTCATACTCAAAACTCTCCTCACTACATTTTCCTCATTTCTCCGTAACACGTGCCCATACCATGACAACCGATTTCCACACAACTTTTCAGTTATCGATGCCACTTTCAAACTTCCTCTTATGTACTCATTTCTTATTTTATCCATTCGTGTAACACCACACATTCCTCTTAGCATTCTCATCTCTGCTGCATGCAATTGCCTTTCGTTCATCCCTTTTGTGGCCCAACATTCTGATCCATACAAGACAGCAGGTCTAATCATGCTTTTGTATATCTTCCCCTTAAGTTTAAGGGGAATGCGGGAGTCGCAGATTGTTCCCGTGACCTGCCGCCATTTCATCCATCCAGTGTTAATTCTGTGCTTAACCGTCCGATCTACTTCACCATCGCTTTGCACAAGTGAACCGAGATACCGAAAGTCGGAGCAGACTGGGAGAAGTCCGCCATCAAGCGCTATGGCTTCAGAACTGGAGAGACCGCCGAAATCGCAGAACATATATTCCGTTTTGGTTCTGCTGATTTTCAAGCCAACATTCTCCAGCTTCTGTTGCCATTTCTCCAATCTGCTCTGGATCTCAGGTCCATCTTCACCGACAAGGACAATGTCATCGGCAAACAACATGCACCAGGGTGCCTCCTCCTGGATGTCCCACGTAAGAGCGTCCATAATCAACAGGAAGAGGTAAGGACTTAAAGCCGAACCCTGGTGCAAGCCTACAGCCACACTGAACTCGATCAAACGCGGATCAAAGAGTATCACTTGCGTTAATGGTGAAGGAAAACATAGTGAGGAAATTTGCGCACCTTAAGGCGGATCTGATTGCGAGGCATATGCCGCGCACACTTTGCAACGCACGCGATAACAAGAAGATCACAAGATAATTCTTCGATCTTGTATGCCTCACCACGAATATGAACGTCCACACATTACGAAGAATGCGGTGAGCACCGTGCGCTGCGCATGTCTCGCAATGTCTGTATCCGCCTTTAGAGGGTCCATAAAGTTCTCAACGGTGTGTGTAGTTCACCAACTGTTACTCACACCTGGCCAGCTTGATGGACTAAGGCCTTAACCTTCTCATCTCAAGCTATCTAGATAGGATCGGATTATTTCTAGACATGGGCAAAATGTATCACTAAAAAGAAAAGATTGAAATGTTTCTTTCGATCACTGGGATATTTATCACTCTTTTATATCTTTATATCCTTTTGTATCCGCGCACGACACGTAGCGACGATGATGCACTGCTGCGCTACTCAGCGTGGTTCGCTTCACTCAATTCAATCCAACGAATCAGTACGAGCATAGAGTCACTTGTATCTGTATCTTTGTGTTCTGATAGAAGATAGAAACAGCGACACAGATACAAAAGGACGACGATTGAACGAGTAGTAAAAGATACACTGATACATTCGGATTTGAACTGATATAAAGAGTGAGTGATCAGAACGGATTGATACATATCTTTTTTATCTATCTTTCTTGAGTTAACCATCTCTAATTCTTTCCGGTATTTCAGTTTTCAGTATCCTATCTCGTATCGACACGAGCATAGCTCATGCCGTGGTGAAAAGATTAGCTAGTCAGCAAGGTTGATAGCGGGGTTGACTGCCCAGGGTGCGCCGGACGTACTTAAGCATCGTCACTCGTGGAAGCTCTTTTAATGCATCCTATTATTGGTATTTCAGTAAAAGATCTTGAACCTTATTTGAACGGGATACTATTCATTATTGAACTTCCTTAACTGTACTCATTCCAGTTTTGAAAATAAGTTCCTTAGTTGAGAGTGTTCTGCGAGGGACTCGTGGCTAATTAGCGATCGCGCGAATCATTTGATTTGCAATGTTAAACTGCGCTTGCCGCGGTCAGTCTGTGGATGTGGCGCCGTGCCTCGTAGATCACGTTAAACCGTCGGTCCCGGATGTTATACGAATACCAATGACATACGTTACGGGTAGTCAGAAGCCGAATAGTCTGACAACTGGTCTAAACTCAGGATAGCGTCATTGCCCAGTAATTGGGTTGCGGTCTTGCGGAGGTCTGATGGCAGTCGCTCCGTGTAAAATACTGGTATTCAGCCGCATCTGGTTAGACTGGAAGCTGACCCGAACGTAGTTTTGTTTAGTGTTTGCCGCATATAAACGTATTTTCTTACTTTCTTTCTTCCTTTATTTTCTTTTCTTTCTTCTTCTTTCTAGTTGGATAAAGGCTAGAGAGAAGGTTGCGAGTGTTCCGCGTTTACCGTATAATGTGGTGGAGACACTCAGAAGTGAGGGAACAATAAAGAAGCAGAAGAATGTGGATTGCAATAAGCTAAGTTAATACATCGATTGTTATGACTTACCATCACCTCCAGACCGTGGAATGTCTCGTTAAGAGCAGGGTCGTCAAAGGCTTTATCTACAAAGTTCTCCACCGTACTTGTGTAAGTATTTAAATTGGTTGTCAGCATAACTGCTACGTATATTTTTACTGCCGCCAATACAGCCAAACACACGACATACTGAAAAAATAAATTACAATATAACTCAAAATCTGCTCACAAGGCAGGTGGCTTGAAAGGTGCATCTTCACTACGGCGATCCCCAGAGCCAAATGAATCGAGACGTGAAAAATAGCCTAGCCTCAGCTGTTGACGCCGGGTGGTATTGGGATGGAAACAAGCAGTGTAAGGGCCGCAGTCACCGAGAACGAGATGACGTTGCCGAAGTAGCAATACACACATTATATGAGGCTGGGTGTCCACCGAACGTCCGTCATCCGAGCGCCGTCATCTCAGCTGCCGAGATTGTGAATAGTTCGGCGCTACCGCTACAACTCGGTCTCGGCCCAAGATTGTGATGTGACAACCTGAAATGCCGGCAATACAAAATACGTCTGCAATTGTCTACTACATCCGAGATTGCCGGCGCCGGTGCACGGATTTTTGTTTTGTGTTGAGAACCACCGAGATCGATCGCGGTGGACACACGATCGCCATCATGTCGTTCCGAACTCGGTCCGAAATAATCTCGTTTCTCGGTGACGGCGGCGGTGGACAAACGCTCTAAGTGAAGACACAGCAAGGCCACGCGGCTTTGTGGGTGCACATTAACATTATGACCATCATGGTTGTAATTTCTAAAAGACTGGACTAGGCAGACGTGTACACACGGCTACACATCAAGCTATACATTTCCAGTTTACACTGACCTCTCACTGGAAAGAAAGCCTATACAATGCGAGATCAGCTTATACTGGAAATGTGTAGCTTGATCTGTAGCCGTACCAGTACTATGACGTATCCACAGTTCGCTATTGACATTTTATATGTTCTAGAGTGTCATTTTTACGCAATACCAGCCCGCGTCTTCACTTGCTCTAGATGCTTGCACGGTGTACAAGCACCTTTAAGGTCATTACTAATCGCCAACCCGCCTGCCAAGCGTGGCGATTATTGCAAACCCCTCCAACATGGAGTGGCGATGCTTGGGGGAGGCCTATATCCAGCAGTAGAAGTCTTTCGCCTGAATGATGATAAAGAAAGCAAATACTTACTGTTATAAGCAAGAATTTTGTTTCTGTAATTGCTCCACAGCATCCAGAGAAAGCAATCAAGAACACGATTACTCCTAAAGTGATAGCGCTGTATGGCACGAATTCCAGATTTATCGGTACTATTTTTAATATATTATCCAACTCGATTATAACTGCGACCCCGATACCAATAAGTCCTAGGCCGAGGAGCTAAAAACATAGAAAAGCCACATTAAAAACATATTATAGAAAGTATCATTAATTTCGTAAATCGTCGTTTGGTTGCAATTACGACTTAACTATTCAGTCAGATTGGAGTCAACAACTTTTTTCTAAATTTCTCTCTCTGAGGCCAAAATTAGACTTTACTTTTGTTTAGTATAGTAAGCGTTTCATACGTGAAAATTATTGTTGTAAAGTTAATGTTCTTATTTGTATAAATCGTTTTTCACAATCGCGAATTTTACTATAATTATACGAAAATAAACATTATTCGATTAGAAATAAGGATCATATTATCATATTACTTCGCAAAGTAAAGTCTAGGTGCGGTATTTGAATCTTGCCCTGATTAACTAGCCTTTATTATAATGCATCTAGAGGAGGAGAGAGCAGCGTTCTCAGGTTAGCATGAAGTGCTAATACTCAAACGCTACTCAATTTTAAATTGCCGTTTAGTCTCGTGCTGTTACTGTCACTTTAAGCTGAAATGACAGCACGAGACTAAATGGCAATTTAAAATTGAGTAGCGTTTGAGTACCTACATATTTTTCCGAATTTGTTACGGAACACTAATAAGAATGCGCGCTCGTGGCTCATACACACACACACACACACACACACACACACACACACACGCACACACATACATCCCCAAACACCGAACCACAATTTTGTAGTAGCTGCATTATGTAGCTTGTGTCTAATTTTAGGATGATTAGATAATGCAGCATATTTTAAAGCAAGCGGTAAGCAAATCACACTCGCAGTATAATTGTTTTGCACTAATATACAAAAATAAATGTATATAAACCCAAATAATTAAGAAAATCACACCGTTGGACGTTAACATAAATTAATACTTACTGTACATATTAAATTGACTATAAATAAAATATATTTCACGACACACCGACATTGACACATTTTTAAACTTTTTTAATGCACTTTTCTTGCACTACAATTATAAGACTGTTTAATTCCTAGTGTCAGGATTTACAGTGCTGTTTTGTTATTCATAGTACTAAGTGTTTCTCTATCTACGAGTGGATTGATAAGGTAGGATATACAATAACACTTATAGATTACCTACACAAATGACGTTATAGTTCCTGTTCTTTTCCTGTTTCAGGATTCCGCGAGATAGAAGGTGCGGTTCCGTACTAATAACAACATTGTGCATTACAGTTGGACATTATCATCATCTTCCTGCCTTTATCCCATGTTATTTGGGGTTGGCGCAACACGTTTTCTTCTTCCATTCCGTCCTGTCAACCGTCATGATATCACTGACTCTCTTCTCTTTCATATAATTCTTTACATAAGCCATCCAACTTTTCAATCCATCCACATTTAGATTCATAACTCTTTTCGTCACATGCGCATTCACATGCCCTTATCAAGACAAACAGTTCCCTTTCAACTTTTCTGTCACTGGCGCTACTTTCAAACTTCCTCTAATATACTCATTCCTGACCTTATCCATTCTAGTCACTCCACACATCCATCTCAACAGTCTCATCTCCGCTACATGGAATCTTAAAAAAAAAGCCCTATAAAAAAAGGGGTCGTGACTAATTAACAACCGTGCAAATCTTACGATTTGTGAGATTAAGCTGCGCTTGCCTCGGTCAGTCCGTGGATGGATGCCCGTCCGTTATATATCGAGTCCCCTCCGTGCGACGAGCACATTAAACCCTCGGGCTCGGATGTGATGTGATACCTATGACAGTCGTTACGGGTAGTCAGAAGTCCGAAAGTCTGACAACCGGTTTTACCTTAGGATGTCGGCAGTCGCTCCATGCAAAATACTGTTATTCAGCCGCATCTGGGTAGACTGGAAGCTGACCCCAACATAGTTGGGGATAGGCTAGGTAGAACGATTTCATAAAACGTTCCAGTACCCCAAGTGTGAGTTTTTTTACGTTACTACTGTAGTTGCGTCACGCCAAAAATGTATGAAAATTTAGGCAGAGCCTCTAGCGGCGAATAGCGTAACTAAAAATTTGTTTAACATTTTTGGCGTGACGCAACTACAGTAGTAACGTAAAAAACTCACACCTGGGGTACAGTTCGAGAGACAATTTCATCTGGTAATTTTATTACGCTGGATCTGAATATTCAGCCGTCTGTTTTTGTTGGTCATCAGAGTTTCATTGGGCAGTGAAGAGTAAATAAACAGCATTTTGGCAGGATGCGCCGCCGGAGAAGATATTCGAAAAACTGGAAAGCTAATGACGCCGACTTTAGTGAAACTATTTCGTTTCATAATCCTAATCATAACTGCGAACCGCAAGCGGAATGCAGATCCACTCGCAACTGTAAGGTATGCAACTGCTCCGAGTTAACTGACTGCAAAAAGCTATATCGCGCTAGACAGTGCGCGCTTTGTCGACACGCTTTCATTCATTTATGTGAGGCATGGAAATGACCAATCACATTTACATCTACTGCAAGAAAAAAAAGATTTTATATTTTTATTTTTAATCAACCTAAGTAAATCCCGTGCTGGTTTAATCTATACCTGTAATAAATCATACAGTTTAAAGGAATTACACGAATCCGTTTACACCCTGTATAAGCTCGTTTAATGTGACGTAACAAAGGGGGAAATCTTAGTGCCAAAACCTGGAGAAACCTGAGTACCTACTTATACTTAGAACAGTATCAATTAATTCATGCATCATAATAGTATAAATAATAATTAGTCATAGTACACAAGCTAACAAGTTTATTATTTTGACGTGTAAGTGTTTTGAAGAGGATGTGATTAATAAAGATAGTGTTAGTTACGTGTGTGTTAGTGTTAGTTATGTGTATGCTAGATAACGCATCCGCTGATTTATATCTTAGATAAATCGATCGTCATTCATTGTAATCATAAACGGATATGTACACATTAGATTGAAATCACAGAACAACGCGGCCAACTATGACGTCATCAACAGCGTTGAGACTTGAAGAAGCTCATCATTCGAAAAAACTAGAATAGGCGGTAAGTTTAAATTAGTGGTTACGAAACTAAGCCTACAAAAAAAAAACGAATAAGATAAATCATTACAAATCAGCAAAAAAATAACTTCTAAGAAAATAAGATGCGCGACTCGCCGCATAAAAAAGACTTGAAGGCACAAAAAGACTCGAGCTCTCATGTAATATTCAAGAGCTCGTAGAGACTTGAGTTCTGTTGTAATCAGTCGAGTCTTGTAATTCATCATCAGAGTTCTTTTATACAGGACTCGAAGACTCGACTCCTTTACAACACTAATTGAGACAATTGAGTACCAGAACAGAAGCGCAGACCAAATGTGGCAGTGGCCGTATTTCAGAGCACAATAGGATCACAATATGGTTATGTGGAGTCATGGATGACCCGCATATTTATTTCTAGTCGGTCTGATTTGTTTTTATAAATATTTAGTATCTGCTACGGATTTAGGAATTACTTATGTACGCAATGCACATTGTTCACTATCACAGCATTATCTTCAAGGACTGTGAAATAACTAAAAAAAATCGGACACCTTTAACCATAAATCGGCAGTAGGACCGCTTGATAATTCTGGGAATCCTTCACAGTGAAGGCCCAGCAGTAGGAATATTATTAGGAGATTGTTAAACGTATCACGAGAAAATATTATTGAATCTGTTTATTTTTCAAAGATTGAAACGCACAAAAAAGAAATCGCACTCAAAATCTTGCGACAAAATTCAGTTTCTGAACTTAGAGCAACGTGGTTGCGTAGTACATTTACTTCTATGCGTGGTGGGTGGTTGACGACTCGGTAGCATTGGTGGTCGTTTATGTGGCCGTACGGTGGCCGCGTTGCCTTAGAGCATTTATGGCAATAACTAAATTAAGATTTAATAACACACGTTGTTATTGCTTTGTTTCTGAATAACTTATTCATTCCATAGACAAAATCTGTACCTGTCAGGCTGTCATGATGACTTGACGTTTGATTTGAGATTTGACTTTTGACAGTTTTGACTGATCTAATCTGACAGTTATTGTTTGATCGGAACTTTAACTTTGGCTTTTTGTGTTTTTTGCCCTAATTACTTGAAATACGAACATTATGACTGATTCCGATGGCGATATAGAGTATTTGGATGAGGACGCTGATATCGTTCAACAATGTGTGCAAGCGGTCCCAGTTCCAGTCCCACATTTAGTACCCCAACAAGTCGAAGAGAAGTTAACCCCATTGTTGATCGAACGCCAGCCGGCTGAAAGAAAACGGAAGAGGAAAAAAGACGAAGAAGATTCTGACTACGATCCTAACGATGACCTGTTTCCTCCAAGTCCACCAACAACCAGTGCAAAAAGCAAAAAAAAGAGGCAGCATGTGGTTAAAAAAGTTAAATCCTACCATAAAGATGGTATTCCAAGTTTAAAACTTGGGCCTGGCAAGAAACCGAAGCACTTTCCCGCCAAAGAGCCAATTTTGGACCGAAAACATTGTATTATAAGGATCCCAGACTATGATGATCCCTTATGTTTGCCTGTAAAAGGGTTAAAATTTGAAGACTCTGATGTAAAGAGGTTGAATAACTGGAATAATGTGTGTTTGGAGCATTTCAAACATTGCGACAACTTGTTGAAGCCTGAGCGGGGGGATACTCACAGCTCTACAAGAACTGTTGTTTTCAGAAATGTATCTAATAAACAGACAGGTTAGTAAAACTAATAATATTATAGCTATGTTATTGGTGATGTTCTTCAAAAAGGACAGGTGCGTAGTACTCTCAATAGCCGTGCGTGTATGACAAGATGTATGAATGTGGACTAAGCAAAAGGAGCATGTAAGGATCATAGCATGTGGCGTTCTACAGTTTCTGCCTACCCCCATGGGAGAAAGGTGTGAGTTTATGTATGTGAATATTATTATACTTATTCCCTTTAAAGCATACAAATCTTCCGCTTGGTGTGAGCACCAGCCATGAGAACAGCTCATGCTGTGGTTCTAGATTTATGATTAGTGTTGCCAGATTCCCTGTATTTCCTGGGAAGTCCTGTATTTCAGGCATAATTTTCGATGCTCCGCCCAACAGACTTTGTCCTATATTTCATGTCCTAGGGTTTCCAAGAATTAAATATCAAAATTTTTCACATCATATCATTCATCTTCAGTATCCCTAGTTCCAACTGCTTCGTAGAAAGGGTTTTTTCACAGATGGTATTAAAATGTACTAATGTACACTACAAAGAAATGTTCACTGGATATTGATAAAAAAGAATTTAAAATCAAAGAAAAACATGTTAAACTTACATATAAAATACAAATAATATGAATGCACGTAGGTATTATGTTTTTCATTTGAAATGGTAAAAAAAAAAATTCGTTTATTTATCTTTTACAGGCTCAAAAAAAACTGGCAACCCCATTCATGATTTTTATTTCAAATAGGCCCAACACAATAAGAAACGTCTAGAATTTTGGTGCATAAATTATGTTTGTTTGAATAATTGGTAAAATTACAATCTAAATTCAACATTACAGGAAAACCAGAAACAACTATCTGGAGCAAGACCTGCGTAGAAAACGAAGACGGTGACAAAAAATCTGAGATCTTCCAATGTGTGCTTCCTCGGTACAAGGAGAAAAAAGTACTGACAACTTACAGCCTCGCTACTAGGAGGCCGAAACCATACCATGTGTCGGATGAGGTGATATTGAGCAAGGAGGAAAGTAAGGAAGGAGAGGTCCTCGTCGCATATAAGCCAAGGGAAGCTTCGTCAGCTGTGTATAAATTGGTTGCGGCATATGATCGGTAATTAGTTCTTGATATTTTAGGTTCTTCTTTGCCTTAACATTATTCATTATCATCATCATAGCAACATGCTGGACAGGGCCGAATTCAATGGTTTGGAGGCCTTGGGGCAACTTAAATGGAGGCCCATTGAAATGTTTTTAAAAAACTACTTCAGGGACGTGAATTTTTTTCTCTGTGTTAGAATAGGTGTCATTTTATTTGTTACTAGCTTTTGCTCGCGGCTTCGCTCCCGTTAATTTACGGATCCCTAATTTTTTGATCCCAAAATATAGCCTATAGCACTCAGGGATAACGTAGCTTCCTATTGGTGAAAGAATTTTTGAAATCGGATGAGTAATTTCGGAGATTACCTCCTACATACAAACAAACAAACAAACAAACAAACAAATTCTACCTCTTTATAATATTAGTATAGATCTAAAAAAATCTAAAACTCATATTGTGGAGGCTCCTCTCTAGGTACTAAAGCCCCATTTGACCGGCCGTAAATACGGCCCTGATGCTGGATATAGGCTTTCCTTATTGATTTCCTATGGAATAGTTTTAAGTTGTTTTATTAATTTACTAGCTGTGCCCGCGACTTCGTCCGCGTGGAAGTCGTAAAACAATGTTGTGTTGCAATAACTAAACAATGTATTTGCAATCCATTTTAAAATTTAATCTCATTTATTTCCAATAAGGTTACTGCTCATCCCCCATCCCCCACACTCCATAGCGTAATAATTTGTACCCTACAACCTGACCCGCTTTATAACGGATGAGGCTGCAAAATTTCAACTGGATCTGTCCAGTACCACTGATGTGAAGGTCAAACATACAAACTTTTTTTTTTAAACTACCTTTTTTCGTCAGTATCGTTCCAAGGCTGCAATAATAAAGAAGAATACAGTTTTAGCATCATTACGATTTCATACATACATACATACATAAACTCACGCCTTTTTCCCATGGGGGTAGGCAGAAACTGTAGAACGCCACATGCTACGATCCTTACATACTCCTTTCGCTTCGTCCACGGTCATACATCTTGTCATACACGCACGCCGGTTGAAAGTACTACGCACCTGTCCTTTTTGAAGAACATCACCAATAACATCAATGTATGTCCTTCTAGGGCGTCCTCTACTGGCGTTTCCACTGACATTCGCCTTATAAATTCCTTTTGTTAATCGCCGTTCACTCAATCTTTCAACATGCCCAAACCACCGAAGCATACCCCTTTCAATTTTTGTCACTACATCATCTTTTAAACCGCAACTTTGTCTTATCACATCATTCCTCACTCTATCATTCAAAGTTACACCGCACATACTTCGCAAGGAACGCATTTCCACGGCATTTATTCTACTTTCATGACTCTTCTTCCAAGACCAACATTCACTTCCATACATAAGCGTTGGCACCAGTACACCATTATGGACAGCCAGCCGTGCCTTTTTGGACATCGACTGGTTAGCCACAACCGCATGCATAGCACCATTCACTTATACACTACGATTTCATTACATGTATATTTGAGTCGTTTGGTATCTAAATCAGTTGGAGTTGGTCAGTTTTATATGGATCTGACTGATTTTCGTACCACCAAACACATTTACAGATAAGCAACCTAATTAATGTATTTGACAAAAGAAAAGTTGTTGGTGTGTGTAGCCTACCTGCACCAGGCCAGCATAGTTGACTATAACCTAAACCAGAGGTTCTCAAACTTATTTCGTCTACCGCCCACTTTGAGAATCAATTATTTCCTAGCGCCCCCATTTTTTTTTTAACTTTACCACTTTACATCTTTAAAATGACAATCGCAATCCTTACTTTTACCGCCCTTCACCACCCCCCTGTAGGCCTCTAGCGCCCACAAGGGGGCGTTATTGCCCACTTTGAGAAACACTGACCTAAACCCTTCTCATTCTGAAAAGAAGCTTGTGCTCAGCAGTGGACAATAATGGACAGATTATGATGACATGTAACTGTTAAGCTATCATCGCTTATTCAACTTATCACTCTTTCATTTTATATGCTTACAGAAAAGCAGAACCGAAAGAAGAAGACGCAGAAGATAAAGAAGATGACGACGACGTCAAGATGTACATGAAAGAGTTAGTTTACTGCAAGATGTGTGCGCCATGCTACCAAACATCGTGGAGAGGCGTCAAGAAGAATACTAAGAGTGAGATCTTTTTTTAAACAACCTCAAAGATAGGAGGTTCTTTTTGTGTTGCCAAAGTAAAAATTTAATAATATTATTTCATAATTTTTCATGTTTTGAAAGTTGTAAAACTGTATAAATATAAACACTGTTTTAAGCTTTCACGGTTTGTCTTTAAATTTAAAATGTCACTTACGGGATATCTTCCGTGATTGTATAAATATAATTTAAATGCTTAAAAATTTAGCTTAAAAATTAAATGAAATATGACGGTGATAGGTATTCAAATGGATAGACAGATAATGGAGTGATCTTAATAATTGATCCCTTGCGGTACAGAACCCTAACACCCAATCTGGGATGCCGCTGTGGCCTTATTAGTTTCATCGCCCCATATTTTCCGTTGCCTGCCTCTTTTCCTATTAAATTTGCCCAGGGAATCCACTCTGTTAGGATTTCGGACCATTTCTTGGTTCTTTCTTACTCAACATTTTATTAATTTTCCTTTATTTCCAGAGAGCATAGCCTGTCCGATATGCAGTCGTTCGTTTGTGACGGTGTACAATCTTCTGGCTCACTTCAAGACGCACTCATCAGAAGATATGCAGAAATATAAGAAGATTATATCTTCTATTTTAGCTGAGGTGAGTTCAATTATTTAATACATACATAGTAATAGCACAGTGTACCTACTTACTACATACAGTGGGTCAACGCCCATACATTTGACAGGTCCTATGAAATGTCAAAATTGGTAACACTTGTCAAAGGGTTGTCACATAAAACAAATTACACAAACTTTGTCAAACAAACGTCCAAATTAATTAACGTTTTATAGAAACAGTGACACGCAAAAAGAAAACCACGCATGCGTAATTTTGACGTTTGACAAAATAATGCAAAGGTATGTAGCAGCAGTTTCGCCATCTTATCCTGGAATATTCTAACAATATTTACAACTACAAATTTTGTCGAGGTTACAGTCGCAGTGGCTAACGCTTGCGGGGGTAGGTAAGAGACATAAATTATTCGCAAGTCTACGATGGAGTCATAGGAAATTACTTATTATTCATGGTTGTAACTTCTATGGTTTTCGTGGGTGCTGATGCCGGAAATAAAGCCTAAGTATTCCTCGATAATAAAAGGCGGTCAAAAAATTTACCAGTTAAATGAGATTTGCCAGGTAAAACGTGGTCCCTATCTTGGTGTTTGAGAATTGATCTTGTTTTTGTAATCAGCGTCCCTGAAAATCATGGATTTGACACCCATGATGGTTAAATTGAAATTTTAATAGCCGCCACCTTGGAAATGGATTTTGACCTCATTTTCGGCATCAGCATCCCCGAAAACTATGGAAATGACACCCATGATGGTTAAATTGAAATTTTAATAGCCGCCATTTTGGAAATGGATTTTGACCTCATTTTCAGCATCAGCATCCCCGAAAACCATGGATTTGACACCCATGATGGTTAAATTGAAATTTTAATAGCCGCCATCTTGGAAATGGATTTTGAACTCAATTTCGGCATCAGCACCTCCGAAAACCATGGAAATGACACCCGTGACGACGTATTTGACATTTTTGTAGCCGCCACCTTGGATTTCGATTTTGACCACATTTTCGGCATCCGCACCCCAGAAAACCTTGGATTTGACATCCATGACGACTAATTTACTAATTTTCATGGCCGCCATCTTGGATTTGGATTTTGACGTTATTTTCGGCATCAGTGACCCTGAAAACCATGAAATTAACACCCATGATGATTAGATGAAAATTTTCATGGCCGCCATCTTGGATTTGGATTTTGACGTAATTTTCGGCATCAGTGACCCCGAAAACCGTGGAAACGACTTCCCATGAACAATAATTTGAAAATGTATGTATGCCGCCATCTTGGATTAGTAAACAGACTTTATAATAAAATTCTCGTATTATGTACACATACATAATATCAATAATAAATTTATATAATTTCTATGAACGATATCAATCAAAGAACAATGGGTAATTTTGTTTGGAACCCGTACCCACCTTGTAGCATTTTAGACTAGGTGTCATTTAGAAGAGGCTCAAGTGAACAACTAAAAAATGAATGAACGAGTGAATGAACGGATGGGAGACCGAAGTTATGATCACTTCTATTTTGCATTTTCAATCATATAGGTAGTGCTATAATAATTATTTTATAGGCCCAATGAATAACCAGTCGTTCCGTTTCATAGAGAGAGACTGACCCAGCTTCCTAAGGTTTACTTTTTGCTACGGAAAATATTAATTAAAACGCTATGAATTCAATTCAGTACAGTTTGTTTCTTTATTTAAGGGACACAAAATAAACATCATCACTAAATGGTAGTTGTTCTCAATGATTATTTCATCCCAAGCATTTGCCGGACCGACGAAGTTTATTTTTTCGAATTTTATTAAAAACTAAGTGCAAAGCGATAAATATAATTTTAAAATTAATTATCACATATGCACCGCCTAACTATTAAAAAAAATATTCATTTAGATAATCATAGAATACCATTTTTTTTAAGTTTTGCAATTATATCAATATTTTTATTTAAAATGGTTCCTACATTCGGCGTATTCACATGTTTGTAGTTCCCTTCCGTTTTGTGTGTTTAATGTGGATTTTCGGTTGTGTTAAGGTTCGCGCACATTATGTCGGATCGCCCGCTGCGGCCCGCTCAGTCCTGCTGGACGGAGCGGGCCGCAGCGCAGCGCAAAATGGTTACTTAGGACGCAGCGGGGCGGGGCGGACCACATCGCACTCAACCAAAATCCGCGGCGGAATATGCGGCCCGCTGCGCCCCGGCATGGTGTGCGATAATTCATATTAAATGTATACAAGCGATTTGAGCGGATTTTTGTGCTGCGACCCGACCCGCTGCGGCCCGTCATAATATGCACGAACGAAAAACTTCAGAAAGTGCGGTAGAGTTGAGCGTATTCCTCCTCGCGTCTTCCTGTTTAGTTTTCCATCCGGGAACTTCATTCATGCATGCATTCCGAATTCCCATTAGAAAATCTTCTCTATAGCAAAATATGCACGCGTAGATGTTTAGGTGCATAAGAAGTTGTATAGATACACCTACGTATATGTAGGTACCCCTAGTAGAATATTGGGCTAGTTCAAGGGATGATTGAATGGCGCGCGGGGCGAATTCATTAAGGGTTTTTAGCATATTTCAACGTCGAATAACTTTTTTCTCCCGTTAGATACAGAGTTGTCGCCATACAAAATATTTATGTATTTTTAAAGACCTTTCTAATGGTACTAGTCTCAATTTGCTACAAGGTGGGTACGTTTTGTTCCATGTCCTTTGTAATCAAAAAGTGCGAGCCCTGGATTTTATGTCCCGAGTAGCAGTATGGCTACTCGGGACATAACCTCCGCCCCTTCACCCCGCAACCGGCACGATTGCTCTGCGACAATGTTCTACGTTGACCGATTGTAAGGAGTAAGATATAGGTAGACTGTGGTAATAGGTTGTTCGGAAAGTCATTTCGTTTTTTCCCATCAGAGGACTTAATTGTATTTTTTCACTGCCAACTTCTCACATAATTAAGTCGCATAATCAGTATACATATATTTCGACAGCTGATATAGCACGGCTTGCTTGTGAAAAAGTTGGATTGATTCTACATAGTAGTTTTTGGTTGGTACCCTTTCAAATATGGAAAGTGAAAAGCAGCATTTTCGGCATATTTTACATTTTTACTATTAGAAAGGGTAAAAATTCTGTTCAAGCAAGATACAAATTATCAGATGTGTATGTATGGAGAAGATAATTTAACAGAATGCCAGTGCCAAACGGGTTTTCGAAATTTCTGGAACGTCACCTTCCACGTTCTGGAAGGTCAGTTGAAGCTGATGAAGATAAAATAAAGGTATTACATAACAACTCGTGAGATCACAGAAATTAAATTTATCGTATTTGAAAGTTCATGATCATTTGAAACGCCCAAGTTTAGGCAAAACTCGACATGAAATTCAATTAAAACGAAATAACTTTCGGAACAACTTAATATATGCTCGCAAGGAATCCCTGAAGAGGTCAGTAGAGGTGTTTTCCTATTATAGGAATCTGTTCACTCACGTTTCGCTTCTTGTTAAGTTTCAAGTAATGGGTGGTGAGTTTATTGCCATTTTTAGGGTATAAATTGGCCCGGTTTCGACCAAAGCGGAGAGGAGATGTGTTTTGAATAACCAGTCAGATTTCGTTATTTCCACATCTCTCCGCTTAGCTTCGGTGGAAATGGATCAAGAGGAGAGGAGATGTCTCATTTTTTTATAGAATTTAGTGCTGCGAGCGAGCAAGCGGCGCGGCAGAGCGGATATGTGTGTAGTGGGGCGGCCTGGTGGTGCCCCTCACCCCGCTGCCTTCTCCCCGCGCCTCGCACACCCGAACTGACTGATTTCGGGCTCTCACAGCTCACATCTCCGCTACGCACAGCTCACATCTCCTGCGCTACGTATCTCCTCTCTGCTTTGGTGGAAATAACCTGCCAGCTTCGCAGCACATCTCATCTCGTCTCCTCTCCTCTCCGATTTGGTGGACACCGGGCCTTATGGTACCAGGTTCGTCCCCTCTTAGTCCTCTTACGACTACTCGCTTGCTCGGCGATTGTAATCTTAATAATCTTCTCACACATTTGTCTGAGTTACTATTTTTAATGTTTTTTTTTATAAGATACTAGCGACCCGCCCCGCTATAGCTCAGGTATGTTTTATAGCTTAAGTGTCTAAACACACTATGCCGAAGATACGCGACCGAAGTTCGGCATGATTACGCCTGTAATGCTTTTTAAATTACCCGCGACACACCAGGGGCCTAATTCTCCTAAAATAAATAATTGTTGCCGAACGCAATCGAACCACAACCGTCAGTCAGTTATTGTTTTCGAAAACTTTCAAAATGATGGATTTTGTTTTTTGTGTCAAACAATTTGATAGCTTTTGAAATTGAGAACTGTCTGAATGAACGGTTCGGCCTTGGTTCGGTAGTGATTTATCAAGATTTATTTTAGGAGAATTGGGCCCCAGGCTGAAATTACGTCGCGTTTTACCCATATGAAAAACATAGACGCCGAACTTCGGTCGCGTATCTTCAGCATAGTATGTTTAGACACTAAAACATTCAATGCCACCACAATTTTCTTGAAGTTCATAGCGATGCCGCCCTATAAGGACGACAAACAAACAGAACATGCCTGGCGTGTCCAAGGCGTAGTTATAGAAATTCGCAAGAACACGCTAGGCGTGTCGGTGGCATTGAACGTGTTGAAACCTTCCGAAAGAAATTACCCAAATTAAGATGAAAACCGCATCAAAATACATTGAGTAGTTTAAAAGAAGCAAGCGGACAAACAGACATGCAAAAAGCGACTTCAAGTATACAGGGTTACAGGGAAGTCGTACTGAATATTAAAGGACGTTATTACTCAGGTCATTTGTGATGGATTTGATTTTGTAATATGGTGTCCGAAACTTGACTGTTCTGGAGATACTGAATTTTAAAGATACTATTTTCAAAAAATCTTTTATTTTTTGGCTTTTTTTGGGATTAGAGCTCCTAGGGTCCGTTTTTTTTGTACCTTGTTAGAGATGTCAATAACAATTATTAACAAAAACTGAACCTATACTACTAACAGCTTTAAAAAGACTGCTCGATAACGGTTAGAATTAAAGAATTTTCACTATGTGTTTTTAACATACAAAAATGTATGGAACTTATTCGGCAAATAATTTTAAAAACTTCTACGTCTCTTTAGCTATTCAAAAAGGTATAACATCTACTAGGTATGTTCATAAAATCTAAAAAAAATGTTATTTGAATAGGCCAAAGTGTTGTACACTACACAACATAATAAATATCTTTAAAATTCAATATCTCCATAACGGTTAAGTTTCGGATACCATATTACGGAATCAAATCCATCAGAAATGACCTGAAAAATAACATCCTTTAATATTCAGCACGACTTTCCCTGTAACCCTGTATATTTAGAAAAAGAGATTATACATATAAAAATGTAACTTTTATTTACTAATTTTATTTCATTTTATAATTGCAGATAGTGGATTATCATTACAAATGCCGTGTTTGTCAGGAGCAGTTTACCAGTATAAAGAACCTGAGACAGCACTTGCCTACGCATCAGGGTAAAATACATTTATCATTTATCATCACCGTTGTTGGTCGTAGCAGAACAGTCATAAAAGTAGAATAAATGCCGTGAAAATGCGTTCAAAATACATGAATTAAATGTTACTTTTTCAGGTAACGAGGTGTTCACTTGTGAAGTCGGCAACCATATGGCGAGATAGAATACATTTAGATTAATTAAATAAATATAATCGATTCTACGAATTTAATGGTTTTTATCTATCTATACATATAAAAGGAGAAGCTGACTGACTGACTGACTGATCTATCAACGCACAGCCTAAACCGCTGGGGTTAGAAAGTTGAAATTTTGACAGTAGGTTCCTTTTGTAACGTAGGCATCCACTAAGAAGGGATTGTTCGAAATTCAACCCCTAAGGGAGGTAAATAGGGGATGAAAGTTTGTATGGAAAATCGTTCCATCGAGTTCAAAATTTCACGCAAGCGAAGCTGCGGGCGAAAGCTAGTTATGGTATGTGTGTGTGAAAATAGAACCTTTAATCACACTAGCGGTTTTATAGCTTCGTGCAAACTCCTGCTTTTCGGCAAAGTACCTATAGAACACTTTCCACTTTTGGACCGTGGATGTCGCATATGGCGACTGAATCGATAGGGCGGGCAGCAGTGTTCTCCTGTCGTCGATTAAAAACAAACAGAATAAAAACCAATACGTCTTCCAAGCGTGGTGGTTATAGCAACCTAGTGTTGCAAAAAAGTGTTTTTTCCATCGTGAAAAAAACAGGTTTTTTTTTCTGATTATGTTTTTTTTTCAAGAATACAGAAATACAGAATTCAATATGGATAAGACAGTTTCCGTAAAAGATTATTACTTAACAGTTCATATTAGAGTTTTTTTTTATTTATTTATAAACCTACAATACCTTTTTGGTGAAATAGTACCTACCAAGTTTACCTACATGAATATATTGGCAACATTCAAATTGCGCACGGGGAACAAGACTAGTGTAGGTGGCGCTGATACTGAAAGTAACACTGATTTTGATACAGGAAAACTACATTTTTGTTTAATTGATTCATTAGTACTTAATTCGATTTGTAATTTTAGTAAAATGTAAGAAATTAGAAAACACATCAATAAAACATTTAATTTCTTATAGACTTTTTTTCTGAAAAAAAAAAATTAGAAAAAAAAACAAGATGTATTTTTTCAACATTGTGAAAAAAAAACAATGTCGTTTTTTTCATGTTACATCACAATAGCAACCTCTCCTATCATAGATACACTATGCAACATGACCGCAGCATAGAAGTAATAAGTACTACGTACCGCAGTTGCTTCCACATCCGAAAACCACGAACTCTGCTCACCATTCTGTACAACTTTTACTATGGGACAATGATATCGTGAAAGAAAATCGGCTATTTCATACATTTTGCTAAGCAACATTGATTATTTCGTATGCAACAGCAGTTTTTTTTTTCACGAATTTCTGTTTGACCCATAATTGGGATGCCCGTGTTCAGCAGTAGACGTTTACGAGCTAATGAGAGAGATCTTGATGGTTAACGTTTGTATACAAATCCGTCATTTTTGAAGTAAGAAGCATGAAATTAAATATTAAGGTTTCTGGTTTGGAGAAAATGTACAAGTGTTTGAGTTTTCCGTAGTACCTATTACTTCTATGGTTAATTGTTAGTTTTGTCACGGCCGCCCCGCACCATAGAACCATAATTTTAGTGTAAAATATGCCATAGAAGCGCGGGCCCCGCAACTATCAGCCACCGTCTTTTGTACGAGTGGCGCCATCTATTAAAATATTTATCAAACGAGGCGAGGGTTACATTGTGGTTTGATGTAAAGGTTGACAAATACACTACTAGATGGCGCTAACAGTTCAAAATTATTTAGGGTTTACAGAATCAGAAACTTTAAAGTCGAATTTAATTAGGTATACGGTTCCAATTTTTTCTTCTTTTCTTTTGGTTTCTATGAGAAGAACGGGAAGGAATTCCAACTAGGGTTTTCGCGTTCCCGGCCTTTTTGAGTTCCCGGGAATCGGGAATTTTTTCTCGAAATTCCCGGGAATTCCCGGGTACCCGGGAATTTTCATGTTTTTTTGTATAAATATAGTTTTTCTCGTATATTTCCACATGAAACTTATGTAAGTACTTTAAACATGTTATATTGATAAATTGTCTAACATACCAATCGACTTTTCTTATTAAAATAAAAAATCTTACACTTATTTTAAAAAAAAATTAGGAACAAGTACAGTCATTTATTGTGCGACGTCGCGAGTTTTTTTAATGAGAAACGTCGTCTCTTCATTACATATGGCAAAATATTACGGAATAACAATAGGGTGTATGACTATAAAGGGTGTAACCAAATTCGTGCAGTACCTTAAAACCACACGATCTACTACTGGTGTAGAATGACCGAGCATGGGATTTAACTTGATTGAAAATAAAAAATAATAGTTTTTTTTGCGGCTGCGATATGTGATCGAAACTTAACCAGCTATATTGGAATAAATAAAAAAAATGCGAAATTAACATTTTTTGTTGGAACATTTCGACGCCACTCATCAATGAATGAAAGCACGGTTACATAGCTGGCTAGCACGACTAGCACGAAATCGCTCTTTGCAGTTGGTTAACTCGGGGCGCAAACAGGGCTCGAAAACAGAACTTTTTTTTTTGAAAATAGTCTATTTTATATCTAAAATAAAAAGCATTTAGGGCTAATCTGTGACCATTAGATCACGTTGTTTGAAGGAATTCGTGTACGAATTCGTTTAAATCCTGTATAATTTCATTATGAATCTCGAAACTATTACGAAAAAAATAAGCATTGTGAATAGTTTCTACAAATGAAACATTTACAAAAAATCAAGCGTTTAGAATTTGTTTACTAGACAGAGACAACAGTACTGTGAGCTGACATCACGATACATTTACCCCATTCTATGTTCACACCACGCAGTACAATGTCCGTTTCCCGAGAGAGAGACAGAGAATGCTCTAAAATCTTCGGAAGCGTGCAGACCCTTCATTTTTCATCATCATTTCTTCATTTCAAATAATTCCCGGGTACCCGGGATTCCCGCCAAATAATTCCCGGGTCCTAAAATCCACAAATTCCCGGGAATTCCCGGTTCCGGGTACCCGGGGCGAAAACCCTAATTCCAACCATAGTTACTCTTTTAAAATACGTCGCCTTGAGTGTATAGCTCTATACTCCCCTATGTCTGGTAATCAATCAAATTAATCAACAGCCTATCAAAAGTTATAGTTTACCCCCTCAACTGAGCTTAATGTGATTTTGCGAGTGTTTGGCAATCCAATCTACCCAAATATTATAAATATTATAGTGAGCCTGGTCTGTTTGCTTCGGTCTGCGGGCTAACCCCGGCTCGCGAGCCCACTGTCGCGGATTGGATTGGTGGTGCTCATCAAAACTATAGTACCTATGTCGGTATGATGTGCCAGCTAGGTCTTGGCTCATTGGGACTTCGTGGAAGAGTCAGTGTGACCCTTAGTCTCAGACCAAATAAAAAACCAAGACAGAGCGCTGTCAACAGTGACGTGAGGCCGGTTTCGTAAACATGTGTGCACTTAGTGAGGTGTAGTTTGATTGTAGGTTGATTGAAAAATGTTGTAAATGTGTGCGTGTGTGCGTGTATGCACAGAGCGGAGGTGTAGTTTTGGCATGCTCCACTGTATTGTTTGCAGCGTTCTGTCTTGGTTTTTTATTTGGTCTGAGCTCTTAGGATTAAAAGCTTTTGACCCCTGGTTTAGACGATCCCTTCCTCTCTGTAAAAATAAAAAGTAAGAACTATCCATCAGGAGATAAGCTAGGGTTCTTCATCCCGAAAAAATAAAAGCTTTATAGCGCAGACGGAGCCACGGACACTGCTAGTATTTATTCCTCTATTCATCCATTTACCTACAAATTACATTTTCAAATAATCCTCAAAAAAAAAAAACAAAATTGCAGCCCACTGGCATCGGGAACAGGGGGTCTACTCCCTAAGCACGAAGTTCGTGGTTTAGGCCTTAGTTACGAGCGTTTCCTACTTACTCCCTAGCACCTACGGACATACGATTATTTCGGGGCCCGAACTAAGAATGAATGACAACACGATTTGACAGTTGTCTCTACTACTGATGTGTTTTTGCCAGTCCGAAAAGATGAACTTGTTTTGTTCACTCCTACGTTTCGGGCTACTTTCGAACGGGCGACTAACTTCGTTGACGGACTTAGGGAGTAGGCCTCCTGAGTCCAAGCTACCGGTGGTCAGGGCCTCAGAGAGAGGAACTTCCTAACAATACGCGCCGTGTCCAGAAGTACCGCTTTCTGTATCAGGCCCTTGATCCAGCCGCTGAACGAGAGCCTCATCAGATGTTGGTCGAACCTCTTGGCTATAACGCCTTTGACCGTAACCACTATCGGCACAATGACTGCTGAATCAACATCCGATACCTAATTATGGCGACAGCCTCGTGTGGCATGTCTCAATATTTATGTAATTTTTTTATCTTTTTCTGCTTCCCCAAGGTTTTCGTCATGCGGAACAGTGATATCAACAATCATCGTGCGGCGTTCTAATCGATCTATCACCACAATGTCAATAATAGTCCTATCGGTGGTGATGATAGATCGATCCCAGTACAATGTGACATGACCATTCTCGAGAACTGGGTCGGGCACTTACTTGTAGTATGGTTCTTCTGTGTTTACAAAGTTATATTTCAGAACAAGTTGCTGGTGGATAATCCTAGCTACGAGGTTGAGCCTGTGCAAATACTCACCGTTAGCAAGACCAGACCAACCAGAGATAATATTATGTCGGATAGATTCGCTGGGGCAGTGGCATGCCCGATAGATGTCAACTGTGCCGTCCTTTACAGTATATTTTCTTAATTGTTCGTCATCATAACTTGGTCCATAATTGCACAAACAATGAAGTATGGAAGAATTTTTTATATGATGATGTTCTTTGTAAATAATATTATGCCGGTGGTTTTTAACCGAGTTCAAAAAGAAGGAGGTTCTCAATTCTTTTTTTTGTGTGTATTTTTTATGCGATATCTCCGCCAATTATGAATGTATTTTGATTATTCTTTTTTTGTTTGTTAGGCCATACTTCAGAGGTTGTCCCATATACATTTTATCGAAATTGATTTAGCGCTTCAACAAAAGTTTTGATAAGGACTTTCAATCTCCGTTTTAACTGTCATCACAGAAACATTAGCCCAGAACAAAGAAATAAAACTACCTAGTTGTTGGAAAGATTACGCAACAGTGTCATTTAAATTTGTAGTCATATACCGTGTAATTTATGGCACTAAAACGTATTTAATAAATAACTTTAAATAAAAGTAAAAAACGACTTAAAAAAACCTAAAAAGAGTAAAATAATTACCATTATATAAAATTGACAGTTCTAGAAGTCGGTGCAATTCTACACTGAAACAAATAAAAGCCACCGACTTCTGAAACGGTAAATTTTATATTTTATGGTCATTATATTTTATTCTTTTTAGTTTTTGTTGAAGTCGGTCTTTACTTTAATTTAAAGTTATTTTATCGTTTCTTTGGTAGCCTTCACAAATACGCGTAAACAATATTTTAGATAGTTAATTTACAAGCCCTGACGGGTTAGCTGAGTTTGAATAATAATTAGCGCCAAAACCATACTTGAAACTGAGAGTCATGCAGATCAAAATTGGTTTTACGCTTACATATTGACAGATTGCCAGTCCATTTATGCTATCTACTAGTCAAAAAATACCCTATCTCAAAATCGATCCCTCAGCAGATTTACAACTTGCCAACCCCAGCTATAAAAATAAGCGTCTGGTGCATTTAGTTCGTCTCGTAACGGGCCAGCAAACGTGACGTCACTCTGTCAAAATTTCTAACAAAATATCTAACCCTCGTTGCAAGGTCATTGACTCTTGTTTACGCCGTGAGGGATGAAAGTTCAATGAACCCACCCCTGCTTACGTCATACGTATCTAATATTTTTTTGGGGTGCCAATCGAGGGTCGAATAATAGAATGATGGTGTTTTTGTGTAGTATCTCATCTATCTACAGAGAATTTGATTTTGACTGAAGGAATCAGTAATTTGGTACCTACTTTTGAAGGTGAAGGGCTGGTTATCTTTAAAGCTACGTTTACATCAAACGGTACTTTTATTACGAAACTGCCTATTACAAGGTTAGTCGGAAAGGTGGTAGGTACTAATCCGAAAAGATATTAAAGTACCCATAATAATGAATAAATTTTGTTCTACAACTTTCCCCAAAAGTTAATAGTTTTTAGGAGAAATTGTTGTTCAAATATTTCATAAAAATTACGCTAAAATTTATCTATCCTCAGCTATGATCAGCTTTGTTTACATTTTAGGTCATATTTGTGGTCACGGATTAGAAGCTCCATTTTCGGAATTCGTAACTAAAGGAAGCGATAAAGAATTTTTGAAAAAACTAAAACAAAATCATGTTACACGGAAATAAAGATTATCGAATTTTGTAATTTTAACACTTGCTTTTTAACAGTCATCAGTGATACTTTAAGTGGCTCGCGGATTAGTAGGTAGGTACCCCCTTTTCGGCTAACCTTGTATAGGTACGATGTAAACGAATTCGTGTAATTCCTTCAAACTGCGTGATCTACTAGTGACACAGAATAACGCAAAATGTTTTTTTTTTGAAAAGGTACGAAAAATAATATTCAACAAAAAATGTTTTGTTATTTTCTGAATTTTCAAAATCAAAAAAAAATATTTCACATAAACCAATACAGGCGCTTATGAAAAGTCGAATTTAGGTGCACGGTTCCAATTAGTCGTTTCCTATAGAGAAGAGCCGGCAAGAAACTCCATGGTTACTCTTTTAAAAAAAAAGGATGTCTTTTACAATTTCAGTGAATAATTTTTGAGCCCCGAGTTAACTGATTGCAAAGAGTGATAACGCGCCAGTCGTGCCCGTCAGCTGTGTCGCCGTGCTTTCATTCATTTATGCGTGGCATCGAAATGTACAACCAATTTTTTTTTCTTTTATTCTCTACTAGCGACCCGCCCCGGCTTCGTACGTGTACGTTTTATAGCTTAAAACCTTTCTTTTGTATCACTCTATCTATTTAAAAAAACCGCATCAAAATCCGTTGCGTAGTTTTAAAGATCTAAGCATACATAGGGACAGACACCGGGAAGCGACTGCTTTGTTTTATACTATGTAGTGAAGTTGGTGTACATACCGCAAGAAAAAAGTTTTTTTATTTTTAATCTAGCTAAATCTCGTGTGGAGTCAATTTACTTACATCAGTCATGTAGTTTTAAGGAATTAGGACACGAATTCGTTTATATCCTGTATAAAACAAACAAAGAGCCCACACTTTTTAACCGACTTCAAAAAGGAGGAGGTTCTCAACACAATTGTTTTTTTTTTTTTAAGTTTATACCTCATATCTCCGTCATTTATGAACCGATTACTTCCCGATTGGTCCCATATAAATTTTGTTATGATTAGACCATGAACTTCAGACATATGGAACGGAACTCCTCATCGGATCAAAGCAAAATTCTCAAATTACTAATATTGCTTTGTTTATATTTGTTGTTGGGAACTGACTACTGGAAAAGAGGAGGGGGTGCGTGTCCCACCTCCCCCCTTTAGAATGTTTTCATTATATCGTGTAAGGTATCATTTGACAGGACTTTTTATGCCCGACTACGTCAAAGCCAAAAAGAAGGGTTATGAAGGAGGGGGTTAAAATTATGACACTAAAACGTATTTAATAAAAAATAAACTTAAAAAAAAAGTAAAAACCGACTTCAAAGAAATACTAAAAAGAGTAAAATAATTACCATAATATAAAATTAACAGTTTCAGAAGTCGTTGCAACTCTTCACTGAAGCAAATAGAAGCCACCGACTTCTGAAACTGTTAATTTTATGTTATGGTAATTATTTTACTCCTTTTAGTATTTCTTTGAAGTCGGTTTTTACTTTTTTTTTATTAATAAACTAGAGATTTCCCCTCAAAAAACTTTGAATATGCATTTAAATCATCATATCGATATCAGCGCGATCTACAAATGAATCGGCGACATGACAAAGCGAATATCTTTGTGAAGACACCCCTTGAATACAATACGTTGAATAGAGGGCGGATTCGCGACAGAGGGGATGTGACAATTTTATGACAGAGAATTTCGAATAGTGTTTATTGAACCTCGTCCCCTTTATGACAAAAGATGGTAAACCAAAACTGAGGTAACTAACACTTTCTAACGTCATATAACAAAAAGAAACAGGGCTATTTTTGTCACGCAACATTTTCCCATCGAATCACGTAATTGGATGCGATTACAAAATAATACAATTATATTCTCAATGAATGACGTATACGTATTATAATGCAGGTTGTTCCAAAAAGTAGTGTCCAGTGAAAGTCCAGAGGTAGAGCACCCTTTTTTTGTTTTTTTTTGTTTTCGAGTTATCATTTCTTTTCGTGTTTTTAACCAATGACATTTTTGATCATAGTGAGTTGAATAGTTTTTTTTAAAGAAGATGAATAGGGAAACTAATTTTAAAAAAAAAACACGCGTCAATCTCAACTGTTCATGACGCTAAGATTAAATATAACTCGAACACTATAAAAAACCTGGGAACATACATGGGGGTGATTCGGGTACCTCTAAAGCGTGAATTATACAGAAAAGGCATAAGGTGCAGACACGGCGCAGGCGCGTCGCTTTCATACATTTTTTGCGAAAAAGATTTGAAGCGGCACGACAAAACGTATGAAAGCGACGACTTTTCTGTGTAATTCACGCAATGCTCTACTTCTGGACTTCCGCTTGAGACTATTTTTAGGAACAATTGTATTACAATAATACAATGAAAAACAGACTTAAAAAAAGGAGTAAAATAATTACCATTATATATTACAAAATAATCAGTTTCATAAGTCGGCATAAGTCGGTGCCTTCAATTTGTTTCAGCGTAGATTGTCATCATTCATATCATGTCGTGTCGTGGTCTGCTAAAGGCTCATTTACACGGAGATAGTTTCTCGAAGCGAGACTCATTCTGTCTTCGTCTTTCTCTACGATGAAAACAGAGATAGCATGAGACTCGCTTCGAGAACCTATCTCCGTGTAAATGAGCATTAAGAGTAAAGGAAACTCTAGGAAAATAAAACACATTGTTTTCTTAAATATTTTAATTATTATAAGCTTCATCATCCACTTGGCATTAGCTATTGTGTAGGTACATGTACCATTGAGCTGCTTGCTGACCTGTAAGCAAAAGAAACACATGTTTGATGTAGAAAATGCTGATTAATGATAAATGATTTATGATTATTTTTGTAAATAAATCTGTTACAGACACTTTTAAAAGTCAATGTAATGTTTTATTAAGACTAGGTGGCACCGGCATTTCCTATCTGACTAGCTCTGAGAAGAAAAGCCGAAACAAACTCTGAGGTCAAGGTCTCTTAAAGTCCAGACATTGTAGTGTAAAACTATGTGAGTGTAACAATGTAGGGCAACGTCTGGAATGGCCTCTTGAGGAAAGAGCCATAGAAGGTGTGAGTTGACCTTTTTTTGAAGGCGAAGGGTTGTGCCGGACTCTTACCGGCTAAAAACCCACGGTGTTCCTTCTCCTGACCCTTGGCCGGGGTCGTGGGATTCGCAGCTGCATGCACCACATTTATTCAAATTGACGAGTAATGCGAACATAAATGTAGGGAATAGCTGATTTTTTTCGCGATTTCATATTTGGTCCTATAGTAACAGTTGTTCATAATAATCAGTAAAATAACCCCTTAAGATATCGTTAGTGTCTCACCAGTCATCTATACATATAAAAGGAGAAGCTGACTGACTGACTGATCTGGCCATTCGCGCTCCGACGCTCGCTGAGGACGGACGTGCCGCAACTCGCGCTGCGTACTTTCTCGACGTGCTCGCTCACGAATATCGCTACGCCCCGCCGTAGTGTTCTCCACTTCACGACTATAAGATCAAAAGCTGCCTTTTTCAAGGCGGTGGCTGAACGCCTATTTCTTTGACAAACGCGTGTGCCCCTTCAGGGAAAATCCACAGTTTCGTGGTCCTCGGCTGATACTTTGCAGTGTTAACGAAACCGAGAGGGTGTTGACCCAATACACCAGCTGCGCCCCTTCAGGGCAAGGCGAAAATTGGAAGGAGCTAGTACCACCGGCCTTGGGGGGTCTCCTAGTCGACGCTAGCTCTAACCCCGTTCTCTCCCATCTAGCACTCTCTAGTATTGCACCTCACTAGAGACTTAGGAACCCGTTCGCACAATAAGACTGGCGACGGGATTACTAGCTTAGGGCTCACCAATAGGCACACAACCTCCCTGTCTATACCCGACAGGGAGGGTTTTCACACACCCCCGGGCCCATCCACCCGGGGAATCGCGTTTTTAAAATTAAATTGTTAGGACGTATAGGCCGATACTAAAAATAGTCGCGTACATGTGCGCGCCGCGTTTTTACTAAGCTTATCCTCCATTTTTACACACGGCTCAGGCATCTTTTCCGAGATGTCTGACGCTGTGTTATTAGCGTTCTTCCGGGAACTTTTAAAAGACCCCGAATTTCTTGCCCAATACGGCGCTTGAATTCCTAGTAGCGGGCCCATAAGGCACACTACTAATCCCCTGTCACCCACCTGTGATAACGAAACCGATCATTTCGGCGAAGGAGAGCCATTGTTCGACGAGAACAATGGCATTCCGAGCCTTATGTCGCTACCGCCTTTCTCTCCCGGTCCATTGTCTCCGGAAACAATGGAAATTTCGCACCTGCACTCCGCAGCTGCGCCTTCCGCGAATTTTCACACCCCTTCCCCGTCCCTCCGACATGCTCCAGAGATGACGTCATCAATGGACACGTCAGAGCCCCTAGTCCCCGATTCCGACATTGAGTCCGAATCATATTCGTCAGCTTCTTCATCCTCTGAAGGCTACACTACCGTAGTCGGAAAGGGAAAGAAGCGTGCCCGCAAATCCAAAGCGGCCTCCTCCAGCCAAGTCCCGGCCAAAACCCCCAAGACAACCGTTGCGACCCCCGCATCGGTTGCCTGCCATAGTCCCGTCCCGACTACCTCCCCGCAGGCCAGTCGTCCCTCCTCCCCCCGCCCCGTCACCGGCTCGAAAACCTCGGCTCCGAGGAAAGAGCCCGCTCCTTCGCCTCTGTACATTCAGGACAAGGCGAAGTGGACCGATGTGTCCAAGTTGTGTGTTGATCGCAAGATCAACTACCTTAGCGCCCGCACCACCCAACAGGGCATCAAAGTCTTAGTCCCCACCTCAAAAGACTTCCGCGATCTCACGCGCATGCTAAGGGAAAAAAGTGTGTCATTTCACACCTTTGCCCTTCCCGATGAGCGGCTTATCAGAGTCGTTATCCGCGGCATCCCCAAGGAGATTGACTCCGACGCCATCCTCAGCGACCTTAAGTCGCAAAACATCCCCGCCTTGGAAGTCCACCGCATGCACCGCGGCCGCGGTGGCACCCCCTACGACATGGTCCTCGCAGTATGCGAACCTTCAGACGAGTCTAAGGCCGTCTATAATATAAAGACCTTATGCCACCTGTCTGGCATAAGCGTCGAGCGCCCCAACAAGTCCGGTCCCCCTGGTCAATGTCACCGTTGCCAGCTTTATGGCCACTCGCAGCGTAACTGCTATGCGAAACCCAGGTGCGTCAAGTGCCTGGGCGACCACGGCACTAGCGATTGCGAACGCCCAAAAGATAGGTCCCTATGCCTTGAGCCCCCTAGTTGCGTTCTATGCGGCGAGTCTGGTCACCCGGCGAATTATCGCGGGTGTGCCAAAGCGCCAAAACAGCGCAACCCTAAGCTGGCTAAACGTTCAGCCGCCCGTCACCAAAGAGAGAGTCCCTCCACGGATCCCCCCCCTCTTTCATCCCAACCCCCCGCCCGCCTCAGTCCCCAAAGGCCGTCCCCATGGAATGCGCTGAACCATCAGCAGGCGTTCCCCGCCTTAAGGCCCACTACCCAGTTGCCCCAGCAACAGCAACCAACCACAAGACCCCCAATCCCGGCTATCCCCGCCCTGATGAGCTCCACCATCCCCGCTCCCACTATAGTGCTAGCTGCTTCACAGCCTGCACGTAGTCCCACAACATCACAGGCTCCCCCCGCACCCACCCCCGCACCCGCCCCCGCACTCGCTCCCAGGCCAGCGCCGACAGCGGTTGCTCCCTCCACTTCCCTCTCGTCCACTAAAGTGCTCCTTAGGGACACGATCCCCAGCCTTATCCAAACCCTCTCCTCCTGCAATACGCAGTGGGCAATCAACATAGTCTCCGCTTGGAACGCCTCTCAAGGCGATCCAATCGCTCGCATCAATGTCCTCTGCGAACTAGATGACATAGTCATTTTCCTCATCCAATAAATTCCAATGGATACAGAAAGCTGTAGAATTAAGCCCCGATCCCTTAAATTAGGCTTCTTCAACGCTAACAGCGTTAACGGTCAACGAGATGAGATCGCAATCTTTTTGCGTGATCATCAAATTGACATCTTCCTAGTGCAGGAAACGTTTCTCAAGCCCCACAACAGGAACCCTGGAATTGCAAACTATAAATTAGTTCGCAACGACAGGACCCGTAGTAGGGGCGGTGGTACTCTCATCTACTACAAACGTTCCCTGTACTGCACTCCCTTAGACCCTCCCCCTGGTCTCCAATTCCTGGAAACTTCCATATGCGGACTAGGCATGACAGGACACCAGCCGATCACAATCGTCTCGGTGTATAATCCTCCCTCCAGTAATAAGATCCAACTCCGGAGCGATCTTAAAGCCCTCTTTGACCTCGGCGGAGGTTCCGTTATCATAGCGGGCGACCTCAATGCCAAACATCTCTCGTGGAGCTGCAACTCCAACAACCACGCGGGTCGTAACCTCGAAGAGTTGAGCCCGGAGCTCGAATTCGACGTTATCGCCCCGATGTGTCCCACTCACTACCCCCATAACCCTGACCATCAGCCCGATGTCCTTGACATAGCACTTCTAAAGAACGTAAACCTCGGTCTACGCTCTATAGAGACGCATGAAGAGCTAGACTCCGATCACCGCCCCGTAGTCCTTCACCTAGGTCCCCGGGGTGGTCCCCCGGATCCTGGACAACCCGCCCCGACCAAAACTGTCACGGACTGGGGTAAACTAGAGGAGCGCCTCAAGTCTTCCTCGTCCGTTCACTTAGATTCCATCCCCGACGATATCGTTACGATTGCCGACACGCTGGGCGCGATCGACTCCCTTACCAGTCACGTACAGTCCGTGGTGAACGAGTGTTCACGGCAGGTTCCAGCGGTGGACGAACACCGCTGGAAGCTGCCGGACGATGTGCGTGAACTGCTGACGGAGAAGAACGCATCCATCCGTGCCTATGACACTTTTCCCTGCGAAGCTAACCGCGCCCATATGCGTTCTCTACAGCGTGCTGTAAAGAAACGTGTACGGGAGGTTCGGGAAGCCCGCTGGGACAAGATGTTGAGCGACTTAGAGCCATCCCATCTGGCCTTCTGGCAATTACAACGAAATCTAAAATCCGATTGTGTAGCTTCAACTCCCCCTCTCAATCGTCCGAACCAAAGGCCGGCCTTTGAAGATGACGAAAAGTCCGAATGTCTAGCCGACAGTCTAGAAGCCCAATGTACTCCCAGCACCCAACCCGCAGACCCGGTCCATCTTTCCAAGGTGGATCGCGAGGTCGAACGTAGGACCTCCCTCCCTCCCGATGAAGACCCCGACGATTCCTTACCCCCCATCACCGTAGACGAGGTCCACACGATAGTGAGGAATCTCAAACCTAGGAAAGCCCCCGGCTCAGACGGTATCACCAATAAGGTGATCAAACACTTTTCCGCCCCGCTCATAGTTCTCATGACCGCCATCTTCAATGGCGCTCTGAGTAATAACATCTTTCCGCAAGCTTGGAAACAAGCCACCGTTATCGGTATCCCCAAACCCGGCAAACCCAAGAGTGAGCCCACTAGTTATCGCCCCATTAGTCTTCTCAATGTAATTGGGAAAATCTATGAGCGTCTCATTTATATCCGTTTAAAGGATTTCGCTGACTCCCGTAAACTCATCCCCGACGAACAGTTCGGTTTTCGAACCCAGCACTGTTGCAATTGCACAATTGCACCGCATTGTCGAACACATTAGCTCCCGTTTTATGCGCTCGTACAAAACGGGCATGCTCTTCTTCGACGTAGCGAAAGCCTTCGACAAGGTCTGGCACAACGGTTTATTATACAAACTGTACCAATTCAACGTGCCGGACCGTCTCGTGCTCATCATTCGAGACTTTCTGTCGGATCGCTCCTTCCGCTATCGCCTAGAAGGCACCCTCTCGTCCCCTCACCCCATTCGCGCAGGAGTCCCTCAGGGCTCCGTGCTATCGCCCCTTCTGTTCACGCTGTACACCAGCGACATTCCCAAACGTGGCTTGGCCAAGTTGGCTCTCTTCGCCGACGACACGGCTATCTACTATTCCGATAGGAGTCTCGATAGCATCTCTCGAACCCTTCAAACCGCAGCCGACGCCCTCGGGGTCTGGTTCCGGAAATGGAGAATAGAGGTGAACCCCGAAAAGAGCGCAGCCGTTCTTTTCGAGAGACACGGTGATACCCACACCCACATCCGTCCCGTCCTCATGTTCGGCAAACAGATCCCTTGGGAGATGAAAGCCAAATACCTGGGGGTTATCCTCGACCACCATCTGAGTTTCCGAGACCACATCAAAGCGGTGCGCGCTCGCGCCGCTTTCGCTGTCGGTCGCCTCCACCCCATCCTTAGAACGCGCAGTAAATTGTCACTTAGAAATAAGCTGAGAATCTACGTGACGTGCATCCGCCCCATCTTGACTTACGCTAGCGTCGTGTTCGCACACGTTAAGCCTTGTCGCTTTAAATCCTTAAAAACCCTCCAGAATCGAGTGTTGCGCAGAGCCGCGGCTGCCCCGTGGTTCATGCGTAACGTCCAACTCCATCTCGATCTAAAAATGCCAACCATCAGGCAATACCTCAAACGCATTTCCAAGCGTTACTTCGACTCTGCCCCCCGCCATCCGAATCCCCTAGTCGCCGCAGCGGCCGACTACAGTCCCTCTCTCATAAGTAAAGTTCGCCGTCCCAGGCACACACTTTTAGAACCCGATGACGAAATTACCCTCCTCCAGGAGGCGAGTAAATCGACCAGCACACTACACAACAAACGCCGCCGCCCGGCATACCGTCCTCGCCGACGAGGCCCGTCGCGACGCCCCACCGCCGCCGGTCACGATCCACCGAGCTCTCCCGTCGTAGAGCCGGTCGTCTCTTCAGACTCCGCAGTCACCCCGATAATTCAGCCCTCATCAAGCTGTCTCCCCCCCCCTATGTCCACGCCAGCAACGCCCTAAGCCGAGGTCCGAGTCCCACTAGGGGTCGCCCTTAGTGCTGTTGTTGCAGGTAGTCATGATGTTAGTGTAGTACAAGTAGTTAGCTTAGGTTAAGTATTTTACTTCCCCCCATTGGCTGGAGACCCTTCAGGTCTCGCCAATAACTGCCCGGTTACGTAGAAACCGTCCCCTAGGACGACCTACTGCAGTCCAATAGAAAAAAAAAAAAAAACTGACTGATCTATCAACGCACAGCCTAAACCGCTGGGGTTAGAAACTTGAAATTTTGACAGTAGGTTCCTTTTGTAACGTAGGCATCCACTACTCGTAAGAAGGAATTTTTCGAAATTCAACCCCTAAGAGAGTTAAATAGGGGATGAAAGTTTGTATGGAAAATCGTCACTTAACGGGTTCAAAATTTCACGCAAGCGAAGCTGCGGGCGAAAGCTAGTTCTGTATAGAACAATTATGAGATAGTTTTCATCAACTAACACCAACACAGTACCAACATAACAACCAAACTATAAATCTTTCACATTCTAGCTCAAATTTCAATTAGGGTTCCCACTAATTGAAAACAACGTCCGGTAGCGGCAGGTAAAGGGGGATTAACGTCATACAAAGCTGTCCCCCCACAGGGGGATAGGGTTGTAACACTGTCTGTGGCCATAGCAACTCCCCTCTCGTGGGGTATTATTAATTTTGAAGAGACTACTTTGATTGATCGGAAACATCAAATGCAAAAGTTATGTTGTAATTTGCGTAGGGGAGTTTGATGTTTTTGTAAAGGAAATTGACTCGGAGGTTTATTAGTGGCCAGCCCTTGCTTTGGTATACTGTTTTAAAACATAATTAAATATGCCCGATGTCTATCATCTATCGATGTAATCAAAACAGTTTTAAACATTCACATGCCTTTGATAAGGCGAGATATGACGAACTTAATTTTGTAATTAATTACTCAAGTACTGTAATTATAGACACAATACTCGTAGATAAACAATGGCAGGTGTCATCCTGGGACGACGGCGCGGCGTTACCGGATATCCTTGTATACGATAATTATCTTGTGGCGAATAAATGTATTGTATTGTATCTGAAAGAGAAGTGAACCAATTCTCCTAAAATAAATCTTGATAAATAGCAACCGAACCAAGGCCGAACCGTTCACAGTTCACAGACAGGTCTCGATGTGTAACGAACGGTCACCCATCTTCGGACTGACCGCGGCAAGCGCAGCTTAACCTTCCATATATGATCCGCGCGGTGGTCTACGAGACGCACTCTCTATCACTTAGAAAAATAATGAAGTTTTATCTCCCAAGTTTCTGGTCAAAAGTATTGGTACTTCATTTTATATTACAGTCTTCCTATTACACGGTACCTACAACCTGCCCGAGGTAGGAGATTATTAGGGGAAACTTTATTAAATTCCGCTCGCCAAAGGGATTTTTCCGGCGTCCATTGCACCCCATGTCCATAACCAACCGATGGGGACGCTAGCCGTGTTTTGTTTTGACATGATGTTATGGTTATACATATTTTAACTGTGTTATATTTGAGTTTTAGATTCTCTCTTTATCTCTATTCTTTATTACGAGAATAGCTCACGCCACCGTAGTGAAAAGATTAGCCAGTCAGAAAGGTTGGTAGTGAGGCTGATTGGCCAATTTTAGATAATAGATGAAGGAACATTGGCAAAGTTTGAAATCAGCAGAAAAAAAACGCGTTCGAAAAAGTCTTAGCGCTTTTTCGAAATCACCTACTTACACCTCTTCGACTTAGGGCTCTTACAGACGATCGGTATTATGCCGACGACAGGGGTAATTGCCGCCGTCGTCGCTTGTCGCCGGCACGCGGCACTGTATAGTGCTTTCAATTCACAAAGATCCATCCTGCTCCTTTTTGTGAGAAGTAGCTGCGAGATACGTATGTACACATTTTGACTATAAAATCAAATTATCGTTGCATTAGGTCTATGTGCGGTCTACAAACCACAGACAGTTGTATGCCTTACTTTAAATCATTAAAACTGTTAACATTTCCGGCATTACACATATTAGAAACTGCACTTTTTGTAAGAAAAAACCCGCATTTATTTATTAAACTATCAGCAGTCAAGAAAACTCAATTGCGTGCGCAGTACAAAAATCAATTATGTAACTTAAAATGTAAGACTGCCTTGATGTACAAAAGCTTTTTTGGAATTGCTCCTAGAATATATAATAAAATTCCTAATTCCATAAAAATAATGCCATTGTCAAAATTCAAAATAGCACTGGAGAAAATTCTTCATGACAAATGCTATTACACAATAGACGAGTTTTTAAACGACAAAGAATTATAATTATTAATGTTGCACTTAAAAATTTTGATATCTGTAATCTTTAATAAATTTTTTTTTATTTTTTATTATGATCTCTGTATTGTTTCCTTTTATTAATGTAATTTTTCTTTAGCATATTTATTCTGCATGTATGATATTTGTATGTCTTAAGACAAAACATAGCGTCCTATTTTTGTATTATGTATGACCTGTTGTATACCTATGTTTCACAAATAAACCATTTGATTTGATTTGTTTTGATCGATTTGGTAGACGAGGTTGGCGACATGTGAGATGATGACTCAGCAGTCATTGTGCCGATAGTCGTTACAGTCAATGGCTTAATAGCCAAGAGCCTCGATCAACATCTGTTGAGGCTCTCGTTAGGCAGCTGGATCAAAGGTTTGATTCAGAAAGCAGTACTTCTGGACACGGTGCGTATTGTTAGGAAGTTCGTCTTACAGCGTCTTGGGTCGCACGCGGCACTCTATAGTGTGTTCAATCAACAAAGACGCGCCGCTCTCTGTGGACCAATGAATATGATTGATGGACATCAAACGCAACGCATAGCTGCATAGCACATCTCTGGTGGAAATGCACCCTAAGGCTAAGCGTATGCTGAGACGCAGGTGACGCAGGTGCACGCAGCGCAGCGCAGAGCAGATTTTGTAATGCATGAACGTACTAAGAGCTGCGTACGCTGCGACGCAGACATGCGTCTGCCCTGCTCTGCGCCTCGTTGTACTGCCGGCACAGATTTCTACGTGATGCGTGCATGTCGACATGTGTTTTTTACCGCTAATTCGAATTTTATTGCAATGACAGAACATTTAATTGAATTAGTGCGTTATGAACCTTGTTTGTATGATACTAATCATCCAGACTATTAAAAAAAAACGTTCGTAATCTCGAACGCGTCTATTCTTTGTACTAGTTAAAACTCGAATGTGTCTTCGAGCTGCGTCGCAGCATGCGGTCGTGGCCTATGTCTGCTTCGCCTGCCCTGCGCTGCAAGATCTGTACTGTGCTGCGCTGCGTCACCTGCGTCTCAGCATACGCTTAGCCTAATACTGGTGTTCAGCCGCGTCTGGCTAGGCTGGTAGCTGATCCCAACACAGTTGGGAAAAAGGCTAGGATAAAGAGACACCAACACCTACAATTGTACCTTTTTGCTTTTTCGGAGGGGTAGCATCAGCTGTGACTGGTTATAACTGATTTAAATGCACCTCGTGTCGGTCACGGCTCGCCTCCCGCACACGCCGGGGGTGGCGAGCGTGAAACATGATGAAATTACCATATGTTGTATAACTAAGTGACCGCGGCTGTCTGTTTTAGGGTAATGGCGAATTTTATTGTATTTTTAATGTAATTATTATATTAATATGTACAAGGTTAGTTGGAAAGGGGGTACTAATCCGTGGGACACTTAAACTATCGATGATGACTGTTATTAAAATTCGTTATTTTGTTGCAAGATGATATTTATTTTAGTTTTTTTTCAGAAATTCTTCATTAGTACTTTAGTCACGAATTCAGAACACGGAGTTTAAAATGTAAACCAACTTATCATAGCTGAGGATAGAAAGATTTAAGGGATTTTTTTTTGAAATCTTTGAATAGCTATTTCTCTTAGGCCGCATATTCAGAGCGGCGGGGCGTGCAGCGCGGCGTTCGAGCATTGTATTGAGCGTGCATACATTTAGCTGCACGCTGAAAACGCTATTACGAAGACACTTCAACTACTAGTCTGTATGTTAAGTAACGCTTACAAAAACGCCACGCTGCACGCCACGCCGCTCCGAATTTGCGGCCTTAAACTATTGACTTTTGGGGAAAGTTGTAGAACAAAAGTTATTCGTTATTATGGGTACTTTAACACTCTTTTCTGACTAACCTTGCATTTTCATACCAGCCTGTAATTTTCCAACAGCCGAGTAAAAGCATCTTCTCATAAAGAGCAGATACGAGCACTGATCAAAACGCTTGCTCACTTCAGACGTTGACGATTTCAGACCATTCATATAATAGGCATGTTGACAGCATCAATAAATTGCAAATCTAATTAGTCCGCCAGTTAGAGTTTTGAAAAATAATGGATACGTATTTTTTCTTTTGTTAAATCTATGAATATTTGGAAAGATAAAACGCATCCAAACTCGAGAGTGGGGGCTTGTGACAGAAGCAAGTAAAAATTGTACTTGCTTGTGACGTTTTGTCACTTTTAAAAGTATCGTATCTTCGTTAATTTTGGTTTACGTAAGAAAAGAAAGGGGAATGCCCATCAGCCACATAAAAAAATGCCTGAAATGAACAACAATGAAATATACGCCAAATTGCACTATAAGTCGTAGGGAACCCATATCATTTTCAATAATTACAAAAAAACTCGGCAAAACTTGTTCCAAACATCTTTTTCTAAAATATAGGTTAAGTCAAGGTTTAAGATTATTACGCAATAATTAATAAACAAAACTGCATTTAAATGTTTTAATCATCATTAAAAACCACTAACACATCATCAAGAAACTGTGCAGGAGGATTGATATTGGGTTGGTACCGGGCCCATGCTAAGTACCATATTATTGACATAGTATGGGCACAGGTACCAACTGTTCGCCGTCCCACGAGGCAGTTACAATAGCGATGCTGTAAAGCCCTTATCCCTGATAAGGAATTGTTAATTATTATATAAACAAAATATATTTTTTGAGAAATATGTCTGCTTTGTATTTTTCCTCGAAGTAAAAAGCAATTACCCGGAAGAGATAAATGCTCAACTAATTCGTTATCCAGTTCCCTACATATTTCAATCTTATAAATACCATTCGCTCGTGTGTGCTCGCCATAGTATGAGCGAGCCTGTTTTATTTGGTACGTACCACATGCCAACAAAACCATTTCGCTGTATGTCAGTTGTGGGAAATCAGCAACATTGTTAGGATTTATATTAATGCTTTGGAATTGCGCTCTGCGACGATTCAAATTATTTGTGATCACATAATCAGCTAGTATATTTTCTGTATACATATTCTGATGTATTATTTGCAAAATATCAACAGCATCTGGCCTGTCAACTATTCTAGTATAAAACCTATTAATTAATGCTGCTGCTATAGAGAAATCTACCATTAAATGTCTCGAAGCTCTATTAAAAAAATCTTGGCGAAATAATTTGAATTGCTGCTTGAATATTCCATTTACGGCTTCCACAACCCAGCGGCAAATAGTAACTCTTCGGCTTTTATTAGCTTCCAGAGTGGATAATTGAATTTCATTTACTTGCAGTGTTGATGGCATGTGAACACTATAATTGCAAGATTGCAAAAGTGGAATGGAATCCCTGAACCCTCTATCAAGAATGAATACGTCACCATCCTGAAAATATTGTCTCAATGGCTTACTGGGTTCATCAAATTCACTAATCATTATCTGAGCATCGGAAGTTGTTGCTGGATAAGGGCCTAACACATCGATTATATAGCCATCGGAGCAAACAAGCAAAAATGGCTTCACAAGGTTTCGATATTTGTGAAGAGAATATGTCTCTTTTTGGTACAAATAGTTGGAGCTTTTTTGTACATAGATATATGTTCCATCAATAATTACGACAGGCTTCCTTATTCCGTCGACTTCGCCAAACAGCCCATTTGGTAGAACAAGGTTTCTTGCTGCTATTTGTTCTCTTGTTATATGTCCAATTCCAAGGTTCATAGGAACAAAATCTTGATGCAGTTTTTCCCTTGCTTTAGCCATTAGACGTTCCAGAGTACTTCTCGGTATTTGTAGAAGAGATGATAATCTTTCATCAGAATCTCCAGTTCTCAATTTCATCAGGTAAGCTCCAAGGGCAGTAGAACCTCTATGCATTTGCGCCAATCGGGGCACCTCTCCCATTAGAGTACCAAAACTATTTCTACTCATTCCTAAAAAGTACCACACCATATGTTCTTCCATTAAGTGTATATTTTCGAAGTCCAAAGCACGACATTCATAATTCACAAATGATGCAAAGTCTTCAATGTGGTCCACAGTGAATTCATGATTCATATCTTCCAAAGCAGGGAGTTCATGCCAAAAGTCACTATTCAAATGATGACTACATATTTTTGAATTCTTTGGTATATAAAACTTGTAGTCCTTGAAGAGCCACACCCTTAATGAAAGTGGTACCACATGTCTATCAATCATATTACATCCTGGATAGAAACAATGACTTTGAGTATCAACTGCTCTTCCGTAATTAGGTAACAGTACGCTGGATCTTATTTGAGGAGGTTCTTCATGTAGAGGTATATTCAAACTACCTGCCTGACTGGGTACCGGACTCGGGCTTGGTGAAGGAGTAGTAGGGGGTGAGGTAGCCCGGCTGCATCGTTGCCAACATGGGTGGCAGATCAAATCCGAAGAACGTAGCTGCAAGCAAAATGAAAAGTAAAAGTTGGTTTTGTTTTACTTCAAGCTCGATGAACGAAAACCTATGCATAAAAAAGTACTCTGTGATAAGTTTTTAAAAGACATGATAGTGACGTTATTTGCACGGGATAAGAGGGAATTACACAGAATTAGGGCAGAGGAATGAACTTACCTGGCGTGGTTGGATTCTGTGTGCTACTACATTCATTATGTGCCTCTCACGATCACTGCTATTTCTTACAACATGTGATCGTTGTCGTAGAACAGACTGTCCACAGCAAACGCACACATGTTGGTGGCCTACTTGTCTACCTGGCCGGCTGGTTCCAGGTGTCTCGGTGATAGTGTGAACCGCTAATCTAAGACATGCATCACAAACAACACTACCTGGTTCAACCTGTGAGAAAGAACAAAAAACAATGTACTAATTGTTCAATGTCAGTGCGTTCAGTTCAATATAATTATTCACAAAAACTATGGAATGAATATACTTACAGCTAATGGTGTTATCCATGCCTGTATTAAACGACGTACTTCATCATTTTGCTCTGATACGACATTACGTCTCATCGCTGTAAGATCGAGATAGCAATTAACACAGTGTACGTTTCCATCCATTTTTAAATGTACACGGTGTAAGAGTCCAAAACAATAGCAGAGTCGTATAAAAAGCAGGTCCAGGTCCGTCGTCAAAAAGCCGAGTCGTCGTCAAGGCGGGTTCAATCTAAGTCGAGTTCGAAAAGGGGTAACGTGTGCAGAAGTAAAATCAAAATCCTTAAAAATGGCCAAAGTCGTCGTTATTATATCCTATTAAGTTATACTCAAGTCGCAAACGCAAAATGTGAATCGATCAATTCAAAACCACAATTCAACGGAAAAATGAAATGCAGTAATCAATATCAAACTGTCAGTAAGGCAAAGGACATGTTATCCATGCAGCCTACGATACTTTTTCTTATTTGAAAATAATTTTATTTTAATTAATATTGACATGCATATAATATTACTTTCATTAGATAAACGTTATAATTAGGTCGAATTATTCTAAATGAACGATAACTGTGCAATAATTCTATAAAATACTTCGATAAATTATTTGAAAATTCTTGTTTGGCTGAATGTCGATTACACATGTCAGATTAAACACAGTTGTCCATTAAAAAATAAGAATGAATTAGACGGATATCAAGCGAAATATTTTAAAGATCGTTATATTTTCCTCCTACGTTTACAAACTTGAGAATTATTCATTATGCATATTTAATTCTAATTAGAATTAAGGACTATTCGTATTTTCTGTCCATTTCAGGCATTTTATGGGCGTTCCCCTTTACGGGTCAACATTTTTTTGAAAATCTAACTGACGGACTAATTAGATTTTTTCAGTCAAATACCCTACCTATACAACTACCCACCAAAAATTTATTTGTTTTTAACGTAGGAAGTACCTACCTATGGATCCACCCTCACGCACAGGTTATTTCTTACTGACTAAAACCACCACGGTCATCTACTAACGGTGAAATACCAATCTAACTTCTTGACTTGTCTGAATAATCCCATAAAAACCGGATTCTTTGCATTATGTACGGGCGCAGTAAAAATCAATTTTTTCACAAAAACCGATTTAATTTAAGAAAGATTATAGTATCATTTTGTTCCTTAGGCAACCTAGTTTTGATATTAGCTAAAAGTTTTTCAATACCTGTTGACGCAATAATCGCCTGTTGACACTTAACGTTTCCACCGTTTAGAAATAAAAAAAAAACTTTTGGGCAGTCTGGCTACTTCATAACCGTCAAACAAGTCTGGGACTTTTATTTCTTGATTCTATAAATGCTAAAATAAAATATTAACACAATTCCAAGGTGCATAAAGGATATTTTAAACGCTCTGCCAGACTCTCGATTTCATAAACATCGATTAGTACGGGTTTTCATATTTTCAAAATGTCTAAAGTACTATTACTAAAATTCTTAGATGCCTATAAGTCACAAAAAGCCCAGATTGTCACAGTTTCTATAGGGATTTCCAATAGGGACTAGGTATCTTTGACAGCTGATGGCGTCCATATTAGATTGTCTATTGGCGCGATTTTTTTACAGATGAGTCAATAAATGTTCGGCATTTATCAAGATCAGTCATTATACAGTTGAACAGTGCATTATAATGATTAAAGTGTATTATCAAAACGGCAGTTCAATTCGTCAAACGTTTCGTTCCTTACGAGAAAATTGGAAGAAATGGATCTGACAGACATCGGCTTCAACAGGGTGGCGCCACCTGTCATACCGCCAGAGAATCAGTCAAATTATTGAAATATAAACTTAAAAAAACACAACTCCATTTTGAATTTCAAAAACTTAGGTACATCTCTACGACCACTCATCGCAATTACCAACGCAGTAGCAATGTTTTCACCCATCAAAGGTTTTTTAATAACTCTACGAGCACACTGTTTCGTTTCAACCCTTCTGCGGGGGTCAGTAAAGCCGAAACCAGAGATTGAATCAATATTAGCCACCCCACCGGAGCTTTTGATTGGCCTGCCCAGTCAATTAGTGAGGTAGCCACATTATACGTACCTTTGAAGTGAATTTGAGTACCTATGTAATACGGATTATTGTGGAACTGCCTTTGAAAGCATATAGGGTTGATGTTTTAGTGGGAATCGTCATGATTATGGGACACGGGACTGGGATAAATTGGTATTGATAGGATGTCGCTTCAGTAAAGTTCCATCTCAGGGTTGATACAGGCTTGACCTGTCACCCGATTAGTAACAGGTCTGAGAAGGTGGCGCGTCGTATTTCGCGCAGGCCTTCCGGAGGACGTGGGGCAAGGCCCTACAGAAGGAGCGGTGCGCTAGGAGCTGGCGGAACGAGGCCAGCCCCTCGCGGTGCATACAGCTGCGAATCCCGCGACCCCGGTCATAGATCAGGAGAAGGAACACCGTCGGTGTTTAGCTGGTAAGAGTCCGGAATAACCTTTCGCCTTCCCCGGGCGAAGGGTATCCATGGGGAATTACAGTCGATTTAAAAAAATTAAGGGCTGATATAGGCTTGTTAAGAATCTATTAAATTGCCTCAAAGTAGGCTAGTCTAGGCTTCCAAACATCCTTCATAATGCGCACGGCAAAAGAGTGGAACTCACTACCTGCGTCTGTGTTCCGGAACGCTTACAACCCGAATCTCTTCAAAGTTAGAGTGAACAGGCTTCTTCTGGGTAAGCTCGCTCCAACGTAGACTTTGTCTCTGTCACCTCTGACATTGACAAGAGTCAAGAGCAAACTCATCGCAAATAAAAAGTAAAGAATAACGTAGACGAACACCCTGCCAAATCCTGACCTTACATCTATAGTTGCATAACGTAAGTGTTTTGTTGTCTATGAGTTTTATAGTTGATGCGCACCCATCTAAATCTTGACATCGCCCACAGTAGTAGAAGAGCTCTATGTGCAGTTTGAGACAGACTTTTGTCGTTTGACGTTGAATCAGTGAGTGGATCCAGGCGAAAAATGGGCCGCCTCTCCCCCCTTGGGTGTGGAAATAGGCGACTACGGAATAATGTCAAGAGGCAGCAGCGTCCTCCTGTCTAAAGGTACGAGTTCGTAGCCAACTACAGACAGCAGCAGCAGACGACGTATCGCGGCTACACTACTGGTTTCTATGTATTTCTATAAAATACTTTCCGCAGCTAGCGACACGTCGCCCGAATACACGTCGCATGAAAACAGACGACGTGTCGTCCGGCCGCAGAACAGCAGTGCCACGACGCTGGAGCGACAACACGTTGAATTCGTACCTTTAAAACACTCCGATGACCAAACCCGTCATTCAAGCCTGGTGATTATGGCAACATCACCGTGTCTATATAACGAAGGGCTCGTAGCTTATTATAAACTCCATGGATTATATGATTTGTAAAGTTAAGCTGCGCTTGCCGCGGTCAGTCCGTGGATGGGTGACCATTCGTTACACATCAAGACCCCTCCGTGTCTCGGAGAGCACGTTAAACCGTCGATCCCGGTTGTCATACGAATACCTATGACAGTCGTTACGGGTAGTCAGAAGCTCGAAAGTCTGACAACCAGTTTAACCTTAGGATATCGGCATGGCCTAGTAACTGGGTTGCGTAGGTCTGATGGCAGTCGCTCCGTGTAAAATACTGGTATGCAGCCGCATCTGGTTAGACTGGAAGCTGACTGAACATGGGAAAGGCTAGGTAGATTGATTGATCGTGTCCCTGTATGACCGTTTACTGTGGTAGCGGTCATTGGCAGGTTCGTGTCTTAGTGGACGTGTACAGGCCGATGAGAGTGATGAAGGAACTCTTACCTGTTGCTAAGTTTGGAGCGGCAATCATTTTTATCAATAACTGTAAAGAGCTAGAATTTCTTTGGTACAGTCAACAAAAGAGTTAGGTAAACAGGCAAACAACACAGATATCAATGTACTACGCAGGTAATTATTTTATCTATGTAGTTATTTTAGGATTTCTCCTGTATCGTGGGTGCGTTTACAGACACAAATCTTTACATGCACAAACGCCCAGACCCGAAACAACTATCTTTGTACAAATTTTTGTTCCGTGCGGGAATCGAACCACGACCCGTAGCGCAGAAGCCAATCGCTTAGCCGCTGTACCAAACGTGTCGTCAATTGTCATTATAATTGTGTGCGTAATAACTTATTTGCCCGGCCGCACAATATAAGTTTCTTTTAGAAAATTTCTGATGCGTGCGCAAAGTCCTTTGCGCATACATTTTTTACTAGACCCGCAGATTGTCGGACCCGGCAAAATGCAAAAAGTGCCTGCCGGCGCGCGTCATCTGATAGAATTTTTCTTATAATGTAGCGATATCTGGTAAAAACTTGGCCTCTTAACATAACTCTGTTAAGCTACGAATGTAATGATGTAGTTGTCCGTACACTAATTTCTTTGGTTGTCTGTACATAGGCAAGCTAACGAACGCCAACTACACGGTTTCGTTTTTGTGTTTCAGACTATGTTATAATATTTCGCTTTATGTATAGCATATTACGTCATCAGCATACATATCGTTAGCAAGAGAAATATAGTTTAGCTAAGTATGAACGTGTCTATATAAAATGTATGTTGAGCAATAATGTTGTGCTATAGTTTAGTCGGAAAGGTGGTACTAATCCGCGAGCTACTTAAAGTACCACTGATGACTGTTTTAAAGCAAGTGTCAAAATTTCAAAATTCGATAATTTTTATTTCCATGCCATGCATAATTATTTTTATTTTAGTTTTTTTTTAATTCTTCATCTCGGCTTTAGAAGTTACGAATTAAGAAAATGGAGCATCAAATCCATGACCCCTAATATGACCTAATGTTCACACACTACTGAGTATAGATAGATTTTAGCGTACTTTATAAAAAAATTGTACAGAAATTTTTCTTAAATTTTTGGGAAAACTGGTAGGATAAAAGTTATTCATTTTCATGGGAACTTTAACATTTTTCCGGATTAGTACCCCTTTTCCGACTGAGGCCCCTCGCCCACGGCAACTTTTTGTAGCGATGCTGTCGCGCGTTTTGTAAACGCGCTTCTGCATCGCTACAATCGCGCGTTAGTCGCATTTGCAACGTGCGTACAGAATCTGGGCGAAGGTACACAACCAGCCTGTATTGATACACATGCGCGACAGCATTGCTACTGCGTCGCTATAAAAAGTCGCCGTGGGCGAGGCCTCTAACTTGGTATAATATAGCGTAGTCTGAAAAGCGGTTCTACACAAATGATATCGGATTTGTTGTTAACTTGGTCAAATTAACAAATGACGTTCGTTGGCGTTCATATCTACGTACTGTAAGAACTGAATAGATCAAGATAGAGTTAGGTTCGGTTCTCTCAAAATCGGTCCAGTCGTTTTTGAGAAAATTACAATCGCACCCATACATACATACAGACGGGAAAACTAGAGAAATGTTTTTGAGAAAAGCTAAGCTTACCATTTCACGTGCCACACGTAGACTGATTAAAAAAAAAACTGGAGGAAATATCTGGGGAATACAGCAAGACTGGTTGACACACTCACACAGACACGCACTGCAACAAGACTTCTAAGTTATTATCGGAATGCAGTCCCATACAAAGAGTCCAGGAGCCTAATTCTCCTAAAATAAGTCTTCATAAATCACAACCGAACCAAGGCCGAACCGTTATTTCAGACAGTTCTCAATTTCAAAAGCTATCAAATTGTTTGACACAAAAAACAAAATCAATCATTTTGAAAGTTTTCGAAAACAAAAACTGACTGACGGTTGTGGTTCGATTGCGTTTGGCAACAATTTATTTTAGGAGAATTGGGCCCCAGTATACTCAGTGCACAGTGCGAGTGTGTACTGAACGAGCGAAGAAGGGTGAAAGAAAGGGTAGTGGGGGGTAAGACGAAGGTTCATAGAAATTTTAGCTAGAACACGCTTGCAAATAGAAGGATTACCGAGATGTTTTAAAATAACGTTTTTTTTTACGAAGCTGGCAGGTGATCTCGTGTTTTTTTTGTATGTTGGCTAATCGACGGCCCAACTGATGAAAAGCGGTTACCGCCTATAAAACAAAGACTATTGTTGGTGCGTTGCCAACCTTACAAACAAAGTTGGACAGTCTCATGTCAGTGTAATTTCATCGGCAACCATACTCTTCAAACCGGAACAGTAACGCTCGCGCTGTGTAGCTGAAATAGGTTTGGAGGTTTCCCCGGACGAAGTCTTTCACAAGTATTGAACTATTCTACTACTATTAAATTATGTTTTAATAATTATGACATAGGACGAATTTCATTATGAGGAAGTTTGTTGAAAGAATTGTTGAGTGATGGCCGTTGGTGCCGACGAGTCCTTGAGTGGAGACCTTGCTTCAGACCTGTAGAAAGCACCTTGGGTTGACTGGATGCCGAAGTTGGAGACCAGGGTAGATGTTCAGTAGCTTACAGAATTAGTTGCACTGATTTTATTTTCTTTATTTTTCAATTGGTACTCTGTTCCTTTAGTTTTTTTTTCTGTTGTGACCAGTAATGTTGCGTCCAAGATTTTTATTTAGGTCAACCTCTTTTTAAAACCGTCTTAGAACGTGAATCTATAATTAATAAAAAAAAAAACAGTGATAGAAGTGCAGTACAATGAGCGTCACAAGTGCTTGCTATTTAAAATTGACGAAGCAACATTTTAATAAAAGAATTTAAAAAAATTTGTTCGAATCGCAGGCCTCTTTTATTTTTAATAATCATAAGGAAAACCGGACTTAATTTAAATTAATCTAATAATACATGGAAAAAAAAGGGAAAAAATAATGGAAGCGCACTCGACGAACGCATAAAGGCATCAGAAGCTTATCGTGCTAATTTACTAGCCATTAGGGTGGCATGGCGTAAGCAGCCTAAAGCCGCATTTCCATTATGAAACAACACACGTAAGCTGCATGATGCAAATACCTTACGTAATGGAAATAATAGCTTGATTGCAAGCTACTTGTTAAGTGGACACGAATTAATGCAGGATTTTGGCGTCAGGATGAAAAAAAAACTCGACTCGGGTTTTTTATATATTTAGAACAAGAAATGTATAGTTACAACCATTGAGGATATTAAATATCATATTGTAAAAACTATTGTATAAAGTGAAGAGAATGTGACAATTTTTTCCATTTTTTTATTATAATTATTCCAATAAATTAATTAATTATAGACACATAAATTACGTGAAAATATTAATTAATAATTACGTAAAAACAGCCAAGTATCTACTGATGTAAATATATTGGTTATTAATGCTTATTTTTAGGAATGAGTATTCTTTTTTTATTCAAAATCTTTCTAATCCGTTACCGAAAGAAAGATGGCGTGTAGAATTTTTCAAACGCTCGCTTTTTTAAAACGTTTTTACGCAATGGAATAAGTTAGCGGTTTTGGAAAAAACTACACAAAATCCTTAAACGATCTTATAAATTATTGGGAACAACATTTATGACTAAGAACGACACTAAAACTGTAATGGACATTAGAAATATATTAGCTGTCAAATATTATTGCAATTGTTTTGACATTTCTTTTTTTTTTACTTGCAAGTTGGACTGCCAAAGACGCGGTGATGTGATTAGACCTAGGCTTACAGCACTAGAGCTGTGATACATAAATTAAGTCGCATCGTCGAATCTCTGGAAAGTCAACGTCCTATTTTCCAACTAGTTTTTCAGTTTTAGTGTTTCGGTCTTATTCCACTACTATTTCTTGTGCAACTTAAACTTTTCTCACAAAAGCTATAATGGAGAGGTAATTTATTTAAACCGACACAATAATTATTATAGAAAGACCTAATTTTTAGGTACAATATCAACTAAATCGGTTAATACCACCAACACATACAGACACCTACCTCTTAATTTTATAATAATTCATAAAAAGATGAAAATGAAATTTTTAACATTGATTTTTTTTTATGTTAATACCGGAAGATCTTAAGTGTTTTTTTAAACTTTTTTTTGCATTTTATTACTTTTATAAAATACGTATTTGTATCAAAGTGATGTCAGCAAGTACGAACAAGGAAAATGGCTGACCGAATTACTCATAATCTCATTTTTTTTAAATATAAATATCATTGCTTTCATTGTCTAGTACACCTTAACGTTGAAGTTGGTAAAATACTTATTCAATACTTTATTCTTGAGATTCTTATCTTACGATGCATTTTTTTCTAAATTATTTACTAGCCTTATCGAGTCTGTGGGAAGTCGGATTGATTTTACACATTAGAAAATTCACACGAAGAGATCAAAAAAAGTGTTAGCACTTTCTCCGATCTATGGTTATGGGGTATGAGTATTGACTATCAGTATGTACTAGGAGTATCACAATCTACTCTGCATAATATCGAGATCGTTCCCATTGCGTCGAAATAAAACAAAAATAGTGATGTGCGACTATTACTAATCGGAATAGAATTAGTCGATTGTGATCACGATGAAATTAAATTAGCAGTACGGAAATGTGAAAGGATCAGGTAGTTTTTTAAACAAGACAGCAAATTCCACTAATGAATACGAAATGGGAACAAACTATGATAATGCAGCTTAAGAGGAATCAACACCGAAAACGAATACTAATAAATAGACAGTGAAATTGATATTACATGATATTACTTTTTATTTTAAATTCGAAACTATTGGTTATTAATATTTTTTTATTTATAATTCGCTTACCCGAAGCAGGACCGATCCTCTGATGTTTATTTACATATTTATTGCAATCTGTTTTTTTACCCGACGGCATATTGTCAAGCTAATTTCTTTCTAATATGTTTGTAAATAAAGCTTTTTTTTCTACGTCAGGTCGAATTTTTTTACCTCTCGCTCCGGTTTTCACTGTCTATAACGATTATTCAGGGATAAAAACACATAGGGCTATTTTAGTCAGAATCGTAAATGATATTAGTCGAAAGAATTTTATTCGAAACAAATCGTACAACACTATGTGTTCGGAACATTTGTGACGATGATCATGCGTTATAGGGAAGCAATAGGCTGCTAAAATGTAGCTGTATTTATAAAATTATCGATACACAATATACTATTAAGCTATACTACTAGAGAAACGGATCCAAAATACAAGAAAGTACAAGGTGAGCAAATGTAGTATTAAATTTTATTAATAATTTTATAACAATACAGCTGTAGCAGCATACAATTATTTATTAGGTGTTGTGCATTGCGTTCTGTTTATTCTCACTAGAAATTTTGACATTTATGAAGTAATAGTAACACATTTAGTCGATGTCTCGAGTTTTCTACGACGTGAAAAATATTTCAAACGTTATTGTTGAGTTAGTCGATTGGGAAGCTGTGTCGCAACACTTAACGCGGCATCCATTATTAAATTGAGCATATCGTTAAGGCGCGTGCAGTATCGAGACACAGTTTGGTGTTCCACTGAAATATTTTTACGTGCAGAAATATAAAACTTACGTATTTATTTACTATGGAAGATCATTTCTTCATTTGTGACCTAACTATCGGAATCGCGTACATCTCGGCCACAGTGATAATTCTTTGTGCATGCGTCCGAGTTTAAGGCCATTCCATGCTACACCCCGATAAGCTGTATAGAAAAACTCTATATGCTTTTATTCCCATCGTACAACACTATTTCTATACCATTATTTTCACATTGGACAGTCAAACAGTTCACGCAGTTTGGAGTATTATTTTCAATTGATTTACTTATTAAATATGGGCCATTAACCATGTTTTTGTACGCGTGATTGCATGATTCTAATCACAGAACAGAGAGGCATTCAGTAGGCGATGGGCTAGCGACCTTTAATCTTATGTACTATCGCAATCTTTAAATTTAACACTTTATTGCTGTATGTAACTTCAAGCGGGTCCAGTGGACTCACTGACACGGCTCGAAATTCTCATCCCTTAAGGGAAAAGATCGTAAAGATACATACAATACTTATATTATAAAAGTGGTGTTCAATGGTTAACAGGAAAGAATTTGGTAACAAGTGATTATGGCATGTTGAAATCCATTCATGCTATGCAAAGCTCATGCTCTCGATTGGGAAAATATGAAAATCGGCACGTTGGGAAACGATTGGGAAAAGATGTGTGCCGACAATAGTGTCGCGTTAAATTAATTTCCCATTTAATCTCTGTTCTGTGATTTAACTTACGTTAATACTTTATTTATTAATAACGATCAATCGTCACGTGTTTCTTTAACTTTATTTTTGCTAATTTCACAGCCACGTTGTCAATTAGCCTATGCGTATTAGAGTATTGTTTCTGTGTTGCCAATTAATTACGTTTTTTTAAATATTTTTTAATAATATTATTTTTAATTTCATAAAAATGCATCAAAACACCTTTCAAAAAGTAGCCGTTATGCTATTGATCAGATTATCCCTTGTCACTTAGTGGGGTTAGTTACTTAGCATCGACGTTTTTATCCACAACCTATTTACCATAGCTTTGTAGATAACTTCGATGGTTAAAGTTTCAATTACTATACTTTTTTTATATAAAATTATGGTCACAATTCCGATTCAGTCAACTTTATTTTTTATTTTTATTGTACTTTTTCTCGAGGCCCGTGGCGATTTTTCTTAAAATAGGTTTTATTGGATTGCACTAGCGATACCTAGCAAGGTTTTTTTTATTTATAGCACAGGACCTGTGACCAAAATTTTCTTTTCTTTTATAATAGCAATTAAAACAGTAACCATACTGAATTAGTAGAACGTTTTGCGTGTCTGCCGCTTACATCTATGAAGATATGAATTACAGTATATTTTAAAATACATACAAAAATATTAAGTTAATTATGGTGTAGTTATTACCCGTGTGTTCTGTTTGTAAAATTCACAATTATTTTTATTGCTTTTCGCGTTACGTACTACGGGCATTGCCCTCTAAGCTATTGAGCACTATTATTAATTATTATTATTTTTTATAATTATTACCGAAAGAAGAGGGGCGCACAAAACATTCTACTAACTAGTGACGTAACACCTAACCGAACTCCTAACGAACAATTTCACTCCAAAATATCATTTTTTTTATCATTTGCAATCTCATTATTTCTTATTTATTATCTAAAAAGTCGATGAAATTTCAGTAAAATACTTTGGTGTTTTATGTTTCGATTCAAAACGACGTATTAAGCTTTATTTTACGCAAATATTTGAGAAAAAAACTTTTAAGAAGGACTCGTAAAATTTTGCATTTGAACCAAAATGTTAGTTGACATATTTTCTTCAAATTAACTTAGCACATCCAAGCTCCCGACCTAGATTAATTGCCCGATATATTTCCCTAATAAATAAATCAATTTAGGTTTACCTTATCGAATTCACGACAAAATATTAATTTTTATCGACATTAATAAAAACCGGTGAATAAAACTTTTTTATTCACCTGTACCATTCATGACTAGAGATGCGATTACTCGACAATATATTGACATCGATAAAAACCAATATTTTAGGAATATAATAATTATAAATTATATATTAAATAAGTTAAATGCACACTAAGTTTTACACATAAAATACAATTAATTGCACATACACTAAATTAATGACAGTAAATCTAAGATGAAAAAATTTAGGACAAAATTATCGTTAAGATTATTATTATCAACATTGATCATTAACTTCAACTATTCAAAATATCAAATATTTTTTTAATTTAAATATAATAATGATTCCTTTCGGAACATATGACTAGAATAGTTGAAATTTTCATGCTGAATGAAAATAACACAAAACACAACAACTAGTTTTAACCTAAGAGACAACTACATAGTAAAGATAATAAGTATGTCAATACTAGTGTTGTGCTCGCCGACCATACAAATACTCATTTCTTAGCCAACCGTACATTTTTATTAAAATTAAATCAAACATAATTGGCATTCACAAACGTCACTTCGTATTGACAGCTGTCAATTACGATGACAGGTGAAGTGACGTTCAGGAACGCACAGGTAACTCACGATTTTTCTCTAAATTAATAAGAGTACTCCTAATAAAAGTATTAAGACTAAAAATGGAATGTCAAAGCATTTATCAAGCTGTATCGAAATTAAGCGATTTTTTTGTCGTTTTTATATTATTAAATTAATAGAAAAAATTAGTGGTAATTAATTCGCGCGTACTTAGTGCGGATAAACAAATAGTTTACAATAAATAGTAAACAAACGAGTGGCGCAAACTCCACACATTGACACAATGCCAACCAACGCCTCTTCGAGTCATTTAGATTTTTTTAATAATATTTTTTTTTTATAAATTACTGGCTATTAGTTATTGCACGTTTTACATTTATAATAAATATATAAATACTTGTAAATTTTATTCTCCATCTTTGTTATGTAATGAGTAGATACCTATTTATTTAATATTTGAAATGTTACAAAATTGTTTTTTTACATAATATTAAGTATATATTTTTTTTACAAAAATCGTAGGGTCGTTAGGACGGCACGATATTTAAAATATCTATTCAAGTTCGATGTTTCATAATAGGTCTTTGTCGGGTAAAAGTTTATGATATATATAGATACTAGTGTGACGTGTTGAGACGCGGCGTTACAGATAAGTTATTCATTTATTTAAATTAAACAACTTTTTTTTTCTATTTACAAATTTCCATTTAGACTAAGACAATTAAAGCCTAGTTCGAATAGACGCAGGGCCGCATCCATACATTATTATTATAGCAGGTACCGATCATATGTTTAGACATCGATTTAATTATATTTTGGAAACGATATCGTTAGACTAGAGTATGCACCATTGTTCCGCGAACGGACTCGTCCTCGTCAACGAGGGGTGGGTGGTTTGAGGAGGATGAGGGCTGGGTGGTGGCCGCAGCAGCCACCCTGCCGCCTGCCACCCCCGCCCGGTCCCCTCGCCCGGCACCGCCACCCCACTCTCCGTGTGCGCGCTCCCCAGAACTGGCTCGATCGATTTTCCCCAAGCTCCGCGTACTCCTAACATCCGTCAACTCCGTACCGACTTGGCATCGCCAGTCGTGTTAAGCGTAATACCACAATCGAAAATGTATCTCAAAAATTTTCTAATACTAACTACTGACAGGCCCCCGGACCTCGTACAGTCGACTCCAACACCGCTTGATCTTTAAAATTTTATCAAAACCTATCACAGTTTTTGATTATAGTTTTTTTTTCATCCTTAATTTTAATATATGATTAAAATATACGTATAGATAATATATATATTTTTTCTTTCCAATCTTTAACAATATAACACTATTTTACTTCGATTAGTCGGCCTGTCGAGCGGCCCTCACCGGGAATTGCGAATGAATACGTCGGTGACTCTTGTCAAATTACATCGATTGTCTTTACCGGCCTTACCTCGTATTAATACGTACGTAAATGTAATTATTACGATATGATCGCATAAAAAATTGGAGCATAGCATTTAGGCTATTATTGCTAATATTATTTTATATTCGAAAACTATTTTCTCGATAACCACAACCGTTCATAAGCGAAGTTTAATATCATTATTTTGTTATTGACTATTACGAATATGTTTTAGTGTTCTGGCCAGATCTTCCACATTTCATGTGGAGCGTGCTTATTATATTATTGCATGGTTGGTGGTGACCCTTCATTCACGCGCCATTTTATCCGGACCTGCGCAGAGCACGCTCCGCCTCGACGCCATTTTGATTTCCTCAACACTTAACCCAATTTTCGCGGCTGACTCCTAGCGGCGAACAAAGGGTTACCACGCATTACAGTCAAAAACATTTCTCTAGTTTTACAATTATAAAAACGCCCGCCCGGCAACCCTGACTAGGGCGGGCCATCTCGGGAAGACACAGTCTATATAAGTCAGGTCCAATTAGGAATGTCACCTATGTCTATTATTACATTATTAGACTCACGCTTATCAAGTAGGTATTTGGCATTTTAATATCGACACCGTAAAAGTTCGACGTCCATCACTGTCGCATTATTCACGGTGAAAACGTAATATTTTTACATATAATATAACACGACAAAATACTATATTTTCACTGAAAGGTGACAAGCCTGGGTCCAAGTCGCGATGTGCTCGCACAGAACTGTTGGGGCAGTTGGCGTGCGAACAACGGCTCAGTTGTAGATACTGCCGTATGTATGTATGTATGTGTATGTATGGGTGCGCGCCTGCTGTGCCGTCCTAGCGTCCGGCTAGGCCGAATCTGGGGCGATCCCCTTAGATGGTCTTGATCTTATTAGTCTTGAAGCTGACCTGCAGCACTCGGTTACCGAGTGTGTACCCGTTGAGCGACTGTATGGCGACGACGGCCTCGTCGTAGTTGGTCATGGTGATGAACCCGTAGCCCTTGCACTTGTTGGTCTGGAGGTCGCGGATCACTTTGACGCTCTGCACGGCGCCGAAGGGCCCGAACAGTTGCCACAGCACGTTCTCTTCCGTCTCAGGCGCGAGGTTGTACACGAATATGCACCACTCGGAGCCCACGGCGCCGGGCAGCACACCGCCCAGCAGCTCGCCCGCCAGCGGGCTGTAGCGCTGCAGACCTTTATTGATCGCTAGGAGGGACTTGCCTGAGCTGAATCTGCCGAGAGGCGCGGGGAAGCGCAGCGCAGCCGGCAGGTACGCCGCCAGCGGCGCCAGCGCCTTGCCGTTGTTGCTCGGGTTGTTTGCAAACTTGACTGTTATAGGCTCTGTAGCTCCCTTCGGCACTGTCCCATTCAACTCTTGAATGGCGCGTTCCGCCTCAACGCGCTGGTCGAAGCGAATAAATCCAACGCCCTTGGACAGTCCTTGCTCGCCGCCGGTGAAAGGCCTTCCGCCAGAGTTCTCGCACAGAATCCGCGACGTAATTATCCTGCCGTAGGGGCTGAACAGTCGCTCCAGTTCCGCCTGCGTCATGGTTTTTGGTAGTCCGGAGACGTATAGGTTCGCACCTTTGATAGCTTCGCTGCTGGGTCGCGCGTACGACACTTTAATAGTCTTGTTTTGGAGCCGGAGTCCGTTGAGGGTGGCAATCGCTTTCTCCGCATCTTCCGGGCGATGATAGTTGACGAACGCGTAGCCTAGGCTTTGTCCGCCACCGTGGAGAGCATGGTTGAGCGCGTCAGGGAACGCCGCGCCCTTGTTCCGGATCAGCTTGCACGATTCCACCTCGCCGATACTCGAAAAGAGACTCCGTATTTCCTCCTGCGTCATGGATTGCGGCAGATAGTTGATTATCAGGTTAGTCTTGGACTCCTCGCCGCCGCCGTTCTGTTGTTCACCATCGCCCTTCGACATGGTGGCGGCTTAAATCATAAACGGAAAGAACGAAAGAGGAACGAAAAAACGCGATAAAACAAAAGTGCACGTCCGTCGGGGTAGCGCGCGCGAACGGTATTGAGGGGTAGTGTCGACCGTTCCGCGCATGCCGCCCGCTATCGACCCGGCTTACATAACTGGGTTCGTTCACCCTCCGTTGGTATAGTGTCCGAAAAAACCAGATCTACCCCGGGCGAATCGATCCAAGCCCGGGAACCTCGGCCCCTACGTAACTGGGTTCCGTGTGGACTCGCGTTTGGGGACAACGAACGAGCTCGCGTTATGTACTAGGGAAACGTTGGGGAAAATTAGGTGGAAATTCGCGGGGAAATTTATGATTGTGTCAACATTACAACATTTTTATTACGTACTATGACGATGACAAAAGTATCGTAATGTGAAGTACAGTTGGCGACATAATGTTTGGTGACTTTTTATTAAAAACGATGAGTGATATATTCGAACTTTTTTTAAAAACGATTGACTTTATTATCAGACTGTACATTTAACTTTCGCAATTTGTACACATTATAAATATTATGATTTGGGTCTAATCGCGTGGAATATATTTCTATCTATTATATATCTTATTTACTTCTATCTATTTTAATTAGAATCGTTACCTATTACTGTCACAAAATTTGCATGCCGAATTTAGTAGGCAGAATATGAAGAACTATTGTGTATGTGTTATAAAATCTGTAAAATATCATATTTCAGGCAAATAAATGAATCTATCTATCTATCTATAGTTTAGTCATTGTCTGTACATAAAATTTACATTTTTAAAGATTTAATACAAAAAAAAAACTATATATTAGACCCGAATCAGTATTTTCATAACGATATTTCAACCCAAAAAACCCGGCTACGATAATCAAACCATTTTTTATAAAGTAATAAATATAGTAAGGTAATGCGATTCTATTTTTAAATTCCACAGTAAAAAATAAAGATTCCTTGCAATAACAATGGAAATTACTATTAATAATAGATCACTGCCGGGAATTGCCGGAAATAATAATTATCGCCGTATATAGACTACTAAGAAGGGGTGGAAAGGGGTTGATTCGTAGAAACAGGTAGGTGACCTCTTGTCAGGTTATTGTATTGTTCGAAGTATTGTTAAATTGCTGTAATCATTATTATATTGATTGCGTATCGTTTTAAAGTACTTATTATGTAGGGCGTAAAATGAATACAATTAAATAACAGTAATCCCGCAAGACGAGAATCTCGTGAAAACCGAAAATGATAAAAAAAACAAATATTTTGATTTGGCACACGAGGTTGTCGACATATGGGATGTTGACTCTGCAGTCATTGTGCCGATAGTCGTTACAGCCAATAGCTTAATAGCCAAGAGCCTCGGCCAACATCTGTTGAGGCTCTCGTTAGGCGGCTGGATCAAGGGTTTGATTGAGAAAGCGGTACTTCTGGACACGGCGCGTATCGTTAGGAGGTTCCTCTCTCTGGAGCCCTGACCACGGCAGTTTGGACCCTGTTCCCGATGCCGGCGGTCTACTATTTTTTTATATTTTTAAATGTTTTTTGTTTTTTATAGTAATATTTAAAAATGTAGATCATAAGTGTATAGATGAATAAAGGAAATAGTAATAGAAGAACATTGGTGATTGTTTTTTGCTTTTTCGCGCCCGAAACATTGTATTTGTGTGTGTTTTTATTTAGATTCTATTTTATTTTTATAAAGACACTAGCTTTTGCCCGCAGCTTCAAGCGAAGCTGCGGGCTAAAAAAGCTAGCGTGAAATTTTGAACCCGTTAAGTGACGAATTTCCATACAAACTTTCATCCCCTATTTAACTCCCTTAGGGGTAGAATTTCCAAAAATCCTTTCTTAGCGGACGTCTACTAACTATAAACTACCTCCCTGCCAAATTTCACCTTCATACGTCTAGCGGTTTTCGATATTTCGTGATGAGTGAGTGACCTCTCGCTTTTATAATTATATTTAGATTGTTTTTAAGCTTTAGAATCGTTACGTTAATAGAACATGATGTTTTATTGTCACTAGTATCTCCGAGTAAGACGTAGATACGGAAGAAGTACCAGAGTGTTAATATTATGTTTTTTCTGTGTATAGACTCAATTAATTTATTAACTTGACAGACAGAACTGTGTTGCTGGGGAGTTTGTTGCGCCGTTTCTTCTTCACAGCATAAACACTAGGAAGCGGTGAAGGGAGGGCGTTTTTGTGGGCTGTCTATTGTAATATTGACTTTCAAAAAGAACTAAGTAATTCTAGTCTATTTCGAATAAATAAGTTTTGAAGTTGAACAAATTTTATAGTATGGTAATTACCATACTCCTTGAAAAAAAATCTTATGATCTATCAATAGTGGTTGCGGCAATGGAATTTAAACTATGTGTAATGAAATTAGAGTTTATAATACCAAAGCATTACAATTTGTTAGTCACATAAAATGGCTGATGAATTAATAGGTCGATACAAACACATTTCTCCTTTTTATAACCGACTTCCAAAACGAGGAGGTTCTCAAATCGACTGTTTTTTATATTCGTTACGCAATTACTCCTCCAATTATAAATTGATTTTGATAACTCTTTTTTTGTTTGGTAGGTCATACTTTAGAGTTGTTTCTCATAAATTTTTCATAAATGTTATCGAAATTGAATCAGCGCTTTTTTAAAAATCAACAAATACAAAAATTATATATATACTTAGATGACGTTAGCCAAGAACAAAGAAGATTGTGTTGTATTTGTAAGGAGCCTTCATGATAACTTTACACCTATTCTTAAAGAAAACTATCTAGTTGTTGGAAAGATTACAAAATCAACAAAGTCTTAAACCGTGTAATTTATGGTAGGTACTAAAACGTATTTAATAAAAACTTTAAATTAGTCATAACATTTTTTTGATGCAAAGGAGATATGGAGGAGGTTTCTTATACGAAAAAAGTAAATTCTACATGGCTACGCGGCTACGCGCCTACGACGTAGCATTTTCATAGATTTATTGGTAATATTCTCTCTTGGAATTTAATGCGATTTCGACGATTCTTTTTTCAAAACATAGCTTTTATTATGATCTAGTGAATTGGTTAATAGGATATTGTATTACAATAATACATAAAAAAAATTGCCAGCAAAAACTAAGATCGCTCGCAGCATTCGGGCCGTTCGGAAATATCATTTTCCATATTGATATTTTTTTTGTTTCGGTCTTTCCCTTAAGTATGACGTCACTTTGTAAAACAGCAATGTCCGGCCGCGTCGCTTTGTCTGGTACGTTGCATTACTACCGTAACATACGACCTGGGGCCTAATTCTCTTAAAATAAATCTTTATGAATCACAACCGATCCAAGGCCGAACCCTTCATTCAGACAGTTCTCAATTTCAAAAGCTATCAAATTGTTTGACACAAAAAACAAAATCAATCATCTTGAAAGTTTTCGAAAACAAAAACTGACTGACGGTTGTGGTTCGATTGCGTTTGGCAACAATTTATTTTAGGAGGATTGGGCCCCAGTTTTTGTTTGTATAAATGTTAAAACAAATCATTGATCGTGAAATGTTCATTTTATATTGCTTTAAGAATCCTGATATCCTACTATAAGTGTCTTCCTTGAAAATGATAACAGAAAAAAATGGACAAAAAACAAAAAAATAATTTTTCACAGATAGGTACGTATTTTTTTTTAACTTGATGACTGTTTTTAAGGGTTGCTTTTTATTTGCTATGCAACACCATTTTTTTGCCATAATTATCATTTTAATAATTGCTTGTCAAGCAATTAATAAAAAGTAAAATTTTGATTATAGAAAACTAATATTTTTTTTTATTAAAAAGCTAAATCAAATCAAATCATTTATTCTTGTTAAACATAGGTAAAAATACAGTTCTCATATGTTATGTTATGCACGCTATGTTTTGCCACTAGGGCGTACAAGTTACAATATTATGTTGTCATGCATATTATTACAAAGTCAGTCATTTAATATAATATAAAAAAATCACACTAACAAACAATATAAATTACAATGTCAGCAATAAAGAAAATCGAATGTCAGAGTAGGTATTACATGTGTTATATAAAAATGTGAAAAATTATTACATTTGTGAACAAAATTTGTATGAGGAAAAAGGAAATGTATAGTATGAGTGATATATTAATTAATATGACAAGATTATGTTGAATGATCTATCTTTTCCGTTAGAAACTCTGTAATACTATACTATGCTTTTTGGACAAGGAAGTCTTTTAGACGTCTTTTAAAAAGATTTACATTCAGCTCCTTCATTGACCGCGGTATATGATTGTAAATAATGGGTGCCATGCAAAATACATTTTTATGCATCAGACTTGTGTTCGACTTTCTCACACACAGTCTATGATTATCTCGTCGGCTTCGCGTACTTGAACTTGTTTCTGATAGTGTAGGAAACAAATTTGGGTTGGTTTTAACAAACGAAACAACTTCAAATATATACAGAGCAGGTATTGTTAATATTTTACATTTTATAAAGTACGGTTTACACGTATCAGTGCATTTTAGACCAAACATAGCTCTAATACACCGCTTTTGTTGCTTGAAAATTAAGTCTTTGTTAGTCGAATTCCCCCAAAAAATAATCCCATATCTTAATATAGCACTGACCACGCCATGATATGCTATGATTATAGCCTCCACGCCTACTACTGGGGCCAGTTTGTATAAAGCATATGCGGATTGACTAACTCTTTTTGCTAATTGTTCTGTGTGTATTTTCCAGTCCAGTCTTTGGTCAATAGTTAATCCTAAGAATTTGGATGAATTAGTCTGGTTTAACGTTTCATTATTGTATTGAATATTAACAGTAATATTAGAGCGTTGACTGAACATCATTAATTTTGTTTTGTCAATATTTATTCAAAGATTAAAGCTAAGCTAAAAAGCGAAATTATATTTCATAAAATGTTTTGTTTATTTCTTCCGTTTTTTTTTGTACATAAATTGTGGTCTAGTTTCACCCATTTTCGTCTGTGCACATTATCCAGGAACACCATGTATATGTGCAAGTTTGTATGTTTGTGAGTTTGTGAATTTGGATGTTTGTTACTTAATCACGCGTTAACAGCTGAACGATTTAACGACATTCGATGTAGCGTACCATCGATATCGTAACCTTTCGATGTGGCGTACCATCGATGTAGAGTACCATCGATTATGTGACCCTTCGATGTACCGTTTTGATGCTGCGACATTCGATGTATTGAGTTTCGATGTCACATAGGGAACCCACAACCCACCGACATGTAAAAGTGATTTTAAATATCCAATTTGCAGAATAAACGATTTCATTTCATTTCATTTCATTTCATTATAAATACCAGTTTTTAGACAAAAAAATAATTAAATATTTTCTAAAAATGTGCATGTTTAATACCTACACATATTTTTGAATGTACGTTTTTTTCTTCTGTTCTCTTATACTTATCCTACGAAAGCTTCAGAGTGATGCTCTATGAAAACACATGTAGAGCTGTTTGAAAATTTCCAGCACGAACCTAACGAGCAGCTAAAAGATAAAGCGTGGTTAGTTACGCAACTCTAGCTACAGACTTTAGACATATTTTTAACTAATAACTACTGTTAGAGTTAGGAAAGAGAAAGAAGGGACAAAATGACGTTTGACGACACGTTTGCAGTGGCTGAAGTGTATTAAGTATTAAAAAGTTTCTTAAACTCAAGGAATGAACTCTACTAATACGATATATGCGCCTCAATAGATATTGTAAATTCGTAATAACAAATAAAATATAGATGTGTGTGGAAAAGAGGCCATGCTGAAAAAATATATATAAGAAAATATATAAAAAACACAAAACAACCTCAGCCAAAAACTATTAAAAAATAATTGATGTTTGGCAAGCAGTGGCGAAGGGTGAATTTTCTTAAAAGGGAAGCCGGACCAATTATTTGTTTAAATGATAATTGAAAATAATAGATACTAGTATTTGCCATATTTCGAAAGGGAAGCCGATAGGAATCGAGTTGTATGGAGCCTTCGCCACTGTTGGCAAGTAACATACGTAACCATGGACGTATAAAATAGGTCGGACAGATTTTCGCTAACAAAAAACTGTGTCACTCAAAGTCAGTCAGCTTGTTGTACGTACAGGCTGGCACGCACACATTCACAAACAGCCAGTCATTACCCCGTAAACGTCAACAGAGTCTACACACAAAAGCGGCAAAAAAAATATTAAAATACAGCATGTCTTGTGTGGTGAAATGGTGTAGAAACCGTAGTAATCGGCAGAAAAAAAATCAAGGAATTATGTTTCATAGGTAAATGAATAATTCAATCACTTAATTCCCAATTATATACATTAAAATCAATTTTCATTCACCGAAGAAAAGAATCCATCACAATGCCAGTGTTGTCAATATTCACGTGTGCAAATTACCCTAAATATGGGAAATGTATAGTTTTTGATTCAATTCAATTTATTTATTACTAGGTTATTTTATTTATTTTATTTGTATATTTATTACTAGATTTCCTAAACTAAATGAAGTATGGAGAAATGATTGGATCAAAATAATAAGAAATTGTAACGGTGAAAACGATTGGATTCCAAACAAATACAGTGTCATTTGCAGTCTACATTTTGAGACTAACGATATATATACAACTAAAGGAGGACTCCGGCGTGTTGTTACGTATGCAGTACCTCAAAATGTAAATTAACAATCTAAGCTAACATGGCATTTATTTTGAAATTCGAAACTTTTCTTTATGCATATTCAAAGTTTTTGTTTACTTTTTTTAAACTTTTCCTCGTAAATCCAAATCTACATTGACCTATTAGTATCGTTACATTCACAAATTTTAGTCCAAAATGTCATTCCATCTCCAATACGTTATTCGTTTCTAGTTTTTATTTGAGCCAGCACACATGGAAGGGGAGCAACCTGCTGCTGTACCCTATATTCACAATGCTTCACAAGAGGTGCGTAATAAAATAAATGAATATTATTGTCGATGAAATTAGTTTAATTTATGATAAATATTTATATTATGTATTTGATAATGATACATTTTGTACAGCACTCCCTGATAAATGTATACTTTTGCACTGTTGATATTTTTTTAGAGCACAGCAGTTACTGTGCCAGAACTTGAACATCCTGGTTCCTCTACTATGATTCTACAGCGAGAATACCTACCTGCTGAACCAAATATTCCCAATGCTTTACGAGAGGTGCGTATTGAAATAAACATTACCGTCGCTTTAATAAGTTTCACTCGTACATTTCATTTCATCAAAAAGGTGGTCAAAGCAGTAAGGGAAAGAATTCGAAGAAATCCTGTACGAAAGCAAAAGATTTTATCTCGGGAGATGAAGATAGCACCCAGAACCATGTCGCGTATTTTAAAAGATGACTTAGGACTTGCAGCCTTTAAGAGACGCACTGGTCATTTTTTAACTGATAATTTAAAAAAAGAATAGGGTGGTAAAATCGAAACAACTACTGAAGCGGTACGCAAAGGGAGGTCACGGAAAAATTTTGTTTACGGATGAGAGAGAATGATATAATAATATATGGGTAAATATTTGGCTAACATGACAACCCTAAATTCATTCACACTTAGACAGTCGCCGCCATTACGGGACACAGTTATGTCTTAGCGGGAGTTCCGTCCGACCTTTTTTATACGTCCATGTACGTAACGCATTGGTTTCTCATACAACTTGCTGACAATGAGTAATGGTGGGCCCACCTCTCAATAGAAATAAGATACTCATGAGTGAATAGGAATTTTTATGCAGAAAAAAACTTAGTATTACAACTAAGGTCAAAAGTTAGTACTTTCGGAGTTATACTGCCATAAAAGTGATCCCAGTCTAAGCAATTAATTATCGTAGTTTACTTCATTATATGATAAACATTACCCAGACTCAAACCGGATAGCACGGTTGGCGCAGTGGTGGTGGTGGCGCACGATTGACTGCTGCGGTGCGTATCGCGGGTTCGATTCCCACACGGAACAAATATTTGTGTGACCTACAAGTAGTTGTTCCGGGTTTGGCTATTTGTGTTTGTGAGTTTAAATGTTTGTAAACGCACCCACAATACAGGAGAAATAAGAAGTGAGGGGCAAAGTTAAAAAAAAAGTCTCGTTTATAGTCATTGCATAACTCATCACATAACTTTAAGACGTCGTATCTCCGAAAATACTAACATAAGGTATAAGGTATAACGGGCTGGTATCCGCAACTCCACGTCTAAGCGCGTATTTTGCGTGATGGGTGGTAAGTATAGTTACTCGATCCACCCTAACTCCTCGAAGAAGGCCAGCACACCCTTGATGTTACTGGTGATCTCTCGGAGAGTACCTGGGTTACCGAAGTACTTGGCCCTGTATGTGGCGACCTCAGGGCAGTTTAGTAGCACGTGGGCTGCCGTCTCGTCCTCCTCCATGCATGCTCTGCACAGTGGGTTGTCTGTAACTCCAATGACAAAGAGGTGTTTGTTAAATGAACCATGGCCAGTGATAGCCGCTGTGACTGTCCGCAGTTGTAGCTTTGACAGCCGGAGGGCTTTTTTAGTGAGTCGACCGTAAATGGCGGGAAGCGCCTCCTTGGCTTGCCTGCACTCGCCATGGTTTATCCATAACTCGTTGTGTTGGTCTCTGGTGCGTTTCCTTACCAGGGTGCGTAGGTATCCGAAGGGGGGTACTATGGGTTCGGGACCCACCGCATCCATGCTCGATCCCCTTCTGGCGAGCTCATCTGCTGCATCATTGCCTCGGGAACCGCTGTGTCCTTTGATCCATACAAATACTAACATTTGACCATAGTTTCGTTAGTAACGAATGTTCCGCTTAAAAAGCCCTATCCAACGGTATATCAAATGATACTATTGAAGGGTGGGCCCAGACCCCATACATTTGTTTCCCACTCTCCTTAGAAAAATAAACCAATTTTAGTTCATTCAGCACGGCCCTCTATAGTTGCCTATATCGTTTAAAATATGACATGTTTTTAACCGACTTCAAAAAGGAGGAGGTTCTCATTTCGGTTGTTTTTTTTTTTTTTTTTATGTTTGTTACCTCATATCTCCGTCATTTGTGAACCGATTTGAAAAATTCTTTTTTTGTTCGAAAGGGTATACTTCCCGATTGGTCCCATATAATTTTTTTTATGATTAGACTATGAACTTCAGAGATATGGAACGGAACTCCTCATCGGATCAAAGCAAAATTCTCAAATTACTAATATTGCTTTGTTTATATTTGTTGTTGGGAACTGACTTCTGGAAAAGAGGAGGGGGTGCGTATCCCCCCTCCCCCCCCTTTGGAATGTTTTCATTATATCGTGTAAGGTATCATTTGAAAGGACTTTTTATGCCCGACTACGTCAAAGCCAAAAAGAAGGGTTATGAAGGAGGGGGTTAAAATTATGACACTAAAACGTATTTAATAAAAAATAAAATTTAAAAAAAAGTAAAAACCGACTTCAAAGAAATACTAAAAGGAGTAAAATAATTACCATAATATAAAATTAACAGTTTCAGAAATCGGTGCAACTCTACACTGAAGCAAATAGAAGTCACCGACTTCTGAAACTGTTAATTTTATATAATGGTAATTATTTTACTCCTTTTAGTATTTCTTTGAAGTCGGTTTTTACTTTTTTTTTAAGTTTATTTTTTTGTATGATTAGTTACGGTTTACTCACGTGCATTTTTCGGGATTGCCCGACTAGTTTCGGATCCAAATGGAGCCCTTAATCATGAGCTGATCACGTGGCGAGGTCGCGAGTCGAACATGTCGATCCGATTTCTATCCGTGATCCGTGAGTTTCTAATTCGGAAGAACAATTGACGGACCGAAGTAGCCGTAGTACTGTTTGTATGAACGCTTTCGCATTACCTCGGATTCAAATCGGACGCCACACGGATATGTCAAAGATGGCCCCTGAATTGTTTGAATTTGAATCAGAGATCGGAATAGTGCGTAAGCAACATTCGGAATTCGGTCCGAGATTTTTACTCTAGATCGGTATTTTCACGGATTCGGATCGGATGCAGTGCGTAAAGCAATATCCGAATTCGGTCCGAGTTTTTTATATCCGTATTTTCACGGATTCGGATCGGATGCAGTGCGTAATCGCTCTAAACCGTAACTAATCATAAGTATGAATGTGTCTCACGAAAGTTATAATAATAAAATGACACGTTTGTTTACAAAATTCTTAAAAAAAATAATGTATGGAAAATTGACAAGGGATATTTTTCCCGTGCAGTGTCACAACCCATACATAAATAATTGGCCGGCTCCACAGCAACCTAAGTGGTATTCTACGCTTTTACAAGTAAAATAACTATGCAAAGTTTTCCTACCTACCCTAGGGCTGGCACGCGATGTGCATGCTATGAAAATATATTGTTGAAACTTGTATGAACTTTGTAGAACAACTTTTAAGTTTAGTTAGCCGTCTTTTTTATGAATTCGCATTACGCTTCTCAAGAGTCCAGTGTGGTGAAGTTAAGCATCTTTCTTTTCAGAAATGCCTTGTGTCCAGTGGAGCTATTCTACTAACAAAATTGTTGCCAAACCCCAAACAAATTATAAATGTAAAGGCTCATTTACACAGAGATGCTTTCTCGAAGCGAGTTTCGTGCTATCTCTGTTTTTATCGTAGAGAAAGACAAAGACAGAACGAGTATTGCTTCGAGAAACTATCCTCGTGTAAATCAGCCTTAAGTCATCCAAAAAATTACACAGTTTTCGTAAACGAAAACTGTCAAAATGTTTGGTTGTTTTGTTGTCAAATAATTTGATAGTTTTTGTAAATGAAAGCTATATAGAATGAACGGTTCGGCCGTGGTTCGGTTGCGATTGGTCAACGACCAATTTTAGTACAAGGTTTGGTAGAACAAGATTTAGTATTTAATTGACTGCAGAGAAGATGAATAGATTGCGACTTTAAAAAATTACTAAGAATTTAATATTGTTTCAAAGAAGATATAGAAAAGACTCGAGGGCTGAAAAAAAAACGTTAAAAAAGTTTTAAGAAATGATTTTCAAATTTTTGGAGGTAGTATTTTATCCTTGTCGTGTGAAATGATTTTTTTACGGAGCATACAGATAATATAACTATGGTACGGAGTGATGTGTGATTACTAGGAAGTTTTAAAAGGAATTCCGTTATCGCTCTGTAGTGTTGTCTCTGTCTAGCGCATAATTTTTAGTTGCTCATAACTTATGCATTTTATTGTTAACTAGCGACCCGCCCCGGCTTCGCACGTGTACTTTTTATATCTTAAAACGTTCCTCTTGAATCACTCTATCTATTAAAAAAAACCACATCAAAATCCGTTGCGTAGTTTTAAAGATAACTTTTTTGGGGATGATAATACTTTTTAATAAAACAAAATAAATAGTCATTCGTCGCGTTCAACCCTATTTGCAAATGCCGGGCAATTTAAATGGTAATGTTTGGACCTGAGGCTCTTGGCTGTATTCACAAAGGCTTATTATTCACCTTCACGCTATAAACGATAGGAGCCGAGCAGAATTATCACCCTTTACGTGGTATATGGGGGAGGAAAAATTGTTTGTGGAACGTAAAAGAATTATGATGTTATGTCATGATAAAATTGTAAAGTTCCCCTTTCTATGAACTGCAAAATTAGGGTTTAATAGTTACCGCACAGATTGAAGTGAGTTAAGTAACGTGGCCGCGTTAAAATTTTTGACTGGTCACTATTTGAGGAGCCGGCGAACAAAACGATCTAATTCCTCTTCTAGTATGGTTAATGGTTTAAATTATGGTTAAAGCATTTGTGTGTCAGCCGAAAGACGTCCACTACTGGACACAGGCCTCCGCAAGCGTCGTCACATCGACCGGTCCTGTGCTTCTCGCATCCAACAGATTCCCGGATCATCGGTCCACCTTGTGGGAGGCCTACCCACGCTGCGCCTTCCGGTACGAGGTCGCCACTCCAGAACCTTTTGGCCCCATCGGCCATCCGTTCTACGAGTAATTTGTGTATAGACTCAATTGAGTTCACCTGACAGACAAAACTGTGTTGCTGGGGTGTTTGTTGCGCCGTTTCTTCTTCACAGCATAAACACTAGGAAGCGGTGAAGGGCGGGCTTCTTTGGGGGCAGTCTATTGTAACATTGACGTTCAAAAACAACTAAGTAGGTAATTCTAGTCTGTTCTGCGTAGCCTTCTCCCAACTATGTTGGGGCAGCTTGCAGTCGACCCAGTTGCGGCTGAATACTAGTATTTTACACGAAGGGACTGCCATCAGAATTTCGCGACTCGGTTACTGGGCAATGCCAATTTCCTAAGGTTACACCGGTCGTCATACTTTTGGGCTTCTGAGTACTCGTAGCGGCTTTCATTCGTTTTCGTATGACACCCAGGACTGACAGTTTAAAAATGATCTGCGACGCACGGAGGGGTTTCAACAATTTGTATCATACATATTATACAGAATGACTGGTGAGACACTAACGATATCTTAAGGGGCATTGTACTCATCATTATGAACAACTTTTACTATGGGATCAAAAAAGAAATCGCGAAAAAAAAATCAGCTGTACCCTACATTTTGACGAGTAATGGGTAGTTCTTCAAAATTTGATTCTTCGACTGATCCATATGGCCAAAATTTAATTTCACTTTCAGCTCTGTAACACCTGTTCATATAAAAATAGGTATGCCAAATAACATGTATTTGAATGAGGGACTCGTTTTTATAAAGTAGTTTTCAAGATATCGACGTTCGAATATTTTGTGCCCAGATGAATCAGAATTTGTTACAAATGAATCAGAAACAGAAATAAAAAATAAAAACTTTACAATGGGCTCTGAATTAAGAAAATAATCATATTTTAACAACAACAATAATGTGTTTTTATGAAAACAATTATCAGTGATAATGATTGTGATAATGAAATTACGGAAAAAATCTGGTGGATTCAACAATAATTCTTGTAATTATTTTTGAAACTCCATTATACAGGTTTACTGGTCATTTGACGTATTCCTTGCACTACGTTATTGGAGGGCTATAAATAACTTTAAATAAAAGTAAAAACCGACTTCAAAACAAAAACTAAAAAGACTAAAATAATTACCAAAATATAAAATTAACAGTTTCAGAAGTCGGTGGCTTTTATTTGTTTCAGTGTAGAATTGCACCGACTTCTGAAACTGTTAATTTTATATTTTGGTAATTATTTTAGTCTTTTTAGTTTTTGTTTTGAAGTCGGTTTTTACTTTTATTTAAAGTTATTTATAATATACGTTTTAGTGCCATAAATTACACGGTTTAAGACTACAAATTTAAATGACACGATTGCGTAATCTTTCCTACAATTAAGTAGTTTTCTTTAAGAATTAATGTATAATTATCATGACGGCTCCTTACAAACACATACAAACTTCTTTGTTCTTGGCTAATGTTTCTGTGATCACAGTTAAAACAGAGATTGAAAGTCCTTATCAAAACTTTTGCATAAGGGAACCACAAACGAAAACGTCATCTAAGTATATTTTTTTTTTGTTTTTGTTGATTATTTCAAAAAGCGCCGAATCTATTTCGATAAAATTAATATGGGACCACCTCTGAAGTATGATCTACCAAACAAAAAAAGAATCATCAAAATCCATTCATAATTGGAGGAGATATCGCGTAACAAACATCCAAAAAAAAAAAAAAAAACATTCAGACGAATTAAGAACCTCCTCCTTTTTGAAGTCGGTTAAAAATGCAACACATTTAACCCCCCATATGTTCTACCGAAAGTCAATGAATTTCGAAATATTGAAATTTTTGTATTATTTTGAATAATACCCAGAATTCCTTCTTAAACACTGTTTATCTCTAAAATATCGAATTGACTAGCTTTGATTATTGATATTAGCTTGTAGCTGATACTATTACAAAGCTTTCTGCGTATTTTACTGTTCTTAATGACCATTCAATTGAAAGTAATCATTAAAAGTTAATTAAGTGTATCAGAAAATCGTCGAGGTACACGATAAACAATGATGTTTATCTCAAAAATTTACTGTGACAGTAAGTGAACAAAATGCGAGACAAACATCCTTATTTAATCAGCTATCCAACGAGGTATAGACGTACAAAAATATTTAGAAACTAATGAAAAAATGTCTTCATGTCTTTTCTGATGAAGGGTCGATGGGACATCTCTGGTGAATTTTGGAGTTACAAGTTTTTCATCGATTGACGAAGTCTCCATCCAAAAGCTGTAGTCATCGGGAAGGTCGAGGTCTTGTTGGGCTGTATCCGAATCTTTTCCAGTCTGAATTTCGGTAGCAGATATTTGGCTGTGTTTGATCAAAGAGCTGCATGTTTTATCAAAGAGCTGCACCTTTCTTCGATGTCACCTTTATTTTATTCGCAGATTTGACATCTACACCACTCTGTTGTTTATTAATGTCTTCTATGGTATGATTCAAATGGGGTTTTGACCATACGAATCAGGCACAGATGAATCAGGATTTTGTCTACAATCATGCATAACTCATCATACATACGGACTTCATTTTTGTCAATTTTCTACATGAATCTATAACCCAAAAGCATCACACGAAACACAGATAGAAGTTTTAAAACAATAAAATAAATGTTATAAAGTAGGCATTGTAATCAGAATGCCACCTGAACCAAACACAGATGAATCAGACATTTACCTTCGTAACATCGGGATCTAAGCCAACCAGCTGTACATTCGCCTTCTAGCTCGTCCGTTGCAGGACTGGCTTCCCCCCGTGCGGGAAGCCAGACCCTCATTATTATTACCCGACCAAGTACGGTCAAGCGCAGCTTACGCCACATTAATCAGTATTATACGCCGGACACTTCTTATTTACTTATTTATAAAGACACTAACGTAATTATAACTAATACACATTTTTTTTTGTAAGAGGACAATTCATTTCCTTTCGATATAACTATAATTTATATTGATTTATCAAAGGGAAAATGCGACATATACCATTTTGTTCCGGAAAATGGCAAACGGACGCGCTATATGAATCAGAAGAACAAACTTCAAATATTTTTATTTTGTACCTTGACAGCAATTATTTAAAAAATATAATTTGTCCCAGTAAGGGATAAAGATAAACTGTACTAATAAAAAATTACATGCCGTTTTGTTAGTTGGTTACAAAAATATACCCATAGAAATCGAAAATTTTGTCCCTGAAGAACTACCCTAATGCGAACATAAATGTAGGGAACAGCTGATTTTTTTTTCGCGATTTTATTTTGATCCCATAGTAAAAGTTGTTCATGCTGCTCCGACTTTCGGTACCTCGGGTCGCTTGTCCAAGGGGATGGCGGAGTAGACCGAGACGTAACGCACCGGATCAACTCAGGATGGATGAAATGGCGACAGGTCACTGGAATAACTTGCGACCCACGGATGCCTCTGAAGTTAAAGGGGAAAATCTACAAGTCCGTGATAAGACCTGTCGTACTGTATGGATCGGAATGTTGGGCCGTGAAGAAGACGGATGAAAAAAGATTGCATGTAGCGGAGATGAGAATGTTGAGATGGATGTGTGGAGTGACCAGAATGGATAAGGTCAGGAATGAGTATATTAGAGGAAGTTTGAAAGTAGCGCCAGTGACAGAAAAGTTGAAAGGGAACGGTTTGTCTTGGTATGGGTATGTGAAGAGGAGGGATGAAACGCATGTGACCAAAAGAGTTATGAATATAAATGTGGATGGATGGAGAGGAAGAGGGAGGCCAAAGAAAAGATGGATGGATTGTGTGAAGAATGATATGAAAGAGAAGGGAGTCAGTGATATCATGACGGGTGACAGGACGGAATGCGTAACGACGAAACGAAAACGTGTTGCGCCGACCCCAAGTAACATGGAAAAAGCGCAGGAAGAAGAAGAAGAGTAAAAGTTGTTCATAATGATGAGTACAATGACTCCTTATGATATCGTTAGTGTCTCACCAGTCATTCTGTTATGAATAAAGTTTTCATTTTAATTAATATTATGTGCGGGACGAGTATTTCCAATTCGAAATTCATTCGCATTAACATTACGTTTACGTTATTATGCGTCAGAACATTAGTGTTAGACCTAATGATAGTTAAGGAATGTTGCTGGCAGCAACTTGTTCTATCATTTGTAAAAGTGTAATTTAAAACATGTAGTTATAGATTTAAAAATTCATTTACAATTTTGGCTCTGTGCCTTGATATAGAAGTCAACAACTGTAGGTATACAATCTTTGGCGGGACTTTCTATGTAAGTAATAAGATTACAAAATACTGTCTTAACATCAGATAAACTCTTTTGAGCCTAATCAAATTGATCAGTAGCTACTATGAAAAACCTAAAGAATTTATAGCATGCGTACCGTAGTTATGTTTAAGTATGTTAAGGCGTGCTTAAACGTACTTAGGGGCTACTCACACTTATTCAGCTCTATTTAGCTTATGTCCATAGAAAACAATGATTTTGTATGGAGACGCATACGCACCCGTTCAGCTTTCCGCGTCTATTCTGCTTTCGCGGCAAACAAGTATAAAATGAGGACAAATGTGTTTTTATCATGCGAGTGCTATAGATAGAGTTCAGCGCTGTTCTGCCGCGTTCAGCGCTGTTCCGCCCCATTCAGCGTCGAACGCGGCGGAACAGCGTTGTACACGGATGGTTCTCGACTCCTTCTCGAGAAGTTGCGACCTGCATAGTTCCTGTATAGGATAATAATTATATAATATTTTTTTCTATTTCTTCTGCAAGAAGCGAAACGATAAAAATATTACACATAGAACTGTCCATCTTACTGTCCAGCTTACCGTCTTCGCAGCATATTCAGCGCCATCCGCAGTAGATAGAAGCGTTTCAGCGGAGTTAACACGCTACGGCAGCTTTTCTCATTCTTACGACGCTGTACGCGGCTGATAGAAGCAGAACTGCATAAGTGTGACCAAAATCGTTCAGGGGCCCAATTTTCCTAAAATAAATTGTTGCCAAACGTAATCGAACCACAACCGTCAGTCAGTTTTTGTTTTCGAAAACTTTCAAAATGATTGATTTTGTTTTTTTTGTCATACAATTCAACAGCTTTTGAAATTGAGAACTGGGGCCTCATTCTCCTAAAATAAATCTTGATAAATCATAACCGAACCAAGGCCGAACCGTTCATTCAGACAGTTCTCAATTTCAAAAGCTGTCGTCGAATTGTTTGATTCAAAAAACAAAATCAATCATTTTGAAAGTTTTCAAAAACAAAAACTGACTGACGGTTGTGGTTCGATTGCGTTTGGCAACAATTTATTTTAGCAGAATTAGGCCCCTGTCTGAATGAACAGTTCGGCCTTGGTTCGGTTGTGATTTATCAAGATTTATTTTAGGAGAATTAGGCCCCAGTGAAACGCGAATGGAGCTGAATAAGTGTAATTAGTCCCTTACGCTTCTTGTGACGTGTATGCGATTTGTTCGATTCCGATCAATCTGTATAAACATGTTTTCGCAACTGTAAACCTGCTTTTGCATGCGTATGCATGCGTCAGAGTTCGGAAGAATTAACTACACTTGTATTAGTTTGATGCAAAAGGTGAATCGATGCGTAAGGGTGATCTTTACGCCTCATCGTCAGTGAAGCATGCATCTTTACGCCTTATCATCATTTGCCAGGTGCAAAGAGCCTACACGAGTAACGACACTTCAGTAGTCCATCCTGATTTGTGAGCCTCTCTATAGGTAAATTGCCGTAACGTTGGCCCTCCTGATCTCTCTGAGCCAATCGCCTGTTGGCCGCCAGCAACTACAGATAACAGCGAACTGGCTAATTGGTCGAATCATTCCCTCCAGCGTCCCGCGGACCATCGGGAAAGCCATGTTTACTGCGGTTTACCATAGGTACCAACCTTGCTGACTGGATAATCTTTACCACGGCATGAGTTATTCTCGTATAGTTCGTGGCTACACCAGAGAAGATGAAGAAGAATTATAATAAACTAGCTGTACCCAGCATGCGTTGCAATGCACTTTTTCCTACTAACTACATACCTACTACCTACCTTCAGAAATAAAATCAAAATGGTAACAGAGTTAAAACTATTTTCATGCATGCGGTAAACAAATGAAGAATAAGGACATACTGAGATAATTCCGTTTTTTTTAATTATCAAAATTTTCTTTCATAAGAACTCTCTCCTGACAATTACGAACACAACAAAAAAAGAATTAGCGAAATCGGTCCGGCCGCTCACGCGTGATGCCGTGACCAAGGGAAATAGGGATTCATTTTTATATATATAGATTTATTTACCAAAAGAGATGACTACAACAAATTCCTTAAATTTGGAAGGAGACGACCTAGTCTAGGTCGAACCTGTCTCGAGGAAGCTTAAGGCTAAGCGTATGCTAGGATGCAAGTGACGCAGCACAGCACAGAACAGATTTTGCAGGGCAGGCCAGGCGAGGCAGACATAGGCCACAACCGCATGCTGCAACGCAGCTCGAAGACACATTCGAGTTTTAACTAGTACAAAGAATAGACGTGTTCGAGTTGACGAACGTTTTTTTAATAGTCTGGATGATTAGTATCATACAAACAAGATTCACAACGCACTAATTCAATTAAATGTTCTGTCATTGCAATAAAATTCGAATTAGCGGTAAAAAGCACATGTCGACATGCACGCGTCGCGCAAAAATCTGTGCCGGCAGTACAACGAGGCGCAGAGCAGGGCAGACGCATGTCTGCGTCACACGCGTCTGCGTAGCAGCGTACGCAGCTCTTAGTACGTTTATGCATTACAAAATCTGCTCTGCGCTGCGCTGCGTGCACTTGCGTCACCTGCGTCTCAGCATACGCTTGGCCTTAGTACATTCATGCATTACAAAATCTGCTCTACCCTGCGCTGCGTGCATATGCGTCACTTGCGTCTCAGCATACGCTTAGCCTTAGTGCTTAAAAATATAAATAGAGTGAGAATTTTGCCACGATGGGATAAAAAAATAGGTGATTAATTAGCTGTTACAGCAATAAGATTGCAGAAACGAGGAAAATGAGTTAAAAATAAACTACAAAAAACTTTGAAGTTTGCGGTAGGTATGAATCCGTTTGTGTGTGTGTGTGTTTGCGAGTTTGTATATGTGAGTGTGTGAATAAAAATGTGTGCACTGCGAATCGATCCAAATACGTGTATCTAGTCCCTTAGTTGCCCTTTACACCCACTTTAAGAGAAAGGGTGAACTATTCTTAGCTTAACTTTTAAACTTTATCAGTAACGAAAATAGCCCGGCTTCTACTAGTTCAATATGCTCGCGTGAATGTAAACCGAGATTCTGTTAAAGTTTTCATAATTATATACTTAATACTGTTGTTACGTAGGTAGGTACTGACCTTTTAGTAGTAAAACTGGGTGTAATTAAATGTAGGTACCTACGTACTTTGTTTTGTTGTAGTAGTAATGGTGTAGGAGGAAGGTACACACAATAGCTGAGTTTTCGAAATGTCAACATATCTGAAGCAGGGACTGAATACTGTTATTAAATATCGGTACTTAACTTGCTCAAATTAACGATACCATTTTCTCAACCCTTTTAGAGTATACCGTTATTTAACACATATTTGATTTTTGTGAGAGTCCGCCATTCAGCGTTGTGTATTGGAACAGATATCCGCTTTAGGCTAAGCGTATACTAGGATGCAGGTAACGCAGCACAGCACAGCACAGATTTTGCAGGGCAGGGCAGGCGAGACAGACATAGGCCACGAACGCATGCTGCGACGCAGCTCGAAGACATATTCGAGTTCTAATTAGTTTAAGAATAGACGTGTTCGAGTTGACGAGCAAAATGAGTTCAGAGTCAGATTCCGATTATGATCACCACATGAAACTGAATACAGTCTCATGTTGTAACGCATACAAAATAAATCCTTATTATCCACTAGCTTTCGCCCGCAGCTTCGCTTGCGTGAAATTTTGAACCCATTAAGTGACGATTTTCCATACAAACTTTCATCCCCTATTTAACACTGTGGCGGCATCTATCTCGCCACATGCGAACTATCCTACATCGCGCAATCAAGATTTAACACGCAGATAGTATACAAGGTTAGTCAGAAAGGGGGTACTAATCCGAAGCCCACTTATAGTATCGCTGATGACTGTTTGAAAGCAAGTGTTAAAATTTCAAAATTCGATATATTTTTTTCTAAATAAAATGATTTTTATTTTAGTTTTTTCAAAAATTCTTCATCCCTGCTTTAGTTACAAATTCAGAAAACGGTGCTTCTAATTCATGACCCCAAATATGACCTAAAATGTAAACACAGCTGATCATAACTGGGGATAGATAGATTTTAGAGATTTTTGTTTGAGATTTTTGAACACCTATTTCTCTTAAACTATTGAGTTTTGGGAAAAGTTGTAGAACAAAACTTATTCATTATTATGTGTACTTTAACACCCTTTCGGATTAGTACCCCCTTTCTGACTAACCTTGTATATGTCGTGGCCATATCGTAGAATTGATCACTTCATGATGTGGCCGGCTATTTCATGAAATGGTTGTATTTCATGAAATGGCCAACTAAAATTGGCCATATCGTTTAAACGTCAACGTTTAATGATATGGCCATCCACGTTTGGCCATATCATTAATGTAGGGTTTCCATGATATCAAAGGTTTATTAAAAAATCCAAATAAAGGAAGCACGTACCATGCAAGCAAAGGAGCGGAATTTCGACGCACAAAATATCGTTGCACGTTACTGCGAAAGTTTAATAGCTTGATTCACCAAAATTAAGGGGATCTGGCGCTCGGCGGCCGCTGCCGCGGCACGCTCGCTTCGCTCGCTCGCCTTCGCGCGTTGTTGGTCACTGTTCTAACCTAACCTAACCCAAATGATTCAATACACTAAATAGTAAACTTTCACAGTAAAGTGCATCGATATTTTGTGCTGTGTTCTGTAGTTTGACAGGTTAACCAGATAAATAATCAAACAAATAAAATTTTATGAAAAGTTCACCCGCAATTACCATGAAGTCAATTATTTTGAAATCCAATAATAGTCCATTAATTTTCGTTGCGTGGTCACCCTACTTTACTTATTATTATTAGCTTTTTTGTCAGAATAATTGTCCGCCGCCATGATGCATTACAATAACAATACGATATCAGCGCCTCTAACAGCAGATAATATAACTAATTTTATGATATGATCACTAATGTTTGACCATATCATGAAGTGGCCGTGCGTTTAGCTGATCATATCGTCAAACGCTGATTATTCATTGATCTGGCCAGGCCATATCATGATGTGGCCAGCGGGCATTGGTCATTTCATGAAATACAACCATTTCATGAAATGGTCGGCCACATCATGAAGTGATCAATTCTATGATCTGGCCACGACATATATACAACCTCCCAACATCAACTGTTGGACAGTAGCCCGCCAGGCACAAGACTCCGCCTGGTTGGAGGATCCTCCCTTTGGTTGGAGGAACGCCACACCAAGTTTCTCCACAACACCCTTAGGGGTTGAATTTCGAAAAATCCCTTCTTAGTGGATGCCTACGTTACAAAAGGAACCTACTGTCGAAATTTCATCTTTCTAACCCCAGCGGTTTAGGCTGTGCGTTGATAGATCAGTCAGTCAGTCAGCTTCTCCTTTTATATATATAGATTGATGTACTCAATCTTGTTTGTTCTAGGCATGGTAGAGTACAACAAGTTAGAATTGAGAAGGGATTTAGCTCTCACTATCTACATTGTTAGAATAATAAATGGCAAAATAAATAATCAAGGGGTGTTAAAGGAAGTGAGTCTGTGTGTGCCCGACAACTACGTGCAGAGGCGGAGACGGCCGCAGTTGCTGGCTGTGCCGCGCGGTACTACTAACTTGCTTAATAAAGCACCGGTCACTCGTGCCTTACAGACACTCAATGAAGTCGCCGAAAGGATTGTCATTTTTTCCTGTTCACTGAATGAATTCGCAAGAATAACTTTAAATTATTTATGTTATATTTTGTAAAAACAAAATTAGTTACGTACCTACCACTCTATCGCATTGGAATATCCTGTAATGATAGAAGTGTTGTGTTAAATAAATAATAAAATAAAAAATAAATATTACGCACCTGTCCTTTTTTAAGAACATCACCAATATCATCGATGTATGTCCTCCTAGAGCGTCCTCTACTGACGTTTCCACTGACATACGCCTTATAAATTCCTTTTGTAAATCGTCATTCACTCATTCTTCCAACATGACCAAACTACCTAAGCATACTCCTTTCAGTTTTTGTCACTACATCATCTTTTAAACAGCAACTTTGTCTGATCACAGCATTCCTCAATCTATCATTTAAAGTAAGAACTCTAATAAAGAAAAATATATCCTAATAAAACTATAAACTAAAATAGGGCATCAAAATATTCCTCTGCATCGCTGTCGACTGGTAACGTTCCCAGAAGACGAGCAGCATTGCCACGTTGTATGGCAATGCTAATTAATCCTTTGACCAAAGTAAAAGCCAGCCTTCGGGTCATGGGACGTGTCGACCAGCCGCCTTGAAATATCTTTGTACAAGAGTTGGGCACTCGAACCGCCCGGCCCGGCCCGAGTGTTTCGACCCCAAACGGCTCGAAAATATAATTACTAATAAAGTTATTATATTTTCGCCGTTTGAGGGCCTCCGCAGCTGCAGCAGCAGCGCCAGCACAGCCTGCCGAGCTAGGAAGATGGGATGGCGCAAGGGTATCGACGCACGTTGCGTCCCATACGAGACGCCTACCCATCTTCCATGGTACCAATGACATGCCATCTGGTCTCTTGCCATCGTCACGTGCCAAACCATTTGGTTCTAATACGGCTGGAACGCCGGCGGTGACAAGAGCACGACGGATAATGTCATTTAAATTGGCGTGCCGTGCTATACAACCTGCACTCCTGCTGCAAGACAGGCCGTGGTGTCCGAGGCCGTTGACGGCTTCATCGCAGTGGCAGCGATGCGGAGCACAGCAAGGAGCACCCAGACGAAGGCATGTAGCGAGCCGAAAAGTATTGTCGTCCAACATAGTACCTATGTTGGACGACGAAAGCGCGTACTTAAATAAATACTTAAATACGTATTTATAAATCTATATACTATTAATAAAATTCTTTTGTTTGTAATTATGTAAATATTGTTTGAGTAATTCTAATTCACTTTGAATAAATGAGTTTTGAAGTTTGCATAGGTAGCAATAAAAACATAAAAAACATACACATTTCAGTATGTTAGTCAGTTTAAGATCGCGTGTCTATAAACCTAGATTCTGTTAAAGTTTTCACTATAATACTACAATTACGAACTGACCTTTTGTAAGTCTTGAAACTTTTATAACTAGGTGAATTATTCAATGCTTTTCTAAATATGGTCTATTTAAATCGATCATGGTTTTATTTGATACTAGAAGTCGCTCGCGGCTTCGGCGCGTGGATGTCGTTTATCGCGTATTTTTCGGGATAAAAGTAGTCTATGTCCTTCTCCAGGTTCCAGACTATCTCTGTACCAAGTATCATAAAAATCGGTTCAGCGGTTTAGGCGTGAAAGCGTCACAGACAGACAGAGTTACTTTCGCATTTATAATATTAAGTAAGGATTATTTAAAACTTCCTAGAAGGGGCTTATGGCTAATTTATCAACCGTGTGGAACATATGATTTGCTGATGATTTGAGGAGCTCGTGGCTAAATAATTACAGCCGCATAGACCGATCTTCCGGGTTAAGCCACGCTTGCCGAGGTTGGTCTGTGGATGGGTGACCATTTACCATAGCGAGTTTCCTCCGTGCCTCGGAAAGCACGTAAAGCCGTTGGTCCCGGCTGTCATTTGTAGATCTTTGACAGTCGTTACTGTTGGTCAGAAGCCAGAAAGTCTGACAACCAGTCTTACCAAGAGTATCGTATTACCCAGTTACTGGGTTGTGGAGGTCTGATAGGCAGTCGCTCCGTGTAAAATACTGATATTCAGCTGCATCCGGTTAGACTGGAAGCCGACCTCAACATAGTTGGGAAAAGGCTAGGCAGATGATGATGGAACATATGATTTGCAAGGTCAAGTTGCGTGATGTGTATCCGGTTGGATGGTTAAGCCGTCGATCCCGGGTGTCATACAAATACAGTCGACAGTCGTTACGGGTAGTCAGAAGCCTGATAGTTTGATGACCGGTGTAACCTTAGGATATCGGCATTGCCCAGTAACTGAGTTGCGGATATCTGATGGCAATTGCTCTGTGTAAAATACTGATATTCAACCGCATCTGCTCCCCGACTCAGGCTATGATCAGCTGTGTTTACATTTTAGATCATATTTGGGGTCACGAATTAGATGCTTGATTTTCTGATTTCGTAACTAAAGCAGGGAAGAAGAATTATCATATTTAGCAGTGGCGAAGGCTCCATACAACTCGATTCCTATCGGCTTCCCTTTCGAAACGAGTAGTTACTGGAATTCACGCATCACACTTGAGCAAGGTAAGCATTTTTTGGTCCGGCTTCCCTTTTAAGATAATTCACCCTTCACCACTGATATTTAGGGTCACGGATTAGAAGCTCCATTTTCTGCATTCTTAACTAAAGCAGGGATAGAGAATTTTGGAAAAACTAAAATAAAAATATTTTTACATGGAAATAAAAATTATCGAGTTTTGAAATTTTAACACTTGCTTTAAAACTGTCATCAGTGATACTGTAAGTGGTCCACGGATTTGTACCCCCTTTCCGACTAACCTTGTATATTATAGCGTAGTCTGAACTGCGTTTTAGATTAGACCGGTAAGGTTGTCAGACTTTCAGGCTTCTGACTACCGTAATAATGAGTAAATATTGTGTTAAATATGGAATACAGACAAGACGAAGGAGACAAAACATAGGTACCTATCCTATTCATCTTTAAACTTATAAGTTACATTTTTAAAGATTTCATTATAAAATAAAAATAAAAAACAGTTAAAAATATAAAAAATAGGAGTCCACCGGCATCGGGAGCAGGGCCAAGCTACCGGTGGTTAGGGCTCCAGAGACAGGAACCTCCTCACAATACGCGCCGTATCGAGGAGGACTGCTTTATGTATCAGGCCCTTGATCCAGCCACCTAACGAGAGCCTCATGAGGTGTTGGTCGAGGCTCTTGGCTATTAGGCCATTGGCCGTTACGACTATCGGCACAATGGTTGCCAAATCCACATCCCACATGTTGACAACCTCGTGTGCTCAGTCAAAATATTTGATTTGTTTATCTTGGAGTAAATATTGTGTTAAATATGGAATACAGACAAGACGAAGGAGACAAAACATAGGTACCTATCCTGTTGCTAACCAATTAAGGTACAAAGAAATAAACACAGAAATATTATGAGAAAATTGTCAAAAGGAACGAATAGGAACATAGCTATGTACTTTATATACCTACACTAGCAAAAAAACGGTATCAAATCTCTCACAGCGCGTTCTACGGAACTGTTCGTATTTGTAATACTAAATGTATTTAACTTAATTCAATCCAAAACTCACCGTAACTCTTATGAAATAAGGTTTATTTTATAAAATTTGCGTTAAGCAGGAAATATTAGCTATTACTTTTGCGTTACAAAGTGAAATCAACTTTATTTGTAAGACGCAGAGTTTATTTTTCGTTGAGGTGTTGTATCACTTTATTCAATAAAGTTTGTGTGACCTGTTATTGAAAATTCCACTCTATTTGGTCTGTGCTAAGGTGGATTTTTCAAGGTGAATGAATCTTAGGGGGTTTTCTACCGGCTGTACATTTGCAGTGATGTCTTAAGGGTGGCAATCTGTTTCCACTGTCGTTCTATATATAGAATTGACGTGTGAAATGTACTTCTTGAGGTGTGAAGAAGAATCCAACTTCCTTATACGACAACCCACAGGGACAGGAACCACAACCGTCAGTCAGTTTTTGTTTTCGAAAACTTTCAAAATGATTGATTTTGTTTTTTGTGTCAAACAATTTGATAGCTTTTGAAATTGAGAACTGTCTGAATGAACGGTTCGGCCTTGGTTCGGTTGTGATTTATCAAGATTAATTTTAGGAGAATTAGGCCCCTGGTCGTAGGATAAATTATACAAGGTTAATCAGAAAGGGGGTACTAATCTAAAAGGGTGTTAAAGAACCCATAATAATGTATAACTTTTGTTACACAATTTTCCCCAAAAGTCAATAGTTTAAGAGAACTAGCTGTTTAAAGATGTGACTAAGGCTTTACATGCTACGACAGCGTAGCAGATCGTAGCTGTAGGCGTAGCGTCATCATCACCGAGTTACATCGTAGCAACAATTAAACAGTCTCAATCTATGTTCTTGTGAAAATAAAAAAATAAAGATAGAAAGTATTTATATTGAAGTGAATTAGCAATAAGTATAAAATTACTTTAAAAATAAAAGAAAAACTGACTTCAAAAAAACAAAAAAAGAGCAAATAATTACCAAATTATAAAATTAACAATTTCAGAAGTCGGTGCTGCTAATCCACGCTGAACCAAATTGAAGGCACCGACTTCTGAAACTGTTAATTTTTTAATACGGTAATTATTTACTCTTTTTTAGTTTTTTTGAAGTCGGTTTTTCTTTTATTTTTAAAGTAATTTTATTTTTCTATTTTAAGTGGCATAAACAATACAATAAACATGCAATTACAGCAATCGCGGGTAATTTGCTGTTATCCATTGAAGAGTTCCATTGTCAATCTCCGAAGGTCTTCATCAGATCTAATTTAAATGGGATAAACCTCGTAAGAATACTCTTTCAAACAAAAAAATCACTTGAAGTGTGCTATAAAATTTGAAGATTTCCCTCGAGTTCTCCAGGATCCCATCATCAGATCCTGACCTGATGACCATAGAACCACCTGGAAATTATACCCTTTCAAACAAAAGAATAATTTTCCAAATCGGTCCAGCCATCCTTGAGCAATCAGGGAACATATATAAAAAAAGATTCCGTCGAACAAAAAAACTCCATAACGTACCGTACCGTCTAACAATGGGTACCTTCTCACCCACCCTTTATATCAACCCCCGCCCCTCTAGGCCCTACCCTACCCCCGCACCCATCTACTTGTCACAGGATGCGGGTCAACGACATCAGCTGTGCTCGGCTGGTATAAACGTAGCCCGGTAGTGGAATACGGATTCGTACGAGAACATTTAAGTACGTTTCAGCTGTTTTTGTGTAGAATGATTTGTAGGCTAAGAGCGATTATGCACTGCATCCGATCCGAATCCGAGAAAATACGTTCCGAAGTAGTCATAGAACTATTTGTATGGTAGTTTACGCACTAGATCCGACTTCCGTCATCCGATTTCTCTCCGTCATCCAATTCGGAAGAAATATTGACGGACCGAAGTAGCCGTAGTACTGTTTGTATGAACGCTTTCGCATTACCTCGGATTCAAATCGGACAAATGCCAAAGATGGCCCCTGAATTGTTTGAATTTGGATCAGAGATCGGATTAGTGCGTAAGCAATATCCGAATTCGGTCTGAGATTTTTAGACTCTTGATCCTTATTTTCAGGAATTCGGATCGGATGCAGTGCGAGTTTTTATATCCGTATTTTCACGGATCTGTATCGGACGCAGTGCGTAACCGCTGTAAAGATGATGTAGTGACAAAAATTGAAAGGAGTATGCTTCGGTGGTTTGGTCATGTTGAAAGAATGAGTGAACGGCGATTAACAAAAGGAATTTATAAGGCGAATGTCAGTGGACACGCTTGTAGAGGACGTCCTAGAAGGAGATACATCGATGTTATTGGTGATGTTCTTCAAAAAGGACAGGTGCGTAGTACTCTCAACCGGCGTGCGTGTATGACAAGATGTATGACCGTGGACGAAGCGAAAGGAGTATGTAAGGATCGCAGCATGTGGCGTTCTACAGTTTCTGCCTACCCCCATGGGAAAAACGCGTGAGTTTATGGATGTTTGTTTGTATGATTTGTAGGCTTTTTTTTGCAGTTTTTAGTACGGTTATGGGTAATTTGTAGCTTGTTTTTGAGGAGTGGAAGAGGTTTGAAATTATAAAGGTTACTTCCTGTAAGACTGATGCAGATTTGGTCAATTAATTATTATACCTAATGGTAGGTAGGTTCTAGAATTTGAGGAAAGGTAGCAGTGGCGTAGGGTGAAGTTTCTTAAAAGGGAAGCCGGATCAAAAAATGCTTACCTTGCTCAAGTGTGATGCGTGATTTCCAGTAACTACTCGTTTCGAAAGGGAAGTCGATAGGAATCGAGTTGTATGGAGCCTTTCGTACTGAAAGGTAGACAGATGTGGTGAATCACTACATAGTATAAAACAAAGTCGCTTCCCGCTGTCTGTCTGTCCCTATGTATGCTTAAATCTTTAAAACTACGCAACGGATTTTGATGTGGTTTTTTTTAATAGATAGAGTGTTTCAAGAGGAAGGTTTATATGTATAATACATGCATATTATAGTAGAGAAAAACGCAGAATACGCCATAAACAACTCCTCTCTATCGACCACTAGTTATCTTTAAAAAAAGTACTACATTACTCTCAGCTAGTCTTTTCAAAAGACGGCCCAGTATAACTATACTTAAATATTAGTAAGTATCGGCGGCAAAAGGATGAGAAAAAACATTGAAAAGAAAAAAATACAAAAAAAAAAAGATTTCCCATTTACATTTAAAAAAGGTTTCCGTCATAAAATATTTAGTTTTATCCGGCACTAGTGCGTACCTGCGGTGTCTGAACTATTGAATATTTATGAGAGGTGACTGTACCAATTTATAACCTAGCAACGAAAGGAAATAAATAGTTAGTAAAAACGTAATTTTGTTATTTTGATATTAAAAAGAGACATTTCGGCCTAAAACGAGGTCTTTATAGTGTGTAAACGAGGTCGTGTAATTCTTTCAAACCTCGTGATCTACTACCCCAAGTGTGAGTTTTTTACGTTACTACTGTAGTTGCGTCACGCCAAAAATGTCAAACAAATTTTTAGTCACGCTATTCGCCGCTAGAGGCGCTGCCTAAATTTTCATACATTTTGTGACGTGACGCAACTACTGTAGTAACATAAAAAAAACTCACACTTGGGGTAGTGACACAGATTGACCCAGCAAGAGATTTTTTCAGATTCAACAAAAAATAATAATTTCAAGGTATGGTATTCTATTTTCGAGTCATTTTAGCGCCCTGAGTTAACTGTTATCTCACTAGTCGTGCCCGTCAACTGTGTCGCCGTGCTGTCTTTCACGCGTGGCATTAAAATGTTCTGTCATATAAAATAGATTTAGGCGACAAAAATTAAGGGTTTTTAGAATCCTTTCGATGTGGTTTATGTACTAACATACACGCACATGCACATAAGACAAAGTTTTTTTTTATAATCTTGCTAAATACCTTACCGATTTCATATATTCCAGTGATTCCATTCTATACATAATGTGGTTTTAAGGAATTACATTACATCATCATTCAGCCGAAAGACGCCCCCTGTTGGACATAGGTCTTCCCCAAGCATCGCCACATCTCGCGGTCCTGTGCTTCTCGCATCCAGCGGATTCCCGCGACCTTCATCAGATCATCGGTCCACCTTGTGGGAGGCCTACCTACGTTGCGCCTTCCGGTACGCGGTCGCCACTCGGCGGTACCTTTCGGCCCCATCGCTGCATCGGCCATCCCTTCGGCGAGCAATGTGCCACTTAAGTTTCGCAATTCTTCGAGCTATGTCGGCTACCTTGGTTCTCCTGCGGATCTCATAATTTCTGATATGATTATACAAAATATTTCATTACTTATATTTTGTTATTGCACAGACGAGTGTAGTGACGTGTTTCCACTAAAGAATCTCATAGCAGTATCAGTATTAGATAACTATAGTAAGACCTAGTTACCAAGCATTTAGTGTTTTCTAAATATAATTCTGCTGCATTCTCCCGCGATTGTTTACAAGCTATTCTAATTTTGTATATAGGTCAGACGTTTGAATCAATGCAGAAATTTTGATAGTATCTATCGATAGTATGAATTTAAATTGTATCAAATATTTCGAAATAACGGGATTCCGATCATCATCATAATCACCCTGTCGATGATCACTGCTGATCAATGATGAGAAGCGATCAGAGACTCACTTCTCTGCCGGTCGATGGTCTTAAAAAAGACATTACATTGACTTTTAAAAGTGTCTGTAACAGAATTTACAGAAATAAATATCATTTATCGTTCAAACTCCATTAATTATTTAGACAGTCAGGAGATAATTACCCGATAATTAGCCTGTTTCTTATAAACCGACTTAAAAAAAAGGAGAATGGTTTTTATTTTTATTTATGTATTTTCCAACCGAATTGGATAATTCTTTTTTATTTCATTTCAACGATAAATGATTTTTATTTTTGTAAATAAATCTGTTACAGAAACTTTTATAAGTTAATTTTATATATTTTTGTAAGACTCGATGGCGCCGGCATTTCCTATCTGACTAGCTCTGAGAAGAAAAGCCGAAACAAACTCAGAGGCCAAGGTCTCTTTTAAAGTCCAGACATTGTAGTATAAAAACTACGCGAGTGTAATAATGTAGGGCAACGTCTGGAATGGCCTTTTGATGAAAGAGCCATAGCAGGTTTGAGTTGACCTGTCCCAACTGACGGTACACATGCATCAGCTGTCATGTAGCTCAACCCTTTTTTTAGGGAGCTCAACGACCCGACGCACGACGCCACCAATCAGAGACATTTGTGTAGGTCACAAGAAACACTAAAAACCGCCAAACACTTATGAAATTCGAGGAGGATACTAGCCTACACGGTAGGTAGTTAGGTACTAATTCACAATAAAACATAATGCGATCATTATTAATTTGGTTAAGATCTGATGATGGGTTTTGGAGATAATTAATGGAATTCCCCAACGATTAACAGCAAATCAGCTCAGAAAAGTATTTTGCAAGTGTCTTGGGCTAGTGATTTGATTGCTATATGAGCACATAGATAATATTACGCCTGCCTATTCTCGAAGACATTTTTGTAGTAGTTCTGTGGCACTAAAAAGTATTAAATAAAAAACTTAAACATAGTAAATATGACGTCAAAAAAAAACCGGGAAGTTAATTCCTTTCAGTTTTACAAGAAGCCGGATTTTACTCGTTTTAAAAATTTTACTTCGTATTTAGAAGTGTAATGTTACTAACTAAGCATTATTTCACTTAATCCCAAGAATACATGTGAAACACGCGATAATATATTTCTCCCTAAACCCCCATTAACAAGGCATCAAAAAATCACAAAAGCGTGTTACGTTACAAAATCCGTCGCACGGGAATCGAACCTAAGCCGGCCATTAAGGGAACGGCACGCAATCCGCATTGTAAACTTGATGTACACGATTTTTATGACACAAAACTGAATAATTTAGTCGGACATGAAATGGGCCCTTCACCCTATTTGCATAAAGCGGCATAGAGTAGTTCTGATTTCAGAAATAACATGATTTTTATATTGTTTTTTTTAGTGTGGTTTGGTTGACCATTTAAATGAAAATGGAATGAATTAAAACCGAATTGGCGTAACCTTTTCAACAACTACGTAGTTTTCTTTAAGAATAGGTATTATTGTATATTTATCATGACGGCTCCTTACAAATACTACAATCTTCTTTGTTCTTGGCTAATGTTTCTGTGATGACAGTTAAAACAGAGATTGAAAGTCCTCATCAAAACTTTTGCTGAAGGGAACAAGCCAAAACGTCATCTAAGAATATGTTTTTTTGTTCTTGTTGATTTTTTCAAACAGCGCTGAATCAATTTCAATAAAATGTATATGGTACCACTTCTGAACAGAGATGTGCAAAATAGTATAATAAAAGTATTTAAATTCAAAATGCAAATGCTTGGTTATATTTTTATTTCAAATAAAAATACAAAATGGTTTTCAATGAAAGTATTTAAATACAAAATGCAAAATACGTATTTTCAGAATAGGTTTTTCAAATAAAATACCTTTTTTCACTGATTTTAACACTGTTATTTGATCAAAGAGTTCCTCTTTCATGTTGAATCTGCGAATCATCATTCATGAGATATAGCGATTTAAAGATTGGAAAAATCATCTAGGTATATATGTCGCAGTATGATAGTTATAGCCGTAATATAGTTATATCCCTAGGGATATAATAATATACCGTAACATAGTTATACGAAAGCAATTCATTACTATCTTACTAGGAATATAATTATAATACGGTTCAAGTTTAGTGATATAATTATATTACTAGATTAAGTTTAGTGAATTACCGTTTTATGATCATATTTCTAGCGATAATTTGGGGCACCCCGCCACGGATAGGTCATCCCCTTCGCGTTAGGTTACTTTAAACCCTGCAGACAGAAATAGGAGCCCCGCACAGCGGGGCTCCGTCGACTCTGCTTTGGAAACCCAAACAACCTTAACCTTTCTATTTAAAGCATCTTTCGATATATGATCATATAGCTAGGCATATGATCGTATAACGGCTATAAGCATGTTACTGCGACAAATATATGGTTTCATTTGATTCTATGGTAGATTTATAACTATTTAACTAGATTAGTTTAGTCAGATAATTATATTACTAGATTGCGACCGTAAGATAGTAATGAATCGCTTTCGTATAACTATGTTACGGTATATAATTATATCCCTAGGGATATAACTATATTACGGCTATAACTATCATACTGCGACATATACACATACATGCATGTAAAGAACAAGTCCTAATGTAAGATTCTCGCACAGCCTAAACCGCTAAAGGTAGAAATTTGGAGTGAAAAGGGGTGATAAAGTTTATTTGAAAAATCTTATTTCCAGTATTTATAAACTTGAAACTTGGCACAAATACTCTCTATAGTAAATAACAAGAATTTGAGAATGAAAAATATGAAACATGAATTAAAAAAATTAACAAAACCATTTTACATTTAAAAATATTAAATATTTTTAAAAAGTATTTCAAATAAAATAGAAAATACATTTTGAAAAAAAGTATTCAAATGCAAAATAAAAATAGGTATTTTGCATTTTGTATTTTAAATACATGTATTTCAAATAATTCACATCTCTGCTTCTGAAGTATGGCCTATCAAACAAAAAAAGAATCATCAAAATCCATTCATAATTGGCGGAGATATCGAGTAACAAACATTAAAAAAAAACAGTCGAATTGAGAACCTCCTCCGTTTTGAAGTCAGTTAAAAAGTTCACAACATATCAATTACATAAAATGCATACAAAAAAACGCATACACATATACTAAAAATAATAAAAAACAAAACAGTACAACATCTGACGCTACTCTGTGGCCCAGTTTCGAGCGCACGCGACTGATGCGGATTTAAAACAGACATGATAGTATGGAGAAGTAGTTTATACAAGATGTAACATAAATAAGTGTAGGTACAACCTCTTAAGGGGTTGCTAATTAGACGTATTGCTAAATAGACGTTTTGCGTATTTGGACGTTTTGCTACTTGAACGTATTGATCGTGAGGCACTGCACTCATCATTATGAATAACTTTTACTATGGAAACAAAGGTGAAATCGCGAAAAAAAAAACAGCTGTTCCCTATATTTTGACGAGTTATGTGAACATTAATGTAGGGAAAAGCTGTTTTTTTTTTCGTGATTTCAGGTTTGGTCCCATAGTAAAAGTTGTTCATAATGATTTGAGTGACCCCATAAGAGGTTGTGCGTTATTTTTGTGCCTTGTATAGCAGTTCCTCTAAATGCGTGCTTAGCAAATATAAAAGTTCACGAAATTACCGACTTTTTAAAAACTTAGAAGAATTCTACCATTTACCAAAAACTTTGACTATAAGACAAACAAAAATTATAGTCCATTTTACGTAAGTCAAGTTTGAGCAAAGTCTAAGTTCGCTTCATAGATTTCAGCCTTCAAGAGATCTAATCGGGTGAATCACATTCATTGTAAGATTAATTTACTCTTTATATTAAAAAACCGTGAAGATATACACCATAACTCAATACTAAATCACAATATTAAGAGACAAAAAAATCGCGACAGCTGTGATTTATATGCGACTATAAATCGCACTCCATACTAATCGCTTGGTCATGCGCGCAATATAATTAGTTTCGTCTTTTATTCCCTCTCTGTCGCACTTATGAGTTTTTTGGTTCGGTTATGTGCTATCTCTGTCGCGCGTGGTGATATAATTAGTTTGTTATTTTGTCTCTCTGTCGCACGCGTCTGTCGGATGTAGGCCGGGAGACGGGATTGTGAAAATTATTGCAAGAATAGTTTGTTTGTTACGTTTGAAACATGTCTGGTCTAGTTTAGGCAATGTACTAGGAACTTGTAAAATTACTATCAAGTGTGTGGCCTAGAATAGGCCAATTGCTTTCTTCCAGATAGTATTGCAAGAGGTTTTGAGTTACTTGCTAGGTAGTGACAGCAAAGGCAAAGAATAGGAAGCAATCGTTTCGTTTTGTGGGTGTCCTCTACACCTGCATTCTTGGTATTCCTACAAACCGCTTAATCGCCTCGCCTATGGGGATGAAGGGATTAAGAGGTTGTTAGGATCCTCCTGGGCGCTAATAAGAACATACTTACATCACCAATCTTTTTGCAAAGTGTGGCGAAAATATTGGTGACCAAGTGTGATTATCATATTCAGCCTATTACTGTCCACGACTGCTGGATTTAGACTTTAGTTCATCACGTTGCTTGGTGCGGGTTTGTGGACGACGCACATTTATTTCATAGGCCAATAATCTGCAGTAGTTCTAACTGGACGCTATCACAATAAAGAAGAAGGGTCACGGCCCATAGGAAATTTACCCAGGCCCGACACAAAAGGAACTTATTTCAGTTATTTTGTTATATTAAATATAACAGAAATAAATGAACACTATTCTGAATATCAGTGGCTAACTCCTATATATTGCCATTTGATTTTGTTCAGACAAAATATTTTAAAATTCTTTTTATTAACGAATAGCAATAACGGTTTTATTTTTGTTTCAAAAACGGCACTGAAATAGAGTTATTATTGATAAGCTCAAACTCGGTGTGTTTAGTTCCTAACTACCAAAATATTCCACTATCTAGCCAGCTTCTTAATTGTACCGTAATTCCTAATCTGCAATGAATCACCGATTAAGACGATTTTAATGAACCTTAACTCGATTGTTATACTAGAAGTTTAAAAATTACATAATCCAGCTCCATCACCAGGTCACCTGGATAATTCCATAACTATTGTATCGTCATTAAGTTTTTGTAGGTAAATAGGTATTTAAAAAAATGTATATCGCCGGAACAAAAACATAAGGCAATTTTTTGATGTTAGCCATTGATTTCGAAAATAAAAAATATATATTTTAGCAATGCATAAAATAAAATAAAAACTGAGATATGTATCTTTCGTGTCGGGGCTGGGTCACAAATGACCGTTCTTCTTTCGCTGCTGTCACGGATATTTCGCGGCAGAATATTCTAACTGCGCGGCAGAATTAGTGCTAGCATAGAATGATATACCTAAGCTTACCTCAGTAGAAATAAGCGATATGCTAAATCATAAGGTTCGCATAATATTTCAAATGAATGAAACAGTAATTCATACACATCAGTTTGATACTTTTTGTATGGAACGTTGAATTATTCACGAAGTAGAAACGTGATAAATGACTTACTTTTTGTCGTTGCACGCTTATTACAAAATAACTTGCGAAGTCTGTCGGATAAATGTGTTTTCGTAGAACAATATAAGGTTCTCTGAAATCCATGTATAACCAAGATAATAGTATAATTATGTTATGATCAATACGTTTTGATAGTTCTTTGTATTATAACTTTCGTGAGACACATTCATATTTATGATTAATTACGGTTTACTCACGTGCATGTTTCGGGATTGCCCGACTAGTTTCGGACCCAAACGGAGCCCTTAATCATGAGCTGAACACCATTATTCAAATTAAAAATATTTTATAGACTATTTAAGAAGTTTTTTTAATTTTATTTGAGTAATCATAAATCTATATAAGTAAAAAGAAAAGTCCTGACTGACTGACTGACTCATAAACGCCCAGCCCAAACACTTGGATCTAGAAAGCTGAAATTTTGCACAGAGGTTTCCTTTATAATGTAGACAAGGAATAAGGAAGGATTTTTCGATATTCAACACCTAAGGGAGTTAAATAGGGGATGAAAGTTTGTATGGAAAATCGTCACTTAACGGGTTCAAAATTTCACGCAAGCGAAACTGCAGGCAAAAGCTAGTAGTCTATAAAATACTTTTTATTAGAATTAACTATCATTCTTAGTTTTAGAGATATTAGGGTTTATGTTGGTGACCCGGATGCATTGTACCCCAGTGTATATGTTTCTAACAATGTTTCAGAGCATTTGCCATCAAAAACTGTCAATAGTATTTATCGCAACTGTGTCAATGTTTACAACGGAATACAAGGCCTAATACTTGTACAGCAACCATATTTGGCAAGTGAATGCATTGTAGAGAGTTAATTAGCTCCAGTTGCCAACTAATACCAATACATGGCTTGTCTATAATACACGCCCCGAATGAATAAATCAACTGTCTATCACGTAATAGTCATAGCAATAGCTGATCAATAAGCCTGTTCTAAAATGCACTATAATCTATACTATCTCTATGTGTCTAGCCTTTTCCCAACTATGTTGGGGTCTTCCAGAGTAACCAGATGCGACTGAATATCAGTATTTTACACGGAGCGACAGCCATCAAACGTACGCAACTCAGTTAGGCTGAAGCCAGGCGAGCGTAATTTAGAATTTTTTAGAAGGATTTACTTACTAAATCCTTCTAAAAAATTACGCCGACTAATTTTGAGTTGCGTAAATATTACGTTCGTCTGCTGTCAATGCTGATATCCTAAGGTTACACCGATTGTCAAACTTTCGGGTTTCCGACTACCCGTTTTTTCGGGTATGGGGCCATCCATAAATTACGTCACACGTTAAGGGGGGAGGGGGTACACGAAGTGTGACATTATGTGACAAAGGGTGGGAGGGGTCCTAAATCTTAATAATTTCTAGATGTAAAATTGCAGAATATGTGACGTCACACTAGGGAGGGGGGGGGGGGTCTCACAAGTTCACAACTGTGACCAGCTGCGAGGGGGGGGGGGGGTAAAAATCATGAAATTCGTGTGACGTAATTAATGGATGGCCCATTACGACTGTCATAGGTATTCGTATACCGGGACCGACGGCTTAACGTGCTCTCTATTCTGAGAAGAAACCACCAGGGGCCTAATTCTCCTAAAATAAATCTTGATAAATCACAACCGAACCAAGGCCGAACCGTTCATTCAGACAGTTCTCAATTTCAAAAGCTATCAAATTGTTTGACACAAAAAACAAAATCAATCATTTTGAAAGTTTTCGAAAACAAAGTAAGTACAGATGAACACAATTTCTTTACTGGTTTTTTATCCTTTTTTATAACGGGCTAGAATATAAAACTTCCTCACCGCACGCTGGGAATAGACGCGTGTTGACATTTAACAAAACCCAGCACGCTTGGTGGTAGGATCTATACGGTCCGCCTGGTTAGCTATCATCTGAACAAAGTCCGGCGCCAAGCAGTTTACGGTGTTCCGTCGTGTGTATGTGAGAGCCAGAGGGGTATAGGGGAATCTCTCTATATCTCTGTAACTTAGATTCGTGTGCTCCATCTTAGACCCTGCCTGCGCTTACCATCGATGCGACAAAGGCGACCAAGTCAAGCAATAATAAAAAAAAACTGTTATTTAAATTCTGACAAATGAAAAAAGGTCGCGCGCAAAAGTTTTAACAAAAAATTATTCAAAAAAGAACAACTCCCGGACTTTTTACTTAGGGTTGTCTGCCTTGAATTAGCATTTGAAAAAGGGGGCAACTTAACAATATCTTTGTTGTACAGTTCATAAACAAGACCATACTTCTTATTACTTGCGAAATAAGAATCATATCCGCTTGAGATATATTTTCGCAACTACATTTTTGACGTGGTTTCAATTGTGCACACTTCCTGAAATTCGCGGTGACTCTTAAAAATCTAGATGTAAGGTTCAATTTAGTTTGAATTTTATTATTTTGACGATTATTTAACTATGTTTTAGGGCCCCTTAACATATGACAGTTGTTTTTAAGTGACCAGGGAGCCATAAAAGATTTATATAGGTCAGCGAAAAGGATTGATTGTGACAAGATAATGTTATTAAGTTTTTGACTTGGGCTCTGTTTGGCTTTGTTGTATTTTTGACAGATTTTTTGAGAGTACACAATGTGATTTGGTCATTGTGATATTAAATACATGTTTTGATGTGAGCACCCAAACAGATGGGTTTTTTTAAAGTAAGCATTTAAGTGTTTTATCCTCATTCATTTTTCATTTCATTTTTAAATATCTTTATTTATCATAAAAAATTACACAAATCAATGCCTAACAGCCAAAAAGACGTGGACTTACATAATATCGTTGGAATCGTTTTTTTTTCTGGGTCGATTGGTCTATGTCTCATAACCTCTACGACATACCTTTTGTCGCTTAGGCTGTATGTAAATTTAGGTCCTTAGCCTTAATTTCTTTGTCGTAAACGAACTTTAAACCACTCTCCTGTAAAGTTTGTAAATTGGCGGTAATCCCTTTTTGGGTGAAATGCATCGAAATGCACTTATGCTAAGCTACTTGACAAATGTATTAGAAGACACTTTATGAGGCCAGTGATTCGCCTTTAAAAGCTTAACCTCCGGTTTCTGAATTCTGAATTTCAGAATTCGGGATAAGCAATACTTAAGTAGTATTTGAGTACGGAGTTGTCAAAAAATGCTTTAAAATCCGTCATTTTTTTACAACTCCGTACTCAAATGTTTCTTAAGTACTGCTTATACTAGAATTCTTAATTCAGAAACCGGAGGTATGACCCCTAACTTATGAAGATACTGAGACATTCGTACACTACGTCAATAATTTACAAACAAATAAACACACTCATTCATACACACACACACACATGCACACACAGACGCACGAATTGACTTGAATAAACTGACGCATTGCGATTCTGGACACCCCAGTCAGAAGATAATCCTAGTTTAAACTTCAGGTAACTTATTTTTCCGGTGTCTGAGGTACTCCTAAAAGTAGTTTATCTATTTTGCCTCTGTTGGTTCGATAAACTGACACATTGCGTTTCTGGACACCCCAGACAGAAGATGATCTTAGTTCAAACTTCAGTTAACTTGACTGACCAATTTGGGGCGTTAATCGGTTCCAGGATTTTATTTTGTCGTTTTATATCATATTATAACAAGAGTACCTATTTAGAGTTTTATTATTAGTATTTTATTTTGGATAGTGAGTTTTGGACTCCTAGCGAAATGGACTCGAGTAGTTAATCGGAGTCTGATTTGGAAGAGCTGGAGGCTATTTCAAATATATCAGTACCAATAAAAAGGCATCGAAGAAATCCATCCGAAATTTTCACAGATAAAGAGTTTAACATGAGATATCATTTTAACAAGGGCACTATGATATATACCTTTGTGAAATAACCAAAACTGCTCTAGAACCCATTCATTTACATCACAAATAGGTACGTTAGCCTAGATTTTTTTTTCAGATGTAAAATAAACTTTACCGTCCAATATCAAAAATTACAATTAAAATCCTACTTATTTTGTTTTAAAAGTTTTATTGTGTTGTTGCTACGATTAAAAATAACAATGAGAAAATGTTGTGATTAAAATTTTATGAGTATGAAATGGTTCATTTTAAAATCATTGCATATACCACAGGAGATTTTCTTTTAAACTTGGGGCATAACTGCAAAAAGATGTAAAGTTTAAGGCGAGAAAAATATATTTAACTGGGCTTTAAAAACAGACCCCATCTAGTGGTCAATTTACAAACTTACTTATTGTTTGGATAGTTATCTAGTCGTCAAACCCAACAATAGACGAACGCAGTTTATCTTACAGTTAATTTTATTTGACGTTTTAAGTCACACTATAATAAGAGTACTTGGAGTTGTAGGTATATTATGCGTCTGTTCGCTTGCCTCGCTTACTCGTGCCTCGTAAGGAGAACGATCAGAAGCCATAATGCAAAGATAACGTAACTTGTAAGCCAATTTTATAGTAATAAAAGAAAATCTTTAATTTCTCGAGTTCTCGAATTCTCGAGGCATTATTTCTCGTCTCGAAGTTGGCATGATTTCTCGACATTTCTCGACTCGAGAATTCTCGAGCAGAAACCCTAGTATTTAGTTAATTTTCATGATTTAATGAAGATATGATGATTACAAAAAGTTGTATCACTACGGTGTACTCAGTCAGTCAGTAATCAGTATCTTTATTTGAGTGAATATGGTAGTTATTACATTAAAAACAGGTCTTAAATATAATAATTGTGCACAACATATTCTGCCACATAAGGCGTTCAAATTAATTTTAAAATTAGTAAAAGCTGAGCACGATAAAAAACAACATGAGTTACATGACTTACAAATTTATAAAGTATCATTCAAGAATTCATTTACAGAATAATATCATTTTTCATGCAGAAGAGATTTTAATTTTATTCTAAATAAATTAATATTAAAATTATTGTAGTGTAGATATAATACTACGAGTATTGTAGGTACTTATACTCTTTTCAACGAGTTTTGTCGTTTATCTAAAAACTTTACCATAAAAGAATATCAAATATGATTAAAAAACAAAGTATTGATAAAATATAGCTATTTTACGGTTTTTGATGATGCCGTTTATGTTTTCTCGATAGCAGTCTCGTTACGGCTATAATTTACGAAATGACCGCTATTTCAGGAATCATCTTTTGTTGAACAGAGTATAACAATGCGACCAGTTAAAGATCAGTTCACCGTTAACGCAAGGTGATAATCAAATTCTGATCCGTACATGGATTCGAAAAGTCTGAGGTGCGGGACGGGTTCGAATTCAAAGCGTCTTGCATGGAAGGCGAGCGTTCCACCGCTACAGCAGGCTATAACTGGCCTATACCTACTTGTATAATAAGAAAGATAAAAAAAATGTCTGAATCTGTCCCACTGCTGGGCAAAGTTTCTCAAACAGAGAAGGAACTTGCCACGCTTGCTCGCTGCGGGTTGGCGATTTCAGACAATTAAGTCCAGGTTTCCTCATGATGTTTTTTTTTGTCATTCAATCAATCAATCAATCTTTATTCGTGAACACAGGTATTACAATAAAGGTCTTATCTATACATTTTAGTTGAGCTCTATGTTCTACCAATCAAATTAGATTGGTAGAACATAGAGCTTTTCCTTCACCGTATGTCAGTGGCATCAAAGATTAACTAAGGAAGTACTTATGAAATTAGAAAATTCACATTAATACATGCCTGGGTTTAAACCCGCAACCCGGTGCTTAACAAGCGAGTCTGTAACCTCTGGGCCACCACGACGTTTTTCACAAGTTAATTAATGATTATTACCTTTAATTACTTTTTTGTACAGCTCAAAGGTTACCAAAATTAATAGCATTCGATTTAATACATCAAGATGATTAATTAATCATTTCTATTTTACATTGTTGATTTCAAACGTCAATTATAATATGTCAAATTGTCAACCGATCGAAGTATTGAAAATCGATTCGAATGTATTTGACATATTTATAGAACATCTCTATGTAACAGATATATGCACTTTTGGCACCAGTCTCTTCCTTATGACTAGGAGCATGCACAAATTATGCAACAACACAGACAAAAATAGACCGTCCACAGATCATGATAGAGTTGCAATTTGCTTTGTAGTTTCCAAGTGACATTTAGTAATTTCACGTGGACATTTCTGACTAGAAATGCGTTCCAACATATCGGTCAGATCTGTATTTAGAAGCTCAGTTACTCCGATTTCCCTGTAAACGTTAGTCGTGAATATATGCGTGTTGTGAAAATGAATAAAAAGGGTAAAAATAAAAAAGGGAAAGTACCAAATCCTAGTCCTTTGCAGGATGAGAAAAGTGGTGATAAAGTTGAAAAATTGGGGAAAAGTGGTGATAAAATTGAAGATGTGGGGGTGACTGGGGATAAAAAGGAAGAAGTAGGGATAATTGGTGATATAATTCAGAATTTGGAAGAAAAAGTTGAAAGTGTTAAAGATGAGCGTGTGCCTGAAATTGTGAGTGAAATTATAACACCTCCTGTTGACGTAAAAGATGAAGATACTCCAAAGAAACCTAAAAGAAATAGAGGGAAGAAGAAAAAAGGTAAAGACGATGATTTGGATGATAATCTAGAAGAAAAGCTTAAGGAAACTGACATTCAGCCACCTGTAGAAGAAACAAAGGTTGATATGCCAGAAATTGAGAGCAAACTCGATGAATTGCCTCTGATAACTCCTACAGCTCGTAAAAAGAAAAACAAAAAGAAGAATGCAGAACAAACGCCCGAAGAACCTATATTACCTGATCAGGAACTTTCAAAAGTTCCGACGGAAATAGAAACAAAAGAGCCAGAAACAAAAGAGTCTGTACCAGATATTAAACAAGAGTTTTTGAAAACAGAGATCTTAGACCCAGAAGTAAAGCCTTCTAAAAAAAAAAATAAGAAGAAAAAACGGAATGACTCGGAAAGGTCTGATAAAGAAGAATTTTCTTGCACTTCTGCCTTCCAGAAGATACTTGACGATAAGGAGGAGCCACCAGAAATAAAAATGGAAGAGAAAGCTGAAGATGTTTTTATTCCTTTAGAAACTGTTAAAACCGATGTTGATAAAGCTGAGATTAAACCTGAACAAACTAAAGAAAATATACCAATACAGCCTATTATCCAAAAGGCATCAACTCCAATAAAGGACGTAGAAGAAATCAAAGAAGCACCCGTAGCTGAGAGCAGGGGTAAGAAGAAAAATAAGAAGGATAAAAAGCAAACTCCGAAACTAGAAGAAATTCCTAAACAAGATGAAACTAAAACTGATCAAGCTCCCGCATTAATAGACTTCGAGACACCTGCACATAGCGTTATAGCGGAACAAACAAAAGAAGTTCCAACCAGCAAACAAAAAGAAGACACTAAAGTAATTGGAATTACAGAATCACCAGAACCTCTAGTCGAAGACTTGAGTCCAAAACCTAAAGCTAAAATCGCTAAACCCGTAGAAAAGAAACGCAAGGGAAAACATGATGCACAAACATTTGAGAGCATGCAACAAGATATTATTACCATTCCTGAACCTGTGAAAGTCGAAGAAGAACCTTTACCGGTAAAACTTGAAACTGTTGACACTAAAATCACTGAACAAGAAAAAACTATTGATATTGAATCTCAGACGACTCAGCTTGAATTAACGAGCGATATTCCCTTCATGTCACCCAATGACGACGAAAAACTGATGGCCCTGGAATTTGAACTAATTGCTGAAAAAGCTATGGGTAAGAAACGGAAAAAGGGATCAAAAATGGCTAAGACACTTGATATTAGCAGTGGAATTCAAGAACAAAAAATGGACACTGATATCAAACAAACTGAAATGAAAGATGAACTTAACAAAGAACAATTAGCAGTTATAACTGAAATTTTAACCCCACAAACTGACCAACAAGAATTCATAATTATGAGTCAAAAGTCGGATACACCAATCACAGTTGATAATGTGCAAGAAACAACAGAACCTTTAAAATTAATAGAAAAACCTGAGTTCCAAGGAAAGGTTCTATTAACGCCTGAAAACATCGTCGAAGAAAAGGAATTTACTAAAGAAGAAGAAATAGCTGCACCACAGACTGAAGGTAATCAGAAGACTGAAACAAAACCTGGTAAGAAAAGAAAGAAGTCTCCTAGACCTCCAAAAAAGACTGAAGTAGTGCCCGAAATTGAAGAACGAGCAGTAACACCAAAACCAGAAGAAATTGCCAAAGAACCATTTAAGTCGGAGGAAATTAGTCAACAAAGTTTAGCTGAGAAAATTGATGCTTCTAATATAACTAGAATGTATGATATCGAGATAAGTAGCATAAAAGCTGATGAATCTGAAGGCTCTGCTTGTGATGTCGTACCGGATATCACGTATCCACGTGCTTCAAGTCAACAGTTGCGCGATGATAACAATAATACGGTCATCAGAGAAATATTTACTTCTGAAGAGATAATAGTAGACAGTCCTTTAATACAAGAACGTGCACCAACACCTAAAAAATCGGAAGAAAGGGGATTATCTCCTAAGGAAGAGAAAACAGATCTAAAATCAAAAATGATAGAAGTAAACCAAGATATGGAAGAGTTAAGACTGTCGATTGAAAGGTCTTTAGCAGAATTAACATCTATAGAAAAGAGCGAAGATGCTATTGAAAAAGAGTTTGAAGCAACCAGAACGAAAGCTAAAAATGTATCGAGCCTTTTATATGATACTGCTGAAAGTTCTACAATACCAATGTCTAGTGTTCAAGAATCAGTACCTGAAAAGACAGTTACAAAAGCGACTGATATTGGTAAACCTTTAGATGAAGTCAAAATGACATCAGTGACTGAAGATAGTAAACAGAAATTCGAAGAGAAACCTCAAGTTTTGATAGAAGAAAAAATACCGATTGCTGATCAGAGCAAAATAACTTCTACACAAGAAAAAAATATTGTGTTGCCATTTGTTGAAAGTAAAATGCCGGAAGCACCATTGGTACCTGACAGCAAAATTATTGAAACTCTTCCTGTAACAGAAGATAAACCTATAGAAATTTCACCAACAGAAAAACCAATAGAAATTCCACTTACAGAAAAACCAATAGATATGACACCTACAGATATAATACTTGGCGATAACAAGCCTTTGATTGAAGAACAAAAGTTTATAGAAAGTTTTATGTCCCCAATACCTCTGCCACCAGTAGAAGAAAAGAAGACTGAAATAATAGACATTGAAAAGAAAGATATAGAATCAAAACCCAAAGAACTAATTATAGAAACACCAGCAGATGTACCACCGGTATGCCCTGCAAGAAAAGATAATAAAGGTAAACACAAGAAGAAAAAAGGTAAGCAAGAAGCTCAACAGACTTCAACTGCACAAAGTACATCAACTTCAACACAATCTTCAACTACACAGCAAACAAAGCAAGAGGAGAAAACAGAGTCTAAAACTGAAAGTAAATCTGATTCAAAAGATAAAAGTCAAAGTACAGAAAAAGGTAAACAACAAGCAAGCAACGTCGATCCTGTAACTCAGGACGAATTATTTGCCGACATGGATTACGAACCAATAGATAACTTCGAAGACGCACTCACATCTAGCGTTGATGACGTCAATAAGTCTTTTGAAATGATAGTGAAAGAATCTCAAGAACAGAATAACCCTAAAATCAATATTATAGCGCCAGATGAAGAAAAAACACCAGTTTCGCCGCCAAAAAACTTGCTAGGTCATCCCGATATTCCTGTACGATCGAATAAAAGGGACTTTAAAAAAGAAAAGGATAAAATTCCAAATGAAATCACAGCACGAGTTAAAATAAAAGATTCTGTTGAAGTTGAAAGGAAACAGTCTAAGAATACGCAAACGATAAATAAGATGAAGGAGTTCAGTAAAGATTACAAAATGGATGACAATGATGATTTTGTGTATAAGTATAGTTTTAGGAAAGTGTTTCTCCAAAGTTCATGCCATGTTTGTAAGAAGGCTTTGAGTGGTTCCCGAGTGCCTTGCAGTTATTGTAACTTGTTGTTCTACTGCAGCAATAAGCATAAGGATGAAGATTGGCCTCAGCATCAGGCGCTGTGCTTCGCTGTGTCGACTGTCGTACATTTGAAAGGTGAGAAGAGCTTATTTAACTATATTATTAATGGTTATGACATAGTTATATGATAAATAAAACGTACCCACGTGGTTTTCATTTTTATTATCATGCATAATTGGACGAATGACTGATTTTTCGCTAAGCAAAATCATACCAATTTTGATCACTGTCAAATGATCATCATCATTCAGCTGAAATACGTCCACTGCTGGATACAAGCCTCCCCCAAGGAATCGCCACATCGACCGGTTCTGTATAATGTCCGTTCACCAGATATTAGAGCGTAACTTCATGCGACCTCGGCTGCATGCTATACTTGTATACCACTACGGAAAAATCTTTCGACACACACATAAAATAGTATTCTAATAAACGATTGTTTCACAGACCAAAAACACATATACGCGGACGCAAAGAACCTAACAGGACACGACTACCGACTGATCAGGATGCAGATGATAGTCTCCTGTGAGAAGGTGCTGAAGAGACGGCTAGTGCCTTGGGAACAGGAAGCTCTCCTGTATCCCAGGATCTGTGCTCATCTGCCGTGCAGGGAATGGAGACAGAGCAAGCTTAGCGATTGTCAGGGATGTGGACAGGTTGGTGGAAGAGAATACTGTTTATTCCATAGTTTGGATATTTCGGAATAGAAACTGTGTTAACAAATGTGTTAACATCGTGAGGAAACCCGGACTTAATGGTCTGAAATGGCCAATGTGAGCAAACGTGGCGATCAATGCTCTGTCTTTCTGTGTATGAGAAAAGGTCTTTGCCATGAAGTGCGTCAGTTGCTGATATTATTACTATTTAACAAATGTAATAACCTTATGAAGGTGGTCGAGAAAGCAATTAAGAGACGAAGTCTGGTGAATTGATGGCAAGGCTTGTACATTAATGATTTCATACTGTTTTGAGTTGTGGAGAAAGTATCGCGAGTCACGATGCTCCCCAGATCATTTATTTCAGTAGCGTATGAGCAATATTCACGTGGGTCCAGTCGGTAATGGTAGTTAAATTAGCAGGTTGATTGGTGATCAAAATATATCATGGGAATGTACTGACATAATCCATAAGGCTCCCAGGGAAAGAAGCTATTATCTATTAATTCTAGTTCAGGTGTTACACGACAAACAGAATAACATAATCAGAATCTTTTCTCCATAGATATCCTACTGCACTGACAATGCCGACCACTTCCCAAAGTCTCACTCCCGCTGGTGCAAGTCCTACTCCTTGTATGAGAAGCTGGTTAGTTACCAGCAGACCAAGGGCCGATTGGAGCCGAAGATGCCAACTAAAGTGCTGCAGGAACAGCAGCAGATACCAGAGAAGATCAATGAAGTGCTCGCCTCTATGTATGAAGAGAAAATCGGTGAGTTGATGACTTTACAAAAGATCTTAGTAGTTTCTAAGTGAACTGTCTGCATTTATATGCCATTAGTTGACAAACCATCTGACGAGCTCACAGGATGGAAAGTGGTTACCACCGCCTGTATACATCAACAGCACTAAGAAGGTTGCTCACGTTAGATACAAAGTTGTAGCCTTAGAGCTTGTAATTTCACCAGTACCCATACCCTTCAAACCGGAACAGCTGCTTGCCAGCAGAAATAGGTATGGTGGTAGTACTTCCCCGGATATACCCTCCGTTTCGGAAATGGGTATGTCGAACTTTTACCGACTATAACCACCCGGTAGTGTTCCACGCACATAGGAGGGGGGGGGGGGGGGAGCTACGAAATCTCCGGTAAGTATCTTGTACTACGCTTTCTCCTACGAGAAACATCATAATTCAGCCGAAAGACGTCCACTGCTGGACATAGACTTCCCCCAAGCATCGCCACATAGACCGGTTCTGTACATCTCGTATCCAGCGGATTCCCGCGACCAGGTTAGGTTTGGCTATGTCGTTTACCCTAGTTCTCCTGTGGATCACATCATTTCTGATATGATCATGTAGGGTAACTCCAAGTATAGCCCTCTTCATTAGCTTTTGGGTGACCTTGAGCCTTCTTACGAGCTATCACGTTTCAGTGCAATAAGTAATCACTGGCAGCACGCACTAGTCAAAGACGTTCGTCTTGAGGGACGAGAAGATATTGCGTTGTTTCCCGAACGCTGTCCAGCCGAGTCAGGTTCAACGATTGATCTTTCTCGAAGTTGGACCTACCTAACGTAAAATAGATGATAAATACACTTTTTTTTTTCAAGCGAAGTAATTATAGAATCTCTAAATTTATTGATTGTAGAATTAGTTAGACACACTCACACTCGGCCATGGTATTTAAAATCTGACATCATACTGATGATTCAAGGTATGAATATAATTCTAAAATTATGACCAAGACTATTATTACATGCAGACGAAATTACGGACAGTGACTAGAAACCTATATAGTCTGATTTATTATTGTAATGAATAGGTAGAATTAGTGCAACAGTTGTATGTATAAACATTGAGAGTAATAAATACTTTATATACATGTACATTCAGTTGGCGAAGTTTAAGGAGGTTTCACAATCATTATGAAAGCTTGTGCAATGCGTCCTATATAAACCCTATAAAATTCGATCCGAATAAGCTATCTATCTATCTAGCCTTTTTCCAACAATGTTGGGGTCATCTTCCAGTCTAACCAGATGCGGCTGAATACCAGTATTTTACACGGAGCGACTCCCATTCGACCCCCGTCACCCAGTTAGGAACTGGACAATACCGATATCCTAAGATTAGACCGGTTGTCAGATAATCGGGCTTCTGACTACCCGTAACGACTGTCATAGGTACTCGTATAACCCGCGGAACTGATAGTCTAAAGCTGGCTTCCCACTGCGGTAGGTAGCGCGCACCGGCTGTTCGTGGTATCATCCGTAAAATCACGCACCGTGGGAAGCCACATTATGAGGGTGTATGATGTGGATACGGCGCACCGCTCCGCATGCGTCCGCGTTACCACGGACGAGTCTCTTCCCATGGTGCGTCGGTGCGAGCTCGTGCGTCGCGATGCGCACTATCACGCACCGTGGGAAGCCGGTATAACGTGCTCTCCGAAGCACGGTAGGATCTCGATGTGCATCGAACGGTCACTCATGCACGGACTGACCGTGGCAAGCGCAGCTTAACCTCCACGAGGTTGTTAATTAGCCACGAGCCCCTCAATTGATCTGGACAAGCAGTAATATTATTTGTATAAACGGTTGTGGTCCGTGTAGTGCCGGATGTAAAGAATAGCACTACCCCATCTCTTCCCATGGATGTCGTAAAAGACGACTAAGGGATTCACTAGACTCTAGGGGTCGGCAATTTGCGGCTCGCGAGCCACATGCGGCTCGTTGGATGTGAAGCTGCGACTGTTTAGTTCCATACGCAAATATTATCGTATTAATATATAATATTTGCGTAATAATATAATAATATTTCATCTAATTTGTTGTGAAAAAACTCTACTTATACAACAAAACAAATACGCATTTTTCTTATGAATAAATAGATCTTCTTCTCTCGTGTCTGCAAGAGCTATACGAAAACAGCTCATGCTGTGGTGAAAAGATTAGCCATTCAGCAAGGTTGGTAGCGAGCCTGACTGCCCAGGGTGCGTCGGACGTACTGAAGTATCGTCACTCGTGAAGGCTCTTTTCATGCACCCCAATAAATATATTAGTTTTTTTTATCAAAAAACTTTATTTATGCAAGCACTATTTATTGTTGGCAAGAAAAACTTTTGTGGGTCTTTAAAAACTTGAAAATTTTGTAAATTGTAATTTTTGACTCTTCCGACTCAAAGGTTGCCGATTCCTGCACTATTCGGATGGGCAGCAGCGTTGTCTGAGTACTTTAACAACCACACTGCGATCGACAACCCGCCTGCCAAGCGTGGCGATGATAGCAAACCCCCCCAACATGGATAGTGGCGATGCTTGGGGGAGGCCTACCTATGTCCAGCAGTGGACGTTTTTCGGCTGAATGATGATGAAACAGTTGTGCACTACATTCGATCCAAACATGCATTTGCAGTCGAGTTTTTTCGGATTTAGATCAGACGCATTGTACATTCAATTGCTTTTATGGCGTTCTTTACACATAACTGATATTTTTTTAACAATTGATTCGGCACTTGGCACCTATGTAGAAGTGTGAAAAAAAGTAGGTTTTTTAAATTTTGGACCCCTTTTCATATGCAATACAATATGATTTTGGATATAGGAACCAGCTTTGCATAGTCTGATACCTTCTTTGAAGGTGTGTTTCCGCATTGCTTAACGGCCTGTCCTCGACATCCCGCATCCAGACTATTCTAGTTGCCTGTTTAAACGGGCCTCGCAAACACTATATACAGTCTCATTTTGCATAAGAGAAACAAATATAATCTGTGACATGACTTGTAACGACAGTGATAGACATAATTTCATTTATGAAAATTGTTTGTTACAGATATAAACGACATACAATACGCAGCGCTAACACAGCTGGCGACTGCACCGCTTACTGCTGCCTACTGCTACCAGCTCTGCAGTAACAAGCCTGCCTCAACTGCCAACGGCGTTTATAAGGTTTGTGCTATTGAAGCCATACAAAGAGAAATTGATAAGTCACAGACGCGCCAAAAGTGACGTTTAAAAATGCACCAATTGGTGTAATTTGCAGATATCTATCTCTTTCACCGTTGTACTTCTTCCGTATCTTTGTCTTGCTCATAAGAGATACTAGTAAAAATAACGTAGAATCGAATTTATATGTACTGTTCTATGAACGTAGCATATCTATAGTACAAAATATCATTGTATTGAAGCCAATATTACAACAGCATATTATTGCACACAAATTCACTCAAATTCCAACTTTAAGAGCATGTGAACTAAGTATACTTTCATTTATGCTCGTTCTTTGTTTTACCCTATTCGTACCTGATAGTAAGTGCAGACAGGGTCTAAGATGGAGCACACGAATCCAAGTAACAGACATATAGAGGGATTCTCCTATACCCCTCTGGCTCTCACTTACACACGACGGAACACAGTAAACTGCTTGGCGCTGGACTTTCATGTGAGGGTGGTAGCTAGCCAGGCGGACCGTATAGATTCTATCACCAAGCGTGTGTGTGTGTATGAGAAGAGGCTTTTGCCCTGTAATGGGACTGTTGCAGGATATTATTATTTAATCTCTCTATTTCAGAAGTCCTCATTCACGATCCACGTGGTAGGAGCAGAGTTGCAGTTCGAAGCTGATGCCCTCAATAAATGGGAGGTGTTTTTCCTCCACCTGAGGCCTGATCTGCAAGAATTGAGGGTGGTCCTCATCAACTATAACTTGAACCCTTCAAACTTGCCGTTGGAACTGCTGGGGAAGATCAAGTGAGTTGGTTATGTATTAAATATATGTAGTTTAAAAAGTAGAAAGGTATGGTGGATGATGTATTTATTGATGGAATATTACTACAGCTAGTATTAACGTAGTTTAGCCTCTAGAGAATGAGGTTGTCCACGAAAATACTACCTCCATACGTATTTTTTCATGAAGGATATGAGTGCAGGTTAAATTACAGGCTCATGGGGAGGTTGGTAACGCATCAGCAATTCTCTTGAGGCTGTAGGTTTGTATATAGACGGCGGTAACCATACCATCAGGTGGGCCGTTTGCCAACCGATAACATTAAAAAACAATAATTACAAACGAAAGGAAGATTGGTGATCGCAATTGTTATCAGCCTACAGAAAGACCGCCGCTCTTTCTCTTGAAATAATTCCTAAGTCACCTATTACATCACCTATGAGTGGAACAGAGTCGCCTGTGGCCTATTTTCCAACTAATCAACTAAGCATATCTCAATCTACAACTGGAGATAGAGTTCTTCCAAATTGCGTCACAAAAACCGGGTCTAAGTCTTCTACATCCAGTCTTCCCCGGTAACCTTCTTCAGACTCGATCTGTCGGACAATAAACGTAGTTATTTGGGGAATTATTTATAGAACTACGCAGTACAAAAAGATTACATTTTAATCATTAACTTAGCCTGTTATCCAATTATGCTCCTGTCTGCTTCCAATATAACTAGATGCGGATGAATATAAATGTATTTTGCACGGATATCCTAACAAAACCAAAATCCTTAGGTTGCACCGGTTGTCAGACTTTATAATTATTTACTTTATCAGGTTATGTGACAACTGTCGCCAGAACAAACGTCGTGTGGTATTCAGCTTCCAAGACAAGAGGACTTACTCTGATTATAAGTCAAGCGAGGACTTCGTTCTTCCTGATATCGGTGAGAACATTCGTTTATTCATCTTCTTCATTCTAGCCAGTTCCAAGTCTTTTGCCAACTGTGCAATACGTTTCTTTGAGTGATTTTTGTCTGACAAGAAGTAACTCTTTCTCATCTTTTGAGGGAATATTGCTATTATCACTATGATTGGCCAACTGATTTGTGGTAGCTGTGTACTTACAATGTCTGCCACTGATACTTCAGCCACATTGCTCGCAGAGGTGTCGATAACCTGGAACGCATGATGGTGTCAGGAAAAATATAGGGCGAAAGACCTATAAGCTGAAGCCCAAAACGATGGTCAGATCAGATATCCAAACAAATAACAATACCGATAGCGATAAGGAGGCTAATTCTACTAACAAAAATGGTGATCAATCGTAACGGAACCGAAGCCGAACCGTTAATCCACCTAGTATTCATTTACAAAAACTGTCAAATTTTTGACAATAAAAACAAAATCAATCATTTTTACAGTGTTTGTTAACGGAAACGGACTAACGGTTGTGTTCTGTTTGTGAACTGTTCGTTTGCAGTTTGGCATCAATTTTGTTGGTATATTAGGCCCACAGGCGAATGAATACAACAGATGGAGTTGTCACGAGCCTGAGCAGTGAGAAAACGATTAAGAAGGAGAAGTGTGTTGTTATTATTGCACAGGAGAATGTTGGTCTCTACACAATAGTCGGGAGAAAGAAATATTCTTTACTCGCCTATTACGACACTCTCACAAATACAACTAAAGCAATTGAGATATCTAAATTGTGCAAACTATTAATCATTCTATTTCAAAGTGTTCGTAATAAAAGCTTCCACTTCATACTTAATTTTTTGTTTCCAATTACAGTTTGCGCCTTCAACCCCAGCATCCAAAGGTCTTCGGTCTACAACGGCAAGGACCCCTGGCCTTCGACCATCAACGCCATCTTAAAACTGAAGGTCCCTTTCATCATAACAGCTTACACCATCACAGAGCTTCACAAAGACTGCATCAGGATCAAGGAGTGCTCTGAAACCGGGTATAATTTCATCGCCGAACCGAAGTATAATAACTTTGCGAGCGTGAGACCTGATAGGAATTTTATATCTGATGATGAGATGCCTTTGCTGTTCAAGAATTACTGTTATTCTATTATTTCTGGATGATTTTGGTACAGATGGCAAAGGAGATAAGTATACAGGCAGCTAACGACGTATTCTGCAGTGCAATTCTGTAAGAATCTCACCTCGATCGCGACTGTCAATTAGACACTTGTCGTGACACAGCGTGGATAACAAAACTACGCGTTATTGATTATACAGTCGATTATCTGTGTGTTATTTGCTTGTATTATCCATACTGTGATATTATGGATATCGAGCTAACCGTCGATATTGTGGTGGGTTTCTTACAGAATGACACTACTGATGTAATTTTTATAGAGATTTAGTCTGTGAGTGACTAGAGTTCCAACTCTCCTAAAAGAAATCTTGGTAAATCGCAACCGATCCAATTCCGAACCATTCAGACCGTTTTCAATTTCAAAAGCTGTCGAATTGTTTGACACAAAAAACAAAATCAATAATTTTGACAGTTTTCGTAAATAAAAACTGACTAACGGTTGTGTTTAGCAAAAATTTTGTTAGTTGAATTGGCTCCCAGCTCATCAATCATCTGGGGGGTTACCATGATCTCTTAGAGCAGGAATGTTTTAATTTTATTACAAGAGTGGGTAAGAGATGGCGCTAGAGAGCTGTCTAGCGCTGTCACTTTCCCACTCTCGGAATAATATTAAAACATTCCTGCTCTAACAGATTATGGTAACCCCCCTGAATGAGACAATTGTTGTGACCTATTACAAACACAGTATGAAAGACAGTTGTCTTCGTAACATATCTACATAATCCGTTTGTCGTGTGTACTTTAAATTAAATCAACTACATAAAGTTTGATACATCTAAGTTACGAGTGCTTAGTAAACATTTTTGTTACTGTATTTTGTTAATGATTGATTTATTGAAGTTAGTATTTTAATTTAACGTTCTTATTTCAATGTGTTTTGTTTCTTTTATTATGTTTGTTACCATTTTGTCTTAATAAAGAATGTGTATTTACGTTTTGTTTATTCCTAACTATTCAAGAGGCTAGTGAAAGAGTAGCATGACTTGCATGCTTATGCGCCTGTGTTTAATTTAAGACTTCTGCAGCAGATGCTGGTTCTTATTTTTCCTAAAGTGCTTCTCCAATTAATGAAGTCTGGCAGTCAGCTTTGCATAAGTTTGTCGTGTCTCTCGAGATACTTAAAATCTGTGCAGAACTCACGATGCCTGTTCACTCGCAGATGTTACGCAGCCACGATTTTTCTTGCGACCGACACGTCTCTTTCCACGGATTTTATTCATCATTGTAAGTTGAAGTAGCTTGTATCTTTCTTGTCGTATCACATGCCTCATATACTCCACTTTCTTCATGAAGAATATGCTGATAAACTGCCACAATATCTCTTCCACTTCAAGAATCTTTTTCTTTCGGTTGATTTTAAACTGGCAATCAGAAAACGACCACAATATGATAAAGCATCTTATATTATACTAGCTGTACCCGGCATGCGTTGCAATGCACTCTTTTGTACTTACTACCTACTTACAACTTATCTACTACCGTGATACTACCTACTTTCAGAAACAAAATTAAAACAGTAACAAAAAGTTAAAACCCATTTTATGTATGCGGTAAACAAATGAAGAATATGGACATACTCAGATAATTTCGTTTTTTTTTTAAATACCAAAATTTTCTTTCTTAAGAACCGTCTCCTGACAATTACGAACTCAACAAAAAAAAAATTGCGAAATCGGTCCAGCCGCTCACGCGTGATCTTGTGACCAAGGGAAATAGGGACTCATTTTTATATACATAGATTTACTTGATGTACACATGAAAATACATAAGAAAGAAACATAATATCTATAGTAAATCTCTTCCAGTAGAACTTCGAGAAGAAAATTTGAAGACAAGAAATGTAGACACAGTCCCCCTTATTACAAAAGATGGTTTAAACCTAGACTAAGGTAAACCCAGGTTTAAAATATACCCATCACTTTCTTATGTCATATAACAAAAAGAGACGGGGCTATTCTTAAACCAGGGTTTTTCTTAGACCATCTTTTGTAATAAGGAGAAAAGTGTCTTCCTTCTACGTTTTTCTTTTCAATGCAGTATCTTTCTTAAATATTTAGCTGTCTCGAAAATTGTCTCTTACTTAAATAGGTGTGTATTTTAAGACATGGCGCCAGTAACCGTTGTCACTTCAGGCATCTGCATCGAGAGACAAAAATACTTTGCCTTACATTCTAGCATCTTGGGATATTCCGGAAGGAAAACGTCTGGGAATGTATCGAATTATATCGGTCGTCGGCCAAAAATAGGAGTGTTTCCTTGTGGTTGTTATAATCAAAATATGGGCAGTAGCACAAAATATATTAATTAAATCATTGCCCTATCTCGTTAGTCTAGTGGTGGCAAGCGTGACTGCTGAGCGTGAGGTCCTGGGTTCGATCCCCAGGTCTGCCGTACGTTATCTAAAAAGGCAGCTAAGCCCAAAAGTCTACTTTTGAGTTATAAGCGAAAAAGGTGGGAATCGTTGTCTCTATGAAAGGAAGTTATTATTACAAAATTGTTCATTGAAATAGGTACAGTATTAATTGCTCTATAATTTTCAGTATATTTCAGTTATCTGTCCCTTTCAGTTTTTTCACAAAATTCGTTTTTACTTTTTAGTTAAGCATTTTGTAATTATGTTAAATGAGTAAGTAATACGATACTAAAAAGTCGCTATATTGCTTTCACGGTAAGTTGATTAATTTGGCAGATGTCAGTTCATGACATGAAAATAAATTGTAATGGCGCTTGTGTATGACAATTTAATTCAAAAAGTATTAATTCAATTTAAAATATTAATAAAGCCTTACCCAAAAGGTTGTTTTAAAATCAGAAACATAGAAACAATATAGTTATATGTGTTTAACGCCATAATTATATATTACATAAATGATTTTGAAAAAACCCCGACGCGTTTTCAAACTTGCGTCAGATGGTACCAGTTGCCAGAGACGTGCGTATCGATAAAATAATTTCGATAAATTTATATTAACAGAATGAATATTTTGACTGTCGTAATAATTATAGACGATAGGCTCAGTTGATTGAATAATTAAAATAAGGCTCATTATAGCCCAGTTGCCTTGCAAAAGGTCGGTCAGTCCTAAATTTTGGATACGTGATACGGATATGTGTTCTTATAAAAATTACAAATTTTGTACCTTGAGTGACCTCGGCGCGCTCTGCCATCTTGGGTTAAAGAACCCAAAAATGAGTTTTTATTAAATAACTCCTTATGGGTTTTATGCCTAAAATTATTCGCATCAATTTTGTAGAAAATTAAATTCTTATTTTTCATTCCAGACTCAAAATCAGAGGTATTTTATAGGTTTGAAGCCCATGTCTGTCTTTCTGTTTGGCTGTCTATTTCTCTCTCTGTCTGTGTGTCTGTTTGTGGGCTTTTCATAAAAAACACCTAACATAACACATCCAAAATTCAGGACCGACGAACCTTTCGCAAGATAAACCTCTTTTTCGCAACCCGGCTACTGGGCTTATTATTGGTGATAAATAAACATTTATGCTCACTCATCCCATACCTGCTGGATTCATTATCACATCAGCACGTAATCGTCTATTGTTGAAGATATGCATGCTAATTGACTTAATCCTAATTACTTAAATCACAAGTAGGTATTTGAAATGTACATAAAATCACATTACAATAATTTGTCAAATTCTCGCTGAAATTTTACAAATTTTATCGATAGTTGAATCGACTACAGTCACATGTCTAGCAACTCCTATTGACATGTGTCATTTTAATCTTCTTATCGTGAAAACAATATAACTAGAGGTGGTCGTTATTACAATAACCGTTTTCGTAATGCATTATTTGAACGTAATGAATAATCCATTATTGAAAAGTCAATTATCCTGTTGTCGTTATAACTGTTGTCATTATTGAAACAATAACAGCCTTAGGTAAGAGTAGGCACGCAATATGCAGACATTAGGTGTGAGAGGGAGATAGCACTCGCGTTATAAACTGTTGTCATTATTGAAGCGATAACAACTTAGGTAAGAGTAGACACGCAATATGCAGACATTTGGTGTGAGAGGGAGATAGCGCTCGCGCATTCCGATCGCGATGCAACGCTAGTTTTGCGATTAAAATCACTAACGGGACGTAATAAAGTTCAAATTTGCTTAAATTGTTTTCGACTATTTTATTGTCACAATTTTTACATTACGATTTTATGCTTTCTTCCATTGACGTAAAGTCTATTTTATGTAATCAAGAAAAAACAACAGGCAACGAAAAATTATTTGGTTATTGCTGTTATTCTGTTATAGGATTATTGATACTTATATTGTTATTGATTTTCAAATTTGTCAGTTACATATTTCTGTTGACATTGCGTAGTCGCATTGATGCATGATGCTGTAATACATGGGGTTGCAAAAATAGCTATAAAGTTGCTAAGTTGGCATCACTAGTTTTACTACCTAGATTTCTGCAAACAACAATAACAGGATAACAGACATCAGTTTACAATAACAGTTTTTACGAAATAATACAACAGGATAATTCATTATTTTAAAATAGCCGTTATTGCCATCACTAAATATAACCATACCTTAGCCGCTTTGTGTTATGTGTAACTTCGCAACTACAACAGATATAAAAACAATTCCAAGACAGGACGATAGAGAATTTTCAACTCTATAAAATGGCATCAAACCTCAAATTCGACCAACTGTGGCTTAACTGCCTTTTAGTCAACGTACGGCAGAGGTTGGGTAGTGTTATTGGGTTTCTCCGTGCCAAATTTCTAAGTAGCAGCCCGGAGTCTGGATTGTGCGTGGTTGATGCTACGCTCGCTTCCATGGGACTTAAACATGACGGCGAAATGTGGGTGTACTATACACCTCTACCCAACTTTTCGGAGAATAGAATACAACCGACATGTTACGTAAATTATTGTTTAAAGGGAAACGAATAATATTCAACGTCATCCTTGTTGGCGATGGAACAGCTACTGACTGACCAGGTGATGCTGAGACCCCGATGACATGACAGTCTTTTTAGAATGCCCTTCAACTTCCCAGCTAAAATAACAACATGCTAGACGTCTGGTTCTGCAGTCACCATCTCTCTTGCTGAATACATACTACCTAGAAACCTTTTTAGGGAAGTTTTAGCACCTGTATGCTAATTCACCTAATTTAAGAAATTCAGTTGCAGTCAAAACTAAATAACGCTTTTCGTCGCTCGCGTGAACTGCAGCGTCACTGCAATTTGATCGTTACGTCATGAAATTACGTGAATTAGCCTATAGCACTGGGCTGGGGTAAGCTGTGAAAGCTTATTTTCATCATAATCTTACGACCAAATAGGGATAAAAAAAATAAGGCCTGTAACTGTCCCACTGCTGGGCAAAGGCTCCTTCTCATATAGAGAAGGAATGAGCATTGATCACCACGCTTACTGAACACCACTGGGGGTTGGCGATTTGAGACCCATTAAGTCTAGGTTTCGTCACGATGTTTTCCTTCACCGTATGTCAGTGGCGTCTTAGATTAACTAAGAACGTACAAATGACATTGAAAAAGTCACATTGATACATGCCTGGGTTTGAACTCGCAACCCTAAAGTAGGATAGCAAAAAATAAAACAACACATACATTAAAAATATATATTTATTCTTATTGAACTGACAATTAAATTGGCAATATTCATAATAATCTAACAAAATTATACTAAAACATATCACAGATAAAATGATTAGTCACAAATTATTCTAATGCACGTTTTTAATAACCTAACTATCGGTGGCTTGCCTTACTAGAGATAGAAATTCGATAAGAGTTGAGAAGAAGTAAGGCGGATTTCACACTACCATGCGCCACGCTCCAGTGCGCGGGCTGCGTTTTTTAATGTTGACCGTAAGTAACATGCATAGTGCAACACACTGACAACGCATCCACGCGCGTGGTTGCAAGGTATGGCACACTGGGATGTGGGTGACTATTCGAACTACCTTAAAAAAATAACAAATTAACAAATCATTGTTCTCCTTTGTTGTTAATATTAGTTTCATATTGTTTTTATTCTTGTCTTATTGCTTGATGGCAGTGGTATAGTTTGATTTTTCATTATTATAATTGAAGTTTGAAACATCTGCATTTAGAACTTTGGGATGATGATAATGACGTTCTTATTTTTATAAACATTTTTCGAATAATCACCCATCTACAGTAACGTGCAGATCTTTGCGAATAATGGACGTGTTCACGACGTAACTCGATGTCGACAGGTTCATTTCCGAAATCTGCGCTCCCGCAAGAAGACGCAAATAAAAACAGATATGCGCCTCCGTCGCCGTGCGCTTGGATGCGTTGGCCCGCGCACCGTAGCTTGGCTCGTGATAGTGTGAGATCCACCTTATGTGAGATTTCTATCTTCAGTAAGGGATACCGATTGATTGGTTATTAAAAACGGCTGTAAGCTAGCAGCTAACGACTGACAAGTTTGCATCTCTAGAGATATACACTCCAGAAGTATTCTGCCCCCTCTGTCCTAAATAGAACGAGACATAAAATATATCCTCTTTGTTCTGCCTACCTTTTTTCCAACCGTGTTCGGGCCAGCTTCCAGTCTAATCAGATGCGGGTAAATACCAGTATTTTACATCGAGCAACTGCTATCAGACCTCCGCAACCCAGTTACTGGGCAATACCGATATCCTAAGGTTAGACCGGCTGTCAGGCTATCAGACTTCTGATTACCCGTTACGACTGTCATAGAAATTGGTATGACACTTGGGATCGACGATTTAACGTGCTCTCCAAGGCAGGGAAGGGTCTCCGCGTCAAGCGCATCTTAATCTTGCACATCATATAATCCCCGCGGTTGTTTATTAGCCATAGCAACAAGCCCCTCTTTATTGTATACAAGAAAAAAAACATTTGTACGCGATATCGAAAAATTTAAAGTTCTACAGGCAGCTTACTGCAACTCAGAGACCACTTCTAGACAGCCCTATAATAAGAGATTTAGAAGCGTGGTCAAAGTCATAATATGATTGACAAATTCACCAAAGTCAATACTAAGTTCAATCATACAAACATTTCCAAAAAATCTTTTGTCGAAGGGGGCAGAAACTTCCTTCCTTATTTTTCTGTCACAATCGGTCTGCTCTCAGTTAACCGCTTACGTAATCTCCAGTTTCTGAATTGAGAATTTTAGGATAAACAGTACATTAACATTTGAATACGGAGTTGTCAAAAATATTACGGATTTTAAAGCATTTTTTTTGACAATTCCGTACTCAAATATTACTTAAGTATTGCTTATTCCGAATTCTCAAATCAGAAACCATACCTACAATCGTATACCTATAATCTAATTAATAATCTCGAATATTTGAGGTCAGTGAAACTAGCATTAAATGTGCAAGAAGACTCTGCGATCACTAGTCCGTCCTTTTCAGGAGCATTTGTCAAGTGCACTGCAATAGGCTGATTTGAGAATGCAAAATTAGCCCAAGCCTTTTCCCCGACAATGTCGGGATCGGCTTCTGGTTGAAACGGATACCAATGAGTAGGCTATATGTGGTTGCCTAAAAGGTAACTTAAGTCCGGTTCCTTTGGCCGAAAAGGAATTGTTTTGCTTACCAGTGGTAGCATATTTTATAACTAAACTGGGCATACAGGGAAGGTAAAAAATAGTGGATCAAACGAAACAGGGCGACAGTTGGGGTTATTTGCAGTATTTTTTGGTAGTACATTTTTTACGGTAAGTTTCTAAAGTTACAAATAATTTTTCGTGAGACTTAATAATATATATTGAAAAAAATGTCAATACTCATAAATCATGGTACGCACTGTCATAAGAGCACTAGCAAGCAACTAAACAACATTTATTGTTTTAAAATAGGTACCCATTTTAGTCTAATTGTCAATTTATTACTTACTCATATTGATATTTTCTTAAAAACACTCAAATGTCATAACTTTTAAGGAGATCATGTTAGGGCTCTGCCACACAGGTTTTTTTGACTGCAAATAATCCTAACTATCGTCCTGTTTCGTTTGATCCACGAGTTTTGACCCACCCTGGATAAACAGACAGGGCAGCTGTAATAGCTACTCACTAATGATCTTATATGCAAAGCAGTAGGGTTTTTGCTATTGATAAAGATACAAGTGTCCCAATTTTAACCAATAACGCTCGGTAAATTATAGGAATCGGCCATTAATAATAGGGTATTTGACTGAAAAATTCTAATTAGTCCATCAGTTAGATTATCATATTTGACCCGTATTTTTTCTTTTGTTACGTAAACCAAAATTGACGAAGATACGACACTTTTAAAATTGGCAAAACATCACAAACAAGTACAATTTTTACTTGCTTTTGACATCACAAGCCCGACTCTCGAGTTTTGATGCGTTTTATCATTCCAAATATTGATAGATTTAACAAAAGAAAAATTAAGTGTCCATTATTTTTCAAACCTCTAACTGGCGGACTAATTAGATTTGCAATTTATTGATGCTGTCAACATGCCTATTATAAAGACAAACGCAATTTTGAAAAAATCTTGGATCTCAGTTCAACAGGACTCTTGACACTTAAAATTATTTATACATATCGCTTCCATGATAATGAATTCATTACAGTTTTGATCCCAGTAGATAAAGTAACCTCTGGTATAAAAATATTTTCACATATAGTCAATCGTTAGCTCCTAACCTAACAAGTCCCAAGCAAAACGCAGAGACACTTGGTGATAGAGAAGAAATAGAACAGAGAACACGCGAACGGCTTACTGACGATAGCTCTGGACACAGACCCCAACACCTACAGACAGATACGGATTAACATACGATTTCAATAACCTATCTATCGGTGGTTTGATATATTAGAGATAGAGATAGACAAAAGCTTAATCCAGGCTGGAAATAATAAACCACAAGGAGGGAAAGTATATTAAAAATGGTTGAAAATAGCAAAATTTTATTAAACGAGACTTATTTATATTAAAAATAAAATTAGGTCTCGTACCATGAGGTACTTTGCAGGTGGCGTTAATTTTTTCCAGCCTATAAAAGTGCAGTTGAATTTCTATCTCTTGTAAGACAAATTTCCGAAAGATAAGTTATTGAAAACGGCCATAAGATGTGGAAAATGAAACCACATTTAAGAGAAATTGTGGTTTCTAAAAACAATATCAAAGTAGCAAGATTTTATGAAGAGTAAGTAAAGTTAGTTAGAGACAATAGGCTAAAAAGTGCTATTGATACAGATAAAGTGCTTTAAGTGAGAGAGATTAAAATACAAAGTAAAACGTTTGCTGGTAAGGTTGAAAATCCCGATTGTAATATACTTTAAGACAGTGATGCTATTGATGCAGAAGGAAGTTTAGAACTCCGTTTTGAAAATAATTTAATGGGTTTTCGACCGTAACTCAGCAAAGTTTCATTAATACAGAAGACAAAGTGCTTAATATAGAAAGTGTTATAAACAATAATTATTATTTAGCCGCAAAAAATATTAAGTTGTGCAAATCAAATGTTACTTGATCACAAATACAATTCACATTCAAATTCATTCGGTTTTAGATAATAACAATGTTAACAATTAAATAACAAAAGTTAGCAAAATTAAGTACAGCATTGGATGCAAATTAGGTTGTAAATTAATTACAAAATAATTAGTAAATTCATTTATTGGAACAACCATCTACTATAACTACTTTTTAATAGAAACAAGTACTCGGTATAGGACAAGCTAGATTAAAAAAAAAAAAAAAATTCCTTGATTCACAAAACGTATTGTATCGCGGGTGCGTTTATGGCGATATTACACGGTTCAACCAAATTGATTCACTTTGGTGGTTAAAAGGAACAAAAATTAAAGCATATGCTATTGATCAATGAAATTGAATGATTCACCTTTATGTTTACATGGTTCAATTTGGTTGCTTCATCCAAATTGAAAGGCAGAAGTGAACCGTGTAATATCACCATTACAAACACAAATTTTCACGTGCATAAACACCCAGATAAAGATCTGACAATAATTCGTTTTAACGGTATTTGGAAAGAGGTTTTTATTAAAGCCTCAGGAGAAATGTGCTACTACGTTCTCATCTACTTGATACTAAGATAAAGCATAACAAAACAAATTTTCAGTGGAGTTGATCTTAACATTCCTAGCTAAATAATGATGATTATAGTAGATGGATACGATTAATTAATCAATGCTATAATAGACAGTTGTTCCAAAAACATAAAATTAAAACAACAGTTAACAACAAACCTTAAACAACTGAAACAACAACCTGTTCTGTCAACATCGGCGCTAACGTTGTACCGCTATCACTATTAGTACCAACTGTTGTACTATTCTCATTTTTTGAGTAAATTGTACTAGATTCTTCTGTACTCAAACTAACTCCAGGTTCCATTGTACTTGGATTTGTACTACTTTCAACTAAATTCCAATTATTATCAATTGTAGTTGTCCCTTCTGTGTTTAGACTCGTAGTACTTTCAGTCGTGCTTAAATCATTTATACTTAGCTCAGTAGTACTTAAGTCAGTGGTATTACTTTCAGCAGTACTTAGTGTAGTGATTTGTTCTGTACTAGAATTAATTGCATTATCTTGGTTTGTACTTAAACCCTCACTAGCTTCAGTTGTTCTTATATTAATTGTACTAATTTCTTCTTTACTTATACCAACTGTACTAATTTCTTCTGTTCTTCTTGTTGTACTACTTACTTCTGTATTTGTACTTGCTGTACTACTTTCTTCAGTAGTTTTAGTGGTTGTACTAATATCACCGTTTTCATTTGTTTCATAAAAGTCTCCCACTGTTACAGTCCCTGTGCTTGAGTCATAATCATAAATGTCTTCTTCTGTAGTTGTTGGCACTGAAACATACAAAATATGATTGCATTATGAAATTTATTGAATCAAGAAAATAGAGGTAGTAATTTTTCCGTCAAACTGAATTAGATTTTAGTTTATTTCACTCGATATCTACTATGCTTGGGTCTAAGTTGCATGCTAGTATTTGAACAGGGTATATGAAAGATTAAAAACACGTGAAGGTTGAATTCTAGAATCATTAAAATCACAAATTCTAAACACTTACCAGTAACTTCAATTCCACTAGAATTCTTCTTAAAAGGATCCTCAGTGACTAAAACTACACGAGATTCACTTATACCACCATCTGCTATCTCATCAGTCCTTCTCACTATAGTCTTATTATCACAGCCTTCAGCACAATAATTAGCTATCTTATGCAAAATCATATCAACTAGAATACTTTCTTTCACATGTTTATTTATAACAGCAGTTTCTTTTTCCTCTTTGAGCTCCTTATCTACCATCTCTTCTATATTTTGTGTATAATTAACAGGAGGGATCCAAGTGTATTCTGGATCATATTTAGATGCATTGTTTGGTTTGAAAACGACAGTGTATGTCTCATCTGGTTCATCATCGAGAGTTATTTGTGGTTTAGTGTATTTAGCCACAGCGGGTCCTAATATATCTGTGACGTATTTTTTTAGGTTTTTACATTTTTCTACTGTGTTCACGTCGTTTGAACTGCCCCAGATAATGAAGCCTGAAGCTTTTGATTTGTAAAACGTGCTGAATGCAACGTCTAAGTCACTCTGTAAAAGAAAATAGTATGACAATGTAAGATGTAGATTTTTCGTTTGGTATACGGCGAGCTGCCCCAAAACCGTGGAATTATGGTTCTTATAGACGAGTTAGGGATACTATCAGGTGAATAGTAGAACAGTATCTACCTCAGAACTCCTCCATATTGTAGATAATGTAATCCAGACCCAATTTTGGTCACGACGGCCCATTTTTCAGCAGAGAATGGCCAACTATGTAGGAGACATAATAGTGCACAAGTATGTGCAGACACAGGTTGTCTATTCCCTCGCTCTCATAGTCCGATGGATGGAACGGCAATCCGACACGATCGGGGTGAGATCGAGCGTAGATTGACGGCTTTACGTTATCTCCGAGCGACGGAGGGGGTCTCGATATGGTAAGACTGACCGTGGCAAGCGCGGTTTAAGCTCGCAGATCTATCGATCCGCTCGGCTGTTACTTAGCCTCGAGCACCTCAATCCGTCCATACTGTAACCATTTGTAATGATCGCAATATCTTTGTATTGTTAATTTTGTCTTTGCCAGCAATCTCTATCATATTCCATCCTGAACACTCAATACATCGAGTGTTCAAAATATCGAATGTTTGTTTGATCGAACGTTCAAAATATCGAATGGTTGTTTGATCGAACGTTCAACGCATCGTATATTCATTACATCGAAATATTAATATACTGACTACTTATTATATTGAATTAAAAATAAATAAAAAAATGATTAAACAGGAAATTCTGTGTTTTTCTTCGATATAGCCGTAATTTTTGTATACTAGCATTCAATATAATAAGTAATCAGTCTGTTAATATTTCGATATAATAAATATGCGATGCGTTGAACGTTCGATTAAACAACCATTCGATATTTTGAACGTTCGATCAAACAAACATTCGATATTTTGAACAGTGGATGTATTGAGTGTTCGATTTATTAACCGTTCGATGAAATGAGCGTTCGACTATTTGGACATTCGATTTATAGTGTTCGATCAATTGATAAGTATTCGATGACTTGGCATTCGATATGGTATAGTACACCCTTTCTCAAAAGCCAGTCCTCTCAGTAAAAATAGTATTGATTTTTAGCTTACCTCATTGAAGTACTCCTTATCTCTATACCGATACCAGAAGTACGGCAATATAATTGACCCTCTGTTCGCCACTCTTGCAGCCTCTTTGATCCTCCCTCTGATGAGGGCAGCTAGTTGGCCGGATGTTATGTCATTTGTGCTGTAGACTGAAGGGAAGAGCGCTGTGCTTTCTTGCCAGAGCCAGTTTATGCTGGAAATTTTAAATTAAAATATTATTATTTAGCTCAAAATAGTGGGAGAGATGTAGTATGATTAGCAGTGGATGGTGGTAGACTGTGAATAGCTCATGCTATGGTGAAAAGATTAATCAGTCAGCAAGGTTGGTAGCGAGGCTGACTGCATAGGGTGCACCGAAAGTACTTGCAGACTTATTAGCAGACAATGAGGACGTTGGTGCTGGTCCTCTTCACGTCATGCCTTTGTCATCTTTGCCGGAAACTTACTACTTACTTAATATCTTAGTGTGTCAGGACGAAGGTCTCTTTATCTCCATTTATGACATTGGTGCGGTTTATGCAAAAGATCTTCTATGAGTGATGATATTTAAGTACGTCCAGCGCTGGGCAGTCAGCTTCGGTACCAACCTTGCTGACTGGCTAATCTTTTCACCATAGCATGAGCTTCATATAGTTCGTGCCGATCCGAGAGAAGATGACATTGGTAGAAGAGTGAATACATTTATTTGAAACTAGCTTTTGCCCGCGGCTTCGCTCGCGTTAATTTATAATAAAAAAAAAACTCATAACACTCTACTAAAGTTTCTAAGCCAATTTTTGATACCTTGGGTTACATTATTGTAATTAATTTAAGGATCCCTTATTTTTTTATACTAAAATATAGCCTGTTCAATGTTATTCGAACACCTTTTGCTGATCTAGCGAATCAATTAGGATTTAGGCCGCGTTGAGTGCGCGCCGAAGTCAGTGCATATTCGGACAGCAACCGGGTGCATTCGCCAGCATTTTCATTAGCCATCATTTTAGCGTAGCCTTTTATTCGTTATAAAATAAATGGTTTTTTAGCAAGTTAAATACAGCGTTTTAGTAATCAATCCAATAGTCAATACCACTTAGGTCGCGACCCGAACATTTTGGTCCTTCGAGCCGGATGCGGACTTATTAACGCAGTCGGCACAATTGCAAATACATTGTTCGGAGTGCTCGATCAGGATTTCGCAGAAAAATATAAACATGACATTGACCTAGTACACAGGAACATAGATCACGTAAATCAACTATACAGGAACCAGACATCGATAATCGAGGCAGAGTACAATATTCTAAAACGGACCGAAGCTACTATTGAAAAGCAGCACAAAATAATCAATAAGCAATTGAATTATTTAGACAGCGTTACCAATACCATGCAGCAGGAAATCAATGTGATGACTATTCAGCAAGACTTCACGTTAGCAGCGATAGCAAGCATTAATATGGTCCATAACTTAAAGCGAATTCAAGATACGTTGACTGATACTATGACGGAAATCTACAAAGGTCAATTTAACTTGCATCTTTTGACACCAAAACAACTGCGTTCCGAGTTACAAATAATTTCGGGACAAATAGGCAAAGAACTTGCTTTACCAGTATACAACATTCAGTTGAACCTGTATAAAATCTACAAGCTATTAAATGTCAGAGCAAGGGTAACGGAAGAATATTTCATATTTGAAATCACATTACCACTAATCAGCAGAGATACCTTCGAATTGTATAAATTGATTCCGGTACCACATCAAATAAACAAGAGCATGATCAGTGTTAAAGCAATTTCGGAGTATCTAGCCATCAACCTAAGAAGAGACGCCTACCTATTAGCCACCACCAATGATCTTCAAAGATGCCAGCATCAGGAAGATACCTACCTTTGTCGACTGCAAGCTCGACTCAAGAATATTGGCACCGAAGAAAGATTTTGTGAAACCGAAAACCCAAACGACGCTTGCAAATTCGTCAAATCTAGCTGCAAAAATAGCTGGGTTCAATTAAATGACTTTTCCACCTACCTGTACTTCTGTTGTGATTCCTACTCTTTGAGAATCATACGTGACGATGAAATACAAGCGCGCCAAGTCAGCAAGGCCGGACTTATACACCTTACCAAGCAATGTATGGTTAAAGGCAGCGACGTAACACTTTATTCCTATCAGCAATTAAAGAATACGCTCACTCTGAAACCTAACATACTGGAAACTAAATTGACTCCAATACATCATTTGGTCAACAATATTACGCTACCTATCCAAAACTCAGACGAATTTGATAACGAAAGGGCTCAGATTAATAATTCATTAAAAAGATTAGATGATCAAATAAAATCCATGAAGGAATCAGGGCAAGAAACTGATGACCTGACGTCACATGATGTCCACCAATATGCGTTATCATATGGACTATTAGCAGCAGCAGTCGCCGTGTTCCTGTGGTTCCTGTGGAGGCGAGGAAAGCGAGCGGCCAGCTCGTCCGACCAACAGCGCGACGAGAGTACACCCACCAGCGTGAGCGTGTGCATCAACCAATCCGAGCCTGAGCAAAGACCTAAAGTGAGTGCGCGTAATCAGCTACTGCCCGAGCAGGGAGATAGTGAGTGTAGTGATAATGTGCGCGAACCTAATGCACCCAAGCGCTGGGCAAGTTTGCATTTAAAAAAGCGAGACTGCTCGACGTCTCCTATCGCGAAAAAGCAATCGGTATTTACTATCGAAGACACAATCGTTTGAGCCGATATACTTTAGCTACATATACCGTAATATTGTTTATCATCTTGTTAATCATCTCTCATCAAATATTGTACTAATCCTCACTAGCATTTAAGTTCACAGCTTCACGTAACGTAAAGTTTTGTATCTCTTCTCATCTTATCACTCTCCCTCGGGAGCATGTTCAATGTTATTCGAACACCCTTTTGCTGATCTAGCGAATCAATTAGGATTAAGGCCGCGTTGAGTGCGCGCCGAAGTCAGTGCATACCTATTCGGACAGCAACCGGGTGCATTCGCCAGCATTTTCATTAGCCATCATTTTAGCGTAGCCTTTTATCTATACTAATATTATAAAGAGGTAGAATTTGTTTGTTTGTTTGTTTGTTTGTTTGTATGTAGGGGGTAATCTCCGAAACTACTCATCCGATTTCAAAAATTCTTTCACCAATAGGAAGCTACGTTATCCTAGAGTGCTATAGGCTATATTTTGGGATCAAAAAATTAGGGATCCTTAAATTAACGCGAGCGAAGCCGCGAGCAAAAGCTAGTTCGTTATAAAATAAATGGTTTTTTAGCAAGTTAAATACAGCGTTTTAGTAATAAATCCAATAGTCAATACCACTTAGGTCGCGACCCGAACATAGCCTATAGCACTCAGGGATAAAGTAGCTTCCTATTGGTGAAAGAATTTTTGAAAACGGATGAGTAGTTTCGGAGATTACCTCCTACATACAAACAAACAAACAAATTCTACCTCTTTATAATATTAGTATAGATATAGATATAGATTAATGACACGTTTAGCGAAATGACTAATGGCATCCTCTTTAAGGGCCATTCACACGTACAACAACCACACCACATCGCAGCGACCAAAAGTGGTCAAGCAGTGTGTTGTTGTTAAATGTAGTTGTGGTTGCGTTGTTGCTAGTAGTAACTACTAGCGACAACGCAACCACAACAACATTTTGTAGTTGCCACAACGCAACTACAAGAAGCTGCAGCGACACTATTCACACGTAACCACTGCTTGACCACTTTTTGTCGCTGCGATATGGTGTGGTTGTTGTACGTGGGAATTCTCCCTTAAAGAGGATGCCATTAGTCATTTTGCTAAACGTGTCATTAATTTCAAATAAACGTCTTCACTGTTGCGATGTGGTTATGTTGTGGCTAGTGTTTGCAGACAGACAGATCGACTCCGGCTTCAGGCGTGCGCGCGGTATCGTTGCGTCGACGCAACGTTGTGTTTGTGAGGTGGCCGGCCACTAGTATTACATGAATTTAGATTCACAATTAACTCACCGATCATTCTCCTGAGGGACCTTATCAGCACAGGATTCTTTTCTATTATTGTACGCCATGTTGAAGCAGTACGGGAACCCGTAGTACCCCCACAGCGCTTGGGGCCGCATCTTCTTCGCTAACGATATGGTGGCTTGCATGAACTCGCGCCCGGCTCCTTCGAAACGTCGTTTAGCCTGGAACAGGTGATTTATTGATGTAGTTGAGGAGTGTTTCATTAAGGAGGAGCGGAGGATCATGCTTAATTACCAACCGCGCGGAACATACGATGCTGCGCTTCCCGCGGTTAGTCCGTGGATGGGTGACCGTTCCTTACAAATCGAGACTTGGAAAGTACATTAAACCGTCAGTCCCAGGTGTTATACGAATATCTATGACAGTCTTTACGGGCAATCAGAAGCCTGAAAGTCTGACAACTAGTCAGATCGTGGATGGTTGGCTGTTAGTTACACTTGATGACATCTCCGAGCCTTGGGTTGGTACCGGGTATCAATACCACTGACAGTTGTTACGGGTAATCAGAAGCCCGAAAGTCTGACAACCGGTCAAACCTTTTTTTTATTATCGCCGTAAAATCCTCACGGACACCCACCGCCCGGGGAAGCCGAAGGGTTAAGCCGGACTTTTGCCGGGTAAAAACCCACGGTGTTCCTTCTCCTGACCCTTGGCTGGGGTCGCGGGATTCGCAGCTGCATGCACCGCGACCCCGGCAGGTCTCGGTCCGCCAACCCCTGGCGGACTTCTCCTTCTGTGAGGCCTTGCCCCAAGTCCTCCTAAGAGGTGCGCGTGGAACACGGCGCGTCGCCTTGAGGGCCTGTTACTAGTGGGGCGACCGGCCCCCTAACTCGCCGCCCGAACCGGTCTAACCCTAGGATAATCGTATTGCCCTGTAGCTCGATTGCGGAAATCAGATGGCAGGCTCAGTGTATAAGGGTGCTTTTCCACCAGAGATGTGTTACGCAACGATGCTATGGATGCGTTTGATATCCGCCAATCATATTCATTGGTCCACATAGCATAGTACTGGTGGAAACTGATTCAACTGAGCTACATTTTTTTTCATGGAAGGATGCGTGCTATGTATGCGAGGTATATATGCGTGCTATGGATGTTCCTCGTGCCTTCCCTACTATCTATACTTCGCATAGCTCAAGCTACGCATCTTCCTCGCACAGCTACCTTGCGGCGGCGCATTTTCATAGCACATCTTCCTCGCTCCGCTACATAGCTTAGCATCAGTGGAAACGGTCACATAGTTTCGTAGCTTAGCTTTTACATTCTCGCAGCATACCTGCATAGCACATCTGTGGTGGATGCACCCCAATACTGGTACTCAGCCGCATCTGATTAGACTGGACGTTGACCCCATCATAGTTAGAAAAAGGCTATATCAGCTAGACAACAGTGTGATTAATTTTATAATAGACAAATAGTGAACGGAGTTTTTCTGTTTCGAGCACGACGTTCGCTATTTAGGCTTTTTTACTGGTATCTTTGTTCTAATTTGATATCACCATAAATCTGTTGGTAAATACTCATTAAACTGTTTAGAAAAATACAGGAGTGACAAATACTTTTTTATCGCAATTAAGTACTCATCATTTTATGTTCTCATATTAATATTATAATGTTTGCTATCTAAACTGAGTAAACATTTGTTATTTAAACAAATAAATATTTGTTCTAATGTCGGAACGTACCTTTAATGCGGAAGTCTACGTTAATAAAGTCATCTATGTCATTCATCCCTACTATCCTATCCTAACTAATATTATAAATGCGAAAGTAAGTTTGTTAGGTACCTTTTCTAAACCACTGAACCGATCATCCTGAAATTTTGCATCTACGTTGTCAGGTCTACAGAAACGGACATAGGGTACCATAAAAAGTACTATTCCCGAGGAAAACAACAATAACGTTCATAGATGGCGCCACGTGTAGTAGAATTTTAGTAGTGTGTTAAGAGTTGATCGTCAAATTCTAAATTAACGCGTGCGAATTCGCGGGCAAAAGATAGTAAAAAAATAAGTGACAAGATTGAAAAATAACATACATTTGTTTAAAACTCTCCTCAGTACACAAAAATAATCATCTAATGGTCTAATTAAGTAAGATGTTAGTGTTTTGACCACGAAGCAAATACAAATTGCTTCGTGGTTTTGACGAAGATTCATTGACCTAACCCGGCCCCGCGCCCGTAGTTACTTACTGCAAACAACTGTAGTATTAGTATCTAGTTGTCGCGTTGTTTACAGTGTTTGTTTTTCAACAGATAACATTAGTTTTTTGAAGGGGAACGAATGAACTTTAGTAATCATAGTTTCCATTTTAAAAAGGCTTTAGCTTTAAAATTAATAGTTGCATTTAGTTTTAATATTTCAAAGGTTAAAAGTGTTCTTTAAAGTACTTAATAGTATGCATTTTAAAAGTCATATAGCTCAAAAATACTTAGGTTAGGTTGTTAGAACTGTGATCACTCAACGCACGAGCCAAGCGAGCGGTGACGCGGCAGCGACCGGCGACTGCCAGAAACGATTCGCTTTGCCGTTCGATCACTTTCCGCCATTCGTTTAATCGGTTTGATCAGAATCAAATGATTTTTGATTGATTATAGTGCAAACCAATAATTTTGTAGTGTAAAGCATTATTTTTGAAGTGTGCCTTAACCATTTTTTGTTCTTATTTTCATTAATTTTAAAGTGCTTTTAAATACATTCCTTTTTGAAGGACTTTATACGTATAACCGTAAACGTCCACCTCTTATGGACCTCCTAATACCAGAAGATATATTGCCATAATCACCATACTTCACATATAGATTGATAGTGACTACAACTTGTATTAATCAATCAATCGACTCATCGAAACAGGTGGATCATTACACAAAATATTATTTCGTGGTACCCCAGATGTTAAATCTTGGAACTGCAGCCGTTATTATTATTAGACAACAACACCGCGGTGATCTCAATGATCGTTAGTGGATTGTGTAACGGGAATAAATTGTAAGTGCGTCGGCACACGAACTGCTTTTCCCATTACTGGGAAGCAAATTTTAAAGCTATCGTTTTGACTGTGTTTTTTTATTATTTGATATCTTCGCTTTTGACTTTGGTTGCTTCTCACGGTAAGCGCAGACAGGGATTAAGATATATCTACACGAATCCAGGTAATAGAGATATAGAGGGGTTCCCCTACACCCCTCTGGCTCTCACATACACACGACGGAACACTGTAAACTGCTTGGCTCCGGACTTTAATGTGGGGGTGGTAGCTAGCCAGTCGCACCGTATAATAGATCCTACCACCACACATGCTGGGTTTGTATAATCTTACAACACGCGTCTATTCCCAGCGTGCGGTGAGGAAGTTTTATATTTTACCCCGAAGCCCTTAGCGAACAATGTTGATACATTTCACGCTGTGGAGTCGCTAAAATATTTTCGGTTGAGGTTTCGAATTCTGGATTGAATCTCGATATACAAAGTATAATAAATAAAGTGCCCTTTCAGTTTTATTAATAGTATCTCCAAAACTCAGATTGCCGACGTTGGTCAGAAAGCCGCAAGCTTAAATAGGAACTGGACTGGTCACGTCTGCCGCATGTCGGACGAGCTGTGGGCAAAACACACCACGGAGTGGAGCCCATACAACGTTAGACGACGTCGCGGCAGGACTAGAAGAAGACGGCGGGACGAGTTAGACACTCATTGGAAGGGTTGGCCCCAGAAATCATTAAATCGAGAGGAGTGGAAGGAGGGTAGGGAGGCCTGTGCCCTGCATCGGGGTGATCATGGCTGAATCACTGTTACTAATTATGTTTGTAATAGATTCGAGATTTCTAATAAAAAAATAAGGGGTTAAATATAATGACCACCATAAAATGCTTTCAAATCAAATGAAATCAAAATTTTTTATTTCACATAAACCAATACAGGCGCTTATGAAAAGTCGAATTTAGGTGCACGGTTCCAATTAGTCGTTTCCTATGGAGAAGAACCGGCAAGAAACTCCATGGTTACTCTTTTAAAAAAAAAGGATATCTTTAACAACTTCAGTAAATACAATAATATGATTAATGATAGTTAAGAGAGAACAATGTAGTCTTGACCACAGACCTGTGAGTAATGTAATACCAAGTCTTGGGTACAAAAATTAACCAAAATGAAAAAAAATAACACAATATGAATAATAGTAATTTACACAATTATATGTATAGGCAAGTCCACGAAGTTCTCACATTTACAAAAGATAAAATGAAGCTAAACTATATAAAACAATTGACATGATTAAATGTCATCAAAACTTAGAGAAAAAATCGTTGTAAGATAAGATAAAAGATATCTTGAGAGTAACGACAGCAATAAAAATAAAAATCATAATTGAGGATAGTTAATAGACATACACATACGTCGTTAATGAGGTACCAGGGAAGCCACATGTGCAGGGACTAATGCCAAACATCCTTGTCGTCAACGTAATCCTTAGTCTTGTAGTATGCTTTTTGAGTGAGGACACGTTTAATATGGGTTTTGAATTTTCCCTCGGTAAGATCTGTTACAGATTTCGGCAACTTGTTATAAAAACGTACGCCATTACCTAGAAATGACTTACTACTTTTGCTTAATCTAAATTTAGGTATCACAATTTTATGCTTATCCCGTGTATTTTTATGATGAAAATCGCTCCTAACATTAAACAAATGCAAATGTTTTCGCACATATAAAATATTTTCTAAGATATAGAGTGATGGCAAAGTTAGTATTTTAATATCTTTAAACACGTTTCTAAGGGACTCGCGGGAACCCAGGTTATAAATTGCACGGATTGCCCTCTTTTGTAGAATAAAAACCGAATCTACGTCAGCTGCTGAGCCCCACAACAGAATGCCGTAGGACATAATGCTGTGGAAATAAGCGAAATACACTAACCTAGCTGTAGCCACATCAGTCAACTGCCTAATTTTCCTAACTGCATACGCAGCAGAACTTAACCTAGCCGACAGGGCAGTAATGTGAGCACCCCACTGCAATTTAGAGTCGATAGTTATACCTAAAAATACGGTTTCATGAATTGTATCAAGTTTGTTGCCATCAAGCATTAAATTTAGACCTACTTGGGGTACATTAGGTAGTGAAAACTTAAGGCATTTAGTTTTATTTGCATTTAGTAACAGATTATTGGCTGTAAACCATTTAGAAAGAACAGTTAGGCTCTCATTGACATGTAAAACGTCCCTATCTTTTCTATCTATTTTAAAAATTAAGGAAGTATCATCAGCAAATAAAATTATATCGGAGAAATTGGACATCATATAGGGGAGATCATTTATATAAACTAGAAATAGAAAAGGCCCAAGAATTGAGCCCTGAGGCACGCCCATTCTAACCAGAGATCCCGACGATATAGCACCATTGACACCCACTTTTTGCTGTCTATTTGACAGATAGGAAAAAACGAGGTCAGCAGCTAGTCCACGAATTCCGTAATGGTGTAATTTACAGATAAGTGTGTTGTGGTCAACGCAGTCGAAAGCCTTGGAGAGATCACAGAAGATGCCAACAGCATCCTGAGAGCTCTCCCAGGATTCCAAAATTTGAGTGACTAGTTTCACTCCTGCGTCTGTGGTCGACCTACCTTTCGTGAAACCATACTGGCGACTGTGCAATATCCCGTTTAGGTTGAAATGAAACATCATCTGATCAAGCATAATTTTTTCAAAAATTTTACTTAGTGCTGATACCCTTAGTTCTTTTACCAAAAATATATACTTGACACCAGAAAAATAAAGTCTGAAATTACAATAGTACTAGCTATTTTAGTCACAACTGCACTTCAAATTGTATTCGAACAACAAATGTAGTAAATGAATACCAAATCTTAGCACCCCCGTGGCACCCCGATACGGATAGGTTAGGTTCAAAAGGCTCCGTCGACTCTACTTTGGAAACCCAAACAAGTGACAATTTGGTGTTCATTAACTACAACATTTACTACTTTTGGATTAACAATGATTTATTTGGAGTCGTTTTGCTTTAATGGGATAGCGAGATGTTAAAACTTTGGTTGTAATTTTATATTAAAATGCGGGTTTAATTTTGGTGATCATTTACTATTTTTGTCTGTTATATGTTACTATATCTGGTGGTAAGTTAGACATAAGCCAAAAAAATAATAGTCAAACACCTCTACCGTGGTAACTATTGTTGTACATTAAAATTGATTGAGAGATTAACGGCCGTGTGCTGCAGCACTAAGCGCCCTAAATACTCGAAGCATTAGTTTGACGAGTGCATGCCGACATCTGATTGATAAATTACAATCATACAATGTTTGTATGTAGTTATGTATGAAGGAATCTGTTTTATGTAGTAAGAGAGCTGATGTTGGTAGGATATTATCTGAATATGTTCATAATCAGCCGTGTGGTGCTGGACGTAAAGAATAGCACTACCCCAACTCTTCCCGTGGGTGTCGTAAAAGGCGAGTACGGGATTCTCTAGAGGATGGGCAGCAGCGTTCTCTGAGTAATTTAACAACCATACTGCGATCGCCAACCCGCCTGCCAAGCGTGGCGATTACGGCAACCGCCCCCCTTTTTGGGGAGGCCTATGCTTAGCAGTGGACGTCTTTCGGCTGAATGATGATGATGATGATGAATATACAGGGTGTTAACGAATTCGTGTAATTCCTTCAAACCGTGTGATCTACTGGTGACACTGATTGACCCTGCATAGGTTTTTCAGAAAAAAACAAAAAAAAAGTTTTCATAAAATGATCAAAAGTATTCTGTATCTGAGTAATTTTAGCGTCCCAAGTTAACTGACTGCGTGGAGTGATATCGGGCTATTCGTGCCCGTCACCTGTGTCGCCGTGCCGTCATTCATTTATGCATGGCATCGAAATTTTCAATCACATAAAAAAGTATTTGGGAAAAAAAAGTTTATTTTTATTTTTAATCAATCTAAATCCCATGCGGGTTTGATCTATAACATTAATAGATCATGTGGTTTGAAGGAATTACACGAATTCGTTAACACCCTGTATATCATTGTTTGTTAATAATTGCACTGACAATTTTGTTGACATTTACGGCCTAATACGATGTGCGTAAAATTTCTCCCGTGCGGGAATCGAACCCGCTACCCGTAGCACAGAAAACAGGAAACTCCAACTGGTTTAATACTCCCAAAGCTCCCACAAACATAATAATTAATAATTATAAACAACGTATAGAGTAGGTACAGTCGCTCACAACACGGAGGCCCTTCAATTAGCGCGCGTTCTAATTACAGCAGATAATATTATTGAGCAATCACCGGGATGAGCGAGCAATTGTTTTGTATGGTGTTGTGATGAGCAAGCAACTGTTTTGTATGGTATTATTAGTAACTGAAATTAATGTTGATGGTAATAACAATTTAAGGACAAGACCGAAACTCTCCATATTTACAAGAGTGAAAAAAGTTAGTCAGGTTACTAGAAGAGAGTTAAATAAAATATGAATGTGGATACAAGTAGAGGTAGATAGATAGATATACAAGCTTAGTTTTAGTATATACTAAACCTGAAACCAGTTTGTTCAGAATCACTAGGAGAATCGATTAACATATTTATAACACCACATTTTTTTTTTCATAAATTTCAATTTTGTTTCAGTAGATTTCTACTAGAGTTTCTGTTTTCTCGACATATTTTTTTTCTCGGGTTTCGAGAATTTTCGAGACTGATTTCTCGGGTTTCTCGGGTCTTTCGAGAAATTTTTAAAAACCTTAAAAAATCAGCTTATTCCCGTTTTCTGGGGTACTCTTGAACGTAGTTTATCTGTTCGATAGCGCTATTGGTTCGATAAACTGACTCATTGCGTTTCTGGACACCCCAGTCAGAAGATAATCCTAGTTTAAACTTCAGTTATCTTATTTTTTCGGTTTCTGAGGTACTCCTAAGCGTAATTTATCTATTCTACTGCTATTGGTTCGATAAACTGACACATTGCGTTTCTGGACACTCTAGTCAGAAGATGATCTTAGTTCAAACTTCAGTTAACTTAACTGACCAATTTGGGACATTTAATGGTTCTAGAACTTTATTTGTCGTTTTATATCATATTTAAGAAAAAAAGAGTATTTGGAGTTTTATTATTAGTATTTTATTTTGGATAGTAAATTTTGGATTCCCAATGAAATGGACTCGAGTAGTTCATAGGAGTCTGATTTGGAAGTGCTGGAGGCTATTTCAAATATATCAGTACCAATAAAAAGGCATCGAAGAAATCCTTCCGAAATGTTCACGGATGAAAAGTTTAACGTGAGATATCATTTTTTTTCAAATACAAATACAAAATAGTTTATTGTGAGTATAAAAATTGCGATACATTTAAACGTGTTTGAAGCCTCCCTTTAGGCAAACAATGCCTGTATTAGGAGGCTCCAAATTTAAACAAGGGCACTAGGATATATCTTTGTGAAATAACCAATCCTGCCCTAGAACCCATTCATACACCACAAATAGGTATGTTAGCCTAGAAATATTTTTCTTTCAGATATAAATAAACTTTACTGCCCAAAATTATAAATTAAATAAAATTTTAAAATATTTTGGTTTCATAGTTTTATTGTGTTGTTGCTAGGATGAAAAATACCAAAGACAAAATATTGTGATTTAAATTTTATATTTTATGTATGTAATGGTTCTTTTTAAAATCATTGCTTAAGTTACGGGTTACGGGTAAAGCCCGAATAGCGGGTACACCTAGGTTTACCCGGGTACAACTAGGTGCAGCCAGCCACATGCGGTTAAACTTAGATTTATCCTACTTATCTTCGGTTAGATCTAGGTTTACTCTTCATCATAGCGGGTAGAACTAGGTGTACCCGCACACCGGTAGTTAAGGGGAACCCCGACACGGATAGGTTAGGTTCGAAGGGGATGACGGGGACTAGAGTGAGCGAGCGAAGCGAGCGAACGAAGCCCCCGTCATCCCCTTCGTGTTAGGTTACTTGAAACTCTGCAGACAGAAATAGGCTTAATAGGCCGTTGACTTAAGCTACACCTAGTTCTACCCAACTGCTACTGGTTGCACCTAGTTGTACCCGGGTAAACCTAGGTGTACCCGCCATTCGGGCTATACCCATAACACATATACCAGAGGAGATTTTCATTTAAACCTGGCCAGCCTACCTGCAAAAAGTTGTAAAGTTTAAGGCGAGAAAAATATATTTAGCGGGGCTAAAAAAAGAGATCCCATCTAGTGGTCAATTTACGAACTTACTTATTGTTTGGATAGTTGTCAATTTTGTATTCCGAAACGTAGATGAACGGAGTTTATCTTACGGTTAATTTTTATTTGGCGTTTTATGTCACATTATAATAAGAGTAATCGGAGTTGGAGGTGTATTAGGTGTCAGTTTCGCTTGCCTCGCTTACTCGCGCCTCGTAAGGTGAACAATGAAGCCAGAATGCAAAGATTACGCAACTTTTAAGCCAATTTTACAGTAATAAAAGAAAGTCTCTGATTTCTCGAGTTCTCGAGGTGTTTTTTCTTGTCTCGAAGTTGGCATGATTTCTCGACATTTCTCGCCTCGAGAATTCTCGAGCAGAAACCCTAATTTCTACCCATAACAGTTGACGGGAATAGACACCTTGAGGCTTGAGATGGTCCGCTCGGTCAGTCTCCGTGTATTAGACAACCCCTGCATAGCACATCTTAGGCATTTCACACTTTTTTAGGGAACTTAACGCGACATAAACTAAGGTGTAACTTGGAGATTTACTAAAAAAAAACACATATTCAGGCAGTTCTGATGAAAATCTTGTTGGGGTGTCTCGGTTTTTGTATATACTAAAAATAACGTTGTATAGTGTCGGGAACTTCGTGAAGTGAGCGCCATCTGTTGTCCGCCACCGAACTAACCATGACGTCAACATCGGACCACCACTGCCCGTTGGAGGGAGGAGACCGGCTCGCTCGGTGCGCCCGGGGGATTGCTTTCATTGCTTCTTGGACCGTACGACGGAACACTCGTCTAGAGTATTCTGTGTAGATTAGCTGAAGAAGTCTGACCTTTTATATCTGACTAGCTTATCCTTATTTTATGATCTTGTAATAACTTGTAATAATTATCTAAAGTATTATATTGTGATCTAGTTCATGTTACTAACACTAACCCAAATACAAGTACTCTCAGTGGTGGAGAGTCTATGTTGGTTTTATTTACTACATTTACCTTGCTCACAATCCTGACATACCAGTATTAGCGATAACTGTAATGATAGAATCACTCCTTAACGATTAAATTGTAGTGTCGCTAACAATAGAGTAGGTATACTTTATTATACACCGAAGGACTTTGTAGAACAAATAAAAGATGGATGGATTGTGTGAAAGATGATATGGGCTGGGCTGTTACTGAGAAATTCCACACGGAAAACCTAATAAAACTTTGCCCGATCTGGAGATCGAACCCAGAACCTCGCTCTCAACAGTCGCGCTTGCGACCACTAGACCAAAGAGCCAGTCATTTCTTTTTTTAATCTAGCTCAATTCCGTGCGGGGTTAATCTACACCAGTAGTGGATCATTTGGATTTAAGAAGTTACACGAATTGGTTTACACCGTGTATACCTTTGCCCAATCCTTCGGCAGAAGAATTCGAAAGGGTTCGTATTCGTTCGGGTTCGTTTCTACTGCCGACGATAGAAATTAGGTTTTCCATTCGAGCTGTGACGACTAGAGTTGGCCGAAAACCAACTCTTCTGTTCGGGCCGCGTCGCCCACCGGCGACCGCGCGTCAAAGTAGTTGGAAAAAAATCTATGGCAAACCGACGGACAGAAAACTCGTGCTATATGGTATGGAAAGGGACTCGCACGGCCCTCTAGACTACCCCATACTAGTTGGTTTTTGAACAGAAATCAATGAAATTTGGCAAAATCAAAGTTTTTCAACTGGTCTCGCGAGAGTATCGAGTGACGCCCACCATTGCCCGTTACAGCGTTCAAAGTGTTAGAGAAATATAATATTAGTGATTCTTACCTCTTCTTCGATCCACTGTTTCTTCCACCACCAATGCCTCTTCTTCTCTATCTCGTAGGAGACGTCCTTGTAAGGAGTCAGGACGCCGAAGTTCTGTCTCAACACCGGCTTCCAAGACTCGAAGTCTATTATGCCGACTCCTGGAAAGTATAGGACAAGAACTTTACTAAGAGTTCTCAGATCGTCATAAGCTTATACAAGAATAGTTTATGCCGTGATTAAAATATCAGCCAGTCAGCAAGGTTGGTAGCGGGGCTACACCGGGCGAGTATATAATTTTATTAACTTAACGCCTGGCTGGTGGATTTATTGACCTTCATATTATGATTTTATTCCGTTAGTTAACAGCTGTACGCTATCTAGGGACTTAATACACTTAGCGGCATCAATTCGCTTTTCATAGATAAAGAAAAACCTTCATCAAAACAAACTGCGGCCAAGCAGTTTACTGTGTTCCGTCGTATGTATGTGAGAGCCAGAGGGGTATATCCTTGTTACTTGGATTCCTGTGCTCAGTCTTAGACCCAGTCTGCGTTTACTATCAGATGCTAGCCGCATCAAACCTAACCAAGCTAAAGAATGAAAAAATAGACAAGGTGGAAAGTAAGTGATTTTATAAACAGAACATCGAATGTTACGCCTATTAAAAGTTTGCCAAAACTGTGACCATCTATGGCGAGACTAATTTGATTCTAATTTTATGACTAGAATCGCTCTTCATTTTACTACGGCATCTTGTAAAGTATATCTGACAACCGGTCTAACCTTAAAATATCGGCAGTGCCCAGTAACTGGTTTGCGGAGGTTTGATGGCAGTCGCTCCGTGTAAAATACTGGTATTCAGTCGCATCTGGGGGTCTACTCCCTGAGCATGAAGTCCGTGGTTTCGGCCTTAGTTACGAGCGTTTCCTACTCCCTATCACCTACGGACATACGATTATTTCGGGGCCCGAACTAAGAATGAATGACAACACGATTTGACAGTTGACCCCACTACCGATGTGTTTTTGCCCGTCCGAAAAGTTGAACTTGACACTTGTTTTGTTCACTCCTACGTTTCGGGCTACTTTCGGACGGGCGACTAACTTCGTTGATGGACTTAGGGAGTAGGCCCCCTGGTTAGACTGGAAGCTGACACCAACATAGTTGGGAAAAGGCTAGGCAAAACATTTACTATAGAACTAAATTGTTTTTTTTTTATATTCCGGACAAAGGCCCATGTCGATAGCCTATTCGAGAATAGGTCATGCCGTGGTGAAAAGATTAGCAAGTCAGCAAGGTTGGTAGCGAGGCTGAATGCCCAGGATGAGACGAACCTTAATATAGCTCTTTTAAAGCACCCCAAATAGCAGCAGTTCCCAAAATATTACTCCTTCATTCCGATTTCAAAATTAAAATACTTTTTATCTTTTTTTAAATCACGGCTCATCTTCCGTGCGGAAAATGTCCGGTCCTTTAGAAGGCATACACGGGGACACAGGTCCAACGCGCAGAGGACCCTTTGAGAACTTTAATGTAAAATGGGGTGGGGCACCAACCGGGGACTATCCACGGCTGCACGATTGGAGTACAGTCATGGACCGTCCCAAGTGGGTGCAAGACTATTGTAAAATATGGTGAAAAATATCTGGACTATGGGAAGGCGTGTTAAGTGGATTGGATAACTTCTATTGCCGGAAGAAAACGGCGTCTGCCTTTCAAATTTAAAATTGAATTGTGTTGGCAGACGGTGACTCGCCAGCTCACTAGCTGGGCCCCCTGAAAAGCCGCCAGTATATAGGCGAAGAGGGCAACAAACGTGTGAGCGGCTAGAGGTGTAGAGAGGTGTGGCCTCGGTTTCGCCGTCGCGGGTCTAAAATACCCGGAGTGGGTTTCTCCGCTATTACGCCATTAGATACTTCCACCCCCGAGCATATAGCTCTGCTCTGGCGGCCCCCATCTGGCCGGCCGATAAAGGCAAGCCAGAGTAGAAAATCCTGCGGGCACTCTTGGGGTTCCACTCCAGCCAGCCAATAAAGGCAAACTGGAGACGAGGCCCTGACCGACTCTCTGAGGCAAATAAGGTACGCAGTGTCGCCACTCACCAACAGCTCGCCACAAGCTGCCCTGCGGTTTGTAAGCTTTTCAGTAGACCTCATGATACATTTTTTATTATAATGATGGTTTTGTAGAAAGCTAGTCTAATGTTCCCTCCGGTTTTACGTTAATCTCATGGTGAGAAATACTTTTTATTATTTGACTTGGTCGCGTTTTATCCTAGTCGCACCTGATATTAAGCGCAGACAGGGTCTAAGAATAGAATAGAATATACTTTATTGTACACCAAAATTGTAAAACAGCTCATAAACAATATCACAATATCGTATATTGAAGGGTACAATGAAGGTCTTATCGCTGATAGCGATACCTACCAGACAACCTTTGGATGAACAGCAAGACAATGAATAAGATAGGGGGGTAGTCCGTGGTGTACTGCTGCAAAATACATACTACATACAATACACAGACATAAGGGCTCGTTCACACCTCGTTTTTTTCAGGCGCTGTCGACGCGCGTCGCACGTAACTATAACGCGCTGCAAACGCGATGTTATCGTAACCAATTTACCTATTCACACGTTCATAAAATTGTAGTATGCAGACGACGACTTTTTTGTGAGCTGTCGACGCGCTCGTAGCGCGGAGTTACATCGATACAGACTCTCTAGCTGCAAACACATTTGTACAGCGCGTTTTAATCCAAGGAGAGTTGCTCACGCGCGTCTGTAGCGCGATACACACTCCTTCGCACGCGTGCTACACACGTTTTACTTTGCAAGGAGAGTTGCTCACGCCCGTCTGTAGCGCGTTTCTCGTGAGTTTGCAGCGATGCAATCGCAAGTAATCTGCCTATTTCAAGTTTAGCAGCACCGACAACACGCGATAGCGAAACGCGCGTCGACGGTGCCTGAAAAAAACGTGGTGTGTAAGAGCTCTGATACTTACATATAAAACTAAGATGAATAACAAGAATCCAAGTAACAGAGATATAAAGGAATTTCCCTATACCTACTGTCTCTCACATACTCACGACGGAACACAGTAAACTGTTTGGCGCCGGACTTTAATGTGAGGGTGGTAGCTAGCTGGCGGACCATATAGATATTGGGAATTATTATAGATTGAGACAATGTATTGGAACATGGAAGTCTGACATCATTTTTAAAACGTTGGTGCTAACGGTGCGATATCTTCGGGCTCTCTAGTTAAGATGGGCGTGCCTCAAGGCTCAATTCTTGGACCTTTCCTGTTTCTAACCTATATAAATGATCTACCCTATATGATGACCGACTTATCAGACATAATTTTATTTGCCGATGACACTTCCCTTATTTTTAAAATAGATAGAAAAGATAGGGACGTTTTACATGTTAACGAGAGCCTTACTGTTCTTTCTAAACGGTTTGCAGCCAATAATCTATTACTAAATGCAAACAAAACAAAATGCCTTAAGTTTTCACTACCAAATGTTCCCCAAGTAGGTTTAAATTTAATGCTTGAAGGCAATAATCTTAACACAATTAATGACACCGTATTTTTAGGTATAACTCTCGATTCAAAATTGCAGTGGGGTGCGCATATTACTGCCCTGTCGGCTAGGTTAAGTTCTGCTGCATACGCAGTTAGGAAAATTAGGCAGCTGACTGATGTAGCTACAGCTAGGTTAGTATACTTCGCATATTTCCACAGCATTATGTCCTACGGCATTTTGTTGTGGGGCTCAGCAGCTGACGTAGATTCTGTTTTTATTTTACAAAAGAGAGCAATCCGTGCAATCTACAATATGGGTTCCCGCGAGTCCCTCAGAAACGTGTTCAAAGATATTAATATACTTACCTTGCCGTCACACTATATCTTTGAAAATATTATGTATGTTCGGAAAAATTTGCATATGTTTAATGTTAAAAGCGATTTTCATGACAAAAATACACGTAATAAACATGAAATTGTGATTCCCAAATTTAGATTGAGTAAAACTAATAAGTCATTTCTAGGAAATGGCGTGCGTTTTTATAATAAGCTACCGAAATCTGTAACTGATCTTACCGAGGGAAAGTTTAAAGCCCATATTAAACGTGTCCTTATTCAAAAAGCATATTACAAGACTAAGGACTACGTTGACGATAAAGGTGTTTGGCAATAACTCCTTCTGCACATGTGGCTTCCCTGGTACCTCATTAACGTCGTATGTGTACCTATGTCTATTAACTAACCTCATTACTATTAGCTTTATTTTATTTTATTACTAACGTTACTCTCAAGATATCTTTATCTTATTACAGTGATTTTCTTTGTAATGTGTTTTGATGACAATTAACCATGTCAGTTGTTTTATATAGTTTAGCGTCCTTTTACTTTTTGTAAATGTGAGAGCTTTGTAGACTTGCTAGATGCCTGGATACCTAGTTAATTTCTGACCATATTTTTCATTTTGCTTTTTTGTGTGGTTCCTGCTCTTAAGTCTACTTTGCTCTCTCATAACTAGTGTCCGACCGAAGGTTCGGTTTCGGTTTCGGTTTCGGCCAGTTTCGGCCAAAATATCTTGTTTCGGCTACAGTTTCGGTTTCGGCCAAAAATCAGCCGAAAGTTCGGCCGCACCGAAACTCGGTGTTCGTGAATTGTCGCGCGTCTTCTGGCTAACTTCGGCTGAGTTCGGGACTCGGGAGTCGTGTGTGGTTGCCAGCTGAGTTCGCCGGTCGGCGTGCGGCATGGTTGTGTTGTGTTTGTGATTTTGTTGATTTTTGACAAAGTTTACCGAATCTAGTACAATTTATTGTAATTTTTGTTGATACTGATAATTAGATAAATAATTCTTTAACTACCAAGTATCAAATACAAGATCTCGATGTCAATAAATAATAAATTAATCTTTACGACATTGAACACAAATAGTCAATTAAGAAGTCTGTACTTTACGTTTATGTGTTGATTTTTGACAAAAAGTCTAACATTTTTTTTTTTGATGTTATATTGTTATTATAATAGTAGGTACACCATAAATGAATAACTATTTTCGTTACATATTTTCATTATTGTCTTTCATTTCATTTAACACGAGAAAACTGTCTGTATATGTGTAAAAAAGATACTAGATTTCACTATAAGTACAAGGAGGGGCAAAAGTAATCACCCGATGTTATTTTGCTGTAATTTTTTTTGGGAATGAAAATGTTTGGTTCTTCTTGAAATGTTTATTTAATTAATTAGATTTTTTCCATCAAGTCGAGAAAGTGATATCGGTCAAGTGGCCGCCGTCAGAATTGATGACCGGCTCGACAGGATACGGGCTCGTTTTATGGCATTTTCCATTTTTTTTTTCGAGAACTTCTCTGGTCCTACCGTTACTGTGGATGGCGAGCGCTACAGAGGGCCTACTCCCTAAGTCCGTCAACGAAGTTAGTCGCCCGTCCGAAAGTAACCTGAAACGTAGGACTGAACAAAACAAGTGTCAAGTTCAACTTTTCGGTCGGGCAAAAACACATCGGTGGTAGGGAAAACTGACAAATCGTGTTGTCATGCATTCTTAGTTCAGAATCCGAAATAATCGTATGTCCGAAGGTGATAGGGAGTAGGAAACGCTCGTAACTAAGGCTGAAACCACGGAATTCATGCTTAGGGAGTAGACCCCCAGAGCCATGATCAATGACTTTTTCCTTCCTCAGTTGGACTCACTTGGGACTGGAGGACATGTGGTTCTAACAGGACGGAGCAACCGCGCACACTGCACGAGCCACAACCGATATTCCGAAGGAAGCATTTCCGCGGCGTCTTATCTCTCGCTTTGGCGATTTGCACTGGCCAACCAGATCACCCGATTTGACCGCTCTAGACTTTTTTTTTGTCGGGTTACTTGAATTCCCGGGTTTATGTAAACAAGACTCTTGAAGTCCTTAAAGAGAATATCCGACGGGAATGCGAGAACCTATCGCCGAAGTTCTGACACAAGCGATGGAAACTGTCTTATAACGAGCCCGTATGGTATCAATTCTGATGGCGGCCACTTGACCGATATCATTTTCTCGACTTGATGAAAAAAAATTTAATACATTAAATAATCATAATCCACAAGTAGAACCAAACATTTTTATTCCTAAAAAAAATTACAGCATAACAACATTAGGTGATTACTTTTGCCCCACCTTGTACAATAGAATATAATTTTTTAAATGTCTAAATAAGGTTCGGTTTCGGTTTCGGTTTCGGCCGAAACTGAGACTGGCGCCGAAGATTCGGTTTCGGTTTCTGTTTCGGCTAAAAATCCTGTTTCGGTCGGACACTACTCATAACTATTCTAAGTCATAACTGTACCCACTCAAATTGTTAAAGATATGGATTTTAAAAGAGTAACCATGGAGTTTCTTGCCGGCTCTTCTCCATAGGAAACGACTAATTGGAACCGTGCACCTAAATTCGACTTTTCATAAGCGCCTGTAATGGTTTATGTGAAATAAAAACTTTTGATTTGATTTGATTTGAAAACAGATTTTTGTTTTGACTCGTCTCGAATGATTTAATTATATATTTATCCGTCTCATTTATGTATCAGTCTTTTTTTGTTGCAGTTTTATCTAAAACTAGCTTTCGCCCGCAGCTTCACTTGCGTGAAATTTTGAACCCGTTAAGTGACGATTTTCCGTACAAACTTTCATCCCCTGTTTAACTCCCTTAGGGGTTGAATTTCGAAAAAATCCTTCTTAGTGGATGCCTACGTTACAAAAGGAACCTACTGTCAAATTTTCAAGTTTCTAACCCCAGCGGTTTAGGCTGTGCGTTGATAGATCAGTCAGTCAGTCAGTCGGCTTCTCCTTTTATATGTATAGATCACACTATGTTCGTATGTATCGTTATTATTTTTATCTACACATTATTTAAGTATGCATACACATCATTGTAGTATAAAACGGATTTACATACGTCACCTCACACCTCAGGTCCAGTTGAAAACCAGCGTCAGGCACTTACAAGTGATAAAACTACCAATAATACTATTAAAATCGTACCATCACATATGCAAGCCAGGTGCATCATATTGTTTTGATTACAAAATGTTCGCCGAATAATACGCAGCGTTTTAACAAAATAATCTGTACTGTTATGACTGGTCATATTGAAAGGTTACACAAACATTCCGTGAAAAATAATGAATGGACAAGTTTGTTTGTTAATACTTTCATTGTTTCAAACAGTCTTCGAGCGAAGTGGCGGATTCGATTCGATTCAATTCGTCACGTTAGCTATTTCGTTGCTGTCACTATTAGGTCACATCACGGAGTAGCGAAAGAAGACAATTTAACAATTAAAAAACTATTCAAATACAACGGACCCGAACACGATGACGATTCATTCGAAACTAAGGTTTGTGGCCCCGCCCACTGTGACGTCATGACCTAATTGAAGACGCATGACCTAATTGCCTTGCGGCATCTCCGCTTCTTTCTCTTCTCCGTGGGTCACATTCACTAATACGTCACCTTATGCATCTGGTCAGTTTTCTTAACTCGTTTCATGCTCTATTTCGACTCATTCCCAATTCGTCCGATGCATCTTAAACTGAAATCTCTAGCACTATATTACATCTATGATGTATGTGTCACCCCAACCATGCGGGCGACCCTGCCCTAGATAAACTAGTTTTAGCACTACAATTTAATAATTAGACAAATTATATGCGGGCGTAATTAGACCTTCAATTTCAGTCATCCAGAAATTCTGTTAATTTATAGCGTAGTACCACAGTGTACCTACTTACTACATACAGTGGGTCAACGCCCATACAATCAAATCAAATCAAATCAAAAGTTTTTATTTCACATAAACCATTACAGGCGCTTATGAAAAGTCGAATTTAGGTGCACGGTTCCAATTAGTCGTTTCCTATGGAGAAGAGCCGGCAAGAAACTCCATGGTTACTCTTTTAAAATCCATATCTTTAACAATTTGAGTGGGTACAGTTATGACTTAGATATGAGAGAACAAAGTAGACTTAGGAGCAGGAACCACACAAAAAACAAAATGAAAAATATGGTCACAAATTAACTAGGTATCCAGGCATCTAGCAAGTCTACAAAGCTCTCACATTTACAAAAGGTAAAAGGACGCTAAACTATATAAAACAACTGACATGGTTAATTGTCATCAAAACACATTACAAAGAAAATCACTGTATAGTAAGATAAAGATATCTTGAGAGTAACGATAGTAATAAAAAAAAAGCGAATCGTAATGAGGTTAGTTAATAGACATACACATACGACGTTAATGAGGTACCAGGGAAGCCACATGTGCAGAAGGAGTTACTTCCAAACACCTTTGTCGTCAACGTAGTCCTTATTCTTGTAATATGCTTTTTGAATAAGGACACGTTTAATATGGGCTTTACATACTATACATTTGACAGGTCCTATGAAATGTCAAAATTATGTAGGGGCGGAGGTTATGTCCCAAGAATGCAGTATGGCTACTCGGGACATAACCTCCGCTCCTTCACCCCGCAACCCCCCGCACGATTGCTCTGCGACAATGTTATACGTTGACCGACTGTAAGGAGTAAGATATAGGTAGACTGAGGTAGTAGTAAGCAGTATAATTAACATGTCGTGAGGAAAGTTTTGAGTATGAATGTTTGGTTATAAGAGTAGAGGAAGACCAAAGAAACGATGGATGGATAATGTAAAAGATGTTATGACTAGAAAGAGGGTTACCGCTGAGAGGTGATGGTACATAGAGATGTATGGTAGAAGATGACGGCTAATAGAGATATATGCTGCGGCAACGACAAATAAGTTGGGATAAGGGTAGTAGGATGTTTTTTTTATACATTGACTTGGTCGCATTTGACCCTCGTCGCACCTGATGGTAAGCGCAGACAGGGTCTAAGATGAAGCACACGAATCCAAGTCACAGAGATATAGAGAGATTCCCATATACCTCTTTGTCTCTCACATACACTCTCGGGAACACAGTAAACTGCTTGGCGCCGGACTTTAATGTGAGGGTGGTAGCTAGCCAGGCGGATCGTAAAGATCTTACCACCAAGCGAAAGGTTGTCACCTGATTGGCACCACCCGGGGACCACGTGTGGGGTTTCGAACTAAAGGTGCCTTCCCACGGACGAGGGTGACTCAGCCCCCTAGAATGATGATGATAGTAAGCAGTATACCTAATAGCTTAGCGGTGGAACGGTTGCCTTTCATGCAGGATGATCTGACTTCGATCTTGGACCGCATCACAGAGATTTTGAATTCATGTGCGGATCAGAATTTGGTTATCACTTGCGTTAATGGTGGGAAAACATCGTGAGGAAATCTGCACATTTGAGAAGGCTTCAAAAAGAAAGTTCTCGACGGTGTGTTGTGTCCAACCCGCAGCAGGGCAGTGTGGTGGACTAAAGCCTGAACCCTTCTCATTTTGAGAATAGGTAGCGCAGCAGTGGATAAGTTACAGGCTTGTATTCAATTCACGTTTTTCGGCACGAGAGATATGACTTATTGCGACTTATATAGGCAAAGTAGCGGGAAAATGCGGTGTTCATCGAAGAAAAGTCTTGGTTAAGGAATAATCGCGAGTAGACCGGAGTCACGAGAGCTGCTGAGCTGTTCCATCTCGCAAAGGACAAGGAGAAATATTCGGAGTTGATGGCCAACTCTCAGTCATTAGAGAGGCACCAGAAGAAGAATCACGATACAGCCTACGCTTGTTGAGCAGACTTTTTCTAACATAAATTCATCATATCACCCATCTCATCGATCGACAACAATTTGGTCGACCTGTGCCTGTAGACAAATGGCAAACGATGATCGCTAGAGAATAGAAACGCCAATTAAATGTATGTAAATGACATAACAGATCGCTTGACCGGTCGAAAGCTTATGTCAATCCAGTACATTTTTCTATTATCTAGCGATCATCGATTGCCATTTGTCTACAGGCACTGGAGTTTTAAATCAAGATCTCAGATTCTGCAAGCTAGCTACTATTATAGCTTACACAGAGACTGGGCAAGCGATCTGCATTCGACGTTATGTGCTTCGATAACCTTGGGCAGCTTCGCAACTCTTTCGAATCAGGGAACCGAAAAGGCAGCCCGTGTGACCGAAGAGTTAGCTAAGAAGGTGGTTAAAGTACTGAAAGAATCTTACCACTAAAATTCTTATCCGGCACACTCTGCTCCAAAACCTTCTGGAAAGTATCCAAATGCCTGATAAGATCTCCTTCTTGAGGCACCCCCCCGTTCCTGTACTTGATCTCCCCACTGGAACTGTTCCTCAATAACGCTGGGAAGTCTCCCGGATCATAAAGTATGGAGATTCTGTCCCCTCTGAACGTATCCCCGGTGTTTTGTATAATGCCGAAATTTTCATACAGGTTGTCGAAGAGTATTTTCTTAGATTTGCACTGCATTGTCGGTACATTCCAGTATACTTTGAATTCTTTTGTGGGGACTATATCTGGCATTTGTACCACGTAGTAACTGCAACAAAAAGAAATATAATTAAGTATATATTATTGTATTGTCATCACCACAATCGTTCTTATACACGAGAATAGCTCATGCCGTGGTGAAAAGATTAGACTGTCAGCGCGGTTGGTAGCGGGGCTGACTGCCCAGGATGCGCCGAAATTACTGAAGTATCGTCAAGAGTGTAGGCCTTTTAAATGAGTCCCGAAATGACCTGTCACCAATCACATATTGTGTGGAAGATAGCCACCGGGGGGGTTTTAATGTGGCAAGAATTCCACACTCACCGGCCCCACCCAGCAAGCTGAAAGATTTTTGCGATTGAAAAAAACTGAGGTTTTAGTTCATCTTTTATGTATACGTGATAAGGGCTTAACTCTTTGCCATCGGGTGACATGCCTATAACAAGTCTTTCCAATCCCCCCGAAAAGCTAATATTGTTAACTAATTAAAATCATTACAATATAATCTAACGTATAAAATTACAATCAACTAAGTAATTTATCAATAAGTCGTTAACGTATTATTTATAAACAACGCTCACGTAAATATTTACATTATTTACTCTTTTGTTTACTATACCGTGACCTATAAATAAAGATTACTTGACTAATCAAATAATTATTGTATTAAAGTGCTGGTCAAAAATCGCGAAGAAAAAAATCAGCTTTTCCCTAACCGCTGTTTTTTTCGCGATTTTATGTTTGGTCCCATAGTAAAAGTTGTTCATGTTGATGAGTACTGTGACCCCTGAAGAGGTTTTTAGTGTTTTACCGATAGCCCTGTATAGTAAATACTAGGGGTCGTTCACGTCTTTGCCGGCGTGTAAGTCGTTTATCGCATATTCCGTGTTTTCGGAATAAAAGTAGCTTACATCCTTCTCTGGGTTCCAGACTATCTCTGTACCAAGTTTTATCAAAATCGGTTCTGTAGTTTAGTCGTGATGAGGTAACAGATAGACATACCTAAATACTTTCGGATTTGTAATATTAGTAAGGATTGTATAGCACAACGATATTGCTCAGCATACATTTATACTGACACGTTCACACAACGCTATGCTATAAAGTATTGGCTTGCTGTACGCCATAAACTTGAGCTATTCTCAGAGCTATATCGTACGATTCTCCGGTCCCCGCCCCGCCTCACTTCTACACTGTCGGTCGCCTGACGGATCGCCGTCAAATAACTTGCTATGCATAGTAGACCGGCTTGCGAAATAGCGTATAGATTGAACTAGGTATATAGTTATAGCTTATGACGCAATATGCTTTACTATAGCCCAGTCTGAACTGCGCTTCATAATTGTGCATAGCAGGCACAATAATTCACCTATTATTAAAATTTGACGCGCATCAAAACTCTCCATTATTAATAATTTACGTAATATTATTGTTTATAATAATTATTACATCTGTCAAGTCAATGTACGATACAAGTGTGTCACATATTGACCTTATTTTTTATCAGTTTAATTAGATATCAATAGCGTTGACAATTATGATGTTTTAATTAAAAAAGTAATTTTGATGTGTTTGTTGTTTGGAAACGTTATGTCAAGAAGCAGATGGGTGAGCAGCTTAGGCGGCTCCTCCACGGTGACGCAAGTCGAAGCGACACGCGTCAGAACGATTTTAGCATCGCACAGAATTGTATGGAGTCGCACACTATAGCCCCCACGGCGATCGCATAGACGCATGTCTCTGCAGCACGCATGCAGAAGTCGGACTGTCGTGCGGCGGAATCAAGACGTCGCATGTGACAGGTGACTCGAACGAGCCAAGTGTTCCAGTGACTCGACAACTACTCAAGTGACTCGCCCACTCGAGTGCCACTCGAGTGAGATTGTAAATTGACTCGCATGACTCGAGTGGTAAAATCGAAATCGAATTGTATTCACCGTCGACCACATCATCGATTACCATTAGGCGAGATAGTGGTCAAACAAGAGACTAAGGAGAAACAAAACAAAAAAAAATAAATGGTGCACACGTCAAACGCACTGTCAAACGACTTTTGGCTAGGAAAGTATGATTATAGTGACAGCGAGAAGCCGTAGACCGCGTCGTTTAAACAGACGACAAGTCGCACTGCTGCATGTCATGCCAACAATCGCATTAAAAAGTCGCATGGTTGACCAAAATACTAACAAACATTTGTGATCAGTTACGGTTTACTCTGCTCCAGTTTCAGTCTCAGTTTCAGACCCAAACGGAGCCCTTAATTATGAGCTGAAAACACGGCGAGGTCGCAAGTCGAACTCCATTTGGGTCGGAAACTAGTCGGACAATCCGTAAACCGTAATTAATTATTAATTAATTAATTACGGTTATTAATTAATTTTAATATACAAGGTTAGTCAGAAAGGGGGTACTAATCCGAAAGGGTGTTAAAGTACACATAATAATGAATAACTTTTGTTCTACAACTTTTCCCAAAAGTCAATAGTTTAAAAGAAACAGTTGTTCAAAAAACTCAAAAAAATATCTCTAAAATCTATCTATCACCAGTTATGATCAGCTGTGTTTTACATTTTAGGTCATATTTGGGGTCATGAATTAGAAGCACCATTTTCTGAATTTGTAACTAGAGCAGGGATGAAGAATTTTTGAAAAAACTGAAATAAAAATCATTTTTATTGGAAAAAAAACATATCGAATTTTGAAATTTTGACACTTGCTTTCAAACAGTCATCAGCGATACTATAAGTGGGCTTCGGATTAGTACCCCCTTTCCGACTAACCTTGTATAAAGAGACTGGTACTGACTGACATTTGATTCATCAACGCAGAGCCTAAACCACTAAAGCTAGAAATATGAAATTTGGACAGTAGGTTCCTTACATGACGAAAACATCCTCTAAGAAGGGATTTCTCGAAATTCAACCCCTAAGGGGGTGAAAAGGGTGATTAACGTTTGTATGCAAGTCCGTCATTTTTGAAGTAAGAAGCATGAAATTAAATATTAAGCTTTTTGGTTAGGAGTAAATGTACACGGGTTTGAGCGTTTTTGTAAATTCAACCCCTAAAGGGGTGAAATAAGTATTGTAAGTTTGTATGAAAAATCTAATACTTTTGAAGTAAGAAGCATGGAATTCAGTATTTAGGTTACTGGTCAGAAATAAACATATACGTGTTTCAGGGTTTTTGGAAATTCTACCCCTAAGGGGGTGAAATAAGTGTTGTAAGTTTGTACGAGAAATCTGTTTTTTTTTTTTATTTTATACCTGCATTGAAAAAGGGCTTAAAGAGCGTTTAAAATTTCACGCAAGCGGAGCTGCGGGCAACAGCTCGTTAATCATAAATATGAAAGTGTGTCACGAAAGTGAAGATTCCTAATTCATAATCAAACGTGATTAATATTTATCTTGATAATTATCAACCTATATTTATCTTGATAATTATCGACCTACATTTATCTCGATAGTAAAATAATTAACCTATACAGGATGTTAACGAATTCGTGTAATTCCTTCAAACCACATCACCTATTAATGGTATAGATTAACCCTGCACGGGATTTAGATATAATAAAAACAAAAAAATCTTTTTTTTCCCAAATATTTTTTTATTGATACAAAATTTCAATGCCGTCCATTAATGAATGAAGGCACAGCTGACGGGCACGACTAGCGCGATATCGCTCCACGCAGTCAGTTAACTCGGGACGCTATTACTCAGATACAGAATACCATGGTTAATTTTTTGAAAACTTTTTTTTGTTGGAATTGAAAAAAACCTATGCAGGGTCAATAAGTGTCACCAGTAAATCAAGCGGTTGGAAGGAATTACACGAATTCGTTTACACCCTGTATTTATCTTGATAATTATCGACCTACATTTATCTTGATAATAAAATAATCAACCTATATTTATTATCAAAGATAATTATCGATGATAATTATCGCTTTGAACTCTGATGATTTTTTACGGTGACCGGTTTATAACCACCGGTCAGATTCAGTTTCAGAATCGGTCAGTCTTTTATCACTTACTTTCTGTCTGCTTAATATCCTACTTAGATTTAATTTATCCTAATTTAAAGATACTTAACGCATCAAAGATTAAGGTCCCCGCCCACTGCGTCGTAACGTAAATTATTATTACGGGTCAGTCACCTGTTACGCATTGTTTTATGTTCGTATTCGGTTCGCACTTGATTGAGCTATTTTTTACTCGTTTAATTGGTTGCTCTTGGCCGTGAAATAAAGGAGTGGGAAGCAGATGAATGAAACTATAATTATTATGATGTCATGTCATCATCATCAATCATCATCATCAATATTATAAATGCGAAAGTAAGTTTGTTTGTTTGTTACCTTTTCACGCCTAAACCATTGAACCGATCATCCTGAAATTTTGCATATACGTTGTCAGGTGTACAGAAACGGACATAGCGTACCTTTTATCCCGAAAAAAAGTACTGTTCCCGAGGAAAACAACAAAACGATAATAGATGGCGCCACGTGTCTTTGAATCATGATTGAATCACAGTGTACCTACTTACTACATACAGTGGGTCAACGCCCATACATTTGACGGGTCCTATGAAATGTCAAAATTATGTAGGGGCGGAGGTTATGTCCCAAGTATGCAGTATGGCTACTCGGGACATAACCTTCGCCCCTTCACCCCGCAACCCCCCGCACGATTGCTCTGCGACATTTTTCTACGTTGACCGACTGTAAGGAGTAAGATGTAGGTAGACTGTGATTGAATTATGTTATTATAGAAACTTTAGTAGTGTTTTAAGAGTTTTTTTTGAGCTTACTTAACGCGTGCGAAGCCGCGGGCAAAAGCTAGTGATGTCATATTTAGTTGAGCTTCTATTTTTTTCAAAGCTAGTAAACATACAAAAATGCAAATAGAATATCTAGCTTTAATTCCGCTGAACAAGATCGCTAGTTTGGATGCAGTATGCAGCACCACCACGAAATTTCGCGTCCTAGCGGTCGAGGAGTCAACATATCCTGAGGATGCACCGTGCAGGGGCGAAACACGTGTCGTGTATTGGTTTGGTTGCATGTTGCATTATTTTTCACTCTTTCTGCATGTGCATATACTTGTGGGAGGGAGGGTGGTGCTGCATACTGCATCCAAACTAGCGATCTTGTTCAGCGGAATTAAAGCCTCGCTAGGAACATTTGTCGAGCGACATGTGTCCCCGGTGACTTCGGGCGATGTCGGGCGACGTCGGACGACATCGCCGCGACATTGTTGAAACTGTTCCTTGTCGCACAGTCGATGAAGAGTAGTGATAGAAGCCTCGTCCCCACTAGGAACATTTGTCGAGCGACATGTGTCCCCGGTGACATCGGGCGACGTGGGGCGATGTAGGGCGACATCGCCCGATGTCTCCGGGGACACATGTCGCTCGACAAATGTTCCTAGTGGGGACGAGGCTTTAAGCTAGTTATTCTATTTGCATTTTTGTATGTCATGGATTTCCGCAAAGTAACGCCTGATTCCATCATTTAGCTAGTAAACATATTTTTTTATCTGTGGAGGGCCTCGCGGTCTATTAACAAACACGCGGATCATATAATTTGTCGTTCATTACCCATCGAGACCTCTCCTTGCCTCAGAGAGCACGTTAAGCCGTCGGTCCCGGGTTTCATACGAATACCAATGACAGTCGTTACAGGTAGTTAGAAGCTCGAAAGTCTGACAACCGACCAACCTTAGGATATTAGCATTGCTTAGTAACTAGGTTGCAGTTTGATGGCAGTCGCTCCGTGTAAAATACTGGTATTCAGCCGAATTTGGTTAGACTGGAAGGCTGACCCTAACATAGTTGGGATAAGGCTGTGCAGAACAATTTTTTTTATCTATTTACTTGCTCAATCTTTCGTTTTCAGCATCCCGTCCCGAGTCTTGTGGCATGACTTGAGAGGTCTATGCCCAACCGTGGACTAGGATAGGTTGAGTTCATTGAAGTTATGACAAGCAAGCAACCAGGGGTGTAGTGTTTGTTAGATTTGTAACTGCTCCACCTTAGATATTGTCTACGCTTACCACCAGGTGCGACTAGGGTCACATGCGACCAAGCCAAATAATAAACATAGTAAAACAATTCGTAATTTAACAAACACATTGGAAGTGCCATCTGGCATCGAAAAGTAAATGAACAAAAAAAAAGTATTTTTTGGGCCTTTCTATTCCGATTCGTGTTTTTGGTTCGATTTTTTGCTTATTTTTTTTTATTGATTCTTTACTATGTGATTCAACACGATCTCATACCTTAAGCGCACGAAAAAAGCTCAGAAAAGTTGCAGAAGGTATCACTTTCTCCCTTTAGACTGTAGACGTCACATCAATGACATTTGTTTTCTGCTCAACATCGCAAATGGTTCAATCGATTGTCCTGAACTTGTATCTAAATTAGCAATGCGCACCAATCAAATTGGCTTTAGGCAACGACCGCTTCTACATGTTCCTTTTGCAACTACTAATTATAGGCGAAATGCATTCTTTCTAAGAAGTTCGAATTGCTTTAACAAGATTTCGTGTGAGCTTAATATTGATCTATTCTGCACTAATGCAAGCACAGCAAGAAGGCTATTAGCCAAACAATTTTTTGGTGATAAAGTATCCAATAACGGCACTTAACTTTAAATAAATCTAAGTAATTAAGTCTATATAGATTAACCTTATTGTATAACTTAAGATACATGTATGAATTATTTTACAGTACCTACTTAATCGATATTGGTATCTATCTATCTGTGGAGGCTTGTTATTAGCAACTTGTTTATGTTCTTTTTGTTTCTATAATGTTATTAGTCTGTAAGCCTTCTTAAAAGTAAATAAATAAAATAAAAGAAGTGTTTTTTTTTTAAATCAAATACTTGTTGTACATGTCCTGTGGTTTTCTGGAATTACACGAATTCGTTTACACCCTGTATAATTCTAATAAATACATATATCTCCGTGATGCGGTCACTAAACAAAGTCACCCGCGTGATCATTTGTTTCCTTCATTTGATCGTGTTAATATAGTAAACGTAACGATTTATTTATTAGCCACTGTTACTCACAATAAAATCGTAATCACTATTAATTAAGAGTGACGCAACATTCTGAGAATAACAACAATTAGCACCAGTGCTGTGTTGAATGTTACTGTTAACAACGCATGGAATAACACGGGCACTTGCCAATTAATGGGTCTGTATAAGCAAACAAAACAGATCTATTAAATAAACCCATAAATAAATCTAATCTGAAAAGGTGTTATAGTACCCATAGAATAGCTTTTGTTCTACAACTTTCTCCAAAAGTCTACAGGGTGTTAATGAATTCGTGTAATTCCTTAAAACCACATGATCTACTACTGGTGTAGACAGGCCCCGCACGGGATTTAGCTTGATTAAAAATAAAAAAATAAAAATCTTGTTTTTTCATGCGGCTTTGTTACCGATCGTATCTAAACCACCTAATAAGGATTCAGTAAAAAAATAAGGTTTTTTTTTTGCAAAATAATAATTTTATTTGTGTGAACATTTCGATGCCACGCATAAATTAATGAAAGTACGGCGACACGGCTGGCAGGAACGACTAACGCGATGTCGCTATTTGCAGTCAGATAACTCAAGGTTCTAAAAAGACTCAGAAATTGAAAACCAAAATTTTTTTTGTAATTTTTTTTTCTTTGATTTTCGATAATTCCCATTTAGGGTTAATCTGTGTCACCAGTAGATCACGCGGTTTGAAAGAATTACACGATTTCGTTAACGCCCTGTATAGTTTCAAAAAAAAAAACAGTAAAATCTATCTCGGCTGTCCCATTTCAAAACCTAGTAAGGGACACTTTTTACATAAATCGTTTTATTGCATAATCTTACCAACCTAGAAAGTCTCTACCAAATACAAAAACACCAGCGTTGAAAACTCACATAATAAGCAGATATATTTAAGCATCGATACCTAGTAAGTGCCATAATTCACTGCCTCTGATCATTTTAAAACCTAGTAAGTCACTTTAACCACATGGTTTTACCTAACATAAATAGTTTTCAAAGGCTGACCGATTTAACGTTTATGCGCTCTCCTGTAAAATTTCGTTTTAAGCCCTTACTAGGTTTTGAAATGGGACAGCCGATCTATCCTAAGCTATGAAGAACATATTTGGGGTCACGGATTAGAAGCTCCTTTTACTGAATTCGTAACAAAAGGCGAGTTTAAAAAAAAGAAACTAATAGGTATATGTGTAATTTTTAGACGACACGTTTGGTGCAGTGGCTGAGCGATTGGCTTCTGCGCTACGGGTCGTGGGTTCGATTCCCGCACGGAACAAATATTTATATGGCCTACAGATAGTTGTTCCGGGTCTGGGTGTTTGTGCATGTGAAGATTTGTGTCTAAACAGACCCACGATACAAGAGAAATCTTAGAGAGGGGAAAAGTATATCGGGTGTAGAAAGACCCTTAACGATAACGAAAACCACATATTCTACCCATCATTGGGATAATTTTTTTCTACCAGACCATACCTGGGAAACCATTGGTTTTGGAGATATTGAAGGTCAAAGTATACATTTTTGTTTTAGTTTTTTCCAAAAACGTATTCTAAGTGATAATACTAAACTTTCTTCCAAACAAACTTATCAAAATTTTCAATTATCCTCACAAATTACGCATTTGAAGTTACAAAAACGCAACGAATATCAAACGCACACGAAAGCCTTGGCTCAGCTGTGTAGCCGCTGCACGCATGCAAACGCGCGGCATCGCCACAACCTCACATTGCGCTACAAAAAAAAGGATTTTTTTTTAGGCCAAAAAATAAAAGTCGTTTCCCAGCAATTATTTTTGGTCAATGTAGTTTAGTTTGATGTACAGAGTGCGTAGATTTCGGCTATGTGATGGGTCTTGTTACACCCATATAGGTAAAAAAAAATTGTATGAAAATAAAAACCGCTTCAAAAGAGTCATCGGTGATTTTTCAAGTGACCTGTGGATTAGTATCCCCTTTCCGACTATCCTTGTGTAGGAATATAGGAATGTCTGATGTGCAAGTTTCCTCACGATGTTTTCCTTTACCGTTAATGCAAGTGACAATCAAATTCTGATCAGGACATGAATTCGAAAAGTCATAAATGGCGGTGCGGGTTCCAAATCAGATCCTTCTGCATGGAAGGCAGGATTTCTACTGTTAGTCTAGCATTGCTTTGTAGGCTAGCCACACTGCTTGTAGGCTAGCCGCACTGCTTGCAAAGAAAGAAAGAAAATACGTTTATTTGCGGCAAACATGACGCAAAAATAAAATAAAACACACAAACCAAAAAATAAGAAGGTTGAGGGAAACATGCGTCAAATTAAAATCCACGCTTGTAGGCTAGCCGCACTGCTTCTAGCCTATTCACTGCTTACGGAGAGTATACACTGCATTGTATTTTGGTGAAAGATTTTATCAACAATCAGTTTTTTCGAACTAAATAAACTATTATTTCTTGCATTGCCATTCAGTCTTACAGAAAATTGCAAGGAAACCTTTTTTATTAGGTAGGTACTTTACATTTACGAAAAGTAACAAAAAAATAACTAAACATATCTTTGATAAACTTACTAGTTTAAGTAACAAAAGTAATTTCAAAACGTAGATATTTTAATGACTTAATATAAATAAACAAAAAACACGTGTTACTATGCAGTGGGCGGAAGTCTTTGTATAATTTTATTACAAGCGTTGCGATCGTTTATTGTTCTATTTGCTGAATGAATTACACGCCACTATGCAATGAAGAAACAGAAAACTAAATGTTTATGTAATGGTAGACGATTAAATAGTGGAACGCCCTTGAGTCACGAACGGATGGGCAAGAAGCCAATTCTACGAACAAAACGCAAGGAAACCACAGCTGAGCCGCGGCTGTTTGGCTTTTTTGAACGATTGAGGTTCAGCTGCGGTGCGATTGTGATTTTAAACAGTTTTGTTAGTGGACTTTGGCTTCCTGGCTTAGCTATCCAATCCGTAGGTTTGGCGTTTTTGACTGAAAGTAGTTTATTCAATTCAATTCTTTATTACATTCCAGAATGTTATTTTGAAACAAGTGGTAGGTTTAAGACTATGGGGTCAATTATGGACCCTGTCCTGCACAGCATAATTTAGTAGAAGAGAGGAAGAGCACTTATTTGTTTAATTGCAATATTTTATTTATTGTTGCTACATAGTTGTCTTAATCGTAATTCGGTATTTTATTTAGAAATTATTGCTCTTTTTATTATTTTGATTAAGTAATTTGTTGATAATAATTAAATAATAATTCTAATATTTTTTAGTTGTACCTACTTAAATATTGTAATACATATTATTTTATTAATTTAGGTCAATACATCCCGGAGAGTTCTACTATTACTAAAATTCTATTGGTCTTATATTTTCCGGGCCAGAAACCACAAAGCTTAGAGCTTTAAATCTAAAATTTTACAAATTACTGAGAGATTGCCACGTTACTTTAATGTTCGCAAGGGCGACTGCTGAGTGTGAGGTCTTGAGTTCGATCCCCATGTCGGAAAAGGTATTATTGGGTTTTATCATATGGAATTTCTCAGTAGCAGCCCGGAGTCTGGATTTGTGCCCGGTTGATGGCAATAGGCTCGCCCCCTATTACATGTGACTTAAACTTAACGGCGGGAAGATGATGTACTATACACCTCTGCCCAACCTTTCAAGGAATACAGGCGTGAACTTACAAATTAGGCTCAATGCCCTTTGATGAAGACAAAACAGTTTTATTAAAGGTAGCATGTTTAGATATCATTACGAAGTACATTATTATTAGTTTGGTCGATTTCTCGACACGCGAAGATGTTTCGACGGAAATATGTTTCTTCAATCGTTAGTTTTTTGGTCTATTTCAGATTTAATTTGTTTAATCTATCTGTATACAAGGTGTAACGTAAATAACGTCCAACCTCTTAAGAAGTTACTGTACTCATCATTATGAACAACTATTACTATGGGACCAAATATGAAATCGCTAAAAAAAAACAGCTGTTACCTACATTTTGACGAGTTATGCGAACATGGTATGACAAAAGTCGCAATACGGCGTTCATAGGCCTTGTTATTGTTACCATAGATATTTTACGATTTGTGAATTTCCGTAAATAACGAATATTTCGAAAATTAAGCTTTATTCAACAAACTATATCCTAGCTTCTCCAATTAGGCATGGGAATCGAAGGTTAAAATCTTTCGGTTACCTTGGGTCCACGGTCTATAGAGAAAGATTTGATCTCAAGTCTCTTCAATATAGCCATCATAATTTTATACCATAACTGAATTAATTGCTAACTTACCTCCGGTTTCTGAATTAAGAATTCTAGGATAAAAGCTGTACTTAAGTTTTAGGTACTGAGTTGTCAAAAAAATGATGGATTTTAAAGCATTTTTTTAACAACTCTGTACTCAAATATTACCTAAGTATTGCTTATCCTAGAACTCTTACCACTTACTTAAACTCAGACCGGAGGTTTGTCTCACAATATACTGATCAAAATGGGTCTTTTAATGTAGACTATCATTTAATTTATACAATAGTAAACAGTGGGTTTTCTGCCATCTATCTGCACTATGAGGCTATGTCAATTATCGCCTACTTGCAATCCGCCATATGTATAAACAATATTATGTAATTGTGTGTCTGTGTACAAGGTCAATAATTATATTGTTTATACGGAACCGACTTGACTTATGAAGTGCTCCGAATTTGGTGGTTTGTTTTTGTTGAAATATTAGGATGATTGATGACCTATTATTTGTTCCTTAACCGACTTCAAAAAGGAGGATGTTCTCAATTCGACTGGATGTTTTTATTTTTGCATGTTTGTTACGCGATTATTCCGCGAATTATGAATAGGCTAGCTTTTGCCCGCGGCTTCGCTCGCCATAATTAAGCTCAAAAAAACTCTTAACACGTACACTACTAGAGTTTCCATAATAATATAATTTAATCATGATTCGAAAGACACGTGGCGCCATCCATGAACGTTATTGTTGTTTTCCTCGGGAACAGTACTTTTTTTCGGGATGAAAGGTACCCTATGTCCGTTTCTGTACACCTGACAATGTATATTCAAAATTTCAGGATGATCGGTTCAGTGGTTTAGGCGTGAAAAGGTAACAAACAAACAAGCTTACTTTCGCATTTCTAATATTTATGATATGACTAGCTTTCGCCCGCAGCTTCGACTGCGTGAAATTTTGAACCCGTTAAGTGACGATTTTCCATACAAACTTTCATCCCCTATTTAACTCCCTTAGGGGTTGATATTCGAAAAATCCCTTCTTAGTGGATGCCTACGTTACAAAAGGAACCTACTGTCAAAGTTTCAACTTTCTAACCCCAGCGGTTTAGGCTGTGCGTTGATAGATCAGTCAGTCAGTCAGTCAGCTTCTCCTTTTATATCTTAGAATAATAACGCCATAGATGATGATGATGATGATGAATTGATTTTGATGATTCTTTTTTTTTTGGTAGGTCATACTTCAGAGGTGGTCCGATATAAGTTTTATCGAAATTGTATCAGCGCTTTTTGAAAAAATCAACAAAAACAAAAAACATATACACAGATGACGAGTACGAATCCGGCTTGCACCTCTGAATATTCTAATTTATGTGCGGATCAGAATTTGACTGTCATTTGCTTTAACGGTGAAGGAAAACATATCGTGAGGAAACCTGCACACCTGAGAGGGTTCGAAACTGTTCTCGATGTGTGTGTAGTTTAAATCCTTCTCATTCTGAGAAGAGGTCCATGCCCAGCAGTGGGACAGTACTGGGCTGATTATGTTGTATATGTATTATGGGTTCGATTTTTGCAAATCAGCTGCGGAAATCTAAAATCGTGGCTAAATAATTACAGCCGCATAGACCGATCTTCCTGGTTAAGCCACGCTTGCCGAGGTTGGTCTGTGGATGGGTGACCATTTACCATAGCGAGTTTCCTCCGTGCCTCGGAAAGCACGTAAAGCCGTTGGTCCCGGCTGTCATTTGTAGATCTTTGACAGTCGTTACTGTTGGTCAGAAGCCAGAAGGTCTGACAACCAGTCTTACCAAGAGTATCGTATTACCCTGTTACTGGGTTGTGGAGGTCTGATAGGCAGTCGCTCCATGTAAAATACTGATATTCAGCTGCATCCGGTTCGACTGGAAGCCGACCCCAACATAGTTGGGAAAAGGCTAGGCAGATGATGACATACGTAAATAAGAGCTGTCAAATTTAGTTGAACTAAAAGTTTAGACGACATTTAAAACGTGTCGACTAAAACACGGTGAAGTTCAAGGCGTAAACTAATTTGACATCTCTAACTTAGTTGTTGTCTATCACCGTCCTTTTCTCGCGTCTCTGTTAGTAAAAGATAGCAATTCTCTAATTTTAGTTAAGTTGGTGAAAAAGAAAATCGGCACCATTATTGAATTTTAAATATGTAGGTATTAAATACGATAGGTGCTAATAACAAAGAAACACGTTATTTTGCACTTCAAACAAAGAGACCAGACTAAATATTTGTACGTACAATGTAAATATTTACTTAATTAATGTAAATAATCAATATTGATTCGGAAGTGACCTTATTATAATGTCAAGTTGGTTTACAAAACAAATTATATTATTTGTTTTGCATTATTTGGGTGCTACTGCGCATATCAATTTACTGACGAAGTTTTTGTAATGTTGTCGCGGTCAAGTTTTGGATGGGTCGCTGGTCGCTGTATCTGCCTTATTTTTATCTTTTAGATTACTTGTACTACAGCGTTCGGGAAGCTACATAGAATCTTTTCGTCCCAACTACCGCAGTGTCTAAAGACGAAAGTCTTTGACCAGTGCGTGTTGCCAGTGATACATACGGCACTGAAACGTGGTCACTCACAATGGGCCTCATAAGAAGGCTCAAGGCCACCCAAAGGGCAATGGAGAGGGCTATGCTCGGAGTTATCCTGCGTGATCATATCAGAAATGATGAGATGCGCAGGAGAACCAAGGTAACCGACATAGCTCGAAGAATTGCCAAACTTAAGTAGCAGTGGGTGGGGCACATTGCTCGCAGAACGGATGGCCGATGGGGCCGAAAGGTTCTGGAGTGGCGACCGCGTACCGGAAGACGCAGCGTGGGTAGGGCTCCCGCAAGGTGGACCGATGATCTGGTAAAGGTCGCGGGAATCCGCTGGATACGAGAAGCACAGGACCGGTCGATGTGACGATGCTTGGGGCAGGCCTATGTCCAGCAGTGGACTTCTTTCGGCTGAATGATGATGATGATGATGAGGACTACTTATAAATGGTCCTTGCGGTTTTTACGTAACTGAGCAGTTATTGGCGACACCTGAAGGATCTCCAGCCAATGGTGGAGAAGTAAAATTCTTAACCTAAGCTAACTACTTACACTACACTAACATCATGACTACTAGCAACAGCAGCACTAAGGGCGACCCCTGGTGGAACTCCGATCTCGGCTTAAGGCGTTACTGGCGGGAGATTGGGATTGGGAGAGAGACAGCTTGATGAGGGCTGAATTTTATCGGTGTGACTGCGGAGTCTGAAGAGACGACCGGCTCTAGGAATGGAAAGCTCGGTGGATCGTGATCGCTATATCAGAAACTGTCCTTCGGTTCATTCATCTAGCTAGACTCTAGTCTACTCATCTAGTCTAGTCTAGTCATCTGCGGAAGGTATTTCATAGAAATACATAGAAACCAGTAGTAGCAGGAGGAGCTCGTGGCTAATTAATTACAGCCGCATAGACCGATCTTCCGGATTAAGCAACGCTTGCCGAGGTTGGTCTGTGGATGGGTGACCATTTACCATAGCGAGTTTCCTCCGTGCCTCGGAAAGCACGTAAAGCCGTTGGTCCCGGCTGTCATTTGTAGATCTTTGACAGTCGTTACTGTTGGTCAGAAGCCAGAAAGTCTGACAACCAGTCTTACCAAGAGTATCGTATTACCCAGTTACTGGGTTGTGGAGGCCTGATAGGCAGTCGCTCCATGTAAAATACTGATATTCAGCTGCATCCGGTTCGACTGGAAGCCGACCCCAACATAGTTGAGAGAAGGCTAGGCAGATGATGACATAGAAACCAGTAGTAGTGTCGAAGCGACACGTCGTCTGCTGCTGTATGCAGTTGGCTACCAACTCGTACCTTTACAGCTGCGACTGGATGTGCAGTATACTTGCAGTTATCATTACGACTATGAAACGAAATAGGTTTCACTAACCACGTCATTAGCCCCCTGGGAGGTTACCATGATCTCTTAGAGCAGGAATGTTTTAATATTATTACGAGAGTGGGTAAGAGATGGCGCTAGAAAGCTGTCTAGCGCTGTCACTTTCCCACTCTCGGAATAATATTAAAACATTCCTGTTCTAACAGATCATGGTAACCTTCCTGATCTATTCCGGCTATTCTTAGCGAAGGTCTATATGACACAGTTAAACACACGCCTGGTTAAACAACAAAAGGTGCCGCCAACGTTAGTTAAAGTAAATGTTTGTCCAACTTGGACATTCAGTTATGTCTATATAACTGTATGCACTCGGTATCGATTGAAATATGTGGGTCAGCAGGACTGTGAACTGATACGTTTTATGACGTTTATTGATTTTGGACACAATTAATATTGTAGATAGGTATTAAATAATGGAGTTGATAAAATATCTCTTCTCTAAATATTCTCTTTACAAGGTTAGTCGGAAGTCGGAAAGGGGGTACTAATCTGATCTAGGGATGATAAAGTAGTCATAATAATGAATAACTTTTGTTCTACAACTATCCCTAAAAGTCAATAGTTTAAGAGAAATAGCTCTACAGAGTTTTCATAAAATACGCTAAATCTATCTATCCTCAGCTATGATCAGCTGTGTTTACATTTTAGGTCATATTTGGGGTCACGGATTAAAAGCTCCATTTTCTGAATTCGTAACTAAAGCAGGGATGAAGAACTCTTTGCATGGAAATAAAAATTATCGGATAATGTTTGACCCTTACTTCTTCTACCGTGTCGGCACGAACTTTACAAGAATAGCTCATGCCGTGGTGAAAAGATTAAGGTTGGTAGCGGGGCGGGGTACTTAAGTATCGTCACTCGTGGAGGCTCTTTTCATGCACTTTAAAGTGCTTGCTTTAAAACAGTCATCAGTGATAATTTAAGTGGCATGTGGATTAGTAACCTCATTCCAACTAACCTTATCTATATAAATAAAAAGAAAAGTCCTGACTGACTGACTGATTGACTGACTCATCAACGCCCAGCCCAAACCCTTGGCCGTAGAAAGCTGAAATTTTGCACAGAGGTTCCCTTTATAATGTAGACAAAGAATAAGGAAGGATTTTTCGAAATTTAACCCCTAAGGGACTTAAATAGGGGATGAAAGTTTGTATGGAAAATGGTCACTTAACGGGTTAAAAATTTCACGCAAGCGAAGCTGCAGGTAAAAGCTAGTATAGAATAAATTTAAGTCGCTTTTCGTGTCTGTATGTCTGCTTACTTCTTCTAAATTCCTCAATGGATTTTGATGCGGTTTTCATCTTAATTTAGGTAATTCCTTCCAGAAGGTTTTAAGCTATTATAAAACGTCAAGCGACGCCGGAGCGAGTCGCTAGTATGTAATAATAATGTAATAGTAGTTAGGTATTTGACATAGATAATAATAAATCACTTAGTGGTTATAACGGCAGCAAATATTAGCTTTAGATTAGTAGATTAACTTATTATTATCAGAACATTCTCTTTAACTGATGGGCGGGGCAATATGCTCAGGGTGCGAAAACATTGCCTTTTACTAAATAGTATAATAATATGTTTCACCATATTAAGGTTTATGTTGGTGATCCGGATTCATTGCTCTCGAGTGTATTTCATGTTTTTAGATGTTGAACTTATTTATAATAGCTACCTACTGTGTAGTACTTAATCGTTCACGGATGATGAAGATGACAGTTTTGACCTCGGCCAAAAAGAAAAGACTATTCACCTGCTTCTTAGTTTCTCGTGTAGACACGAGCTATACGAGCTCATGCTGTGGTGAAAAGATTAGCCAGTCAGCAAGGTTGGTAGCGAGGCTGACTGCCCAGGGTGCGCAGGACGCGTGCGTGGGAAGCCGTCGCCTCCTTTTGCGAGGAGGTGATGGTGACCAAAGAGGGAGCAGAGAGGGAGAGAGAGGCGGCTGCCACTCTCCTTATCCGCGCCAGACACACCGGGCGCGTGACGATCTCCGGCCACCCGTAGTGTGTGGCCAGCGGGCAGCGTGTTACGGGACTCCTCGTCCGACCAGTAACAGGCTCGAGAAGGCGGTACGTGGGGCAAGGCCCCACAGAAGTAGAGGTCAGGGGCTAGTTGACCGTGGCCTATCATCACTCGTGGAGACTCTTTTAATGCGACCCAAACTGCCAATAATTTCAAATAACATTCACAAAATTAATAAAACTAATTAGATATGTAAAGGTGACTGCATCTGCATATGGGCTATTATGAGAGAAAAAAAGGATTCATGTATCGAATAACCTACATCCACGAGATTGCATGACACATAGACATACAAAACTATTTATCTACCTATAGAATAGTGTACTGATACGTACAAATAGGTGTGGGCTTTATCTACAAACCTTGGCCATGGAATGAGCTATGTAGGACTTTGTAGAAACGGCTCCGCATAGCGCCCGACAAAAAAGAGGTGTTATGAGGTTGCCTTTGTCTGGCTGTGTGTCTATCTGTGGCACCGTACCTCCCAAACGGATGAATCGATTACAATGCGATTTTTTGTTTGAAAATGGTTTAATCGTAGTGGTTCTTAACTATATGTCATGGTAATCACTTCATCATCAATTTTTGTTGTCATTCGCTATACGCTGACATTAAGGCCCGTTATCCACCAAAGCGGGGAGGAGAGGAGATGTCACGTAACCGAACAATAGGATTTCTTTAGGAGTTGAAGCTAAGCGGAGAGATGTGTAAATAATGCATCCCTATTGGCTGTTCGAGACATCTCCTCTCCTCTCCGCTTTGGTGGATCCCAGGCCTTAATTGGTTGTTTTGCTAGATCAAACGTTGTTCAGACCATGGTCTACAACCATTCCACAGCATCAAATAAAAAAAAAGTAAGACTATTAAAAAAATGTTTTTTTTTTTACTTTCTCCCCGATGTATTTTTTTGGGATCTTGCCCTTACTGTAGTGGACTCCATCGCAGGACTACTGGCAACAAGCACAGGTTTTTCTTATCTGTATTTTCTTTTACTCTTATTACTTCTTTTTTAATCTTTTTTAACTATCCATTTCCAACAGCTGTGAAACGGCGTAACCAAAATAAGCCACTAAAAAAATATATTATAAATTATAAAATTTTATTAAGTTAGGTATTTTAGATTTTGTATTTAATTAAAAAATACAATGTTGATGAATGAAAATGTTGACGTTGTTCACATTTTGACAAATTCTTTTGAGGTGCTGTAACCAAGCCCCCATGTTGAGAGGAATGCTATCGCACTCCTCCCAACCGCTTACAAGAATTAGTACTAGGGATCGAATATCCGATGGATATTTATTTATTTATATTACTTTAACTAGAATACGTTTTGTTTCGACGCTTGTTAGTTTTATAACCCTACAATAAGTCAACCAGTGTTTCTCAGATAAATGAGTTGTAATTCTTTTGAGAAATAAATGTCTTAAACCGTATATTCACCTAAACTTCAGATGTTGGCTAATATGGAACGCGCTTTTGTATCGAAAAATACCGCGGTTCCGGGACAATTATTTTAATTTATGTTTTTTTTGGTTTATCCAACACACACCACTCTTCTTCTTACACTCAACTCTACGTACACACATATTTCCCATATTTGCATCGGGGGTTTAAGATTAATTTTAAATAATTATGCAATCCATGAACCCCAAAGTTTTTTTTTAATAAATCATTTTAAGATGTCGCTTCCATATTATACACCCGACTAGTTATACATTCCCGGTGTTCATGGCATCCCGGTTTTTTTTCTTAAAAAAAATATGTTTTAAGAAGCCGCTTCCATACTTTCGTAGCTAAAAATTAACTATCTATATATATAAAAGGAGAAGCTGACTGACTGACTAACTGATCTATCAACGCACAGCCTAAACCGCTGGGGTTAGAAACTTGAAATTTTTCAGTAGGTTCCTTTTGTAACGTAGGCATCCACTAAGAAGGGATTACTCGAAATTAAACCCCTAAGGGGGTAAAATAGGGGATTTAAGTTTGTATGCAAGCCCGTCATTTTTGAAGCAAGAAGCATGAAATTAAATATGAAGGTTTCTGGTAAGAAATAAATGTATACGTGTTTGAGCGTTTTTGGAAATTCTACTCCTAAAGGGGTGAAATCAGTGTTTTTTTGGATTTTACAACTACGTACACGTAAAAGAGGGGTAATCGCGAGTTTAAAATTACACGCAAGCGAAGCTGCGGGCAAAAGCTAGTAGGTAAAATATGCATCCGAATATCCGATCCCTAATTATTACTTATCGATAATGTGTGATATTTATTTACGTAAATATCTCGTTTTTCCATACATATCGTGACACAAAGACATACAATTCGATTTATACCTATATAAAGCAGTGATCTGTAAATATATGGGAGTGGACTAGCTTTATACGTTCACCTTGACAGTTGTACGGGACGGCTGGCAGGGCTGTCACACGCAAATTAATTGTTACACTTTTTGTAAGTAGGTATGCAAATCTTGACTAAGTTTTTATGGAATAAACTTGCGAATAGACAGACAGATAGGTTTTGGCGGATTAAGATATGGTATAAGAAATATGCTTGTAAAACTCTAGGGTTGCAGCGGTTTGGAACAATGACATGTTTCGCCCCTGCTTTTAATAATTAATTAAATAGCTCTCGTTTCAGATTTCCCGATTTAAAATCGTTTAAAAAAAATGAGACTATTTAAAAATGTTTGATGTTTTTTTTTTGTTTAATTTTACTTTCCCCTCGATATATTTTTCGGGGACCTTGCCCTTACTGAAGTGGACTCCGTCGCAGGACTTTTGAAACAAGTACAGGTTTTTCTTGTGTATTTTCTATTGCTATTATTACTTTTTGTAAGTAGGTATACAAATCTTGACTAAGTTTTTTATGGAATAAGTAAACTTGCGAATAGACAGACAGATAGGTTTTGGCGGATTAAGATATGGTATAAGAAATATGCTTGTAAAACTCTAGGGTTGCAGCGGTTTGAAACAATGACATGTTTTGCCCCGAAGCAGTGGGCCTCCTCCCTAAGTCCGTCAACGAAGTTAGTCGCCCGTCCGAAACTAGCCCGAAACGTAGGAGTGAACAAAACAAGTGTCAAGTTCAACTTTTCGGACGGGCTAAAACACATCGGTTGTAGGGACAACTGTCAAATCGTGTTGTCATTCATTCTTAGTTTGGGCCCCGAATTAATCGTATGTCTGTAGGTGTTAAGGAGTAGGAAACGCTCGTAACTAAGGCCGTAACCACGGATTTCGTGCTCCCTCCATCCGAACCCCCTAGTCGCCGCAGCGGCCGACTACATAACAGTCCCTCTCTCATAAGTGAAGTTTGCCGTCCCAGGCACACATTTTTAGAACCCGATGACGAAATTACCCTCCTCCAGGAGGCGAGTACATCGACCAGCACACTACACAACGTCCGCCGCCGTCCGGCATACCGTCCTCGCCGACGAGGCCCGTCGCGACGTCCCACCGCCACCAGTCACGATCCACCGAGCTTTCCCGTCGTAGAGCCGGTCGTCTCTTCAGACTCCGCAGTCACACCGATAATTCAGCCCTCATCAAGCTGTCTCCCACCCCCCCCCCCAAGTCCACGCCAACAACGCCCTAAGCCGAGGTCCGAGTCCCACTAGGGGTCGCCCTTAGTGCTGTTGTTGCAGGTAGTCATGATGTTAGTGTTAGTGATAGTGATTATGATGTTAGTGATTTTACCTCCCCCCATTGGCTGGAGACCCTTCAGGTCTCGCCATTGACTGCCCGGTTACGTAGAAACGGTCCCCAAGGAGCATCTACAGCAGTCCATTATAAAAAAAAAGGACTTCTTGCTTAGGGAGCAGACCCCCAGCAGTGGACGTCGTTCGGCTAAATGATGATGATACATAAATTATAAGTATTATTAATTATTTATATCTGTAAGCAGACAGCCCTAAATGCTACAGACACATAAAAAACTATTCGTTGTTATGTTGGCAGTGATTTATTTATATTTTTTACTCGGTCTGAGACACGCGAGGTAACAATTGATGACTTATGAGTTCTATAATTGCGTTTCATGTTCACTGGACATGCATAGAATGTGCCTTTTTTGAAAACTTTTTTTTTTTTGATAACTTTTTGGCTGAAAATGTCGTGGTGGCCCGGAGGTTACAGACCCGCTTCTGAAGCACCGGGTTGTGGGTTCAAACCCATTCATGTACCAATGTGACTTTTTCAATGTCATATGTACTTTCTTAGTTAATCTAAGATGCCACTGACATACGGTGAAGGAAAACATCGTGAGGAAACCTGGACTTAATGGTCTGAAATCGCCGACACGCAGTGAGCAAGCGTGGAGATCAATGCTCGTTCCTTCTCTGTATGAGAAGAGGCCTTTGCCCAGCAGTGGGACAGCTACAGGCTAATATTTATTTTTAACTTCAAAAGTAGGAGAAGGTTCTCAATTCTATTTTTTTTTCTATTTGTCTGCTGTAGATGGTCTTAGCGGACCGTTTCTATTGTAACTGGGTAGTTATTGGCGAGACCTGAAGGATCTCCAGCCAATGGGGGGGGGGGGGGGGGGGGGGAGTAAAATACTTAACCTAAGCTAACTACTTGTACTGCACTAACATCATGACTACCTGCAACAACAGCACTAAGGGCGACCCCTAGTGGGACTCGGACCTCGGCTTAGGGCTTTGCTGGCGGGGGCTCGGGGGGGGGGGGAGACAGCTTGATGAGGGCTGAATTATCGGTGTGAGGTTCTCAATTCTTCGGAATCTTTTTTTATGTATGTTCCTCGATTACTCAAAGACGCCTAGACCGATTTGGAAAATTCTGAAAGGGTATACTTTCCAGGTGGTTCCATGGTCATCAGGTCAGGATCTGATGATGGGATCCTGGAGAAATCGAGGGTACTCTTCAAATTTTATAGGCACACTTGAAGCGATTTGGGTATTTTTTTGTTTGAAAGAGTATTCTCCCGAGATAGTTCCATTTAAATTTGGTGAAGATCTGATGAAGACCCTCGGAGATTGACAATGGAACTCTTCAATGGATAACAGCAAATTACCCGCGATTGCTGTAATTGCATGTTTAGCTATTGTTTATGCCACATAATAGAAAAATAGAAAGAAAAACCGACTTCAAAATATTAAAAAGAGTAAAATAATTACAATATTATTATCGTACAATTCTCCGGTCCCCGCCCCGCGTCACTTCTACCCCGACAGTCGCCCGACGGATCGCCGTCAAATAACTTGGTATACATAGCAGACCGGCTTGCGATATACTTATCGTAGAGTGTGAACGTCATACTATAAGCTTAGTTTTAGTATATCGGGTGTAAAAAGACCCTTAACGATAACGAAAGCCACGTATTCTACCCATCATTAAGATCATTTTTTTCGAACAAACCATACCTGGGAAATCATTGGTTTTGGAGATATTGAAGGTCAAAGTACACATTTTTTTTTTAGTTTTTTTCATAAACGATTTCCAAGTCATAATACTAAACTTTCTTCCATCCAAACATTAACAAAAAATTTCAATTTTTCCTAACAAATTACGCATTTGAAGTTACAAAAACGCAATGAATATCAAACGCACACGACCGCCTTGGCTCGGCTGTGTGGCCGCTGCACGCATGCAAACGCGCGGCATCGGCACTACCATAATTTGCGCGCTACAAAAAAAGCGTTTTTTTTCATGCCAAAAAATAAAAGTCATTTCCCAGCAATTATTTTTGGTCAATGTAATTTAGTTTGATGTACAGAGTGCGTAGATTTCGGCTATGTGATGGGTCTTTTTACACCCTGTATACTAAACCTGAAACTAGTTTGTTCAGAATCACTAGGAGAATCGATTGACATAATTATTATTTACACAACTTTTTTTTGTTTTTTTGTAAGTTTCAATTATGTTTCAGTAGTTTTCTACCCATGACAGTTGACGGGAATAGACACCTTGAGGCTTAAGACGGTCCTCTCGGTCAGTTTCCGTGTATTAGACAACCTCTGCATAGCACATCTCAGGCATTTCACACTTTTTTAGCGAACTTAACGCGACATAAACTAAGGTGTAACTTGGAGATTTACTAAAAAAAACACATATTCAGGCAGTTCTGATGAAAATCTTGTTGGGGTGTCTCGGTTTTCGTATAAAGTAAAAATAAAGTTGTATAATATATGTATGTAGTTATTAGCTTATGACGCAATATGCTTTACTACAATACGGCCGATGTATCTTGGCGAGTCTGAAGTTAGCTGATTAGTTGCGCAGTAGACAAATTCGTTTCTAAAAGATTCATTGCGCAGCCAAACAATTAACTTCAGACTCGCCAAGATACATCGGCCGTATTGTATATAGCGAAATATATCGTAGTCTGAAGTGTAGGTACTTAAGAATTTATGTTAACTCATCTCTTAATATATTTACCGTTTAACCCAAATTACTACTATATCTAGTACTACTTCCTATTCCATATAAAACTAAGATAAGGAAAAAACATAATAAATCATGTTCAACATCCGACTAAACGTAAACAAACATTGTATTTGTAAATATATCAGGCATTTTAAAATAATGCATAAACATTACTTACAAATACTATACAATTTCAACCTTATTATAAAACATTAAAGTAAAATTTTCATTGAGAGGCATCTACACAAAAATTATCAAGTGTACAACTGAAATTCAACTATATTTGTAGCACAATAAATTTGAATTTTCAATGACAACAGCTGTCTACTCTGAAATTTATTCACACAAAAGAATTTCAACAATATTTTCAGGACTTTAAAGTTGATTTTCCAATGATACACATTTGCTCTAGTTTCGCGAACTGAATCATCGGTTCTCGCGTTGCCTAGCAACGTATAAACAAACAACTCGAGAGTTTTCTTTGCTTTGTTTATCTTTTAAATGTCATTGTATTCAAATACGTTTACTGTTTTTCTTTGTTTTGAGATTTTACAAGTTTGTTTAACACTAATTGAGATGGATTTTCCGTAATAGGTTCTTGTGTTTAAAAGGAGTTAAGAGTTTTCTAACGTTTTTATGAAGACACAGATATAAGTGAGAAGATTCTTTTTACTTTTAAGCTGTTTTGGAACTGAAATGCATCTTATCTTTAATTATTATTTATAACCAATTTCTAAAAAAGGAGGTTCTAATTTCGATATTTTTTTTGTATGTTTGTTTAGCGTTATCGTCACCAGTTAGTTATAAACCGATTTTAATGTTTATTTTTATGTTTGAAAGGGCATTATTTCGAGGCAGTTCTATTTAAATTTAAAGAAGGTAAAGACTTTCGGAGATTGACGAGGCAACTCTTCAAAAACAGCTAATCACTCGCGATGGCTTTAATCGCATATTTACGTATTGTTTATGCCGCAAAAAACAGAAAAAAAAATCACTGAAAAAAACTGATTGCCAAAAAAAAACAACTGAAAAGAGTAAAATAATTACCAAATCATAATATTGACAGTTTCAGAAGTCGGTGTCTTCAATTTGCTTCAGCGTGATTAACATAACACTGACTTCTGAAACTGTAAATTTTATAATTATGGTAACTATTTTGCTTTTTTCTAATTATTTTCTTACTTACATTTTTTTAATGCATTGTAGGTACTAACTGTAACTTTAGCAGTGTGTACATAACAGTGCATCGATAAAATATAAAATATCGTGAAGGCTTTGCTTATAAGAACTGATGGAGCGATTTCTAATGAGCTCAGTTCAGCTCAGTGGGCTGGTTAGTTAGCGCACGACTTATTTCTGAGTCCCTGATGCATATTATGCATGCTTGCATTCCCGAAGGCGTCGGATGGAAAGAGTATCATGGACAGAAAAAGTAACCAACGAAGAGATTCCAAGTAGAGTCAAAGAGAAAAACCAAATTCTAGAACACATAGAAAGAAGAAGGGGGAAAATGATTGGTCACATATTGCGACACAACAGCTTTATAACTAACATCATAGAACGTAAATTACAAGCAAAGAGAACCAGGTATGTAGACCAAGAAGAAAGTACACAGATCAATTGAAGGAAAAGACAGAAGTGATAACATACAGAGAAGTGAAGGAATTGGCGCTGGATAGAGAAACATGGAGATTGATACACAAACAAGTGACCAGCACTTAAATTTTGGAAAAAGCATTTCCTTAAAGGCCAAGTAGAAAAAGTAGTAGTTAAAAAAGACTGGTCAAAATTGACCCAAAATTTTCATAACGCCCGGCGCTATATCTCAGTTTATGCATTATCATGAGTAAAAAAATAACTGCATAGTTTTTTTTTTCGATGTCTATCTTATAAATATTTCTATTTCTTTTTTGTATGGTGAGTATGGTGACGGGGCGAGCGCAGCGAGGTGAACAGATATTTGACCGTGTTATATGTTAATAAAAGATAGAATAGAGACTGTATTAATCAGTTTCACAAATAATATGCACACGTGTGCAAATTCAATCCCTTTTCTAATGAAATAAATACATTTTTAATATTTTTCCTGACAAAATATATGTAGCAATATTACAATGATAGCCACGATTTTGGGTAATGATGACTACCGATTATTAATATACTAAAAATATACTAAAATGTGAGATAAGTTTTTTTTCCGCCGGGTCTGGGTAAATTTTGTATGGGCCGTGACCCGTCTCTGACCAAGCGCAAGTTCGGTCATGTATTGCTTGTTTCCCAAGGTGCGTGATATCGGGCACCGCGACGCACGAGCTCGCACCGACGCACCATGGGAAGAGACTCGTCCGTGGTAACACGGACGCGTGCGGAGCGGTGCGCCGTATCCACATCACGCACCCTCATAATGTGGCTTCCTACGGTGCGTGATGTTACGGATGATACCACGCACAGCCGGTGCGCGCTACCACGCACCGTGGGAAGCCAGCTTTAGGAGTGCCCTCATCTATGGTATGGATTAGCCAAATACCGAAGAAAACGATGCCCCTTCGACTACGACAGATAAAAATGATATACAATATAATGTATGTTACGTTTTAGATACATAGCGTTTAAAATTCGATCTTCCATTATTTTCACTAGTATTTGTAATGAGTGAGACGAAGATATGGAAAAAATACGAGAATGAAAGAGGTAGACATCTGCAAGATACACCAATTGGTGTATTTTAAATCGTCACATTTGGTGCGGCACAGAAAAACTTTGAAGGTGTTTGAAAACTCGAAATATACGGATAAAACTCTTCAAAAAGCGCTACTTCATTTGGGTGACAAACATTTATAGTCCTTAATATCTCTGAAACTAAGAATGATTGCTTATTTAAATAAAAGTATTTTATTAAATATTTAATACTGCTCAATATATTATGTTCAATAATGTCTGCTCAATAATGCTCGTGGCTAAATAATTACAGCCGCATAGACCGATCTTCCGGGTTAAGCCACACTTGCCGAGGTTGGTCTGTGGATGGGTGACTATTTACCATAGCGAGTTTCCTCCGTGCCTCGGAAAGCACGTAAAGCCGTTGGTCCCGGCTGTCATTTGTAGATCTTTGACAGTCGTTACTGTTGGTCAGAAGCCAGAAAGTCTGACAACCAGTCTTACCAAGAGTATCGTATTACCCAGTTACTGGGTTTTAGAGGTCTGATAGGCAGTCGCTCCATGTAAAATACTGATATTCAGCTGCATCCGGTTCGACTGGAAGCCGACCCCAACATAGTTGGGAAAAGGCTAGGCAGATGATGATGATTTAATACTGCTCGTTGACCACAACACCCTCATCTGTAAATTACACCACTACGGAATTCGTGGCCGAGCTGCTGACCTTGTTTTCTCCTATTTATCTAATAGACAGCAAAAAGTTGGTGCTAACGGTGCGATATCTTCGGGGTCTCTGGTTAAGATGGGCGTGCCTCAAGGCTCAATTCTTGGACCTTTTCTGTTTCTGACCTATATAAATGATCTACCCTATATGATGACCGACTTATCAGACATAATTTTATTTGCCGATGACACTTCCCTTATTTTTAAAATAGATAGAAAAGATACGGACGTTTTACATGTTAACGAGAGCCTTACTGTTCTTTCTAAATGGTTTGCAGCCAATAATATGTTACTTAATGCAAACAAAACAAAATGCCTTAAGTTTTCACTACCAAATGTTCCCCAAGTAGGTTTAAATGTAATGCTCGAAGGCAATAATCTTAATACAATTAATGACACCGTATTTTTAGGTATAACTCTCGATTCAAAATTGCAGTGGGGTGCGCATATTACTGCCCTGTCGGCTAGGTTAAGTTCTGCTGCATACGCAGTTAGGAAAATTAGGCAGCTGACTGATGTAGCTACAGCTAGGTTAGTATACTTCGCATATTTCCACAGCATTATGTCCTACGGCATTCTGTTGTGGGGCTCAGCAGCTGACGTAGATTCTGTTTTTATTTTACAAAAGAGAGCAATCCGTGCAATCTACAATATGGGTTCCCGCGAGTCCCTTAGAAACGTGTTCAAAGATATTAATATACTTACCTTGCCGTCACACTATATCTTTGAAAATATTATGTATGTTCGGAAAAATTTGCATATGTTTAATGTTAGAAGCGATTTTCATGATAAAAATACACGTAATAAACATAAAATTGTGATTCCCAAATTTAGATTGAGTAAAACTAATAAGTCATTTCTTGGAAATGGCGTGCGTTTTTATAATAAGCTACCGAAATCTGTAACTGATCTTACCGAGGGAAAGTTTAAAGCCCATATTAAACGTGTCCTTATTCAAAAAGCATATTACAAGACTAAGGACTACGTTGACGATAAAGGTGTTTGGAAATAACTCCTTCTGCACATGTGGCTTCCCTGGTACCTCATTAACGTCGTATGTGTACCTATGTCTATTAACTAACCTGATTCGATTAGCTTTTTTTTTTTTTTTTATTACTAACGTTACTCTCAAGATATCTTTATCTTATACAGTGATTTTCTTTGTAATGTGTTTTGATGACAATTAACCATGTCACTTGTTTTATACAGGGTGGAAAAAATCAATGGGCCCTGAAGGGAAACCACTTTAAATCCTTAAGATAGATTATTTTACTTGAAGGAAACATTCCTTTATTTTTAAAAAGAAACAAAACTGCATTCACAGATTTCTCGACAAGTTTACTTAAACCGGGAATCGAACCAGCTAAAAATAAAAAATAAAATACTCGCTATTTTATTTCACTAGTCGATACAGTCAATGTTAAAGATAAAATTTCTCCAAGAAACATTAGGTCTTACACTCGGCTGTCGTACAAGATATCCATTAAATCTAATATTTAATACACAAGGGCTTTAATCAACTTTACCTAGACTAGAACTGTTCACTTTTAATAAGTAAAAGACACTTTTTTGTTTAACTCTTACCTTTATAGACATTCTATGAAGTACCTACAAGCTTGCTAATTTATCTCTAAGTATCTTGTTGAAGACTTAGATAAGAAAATCGTTTAATTGGTAATAATAATTCTATGCACATTTCCCTCTTAAAGCTGGCGTCCACTAGGCTCGCCGAGTCGAGTGAGTCGAATAGAACCGCAATAATTCGCCTGCTATACATTTACTATAAAACTGCGTCGATCAGCGACGAGCCGAGACGCGCCGAGTCGCATAACTCGCGCGCATCGCTTGTCACGCGAATTTATGTTTTAACGTCTTGCCATTACTGACCGTTTCGCCTCACACGGAACAAATGCGACTCGACTCGATCCGACGCGTTTCGGCTGTAGTCGACGCCAGGCTTTAGACGAGGCGTTCTGACGAAAAGTTTAAAAATAGAACGTTCCATTTGACAATAATCCTACCGATTAGTAGAATAAAATAGAGAGTGTTTAATTTTTTGAATTTTTAGATGGTTCGATTCCCGGTTTAGGTAAGGTTGTCGAGAAATCTGTGAATGCAGTTTGGTTTCTTTTTAAAAATAAAGGAATGTTTCCTTCAGGTGAAATAATCTATCTTAAGGATTTAAAGTGGTTTCCCTTCAGGGCCCATTGATTTTTTCCACCCTGTATAGTTTAGCGTCCTTTTACCTTTTGTAAATGTGAGAGCTTTGTAGACTTGCTAGATGCCTGGATACCTAGTTAATTTGTAACCATATTTTTCATTTTGTTTTTTTGTGTGGTTCCTGCTCTTAAGTCTACTTTGCTCTCTCATATGTAAGTCATAACTGTACCCACTGAAATTGTTAAAGATATGGATTTTAAAAGAGTAACCATGGAGTTTCTTGCCGGTTCTTCTCCATAGGAAACGACTAATTGGAACCGTGCACCTAAATTCGACTTTTCATAAGCGCCTGTAATGGTTTATGTGAAATAAAAACTTTTGATTTTGATTTTGATTTTGCTCAAATAAAATTAATAAAACTGCCTAAATAATCTGTAAGATACTTTTTATTTGAATGAGCTATCATTCTTAGTTTCCAAGATATGAAGGTTTTTGTTTGGTGACCCAGATTTATTGCTCTCTTTATCTTTCCTAACTGTGTGTAAAAACTTTAAAATATAAACAAACACTATTAGCCCTATAAGCGAGTGCTCTTAACCTTACTCACTGTAATCTAATCAGATTAACTACTCGCTAGTTAGTAGTTAGTTGGCTTCCTCGATTAACTTTTCCGTTAGAGATATCGATTGAAATCAATAGGTTTCTGAAGTGTATATCGATAATCTGTGGTAGTCCACGGCTGGACAAAGGTACAGTAGATATACAAGCTTAGTTTTAGTACATACTAAACCGGAAAACAGTTTGTTCAGAATCACTAGGAGAATCGATTCACATATTTTTTACACCACTTTTTTTTTTCATTTATTTCAATTTTGTTTCATTAGGTTTCTATGCTTATCAGTTGACGGGAATAGACACCTTGAGGCTTGAGATGGTCCGCTCGGTCAGTTTCCGTGTATTAGACAACCCCTGCATAGCACATCTCAGGCATTTCACACTTTACTAGGGAACTTAACGCGACATAAACTACGGCGTAACTTGGAGATTTATGAAAAAAAAGAACACATATTCAGGCAGTTCTGATGAAAATCTTGTTGGGGTGTCTCGGTCTTTGTATACAATACTAAAAATAACGTTGTATAAGCTAAAGCAGTTCCTCAACTTACTATAATCGCCTGAATTGATACACTCACACAGACACGCACTGTATACTGAGTATAATGTACTCTTTGTAATGTACTCTATGACAGCCGTGACTGACTGCATTGTGAAGCTCACTTAGAAGTCTTGTTGTAGTGCATGTCTGTGTCTGTCAATTCAGGCGATTTGTTGGTCTGCATGAAAAGAGCCTCCACGAGTGACGATACTAACCTTGCTGACTGGCTAATCTTTTCACCACAGCATGAGCTATTTTTGTATAGCTCGTGCTGACACGAGAGAAGAAGAAGAAGAAGTCAGGCGATTATAGGTAGTTGAGGTACTGCTTTAGCTTAAATATCTACAGTGACAAAGGCCTCTCTGAAGTAGTGCTACATTCGGTCCTCTGTTTTTCGCACCTTCAGGTCATCAGTCCACCTAGAAGTTCCACACAACTTTAAGGTATAAGGTATAACGGGCTGGTGTCCGCAACTCCACGTCTGAGTGCGTATTTTGCGTGACGGGTGGTAAGTGTAATCACTCGGTTCACCCTAACTCCTCGAAAAAGACCAGCACACCCTTGATGTTGCTGACGGTCTCTCGGAAAGTACCTGGGTTTCCGAAGTACTTGGCCCTGCATGTGGCGGCCTCAGGGCAGTTTAGCAGCATGTGGGCTGCCGTCTCATCCTCCTCCATGCATACTCTGCACAGTGGGCTGTCTGTAACTCCAATGACAAAGAGGTGTTTGTTAAAGGAACCATGGCCAGTGATGGCTGCTGTGACTGTGCGTAGTTGTTGTTTTGACAGTCGGAGTGCTCGTTTAGTGAGTCGACCGTCAATGACGGGAAGCGCCTCCTTGGCCTACCTGCACTCGCCATGGTTTAACCACGATTCGTTGTGTCCACACAACTTTGCCGATTCGTGATCTAAGGACTCTTGAGTCATCTGCTTTAACAGGCATTGGACCTTTGAGATATATGATCAGCCTTCTTCCATATTCACTGTGTGTGGTTGGTCTATTCCGACCTAGTCCTAGGGACAGCACATATTGAGTAACTGTTCTCCCATAATCATCTCTCATACCATCGGAGATCCTCGAAGAGAAGACTTAGATAGAAGATGCCATCGATTTATCGCAATTATCGATAATCCGATTTTATTCTATATTTTTTCGATAAATATCGATAATTACCGTTTTTTAAATTTAATCTATGAATATTTGTATTTCTCTGATTGAAATGATGGTGTAACTTCAATGAAACCCCGAAACATTAAAAAAAAAGATATTGATCTATAAAATGTGAATGTTTTAATCAAGCAACCTACCTACTTAATTTTACCGAAGAATAAAATTATCGATAATCGATTATCGGTTTGCATGCCCTACTTAGGTCAAACATCAGACTGCCGGCACTAATACTGGTTGTCACTGAAAATCAGCGCTGTTGGACATGCATGTTGGGATTTAGTTCCAACAACAGCATTATGCTGAGTGATGACGCATTCACATGCAAATGTGACACATTTCTGTATTTTTAGTCTACTAATAGTTTAAGGTGTACTAGACACGGTGCTGGTTAAGTATTTTCATTTAGGTTACTGTTACACAATTTGGCATTATAGTATGTGTTGTGTCGATTTGCATGCTGAATAAATAGGTTTTCTTTCTTTATTTCTTCTAATACACTTACCAAATGGGTTGATAATTCAATTAATTTTCTACTATCTGCCGCCCGCGGTTTCTTTCGCATGGTATGTCGATAAAAAGTATCCTATATCTTTCTCTGGGTTTCAGGCTATCGCTGTACTAAGTTTCATCAAAATTGGGCCAGTACTTTAGTCGTGAAGATGCAACAAACAGACAGACAGACAAACACACTTTTGCACTTATAACTAACTAGAGGTCGGTCGCGGCTTCGCCCCCGTGGATGTCGTATATCGCGTGGATGTTGTATATCGCGTGGATGTCGTATATCGCGTGGATGTCGTATATCGCGTAGATATTTCGCAGTTTTCGGGATAAAAGTAGCCTATGTCCTTTTTCGGGTTCCAAATTATCTCTGTACCAAGTTTCATCAAAATCGGTTCAGCGCCAAGGCCCTCGGAGTATACAAGGCACTTGTCCCACCGCCGACGATGAGCGAGGAGCGAATAGAGCTAGACACTAGAAACGTGTTGGCGAGCAGCGAGAAGCGAGTGTGTAGTTCCGATAGTTTTGTCGCTGGGCTATAAGCGAGCCGCCGGAGGGCGGCGGTCTCCGGCCACCCTAGTGTGTGGCCTGCGGGCGGCGGGTTAGGGGACCCGTCGCCCGACCAGTAAAAGGCCCGAGAAGGCGGCGCGCATGTGTTCCGTGCGCGCCTCTCAGGAGGACATGGGGCAGGGACCTACAGAGGTAGAGGTCCGCCAGGGGCTGGCGGACCGAGGCCTGCCGGGGTTGCGGTGCATGCAGCTGCGAATCCCGCGACCCCGGCCAAAGGTCAGGAGGAGGAACACCGTGAGTTTTTAGCCACTCGAAAATGACCGCTGGTTGGTCTCTCGGCGTGAGTTCTGACCGCCAAGCGAGCATCGCAAGTATCGCTGAGCGAGTATCATCTTTGATAGCTCTTGTCGCTTAGCGACAAACTAGTGGAGCGAGTCCACGCCGGCAGTGTAAACAGTCAGCGATCGACTATTAATATATGCATCTCTTTTGTTTATATGGAATGTATATCTATTGTACGTTTCGTGAGCGAGAAAATAGCCGATAGTTAGTGGCTTTCTCGCCAGCGCGGCGGTGGGACAACTGCGTTTGTACTAGAGCCCCGCAGGCTGCCAGATATGGCAAATTCTGCCAGTGTGTGGGTTCTGTACAAAATGTACAGAGTGCCTTTCGCTGCGTTTCAGAAATTTTCTGGCAGAATTTTCTTATAGTGTGCGGCGGGGTAGACGCCAAAGGGCTGTTATTGTTTGTATTGTAGGTAATTTGTTCGAAAGAGTTACCGCAGCCCTGGAACGCAAAAGGCATTCGGAGGAACACGGATGGGTTTTATTCAGCAAGAGTCTGACACTCCCTTCCGCTCCGCCCTGAGCGGAAGAAGTAAAATGAAGATTTGTCACCATTAAAAAAAACAAAAAATCCTTCTTTCCCCGTTATGTTTAAGTCCCAGGCAATAAGGGGCGAGTCGCTTGCCATCAATCGGGCACAAATACAGACTCCGGGCTGCTACTGAGAAATTCCACACGAAAAAAAATTAACTTTAAAAAAAAGTAAAAACCGACTTCAAAGAAATACTAAAAGGAGTAAAATAATTACCATAATATAAAATTAACAGTTTCAGAACTCGGTGGCTTCTATTTGCTTCAGTGAGTTGCACCGACTTCTGAAACTGTTAATTTTATATTATGGTAATTATTTTACTCCTTTTAGTATTTCTTTGAAGTCGGTTTTTACTTTTTTTTAAAGTTATTTTAACCCCCTCCTTCATAACCCTTCTTTTTGGCTTTGACGTAGTCGGGCATAAAAAGTCCTTTCAAATGATACCTTACACGATATAATGAAAACATTCCAAAGGGGGGGAGGGGGGAACACGCACCCCCTCCTCTTTTCCAGTAGTCAGTTCTTAACAACAAATATAAACAAAGCAATATTAGTAATTTGAGAATTTTGCTTTGATCCGATGAGGAGTTCCGTTCCATATCTCTGAAGTTCATGGTCTAATCATAACAAAATTTATATGGGACCAATCGGAAAGTATACCCTTTCGAACAAGAAAAGATTTTTTTAAATCGGTTCATAAATGACGGAGATATGAGGTAACAAACATAAAAAATAAAATACAACCGAATTGAGAACCTCCTCCTTTTTGAAGTCGGTTAAAAAACCCAATAACACTGCTCAACCTGGGGGATCGAACTCAGGACTTCACGCTCAGTAGTCACGCTTGCGACCACTAGACCAACGAGGCAGTAATTACAACAAAAACTAAATATTTACGTAAAATCTAACCTTCCATAGCGATAATAATTATTTAACAGCTAAAAAGGTACCTTTGCCAAATCCTGCAATGTTGTGCCGATTCTCTTGTTCACCAACTAAACTAAAATTAGAGAATTGCTATCTTTTACTAACAGATAGCGAGAGAAAAGGACGGTGATAGACAACAACTAAGTTAGAGATGTCAAATTAGTTTACGCCTTGAACTTCACCATGTAATTAGTCGACACGTTTTAAATGTCGTCTTAAGTATGGAACTTTTAGTTCAACTAAATTTGACAGCTCTTATTTACGTATGTCTCTTTCTTATTTTATTAGAGTGAAAAAGATGGCAATAGCCTCAATCAAGTTTAATTTGTCCATAACAGAATCGGCACCATTGTCTCTCTGTATCTTCTTCTCCAGTTGCTAATTAGTCTGGTAAAAACATCAAAATTACTATAGTATGGATCTTTAAATACACTTGGGAGCAATGAATCCAGGTCACCTGGGTGAGAGCTTAAGGTACTATTCTGAACTGAGCTGCCAACGGCAACTGCCGGCAGCACGTGCAGCGACTGCATGAAGTCGCACCACGCACGACACTCGTCACACCAGCGCGGCAGCGTCACCTCTAGCCGCTGCACATGCTGTCGGCAGTTGCAGTTGGCAACTCAGTTCGGAATAGCACCTTTATTCAAATAAGAAGTATTAGTAAATTGTACCACATTCATTTATGTATACCAGGCCAATTTACCTAAAATCCGATCCCATCACTAGCCGGCAACCAGTTTATTATTGAGTCTAATATCTTTGTTTACAAAAAATCTTAATTTATTTATTTATGCAAGCCTAGATCGAAAGTTTTATCGCTTATACTACGAAACATTTCGACTCGCACTTGACCGCTTTTTTCTGAATGAACACTGTTGACTATGTCATTGACTTATATTATAAATAAATTCTGCTTCGTTGCCAATACAGACAAAGAACTTTTTTATGTTCATTAGTGATATAATTATGCCTATATTTTAATCACGCCTTTCTGATGGTATTATGAATCTAGTAGGTATATTGTTATGTAAATCAGCACAAGTCTAATTCTTTTGTTTTTCGGAACAAAATAAATCAATTAATTTTAGTACATACCTACTTACTTCCTTGTAAACATTAGGTCGAACTGGCACTGTAAAAAATATCGTAAGAAAACTTCTCACTTCACGAACCTCCCCGATAAAACACGACATACAGCTAGTGGGGTATGGTATGACCAAAGTAAGACAAAAGTCGCAACGCCGCGCTCTTAGGGCTTGTTACCTTAAAGATTTTTCGACTTGTGAATTTCCTTAAATAATGAATATTATCTCGAAAATTAAGCTTTATTCAAGCAACTATATCCTAGATTTTCTCCTCCAATTAGACATTAAGCGGGATCGATGGTTAAAATCTTTCGGGTAGGTATCTCGGCAACACGGTGTATATCGTCAGTGAAGTTCTAACAGTGCGGAAGTCAAAAATGGATACTTTACAAGAGAGTGAAAAAACTATTTAAAACGAGGAGCGTAACTACGCTGAACGCAATATTGTTTTTAATTATCATTACAAATGAACTCTTTGATGATTTAAACCTTTGAAAATCATAATAATCTTTTTCATTTCAAGTAAAATTGTGGCTTTGGCAGTGTTGTCTATTTTTGTCACAAAATGACTTACGCACTGTTAGAACTTCACTGACGATATGCATATTATGTGGATTACCTCGTCGGTCTAATGGTTGCAAACACAACTGCTGAGCGTGAGGTACCTATTGGGTTCAATCTCCAGGCCGGCAAAGTGTTATTGACTTTTTCCTAGTGGAATTTTTCAGTAGCAGCCCGGAATTTGGATTTGTGCCCGGTTGATGGCAATAGGTTCGAGGATGTACTATACACCTCTACCCTTCCCTTCAGGGAATATAATATATGCGTGCTGTTATGTTTTATTGTTAGTAAAGGGCGGTACAGAAGCGAATAGATTTGTAGATTACCTCGTGCGCATACAGTCATAGATAATTGGTGCATTTCTTGGCTAGGGAATTAGGATATGAGTGATATGACTTATGAGCGATACGACAAATTGCGGGGACCAGAGCGCCATATAATTCTATGAACCGTTTACAACGTAATGTCCTGTCGTTTAGATGAGTAAACGGTTAATACAAATACATATACTTAGTATGGCGCTCAGATTCGTCAGCACATTTTGTCGTGAGCCTTGAAAAAACGGAATAAAGTGGAAAAAAATACTTATAGGTACCTACTCAGAAATTATTCGGAAACTGGTTATCATGGTATGGGCATGTGATGCGGAGGAATGACGAACACGTCGTGAGGAAAGTTTTGAGTATGAATGTGGATGGCTATAAGAGTAGGTAGAAGAAGACTAAAGAAACGAAGGATGTATAGTAGTGTGACAGATGATATGGCTAGAAAGGGGGTGACTACTGAGATGTCGGCTAATAGAGATGTATAGAAGAAGAAGACATGCTGCGTCGACCTTAAGTAAGTTGGTATAAGGGCAGCAGTATGATGATGATACCTTAAAAATATTAAAAAAGGTAAGAAAAGAAAAAAAAAAAAAACAATTTCATTCTATGTTTGGGTCCAAACTAGATCAAAACTAAATCAGGTGTAAATTTAAAATGTCACTTACGGGATATCTTCCGTGATTATTTATTTGTTTGAGTTTCCGATATTTCGAGTTGCAATGTAACGCTGTTGCAAGCGCCATGATCGCGGGTTGACTACCCGCGATCATGGCGCTTGCAACAGCGTCGAAATATCGGGAACTCAAATAAATAATCACGGAAGATATCCCGTAAGTGACATTTTAAATTTAGAGACAAACCGTGAAAGCTTAAAACAGTGTTTAAATCAGGTGTATCCAAACTACGGGCCGCGAGCCGTTACACTACTTATGGTATGTTGGTATGATGAACTTACTAGGTCTTGGCTCCTTGGGACCGGATGGACTGGTGGAGTCAGTGTGGCCCTTAGGCTAAAAAGTATGAAGACCTTTGAACTAAATCGACGGATTTCTTTAATTTTCGTCTTTATCTTCACTCGAGAGCAATGAATCCATAAACCCACCAAAAATACTATTTGAGTAGTATTAAGTAAATAGTCTAAAATAAACTTTTTATTTGAATAAGCTATCATTCTTAGTTTCCGAGATATTAAGGTTATGTTGGTGACCCGGATTGATTGCTCCCGAGTGTATTTGCCCATGCCGACGGAGTTGCCAAAAAAAATACAGATTTTAAAGCACTTTTTTGACAACTTTGTACTCAAATATTACCTACTTAAGTATTTGCTTATCCCGAATTCTCAAATCAGAAACCGGGGGATAGTCTATAAAATACTTTTTAATTAATAAAACTTCTTAAATAATCTATAAAATACTTTTAGGCTAAGAACGCACTAGCGGCCAGCCGCAAATCGATTTTTACATGAAACCGCATGATCTCAACGCACTGGCGCACGACGGCTGGCCGGAAATCAGTGCGTTGAGATCATGCGGTTTCATGTAAAAATCGATGTACGGCCAACCGCAAGCGGCACGCCGCATTGCGGCTGGCCGCTAGTGCGTTCTTAGCCTAAAAGTATTTTATAGATTATTTACGAAGTTTTATTAATTAAAAAGTATTTTTGTATATGTATATTTTTGTATTTTAAGCCTTATTGTAATAAGCTATTATTCTTTAGTTTCCTAGATATTAAGGTTATGTTGGTGACCCGGATTGATTGCTCCCGAGTGTATTCGGTGCCACAGGCCGTAGTATTTTTTTTTATTCTATGCCACAGACTTGAATGCAATACTAATTGTAAGACGGTCTTGGTGGTCGTGGTCTTCAAAGACCTGTGTTTTACGTGATGTTATGTGAAATTATATCACGTTTATAATGACGTGTTACACAGAGGAAATAAATCATTGAAACCGCATTTGACGCATATCCACTGTTAATACGTCAGAAGTAGATCAAGCGGTATTGAGTACAAAAAAATGCATACGGATGCCCCTCAAATCCGTCATAAGACCTGTCGTTCTTTATGGATCGGAATGGTGGGGGCCTACTCCCTAAGTCCGTCAACGAAGTTAGTCACCCGTCCGAAAGTGGCCCGAAACGTAGAAGTGAAAAAAACAATGTCAAGTTCAACTTTTCGGACGGGCAAAAACACATAGGTAGTAGGAACAACTGTCAAATTGTGTTGTCATTCATTCTTAGTTCGGGCTCGGTTCTCTATTGTATTACCTAACTTTTTTATCCATAATTTAACGTGCCATAACTTTTTTTGTCCTAATCATCATTTGTCCGAATGATAAATTACCCGAACTTAATATCACATAATATCACATGCCATAAAATTGAAATCCCTAAATATAATATGTCCTAAATCTGTTTGTCATAAATATTACAATCAATAATATACAAAAGACATAAAACCGTTTTCAATAAAAGTTACAAGTCCTAAATTCAGAGTAGACGGAGCCCCGCATAGCGGGGCTCCTATTTCTGCCTGCAGGGTTTAAAGTAACCTAACACGAAGGGGATGACGGGGGCTTCGTTTGCTCGCTTTGCTCGCTCACTTTAGCCCTCGTCATCCCCTTCGAACCTAACCTATCCGCGTCGGGGAGCCCCAAATATCGAGCTCGCTTCGTTCGCTAATGCGTAATCGCTCTAACTTCCGAATAATAACATACATTTTAATTTATTACAATAAAATACGTACAGTCGAGTTCATTAATATATTGGCCCTTCCAGGCTTCAAAAATATAAGAACGTTAAAAAAGTTCATAATGTTGTGACAACTCTAAGCATCATTAAATTGTGGTCAAGATTTAGATTCATTAATATGTGACTGCTGCTAACATGTAGGTATATGATATACATGTTATGTTACAGAGAAAAAGCACTTGAACTCGACTATACGTATTATATTGTAATAAATACAATGGCATAATTATCCATTTGGCGTCCGATTTGAATCCGAAGTAGTGCGAAAGCGTTCATACAAACATTACTACGGCTACTTCGGTCCGTCAATATTTCTTCCGAATTGGAGACTCACGGATGACGGATGCCGGATGTAGTGCGTAAACTACCATACAAATAGTTCTATGCCTACTTCGGAACGTATTTTCACGGATTCGGATCGGATGCAGTGCGTAACCGCTGTTAGGTACCTTGACATTGGGATAAACGAGTGTTTGTTGCCAAAAACAAACAAAGAAAAAAGTTTACGTTAAAGACTTCTTAGGAAATCATGAATTTTATTTTTATTTGTTTTTTGTAAACGGTGATTTTTACTGTAAGGTTTTATGTAAGATTCATTAGTCAGTATTGCAGTAAGTACTTACTTATTTTATCACGAATGTGCGTCAGCTTCCGGTCTTGCAAGATGAGGTAGTTATTTATTTTAAGTTTAAATATAAATTATTGTGACTGTAATTCTGTTCAACTAAAGATGTCTGCTATCGAAAAAATGTAAACGACATCATCAAAAACCGTAAAATAGGTGTATATTAAACATTTTTTTAAATATTTGATATTCTTTGTATGGAAACGTTTTGTAGAGAAACTACAGGAATCAATACGGTGAAATGGTTTAAAAAAACGCGTATTTTTATTGAAAAAAAGTTTTTTTCCCCTTCTTTTTCCTAAATATTTAAAGTAAGGAAAATTGAAATATTATCAAATATTATATACATTGAACATCACTTACTTCGAATCATCGCATCTTACAGCATACCCCGCCAAAAATATAAACAAAAAAGTTTTCATTTTCACACACTTCTCACAAAAAACTCCTTAAATTCCTTTCCATTTAAATAAAAAAAAAAAACTAATTGTCCACGCAACGTTCAAACAAAAACAGTTCCGAATTTAAAATCGTAAAAAAAAGTAAAGAATAAAAATAAAATACGTTTCGCGCCAATTTTTGACGTGAGTAGTGATGGGCGTCGGTCTGAGGCGCGCTCTCGACTCCACGTGCGAGTCGATTATGGCAATATTAAATACTATAGTGGTCGATTGTCGGCTGTAGTTTAGGAGTCACGCTGCGTTTCGCTCATTTTATATTATTCCGTTTACTTGTGCTATCTTATGGGATCGTCTGTATTGTGAATTAATTTGTTGATGTCTGTTTGTTGTATAAAAATGAAATCTGAATATTTTTTAACTTAGATAAAGGGTCATTGAAATAAACTTCAAAGTCTTTAGATAGGGAATACAATTTAACACATAACATTCAATGCACGCAGCTATCCAGAGAGCGAAAATGAGATTTATAACATAAAAAAACGCTTTTTTCTAGAAAAATTGTTTCGGGGAAAAACATGGGGGGGGGGGGGGGCGTTTAGAAAAATGAATGTAAAATTCCCGAAGTTGTTTATGTCTTTAAATTCCAATAAGACAATTCCGCGATAAAGGAATAATTAATTTAATTGAAAATAAAAAAAAACATAATAATATTGACTTATTTTTTGTCACAACAAAAATTCCACTACTGATATCTACGTATTTTTAATTGACTGCTACAAACAAGTACTTAATTTATCATCATTTAATTAAGAGATTTGTCAGACAGATGACGACAATATTTTGAACGACAAAACGTTAATGAGCTAATTGAGATAAACAGATCTTTGAATATAGTTCATAGGAACACATGTTTAAATAGAAAAACATACGAATACTAGATTGGCAAATTATAAAATAATTCCATTAACAAATATAAGGCAATTGCGAACTATTAAAGATTACGAGTTTAATAGAACATTACCACATGTTTTAGAATCAAACATTTAGAGATTATGAACTTACCGCGTGGTGCCGGATGTAAAGAATAGCACTACCCCATCTCTTTCCAGTGTGTCGTAAAAGGCGACTAAGGGATTCACGAGAGGATGGGCAGCAGCGTTCTCTGAGTACTTTAACAACCATACTGCGATCGCCAACCCGCCTGCAAAGCGTGGCGATTATGGCAAACCCCCTAACATTATTTGGGGGAGGCCTATGTCCAGCAGTGGATGTCATTAGGCTGAATGATGATGTTATAACACAACTTTGTAAAACTTCTCTAACCCAATGTAAAAGTTCTTAGATTTCAAAGTAGTAATTAGTTAGTAGTATATTATATCTATTTACTTCGAAAAGATGGATAAATTGTGTGAAGCATGATATGGGTAAGAAAGGAGTGAATACTGAGATAACGATAGCTTAAAAAGCTACTGCTTAAAAAAATGATCTACTCAATAAATGAGTGGTTAAAAGAATAAAATATTAGATCATTATGTATTTAACGTACCTACCTATTTATATTCTTTCTTGTTAAAAAATAAAAATAAAGCTTCACATGCCATACTAAGGCTAAATAGAAAGACCAAAATAATGTAGCACGTGAAACCACCGATTGTAGTTACTCTATTTAAATGTGAATAAATGAATTATGAACGGCTGATAGAGGAGAATGGAAGAGGAATACATGTTGTGCCGACCACACCTAGTCTGGGATAAAGGCAGGGAGATGATGATGATGACTTCGAATACATACAGTTCGGTTCGGTGAAGGGCGAAGGTTTCAGGAGCTCTTTTTTGTAACATTGACGTTCAAAGAGAACTAAGTAATTCAAAATCAATGTCAAATATTCTTTATTTCAAGTAGACCAGATTACTGGTGCTTTCAAAAGTTCAACATTAGGTGCTCGGTTCCAAGTAGTAAGTCCTTTGGAGAGTAACGGGCAAGAAACCACACGGACACTCTTTAAAAAAAAAATGGTTTGACAATTTTCATCGTAGTAATGTAAGTACAATGCAGATTAATGTACATGCAGTAACAACATAAAAAGTAATGAGAAAGTTAGCCTTTTAAAACGATTGCCATAGCAGTTACGAGCTGACCAGTTCCAACAGACAGCACCCGTTCACAAGCATGACGCATACATCGGTGTCGCTCAGCTCAACCACGTTGCAGGGAACTCAATTCAATTCTAGTCTATTTTGAAAAAATAAGTTTTGAAGTTTTGATTCAGCCTCTGTAGCTTCATTGAAATCTGAACTACACTTATACGTCCAATTAATAAAACTTTTTCAAACACATCTCACAAACAAATCTTTGACAAATAACTTTTTGTCATACTAGCCTAAGGAATGTGTAAACACGTAGTAACCCACAGATATTAACAATACCCAGTCTGGATGTAAAAAAAAAGCCCTCACGAACGGGTACGACAGACACGATCCCTATTGTATTATTTTCTAGAACCAAACGTGATTTGAATTTGTGTTTACATGGAATTCCAAGTAAGACATTTACAATAAAACAGTCATATAGACTGGCGTATATTTGATGTTGTTTGTCACTTTCTCCACAGGAAATTATAAAGTTTGATGACTTTGTTGTCATGTATTTATTCTTTTGGCAAGAAATTGGGTCAACCTATCTCGTTCTGCAAACAGTCGCTTGATGTAAATACTGATTGATATTCAGTCGCATTTGGTTGGACTAAAAGCCGATCCTGTAGATAGGACAAAGCTATTTGGCGAAAGTAAATTAGAAGCGCCTAAGTCACCAATGCAAATTCAAAGTTTTTTATTTTGAATAGGCACAATACATGCACTAAGGAAACATATCGACAATTTAGTTGCACGGTTCCAAAAAGTAGGTCCTATGGTGAAGAGCCGGCAAGAAACAACATGGATGCTCTCTTAAAAGAATTTCATGTACAGTCGGATATTGATACAATGTGATGCTTAAAATCAAAATGATGTGTGAGCAATGCAGGTTAGTGTAAAAATACAAATGCATCAAAGTATTGGCAGACCACCCGATAGATGGAACGACGACATAACAAAAGAACTAGAGACAGAGGATAATGGCGTCTTCATGAAAACGCCTACATCCAGCAGTGAAGGGTGATGATAGGCTGAAGACAAAAAAGGTGAAGGTCTTTGCAACTTACATAGATCTATTGATGCTTCTAGCAGCATTACAGCATTCCGCTAAACCGCAAGTCGATGATAATAAAGACTTTAGAAACGGAAAAAGCTAGGCCAATGATGTTAATTTATTTCTACCGAGTTAAAAGTTCTTTATTCATGAAGACCATTACCAGGCTCTCATGAATAATCAAGGCTATTTTAGCGTCTTTCGTATGGAAAACAACTGGTAAGAAACTGCATAAATATTTGTAGAGAATATAGCTGAGACACACTTTCAAAAACACAATGACCGCTGTTTCTTTTTTTATGATTGTTAAAAATAAATATTCTAGATTTTCTAAGCATTAGAAACGTGACGGTATAATCTATAGTTTTCTGCGAAAGAATGCTAAAAAAACAAAAGATCTATTCCATGCATACTTCTGTAATATTCAATTTGCATATTTCAAAGAATATTAGAATTTATACATATTTATTGATGATAGAATACCTATATAAATAGAAATAAAATCAATGTTTGTAGTTTAATCTTATCGTTTCTAACTATCAGCAGATATTCGGAAGTGAGCTGACGATCACAATAGATTAATCTTCGTTGAAGAAATTGTTTGTTTCTTATTTTCTTCATTATATGATCTTTCATTATATGATTCATAACAGCCACCTTATCTGGTATTATCTAGAGCTGCTTCAATGGTAGGTATTTTTTACGGTTTAGTATGAGGATCTTTAGACTAACTTGTGGTTTTGGTCCTACTTACTTTTGGGATTAAATTCGCAAATTGATTACATTGAACTTGAAGGGAACTAAAATTCATAGTAAGTAATATGATGACAGAAAGAGAAAGATAGAAGAGATAATTGAAGAGATGATGTTAGAAGAGAATGAGAAAGTTGCATAAATTTGTATTTCAATAGGGTATTTGACTGAAAAAATCTAATTAGTCCGTCAGTTAGATTATCAAAAAATATTTGACCCGTATTTTTTCTTTTTTTACGTAAACCGAAATTGACGAAGATACGACACTTAAAATTGGCGAAACGTCACAAGCATCTACAATTTTTACTTGCTTCTGACGTCACAAGCCCTCTCACTTTCGAGTTTTGATGCGTTTTATCCTTTCCAAATATTCGTAGATATAACAAAAGAAAAAATACGTGTCCATTATTTTTCAAAACTCTAACTGGCGGACTACTTAGATTTGCAATTTATTGATGCTATCAACATGCCTTTTATGAAAATAACATACTTAAGTATTGTAATTTTACACTTTTTTTTTGTGGTAAGGGCCCCCTTTTTGCTGGGCGCCTAGGCTTCAGCCATATGTAGCATAATACTGGGTGGTTCAAAAGTCGTGGATCAAACGAAACAGGGCGATAGTTGGGGTTATTTGCAGCATTTTATGGTAGAACATTTTTTTTACAGTAAGGTTCTAAAGTTACAAATATTTTTTCATGAGACTTAAAAGGTATTGAAAAAAGTGCCAATAAATCATGGTACCCACTGTCATAAAAGCACTTTCAAGCAACTAAACACCATTTATTGTTTTAAAATAGGTACCCTTTTTACTCTAATTGCCTATTTATTACAAATTTTGATATTTAAAAAAAAAACACTTAGTGTCATAACTTTTAAGGAGATCAAGTTAGGGCTCTGCCACACAGATATTTTTTACTGCAAATAACCCCAACTATCGCCCTGTTTCGTTTGATCCACGACTTTTGAACCACCCTGTATATGTTTAAGTACAGCCCAGAATCCAACCCCTCTGTTCCTATTGTTATCGTAAAATGATATCGATAGGATAAGCAGCAGCTTACTTCGACTGGTGATAAAGGCAATATTTCCTCACGACCTTCTATTATAGCTGTTACACATCGAGACCTTTCCATGCCTCAGAGAGTACGTTAAGCCATCAGTCCTGGGTGTCATTCGAATACCTATGACAGTCGTTACAGGTAGTCAGAAGCCCGAAAGCCTGACAGCCTGTCTAATCTTAGGATATTTGCATTGCTTTTGCATTGCTCAGTAACTGGGTTGCGGATGGCAGATGCGGCTGAATACCAGTATTTTACGCGGAGCAACCGCCATCAGACCCCCGCAACTCGCCTACTGGGCAATGCCGCTATCCTAAGGTTAGACAGGTTGTTAGACGAGGATATTCGTATGACACCTGGGACCGACGGCTTAACGTGCTCTCCGAGGCACGAAAGCAGCTTTACCTTGTAAATTGTACAAGTTGAAATTATAAACACTCGATAAACCGAAATGGGAGATTGTACTCATCACTATGAACAACTTTTACTATGGGACCAAACATGAAATCGCGAAAAGAAACATTATACGCGACATTATATGCGAACATACATTTATGTTCGCATAACTCGTCAAAATGTAGGGAATAGCTAATATTTTTTTCGCGATTTCAGGTTTGTTCTCATAGTAAAAGTTGTTCATAGTGATGAGTACAATGTCTCATTTCGGTTAGTCGAGTGTTTACAATTTCACCCTGTATGATCCGCGCGGTTGATAATTAGCCACGAACTCCTGTTGTGTCTTTTTTAAGTCTGATATGATGATCGTAAAATATTGAATTAACCACTCACCTATTCTCCTAAATGTATAATAAAATCTTTGTGATTAGTGGGTGTGTTTACGCATGTGAATTTTGCTTGCACTAAACACCCACGTCACAGGGTATCCTATTATAGTCTGTTAAGCGTTTACTTACGTCTTATCTAACACTTGAGTAATCGAAACGTTCTCAGGAAGTGCGTAGTAGTATGTTATGGCTGGTTACAAGGAATAGATTACGACGAATGACGTGATATCACGACTGCATTCCTTGCAAGGGAATCCCGGAAGCAGTAAGAACAAAACTGTGTTATTATAAAGTCCAACTGTGGCAAATGGCTGTTAATCTTAGTGCTCTGTGAGGCTAATGTTCAACGGTGATGGTTTACGGAATAATTTTGATGGTAAAAACAAAATACGCTTCAAAAATCAATCATAATCAGCAAAACAAGAAGGAAAATGCCTGAAAAAAAACCGTAAGATTGCTGTTGTTTAAAGAGATGTGCAATGTAGAATAATGCCGTGATCTGTTACAAACGCCGCAGGTCGTGTCCGGTGTGACGCTGAATGTTGCCGACGGATGCTTATTATGGAAATGCACCATTCTAGTCTCTCTCAAATGCCTGACGCGGAGTCAGGTATCAGACGTCAGGCGTTTGAGAACAGACCACGGCCTAAAAGATGAAGAAAACATTTTAGGGCTTTTGTATCCAATTCAGACTGCGTATAAGAAACCCGTTTAAGAAAAATTCTAATCATATCTTTGTTCAGAGTAAAAAGCTAATACTACTTGTCGTAGCACAGTCCCTATGTCTCGAGCCTCCCAGCTGCGTTTTATGCGGCGAGTCTGGTCACCCTGCGAATTATCGCGGGTGCGCTAAAGCGCCAAAACAGCGCAACCCTAACCTAGCTAAACGCTCAGCCGCCCGTCATCAAAGAGAGAGTCCTTCCACGGCTCCCCCTCTTTCTTCCCAACTCCCCGCCCGCCTCAGTCCCCAAAGGCCGTCCCCATGGAACGCGCTGAACCATCAGCAGTCGTTCCCCGCCTTAAGGCCCAGTACCCAGTTGCCCCAGCAACAGCAACGAACCACAAGTCCCCCAATCTCGACTATCCCCGGCCTGATGAGCTCCACTATCCCCGCTCCCACTATAGTGCCAGCTGCTTCACAGGCTGCACGTAGTCCCCCAACATCACAGGCTGCCCCCACACCCACCCCCGCACCCGCCTCCGCACTCGCTCCCAGGCCAGCGCCGACAGCGGTTGCTCCCTCCACTTCCCTCTCGTCCACTAAAGTGCTCCTTAGGGACACGATCCCCAGCCTCATCCAAACCCTCTCCTCCTGCAATACGCAGTGGGCGAAAAACATAGTCTCCGCTTGGAACGCCTCTCAAGGCGATCCAATCGCTCGCATCAATGTCCTCTGCGAACTAGATGACATAGTCATTTTCCTCATCCAATAAATTCCAATGGATACAGAAAGCTGTAGAATTAAGCCCCGATCCCTTAAATTAGGCTTCTTCAACGCTAACAGCGTTAACGGTCAACGAGATGAGATCGCAATCTTTTTGCGTGATCATCAAATTGACATCTTCCTAGTGCAGGAAACGTTTCTCAAGCCCCACAACAGGAACCCTGGAATTGCAAACTATAAATTAGTTCGCAACGACAGGACCCGTAGTAGGGGCGGTGGTACTCTCATCTACTACAAACGTTCCCTGTACTGCACTCCCTTAGACCCTCCCCCTGGTCTCCAATTCCTGGAAACTTCCATATGCAGACTAGGCATGACAGGACACCAGCCGATCACAATCGTCTCGGTGTATAATCCTCCCTCCAGTAATAAGATCCAACTCCGGAGCGATCTTAAAGCCCTCTTTGACCTCGGCGGAGGTTCCGTTATCATAGCGGGCGACCTCAATGCCAAACATCTCTCGTGGAGCTGCAACTCCAACAACCACGCGGGTCGTAACCTCGAACAGTTGAGCCCGGAGCTCGAATTCGACGTTATCGCCCCGATGTGTCCTACTCACTACCCCCATAACCCTAACCATCAGCCTGATGTCCTTGACATAGCGCTTCTAAAGAATGTAAACCTCGGTCTACGCTCTATAGAGACGCATGAAGAGCTAGACTCCGATCACCGCCCCGTAGTCCTTCACCTAGGTCCCCGGGGTGGTCCCCCGGATCCTGGTCAACCCGCCCCGACCAAAACTGTCACGGACTGGGGAAAACTAGAGGAGCGCCTCAAGTCTTCCTCATCCGTTCACTTAGATTCCATCCCCGACGATATCGTTACGATCGCCGACACGCTGGGCGCGATCGACTACCTCACCAGTCACGTACAGTCCGTGGTGAACGAATGTTCACGGCAGGTTCCAGCGGTGGACGAACACCGCTGGAAGCTGCCGGACGATGTGCGTGAACTGCTGACGGAGAAGAACGCGTCCATCCGTGCCTACGACTCTTTTCCCTGCGAAGCTAACCGCGCCCATAAGTCAAAGTCAAAGTCAAATAGTTTTTATTTCAAGTAGACCAGATCCCTGGTGCTTTCAAAAGGTCAACACTAGGGGCTCGGTTCCAAGTAGTAGGTCCTTTGGAGAAGAACCGGCAAGAAACTCCATAGACACTCTTTTAAAAAAAGTAAATGGTTTGACAATTTTCATTGTAGTAATGTGAGAACAATGCAGAATAATGTACATGCAGTTAACAACATGAAAAGCAATGAGAAAGTTAGCCTTTTAAAATGATTGCCATATCAGTTACGAGCTGACCAGTCCCAACAGACAGCACCCGTTCACGAGCATGACGCATGCATCGGCGTCGCTCAGCTCAACCATGTTGCAGGGAACTCAACGACCCGATGCACAACGCCACCATCAGCGAGACATTTTAGTGAGCATGACAGACTCATACCGATAGACAATAGGCAGCCAAATATTAATAATGAAAGTGTAACACTATACGCTGCATGGTCCTCACATTTTACAGCCTTTTGTAGAAATAATAATAGAATAGAATAACATTAATAATTGCGATTCAATGTCAAACTAATATAACCAAATATTAGCAATAAATAAATTAAATGTCAAGAAAAAAAAACAATCAAAATTGGAAACATTAGAATAAAAAAACTACAAAACATATGCGTTCTCTACAGCGTGCTGTAAAGAAACGTGTACGGGAGGTTCGGGAAGCCCGCTGGGACAAGATGTTGAGCGACTTAGAGCCATCCCATCTGGCCTTCTGGCAATTACAACGAAATCTAAAATCCGATTGTGTAGCTTCAACTCCCCCTCTCAATCGTCCAAACCAAAGGCCGGCCTTTGAAGACGACGAAAAGTCCGAATGTCTAGCCGACAGTCTAGAAGCCCAATGTACTCCCAGCACCCAACCCGTAGACCCGGTCCATCTTTCCAAGGTGGATCGCGAGGTCGAACGTAGGGCCACCCTCCCTCCCGATGAAGACCCTGACGACCCCTTACCCCCCATCACCGTAGACGAGGTCCACACGATAGTGAGGAAACTCAAACCTAGGAAAGCCCCCGGCTCAGACGGTATCACCAATAAGGTGATCAAACACTTTTCCGCTCCGCTCATAGTCCTCATGACCGCCATCTTCAATGGCGCTCTGAGTAATAACATCTTTCCGCAAGCTTGGAAACAAGCCACCGTTATCGGTATCCCCAAACCCGGCAAACCCAAGAGTGAGCCCACTAGTTACCGCCCCATCAGCCTTCTCAATGTATTTGGGAAAATCTATGAGCGTCTCATTTATATCCGTTTAAAGGATTTCGCTGACTCCCGTAAACTCATCCCCGACGAACAGTTCAGTTTTCGAACCCAGCACTGTTGCATTCGACAATTGCACCGCATAGTCGAACACATTAGCTCCCGTTTTATGCGCTCGTACAAAACGGGCATGCTCTTCTTCGACGTAGCGAAAGCCTTCGACAAGGTCTGGCACAACGGTTTATTATACAAACTGTACCAATTCAACGTGCCGGACCGTCTCGTGCTCATCATTCGAGACTTTCTGTCGGATCGCTCCTTCCGCTATCGACTAGAAGGCACCCTCTCGTCCCCTCACCCCATTCGCGCCGGCGTCCCTCAGGGCTCCGTGCTATCGCCCCTTCTGTTCACGCTGTACACCAGCGACATTCCCAAACGTGGCTTGGCCAAGTTGGCTCTCTTCGCCGACGACACGGCTATCTACTATTCCGGTAGGAGTCTCGATAGCATCTCTCGAACCCTTCAAACCGCAGCCAACACCCTCGGGGTCTGGTTCCGGAAATGGAGAATAGAGGTGAATCCCGAAAAGAGCGCAGCCGTTCTTTTCGAGAGACACGGTGATTCCCACACCCACATCCGTCCTGTCCTCATGTTCGGCAAACAGATCCCTTGGGAGATGAAAGCCAAATACCTGGGGGTTATCCTCGACCACCATCTGAGTTTCCGAGACCATATCAAAGCGGTGCGCGCTCGCGCCGCTTTCGCTGTCGGTCGCCTCCACCCCATCCTTAGAGCGCGCAGTAAATTGTCACTTAGAAATAAGCTGAGAATCTACGTGACGTGCATCCGCCCCATCTTGACTTACGCTAGCGTCGTGTTCGCACACGTTAAGCCTTGTCGCTTCAATTCCTTCCAAACCCTCCAGAATCGAGTGTTGCGCAGAGCCGCGGTTGCCCCGTGGTTCATGCGTAACGTCCAACTCCATCTCGATCTAAAAATGCCAACCATCAGGCAATACCTCAAACGCATTTCCAAGCGTTACTTCGACAATGCCCCCCGCCATCCGAACCCCCTAGTCGCCGCAGCGGCCGACTACAGTCCCTCTCTCATAAGTAAAGTTCGCCGTCCCAGGCACACACTTTTAGAACCCGACGACGAAATAACCCTCCTCCAGGAGGCGAGTAAATCGACCAGCACACTACATAACGTCCGCCGCCGTCCGGCATACCGTCCTCGCCGACGAGGCCCGTCGCGACGTCCCACCGCCGCCGGTCACGATCCACCGAGCTCTCCCGTCGTAGAGCCGGTCGTCTCTTCAGACTCCGCAGTCACACCGATAATTCAGCCCTCATCAAGCTGTCTCCCCCCCCCTATGTCCACGCCAGCAATGCCCTAAGCCGAGGTCCGAGTCCCACTAGGGGTCGCCCTTAGTGCTGTTGTTGCAGGTAGTCATGATGTTAGTGTAGTACAAGTAGTTAGCTTAGGTTAAGTATTTTACTTCCCCCCCATTGGCTGGAGACCCTTCAGGTCTCGCCAATAACTGCCCGGTTACGTAGACACCGTCCCCTAGGACGACGTACAGCAGTCCAATAGAAAAAAAAAAAAAAAAAAAAAAAAAAAAATCGTAGCACAGCAATATGCTGAGCGATGGTCGATTTGCTCGGATGTGACGCATATTTACCCAAGTTTAATTTTATTTTGTTATTTTCGCTTTCATTTTTATATTTACTTTTTATGGTTGTCTGCGTCACCGCAAGATGGAAATAAAAGTGTTTTTTTTTCTTTCAAGTCAATCAAAATCTCATCAAATTGTGCTTGGAAGAACAATAACACGATTATTGTTGACATTATTGTTTATTACACTTTAATCTTTTATCTCTTAAGAGAGAAGCACCATAGGTATAACATACAAAACAATAATAGTATTTGCCTTTTACAATAACAAGTAATGTAACATTACTATGTTATATTTATCTATCTCCCCATCAAAACAGCTTTTCACATGTCAATTCCTTTTATTTATTGTCTTATTATCTACAACAAAATAATAATGCCTTTATAATTTAAATTAAGTTCACGTGTTGAGATTTCTCATCATCATCATCATCATCATTCAGCCGAAAGACGTCCACTTCTGGACTTAGGCCACCCCAAGCGTCGCCACATTGACCGGTCCTATGCTTCTCGCATCCAGCGGATTCCCGCGACCTTCACCAGATCATCGGTCCACCTTGTGGTCGCCTACCCACGCTGCGTCTTCCGGTACGCGGTCGTCACTCCAGAACCTTTCAGCCCTTTCGGCCATCCGTTCTGCGAGCAATGTGCCCCACCCACTGCTACTTAAGTTTGATAATTCTTCGAGCTATGTCGGTTACCGTGGTTCTCCTGCGGATCTCATCATTTCTGATATGATCACTCAGGGCACGCTCCTTCGTGTTGTATGAGGTTTCTCACACATTTATCGATATAAATAAATTCTACTATATACACATAAAAACAGACCACAGACACAAACAAGCACGCACAAACACACACGCACATACACACACACACATTCACACACAAACACACGCGCGGGCGCGCGCACGCACACACACACATACATACACATTTGAGCCGCTATCTTGACAGTATCATTTACCTTAATTATATATCATAGTTTTTAATTTGCATCCTGTTTTCTTTTACATTTCTGTTTAGTGTATTAGTCTCCATTATGTAAATGTAAAATAGGGGAAGCAGCGAGTCGGCCCCAACACAAGTATTATTAATAACTTAATGGGGCTGCCTCATAATACACTTATGTAATGATTTTGGAACAATAAACAATTTATTTAATTATTTACATTTATTTATTATTTACTATGTAACGATGAAAAAAATGTTACTATCTCCTAGACTACAACAAGGCTGAATTAATTGCCATACTCAGCAACCAGTCCGGAAGCTTGTCTCAATCTAGGTGCACATATCGATCACTACCGATTACTCAGTATCGTAAATGACTCACCATTTGATTCAGTCGATCGATTGTGTAACTGTGTTGCTGCGTTTCACATCCCTTCAAGGGTTTTACGAGTGCAGGAGAGTTTTCAATTGCATTATTTTATATTCGTAATATTATATTGTATTTGAACAAACCACGGGGCGAGAATGTGGTCTTGGATTTCGTTTCCAGATAGAGCAATGTCATTGAGGTAAATTCTTAGTTTTACTTTGTTCTTCTCGGTTTTTCTTTAGTTCTTACTGGTTTGTTCTTTCAAACTACTGTTTGTTACGAACTTTTCATTGAAAACAGCATCGAGCATTCGCAGGTATGTTATTCTAACTAATATTATAAATGCGAAAGTAAGTTTGTTTGTTTGTTACCTTTTCACACCGAAACCACTGAACCGATCATCCTGAAATGTTGCATAAACGTTGTCAGGTGTATAGAAACGGACGTAGGATACATTTCATCACGAAAAAAAGTACTGTTCCCGAGGAAAACAACAATAACGTTAATAGACGGCGCCACTTGTCTTACGAATCATGATTGAAATATATTATTATGGAAACTTCAGTAGTGTGTTTAGAGTTTTTTGAGCTTAATTTACGCGAGCGAAACCGCGAGCAAAAGCTAGTGCTTAATAATTGTGTTTTTTGTCTACTTTAAAGCACATTAAGTCTTAAAATACTAGCTGTAGAACAAAATACTGAAGGCAGGAATTGTAGGGAATCCAATTTTCTACAAAATTGTTCGGAGCTATTTTTGGCGTTAAACATAAGCCCCCTTATTACAAAAGATGGTTTAAACCAAGACTAAGGTAAACCCAGGTTTAAAATATACCCATCACTTTCTTAAGTCATATAACAAAAAGAGACGGGGCTATTTTAAAACCTAGGTTTTTCTTAGACCATCTTTTGTAATAAGGGGGAAAGAGTTATTTAAAGAGGACTCTTGTTTGGGGTCTTTAATCCAAGATGGCGGAGCGCGCCGAGGTCACTCAAGGTCGAAAACTTGATTTTATCATAAGAACACCTGAACATAACACATATCCATAGTTCAGGACTGACCGATCTATTGCAAGATAAAAAAAATTGCAAGATAAAATGGGCTATGTTTTAATTTTCCTCCTAGCTACAGTGTTAGGTGTTAGATAATAAACAACATATGTTGTAATTTCTAAACGATAGAATGTGACATAACATAATGCATGCAATGCAATACATAACATGCACACATGCATTATAAACGTGATGATGGTAAAAACAAACAATTGCTTATTTAGACATTGATTATTATGTACATGTTTAATTGTTATTTAATAAGCGAATGTTCTAGTGCCTATGTGAGGTTTCTAGGGGATAGGTTTAATAAAAACATTTTAGTAAGATCACGATTTTGAGTAAGTGGGTTTTTATTTTACAAGTTTAGTTTTAGTAGACACTAAACCTGAAACTAGTTTGTTCAGAATCACTAGGAGAATCGATTGACATAGTTTTTACACCACATTATATATTTCCTTTTTGTTTTTCATAAATTTCAATTCTCTTTCAATATGTTTCTACGCATAACAGTGGACGGGAATAGACACCTTGAGGCTTGAGACGGTCCGCTCGGTCAGTTTCTGTGTATTAGACAACCCCTGCATAGCACATCTCAGGCATTTCACACTTTACTAGGGAACTTAACGCGACATAAACTAAGGTGTAACTTGGAGATTTATTAAAAAAAAAAAACACATTCAGGCAGTTCTGATGAAAATCTTGTTGGGGTGTCTCGGTTTTTATTACTAAAAATAAAGTTGTATAGAGGATGACATGTCCTACAGCCCTTTTTTTACCTTCGGAAAATCCTCATGGATATCCTTCCCCAAGACAGGTAAGAACCTGGCTTGCTAAAAATCGACGATGTTCCTTCTCCTGACCTTGGTCCGGGGTCGCGGGATTCGCAGCTGCAGGCAACCGCAACCCCGGCAGGCCTCTAGGGCTGGCGGACCTCTCCTTCTGTGGCGCCTAGCTTCACGTCCTCCAGAGATGCGCGCGCGGAACACGGTGCCTTTTCGGGCCTGGTACTGTTTGGGCGGCGAGTCCCCTAACCCGCCGCCCGCAGGCCACACTACGGTGGCCGGAGATCGTCGCGCGCCCTCCGATGGGCCCCGGTGCGTCTGGCGCGGGAAGGGAGAGTGGCAGCCGCTCGAAGCGCTCTCTCTCGGTCTCCGCCCCCCCTTTTGGTCGCCATCACCTCCTCGCAAAAGGCGGCGACAGCTTACATGAACAGAACCACGGCAGGAACGTGCTACGACCCACCATCGTGACCAATAATAAGTAACCCTGTATATGTACAGTCGCGGAATTTAAATGTTTACTACCGGAAGATGGCTGCCCTGTTAAATAATCCCTCGCTTGTTGCCCCTGAGAGGAAGTAGTAAAATTATTGCTAAAATGTTCACGGACTAGTTCCATATTAGCGGTGTAACGAATGTTCGTTTTGCTACATTCGCGAATGCGCATGCGAATATTCAACTCCACCATTCGCAAATGCGAATGCCATTATGGAATTTTTAAATATAGCGCCTAAAATATGCAATTACTATCTTACATTTTGATCGTACGTTTACGACCGGCCATGTTGAAACCGAAACTAGCCGATACTGCACGAAGTAAAAAACCCGTTATTGTTCACTTATTGACTGAAGTTAGCTGCTAATAGTTTTTCGTTAGTTAGTTTTGTGATTAAGTAAATAAATTCATTTGTTTTGTTGAGGTACGGTCAGCATCAAAAGTAGCTGAACATTAGAGTTTTTAAACTTGGCATTAATTAGAAAACGAATTGTTTTAAAACAAAAAGTTTAATAGATACTTGGAGCTGCTAGACATAGCTCTAAGTATGCCTTAATTTTTTTGCTTCCTATCAATTAGTTATCTAATTAATGCAAAGTTTAAAAACTCTAATGTTCAGCTACTTTTGATGCTGACCGTACCTACATTGGTGTAGGTTTCTACACAAACTTTTGTTAAGTTGTTATGTCATATTGCAAGTTAGAGTAGTAGCTAAAAGAAAAAATATTATAGGAAATCTAATCAGTTGCATTGTTATTTTGTAAATTATTTCCGCTTTTCATTACCAAATACATTCTCAAAAATTCGCACTTGCGAATGCGAATATTAAACAAGACGCGAATATTCGCGGATGCGAATATTCGTTACACCACTATTTCATATTACAAAAGAAGATAATATTAAATTAAAGTTCCTTATCTCCTGGACTAAATTAAGGAAGCATAAAATTTTCCTAATAACCCATTGATAACTTGTGTCGGTATTACCCAACGACCTACATAAATTGATACCTGCAATTCAGTACATTTACGAATTCCTTTATCGCATTTCCGTACATTAGCTTACTTTGAGGGGTCAAGTCAAACTGGTTTGTTGCACATCTAGCAAACGTTTGATAAGCATAACAAAGTTATTGGAGTATTCGGTTACGCGGATATGGACTTTGTTGTAACGGAATAAGGATTGTTTTGATGGTAAATGTTAGTTGGTGATTTCAATTCGTTGTTTTTATTGCGAATAATTGAGTCATTTGACACAGCCTAAGTAAATGCAGTGTGCTAATATTATTTTACAGTTTTATGGGAAACGTTTGTTTTCTCAAACTTTCAAAGATATTTGATGTGTCAATACATATTTTTGGAAAATACATGGAATGGTTCATTCTTTCACAAAAAAACACTGACTGGCCATGAGTATCTTACTTACCGTAATGAATAATATAGGTAATTCCTTTTTAGATTGTCCTTTGTCCAGTTGCAAGACAAAGTTACATTGATCTACTGTTATTCCTTATGCTGTGACAAGAACAGTATGTACAACAGTGTAACAATTATAAAATACTTTATCAATTACGATAGTGCTATTATAAAATGATAGGGCATGCGGAGGAAACATTAATTAATTATACTCATTTAGTGTTGATTGTTAGTTATTAATGTTATTGTAATGTCTATTGTTTGCAATCGGTATTTAAAGCCGGCAATCTTCGGCAATACATGTTAGCCATAGCTTGCTGAGCAAAGGCGAGTAGCAACGCATACCTAGACAGTCCATTTGTCTAGCCTCTCCATTGCTCTATGTCGCTTGCCTAGCTGGCCGAGTGCAGGCGAGCGCCAACGTGTGTACGGTTCGTTTGGTGTGCCTTGCCACTGTAGGATTATATGGAATAAAGACAGATATAATTAATTATAGTATCTTGTTTATATTACCGAGAGAACTTATTGTAAGAACTAGCTTTCGCCCGCAGCTGCGCTTGCGTGAAATTTTGTACCCGTTAAGTGACGATTTTCCATACAAACTTTCATCCCCTATTTAACTCCCTTAGGGGTTGAATTTGGAAAAATCCCTTCTGAGTGGATGCCTATGTTACAAAAGGAACCTACTGTCAAAATTTCAAGTTTCTAACCCCAGCGGTTTAGGCTGTGCGTTGATAGATCAGTCAGTCAGTCAGTCAGCTTCTCCTTTTAAATGTATAGATAAAAAGTACTAGACAATTGCAGTTGCAGTGAATGACAGTGACAGCGACACATACACTAATATTGTTGCGTTCTATTTCCTACAGCCACCACTAGGGATCGTTCGCCACGACTCGTCTCACTTCGAAACAGTGTCGGTTTTTCTGCACGAATCAAAGGCGGATCGCATGCGCTCGTATGGAATGAATTCATTATCGATATTTCCTCAAAGATCCATATTTATTGACATTTATGATAAATCCTGAGATGCCATTTTATTGATTGATAACTTCTTTACATACATATCATACAAAACAGAGTGTTTGACCCATATCATAATCTCCTTTGCTCAATCGTTTTCTGAATAAAAATATCCTCAACAACAAAACACATTTGGCCTATATTGCCTGTTATTTTTCCATACGTCCGTGAGCATCAGATAACAAAGGAGGGTCAAAAAGACGGGTGATTTCGTAAAACCAATCACCTCCGAACTGAATGCAATTTCAAGAAAAATTAATGTTAGGGCTCGTTCACACAGAACATCCGTATTTACAGTATCGTTTTTAACGGATCCGTCACTACTGGAGGTGATGTTCACACTGCATTTAATACTGGAGTATGTGTGAACTCGGTCATACAACTACATACGCCATTGCCGAATAAAACGTACACGATAAAACGGACCGCTGTATATTTTGTCGGATCGGTATTTTTTACTGGATCTTGAATACTGTCATGTGTGTGAACTCACTCATACAACTACATACCTCATCGTCGAATAAAAACGTATACGATAAAGCAGACCTGGAAAACTGACATCTGTGTGAATGAGCACTTAATTAGCACTACAGTACCAAGTTGGTCAATAAGATTCATCGATGTAATTTATTAGTTATGTTGTGCTGTACCTAGTATTCTCATTGCTCAAAAACTTCTTCGTCTTCTTCGTCGTGTCAGTCGTTCATATTATGTCAGACCAAAGCTTTGGCATGATGATAGCGTTGTCGTTGGTCTCGCAAAGGTCTTTAATTGTACACAGGTTAGAGCTCAGTGGACAGGTCAGCAGGTGAGGCATCGTCTGCGGCTTAGCTCCACAGTCACATTGTGCAGCGTCGGACCCCGCACCTCGCACCCCGGCGTCAAATAACTTATAGAGACGTCCCTGCAAGTGGGCCATGGTTGTTGGTCCCGCTTGGAGCTTTTCTGCAAGCACAATGAAGTCAGCCGGGGAGGATGTTTAATAACTATAACATATATGTTGTATGAAGTTAGTAGTAGGTATGTCTATGATAGGGCACACCGCAATAGCGGCGGTAAGACCCATCATGGAGGAGTGGCTGGAGAGGCGTCACGGCGCCCTCAGCTTCCGGCTGACGCAGGTGCTCTCAGGACATGGATGTTTCGGGAAGTACCTGTGTCGCATAGGCTGGGAGCAGACGCCCGGTTGTCACCACTGCGTTGACTGCCCGGATGACACGGCGCTGCACACGCTGCAGGCGTGCCCTGTGTGGGCGACGCAGCGTCGCGAACTAGTTGCGGCGGTCGGTGGTGACTTCACGCTTCCGGCCGTGGTTCTGTCCATGGTCGGGAGCGAGAGTGCGTGGGAAGCCGTCGCCTCCTTTTGCGAGGAGGTGATGATGACCAAAGAGGGAACGGAAAGGGAGAGAGAGACGACGGCCACTCTCCGTTCCCGTGCCAGACGCACCGAGCGCCGCCGGAGGGCGCGCGACGATCTTCAGCCACCCTAGTGTGTGGCCTGCGGGCCAGGGGACCCGTCGCCCGACCAGTAACAGACCCAAGAAGGCGCGCCTCTCAGGAGGACGTGGGGTAAAGCCCCACAGAAGGAGAGGTCCGCCAGGGCCTTGCGGACCGAGGCCTGCCAGGGTTGCGGTACATGCGGTTGCGAATCCCGCGACCTTGGCTATGGGCCAGAAGAAGGAACACCGTGGGTTTTTAGCCGGTAAGAGACGGCATAACCCTTTGCCTTCCCCGGGAGAAGGACATCCATGAGGATTATCACAAAAAATGGTATCTATGTATATGATACACCTACATACCTACTATTATATAACTTTACCTACAATTCTGCTAACTCTATCAGCCAATTATAGCGTGAAGCCCATTATCTAGGTCTCCCACGGACTTTCTTCCCATAAAATCACCATATGGTATTAATAGACAAAATATACGCATAAATAATTTGACTTAAAAAAGCAAAATGTGTGAAAAAAACGGCGCAGGCGCCGGGGGCAACGACCTTTGTGGTACAGATGTTGTTTTTATATAAATATTATTAAAAACACGCATGTAACGGTGTTTTGGTTAATTTGTTTATGTTTGGGTGCTTCTAAATCAAGGAGAAAGGAATGGTACAACAAAGACGTACTTTCTTTGTCTGCAAATAAAATAACATTTGCTTTATTCACTAGCTTTTGCCTGCGACTTCGTCCGCGTGGATTTCGGATATTTTTATTTGATTCAAAGAAATATACAGGATGTAAACGAATTCGTGTAATTCCTTCGAACTACATAATCTATTAATGGTATAGATTAACCCCTCATGGGATTTAATTTGATAAAAAAAAAACCCATTTTTTTTTATATGATAGAAAATTTCGATGCCAACCACAAATGAATGGAAGCATGGTGACACAGCTGACGGGCACGACTAGCGCGATATCGCTCCACGCCGTCAGTTAACTCGAGACGCTAAAATTACTCAGATACAGAATACCACGTTTCGTTTTTTGAAAACTTTTTTTTGTTGATTCTGAAAAAAACCTATGCAGGGTCAATCAGTGCCACCTGGTGATCATGCGGTTTGAAGGAATTACACGATTTCTTTTACACCCTGTATACCAACTGCCTCGTTGGTCTAGTGGTCGCATGCGCGACTTCTGAGCGTGAGGTCCTGGGTTCGATCCCCAGGTCGGGCAAAGTGTTATTGTATTTTTTCGTGTGGAATTTATCAGCAGCAGCCTGGAGTCTGGATTTGTGCCCGGTTGATGGCAATAGGCTCGCCTCCTATTACATGGGACTTAAACATAACGGTGAAATGAGGGTGTACTACACGGCTGTCCCATTTCAAAACCTAGTAAGGGCTTAAAACGAAATTTTACAGGACAGCGCATAAACGTTAAATCGGTCAGCCTTTGAAAAGTATTTATGTTAGATAAAACCATGTGATTAAAGTGACTTACTAGGTTTTAAAACGGTCAGAGGCAGTGAATGGCACTTACTAGGTATCGATGCTTAAATATATCTGCTTATTGTGTGAGTTTTCAACGCTGGTGTTTTTGTATTTGGCAGAGACTTTCTAGGTTAGCAAGATTATGCAATAAAACGATTTTCATAAAAAGTGTCCCTTACTAGGTTTTGAAATGGGACAGCCGTACACCTCTGCCAACCCTTCGGGGAATACATGCGTGATGTTATGTTATGTTGTATACCAAGTTTTAAGTCAATAACTCAATGTGAATCTGATTTTTTTATACCAACTTCAATACCCTGTATAGGTAAATCCCTGCGTAAGCTTGGCCCTCCCGATGGTCTGCGGGACGCGGGAGGGGAATGATTCGACTAATAAGCCAGTCCGCTGTTATCTATCGCTGCTGGCGGTCAACACGCTATTGGTTACTTACCAATACAAGGCCGGTTTACTCATAGCACGCCTTAATAGGGCTTGATTTAAAAAATACTACTATAAAATATGTGTTTCATTGTTTTTTTTTCTATTGTTTTGCTGTAGGTGGTCCTAGGATACCATTTATACGTAACCGGGCAGTTATTGGCGAGACCTGAAGGGTCTCCAGCCAATGGGGGGGAAGTAAAATACTTAACCTAAGCTAACTACTTGTACTACACTAACATCATGACTACCTGCAACAACAGCACTAAGGGCGACCCCTAGTGGGACTCGGACCTCGGCTTAAGGCGTTGCTGGCGTGGACATAGGGGGGGAGACAGCTTGATGAGGGCTGAATTATCGGTGTGACTGCGGAGTCTGAAGAGATGACCGGCTCTACGACGAGAGAGCTCGGTGGATCGTGACCGGCGGCGGTGGGACGTCGCGACGGGCCTCGTCGGCGAGGACGGTATGCCGGATGGCGGCGGAGGTTGTGTATTGTGCCGGTCGATTTACTCGCCTCCTGGAGGAGGGTTTTTTCGTCATTGGGTTGGTTACTTACCAATACCAGACCGGTTTATATATAGCACGCCTTATTAGGGCTTGATTAAAAAAACTTGTGGCGGCATCTATCACGCCACTTGCGAACTATTCAATCCTACATCGCGATATCAAGATTTAACACACAGATAGTATACAACCTCCCAACATCAACTGTTGGTCTTGGCTGGAGACCCTTCAGGTCTCGCCAAGACCATCTACAGCAGTCGAGTAGAAAAAAAATAAACAACGCTTGGGTCACACCGATAATTCAGCCCTCATCAAGCTATCTCCCCCCACCTAAGTCCACGCCAGCAACGCCCTAAGCCGAGGTCCGAGTCCCACTAGGGGTCGCCCTTAGTGCTGTTGTTGCAGGTAGTCATGATGTTAGTGTAGTACAAGTAGTTAGCTTAGGTTAAGTATTTTACTTCCCCCCCCATTGGTTAGAGACCCTTCGTACGCTGGTACGTAAAAACGGTCCCTAAGGACCATATACAGCATAAAAAAAAAGACAACTGTTGGGCAGTAGCCCGCCAGGTATAAGACTCCGCCTGGTTGGAGGAACACCACACCTCGTTCCACCACATACTAATATAAAATATGTGTTTCATTGTTTGTGTGGAAGAGAATTTATACTAAGGGGGTATTTCACCAACATATCAATAATGTAGTACGTAACTATTCACCAGATAAAGTAAATGTGACTTAGAACTATGACATTTATGTGTTCAATAATATTCTCATTATCACTAATTGCTATGTGGTGAAATGAAAATTTTAGCTATTGAAAAATTTAGAGACCGAATTAGCTTAATGAACAGTTAATGATAGGTTGATGAAATACCTTATAATTAGCTAATTTGATGCGCCTATATGGACCTGTCCACATCTCCACATAACGACGTCGTCAACGTGGAACAGTGCGGTAAACTCGGCACGGTGCGTTGACATAATGTGCAAATTTACGTTACCGTATCGTAAAAATGCACGTCAGGATCATTGTTAGATTTATCGTTGACCATGTAGATCCTAAATTTTAATAAGAGAAACAGTAAGATATGGTTTTAAAGCATCGGAGCACATAGACGGCGACTAAATCGCGGGCGTGGAGAGCGCGGGCGGAGCGCATTTACGTGTGCGCTTGCGGCGAGGCGGAACGTGTTACGATACGGTAACGTAAATTTGCACGTTTTATGTCAACGCACCAAGTTGATACACGCAGTGAATCCGATTCTCCTTTTTTACACCCTCTTCAAGATAAATTCGGAACTAGTGTGCAACTAGTAACTGCTAGTATTATTCATGATACCGTAGAACAGTGTTTCTCAAAGTGGACGATACCGCCCCCTTGTGGGCGCTAGAGGCTTACAGGGGGGCGTTAAAGGGCGGCAAAAGTAATGATTGCGATTGTGATTTATAAAATATGGTAAAGTTAACAAAATTAGGGGGCGCTAGAAAATAATTAATTCTCAAAGTGGGCGGTAGACAAAATAAGTTTGAGAACCTCTGCCGTAGAATAAAGAAACACAGTTGATAAATATAGTAGTAGGAATATTTTATTTATTAATCATTATTTCTAACTTAGGTTTTATAAGTACATCAACTTAAACTTAACTAGTCTATTAGCAATAGAGCTCCTTTTGAAAGACCTCGTCAGGAACTACTACCTACATCCCTATTCCTGCCGCTAAGCAGCTTTGCTGTGTTCCGGTTTAAAGGATATATGTGCCGGTAAAGTCACAAGCATATGAGACTTTACAACTTTGTCTATAAGGTTGTTAACGCATCAGCAATCCTTTTGGTGTTGTAGGCGGCGGTAACCACTTATCATCAGGGGGAGTTGAGGCCTATTTGCTAATCTATTACATATGAATATAAACTCTATTATAATATAGACTAGATTTAAAATAATGTTAAAGTTGTAAGATTTTTTTATTTTACAATTGAGCAATATTTCGTTACTAGGGAATCTAGGGATTTAGCATTACTACATACTTCGTCTCTTTATTGCCCCATAATAATCTCGACGGTTAATTTATTATTTCCTTACAATTATTTCGTTAAATATACAAGGTTAGTCAGAAAGGGGGTACTAATCCGAAAGGGTGTTAAAGTACACATAATAATGAATAACTTATGTTCTACAACTTTTCCCAAAACTCAATAGTTTAAGAGAAACAGTTGTTCAAAAATCTCAAAAAAAAAACTCTTAAATCTATCCAGCTCCAGTTATGATCAGCTGTGTTTACATTTTAGGTCATATTTGGGGTCATGAATTAGAAGCACCATTTTCTGAATTTGTAACTAAAGCAGGGACGAAGAATTTTTGAAAATACTACAATAAAAATCATTTAATTTGGATTTTTTTTTATCGAATTTTGAAATTTTAACACTTGCTTTCAAACAGTCATCAGCTAACTATAAGTGGGCTTCGGATTAGTACCCCCTTTCCGACTAACCTTGTATAGTTGGCACACTGTTATAATACTAGCTAAACTCTCGCGGCTACGCCCGCGTATGAAGTTATTTTTTTTATGCCAGAAATCTTTCCGCAATAACTGTACAAAATTTCAAGTCCGTCCGTCGACTAATTTTCGAGTTTTGCGGTCACAAACATTATGGAAGCTGATTTTTTACAAATAAAGATGGCATCTGCATAGCCATATTTTATTCTAGTTATTTTGATGTAGGTCAATTATTATTTTACTTTATTAGTTGATTAGTAGACATGATAAGGGATTGTATATCATATTTTTACAATAAAAGAGACTGAACTATTATATAGGTACATTTAGTTACCTTCAAATCGAGGCATTTCATTTAGCGCATCAATTTGAAGAGCACCAATTCTAATCATAGCAATACTATTCCTATTACTTAATTATTAATGCCTCTTCAAATAAAAACCAAATCTCCAACAGCCCATTGAATGGTAAATATTTTGGACTAGTGATCTAGAGATGGTAAGTTCGAACACAACTTCTGTAACTATTGTGGTGGTGAATCCATTTCTAGCACAAGCTCATTATAAAACTTGGCCATGGATGCATACTTAAAGATATTAGAAGTAAGCAACAAACGTATGGATTTTACTAGTACTTCTTCCTCACAAAATTACAAATTCTTCTCTACTCCTTCAACTCCTGCTTCTCAAGAGTCTTCACATACTTCTCCGGCCTAAACCTCTTAAAGTTCCACCCGAAACTCCTCTGCGTACCATTCCTATTCAGCGTCGGAGAAGAAGACAGAGAATCTCCTACTTTAGAAAGTGTAGAAGAATCTTCTTGAAGGGAGAGATCAGTTGGAGAAACGGAGTCGTTAGGAGTAAATAGGAGGTTGGTGGAAGTCTTCAAGTCTTCTTCGAAGTCTTTCAGGTAGCTGGCACTGCAGAGGGGAGTTTCTACTTGTTCTACTGTGTTTAAATTCTCTATGTCGACCCTGTAGGCTTCTTCTTTTTTGCTGTAGCTGTGGAAAAATATAAGACGTTTACAAAGTCATGTTAAGCAGGCAGTTCTACTAGAACTAAACCAGACTAGGGAATCCACCTCACCCATCGCCCGACCAGTAACAGGCCCGAGAAGGTGGCGCGCAGCGTTCCATGCGCGCCTCTCCGGAGGACGTGGGGCAAGGCCACACAGAAGGAGAGGTGGCACTGGCGGACCGAGGCCTGCCGGGGTTGCGTGCAGCTGCGAATCCCGCGATCCCGACCATAGGTCAAGAGAAGGAACATCGAGGGTTTTTAACTGGTAAGAGTCGTGCATACCCAAGAGGATTCTCCCACGACAAAAATAAAATAAAAAGGGGATTCCACCTTCATTCGACTATAAATGTTATCAAAGACAGCATAAGCATAATCAGCCCAATACTGTCCCACAGCTGGGCACGAGCCTCTTCTCAGAATAAGAAGGTTTAAGGCCTTAGCCTACCAGGCTGGCCTGGAGCCTTCTCAGGTGTGCAGGTTCCGTCACGATGATTTCCTTCGCCGCTAACGCAAGCGATAATCAAATTACGATCCGCACGTGAGTTTGAAAGGTCAAAAGTGCGGGCCACGTGTTGAAACCTTCCTGCTGATATTGTGATGATGATGATGATAAAAAAAAGATTAAGGAATACTAACTGTACAACATTCTTGAACCGATATCCCCAGATGATCTCCTTGGACAAGTACGAAGTTCTGCTCTGCGTGGTGGCACCCATGTTCTTGGAAGCTCCAGTTAGGCAGACCACGATCTCAAATCTGAAACATGTCGTATTCTTATCAGTCATCTTGCTTTTCGTCTTGTAATTGAGATCTGCAGGAGAACCAAGGTATAGACATAGCCCGTAGAGTTACCAAACTTAAGTAGAAGTGGGCGGGACACATTGCTCGCAGATGGCCGATGGGGCTGGAAGGTTCGGGAGTGGTGATCGCGTACCGATAGGAGCAGCGTGGGTAGGCTCCCCCACAAGGTGGATCGGTGACCTGGTGAAGGTCGCGTGAATCTGCTGGATGCGAGAAGCACAAGACTGGTCGTTGTGCGGTGCTTGGGAGAGGCCTATGTCCAGCAGTGGACGGTTTTCAACTGAATGATGATGATGATGATGAAATGTCATCATACCCAGCTTTTTACTATTTTACCTAATTTTATTACCTTTAACTAACTATTCTATCGCTCATACATAGACACAAACAATCTGCAGTGTTGAATTAATAGTCCTAGCAAATCAAAAAGTTCGTTTCCTCACGACATGTACGTCATTCCTCCGCATCACATGGCCATACCATGATAACCGGTTTCCACACAATTTCTCAGTCATCAACGCCACTATTAGACTTCCTCTTACCTACTCATTTCTAATTCTATTCATTCGTGTAACACCACACATGCCTCTTAGCATTTTCAGCTGCATGCAATTGCCTTTCATTCGTCCCTTTTTTCACCCAACATTCTGATCCATACAAGACACCAGGTCTAATCATTGTTTTATAGATCTTCCCCTTACCTTTAAGACCATTCTATCTTGTTATTATGGTTAAGTTTTTCATAAAGGCATCTTCGTAAGAGTACCTTTTGTATGATGCGCCTGATCATTATGCCACAGCAGCAACTTACTATCGTCCAAATAAACCAAAAGCTAGCCATACACGTACGGATATGCCCACCGGATCCGCCGGATATGCTCAACAGACGTGCCTGGCGGGCAGATCCGTGCGTGTATGATGAGAACATACACGGATATGCCCGCTGGATGCCTACCCGCTGCCTGCCTCTGCCTAGCCTTTTCCCAACTATGTTGGGGTCGGCTTCCAGTCGAACCGGATGCAGCTGAATATCAGTATTTTACATGGAGCGACTGCCTATCAGACCTCCACAACCCAGTAACTGGGTAATACGATACTCTTGGTAAGACTGGTTGTCAGACTTTCTGGCTTCTGACCAACAGTAACGACTGTCAAAGATCTACAAATGACAGCCGGGACCAACGGCTTTACGTGCTTTCCGAGGCACGGAGGAAACTCGCTATGGTAAATGGTCACCCATCCACAGACCAACCTCGGCAAGCGTGGCTAAACCCGGAAGATCGGTCTATGCGGCTGTAATTATTTAGCCACGAGCTCCTCCCCCTACCGCCTACCCGCTGCCCGTGCTCAAAACGACCGGATCGAGTACGGGGAAGGCAGATCTGAGTATTAACCGTGCGTGTGTGCGTAGCGACGGATGTGCCCACCGAATTGACGGATGTGCCGCACTAATGCTTTAACACGAAATCAAGAATCCGATTGAGTCACGCCCGGCGGGCAAATCTGTACGTGTGCGGCGAAATCACGGATCGGATCCGAGATGCGCCTGTCGCGTCGATCAAATCCATGCGTGTATGGCTAGCTATTAGTGCTCTCTTATTTTAATGTATCTATATGCAGTCAACGTGTGCCTTGAGTTGTTTCAAGAAAAGGATGTACGGCCGTGCCTTTTCGACGTTGGCGGGGACACTCCCGTGCCATTTCTCCTGATCCAGGGCTGGTCCGCTTTGCCCAAAGCAACTGGTCGCGCAATAGCAATAATATCTACCTATAGTCCATCATATCTTGTGCAGAGAAGTCATACAGCGGGCTCTCAGCGTTGATAACGTGGACCACGGTGATGGGCCATAGTAGAAACGCGCGAGCTTCCTTCAGCTCGAGCTGATGGATGTAGTTGTGAACCTGCTCGCCTTCCAGGGTCCTAGAAAATAGGAAAATACTTATTGTAAATGGAAAATGGGCATTATAAATAAATGTGCGTACGTTGCGAGATTTCACGGAGGCTTTTAAAAAAATACTATTAAATGCCCAGTTTATTGAACATAACAGGTTGGGCAGAGGTGTATGGTTCACCCTCATTTTGCCGTTAAGGTACAAGTCCGAGACGGGCTGCAAACTGCAGACTGCAACCAAGTCGCCATCGGAATAGCGCCTTTAAGGTGTGCACCTCAAAGGTGCTATTCCAACAGCGACTGCAAAACTGCAACCGCAGACCGCAGCCGCAGATCGCACCGCAAGCGATACTACTGCAGCAGTTTGCGGTCTGCAGCCCGTCTCGGAAAGTCCGAGACGGGCTGCAAACTGCAGACTGCAACCGCAGACCGCAACTCGCCGTCCGAATAACACCTTTACAGCGGTTACGCACTGCATCCGATCCGAAACCGTGAAAATACGTTCCGAAGTAGCCATAGAACTATTTGTATGGTAGTTTACGCACTATATCCGGCATCCGATGTCTATCCGTCATCCGCGATTCTCAAATTCGGAAGAAAAATTGACGGACCGAAGTAGCCGTAGTAATGTTTGTATGAACGCTTTCGCATTACCTCGGATTCAAATCGGACGCCAAATGGAATGCCAAAGCTGGCCCCTGAATTGTTTGAATTTGAATCAGAGATCGGATAAGTGCGTAAGCAACATCCGAATTCGGTCCGAGATTTTTACTCTAGATCGGTATTTTCACGGATTCGGATCGGATGCAGTGCGTAAAGCAATATCCGAATTCGGTCCGAGTTTTTTATATCCGTATTTTCACGGATTCGGATCGGATGCAGTGCGTAATCGCTCTTACAGTGCACACTTTAAAAGTAGTATTCCAACGGCGACCGCAAACTGCAACCGCAGATGAGAGCAGCAGACAAGCGACACTACTGGTTCATACAAACCAATGTGACTTGCGGTTTGCAGTTGGAGTCTGCAGTTTGCAGCCCGTCTCAGACTTGTACCTTTACGTTTAAGTGCCATGTAATACACTTAGCATTGGGTGATAAAAGGCTGAGAAATAAGAAGAAGAAGGTAAAGTATAACAGTACGCATGGTTTCATAACGATTCTGGTTTTGCAGGCAACAGCACGCTTACGCATGCTGCAGAATACTTTTGCAGCTAGCACAAGCACACGATGTGACACCTAGGTGTGTCTTAAATCATTTGGCTTTTTGCGAACCAAACACAGAATGCGACGTGGTAGGATCTATACGGTCTGCTTGGCTAGGGCTCCGAAGATTCTGGTATTTTACATATCTGGTATATGGCGAATCCGGTGTTTTGCGAGTTTGGTAATTTGCGAATCTGGTATTTAGCGATTCTGGTATTAACACGCTCAGCGCCGGTGTATCTTTAATGATACATCATAAGGTGTTGTCACAGGCCAGTGTATCCTTAATGATACACCACACACTGCCCCGACTTCGGAGGCAGGTGTATCCCTCAGTACATACCGTTTCATATATTTTAGTATGGCGTTCAAAAGCGTTATTTAAACACTTTTTTGTAGTAAGTGGTACCAGTAAAATTAGATTTTGCAATAAAAAAACGCAGTTCCAGCACGCTTTCCCAAAAATCGCCTTAGCACTAAGCGTGTTAAGCTTCGTAGTCCTGGCTAGCTACCACCGACACATTAAAGTGTCCCAGAGTGTGTGAGAGCCAGAGGGGATAGGAGAGTCCCTTTAAATCTCTGTTACTTGAATTCGTATCCTCCATCCTCTCTGTGCTTACCATCAGTTGCGACTAGGATCAAATGCAACCTAGTCAAAGAATAAAATAACCATTTTGAAAAAACTGGCTTGAAGCTATGATGACGTAACACCGTACCTGATAGGCTTGAGCATATAAGCAGTGATGGTGCTTCCTATGAGATGCACGTTCATGAGATCCCACACCCTGAACTGGAGGCACAACTCACCGTCACGGCGACACACCTGAAAACATGGAGACATTTGATTGTTAATAATTTAGCGTGATGTTGATAGTGGCCTATATTGACGTGGTAGAAATAGAAAGAGGCTAAAAAGAGGAGAGAAACAAATAAATGAGGAAAAGTGGGTTTGACTACTACACTCGGAAGCAATGTTTTCGGGTCACCATCATAAACCTTCTCGGAAACTAAGAATGCTAGCTTATTCAAATAAAAAGTGTTTTATTAATTTTATTTGTGTAGTATTCTTAGTTTCCGAGATATTAAAGGTTTATGTTGGTGAACCGGATTCCTTGCTCCCGAATGTATCTAGAAAGCTATTTCAATCTACTAAAATAGTTATAAAAGACTCGTTGACTACAATTTTTAATGTAGAGAAAAAGCTACAAGTATTTTGTTGTTATTCGATTAATATAGGGGGCTGCACTTTGACTTCAAACTAAATAATAGGAATTGTTTTATAGACTTTGCATACAAAAAAAAAGTAAAAACCGACTTAAAAAAAGACTAAAAAGTGTAAAATAATTACTTACCATATATTAACTAACAGTTTTAAAAGTCTGTGCAATTTTAAACTGAACCTAATTGAAGGCACCGACTTCTGAAACTGTTAGTTTTATAATATGGTAATTATTTTACTCTTTTTTAGTTTTTTTTAAAATCGGTTTTTACTTTTTTTTTAAAGTTATATTATTTTTCTATTTTTAGTGGCATAAACAATACACAAACATGCAATTATAGCAATCCCGGTTAATATGCTGTTATCCATTGAAGAGTTCCATTGTCACTCTCCGAGGGTCTTCATCAGTTCTTCACCAAATTTAAATGGGACCATTTCGGAAAAATACTCTTTCAAACAAAAAAAGAATTTTGCAAATCCGTCAATATATCACGGAGTTATGCCCGAACATACATAAAAAAAATATACAAACATCCCAATTGAGAACCTCCTCCTTTTTGAAGTCGGTTAAAAATAATAAACAGCTGTTGTTTGAGACTAGCTTTCGCCCGCAGCTTCGCTTGCGTGAAATTTTGAACCCGTTAAGTGACGATTTCCATACAAACTTTCATCCCCTATTTAATTCCCTTAGGCGTTGAATTTCGAAAAATCCCTTCTTAGTGGATGCCTACGTTACAAAAGGAACCTACTGTCAAAATTTCAACTTTCTAACCCCAGCAGGTTAGGCTGTGCGTTGATAGATCAGTCAGTCAGCTTCTCCTTTTAAATGTATAGATAGATATGCCTCGTATGTGTAGTTTTAAAACGATAAGAGACGTATTTAAAAAAAATGTTGTCAAATGTATGGAGTTATAATTATATATTTATGATAGCTGACTCACCGCGGCCTTCCTACTGAAGCCAACGGAGGTAACATGTCGGTTTGGTCTGATCAGCTTCGTGAACAGCAAACTTGATAGTCCACCGGAGAGAGCAGTGCCAGTTACAATCTGAAATTATAATAATACAATACATTTTATCTTAAATCGTAGATACGTAAGAAAAATACAAAATAAACTCTGCCTTAGGCCTCATTTACGGAGACGCGGGGCGTCGCGCGTCGCGTGCGGCGCGGCGTGGCGTCTCGCGGCGCGTCGTACGATTTTTCCGTTTACTTCGCGGCGGCGCGTGCAGCGGCCCGCATCATCACACGCGCAAACACAAATATATGGCAATGTACGATGTTGTTTAAGAAGATGCGGCGCGTGCGACGCCGCGGGCTCCGCCGCGGTTTACGCTACGTTTTACAGTGGACGACGAATTGCAGGAATAGCTGGTCGCAACGCTGCGTGCGCCGCCGCGATAAACGTCGCGTGCGACGCGGCGATGCCATCCGCGGGCTCCGCCTGCATTTCAAGCAAACGCGTATAAAATCGCTTCTCCTTAAACGCTCTCATACAACGCCATATGTTTGAATTCAGTGCGGGCCGCGCCGAACAACCTAATTTCAATGTCGGGACTGGCTAGAATATAAAACTTCCTCACCGCACGCTTGGAATAGACGCGTATTGTAAAATTATACAAAACACAGCACGCATAGTGGTAGGATCTATACAGTACGCCTGGCTAGCTACCATCTGTACATTAAAGTCTATCGCCAAGCAGTTTATTGTGTTCCGTCGGGTTTGTGTAAAAGCTAGAGGGGAATAGGCATTCCACGATATCTCTCTCTACTTGGATTCCTGTGCTATATCTTAGAATCTGTCTGCATTTAGCAACAGTGCGACTATAGAGCCAAACACGATTAATTCAAAAATCAAAACACTTGGCACATAGGTACTTTATACTTACTTCTAAAACCATGATGATGATGGCTTCTGGACATTCTTCATTAGGGAACCTGGTGCCGTATCCTATGGTCATCTGAAGGCAGATAAGAGCTCATTATCACTTTGACAAAACCAACAACTAGGCAGCGCCTTTTTAAATGTACCTAGCTTAAGAAAGTAAGTACGAGCAAGGAATTTCATTATGATCAAATACTCGTAAAAAGTCTTTGGAACAACAAACGCGAGTCGTGAGCGGTAAGTTTCGTCAACGGGCCTGCGTGTTTTATATACAAGTAAGTACGATGGAACACGTTCATCATCATCAGCTCATTACTGTTCCACTGCTGGGCATGAGTCTATTCTCATAATGAGAAGGATTCCCAATAGTTCTCTACACTGGCTCGATGAGCGTTGACTATACACACCATCAAGAACTGTTTGGAGCCCTCTCAGGTGTGCAGGTTTCCTCACGATGTGTTCCTACACCGTTAACGGAAGTGGTAATTAAATTATGATCCGCACATGGACTTGAAAACATAGTACATAGGAAGTTTGAAAGTGGCATCGATAACTGAAAAGTTGTGTGGAAATCGGTTGTCATGGTATGGGCACGTGTTACGGAGAAATGAGGAAAATGTAGTGAGGAGAGTTTTGAGTATGAATGTCGATGGCTATAAGAGTAGAGGAAGATCAAGAAAACGATGGATGGAATGTGTGAATGATGATATGGTTAGAAAGGGGGTTACTACCGAGATGACGACTAATAGAGAAGTATGGAAGAAAAAGACATGCTTGCGCCGACCCCAAATAAATTGGGATAAAGGCAGGAGAATGAATGACATGGACTCGAAAAGTCAGAGGTGCGGACCGGGATCGAAGACCCTCCTGCATAAAAGGCAAGCGTTCAACCGCTAGGCCATCACTGCTTATCCGCACCGCGTAGTACTCTATTTCATACAATGTCACATAAATAAACAATATTTAGCCGCGCCACTTCGCTGCAATGCAGTTCCACCTCCTCCTCTCCTCTCCATCATACACACGCACCCACGCACACACACACACACGCGCGCGCGCGCGCGTACACACACACATACACAAACACACATAAACACACTGACCCATATTATTTATACACTCACTCAATACATACATACATAATCATATAGTTTATGCACAGAATCTACTACTCCATAGGTTATGTCATCCTGTCCAATCAATCACTAAACAGTGCATATGATATTGTTGCAGTTCAATACTAGAATTTATATCACATGTATAGGGCGAGGGCCTGGTGATCCGTAACACAGGGTTTCCCTAGTACGGACTCCAGTCTCTCGCAAAGGAGCTAATATGTATATGACCTGTGCATTTTATTTTTTTTGTTCTTATTTTTTAAGTTTTGCAAGATAACCTTTGTGGAGAGAGAAATAAATTACTATTATTACCTAGTACGTTCTACCTTAAACACGAGAGTGGGCTCTCTGACGACACGCGTTTGGTATGATGATTCAGTTGAAAGATGTCCACTGCTGGACATAGACCTCCCCCAAAAGGGGGGGTGTGCCATAATCGCCACGCTTGGCAGGCGGGTTGGCGATCGCAGTATGGTTGTTAAAATACTCAGAGAACGCTGCTGCCCATCCTCTAGTGAATCCCTTAGTCGCCTTTTACGACACCCATGGGAAGATATGGGGTAGTGCTATTCTTTACGTCCAGAACCACACGGAACGCATTTGGTGTGCTGAAGACTTAACCGTGACGGAAACATAACGAGGAAACTTCCATGCCTCGTAGCTCATTCGTGAAGCAAACCTTACCTGAGTTTCAACAGACATCATAAGCAGTCCAGCGAATGACGTAGTTCCAGTGACGCAGTGCTCCTTCCCGTCACCTATGTCGTCCGCGTACGAGGTGGCGACGGCATACCATATCCCTGCGAAGATGAACCAGAAGATGAAGTGGGCGGCCACCATCATGAGCAGGATGAAGCGCCATTTACTGTTGATCTGCGGAGTAAGACTTGAGTTTAGATTGATGTAGTCATTTTTGATAAAGTTATTGAGGGTGCTGGTCGGGCTGCCCCGCTTCTGTAGCGCATCGGGAATGTTCGCAGACGCACATGTCGATTGCTTCTATGCAACGATGCGTAAGAGGTGCGCTTCCTTGGAGAGTAGGGTGCGGGCCAGCTCTAACAGTATCCTAAACATGATCACAAGCAGATTAGATTGCGTATATGTGGGTCGCTGTTGCGCTGTCTCTCTGGGATGAGAAAGCGGTGAGTCATGGTCATGTATAAAATGTATATCCCTTACTAACATAGGTTTTAGTATTACTGACATATTGAGTCCTGATCACTTGAATAAATATTTTTCTATTCTATTGAAACTTGCCCTGAGACAAAACCCCTGCAAAACGCTTGCGGAAAGATCCAATTGTATGGAAATGACCTTTGCTACGCTTGAGCAATGTCATTTCCATACATTCTGAGATACAAAACAGCTGTTATAATGAATAAAAAGTTTAGACCCAATTTCACCATACAATGTTAGTTGTTAATGTCCTGTTAAGCAGTCAATGTCAATTTCAATGTACTGTTAAACAGTCTGTTAAAATGTTTAACAGGACATTAATAACTAACAGAGTATGGTGAAATTGGGTCTTATACTCACAACAGTGGTAACAATATCCCTCATGTACTTGATAGACTTGGCAGATATATTGCTCCTGACCGGTACGTTTTCTTCGCCAGTTTTCAACACCACCCGCCTGGAACGATTGGGTCTTCCGTGTCTTCGTCTGGAAGGTTATATTTTAATTTATTAATTATTATATCATCCCTATCAAAATGTAAATTATTATGAGTACTAACAAAAACAAACACTACTTTTGTAACAATTACCTATCTACCCGATTGCACTTTTAAATTATCTTAAACGAGTATTTTGCCGACTCTTCTTCGTAGAACCTAATTTTTGGACCGTGCAACGAAATTGTCGAGACTTTTTTGTTGTGCTTATTCGAAATAAAAAAACTTATTATCTATCGGAAATCTGTTTATTACTGGTGGGTCGTCGAGGTTATCAATGGATAATTGCTAAGTGATAATCCATTACATTCTGAGGCAGTATATTACTAAACTATCTAATACTTGGTGCTTCACGCGTAGCATAACCACCGTAGACAATGGTTTTGTGGCGGCATCTATCCACGCCACATGCGAACTATTCAAGCCTACATCGCGATATCAAGATTTAACACGCAGATAGTATATATACAATCTCCCAACATCAACCGTTGGGCAATAGCCCACCAGGCACAAGACTCCGCCTGGATGGAGGATCCTCCCTTTGGTTGGAGGAACACCACACCTCGTTCCTCCACAGTTTTGTGGACGGAAGAATAGATAAAATGACATATTTTCATTGTGAATCTCTTTGTGGTCATGCTACGCCTACTGGTAAGGATGCTGGTGGTACCCAAAAGCTAACGGGGAGCGGCACCAAGCCTGTATATCTTTACAGCCTAGTGTAGCTATATTCATACATACATATATACTCACGCCTGTAGCCCCCAAAGAGGTAAGCAATGTAACAGGGAGCGAGCCTACTGCCATTTTCCGGGTACAATTATGGTGCCAGGTCAGTTTGCCTATTACTATTCACTTGCCCCGCAGCGGAGTGGAATTATATTCAGGGTATCCTAGTTTAGGAGGCAGGGTTTATTAAATTTGGACACCTTTCAAAAATTGTAACAAGAGCTAGATAAATAGGTAAATTGTAAGGTTATTTGTTCAATAAAGTTTATTATTATTATATTCTTCAATCTGTCCCCCCACGAACGCATTCAGATTTTTTATGAAAATAACCTTAGGTACGGTACTTGGCACTATTTGCTTACGTATGACTTTTAGTTTAAACTGAATATGTAAACAAGTGATTCAGTAATTCACAATTTTTCCGATATTTTTCTTTATCTTTATAATCTTATCCAAATTCATAGTTCCTCGTAACATCGACACACTGCGATATGATTCAGGGTTGACAATTTTATGATTGATCGTAATTTTGACACTAATATCGACGGTAATGAAGGGCACTGAATACTAATTTAAAATTATGAAGTAGAAGGCAAAGTAAAGATGATATGAGTAAGAAAGAAGTGAGTACTGAGATGATGACTGATAGAGGAGAATGGAAGAGGAATAAATGTTGCGCCGATCACACCTAGAGTGGGAAAAGAGCAGGGAGATGACAAAGAAGGCAAAGCAAAAAAAAAAAACCTGCCTAGTACAAGTCAATCGCGCAGTGAGGGTTTCATTACTTGCAAAGTTCCAATTTCATTATTTTTGGAACCGTACCACAATTTATTTTTGTAAAGGATTTTTGCTCATTACTAAAAACATGTGCTAGTTACAGACATCGTTTTATTTTTCCAGTAATACCAAGTAATTTCCAGTAATAAACCTCTATCAAATCTATTTATTCCAGATTTTTGGTTTCGCAAACTTCAGAGATATGGGAAATGGGGGATTTAGGAATTGTATTTTTCATCATAAGTCAAAGACAGAAAAGCTAGAACTAAGATTAACAATGAACCTGATAAAGATGAAGCAGCTAATGAAATTACATTACATAAGAACTTTGTAAATATTCTTGGCTAATCACAGGCTTACAATGATCCTATGAATGTCTAGATAAATATTGACGGCACGATTGGCACAGTGGTTGTGCGATTGGGTTTTAAACTAGAGGGTTTAATTACCACACGGAACAATAATATTTATATGACCTACAGATAGTTGTTACAGGTCTTGGTGTTTGTGTATGTGGGACTTATGACTCTTAGCCTTTTGCAAACTATGCTAAGATCAGCTTCCAGTCTAACCAGAAGAATACTAGTATTTTGCGCGCACCCATTAACTGAGCAATGCCAATATCCTAAGGTTAGACCGGTTGTCAGACTTTCTGGCTTCTAACTACTCGTAACGACTGTCATAGGTATTATTATGACACCCGGGACCGAAGGTTTAATGTGCTCTCCGAGACACGGAGGGGTCTCAATAACGAACGACTCTGTAATGAACAGTCATCCATCCACGGATTGTCGTAGGATCGGTGCAGTTGTTCATAAGCCTTACCGACTTATGACTGTTAGTATACCTACGATATCACGACGAATTCGCAGAGTGGGACAGTAAAAAGAAGATAGGCAAATTGATGTAGGCACCCAAAATTAGGCGGATATTATGAAAGTAGTTGCTGCTAGCCATATTCTGGATGAAATCTACTTAGTAGTCTCTTATGCCATCAACTTAATTCTTATTAGTCTACAACCCCGCTTCTTCTTCTCAGCTTAAACGCTAGGAAGCGATGAAGAGCATTTTTGGGGGCTGTCTTTATTGATCGACATTCAGAAACTGCTATTTCACTCAAGGCCTCTTGTTCACACACGTCTTTTCGCCGTAAAAACCTACGGTTAATTAGCCGTGTATAGGCACGGTCATCAGTGTTGTATGGACTACTATGGAAGTTTGTTGACGGACACGGCGGCCCAACGGCACGCCTGCGCCGCCGTATGCACCGTGGCTACTCCTCTTTTGCGCATGGATCGATTTACATTAGTGTTGTATGACAGTCTATGAGGGTTTGTTAGCGGTACCGGACGTTTTCGCGACGGACAATTATTGCATGACAGCTTTCCAACGCTGATTTTGTCTTACAAAATGGATATAAATCAGTTTTGGCTAGTGGTTTGCCGTGTCGTGTACAAACTCACACGATTTTTCTACGGCGCGGCTAATACGCCGTACGGTTAAGAAACCGTGCCGTGAACAAGAGGCGTAAGACTATTTTAAATAACTGTTTTTTTGACTATGACTTCTCGAGCAATCTCGAGCCCTAAATTGTTAGATCATATATATAAATCAATCACTGTGTACTATTAATAAAGTAATAATCCATTACTTACCTATGAGTACTCCTCTTCTTCCTCCTACTATAAGGAGTAGAATACCCATGAGCTGACGGACCATACGTCGTGTCTCTCCCATCGAAAATACTGTCAGGAGTACCCACAGTTTCAATAGTATCATAAATATTACTTGTATTAGTATCAATACTAGAACTTGCTATAGGTAAGGTTGAACGCTCTGAAAATTGTTTCGTTTCATCAGAACTTTTAGGAATATCTTCAACATCTATAGACATTCTCAGTCCATGATCGGCTTGATCATCTTCACTGGAGTAAACAGAAGAGTCTTGAGAACTTTCTTCTATAGGTACTCCTAGATAATTTTTAGTATCTACATTTGTTACTCCAAATGGGAAAGCAATTTCTTTGCCTTCGACGTAAGTCTGTGATATTCTATAGTGTTTTTTCAGTTCTTCGTTGGTGTATACATCTGTGTGGACAATGCTTGGGATTTCTATTGAGGATCGGCCTGAGTTGTTGCCTATGGCTTCGGAGTAGCTTAAGGATCTTTCTAAGGTCCGACTTCGGCTGCCTCGCCTTGACTCCGGTTGTTCATAATGCATTTTGTTGAGTTCGAGGTTCTGCATTGATTTGTTATTAGATTTCAATATACTTGAAGATTGAAAGGGCAAGGTCGAATGGATTTATTAAATGTAAGAGTAGACTTATTTTGATGATACTTTCATTTTGGAAATGTTATTGGTCACGTAGACATCCATTGAGACACTATTGCTGAAATAAATATTTTTACTTCCAAGATGAATACTACATTCAATGAAAAATTGTGTACTGCTTTTCATATAATATCAAAAGAGATTTTGTTGTCAGATAAAGAAAAATATGTAGGCAAAAATTCAGCTATCGCGTAGTACTTCTGCTCCAGTTTTAAATTCAATTTAATCACACTACCGTGTCCACTTTTCTTCACATCTTTGTCTACAAAATTGTAAGACTGAATAAAGGTCACTACACTTTCTTAATCACACATAATCAGTTTTTTTATAACACCAAAATATTGACAAGTATTTGCACTTCTCACACTTGTGGCACATAAAGCTTAAGGTATGGTACTGTTCGTACAATAATTATCTTTAAGATAAGGAGCACACCTTTATCCGATGATAAGAAACAAATATATTTGTACTAGTTGTTTTGATCTAATTATGGCCTAGAAACTTTATAGTACGTTGACTTGAATTTACTCTTCATTCAGATGTAGGGACCTGACCCAAAAGTGTGGTAAATAAATAAACAGGTGATGAGAACCGTGGTTTTAGTCAATAAATATACACTCGAGAGTATTGAATCCGGGTCACTACATAAACTTTAATAACTCGGAAATTAATAATGATAGCTTATTCAAATAAAAGTATTTACTACTTTAATACTACTCAAATAAATTAAATAAAGCTTGTTATAATACTTTATATTTAAATAAGTTATCAGTCTTAGTTTCCGAGTTATTAAGGTTTATGTTGGCGACCCGGATTTATTACTTCCGAGTTTATTTTCTTAATTGACAAAACCCGTATCGGTTTCTGTAAAATACTTTTTATTGATTGAGAAGATCTTCTTGCACAGGATGGTGGGATTGTTCCCCGCAACAAATTTTGTTTGGGCTATGAATAAATGTTGAGTTTGGGTATTGATGCATGTGTGATATGTTTGTAAAGGTATTAACAGATAATTAATTTTTCGTTAATTTGCGTCTTTCGTTCGGCATCGTTCACTCGAAATGAAACGTTTAAACACGGAATGAAAGAAAAGTGACGAATGAATTCATTAGTGAACCGATTCAACAATGTTGAATATTAGCATTTGGCATCATTCACGCTCCGAATGAACGAAAAATGAACAGTTTGAACATAGAGAGAACATTCATTCGGATTCGGTGGGCCTAACTAATTCCAAGACGCACAACTTCATTCGACGACATATTGAAAGAAAAGAGCAGGTGAATTTTCTTTTCCATGTCATTCCAGCTTAGTCGTGTGAATATGGAATGAAAGAAAAATGAAGCATTCACTCGAGTGAACATTCATACGAGTGAACCGTCTGATTCCCCCTTAAATGCACCTATGGTAGAGATCAACTACGATAACTGTGCACCTCCAACGTCTGTCTTCAATGTGTAATGTGTGTGTGCATAGGTATGCCAACGAGTCACTATATTTGTATTTGATATTTAGTAGATGTAAGTATATACATATATGTAGAACTCATCGATATTTACATTCTGCCCGTTCTAACCTACCGTGCTCAAACTTGGTCACTGACATAAGTACAAAAGTCCAAACTCAAGATTTGCCAACGAGCAATGGAGCGTAGGGTACTGGGTATTAAACTAACCGATCGTGTTAGAAACACCACCCGTATTCCATAACGCAAGTAACAGATGTTGGAGAAAAAACAGCCAGGCTAAAGTGGGAGTGGGCCGGTCATGTCGCTCGAATGCACCCGGACAGGTGGGCAAAGACCGTTACTTACTGGACGCCTGAAGGAGGACATCGCCGTCGAGGTCGACCTCGGCGTAGGTGGCGTGACGATCTAGACGTGTTTGCGGGGCTAGCATGGTCAGAAACGGCACAAAATAGAGATGTTTGGAAGACAAAAGGGGAGGTCTTTGCTCAGCAGTGGGAAAGTCAATAAGCCAGTAAAAAAAAAAAAAATTGCTCGACTATTGCATAATTAAAGTGACTGAATGACAGGTTGTAAATATTCGATGTCACACATTTTTACTTACAGTGTCAATGGGGGGTCGTAGTTGATAAACAAGAGAAGTCCTAGCTTAGGGACACGGTTTGAAAAAAATGCGTGCTGAATAGGTACAGATGCCAGCACATCAACCTACCCGAAACTGTAAAATTTTCCCAATCAACCTTGAACCTAATGCTTTTGCAATAAAGATGACAATCCATTAAAGAAACTTCACTGATTGTAATAGCTTTATGTACTGGCGTACATTTAGCTTTTCAAAAAGTTTCCCCCGTGTGGGGATGGGCTAGAATAATTATACATCTTCCTCACCGCACGCTCGGAATAGATGCATGTTTTAAGATTATGCAAACCTAGCACGCTTAGTGGTAGGATCTATACGGTTCGCCGGGCTAGCTAACACCAATTATTTATCCTGGGAAAATTTTCATCGATACCCTTTCGCCCGGGACAGGCGAAAGGTTATGCCAGACACTTACCGGCTAAAAACCCCCGGTATTCCTTCTCCTGACCCATGGCCAGGGTCGCGGGATTTGCAGCTGCACGCACAGTAACCCTGGCAAGCCTCGGGTCCGCCAGCCCCTGGCGGACCTCTCTTTCTGTGGGGCCCTGCCCCACGTCTTCTTGAAAGGCGCGCACGGAACACATGCGCGCCGCCTTTTCGGGCCTGTTACTGGTCTGGCGACGGGTTCCCGAACCCGTCGCCCGCAAGCCACACACTAGGGTGGCGGTGGAGATCGTCACGCGCCTTCCGGCGGCGCCCAGTGCGTCTGGAGCGGGAAGGGAGAGTGGCCGTCGCTTCTCTCTCCCTCTCCGCTCCCTCCTTGGTGGCCATTACCTCCTCGCAAAAAGAAGCGACGGCTTCCCACGCACTCTCGCTCCCGACCATGAACAGAACCACGGCCGGAAGCGAGAGTTGGGGCTAGCTACCACCTGAACATTAAAGTTCGGCGCCAAGCAGTTTACTGTACTCCGTCATGTGTTTGTGAGAGCCAGAGGGGTATAGGGGAGTCCCTCTATATCTCTGTTACTTGGATTCGTATGCTCCATCTTAGACCCTGTCTGCGCTTACTGTCAGGTGCGACTAGGGTTAAACGCGACCAAGACAAATAATAAAAAAGTCAACGTCATATACATGCAGTGAACTCAGACCAAATAAAAAACCAAGACAGAACGCTGCAAAGTGCAAACAATACAGTGAAGCATGCCAAAACTACACCTCCGCTTTGTGCATACACGCACACACGCACACATTTACAACATTTTTCAATCAACCTACAATCAAACTACACCTCACTAAGTGCACACATGTTTACGAAACCGGCCTCACGTCACTGTTGACAGCGCTCTGTCTTGTCTTTAACCGACTTCAAAAAGGAGGAGGTTCTCAATTCGGTAGTATTGTTTTTTTTTTTTTTTTTTTTATGTTTGTTACCTCATATCTCCGTCATTTATGAACCGATTTGAAAAATTATTTTTTTGTTCGAAAGGGTATACTTCCCGATTGGTCCCATATAAATTTTGTTATGATTAGACCATGAACTTCAGAGATATGGAACGGAACTCCTCATCGGATCAAAGCAAAATTCTCAAATTACTAATATTGCTTTGTTTATATTTGTTGTTGGGAACTGACTACTGGAAAAGAGAACGGGGTGCGTGTGTCCCCCTCCCCCCCTTTGGAATGTTTTCATTATATCGTGTAAGGTATCATTTGAAAGGACTTTTTATGCCCGATTACGTCAAAACCAAAAAGAAGGGTTATGAAGGAGGGGGTTAAAATTATGACACTAAAACGTATTTAATAAAAAATTAAACTTTAAAAAAAAGTAAAAACCGACTTCAAAGAAATACTAAAAGGAGTAAAATAATTACCATAATATAAAATTAACAGTTTCAGAAGTCGGTGCAACTCTACACTGAAACAAATAGAAGCCACCGACTTCTGAAACTGTTAATTTTATATTACGGTAATTATTTTACTCCTTTTATTTGGTCTGAGGCAGTGAAACTCTCTGTTCACCAACGTAACATCTTACTGAGGACACTTTTATGCCTGTTAATCGTCCAACTTCTTCTGCGGCGCGTACTTAATATTTTTGAGGAGATGCATGAAAAGAGCCTCCACGAGTGATGATACTTTAGTACGTCCGGCGCACCCTGGGCAGTCAGCCCCGCTACCAACCTTGCTGACTGGCTAATCTTTTCACCACAGCATGAGCTATTTCCGTATAGCTCGTGCTGACACGAGAGAAGAAGAAGAATATTTTTGATTATGATGAACTCTGGGATATATTAGGTTTATGAAAAAAATTAAACTGGTTTTTTTTACAAAAAAATATACTTCCATAACTTCGAATCAAAACATAATAATTTGAAATCATACTGATGCTGGCAAGTTTCCTTTTAATTAATAACACCTTGTTATTGCTTCTACAGACGATAGTTTAGATATTTATTTTACAAATGCGACAAAATACTATAGACGCGACCACTTCTGAGTACGTCAGACGCGCGACTGATTACATCCCCACCACATGATACCATATTCACGTTTGTGATTATTTTTATCTACCTTACATTATAATTTCATTAACTAATAATCTCTTTCAGTTATTCTTATAAATGCTCTAGTATACAAAACATCTCCTATACGATAGTATTAATCAATTCTTGCATCTTTTACGCCTTATTAGCCTTTTTCCTGAATGATGAAGATCTTTCAAGATGGAAACCTGATACAGTCTCACTGAAGCTGCCCGGAGTCCCAGGAGTTGGCGGCGGTTCTAATTTCACTGGTGTAGATCTGCAATAAAATGTTTTGAAAATTATCAACAAGAATAGATCAAGTAGAAAAGGGCTAAGCTAATTCAATCGATTGGTCTCTTGCTTCGGATTTGGATTGATTAAGCGTTCTTTAGTCTGACCAACGTTTGTTCTAACACACGTTGGTCGTTGTCGGTGTTGCCACAGTCCAAGCCCAACAATCTGATAACCATGAAAGGGGGGAAGTCTAATTGGAATCTAATCTAATATTCGGAGATAATAATATTCGATATTCTAATATCATGTGCGGACTATTTCAGAAACTACTGCACATGATTACGGGAGCTGACTTTCCATCATCTACGTTGAGGCGCAACTTGGGAGAGTGACCAGAATCGGCCGAGCTCTACAGAGCTGTGCGGATGGCGGAACACAGTCCCTTTCCCTTCGGGGGAAGCCGTCGTAAACACTACCTTTCTTTAAATATTATAAAAGGATATCAGTTTGGGCTTACGAAGAACAAACACATGTCAGTATCTAAATTTTAGTAAAGAACTGTTGGAAATAGATCGGTGAAAAAAGACGGCAGTCGCTAACCAATAGGGCCAAAAAGATGATACAATAAACTTACGTTCTGTAAATATCTCTGGCGCAGCAGTAAGGCGTGTCCACGGGCTCCACTAGGTCCAACTTCTTGTGGTCGATAGCGTACTTCTGCTTGTGAGTGTCGTATCTGAAAACTCTTTACGTATACTGTTCACGAATTCTGTATTCACGGTAAGTAGATATGGATAATGGATGTGGCTACAATATTGATAAATAAGGGTCCCCCACGCTATAAAATCTAGTTTCTCAGTGAGTTGTGAAGATCTGTCAGCAGTGTTTCTGTAGAGAACCATAACTAGCCCAAGAAGAAATTCTGCGAGGACTTTATAATGCACGACAATTTAAAAAAGCTTGAGGACCATCGCGAAAGGCGAAGCGAATATTGCTAGGATTAGAAATAAGAGTACTATGTACGAACAAAAGTACGGGAAACACATATTTTTAAACTTTTTTTTTCTTGATTAGTGTATTAAGTTATTATGATAAGGATACACGGCGACACTGACATTCGACACAATGCAATGGCGACATTGAAATTAAACCCGAGCTAATGCGCAATTCAGTGTAACAGCGATGTACACATTACGACACTCGGTGTCGACACTGAGTGTCGATGTGTATCCTTACCATTAGTTTTATCTACACAAACAATATTTACATCATTACAAATAAAACTATTTATAAGTAAAGAAAAATATATCCTAACACAACTAAAAACTAAAATAGGGCATCAAAATATTTCTCCGCATCGCTGTCTACTGCCCGGAAGGCTGGCAGGCTTGCCACGTTGTATGGCAATGTTAATCCTTTGACCAAATAGACCAGCCTTCGAGTCACGGGAAGCGTGACAGCCGCCTTGCAACATCTCTGTATAGAAGTTGGGCACTCGGACGCCACGACCCGAGTGTTTCGACCCCAAACGGCTCGAAAATATAATTACTAATGAAGTTATTATTTTTTATATAAACTTGAATAATAATAATTAAAAATGTACTCTATACCCTTTTTTACGTTGCGAATTTCTGGAACTTATAGCTTGGGGAAGGCAGAGGGTTATATCAAACTGTTACCAACTAAAACCACTATAGCTTGGGTCACAGAATTCGCTACTGCTTTCACCGCAACAAGAACGTAGGTAATACCTACCAACAGGTGTAGTTACGAAATTCAGAGACCATACCCGATATTTCGTAGTCGTTTTCTAGCTTACTAAGAATGTGCTGCATTCGTCGTCAAGTTTTTATAACTTCGTTATGTCCGTCTATCACACCTTATTAAACTGAACTCACTTCACGACCGGTGGAAACCTGTACCCCCAGACCACCTCCTTGGGCAGGTATGATGTCTGACTCTGAGTGAACGTGCCCATCGATGCAGACGCGCCTTTCAAGCTTACTGTGATCTCGTAGCTGAAACAGAGATGGGTATAATGTAGGTCTAAAATATCTTTGGATTCTATTGTGTGTAAGGCTTAAAACGCACTAGCGGTCAGCCGCAATGCGGCGTGCCACGCCGCAGCCCCAGAACAACCAGAGCGGTTGACGGCTGGCCGCATATCAGTGCGTCGATATCATGCGGTTTCATATAAAAATCGATCTGCGGCCTGCCGCAAACGACACGCCGCATCGCGGCATGCCGCTAGTGCGTTTTAAGCCTAAATGTTGGTTTGGATTCTTCATCTAGTTCATGGCACTCAATACTTAAGTCTCTTTCAAACGAAGTTTTAAACAGTTCGAGATCAAAACTAGGAAAGTCTTGTGTCTCGTGTGTCTTCATATTTGATGTAATCAGGAGGATGGATTTCGAACACCAGTGTTACAACTGTGTTATAACTGCGACCACAAACCCAAGCAGTCTACTATGGTACAAAATTTTGTATGTATTGGAGTGGCTCTATTTAAAAATGGATATTCACGGCCTAATAAAAACTACAAGCAAATTATTCCCGTTGAAAAGGAATTAGACATTAAGGGGCGATTTCATCAACTTATCAATAAGTAGTACACACGTAACTATTGACCAGATAAGCTAGTGACCTATAGGTAAATATGATATTGATGAATTCAATAATCTGTCATTATCACGCGTTTATTCATTTAACATTACTTATCAAATACATTTTAAAATATTACTATAATTAACAAAAAAAAAATAAAAAATTATAGTAGCCCACCGGCATCGGGAACAGGGTCCAAGCTACCGGCGGTCAGGGCCTCAGAGAGAGGAACTTCCTAACAATATGCGCCGTGTCAAGAAGTACAGCTTTCTGTATCAGGCCCTTGATCCAGCCGCCCAACGAGAGCCCCTTTAGGTGTTGGTCGAGGCTCTTGGCTTATAAGCCATTCGCCTTAATTACTATCGGCACAATTACTGCTGAATCAACATCCCACACATGTCGACAACCTCGTGTGCCAAGTCTTGATATTTAATTTCTTTATCTTTCTCAGCTTTCACGAGGTTTTCGTCATGCGGAACAGTGATATCAACAATCACTGTGAGACGCTCTGATCGATCTATCACCACTATAACAGGCTTATTGGCTACAATATTAATGCTAGTGATGATAGATCGATCCCAGTACAATGTGACATGACTATTCTCGAGAACTGTGTCGGGCACATACTTATAGTATGGTACTTCTGCGTCCACAAGGTTGTATTTAAGAGCACGTTGCTGGTGGATAATCCTAGCTACGAGGTTGTGTCTGCGTAGATACTCACCGTTAGCAAGACGAGAACAACCAGAGATTCATCATCACTAATGTAATATATCTACTTCTATAATATAATATCAGTACCTATTGTAAAACAAGTAATGCAAATATTAGCCAATTGAAAAGTTTAGAAATCGAATTAGCTTAATGAACACTTAATGATAGGTTGGTGAAACACCTCGTTAATATCCAAATTGATACCAACAACTAAAGTTTAAATAATAATAATAATAAACTTGTTTATTTCCATATAAAAATGTGACGGTAGAACATTATACATTGTAGTTATAATTCTATGTACTAATAAAAGATGTGCAACTGCGCCTGAGCTAGGCTGAGCCTGTATTTCAGGTCACAGTGCTCTCCAAAAAGTTGCGAGCCATAAATAACAATGATTGGGCAATTACTATTATGTTTTTAGCACTACAGGGGTTAACGAATTCGTGTAATTCCTTAAAAACACGTGATCTACTACTGATGTAGACAGGCCCCGCAAGGGATTTGGATTGATTAAAAATAAAAAAATAAAAATTATTATTTTTTCATGCGGCTTTGTTACCGATCGTATCTAAACCATCTTATGAATTCAGTAAAAAAATAAGTTTTTTTTTTTGCAAAATAATGTTTTATTTGTGTGAATATTTCGATGCCACGCATAAATTAATGAAAGCACGGCGACACGGCTAGCAGGCACGACTAACGCAATATCGCTCTTTGCAGTCAGATAACTCAAGGCTCTAAAATGACACAGAAAATGGAAAATCAAGTTTTTTTTTTTTAGTTGTTTTTCAAAAATTCCCATTTAGGGTTAATCTGTGTCACCAGTAGATCACGTGGTTTGAAGGAATTACACGAATTCGTTAACACCCTGTATACAATGTGTTTAGGAGTGAGCTGTGTGTGCGTGTGTGAGTGGGTGTGCGTGTGTGAGTGTGTGTGCGTGTGTGAGTGTGTGTGCGTGTGTGCGTGTGTGAGTGTGTGTGCGTATGTGAGTGTGTGTGCGTGTTTTTTAGCGTGTGCATGGGTGAACTGTTAATAAACTAATCTTTTTGTAGGGCTCGTGGCTAACAACCGCGCGGAACATATATTTTTATCAATTTGCAAGGTTAAGTTGCCCTTGCCGCGGTCAGTCCGTGGATGGGTGACCGTTCGAAACACATCGAGAACCTTCCGTGCCTCGGAGAGCACGTCATCCATCGGTCCCTGATGTCATACTAATACCTATGACAGTCGTTACGGGTAGTCAAAATCCCGAAAGTCTGACAACCGGTTTAACCTTAAGGATGTCGGCATTGCCCAGTAACTGGGTTGCGGAGGTCTGATGACAGTTGCTCCGTGTAAAATACTGGTATTCAGCCGCATCTGGTTAGACTGGAAGCTGACCCCAACATAGTTGAGAAAAGGCTAGGCAGTTGTGATTTCTACTCTTTCTCTTCCACATGCAAATTATGATTTATACTCTAAAACATTCTCACCTGTTATGAGCGATCAAGTCCGGCGTGTATCCAAAGAGCGGGCTGGTAGCATCGATGACGTGTACCAGTGTTACTGGCCAGAGGAGGAACTGCCGCTGCTGTAACGTTAGACTGCGCGCGTAGTAGCGAATTACTTCGCCTTCCTTAGTTCTGGAAATGCAATGGAGATAAAACATTTTGATATGCTTGGTACCAGCTACAGGCACTTAGGTTTTTTTGTTCTGGTACAAAGGTTAAAGAAAAGATGGATGGATTCTGTGATCAGGATATGAAGGTAAAGGGGGTAAAAGGAGTGATGGCTGACAGGGAAAAATAGAAGAGAAAAACTTATTGCGCTGACCAGAAGTACTCAGGATCAGGGCAGGAAGATTATGATGACAAAGGTTACATACACCGTGTTTCTTCAAACATCGGTAAGGACTCAAAAAAAATGGCATATGCCTTAAAAGAGCCTCTATGAGTGACGATACTCGAATACTTCCGGTGTACCATTGGCAGTCAGCCTCGCTACCGACGACCTAGTTGACTAGCTAATCTTTTCACCACGGCATGAGCTAGACTCGTATAGCTCGTGCTGACACGAAAGAAGAAGAAGGTAGAGACTTATGGCCATTTTCAATAACCATCGGTTTGCCTAGTTTGACTTTAGGTACGTCTACGAAGCTTTATGTCAAATTTCTATCACTAGTAGAGCAAATCATCGATAGATAGGTTATTGAAAATGTCCGTAATGGCCCAGCTACATACTCCGTCTTGCTTGCGCAGTCCAAAACTGCGCAGTCGTGACTGTACAAAAAGACGGAATACCGTACAGTGGCCATACGTGCAGGTAAGATCGTGCAAACTGGATTGAGCAAACCTCATAGTGTTTTGAGAGCTTGTCACGTCACGATGTGCTACTTCTTGCATCACTCATTGTGTCGTCGAAAATGATTGTGCTGGACTAAAGCGCGGCTTAAATGACCAGCCACACGCTGCAAGCCAAAACTGCGCAGTCCAAGACTGCGCAGTCCAATCTTCAGCACGTCAACGATAGCGCAAGCCGCACTTTCTGGCCTGCGCGAGCTACCGTTTTGCCGTCCACACGTGCGATCTTACCTGCGCAAACTGGTTTGTGCAGGCATGAAGACGGAGCGTGTAGCTGGGCCATTTGAGAGGATAGACTGCTATGTATAGGATGCGATCTATACAGACTACCCTTGTTAGTTAAGGCCGAGGTCTGTTACAGACGCCGTAGCCCGCGTCCGGCGTGACCTTCTTTCTTATATCTATGGGCGTGATGCTGTACGCGGCTGACAAATGCTTATTATGGAAATGCACTATGCTCTTTCTGACATACCTGACGCGGCATAGCAGACCCCGGTCTAACTTACATTCTTTCTTAAGTGTGGAGAAAAACAACGACCATCCATGCACTCCTCAGGCAACTGTCATTGATATGATGTGCGAAATAACTTTTTAGACTCAAGACAGGCTCTGATAAGCTATGACAAAGACTTGGACCCCTGATAAACACAAAGCTGCCTCTTTTATCCATCGTTACAGGAGTGAATAAGTACTTCTGACTTCTGAGATTATACGAAACTGTAGCCTTACCTGTAAGTATTAACGAAGTGTGCGGTGAACTCTGAGCTGATGATGTGGTCGTAATTGAGGTCCCAGGCACGCATCATCAAGCAAAGACTGCCATCGCGCATGCTGATCTGAAACATAAACACCTTGAAAAATTGGGAAGGTTGGGTAAGTAAAGCTCTGACGATTAACGAACGGTGGAATGGTCAATGGCAAGGCCAGAAACGTTATGTGAATAATGGATTCCAGTGGAGACTGTCTCCATGTGACTAACTAGTCCAGCCAGCGAGTTATGATATAAGCCAGTACAACGTTTTAATTTTTTTCCCCTCAGAGCAGGACGCCTACAAATTTTAATAATTTTAATAAGAATGAAATACATATTTATGGATAATTTGTGATTATTCATAAAAAAAATGAAATAGTAACAAATTTAGTGTGATCTAGTGTGCTGATTTTATGTTTTTCGGATGAGAAATTTGCTTTAAAATAATCATCAGGTTTGTTTTTTTGTCCTTAGTTATCAAAATGTTTTCTGATGCAATTAATAAATACGTGCTCGTTTTATATTGAACTAGCTTTTGCTCGCGGCTTCGCTCCCGTTAATTTACGGATCCCTAATTTTTTGATCCCAAAATATAGCCTATAGCACTCAGGGATAACGTAGCTTCCTATTGGTGAAAGAATTTTTGAAATCGGATGAGTAATTTCGGAGATTACCTCCTACATACAAACAAACAAACAAACAAACAAACAAATTCTACCTCTTTATAATATTAAGTATAGATTTATTGACACTGATTGCTTTTTTTTCAAAACGGGACGTTTACCTATGTGTTTTTACGGACAGCGGGACACATAGCTCGGAAGCGTGACTGTCCCGCTCAAAGCGACGCTACGGGACGAGGTCGCGATGGGCATTACATACCATTATTTTGAGATTGGCCTAAATCGTAGAGGATTCTACGAAAGGCTGAGGACTATGACATAATTCAGAAGTTCTTCGCCTATTCTTTAAGTTTTCTGAAGCGACTTTTTTTCCACAAACCTGCAATATCTGCTCTCAGCGATATGATTTTTTTATTACTATTTTACTTGTTCTCGTTTGACCTCAGTCGCACCTGATAGTAAGCGCAGACAGGGTCTAAGATGGAGCACACAAATCCTAGTAACAGAGATATAGAGGATTCCCCTATACCCCTCTGGCTCTCACATACACACGACAGAACATGGTAAACTGCTTGGCGACTTTAATGTTCAGGTGGTAGCTAGCCAGGCGGACCGTATAGATCCTACCACCAAGCGTGCTGGGTTTGGTTAAATCTTACAACACGGGAATATTCCCAGACTAGAATAGTTTTAATTTTAATGATCTTACCACAGCCTTCTTGCTGAACCCCACACCATCTCTGGAGAGCTTCTCTGGTCTTGTCAGCTTAGCGTACACGACGCAAGTCAGCACGCCTGATAGACCGGTGCCGAGAATCAACTGGAATCAAAAAACAGTTTTTTTTTTGGGATTTATTTGCTCTTGAGTCTGGTCAAGGTCAGAGGTATATATATAAATAAACTCACGCCTTTTTCCTATGGGGGTAGGCAGAAACTGTAGAACGCCACATGCAACGATCCATACATACTCCTTTCGATTCGTCCACGGTCATACATCTTGTCATACACGCACGCCGGTTGAAAGTACTACTTACGCACTTGTCCTTTTTGAAGAACATCACCAATAACATCAATGTATATCTTTCTAGGGCGTCCTCTACTGGCGTTTCCACTGACATTCGCCTTATAAATTCCTTTTGTTAATCATCGTTCACTCAATCTTTCAGCATGCCCAAACCACCGAAGCATACTCCTTTCAATTTTTGTCACTACATCAGTGGCGAAGGCTCCATACAACTCGATTCCTATCGGCTTCCCTTTCGAAACGAGTAGTTACTGGAATTCACGCATCACACTTGAGCAAGGTAAGCATTTTTTGGTCCGGCTTCCCTTTTAAGAAAATTCACCCTACGCCACTGCACTACATCATCTTTTAAACCGCAGGTCAAGGTCAGAGGTGACACAGACAAAGTCTACGATGGAGCGAGCTTACCCAGAAGAAGCCTGTTCACTCTCACTTTGAAGAGATTCGGATTGTAAGCATTCGGGTACACAGACGCAGGTAGTGAGTACCACTCTTTTACCGTGCGCATTATGAAGGATGTTTGGAAGCTCTTAGTGCGAATCGTTATTGGACTTCTTGTAAACGGTCCTTGCAGGGCGTTTCTACGTGACTGAGCAGTTATTGGCGAGACCTGAAGGGTCTCCAGTCAATGGGGGGAAGTAAAATACTTAACCTAAGCTAACTACTTGTACTACACTAACATCATAACTACTAGCAACAACAGCACTAAGGGCGACCCCTAGTGGGACTCGGACTTCAGCTTAGGGGTAGGGCGTTGCTGGCGGGGAATTGGGAGGAGATTAAATAGGTCTTATATTTTTTGTGGTTGCAAGCGCAGCTGCTAAATGTCATCCTGGGGTGGAATACCAGTTTAGGTTCTGTTATTGGCTTTTTTTTTGTAAGAAAGTTCTTAATAGCAGCCCAGTGTTTGCAACTGTGTGTTAATTGTAATTGTTTCGCCGAATATGGAATAGGAATTCATAATACCATTTTCGGAGATAAGTGGGTGTAAGTAGATAATCTACAGGGTGTTAACGAATTCGTGTAATTCCTTCAAACCACGTGATCTATTGGTGACACAGATTAACCCTAAATGGGAATTTTGGAAAATGAACTAAAAAAAATTTCCAAAAATAATCTTGATTTTCTATTTCTGAGTCATTTTAGAGCCTTGAGTTATCTGACTGCAAAGAGCGATATCGCGTTAGTCGTGCCTGCCAGCCGTGTCGCCGTGCTATCATTAATTTATGCGTGGCATCGAAATGTTCACAAAAATAAATCATTTTTTTTCAAAAAAATAAATTCTTATTTTTTTTACTGAATCCTTATTAGGTGGTTTAGATACGATCGGTAACAAAGCCGCATGAAAAAATAATAATTTTATTTTTTTATTTTTAATTAAGCTAAATCCCGTGCGGGGCCTGTCTACGTCACTAGTAGATCATGTGGTTTTAAGGAATTACACGAATTCGTTAACACCCTGTATACAGGGTGGAAACGAGTTCGTGTAATTTCTTCAATCCGCCTGACACTGATTAACCCAATAAGTTTTTTTTAAATCTACTAAAAATCTTGGTTTTTTTATTTCTGAGTCATTTTAGAGCCCCGAGTTAACTGACTGCAAAGAGCGATATCGTGCTAGTCGTGCCCGTCAGCTGTGTCGCCGCGCTTTCGTTCAAGGTGGCAACGAAATGATAAAAAAATACCTGCCTAATTAAAAAACAAGGCAAAAAAAATTTTTTTTTTTTTTTAATTCCTTCTCTGTTTTATATGAAACGATGAATTTTTATTTTTAATCTTGCTTAACCCCTTGCGGGGTCCATCTACAAATTATGTCGTCTTAAGGAATCACATGAATTAGTTTACACCTGTCGTCTAAGCCTAATTCTTTAGGGAATAGAGGTATCTATCTCGTCAATATCAATAAATATTCATCTAAAACTATTTAACTACCTAATACGCCCTAGATGTCCTAAAGGTTCACAATTTATTACAATACAGAATCATCTATTTGATACTACTAACTCCATCTAGTGACAAAACCAAATCACTAATTTTCACAAGTTTCACTTATAAACAACTAGATGGCGCTACTCGTAGGGAAAATCTGAAATATTGTAGTTTATTATTTACAATTATTTACCAGCTGTTACGATGTGACATAACGACACGTTTTCTATTATTTTAGTTAACAATGGGTGGCCTTCATTACAGCCGGTAAATACTGTAATGTTCTGTAATACATTATCTGTGTAACTATTACTTACATAGTATATTAGGTGCACTTACCTACTGTTTTTAATCAGTAAGTCTTGTCATAAATTAGTTACATCTGTGACAATGCTAGCTTTAAATAATAAAAAGAGATTAAATAACATCATGACTGTAGTGTATTATATCGGGTGTAAAAAACCCTTAACGATAACGAAAACCACACATTCTACCCATCATTGGGATCATTTTTTTCTACCAGACCATACCTGGGAAACCATTGGTTTTGGAGATATTGAAGGTCAAAGTATACATATTTTTTTTAGTTTTTTCCAAAAACGCCTTCTAAGTGATAATACTAAACTTACTACCAAACAACCTTATCAAAATTTTTAATTTTTCCTCACAAATTGCGCATTTGAAGTTACAAAAACGCAACGAATATCAAACGCACACGACCGCCATGGCTCAGCTGTGTGGCTGCTGCACGCATGCAAACGCGCGGCATCGCAACCACACATTGCGCGCTACAAAAAAAGCGTTTTTTTATGCCTAAAAATAAAAGTCGCTTCCCAGCAATTATTTTTGGTCAATGTAGTTTAGTTTGATGTACAGAGTGCGTAGATTTCGGCTATGTGATGGGTCTTTTTACACCCTGTATACTGTAGGTGTATTATAGTAAACACTCATTTCGCCGTAATGTTTAAGTCCCATGTAATAGGGAACGAGCCTATTGCCATCAACTGGCCACAAATCCGGTCTGCTACCGAGACGCGCTTGCAATCACTAGACCAGTCATTATTAATTAGTTCCTCTATTCATTTGCAATAAACTTATTGATTACATTTTTAAATATTTTTCTAAAAACAAACAAAAAAAAACATTTAAAAATATAAAAAATTGTAGCCGACCAGCATCGGGAACAGGGTGCAAGCTACCGGTGGTCAGGGCCTCAGAGAGAGGAACTTCCTAACAATACGCGCCGTGTCGAGAAGTACTGCTTTCTGCACCAGGCCCTTGATCCAACCGCCCAACGAGAGCCTCTTAAGATGATGGTCGAGGTTCTTGGCTATTAAGCCATAACGATTATCGGCACAACGACTGCTGAGTCAATCTCCCACATGTCGACAACCTCGTGTACCAAGTCTTGATATTTAATTACTATTTGTATCTCTTTGGACATCACGGCTCATCTTCCATGCGGAAGACGTCCGGTCCTTTGGAAGGCATACACGGGGACACAGGTTCAACGCGCAGAGGCCCCTTTGAGAACTTTAATCTAAAGTGAGGTGGGGCATCCACCGGGGACCATCCACGGCTGCACTATTGGAGTACAGTCATGGACCGTACCAGGTGGGTGCAAAACTATTGTGAAATATGGTAAAAGTAAAACTGGTCTATGGGATGGGGTGTTAAATGGGCTATTTAACTTCTATTGCCGGAAGAAAACGGCGCCTGCCTTTCAACATATATTTAATTACTTATTATTAAGTATTTATTAATGACTTACCTGCATGATAAACAAGAATATCGACTCCGGACATTCTTCATCTATAGCGCGGTCTCCAAAGCCAATTGTAGTCTGAAAAAGATAAAACAAATGGTAAAGCTATAACCGATATCTTTATCGTAGCCAATTAATCTTTCAGAGACACCCATCCAGCACGCTTGGTGGTAGGATCTATACGGTCCGCCTGGCTAGCTACCATCTGAACATTAAAGTCCGGCGCCAAGCAGTTGACTGTGTTCCGTCGTGTGTATGTGAGAGCCAGAGCGGTATAGGGGAGTCCCTCTATATCTCTGTTACTTGGATTCGTGTGCTCCATCTTAGACCCTGTCTGCGCTTATCATCAGGTGCTACGAAATTGATATTTATTTTAGTTTTTTCAAAATTTCGTCCCTTCTTTAGTTAGTAATTCAGAAAATGAAGCTTCTAATCTATGACCCCAAATATGACCTAAAACGTAAACGCAGCTGGTCATAGCTGAGGATAGATAGATTTTAGCGATTTTTTATGCTTCTCTTTGAACAGCTATTTCTCTTAAACGATTGACTTTTGGGGAAAGTTGTAAAACAAAAGTTGTTCATTATTATGGGTTCTTTAACACATTTTCGGATTAGTACCCCCTTTCCGACTAACCTTGTATATGCTTAAGTAATATCGATGTATCTGACCGAACAACTAATAGCAGTCACAGTAAAGATACATCATATTTCACTGATGTACTAATAAATATTCGTGGACATAAAGTCGCATTCAATTCGGAAGTGATCGGTTTTACGAAGTTTGCCGATGCACTTCTTAGCTTTGTCGTACTGTAACAGTTATACCAGTCGTATCTTCAACCAATAACGGGCAGTAAGATATAGGAACACGTCACTAACCGATCCACAAGTCGCTTGCATATATAGCCACAAAGGCAATCAGCAATTTACTGATCAACGCTCTTTGCAGCTAATTCTGTAAAGCAGGAAGCTCTTCTCAATAGTCCTTGATTGCCACAATTTAGTCTTTGGCGGGAAAGATTGGACTAATTGGATCCTGTCTGCTGTGTGCTAAATTACATGACGTTTGAAGGGCATAAACTGAAGGGTACAGGCAAAAAGTGGGAATGTCTCATTTTATTGTATTTTAATCTACGAATGGCAGCTTATACTCTAAACTCATTTATTGAAAATAAACTAGAATTACTTAGTTCTTACTTCTTCATTTTCTACGTGGATGGGTGACCGTTCGTTACATATCGAGACGCCTCCGTGCCTGGGAGAGGACGCTAAACCCTCTATCCTGAGTGTCATACGAATACGAAGACAGTCGTTACGGGTAGTCAGAAAGCCTGAAAGTCTGACAACCGGATATCGGCATTACCCAGTATCTGAATCGCGGAGGGCTGATGGCAGTCGCTCCGTGTAAAATACTGGTATTCAGCCGCATCTGTTTAAACTGGAAGCTGACCCCAACATAGTTGGAAAAAGGCTAGGTAGGGCGGACCCAGTATAGCACCTTGGAGAACACTTGCCTCTTAAAGTCCACCGGTAATCATGAACTATTCGCAGCCGTGACTACAAACACCTTGGGACAATGTGTGCTTCCTTATTTGTTGCTATTTCGGACTGTTTCAGCTAATGTCGAATCTATTTGTTCGTGATTGCATTATTATCGCCCACGTAAGTGTGGTACAATGTGGGGACGAGGAGCGATTTAGCCTACATGTGAGTGAAGGTTGATTCGCTTTTAACCGCTAGCTGCCCGACCGACGATCCGGATCGTCAGTGCCATTGTTTATCTATTGTGTCTATAATTCCAGTACTCGATAAGTTAATTTATTTAGGAAATCGTTCCTGCTAAACCTTTTTGGAAACCACATGCACTGATGGCGTGTAATGGTTATTCTCTGTTCATAACAATCCCCATCATAGTCATTTATTGATCAGAATAATGGTATATAAAGGTGCGTACAGATTATGTAACATGTTGTGTAACTTATGTTTTATAACACGTCCACAATATGTAACATTGTTTTTCAACATTGCAACATATGTATAACAATACTGTACACATTAGTATAACATTGCAATATAACCATGTTATATAACATTGTCGTTTGTCGTTCTGCAGTGCTGTTCACAATGTCGACATGAGAGGACGTTTTGCTAGCTGCAGCAGCGACTGTTGTACTTTTGAATAACAAAAGAAAAAAACGTAAATGCTGAGTTCGTCCTAGTTTATTGACATTATTGTAAATATTAACAACATTTAATATAACACGTTTGTCGCACATGTTTTATAACATTCAGTCTCTACATTAATGAAACATATTATATAACAACTTTTTAAAACATGTTATGTTATAAAATATTTACGCACCTTTAAAGTTCGGTTTTAATCACTGAGACTGAATTGACAGGTACGAAACGTCAAATTTGAAAATAATATTCCTAAAATTTACAAGTTTGACATTTTGTGCCTGTCAATTTTGTCTCAGAGATTTCTGTCTCCATAGAATGCTTCAATATTTAGAGCTTACGAACAATGCTTGTGGCAAAAAGATGAGTATAAGGCCGAGGCTGCACTGGCAAGGCGTCCGCGACGACTCGTGGGAAATAATGTCGCCCGTCACTTATGCAATGCGCCAACACCATACGATTACAGAAGTTTTAGTGAAATTGCAATTGCGTCGTATTGTCAACGACATTTAGATCCATTGATGCTATGAGCAGTGGCAGGCACAACGCCCCAGTGTCACTGTTGCTAGAGGTGCTACCAAATTCCTCAACGTGATAATTATGACAAAAACCTCTTTTCGTGAGAGGCGTACACCTTATATTGACCATGTATTAAAGAAATTGTTGATATCATCATCATCATCATATCAGCCTATTGCCGTTCACTGCTGAACGTAGTCCTCCCCCAGAGATCGCCAACCATCCCAGTCTTGGGCAGCCCGCATCCATCCGCTGCCAGCCACCTTTTTCAAATCGTCGGTCCATCGTGCCGCAGGGCGTCCCACACTACGTTTTCCCAAACGCGGTCTCCACTCTAACACACTGATATAAATACACCTTAAAAAAATCTCTCAACTTGAAGAATACAAAACATTTTTTTTTCATTAAATTTCTACGAATCTTAATTTTACTTTTCGTATCTATGGATGCCTCATAGTTACCTCCTAATATGTCGACATCAGGGAAGAGCTATACTGTTCCACCTGCACCTAATCCCACAACAGAGGAATCAATATCGGTCCCAATTAAGCTCCTCCAAAGAAATCATCTTCTGCTCAAAAGTCAGCAGCATTTGCGTCTCTAAGAACAGCCAACATTCTTAAACTCATTTCTTTGCTTCTTTATAAAAGTCTAGAGCAGATTCGATCGGACAATGTCACTGCATGAAGTGAGTGCGGCACTCTTCGACGGGGCAGGTTTTGTTAACTAATCATTTCAAATTACACCGCTGATACCACAATTGAACTTATTTGCAACACACGTGATTTCTCCTCGGCCTTTGTAGCCCTCGAAGAAGACGCGACGGAAATTCAATTAAGCTTTCAGAACTTGAAAAGAAGGCTAGTAGGAAGGAAGTCTAGCGAGCTCTGTGATTTGATTAGTCAGTTGTCGAACGTTGCGTAACCTATCTCTTTTGCTCTCGTCACGAGACTTGTAGACGGAGCGAGATGACAAATCGAACCGGGGGGCAGATGGGTACAGCTGAATATCAGCATTGTTGCATAATTAGTGTACGGCTGGGCATGGGTCTCAAAATGAGAAGGTTTTAGGCTTAGTCGTCCACGCTGACCTGGTGAAGATTGGCGGAGTACACACACCTTCGAGATCTTCATAGACCCCTCTCAAGTGTGCAGGTTTCACGATGTTTTCCTTCACCGTTTAGAGTCCCCGCAAACCACAGACTTTGTGTCGGCCGATAGTTTGGCCGGGTTGGGCTGCTAGCCCGCATACTTTAATTTTTTTCCTGTTGGAAATCCTCATGGATTTCCTCCGCCATGGGGTGGGCGGAGGGGTCTGTCAGACTCTTACTGACTAAAACCACCCCGGTGTTCCATCTCACACCTGCGCCGGGGGTCACGGGAACTAACGATACTTCCGCAACCCCCGGCTGGTCGCCGGCCATCGCGGGCCTCCTCGGTTTAGCGGAGGGAGTGAGGTGTTAGACTCCCCCCGCGCCGCGCCTTCACGCAACCGCCTCGGGTCCTGATGTATGGGGGGCGACAGACTTCCCCAAGTCCGTCGCCCCTGGACCCATTTTGAGGGACTGGAAGAAGGCGTTGTCCGCCCTCCGCCGACGCCCGGTGCATCTGCTGCGGGCCGGGTGAGTGGAGGTGATCTCCCTCTCCCTTTCCGCATCCTCCTTCTACGACATGATCATGATTCTATGACATCTTCTAGCGCGCACACTGGGCCAACTAAACAGTCAGTACAGTACAGTTTGAAGGCAATCGTGTAGCCCATCTAACTTTTTATCGCCCAATTCCGAATCGGTATAGTGTGGCAAGTGCATACTGATTAAGAAACCGACCAAACTATCGGCCGATAGAAAGTCTGTGGTCTGCGGGGGCTCTAACGCAACTGACTCTCTGAATTTCTAATTTAAAATTTCAGATATGCTGGCCATGTGATGAGGAAGGATGAAACGCATGTGACTAAAAGAAACAAAAGAAAAGATGGATGGATTGTCTTAGGGAGGATATGAAGGAAAATAGAGAAAATGATAAGGTGACGGCCTACAGGGAAAAATGGAAGAGAAAAATATCCGAACACAAGTAACTTGGGAATAGGGCAGAAAGAAGATGTGCTGGCCCGGAACTAACTCATATCCTATTGCATAGAAAGAAAGCGTTCAACTCTAGACTAACAATGCATTTTGACGCAGCATCGTTGACTAATTGAATATTCTAAAAATAACATAACATCACGCGTATATTCCCCAAAAGGTTGGGCAGAAGTGTATAGCACATCCTCATTTCGCCGTTGTGTTCAAGTCCCCCGTAATAGGGGGCGAGCCTATTGCCATCAACCGGGCACAAATCCAGACTCCGGGCTGCTACTGAGAAATTCCACACAGAAAAACCCAATAACACTTTGCCCGACCTGGGGATCGAACTCAAGACTTCAAGCTCAGCAATCGCGCTTGCAACCACTACACCAACGAGTTTCTAAAAATATCATCGCAAGAAATCTTGAATCTTGATCAACTTGTCCATCAGTCCGGCCCTTATAATCTGAATTAAACTAAGTGGTTCCAGTGGGCGACTGAAGTAAATCCACGCTAATACAATAACTGGCAATCTGAATTAATATGATATGGTATGTCCGTCTGTCCGTACGTTTGAGAACGAGGGCAATGGTATCTGTGACCCTTGTTTTAGTTTAGCTCATCTTGTGTTATTAGCAGCGTATTTTTTTTATTAGGTTTTTATAATTCTGGTAAGCGTAATGAACTCATGGAAGAAAGTATAGATTTTAAACATTAGTCTACCACGCTGACTTGTAAACACAGTCGTAAAAAGTCTAAAAAATACTACAACAGACGTCGAAGATGCCGCCAAAAAAGAAATTGATAACAAACCTGAGGTGTAAATTGAAGTAAAATCAGCAGAGTCAGGTCAGCCAGAGATGAAAACCAAAATAGTAGATACAAACAAAACTGAAAGAACTGATAAAGATCTGGAGACAGATTATTCTTCAGATTCTTTAGTACAACATGTTCATAAACTAGAAAATTCTAGCGATGATAAACAGAGCCATTTGTCAGAGGACATCGAAGATCAAATGGATAACAAACTTGAGAGAGAGTATAGAAGGATATTTGCGGCTAAGTCTAAGTCTAAAGAGACAAAACTTACAAGGTTTACTCACTACACACATAGCGGTTCCCTGATGTCGACATATTAGGAGGTATCTATGAGGTTTCCATCGGTAAGGTTAAGAGAAATAAGGGCTCAAAAAAAAACAAAAAATTACATCTAGAACTTTTCACAGTCCTCTCAGGTGTGCAGGTTTCCTCACGATTTTTTCCTTTACCATTAACGTAAGTGATAATCAAATTCTAATTCGCACATGAAATCAAAAAGTTAGAGGTGCATGCCGGGATCAAACTCAGACCCTCTATGGAAGTCAAGCGTTTAATCACTAGTCTATCACTGTATCAATTCTAGTTAGAATCCAGGATTATTGAATATGTACTGTCTGTTGTCTGGTCATGACACCCATAAGAACAGAAGGTTTTCTGTCAGTGACATTGAATATAGATGCTGATACCTATGCCATTAATTCAATCAATTGGTCAAACAAAACTATCGCAGTTCTATGTTCTACTTTTTAGAAGAACTAAAATGTTAACTTTGTCCTTTCTTTAAATCCTCGAAATTGGTTTGTTTGTAAGGAAAAACTAGCAACTGTCTGAAACAAATTGTGAGAATAGCTTTTTAGGCAAAGCGGTCCTACAAAGATAGTTATGCTAAAATGTAGAACCACCTTTACCATAAAAATAGTATGTTTATGTGGGTTACAGTTTATAATATTTATGGCATTAATATCAATCACCAAGTTTGGTAGATGGTTTAATGACCAACAGATTGTACTTCTCCTGTTCATCCATTATCATTCATTAGAAGCCGAATCAGAAACCAAAAATTCAACTTTGATAATTGCTCGGATATCTACCTTGTGCCTCCCAATTCCAGTTTTTGGAAAGCAGCATTCTAATTGCGCAACACACTCGTAACCACTATGGCTATGATTTTGAAAGGTCAACAATTTCCATAGCAACGTTTGTATTAACAATCCGACTTCTCCACAACTATGTACCACGCAATGAATATAGTTTTTGACAGATCAACTGTCATGATTGATTTTGGTTACGTTACGCAATTGTCCTGCAGGTCACATGTTGGTCAACCTTGATTTGTTGAAATAAGGTAGCATCTATCCCATAGATATAGATAGATCAATTCTGACATTCTCACTCACCTGAGCCTCAACAGAAGCCAAGAATATCGTGACGAAGTCTTTTCCGCCAGTCACACAGCTTCTCTTCGGCGGGTCTGGTTCGAAGTCGTAGTGGGCCAGCGCGGTGATATACCAGAAGACGGCGAAGACCAGCCAGATGGCGAAGTGGACCACGATGGTGCCGATCACGATCCAGCGCCAGCGTAGATTGATCTGGAGAGGGGAGACAAAGTGAGAGGGTTGGAGATCTTTTATAAATGGTAATTTGGGTAAGGTGTTGATTTTGATATAAACAGATGTAATAAGTAATTTCATAGTTGATGTAACTTTTGTGAAAGAGATCAAAGAGTCGTGAAGTCTCGTTAATGTCTCTTCACAAATGACACTGAAGGTTTTTGTTATGTAATAGATTGGCAAACAAGCCGACGGCCCATCTAATGGGAAGTGGTTTCCGTCGCCTTTATACGCCTACAACACCAAGAGGATTGCTGATGTATTGTCAACCTTGGAGACAAAGTTGGAAAGTCTAATGTGCCTGCAATTTCACACGCACCCATACCCTTCAAACTGGAACACAGCAATGCTGCTTAGCGGCAGAAATAGGTATAATAGAAGTAGTACTTCACCGGACGAACTCTTTCACAAGGAACTCAACTACTCTTAGGGTGCTTTTCTACCAGAGATGTGCTATGCAACGTTGCTATGGATGCGTTTGATATCCAGCAATCATATTCATTGGTCCACATAGCATGGCACTGGTGGAAACTGATTCAACTAAGCTACGTTTTTTATATGTAAGGATGCGTGCTGTGGATGCGTGCTATGGATGGTCGCGAGTGGTGTAGCTATGCCCGCCGCTCCCCGTGCCTTCCCTATTGTCTATACGTTGCATAGCTCGAGATGCGCATCTTCCTCGCACAGCTACATAGCTTAGCACCAGTGGAGACATAGTTTCGCAGCATAGCTTCATAGCACATCTCTGGTGGAAAGGCACTTAAGGTTATTTTCCTAAACAATCTGAGACTCTTAGTTGCTATATCTTCAGATTCATTATGTCTAAGAACAGTATTAACTGTAGATGTCTTTAAGTAGGCAGGTACTAGCAAAAGATTCATCCAAAATTTAAGTACTGGGCACTTGTCGGTGCAGCAATCTCCATCTTTCTCCCAGAGCCAATTGGAGCATTGCCCTTTACGCTTGCTTACACACAATAGACCGAGAAAGACTGGAATTTTTTGAAATGTGGCGCTGGCTTCAGGTCGGAAGAATGTCATGAATAGAAAAAGTAACCAACGAAGAGATTCTAAGTAGAGTCAAAGAGAAAAAGCAAATTCTAGAATATATAGAAAGAAGAAGGGGGAAAATGATTGGTCATTTTCAGCAACAGATACGTTAGAAAAAATGTAGTAAAGGATAGCTAGTAGTTTATGTGTTCTGTACACTTACCAATGTGTGAAAAGTATCGTTCAGCAGTCGAATCTTCTCGAAAGGCACGTTGGATATTAAGGCTACATTCTCCATGCCGGTCTTGGATACAAGGCGCTTCGGATGGTCGCCGTACCCTGGTCTGGTGCGTTGTGGATGCCTGAAACCACTACAGAAAAATATAAGCTCCTTTTGGCTTTACTGTTTTCTTTATAAAGATTTTCTTCATGATAGTATTTTTAAAATTGATTCAGTAGCCCGAAAGTGTGACAACTGATAGGAAAAGATATCGGTATTGCCCAGTAACTGTGTTGCAGAGGTATGATATCAGTTGCTCCGTGTAAAATCATCATCTTCCTGCCCTTATCCCATGTTACTTGGGGTCGGCGCTACACGTTTTCTTCTTCCATTCCGTCCTGTCAACCGTCATGATATCACTAACTCCCTTCTCTTTCATATCATTCTTCACACAATCCATCCATCTTTTCTTTGGCCGCCCTCTTCCTCTCCATCCGTGTAACATACTGGTACTTATTCAGCGGCATCTGGTTAGACTGCTAGCTGACCCCAACATAGTTGGGAAAGGATAGAAGGAAGAGAAGTCTTTTCAAAATGTGTAGCATTACTTTAGGCACGAGTAGGTTCTTCAAGAACCTCATGGTTCTATAGAGCAGCTATAAAACGTTTTGGAAGGTTTTTAATTGGACATAACACGGCCGTCAGATTATCTCATAGATTTTCAAGTAAACCAACTGGATTGATGAATAAAAGATTTTAAAAAATGACTTGATGGCGTTTGACCCTCGTCGCACCTCATGGTAAGCGAAGACAGGGACTAAGATGGAGCACACGAATCCAAGTAACAGAGATATAGAGAGATTCCCGTATACCCTTCTGGCTCTCAGATAAACATGTCGGAACACAGTAAACTGTTTGGCGCCGGACTTTAATGTGAGGGTGGTAGCTAGCTAGGCGGACCGTATACTCGTAGATCCTACGACCAAGTGTGCTGGCTTTTGTTGAATCTTACAACGTGCGATGAGGAAGTTTTACCCATACGTGATATTTTATTAACACTTACAGTACATTCTACCAAAACACCATATTCACATCTACTTCTTGAATCTACAATTCAAACTTCCTCAAGACGACTATTAATTAAAACTTTGGTGACTCATTTGAAAGATACTATTACTAGATTACATTTTAAATTTAGCCTGTCTGTGACATCGACCTTAACATGAATCTGTTATAATCCGCGTAAACCTCGCACATGATAAACTATGCAAACAAGAGTATGAACGTACTAAACTATTAGCTATTGAAGAAACCTTGTTAGAAAGTAGAGAGGTATCTAATTTTTGTTGTCTTCATAATCCATCCAAAAAAGTGCTGGTCACTTGTCGGTGTTTCAATCTCCATCTTTCTCTATCCAGAGTCAATTTCTTCACTTCTCTGTATGTTGTCACTTCTGTCTTTTCCTTCAATTGGTCTGTGTACTTTCTTCTTGGTCTATCTGGTTTTCTCTTTGAGTGTAATTTGCCTTCTACGATGTTGGTTATAGAGCTGAGTTAAGTTTTCATAATAAGCAACTCAATTCAATTATTCAACTGGTTCGTATTGTTTGATCTGTGGCGTCAATCTGTACATCCGTGGCCTTATTGAAATTATACTGATTTTGATGCATTGAAGAGGTCAATTTATTGAAAATGATTGTGTTTGTTTGCAAATGCGTGCTTAACTGGTTTGAACGGCTTAATACTTATCCTTCTCTTTCAAATATTATTTACTGTCATATTTAATTACGAACGAAAACAGAATAGGGGCTAAATTCTACAAACAGAAGCGTTAATCAATCGCAACCGATCCAAATCAACCATTCATTCAAACAGTTTTCGATTCTAAAAACTGTAAATTATTTGACAACAAAAACAAACGTTTTGCCAGTTTTCTTAAACAAAAAAAAAAACAGCCAATTGCGAGTCGGACTCGTGCACGAATGGTTCTGTACCATTATTTATAAAAACGGCAAAAAATCACATTTGTTATATGGGAGCCCCCTTAAATATTTATTTTATTTTATTTTTTAGTATTTGTTTTTATAACGGCAACAGAAATACAGTGTATTTGCACCGTGATAGTTAGACAGTTGAAATTTTCACAGATGATGTGAAAATTTGAACTGTCTAACTATCACGGTGCATGAGATACAGCCTGGTGACAGACGGACTTTTAACTTTTACCCTTTGGGTACGGAACCCTAAAAAACTGACTAACGTTAGTGGTTTCGTTTGAGGTTTGGTAACAATTTTGTTAGTTGAATTGGCTGTCTCTTTGCCTACTAGCTGTCATCATTCAAATTAAGGTACCTTTAGATTAGATAATTACACTATACCTATACGCAATGTATATCGAGTGCTGCGACATTTATTGTGACGTCACGCCGAATCTCATGCTGAACGCTATGTGTTCCAGTGAATAGAACAAAAGTGTCAGACATTTGTGTCGCAATTAATATCGTAATCTATGCATACCTTTACATACTTGTAAACTCAAAAACTGCGCCATTTGAGTATCATAATGTAAACTCAACATTTCCTTCTGTCGACTGTTACTACTTAAAACAAGATAACACAAATTGTATGTACCTATCTCATAGTAATAACATATATGCTTTCAAGATCCAATTATGAGGCTTTTGTATGTGAGAACCAGAGGGGTATTGGGGAGTCCGTCTATATCTTTGTAACTTCATCATGCTCGTGAACGGGTGCTGTCTGTTGGGACTGGTCAGCTCGTAACTGCTATGGCAATCGTTTAACAAGACCAATTTTCTCATTACTTTTTATGTTGTTAACCGCATGTACATTAATCTGCATTGTTCTTACATTACTCCAATGAAAATTGTCAAGCCATTTATTTTTTTTGAAAGAGTGTCTTTGGTATTTTTTGCCGGCGCTTCTCCATAGGATCTACTACTTGGAACCGAGCACCTAGTGCACCTTTTGAAAGCACCAGTAATCTGGTCTATTTGAAATAAAAAATATTTGACTTATTTGATTTTAATTTTGACTTGAACCCTAGCTCCATCTTAGACCCTGTTTGCGCAATCAGGGTCGAACTCGACCAAGTAAAAGGATAAATCATTCAACTTACTTGTTGGGCACAACTTTTTTCTTCTCAGCAGGCACATGATTGAACGGCTTCAAAACTTTCGGCATTCTACGATCCATTGTCGACATACTTTGTTCATTTTTCGTCATGCTTCGATCAAGTTGAACCAAACTGCGATCAACTTTTGACAAATGACGATCACCTTTTGACACGTGATTAATTTGCGGCATACTTAGATCATTTCGTGGTACATGACGATCGATTTTTGGCAAATTTCGATCACTTTTGGATCTATCGCTACGGATCGGCACCATTCTCAATTCTTCTTTCTTAAAATCTAAACTAGTGGTGCTCTGAGTGATGATAATTTTTGGTAATTGCTTTGATAGTCTTCTAAGCCTTTCTGATCTTGGCTCTGATATGATCGAGTCCAGGCTTTCATTGGACTTCTCATTTTCCAGTTTAAATGTTGTTTTTGCTTGTATCTCCTCGTGTTTTTCCTCAACTTTGTCTTTAATAGTTTCATAGTCAGGATCTTCTGTAGAATTTGCGGTATCTTCGATGTAATTCTTGCTGTCTTTCAAATAATTGAGACATTCATCGTATAGTTGATTTATTTGTTCATATTCTACATCTTTCGATTCGTTTTCCATTTTTTTTTATATGTGAGCTATCTAATTCGGTTACTCAATATTTTATGTGGCTAATGTTGCTATACAACTGGGTAAAGTATTTAATAATATAATTTCTTATATCACTCTTCCATAAACTTCCAAAATTCACAAAATTACTCATAAAAATAATCGAAATAACACTCCCACATTTTAGAATCAATTCACACACACAAAATTCAAACGAAAAATCCAAAAACTCGCACTTATTTAAATTTAAAATGCGTAATTCCAAGACACTTTCACGTAATTTTTCTTCAAAAACTCTTCATGATTTCGTAACGATGGTCCTGCGCACGTTATCTGTCTGTTATCTCGTTATCTTGTGCTAATTGTGATGCGCGCACTCTAAGCCCAAGATCCGAAGTGACCTTGTCGGAGAGTACGCGGGCATTCTGCAGCGGAGTTGTGAAGTGTGATATTAATTATGATTTTGCTGTGAAGTTTGGAAGTGTTTTATTTTGATTTGGAACTGGTTTTACATATTTTATTAAATGTTTTCATGGTTAAAACATTATTATGCATGCTTTGAGGGTCTTCATATATTTTAGAGTTAGCTTGCATTTTATTATATTTTTAACATGGAGCGACAGAGAATCGGATTATCGTTTATTTTTGTGCATAAATTGAACTTTGCAATTATTATACTAATAATTTAGTCCGCATCAAGCTGTCTCCCTCCCAACCCCCCGCCAGCAACGCCCTAAGCCGAAGTCCGGGCCCCGCTAAGGGTCGCCATTAGTGCAGTTGTTGTTAGTAGTCATGATGTTTGTGTAGTATAAGTAGTTAGCTTAGGTTGAGTATTTTACTTCCCCAACATTAGCTGGAGACCTCTCAGGGCCCAATTCTCCTAAAATAAATCTTGAAAAATCACAACCGAACCAAGGCCGAACCGTTCATTTAGACAGTTCTCAATTTCAAAAGCTGTCTTATTGTTTGACACAAAAAACACAATCAATCATTTTGAAAGTTTTCGAAAACAAAAACTGACTGACGGTTGTGGTTCGATTGCGTTTGGCAACAGTGTATTTTAGGAGAATTAGGCCCCAGGTCTCGCCAAGAACTGCCTGATTAAGTATAATCAACAAGCATACCAATAGAAAAAAATAAAATAAAAAGCATAAGTATGCCTATATCCTTAGATTATAATAGAATAATACTTTATTGATTGTACTAGAGGAGCTCGTGGCTAAATAATTGCAGCCGCATAGACCGATCTTCCGGGTTAAGCCACGCTTGCCGAGGTTGGTCTGTGGATGGGTGACCATTTACCATAGCGAGTTTCCTCCGTGCCTCGGAAAGCACGTAAAGCCGTTGGTCCCGGCTGTCATTTGTAGATCTTTGACAGTCGTTACTGTTGCTCAGAAGCCAGAAAGTCTGACAACCAGTCTTACCAAGAGTATCGTATTACCCAGTTACTGGGTTGTGGAGGTCTGATAGGCAGTCGCTCCATGTAAAATACTGATATTCAGCTGCATCCGGTTCGACTGGAAGCCGACTCCAACATAGTTGGGAAAAGGCTAGGCAGATTGAATACTTTATTGATTGTACACAAAAATTGTAACACAGCTCTTAAACAATATCATACATTGAAGGGTACAATGGCGGTCTTATCGCTGATAGCGATATCTATCTCCTTAATATCAGAAGTTACTATTATTTCCTTGATTGGTGTTCCTCGACTGTGAACGCTCTTGATGATTTTAGAATTATTAAATTAATATTCTCATTTATACTACTTTACTTTTATCGATGGGTTTTACTAACAAAATTGTAGCCAAACTGCAAACGAAACACAACCGTCAGTCAGTTTTCAATTACGAAAACTGTCAAAATGTTTATTTTTGTTTTTGTTCTCTACTTTTTAACAGAATTTGTAACAATAACTGTTTTTGTTTACTTTTGTTAATAAGTAGATATTATATGAGTATACATATTGGGAGCTGTTCTACATCCATCACTTTTTTCAAAAGGTCCATTAGAAAATCAGCGTTAGACAGCATCTGTCAGGCATTACTACTGAAATGGACCTATTTGGCGCAGCCGTGAGACAAACAATATATGATCTGTATTTTACTCACGTAAGTTTTAATTTAGTTATATCGTGTTTCTTCATGTACTGTTGCCAAATAAACGTTATTATATTTTCTTTCTTTAGAAGAAAACTGTCTGAATTAACGATTCGGCTTCAATTCGGATCCGATTCATCAACGTTTTTGTAAATAAAATTGTTCCGCAGCGCGTCTCACTTTCGTAACAGAATAACCCAATACGGTAACAATACAAAAACCGTCTAAATTCAGAGACACGTTCTAACTGATTTATTGTTTGTTATTCCACTTGTGCGAGTAGCTATGATGCCTGTTTGTACTATTTTGTCACAGTATTATACGGTGTTACGACGCTGTGTAGATTAAAATATATTAGTTTTGTTTGCTTACTTATTTGGCCAAAAGGAAATAATATTACAAAAGCTTATCAGTACATTACTGTATTAATTTTGAGCATGGGTGTTATTATCGTCACATTGGTGAATCATATTTTATTTCAATTCATAAACTGCAAATGGACTGCAAATCCAGTCGGCAGTTCAGCTGTCGCTGAAAACCAGCGCTGGGGCCCAATTCTCCTAAAATAAATTGTTGCCAAACGCAATCGAACCACAAACGTCAGTCAGTTTTTGTTTTCGAAAACTTTCAAAATGATTGATTTTGTTTTTTGTGTCAAACAATTTGATAGCTTTTGAAATTGTAAACTGTCTGAATGAACGGTTCGGCCTTGGTTCGGTTGTGATTTATCAAGATTTATTTTAGGAGAATTAGGCCCCTGGGGCTCTGTCTTGCATAGGGTCGCAGCATAATGCTGAGCTACAGCCGTTTTGCGTGGATGTGACACATGTTTCCCTCAACCTTCTTATTTTTTGTTTTTGTGTTTTATTTTCTTTTTTGCGTCATGTTTACCGCAAATAAACGTATTTTCTTTCATTCTTTCTTTCATTTATGATTACGAATATGAAATTAAACTAAAATTAGAGAATTGCTGTCTTTTACTAACAGACAGGGCCAAAAAAGGACGGTGATAGATAAGAACTAAGTTAGATATATCAAACTGGTATACGCCTCGATCTTTACTGTGTTTAGTGAAAATATAGTGATGTGCCGTCTAATATGGAAATTTTAGTTCAACTAAATTTGACCTTTACTGGCCTGCTTGTAGATTTTCCTTACTACGTAACCGGTCAATAATTTATGGGCGGTCTCCAGTCAATGGTGGGCAAATAAAATATTTAACCATCATGACTACTAGCGCTAGCAACAAAGCACTAAGGGCGACCCCTAGTGAGACTCGGATCTCGGCTTAGGGCGTTGCTGGCGATGGGTTTGGGGGGAGACAGCTTGATGAGGGCTTAATTTATCGGTGTGATCTTATTTACGATCTTTTTCTTATTTTATCAGTGAGAAAAAGATGGTAATAGCCTAAATTAAGTTTAGTTCGTGCTGCAGAATCGGTACCATTAGCCAACCTTATATGTACAGGTGTGGCGCTGGACGCAAAGAATAGCACTACCCCATCTCTTCCCATGGGTGTCGTAAAAGGCGACTAAGGGATTCACTAGAGGATGGGCAGCAGCGTTTTCTAAGTACTTTAACAACCATACTGCGATCACCAACCCGCCTGCCAAGCGTGGCGATTATGGCAAACCGCACTTTTGAGGGAGGCCTATGTCCAATAGTGAGCGTTTTTCGGCTGAATGATGATGATGATGATATGTATAGGTTCAGTGCTGCATATTGGCTTCCTACTTAAACAGACTGTTACAATGAACAGATATGGGTGGAATTTAATATCACCACTATCGTTGCTGTACGTATAGGTGATAAGTAACAGTGACACGCTTGCCAAGCGCAGCATTATGTTATTATGAACACACAAGCGAGGCTCTTGAATTACTTATCAACGCATCTGCGTCCGTCTGTCTTTATAAATCGTAATTATTTTGCATAACTCAAGATAGATTTCCGGTTTTCATAAACACCTACTGAAAAAGATTTACTAATACAAGATTTTCACGAGACAAAAAACTATTTTATTCAGACAAGTACACAATGACACCATAAACAACAAACCATATAGGTACGGGAAGTATCTGTGTCGCATAGGCCGGGAGCAGACGCCCGGTTGTCACCACTGCGTCGACGGCCCAGCGCTGCACACGTTGCAAGCGTGTCCTGCGTGGGTGACGCAGCGCCGCGAACTAGTCGCGGCAGTCGGTGGTGACCTCTCGCTCCCGGCCGTGGTTCTGTCCATGGTCGGAGGCGAGAGTGCGTGGGAAGCCGTCGCCTCCTTCTGCGAGGAGGTGATGGTGACCAAAGAGGGAGCGGAGAGGGAGAGAGAGGCAGCTGCCACTCTCCCTTCCCGCGCCAGACGCACCGGGCGCCGGAGGGCGCGCGACGATCTCTCGCCACTGTAGGTTATGGCCTGCGGGCGGCGAGTTAGGGGACCCGTCGCCCGACCAGTTACAGGCCCGAGAAGGCGGTGCGCAGTGTTTCGTGCGCCTCTCAGGAGGACGTGGGGCAAGGCCCTACAGAAGGAGAGGTCCGCCAGGGGTTGACGGACCGAGGCCTGCCGGGGTTGTGGTGCATGCAGCTGCGAATTCCGCGACCCCGGCCAAGGGTCCGAAGAAGGAACACCGTAGGTTTTTAGAAAAAAAAGGTACACGTTTTATGCTGTCGATCAAGTCCATGCCGAAAGTGACACCAACTCAGCAAATGCTGTCCAGTCCAGTCACGAAGCCACTATATTCTGGAATCGTTATAGAAGTGCGTATGACTTCTGGGAGTCAATTCGACTAAAAAAAACGTTGATCAGTCGCAACCGAACTGAAGTCGAACCGTTTATTCAGACAGTTTTGTTACGAAAACTAACTGTTGTGGTTCGTCTGTGACTTCGCAACAATTTTGTTTGTAGAATTAGCTTTTTATTGCCCAAACACTCAAACGCAACTCAATTTTAAGCTGTCATTAAATCTCACGTTGTCACTGTCAGTTTAAGGCGAAGTGAAAGAGACGTCACGAAATTAACGGCAGCATCAGCATAAAATTGAGAGAGCATTTAAGTATTTGGCTGTATCTCTGTCAAAATCTACTGTAAAAATATTAAAACGTATACAAATATTAAACGTATGAAAGAAGAGTGCATGCAGCGGAGATGTGCATGTTGAGATGTGTGGAGTGACAAGAATAGATAAGATAAATAATCAGTATGTCAGAGGAAGTTTGAAAGTAGCGCTAGTGACTGAAAAGTTGAGGAGTAAGGTGATTCGCACACTGCACCGCATCACGCAGCGTAGCGCGGGAGTGCGTGTTCTTACGTTGTTTGCAAGTATCTGTGTTTGTATAAAAAACACGCGTAGTGCAACACACAGAAAACGCATTCACGCGCAGTGTTGCAGATCACGCGCCTACATGCGGAGAAACACGCACATCCGCGCGTTAGTGCGGGGCAAGACGCAAGGTATGGCACACCGAGTTCTGCAGTATCGTGCGTGATTTTGACAGAGCTAGACGTACTATTTCGAAATGGATCTCGATATCGATCGATTTACATATATTAGAAATCATAAAGTAATTTGGAATATGTAATGTAAAGAATATAGTGATAGGCAAATAGATAATTTAACCAAACAGATAACATAACTGCAGCATCCTGAATGAGTTTTAAATGAATAACCATTTTTAGTATAAAAACAATGCTCTGCAATGTACTATAACCACCGCAAGCTGCTGTGAAATGAGGCCTCTAGGCCACCGCATGACTATACTGCAGCTCCGCGTGTTTGTGCGGAGAAATCTGCGTGATGATGCAGATCTGCACTCCCACACACGCACGCGTGGCTCCGTCGCCACGCACCCCGCAGCGTAGTGCGGAGCAGTGTGTGTTGCCTAATAGGTTAGCGTGGTATGGACATGTTAAGCGGAGAGAAGAAAGTCATGTTACTAGAAGAGTGTTAAATATGAATTTGGATGGATATACAAGTAAAGGTAGGCCAAACAAATGATGGATAGATTGTGTGAAAGATGATATGGGTAATAAATAAGTGAGTACTGAGATGACGACTGATAGGGGAGAATGGAAGAGGAATACATGTTGTGCGGACCTCACCTAGAATGGGATAAGGCGTGGAAAAATCGACTCACCCGATTTGCTTAATGAACTGTGTCGACTCTTTACCCCTAGTAACTATCTGAGAGGTAGGAGACATAAATTGCTTGCAGTGCCAGCGTGCCGTACTCTAAGCCGAGCTAAGTCCCCAATACCGCGCACCCTTTCCGCACTCAACGATCTCCTGGACTCATACCCAGACACTGATTTGTTTGAGGATGGATGGGCGAATCTGGTGACGGGTTGCTTGAAGATGTGTGAGAGAGATGTATGATCGGTTTCAATTTTAATTCGTAATTTTTGTTGTCTGTTATATTTTATGTAAATGAAATGTAATCTATTACTTTAACTTATTCATTTTGTGTAATGATGAATAATGTAAGTACATAATTAGCGAAAATTGTTAATTATTTAAGGGATTATAATTCTATTTAATTAGTGTAATTGGTCTATGACCGTTCTAGTTAAATTGTTTAAATAAATAAAAAATAAAACAAAAGGCTCAGACTCCACCAAAGCGGAGATGTGCGGAGATGTCTCGTAAACAACCAATAGGAATTCGTTTTGAGTTGAAGCTAAGCGGAGAGATTTGAAAAAAAACGCAATCCTATTGGTTGATCGAGACTTCTCCGCACATCTCCGCTTTGGTGGAGTCCGGGCCTAAAGGGTTGGGAGATGATGACGATGATTATACAAATATTAAAAAAGGCGATAATAGCGTATTAGGAATTTAAGGAAATAAATAATTGAAACATTTAAAAGGCATGACTTTATTATTGCCTGTAATTAATACATGTCACATACATTTATACATATTGTGGTGTTCATTGTCAAACTCTCACACTCTTGCGTAAAACTCTTTTCGTAGATGAAATATTTTACGGGTTTTTTTGTATTTATTTGTGTAATTCGCGTAAATTATGCCAAAAGAGATTTATGTCCCGTAAAATAAGTACCGTAGAACGAGGTTACTTTGATCAATTTTTTGAGCTTCATGTGTTTGTATCTTATTTATTTTCGCTTTTAGCTGCTACATCAAAAATATTTTATGTAGACTCAATTAACTGAGATATATAAAATCACATAGACTAGATAAAAAAAACTATAGAGCACAGTTTTCGATAGCAAAAAAGAGAAATGTTCCTTATCAAACTTGGACCGTAGAGCTTCTACTTTGATGATCTCTGTTCTATCATTGAATTTCAAAGTAGCCCCAATCGAAAAATCTAAAACTCGTTTTTTTTACATATTCAGGGGTGTCATTTAATATTTTTTATCATCGCCATCTAACATCGCAGACACCTCTATACTGAATGGTAAAATAGGAAAACTGTCAACGTTCCCTACAATATTAAATTAAAATGCACAAGTTCCATTTTCACACAGATATTTAACAGAATGCAAAATGTTTAGTAACTATCAATGTCGCCCCTGTATTTGAAAGTAACCCCGGTTTACCGGTACCTTTAAACTGAAACAATGTTGCAAGTAATTCTAATATTTTAAATTGCGAAAAATTAACTCTGTTGTATCGTACTGTTTTTTTCTTTTATACTCCATCTATAACCCGATTTTTTCGCACAATATATTATTTGAACTTTGGGCTTGTTTGTAAATAAGAAATATGACAATTTTAATATATATTTGTATGGCACAATTTAGTCATTGTTATCGTTAAATTACGCATTTAATTAGACCGCGTAAATAACTCTAAATGTCAAATATAAATAATTTGTAAGACAAGTGTAGATATATAAATAAACGTTCGCGTAAATATAAGATGAATAAATACAATAATTTTACAGCTAAACAAAACACTGAATAGTCCTAATGATAGTCTAAAACATTTATATTTTATATTTATTTAAGAATATTATGAACACAAACAATTTATTATAGTATTCTAATTAATTAGCTATAGAAGGAAGAATGACAAATAAAATTGTCTATTAAAAACAATTTGTTATTTAATTTAATAGATACATTTATCTATTCCTAATAATAATTTCTTAAATATTTTCCCATCAGCTCCGAATTTGGCGTAGCCAATAGGAATTTTATTCAGACCTCTATAAAGTTTTTTTTATAATACTTAGGTTTATAATGTATATATTTTTTCGTAAATTATTTTATACCACGGTAAAGTAGTGATACAACAAAAAGAAATAAATAAAACATTAAACTTATTTTGGATGACAGTAGTAGGAGCACTTTTTTTTCTAACCACATTTTATAAAACCGATAAGACACGAAATTGGACTAAAATACAATAAAATCTTTAGAGGTATACATTATAATGATTTTGGCATTAAAAATTGACATGAACATATATTTCATTTGGCAAAAAATGTTATTCGCACCAACTGGGAATCGGTTCTTTCCCATTCTACACAACGAATTGGGAAACAGCAGTAGCTGTATATAATTCCCGTTGCTGGGAAATTTAAATATTTTTATGCTTATTTATATTTATTTTATGCATTATTATAATAAGTATTATTTTAAAACGAATTCACATCCGTTGAGGTGTGAATGCCAAATAGTTTCCAGTCACTTTGGGAAAGCGTCTACACGACAATTTCCGATGGGAAAACCCACATTATTTAGGTATTATTTTGTACAATTTGGTCGTTTATTGTTCTAAATATAAATATAATACATTTATCATAATACATAACTATTTTTATTTAGCGGTTTTCATGGACATAATATATACATAGAATTTATTTTGTAATATATAATATCTATCTACGATATATCTAAGGAACTATATTTACTTCAGGTATCAAGGTGACCACATGTATCTAAACGGTTTCTCTTCTATTTTGATTTATTAGGTACACCCTTATTTTAGGATGAATTAAGGAATTGTGCCTTAGTTATTATTATATTAATATTATAATATATATGTTACGGCTAATAGCCGAAGTGCGGCTACACCTAGTTTTAGCCGGGTACAACTAAGTGCAACCAGTAGCAGTTGGTTAGAACTAGGTGGAACTTAAGTCGACGGAGCCCCGCTGTGCGGGGCTCCTATTTCTGTCTGCAGGGTTTAAAGTAACCTAACACGAAGGGGGTGACGGGGGCTTCGTTCGCTCGCTTCGCTCGCTCACTCTAGCCCCCGTCATCCACTTCGAACCTAACCTATCCATGTCGGGGTTACCCTTAACCATCGGTGTGCAGCTGCACCTAGTTCTAGCCGCTATGATGAAGGCTAAACCTAGTTCTAACCGAAGATAAGTAGGATAGATTTAAGTTTAACCGCATGTGGCCGGCTGCACCTAGTTGTACCCGGCTAAAACTAGGTGTAGCCGCACTTCGGCTATTAGCCGTAACATATACAAACAATCATCTGGAAGTTGCCTACTAATAGTAGCAATAGCCTATAGTTTTAAATAGCTAAGGGATCGGATGGGAACACAATAGTATTTCTTTTTTTGTCAAAATCTAAATTATACAGATATATAGGTAATTCAAGAGATTGACCTCGCTATGAAAATCTATCTAGTGATTTTACCTCTTCGAGTTTACCTCTCTTTTCAGCACGTGTAGCGGTATAGAGGTTAAATTCTATAGTTTTTAGTGTCCTTATAAAATATCACCTCGGATTCATTTTACCCAGATGAAGCAATTCGACATATTTGGTGTCCTTTGTTCACCTTGGAATTAAAGGTACAAGTCCGAGACGGGCTGCAAACTGCAGACTGCAACCGCAGACCGCAAGTCGCCATCGGAATAGCGCCTTTAAGTTGTGCATTTTAAAGTTGCGATTCCGATAGCGACTGCAAAACTGCAACCGCAGCCGCAAGCGATACTACTTTTGCAGTTTGCGGTCTGCAACCCGTCTGGACCTGTATCTTAAATCATACAGGTGAACAGTGGCGACTTTTTTGCGAGGTGGTATGAGGACACCAAAAAATCATATATTCCACTTTGTTCACCCAGGTGATACTATGTAGCGGTATCTCAATCTCATCTGCGTAGCCTTTTCCCAACTATGTTGGGGTCGGCTTCCAGTCGAACCGGATGCAGCTGAATATCAGTATTTTACATGGAGCGACTGCCTATCAGACCTCCACAACCCAGTAACTGGGTAATACGATACTCTTGGTAAGACTGGTTGTCAGACTTTCTGGCTTCTGACCAACAGTAACGACTGTCAAAGATCTACAAATGACAGCCGGGACCAACGGCTTTACGTGCTTTCCGAGGCACGGAGGAAACTCGCTATGGTAAATGGTCACCCATCCACAAACCAACCTCGGCAAGCGTGGCTTAACCCGGAAGATCGATCTATGCGGCTGTAATTATTTAGCCACGAGCTCCTCCTCGAGTGGTATCTCAATCTATCACCTGGAATAACTCCTACCCATTTTAGAAGTATACCTGTTACACTTTTACATGACATCATGTTTTATTTTGATTTTTTGCATACCTTTCACATTATATTTAATTATTAGAAGAAAAATACCTAAATAATGACAGTTTTTTTAGAGAGTTTATTTTCAGTCTGAACCTATGTGTACCATCTTTAATTATGCTTATACAAGGTTAGTCGGAAAGGGGGTACTAATCCGAAGCTCACTTATAGTACCGCTGATGATTGTTTGAAAGCAATTGATATTTTTTTTTTCAAATTAAATGAATTTTATTTTAGTTTTTTCAAAAATTCTTCATCCCTACTTTAGTTACAAATTCAGAAAATGGTGCTTCTAATTCATGACCCCAAATATGACCTAAAATGTAAACACAGCTGATCATAACTGGGGATAGATAGTTTTTTTTTTTTTGAGATTTTTGTACAACTGTTTCTCTTAAACTATTGACTTTTGGGAAAAGTTGTAGAACAAAAGTTACTCATTATTATGTGTACTTTAACACCTTTTCGGATTAGTACCCCTTTCTGACTAACCTTGTATAATTCATGTCAAAGTATATCACCTAACATTTTTTCTGTTAGAAGCTGCATTTTGTGATGAAATATCAAGCGAACGCAGCGCGAGGCTAATATGAATGAAAAAATATAATATTTATGATTTATTTGTTGATTTCGACCTTAGAGCAACGCGCTCGACATTGCCGGGAGTGGCCATTCGGAATATTTCCCCTCTGTCAACTCGTTTATGCCCCATTTGACAGTTAGTGTCACATGGGGCATAATTTTATTTCATTTTTAATGTGTGAATTTCGTAGCTACAGAGTAGAATGCATATGTGTGAGACCCCCGAACCCCGCATTTTTTTTTTACTTTTTTGTTTTGAGAGACCGTTGCTCTAAGATTTGGACAGCACAATACACCCAATATTAATAGCAATATCTTAACTTGCAGCTCTTCTTTAAAATACTTATTTCCTTAAAATAGCTTCCAATTATTTGCCACTTATGATCGCTGCGTTTTGACAAGAACGAAAAATAAAATTTAACAATTTCATACATTACCTATATTCACATATACATCTATAATACTTATTAATATATCTGGGTAAAATCGATTTAAACTCAATAAAAGAGTGAATATATTATGGAATATTTATCTTAGGAATGGTAATGTGTCACAACCCTATTTTAAACTCTGAAAACACAACCCTAGGCAACGAAAACCATGTTTGGATGATTATTACTATAATAATAGTATTATTTTATATTAACTATATTACCCCATTAATTAGATTGGTATTTATTTTCCCAATAGCTCCGAAATTATACTTCGCGTTTCCTATGGGAATTTTATACCTAAAATCATGAAACAAATATAAAATAAAAAACACAAAAATAAAAAATAACCATTTATTTCATGAATAAAATTGAAAACAAAAATATAAAATAGAAATAATTTACAACAGAAGTTAAAGATTTTTTTGTAAAAAATAATAAAATCACAACATTTTTTTAGATATCATGTACTTTACAATATCTATACGAATATTTATATATCTATTAAGTATACAACGGTATAATATCTATTTATTACATTATTTCTTGTGTGAATATTGTCAATAAAATATTATTTGGTAAATTCACCTTGAAGAAATAATAATATCAAAAGTGAATATTATATGGAATGATAAATAAATAAAATTACAAATAATAATTTAATTAATTCAAGTAATTCCTTATTGCACTTTACTGGTATAAGTGCTTAAATGCAGTTACTTCAATTGACAATGTATTTTTATATATTGCCAATAATATATTATTATTATTTATGAATTAGTATTGCCAATTAAACAATCCAAATTACGTATCTAATACATTTTTATTATTATTCTGCAGGTTAAAAATATTCACCATATTTATTATTTTATTGACACTATCCATAAATAACTAACATTATTTAAAATCACATAAAATCAACAGTTATAACTTACAGTATACTACGTTATTTAAAATCAAACTAATGTTTTATCGATATCGGTAAATCGATCGACAAAACTAACTGAAATAACATGAATCACAATGTTTTAAAGCGACACTTTGTAAAATTTACAGTACGATAATCGATAAAATCAACTGATTTATCAATATCGATAAAATAATGGAATAACCTTACGTACGCATCTCACACGTCATAGAAGTTCCTCGGACTGATAACGCCTTTGCTGAAAACATAACGAAATATTTATTTCACAGATTTTCCCTAAAATAACAATATTTATGAGAAAAAGTTCTCATAGGGGCCTCTGCGCGTTGGACCTGTGTCCCCCATATGCCTTCCAAAGGACCGGACATCTTCCGGACGGAAGATGAGCTGTGATTCCCAAAGAGGTTTATGAGAAAATTAGTAGAATTGGCTTCCAACCCCCTTATTCAGAACGTTTCGGAAATATACGATTACGATAGTCACGATTCTCGTAACAAGAGAAAACACGATAAAAAACGAATTATAACGTTAATCAGGAAGCTGGCTAGACTGGAAACCGATTCCAATAAAGTCAAGAAAAGGTTAGGCAGATAATTGACTACAAATATTCTAGATTTATTTAGCAGGGCGTAATAATACAGGGTGTAACTAAATTCGTATAATTCCTTAAAATCACATGACACGGCACGACACTTGAATGATTTAAAATAAAATTATTTTTTCTTGCAATAGACAGCCAGGTGTAGGTATAGGTATTGTATTTGAAAAAATAAAAGACTAAAAAAAAGAATTTGTAAGAAATAATTTAGTTATGAGGTAGAACATCTCGACACACCTGACGGGCGATTTTTACGAAATCGCTCAGGTTAAGAACACCATATTTTAGTTTTGTTTTTATCTGAAAAAAACCCTTGAAGGGTCAACCTGTGTCACCACATCACGAGGTTTCAAGGAATTACACGAAAACGGATACACCTTATATTAAGTGGCTAAAAATTAAGACTTCAACCATATCCACATGGCGGGGACTTTTGTATAGACGCCAGCACATAAAGCTACTACAATCTGTCAAATTTCTTTAATAGATTTTCTCCTTTATCGCAAAAGCATTAGGTTCAAGGTTGATTGGGAAAATTTGACAGTTTCGGGTAGATTGATATGCTGCTGTCTGTACATTAGTGCAAACAGAATGAGCTGAAAAATGACGCAATAATGATGATGAATGGATAAGATAATGTTGAGCAGTTATCGACGAGTGAAGATGTAATGGAAGCATTAGTAGTGTTAGTAAGATCGTACCATTGTGCGCAAGCGCTATCGTGGTACCGGCTACACGTTTGTAGTGTACCTGCAATGTTAGTGGTTGTAGCTGAGTTAGGAAAGATGAGGTTAGTAGGGAACGAGAAGACATTGTTAAGAAGTTTGCTTGTCATGAAAAAAGGTTAAACAAATTACACTCAACTTTCCTGAAAAGTAATCATGTCTACCAGTTTGTTTAGACTAAATAGGGCTTAAACACCGTTTTATTTTTGATGTTAGACACAATTTTAACAAGTATCTACTTTTATAGTACAGTTAACCAAACAGATAAATATAAAGGCAACCAATTACATTCGTAGTTTAACAGAGTTACGCGTGTGTTGAGTGGCCAAGATTTTGCCATCGCTTGTCTGAGCAAATCTAGCATCTAAAAAGTTCTTACGTACACAATTACAATGACAATTGCTTCCGTAGTGCATTGATATCCGTTGTTTGCCTGTGTACCTAACGTTTTTGCTGACTGTACGACTCTAAATTATTATAAAATTTCGCATTAGGTACCTACTATAATGGAGATTTCTCTGAATCCAATTTGTCTTTAAATACGAATTCAGATCTACATCTAAACTAACAACTGCAACAAATTGTAAAATCAAGTTGATACTCGTATAACCGAAACAGCAACAAATCCCACTTTTCATGACAAGCAAATCCGTGCGATTTTGAACTTTAAGCCGTTACAATAAGTACCTGTCACGTGTGGTGATCACATCCTCGTCCGAGTCGAGATCGAACAGCTCATCCCGGACATAACTCTTGTTGGCAAAGCCTCCCATGTCCACTGGAAAGATAGAAAAGAAAGGTAGTAGAAGAATGTTTTATTTCCACTATCATAAAGGGCAAGCATTGGCTTAAACAAAAACATAACCTAAAATCATACTTGTATTCCTCGAAGAGTTGGGCAGAGGTGTATAGTACACCCTTATTTCGCCAAACTACGAAAGAGTAGTCTTCTATTTTTTCATCAATTTTATTTATTTGTCACCTATCGTGTACTTTCTATAAAATAATACTGATTTTTTGAAAAAAAAAAATTAGTAGCCGAATACCCTATAACTGCTGTGTATTTCAGCCTTGCCAATTGGATCATCGTTCCGCCTTTTATCAAATATCGTTGCATGTTATACTCATTTCTCTTATATCTCTGGTTAATTCACATAACATGTCTAAGTTTATAACTCACCTCTGGTAGAATCATCATACTTGTCATCAGCCCACTTGTAGTCGTTCTCTGCGTAGAGCGGCGGGAGGGTCTGGTGCGGCGTGGGGTACAGGTCCAGGTGACGCTTCTCGTTCTTTATGCTGTCTGTGTCGCTGTAGGCTTGCATCCTGGAAGGTTAACAGGTTCTTCAGTAAATACATCAAACTTGTATTGTCTTTTACCAAGAAAAAGGTGCAGATTCACAGAACGCACGCACGAATATGAACCTTACTGTTACAAGAATAATGTTCGTATTCGTACAAGCGAATGTGAATAAGCTCTTCAAACGAATATGAACATTAACTTTATAAGGATAATGTTCATATTCGTTTGAAACGCTTACTTTACTTAGCAAAGTAAAGTCTGTATCACCGATGCGATGGACCGACCAAATAAAATCAGCCGTGGGTGGCTCTTTGTGCGAGTCTATCAGAATGACCATCAACAGGGAGAGATGGCGTGACATAAGACGAGCCATATTAGCTGCAGTAACTCATAGTGCTACATGACAACCACGACCGCTCCGATAAGAGTGAAACGAGTAAGAAGAAGAAAGTCTGTGTGGTCTGTGAATCTTGCCCTAAGATACGCCATTTAAAACGCAATGTAATCTTCATCAAACTTCAAACATTTTAGCTGAAGCCGGATCTGCTTATCTAATTGAACACGTGGTTCTTTGCTTGGAATAAACACCTCCTCAAGTGGAGATTGTAGTCGACGAATAAATTACATTACACATTAACATTGGTAAAAACTTCCTGCGATAATCACTTCGTTTGCAAAGACTATGGTATTGTACTTCCAAGATCATTCATTGTAGCAATCTGGGAAAGTCTTTATTTAGTGGTGGCCAACAGCTGTTCTGATCTTGCTTTAAATCAATTCACAGAAAACTTATATCCACTATTGTGGCTAATTGCTCTTGTTATCTGTCAATATATACAACTCGCTCACCTAGTATAATCCTCGAAGCAGCTGAACCGCCAGAGCGCGAAGGCTAGCATGGCCATAGAGATGAGCACCCCGGCGGCGATCACCAGCCACACCATCAGGACGGTGCGGTCGTTGGGGATGGCGTACTCCTGGAAATGATAAAAAAGGAATTAGTACCTAGCTGCTAAAGCAAGTCGGTAGGTTATGCCTTAACCTAATTTTAATTTTGATCCTCCTAGCTGCTAGAATATGAAACTTCCTCACGTCACGCTGGGAATAGACGTGTGTTTTAAGATTCAACAAAATCCGGCACGCGTGGTCTAAGTATACGGTCCACCTGGCTAGCTTTTTTAAGGATGGGAAATCATCAAAGCAGGGTATGTCAGACTCTTACTGACTAAAATTCATTCGTGTTCCTCCTAATACCCTTTGCGTTACAGGTCTGCGGTAATCTGGCTAGCTACCACCTGAACATTAAAGTCGCGTGTTCCGTCGTATGTATGTGAGACCCATAGAGTGTTGGGGAATTCCTCTATATCTTTGTTACTTGAATTCGTGTGCTCGATTTTAGACCCTGTCTCCGCTTACAATCAGGTAAGATTAGGGCCAAAGGCGAGCAAGCAAAACAAAAAGAAAAAAAATGCTCTATCGACCCTCTGCGGTCGATCGCGCGTTTAAGCAACTGCATCTGGGACTGAGCCGTGTTCCAAAGATGCCAGAGCCTTACTTAATCGCTGCGACTGGCATTCGGATGTGTGCGTAGTGAAAATGTTTAGTCACAGCATTCAGCGACCGAAAAGCGATTAATCACCGATTTCTAATGCTTAAATATCGAATTTCAAACTTCAAAACTCATTTACTTTTTGAAAGTCAATACTACAAAAGACAACCCCCCAAAAACGCCCGCTTCTCACCGCTTCCTAGTGTTTATGCTGTTAAGAAGAAACGTCGCAACAAATTCCCCAGCAACACAAATCTGTCTGTCAAGTGACAAAACTAATCAAATGCAGATTAGAAGATTCAGAAGAAGGAAAAATCTCACCGTAATGCCCAACGAACGCAGACTCCCGGCGAACGGCTCCTTAACAATATAAGTCGTCCACATGGTGTTCAGGTCTTCAGCGTTAAGCCTCGGCTCTGTCTCCTCGTCATCCTCCTCGTAATGGAGCGGCACTCCGAAGGTCACCTCCACGCACGTCTCGTAGTTCGGCCAGCGGATGTTGCAGACAGTAGTCCTGGTGATCTGCGTCACTTCATAGCTGGAAAGATTGAAGGGATCCATTGTTATTTTAAGTTTGGACATGGGTATTTCTTCATAATGCTTAGTAGTTTTTTTCGGGATATAAAAATGTGTTGCATAATTTTCGATGGATATTAAAGATTTTTAACAGAAAATAATAAGAAATATAACTCGGGATTGGAATTCTTCCACCTAGCCTTTTCCCAACTATGTTGGGGTCAGATTCCTGTCTAACCAGGGGTCTACTCCCTAAGTCTGTCAACGAAGTTAGTCGTAGAAGTGAATAAAACAAGTGTCACGTTCAACTTTTCGGACGGGCAATTCCTATAACATAGGGTTAGATCGGAATCGGAATTATGCCTGAATAATAGTTCTTTTCGACTTCAAGCTTCATGTATTGCAAAATAAAGATGTCGTGTTATTGGTAAATCTGGTAAATGAGTAAATGTTACTCTGCTCATAGTAATTTCAAATAATTCTTAATGTAGGTACAATATCCAGTTCCTCTCCGTCACTAGGCAAGCGAGTCTTACCGAAGAGGTGACGAGACTAGCACCATTAATAAAGAAATAGTATTAGGCTCGCCACCTATTACTTGGGTCTCTTGAGTAATAGATACAATAGATAAATAATCAATGGAAACCACCGCAGATATTGGTCATTAAGAGGTTAATACAAGAAGTGAAACGTGGGTGTACAGAGTCCTGTAAAAGGACACCTCTGCTTACGCCTTTGGCGCCTTACAAGCGTCAGTATATAAGGTGGTAATTTGAGATGGGGCATAAAGGGCTACCTTAAACATTGTAGCTACAGGAAAACGTTCTTATAAAACCACGCTTATATTTTAGAATAATTTCCATATGCATTAAAAGATTTTCAAAAAAAAATACAGTCATCGAGAAAAAGGACAGTTTTTACAAAATATTTTTATGATGCCAATCAATCCTATTTCCTATAAGGATGAAAACACTCTTCCGGGCCAACTGAGGTTGGAGTAATAGGGATGTCAGAAATTACAAAAAACTTATTTGACTGTAAAATGGTTAAGGTAGCTGCCCTTCATGCCTCATCTCAAACGATCATCCAGTATAATTATATAAATTAGGTATAATCATTCCAAAAATATAAATTCATTAGGGATATTATCTAAAACTATACAATAAAATCCGTAGGTAAAAGCAAGAGAAAACAAGTACTGCGTAATATAAATTGATGGCGCGCTGAACATAAACAAAAACGTCGATAAACGTGCACATCCGATCTTATAATAGATCAGTGTCAAAGTTTATTATCTCTACTACACGAAGGTCATGTTCAACGATTAATTTATCTGCCATATCTTCAAGAATGACGTCTTTGGAAATTACATTTTGCTTCAGGTAAAATCAATGATACAAGCAAAATAAATGATCCTGATAAAATCAATAATACAGGTAAAGTTAATAATACATCTAAATGTAAAGACAATAATACAGGTAAAATCAGGATTAGATGAGTCAGTTGTCAAAGGATTCGGTCTCGTTTTCTCTCGTTACGAGAATCATCGATAACAAACCGAATCAGTCAATGAATGGAGCAAGACGATGAAAAAGTAAGTAAATCTATATTATGCCACTTACATACATGAACTCACGCCTTTTCCTCATGGGGGGTATAGAGAAACTGTAGAATGTTACATGCTACGATCTTTACATACTCCTTTCGCTTCGTCGCCGTTCATACATCTTGTCATACACACACGCCGGTTGAGAGTACTACGCACATGTCCTTTTTGAACAACATCACTGATAATGTCGATGTATGTCCTTCTAAGTTGTCCTCTACAGGCGTTTCCACTGAGATCCACCTTATAAATTCCTTTTGTTAATCGCTGTTGACTCATTCTTTCAACATGACCAAACCACCCAAGCATACTACTTTCAATGTTTGTCACTACATCATTTAAACCGCAACTTTGTCTTATCACATCATTCTTCAATCTATTTTTCCACTTGTCTTCACTTAACCGAATTTTCTAACTCAAAATCAGAATTTTTATTGGTGTGATTTTGAGTACAGAAGGCTTTAAAAGTAATGTAGATGTACACATACATTATGGCCCACAAAATCTGCTAGTTGATTCTCTTGATATTTAAATTAATTCACCATTATAATCATTGACTTAGATTAATTACTATAGTTATTCAAGCACCTATTATATTAGCATTGTTTCAAACTCAAACTCAAACTCAAAACTCATTTATTCAAAATAGACTAGAATTACTTAGTACTTTTTGAACGTTAGTTTTACAATATTATAGACATCCCACAAAAAGCCCTCCCTTTACTATTACGTAATAGTGGCAACTAATTAGATGACGCTGGTTCTCAACGTTATGAGTTTTACTGATAGGATTTAAAGTTGATTCGTTAAAATAGTGGCGCCGCGAGAAGCTACTGTATTTTTATAATCATTAGTGGTCACTCCAACGACACTTCTAGTGATGAAGAATAGTGTAAAAAAAAATTTACTTTAAAAAATTGCCACCTATAATGCATTAAATTTCTGCATGCCGTTTGGGTGTGTCGCCACTATTTGAGCAAACTGACTTTCATTATCATTATCTCCGTGTTCTTATCCCACTCAAGGTATGGTCTGCACAACATGTATTCCTCTTCCATTCTCTTCTATCAGCCGTCATCTCAGTACTCACTGCTTTCTTACCCATATCATCTTTCACACAATCCATCCATCTTTTCTTTGGTCTACCTCTACTTGTATATCCATTCACATTCATATTTAAAAATCTTCCGGTAACATAACTTCCTTCCTTCCGATAACATGTCCATACCACGCTAAACTATTACTCATTAACTTTTCAGTCATTAGGAAACCTAGACTTAATGGTTTGAAATCGCCAACATGTAGTAAGCAAGCATTGTGATCTCTCTCGTTCCTACTCGATCTTATTCTGTATGAGATGAGGTCTTTGCAGTGGAACAGTTACAAGCTGGTATTATACTGATATTGGTACACCAAAATAGTGCAAATCATCATTATGATCATTATCATAATCTTAGCCTTTTCCAAAGTGTGTTTGGACTTTGGAGTCAGTTGCTGTACAATCAGATTCATTTTTTTTTATTTTGTGTTGGTAAAAAGACCGACGGTGACGGCCTACATTATAGGGTTAATGATTACCGTCGCCTGTGTATACATACAACAAGAAGAGGATACTGTTGCGTTGCCAACCCTGAGACAAAGTTAAAAAGTCCCGTGAATCTATAATTCTACCGGCACCCATATCCTCCGAATACAGCAATGCTACTTGAAGGTAGAAATATAAGTATTTAACATAAAGTAACAGTGCTTTGTTGTAATTATTTTATTTTAATATGTTGATTATTCTTTTTATAATCATTACTAATTATGTGAAAGAGTGTACACCTTTAAGGTAGATTTTTTGAGGAACTAATTATTATCTTTTGTTCACTTATTAAGATCTCATGTAAAATGTACCAAAAATCACACCAATAAATGAATTTGAATTTGAAGCAATAGGGTATCTGTCTACTATTAATTTACACCAATTTAGTATTATTTTATAGAAAGTGTAGAAAGAATACGGTTTAAGAAAACATAAATCAAATCGATGAAAAAATAGAGTCTTGTGAACAATTTTGCAATCGGTTATAACTTGGGCATTTAAGTAAATATTTCAATGGTTTTTTCATTGTTGCATATTATTTTATGGTTTCGAGATTTCTAATAAAAAAATATAGTCAAGTACCCAACAAAATTCAATCCCAACAAAACATTGGAAAGTACTTGTTTTTGGATTTTTCAAGATCAGTCCCTGACGGGGTGAAGAAGAGATATTTGGATAAATACAATGCTTTGTACGCAGTCGAATCTGTGCGGGAACAGCTATTAATAATATTTTATCAAACAAAGTCACTTCAAATGTCTCCCACTAATACAGTTCTCTATTTCTATTGTTTATCGTGGACAGGTTTATCAATAGCTTCTTATCATTCGACTGCCACTTTATCAATTCAATGACATGAATATACAATTACTTTACGACGATATTTTCCACTGGTATTTGAAAATTGTCTAGATATTTCTTTTAGAGGTGGATTACGGAAAAATACGTGATACAATACTTGACGCTGTACTTTTTATAATTCTAGGAGAATTTTCAGTGATACAAACTGCTTTTGTCATCCTATTTCTATTCTATGTGGATTTCGGTACGTAATAAGCCATAAGGTGTTTTGAAGAGTCTCAACATCAAGATAATGTTTTATTGAATACTTATAATTAAATACATACGTACATAATTTGTGTGATAATCTGTATTGATACTTAGTTGATTTCCGATTTTGATAAGATTATAATATTTGTATGCTGCAAACTGCCTTTTATATTTTTCGTGACAATTCTTTCCATCTAATGGTTGTCTGGAAAATCGCATCAAGCGATAAGACCGCCATTTGTACTGTTCTTAATTATTAATATTCCTTGTGTTTTATTTATTTTTGTGTCCAATAATGTATAACTATCTATCTCAATACAGCTTTCATTAATCTGTCTGGCAAGCGTTTGCTGTATCTTTCATTAAGAGGTCCACCACAGTCATCATCTAGGCACACACACAGTACAGCAGCATGTCAAGCCAAATTCGGAATTAGAGGTCTACAGGTTATAATAATGATGATGATAAAGATTTTTTTGCATGTTTCAAAACATACGAAGAGTATAATGAATAATTAAACAACTTGAGCTCAAATTTCCGTTTTGACTCCATACTAAAAATTTACGAGAAAATTGGCACCCATAAAAAGTAATCAGAACCTGAATTATACAATTATATTGATTGCGTAGGTACTACGATGTATTTCGTAAATGACGCCAGACGATACATGCAAAGCATAGTTGGTATGCACTATTACTGTTAATGCTCTATGAAATATGATAGACAAACAAATACGTCGTACGTTAATTACACTACAATTTGACTAGATAAGGCAGAAAAACCAAAAACGAAATGTGCACGGTTATGAAACAAAGAAAAGAATAAAGAAGATCGTGCAAAACATTTCAAAACTCACCAATAACATATTCTTCTAGATCCTTAATAAATATTTTATGATTTATTCCTATCTGTAAATCTAACATTATAATCTATGTGAGACGGATTCCATCTATGGTTTGAGGACACTTATCAAATCTATCATATCTTGCGACATTACATTTGTTCATTACTCTTTGACCAGTCTTTACATCAATCGCGATATGTCAATTTAGGCTTCAGATAGCGATGCCAAATTCTACACAAACTAAAATGAACGGAGAAAAAAGTTAACTCCCAATCTCATACAAGCTTTTCTTCTGTAAATTTTACTGGTTGATTGACTACTACTTCAATAGCATTGTCTGTTGTTATATCAACTTTTGCTGTATCATTATTATTATAGTTGTCTTTCTTAGTATCTACTACTACCTCTTCAGGAGTCGATTCATTGTTATTATCTACTTTAGGCTCTTGGAGATTTAAATCAGATTTCTTCTTGGCACCTTTAGTGTTATGTAACTTTAGATCATTATTAGATACTTGAGGATAGTGGTGCAATATCGCAGTTGTGTTAAAAGTAATTTTACCATACTTTACTATCTCTGTGGGTCTCTTTGCATTACTAGTACTAGGCACAGCTAAATCTATACTGTTATCAATATCAGGTGTATTCGCAGCGCTGTAATCCTTCGTCTCTTCTATAAGTCCTAATGCTATACGTTTACTTTTCTTAATATTTTCCATGTAACTATTGTGAAGGTTCATATCTACAGTGTTATTTTGTTTGAGTGGCAACGAATTTGGCAGCCGGTGCGCTCTGTCCTCGGCTGTGTATCACAACTGTTTCTGGTTCGGGTTCTTGATTATCTGGTCGTTAGCCGCGGCGAGGTCGCGCGCGGCGTTTGTTAGCTATGTCTGAGACTGAACCATTGAAATGCTGGTGGTCTCCGTAACAATTGTCGGAGCAGGGAACTCGTCGCCAGTCGAATCGTAGATCGGGAACTCGCAACACATGACAAATTTCAAAAACCTCGGTACTTCCACGTATATGGCAGGTGGGATCGGTATCAGTGGTGAAGTCGACGCTTTATAATACAAATAATCTGGGTTATCTCTGTATTTTTCGTCCGCCGATCGTTCGAGCAGTGGTATACCAGATAAGAAAAGTATAATCGCTGTCGTAAATAATGGAGATAGTATCGCGATCCATTCGACGCCGTTGATCACATTCAAAGATATAATAAAAATTCCCCACCAAAGGACAACCTCACCGAAATAATTGGGATGTCTGGAGAGACCCCAGAGGCCATCGTTGCACCACTTTCCTTGGTTCGCAGGCTCTTGCCTGAACGCGAATTTCTGTAAATCAGCATACGTTTCAATCAACAATCCTATGACGAATATACCTGCTCCAGCGGAATCCAAAGTCGTCATCGTTTTCGGTGACTTTGGGAAGGAGTGATGAGGCGAGTTCATTATAATTACTGGCAAACTAACTATGTACACCCATACCGCTTGAAATGTATAGAACACTGCGAACCTTAGAGTATTGCTTTTTCGATCCTCGAACTGTTTGTCTCTACCTATATGGTATATTCTGTAGATGAGGTAGCCTGAAAGTCTGACTCCCCAGAGGCATATGAAGGCAGTTACCATTAGCTGTCTGCTGTCATAACTCTTGAGGTGAGAGCCTCCTTGGCCGAGGAAGAAGGTTAGCAAAGCTATGATAATAAAGTTTGCCCCACCAGTGAAGTCTGTCACTTTATCATTCTGGAACAGTGATGCTATGGTGAAGAATAGAATCTGCATAGCCACAGTCACCATAGCGCTTATAGCGAAGTTGTTCCTATCTATTAAGGGCTCCATTCTGTATATTTGACACTAAATTCTGTATTTGGCATCAGGGAACGTTCGAATCGATTCGTTGGCGCAATGCTGCATTTTGGAATTTCACTCTTATTTTTAACATCTTAAAGTCTTGTTTTTGTGCACATGATAACGTTTTCACACTATATTCCCGCACTGTTATCTATTTTGTGTATTGCCAATACGTTTTTGTAAATTATTTCGTTTAAAAGCAGTTTTATAAGCTCGTCTCGTAAGCTTTACTGAAATAGATTTGACGTTTGCAGCGCGCATGCCCGAAGTTCCGTCTACGCATGCGCGGAGCCTTGAACCTCACAGAGTTGAATTTCGAATGACTTTTTTTGTATTAAAATTTTATTTCTTTGTTTTGTTTTCGTATTTTTTGCATTCTGTAACATTTTTTAAAACATTTCTTTAGTGAATAGCGTTTGTTATTCAAATTGATACCTAAGTAGGTCAGTATGACGTAGACAGTGGGACGAGAATAGAAATACTCATGTTCGTTCAACATACGCATAGGTACACTACAGTGAAACTTTGTATGCGACAATGTTGCGAGTTCCGCATTTAGTATAATTAGTTAATTTTATCTTAACACTGCAGGTTTTAGTGGAACTGTAAGCAGATTGTCTGAATATTTTACCAGCTAAATGGTTTCGTAAGCCAAAAACCATTTATACACGCTATCTTGAATTAAAGTAGAATGTGGTTTTAGGAAAAGTCTGTGTGATAGCAAGAAAGTCAATAGAGAAAACCATTTCATTAATTTATATAATCTCATATAAAATATGTATAGTGTATGTTGTTATTAAAGTTTTAGTATAATTAACATGACTGTTTTTTGGCCAAAAGTTTCTCGGTTTTATTACTCCTTTTATCATAAAGGGTTATATAAAGCTATCATACGAATACATATTTATGTATTAATATAACCAGGAATGCGAGTATTTCGTGCCATTATGTGTAGTTTGTTTGTGTTATATCGTTTGTCAATTTTTCATTAGTTTTTGTTTTGGATTATAGAATTTACTGATATTGAATGTGTAGCGACTACATAAATCTAAATTACTATCTAAATTATTTAGATTTTTGAGGTAGCGACACAGTATGCCGAATTTGTTATAATTTTGCCTGCAATGGTTTATATCAGGGTTTGTTGCTGATGCATATTTTTTTTCCCATCAGCAGATTCAGATGCTGATTTCAACGAAAAAAAGTACTGACCATTATGAATTAATATCCGCAAGCTGCACAGTTTTCCTTGATATTTGAATAAAAGATTATGTTTTAATACTTTTGTGACTTTCAATTATCAAAAGAACCAATCTTATACTAGTTTAGTAACAAGTGCCACAAGCCCCGCCTCCTATGCGGTCATGACACGACTCGAACATCAGCATTATAATCAGCATCGATCAATGTGGATGCTGATAGTGGTGCTAATATTGAAAATGATGCTGAAGTTCCGCGGTTGCTCACAACAACCCTGGTTTAAATGTATTTTAACCTGGTGTGTTCCGGGTAATTTAAAAAGCATTGACAGCGTAATTATGATATTATTAGGAATTACGATTAAATGATTATCTGCTGCATTATACATAATGCTTACTAGTAAATAGCTTTGCTTTATTATGCCCAGCAGTGGGCGATAAGGAGCTGATGATGAAGTAGTTATGCACCTTCAAAGTATTTAGTTTAATTTAAAAAGGGCCCCAATTTCATTTTTGCCCCAGAGCCCTTGGTTACATGGCTACGCCACTGAATTACGTTTCCCACTTTGATCAGCTTGTTAGGACCTTTTATAATTCATAAACGTAGTCAATTTCTAAACAATAGGTATCTGTGTTCCTTAACAAGAATAACAACCAAAATTACCAAAACAATGTTTTTCCTGGTAAAACTGTTATTCATTAATTATAGACTCAACAAAAATATGTTATGATTTTTTTTTAATTAAGCCGAAATGACTGGATTTCTGAGAAGTAGTTTTAAACTAGTTTACAGGCCTCTTACTTGTTAATAATAACTTAGAATGTGACTTGTAATTCGTTGAACCAATGACGAATGACCTGACATTGGTTTTAGAGCTGTTTTTAGGGTTCCGTACCCAAAGGGTAAAACGGGACCCTATTAATAAGACTCCGCTGTCCAGTCTCATGAACCGTGATAGTTAGACAGTTGAAATTTTCACAAATGATGTATTTCTGTTGCCGCTATAACAACAAATACTAAAAAACAGAATAAAATAAATATTTAAGGGGGCAAGAAATTATATATCAAGACTTGGCACACGAGGTTGTCGCCATGTGGGATGTTGATTCAGCAACCATTGTGCCGATAGTCATTACGGCCAATGGTTTAATAGCCAAGAGCCTCGACCAACATCTAAAGAGGCTCTCGTTGGGCAGCTGGATCAAGGGCCTGATACAGAAAGCGGTACTTCTGGACACGGCGCGTATTGTTAGGAAGTTCTTCTCTCTGAAGCCCTGACCACCGATAGCTTGGACCCTGTTCCCGACGTCAGTGGGCCACCATATTTTTATGTTTTTTTTGTACAGAAATATTTAAAAATGTAATTAAATGTCTTTTAAGTGAATAAACGGAATGTAATGTAGGGATATCTAGATAAGTAAGATCGTAAAAATTGATAAAAATAATTTAATCTTTAATTAAAATTAAAATTAATTGAAGAATGTGTATTGTAATGAATCGTGATAATATCAGATGATTGATTGATTGATGATCGCTCATTGAAGAGGTTTATTAAGTGGCCGCTGTTCAGCTTATACAAGGATAGTCGGAGAGGGGGGTACTAATCCGCAGATAACTTAAAGTATCCCTAAAGACGGTTTTAAAGCAAGTGTTAAAATTTCAAAATTCGTTTTTTTATTTCCATGTTAAATTATTTTAAATTTATTTTTAACAAAAATTCTTAATCCCTGCTTTAGTTACGAATTCAGAAAATGGAGCTTCTAATCTGTGACCCCAAATATGACCTAAAATGTAAATACAGCTGATCATAGCGCGTCCAGCCTGAGGCCTGTTACAAACGCCGTAGGCCGCGTCCAGCGTGAGGCCTGTTACAAACACCGTAGGCCGCGTCCAGCGTGAGGCCTGTTACAAACACCGTAGGCCGCGTCCAGCGTGAGGCCTGTTTCAAACACCGTAGGCAGCGTCCAGCGTGAGGCCTGTTACAAACACCGTAGGCCGCGTCCAGCGTGAGGCCTGTTTCAAACACCGTAGGCAGCGTCCAGCGTGAAGCCTGTTACAAACACCGTAGGCCGCGTCCAGCGTGAGGCCTGTTTCAAACACCGTAGGCAGCGTCCAGCGTGAGGCCTGTTACAAACACCGTAGGCAGCGTCCAGCGTGAGGCCTGTTACAAACACCGTAGGCCACGTCCAGCGTGGCGTCTGTTACAGACGCTGACGGCCGCGTCCAGCGTGATGCATGTTACAAACGCCGTAGGCCGAGTCCAGCGTGACGCCTGTTACAAATGCAGTAGTCCGCGTCCGGCACGATGCCTGTTACAAACGCCATCGCCCGCGTCCAGCGTGACGCCTGTTACAAACGCCGTAGGTCGCGTCCAGCGTGACGCCTGTTACAAACGCCGTAGGTCGCGTCCAGCGTGACGCCTGTTACAAACGCCATCGCCCGCGTCCAGCGTGACGCCTGTTACAAACGCCATCGCCCGCGTCCAGCGTGACGCCTGTTACAAACGCCATCGCCCGCGTCCAGCGTGACGCCTGTTACAAACGCCATCGCCCGCGTCCAGCGTGACGCCTGTTACAAACGCCAATGCCCGCGTCCAGCGTGACGCCTGTTATAAACGCCATCGCCCGCGTCCAGCGTGACGCCTGTTACAAACGCCAATGCCCGCGTCCAGCGTGACGCCTGTTATAAACGCCATCGCCCGCGTCCAGCGTGACGCCTGTTACAAACGCCATCGCCCGCGTCCAGCGTGACGCCTGTTACAAACGCCAATGCCCGCGTCCAGCGTGAGGCCTGTTATAAACGCCATCGCCCGCGTCCAGCGTGACGCCTGTTATAAACGCCATCGCCCGCGTCCAGCGTGACGCCTGTTACAAACGCCATCGCCCGCGTCCAGCGTGACGCCTGTTACAAACGCCAATGCCCGCGTCCAGCGTGACGCCTGTTACAAACGCCATCGCCCGCGTCCAGCGTGACGCCTGTTACAAACGCCAATGCCCGCGTCCAGCGTGACGCCTGTTATAAACGCCATCGCCCGCGTCCAGCGTGACGCCTGTTACAAACGCCATCGCCCGCGTCCAGCGTGACGCCTGTTACAAAAGCCATCGCCCGCGTCCAGCGTGACGCCTGTTACAAACGCCGTAGGCTTCGTCCAGCGTAAGGGCTGTTACAAACGTACGCGGCTTACGGCGTTCGTGACAGACCACGACTTACATACGTTTGTTTTCTTTAGGCGCCTCACTAGACACTTGGCGCTAACCAAGGTACTCGTCTCCGCCAGTGTGATTTCGCCTTTAAGGAATGCTGAGAACCGGATGTCAACCATGTGTAATGTATATTTTTATACTATGATTTCTAGACATTGATAAATTATTAGGTACTTCATGGACGTGCAAAAGAATGCACAAACACTGGATGACCTCAATAGGTGTTTTTACGATAAAATTATATTTAGTTACACTTTTATACTTAGTAATCAAATATCAATTAAGGCTGTGTTTATTATTGTTGATGCACACAAAAGCACTTGTCTATGTGTGAATGTGCCAATATAAATTGAGCCCAGTATCCAAACATTTTATTCTCACGGACAGGTCAAGGTATAGTGGGCATGAGTATCGTTATCGATAAAAATTGTAGGTACATTTATTATTGTTTCATCGTTCTTTTGTCTACAACGTCTTCCGCCGATAATCCAGTGATAAGTTATCGTTTTATTGAGTCATCGACAAGCGAGCTACTTTTGTTATTTTGTAGAAAATTTCGGATTCGTTTACGCATACAATTTTATTGTTATTCAAGTAATTTCTTAGAGATAAATTCGAATAAACAGATTGCACGTCCAGTCAGCAGTTGTCCCGCAATTGCACTAACTGCATCTAAAGGTGGCTTCGCACTGTGCATGATTTTTCGGATGATACCACGCACAGCCACGCACGGCACCGAAGCTCTTCCAACGGTGCTTGTCCGTCTATAATTATAGGTGCGTGATTCAAAGCTATACGATGTTAGGTATGTCAGCTACATACAATTTTTTCTTAAAAAAAATATCTCTTTCATTTGTACACCTGATGGGCTGACATAACATTTTATAATATAGTAATGATCAGCAGAAACCATATCGAGCAAAAAAATGACCCTTAATAATTGAAGTGTCTATGTCAGGCGATTTTCAGCTAGGGTTGCCACCTTTTATTGGAGCAATAAAAGTACACTTGTGTTTTGGGATAGCAAAAATAAAGTACGATGTATAAAAAGAGTAATTTTATTATTTATGTTTACACACCTATTTTTCATCGCTTTTAGATTCATGAAAACATGTTGCGATTCTTTCAAAAATGTGCGAATGTTTCAATTACAGCCATGGAACGTAGAATAAGTAAACTATGCCAAAAAAAGTGTAATTAGTAGGATGAGAATCAAATGAGTATGGTGTCAGGTAAAAAGAGTATTTTAGCGTACTTTATAACTGTCTCAGATTATAAAGTACACGTATGTGAAATAGAGTACAATACTCTATAATAGAGTACGGGTGGCAACCCTAATTTCAGCCCACCGTGCGGCATGGCGTATGAGCTCTACAGGGTGTTAACGAATTCGTATAATTCCTTAAAACCACACGATCTACTTACTACTGGTGTAGACAGGCCCCGCACGGGATTTAGCTTGATTAAAAATAAAAAAATAAAATTCTTTTTTTTTCTTGCGGCTTTGTTACCTGTCGTATCTAAACCACCTAATAAGAATTCAGTAAAAAAATAAGAATTTTTTTTTGCAGTAAAATTATGTTATTTGTGTGAACATTTCGATGCCACGCATAAATTAATGAAAGTACGGCGAAACGGCTGGCAGGAACGACTAACGTGATATCGCTCTTTGCAGTCAGATAACTCAAGGCTCTAAAAAGACTCAGAAATTGAAAACCAAAAATGTTTTTTTTCTTGGTTGTTTTTCAAAAATTCCCATTTAGGGTTAATCTGTGTCACCAGTAGATCACGCGGTTTGAAGGAATTACACGATTTCGTTAACACCCTGGGGGGTGCATGAAAAGAGCATCCACGAGTGACGATACTTAAGTACGTCCGGCGCACTCTGGGCAGTCAGCCCCGCTACCAACCTTGCTGACTGGCTAATCTTTTCACCACAGCATGAGCTGTTTTCGTATAGCTCGTGCTGACACGAGAGAAGAAGTTAACACCCTGTAAGAAAAATGTGATGGACTCGAATGTGTTAACACAAGCGATAATTAAAATACTTAAATAAAAACTTACGTGGTGTTCATTCCTCGGTCGATGTCATTGTCTTTAATATACGCGTTGGCCATATCTGCGATCAGCTCAAGGAACTCATCCCTGATGTCTCCGAACTGTGTCAGGGTTAGGCCAGCCAGGTTGAGAGTTAGAGTCTCCTGTGGCGGGTTCAGTACTGCTTCTGGCTCTGGTACTTCTTCAGCTAAGTTAGGTAGAGGCCCTGGAAAAAAGATTAGATATTTCAATTATCTTTACCCATCCTTTCTTTTGGCAATCGTAATTTTGTATCACAGATGTAGAGTTGAATACTAAACGTGAGGTGAATGACGAATGGAGGGAGGAATGTTCCAACTTTTATGCTATTAAGTCAGTTCCCTCTCGACCGTTTCCTGTTTTGGAAGTGTAAATGGCTGCAGGAGAAAAATGCGGCCGAGGAACGTAGGTAGTTGAAACAAAAACTGTGACACGTTTGTCTTCATACATATTGACAAACTTGCGGTCTATATGTAAATCTATATAATTCTTTCATTTGAGACAAGAACGTCTTAAGTCAGAAAACCGGATTATTAAAAAAACACCTTTATTCAAACGTTTCAAGGTCGTTTTCTAAAAAAAAAAACGGTTTTCATACTTAAGACGTTCTTATCGCAAATAAGCGTATGTGGATTAAATGCAAGCTTTCGACTACAAAAAGTGCTGAGTTTCTGTAATTGTATACACGGTTATTGCTCTTTATTTTTGTTCATAGTGAAAATAATGAAGCATAGTCACCAAATTCTACTATAACAAGTGAAAAACTCGTGCATTTGCTTCCAATAAGGCAAAGGATCCAAAACGAATGCTACTTAAGAAAGAATTGATGCTATAGACGATAGAACCAGTCATAGGTTTAATACGATACTACAGGCTGTAAGGGTAAACACCGTTATCCTTGAAACCAGTGGTTTGGTTTCATTTATAGAACGTAAAATCAATGAAAAATAACAAACTTTTTTTTTTTATAAAATTTTCATTTTTCCTCAAAAGCATTTCACCCTATGCGCGGGGGCAACAAGCTAGGGGAGGGGGCGCGGGAAACTCGGCATGTGGCCCGCCGCACGGCCCCGCACAGTTTGCTACCCCAGTCAGTCAGCTGTCTCGTTAGCGAGTGTGTTTACGTCGCGTCGTAGCGCCGCCGCACCGCTCATTTTTCGCGCGTATATTTTTTTTTTTTTTTACTCGGTCCTATATTTTTATGTTTAAGGGCTGATTTTTCAATCGTCAGATAACTTTTATCTGGGGAATAAGTTTGACGTTTTGACAGCTTTTGTATTGAAAATATGTCAAACCGTCATATTTATTCCTTGGATAAAATTTATCTGACGATTGAAAAATCGGCCCTAAGTCAACTACCCATGGTTTCAAGGATAACGGTGTTTACCCTTACAGCCTGTATAGACACAATACTTGGTCTTGCAACTACCAAAAAGAACACGCCCAATACATTATCAGCAAAAGAAATCAAAAATTAAAACGAAGCTGAACCAATACTTACAAATCATTTTAACACTGAACGAAAATCCAGTCATGAGAGCCCAACCGGGCTTGGCCTCGAACCTGACGAACATACGGTTGACGTCAGTGAACCTGTATCTTCGCTCTGATGTCAAACGGTACGAGAAGATCAGGCCATCTTTACTGCTTTCGTCGATACCACCTGAGAAGTAAAGAGAAAAATATAGCTCTCCATTTCACCACACGGGTATGATGCGGAGGAATGAGGAAAATGTCGTAAGGAAAGTTTTGAGTATGAATGTGGATGGTTATAAGAGTAGAGGTAGAGCAAAAAAACGATGGATGGATAGTGTAAAAGATGATATGACTAGAAAGAGGGTGACTACTGAGATGACGACTAATAGAGATGTATGGAAGAAAAATACATGCTGCTCCGACCACAAATAAGTTGGGATAAGGCAAGAGGATGATGATGAAGCCACCACACCCAAAACAACGAGAAATTATGTTCGCGCTACGACAATTATATTGGAAACTGCAAGAGTAGGGAAAAGGAGAATAGGAAAATTTCATATAACCAAAACCTTAGAACCAACAGAAACGACTCGTATTGATATTTGTCAAACTTTGGGGGAATTTCATCAGCATAATTATCAATAAGTAGACCGTATCTGGAACTATTGACCAGATAAGCCTAAAATGTGACCTTTATAAATATGACATTTATGTATTCAATAATCTCTTCACTATCATTATTGATATGTGGTGAAATGTAAATGTTAGCTATTGGAAAGTTTAGAGACCGAATTAGCTTAATGAACAGATAAAGATAATGTCCTAAACTTCCTGCATGCCTGAGGTTACGGGAGAAAGTTTAAAAATTATTTGTTCGTGTGGTACCTACATAAATAAAAAAATAAATATTTATAGTAATCACTAATCGCAGTGCTACTAGGTGCAGCATGTCCATTAAAAGTCACGAGCACGGCCAATTCTACTAAAAGAAACTTTTATCAATTGCAACTGAATCGTTCATTCAGAAAATGTTTGGTTTTGTTTTTGTTGTCAAACAATTTGATAGTTTTTGTAAGCGAATACTGTCTGAATAAACGATTAAGTTGCCATTGATAAACATTTCTGTTAGTAGAATAGGGCTCCGTGCTTGTTTAGAAAATGGATTAAAACAGTATCAAGGTTCGGAAGTTCCGAATACCGTAATAGGAGTCGTTTCTGTTGTTTACCGTTACCCTTTATGAAAAAAACATGGAATCATCTAGAAATTGGGTGAAAAATTATTTATATTTAATATAGAATCATTATCGTTGGGAATTAACTAAAGAATGTGCTGTGTTTGAGTTTAGTTCTTTCCAACAATTTATTGGTCATTCGAAAGTGTAATAAATAAAGTAATTTATTAATCTGTCATGTCATCAGATTTTTAAAATCATTTAAGCCTATGTTTTAGGACATGATTCAAAATTATGTTATTACGTAATTAATTAGTTGACTATGTTTGATTACTGACTCATTCATGTATTTTAATTAATAAAACCTGAATAAATGATTCACATTAATTGACTGTGAGAAATCAAACATTATTACATTTTTACTACAAATAATGAGTCGTTTATACATAAACAATAGCTGATTCATTTATATTTAAAAGTAATGATATGACTCATCTATAATAGTTAACTGACAGATTGCACAAATTTTATTTTTATCTAACTTCCTTAAAAATAAAAATGGCAGAAATAATATTTGAATATTACCTGGTTTCACAAGCAGATAGTCGCCAAGAACTCCATTTACAGCAAAATCGGTGATGTTCAGTTCAATACCAGTTCCAGGACCTTCGAAAATCCAGTCAACAATATTGTTAGTGGGGTAGGGATTCGGGTAATTTGGCGAAGTAATAACAGTAGGTTCATCTACAGACAGAGTGACATGAACAGGTGCTATATGCTTCGCAAAGCTTTCAGAATTTACATCTAAATCTATACTATGAGCAGAAGCAAACTGGGACATTAAATCACTGAGTTCAGCACTGGATAAATCGTCAACCATAACCGATTTCCGTTCGATGTTCTCCTCAACTTTGGTGTCATTAGCTTCAACGGCTTCGAACTCTACCGCGTCTTCGTTTTTAGGTTGTGTTTCATCAATCAAGGCATCGTTGCCGTAAAACTGAGGATCTTCTTTAATATCATCAGAGACTATTTGTTTGATGATGCTGTCGATGTCATCGTCAGCGTTGGGCTCCCTGTCAAGCGGCATATCAAAATTGTCAACGTAGTCGAAAGTTTCTTTTGCTTCATCATTTTTCTCAATCGGAGCGTCGTTTGTTTCTTCCTTTTTACCTGAAACATTACTCTCTTCGACAGTTTCGTTGTTATTTTCTTCAGCTTTAACTAGCTCTTGTTCACCATTCTCATCACTTCCGCTCAATAGATTTTGATCCTCAGCACTAGCTTTAGCGTTTTCAGCAAATATATCCGATAGGTTGCTATCGTCTAAATTTTCATAGTCATCTCTTTCGTTCTCGTCCGCCATTTCATTGTTATTTTCATCAGCAGTTTCTTCATTTTGGTTTGAAATATTTGGCTCAGCTGCATCAGCTTCCGCATCCCGCCAGGACAAGGCAACGTCTTCATTGTAAGGCTTGCCATATTTTTCTTCATAATCTTTTACATTATCTCCAAACGGATCATCCACGTCGACTGCTTCCGCATCAGCTCCTTCACTCTCATCAGAATTGCTATCACTCAATTTGTCAAGAGTCTCGAACAATTTGTCTAAATCAGCATTTAAATCAGCATACACTTTCTCAGGTGTATCTTCTTCAATTTCGTCATTATTTTCGCTGAATAAATCTTCAGCGCTCTTTTCTTCTTCCTGAAATTCATCTGAGTTGTCATAATCACTGGGTTCAAATGCATCATCACCTTCTTCCATAAGTTTGTTTGTCTCCTCCAAGATTCGATCTATATCAGACTGTTCATCGGGTTCTTCTGGGTTCTCCTCTTTGAACGATTCCTCTGCTCGTTGGTCATCAAAGTTTTGAGAATCCTCGTTCAAAATATCTTGTGTCTCCTCCAAAATATCCTTGTTGTCTTCTGCTGATGGGACTGGTAGAGGAGCAACTTCATCTTCAACCACATCACCCCACATTTCGTCATTAAGACCAACTTCTCCATCTTCATCATCACCTTCTTTGGGAGCGCTTTTTTGAGCCTCTTCTAGAGACAAGACTGCCAGCTCTTCATCATTTTCACTTTCTGGAGCTTCATCAGGTATCGGCTGTTCATCAGCCGCTACCTCTTTATTTTCCTCAAGTTGTTCTTTTTCACCAGAATTAGATCTATTATCTTCAATTTGGTAATCTGGCATGACATCAAAATCTTTATCTTCTAACTCATTTGGCACTTCAGCTTCATCTTTGACATCTTGTATTTCAGTGTCGACTTGTTTGCTCGACTCTGCTTGTTTCACATCTGTGTTCTCATTGCTGCCTTCACCGGCATCATTATATAAGTTGTCGTATAGACTATCGTAGTCATTTTGCCAATAGTCTGGGAAAGCGTAGTCTTGTTGTTGCGCTAAAACAAAAAGAAAAATAAATGCTTTAATGTTTAAAATAAATATAACATATACATCTAAACACAAGTTGTGATTCTTGTTTTATCCAAAAACTTGTAAAAGATTTCCAAAACATGTGATGTTACAAGACTTGTGTCGTGAAAACTTCCTCACAGCACGCTTGGAATAGACGCATGTTGTAAGATTATACAAAATACAGCACGCACGTGGTAGGATCTATACGGTCCGCCTGGCTAGGTACCTCCTGAACATTAATTTTATTTATTTTTATTTATTTTACTTTAATAACAACGGTCTTGGACCAATTACAGTAATTAAAGATAGAGAAATGAAACGTAAAAACATAGTAAAATAGACATCTTTCATGGATCTCTCTCGCAATGCTTCAGACATACTAATGAAATCTTCTTCCAATCATCCGCAAACAGATCACAGTTCGTATTATAATCCAAGAGTTCGTTGAGTGCGGTGAGAGAGCGTACAGTGCGACATGAAGGCAAAATTAAAATTAAAGTCGCGTCAAGAAGTTTACTGTGTTCCGTCGTGTGTATATGTGAGCCAGATGGGTTTAAGGGAATCACTTTATAATGTGTATAACTTGGATTTGTGTGCTCCATCTTAGACCCTGTCTGCGCATAATATCAGGTGCGACTTGGGTCAGACACGACTAAAGCACACCACACCATTCACCACACGAGCATCGCACCGCACGCCGCGCCGTTTAATAATAATAATAAATCATTTATTTCGGAATAAATCCATATTGGCTTAAAAAATATTGGGTACATAGGTTAGAAACTCAGAAACGGTAATCTAAGAATATAATTCTATGTAAACCTATTTCGAGACATTGAAGAGTGGTCTCACATACATCACTGTCCAATGTCTCAGGATCTGGCTGTCGACCCTCTCTGCCACAGTGGCCAGGAGGCTGTTGGCGCTGCCGCGCACCCGCTGCATCAGGGAAGCCACTCGCTTGCGTATGATGGCATGAAAGCCATCTATCTGTGCCTCCGCGAACATTCCTGATGCGCTACAATGCCGCGGCAGCCCCATCAGCGCCCTGTACGCATTATTAAATTGCACTCGTAGGGCGTTATAAGTTTTTTGAGTAAAGTTGATCCATAGGCTGCAGGTGTAAAATGATTGGCAGTATGCCCTAAACAGGGTTTGAATCCAAAGGAAGGGTATAAATCCGTGGGCAAGTCCGTCATCGCACACACATGCACGGATTTGTCCGGCGCGGCGCTAGCGTCTTCAGACGGCGAGCGCCGGAATTATCCGCGAGTCACGGTGTAAATTGATTTGGAGTCAGTAAAGCGCTGTCGCGGTCAATTTACACTAGGTAAGTATCGGGTCAGCACTGACTTGTCTCGAGTTTGGAGTCAGTTACTAACCCTGTGTAAATGAGGCCTAACTTTCACACGCAGATTTGTTCGCGGACTTGTCGGCAGCGACAAATCCGGCAGACGGGTGCGCGTGTGAATGGAGGACATAAAAAATATGACGCATTCTTTGGATTGCATCAGTCAGTGAAATGTCGATAACTATGTGGATACATGATAATAATTTTAATTTACTCAAGTGCAAGCTACTACGAGTATCTTTCAAGAACTTGAACTATCTTTGCTAGAATCGTACATACTTATTAACATAGCGCTCATTTGTGGCAAGAACGTATTAAGTCCGAGAACAGGATTTTTCAGAATACGACTTTATCCCAAACTGTCAGAGGCGTTTTCTGAAAAATTCGCTTTCACGTTCTTGTTGCAAATGAGCGTGTTTCGTGACTGGCCCAAGACTACGTCATCGGCTGTGGGCGCTGCAACTATGTGTAAAAAATGACCCAAGCAAAATGCATTTTTTCACTCACTTGCTTCTAAGCAAGGTTCAACAAGTAATTTTACATATTTTACTTTTTTAATTAAATAGATTAATAACACGAAATAGCAAATAATTAGGCTAGTTAACAATTAGTTTAATATGCTCACACGTTTGTTGCCCCCTTCGCCTATGTACTGGCGACTTTACAGAGGGCCCAGCTAGTGAGCTGGCGAGTCACCGTCTGCCAACACAGTTCAATTTTAAATTTGAAAGGCAGACGCCGTTTTCTTCCGGCAATAGAAGTTATCCAGTCCACATAACACCCCTTCCCATAGACCAGATATTTTTCACCATATTTTACAATAGTCTTGCACTCACCTGGGACAGTCCATGACTGTACTCCAATAGTGCAGCCGTGGATAGTCCCCGGTTGGTGCCCCACCCCATTTTAGATTAAAGTTCTCAAAGGGGCCTCTGCGCGTTGGACCTGTGTCCCCGTGTATGCCTTCCAAAGGACTGGACATCTTCCGCACGGAAGATGAGCCGTGAATTTACAGAGTTTAATATTCATTATGAATTAAAAATCTCATTAATTGTATTGAAGGTGTTAAAAAAGGCAGCACTGATACCGATTCTCGTAATTAAAAAATGTTCAAAATATAGTTTCGATCTAGTCTCAATCTAGTCTCAATCTCATAAATATGACAAATGGTATTCTTTGATGAATAGTTCCTTGGACAGGATATCAGTAACTGGGTTGAGGAGGTTTCATGTCATTCGCTCCGTGTAAAATACTGGTATTCAGCCGCATCTGGTTACACTGGAAGCTGACCCCAACATAGTTGGAAAGACTAGGCAGAATTTTATGACTCATCATAAATATATTACATGTAATAACTTTACTTATTTATAAACTGTATTTAGATTTTACGATGTCTGGTAGTTAAATTTATTTATACCGTCACCGGTCTCGAGCTAAAAATAGGACACCTATTTGGTATCTTTTTTTTTACATCTTTATTATTTTGGAACTTTTAACAATATGTTACGCCAGTTCCATCGTAACCTGATCAAAGCATAATACATTACAAGGTAACTGATGTGAATGAAACTAATGCAGCCTCTACCGACATTGGTTTGGCTAAAATACTATTAAATATACCTATATCTAACCTATTAATATTCAATTTACTAACTAAAATATTTCTCTCAGGCTCATTCCTGACACACTCCATCAGACGATGATAGACATCTTCTACTTTGTTAATGCAGACTGAACAATTTGGAGAATCCACCTTTTTCATCAGGAAAGCAAAGGTTCCTGGTGGTATGTCGCTCCTTTAGAATTAAAGAGACCTATCTAAAAACTAAGGTTTTGGAAAACGTTGAATAAAGTTTCGTATATTTATAAATTTTGTAGAAACGGGAGATTATTCTGTTGCATTACATTTCTACGCCACCATACGCCTCTGTTTTATTAAGAGTCGATGAAGATGGGTCAGTCTATGAGTAAAAGTTGAAATCTTAAAATTTCGAATAGGTCTCTTTAATTCTAAAGGTGCGATGTGTCCGGAGCGAATTCTGAGAGCAGTTACTAATATATTTCTATTAATTTAAAATTACAAAATTTGGTATCCTTGTTTGCTGAAAGACTAAGGAAACACTGAAACTTGTCGCAGTATAGAAAAAGTTCCTGTTAATTTTATACAGCTATTTACACGACTCTAGTCTTTATCACATTTAAATTACAGTTTATATTACAGTTTCAGAAGTCGGTGCAATTTTATACTGAACCAAATTGAAGTCACCAACTTCTGAAACTGTTAGTTTTATAATATGGTAATTATTTTACACTTTTTAGTTTTTTTTTTTGAAGTCGGTTTTACTTTTTTTTAAGTTTTTTACTATTTTAAGTGGCATAAACAATACACAGACATGCAATTACAGCAATCCCGGTTAATTTGCTGTTATCCATTGAAGAGTTCCATTGTCAATCTCCGAGGGTCTTCATCAGATCTTCACCGAATTTAAATGGAACCACCTCGGGAGAATACTCTTACAAAAAAAAAAAGAGTTTTGCAAATCCGTCTATACATATAATTATGACGGAGTCAAACACGAACATAAATTAAAAAATATATATATAAACATCTGAATTGAGCACCTCCTCCTTTTTGAAGTCGGTTTAAAATAGAAAAATAAAATAACTTTAAAAAAAGTAAAAACTAACTTAAAAAAATTAAAAAGATAAAATAATTACCTTGAAATTTTGTCAACTATTAATATCTATATGTCGTTTGTTTTTATATTATTTTTATTTTACTAAATTGTGACTATAAGTGCTATGTAGGCTAGCTTTATACATAACTGACTAACCAACTGTTTGGCGGTTTGATTATTTTTTTGTGACCTACGCAAATGTCCGGCTGATTGGTGGCGTCGTGCGTCGGGTCGTTGAGCTCCCTAAAGTAAGGTTGAGCTACACATTGGTTGGGACAGGGCAACTCAACTCAACTGCTATGGCTCTTTCCTCAAAAGACCATTCCAAACGTTGCCCTACATTATTACACTCGCATAGTTTTGTACCACAATGTCTGGACTTTAAAAGAGACCTTGACCTCTGAGTTTGTTTCGGCTTTTCTTCTCAGAGCTAGTCAGATAGGAAATGCCGACGCCATCTAGTCTTAAAAAACATTACATTGACTTGTAAAAGTGTCTGTAACAGATTTATTTACAGAAATAAATATCATTTACCTACCATAAAAAACTGACAGTTTCAGAAGTCGGTGCCTTCAATTTGGTTCAGTGTAAAATTGCACCGACTTCTGAAACTTACTTTTATGAAACGGTAATTATTTTAATCTTTTTAGTTTTTTTTTGAAGTGGGTTTTTCTTTTTTTTTATATGGAATTATAGCTCTTATTTACATCCGTCTCTTTCTCGTATAATCAAAGTGAAAAAGATGGCAATAGTCTAAATTAAGTTAAGTAAACCTTTGAGATTTTTGAACTAGGGCCACATATAACCTAAATGTATAATATTATAGCATTAACCGTGAAAAAACTATTGTCATAAAACACAACACTATCGCATGACATCAACATACTTCGTCATTGAACGAAACACTGCGATGTTGCCGTTTTTACAATATAATTTACATAAATATCGTGTTTACAATGACTACTTATAATTTATTTTCATAAGTAGGTATTCTTTTCAATAATAAACATGAGTTCAGGAAAATAATTCTTTAACTTTACCTACTAAGACACGTAGGAAGGGGGCTCGTGGCTAACCAACCTATTGAACGCCACAGTCATGTATACATGACAACGCAAAATGTGTCCAATGCCACGGTCACGACTACATGACAGACTTAAAGGACTTTTTAGAAGAAGTTGTGTCTATATTGGCACCACTTATTTTTAACTCTTTGCCCAAGGGGATGGCAGACTTACCTTATAAAAAAAAATTGTTGTGAACTGCGGAAGTGGTTAATACGAGAAACCTTTTACTCCACTAAAGATTTTTTAAAAGATAGTTCTTGCCGCTACTGCGCTTATTAAGAGACATTGGTGACGGTTCTCTTGTTCACCAACTAAACTAAAATTAGAAAATTGCTATCTTTTACTAATAGATATCGCGAGAATAGGACGGTGATAGACAACAACTAAGTTAGAGATATCAAATTAGTTTACGCCTTGAACTTCAACGTGTTTTTAGTCGATACGTTTTAAATGTCGTCTAAATTTGGCAGCTCTTATTTACGCATGTCTCTTTCTTATTTTATTAGAGTAAAAAAGTTGGCAATAGCCTAAATTAAGTTTAGTTTGTCCATAACAGAATCGGCACCATTGTGTCATGCTGTTAGATAAATTATGTAATGTAACGTTTAATTTTATTCTTTTTAATTTTAAATTCATTTGACATGTGTATCTTAGTTTAATATTTTGCATGCCTATATTACTGGTGAAATACGTCTTGGTCTATTTTTAACCGACTTCAAAAAGGAGGAGGTTCTCAATTCGGTTGTATTTTTATTTTTTTTATTTTTTATGTGTGTTACCTCATATCTCCGTCATTTATGAACCGATTTGAAAAATTCTTTTTTTGTTCGAAAGGGTATACTTCCCGATTGGTCCCATTTAAATTTTGTTATGATTAGACCATGAACTTCAGAGATATGGAACGGAACTCCTCATCGGACCAAAGCAAAATTCTCAAATTACTAGTATTGCTTTGTTTATATTTGTTGTTGGGAACTGACTACTTGAAAAGAGGAGGGGGTGCGTGTCCCCCCCCCCTCCCCCCTTTGGAATGTTTTCATTATATCGTGTAAGGTACCATTTGAAAGGACTTTTTATGCCCGACTACGTCAATGCCAAAAAGAATTGTTATGAAGGAGGGGGTTAAAATTATGACACTAAAACGTATTTAGTAAATAAAAAATAAACTTTAAAAAAAGTAAAAACCGACTTCAAAGAAATACTAAAAGGAGTAAAATAATTACCATAATATAAAATTAACAGTTTCAGAAGTCGGTGCAACTCTACACTGAAGCAAATAGAAGCCACCGACTTCTGAAACTGTTAATTTTATATTATGGTAATTATTTTACTCCTTTTAGTATTTATTTGAAGTCGGTTTTTACTTTTTTTTAAAGTTTATTTTTTTTATGTAACAACTTGTCTACCATATTTCAAGCAAATAAATAAAATAAAGGATGAAATCGCAGCTTGGTGCCGAGAGCACGCTTTTGCTTTTTTGACGTGGTGGCCAAAGAGTAACAACCGCGCGGATCATATTAAATGATTTACAAGGTTAAGCTGCGCTTGCCGCGGTCAGTCTGTGGATGGGTGACCATTCGTTATACATCGAGACCCCTCTGTGCCTCGGAGAGCACGTTAAACCGTCGGTCCCGGGTGACATACGAATACCTATGACAGTCGTTACGGGTAGTCAGAAGCCTGAAAGTGACAACCGGTCTAATCTTAGGATATTGACATTGCCCAGTAACTGTGTTGCGAAGGTCTGATGGCAGTGGCTCCGTGTAAAATACTGGTACTCAGCCGCATCTGATTAGACTGGAAGCTGATCAATACAGTAAGATAAAAGAGGATGTAGAAAAAAATAAGAACTGAAAAGATGTAAAAAAGACATATAGGTTTTCAAAAACTCATGCTACCAAATCACAACATGCAGTCGGAGGCTACGTATATTTTTGGATCAGTCAGTTTGCGAATTACATAGGTAATTCATAGGTAGCCTCCAACTGCATGTTGTGATTAGTGTTGAGTAGGACACGACTTGACTATACTTAGATAGACTTATAAAATTGGTATTGACTAAGCATGAAGATTTATTATAAGCATTGTATTGCACTCTCTTGAATTTGTATGGTTCAACGCAAAACATAGATAGACTCGCTATATTGTACTTGTACCTTTTCATTCATTACTGTTACTCTGATTGAGATAATTATGTTATTATGGTTGACATACTTTTATTCTCTCTATTCTTTTATTGTATTGTAGTTTCAATGATTTTAATCTATTTTATGTTTGTTAAGTTTACTATTTGCATACCCATATGACGGTAAAATATGGAGAACTATTTTTTAAGAAAAACATCTATGTATCTTTTACCCATGTTTGCAAAGAAATAAATGATTTGATTTGAAAAAAAAAGAGTTTGTAAGAGTAGCCTCTTTTTTGCTTTGAGCCAGTACAATGTCCTACTTCAAATGAGGTGAGGCGTACTGAAGCTCGGTGATACGTTTGAAGTAACGAGTACGAATATGACATTTGACGTTACTGCGGCGAGTCGAGTCGCGGTCGCGTAATGTCCACTGACACTGACAATGACGTGCTATTGTAGCATGTGCCTCGTTCCCTCTCTGTCTCACCCTACAGTTTACTTACCGAGAGTAACGAGTAATGCGACTACCGCGACATAAAAGTTGAAGTAGTACACTTTTAAATGTCGAGCCGCTCTTACATTTTGACGTCATGTACGGGACAAATGTACCGCCTCTTGTAAGTATGTCCTACTCAACACTAGTGATTTGATAGCATGATTTTTTGAAAACCATGCTGTCTTGTTTACATCTTTTCAGTTTAAATATTAATTTCAGAAGATATTAATATTTTCTTGTTTTAGAGCGTTATTTTTCAGCGGTCGGGTTTTTCTATGTTTGTGTTTGCATGTCAAAGTTATGGCTAAGTGTTAGGAAAATAAAATATTCTAATAAGACCTTCACTGTACCAATACTTATAGCAAATAAGTGATTATGCTTATACATAGTAAGACACACATGTACAACTGAATATGTATACATTTATTGAAATGCTAGTCATTCAAGTCGTTAACTGTAAATCATAAAACTGTCTAATAAAAAGCATTGGTACATACGTACGTACTGGATAATAAAAATAAATACCTAACCGTTTATACATTACTGTAATGATTCACATGTTGGAAAATATGCTGTGGTGAACGCCAAGCATCGGTTGATCGAGTTAGAATAGGTTATTAAGGGCCATCACAAACCGGGCGACTTGCCGCCGCGACAAGACGCGGCGTTGTCGTTTGCATCTGGCTCTTGTCGCCGTGACTAGTCGTTACGACAGACGTCGTGCAGGAAGCGATCATTAGTAGTAGAGTATTCGAGAGAGACGACCGTGTTGTTCATCCGAAATGAACACATCGACATCGAACGTATCCATGTTGAGATTCTCAATATAATAAATACGTGCACCTTGCTCAGCGCTCACAGCGAGACTGACGCTGCGCTGTCGGTCGACTATCGTCGTGTGTGCGCGTGCACAGCGCGACTAGACGCGGCGACAAGTAGCGAGCGCGCGCGACTCCCCTAGCTTGTCGTCGCGACTCCGTGACTCTGACGGCAAGTGTGCGGAGTAGTGATGGATTAATTCGCATTCACATTAATTGTTAGCATGCGAAGACTTCATTCGCATTTCACAAATTAAATGTAGTTGCGAAATTCTGTGAAGTGTGAAGCGAATTCATCGCTCTGCTATCATATAGCGGCAGCGTGCGCTCTCCGTCGCACCCACGGGAATACTAAATCTATCTGTTCGTGTGACCCTGACTTCGTTCGCAAGTGAAATTATTATCAATTTAGCAGGTGATGCGAGGAATGAAGTTAAGCAATTATTATCTTTGATTTGCTTATACTCAAGGTCGCATATTGAATGAATGCGTGTGATTGTTTAGTTTAAATTATTAGCAGTTTAGTTCAGCAATTATTTTGTTCATTTTAGCAAATAGCATAGCAATAGCAATTAGCATGCTAAGACTCATGAGTTCGCATGCTTATGAAATTTATGCGAAATCGCATTAATTGCCATCGCTAGTGCGGAGCTTTGAAAAATATATATGAAAATTGTCGGTCGCAGCCTGTCGTCGCATCTTCACCGAGCTGTCGCTGGCGCGTGTCGCCTAGTGTGCGCCTATGCTAAATGGTAAATGATATTTATTTCTGTAAATAAATCTTTTTATTATTATAACTTTCGTGAGACACGTTCATATTTATGATTAGTTACGGTTTACTCACGTGCATTTTTCGGGATTGCCCGACTAGTTTCGGATTCAAACGGAGCCCTTAAAATAGTTCGACTCGCGACCTCGCCGCGTAATCAGGTCATGATTAAGGGCTCCGTTTAGGTCCGAAACTAGAGTGCGCGCAAGATAACTCTGCGCGCGACTGAGGGCGTGCTAAACGTTGCCATGATCGCAAAAGTTCAAATTACCGCTTTTTAAGCTTAATTTTTTTATCGCTAAACATAATTTTCCCGTTAAATATTCCCACAATCAGGTAGTTCTACTATCAAAATTGATAAAACGGCACACACTTTGGTGGACCATGATTAGTTCCGATTTCGGCCGCGCGCAGACTTATCTTGCGCGCACTCTAGTCGGGCAATTCCGAAAAATGCTCGTGAGTAAGCTGTAATTAATCATTGGGTCTAGAAAGGACGAAACAAGAAAATAATTCAAATAGAAATCCAGAAATGCATAGGTACCTACAAAAATGGTCAAGGTAGAGCCGTGGTCGCATCCACTGTACACATATACATGTACCATGTCTGTTTAATGGAGGTGTTTCTGGCATCCACATATTCATAGTAGGTATACAGTAAGTGTCGGGAACTTCGTGGAGTGAGCGCCATCTGTTGTCCGCCACCTAACTAATCGTGACGTCAACATCGGACCACCACTGCCCGTTGGAGGGAGGAGACCGGCTCGCTCGGTGCGCCCGGAGGATTGCTTCTTGGACCGTACGACGGAACACTCGTCTAGAGTATTCTGTGTAGATTAGCTGAAGAAGTCTGACCTTTCATATCTGACTAGCTTGTCCTTATTTTATGATCTTGTAATAATTATCTAAAGTATTATATTGTGATCTAGTTCATGTTACTAACACTAACCCAAATACAAGTACTCTCAGTGGTGGAGAGTCTATATTGGTTTTATTTACTACATTTACCATGCTCACAATCCTGACATACCAATATTAGCGATAACTGTAATGATAGAATCACTCCTTACCGATTAAATTGTAGTGTCGCTAACATAAGTGCGAAAAAACAGATGCTCCCTACATGTTCGCATAACTCGTCAAAATGTAGGGAAAAGCAGTTTTTTTTTTGCGATTTCCGCTTTGCTCCCATAGTAAAAGTTGTTCATAGTAATGAGTACAATCTCCTATTTCGGTTTGTTGAGTCTTTACAATTTCAACCGGTATAAAAAAATTGGGGGCTTAAAAGTGCGTCGGGTTGCTTCGAGAAAAGCCCGGAACACTACGTGCCCCCTGAAAATTGTTATAAATAATACATTGTTTTAACATAAGATATAATATTGCTGAATGCTAAAATTGATAAGAATAATATAACCTTTACCCGTCTGCATTATTAATAATTAGAAATTATTATTTTGTCTCGTTAGAGATGTAATGATAAATAAGTAATTGCAACACATGTGTTAATGTGGCTATGATAACCTTCAGGTTGGGGTAGAGATGTACATACCTATACAAAGTTTATATACAGTACTTTGTCATGTAACTATCTAATGACAAAGAACGAGTAATAGTATTTAGATACCTACTAATTTCAAGTTAGTATATCGGGTGTAAAAAGACCCTTAACGATAACGAAAACCACATATTCTACCCATCATTGGGATCATTTTTTTCTACCAGACCATACCTGAGAAACCATTGGTATTGGAGATATTGAAGGTCAAAGTAAACATTTAATTTTTTAGTTTTTTCCAAGAACGTATTCTAAGTGATAATACTAAACTTTATTCCAAACAACCTTATCAAAATTTTCAATTTTTCCTCACAAATTACGCATTTGAAGTTACAAAAACGCAACGAATATCAAAAGCACACAACCGCCTTAGCTCAGCTGTGTGGCCGCTGCACGCATGCAAACGCGCGGCATCGCCACAACCACACATTGCGCGCTACAAAAAAAAACTTTTTTTTATGCCAAAAAATAAAAGTCGTTTCCCAGCAATTATTTTTGGTCAATGAAGTTTAGTTTGATGTACAGAGTGCGTAGATTTCGGCTATGTGATGGGTCTTTTTACATCCTGTATGTAACGCCCAAAGACCGAAAACGCACATTAAGCGAAAAAACTGCTCAGAACGCGTTGTGGTCACTAGACAAAATCCACATCGCGAAATTCGTGTTATGGCTCTAAAGGCGGATACAGATTTTAAGAGGCATGCGCCGCGGACGGCGCACAACGAATGCCTCTGCTTGAGGTCTGCGTGTCGAAAAAATATGCCAACATATGCTCGGGTCGAGCCATCGCGTGCGAAGCAAATGCCTCGTTTGTCTGTCTTCATGTTTGTGGCGAGGCATGTGCTACCATGTGTACCATGTGTGAACCTGAAATCGCGAAAAAAATCAGCTGTTCCTTACATTTATGTTCGCATAACTCGTCAAAATGTAGAGAACAGCTGATTTTTTTTCGCGATTTTAGTTTTGGTCCCATAGTAAAAGTTGTTCATAATGATGAGTACCGTGACCCCTCAACAGGTTGTGCGTTATTTATGTTACACCTTGTATACAGGGTGTTAACGAATTCGTGTAATTCCTTCAAACCACGTGATCTGCTGGTGACACAGATTAACCCTAAATAGGAATTTTTGAAAATAAACGAAAAAAAAAAAATTAAAAAAATCTTGATTTTTATTTATTGACTTTCTATTTCTGAGTCATTTTAGAGCCTTGAGTTATCTGACTGCAAAGAGCGATATCGCATTAGTCGTGCCTGCCAGCCGAGTCGCCGTGCTTTCATTAATTTATGCGTGGCATCGAAATGTTCACACAAATACTTAAAACATTTTTTTTTGCAAAAAAATAAATTCTTTTTTTTTATTGAATCCTTATTAGGTGGTTTAAATACGATCGGTAACAAAGCCGCATGAAAAAATAATAATTTTATTTTTTTATTTTTAATCAATCTAAATCCCGTGCGGGGCCTGTCTACATCAGTAGTAGATCATGTGGTTTTAAGGAATTACACGAATTCGTTAACACCCTGTATAGATACTGTGCGTATCTAGGAGTAACATTTAGTTTTTGTATTATCGTAATCGGTTCGCTCAATCAAAAGTTAATAGGGATTTGTGGCCCATTCAAACAACCACCCACACACAAACATACACACACGTTCACACGCGCGCTCATGCGCAAACAAACACACACACACACAAACACACACACACACAAACACACACTCAAACACAACAAACACACACACAAACACACCCACGCGCACACACAAACACATGCATGCACGCACTTCACACTTGCTAGCTACTTGCCCCTTGCGGACACAACCACTTGAAAACTAACTTTATTTTTCTTTATTTTCTTTTATTAATTGTAAAGGTACATACATATACAGCAAGATTGTTAGTCTTGTAAGTCTAAATTTATGTTTACACAGGGAGAGCGAGGTTTTCCCAACACAAGTATCATTTGATTACTTTCTGGGAAGCCCCGGCAACTTACTTGTAAAGATTTACTGAAATAAAAACCTTTTTATTTTATTTTATTTATTTTAAAGATGTTAGAATTTAAAGTTCGCAAAAAGAAAGTTTATTTATTGCGACATATTATTGGTTTCCGACTGCCACGCGGACGGAGTCGCGGGCACAGCTAGTCTTCTATTAAGAATGTCACAAACATCCAGACTTTTCAAATATTTGTTAGTCATCCAAATGACATATTTGTGTTTAGTCCTCCTCGCGTGTTGTGCCAAATTAACTTCATGAATGAGTAATTCTGTTTCACAAATCGTGACATATTATTGCACATTTTCCTTTTGATTTCCGAGAAATAAGTGCCTCAGTAATTTATTAATATATACAGTTATATAGGTTTTTGTTATTACTTCTAACTTTTTCCTTAGTAATTCTACTCAAGAAGAATAACAGATTATTATTTTGAATTTGACATACCTATTCTGTAGGACTAGCACGAACGTTTTGACGTATAGTAACGTAAACATAACGTCAATGTGAGTGAATTTTAAATAAAAAATACAACTATCCCATAGCATCTTGGTTTAAATTGATGCGACAACCACAATTTGTATCATACATAGATATGAATAACGTTTTCAATTCAATTAAATATTATGTGCCGAACGAGTATTTCCAATTCAAAATTCACTCGCGTTAACTTTACGTTTACGTTACTATACGTCACTACATTCGTGCTAGGTCTACTGAAAACTATCAACTATCGAGCCACAATTTCCAAAATATATGCGCTATTTTACCCGACTGCGGCGAAACCCAAAAAGAGGGTAATGTTTTTAAGTTTCGTATTCAGTAAACTACTATGTAGAGCACTGACACACATCATACAGCCGTTTCCCCTTCTCATTCTTAATAGCAGCCCGGAGTCTAGATTTGTGCCTGGTTGATGGCAATAGGCTCGCTCTCCATTACATGAGCCTTATGTCCGAAGCGGAGACGAGAAGAGAGGTTTTCAGCTGGGGTGAATCCACCGAAACTGTGCGGAGATTCGTACTGGCTAGACTGTAGCGGAAATGTGTACTGGCTTGGGTGGCGATGTACGCTGACTAGAGCAGAACTGAGCTGCGTGCGGCGAGCGTTGGATGTGAACGCACAGGGGCCTAATTCTCCTAAAATAAATCTTGATAAATCACAACCGAACCAAGGCCGAACCGTTCATTCAGACAGTTCTCAATTTCAAAAGCTATCAAATTGTTTGACACAAAAAACAAAATCAATCATTTTGAAAGTTTTCGAAAACAAAAACTGACGGTTGTGGTTCGATTGCGTTTGGCAACAATTTATTTTAGGAGAATTGGGCCCCAGTTTAGTGCGATCTGACACGAAAGGTAGACGTCTCAGTCGCTATACAAGTTGACATGAGAAATGTGATACCGCTCACTGCACGCCGCACACATCTCGTCTCCGCTGCGCGCCGTCGTCAGCTTGCGAGGCAAAGCTCACATCTCCGCCTTGTACCGCGGCCCAGCTCAATCTCAGCGAGGAACAGCTCACATCTGCACTTCCATCGCGCCATACAAAAAACATTTGCGCTCAGTGGTATCTACTTAAGTAGCGTGGAGACGAGATGTGTGAATAACGAAATTCTATTGGTTTTTTAAAACACATCTCCGCTCCGCTCGTCTGGTCTCCGTTTTGTTGGAGTCCGGGCCTGAGTGGTGGTCAATGGGGTAGCACACTGTGGAATTAATGGCCCTACCATCGCTGGTACCAAAACAACTTCAAATAAAATTGGTTAAAGTTTGTTTGACATTATTACTCGTGACAATTTAACTCATTTGTAACCGACTTCAAAAAGGAGGAGGTTCTCAATTTCTTTTTTTTTTGTTTGTTACGCGATATCTCCGCCAATTATGAATGGATTTTGATGATTCTTTTTTGTTTGGTAGGTCATACTTCAGAGGTGGTCCCATATAAATTTTATCGAAATTGATTTAGTGGTTTTTGAAACAATAAATAAATAAAAAATAAACTTTAAAAAAAGTAAAAACCGACTTCAAAGAAATACTAAAAGGAGTAAAATAATTACCATAATATAAAATTAACAGTTTCAGAAGTCGGTGGCTTCTATTTGCTTCAGTGTAGAGTTGCACCGACTTCTGAAACTGTTAATTTTATATTATGGTAATTATTTTACTCCTTTTAGTATTTCTTTGAAGTCGGTTTTTACTTTTTTTTAAAGTCCATTTTTTATTAAATACGTTTTAGTGTCATAATTTTAACCGCCCCTTCATAACCCTTCTTTTTGGCTTTGACGTAGTCGGGCATAAAAAGTCCTTTCAAATGATACCTTACACGATATAATGAAAACATTCCAAGGGGGGGGGGGGGGAGGGGGGACACGCACCCCCTCCTCTTTTCCAGTAGTCAGTTCCCAACAACAAATATAAACAAAGCAATATTAGTAATTTGAGAATTTTGCTTTGATCGGATGAGGAGTTCCGTTCCATATCTCTGAAGTTCATGGTCTAATCATAACAAAATTTATATGGGACCAATCGGGAAGTATACACTTTCGAACAAAAAAATAATTTTTCAAATCGGTTCATAAATGACGGAGATATGAGGTAACAAAAAAAAAAAAGTACAACCGAATTGAGAACCTCCTCCTGTTTGAAGTCGGTTTAAAAACGTTTTGGTTTGTGGTTCAGCAAAAGTTTTGATGCGAACTTTCAATCTCTGTTTAAACTGTCATCACAGAAACATTAGCGGAGAACAAAGAAGATTGTATGTATTTGTAAGGAGCCGTCATGATAATTATACATTAATACCTATTCTTGCGAAAACTACCTAGTTGCTGGAAAAATTACGCCAACCGTGTCATTAAAAGAAGTATTAAACCATATAATTAATGGCACTAAATCGTAATTAATAAAAAAATAGTAAAATAATTACTATAATATAAAATTAATTAACAGTTTCAGAAGTCGGTGAAACAAATACTAACTACAAACTGAAACAAATAGAAGCAACCGACTGATGAAACTGTTAATTTTATATTATGGTAGGTAATTATTTTACACCTTTTAGTTTTTTTTAAGTCGAATTTAACTTTTATTAAAAAAAAAATGATTGGTTGTAATTGCTACCAAAAGAGCGGCTGTCCCATTTTAAAACCTAGTAAGTCACTTTAACCACATGGTTTTACCTAACATGAATATATTCCAAAGGCTGACCTACTGCCCTCCTGAACCTAAAGTGCAGTAACAGCAAAAACACGAATTCGAGAAAAGCGCGTTTAAAGTTTAAAATCCATGAAAATATATCAAAAAGAGACTTTTCGATAAAACTTTTAATGCAAGGTGAAAGGACATGTACAAAACTAAAATACTAAACATTGATAAGTTAGTTTTTGATAAAAAAAACTATACCTAATTATGGCCATTTTTATTTTTTGGCCCCTATTACTACACACAGTTTTTTTGCAAAATCTTTTTAAAAACTCTTTTAAATGCAGTAAATATTGTTATTACTGCATTTTTGTAATTTTTTCCATGATTGTTACTGACAAAAATGCAGTAATATTGTGAAACTACTGCAATTTAATCTGTTTTTACAACAAAACACTGAAGTTCCCACACTTGCAGTAAAATAAAATTACCTTTAATTCAATAAAACTGTGTATTTTCTTTAACAAATTTACTTACTTGACATGTATTTATGACTATACCATTAAAACTATAATTATTATTATCGCCTTTATTCATTTTCATTCTTACGTTTACATTTTTAAATATAATTCTATAAAAACGAAAAAAAGAAAGAAATACATTTAAAAATATAAAAATAGAGGTCCACCGGCATCGGGAGCAGGGTCCAAGCTACCGGTGGTTAGGGCTCCAGAGACAGGAACCTCCTCACAATACGCGCCGTATCGAGGAGGACTGCTTTCTGTATCAGGCCCTTGATCCAGCCACCTAACGAGAGCCTCTTGAGGTGTTGGTCGAGGCTCTTGGCCATTAGGCCATTGGCCGTTACGACTATCGGCACAATGGTTGCCGAATCCACATCCCACATGTTGACAACCTCGTGCGCTAAGTCAAGATATTTGATTTGTTTGTCTTTCTCAGCTTTCACGAGGTTTTCATCATGCGGGATGGTAACATCAACAATCATTGTGCGGCGGCATAATTATTATTATTATTGCAACTACAAAACATCCTACAAGTTAAACTGCAGTAAAGTTATTAATACTGCATGTCTTTTCGTTTTTCGCAATAAAATACAAAATCCCCCACAAGTTAATGTGCAGTATGTAATGTTAATACTGCACTTTAATTAGGAATATAAATAAAAAAAATGTTTTCTTAACTTTTGCAGTATAATCAATTTGTATAGCGTCGAATAATACTGCACTTTAAACAGTTTTTTCTTTAATCTTCTAGAACAAACTACTATTTTAAGTGTCACAAAATATGATAAAATACTGCAGTTTAGTTAGGAAACAGAGAAAAGTCTTGTGCAGTATTCATTTTACTGCGGCTTAGCTGGTAAACATTGAATAATTTTAATAGATCTGTGAAATTTTTGCTATTAAGTAACTACTACATTCGAAAAAAAAACTAATAAAACACTGTGTAGCCCTACAAAAATAATAATTAATTCGACTGATAGCTAATAAATTGGTGATTCAGAATATATATTTAACTCAAAACCTACCAAAATGTCTATTACTGCACTTTAGGCTCAGGTGGGCAGTTATTTAACGTTTATGCGCTCTCCTGTAAAATTTAGTTTTTAGCCCTTAAGCGCTTATTACACTTGGCTGAATTTAGTCGTCTTAATTCAGTCGATACTGAATTTAGTCGTCTTAATTCAGTCGATACTGAATTTAGTCAAGTATAATCGCAATTAGCAAGCTAATTTTGTTCCTGAATTTAGGATGCTAGCTTGCTAATTGCGATTATACTTGACTAAATTCAGTAACGACTGAATTAATACGACTAAATTCAGCCAAGTGTAATAAGCGCTGTCCTAGGTTTTGAAATGGGAGAGCCGAGAGGTGCTGCCATCTACTTTCGTTTTACCTGTGTCTCCCCATTGGTGGTGTACTACACACCTCTGCCCAGCCCTTCATCTAATACAGGCGTGATGTTATTTTAGTTATGTTAGGATTTAAATCCGCAACTTGACCGACATGACCCGATTCAAATAAACGGGCTATTTTTAGGTGTTCCCTTCCATTAAAAATATTTCGTTTCAATAAATATGTATTTATACGTTTTATCAAAGATAAGTAGTACCTACGTGCGATAGCGGTGTTGTTGTAGATAATAAAATTGATAAAATATTGACCGTGTGTCAATGACGACGGTCGTAATACAGGGTGTAAACAATGGATAGGTTTTTTCAAAATAAAAAAAAAAGTTTTCAAAAAACGAAATATGGTATTCTGTAAGTATATAAGTAATATTGGCTTCCTAAGTAAACTGGGGCTATATTCTCCTAAAATAAATCTTGATAAATCATAACCGAACCAAGGCCGAACCGATTCAGACAGTTCTCAATTTCAAAAGCTATCAAATTGTTTGACACAAAAAACAAAATCAATCATTTTGAAAGTTTTCGAAAACAAAAACTGACTGACGGTAGTAGTTCGATTGCGTTTGGCAACAATTTATTTTAGGAGAATTAGGCCCCTGACTGCGTGGAGCAATATCGCTCTAGTCGTGTCGCCGTGCTTTCATTTATTTAAGCATGGCATCGAAATTTTTTATTATTATTTATTTTTAATCATTTTAAATCCCGTGCGGGGTTAATCTATACCATTAATAGATCATGTCGTTTGAAGGAATTACACGAATTCGTTTAGTTTACACCCTGTATACATACATTAATACATACCTAATTATATTAACAATATGCTTTACACTATTCTTCATCACAGGTCACATCCGAGGTGACCTCGGAAGCAACACCTGTGTTTATAAAAAAATACAGTAGCGTCTCGCGGCGACAGTATTTAAGCGAACAAAAGTCAAATAAGTAAGTATTGGAGTAAACTATCATTACCTATATCCCGCTTAAGGCCTAATCTCATCAATCAGCATCAATTCTCAAAAAGCAGCAATCTATTTGTAATTGTAACACTCGTCATCGCTATGACTTTGATTTTGACAGGTCAACAATTTCTATAACAACGTATGTAGGGGTGATTAGTCCAAAGCCGGGTATGGGGGTAAAACCGGGACAAGGCAGTATAGCCTCTTACGCGTTTCAAATTTAGGCGCGCGTTCGCTCGCTGCTTTTGGCCACCCTGATCAGTTTGTCAACAAACTTTCAATGGCATCGGTGCGTACTCGACAATAATACATAAGAAAAACGCTTTTATGGTCAATTGATCTAATATTCTTTGGAACTAACAAGTGTATCATTATACTCGCGAAGAAACGATGCATGGGTGCTATGTCTTAAATGTAAGAACTGGGCCCATGAAGGCTGTACGGGTTGGGAACCCGAAGATCTTGATGAGTTCCATTGCTACCACAGTTAAGTGACAAAACCGGGTATAAAATTTGGGTATACCCGGTTTTGGACAAGGGGTGGGGCAAAACCGTAAAAACATAACTGTTGTATATTGATTATTTTTTGTTATTTAGAATTAAGAACAAAGTGATCTCAAGTGCTAAATATATGATTTATAAACTAAACTAAATAGAGCATATTGAAATTGATTTAATTTTCGCCAAACTTGTGTTTTATTGAATTATTGCCTTAGCGTTCCGGTTCTACCTTACTTTCCCATATTAACAATCCAACTTCTCCAAAACTGTGTACTACGCAATGAATATTGTTGACCTATCAAAATCAAAGCCATAGCGATGACGAGTCTCTTGCACTATTAGAATGCTGGATGGTTTTAGACACAAATAAATTTCGATCGCCTGCTTCATGGGTAAAATTACTACATAATAAAAGAAAATGCTGAATTGATGAATGACTTGAAGACAAGGACTGAAAACCGGTATTTATCCAGCTCAAATTAACGATACCATTTTCGCAACCCTAATCATGTATAGGTACCGGTATTTGACACATATTTCATTTCGGTACCGATATTCTTTGAATAAGCCGCGAGGAATGACAGTGAGGGGTACGCGTGTCAGCAAGTCTGACCATCAATAAATGTACTATTTTCCGCCCTTGAAAAATCCGTATTCACCATAATCGGATTTTTCTTATTGTTTCTTATAATTTCAAACTAAAACTAAATATTATAATTGCATATTTGTTTGTCATAGACAAGTAACGCTTGATTCCATTACTTATATTTTGAATTATACTTTCGTATCATTTAATATCGGTATCAAATTTTTTCGATACCGAAATTTTAGGATAGGTACCGGAATTTTCGGTAAACCGTTTTAAAAATGCAATGACGTCTTATCCTTAAATAAAGGTACCGTAATTTTTCGGTAATTCAGCTTGCTTGTAAATGCTTGAAGGCATTTATTTCTCAACTTTTAAAACTAAGCTTATAAACAGGAGATGTTTCAACGTCAATATGTAAGTAGCAGTCTTTGGCCTTTAGAACAAAGATCATCGTCGTATTCAATGTGTGAACAACACTTTACTTTTATAAAAACGAGATAAGAAAAAGTGACAAAAGAAAACAAGGTTTTTAATATACATGCACATTACAGGGGAGCGTATACGTCACACTTGGTGAATCATATTTAAGGATTTGTCACATAGGATGCGTTCTGTGTCCTCCGGTCCGGATAAATCGACCGCAGCCCGCATCCTCTGTGAACATCATTTGCGTTTTATATATATTTTATGTAGTAATTACGCTCTGACTATGCGGGCACAAGTAAAGAACATAGGGAACGCACCGGTCAGGCGGTCTAGGTGGGAAGGTAGCGGACGGGCTGCCCGGTTGCGGGCAGGCGGGCAGCGGGCGGCGGGTAACGGGCGGCGGTCCGGGCAGTTCATAGGGGTGATCGATGTTGCAAAAACATCAATGATGACATCGATAATGACATCAATAGCTGAACATCGATGTTTACCGAACACAAAACATCGATACAAACACAACTACACGCAATCAAATAAAAAACGGCCACTGTTTGCCCTGCCCGTCAGATCGCTGACCGGTTGCCCTGACCATAAAGTTCACATAGGATGCGGGCTGCGTTCGATTTGACCGGACCGGAGGACGCAGAACGCAGCCAGTGTGACAAATCCTTTAGTTTTATGTTCGTGATTGTAACTGCAAGTGCACAACCGTCATCAGCAGATAGCGGAATCTCATGGCAAAACAATTGAAAGGTGATAGAGCCGGGTCATTATTTTTTATCGAGTATTCAAGCTATCGCTATATTTTTAATTAGGTATGAACTTTATTGTTAATTAACTTAACAAACACTTTTAATTTTTATTCTTACATAAATAATATTTAATGACACACAAATAAAACATTGCCGTAATCAAAAAATTCTGATAACTACCGCGACTCGAGAAGTTTATTTACCCTATAGATACTAATATGATATTTGATCTCTTTTGATTACGGTACTATAGTACGACTCTGTTTTTTTTTTAGCCATGTCCTTTCATCCAAATCCGTTCAGCCGTTTATGTAACCAAACATACACATTCACAAATACATCTGTATACAGGGTGTTAAGGAAATCGTGTAATTCCTTCAAACCACGTGATCTAATGGTGACACAGATTAACCCTAAATGAGAATTTTCGAAAATAAAACAAAAAAAAAATTAAAAAAGAAATTGGTTTTCAATTTCTGAGTTTTTTTAGCGCTATCTTGAGTTATCTGACTGCAAAGAGCGATGTCGCGTTAGTCGTTCCTGCCAGCCGTGTCGCCGTACTTTCATTAAATTATGCGTGGCATCGAAATGTTCACAAAAATAAAATGATTTTTTTGAAAAAAAAAACTTATTTTTTACTGAATCCTTATTAGATGGTTTAGATATGATCGGTAACAAAGCCGTATGAAAAAAAAAGAATTTTATTTTTTTATTTTTAATCAAGCTAAATCCCGTGCGGGGCCTGTCTACACCAGTAGTAGATCATGTGGTTTTAAGGAATTACACGAATTCGTTAACAGCCTGTAGTCTGTAGTACGACTCTGGTTTTTTTTAGCCATCTCCTTTCATCCAAATCCGTTCAGCCGTTTATGTAACCAAACATATAGTCACAAATACATTCGTAATACCTAATTATTATAGGTACCTAGTGTGATGTGATTCTAAGAACATCACCCTTATCATCTAACGGTAGTAGTTATCTTTTAACTGCGTGTTGACAGTAAGTCGGTAAAACCATCAATGTAAACAAACACGAAGATACCCCGCAGTGCGATGAGTGCTGTTTCATACATTGTTTAATTCACGTGCATTGAATATTCAAAAGATGATGTAGGGATAAAAATTTAAAGGAGTATGCTGAAGTGGTTTGGTGATAATGAGAGGATGAGTGACGATTAACTAAATGAATTTATAAAGCGGATGTCAGTGGATACGCCAGTAGAGGACGCCCTAGAAGGACATACCTACATCGATTTTATTGGTGATGTTATTCAAAAAGGACAGGTGCGTAGGACTCTCAACCAAAGTGCGTGTATGACAAGATGTATGAACGTGGATGAAGCGAAAGGTGTAGGTAAGGATGCATGTGGCGTTCTGCAGTTTCTGCCTATTCCCATGGCGTGTGTTTGTGTATGTATGTGAACATGCAAACTCGGGGAATATTTTAATAAAATTGCCCCACTATTTTGGATTTTCCTTGTACCGTGGGTGCGTTGATAGACACAAATGTCACATATAAAACAATTATCCATGGCTCATAAATAAAAGCACTTGTAAAAAATAAAAGGTTTATTGCAAAAACTTGTGCAACTTTTACAGTAAATCTTACTTATGGACCTCCTTTTAAGTAAAAGATATACCTGTGCTAGGAGGCGCTCTTCAATTATAAAATTATATTTTTTGATTATGTGGCATCCTAATCCTACAAATCCTAACTTCCTAACTAATATTTTAATCGCGAAAGTAAGTTTGTTTGTTTGTTACCTTTTCACGCTTAAACCACTGAACCGATCATCCTGAAATTTTGCATATACGTTGTCAGGTGTACAGATACGGACATAGGATACCTTTCATCCCGAAAGAAAAGGTTCCCGAGGAAAAGAACAGTAACGATAATAGATGGCGCCACGTGTCTTTCGAATCATGATTGAATTATATTATTAAAGAAACTTTAGTAGTGTAGTAAGAGTTTTTTTTTTAATTATAAATTAACGCGAGCGAAGCCAGTTACAGTATAAAAGCAACAGACAGATTAACGTAGGAGGTATGTTTACGTAAATATATGAAAATATTGATGCAATACGCCGGGTGTTAACGAATTCGTGTAATTCCTTCAAACTACATGATCTATTATTGGTATAGATTAACCACACACGGGATTTAGATTGATTAAAAATAAAATAATAAAATTCTTTTTTTTATGCGGCTGTTTTACCGATCGTATCTAAACCCACCTAACATGGATTCAATAAAAAAGTTTTTTTTTTGCAATGAAATAATTTTATTTGTGTGAACATTTCGATGCCACGCATAAATTAATGAAAGTACGGCGACATGGCTGGCAGGAACGACTAATGCGATATCGCTCTTTGCAGTCAGATAACCCAAGGCTCTAAAAAGACTCAGAAATTGAAAACCAAGATTTTTTTTAAATTTTTTCTTTGTTTGATTTTCGAAATTTCACATTTAGGGTTAATCTGTGTCACTAGTAGATCACGTGGTTTGAAGGAATTCCACGATTTCGTTAACACCCTATATATGACTCGCGATCATAAAAAAAGTGTAATTTTAATTTGTATGGCCTACAAATAGTTGTTTCGGGTCTGAGCGTTTGTGTATGTGAGATTTGTGTTTGTAAACGCACCCACGACACAGGAGAAATCCTAGAGTGGGGAAAGGACTAAAAAAAAACCTGATCGTACTATCATTATAAAAATAAAATAACTTTAAAAAAAAGTAAAAACTGACTTCAAAAAAGAGTACAATAATTACCATATTATAAAACTAACAGTTTTAGAAGTCGGTGCAATTTTACACTGAACATAATTGAAGGCACCGACTTCTGAAACTGTTAGTTTTATAATATGGTAATTATTTTACTCTTTTTAGAAGTCGGTTTCGTACTTTTTTTTAAAGTTATTTTATTTCTAGATTTTTAGTGGCATTAACCGTACACAAACATGCAATTACAGCAATCAAAGTTATAATACAAAAATGATACGATCCATTCATTCCGTTACAGGTACTTTTGTATCGATCCAAGAATGTGTCGTATTCGTTTGTATCGATCCAAAATATCGAAGTATCGTATCATGTTGTATCGATACTGCAAAGTATCGGATCGGATCGTGCATCACTATTCTGAAGGAATTATTATATTGAAATCTGAGAGCGTTGTATGCCTTTTGATCACATCGAACCCATATTATAATAATCGTGATCAGCCTATTATTATCCCACTTAGGCCCGGACTCCACCAAAGCGGAGAGGAGAGGAGATGTCTCGTAAACAACCAATAGGAATTCGTTTTGAGTTGAAGCTAAGCGGAGAGATTTGAAAATAACGCAATCCTATTGGTAGATTGAGACATCTCCGCACATCTCCGCTTTGGTGGAGTCCGGGCCTTAGGCCTCATTTACGGAGACGCGGGGCGTCGCGCGTCGCGTTGTGCGGCGCGGCCCGCACTGAATTCAAACATAATGGCGTTGTATGAGAGCGTTTACGGAGAAGCGATGTTACACGCGTTTGCTTGAAATGCAGGAGGAGCCCGCGGATGGCATCGCCGCGTCGACCGTGCGACCAGCTATTCTTGCAATTCTCCGTCCACTGTAAAACGTAGCGTTAACCGCGGCGGCCCGAGGCCTCGCACGCGCCGCAACTTCATAAACAACATCGTACATTGCCATATGTTTGTGTTTGCATGTGTGATGACGCGGGCCGCTGCGCGCGCCGCCGCTCCGTAAACAGAAAAACGCGCCGCAAGACGCCACGCCGCACGCGACGCCCCGCGTCTCCGTAAATGAGGCCTTAGTCCACCACGCTGGCTTGGTGCGGGTTAGCGCACTACACACACCATATAGACCTTTTTGAAGCCCTCTTAGGTGTGCAGGATTCCTCACAATGTTTTTCTTTCACCGTTAACACAAGTGATAATCAAATTAGGTTCGAATCACAATTTTGATCCATAGAGCTCTTACACACCACGTTTTTCAGGCGCCGCGCCGCGCGTTTCGCAATCGCGCGTTGTCGGCGCTGCTAAACTTGAAATAGGCAGATTATTAGCGATTGCATCGCTGCAAACTCACGAGAAACGCGCTACAGACGCGCGTGAGCAACTCTCCTAGCAAAGTAAGACGCGCGTAGCACGTGCGCGAACAAATCAAACGCGCTGTACGTATGTGTTTGCAGCTAAATAGACGCGCTGTGCCAGCGCGTCTGTATCGATGTAACTCCGTGCTACGAGCGCGTCGACAGCTCGCGAAAAAGTCGTCGTCTGCATACTACAATTTTATGAACGTGTGAATAGGTACATTGGTTGCGATAACATCGCGTTTGCAGCGCGTTATAGTTGCGTGGGACGCGCGTCGACAGCGCCTGAAAAAACGTGGTGTGCAAGAGCCCTTAGACTACCGTAGATTTTGTTACTAAGTACCAAAAATAAATTCCACATCGTAACTCAATCAGAGTACCTATCAGATAATAATTATTTGTCTAACAAACAACAATAATAAACATCTGTCATTCAATGCTAATTTAAATTGTCAAATCTTAACGAACTTGATTGAGACCACATCAATAATTGACACTTGACATTGGAATTATTCCAGTCCATAATTCTGATGGCAGATTGCGTCTCTAAATTAAAAGCAACGCAATTTATGTAGACACGTAATTCGCTGTGCATTACGCCGCGCACTACGATGCGTACTACGCCGCGCACTACGATGCGTACTACGCCGCGCACTACGATGCGTACTACGCCGCGCACTACGCCGCTCACTACCCTACTAATTAACAGTTTTAGAAATCAGTGCAATTCTACACTGAAACAAATAGAAGCAACCGACTTCTGAAACTGTTAATTTTATATTATGGTAATTATCTTACACCTGTTAGTTTTTTTTGAAGTCGGTTTTTACTTTTATTTAAACTTTGTTATTTACAAGCAAGTAGAGATATGCTCTTCACGTCACCCAGGGGTGGAGAGGCGATGGTCTTGTTACTGGGTACCACACACCAAAATTTTTCATTAGTCTAGAAAATTCTTTCTTCCTATCTTAGGAATTCAGTGTACCTAGTTAATCTTTCAACTGTGGTAGATAGGATTCGATGCAGTTAGTCACAGGGTGTTAGGTTCATTAGGTCAAGTTGCAACATTATTGTGAGTAATTGACACTAAGGGCTAAAACACATTTGCTAATTAGACATATTGCTAAATAGACGTTTTGCGTATTTGCACGTTTTGCTACTTAGACGTATTGATCGTGCGTGAGGCTTTTTAACATATAAAAATGTATGGAACTTATTCAGCAAATAATTTTAAAAACTTCTACGTCTCTTTAGCTATTCAAAAAGGTATAATATCGACGGCCGCAAAGAACAAAAAGACAACTGCATTTTTGCGAAAATCACTTTTTTACATAATTGAATTCAGAATTCTTTATTTAATCTAGTGATATTTTTTTTTCATACAAAATCTCATTTTTTCTTTGTTTTTTGTCGCGTATTTAAAGACAACTACACCTTTTTTTACAAAGTAACGAAGTACACACGGACATCTACAATTGTCCGTGTGTGCGTCGTACGATTCGGCGCGTCGCATGCGATAAACAAAGATATCAGTCACATGACCGTTTTGTCATGGGCGGTGGGGCAGTTGACTTTTTTTAACTTGCATACTTACTCTTTCTACGACCTCAATTTTGTTAATCTACATTTCATAATACACACATCAAACGTGTCTAGGGATAAAGCACATTTTAGCGAATTACTGCAAGTTCTTAAATTGTTTTTTTTTGACTCCTCATAGTTATTTAGCGACCTCTTCATAATATAAAAAAGGAAAGTTTTTGAATTTCGATTAAAAGTTGAAAATCTTCTGTCAAGTCGTTTTCCTATAAAATCCTGCAACGGTTTTGAGACAAAAACCGTTTCTACTACACTTCTGAGTCAGATCAATATACATGAACGCTATTAAGGACGAAAAATGTCACTTGAGTTGGGAAAAACGATCAGAGCCGTAAGAATGTGGGAATCTGGCTCTCGGAAACGTACTCTGGCCATCGCTCTGGGCACTACGCAGAGGATAATAAGTCACTTCTGAACACGCTACCGTATCACTGGCAGCGTAGCTGAGCGTCATGGAGGACGAACTCGCATCACCACAGGTAGAAAAGATCTTTAAATACATATCACTGCTCGATGGAATCCTAAAATGAGTGCGATGATGGTAATTACGAGGCTTCATCGCTCTTCGTTCTGCCTAGCCTTTTCCCAACTATGTTGGGGTCAGCTTTTAGTCTAAACGGTGAGCTGAACACCAGCCTTTTACACGGAGAAACTGTCATCAGACCTCCGCAACTCAGTTGCGCGGCAATGCCTATATCCTAAGGTTAGACCGGTTGTCAGACTTTCGGACTTCTGACTACCCATAACGACACTACCACAGGTATTCGTATGATACCCGGACCGACGGCTTAACGTGCTCTCCGAGGCAAGGAAACTAAAATAAGATAATAAAAAAGAAATGTATGCTTAAGCACCACGCGGCTTCCAACAGCAAAAAGGAGTGGGGCGCGTATTCGTGGACTGAACGCACAGTACAATAAAAAATAAAAACATGTAAATACATTATTCAATGAAATATAAATTTATTTTTCTCATGCTTTGCAAGATGAGCATTCAAAGGCTTCATCGCTTTTCAGGGTTGTTAATAAGCTATCAAACCATTAGAAGCCGTTTGCACAAAGTCAATCTCTGTTCGCAAAGACCACTACGAGTGCCACTGATTGAGCCCTGCAATCGTAGGGCCCGTTCACAATGGGCTCGTGAACACAGAAATGGGGCAGAAGAAAAATGGCGTTATGTGTGCTTTTCTGATGAATCTCGCTTTGACTTAGGACCAGATGGGTGTTTCTCCGAATTATTTTAACTTTTATTAGACTAATCATTATCCTCATGGCGGAGTTAACAATATAGGCATAAAAACCTAATCAAATGATAATGCAAATGGATACTACGCCACTGCAGCCAAATAGTAAAAGAAGAATTACAATGACTGGAAGCTACTGTAACGTTAACAATCTGAGAGAATAATGATTTGTTAAAAAAGTTAAAAAATAATCGGAGAAACACCCAGATACTAGATGTATTGGTGGACCTCAGGATGCTAAAAACGTGGAAAAATATTGTTATGGCCGAGTATTTGAATCGATGCAAGAACAGAACTGATTTGAATCAGAGGCAATCTCAATGCATAGATTTACGCTCAAATGATTGTTTCGGATGTTGTCATTTCTTTGCGGACCCAGTTGGGTGCTTTGTTTCAGCTTATGCGTGATAAAGCACGTCCAAACACGGTCAGAATCATTAAAACACACTTGCTGAAGCTATCATCAACGTGCTACGGTAGAAAAACAGACTACCGATTGTTCATTTTATGCAAGAAAAACCTTCAATAACTTAGTTTGGAATTTGATTATTTCTTGAAGAAAAGACTAGGAAGAAATTATTTTTTGTTCAGTAAGTTTGATTATTGTGATAAAATAATGTTTACTTACGTGTATTAACACGGGTTCAATTCCTTTGATCCTATGCTTTGCTTTTGTATGATAATAGCTTGTATAAGATTCGATTATTGATTTGTTTTTGAAGATGGTAACTCCTTAGAAATTTTATTTTCTCTGCAAATATTGCATTTTTGTTACTTTGTAATATGATTACGATGATTAAAAAAGAATAAATTACTAAGAATAACTTAATTCTTTTCTTGAACTCCAAAAGCTCATCATATTAATAGCATGTTATCTGCAATATCAATATCTGAACCTTTAGAATTACGAAGTAATTTGAGACAACTACAATATCTTGGTGTCAGTCATAGTTACCCTTTATTTCTTGTCGTAGTTAGATATATATTATAAAAGAGAATAACAATATCTCCTTTTATAAGTAAAATTGTTTGGGAATCAGTAATTACAAAGTCCTACGTAGAAGCGAACATATGGCAGTTGACTCAGTTAGTTATTTATTTTGTGCGAAGTAGAAAAAGACATCTGCCGTATTTCGAAAAAAAAATGTATATCAGTTAATTGACCTTCATAGTTTTGTTCAAAATGCCGAATAATATAACTATTGCAAATTTGAAGAGGCTAGCTTTATTTTTGTAGAAGTTATTACATTTTCGCGTTAAAAACGCTCTCCTGAAAACTAGTGATTTTGTAGATAGCCGTTTGTTCTTTGCTGCCGTCGATATAAACCAGGTATGTTCATAAAATCTTAAAAAAATGTTATTTGAATAGGCCAAAGTGTTGTACTACACAACATAAAAAATATCTTTGAAATTCAATCTCTCCATAACGGTTAAGTTTCGCATACCATATTACGGAATCAAATCCATCAGAAATTACCTGAAAAAAACGTCCTTTAACATTCAATACGACTTTCCCTGTAACCCTGTATATCTCGTTTGGTCCAGCCATTGATTTTGTATGTACTTAATGCGATGCGTACGCGTAGAAACATGAGCCGCGCAAGAAACGGTCAATATGTCTGCAGCCTTACGTTACAGATAGAAGCAGGAAAGTTTTGTTCATATTAAGTATGTAGCTTATCATCATTTAGCTCTAAAACTGTTGATCTAGGAAATATCCTTCCGTAATTGAAAGATCAATTACGGATTTATTTATTTAGGTACAAGCTCACGACTTCGTACTCGTGGAAGTCGGAAAACAACATTATATCGCAACAACTAGACAATGTATATTATGTACTCCATTTTTAACCGACTTCAAAAAGAAAGAGGTTCTCAATCCGTCTGAATGTTTTTTTTTTGTTACGCTATATCCGCCAATTATGAATGGATTTTGATGATTCTTTCTTTGTTTGGTAGATCATGCTTTAGAAGTAGTTCCGTATAAATTTTATCGAAATAGATTCAGCATTTTTTGAAATAATCAACAAAAACAAAAAAAAATACTTAGATGACGTTTCCTTAATACCTATTCTTAAAGCAAATTACCTAGTTGTTGGAAAGATTACGCAACCGTGTCATTTAAATTTGAAGTCTTAAACCGTGTCATTTATGGCACTAAAACGTATTTATTAAAAAAGTTAAAATAAAAGTAAAAACACACTTCAAAAAAAAAAGAGTGAAATAATTAGCATGATATTAAATTAACAGTTTCAGAAGTCGGTGCAATTCTACACTGAAACAAATAAAAACCAACGACTTCTGAAACTGTTACTTTAATATCAAGCTAATTATTTCACTCTTTTTTTAGTGTTTTTTGAAGTCTTTTTTTACTTTTTTTATGTAATCATTTTATTCCCAATATGGTTACTGCTCATCACCCACACTTAATAGCGTGATAATTTGTATCCTATAACCGAACCCGCTCTTTAACGGATGTGGCTGCCTTTAAACTCGATTTGTCCAGTAGCACTGGCTTGAAGCTCAAACATGCAAACGGACAAACAGACACAAATTCTAGAAACTAGAGGCTGTTAACGAAATCGTGTAATTCCATGATCTACTACTGGTGCAGATTGCCCGAGCACGGGAATATGCTTGATTAAAAAAAAACTTTTTTTTCTTGCGGTAGGAATAGGTAATAGTTTCCAAAAAACCTTGTAAGGATTAAGAAAAACAAAAAAAAATTGCATAATAATTATTTTATGTGAGTCAACATTTCGATGACACGCATAAATTTATGAAAGCACGGCGACGCGGCTGGATGGCACGACTAACGTGATATCGCTCTTTACAGTCAGCTTACTCTTGGCTCTAAAATTACTCAGGAATAGAAATCCATGATTTTATTTTGTTGTTTTTTTTTACTTTATTTTCTAAAATACTCATTTAGGGTTAATCTGTGTCACCAGTAGATCACGCGGTTTGAAGGAATTACACGAATTCATTTACACCCTGTATATTTTTGTCATCAGGGGCCTAATTCTCCTAAAATAAATCTTGATAAATCACAACCGAACCAAGGCCGAACCGTTCATTCAGACAGTTCTCAATTTCAAAAGCTATCAAATTGTTTGACACAAAAAAACAAAATCAATCATTTTGAAAGTTTTCGAAAATAAAAACTGACTGACGGTTGTGGTTCGATTGCGTTTGGCAACAATTTATTTTAGCAGAATTGGGCCCCTGTATCGAGGAGCTCGTGGCTAAATAATTACAGCCGCATAGACCGATCTTCCGGGTTAAGCCACGCTTGCCGAGGTTGGTCTGTGGATGGGTGACCATTTACCATAGCGAGTTTCCTCCGTGCCTCGGAAAGCACGCAAAGCCGTTGGTCCCGGCTGTCATTTGTAGATCTTTGACAGTCGTTACTGTTGGTCAGAAGCCAGAAAGTCTGACAACCAGTCTTACCAAGAGTATCGTATTACCCAGTTGCTGGGTTGTGGAGGTCTGATAGGCAGTCGCTCCATGTAAAATACTGATATTCAGCTGCATCCGGTTCGACTGGAAGCCGACCCCAACATAGTTGGGAAAAGGCTAGGCAGATGAAGGTGGGCCCCTGTATCGTTCATAGGATGTGTTGCACTTTATTCCAAAAATATTTAATGTACACATCGTTAAGATTTTATTATATGTAGGTACAGATAAGGTACACGAAAAACTTATTTACAAATGAACACAAATATGTATGAACACACAGGAAGTTCTTGTGTAAATAAGTCACTTACAGGCATGCACATCATTAACAACGGGATGAATAGACTATTTACATTTAATTATTAATATATTAGTATTTTAGTCATTCTAATAATCTCTTATTTATTTAGATAAAGACATCATTCAAACCTTTTAATCACTACATGTTATAAAATAAAGTTGCTTCCCGCTGTCTGTCCCTATGTATGCTTAAATCTTTAAAACTACGCAACGGATTTTGATGCGGTTTTTTTTAATAGATAGAGTGATTCAATAGGAAGGTTTTAAGCTATAAAACGTACACGTACAAAGCCGGGGCAGGTCACTAGTATAATATATAATATAAATCTAAACTAAATCTAAAGTTAAAAGAAAGAAAAATTATAATCTAGATTAAAATTACCAAAACGAACTAAAAGAGTGAATCAAAATAATCAATTCAGTCAACTTACTATCTATTACCTACCGATAGCATTCCGATATCAACAGTCATAGACTAAAATTCTAGAAAAAAGTGAGAATTCCAACTTGGCAAAATGGCTGAGTACATAATGTAACCAGAATACCCTTTTGGCTTCGATCAACTTTCAATCTCATTTCGATCTCATTTCAATATAATCTCACGTTTGACGTTATTTGTTAAAGAATAAGAATACCATTTGTCATATTTATGAGATTGAGACTAGACTGAGACTAGATCGAAACTATATTTTAAACATTTTTAATTACGAGAATTAGGCTTCTGACTAGATAACTTTTAATACCTTTCCTTGCAAAGTACGGAACCCTCGGGCAGTCCGACTCGCACTTGACAGATTTGTATTATTATATTATAGGTACTGTTCAAACTATTTCCGTAAGCATTTTCCTTAATTACTGACAAATAGATAAGAAGCCATTAAAATTTACAATAATAATTATTACCTATTTATAATATTATGTACCTACTTGTTCATGAGACATGTGTATGACGTTTGCCCAGTAGTGGGACAGACGTATACATAAGGGCTCGTTCATACAGAGCATCCGTATTATACACGGGATCGTTTTCAACGGATCCGTCGCTACTAGAAATTATGTTCACACCGTATTTACAGTAAAAGAAAGAAAGAAACTTTCTTTCTTTCTTTCTTTCTATTTACAGTACCGTAGAACGGGGTTACGTTGATAATTTTTTTGTGTTTGTATCTTATTTATTTTCGCTTTTAGCTGCTACGTCAAACATATTTTTGTATGAGAAATCTGTTACTTTTGAAGTAAGAATCATGGAATTAAAAATGTAGGCTCTTGGTGAGACATAAATATACACGTGTTTGAGGGTTTTTGAAATTCTACCCGTAAGTGATGAAATAGGGGATGAAAATTTTTTTTACTTTTTAACTGCATCTAACAGGGGCTTAACGAGGGCTCAAAATTTCACGCAAGCGGAGCTGCGGGCAAAAACTAGTAAACAATAAACATTCTGGGGAGTTTGTTGCGTCGTTTCTTCTTCACAGCATAAACACTAGGAAGCGGTGAAGGGAGGGATTTTTTGTGGGCTGTCTATTGTAACAATGACGTTCACAAAGAATGTTTTTAAACTTTCGCGATTTTTACACATTATAAAAATATTGAATCGGGTCTTCTCGCGTAACAAACTTTAAGAGGCACAAAATACCTTTTATCCCGACGTTTCGGCCGATTGAAATTAAGAAATACAAGAATTTCAATCGGGAAGATGGATACAAACTATCAACATCGTGGAATCCGGTCGTCAGCAAGTGTTATCGTCAACGGGACGGTTTAGGCGAGTGTAAAGACGTCGTTAGTGTGGTGTGTCGAAGTACCGACGATAACTTTTAAAAAAATCAAGATCAAGTGAGGGTAGATGAAAATGCCCTTGCTTCACGAAGATGACAGCTGCTCCGCCACTTCAGTCTACCCGTGACCACGGCCGGTGAAATTCGGCCGAAACGTCGGGATAAAAGGTATTTTGTGCCTCTTAAAGTTTGTTACGCGAGAAGACCCGATTCAATATTTTTATAATTCACAAAGAACTAAGTAATTCTAGTCTATTTTGAATAAATCAGTTTTGAGTTAGATATGCAAAGTTTTTGGGGGCTGAGTCACCCTCGTCCGTGAGGCACCCTTAGTTCGAAACCCCACACGTGGTCCCTGGGTGGTGCCAATCAGGTGACCACCTTTCGCTTGGTGGTAGGATGTTTACGGTCCGCCTGGCTAGCTACCACCTGAACATTAAAGTCCGGCGCCAAGCAGTTGACTGTGTTCCGTCGTGTGTATGTGAAAGCCAGAGGGGTATAGGGGAATCTCTCTATATCTCTGTTACATGGATTCGTGTGCTTCATCTTAGACCCTGTCTGCGCTTACCATGAGGTGCGACGAGGGTCAAATGCGACCAAGAAAAGGAATAAAAAAAAAAAGTAAAAATATTGACAAAATAAAATATTTAAAGGCATTTGGTTGTCCTTATCAGAAGCAGCCATCGTACTATGCGTGGGTTTGCGGGCGGGGAGAAGTAAATTAAAGTCTTTGATATCAATTACAAGTTATACTTTGACAAACACAAATAATAATGATACACAAAGATAGACGACGTTCCACAGAGTACGTGAGGCGCGAGCGCGCATGCATTCAATCCCAATGACTTTAGTTACTTTAATAATGATCACCATTATTAATCAATACAGGGGTTTTGATCGATAGCTCTGACGTTATCTGTCTAGCTTTTCCCCCCCTTTGGGCTTTAGAGTGCGCGCAAGATAAGTCTGCGCGCGGCCGAAATCGGAACTAATCATGGTCCACCAAAGTGTGAGCCGTTTTATTAATTTTGATGGTAGAACTACCTGATTGTAGGAATGTTTAGCGGGAAAAATATGTTTAGCGATGAAAAAGTAAAGCTTAAAAAGCGGTTATTTGAACTTTTGCGATCATGGCAACGTTTAGCACGCCCCCAGTCGCGCGCAGAGTTATCTTGCGCGCACTCTAGCCCCATTCCCCGGTGTTACGTCAAGTTGACATTGACAGCTGTCATCAGGTAGATGTCATTCGTCCAGGAATCAATTAAGTTTGGCGTTGTCAAGCCAATTCTCTCGACGCGCCGTCATATTCGTAACAAAGAAAACAATTTTGTTTATTTGTTGAACATTAACTCACAAACGTTTTATCCTATTGATAGCAAACTTTTGATAACAGATAAGTAGTTTTACTGATCATAATCCAAGCTGTCATAAACACATTAGTCATAGACAAAGAAAAAAGGATGTTTTTTAATTCTTCATCCTTTCTTTAGTTACGAATTCAGAATATGGAGCTTCTAATTCATGACTCCAAATATGACCTAAAATGTAAACACAGCTGATCATAGCTGAGGATAAATAGATTTAAGCGTATTTCTTATAAAATCTTTGAACATCTATTTCTCTTAAACTTTTGGGGAAAGTTGTAGAAAAAACGTTGTTTATTATTATGGGTAGGTACTTTAACACCCTTTGGGATTAGGGGGCCTACTTCCTAAGTCCGTCAACGAAGTTAGTCGCTCGTCCGAAAGTAGCCCGAAACGTAGGAGTTACAAAACAAGTGTCAAGTTCAACTTTTCGGACGGGCAAAAACACATCGGTAGTAGGGACAACTGTCACATCGTGTTGTCATTCATTCTTAGTTCGGGCCCCGAAATAATCGTATGCCCGTAGGTGACAGGGAGTAGGAAACGCTCGTAAGTAAGGCCGAAACCACGGACTTCGTGCTTAGGGAGTAGACCCCCAGTACCCCAGTACCTACCCTTTCTGACTAAGGTAAGTACGTAGCAGCTACTAGTTCTAGAATAACATTCAAAAACTCCGATTATAAAATGTTGAGTCAACATTATAACGTAGTAGAGTCTATGGTGTATCTGTACCTAGCGATTGACCATGCCCTGCGTCTTAACGAATACATTAAATAATTAGTTCTATATTTGTTCTATCGAAATATGCATAAGACGCAATTTGTTCCGTTTTAGTTTTTATAAAAAAATGGCTTCTTCTGTAACAGTTAGCCAGCGATGTACTTTTAAATTACGCACTTTAAAAAAACAAAATCTATATAGGCGATTAGTTCTACATTAACTCTAATTACTTATCTACTTTTTACTTATAAAAATTCATTACTTTAAGTTAAATAAGACAATACAAAGAAGTAAAGCTAGCGATGTATTTCTAAGTAATTGAATTTCTTTCGCTTATAATGTGACAGTTTTGTCCCCATTACAATTCAAATTAGATTTTATTAATATTTTTAAATTAATATTTGTAATGTAGATATGTCGAAGTTCACAGAAACTACCTACACTTAGAAAGAAGATTTTGTTTTTCAAAATTTTGTGAACTTCGATATATCTACAATACATTTTTTTTTTTTTTTTTTTAATCTTTTTTTTTTACAATTTAGGGGTTTTTGTCCATTAAGGATATGTCAACCCCATCATACCTTATAACAAAATAAATTCACTAAGTAATAAGTATAATAAACAAAACAAAAGGAACTTTCATTATAAATTAAAGAGTTGCTGTTCGCTGCTGCACGACTAACACCAGATTGCATAACTTTTTTGCTACCTCCGATTTAGGGTTTACCAAAATACTTTGAATGAGACCTACATCTAGCCTATTTAAATTAAATTCGTTCAGAAGCGAGTCGCGTTCATCTTTATTCCGGACACATTCCATCAGCAAATGCTGAACATCTTAAATCATTAAATAAAAAATATTATTAAAATCTAATTTGAATTGTAATGGGGACAAAACTGTCACATTATAGCGAAAGAAATTCAATTACTTAGAAATACATCGCTAGCTTTACTTCTTTGTATTGCCTTTTTTAATTTAAAGTAATGAATTTTTATAAGTAAAAAGTAGATAAGTAATTAGAGTTAATGTAGAACTAATCGCCTATATAGATTTTGTTTTTTTAAAGTGCGTAATTTAAAAGTACATCGCTGGCTAACTGTTACAGAAGAAGCCATTTTTTTATAAAAAACTAAAACGGAACAAATTGCGTCTTATGCATATTTCGATAGAACAAATATAGAACTAATTATTTAATGTATTCGTTAAGACGCAGGGCATGGTCAATCGCTAGGTACAGATACACGAGTCTATGTAGCCTGTACTTACATCATAAATTATTTGACAGATTACGATAAAGTTGTCATATTCAGAATCTATGTACTTATACACCTAGCATCATTGAATCAATGATATCCTAATCCTAACTAATATTGTAAATGGAAAAGTAAGTTTGTTTGTTTGTTACCTTTTCACGCCTAAACCACTGAATCGATCATCCTGAAATTTTGCATATACGTTGTCAGGTGTACAGAAACAGACATAGGGTACCTTTCATCCCGAAAAAAAGTACTGTTCCCGAGGAAAACAACAATAACGTTTATAGATGGCGCCACGGGTCTTTCGAATCATGATTGAATTATGTTATTATAGAAATTTTAGCCTCGTGTAGTGCCGAACTTAAAGAATAGCACTACCCCATCTCTCCCCGTGAGTGTCGTAAAAGGCGACTAAGGGATTCACTAGAGGATGGGCAGCAGCGTTCTCTGAGTACTTTAACAACCATACTGCGATCGCCAACCCGCCCGACAAGCGTGGCGATTACGGCAAACCCCACTTTTGAGGGAGGCCTATGTCCAGCGGTGGACGTCATTCGGCTGAATGATGATGATGATGAAAGTAACTTTGCCGAAAAACGTTCGTCAATTTTCGGATTTCGTAACATTTTGCAAGATTTCGACGAAAGTGTCATTTGACTGGTTTATATCTCGCACTGATAATACAATACTGTTGTAACTCAAAATGTAACGTTTTTCGGAATCGACGGAAAATTGATTATTCACTTCCTAATAAAGATTATAAAAAAATTAATACTTTTATTTTATGTCATTTTGAGTTACAACAGTATTGTATTATCAGTGCGATCTGTTATAGTGTCATACAGTATCATCAACATGGTATAAAACAAAGTCGCTTCCCGCTGTCTGTCCCTATGTATGCTTAGATCTTTAAAACTACGCAACGGATTTTGATGCAGTTTTTTTAAATAGATAAAGTGATTCAAGAGGAAGGTTTATATGTATAATACATGCTTATTATAGTAGAGAAAAACGCGGAATACGTGATAAACGCTGGCGACCTCTAGTACATTATAATTATTCAGTCGCTTATTCCCAAGTAGGTACTCGTGTATTGGATTCTTCCTATCTATCTGTTCAATAACTGTTAACTTAAGTATCTGTCTGTAAATATGACTGCCTTGTCGGTCTACCGCCATTTTCAATATCCTATCTATCGGTGGTTTGCCTTACTTAAAAAAAAAACATTACATTGACTTGTAAAAGTGTCTGTAACAGATTTATTTACAGAAATAAATATCATTTCATTTCAAATAGAATTTTGACATTACTTCTATGGAGCTTATGTCAAATTTCTACCTCTAGTTGGCGAAACCGCCGAAAGATAGGTTATTGAAAACGGTTGCTAGTGATCACAAGCACGACTACCGAACGTGAGGTCCCGGGCTCGATCCCTAGGTCGGGCAAAGTGTTATTGAGTTTTTCCGTGTGGAATTTTTGTGCCCTATTACATGGTACTTCAACATGACGGCGAAATGTTGGTGTACTATAATAATACACCTCTGCCTAACCCTTTGACCGCCACGGACGTCTATGGACGTAAAATTAAAACGAGCTCACGACGCCTCCGACGGCATGGCACGTCGAAAACACCACTTTTTTTTACATTTAAAAAGTTTGTCGTGGTGGCCCGGAGGTTACAGACCCGCTTGTTAAGCACCGGGTTGCGGGTTCAAACCCAGGCATGTACCAATGTGACTTTTTCAATGTCATATGTACTTACTTTCTTAGTTAATCTAAGACACCACTGACATACGATGAAGGAAAACATCGTGACGAAACCTGGACTTATGGTCTGAAATCGGCAACCCGCAGTGAGCAAGCGTGGTGATCAATGCTCGTTCCTTCTCTGTATGAGAAGAGGCCTTTGTCCAGCAGTGGGACAGTTACAGGCTAATGTTTATTTTTATTTATTTACTTAAAAAGTTTGACGTCCACAGACGTTCGTGGCGGTCAAAAGGTTTGTTAACTAAAGTATGTACTAAGATGAGAATTTCATAAGTTTTCCAAAGATTTCGACCTAGAAATGTCATTTAATAAGTTTTTTTTTTTTATTTATTTATTTATTTACCAACTCGCACTGACAGTGGTAAGTTTATAACAGTTGGAGCGCAGTAGTCGCCTGTTCCTGTCTATATTAGAGTCTTCCTGCCAATCTATATTATATAAACGACCGTCCAATAAAATAATATCCGGCCGACAAAGAAATGCTTATTTATTTAGAACCTTTAGGATTTAATAACAAAATTAATACCTTAATAATTAATTAATTAACGTAATTTACCTTTAGCAACAGCGCCAATAGTGAACAACACTACACAAAACAATAACTTCATGTTTGCACTAGAACATAACTTTTGTTAATTTATTTTTATTTGTAACGCGGTAATGCGTGCGCTCGCTATGCGTCGTAGAGGGGTACTGTCGACGTATAAGTGTTCTGTAAACAGTTTGATAAAGATAGTTTTAGGGTGAGCGTGGACTGATGCGTAACGTGGAACAACAAGATAGAAGAGTCTAGTCGGTACAATCTTTGGGGACTAATCGTCTTCGCAGTGACCATGTGTTGGTACTGTGAGTCATCCTGGAATAGAATAGAATAGAATTTATTTTCAAGAATATGATTACATACAGGTGTTACAGTGCTTCATTAAAGCATATTCTGCCAATTGTGGCGTGGAGATATTTGAACATAACATACACACATGAATCAATTACTAACATAAGAGTAATACAATAATACAATGTCAAACCATGCAATCAATAGTTATTAGTTCATTGTAAGATAATATGTCAGAAAATTATAATTACGGTCAAGTGAATTAAAAAAATTATAACGTCGTTGTGTTAAAATGTTAATTTATCATTTAAATACTCATTAACATTATAATAAACTTTTTCTTGCAGTAACTTACATAGTTTCCTACGAAACTGTCTTCATGATGCCTGTCTAGGAATGCTAAGTGTCAACAAGCGATTATTTCGTCAATATAACAGGCATTGAAAAATGTTTAGGTAATATCAAAAACAAGTTGCCGAAGGAATAAAAATGATACTATAATCGTTCTAAAATTAAATTGTTTTATGTTCAAAGTTTAGTTTTTATATATATTATGCAAAAAATACGGTTTTTAAGGGATCATTCGACAAGAAACAAGCTATAAAAAAACTGGTATCGAAACTTAGCTGCTTACTGAATAAAGTGATGTATACATATTTTTTCAAAATAAAACCTTACATCAAATTAAACGAAAAAAAAACGTATTCCCATATTTTTTGTGTGAAATACTTTCTTTCGTTTTTTTCTTACTTTAAAAGAAAGCATTGGTATCGTTTTATTCATTTGATTGCCTAGCTTCAATATCAGTTCAAAGTTTTATGATGTTACGTATAATTATGCAATAATCGTCCACTGATTGGTTTTCATACTTACATAATGTATGGACGCAGTGTAAAACAAATTTCGAACATATTGACGATTTAATTTCGTTAAGATATTTATGTAATTTTATTCCGTAGGCAAGCTACTTTTGATATTAGCAAACAGTTTTTCAATATCTTAACGTTGCTAAATAATTACTGCATCTAGTGAAATTGTTATAGACATTTTTTATATATAAGTATATTTTTAAAGAGTAACCAAGTAGTTTCTTGTTGGCTTTTCTGCATAGGAAATGATTACCGACTAATTGGAATCGTTCAAATAAATTCGACTTATAAGCGCCTGTAATATGCATTTTCAAATGCATTTTACTTTGATTTGAGGGAATGTCCTTACGCAGTAGATAAGGCATATTTGCATACAAGACGTAGAATACAGACCTACCCATGAAATGCGACGATGCTTTCAACCGTCCTTGATTAAATACTTTTCTTGGTGAAAATGTTTGCTTAAAATTGCGTTTTGTAGCTCATCAGGTATGTTTGCAGACCCACAAGTGGATGGCTTTACAGCGAGACATCGCAAAAGCATAGCATCCCTGATGCGCCGCTTTCGGGGTGGCACCAACAGCTTCCTGCAACTCATTGCGAAGAAAATGGACGCTGACTGCTCCTTCGTGGAGCACTGGACAAAACTGCACGTAATACGGGAACATTCCGATCTGTCCCCGTGATCTGTCCCCTTCGCGAGGCCAATCAGAAATAAAAAAAACGATCTGTTCCCCTGTCACCAAGACGAACGGACAGATCAAACGAATTATTTCTGGTCTGTCCCCTGCTGTTCTTTAGGGGGACATTAGAAATATAAAGTTTCGATCTGTTCCCCTGTTACCGACGCGGGGACAGATCAGGGAGACAGATCGGAATATTCCGTAATACGCTCCTGATTCAGTATTTTCATTATTGTATTATGTTATTATTTTTAAATAAATGTTGCATGATCCTAACTAATACCTTTTATAAATGCGAAAGTAAGTTTGTTTGTTTGTTATCTTTTCACAACTAAACCACTGAACCGATCATCCTGAATTTTTTATATACGTTGTCAGGTGTACAGAAACGGACATAGGGTGGGTACCTTTCATCCCGAAAAAAAGTACTGTTCCCGAGAATAACAATAATAATGATACTAGATGGCGCCACGTGTCTTTCGAATCATGATTAAATTATTGTAGAAACTTTTGTAGGTGTGTTATGAGTTTTTTTTAAATTATAAATTAATGCGAGCGTAGCCGCGGGCAAAAGCTATTTTATAATATTACTGTAACTAGATAAAAAAAAAACAATGAACAAAGAACGTGGTACGCTGATCGTTTGACCGTTCTCCATCTGCGCGTGCTGTAACTAAAACAGCGATGTATATATTACTTTATAATTTCCCGGCCACGTGCGTTGGCAGAGCAACGAGTGTGTAGTCGTAAACGTGTAAATAAATATAAATAGCCGTCATTCCTGTAGTTTCCGAACGCATGCCCACGCTTGATTGATAATGGTGCATTCATATACATCATTCAAAGGGGGACCTAGTTATTTCTGGACTGACATCACTTTTACTATCTCTGTTGAGTTGGGTAGATAGGTACCTTCAAGTACAAAATGTTGTTACAGAATGAGGTTAGTAGGTATCTCTATATTTTGCCACAACAAGGCGTGCAAATGTTTAATACGATGTTAAAATATTATTAGCTAACCTGAAGGATAGCTAATAAAATAACAGAATTTTACTAATAGGATTAATAGCTTTTTAGCTTTCTGGGGCGTTATTTATTAAAAACAGGATGGTACATCAGAACTGAATACTTTAATACGATCAGTTATTATTACAATGCAGGAATATCAAACACAGTCATAATTACAAATCTTTAAACAAAACGAAGCAACTAAATAACAATTGTGAACGTTCGTACAAACCAAAGATCGCAGCAAAAAGAAGCGCGAGTACCGCACCGCATACTGTTTTATAGACCGTTTTGACAGGTCGTGAAGTAAATATGTCAAACTACCGCCACGACATCATTAAATCCCTAAATAATATAATTCAGTGGACAATGTCAGTCAAATTATTCATGTCGATCTTATCTATTAGGAAATCATTAATTGTGTAGTAACATTTTTCAACCAAAAACTAATTCATACATTTTTTTAATTGCGTTATATTTTTTTTTTTAATGTCATCTAGTAATTTGTTAAAGATTTTTTGTGCCATGCAAAGAAAACTTTTACTCAGCAATGCTGTGCCGGTGCCGGTGCCGTACATAATATCAAGCTCCAGTTTATTCTTATCCCTTAGTTTTCTGTAACGACTTTTATATGCAATGTTGTATAGGTAAGTCTTCGTCCTAACAAAGATACTCACTTCGTAAATATACAACGAAGGCAATGTTAACAATTTTGAATGTTTAAAAAATAGTTGGCAGCTTGTTGTTGTTGTGTGAGTGTGTGTGTGAGTGTGTGTGTGTGTGTCTGTGGGAGTGTGTGTGTGTGTGTGTTCAAAACTTGCACTAGCATGCTGTAGCGGTTTACTGAGCACCGTGACACAATATCTGAGAATAATGTATGTTTAGGGTCAACTGTAAAACTCCTAAATAGCAAAATAATCAACTTCAATTTTGTTTTATTTTTCTTTAACCTTGGATTATAGAAAAAATATTTTAAAAAACCGGCCAATTGCGAGTCGGACTCACGCACGAAGGGTTCCGTACCATTATCTATAAAAACGGCAATAAAATCACGTTTGTTGTATGGGAGCCCCCTTAAATATATTTTTTTCAGTTTTTTAGTATTTGTTGTTATAGCGGCAACAGAATACATCATCTGTGAAAATTTCAACTGTGTAACTATCACGGTTCATGAGATACAGTCTGGTGACAGACGGAGAGACGGACGGACAGCGGAGTCTTAGTAATAGGGTCCCGTTTTAGCCTTTGGGTACCGAACCTTAAAAAAGAACGAAAAATTGTGAATTCATGAAAATGTTTTCTTTAATAGCCAATTCCTATGATTTACTGAGATTTGCTGGTTAAAATTAAGACTCTTAAATATCTTTACATCCGTAAGTAGCTCATCATCATCATCTGCCTAGCCTTTTCCCAACCATGTTGGGGTCGGCTTCCAGTCGAACCGGATGCAGCTGAATATCAGTATTTTACATGGAGCGACTGCCTATCAGACCTCCACAACCCAGTAACTGGGTAATACGATACTCTTGGTAAGACTGGTTGTCGGACTTTCTGGCTTCTGACCAACAGTAACGACTGTCAAAGATCTACAAATGACAGCCGGGACCAACGGCTTTACGTGCTTTCCGAGGCACGGAGGAAACTCGCTATGGTAAATGGTCACCCATCCACAGACCAACCTCGGCAAGCGTGGCTTAACCCGGAAGATCGGTCTATGCGGCTGTAATTATTTAGCCACGAGCTCCTCACATTCGTAAGCAGCTATTGCACTTAAATTTTTTTTCTTTATAATGTCCAGTTTGACAATGAAAAATGTTACTATTGGTAAGAAAAACTATTCGTTTTCGGCCACAGGAACCGGGCATAACTGCATATGGGCTTTTTCATTGTCATGCGCGTTTGCGCCCGCGTGCTGGCCAGCTACGCATGCGTGCTGCCCGCAAACTATCTTCTATACATATAAAAGAAGAAGCTGACTGACTGACTGATCTATCAACGCACAGCCTAAACCACTGGGGTTAGAAAGTTGAAATTTTGACAGTAGGTTCCTTTCGTAACGTAGGCATCCACTAAGAAGGGATTTTTCGAAATTCAACCCCTAAGGTAGTTAAATAGGGGATGAAAGTTTGTATGGAAAATCGTCACTTAATGGGTTCAAAATTTCACGTAAGCGAAGCTGCGGGCGAAAGCTAGTCGTATCATACATGTTTTTATTGTCATGCGCGCCACACGCACGCGGCACACGGGCGGAGCGCGGGTGACTCGCACGGATGCGTGCCGCCCGTGTGCGTGTGGCGAACCTTGACAGTCAGTGTTGTTTTTACTGTCAAGCGGGTCGCACGCACGTTGTATGATCAATATAAAAATTCATTCATTCATTTTGACACGAGTTCTCTTCCTGGTGGCGGCAAGGCAAAAATAATCTGCTCAGCGTGCGGCCCGCAACAAGCATGCGTGCCTGGCCTGCATGCGGGCGCAAACACGCATGACAATGAAAAGGCCCTTTATTTTTGTGATTTGCGTTCTATTTAAAGAAAATTAATAAATACTTATAAATTATTACCACTTTTAACTCTAATGCTATTCAATTTCCCATTTAATTTATTCATTTGTTTTTGTTGCTGTTAGACATCAGTCGACAACAACCTTTACATCGCCGCATATCTGAGCACTATCGCTTTCTATGTAAACGTATCTTTATCGATGCCCCGTGATATCAACAGACGCACGAATTTTACACAGGGCTCGGAAACGTTATTTAAAATAACGTTTTTAAAACGTTTCTAACAGTTCTTTGTACAACATTTTGTTCGAAACGAAAACGAAAAGAGAACAATAACCTAGTTTTCAAAAACCGGTTTATTCCGCAGGACGCAGCCGCACATAGTGTGCGGCAACAAACATGGACTTGTTAAGTTCCGTAGGGTATGTTTTCATTTCAATATATAATTCATTCTAAGCATAGTTCGGAGCATAGTCGAGCATAGTTTTTATTTTATTTGAGACTAGCTGTACCCGGCATGCGTTGCAATGCAGTTTTTACTACTTACTTCCTACCTACTATCTACATGGGGCATACTGGGATAATTTCGTTTTTTTTTTTAAATATCAAAATTTTCTTTCATAAGAACCTTCTCCGGACAATGACGAATACGGGAAATCCCGAAAAATGTACGTGAGTAAACCGTAAATAATCATATAAATGACGAACACAACAAAAAAAAATTGCGAAATCGGTCCAGCCGCTCACGCGTGATGCCGTGACCAAGGGAAATAGGGATTCATTTTTATATATACAGGGTGGAATCGTTAAGTGTCAAGAGACGATTTTTTCGTCAATTGAAGAGATATATAAAAAGTTAGGGCTATTATCAAAACTAGGCTACAAGGAAACTAAAGTAATATAAATAACTTCAGGAAAAATAAAAGCCAGATATTGAAAATTTTGTTTTTCGCTCCCTACGTACATTTAGTATGAGAATTTCTTTCAATTGATCATACCAATCGTACCTACGTAATCTCTCTCTTCCTTACTGTTAATATGGCGGCGGAGTTAGCCTTCGGTCTATCTTAGTCATCTCTGTAATAAAGCTTCATATCACCAGATTCCTGAGCACTACCTAAATCTAACCCAGGATTTCGAACAGAAAACAGCCAGATTTTGTAGTTCCAGATTGCCTACGTAATGCGACAGCCTATTATTTTCATGTCTACAAAATAATAATAATATTGCAACCAGTTTGTTTAACTTTTAAAAATACTAATAGTTCAATGACAATGTTCCTTATTACATGTCGCTAAATATCGTCATGACGAACTTGTGGCTGTATAACAGAACTCCTCTGCCTACGGTTTAAGGGAATAGGTATTAGGTGTATTTTTTTTATTAATTAAATAAAATAATCCAAGAACATTTTTTTTGAAGTTGGATCTCAAAGCTTAATCCATAGCTTTTTTTTAGGTAGTAACTTGTTATTTTTCGATTTCAGATCGTTCAATTGATTAAAAGTTTAAATAAAAAATGTTGCCGACTTTGTCAGTTACAAGAAATAATAATAATAATAATAGTTGTTCTCGTCTTGCTAACGGTGAGTATTTGCACAGGCACAACCTCGTAGCTAGGATTATCCACCAGCAACTTGCTCTGAAATATAACCTTGTGGACACAGAAGTACCATACTACAAGTATGTGCCCGACCCAGTTCTCGAGAATGGTCATGTCACACTGTATTGGGATCGATCTATCATCACCGATAGGACTATTGTTGCCAATAAGCCTGACATCGTGGTGATAGATCGATTAGAACGCCGCACAATGATTGTTGACATCACTGTTCCGCATGACGAGAACCTCGTGAAAGCCGAAAATGATAAAAAAATCAAATATCTTGATTTGGCACACGAGGTTGTCGACATGTGGGATGTTGACTCAGCAGTCATTGTGCCGATAGTCGTTACAGCCAATGGCTTAATAGCCAAGAGCCTCGACCAACATCTGATGAGGCTCTCGTTAGGCAGCTGGATCAAGGGTTTGATTCAGAAAGCGGTACTTCTGGACACGGCGCGTATTGTTAGGAAGTTCCTCTCTCTGGAGCCCTGACCGCCGGCAGCTTGGACCCTGTTCCCGATGCCGGTGGGCTACTATTTTTTATATTTTTAAATGTGTATTGTTTTTATTTTTTATAACATATGTATTTAAAAATATAATTTAATATGTATATATACAATGAATAAACGAATAATAATAATAATTTCTTTATTTGTATAGAATGCAGGTGTTACAATAATGGTGTTAGTTTTAGATATATTCCCAGTACATTCTGCCTGTTGGCATACAAAATTTTTGTAGTTAACTTACAGATAATTTAGAATGTAGATGGTAGATGCTTGTTAGTTTTAACAAAAATAGCTACTTCGAGAATGTATATACTAGGAAAAGTTAGTATTTTATGTTTCTGAAAGACATGTTATCATTTTTTTATTGAGTTATTAATCCTGCCATTCAGTAAACAATTCGCTCGAAAATAAAATGCAAAAAAATTATAAGCTTCTTGATTATCTCATGAACAAAAATGTCATACTAAATGTACGGAAGTAGGTAAAATCAAAATTATTGATATATGGCGGTTATTTTTTGAAAAATATTTATGTTATTTTAGTTATTAGGCGGCCTAGTTTTGATATTAGCCATAAGTTCTGAAATATTTCCTAAACTGACGGAATAATCGCCTGTTGACACTTAACGATTCCACCCTGTCTATATGGGTTTTCTCTTGACTCCGGTCAAGGTCAGAGGTGACAAAGACAAAGTCTACGATGGAACGAGCTTACCCAGAAGAAGCCTGTTCACTGTAATTTTGAAGAGATTCGGGTCGTAAGCCTAGAACACAGACGCAGGCAGTGAGTGAGTTTGCATTGGTGGAATGGCAACTAGGTATGGATGGTAACTTGGAGTGCGTCTGGATGTCCGATGGTAGAAGGGGGCCGGTGGGGTGAGGTTGTGGAGTTCTTGAACACACCGAACTACAGTCTATAGAAGACCGACAAGCAGGCAACCTTGCGGCGATGAGCCAAGCTGTGAAGCTTGGCATCCACTGAGTCAAGCGCGGCAAGTTGGTATTTTGCTGGGCCATCCCAAAGGTGGCTGCAATACTACAAGCAGGATCGGACTTGCGCTTTATAAAAAGTCAACAACTGTTCAGGCGAAAAGTATCGCTTCACTCTCAGTTTTTTGATCGCAGTTTAGACTTTGTGCTCAATGGGGGTGCCGAAGTTGAGACTGAATGCAATGTAAACTCCATGCCGAGGAGCTCGAGCCGATCAGTTATAGGAACAGACATATGCCGAAAACTAGGAGTTTGGTCGAAACGACTCCTTTTTGCGGTTTGTGTTGCGACTTGCGAGTGGTTAGTTAGTGGTCCTATTTTGCTCAAAAAATGGGACGCAAGAGAAAAAATGAAAAAAACCTCATTAAAAAAAAGCAACCATGCTCCGAGAGCACCTGCGTCGCGCGAAACGTCAGGGAGCCGTGCCTTCTCCAGAGCCAGTCCGCCAGTACCGGCCGGATCGCCTTGATGGTGATGACGTCGGCGGTAGGGCGTGAGAGCCTGTCCCGCCATTCCGCCACCTGGACCTCGTGAAGCTGCGGCCGACGCAGCTCAAACTGGCGCTGCATCGGCCGCTCGCCTCGCGCCCGCGCTTCATCGCGCCACCGGTAGAGCGAAGCGAATATCTTCGCCTCCAGGTCCCAGGGCGGAGATCCAGTCAGTACGTAGGCCGCCTCGTAGATCGTGCGATAACTCCTTATGACTCTGACAGCCATCGTCCACTGCGGCTTCCGCAAAATGCTGATGCTGCTGCCCGTTAGGTCAGCTGCCCATATTTGGGCCCCATACAGGGCCAGCGATCGCTCGATCCCCACATACAGCCGCCTGCAGGCGGTGCTCGGGCCCTCAAATTGGGAAGCAGCGTTGTGAGCGCGCCTCACCGAGCAACTTGGGCGCCGGACGTCGGATGTGGGGCCCGAAGTCCCACCGGCTGTCTGTACCAATCCCAGGTACTTCTTGGTAGACTCGACAGCGGTCCGAGCCCCCCCGACCACGATGTGTGAGCCGGGCGGCGGCGCCCGCCGGGGGCCATGAGACACCATGGCCTCCAACTTGCTGAAGGCTACCTCCAGGCCTAGGCGACATATGCGGCCCATCACCTAAGAGACCGCAGCTGTCGCCGGTAACGCCGCCTCCCTGTGCGAGCTCCCCCGGGCAGTGACCAGCGTGTCGTCCGCTCAACACGTCAGGTCTACCCCTGATCTGAGCTCGCCCCTCAGCACCCAGTCGTACCCAATGTTCCACAGGACGAGGCCCAGGACCGAGCTCTGTAGAACACCGCACGACATTTGGTGCTGGTAACTGCCATCGCGTCCCATGTAGGTGACACACCTCTCTGACATATAAGCCCCAACGACGTGGTGGAGGTAGGGAGGCACCCGATGATAGCGCAGTGCCTCCCAAATACAACTCTAAATCACCACTATACCTACTCCAGGCAATTTACGGAAAGAATGTTGCATCATCTTCCTGCCCTTGCCCATGTTACTTGGGGTCGGCGCAAGATGTTATCCTTTTCCATTCCGTCCTGTCAACCGTCATGCTAACACTGCCTCCCTTTCTCTTCCATATAATTCTTCACACAATCTATCCACCTTTCCTTTGACATTTCTTTCCCGCTCCATCCATCCACATTTATGTTCATAACTCTTTTAGTCACATGCGTTTCATCCCTCTTCTTCACATGCCCATACTAAGACAAACAATTCCCTTTCAACTTTTCTGTCACTGGCGCCACTTTCAAACTTCCTCTAATATACTCATTTCTGATCTTCCATCCATCTCAATCTTCTCATCTCCACGAAATGCAATCTTGTTTCATCCGTCTTCTTTACGGCCCAACTTTCCGTTCCACACAGTACGATAGGTATATTATCACGGACTTGAAGATTTTCTCCTTTAAATTGAGGGGCATCGGTGGGTCGCAAGTCGGGTGTGTCACAAGTGGGACGGAAAGAATATTTAAAAACCTAAATAATTTTTTTTTGATAGTACCTAAAATGTGCATGTCATTGATAGTTTTTTTATCCAAGTTTTAACACACACTATACTCGTAATCACAGAATAATAGTCACAGATAATAGGGTATACTTTAAGCTTTAACGAAACGACGAACGGCAGTCAAATACCGACTGAATTAAATTCAAATACCGACTGAATTAAATTCGTAATATTCGTAGTTTTGTATCGAAGTTTCTTTGTTTCGAACGAAGAATCCAAAAAAATGGAAAAAACGTTTATAAACGTTTTATTAACCGAGAACAATTCAAATTTTGTTCTTTTTCATAAACGTTTTTTATAACGTTCCGTTCGAACGTAACCGAAACAAACTGTTTCCTAGGTATTTAAGACGAAACCGTTTCGAAAAATATACCGGTATCCGAGCCCTGATTTTACATACTCAATGATTTCCGTACGTCAAATAAACATGTTTGTAGGAACTATGCGCAAGCGCAACCTACCGCAGTATTAGCAATTGGCAAATTAATGTAATTAAAGCGACGCACCTGCGCCGTATCTGCACCTTACGCCGCTTCTGTGTAATTCACGCCTAAGACGTCCGAAGAGGAAAGATACAAACCGGGGGTAAACAGAGTGCCAGCATTCATGCCATATTTAAAAGGAGTGACGGATAAAATTGGTACAGTACTACAGAAATACGCCATTAAGACTGTATATAGTCCTCTCTCCAAGGTATCAAGGCAGCTGCGTACTCCAAAGGATGTTATTCCTCTTCAGACACCTGGCGTCTACAAGATTGATTGCAGTTGCGGTAGTTCTTATATTGGGCAGACCAAAAGAACGATCGCAGAACGGGTCAAGGAACATATCGCCGCAGTCAAGAACCGCCAAATAAATAAGTCCGCAATAGCCGAGCATCTTCTGGAGTCCGGTTCCAATCACTGGATAGAATTACATAGTCCAAAAATCCTCTCCACCGATCGTCACTATTATCCCAGAATTGTACGTGAAGCGATTGAAATTAAGAAATACAAGGATTTCAATCGGGAAGATGGATACAAACTATCAACATCATGGAATCCGGTCATCAGCAAGTGTTATCGTCGACGGGACGATTTAGGCGAGTGTAAAGACGTCGTTAGTGTGGTGTGTCGAAGTACCGACAGTGACTTTATAAAAAATCAAATCAAATCAAAATCATTTATTTGTCAAAACATAGGTAAAAGTTACAAACTTGATGGAAAATAAAATATTTAAGTAACACTATGTTTCACCGTGAAAGGTATACAAATATTTGGTACAAAATAAAGTATTTTAACATTAATATAATTAATTACTTTAGCATTCGTTACAATTATTACATTATTCAATTATTTATATTTTAAGGTAAATCACATAATAATTATTTTCATAACTTTATACTAAGTATATAAATCAAGATCGAGTGAGGGTAGATGAAAATGCCCTTGCTTCACGAATATGACAACTGCTCCGCCACTTCAGTCTACCCGTGACCACGGTCGGTGCAATTCGCCCGAAACGTCGGGATAAAAGGTATTTTGTGCCTCTTATAGCCTTTATACTTAATTGTAATTTAAGTCTAGTTAAATATTAATTTATGTCTCTGTTCCCTGTATTTTTATAATTTGTAATTGTATGGATTAATTTTGATCTGAAATAAACTGATTAATAATAATAATTAAAGTTTTTTACGCGACTGGACCCTATTCTATCGGGTGTAAAAAGACCCATAACGATAACGAAAACCACATATTCTACCCATCATTGGGATCATTTTTTTCTACCAGACCATACCTGGGAAACCATTGGTTTTAGAGATATTGAAGGTCAAAGTGAGCAATTCTTTTTTAGTTTTTTCCAACAACGTATTCTAATTGATAATACTAAACTTTCTTCCAGACAACCTTATCAAAATTTTCAATTTTTCCTCACAAATTACGCATTTGAAGTTACAAAAACGCAACGAATATCAAACACACACGACCGCCTTGGCTCAACTGTGTGGCCGCTGCACGCATGCAAACGCGCGACATCGCCACAACCACACATAATAAAAGTCGTTTCCCAGCAACTATTTTTGGTTAATGTAGTTTAGTTTGATGTACAGAGTTCGTAGATTTCGGCAATGTGATGGGTCTTTTTACACCCTGTAAATTTTTATAATTGACAAATTGTCAAGGGTGTCGTAAAAGACGGGACCCTATATCAGACACCATGGTGGCTGCCACCGGTCGCGCCACTAACTAAATGTATGCAGTTGTATAAAGAGTACCTCCAATGGCGTAGCTACCATATTATAATAATATCCTAGTTGAATAAATAATTTTTGACTGTAACTTTTTGGCTCCTAACCAACGACTTTTACGTGAAAACATGACAAACAAACAAACTTTCACATTTATAATTTGTATCTCTTTGGACATCACGGCTCATCTTCCTTGCGGAAGATGTCCGGTCCTTTGGAAGGCATACACGGGGACACAGGTCCAACGCGTAGTGGCCCCTTTGAGAACTTTAATCTAAAATGGGGCACCAACCGGGGACTATCCACGGCTGCACTATTGGAGTACAGTCATGGACCGTCCCAGGTGGGCGCAAAACTATTGTGAAATTATGGTAAAAATAAAACTGGTCTATGGGAGGGGGTGTTAAATGGACTGGATAACTTCTATTGCCAGAAGAAAACGGCGTCTGCCTTTCAAGCTTAAATTTGAAATATATTGGCAGACGGTGACTCGCCAGCTCACTAGTTCATCGATCGACTAGTGACGATGCGCACGTAGTTTTTGTTCAAGTCTAAACATAAACGAAAATCAGGTTGAAGAATTTATCGATGAGGTTGAGAGTCGTTTAGCGATATGGGATTCGAATTCAGAGAAGTACAGTAATAAAATCGAAAAGAAAAAGGCTTGGGTAGAAATACGTAATATATGTAATTATTGAGAACTTCCCAAACAAGTAATTCTGATATTTTTGGCCTTTACTTAACGCAACGTTTTCTTAGGTTTTATTTTTTTATTTTTCCAAAATCTTTTTTCGTTTTAATAGTAACACTAACAGCAGTGTTTCGTCGTCAGAGTCCATCGTGAAACTAAATGTGGCGCGGCGACAGCGCTGTATTCGCGCTGCCATCGCGCGGCTCTTTGCGGCTAATGTGAAGGCGCCCATGTTCAAAAGTTCCCGCTTTCGTTCATATCATCTCTCACACAATCCATCCATCTTTTCTTCGGTCTCCTTCTTCCCCTCCATCGCTGTACAAATTTAAAAGCAAGTATCCTTTTAAATGTCTCGTGTAGTACCGGACTTAAAGAATAGCACTACTCCATCTCTTCGCGTGGGTTTCGTAAAACGCGACTAAGGGATTCACTAGAGGATGGGCAGCAGCGTTCTCTGAGTACTTTAACAACCATACTGCGATCGCCAACCCGCCTGCCAAGCGTGAAAAATACGGCAAACCCCCCAAACATTAATTGGGGGAGGCCTACGTCCAGTAGTGGGATGACGCAGCTAGAAATGAATGAATGAATTAAAGTACATTTATTTATCTAAACTATGTAACTACTTAAGTAATGATGTGGGGGGGCTCATGGCGACAACAACCGCGCGGATCCTACGATTGCCGCGGTCAGTCCGCGTGATGGGTGGTGGTTCGTTACCGTTATTCGATTCCCGGCTCTGGCAAAAAGCATTTTTTTGCCAGATTTTACAAAATATTTGAAAGTAGTAATAGTCGGCGGGCCCAGGCACCTTTTTTTCAGTTACTACCTACAAGCTGATACTTCGCAGATGCGTTCATCTTGAGGAGTCGGACAACTTTTTTATTGCGAAAAATCTTGAATATGCAGCGTTTTCACACCCCCAGCCCTCAAACGTGTCGATTTAACGAGTATACTATTTTTATTACCTACCACTTGATTTTAATTGTAATGAAATAGTTGAAAGAAGGAAACAAAGGGGAATGCCAAGATTTCCTTTACGACTCGGCCAGAAAGAACAAGAATGAAACATATCTTATTAAAAAGGGCAAATATTGTAGAATGTATTACAATAACAACATTTCCGCTGGAAGTACACCAAGAAAAGTTATAGGTCGATAAAGTTGACCTTAATAGTAGATTTTTAACTTAAGGAAGAAAAGTAATTCGAAAATCGAACTAACACTTTCTTTGACTCCGTCTACATTTTCATGACAATTTTTTTTAATCCTTGTCATATTGATAGACCTTCAAATTTTTTGTAAAAATCTTAATATTATTGTTTGATTAAAGCATTTAATTATGTAAATAACAAAATTAAACCATTTTTGGTCAGAATAATACCTAAATAACCAAACCAAAACCAAGTCACATTTATGGTTTCTTACTTCGATACAGATACTTACTTTGTCGCATAATTAATCGTAAGAAACAAGTGGAAGTTATTTTAATTGTGACAAAGGTGTTGTCGCCATTAAAATAAAATCTATAGCGTGGCGTACGCAGGCAACACAGAATACTTACCAAGCCGTCCGCTAGAGCGAGAAGTGGCGGTAGGGTAGCAGGGTTCGCTACATGACAGACGCGCGCGCGGTGCGACAACTCCCGCGCTCTCGAGACATCTTAATATTTTACTGCCGTGCAACTGCGTTGCCCTGTTCTATTTCGTGTTTTCCGTGTAATAAACGCATTAACATATAGAATTGCAGTCGTGTTGTTCTTTAAAAGGTCCAATAGCACCTACCACCGCTATAAATCCTAACAATATTCGATTTTAAACGTAATCGATTATCAAGTACCTATGCATATCATCGAATGGAATATGAAATAAAAAAATAAATATAGGCACTTATTTCGCTACATAAATAGTTGATGGTAATAACAGCATGTTTGTAAATTATTTCATAATATTACAAAATATTAATTTTAAATTAATATACCTAAATCAAAGAGATTAATTAAATATGTTAACTAACACTTGAACGTGTTTGGTGTTATTTATTTTGTTTCGTATAAGAAAAGTAGCCCGTTTAAGATAAATCACAACAATAGTGACAAACGTGTTGTGTTATAGTGGTTACTAGGATTATTCGTAACAGCTTATTACTAATAAAGCTTAGTACTATAATTTATAGCTAATAATGGAAGAGCACAATTCACTTAACACATTATTCAAAAAAGAAAACGTGAATAAAAAATAAATACTTGTGTAAATAAAATAAATAAATAACATGATATTATTGTGATATAATTATTTACAATTACATTATTGTTTCATAGTTGTAATCGATTTATAAATGTAATTTTAGTATCGATATAATTTTATTTTTAATCTGTGCAACATTTCTATCTGTAGTTGTAGTTAAAAAGCGTTGAAACTTACTAACCAAAACATTGAAATACTATTTAAAATGACTATCCGACGGTGTACTTCTCCAGACTTTACTTATATTACATATCTTACAAAAAATAAACGCGAATTAACAAAATTACGGCATGTCAGTTCATACTACTTTGTAATGGCCGGATCTTGGCATTCCCCTTTACACGTTTGAGGGCTGTGGGTGTGAAAACGCTGCATATTCAAGACTTTTCGTAATAAAAAAGTTGTCCGACTCCTCAAGATGAACGCATCTGCAAAGTATCAGCTTGTAGGTAATAACTAATAACTGAAAAAAAAGTGCCTGGGCCCGCCGACTACAAGTATTTTTACTTTAAAATTAAATTAGGTAAGTCTCCTTTCATAACCAAGTCTTTCGCAACAGCCGGTATAATGTATCTACATAGTAGGTAGTAGGTAGGTACAGCAATATAGACAAACATTGTAAAAGCTAGTCTTTCTTCTCTCTAACACAATAGGTAATAATTATTTATTTACAACTTCGTCGTTTACAAAGTAGGTTACCTACAAGTATCTAGATAGGTAGTTATCTAGGTATTATTAATTTATGTTTCTTCTGTAACCGACATATTTTTGGCGGTAATTATTTTTACAGCAAGGTCCAGAAAGTATCGCGAATTCCTCGTGTGGCACTGCAAGCATTACATTTAGGGTTACCATCCGTCCGGATTTGTCCGGACATGTCCGGACTTCTAGACTTTTGTCCGGACTTTATCCGGACTTTATCCGGATCTTTAATTTGTCCGGATTTTCTGGCTTAGATGGAATACAAGTAATTAAACTTATGTAATATCAAATAACTTTTTAATCTTTATTAACTTCTCATTCATCTAAAAACAAAATATGTTGTACCTATAAATCTTTAACATTCAACTTAACGAGATCAAACAATAAATCTTCGTATGTTTGCATTTTGTGACTAAAATGTCCGGACTTTTATTGAAATGTCAGGCTTTTTACAGGACCTTTCAAATTTCTAAATGGTAATCCTAATTACAATGGTAACGCTCGTACCGATGATCTTTTAAAATAATAATTACAATTAGCGGACTAGAAAATTGTTCTTTAGCTACTATAACAAAATTAAATTGTCGCATAGGTATGAAGCATTTCAAAATCTGTCCCTTCTGTGTTTTGCGTGTAAACTGTGCTAACATAACACATTAATATTCTTGATGTTAGGTACGAGTTCATAGTAATAACAATCCTTATCTCGTGATTTACAGGAATAATATGCGATTGACATCAACAAAGTATGTACGATGTGTTTCGGAGAAAATTAAATAAAAACAATGCCACATTCATAATCCCGGTGGAAATAAATTCCCTAATTTTGAGTTTAGCGCCATCTGTTAGGCAATAGTGGTATCACTAGGAACACTGCTGTTTTATAAAGTAGTGATAAAGTAACAGATGTCGCTGTATTTAACTTCGAATAGGCAGCACATAATCGTTTTGTTTTTATGTTACAACTTACTAATATTAAATTAATAAACTAAAACAATTTAGTAACGCCGTACATACATGACATAGGTAATTTAAAAACATACGAAACCTAGTGTCAACATTTTTGAAGTACACGACCTTGTGACGTTGAAAAACCTTGAAACAAGGTCACAAAAATTTGCAAAACTTTTTCACTGATTTTCACGTCACATACTAGTACATTTCAGGCTGAAAAAAAAAGCTATGATGCTCTAACTAACATGTTGCAAAAATTTAGCAAAATTGCAAATGACCTTGGCCAAGGCCGTGTCCTCGCGCCAAGGTTACTTGTCCTCGGAACAAGGTCGCTAGAAGGTCGCCCTTGTAAGGATTGCCATTGAACTTCACTCGGAACCTTGGCGCCAAGGTTGGTGACGATACTGCGAATATTTTTAGCACTCATACGTGGTGTGATAAAAATTTGCCGAACTTGTGATGACGTCGGCAATGACGTAGTTTGTTATTATCAATTTAATTTTGTAGCATCGATTTTATTAATGAGGAAGTAACATTAAATTATGTTTTCGTTAAGTACTATATTTTATGAATTGGTTGTAGGTACGTATTTCTTATTCACGCTTGTATTTCCTGAAAGGTTAGGCAGAGGTTTAAGTAGGTACACATTACACTTTCCCGAGGAGCTCGTGGCTAAATAATTACAGCCGCATAGACCGATCTTCCGGGTTAAGCCACGCTTGCCGAGGTTGGTCTGTGGATGGGTGACCATTTACCATAGCGAGTTTCCTCCGTGCCTCGGAAAGCACGTAAAGCCGTTGGTCCCGGCTGTCATTTGTAGATCTTTGACAGTCGTTACTGTTGGTCAGAAGCCAGAAAGTCTGACAACCAGTCTTACCAAGAGTATCGTATTACCCAGTTACTGGGTTGTGGAGGTCTGATAGGCAGTCGCTCCATGTAAAATACTAATATTCAGCTGCATCCGGTTCGACTGGAAGCCGATCCCAACATAGTTGGGAAAAGGCTAGGCAGATGATGATGACATTACACTTTCCCCTTTATTACAAAAGATGGTTTAAACCAAGTCTATGGTAAACCCAGGTTTAAATTAAACCCATCACCTATTTTAAAACCTAGGTTTTTCTTAGACCATCTTTTGTAATAATGGGGTTTTTTTGTCGAATAAAGATGTTAGGGCGCGGCGCTTGCTTAACTAGAAAACGAAATAAAATTATTGTTTCGTATATTCATTAAATATACGTATCATCATTTATATTTTTAAAACATCTCTATAAAAAAGAACAAAAAACATTTAAAAATATAAAAAATAGTAGCCCACCGGTATCGGGAAAACAGGGTCCAAGCTGCCGGCAGTCAGGGCTCCAGAGAAAGGAACCTCCTCACTATGCGTGCCGTGTCAAGGAGTACTGCTTTCTGCATCAAGCCCTTGATCCAGCAGTCCAACGAGAGCCTCATGAGGTGTTGATCGAGGCTCTTGGCTATTAGGCCATTTGCCGTAACGACTATCGGGACAATGACTGCTGAGTCCACACCCCACATGCCGACAACCTCGTGTGCTAAATCAAGATATTTTGAAATAAAATTACTATGACTTTTTAGTCAGTTGTTAAAAGCGGTTTTTTCAGTCTTATTTGTGGGACAAATAGCGCAGTGTTTGGTGAACATTTCGCTTCGTAGGTATTTGTAATCATAACTGCACTTGTTGCATTGTCAGTTGCACTGACTACATCCTATTTCTGTCTTCAAGCTGCATTTTGGCAGTTGCATAGTTTACAGTTGCGACTTAAGTGCAGTTTACTTCCAGTCTGTTATGATTACGAAAATGAAACGAAGCTCCATGGTATTTATTAACCCCACAACAGATCAAAATATCTGTATATTATTTAAATCTATCGTTTAAAATGCTCTCTAACGTTATGCATACCTACAACAAAATGAGACACAAAATTACATTAGGTCTGTACACTTTAAAACCGGCCAAGTGCGAGTCGGACACGCGGACGACGGGTTCCGTACCATTTAAAAACGGCAAAAAAATCACGTTTGTTGTGTGGGAGCCCCCTTAAATATTGATTTTATTCTGTTTTTTAGCATGTATTTGTTGTTATAGCGTGAAAATTTCAACTGTCTAATTATCATGAGATACAGCCTGGTGACAGACGGACAGCGAAGTCTTAGTAATATGGTCCCGTTTTACCCTTTGGGTACGGAACCCTAAAAAACGTCCCCGTGTCAAATTGTAATTCGTTCGGGCATCTCTGTGGGTAGCATACAAAGCTGATCATCTAGCTCGATAGATGGCGTTGAGCTCGAATTAGTTATCGGTATGGTTTCATTCACTTGGACAATACGTTACCAGAGTACAGAGAACCTTTGAATAAGGGTTCTACTTCTCACCTGGTAGAGTCTGACTACCAACGTGTCGTGAAATAGCGCACCGGTTTTAAAATAATGCGCGGGCACGCCTAAAAGAATATACATAGCAATAATACACTCAGCTGTGTTGCAAAGACATTGCCGCATACTACTCCGTAGGCGTGAAATTTCAGTTTCTCTGAAACGCCCGTATTTTACAAAAAGCATTTCGAGTAATTCTTCACCCCCGATACTTTGTTGATGTCGCTGTACTCTAAATAACACGAACAAGATGTTTTGAAGCCACCGAAGACTGTGTCGGTGGCAGTCTTTACTCTTAAGTTAAAAACCAATAAAAACAAAAAACGTTTCTTATTTTTTTTTATTAAAATTAACAAACATGTCGACAGTTCTCAAAACAATAATGACTAACAATGCGGTAACTATAGATAAGTGGTTTATTTATAACATATACAAATAACATAACTTAATGTAATTTAATTATAAATTAAATAAACTAATTACACAGGGTTAAAAATGTCGGATTCCAATTTATAAACAAAATCATAAATCATACTGTAAATGAATGGGAATGAAAAATACTATACCTACTAAGTTGTATGAAAAATATTAATAAAAGTGTGATTATATGAGTAGGTATACCTATAAATATAGGTACACATGCATAATATTTCTGTTACGGCCTTACGGCCAATGGTTTAATAGCCAAGAGCCTCGACCAACATCTGATGAGGCTCTCGTTGGGCGGCTGAATCAAGGGCCTGAAACAGTGCGCGGTACATCTGGACACGGCGCGTCGGCGCGTATTGTTAGGAGGTTCCTCTCTCTGAGGCCCTGACCACCGGTAGCTTGGACCTTGACCCCGATGCCGGTGGGCTACTATTTTTTGTTTTTATTTATAGTGAATTATGCTTATAAATGAATAAATGGAATAATAGTTAATTCATAGTTAAAACTCGTAATTTACAAAATAATTATGTCGATACTTACATCACTAATTAAAAATAAATTGTATATGTACAAAAAATCAATAATAATGCACTAAAATTGATGTTATTTAATTTATTTAAAACATTTTTTATTTAATTTCTTTCCGATTTCAATTTGAAGTTGGGTGCACGGCAGTGGGTCATGCAAAGTTTTGTAGCTTTTGCATTGTTATTTATAGACGTTTTTCTTTACTGAGCTGAGACTGTTCGCAATTTATTATATTAGATCCTGGCAAGTCATGGCGGTCTGCAGTAGAACAGTAATACCTTTTGTTTTGCTCTTACAATTGAACACGTAATTGGACGAAGGTCACATTATTTATTTTTAGTTAATGAAGCTAGCGTTAAATTCTGAGTAATTAATTGACTATAGTTCAGACATCCAAGTGTGTTTTAAGTTTATTTAACATTGTACAGAATTTTGGAACAAGCTACTTAAATGAATATTTTAATTTTAAAATTGCGGACACGTTTTTTTGAAGTCTTGATTATTTGTCACGTTACCTTCTTCCACATAAGTCTTTAATTGGTATTGTCAAAACTGACAGGTGGAAAGCTGTTCCTTTTGTTTACATTAAGAGTTTGTGTGAATAATTTAGAATGCTAACAGTTTTTTTTCAAACAAGCCGATATGTTTTAGACTTGACACGAGACATTTCGTCCTCCGACACCTGGGATGATTTCCAAAATCAGCGTATTTGGTTGACCTCTCTGATTCATTTTATTTTGATATTAACAGCTGTGTTCCGTATTTTTATTTCGAAAAGGTGTGGGCAATATTTTTATAGGCCTATTTTGATATTAGCTTCGATTTTAACTAAGTAGTTTTGGAAATATTTAGGTTTAACATTTTAGAGACCAGAGCTATCGATTTTTATTTTGGAAATTGAGCCATCTATAAATATGAAGTCAAGAAGCAGTTGTTAAGCTAACCTATAAAACACTAATTCTAAAAGACTTCTTTTCTAAAGCAGAAACCAAACTGGTCGCACTTAACACGCAGTATCTTGGCAAGTTCTGGCGGTCCGCAGTAGAACACGGTGACTTTGCCCTTGTTTTGTTCCTGTAGTTTTTTGAACACTTTGTCCCAGTTCGGACGGCCGGCGTTCGTTCTGGTCTTTAAGCCGGTTATTAAGTCGCGTTTCTCCTGAAATTTGAGAATGTAGATTTGTGAAGTACGAAAGTTATAATTGCTTGATGAAATTAGTAAAACTGTCTAAATGTTGAAGTGGCAGAGCATTCGCTGGGTTTGATTGGTTTGGGACAAATATTAGCAAGGATAGACATTATATTTTTTAGTCTGAGCGTTTGTGTGTGAGCTATATGGATGGGTCCTATGTATAAGGGCCAAAGTGGCATTTTAGTAATTTCCAATTTGGACCTTATAACTGTAGATATAATATGTAGGTTCACATTGGTAATGACAAAAATTCCACTTTAGCCCTTATACTTGTACATAGGACCCGTCGATATGTGACATTAGTTGAAGACCGTCTGATCAAAAGTCGCTATTTACGATTACTACATTTTTTTCTGTAACTGGGTAGTATTTTTAAATCGTATCCGTTTACGGTCTCATACTGTACCAAAAGTGTCTATTTCTCTATAAAAATGTCCCTAAACTTCTTAATTTTGGTCAAAATAAGTTATTCACTACAAAAAAGTAATACCTACGTCTATTTTGGTCATTTCTGAAAAATCGACGTAAGTAGACACTTTTGATCAGACACTCCTCAGTTGTGTTTAAAACACAGCTACGATTCAGAAGAAATCTAATTAAGAAGCACGGTTTTGTAAGAAGAACAGTTTTGCATAAAATAATTGCCCACCGGTACAGCAGATGCATAAATAATATTCTAATACTTTCTTATATTCCTCACTTTGCTGTCGTCTTCTACATACACTCAACCGCTCTTTTCTATCATTATAAAACGACGGGACTAGTAAACTACCATTTAGCTCAATTATTACCAGAAGTGCTCAATATCAAAACCTACCTTCTCGTGCAACAAATCCAACGCCAGCTGTAACCCAACAGCCTTCATATCTGACTTCTGCAGCGCACTCGTGATGTACATGTGCATCTCCAGGAACCGCTCCATGGCGCCGCCCATTTCTGCCTGTTCTATCTCCAACTGAGAGAGAAGTGACACGAACCACTCGAAGGAACGTTGCTCGCGGTTTATCCAAAAAAAGTCCACCTAGAAGTTGAGATTGAAATGTAAAGCAGAAATAGATAGTTAAAGGGCATTTTTTTTACATTTTGGCGGCATCTATCATGCCACATGCGAACTATTCAAGCCTACATCGCGATATCAAGATTTAACACGCAGATAGTATACAGGGTGGGTCAAAAATCGTGGATCAAACGAAACAGGGCGATAGCTGGGGTTATTTGCAGTAAAAAAACATCTCCGTGACAGAGCCCTAGCTTGATATTCTTAAAAGTTATGACAATTTGAGTGTTTTTTTTAAGAAAATACCAAAATTTGTAATAAATAGGCAAATAGAGTAAAATGGGTACCTATTTTAAAACAATAAGTGGTGTTTAGTTGCTTGAAAGTGCTTTTATGACAGTGGGTACCATGATTTATGAGTATTGGCACTTTTTTCAATATCTTTTAAGTGTTACGAAAAAATATTTGTAACTTTAGTACCTATTTATGATTAGTTACGGTTTACTCACGTGCATTTTTCGGGATTACCCGACTTGTTTCGGACCCAAACGGAGCCGTTAATCATGAGCTGAACACGCGGCGAGGTCACGAGTCAAACTAGCTCTGCACCGCGCCGTGTTACGCTCGCGACGAGATGGTACTCATGATTAAGGGCTCCGTTTGGGTCCGAAAAGGTTCGTTTGGGGTGAATGAAAAGAGCCTCCAAGAGTGACATACTTAATTACGTTCGACACACCCTGTGCAGTCAGCCTCGCTACCAACCTTGCTGACTGGCTAATCTTTTCACCACAGTATGAGCTATTTTAGTATAGCTCATGCTGACACGAAACTAATCGGGCAATCCCGAAAAATGCACGTGCGTAAACTGTAACTAATCGTTAATAAGACTTACCTTCTTCAAATTCATATTATGCGTGGGCATATCAGAGCCCCACGTGTGGCCGCACTTTGGGCACAGTTGTCGCGCGCTCCAGTAGCGGTACATGATGGCCTGTAGGATCGACGCGAAGGGCGTCACTCCTATACCAGCCGCTACTAGGGCAGCATGCTCGGCTAGGAAGATGTGTGAGGATGCTGCGCCGTAGGGTCCATCGAGGTAGATCTGGAAGGAAAAAGCGATGGATCGAGTCTAAAGGGTATACAGAGTGTCTGTGTACTTGTATATCCGTAGATTGCCGTTGAATGACGGTGGTGAACCCTTTGCAATATGTAACGCGTCTTTTGTCTTTTACCTGGCTTAATTCTGAACCCCGGTATGCTACTTTGACAATAACACTTCACACAGTCAGTCGGGATCGAATTTAACACTACCAGTTCCGTTGCTGCACTTGAAATACATTGATGCTATGAATTGTCAATTTAATCGTAACTGTATGTTCTGTCAGTAGTCATAAATACTATAATCTCGTAGAATTTGTCGTAATTACCTGCAGTAATTAGTCCGGGACGGATTAAAAATACAATTCCCGTCCATTGCCGGGCAATCTGGCACCATAATTGTGCCCGAAAATTGGCCATAATCTCAGCACCACACATGGGACTTAATACAAAAGTCGAAACGTGAGTGTACAGACTCCTGCTAGAGGAGAGGACTCCTGTTTACTTCTTCGCGGATTACAGGCGTGAGTAATTATGTATTTATATGTATACATATACCTCCAGCGGCTTCCCAATAGGATAGTTAGTCTCGAAGTCATCTGTGGCTTCTGAGCCGTCATTTTCGAAGTCGACTGTCTTCTCCGGTTGCGACTCCACATCTCTATCCGGAGACAAACTCTTTGAGAGGCGGCGGCGTGCTGTTAAAAGACAATTTATGTTATGAAAATAGACCTAACTATGATTAGTTCTGGTTTACTCATGTGCATTTTTCGGGATTGTCCGACTAGTTTCGGACCCAAACGGAGCTCTTATTCATGAGCTGATCACGCGGCGAGGTCGCGACTCAAACAGTTCGAAGGGCAATCCCGAAAAATGTACGTGAGTAAACCGTAATTAATCATAAATATGAATGTGACTCACGAAAGTAGACCCTCTCTAGACCCTCTCTGATAAAAATAGCACTCTGATAAAACGCTACAATGAGTCACTATAAATACGTCTTTATAAATCTGCTATAAATAAGCTGTTCATGGTATATTTTCCGATTAATACGTGAAACTGAGCTAGATGATATTGTAAGCTACGGATAAATAGCCTTTGTATAAAAAAGGCGGAGAAAACATTTTTAAATTTGACAATTTTTTTTTTCAATTAATTTAATTTTCTAGTAATTCATCTGAATAATATTACTTTCTGTAGCCTAGTCCCACGAAAATACTGAAAATGGGGGTGAGTCTTGTCTTGGTACACATTCCTGAAGATTTCAAGGAGTTTATTAAATAAATACAATATACCATTAGTTAGCAGACATATTTACCTTCAAAAGAGAGAAAAAAAAACCAAATGTTTGGAATATGCATGGGAAAAGAAATATTTTTTTATATTGTGCTCTCTGCCGTACGTACCAATCCTATGAAAGAATTCTAATACTTTAAACAAAACAGACCCTGGCAAAAAGCTGAGGAAACACAAAATAAAAACGTTTTATCACTCACCTATAGTCAAAATACTATCATTACTCCTTCTCCTTTCTTCAAAGCTAGGCGTCTTGAACGCTATGATTGTCGGTTTGGTCCTCATGTACCTAAAGCTGTGCACCAAGGACTTATTCTGAGGGATCTTGCTTGCAAGACCGAACGACTTTCGGGCACTGAGCATTGAACCCTCGTCCAATTGTCTTTCTGATTCGGATCTCATGAAGTCGCGAAGTCTGAAAAGAAATAATTGATAAATGGAGGTGCAAAATCTTTTTAAATCCAGAGGGCCAATTCTCGTAATTAAAAATGTTCAAAATATCGTTTCAATCTAGTCTCAGTCTAGTCTCAATCTCATAAATATGACAAATGGTATTCTTGTTCGTTGACAAACAACGTCAAACGTGAGATTATATTGAAATGAGATTGAAAGTTGACTGAAGCCACTGGTTACATTATGTTCTGAGCCATTTTAACAAGTTGGAATTCTCGTTTAGTTCTAGAATGTTAGTCTATGACTGTTGATATCGTTATACTATCGGTAATAGATTTTAAGTTGACTGAATTGACACTATATCGAAATAGACTGAGATGATACTGAAACCGGTTCGAACTTTAAGTCTACCACAGTTACGCTCGGGTCGGCGTTGAGAGCGCACGTATTCTTATCGGCTCACACGAACTGGTGCGTGTTTTTTTTTCACTTACCCTCTGTTTTGTGATTATGGAGGACGAAGATAATGAGGACGATAATGAGTTGAGATTTAGTCGTAAAAATGATTCAGTGATTATGATGGAAGGGGAAAATGAGTTGAGCAGCAGTATTAGAAGTGAGAAGAGAAAAACCACAGAACAAAGTGAAGAGTCGATCAGTGAGAATGATTTCAAAACGGTTACTAGGAAAAAGACAAAAGTACGAATACGAAGTGATTCATCTGACATACCCACGACGGAAAAAAATGTTTGTGATAAAGAGGTAGAAGAAAGAAAATACGAGATATGCATAACATCCTTACAAAGTCTTCCAAAACAGATGGCTATGGCAAAACTATTACGACTTCATAATCATCGTAATATTTCGAGGATAAAATATAAGAGCTCATTTAAAGTTTTAGTGCAGTTTGAGAAATTAGAAGATGCAGAAAAACTTTGCAACTGTTCCAAGTTCCGTGAACTAGGCTACCGGTGTGAAAAAACTGGCAAGAAAAATATATGTTTTGGAGTAGTTAGAGGAGTAGATTTGGAATTAAAAGAAGAAGAGATTATGGAGATTTTAGAAAGTTCTGTTGAAATTTTAGAGGTGAAAAGATTGAGAAGAACGAACTCTGAAGGGCAATGGATTGAAAGCGAAACTATTAGAATACGTTTTATGAACACAACCTTACCAGACTATGTCTATGCCTATGAAGTGAGATTCAAAGTAGAACCTTATTCGTTTCCCGTTACACAGTGCTCTGCCTGTTGGAGATTTGGACACTTCATAAAATTTTGTGATATAAAAAAGAAGTTGTGTCCAAAATGCGGTGGTGAACATGTTAACTGTTTGACTACAAACTTCAAATGTATTAACTGCAAGGGACCACATATGGCCCTAGATAAAGGATGCCCTATGTATCTTAAGGAGAGATCTATCCGGGAACTAATGACATCAGGAAATATGTCGTATCGAGAAGCCTTGGTTACTTATCTAAAGAAAAGACAAGGAGAACAAATACCAATTAACACACAAGAAATTATAGAAAAGGAGGGAATTATTACACAGGAAACAGAACATACAAGAATAGGAAATCATGAGTCACATATACAACTTGTAACGACGGTGGCGGAGGTACACGTGGAAGATAGGGATACTGTTAGCAATTGCTCCGAATCAAGTTGTATTATCAGCAATCCAAACAATAAAAAGAAAAACAAAAAGAAGAAAAACTACAAGGGAAAACACAATTTACAGGACCCTATGGAAATCGCTAAAGAAAACAATGGACAAGGAAGAGATACGCAACCTACACCAGCAAACAAAAAAAAAGGGTTTGATTTTAAAACATTCATAAACAATTTTAAAAATATAATATTGTCCAATAATAACTTTAAGTCGAAATGTTTAGAGTTTATTAATATCTGCGTACAAGAAGTTAAGTCATTATTAGTTCAATATTTTACTAAAGGTGATGTTATATCTAGTATATTAGCTTATTTTGATGGATAGGTCACCTCGTAAAAAATTCGCTGTCAATATTTGCCAATGGAATGCACAAAGCCTCCGTCCAAAACTTATGAGTTTTGACTTATTATTAAATAGAGAAAAAATTCATATTGCCTTGATAAGTGAGACCTGGCTGGACTCCGAAGAGTCATTAAATGTTCAAGAATACAATATTTTTAGAAAGGACCGCTCCGATTCCTATGGGGGTGTAGCTATATTGGTTCATAAGTCTATACAGGCAATAGCATGTCCCATAAATTTGAACTCGGGAATAGAGGTAGTCTATGTTAAATTGATGAACTGTAGTCAATTGAAACATATTATTTCAATATACTGTCCATCTTCTGTAAGTACATCCTATTCTGATTGGGATACTTTATTCTCGAAATTCTCAAAGAATGCTCTCATTGCAGGGGATTTTAACGCGCATCACACTGGTTGGTCATACAAGGTTGACACCAGAGGGACCCATATTTTTGATGCGATGCTAAACAATAATTTTGTTTTTCTTAATAACGGGGACCATACAAGGGTGAAATTAGTCAATAATAATTTACAGGAAAGCTCTCCAGATATTACTTGCGTTACTACAGACTTAGCAATAGATTTTAAGTGGCAAGTTTGCAATGAAAATCTTGGTAGTGACCATCTTATCGTTAAAGTATCAATGAATTATCAAGACAGTTTGACGTTAACGAAGAAACGTAATTTTAAACTAGCAAATTGGCAAGCCTATCGCGAGTCTCTCATTAAATTTTTCACGAATACTCCCATGTCGCAGGACGTGCAGGAGGCGTATGACTTTTTTATTGATAATATTAATAAATCCGCGGATATTAGCGTCCCTTATTTGAAAATTTGCACCAACCCTAATACTAATTTCAAACCGAAACGTTTTTGGACTCAGTCGCTTTCCATGGCAGTAGCACAACGCAGACTGGCATTAAAGAATTTTCGACGTAATCCAAGTCCATCCAACCTCGACATATTAGAGAAAAAAATTGCCAATGTTAAAAATCTCATTATTCAAACCAAATCGCAGCAATGGCACAAATTTTGTAATGAATTAAATGAAAAAACGACGGTTTCAGAAGTTTGGCAACATATGCGGTGGATGAAAGGTTACAATAAGGGCCGAACCTATCCTTCGCAAGAAAATATAGAACAACTGCTATGTGATCTTGCTCCCGATTCGGTGAATTGCTGTAGTCCCGTATTTTCATCAGTCAATCAACTTCTTGAGTCTAAATTTGAATTTTCCGAACTCCAATGCTGCTTTAAAAAGAAGGATACGGCCCCAGGTATTGATGAAGTAACGTATTCCATGTTGTATAACCTTCCTAAAGTTGCTAAACAATACTTGCTTGCTTTATATAATTTTATATTTACAACTGGTCACGTACCCGTGCAATGGCGAGGTATACAAATAATTCCACTACCTAAAAGTTCAGATTCGAAGCTGAGACCTATATCTCTCATATCTTGCTTATGTAAAACTTTTCATAACATGCTTATTAAAAGGATGGAATGGTATATCGAAAAGGAAAAAATCTTATCTAATAGTACCAGTGGTTTTCGGAGAGGCCAATCTTGTATGGATTGTCTGGTTCGCTTAGTGTCACAGATTCAAATAGGATTTACAAATAAAACTCCAACTTTGGCATGCTTTATAGATATACAAAACGCTTATAACAATGTACTAGTAAGTAAAGTTGTTAGTACTCTTGACGGTCTTGGCATAGGCAGTAAGATTTGTAAATATCTCTGGTCATTTTTGAATGAAAGACATCTAAAAATTAAAAGCGAGGACGGCCTTACAGATATTGTCAGATGGACTAATAGAGGATTGGCACAAGGCGACCCAATTTCTCCGCTTCTCTTCAATATAGTCACCTACAAAATATGTTGTTCACTGCAGAATGCCAATGCACTACAATATGCTGACGATTTTGTAATTTTTTTTAGTGATAAAAATTTAAAATACTCTCAAGACAATATACAAATTGCTTTAAAAACAATCAGTTGTTTATGTGATGAACTTGGTCTTGCTGTCTCTGAAAGAAAATCTAAAGTTTGTCTATTCAGTAGAGGACGGCCAGCACAAATAAACCTAATTAAAATTGATAACATGCCACTTGAATCAGCAGAAAACATTAAATATCTGGGGATGTGGTTAGATCGTTCCTTATTGTGGAGAAAACATGTTAATGAAATCAACCAAAAATGCGCTAGATATTTGAATTTATTGAAGACATTAGCAGGCTCCTCATGGGGGGTGCATCCCAAATTTATACGCAATTTGTATATTGCATTGGTCAGGAGTCGTATAGAATACGGTTGTTACTTATATGGAAATTGTGCTAAGGCTAATTTATACAAACTTGATAAACTTCAAAATATCGCTTTAAGAGTAATTGGAGGTTTTATTAGAAGCTCACCTATCCATGTTATGGAATCGGAGTTATGTATCCAACCGCTACACATAAGGAGACAATTTCTAGCATATAAATATTGTTTAAAGGCACTATCTTGGTCTGATAATAACTTGACTATTAAAGTGCTAGATAAACTTAGCGCGCTTTGTAATACGTACTACTGGAGGAATAAAACAAAACCTGTGCTTATCACAGCTTATAATGATACCAAACAAGATAATATACACTGTAGTGAAGTTCTTGAAATGTTTAGTCTTAACATTTGGTTATCTTATATAGACGTTGCTAGTATTATTAGTGTTCATTTAGATAGTATTACTGTCCCTAAAAGACTGTGTAACCTTAATATAATTAAATTTAATATTATAAATGAATTAAGTGAAAAATATCAAGGGTACCATAAAATTTTCACTGATGGCTCGAAGAATTCCACGATTATAGGCGCTGCATTTTATGACCCTGCTTTCAAACAATCTAAATGTTACAAGATATGCAATCACAACATTTCTATAATGTCGGCGGAGCTTGTTGCAATTTCAGAAGCCATTTCCTATTCTTTCAATTTAGCTTTAGGCAAGGTGGTCATCTTAACTGATAGCAAAAGTGCCCTCCAACATTTGGCTCGATGCGCCTCTGGCTTCAGAGGTGTTTCGGTAGCCTACAAAATTCTTGATAGTATACACAAATTTAACCAGAATGGAAGAGCTCTGAAATTGCAATGGGTACCGTCCCATGTTGGTTTGGCAGGCAACGAGGAGGCTGACCGGCTTGCAAAATTAGCAACTACCGAAGGTATGCCAAAAGCTATAAATCCATATAACTCTGAGATGTTACCAAAATATAAATCTATTTCTTATGATCTCTGGAAAGAATACTTTAATGCACGTAGCAAAGAAAAAGGGATATGGTATAAAAGCATACAAAGTGAGCCTCCTCGAGTGGCTTGGTTCGTAAGCACTTTATTAAATAGATTTTTGTTAAAACTAGCTTTTAGACTTCGTTCAGGGCACTACCCATCAGCAAAGTTTGCACATCTAATGAGAAAAGCCGATACACCGAATTGTCAAATCTGTGGAAAGATTGAAGATGTGCAACATTTGCTGATGGAGTGCGCCAGGAACAAGGCGGAAAGGGAGTCAGTGTTGAGAAAGTATGGTATTGCAAATATGAATGTAGGCATTATACAAAGTGCTTTGAGTGAGCCTGCATCAGAGATAGCACAAGCGTTTTACCTGATAATGCCGCAGACCCAACACTGACCCCCGTAGCCACCTTTAAGATTGTTATTTAGTGTAATTAATAGTAATAAGGTACAATGGGTTTGATATATGTTGATTCATAAAAAACCCTAAATAAAAAGAAAAAAAAAAAAAAAAAAAAAAAAAAAAGTCTACCAGAATACCATTTTTTATTCAATTCATAATTTAATCTCAGTTCGGTCAACCTTCAGTCTTACTTCAATTTAATTACGAGAATCTGAGTAAAATTAAAGGAACTTGGCGGTGTTTTACTGTGCATTATTATGTGAAACGTAAGTATAGTTTGTGTATTTTATTGATTTATTTTATAAATTAGATTGACTAGATTACCCATTTTGGATTCTTTTATATTTCTTTCAAAAACCCAGCATTTTAAGGTTTTTGTTAATAAATCGCTCTCATTAAGAGCCGCCTCTTATGTGTCGTTTTGTAGACTCCTGAGAATCTCTTTTAATAAAATAAAAAAAAAACTCATTCATCTTTTTTTTTACAATTTGACAGCATGTAGATTTTACATACGGACCTAAATCTTTAACCTAACCATTTCTTTAAACATCACGCATGGTAGTGCACCGGCCAAGTTCTCACATAACTTAAGCTTATATTACTATATATATTTTACCTACCTGATATAATAAAGGATAGAATAAATCAACACACCTTGTACTTGGAGATGACTACCTACTACTTTAAATAATTTCTGGGGAAAGGCGCTGATAGCCGAAATACAGGCTCTGCCTAGTTCGGATACAGATGCTAATCTCGTTTTGTTATTATAATATTGTTGCCAAGTTGTTATGTAACTTAGTACTAAGTTGTTTGCAAATAAAAATTATTATTATTATTATTACTTACACCATCAACCGCTGTCGCTTCTTCAAGTTCTTCTGTACATCTGGCATGGAGCGTGACTTCTCCAAAGTTTTGATGGGAGCTAGTAGCAGTGCAGGATTGTAGGATACTTTCGTTGGTGAGTGGGCTGAAAACTCACCAAAATTTTTGTTATTTATGTGTGATTTACTGATCTTAATTTTCATCGATGAGTTGTAGGTGTACAGTACGACACAACTGAGAATTTGCATTGCATCGGCGTACTTCGTAAAACCGATCACTTTCGAACCGAGTGCGGCTTCAAAACCGCGAACGTTTATTACTACTGCAGTAAAATAATAACTTGTAACTGTAAAATAATACGGTGACGCAATAAGTGTGAGTGGCCTACAAATGATAGACTGCCATTGGTTGTTCGATCAGGTACATCGATGTAACTTCTTGATTGATTGTGTCATACTGCACCAAGATGAAGCAACCCTTGCTTCACTTGACCGGCCGGTGTAATTCTCAGTCTACCCGGCCGGTGTAATTCTCAGTCTACCCGCCCGGTGTAATTCTCAGTCTACCCGCCCGGTGTAATTCTCAGTCTACCCGCCCGGTGTAATTCTCAGTCTACCCGCCCGGTGTAATTCTCAGTCTACCCGGCCGGTGTAATTCTCAGTCTACCCGGCCGGTGTAATTCTCAGTCTACCCGGCCGGTGTAATTCTCAGTCTACCCGGCCGGTGTAATTCTCAGTCTACCCGGCCGGTGTAATTCTCAGTCTACCCAGGTGGTGTAATTCTCAGTCTACCCGCCGGTGTAATTCTCAGTCTACCCGGCCGGTGTAATTCTCAGTCTACCCAGGTGGTGTAATTCTCAGTCTACCCGCCGGTGTAATTCTCAGTCTACCCGGCCGGTGTAATTCTCAGTCTACCCGGCCGGTGTAATTCTCAGTCTACCCGGCCGGTGTAATTCTCAGTCTACCCCGCCGGTGTAATTCTCAGTCTATCCGGCCGGTGTAATTCGGTCGGGTTAAAAAAGTTATTGTCCCTTTAACTACGCGACTAAACCCAAGTCAGTATTACTTATTAGACGCTGAAGGTTGAAGTCGAGAATCAGAACATACCTTCGTTATGTTTAGAATCCCCGTTCCCCGCATCATCGCCGATGTACGCTTCGTTGGAGTAAAAGTTGGGCGAGAAGTCGACTGAACGCTTCTTACCGCTAGCAGTGGAACTCTTGCGACTCTTCTTACTCTGACTGGATATTGATCGTGCTAGTTTTCTATAAAGAAATAAGATTGTTAAAAGTAGACTTCCGTGGGTCGTAGCGCGCACAGTAGACGCGCCGCATCTTAGGCGACAATACCACACTATGAAAATGTATGGTCATTTTCTGTCGCGTGTCGCGTGTCGCGTGGGGCTCGGAAGCAGCGCCATTCATTTTGATAGTGTTTAGTAGTCGCGTAAGCCGCAGCGCGTTGGTCGCGGGCTTAATTCGTATCGACCCACAGAAGTCCAGCTTTAGGCCGCATATACAGGCGGAGCGTACACCGGGGCGTTCGGGCATTGTATTGAGCTTGCATACATTTACCTGCACGCAGGAAACGCTATTACGAAGACACTTCAACTACTAGTCTGTATGTTAAGTAACGCTTACAAAAACGCTCTGCTGCACGCCACGCCGCTCCGAATTTGCGGTCTTAGTGTTTTGGAGTTGAAAACGGTTAAAATGTTGGATAAACGTTAACCAAATTCTATGGGTAACATTAAACTGATCAAAGGTTAAATTGAATCCGATCAAAAACATGTAAAGAAAGTCAAGTGTCGCAATGCTCTGATGTCTTATCTTCTTTTCTCGTGTCACACAAACTATATGACAATAACCCATGCCGTGATAAAGAGATTAGCTAGTCAGCAAGGTTGGTAGCGGGGCTGACTGCCCAGGGTGCGCCGGACGTAGGTACTTAAGTATCGACTCATGGAGGCTCTTTTCATGCACCTCAATGCATTTGTTTTGCGGTAAAAAGTTCTGAGATCCTTTCGCACTCATCTGTTACAAAGATATAGGGAGCTTTAATGTACTTTGAGTAACTTGGAGAATAAAGGTGCCATTCCGATGGCGGGTACAGACTGCAACCGTAGACCGCAAGTCGAACTGATTTGTATGAACCAGCAATATCGCTTGCTGTACAGTCTGCCGCTGCTGTCTGCAGTTGCAGTTTGCAGTGACCGTCAGAATAGCACCTGTAAGGTGCACAACATAAAGGTTATATTCCTACGGTAACTTGCAGTCTGCGGTTGCAGTCTGCAGTTTGCAGTTGCCGGCGGAATAACACCTTAAGGTTTGCGGCCGTGCCTGCGAGACGTTGGCGTGGGCACTGCCATGCCCCCTGATTGGCGCTAAAAATAACCTGATCAGCGAGAATATTTTTTTTGCGTGAACTTATTTTATTTTATTACACACTAGCTGTACCTACCTACCTGGCATGCGTTGTAATGCACTTTTTCCTACTTACTACTTACTTATTACATGCTTAACCTACCGTGGCGGTGTAGCGCGTCTGGCATGTTCGCCGAGAATAGGGTTGACGATTTCTATGCGATAATGAGGCAAAGGGCCGCCTCGTTTATGGACCGAATAAGGAATACAAAAAATGAAATTGTCAAGGCTGTGTATGACTGCTGTAAATTTAATATTTGTAATTTGTGATCAATAATTGTATTAATTTGAATGAATAATTGAATAAGTAATGTTAATTTTTGATTTGTATTGTGTAATTATTTTTAATTTAATATAATTTAATTTAATTCAATTTAATTCAAGTTAATCCAATTTAATTTAATTAAACTTGCTTGTATTATTTGTAATTTTTGTGTGAACTATGGGTTTGTATTACCTGAAATAAATGAATTTTATTTATTTTTTATTTATTACCAACCTTCAGAAACAAAATCAAAACACCTAGTAACAAAAAGTTAAAACCATTTTCATACATACGGTAAACAAATGAAGAATATGGACATACTGAGATAATTTTGTTTTTTTTTAAATATCAAAATTTTTTTAGGATGAACCTTCTCCTGAAAATTAGGAACACAACAAAAAAAAATTTGCGAAATCGGTCCAGCCGCTCACGCGCGATGCCGTGACCAAGGGAAATAGGGATTCATTTTTATACATATACATACACACATCAAAAGTGTCTAGGGATCAACATATATTTTTGCAATAACTTTTCTCCTGATTGATATTAATTAAAATTTTCTTTAAGGATTCATCAAATAAAGTGTTTTCGTTTGTCACAGTAACGATAAACCAAGTCACCTTTGCATTAATAAAGAAATTTGGCATTTTCCTAATAAAGGGATTTTTGACATTTGAACCACTAACACAAAAGTTCGAAAAAAAGACTGAAATAACAGTTTTCTTTAAAATTTTATTGGGTAACTTAAACAATTAATAATCCGTGTTTCTACCGCGAACACTAACAACACAAGAACATCGGTTTGGCATACTCAAAATGAGTTCATCCAAATCACGCTGTGGAATGGCCGCCCATGTTCGTTGCAACAACAAAAAAAGGTCTTCTTGCGACTGGATACCCTCCATATTCGGCAGAGCTCTTCTCTGTAGCATATCCCATGCATGCTCAATCGGGTTCAAGTCTGGCGACTGAGCAGGCCAGGGCAGGACATTGATGTTAGCTGCGGCGAGAGTCTGTCTTACAACTCTTGCGGTGTTCGGTCGTGCATTATCATGCATTAACTGAAATAAGGGACCGATTTGCGCTTGTAGAGGAACAATGACGTCTGATACAATCGTCTCAGCATAAATTTGAGCGTTGAGGTTGCCTCTGATCCAAATCAACTCAGTTCTTCCGCCGATCCAAATACCCGCCCATACCATGATGGTTCCACCACTATAAGGATGGACTTCCTGGCAGGATTTTAATCGCTGTTGGCGTCCAGGGGTTCTCCAGTGTCGTATACGTCTTGTATCCGGTCTCATACCAAAACGAGACTCATCAGAAAAGCACACGAAACGCCATTGTTCTTCTGCCCAATTTCTGTGTCCAAGAGCCCATTGATATCGAATCCTACGATTGTGCATTGCTATAGGTGGTACCCGTAGCGGTCTTCGGGAATGAAGGTTCACTTCATGCAAGCGGTTTCTGACTGTTTGGTCGCTAATTAAGTTCCCTGAAGAGTGATGAAGCCTCACGGCTAACATCATGGCGGTTATTGTTGGAGCTCTTCGAGTTAAGATTTGAATGTATCGGTCTTGTCTCCGTGTGGTGCAGCGATACCGTCCTCCATGGCGCTCAGCCACGGTACCAGTGCTTCGGTAACGTGTCCAAAGTCGACTGATAACACTCTGACTTGTATTCAGAGCTAAAGCCACAGTACGTTGCCGGGAACCAGCTTCTATCATTCCCACGGCTCTGAGCATTTCTTCCCTGCTTAAATGACGTCGCCGCTCCATAATAACGTTGGTTTTAATCAGTAGTAGGGAAACAGTAGCACTAATAATGTCTTCAATGCGTTGTATGTTTTTATAGGGAAAATATTGACAGCTGATTTTCATCTTTTACTCGAATTTGATTCACAGTTCCTGATTCAAATTATGAAATGCACCAAAAAGGATCCATATAAATTTATAAAATCATAAATTTATTACAAAGCCACATCTCAATCTCAAGAAATCCGCATAAAAATGCTTGATCCCTAGACACTTTTGATGTGTGTAGATTTCGATGGCATTCATAAATGAAACACGGCGACATAGATGGCGGGCACGACTAGCGCAATATCGCTCCGTGCAGTCAGTTATCTCGGGGCACTAAAATGATACAGAAACAAAACACCAAGTCTTCTTTTTGAAGTAGAAAACATTTTACTAAATCTGAAAAATCCCATGCAGTGTCAATTTGTGTCACCAGTAGATTACGCGGTTTGAAGGAATTACACGAATTCGCATGCTTCCTGGATATTGGTATAACTTACTTTTGTCCATTCTCGATGCTCAGCAGCTCTCCGCCGTGTAGTCTCACCTGTTCTCTCTCGAAGTACGAGTACAGGCGGCTGGTCCACTGACCCACAGCGCGGATGTGAAGCCATAGGTGGTCTGAAATGTCAATTTACTTTAGTATTTTTTTTTGATCAAACTTAAATGTGGCTTGTATATTGATTGTCAACTTCTGTAACTGCCTGTGGTAATCAAAAAACCGGCCAAGTACGAGTCGGAGTCCCGCACGAAGGGTTTCGTACCATTATCTGATCTATAAAAACGGCAAAAAAATCACGTTTGTTGTATGGGAGCCCCTTAAAATATTTGTTTTATTCTGTTTTTTAGTTTTTGTTGTTATAGCGGCAACAGAAATGCATAATCTGTGAAAATTTCAACTGTCTAATTATCACGGTTCATGAGATACAGCCTGGTGACAGACGGACGGACAGCGGAGTCTTAGTAATAGCACAGTGAATCATAATTGTTAAACTGTGGTAATAGGGTCCCGTTTTACCCTTTGGGTACGGATCCCTAAAAATGACCAAATTGTATTCCTGAAGTTTTCACTCTAAGGCGACAAATGTGGCTTGTATGTACCTAATATATTATACAGAATGGTAATTTGAGATGGGTCAGTAAGGGCGAAAACTTACCTAGGAAAATATTTTGCTCTGTCTTTACAGATTTGGAAATGCAGTCCGCGAGAAAAGAGGGCAGTGTCCAAAAAACATTTTTATGATAACTGAATGTCATTTTTTTTTTCACTCACTTATTTTATTTCGATGTATTTTCAAAGTAGGTACTGACCTTCCTGTTCAGGCGCGCTGCTAATCGTGAACGGATGCCACTCATAAGTAGCGATGGCGGGTATGTTGACGAACACGTAGTCTCCAGCATGGAAGTGGAAGAGAGGCGGCCTCTTGACCACCAGGTGCGTCACCCGGGAGGGTAGGAGGATACCCGAAGAGATGTAGGTCTTGCCGCGTTGTGATCTGTAATGATAAATGCACCTAAGTATAGATAATCTGGTTTACATATTTAAGGTCTTGAGTAGATTATACAGAGCGGTAATTTGAAATGGGGCAGTAAGGCCAGCTACCTTAACCGTTGTAGCTACAGGAAAACTTTCTTAGGAGAAAGGCTATTTTTTTTTCTAAAAACATAGGCTAACCTGAACAGATACTGAAAAAAAATATCGCCAGCGAGAAAATGGGCAGCTTTACATTGTTTTTACGATTTTTAACAGACTTCAAAAAGGAGGAGGTTATCAATTCGGATGTTTATATTTTTTATTTTTTTAGATATAGACAGAGTTGCAAAATTATTTTTTTGTTTGAGAGGGTATTCTCCCGAGATGGTTCCATTTAAATTTGGTGAAGATCTGATGAAGATCCTCGGAGATTGACATGGAACTCTTCAATGGATAACAGCAAATTACCCGGGATTGCTGTAATTGCATGTTTGTGTATTGTTTATGCCACTTAAAACAAAAAAATAAAAAAAAGTCAAAAAAAGTAAAAACCGACTTAAAAAAAAAACTAAAAAGAGTAAATAATTACCTTATTATAAAACTAAGTTTCAGAAGTCGGTGCCTTCAATTTGGTTCAGTGTAAAATTGCATCGACTTCTAAAACTGTAGTTTTATAATATGGTAATTATTTTACTCTTTTTAGCTTTTTTTGAAGTCGGATTTTACAATTTTTTTAAGTTATTTCATTATGATGCCAATCGATTTTATTTCCCATAAGGATCAAAAGACTCTTCCGGACTAACTGAAGTTGGGTTAACTACTAGAAACGTCAGAAATCGACTTATTTGAGATGGGGTTGTAATAAGGGCAGCACTTTAATCGTTGTGGCTCACGAAGCAAATACAAATTGCTTCGTGTCGTGGCTACAGGAAAATGTTCTTAAGAGACTGTCCATAATTTTTGAAAATATTTCTAACAAATGATGCTAATCGATCAGTTAACTTATAGGGATAAAAATAATTCGGGACTCACTAAAGTTTGAGCACTCGAAACGTCAGAAACCGCGATAATTTTGTATAAATTATGTCTAAAGTTACGTTTAGGATACCGAAAAAATATATATTATTTTCAATATCTGTGAATGTAGTTCGAAATATTTTATAACTTAACATGCTCGCCGTGGCACGGAGGGGCCTCGATTTGTAACCGCGGCGAGCGCAGCTTAACTTTGCAGAGTTTATGATTTGTAACCGCGGCGAGCTCAGCTTAACTTTGCAGAGCTTATGATTTGTTACCGCGGCGAGCTCAGCTTAACTTTGCAGAGCTTATGATTTGTTACCGCGGCGAGCTCAGCTTAACTTTGCAGAGCTTATGATTTGTTACCGCGGCGAGCGCAGCTTAACTTTGCAGAGCTTATGATTTGTTACCGCGGCGAGCTCAGCTTAACTTTGCAGAGCTTATGATTTGTTACCGCGGCGAGCGCAGCTTAACTTTGCAGAGCTTATGATTTGTTACCGCGGCGAGCGCAGCTTAACTTTGCAGAGCTTATGATTTGTTACCGCGGCGAGCGCAGCTTAACTTTGCAGAGCTTATGATTTGTAACCGCGGCGAGCGCAGCTTAACTTTGCAGAGCTTATGATTTGTTACCGCGGCGAGCGCAGCTTAACTTTGCAGAGCTTATGATTTGTTACCGCGGCGAGCGCAGCTTAACTTTGCAGAGCTTATGATTTGTTACCGCGGCGAGCGCAGCTTAACTTTGCAGAGCTTATGATTTGTTACCGCGGCGAGCGCAGCTTAACTTTGCAGAGCTTATGATTTGTTACCGCGGCGAGCGCAGCTTAACTTTGCAGAGCTTATGATTTGTTACCGCGGCGAGCGCAGCTTAACTTTGCAGAGCTTATGATTTGTTACCGCGGCGAGCGCAGCTTAACTTTGCAGAGCTTATGATTTGTAACCGCGGCGAGCTCAGCTTAACTTTGCAGAGCTTATGATTTGTTACCGCGGCGAGCGCAGCTTAACTTTGCAGAGCTTATGATTTGTTACCGCGGCGAGCGCAGCTTAACTTTGCAGAGCTTATGATTTGTAACCGCGGCGAGCTCAGCTTAACTTTGCAGAGCTTATGATTTGTTACCGCGGCGAGCGCAGCTTAACTTTGCAGAGCTTATGATTTGTTACCGCGGCGAGCGCAGCTTAACTTTGCAGAGCTTATGATTTGTTACCGCGGCGAGCGCAGCTTAACTTTGCAGAGCTTATGATTTGTTACCGCGGCGAGCGCAGCTTAACTTTGCAGAGCTTATGATTTGTTACCGCGGCGAGCGCAGCTTAACTTTGCAGAGCTTATGATTTGTAACCGCGGCGAGCGCAGTTTAACTTTGCAGAGCTTATGATTTGCGCAGTTGTTAATTAGCCACGGGCTCATCTACACCAGAATTCCCTATATGCTTATCGTTTGTGGATAATTGATAAAATGTCATCTCCTTACCTCATCCAGGCCAGCCTCATGATCCTCTCGGACAGGTACACGGTGCCTGGCACCACGAACCACTTCCACGCGTTGGGTCCGTGGAACAGCAGCAGTAACCAGAACGGCACGTACAGTAAGTGCGTCCAGTAGAAGATCTGAGAATATCAACAACTGTTTTGTTTAATTAAACCTTCGATTAAAATAGACGTAGTAATAGTTTAGTTAAATACATTTTTTTTTATTTATTTGTTCGCGTTTGACCCTTGTTGAACCTGATGGTAAGTGCAGACAAGGGGCCCAATTCTCCTAAAATAAATGTTTGCCAAACGCAATCGAACCAAAACAGTCAGTCAGTTTTTGTTTTCGAAAACTTTCAAAATGATTGATTTTGTTTTTTGTGTCAAACAATTCGACAGCTTTTGAAATTGAGAACTATCTGAATGAACGGTTCGGCCTTGGTTCGGTTGTGATTTATCAAGATTTATTTTAGGAGAATTAGGCTCCTGTCTGAATGAACGGTTCGGCCTTGGTTCGGTTGTGATTTATCAAGATTTATTTTAGGAGATTTAGGGCCAGGGTCTAAGATGGAGCACACGAATACAAGTAACAGAGATATAGAGAGATTCCCCTATACCCCGCTCACATACGCACTCGGGAACACAGTAAACTGTTTGGCGCCGGACTTTAATGTGAGGGTGGTAGCTAGCCAGGCGGACCATATAGATTCTACCATCAAGCGTGCTGGCTACATACATGTAATTACGCCTATAATCCCCGAAGGGATAAGCAAAGGTGTTATTCTATTACAGAAGTCTGTTCACCCATGTTTCGCCTCTTGTATTATGTCCCATGTAATAGGTGGCGAACCTATTGCCATTTTTCGGGCACCATTATGGTGCCAGGTTCATCGCTTCTTTCGATCTGGCGCCAAGCTGTTTACTGTGTTCCGTCGTGTGTATGTGAGAGCCAGAGGGGTATAAAGGAATCCCTCTATATCTCTTCTATTATTGTGCTTCCATCTTAGACCCTTTTTGCGCTTACCATCAGGAGAGACTAGGGTAAAACTGAAGGAAGACTGAAAAGCAACTTACCTCAAAACTCCCTCCTCTTCTAATAAAAGGCATGCTACACACGAACATCACCAGCAGTATGACGGCCATCGCTATGCCTGTTGGGTTCGCGCAGCCGCCTATCAGTCCGAACAGCCCCGGCTTCTCGGTTAGCAGCCACTCTGACAGCGTGTAGTTGGCCTTATTTAAGACCGGGTCGTTGATCACTACTAGACCTGTAAAGGATAATTATGATAGTGATTAAAAATAGACTTATTTATTAACATAGGTAACATAACATCAAGCCTTACATGAAGACGGACGTCGTCGCCGAGGGAGATCTAGGAAACGCTGGCGTGATGACTTAGAGGCGTTTATGGGAGATTGGCCAGAGAAAGCAATGCATAGGGACGAGTGTAAGGCTATGGGAGAGATCTTTGCCCAGCAGTGGGACAAAGAAGGTTGAATAAACAATAAAATAAAAAAACATCAAGCCTGCGTTCCTCGAAGGGATTGGCAGAAGGGTATAGTACACCCTTATTTCGTTATGTTTAAGTCCAATGTAATAGGTGGCGAGCCTATTGCCATCAACCGGGCACAAATACTGTGTTCCGTCGTATGTATGTGAGAGCCAGAGGGGTATACAGGAATCCTTCTATATTGCTGTTAGTTGGATTCGTGAAGGGGTGCATGAAAAGTGCCTCCACGAGTGACAATACTTAGCGTTACCCAGAAGGTTGTTTTGAAATCAGAAACATACAAACAATATAGTTATATGTGTTTAAAGTTCAGACATTCTAGTATAAAACTGTGTGAGTGTAACAATCAAGGGCAACGTCTGGAATGGCCTTTTGAGAAAAGAGCCATAGCAGGTTTGAGTTGACCTGTCCTAACTAAGCCATCGTGTAGCTCAAACGAGATACTTCTTTAAAAACGTTTTAACGAGCCTCAACTTCTTCGTTGTCCGAGGGCCTCCAAACCTTTGAATCCGGCCCTGTTCACCAACGTCCATTCATTGTACCTAGTCATCAATGAGGAATTCTGTGTTCAATGGTAGGATCACACCAAACCAACGAACGCCAACAAAAGCTGTCCGTTCCCGCTCTTATGCGAATGAAAATGGATTCGTTCTATACAAAGAGGTTCGAACATTTTTATTTGGAAGCTGGCATAGCCGCCAAAATTTTCATTTTTTTTTCAAGATAGCCGCGCACTTTTTTTCTGGTAAATATGTGTAGAGGACACGCAAACAAACAAAATTTTCAGTTAATTAAAAAAGCTGTTTTTTCATATTCCTTGACTCTTTTCTAATAAATAGTTAAATCAAGCTGGAAACTGTTATTAGAATACAATATAATGCACATAAACACGCAATTCGTTTATTTTATCGCGATCTTTACCTCCAACTACGAAACTGGTCAAATTAACAAATTATTTATGTTCGGTAACATTCGTTGGCTTAGTTATACGTACCATATTCCACATAAAGCAGTACTTACTAAAATTCAACAGATGCATGACTGTATGCACGAGGCCGTAGATAGCGATCAACACTCCCGTCAGCTTGTGCAGGTATATGTGGTGGTCTAGCGGGAGGTACGCGCTGAACCCCCGCACCCTCAGCTGCGTGAGGCAGTGACGCAGCATCAGGACTAACACCCAGGAGCAGTTGAAGTTTAGGCACTGTCCTGGAAGAGATATACAACGTTATTTTTAGTATATACAAAAACCGAAACACCCCAACAAGATTTTCATCAGAACTGCCTGAATATGTATTTTTTTTAATAAATCTCCAAGTTACACCTTAGTTTATCTTGCGTTAAGTTCCTTAGTAAAGTGTGAAATGCCTGAGATGTGCTATGCAGGGATTGTCTAATACAACGAAACTGACCGAGCGGACCATCTAAAGCCTCAAGGTATCTATTCCCGTCAACTGTTATAGGTAGAAACCTACTGAAACAAAATTGAAAATTATGAAAAAAAAAAAAGTTCTTAAAAATATGTCAATCGATTCTCCTAGTGATTCTGAACAAACTAGTTTCAGGTTTTGTATATACTAAAACTAAGCTTGTATTTTGATTAAAGGCTGATTTACACGACGCCAGTTTCTTGAAGCAAGAATCGTTCTGTCTTCGTCTTTCTCAGCGAAAAGACAAGAGATAGCATGAGAGTTGCTTCAAGACACTGGTGTCGCGTAAATCAGGCTTTAAGGCCGATTTTTCAATCGTTTGGTGGCTTTTATCTGAAGAATAAAATGGTTGCCTCGTTAATCTAGCGGTCGCAAGCGCGACTGCTGGGCGTGAGGTCCTGGGTTCGATCCCTAGGTAGGGCAAAATGTTATAGGGTTTTTCCGTGTGGAATTTCTCAGTAGCAGCCCGGAGTCTGCATTTGAGCCTGGTTGATGGCAATAGGCTTGCCAATATTACATGGGACTTAAACATAACGGCAAAATGTGGGTGTAGGTACTACATATAAACCTCTGCCTAACCCTTCGGGGAACACAGGCGGTTTGACATATTTTCTATTCAAAAGATGTCAAAACGTCATACTTATTCCTCAGATAAAAGTTATCTGACGATTGAAAAATCGCCTAAAATAAATAAAAGTAGAATCAGAACTTGGTTACGACTTTTTTGCGTTAACGGTAAAGGAAAACATTTTGAGAAAAACTGCACAGTTGAGAAGGCTAAAAAAAGAATAAGGCTGAGTTACTTCATTGATTGATGTTAACTTAAGTCCACGCGACAATTTCAAGACTACGGTAGTCCAACGAAATCGTCAAAATCACTTGACTGTGCAGACAGAGCCGAATTTAGGGGACGCAACAGGGGCTTTAATTTCGGGGCCTTCACAAGAGAGGGGTCTCCATAATATGAGATTTAAATTTTTTAGGTAAGAGAGAAATGTCATCCTTTCTGACAAGGAGAAAAAAGTTGACATTCCCGAAGTACTTTTTTAAAACATTTCAACCGGCTTCTTGGTTGCTACAGGGCCTCCAATCCTCTACCCGTCACCCGACCAGTAACAGGCTCGAGAAGGCGGCGCGCTGTGTTCCGTGCGCGCCGACCAGGAGGACGTGGTGGGCCCCCACAGAATGAGAGGTCTGCCAGGGGCTGGCGGACCGAGGCCTGCCGGGGTTGCGGTGCATGCAGCTGCGAATCCCGCGACCCCGGCCAAGGGTCAGGAGAAGGAATACCGTCGGTTTTTAGCCGGTAAGAGTCCGGCATAACCCTTTGCCTTTCCCGGGCGAAAGGTAGCCATGAGGATTTTCAGAAGAAAAAAAAAAGAAATAAAAGGCCCTCCATCCCTCTAAATTTAGCCTTGCTTACAGACAGTCTCCAAAACTTAACTATAACTATGACATAAAATTTTCAACTTACCACAAGCTCTAGCAAATATAACGTATCCATTAGATTTCCTATACTCCACGCAGCGAGCCACGAAGAGCCCTACATTGACCAGAGAGAAGATCCACAAGTAAGTGAGAAGCACGTAGTTGTTCCTTAAGTATGGCATGGATAGACGGTAGGGTTTCATGTCTGACAGGCGCTGGAGGCAGCTCACTGGCTCTGGGGCTTGTTCTGGAGGTACCAGCCAGCGGTCTATACTGAAAGAGGAATTAAGGTTTTAAGTTGAACACTCATAATGAAATGCTTCTTGGTGGTAGGATCTAGATAAACTACGTGACACCTGGTTAGCTACCACCCTTAAAGACATGGCACAGTAGACCGGCACAACAACTGCACAGCTGCAGCACGGCGTTGCCTTGAATTTAGGCTACGGCTAGTCGCTAGCGCGCTAACGACTCGCAGAGCGCGCGCCGGCCGCGAGATGCAAGCTTGCTGTCACCGCGAACACAATTGTTATATGGCATTTGTGATTGAACAGGCCTACGACTTGTACATTTTCATAACGTGTTTCACGACATTGTTTCGCTGGCGACTCGGAGTCGGCGCGCCGTAAGCACGCAGTCATCGCGACGTAAGCACGTAGTCGGCGCGCTGTATAGTAGCGGCAAGCGCGTTGACTGCACGCCGTTGGCTTTTTCATATTGACATTATGAAATATATTATACGACACACGATTTAATGCTCTAATTTGAATGACAAGTTAATTGCTGGGTTGGAGCGGTGTCGTTGCGGTGCCGGTATAGTGTAATGTCCGGCGCCAAGCAGTTCTCTGAGTTCCGTCGTGTGTATGTGAGAGTCAGAGGGTTATAGTCTATAACTTACAGAGGAATGCCTTTATGTCTTTGTTACTTGGACCTTGTCTGCGCTTACCATCAGGAGCGACTATGGACAAACGCGACAAAGTAAGAGAAATAAGGGAAGCGGAGAGGCCGGTAGTCGCCTCGGGAGAAGAGACATTCTGAGATTTCCGTCTAGGATACACTGATTATCTCTTCCTAAGTGACGTATGTTTGCATTTTTTTGTGTCCTTCACCACACAATCCTCACCTATAAAAACTTCATGAAAATCAATTTTGAGTACCTACTTCAAAAATCAGTCAAGAAATAGTCATAAATAGTCACCAAGGTTAAAAAATAGTCGAATTATGATTCCGAAGTTATAGCTAATGTTGGTGAGGATTGTGGGATGAATGGCCTCCACACAATCCTCACCTCAGTGCAAGCAAACGGCTGGGGTATCGACTTGGTTTCAATTCCAAAATATAGTCAAAAAATAGGCGTAACGCTATGCCAAATCTCGAAAATAGTCATTAAGGGATTCCAGAGATACAAAGGTGTCTCGGTGAAGATTACGTGAACCTCAGAACGCTTACGTTTTTGAATTTGAATTTGGTGTCAAAAAATTGTCAAGAAATAGTCGTCTCCAACCATGATAATTTCGACCTGTCGAATTTACGATGTAGAAGTATGAAACTTCCATGTAAACTTCTACTTATACTTTCCCTGATGAACTCTTTCACAAGGTGCTCTACTACTCTTAAAATCTACTTCGTACCTGATAGATAGATTCTCCAGCAACCCATCATGGTTGCCCAGCTGCTTCTTCAGCGCCTCATAAGTGATAGCTCCTCGATGTTCTGTATCAGCATCCTCGAACATGGCGGTCGTAAGCTCCAAGAGCTGGTTGTCACTGAACTGCATCCCGTTCTCCTCCATGCATGCCCGCATCACGTGTTGGAGCTCTCGGTGCTGGATCAGGCCGTCGCCTGTGGAGTGGTGTGGTAGTTAGTGGTAAATGGTTGTGAGTTTATGGCTCAGATCGCAGAAACAAAAGGTTTATGGTGTGAATACACAAAGTATCTTGGTCCCCTTCTTTCATTCTAGCAAATTTCGGAGCAACCCAAGCGCCATATATCACGATAGATCTATTATCAATATACACTTGGGGGCAAATAAATCGAGCCACTCCTTTTTTCACGTGTCCTGATTATTAGTTTTGGTTTCATGGATTATATACTAAGTTGACAAAAAACTACCTTCATTTTAAAGGTTATCAAATAACCTCGAATTGATCTGTTCCATAATAGGTACCAAAAATAATAACAATTATACGTGAAAAATAGAAGTGGCTCGATTTATTTGCTCCCAAGTATAGATCAGGTTTGAGTACGATTTTGAAGAGGAATCTCACATACAGGCTATCCCCATCCAGTTGATACCGTTGAGAAGGACGAGAATGATATTCCACTCGTCAATAAAATTTAATTAATTAGTGCGTAGTTTATTGACTTTTGTATTTTATTTTCAAGAATACTTAATTGTGTTAAAAGTTGATAGGTAGTGTTCAATAAGGATCGTTTGTTTGATATTTATCACAAGGCATGTTAATCTTGATAATTTCGAACCCTGGCTTTAACCACACATTTACCCACACCCCCGTCACTCATACCCACCCCACACACATCCACGCGCACACACACACACAAGCACATACTCATAATGATACTGAGTAATGCTTGTTTTCTTTCATTTAACATTGTAACTGCTGCATTTATACCTGTCGAAAAATACTGGATCCTGCAACACAGGGTATTCTAGTGTGGGATTCAGTGACACATTTAAACAGTGTAACTTTTCATGAAATATTATTATTGAACCTTCGAGGAATACAGCTGTAACCAACCTACCATCTAAATCGTAGACCTTGAACAGGAACCGTATCTTATCCTCCGGGGTCTGTCCGGCGAACCGGTGGACAGCCGCGATGAACTCTTGAAGAGAAATAGACCCGGAGTTATCCTCATCAAAGATCTGGAATACGCGCTCCGTGAAAAATGGCTGTAACAAAGGAAATGGTTAGAAAAGGCGTCCTATTACAAGACCATTTTTTTTTTATTCCGTGTGAGGTTGGGTTCGAATATAAAATTTCCTCGCCACACGCTGGGAACAGTCACGCGTTGTAAGATTTAACAAAACCCAGCACGCTTGGTGGTAGGATCTATAAGGTCCGCCTGGCTAGATACCACCGTCACATTTTTTAAGTGATAATTCATTTCGATGCCGCGCATTTATTAATCAAAGCACGGCAACATACCTGGCGGGCACAAATAGCGCGATATCGCTCCGCGCAGTCAATTAACTCGGGGCGCTGTAATATATGTAGATACTGGGGCCCAATTCTCCTAAAATAAATTGTTGCTAAACGCAATCGAACCACAACCGTCAGTCAGTTTTTGTTTTCGAAAACTTTCAAAATGATTGATTTTGTTTTTTGTGTCAAACAATTCGACAGCTTTTGAAATTGAGAACTGTCTGAATGAACGGTTTGGCCTTGGTTCAGTTGTGATTTATCAAGATTTATTTTAGGAGAATTAGGACAAAAAAACCTTTTAAAATATTGTTTTTGTTCTGAAAAAAAAACCCATGACGGTCAATCTTTGTCACCAATAGACTACAAGGTTTGAAAGAATTACACGAATTTGTTTACATTGTTTTTACACGAGCAATCTATGGGTCAACTAACTACACTAAGAGATCGCTGGATGTCCTGCGCATACAATATAGTAATGCTTTCAGGATGTCGTTGCGACTGCCCCGTTTCTGTAGCGCCTCAGAAATGTCTGCCGAGGCCCACACAGACGGCTTTCAAGCCATAATATGCCAAAAAACGGCTTCGCTGCTGTGCAGAGTGCGGAGTAGTCGCAACTATATCCTGAGAGCTGTAGCGGAGAGCTATACTCCAAATATTAGGAATTTTGTACGGAGGTTGATCAGGTAGGAAATGTATTTTCCTGCCTGGACATCCTTTGTTTTAATTATAAAATTTTTATATCAATGTTACTAACACTAGAATATAAGCTGTTTGTAATACTAACAAATTATGGATCACTGTTTGCTGATGTATTAAACCCTGTAAAACGATGTAGGTAGGGTATTAATTAGATAGGTATTGTTTGAGTTGTAGAACTACCTAGTTGTTCATTGTCGCCTGTCACAAATTCTAAGGTTGGAAACCGTAGCTTGTTCTGAGCCGGAACAGTCAAGCGTGATTAATTTCTTACAATATTTCTTGAATTTTAATGAGTATGCCTAATAGAAGAAGATTTAATATTAATAATAGCTTACATTCTTTGACACGACGATCTTCTGGAACTGGTCCCTGGTAATCTCCTTCAGGTCTCCAACGGTCGCTTCGAACAGCTTCTGTAAGCGGTCCACGCTATGCTTGTCGAAACCGGCGCGAGGTCTGAAACAAAGATTCATTAATAATAACATTAACCCATCGAAACATAACAATATAAATGTGAATCAAAAGCGAACTGAAAACATGTAAACAAGACGTACTTCTAATCATAACATGCTCAAACCAGCCCACTACTGTCCCACTAATGAGCACGGGCCTCTTCTCTGAGTAAGAAGGATTCTAAAAAAATAAACTAAAAAGTAAAAAAATAAGAGTGCGTTATGCAAGGTGTAACATAAATAACGCACAATCTCAAGGGGTCACTGTACACAGCATTATGAACAACTTTTACTATGGGACTAAATTGCTGCTCCCTACATCTATGTTCGCATAACTCGTCAAAATGTAGGGAACAGCTGTTTTTTTTTCGCGATGTCAGGTTTGGTCCCATAGTAAAAGTTGTTCATAATGATGAGTACCGTGACCCCTTAAGAGGTTGTGAGTTATTTATGTTACACCTTGTATATTGTGTTAAGTATATGAAATTCAGATGCAGTAGGGAGAACAATAAATTACGTTTTTTTTTTTAAAATTTACTAGAATTTCGTCTTTATCCATGCAATATCTATATTAATAATGTATAATTTTTAATTTAAACTACTCAACCAAAGATAAAGTTCATGTGGGACCAACTCGAACAAATCTCCTAGAAATACTTAGATGCAGAAACAAGTTTTGTTTCTGCATCTATTTCTACGATATTTTTTTTTTTTATGTAAAAATCGCATCTTAATGTTAATCTCCTCTTTTTCGAAGTCGGTTAACAAACTGTGATTACCAATCGCCAAGCATATTGATTACCTAGGCTAATTTCCCCTTTGACCGTTCACGGGCATGTTGATGATGATAATGAACAGTATAATCATTAGATCAATAGGCTAATAATTTACGTAATTTCATGACGTGTCGATCAAGTTGCAGGCGATCGCTAAGAGAATTCTAAAGCGTTGTTTTGATCGAAACTTTACTTCAACTACACTGCAAATGAACTTCTTTAGTTAAGTGAATCAGGCGCTAGTGGTACCGTAAACCGAGGATACTTTGATTAGTTTTTGAGCTTCATGTAGGTATTTATATTTTATTTATTTTTGATTTGAGATGCTACAACAAAAATCTTTTATACAAACTGAATTAACAGATATATATAAAACCAAATAGGCTAAATAAAAAAAATAACAGAGCATTGGTTTCGAGAAAAAAAGGAGTAATATTCCTTATCAAACTTGGACCGTAGAGCTTCTATTTTGATGATCTCTATCCTATCATTGAGTTTCAAAGCAGCCCCAATCGAGAAATATAAAAAAGGTTCTTTTTACAAATTCAGGGGTGTAATTTAATATTTTTTATCTTCGCCATCTAACATCGCAGACACCTCTATACCGAATGGTAAAATAGGAAAACTGTCAATGTTCCCTACAATATTAAATTAAAATGCACAAGTTTTATTTTCACAGAGATATTTGACCAAATGCAATATTTTTAGTAACTATCAATGTCGCCCCTGTATTTTAAAGTAACCTCGGTTTACCGGTACTTATAGTGACAACAATACCTGCTACTCGTAACAGTGGAAAGGAACTCCATGATTTCGTCAGCCGTTGCATAGCCGTCCCCATCAGTATCAACCACTCGGAATAATTTGTTTGTCACCTGAAAACCCACCAAGTAAATTGTAAAAAGAAACTAAAAACAAGGATATACATGTACAAGAATAATAAAAGTTTTGGTTTATATTGACTTTGAGGGTATGTGGAAAATTAACTTACTAAGATACGGATAAAAAATCAGAATCCAGAAAAATACTGTAACAACTTTCAATAAATATCTTCAAGCAGCGCCCTCTGTTAGGTAAACACGTAACTTAAAAAAATTGTTTAGCCTCTATGCCAAGAGATGGCGCTGTTTTCAAATAAATACTCACGACTTTATTTTGTAGGATGTGTTGAAACGTATCCAATGTTATCACACCATTTCCACATAGGACGTACGCTACACTTTCTACTTGCTCCACGAAGTCTATCTGTTTGTCTTCCCTGAAAATAAAATAAAACTAAGATAAATAAAGTTGCTTCTACTCGCCACTAGATGGCGCTGTACGAAACCATTTACTACACTGAATTTATTTTTAATTTATTAATTAATCATATAAGTTCTAATAACAATGATCTTCTTTGAAATTAATTTTGTAAAGTACTTCTGGCTATTTTGACTTTTTTTACCAAATTACCTACACTGCCTTTATTTTTGTTATTATAGCATTATTTATTTCTTTGTAGCGAAATAGGGTACTAAAACTTACGTGAGTCGTTCCTTCAAGTATTCGAGCCAATCATTTTGAACTAAATGATTTGTTCCATCTGCGTCGAAGAGGCGAAATATTCGCTCCAACAGATCCTGAAACAATTGAAAGTATGTATTCAATAAAAAATAACCTTCATGAAGATTTTGTTATACAAAGAAAAAGGAAATATTTTAAACAATAAAACATGACAAAAATTAATTTGAAGTAAGACTGAAGGTTGACCGAACTGAGATTAAATTATGAATTGAATAAAAAATTGTATTCTGATACACTTAAAGTTCGGTCCGGTTTCAGTATCATCTCAGTCTATCTCGATATAATGTCTATTCAGTCAACTTAAAATCTATTACCGATAGCATACCGATATCAACAGTCATAGACTAAAATTCTAGAATTCAATGTGAAGACCAACATGTCAAAATGGCTCGGTACTTAATGTAACCAGAATACCCTTTTGGCTTCAGTCAACTGTCAATCTCATTTCAATATAATCTCACGTTTGACGTTGTTTGTTAACGAACAAGAATACCATTTGTCATATTTATGAGATTGAGACTAGACTGAGACTAGATCGAAACTATATTTTGAACATATTTAAGAATTGGGCTGCAGTTTTTTTAAGTTTTTTTTTGCTGAATCTGAAAAAAAGCAGTTTGAAGGAATTGTAGTTACACGAATTCGTTTACACGTGTTTATGTAGCCACTAGCCGTGCGTACTAAATAAATACAGGTGTCTAGTTCCCCTTCATCGACTCAACAGCTTACTCGCTTCAAATTAAGATGATTGCAATCGATTTGAATCGATTTGATGTGACGTGTTCGTGTCAACCGTCCGATAAGTTGGTTCGATCGAAATTATATGAATTGAGTTGTGAGTATAAATTATAATTAGTGTCAGTTATAGCCTAGCGTTTACAATAATGTTGGGTTGTTCCTGTGTGTTGGGTACTGTCTAGCCATGTTTAGGTATTTTTATATTTTGCCGGGGTTGCGGTGCATGCTTTGCGGATCCCACGACCCCGGCCCACGGTCAAGTGATGGAATATCGTGGTGGTTTTAGCTGGTAAGAGTCCGGCACACACCCCCGTCTTCCCCAGACGGGAGATAGTCCATGAGGATTTATCTAGGCAAAAAAAAAGTTATTTTTATATTTGAATGTGTTCTGATTAATGGTACCTACTAGTCCTGTGTTTCGCTAGTTAATTTGATTTGAAATAATCCTATACGTATTTAAAATAATTATAAAGCATCTGAAGTCTTAAGTGCAGTTTTAAAAATTATGTAACTTTCACATGGGCAACGCTTTTTTATGGAACTTTAAAAGTAATAGTTAATCCCAGTTTAAAAAGGCTTAACTTTGAAATTAAAGGTAGGTATGCATTATAATTTTAATGCTTCTAACTGCAAAGTCCCCCGCAATAAGAATTAAAATGACAAACAGATAGCTGAAAGGTAACCTACCTTTCAGCTATCTGTTATGTTAGAACTCAACGCACGAGCCGAGCGAGCGAAGCGAACGGTGCAGCGGCAGCGACCGGCGAGTGCCAGGGGCTACTCCCTAACTCCGTTAACGAAGTTAGTTCCTCGTCCGAAAGTAGCTTGAAACGTAGGAATGAACAAAACAAGTGTCAAGTTCAACTTTTCGGATGGGCAAAAACACATTGGTAGTAGGAACAACTGTCAAATCGTGTTGTCATTCATTCTTAGTTCGGGCCCCAAAGTAATCGTATGTCCGTAAGTGATAGGGAGTAGGAAACGCTCGTAACTAAGGCCGAAACCACGGACTTCGTGCTTAGGGATTAGACCCCCAGAAACGATTCGCTTCGCCGATCTCTTTTTAATATCCGTTCAAAGCGTGCATTCAGAAAAAAAAGGTTTTCGATTGATTATAGTGCAAACCATTAATTTAGTAGGGGGATGCATTATTTTTGAACTGCGCTTTAAGTATTTTTTGTTGTTATTTTCATTAACTTAAAAGTGATTTTACATACATCCCTTTATTAATACCAGCCTTATTCACCGTCCTTGTCTCCGTGTCTTGAAGAACAGTATACTTACACATCTACATAAATAAAAAGAAAAGTCCCGACTGACTGATTGACTGACTCATCAACGCCCAGCCCAAACCCTTGGACTTAGAAAGCTGAAATTTTGCACAGAGGTTCCCTTTATAATATAGACAAGGAGTAAGGAAGGATTTTTCGAAATTCAATCCCTAAGGGAGTTAAATAGGGGATGTAAGTTTGTATGGAAAATCGTCACTTAACGGGTTCAAAATTACACGCAAGCGAAGCTACGGGCAAAAGCTAGTCCAATATATTATACCGAGGCTATATTTACTATAGACTCGTAAATCGATCAATAGCCTTAGAATCACAAGACTCGTACTAAAGACATTGATATTAAAGTTTACGATGACGATAAATAGCAGGTATTAACAGAAAGGTCAGGCGCGCCCTATAATATAATAATTTAGTCTTCAGCCTACCTTGTCGAGATGTCGGGCGTGATGTTAATATGATGTTAATACGATGATGTACTGGTTCAATTCTCACGCCACAAACATACTTGTGCAATAATTTAATATGTACATACATCGGATACACGGCTGTGAAGAGCGTCGAGCATGTGTCCAACATAATTACCTCTAGTCTCAGTAGTTCGGTATAGTTATCTACATGGATTTCAAGGGGAATACAGAATAGGGAAGAGCTATTTGAATGAAACTGGAAGAGAGCCGACAACGATTCGCCGACATAATGTTTGCCGAAGCAATTTTTACCCTAATTTGATTTCGCCGAATGAATATTAACCACCATAATTGTTTGGCCAAAATACCTGTCAGAAATTTTGTTTTAGTCGAATACTTATTTGGCAATTCTCTCCTTTGATAACACAACGATTGCATGAGTTTTTATTTCTTCGATAAACCATTTGCAATTTTTGTTTTACTCGACGATTCATTTGGTCGTTGTACCTATTAGTTAGCTACAATGAATTTCACGTATTTTATGTTTCATAGATTGGGAAATGTGTACTTTCAAAAAATTCTATGTGAAACTGATATCGACAGACATTTCTTTTCAAATAGGTTAACTTAAAACTTAAAATCGGTTAGGTTAGGTTAGAACAGTGACCACACAACGCACGAGCCGAGCGAGCGAAGCGAGCGGTGCCGCGGCAGCGGCCGGCGAGTGCCAGAACCGAATTGTAGGCGTTGTACCTACATACATGGGGATTTTGTTTTTTTTACAATAGATTTCCGAATGAATGAATGTAATAATGTATAAAAGGCGATACGTTATTCGTAAATATGCATGTTGCGGGAAATGAGCCTTCTAACAAGCGTAAAATAACCAATAATTCAGTTGTCTAATGAAACAGTGGCCAGCAGACTAGTCGGCGTAACGAAGAGTTACGAATTAACATGAGGGAATTTAATCGTTTGACGTTTTAATTATTCGGCGAAATGAAAAGTGGCGAAAGGTTGTCGGCCAGATGAAAATCGGCTAATAATATTTCGATATTCCAACAGAGAACCGAGAGAGGGAGATAACTATACGAGTACTGTGCTAGAAAGATGTGTTCATCACATCCGGAGAGAAAAACAAAATCATTCTTGTTACAGGTATTTGACGTCACGATTCTAATTCGCGACCCCAAATATGACCTAAAAAGTAAACACAGCTGATCATAGCTGAGGATAGGTAGATTTTAGCATATTTTTTTTGCAATTTTTGAACAGCTATTTCTCCTAAACCATTGACTTTTGGGGAAAGTGGTAGAACAAAAGTTACTCATTATTATGGGTACTTTAACATCCTTTCGGATTAGTACCCCCTTTCTGACTAACCTTGTATAGTCCGAACATGAGTTTGGTCCCAACAAACGGCTTTTAATATATTATCTAGCCGTGTGTCACACAGCTTGAGGCAGCTTTCGTAAGTGTAACACTTAATAGCGATTATGTTAATAGCATCTATTTCTTTAATGTATAACGACACTTAATTGGGACATGATAGTGTAGTGTAAACAGATTATATACATCTCGCTATTACTGATAAAAGGGTAAGCTTAAGTGCTAGAGCTCAATTAAACAATAACTATGTTGAGGCCAGCTTACAGTCTAACCAGATGCAGCTGAATATCAGTATTTTACACGGAGCGACTGCCATCAGACCTTCACTAGGGAACTACGTCCAAACTGACATGCTATTTTGTTTTTTAATCATATTATATTAAATTAAGGCCGTTACAATCAGTCTTTGTAATTTATAAGCTAAATTATTAAGCTTCTAGATTTATAATCGAATAGGAACTATATTTGTTTTTGTTGTGGTTTATCTCAACCTCTAACAAAAAACATTTTGTCCGTATAGTATGGGCATAATGACATAGCACATAAATTACGTATAAGCTCACAAATAAAGTTTTTGGTCTGCTTAGGAACATCAGCTCATGATGCATGAGCCCAACAAGTACTCGTAACACATCGTAACCAGCACTTTCCGGGTTTAGAGAGTGAAAATAGCATCCTGAGCTATAACTTGTAATTAATGTTTTTACCGTGGTTCCCGTGTTTTTTTTTTTGTAAATATTTTTGGCTTTTTTTTTTCTATGGTATTGTCGTATGTATTAACTATATGTATATATAAAGGGTATGATTTAAGCTGTCGTCAATTTAATAGGTTTTGAATTTCTTAAATAATAGGGTTTGTCGGCAAAATAGTAGATCTGTCGCCAAAATGTAGTTGCCAAACAATATAAAAACAATTCTATAATAAATCACATATAATCATCGGGATATACTATCAAGTATCAAATAAACAGGTTTCGATTTATTATAATAAGTTTGTCCTGATAACTGTATAATCAATTTATTCAAAACGATCATTAAAAATTTTTTATATAGCACTTCAAAAATTCATAAAAGTCCCAAAAGTAGTAGCATCATATTTGCAAATGAAAAACTTAAGGGGATGTTTGTAAGGTTGTTTGGGTTTCCAAAGCAGAGTCGACGAAGCCGGGGCTCCTATTTCTGTCTGCAGGGTTTAAAGTAAAGAACTATTTAATTAGTAACGAATAGTATTATTTTGATAACTGAACGAAATAAAATGTAACTACTGCACTGGTGACAAAATAACAAATAAAAACAAGTCGCAATCTGGGGATGATCATCGATTTATTTGGCGACAGATATACCATTCTGAGTACGAAGCTATTATTTAAGGGATAAACCTATTATTTTGAGAACAACATTTTTATCCAAGGAATGAACTACGATTTGATTGATAACCCATCTCATAAGTTAGATACATATTGACATTAATTTGGTAATTCATAACTGGCGACACTTTAATTTATCTGAGAATGAAAATATTTCGTGGCGATAAATCTATTAATTAGATGATGCAAGTTGATGACAAATATAAACTTTGCTGACAAATAATATAGTTCCCATATATATATATAAGTAATCGGCACATCAATTGAAAAAGTAAGAGGTGCGGGCCGGGTTTGATTACAGAGCCTCATGCGTGGAAGACAAGCGTTTAACCGCTAGACTATCACTGTTGATATTATCATTAACACATCGTTATGGACCTTTTTTTTATTATTAGGCTTGATCACTTTTGACCCTAGTCGAATCTGATGGTAAGCGCAGACAGGGTCTAAGATGGAGCACACGAATACAAGTAACAGAGATATACCTACAGAGATTCCGCTATACCCCTCTGGCTCTCACATACACACGACGGAACACAGTAAACTGCTTGACGTCGGATGGTTGTAGCTATCCAGGCGGACCGTATAGATCCTACTACCAAGCGTGTTGGGTCTTGCTGAATCTTACAACACGCGTCAATTCCAAGCTCTAAGTCTGACTTTAATGTTCAGGTGGTAGCTAGGCAGGCGGACCGTATAGATCCTACCACCAAGCGTGCGATGAGGAAGTTTTATATTCTAACCCGTCCACACCTACCCTAATATATCGTGACTGTAAATAACCTAGAACACATAAGGGAGCACTAACTAACTAATAAAGATTTATGTGTGACCTCCATGAGTGTGTGATCATAACACCTTGACTGATCACGAACCACGCCAGTGTTATTGTGAACTAGAATATTAAACTTAATAGTTAATGTTATTTATACCCTCTCAACAAAATATGGTCTTAATAAAAGTCAAGTTTTAAAATCTGCCGTCCTATTCCTAAAAGACCGCAAGTGAGTTAACCATTTTGAATAATGAGCAACAAGTCGTAGAAACAATATTAGTCTTACAACTTATTAAAAACTAGTGACCCGCCCCGGCTTCGCACGTGTACGTTTTATAGCTTAAAACCTTCCTCTTGAATCACTCTATCTATTAAAAAAACCGCATCAAAATCCGTTGCGTAGTTTTAAAGATCTAATCATACATAGGGACAGACAGACAGCGGGAAGCGACTTTGTTTTACTATGTAGTGATGATTCAATTTGAGCTTAAAGCTGCTTTTACACCAGAGATGTGCTATGCAACGTTGCTAAGAAAGCGTTTGATATCCACCAATCATATTCATTGGTCCACATAGCATAGCACTGGTGGAAACTGATTCAAATAAGCTACATTTTTTTATATGGTAGGATGTGTCTGTGGATGCGAGCCACGGATGCTTGCTATGGATGGTTGCGAGTGGTGCAGCTATGTGCAGAGCAGTGTACCTGCAGTAAGAATTTTTTTCATAGCTCATCTTACTCGCTCCGCTACATATCTTGGCATCAGTGGAAACGGTCACATAGTTTCGTAGCTTAGCTTTTACATTCTCGCAGCGTAGCTGCATAGCACATCTTTGGTGGAAAGGCACCCAAAACGTGGCCCAATAATTTGGTATAACAAAAACATCTGTATGTCTTCAGAATTTCTAGAGACAACCATTTTAAACTATTTTGTTACATAAACGCACAATACAGGAGTATTCCTAGTGAGGGGCAACGTTTCTAAAACAACAACAAAACTATACATGTCAACGAATTCGTGTATTTCTTTCAAACCGCGTGATCTACTGGTGACACTGATTTTTTTAAGTATGGGAAATCATCATATGACTCCTTCGCTCTGGGCGGAGCGGAAGGGAGTGTCAGACTCTTACTGACTAAAACCCATCCGTGTTCCTTCTAATGCCCTTTGCGTTCCAGGGCCGCGGTAACTCTTTCGAACAAATTCCGCAACCCTAGCAGCACTGATTGACCCTGCATATGTGTTTTTCAGAATCAACAAAAAAACGTTTTCAAAATATGAATCATGGTATTCTGTATCTGAGTAATTTTAGCGTCCCAAGTTAACTGATTGCGTAGAGCGATGTCAGCTGTGTCGCCGTGCCTTCATTCATATAAGCATGGCATCGAAATTTACTATCACATGAACTTGTAAGGAAAAAAAAGAAGTTTTTTTTTTATTTAATCAATCTGAATCCCGTGCTGTGTTAATCTATACCATTAATTGATAATGTGGTTTGAAGGAATTACACGAATTCGTTTACACCCTGTTGTTGTATACTTAATAATAATACTTTATTAGTCTCGTTAGCAACTTAACAAAATTAGCCGGTCATAATCCATAGTTTGTCTTACCTTTGTCTTAACTCTTAATTACTGCTTAACAGACAACTTAATCAACAAATCAGCATTGTAACGTGCTAATTAGTGCGTTGCTGTCAACTTGCACCGCTGTCTCGCTGTCATGCTGTCAATGAGCGACAGCGACAGCCGATAGTAACGCCCCCTCGCGTCGTGACTGGTAAATATTTGTTTATCTTGATGTGAGATTAAGGGGGACGCCTAGATCGTCTTATAATTATTTTTTCTGTTATTTGTTCGCGTTTGAGCATAGTCGTACTTGATGGCAAGTGCAGACGGAGTAAATAATCCAAGTAACAAAAATGTAGAGGGAAACGATTCAGCATGCTACAGCACGCTTATACAAGCTATAATATGTATAGTATAATGCTTTCGCAGCTAAAAACAATGTTAGAACAGTGACCACTTAACGCTCGCCAGTAGCCGGCGCGGGCGGGTGCCAGGGGGGGCCCTAAGCAAGAAGTCCGTGGTTTCGGCCTTTTAGTTACGAGCGTTTCCTACTCCCTATCACATACGGACATACGATTATTTCGGGGCCCGAACTAAGAATGAATGACAACACGATTTGACAGTTGTCCCTACTACCGATGTGTTTTTGCCCGTCCGAAAAGTTGAACATGACACTTGTTTTGTTCACTCCTACTTTTCGGGCTATTATCGGACGAGCGACTAACTTCGTTACGGACTTAGGGAGTAGGCTCCCTGGTATTAAATCCCAGGTGGCGTTACTGCCATTTCCTGGAACGTTTTATGGTGCCAGTTACGACTCGCTTGCCCGGAGACGGGAGTGGAATTATATTCTTTTCCTGACAACTACCTGCGTCATAGGCCTACTCGACGACACCGACTGTTCGCCACATCACATTGCCGCACTGTGTCGCGCGCGCAATCTCCGTTGTGTCGCATGCATGGTGCTATAAACTCCTTAATGGAGACAGTCCCGGAATGTGACATCTTTAATGACACACTCAGGGAATTGTCTCATGTTCTGTGAAAACTATGTTTGTTAGGTAAATAAGTTGTACGTTGTTATCACTACTATATTCGATTTTATTTTATTTTCTCTTTTTAAAGTTATTGTTAAGTATGTTTGATCTCTGACTTGTTATTTGTTTTTGAATTATGTTAATTATGTGATACATTTAGTTTTATGTTTAGTTTTACCTATTAATTCATTGGCGCAAGCCGTTGTAATTAATTATATATAAATAAATAAATTCTTAATCCGTATTTGATTATTCAGAAATAAGTTATTAGTTATTCACATAATTATATTATACCTACGTAATTCTAAGTTATCGCCCACGTTAAACGGATATGTAGATAATGTATGATAATCTGACATTTAGTTTCCGCTATCATAAAACTTGTAATAGAAAGTGCATGTAATATCCGCAGCCTCGTAGCAAACATGTCAAAATATCAATTAAATTACACTCGAGCAATGAATCTGGGTCACCAACATAAACCTTAATATCTCGGAAACTAAGAATGATAGCTTATTACAATAAAAAGTATTTTATAGACTATTTAAGAACTTTTATTAATTTTATTTGAGAAGTATTAAATAGTCTATAAAATACTTTTTATTTGTATAAGTTAGCATTCATAGTTACAATATTTAAAAAATATTAGATATCATCATCATCATCTGCCTAGCCTTTTCCCAACTATGTTGGGGTCGGCTTCCAGTCGAACCGGATGCAGCTGAATATCAGTATTTTACATGGAGCGACTGCCTATCAGACCTCCACAACCCAGTAACTGGGTAATACGATACTCTTGGTAAGACTGGTTGTCAGACTTTCTGGCTTCTGACCAAGAGTAACGACTGTCAAAGATCTACAAATGACAGCCGGGACCAACGGCTTTACGTGCTTTCCGAGGCACGGAGGAAACTCGCTATGGTAAATGGTCACCCATCCACAGACCAACCTCGGCAAGCGTGGCTTAACCCGGAAGAATGGTCTATGCGGCTGTAATTATTTAGCCACGAGCTCCTCTAAAAAATATTAGATATATTGTAATAAATTAATATTAGATATAGGTACAGGATGTAAACGAATTCGTGTAATTCCTTAAAACCACATGATGTACTACTGGTGTAGATAGGCATCGCATAAGGGACATAGCTTAATTAAAAAAAAAAAACTTTTTTGTTTCATGCGATGTCAGTAATTGATCGTATCTAACTCAATGAAAATGGCCATTTTATATGAAGATGCATACGCTTGCACATCCTTTCGTATCGATTCACCTATCGAGACTTTTTCAAATACCAAACGAAAGCAAAATAAAATGAACATAACATCACGCCTTTATTCCTCGAAGGGTTGGGCAGAGGTGTAGAGTACACCCACATTTCACCGTTATGTTTAAGTCACATGTAATAGGGGGCGAGCCTATTGCCATCAACCGGACACAGTTCCAACCTCCAGACTGCTACTGAGAAATTCTGCACGGAAAAACCCAATAACACTTTGCCCGATTTGGGGACCGAACCCAGGACCTCACCAGTCAAATAAAATGAAGTCTCCTTTAATTAATATTTGCAACTAGCTTTTGCCCGCAGCTTCGCTTGCGTGAAATTTTGAACCCGTTAAGTGACGATTTTCCATACAAACTTTCATCCCCTATTTAATTATTCTTATATCTTCACAGCATAAACACTAGGAAGCGGTGAAGGGTGGGAGCTTTGGGGGTGCAGTCAAATGTAACTACCAAAATGTGACGTTCAAAAAGAACTAAGTAATACTAGTCTACTTTGAATAAACGAGTTTTGAGTTTTGAATTCGCTTAGGGGTTGAATTTTGAAAAATCCTTCCTTATTGCTTGTCTACATTATAAAGGGAACTTCTGTGCAAAATTTCAGCTTTCTAGGTCCAAGGGTTTGGGCTGGGCGTTTATGAGTCAGTCAGGACTTTTCTTTTTATTTACCTATACATATACAGGGTGGAAAAAATCAATGGGCCCTGAAGGGAAACCACCTTAAATCCTTAAGATAGATTATTTTTCTTCAAGGAAACATTCCTTTATTTTTAAAAAGAAACAAAACTGCATTCACAGATTTCTTGACAAGTTTACCTTAACCGGGAATCGAACCAGCTAAAAATTAAAAAAATAAACACTCGCTATTTTATTCTACTAATCGATAGGATTATTGTCAAACGGAACGTTCTATTTTTAAACTTTTCGTCAGAACGCCCCGTCTAAGAATGAAAATGTGCATAGAATTATTATTACCAATTAAATGATTTTGTTATTTAAATCTTCAACGAGGTATTTAGAGATAAATTAGCAAGCTTGTAGTTCATAGAATGTGTTTGGATGTTAGAGTTTTAAGAAAATTATAACGTGTCTTTTACTTGTTAAAAGTGAACAGTTCTAGTCTAGGTAATGTTGATTAAAGCCCTTGTGTACTACCTAAATATTAGATTTCATGGATATCTTGTACGACAGACGAGTGTAAAACCTAATGTTTCTTAGAGAAATTTTATCTCTAACATTGACTGTATCGACTAGTGAAATAAAATAACGAGTGTTTATTTTTTAATTTTTTAACTGGTTCGATTCCCGGTCTAGGTAAGCATGTCGAGAAATCTGTGAATGCAGTTTTGTTTCTTTTTAAAATTAAAGGAATGTTTCCTTTAAGAAATATAATCTATTTTAAGGATTTAAGGTGGTTTCCCTTCAGGGCCCATTGATTTTTTCCACCCTGTATATTTTTAATATTTAAGTAAAGTATTTTTTTTTTGGGAGCCACACCTATCTCGGCTTCATCAAACCACGACATACCTACCACATCTATTAGGCGTGAATCACACACATCGACCTCACATCTAGATCAGTTGCAACACGTCATGCGACTTTGATACACATAATGCGACAGTCGTGACGCACAGATTAAAGTGTTGAACACGTATTTACGATTTATTTTTGTTTTGATCTTAGTTTTATATAGATAATGATTGTAATGTAATGTGCTTATGATCTTAGATCTGTAAAGTAGGTACAGTCGACATCAAAATGATGATTGTACAAACGTTTAAAAGTGTTTTATGAATGTGAACATGTTTTTTAATAATAATATATGTATAACATAACATCAAGCATGTATTCCTCGAAAGGTTCGGTAGAGGTACATGTATAGTACACCCACATTTCGCCATTATATTTTAGGTCCCATGTAATAGTAACCAGGCACAAATCCAAACTCCGGGCTGCTACTGAGAAATTCCACACGGAAAAACCCCAATAACACTTAATCCCACCTGGGGATCGAACCTAAGACCTCACGCTCAGCAGGCGCGCTTGCGACCGCTAGACCAATGAGGTAGTCTAATAATCATTACCTACATGCACTGATAATTGAATTGAAAATTTCAAAAAAGTCATCAACATTTGCTGTTGACTGTACAATAGATGTCAAGTTCCATGCCTTATTCGTTACCATGTCAGATCTTTGGATGGATGACCGTTCAAGTGCTCCTCCGTGTCCCGGAGAAAGTTGCTCGTGACATTTGATCGCCATTTGTTTTTAGCTGTCAGCCAAACTTCAAACAGTGATTGCAGCTACAAGCAAGTACCTATCAACTGTGACTCAAGCAAGTTGATGGCCCATGTGCGTTCGGCTTTAGCCTAGTCATTGGTTATAGAGGTCAAATAACAGGCATCTTGTTATACTGGAAGCTGGTACCACAATATAGCTACGAAGAGGGCTGACCAGCCCCTTGATCAGCTTCGGAACGATTCGATAAGTCAGATTGTCGAGCGATTCAGTACGCTGTCTCGTTCTAAGATTCCCGTAACGAGGGAAAAAGAGATAGCTTAACGAACCGTTTCATAACTGACTGATCGAATCATTCTGAATCAGGGGGCAGTCCTTTAGACAAAATCCATTTTCTTTAAACGCTAACACCTGCTCAAAGACCAAATTGCATGGAAATGACATTTGCTCGAGCGTAAGTAAAACCGCTCGAGCGTAAGCAAATGTCATTTCCATGCAATTTGATCTTTGAGCAAGTGTTAGCGTTAAGGAAAAGAGATTTTGTTTTAAGGCCCAAATGAGATAATTTTTACAGTACTTATAATTTTTTTTATTAAATATTGCATGTTTATGGATGTCACTCCATTCCGTCACTTTTTAATCATGAGGTGTTCAGCTCATGATTCTACAATTATTATATGTTATTATGTGTAGTATAGTCGCAAAATAAAATCAAGTACACGTCATAATTAATTGAACTTCTTGCCGTACCACTATTAGTGACAAATAGATCAATAAGAACTGTGATGTGATATGATAATCCAGCGACTATTAAATCGCAAGTGTGCACCAAACCTAAACATTTAGGCCACGGTTAGACAGCGAAAGTAGCACTAGCTAGCTGCCTCTCTATTTCAATAATATTTGCCATACAAACATAATATCAGCGAGTCCATTAGTTTATAATGGTATTGTGCAACCGGTATTAGGAGCTCGCTAAAGTAGGATATGTGCTGACTATAATGCAATTGATACAGCAGGTCAGCGCATGACTCTAAATAACGCTGTATGTTTGTACGTACAGACTCAGTTTGAAAGACTTGGACATAGGCGATTTTGGGCCAAAATTGTTATAAAACGAAAGAAGAATAAAAAAAAAGTTCCTTGCTTGATTTTATCAAAACTGTAATACAATATCCAATTAAAGTTTTTTATTAAATACGTTTTAGTGCCATACATTATACGGTTTAAGACTACAAATTTAAATGACACGGTTGCGTAATCTTTCCAGCAACTAGGTAGTTTTCTTCAAGAATAGGTATTAATGTATACCTAATTATCATGACGGCTCCTTACAAATACATACAATCTTCTTTGTTCTTGGCTAACGTTTCTGTGACGACAGTTAAAACAGAGATTGAGAGTCCTCATCAAAACTTTTGCTGAAGGGAACAAACCAAAACGTCATCTAAGTAATTTCTTTCTTTGTTTTTTTCAAAAAGCGCTGAATCTATTTAGATATAATTATATGGGACCACTTCTGAAGTATGGCCTACCAAACAAAAACAGAATCATCAAAATCCATTCATAATTGGCGGAGATATCGCGTAATAAATACACAAAAGAAAAATAACAACATTCAGACGAATTGAGAACCTCCTTCTTTTTTTTTTTTTTTTTATAAATGGGATTTAAACTAGGATTTAGTTCCATGATTTCCGCCTCACTTACACAAAACTAGGATTTAGTCCCAACATTTCCGCCGCACTTACACAAAACTAGGATTTAGTCCCAACATTTCCGCCTCACTTACACAAAACTAGGATTTAGTCCCAACATTTCCGCCTCACTTACACAAAACTAGGATTTAGTCCCAACATTTCGGCCTCACTTACACAAAACTAGTATTTAGTCCCAACATTTCCGCCTCACTTACACAAAACTAGGATTTAGTCCCAACATTTCCGTCTCACTGACACAAAACTAAGATTTATTCCCAACATTTTCGCCTCACTTACACAAAACTAGGATATAATCCCAACATTTCCGTCTCACTGACACAAAAACTAGGATTTCTCCATTGTACCCCGTTGGCGAATAAAATAAAACTAATTCTAATTAGTTTCTCATGAAATGTTTGTAACTATAAAATATAAATAAATGTATAAATGTTTATTATTCATATGTAGGTAACGTATAAATGTAAGTTTAAGGTACAAGTTCGTAGCCGACCGCATACAGCAGCAGTAGACGACCGTTTCGTTACGACACATCGTAGCGACACGTCGCAGAGTCATGTCGCTGCAGTCATGATTCCGAACCTAACTGCAGATGGCTGCAGCAAACGACACGAGACAAGATGTGTGACCTGTGTAGGATTAGCGGTTGCGTTTTACTTTCGTATATTTTGTTTTTGTTAGATGCATCGTACAGTGCAGGATATTGGGACACCTGTACCCCAAGTGTGAGTTTTTTTACGTTACTACTGTAGTTGCGACACGCCAAAACTGTATGAAAATTTAGGCAGCGCCTCTAGCGCCGAATAGCGTGACTAAAAATTTGTTTGACATTTTTGACGTAACGCAACTACAGTAGTAACGTAAAAAACTCACACTTGGGGTACTGGTTCATCAATTTTATTTCCTCGGAATTGGAAAAACTCTTTTTTTGAGAAAGATTCAACGTGTCGTCGTTCCAGCATCGGTGGCACTACTGATCTGCGGTCGGGCGACACGTCGTCTGCGGTCGTGCGACGTGTAGTCGGGCGACGTGTCGCTAGCTGCGGAAGGTATTTCATAGAAATACATAGAAACCAGTAGTGTCGGAGCGACACGTCGTCTGCTGCTGCTGTTTGCAGTCGCCTACGAACTCGTACCTTTATTATTGTCAAATGGCCTTTGGTAGCAGCGCCTTAAATGTGCGTTGATCAATTTTTTAAAAACGACACCCAAAGGAAGAATCACGGTGAACTATTTTGGAAACCATAGAGCACCTGCTAGAGTGCAAAAACCTATCAAATAATAATTTAATAGCCCAATTATAAATTATACCGACTTGCTATAAGTAATAAATAATATTGGCCAACAACATCTGACAGGGAATTCAATCATATCATGATCAGTAGTGTAATAAATAACGCCTAATCGCTCACAGCGTGATTATAGACTACACATAGACAATGCATTCAATCATAGACAATGAGATGGTTCTACATGAGAGATTGTAACTGGTTTATGATGTGTGAAAGTCAATTGATTTGAATTGGATGAGGTTTTTTAATAGGAATACGGGTCAAATTCAAATCTGTAATCGTTTACGATTCATATACAAGGTTAGTAGGAGGTAGTGAGGAGCTCGTGGCTAAATAATTACAGCCGCATAGACCGATCTTCCGGGTTAAGCCACGCTTGCCGAGGTTGGTCTGTGGATGGGTGACCATTTACCATAGCGAGTTTCCTCCGTGCCTCGGAAAGCACGTAAAGCCGTTGGTCCCGGCTGTCATTTGTAGATCTTTGACAGTCGTTACTGTTGGTCAGAAGCCAGAAAGTCTGACAACCAGTCTTACCAAGAGTATCGTATTACCCAGTTACTGGGTTGTGGAGGTCTGATAGGCAGTCGCTCCATGTAAAATACTGATATTCAGCTGCATCCGGTTCGACTGGAAGCCGACCCCAACATAGTTGGGAAAAGGCTAGGCAGATGATGATACAAGGTTAGTCGTAAAGGGGGTACTAATCCACAGGCCACTTAAAGTATCACTGATGACTGTTTTAAAACAAGTCTTGAAATTTCAAAATTCGAAATATTTCCATGCAAAATGATTTTTAGGGTTCTATAGTCAACCAGGCAACCTTATAGTTTCGCCATGTCCGTCCGTCTGTCTATCTATCCGTCTGCCCGTCCGTCCGCAGCTTAGCTCGGAGACTCTTAGTACTAGAAAGCTACAATTTGGCATGGATATACATATTAATCACGCCGACAAAGTGGTAAAATAAAACTAAGAAAAACATTTTTTTTAGGTTTCCTCCTTTACACTTAAAGTGGGGATTTTTTTCTTGTCTACCCCATGGTGTGGAGTGTTGTTGGATAGGTCTTTCAAAATTATTGCGGGTTTGTGGTTACAATTTTTCGATTAAAGGAATCGTTTCTGAAATATTAAGCTTTAAATGCTTAAAAGCAATTTTTTGTGAGAGCCAAGTGTCCCCCTCCCCTGCCAGCTAAACGGTTAGTTTTGGATACGTGAAAATATTCACAGTAGTTCTTATAGATATACTGTACTCTTTGGTAGTATACAAGGTTAGTCGGAAAGGGGGTACTAATCCGAAGCCCACTTATAGTATCGCTGATGACTGTTTGAAAATAAGTGTTAAAATTTCAAAATTCGATAAGTATATTTTTTTCCATTTAAAACGATTTTCATTTTAGTTTTTTCAAAAATTCTTCGTACCTGCTTTGACTCCAAATATAACCTAAAATGTAAACACAGCTGATCATAGCTGAGGAGATAGATTTTAGCCTATTTTTTCATAACATTTTTGAACAGCTATTTTTCTTAAACTATTGACTTTTGAGGAAAGTGGTAGAACAAAAGTTATTCATCATAATAGGTACTTTAACACTCTTTCGGATTAGTTTAAACATTTAAAATGTGAGAACAATGTAAGATATGCTATGCTAATAAGAGTACCTACAATTCATTTGCGATGGCAGATTAGTGATGACCAGTCCCAACTGACGGCGCCCGTTCACGAATATGACGCATGTATCAGCATCGCTCAGCTCAACCATTTCGTAGGGAACCGAGCGATCCAACACACACGCCACCATCAGCAGGACATTTGAGTGAGCATGACATACTCTAAACGCCAGACACCAAGTAAAGTTTTTAGTTTCGTAAATGGTACATGGTACTCACATATACAATATGAGTTTAATAAGTAAAAAAATGCTAATACAACAACAAAAAAAGATTTTGGCACAAAAAAAAGAATTAACCGATAATAATAATAGATTAATATCGATAAACGATTAACACAGGATACTTTTTATCCGGGTACACGAAGTAGTTCCCTTAGGATGCGAAACCGCAGGCAATAGCTAGCTCGTTATAAATCTGGAAGCTCCCGCAGTCCTTGTACGTACTAGCCACAACTTATCCTTGTATGAAGCGTCCATTTCTTATTCCTATCCACCCTGCAAGGTAAGTAGCGTGGGGATAGGAATGCGACTTTAGCACTTGTTTAAATCAGGACCAAAATAGTAGGCACCCGACGGCGAGCCGCAGCCGCGTTTGAGAATGTTGCATTATATTAGTAGGGTGACCATGCTGACAGGATTAAAACTACTCACAGCTCACAGTACAAAAACTGATTGATATGAAGTAAGTATATTTGGAACTGATGAACGTAGAATTAGAAGTTAACGAATCTGAGAGAATGTTAAGCCTCCTGAGATAAAATCCTTAAACTTTAACGCCTGCGGAAATGTCAAATTGTATGGAAATTATATTTACTTACTCTCGAGCATAGTAAGGCTAGGAACAATACTGCTAGTATGAACTTATAAATAACGAAAACGGCAATAGTATTCATGAGCTCGCTACTCCTAACAATATATTTGTCTCTAACCATGTTTTAAGGCAACTTACAAGAAAAACAGCAAAAACTTAAACCGACTTCAAAAAACCATATACAATAATTGCCATATTATAAAAATTAACAGTTTCGGAAGTCGGTGCTAATCGATACAGAACCAAATTAATGTAAATACAAATCAAATTTTTTTTTTGACCGTTTACGAAGCGAAAGGAGTATATAAGGATCGTAGCATGTGGCGTTCTACAGTTACATACATATATATTTTTTGAAGACGTTTGTTTAAATGATGGAATCAGGCATTACTTTGCGGAAATCCATGACATACAAAAATGCAAATAAAATATCTAGCTTTAATTCCGCTGAACAAGATCGCTAGTTTGGATGCAGTATGCAGCACCACCCTCCCGCCCACAAGTATATGCACATGCAGAAAGAGTGAAAAAATAATGCAACATGCAACCAAACCATATGGTTGCATGTTGCATTATTTTTATTTTAATAGATTTTTTGTGATCGAATGCGTTTAAAACCCGAGATGATGATAGGTACCTACACAATGACACTAAATTAACTCTATTTTCTTCCTCTATTTTCATTTGAATTTATCTATTCTATGCAGCTAACTGAGCGTGCACAATATTGGCGAATAACTCAAACTCTTTATCTTTATCTTTCTTTATTGTAAAAATAAACTATAACACTAGCTTCCACACTAGGATTCCCTGTGTCGTGGAAGCTACGCTCGAAACATTTGTTAAAAATAGACTAGAATTACTTAGACCTTTTTGAATATCAATGTTATATAATAGACAGCCCACAAAAAAGCCCTCCCTTCACTCTCATAACTCGCTTTCTACTGCATGGAATCTAACTGCGTCTTACCAAAATATTGTTTGGACCTCTGCTTATCCTTCGAGGCGTACGTAGGTAGGTTTAAGATAAAAAATTAATAAAAATGACAAAATATCTTAAAAAAACACACAAAACAAACAAATCATGGTCACCCCACAATCTCACACTATAGATCATTGATCGATAGTAGATCATTAGGGCGGCGTGATCGATACGCGGCGCGCGCTTGCTCACGCGCATGCATTATTCATGACTTCCATGACTTATACGACTCGTGCGCGTTGGAGAGAGACAAAAAATAATTCAATTGAGTAGTGTAGCGTTGATCGACTGACGGCTGTCTAGAAAAAGTGGTTGAACAAAAAATATGTGCTTGGTCATTAAAATAGTTCTTCAATTAAATATAATGATGTCAAAATTATACGTTTCTATGACAACCATTGTTATTTTGTAAAGTTATTGTTAGTTTTGCAAAGGTTTGTATGATCTTGCGCCGAGAATAGGTTATCCAATCAGTTGTCATGGGTTTCGTCAGATGTCTTAGAGGCTTGTCCACGGCGACTTTTCGTAGCGATGCAGTAGCGATGCTGTCGCGCATGCGTATCGATACAGCCGCGATGCTGTCGCTGGCTGTGTACCTTCGCCCAGATTCTGTACGCACGTTGCAAACGCGACTAACGCGCGATCGTAGCGATGCAGAAGCGCGTTTACAAAACGCGTGGGCGAGGGGCCTTAGGGTAACTTCAAATGAACTGGCGAAACTTTACAGGTGATAATGTTGTCTAACTATTGATTGTCTCTCGATAGGTTGTTAATACTATCGTGACCTCAAAAATATCGATAGGGCTATCGATAGTATTGGAATTCGACAATAGGTACTATTGATAGTATCGATCGAAATTATTTAGTAATACTATTGATGAAGACCAATAGTATCGATAGTATCGCTACTATTTAGTACAGATAAGTACTATCGATAGTATTGATTTTACTTCAATCACTGTTGTTTACATAGAGTACACATATTTTTGCCTTATCGATAGTTGAACAAATTCGATAGTAGTATTGCAGCCAGATTTTGGCTATCATTAGCACAATACTATCGAACTTTGTTCGACTATCGATAGGGCAAAACTATCAATAGTTCCGATACTATCGATAGTATAGACAGTGATAGGAGTAAAATCAATACTATTGATAGTATCAGTATATAATAGCATCGATACTCATCACCATCTGCCTAGCCTTTTCCCAACTATGTTGGGGTCGGCTTCCAGTCGAACCGGATGCAGCTGAATATCAGTATTTTACATGGAGCGACTGCCTATCAGACCTCCACAACCCAGTAACTGGGTAATACGATACTCTTGGTAAGACTGGTTGTCAGACTTTCTGGCTTCTGACCAACAGTAACGACTGTCAAAGATCTACAAATGACAGCCGGGACCAACGGCTTTACGTGCTTTCCGAGGCACGGAGGAAACTCGCTATGGTAAATGGTCACCCATCCACAGACCAACCTCGGCAAGCGTGACTTAACCCGGAAGATCGGTCTATGCGGCTGTAATTATTTAGCCACGAGCTCCTCGAGCTCTAATAGCATCGATACTACCCATACTTTTGTACTTCATCAACAGTATAACTATTTTTTTCGATCGATACTATCGATAGTATTGTTAAATTTCAATACCATCGATAACCCTATCGATATTGTTACTAGTTTTCGAGGTCATCTATCGACAGTAAGACAACACTTACAGGATTACTATGTTCTTCGCTATCTAACTAAAGGTTTATTATTTTTCTTGTTTGAATGTGTTCTATTTATTATTCCTAGTAAAGCGCAGTACAGACTACGCTATAATATATGTATAAAGTATTGGCTTGCTGTACGCGATAAATTTGAGCGATTCTCAGTGCTATATCGTACGAATCTCCGGTCCCCCCGCCTCACTTCAACCCCATCCGTTGCCCGATGGATTGCCGTCAAATAACTGCTATAGCAGTTAATGCGAAATGTTTTTTTTTGAAAAACAATGAAAAAAGAATTAAAAAAAAAAGACTTGTTTTCTATTTCCGAGTAATTTTAGAGCGCCGAGTGAACTGACTGCAAAAAGATATATCGCAATAGTCGTGTCTGGCAGCTGAGTCGCCGTGTTTTCATTAATTTAATCGTGATATCAAAATAACCAGTAAAAAAAATGCAAAAAATGTTTTTGCTTAGTTTTTCTTGAATTGTTATTAGATGGTTTAAATACGATCACTTACCACTACCGCAAGAAAAAAAAGTATTTCATTTTTTTTTCTTTTTAATCAAGCCAAATCCCGTGCAGGGTCCATCTGCACCAGTAGTAGGTCACGTGGTTCTAAGGAATTACACGAATTTTTTTACACCCTGTATAGTTATAGCTTATGACGCAATATGTATAGCGAAATAGTATAACGTAGTCTGAACTAAGCTTAACCCTGTGTTTCGCTAGTTACTTTGAAGTACCCCGTATAAGTTCAAAGCGAATAAACTCAGTTTAGGTATGCTACACGGAATGACTGAAAGAATCTAGGTCATTGAGACGGCCGTCTATTGGCTAACATCGGTACAGTGACGACCAATAGTGACGCTCATGTCTGTCACTCGTTAGATCAACAGTTCTTAGTAATCTGATAGATTCTAGGTATTACGTGTTAGGATATTATGATAACATCGAGATCTTAACGAGTTGATAGTATCTAAATGAGGTAACAAATAAAATTATGACTTAATAAATACACTGAAATGAGTAAAATAATTACCTCCATTCAAATCACGGCTCATCTTCCGTGCGGAAGATGTCCGGTCCTTTGGAAGGCATACACGGGGACACAGGTCCAACGCGTAGAAGCCATTTGAGAACTTTAATCTAAAATGGGGTGGGGCACCAACCAGGGACTATCCACAGCTGCACTATTGGAGTACAGTCATGGAACGTCCCAAGTGGGTGCAAGACTATTGTAAAATATGGTGAAAAATATCTGGTCTATAGAAAGGGGTGTTAAGTGGATTGGATAATTACCTTATTATTAAATTAACAGTTCTTGAAGTCTATGCTAATCTACGCTGAAAAAAATTGAAAACACCGACGCGGCGACGTCTGAAACTGTTAATTTTTTTTTAATATGGTATTAATTATTTTAATCCTTTCAGTTTTAACGTTTTTTGTCATCAGATTCATCAATAATAAGCAGGGGGTCGTGTCTGCTTACTTAAATAAAATGACATGAAATTTCGATGGGTTTCCATTACGATTTTAACAATTAGAACTGCTTAAACTTCAATGTTTTCTATTGAAGTAATAGTTCAATTGTAGTTGAATGACAGTTCAAACTTCAAAACTCATTTGTTCAAAATAGACTAAGAGTTCTTTTTGAACAACAAAAGACAGCTCCCAAAAACGCACTCCCTTCACCACTTCCTAGTGTTTATGCTGTGAAGAAGAAACGGCGCAACAAACTTCCCCAGCAACACAGTTCTGTCTGTCAGGTGAATAAATACACAAATAAAAGACTTTATAGTAATTGAATGGAAAGTCAGTGTAAAGCCACTGATAATATAACTAGCAGAATACCACGTGTCTGAAACTATTCGATCGAAACACTGTGACGATATTCCTATCGATGCGTTCGTAAATTGAACAACAGAGTGTCGATAACTCTATCGAAGCGTTTGTAAATTAGCAGGCTAGATGAACGGTGCTTAACAGTTGGAAAAGGAAGTTATGTATTATGTGTTTCTACCTAACACAGGTTTATTATTTTCATTTATTAAATTATAGAAACTTGTACAATACTCTATTTACCTTTATAAGGAAACAAGACCATGTTAACTGCCAGCCAGCTCACTTCGACACACGTGTGTTAGAGCGACAGCACAGTGGTGTGTCCGTGACGTTAATTATGTGAGCCAACAACTCGCCGCTACGTATGTGGACTTGGAAGTTAATCCCATCGGACTGATGTCGACCGTAATTTAGAGTGAACCAAACACAACAGATGCTGGCAATATTTTACATGGATGGATTGGATTGGTAACAGCATTGACTCGTACCTACAATTGTTCTGCCTCACCTTTTTCTATTTTATTTCCAGCTTCCAATCGAACTGCGGCTGAATACCAGTATTTTATACGGAGCGATTGCCGTTAGATCTCAGAAACCCAGTTACTGGGCAATGCCGATATCCTAAGGTTAGGACCGGTTGTCAGACTTTCGGGCTTCTAACTACTCGTAACGACTGTCATAGGTATTCATATGACACCCGGGACCGATGGATAAACGTGCTCTCCGAGGCACGGAGGAGTCTCGATGTGTAACGCACGGTCACCCATCCATGGACTGACCGCGGTAAATGCAGCTTAACCTTGCAAATCGAATGATCTGCTCGAAAAAACCTTGGGTTTTGTCTTAAGAATCTCCTCGGATTTTAAGAATATTAAAACTATGAAAATTCTTTACTGTGCGTTTGTCCGTAGCCATCTTGAATATGCTTCGCAAATTTGGAATCCGAACTATAATGTTTATATAAATCGCCTCGAATGTATACAGAAACGATTTTTAAGGTACATTCAATACCGATCTAATACTTATCTACCTAACTACATAAGTCGATGTAAGAAGTTTCATATTCTTCCACTACAAGAGCGAAGGAAAATTGCAGATCTTGCTTTCTTATTTAGTGTTATATCATATCCAACTTGGTATACTGCTGAAATAATACAAAACATTAAGAATAAATATTACAATTTAAAAAAAATTAAGTCCCTTGGATTAGTATTTAATAAAGAACTTTATAGGTATTATAGAAAACGAGTAAAATTTTTAATAGAAAGAGCTTATGACCAATACATTAAGAGGATAGAAGACGAGATAGCAACAGATCCGAAAAATTTTTGGAAGTATACTAAAGATAAACGACGCCAAAGACAAAAATGTCACGAATATGTTTATAAAGACAAATCACTGACGGGACAAGAGGCAACAGATGCATTTGCTGCATATTTTAGCTCTGTTTTTCATCAAGACATACCTGAGCTTGATATAGCCGCGGCCCAACGGAGTAACGTCAATGAATGTGTGGCCGATGCCGCTCGTATCGAAGTTGATACAGTCTCCGCAATGGAGCTCCAGCGTGCAGTGCGGCGGCTAAAACCTTACTCCGCTTCAGGCCCGGATGAAATTCCTCCATTTGTAGTTAAGGATTGCATATCGGTATTGGAGCAGCCACTATTATACATCTTTAATCTGTCACTAGAAATTTCTAGATATCCTCAACAGTGGAAGACATCTCGTGTTACTCCAATACCTAAAAGTGGTGCAAAAAATGATATTACTATGTTTAGACCAATAGCTGTGCTGTCGGTTCTCGGAAAAGTGTTTGAGTCCATTATAGATAACCGTATCCGACAACAACTAAACGTATGGATGCCTGATGAACAACACGGCTTTCGAGCATCTCGGTCAACGGCAACCAGTCATATTAACTTCGTAGACTACGTGACGACAGAGATGGACGCAGGAATGCAAGTGGATGCCGCCTACTTTGATTTCCGAAAGGCATTTGACGTCGTTGATAATGATATCCTGCTATCAAAAATGGCGTCAATCGGTTTCACACCTAAACTACTTGCATTTTTTGCGTCCTACTTACGAAATCGAACCCAGTATGTAAGACTAGCCGGGTTTGAGTCGGATTCATACTATACTCGATCTGGGGTAAGTCAGGGCAGTACACTTGGACCTACACAATTCATTATAATGATCATTGATCTACCGAGAACCGTCAGGACTGCTAAATGTCTTCTATTTGCCGATGATCTGAAACTCTACCACGCTGTAAAAGGTCCTGATAATTGCGAACAGCTACAAGAGGATATAGATGCCGTAGTGGAGTGGAGTGAGGTGAATCGCTTGTACTTCAATGTATCTAAATGCAAAATTATGACCTTTACACGCATACGCACACCGCTGCACTTTAACTATAATCTGGCGGGTGCTCCGTTGGATCGTGTCAACCAAATAAGAGACTTGGGACTGACATTAGACTCGCGATTGAATTTTAGACACCACATATCATCTACTTGTGAAAGTGCCAATAAGATGCTAGGATTTGTCATGAGGGTATCATACACATTTAAAGGGATAAGAGCTGCCCTGATATTGTATAAAGCGTACGTGCGCAGTCGGCTCGAGTTCAACGCCATAGTGTGGGATCCACACGAAGCCAAGTACACCCTTCTAATCGAACGAGTCCAGAGGAAGTTTGCTCGCTTTATCTTTAAGAGGATGTACGGGTACTACCCTTACCTATATCCATCTTTGTTTGTTACGGGGATGGTAGGTTTAGACACCCTTGAACTCAGGCGGAAATTGCTTTTACTAATACACTACCACCGTCTTCTGACAAACAAAGTGGATAATCCAACCACGCTGGAGCGGGTGGGCTTAAGAGGCGTACCGAGTCGGTTTTTAATAGGAGGTGAAGGCGTTGGGGGTCCTCGTCGACGGCGGAAACTGTTCGCGGAGCCCCCGGGCGTGCGCACACGTCGAGCTGCTGCTGCACCCACTGCCCGAGCAGTCACACTGCTGAACTCATTGCTCACTCAGCACGCTGATCTCGATATCTTCCATGATAAGCCATACCAAATTTGTAAATATATATCTATGCTTAAGTAAATTTTATATTGTACAAGTTAAAGTTAGTTATAGTTGTTAAATTATTATTGTTAGTGTTAATTAAGTATTAAATTAAAATGTAAGTGATTTGGTTATAAACACTGTAAACTTATGTTTTAAGTAAATAAATAAATAAATATTAATATTAATATTATGAATGGATCTACTGACGTTCCTGAGTTGGTGGGCAGGGTTGGACTTCGGGTACCGTCTGTGTGTCTTCGAAGACCACAGCTTCTTCATGTACCTATTGTAAGAACCGCCTATAGACAAAACTCGTATATTATAAGAGCTTGTCGAACGTTTAATATGGTGAGTCGGGATGTCGAGCTGGATTTGTTTACCACTGGCATTCGGAAATTAAAGAAAAATATGTGTAACTATTTTTTTGATGTGTAGTTGAAGTGTATTTTGCAGTTTTTTTTTTTTTTTCTCGTGAATACTTTTTTTTTCTCTCTGTGGATAGCCTTTATCTCAACCTTTTATTTGTGTAGATTTACATGCTGTCTATGTGGTTCTTATATTAGTATACATTTAGTTATAAGTGGAAACTTGTAATTGGCCATCTTTTGCATATTGTATTTGTTATTTAAATGTACTAGCTGTAAGTTTTCCAAATAGTAATAAAATAAAATAAAATAAACTGAAACTATTAATTGCCCACTTTGGATACATCAAGTGCCAATCGCCACTATTACTGACACTAAAAATTGCTCTACGTGAATCTACTTTAAAAACTATGCGGCATCAAAAACAAGTTTCTTAAAAATGTTGTCTGTAATCCTTCGTCCTATATGAGTGTCAAACGCGACAGCATAGAGCGATGCTATGACTTGCGAAAATGTCAAACAGAAGCCGTTTCTATACGGCCTAGGTATACGTTAACAGGCTTCATAATATCATTATATCAGCACGGGGCACTCAATGATCGCTACAATACACCATCATTCGCGTGCTTGTTGATTGCGGTATACACTGTTGGTTCGAGGAACCTGAAAGATTTTAACCATCGATTCCGATGCCTAATTGGACTAATTGGAGAAAAAAAAGCAAGGTATAGTTTGTGTAGTAAAGTCTAATTTTCGAGATATTTATTGTTCATGTAAATTCACGAGTCCAACAATCTCTCTCAAAATCTCAACTTTTGTCATATTAGTTACTAGCTTTCGCCCGCAGCTTCGCTTGCGTGAAATTTTAAACCCGTTAAGTGACGATTTTCCATACAAACTTCCATCCCCTATTTAACTCCCTTAGGGGTTGAATTTCGAAAAATCCCTTCTTAGTGGATGCCTACGTTACGAAAGGAACCTACTGTCAAAATTTCAACTTTCTAACCCCAGCGGTTTAGGCTGTGCGTTGATAGATCAGTCAGTCAGTCAGTCAGTTTCTCCTTTTATATGTATATGTAGATACCATACCCCACTCGCCGTATGTCGTGTTTTGTCGGGGAGGTTCGTGAAGTGTGAAGTATTCTTATCCACTCACACAATAATTTAAACGTTGCCAGCTCGATCTAAGGTATTGTTTACAAGGAAGTATTAAAATTAATTGATTTATTTGGTTCCTTTTGGTGGATTCATCTGTCAGAATTGAACTGATTGATAGATGGACATAATATGTTGATCAAACATTATTGACTCATAATACCATCAGAAAGGCGTGGTTAAATTCTTTTGGGTACCTCGGGCTCACGGTGTAAAAAGCCCACCCTTCATACACAAAAGCTTGTCATATTTAAACACTAATTAAATTATACCTGTCCATAACAGTGGTATGACAATGAATAGAGATGGCAATAGACGAAAGAGCCATTTTAGCTAAACAACATTTAACCATCGTTTATGAATTCATTTTTAAATTTTTAAAAGACACTTCCCGTGATATACAAGGTTAGTCAGAAAGGGGGTACTAATCCGAAAGAGTGTTAAAGTACACATAATAATGAGCAACTTTTGTTCAACCACTTTCCCCAAAAGTCAATAGTTTAAGAGAAACAGTTGTTAAGAATCTCAAAAAAAAGAAAATCTCTAAAATCTATCTATCCCCAGTTATGATCAGCTGTGTTTACATTTTAGGTCATATTTGGGGTCATGAATTAGAAACACCATTTTCTGAATTTGTAACTAAAGCAGGGATGAAGAATTTATGAAAAAACTAAAATTAAAATATTTGGAAAAAAAATATATCGAATTTTGAAATTTTAACACTTGCTTTCAAACAGTCATCAGCGATACTATAAGTAGGCTTCGGATTAGTACCCCCTTTCCGACTAACCTTGTATATGCCTCACATTATGTAATAAGTTATGTTACAAAAAACCAGTACACGACAAGATGCACTGCTAATTTGTTTTTTGTACCACATGCTCTTGACGTCACATCGTAATTCGCGTCGCATCGCATCCATCATTCACGTAGGACGCTGGTCTCCTATAAAAAGTTTAAATAGTTGTTCCTGTGAAAAACGCAATAACATGCACCTCTCAGGAGTCTCAGGAATTGTAGGCGATGTGTGGAAACCAATTTCTTGGTTACAATTAGTCCTTATAGGGAGTACGGAGATGAGACCGTCGGGTGTTTGTATTGACTGGTCAGTGAGCAGATAAGTGTTAGTAAAATAACAACAAGAAATAAGCCTTGTATCCACTTAAGCATACTCAGGCGAATGAGCCGCTCATTCGACTGAGCGTGCTCAGAGGAACAAAATGAAAGTTTTGGTCTAACGAGCCTCAGCATTGAAAAAGCTGTGCTCAGACTGCTCAGTATATGCTCGGCTCCGTCATGTCTTCGTGTCCGTGTAGCTGCTGCGGCCTTTGTAATAATTCACAGTGCCATAAAGAAAAATAGAAAACCACCAAGGTGGTGGATGAGAGAAATGTATCGTCATCGAAGGAACAACTCGGCTAATATGATTCGTGAATTGACTTTCGAAGGAGCCACAAGCCACTCATTTTATAAATAACAGAAAAAGTAAAATAAAACGTTATTAATTAAACTACTCGACTCTTAGACCAACGCTGCCCCAGGTCAAAGCTGGTTGCGAAAACTTCCAGTTGGAACTTCAGAACCGATTCGCCTTGTTGGAAACTACAGAGGACATAAACGACGTCACCGATTGCCTGGAACGTATCATCCGCGAGGTGGGCTATAAACACTTTCGACCAGTGAGAAATGGACGTAAGTCGATACTCACCAGCGAGACTCTGGAATTGATGAGGAAACGACGAGAACTAACGCATGCCACACCGTCTGAGCATCAGGTACTTAACAGGGAGGTCAAGAAGCTGATCAGACGCGACAATCGGCGCGCGAACACCCGAGCCATCGAGCAAGCCATAGCCCGGAAGAAAGGCTCAAAGGTGTTCGCTAAGCCTGAAGCCTCCAGTTGTCACCTGATGAAACTCAGAACGTCACAGAGCACCACCGTCACCTCGAAGCCAGAGATACTCGCTGAAGTCGAAAAGTTCTACGGGGACTTATACTCCCAGAAAACATGCCCGCCTCAGGCCCACGGCGCGGATGATTCACGAGCCAGACTCACACGCCACCTTACAGACGAGCTTCCCGACATTGACTTGGGCGAGATAAGAATAGCTCTCGGACAGCTTCATAACTACAAAGCTCCGGGGGATGACGGGATAACCACAGAGCTGCTCAAAGCAGGTTTTTTCTGACTGAACTGACTGTTTTGACTGAACTTGTAAAGGTATTCAATTCCGTCATCCACACAGGCATTACACCGGAGGCATGGAGTAGGAGCGTGGTGGTATTATTCTTCAAAAAAGGTGATAATACGCTCCTTAAAAACTACCGCCCCATTTCACTCCTGAGCCATGTTTATAAGCTGTTTTCGAGGGTTATCTCGAATCGTCTCGCACAAAAGTTTGATGACTTCCAGCCACCGGAGCAGGCCGGGTTTCGGAAAGGCTACAGCACCGTGGACCACATACACACCCTCAGGCAAATTATCCAAAAGACCGAGGAATACAATCAGCCTCTGTGCCTTGCGTATGTGGATTACGAGAAAGCCTTCGACACCGTCGAGACCTGGGCTGTGCTGGACTCCATGCAGAGATGCCTCGTTGACTGCCGATACGTCGAGGTGCTGAGGTGTCTGTATAAGGCCGCAACAATGACCGTCCAAGTACAAGAAAGGAGCACAAAACCAATCCAACTGCGCCGAGGAGTAAGACAGGGAGACGTTATCTCTCCGAAACTGTTTACAAGCGCGTTGGAGGACATTTTCAAGACGCTCAACTGGAAAGGACGGGGTATAAACATCAACGGTCAGTACATCTCGCACCTACGATTTGCGGATGACATTGTCATCATGGCAGAGTCTCTGCAGGATCTGGAGGTGATACTAAACGGCCTAGGCGATTCTTCAAGACAGGTGGGCCTCGGGATGAACATGGATAAGACCAAAGTCATGTACAATGGTCATGTCTTCCCGAGACCCGTAGTCGTAAATGGCGCTAGTCTCGAGGTTGTGCAAGAGTACATATACCTTGGCCAAACTATACAACTGGGGCGGCACAACTTCGAGAAAGAGGCGAGCAGAAGAATACGCTTGGGCTGGGCGGCATTCGGGAAGCTACGTAATATCTTTAAATCGTCGATCCCACAATCCCTTAAGACCAGGGTCTTTAACCAGTGCGTCCTACCCGTAATGACTTACGGAGCCGAAACGTGGACACTCACCGTGGGCCTGGTACACAAATTTAAGGTTGCTCAGCGTGCTATGGAGAGAGCGATGCTCGGGGTTTCTCTGGTGGATAGAATTCGCAATGAAGTCATTCGCCAGAGAACTAAAGTCACCGACATTGCGCGTAGAATTAGCACGCTGAAGTGGAAGTGGGCCGGCCATGTCTGCAGACGAACAGATGGTAGATGGAGCAGACACGTGTTAGAGTGGAGACCGCGTTTGGGCAAACGTAGTGTGGGACGCCCTGCGGCACGATGGACCGACGATTTGAAAAAGGTGGCTGGCAGCGGATGGATGCGGGCTGCCCAAGACCGGGATGGTTGGCGATCTTTGGGGGAGGCCTACGTTCAGCAGTGGACGGCAATAGGCTGATATGAATTAAACTACATCAAACTCGGGGAACTCGGCGCGCTTGTCATCCGCCGAGCCTTTCAAACACAAAAACAAACGTCCACACTGAGCGCCGAGCGAATACTGAGCGCGGACAAAAACCGACAAGGTGCAGGCTCGCCCTGAGCGTGCTCGGACTTGCTCGGGCCGAGCGTGCTCAGGCATCTCCACTTGAGCCGCTCGGCCAAATGAGCCGCTCATTCGCCTGAGCGTGCTCAAATGGATACAAGGCTTTAGGAGGTTCCTTTCTCTGGAGCCCCGATCACCAGTAGCTTGGAGCCTGAGGATGTTAAGGAAGCTGTACAAGTACACTGCACTTACATAATTATACATTTGTTACTGGTTAACGAATCTCTAAAGAGTTTTAAGCAAGCTTAAGCTGGATAAAGTTTATAAGTTGCTGTTATACAAAGTTCGGTCACTGCGAGCCTTATAATTAATAAACTATTTAATACATCTATAGTAGAGCTTGCAGCTGAAAATGGGTGAACACTTCGTTTCATAAATAAGATTTTTGTTACTTGGGCCTACTCCGAAAATCGAAATACGAAGTTTTGGATGAAGGCTCGCACGTTTTCCAACCACGAAAGTGGTTTAGATCCGAAGATTGGTTTCATTTTTGTGATTTTTTATTTTGTCTTTCGTTCACCGTACTCCCAAATGTTAGTTGCCATCTAGTAGTTCGTTGTTTGACAATACTTTGATCGTATATTTATAAACAGGTTCGTTGTTTCGTTTCGATCCGTAACTTCAACATTCGTTTTTCGGAGTTGGCCCTGCCGGGATTATTCCTTCTCATAATTACTAAGTTCTCATATCATAATCCCAATATGCTTCTCGTAAATATCACTAGTCATAACATTTGAATCTTATAATTTTAGTTTGTCATTGTAAGCTTTTGTTCTATTGCTCTTCAGTCATGATTTTGGTTAACATATAGACAAAACTCCTAATTTTGATTGTCATCAACACATGTGTCTAAATGACAGCATAACCTAATACGTAGTATTCCGAATGATTATGTATCATAAACTTGTTAGACCTAAAACACTATTATACAGATCCGAATCCGAGCGCCGTGACTCCATGTGGACCGGCTCTGTCCTACCAACTAGCGTCTTATTTTAAAGCGCGAAGGCAAAAGCTCGCGTAGGAGGTCCTGAGTGGAATGAGCGCTCGAGGCCGAAGCGTAGCGAGTGGGAAGAGGTGGCGAGCGAAGCGTGCCGGCGACTCCCCGAGCGGAGCGCTAGACGAGTGTGCGAGTGACATGACCAAACGTTGCTGTACAGACGCTTGTAATAGGAGCACACCTGTACTTACCTCTTCGGGGATTACAGGTTTGACTATATTCATGTATGTAAGGTTAATTACAGATGACTAGAACATTAATGACTATATAACTTCCAACAGATTTAAGTTTGGGTGTCGTAAAAGGCGACTAAGGAATTCACTAGAGGATGGGCAGCAGCGTTCTCTGAGTACTTTGTAGTATCACCTTCATAGTCATTCACCTAACTACTGGCCATTTTTATAATTTATACTTTTTTTGATTGATGACAGATAGGAATTTAAATTAGACTGACTTTTGGATTTTTTTACACCATGGTGATGTTTTTTTTGATACGAATGTCTGTTTTATTTTATATTGATATAAAGATATAAATATTATAATTTTGAATCCGAGTGGCCGTTTAATTATGTGGCATGTCACAGCAACCCACCTTGAAGCATAGTATTTGCCTGGGGGAGCTTACTATTGTGTGTCCGTCTCTCATGACGACGTCTCGTACAGGTCTGTCTTCTCATAGATAGCCTGTAACCCAAGATGTGCCTGCACGACGCTGGGACTGTGCTGCCTAAGCACTCTCGCCGTGTATCTAGCCGTCATTACGCGCTTGCTGCCGCCGGTTTCTATCAAATGGCTGTGTGGGCCATTGGCGAACGCCGTAACTTCATGAAGGAACTCGCTGACTACTCCAAGGGACGTGACGCAGTCCTGCCTCTTATTCTCTAGCCATTTCTATTATTGTTGTTATGTACTAGGTATGGAATGCCCTACACATTCTCTACAACTGGTGTAGCAGACGTGCTCAGGAGATCCTAGGGCCGTCTGCTACATTACAACTTTAACAACCATACTGCGATCGACAACCTGCCTGTCAAGCGTGGCGATTAGGGCAACCCCCCCCCTCACCCCTAACATGGCTTGGGGGAGGCCTATGTCCAGCAGTGGACGTCTTTTGGCTGAATAATGATGATGATGAACTTCTAATAGAGGACAAATCAAATTGAACTACTCATTTCCCTACATTGTAATCCACGCCGCTTTGCTTTCATTTGATTTTATAATAACGTCCAATCCTGAATCTTATTCCTTGATCCATAAGGGCTACATCCAAGTTGTTTTTAAAAGGTTGTCATCGATAACTTGATGTTTTCTTTTACATCAATACCATCTTAGGACACAGTGTAATGTGTTTACAGAGAATTAAATTATACATGTATAAAGAAACATGTATACATATTCATAAGTACGGGTTGATGTATTAATTCTAGTTGACGTTTGTTATGTCAATCATTAATCAACAGCGTGATTAAAATTAAAACTGTCATCGCCAAAATATTAAGATGGCTACCTACATAAATAATACCACAGTCTACCTATATCTTATTCCTTACAGTCGGTCAACGTAGAACATTGTCGCAGAGCAATCGTGCGGGGGGTTGCGGGGTGAAGGAGTGGAGGTTATGTCCCGAGTAGCCGTACTGCATACTTGGGACGTAACCTCTGCCCCTTCATAATTTTGACATTTCATAGGACCTACCAAATGTATGGGCGTTGACCCACTGTATGTAGTAAGTAGGTACACTGTGATAATACTAGCTATTGCCCACAGCTCCGCTTTCGTGAAAGTTAATAACCCCATGGAATAAGTATTTACATACAAATGTAAACAACTCATTTCACCCCTCAGGTGTAGAATTTCCAAGAACACTCAAATACATGTGTACCTTTATTTCTAACCAGAAACCTTAATATTTAATTTCATGCTTCTTACTTCAAAAATGACGGACTTGCATACAAACTTAAATCCTCTATTTCACTCCCTTAGGGGTTGAATTTCGAAAAATCCCTTCTTACTCGTAGTCTTTATAAAAGGTAGGTAACTACTGTCAAAATGTCAAGTTTCTAACCCCAACGGTTTAGGCTATGCGTTGATAGATCAGTCAGTCAGTCAGTTAGCTTCTCCTTATATACAAGGTTAGTCAGAAAGGGGGTACTAATCCACAGGCCACTTAAAGTATCACTGATGACGGTTTTTAAGCAAGTGTTAAAATTACAAAATTCGATAATTTTATTACCATGTAAATTTTTTTTTTTTTTTAATTCTTCTTCCTTGCTTAAGAGGACTACAAGAGCTAAGTGACCTTGAGTGACGCACGCACAGATTTACACAATAATGTATAGCCCGGCACTGTCGGTACACAGGCGTTTACGCACACATGCGTACGTATTATGCTCAGAAATAAGTATACGCGATTTACAAAAAATCTATTGATTGAATTAAAAAATTAAAACACTATTACGTTACTATGTTGCTTGAAGAATAATTTGACAAAAAATCTGAATGATTGCCTGTATATTAGCATGGTTTTTAATCGTTAAAAGAAAGTTTTAGAGGTATCTTTGTGATTTTTTTCTATCGTATCAAATTTGTAGCATTATGTTTTCAACGCACTATCGAACTTAGTATATATCCTGTAGAATATCATATATTTTTCTGTTTTTTTTTACTGCAGCGGTTCATATTATGCTTTATGGCATTATAAAACATACTTTTAGCTCCTGTAGTCCCCTTAAGTTACGAATTCAAGAAATGGAGCTTCTGATTCGTGACCCCAAATGTAAACACAGCTGATCATAGCTGAGGATGAATAATAGATTTTGGCGTATTTTTTATGTAATTTTTGAACAGCTATTTTCTCTAAAACGATTGACTTTTGGGGAAAGTTGTAGAACAAAAGTTCAGTTACCGCATGAAAAAAAAAATATTTATTTTTAATCTAGCTAAATCCCGTGCAAATCCAAGCAAATACAATCTACACCAGTAGTAGATCATTGTGGTTTTAAGGAATTACACGAATTCGTTTACACCCTGTATAGATGGATAGATATTCTATCATTTGACGATAACGAAATTTGACGCATAAGTTTTCACAGAATAAAACCACTGTTCTACATATTATAGGAGTGGGCATACTTTTTTATCAGGGACCAGAAAATCGCAAGAAATTCTGCACGAAGCCAGAATTCCAAAAAAAAAAGCATTTTGTCTTAAATTAATTTACTGTAAATGCAATTATATGTAAGAAACTTAATGTAAATGAAAGTTGGACAATTCAAGAATTCTTTGTCTAGGTATTATAGGTTTCACACTAAACCTATGCCGCACATTTTTTTTTATTTATGACTAGGCCTGCGTTTGGCCGCCATATTACACCCACTCGGGCAACGCATTCCACTGTTTGGCGGTTTTCACAATGAAAGTGGAATCATTTAAAAATCCAGAAAAAATTGACGACTCGTTTGGTGAAGTGGTTAAGCGATTGGCTGTTGCGCTACGGGTCGTGGTTTTGATTCCATCCGGAACAAAAATTTGTATGTCCTACAGATGGTTGTTTCGGGTCTGGGCGTTTGTGTATGTGAGATTTGTGTTTGTAAACGCACCCACGATACAAGAGAAATCTTAGTGAGAAGCAACGTTTTTAAAAAGAAAGAAAGAGAAAGAAAGAAGAATTAAACGAAAAAGTTACATGCGTCAATGAGCTCTTAACGGACTTAGATCCTGTAGAAAAAAAAAGTGCAATTTAAAAACATAACCCTGTCTTTGCTGTAACGCAGTTGGGTAAAACTTTGAACTCACTATAAATCTAACTACTCGACATAAAATGACATACACTCTCTATGAAACAGAGTTATAATTTTTCATTCATAAATCCCATCGATAAAAATTAATGAGTACAAAAACCCGGTTTAACGGGACTCGGTCTATAATATAGTTAATGGTGTATCAGTAATTCGGTACATATGTTCCGCAATGAAGATATTCATTAGTCCATGTAGGTACATACACTGTGCTTCGATAGGGACGTGACAGTATTACTAATACAAGCCGCGATATTTGCTATTTCTCAGGGATGGCAGTAAGAGCAAGTGTACTGCGGTGCGGCGAATTGCGGTGCGTTTTTTTTCACAAATATTTAATAATAGTAGATTGTTGCACCGAGCGCAAAGTGAGTCATTAATGCACGAGTGTTATGTTGGTGCCCGAGCGCAAGCGAGGGCACTAAATTAGCACGAGTGCATTAATCACTCACTTCAGCAAGGTGCGTAATTTACTTTTCTTTCAACTACCAATTTACCTACCGTGATAAAATATACCTACTCAAAATAAAAACTCAAGTTAATGAAAACAAAGTTTAATTCATCTTCTCCTCAAACATTTAAAACATACAATAATTAAATGTACAGTTATGAAAAGGGAAATTTGCACTTTTACTTGGAACATTTATTCGAGTATTTGTTTGGTTTATTTATGAATATTAATTATTCTGGAGTTGAATTCATATCGCTATCAAGTATCAAAGTTTTACAATGTTATAAAATGCACGCGATTTGTTTTTTTTTTTTTTTCACCAAGTCTGTTTTATTCAGCCGATATTTATTTTCAGCCAGTAATTGATCTATTGATCAGTTTGATTATTATAGATTATATTATAGATTGATCAGTTGATCTAATGCATACATTTTATATTAAACTAGATTAAACTTAATGGGAGTCATTGCCGTTCGATAATGATTCCTGACTATGTTTCTACGATTTCTCAAAAAGGGAATGTTATGTTTTTTTCTCTTTTCGTCTTGGTGAAGTTTAGATTTCAAAGCTTTTTCTTGTTTTGTGTTTGAATAGCGATAGGTTTTTTCCGTTAACATCATAAAAACATTATTATCATAATTGACAAATTGTGGATGTAGGACCGATACCACTACGGATTCTTTCGGCGATAAAAAAGAAACGTAAGTATATCAAAATCTTAAGAGCATATATACTAACACGAAAGTAACTTTACTATTTGTTTATTGTTATTTATTTATTATTTTGTTAACTTACAAGTATTATCATAATGTATCTGTGGAGAACGTTGTTGGTTGCACATTTGTATAACCCTGTATATTTTAATTTTTTGTAATATTTAATGTGTAACTGTTTGTTTTCCCGAATAAATAAAATAAAAATAAAAATTATTTATAAGATTATTATTTTGTTAACTTACAAGTATTATCATAGTGTATCTGTGGAGAACGTTGTTGGTTGCACATTTGTATAACCCTGTATATTTTAATTTTTTGTAATATTTAATGTGTAACTGTTTGTTTTCCCGAATAATTAAAATAAAAATAATAATAATAATAATACTTCAGCCCCTCTGGGAGAGGCGTTACCTCATCATGAGATTAACGTAAAACCGGAGGGAACATTAGACTAGCTTTCTACAACCCCATCATATAATAAAAAATGTATCATGAGATCTACTGAAAAGCTTACAAACCGCAGGGCAGCTTGTGGCGAGCTGTTGGTGAGTGGCGACACTGCGTACCTTATTGCCTCAGAGAGTCGGTCAGGGCCTCGTCTCCAGTTTGCCTTTATTGGCTGGCTGGAGTGGAACCCCAAGAGTGCCCGCAGGATTCTCAACTCTGTCTTGCCTTTATCGGCCGGCCAGAGGGGGGCCGCCAGAGCTATATGCTCGGGGGTGGAAGTGTCTAAAGGCGTAATAGCGGGGAAACCCACTCCGGGTCTCTTAGACCCGCGACGGCGAAACCGGGGCCACACCTCTCTACACCTCTAGCCGCTCACACGTCTGTTGCCCCCTTCGCCTATGTACTGGCGGCTTTTCAGGGGGCCCAGCTAGTGAGCTGGCGAGTCACCGTCTGCCAACACTTCAATTTTAAATGTTGAAAGGCAGACGCCGTTTTCTTCCGGCAATAGAAGTTATCAGTCCACCTAACACCCCTTCCCATAGACCAGATATTTTTCACCACATTTTACAATAGTCTTGCACCCACCTGGGACGGTCCATGACTGTACTCCAATAGTGCAGCCGTGGATAGTCCCGGGTTGGTGCCCCACCCCATTTTAGATTAAAGCTCTCAAAGGGGCCTCTGCGCGTTGGACCTGTGTCCCCGTGTATGCCTTCCAAAGGACCGGACATCTTCCGCACGGAAGATGAGCCGTGATGTCCAAAGAGATACAAGATAATAATACTTCATCTGACAACCCTAGATCAACAGCCGCGCGTCGCATCGCGTTTTGCGCACACCTCTCCGATTTTTTTGTCGCAAGCTCGACATTCCCGCTGTCTAGCCGGAAACCATAATTAGTGCCTTTTTAGACGAACAACAAAAAGTCGCTCGCGTTTTGTATATGGACGCGTAATTGGCATCCATTTTAGATAATCGAAAAAGGATTGTACCTCTGAGGGTCGAAACTCATATGCTCGACGTGTGCCCGCTCGAAAGTCTATGGGTCCGAATTCTATACGATCGAAACTCACTGATTCGAAACACGTTGGATCGATGTTGCAAGCAATCGAAAATTGCAGGATCGAATATTCGCTGGGTCGAAAAACGTTGAGTCGAATACCAGACACTCGACACCACCGAAGAAATTATAAATTGTGGAGATTATATAGTAAATATAGGAATTTGTGCATGTATAAATACATTTGATAAAATGCGTTGTTTGTACTTTCTTTAACAGAATATGTAAATGATTGAGTTACACCATTCTTTTAGCACGGCATTAATTAGAATAGGTCGAATTTAATGATAATCCGACTCAGCACACCCCGACTCCACGTGGTTAGACTCTGTCCTCCCTAGAGTGTTATTTAAAAACGTCTAGCGAGAAGCTCGCGAAGGAGGTCCTGAGTGGAACGATTGCACGAGGCCGAAACGTAGCGAGCGGTGGGAGGTAACGAGCGAAGCGAGTCGGCGACCTCCCGAGCGTAGCGCTGGTCGAGTGTGCGAGCGAAGCGAAGGGACGACAAAGCGAGTCTTCTGGTGGAGCATGCTCAGAAACACTGGCCACTCCCAAACTGAATTTCGACAAATCGTTCTACGACAAGATTTTACTTCGACACTATGGAACTCCGACATTACGTTACTCCGACAATTATGGAACTTCGACACCTAATTTAGGGCACCCCGACACAGATAGGCTAGGTTCAAAGGGGATGACAGGGGCTAGAGTGAGCGAGCAAAGCGAACGAACAAAGCCCCCGTCATCCCCTTCGTGTTAGGTTACTTTAAACCCCAGTGTCAAAGTTCCATAATTGTCGGTGTAGCATAATGTCAGAGTTCCATAGTGTCGAAGTAAAATCTTGTCGTAGAACGATTTGTCGAAATTAAGTTTGGTAGTCAATACTAGCATGATTGCCTAGCTTCCATGATACATGCTAGCTTGGATGCTTGCTTGCCTGTGCAGTTTCAATTTTATTTTGTCAAATGTCGAATTTGTTAAACGAATTATTTGATGTATTATTTTTATACTTTAACATTCAGCGCATTTAGCGCACAGTAATTGCAAAGTATTTGTCAAATGAAATTTTATGAAAAGATAAGTTTGCGGAATAAGTTGTTTGTAGTATGAAACGTTGGTTGTAAACTAAACATGATGTGTCTACAGTGTTTTGGTGAAAGATTAGTGAACGTACTTTTTTATTTAAATTTAAGATTTGGTAAAATATGAAAACTACTATCAGGTACACACAAGTTCTTATATTTACTATATAATCTCCACAATTTATAATCTCTTCGGTGGTGTCGACTGTAGACGTATTCGACTCAACGTTTTTCGACCCAGCGAATATTCGATCCTGCAATTTTCGATTGCTTGCAACATCGATCCAACGTGTTTCGAATCAGTGAGTTTCGATCGTATAGAATTCGGACCCATAGACTTTCGAGCGGGCACACGTCGAGCATATGAGTTTCGACCCTCAGAGGTACAATCATGAAAAAGTTGTCGGTAGTCGTGGTATGTGTGGGGGACACTTCGCTGGCGAGTGGGTGGGATACATTGTTGGTACTTGTAGTTAAATGTTACAGAGAAAGTTGTCATAAGTTGTCATTCAATCAGTCGAATAGTAGCGGGGACGTGTTGTCGCAACATCAATCAATTTATGCAGATTGATGTAACCAAGGCGATTTTTTTCCTAAATAATTTAAGTATTCTAAGGGCTGATGTCACCAACGTCGGATAACTTTTATCTGAGAAATAAGTTTTTTTTTTAATGAAAAAACATTGCCCCCACACTAAGATTTCTCTTGTATCGTGGATGCGTTTACAGACACAAATCTCACATACACAAACGCTCAGACCCGAAACAACCATCTGTGGGCCATACAATTTTTTTTTCCGTGAATCGAACCCACGACACGTAGCGCAGAAGCCAATCGCTTAGCCACTGCACCAAACGTGTCGTCAAAAAGTTTAAGGTTTTGACAGGTTTCGTATTGAAAATCTGTCAAAACTTGTGAGCCCTTCATAAGACAAAGGGTATATTTATTTCTCACCAACTTTTTTGGAAGACATCGCGAAATCCTCTTTCTTATATTTTTATTTTAAAACCTGGTAATATAACATTTCTTTACTATTCTCTTGAATAAAAAATAAAATGATACATAAAAGAAAACTCTTTTCTTTTTTTATTGCTTGTAACAAATTGCAAATTCTTTGTTATTTAATTTTCTTTAAACCTCATGCCATTAATAATCCCCTAAGGCGATTCGCACACTGCACCGCATCACGCAGCGTAGCGCGGGAGTGCGTGTTCTTATGTTGTTTGCAAGTATCTGTATCTGTATAGAAAACACAGATACTTGCAAACAACAACGTTTTGTTGTGTTTTCTATACAAATACAGATACTTGCAAACAGCATAAGAACACGCACTCCCGCGCTACGCTGCGTGATGCGGTGCAGTGTGCGAATCGCCTAAAGGGTGACACCCGACCGCGATAAAATGTAAATACTTTAGAAGAATCCAATTAATAGTTTTCATTCATAGTGTGACACCATCGCTATCCACACCGGGTGTCACCCATGCTAGCTACGCCACTACTAATCATTCTTCTATGTCATCACAAAATTCAGTAGCAGAAAGAAACACAAACTCCTATACACAAAAGAAAGAAATTACCACAACTAGTGGTCGAACCCATCACATTGAGCCACACAACTAATCGATCATACCTGAGCACCGACTGATATAATTATCTTCAGCCGGTCACGAGCTTATGATCGATTGCTACTCGATACCTTAATGTTTTGAACTCTAATCGATTTGATCGTTATCGAATAATTGACTATTTATATATTTATCAGGCTCTCGTATGAATGTACGTAAATAAAACATGAGGTGTAATTTCATACACCAGTATTTGACAATTATATTCAGTTTTTTTTAACAGTGTTGAGCCTATATACTAATTCTATCTATTACTGGTAAAGATAATCCGCACGGGATTTAGCTTGATTAAAAGTCCTAACTAATATTATAAATGCGAAGGTAAGTTTGTTTGTTTGTTACCTTTTCACGCCTAAACCACTGAACCGATCATCCTGAAATTTTGCATATACGTTGTCAGGTGTATAGAGACAGACATAGGGTACCTTTCATCCCGAAAAAAAGTACTGTTCCCGAGGAAAACAACAATCACTCACTCATTCAATAATGAATCATGATTGAATTATACTCGTATTAATAAAGAAAATTTAGTAGTGTAATCTCTGTCACCAGTAGATCACGCGGATTGAAGGGACACAAATTTGTTTACACCCTGTATAATCGTTTTCGTGTTACAGAATTACCATGAATAAAATTTTATCTCACAAAACTATTAAATGTGATTTTTATACAACTTTAAATTATTATATTATCATTTAGCCCCCGGCTTCACGTTTAGTTTTCGGACACCCTTTATCCGGTATAGGTGTGAGTGTAGTATGTAAGACTTTCCCGTTATAATACGGTAATTATGATAGGCGCGTGCGCACCGTATTCTGATGTAGTACTATTAACTGCAACTAAAGATGGCTACTAATAGATGCTATGAAGATAAAGCTAATAGCTTTCAACGAATTGATAATAGCCTCCCTTATTCAGACTCAAATGTAGTCGGTATTAGATCTAGCTAGATTAAACGAATAGGGCTTAGAAATGGTCTAGGAAATGATAAGAGGACGGGGATCTTATTATTTCTTAGATCATTGCCGTAATCTGACATACCCTGTCCATATCGGGTACATGTTGTCGCATCAGGGACATCATGATACCCGCAACATTTTGTTTGGATACAAGTTCCGACACATGTTGTGGAACATGTTGCGACACTTGTATCCTGTACATGGCAATCTCTGAAATATCTGCCGAAACACTGTAGCGATACCGTGTAGCGCGCCTTTTATTTAGGGTTGCAACGATATATCAGCCAACCGATAGTGTCGAACCGAAAGTGTCAATTGTTTCGCTGCCGATTTGCCGATACTATCGATATTGCCGATTTGATAGGATTTTAGAGATTTTAGTTACTTGAAATATGCCTTAACAAAAACAGATTTTGAGTATGGTTACCTTAACTTTCGCAAGCTGGCAATACTGAATTTTCTACTGAGCATGCGTCTATGATTGTCTTTGATGGTTATTGTTGCAACAATATATCGGCCAACCGTTAATATCGAAGCAAAAATATCGACATAATAAAACATTGAAGATACAGTATTGTCGATATGATAGGATTTTATCGATTTTAGTCACTTGAAATGTGCCTTAATAAACACGGATTTTGATACGGGGTATGGTTAATTTAACTTTCGCAAGGTGGCAGCACTGAATTGTCTACTGAGCGTGCGTGTCTGTCTATGATGGTGCATGTCGTGCTGATTTGTTCTTATAATTTACAAAAGTTTTAAGCATTAAAATAATCAAATTAAAGTAGGAAGTTATTTTTAAAAAGAAGAAAATTGCTCAATTATTATTCCTTAATTCACGAAATATCGATATTATCGATAATAAATGTGCGATACTTAATGGTGCCGATTCTGTTATGGACAAACTAAACTTAATTTAGGCTATTGCCATCTGTTTCACTCTAAAAAAATAAGAAAGAGACATACGTAAATAAGAGCTGTCAAATTTAGTTGAACTAAAAGTTCCGTACAAAAGACGACATTTAAATCGTGTCGACTAAAAACACGGTGAAGTTCACGGCGTAAACTAATTTGACATCTCTAACTTAGTTGTTATCTATCACCGTCCTTTTCTCGCGCTATCTGTTAGTAAAAGATAGCAATTCTCTAATTATAGTTTAGTTGGTGAACAAGAGAATCGGCACCCTTATCGATTATCGAAATCTGTCTGGTGTCGATATTTTTATCGATATTCAAATCACCTTTCGTCTCTAATTATATTACAGTAAAGGGTGGAGGAGGGATCGTCCCAATTTTTTTACTGAATACGACTTTTTAAATTGCGATTGTTTTACCAATTAGTGTAGGTACATCAAACCCACGTTCACCAGCTGCTAATGAGGCGGCTAGTAACATCGGGGACACATTTTTTCATCGTCTTGTTAAACGGAGCGTGATAAATCATGTGTCAGGCACCCGCGTCTCAAGTGCGGTAGTCCGCATTTGACAGCTGAGTGCTTGTCACCGGTCTTACACGTTGTCATTGTACTGCTAGTTAGTGGTTGAGAGTGACGAGGCTTTGAGTTTGAGGTCTATTTATCTACCTAGCCTTTTCCCAAGTATCGTCGCCTTAGAGTGAAAACCTTGGGAATGCATTTGGTCATTGCATGGTTCCTGTGGGCTTTCATGTGGACGAAGTCGTGGGTAAAAGCTAGTTAACTATAGCTATTACGAACGGTAGTTATATAGATTTCAGTGCCTACAAACTAATTTCGCATAGAGCGGCTCTCTTATAATTATCGGGAAACGGAAAAGTATTAAAAAAAAAGATAAAAAACTATAACCCGACTACGTAAAAAAAAGAGGTCAGAAAACGACGAAACAAGAAACTAATTCAAATAGAAATCCAGAAATGCATAGGTACAAAAATGGTCAAGATAGAGCCGTGGTTGCACTTACAGTATACCTACTATGAATATGTGGATGCCAGGAACACCTCCATTAAACAGACATGGTATGTATAGTATACAGTGGATGCGACCACGGCGACACCTTGATAATTTTTGTACCTAAGCATTTCTGGATTTCTATTTGAATTATTTTCTTGTTTTAGTCACGTTTGACCCTAGTCGCACCTGATAGTAAGTGCAGAGGGTCTAAGATGGAGCACACGAATACAAGGAACAAAGATATAGAGAGATACCCCTATACCCTTCTGGCTCTCACATACACACAACGGAACACAGTGAACTGCTTGGCGCCGGACTTTAATGTTGAGGTGGTAGCTAGCCAGGCGGACCGTATAGATCCTACCACCAAGCGTGCTGGGTTTTGTATAATCTTACAACACGCGTTTATTCCCAGCGTGCGGTGAGGAAGTTTTATATTCTAGCCTTTCCCCATGCGGGGAACCTCGCCCCGTACTATTACGGTTGCCCGTTACCAAATTCTCAGTTAGTGCGTATACACGTAGAAAGCGGGTTGCCTAATATCTCTATACTGTGTAGCGAACCAGCGCCGACAAGCTCTGAACTTCGCCGACAAGTTCCGACCTGCTCCGATCAGTGCTGGTATAGGCTAGCATTTGTTGCTGTATTTGTATTTGGAACAAGGCGTATTTTTGTTAAAATATGCCAGTCCCTGCTTCTACCCTATTCCTTTATGTAGCGGTTACCTGCACGAACCAATACCGATAAGCGCTGGTAGGTCGGCGCTGGTTACTTGCTTCCTTTATGTATACGCCCTTATAAGGGATAGTAAATATTGTTCAGATTGTGTCCAACAAATGGCGTTTGGGATCTAATAATCGTCAAAATAATATCTTAATTCCAAACAAGTTTTCTCCGCATTAAACATCTCATAGAGATACAGCTTAAATCTGCCCACATTATAAGTGTAAACAGCTATCTAATGTACGCTACATTAACATAAGCCGGCGACTTTAATGTCGTAATCCTACTCGCAATAATACCACGAGAGAGAAAAGTACAGAAGGACCACACTACACAAGCTGACGGACATATTGATATTTTATTTATTTATTGGCCTATCTACAATTGTTACACTGTTTATCATAATAATACAAGAATTAATATGATACAAGCATAGTGTACAATATGATGCGATAGACATAGCATGCAAAAAAAAAAAAAAAAATTATAACAGCAATAAAATTACAATAATAGTGCAGAAATAACACTTTCAACAACTAGTGGGTAGTTTTAGAAACACAGTCGAAACAAAGATGACATGAAATAAAAAAAAATAGTAAATATGGTGGTTACTTTTGATGGACTTGGTGCTTGAATTTTTGAAGTGTTGTGGAAAAAATATCTATTGATTCATCGCAATTATTAAGAAGCCTGCAAATAATGATATATCTCTCTCTCTCTGTGTCTCTTCCCAGCCTTAGTCCCACATGATGGTTAGCTCATATTTCCTTGTTTTCTCGCTATGATCTCTACTTCGTCGTCGGAGACTTTGTACACTACGAGATCTATCAAAGGATAATGTTCGAAAACTAGCACGCATAGACATTTGACGACCGTATGGGAATGGTATTTTTACAGATTTTTTTCATGATACATCAAAAATGATGCGGCTTAATAGAAATATATTTCATACTGTGCAAATGAAGCTCTTTCCTAACGATACCACATTTGACCTATAGAATAGAATAGAATAGAATCATTTATTTGTTAAACATAGGTATTTACATTTAAGATCTTAAATAATTAGGATGGTAGTGCACTATGTTTTGCCATTAATGACATACAAATGTTGAGTAGGTACAGAAATAATATAACAAATAGCAAAAAAACTTAAAACTTAAAAAGAAAAAAAAGTAGTAAGTGCACGAATACGATTCGTTTTTTTTTGACATATCGTCTTTTTTCACAATTCGCTTTTTTTTACGGCTACCCGTGTTCACACGCATCACAAATCTTGAAAAATGTCGGACACGTCTTAAATCACGTTTAAAAAACACGTTCGTCAAAAAACATGAATCGTGACTTTTTTGTGACGGATCCATAGTGTTCGATGGTTCATACAACACTAAGAATCACGAAACGAATGTGAACATCAATTCGGATATTTTGCCGAATCATGATGATAAAACACGATTCCGTATGCAATGTGAACGTCTATTCGTCATGACGTATCGTGAGCAACACCCAGTATCCTGGTTCCGGTTTCGGTTTTTGGAAAAACACTGAAGAGAGTTTTCATGGTCCGTCAATCAAGGGTGTAGCGGCGATTTTCTTATAACATAACAGTCAAGATTTCATTTTTCACAAAATCTGGAAGTTTAGAATGGGGTTATGAGGCAATTTTGCCCAGAACCCCATTCTATATTTCATGCTTTAATTTTTGAAGCCGAAATACGTATAGCCGAGCTTTCCCTGCCTATTTTAGTAGACATGGGCGAGTTTACTGTATCTAGATTATTTACCTATTTTTTTCTGTGCTAGGGTGCAATTTAGCTAGAGTGGGGCAAGCTCCCCATCCACCTATCCCCTAACCCACCATGGTTTCGCCTACGTTCGAAACTGTGTTTGTTAATGTTGTTTCGTGTTTTGTTAGTAGCGAGTCTTCTGTATTTTTTGTATAGTGTAACTACTCATTACTTATAAATTACATATCGATATGTTTTCTAATTAAAACGATCGGTGTATTAATGGCCGGCAGATCAGTTAGATTGCACTAATGTGAAGGTGTGGTTCTCATGTACGCGACATGTCGCAAAAGAAACGCGCGATGGACAGACGACCTCGTAACGGTACTAGAGATGTAATGACTAATAGCCGATTCCTGTAATTTACTGAGCCACATTAGTTAAAATTAAGTCTCTTGTATCTTTACCAATGTGTTTTGCCTAGCTGGGTCATCTTCCAGTCTAACTAGATGCGGCTGAATACCAGTATATTACATGGAGCGACTGCCATCAGACCTTCGCAACCCAGTTACTGGGCAATGCCGATATCCTAAGGTGAGACCGGTTGTCTGACTTTCAGGCTTCTGACTACCCATAACCACTGTCATAGGTATTCGTATGACACCCGGGACTGACGGTTTAACGTCCCCATCTTTACCAATAGTGAACCAAATACCTCGTAGTCTGTATCTTTGCATAGTACACCCTAGCATACATTAGTAGCAGATAAATTTAGTTTAAGAATCTAATCCCAGTTTGGCAAAAAAATGCTACCACTGGTAAGCAAAATGATTCGTTTAAATCGGTAAAAAGTAATCTTAGTTTTGTATTAAAACTTTCGTGAGACAATTTCATTATTTATAATTAGTTACGTGAGTAAACACTCTTGTGCATTTTTCGGGATAGCCCGACTGGTTTCAAACCCAAATGGAGCCCATAATCATGAGCTGATCACGCGGCGAGATCGCGAGTCGAACGAAAGGTTCGGACGAAACTAGTCGGGCAATCCCGAAAAATGCACGAGAGTAAATCGTAACCATTCATAAATAGTAATCTTAGTTGCTGGCCCCTGAATGGTAGCAGTAGCGCCAATGACTGAAAAGTTGAGGAGTAATCGGTTAGCGTGGTAACAGAAGAGTGTTTAATATGAATGTGGATGGATATACAAGTAGAGGTAGGCCAAAGAAAAGATGGATGGATTGTGTGAAGGATGATATGGGTAAGAAAGAAGTGAGTACTGAGATGACGACTGATAGTGGAGAATGAAAGAGGAATACATGGTGTGCCGACCACACCTACAGTAGGATACTAGGTCAGAGAGATGATGATGACTTGGTCTATGGACCACAGAACTAATCATCTCGCACTGCGTGCTACTGGTACTAGTGAAATATATTTTAGAATCGAATGCTTGAAATTATCAAGTCTTAAATATACACGATTATTGCGGAATACTGATGTATAGTATAGAATGCTCGATCGTGAAATATGTATTCTGAACTATACGCGATTAGTTCGGGCGGCTGCGTACTGGCCTTGTATACTATGGAAACACGCCATCTTGCCAGTGCCATCTACCTAGTATGGAGTTATCAAGCATTATGTCTCTCCTTGGTAGAGGATTATGTCCAGCAGTAGACTGTGATAATTGAGCTACAAATATACAAAACACCACTACCATAACAGGTCCTTATATCAATCAAGCAAGCATTGAAATAATATCACAATTAATAATCAAACAAGTGAACTTAAATTGATTAAACAACCTCTCGAGACCACACCTTAGCCCGTCACATTAGTCAAACATAACGAATGATTCTCAATTCAAATCGATACAGTTTTATCGATCTACTTTCGATTACGTTACGATTATTTCGGGGCCACACACTTATAATTATTTTATGTAAAGCTTGACGCGAAATAAAAGTTACTTCAATGTCAACACGAATGTGGGTGCAGACTGCAGTGATCGGAGTGGATTGTTTGAATAGTTTTGTTGTTGTCTCGGGATAGGAATAGGTTACCTTAATCTTATTTATAAAGAGACTGGTACTGACTGACATTTGATTCATCAACGCACAGCCTAAACTACTAAAGCTGGAAATATGAAATTTGAACAGTAGGTTCCTTACGTGACGAAAACATCCACTAAGAAGGGATTTCCCGAAATTCAACCCCTAAGGGAGTTAAATAGGGGATGAAAGTTTGTATGGAAAATCGTCACTTAACGGGTTCAAAATTTCACGCAAGCGAAGCTGCGGGCGAAAGATAGTTCTGTATAAACTAGGACTTTCAAAAGCAAACAGGACTGAATGGAAAATAAAGGATTCTTAATATTATTTAAATGTGAAAGTGAGTTTGTCTGTCTGTTTGTTTATTTGTTACTTTTTCACGAATAAATTACAGATCTAATTTTGATGAAACGGAGAAGGACAAAGGATGCTTTTAATCGACATACAACTCGAGCGAACACACATTTGAGTGGGCGTCAGTTAATTAACAATAAATATTAAATTACTACATTAAGATAACCTGTGTCATACTTTTCAGTACATGCACAAATACCCACTTCGAAATAATATCTAGGGCCGTCCCAAATAATTACCTGTCCTGATAGTGCTTTACTGAGGCTCTACCGCGGTGCCATTCAGGTTGCCAAAGCGTTAGTTCTGCCCAGCCTTATCCCAACTTTATTGGGGTCAGCTTCCAGTCTAACCAGATTCGGCTGAATACCAGTACATTACACGGAGCGACTGTCATCATTATTCAGCCAAAAGACGTCCACTGCTGGACATAGGCCTCCCCCAATAAGTGGAGTTTGCCATAACCGCCACGCTTGGCAGGCGGGTTAATTGGCGATCGCAGTATGGTTGTTAAAGTACTCAGAGAACACTGCTGCCCATCCTCTAGTGAATCTCGAAGTCGCCTTTTACGACACCCATGGGAGAAGATGGGGTGATGCTATTCTTTACGTCCAGCAGCACACGGGAACGCCATCAGACCTCCGCAACCTAGTTACTGGACAATGCCGATATCCTAAGCGTAGACCGGTTGTTAGACTTTTGGGCTTCTGACGACCCATAACGATTGTCACAGGCATTCGTATGACACCCGGGACCGACGGTTTAACGTGCTCTCCGAGGCACAGAGGGGTCTCAATGTATAACGAATGGTCACCCATCCACGGGCTGACCGCGGCCAGTGCAGCTTTACTTTGCAAATTATATGATCCGTGCGGTTGTTAATTTTCCACGAACCCCACCGTCAGGGGCCCAATTCTCCTAAAATAAATCTTGATAAATCACAACCGAACCGTTCATTCAGACAGTTCTCAATTTCAAAAGCTGTCATATTGTTTGACACAAAAAACAAAATCAATCATTTTGAAAGTTTTCGAAAACAAAAACTGACTGACGGTTGTGGTTCGATTGCGTTTGGCAACAATTTATTTTAGGAGAATTGGGCCCCAGGTTGGCAAAGGTAACTAATGAAAATGACACTTCTATTGTGTGTCGAGCTTTCATTATTTTATTAGCTCTGTGTGGATTATTTTCGCTGTACCATAAGGCGATATGTTTAATGTTTATTGCTTCGATATTAAATTAAACTTATTAATTTAAGTAATAGTGAAGGTTGAGTGTTGTACGTTGAGTAATTTAACAAGATTACGAATAATCTTGTAATGATTTATAAGAGATTTCTGTCGGCACGGTCACGACTCTTAGCTGTGAGCGATTGATTGAGATACTAATTACTTCTGAGCTTATATGGATACATTTTTTATCAGTGCATTTATACCACCAAAATGGCATGTGTGAAAAATACGAAATCAGTCAGTTTAAAACACAATCTATGTGTATAAAAATGAATCCCTATTTCCCTTGGGCCGCATCATACGTGAGCGGCTGGGCCGATTTCGCTAATTTTTTTTTTGTTTTGTTCTTAATTGTCAGGAGAAGGTTCTTATGAAAGAAAATGTTGATATTTAAAAAAAAAAAATTATCTCAGTATGTCCATATTCTTCATTTGTTTACCGCATGCATGAAAATGGTTTTAACTTTTTGTTACCATTTTGATTTTGTTTCTGAAGGTCGGTAGTAGCACAGTGTACCTACTTACAAGCTACATACAGTGGGTCAACGCCCATACATTTGACAGGTCCTATGAAATGTCAAAATTATGTAGGGGCGGAGGTTATACTGCGTACTCGGGACATAACTTCCGCCCCCTTCACCCCGCAACCCCCCGCACGATTGCTCTGCGACAATATTCTACGTTGACCGACTGTAAGGAGTAAGATATAGGTAGACTGTGGTAGTAGGTAGTAGTAAGTAGAAAAAAGTGTATTGCAACGCATGCTGGGTACAGCTAGTTATTTATATTGATTAATCTTTTACATAATTAATTTTATTTTTTTAATAGGTTCGTGGCAAGTCGGTTCCCCTCAAAATATAAGCCAATCCTTTTTCTCCAGTGGATAATTATAGTAAAAGGCAATATTATACAGAATGTATCTGAATTCGTGTAATTCCTTCAAACAGCGTGATCTACTAGTGACACAGGATTGACCCAACAGGGGATTTTTTTAGAACAAATCTATACATATAAAAGGAGAAGCTGACTGACTGACTGACTGATCTATCAACGCACAGCCTAAACCGCTGGGGTTAGAAAGTTGAAATTTTGACAGTAGGTTCTTTTTGTAACGTAGGCATCCACTAAGAAGGGATTTTTCGAAATTCAACCCCTAAGGGAGTTAAATAGGGGAAGAAAGTTTGTATGGAAAATCGTCACTTAACGGGTTAAAAATCTCACGCAAGCGAAGCTGCGGGCGAAAGCTAGTAAGTAATAAAACTAAAAAAAACATTGTCCTCTGTTTGAGTCATTTTAGCGTCCCGATTGCTAGTCGTGCCTGGGGGCCTACTCCCGAAGTCCATCAACGAAGTTAGTCGCCCGTCCGAAAGTGGCCCAAAACGTAGAAGTGAACAAAACAAGTGTCAAGTTCAACTTTTCGGACGGGCAAAAACACATGGGTAGTAGGGACAACTGTCAAATCGTGTTGTCATTCATTCTTAGTTCGGGCCCCGAAATAATCGCATGTCCGTAGGTGATAGGGAGTAGGAAACGCTCGTAACTAAGGCCGAAACCACGAACTTCGTGCTTAGGGAGTAGACCACCTGCCACCTGTGTCGCAGTGCTTCCATTCGTTTATGCGTGGCATCAAAATATTCTATCACAGTTTTTTTTTCTTGCAATTCTTTTATCTTGTTTTTATTAAGTAGTTGGTGATTTAGAAACGATCAGAGGGGTTACCGTGATCTGTTAGAGCAGGAATGTTTTAATATTATTACGAGAGTGGGTAAAAGATGGCGCTAGAGAGCTGTCTAGCGCTGTCACTTTCCCACTCTCGGAATAATATTAAAACATTCCTGCTCTAACAGATCATGGTAACCCCCCAGTTGCACGTAACGTAAGAAAAAAAAAGTTGTATTTATTTTTAATCAAGCTAAATCCTGTGCCTAATCTTTACCAGTTCAAGATCATAAATGGTTTTAAAGAATTACATGAATTTGTGTACATTTTGTATAGTGAATATAGTAAAAGTATGTCAAGGGAGGCTGCAGCATCGTTTTATGCGCTAATGACAACGAAAGTCACCAATCCAATCCGATTCATCGAACGCTTAACGTAGTGATTCATTTAATCAGTCAATTAGGAGTCCAATTTTCATTCTTTGAAGTCGTTAATACTACAGTTAATAATCAACAACGTTTGGGTACCATTTGTGCCCGGAATATGGTATAGGCCATAGGCAAAACGCGGGTGTACCTGACAGACTCCTGTAATAGGAGAACACCTCTGCTAACCTCTTCTGGGATTATAGGCGTGGGCATATGTATAAATCAACAATGTTGCTGTAGTCAAAAATGGATTGTGTTTGGAAATAACTCCTTCTGCACATGTGGCTTCCCTGGTACCTCATTAACGTCGTATGTGTACCTATGTCTATTAACTAACCTCATTCGATTAGCTTTTTTTTTATTACTAACGTTACTCTCAAGATATCTTTATCTTATACAGTGATTTTCTTTGTAATGTGTTTTGATGACAATTAACCATGTCAGTTGTTTTATATAGTTTAGCGTCCTTTTACCTTTTGTAAATGTGAGAGCTTTGTAGACTTGCTAGATGCCTGGATACCTAGTTAATTTGTAACCATATTTTTCATTTTGTTTTTTTGTGTGGTTCCTGCTCTTAAGTCTACTTTGCTCTCTCATAACTATTCTAAGTCATAACTGTACCCACTGAAATTGTTAAAGATATGGATTTTAAAAGAGTAACCGTGGAGTTTCTTGCCGGTTCTTCTCCATAGGAAACGACTAATTGGAACCGTGCACCTAAATTCGACTTTTCATAAGCGCCTGTAATGGTTTATGTGAAATAAAACTTTTGATTTGATTTGATGACTGTTCCACGGGTGCCCGTGTTTATGCAGAAGTATTTTATATCGAATTACATTAAGCGGACAACGATTCGGCGACGTAATCTTTGCCGAAGCAATTTTTACCCTAATTTGATTTCGTCGAATGATTATTAGCCACCATAATGAATTGGCCAAAAAATCATTCCGAAATTTTATTTTAGTCGAATACTTATATGGCTATTGTTTAATTTGCAAAATAAGTATTCGCACAACATTGTTTTCACATAGCAGAATGTAATGTTCATCCGACTCAGCGCACCCCGACTACGCGTGGTCAGACTCTGTCCTACCCCTAGAGTGTTATTTAAAAGCGTGGAGCCAAAAGCTCGCGAAGGAGGTCCCGAGTGGAGCGAGTGCACGAGGCAACTGAGGCTCGGTTCGTCTAAAATACTGGTATTCAGCCCGAACCCTACCCCAAACCAAAAAGGCCAGAAGGATAGAAAGAACCACTTAATTGGCTGATTATGTATATAGATCAACGATCTACACTGTTAACGATCAATATAGATCACGGTTGATAAGCGCCAACTAACAAGACCAAGTTACCATAAGTAGTATACCTAATAAGTTAAACTATAAATCACTGCTCAACACACCTGTTCTATTTAACTGTTAAGTTTAAACCAGTTTACCTTACAGGGAAGCTGTGGTTATGTCCCTTTGAGAGTTTCCGGCAAAGATTATAAAACTACCTTTCATGTCTGCGGTGATTTTGTCGAGAGAGTGGCCAGCGATAACTTCTTGTGTGATCATCAAGAGCATACATTAAAATAGTTCCACAGTGCAATACAACTAATGAGTCGTATTGGCTGACTTCGTAAAATCGATTAATTCCGAACTGAGTGCGAATTACAGACCACGAATGTTTAGTAAGTACTAAGCAGCATTTGTTATGAAATGTACCCCAAGTAGGTTTAAAAATGCTTGATTGAACATGGTTGTCAGACACTTGGTCTGCTAACACTTGCAGAGAGTAGCACAGTGCTGGATATGTGTCTGCTTTATGATATACTTAATGGCCGCTTCGATTGTTCGGTTTTGGTCGCTGAGGTGACATTTAATGTTCTCCTACGGCGCACTCGTTACACTCCAATGTTACACGTGTCTCGGCACTCGATTAATTACGCCAAAAACTATAACACTTGTTTCTCTCAGGTTGATTTATTTAGCTCCACTACTAAACCTACCTTCAAAGCACGGATAGTAAAAACCATAAAAGAAGGCACACAACAAGCAATGTAGCTCTTAGTTTAAGCAAAGCAGAAAGATTTAATGTAATTAAATTTAAAGTAATGTAACTTGAAACTAATCGGTTATCCTACTGTATCTTTTGAATTTAAACTTATTTTACGAATGATCCGTTCGCATTTTACTTTTTCTTGTTATAATAATAATAATAATCTTTATTTCAAGTCACAAGACTCATAGTGTTATTATAGTAGGTATACATGTTATGAAATACATTTTGTTTGTGACCTCACTACCGCAAGGTCACAGGTCCAGCTGAAACCTTGCAGTGCAGCAGTGGTTCACATACACGCAGTCTAGTCTGCTTGCTATCATAATCAGGATGCTGTTGGCGCTGGCCCGCACCCTACGGACCAAGGATGCGCACCGCTTTCGCATGACCGCGTAAAAGCAGTCCATGCGAGCTTCTGCGAACATCCCCGATGCGCTGCAGTAGCGGGGCAGCCCCATCAGCACCCTGAATGCGTTATTGTACTGGACGCGAAGGGCGCTGTACGAACTTTGAGTGAAATGAGCCCACAGATTACACGTGTAAAAAGACGTGCAGTACGCTCCAAAAAGAGTACGTTTGACCTCCATAGAGGCACGTCTGAATCTGTGGGCAATCATGTTCGCTCTCACACACAACGCCCTCCGCTCCCTGTCAATATCCTCATCGTCCTTGAGGCCAGTGGTCAGTACTTGACCTAGATATTTAAACTGATGTACCCTTATAAGGGGTACACCACGTATTTGAACTTCAGGCACCGATTCTGGGTACTTTCCCTTAGCCCCAAAGACCATGATCACGCTCTTCCTTACATTATATGCCAAACCATGTAATCTGGCATATTGCTCGCAAATGGCCACAAGTTTTCTAAGCCCACATATTGACGCACTCAGCAGCACCATGTCATCGGCATAGCTAATATTATTTACACAGATACGATCTATGTAGTAACCCACCCTGGTGCTGCTGAGCTCGCCAATCAGCTCGTTCACATACAGGTTGAAAAGCGTGGGCGAGCTCAACCCTCTCTGCCTCACCCCGCATTCCAACCTGTATGGCCCGGAAAAAGATCCATCCCATCGTACATTATTGATCTGGTTGCCGTACCAATATTTTAAGATGTTAATCAGCTCCGTTGGAAACTTATCCTTCTCCATTTTTCTCCACAGTACGTCATAAGCCACCAGATCAAACGCCTTGGATAAGTCGAGGAAGCTAGCATAAATTGGAGTCCCACGCTGCGTATAGTATTTGACAGTATGCTTAAGACACAACACTGCACTTTCTGTTGACAAACCCCGTCTAAACCCGAACTGGTTGTCATGTATATTTACAGTTTTATTTAATTGTGTATTAAGCACACTGTCAAACACTTTCGATATTACAGTAGCTAGTGAAATGGGCCTATAGTTACTGCTGTCCGCGAGGTCGCCAGTCTTATTTTTAATAATGGGGACTACTACCGTTTGCATCATCTCACCAGGCAAGTAACTATGGCTCATACAAAAGCTAAAAAACATCGTCAGAACTCTAGCCAAGTGTGGACCGGCACAACGCAGATGCTCAATACTGAGCCCGTCATGGCCAGGGGATTTACCTCTAGACATACTTTTTATAGTCTGAGTAATTTCCTTAGATTTAAATCGTATCCCTATCTCCGTTCCAGACTCAGCATTAAGCACCGCTCGTGAGGGCCCCAATGGCGACTTTACAAAAAAGTGCTGCTTGAAAAGATTGGCAATCTCTTTTGGTTCACTCACTCCGTCAACGCTCACAGGAATTCCAGATTTATTCTGCAACTTACTGGTTTGCTTCCAGAAACCACGAAAATCGTTTCTGGAGTGATGCGAGGCTAGTATGTCCATTTTGATTTGACACCATTTTAAACGTGACTTAAAGACTTTTCTAGCCTCACACATCTCATTATAAACTAGCCCAGAAACCGGTTTTCCATACCAAACCCATAGCATATATTTTTGCCTAGCCTCCCTGTGAGCGTCGGCCACATGCGTGTTCCAGCCCGTCACCACCCTTCTCAAGCGCCCCTTGCTGCCTCCGCGACCAACCACGGCTGCCTCGCTTAAGGCATGTACGATGTCTGAGTAAAGTTTATCAATAACTATTCTATGGTCGCTATTATTACACATCATATTATTGGTCATATTATTATACATATAGAGAAACCATTAATTATACAATAATTAGCCATACAATACTATAAATTAGCCATACAATACTATACTACTACTATACATATTTTGTAATATATTTTATGTATCGCTGCTGGTTTTCTAAATAAAATAAAATAAAAAAATTGATGGCGAAAATCTTGATACAATTAATGAAATTCTTAAGTTCAAACTTGCAGTGGGGTGCTCACATTACTGCTCTGTCAGCTAGGTTAAGTTCTGCTGCATGCAGTTAGGAAAATTAGGCAGCTGACTGATGTGGCTACAGCTAGGTTAGTTTATTTCGCATATTTCCACAGCATTATGTCCTACGGCATTCTATTGTGGGGCTCAGCAGCTGACGTAGATTCGGTTTTTATTTCACAAAAGAGAGCAATTCGTGCGATTTGTAATATGACGATGTACAGTGATGCAAGATACCTTGTAAATTAAATTAATCTACTCGTATATCTCGGTAAACCAAAAGTAGTCTAGTACTTATATCCGTTCTTATGCTGCGTGATTGCCAAGTCCGTAAAAAATCTTCACTAAATACATAGTATAAAACAAAATCGCTTCCCGCTGTCTGTCCTTATGGATGCTTAGATCTTTAAAACTACGCAACGGATTTTGATGCGGTTTTTTTTAATAGATAGAGTGCTTCAAGAGGAAGGTTTATATGTATAATACATTGCACCCGTGCGTAACCGGGGCGGGTCGCTAGTCTATACTAATATTATAAAGAGGTAGAATTTGTTTGTTTGTTTGTTTGTATGTAGGAGGTAATCTCCGAAACTACTCATCCGATTTCAAAAATTCTTTCACCAATAGGAAGCTACGTTATCCCTGAGTGTTATAGGTTATATTTCATAGCCTATATTTTACAATAAATTAGGGATCAATAACCGACATTCACGCGGACGAAGTCGCGAGCAAAGGCTAGTCTAATATATAAAATTCTCGTGTCACAGTTTTCGTTGCCATACTCCTCCGAAACGGCTTGACCGATTTTGATGAAATTTTTTGTGCTTATCCGGTATCTATGAGAATCGGCCAACATCTATTTTTCATCCCCCTAAATGTTGCAAAAAAAAAAAAAAAATTTTATATGGCAAAACAACGTTTGCCGGGTCAGCTAGTTATAAATAAAATGACACACTTGGCTCTACATTAGATCTCAGAATTTTTACGGCAAAAGAGTCGCGAGGCTTGGCTTTTTTACATGACTGCCCAAAAAAAGAAGTGTTATGTTTTCAGGGTACATGTATGTCTGGATTAACTATGTGTCCCTGACTCGTGAGTTGTCGCGTTTGAGTTCTTCAAAATGAAAAATGAGGGACGTACCTACTCGTATTTTAACTATGAAGCACCTCATCTAATTCCTCAATTAATTATATGTAAGTGATATGGTATTCCACACTAGTGCGCCTTCACATTCATCAGTTCATCTTGCGCTTTCAACTTTCAATTCAATATCTTGGAAGGAACATTTCAATGAAAGGTCGAAGACTAAAGGAATTTGGTACAAAAGTATACAAAGTGAGCCTCCTCATACACCTTGGTTTTCCGGGTCGAAACTGAATCGAAGACAAATTGTTGCTGCACATCGTTTACGGTCAGGACATATTCCACTTAACAACTTTGCTTACCTCATGCGAAAATCGGAGTCACCTAACTATGAGGTGTGTGGTAGAATAGAGGATGCACAGCATGTGTTGGTGGAATGTGTCCGATATACAAATAAACGAAAAAAACTTCTCGATTCCAAGAAATTGTCGTCAATGGATGTTGGAATGTTTCATAGCCTTTTATTAGCTGCGCAAATTTTATATACCTTTTCACTAGATAGAAAATTCAGTCACATAATGTGTACAAAAATCCCGTATAAATAAAGGAGAATAAAAAAATAAAAAAAACTTTCAATTCCTCTTGCGTCAAGCGCATGCAATATTGATTGCCATATTGTCGAACTAGTATTAGGCCTGCGCTATGGCGCTTCACGCATGCCTCAGACGAAGATGCAAGATGAACATGAAAGCGCACTGGTGTAGACATAGCAATAGGGGTGCCAATATTAGATGTGGAGTGTTCGTGCGCGCACTTCTCTTATCTCTTCTTTCTCTCTCCTTAGGCCGTCGCTCACAAGTCTCTCTCCCCTATCCTTTCCTTGAATGAGGGGTGCCTCTTGAGTACCTCACGAGGTGAAATGAGACCTCTTTCATACTCGTTTCAAATAGACGAATTACCTACATGTGTAATTCGTCTATGAATGGATTTAATGTGGAGTAGTGATGTCACTACTCCACATTAAATCTTAGAACTTTTTACGGCAAACGAGTGACGAGTTTTTTTTTTTTTTTACTTGAAAGATTTTGATGGTAGAGATGAGTCCGATATCATGTCACATGTAAAAATCATCGATATTTTAAAATTTCATCATGTAATGACAACGAAAAAATCATCAATGCTTTTAAATCATTACTCGAATGAGTGAAATGAACGCGGACTTCAGTGATTTGGACGGGCCGTCCGCCGTCGCCGTCTCGACTTAAGTCGTTCCGCGATCATTTCAGTATCTACTTATAATTGAAGTGACCTGATCTTATACTCAAACAAAAATTATTGTATATTTTTCATTGTTCTCGTCTCGCAGTTTTTTGTCATTGTCATGCAGTCATTGATATAGAAAAATCATCACTTCACCCCAATTCTATTGCTTGCTCTTTAATTTAAATCAAAGGTTACGGCTTCAGCACCCGTAACCTATCCAAAAATTACTAATTTCGCAGTATATTGACGCAGTTATTCAAGAACTGAATAAAAAGCTCAGTTTGTACCATGCCCGTCCTAATATTCTTTGAACTATATGAACAGTCGGTGTGAACGAAACCATAGCGACATCTAATTCGACGCCAACGCCATCTATCGAGGTAGGGGTTCAACTTAGCTCAAACGCGGCAGGCTAGTTGAATTTAGTTGTCCCCGGGGAATATAATGGTATTAACAAAAAAACAACTTTTCAGGAAAAAATAAAAACAGATTTTTGACTATTGCTTGCCAGTTACTAAACATGTTGCAGCTAGAAAACTCAAATGAAAGTACATTTTTAAGTGTTGTCATAGTTTCAGAAAATCATTAATTAGATCTACCAATTAGAAGATAGTAACAAAATAAGATGTTAGTAATTAATTATGAGCGTTAAAAGTTTTATTGTTAGTTGTCATTTTATTCTCGGTTCGTCCAAGCGATGGTGTTTAATGCAACATTATTTGAGAATTCTGTTCGGAACGGAAAATGACGGGACAAGTAGCAAAAATAAGAGTAACTTATCATTTTATTCTGGTAAATTTTCTCTCGATGTAATACAAACTTTACACTAAAGCAATGTTAATGAACGAGTGTAAGCTTCTTATTATGACGAGAAAAAAAATACAATATCCTCAAAGCAGATTTTTTAGGGTGGTATTTAAACGATCGAATATAAATTCAAAGTAAGGGTGTCAAAAATGCTGATTATGGCGTACTGAAATACTAAGTGGGCGAAAGACAGGGCGAACACAAATACTGAAAACGGCGACTTCTATATAACGGCGTATAATAATTCTTAAGCGAACAAATTTCACTCACATTATTGTTGTATGTTTGTAAGGTTGTTTGGGTTTCCAAAGGAGCGTCGACGGAGCCCCGCTAAGCGGGGCTCCTATTTCTGTCTGCAGGGTTTAAGGTAACCTAACACGAAGTGCCCTTCGAACCTAACCTATAGAAAGAAAGAAAGAAAGAAAAAATATTTATTGTGGACTCACACAGGCAGTTACAGAACAAAAACAATATACAAAAAGAAAAAAAATAAAACTACCTGCACGAGGCCAAAAAAGGCTCCTATCTCAGCATAATGCTGCAACATTTAAAAAAACAAAATGTCGCAACGCTGGTTTTCTGATAGGACCTTAATAGTGATGCCACGGGCAATAACGACACAAATAGATAAATAGATAAATTATATATACTACTATCAGTGTCGGGGTAAAGAAATGTATGTTTTCGCCCACTCAGTATTTTTTTCGCCCAAATTAGTATTTAATTCGGACACTTGGAATTTTAGTTGCTAGCTTAGATAAACTGTTTCCCACTGATAGTAGCTCATTTTACGAATTTTATTCATTCATAATTTTTCGCCAGTTAAGTTAATTTTTCGCAGATATATTTTAATGCCGCTCGGTTTAGTATTAAAGTATCTCATTAACAGTTTTCCACATATTATTTATTCGCCCGATTAATAATTCCCCGATTTTTATACAAAAGCTACCAATCATAAAAGTTATCTGACATTTGAAAAATCGGTCCTAAAGACTCGAACACACAGAGTGTGGAAGCAGACCAGCTGCAGGCCCAGTGCGGGCCGGCGACCACAGTTGGAAACCACAGAGGGGCCGGGTGCGACCCGGGTGAGGGCAGTTGTAATGTATGAAACTGTACGCGAGGTGTCACACTGTGGCTGACGGCCCGCTGCCGTTCAGCACAAACCGTTCTCCGTTCTCCAGTCAAACCTCGCATACAGTTTCATACATTACAACTGCCCTCACCCGGGTCGCACCCGGCCCTCTGTGGTTTCCAACCTCAAATAATTAAGGATTTTACAATCAGTCTACCCGAACAAAGTAAGCGTTACAGTAGTCTTGTGTAGTTCGTGAACGATGAACGAATAGGAACCGTATCTTCGCACTGTACAAGAAGAAACGTTTCCGAACGCTGACTTGTAATCGGTATAATAGGTCAAATAGCTCTTTTCGAACTCGTACATTGTAAAGTGTGCGAACGAGAATGAGAAATGAAATAGTCACTGATTGACAGATACGTCATACGAATTCATTCCATGTCTGCGAATGAATGAGAACGAGACAGAATAGCCGACGAATGATGATGCTACCCGAACCCGACCGACCGAATTCGCAAGAATGAGATGAGATGAGCGTTATTTCAATGGCGTAGTGTCTATTTTAGCTTATAGAATAAAAGACCGAATAGAGCTATTAGAACTAATAGAATGAAATAGTTCACTGTCCGAAATGAACTAGTACGGAGCGATCTTAAAAATGACCGAGCAGGCACAAGACTACGTTACAGCACATTATACCTGTATGTAAGTCTTAGTATTCAAATCTACTCAATTTACCTGTCGTTGCAAAACCTATGTGTTATCGTCAGAATTTACATTAAGTAATACATTACGAGTTATGGCTCCGTGTATCTAGTTAATAGTTTTGGTTATCCACACGACATACCTTAAGTGGATAGTAAATTATAATTATGTTACTACGCGTTCTAGCTCGAAACTCGTCGAAGACTCGCTTGTTAGGGGGTGATAGGTAGTCGAGATAATTTACAGGATGGTGCATTCAAATAGCCTCCTTCTAATCTTGTCGTCCTGTATGGGTTGGAATGCTGGGCTGTGAAGAAGACGGATGAAAGAAGATTGCATGTAGCAGAAATGAGAATGTTGAGGTGAATGTGTGGAGTGACTAGAATAGATAAAGTTAGAAATAAGTATATTAGAGGAAGTTTGAAAGTGGCGCTTGTGACAGAAAAGTAGAAAGAAAGGGAACCGATCGTTTTCGTATGAGCATGCAATGAAGAGGGACGAAAAGCATGTGATTAAGAGAGTGATGAATATAAATGTTGATGAATGGAAAAGGCAAAGAAATGATGGTTGGATTGTGTGAGAGATGATATGAATGAAAAGGGAGTAAATGATAGGGGAACGGATAATAAGGAAGAATGGAAGAAGAAAACATTTTGCGCTGACCCTAAGTAACTTGGGATAAGGGCAGACAGAAGAGGCATGAAAAGAGCCTCCAGGAGTGACGCTAATTTAGTACGTCCAGCGCTCCCTGGGTAGTCAGCTCCGCTACTAAGCTTGCTGAGTGGCTAACGTTTTTACTACAGCATCATCTATTTTAATAAGGCACATGAGAGAAGAAGCATCGATAAGCAAAACAACTCCTTTTCCGATATAGAAATCGGAACTACTCGTACAGTACGACACAACTAAGAAGTCGTATCGGAAATCTTCGTAGAACCGATCACTTCCGAACTGAGTGCTTCTACAAGACCACGAATGTTTAATAATACTGCAGTAAAAAAAATACATTTACGCTGGCGCAATAAGTGAGTATTGGTGCGAAAATTGGCGACTTCCGATGGTTTTTCGATCAGGTACATCGATGTAACTATTACAGTAAACTAGTCTAAGAAATTCCTTTTGACGTTTTACATTCGACCACTAGTGTCTGAACGGAAGCTTGCCGAGCAATCCGATTGGCTAGTGGTTAAATTCCGTGGCCAATCACGGCACCAAAGACATGCTTCACTGCATAGTATAAAACAAAGTCGCTTCTCGCTGTCTGTCTGTCCCTATATATATGCTTAGATCTTTAAAACTACGCAACGGATTTTGATGCGGTTTTTTTTAATAGATAGAGTGATTCAAGAGGAAGGTTTATATGTATAATACATTGCACCCGTGCGAAGCCGGGTCGGGTCGCTAGTAGTCCAATAAATGTGAAAATCTGACAGCTGTCATAAAATATTTCTTACATTCATTGCACTGTAGTACACGAGAATCTCACAGCGACGTGATAAGTCAATGAGAACCAACAGTATATTTTCACATCCGCCTCAGTAATTTAGACTGATCTAGCTGGACAGCGAGATTGCCCAACAATTTCGCTGTGTAAACACTAGTGAGTTTTATCATAATTCTGCCACCTGTCGGCAATTTATCAGTGCTGATTTACATTACATGACGGACTTTTAAATGGTGAGTGGGCTGTAAGTAATTTGATTTGAAAGTATATAGGCATACTATTAAATCCTGATCAGCGACTAACCCCAATTTAATTCTGTAATTCACGACAGCCCTTAATCCATTTCCAAGTTATTTTTGCACTACGTCGGTGAAGCTCTAAGAGTGCGTAAGTCATTTTGTGAGAAAAACAGACAACACTACGATAGTGACGATATTACTTGAAATGAAAAAGAATCATAGGATTTTCAAACGTTTAAATCATCAAAGAGTTCATTTGTAATGATAATTAAAAACAATATTGCGTTCAGCGTAGGTTATGCTCGTGTTAAATAGTTTTTTTCACTCTCTTGTAAAGGGGCCGTCCATCACGTGATGTTTTTTTAGCATTTTTTAACCCCCCCTCCCCCTTGGTGATACGTGGTGAGGTTTAAGACTACCCCCCCTCCCCCACCCAAAATCACGTGTATTTTTTAGTACCTAAAAAGATTCTTAAAATTTTTAGAATAATATTATCTTTTAGGCATAAAGTATAATCTAATTTTATTCTGAAATTAAGGGCCATGATAAAATGTCTAGACAGAAAGCTTGCAGGTTGTTTTTGACTGGCATAAAAATTTTCGGTTTAGAAATCGCGCGTTAATTATACGAAAAAATAAATACACGTGATATCTTACTACACCCCCCCTCCCCCTTGTGATATTTCGTGATTTTCGCCAACCCCCCCCCCCCCTCCCCCTTCAAGCCTCACGTGATTACTGGACGGCCCCAAAGTAGCCATTTTTGACTTCAGCACTGTTAGAACTTCATTGACGACAAGTAGAATATTGCCGACTTTCAAAATGTTGACATAACCGCAGCAAGTCAGCTTCTGCTAGTTTTATAAACATCTGCACGTCAGCGTTAGCTGCAGGCGTAAGGGTCAGTTCACACCGAGAAACGACGCGATACGACAAGGCGCGCCGATGCTTCAAAAAGCGGTTCTCACGAGAACCCGCGCTGCGTACAATGTTACTTAAAGCAGCACCGCAAGGTACATCGCGACGCCGCGAAGCGGATTTGCTCGGCGTGTAGTATTGGGAGGTAGCGCTGCGACGTAACGGAACGTGTCGTCGGTGCTAGCTCTCAACTGAGCTGTGTCAAATCTACACTGCGTTTAGACTGGAATGGAGGAGACAAGCCGCTGCGGTGGCTTCACGATGCGCCTCGCAACGCTGCTATAAGCAACGCGTGTTCTCTCAAGAATCTACGTATTGCGTCGCGTCTCGGTGCGCGGTGGTGATGTGGTGACTGGCGAAACGTTTAGGAGCGCGGCGCAGGGCGGCGCGCGGCGTGGCGAAGTGTGCTTCGACGCTTACCCAATTCGCTTTCGCGTTCTCACTACAATTTGTACTTTTTTGTGTAATAAAAAAGTTCCATATTAAATCGCTATCTTAAAAAGTGCACGCCACATCACGTCGCGTCTCGGTGTGTACTAACCCTCAAGCGGTATACACCTCAACATGTACTACATAAATTGAGTTACTTATGAAGTTAAGTCTTTTTAACTTTTAATTGTAGTTAAGTACCTATCATTTTTATTATTAGTCACTTATCAATCTTGCATTATCCTCCTTTCAAAAGCTGCAATAGTAAAATTTCAAATTTAATTCTCAGAAAACGTTCATTAAAAATTAATCTACCTATCCAATTCCCCCCAATACTTTCGCCACAATTCTTAGAAAAAAACCACGGCTCTGATTGGTTGCTACAATTCTAAGTCGCTACACCACACGCTACTAGCCAATCGTATCACGAATGTGAACGCAAGGTCAAATCATATGTGAAGGGTTAGTAATTGTCTCTGGTAATTGTGGAGCGTATCAAATGACGTCATGTGCCACCTTCTAGGCTCCAAGGTAATGTCAACGCTTAGCGTATGTAGATCGTGTGTAATAATAGAAGAAGGTTATATTTGTTCCTAGGTTTAGACCTATACGCCAAAAGTCAAGTTGATATTGGTTTTAATTGAATATGGGTGCTAATTAAACATACTTCTTTTTAATAGCAACATTCGCATCTAAAAATCTACATTTCCTTCTAAATTACTAAGTCAGCCACAATTAACGAGCGTCTGAATGATACTATCTTAGCCACTAGTTATCTTCTATATAAGCCACTGTTCGTCACCCACTTTCATTTTCACAATAAAAACAAATGAAAAACAAAAAGTAGAGTCGACGGAGCCCCGCTGTGCGCGGCTCCTATTTATGTCTGCAGGGTTTAAAGTAACCTAACACGAAGGGAATGACGGGGGCTTCGTTCGCTCGCTTTGCTCGCTCACTCTACTCCCCGTCATCCCCTTCGAACCTAACCTATCCGAGTCGGGGTGCCCATAAATTTAGTTGGCGTTGTAAACAAGACGAATTAGTTTATTAGAGGTTATCTCATTTTCCCGTTGCTTAGTTATAAAATGAGAAGTTTGGTCACGTGGCCAATAAATAAATTTGTGGCTTGATTTATTATTTCTCATTGAATATGTCGAGCTTTGCCTAAACCCAGGCGTTTCAAATGATCATGAACAGTCCAATTCGATAAATTGAATCTCTGAGTGATCTCAAAAGTTGTTATTTGCCGGTTTGCATCAATTGGGGTGCATGAAAAGAGCCTCCACGAGTGAGAGCGATTACGCACTGCATCCGATCCGAATCCGTGAAAATACGTTCCGAAGTTGCCATAGAACTGTTTGTATGGTAGTTTACGCACTACATCCGGCATCCGTCATCCGATTTCTATCCGTCATCCGTGAGTTTCTAATTCGGAAGAACAATTGACGGACCGAAGTAGCCGTAGTAATGTTTGTATGAACGCTTTCGCACTACCTCGGATTCAAATCGGACGCCAAATGGATATGCCAAAGATGGCCCCTGAATTGTTTGAATTGGGATCAGAGATCAGAGATCGGAATAGTGCGTAAGCAACATCCGAATTCGGTCCGAGATTTTTACTCTAGATCGGTATTTTCACGGATTCGGATCGGATGCAGTGCGTGAAGCAATATCCGAATTCGGTCCGAGTTTTTTATATCCGTATTTTCACGGATTCGGATCGGATGCAGTGCGTAATCGCTCTGACGATACTTAAGTACGTCCGGCGCACCCTGGGCAGTCAGCCTCGCTACCAACCTTGCTGACTGGCTAATATTTTCACCACAGCATGAGCTATTCTTACATAGCTCGTACCGACACGACCTTTATCTGTTCTGTGGACACGACAGAAGAAGAAGAAGATCAATTAATGCCTTTATGTGTGTTCATCAGCTTCAAATGGTCTTCTAGAAAGTGGTGCATCTTCAACATCAAAATTTCCGGATCCAAATTTTGCAAACCAGTTTTGCACCGGCGTTCTGTCAATACATCTTCTCCATAAACATCGGAGGCCCATGCTCAGCAGTGGGACTAGTGTTGTCAGATCTGTTTTCCCAAATACCGGGACTCATGAAAAAAAAAGCGGGATTCAGACGGAAAAATCTGGACACATGCGATGCAGTCGCACGTTCATAAAACATGCTACTCTGTCTCGCTGCAAAAAGTCGTCGTAAGCTATCGCCCTCGTTTTATTTCGCACCCTTTTTTTCATTTTAATGAAATTAAATCCGAATGGGTCGATTTAACTACGATACTTTTTTCCCATGGTATTCTGGCCCACGCATTCGGCCAACTTTTCCACTACTATTCGTACTGCGTGTAATTTGGGCCGCGGACGAGAGGCCAGTTTCCCCCTAACCCTGGTAATCAGCCGCATCTGGTTAGACTGTAAGCTGACCGCAACACAGTTGGGAAAAGGCTAGATATATATATTTAATTTAGCTTAAATAAGATATCGCCCGAAACAGTCACGCGTTTGCATCGTTGCAATACCGATGGAGACGATACAATTAGGGTTGCCAATCGTACTATAATATATAGTATTGTACTGTATTTAGGGTCTCCGTACTATATACTGTTGAAGAAATATATAGTACCTACGCGAAAATACATTTCAGTACAATAGCTCAATGTAATACTAAAATTAGTAAAATAAAAAACTTCCTGCAATTTTCGAACGCGTCTTTCGTTCGACAGTATTTATTATTTACTTTTGTAATATCTATGTACACATGAATGCAATAAAGAGTTTGAGTTTGAAAAAAAAATATAACTTATGTCTTTTTTTTATTCTTCCCTACTAAAATACTATATTTTTTTGAAGCGTACTAGGTATATTTTTATGGCTTTTTAAAAAAAAATACTACATTCAGACAAAAAAATGTTGGCAACCCTAGATACAATGCGGCTGTATCGCTATTGCATCGCTTATTTCACATGTTGCAAATTCGACAAGCGATCACCTACAGCGATGCAGTAGCTGCAGTCGTAGTGCGTCTAAATCGGAAAGTGTAAACTTCCCTTTAGTTCATTTATATTTAATAGCATAGCATGAGGTTAAACTATATCATGTAGGCAGTTGACCTAACCTGTCAACTGTCGATCTCTGATTGGTCAATTAATTACAGCAAGTTATTTCATTGGCTAACGGAGCCGCGGAGGGAGCTATTAGCCATCAATCTGCGAGACAAGGTTGAATGACTTTTATGTGTACTGCTACAGGCAATATAAAACGTTCTTGATGCTGAATTAGAAATATCAACAAATTCTAGTCTTTTCCCAACTATGTTAGGGTCAGCTTCCAGATGAACCAGATGTGGCTGAATACCAGTATTTTACACGGAGCAACTGCTATCAGACCTCTGCAACCAAGTTATTAGGCAATGTCGATATTCTTATTTTAGACCGCTTGTCAGACTTTCGAGCTTCTCGTACCCGTAACAATTGTCATAGGTATTCGTATCACACCCGGGACAAACAGTTTAACAGTGGTCTTCGAGGCACAGAGAGATCTCGATGTGTAACGAATGGTCACCCATTCACGGACTGACCGCGGCAAGAGCAGCTCAACCTTGTAAATCGTATGATACGTATGCATATTCTCTATTATAAAAAGTGACGGGTAATTCTACCTATTCCTTGAAAGGGATTATACTAGAGATTATTGGCAATACATTAATCTCCATCAACTGTAGGTCAGAAATGAGCGGTTTCCGAGATATCGGGGTTTGAACTCTTATCGAAAAAAAGGACTTGTAAAAAAACTACTCATTTCTGAGCACACAATTGATACTTTTCTAAAAGATAGTAAAACTAACAATCAATCTGGACAAAAAATAATTAAAGAAAACAAAAAACCCGACTGCTTAAAAAGCGAACTAAAAAGTTGGTATAAAGAGGATGTAGAAAAAAAAAAACTGAAAAGATGTAAACAAGACGTAAAGGTTTTCAAAAAATCATGTTATCAAATCACAATATGCAGTCGGAGGCTACCTATGAATTATGTAACTCGCAAAACCTAGCCTATAACCATCGCACGGTATAGACGAGTCGATAGACACCTCATTCATTAAAATCCGTCAAGCCGTTGGGATGCTTCGAGGGTATGAAGAACCCCACATACTTACATACATAGATACGCGAGAAAAACATAACCCTGTCTTTGCTGTCGCGCAGTCGGGTAGAAATGCCGGTCCAAAATTCTCTAAGTCTCAGAAATAAAAGGTCATAAGAGACAAGACCTTTTATCTTCGACCTATATTTTTGATGGGGGTAAAGTTGCCAATGATCTCTACTATAACTCATTTCAAGGAATAGGTCGAATTGCCAGTCGCTCTGTAGACAAGTTAAAGTGTGAATAATAGCCTCTATTCAACACTTGCTCGCCACCGACATTGCTCAACTAAGATCGATCGCTCGGTAGCCGTTTAGCCACCAGCATATGTTACCTGGTGAAATATTACACATGATACCATCTCGGAACTTTCCAAAGCAATTATATTTGTGATACGGCGCAGGCGCGGCGGCCATTTGTCAAAATAACCATTCATATGGTAATGACGGGCGCTGATCGATGATCTTGCGCAAGTGATCTAGTTTAAACCTTTTTTTGATGTGGTAATGCTTTTATTAGAGCTTGAAAGGTGTACTGGAGATTCCAATTACAAAATAATAGAAGAACAGAACTCAAGAGAGTTTTTATCTGGAAGGTCGTAAGCACCCACCAGCTCTTTTACTGGCGTTTACGACCTTTCAGAGTCCAATTACATCCAAATTTTAGATTTGCAAGTACATCATGTAATTGCAAATAGACCTGTATGGTTCTTGCCATGTAATTGGTTGCCCATCTCCACCTTTCATCATCTACATATAGTAGTCCACTGCTGGACATAGGCCTCTTTCATGACACTGAGCTTGATCCTCGTCTTCTGTCATCCAGCTGCTACTAGCCGCGAAGATCTTCACTCTACACGTCTACCCCAACGATCATTAGTTCTACGGCTAATTATGGCCAGCCCGTTGCCACTTCAGCTGGCTTATCCTTCTCCACCCTTGGGTACCGCACAAGGTGACTAAGAGATTCCGTTAATAGGTTCGGCAGTTACATCAAAGATTAAGAAAAAAGAAAGAATAAAATTATAATGTAGGTATTTCCATCTTGCACGCACATACTAGAAAAGTACGAAAGGAAACAAAATAAAAAAGTTTGGAAAAATGTGTCACATTCGTATCCGAGCAGATCGGCCATCACTTAGCATATTGCTGTGGCATATGCACGGAGCAGGGCCACAGCGCTGATTTTCAGCGACAGCTTTTCTGTTAATAACAACACTGTTTAACATATCGTCAGCGAAGCGTGGTAAATGTCCGCTACTGAACATGTCCAAACGACCGCTTGGAACAGTCATTAACTTTGACCGTTGTTTTGTTAATGCTCTTGCCAGAAAGACCACACTTGTAGACAGATTAGTGATCACCATTCCTACACCAGAAATTCCAATTGGCGTAAATGACAAGAAAATTGATGTCTTTTACGCCAATTGAAATTTTCGATTTCCAGTTGTTGACAGCAAACATCGTATCAACATCCTCATAAAATATTTCCCTAGCGTACTTCGCTTAATTTTGTTCCCATGAAAATAACTAGCTACACAAATTAAGTCATTTATTATGTTGCAAAACGTTGTAACACGGTACAAAGTGGAGGCAATTTATCTATTTGTTAAGTAGGAACATTGTAAGGGAATTCTAACGAGCCTATAATTTTGTTGGAACAGTACATTCAGTTGCAGGCTAAGGCAGAATGTTTGAACAAGGTACCTAATACATTGTTTCAACGTAAGTTTTGTAGGGGAGGCAACATTGCATGTACAAAAGATAGCCACTAAAGGGAGTTTTTTGTTATAAAAATATTTAAAACCTCGCATGGGATTAATGGCTTACATAAAAATCACATACATCGGCCTTCCACTCAGAAGATCAAAAAAAGTATTAGGAACGTATACCATGTTAACAGCCATCAAGTCTTGGATGTTGGGAAGATACTGGACCCCATGACACCGGGAATCCTAGCGTGGGGTCCGGGGAATTTGTAAAAATGCAGCGCAAGTTTCGTCGCAAGTATGCACTACATTATTTTTGAAATATTGTAGGTACTTAATTATTGTTTTGATTTTTTTAAATCTTTGTCTTATCTTTTATGTGACCTCACCTGTACCCCAAGTGTGAGTTTTTTCTCTAGCGGCGAATAGCGTTACTAGAAATTTGTTTGGCATTTTTGGCGTGAGGCAACTACAGTAGTAACGTAAAAAACTCACACTTGGGGTACTGTTTACAGGACGCTCATTGCAGTATATCCTTGCTAGTGTCGAAATAAGGCCTACGCAGACCGGGACAGAATGGCAAGGGATTTAAATGTTTACTAATGGACATTCAAACGTATCGATATATTTCGTGGCATCAAAAGGGATTTTTCGATGCCACGGCATCATTTTAAAGCATAGCAATTTATGTCGTATTTCTATATCGATACGTTTGAATATCCATTAGTAAAAATTTAAATCCCTTGCCATGCCGTCCCGGTCTGCGTAGGCCTATAGGATACTAAATGTAAATGTAGGTACCGTACTGAAACGGATATTTGGAGTACCGGACTGCTGATCACGAGGTCGTGGGTTCGATTCCCACAGAACACAAATATTTATGTGATGAACGTAAGTGTTTGTGTTGGTCTGGGTGTTTCTTATGTATTATAAGTATGTATTTACAAAAAAAAAAGTATATAAGTATTGTATCCATTGTCTAGTACCCATAGTACAAGCTCTGCTTAGTTTGGGACTAGATGGTGCTGTGTAGAAAATGTCCCAAAAATATTATTATTATTATGTATCTCTTTGCAGTCACGGCTCACCTTCCGTGCGGAAGATGTCCGGTCCTTTGGAAGGCATACACGGGGACACAGGTCCAACGCGCAGAGGCCCCTTTGAGAGCTTTAATCTAAAATGGGGTGGGGCACCAACCGGGGACTATCCACGGCTGCACTATTGGAGTACAGTCATGGACCGTCCCGGGTGGGTGCAAGACTATTGTAAAATGTGGTGAAAAATATCTGGTCTATGGGAAGGGGTGTTAGGTGGACAGATAACTTCTATTGCCGGAAGAAAACGGCGTCTGCCTTTCAAGCTTTAAATTTGAAATATATTGGCAGACGGTGACTCGCCAGCTCACTAGCTGGGCCCCCTGAAAAGCCGCCAGTACATAGGCGAAAGGGGCAACAAACGTGTGAGCGGTTATTATTATTATTATTATTATTATTATCACGGGCATACCGACGCCCCAAAATCTGACAAGCGACCCGACTTTTGTACACCACTATCAACACTGGTTAGAGATCACATTATAGCTGATCTGGATAAAATACAGCCGTGACTAATGAGATTGAAAGACCCTTACATTGCGACAGAACTAATGTCCGGCTGATTGGTGTCGTCGTGCGTCGGGTCGTTGAGCTCCCTAAAATAAGGTTGAGCTACACGATGGCTGATGCATGCGTGCCGTCAGTTGGGACAGGTCAACTCAAACCTGCTATGGCTCTTTCCTCAAAAGGCCATTCCAAACGTTGCCCTACATTGTTACACTCGCATAGTTTTTATACCACAATGTCTGGACTTTAAAAGAGACGTTGACCTCTGAGTTTGTTTCGGCTTTTCTTCTCAGAGCGAGTCAGATAGGAAATGCCGGCGCCATCTAGTCTTAAAAAAAAACTTACATTGACTTGTAAAAGTGTCTGTAACAGATTTATTTACAGAAATAAATATCATTTATCATTTAACTAAGTTAGCGATGACGTAACGATCAGCAGTCCTAAATAGTCCTCCTAAGGGGGATATTACAGTATGATATATCTAGGATCATAGATCTAGGAGTCATATGACAATGTAATATAGATGTTACAGGAAATGTATGAAACCTAGGAGTTGTATATAATTCCTAGGAAATGTATACAATGTAACATTTTACCTGTAATTTGGGGCACCCCGACATGGATAGGTTATGTTCGAAGGGGATGACGGGGGCTAGAGTGAGCGAGCGAACAAAGCCCCCGTCATCCCATTCCAAGCCCCAGCATCAATGTATAGAATTCCTAGGAAATGTGTATAATAAAATTTATTTCACACATTTCCGGTCGACTTTAGGCATTATATATGTTACCGACAATGTGTATAATGCAGGTATTCTATACAATGCCTAGGCAATGTATAGAATGCCTGGGGCCTCCAGGCAATGTATGAAATATTATGAATATTATTGTCCATTACATACTTTGCCTAGGTAACGTGTATGTTACCGGCAATGTGTATAATGCAGGTATTCTATACAATGCCTAGGCAATGTATAGAATGCCTGGGGCCTCCAGGCAATGTATGAAATATTATGAATATTATTGTCCATTACATACTTTGCCTAGGTAATGCCATTTCCTAGGGATTGTATAGAATACCTGCTGGTCCACCGGCAATGCGTGAAGTAAATAGATTTGGTCATTCATTTGGGGCACCCCGACACGGATAGGTTAGGTTCGAAGGGGATGACGGGGGCTAGAGTGAGCGAGCGAAGCGAGCAAATGAAGCCCCCGTCATCCCCTTCATGATAGGTTACTTTAAACCCTGCAGACAGAAATAGGAGCCCGGCGCAGCGGGGCTCCGTCGACTCTCTTTTGGAAACCCAAACAACCTTCCAAACATCCCCTTAAGTTTTTCATTTGTTTTTATTGTGCCTCGCGTGGAGTTTACTGCCTGCTCGCACGTCTTCCCCTTCGCCGCTCTCGTCTTTTTCACACATTACCGGCTGCGCTTTCGGTATTGTATAGAATGCCTAGGCAAAGTATAAAATAAATAATATTTCATACATTACCTGAACGTTTTAGGCATTCTATACATTGCCTAGGCATTGCATAGAATACCGGATTACACAGATTGCCGGTAACATATACATTTCCTAGGAATTCTATACAATGACGGATTACATACATTTCCATTCACATAGACATTTATGAACTATTTCTCCTTAAGATATGACTCTAGAAGTCCTTTAAGAGATATGATCCTATAAATCTGATAAATGATAGTGAAATATCCCCCTAATATACATTATAATGACATAAGTCAAGACTTTTGTTGATTTTTGTATCAGATTCGACAAAATTGACACATATTTTGTCATGGCAGTGTAAATGCTATAAAATGTCATCTTTTACTAAAATAACGAAATCGGAACAATAAACAGAAACTCTTTGAACAGAAATTAGGTCGAATCAAGTGTCAGTTGAAGTTATAAAGTGTTGCTACATTAATAAATACGTAATAATTTTAAGTTTATTACCACAAAAAATTAACATATGCACGCAAGTAATTTCAGAACATTTTTATTAAAATCTTAATGTCCACTCGTTTAGAAATGTGAAACCAATTTACCTTTGCTATTTATAAACTAAACAAACATTCTTATTACAACTGTGAAAGGTCGAAATTTAAATAAAAAATACTCTCAAATCGATAAATAAACAAGTCTGATTAACCGATTAACACTACATTTGTGTAAATTGTAAACAGATCTAATTGCAACGGAATAAAAAGTAAATTCGCGTGAATATGACTATCGAGGCGGCAATACACAAAGTGGTATAATTAAAAGCACAGAATTACGAAAAAACCAGATAGTGCCATTGAAATAAAATTTTATGACACGTGTACGTAATAAGTACATTTGTGAAATGCATGTGTGTGAGTGAGTGTGGGGCCAGAAAAAAAGCGTACAGTAAAGTAGGGATATTTGGAATCCCTGGGGCTAATTGGCACGAACATGACAAAAGTTTTTTTTGGGTAGGTATTTAAAAGTGAAGCTTTGTTTCTCATAGTCTTCATTTCTTTTTCAACTTCAACTTTCCTTTTTCCAAACATGATGATTATTGCGAGATTCGGTCAACATTGATCATTTTGGTACATTTAAAAGTAGCATAAGTTAATTGGGAATGTTTTCCGCGTGAAATAAAGGAAAACTGCATGGTCTGCAAGCCTTGATGACTCTCAGAATAAAAGTCTAACTTGAAATATACAAAGCTTGAAACATTTTTAGGTTAACCCAACTACTTATTACGCGCCAAGACATTTATTTTTTAAGTGTCGCAGCATTTTGCTGATGTAGGAACGTTTTTGGCCTTGCACTGGTGTTTTTCATTTGTTAGATTCCATTGTTTTTAATTTTTTATTACTATTTTCTTACGCTCGCATTAAAAAACTCTTAACACGCTACTAAAGTTTCTATAATAATTTATTCAATCATGATTCGAAAGACACGTGGCGCCATCTATTATCGTTATTGTTGTTTTCCTCGGGAACAGAACTTTTTTCGAGATAAAAGGTATCCTATGTCCGTTTCTGTACACCTAACAACGTATATATTATGCAAAATTTCGGATGATCGGTCCAGTGGTTTAGGCGTGAAAAGGTAACAAACAAACAAACTTACTTTCGGATTTATAATATTAGTTAGGATTTCCTGTGCGTAACCCGAACAAATACTTTTTCTTTATTACTTTCTTTTCTCTCTATTAGTACACAAAAAACAGCTAAAAGTAAAGAAGGAAGCTCCACAGCAAATTAAAATTCATAATATATTCTTATAACACTGGCAGCTTGACAGATTTAACGAGTTGTTTTAATATTTACTTTCCATATTTAATGCTAAGTTTTAATAAATAAGTGTTTACTTAAAAAGCCAAACAGTGTTTGACCATGGGAGCTGTTAGCAAACAAACTGACGGGCCTTTATTTAATTACAATGGATTCAAGTATGAACTGAAGTGGAATTCTTTCGTCGTCAAAATAGCCTTGATTATTCAATTACTGGCATAAGTTTGGGTGACAAAGGAACATATATGTGATTCAAACTATGTCCCTAAATTAACAATGGAATCAAAATCGCAAATTTTACAGCCACACAATAGATCTTCGAGCGTCGCTTGCGCAGAGCTTTCAAACACTAAGGTCACGACTTGTGCGTGCAAAATCTGCACATTTCGTACTATAACGAGGTTTTAATTTGTGTGTAATGATGCTACGATTTGATCACAGAACAGTTTCAGAAGATCCACTCTATGCATTACATTAACACGTAGCTTACGCACACCAAACGAAACGAAAATATTAATGGAGGACTCTACACGGGTTTTAATCACGTTCTTATTATAGTAACGCTCAAAATTGATTAAAACCGTAAGAATTGCAGGGAGAACATATATTACATACTGTAACTGTCCTGAATCGATGTTATAAATGTAATAGGGTTTCTTTTGCCTATAGCGAATGAGGGACAATCCGACAAAAAAAAAATACTGCCACATGCAAACGAACCACAACCGTCAGTCAGTTTTTGTTTACGAAAAACTGTCAAAATGATTGGTTTTGTTTTTTGTGTCAAACAATTTGACAGCTTTTGAAATTAAAAACTATCTGAATGAACGATTAGGCTTTGTTTCGGTTGCGATTTATCAAGATTTGTTTTAGGAGAATTGGGCCCCTGGTAGCAGTCGTTGCTGATCTAATTTCAATAATCGAAAATCGTATCGCCTTTTTGTAAGTTACGAATGAAATTGTCACGAATGTGCCTTCTGTGTTTAATCTAAGTAGTGATGCGACGGCCTTGCGCGATATACGATGAGCAAAATGAAGGTTGAGGTATAATAGTGTTGGGTAAGTTTAATAGTGTTAGTTCACTTAAACTTACTCAATGTTGGCCGGTTGGGTTAATTCGATTACGAGTGGGAAAAAGTTGATTTTTCAATTATTTTGATTTGTTGATTTGATTCTTTATCGATGAAACGTAACAAACGAATCGTACCTATAGGAGAATATATTTGTAAATATTTGATGAAAAAAGGAACCATGGAGTTTATTGCCCGTTCTTCTCCATAGGAATCTACACTTTGGAACGCGGCAGTAAAAATCGTTTTTTTCCTCGACAGTTCAAAAGTGCCTGTAAATGGTCTTATTTGAAATAAATGCTTTGACTTTTTTTACATATTCTTATGCAAAAAGCACCTTAAATAAAATACAACATTTGGGACTACAATTGAGCCAAATGAAAATTCTAAACTGTAGTGTTTGCCGTATAATGTTTTTATAAGTAGATATTCTTATGACAGAAGTCACTCTAATCTAAGGACATTTTAGTAGCGACGAGGATTAAAAATTGAATATTAAGGCTGTCTAATATTTTAATCCTTGCCACCCTTGACACATGTTTGAAAATCAAGCGATCCCCTTGGATTTGTCACACATCCGTAGCATACATTTCTGGTCGAAAAGAAGCCTAAAGAGAATGTCTTTCGGAAAAATTAGAGACTTCGATATTTAAGTGGAAAATTGGACCCTTTATTGGTGGCTACACTGAAATGTCCATAAATTAGACTGACATCACAAGAATATCTACTTAAAAAAACTATTATATAGGAAACACGACACAAACAAAGGAACTTCTTACAATATTAGTTAAGGACTGACACTTAAACAATAAGTGGCTCAATCACCGAAATAAAAATTGATCGCTCTGGTCTCTTCAAACCTAAATATTTCCAACACTGTTTGGTTAAAGTCGAGGCCAATGTAAAAATTGCCTTTTAAGTAAGACACCTTCTTTTCGAAATAAAAATACAGAACAAAATTAATATCAATAAATGTACAAGGTTAGTTGGAAAGGGAGTACTAATCCGCGGTCCACATAAAGTATCACTGATGCCGCCGGTTTTAAAGCAAGTCTTAAAATTTCAAAATTCGATAATTTTTGTTTCAACACAAAACGATTATTATTTTAGTTTTTGCAAAAATTCTTTACCCCTGCTTTAGTTACGAATTCAGAAAATGAATTTTCTAATCCGTGACCCCAAATATGACCTAAAATGTAAACACAGCTGATCATAACTGAGGATACATAGATTTTAGCATATTTTGTATGTAATTTTTGAACGGCAATTTCTCTTAAACTATTGACTTTTGGGGAAAGTGGTAGAACAAAATTTACTCATTATTATGGGTACTTTAACACCCTTTCGGATTAGTACCCCTTTTGCTGACTAACCTTGTGTAAAATGCACCATTGAGGTCAAGGAAATACGCTGATTTTGAAGATCATCCCAAGTACAAATTCATCAACGTCCGTTCTATATGAAATAAAAAGAAAATAAAAACTCACCTCATCCTGAAATGTTCGATGCAAAGTCTCCTTCGTATACTTCTGGTCTCCCTGCTTCAAGATGGCTGAACATTGCTTCAACAACGCCAATCTCGTCCTCTCCTTAGCAGACTCGACCTCCATGATCGAAGGCCGATGTCCCGTCCGGGGGACACCAAGGCAATTGCCATCGTATTGCCCGTTAATAGCTGGAAAACTGACGTCACATGACCCGTTTATGGGCATCAAGTTTCTAGTTCCATTTTCGTCCACTTTTTTGTCCAAGTCTATGGTGTCAAAATTTGTGATTATTTCCGGTGTTTTGCCGTTGGATGCCATGTCTGTGCGTTATTGAGTCTGTGGCATTTTTTTTAAATCACATGTTAGAAGCACTGTTCGAAAATCCGTTCTTTTTTTGTTTATCAACTGAAAAATACAGATTTTTTTACGATGTTATTGCAATTTTGTTATTTATTTATTTGTATCATGTATGAACGTAAGTGTAATTGTCGGGAAACTAAGGAAAATTAATTGTTGTGTTGTATTTTATAGGTAGTTCATTTCTGTACCATTTAACAAACAAGTTTAATTTTTTTTCTTCAATTAGTCAGGGGGTTGTCTTCCCAAATATCGTATTTAGGAAGCATGTTCTAAACACAAACAAACTACGTAAGAACTGTCTAAAGCTCGTTTATATAAAAGCCGAATTCTCCTAAAATAAATCTTGATAAATCACAACCGAACCCGAACCAAGGCCGAACCGTTCATTCAGACAGTTCTCAATTTCAAAAGCTATCAAATTGTTTGACACAAAAAACAAAATCAATCATTTTGAAAGTTTTCGAAAACAAAAACTGACTGACGGTTGTGGTTCGATTGCGTTTGGCAACAATTTATTTTAGGAGAATTGGGCCCCAGCTCCTCATTTCAGAGCTCCTTCCAAGTGTTTGAGGTTCAAGTTTGAGAGGCTAATTTGATAAATAAAAAAAATTACGCAAACCCTAAAAGTAGTTTGTCAAGAATCGATTTCACCCATTTTTGATGTATTGATGATTGTTTTAATTGAGGTCAGAGGCTACGTATGTTTTTGGTCATTTGGTTGGCTTTCTACATCATCTTGTTTCCATCTTTTTAAATCCCTAATAAACAGCCGGGACGTTATTTTTTTAAATCTTCTTATATTTTTAAACTTTGCCCCTTTCTTGGATTTCTCCTGTATTGTGGGTGCGTTTACAGACACAGATCTTCAAAGCGCAAACACCCAGACTCGGAACAACTATTTGTAGGTCAAATAATGTTCCGTGCGGGAATCGAACCTGCGAACCGTAGCGCAGAAAGCCAATTACTCAGTCACTGCACCAAATGTGTAGTCAAGATCCTTTGGGGAATACAGGTGCTACTCAAGAAATAGAGGAATGACACACGGATACAATTTTAAAGCGCAGTTCAGACTACGCTATACTATTGTGCTGGGGAGTTTGTTGCGCCGCGCCGTTTCTTCTTCACAGCAAAAACACTAGGAATCGGTGAAAACAGGGCGCTTTTGGGGCTGTCTTTTATGTCACTAATGACGTTCAAAAAGAACTAAGTAATTCTAATCTATTTTGAATAAATGAGTTTTGAAGTTTGAAGTATTTCGTGTATAATAAAGCATATTGCATCATAAGCTATAGCTACGTATAGCAAGTTATTTGATGGCCATCCGTCCGGCGACGGACGGAGTAGAAGTCAGGCGAGGCGTGGACCGCAGAATCGTACGATATAGCTCTGAGAATCGCTCAAATTTATCGCGTATCCCTTACACCCGAACCAAAATGAGTGAGTTTCACTTAAAAAAAAATCTGGCGCCAAACCTTTTACTTTCTGCGAACGTAACCGGCGTCGATTGATTGTGAGGATGTCTCGTCAGCCTCACGATCGATCCATGCCGCTTGCATTGCAGAAAATAAACGGTTTGGAGCCAGATTTTTTTTAAAGTGAAACTCTCTCTCTTTTCAGATCGGGTGTAAAGGGGTATATCAAGCCAAAACTTTAAAACATAGCGTTGTGTGAACGTCGTGTCCATATAAAATGTATGCTGAACGATATCGTTGTGCTATAACATACTATATGGTACATATAATAGCGTAGTCTGAACTACGCTTTAAACAATGATGCCCTTGAGGGCATATATATATATATATATATATATAACTGCTACATATATTATGTTGACATAATATATGTAGCAGTTAGCACGCTATTTTTGTAATGCGCCTGAGTCGTGCAATGTCTGCATCCGGTTGAATCTCCGTTCACTTGCTCTGAGAAAAACCTAGCCTACAATGTCATATGTTATTATAACTACAATTATTGTAAATTGTAGTAAGTAACCAGAAGAATAGGTTTTCTATTCTTATTATTTCTAATCACATTATTTGATACTGTGTAAGGCCGTTTATACACGATACGAGACGAATTCAAATAAAAAAAAAACCGGCCAAGTGCGAGTCGGACTCGCGCACGAAGGGTTCCGTACCATTATCTATAAAAACGGCAAAAAATCATGTATGTTGTATGGGAGCCCCCCTTAAATATTTGTTTTGTTTTAATTTAATTATTTACTTTTAAGTGAATTTACAACTAAATATTCTGTGAATATTTTAAGCTTCTACCTGTTGCCGTTATCAATATCGAGCAAAAACGAGCAAAAAAATTACGTTTGTTGTATCGAAGCCCCCTTAAGTATTTATTTTATTCTGTTTTTTAGTATTTGTTGTCATAACAGCAACAGAAATACATCATCTGTGAAAATTTCAACTGTCTAACTATCACGGTTCATGAGATACAGCCTGGTGACAGACGGACAGTGGAGCCTTAGTAATAGGGTCCCGTTTTACCTTTTGGGTACGGAACCCAAAAAAATATAAAATACTGAAAATATTGTAAAAGTTCCGCTAATTATGCAGGTGTCTGTACTACAAATTACTGATCTCATAATCGTGTTCAAATTAATGTTGTAATTGAATTATTATTTATACATTCATAACAGTTATTAAAGCTACGTAATGAATTATGATAAATAAATCGTAAATAATTATTGATTAGGTATGGAATCTTCTTTGCATGCACATATTAATCGGTTTGTTTGTTATTTGCCTGACTACATACCTAATAATAATCATGCTTCCTTGTTTTACTATTGTTGTAAATAAACCTGATATAGTGGTAATAGATCGACCAGAGCCCCGCACAATGATTGTTGATATCACGGTCCCTCATGACAAGAACCGCGTGAAAGCTGAGAAAGATAAACAAATAAAATATCTTGATTTAGCACGCAAGGTTGTCGGTATGTGGGATGTGGACTCAGCAGTCATTGTCCCGGTAGTCATTACGACGAATGGCGAATAGCCAAGAGCCTCGATCAACACCTGATGAGGCTCTCGTTGGGTGGCTGTATCAAGAGTTCGATACAAAAAGCAGTACTCCTAGACACGGCACGCATAGTGAGTAGGCTCCTTTCTCTGGAGCCCTGACTACGGCCGGTAGCTTGGACCCTGTTCCTGATGACGATGGGCTACTATTTTTTATATTTTTAAATGTTTTTGTTTTTTTGTAGAAATATTTAAAAATGTAAATTGTATGTATAGATAATGGATAAACGAAATCATGATTCCTTTATAATAATATTCATGTTAGTACGCAGGTACCTAAGTACTCAATGACCTAAAGGTACATGATAACTGAGCGACAAGTTGCTTCAACATACCTACATTTTAATTGAGACCACTTTTTAATCACAATGTCACAAAAAATACCATTTGTGACATTAACGACATTCACTGAGTTGCAAGAAAGATACCATTAGGTGATCATTAACTAATCCGTCATTAAGAATAATGTTTCCATTAAATTAATGGCTATTGCATGAACACTAATGAGGCCGTAGTTCGTTCTTCATTTACTAATTATCATATATTGAAATCATGGGGAGTTTGACACATCAAAAATTAATTTCAATGGATAGTTAATCATTCCATTAAATCTAGCTTCTTGCAATGGACAGAAGAGGTTAATGGAGCATTAACATTCTAATGAGAGCATTAAAATTTAATGGACCTTTCTTGCAACTGAGTGATTGTCTCATAAACTAACAAACAACGCCAAAAGTGAACTTTAAGATCGAAAATGGATATACATATAACGTTAATCTGTTAACATTCTCAACTTACACAATGTAAGGTCTTATTTTAATAATCCACGATATTTTGCAGACGCTAAAGATGATGTACCTACCACAAAAATAAATCGAACGGTATAAATAACATTACTGTTCAAAAAATAATTTTATGAATCATTCATTTAATTTTTATGACGAAAATAAAAATAATATTCTCGTTCTTAAATTAAAGTCAAAACTGAGATTGAAATATGTTTGAATTAAGATTGTACTGAAACCGGACTGAATGTACTCCCACACCGGTGTTCACAAAAGTTGGAAACAGTTTCAAACAGTTTTGTTTTGTAGCAAAAGTCTACTAAATATTACGTTACTTACTGAGTAAAACTGTTAGGAAAATGCTAAGGATTATATCTGAAATATATTTAGATGTATCGAAGCGTTTAGAAACGTTTCAATACATTTCTTTCAGTTGCTCCCACACCGTATGTTTCTAAACGTTTGTGAACACCCACCGGTGTGTGGGAGCACCTTAAGAGGTGCAGAATACAATTATTTTATTAATTCAAAATCAAAGCGCATTTCAGACTAAGCTATACTATTTCGCTATATACAGGGTGTAAATGAATTCGTGTAATGCCTTCAAACCACACGATCTATTAATGGTATAGATTTACCTCGCACGGGATTTACAATGTTTAAAAATAAAATAAACATTTTTTTTCCGAAATAAAAAATATGTGATCGAAAATTTCGATGCCATGCACAAATGAATGAAGGCATGACGACAAAGCCGACGGGCACGACTAGCGCGATATCGTTTCGTTCCACGCAGTCAGTTAACTCGGGACGCCAAAATTAGTCAGATACAGAATACCATGTTTCATTTTTTTTAACCTTTTTCTTGTTGATTCTGAAAAAAACCTATGTAGGGTCAATCAGTGTCACCAGTAGATCACGCGGTTTGAAGGAATTACACGAATGCGTTTACACTCTCTAGTAAAGCATATTGCGTCATAAGCTATAACTATACGTATATAGCATGACGTTCACACTACATATACGCTATGTCGCAAGTCGGTAGCAAGTTATTTGACGGCGATCCGTCGGGCGACGTATGGGGTAGAAGTGCGGCGGGGCGGGGATCGGAGATCGTACGTTAAAGCTCTGAGAATCGCTCAAGTTTATCGCGTACAGTAGGCCTAGCACGAATATTTTGACGTATAGTAACGCAAACGTAACGTTAATGTGAGTGAATTTTAAATCCAAAATACAACTATTCTGTAGCATTTTAGTTTAAATTTATGCGACAACCACAATTTGTATCATACATAGATATGAATAAAGTTTTCAATTCGATTAAATGTTATAAGCGAAACGAGTATTTCCAATTCAAAATTCACTTGCGTTAACGTTACGTTTACGTTACCATACGTCACAACATTCGTGCTAAGCCTACAGCAAGCCAATGCTTTACAGCCTAGCGTTGTGTGAATGTGTCCATATAAAATGTATGCTGAGCGATATCGTTGTGCTATACAATATTTAGTTAGTCTGAACTGCGCTTTAGAGGAACAGTTTTTTTTATCAATTCATAATTTAATCTCATTGGGTCAACTTTCAATCACAGTGTAAATTTACAATTAGGAGAATTGACCTTACGCCTGAGTACGTATATGTTGTATGTAACATTATAATTCGCATAGAAATCGATTAATCTTGAGCTGCGAAATAAAAATAAATACAAGTACACACTTGATTATCTGATTGATTCGTACAATCATATCATAATATGTGTGATTGATACGTGCGGCGTGGGAGTGGACACTAATTGAATTATTATTTGCAGTGAATATTGAGGGTTCCGTAGATCAATAAATGGGTTTAACCGACTTTCAAAAAAAGAAGGAGGTTCTCCATTCGACTTGTTTTTTTAAATATTTTTTTAGAGATATCTTTGCCCGATTTTAATGATTTTTATAGCCTTTTATTTAACTTGCAATTTTTGTATGTATGTATGTTAGTTTGTTCAAGTCAAATCTTGCAACTGAATTTTAAAACAGTTATCCCCAACCGATTGAGCGCTGAAATTTAGCATACACGTTTAGTTTAGACGACAATGCATGGTTAGCTAAGTGACGTCATTCTAAATCCAATATGGCGGACTCCCAAAGAAGGAGATAGATGAGGACTAGTTATTTTTTATGCACCTCCATGATAGGTAAATCTCGCGAAAAGCTTTTAATGTAATAAATTGTTGGGTTATTTAAAGTATATTTTCTTTTTTATTTGTTTAAAAATGTATTCTTTCGAGGTGGTGCCATTTAAATTTGGTGAAGATCTGATGAAGACCTTCGGTTATAGACAATGGCACTCTTCAATGGATAACAGTAAATCACTGGCGATTGCTGTAATCACATGTTTATTTGTTTATGTGTGTTATGCCACTCAAAATAGAAAAGATAGACAGTTAGTCAGTCTGCAAGGTTGATTGCGGGGCTGACTGCTCAAGGTCACTCGTGGAGGCATTTTAAATATATCCCAGTTATGTGAACTCTGTGTATTTATTCCGTGTGTGGACGGACTAAGAATACAGAACTTGTCTGAGAATAGACGCGTGTTGTAAGATTTTACAAAACCCAGCACGCATAGTGGTAGGGTCTATACGGTCTGCCTGACCGGCTACCATTTTCACATGTCCGGCGCCAAGCAGTTTACTATGTTTCGTGTATACGTGAGCAGGGCCGTCCCTACCATAGGGCGAACGGAGCGGTCGCTCCAGGCGCCAAGTCCCAGGAGGCGCCACAGTCAGGGCACGCCGCAATAGCGGCGGTAAGACCCGTTTCTCTCAGCTTCCGGCTGACGCAGGTGCTCTCGGGACATGGCTGTTTCGGGAAGTACCTGTGTCGCATAGGCCGGGAGCAGACGCCCGGTTTTCACTACTGCGGCGTCGCACACGTTGCAGGCGTGCCCTCCCTCTCCGCTACCTCGCCGCGAACTAGTCGCGGCGAGGTAGCGGAGAGGGAGGGAGAGGCAACGGCCACTTTTACTTCCCGCGCCAGACGCACCAGGCGCCGGAGGGGGCGCGACGATCTCCGGCCACCCCTAGTGTGTGGCCTGCGGGCGGCGGGTTATGGGACCTATCGCCCGACCAGTAACAGGCCCAAGAATGCGGCGCGCAGTGTTCCGTGCGCGCCTCTTAGGAAGACGTGGGGCAAGGACGCACAGAAGAAAAGGTCCGCCAGAGGCTGGCAGACTGAGGTCCGCCAGAGGCTGGCAGACTGAGGTCTGCCGGCCAAGAGTCAGGAGAAGGAACACCGTGAGTTTTTAGCTGGTAAGAGTCGGGCATAATACCGGGATACCCTTCGCCTTCCCCGGGCGAAGGGTATCCATGAGGACTTTACCAAGATAAAAAAGGAGGCGCCTCAGTCAACTGGTATATATTGGGGGCAAGCAAGGGGGCGCCATAATTGGATCTCGCTCCATCCTAAAACTTGCCTCGGGCCAGCACTGTATGTGAGTGTCAGATGGGAATAGGGAAATCCCTCTCTAACTCTGTTACTTGGATTTGTGTGCTCCATTTTAGACCCTGTCTGCGCTTACAACACATTACAACAAATAAAGAAATAATGAAACTGAATGTATGTAAATAAATAATATTTATTACGATTACAACGGAACCCCAACTTGTTATGGAGTCGTCAAAGTGTAATAAATTTAAATTAATCAACATTGCGAATTTAGTGAAAGTGCAACCGCTCCCTACATTTTTTTAATACTTGTGTATCATGTGCTAGTTTTTGTCAGCAATTCCGTTTGCAATTAGTAAATAAGGCCGTGGACCGCTACAAACGCCGTAGGCTGCGTCCGGCGTGACTAGGGCATCCAATTTCGGTATAACGAGATCTTGGAATACCGGGATCCCGCATGATTTTCTAATCCCGCAAGAAACGAGATTACATAATTATGCGGGATCCGCGGGATTAAGGTCACAGCTCATTAGAGCCACCGCAGTATCGCCTCGCCTCGTGCGGTTAGTATTCTTTAAATGAACTTGTATGGATGTGCGCTCACTACATCAACTCCGTAGTGTCACCGGATCGCCTCGGGCGTATGCCGTCCAAGCGCGGACGACAAGTTGACCACTCGGTGACAACTCGCTGCTCGCATGCTTGCCTTGCGTTGCTGCGCATTGCCAACGCACAAGTCCCGAGTGAACCGCGCGCTGCCATCGAGTGGACTCCCCCTACGACTCCTCTGGTTGGCCACGCGACGTTTACTGGTGATAACGCGGCGTCCACCCGTAAACCACCTGCTGACAACGAGTGGACGCCGAGCGACGAGGCGATGCGGGTCGGGTGCCAGGTGGCTCTAATAAGCTGTGACCTTTAGGGATCTCGCAAATACCGAGATCTCGCGAGATAAAAAAATATTGATCCTGCAAATTCCGAGATTACATTTACATTACACCTACGGGATTGGATGCTCTCGGCGTAACGCCTAAATGAGGATGTACTATACACCTCTGCCCAACCCTTCGGGGAATAACGCGTGATTTTTTGTTATTTATATTTGGTTTACGCAAATAATTATGATCATGTCTCTGACTTCCGTGTTAAGTTCAAGTGGTTACTAATTCGCCTTCGCCGTAATATTCATACTTATCGCTTGATCGCAAATCTATAAGTTTTTCAGATCCAAATTACTTTGTACTTTTTAAAACCTTTTATATTATTTTTGTTTTTATTTTCTACTAGCTTTTGCCCGCGGCTTCGCTCGCGTTAATTAAGCTCAAAAAAAACTTTTAACACACTACTAAAGTCATCATCTGCCTAGCCTTTTCCCAACTATGTTGGGGTCGGCTTCCAGTCGAACCGGATGCAGCTGAATATCAGTATTTTACATGGAGCGACTGCCTATCAGACCTCCACAACCCAGTAACTGGGTAATACGATACTCTTGGTAAGACTGGTTGTCAGACTTTCTGGCTTCTGACCAACAGTAACGACTGTCAAAGATCTACAAATGACAGCCGGGACCAACGGCTTTACGTGCTTTCCGAGGCACGGAGGAAACTCGCTATGGTAAATGGTCACCCATCCACAGACCAACCTCGGCAAGCGTGGCTTAACCCGGAAGATCGGTCTATGCGGCTGTACTTATTTAGCCATGAGCTCCTCACACACACTACTAAAGTATCTATAATAATATAATTCAATCGTGATTCGAAAGACACGTGGCGCTATCTCGTTATTGTTGTTTTCCTCGGGAACAGTACTTTTTTTCGTAATGACAGGTACCCTATGTCCGTTTCTGTACACCTGACAACGTATATGCAAAATTTCAGGATGATCGGTTCCGTGGTTAAGGCGTGAAAAGGTAACAAACAAACAAACTTACTTTCGCATTTATAATATTAGTTAGGACTAGGTTTAATTAACAACCGCGGGAATCATCGATTTGCAAGGTTAAGCTGCGCTTGCCGCGATCATTCCGTGGATACGACCGTTCGTTACACACCGAAACCCCTCGATGCCTCGGAGAGCACGTTACCTGTCAGTCTCGGGTGCAATACGAATACCTATGACAGTCGTTACGGATAGTCAGAAGCCTGAACATCTGGCAACCTTAGTGGTCAATCCTAGACTGCACTAGCGGATGCGGGGCGGGCGCGGGCGCTCGGGTCTTGGCGTCTGCGTGTTCACAGTAGAAACACACGCGCAGTCACCTAACAGACGCTATAATGATACGAGCGGACTGAGCCATTAGAAACACCCGCGCCACCGCGCCCGCGCCCGCCTCATGCAGGCGCGCGACTCGCGGGCGCACTGTGAATGCAACTGGCGTCTACATACATTTGATTTACACGCGCCCGCGCTAGCACCCGCGCCCGCGCCCCCCTCCACTTTGAAATACGGTTTAGGATATCGGCATTACCCAGTAACTGGGTTGCGGAGGTCTGATGGCATTCGCTCCGTGTAAAATACTGGTATTCAGCCGCATCTGGGTAGACTGGAAACTGACCCTAGCATAGTTGGAAAAAGGATAGACAATTTTTTTATACTAATAGCACTATGTCCGACTGCCAATTGTGTGGTCATAGGGTTAGTCCCAAGGCCCAGCAAAATACACAACAGTTTAAAGTAAAACATACAAACAAACAAAACTACTGTTAGTACACAAGGAAATCGTAAAATATGCAGATTCAAAAAACCCATTAAGTTGTGTAATTAAGTTGTGTAGGTTACTAATACTACGTATAATATTATTATGATTTATTTTTATTACTTAGTGAAAAAGAAATTTGCAAAAGTATTACGAAACTTGAATTTTGATTGCCACTCACTTATCTAAATATTAAAACATATTTCATGTCTGTTTTTTTAAATTAATTATTGACTTTTAACCCTAGTCGCACCTGATGATAAGCGCAGACAGGGTCTAAGATGGAGTACACGAATCCAAGTAACAGAGATATAGAAGGATTCCCCTATACCCCTCTGGCTCTCACATACACACGACGGAACACAGTAAACTGCTTGGCGCCGGACTATAAATGAGGGTGGTAGCTAGCCAGGCGGACCATATAGATCCTATATGTACCAAGCGTGCTGTGTTTCGTATAATCTTCATGCGTCTATTATCATTTTTTTTTTCTTTTTGACTGCTGTGAATGTTCCTGGGGGACCGTGTCTACGCAACCGAGCAGTTATCTCCAGCCAATGGGGGGGGGGGAAGTAAAATACTTAACCTAAGCTAACTACTTGTACTACACTAACATCATGACTACCTGCAACAACAGCACTAAGGGCGAACCGTAGTGGGACTCGGACCTCGGCTTAGGGCGTTGCTGGCGGGGACTTAGGGGGGGAGACAGCTTGATGAGGGCTGAATTATCGGTGTGACTGCGGAGTCTGAAGAGACGACTGGCTCTACGACGGGAGAGCTCGGTGGATCGTGACCGGCGTCTATTACCAACGTGCGGTGAGGAAGTTTTATATTCTAGCCTGTCCCTACACGGGATCGACATCCAAATATTAGACTGTCTGTCAGCATAACTTATCGAGTCCTGTAATTACAGATACAATAGATAAACAATGGCACTGACGATCCGGATTGTCGATCAGGCCGCTAGCGGTTAAGTGTAATTATTTAATAACTTTAACCAGCAGTGGGACAAAGACAAACAAATTGTTACAAAAAAAACGATGTAATTCATTAATAAATAGAGACTAGTTCTCGTACATTCTCAGGAATTCAAATGAATGTTATTTAGATTTCTTATTTAGATTTATCGATACTCATCCCAACACTATTTAGTGACATTCTCTCTCAATGCATTGACGTAAGCTTCGCCGCGTAATTTGTCAGCCGCTGTCATTGTGACAGTGACAGGCGAAGAGACAGAATTAATAAATTGATTTACTTTTTCTTCTTGCTTGCTTACACTAATAAGATGAGCAGAGAAAGTGGCTAACGGTGAACCATTGTTCCATGTGCTGGATTTAGCTTATAAGCTTAGGTATTTGTTAAAGACTTAAGATGCTGATTGGATTAAAAAATATCTCATTATTTGGCTATTTATCGCGGGCTAGAATATAAAATTTCCTCATCGCACGCTGGGAATAGACGCGTGTTGTAAGATTATACAAAACCCAGCACGCTTTATGGTAGGATTTATAAGGTCCGACTGGCTAGCTACCACCCTCTCATTAAAATCAACCAAGCAGTTGACCGTGTTCCGTCGTGTGTGAGGACACGGCGTGGCACACGCTGGCAGAGTGTGCCGCTTGGAAGGAGCCGCGCCGTGCCCTCAACTCAGGAGTAGGTCGTGACCTGTCGCTGTCGGCCGTGGTCGAGTCCATGGTCCACAGCGAGGAGTCCTGGGACGCGGTGGTGACATGACCGTGTCGCAGAAGGAGGATGCGGAAAGGGTGAGGGAGATCACCTCCACTCACCCGGCCCGCAGCAGACGCACCGGGTGTCGGCGGAGGGTGGACAACGCCTTCTTCCAGCCCCCCTAAATGGGTCCAGGGGCGACGGACTTGGGGAAGTCTGTCACCCCCCACACATCAGGACAAGGCGGCGGCGCGAAGCGTTCCAAGCGCGCCCCACTTAGACGGCGCAGGGGGAGTCTAACACCTCACTTCCCCCGCTAACCCGAGGAGGCCCGCTGTGGCGGGCCAGCACCAGCCGGGGGTTGCGGAAGTATCGTAAGTTCCCGCGACCCCCGGCGCAGGTGTGAGATGGAACACCGGGGTGGTTTTAGTCAGTAAGAGTCTGACAGACCCCTCCGCCCACCCCAGGGAGGAGGACATCCAGGAGGACAATCACGCAGAAAAAAAAAATGTTTCGTCGTGTGTATGTGCGAGCCAGAGGGGTATAGGGGAGTCCTTCTATATCTTTGCTACTTGGATTCGTGTGCTCCATCTTAGACTCTGATTGCGCTAACCTTCAGGGAATGGTGGCGTCTATCAAGCCACCCGGGACAGTAACACGTGGTGGTCACGTGCTGCTGTGCATAGCGAGGGTTTTGGGGAGACAACGTTGTTTCCCCGGAATGAAACAAAGGCGTAGCTTAGGAGGGGCACCGGTACCATTGGAGAACCCGAAACCCCCTCTTTTGTGCTGAGAATGACCATCGGATAGTTTTAGTCGGGAAGAATCCGATATACCCGCTTTCCCCAGACTGAGAGTAACCATGATGATATCCATACGTAGAACCATAACCATGATGCCGCGCAGTCGGGTAAATCGTCATCATGGTTCGCCACATTCCATGGGGGAGGGGGGGGGGGGGGTTGCCTTAATCACCGCGCTTCGCAGGCGGGTTGTCGATCGCAGTATGGTTGTTAAAGTACTCAGAGAACGCTGCTGCCCATCCTCTAGTGACCCATGGTAAGAGATGGGGTAGTGCTATTCTTTACGACCGGCACAAACGTCGGGTTAATAAGTTATGCTAATGTACATAATTAATATTAATAATGATATTACTATACACATACAGTGTAATCATGTTTCTATATGGTTTATGAATCTCGTTATGTAAATTTCATTTAAATGTTGATCCATCGTGGATTGATGAGACGGATGACACCATACCTTTAACTACAGTTAACAGATTGAAGACTTATAATTACGACTTTATTTCTACGAGTTTAATGTTATTTACTTAATCATTTATGTACACACAACACTTGGTAAAAGATAAGTTAATCAGGACCATAGCGTATAAAGGCCTGCTAGGGTTGCGGAATTTGTTCGAAACAGTTATCGCGGCCCTGGGGGCCTACTCCCAAAGCACGAAGTCCGTGGTTTCGGCCTTAGTTACGAGCGTTTCCTACTCCCTATCACCTACGGACGTACGATTATTTCGGGGCCCGAACTAAGAATGAATGATAACATGATTTGACAGTTGTCTCTACTACCGATGAGTTTTTGCCCGTCCGAAAAGTTGAACTTGACACTTGTTTTGTTCACTCCTACGTTTCGAGCTACTTTCGGACGGACGACTAACTTCGTTGACGGAATTAGGGAGTAGTCATTCTTAAAAAAAAGTGTATAAAGGCACTGCTTATTTCTAAAAGAAATCTCTTCCAGCAGACCTGTGAGAACCTGGCCCAATTCTCCTAAATAATATCTTGATAAATCGCAACTGAACCAAGGCCGAACCATTCATTCAGACAGTTTTCAATTTCAAAAGCTGTCAAATTGTTTGACACAAAAAACAAAACCAATCATTTTGACAGTTTTCGTAAACAAAAACTGACTAACGGTGGTGATTCCTTTGCGTTTGGCAACACTTTTGTTAGTCGAATTGGCCTACTGTTATCGCAGTGTAATACATAAAAGGGAGTGCCTCCGCTGCCGGCGCGCCGGCACCCAAAAATACTGCCGAGATTAAAAACATCGGCTGCCGGCACCCAAAATGGATACCGGCGGGAGGTAATAAGTTATTTGGAATTGGTAGGTATGTTAGTTGAAAGGTAGGTTAGATTTTGGGCCAAACACTAACTTGTCTTTCAACTGACTAATTTCAAGAGCGAGCGAAGCGGGCACTATAATTTGGGGCACCCCAACACGGATAGGTTATATTCGAAGGGGATGACGGGGGCTAGAGTGAGTGAGCGCAGCGAGCGAATGAAGCCCCCGTCATCCCTTTCGTGTTAGGTTCCTTTAAACTCTGCAGACAGAAATAGAAATTCGTCGACTCTGCTTTGGAAACCCAAACAACCTTACAAACATTCCCTTAAGTTTTTCATTTGTTTTTATTGTGATAATGAAAGTGGGTGACGAAAAATCTTCTCATGAAGAGTTTGAAGAGGCCTTGAAGGTGTATAAAAACAGTGTATGTAGTCGGCGCGGCGCCGGCAGCGGAGGCACTCCCTACATAAAAAGTTTATAAGATCCGAAATCCATTACCAAGATCCTTTGTTATTTGCATATTGCAAGTCAAGATGTGCAAAACGAATCAATGAAATCAATCGATCGAAATCTTCAATTGGGCAATGATGACCGACCGCTGTCAATTGTTATCTTGACAGCCGATTAGATCTACCTATTGTTCTACCCCAGCTGTTTGGCCGTCTGCCTATTTTATTTCACTAAAACCAATCTTATACCTATGCCGTGGGTCAGAGGTACCAGAAAGATTTTAATCACGATTTCTGATGGTATTATGAGTTGATTGTTACATCAATATACAAGGTTAGTCGGAAAAGGGGTACTAATCCGTAGGCCACATAAGGTATCACTGATGACGGTTTTAAAGCAAGTGTTAAAACAAAATTCGATAATTTTTATTTCCATGTAAAATAAATTTTATTTTAGTTTTTTCAAAAAATCTTCATCCCTTCTTTAGTTACGAATTCAGAAAAGGAAGCATCCCATTCGTGATCCTAAATATGACCTAAAATGTAAACACAGCTGATCATAGCTGAGGATAGACCGATTTTAGCGTATTTTTTTTGTAATTTTTGAACAGCAATTTCTCTTAAACTATTGATTTTTGGGGAAAGTGGTAGAACAAAAGTTACTCATTATTATGTGTACTTTAACACCGTTTCGGATTATTAGTACCCCCTTTCTGACTAACCTTGTATAAGCTAAGAATGTTGTGGGGTTACTCGGTATTGGAAATTGAACAACTTTCGTACTACAACTTTTCAGATTACGCCAATTTTTATTTATGCCTGTCCATACATATCAATTAAAATATTTTTTTGATTTTTATGACAACTTGTAATACAAAAGTTGTTCAATTTCCGATACCGAGTAACCTCATAAAATTCTTAGAGTTGATTTTTTAACACCTTGTATAAGTCTAATGCAGTCAATTTAACTACTTATTTCGTTTTTCGAAATAAAATAAATCAATTAACATTAGTACTTCCTTGTAAATCCCGTGTTAATATAATTTATCAAGGGAAATCTAAACCAGTAATAAAACATACAAGGAATTCGTTTACATCCTGTATAACAATAGTATAAATATTATAAATGTAAATATAATACAATATGACGATCCCTAAATAGGCAACCGGCTTTGAAACTGGTTCTGACTTCTTTATCACAAATTACTTGTAAAATGTGGGTCTGTTGAATGGAGATTGAAAAACTGACATCCACTAATCCGTTTGTCAAGGCTGATGATGATAACGGTGACAAGAGGCCTATATTCGGCAGTGGAGGTTTTACGTGCTTATATAAATAAATAAAATAAAATAATCTTTAATTCGGTAAGTGACATCCATAGTTGGTTATTAAAAAAGAGAGAAAGAAAGTTCTGTGTTAGTAAAACACTTAATATTTAGTTACCAGTTCATTGCTCGTCATGCATCTTTGAGCAATGGCATTCAACAAAGAAGAGTCGTATCTCCCTGCTATGGTCTTCAGGACGGAGTTGGAGCTGGCCCGCACTCTGCAGAGCAACGAGGCAGATTTCTGTCTGACGATGGCATGAAAGCCATCGACGTGTGCTTGCGTGAGCATACCAGATGCACTACAGAAACGGGGCCCATCAACATCCTGAAGCCGTTATTATATTGGACAAATGATGAACGACCAGAGGGCTAATTCTACTAACAAAAACGTTGGTCAATCGCAACCGAACCGAACCGTTCATTCAGACAGTTTTCGTTTACAAGAACTGTAAAATTATTTGACAATAATAAACAAAACCAAATATTTTGACAGTTTTTGCAAGCAGAAACTGACTGACGCTTCGATCAACAATAGCAACTAGATATCGGGTCGGCAAGAAAATCGTCTCGGCAAATAAGAGCTCGCTTGAGAAGTGAGCTCTTATTTTGTTTAGTACGCTTGAAACACGGCCAACGTAATCACGTCTCACGATGCCGCAATGTGTAATTACAAGTTGCAAAAATAATACCCGAAAAAGCAATTTAACGGCCGGAGTGTCTTACTTTCGGTAAGTACATAAAGAATAAGTAATATTTTAAGCTTCATAAACTAGTAAATAATATCAAATTAGACAAAATTACCAATTTTAAACCAACGCCACAAATGTATGTGCGTGTGTTGGCGAGCCTTTAGCCAAGGCTCGCCAACACACGCACAAACATTTGTTTAACAGAACAGTGGATGCATGGAGTCGATTTGTATTGTAATAATTTTTAATTATTATTTGTTACTAGAACTTCAAAATCGGTTGTTTAAAATTGATTAATGCTACTTTTGTGTCTGTTTGTTGGACTCTCATTAGATCTTTGATTTGATTTCATTAGAGCTTTCCTTTTTTATTTTAGCTTTCCTAGCAATCCATTTACGTGTGCAGAATGGATCTCGATTGTCGCCAGAGAAAGAAGAGACGACTTTTATAAGCCATCTAAGAATTCGGTTATATGTTCGGATCACTTTGATAAATCGGATATACCTCCTGTAGTTAAATTCGAAGAAGCAAAACGAAACGAAACAAAAAGACGTAGATCGCAAGGCAATAACGGAAAAATGATCTTTATTTGTTGTAACTTAAGGTTGAATTCACACTAAATATTGTTTAACTTATGTCTTTTAATTTCTACATGACAGGAGTAATAAAATGCTTTGCTCGTCTTTTGTGACGAATGGTCGTAAGCATTAGATAATATTTTGACAATTTGTGACTTTATTAATATAGGTGTCATGGTTGTTATTAGGTTGAACTTAAAACTATTTTAAAACATTTTTCTCTGTTTCTTATTTTTTTACTATTATTATTCACGCGGACAGAACTGAGCTTGATTTTGTACGTAACCCTTTATCTAGTTGCTATTGTTGATCGAAGAAGATGATGATGATGCTGATGGTGATACTTCAGCAAAGGAAGCGAAATCGTGTTTTTGAAAATGACGATGTTGTAATTTTGCAAGAAATGTTCTATGCTCTTTCAGTTGGATTAAATATTTAGCGATCACAATAAATATAACTAATATTAAAATCTTTTAAAAATTAAGGTTGCTCTATTACTCCTATGTTCTCCAAATTTTCGTTTAACATTATATGAAGTTTCGAAATTTGAAAAATTGAGCAGTGCTGTCATGTTTTCGTATGGTAAAAATTGTTGCAAGCTAAATTAGGCATTATGATAACGACATAGGATTTCGTACATCGTAAATGAGCTTGTTGGTATTTCTAAGTTTATATTATGTCAATTCAGGACACTTTTATCGTAAATTTTGTACTACACTCGTTGTCTATACTTATTCTAAGTCAATGGACTGACGGTTGTAGTTCATTTGCGGTTTGGCAACAATTTTAGTAGAATTGAGCTCCAGTACCCCAAGTGTGAATTTTATTCGTTAACTACACTGTAGTTGCGTCACGCCAAAAATGTACAATACGGCCGACGTATCTTGGCGAATCTGAAGTTAGCTGTTTGGCTGCGCAATGAATCTTTTAGAAACGAAATAGTCTACTGCGCAGCTAATCAGCTAACTTCAGACTCGCCAAGATACGTCGGCCGTATTGTATGAAAATTTTGACAGCGGCTCTAGGCGCGGCGTTCAATTCTAGCGCGATTTTTGTACTGAACGCCGCGCCTAGAGGCGCTGCGTGAACTTTCATACATTTTTGGCGTGACGCAACTACAGTAGTTAGCGAAAAAATCTCACACTTGGGGTACAGAGGGGCAAATAACGCCGCGTTTGATGAAACATATTTCGTTTCATTTGTTCATAATCATAACTGCAATTGTACTGCACATCCAGTCGTCAATTGTCACACAGTTGCATTGTCTACATCCTATTTGCCTTCTAGCTGTATTTGTCAGTTGTATAGCTTACAGTTGCAACTGTATCTGAAGTCTACTTGTAGTTATGATTACGAACATGAAACGAAATATTATATGTTTATATTATAACTTTCGTGAGACATATTCATATTTATGATTACTTACGGTTTACTCACGTGCATTTTTTGTGTTCGACTCGCGACCTCACCGCGTGTTCAGCTCATGATTAAGGGCTCCGTTTGGGTCCGAAACTAGTCGGGCAATCCCGAAAAATGTACGTGAGTAAACCATAACTAATCATAAATAGAAATATCTTTACCAAAAAAACTTTAAATTAAAATAAAAACCGACTTCAAAAAAACTAAATAATTACCATAATATAAAATTAACAATTTCAGAAGTCGGTAGCTTCTATTTGTTTCAGTGTAGAATTGCATCGATTTCTAAAACTACGCTATTCTAGTAACAAAATTGTTAATTATCGCCGGAATCGCAGCTCAACCACGGCTTCTGACTTTTATCTTAAGAAGATAACTTACAACTGTGGTTCAGCTGTGGTTCGATTACGATTTTTAACAATTTTGTTAGTACAAATGGCCTACGGTTCCTTTGTAAATTAAGAAGCGCATATAATTATTCCTTCATGTGTTTCTGGTTGTATCATGTTCTGAAGTAGATAATATACGTGTATTTAATTGCAATACTAGAACCGGATTGAATATAAGCGCATCACGATGTGGACGCATCATTAGTCAAAATACTAGTTATACTGGAAACAAATATAATAGGAAAAATAGACAAACATATCTTTATTTTTTTATTAAGTACTTGACTTAGTCTCGTTTGACTTCAGTCGCACCTGACGGTAAGCTCAAACAGGGTCTAAGATGGTACACAAGAATCCAAGTAACAAAGATATAGAGGGACTTCCCTATACCCCTCTGGCTCTCACATACACACGACGGCACACAGTAAACTGCTTGGCGCCGGACTTTAATATGAGGGTGGTAGCTAGTCGGGCGGACCGTATAGATCCTATCACTAAGCGTGCTGGGTTTTGTTGAATCAAAAATGTTTTATTGTATGGTCAAAGATCGTGTATTTTTAATATTGCACACTAAAATATAGCCTACTAGAGGTCGGGCGGATGTCGTTTATCACATATTCCATATTTTTTCAGATAAAAGTAGCCTAGGTCCTTCTCCAGGTTCCAGACTATCCCTGTATCAAGTTTCATCAAAATCGGTTCAGCGGTTTTTTCGTGAAAACGTCACAGATAGACTGAGTTACTTTACCATTTATAATATTAGTAGGGATTGTTCCATATGCTATGTCTCATGAAGTCTATCTCCTTCGAAGTGTAGAGAAATATTATGTTACTCAAAATTATAACACATGAATAATTATTTTATTTGCTACTTTGAAATCATTTTTGAATATTTTGGCATAATTATTGCATCGAACGGTATTAATAAAGGTTATAACAATTATTCGAACCTGCCAATATGTAACAATAGCACAGTGGTTAAGAGGTCAGACTGTAGACTAAGGGTTCAGTAATTCAACCTCAACTGTCACACTTGTGTGTTCACTCCAGGCGCAAGGATAATTAACTTCGTTGAAGATTCTAACAGGATTAACTAGAAATTGGATACTATTTAACTGATCAGTGAAAAAAGTTCTTGATCAGCGAACAAACAATAATTGATCAGCATGATCAGATCAGATATTTTCAACAATAAATTACCCAGGGTGTTTAAAAAAATATCCGCTTCTGAATTTTGTCGTTGACCAAATATTGAACCCGCTGATCAGATAATAATTTCTTTGATCTATTAATTAATTAATTGATCGAATGATGCGGAGTAATATTTTGATGCACTTTTTTATTTTGTATAGGTAGTTTTAGTCTAGGATATAATTTTCCTTTGTTTTAACTTCAGATTTAATTTAGATGTATGTTGTATTATTAATTTAAAATCAAAATATATTAAAATCAAACAAAAGTTCCTGACAGTTGATATGTCAAAAACAATATTCATTAATTAATTTCTAATTAGTTCTCATACAAATTCAGGAACCCCCGACCTGGCACTCGGCAGCGGCGCTTGCAATTACTGGACCAATGATGCGGTAATCCCGTCAAGATATCATTTAGCACAGTGATTATCTCCGTACTAGCTAGCTAGGTAGGTAATATCCAGATGCAGGATTATTACTTGTAAATAAGGACTTTGAATAAAGACTTAATGTATCGATGAGTATTAAATTAATAAATAAATACCAAAACAACACCACAACAACTAATTTTCCTTAAAAATATTCCGAAACAGCTGACACTTAAATCACCAAAAAATTACATAAAAAAAACTAAAACCCACTTGTATAAAACCATAAAAAACACAAATAAAGTCCCACTTAAAAACCACTTTATTTAAATTCCCATCCAAACAACAAAGTTCCCATCAATGGGAATGTCGATATTTTTTTTCACTCTCACTTTCAACACTTCACTGATCTAACGTGTGATTATAGATCGTGCGCGCGCGCAGTCGACGGCGTGTGTTCTGTGACACTACTGAGAAAGGGTTAGACCGCACATCTAAACGGAGCCTCAAGCTTGAAAGCTCTTGTTTAAAACCGCTCTCAATTTCGAGAGCGAAATCCTAAGAGCTTAAAGCGAAGATATTTTTTTATGTTACAGTTCGGTAAACAAGCTGATGGCCCAGCTGATTCTAAGTTGTTACCGTCGCCTATAAACACCTACAACAACAAGAGGATTGCTGATGCGTTAACAACCTTAGAAAAGAAATGGAAAAATTGACCATTCAAGCTCTACACATTTTTGGGCTAAATCTGAAGATGAAACAAAAAAACATATTTTCAATGATCAATTGTAATGAATCAATTGTAGGTAGGTCATTCTCTGCTCTGTTACACGATTTCGAAAAACATTTTTCACATAATTTTTTATCCAACTGCACTATAGAAAAAGGCAGTGTTATGTTTTTCTCGTGTAAAAAAAAAATTAAATGTGGATGAAATGACACAACATATATTCATGCCTGTATTCCCCGAAGGGTTGGCAGAGGTGTATAGTACACCCACATTTCGCCGTTATATTTAAGTCCCATGTAATAGAGGGCGAGCCTATTGCCATGCTGTGAAATGCGAATTAATGCTGTTAAATGTGTTTAGTCCCTAAATAAAATGGGATGCATGAAAAGAGCCTCCACGAGTGTCGATACTTAAGTACGTCCGGCGCACCCTGTGCAGTCAGCCCCGCTACCAACCTTGCTGACTGGTTAATCTATTCACCACAGCATGAGCTATTTTCGTATAGCTCTTGCTGACACCTTTTGTATTATACTCTGCCTAAATAATCTGATATTGTTTTATAATTTTAATAATATAATTTTCCAATCTGTAAAGTTTGAGCATCGTGCAGCAATTAATGATACACCTATAATCATATCATATTACTGCCTATTGTCTGGTAGTATGAGTCTGTCATGCTCACTTAAATGTCCTGCTGATGGTGGCGTTGTATATCCGGTCTTTGGGTTCCCTGCAATATGGTTGAGCTAAGCGATGCGGATGTGCACGTCATGCTCGTGAACGGGTGCTGTCTGTCGGGACTGGTCAGCCCTTAACTGCTATGGCAATCCTAGAAGGCATATTTTTCTATTTGTTACTCTTATGTGAGTTTATTTCTTATATTAACCTGCATTATTCTCATTCTATTTCTCACACTACTGTAATGGAATTGTCATGAACTACTATTTTGAAAAGAGTATTCTTGGAGTTTCTTGCCGGCTCTTCTCCATGCAACCTACCTTTTGGAACCGTGCGCCTAGTTTAGACGTTTTAAAAGTCCTTGTAATCTGGTCTATTTGAAATAAAAAAACTTTGACTTTGACACCAGAGAAGAAGTCCCTAAATGTGTCCAAAACCATCCAGATTTGTGCGAATTGATGCTAATTAATATGAAGAGTCCCTAAGGCTTCTGTCACGCGTGTAAGCCGAGTGGCAACAGAGATGAATAAATTATTTTGAGTATTGACTCATTGATTCGCTCTGCAAATAAAACTTTCACTTTTTGTACGATTTGTATAAACTACTATACTGTTCAACGAAAGATGAATCCTGACATACCGGTCATTTCGTAAATTGTAGCCATAACGAGACTCCTATCGAAAAAACGTAAACGACATCATCAAGAACAGTAAAATAGTAATACGAGTAGTAGAACAGTAATACCACAGTGTACCTACTTACTACATACAGTGTGTCAACGCCCATACATTTGACAGGTCCTATGAAATGTCAAAATTATGTAGGGGCGGAGTTTATGTCCCAAGTATACAGTATGGCTATTCGGGACATAACCTCCGCCCCTTCACCCCGCAACCCCCCCAACGATTGCTCTGCGACAATGTTCTACGTTGACCGACTGTAAGGAGTAAGATATAGGTAGACTGTGTTATTATCAGTGATCGGAGTAGGTAGATTGAATTGGGGTCATTGATCCGAAACGTATATAATATTATGGACATTCCTCAGAAATTTCGTAATTTTCGGAAAATTTCGGAATTGGTTGATTATAAAAAAAAACGGAACTTAGGCAGGAATTGTATTAAAATGAGCAATATTATATTCTCCATAATTTTTTTAACGGCACACTTTCACTATTTGACACAACCCAACGACCAATCAGAACAAAGGATCATGGGTGGTGCACTAACCGGTTATCAAAACAATGCGTACGCTCACCGACGACATGCCAGGTAGCTCACTCGTTTACTTCGGTTCGTAGAGTGCATAAAAATGTATTAATGCTTCGATCGGAATTCGATTGTTTTTATTATTCAACAGATAAATACTAAATTAATTTAGTTTTGATACCTTCCTTTAAATTTTGAATTGAGTAGTAATAATATCACTACCAACATTAACAATATTTAATTGAATCCGGAAATACCGGAATTACTTTCCGGAAAAATGGCTTATCCATGTTATTCTTTCTGTGTGCATTTATGATACAAGTACCAAAAATCAATCTACCTACTCCGATCATTGGTTATTATCCATTACGAGCTATTTTCGTACAGCTCGTGCTGACACGAGAGAAGAAGAAGAAGAATATTATCCATGTTTTTTTTTTACATATTTGATATTCTTTGAATGGTCTTTCTTCCCTCCGCATATTGACATTTGTCGACGTCTGTGGTCTAGTGGTAGTGTCGGAATGCTGATCACGAGGTCGTGGGTTCGATTCCCACAGGACACAAATATTTATGTGATGAACATAAGACGAAGAATGTTTGCCAAAGCTCGCTTATCTGTTCGTAGCTTTACGTTCGAATAACACGAATCTTCGCCAAAGCTTAAATGTAGCCCTAGCCTTACAACACGCAAAGACTTTTGTCGCCCGCGGCTTTGCTCATAATAACTCCATTACAATGATAAAATAATTGGTGGAATTAATTAAGATTTACTATGCAATAGGCCTGTCTGCTTGTCTGTTGGTTGGAAAAGATAAATTGCAGGCAGTATTTGTACACACACAAGCACGACAATTCTTTTAAAAAACTGTTTGAAACACATTGCAATTGGTATTAAACTATAATTAGATGTGCAGTATTACCACAGTAGACATTTAAGCTATAGCAGTACTTCAACTACCTACAATCGTCCGATTTGACACACTCACACAGACACGCACTGCAACAAGACAAATAAGGTATAGTCGCGCGGAGGTTTGCCGATAGCCTCATGACGTCACGCGTCGATGGTCGGTACGATTAGTAGGTAGGCCAGACGAGCGCGGGTAGCGGTCGGTGAAGTGGGAGGGGCAGTCATCGGCAAACCTTCTGCGCGCGACTTAGTATTTTCGGGATGCAGTTCCATACAAAAACAAAACACTACTCAGTATACAGAGCGTGTCTGTGTGAGTGTTTCAATTCTTGAGATTATAGTAAGTTGAGGTACTGCTTTAGCTTATATGTCTACTGTGGTATTACTAAGATCATAATTTTAATAAGCTTTTTCCATATATTGCTGTAACAGCTGTTGGTACTCGTAAACCATAAATAAAATGAAAGACCATATATTTTGGGACATCTGGGGCCGATTCTACTAACAAGAACTTTTATCAATTGCAACTGAATCGCTTATTCAGACAGTTTTCGTTTACAAAAACTATCAAATTGTTTGACAATAAAAACAAAATCAATCATTTTGAAAGTTTTCGAAAACAAAAACTGACTGACGGTTGTGGTTCGATTGCGTTTGGCAACAATTTATTTTAGGAGAATTGGGCCCCTGAGTATGATTGCGTAAATCAATACAGATCATATATGTAATTAAAAATAACTTTATTACTTACTCGCCCCAGTTTCTTAAACAAATTGATTTTTGACCATAATTGTTTTATTATTTACTGTCGATTTCGATATAAACGTAAATTATTATTTCATTATTGGTTTTGTAAGTGTTTTATCAACAGCTATTGATACAGTTTCGTCACAATTCGACAATCATGATTAGGAATCGGATATTCGGATGCATATTTACCCAAAGTTAATTTTTAGCTATGAAAGTATAGAAGCGGCTTCTTAAAAACATATTTTTTTGTAAAAAAAACTCGTGGTGCTAGGAACACCGGGAATGCATAACTAGTCGAGTGTGGAAGCGACTTCTTAAAATGATTTTTAAAAAAAAACCCGGGATTTCTGGATTGCATAATTATTTAAAATTAATGTTTAACCCCCGATGCAAATATGTGTGTATGTAGAGTGTAAAAAGAGGAGTGGTGAGTGTCAGATAAATCAAAAAAAAAAACATAAATTAAAATAATTGTCCCGGAACCGTGGGATTTTTTCGATACAAAAGCTCATTCCATATCAGCCAATATCTCAAGTTTATATGAATTTGCATCCGAATATCCGATCTATAATCATAACACATCCTCACACCAATATCTCGAATTGGTTACGGTTTAGTTTGGCTTACATAATTACTTTTATTTGTAGGGTTTTACTACCCTTTATATTATGTACCGTAAAACGGAGTTACTTTGATCAATTTTTTGAGCTTCATGTGTTTTCATCTTATTTATTTTCGCTTTTAGCTGCTATATCAAAAATATTTCATATAGACTGAATTAACTGAGATATATAAAATCAAATCATACCGCTTAAACACAGCAATGCTGCTTAGCGGTAAAAATAGGTATGGAGGTAGAACTTCCCCAGAAGAAATGTTGCACAAGGAGCTCTATCCTCTTAAACATAAAATATGTACCGTTACAATTCCTTGCACATCTACATAAACTGTGAATAAATTGAAGATTGAATAAATTAATTCCATGTCAAACCGGCGATGGTGCAGCGACTGACAAATTACTAGTTAAGCTGACATCGTTGCGCTTTGACAACATCACTAGCTGTACGTAGTGTTGGGACAATATATCTATCGATAAATACATAAGGTGGAACGTAGCAGGTATTTTTTTTTTCTTTTGATTGTCCTCTTGGATGCCCTTAGCCCGGAGATTGCGAAGAGTTATGCCGGACTCTTACCAGCTAGAAACCCACGGTGTTTTTGCTCCTGACCTTTCGCACGACTTTGACGCACGCCGAACACTGCGCGCCACCTTCTCGGGCATGTTACTGGTCGGGCGACGGGTCCCCTAACCCGCCGCCCACAGGTCACACACTACGGTGGCCGGAGATCGTCGCGCGCCCTCCGGCGCTCGGTGCGTCTGGCGCGGGAAGGGAGAGTGGCAGCCGCCTCTCTTTCCCTCTCCGCTCCCTATTTGGTTGCCATCACCTCCTCGCAAAAGGAGGTGACGGCTTCCCACGCAAACTCAGTACGTCCTGTCCCTGATCAAAGCGGTTCTGATGACTCAAAGATAGCGAGATAACCAGCCCTTTTGCTAATTTAAGTACTTATCAGGGATGGTGATGGTCAGCAGCGTAATCGATGAGAAATGACTATGTCTACAGTTTAAGCACAGCACAGCATAGTGATTATGGTCTTTATCTAGGGAATGGAAGGGAGGGCGTTTTTGTGGGCTGTCTTATATGTAACATTGACGTTCAAAAAGAACTAAGTAATTCTAGTCTATTTTGAATAAATGAGTTTTGAGTTGAAATTGATCTTATAAAAACATAACACTATCTTTGCTGTTGCGCAGTCGGGTAAAAATAGGTCTATGCCAAGCTATACTTGTACGAGTCTGAACAGATATATAAATAAAATATCCAATTGGTAGAAAATCGATCTTAACATATCAAGTACTGTAATTATAGACACAATAGATAAACAATGGCACTGACGATCCGGGTCGTCGCGCGGGACGATATCGGTTAAATGACTTTTCTAAACAAAATAAACCCATACTTTAACATCTAGAACAAAAACAAACTACCTATCGATAAACACAATTATCTATTTTTCCCATCACTAATTTCACACGCGGTTCCAAACCGGCGCCTTTGATCCTAATACGGTAGTGATGTGACACTATCGGTAATCTTAATCCCCGACGCGAAGATTTAATTTAAATAACACAAGATTAATCTCTGGTTACGATGACAGGTTGCAATCGAGTTTGGTTTGATTAAAATATAAATATACCTGTATGTATCTACTGCTACTTTAAGTTATATTGTTTTATATTTAAAACTAGCTTTTGCCTGCGGCTTCGCTCGCGTTAATTTATGGATCCCTAATTTTTTGATCCCAAAATATAGCCTATAGCACTCAGGGATAACGTAGCTTCCTACTGGTGAAAGAATTTTTGAAATCGGATGTGTAGTTTCGGAGATTACCTCCTACATACAAACAAACAAACAAACAAACAAACAAATTCTACCTCTTTATAATATTAGTATAGATTACCTTCGTCCGTGTGTCACTCCAAGGGTACCAATTGAGAATCAGCGCTGGGTCACGATGGTCACGAACGCCTAGCATATGCTGAGTTTGTGACCCTTTCGGCATAGGTATGCTCGACAGCATAATATGTGTGTTTGATTATTTTATGTTTTTATTGTATAAGCTGTTATTGTATTACTTGAGTGAATAAAATTCATTTTAAAAATTTATTTATTTCTTTTGTAGTAGAACTTCAGTCACAATACTATTATACTTTATTTAATTCCCAATCACCAACATGTCCATACAATACCGCTGTCCAGATTAGAACGCCCCCCAGTCGCCGACTGTCATTTTAACCGGTTGCGTACCGCCCGTGGTCCCAGGACGACACTTAATCGTCTTATCTGTTGTGTCTATAATTACGGTGATTGAGAGTTTAAAGATGCCTTAAGTCAATCATACCGTCATTCCCTTTGATAATTACAAATATCTTTTTTTTTTTTTAAAAAAACGTTGCCCCACACTAAGATTTCTCTTGTATCGTGGGTGCGTTTACAAACACAAATCTCACAAACAAACGCCCAGACCCGGAACAACCATTTGTAGGCCATACAAATTTTTGTTCCGTGTGGGAATCGAACCCACGACACGTGGCGCAGAAGCCAATCGCTTAGCCACTGCACCAAACGTGTCGTCGTTTACTCATCAACTATACAAACAAGGATATTAATTACAAAAAAAATTACCTAAATTAATACAATCTAAACTTAATCTAAAGTAAAAACAAAGAAAAATTATATCCTAGACTAAACTACCAATATAGTTAGTAAACTAAAGGAGTGCATCAAAATATTCCTCCGCATCGCTGTCCACTGGAAACGTGCCCAGAAGGCTGGCAGCGTTTCCACGTTGTATGGTAACGTTAATTCTCTGGCCAAAAACAAGCCAGCCCTCTGGTCACGTGAAGTGTCGACCAGCTTTCTTCCTATTTCCATAAAAAGGAGACGCGCACTCGGACCCCATGACCCGAGCGTTTCCACCCCAAACGGCTCAAAGTCATAATTTCCTACGATGTTGCTATATTTGCGGTTTATTATTTATATTTTACTAATATAAATAATAAATCTTCTACTACACTTTAACTACACGTTCTTATTATTTTATAGTGATTACCGAAAAAGAATATGCCACTATCATTATTCTGTCTAATTTGAATCCAGAATCCTACTTCAATAGACCGACAACCTCTATCCAACTCTTGTTAAAGTGACAGTCGACGCATGCTCTATTTGTTCGTTTATGGAATATAATTGAGTTTATCTGATAAGATACATACGTGCTGGCTGTCTACTGCCACCATTGTATGGTGGTAGATTTAATAGACCAGCGTTTTAGTATTTTTTTGACGACCATTTATTTTAAACGCTTTTTTTGTTTCAACCTACATATTTATTTACTAGCTGTTGTTGGTTTCACTCACATCCTAGGAAAACTACTTCATGTATCCGGATAAAAAAGTATTCTGTATCCTAATCCAGATCATGGTCTACCTGTGTGCGACTAAAAAGGATTACTCAGTTCTTTTTGAACTTCAATGTTACATTAGACAGCCACCAAAAATGCTCGCCCTTCACTGCTTTCCAGTGTCTATGCTGTGAAGAAGAAACGGCGCAACAAACTCCCTAGCAACACAGATCTGTCTGTCAATTGAATAAATTAACTGATTCTATCGACACAAAAAAAGGTAGGTAATATTAATTGATTAGTAATGTTTATACATTTTATTTAAAACATCTAACGCAGAAGAGTCAAGAGAACAACCGACTCTCGTCAGTGTATTTTATGGATTTTGAATCAGCCTTTGACAAGGTCAAACACTATGGACTGCGTTGAATTTCTTTCTTCGCTGTTGAATAGACGATAAATATGTAAAGATACTGCGGCAACTACACAGCTAAGCTAAAATCTAGGTTCGATTACATGTTAATAAGACTAAATTTATTCAAATCAATAGGTGAATGCCACAAGGTGACATATTGTGTCCCAAATATGTATAGCAATCTTGAAATACATAAATTAGAAACAAAAGAATTATATATGAGAAATACGTAATTTTACAAAAATGTAGTTAGTCAGCTAGTTAGTAGTTTTCATTAATTGACTTGTTTTCGTTTGACCCTAGTCGCAACTGATGGTAAGATCAGACAGGGTCTATGATGAAGCACACGAATCCAATTAACAAAGATATAGAGGGATCCCCTTATACCCCTCTGGCTCTCACATAAACACGACGGAACACAGTAAACTGATTGAAACCGGACTTTAACGTTCAGGTGGTAGCTAGCTAGGCAGACCGTATAGACCTTACCACCAAGCGTGCCGGATTTTATTGAATCTTTTAGCACGCATCTATTCCCAGCGAGCAGTGAGGTAGCCTTATATTCTAGCCAGTCCCCACACGGGGTAGTTTGTTATTATTAGCACATCCTATGTGCTAATACTAAAGCTGGACGCTGCTGCTAATTTTTTCAAGTAATCCCCTTTCTTTTGCCTTTATTCCCGAGTACCACACGGAACACACACACTTTTGACATAAATACTTTGCATAGGTATTTTTACCTTCTAACATTCACGTAGCGTACATTGTACCTGTACCATGTTTAAGTAAGTACTTAGTAGATAAAATCGAATTGTTGAGTTTAAGTTTGTTTTTACTGTTTTTGAATTTTTATTACGCACCTAGAATGTCATACGATTATCTATCACAGTGCTTACGGGTAGTCATAAGCCCGAAAGTCTGACAACCGCTCTAACTTTAGGATATCAGTAACTGGGTTGCGGAGGTCTGATGGCAGTGAAGACAACAAAGTTTCGTCATTTTTTTTTACCAAACTTTGTATTAAAAGAAATCGTTTTAATTTTTTTGTGGTATCAAGTCCCATTCGTTGGTGTTAGCTAGGTATGTACACTGCATCATTAGTACATAGTTACCGGGAACACAGCGGGACCACTCCGTTAGACTTTTTAATTAAAAAACATTAAGAACTTGTAATGATGTACCCGCGGAGAAGCTCGCGTATGTGGTCCGATATGTTCATAAATATTACTAAGATGTAACAAGATAATAAACATAGATATCGATCTCACCTTAAGATATCGTTAAATAGGTTCAGACGGCAGTGGCTTTGGGAAAAAACTACTGATATTCAGCTGGCCTTAAATGAAAGCTGACCCTAATATTGCTTAAAAAGGTTAAGCTATGATGAACTACACTGATACTCATCCATGGTCAAGCCGTCACCTCCTTTTGCCAGGAGGTGATGGCGACCAAGGAGGCAACTGTCACTCTCCCTTCCCATGCCAGATGCACCGTGCGTCAAAGTGTGCACGGCGATTTCAGGCCACCGTAGAAAGTTGCCTGCAGGCGACGGGCTTGCCGGCCTGTCGCCCTACCAATTACAGGCCCGAGAGTCGACGTAGGGCAATGGCGCAGGATCTCATAAAAGGAGAGGTCCACGAGGAGCTGGAGGACCAAGACCTGCCGGGGTTGCGGTACATGCTATAGCAAATCCCGTGACCCCGGCCATAGGTCAGAAGGAGGAACACCGTGTTTTTTAGCCGGTAAGAGTCCTCCGCCTTCCCCGGGCGAAGCGAATCCACGATAAAAAGTCATGGTGCTCATAACTGAGCGTAGCCACGTAGCTAAATGGCTGGTGAACCAATCTTTCCGCGAAACTGTCTAAAGCTGGCTTCCCACGGTGCGTGGTAGCGCGCACCGGCTGTACGTGGTATCATCCGTTAAATCACGCACCGTGGGAAGCCACATTATGAGGGTGTGTGATGTGGATACGGCGCACCGCTCCGCACGCGTCCGCGTTACCACGGACGAGTCTCTTCTCATGGTGCGTCGGTGCGAGCTCGTGCGTCGCGGTGCGCGCTATCGCGCATCGTGGGAAGCCGGTATTGTATGAGTGACAAACTTCACACATTAAGACCTCTCCATGTCTCATCCCTCAAGAAAGAGCAAGGTAACATTTTGCTGTTCAAATATATTTACACCTAACAGCTGGTGATCCAAATTAGAAAGTGAATTCACATACCAATCATACGTTAATGTTAGTCGTCGGTCTCTATAATTAAACTTAATTACATGACTCTAAAACAGCAACATATTTATGATAAATGATTAATTACATGAACATCGTAAGACTCGTTTATTTTGACGGCGAGGAGCACGACCTATGATGTCATGAAAGGAGGCTAGACGTCGAGCAATTAGCCATTTTAATTAACTAGGTTAGTGATGTTTCCCAAAATCAAATCCTAGCTTGATTTTTTGATTGGTCAAAGCAATTTCGCAATTTTTAAAACAACTTATCATATGTCTGCATTCTCCGAAGGGTTGGTCAAAGGTGTAGTACACCCTCATTTCGCCGTTATATTTAAGTCCCATGTAAAGCCGGGTCCGCTTTTCGTGTTTGCAAACAGGATAACATTGTTTGCTAATCGAATAAGAGCGTGGCCTAACAGTTTTGTAAGCAAAAACACAATAACATGTTTGCAGAGACAAATGGATAACATCCCCCGCGGTCGCCTGCGGGGAGGGGAAGTGACGCATTTTGTGTTCGCTCTCACTAGTGGAAGACGTCATCAGTTGTTTTGATAAAGGCGCAGCGGACTGGCTGTTTTGCTAACTTGTTTTGATAAAGGCGCAGCGGACTGGCTGTTTTGCTAACTTGTTTTGATAAAGACGCAGCGGACTGGCTGTTTTGCTAACTTGTTTTGATAAAGACGCAGCGGACTGGCTGTTTTGCTAACTTGTTTTGATAAAGGCGCAGCGGACTGGCTGTTTTGCTAACTTGTTTTGATAAAGGCGCAGCGGACTGGCTGTTTTGCTAACTTGTTTTGATAAAGGCGCAGCGGACTGGCTGTTTTGCTAACTTGTTTTGATAAAGACGCAGCGGACTGGCTGTTTCGCTAACATGTTTTGCTAACTTGTTTTGATAACATGTTTTGTTAGAAAATTGGCGCTGCTGTCCCGGATTTATAGGGGGCGAACCTATTGCCATTAACCGGGCATAGATCTAGACTCCGGGCTGCTACTGAGAAATTTTACACGGAAAAACCTAACCACTATTTTACATGGAGCGACTGCCATCAGACCTCCGCCACCCAGTTACTGGGCAATGTCGATATCCTAAGGTTAGACCGGTTGTCAAACTTTCGGGCTTCTGACTACTCGTAACGACTGTCATAGGTATTCGTACAACACCCGGAACTTGGCTTAACGTGCTCTCCGAGGCACGGAGGAGTCTAGAAGTGTAACGAACGGTCACCCATCCAAAACCTGACCACGGCAAGCGTAGATTAACTTTGTAAATCGTATGATCCACGCGGTTCTTATTTAGGCATGAGCTCTTCAAAACATTCACTGAAGTACTGCAAGTTATCGTAGGAGAACACAGAGAGGCATTCCATTGTGATAGCACATAGACTCCGCACTGGACACTATCCATCAAGAAAATTTGGATATTTAATGTAAAAGACGGATTCTCCTAATTGCGAAGTGTGTCAGGTGATTGAAGGTGTCTATCATTTGTTGATGGAGAGAAGAGAAGCAATTTTTACTCAATTCCAGCTATATAAATTAGATGTAGGTTTATTTCATAGTATTTTAGCAGCTCCTGGGTCCGACGCGGCTAAAATGACTTGTGGGTTAATTTCTAGATATGTATGAATAGTGTGTAAGATGTAACATGTAGATAAGGGTTCGACAGAACTGACATCCAAAGGATAAAAAGTTTCTAAATAAAAAAGACAAAAAAAAAATCGTAGGAGAAAATGGACTAGTCTATTTTTAGTTCGAAACCACGCTGCGATAGACCCCCTTATCACTATCCACACGAGCCCCACATAAGGTGATATCCTTATAAGATAGCAAGTTAATCAGCTAAATAATTGCCTGCAATTTAATTAGGTTTTTTCACAACACCGATCGTAATTAAAACGAAGAAGTTTTAACGCGAGTGCGCCGCTTGCATAATATAACAGCGACATATAAAAAACCCAATCAGGGTTCTTTGAGTAAAAAGCGTCCACATAGTTTATCTTTATATGCTTAATTAATTGTAATTAGTAACAGAAGTTGCATCTTCATATTTTTATTGCAATTTCTGAATACCGTTATGAAATACGGTTTTCATATTCGACTGGGAATGGAATAAAATTTTAATGTGCATTACTTGTACTTATTTTTAACGGTAATCGTTCTATCTCGTTTCTTCTTGTGGGTATTTGAAGGTTTGGAGAATCTGGGGCAACGAAGAAGTGTAATGAAATGTTTTAGAAAAAGTACCAAACTGAAGGGCAATTCTAGTAATTAAAAATATTCAAAATATAGTTTCGAACTAGTCTCAATCTCATAAATATGACAAATGGTATTCTTGTTCGTTAACAAACAACGTCAAACGTGAGATTATATTGAAATGAGATTGAAAGTTGACTGAAGCCAAAAGGGTATTCTGGTTAAATTATGTACTGAGCCATTTTGACAAGTTGTAATTCTCATTTATTTCTAGAATTTTAGTCTATGACTGTTGATATCGGTATGCTATCGGTAATAGATTTTAAGTTGACTGAATTGACATTATATCGAGATAGACTGAGATGATACTGAAACCGAACCGAACTTTGTGTGCAGCAGAATACAATTTTTTATTCAATTCATAATTTAATTTCAGTTCGGTCAACCTTCAGTCTTACTTCAAATTAATTACGAGAATTAACCTTCTGGTGTAATTTTTTTTGTCTAAAAAATTACTTATTTTTATTTTTGTTACTGTTGCCCTCCCTAAATCCGATCCTAGATATACTAAGAGCCTCTGACATATTTTTGTTACATATCTGGAATTTTAAAAAGAGCTTGACCCCTGAATTTGTTTCGACTTTTCTTCTCAGAGGTTTCTTCTTCTATCGTATCAGCACGAGCTATACGAAATAGCTCATGCTGTGGTGAAAAGATTAGCCAGTCAGCAAGGTTGGTAGCGGGGCTGACTGCCCAGGGTGCGCCGGACGTACTTAAGTATCGTCACTCGTGGAGGCTACTCTCAGAGGTAGTCAGATAGGAAGCGTCGAAGCCATATTTCTTTTTATCAGCTTCAAAAAAAGCAAACCAACTTGTACAAAGTGATTATTAAATATCCAATTTGTAAAATAAATAATTTCATTTCAATTTCATGTCAATTTCATTTTATTTGACTGGTAAGATATTTGCCATACGGTTTTCAGTAAATATTATTAACCAAAGCCAATATGTCAAATGGATCGACAACAGCATTGCATATCGCTTATAACACAAAAAATACTAAATAAAATGAAAACACTTTGCTATGAGCTTTATTTAATATGCATCAATCTAGAAAAACATTGTAAGTAACTACTTACGTGGAAAACAGTAATATAGTGAGATAGAATTAAAATCTATTCGGAACGATCAAGTTAAATCCTACATAAAATAAACGCACCAATAAAATAAAGAAAATCTAAAATTCTGATTGCGATAAAAACAGGATTTAGTTCACCGGTTCGCCGACAGAGGCACTGCTGGTCTTATCTTGTTTGCACATCGGTCACTTATATCCACATCATGTCTATTTCGTATAAAATACACATAAAATTCCTAAGTATTGCTAAGACTCCGGGAAAGGGAATTACCGATAGCATCTAGAAATGTTAGGGTTAAGTAAACTATTTGCACTAAGCTATTCTCCGCTAGATGTCGTTGGTTTAAGTTTTTATCAAACGGTTTTTATTTGTGGTTGCTTTTATGGTTACCACACACTGTTTGCTCAATCTACGTGTTTTTTTATTTCCTAATAATACAAAAGAATTTAGGATTCTAACCAACGAAATATTGCCATAACTTTTTTCACACGGCGATTTGAAATGATCCGATGTAATATTTATTGCAGTTTAAAATACCTATCTAATTATCTATGTGTGGTTGTTATTGGTTCCTAGACCATCTTCCATAAATTTCTGATGATTCTCCTTTATTTAAAAAAAAAGAAAAAATATTCATACTCATAAATCCATACCTACTAGTTCTTTAAGCCCTAACAAATTACCCATTTAATATATCAACTGTACCATCACAATAAACCATCCATTTAATACCATACATAATATTAATACATAAACAGTACGGGATGTTCAACAAAAAGTTCTCTATTACGATCTAAAAGGCAATAAATGTATTATTATGTGCTACTGTATAATGTGATGTGTGTGGTCTAGCATAGCATGTCTTATTGATGAGCTGTCTTTAAGCTTTTTCTGTGTGTCGGTTGTAGAACCTAAGGCTGAGACTGTACAACGACGCGCCGTTTCGTCCCTCTTTCCTCTCCCTGCATACTTACTTTCTAATTGAAATCATGAGTCTGGCTGGAGAATGTACGAAAAGAGGTGTTATTAGTCTTGACTTGACGAACTCGTCAAGGAGTTAATAACTACAGTTTCAAGTATACGGGATGTACATGAATTCGTGTATGATTTACGCTGCAAGGGATGTTAAAAGATTAGTATTTTTTAGACTTTATTTTCTTTTTCCGTTATTTTAGCGCCCTGAGTTAACTGACTACGCGTAGCGATATCGCATTAGTCGTGCCTGCTAGCTGTCTCCCTGTGTTTTCATTCATATATGCATGGCATCGTAATGTTCCAACAATTAAATTATTTGTTTTCAAAACAAAAAAAAAAACGTTCTTTTAATTAAAACCTTGTGATGTGGTTTAAATACGATAACCGATTAATACATATTTTTTTTTTTTTTTAATCAATCCACATCCCGTGCGCGGTTAATCTATTACCAGTTCACGTGATTTCAAAGAATCACATGAATTCGCCTACACCTTGTATCTGTATGTTGTAATAACTTAGACTTAGCGTATCTGTGTAAAAAGTTTTTTTTTTTTTTAAATGGCTGCGTTTAACGGAAAACCAATAGAATCCATTTCGATATTTTTTGGAATATTTGTCTATCTGTTTATCCGTTTGTTTGTATGCGCATCACGTAAAAAGTACTGACTCAATGCGGTTGACTTTTATAGACAAATATTGTACGTATCTTGGAGTAACATTTAGTTTTTGTTTCATCGTATTTGATTCTCTCAATCAAAAGATATTTAGACTTTAAAGTTATCAAAAAGAAAGTTTAGTTATTGCGACACAATATTAGTTTCCGAGTTCCATGCAGACGGAGTTGTGGGCACAGCTAGTACCTATTATACAACCTTATTTTTACTTTATACGCAAACCGAGACACCCCAACAAGATTTTTATCAGAACTGTCTGAATATGTGTTTTTTTTTAGTAAATCTCCAAGTTACACCTTAGTCTTATGTCGCGTTAAGTTCCCTAAAAAAGTGTGAAATGCCTGAGATGTGCTATGCAGGGGTTGTCTAATACACGGAAACTGACCGAGAGGACCGTCTCAAGCCTCAAGGTGTCTATTCCCGTCAACTGTTATGGGTAGAAAATTACTGAAACAAAATTGAAATTTAAGAAAAAAAACAAAAAAAAAGTTGTGTAAAAAATATGTCAATCGGTTCTCCTAGTGATTCTGAACAAAATATTTTCAGGTTTAGTATATACTTAAACTAAGCTTGTATAAGAGACTGACTGACGGACTGACTCACTCGACGCACAGTCCAAACCGCTGAGTCCAGAAACTTGAAATGTTGCACAGAGTTTCCTTATAATGTAGGCAAGCAATAAGGAAGGATTTCCACAATTTAACCTCCGGTAGGGAAATAATGGGAGCAAATTAATATAAACTGGGGCCCAATTCTTCTAAAAGATATCTTGATAAATCGCAACCGAACCAAGGCTGTCAAATCGTTCGACACAAAAAATAAAACTAATCATTTTGACAGTTTCTGTAAAAAAAACTGGGTGACGGTTTCGTTTGCGTTTGGCAATAATTTTGCTAGTCAAATTGGCCCGCTGGACTAGAATACTTGCGAAGTAAAAATATGTAGCAAGAACAACTAATGATGTTTTGATAATAAAAAAAATACATTTAAGTTTTATAATGAGTCTTTATTTAATACAACTTTTCTTAACATTAAAAATATATACTTTAAACTGTTACAAAAAATATACTCTCTACATTATTTATTTTTACTTAATTACATTTTAGAATACATTATATCTGCAGATAGCACAATAATTGACTTTAATACGTCTTAACAATACATCACAAAAGTGATTTATCTTACCAATGTAATATTTTTATAATACCTACTAAAATTTAATTTATATCAAAAGATCTCAAAATATTTATTATTTTGATATAATTAGCTACGTCTCTATTGAATTTATAATTAAGATACTGCAACAAACTTTTGTCCATAGTAAAGTTATTATAATAATATTTATTTTGAAGGGACAACGCTTCTCGGACAATGTTAAATTAATAAGTACAGGTGTTCTGAATTCGTGTAATATATCAAAACTACGTGATGGATAACCCTACATAAGACTCTTTTAAGTACAACAAAAAATTACAAAAAAAGTCGGTTTTTACGGTACCTATGTTCATGTAGGCATTAAATGAATTAATCATTTTCCCCGCCGAAAATGACGGCTCACCTATCTTATTTTGTTTTTTTTTTACCACGATATTTTTTGTTGCATTTAAAAGAATCTCATGCTGTTGTAGGGTATATCAGTTGAAAATCACACAGTTTCAAGGAATCACACAAATTGGGAGACATCCTGCATAAAGTACACAGATTAGCTTCTCGTCAAGTACTCGTTGGCGATCTCCTTCCAGTCAGTAGGATCGTCGGTTTCCGTAGGCTTGGACTTGCGGATCTTCTTCAGGAGATCCCAACCTTTGGCCTTGTCTGTCGATGTGACGTAGGTGTTGTTCGGGTCCTGTTCTAAGGTGTAGGCGCCGAGGATTAGGCTCTGGACTAGACGGGCTGAGATCAGCGTCTATCAAGAGTAAGAGTGGAGTTAGTTTAGATTGAGATTCGAATAATTGTAAGTTTTTTTCATCCTTCTAATACAGTACCCCAAGTGTGAGTTTTTTACGTTACTACTGTAGGTGCGTCACGACAAAAATGTATGAAAATTTAGGCAGAGCCTCTAGCGGCGAATAGCGTGACTAAAATTTTGTTTGACACTTTTATCATGGTATTTGTTACGGAAACGTGTAGTAAACTACCCAATTCACATTTGGGGTACAGCTAGTGCCATCTATTGGCGAGTAGTAAATATAGGTCACTGTTTGTTAGGTCTGCCATCTATTGACAAGTAGCAAAACTTTTTAGAAATTCATTTCACTTTGAAGTCTTTGAGCCAGTACCCCAATGTGAGTTTTTTTACGTTACTACTGTAGTTGCGTCAAGCCAAAAATGTATGAAAATTTAGGCAGAGCCTCTAGCGGCGAATAGCGTGGCTAAAAATTAGTTTGACATTTTGGGCGAGACGCAACTACAGTAGTAACGTAAAAAACTCACACTTGGGGTACAGTAGTGTCATCTATTATCAAATAAACATAACTTCACACACGACATTTTAAAATCAAATGAAAATTCATACCTTCAGCAGCCTATATTCTTCGTCAGGCAGGCGCCTGTTGACGGTGTACCCAGCGAGGACATATCCTCCAACGCGTGGGTCTCCAGTAGTCAGTATCATGTAAGTCATAGTGATGGCTAACTCGAACACGTAGTAAGAATACTGGATGTCACCGAAGTCAATGATGCCTGTGACGCGGTAGTCGGTTTTGCTGTGGAGAAAATAAATAGTGGAATTGTCTTTACTTGTGTAGAATAGGACTTTGATAATGTAGGTACACACATTAAAAAAAGTTTGCGAGCACTTTGAAAAATCGAAATCTTTTTCGTTACGGTAGATTATAATGATTTCTTCTTCTTTTTAGATTCTTTAGATACAAGTTTTTTTCATCAAGAAAACACACAACAAAGAATTTTTCTTGATAAAGTTCAATTTAAAAAATTATATCAGCCTATGCTAGTGATTGCAAACTTTTTTTGATGTGTGTATGTTACTTAAGTAAAAATTTTGGAAATAGGAAGAAAACATAAATGGTGTCACCTCCAGTGACATAAGCCACTCTTAATTGGTGACTGTAGAGAACCTTGTCTTGTAAGCAAAGAAGAGTAATCGCATAAAATTCTAAAATTGTCTTTTCATGCATTAGTTAAAACATTTAAATACTTAAATCCTTTATAGTATAGGATATTTGCGTTAATAAATACGTACTATATAAATATTACCATACCCGTACCACATCAGTGCTGTCTGCTGAGTGTCGAATTAAGCTAAATAATATTAACACTTTTGAAGCCAATCCAGATTTGAACATACATACATACATACGTGTCTCACCTCATCAATATTCCATTAAGAATCTGAGTGCATACCCTTAACACTGAAGAATCCGGCGGCCTAAATTAACGACAAATGATTTTAGTAAATTATGTAATTGTAAACAGTGCCATCTATTGGCGAGTAGATAAAACAATCAAAACAATGAAAATGTGTGATGAGTGTCGCCATCTGTTATTGAGTAGATGTAACTATAATAAAAATATTTTTACGTTGACATTCAACGTATATATAATATCAATTTTATTATAATAATTCTAGAACATTTTATCAGTTTTGTTTTATAAGCAAAAGTGTTTCGAAACCGTTATCACAATGGTGTTTCATCATTTAATTTTGAATCTCGTGATAAGATATTACGGGCTTCATGGCATTATTATCTTTGAAATGAAGTGCAAAATAAACAACGGCTACCGACAAACGTACTATAAAAACACTTGACAGGTGATTGCAATCTCATGTAGACGGATACCTAGCTACTAGGATAGGTTTCGAATGAATAGCAAATTACTGCCGTCAGTGCCGTCTGATTTCTAAAAGACCGTTAAGTGTCATTTTGTCTTTGAGTGTATACCTTCGGTTTCTGAATTGAGAATTCTAGGATAAGCAGTACCGTAACTCATTAAAAGTTATACAATGAGCTTATAAGTAGCCCAATAATTTGATATAACAAAAACATCTGTTTGTCTCCAGAATTTCTTGGAACAACACTTTCTACGTTTTTGCTCATACTCGTAACTTAAAATTAGGTTTACTCACTTAACAGCCTTTTAGAAATCGGCGGCAGATTAGCAGTAAAAACAACATGATGATGGAAATTATGGTAAATATTAACATTTGTTTCTTTTCTAGATTAATGTTGCAGGGCATTGAAATATGCGACCGCGTAGAAGGCGCAGCACAAGGTGGACCGACGACCTGTTAAAGTCACGGGAATCCGCTACTTGGGGGAGAACTATGCCAGCAGTGGACGTCTTTCGGCTGAATGATGATGATGATTGAAAATTTTTACAGAAATAAATTCCTATTTAGTTGGGAAACTTGCCTTTCAAAGTTTACGTATGTATGGAAATAAAGAAATCTAAACTTGACTCATCGGATTTGATTTAATTGGTTAAGGCTAATTTGTATGAAAATGAATAGTTTAATTCACACGGACCACATTTAATCGCCAAATACAACCGTGTATGCGATACCGACCACATCGTAACCACACCGCAACCACCAGCGACAACACACCTGCAAGAAGCTGCAGCGACTCTATTCACACGTCACACGTAAAGTCTGTATCCAACAGACTTTGCGAGGCATGAGCCGTGAACGGCGCACAACGAATGCCTCTGCATGAGGCGTGCGTGTCGAAAAAATATACCAACATATGCTCGGGTCGAGCCATCGCGTGCGAAGCAAATGCCTCGTTTGTCTGTCTTCATGCTTGTGGCGAGGCATGTGCTACGCACAGGCGCAGTTTCATTTTCTCAGTCGAGGCGTGCGTGGATATCGTACGCGGCGCACACCTCGAACGTGCATGTGCGACTACGTCCACAACTATTGTAATGCTCGCACTGAGGTGAGACGCTTTAATCTTGAAACGTTTGCCGACATACGTCGGCTCGCCCTCGCACGTGCGTAGCACATGCCTCGCCACGAATATGAAGGTACACACCTTGCGAGGCATTCGTATTACGCCGTTCGCGGCGGCGCCGGCGCATGCCTCGCAAAGTCTGTATCCGCCTTATATCAACTGCTTGCCCACTTTATGTAGCTGTGATGTGATGTGATTGTCGTACGTGTGAATTCTCCCTTATCGACACAAATTCATATTTGGTGGCGGAAATCTCGCTTCCTAGAAATTATGTTCACAGGTTGAAGAAGTAGGTATCTATTTGTACTTGTAGTAATTACAAACCTGCCTCCCGGCTTCACACCAACAAGCAGATTCATCTCGTTAACGTCACCGTGGATCACTCCCTTCTCAAGCTCCTCCAAGCGCGGCACGACCGCGTACTTGAACTCTTCTATTACCTATTACAAAAAGAATTACGTTTAAGACTGTCACACACGGTGCAGATACTATATTTATAATCTGAGCGCATATTTTACGATATCGCTCTACATAGAAATGACCTTTTTCACCGTAAGTTGATTACTGAAGTTTCTCTACAAAACGTTACCATACAAAAAATATCAAATATCTTTTTAAAAACAAAACATTAGAAAAATATCTATTTTACGGTTTTCGATGATGTCATTTACGTTTTTTCGATAGCAGTCTCCTTTCGGCTACATCTTACGAAATGACTGAGCTGTGAGAACTCATCTTTGGGTGAACAGACTATAACACACATAGCGCAGATAATTGTATAGTTAAGTATCTGAAGATACCGACAGATATTAAGAGATTCTCTCAGATCAACTTTCATAGAAGTTCGACATACAATGTCCTTCAACTGCTTTACAAGATGCTATGTTCTTTAAATTATTTCTCACAAGCTTTCTCACGAAAACGATTACCGTTTTCCTAATTTACAAACTCAAACTAAGGGTAGGTACCTACAGAATAACCTTACTTAACTAAAATAGACTGATAAACAGTCTATTTAATAGGCTGTTATTATGAATAGTTACTACTTGATTTAGGTACTATGACAATGACTACCCGACGGCTACGTGCTATAGTATATAAGTAAAGGTTACATAACAGATTATTAGATTGTGCCCGACTCATAGCAAAATTACTTTAAACTTGACCCAGCCATGATGCATAGCATCAAGCATATTTATGTATGTTGGGGTCGGCTTCTAGGCAACAACCTGCCCTCTGATTCAGAAAGTTTCCCTAAAATTCACGTAACGAGTAAACGTGATAACAAACCGAATTCGTCGACAGCTGACTTATCGAAACATTCTGAATCGATTGGCAAATGCGCCAGAATGATGGTAATTTACACGTTTACACAGAACGACTGCCATTTGACTACCGCAAACACCAAGTTACCAGAGTTTCAGGCTTCTGACTACTACCCGTAACCACTGGCATAGTATGACAACGGGGACTGACGCAGCGCCCGAGCAAACTTAGCGCCCAAGGCGAATAAATTAAATGGCCCTTCTTTAAACAAAAATTTCGCGTAATATACGCGGCTGGCTTGACCCCCAAGTCGAGCGCCCTAGGTTTTCGCCTAGTTCGCTTGTATGGTCGGGCTAGCCCTGGACTGACGGTTCAACGTACCCTTCGAGGCACGGAGTGACTCGTTGTTTAAAGAATGGTCACTTAAGTAAAAATATAGGTACTGTTTCAAATAAAAAAAATAAAAACAAGCTGCGACAGGAGTCAGATAAGAAACGTAAACACAGCATGTAAACATTAACAGGAAAAATATAACAAAATCTTAAACTAAACGAGATATTAGCTTCCATAAACACAGTAGATACATACAAATAAATATGATAATAAATTCATCATAATATTAGTTAATGTGATGTGATGAAATGTACATTTGCTATTTCAATTCTACAATACAAATAAACTTGATAAATAATCTGAATTCTGTCGGGCAATCCCTAAAAATGCACGTGATCATAAACATGATGAATATATCCTGATGTGATGATATATTAATTTGCATTGCTACAATTATTTTATTTTACCCGTATACTCGTACCATTAATGAACCATTATATTATTGGGCTATCAATCTTGGTATACCTACTTGGCAAAAACTGAAAATGCTCTGGGACTCAAAAATGACAACAATTATGTCAAATTAGATTTCTACCAAGATATTATTATTATACCGGGCGTCAGTATTATCTTGGTAGGTGGCGAGGTAACACAAAATGAACTAGAAAAACGCTAAACTAAGCTAACTGCTCCTACATCAGACAATAGCGTAGCTCTTAAATGTAGAAACGGGGAGGGAGACTCAGGATTCCAGGAGGGATAACATCGGTTAGGTAGATTTAAAATGAACCAGTGTACAGCAAAAGCTGTTCACCAGCAGGGCATACCTACAGCATGCAAGTGAGGTTGACATTGAGTACGTCCTTAAGAAAGCTTCTAGTCAGAGTAGCTTGTATGTATAGTGGGAAACCTAAAAAGGAAGGCTGATAAGCTGGAGCTGTGGCTGCGTGTTTTGCATCTACGAGAAACGAATTTGATACTATCACGGATCAATTATTTATATAGTTTACAGATAGAACAATTGTTCCGGGTCTGGGTTTTTATGGATATAAAATATTTCTATTTGCACCAACGATACAGGAGAAATCTTAGTTTCAATACTCAATACACAAAGTAAAGGTGATAAGACTTATGTTACTATGAGATCATTATGGACCCTGTCGGGAACACCTAATTAGTAGAAGTGTCCACACTTCTACTAATTAGGTACTTAAAAATTCTACAAAAAGGGCACATCCTTGCAGTAATACAAAGTCTCTTACCTCCTCAGCCAAGTCCAATTTCTCAGCATCCTTGATGACGTACTTGAACTTCTCCAAGTCAGGCACCTTGGTCAGCATCCACATGTGTTCCCGAGACACCAACCCTGAGTGATTGAAGTTCTGGAGACAAAGGAAATTGGTTAGCAAATACTTTACATATCCAGGGAGAGTACAGAACACCGCTGCACTTCCCGTGGGTACGCTGATTTGTTATGCTGTTTTTCTTTTTTGCAAATTCCATTGCAAAGGCGGTCTAATGGAGCGTCCACACCAAACCAACGAACGAGATTCGACACCGCTTACATCCGAATTAAACCCGATTTGTTCTAAACGTTTCGTCCAATTCAATAAATGACAAACGTTCTTTGACGTTCATTAGTTTTGTGTTCTCGTGCAATACTAGAACAAATGGCTACCCAATGGGATCTCTTTTTCAGTAAAGAGAATATCAGAAAAGAGGCAGACTTAAGAAAAGATGGATGGATTGTCTGAAAGATGACATGGCTAGGAAGGAAATGAACGTAGGTGACGGCTGATAGCGATGTATGGAAGAATGAGACATAATTTGCCGACTACAAATTAATTAAAGATGGGCAGTGGAACGATTATGCTCAAAGAGCGTTTGAGCGTATCAGGCCTTTAGAATGAGGTTAAGAGGATGTTGATATTATGTTGTATGGTGATGATGAATTCACATTTACATATTTTCTCATTCAATTCACAACTGGCTGCCTCTTTAGTTCAGGGGTCGCAAGCGCGAGGTTTTCGTGTGGAATTTCTGGGTAGCAGCCCGGAGTCTGCATTTGAGCCCGGTTGATGGCAATAGGCTCGCTCTCTATTATATGGGACTTAAACATAAAGGCGAAATGTGGGTGTACTATACACCTCTGCCCAACCCTTCGGAGAATACAGGCGTGATGTTATTTTATGTAAATCTCAAATCTCTTATGAAATTTCCTTGGAATCTATTGCGCGTCCAGTACAACAATGCGTTTAGGGTGCTGTTGGGGCTGCCGTGGTTTTGCAGCGTTTCTACGATGTTCGCGCAGGCACATACCGATGACTTTTATGCTATTATTAGGAAGCGGAGCGCCTCGCTACTAAGTCGCTTCCGAGGCAGCACTAACAGTATCCTGAGCGTATTGTCCGAGCGGTGAGACTCGGCGATGTTGAAGAGTTGGATGCACCTGCATGCCAGTTCGTCACTATTTATTAAGTAATTATTGTTTATGTTTGTTAATGTTTTAATGAAGCCTATGTGTATTTGTTTGTTATTTGTAGTGCTTATGCTTATGGCAATAATTTCCTGAAATAAATGATTATTATTATTATTAATCTCTAAGCCTAATGAGTGTATCTATCACATCTAGCTGTCAGCTACATCCGAAACATAAATGAAAAAAACATCAAATACTACCATTTACGACTAACGAGGTAACAATATAAATTGTAGAAACCTTGGGCTGTCCAACTACTATAGGTAGTTATGTACCCTATTGTGTAGCAAAGTCAATTGTTACTGAAATAACTGTGTTGCGCACGCGTCTACACTCGCTTGTTTTTTTTTATTCTCCCGTTATAATGAATACAAGCCTGTAATTGTTCATCTACAGGGCAAAGTACACAGAGAACGAGCATTGATCACCATGGTTGCTTACCGCGCGTTAGCGATTTTAGACCATCAAGTCCAGGTTTACTCCACAACATTGTTGGAGAAGGGCGAGGCTAATGAGGCGATGGAATAGAATAAGACAGAGGCGGCTGCCACTCTCCCTTCCCGCGCCAGACGCATAGTGCGCCGCCGGATGGCGCGCGACTATCTCTGGCCACCCTAGTGTACGGCTAGCGGGCGGTTAGGGGATCCGTCGCCCGACCAGTAACAGATCCGAGAAGGTGGCGCGAAGTGTTCCGCCTCTCAGGAGGACGTGGGGCCCCACGTCCTCCTTCTGTGGGGCCTTGCCCATTTCCAGTCCATCACCTTCAGCCACCTCCTTTATAAAGCTAACAGGATATCATAAACTTAAAGATCCCTTACCTGTAGCTTGTTGTCCAGGTTAGCAACGAACTCTCCCACTTGGTAGAAGAGGGCTTCAGACTTGGGTACTTTTTGTAGGATTTCTCCGGGCACATATGCCAGCAGACGGACAGCATGTTGCTTGCCGCCAATTTTTTCTATGGAGTGGAGATGGCCGTACACATTGCGGATCGGCTTCGGGCAGGTTACTGAGCGGGTGCCTGTGGGAAAGAGAAGTGAGAAGAGTGGAATACCTTAGTATGTCCTTGAGGAATTACTCGGTTGAAGAGCGCGATCAGGCAAACTGAGTCTTGCCCAACATTAGGTGATTCGCTCACCCCTTTGCTACATAAAACCTAATTTCGAATTCATTGGACTGTCTTCTTTCATCGTGTCAGCACGAGCTATAAGATAATAGCTCATGGTGTGGTGTAAAGATTAGACAGTCAATCAGTGACTGCACAAGGTGGGCCGGACGTACTTGGTTTAAGCATTAATTGCATAGTAACTGGAACCAGTTGTTTATGATAATATTGAATCGAATAATCTGATCATACAGGCCAACTAGTGTCCTTTCAGTTAAATAAGCAGCTTCAATTAGACAAAATCATTGAATTAAGACCACTAACTAAAAATAATTTGCAAAAATTTAATAATAATGTATTAACTAATCTTCCTACATCCTGCTCTAGTTCAAGGGACCCCAACATAAATTATTGTACATTGTTCGCTACAGTCTGCCAAGAATTTAACAACACATGTCCAGTCAAGAAACGTAAAATTAATTGTAAATCTAAATTTAGTGAATGGGCCACCCTAGGTATAAGAAAAAGTAGAGAAACTTTGTATAGTCTATATCATGAGAAATCATTGACATCTGATCAAGCTTTTCATAATTATGTAAGAAATTATTCAAAGATATTTAAGAGAGTCTGTACTCAAGCTAAATCTAGATTAATTTGTAACAAAATTGGTGCCTCTAATAATAAGATAAAAACTGTGTGGCAGGTAATAAATAAAGAAACCGGAAACACAAAAAAACGGGATTACGAACTAATTTTAAAATCAGATAATAAATTAATTACAGATAAGTCTGAAGTCGCTCAGACACTCGAAAACTTTTTCACGAATATCCCGATAGAGGTCACGAAATCCCTTGCTTCGTCCTCTTTACTAGCTGAATCCTTACTTAAACAGAATTTCTGTAAAGATATACCTATCTTTGAATTTAAGCACATTTCTGCTACCTCGATTATAAAAGCTTTTAAAAGTCTAAATATAAAAAATACTGAAGACTTATGGGGCATTTCTGTTAGGGTTCTTGGAGCTATCATTAACACCATTACACCTTTACTTACAGACATATTTAACCAATGTATAGATAGCGGTACATTTCCTGATTTGATGAAGCATAGTAAAGTAATACCAATCTTCAAATCAGGTTGCAAGAATAACCCCTCAAATTACAGACCCATTTCGGTGCTTCCAGCACTAAGTAAAATCTTTGAGAAAATCATGCTTGATCAGATGATGTCTCATTTTGACCAGAACGGGATATTGCATAGTCGCCAGTACGGTTTCACGAAAAGTAGGTCGACTATTGACGCAGGAGTGAAACTAGTCACTCATATTTTGGAATCCTGGGAGAGCTCTCAGGATGCTATTGGCATCTTCTGTGATCTCTCCAAGGCTTTTGACTGCGTTGACCACAACACCCTCATCTGTAAATTACACCACTACGGAATTCGTGGCCGAGCTGCTGACCTTGTTTTCTCCTATTTATCTAATAGACAGCAAAAAGTTGGTGCTAACGGTGCGATATCTTCGGGGTCTCTGGTTAAGATGGGCGTGCCTCAAGGCTCAATTCTTGGACCTTTTCTGTTTCTGACCTATATAAATGATCTACCCTATATGATGACCGACTTATCAGACATAATTTTATTTGCCGATGACACTTCCCTTATTTTTAAAATAGATAGAAAAGATAGGGACGTTTTACATGTTAACGAGAGCCTTACTGTTCTTTCTAAATGGTTTGCAGCCAATAATATGTTACTTAATGCAAACAAAACAAAATGCCTTAAGTTTTCACTACCAAATGTTCCCCAAGTAGGTTTAAATGTAATGCTCGAAGGCAATAATCTTAATACAATTAATGACACCGTATTTTTAGGTATAACTCTCGATTCAAAATTGCAGTGGGGTGCGCATATTACTGCCCTGTCGGCTAGGTTAAGTTCTGCTGCATACGCAGTTAGGAAAATTAGGCAGCTGACTGATGTAGCTACAGCTAGGTTAGTATACTTCGCATATTTCCACAGCATTATGTCCTACGGCATTCTGTTGTGGGGCTCAGCAGCTGACGTAGATTCTGTTTTTATTTTACAAAAGAGAGCAATCCGTGCAATCTACAATATGGGTTCCCGCGAGTCCCTTAGAAACGTGTTCAAAGATATTAATATACTTACCTTGCCGTCACACTATATCTTTGAAAATATTATGTATGTTCGGAAAAATTTGCATATGTTTAATGTTAGAAGCGATTTTCATGATAAAAATACACGTAATAAACATAAAATTGTGATTCCCAAATTTAGATTGAGTAAAACTAATAAGTCATTTCTTGGAAATGGCGTGCGTTTTTATAATAAGCTACCGAAATCTGTAACTGATCTTACCGAGGGAAAGTTTAAAGCCCATATTAAACGTGTCCTTATTCAAAAAGCATATTACAAGACTAAGGACTACGTTGACGATAAAGGTGTTTGGAAATAACTCCTTCTGCACATGTGGCTTCCCTGGTACCTCATTAACGTCGTATGTGTACCTATGTCTATTAACTAACCTGATTCGATTAGCTTTTTTTTTTTATTACTAACGTTACTCTCAAGATATCTTTATCTTATACAGTGATTTTCTTTGTAATGTGTTTTGATGACAATTAACCATGTCACTTGTTTTATATAGTTTAGCGTCCTTTTACCTTTTGTAAATGTGAGAGCTTTGTAGACTTGCTAGATGCCTGGATACCTAGTTAATTTGTAACCATATTTTTCATTTTGTTTTTTTTGTGTGGTTCCTGCTCTTAAGTCTACTTTGCTCTCTCATATCTAAGTCATAACTGTACCCACTGAAATTGTTAAAGATATGAATTTTAAAAGAGTAACCATGGAGTTTCTTGCCGGTTCTTCTCCATAGGAAACGACTAATTGGAACCGTGCACCTAAATTCGACTTTTCATAAGCGCCTGTAATGGTTTATGTGAAATAAAAACTTTTGATTTTGATTTTTTGATTTTGAATAGTTATAATTACTTATTTTATGGAATTATGTCTTCTAGGGACTATTTCAAAATAAACGCATTTATTTCAATAGACCATTTACAATTAGACAATTGTCGAAAAAAACGACGTCACTAATGCTCAGTTACACCAATTAACTATAACCATAATCTTACCATCTGTCAAATCAGTACAAAGACGTTAATATGGTACGGTTATGGTTAAAGTTAATTGATGCAACTAACCCTAAGTATCGCGTTCCAAATTAAAAAAGATTCCTATGGAAAAGAATTGGCAATAACCTCCATGGTTACTCTTTTTCATCAAAATACTTACAAAAAGTTGGTTACATTGTTAATAAGAAAAATAAATGTGAGAACGATATAAGATAATGCAGAATAATAAGAGTACATACATTCGTACGTTCATTTGTCATGGCAGATTAGAGATGCTCATCTCTAATCTGCCATGACAAAAAAGTCGCCCGTCGCTGGGTCAACTATTTCGTAGGGAACTGAACGACCAAAACACTTTGGTTTGTTCTTTGGTTTGAACAACCACCTGCTTAGTGGTTAATGATTACATCTCACTTTCACACAATTTCCTTAAGAATCGTGGAGTCACTGCTAACACATAACACACAACCAGGTTCAAAAAACTTGGCTCACTCAAACAACAAACCAATTTACAGAGTAATATCCACTTACCCAAAAAGTTCATAATCTCATTCTGAGCATCAACAACGGCCCCATTTTGCGAGTCCATAGAGTTCATTATCTTCAGCACATAGCCATGTTCACACTGAGTCGTTATTAATGGGTTCTTGACGATGGGATCCTCCACGATCTTGTAGTTCTTGTCGTCGTAACCGTTGAGCTCCGTCAGTTCTAGCACAGAGAGGCCGTACAGTCGCTCCACTAAAAGTTTAACTCCTTCATGGTCGATGGTCGGGCGAATCACCGCGCCTGGTTCTAGTGTGTTTGCCATTATATCTGCTGGAGGAAAATGGTGATTAATTGATGTCATATATTTTTTTTACGTAATAGGTTGGCAAACAATTCTTGGATCAGAATGTTGGACTACAAAAGGGACGAAGGAAAGACAATTGCATGAAGCTGAGATGAGAAGAATGGGTAGGCCTCCCACCGGCACAAGGTGGACCGATGATCTGTTGAAGCCTATGTCCAGCAATGGACGTCTTTCGTCTGAATGATGATGATGATGAGATGAGAATGCTAAGAGGCATGTGTGGTGTTACGCGAATGGATAGAATTAGAAATGAGTATGTAAGAGGAAGTCTAAAAGTGGCGCCAGTGACTGAGAAATTATGTGGAAACCGGTTATCATGGTATTGGCATGTGATGCGAAGGAATGACGAACATGTCGTAAGGAAAGTTTTGAGTATGAATGTGGATAGTTATAAGAGTAGAGGAAGACCAAAGAAACGATGAATGGATATTGTAAAAGATGATATGACTGGAAAGAGGGTGACTACTGATATGTCGGCTAATAGAGATGTATGGAGTCCATTTATATCCCTGACTTGGCTTTGGCAATAAAAATGCTACTATTGCTAAGCAAAACGATTCGTTTTTGTTGATAGGAACCGGGGAAAATACATTCGTATGACAACTGGGACCGACGCATAGCACGAAGTAATCGTGGCGATCACAGCCTAACTTCGCAGATCATACGACCCGCGTGTTTTTATTTAGCCACGAAATCCTTCATATAAAAGTCTATCTCTGTCTCTAAACAGTACATTTGAAGTCGCTTTTCAAGTCTATCTGTTTGTCCGCTTACTTCTTCTATCTAAACTACTCAATAGATTTTTCTTCATAATTTAGGTAATTTCTTCCGGACGGTTTTAAGCTGCAAAACGTACCCGAACAACAACGGATCGCTACGTCCGGGTAGCTAAGTCCTATATGTATAATAAGAGCGCAATGATTGTTCATAACATAACAAGACGTGATGCATGCACTCGCGGTCAGTCAGTTAGTCAGAATTCAATATAAGATAGTGCTAGGGTTAATAACATGTTTCTAGGCTGTCGCGTCGCCAACAAACAAGAGAACAATCAACTGTTATTCTAAATAGTGAAACTGTACGTACAAACTATTTAATTTTATAAGTTAAATGAAATTATTTATTTTTGTTAACTAGATCCCATCAAAAACATTTACCTATTTAAAAAGGCCACGTCGCGGGACTCTTTTGCCGTGAAAAGTTCTGAGATCTAATGTAGAGCCCAGTCAGACATTTCATTTAGAAAGATACCAGAGGTCGGTTGCGGCTTCGCCCGGTGGATGTCGTTTATCGCGTATTCCGTATTTTTCTGAATAACGTAAAAGTATCCTATGTCCTTCTCCAGGTTTCAGACTATCTCTGTACCAAGTTTCATCAAAATCGGTTCAGCGGTTTAGGCGCGAAAGCGTAACAGACAGACAGAGTTATTTTCGCATTAGTATATTAGTAGGGATTTTTTGGACATGGCAATCACATATAATGATATGATTCAAATATGATTGAAAATATTTATTAACTTCTCTAGTAAGGGATTATTAAGACATTTTAAAGTAAGAATTTGGTCAAAAATATAATGATAGGCACACCTAAAGGGGTTCAAGTGTTGACAGAAATGAAGGCAGGACAATCAACTATCTCAAAACACCTATCCCTGTTCTACCATCAATTAGTACTCAAATCAAGACAATGTGCAAAATACTTCAATTACTAAAAAGACTAGCTTCTGCCCGCAGCTTCGCTTGCGTGAAATTTTGAACCTTGATTAAGCCCCTTTTTAGTGAAATCCAAAAAATCCATCTTTTATTATTTACTTTGAAAAGTGTTTGCACCAAATTTCAAGTCAATAATCCCATAGAATAAGGATTTTCACGTAAACGTTAACAACCAATTTCACCCGTTTAGAGTTGGAATTTCCAAAAACCCTTCCTTAATGGATGCGTGCGTATAGGTACCTACTGTCAAAATTCCAATCTTCCAACCCCAGCGGTTTAGGCTGTGCGTTGATAGATCGGTCGCTCAGTCAGTCAATTTCTCCCCATACTTCTAACTTCAAAAGTACCAAATTTTTCATACAAACTTTCAACCCTTATTATTTCATCCCCGTAGGGGTTGAATTTACAAAAACTTTCAAACACGTGTACAATTATTTCTAACCCGAAACCCTATTATTTGACCTAGTGATTTTAACTTCAAGAAAATTTTCATCCCCTATTTCACACCTTAGAGGTAGAATTTCCAAAAACCCTCTAACACGTGTATTACTTCTCACCAAAGGCCTAATTTTTTAACTCCACGCTCCTTACTTCAAAAGTGCCAGATTACTCATACAAACATTCGACACTTATTACCCCTTAGGAGTTGAATTTCCAAAAACGCTCAAACACACGTACATTTATTTCTAACCAGAAACCTTAATATTTAATTTCATGCTTCTTACTTCAAAAATGATGAATGATACAAACTTAAATTAAATATTTCACCCCTTAGGGGTTGAATTTCGAGAAATCCCTTCTTAGTGGATGCTTACGTTACAAAAGGAATCGACTGTCCAAATATCATGTGTCAGTCAGTACCTTTCTCTTTATATTAGAAGAAGACAAACAATTATCCAATACGACTCGCGCGCCACCTATTGTACGTTGAAGGTACCATGTCAGAAACTTTCGCGTGAGTAACAACAACTATACAAAGTTTCAACTCAATCGGATGAACGATGCGTATTTTTATTTACAATTATCCGATACGACTCGCGCGCAACCTCTTGTACGTTAATAGTACTATATCACAAACTCTGGCGCTAGTGCCAACATCAACTGAACGAAGTTTCAACTCAGTCGGATGAACGATGTGAATTTTTATTTAAAACCATCCGATACGACTCGCGCACCAGAAAGTCTCGCACAAGTGTAAACAATAAAAAAAACTTTCATCTTCTATTTCACCTTCTAGGGACAGATTTTTCAAAAACCCTGAAACACGTGTATGTTTTATACGTCTTACTTCAAGAGTACCAGACTTCTTATACAAACTTTCGTCCGCTATTTTACCCCCTTAGGGGTTTAATTTACAAAAACGCTCATACTTGTACATTTGTTTCTAACCATCAACTCTATTAATTGATTTCATGCTTTTATCTTATCTTACATAAAACTTTCACCTCCTATTTCACCCCCTAGGGATAGAATTTATAAAAAAACGTTCAAATACATGTATTTATACCCAGCCAGAAAGCCTATTATTTGATTTCATGCATTTAACTTCGTAGAAACTTTTATCCTCTATTTCACCCCTTAGGGGTAGAATTTCCAAAAACCATGAAACACGTGTATGTTTATTTCTGACCAGTAACCTAAATATTAAATTTCATGCTTCTTACTTCAAAAGTACCAGATTTCTCATACAAACTTACAACACTTATTTCACCCTCTTAGGGGTTGAATTTACAAAAACACTCAAACACGTGTACATTTACTCCTAACCAGAAACCTTAATATTTAATTTCATGCTTCTTACTTCAAAAATGACGGACTTGGATACAAACGTTAATCACCCTTTTCACCCCCTTAGGGGTTGAATTTCGAAAAATCCCTTCTTAGTGGATGTTTTCGTCATGTAAGAAACCTACTGTCCAAATTTCATATTTCTAGCTTTAGTGGTTTAGGCTGTGCGTTGATGACTAAGTCAGTCAGTCAGGACTTTGAATTTTATATATATTATAGATTATAGATAGACTAGATGGCGTCTGCATTTCTTATCTGAATCTATCTCTGTGAAAAAAAACCGAAACAAACTCAGAGGTTAAGGTCTCTTTTAAAGTCCAGACATTGTAGTATAAAACTATGTGAGTGTAACAATGTAGGGCAACGTCTGGAATGGCCTTTTGAGGAGAGATGATGAGATGAATGTGAATGTCGATGAATGGAAGGCGAAAGGGAGACATATTGCGCCAACCACAAGTAACTTGGGTGCAGGATGAAGAAATTTTAAGTCAATACATGGACTACAAAAACCGTCTGCCGGCTTGTGACAAGAAAAAATCATCCAAAAAGGTAGAACGCCAAAAAAAAACATTGCGTGACAATTGTTTAAGTGTTTGTGTTTCAAACAACAATATCACGCAGCTGTTACATCCTTAACTAGTTAATAAAAGGATCAGTTGCTCAATATAGTAAGCATTGAATTATATTGACTCTGCTATTTTTACATCGCGACGGTGGCGCCGCGTGCGGCCGCTTGCCTCAACTAACGTCACATGATTGCCGGTACCTTGCGGTTTTGTAGGATATGTTAGAGTATTTTGTAGGATTAAAATTATATAAAATGAATAAATAAACATTTGTAAGCATAAGATTCTTAACAATTAATATTTAAAAGCAAGTTACCACTTAAATAAGATGCTTGATTCGATTTAATGATAATTATAACGCAAATTCTATGGCATAAAACTTTCGTGCTAGAAATAAGTAGTTCACATAGGTATTTAATTAATAATATATTATATTAGTGAAAGATTTATTATGTAATTGTTGTATTATTTATAATAGCTTTATTATATAACAAGGCCGTAATGTGAATATTATATTAACTAATTCTTTGAGTCAAAATACATTAACTCAACTTTTTCATCAAAATTATTGCATTATATTAAAAACTTACCTGCCTTTCTTATTTAAATACAATTTCAATAAAAAAAAAACAAAATTCGAATTCGAAAATCAAAAATAAAACCACAACTGCAGAAAACCACACACACAAAAAATAAAAACAATAAAAATAAAACTAATATCACCAAATAAAGAAAAAATCCAAATTCTTTTTTTATCAAATCCTAAACAACAGCTCACCTCACGACTTGTCAACGCTGTCAACAGTCAACAACTGATCTGAGATGAATAATATATTGTACCAGTCAGACTGATAACACGAGATGAGTTGCTATTACGTGTAACAGTTGCTATCGCTATCGTGATGGCAACTTGGCAACTGAGTGAGTGCATAAATGAAACAGTCGAAGCACATTTTTTTTTTACATAAATCTTCATAAATAGCAACCGAATCAAGGTCAAACCGTTCAGTCAGACAGTTTTCAGTTTCAAAAGCTGTTAAATTGTTTGACACAAAAAAAACAATCATTTTGTCAGTTTTCGTAAACAAAAACTGACTGACGATTGTAGTTCGTTTGCGTTTAGCAACAATTTTGTTAGTCGAAATCCTGTGGTCTCAGTAGTTCGGTTGTTTTGTTCGGGACCGGACTACTCAGACTAATTTTGTCTCATTAGTTCGGTTATGACGTCAAACCGAAGTGTTGATACCAAAAAAGATGGCAGAAGTCCGGTTAGGGATGTAATAAAATGCTTTTATTATAAATAAAAGAATCAAACATATTCTCTGAAATAAGGAGAATACATAAGCAGAAACCATCTTGCTATGATACTTTAAAAACTTGTTTACAATGAAAGTTGTGTTTTACATCATTAACCGAACTACAGAACACAAGTCTCAACAGTTCGGTTTGACGTCATAACCGAACTAATGAGACAAAATTAATCTCAGTAGTTCGGCCCCGAACAAAACAACCGAACTACTGAGACTAGAGGGTCGAAGCACCAGATGACTACGAGACTAGATGTGATGCAGTATTAGTCTAGTGGTTGAACGCTTGCCTTCCATGCAGGAGGGCCAGCGTTCGACCCCATGGCGTCCTGGGAGGTTACCATGTGCGGGAAAGTTGACAGGTACGCGCGTGTTTAGTGTTTCGTTTATTTTACTTTGGCTTTAATAATGTCGATATCAAAATTCAAACGTTTCGAACATTTGTTTAATGCGCCGTTCACTTGCGCGGTGCGCCGTCACACAGGACGCACACTTAACGGTGAAGAAAAACATCGTAAAGAAACCTGCACACCTGAGAGGGTTCTAAAATCTTCTCGATAGGGTGTGTGTATGTAGTTCGCCAAGTTGATGTCGTTTATCACATAGATTTTCACGGTTTTCGGGATAAAAGTAGCCTATGTCCTTCGGATTCCAGATTATCTCTGTATCAAGTTTCATCAAAAACGGTTCAGCGGTTTAGGCGTGAAAGCGTAACAGATAGACAGAGTTACTTTCGCATTTACAATATTATATTAGTAGGGATTCTAGGGATTAACTAACAATCATCATAAACATCATCCTCACTCATTCGTTGTGTGAATTTGAGAAGAAAATAGCCAGAATTTGATTATCACTTGCGTTAACGGTGAAGGAAAACATCATGAGGAAACCTGCACACCTGAGAGGGCTACAAAATCTTCTCGATAGTGTATGTAGTTCATCAGCACGCACCAGGCCAGCGTAGTGGAATAAGGCCTAAACACTTCTTATTCTGAGAGGCTCACGCCCAGCAGTGGGATAGTAATGGGCTGATATCATGCTTATGACCGTCTCGTTGGTCGAGTGGCCATAAGCTCGACTGATTTGACAAAGTGTTTTTTTTTATTTATTTATACATTACTGGGCCTGCGTTTTCTTCCCAAGAGTATCGTATTACCCAGTTACTGGGTTGTGGAGGTCTGATAGGCAGTCGCTCCATGTAAAATACTGATATTCAGCTGCATCCGGTTCGACTGGAAGCCGACCCCAACATAGTTGGGAAAAGGCTAGGCAGATGATGATTACTGGGCCTGCGTTTGGCCGCTATCTCGCCTGATGTTAAGCGATGATGCGGTCTACGATGGAGCACGCTTGCCCAGAAGAAACCGATTCACTCGTGGCTTGAAGACACCCAGATTGTAGCTGTCGGGGAACACCCACTCGGGCAGCGCATTCCACTGTTTGGAGGTTTTCACAATGAAAGTGGAATCAAAGCGCTTCGTTCGCGTTATTGGGTTTCTCAGTGTGGAGTTTCTCAGTAGCAGCCTGGAGTCTAGATCTGTGCCCGGTTGATAGCAATAGGCTCGCTCCCTGGGACTTAAACATAACGGCGAAACGAGGGTGTACTATACACCGCTGCCTAGCCCTTTGGAAAATACAGACGATATATTTTAATCTTAAATTATTGACTTTTGGGGAAAGTGGTAGAACAAAAGTTATTAATTATTATGTGTACTTTAACACCCTAGAAAATTAGTACCCCTTTTCCGACCAACCTTGTATTTTTATATTACGATCTATTTTTCATTATTTGTTTAAAAGTTAAAGTATTTTTTTGCAATAAAAGTCAATCATTTAAATAACACTGTCTCGACTTCCTATCACTCAGTTTCCATCAGCACATGTAATAGGCGCCACCTCAGTCGCTATCAGCGTCCGTTCGTGACTCTACATTTGACAGATTACACGGCTCTATCACTGTACAGGTATTCTATTATAGGTATGTATTGTTTATCTAAATATTACGTACCTATGTATCTTTGTATTGTATTTTTAAGACAGGAAAAGTTTGTAGTTATTTTTGCAAGCCTCCTGTAAGTTTTGAAATGGTGAAAATTGGTTGTCTTTGTTATCAAAGTGAAGACAACCAATTTTCATAGAGAGGAAATAATTATAATTAGGTCCGCTTACACTTGTGTAGTTATGCGGACTTCTGGGCTGGCGTTATCCTTTTCTGCAGGCGAATACGCATGTCCTGTATGGAGTCGTTCTGCCCACGCAAAGCTTGTGGATACAGCACTAAATGAAACGTGCCGGATTATCACTGGTTGCCTCAAACCGACCCCGGTACAAATGCTGTATCCACTGGCAGGAATGGCGCCACCAGAAGTTCGTAGAGCAGTAGCTAGCTCTAGCGAAAGAACTAAAATGGAAAGCGATACGCGTCACCCTCTGCACTACAACATCCCCGTTCGGCAAAGACTTAAGAGCCGTAATAGCTTTGCACAGCGTGTCCTCCCACTCAATGGCGAACGTTCACAGGCAAGAGTCCAGCTGTGGCGAGATAAGGCTTCTCTACCCACTCCATTTGTTGCCCCTTCCGAGGATCTCCCACCTGGGCATGAGTTGCCTTGGCTGACCTGGAAGTCTCTAAATAGACTTCGGACTCAGGTTGGTCGAAGCAAGGAAAATCTGCTCAGGTGGAAATTTGCGGGTAACTCAAACCTTGAGTGTAAATGTGGTGCCGTTCCGCAAACTATGGCGCACTTAACATCATGCCCCGCCTGCCCTGTTACCTGTACACCTCAAGAACTAATGGACGCTACGGATAGTGCTAAACTCGTTGCTGAGTTCTGGGCCGACACAGTGTAGATTGTCATCGACACGCTAAGAAGAAGAAGAGTGATTGTTTTGTAGAGCTCATGCCTAAATAAGAACCGCGCGTATCATACGATTTACAAGGTTAAGCTGCGTCTGCCACGGTCAGTTTTTGGATGGGTGACCGTCCGTTACACATTGAGGCCCCTCCGTGCCTCGGAGAGCACGTTAAGCCAAGTTCCGGGTGTTGTACGAATACCTATGACAGTCGTTACGGGGAGTTAGAAGCACGAAAGTCTGACAACCGGTGGAACCTTAGGATATCGGCATTTCCCAGTTAGGGTTGCGGTAGTCTGATGGCAGACACTCTGTGTAAAATACTGGTATTCAGCTGCATCTGGTTAGATTGGAAGCAGACCCTAACATAGTTGGGAAAAGGCTAGGTAGAACTAACTATGGAATGTCTGACAAAGGACAATGGGACAAAACGTCCCCAGTAGTGTAGCACTTTCTTACCTATGGTATATGAAAGACCTTATTAATCTCTTAATTTTATTGTATTATCAACGACTCGCTAAAATTATCATAAAAAGTATTCTTAATATATTTTAGGTTACCAATATTTCCCTTGTTAGTTTCTGCTAAGCGTTTAGTATTTTTTTCCCTACTCTGATTTTTGTTAATATAATAATTATGGCAATATTTAAGGTAGTTTAGAACTGTTTAGAATGAATGGATTAAGACGAAATCAATATGGTAGTTTTAATCTTGTACATTTCTGAAAATCTGCTGTGAAATATAAATAGCTATTCAAAATTATTATTTTTATTTTATTTACTACTTGGGACACGTTTTGGCAATCTTCTTTAGTACTAAATGTATTAAATACATAAAACAAGCTATCATTATTAATTTCCGAGATATTAAAGATTATGTTGGTGAACCGGATTCATTGCTTCCGAGTGTATATTTAAAATAGTATTGCAGTAAATAGTTGAAATGTGTTAGAGACAGAATTAATAACTATTATGCTTTAGCTGAGCTAGAGTTAGCTGTTATGCGGGCTTGAATGAAATAAACCCCTCTCAATATGGCGTTCTGGAAACAGCTAGGAAAATGTAAATCAATCATCATTTCAGATACTTGGCAAAATAAAAAAAAAAACATCTATTTTTTTAGTTCATTTGGACGCGTAGGTCCTGATTAACTTATCTTTTATTAAGTGTTGTGTGTAAATAAATGATAAAATAAAATAAATCAATTCTGCATCTAGTGAAATCGAAAATACATCACTCCATATGAGACTGAACATGACGAAACATTGTGTACCTATTTATTGTAACATGCTTGGTTTGTTTTACACCATATTTGAGCATATAAAAAATATAAGTTATCTATTATTACCTATACCATTGTAAATTAAATACATAATTAATTAGCAATACACTTAAAAGGTACTTAGTTTCATCATCCAATTATTGCTAAAAGCAATGGCTAGAGTACCTCATAGTCTTTTTTTTTTTCGTTGTTTAATCCTCATGGGTAAGTACCTCATGGGAAGGCGAAGGGTTATGCCAGACTCTTACCGGCTAAAATCCAACGGTGTTCCTTCTCCTGACCCTTGGCCGGGGTCGGATTCACAGCTGCATGCACCGCGACCCCGGCAGGCTTCGGTCCGTCAGCCCCTGGCAGACATCTCCTTCTGTGGGGCCTTGCAACACGTCCTCCTGAGAGGCGCGCACGGAACACATGCGCGTCGCCTGTTACTGGTCGGGTGACGGGTCCCCTAACCCGTCGCCCGCAGGCCATGAGTACCTCCTAGCTTAAACTTTTCCACATTTTAATAAATTATTAGAACAATAACAACAAATCAAATATCTTGACTAAGCACACGAGGTTGTCAACATGTGGATGTGCCGATAGTCATAACGACCAATGGTCTTAATAGCCAAGAGCCTCGACCTTAGGTGGTTGGATCAAGGGCCTGATACAGAAAGCATTCCTCCTCGACACGGCGCGTATTGTGAGGAGGTTCCTGTCTCTGGAGCCCTAACCACTGGTAGCTTGGACCCTGCTCCCGATGCCGGTGGTACCCTATTTTTAAATTTCTAAGTGTTTTTTTTAGAAATATTTAAAAATGTAATGAATAAGATGAAAAATAAATAAAGAACAGAAAAATAATACCACCTCGTTGGTCTAGTAGTAGCAAACGCGACTGCTGAGCCTGAGGTCCTCGGTTCGATCCCCAGGTCGAGAAAAGTGTTATTGGGTTTTCCGAGTGAAATTTTTCAGCAGCAGCCCGGAGTCTGGGTTTGTGCCCGGTTGATGGCAATAGGCTCGCCCCCTATTGCATGGGACTTAAACATAACAGCAAAATGAGGGTGTACTACACAGCTCTACCCAACCCTTCGAGGAATACAGGTGTGATGTTTTGTAGAACAAAAATAAAATTGTACAAAGTAACTAACCTTGTATAATTCGGGCGCCTGCCTGACGAAGAATATAGGCTGCTAAATGTATGAATTTTTATTTTATAACTAGCTTCTGCCCGCGACTTCGTACGCGGATCCTGTTGCTTATGCCAGCGACAACGGGGTCGTCAAAATCGAAGATCTGAAACGTCTGATGTCGAATTCTAAGAGCCTGGGGGGGACGGGTAAACAACGGGATGCGCGAGACGGATTCGAGACGTTCCAGATCTTTCATTTTTGTAAGTTAACAGGAAATGCCCATCAGACTAAACAACTTTTGCTAAGACGTCATTCCTATACATGTTATAGTATTGATGGGCTTTGGAGTTCCACAACAGGTATTCCAGATCTTCAAATTTATTCTCACAGCAGAAAATGCTCTTCGCGTGGAATAATTTTTGCTACGGCACCATTTTTATATCTCTTATACTTTAGCTGGTCTATTGCGGTTCTGCATCAGGTGTTCCATTTTCCAAAATAAATTATAGCCTATATGTTGCCCAGACTTAATACCTATACCTGCAACAAAAAAAACGTTTCTTCCCGTAATTCCGCAGCGGATCCCAAGGGTACACTGAATTAACAATAATATTGCAAATAACTTTAAAAAAAAATTCTTTATAAACTATTTTTGGGGTTTTTCCTTCAGGAGCTAATATATAAAGACCGGAAGCGTTGCTGACCCTTGAAAAAGCAACATAAAGTTGGCCATGAGAAAAACAGCTGGTTGTCAGGTCAACACCAGCGGCTTTAAGCGTCTGCCCTTCTGACTTGTTTATTGTCATGGCAAAGCATGTAGTCACAGGGAACTGTGTGCGCTTAAATTGAAAGGGGAAATTGTTGGGGATGAGTGGTATGCGCGGTATGAACACAGCCTCACCGGCACTACACCCAGTGAGGATTGTAGCAACAATTATATTACGTTGTAAAGCGTTGACAATAAGACGGGTTCCGTTGCACAGTTTTGGCGGAGTTAAATTTCGCATCAGCATTATGGGAACACCGACTTTAAGTCTTATTTTATGAGCAGGGAGACCACTCGCTGTAAGTGAATTGAGAAACTAAACTGGGTAATTAGTGGCGTCTTCCTGATCGACAACACTGTCGAAAGAAGTGTAAACCACTTCATCCTCTACAATATCCGCCATTTTTTTTATTTTTACAGCTTGATCATTTTTTGGGGTCAATATGGCGCGTTAGCATAACTATGATTTTTTTAATAATCTAAGTGACTGCTCCCCTGCGTTACCGGGTACGCTACCGTGTTACGAAGATAAATAAATGGAAAAGGAAATTAAACACTCAAATAACATAAGCTCGAATGCATATTTATTGGATAAAATAAAAAAAAATGGGAGTTTTGGCCAGTAGAGTCAAATTTTCAATGATATACCATCGTCATCGAAAATCAGTCCTAAACTGTTACCGCCTTCACCGCGTAGAGGTACTCCAAGCTTATGTTATTTTATAATTATACAGTGAAATTTGTGATAACTTTTATTTCCACATCAGATGTTTCTGATCTTCGATTTTTATAAGTCAACAGGAAATGCCCATCAGACCGAACAACTTTTGCTAAGACGTCATTCTTACATGTGTTATGGTGTAGCTGGGCGCTTGGAATTCCACAACAGGTGTTCCAGATAGTCATTTTTTATACGTCAATAGAGAGTGCTCATCAGGCTGAACAACTCTTGCTAAGCCGTCATTCCGATATATGTTATAGTGTAGCTGGGCTCTTGGAGTTTCACATCAGGTGTTCCAGATCTTCAAATTTATTCTCTCATCAGTAAATGCTCATCACGTGAAATAATTTTTGCTATGGTACCATTTTTGTATCTCTTATAGTTTAGCTGGTCTGTTGCTGTTCCGCATCAGGTGTTCAAGTTTCCAAAATAAATTATAGCCTATATGTTGCCCAGACTTAATACCTATACAACAAAAGAAAAATCATTCAAATCCATCTAGTAGTTCCGAAGATTAGCGTGTACAAACAAACAGACAAACAGAAACACAGACAAACAGACAGACTTTTTTTTTTGGATTCGTGCTCTATTACTGTTTCTTTACCCCCTTCAACTATTGTTTTTTTAATATATTCAATGTACAGAAACAGTTTTTTTACTGTTTTATTATATGTATAGATTACAGGTGCCATACAAATAACATTTTTTTTCAACAATGAAGTTTTGTATACTCCTGTGCACAACAAATTCTAATATTGTGACCTCATTTCTGTAGTTCGTTTTCTAGTGTCGTTCAAGGTGGCAAAAATACTTTTATTCGCTTTGACAAATATAGCTAATTCCAGAATATAGAGACATGGGAAGGTTAATAACTTTTGTGACTTAAATTCAGGTATCGGCAACTGTCTGTGTTTCTTAACACTTGCTTTAAAACCGTCATCAGTGATTCTAATTTAAGTGGCCTGCGGGTTAGTACCCTCTTTCTGACTAACCTTGTATATTTAGTAAGTAAGTTCATTTATCAAAATGCATTATTATTTCATACAATATTATATTTTACGAGTATCAAACCTATAATTGTCCCACTGCAGAGCAAAGACCTCTTATCATACAGAGAAAGAATGAGCATTGATCATGACGCTTGCGCACTGCGTTTGCGACCTTCAGATTATTAAGTACTAGCGACCCGCCCCGGCGTCGCTCGGGCAGGTTTTAGGTATAGCTTAAAACCTTTCGGATGAAACTACCTAAATTAAGATGAAAACCGCATCAAAATCCATTCAGTAGTTTAGAAGAAGTAAGCGGACAAACAGACAGACACGAAAAGCAACTTCAATTTATACTAGACTAGCGACCCGCCCCGGCTTCGCCCGGGTGTAATGTATTATGCATACAAAACCTTCCTCTTGTATCACTCTATCTATTAAAAAAAACCGCTTCAAAATCCGTTGCGTAGCTTTAAAGATCTCAGCATACATAGGGACAGACAGCGGGAAGCGACTTTGTTTTACACTACGTAGTGATAATTTTTATATCTTTTAATTGTTTATCACGTATTCCGTATTTTTCTAAATAAAAATAGCCTATGTCCTTCTCCAGGTTCCAGACTATCTCTGTACAAAGTTTCATCGAAATCGGTTCAGCAGTTCAGGCGCGAAAGCGTAACAGACAGACAGAGTTACTTTCGCATTTATAATATTACTTAGTAGGGATAAGTTACCTTTTGATAACGTCCTTCACTGTAAGTCAGTGATATCTTAGATTTACTTAGAAAGTACGAAAGTGCTTATGTATTTAGAGATAATTAATAATGTATTAACTAACATTCCCAATGAACGAGTCCTTATCGACGCCTTGTTAATGAGACTATGTGTTCAAATATTGAAAAATTGTTTAATCAGTGATAATATAGCATACACACATAAACTCACGCCTTTTTCCCATGGTGGTAGACAGAAACTGTAGAACGCTACATGCTACGATCCTTACATACTCCTTTCGCTTCGTCCACGATCATACATCTTGTCATACACGCACGTCGCTTGAGTGTACTACGCACATGTCCGTTTTGAAGAACATCACCAACAACATCGATGTATATCCTTCTAGGGCGCCCTCTACTAGTACAGTCCGCGAGGCGTAAGCTGAGCTTTGCATTAGTGTGAGTGCACATAGAATCGATTGCCAAAAAGCAGTATAAACCGGTTTAAACCAAGCAAAGGACGCGTCTGCATTCATTCTCACACAAATGCAAAGCTCAGCTTAGTCCTCGCGGACTGTAGTATAGCTTTGTTCACTAATTCGAAGATACATTAATAAAATCCTCTTTCAAGTAACTCCACCCTCAAATCTTAGTTCTCCGCATACTTCATTTCGTCCGGCTGTCAAGCAAGAAGAATGACGTGGAGTTTTCTGTTAGGAAATTCTCAGCATCTGACAGGAATTTGGAATTGTTCTATCTAGCCTTTTCTAGGTCAGGGCCGGGACCGGACCGGAGCTCAGCGTCACATATATTTTTTACCGAAGCAAGACCCCCGTCGCTCGTTTCTGGTCATTTAACATCAGTGACCAGCCCAGAAGCGACGGAGATCCTGCTTTGGTACAAATTATATGCGACGTTGAGCTCCGGCCCGGTCCCGCCGCTGATACGGCACGGTATAACGTGAGTCATCCTTAATCTGATGCGGCCGAATAGGTACCAGTATTTTACACTGAGCGAGTGTCATCAGATCTTCGCAACTCAGTTATTGGGAAATGCTGATATCCTAAGATTAGACCGGTTGTCAGCCTTTCGGGCTTCTGTAGGCCTAGCATGAATGTTGTGACGTATAGTAACTTAAACGTAACGTTAATGTGAGTGAATTTTGAATTGGAAATACTCGTTTCGCACACAATATTTTATTAAATTGAAAACTTTATTCAAATCCATGAATGATACAAATTGTGCTTATCGCATAAATTTAAACCAAAGTGCTAAATGATAATTGTATTTTCGATTCAAAATTCATTTAAATTAACGTAACGTTTACTATTCGTGCTAGGCCCACTGATTACCCATAACAAGTGTCATAGGGTGTCATAGGTATGACAACCGGGACCGACGACTAAACGTGCTATCCGAAGCAACTGGAATTTGAAATTGGACGTTGGTAGTTAACGAAAAATATATTCAATCCACAGCATGGTCAAAAATGAGTTCAGGGCAACAAACTGATGCTAAATATCAATACTATCCCACAGTCAATCCGATAACACAGTTTTGTGGGGCAAATGTATGTAACTCATATGCTGAACTAATTGAATAAAAAATAAATTAATTGAATAAATAAATATCGGCCAGTAAAAAGATCCAAGCAAAAACAACTGTCTATCACTTTTTATCAACCTCAGAACCGACCCACGTGTATTGTATGGCACGTCAAACATCTTCCAAGCTTCAGACGTCAATATCTATAAAGTGACTTTGTGTGGATTGGATCCTTTTCGTGTAACTACGTCCAACTTTGGTCGGTAAATTGTAGTAGGTTCGCCCTACGGGCAATATAATTAATTATGGGAGTGAATAACGTCATTGGCAAAAAGCATGTCTAATGTTCTATAAGACATATATTAGGTACTAGCGTGGGCCCCTCAACTAACCCTAGTATCCCAATAGTTATAACGGTCAATTGACAGAAATGGGTTAGCTGCTCGCGACTTTGAGGGGGTCGACACGATTACTATGTAGGTACCGTGTAATGTGCGTGAAGATATTATTAGAAAAACAGAGGACACTATGAAACAATAACAAGGGCGTCGATCTTCTTGTTCAGGCACCAATGGCTAAAAAAATCCCACCCATAGATACTGTCCAAAGCGTTTTGCGAACACTTTCATTGTTCGCACAGCTAAGGAGTGGAATTCCCTGCCGGAGTCTTTGTTTTCTGATAGCTACAACCTTGGGGTCTTTAAGTCAAGAGTGAACAGGTTACTTCTAGGCAAGCGTGCTTCACCGTCGACCACATCATTGCTTACCAATCAATCAGGCGAGAAAGAGGTCAAATGCGAGAACATCGAAATAAAAAAAATAGCGTTGCCAGTAAAGTATTGACCTTTCTATAAATGCTTCTTCAATTCTTATTAGATCTAAAATCGATGTCTCAAATATTCCATCACCTACGTATCTTTTAGTACAAAACACAAAATATTCAGATCACGATGCGAGGTGCTAGTTGTTATGTCGTGACAATAAGGTCGTTAACACATCTGACCGACAGACTATCATCGTACAATGTTACAATACTATTATCTTTTAAAAAAACACTGCATATATCACACGTTTTAATGTAAACCGTGACTAAACGAGCGATTTCTATACATATAATGCCATCTTTTACATTTCTTTTTAATTAGTAAAATGCATAGACCACAGTTCTACTTCCATTACACTCGGAAGCATTGAATCCGGGGGCCCAATTCTCCTAAAATAAATCTTGATAAATCACAACCGAACCAAGGCCGAACCGTTCATTCAGACAGTTCTCAAATTCAAAAGCTGTCTAATTGTTTGACACAAAAAACAAATTCAATCATTTTGAAAGTTTTCGAAAACAAAAACTGACTGACGGTTGTGGTTCGATTGCGTTTGGCAACAATTTATTTTAGGAGAATTGGGCCCCGGGTCACCAAAATAAACCTTATCATCTCAGAAACTAAGAATGATATGGCTTATTAAAATAATAAGTATTTACTTTTATTAACTTGACTATTTAAGTTTTATTAACTTTATTTGAGTAGTATTAAATATTTATGATTAGTTACGGTTTACTCACATGCGTTTTTCGGGATTGCCATTTAAGAAACATTAAAAAAAATTAAAATACTAGTTAATTTGTGACGTTTACAAGCTGATTATGATTCTTTTTTTTGTTTATTTTTTATTTATTAAGGTACACCAACAGCTTCTTTACGCAAATTTCGAATTACAGTAGGTAACAATTAGTTACGGTCCTAAACAGTTGCCAATAACAGGTGAACCAACATTCTCAAATACAAGTGACAACCTAAGCTATGATAATGATGATTCTTCTCATTCTTCTCCAAAACTATTAGTAGCTTTAAGAACACAACGTATCATCACGCGTGTATTCCCCGAAGGGTTGCGCAGAGGTGTATAGTACTTACACCCGCATTTCGCAGTTAAGCTTAAGTCCCATGTAATAGGGGGCGAATAAGGCCACCAATCAGCCACAAATCCAGACTCCGGGCTGCTACTGAGAAATTCCACTCAGAAAAACTCGATAACACTTTGCCCGACTTAGGGATCGAACCTAGGACCTCAAGTTCAGCAGTCGCGCTTGCGACCACTAGACCAAAGAGGCAGTCAAGGCTTCTAAAAACTATTAAGATTCTAGAATGTTCTCCTTTGTCATTGACTTGTTGTTTTGTTTATATTTTCATACGTTTTATCGGAAAGTTTTGTTCGATCCATCATGATTGTGAGTTGTGAGACTGTGGTGCGGAGATGAGTTATCACAGATCTGTGGGGTGAACGACATTGTGACATTGATTCATTTGTTGCATATTTATAGATTACTAGCTGTACCGCGGCATGCGTTGCAATTCCACTTAGAGAAAAAAAGTGTTTAGTTTTTAAATCTGTTTATTGGAGTGCTTTTGGATACACAATAATTTTGGTTTTTCCGTCGTACACGAATAAGTCAGATGGTTTCCCGAAACTTGAGCAAGCCCAATAAGGTCCATCTATTCATACACGAAATATTTTAAGGGATGCATCTATAGGTGGTAAAGAAGCCATGTATATAAGAAAAATAAAAAGAAAACATTTTTTTTTAATTAAATAATTTAAAATTACTTGATACACATAAAAAATACTGGCTCATTACTATTTTCAACATCCGTTACGCTAGTTTCTACGTAGTATTTATTGTGTTATCGGTAGCAGGTAGCACTGGGCAATGTTGACAAGAGAGGGTAGTCGTCGATACGGATCGGCGCACCCGAGGTTATAAAGGCTGTGGTAATTCGACGAAGCGGGAGCATTCCGTGTTGATCAGCTGAAGAAGTCTGACCTTTTATATCTGATTAGCTTGTCCTTATTTTATGATCTTGTAATAATTGTGTAAAGTAATATATTGTGATCTAGTTTATGTTACAAATACTAACCCAAATACAAGTAGTCTCAGTGGTGGAGAGTCTATGTTGGTTTTATTTACTGTATTTACCTTGCTCGCAATCCTGACATACCGATATTAGCTATAACTGTAATGATAGAATAATCCCTGAACGATTAGGGTAAAACCGGGATACATGCCGCAGTGGGATAGATGCCTCGTTTTCAAAAAACCTAATTTCCCAAACTCGCAACTAAAAATTGATAGTTTAAATAAGAAGCGCAGGCGCCCCACACATTATCCCCCGCAGGTTGTCATGCATCATGAACAAATCTCGCTTGTGCGTGTGATTGTTTCCGCAGCGAACGCGACAAATGCTTCAAATTTTCAGAGGTTAGTATTTGCCGGTGTATAACTTTTTAAGTAGTAATAAATTCCGTTATATTTTTTATTATGTCAATATACTGGTTCATTATGTGTACACCTAGGTGTATATTAACGCTCTTTTGTTTTTAGTTTATTTAAGAAATAAAAGGGCATCTATCCACATCAAAAAGGATAGTTGCCCCTATTTTTCGAGGTATAGGTGCCCTTAGAGGCATATATCCCCTCATACACATATACATATGTCAGAGTATTTTTAAATGCTTCTTATGTTCTGTTAGTTTTTTTTTTCTTTTTCAATCTATTCCTGATGGTAGGTTTTGATATTCTTTGGGGCATCTAAGTATACGCTGATAGTGCTAGCGTGTTTTATTATTAGTTATCGGAAATATTATGTTGTATTAGTGTATTTATATTAATGTCTACTGATTGTAGGTGAATCATGCCACGGAAATATAAAATAATGGAGAGAGTGCGAGCTTGAGTATTTTCTTGGGCTACAGAACAATTAGCTTTCGTTTTTGATTAGATTTTCGAAAAAAAAAAAAGATATTGCTGAAAGGAAGAAAAAAAAACAAACAAAAACCGAGTCAAGAGAAACAAGACTGAAACTACTAAAGACAAAAGGAGAACTTAAGAAAACAAATAAAGGAACCAAAGACAAAGGACAAGACAATAAAAAATAAAAAAAATGTTTTAGTGAAGACCACGAGGACTGGACTGATTTTTGTTATAAAGAAAATGATAATTATTTAAAAGTAAATGAGGGTCGAATCTCACGAAAACGACAAAAATATTTCCAGTTCAAACAGCGAAGATGAAGAAAATCCACCCATTATTGACTATAAAAATAAAGGAAAGAAAACTAAAGGTTTGCCTGTAAAGAAAACTAAGAGACATGAACCAGAAATCCTTAAAGACACAGGCAAAGATGCACATGCATAGAAAGCTTCGAAAACTGTAAAAATACAACGTCAAAATCCGACTGGATTTAAGTGTATAATGTGCCAGAAGTGGCTACATAAAACCTGTTAAACAATTTTCAGAAACTAAGTACCTATTGCTCAAGATGTGGAAAACTGAAAGCACTTTCCAGTTCGACCTAAATTAAGTAGGATAAAAAAATGTAGATCTGTTTGTGTTATTTTTCTGAAGATATTAAATAATTATTTCTTAATGTTAAAATAGGTATGATTCTGCACGTTAAAACTTAAATATTATTATTTTTTTAGGCAAATGCGTTACTTTATTATAGTTCTGCGTGTCATATTCGAATTATCTTCTAAAGATTACTAATAAAACATGTTAAAATTATGTATTTTGATTATTTTATTCGATAGGGCATCTATCCTACACTGCAGGCATCTATCCTCATTGGCATTTTCATGGTGGGGCATCTATCCTTACAGGTAGGCATCTATCCTCAAATAAATTGTTGTGTAAAAAGTTAATTTCTGCTAAATCTGTTATTGCTAGGTCAACAAAAACAAGTCATAACGTAATATTAAAGATTAAACTAGCTATAATCATAGAGAAAATTCATGGTTACTTAATATTTTTAAAATTAGGAGGCCATTTCAAAAAGTACGGCATCTATCCCGGTTTTACCCTATGTTGTTGTGTCATTTACAATTGTCATTAAAGAGGGCAATTTCTTTTTCAATTTTATGCAAAATGTCTCAAGCATTATTACAATTAAGTATAATAATTACGCAAAATAATTTAATTACCTACACAAAAAAAAATATTTTGCTTTTCTGTATCTTCTTTACCATCTATAGATGTACCCCTTAAAATATTTCGTGTATGAATAGATGAACCTTAGTATAGTTAGTTGTCCACGTGAGAAGCATGGATTTTCCATATTTGGTCCACACACTTGTAGCGATTGTTTTGCTTTATTTGAATTTCCAAAAAAACCTCAAACACGTTTATGTTTATTCCTCGCCAGAAGACTAGGTAAATATTTAATTCCGTTCTTCTTACTTCAAAATTACCAGATTTCTCTTAAAAACCTTCAACCATTAGGTATTTCATCCGCTTCGGGGTTGAATTCACAAAAACCTTCAAACACGTATAAGTATATTTTTTAACCAGAAACCCTATTATTTTTCTAAGTTTAGTCTCAAAATAAATTTCTGACAGCAAATATGTCGATTCTGTGTCATTGTGACACTAATTTGCATTTTGAAAATCTAAATACGCGATAATCCGAATATTGTGGATATATCGCAGTCGGATTGTATAATCCGCCGTATTAGGTACATTACGGCTAGCCGTTATCAAAAACAGGGCCGTTTTGAAATGCGGCGGTTCAACGATTAGCCGGATTGAATGCAGCTGAATAAAGAACCGCCGGAATGTATTCGCCGCCATACATTATTCAACACGGCTAGCTATAATGTAATACAGCGAGACATAAGTCGCATCTTTGACAGGTTTTAGTTCCGATTCTTAACACTCGTGGCGCTGCTTGATATAACAACAACAATTCCGTCGAGTACTGAGTGGGCGAAAATATACATTTCCTTACCCCGACACGGATAGGTTAGGTTCGAAGGGGATGACGGGGGCCAGAGTGAGCGAGCGAAGCGAGCGAACGAAGCTCCCGTCATCCACTTCGTGTTAGGTTACTTTAAACCCTGCAGCCAGAAATAGGAGCCCGGCGTAGCGGGGCTCCGTTGACACTCCTTTGGAAACCCAAACAACCCTACAAAGTAGTAGTACCCCCTACTAAGTAGTAGTACGATGCGGCTAAACGTGGCCCGCCTTATTGAAGAACGTATCGCAATGACAATCCGGCTAATCGTTGAACCGCCGCATTTCAAAACGGCCCTGTTTTTGATAACGGCTAGCCGTAATGTAATATAGCGGATTATACAATCCGACTACGACAGATATACCTATGTTGTCGATTCGAAACCCATAATTGATACGTTCTTTAATTTGAGGGGACTGGAGTTTACTGTACCGAGACGGGACGAACGTCAAATGTTTGACAGATAGGAACAGTTTGTATGGGAAAATAAAATTGTTGTTTTTACTATTTTTCTCGCAATTTTACCATATTTTCTCACCACTTAAACCTTCCCTGGACTTCCACAAACATTTCAAAACCAAAATTAGCCAAATCGGTCCAGCCGTTCTCGAGTTTTAGCGAGACTAACGAACAGCAATTCATTTTTATATATAGAAGATAGATTATGATCTTTATATTGGCTGATGTCGACTTCCAAGCTAATCGGCTTAATATCAACTCAACTAAACGCTATAAAAGCGGTGAAGGGTTGGTGAATACGGGTGCTGTATTTTGCTGCTAACGTTAAAAAAAAACTTACCTATACCCTTTTCAATATAAGGTGAGGCCATGTTTCTCTACAAAACGTTAGGTAGATACCATACAAAAAATACCATGTTTAAAAAAAAAATGGATGGTATCACTAGCTATTTTACAGTTTTTGATGACGTCGTTTACGTTTTTTCGATAGCAGCCTCCTAACGGTTACAATTTACAAAATGATCGCTAAGTAAGGATTCATTTTTCGTTCAACAGAGTAGGTACCTACCTATACTACTAACCTTTTTTAAATCTAAGTAGGTGTTATATCTTTCGAGGATATAATGGTGAAAATCAAAAGCTCCCAAAAATACAGCGAAATTGGTTCTTTTAGTAAAAAGTAATGTTGCACGTACAGATGTTCGGCGAGTGAGTTGACAATCGTATGAATAAGCGAAAAACGCCTAGATATAATAAATTACAATAATAACGTTTATTTACTAGGTTGCATCATGTGTTTGCTATTGCTTTCCGTGAAGGCGTTAAAGCCTGAACATTAAGTATATACCTACAGGTACAGCCGATTTGGCTTTTTTAATTAACTAACACCATCTTAGGTTTGGCCATTAGTTAAGCAAAGTTTATTTAATAGTTTTTACAATACCAAACTGTTTCCTTCTAGCCCATGTTTACCTAAGTTGACCAAAATAAATCGGCCGTAGATACTGCACTTTAAATAAACGCATTTTCTTTCTTTCCTAGTAGTGGATACCGGGTTTCTATTATTGTTGGTTTTTTTTGTGAAGCTTTTGAACGCCTTTGACAATTTGTTGTCATTTTGCATCACTGTGTTAGCAAGAGAAAAATTGTTTTAATTTTGTGAACTACGCCATCTAACGTTTAATTATAGTACTAACCAAACACTCACTACAGCACTTTTGTTCTTGTCGTATCTACTGAACAATAGATGGCGCAAGCTGAAAGGTAAAGTTTTTAGCAGTCTATTCAATAATAGATGGCAGCACAAGCAGTGTTTTAAGAAATTTCTTCAAACAATTTTTAGCTAATGTGCAAAGCAAAGAATAGGTTATCCGCATTTTTACCCGTGGTTGTCGTAAATTGCGACTAATAGGATAATGTCAAGAAGATGGGCAGTAACATTCTGTTTGTTGCTTACCAATACATACTGTGATCACCAATCCGTTCGCCAAGTGTGGTGATTATGGCTGTATTCGCTAATATAAAGCGCTCATAACGTCACATTTGATGAATCCTATTTCGTTCATATCAGAAATAGACTTGTAAGGACCCAGAACGGACTGCATACCGACCGTAACTGAAACTGCCAAATGCAGTTTAAAGGCAATGCCTTTGAACTGCATTTGGCATGCAGTTTAAAGGCAGTTCAGATGCAGTCAGTTATATCTGCTGACTGGATGTGCAGTCCACTAAGTCCATTTGCAGATACCATGCAGTACAACTAGCGAGGCGTAAGCTGAGCTTTGCATTTGTGTGAGTGCACATAGAATCGATTGCCAAAAAGCAGTATAAACCAGTTTAAACCAAGCAAAGGACGCGTCTGCATTCATTCTCACACAAATGCAAAGCTCAGCTTAGGCCTCGCAGACGGTATCAATTTACGAAATATGATGCACTAATGCGTCAGGTCCTGGGTTCGATCCCCAAATCAGGCAAACTGTTACAGTGTTTTTCCGTGTAGAATTGTGCCCGTTTTATGGTAATAGGCTCGCCTCCTATTACATGGGAGTTAATCGTAACGGCAAAATGAGGGTTTACTATAAACCTCTGCCCAACCCTTCAGTTATGTTTGTGTTACCATGATTCACCGAATGTGTAATTATTGGCTAGTTTTCCTAGGTCGATCGTACAACAATAAAACTCTATCTGTGACTCAAATACTTTGGTTTTTTTACAGTTACATCCCTACTCAGTCCCCTGTACAATACAGGCGTGATAATGATGATTCATTTTTCACACCAACATCATCATACAAATTAAAATATTCCACACTCAATCGCCTCCGTATTGAGCCAGCCCTCCTGTCTACCCACTAATTGGCATGGCGACTAATCCGAGCCACGCGACACTCTACAAAGAAACTAATTTAGATGGTATGCCGTTTTAAAATGTGTGGTGTGAGTTTGACAAGTGATCGGATGATCGATAGGGTTAAGTTTATGGATCTACATGGTACTGATGCTCTCACTTCTGCGACTGACTCGATATACAAACCATATTTTGCTGTTTTAAGCTTCTGTGGCGAACCGCCTTTCTTGTCTTCTTAGAGCCATTATGCACTATCGACTGGTCGCCGGAGACTTGGTCTCTCGGCGACCATAGGAATAAAACATAGGCATCTAGGTCCAGGGCCCTGTTTAATAAACGTTACAAATTGTAAATTGTAATTGTATTTTACAAGTTACAAATCTACAAGTTTCTGTTTAATAAAGAATACAATTTACAATTTTACCATGGTGGAAAACTGACAATAAAAAAAGAAATATGTAAAATGTTCGGTACAATTTTACAATAATTGTAAAATTTTGCTTACAATTTTACATATTTCTGTTTAATAAACATTTTCTCTTTACAGGTGAAAACATACATATTTGTAAGGATAACTGTTTTATTCAACGCACAATTGTAATTACAAATTTACATATTTGTAAATTGTAGAAAAATTCCGACAGGCAGTATTCCGACAGTGGACTCGCCTTGTGTCAGAACTTGACAATTTTTTACCTCAATTTAATAAGAGAAGAAATTGTATTGTTGTACATTAAAAACGGTTCTAACAACTAGCAGCAGTGGAAGTAGTGATAGTAGTGATGATGAATATATGAGTGAACGGCAACGGCGAATTTTTCGTAAAAGGAATTTTACTTTTGATGTGACAGATTTTACGTTCAACGAAAACTTTCGGGTCAGCAAAACTACCGTTGAATATTTAGTAACGAAAATAGAACATGATCTTAGATACGATTCTAAGAGAAATGCAGCCCTTACACCCACTCAGCAAATTTTGTGTGCATTGCACTGGATGGGCTGTGACTCACAATGTTATAGCAGATGCACATGGTGTAACTAAAAGAACGATACATAACTGCATACTTGCATACATAAAATGTTTCTAGGTTTGTGGTCAGTAAATTATTTGTAAGGTTTATTAAACTGCACTTGTCATACAACTTTACAAATATGTAACTTATTTACAAAATTGTAGAATTTTAACGTTTATTAAACAGGGCCGGAGTCCAAGCCGAGCGTTTCTTGTACATTCGTGCAGAATGGACGTCGAAGAAGCTGCAATAGTAAAGTTACTAATTACTAATTATAAAGAGAAAAAAAAAGAAAAGAAATGCAAGACAGTATTGGGTATCCCGATTGGAATATTGGTCTCTGGATAAATCCCAAATAGCTTTTCGGAATTGTATTTCCAATATTAATTTCTCTGTATCGAAAGCCTAAGTCATTTTTATGCGCGACGTCCGGTCGTCTTGACAGTTGTTCGCAGTGTGAACGCTTCCATTTGAACCCGTGCTCCTATTGGTCGCCGGCGACCAACAGTCGCTTGTGCGTCGCCACTGCGCGACGAGTAATATGAACGTTATGTCAACGCACCATGCCGCGTTACCGCACCGTTCCACGTTGACGACGTCGTGACGTGGAGATGTGGACAGGCCCTTACTGTTACTGTACCAAGACTGTACCACATATCATAAGTTCTGTTCATCTACTCTCATTAAGCGCAATTCACACTACGCTATTTTCGCTATAAGGTTCAAACAAAATACCTGGACAAACTTCTACAGATCACATTACTCAAGAAATATGAACAACTTTTACTATGAGACCAACTCTGAAATATAAAAAAACAGCTGTTCCAAACATAAGTGTAATACTTACACGATCAAAATGTATGGGAAAGTTGTTTATTTATATATTTCATTTAGTAATTATGATGGTCGTAATTTTATTATACAGGGTGTAAACGAATTCGTGTAATTCCTTCAAACCGCGTGATCTACTGGTGACACTGATTAACCCTAAAAGGGAATTTTTGAAAATCAACTAAACGAAAAATTCAAAATAAAATCTTAGTTTTCTATTTCTGAGTCATTTTAGAGCCCCGAGTTAACTTACTGCAAAGAGCGATATCGCGTTAGTCGTGCCTGCCAGCCGCGTCGCCGTGCATTCATTAATTTATGCGTGGCATCGAAATGTTAAAGCGCATGAAATTATTTATTTGCAAAAAAAAATACTTATTTTTTTACTGAATCCTTATTACTTATTTATTTATTTTATATACTTATTAGGTGGTTTAGATACGATCACTTACCCCTACCGCATGAAAAAAAAAAAAGATTTTTATTTTTTGATTTTTAATCAGGCTAATTCCCGTGCGGGGCCAATCTACACCAGTCCATGTGGTTTTAAAGAATTACACGAATTCATTTACACCCTGCATATCAATTATCTACTATGCCGCCGTTGAATCATAACGCAAACGGCGGTCAGCGATGGAATCCTAATAAGAACGTCGCGGTCATATTGTCTGCTGTGTGCGTTGAGTTCATGACGGTCGTGCCCGCAGGCAACAACGGGCAGAAGCGGTCATGACCGCCGTCTGTGCAGCGCCTAAATGAATACAGCGACAATATAGCCTACCCCCTCGAACTTATATTTTAGCGTGAAGATATTTCACAAAACAGTGGCATTTAACTTCATTGTTATCGCCTTTTAAGACAACAATAGTCATTCACAATTACATTATAATTATCGCCATCTTAAACTTGTATTATCAAACGTATGAACATCCAAATTAAGATGAGCTTTTCATACGATTGTTAAATACAACTTCAGAGTTCAACGTATGCTGGTACAAAATTATACTTTGACAAAATCCTGTTTTACGCTAGACGGGGTTTCACAGTCGCTTAGACTTTACAAAATTACTTTAACCGTTTTAGTAGTAATTGATCAAGCGAATTTGAGCTTTGTTGTAGTGACGATAAGGTGCAAATATGTGTTTATAGAACAGCAAATATAAGTTTGCATTGTCGTCCTAAGGCAAAATGTTCTTGAGATAGAAATCTTATAAAGGAAACGTCTTTTTCAGTTTCCCATTGTCTACAATTACTTGGCTTTGTGATCTCGACTATATGTTCGTCTCAGTCTAACTTCTACATTAGTGTGTACATCTATCTCTTTCCATCTCTCTTTGAAAATTCAATTTGAGATTTCCGTTCGCATCTGTGTTTTGTGGTTTTCTTTTTTTAATTATTTCTTTTTTTGAATCTCGAGTTGTTTTTATCCGATTGCGGTAAAAGAGAGTGTTGTGTTTTGTTTTGTTTCGACTTTTGTAGAAGACTGCTGCTTTTGATTCTTTCTAGCAATCGAAAGCACTTGTAGAATCCCTGGTATTACTCAGAGTAGGAGTGAGGCGTATTTATCGTAACAGCTATTTAAAACAGGTAACAGACTAACATACCTGTATAATCATGATCAGCATAATCATGATAACAGACTGTAACTGTGACAAACAAACTGAAAAAGCTGTTCCTTTTCCACGAGCTAACAAAATCCCTTAAGTGACAGTCACAAGCTTTTCTCTATTCATGCTTATGACAGTTACCTTAGTTAGAATAAGATAAAAAAAAAATACTGTTACTCTGTGACACCCTGTTACAGCCGTCACAAGCTCTTTCCTTTTCTCGCATAGGTTTAACGCCTTAGTTAGAAAGAGAAGTCCTGCTGTTACAGTAAACAGGTTAAACGTTGCTATCTGTGGTAACAGAGAACACATAGTATGAAATAACAGACTGTTATTTTGTAACAGGTTTTTGGAACTGCTATTTACGTGTAACAGGAACAGGCGTAACAGATACGTGATTTTACCTGTTACAAAACCCTGGGAAAATCCTCATGGATCCTCCCGGGGAGGGCGAAGGGTTATGCCGGACTCTAACCGGCTAAAAACCCACGGTGTTCCTTTTCCTAACCCTTGGCCGGGGTCGCGGGATTCGCAGCTGCATGCACCGCAACCCCGGCAGGCCTCGGTCCGCCAGCCCCTGGCGGACCTCTCCTTCTGTGGGGCCTTGCCCCACGTCCTCCTGAGAGGCGCGCCACGAAACACTGCGCACCGCCTTCTCGGGCCTGTTACTGGTTGGGCGACGGGTCCCCTAACACGCCGCCCGCAGGCCACACACTACGGTGGCCGGAGATCGTCGCGCGCCCTAGGGCGCCCGATGCGTCTGGCGCGGGAAGGGAGAGTGGCAGCTGCCTCTCTTTCCCTCTCCGCTCCCTCTTTCGTCGCCATCACCTCCTCGCAGAAGCAGGCGACGGCTTCCCACGCACTCTCGCTCCCAACCACGGACCTGTTACAACTCCGAACTCAGAGTTTAAGGAGTACAGAGACTCTTCTTAGCCCATTCTCAGTCCCACTGCTGGGCATAGATTCTTCTCAGAATAAGAAGGATTTAGACCTTAGTCCACCACGCTGACCTGGTGCGTGTTGGCGGACTACACATACCTATCATCGAGTACTTTATGGAACCCTCTCAGGTGTGCAGATTTCGACACGATGTTTTTCTTCACCGTTAAAACGCAAGTAATAATCTGGCCATTTTTTTCTCAAAATCACACAGCATATCGTCAGTGAAGTTCTAACAGTGCAGAAGTCAAAAATGGCTATTTTACAAGAGAGTGAAAAAACTATTGAAAACGAGCGTAACTACGCTGAACTGTTGCTATTGTTTATAATTATCATTACAAATGAACTCTTTGATGATTTAAACATTTGAAAATCCTAATAATCTTTTTCGTTTCAAGTAAAATTGTGGCTTTCGCAGTGTTGTCTGTTTTTGTCATAAAATGACTTACGCACTGTTAAGGCGTGTACGGACTGCGCGTTCCTGTGTACGCGTAGTCGGTTACGCGTACACAGAAACGCATAGTAATAGCACAGTCTACCTATATCTTACTCCTTACAGTTGGTCAACGTAGAACATTGTCGCAGAGCAATCGTGCGGGGGGTTGCGGGGTGAAGGAGCGGAGGTTATGTCCCGAGTAGCCACACTGCATACTTGGGACATAACCTCCGCCTCTACATAATTTTGACATTTCATAGGACCTGTCAAATGTATGGGCGTTGACCCACTGTATGTAGTAAGTAGGTACACTGTGGTAATAGTATGGAGGTGCTTGTCTTAAGCCTTGTTCGGACTAAGCGTTCCTGTGTACGCGTAACCGACCACGCATACCAATGTACGCGCTGTCCGTACACACCTTTCGAACTTCACTGACGATATGAGCGAGGCGTAGAACACGCGTAAAATAAGTTTACCTCTCTGAAACCAGGCTTTGAGTGTTCTGTTCCTCACTTCAGAGTGGCAAAGTGATTTGAAACGCATAAAATTACTTTACTGATCTGAAACAGGGATTCGGCATTCTGTTCCTCACTTCAGAGGGGCAAATGACGACACGTTTGGTGCAGTGGCTAAGCGATTGGCTTCTGCGCTACGGGTCGTGGGTTCGATTCCCACACGGAACAAAAATTTGTATGGCCTACAGATGGTTGTTTCGGGTCTGGGCGTTTGTTTGTGAGATTTATGTCTGTAAAGGCACCCACGATACAAGAGAAATCGTCGTGTAGGGCAACATTTTAAAAAAAACAAAAAGTTATTCTACGGGAACTATACATCACCTTCTGTTTTTATTGCGACAAAATGATGCTATAAGGACATATTTTTCACGTGAGCAAAGCTACGGGCACAGCTAGTTCTTAACATTATTGAGATCTGTTCGCACCATAAAGAAATATATTCTGTCGTTAAAAAGGTTATTTCCTAAGTACTCTTAAAGTAAGAAATAATTTGAATACAAAAGATATTACTGAAGGGGCAGCTACGTGTTGCAACTGATGGATGACCCTAACACTTTCACTAGCTATAGGGCTGCCAGACATTGTAAACTGAGAAAATAAGTGAAGGATAATACGGGTAAGAAAGGAGTGAGTACTGAGATGACGGCTGATAGAGGAGAATGCAAGAGGAATACATGTTGTGCCGACCACACGTAGAGTGGGATAAGGACAGGGAGATGATGATGATGAAGTGAAAGAAGTTGCAAATAACACTAGGTACTTATCAACTCTTTAATAAAAGATGATGAAAAAAACTCAAAGGTTAAGGTCTCTTGTAAAGCGTAAAAGCCAAGTTAAATTGCGCAAGATGGCTTCTACAATCGACTTTCACTGTTGACAAATCCGCAACAAGTCGACTTTTGGAAGTTTTAGTGACTTGCTTAAAGTGCCACAAGCCGCCCTTGAAGTTTTAAAAAAAAACCCGTAGTGTTAGGAATACCTAGATGTGTGTTGTAAGATTCAACAAAACCCAGCGCGCTTGGTGGTAAGATTTATACGGTCCGCCTGATTAGCTACCACCTGAACGTTCAAGTCCGGCGCCAATCAGTTTACTGTGTTCCGTCGTGTGTATGTGAGAGCCAGAGGGGTATAGAAGAATTCCTCTATATCTCTGTTACTTAGTTTTACTGAAAGAAAGAAAAAATATTTATTTGTCACAGAGAAGCAAATAATTATTGTTAAAAATAATAATAATACCCCCCTCTGGGAAAGGCGTTACCTCACCATGAGATTAACGTAAAACCGGAGGGAACATTAGACTAGCTTCCAAAAACCCATCATATATTATAACTAAAAAATGTATCATGAGGTCTACTGAAAAGCTTACAAACTGCAGAGCAGCTTGTGGCGAGCTGTTGGTGAGTGGCGACACTGCTTACCTGATTGCCTCGGAGAGTCGATCAGGGCCTCGTCTCCAGTTTGCCTTTATTGGCCGGCTGGAGTGGAACCCCAAGAGTGCCCGCAGGATTCTCAACTCTGGCTTGCCTTTATCGGCCGGCCAGGAAGGGGCCGCCAGAGCTATATGCTCGGGAGTGGAAGTGTCTAATGGCGTAATAGCGGGGAAACCCACTCCGGGTCTTTTAGACCCGCGACGGTGAAACCGGGCTACACCTCTCTACACCTCTAGCCGCTCACACGTTTGTTGGCCCCTTCGCCTATGTACTGGCGGCTTTTCAGGGGGCCCGCTTAGTGAGCTGGCGAGTCACCGTCTACCAACACAGTTCAATTTTAAATTTGAAAGTCAGACGCCGTTTTCTTCCGGCAATAGAGGTTAATCAGCCCATTAAACACCCCTTCCCATAGACCAGATATTTTTCACCATATTTTACAATAGTCTTGGACCCACCTGGGACGGTCCATGACTGTAGGTACTCTAATAGTGCAGCCGTGGATAGTCCCCGGCTGGTGCCCCATCCCATTCTAGATTAAAGTTCTCAAAGGGGTCTCTGCGCGTTGGAACTGTGTCCCCCATATGCCTTTCCAAAGACCGGACATCTTCCGCACGGAAGATGAGCCGTGAAAAGAAAGAGAGATAATATTAAAATAAAAAAGAGGTGACCACTCAGCATAATGCTGTGCTATGGCGTGGACCACACACACAGCGCTGATTTTCAGTGATCACCTAAGTGACGTGCGGATATTAAGCCGTGTACTGCTTCATCTTAGACCCAGGCTTTTATTGTTTACTTCTAGAATTAATTGTAAGCTCATAGCAAGTTATCATTATCAGTCTCAGTAGAGACTGATAATGATAACTTTTTGAGTACAACAACCCTTAAGAAATCCAGATTCTAATACAACTAACAACAATCCATGAAAACTTCTAATTTTCGATACTTCGCCTTCAATTCCAAACCCTCACCGTTTAAGGAAAATACACCACAAAGATCGAATTACACAAAAATAAAAAAACAAAATAAATATAATATTTCTAGCAACCCTACGCATAATATCAAAGGATGACCCCCGCTCCCGCTGTTAAAAAGAAATAAAAAAGTAATAAAATGCAAGGGGACAATAAAAACCACAGTAATAGAAGGGTTCTGTGGTCGTGGTGTGAGGAACCCTAATTTTTCTGCGGAACTCTTAACGTTGGAAGGAGTGTTTCGTAGCGGGATATTGCCAGTATTAGCATATTTAGAGTTTTCTTTTTTCTTTTATTGTGAGATGTGGGAATAACTTTCTTGTTTAAGATTTAGAAAATATATTTTTTTATTCTTCATTGCATAATTTTCGCTTTGCGATTTGCATTTGTCTTGAACAATTTCCTATGTTACTAGCTGTTTATTCACTATCATATATTGTGTCGTTTTGGTATGTTTCTGGCTTTACTTAGAGAATGTGCATCTGACAAAGAACCCCAAATCTCGTAATTAATTTGAAATAAGACTGAAGGTTGACCGAACTGAGATTAAATTATGAATTGAATAAAAAATTGTATTCTGGTACACATAAAGTTCGGTCCGATTTCAGTATCATCTGAGTCTAATCTCGATATTACGTAAATTCAGTCAACTTAAAATCTATTACCGATAGCATAACAATATCAACAGTCATAGACTAACATTCTAGAAAAAAAATAGAATTCCAATTTATCAAAATGGCTCAGTTCATAATGTAACCAGAATACCCTTTTTTCTTCAGTCAACTTTCAATCTCATTTCACGTTTGACGTTGTTTGTTAACGAACAAGAATACCATTTGTCATATTTATGAGATTGAGACTAGACTGAGACTAGATCGAAACTATATTTTGAACATTTTTAATTACGAGAATTGACCTTCAGATTACAGGAACTTTAAAACGTCAAAACTAGGTGCACGGTTCCAAAAGGTAGGTTCTATGGAGAAGAGCCGGCAAGAAACTCCATGAATACTCTTTTTAAAATAGTAGATCATGACAATCCCATTACAGTAGAGTGAGAAATAGAATGAGAATATTGCAGGTTAATGTAACAAATAGAAAAATATACCTTCTAAGATTGCCAGAGCAGTTATGGGTTTTAATTTGCAGTACGAGTATCCCGCGTGTGGACGAGCCACAAAAACTTCCTCACCGCACGCTGGGAATAGACGTAAGTTGTAAGATTATACAAAAGACAGCACGCTTGGTGGTAGGATTCAAACGGTCCGCCTGGCTAGCTACCACCTGAACATTAAAATCCGGCGCCAAGCAGTTTACTGTGTTCCGATGTGTTTATGTGAGAGCCAGAGGGGTATAGGGGAATTTCTCTATACCTCTGTTAGGTAACAAGTGTATTCGTGTGCTCCATTTAAGACCCTGTCTGCGTTTACCATCAGGTGCGAATAGGGTCAAAAGTGACCAAGTCAAATAATAAAATCTAAAACAAAATTATTCAGATTTCTGGGGGGTGCATGAAAAGAGCCTCCACGAGTGACGATACTTAAGTACGTCCGGCGCACCCTGGGCAGTCAGCCCCGCTACCAACCTTGCTGACTGGCTAATCTTTACACCACAGCATGAGCTATTCTTGTATAGATAGCTCGTGCCGACACGATAGAAAGTCTCTGGAAGAAGAAGATCTGGTAGAAGCTATTGTACATCGATCTGTTTGCCTAGATTAGATTGTTAACTGAAAGTAGCAATAGCAAGGAGACGACACATTGAGTCAACTATCGGTTAGACTGCAACATTGGATGATGATGATATGCAATAAAGGATCACTTGAAAAAACGTTTAAAGTGGATGACGCAAGCTTCGAAGCCACTCATACGTTGACGATGCAGGTCGGCAAGTGTCACAAAGTCACTGTATAGCTACTAACTAAGTACGTGCTATAAGTGCTGTACTGGGCCGGATTGAGGCGAGTATTGTTGAGGCAAGACAATACAGAGTGTAAACGAATTCGTGTAATTCCTTAAAATCGTATGAACTACTAGGTAGGTACTGGTGTAGACTGACACCGAACGTTACAAAATTTGACTAAAACAAGAATCATTTTTTTCTTGCTTTAGGTGTATGTGATCGTATCTGAACCACCTCATAATAAGGATTCAGTCAACAAAAAAGCAAAAAAAATGTTTTTTTTTTTTTTGTAATTTCGTTGCCTCTCATAAATTAATGAAAGCACTGCGTCACAGCTGTCGGGTACGACTAGCGCGATATCGCTCTTTGCAGTCAGTTAACTCGGGGCTCCAAAATGACTCAGAAACAACACCAAGTTTATTTTTTATTGTTTTATTTGTCTTTCAAAATAAACCGGTTTGAAGGAATTACACGAATTCGTTTACACCCTGTGTGATGTGGTAGAGTTTGATATTTCGCTTCTTATGAAGGGTTCAGCTTTTCGCTTTATAGTGAGACGCCAGAAATTCGTCAGTAACTGAATCTGCGTTTGAATAAGTGGTGAACATTTGAGATTATTATTATTTCTATACTAAAATTCGGTCATTGAGTCGTTCATTTCTATACATTTTATTATCAATGTATTTTATTATAATTTATACTTATCTTATGAATTTATAGTCTATTGAGAACAAAATTGACAAATCATCTTATTTTTTTGTACCTATTTAGATGCTTTTCTTTTAACCCAAAGGTTGACTGGTAGAGAATACTTAATGGCATTAAGTCCGCCTTATGTACTCCCATATTGCATAGAAGTATGAATAAGTCATTAAATTGAGTCTCAGAATACCATAAATCTGACAAATCGTCGGGGATAGTGCAAATCCGCGGAACTAGCATTGGATAATTCCGCGTATCTGCCAAATTTAGCCAATCTTTAATTTCGCGGGCAATGCACGCAAGATCCTAATTTGCGTGCGAAATGTTTATAATTCTTCTTTTTTTTTTTCTTAAAATAAAACGTTGCCCCACACTAAGATTTCTCTTGTATCGTGGGTGCGTTTACAGACACAAATCTCACATACACAAACACCCAGACCCGGAACAACCATCTGTAGGCCATACAAATTTTTGTTCCGTGCGGGAATCGAACCCGCGACACGCAGCGCAGCAGTCAATCGCTTAGCCACTGCACCAAACTTGTCGTCAAAAGAAATTATTTTGTATTTACTTATCTGAAATGATGTATGAAATAAATTGTTTAATTTTGATACTAACAATTCGCTGCAAGACCTTTCAAGGAAGTAGGTACAGCTCGAAGTCATAAAACAAAACCAAAATAGTACTTAACTGAAAAATATAAGACTGGATGGTTTTATTCATAGTACAGTTCCAGTCCCTCAATACAGCCCTGTATTGCCACCATGCTAGTATTTTGTTAGTCGGCAGCTTTGTCGCGGAGTGGTTCGCTCCAGCATCGATGTTCCATCCCCCTCACACCGCGGTGATTAGAGAGAGACGGAACACTCGTCACGGGACACTGCCGACGGCTGAGTGTGACAATATTTGGTCACTTATTGGCTACACTGGGAACGGTCGCAAGCGCACATAAAAAACTAGATTGTTTAACATTTTTCTTCGATATTTTGTTGGATTGGAATTTTTAAACGTTAAAAAGTGCCTGTCGTTGTTCAACACACATCGGTCTACAGGCTATTGTTATTGTCGTCCGTTTTACCGCTGTCAAGTTGTTTTTCGATAAAATTGTTTTAAGATAAATTTATTTCTTTGTGACAGTGTTATTCAAGCGATTAATTATACTCCTTTTGGTAGAGATTTTCTTCGAACTATGTCGCGTAGAGTAACCAAATTAAATGTATTTTTATACATGGTTAGTCCGAAAGGGGCTACTAATCAGAAAGGGTGTTAAAGTACCCATAATAATGAAAAACTTTTGTTCTACAACTTTCACCAAAAGTCAATAGTTTAAGAGAACTAGCTGTTCAAAGATTTCATAAAAAATACGCTCAAATCTATCTATCCTCAGCCATGATCAGCTTTGTTTACATTTAGGACATATTTGGAATCACGGATTAAAAGCTTAGTTTTCTGAATTCATAACTAAAGCAGGGATGAAGTTTTTTTTTTAATTTTAAAACAAATTAATGTCATTTTTCATGGAAATAAAGGTGCATGAAAAGAGCCTCCACTCCTGACAATACTTAAGTACGTCCGGCGCACCCTGGGCAGTCAGCTCCGCTACCAACCTTGCTGACTGGCTAATCTTTTCACCACAGCATGAGCTATTTTCGTATAGCTCGTGCTGACACGAGAGAACAGTGGAAATAAAATTATCGAATTTCGTAATTTTAACACTTGTTTTAAAACAGTCTTCAGTAATACTTTAAGTGGCCCACGGATAATATAATTAACCCCTTTACGACTCATATTGTATCAGCAGAGATTGCGGTTGAACGCTTGCCTTCCAACTTCTATTTCATGAGATCGTAGTCAGCACCACTGACTTTTCGAATTCATGTGCGGATCAGAATTTTATTATCACTTACGTAAAAGGTGAAGAAAAACTCATCACCACTGACACATAAGTCTTCACCACTGACACATAGATCATCACCAACAACCCTTAACTCGTCACCACTGGAACACAAGTCTTCACCAATAACTCATAACTCATCACCACTGGCACATAAGTCTTCACCAATAACTCATAACTTATCAACCGGCACATATGTCATCACCAATAACCCATAAGTCATCACCACTGGCACATAAGTCTTCACCTATAACTCGTACCTTATCACCACTGACACATAAGATATCTCTATTGAAAAATAGGTCATCACCAATAACCTATAATTCGTTACCACTGACACATAAGTCTTCACCAATAACTCATAACTCGTCACCCAGCACATATGTCATCACCAATAACCCATAAGTCACCACCCAGCACATATGTGCTCACCAATAACCCATAACTCATCACCACTGGCACATAAGTGATCACCAATAACTCATAACTCATCACCACAAACACAAAAGATGTCACTATTGAAAAATAGGTCATCACCAATAACCCATAATTCATTACCACTGACACATAAGCCATCACCACTGGCACATAAGTCTTCACCAATAACTCGTAACTTATCACCACTGACACATAATTCATTAGGATAGGTATTATCCACTCTATGTATGTTACTTCCTTCCTCGAAGTTTAGGTAAATATACTCTACCTATTCCGATCTCTGGTCATAAGGCACGAAAGTAACAAACGCATCCTAAAGAGAAAGCTAAAAAAATATTGCCTAATATGTGTCAGTTATGAATACATAAAAGATAATTATTATGTTAATATTATAACTAGAGGTCAACAACAGCTTCTCATGCGTGGTGTCGCTGGTTGTTGCGTTGTGGCTGCGATGTTGTCGGTATCGCCCACACGGTTGTATTTGGCGGCAAAATGTTGTCGGTGTAAATTAAGACGAATTTACATTACGAAACTAGTGGCATGAAAGTAGTTCCGTGACATTAATTTCATCAACAATTTCACGTGTAAACGTCAAGTTTTACAATGCGTGCATCGATTTCACGACATTGAAACAGTTTCGTGTCGCGCGCGATTTTTGGATAAAACTAGTGTCATGCAAATAATGTCACCGTATAAACGCGACGCGAAACTATTGTCACGAAAGCACCTGCGCTGATAGGATGTGTGTTTTTTAGTCGGTAGTCGTGGTAAGGGCAGTAAACCAACGTTGGACAGCTGATAAAAATATAAAATTTATCAATGAATACCAGCGAATAAAGAGAATAAAGCTTTGATGTTGGCGGAGCCATGAACACAGACATACCTACTGTGGATTTCACGACACTATTATTTTTAATGAAACTAGTTTCACGGGTACTGAAAGTAGTGTCATGAAATTAATTTCATCATGCATGAAACTTGTTTCGTAATGTAATTCGGCTTTAAACTATTCATTTCTATACAAATTAGTGCCCGCCTACATGTTGTTGTTGTGTACGTGTGTAATGAGCCTTACAGTTTTGTAATATCTCTTTAATTGATTTTAACTCCAAATCAGGTGGTATTTAATTAATTATCGACAGCTGCCCATTGCCCGTCCATGAACTGTTGGACAAGGTCGCTCAACGTTGGACAACCGTTTGGTAAGCGGTGCAACCGAAGATGTGTACGTGCACCGTACCTTGTACTTGTAACTGAAGTAGTGGTAGCAAAAATGTATTATCTATTTTAATTTATTTAATGGCCGATTACCGTGAAATAAATTTAACATTTTGAGACGTTTTCTTCATAAAAGCTATCAAAAAGTCAGACTTATTCCTCAGTTAAAACCTTTCTGATTATTGAAAAATCGGTCTTAAGATGGGTAATACAAGGATCAAGGTAGGTTCTAACTGCGGTTGGCACAAGCTAGGGCAGCCTGATGAGAAAGGAGAGACTTATAGCACAGTGTACCTACTTACTACATACAGTGGGTCAACGCCCATACATTTGACAGATCCTATGAAATGTCAAAATTATGTAGGGGCGGAGGTTATGTCCTAAGTATGCAGTATGGCTACTCGGGACATTACCTCCGCTCCTTCACCCCGCAACCCCCCGCACGATTGCTCTGCGACAATGTTCTACGTTGACCGACTGTAAGGAGTAAGATATAGGTAGACTGTGCTTATAGTTTCGTCAACAAGCCTATACTCAATGATAGCTTACAAACATGGGGTGTGGAGAAGGAATCCTACACCATGGTCTACAATGGATATTAGAATAGACTCGAAGTTTACTTTCGTTTAGCATCAATCAAGATTCAAGCTGCAAGCTACACTTTCGAGCATTACTTAGGTCTTGAATCCTTTAACGCTTGAAAGTTTTATTTTTATTTTATTATTATTTATCTATAGGCTCGCGTTTCAACACTATCTCGCCTGATGGTAAGCGATGATGTAGTCGACGGTGACGCACGCTTGCCTAGAAGTAACCTATTCACTCTTGACTTAAATACCCCAAGTTTGTAGCTATCAGGAAACAAAGACTCCGGCAGGGAATTCCACTCCTTAGCTGTGCGAACAATGAAAGTGTTCGCAAAACGCTTTGTACGTATGGGTGGGATGTCAACCATGTACCGATGGCGCATTGCCATACGTCTTGTAGTCTGATGATGGAAAGGGCCAGGCGGAATCAAATTGTGCAGTTCTATCGCACACTCCCCGAAGTGTAACCGATAAAAAACCGCCAGGCTGGCAACTCGGCGTCGATGTTCAAGGCTCTGGAGCTTTGAGTTAACCAGTGCATCGTTGCCGATAAGCCTCTTGGCTCGTTTGTCGATCGATTCAAATGCATCGAGTTGGTATTTGGCAGATCCGTCCCAGAGGTGAGAGCAGTACTCCATGCATGACCGAACTTGCGCTTTATACAAGTTGAGTAGCTGTTCAGGCGTGACTCACCTTTGCAAGGATGCCCAACGTCGTGGAACAATAGAAATAGGTTAAAAAATACTAGTACATATACAAATTAGCCATGATTAAAAAAAAATAGTAACAGTCATTTAAGTAAAATTGTTTTGCTATCTTTACTACTCGACCCACCTGACGAAAAATATTAATCTGTCTAAAAACTGGAAAATACATTTACTTTGTTAACCTAACACACACACACACACACGTAGGAAAACAGCTTTATGAACACACACAGTGAGAACATACACTTACATGAAAATCTATTTTGTTAATTCTTCTTCACAGCTTATGAGATTAGAGTCTATTTTTCTTAAAACACTCCAGGAAACAAATTGTACCATTTGATTTTTCTTTCAGGAATTCTAAATGGAAGTCGCACCATAGACTATCGTCAGCAAACAGGACACTGATATTTTACCACATCGGGTAAATCATTGATTAAAATAAGAATAGCAGAGGGCCTAGTATGCTTCCCTGTGGTACACTATATTTATGTGGGATGAGGCAAGGAATAAAAAAATGAAATTCCACTTAGAAATAATAAATTTTATTTTTAACCCATTTCAAAAGGAGGAGGTTCTCAACTCGGTTGTATTTTTGTTTGTTACCTCATAACTCCGTCATTTATGAACCGATTTGAAAAAATATTTTTTTGTTTGAGAGTTGAGGGGGTATAGGTACTTCCCGTTTGGTCCCAAATAAATGTAGTGGTGATTAGACCATGAACTTCAGAGATATGTAACGGAACTCCTCATCAGATCAAAGCAAAATTCTCAAATAACTAATGTTGCTTTATTTATTTGTGTTGTTGGTAACTGACTACTGGAAAAGTGGAAGGGCGTGCGTCAACCAGGAGTTTAACCAGAAGTTTTTTTGAATTCGGTTCTTAGTTTTTTTATAAAAACAAATACATTGCGACCTCGCATTCCGATCGTCTTCTGTTCATAGATCATCTATAATAGACTATAACCACAGATTACTTTTTACTTACTTCATAAACTAACTTAATTCATATAGCTCAGCTTTCACGTTTTTTAAATATAACAATAATCAAAGAATGTCATTCTCTCCCACATTTATTTACGCTATAGGAAGATAGATCTGGCAGGCATCTGGGCAGGGGATACTTAACTTTATCATCATACTAGTCTGCAAAAAAGCACCGAGAACATGAGCTTTCAAAAGACCGCAACTAGACGATCAAAAAATAAATTGATATAATCACCAGGCTTGGCAAACGTATTGGTGATCAAAGTTCGTAGTCATTAACAACCCGTCTTTCTGACGAAATCCCCTACTCGCATTCATAGCCAAGATCCACACACCACACTATTATTGTACACATAAAACAATACGCATATTATATTTCAATATTTTTATAACATTACGACGCACACACACACAGTCTCGTACGGTGACGCAACTATAATCTGTGGTTTGCTTAATTCCATTGTTTGTTCGCAATTAACCCGCTTCAAAGACACCAATTCGGTATATTCGTGTAGAAAAGTGTTACGGAAAACAAACGGAGGCTGTTAAAGTATTGTGAGTGGTTAGCCAATTCACAATCTTTTCGATTACTTTATCAACCGATTTGGTTTGTTGTAGTTTTACGTACGAAAAAATTAAAATAACAAAGTGAATTGCTCAACAAACTGCTTTATCGAAAAGGTTCTGAATTGAAGGGCTGCGTGTCTGGATACAGTAAGGGAAGGACTGGTTGCTATTGCGTATCAGAGGAGAGGCTTGCAGTTTCAGGCGAAGTCAACTGCGGTGTTTGTGTTGTCAGTAGTCAGCCAGTATTCGCTTCGTATTCAGTCGCATCTGGAAGCCTTTGGTATTGGTATAACGGGCTGGTGTCCGCAACTCCACGTCTGAGCGCGTTTTTTGCGTGACGGGTGGTAAGTGTAATCACTCTATCCACCCTCTCAAAAAAGGCCAGCACACCTTTGATGTTGCTGACGATCTCTCGGAGAGTACCTGGGTTTCCGAAGTACTTGGCCCTGTATGTGGCGACCTCAGGGCAGTTTAGTAGCACGTGGGCTGCCGTCTCGTCCTCCTCCATGCATGCTCTGTACAGTGGGCTGTCTGTAACTCCAATGACAAAGAGGTGTTTGTATTATAACTTTCGTGAGACACATTCATATTTATGATTGGTTATGGTTTACTTACGTGCATTTTTCGGGATTGCCCGACTAGTTTCGGACCCAAACGGAGCCCTTAATCATGAGCTGATCACGCGGCGAGGTCGCGAGTCGAACCGTAATCAATCATAAAGAGGTGTTTGTTAAAGAAACCATTGCCAGTGATGGCTGCTGTGACTGTGCGTAGTTGTTGTTTTGACAGTCGGAGTGCTCGTTTAGTGAGTCGACCGTCAATGACGGGAAGCGCCTCCTTGGCCTGCCTGCACTCGCCATGGTATCTGGAAACCTTAAATCCAGACAAGTATTACGGATGTACTTAAGTTTTAAATCTATGAGATATTATTATACATAACATACATGAAGGTGATTCGGGTACCTCTAAGGGTGCTCTACCTCTGGATTTCCGCTTGACACTACTATCTGGGACACGGTGTATGTGCGACTCTGCCGTAGACTATAGTAATACTATATCACTATACTCTACGGTAGAGTCTAGAAGAGTATGGAAATAGAGAATGGAAATACAAGTGGTGACTAAGAGTCATGTTCCGCTTTTGGCAGAAAGCTGAAACCTGTAACCAACAGACTGTGTTGAATTTATTGATAACGACATTGCTGCCCGATACGGTTTGGTGTTTGGACAAGTTGAAAGGTTATCAAACAATAAGTCAGACAGCCTGGTTGGTGCCAAAGCATCTCTTCAAAACTTAAAACACTACTATTATGAAAGCACTTTTGTCCCTGACAGTACCCACAGCAGTAACATGATCGCTGTTCGGTTGATCGCCTCAATACGCAGATATATACCGAATGTTTGCCTTCTCTGTTTGACTGTACACCGCTCACGCCACTATTTGGACATTTTAGAAACTTGAATTTCCATTTTCTGTGCGCGTACGTACCCCGAAATGTATTTACCAAATTCTTTTTACCGTCACAAAACCTTTATACAATCGATTTTCGTCTTTATTGCCTTGTGATGAAGTTGAAAGGGAATTTTATAAGTGTAGTTATGAAGTCGGTTTTTAATGGTATGTGCAAACAAAATAGTTAATAATAACACAATGATTTTAAGTCTTATTTACACAGTAATAAGGTTGAAATGGAATGCAAATATATTTGTCATTGTAATAGGTTTCCTAATACTATTTGTTAAGTTTTAACACAGATTTACTAATGACATTATTTGGTACTGAATTTAAAAATTATTCATATTCATTTAGATGCTGGGGACAGTGCCACAGAAATAACTACAGTCATTCTAGCAAAAGATGTCAAGACAAAAATTAAAAACATGAAGAGGGGCAAATCCCCCGGGCACGATGGGCTCAGCATCGAGCACCTGCGTTATGGTGGGTACCATTTGCCTCGTGTGTTGGCTCTTCTGTTTAATCTGTGCCTGGGTCATTCATACCTTCCTCCCGATATGTTGCGGGCTCTGGTGGTACCAGTGGTCAAGAGTAGAACCGGAGACGCCTCGGACAGGTCAAACTATAGGCCGATTTCCTTGGCTACCGTTGTGGCTAAAGTGCTTGACAGTGTGCTTAATTCTCACCTGAATACCCACATCAAACTGCATGATGCCCAGTTTGGGTTTCGGTCAGGGCTGTCAACAGAAACTGCTATTCTTAGTTTAAAGCATGCTGTCAAGTATTACACAGACAGGAAAACACCTGTCTATGCATGTTTCCTGGACCTGTCCAAGGCGTTTGATCTTGTCGCTTTCGACGTTCTCTGGCAGAAATTGTCTGATACTGCGGTGCCGCTGGAGCTCGTCTCACTTCTGCGGTACTGGTACTTGAACCAAGAGAGCCGGGTGCGATGGGCAGGAGAGCTATCAGAGCCAAGTAGGCCGGAGTGTGGCGTGAGGCAGGGTGGCCTGACCTCACCTTTGTTGTTTAGTCTGTACGTGAATGCACTGATCGAGCGGCTCAGCAGCACACATGTCGGTTGCTTTATTGATGGAGTCTGTTTCAATAATTTAAGCTATGCAGACGACATGGTGCTGCTGGCCCCCTCGGTCGGTGCGCTCCGTAAGCTTCTCGGTATTTGCGAGTCGTACGTTGCTTCCCATGGCCTTGTATATAACGAAGGCAAGTCAAAATACATGGTCTTCAAGTCCGATACCAAGTGTCCCTTCACCGTCCCTCCCGTGTTACTGAACGGTGTGGAGTTGCACAGGGTGTACTCTTTTAAATACCTGGGCCACTTGGTGACGGACGATTTGAAAGACGACGCGGATATGGAGAGGGAGCGCAGAGCATTGTCGGTGCGAGCTAATATGCTGGCCCGCCGGTTCTTCCGATGTACAGCGGCGGTCAAATTAACACTGTTTAAAGCATATTGCATGTCGCTGTACTCGGGGAGCCTGTGGTTCAGCTACACCCAAAAGGCCTACAATGCTCTGCGAATCCAGTATAACAACGCATTTAGGGTGCTGTTGCGTCTGCCTCGGTTCTGTAGCGCATCATCTATGTTCGCTGAGGCACGTACAGACTGCTTCAATGCTGTACGGCGTAAGAAAGCGGCCTCGCTGCTAATCAGACTCCGTGGCAGCCCTAACAGCATTCTAAGTGCTATAGCCGGGAGACATGACAGCCCGTTGGTGAGGTCACTTGTCACCTGTACATTGTCTCTGTTATTAATTAAGTACTAACATAGGTTAAGACTGTTGTTACTAACCCAATGGATCTTGTTATCTGAAGGAATAAATGAAATTGAATTTATCTACAACTAGCGACTCTAAAACCTTTCGGAAGAAATAACCTAAATTAAGATGAAAACCGCATCAAAATCCATTGAGTAATTTAGAATAGAATAGAACAGAAATTTATTTGCGAGAAACACGGTAGGTACATGGGTCTTAAAATAATGCAGGTACAGATCAGCATGTTTCGTTGACACAGCGGCATGCAAATTAATATAAAATAATTACAATTTTGTTAATTACCTTTATACTCGTAATAAAGACTAGGAAGTTTTAGATTTAATATTATGTATGACTGGATTAATTAAATTACAATGTTTTAAACATTATGCTGAGACACAACTTTGTAGCTATTATTTGTATCTCTTTGGACATCACGGCTCATCTTCCGTGCGGAAGATGTCCGGTCCTTTGGAAGGCATACACGGGGACACATGTCCAACGCGCAGAGGCCCTTTGAGAGCTTTAATCTAAAATGGGGTGGGGCACCAACCCGGGACTATCCACGGCTGCACTATTGGAGTACAGTCATGGACCGTCCCAGGTGGGCGCAAAACTATTGTGAAGTATGGTAAAAATAAAACTGGTCTATGGGAGGGGGTTTCGCCGTCGCGGGTCTAAGAGACCCGGAGTGGGTTTCCCCGCTATTAGCCTTTAGACACTTCCACCCCCGAGCATATAGCTCTGGCGGCCCCCCTCTGGCCGGCCGATAAAGGCAAGACAGAGTTGAGAATCCTGCGGGCACTCTTGGGGTTCCACTCCAGCCAGCCAATAAAGGCAAACTGGAGACGAGGCCCTGACCGACTCTCTGAGGCAATAAGGTACGCAGTGTCGCCACTCACCAACAGCTCGCCACAAGCTGCCCTGCGGTTTGTAAGCTTTTCAGTAGACCTCATGATACATTTTTTATTATATGATGGGGTTGTTAAAAGCTAGTCTAATGTTCCCTCCGGTTTTACGTTAATCTCATGATGTGGTAACGCCTTTCCCAGAGGGGGATAGCTATTATTATTTTTATGATCAAAAATTCGAGAATTGTGTAAAAACACCTGTCCAGAAGTTTAGAAGAAGTAAGCAAACAAACAGACAAACGCGAAAAGCGACTTCAATTTATACTAGACTAAAGATTCACAAATTAATAATAGTAATTATTTCCGGTTGTTCCCGTCTTGCCAACGGTGAATACTTGCACGGACACAACCTGATGGCCCGGATTATTCATCAGCAACTTGCTTTGAAAAACCTTGTGGAATCGGAAGTACCGTACTACAGGTATGTGCCCGACCCAGTTCTCGAGAATGGTCATGTCACATTGTACTGGGACCGATCTATTATCACTGACAGGACTATTGTTGCCAATAAGCCTGATATAGTGGTAATAGATCGAGCAGAGCGCCGCACAATGATTGTTGATATCACAGTCCCTCATGACGAGAACCTTCTGAAAGCTGAGAAAGATAAACACATAAAATATCTTGATTTAGCACACGAGGTTGTCGGCATGTGGGATGTGGAATCTGATCATCAGAGAATCTGACGTTAAAAATGCCAATGCATTCTACCAACTTCTTTGGTAAGTCATTCACAGTCCAGGCTGCTCGGCTTTGGAATGCTTTGCCAGTTATAGTTAGACGTGCGCAATCCTTGGCAACTTTCAAGAGACTCGTCAAGGATCACTACCTATCGATTTAGTTATGTTTGCATCTTTATTATATTTATTTATTGTCTGTTTATATTACTTATTACATACACATTACACAATAATTATATAAATACTTAATATAAAATATGGTTATTGTATATAATATTTATTTGTTTATTTGTGTTTTTAGGTTTATTTAAAGTACTTAATTTAATGTCCCCTTATTTATTGTTACACTGAGAACTACCCCTCTCTTTTGTTTCTTGCACTTCATGTCCATCCAAAGGTTGTCTGGAAGAAATCGCCTAGTGCGATAAGACCGCCCATTGTACATCTCTATTTTTATAGTAATGTTTCTTGTTTGTTTTGTGTACAATAAGCGAATGGCCTAATAACCAAGAACCTCGAATAACACCTCATGAGACTCTCGTTGGGCGACTGGATCAAGGGCTTGATACAAAAAGCAGTATATCGCTTGATATCGGATATATCCATATCCGATATCAAGGCGAGATTCAGACGATTTAAAAAATTCTAACCTGATGTTCTTCTTCTCTGGTGTCAGCACGAGCTATACGAAAATAGCTCATGCTGTGGTGAAAAGATTAGCCAGTCAACAAGGTTGGTAACGAGGCTGACTGCCCAGGGTGCGCCGGACGTACTTAAGTATCGTCACCCGTGGTAGCTCTTTAAACTCACCGGTCCCGATCCACCGAGCTCTCCCTTCATAGAGCCGGTCGTCTCTTCAGACTCCGCAGTCACACCGATAATTCAGCCCTCATCAAGCTGTCTCCCCCCCCTATGTCCACGCCAGCAACGCCCTAAGCCGAGGTCCGAGTCCCACTAGGGGTCGCCCTTAGTGCTGTTGTTGCAGGTAGTCATGATGTTAGTTTAGTACAAGTAGTTAGCTTAGGTTAAGTATTTTACTTCCCCCCATTGGCTGGAGACCCTTCAGGTCTTGGTAATAACTGCCCGGTTACGTGAAAACGGTCCCCTAGGACCATATACAGCAGTCGAATAGAAAAAAAAGGCTCTTTAAACTGATATTAGAAAATGTAAATAGCGACTTTTGATCAGACACTCCTCTTGTTGCTTTCACTATTATATTAAAAAAACTTTATACCTACCTGCCATCACACAAAACCAAACCTCTTACATACATTCATTAATTTACCCATACAACGTTTTTTTACAACCATTCATTGTACAAACCACAAAAAATAACGTTTAATGAACAATTGCCCAACTGTGGGGAAACATGATACTTAAAGAATGGCGTAAACCGATATTATTATAGCACAATTGTTCTTTTTCTAAGTAGGTACGTATTGTTCGATGTATAGATGTAATAATATTTTGCAAATAAGGTATTCGTCTGGAAAGTTGTTATGCTTAATAGTTTAGTAGGATTTTTCGCGATTATATTATTAGGGTATTATTGGGAAATAATGTGTATATCCGCCAGTTTAAATGTTTCTTACCTATTATGGTCCGAATAGTAACAATGTATTGTGGTTTCGATTATCGAACATTGTATGAAGCTTATTATGAACGCCTAATACACTCGGGAGCTATGAATCCGGGTCAAAACCTTAATATCTCGGAAACTAAGAATGCTAGGATGTTCAAATAAAAAGTATTTAATATTTAAGAAGTTTTATTCATTTTATTTATATTTAAGTAGTATTCAATAATGTATGAAATACTTTTTATTTGAATAAGCTATCATTCTTATTTTCCGAGATATTATGGTTTATGATATCTCGGAAAATAAGAATGATAGCTCGTGGCTAAATAATTACAGCCGCATAGACCGATCTTCCGGGTTAAGCCACGCTTGCCGAGGTTGGTCTGTGGATGGGTGACCATTTACCATAGCGAGTTTCCTCCGTGCCTCGGAAAGCACGTAAAGCCGTTGGTCCCGGCTGTCATTTGTAGATCTTTGACAGTCGTTACTGTTGGTCAGAAGCCAGAAAGTCTGACAACCAGTCTTACCAAGAGTATCGTATTACCCAGTTACTGGGTTGTGGAGGTCTGATAGGCAGTCGCTCCATGTAAAATACTGATATTCAGCTGCATCCGGTTCGACTGGAAGCCGACCCCAACATAGTTGGGAAAAGGCTAGGCAGATGATGATGATGATGATTATGGTTTATGATGATATCCCAGATTCATTGCTCCCGAGTGTATATTCAAATAGATACCAATATTATTATGCTTCTCTCGTGTCAGCATGAGCTATACGAGAATAGATCATGCTGTAATAAAAAGATAAGCCAGTCGGCAAGGTTTTTCGCGGGTCTGACTGCCTAGAGTGCGCCGGACGTGCTTAAGTTCTGTCACACGCGTGGAGGCTCTTTTCATGCACGCCAATTATGATTTCTTTTATGAAAATTGCAACTAGTAAGTACATCCAGGGTCAATGTGATACCCAAGGATTAGGGCATTCAAAATTTCAGTTGGTGTATTTATTTCTTATCAGCATCTTATCTTGACCCATTATAAAACGTTACCTTTGGATCGTAGACTAGATGCTCGGTTATCAATATTTGATCTCATCAGATGATTATTTATTAAACCGACTTCGAAAAAAAAACGAAGCTGGTATTCTCAAGTTGACGAGTGTTTCTTAATACTGTTGATGATTAAAGTTTGGCATCACTAACTAAATATTCGTGTAAGTTTATATCACATCAAAAACATTCAAGTCTCGCGACTCATGCCGTAAAAACTTTTGAGATATCTAATGTAAAGCCAAGTCGGGCATTTCGTTTATAAATATATTTTTCGATTTTGGCAATCACGCAGCATAAGGATATATATATTAGACTACGTGCATGATGTAAAGATTTGTTTAAAAAATTTACGAGGTGTCTTACATTTCAGTAATCCTCGGTTGCTTGGCGTTACTGTCTGATTGATGGGCAGCAATCTGTGCACTGATAAATCATAAAACCAAGTCAAAGTACAACTCAAACAGTAGTCAAATATGTTCCATGACTCACCGATCATTCATTTAGTAACCAGTATCTGCAATTCTGCATACAACAATACATTGTCAAAAAGATATCATCAAGGAAATCCGTATTCGATTTCAGTTTGAAATAACTTTGCCAAACCACATATCACTCATGACAATTTAATAGCTCCTACAAAACCCAACACATCTTAACATTACAAAGAGCTAAAGGGTTTACAATCGATCGACGTACCTGCTATTATACTTTTAGAAATATTCTCTATTCATACAATTAAAACTGTGGTGAACAGCTGATGTGCGTATTAAATGACAGTAGCTGTTGAAAACTTGATATAAAAACATTGGTTATTGTTAGGAGGTTATGTTATCAAGGAGGCAAGGAAATGGTTGGTGAATCGAAAGTTTGATCTGTAATCGGTTTTCCTGTTGCAGAGAAAGCGGATTTAATTATGATGGTTGAGACTATCAATGCATTCGTCGTCGTATATACTAGAAATTATGTTAAATATAAGTTCTTATGCTGCTGTCGTTCGATATTATAGGAAACTTCACAGGAATACTATTAGACAAATAATTTAAGACCTATAACATTAAAATGTATCGAAATAAGTAACATGATTTCTTCCAGCAAGGATTCAACACAGTATTATGATTTTATGAACCATAACGGTCAATCAAAATGAGCTGAAACTGTACTTGAAGGAATGGTTCATAGCCTTGGTTGACCACTTGTATAATCAAATCACATAAGAAAATCATGACGATGCTCAAACTGTACCTACATTAAATATTTTTTTCAACAAAAGTAAGTGCAACGCATCCTAGTCACGACATTGATGCCAAAAATGACGTTTTTATAATGTTTGTCTGTATGTTTGAAGTTCACGCCAGTGCTATCAAACAGATCCAGTTGAAATTTGGCAGCCACATCCGTTATAGAACGGGTCAGGTTATAAGGTACAAATTATCACGCTATTCAGTGTGGGCGATGAGCAGTAACCTTTTGTTTCCGTAAGCAAAAACACGGGTACAGCTAGAATTAAATATGAAATGGATAACAAGATGCCTACTAGGTACGGTCTTCGCTATATTAGTAAAGTACCTTATTTGGTGAAAGCAATATGTTGATAGATAATAATAGAATAATCGTAATGGTAGTGGTGTTGATATTAAACAGCTTAAAATTGGAAAAGCAACAGGCAAGGACGGAATTACGACTGAGTTCTTGAAAGCAGGAGGAAATCCTGTGTTGAAGGAGGTTCGGAAGATTTTTAATTCTGTCCTCTTTACTGAGAGAGCTCCAGAGGCGTGGAGCAGAAGCGTCGCGTCGTTGTTCTTTACCTTCACCTTTACATGTTAGTGAACTTAGTAGATCATTGTCCAGCAGATCAGAAACAGAAGTGAGTTCTTCTCGCATGCGAATGAGTTCCAGTTCCTGATACTTTTTTAGAAATAGTTCTGGCGTTTTACCTTAAAAAAAGACGATTGACTGGCACTTAAAAAACATGAGTTCTGGACTCAAATCTCGTCCTTGATTGCAGTACTGATACGGAACTATTCCTGATAAGTATCAGGAACTGTAGAACTCATTCGCATGCGAGAAGAACTCATTTCTGTTTCTGATCTGCTACAAAATGATCTGCTGCGGGAAGTTGGCAGATCATTTTTTCAATCGTCTTTTTTTAAGGTAAAAACGCCAGAACTATTTCTTAAAAGTATCAGGAACTGTAGAACTCGGCTGCATGAGATAGGAACTCACATTTATCTTTGATCTGCTGGACAATGATCTGCTAAGTTCACTAACATCATCTTTACCTTAAGTAGCTTTTTTTGTGTATAGACTCAATTAATTTATTCACCTGACAGACAGATCTGTGTTGCTGGGGAGTTTGTTGCGCCGTTTCTTCTTCACAGCATAAACACTAGGAAGCGGTGAAGGACGAGCGCTTTTATGAACTGTCTTTTGTAACATTGACGTTCAAAAGGAACTAAGTCTATTTTGAATAAATGTGTTTTGAAGTTTGAAGTTAGGTATTAGCCTTAGAGCAAGGCGGTCGACTTCTTAGTCCATCAAGCGCCTTGTGCTATGGGTATTAGTGCATAGGACGTCACCCTCCCCGCTAACTGTCGTATCTAGCAATTAATACATTTTCAGTACCTAAGTAGATGCGTTAAATTGTGGCTTTATTAATGAATTAGTAACTTTTTATATTGCTCTTGGCTTACTCTTGGCTTCGTTAGTAGTTGCCCTAAAGCCCTAAGGTATTTATTTATTTATTTCTATTCGTTTGAAGCAGATACGTCACTCTGTGAGAATTTGTCTGAAAAATTATCAATTGCTAGTTACGACAGTTAGCGCGGAGGGTGACGAGGTGAGTGATGCTATCCATCTTCTCTGCAATCTCTTCGTTGCCTTCTACTTCGAACTGAGAAGTTTCATGTTGTTCTTTACTGGGAACTTCTTCACTCTCCTCAAATTGCTCATCATCATCAAGTACACTAATGGCTGAATGATGGCTACACAATGGTTCAATACTGGCTCTTAAAAGCTTGGCGGTTATCCAAACCCACTAGACGTTTTCTCAACCACCAGGGGTTCAATTAGTAATAAATCGCTTATTTATCAAACTATTACTTATCGGTTTAAAGTAGCCACGCCTATAACAATACACCAACAACGAGAACCGTTTAGCTAAAAGATTATAACTTTCAAAACTAAATAAATACCTTATTTTAGAAACCATAAAGACTATTTTCGAATACATTTAAGATTAAAAGTTTTACAATTATTTAGAGTGGTTTATTTTTTATTGCCGTCACGAAAAATACACTTAAACTCTATTGGTAAACAATTAAGAACTATAATTGAATATAATCGGAATTTAAATACAAAAAAAAATCTGAAGTTATTCAATAACAATTATTTGAGGACCTCCATTATTATTTAGTGAATAAAATAAAGGAAATAATAAAACAATGTGTAGTGTTCTCGTAACGGTACTCGTGTTGAATGCAGTCAATGGGTATCGTGTGGCGATTACAATTGTAGTGTATTTTTGAGTTCTAATGCAGTTGCATTGTTTGGAGTACAGTGGTTGAGTTATTGATTAATTGTGATACCTTTGTGGGTAGATCGAGCAGAAGTTATTGAGTTAATTGCTTGAATATCAGTTACGGGTTTAAGCTCAGTTGGGAGTCAAAAACGTAGTGTGTATAGGATTTTTTTTATTTTTCATTAAGTACGTGCCCGACTAAATACCAATCTGTCTTAAGGTAAAGGGGGACGTATTTGTATTCTAGTTATACTACAGGCTGTAAACAAATTCGTGTAATTCCTTAAAACCAATGATCTATTAGCACAGAAGTTGGCTTGATTAAAACTAAAAATAAAAGATACTTTTTTTGTTGCGATATCGGTAAATAATCGTATAAAAACCACCTAACAAGGTTACAAAGTTAATCGGAAAAGTACTAATCCGCGGTCCACTTAAATTATCACTGAGTGTTAAAATTTTAAAATGCAATCATTTTTATTTCCATACAAAATTATATTTATTTTAGTTTTTTCAAAAATTCTTCGTCCCTGCTTTAGTTACGAAACCAGAAAATGAAGCATTTAATTCGTGACCTCAATATATGACCTAAAATGTAAACACAGCTGATCATAGCTGACGATTTATAGATTTTAGCGTAATATTTATGAAATCTTTGGACAGCTGTTTCTCTTACACTATTGTCTTTTGGGGAAAATGGTACAACAAAAGTTATTCCTTATTACGAGTACTTTAACTCCCTTTCGGATTAGTACCCCCTTTCCGACTAACCTTGTATAAGGCGGCAGGCACTAGTATCTACTATAACACACATCGTTTGCATTGCGAAGGTCCGAATGCTGTTACCAAGTCAGACTATACGTTACTAGAGTTGCGCAAAACATGCCACTGAAGTGAAATGAATCATATCTCAAATCACTCGAAGAAGATACATTTCACTAAACCATGTCTCATATCCGTCCGAACCATGCCCCCGAACGAAATGCTGCATGACATGAGACATGGTTGAAACTCTCGCGATATGTGATATGTTTCATGTCCTGTCCGAGAAGCGCTTCCTAAGAGTCATTACACGTATTTCCTACCCAAGTCTATACGTTACCATCACATTTTGAAAGAAGAAATTGCTAGCATACTCCTTAAAGAAAAGTACCAATATCCTTTCTTATCTCATCATCCTCTTGCCTTATCCCAACTTATTTGTGGTCGGCGCAGCATATGTTTTTCTTCCATACATCTCTATTAGCCGTCATCTCAGTAGTCACCCTCTTTCTAGTCATAACATCTTTTACATTATCCATCCATCGTTACTTTGGTCTTCCTCTACTCTTATAACCATCCACATTCATGCTCAAAACTTTCCTCACGACATATTCCTCATTCTTTCTTTCTCAATATCCTTTCTTATCTAAATCACATAATAAGCATTCTCCCACGACATTACGTTGTACACCTGCGTATACAATGCAATCCTTTGGAGTCGGGGGAGATGTTACTGATATACCACAAGTGTGGTATCGCTTCGGGCGACTGATAGAATGGGCTTTTTTGCCGTACTTGAGTGAGGGTGGAATTGTGTGTTGATGTTGGTCTAGTCTGTCTGTTTGTTTTTAGTTTGTTGAGCTATGATCGTTATTATTCGTTGGTTTGGGTTTAATTTGCAATTAATTTGTTACTTTTGTAAGTTTAGTGAGTTAAAAGAACCTTAATTTAGATCGATACTAAAGAGCCTGCTAGAATTATTTATACAAGTAATAAATCTGTAGACTTAGCGTGACAGTGTAAAGGAAACATTTAAAAAAGAAGCGGGAATGTTTAAGGATAACCAATAGGATTTCGATTATTATTGGAATTTTTGCCTGTTTATATGTTTGTTTGTAGACGCATCACGTATAAAGTACTGAATCAATGTATATTGGAGTAACATATAGTTTTTGTTTCATCGTAATAGATTCGCTCAATCAAAAGATATTAGAATTTAAAGTTATAAAGAAAGTTTAGTCATTGTGACACAATACTGGTTTTCGACTTCCACGCAGACGGAGTCGTGGACATAGCTATGAAATCTTCTTTCTGAAACAATCAGTGATGAAACTATACCTACTGAAATAACATCAGTACTTTCAGAGAAACGACAACAGAGTTGGTTTTGTTATTTGTATTTACAAAAAAATACAAAAAACAAAACCAACGAACAGGTGCCTTAAAAAGTTAAAAGTAACAAAACTGACGTAATAGCTACTCAAATGTCAAACAAAAAACAACATTTCATCCTTTTTTGTTACCATTGTGTTACTATCTCCTGATCTGAGAACATGAGCAATCGTGCTGAACAAATATTGATAAACCTTTGTTACTTCAACAAGTGGATTTTGGTTTTGATACAATGCGGTTTGAGGGCGGATTCTCCCTTTTTTTGGAAATCTATCCCTTTGGCGATTAGATCGAGATTTTGATCTGCATGGGAATAGATGTATCATCGGTTGTTTTTTTTTTGTCGCAACCTGTTACTATTTTTGTTGTATTCAGTTTGCTTTTGGGACAAAAGAATAATTTCTGAAAGAAATAGAAATCATTATTTGCAAGAAACATGGTTACATGATGTTACAGTATCAGAGGCCCACTCTCCTAAAGGTGCTCCCTCATCAGAAGCATTCGCGTGTAATGTAACATTACAGATACGACTTTGACCATTACATTACAATACTACCTCACTGACTGACGAGCATTCGCGTGTAATGTAGCATTACAGATTTGACTTTGCGAGCATTCACATATGATTTAGTCGATTCCACAATGTCAGACGAAACGGTCGTTGTATTGAGTACGGCAATATTAATCCGACATGTTTATTTACGAAAAAAAACAGAAGAAACGATATTGGTGTCATAAATTATATCAAAACTTGCCGCCACACATTTTATTACACGTGGGACGTATTGATGTTACAAGTTGTATCAAGGTGCGCATTGTAATGCTCGGTTCTTCTCCTTCACTGATGTAATACTCGTTTTGTATCATTACAAGGTGCACGCTGTAGGTAATGCTCGATTTTCTTCCCTCACTGATGTAATTTTCGAATCTGTTACGTTACATTACAGGCGAATGCTCCGAATGAGGGAGCACCTTAAAAGAAATCTTGATAAATCGCAATCGAATCAAGGCCGAAACGTTCATTCCGACAGTTTTCAATTTTAAAAGCTGTTAGATTGTGTGACACATAAAACAACCAATCATTTTGTCAGTTTTCGTATCAAAAACTGACTAACGGTTTTGGTTCGTTTGCGTTTGGCGATAATTCTGCTGACGAATTCTCCCCCAGAGGTTTCGCATATTAGGCAAGCAACAGTGTTTTGATAAAATTTAATTAAATAAGTACCCTATGATATACTTATTACGCTAATAATTTTATTTATGTTTTTGATTGTTACAATAAAGTCTTACAGATTTTCAAACACATCAATAATCATAATTTTTACGTTACTTTTAAATTGTTTTCTACACCACATCGATTTTAAAGTTAAAACTGGTTGCTAGTCTTTTTATAGATACTTATGAAATGACTGACACATAAGTTTATAGTTTGATACTAAACAGTATAGAAAAAATCTTGACGACCATTAACGATTGCCTTTTGTTACTCCTTTGAAAGTTTTATTGTAAAAGATCACAAATCTTAGGAGTGATGTAAATAATATTTTTTCATTTGGCTGGAGAAAATACATATTGCATTTCGTATTCGTAATCATATCACACCGATAATTCAGCCCTCATCAAGCTGTCTCCCCCCCCCCCCAGCCCTGCTAGCAACGCTCTGATATGCCTGATAAGGGGGCCCACTAGGGGTCGCCTTTAGTGCTGTTGTTGCAGGTAGTCATGATGTTAGTGTAGTACAAGTAGTTAACTTTGCCCTAAAGCTTATGATCGCCTACTACTGTTAGAATGTATTGTTTTGTTAAGGTAGGTGGCACACGACCACGGACCACGGTTATCCTCTGAACATCACTATGAGTATGTATTAAATACGTTAAAATATATTACGTGTCAGTTGTTTATTTAACAGACGATAAATATTGAATATTTGCACAAAACAATTTCAGAATTCAGATGACAATAATTTCTTGTTTCATTAATTTTTCAGTAGTCGGGTTTTAGTTTTTGAACTTAATTTTTGTTATACCAAAGCTTTCACTGTACAACTTTTATACTATAATAAACATTTTTAGGTTAGGTTTTAAAAGTTATTATTTTTGTTTTTAGTCTTGCTTTTATGCTGAAATGTGACCATCTACAATATTAATGTCTCTATAAAAGTCTCTGGATCTCGTCACTGACAAACGATAGAAAAACGCAGACCAGACTGGTTGGTACAGAATAATTTGCGCTTTTACGTAGTAAATAAAACTCAAATGTGACAAAATGTCACTTAACGATATTCTATAAATCAGACGGCAGTATGGGCATCAGTGCTCAGGCGATTCACACGTACCAATAAAAGTAAATCTTTAGCCATTGTATAGTTAAGGTAACAATGAATTACAAAAAAAAAACTGTATACACTTCCTATACCTAATTCGCGTCCAAACACAAAAAAAAACGTACGATTTTAACAAAATTAAAACTGTCGACACTTGATATTCACAGAAGTTCCCCCACAAATAGGCTGTTTGCACAATTTGCGATTATACGCGCGGTCGCACTGACGCACGTGTGGTTTCGTCCTAATTTGTTCCACACGCTTTGCTGGAGAACTGATTTGTTACATTTCAAATTTTGTTGGCAGTTTTTTTTAAGGTAACGTAGCAGGAATTTTTTGCCAGTACATCCTAGGTTTCAGAAGCCATTGAAGTAACGAAAGGGAAATTATCGTAAATCATTTTTGTTGGTATTAAAAGTGATATGGAGGTTCTATACCTTAACGCTTGGGTTTATAATGAACTAGCTTTCGCCCGCAGCTTCTTAAATTTTGAACCCGTTAATTGACGATTTTCCATACAAACTTTCATCCCCTATTTAACTCCCTTAGGAGTTGAATTTCGAAAAATCCCTTCTTAGTGGATGCCTACGTTACAAAAGGAACCTACTGTCAAAATTTCAAGTTTCTAACCCCAGCGGTTTAGGCTGTGCGTTGATAGATCAGTCAGTCAGTCAGCTTCTCCTTTTATATTTATAGCTAAATTTGGCTTGTGCCTTCTGTTCTTTAAAAAATGCAGCTTTATTACCTTGATACCAAAGCTTAAGCATCAGTTACAAAATAAATCTTATATCAAAATATTTTAAAAACATGTTACAAAGATTTTCTGATATTGCAGTTTGTGTGTGATATTCGCTGGTTATATAATCAGGTATTTGCAGTCTACTTAAATGACCATAATAACAGAGGACAGAAAAAAAAAACAAAAATGCATGACAATGGCAATGATATTTAACAAAAACTTCTTTGAGAGACGTTGCGTAAGCCTCCTTGTTATATTTTAATTTTTAAAACTGACAGTATAATATTTTTTCACAAATACTTAAAATTTAAAACAAAGTAACACTTAATTATATTTTTAATAAAAAAAACCTCAATTATTTGTCATTACTTTTCCTAAAATCTTACGCCCTATATTTAAAATATAATGTTGGTATTAACATTTCAAAGAGGCGATTTAAATAATCCAATGTCTATCAATTGATATACTTAGCTACCAATATATTAACAAATCAATAGAATGGCTTATACTATGCGGTTCAAATAATATACTCTTCACTCCATTCAAATAACCATTCACATGTCAACAATAACAATAAAAATGTACAAAAAAATAAAATAAACAATAATAATTCAACTCTATCTCAACCCACGCAAATATTATTTAATAAAACACTTAAATCATAACATATTCAACCTTATTTTGCTTCAAAATAGGGACTATCTGACAAGCATCAAATAAGTTTGTAATAAAACAATTATCGAAAAAGGTTGTTCTAAAAAAAGGTTGTTATTCATAAAATGATTGTACAATAGTAATCGATAGTACTCGAATGGTTTCGAATGACGTTCATTATTTGACGTTTTAACTACTCGCGAGGGCTCGCCTTATTTTTTATAGTATCTTAATGTAAGTAGCAGTAGTGTTGAATGTGATGACCGCAATGAAAATGCGCTTTCTAGTATTGAACTACAAGTATTTAGTTAATTTTCGTATATTAAGTATTTTTGTTATTCCTTTAATTGAAGGCTGTTTAGTTTCTACAGCCCGTCAATCCATGTCGTAATTTGTATTAGTCCATAAACGTCTCCAGCCTGGACAGACCTTGTGTATAGGATAATTTATGCCAAATAATGCCGGGTCCGAGCCGAGGCACGGATGTGGCATGAACGAGAGGCAAGAACGTGGTGCGGACGAGGTACGAACGAGGCATGGACAGGGCATGGACGAAACATGGACGGAGCACAGTCTAGCAGAATCCTTAATGCAGCAATCTATAAGAAGGCTAAAGTAACGAATGTTTACAGGGGCTGTGTTGATGTGTAACTATATCTTCGTATTCGTGTTTTTTTGGTAAGAGCACTGGCTGTCATCAAATTTCAAAGCCAAAAGCGTGTCAACAGCGCCTAGCAAGTTTTCTGCGCAAGTTATTGCACTCCTTTGCTCGCTTAGTTTGTAAAACTTGCAGATGTCGACTTGCCGCGGATGTGTCCACAGGTTGAAACTTGGTCGCCGAAGTCAACTTGCACTCTTCCGTATTTTGAGGTATATTTGAGCAATATTGGGGAGAGACATAATAAACAAGGTGGTTTCGATTGATATACCATATTAAACTTAAATATAAAGCCTTTAATTTATGACAATCGCTTACAAATATCAATGTCTAAGAGTTTGGTACTCTTCCTATAGGGTTGATATTGGGGTGTGTTCGGGTAAAGGGGGTTCTTTCGATTGTATTGCTGTTTCGATTAATTCGCAATACTTGTGGCGCTCAGCTCTCACATTTTATATTCGCGCCGCTCTTGAAAGGGGTGCGATAGTGTGGAGAGAGCTCGGACTGACTGTTTTTTTTTGTTTCCATTCTTTTCATCAGAAGAAAGAAAAAAAAATAACAAAAACACACAACCAGCAGTAATAAAAAAGAAAAAACTATTTTATACCTGGCAACATTACACCATGAAGGCATCGTTATGATGGTACCAGACAGCGTTAACATATCCGATTTGACGATTACCAACATTATAAAAACAAATTAAAAACATTCATTCATTTCATCATTCAGCCGAAAGACGTCCACTGCTGGACATAGGCCTCGCCCAAGCATCGCCACATCGACCGGTCCTATGCTTCTCACATCCAACGGATTCCCGCGACCTTCACCAGATCATCGGTCCACCTTGTGGACCTAACCATGTTGCGTCTTCCGGTAAATTCATTTATAAAGATATTTTTCGGACTTTACAATCACGCAGCATGAGGATGTACTGTGATAAGAACTATCATGTTACATTTTTAAACAAATCTGTACCACGGTTAACAAGTTGTCAAGCAACACAGTACTTATATCATCATACTGCGTGATTGCAAAATCCGAATAATACAGGTGAAATGCCAGACTTGGCTCTACATCAGATCTCAGAACTTTTAAGGCAAAAGAGTCCCGAGACTTGTTTTTTTTTTTACATAAATGTTATGAAGGGATTTTCTTCAACCAAGCAAAGTAATTGTGTAACGTAACCAACATCAAGACAGTTGATGTGTCAAAAGCAATGTTCATTGCGTGGTTGTAGAGAAGTCGGATTGTTAATACATACGTTGCTATGGACGTTGTGGACCTGTCAAAATCAAAGCCATAGCGATTACAAGTGTTCAATTAGAATGCTGGATGACAAATTAATGAGAATTTCTTCGCACATCACATCGAAAAAAATATTTATTCAAAGCCATCTCCACAGTTGGCAACCGGTCCACTGCTGTCACTAACACTGACTCGGTAATTATTTTTATTATTGAAACACCTCCCCCCCGCCCGCGCACGCCCCGCCGTCGTCTAACCCGCGGACATTTTGTTTTTGTTTTTAATTCGTATTTATTACGCCTGCGCCGGACACTGGACCGAGTTGAGTAATTAAAATGTTTGGCTCGCGTTAGATTGGGTGGCCAACTTGCGGGGGAGGGTGTACAAGTTATGGTGTTAATTGGTGATGTTGGTGATTATTTGTTTTTGATTAGGATATTGAAAAATCAAAGTTCGTGAAATATAGCGTAAAGCTACGTCCACATTTGTAGCATTTTGACGTATCGTATCTCCGTCGCGTGGCACGACGTGTACCTATCATGATTAGCGTTGAAAAAAGCAGGAAAAATTCCCGTTTCTTTCTAATTCCGTTAGTTTTTTCAATGTTTCAGTCGAAAGTTTCAAGAAAATTTGCCAGTATATATATTTCATGTTTTTTTTTCAATAAAACCGAAAAAAACCGAAGAACATGAAGGAAACGGGAAACTTTTCATGTCTCTTTTTTACAAATACCTACGTACTTACTTATATTTAACTTCTATGCTTTAACTCTTTCCATAATAATACGTAGTACGTACCTACTGATAAATTTCACAGATTAAAATATTTCAATTTCAATAAAACTTGTTTTTTTCAACTTTTCAAAACATCAACCGAAACATTCGAAAGAGTCCTGTTTCTGTCCAAAGGATTCCTTCTGTTAATTTTTCTATGCGACATGCGAAAAAACGAAAAAAAAACACAATTTGATTTTTTCGTGGAAAAAAACAAATTGTTATTTACGGCATTTTCAACGCTAATCATGATCGCTGGTTAGGACAAACACACATACAAAATGTGGACGTACCTTAACCAGCGATCATGTTATACGTCAGTGCCACGCGACGGAGATACGATACGTCAAAATGCTACAAATGTGGACGTAGCTTAACATAGTATAATCAGCCTATTACTACAGTAAATATACAGGCTGTTCTAAAAAGTGACATTATTAATCGTAGTGTCATGAATAGCTGAGACAAATGCGTGTTCTATTCATCCAATTTAGAAAAAATAACTATTCACGTCACTATGATCAAAAATGTCATTAAAATTGTAATGTACTTATAAACTTAAAAAAAAGTAAAAACCGACTTCAAAGAATACTAAAAGGAGTAAAATAATTACCATAATATAAAATTAACAGTTTCAAAAGTCGGTGGCTTCTATTTGTTTCAGTGTAGAGTTGCACCGACTTCTGAAACTGTTAATTTTATATTATGGTAATTATTTTACTCCTTTTAGTATTCTTTGAAGTCGGTTTTTACTTTTTTTTAAAGTTTATTTTTTTATTAAATACGTTTTAGTGTCATAATTTTAACCCCCTCCTTCATAACCCTTCTTTTTGGCTTTGACGTAGTCGGGCATAAAAAGTCCTTTTAAATGATACCTTACACGATATAATGTAAACATTCCAAAGAGGGGGAGGGGGGGGGACATGCACCCCCTCCTCTTTTCCAGTAGTCAGTTCCCAACAACAAATATAAACAAAGCAATATTAGTAATTTGAGAATTTTGCTTTGATCCGATGTGGAGTTCCGTTCCATATCTCTGAAGTTCATGGTCTAATCGTAACAAAATTTATATGGGACCAATCGGGAAGTATACCCTTTCGAACAAAAAACTTGCTTGCTGCGGTAACGCACACAATTATGTGTGGTAACGCATTGAGAACCTCCTCCTTTTTGAAGTCGGTTAAAAATGTCAGTGAAGTCAGAGTTTGGTTAAAACGTGAAAACAAATCATAATACCAAAACTACAAAAAATCGCGGAACATACATACATGGGAGTGATTCGGGTAACATTAAGGGTGCTCTACCTCTGGACTTCCGCTTGACACTACTTTCTGTGAAGTATAAATAAATAAATATCCAGACCCGAAACAACTATCTGTACGACATACAAATTTTTGTTCCGTGCGGGATTCGAACCCACGACCCGTAGCGCAGAAGCCAATCGCTAAGCCACTGCACCAAAGTCAAAGTCAAATAGTTTTTATTTCAAGTAGACCAGATCAATGGTGCTTTCAAAAGGTCAATACTAAGTGCTCGGTTCCAAGTAGTAGGTCCTTCGGAGAAGAACCGGCAAGAAACTCCATAGACACTCTTTTTAAAAAAGTAAATGGTTTGACAATTTTCATTGTAGTAATGTAATAACAATGTAGATTAATGTACATGCAGTTAACAACATGAAAACAAACTTGTCGTTTCTAAAAAGTTATTCATTATTATGGGTATTTTAACACCCTCTGGGATTAGTACCCCCTCTCCGATCAACCTTAGTAGAGTCAAACTTTAAACCCAAGATTTTCTGTTCCAATAACCACAGTTTGCAGTTAATCGTTAAAATTTTACAATTTTCCATCTTGATTCTATTGTGAGGGCTGAAACTTTTACAAAGGATCTTCCGTCTCTCTCACTCTTGCTGTGAAGGTACATTTCTGTCTCCGTCTACTGTAACTTATTGTAATAGTGATAGCAAAGTTGGTAGAAAGTATTGAATTATGGCCGATTTTTGTGGACGTGTTTATGCGAGAGTCCGTACAAATTAATTAAGTTTTATTTTTTTCATTAATGGCTTTCTACTTCCTTATAAGTAACTAAGGTAGCTGAAACGATACTAAACAATACTGAAAACACTTTATTTCTGTCTGCAAAAAACTATTGAAGTTTGTCTTGAGAATGTTTTTAATTTCTTTCTTTTCGTGTCGTACTCGTACTACATTTTGTCCGATCAGTATGGAGCAACCTGTACAGCTCTATCGTTGGCCTCGTTTAGATCTTGGATGGTGCAGATGGTTCTGCATGACGGGCAACTAAGGAGGTGACGCATGTCCTGTGATGGTGCTCCACACTGGCACTGCGTTTGGGATGGGTGAAGAATGCCCCATTTGGCCAAGTTAGTTTTACAGCGGCCAACCTGGGTCCGCAATCGGTTGAGAGATTTCCAGATTGGCCACTGCAGTTCACATCCAGGGGGTAGATGTTCTTCCGGGGTAATGAAGTGTAGAGGGGGTGGGTGTTTTTAAAATAACGTATTTTTAAATACCTTCGATCTTAGGGCTCGTGGCTAATTAACATTGATCGATCATACGATTTGTGAGGTTAAGCTGCGCTTGCCGAGGTTAGTCCATGGATGGGTGACCGATCGTTACATATCGAAACCCCTCCGTATTTCGGAGAGCACGTAAAATCGTTGGTCCCGGATGTCATGCGAATACGGGTAGTTTGAAGTTCGAAAATCTGATAACCGGTCTAGCCTTAGGATATCGGCATTGTCCAGTAGCTTAGTCGCTCCGTGTAAAATACTGGTATTCAGCTGCATCTGACTTGGGCAGCTGACTTGGGGTCGGCTTTCAGCTTTCATGGTTGGGAAAAAATGCAAGGCAGAAGACACCGTTCCATTTATTGCTTTCTTGCTAAACGTACGCATACCTTATAACTACATGTTAGGTAAGTTGAAGATTGGCCCATAGCTACCGATCTAGATAAGTACAGTGACGAAGATGCACGAGCAATACCGACACAGAGCGCGCTCCTCTCGTCGCGGGCGCAACTCTACGCGGCGCGGTGCCAAGCTAGTTCGACTCGCGATCTCGCCGCGTGATCAGCTCATGATTAAGGACTCCGGTTGGGTCCGAAACTAGTCGGGCAATCCCTAAAAATGCACGTGAGTAAACCGTAACTAATCATAAATATAGATAAGTACAGTTGTGATAGAATACACTATTTTTAAATAAGGTTACATCATCATCATTATTCAGCCAAAAGATGTCCACTGCTGGACAAAGGCCTCCCCCAAGCATCGCCACATCGACCGGTCCTGTGCTTCTCGCATCCAGCGGATTCCAGCGACCTTCACCAGATCATTGGTCCACCTTGTAGGAGGCCTACACACGTCTTCCGATACGCGGTCGCCACTTTAGAACCTTTCGGCCCCCTTAGAATACATAAAAACTCATTTATACATAATATAATATAGAGCTTTCATGAGACACATTCATATTTAAGATTCGTTACGGTTTACTCACGTATATTTTTCGGGATTGCCCGATAAAGTACAATTTAAACAATACTAACATTGTGCTACGAAGATGCTACGCGGCTACGCTCGTAGCAGTCAAATTTTTCTGTATTAAGAGGAGAGTCCTTAAGAAACACCTGAAAAGGCACTTACTGTTTTCAAAATTTCTATAAACTCTCCGCATGGAATTACATAAAAAAAATAACGAAGAACCTTAATAGATGTGCCAACAGTTTCACCGCGAGATATTTGCGAAATCATCATTCATTTCGAGAAAAAAAAATGTTAAATTCCCTTAAAAACATCTAAATCGACCTTTTCTATTTGCAGAATTTACTTAATTTTAAAGGACTATATAAAAATCTATTTAGTTTAATCGTGACACGAAAGTATGAATAACACGTCTACCGTTTTATTATTTTAATAAATCAAACCAAATGAGAGTAATCTACGTCTGAACATTGTTAATTTTTTACGGAAATTGTTTTCCGTTCCCCATACATTTTAGTATGGAGCAATACTCTCCCGTAATTTGTTTTATAAAAGAGTACACACGCGAAAAATTTTCAGTGCCATCCTAGAATCCAAGGTGACAGCACGTCCGTTTATGATTCGAACCGAGCTCTCGAAACATCTACGCACAAGGCATAAGGGTGGGTTGCGAGTGTCGTGACATGACTGCATTTTTTCACTCTTTGAACAATAAGACAGACGACTCGGACAGTGACCGAATTGACACATTTTAATTTCAATATTTTTTTCACTGAATATTTGGACACCATCAAATTATTGAAGCTTTTTAGTACAGTCCGATGAAAAAGTATATGTGACAAAAAAAGCGTTACCAAAAAAACTATTTGTGGCTTTAAGGTGGCATTTTTCAGTAATAAATAGCTTTGTGGACTCACCACTTTGAACTGCACCAAAATATTCCTCGAAACGCACCAACGATGAAACATAGAGAAGAAAGAGCATGAAGGATTCGTAGTGAATTATATCGATAACGTTTTAAAATTCAGTTGCCCCTTATTGTTTATTTATTAAAACTACTAGGAAAGCAGAAATGAACTGCAACTAGGTGCTTAAGCGACTTACCTCCGGTTTCTGAATTGAGAATTCTAGGATAAGCAGTACTTAAGTAACATTTGAGTACAGAGTTGTCAAAAAAATTACGGATTTTAAAGCATTTTTTTGACAACTCCGTACTCAAATACTACATAAGTATTGCTTATCTTGAATTCTCAATTCAGAAATCGGAGGTTACTACTTAGCCCAATAATGGTAAAAATATAGGTTTTGAAATTGATCATTTGTCGTTTTCAAAAGTACCAGGGTGACAGAAATGAACAGAAAATGGGCGCCTAAACGATGTCACTAAGTTGTGCACCAACGATTAAACACAAAGAGGAATATAAAGTATTCGTTATTATTCTTATATAAAATAAGATAGAAAACTTAAAACTGTCCTATATATCTTACCTTATAGGTCACTGTCACTTAGTCAGATCGTCTAAGCGCCTATTTTCTGTTAATTTCTGTCACCCTGGTACTTTTCAAAGCAACAATTGATTCAATTTCAAAACCTGTATTTTTACCATTATTGAGCTAAGTAGTAACCTCCGGTTTCTGAATTGAGAATTCTAGGATAAGCAAGCAGTACTTAAGTAACATTTGAGTACGGAGTTGTCAAAAAAATTACGTATTTTAAAGCACCTTTTCGACAACTCAGTACTCAAATACTACTTATGTATTGCTTATCCCGAATTTAATTCAGAAACCGGAGGTAAGTCGCTTAAGCACCTAGTTCCAGTTCATTTCTGCTTTCCTGGTAGTTTTAATAAATAAACAACAGTTGAATTTTAAAACGTCCATCGATATAATTTATCACGAATCCTTTGTTCTCTTCTCTATGTTTCATCGTTGGTGGGTTTCAAGGAATACTTTTGGTGCGGTTCAAAGTGGTTGCGCTTCGAGGAATACCCCATCTTTATTTACCCGACTGCCAAAGCACGTATCTATGTATGTGGGTTTATAATATTATTTATTAAAAACGGCTGCTTTAGTTATAATCTGGTTAAAAACTGTTTTTTTTTATAACTATAGGCTGGGCGGAGAACGGATTTCCACAATTATTAAGGTATCGTTGAAAGTTTTTTATCTGACTGTACAAAACAGCTTTTTTTATTGGTGTCCGAATCATCAGTGAAAACAATATTGAAATTAAAATATGTCAATTCGGACACTGTGTCCGAATATATTGTGAGTTTTATATAGGTATATATATTTTTCACTTTGAGATCACGGCTCATCTTCCGTGCGGAAGATGTCCGGTCCTTTGGAAGGCATACACGGGGACACAGGTCCAACGCGCAGAGGCCCCAGTGAGAACTTTTTCACTTATTATTAGTATAATGATTTCCTTATTTTACCACGTTTCATAGTTACGTCAAGGCCGTGGGCAGACTTGTAAATTTTGACGTTTGATGGCTTGTCAGCTGAAGGGTTCTCTATTTCTTGTTAATATATTTTTCTGCATATTATTACTATTTCAGATAGAAATGGGAAAACGTAAAGAAAATTACAAAAGTTTCATCTTGATTGTATGCTTCCGGAAATAACAGATTCAAGATTAGACAGAAAAATGGAAATAAATGAGCCTAATTATTTGATTGAGGCAATTAAAAAACGAGAATCTGAAAGAAAATCAAAGAAACGGAACAGCGAAAATGTTTTATCTGATGTCAGCAGCCCCAAGCAATAAATAAATAAATTAAAGAAAATAATTTGATCAAGCATTAATTTTTGTATGTACACACGGCTACACATCAAGCTATAAATTTCCAGTTTACACTGCCCTCTCATTGTAATGAAATCCTATACAATGCGAGATCAGCTTATACTGAAAATGTACAGCTTGATCTGTAGCCGTGTGTACTAAGATGTACCTATAAATTTTTTATAATAAAATATAAGTAATTTTAAAATATCAAACTGAGAAAAAAAAATTACTATACCCAGTAATTGAGTTATGTAGGTACATTAATTGTTTTTCATTACAAATCAATCACACATTATCTCGTTTTCATTTTTATGTTGGCTCTTATCTTCCCTCGCAACATTTACATACCCTAAAATATTCCCAAACAAAAATTATGTGTCATTATATTCGAAAATAGAAACACAGAAAATCAACAATAATATATTACAGTAATTATTCTAAGTTTAAATCTGTCAATACCGATTACACTGTGACCCCACCCTTTGTTCACGACACCAATACTATGGGCACGCGTGCCTCGCGGTGCGGTGAATAAATAGCTAATACATTGCGCGCTTTTTGCAACATACTTACTAGTCCTACAGAAGCAAACGCGCACTGAAGGTTTATTTAACCCGGCGCGCCACAATATAAACCTTCGGTGCGCTTTTGTTTTTTGGTATGTGTACACTACATTGTGTGATGCAGCTGTATTAGTAGAAATGTCGAAGTGTGGGTTCGAAAATAAGTTCTCACGCTCGCAAACCTCCCTCTTAAAGTCGCATATTATGTTAACGTTAATTGTTATTACTACATGGTTTGATGGACTATTTGTGCAAGAATGTGTCACCAGTTATGTAAAAAAATTAACATAAGGATCGAATCGTACACTGACATCAAAAATGTTTATCGATTTTTAATAAATAAGTTAACGTTTTTGATCTTAAGCTAGTAATGCAATAATATGAATGTCAGTGTATGTGTTTTCTCTTAAATAAAATCAAACGCAGTACAATCATCGAACTGGAATAAATATTGGAACTATGTGATCATATCACAAAACTCGACGATCGACGATCGAAACGAGTGATCGCAAAACTCAAAGAATTGGCAGGACACATACCCGAGGAGCACGAACTGTAGTGAATACGTACTGCACTGGTAGTACCTACGAGTTGACACCGTGGCTGATTAAGGCGGTGCACGGACGGCGAACAAAAATGACCGCGATGTTCTAGTGAGGTTTCCATTGCTAGGAAATGCGTGGAGCGGACTAAACTGACCGACGTCTACGTTAGCGTGTACAAACCAATTCGCTTGATTCAACGGCGGGCAGCCGCGGGCCGTCCTGTCTACCGGTGACGGGCATTTTGTCCTACGTGTGCGTTATTGCATAGGATTCCATAAGCTTTATCATCGCGGCAAAAAATTTCGGCCGCCGCTGCCCGGCGCCTCCTACTCGTAGCGACAGGCAAATTCCCAGATAGCCAAAGATAGGGATGGATGACGCCCTGCATTTTAATTAAAAACGACCGTGAAGTCACCGATATACATAAACAATTTATAAAAAAATTATTTATTTTATTAAATCTCAAGCATACGTCTAACTAATCTACCATGCGTAATCCTGCCACTAAGTACCTAACAATAAACAATAACCCTAAACAGTATTCCCACGCAATTTAAATACGAAATAATTATTTAAAACCACCCCCCTAGTATTTAAAATCCAACAAACAATGAATTAAAAAGCGGTTAAATTGAAATAATAGTTCGCTTGTAGCGGTCGCGTGGCGTCCGATCAGTTTGACGTAATCTGATCAAATGAGCGAGTGCGCGGTAATGCGCTGTGACGTATACGTTTTCATTCTGTTTTTGAATTTTAGCTGTCAGTTGCAAACTTTTTTTAGTAAATTTTTAATCGCATAAGTATTTAAGTTTGCGAGTGTTGTTTGTTTTTGTGTTAAGTTATTTTTTTGATTCTTCTTGTAGTTTTTGAGAAACTATAGACAAATATTATGTCAGGCAAAGTTGATCACTATACTAATCGCGTGGTATCCTGAAACTGGGCTACCAGTGGGCTATCTCACCTCTTTTTCTAGGGTGATACAATTAAAAACGCAAAATCTTCTGACATAATCTTAAATTTTATGCAGGGTGGTAATTTAAGATGGGGGAGTAAGCTTCTACCTCATCTCAAATAAGTATTTTGCGATTTTTGTCGTTTTTAATACTCCAATTTCAGTTGGTCCGAAAGAGTCTTTTAATCCTTATAGAAAATGAGTTCGATTGACGTCATAAAAGTTTTGTAAAAACTGCCCGTTTTCTCGCGGAAAGTTTTTTTTAATCTGTGTATGGCGAGTAAAATATTTTCAATAAATATTACCATCCTCATAAGAACGTTTTCTTGTAGCTACCCTTTTTATTTTTATTAAGATATTTTCTTATATTATCATTTTATTAAGGTAGCTGCCCTTACTGCCCCATCTCAAATTACCACCCTGTATATACATACCTGGCGTGCGCTGTTCAAATGACAATCACTGTACAACTTTAAATCTACATTTATCACAAATAATAAAAATGATACTACAATTTGCATTCTATGAACGTGGGAACTATGAAACCGATTGTCCACCACAAATAATTTAAATACCACATATTTGGACAAAAACGCTCTGCTGATCAGGAAGGAGAAACCATCGCTCTTACAACCAAAACTGCATCTAAACCCTACATAACCAAAACAGCAATGCACACAAAACAAACGACAATCTTCGCCATCATGTCGTCCAATTTGCATTGGACAATACGTCCCGCAGACGTGTCAGCGCGTCCACTCGGCCGCACGAGTGACGTCATTGTGACGACGTCGAGTTGACGCAAGCTTAGTGACCATTGATGTCTCGTCGAGTCGCTAAGCGGCCGAATAGGGGTTCAAGTGACAAGTATCAAGATTGTTTGGTCCGAGTTGTTAGCTGTCAGATTGACATTGTTTTTATTTGATAGAGCTTCTTCAGGTGGAAAACGCGCGAACCGATGCCTGCGGAAAAAGTGGACCGATTCGAGTTTCAATTTCGCAATGAGTTTCCCATTTGACAGTACCTCACATCGCATCGGCAAACTTCGTAAAGCCGATCACTTCCGAACTGAATGCAACTTCAAGACCATGAATGTTTATTAGTACTGCAGCAAAAACATAACTTTATTCTGACGCAATCAATGGTTTAAACCAAGCAAAGGGCTTGTCTGCATTAATTCTCACAAAAATGCGAAGCTCAGCTTAGGCCTCGCGGACTGTACATCGATGTAACTTATTAGTTGTGTTGTACTGTATGAGTAGGTCAGAATTCCATGGTTACATTTTGGAATTTAAACATTGAAATTCATGGTTTGCTGCCCAGATTGGTTAAGGGCCTATAGATGCACCCGACGTCTTTTCTACGCGCCGTTGACGCGCATTAACGTCAAACTCGATACATAAAAAAATTGCACCACGTTTTATATGTATGAAGTTTGACAATAACGCGCGTCGGCGACACGTAGAAGACGTCGTGTGGAAAGGCTCTAAGCTTTGCAAATCTTGTATATCAAAATCAAAAGTTTTAATTTCACATAAACCACTACAGGCTCATTCATCATATATTTGGAGCATATACAAGGTGTACCTAACTTAAATAACGCACAACCTCATAAGAGGTTGTGCGTACTCATCATTATAAACAACTTTTACTATGGGACCAAAAAAAAATTGCGGAAACAAAAAATCTGCTGTTATCTACATTTTGACGAGTTATGCGAACATAAATGTAGGGAACAGCAGATTTTTTTTCGTGATTTCAGCTTTGGTCCCATAGTAAAAGTTGTTCATAATGATGAGTACAGTGACCTCTTAAGAGGTTGTACGTTATTTAAGTCACACCTTGTATATGCTCCAAATACAGGGTGTTTGGCAGAACGTTGAACATACGAAAATGGTGGATAGGTGGGGTCAACTGCTACTTACTCAGCCCTAATTTATTTGGCCCTGGCCCCCTGGTCTTTTTTTTTTAATGCAAGTTGAAATTAAGATTTAAGTATTTTTTACATCTTTCTGTAAGTTTGAGGACTCATAACTTTTTTTCTAGCTAACATCTGAATAAAGCAATAATTTTATAAGATCCTGTCAACATTAAAGATTAAAAAGTTAAGAAAGTGGTGAAACTAGAAGAAAGCAAAATTTTTTTTTTTTAAATTTCAAGTTGTCCAGGGCCACATAAATTAGGGCTGAGTAAGTAGCAGATGACCCCACCTATCCACCATTTTCGTATGTTCAACGTTCTGCCAAACACCCTGTATATGATGAACGAATGATAGCAACCTCACCAATAAAGTGGGCTCAACTGGTATTTAAAAAAGCTTCCAGAATACATCGTAATCTTCAGCGTGACTCACCAGTTAAAAAAGATGCTTATCTGGAAAAAGTTGGCATTTTACACTGCTTGTTTTCGGCTATTATTATGGTGAACGCACACTTATCCGAGCCGAACGCATCGAAAGAAACGAATTTTAGAATTCTGTGTATGAAATCTTATGGAACCTCGCACACTTGCCCGCGTCCAATCGTCCGAATCTGGAAGAACCCCAGAAATGCTAGACGAATTCGGATGACGTCATCAGATTCGGCGCGGCTTATGCGGTCGACTCGACCGATGCGTTCGCTCATTCATCTTCCATTAATAAAGCACTGACACTGAATAGAGTAATAACAGTGCGACATGCGTAAAGGAAATAGAAACGATTTCTTCGGCGCGGTCGATTCTTTCGGTGCGGATATGTGTGCGAGGCCTCTTTGATTTCGATTCATTCGACGCGTTCGACTCGGATAAGTGTGCGTTCACCTTTACAATTCTACAAGATTTACAGGCGATTGTGTATACTTCAGTCTCCATATTCACAGGCGAAGTCAGGTCACAGCCTAGTCTGTGTCCAGTGAAGCTAGTAATTAGTCTGTCGGCTCGATAACGTCCGCCATTGTGGACGTAAGACGCATTGTGTGGACATGGGGGCTCAGTGTACATGTTTGTGCCTTAGATGCATATTATGTGATGTTAGGTAGTGAGTGTTAGTTCTGATATAGATGTGGAAGACACTTGAAAGAAAATGTTATATGTTGGCCACCATGACGGTCAACGTAATGGTAAGTGGTTACCATCGCCAAGGTTAGTCGGAACGGGGGTACTATCCGCGGGTCACTTATAAATAGTATCACTAATGACTGTTTTAAAGCAAGTGTTAAAATTTCAAAATTCGTTTTTTTTTATTTCCATACTTAAAAAGTTAATATTGGGTGTAAAAAGACCCTTAACGATACCGAAAACCACATGTTCTACCCATTATTGGGATCATTTTTTTCTACTAGACCATACCTGGGAAATCATTGGTTTTGGAGATATTGAAGGTCAAAGTATACTTTTTTTTTTGTTTTTTCCTTAAACGAATTCCAAGTCATAATACTAAACTTACTTCCAAACAAACATTATCAAAAATTTCAATTTTTCCTAACAAATACGCGTTTGAAGTTACAAAAACGCAATGAATATCAAACGCACACGACCGCCTTGGCTCGGCTGTGTGACCGCTGCACGCATGCAAACGCGCGGCATCGCCACAACCACACATTGCGCGTTACAAAAGAAGCGTTTTTTTTTTTTGCCAAAAAATAAAAGTCGTTTCCCAGCAATTATTTTTGGTCAATGTAATTTAGTTTGATGTACAGAGTGCGTAGATTTCGGCTATGTGATGGGTCTTTTTACAGCCTGTATAATATTCAATTCATAAAACCCTGATTTAGATACTAATTCAGAACTTGAGGCTATTAATCTGTGACTCTAAATATGACCTAAAATGTGAACATAGCTGATGATAGATAGATTTAAGCGTATTTTTTATGACATCTTTGAAGCTATTTCTCTTAAACTATTGACTTTTGGGGAAAGTTGTAGAACAAAAATTATTCAATATTAAGGGTACTTTAACACCTTTTCGGATTAGTACCCCCTTTCCGACTATACTTGTATACACCTACATCACCAACAAGATTGCTGTTGTGTTGTTTCTATTGAAACAAAGTTGGAAATCTCATGTGATTAGAATTAATACTTACTACCTTCTTATATTTTACCATTTAGTCATTATCCTCGGCCAACCTGCTCTTTCACCCTTAAGCATAATCAGCACATTACTGTTCCACTGACGAGCGCGGGTGTCTTCTCGGGATGATGATGACGTATTTAGACACGTCGTGCAGCATTTCTCTTATTCCCAGAACAACGCAGAGTTCAATCTAAGGCGAATCAGACTTACAATGATTTGAATCACGCTTACTGCGACATATACATCTGTTATGTAGATACTTATGTTGCTTAAGTCATATGATAATCTTTAAATAGTCTGTTTGTCCACTTTCTTCTTTTAAACTACGCAATGGATTTTCATACGGATTTCATCTTAAGTTAGGTAATTTCTTCCGGAAGGTTTTACGCTATAAAACGTTCCCTAGCGTATTAAACGTTCCCTAATTTCAGAATTCAGAACCTGTGTTTCTTGGGAATAAAATAAAATAATACACATTAATGTACCGATTTATTGAGCACGTTTATTTATTATTATTTTACATTACAATATAATTATTATCATCTCTAAATATTACGGGTAAACATCGTACTATTACTATTATTTACATTTGCCACTATCTATTATTATCTAACTATTGAACACTAAATAATAGAGAGTATTTTATCGAAATATTACAATTATTATAAGATTGGTTTATCAATAAAATATTCCTAAATAATAATCCCTCAGGACGTTGTTGTCGGTTTGTGAGCGATACGCGGAGGCCCAGGGTCTCAGATATAATGCAAAGAAGAGCGAATGTCTGCTGTTCAAGGCAGGCACGAAGAGCTACGTTGCACCACCTATCACACTCGTGGGGACCGCTCTTGAGTGGGTCACTTCTTTCAAGTATCTGGGGCACTGGGTCACTGCTACGCAGACCGATAACAGTGATTTGGAGAGGGAACGTAGGGCGCTGTCAGTCAGGAGCAATATGTTGATCCGTAGGTTCGCAAAGTGTTCAAATAACGTAAAAGCTACACTGTTTAGGGCATACTGCCAATCATTTTATACCTGCGGCCTATGGGTCGACTACACGCAGAGGGCTTACAGCGCCTTACGTGTCCAATACAATAACGCATATAGAGCACTGTTGAGGCTGCCGCGTCACTGCAGCGCATCAGGAATGTTCGCTGAGGCACGTATAGATGACTTCTATGCTATCATACGAAAGCGTGTCGCATCCCTGATGTGGCGGGTGAGGGGCAGCACCAACAGTCTCTTGATGACTGTAGCGGATAGGACGGATGGCCTCATTTGGAAACACTGGACGAGGACGCAAGTGTTGCCGACAAACCGTGCCCAGAAGTAGTATCTACATTGTCATTGTGTGTGTGTGGCTATTATGAATCTTGTTGTTATTATTATTATAGACCTTGACATGTTTATTGAATATTTATTGAATTTATTGAATGTGTTATTATTTCTGTATGTGTATCTACTAACACTAGTTTGTAAGTTTTATGTTTCTACTAACAATAATGGATTGTATTGATCTGGAATTAAATAAATTATTATTATATTATTATTAATAATAGTTTACTAAACACTCTAAATAGTATTATTTAAAAAATAAATCACTGTTTTTTTGTTATTTCAGAAACTATTTGAAAATCTCAGGTATACTACAGATTTCTACTCGGAGTTTGCTTTATTTACATTCTTATTGGTAGTGTTATACATCATAATAACATTTAGTATTTGTCATTTAAAATATCGGTAGCGAGTTGTTACTATGACTGTTTTTCATTACTGTTTTTTTTTATTAATTGAATGAGTCATTCCAAAATTGTTCTCTACTAGACATTTGATCAATCTCGATTTCTTAAAAACTCTTTATAATTTTACTTTCTTAGATGGGGTCGTACTTTTTAATCAGTAAAGGAAGCCTTCATGTCATTCATCCTCTCCAAAAAAATATCTAGACGATAGTTATTATTAATAGTACTTATAGTATTATTATATCTATTTACATTTTTGTACAGCGTTGCACGCTACAGTTTTGAAATGTACTAAATCTAATTCAATTTCCTACGACTCTACAGCGAATGAGTTCTACTAATTATTCGAAAATATTATTAAGTACGTATAATAATATACCTACCTTTAATCTATGTATAATTTATAAGTAAGCATATTTAAATATTTACAATAATTCACAATTATTATTAGGGACACGGGATTAATTTAATTTCTAACCAAACGTGATAAAATATTTAAATAAACTAAAATTAGTCATTTGTCAAACTACCTACTATGAACTAGCATTATAATAAAATTATTCAAATTTCTTCAATGTTTTGTATTTTTTTCTCAAGACACATGTCCCTAATAATATTGTAAACGTTCATCATAATATTACATATTAATTCAATTTCGAAGAGGAGCTCGTGGCTAAATAATTACAGCCGCATAGACCGATCTTCCGGGTTAAGCCACGCTTGCCGAGGTTGGTCTGTGGATTGGTGACCATTTACCATAGCGAGTTTCCTCCGTGCCTCGGAAAGCACGTAAAGCCGTTGGTCCCGGCTGTCATTTGTAGATCTTTGACAGTCGTTACTGTTGGTCAGAAGCCAGAAAGTCTGACAACCAGTCTTACCAAGAGTATCGTATTACCCAGCTACTGGGTTGTGGAGGTCTGATAGGCAGTCGCTCCATGTAAAATACTGATATTCAGCTGCATCCGGTTCGAATGGAAGCCGACCCCAACATAGTTGGGAAAAGGCTAGGCAGATGATGATGAATTCAATTTCGAATTAGCATGAATAAACGATGTACCATAAGAAGTTCCTAAAATTATAATTTCAAACAATAATAGGTATTTAAAGTGGCATATTGATTCTTAGCTAATAAACAATATGGCTAATTCAGGACCTACACTCACTGATTTTTTAAGCCTGTCCTGAAGTTCAAATCTCAAAGAAGAAGGATCATCAATATTCATATCGACGCCTTAGAGTCAAAACCTCGGGAATGCATTTGGTCATGGCACGGTTCTAGAGGACTTTCACGTGGACAAAGTCGCGGGCAAAAGCTGGAAAACTATATTTATTAAGAATGTTATATACCCAATAAAGGCTTAATTTCAGTGCCTAAAGTCCCCGTCGCGAGAAGCTATAAATTTTGTAAACACACATTCAGGGGTTCGCAACCTTTGGAACAAATAAAAAAAAACAGTTTTGTAATGATTTTTATTTTTATATAATGGTTTTTATTTTATTTATATAATAATAAATAATAATCTACGAAAACAACACAAACAAACTGAAACGCATTCAAAACTCAAATGACAGCATTGACAGCGTCAGTGTGAACTTACTTCAAAATGGCGGGCCAAATGTTGACGTTTCATGAGTCAGACACGTTCCGGTACCACAAAACATTAGACGATAGCGCTTTATATCGCTAAAATATAACCCGACTAAGTGAAATTGCTCGTTAGTTTCGTATTACACGTATGCAACTTTGAGTTGGTTGAATTTGGGATTATTTGTTGTTGATTGAATTGTCGCTACGTAACTTTGTAGAAGTTCTTTATTTACAAAATTTATAGCTTCTCGTGACGGGGACTTTACAAAATAATTCCGCATAGAGCGGCTCTTTTATAATTATAATACCTATAAGTCGTGATAAAATAATAATGAGCAAATTGCATTCCCGAGGTTTTCACTCCAAGGCGACGATATGAGAACCTTTCATTCATATAGCTATAGCACTTGAGTCTGTACATTATGAAGCAAAACAATACAATTCAAATCTTCAACTGACAGTACTCCAAAGGCTTAAATAGGCCCTAAAATCACTCTACCGGTTTCGTTGACACTAATAAACGTTGACACGCTCTAAAATCCATAATTCTCACAGAAAATAAAATCTTTAAAGCACAGTCCAGTATTTCAGGTACCCCTAATCAGAGAATCCATCATTATTCGTATTGTCTGACGTAGGAGAGGTTCCAGGCGAAGGTACTTGCAGCTGCCGTCCATACATCAGCTCAGATGGAGGCATGAACGAGGATAAGTACTCTGGAGGAGGTCGAATCACTGTCGGAAGGTAACCAGTACCACTGTAAGGCGGCGTCAGAAACCGTCGCGATGGAGAGAATTTAAAACTCTGGTTCGATAAAGGGGAAAATGCAGATTTTGACTGATACTGCATGTAAGGAGGTGATTCTTGAGTGACTTGGTACGGAGTCGAGTTTTCTCCGTTGATCATCATTTCCATAGCAGCGACCACGTCTCCTTTGCATCTCGTTAAGATCCCTTCAATTTCTTGTCGGCTGCGTCTTGGAAATACCTTTATTAGTACATCTACTGGTGACTTTTGGTACGGAGATGGATCTTCAGTGACGGTTTCCACTGTTTCCTTCCTTTCTCGTCTGAACAGTTTATATTTGAAATCATTATTATCCCATTTATCGTCTTCTTCTTTCTTGACAGGAACCTCGTCTCGTTGTTCTTTCATGGATAGGTTTTCTGGTGTTAGGGAGGGTTCCGTTTCTTCTAATTCTTCTTCGACGTTGAGTTCGTGGTCTGAGGGCGAGCGAGGGGGTGGGGTGGCTAGTGGAGGGGTAGGGGCGGGTGTTTTGGATTCTTGCTGCGATTCTGTGGGCGGTGACGGACTGGAGCATACTTCTGTGATGCGCGCGCGCTTTTGAACTGTTGACAAAAAGAAGAATAGGTTAGATTTGTTTGTCTACGATTTTCTAGAATTAGGGCTTACTGTCAGGGACTCGTGTTATTGCAGATAACATAAAAAATACTATTTAAGTCGACTATTTGTGTGCTATGTGCTAAATAGAATGTGTAGCTTTCATATAGATTCAATCAACGAAATCAACCGATTGGGCTAACTAGACGGCTACCGGCTCATCCACCAAATTCAGATCAAATCCGATCCAGCTCTGAAAGTTGTCCCTTATAGTACGGAGAAATATAAAGCATAAACGAGAAATTGGCAGTTGTTTAACAATATTTTGAGCATTGACGCTTATAACGTGTTTTTAAAAGCAAATATTTTCCAAAAGCCACGTTTAAAAAAACGAATCAATTTAAAAAACACATTCCATAAACAAACAAAGAATGATTCTTTGAAACATATTCGGTCGTTTCGTTCGAAATTCAAAAACATGCTTCAAAGTACACAGAGCTCCGAGAAAATACAGTCGAGAACAAAAGTTCAAACAATAAAGGAAAACAAAAAGGCGAACCCGCGTGCTCCGCTGAGTGGCGGGGGTTACAGACAAACATGGACTGATATTTTACTTTTAATGTGGTTTTACTTTAAATAATGGTTCAAAAATGAAGGTAAACTGTTTAAAAATGGCCTTTGCTTGCCTAGTGGGCGTAAAGTGTTTTTACTTCAAAAAAAATCTCATACGATGGCTCATGATCTGCTATGTCTTGCTGTTTTGCCCTTAGCCAAGAATAAACTTAATCCATCAGTAAGAAAAGTCTTAGGATAAAAAGGAAAAGAAAAACAGTTACATTTAGCAGTGCCTGCGCTTAAAACTGTATTCTTTAACACTAATAATGAAAGAACTAAGAGTCAATTCTACCTAACAGAAACGTTGATCAAACGCAACCGAACCGAAGCCGAACTGTTCATAAAGACAGTTTTCGTTCAAGACCTGTCAATTGTTTGACAAAAAAACAAATCACAACGTGCCTTGGTTTGTCCATTGGTTGAATAAAAAATTGGCCTATTGGTCGTCTACGGGCCAATCAGCACACGACCAGTTCGAAACACGATTCTAATATTTAAAATCTAGTCAGGGGGCACAAACTTTTCTTGCGACTAGGCCTTACGTCCGTAGGAGGAACACCGTGGGGTATAGTTACCGGCACAAATCTTGAGCGCTGACCTTGATGCGCAGTGGCAGTATCGCATACAAAATCAACTACTGCGCAACAAGGTCAGTACTCAAGATCCGTGCCTGTAACTATATTAGCCGATAAGAGCCCAGCGTAACCTTCCCTAGGGCGAAGGTTATAAAGTCAAAGTCAAAGTTTTTTATTTGAAATAGACCAGATTACAGGCACTTTTAAAACGTCAAAACTAGGTGCACGGTTTCAAAAGGTAGGTTCTATGGAGAAGAGCCGGCAAGAAACTCCATGAATACCTACTCTTTTTAAAATAGTAGATCATGACTATTCATGACAATTCCATTACAGTAGCGTGCGACATAGAATGAGAATAATGCAGGTTAATGTGAAAAATAAATTCACATAAGAGTTGAAAATAGAAAAAGAAAATATGCCTTCTATAATTGCCATAGTAGTTATGGGCTGACCAGTGCCGACAGACAGCACCCGTTCACCCTTAGCACGCGCTTAGCTCAACCATATTGTAGGGAACCCAACGACCGGATATACAACGCCACCATCAGCAGGACATTTAAGTGAGCATGACAGGATATACATAAGGAGTTCCAAGTAAAAAAATGGGGCACAAAAATGACAGTGCGACTAGCAATGAACTAAAAACTAAAGCTCATATTAAATAGAAAGTAACTAAGAGAACATAAGATGTACTAGGAAATCTTGTAGTCACACCTCTAGTACACATAATCCGAAATAAAACCCAGCACACATCCCCGGCTACACTTATACAGGGTGTGCACAAGTCGTGCAAGTCATTGTGTTGCCGCAATTAAAGCAAGTCGGTGCAGTCGCCTGAACCAATTTAATGGCCCAAGTTATTGTTTTTTTTTAAACGGTGACGTGGGGTATCGAGAGTTTTAGCGAGTTCGGCTGGATTTTTAACAAGGTTTTATTTAATAGATATAGGTTTTTTTTTATTAGTGGATTGTAGGCAGTTTTGTAATGGTATAATTTGAGGCTAATGTGTGATTGTTTTAATTTTGCAAGATGCTTTTGCGATTGCTTTTTCGCTTTTAAGATTGCTTTGTGAATTTTCTATTGCTCGGATGCTTTTTTTGTTTCATGTCATGTTTTTTTTTGTTAATAGAATAATTATTAAAAATAGATCTGCTACCTATGAAATCTTATTACTTCCATGAACGATAAACGTTACAAAATATAGGAAAACAATTTTTTGTTCGATACCTCTTTACGATAAATTAAATCCAATAGATCTAAAAATAACAGGCAGCTAGTCAAAAATATCATTGAAGAAGATTTCATTCAAATTCGAAAATGGAACGCTATCCGTCAATTTAAAAACCATAAAAGCTCTCGAGTGAACACTCATTCAAATAAATCGACCACGACCATAAAATGTAATCGAAACTCCCGCAACCGTCCGAAAAAAACGATTACATTGAAAAGACACTGAGTATAAGTGAACCAATTCAATGAACACAATGATCAATGTAAACCGTTCTTTAAGAAAAAATGGAATGAAAAGAAAAAATGTGAGTTCTTTTTGTGTTATAATAAAAGGTACGCCCTCGCACGAAAATGCAAACGAAAAATTTCATTAAAATAATACGAACAGTTTTTTATACAATACAAACAACTTTTATTGAATTACAATAAAGCGAATACTGGCCATTTTGAATCTCATTATGTGTGTACGAGCGAGATGGAAATAGTGTTTTGTATTAGTGTGAAAGAGATGAATAGGGCTATTGAAATTTAAGTAGAATTAATATAGACATCTGCTGGTAAATGATGCTGTTGGCTTGTGTTTTGGTTTTTAATTTTTATTTATTGTGTATCAACAATGTAAGCATATGCAGTAATAATATAGGGGAGTTATTAAAACCACTTTATTATTTAAATATGTATCAACAAATAATGTAATCGAAAATGTAAATAGTTGAGACATTCATCAGTGGGTCTTCCCCGTATAGTTTAAAGAAGTCATAAATGAGACGAAATTTAGTCAATGTCAATATTCTTATCCTTGAAAACCAAATAAATTATGAATCAGCAAAACGCTAATTTCGAAACAATCAAGAAGGATGAGTAATTTATGATTATTTACGGTTTACTCACGTGCATTTTTCGGGATTTCCCGACTAGTTCCGGACCCAAACGGAGCCCTTAATCATGAGCTGAACACGCGTTCACACAGTTCGACTCGCGACCTCGCCGCGTGTTCAGCTTATGATTAAGGGCTCCGTTTGGGTCCGAAACTAGTCGGGCAATCCCGAAAACTGCACGTGAATATACCGTAAATAATCATAAATATGAATGTGTCTTACGAAAGTTATAATACAAAAAAAGGATGAGTAAGTTTAGGAATCTAATACGTTTTTTGAAATCTTACCAAAAGTATGGTGTCAATTTGTAAATAACATAGTACATATTTAGTTCATTTAATTAAGAAATAATGTTAATGAGGGTAGAACAAAATCTACCTGCAATAAAACTAGTGTCTTAAGCCGTATACGCACTTTCGAACATGTTGTTTGCATGTGCGTGCCATTACCAAACAGTGTGTTCAGCGAACACTTTCATAGTGATTCGGGATCGATGTTCGTTTACAGTCGGGTCCTTGAAATGTTTACCACCCTAAAGTCTATAATTGCTTGCACATTACTTTGTCATAAGGTCGATATGACATAAGTTGATATGACATCTTAAACCTTATTGCGCAGTGTGAGAAAGAATCGACTCTGAAATCTGATAAACATTTCGAGTCCGCGACCATACGACAGTGCGTCTTTAGGTTTCCGGTAAGTCGAGAAACAAATGGATGTATTTAGTTTCCAGCGGGCAGTACCGTTATACGAAACAAGCCATATTTAAAAGTAGTACAGAGCTTGATCAGTATATCATTGTTGAATGACATGTCTCTGCAATACCATTAGAAATCACATAAGCAATCAGTCGAATTTAAAAAAAAAATGGTACGATGAGAAGACGCATTCGCCTTAATCTTATATTAACAAATCCCATCATCATAATATTTATCTTTGTTGCTGTTTTAAAATTTGTGACCAAAATTCATCCCAAACATTTACAAATAAACATTTTCATCTATCCATTTCGAATTTAAAATTTAAAACCCATCGAACACTTCCATATCCGTACGCCAATGTTTCCTGTAGATTTATGCGTCTGTTTATAACACTGGCCGGCCGCACGAACAAAGGCCGCAGTGTATTGTGTGCATTATAATGTCACTGCGTTGCGGCAACTATTGTTAGAGCGTGGTACAGGCCAATATACGGTGCTTTATGATCTCGGAACTCGGTTTCCTATTTAACTGATTCGAGCTTCTGACCTGCTTTTAAAATATCATTATACCTAGTGACAGAAACTTTACTGCTAGCTGAATCAAACGATGTTTGAATATCAACCTTTAATCCAATTATAGTGCGCAGGATACTTCATTCATGATCAACTTCGACATTTGCAAAATATTTTTGGGCAGCTTCCACTTTGAATTCTTCATCAAATGATTCATCATTGACATTTTTGTTCATGTCTGATATTTTATTATGTCCCGTATTTGACAACAAACAATTCGTAACCACAACTTGCCTTCTGGTGTAACAAGAAGTCAGGTCTTTTGCATGGAAAGGTTCAACGATGGCGTTCATAAGTTTACTTATCACATATTAATTAACATCTCAAAATCGAGATGAAATTCTACATCACATGGACCTAACAGCAGTAAGAAAAATGCATCTAAAAGCAAACAATAGATAGAGAAAAGGTACTCATACTGGCCAAGCGTCTACACTCTACAGCAATAGTAAATTAAAGTAGGATGTAGAAAGAAGAAGCATAGAAGATCAAAATAACATATGAAAACGCTACAAAGATATAATACATTATTTCAACAACGAACGATGCATAATGTTTACACCGTCAAACGAAACATCGCGTGTACAGTCGTCGCCATAAATTAGTTGGCACAATGCCGCAGCGCCGCGCCGCCCGGCCTCGCCCATTGTGTAAGAGATTTAGTGAACGCTGGCCCTGACTGTACGCCACTAGCATTACTATTCATTTGTGTTACTTCGGAAAAGGGATGTTAAGTTTGGCTTTAGGCGTATCTCGTATTGAAATTAGTTTTCATGAATTTTTAAAATTAATTTTCTTTTAGAATTTAAAACAGCTTTTTGTAAAAACTACTTTTTGAGAACATATCCTTCAAAATATCGCCACAGTACACAATCTATTGGGAGATTGCAAGAATACTTAAAAGACTTTTTGGTGATTGCAGATTATAAAATCATCGAAGTAAAATCGCATACTGGCAATCGATCTAAAATTCAAATTTTGCCCCTATTATTCAAACCTTTTTTCATATAATTAAAACAATTTTAACTAGAATACCTAATCTTAATCTAATCGGAGTGTAAACTAAGCAAATTGAAGAAGTAATGCGAAAAGCGGAATTTGGTAAAAAGCCGAACAAGAATCTAGCATCAGTAAACATTGCAAACATTACATTACAATTGTTACGTTTTAAGCGAATTGAAAAAGATACATAATATTTGAGCTAGTCTGCCTTTAGTTTCAATTCTAATTTCTTATGAATTGAATGGAATGCTAAAGAGGTTCTGAAAGAAGATGTCTGAAAGTTATGATAGTAAATGTTGAACGAATCTAAGTGTAAAGGATAGTATGGCTTTATCTGTGGAAAGGTACGAGACGGCGTTTAAAATAAAATTAATAAATAAGTTAGTTTCGTTTTTTTTTGACAAACCCACATGAAATTCAGATATTCCTTGCCTTCATTGAATTTTCTACTGAAAGCAGAACACTAACATCAGACCGACTAAAATATTTTCATGTCTGAACAGTAAATTTATAAATGCTCACTTAACCAGTCCACCGTCCGATTTGTATGCAATTTAACAAAAATAAACCCCTCAGTAGGGTGGCCGCTAATTATAGGACCCTTACATTTGAGTTATTATAAAGTAATTAGTGAACAGTTTTGAAAATATTTTTGTTTTTATGTATTTCGCAGAGTTTCGCTTTGTGGCGGCAGTTTTGTTTTATTTTTGATGTCATGTGTTTGAAAGTTGTACTGGAAAGCTGGAGGATAGCAGGTTGATAATCAGACCAGTATTCTTCAAAGAACCTAAAATCCTTGGCTTGAATTGTTTATTTGTTATATCATATTGGATAGATAGTAAGATCACCTGAAAATTTTGAAACAATATTTCAAGTTAGAGATGTTTCTCGCTCGCTTTCAATCAAAACGTCAAAAACTCTTTAGCATGCATAGGCTAAAGTTTAAGAAGAAAGAGAAGAGAGGTATTTAATATTTATATAGGTACTCATACTATTACTACTTACCTTTTCTCAGACTTAGATTTGACCGCCACATTAGTAATGCCATAATAATTTCCTCTTTGAATATTCATTACTTTTGTGTTGCGACTGGTAATCAATTTTAAAATCCTCAAAAACCGCCCACTAATCATGTCAGACCATAATTCAACATTTGTCGATTCCTAATCACATACAAACAGTCGAACCCTCCTTTTATCCAATATTAATATCCAAATGACTGCAAAATTAATAAAAACACCCCCGTTTTGACGTGACCCTTAATTTGTACCCTCCGAACTAAGTCCATTCTCAAGTGATTAGCAATACAGAATGAACTCTGACTACCCGCCAGGATTGTTCACGACACCTATTATTTACTACCAGATATTAATCAAACCGAATTACACTTTATACCCATTAAATAAAGTTTAAAATTGTTTGGAATTTATTGCAGTCTGAACGGAGTAACTTTGAATCGGCGGGCGGTAACAATAAAACCAATTGTTGGCGATCTCTATTATTAAGTTTGGTATTTGAAATTGAGTTTTGTTGCGTTAGTTTACAGTCGGATTTTGTGTTGATAGTGTGTGATGTGGTTATACATTCGATTGAGGAATTAGTATTCTATTGGGATGCAATTATTCGGCAGGGTTGGCGCTGCTGGTGGTAATTATATTTGTATTCTTGAATTTATTTCATTGTTTGAGAATAACCACGCCTGCACCAAATGTTTAGTTAAATGTGTGTTATTAAACCATTCGGATTTATTTTTAAATTACTTTATTAATTTTTACATAACATAATATCACGCCTGTAGTCCCCGAAGGGTTGGACAGAGGTGTATAGTACACCCACATTTTAGGGGGCGAGCCTATTGCCATGAACCGGGCACAAATTCAGACTCCGGGCTGCTACTGTGAAATTCCACACGGAAAAACCCAGTAACACTTTGCCCGACCTGGAGATCGAACCCAAGATCTCGTGCTCAACAGTCGCGCTTGCGACCACTAAACCAATGAGGCAGTCTTATTTTTTATTCAATTCTAATATCAATATGGGATAGCTGGTCTGAGTCCAAAAACATGTGATAGTGAGAAACCTCAATTACTAAATCATAATTTCCATTCATTGCAATTGAAGCATTGCCGTTACACTTACTAATTCCATAAAAATAATGCCACTGTCAAAATTCAAAATAGCACTGGAGAAAATTCTTCATGACAAATGCTATTACAAAATAGAAGAGTTTTTAAACGATAAAGAATTATAATTATTAATGTTGCACTTAAAATTGTTGATATCTGTAATTTTAAAATTTGTATTTTTTTTAAGAATTCTATAATGTTTCTTTTTATTAATGTGTTTTTTAGCATATTTATTTTGCATGTTGTATTTGTATATCATATGACAAAACATAGATTTTAGAATTTGATTTGATTTGACTTAGCTCCTTGTTACCTATCCTACAGATGGTATAATTTAGTTATACGAATCATAAACAAAACATTAACATCACTACACTACAGTTGTATGCAAACAGGCTTAACCCTCAAACAATTACAAAAAAGTCCTCAACAAAAAATACACTACCAACCCTAGCAGTATCCAAATCAAATTACAGTTCCGTATTTAATATAGCTCCAGTGATGTCATTGTGTCCGGGATCAGACGACAAAAGTATTCACCCTGTATGAATGATCATCCTGTATAAGTAGTCACTCTGTATAATATGGATATTGCGATTTCAATATGAGACTGTAATTGTATTAATATCGTTTAAAGTGGTTTGGTATGTAGCATCACGATTGTCAATGGAGGGGGGAGATGTATTAAAAGTGTAATAAAAGTGTTGTTTGATGAAAACAGACCGTCATTCTTTTTAAAATTGCTATAATGTAAAACGCAGCTCAGACTATGCTATAATATATAGCATATAGCAACCATTGTATAGCACAACGATATCGTTGAGATTGTGTTCATTCATCCATTTAATTGTTTTATTTAGTGTTGAGTTAAGCTGTTCGTTAATATTACTATTGTTGTGGCATGAGGTAAGTAGGGATATATCGTCTGCAAATAGCACACACGGTTCTTCCATGATCTTGGGGAGGTCATTGATGTAGATAATAAATAGGAGACATCCAATGACACTACCCTGGGGTATTGACGCATTTATAATTTTATTATCGGATCTGACTTATTTGTTTTTGGTTGTAGTCAAAATGTTCTATCTCCACGTATTGCTCTCTATCTTTTAAATAAGATGTAAACCATTTATGTGTAGTTCCACGAATTCCTATTCCATATAATTTGTCTAGCAGGATTTTAAACTGTGTTATTTTGCACAGGAGTTCCTTATATAACTTAGGGAGCACTAAAAAAGAATTTATAAAATTTCACCCCTTAATGGGTTTAAATAGGGGATGAAAGTTTGTTTGGAAGTTCGTCATTTTTGAAGTATGGGAACTCCATCGAGCACACGGCTAGTCCATACAATAAACTTCTAATCAAACAATAGTTTCATGTTTGTGTTGTCAGCAAAATATGACATTGTTTGTGACCCCTGCTACGTCATCAGATAATGATTGAAACTGTCACTTCAAACGATAGTTAATTGGTGTTTGGCTATCTACGTTACTGAATAGATAGATAGTGCGGTTGGGGGAGCGGACTACTGGTTTTATAGTTCGATTCCTAGTCTAATAGTTTTTGCATGAGCCAAAGACAGGATTATCATCGTATTACAATCATCGCTGTCCAATGTATGTAAATTAAATTGTAAATCTGAAACTGTCATCAAACGAACGCGATTTGAAATTTAAAAACCTTACAGTAGGATCAGAAAGCCAATTCTACTAACAAAAAAAAAATCGTCTAAAATCACAATCGAACCGCAGCTGAATTACAGCCGTTTGACATTTTTTCTTATAAAGAAAACGGTTAAGGCCATGTTTGAGCTACAGTGCGATTGCGATTTCAAACAATTTTGTTGCAGAATTGATCTATTGCAACTGCTGCAACATCTGGCAGCATGAACAGGCACTTAGAAAAGATTAATCTACGATAAAATAACTTGTAAGTATCAACGCAATGTCTTTTTCTACCAAATTTAATTTTACTCTTTCTACCCCAGAAAAACAAAAAAAGAACTCACCGAATTCTATTCCCTACCCTATCTAAGAAAACTCATAAGAAGCTACAAAAGCTTCACAATAAAAGAAAAACAAACTATCAGATTACCACCTGTCAAACGAAAAAAAATGCGTTCACTCTTTACAATAACAACCAATAATGAAAAACTGCGTTCACGATTTCTACACACACTTAGATCTACATTGAGCTGTAACTGGATCGGTTTAATCAATTTGTAAAAAAGTCCCGTCACAGTGTTCAGTCGGAAAATTTTAATAAAAATTTAGGAAGCCGTTCAGTTTGGTGTTGTTTTACATGAGACGAGGTTCACGAAGTCGTGGCGAATGGAGGCATTACTCGCTCAGCTTAGCTTGGATTTTTTGTGAACAAAATACGGGGGCTTATTCTCCTAAAAGAAATCTTGATAAATCGCAACCGAACCAAGGCCGAACCGTTCATTCTGACAGTTTTTGTTTTCAAAAGCTGACTGACGGTTGTCGTTCGTTTCCGTTTGCCAACAATTTTGTTAGTCGAATTGGCCCAAAAAAACTGTAATGTAGCAGACGGTCTCAGGTTCTCTTGAGCTAGGGACACGTCTGCTACACCAGTTACAAAGAATCGCATTGAGCATTCAATACCTAATACATAACAATAATAAAATGCTTATAGAATAAGAGGCAAGATAGCTTTACGTCCCTTGTGGTAGTCAGCGAATTCCTTCTTGTAGTTACGATGTTTGCTGATGGCTCACACATCCATTTGATAGAAACCGGCGGCAGCAAACGGTCCGGCCAGAGCGCATTTAGTCATGACGGTAAAGAATAGCCAGGATCCGAACTCGTAAGTGCAGTTAATGCAGAAGACGAAGTTGAAAAGAAGGGAGAAGGGGTTGCCATCGGGCACCGGAATGCGTCTCACTTTGGTACCAGGGGTGGCGCAGGTTCTTCAATAGAATTTGGATGCTCAGGTTGCCCAGCTCACATAAGATAAATCCTCCGAGTCCCACGTAAAAGCAGCTGTTTACATTGTATGTGGCATGCTACATCAACCATCCCCTGTACAATGCTCCATGCAACACATGTTTGCTCTACTCAGTCGCATATTGGAGCAAGTCCTAATTACAATGATTGAAGAAGGCCTATCCTTAAGCTATTCTCAGCATCTCTACTTCTAAGGAGAAATACTAAAACAGGTTCACATGTATTGAAATGCTTGCCGCCGTTTTGCCGTATAACGTGTCTCCATCTTTTCTATCCTGAGTCAATTCCTTCACTTCCGTCTTTTCCTTCAATTGGTCTGTGTACTTTTTTATTGATCTACCGCGTTTTCTCTTTGCCTTTAGTTTACTTTCTATGACGTTGATTATAAAGCTGTCGTGTCGCAGTAAGTGACTAATTATTTTCCCCCTTCTTCTTTCTATATGTTCTAAAATATGTTTTTTCTCTTTGACTCTACATAGAATCTCTTCATTGGTTATTTTTCTGTCCATAGCATTCTTTTCATCGGACTCCAGAGCCACATTTTAAAAGGATCCAGTCCTTCTCGGTCTCTTTGTGTGAGGGTCCACGTTTCACAAGCGTATAGGGTAATACTCCAAATATAGTCCCTAACTAGTTAGTCCCGAACACAACAATGATTCATGTTTTATCAAAATAATCGCTACCTCTTCCTCTTTTCACCCCTAGCTTCATCCTCGCTCATCTCCACACACAGTGCACCTCACCTTCACTAAACAAATATAAATCAATCGTGTGCCGTATATCAGTTACATTCACTAATAAAAACGGGAACAAACTGGTGTACAAGTGCATAGAGTGATGAGGAGCGTAGTTTGGGAGGCGAAGCGAGCGTGGTTTGAATGATTATAATGATTAAAGTTTGTAGAATCTACTTACTATATCTGTAACACTGACTGAAAGACAAAGCACAGCTTAAACCGGTAGTGGGTCTAGATGCACGGAATGAGCACTAAGAAAAGATTTTTGAAAATTCACCCCCTATGGGGGTTAAATAAGGGATGAAAGTTTGTATGCAAGTCCGTCCTTTTTGAAGTATGGAAAATCCGCTCAGACATGCGGATAGCAGTGCAATAACATTTTTCTTTTTCGTATAATTTCATGAAGAATCCAATGAAATATCACATCGTACAGAAAATCACATAATAGGCATGTTGACAGCATCTATAAATGGCAAATCTAATTAGTCCGCCAGTTAGAGTTTTGAAAAATACTGGACACGTATTTTTTCTTTTGTTAAATCTATGAATATTTGGAAAGATAAAACGCATCAAAACTCGAGAGTGGGGGCTTGTGACGTCAGAAGCAAGTAAAAATTGTAAGTACTTGCTTGTGACGTTATGCCAATTTTAAAAGTGTCGTATCTTCGTCAATTTTGGTTTACGTAACAAAAGAAAAAATACGAGTCTAAATTTTCTTTATAATCTAACTGACGGACTAATTAGATTTTTTCAGTCAAATACTCTATTATTAGATTTCACAGCCATGTTCTTAAACATTCAAAAATTATATTTTTATCTTATGTCTTAGAATTAAAAGAGAGATTTTCCAAACAATACAGTTTCACGAAAATAGCGACTATTCCACGAAAACTTTATTTCTGCAAACATGTCAAACACACTCGCGATGCAACCCTCGGGCGCTGTCAATTACTGAACCATTAACCTTCCAGCACCACTCGAGTCAAACAGACAAACTTGCACTCAACTCAAACTATACCTTATCTAGTTGTAATAGAATGTATTATTCTTTGTTGCCATATAGTTAGAGATCATAAGCTAAGTCAATTGATTTTAAATTCTGTGTCTGCTAAATAAGATTGAACTTCGAATGGTAATTGTCTCGAAGATGTTTAGCGTTTTAACAGGTAAATGCTAGAGTGAAATTCAGTTTTAAATCTGTAACATAAGGTTGAAATTTCAGTAGTAAACGCTGCTAAGACGTAAGGATCTCTAGTAGTGATTCCAATTGAGTTTTTTTCTTTTCGAAATAAAAAGGTTTCAATAACCGACCAATGCTTGAAGAGGTTTGTTGAAAAAGATCTCATTATTGAGTTATTCTATACTTTTGGAGAGCACTCGTCATAATAATTTGAAGTTTGACCGTTCTGAAAATGTGAAGTTATTATTTGAGTATGTTTGAGTAGATTATTAAATGTATACTCAATTGAAATAGGTCATTGATCGCCTATTGACTTAATGGGTCAAGACCTACCATTAATCGTGTCTCTACCGGTACTATTCTGAGTTTGATTCCCAGTTCAGGCAAGATATAATTGGCAAGGTATCTTAGGTGCTTTTACAGACAGAAATCGGGTTTTGGAGCGAGACCTAAATTCTCTCACTCGTAATCGCTATAGCTTTGATTTGACATGTCAACAATTTCCATAGCAACGTACGTATTAATAATTCGACTTCTTCACAACTATGTGCCACGCAATGAGTATTGTTTTAGTGTCAAAATCAAAGCTATAGCGATTACGAGAGTGTTGAGCAATTAGAATGCTGATAAAAATGACAACTATAGCTAGCTTAGATTGTATCTCATCTCAAATTGGGTACAGAACCTAAAATCGTCTTTGATGAACAAAAGAACACCTCTAACTACACTTAGCAAAATTTCTAGCATACTATCAAAAAATAAATTGATAATCTTCCCATTCATACTCAGTAATATCAGTTTTCCATTCAATACTCAACCCTACAGTACACCGCCGAGTGTTTATTTCAACCCCAAACTCAACCCCATCTCAAATCTTCTCAGTATAAACAGAATCCTTTAAAAATAAACTCCAACTAAACATTTTTCCTCCTATAAACGAATAAAACACAAAATGTTAGCATCAAAAGCCAACCCTTCCATCCCCATACAAATTGAGCTCTCATTATCCCATTTTATACAATGAAAACTCAGGTTTCATCCCACGCTGACCAAAGTGGACGCAACACAGATATATACACCCTCCGCAAGAGCGAAAAGGATAGGTATATGTTTCAAGCACCACTTGAAATATAAATGGTATCGGATTGGCAAGGAAAGAGATGCGAATAGTGATTGCAAATGTGTGTGAGAGGGAGGGGAGTATCAGGTAATGCGCTTGAGTGGACAGTACTTGTATTGGTATCTAAAGATGTTTTGAGTGGTTCATATTAGTTGAAATATACCTGATAGAGGTTTGTTTAGTTTAAATGGCAAATAAATGTATTGGATTAAATAAATATCTGTTGTAATACAGTTTGATTCGTTTTAATATCTTAGGGAATTAAGAGGCGTGACGAAACGCCTTGAGGTGAACGAAATCTCGCTATTTAAAAATATTGATGAAGAAATAAGTCATGCGTTCTTTGTGATAAGGTTCTTTATCCAAAATCACGTTATTAAGAAATCGGTCAACTTTCAACGCCATGAGGAAAAAAAACGAGTATATCGTACTTAGTTGGGCACTGTTGCAGTCTAGGGTTATCATCAACATTATTCTTCCAGCAAAATGTCCTAGAGAAAAACTGTTTTTTTTTAACCGACTTCAAAAAGAAGGAGGTACTCAATTCTAGTGAATGTTTTTTTTGTTTTGTATGTTTGTTACACGATATCTCCGCCAATTATAAATGGATTTGATTGTTCTTTTTTTGTTTGGTAGGCCATACTTCAGAGGTGGTCCCATGTAAATTTTATCGAAATTGATTCAGCGCTGTTTGAAAAATTCAACAAAAACAAAAAATTAGTACTTAGATGACGTTTTGGTTTGTGGTTCCCTTCAGCAAAAGTTTTGATAAGCACTTTCAATCTCTGTTTTAACTACCATCACAAAAACATTGGCCAAGAACAAAGAAGATTGAGTGTATTTGTAAGGAGCCGTCATTATAATTATAGGTACATTATTACCTATTCTTAAAGAAACTACCTGGTTGTTGGAAAGATTACGCAACCGTGTCGTTTAAATTTGTAGTCTTATACCGTGTAATTTATGGCACTAAAACGTATTTAATAAATAACTTTAAATAAAAGTAAAAACCGATTTCAAAAAAAAAAAAACTAAAAAGAGTAAAATAATTCCCATAATATAAAATTAACAGTTTCAGAAGTCGGTGCAATTCCACACTGAAACTGGTAATTTTATGATGGTAATTTTTTACTCTTTTTAGTTTTTTTTGAAGTTGGTGTTTACTTTTATTTAAAGTTATTTTATTTATGTATTTGAGTTTGGCTGAACGGTTGCCTTCCATATAGGAGGGTCCGAATTCGAAACCGGCCCGGAGCTCTGATTTTTCGAATTCATGTGCGAAACACAGCAATGTGCTTGGCAGCAGAAATAGGTAAGGAGGTAGTACAGTCAACCAAAGCGATAAGTATACAGGCAAATAATTACATTAAAAGTTATGATTGCGTTGAGTGGGCAAATTTTTGCCGTTGCTTGTCTGAGCGACTGTTGCGTATAAAAAGTTTTTACGCACACAATCACAATGACAATTGCCTGCGTAGTGCATTGACCAGAAGCTTTCTGGCAAAAAATATTTCTATAAGCTACCGCTTTTTGTAAAGCACCCTAATTTGTTAACTATCATTAACAAAACACGCAAAAAAAAACAATTACCCTTAACATTTTGTGCACCCTATCATATTACGTCACCATTGTCGTAATGACGACATCAGTCCAACATTTGTCATGTAACCCAATACGGAACAAACATTTGGTCAAATAGTGGATTCTGTTACTGATTGGAAAACAATAAAATGATGTTGAGAGTCTATAGTAGATTGTTGCATCAAGCGCAAAGTAAGTTATTAATGCACGAGTGCATTAATTACTAACATAAGCAAGGTGCGTAATCTACTTTTCTTTCAACTACCGATCTACCTACCGTGATAAAATATACCTACTCAAAATAAAACTCAAGTTAATGAAAACAAAGTTATCCTGCGACTTTTGCGGCAAAAGGTTATTAACAATTTCATTTGTAGCTGTTTTTATACTTTCTGGACTTGAATTTATATCGCTATCTATTTCCATTTTATTAAACTTTTCTTGCTAAATATGAAGTATCTTTGTTTTTTTTTTTCACCAAGTCTGTTTTATTCAGCCGATTTTTATTTTCAGCCAGTATCTTACTGATCTAATGCATACATTTAATATTAAACTTAATGGGAGACATTAAACCTCTGTGGTATATTTATAAAAATAAAAAACAGTGCATTAATGAAAAACAGTGCAGTAATGAGATTTCATACAACATTTCTGCACTGTTTTGGTTCTAAGCAGAAAATACGTCCTTTGTGATCGGTTTTGTAGTGATTAATGATAACATTACTACGTAGTTGAAAGAAAAAGTATTTTAATACCCTATTTCATAGCTATCATTCGAATACTTTGGTCGGTCCCGGGTGTCATACGAATACCTGTGACAGTCGTTTCGTAACTTCCTCTCTGGGAACAACTCTGTTGGCTTACCATGGATACGTGAGTTCTGTGTTAAATTATGGCCTGATACTGTGGGGGAATTCTACAGAAGTTAACAGAGTTTTCTTGTCTCAAAAGCGTTGTATCAGAGCTATAGTCGGAATACCTCCAGAGGAATCCTGTAAACCTTATTTTAAAAAATGGGAATATTAACGCTGGCGAGTATGTACATTTATGAAATAGGAACATTTGTCAGAATTAATCCAAGCTTATTTATCAAGGCTAAAGATAAATTTCATCGAAATACAAGAAATCGTAATAGGCTAGTACTAGAAACCAAGGACTACATTGTATCAGAAAAAATGTTATGCCATGTATATCCAGATTTTTAATAAAATACCAGAACCAATTAAGGAACTTACACTAGTACAGTTTAAGAAAAGCCTTAAAAACTGACTACTAGACAAATCATATTATACGGTAAATGAATTATTCTGACATTATTTGTGACATTCTTTTTTTTTCATTGTATTTATAATTTACATTAATTGATACATTTTTAAATTTTCACATGCCACTTTGTGGCAAAATAGAAGAACTATTGAAACCAGCCAACACCATAATGTACTCTATTTTAAGTGGAATAAATTTCATTTCATTTACGGGTAGTCAGATGTCTGACAACCAGTCTAACCTTAGGATATCGGCATTGCCCAGTAACTGGGTTGTGGAGGTCTGATGGCAGTCGCTCCGTGTAAATTACTGGTATTAGTTGCATCTGGTTAGACTGGAAGCTAACCCCAACACAGTTGGGTAAAGGCTAGGCAGAACATTCGAATACGTTGGTAATTCTTTTATCGCTCTCATAAAATCGTATAAAAACGGTGCAATATTGATTAAATACGATCCGATTGCACGGTCACCAGATTCGACTGAGCCGATTCGTCTAATCGAGTGGAAGAGTACCATTGTGTGTTATAACGCGATTATTTTTTGTTTGCATTCAATTCGAATACGATTATTTCCTCTTATGACTTGACCTCTTATGAGTTAAGCTTTTAATTTTTATGGTTTATGTAACCTTAAGGAATAAGTAAGTCAGACGAAGTTTGAAAGTAGCGCAGTGCTATAACAATTCCTTAACAGTAGTGTGACAAATAGAATGAGAATAATGCAGCTTAATTAAAGAAAAAAACAAGCATAAGAGTACAGTACCTACAATTTAGGATTGCCATAGCAGTTAAGAGCTGGGGCCCAAATCTTTTTTTTTCTATTTATCTTCTGTATATGGTCCTTGGGGACCACTTCTACGTAACCGGGCAGTTATTGGCGAAACCTGAAGGGTCTCCAGCCAATGGGGGAAGTAAAATACTTAACTAAGCTAACTATTCTATTCTGTTTTTTGTTGTTTTTATTATGTTAGATAGTTTTAATTAGAATCTTTTAGTGTAATTTTGCATGCCTACGGGTAAAATATGGCCGAACCTATTTTTTTTTCTTTATATCCATTCACTGTACCCATATTTGCAAAATAAAATATCTTTTATCTTTATCTTATCTTTATCTTTTTTATCTTTATCTTTAAAAAAAACTAATTGTACTACACTAACATCATGACTATCTGCAACAACAGCACTAAGGGCGACCCCTAGTGGGACTCAGACCTCGGCTTAGGGCGTTGCTGGCGGGGGCTTGGAGGGGGGGAGGCCCAACACTCCTTAAACAAATCTTGATAAATCGCAACCAAACCAAGCCTGAACCGTTCATTCAGACAGTTTTCAAAAGCTGTCAACTTGTGTGACACAAAAAACAAAACCAATCATTTTGACAGTTTTCATAAACAAAAACTAACTGACGGTTGTGGTTCGATTGCGTTTGCCAACAATGTTGTTAATTGTATTAGCTGATCTATTTGAAATAAAAAACTTTGACTTTATAAAACAATTTTGAAACTGAACAATCATCACTTACGTTGATTGTACTTTAAACATTCGTCAATCTCAATTAATTTAATATTTTTATAACAAATGCAAACATACTCGAAAAAGCTTCTAAATCTTTCGAAAATTTAAAAATATAGATTTGGACCAATATTTGTTGAGATTGCATGATTGTGTAATGTTGGCCGTATAATTAAGATTTAGAGTTAAATTCAATATTGCTCATTAATAAAACAATTAGCGAGAAGGTCAATTGATTTACAAGCTTTATATTTTTTAATATAGACTGATCATACGTTCAAGTATTATTATTCAATTAATGTAAGTCAAACATTTGAATCAAGACTTATATTATTGCTGTATTGGTCGCCGAAGGGTTTTGTCGACGGAAGGATAGGCAATAGACAAAATGACATAATTATATACAATTTTTACAAAAGAAAACCTCGGGAAAGCAATTTGGTCATTTTTATTTCATCACGACGTGTAGGTAGGTACTATAATTTTGAGAGAGCCGCTCTATGCGAAATTATTTTGTAAGCACTGAAATTAAGCCTTTATTGGGTATACAAGGTTAGTCAGAAAGGGGGTACTAATCCGCAGACCACTTAAAGTATCACTGATGACTGTTTAAAAGCAAGTGTTAAAATTGAAAAATTCGATAATTTTTATTTCCATGTAAAATAAATTTTACTTTAGTTTTTTCAAACATTCTTTATCCCTGCTTTAGTTACGAATTCAGAAAATGGAGCTTCTAATTCGTGACCCCAAATATGACCTAAAATGTAAACACAGCTGATCATAGCTGGGGATACCTAGATAGATTTTAGCGATTTTTTTTGTAATTTTTGAACAGCTATTTCTCTTAAACTATTGACTTTTTAGGAAAGTTGTAGAACAAAAGTTACTTTATTTAGATTAGTACCCCTTTCTGACTAACCTTGTATAAAATTCGTAATAAATATAACTAACTAGCTTTTACCCGCGACTTCGTCCACGTGAAAGCCTACAGGAACTATGCAATGACCAAAACCGACCGGCATTCCCGAGGTTTTCACTCTAAGGCGACGATATGTCATCGATGTCAACTTTTAACTTCAAAACTCATTATTGAGATTATTCTTTATTTTCATTAGGAATTACTCAATGTTTGTCCAAAGTTGTGCTTCCGTGAGGCTCCGGTCGTAAAGAATAGCACTACCCCATCTCTTCCCATGGGTGTCGTAAAAGGCAACTAAGGGATTCACTAGAGGATGGGCAGCAGCGTTCTCTGAGTACTTTAACAACCATACTGCGATCGCCAACCCGCCTGCCAAGCGTGGCGATTATGGCAAACCCCCCTTTTGGGGGACGCCTATGACCAGCAGTGGACGTCTTTCGGCTGAATGATGATGATGATGATCTCCAAAGTTGGACCGTGCCTGATAAATGGCAATAGACTCGCCCTTAAATGAAATCCCATTTAAATAGACGGTACCTAAGTCTACCATCATACGCGAAATGTGAGTGTGGGTGGATGCAAACATAAAGACAAGTCTGCCTACCAAGACTAATTAGGAAAACAAACGTTACTATAATAATATTTATAATTTCGTATTTTCCTTACAAAAAGCGCCAAAAAACAAACCTCTAAGGCCGCTTTCACATTAGGACGTTAGCAGCGCGACAGTAGCACGGCAGAAGCACATGCCTTCACATTATAAGAACAGCCGCGCGTTAGCAGCGCGGCTGCCGCGCCGAAGTTTAGATCGGTGTGGCGCATAGGGTTACCATATGACAGGCGTTTGCCGCATTTGACAGGCATTTTAAGGTTTAGACAGGCGTGCGGCCGGCATTGGTCTGAGACAGGCATTTTTAAATTTCCGTGACATTACAGAATTAATGAAAATCTGCCAGTTTGTGTTCTCTATTTTGGCACACAATGCGAATGTAGAACGTACGTTTTCTCTCGTCAACGCCCAGTGGAGTAAAGAAAGAAATCAACTGACAATTGAATCAATAAAAGCAATATTAATTAGACAGGAAAATTACAAAACTGTATCTTGTGAAGATTTTTACGTTTATATATTAGAAAAGAAATAACTATTACAAAAAAAAAATGTCTTCTGACAAATATCAGTAATAAATATCCTTCTTCATTATTATCTGTTTGTTTTTACTTATTACCTACAGAGTGTTGCTTTAGACAGGCATTTTTCTGAAAATTCAGGCATTTTAGGTACCATCAGGCACCCCTCTATTTACATATGGTAACCCTAGGCGCACTTCATTTCAAAAATGGATTCCGACGGGGAAACATTGTTGCTCCTGCTTTTGATAGTACTCATTAAACTCGCTCATTGTGCAGTCTTTAATCACGTGCGCTTGCAACACTTGCTCATCGCCAACTGAGCGCACGCAGCGGTCGCGGTAGCAGCGTACGGCCGCCACGCTTCTGTTTTTATTATAAAATTTTGACTGGGCGACTGTCGCGCTGCTAAAGTCGCCTAGATGTGAAAGTGGTCTAATACATTGAATTCATACAATTATTTAATTCCCGCTTCATTGCACATATTCCAATAATATTAATATCCAACACCCAGTTATACACACCACATAAAGTACATAGTACACAAATAACACACAATACACAGTGTATCGGCAATAAACCGCGCGCATACCAACGACGCAATATCGCACCAATGTATTGTATCGTGTAGCTCGAGTCACAAGAAGTAGCGGGGCGGCAAGATAAAGACTAATAATTATAAAGTTGATCATTATCCCATTTTTTTAGGATTCCGTACCAAAATGGTAATAGAGGAACCCTTAAACAGACGTGCGACTTCGTCCGTCCGTCTGTCTGTCTCAGCTGCTTATTTCAGGAACGGTGTTTCTCTAAAACGACTTACGGATGACTTCTGTGACCTACACTTTCTGAACGACAATACTTAGGCTATGTTTGATAGGGTGCAAGCTTATTGCAAGTTCTTATGGCTTTAAAAATTAAATCATTTACAAAAAGATTACGGAAACCACTTTGTTTCTGTGTTCTAAATAGCTTTTCTACATAATTGCGCTACGTTTACCGACAATTTCAAAATATTGCAAAAATAAACCTTAAAATATATTTTCCCTATGATGTCATTATGAAACAAAGGCAAACTATTTTTTTAAGTAAGATGCGTAACGACAAAGTATCCTATGATTAAAATGAACAAACTGCAATTGTTTCGCAACTAATCTACTCTAAGGTGTAGGGAGTAAGCCCCCAGTTGTAGGAGCTTGAGCCATAAACTACGCTACATAGTATACAGTACAGCTATATAAAATATAAAGTAATAATACACTGTGTCAGCGCTATACGGCTCGCATTCCAACACGGACCGCAATATCGTAGCAATGTATTGCTTTTCATACCGAACAAGGCATAAGCAGTAGCGGGATAAATGAAATTTTTGAGGGCTTTAGATATTGTAACAGAATTTTGCGTGTGGAACAACACGAACACGAATAATTCCCTTGATAAATGCGCACCGATAAGTTGACAAAAGTACTGTTAAAAAATCAACGTAGCTAACTTATTTCTGAAAACGAATTATGGCAAGAAAAAAAGAATAACATTCTATAATAAAACTAACAAACGCGATCTCCTGTCCTTAGCACCGCGGTTCTATCCCAAGCATGTTGGTATGCGGGGCGCGAAGTGTTATGCGCAGTCCCTCGTACAATACTTATATCACTGTAATAAACATTACTCTCTTATATTGCACGTGAAACCTAGCCACAGTCACTTATTAAATATCTCTTTTGTTTTCCATTTGGAGTCAGTGGAGTTGCTGATTTAATTGAGTGATTCATGGGAGATGATACATTATAGTGTTTTTGTGATACATTTTGATGATACATTTGCAGTGATAGGCAGTTTGCCATTGAGTGTTTATTTATAACGTGCAAAGTCTTGGCAAAAAAATGTTGTGTGGACTTCGTGTTAGTCATTGTTGATTTCATATGGGTTACTGATCTATTCTAAGCAACACTATCAAAAGTATTCCCAAGGAGGTTTGACGTCAGGCAGGAGGCCGCTCATAAAACTTAGCCAAAACATTTGCAGCATGACAAGTGAAATAAGAAGTACGTTAAGTATGGAAGAATAATACATGCTGCGCCGATCCCAAATAAGTTGGGATAAGGGCAGGAGGATGATTATGATGATGTTTTAGTGTTTTTATTCTAAATCTCGAATCCCTTGTGTCTTCTTGCATTATTATACCCCAGCCTTACCAATTGCATCAAAAATACATTAATTACACAAACTCAAAACTTCCATCACGTACCACAACACATCACACCAACAAAAAGTCTAATAAAACTCCAAGACTTAACATGATGTAAACATAACATAAATAAGTAAAACCTTTTCACACTAACACAGCCAGTGTGCAGCTAGTTTCATATTAAGTCATAATCCAGTGCCATTAATTTAGAAAGTGTAAAAGAAAAACAAGTCAAAGTACCAAGCAACGAATTTAATAACCAACTTGTACTAGGGGTAATTCGACTCGCTTTGATATCGCGCTAGATTTTATTGGTATTGGATACTGTTTGAAGTTGATTCACAGCCGTGCCTTTGCAATACGATATCTTATTGCATTTTTGTAGAGGAGATATTACGAACATGCATCTACAAACTCATCATGACAAAGATGAAGAGTAGAGCTTTTTCGGTTAAAATAGACACAGTATAAATAATCAGTAACTGTCGCTATCACAGACTGAAAAAATAAGCCCTTAAATTCACCTACACTGTAAAACATCATACCCTCATAATCCAATTTAACTTAATTCCCTTCTCATGGTAGGGGTCGCACTTTGATGTTGCACAAACACATCACAAGCAAAGCGAATTATAAACATTTGTATAAAGAAAGCTGTGAACGGCGCAATGCAGCAATTAACACAGGTGTTTGAATAAAAAGTACTTTTTAACTCATACATTCAGAAGCCAGACTGAAACTCTTGGGACTTTTGGTGGAAGTAGGTGTTTGTGAAAAAAGCCGAAAATTAATTATGTTATGATGGATTTTTGGGTTGTGGCAAGAGCTTGGGATACAAATAGTAATTATCTAGTTTTAGAATTGGCAATCGGTCGATTGGCTTCTGGGATAAATAATAATTTGATAACGATACCGAAATGAGTCTGATGTAGGTGTTTTAATTAACAATGGAAAGTTTGTTTCTGTTTATATTAAATAGGGAAAAAAAAGATGGTAGGCGATATCACTACTCGTACTCTACTTAGGCTACTGTACTAAACTTTCTAAAAGTATCATAATATTAAAATTGCCATACGTGCCAGCGTGCCCAGAAGACTGGCAGCGAAGCGGAAGAATATTTTAATGCCCTCTTTTAGTTTATAGTTTTAGTATAGGATATAAGTTTTCTTTATTTGTATATGTAAATAGTAGATTAGAAATTTTAATTAATATTAAAATAAAATAAATCTCCCACTAGTACACAAAGAAGACAAGCAATCTCAAAATAAAGAATTATTACATACTATATCGGGTTTTTTTCGAATACCCATGAATAACGTAAACACAACCTAAACCTAGACAGAATTGTCATTCCTTTTAACATACAATATTTTGATCTGTAAGCAAAATCGCTATCTCTCCTAACTCGCACCACACATCCGTATTCAGTGACAAAAGTGCAAGCGAACGCGTCTACGAGTAATTACGTTTTGAGCGCGACTGTATCGAGTGACGGCGAGACGTGACGCACTTGTGTATGTGATTGTACTTGAGACTAGGGCAGAGGAAGACTAGCTTGAAATGAAATAAAACGTTGAAAAATTAAGATTTTAATTTTTCAATAGAAGTAAGTTCATGAACATTACATAAACATCACGCTTGTATTCCCCGAAGGGTTGGCAGAGGTGTATACTTAGTACACCCACATTTCGCTGTTACGTTTTACGTCCCATGTAATGGGGGCGAGACTATTGCCATCGACCGGGCACTAATCCAGACTCCGGGCTGCTACTGAGAAATTCCACACGGTAGAACCCAATAACACTTTGTCCGACCTGGGGATCGAACCCAAGACCTCACGCTCAACAGTCGCGCTTGCGACCGCTAGACCAACATTGAAACATTAAAATGGGTCTTTCTTTTGAGCTTGAGAAGCGTTGTAGACTGTCAGAAGCCTGAAAGTCTGACAGCCGCCCTAACCAAAGGATATTGGTATCACCCAGTAGGTACTGTGTGGCAGAGGTCAAAAGGCCAATTCTCGTAATTAAAAATGTTCAAAATATAGTTTCGATCTAGTCTCAGTCTAGTCTCAATCTCATAAATATGACAAATGGTATTCTTGTTCGTTAACAAACAACGTCAAACGTGAGATTATATTGAAATGAGATTGAAAGTTGACTGAAGCCAAAAGGGTATTCTGGTTATGACGACGTCTGTGGTCTAGTGGTTCGAGTGTCGGACTGCTGATCACGAGGTCGTGGGTTCGATTCCCACAGGACACAAATATTTATGTGATGAATATAAGTGTTTGTGTTCGTCTGGGTGTTTCTTATGTATTATAAGTATGTATTTACAAAAAAAAAAAAGTATGTAAGTATTATATCCATTGTCTAGTACCCATAGTACAAGCTCTGCTTAGTTTGGGACTAGATGGTGCTGTGTAGTAAAATGTCCCAAAAATATTATTATATTATTATTATTATTATGTACTGAGCCATTTTGACATTATTTTTAGAATTTTAGTTTATGTCTGTTGATCTCGATATGCTATCGGTAATAGATTTTAAGTTGACTGAATTGATATTATATCGAGATAGACTGGGATGATACTGAAACTGGACCGAACTACGTACTACGTACGTACCAGAATACCATTTTTATTCAATTCATAATTTAATTTCAGTTCGGTCAAACTTCAGTCTTACTTCAAATTAATCACGAGAATTGGGCTTCAGACGGTAGTCAATATGCAGCCGCATCTGGGGTCAATTCTCCTAAAAGAAGATCATGCAGACAGTTTTGAATTTCAAAAGCTGTCAAATTGTTTGACACAAAAAACAAACTGACTGACGGTTGTGGTTCATTTGGCAACAATTTTGTTGGTCGAAGCTAAGCTGAACTGTACTTCTAATGATTCAGGAGTCCAATTCTACTAACAGAAACTTGTCGATTGCAACTGAATCGTTTATTCAGACAGTTTTCGTTTAGAAAAACTATCAAATTGTTTGACAACAAAAACAAAACCACACATTATGAAAGTTTTCATAAACGAAAACTGTCTGAATGAACGATTCGGCTGCAATTGATAAAAGTTTCTGTGAATTGGCCCTCTGATTTGTATATTTTTTTGTCTCATCAGAACATTCCGTTTGTTTTTTAAACTCTGAAACAGCAACACATTTTCTAACCATAACTGGCATGAAAGAAAAAAGCAAAAATAAATTGCTCTGTTACACGAACCAGTGTTCTAACCCGTCGCTGCAACAATGCGTCGCGACGTTTTAAACTTTATTTTTTATTTTTTAACCCCACTGCAGCCGCGCCGTTAAGAGTGGCAACACTTAACACTGTTCTACCTTAATTGGTACCACTGCGCTTTTTATTTTCTTAAACTGTATTTTTTTATCCGTTTAAGGGGAGTTTTTAGTTCGCTGCCAAGGTTTTGTGCTTTTATTTTTATGCGGAGTGAAACTGATATTGATTTTTGGTTTGTTTTGATAAAGTATAAATGTATAGATAAGTTAGATTTTATAAAAACTGTTTCTGGAGTTGGAGGTGATAAAAAACGCTGACAGAAATTATGTCTACGATGCGGCATAGTTCATGCTAATTATTTTTTTTATCCTTTACCTGCGTTTGTCCACCATCTTGCCTAGTGTTAAGCAATGATGCGGTCAACGATGGAGCACGCTTATATATGCTATAAGTACTGATATCACAGAAATATTCGGCCTGTCCACATCTCCACGTCTCGTGCGTTGACGAAACGTGCAAATTTACGTTACCGTATCGTAACACGTTCCACCTCTAGCCGCAAGCGCACACGTATATGCGCTCCGCCCGCGCTCTCCACGCCCGCGAGTTAGTCGCCGTCTATGTCCTCTGATGCTTTAAACCCATACCTTACTGTTTCTCTTATTAAAATTCAGGATATATATGGTCAACGATAAATCTAACAATGATTTTGACGTGCATTTTTACGATACGGTAACATAAATTTACACGTTACGTCAACGCACCGTGCCGCGTTACCGACGTCGAGACGTGGAGATGTGGAGACGCTCATTAGCCAAGAACAAAGAAGATTGTATGTTTTGTAAGGATGATGATTATACATTAATACCTATTCTTAAAGAAAACTACCTAGTTGCTGGAAAGCTTACGCAACCGTGTCATTTAAATTTGAAGTCTTAAACCGGTAATTAATGGCACTAAAACGTACTTATTTAATAAAAACTTTAAATAAAAGTAAAAAAAGACTTTAAAAAAAACGAAAAAGAGTAAACTAATTACCATAATATAAAATTAACAGTTTCAGAAGTCGGTGCAATTTTACACTGGAACAAATAAAAGCCACCGACTTCTGAAACTGTTAATTTTATATTATGGTAATTATTTTAAACTTTTAATTTTTTTTGAAGTGTTTTTTCTTTTATTTAAAGTGTTTTATTCTCAACCATGTTGGGGTCAGCTTCTAGTCTAACCAGATGCAGCTGAATACTAGTATTTTACACGGAGCGACTGCCATCAGACCTCCGCAACCCAGTTACTGGGCAATGCCGATATCCTAAGTTTAGAACGGTTGTCAGACTTTCGTGCTTCTGACTACCCGTAACGACAGCCAGGACCGAAGGATTAACGTGCTCTCCAAGGCACGGACGGGTCTCGATGTGTAAAGAAAGCTCACCCATCCAAGGCCTGACCGTGGCAAGCGCAACTTAGGGTACCTTTCCACCAGAGATGTGCTTTGCAACTATGCTGCGAGAATGTAAAAGCTAAGCTACAAAACTATATGACCGTTTCCACTGATGCTAAGCGGAGCAAATAAGATGTGCTGGTTGACAAACGCGCGCCTACTGTAGGTACACTGCTCTGCACATAGCTACACCACTCGCAACCATCCACAGCACGCATCCTCCCATATAAAAAAGTAACATAGTTGAATCAGTTTCCACCAGTGCTACTATGTGGACCAATGTGTATGTCTATTAACTAACCTCGTTACGATTACCTTTCTTTTTTATTACTATCGTTACTCTCAAGATATACCTATTTATTTTATTATACAGTGTTTTTTTTGTAATGTGTTTTGGTGTCAATTAACCATGTCAGTTGTTTTATATAGTTTAGCGTCCACCATTTGTAAATGTGAGAGCTTTGTAGACTTGCTAGATGGATACCTATTTAATTTGTGACCATATTTTTCATTATATTTTTTTGTGTGGTTCCTGCTCTTGTCTACTTTGCTCTCTCATAACTATTTTAAGTCATAACTGTACCCACTCAAATTGTTAAAGATATGGATTTTAAAAGAGTAACCATGGAGTTTCTTGCCGGCTCTTCTCCATAGGAAACGACTAATTGGAACCGTGCACCTTAATTCGACTTTTCATAAGCGCCTGTAATGGCTTATGTGAAATAAAAACTTTTGATTTGAATGAATATGATTGGTGGATATCAAACGCATCCATAGCAACGTTGCATAACACATCTCCGGTGGAAAGGCACACTTAACCTTGCAGAACATGATCAGCGCGGTTGATATTTAACCACGAGCCACCACACATGTAACTCTGTTAAATGTAAGTGACACATTGTGACAGGGGTTGGGAGAGCTCGCCCCGGGACATGTAAGATTGGTTTCTTGGCGACACTCTCTGTTAGTGATATAGGATAGCTTCGGGCAATGTAGAACTGTCTTGCACTTTGCTTAGCGGGAAATAGTGCCAACCATCGATTTACAGAAACAAATTTTATGGAGAAGCTAAGCAATCTGGGAAATATAAATGCGTATATAATTTTTGTGTGAGTCTACATTGGTCTCTCATAACTATTCTAAGTCATAACTGTACCTACTCAAATTGTTAAAGATATGGATTTTAAAAGAGTAACCATGGAGTTTCTTGCCGGCTCTTCTCCTTATGAAACGACTAATTGAAACCGTGCACATAAATTCGACTTTTCATAAGCGCCTGTAATGGTTTATGTGAAATAAAACTTTTGATTTTGATTTATAAATAATTAAATAATATTTATTTCTCTAAATAAATCTGTTTTTTTAAGACTCGATTATCCCGGCATTTCCTATCTGACTAGCTCTGAGAAGAAAAGCCGAAACAAACTCAGGGGTCAAGGTCTCCTTTAAAGTCTACACATTGTGGTATAAAAGCTACATGAGTGTAACAATGTAGGGCAACGTCTGGAATGGCCTTTTGAGGAAAGAGCCATAGCAGGTTTGAGTTGACCTGACCCGACTGACGGCACGCATGCATCAGCCGTCGTGAGTCGTAATTAATTATTCTCTTATTTTGTGTCATTCATTACTAAGGAGTAGAACTCCTTGCCGAGGTCTAAGTCCCGATCGAACGGAAAAATAGACAAAATGACATTACACAAGAAACCCGCCAGCTGCTTTGCCACTTGTATATGTTGATTACATGCCTTAAATAACCTTACGTATTATAATAATACTGATATCTGTCGTGTAGATATTAAGTTATTTTAGAAGAATTCAGATTTCGGAAGGTAAATAATTGTTTCAATACGAAAATATCTCAGAAACAAGGCGGAAAGAGCTGAAAATATACAGCGTGTCCCTGAATAATGTGCACAAACGAAAATGGATGAAACCAGGCCAAAACACATACACAACAAAAATGGAAAAAAAATGTAGCAGAAATTTTTAATTTTTAATTATTAAAAATTAATAACTTTTTATTTATTGCGTGTATTTCGTATTAATAAAAACAATAATAACGACTGCGAATTGATGTTGCATAGTTAATAAAACGCAATCTTTGAAAAACAATCATTAAGTTAAAAAAGACGATAATTTGAAGAAATTTATAAATTACTGCGTGATCTTTATGGAAAAAAAATATTTTTGGTTTTTTTTATGGTCTAGTTTCACCCGTGTTCGTTTGCGCACATTATCCGGAGACACACTATATTATCCACAAAAATGTCATCATAATAATTATCTATTATGTACTAAATAACATGTCCATACCTGGTGAATCATCTGGCAGATCTGTATAATGATGCGGCGCAGTAGAAGTCTGGCTCGCATACAGTAGGTTCAGCTCCCGCGCCTCGTTCTCCTCCTGTGCTTGCTGGCGCCGCAGGGCCACCTGCACAGACGGCGAGTGCTGTAGGAACTATGTAGTTACACATAGCACTATATCATTCAGGTTTCATAGTGGTTAAATATAATATGTGCAGTGTGACTGTGCAGAATGTTTGTGCATTCTGGCATTAAAGATTTTGCCATGTGTCTTGTCTACAACTGTGAAGTATTATTTACTTTCTATTTACTGTAGTCTCAAATGTAGGACTTTTTTCAGACTAAAACTTAGTATTGTCTTTAGCGCAAACATTTATTACTCTTGAGCTCCGAGACCACGTAAGAATACAGATCGCTAAACTCAATTATTCAAAAAACAATTCGCGCGTCTCATCAACAATGACAGCAAAAAAATTATAGGCTGGTTAAGTGGTTACTCATCGCATTCATAATTCAATAACCATTGCCTTCATTCATGAATATTACAGTTAAAATCACAGCGTAACAGTGGCGAAGGCTCCATACAACTCGATTCCTATCGGCTTTCCTTGCGAAACGAGTAGTTACTGGAAATCACGCATCACACTTGAGCAAGGTAAGCATATTTTTGGTCCGGCTTCCCTTTTAAGAAACTTCACCCTACGCCACTGCAGCGTAATAGCATCCCTAATCTACACACCTATGTGCAAAAAAATAAGAACACCTGTGCAGTGTGGCACTCACCTGTGCAGCCATAACCCGCTGCCGCTCCGCTATAAGCGTGCATTTTGCACAAACACAGTCGCGCCAGCGGCAGTACCGCTTGTGACCTTTCAGTGCCGACACGACGCCGTGGTTGCGGCAGCGCGCACACTTCGGCGTCCGCTGGTGGGGCAAGGAAGACTGGTTATTATGTAGCAACTTCTTTTTACTATTGTGCTCTGAGTTAAAGTGGTAGAGGGGGTTCTCTGTGCAGTTATTGATAAGTTCTTCGATTATCTGGGAGTAAAGAGAAAGATTGAAGTTATTTTCTTTAGTAAATTGTAAGTATTGATGAGGGTACTGAAGTGAAAACTAATTAGCTAGTTCTGTTGTATTACCTACATATTAATATATCACTAATCTATGATTCAATTTATTTTGGTTTGTTTATGCGTATTTATTAGCCTACTTTTTTGTGCTGCGTCATAAGATTAAATGTTTTTTTTTCAATTAAACTCCTTTAATTGAACTTCATGTTTTTATGAAGAAAAAAACTTTTTTTAACCATATACCTAGCTGTTGTTCGTGGGTTCTAAATGTCATCGTCAGAACGTCACATTATTATGTGGGGAAAAGGTGGGGAAATTATCATGGATAGCCTCCACGGGTCCAGGTCTCAGGTCTCAGGTCACAGGTCTCCAGGTGCATTTCTCATATCGGGCACTTCTCAAAATACTTATCAAAGAAGCCAAAGATTTTTATTTGGAGACCATTTTACATATCACTAACCACAAATTACAAAATGTGCACATTTTGAGTTTTTTTTCCCCTTATCTTAGAGCGCTCCATGGCTATGCGATTTATCTCATTACAATCTAGCCTTATAATTAGGCTAGTGAGTAATTTTATTATAACTTAAATTGTTAAACTCTATTTTACTAAGAACGTGTCCAATAGCACTTTTCTTATTGTCTCTATTAAGACATTTTGTTCATGTGTTTTTTTATTTAAAGCACTTGTACTACATTACACTTCACTATCACTAAACACTAACTCGAACAGTTTTGTTCTTTTGAGTCTTCTCACTATATTCGTGTGGTCAAGAAGCTGGATTTTGCGAATTGCGCATTTTTGAGAAGAGTCCATTATGAGAAGTTCATCTATTGCGAAATGCACACTTTATGTCAAATGCACATTTGTGACCCACCTTCCACCCTAGGAAAGGCGGCGGGTCATGTTGGACTCTTACTGGCTAAAATCGCCACGATGTTCTTCAAAGAACCTATGGCCAGAGTCACCAAAGGCATTCATTCAACCATAGATTTGAAAAACAACCGTGCCTAACCTTTTTCCCAACTATGTTAGAATCAGCTTCCAGTCTAACCAGATGCGGCTGAATACTAGTATTTTACACGAAGCGACTGCCATCAGACCTCTCTCCTCAGATATCCTAAGTTTAGACCGGTTGTCGGACTTTCGGGCTTCTGACTACCCGTAACGACTGTCATAGGTATTCGTACGAAACCTGGGACTGACGGTTTAACGTGCTCTCCGAGGGAGAAAAGGGTCTCTGTATGTGATTACATTAAAAAGGCAAGGTTATCTTACTTATAGTATTTTAATTCTTTACTACATAGATAATTTTACTAACATGGTTCTTCTTAGTATTCTTATAATGAGAGCGACGACGATAAGCGAACATTCAGGCGCAGATAATATACAGGGTGTAAAAAGACCCATCACATAGCCGAAATCTACACACTCTGTACATCAAACTAAATTACATTGATCAAAAATAATTGCTGGGAAACGACTTTTATTTTTGGCATGAAAAAAAACGCTTTTTTTTGTAGCGCGCAAATTATGGTTGTGGCGATGCCGCGCGTTTGCATGCGTGCTTCGGCCACACAGCCGAGCCAAGGCGGTCGTGTGCGTTTGATATTCATTGCGTTTTTTTAACTTCAAATGCGTAATTTGTGGGGAAAAATGTTTTTATGGAAGAAAGTTTAGTATTATGACTTGGAAATCGTTTTCGGAAAAACTAAAAATAAAAATGTGTACTTTGACCTTCTATATCTCCAAAACCAATGATTTCCCAGGTATGGTCTATAAGAAAAAAATGATCCCAATGATGGGTAGAATACGTGGTTTTCGTTATCGTTAAGGGTCTTTTTACACCCGATATACCCTATTGTAGATTATAAAGACAGTGCACCCAGTATTCTTGTACAGTCCGCCCAGGATTCAGCCACAGACTAAAGACGCATGGAGCGTTAACAGTCTCGATGTGTAATGAATGGTCACCTATCCACGGACTGACCGTGGCAAGTGCAGCTTAACCTTGCAAATCGTATGATCCGCGCGGTTGTTAATTAGCCACGAGCCCCTCTCTCTCAAATTAGGAAAACAAAACAACAAAAATTATAAAACCCGGATACGAAACCCCGTATTTTGGCCACACACGCACAAAGATGTATCATTTACAAAATAATCCCTTTATTCCATTCATAAACCAATAAACATTACAATAATATCACATTACACTTACAAATTACATTAACATGTAATGATTACAAACAATAAGTGTAATATTACAATGTAACAACACGTCAGAGGGGAGAATTCGACACAGTATTGTAATTTGTGTAATTATTAACAATTGTAATAAAAGGAGTGTAATTGTAATGTATTTATTACAGGAAGTGTTATGTGAAACTGATAGTTTTGCTAGTTTTATTATATTTTGATGTGGGTTACATTATTATCATAATTTGTACGTATATTTTAGCAAATATAATCAACTGTTCCGTGTGGTGCCGGACGTAAAGAATAGCACTACCCCATCTCTTTCCGTGGATGTCGTAAAAGGAGATTAAAGGGATTAACTAGAGGATAGGCAGCAGCGTTCTCTGAGTACTTTAACAACCATACTGCGATCGACAACCCGCCTGCCAAGCGTGGCGATTTGGCAAACCACATGGCTTGGCGGAGGCCTATGTCCAGCAGTGGACGACTTTCGGCTGAATGATGATGATGAATCAACTGTAATACTTAAACTAGGAACATGTGTCCTGTACTATACGCGTTGTCAGTCCGAAAGTCTATCAACCGGTCTAACATTAGAATATTGACATTGTCCAGTAACTGGGTTTCAGAGGTCTGATGGCAGTTGCTCCGTGGTAAATACTGGTATTCAGCCGCATCTAGTTAGACTAGAAGCTGAGCCCAACATAGTTGGAAAAAAGGCTAGGCAGAAAATGTATCCATTATTTATGTACTTGAAGAAAAAGTTATTATTAAAATAGATTGTAAAGTACTAATAATAAGTTTTGTTTTTAATAAAAGCGATCGATTATTTCAGGCAAGACAGTCTCAATACCAAGAGACAATGAAATGTCACGACGATGTAAACTCCTCGAATATTAGGAGAAACCAAGGAGGGCTAATAACGTCACATTATGGTGATATATATTTCGTTTCAAATTCGTAATCATAACTGCTAGTAGACTGCGTAGCCAGTCGCAACTGAAAACTATGCAACTGACAAATGCAACTTGAAGGCAATAAGGATGTAGTCAGTGCAACTGCGTGACAACTGCTGACTGGATGTGCAGAACATTTGCAGTTATAATTACGAATATGAAACGAAATAATGTTTACCAAAGGGGTTTGTGTAACTTTGTATGGACTAGTGGCGTCATTTTTTTTTTCAGCGGCCACCAATAATTTTCATGTAACTTTGTTGTGCTGTGTTAAGTACACATATATGTTCAATTATTTTTGTCCTAAGTAATATCGAAGATGAGATATTTACATTTGAAGATTTTCAAAATGTCGTCTATAAAAATACTCTAATTACTGTCCCGCCTAAAGAAATCTTAGTTATGTTTTTAGAAGTTTGGTTTTACGACCATCTATCAATGTGACGTTAGTATTGGGTCATGAAAAATATTAAAAACACATGATTATACTTTATTGCATTTTATTACATGATAAATAAAAACACAATTTTTAACTCTCTTCGTCCATTTCGTTCTCAGTGTCATGTCGAATAATCGGATCTAAAAATTGTGCCGGCGCAGTCAGATTATTTTGATATCTCCCCCATCTTATGTACCATAAAATATAATGGACATTACATGCGAACAGCAGCCTAAGGTCCGTTTCCCAATAATACATGAGCAATAGTGGCCCAATATTGCATCCAGCCCTTGTATAGCTTTTTCTACGAGAATATACACGTAATAGATAATTAAATCATCGGCACTTAAAATAAGAAAGTCATCCAGCTCAGGAACTTCAGCATTCAGCGGTCCATTCATCTACGTCATTGTATTTGATTTATTTTATTTGGAATTCTTAAAAAAATACGGCAGAAACCTAAAAGAGTGCAGTAGAGTATAATAACTCCTTCGATTTTAATGAGCAATACAAAACCAAATATCTCCGTTCCGATATGGTTTAGAGAAATGTATCCATAATAAGTTTTGATCACTTTATTCTGTTCTTTCATAATAACCAAGTTTCATTACTGGCTGCTCAACTTCAAAACGACGCCAATTTTACCCAAACCCCTTTATATTACTAGCCGTCTTGGTCTTTTGAAAGGCTTTACGCGGGGATATTGGTCCAACACGCAGAACCCTACTACCAATTAGAGTAAAACCGAATATTTATTTATTTATTATACTCTTTATTGTACATAATACACCGATAAACAAAAAGAAATACAAACATTTACACAATATATGTACAATGGGCGGTCTTATCGCACAAGGCGATCTCTTCCAGACAACCTTAGTATGGATTGAAAGAACGGAAAGAGATAACGAGCAGTTCTGGTGTACAAGTACGTATCGTACAAAATATTACTTAGATATAATAACATAAAATACATATCAATAATTACACAAACATAATATATAAAAAGTTACATACATCTTTAAAACAAAGTAATAAATAAATATTTATAAATAAAAAGAGGAAGAGATGTGAGCAATAATCAAGAAATAGCAACTTAAACTGACAAGTAATGTTCCTTCACTAGCTTTATTTATTAGAGGACAAAATGTCCTAGGACACGTGTCGCCAGTCGCAATATTCGGCGACCTTGCTGGACATCGCGTGACACATCATCTAGTCATAGTACGAAAATGTCGCGGAAACGCGGCGAGGTCGAGCGATGTCGAGGGCTAACACATGCAGCGTGAGATAATTATGTCATGAAAAGAAATATTTCAACGACATAATTATCTTCCAGTGCGCATGTTAGGCTTTCAGAAAAGGATCCAGAGAAATAAGAACGTCGGACGAGTTAAGGCTAAATAAAACTACAGATACAAGGAATATTGGGAAGATATTATAAGCTCCGTCAATGGAACAATAGAAAAATGAATGACCCTAAACTTAGAAACGATAATAAGTCTAGAAAGGAATGCAGAGCTTACCGAGTAACAAAACAAGAAAGAAGAAAATGCACCAACGCGACGTAAGAAGTACTTAAAATCAGCTAAATATTACTTACTAACAAGTACGCTTATGGGCTTAATATTTTTTTTTTTGTAAGTAATTAATTCTGTTATTTTCTCTGTAAGTGATTCTGTAAATCTTTTGAAAAAATAAAATATCTTTAACCGTGAAAAAACCAATAATGAAGCAAAGACCCCATAGCTTTGATAGTAGACCCTCCCATACGATAGTTGCCAACACAGGTAAAATTAGCTTACGAATAATAACATATCCCCAATTTGGAAGCTACCATTGGTAAGCAAAGCGATTCGTTTTTGGCCGTATGAAGCGGGCATAAGTTGTTCGAGACACAGTTAATCGCGACTTTTTTGTAGCTGCAATTATTTTTTAGTGCGTGTGAATTTTTAACCGACTTCAAAAAGGAGGAGGTTCTCAATTCGTCTGAATGTTTTTTTTTTGTATGTTTGTTACGCGATATCTCCCCCAATTATGAATGGATTTTGATGATTCTTTTTTTGTTTGGTAGCCCATACTTCAGAGGTAGTCCCATATAAATTTTATTGAAAGTGGTGCAGCACTTTTTGGAAAAATCAACAAAAACAAAAAAAAAAAAAACAAATCGTATGTAGACGACGTTCTAGTTGTAGTGCTGGTCCGAGAATTTGTACACTATTTTAATTGTAATTTGTGGCACTAAAAAGTATAAAATAAAAAAACTTTAAAAAAGTAAAAACCGACTTCAAAAAAAAAACTAAACGGAGTAAAATAATTATCATTTAATAAAACTACCAGTTTCAGAAGTCGGTGTTCTACGCTGAAACAAATTGAATGCACCGACTTCTGAAACTGGTAGTTTTATTAAATGATAATTATTTTACTCCGTTTAGTTTTTTTTTGAAGTCGGTTTTTACTTTTTTAAAGTTTTTTTATTTTATACTTTTCTTTTAAAGTTTAAAAATACACTCGTTAGCAATGAATCCGGGTCACCATCGTAAACCTTAATATCTCGAAAACCACGAATGATAGCTTATTACAATAAAAATTATTTAATAGATTATTTAATAAATTTTATAAATTTATTTCATCATCATCATCATTCAACCGAACGTCCACTGCTGGACATAGGCCTCCCCCAAACTATGTTGGGAGGGTTTGCCATAATCCGCCACGCTTGGCAGCCGGTTTGTCGATCGCAGTATGGTTGTTAAAGTACTCAGAGAACGCTGCTGCCCATCCTCTAGAGAATCCCTTAGTCGCCGTTTACGACACCCATGGGAAGAGGTGGGGTAGTGCTATTCTTTACGTCGGGTACCACACGGACGAAATTTTATTTGAGTAGTATTAAATAGTCTATAAAATACTTTTTATTTGAATATCTATTATTCTTAATTTTCGAGGTATTAAGGTTTGGGTGAGGCACAAAGCGTCACCTTAGAGTGAAAACCTCAGGAATGCAATTTGGTCATTTTTATTTTATCACAACGTATTGGTACCTACTGGTATACCGCCGTTTGCCCGAATTTTATTTGCCCTAATATCATTTGCCATAATAGTCAACAGCCATAATATTATATGACGTAATATTCATTTGCCCTACTCTTATTTGCTATATTAGTCATGTGCTAGAAGCTTTGTTTCCCATAAAGTCACTTAATAAGTATCATCATTGTAAGCCCTAATTATCACATGCCACAATTATCATATGCCATAACATCATTTGCCATCGACATTGGGTTTGTAACGGTTGTTATATCAGGAGAAACTGGAGGCAATCGGGACTTTAGGGCACCCCGACTCGGATAGGTTAGGTTAGAAGGGTTATTTTTTTATAAACCACCCAGAAGTAGTTTGGTTAGGTGCCATTTGAGTTTTGTCTAATAATTATTATGGCATTTAAATATTATGTCTAAATCATTATGGCGTTTAAATTGTATGTCTAATAATAATTATGGCAATAAAAAATATGAAAAACAATATGTATGGCACTCGTATCTTATGGTATCTAAGTTTCGGGCAATTACCTGTAAAAGTATGTCATATATCTTTTAGGGCAAACAAAACATTCGGGCAAATGAAATTCGGGAATATGATGATTATGGTATATAATCTTCGGGTAAACAATAGACAACCGGTACCTACTAAGTATAATTATAAGAGAGCCGCTCCATGCGAAATTATTTTGTAGGCGCTGAAATTAACCCTTTATTGGTAACTAGCTTTTGCCCGCAGTTTCGCTTGTGTGTAATTTTGAACCCGTTAAGTGACGATTTTCCATACAAACTTTCATCCCCTACGTAACTCCCTTTGGGGTTGAATTTCGAAAAATCCTTCCTTATTCCTTGTCTTTATTATAAAGGGAACCTCTGTGCAAATTCAGCTTTCTTGGTCCAAGAGATTGGGCTGGGCGTTGATGAGTCAGTCAGTCAGGACTTTTCTTTATATTTATATTTCTATTGGGTATACAGGGTGTTAATAAATTCGTGTAATTCCTTCAAACCACATGATCTATCGATGGTATAGATTAACTCCGCACGAGATTTAGATTGAGTAAAAATAAAAATAAACTTGTTTTTCCCAAATATTTTTTTATGTGATGGAAAATTTCGATGCCATGCATAAATGAATGAAGGCACGGCGACAAAGCTGATGGGCACGACTAGCGCGATATCGCTCCACGCAGTCAGTTAACTTGGGACTTTAAAATTACTCAGATACAGAATACCATGGCTCAATTTTTGAAAACTATTTTTGTTGATTCTGAAAAAAACCTATGCAGGGTCAATCAGTGTCACCAATAGATCACGCGGTTTGAAGGAATTACACGAATTCGTTAACACCCTGTATAAAAACTCGTAATAAATATAATTGACTAGCTTTTGCCCGTGACTTCGTCCGTATGAAAGCTCACAGGAACCATACAATGACCAAATGCATTTCCCGTGGTTTTCACTCTAAGCGACGAAAGACTGTATGGAGCACCGTGAATCAAAATATTACAGCGAATGCATTTCAAGCTCATGTTCTCTCAATCGCCTGTCCTGCATTTAGTCTATTGTCACTTGACTTGCCACTAACTATAGTTGTTTACTTAAATCTTCACATTCACACTCGACTGCTGTGCATGCCTTTGAAAGTTGCCGCCGCAACGATTGTTTAAACAGTGCGGGTAACCCACTCGCCCCGAGGAATGAATGTTTAGATAGGGGTAGAACCTAAACCCGTATTTTTATAAATTGCCCTTAACAACGCTTTAAAAATGAAGATAGTTCAACAACGGGTCAAAACGTTATCTTAAGACCATATCTAATATATAAAATTCTCGTGTCACAGTTTTCGTTGCCATACTCCTCCGAAACGGCTTGACCGATTTTGATGAAATTTTTTGTGCTTATCCGGTATCTATGAGAATCGGCCAACATCTAATTTTCATCCCTCTAAATGTTAGGGGTAGTCCACCCCTAAATTTATTTTTTATTTTTTAGACAAAATTTTTAATTTCTAATTATTTATATGGCAAAACAACGTTTGCCGGGTCAACTAGTATTAATATACAATTCTCATTTAAAAGGACTCTCTTAAGTGTCGTTTTGAAATAAGGGTTAATGTTTTTTTTTTAAGTGACAAAAACGAACCTAAATTAAAGAAACACACCTATGGAGATAAATTTAAAAAAAAGATGAAAAATATGAAGACGCTTTTAAAAAAAATTGTTGCAGCAAAGGAAGTTGAATAAAAAAAAATTGCAGTAAAGAGAATTTAATTAAAAAAAATAGCAGCTTTAAAAAGAAAGCAAATGTGTGGAATTCTACTTTATGATAGCTCCTCTTGAAAGACTTTTCAAATCAGAGCTGTTTATCAATTTGAAGTGTTGATAAATAAAATTGGCATCTCAAGAATAATTATCAAGTTAACAGTTGAAATTAATCTTAAATATGAGAGAAATTAATTGATACGGTCGAGCCCCTGATTCAGAACGATTCCATTAATCAGGGGCCCAATCCTCCTAAAATAAATTGTTGCCAAACGCAATCGAACCACAACCGTCAGTCAGTTTTTGTTTTCGAAAACTTTCAAAATGATTGATTTTGTTTTTTGGGTCAAACAATTTGATAGCTTTTGAAATTGAGATCTGTCTGAATGAACGGTTCGGCCTTGGTTCGGTTCTGATTTATCAAGATTTATTTTAGGAGAATTGGGCCCCAGTTGTCTAACGATTCAGTAACCTATCTCCTTTTCTTTTGTTGTGAGAATCTTAGATGGAACGAGATAAAAAACCAAATCTGTCGACAACTGCTTATCGAAAAGGTTCTGAATTGGGATGCAGAAGCTACTCAACTAACAAAATTGTCAGAAATCGCAAATCAACCGCAGCTCAACCTCGGCTAGGTATTTGACTTATTTTCTTAGAAAGTGAATGCTCAAACAGCCGTGGTTGAGCTGCGGTTCTATTGTGATTTTAACCAATTTTATTAGTAGACTTAGTTCCGATTTTTCAATCGCTAGATAACTTTTAACTGAAGAATAAATGTGACATGTTGACACATTTTCTATACAAAAGCTGTCAAAATGCCAAATTTATTCCTCAGATAAAAATTATCTCACTATTGAACAATCGGTCCTTAGTCTCCTGCCCCCCGCTTCAGGGGGTCTACTCTCTAAGCACGAGGTCCGTGGTTTCGGCCTTCGTTACGAGCGTTTCCTACTCCATATAACCTAGGACTTACAATAATCTCGGGGCCCGAACTAAGAATGAATGACAACACGATTTGACAGTTGTCCCTACTACCGATGTGTTTTTGCCCGTCCGAAAAGTTGAACTTGACACTTGTTTTGTTCACTCCTACGTTTCGGGCTACTTTCGGACAGGCGACTAACTTCGTTGACGGACTTAGGGAGTAGGCCCCCAGAACCTCAATAAGTAGTGGTCGACGGATTCTGTTTGTTATCTCGTTCCGTCTATGATTCTCGTAACAAGAGAAAAAGAGATAGCATACCGAATCGATCGACTACTAACTTATCGAATCGTTTGACTCAGGAGAGAGGTACTGAAATTGTTACTAGTAGTGCCTAAAGAAAGCCGGCTGTTGTGACGAAACTTGGGACAGGCCTATGTGCATTGGACTCCGACACGCTGAATTAATTGATTGATAGTATTAAATCTGTTCAAGTTACTCACTCGATAGCCTTGCTGCAACTGTCGATGAAAAAGAACGTTTTTAATGCGATAATTGAGTGAGAATTGTGGATTAAGATTTGCAATGTTAATTACTACCCATAACATATTAAGATTTGTTAGTTAATATACGGATCTAGATACTAATAAAGAAATACGTTTTTTTATGATTAGTTACGGTTTACTCACGTGCATTTTTCGGGATTACCCGACTAGTTCGACTCGCGACCTGGCCGCGTGTTCGTTCAGCTCATGATTAAGGGCTCCGTTTGCGTCCGAAACTAGTCGGGCAATCTCGAAAAATGCACGGGAGTAAACCGTAAGTAATCATAAATATGAATGTGTCTCACGAAAGTTATAATACAAGAAATACGTTGTTTAGTTTTTGTCAAACTACTCCAAAACTCATAGATATTGTGCCGACTCAACCCAGTGTGGGATATGGGCAGAGAGATGATGATGATGACTCAACTCCGGGGTCGTTTCTTTTTAAAATTATTCGGTAATTCAATGAATCAAAAGGTCTGTTTTTATGCCCGATAAAGTGATCTATTCTGGAGGCTTACCTCTGGTTTCTGATTTGAGAATTCGGGATAAGCAAATACTTAAGTAACATTAGTCTGAATTTGTCAAAAAAATGACGGATTTTGAAGCAGTTTTTTGACAACTTTGTACTCAAATGTTACTTTAACCGTATAGTCCGTAGCGGGCCCCGAAAGGGGACGAACACAAGAACTACCGTAAACTCGTTTTCGACCCCAATTGGGGCCCAGAATTAGGTCATACGACATCCTAATTAATAATGTAAATATTTAATTATCTACTTATCGGATCTTGTGATTGGATGAAATTTATAAGAACTAAATAATAATAATAATAATCATTTATTTCAGGCTTTGACACCCATAAAATGTGTTACAAATTTTTCTTAACCTAAATGTTCGCATTACACTAATAATACTACTTACACATATTGCACAACACATATTGTAATAAAAATATGGATAAAAAGGTTACTGGTCACCTATCCATGTGCAGGTGTATCCAGTGCGCTAGCAGCGGAGAATCCCACCGGTCCGCCCAAACGCTCAAGATGCCATTGGGGCTGCCACGCAAGCGACCTAGTAATGATGCACAGCGTTTTCTTATGATGGCATGAAAGCCATCAACACGGGCATCCGCTAGCATGCCTGATGCACTGCAATAGCGAGGCAACCCCATCAGCACCCTGAACGCGTTGTTATATTGCACGCGCAGAGCGCTGTATGTCCCCTGCGTGTAGCTAACCCACAGGCTGCACGTGTAAATAAAAAGCTCAAGTTTGAGTACCATTGAATCAATCCTATTTAGCGCACGAGTTTTAATATTTACCTTTACAAAACTGAATGTATAAATGCGATAACCGCCATTGGATGACAGTCGAGGTGGACGCTAAAAATCATAAAAAGAATGGATTCTGGACTACCAATCATCACAAAATGAGTAAATCATTTATTAACTCGAGGAAATCATCCATAGTTTTGGTAATTTTAGTAGTGATAACAAAGTTTTTGATATCCAAAGTAAAAGCTTCCCGCCAGTTGAACTTTTGTTGTTGTTCATTTATCACTAATATCACAAATTACACAGTAGGCGTGGTTAAAAACAATCCATCATCTATTGACAAATGCGATATACTACTAGAAAAAGCCCATGTTTTAACGTAAAACGTAAACCTACGTAAAATATCACGAAATCTTTGTTATCACTACTCAATTTGGGATTCGGAATCAGCCGCCATGTTACTTTTTTATGGTTAATGATGTGAGAAAGTGATTATGTGAATCGATTATTTCGTTGTGATTTTCTTCGAATCGATTTAATAAAAAATAAGTAACACCAAAAATCGTTTTTTTTAAATTATATTAAATATTTTACACGTTTGATGTAATTTAACATTCTATCTATGTTAAAATTAAAATCAAGCAATCAATGATACTTTTTTTTAAATATCGTAATAATTCAGTAGGTACATTTTAATAAAATAAAATAGATTTAGATTCATCATAAATCATAATCCTCTGTGGCTACATCAATAAATATTCGTACCGAAAATTCACCGTGGAATCCAATGCATCCGTAGACTGATATTCTTTATTCAAAATTCAAAAAATAAATTCTAATTTGACGCAATATCGGCAGTAAAATAATAATTATCTACGAAACGATCCTTGTAATAAGATTTAAAATTGTTAAACGGGATCTTAATAGTGCGAAATCTAGGTACCTTGCCTACGCCTTCATGTACTAATTTTAAATTGCATAGGTACCTACATAGAATATTAATTTTATTACGTCCAGGATGGTTGACGGCTGTGAATAAGCGAAAAAAAAAAAACAGAAGAGAGGTGAAGAGGTCATACATTATAGACTTTATTTTTTGAAGGCGTAGATGGTATAGGGTGCCCAGTATATCTGACATAGGCGTAGTGAGTATTTGATTTCGGGGAAGATTTAATGGCGGAAAGCTTTTGGCATTCTCGATGCGAGACATTGATGAGGTCTTGGGCCATCTTAAGTCGGATGCTGACCGGAAGCATTTACTTATAATGTAGTAGTTAGAATTCGAATAATTTAGAACTTAAAACGAGCAATGAACACGCTGTTATGTGAAAATGGCGAATAATTGTAACATTACACGAACTCGTAAATGTTTCATCTCAGACTAGGCACCTCTGGGTTTTGAAGTAGTATTTTATTTCGAGATCGATTTTGAACGCTTTATGAAATTTTGGTCGTTTTATTTGTACATGGGTGCAAAGGTAATAGTAGTTCAGCCATCTTTACTTGGCACTTTTACAACATTTTTTAGACCTTAACATTTTGTGGAGCTGATAGTCGCAGCGGATAAGCCTTGCAGCAGTAGGTAGACATAAGTTATTCTTAAATTCAAGATGGCGGCCTTGAAAATTTACTTATTATTTCATAATTATATTATTTCCATAGATTTCGAGGGTGCTGATGCCGAAAATAAATTCTACTCCTAAATCCAAGATAGCCGTCATGAAAGTTCACTAGTTAAATGAAATTTACTAGCCCTTAAATCATGGGATTGACACCCATGACAGCCAGCCAATTTGCGTAACCGCCATCTTGGATTTGGATTTTAACCTCATTTTCGGCATTAATACCCCCGAAAATCACGATTTTGAAACCCATGACGACTAATTTGCAAATTTTTGTAGCCACTATCTTGGAATTTCATTTTGACCCCATTTTCGGCCTCAGCGCCACCGAAAACTACAGAATTGACACCCATGACGACTAGTGAACTTTTCATGTTTTGACCTCATTTTCTGCAACAGGAGCCATGAAAACCATGGAAATATCACCCATGATGAATAAGTAGTAAGTTTTCGTAGCCGCTATCTTAGATTTAGAAATCGATCTTAGCCATCTTTGTTTTGTGAACCGACCTTATATCCTCTAACATTATTAAAACCTGATTATAGTAGTACGTCCTCTATCTTATGAAATATTTCACTTCTATTTGAAATCAGGAAGCGAAGGCCCAGGAATTTATGTCCCGAAATGCGGTATGGCAGAATAGGACATAAGCTCCGCCACTCTGCTGCTCGCTTTCCTCAGCAAACCCTAGCACGAATGCTCTGCGACAATGTACCGCGTTGACCGACTGCATGTAGTAATTAATAGAAGAGAATGTGGTAATACATTCTAATTATGTCTATTAGATACTTAAAATATCTTCGTGTTCATTCTACTTGTAAGTACTAATATTTAATCTGTGCCAATACTTTAGGTTTTTGAAAAATACTTTCTGTTCACGTGAAATTATTTATTTGTAGCTAGCTATGCCGAAAATAAATAAATGTCATTAATTAACTTTCGAGCGATTTTATTTATTTAATGATTATTTTTCGATTAGGCTGAATGAGTTTCGATTAGGCTGAATGAGTATCGATTTGACTGAATGCAACATTTGTATTGATATTAATAATTTTGGATTGATGGTCAGCACTAGGTTCGAATTAAGTCGACGTACAATTTTTACTAAATTGAATTGTGTGTTTTTATCCGTTTTTGTATTTGAACAATGGTAAAAATGAACATGAAAAGAAAAAAAACTATGTTTAGCTTGTCCCTTCAGCGTTTCAACACGTAACTAGGTACGTTAATTATTGTTTTTGAGCTAATCTAACTCAACTAATATTTGGATATAGGTATATTAAATATCTATTTTATTCTAATTTCGCAGTATGTTGACGTAGCTTTACGTAAACAGCACATTTTTAAAGAAATTTTCTAGACATATTAGGTACAATATTAATGAAATAAAATAGTTTTCACATTAAATTCATACTTAAAACTTGCGTGCAAATTCCTGCATTTAGTGACTTAATTCGATTAATTAACGCGACAACTCCCCGAGTCAGCGGATATGACAAATGTCAAAATCTCGTCGAGACGAAGGGTTAAGTATTTGCTTATCGCGAATTCTCAAATCAGAAACCGGAGGGTACTTAAGTAACATTTGAGTACGGAGTTGTCAAAAAAATGACGGATTTCAAGGCATTTTTTTGACAACTCCGTTCTCAAATACTACTTAAGTATTGCTTATCCCGAATTCTCAATTCAGAAACCGGAGGTTATTCTACTAACATAACTGTTAAAATTCGCAATCGAACTGCAGCTCAACCACGGTAATTTTATTAGTTTTTTCTTTTAAAGATAACGGTCAACAGACGTGGTTGAGCTGCGGTTCTATTGTGATTTTAACCCTTCGGCTCGACGAGATTTTGACATTTGTCATATCCGCTGACTCGGGGAGTTCTCGCGTTAATTAATCGAATTAAGTCACTAAATGCAGGAATTTGCACGCATGTTTTAAGTATGAATTTAATGTGAAAATTATTTTATTTCATTAATATTGTACCTAATATGTCTAGTAAATTTCTTTAAAAATGTGCTGTTTACGTGAAGCTACGTCAACATACTGCAAATTAGAATAAAATAGATATTTAATATACCTATATCCAAATATTAGTTGAGTTAGATTAGCTCAAAAACAATAATTAACGTACCTAGTTACGTGTTGAAACGCTGAAGGGACAAGCTAAACATAGTTTCTTTTTCTTTTCATGTTCATTTTTACCATTATTCAAATACAAAAACGCATAAAAAACACAATTCAATTTAGTAAAAATTGTACGTCGACTTAATTCGAACCTAGTGCTGACCATCAATCCAAAATTGTTCATACAATACAAATGTTGCATTCAGCCAAATCGATTCTCATTCAGCCTAATCGAAAAATAATCATTAAATAAATAAAATCGCTCGAAAGTTAATTAATGACATTTATTTATTTGCGGCATAGCTACAAATAAATAATTTCACGTGAATAGAAAGTATTTTTCAAAAACCTAAAGTATTGGCACAGATTAAATATTAGTACAAGTAGAATGAACACGAAGATATTTTAAGTATCTAATAGACATAATTAGAATGTATTACCACATTCTCTCCTATATTACTACATGCAGTCGGTCAACGCGGTACATTGTCGCAGAGCATTCGTGCTAGGGCTTGCTGAGGAAAGCGAGCTGCAGAGAGGCGGAGCTTATATCCCAATCTGCCATACCGCAGCTCAGGACATAAATTCCTGGGCCTTTGCTTCCTGATTTCAAATAGAAGTGAAATAGTTCATAAGATAGAGGACGTACTACTATAATCAGGTTTTAATAATGTTAGAGGATATAAGGTCGGTTCACAAAACAAAGATGGCTAAGATCGATTTCTAAATCTAAGATAGCGGCTACGAAAACTTACTACTTATTCATCATGGGTGATATTTCCATGGTTTTCATGGCTCCTGTTGCAGAAAATGACTACTATTACCTTTGCATACACCCCTGTCCAAATAAAACGACCAAAATTTCATAAAGCGTTAAAATCGATCTCGAAATAAAATACTACTTCAAAACCCAGAGGTGCCTAGTCTGAGGTGAAACATTTACGAGTTCGTGTAATGTTACAATTATTCGCCATTTTGACATAACAGCATGTTCATTGCTCGTTTTAAGTTCTAACTTATTCGAATTCTAACTACTACATTATAAGTAAATGCTTCCGGTCAGCATCCGACTTAAGGTGGCCCAAGGCCTCATCAATGTCTCGCATCGAGAATGCCAAAGCTTTCCGCCATTAAATCTTCCCCGAAATCAAATACTCACTACGCCTATGTCAGATATACTGGGCACCCTATACCATCTACGCCTTCAAAAAATAAAGTCTATAATGTATGACCTCTTCACCTCTCTTCTGTTTTTTTTTTCGCTTATTCACAGCCGTTAACCATCCTGGACATAATAAAATTAATATTCTATGTAGGTACATACCTATGCAATTTAAAAATTAGTGCAAGAAGGCGTAGGCGAGGTACCTGGATTTCGCACTATTAAGACCCCGTTTAACAATTTTAAACCTTATGACAAGGATCGTTTCGTAGATAATTATTATATTACTGCCGATATTGCGTCAAATTAGAATTTATTTTTTGAAATTTGAATAAAGAATATCAGTCTACGGATGCATTGGATTCCACGGTGAAGTTTCGGTACGAATATTTATTGATGTAGCCACAGAGGATTATGATTTATGATGAATCTAAATCAATTTATTTTACTAAAATGTACTTACTGACTTATTACGATATTTAAAAAAAGTATCTTTGATTGCTTGATTATAATTTTAACACAGATAGAATGTTAAATTACATCAAACATGTAAAATACTTATTTTAATAAATAAATCGATTTTTGGTGTTACTTATTTTTTATTAAATCGATTCGAACAAAATCACAACGAAATAATCGATTCACATAATCACTTTCTCACATCATTAACCATAAAAAAGTAATATGGCGGCTGATTCCGAATCCCAAATTGAGTAGTGATAACAAAGATTTCGTGATATTTTACGTATGTTTACGTTTTACGTTAAAACATGGGCTTTTTCTAGTAGTATATCGCATTTGTCAATAGGTGATGGAATGTTTTTAACCACGCCTAATAAGTAATGTGTGATATTAGTGATAAATGAACAACAACAAAGGTTCAACTGGCGGGAAGCTTTTACTTTGGATATCAAAAACTTTGTTATCACTACTAAATTTACCAAAACTATGGATGATTTCCTCGAATTAATAAATGATTTACTCATTTTGTGATGTATGGTAGTCCAGAATCCATTCTTTTTATGATTTTTAGCGTCCACTACGACTGTCATCAAATGGCGGTTATCGCATTTATACATTGAGTTTTGTAAAGGTAAATATTAAAACTCGTGCGCTAAATAGGATTGATTCAATGGTACTCAAACTTGAGCTTTTTATTTAGTTCTTATAAATTTCATCCAATAACAAGATCCGATAAGTAGATAATTAAATGTTCCCATTATTAATTAGGATGTCGTATGACCTAATTCTGGGCCCCGATCGGGGTCGAAAACGAGTTTACGGTAGTTCTTGTGTTCGTCCCCTTTCGGGGCCCGCTACGGACTATACGGTTAAACAACTTTCTTGTTCTATGTTCAACGAAAGATCAATAGCTCGGTCATTGACAGAAAGTCTTGACAGCTCGGTCATATCGTAAATAGTAACCGTAAAGACACTGCTATCGAAAAAACGTAAACGACATAATTAAAAACCGTAAAATAGCTATAACTCATGTTTTTTTTTTAAAGATTTGTCTATTCTTTGTATGGTAAAGTTTTGTAGATAAACGTCAAGACTTTACTTTACCATTGAAAAGGGTAGATAGTAGGTAGAATTATTGGCATCTTGTCTCTAAATAATTGAGCTATGCGTGTGAGCGGATCGTTAAATAAATAAACGAATAAGCTGTTAGATATATTAACTGAGTCCATTTTCAACTTAAATGAGACTTAGAATAAGTACTTATTTGCAAATCATATTATTTAAAATATTCTTAAGTAGTTCTGAAACGCTTCAGCCGTCGCGATACGTTACCGTCGGTGCACACCCCCCTTTAAGAACCGACTATCGTCTGACGTTTAAAGAAACACAAGTTTAATTTTATCTGTGTATTTACAAGTAGGTAGATAACACAGCCCCGTCATCTGCATCCGTAGCATGACCACCGTAAGGTGTTTTGTCGACTGAAGAATAGACAAAATGACAGATACGCAATGGCAATATGTCATTTTGTCTATCCTTCCGTCGACAAAATATTTGTCTACGGTGGTCATGCTACGGATGCAGATGTACAACCCTCGGAAATATAGGATGTTGCTTTATAATACTGAGTAAGCAGTACTTAGTAATTGTTACATAGATAATGTAAGTCATGCAAACGTAATAATAATACATTTGAAGAAAGCCAAAAACTAAAAAAAAAACTATTTAAGTAGCAAATTGTGTAAAACAATCCCTTAAGTATATCTATTTGTTAGTGCGTCGGTGTGACTTAAATAAGATTGGGTTTTTTTCTTTAAAAAATTGGAATCCAATTTCTCCCCATTAATTTCCTTTAAACTAAACTATAGCTGAATGTAATTAATCGTTATTTTATTCTTCTGACTTTTTCAAAGCGAAGCTTTTGACTTTTGACAGCCTTCAATTAAGCTGAGGCTCCTTTATTTCTTACGTATTTTCTTAAAGACGATAATTGTGCAGCAGTTTAATTGAAATTTAAAACATTTCAAGTAGGTATTAATAAAGTTTCAGTGAAAGAAAAAGTTAAATAGAATCTTAATTTGAAATCCTATGTTACTTTAATCTTTTCCAAGACACTTTTCAAGACATTAAAAAATTACTTTAACAATAAATTAATAAAATATCTACCTGATATCTTTCCGAAGCTCTGAGGAAGAATGGCGGCAACGCAGCCAAAACTGGATGCTGTACCAACTGCGAAACATCGACACCGTTCGGAAGAGACATTTCCATTAAAACAACAATCCAACTTCTCTAACAACAAACTAACAACAGACTAACAACACCACAATAACATTCTTTAAAGTAACACTCTGTAGATTTATTCCAATTTCTAAATTTAAAAAAGAATTATTGTTCGAATTTGGAACGCGAACGTTACAGTTAAGGCGACGCACTCCGCCGAGTTGTTTCGAACACTGTTGATTCATTTTCAACCGAACAGTTGCTGCCGCGACGCGCGACTAGGACGGAACGAGAGCGAAACGACACACTGTATTAAAACGTATATCTCTGTCCCTCTCACACTGTAGTGTTAACGTTGTATCATCCGGTTATATAAAATGTTGTAAGATGAGAGGCTCGGATCTGCCAATAGGAAAGCTTCAAGACCCCGCCTCTGGTCCGCCATTGGTTGGTAAATGCTGAAACTTAATTTATAAAGGTGACTTTTTTGAGAACCAGTTTTTTTTGTACGGACAAAGAGTGTATTGAATGAAGCACAAAAAACACAATTATGTTTGTTATTCGCGTCGTGGATTCCGTTTCGTTTTATTTCTTTATTGTTCTGAAGTTTTTTTGTTTAATTGTTTAGTTATTGTGGCTGTAATGCGTGGAATATGCTCGGCTGCAATGAGATTGTGGCGATAATTTTTGTTCTTCATATTATATTTAGTCCTCCGTGTGATGTGTTGCGACATGTTTGTTTGTATGTCTGTTCTCTGCTATATCTTGTCATCTAAATTATGTTCCACTTTCGGATTTTGAGAATAATGAATGCCTATTCGTTCCTCGTTTTCGTTATACGTATTATTATACAATGTTTGTCCAATGTCCAAAATCAGTCATGCTTATTTTGAGAAAGCATTTTACCTGGGAATTTTAATATTGTATGATGGGCTTAGCAGTTTCACTTTTTGGACACTGTATCATTATTAGATACTTCACAACTTTGTCATCTTTTTCATATGTCCGTCTTGATTTGAGATATAATATGTAGTTTAGCATGCCAAGGAATACGTCGAGCGTATTTGCTTGAAGTTCTCTCCAAAAGAGGTTTTACAGTTGGCCAGAAAATCTTCCATATTATGGATTATGGAAGATTTTCTGGTAAATTCCCGATCCTCTATTGTAGTAGTGGTCTTTAAAAATATCGAAATTATTATAAATAATACTCCGGCTAGCATTACTAATCTTTGTAAGATTCAGAATAAAGCCGGGGGAAATTGCTGAAAGTCGTTGCGTGGGCGTCGAAAGATCTCGATTAAATTCATCGCGTACTGTAAACGATGAAATGTAGTGTGTATTTTTAGAATGCCATATTAATAGATGTGCCTCTCTATTTCTATAGAGAGGCACATCTATTCATATTCAATTTCATAAGAAATTTAATAAAATCAAACTTAACGGCAACCGTCGCCATCTTAATTCTAAATTCAAATATCGAACGTCAGAGCGGAAGGTGCGTTCAAATTGAAATATTTCAATTTACTTGTCGGCGGGAATTCGATTTAAATTACAATGAGAGGGCCGGGAGGAGGGAGGGTCGCGGGGTGTGGGGTGGGAGGTCGAGGAGTAATTATCAATGTATAACTGAATATCTGCGCGTTTTGTGTTTAAAGCCGATCGGGAATTTTTGTACGGGGTGTTTTGCCAAAGGTTTGACAACGTTAGAGCTTTTCAGTTTAAGAGCAGATCAGTGAGACTCCAAGCTTTAGAGGTTTTGATATCGGACAGGTTCGATAGAGCCAAGTACAAAACTATATGAATATCGTTAACTGTAATTGTTTTAGAACTATTGATAGAAAGGAAACCTGAATATTGGTAGAGTCAATAGTATGCTTGGAGTAGTAGCTTGCTATTGTATTGTATATCCGTCCGCGTAGAAAAAGTTAAAAATCATTCATTAGCACACCATTCTGTCATTCCAACAGACCCTTATTCAGTTCTTACAATAGAACAAAGAGCTAATGGAGACATTTATTCAGCACCAAACACTACATGATACAAACACAATCTCAATACCTCGACACTACATTTTCCTACATTCCCACACATAAAATAATCCCCGAAAATCCCATCATCCTCTATAGGGAACAGATACAGGTGTGGCTGAGCGAGGGTGTCAGAGGGAGGTGGGGAGGACTGAGGGAGGAGGGGAACGAGGCGCAAATGAGAATTCCGCAGAGGAACGATCAATTCGCGAAATGTGAACATTTCGCAAACGTCTCAACTTGGGGTAGGGATGGAATGAAAACGTCGATGTTTTGACAATTGTTTTGAAACTTAAGTTTAACTTAGGAGTAAGTATTTTTATAAGTAAAGGGATAGCAAAGAAAAACATGATGTGAATCATAATATAAACATAACTTCACGCCTTATTCCCCGAAGGGTTGGCAGAGGTGTATAGTAACACCCACGTTTCGCCGTTATGTTTAAGTCCCATGTAATAGGGGGCGAGCCTATTGCCATCAACCGGGCACAAATCCAGACTCCGAGCTGCTACTGAGAAATTCCACACGGAAAAACCCAATAACACTTTGCCCGACCTGGGGATCGAACCCAAGACCTCACGCTCAGCAGTCGCGCTTGCGACCACTAGACCAACGAGGCAGTCCAGATGCAGCAGCAGCAGATGTGAATCATGTGCATCATAATTACTGAACTCGAAATAATCATACAAAGAACCCTAAATGAAGCCTTAAATGGGAAAGAATAAGACAAAGCCATGAGAAGTAGGTACTCGTCTTTGCTTCTGTGCGGCTGTTTTTACTATTATTGCACTTTTACAAATTGTACATTTGACACTTATGTCACAACCGAATCAGCTCTGTAAATTAGTAAGTATCATGAGTTTTTTTTTTTAGTCTCATATTCTTTGGAATGTCACGTATTAACTTAAACCTGGTCGTATTTTTTATCTACGTTGATGTATAAATGACATTTGTTTTTGTTAATAAATCTGTTACAGACAAAAGTTCTTAAACTGACATGGTCACTAACACAATCATTAGAACTTAAAACGGGATATTTACCATGTTTATTATTTGTTGTGAGTTTCCGATATTTCGATATTCCGCCGTTACCTACAAGCGCCGTGATCAAAGTTCATCCGTGATCATGGCGCTTGTAACGGTGCCGAAATATCGGAAACTCACAACAAATAATAAACATGGTAAATATCCCATTTTAAGTTCTAATGATTCTGTTACAGACACTTTTACAACTCAATGTAATGTTTTTATAAGACTAGATTTCGCCGGCATTTGCTATCTGACTAGCTTTAATTAATGTTGTAAGTCTGTTGAACAATCATCACTTCAAAACAAGACAAGTTACAAACTCTCAAAATCTATCGACAATCAACATTCTCACTTCACCCCACCCCTACAGTAGCGTGGGAGCGCGCGAATATCTTCGCAAGCGTTAAAATGAAATGTTCGCAATTTGAATATCGTTCTGCTACCCTCCGCCCCCACCCCTCGCGGTGCAACCCCACCCCCGGCGACACCCGGAAGATATAATATAGTGCTAGTTTTATTTTAAATTGCTTTTCCACTTTGTATGTGGTTTATTTTAGAATGTTTTCCTTTCAGATGGCGAAGCTGGGTGAAGATTTACCGTAAATACTTGAATGTTCCACCATAAACAGCCCATTACAGTCCCACTGCTGGGGATGGGACTCTTCTCAAAACAAGAAGAGTTTAGGTTTAAGTCCACGACGCTGGCTGGGCTAGGTAACATTAACATAAAACCTGTGGTTTGCGCATGTTGAAAGAATGAGTGAACGGCGATTAACAAAAGGAATTTCTAAGGCGGATGTCAGTGGAAACGTAGAGGACGCCCTAGAAGGACATACATAGATGTTATTGGTGATGTTCTTCAAAAAGGACAGGTGCGTAGTACTCTCAACCGGCGTGCGTGTATGACAAGATGTATGAACGTGGACGAAGCGAAAGGAGTATGCAAGTATCGTAGAATGTACAGTTTCTGAATACCCCCATGGGAAAAAGGCTTGACTTTATGTACCTATGTACCTATGTATGTAAAACCTGTATTAAAGAATCAAACTAAAGCTAAGTGCTAAAGAGCACTCATTTGTGAATTTCTTACTTCTCTGTAAAGAACAGCTAGTTGATAAGTGACTGACGCGAGTACTAACTTCAGATAACTTAAAAACATTGACTAAGTAGGAACGTCTCGTAAAGGAGAGCTGGTACTGTTCAGTATGAGTTTAGATCATATAAAGTACTTAAAGGAGGTTTGAACTGCCATGATGCTTGGATATGCCCAAAATTTTCATGTAAGTAGGTAGATGTTATTATTGACACATCGTCAGTTGCGACTGATCATCTCTAAACTAACGATGCCAAATTTTAAATTGTAGGTACCGACCTAGACTTGTTTTTTGTGAATTTTTTTCACATTTTATTGTCACAAAAAAAAACTTTAAAAATACTTAGTAAAAATCGACTTCAAATAAAAAAACTAAAAGGAGGAAAATAATTACCATAACATAAAATTAAGTTTCATAAGTCGGTGTGGCTTCAATTTGTTTTAGTGTAGAATTGCACCGACTTCTGAAACTGTTAATTTTATGGTAATTATTTTACTTCTTTTAGTTTTTTGTTTTACTAAATATATTTTTGTGCCATAAGTTAAACCCCCTCCTCTTCATAACCCTTCTTTTTGGCTTTGACGTAGTCGGGTATAAAAAGCCTTTCAAATGATACCTTACACGACATAATTCAAACATTCAAGCAAAAACACTAGGAAGCGGTGAAGGGAGGGCGCTTTTTGGGGCTGTCTTTGATGTATATAATTTTGACGTTCAAAAAGAACTAAGTAATTCTAGTCTATTTTTAACCGACTTCAAAAAGGAGGAGGTTCTCAATTCGGTTGTATTTTTTTTTTTTTTTTTTTTTTTTTTTTTATGTTTGTTACCTCATATCTCCGTCATTTATGAACCGATTTGAAAAAATCTTTTTTTGTTCGAAAGGGTATACTTCCCGATTGGTCCCATATAAATTTTGTTATGATTAGACCATGAACTTCAGAGATATGGAAAGGAACTCCTCATCGGATCAAAGCAAAATTCTCAAATTACTAACATTGCTTTGTTTATATTTCTTGTTGGGAACTGACTACTGGAAAAGAGGAGGGGGTGCGTGTCCCCCCTCCCCCCCTTTGGAATGTTTTCATTATATCGTGTAAGGTATCATTTGAAAGGACTTTTTATGCCCGACTACGTCAAAGCCAAAAAGAAGGGTTATGAAGGAGGGTGTTAAAATTATGACACTAAAACGTACGTAATAAAAAATAAACTTTAAAAAAAAGTAAAAACCGACTTCAAAGAAATACTAAAAGGAGTAAAATAATGACCATAATATAAAATTAACAGTTTCAGAAGTCGGTGCAACTCTACACTGAAGCAAATAGAAGCCACCGACTTCTGAAACTGTTAATTTTATATTATGGTCATTATTTTACTCCTTTTAGTATTTCTTTGAAGTCGGTTTTTACTTTTTTTTAAAGTTTATTTTTTGAATAAATGAGTTTTGAAGTTTGAAGTTTGATTCCAAGAGGAGGGGGGGGAGGTTTGTCGCACCCCCTCCTCTTTTCCAGTAGTCAGTTACCAACAACACATATAGGTAAGTAAGTTTTCAATTTCAAAATCTGTCAAATTGTTTGACACAAAAACAAAACCAATCATTTTGACAGTTTTCGTAACCAAAAAGTGACAGACGGTTGTGGTTCGTTTGCGTTTGGCAACAGTTTTGTAAGTCGATTTGGCCCTCTGTGCCTATTCTAAATTTAAAACTTTGAATTTGAATTTTGAATTAAATGCTTTAACATTAAATACAACCGTGTCGTGTGTACTGTGTGTACCACATCTTCGTTGTCTATGATCTCGTACCGGGTATCCTCCCGGATATTGTGTTGAGCAAGTAATTTAGCGACACGAGAGCTCTCTGATATACTGTGTAGTGTTCCTTTATCTTACCCTCGTTTGAGAACACGTCTTCATATGTTCTGTGTTTGAGAACGTCTGGAGGATTCTCTTGTACCTTTTGTGTTATTATTAATTTCATGTCTTTGGAATTATAATTTTAAATGTATTTGCGTTAAACAATTGGTTTGTTAGTCATCTAATTGCCATGATACTATACCCTTTTGAAGTAGGTAAGCCGAGTCCTGACGTTTCTCTATAAAATATCACAATACAAAGAATATCAAACATTAAAAAAAAAACATGTAATATACCTAGCTATTTAATGGTTTTTGATGATGTCGTTTTCGTTTTTTCGATAGCAGTCTCCAGAGCTGGCAGGATTCATGTTTCGTTGAACAAAGTGTAATGCTACTTTTTGTAACAATCTTAGGTACCTAATTAATGTTACAATAAATAGTCGCTAGCTGTTCGCTTGGTCAGCGATTTAGTAAAGTAACATTGCTTTACGTCAAGCCAAAAAATGTAGGTAAGTACAATTAATAAAGTACCTACCCAAAAATGAGTTCATTATCAAAATCTCAGTTAACGAGCCCTGCTGAATACAGGCAACTCCATAATATAGGTATACAATGAACAGCCAAAAGTCGATATTGTCATAATTTATCGAAAAGGGTATTCAATAAAGTGTATTAAATAATAGCCACTTTTATTTATTTTAATAATTTATGTACACACAACACTTGATAAAAGATAAGTTCATCAGGACCATAGCGTACAAAGGCATTGCTTATTTCTTAAAGAAACCTCTTCTAGTAGACCTGCGAGAGGATCTAATATCCATCTTTTGATGTATCTATTTACTAATAATAATAATATAAATTCCTTTTATTTCAGATAACTAAGATCCAGTGTGTTAGTAATTACAATAATGACTTATAACTATTGTTAGTAAAGTGACACGTTAATGGTGATTCATTATGACCTATTAGTAAAATTGATCACTTTCTTCACCATCTTTTTTAAAATTGGAGAGGTAGGTAACATCCTCCCCTACTATTTTGAGGATGCTGTTGCTAGTTTCTCGTACTCTGCTTAGTAGAGATGCAGTTTTTTTGCGAATCACCTCACGAAAGCCATCGGTTCGATTCTGCACAAACATTTCCGATGCACTACAAAAAGGTGGCCTTCGCAACAGCATCCTAAAAATATTATTGTACTGGACGCGCAGAGCGTCCATCGCTCTTTTGGTATATGCAACCCACAGGTTTCCCGTGTAGAAACTTTGGCAATATGCCTTAAAAAGGGTGATTTTGACATCCGTGCCAGCATATTACCTCGGACCGACAGCGCCCTGCGCTCCCTTTCAATGTCAACATTGTCCTTAAGGTCGGTGGCAAGAAAGTGCCCGAGGTACCTACTTGAAAGAATCTACCATTTCTAGTTTCGAGATAATAAACTTTTAACGTAACAGCTAGCGTAGGTACCTAATCATAACTAACTTATACTTAATGATATTTATTTATTTCAAAATGCTTCCAAACTTGCCTCACAAACCCTCCCTCTAAAAAACATAAATATATCTAAAACAAACGTCGTAAAACACCTATTTTTTCGCGACATTCGCCTTAATGAAGTGGTCCCGCCCCCGCTTCGCTACATCGCGCCGTCCAATCGCAGCGTTTGAAACTGTTGCGAGCGCTCCCATTGGTGGAAACTGTATCAATACTGTTGCAACGTTCGCCGCGCCACTGGCATTTGAAATAAGAACGAGCTTGGTTGTACCCAATGGAGTTTTTGCCTACTGGGTAGAAGGTATGTTGATACGTAGATATACTTTCTATATTTCGCATTGCTGGGAGTTAACGAAATATATCGAGTCTTGAACGTCCACTGCTGAACCTCCTCACAGTCCACATACGCCTATCGTATTGAACACGCTTGGTGATCGCAGTTTATGTTGTTATTATTTCAAGAGAGGTTTGCGTTGCACCTGCAGAGTATCCTTTTGACATAATATGTAGATAGCGTCGCCTTAAAGTGAAAACCTCGGGAACGGAATTTGGTCATTTTTATTTTATCACGACTTAAACGTACTTTAGTTATAAGTATAGGTATACACTAGCTTTTGCCCGCGACTTCGTCCACATGTAAGTCCACAGGAACCGTGCATTGACCGTTTATTCCCGACGTTTTCACTCTAAAACGACGATAGATAGATGGATGAAAAGCTTTATTTAGTACAAAAAAGACACATAAACACAATAGCTTGACAAAGCAAATAAAAGAAAATAATAAACAAAAAAATACATTATACATATTTTTCTTACATTAAATTACGAAGAATTTGACACTGAAATAAGTGGGTTCCATACGTTAGATCGAAACACTATTCTGCGAAAATTGTTACATCGGTGACTTTACATCGATGCTTTGATAATGCGACGCCTTGTTTCTGCGACACCTTTTTTGTTCGATGATTCTATACATCGAATACCTTACTTCGAAACCTCGATTCTTCGAAGTTTGTTTGTTCGATGTAACGTTATTTCGAAAATATTTAGCAAACACATTTTTCTGCGAAATGCGTTACATCGAAGATGGCGATGAGAATCAATAAATAGACAACATTTTTCTAATGCAATCTTTTAATAATCAAATCATTTCTTCTCGATCAGCATTACAGTAAAATCATTTTCACTAAAACTCGTAGGGACAATTATTTAAAAACATTTTGAGACAAAGAAACAAAAAAGTCAACCCCTCAAAGTATTATAATATAATGCTTCTCGTCTTGTCTACTTAAATAACACAGTTTTATAGTGTAGCCATTAATATCATATCATATTATCAGTTTAACACATAATCGAAGATGTAGTACCTATTAGAAGTAAAATTTTCGAAGTAACGTTACGTCGAACAAATAAAGCTTCGATGAAAGAAACACCGAAGAAACATTTTCGAAGTAACGTTACGTCGAACAAATAAAGCGTTGATCAAAGAAACACCGAAGAAACAAGGCGTCGCATTATCAAAGCATCGATGTAAAGTCACCGATGTAACAATTTTGGCAGAATAGTGTTTCGATCTAACGTAGGGAACCCGAAATAAGTAGGTATAGTAATTCAGTAGCCTTTTACGACACCCACAGGGTTGCTTTACAACACCGAGGGTGAACTATTAAATGACGAGAACCTAGTCAAAAGAAATAAAGAATGTATTTTTTAAAAGAGTAAACATGTAGTTTCTTGTCGGCTCTTCTTCATAGGAAACGAAACGACTAATAGGCATGTTGACAGCATCAATAAATTGCATATCTAATTAGTCCGCCAGTTAGAGTTTAAAAAAATAATGGACACGTATTTTTTCTTTTGTTACATCTATGAATATTTGGAAATATAAAACGCATCAAAACTCGAGAGTGGGGGCTTGTGACGTCAGCAGCAAGTAAAAATTGTACTTGCTTGTGACGTTTTGCCAATTTTAAAAGTGTCGTATCTTCGTCAATTTTGGTTTAGGTGCGTAACAAAAGAAAAAATACGAGTCAAATAGTTTTTGATAATCTAACTGACGAACTAGGTAATTAGACTTTTTCAGTCAAATACCCTATTGGAACCGTGCACCTAAATTCGACTTTTCATAAGCGCCTGTATTGGTTTATGTGAAATGAAAAAAATGATTTTGATTTTGTATTCACTTTTTGTACAACTGCCTACCATCCTTAACAATCCGTAATATTTGTCGGGAAACACATCAGTACAAAAGAGTTTGTAGTCGCATAAACAGGGTGGTACTTTTAGATGAGGCAGTAAGGGCAGCTACCTTGTTGTAGCTGCAGGAAAACGCACTTTATTAGGAGGCTGACTACATTTTTTTAAATATTTTTCTGTCATAGATTTTGAAAAAAAAATACAGTCATCGAAAAAAAGGTCAGTTTTCACAAAACATTTTCATGTTGCCAATCGATCCTATTTTCCAAAAGGATCAAAAGACTCTTCCGAACCAACTGAGGTTGGAGTATTAGAAATGCCAGAAATCGCAAACGACGAACATGCACATTGCTGAAACTTTATAAAAATATAGTCACAAAATAACTAGGACAATGTGAAACTATTTTTACGAGCTTTTTATTTTATTTTTTAACTTGCAATGTATGTATGTTTGTCCGGGTGGAATCTTGCAACTGAATTTTAAATCAGTTATCTTTAACCGATTGAGCTGAAATTTGGTGTACACGCTTATTTTGGATGACAATGCATGCTTAGCTATGTGACGTCATTCTAATTCCAATATGGCGGATCATCCAAGATGGAGGACTGGTTATTTTTTCTGTACTACCACAGTATGGGTATCTAATGAAAGGGCTTGCTAAGGAGAACACGAAAACAGACTAAGAAACATTCCCAATCATAACTAAAAAATTTAATAAAAGCTTGTTTTTAAAAAGTTTTTTTACCAGTATGTAATTTATTTCGGTTTAGCTTTCCCAATTAAATTGAGCAAAAATAGCGTGATATTCTCTGTAAAAAATCATATTCGCGGTGTTATAATTTAAAATAATACAACCCTTTAACAACGTACTTGTCCTCCAATGTGCTACATACAAACAGTGTATGTGGTTCGTAGCGATTTGCTACGCAGTAGTCTACGAGTTGCTACGTAAAGTCGTTACGTAATTTATTTGCGTAGTCGTTCAGTTAGATGGATAGGCGATAATACATAAACTGCATGTAGATTTAAAAAGCATGGTTTATTCGATCTTGTTTAAAACGAAATTTAAGGCTTTCCTATTGGAGAAATGTTTTTAAACAGTTGTTTTTTTTTTTGACCTTTTTGTTATACTCTGAACTGTTCCGTCTGGCCTTTTCCCAACTATGTTGGGGTCGGCTTCCAGTCTAACCAGATGCAGCTGAATACCAGTATTGTACACGAAGCGACTGCCATCAAACCTCCGCAACCCAGTTATTGGGCAATGCCGATATCCGTTAGACCGATTGTCAGACTTTTGGGCTTCTGTCTACCCGTAATAACTGTCATAGGTATTCCTATGTTAGCCGGGACAGACGCTTTAACGTGGTCTCCGAGACACGGCGGGGTATCGATGTGTAACGAACGGTCTCCCATCCACGGACTGACCGCGGCAAGCGCAGCTTAACCTTGCAAATCGTATGATGTGCGCGGTTGTTTATTAGCCACGAGCTCCTCTACGTGTATAGTACTGATATTACAGGTGTCATAACTTTATATGTTAGATTTGACGTTTCTAAAAAACCACCAAATAAATAACTACCAACAGCAGTTAAACTCATTTGATCTAAAGAATTTATTTTTCATCGCACACTCATGCTAAAAGGCAACTAAACGCCATTTGTTCGAACGTGTTGGGTCCGAAACTTTATTACCAAAAACACGTGTTCGATTTACTTAAGATCGAAAGAATAACAATGTATTTGAACAGGGGGCTTACCATGACCTCTTAAAGCAGGGCAGAAGTTGCCTGGAAGTTGAACTGCCCTGCTTTTTTGTACTATGACATCGATATAGCAGGCCTGCGGCAGGCCTGCTACGTTGACGTTTACGAAATCCGTTCACCTGTTTTTTTTGTATAGACTTTTCGTACCATAAACAAGCTTATCCGTTCAACTTGGTTGAATAGTCATTCACCTTTTGTACTGTCATGGTACGATTTTTAGCGATTCAGAAGCAGGCCTGCTTTTGAACGGATATTGACTGGCTGGCATTTGAACGTTTTCATAAGACTTCATGGTAAGCCCCCTGTGCTTCAACGAACGTTTGATCGAATGAATAATTTAACGAACAATTATCGTTCGAACAGAATATAATATCGAGTTAACGTAGTTTTATACCTAAAGAATTCTAACAATCTACCAAACCGAGGCACATACGGGCTGGATAGTTAGCTTGCTGTCGAGGGAAATGTAATGCACATTAAAGATACAAGTTCAAGACGGGCTGCAAACTGCAGACTGCAACCGCAGACCGCAAGTCACATTGGTTTGTATGAACCAGTAGTTACTACCTTGGTGTGCACCTTAAAGGTTACAGCTCATTAGAACCACCCGGCACCCGACCCGCACCGCCTCATCGCTCGGCGTCCACTCGTTGTCAGCAGGTGGTCCATGGGTGGACGCCGCGTTACCACTACTAAACGTCGCGTGGTCAACCAGAGGACCTCGCGCGGTCACCGAGTGAACATCGCGTGGTCAACCAGTGGACCTCACGTAGTCGACGCTTGCAAATCGCGGGGCCCACGAATTTCCGAGTAGTCTGTCAGCAATTGGCACCAGGTCTACACGTGTTTTTGGTTATGTCAAATTTTACCAAAATTTGACATATATTTTTGAACTTCTCGATAAGTCTTTCTTCATTAATTTTGAAAGCAAAAACCATACGTCCGACATGTTAGAAAGAAGGGCTGGGAATGACGGGTGGGTGGGGAGCGGCGCATTGCTGACGCATTGTCCTCGCGTGAACCACTCGCGGGCCGCGCGCGGTCTTCTCGATGGCAGCGAGCGGTTCACTCAAGGAAAGCATGCGAGCAGCGAGTTGTCACCGAGTGGTCAACTCGTTGTCCGCGCGCGGACGGCATACGCCCGAGGCTACCCGGTGACTTTACGGAGTTGATGTAGTAAGCGCACATCCATACAAATTCATATAAAGAATACGAACCGCACGAGGCGAGGCGGTGCGGGTCGGGTGCCGGGTGGGTCTAATGAGCTGTAACCTCTAAGGTGTAATTCGGACGGCGAGTTGCGGTCTGCGGATGCAGTCTGCAGTCTGCGTTCTCGTACTTGTACCTTAACAGTCACGGATGCTGAAGATGGTACAAAGTAGAATAGATATCGACAAAAACCGGACCCTAAGGACATGTTCACACAACGCTATGCTATGAAGTATGGGCACGCGATAAAATTGAGCTATATTGTACGATTCGCCGCCCCCCCCCCCCTCACTTCTACCTCGTCAGTCGCCCAATAGATCACCGTCTAATAACTTGCTATACATAGCAGACCAGCTTACGATATAGCGTATAGTGTGAACGTCATGCTATATAATTATAGCTCATGACCCAATATGCTTGACTATACAGCGAAATAGTATAACGTAGCCTGAACTACGCTTTAATCGTATCGGGACTAACGTGATGAATTTTTCGTAAAATAATTCATTGGATTTAACGTTCGTCGAAGTTAAGACTGTTCAAATAAATTGTTATTCGATTAATTATAATTTCGACCAGTTAATCGAACAATACAGTTATAAAATTATTACTAGTGCTGACACTTGACATTGCACAGAATATTTTGACAGGTGTCAAATCCGATACATTGTGAGAACTATCGCTGCATTTGCTTACACTTGAAGCCAATTCCAACTTAATTGGGAAATCGTTAAGTTAATGATGACAAAAGCCTTAGTTTCACACTGCAGGCCCTGTGTACTATCGTTTGTCGAAACCCATACTACATCCTTTTTACGCATAAAAAAACATTAAGACTTAATTCCCAATTCAGCCATATTCAAATATCAAACCCATTCATTTAAATCGAGAAGACATTTTCCCTCTGCCTTCGAAACGTTTATAAATCGCTCACACACACACACACGATGGTCACACATATATCTACACACACACGTCGGTCAGCGCCACAAATGACGGCGCTGTGTCACCGACGCTGACGCGACGGTTGCAGTGCCTAGTAGCGAAAGAATAGGTAGGATAAGATTGGTAGGAAATAGTTCTCAGTTTTCTGGAAAGGGAGTTTGCCCTCTCTCTCTTTAAAGAAACATAGCCGTTGGCTCACACTCACAAAGCGATTGTCGATGCACTGGTGATGCTGCTACCAGTCCACAGTCAGTCCACAGCATCAGATATTTGTGTAAGGACCGATTTTACAATCGTTATGTAAGTAACTTTTATTTGAGGAATAAATATGGCGGTTTGGCATACTTTCAAACTGCCATATTTATTCTTCAGATAAGAGTATTATCTGACAATTGAAAAATCGGCCCTTAATTTTAATATTTTATTAGGTCTTTTTGGTTACATAGTTAGTTTTTTTTTATTCTGATTTTGTTATTTCTGTGCTTGTCCCGAATAAATACTTTTTGTATCTTTCTTTCTTTCTTTCTATTTGCTAGTCTAGTCACACGTGGACTCTCAGTTTTGTAAAATCTATTTAAGAAGCTTGATCAGCCTTTCTGATTCCAGCATCGAAAGATCAAATAAGAAATATAATATAGTGGTAAGGGTGGTTAAGGGCTCCGTTTGGGTCCGAAAGTAGTCGGGCGATCCCGAAAAATACACGTGAGTAAACCGTAACTAATCATAAATAGTGGTAAGGTTGGATTACTTACCAAAACGGGAGGAATTCCTGTGATTATCACGCAGGGGGCAATTTAATTTTCTCGCATAGATCGTCTAATCTAAAACTGAACGCCCCTCCACTAAACGTGATGTTTCAGTGTGTGAGAGGAAATGTGTGTGACTGAACGACCAATGACGATAATAATTTGTGTATATTACGTCTATACATCTACTTTGCATGTGAGCGTAAACACATTGGAGGGACGTTCAGTTTTATATTAGACGATCTCTGCCGGTGACAATTCTGCCCGTTGGCCACCGGCCTGTGGTATAAGGGCTTGAAACGTCGCCATTAGTAGAAACTAGTACTGCCTAGCACACTGTGATAGTTTCCTAATTTGTTATGTAGGAGTTTGGTAAACAGTCTGAAGGCCCACCTGATGGAAAGTGGTTACCGTTGCATATACTTATATACCTACAGCAGGAAGAGAACTGCTGATATGCTGCAAACTTTAGAGACAAAGACTTTTGACGACACGTTTGGTGCAGTGGCTAAGCGATTGGCTTCTGCGCTACGGGTCGTGGGTTCGATTCCCACACGGAACAAACATTTGTATGGCCTACAGATAGTTGTTCCGGGTCTGGGCGTTTGTTTGTGAGACTTGTGTCTGTAAACGCACCCACGATACAAGAGAAATCTTAGTGAGGGGCAAAGGTACTTTCAAAAAAAAAAAAAAAGACAGAATGTGTCACGTGTCTTTAATTTCACCGGCATCCATACCACATACCCTTCAAACACAGCAATGCTGCTTGGCGGTAGGAATAGGTATGGTGGTAATACTTTCTCGGACAAACTCATTCACAAGGTGATCTAATACCTGCTAATAAATTTTATTAATGATAAATAATTCACACTTCTAAAGATTCATTTAGAAGATTTTCCAGTGAGTACATCAAATAAGCTACCTATTCAATTCAATTTCTTTATTGCATTCCAGAATGTAATTTTAAAACAGATGATAGGCAGACTAGGTATGGGATGAATTTATGAATCCTTTAGGGCAAAGCGTAGTTTAGTAGAAGACAGGAAGAGCACTTATTTGTTTAATTGCAGTTCAATATTTACTACCCTACTGACTAGGTAGACAAAAAAAATACGCTCTTTCCCTAACAATTAATTTTGATTTTGCCGATAACTTACAGACTATTAACAAAAACATAGGGTATAATTTGATAACAACTATCGCCAATTACAAGCTTCACATATACTTAATATATGTAGAAATAAGTGCCTAAAGTTACACAAAAAGAAAATAAAAATATAACTCATTGAGTAAAATAAAACGATTAAAAATTCTAATTAACTAAAAAAAATATACTTAGGTACTTAAAACCCCGTGGTTGTGCCACACAAATCGTACCCCACTCCGCTGACCAACAAAAACAGAAAATACTCAGTCAGCAACTGGCCATACGTGCGCGTTCTTTTTCTATACGTTTTACTAGCCTGCAAGTGAGTTTGATGGAGAGCCTGCTACTCGGAGAAATCCTTGTTTTTCAACCCTTTCCCCATTTGAGTTGAGTAGGTCTTTTTTGTGGCTATAAAGAGTCGCGTGCCGGTCAGAGTTCGAATGCCGAGTCGAAAGTTAATCTTTGATGTTTTTTTTTGGTTTTTATTGTGGTTACTTCCAAAGTACTATGTATTTACGTATTTACACGTTAAAGTGTAATTTAATAAAGATGTCTGGCCGTGGTATTCTACTTATACAGGCTGTTAACGAATTCGTGTAATTCCTTCAAACCACGTGATCTACTGATGACACAGATTAACCCTAAATGGTATTTTTTGAAAATCAACAAAAAAAAATTAAAAAAAAAAAATCTTTGTTTTCTATTTCTGAGTCATTTTAGAGTCTTGGGTTATCTGACTGCAAAGAGCGATATCGCGTTAGTCGTGCCTGCTAGCCGTGTCGCCGTGCTTTCATTAATTTATGCGTGGCATCGAAATGTTCACAAAAATAAAACATTTTTAATGCAAAAAAAAAATCTTATTTTTTTACTGAATCCTTATTAGATGGTTTAGATACGATCGGTAACAAAGCCGCATGAAAAAATAATAATTTTATTTTTTTATTTTTAATCAAGCTAAATCCCGTGCGGGGCCTGTCTACATCAGTAGTAGATCATGTGGTTTTAAGGAATTACACGAATTCGTTAACACCCTGTATTAATGAGCGTTGTTAAAATGTGTGGCGTTAAAATTAAGACTTTTATCTTTACCAATTAACTTTACATAGTAGACCCGGGTCCTCCCATTACATTAATAACTATCATAGGTCAACTGTCAACTGTATTGTTAATAAAACCGGCCAAGAGCGAGTCGGATTCGCGCATGATGGGTTCCGTACCTATAAAAACGGCAAAAAAACGCGTTTGTTGTATGGGAGCCCCCTTAAATATTTATTTTATTCTGTTTTTTAGTATTTGTTGTTATAGCGGCAACAGAAATACATCATTTGTGAAAATTTCAACTGTCTAACTATCACGGTTCATGAGATACAGCCTGGTGACAGACGGACGGACAGCGGAGTCTTAGTAATAGGGTCCCGTTTTACCCTTTGGGTACGGAACCCTGAAACAGTATTATGCGTTTTTTTTACGGAATAATAGGTAGGTACCTAAATGCTGAAAATAAAAATATCAAGTGTACGGAAAATGATCTAAAAATAATGTTAACAAGCTCTGTAGATATCTAAACAAACATAAAAATTGATACTATCTTCTTAGTTGACTAGTAAGTTTTATTAAATTTAATCTAAAAATCTTACATTTTACTTTTGTTTTTGGGTTCACATTTTGCGCTACCAGTGACATCTGTGGACGAATAGTAAAATTACTGATCTTTAGGTGTCTATGATGATAATGCTATTCGTCACTAGATGGCGGTGATATTTTACACTTCAAAAAATATAGATGGCGATCATTTTATGCGATAAAATAAATTATTAATATGGATCATAATAACTTGTATTACGATAATTTTGAACGAAAAAAGTCTTAACAAAGACTAGAAGTTTTTCACCACGTAAAATGCCTGAAAACTCATAAACAGTGATCGGAAAAAGGTGAGCTAATCTACCTAAACTATATTAAATGTACTTTAGTGATGTCTCGAAACCCGGTACCATTTTCCCGAAAAAAAATGTTGCCGTAAGGAAGTCTCCACTTTTTGTCTGTGTTCTTTGAAGTTTAGGTAAATTAGCTCACCTTTTTCCGATCACTGCTCTTAAACTACCAAACAAATCTACATACATTGAATTAAAACTACTCTATCGACTTTATTGAAAAAATAATTTACGTAGGTAATATATTTTGTTTTGTTTATTTATTTAATGGTTTGCACTATAAAATAATGGTTTGTCTTATAAGTAATCAATCAAAAATCATTTGGTTCTGAACGCAAAGTAGAAAGTGATCAGCGAAGCGAATCGTTTCTGCCACTCGCTGGCCACTACCGCGGCACTGATCGCTTCGCTCGCTCGGCTCGTGCGTTGAGTAGTCACAGTTCTAACATAACCTAATACCTACCTTTCAGCTATTAGATTGCCAGCAGCAATAATGTACTGCCGATTCCAATTCCAATTTCTTTATTGCATTCCATAATGTCAAATACAGGTGGTAGGCTTAAGATTATAGGATCAATTATGGACCCTGTCGGGCACAGCATAGTGTAGTAGAAGAGAGGAAGAGCACTTATTTGTTTAATAACAATTTAATATTAAATTTTTATTCATTGTTTCTAGATATTTAACTGCAATTCGATATTTTATTTATTTAGAGATTATCTATTTCTTTTTTATTATTTTGACTAAATGTTTTGTTTATTTTTTTGCACTAATACTAGTATTTGTTAATTGTACCTACTTAATTATTTACTATTTTTATGTACCTATTTATTAATTTATTATTTATTTAATTTATTGCACTATTCATTATTTATTTATTTTTATTAAATTAATTGTAATTAAATTATTGCACCAATTATCATAAAATATTCAGTTGTTATTATAATAGCCATTGTTATAAAATATAATGAAGTCTATATTTAACACTATAATAAATTAAATATTTTAGGTTTTATATTATTACCTTATTTTATTGAATTATGTATGTTTATTCGGTTTATTTGTGTATAAGCATCGTTTAAGTTACATTTTTATCATTTAAATATTCATTAATTGTGTAATAAGCTTTTTTGACAAGTATTTGTTTAAGTTTGTTTATAAATTTTGTATCACTTGTTTCGTTTTTTATTGAGTCTGGTAGTTTATTAAATATTTTTATTGACATTACATATGGGCTATTGGAATGTAGTGTTATACGGGAAGTAGGTAACATTAACATATTCTTATGTCTAAGATCGGTTTTTGTGTTTTTCTTCGCGGGTTGTGAAAAATTTTATATATTTCTTGACAAATTTGCATATTTCCAGGACATAGATGGAAGGTAGAGTGAGTATTTTATATTTTATAAATAAGGGTTTACAGCTATCTGTTTGTTCAATATTTGCAAGAATGCGATTTTTTTATTTTTTTTGTAAAATGAAAATTGTATTCCCAATGATGTTATTTTTGGATGCCGGCGCCGGCAGTGGAGGCACTTCCTACAATTAGTTATCGATTTATTTTTAGGGAATACATTTACCTAAGGTATAGATGCAGTTTATTGACCGTACAATAATTATTGAGCCTATCTTGGTCTTCTTGAAATCGATACACACTATGGACGAATGCCTATCAGTCCTCCATAGTGTGTATCGATTTAAAGATTTAAATCATCGGCGTACCTACATTATAAATTTTAAATCATTTTTTATATCATTGATATGAATAATAAATAAAAGTAGTCCTAGGATTGAGCCTTGAGGAACTCCATGAGTTATACGTACTGCTAGAGTGATGACCATTTACGACGACCTTTTGTGTCCGGTTTCCAATGTAAGACGTGAACCATAGCAACAGATTTCCCCGTATACCATTAAAAGCAATCGTATTTAGGAAAAAATTAAGGTCGACCTTGTCAAAAGCTTTTTTGAAATCAGTGTAGACCGCATCTACTTGCAGACGTCTATCGATATTTTCAAATAGATGTTGCAACAAGTTAGACGTTGTTCATCGGCGTTTAGCATATCAATGCTGTTCAGGAACGACGATATTATGCAATATTGGGTAAACTTCATTGTGTACAATCCTTCAAAAAGCTTCGACAAGTCCGACAGAATTGAGATAGTTCTATATTGTTCAATGTCAATGCTTAAATCACGTCTTGTGCACCGAACAATTTCATCCTAAAAACTAGCAACTCATTCACGTTTCTTTACCTTTTGAACGCCAAGCTTTCAAAACCATAACACACGACCTACACCAGTCAGTTTTTCAGAGTCCGATCTAAATGAAAAATGAGTGCTAAGCTTATCTATTATAATACTATAAATATGTACAAAACATATGCCAAGATGAGGTAAAAGAACATTAATTAAATATTTACTTGTAGGAATGTTTTCCTGCATTTGTGAATAATGATATGTTGATAAGATCGGTGTTTTAACTCTTGCTATTAAAACAACAGAAATGCTTGATATGAGCTAGCGGCTGCTGATGCCTGCTAGGTTAGGCTGCTGGTGCCTGATGATGTGCATGGCGTTCTAACTAACTGATATGATAGAATAAAACAACCATGCTGCTTGAGTGCGCTTGATACACTAAAAATATATGATTTATTAAATGATATGAAAATGACAATGTTTGTTGCTACGTATGTAAGGACCGCCCAGTCATCAATATTATAAGTTATAATTTAATTTGTGTTACATGAGTTTACAAATTTGCTGAGCATATAAAAATGTACGAGTGGCTCGTACATGTATTCTATACGTGGAAATATCTGTCATCGGCGTTCAAAAGGTTAATAAACTGAAAATGCATACCAACAGCAACACACAAGTAGGTACACCAAAGTACTTCACATCACGTTCTCATAACATCGAAGTCACGCGCCATAATCAGCAAAATATTGTTGTAAACACCGGGCGGATGGCCAAACATAGCTAAGTTTACAAACAGACTTCTAGCTCGCATACTGTGGTTACTAAACTAACGTAACTTCATTTCGACACGCACCATGGATTAGAAACATTTGTAAATTAGGAAGCCCATAACAGTAAGTAGAAAATATTTTTTTCCTATTCTTTTATTGTTAATATAGTTTAAGTCAAGTTACTAGAAGAGTTAAATATGAACGTGGATGGATATACAAGTAGAGGTAGACCAAAGAAAAGATGTATACATTGTGTGAAAGATGACATGGGTAAGAAAAAAGTGAGTACTGAGATGACGACTGATAGAGAACAATGGAAGAGTTCACATGTTGTGCTGACCACATCTAGAGTGTAATAAAGGCAGGGAGATGATGATGTTAAGATAGGTCAATATTAGTTCTATGGCGAAAATCAAACGATGTGCCGCAACTCCAGAAATTATGTTAAAAAGTGTTCCTAGAAAGGTTGAAATACATAATTTGAGTAGATCTAAATGATAGATTAATTTATCACGATTATAATTTCGGTGGCATTACTTAACATTTCTGAGCACAGAGTTATGTCTATCTAATCATTCTATCCAATGGCAATATTATGTAATTTCGTTTGAAAGTGAAACAACTGCCATCAGACCTCAAAATTCTTAAGGATCGTTACATTTGGATAGTACGTAACAACGAGTAATGCGGTCCATTCCCTTCAAATAATGGTATTCCCATAGGTATTTTATTACCTACGTCAGTCAACAACGTGAAGAGAAAAAGGCTATCTATAGTGACCGAAACTCATAGAACTTTAAAATTGTAAGATATTGTGCGTAAATTAGGTAAGTAGATAAATCAACTCCTATATCGTCAAGTAGGTAAATTGTTTAAAGTCTAGACTATATTTTATCTGGAGAAAATGTACAGATCATGTATTTTATATCCTATATTTCACTAAAGTCGTATCTAAATCCAATTTGGATCTACCTATGATTCAAACTCAAACTGTATAAAGTAATACCTACGTGATAGGTCGTCGCATGTAATAAGTAATCAAGTTAAAATGCACTCCATCGACAAAGCACATCCTCATTAAATGATCACAAATGGGAACTAACGGACGTGACGGGAAAAAAAACGAAAGACAGAAAAACCAAGAAAAGCTAGTAGTACATATACCATAGCTTAAACAAAACTAATAAAACTGTAAAAAAATACTAAACAATCTCCTGTTTCCAGGTAGCTAAATCAGAATGACGCGGATACTTTTCAAACTGCTCTTCGCAACATTCTACTTCATCCAGTCAAATTCAATGATGATAAGAAACAACGCACTGATATCCAAGATGGTGTCAGACTTCCAGAAAGACAACCCGCTGACTGCAATGACACTCCAAAATAATGAGCAGCACCAGCAACAGCAGCAACAACAACAGCAACCAAAAAATGTTCTATCCTTGATGCAAAACGTTCTCTGTAAGAACTTCCCCTCAGTACCGTGCGACATGATCGTAGAAGATGATACGTTAAGAAATCTAATAGAGCGGTCGATACAGCAGTTAAAGTACAAGAAACTATCCATGGACAAGACGACACCCATGCCCGCCTACCATTTAACATTATTCCCATCAGTAAACAGCGAAGATCTGTCGAATTTTTTGCAAGTTAGCGATACCGGGTACTTCAGCAAAGGCAAGCCAGATAAAGCAAGAGGCAGGAAACATAAGAAAAGGCTTGTTAAAAGCAACATTGAACAACAAACGGTAAAGAGAGAACCAAGGAAGAAGACAAAAACTAAGAAGAATAATTCGAGAACCTCGCTATACAACGGAAGAAAAAAGATACGAAAGTTTTATCCTCACAAGATAAAGTATAAAGATAAGTTGAAAGGAAGGAAAGATTTCGGTGATTACTCTGAAGAGAAACTTTCAATATCTGTCGAGATTCCAGACATGAACATGGGAGGAGGAAACAGGATGAATTACAAAGTAGAACCAGCTGACCCTCCTGTTTGGCGGATAGACTACATGAAACATGGAGAGCCCAGCCTGAACATGTTCGAATATGAACCAGATAGGTTAAACGAGAAACTGGTGAAGTCAGGCCCCAACGTGATCGTCTCTGAGAACATTCTAGAACAAGCTTCGAGAAAGGACGTGATGCATCCAGACGTGTACATTAAGAATAAGTACATCAGGAAAAATGCTCTCGAATTGAACTCCGGCGTCATCGATTAGGTTTTGAGTATTGATTTATTTAAGAATACAAATAAAGATTTTAGTTGTATGATGTTTTTTACCCTTACCCTTATAATACCCCTTCTTTAGTTAATGATTTACACTCCTAAGATAAAAATCCATAATTTCAGTCCATAGATAGAGAATTACTTTATGTAGTAATATTTCTATTTATTTTAAAATATCCTAGCTTTGAAAATTGGACTAAAAGATTCCCTCGCAAGGGGATTGTATAAAAGAGCTTTCTTTAATTCGTTCTTCTGACTTAAGCATCTCTCTCTTCAAATGCACCTCTCTGGAAATAATCCTGACGGCGCCCATGAGGACTAAGTTACTTTCATAAATATAACCTGCTTCTGCAAATAGGCCCAATACACAACAGCAGACTGCACTACCAGATACCGCAACGCCTGATAGAATTATTTAGCAACACATTCATTTTTGTGACTGAATTGCTCAACATATAAATATAGGAATCGGAAGAATAATAAGACAAGTATTTCTGTATCAGTGACGATAACAAAGATTAATAAGCTCGTAAACGTCCATTATTGAACATTAGCCTCCTCATTGACTGATATACTTAATCACTAGATATGGAAACGTATTTACGCACTATTTCCGCGATAATTACTTAAATATCGAAAGAGATAGATACAGATAATAAAACTATCTACCAAATATTAGGTAGGTAATTAACACGCGATACCATACTATCTTTTTAATACAAATAATCTAAAACAACGCTTATCTCCAGCGATAGAGACCAACTGTGCTGTTGTTAATTAATTTATGTACTTACTTACTGAACATTTGTCATGTCATGAGAAAACATCTCAACATTATCATGCACACAGTGTGTTTGAGCGGCCATAGAGAGCAGACGCAAACAATGGCACGGCCTGTTTTATCTACCCATGTATTAGACACTTCTACTGGAAAACCTGCGGTAGGATTATTCGTCGAATTGTACAAGAGAAAAGAAAGTTCCTGGACACTATGGCACAGCACTATGACCACCAGTGATGGCAGAATACAGTTTCCATTTTCAAATGATTCGATGGCGGAGGGGACGTATAAATTGACGTTCAAAGTTGGTGATTATTACAAAATGATTGATAAGGAGACGCTGTATCCGTTTGTCGAGGTACGTAATAAATTATTATGTTTATTAAAGTACAAGTTAGTAGCCTAGTAGGTATTGTGCTGTGTTAATTCTGCATTTAAGTTACGTATCTTTAGCACAGAATAGAAAATAGTGCTTATACCATAGTACATGATTAAAAGTACCGCTTTTTTTAAGTGTCATAGTAATAAAATACAGTAGCTAACTCATTGTTATAAGAAAAAAGCTATGTAACTACAATAATTTATTTATGCTATCTGTTATCACCAAATTAAGATTTGATTTGGAATCTTTAGATTATTATTATTATAACTTTCGTGAGACACATTCATATTTATGATTATTTACGGTTTACTCACGTGTATTTTTCGGGATTGCCCGACTAGTTTCGGACCCAATCGGAGTCCTTAATCATGAGCTGATCACGCGGCGAGGTCGCGAGTCGAACTTTCGTTCGAGTTCGACTCGCGACCTCGCCGCGTGATCAGCTCATGATTAAGGACTCCGATTGGGTCCGAAACTAGTCGGGCAATCCCGAAAAATACACGTGAGTAAACCGTAAATAATCATCTTTAGATTAGTTAATTAAATGTTGACAGTTTATTAAAGTACGATAAACGCATAGAAACACAAGATTACCTATACAATTCAACGGTATCGAATAACGAGGGCAGTGGACCGTAACCAAGTAGGTTATTATATTATTGCGTTGCTTGTTATTATTAGCTTCGCCTAGCATGATTAATTAATCTGAAATGGAACTAGAATTTCTCTCTGTAACGAAATACATGATTTTACTCACGTTTAACACCTTTTAGCGTGAGTGTTACAAACTAGAGACATCCAATTACCTACTAAGCTGTTTGGAAGATTGTTAGTTTGTTGTTAACCTTCAAATACAAGTTTTCTACGTTTTAATAAAAATATGTTAACGTGATCCGCTGTGTATGTAGAATAGTCGAATTTTAATGCTAATCTCTTGACAAACAGATCAAAGGTCACTGACCTAAGCTAGTAATATCTCGCAGTTTATAAAGCAAAATTAAATGTAATTGAATCAATTGGTAGGTAATAAACAAGCTTAATTTTTTAAATACCGTACCTACCTAATTAAGTTGAATATTTTTCATTCACCACAACGCCATCTATTGTTGCAAATTTGTAACACAAAGAATAGTACTTGTTCTTACATAAGGCAAGAGATGGCGTTGTTACTACAATTTGAAATAATGTACTTATAACTCTTTTTTTTCATTTCCAGATAACTTTCAACACCAAAACCGGCGAACATTACCACATTCCCTTGCTTCTAAGTCCCTACGGATACTCCACATACAGAGGAAGTTAATTTTTATAGTCAATTGCTATGTACCTACTATACTTACGTAATAAATCTCACCTACTTTTTTTAATTTACTTATTGCTACATGATGAGCTTCTGGAAGCTGGCGTGATGTTGAACCGAAAGTTGAACCTCTGCATACCCATCAAAGATAATCTGGAAAGGAGACAAGTACTACCTATACTCTTTTCAAGCCAATAGTCGTAAGGAGACTACCTACTACTATCGAAAAACGTAACGTCAATCAAAAACCGTAAAATAGCCACACAGATGTTGTTTTTTTTAAAAAAGACGATTTTCCTTGATGGTAACGTTTTGAAGAGACGTCAGGAGTGAAAAGAGTATAGGTAGGTAGTACGGTCAGCAACAAAAGTAGCTGAACATTTGAGTTTTTAAACTTTGTCTTAATCAGATAACCCTTAATAAGGCAAGGGGAAATTATTTCCCACCACGACGTTTTTTTTATGAAGTAAAATATTATCGACAAATCATTTGCAGTGAACGAAAAACCACTTACCACAGATTTTTAGGACTTTTTTTTTTCTTTTCCTGGCTTAACTTTTTGCTTATTGTCAACCGTTGACTTATTTTTTTTATGTCAAAGTGTAAGTGGCAGAATTTCATGTAAACAAAGCGGTGATTTTTCTGACGATCCGAAGAAAAAACGAGTTTTTGTTCTACAAAAAATCCTGTAAGTACAATTTGATTGCTATATCTGGTAAAAGGTCTATTCTGAAGCTGTTTTATGTGTTTTCCAATGCAATATAACAAACCACAACCTCAAAAAATGGAAATTTATAGGTGGGAAATTATTTCCCCTTGCCCGATAAGATCATGAATTTTTTTATTGCCAACTAGCTACTGCACCCGACTTCATTTGCATTTATTTTGTGTTATGTTTTTGCAAATGGTTTTCAGACACAATTTTTTTTTGTTCGTGGCAAGCACGCGCAAGGAGAAGCGAACGAAAATAATTTGCTGCACTTGCAAAATTTCTCTGTGTGCAAATAAATGCTTCAAATCTTTTCACGAGGTCCCACAGCAGAATGAAGATTGATTCTTTGGTGTATGTAGCTACTATCCGATTCAAATGCTCTTGATTCAAACCTTTTGGAATGAAGTGGCTTATGACATCGCAACTCAAAGGTATTATCCTAACAGCATTTGAATCGGATAGTACCGTTCTTAGTTATATAACACTAATACAACATTCGAGGTCCCACAGTGGAATGAAGAATATTTTTTATGTTCCTTTAGGTCTAAGTTTCTTAGTTTTATAAGCGTAATAAAACATTTTTATGATTCTAAATTGTTTTAATTTTCTAGTTTACATAAATTTTTATAATTTTACAAAAAATACAAACATAGCCACGGGCTAGTGCTTGTATATGGAAATACTGAAACTGAAGCTAAAAGTACAAAACTTAATCGGGCAAAGGGATATTATTTCCCACCCAAAAATCTAATACGCAAACCTAATCGGGCAAAGGGATATTATTTCCCACCCCAAAAAAAGGTACTCCCCCCTTGAAAACCTCCCCTTTTTATAATTTTTCATACTCTAGAGTCTCAACTTACTATAAATCAATTTCAACTTTTTGTCTAACTAGCCTACTGGCTCGCGCCTTATTAAGGGATAACTGATAGTTTTAAAACATAGGTAGCTGTATCTAGCAGCTCTAGGTATCTGTTAAAGTTTTTGTTTTAAAACAATTACTTTTCTAATTAATGCCAAGTTTAAAAACTCATTCATTCATTAAGGCGATACCCTGACCAAAACCTTGCGAGAGTGCGTTTTTCTTCGTTATTCAGAGACTATTAACTAATTAGTTAAGAGAAATAAACTACATCTAAAAGCACATTATTAATGTTCGATATCTTGTCATCACATTCCACGTTCTACTTTGTTTTTATGTGTTATAAATACATTTAAAATCAACTTTTAAAAAGTGACTAAAATTGTTGATTATATGCATCTGTTGCTAAAGGCAACGCTCTAATAATTTGAGGATTACACTAATGGATAGAGAATTAAAAAATCTATAAATTACACGTTTTATTTAATTTCGAAAGATCGCTATTCTTTTTTAATTAAAATAATTCCAAAAATTGTGTGAGTTCTACGTTTGAAGGGGCGTGCGCAGGGTGCGGGCGGCAGTACGCTGCGTGCTTTCGTACGAGGAGGCCGTGTCGCTCTCGTCGTCATCCTTCCCGCCGCAAATATTTAAAATATTCTAAGAGTACCTACGGATAGACGCTTTTTATTTTTATTTAGTTTAATTTTAGTATAAATAAACCTAGTGATAAGAAATTAATTTTGTGTAATTTAAAAATGCCTAAATTCAAGAAGTATAAACGTCAAAGATGTCAAAATGCTCTAGAAATGAATTAAATTCTGTAAGTAATTTTTGATGCATTATGCAAAGTTTACCAACCTGCTTTTATTCCGATAAATACCTACATGTAATTACATGGTATCTTTTTATTTTAGGAAGAGAAGAAAAATACCGGAATGCGCATTTGACAACGAAAATAATTATTCAAGTTTACCAATAATTGAAAATGATATTGGGTAATCAGACGAAGTTTTGAGTCCATAGAGTTATGAAATTACAGACAAAACTTATGAAAGATGTGATATTTTTTTGTGGTTACCATGAAAATAATATGAACCTTTTCAAATGTACAGCTAAAATATGTATCTAAATTATTTATTACAAGTAATTCAGTTTTGTTTTCATGCAAGATCTAATATAATGAATTCTTTATTGAAGGCTAAACACAAACACTGACGATACGCCAGTAAACGACTTGAGTCAAGAAACCATAGAATTAGAGTATAGGTACGTGTCTTGATTCAACTGAAATGGTTGAAGATGTAGAGGTTTGTTTATTTTATTTTTTTTGGTTTGTAGATATTATTGTGCACAAATACATAGTTATGCTTGTGATTAGGTAAAAGATATCTAAATAGGTACTAGTACTAAGTAGATATTAGTACTAAGTAGATCAGTAGGTACTAATGCCTATCCAGTATACACACCTACTAAGGTATTGTTTTGGGTAAAAGATACCTAAGTAGGTACTAATAATAAGTAGGTACTAGTACTAATCAGATCAGTAGGTACGAATGCCTACCCAGTATAATCTAATCACAATACCTTGGTAGGTATTGTAGTTAGGTATAAATAAGTAGATACTAAGTAGGTAGGTATAAATACCTCTTTATCTACATCTATTTTTAGGAGCCTTTATTTAATCTGAATATACGTAACACTATATTGCTGATTTATTTAATTATGCATAGTTTTCTTTTTTGCAGTTAGAAATATCTTGTGTCCTGAGAGCTCTCCCAGGATTCCAAAATATGAGTACTCTGTGTACGATTATGCCTTTTTGTCACGTGATTTTCCGAAAGGTTAGGCAGGCATCTTATATTACCAGTCCTATACAATATTAGGGAACGCTTATTGCCGTCTACTGGCCTCATTTAATCATTGCTTTTACAATTATGTATAAATAAATATAATTGTGTACGAATAAAAAAAGTATGTGGATAAAAATCAACGTGTTTTTTTTTTCGTTTAACCCCATCAATCAGTTGAACAAGGATGATGTCAGCGTAAGTAACAAGAAGGCGTAAGTAATAAGCATTAACTGAAAAGAGAATTGAGTGATTATTATTTTGAACTGACGTAAATATATAACATGTAGGTACTCGTTCGTTCGTAAACTAACCGCCCAACATTAACCTTTGGGCAGTAGCCCGCCAGGCACAAGACTCCGCCTGGTTGGAGGATCCTCCCTTTGGTTGGAGGAACACCATCTCTCGTTCCTCCATAATATCTAAACACAACAAAATGAAAAGTTTTTTTGCCTGTTAGTAATGATTTTGTTTGTGTTTTTTTACTTGAAGTGCGAGTTGATAAAATCTATTAGGGTACGTTCACATGACAAGCATTCAACGCGCGTTTTGCTAACGCGCGTTTACAACCACATACATTTTATTCAGGCCGTACACATGCTAACGCGCGTTTTAATAAAGCGCGCTTTGAACGCTGCGCCAGCGCTCGACTGTTGTCAGCGCGCGTCAACGCGCGCTTTGAGATCATTGATTTTCTATGTTACCTTTCAGATGAGCGCGCGCTTTCGACGTGTATAGACGTATTTTAGGGTTCGTTCGGTTCTTCCAGAAATCGTCCGAAATGGAAACGGAAGCTTTTAATACCGAATTATTTATAGTTGAAATAAAGTTTAGAGTTTAGCGTTTTTATCTGCTACGAGTTCATCGTTTATGAGAGCCAGTAAGTCCTCAAATGACCTGATGGACATTCTGAAGTAGTTAAAAAATTTGATTCCGAGTTGCTTTAACTTAGGATACAAAGTGAAGTACTGGCTTTCAGTCAGCCTGTATGAAAAAATTGGGTGGACCCAATATCTTCTGTCGCGTCGTTTTTGCCGTCGGTATAAAATCATCGTTAAAACTGTTTCTACGTTCACCTTTAGAATTAAAGAGACCTATTCGAAATTTTAAGATTTCAACTTTTACTCATAGACTGACCCATCTTCATCGACTCTTAATAAAACAGAGGCGTATGGTGGCGTAGAAATGTAATGCAACAGAATAATCTCCCGTTTCTACAAAATTTATAAACATACGAAACTTTATTCAACGTTTTCCAAAACCTTAGTTTTTAGATAGGTCTCTTTAATTTCTTTAATTCTAAAGGAGCGAAATGTAGAACTCACTCTGTAGAATATGAACTACGGCCGCCACGGCAACGCGCGTTCAACGCCTGACAAGCGCGCTCCATGTGAACATTATACAAAAATTTAACGCGCGTTCACCGCACGTTGAACGCTTGTCATGTGAACGTACCCTTATACAGTGTTGAGATATCGATACCCATTACGTCTGTGAAGTTTACACAAAAAGAAAGTCATTTTTAAACTAATATTTTAAGTGACTTCACACTATCGACGGTTGATGACCCCAAAAAAAACATCATCAAATAAATATCTTTTTTAACGTCTGCAGAGTTTCACTAGCTAATTTAATTTGACCCTGTATAGGTACAGTAAACGCTCAAAACTCCATAGGCATGCTAAGGACTACATTGCTATAAACCCGAGCACGATACAGCCAATGCGTGTGCATGTGCGTGTATAAGTGATGTCTCAACATTCCACAGATAACACACACTAATATATTGTCGTCGCACTACGCGAAAAACGTTCCTTTCTTTATAAGATTTTTTTATTGAATGCCGTGTCTGTGCATTCGAAGGTCTGTGATTTTCACTTATATTCCTAAGTTGTTCGCCAGTTGGCGTTAGTAGTGTTGACGAAGTATTGTAGAGGGGGGGTGCGGCAAAGAGGGAACAAATGCTCAAGGTCATTTGGTCAGGGAAACGCCTTAAGGGCCCTTGGGCACAGAGTTTAAGGGGCCCCATTAGAATGCCAAACAAACGAATGAAAACTTCAGAATGTACTTTTTGACTGACTTTAATGAGTATTAGATTGGCGCCAACTTAAGAAAAAATTTAAAGTGAAGTTGGCACTTGGCAGCATTTGTCTCAAATTAAAGGAAACCTCTGTTATGCAAATATTTGCTGAGCAACCGACTATCTTGGGTGCTTTGTTAATAATGCGTTAAACTAAGAAACCAATGTGTTATTTTAAATTGATTTGTTAGATGGAAAATACAAAGGCACTGGGTTTCGGCATTTCGGGAGCCCTTGGGCCCGTGCCCTTAGGGCCGAGTCACACCGGAATGGCAGCGGCTGGCGGCGACGCCAGCGGCCACCGGGGCGATGCCACTGGTGGCCTAGCGCGACCTCCAGACCCCACGCGCCTAGTCTCTTGACTAGTTTAGTACCTACATTCGGCAAGGAAACTCGTGCGTTTGGAGTGAACTTGATGGAATTAGTTATTATAGCACTTATTGCGGAAGAAGAAACAAACAAAGAAAAAAAGAAAAAGGGATATATATGGGTCCATGGGGGTGAGGAGTGCGAGGCCGCCCGCGGTGCCGCGAGCGGCCTCGCGACCTTTTCAAGCGATACTGGTCTTTTAAGTATGTAGGTAGATAAAGTTTAAAATGATTTCAGACTGAAAGTGCTCGCCGCGTCGCCGCCGTCGCTGTGATTCCGGTGTGACTCGGCCCATAGGGTAAAAGACGGAACTGGGTAGTATTAATAACTCTACCCCACACGCAAAAAGATACTTGAGAATAGGCTATAGTGAAATAAAACCGTAGGTTTACCTTTAGAGAAATAAACTCAATGCTCAGACCATCAAACAGTAAAGAATTTACGACTTCCACGAGGAACGACTATTCAACATTAAGTACCTACCTAAGTAAGTCATTAAAATTTTAGAACATCTATTGAAGTTATTTAATTTAATATTTTGTGCCTTCCTGACTAAAGGGAGTTTGAAAATAAAACAACAATCCACTTTTTACAATTTATGTCGTTGCTCAATAAAAACTTAAGCAATCTAAAAAACCTGCAAAATTGTAGTTGTTCGTAATTAACTAATTAATTACCACTCATTAATTAACTACAACATGATTGTAACGTACAATTAAGATTAATCGAAACAGTATTACGTTACGTTATGCCAAATGGGTAACACAGGTCAAATACCGCCACTGACCGAGGCACGCACCTACTTAATAGTTAAACTGCTATTTGTTGGCGAAAACTCAGTCACTATGTACCGGTAAACCGGGGTTACTTTCAAATACAGGGGCGACATTGATAGTTACTAAACATTTTGCATTTGGTTAAATATCTGTGTGAAAATGGAACTTGTGCATTTTAATTTAATATTGTAGGGAACGTTGACAGTTTTCCTATTTTACCATTCAGTATAGAGGTGTCTGTGATGTTAGATGGCGATGATAAAAAATATTAAATGACACCCCTGAATATGTAAAAAAAACGAGTTTTAGATTTTTCGATTGGGGCTACTTTGAAATTCAATGATAGAACAGAGATCATCAAAGTAGAAGCTCTACGGTCCAAGTTTGATAAGGAACATTTCTCCTTTTTGCTATCGAAAACTGCTCTATAGTTTTTTTTATCTAGTCTATGTGATTTTATATATCTCAGTTAATTGAGTCTACATAAAATATTTTTGATGTAGCAGCTAAAAGCGAAAATAAATAAGATACAAACACATGAAGCTCAAAAAATTGATCAAAGTAACCCCGTTCTACGGTAATTCTGCATTACTTTACTGGCAAACTACATAATAATACGCTCACAAAAAAGGTGCTTCTGTACAAAGCGTACAATACCTACCTACCTACGTAATTAATTATTCACTATTATTAATTACAACTTTATTTCAAGCGTGAATTGCGAACCTACTCATGCATAAAATTGGTAAGTAGACGGTTTCATAATTAATGAGATTGTTACTTAAGAAAAGTGAAATACCTTCTAAACAAAGCGAAGAAAATGCTGTTTTTTTTGTAATTTGTAGGTCATTAAATAAGCTAATCGCGTCAATTTATGGATTGACTACATGGCTTAACGTAACATAAGTATGTTCCATCTTAATCTGGAAGTTACCTAACACTATCTATATACAATACAAATAACTTTCCTATACCTACTGTAAATAAATGGAGTTTGTTGAGGGTCTTATATACTCTATAACATAAGTCTCTATATAATTAAAATATATTTCTATAATATGGAAATTCCCTATATTTATTCTAGATTTTAATTAATAAATAACTCATGAAAAATATAACTCAAGGAATTCTGAGTGGACCAGGCGTACAGTCAACTGTTAGATACTTTAATATTTAATACTAATATTATTGCGTTCTGTTAACTGTTCATCATTCAGACTCACTGCAATCATTTGGAAATAAATAAGATAATAACACTCATAATTTTTAACTAAGTAAGTACCTACCTACTTAAATGTAAATGTCTCCTACAATTTTGTGGTTTGTATCAAGCAAAATGTTGTTAATTAACAACCCTGCCACAATTATACTAGACTGCCAATAATTTGACTAAGATTGATAATAATAACTAAAAATAAATGCAATGTATGTTTCATTGTCTTCCAAGATACAAATACTTACATAAAGGTACTTTAACAATTCAATTAACTAAGAACAGGAAAAAATAACAATTAAACATTATGAATATAATTCTTAAAAAATATAAATAAAAAAATAGTTATTTAACGTTACAATCTATACTCTATGACCTAAGTTGGAGCGCACATAACTACAAAAAAATTGCTTTTAAGTTTTTAATCTCACAATTATTTATGTTCTATAATTCTATGTTATCTATGAGTATACAGGTTTTGTAACAATGTTTGGCAACTCGCAGCAGGATCTGGCATGTAGACTCTGTAAGGTAAATGGTCATATTCATCAGTAAACGGCCGTGGGTCGGTTTAGTCACCGTTTCTTCATACACAACACTACAGTCACAGTCTATCATCACATTTTGTCCATATGTCCATTTTCTTCGTTGCTTCGACTTGTACATCCCTATGCCGCATGGCGTTAACATTTTTAGCAATTTATTACTGAACTTTACCGGTTATTGATGCAGATGTTGAAAGACAAAGGAAATATTAAGGTTGGAATAAATTAACTTTATGGGTTGCAGTCTACTCATTGTAATAATCCTTGAATACTAACTCGTAAATAGTAAAGGTCACAGTTCGATTTAAATGAGTTCTTTTTATAACCGATTTATCATCAATATTTGCTAATTACCTACTGATACAACAAAAATGTTCAATCCTTGGCTTTGACTTGCTAAAAGAAAAATCTTAAAATACTCCTGATCCCATCCAAGTTATTAACACTGTCACTTAGGTATTTGGTAAATACCTACCAAATACCTAAGTGTAGAATGCGTAATATTTCCACCTGTTTTTGATTTTGGAAAATGCAAAAAATGCCAACAATTGATATATATAGAAACACAACTCAAATTTGGGAGCCAAACCTCTGCAGATAATATGGGCTTGAAACATATTTGAAATTAGAATTCCAGCTTCCTTGATCATTTTATACGTTTACCTGTTTGGAGCTGCGAAAAAAACAAGATTAAGGAACAGGTATAATGGGATTCAGCCTGAATCAATACTTACCATGATGAGCGTCGAGATTTCTGAGTGACGACCCTCAGAAGAAGCATTGAGCGCCAACATCTAGTGTAGTGAAATCAGAATCAAACCATTAGAATCAGAGTATTTTTGTATGCCAATGTACCACAACCTCTGGACCTCATAAACATGAGCATAGTCTGTTTTCGCATGCGATCTTCAGGAATTCTCAAAGTAGAGCCACTTTTACGAGTACTTATTTCCATGTCCATAGATAATGCCTAGTTCTCACAAACAAATAGTTCTTATTGAATTAGGAACGAGATTCATTTCTACTTCATAATATCAGTCTTGTTACTTGTATGATAACTATGGAAGAACCTTGACAACTTGATAAAACTAGATAAAGATAATGACATAATATTACAGACATTTTTACTTTAAATGTTTGACTGACCTGAAATCCAAACCCTGTGAATGAAAATGGTTGTTATGTAGAAAGTAATAAAGTTTAAAACCCACCTATTTCCCTTCCTCTTGGCCGACGACCTCTTTATATCTGGCAATCATTAGCTTTTTGACTGTATCTCTGTATGTTTCCCCAGGGGTTGGAGTGTAAATACCTCTTTTCTGCCCTAGACCGGCCAAACTTGGGCGTTGTTCGGCTTCTATAGGCGCGATTCTACCCTGTTCCTCTTTACCTAAGCCTCTGCCTTCAGACCAGCCCATCTTTTGCAGCATTTTCCCTCCAATCGTGTCAACGACTGAGGGAGGAGGGTGCGGCGCCATAGGTGGAGGCATCGAGTCAGGTGGATCATAACGCTTTCTGATTATTGGTGTTTCATCTTCACCAAACTTCATTCTTCTCTCAGCAGCCCTGTCTCTATACCCATTCATTTGTGGAATCAGTTCATTTCTCTTTCGGTACTCAGCTAAGTTTTGTTTGTGTAAATCTGATAGTGATTTGTGTTTGTTGAGCACTTCAGCGGATGGGAAGCGTCTTTTACAAATTAGGCAGGTCAGTTTGGCCCAGTCTATGATGCCTTCGTCGCTATCAAAGGCGTGTTCTGCGTCCGATACCCTTTTCATCAGGAAGTCGTCTCCTGTGGGCGGGGGTGATAATTCCCTGACATGAGTCAAAGCAGGTCCAGAACCTAATACAGAAAATCCTATATCAGCGGAGCCCTTACTGGCCCCCGTATCTAAAGGCTGCTCCATAACAATATTACTCCTAGCATTCTCTTTCTTTTGGTTTAAAGTTCGCGCCCATCTCTCCATATCTTTGGCTATCTTTTTGGCAACTTTGACTTTGTCCTCCTTATCCTTCTTTTTCTTTTCCTCAGGTTCTTTAGCTATAGTGTTCTCAGTGGTGGCTGTTGGTGGGTTTGGCAATTTAGGCTGCTCAGTATTCTGGTGTGCTTGCGTAGCTGATATGTACGTAGAACTGGTGGCGTCCCAGTACATGTACTGACTCGTTTGACTGTTATAGAAGTATTGACTAGTTCCGTCATAATATAAACCGGTGGCTGGGTCATAGTAGTACCCGGAAGTTTCATCATACATAAAAGTCCTTACATCAGGTGCGGTATAGACAGTTTTACCATCACCAACGGGGGCTTTGACCGAGGGAGCTGACTGTGTAGTGGAAGACACAAAAACTGGGACACTCACAGGCGTCCAGGCCATATGGCGAGCTTGAGCAGCTGATATAGCTGACTGAGCAACGGCAGCAGCCGCATTCACTCGGTCTGCCTCAGACATAGCCTGAGCAGATGTATTATAACTAGAAAGTTGAGCATAATATGAAGAATAGTCGGCACTTGGAGGTTTTGATATTTTCTTTGGTTCATTATAGAAACTGACAAGAACCTCCCTACCATCAATTTCTAATGTTGGTTGCAGAGATGCTAATTCAGAATGAGCTGCAGTAGAATCAGCGATGGAATTAAAATTAATGTACGCTAAGCACTTTGACGCCCCAGTTAAAGTTTCTCTACCAATAGTGATGCCTGCAATGGAATCTAAAACAGTCTTTGAGCACCTTGCCTTTATTGCCTCCAATATTTTCTCTTCAGTAGTTAACGCATCTAATCTTCTAAACAACAATCGTTTTGTAATGCCCGCACTTTCCGACAAGGTATTTCTTTCACTGTCACCACCATAGACAATACCATCGGACCTCTTTCCTTGACAGTTACGCCTATAACACACTTGGCGTCTCTTGAAGTTGTATAATCCACATTTACAGAACCAATCCCCCGGGGATGCATTGATAGCCTGGATATCATCATGTTTGTCTCTGGTGTCGTATTTACTCTCGTAGTCAATATCCATTCGTTCACGACTGCCTGATCGGCTGCTAGACCTAGAACTGGCTTTGCGATCCATGTCGCTTATGGTTGGCGGAGATGGCGGTGCCGGTACGTCGCGGTCACGGTCGTCATACCGCTTGGGCGACCTCCGGCGGTCGCGGTCGCGGGTCCGGTCGTATCGCTCGCGACGGTAGCGGTCGCGACGGTCGCGGTCGTCGTCCCTATCCCGGTCGTAGCGGTCGCGCTCGCGTTCGAACCGTTCGTGGTGGTGGCGGTCGCTGCGCGGCTCGCGCGGAGTGTCGCGCCGCTCGGGGCTGGAGCTCCGGCGCGGCTCCCACACGGGAGAGCGCGGCCGGCCCTCCGCCCACCTGTCGTCGTCGCCCCACCTTGTGCTCCTCTCGTCACGGCCTCGCCACGACATCGCACACGCCTGTGAACATCACCCGTACGAATAAAGCGACTGTACTCACAAACCGTTCGACGCCGCAGTCCCGTTTCCTCCATGTTGGTTGGCCTATAATCGCCGTTCATTAACCTTTCTCCTCGCCGTTCTATTGTTTACCTGCGTAGCAGTCACTGGGACGATTATATAAACCCTTAATCACACACGTTTAACACTTTACACGAAAGTTTTTATACAATTAGGCAATGCAAATCTTATTTTGAATCAGAAATCTAAATCACATCAGAGAAAATGCGACGAAGACGCCATGTTTTTCATTAATATTTTTTTATTAGCAAGCAGTGTTGCCAACTCTTAAAAAACTTATCCCTAAAATCAAAACTAAAAATCCCCTGAGTACCGATTTTATCGATGAAGAATCTGAGAATAAAATACGTTTTGACGCATTTGCTATACAAAACTTGTCAAAATTTCTAATTTATTCCTTGGATGGAGAAGATGTTTGATTTTGGGCCACCACTATGTACAGTATATAGAAAAATAGGAAAAAAATAAGGGATTTCCATAAAATACAAAAAAAATATTTTGAAGAAAAGTACTCTTGTACTAGAATTATTATTTGGGGACGTTTTTTAATATGTTAAGCCTTTTTTTCTGGTAGCCATGACAGCTGTGTTTGACATTGACATGAGTTTAACAACTTTGACAGTCTTATGTCATAAACCTATCCTTCCACCCAATGTCACATGTCAACAGTTGTCAAAATGACATTTCACATAATTTGGATCCACCATATTTTTATGGTGTTGCTCTCCTTGACCAATATATCTTGAATGAACAATTACACGAAGTAAAATTATAGAAAATTAACATTAAAAAGGTTACTTTATTGTATAGCTATATTTACAGATTATGTACATGGTGCCAGCCCAGGTCCATACATTTCTGAAACATCTCCTTTATCTAACGTTGGTTAAATCAACCTTACATTGTAATCTTAAATCTTAATTTGGATGCAAGTTTTGTTGCGCAACTTACTTTCAAACTGTGGACACACCCTCAGCAAGTCGACTTCTGGAAGTTTTACGGACTTGCCGCAAGTTATCCGTGGAAACAGGATTTTGAAACTTCTGCAACAACTTGCATCTTTAATTATTTATATTGAAACGTTTTATAATCAAATTTTATTTACAAATTAATCTTTACTCATAGGTCATGGAATTTCGTCCAATTACGATTGTTACATAAGTTGACTTATTTTATAGTCCGATAAAGAAGGAAAAAAGCTGTGCATGTTCTTGAAGATTTCTTGAATGTACCTCGGGCCAGTCAGCCTTGCTTCAATGATAAACAACTCTTCGTGCGACCTTCCCGACAAATACCACCGCAGAGTTTCCATAACATTCTCTGGAAGAAATCTCTCGTGTCGTCGCCAAACTAATACAACCGTCTGTAACTCTCAGATCGATTTTAGATTCCTCTAATAATGATTAATTACTTACTATTATTAATATGTACACACGGCTACACATCAAGCTATACAAAACCAGTTTATCTTGGCGTCGCTTTGTATAATCTTTTCGCACAAGTAACGATCAGCTTATACTGGTTTTGCATAGCTTGAAGTGTAGCCGTGTGTACCACAATATTAAAAACATAAAAATTATATAGTTGAACGAAATTCTGTGTCCTTGAGGATATTTATGTCCCTAAAAATATCCTGAAGAACATTTGGTTTCAAAAAACTCCTATTAGAATATTTTGAATTAAAACAAAATTATTATTATGTGTTGAAAGAAAAACACACAGCGTCGATATGAAGATGATTTTGTGAACGTACTTATTAATCCCTGCTCTATGGTATTATACCTGTTTGTCACCGGCGAGGGGCCAATATTTTTTCATATTTTTATGAGGTATGTATGGCAACCCTTTTGAACTGTCATAGTCTCTTCACCAGGAAGATATTCCTGCGACGCTGTGTGTTTTTCTTTCAACACATAATAATAATTTTGTTTTAATTCAAAATATTCTATTATGTGTTTACTTAAAAACACACAGCGTCGATATGAAGACTTGTTTGGTATCTGCTGGTGACAAACACAAAACGCTATGTGATAGAATAATAAATGTTTAAAGTAGCAAGAACAAAAGAATTACTTATATTAAAGTAATCTCACTGTTGATGTTCAATCAGTCTTACAGAGAATAAATCTCTACAATTTCAGAAATATTCTGTAATAATTATATATCATAAATCAAACATTAAAACAATTTAACTTCTTCATAATAAAATCAACACATGACATTACATCAATTAATCCTTCAGAATATGAGAAAGCTGAAGATTCTCAAAGAGCAACAAGGTTCCTTTGTAGTCATTCTTATTTTTTTACAATAGGATTTCCTGAAAATATGTTAACTTCCAGTTTCTCCTACACATAAGACATATGTATAGACAGCATATCATGCATAGGACGAGTCTCTATCCAGACTCTATCCGGTTGAGGCTACTGTAGACCTGAATGATCCTAAGGTAGCTGCTACTCCTATATCACTCAAAACAGGTCTTTACCAATCCCTCACAATAGTTTAAGAAGTAGAGACTAATTCGCCAATTATTGTAATATGTAAGTCGTACTGTAATCTGTCTTCTTGGCTTTTCATTTCTCCTGATAGGAAAATTTGATGTTTGATACATTTAACTGGGTAAACCTGTTGTATTGGGTGTTAGCAATAGCCATCCTGATTGGTTATGCCAAACCGAGCTAGTTCTAGAAGCTAATACTAGCCTTAGGATTATATTATTTGCTGAAAGAAATATATAGAATTCTTATGTTTTTCAAGTAAGGTGAGACCATACACTTGTCTTTTAAATACTAAAACAAGAAAAGCTACATTGAAGACAACTTGAGGATGCCATACTGGTGGCTTCAGGTTCAGTAGTTGTGCTGTGGCTATAGCCTTATTATTATATAGCACTACTTGCTTCAGAAGTGTATGATCTTCTGCTTGTTCTTGTTTCATTTGACAAAATGTAAAAAATTGACGATTTATGTAATGCCAACTGAATTATACATGTGTAGCTAACATTGTGCTGTAGGCAAGATCTGTACATGTAAATAGGCAAAAAATCTAGCTATCTGTTGTATCTGAGACTCTTTGAGTATTGACTTCATCATCAACATCTCAAATCACCAACTTCTCTAATGGCTGGATAGTAGGTGTCAATTATCCATGCCTCCATCTGGTATTTAACAGCTGTTTATCGATCTCTGACCAACAGTGGTTTTATTCTCCCCACCTCCAACTAACCTAGCCTGAGGGGTCAGTTGGTGTACATAAGATATGAGCTGGAGGTAAGCCTGATGCTGGATCTATTGGACTTTCCGAAAGTCTTTCTACGGTCACTGGCGGCTCTAGGGCTAGGCTTTCGTGACTTCATATCCGCTACGCTAACCAATAGTTTTTTTTTTTTTTCCACAGTGGTGTTATGGTGGTAATATATTGGTCTCTGGCATTGTTTAGTTGCGCTATAACTCGAGGAGTGAAATTGGGGGGAGGAAATATCCCCCCTAGGCGAAATTTCTAATTATGAATGACGGAATTCGCGAATTCAAAATTCATGTTAAGTGATGTCTGCAATCTAGCAAGACGTGTCTGTTGAACACGGTTGTTTCTGCAGACGAGAAGAGATCTGCGTCGGAAGTGCCCCAACGATGTAATAATCGGTTTGTTGCAGTGGGCAACAGACTCCACTTAAGTAGCCGTTGTCTTGAGAGGCAATCGGCTGTGCAGTTGCATCCCTCCGAGAGGTAATGAGCTGATAGAAATCTGATTTCCTTGTCAACTTCAACAACTTGCGATTTATATTTAGAAAACTCAGGGATCGTATTCCACCTTCGATCCACACTGTCTGAATATCAGACTGGACTAAAAGGTTATAACAATTGAACAAAAAATAAGCATTACAGACCCTGCGATCGATTCCGAATCGACACATACACTGCTAACAGCTCCTTCCAATTAAAAAGGCTATTTACCCTGTTCTCCCATTCAGATGCCTGACATCTGAGTATCGATCAACTGGGCGTCCCAAACCCGCGTCCGCTGCGACGTTTGTCAAGAAGAGAAGGCATGGCCGTTGGTATAAAACCGTCGTGGTCTTGGCGGCCTAAAATTGTTTAACACCTTTGGTGGCAACACTCGACTCATTCTGTGATTGCAGAATAAGCATCTCGCTTGAAACATTCCAGGAAAATTTTAAGGTACTGACAGTGTAGTCAGCCCCTTGAGGACCAAAAACGGCGAAATTCAATTGAATTAGTAAACTTTTATTTACTTTAGCATAAATTCTCTTCAGAGTATCGCCTAATAAGCCCTATCTTTCCATATTTTTTCTTCGGGCAATGCTATTTGGTTTATTCTGGTATTCCATTTGATCTACTAGTTTCAGTATCAATTTTGGGTACTTTAGTTGCCTTCCCAGTCATTCCAAGAGTCTGAAGACTTCCACAGTCTGACAGATCAACTTGCACTGGTTCATTCCAAGAGTCTGAAGACTTCCACAGTCTGACAGATCAACTTGCACTGGTCCATTCCAAGAGTCTGAAGACTTCCGCAGTCTGACAGATCAATTTGGACTAGTCCTGGTGGACCAAGGAGAAATCTTTTAGATAGACTAAAGATTAATGGCAAATTGGCATGAATTTTCTTATGAGCAATACGTACCAATTCATCGCCCAAAAGGGAGAAATGAAATTTGTAGTAAGTCACCCTGGTAAAATAATACTATGTGTTAACAAGGGGATTTTGCTCTTGGCATGTAAATAATATGCATTGGAAATATAGGTATAATTCCACTATGCAAACTTATGCCTGACAAACCTCTGATATTACGGCATGAAAAATTAGTCAGAAATTCTTGGTAGAATGAACATACATGTTCAGTACACTGAGGTCGAAAACAGGGCGGAAGCCACCGCTGCTCTATGGTACTAAAACATTTTCAACAGGAAGCGTAGGCTTGCCAGTTTTTTATTTTCTGATGCCTGTCTGTGAGGGTGTGCACCTGTTGCTCCTTCAAGTATTTTATTATCTGTGTCATTTCCGGTGTGACTTTGGTACTGTATCACCTTATTATACTTGTGGAAGGATATATTATCATCAGAGGGCTCATTCAAGAGTTGAATGTAAGAACCAGGGAAAAATAATAATTATAAAGCAGTCCGTTCCTAGAAGCTGTTTTTCTTCCCCTTAATATCTAAATACTGACAGTAATTTCTTATTGGAAGGAAAGGACTATTATTCTTATTATTAAGTCTGGTTTCCTTTAGGAATCTAGGAGTCTTGTTTTATCAGTCTATAGGTTATCCTATCTGAGTTGCATTGATGTAGGCTTGTTCTCCGGTAAAGACTTTATATTGTTTACTTTCTTTCAGTAAGTAGTCATACTGAGTTAGGTACTTGTACCCCCAAGGATTGTAGAACTGATGTTAATGTACAAAATGTGCCAAATCACAATGCAATCAAAGAGATGTTCTACAGTTAGAACTCTTCTCATACCTTAGAAGTTACCTATTTAATAGGTACATCCACAAACTACCTAATTGTAAAAGCTGATCAAAACCAAACAAACTTATTACTTATTTATTTTTAAAATAAATTTCTTTACATTAATTTGCCAAGTGAGTTGTTGGCTCAATTTACCATTTTTAAGATTCCAATTAAATAGTCCTTTCCCCAATTGAGAAGACAAAACTCTTTGTTTAACTTCAGATCTTTGAAATCTGTCTATTAAGTCCACACTTTTGAACATTTTAGTTCCATCCAATCATATGTAAGTATTTAAAATTAAGATTTCAACACTAGACCGCTGGTCCACTGACCGTTAACTAGAGAACTCAGAACTCTGCTACACTGACTTTCTGTGTAAAAAGTGTCTGAACAATGCTTGGAGTTACACTTTTGATTATCTTTGCAGTATCGGTCACCATCTCGTGGTTTTCTTAGTCCAGTTGCCCAGAGCTAGGATTGACTAAAAACTCCGCCGTGGAGCATGACGGTAGCGCCTTATAAGGAACGGTCAGAGTGGATATCCACTCAGATATTAAGTGAGATTTAGTTTGCATAATTTTATGGGACAGAATATTGCAAATAATTTGAAATCTGACTTACTTGGTGGTTTGACTTACTATTCGTGAGTCAAATATGTCCTAGTGGTTTTTTCTTGTCCTCTAGCTGGGCGGGAACGGCTTACTTACCACCTGAGGTCCTGACTGTAAAGTTTGCCTCTCCATTGACCTAATCTAATGTATCGGGACTTTACTTCTCTCCGTGAGAATACGATTCGAAGTCACGAATCGTCGCATTTTCACTTATTTTACTAACATATCCGTAACTTTGCACTTCCGCACTCCAAAATTACGTCGATACGTATGGGAAAACTTAAGAAAATTCACTTTTGCCGAAGCGAAAAAAGTTTTCGACCGGTAAGCGGGAATTTCACAAAACGCTATGACAGTTCAAAAGGGTTGCCATACATACCTCATAAAAATATGAAAAAATATTGGCCCCTCGCCGGTGACAAACAGGTATAATACCATAGAGCAGGGATTAATAAGTACGTTCACAAAATCATCTTCATATCGACGCTGTGTGTTTTTAAGTAAACACATAATAATAAATTTCCCCCATAAATTGAGAGACAATATCCCCAAGTTGGCAACCCTGTTAGTAAGAAATAATGATTCCAACATCACATTGGTTGATGCGATTCTACTAATGGCAAATTGAGTAAACTTTGTAGCACAATTTTTCTCTAAGCTATTTTTTTACAAAAAGAAAATAAAGTTAGTAATTTTTTAGTAACAGTTAAATAAATGATTTATTAAAATACATTTTATTATAATAATTTTATGTACTGACAGATCACTTTTTTGACATTGACAGCGCCTTTATATGCTAGAGTGCGCGCAAGATAAGTCTGCGCGCGGCCGAAATCGGAACTAATCATGGTCCACCAAAGTGTGTGCCGTTTTATCAATTTTGATAGTAGAACTACCTGATTGTAGGAATATTTAACGGGAAAATTATGTTTAGCGATAAAAAAGTTAAGCTTCAAAAGCGGTAATTTGAACTTTTGCGATCATGGCAACGTTTAGCACGCCCTCAGTCGCGCGCAGAGTTATCTTGCGCGCACTCTAGTGGTCGGCTTTCGTAATTAAGTGTTACCACTGACATGCAGTCGTCTGTACAAAATAATGAAGCAAGAATTGACTATTTAATCGAGTAAACAAAATCGACTAGATGCCAGTACTAGACTGTTCAAAAGTTCAAAATAAATAGCTCCATCTTTCGCGCCATTATGAAGTAAAATAGAAATAGAAACAGTGCGTGTCCAGTTTAACACTGACAAAAATCGGTCAAATTCAGTGGATTTGCATTTAGTTCCTTAGTTTATGTCTAAAGTGCGTTCACGGTATACCTACATATTGCGCGGATATTCAAATAAAGGAATTTCGGTCATAATCTTTTGCCCTTTTGTTTGCTTTTTTTGAAAATATTATTTTGAAGCGAGATTTTTAAAGATCCCGTCTATTAAAGGAACAAATAGTTTCTCAAGCTGCACTTCAAAAGTTCAAAATACAAAGGTAGGCACTTATTTCAGTTACAGTCATACAAAAAAAAATATTGAAAAAAAAAAATATTGAAAATATTTCGATGTAGATAAGTAAGCATGAAAGAAAATCTTTAAGTAAGACCTTCCTAGGCGAACAGAGGTATAATAGTACATACGCGTTTAAATAGATAATAACGTGTAGTATCTACTTACTACTTTTATCAATTTTTCTTATAGCATTAGAGCATCATAGTGTGTAGAAATGCAGTAGGTACAAATTACTTTTATGGTGTAGAATTTAAGGAAAGTCAGTAGGGATTGCGAAAATCAAAAATACATTTTACAATTATTATTAAATACTTTATTCTTAATGACCATGTCATTTATAGATAGATACAATTAAAAAGCAGTACCTATGACTAAAAAATAAGCGCAGCAGGTATTCGAAACTATACATCTATAGTAAATCGAATTTAATAACTACATACATAGACTAAAACAATTGAACAGAAGTGACAAAAAAGCCAGTTTTATAGCTACATGTATAACATTAGGTATTATATAATAGCAAATATTTTTTCCAAATTCGAAAAAAGTAAAAGGCGTTCAGTCATAATGTTTTAATAATATTGTTTTTATTATATCTATGTAATATTTAATGGCATTATGATATAACTACCGACAAAAAATGACGTGTAGGCTAAATGCATTATTTAAATTACTGCTATGAAATACTTTAAAAGTTTACCATGGAATGTTGGTACATTGTATGAGATTTAGTTAATGGTAAGGCATTCATAGATACTACATACGCTATGATTACGGCAGCATACATTTTACATTAACCTCTATTACATTTTAAATGGAAAACAACGAATCTTAACTAGCCTTGTTTTCCCGCGGCTCACTTTTGAATAACAAATGAAATCTATTCAGTAAACACCAATTTTCTATAAAACACACATTAATGGAAGTGTCCTTTGTGTAATACATTCATTATGATATTAATTTTCAAGCCTTATAGACCCAGAAAGGTACTTGTATTAGTAGCATTTTTTTGGAAATGCAATACAGGTCAAATTCAGGCGTCTTCCAGACTTGCCAGAAGTATGACGTCATGAACGACTGAAGGCAGTACTGATATCGTGGTAGATAGGGGGCATAGTGGGGACCGAAACAGCTGCAATATGAGTTTACTCAAACATTTTATAGTTTCTTAAAGTTACATACCTTGAGCAGCAAATTATTGTTTTTACGTTTTTCCCGACCGCGCAAGTAGTGAGGTATTAAAATGGCAAGAATGTTTAGTTTATGAATCTGGCTTATTAAGTCTTCTGGTTTCCGCCGTCTCACCCGAATTCTGCTATTGTTTTCTTCTTATGTACATGTACACACATCAAAAAAGATCGCAAACTTTGCGATCACTTTGAAAAATAGAAATCTTTTTTGTTACGTTTTTTATAAAAAATAAGAAATAGTTTTATTTTTTAATTTCAAACTGGGTATTTATATTTAAAGAAAACACACAACAAAGTTTTTTTTTTGATAAAGTTCAATTTAAAAAATTACTTATATCAGCTTATGCTAGTGATCGCAAACTTTATCCCCCTTATTACAAAAGATGGTTTAAACCAAGACTAAGGTAAACCCAGGTTTAAAATATACCCATCACTTTCTTACGTCATATAACAAAAAGAGACGGGGCTACCCTAAAACCGGGGTTTTCTTAGACCATCTTTTGTAATAAGGCCCTATATCTGTATGTATCTTTGTATGGCATGTATAAAGAGCCTAAGTTGATCTTAGCGTCGTCTTCATCATAGTCTTAATTTTTAAGTGTTTTGAAGTCACTTCGAGACTTTCATAATCCAACTTATAAAGATGTATAAACAGTACTAGATCCAAACAAATATAATAATCAAGATCTTATAGTTAGACTAACAATCCAGACATTATTAGGCTTTTGGATGCCCGTGAGGTGAGAGCACCTCAGCCTGCCGCAGCCCACGGCTGGACATGGAGACCATATAACTTATTTAGAGACCGAACAAATTTCATTTGAAGCGTAGTCTGATTCTTTAACACAGCGCGATCAGGTGATTTAACAAAAGCTTGATGTGTCGAGTAAACGTTTAATTGCTATCAGTACTGGTTTCCTCAGTTTGTTCAGGAGCGTCACACTCCTGGTAGGAGTAATACTAGTCTCTCCTGCCAGTGAGCAGATGTTCCCGCAGCGTGAAGATCTCGCGTTCGATGTTCTCGCGAGCTGCTGCCTCCAAGCCTTCGAACTCAGGAGTGTGGTATAGCTTTGGTATTTGAGCGAATTGGTTCAGCACCTGGGAATAATAAGGAGTTTGGATTAGATTGATTGATTAGACGCAGATTTTAGTGATCCCCAGCTTTTTATTGTCCATTTCTTTGGTCGTTATTGTGTTTTTTTAGGATTATGTTCAGAACTTTGTTTCTTTACGTAGGATTGCGCTTGTTTGTTAATTGATTGGATTAAAATTCAAAAGGAAAGAATGTGAAACAAGTTTAACTTCCATGAAATTCTCATTTAGAGTAGAATTTAAGCAGAGGAAGAGTGTTTGAATTACAGTGAGCTCAAGACAGCTTGTTGAGCTTAACTTTTTAGTGGTCTTCATTATTAACATTAATGTCAACTCTACCACATTTGAGCTAAAATCTTGTCCCTTTAGGAACATTGTTATGTATTGCTAAGAAGACTAAAAATAAACAAACACCACGCCTGTATTCCCCGAAGGATTGGGCAGAGGTGTACACACGGCTACACATCAAGCTATAATTTCCAGTTTACACCGACCTCTCATTGTAAGGAAATCCTATACAATGCGAGATCAGCTTATGCTGGAAATGTATAGCTTGATCTGTAGCCGTGCGTACACCTTCATTTCGCCGTTATGTTTTAAGTCCCATGTAATAGGGGGCGAGTTTATTGCCATTGACCGGACACTAATTCATACTTCGGGCTGTTACTGAGAAATTCCACACGGAAAAACTCAATTACACTTTGCCCGACTTTGAACGACTGATGCGTTACTTTCACCTCCTCCAAATATATTTGTTTCTTCTTGTGCTCATTGCCAAGTCACTATAATTATAATAGAAATAAAACTATTAATACAGTCACTAGATAGATAACTAACTACAAAATAAATTGAATAGGACTTGGCTTCTATGAGATCTTAAAACTTTTTACGGTGGAAAGATTGCATATAGAGACTTGGCATTTTTTACATTTAATGTTTTTGGTGGGATCGAATTTACGACCTCACGCTCAACAGTCGCGTTGACGACCACTAGACCAACGAGGCAGTCTGAACTAGAAATAATGAATGATAACCTACCAGTGGCGAAGACTCCATACAACTCGATTCCTATCGGCTTCCCTTTCGAAACGAGTACCTAGTTGTTGGAATTCATGCGTCACACTTGAGCAAGGTAAGCAGTTTTTGGTCCGGCTTCCCTGTTAAGAAAATTCACCCTACGCCACTGTAACCTACCTTAATCCTCAACTCGACATAGTTATCATGCGTGAGCTTGGAGTACTCTGCGCGGACGAGCTTGGCGTGCGCGTCGTACTCCTCGCGCGACGCCGCCAGCACCGCCAGCTCGCAGTCGCCGAACAGCTGCAGGTCGCGCAGCGGCGCCGGGCCCGCAGGCGTCGACGCCGCACCACAACCCGCAGCATCACTCTCCGCTGCATCTGTTGTATCACCCGCATCGCCCGCATCCCCCACGTCACCCACATCTACTGTATTCGTCGAATCAGGCTCCACTACTGCATCACCAGCATCCGTTGACTCAGGATTTTCTGCAACCGTCGAATCAGGTTCGACTACTTCGATTACGTCAGCTGAATTAGCTCTATCGGTTGAAGTAACTCCGAAAGTTGTAGTAGCTCGTATGGTCGAACTAGCTCCGGCCGCTTCTCCGACGTCGGTTGCTTCTCCTGCATCTGTTGCCTCTCCGGCATCGGTTGCTTCTGCTGCGTCTGTTGTCTCTGCTCCGTCTGTGTGAGACGTGTCCGTATTAGAAGACTCGGCCGTGCTGGCCGGGGAGGAAGGGCTCGAGGTGGAGTCGGAGCTGCAGTTTCCGCCGCACCAGGTGGCCTCGTCGTCCGTGAGCAGTGCCAGGATGTACGACGTCAGGTCTTGCTGTGGGAGGACAAGGATTTGTAAAGAACTACGTTACGTATTATACAATTTCAATCAGATTCCTAGGATGTAATTTAACGGAGGTCGTATAGCAATTGCTTCGTATAAAGTATATTCAACCGCATGTGGTTAGACTACTTAGAAGCCAACCACAACTTAGTTGTGTAAAGACTAGGCAGATTACATAGGATTGGCTCAAAATATTTGTGGAATCATTAATGCAAACATAGCATACACCGACTGTTACAATTTGGGAATCATAAGTAATTGATACAATAAAGCCAACTGACGTTTTCCCTTCTGAATCACAGCCGTTTTGTTTATTTCTCTCATTCAAAGATTAACATATAAACACAAGGATTCGTATAACACTTATTTTACTAGGTAAGTATGCTTAAAGAATATTAAGCTAATCTGTCTCACCCAGAAAACTAAATAACAATGTCTGAATGTTTATGATTAATTACGGTTTTCTCACGTGCAGTTTTCGAGATTGCCCGACTAGTTTCGGTCCCAAACGGAGCCCTTAATCATGAGCTGATCACGCGGCGAGGTCGCGATGATGCACGTGAGTAAACCGTAATTAATCATAAATATGAATGTGTCTCACGAAAGTTATAATACAAAAATATCTGAATGATTAACATTTATTTGTTATTTGGGGTATTATTCAATGATCTAAATCGTAATCGTAACATGTCAAAATTAGGTAGCCAAACATAGCAAAAATGCTGATGACAAATAAGACAAGGTGTCCTGAATTTCATGTGTAACAAATAAATGAAATTATCATAATCTTCAGTATCTATGTCGCATACCTAATGCGACATAGATACTGAAGATAGAATAATAGTTGTTATTAGAATTGGGGCCGATGTCTCTCAGAGTGTTGTTTGCTTCCGCCATTTTAGCAAATTGTGATGTGACTAACGGCCATTTTCAATACAACTACTTATGCGATTTGCCCTACTAGAGATACTATGCAACTTAGGTCATATTTCTATCAGCCGATACACAGATTATTGAAAATGGCCGTATCAGATTAGAAGTACGTACCTATGGGTAGACTGACGTGTCTGTCAAGCGTGATTTGGAAGATGTTTTAGCCTGGCTGACAAGCGTAGCGCGACATAATGTTGTTGTCGCATTATCTCGTGCCAAAACGAGGTAATTTATGACTTATTTCGTTTCGGCAGGAGATAATGCGACGACAAAATTATGTGGCGCTGCGGTTGTTGGGCTGGCGGATCTTCTGCGCTCTATTATTATTTTAGCGGAAAAAGTAATACATGATCAGCGGAAATACCTACGTCTAGTAGTGTACTGCAACACTGGCTGACTGGCTAAGTGTGATAATAATATAGATCACGTATTATAAAATTGAATTAGCCTGGCAACACAACACTTTCGAAGTAATAAAACGTAAAAAAAAACGACATTGCGAGGCATATTGCGAAAAAACTTCACGAGCCAATTCGCGGAAAAAACCTATTCATAAATTAACGAGGTAGCAATCAAGTAGGTACTCAGTACAAACTAAAGAATTTACAGAAAGTCCACTTCTAACTACCCATACCCTATAAAACGAACATGAATTTGGACCTTATAGCAGTTCAAATTAAGTATAAATAACAATGAGTTGTAAAAATCCATCATGAAGTAGCATTTAATTTATACTGCCTTAAGGTCTAACTTTACGGTATTTTTATAGGGGTGTCAGCTATGTTAGGGAACAAACGGTACGTAACTACTAAATAGATAAAATGGAACAATCTCGTACTACACTCGAAAAATTGCGGGCGATATTTTTTTCAGCGTCTGTTTGTACTTGTTATCGCATTGTGAGGAATGACACTTTTGTACTCAATGTACTTACTGACTGCGGATGTAGACGCAGCAAGTCTGTCAGCAGTTTAACCGTGAGCTCGGACGGCGTGTGCCTCAAAACAATCGCTAGTTTGAACGCCGCTGGTTGGATCACGTCGTCCATCCCTTTGTTTAGCAAGTTCTGCCACACGCCCGCCTGAAAACCAGCAATGTATACCGAAATTAGAAATGCAATCGAGAGTCAAATATGGGATTGTGGTAAAGGAATACCAGTTTAAAGTCGCTCATGTGTGCGTAATTGTTGGAATAAAGGGATAAAAGAGAAATCAGACGCTGTGTGTGAAAGTTTAATGCCATGGAAGTTTCTGGAACTCTGTCAAAAGAATGCCGTGTGATATGAAACGGCGAAGAGATGATGCCGGAAGTTTAGTGATTATTTTTGTTAAATAATAGACTAGCGTCACCTTTTTGAAATAGACAATGAGTAGTTGTTACTGTAGTCTCACAAGTCGCACCAATGTTTTGTCTTGAAGACTCACAGAGAGGTGTAAGCAAATGACAAAATAAGTGTTAAGTAAATGCAAAACATTTCAAGGGTTATCTAGAAGAGTTCTTATTTCACGTAGTATTAATTACATTGAAGAGATTATGATGGTATTTAAATTAGTATTTCCTGCCAGATGAGGAAAAGAGACAGCAAGCAAACTTGGTACCTAAGTAGGTCACAGATGCCAAAAACAGTAACAAAAACGAATCATTACATACATAGCTATAAAACATATTTCTGTTTGATATTTTTCACATCCAGTTCTAAATTTTAAAGCATTGCTACCTAATTTCACAAATAAATCGTGAACTACAAGAATAAGACAGATCAACAGACAGACAGAGCTTCAAGGGCTTCAAGATCTCAAATATACTCTGAATAAAATAGGCACCAGAAAACAAGTTCCAGGGGTCATCACTGACAGCATCTATTTGTCATTTGCTCTCAATAACTCCTCATAATTCAGTAAAATGTGGATAAGATGGTTAAATCTTACCTGCTTCGTAAAGAACCATCGAGAAAATACTTTTTGCATATTCAGCCAGATTAATTTTGGACTGTCAAGTTTCCTAGTAGGTAAGATTGAGAATTAATTCTTAAGCCAACAATTTTTCAGTCCCTCATTTGCTATTTTCCTCTTGAGAATCCTCGAAAGTCAAGAGTCATAAGTAGATATATTATAATTATCATAACAGAAAGGATATCACCCATTTTGTTTGATGATTTGGGATAAAAAAAAGTCGGCGTCCAGGAATGAATTCTATTTTATTAACCGACTTCAAAAAGGAGGAGGTTCTCAATTCGTCTGAATGTTCTTTTTTTTTTTTTGTGTGTTTGTTACGCGATATCTCCGCCAATTATGAATGGATTTTGATGATTCTTTTTTTGTTTGGTAGGCCATACTTCAGAGGTGGTCCCATATAAATTTTATTGAAATTGAGTCAGCACTTTTTGAAAAAATCAACAAAATAAAAAAAAAATACACAAATCGTATGTAGACGACGTTCTAGTTGTAGTGCTGCTCCGAGAATTTGTACACTATTGTAATTGTAATTTGTGACACTAAAAAGTATAAAATAAAAAACTTTAAAAAAGTAAAAACCGACTTCAAAAAAAAACTAAACGGAGTAAAATAATTATCATTTAATAAAACTACCAGTTTCAGAAGTCGGTGTTCTACGCTGAAACAAATTGAATGCACCGACTTCTGAAACTGGTAGTTTTATTAAATGATAATTATTTTACTCCGTTTAGTTTTTTTTTGAAGTCGGTTTTTACTTTTTTAAAGTTTTTTTTTAAATGGTGGCAGGAGTACAAACATTTCTTTTCATGGCGACAATGCTGTAATAATAATAAAATAATTCTTAAAACCCCTAATACAAGTCGTCGTTTTAATTTTTACCTGGTATATTTCTCCGAATCCAAATAGTTTTTGACTTTAAAATTGTGTAGCTATTAATTAATGGCCGCCAAAAATCCCAATTTTATCCCAGAATAGGTGATTTCCTTTACTAGAAATATCTTGTAACACCAAACTAGTGTTTAAATTACGTACACATAAGCATTTGAGACTACGACAGAATAATTGTCTACGTGCCATTTACCTGATACGCCACACAGTTCCTCAGTGTGTGCCACAGAGAGTCAGGTGGCGAGGCCTCCTCCACCTGCTTCCAAGCATCGTCAGCGTCGGGCGCCACCAGCGTGTTGCAAGCGTTGCGCCACATCCGCATGGCTGCACAGCCTTGCTGCTCACCCGAAGGTACTGGAGCCGACATCACTGGAAGAAACAGCGTTACGATTAGTTGAAGAAATGGTATAATAACTCTGGCACGTGTTGGGGCTACTCCAGTTAATCAACACAGTGATTCGCGTCCTAGCGGTCGAGGAGTCAACATATCCTGAGGATGCTCCGTGCAGGGGCGAAACACGTGTCGTGTATTGGTTTGGTTGCATGTTGATTATTAAGAAGATTATTAGCAGAAAACCAATTGGAGATTACATTAAGTGTATTATTGGGTTCTACAAGATCCCTGTCCTTCCTATCTACTTTAAATATAAGAGATGTATCATCAGCAAATAGGACTATGTTAGACATTGTGTCCTTTATTATATTTGGAAGGTCATTTATATATACAAGGAACAGAAAGGGGCCTAAAATTGATCCTTGAGGTACTCCCATTTTAACTAATGAGCCTACAGAAGTGACATTACCAATAGCAACCCTTTGTTCCCGGCCCGATAAGTAGGATTTCACAAGATCAATAGATCTACCTCGGATGCATTATTTTTTCACTCTTGTGCATATACTTGTAGGCAGGAGGGTGGTGCTGCATACTGCATCCAAACTAGCGACCTTGTTCAGCGGAATTAAAGCAAGATATTCTATTTGCATATCTGTATGTCATGGATTTCCGCAAAGTAACGCCTGATTCCATCATTTAATCAACACAGTTTGCAGCTGGAAAAAGACATCTCGGCGTCTGGCCTTCCAACCACGCTCAGTCAACTCTAGCTATCTAATTTAAGTCTCCGGTTCATCTGCTGCAAGACATGGCCTTTATAAAAATGGAAGTAATCACATATGCTCGTAAAGCAGGTTGGTGACCTCAGAGCGGCCGGCCTTTCGCGTGTCTAGCACAAATTCTTCAATCCGACACGCAGACTTATTTGTATAATTGTTGACTTACCATATGCACTATTTAGGTTTTATTTACTTGTTCCTCTTAGAAGGAAGAGACGAATCTTAAACAATTTAACGCAGGCACTTTACGAAAACAAATGTAGCTATATTAAGTAACTACTCAAGCTAAAAACTAACAAACTCTCGATTTTTGCTCAGTTAACGGTAATTAGTTACAAAAATATCAGACCGGTTGTTTGCTGTCTGCATTGGCACCATTAAACAGTAATCTAAATAAAAAACGAATCTGAGAAGTTATTTTTATACGGCACATGTGAAAAAGTCAAAGTATTTAATTAAAATAGTGATCCATTGAAGAAAGAACTCGAGAAATGGACGATTGAGCGCTTTGTGCCCATATTAATATAAATATCTCAAGAAAAATATGAATTCCGACAATCTGCGCACTGAATTTTATTAACTGACAGTTCGATAATTAATTTTGACATTTCTTTAAGTTATTTTAGTACTACCCTCTTTTTTACAAAATCGATAGGTACATTTATTAAATGTCAACACAAATTAGCCCTAAATAAACTGCCTTCTAAAAAGAAATTCAGGTAAAAACCCGAATACGCGAAAGCAAGGGAATGGTTATTCTTAAAAAAACCAGACATTATTTATTATTAAAATTGAAGAAAAGAATATACTAATAGAAAATACTAATTTTACTATACATATTTAAAAAAAAAAACAAAATACATAAATATCTGCATGACAACCTAAGTATTTTTATTTGCGTGCATTAAATAAAAAAACAACAAAACAGTATCTCACCCCCCATGTCGGGTTCTCTCCACCAATTGGACGCCAGTTTGCCGGATTTTAGGCCACTAGGGCTCCACGTCAACTGAAACAGTGAATTATTTCATGTTCATGAAAAAAAAAACATGCATTCTGTCGCCTCTGCGAGACGCATTAATCTATGACAACAAAATATAACGTGTAATTTTGTAATCGAGAACATACGATACATCAATCGATAGAATTTCAAAATATGAACGTGATGTTGACATTAGGTACTTATTTATGTACATAAATAAATAGGTAATTAAATTTTTTTGCTAAATATTTTTATAAAATAATATTGTGATAAAATTAACGGTCATAGTTGCTAATAAGCTACAACAAGCTTAGACTTCAGCTAACTAGGGAACCAAAACCATACAAGTCTGAAAAAAATTAGAAGCCTTAAAACTATCGTGTAATATAATAAGAATCAACATTTTAAAATATTATCTAAGACCTTGATCGTTTCTGTGGGTAGTAAAATTAATATGACATAAAATCTAAAATTCGACAAAACCATCAAACGCAATACTAATCAATAGTTACGTAACTACTTACTAAAAAATAAACAAAAAAATCGACTCACTTGAATCCAGGTTACTTCTGGCCCGAATGCCCCGAATATTATTATTTAAAAATCGAATATTCTATTTTGATACGTGCCAGGCGCGTAGGGCGCGCTCGCGGAGTGTCATGGCGGCGCGAGGGAGGTGCCGCGCCGCGCAACACATCGACAATCGATGGTGTTTGCCCGACAGTGCGTGTTGTTATGCGATTGTTTTCACTGCGATCGCGATATTGTTCCGTTCAGTCAGCGCATTATTGCGGTCGATGACCGATGTGAATGCAAGCTGCTGGTTTGATTGAAGCGTAGTTCATAGTTGAGACGAGTGTTTCATTTGAGATTCATCTCTGCTTGTCGTGCAGCGCATAGAACGCCTTTGTTAGAGTTTTATTTTAATATTTTATTTGTATATTTAGTACTTACGGTGAATATGACAATGTATCATTTCTCCAGATGAATCGCTTCTACAGCTGTTGTACTTTGACGTGTTTGTATTGCATGCATAAGTATGTATTGCATTCAATTATGTATCAGACTTTTGTAAACAAAAAACATTAGGGCTATGTAATATCGTTACCGGTGAGAACAAAAACTAATTTAATTCCACGATTAGTTTTTCAACATTTTGCATCACACGGACAAGGACAATTGATTAAGTAAACTGTAAAAACTAGAGAGAAAAAGACTTCGTGGAGTAATTAATATTCATTACTAATGCAAAATATTTGCCCAAATTTTTATCTCATATCGTGTCATAATAATATCATGTACTTAATTACAAATGCTTGATAAAAATAATATGGAAATTCCTATCATCATTGTTTAACTACCTAGTTCATCTCATAATAATATTTGAGGCGATAAGTATGAGATAATTAATAACTTGCTGTACAATTAAATTATTAATTAAAATCTTATACATATATTAATAAAATGATACGTTCTCTCGATAATTACATTTTTCTAACTTCCACTACACTATTTTTCAAGGGTAGGGAATAACTAGTAACCGCGAGACGCATGCGCGAGGGCTCTCACGAAGGCCTTTACACTTCAAACCCTTCACATACTAAAGTCACCCTTATTTCAAAGGCCATAAGATATATTTCTGCATTTTATTGTACTGTCTGTATATTACGATAATCAATAAAGAGCCTTATGTTGTTGCAATAAAGTCTATATTGGTGTCGATCAATCAGATGAGTCATGGTTGGACGTGAACTTGAAATCCCGCGAGTGACACATTGCTATAAAGTATGATGCAGGCGTTTCATTCAAGATGGAGTGGCGTCAAGTGTGTAGGTATATGGTGCAATAGAATGACGTCAGAGGGGGAGCGATGTCGACTAAATAATTATGTCAAGAGCAAGAAAAGCATTTTATGAAATTAATTCTGCTAATCACAGCAAAATATCATACATTACGCCCTAAAGTCTACTCCGCCTTGTTGCCTTCCGGAGCGAATAGTGAAGGACTGTGGTAGTCCACCCACACTTCGCCTGTGATGGAGTTACCGTGTTAAGTGAACGGTCACTTAGCAGTGGACTTTTAAGGGTTGGTTTCAATGGAAGACGATCAGAGTAGCACTTGACCCGAACGGAGAATTGAAACAGGAACCATAGGTTTAGCGGCTGCTTAACTACCAGTGGCGAAGGCTCCATACAACTCGATTCCTATCGGCTTCCCTTTCGAAACGAGTAGTTACTGGAAACCACGCATCACACTTGAGCAAGGTAAGCATTTTTTGGTCCGGCTTCCCTTTTAAGAAACTTCACCCTACGCGACTGTTAACTACCCAAATAAATTGTTTTCGGGACGATGTTTTTAAAATCTGCCTTGTTCATATTTTGGTATTGCTTCAGCTAGTCAGGTATTTTTAAGTTATAGTCAGCGCTTATTAGCCACGCTGGCTTATGGTCTCCAATAGGTACCTACTAGCCACTTAACCTGAAAGCATTTTTTGGGAAGTCTGGTAAATAAAATGATAACTGATATTTATTTCTGTAAATAAATCTGTTACAGACACTTTTAGAAGTCAATTTTATATGTTTTTTTAAGACTAGTTGGAGCCAGCATTTCCTATCTGACTCGCTCTGAGAAGAAAAGCCGAAACAAACTCAGAGGTCAACGTCTCTTTTAAAGTCCAGACATTGTAGTATCAAAAACTATGCGAGTGTAACAATGTAGGGCAACGTCTGGAATGGCCTTTTGAGGAAAGAGCCATAACAGCTTTGAGTCGACCTGTCTAAACTGATGGTACGCATGCATCAGCCATCGTGTAGCTCAACCTTATTTTAGGGAGCTCAACGACCCGACGCACGACGCCACCAATCAGCAAGACATTTGCGTAGGTCACAAAAAACACTCAAAACCGCCAAACACTTATGAAATTCGAGTAGGATACTAGCCTACACGGTATTCACATTCACAAAAAAATAATTAAATTAAATTAAAATAATATCAACATATTAATAATTGAATAATTATTCATCAAAATGTCAAAGTAAAAAAAAAAACTAAAACTAAGTCTAAAAGTTAAATGTCGGTAAATACCAACTTTCAAAAAAAAAACCGTCCAAGTGCGAGTCGGACTTGCGCACGAAGGGTTCTATTATCTATAAAAAGCCCCCTTAAATATTTATTTTATTCTGTTTTTTAGTATTTGTTGTTATAGCGGCAATAGAATTACATCAACTGTGAAAATGTCAACTGTCTAACTATCACGGTTCATGAGATACAGCCTAGTGACAGACGGACAGCGGAGTCTTAGTAATACTGTCCTGTTTTACCCTTTGGGTACGGAACCCTAACTAGAACTTAACTAAGATATTTCTATGTAGAATTAAAATTGCTACTTGAGTATGGTTCTTGTCAATACAATTCTCTTGACGCAAGAGCGGCTGCTCTTAAAATAATAACAGAGAAACAAGGTTTGTACCCATTACAAATCATTTATTAAAATCTCAAAAATACACAAATAGGTAGGTACATAGATCTAATATATCTCAATATTATGATTGCACACAAACTGTTCAATACTGTATGGGGTATAGTTCGTCCCACAATTTGAACCTATTTTCAAACAGGTTCTGCTTGACTGCGTACTCCTTGGCAACTCGCAGGTAGTTCCTCTGGTCTGGCTTCATGGCTGGCCAGGACAGGGATGACAGCTCGGGAGTGTCTTCGCGAGGGTTGGGGTTACTGGAAGAAAAAGGTCAGAATTAGTACCTACGTTTGACAATGTGGTACAAATTCTCTCTGGTAAAAGCGACGTGATGGGCAGCAGTACTTTTTAACCTACAATACATTGCAATCACATTAAGCCGAATTTACATTACGAAACAAGTTTCATGCATGATGAAATTAATTTCATGACACTACTTTCAGTACCTGTGAAACTAGTTTCATTAAAAATAATAGTGTCGTGAAATCCACAGTATGTCTGTGTTCATGGCTCCGACGACATCAAAGCTTTATTCTCTTTATTCGCTAGTATTCATTGATAAATTTTATGTTTTTATCAGCTGTCCAACGTTAGTTTGAAATTTAAATTTTTTTGACGACTAATACCGCCCTTACCACGACTACCGACTAAAAACACACACATCCTATCAGCGCAGGCGCTTTCGTGACACTAGTTTCGCGTCGCGTTTAAACGATGACATTAGTTGCATGACACTGTTTCAGTGTCGTGAAATCGATGCATGCATTGTAAAACTTGACGTTTACACGTGAAATTGTTGATGAAATTAATGTCACGGAACTACTTTCATGCCACTAGTTTCGTAATGTAAATTCGGCTTTAATCTTCTATTGTGGTGTGGTCGATGGTCACCAGGAAATAAAGCTGTCAATAGACTTCCTATTAAAGTTCTAGGCTGCCTTAGCAGCCTCAACTCTTCAGTTGGCACTATACGTGCCGGCTATTATGTTGGCCACTAGCCACTATCTGTGTGATGTCCATTGTTTACGCTCAATAACAAATTTATTGTGTGATAGGACTCCTACTAGTATAGCGCCGGCGCCATAGTGTTCCAGAGGCCATAGCGCATAGATATAATAAGGAAGAACTAAATGTAAATAGGTATTTATATTCTTTTAAATGTTGCCACTCTCTTTTTTTAAACCCTGCCCCACTCTAAGATTTCTCTTGTATCGTGGGTGCGTTTACAGACACAAATCTCATACACAAACGCCCAGACCCGAAACAACCATCTGTAGGACATACAATTTTTTGTTCCGTGTGGGAATCGAACCCACGACCCGTAGCGCAGAAGCCAATCGCTTAGCCACTGCACCAAACGTGTCGTCGAATCTCTATAAGCTTTCTTCTGTATTACACGCACAAACGTCCAGAGCCGGAACTTTTTTTTATTTATTTACATCACATAGCATCACACCTGTAGGTATTTCCCGAAGCTACGACTGCGGCTGGCTCACGATAAGCGTTTTTAATTAATTGCCTATTCGCTCCTTATAACTTGATTTCATTCAGAGCAGCGACAATAATAATGTAATAATGAATAAAAATAATAATACACCTATACCAATACCTATATACTCGATAACGAATTACTCGATAAACTATGTTGTTTTAGTTCTAGTACCTATCCATAATTAAAAATATTGTGTTTAAATATAACAATAGTCAAGAATTAAGAACTATGTACTAAGTAGACACATAAGTAAATTTATAATTAAGTATACTTTAATCTAATTAGAGCCCTCAAATATTGCAACACCTGGAAAAGGTTGCTAAGCTGTACCTACTTTATATTATAATAAGACCTGTATTATTTAACCTTAGTGTGCAAATAAATACTTTGAGTTTGAGTTTGAATGTGTAGGATACTTTGTCAGGGATTATTCATCTCATACGAGCCCGTAAACTGCTGAGGCGTGGGCCTCAATCACGTTTAATTAGTGGTCATTGATCGTTTAATTAATATCATTCAAATGAATTCATTCGGTGAATATCTTACCCGTATCTAGCAAAGTTGTACCACACAGCGGTCATCTTGTCCACCATCTTGGAGTCTTCCGTGTCAGCGACATCTATCGTCGGGAAGCGGCGACTCAACGAAAACAGATAGATTAGGTCGTCGTGATGCGCTGTACCTGAACAATTTTAAAGGAAAGTATATATTATATAAAACGCACACCCTGAAAGTAATTTGTTAAGAATCGGATTCAGAATGAATTTCAACCATTTTGAAAAAAAAAACGAAAATAAAACGTGTTTTTTACGAATTAGTCTTTTGAGATAAAGAAACTTGAACCTTATGTCAAGATCATTGGACTGAATTTTAAATGTAGTTATCAATGAAAAAGTAATATTATAATAAGTACTTTGTATAGTGCCGGGCTTAAAGAATAGCACTACCCCATCTCTTCCCGTGGGTATCGTAAAAGGCGACTAAGGGATTCACTAGAGGATGGGCAGCAGCGTTCACTGAGTACTTTAACAACCATAATGCGATCGCCAACCCGCCTGCCAAGCGTGGCGATTACGGCAAACCTACCTTTTGGGGGAGGCCTATGTCCAGCAGTAGACGTCTTCCGGCTGAACGATGAAGTATTTACCGACTTCAAAAAGGAGGAGGCTATCTCTACTAAACATTATTAAGCAAATAAAAGCAAAAATTCTGTGTAGGATTATTAATTTCAATGTTACTAACAATTGGGCCTAGTTGCCACTAATAAACAAATATTAATTTAATTTAAAAATTATGATTAAAATTTTATCTGTATATTCCAATTGGGATGTTCGAGTGTATCCATTATTACTGGTACATGTTGTATTGGCGGCGGTAACCACTAACTTATCATCATGTGTGCCGGCTTGTTTGCCAAGGTATTGGTAACATAAGTATAAAAATCAGATGACTAATCCATCTGTCTGTAGCCCTAATTATTTATTTATTTTCTTAGTGATAAAAAGCCAACCTACAGGATTTCACAAATAGCAACAGACATTAAAATAGAAACCTAAGGAAGACTTGGTAGCAAAACAATTACGATTCTATAGTATAGTCGCTTGAAAAACTTAAGGTTAAGCACCCTTCTTGCCGCGCCACTATTAGTGACAAATAATGAGAACTTTTACCGACGATTTGAAAAAGGTGGCTGGCAGCGGATGGATGCGGGCTGCCCAAGACCGGGATGGTTGGCGATCTTTGGGGGAGGCCTACGTTCAGCAGTGGACGGCAATAGGCTGATATGATGAATGAGAACTTTTAAAGGCCTCTACACACCAAAGCCGCCGGCACCGGCGGCTTAACCCGGCGGGTTATGCCGCCGGGCTTGTTTTGCGTTAAGGCTTCTACACACCAAAGCCGCCGACCCGGCGGCTTTACCCGCCGGGTTATGCCGGCGGCCAACTAACGCGAACTAAGCGAGCGAACATAACGCAAAACAAGCCCGGCGGCATAACCCGCCGGGTTAAGCCGCCGTGCCGGCGGCTTTGGTGTGTAGAGGCCTTTATGTTCGCTCGCTTAGTTCGCGTTAGTAAAGCCGCCGGGTCGGCGGCTTTGGTGTGTAGAAGCCTTAATATACCATAAGTTTACCTATTAAAATCATTGCTTGCTCGCACAACGTATGAATTTTGCCTATAATTAGAAGAAGAGGCAGGGATAAAAATTATGGACCCATCGTCCGACCAGTAACAGGCTCTCAGGAGGACGTGGTGCTAGGAGAGGTCTGCCAGGGGCTGGCGGACCGAGGCCTGCCGGGGTTGCGGTGCATGCTGCTGCGAATCCCGCGACCCCAGCCAAGGGTCAGGAGAAGGAACATCGTGGGGTTTTAGCCGATAAGACTCCGGCATAACCCTTCGCCGCCCCCGGACGAAGGGTACCCATGAGGAAACATCCCACAGTAAAAAAAAAGGATTAAAATAATACCTAGCACTGTTTCCTCACGATCCTTTAGTATAGTGATCTACTAGGGGATCAGCAGTGGATGTTATCGGACTGATGATCAATATTAAACTTTTCACTCGTTACTCACGGACTGGTTTCTTGGTAGTTGGATCTTCGTAATGGCTATGGTTGCCGATGTACGCGAACTCGGAGTAGTACACCGGGTGCTTGGAGTGACGACACATTAGGTTGGCCATTCTGGAAGATAACATAATAATATGATGTTACTGAAGAGTTGAGGCTGCTGAGGCTCGTGTATGGATGGACTTTTGTTACACGAGACCTCTCCGTGCCTCGGAGAGAACGTTAAACCGTTAGTCGGTTGGTATTGGTATCATATGAATACCTATGGCAGTCGTTACGGGTAGTCAGAAGACTGAAAGTTTGACAACCGGTCTAACATTAGATATCGATAACAATAAGATATAAGGCATTGCCCAGTAAGGCTAATTTTACAGTGCTGCTTTCGCCAGCGCCAGCGCGGTTAGTAAGCGTCGCGGGCCACGAGCTTTGAGTGTCTTGGATCGTTCGTTACATAGTAAAACCAACCCGCGCGGATGGCTCGCGGTGTTTTACTATGTAACGATCCAAGACACTCAAAGCTCGTGGCCCGCGACGCTTACTAACCGCACTGGCGAAAGCGGCACTGAAAACCATCCTAAGTCGCACCGTGTAAAATACTGGTACTAAGCCGCATCTGGTTAGACTGGAAGTTTCTTCTTCTCTAGTGTCTCGAGCTATACGACAATAGCTCATAGGACTGGAGGCTGACCCCGACATAGTTGGGGAAAGGCTAGGCAGAAGAGTTCATTGCATTGTTAATAACTGCTCATTCACGGAAATTCCTTATGACTATTTTACGTCTGCTAGCAAAGCAGCGGCCATTGGCCACCCTGTTGTGTGACGACATGACTCTAACGACAAACCTTCTGTGTACATAATATTAACACGTTCAGTGCCGGGTGCCCTCCAGGAGGGCACCCTGTAGTCGCATTCGCCATGCCGGGTGCCCTCGTGGAGGGCTCATTTTAAATGCAGGTTTTTCTTGGAAAAAACACCGTCATGAAACAAGGAAACACCTATTTTACGACGTAGTAGCGTATTTTTCATGGTTTTTAACCTAATGCCAGGAATCCTCCTCAAGGGTTCACTCTTAGCGCAAACGTAATGCCGAGGACCCTCTTGGAAGGTCCACTAACCATAACATATGTGTGGTGGCATGGCGTATGAGCTCTATGAAAAGTGTGGTGGACTCTGAAGTGTTAAATATGTAGGTACCTATGCACAGGAAATCCAGTGATCGAATCACCATACAGCTTCCCAAGCCCGTCAGCGCTGTCGGCGTCGTTAACCAGCGGCTTGTCTCCAAGGTAAGCTTTCCTCAGCCTGGCAAGCTTCTCGCTCGACTCATTGCGCGGAAGAATGAACGCGATCGGAGCTATTCGGTCCCATTCGGCATACATCGTGTCCAGCAGTGTTTTGTTTTTCAGGACCGCTGCGGAGGAGAGTTTGAAAATGTAGAATTTTATTTGCCACGTGGTCTCGAACTTCAATCAGAATAGATGAAAGGATTTTACTGTCAGGAGAACCCTATTTTAATATAATAATAATAAGAAATTTATTTAAGAAATTAAATATCAAGTACTTCTGAACACGGCGCGAATTGTTAGGAAGTTCCTCTCTCTGAGGCCCTGACCACCGGTAGCTTGGACCCTGTTCCCAATGCTGGTGGGCTACTATTTTTTATATTTTTAAATGTTTTTTTTTTATAATGAAATATTTAAAAATGTAATCTATATGTTTAAAAATGAATAAAGGAGATAATAAGACATTTATTTCAGACGTAGTCCATTATACTGTTAGTAACACAAATCTTGTAAAGCTATTGTTAGTACAAAAATAAACTTTAATATGTGGCACCGCACATGAGTGCCAGTTTATGCCAAGCCCTGAACACGACCACCCGCAGTGTGTAGTCGCATCCAGTGCCGCCATATCGCCGAGTCCCCGAGAGAGTTTTGCATCTTACTACACTGACAACATCTACATAACATTTTAATCAGCCTATTACTGTTCCACTGTTTCGCACGGGCCTCTTCTCAGAATGAGAAGGGTTTAGGTCTTACTCCACCACGCTGGCCTGGTGCGTGTTGTCGGACTACACACACCATCGAGAACTTTATGGAGTCCTCTCAGGTGTCCAGGTTCCCTCACGATGTTTTCCTTCACGAATAACGCAAGCGATAATCAAATTCTGATCCGCTTATGAATTCGAAAAGTCAGAGGCCTGGTTGAAACTCGGACTCTCCTCCATGACAGGCAACCGTTCAATCGCTAGGCTATCACTGCTTTCGACAATATCTATACTGCCAAAATTGGGTTGCGCTCACATTGAGATCTAATACTTTAAAAGAGACCTTGACCTCTGAGTTGGTTTCGGCTTTTCTTCTCAGAGTTAGTCAGATAGGAAATACCGGCTCCATCTAGTCTTAAAAAAACATTAAAAATTGACTTGTAAAAGTGTCTGTAACAGATTTATTTACAGAAATAAATATCATTTATCAATAATAATGAATATCTCAACCCAATACGTGGAGACAGTGGAAACCTAAGATAAAACCTATCTGTACCCCAAGTGTGAGTTGGGTAGTTTACTACACGTTTCCGTAACGAATAGTTTACTATGATAAGCGTCAAACTAATCGCACTCGCGTTTTCAGTCACGCTATTCGCCGCTAGAGGCGCTGCTTAATTTTTCGTACATTTTTGGCGTGACGCAATTACAGCAGTTAACGAAAAAAACTCACACTTGGGGTACTGGTCAGATATTTTGGAGATTGCTCGTGACGAACTTCATTTAGCAAACACGCTGATGGTTCTCAGATGCACGAAGAAGGAATTCCTTGGAGTATGGAAACATCAACACAAATTCTCAAATACCAGTGTACTCACTAAATGCCTTCCAGAAGAACTCGTCAGTAGTCTGACTGACTATGAACGGCACTGAGTGCATCCTGCCCTCTCGGATGGCGACCATCGGCTCCTCGGGCAAGAACCGCTCCTGACCGAAGTCGCGCTCGACCACTGGACGCCACAGACTGAGGGGATCGTAGCCGAACTCCTGGGGATTTAAAAGTTAGATGGTTTTGTGGCGGCTTTTATCACGCCACATGGGAAATACGCACAATTTGGCTTTTATTACGCCACATGGGAAATACGCACAATGTGGTGAAATCTATCATGCATCACGCCACATGCGAACTATCCAACATCGCGATATCAAGATTTAACACGCAGATAGTATATATACAACCGCCCAACATCAACCGTTGGGCAGTAGCCCGCCAGACACAAGGCCCGTGAGGCCTGGTTGGAGGATTCTCCCTTTTCGGTGGAGGAACACTATGGTGTTCCTCCACCGAAAAGGGAGGCGGGAGGCGAGGTATACCTCGTTCCTCCAAAGTTTTATCAACAGCTCTCTGGCTGCATGGGGTCTCAAGGTAGACGCACATGATTTCCAGCTGTTGAGCCTTTTCTGTAGATGGTGCATTGTGCTCCTGAGGTTTTGACCGGATAATAGGGACTGTAGAAAATCCATCAATACTTTCAATATAAATATTTGTATTGGGATATCCCAAGCTAGAAAGTGAGGCAAAACTGATTTTTCAGGCAGATCCTAGGTATGTATAGGTATACCAATTGCAGTAGGCCTAGCACGAATGTTATGACGTATGGTAACGTAAACGTAACGTTAACGCGAGTGAATTTTGAATTGGAAATACTCGTTTCGCACATAATATTTAATCAATTTGAAAACGTTATTCATATCTATGTATGATACAAATTGTGGTTGTCGCATAAATTTAAACTAAAATGCTATAAAATAGTTGTACCTATTTTTGATTCACAATTCAATCACATTATCGTTACGTTTACGTTACTATACGTCAAAATATTCGTGCTAGGCCTACAGATCATTCATGCGTTCATCTATTTAGATAAAGTAGACCAAGGTTGATTAAAATATGGTAAAATTCTCACAAAGAATCCCAGCAGTGATCCAGCGATCTCTTTCCAGGTCTTAGTCTTGCGACACTCGTAGAGAGCAGTGATATTGTCTATCGGACAATTGGATATTCTCGCCTGCTTGATAGCCAAGTCCATACGGTCTGGTGGACTGGGCACCTTGGCTGTTGGAGAACCGCTTATTGATATCCCGCGGTGGAACAGTCCTGAATGTAAAGGGAGAATAGTTTTTACTTTTATTCTACAGGTACATAGAAGATAGAATAATAGGAGAAAGGAAATATATTGGATAAAAGCAAGTGTACAACATGCAGCTTAACAGAAAGTTGGCTTCATTGTATGCGGTGCATTCTGCAGCTCACCAAAGAAGTTCTGATGCCACCTAGAAGGCGGGATAACTTGCGAGTAAAAATATTTTTGCCCACTAACGAGTAGCAGGATCACCGGTGCGATAAAGCTGATTTTTATTATTGTAATTTATATTGTTTTTTTATGTTAAAAGTTAAGACTCAATTCATTTATTCACTTGACGGACAGAACTGTGTTGCTGGGGAGTTTTTTTTGCGCCATTTCTTCTTCAAAGTATAAACACTAGAAAATGGTGAAGAGCGGGCGGGTTTTTGGGGGCTGTCTTTTATAACATTGACGTTCAGAAAGAACTAAGTAATTCTAGTAGGTAGGTATATATTTATATCGAATAAATTAGCTTTGAATTTAAAGTTTGATTTGCGGTCTCCAAACCATAGTGACCAAGATCCCTTCTTTATAGAAGAAGCTTATTTTATCCAGGAGCACTGGAACTGCCCCACCAAGGCCACGGTCGCCTTTTTAGAGAGCCGAGATTTTGTCCATCACCAACAAAAGCTTACCTTTAGACATAGGTGAGATCATGTGCAGCATGACACTGGTAGACCCTGCACTGCAGCCCGCGATGGTCACCAGGTTGGGGTCTCCTCCAAACGCAGCGATATTGCGTTGTACCCAACGGAGAGCTACCACCTGGTCCTTGAAGCCATTGTTGCCTGGAACTATCTTGTTGCCCAGAGCGAGGAAACCTGAAAGTGGATAGAGTTTGTAACGGATCAAAGTGATTGAGCTACTCGTAATTAATAACCGCGCGGATCATATGATTTGCAAGGTTAAGCTGCGCTTGCCGCTGTCAGTCCGTGGATGGGTGACCATTAGTTACACATCGAGACCCCTTCTTGCCTCGGAGAGCATGTTAAGCCGTAGGTTCCGGGTGTCATACGAATACCTATGACAGTCCTTACGGGTAGTCAGAAACCTTAAATTCTGACAACTGGTCTAACCTTAGGATATCGCCGGATTGCGGAGGTCTGATGGCAGTCGCTCCGTGTAAAATACTGGAATTCAGCCGCTGGTCAGACTGACAACTACCCCATCTCTTCCCGTGTGTTTCGTGAAAGGAGACAAAGCGATTCACTAGAGGGTGGGCAGCAGCGTTCTCTGAGTACTTTAACAACCATACTGCGATCACCAACCCGCCTGCCAAGCGTGGCGATTATGGCAACCCCCCTTTTTTTTCCTCATTGATGTCCTCCGCCCTGGGGTGGGTGGAGGGGTCTGTCAGACTCTTACTAACTAAAACCACCCTGGTGTTCCACCTCACACCTGCGCCGGGGGTCACGGGAACTAACAATACTTCCGCAACCCCCGGCTAGTGCCGGCCCGCCACCGCTGGCCTCCTCGGGTTAGCGGGGGGAGTGAGGTGTTAGACTCCCCCCGCGCCGTCTAAGAGGGGCGCGCTTGGAACACTTCGCGCCGCCGCCTCGGGTCCTGATGTGTGGGGGCGACAGACTTATGGCAACCCCCCTCCCCCAACATGGCTTGGGCTACTTGGCTGTGTCTAGCAGTGGACGTCCTTCGACTGAATGATGACCCTAACATAGTCGGGAAAAGGATAGAACTATAGGCATTAAGATTCTTCTTCTGTAAGACCTGGAGAATCAAGAATCTTAAAAGGCAAAGTCGAGCTTTTTAATATTACACTAGAGCAATGTAACGAGCATCTTCCATCGTTCTATCATCTTCATTCAGCCGAAAGACATCTACTGCTGGACATAGGCCTCCCTCAAGGAGCAGCCCAGACGACGCAGTTTTTGTCCGGCGGACTGCCGCGCACAGGAATGAACATGGTTGGTAGTTGTTGCCCGTCGCGAATTTCGACAAGGACTCAACGCACACGACGGTCGTTTTGTCTGTAGTTGTCGTTAGAACTAGTGTCTTCACTGGCAACCACTACTAGCCACGTTCATTCTTGTGCGCGACTTCGCCACATCGACCGGTCCTGTGCTTCTCGCATCCATCGTTCAATGCTCATCGAGTATCCTCATTGCATCATTTCGCTTAGCTTAGTCATGGCAAATTGAAATGTTGATTACTTACCAAGTGATCCAAGTCTATAGTTACTGGTAACCAGCACAACATCTCTGTCGAGTAGATAGTGCGGTCCAGCGAGGTCACTGCGACCTGACATTGAGTAGAACCCGCCAGCGTGGATGAAGAAGATCACCGGGAGAGGTTTTGAGCTGGGAATAACACGAAAACATATTGCACGCAATTCTTCTTCCTTCTAAATTATGTTAGTTAGTTAAAAATCTGATGCTACGTGTACCACTGAGTGAAGGGAGCGGCCAGAAAGGCGACCTTAGAAACAGGCTAAAACAGAAGAGGGGGTGCTCTCGTATTAGGTAATTTGACAGAGTTCAAAAAGCCACAAAGGAGGATGGGCACAAATGTATGGAGTCTAGTACTGGCACCAATCGGAATGAATGTTACACTGTTGGAAAGGTATTTTTGTGTAGATTGTGAATAACCATGGCGCTAGTCCCGATTCATTGTCCGATCGAAGTAATCCTGCTTGAAAGTTAGTTATTTTTGTTACACCCGTGGTTACACCCTATTAAGGACATATACTTTTATTGTAATTTTTCTCCATTTTGGCATGGTATTGCTCTAATTATTATTAATGTTTTTCATTATCTAGGTAAATAAAACAAGCTCGAAGTAAGTTCTATGATTTGTTGTATGTAAGTATACAGGGTGTAAAAAGACCCATTAAATAGCCGAAATCTATGCACTCTGTACATCAAACTAAAAAAATTACATTGACCAAAAATAATTGCTACTAAACCGATTTTGTTGCGATTTTCATCCGTTAACTGAATTTTATTTAGCTCAAAATCTGCGTAAATATCATCAAAATCGGTTAAGCTAAACTGGCGATATGACTATTTTAAATTCTATTTCGAACTAAATATCCAGTATCTTCTGAAGACTATATTTCAAAACAGACAATTGATACGGGTTTGTTGCCATAGTAGTTTTTTACTCTTGAAAAGAGCTACCCAACGATGGTAAATTCATTTTGATTGGACATGAGTACCGAAGCGTAGCCATCCCTTCATTCACAGGACTTAATTTTTAGTAGGTTGGCAATCAAGCCGACGGCCTAGACCCAGGCTTCTCAGTGGCCAACAGCATACACGATGGAAAGTGGTGACCTTCGCCTATATACGCCTACAACACCCAGAGCACTGCAGATGCGTTGATAACCTTACAGACAAAGTTGTAAAGTCTCGTGTGCCTGACATGTGTGCCTGTAATTTCACCGACACACATACCCCTACAAACCGGAACACATCAATGCTGTTTGGCGGTAGTTATAGGGGGTAGAACTTCCCCAGGCGAACTATTTTCCACGGAGATCTACTACTAGAACTAGTTTTATATATTTACCTGTTATTACCAGGAGTATACACATTAATAGTAAGACAGTCTTCGTCCACGTAATATCCCGGCGAAGCTGGTTGTGGACACGCTGGACCATCCTTGCTGGCGTCCACTACATCCTTATACTCCAGGATTGGCTTCGGTGGCTGTGGGAAAGAGACAAACACTAGTAGGGATGGATTTAAATGTGCATGGACTGCGACATTAAAGACACATTTTTAAGCTATGTCTACACCAGTGCGCTTTCATGTTCATCTTGCATCTTCGTTTGAAGCATGCGTGAAGCGCCATAGCGCATGCCTTAATACTAGTTCGACAAAAGCGCATGCCCCTAGCGCACGCTAATCCGTCTATTGTAGGTATGTCGACTGACGACTGACCGAGGCGCACCGGTGTAGACGATAAGCTGCATGCGTCATAAGCAGTGATCGGAAAAGGGTGAGCTAATTTACCTAAACTTCAAAGAACAGAGACAAAACCCGGAGACTTCCTTACGACAACATTTTTTTTTCGGGAGAATTTTCTCGGAGATTGTCTTTCATTTGTTTTCAAAAAATAAAAGACAATCTCCTTTTTTGAAAACAACAAACAATCTCTTTTTTAAAAACAATGAAAAACGTGTCATCTGGTTTTGTGACAATTTTGGGAAACAAAAATAGGAAACGAATTTAATTGTTTTCTGTACTATTAACATTAAATTTCATAACATTAAATGTACTTTAGTGATGTCCCGAAACCCGGAATAATTTACACGAAAAAAAATGTTGTCGTAAGGAAGTCTCCAGTTGTTGTCTCTGTTCTTTAAAGTTTAGGTAAATTAGCTCACCTTTTTCCGATCACTGGTCATAAGGCAATCAATATTGCATGCGCTTGACGCAAGAGGAATTGAAAGTTGAAAGCGCAAGATGAACATAAAAACGCACGGGTGTGTAGACATACCATTAAGATGGCTGTCCCTACCTTTAACCTATTATTTGTACACGTCATGAGGCCCAAATACAATCAACTACCCAATAATATTACGTCGACCAATTCTATCGCAGTAATTAAAACTAAAGTGTTGGCTTATCGAGCAACGACCTTAATTTATGATTATACTCGTAATTACTGGTTTTAAAATTGTGTAATGAATATGTCGAATTAATTTAATTGCGAATTTTATAACATACTAGCTTTTGCTCGCGGCTTCGCTCCCGTTAATTTACGGATCGATAATTTTTTGATCCCAAAATATAGCCTATAGCACTCAGGGATAACGTAGCTTCCTATTGGTGAAAGAATTTTGGAAATCGGATGAGTAATTTCGGAGATTACCTCCTACATACAAACAAACAAACAAACAAATTCTACCTCTTTATAATATTAGTATAGATAACATAATATCACGCTTACAACGGAGCAGTCTATAAAATAATAATTAGTATAATCTGGTGAGGCTCTTGCTAAGCAGCTGGATCAAGGGTTTGATACAGAGAGTAGTTATTCTCGACACGGTGCGTATTGCTAGGAAGTGCCTCTCTCTGAGGCCCTTATCACTGGTAGCTTGGACCCTGTTCCCGATGGCGGAGGGCTAATTTTTTTAAGATTTCCAAATGTTTTTATTTTAAGTTTGAATATTTAAAAATTGAAAAGAATAATTAATTAATTTAGAATTTAATGAATTGTAATCTGATTATTGTGATTTGTGAAATAACAATTACTAAATAATTATATTTTCTATGTCTTTATTGTACAAAGCTGTACCCCAAGTGTGTTTTTTTACGTTACTACTGTAGTTGCGTCGCGCCAAAAATGTATGAAAATTTAGGCAGCGCCTCTAGCGGCGAACAGCGTGACTAAAAATTAGTTTGACATTTTTTTCGTGACGCAACTACAGTAGTAACGTAAAAAACTCACACTTGGGGTACAACAGCTGTTACATGTACCTGCAGATATTCTATATGACAAAGGCGGGTGAATTATTACAATTTGAACCTTATATCAAAGACATAAAAGTGACAACACTCGCCTTAGTGAGATAAAAGACTCGAACAGTTGTTTTGTAACATACTTACTTCGAACCGCAGTTCTCCAACGGGTGGTTCAGCATACCGGATCCCCCTGTAAGACTGGAAGCGTCTGCCGCGCCTCGTGTTCATCCATGAGCCTCGGAACTGGCCCGACACAGTGCGCGTCACTGGACCATCCTCGATTGTGCTGGGTTGCGATTCTAGAAGCATGGATCAGTTGAATGAAATCTAGGTAAGCCGGAGGTCTTCGTGTTGGTAATTAAGTAGTTAGGTGAGTTATCTATTATGAACTCCGTATTTCGGAGAGCACTTTAAACCGTCGGTTCCGGTCGTCGGAAAGTCTGACAACCGGTCTAAACTTAGGATATCGGCATTACCCAGTAACTGAGTTGCGGAGGTATGATGGCAGTCGTTTTGTGTAAAATACTGGTATTTAATTGTACCTAGTTAGACTGGGCACAGGGGCCTAATTCTCCTAAAATAAATCTTGATAAATCACAACCGAACCAAGGCCGAACCGTTCATTCAGACAGTTCTCAATTTCAAAAGCTGTCGAATTGTTTGACACAAAAAACAAAATCAATCATTTTGAAAGTTTTCGAAAACAAAAACTGCCTGACGGTTGTGGTTCGATTGCGTTTGGCAACAATTTATTTTAGGAGAATTGGGCCCCAGGTCTCTTCTCAGAATGAGAAGTGTTGAGGCCTTAGTGTGCGTCCTGAGTGACGGCGCACCGCGCAGCCGGAATGAACGGCGCATTAAATAAATGTTCGAAACGTTTGAATTTTGATATCGACATTATTAAAACCAGAGTAAAATAAACGAAACACGCGTGTACGCGTCAACTTTTCTGCGTGCACTAAGGACAGGTATCGACGGTAAAGCCACGGTAAAGCCGCTCCGCAATCCGCAATACGCCCGTGCGCCGTCACTCAGGACGCACACTGCCACACTTAGTCCACCAGGCTAGTCTGATGCGGCCGCGGGTTGGTAGACTACACACACCATCGAAAAATCAAACGTCACAATCTGACGATGTTTTCCTTTCACCGATAACGCAACTGATAATCATTTTTTTTTCGATGTTATGCAAGGTTAGTCGGAAAGGGGGTACTAATCCACGTTCCACTTAAAGTATCACTGATGACCAGTGATCGGAAAAGGGTGAGCTAATTTACCTAAACTTCAAAGAACAGAGACAAAAACTGGAGACTTCCTTACGACAAATTTTTTTTTCGGGAGAGTTTTCTCGGAGATTGTCTTTCATTTGTTTTCAAAAAATAAAAAAAAACAATCTCCTTTTTAAACAATAAACAATCTCTTTTCAACAGACTTCAAAAAGGAGGAGGTTCTCAATTCGACTGAATGTTTTTTTTTTTTTTTTTTCTATGTTTGTTACGCGATATCTCCCCCAATTATGAATGGATTTTGATGATTCTTTTTTTGTTTGGTAGCCCATACTTCAGAGGTGGTCCCATATAAATTTTATTGAAATTAGTGCAGCACTTTTTGGAAAAATCAATAAAAACAACAGAAAAAGTTTAGTACACAAATCGTATGTGGACGACGTTCTAGTTGTAGTGCTGGTCCGAGAATTTGTACACTATTGTAATTGTAATTTGTGGCACTAAAAAGTATAAAATAAAAAAACTTCAAAAAAAGTAAAAACCGACTTCAAAAAAAAACTAAACGGAGTAAAATAATTATCATTTAATAAAACTACCAGTTTCAGAAGTCGGTGCTAATCCACGCTGAACCAAATTGAAGGCACCGACTTCTGAAACTGATAGTTTTATTAAATGATAATTATTTTACTCCGTTTAGCTTTTTTTTGAAGTCGGTTTTTACTTTTTTTGAAGTTTTTTTATTTAAAAACAATAAAAAACGTGTCATCTGGTTTTGTGTCAATTTTGAGAAACAAAAACAGGAAACGATTCAATTGTTTTCTGAATTAATAACAATAATATTTAAATGTACTTTAGTGATCTCCCGAAACTCGGAATAATTTTCCCGAAAAAAAATGTCGTAAAGAAGTCTTCACTTTTTGTCTCTGTTCTTTGAAGTTTAGGTAAATTAGCTCACCTTTTTCCGATCACTGCTGATGACTGTTTTAAAGCAAGTGTTAAAATTTCAAAATTCGATCATTTTTATTTCTATGCAAAATTATTTTTATAATAGTTTTTTCAAAAATTCTTATTCCCTGCTTTTTTTACGAATTCAGAAAATGGAGCCTCTAATCCGTGACCCCAAACATGACCTAAAATGTAAACACAGCTGATCATAGCTGAGGACAGATGTAGATTTAGCGTATTTTTTATGAAATCTTTGAACAGCTATTTCTCTTAAACCATTGACTTTTGGGGAAAGTTGTAGAAAAAAATATATTCATTATTATGGGTACTTTAACACCCTTTCCGACTAGCCTTGTATATTTAATAATTGACTGCACAATCTACAATGTTTATTTACTGACCTGTGTGCTCATCTCGCGCGGCACTCACTGCACTTGCCAAGCAAATCAACAATATTCTCATGTACATTTTCCTCAAGACGCCGAGCCGACACTGAGGCGAGTGCACGACGACTTGCTCATTTATTACGTATGTAGGTGTAGGTATGTAGGTACAGGAAGACGGGCATTCTGCAAATTTTATGAGTTTTATAAAACATACAATTTTCATGACCACGCATTTGGTGCAGTGGCTGAATGATTAGCTTCTGTGTAGAGTTGCGCAAAACATGTCACTGAAGTGAAATGAATCATATCTCATGACACTCGAGGAAGATACATTTCACTAAACCATGTCTCATATCCCATAACATGCTCCGAGTGAAATATTATATTTCGCGTGCTGTTATATGTAACATGGGTCATTGCTTTAATTTAAATGAATCACTTTGGCTAAATATATGTTTCCTAATAGTAACAGTTTTAATTTATACATTAGGTACAGACTTTAGCACATCAAGCTACCCGAAACTGTAACATTTTCTCAGTCAACCTTGAACCTAATGCTTTTGCGATAAAGATGAAAATCTATTAAATAAATTAGACAGATTATAGTAGCTTTAGTGCTGGCGTCTGTACATACATAGCAATACCAAATTAAATATAATATTTCATTAATCGTTTGCGTCGTCTTCGCGCTCCGGTCTGACATGTCCCGATTCGGTCGGCCGACATAGCGTTCGCGATGTTAGTTGAACACGTCCGAACCATGCCCGAACGAAATGCTTCATGACATGAGACATGGTTGAAACTCTCGCGTAATGTGAAATGTTTCATGCCCTGTCCGAGAAGCGCTTCCTAAGAGTCATTACACGCATACCTACCCAAGTCTACTTCTGTGCTACGTGCTCAGACCAAATAAAAAACCAAGACATAGCGTAGTTAAGAGTGAAGTGGGGTTGGTTTCATAAACATGTGTGAGTGTCGTGAGGCGTATTTTGGTGTAAATATGTGTGTGTGAACGTGTATGTACAGAGCGAGGTGTAGTTTTGCGCATGCTTCACTGTATTGTTCGCAGCGGGTGTTCGGGCTGGTTTTTTATTTGGTCTGAGGCTACGTGTTGTGGATTCAATTCCCGTACGGAAAAATGTATGGCCATGGTGCATGTGAAGATTGTGTCTGTAAACGCACCCACGATACAGGAGAGATCATAGTGTGGGGCAAAGTTTTTAACATAAAACATAACATCACGCCTTATTCCCTGAAGGGCCTGTCCACATCTCCACGTCACGACGTCGTCAACGTGGAACGGTGCGGTAACGTGGCACGGTGCGTTGACGTAACGTGCAAATTTACGTTACCGTATCGTAACACGTTCCGCCTCTAGCCGCAAGCGCACACGTATATGCGCTCCGCCCGCGCTCTCCACGCCCGCGTGTTAGTCGCCGTCTTCTGCTCCGATGCTTTAAAACCATACCTGACTGTTTCTCTTCTTAAAATTCAGGATCTACATGGTCAACGATAAATCTAACAATGATCATGACGTGCATTTTTACGATACGGTAACGTAAATTTGCACGTTACGTCAATGCACCGTAACACGTCACAGCATCGTTCCACGTTGACGACGTCGTGACGTGGAGATATGGACAGGCCGGAAGGGTTGGGCAGAGGGGTACGTTTAGTACACCCTCATTTCGCCGTTATGTTTAAGTCCCATGTAATAGGGGCGAGCCTATTGCCATCAACTGGGCAGAAATCCAGACTCCGGGCTACTACTGAGAAATTCCACACGGAAAAACCCAATAACACTTTGACCGACCTGGGAATAACCCAAGACCTCATGCTCAGCAGTCGCGCCAGACAAACAAGTAGTAGGAAATACTTGGTTGTTTTTTTGAGCATTCGGTCGTTATTGATTCAAGTTTGAAACTAAGGTTGGTAAACAGGCTGACGGCCCTCCTGATGGTAAGTGGTTTGATAACCGCCAACAATATACACATACAAGCCTAAGAGATGTTATTCTCCCTAGCCTTTTTCCAACTGTGTTGGGGTCAGGTTCCAGTCTAACCAGATGCGACTGCTAACCAGTAGTTACACGGAGCGACTAGGAGTGAGGAGTATTTATCGTAACAGCTATTTAAAACAGGTATCTTATGATAACAGACTGTAACTGTGACACACAAACTGAAAAAGCAGTTCCTGTTTCACGAGCTAACAAAATTCCCTATATGACAGTCACAAGCTTCTCTTTATTCATGCTTATGACAGTTACCTTAGTTAGGATATGATAAAAAAATTACTGTTACTCTGTGACACTCTGTTACAGCCGTCACAAACTCTTTCCTTTTCTCGCATAGGTTTAACACCTATGCGAGAAAGAGAAGTCCTGCTATTACAGTAAACAGGTTAAACGTTGCTATCTGTGGTAACAGAGAACACACAATAGTTTTTTCCCACATAGTATGAAATAACAGACTTTGAACAGACTGTTATTTTGTAACAGGGTTTTGGAACTGCTATTTATGTGTAACAGGAACAGGCGTAACAGATACGCGATTTTACCTGTTACAACCCACTCCTAGAAGCGACTGCCATCAGACCTCCACAACCCTAAGGATAAACAACTCTAAACTTGGCGCCCTAGTAGCTGGCTCCTAAAAGGCGCTCCCATAGAGTATAATTTCATAGACATTTGACGGCGTCTTTTTTACTCTGCCGCTGCATTCATATCGAAACGACACTTTGGAGCTCGCAAATAAGGGTTTATTCCCATTGAGTCACAGCTTGATATGTAACAGTGTGACCCAACGGGAAATGAAAGCCTTTTGAATAACACTGTGACACGAAGCGGACGTCACTTTATTTACCCGTATCACACCGCTACCGAATAGACATTAAAAAGTATAGCATTGCAAGAAAAAAGTTTTGTACTAATCAAGTAGGTTTGTTAATCTTTACTTGCCAGATAAATTGGTTTATTGTAAACTGGAGTCTTTTTACTAGTAACATATTTTTTAGGGTTTCATACCCAAAGGGTAAAACGGGACACTATTACTAAGACTCCGCTGTCCGTCCGTCCGTCCGTCCCTCTGTCACCGGGCTGTATCTCATGAACCGTGACAGTTAGACAGTTGAAATTTTCACAGATTATGTATTTCTGTTACCGCTATAACAACAAATACTAAAAAACAGAATAAAATAAATATTTAAGGGGGCTCCCATCCAACAAACGTGTTTTTTTTGCCGTTTTTATAGATAATGGTACGAAACCCTTGGTGCGCGAGTCCGACTCGCACTTGACCGGTTTTTTAAATATTAAATTATAATCATTATATTATTTTATTTATTGAAATCAATAAATTATTAGTGTCACCCAACGTGGCAATTATTCCCTTTGAGTTACGCCCGTAACACAACGCTACTATTTTTTCCTATTCGGTTACACCAATTCATAACGCGGCTAACAGTGTGACGCAACGAGAAACAAACAAAGCATTGTGTCACAGGTGTGACTGAACGGGATTTATGTTCCGTTGCGTTACACTGTTACACATCAGGATGTGAGTTGTGAATCAACGGGAATAAGGGAGAGTTCACGCGTACCACAAGTCCACAACCACACCACATCGCAGTAAACTATTAATTTTCATACAAATTAGTGCCCGCCCGCGTGTTGTTATTGTGGTACGTGTGAAACAAGCCTAAATTAAAATGCAAGTCGTTAATTAATACGTTCTTAAATCACACCATTAATTTGTTCTGTGCCTAAACGATAGCATAGACTTCACGTCTTAGAACCTGTCCACATCTCCACGTCACGACGTCGTCAATGTGGAACGATGCGGTAACGTGGCACGGTGCGTTGACGTAACGTGCATATTTACGTTACCGTAACGTAACACGTTCCGTCTCTAGCCGCAAGCGCACACGTATATGCGCTCCGCCCGCGCTCTCCACGCCCGCGTGTTAGTCGCCGTCTATATGCTCCGATGCTTTAAAACCATACCTTACTGTTTCTCTTATTAAATTCAGGATCTACATGGTCAACGATAAATCTGTGGAGAAACTTGGTGTGGTGTTCCTCCAACCAAAGGGAGGATCCTCCAACCAGGCGGAGTCTTGTGCCTGGCGGGCTACTGCCCAACGGTTGATGTTGGGAGGTTGTATATATACTATCTGCGTGTTAAATCTTGATTGCGCGAAGTAGGATAGCTCGCTAGTTCGCATGTGGCGAGATAGATGCCGCCACAAATCTAACAATGATCCTGACGCGCATTTTTACGATACGGTAACGTAAATTTGCACGTTACGTCAACGTACCGTGCCACGTCACCGTACCGTTCCACGTTGACGACGTCGTGACGTGGAGATGTGGACAGGCCGATAAGACAAAAGAACGCCGAGAAAAATATCTTCTACACGGAAAAGGGTGTCTCATAAATAAATATTGCTCAGAGGAAAAACCTGTACCAGTTTATTTACAATTTTTGTATCAATGAATATATTAGGAGTCACACAGTCTCGTCACGTGTAGACTGTAGTGGTGGGTTCCATTAACGACTGACATTGTAAATCATTGTACAGTTAGATAGGTAGGTACATAAGTGTTGGTGGTTGATATGAGTTTGAATTAAAACCTTCGAATGTTGACTGTTCAAGGTTGACTGTTACCACAGGTTTTGCTATGAAGTTAAGTGCACAATACGGAAAAACGAACAGGAAAGTTATGGAAGGGTACTCACGGTTCCTGCTGTCGTTGTTACTCGTAGTACCTACTACAGAAAGGGACGTCCCAAGACTGTAGGTGCACCTGCACCTACAGTCTTGGGACGTCCCTTTCTGTGTTAATTACACTCAAAAACAGATACTTCACAATGTTTTATGAGTTTTTGTTCGAAGCCGGTAAAAAGCCGCCCTTTTGGGTTGTTGGAACGAATGAGAGAGAGTGATTGATAGATTGAATGTACAAAGGATATTGGGTGAATGGAAAAGGAAGCCGAAGTGTATTGTGCAGTTGTTTCAATACTTTTTACATATTTTAACAATAAGTCTAACAATGTGCTTTTTTTGTGGTTGGGAAATCTTCCAGGCGTGTGATTCATTCATCCCTGAAAATACACGACTGTTAATGACGTCCTAATATTTTTTGATTTTGAAAAGAAGAATGGACTTCTAAACTAAAATAACTAAGTAAAAAAAATTGAACTAAAAAGTAAAAAATAAGTTCGGTTGGATGGGCATAACACAGAAAATTCTGTACAGTCCGCGAGGCCCAAGCTGATCTTTGCATTTGTGTGAGAATGAATGCAGATGCGTCCTTTGCTCGGTTTAAACCGGTTTACACTGCTTTTTGGCAATCGATTCTATGTGTACACAAATGCAAAGCTCAGCTTAGGCCTCACGGACTGTATGTATCGGTGAAATTCTCATGCAGTCGGAGGACAATTTTTTGGAAAACATAGTCTAACAGGTCCCTCGGCTGCATCAGAATTTCAAATAGATTCAGAATTTTCTGTGTTATGCCCATCAAACACTACTTATTTTTTTACTTTTTAATTAATTTTAGTATTTTTAATTCAATTTTTTTGTCACTTAGTACCTATTTTTTGAGCAGTCGTGTTTTTTTATTTCCTGCACCGTTTTCAAAACAAGTAAGGTAAAGGCACCTAATTCCGCGGTGTTTTCACCATAACTTGAAAGAACATTAAAAATTAAGTATTTAATATACCTTTCTGTAGCATTGCCTATTTTTATCAGAAGTATTATGTATCTTATTTTTGAAATATACTCACAGTTTGACAATAAAAGTCTATTAAAAATGTCAAATTATTTAAAAATATGAAAAAGTCCAAAGCACCTAATTCCGATTTAAAAATCCTAATTCCGATGCATTTGGTTCCTAATTCCGAGTGTACAAAATACAAAGGAAAGGAGGTGGGGAGAATGATACATGATGTTCAAAAAATCAATTCTATTTATTGGATGGATGGTCTTTGGATCAGTCTCAGACTCTGTCTTACATGATTGTTAATATGGTACCACAATATGTAATTTACTTAGATAGGAATTCGGGAATATTGTACTGTCGAGACACTTTATAAACACTACTGCCATTACGAATTGCTGTAATAGCATTTTGGAGATCCTCTTCCGTGTACTTTTTTCTTGGCTTCATTCTCCTACAATAAAACAATTATAATAATAAAACAATTTTATTAAAAGTATATAATGTATAAGTATAACTATATACACCTACACTCAATATATATAGACTCTTTATATTCCAATATTTCCAATACATTATTATTACTACAGTTAATGTGAGAATAATGTAGGTCAATGTCAGTAGTACAATAATAACAATGAGAAATTGCCTTAATGTTGCCATAGCATGTAAGAGCTGACCAGTCCCGAGTCGGGACTGGTCAGGTCAGGTTTTTCGACACTGAAAGTTGATGTCTCGATACTATCGAGACATCAACTTTCAGTGTCGAAAAACCTTGCCACTCCACTAAATACTTGCCACTCTATAAATATTTGCCACTGTACTTCCTACTCTACTAAATACTTGCCACTCTACTAAATTCGTGCCTGTCTACTAAATACTAGCTAACCTACTAAATACTTGTTACTCTACTGAATACTTGCTACTCTACTAAATACTTATTACCCTACTAAGTCCTTACTATTCTACTAAATATTTGCCACTCCACTTAATACATGAAATACATGCCCCTGTACTTAGTACTTGCCACACTACTAAATACTTTTTTTGCCACTCTACTACATACCGCGACATCAAATATCAGTGTCACGACATCAACTATCAGTCCCGAGACATCATCTATCAGTGTCGCGATATCAACTATCAGAGCCACGACACCAACGATTAGTGTCACGATAACAACTATCAGTGTCACGATATCAACTTACAGTTTCGGGACATCAACTATCAGTGTCGAGACATCAATTATTAGTGTCACGATATCAATTGCCAGTGTCGAGACAAAAACTACCAGGTCACGATATCAACCGTCTGTGTCGAGACATCAACTATCAGTGTCACGGTATCAACTATCCGTGTCACGACACTAACAATCAGTGTCACGATAACAACTATCAGTGTCACGATATCAATTATCAGTGTCGCGATATCAACTTTCAGTTTCGAGACATCAACTGTCAGTGTCGAGACATCAACTATCAGTGTCAAGATATCAACTATCAGTATCGAGACATCAACTATCAGTGTCGAGACATCAACTATCAGTGTCACGATATCAACTATCAGTATCGAGACATCAAATATCAGTGTTTCGATATCAACTATTAGTATCGATGTCGTGGCCAGATCATAGAATTGATCACTTCATGATGTGGCCGACCATTTCATGAAATGGTTGTATTTCATGAAATGGCCAATACCCACTGCCCACATCATGATATGGCCTGGCCAGATCAATAAGTAATCAGCGTTTGACGATATGATCAGCTAAATGCACGGCTACTTCATGATATGGTCAAACATTAGTGATATTTATCATAAAATTAGTTACATTACCTACTGTTAGAGGCGCTGATATCGTTTTGTTTTTGTGATGCATCATGGCGGCGGACAATTATTCTGACAAAAAAGCTAATAATAATAAGTAAAGTAGGGTGACCGCGCAACGAAAATTAATGGACTATTTATTGGATTTCGAAATATGACTGCATGGTAATTGCGGGTGAACTTTTCATAGAATTTTATTTGTTCGATTATTTATCTGGTTAACCTGTCAAACTACAGAACACAGCACAAAATATCGATGCAGGTTACTGCGAAAGTTTACTATTTAGTATATTGAATCATTTGGGTTAGGTTAGGTTAGAAAAAAGACCACTAACGCGCGAAGGCGAGCGTGCCGCGGCAGCGGCCGGGCGAGCGCCAAGCGCCAGATCCCCTTAATTGTAGGTGAATCAAGCTGTTCAACTTTCGCGATAACGTGCATCGATATTTTGTGCGTCGAATTTCCGTAGTCTATTCCTTTGCTTGCTGGTTTGTGGATGGACATATCATTAAACGTTGCCGTTTAAGCGATATGGCCAGTTTTAGTTGGCCATATCATGAAATACAACCATTTCATGAAATGGCCGGCCACATCATGAAGTGATCAAGTCACTGGCCACGACATCGAGACATCAACTATCAGTATCGAGACATCAACTGTCAGTGTCGTGATATCAACTATCAATGTCACGATATCTACTATTAGTATCGAGACATCAACTATCAGTATCGAGACATCAACTATCAGTGTCGAGACATCAACTATCAGTGCCACGATATCAACTATCGGTACCGAGACATCAACTATCAGTATCGAGACATCAAATATCAGTATCGAGACTTCAACTATCAGTGTCGACACATCAACTATTAGTGTCACGATATCAACTACCAGTGTCGAGACATCAACTATCAGTGTCGAGACATCAATTATCAGTGTCGAGACATCAACTATCAGTGTCGAGACATCAACTATCTGTGCCACGATATAAAATATCAGTGTCACTATATCAACTATCAGTATCGAGACATCAACTATCATTATCGAGACTTCAACTATCAGTGTCGAGACCTCAACTATTAGTGTCACGATATCAACTATCAGTATCGAGACATCAACTATCAGTGTCGACATATCAAATATTAGTATCGAGACTTCAACTATCAGTGTCGAGACATCAACTATCAGTGCCACAATATCAACTATCGGTACCGAGACATCAACTATCAGTATCGAAACATCAACTATCAGTGTCGAGACATCAACTATCAGTGTCGAGACATCAACTATCTGTGCCACGATATCAAATATCAGTGTCACTATATCAACTATCAGTGTAGAGACATCAACTATCAGCGTCACGATATCAACTATCAGTGTCTAGACATCAACTATTAGTATCCAGACACCAACTATCAGTGTCCAGACATAAACTATCAATGTCGAGACATCAACTATCAGTGTCGAGAAAAACAACTATTAGTGTCACGATATCAACTATCAGTATCGAGACATCAACTATCAGTGTCGAGACATCAACTATTAGTATCGAGACACCAACTATCAGTGTCGTGACTTCAACTATCAGTGTCGACACATCAACTATTAGTGTGACGCCATCAACTATCAGTGTCGAGACATAAACTATCAGTGTCGAGACATCAACTATCTGTGCCACGATACCAAATATCAGTGTCACTATATCAACTATCAGTGTAGAGACATCAACTATCAGCGTCACGATATCAACTATCAGTGTCTCGACATCAACTATTAGTATCCAGACACCAACTATCAGTGTCCAGACATAAACTATCAATGTCGAGACATCAACTATCAGTGTCGAGAAAAACAACTATTAGTGTCACGATATCAACTATCAGTATCGAGACTTCAACTATCAGTGTCGAGACATCAACTATCAGTGTCGAGACATCAACTATCAGTGTCGAGACATCAACTATCAGTGTCGAGACATCAACTATCTGTGCCACGATATAAAATAACAGTGTCACTATATCAACTATCAGTATCGAGACATCAACTATCAGTATCGAGACTTCAACTATCAGTGTCGAGACCTCGACTATTAGTGTCACGATATCAACTATCAGTATCGAGACATCAACTATCAGTGTCGAGATATCAAATATTAGTATCGAGACTTCAACTATCAGTGTCGAGACATCAACTATCAGTGCCACGATATCAACTATCGGAACCGAGACATCAACTATCAGTATCGAGACATCAACTATCAGTGTCGAGACATCAACTATCAGTGCCACGATATCAACTATCGGTACCGAGACATCAACTATCAGTATCGAGACATCAACTATCAGTATCGAGACATTAACTATCAGTGTCGAGACATCAACTATTAGTATCGAGACACCAACTATCAGTGTCGAGACTTCAACTATCAGTGTCGACACATCAACTATTAGTGTGACGCCATCAACTATCAGTGTCGAGACATCAACTATCAGTGTCGAGACATCAACTATCTGTGCCACGATATCAAATATCAGTGTCACTATATCAACTATCAGTGTAGAGACATCAACTATCAGCGTCACGATATCAACTATCAGTGTCTAGACATCAACTATTAGTATCCAGACACCAACTATCTGTGTCCAGACATAAACTATCAATGTCGAGACATCAACTATCAGTGTCGAGAAAAACAACTATTAGTGTCACGATATCAACTATCAGTATCGAGACTTCAACTACCAGTGTCGAGACATCAACTATCAGCATCGGGACATCAAGTATCAGTGTCAAGAATCAACTATCAGTGTCGATACATCAACTATCAGTGTCGAGACAACAACTATTAGTGTCACGATGTCAACTATCAGTATCGAGACATCAACTGTCAGTGTCGAGACATTTACTATCAGTATCGAGACATCAACTGTCAGTGTCATGATATCAACTACCAGTATCACGATAACAACTAACAGTATCGGGACATCAACTATCAGTGTCGAGACATCAACTATTAGTATCCAGACACCAACTATCAGTGCCCGGACACTGATAGTTGGTGTCTGGATACTAATAGTTGATGTCCGGACATAAACTATCAATGTCGGGACATCAAGTTTCAGTGTCAAGAATCAACTATCAGTGTCGAGATATCAACTATCAGTGTCGAGACAACAACTATTAGTGTCACGATGTCAACTATCGGTATCGGGACATCAACTATCAGTGTCGAGACATCAACGGTTAGTATCCAGACACCAACTATCAGTGTCCAGACATAAACTATCAATGTCGAGACATCAACTATCAGTGTCGAGACAGCAACTATTAGTGTCACGATATCAACTATCAGTATCGAGACATCACCTATCAGTATCGAGACATCAACTGTCAGTGTAGAGACATCAACTATCAGCGTCACGATATCAACTATCAGTGTCGAGACATCAACTATTAGTATCGAGAATCCAACTATCAGTGTCCAGATATAAACTATCAATGTTACGATTTGAACTATCAGTATCAAGACATCAACTATCAGCATCGGGACATCAAGTATCAGTGTCAAGAATCAACTATCAGTGTCGAGACATCAACTATCAGTGTCGAGACAACAACTATTAGTGTCACGATGTCAACTATCAGTATCGAGACATCAACTATCAGTGTCGAGACATCAACTATCAGTGTAACGATATCAACTATCGGTATCGAGACGTCAACTGTCAGTGTCGGGACATGAACTATCAATGTCGAAACTTCAACAATCAGTGTCGAGACATCAACTATTAATATCTAGACACCGACTATCAGTGTCCAGACATAAACTATCAATGTCGAGACATCAACTATCAGTGTCGAGACAACAACAATTAGTGTCACGATTTCAACTATCAGTATCGAGACATCAACTATCAGTGCCACGATATCAAATATCAGTGTCACTATATCAACTATCAGTATCGAGACATCAACTATCAGTATCGAGACATCAACTATCAGTGTCGAGACATCAACTATCAGCGTCACAATATCAACTATCAATGTCGAGACATCAGCGATCAATGTCGAGACATCAGCTGTCAGTGTCGAGACATCAACTATCAGTATCGAGACATCCACTATCAGTGTCACGATATCAACTATCAGTATCGAGATGACAATTATCGGTGTCGAGATATCAACTATCAGTATCACGATAACAACTACCAGTATCGGGACATCAACTATCAGTGTCGAGACATCAACTGTTAGTATCCAGACACCAACTATCAGTGTCCAGACATAAACTATCAATGTCGAGACATCAACTATCAGTGTCGAGACAGCAACTATTAGTGTCACGATATCAACTATCAGTATCGAGACATCACCTATCAGTATCGAGACATCAACTGTCAGTGTAGAGACATCAACTATCAGCGTCACGATATCAACTATCAATGTAGAGACATCAGCTATCAGTATCGAGACATCAACTATCAGTGTCGAGACATCAACTGTTAGTATCCAGACACCAACTATCAGTGTCCAGACATAAACTATCAATGTCGAGACATCAACTATCAGTGTCGAGACAGCAACTATTAGTGTCACGGTATCAACTATCAGTATCGAGACATCGACTATAAGTGTCGAGACATCAACTGTTAGTATCCAGACACCAACTATCAGTGTCCAGACATAAACTATCAATGTCGAGACATCAACTATCAGTGTCGAGACAGCAACTATTAGTGTCACGGTATCAACTATCAGTATCGAGACATCGACTATAAGTGTCGAGACATCAACTGTTAGTATCCAGACACCAACTATCAGTGTCCAGACATAAACTATCAATGTCGAGACATCAAATATCAGTATCACTACATCAACTATCAGTATCGAGACATCAAATATCAGTATCGAGACATCAACTATCAGTGTAGAGACATGAACTATAAGTATCGAGACACCAACTATCAGTGTCCAGATATAAACTATCAATGTCACGATTTCAACTATCAGTATCGAGACATCAACTATCAGCATCGGGACATCAAGTATCAGTGTCAAGAATCAACTATCAGTGTCGAGACATCAACTATTAGTATCCAGACACCAACTACCGGTTTCCAGACATAAACTATCAATGTCGAGACATCAACTATCAGTGTCAAGAAAAACAACTATTAGTGTCACGATATCAACTGTCAGTATCGAGACATCAACTATCAGTGTCGAGACATCAACTATTAGTATCGAGACACCAACTATCAGTGTCCAGATATAAACTATCAATGTCACGATTTCAACTATCAGTATCGAGACATCAACTATCAGCATCGGGACATCAAGTATCAGTGTCAAGAATCAACTATCAGTGTCGAGACATCAACTATCAGTGTCGAGACAAGATCTATTAGTGTCACGATGTCAACTATCAGTATCGAGACATCAACTATCAATGTCGAGACATCAACTATCGGTATCGAGACATCAACAGGCAGTGTCGAGACATCAACTATAAGTGTCGAAACATCAACAATCAGTGTCGAGACATCAACTATTAATATCTAGACACCGACTATCAGTGTCCAGACAAAAACTATCAATGTCGAGACATCAACTATCAGTGTCGAGACAACAACTATTAGTGTCACGATATCAACTATCAGTATCAAGATGACAATTATCGGTATCGAGATATCAACTATCAGTATCACGATAACAACTATCAGTATCGGGACATCAACTATCAGTGTCGAGACATCAACTGTTAGTATCCAGACACCAACTATCAGTGTCCAGACATAAACTATCAATGTCGAGACATCAACTATCAGTGTCGAGACAGCAACTATTAGTGTCACGATATCAACTATCAGTATCGAGACATCACCTATCAGTATCGAGACATCAACTGTCAGTGTAGAGACATCAACTATCAGCGTCACGATATCAACTATCAATGTAGAGACATCAGCTATCAGTATCGAGACATCAACTATCAGTGTCGAGACATCAACTGTTAGTATCCAGACACCAACTATCAGTGTCCAGACATAAACTATCAATGTCGAGACATCAACTATCAGTGTCGAGACAGCAACTATTAGTGTCACGGTATCAACTATCAGTATCGAGACATCGACTATAAGTGTCGAGACATCAACTGTTAGTATCCAGACACCAACTATCAGTGTCCAGACATAAACTATCAATGTCGAGACATCAACTATCAGTGTCGAGACAGTAACTATTAGTGTCACGGTATCAACTATCAGTATCGAGACATCGACTATAAGTGTCGAGACATCAACTGTTAGTATCCAGACACCAACTATCAGTGTCCAGACATAAACTATCAATGTCGAGACATCAAATATCAGTATCACTACATCAACTATCAGTATCGAGACATCACCTATCAGTATCGAGACAGCAACTATCAGTGTAGAGACATGAACTATTAGTATCGAGACAGCAACTATCAGTGTCCAGATATAAACTATCAATGTCACGATTTCAACTATCAGTATCGAGACATCAACTATCAGCATCGGGACATCAAGTATCAGTGTCAAGAATCAACTATCAGTGTCGAGACATCAACTATTAGTATCCAGACACCAACTACCGGTTTCCAGACATAAACTATCAATGTCGAGACATCAACTATCAGTGTCAAGAAAAACAACTATTAGTGTCACGATATCAACTGTCAGTATCGAGACATCAACTATCAGTGTCGAGACATCAACTATTAGTATCGAGACACCAACTATCAGTGTCCAGATATAAACTATCAATGTCACGATTTCAACTATCAGTATCGAGACATCAACTATCAGCATCGGGACATCAAGTATCAGTGTCAAGAATCAACTATCAGTGTCGAGACATCAACTATCAGTGTCGAGACAAGATCTATTAGTGTCACGATGTCAACTATCAGTATCGAGACATCAACTATCAATGTCGAGACATCAACTATCGGTATCGAGACATCAACAGGCAGTGTCGAGACATCAACTATAAGTGTCGAAACATCAACAATCAGTGTCGGGACATCAACTATTAATATCTAGACACCGACTATCAGTGTCCAGACAAAAACTATCAATGTCGAGACATCAACTATCAGTGTCAAGACAACAACTATTAGTGTCACGATATCAACTATCAGTATCAAGATGACAATTATCGGTATCGAGATATCAACTATCAGTATCACGATAACAACTATCAGTATCGGGACATCAACTATCAGTGTCGAGACATCAACGGTTAGTATCCAGACACCAACTATCAGTGTCCAGACATAAACTATCAATGTCGAGACATCAACTATCAGTGTCGAGACAGCAACTATTAGTGTCACGATATCAACTATCAGTATCGAGACATCACCTATCAGTATCGAGACATCAACTGTCAGTGTAGAGACATCAACTATCAGCGTCACGATATCAACTATCAGTGTCGAGACATCAACTATTAGTATCCAGACACCAACTATCAGTGTCCAGACATAAACTATCAATGTCGAGACATCAACTATCAGTGTCGAGAAAAACAACTATTAGTGTCACGATATCAACTATCAGTATCGAGACATCAACTATCAGTGTCGAAACATCAACTATTAGTATCGAGACACCAACTATCAGTGTCCAGATATAAACTATCAGTGTCACGATTTGAACTATCAGTATCAAGACATCAACTATCAGCATCGGGACATCAAGTATCAGTGTCGAGAATCAACTATCAGTGTCGAGACATCAACTATCAGTGTCGAGACATCAACTATTAGTATCCAGACACCAACTATCAGTGTCCAGACATAAACTATCAATGTCGAGACATCAACTATCAGTGTCGAGAAAAACAACTATTAGTGTCACGATATCAACTATCAGTATCGAGACATCAACTATCAGTGTCGAAACATCAACTATTAGTATCGAGACACCAATTATCAGTGTCCAGATATAAACTATCAGTGTCACGATTTGAACTATCAGTATCAAGACATCAACTATCAGCATCGGGACATCAAGTATCAGTGTCGAGAATCAACTATCAGTGTCGAGACATCAACTATCAGTGTCGAGACAACAACTATCAGTGTCACGATGTCAACTATCAGTATCGAGACATCAACTATCAGTGTCGAGACATCAACTATCAGTGTAACGATATCAACTATCGGTATCGAGACATCAACAATCAGTGTCGAGACATCAACTATTAATAACTAGACACCGACTATCAGTGTCCAGACATAAACTATCAATGTCGAGACATCAACTATCAGTTTCGAGACAACAACTATTAGTGTCACGATATCAACTATCAGTATCGGGACATCAACTATCAGTGTTGAGACAACAACTGTTAGTATCCAGACACCAACTATCAGTGTCCAACATAAACTATCAATGTCGAGACATCAACTATCAGTGTCGAGACAGCAACTATTAGTGTCACGGTATCAACTATCAGTGTCGAGACATCGACTATAAGTGTCGAGACATCAACTGTTAGTATCCAGACACCAACTATCAGTGTCACGATATCAACTATCAGTATCGAGATGACAATTATCGGTGTCGAGATATCAACTATCAGTATCACGATAACAACTACCAGTATCGGGACATCAACTATCAGTGTCGAGACATCAACTGTTAGTATCCAGACACCAACTATCAGTGTCCAGACATAAACTATCAATGTCGAGACATCAACTATCAGTGTCGAGACAGCAACTATTAGTGTCACGATATCAACTATCAGTGTCGAAACATCAACTATCTGTGCCACGATATCAAATATCAGTGTCACTATATCAACTATGAGTGTAGAGACATCAACTATCAGCGTCACGATATCAACTATCAGTGTCTAGACATCAACTATTAGTATCCAGACACCAACTATCAGTGTCCAGACATAAACTATCAATGTCGAGACATCAACTATCAGTGTCGAGAAAAACAACTATTAGTGTCACAATATCAACTATCAGTATCGAGACATCAACTATCAGTGTCGAGACATCAACTATTAGTATCGAGACACCAACTATCAGTGTCGAGACTTCAACTATCAGTGTCGACACATCAACTATTAGTGTGACGCCATCAACTATCAGTGTTGAGACATCAACTATCAGTGTCGAGACATCGACTATCTGTGCCACGATATCAAATATCAGTGTCACTATATCAACTATCAGTGTAGAGACATCAACTATCAGCGTCACGATATCAACTATCAGTGTCTAGACATCAACTATTAGTATCCAGACACCAACCATCAGTGTCCAGACATAAACTATCAATGTCGAGACATCAACTATCAGTGTCGAGAAAAACAACTATTAGTGTCACGATATCAACTATCAGTATCGACACTTCAACTACCGGTGTCGAGACATCAACTATCAGCATCGGGACATCAAGCATCAGTGTCAAGAATCAACTATCAGTGTCGAGACATCAACTATCAGTGTCGAGACAACAACTATTAGTGTCACGATGTCAACTATCAGTATCGAGACATCAACTATCGTTCCACGATATCAAATATCAGTATCACTACATCAACTATCAGTATCGAGACATCACCTATCAGTATCGAGACATCAACTATCAGTGTCGAGACAGCAACTATTAGTGTCACGATATCAACTATCAGTATCGAGACATCAACTATCAGTGTCGAGACATCAACTATTAGTATCGAGACACCAACTATCAGTGTCCAGATATAAACTATCAATGTCACGATTTCAACTATCAGTATCGAGACATCAACTATCAGCATCGGGACATCAAGTATCAGTGTCAAGAATCAACTATCAGTGTCGAGACATCAACTATCAGTGTCGAGACAAGATCTATTAGTGTCACGATGTCAACTATCAGTATCGAGACATCAACTATCAATGTCGAGACATCAACTATCGGTATCGAGACATCAACAGGCAGTGTCGAGACATCAACTATAAGTGTCGAAACATCAACAATCAGTGTCGAGACATCAACTATTAATATCTAGACACCGACTATCAGTGTCCAGACAAAAACTATCAATGTCGAGACATCAACTATCAGTGTCAAGACAACAACTATTAGTGTCACGATATCAACTATCAGTATCAAGATGACAATTATCGGTATCGAGATATCAACTATCAGTATCACGATAACAACTATCAGTATCGGGACATCAACTATCAGTGTCGAGACATCAACGGTTAGTATCCAGACACCAACTATCAGTGTCCAGACATAAACTATCAATGTCGAGACATCAACTATCAGTGTCGAGACAGCAACTATTAGTGTCACGATATCAACTATCAGTATCGAGACATCACCTATCAGTATCGAGACATCAACTGTCAGTGTAGAGACATCAACTATCAGCGTCACGATATCAACTATCAGTGTCGAGACATCAACTATTAGTATCCAGACACCAACTATCAGTGTCCAGACATAAACTATCAATGTCGAGACATCAACTATCAGTGTCGAGAAAAACAACTATTAGTGTCACGATATCAACTATCAGTATCGAGACATCAACTATCAGTGTCGAAACATCAACTATTAGTATCGAGACACCAACTATCAGTGTCCAGATATAAACTATCAGTGTCACGATTTGAACTATCAGTATCAAGACATCAACTATCAGCATCGGGACATCAAGTATCAGTGTCGAGAATCAACTATCAGTGTCGAGACATCAACTATCAGTGTCGAGACATCAACTATTAGTATCCAGACACCAACTATCAGTGTCCAGACATAAACTATCAATGTCGAGACATCAACTATCAGTGTCGAGAAAAACAACTATTAGTGTCACGATATCAACTATCAGTATCGAGACATCAACTATCAGTGTCGAAACATCAACTTTTAGTATCGAGACACCAATTATCAGTGTCCAGATATAAACTATCAGTGTCACGATTTGAACTATCAGTATCAAGACATCAACTATCAGCATCGGGACATCAAGTATCAGTGTCGAGAATCAACTATCAGTGTCGAGACATCAACTATCAGTGTCGAGACAACAACTATCAGTGTCACGATGTCAACTATCAGTATCGAGACATCAACTATCAGTGTCGAGACATCAACTATCAGTGTAACGATATCAACTATCGGTATCGAGACATCAACAATCAGTGTCGAGACATCAACTGTTAATATCTAGACACCGACTATCAGTGTCCAGACATAAACTATCAATGTCGAGACATCAACTATCAGTTTCGAGACAACAACTATTAGTGTCACGATATCAACTATCAGTATCGGGACATCAACTATCAGTGTTGAGACAACAACTGTTAGTATCCAGACACCAACTATCAGTGTCCAACATAAACTGTAAATGTCGAGACATCAACTATCAGTGTCGAGACAGCAACTATTAGTGTCACGGTATCAACTATCAGTGTCGAGACATCGACTATAAGTGTCGAGACATCAACTGTTAGTATCCAGACACCAACTATCAGTGTCACGATATCAACTATCAGTATCGAGATGACAATTATCGGTGTCGAGATATCAACTATCAGTATCACGATAACAACTACCAGTATCGGGACATCAACTATCAGTGTCGAGACATCAACTGTTAGTATCCAGACACCAACTATCAGTGTCCAGACATAAACTATCAATGTCGAGACATCAACTATCAGTGTCGAGACAGCAACTATTAGTGTCACGATATCAACTATCAGTGTCGAAACATCAACTATCTGTGCCACGATATCAAATATCAGTGTCACTATATCAACTATGAGTGTAGAGACATCAACTATCAGCGTCACGATATCAACTATCAGTGTCTAGACATCAACTATTAGTATCCAGACACCAACTATCAGTGTCCAGACATAAACTATCAATGTCGAGACATCAACTATCAGTGTCGAGAAAAACAACTATTAGTGTCACAATATCAACTATCAGTATCGAGACATCAACTATCAGTGTCGAGACATCAACTATTAGTATCGAGACACCAACTATCAGTGTCGAGACTTCAACTATCAGTGTCGACACATCAACTATTAGTGTGACGCCATCAACTATCAGTGTTGAGACATCAACTATCAGAGTCGAGACATCGACTATCTGTGCCACGATATCAAATATCAGTGTCACTATATCAACTATCAGTGTAGAGACATCAACTATCAGCGTCACGATATCAACTATCAGTGTCTAGACATCAACTATTAGTATCCAGACACCAACTATCAGTGTCCAGACATAAACTATCAATGTCGAGACATCAACTATCAGTGTCGAGAAAAACAACTATTAGTGTCACGATATCAACTATCAGTATCGACACTTCAACTACCGGTGTCGAGACATCAACTATCAGCATCGAGACACCAACTATCAGTGTCGAGACTTCAACTATCAGTGTCGACACATCAACTATTAGTGTGACGCCATCAACTATCAGTGTTGAGACATCAACTATCAGAGTCGAGACATCGACTATCTGTGCCACGATATCAAATATCAGTGTCACTATATCAACTATCAGTGTAGAGACATCAACTATCAGCGTCACGATATCAACTATCAGTGTCTAGACATCAACTATTAGTATCCAGACACCAACTATCAGTGTCCAGACATAAACTATCAATGTCGAGACATCAACTATCAGTGTCGAGAAAAACAACTATTAGTGTCACGATATCAACTATCAGTATCGACACTTCAACTACCGGTGTCGAGACATCAACTATCAGCATCGGGACATCAAGCATCAGTGTCAAGAATCAACTATCAGTGTCGAGACATCAACTATCAGTGTCGAGACAACAACTATTAGTGTCACGATGTCAACTATCAGTATCGAGACATCAACTATCGTTCCACGATATCAAATATCAGTATCACTACATCAACTATCAGTATCGAGACATCACCTATCAGTATCGAGACATCAACTATCAGTGTCGAGACAGCAACTATTAGTGTCACGATATCAACTATCAGTATCGAGACATCAACTATAAGTGTCGAGACATCAACTATTAGTATCGAGACACCAACTATCAGTGTCCAGACATAAACTATCAGTGCCACGATATCAAATATCAGTATCACTACATCAACTATCAGTATCGAGACATCACCTATCAGTATCGAGACATCAACTATTAGTATCGAGACACCAACTATCAGTGTCCAGATTTAAACTATCAATGTCGAGACATCAACTATCAGTGTCAAGAAAAACAACTATTAGTGTCACGATATCAACTGTCAGTATCGAGACATCATTTATCAGTGTCGTGACATCAACTATTAGTATCGAGACACCAACTATCAGTGTCCAGATATAAACTATCAATGTCACGATTTCAACTATCAGTATCGTGACATTAACAATCAGCATCGGGACATCAAGTATCAGTGTCAAGAATCAACTATCAGTATCGAGACATCAACTATCAGTGTCGAGACATCAACTATCAGTGTAACGATATCAACTATCGGTATCGAGACATCAACTGTCAGTGTCGGGACATCAACTATCAATGTCGTAACTTCAACAATCAGTGTCCAGACATAAACTATCAATGTCGAGACATCAACTATCAGTGTCGAGACAACAACTATTAGTGTCACGATATCAACTATCAGTATCGGGACATCAACTATCAGTGTTGAGACAACAACTGTTAGTATCCAGACACCAACTATCAGTGTCCAACATAAACTATAAATGTCGAGACATCAACTATCAGTGTCACGATATCAACTATCAGTTTCGAGATGACAATTATCGGTGTCGAGATATCAACTATCAGTATCACGATAACAACTACCAGTATCGGGACATCAACTATCAGTGTCGAGACATCAACTGTTAGTATCCAGACACCAACTATCAGTGTCCAGACATAAACTATCAATGTCGAGACATCAACTATCAGTGTCGAGACAGCAGCTATCAGTGTAGAGTTATCAACTATCAGCGTCACGATATCAACTATCAGTGTCGAGACATCAACTATGAGTATCCAGACGCCAACTATCAGTGTCCAGACATAAACTATCAATGTCGAGACATCAACTATCAGTGTCGAGAAAAACAACTATTAGTGTCACGATATCAACTATCAGTATCGAGACATCAACTATCAGTGTCGAGACATCAACTATTAGTATCGAGACACCAACTATCAGTGTCCAGATATAAACTATCAGTGTCACGATTTGAACTATCAGTATCGAGACATCAACTATCAGCATCGGGACATCAAGTATCAGTGTCAAGAGTCAACTATCAGTGTCGAGACATCAACTATCAGTGTCGAGACAACAACTATTATATTGTTTTCACGATAAGGAGATTAAAATGACACATGTCAATAGGAGTTGCTAGACATGTGACTGTAGTCGATTCAACTATCGATAAAATTTGTAAAATTTCAGCGAGAATTTGACAAATTATTGTAATGTGATTTTATGTAGATTTCAAATACTTGTGATTTAAGTAATTAGGATTAAGTCAATTAGCATGCATATCTTCAACAATAGACGATTACGTGCTGATGTGATAATGAATCCAGCAGGTATGGGATGAGTGAAAATAAATGATTATTTATCACCAATAATAAGCCCAGTAGCCGGGTCGCGAAAAAGAGGTTTATCTTGTGAAAGGTTCGTCGATCCTGAATTTTGGATGTGATATGTTAGGTCTTTTTATGAAAAGCCCACAAACAGACACACAGACAGAGAGAGAAATAGACAGCCAAACAGAAAGACAGACATGGGCTTCAAACCTATAAAATACCTCTGATTTTGAGTCGGGAATGAAAAATAAGAATTTAATTTTCTACAAAATTGATGTGAATAATTTTTGGCATAAAACCCATAAGGAGTTATTTAATAAAAACTCATTTTTGGGTTCTTTAACCCAAGATGGCGGTGCGCGCCGAGGTCACTCAAGGTACAAAATTTGTAATTTTTATAAGAACACATATCCATAACACGTATCCAAAATTTAGGACTGACCGACCTTTTGCAAGGCAAATCAACTGAGCCTATCGTCTATAATTATTACGATTGTCAAAATATTCATTCTGTTAATATAAATTTATCGAAATTATTTTATCGATACGCACGTCTCTGGCAACTGGTACCATCTGACACAAGTTTGAAAACGCGTCCGGGTTTTTTCAAAATCATTAATGTAATATATAATTATGGCGTTAAACACATATAACTATATTGTTTCTATGTTTCTGATTTTAAAACAACCTTTTGGGAACGCTTTACTAATTGAAATTGATTTAATACTTGTTGAATTAAATTGTCATACACAAGCGCCATTACAATTTATTTTCATGTCATGAACTGACATCTGCCAAATTAATCAAGTTATCGTGAAAGCAATATAGTGTCACGATGTCAACTATCAGTATCGAGACATCAACTATCAGTGTCGAGACATCAACTATCAGTGTAACGATATCAACTATCAGTATCCAGACACCTACTATCAGTGTCCAGACATAAACTATCAGCGTCACGATATCAACTATCAGTGTCGAGAGATCAGCGATCAACGTCGAGACATCAGCTGTCAGTGTCGAGACATTAACTACAGTATCGAGACATCAACAATCAGTGTCGAGACATCAGCTATCAGTGTCGAGACAGCAACTATTAGTGTCACGGTATCAACTATCTGTATCGAGACATCAACTATAAGTGTCGAGACATCAGCTGTCAGTGTCGAGACATCAACTATCAGTATCGAGACATCATCTATCAGTGTCACGATATCAACTATCAGTATCGAGATAACAATTATCGGTGTCGAGATATCAACTATCAGTATCACGATAACAACTACCAGTATCGGGACATCAACTATCAGTGTCGAGATATCAACTGTTAGTATCCAGACACCAACTATCAGTGTCCAGACATAAACTATCAATGTCGAGACATCAACTATCAGTGTCGAGACAGCAACTATTAGTGTCACGATATAGACTATCAGTATCGAGACACCAACTATCAGTGTCGAGACATCAACTATCAGTGTCACGATATCAACTATCAGTGTCGAGACATCAGCGATCAATGTCGAGACATCATCTGTCAGTGTCGACACATCAACTACAGTATCGAGACATCAACAATCAGTGTCGAGACATCTACTATCAGTGTCGAGACATCAACCATCAGTATCGAGACATCAACTATCAGCATCGGGACGTCAAGTATCAGTGTCAAGAATCAACTATCAGTGTCGAGACATCAACTATCAGTGTCGAGATATCAACTGTTAGTATCCAGACACCAACTATCAGTGTCCAGACATAAACTATCAATGTCGAGACATCAACTATCAGTGTCGAGACAGCAACTATTAGTGTCACGATATAGACTATCAGTATCGAGACATCAACTATCAGTGTAGAGACATCAACTATCAGTGTCACGATATCAACTATCAGTGTCGAGACATCAGCGATCAATGTCGAGACATCATCTGTCAGTGTCGAGACATCAACTACAGTATCGAGACATCAACAATCAGTGTCGAGACATCTACTATCAGTGTCGAGACATCAACCATCAGTATCGAGACATCAACTATCAGCATCGGGACGTCAAGTATCAGTGTCAAGAATCAACTATCAGTGTCGAGACATCAACTATCAGTGTCGAGACAACAACTATTACTGTCACGATGTCAACTATCAGTATCGAGACATAAACTATCAGTGTCGAGACATCAACTATCAGTGTAACGATATCAACTATCGGTATCGAGACATCAACTGTCAGTGTCAAGACATCAACTATCAATGTCGAAACTTCAACAATCAGTGTCGAGACATCAACTATTAATATCTAGACACCGACTATCAGTGTCCAGACATAAACTATCAATGTCGAGACATCAACTATCAGTTTCGAGACAACAACTATTAGTGTCACGATATCAACTATCAGTATCGAGACATCAACTATCAGTGCCACGATATCAAATATCAGTGTCACTATATCAACTATCAGTTTCGAGACATCACCTATCAGTATCGAGACATCAGCTGTCAGTATCGAGACTTCAAATATCAGTGTCGAGACATCAACTATCAGTGCCACGATATCAACTATCGGTACCGAGACATCAACTATCAGTATCGAGACAGCAACTATCAGTATCGAGACTTCAACTATCAGTGTCGAGACAACAAATATTAGTGTCACGATATCAACTATCAGTATCGAGACATCAACTATCAGTGCCACGATATCAAATATCAGTGTCACTATATCAACTATCAGTATCGAGACATCAACTATCAGTGTCACGATATCAACTATCAGTATCGAGATGACAATTATCGGTGTCGAGATATCAACTATCAGTGTCCAGACATAAACTATCAATGTCGAGACATCAACTATCAGTGTCGAGACAACAACTATTAGTGTCACGATATCAACTATCAGTATCGAGACATCAACTATCAGTGCCACGATATCAAATATCAGTGTCACTATATCAACTATCAGTATCGAGACATCAACTATCAGTATCGTGACATCAACTATCAGTGTCGAGACATCAACTATCAGCCTCACGATATCAACTATCAGTGTCGAGACATCAGCGATCAATGTCGAGACATCAGCTGTCAGTGTCGAGACATCAACTATCAGTATCGAGACATCATCTATCAGTGTCACGATATCAACTATCAGTATCGAGATAACAATTATCGGTGTCGAGATATCAACTATCAGTATCACGATAACAACTACCAGTATCGGGACATCAACTATCAGTGTCGAGATATCAACTGTTAGTATCCAGACACCAACTATCAGTGTCCAGACATAGACTATCAATGTCGAGACATCAACTATCAGTGTCGAGACAGCAACTATTAGTGTCACGATATAGACTATCAGTATCGAGACATCAACTATCAGTGTCGAGACATCAACTATTAGTTTCGAGACACCAACTATCAGTGTCCAGACATAAACTATCAGTGCCACGATATCAAATATCAGTATCACTATATCAACTATCAGTATCGAGACATCACCTATCAGTATCGAGACATCAACTATCAGTGTAGAGACATCAACTATCAGTGTCACGATATCAACTATCAGTGTCGAGACATCAGCGATCAATGTCGAGACATCATCTGTCAGTGTCGAGACATCAACTACAGTATCGAGACATCAACAATCAGTGTCGAGACATCTACTATCAGTGTCGAGACATCAACCATCAGTATCGAGACATCAACTATCAGTGTCACGATATCAACTATCAGTATCGAGACCTCAACTATAAGTGTCGAGACATCAGCTGTCAGTGTCGAGACATCAACTATCAGTGTCACGATATCAACTATCAGTATCGAGATAACAATTATCGGTGTCGAGATATCAACTATCAGTATCACGATAACAACTATCAGCATCGGGTCATCAACTATCAGTGTCGAGATATCAACTGTTAGTATCCAGACACCAACTATCAGTGTCCAGACATAAACTATCAATGTCGAGACATCAACTATCAGTGTCGAGACAGCAACTATTAGTGTCGCGATATAGACTATCAGTATCGAGACATCAACTATCAGTGTCGAGACATCAACTATTAGTTTCGAGACACCAACTATCAGTGTCCAGACATAAACTATCAGTGCCACGATATCAAATATCAGTATCACTATATCAACTATCAGTATCGAGACATCACCTATCAGTATCGAGACATCAACTATCAGTGTAGAGACATCAACTATCAGTGTCACGATATCAACTATCAGTGTCGAGACATCAGCGATCAATGTCGAGACATCATCTGTCAGTGTCGAGACATCAACTACAGTATCGAGACATCAACAATCAGTGTCGAGACATCTACTATCAGTGTCGAGACATCAACCATCAGTATCGAGACATCAACTATCAGCATCGGGACGTCAAGTATCAGTGTCAAGAATCAACTATCAGTGTCGAGACATCAACTATCAGTGTCGAGACAACAACTATTAGTGTCACGATGTCAACTATCAGTATCGAGACATCAACTATCAGTGTCGAGACATCAACTATCAGTGTAACGATATCAACTATCGGTATCGAGACATCAACTGTCAGTGTCAAGACATCAACTATCAATGTCGAAACTTCAACAATCAGTGTCGAGACATCAACTATTAATATCTAGACACCGACTATCAGTGTCCAGACATAAACTATCAATGTCGAGACATCAACTATCAGTTTCGAGACAACAACTATTAGTGTCACGATATCAACTATCAGTATCGAGACATCAACTATCAGTGTCGAGACATCAACTATTAGTGTCACGATGTCAACTATCAGTATCGAGACATCAACTATCAGTGTCGAGACTTCAAATATCAGTGCCGAGACATCAACTATCAGTATCGAGACTTCAAATATCAGTGTCGAGTCGGTATCGAGACATCAGTGTCGAGACATCAACTGTTAGTATCCAGACACCAACTATCAGTGTCCAGACATAAACTATCAATGTCGAGACATCAACTATCAGATTCGAGACATCAACTATTAGTGTCACGATATCAACTATCAGTATCGAGACATCAACTATCAGTGTCGAGACATCAACTATTAGTATCGAGACACCAACTATCAGTGTCCAGAGTTCCAGACATAAACTATCAATGTCACGATTTCAACTATCAGTATCGAGACATCAACTATCAGTATCGTGACATCAACTATCAGTGTCGAGACATCAACTATCAGTGTCGAGACAACAACTATTAGTGTCACGATATCAACTATCAGTATCGAGACATCAACTATCAGTATCGAGACTTCAAATATCAGTGTCGAGACATCAACTATCAGTGCCACGATATCAACTATCGGTACCGAGACATCAACTATCAGTATCGAGACATCAACTATCAGTATCGAGACTTCAACTATCAGTGTCGAGACAACAAATATTAGTGTCACGATATCAACTATCAGTATCGAGACATCAACTATCAGTGCCACGATATCAAATATCAGTGTCACTATATCAACTATCAGTATCGAGACATCAACTATCAGTGTCACGATATCAACTATCAGTATCGAGATGACAATTATCGGTGTCGAGATATCAACTATCAGTGTCCAGACATAAACTATCAATGTCGAGACATCAACTATCAGTGTCGAGACAACAACTATTAGTGTCACGATATCAACTATCAGTATCGAGACATCAACTATCAGTGCCACGATATCAAATATCAGTGTCACTATATCAACTATCAGTATCGAGACATCAACTATCAGTGTCGAGACATCAACTATCAGCCTCACGATATCAACTATCAGTGTCGAGACATCAGCGATCAATGTCGAGACATCAGCTGTCAGTGTCGAGACATCAGCGATCAATGTCGAGACATCAGCTGTCAGTATCGAGACATCAACTATCAGTATCGAGACATCAACTATCAGTGTCGAGACATCAACTACCAGTGTCGAGACGTCAACGATCAGTGTCGCGACATCAGCTATCAGTGTCGAGACATCGACCATCAGTATCACGATATCAAGTATCAGTGTGGAGACATCATTTATCAGTGTCACGGTATCAACTATTAGTATCGAGACATCAACTATCAGTATCGAGACAGCAACTATTAGTATAGGGACATCGAATATCAGTGTCACGATATCAACTATTGGTATCGAGGCATCAACTATCAGTCCCGAGACATCATCTATCAGTGTCGCGATATCAACTATCAGAGCCACGACACCAACGATTAGTGTCACGATAACAACTATCAGCGTCACGATATCAACTATCAGTGTCACGATATCAACTTTCAGTTTCGGGACATCAACTATCAGTGTCGAGACATCAATTATTAGTGTCACTATATCAATTGCCAGTGTCGAGACAAAAACTACCAGGTCACGATATCAACCGTCTGTGTCGAGACATCAACTATCAGTGTCACAGTATCAACTATCCGTGTCACGACACCAACGATCAGTTGAAAGAGGTTCAAAGAAACGCTCCTTCAACGATTGCTTCATGTCAGCCTCGTTGATGCCTAACGCCTCCGACATGCCCAGGTATTTGTAGGTTTCGGTTGAGGAGAGGGACCTAAGGTGTATGAAACCCGAGAGTTGGGTTCCCACGTATTCCATAATCCTTCCTCGCTTTACATGCATGACTGCACATTTGTCCACACCAAATTCCATCCTGATGGAATTACTGAAAGTTTCAGTTACCTTCAGTAACTCCAGCAGTTGCGAATTGTTGGGGGCAAAGAGTTTCAGATCATCCATGTAAAGGAGGTGGGATATTACCTGACCACCTCTTCTCAACCGATAGCCTAACCCTGACCCCTCGAGCAATGTGCTTAGAGGATTCAAGGCAAGGCAAAACCACAGCGGGCTTAGACTATCGCCCTGGAATATACCCCGCTGAATCCTGATCAGTTCACCGTTCCCTTGAATTTGTCGACATCCTGGATAGTGAAGTACCGCCCTCCATTGCCCCATACATGATGTCAGGAAGGTGCGTAGAGTTGTATATACTTTGTACAACTCTAACACCCTCTTGAGCCATTTATGTGGAACCGAGTCGAAGGCCTTCGTATAATCTATCCAACATGTCGACTGATCTTTTAGGGATCGGCGAACCTGTTGGCTAATGGCTATATCAATGAGGAGTAGCTCCTTAGTACCGCGGAACCCATTCCATCAACTTTATTGTTAACATAATGGCGACACAATAGACTTTTTTTAGTTAATATTAAGTTGTTTACGAACGGCAGTGATCGAAGAACGGAAGTCTGGCATCGCTGCATAGCAAGATGTCGCGCGATTTATGTAGCGAAGTGGCAACAGCGCACAATACAGGGTGTTAACGAATTCGTGTAATTCCTTCAAACCGCGTGCTCTACTGGTGACACTGATTGACACTGCACAATTTTTTTTCAGAATCAACAAAAGAAAGTTTTCAAAAAATGAACCATCGCACTCTGTATCTGAGTAATTTTAGCGTTCCAAGTTAACTGACTGCGTGGAGCGATATCGCGTTAGTTGTGCCCGTCAGCTGTGTCGCCGTGCCTTCATTAATTTATGCATGGCATCGAAATTTTCAAAAACATAAACTTTTCTTTTTGCTTCAACAAAGTTTTTATTTATTTTTAATCAATCTAAATCCCGTGCGGGGTTAATCTATACCATTAATAGATCATGTGGTTTGAAGGAATTACACGAATTCGTTAACACCCTGTATAATACAACCAATCGTAGAGAAGGTAGCCTCTGATTGGCCCATTTGAATCTGATCAACAATTGATGGAGTGGAATTGTCTAAAAAATACTGTTTAATGTTCGTATTTTTGCCACCAGAGGGTTGGCAATTGTTGATCTGACCGGAGCCACATTTGTACGCCGAATCCTACATTAGATCAACAAAAGCTGTTCTGATCAACAATTGCCAACTGATCAACAATTAACTGACGCCACAACCCGTTTGATCAACATTTGCCGAGTGGAGATATCTATCTGACTACATCGGAATATGAAAGTTATTTTGAAGGGCAAATTTATATTCTTTCAGTTACTAAAACCATTCAAAAGTTTTGAACAAGCTGCGTAAGATAATGAACACTCTGTATTTAACGTGTGCCAATACCACGGAATTAGGTACTAATATAAACTTATTCCGACTTAAATACATCGGAATAGCGTTTTATAATACTAAATCAAGTTTTCTAATTCCGAGTAATAAAAAGTAAAAGATTTTTTATTATTAAACAAACAAATTAATGTTCAACTGCGATATCTTTGAAAAAATATACAAAGCTCACTCAGGATTATATCAGAACACATTAATAACTTAATTTTCTGTACTTATCTTTTCCATACAACGAATTAATAAAGTACCTAAACAGGCAATCTTTGACCTGCTATAATTAGTAAATGCGACGCCATTAGTGTACCTCGGAAATGTATTTTTATATCTATTGGTTATTTAAGTAATCAGAGCTAAAATATTAAGTTCGTAATCATAAAACTGTCTTCAAAATTTAAAAAAAAGTCTACGTCTATTAAATTGCATTTCCGTGGTATACATCGGTATTTAGGAGGAGCTCGTGGCTAAATAATTACAGCCGCATAGACCGATCTTCCGGGTTAAGCCACGCTTGCCGAGGTTGGTCTGTGGATGGGTGACCATTTACCATAGCGAGTTTCCTCCGTGCCTCGGAAAGCACGTAAAGCCGTTGGTCCCGGCTGTCATTTGTAGATCTTTGACAGTCGTTACTGTTGATCAGAAGCCAGAAAGTCTGACAACCAGTCTTACTAAGAGTATCGTATTACCCAGTTACTGGGTTGTGGAGGTCTGATAGGCAGTCGCTCCATGTAAAATACTGATATTCAGCTGCATCCGGTTCGACTGGAAGCCGACCCCAACATAGTTGGGAAAAGGCTAGGCAGATGATGATGACATCGGTATTTAGGAACCAACTAAAATATTTGGCTAATAATGCCGCGGTATTTTAAAAACTTATTTTCTCCTCAATTTGTAAAGATAATATTAAAATGTTAACTGTTTTCAATAAAAAATATAACCCTTCCAATATTTCAACCTAAACAAAAACTCACACAGTATAAAATTATCATTTAAAACACTATTTAGCAAATCTTATTAATCACGTGCATAAGGTCCGAAATGTATGAAGCGCGCGTTCGAGTCAGCTGCTAGCGTCAAACTTACTGTTTATTTTAAAACGTTAAAGCACCAAAGCACTCTTTTGTTCATATAAACATAAACAGATAAATTATTAATTGATTAATGCATCTTGCAAACAAAAAGAACTTGTAAATTGCTTGAAAACGCCGTTATTCTAAATACATCGGAATATGGTGCCATTTTTAGAACCCCTCGGAATTGGGTGCCTTTACCTTAGTTGCCTATAAACGAGATCTAATAAAGCCAATAATAATATTTTCTAGTTGGCTATGAACATAAGTAGGTTGGTACATTTATTTATGTTTTTATATTGGTATTTTATATTGGTAAGACACGATAAGAGATCAACACCCCCGTGATTAATCCGTTAGTCAGTCGTTGTAACAAAGGCTATTTTCCTATAACGACTCTAAAAACCTAGTCAATACGATACGATATTTTTGAAACGATATTCGGGTGAAGCCTGCTGGCTCTAGTACAGAATGTATGGTAGAGGGTCTTTGCGCATGCGTCAAAAAATTTCTGGCAGTTTCTTATAATGTGCAGCCGGCCTTAAAGTATGGTTGGGCAAGAGAGTAAACCCTCAAATTTATGAAAATGTCTTGATGTTCTGTTTTCATTAGCCAAAAAAGAAGAACACAAGTTTATAAATTAATAATTTATTTATTTTATACACTTATATCTACTTATTTACTTAACATCAACTCTACACAACACGCATCATCTCTATCATCATCATCATCATCTCTACAACAATCTCACAATCTAATACTGTATCGGATAGAGGTCTTCCCACACCTTGAACCTGTCTTCAAACATGTTCTGACGGATGATGAGCTTGTCTCCTCGGTGGAGGTAGTTCCTCTGGTCTGGCTTCATGGCGGGCCAGGACAGGTTCGACAGCTCCGGCGTGTCGCCGCGAGGGTTGGGGTCACTGAGGATAGATACAAAAGTTAAAAAGATACCATGAAACATTCAGTCAAAAACGAGATCAAAGAAGAGTCTATTGCTGTGTTTGGGCATTATCATAGGAGTCTTTGATGATGGTTCATGAGATAATTATGTAACAAAGCTACCGTATCCAGGTCTCTATCGTTTTGAGCGACGAAGAATGGAGTTATCTGATCTAAATGGAATAGTTTCTTCTAGCAGTAGATATAGAAAGAAAACATATTCATTTGAGAGGTGACGCACATAACCACTAAACTGTAAAATAACATTTGAAACGAAACAAATTCGTGCGGAAACGCGTCACTTCCAAATTAATTGGCTATATATAGCTCAGCATATTGCTGTGGCATGTTCACCGAGGAGAGCCACATCGCTGGTTTTCATTTACAGCTGTACTCTACTGCTAGAAACATTCCTCTGTCTCGCTTTTCCTAATGGGTGCGCAAACAAACTGCAGAGCCAGTTTCCTTGCGCCAGTGATGCTGCAGACTGTTCTGGCTGGCATTCACGATTACGAGTTAGATGAATTTTTTTATCTGCGGAGTTCCAAGAATCTTTGGTTACTGCAGGACATATCAGGTGCAAGGTTAAACATTTGAGAAAGACTGTTCGCTTATTTTCGACACATTCTTTGAGAAAATGCTAAGGCAATGATGAGATAGTTCGACTCACCCATATCGTGCGAAGTTGTACCACATGGCTGTCATCTCATCCACCACGTGGGAGTGAGGGCTGGTGGTCGGAATGGTGGGGTAGTTGTAGCTTAGAGTGAACACGTAGAGGAGGTCGTCATGGTGAGCAGCGGCTGCAATCAATTATATATTTATAGATAAGTCTTCGGGGGAGCCAATAGTTTGGCTGGAGACCCTTCAGCTCTCGTCAATAACTGCTCAGTTACGTAGAAGGGGTCCCCAAGGACAATATACAGCTGACCAATAGAAAAAAAGGGAACCAATGAACTGCTTAATTTGACATAGTTAAAATCTCTAAAAAAGGCTTTTGGATGAGATTGAAAAAGTGTTCTTTGAATTCTTCTTGCAGTATAGAGGTCATCCAAGGTACAGGTGTTGGGTCACCATGAGCTGTTCAGTAGGTGTGACATTCTTAGAATTACCTTTTGGTTTTCCATTAGGATCTTCGTAGTGTGAGTTGTTGCCGACGTACGCGAACTCATAGTACCACACTGGGTGCTTCGAGTGGCGACACATCAGGTTTGCCAGCCTGGTGAAATAGAGGACATAATTATACATGCACATAATTGGAGTAGTATGTCTATAGCTTTATACAAAGACTTCTTAGACAAAGAAAACTAGCAATTAAAACTCTTCGACCCGTTGGGCTAGTGGCGATTTTGAGGGATACTGAAGAAGTCATGTAATCCCTATTGACTTGAAGTCTTTTGAATGAATAATAAGACGTGGAAGTTGTTGAAAAAGGAAGAGAGAACATTTCTACCCTACTGATCAAAATCCATGGACTGACACTTTGGAATAATTTCCGAGAAAGACTTGGAGAACAGTGTGCTTACTGTAGTACAAATAATGGCTCTATCAATACATTAATTTATTTATGATTTTATTTAACATTGTACGTAAATGTCTTTTATGTATGTAGGTATTATTATTGCCAAAAATCTTTCATCTATCTATGTGTTTATTTTTAATAGCGTACACATCACAGCTCTTTTAGTGCACCTACCATGTTTTCTTTGCATTACCCTAAGGTCGACTGGTAGAAAATGCCTATGGCATTAAGTCCGCCTCTGTACAAATTTATGTGCGAAAGTATAAATCTATACATATAATAAATCTGTAGACATGGTGTGTCTGTACATAACAAATATTTTGATAAAACCTGTTTGGGATGTTAAACTATAACCAATAGAACCCATTTTTAACATTTTTGGATGTTTTGTCTGTTTGTCTGTTTATCTGTTTGTCTGTTTGTCTGTTTATCTGTTTGTTTGTTCAAGCATCACGTAAAAGCAACTGATCCAATGTTGTTGACTTTTATAAATAAATATTGTGCTTATCTCCAAGTAACATATGTTTTTTGTTTCATCGCAATCGGTTCACGCAATCAAAAGTTATGCGAATTTTAAGTTTTCTAGAAGAACTTAGCATGTATTTGTGTATACCATTTCTTTTCAATAGATGGCGTTACGTGTATCAAATCACGTTGTGAGGAAATATAATCAACGAATATATTACTATTCTCAGTCTACGGATGGTCTATTGAAATGCTATCCGAAGAAGGTTATAACTAAGCTTTTATAAAAAAAACGAAGATAATGTTATTTAAAATCTATTAGGTACCTATCTATCTGAATGGCAGTGGAAGAGAAATACATTCAATTTCATAAGCGAGAGTAGGTATTCTAAATTTTTAATTGTGCACGGCAATACGATAGATTGATTTGAAATACTCATATATTTTTTTATGAATACTTAAATACGTATTTATAAATCTATTTACTATTAATAAAATTCAAAGTGCACTTTGTCTGTAATTAAATATTTTTCCAAAATTTCGATTCGGTGGTACTATACTATCGATACAGAAACCATAAAATTTTTTTTTAGAATTATTGTGTCTGTTTGTCTTTCCGTCCGGACATCACGTAAAATCCCGTGGATGGATTTTGATGGGACTTTCGCTGATGTGTTGCGTAAAGAGCGACAATTTTGCTGGTACATATATTATCACGCTATTGTTCATAGGAGCCGAGCAGCGGAACATTATTTCCACATACTGCGAAGTATAAGCTTAATATTCGGATCGTAAAATCGCGTGAATCGATTTTGATGGGCCTGCGCTTATGCTGGTATATAAACTATCACGCTATTGCTCATAGATGCCGAGCAACGGAACATTATTTCCATATAATGCGTAGTATAAGCTGTTGACAGAAGTAAGTACTGCAGTGAACGGTCGCTGGCTCAGTGTTCTGCGTTAGAATCTCACTTTAAAAAAATACACTTTTTGTAATTTTTTTGGAATGTTGTTATATATTTTATTTTGTTCATTGTTGTCAGAACTATTCAAAGCCTGTCGTCGCCGTTTTATTAAGTTTATTTAAGCCTTAGCTAATGTTCCAAAACACATAGCCATGAAGGGAAAGTACTTTAAATATTATAAATTGCAAATTTCACTCAAAGGTGACTTCATTTTATTTTTAAAAGTAAGAAATAATGCCTTTACTGATTTTTTTGTCTGAACCGGGAATCAAACTGACAAAGCTATATCATCTGGTGGCACCTGTTGATAATATCTTTATGGTGAATAATCAGGATCAAATCTCTCCAACAAACACACTGTCTTAAATTGAACGAAATGGAAAAAATAAGAACTACTTAACAAAAATTAATAAGTGCTTGAATTTAAATGTACCTAAGTTAGTCAATTTTCGTTTTATGGTCTTCCATCAATTTCAGACACAATGTTTATTGGAGCGATTTAATCCGTATTATTGATCCTATCGATTGGTGAAATAAAAATACAGATGATATTTTTGCGCATTTGGGTTGGTTCGATTTCCAGATCAAACTTTTTGAAATCTTTGAAAGCAGTACCTATTTCTAACTTATAAAAATAAAATGAAGTCTTCTACAGGTGAAATTTTTATATATTTAAAGTACTTTCCTATTCCACACCTCGAATGAAATCATTTTATAGACTGCACTGCGTAAAATATTTTGATTTAGTTCGCCGATTGTGACTAGATGGCGTTGTAGCCATTTTTGTATCGCCATAAGGTTTCGTTACATTATCACAATAAATATCAATATTCAATTATAATTCATTTTAGCAAGGAAATGTATGGAAATAAGCAACGCGTTTTTAGTATTATGGTTATATGAACCTTTACGGTCAATCAAGAAGAGCTGAAATTCTACCTATAGAAATGGTTTAAAAGATATAAGTGCCTTGGAGGGACACCTTTGTCTATTATTATAATAAATGGAATACATATACACTATTTAGTCGCTGCGACACAATGTTGTTTTCCGAGTTCCACGCGGACGGAGTCGCGGGCACAGCTAGTAAATAAATAAAATTAATTTAAATCCTAAAAAATCCAATCACGATTTCTTACCTATGCACACCAAACCCAATGACAGAGTCACCATACAAAGTCCCCAGCGCCTTCTCACTCTCCTTGTCATTGACCAGCTTCTTCCCCTTAAGGTATACTTCCCGCAGCCTGTTTACCGCCACAGTGCGGTTCCCCTGAGGTAGCATGAAGGAGATCGGCGCGATTCTCTCCCATTCTTCGTTCATTGTCTTCAGGAGAGTCTCGTTTTGGAGGACGGCTAGAAGATTTGTGAACATAAGTTTTTTTTGTTCTCATAAACTTGGCACGTGAACGTAGCTAGAATTTGGTTCAGTCCAAGAGAGTTGGTAGTGACCGCGAAATCAAAATAAGCCAATGAACTGCCTATTATGGATGGAGTAGTTTTTGATTGGTATATTATTATAATGATAAAAGGTTAGACGAAATGGGGTACTAATCCGAAAGGGTCTTAAATTACCCATAATAATGAATAACTTTTGTTTTGTTCTACAACTTTCCCCAAAAGTCAATAGTTTAAGAGAAATAGATGTCCAAAGATCTCAAAAAAAGTCGCTTCTTCTTCTCTCGTGTCAGCACGAGCTATACGAAAATAGCTCATGCTGTGGTGTAAAGATTAGCCAGTCAGCAAGGTTGGTAGCAGGGCTGACTGCCCAGGGTGCGCCGGACGTACTTATGTATCGTCACTCGTGGAGGCTCTTTTCATACACCCCTAGTCGCTAAAATCTATCTATCCCCAATTATGATCAGCTGTGTTTACATTTCAGGTCATATTTGGTGTCATGAATCAGAAGCACCAATTTCTGAATTTGTAGCTAAAGCAGGGATGAAGAATTTTGGAAAAAACTAAAATAGAAATGATTTAGCATGAAAATCAAAATTACCGAATTTTGAAATGATAACACTTGCTTTATGTCAGTCACCAGTGATACTTTAAGTTACTTGCGGATTAGTACCCCCTTTCCGACTAACCTAGTATATAAAAATCAAACTGAACACAAAACTTGTTTATGCCATGAAATAGGTATCTATGAAATAAATAAATATTAGCCTGTAACTGTCCCACTGCTGGGCAAAGGCCTCTTCTCGTACAGAGAAAGAACGAGCATTGATCACCACGCTTGCTCACTGCGGGTTGGCGATTTCAGACCATTAAAGTCCAGGTTTCCTCAGGATATTTTCCTTCACCGTATGTCAGTGGTGTCTTAGATTAACTAAGAAAGTACATATGAAATTGAAAAAGTCACATTGGTACATTGCCTGGGTTTGAACCTCCGGGCCACCACGACATTTTTAGTTATAATCTATTATAATAGTAGGTAATTTAAAATTGCATGTATTAATTTATACTCACGGAAAGCCTTCCAGAAGAACTCGTCGGTGGTCTGACTGATGATGAAGGGCACTGTGTGCATCTTGCCCTGTTTGACGGCGTCTAGGGGATCAATGTCGAGGTACCGCTCTTGGCCGAAGTCGGGCTCCAGCACTGGCCCCCAAAGACCGACTGGGTCACCATCGCCGAACTCCTGGAAAGTTTGGGTATATGAAGATTGAGTGTGATTTCGTCTTTGAGCATTTTTTTAATTGATGGAATACCTTAATACCAATAATATTAAAAATGCGATCACTAATTCAAGGCCTCTACACACCAAAGCCGCTGGCCGGCCCGGCGGCTTTACCCGGTGGGTTATGCCGCTGGGATTGTTTTGCGTCATGTTCGCTCGCTTAGTTCGCATTAGTTGGCCGCAATAACCCGCCGGCATAACCCGCCGGGTAAAGCCGGGCCGGCGGCTTTGGTGTGTAGAGGCCTTAAGGAACGTCAGATCAAAAGACGCTACTTACTTTTCAATGATTTTTTCACGATCATAGAATTTTTTAAATTGTATCCATTTCCGATCTCAGACTGCACCAAAAGTGGTTGTTTTTCTACGAAAATGTCCCTAATATTATTAATTTTGGTAAAAACAAGCTACTTAGGTACTGCACACAAGTAAAATTGACTACAAGATAAAACAACTTTAAAAAAAGTAAAAATGGACTTCAAAAAAAACTGAAAAGAGTAAAATAATTACCATAATATAAAACTAACAGTTTCAGAAGTCGTTGCAATTTTTACACTGAACCAAATTGAAGACACCAACTTCTGAAACTGTTAGTTTTATATTATGGTAATTATTTTACTCTTTTTAGTTTTTTTTGAAGTCCGTTTTTGCTTTTTTTAAAGTTATTTTATCTTGTAATTAATTTTAATTGTGTGCAGTGCCTAAGTAGCATGTTTTTACCAAAATTAATAATATTAAAGTTCTTTTTTAAAGTTATTATTTTTTCTATTTTATGTGGCATAAACAACACACAAACATGCAATTACAGCAATCCCAGGTAATTTGACTGCATTTGCATTATCCATTGAAGAGTTCCATGGTCAATCTCCGAGGGTATTCATCAGATCTTCACCTAATGGTGGTCCCATTAAAATGCCCGAACAAACATAAAAAAATAAAATAAAAACATCCGAATTGAGAACCTTCTCCTTTTTGAAGTAGGTTAAAAAGCGACATTACTGAAAAAACTATCGTATCTTTTGATCAGACAGACGATCCTCAATTCATCTACCAAGCAAAACTCCTCAAGATCGAACGAGACTAATATCTGTATTCACCCTATCATAGTCCATAGGTAGGCACAGGCTTCTTCAAGAAAGAAGTACCTAATAATTACATACATCTCTCTAATAGTCTCCACGTCGGATCTGCAACTGAAATTGAATTTTGGGAAAGAAACTGTGGGTGTCTACATCATATCACCCTATTGCCGTTCACTGCTTAACGTAGGCCTCCCCCAAAGATCGCCAACCATCCTGGTCTTGGGCAGCCCGCATCCATCCGCTGCCAGCCACCTTTTTCAAATCGTCGGTCCATCGTGCCGCAGGGCGTCCCACACTACGTTTGCCCAAACGCTGTCTCCACTCTAACACGTGTCTGCTCTATCTTCCATCTGTTCGTCTGAAGATATGGCCGGCCCACTTCCACTTCAGCGTGCTAATTCTAAGCGCAATGTCGGTGACTTTAGTTCTCTGGCGAATGACTTCATTGCGAATTCTATCCACCAGAGAAACCCCGAGCATCGCTCGCTCCATAGTACGCTGAGCAACCTTAAATTTGTGGATCAGGCCCACGGTCAGTGTCCACGTTTCGGCTCCGTAAGTCATTACGGGTAGGACGCACTGGTTAAAGACCCTGGTCTTAAGGCTACGTGATATCTTTAAATCGTCGATCCCACAATCCCTTAAGACCAGGGTCTTTAACGGGTATCTACAAGCGAAAAAAAACTAACATACCCAGAACTTAGGCAGTGAGTCTCCGAGCTCCTTCCAGGGTTTAGTCATGAGGCAGTCGACGATGATGGAGGAGTTGTCAGTGGGACACTTGAGGATCTCCGCCTGGCGCACGGCGAGGTGACGCTGGTGAGTGATCAATGGTCCTTTGTTGATGGGAGAAGCGCTCATTCCTATACCACGGTGGAAGAGACCTGGAAGAGATTGGTGGTTACACTTAGGCTTGCGTTGTTATCACTTGATATATCATCATCATCATTCGGCCGAAAGTCGTCCACTGCTGGACACAGGCCTCCCCAAGGAGGTTTTGCCGTAATCGTCACGCTTGGCAGGCGGGTTGGCGGTCGCAGTATGGTTGTTAAAGTACTCAGAGAACGCTGCTGCCCAGCCTCTAGTGAATCCCTTAGTCGCCTTTTACGACACCCATGGGAAGAGATGGGGTAGTGCTATTCTTTACGTCCGGCACCACACAAACTTGATATAAATGTCTGATGATAATTAAGTTGGTTGTTTGTGACGCCTTCGCTGAAATAATTGATCGCCAAAGTTTAAAAACATTTATTATAAAAGTATAAATAGGTACCTATATTATAAAATTATAAGGGTATAAATATATTGTATCGAAACCGATATTAAAACATAAATGTATTTATTCCCACACTCCAACCAACTTTCTTACACCTACGACCACCACGTATGCCACATCCAGTAAGTCGCAATCTTTATTGTTACTGTATCCGTGTTGTTACGGCAAAGAACCACACTAACATTTTGTTTTATAGTTACCCACCTTTCAGTTTATAATATTTGTAGATTACGTTTAATCATTTTAATGTATTGCTCAGTATGTTTACTATAATTTAATGTTTATGTACATTTCTCAATAAGTGAATTTTTGTAAATTCTTGTGAGAAATAAAGTTCTTCTTAACCGTATCTAACTGATCTGAATAGTTCAGGATCTAGCGTTTAATACACCGCTATTATTTGGTATACCTTTAGCCATAGGTGAGATCATGTGCAGCATGACACTGGTAGACCCTGCACTGCAGCCTGTGATGGTCACCAGATTGGGGTCTCCTCCGAATGCGGCGATGTTACGCTGCACCCATTTCAAAGCAGCCACCTGATCCTTCATACCGTTGTTACCTGGAGCGTGAGCATCACCTGTGCTCAGGAAACCTGTAACATGTGTTGTGGTCAGTGGAGCCTTAAGACAGGCAGACTCTTGAAGCCAACAATCTTGGGCTGTTCTTCAATATAGATCTTTACAGAAATCAAATGAAGCAGACTAATTTACAATGTCTTACCTAAGGATCCTATTCTGTAGTTGATGGTCACCAGCACGACATCTCTATCGAGCAGGTAGTGAGGTCCAGCGAGGTCACTGCGACCGTTCATAGCGTAGAATCCACCAGCATGGATAAAGAATATCACCGGTAGGGGTTTGGAGCTGTAAAAAAATAACATTGTACCGACGTGAATTCGTGTTTCAAAGTGCCGTCACTTGTCTTGGCTGAGCATTTAGCAACAAGCAGCAGGGTGATTAGTACCCGTCTGTTCCTGATATCACCATCCCAGTTGTCCAGCGTGGTGGAAAAGCCTATTGAATATTAATTCAGAGAGTTCCAGACTATCTCGATAGATAGACGTCTACTTAAGGCATAAGCGATTGAAATAGTCTTCTTCTTCTTTCTGCCTTGTTCCCAAGTTATTTGTGATCAGTGCAATATGTTTTCTCTTCCATTCTTCCCTGTCAGCCGTCCCCTCATCATTTTCATCCCTTTTCCTTCATATTCTCCCTAACACAATCCATCCATACTCTCTTTGATCTCCCCTTCCGTCCATCGACATTTTAAGCGATTGAAACACAATGTATTAATATTAATGTATGTGGTTATGTTACGGGTAAAGGCCGAATGGCGGTTACACCTAGGTTTACTCGGGTACAACTGGTGTACTTCAGCCCTAGGCTGCAGGCAATCCAAGGAGGCCATGCCACTCATTTATGGCAGACTGACAAGGAGCCTGCTGCGCCTGGACCAGAGCAGCCTGCGAATGGTGACTGGAACGATAACCGGACATTGCTCACTAAACAAACACTTCCACACGATAGGCATAACGGACAGCCCTCTGTGCAGGGCATGTATGGGGGCCGAAGAAACGGTTGCACACGTGCTCCTGGAATGCACAGGGGTCACCCGAATACGAGAAAAAACCCTTGGTGCACCGAAATCACTCGCAAATGTTCTGAGCGGACTGAGAGTCCTAATCTGCTTCTGGAAGGAGATGGGCTGGCTGGAATGATAGCCGCCATGGTCCACGTACAATGGTCCACTTAAAGGACTAAGTGCGGAAACCACATCTAACATAGAACATAGAACCCGGGTACAACTAGGTGCAACCAGTAGCAGTTGGGTAGAACTAGGTGTAGCTTAAGTCGACGGTGCCCCGCTGCGCGGGGCTCCTATTTCTGTCTGCGGGGTTCCCCTTAACCACCGATGTGCGGGTACACCTAGTTCTACCCGCTATGATGAAGGGTAAACCTAGTTCTAACCGAAGGTAAGTAGGATACATCTAACTTTAACCGCATGTGGCCGGTTCCACCTAGTTGTACCCGGGTAAACCTAGGTGTAACCGCTATTCGGCGTTTACCCGTAACAGCTACACTACACAGCAGCGATTTTTGGTGTACATTTAGTTTAGGGGTGAATATTGATACATTTGTTCCAAACGCTTCATTTATCCCAGTTCGCGTCGCTGCTAAGTTTATAGCTTCAGCCTTAGGTACAAGAGTAGACTACGTTGGTCTGTGCTGTTTTTCCTACCTGTTATTGTCAGGTGTGTACACATTGACAGTGAGGCAGTCTTCATCCACGTAGTACTTCGGCGGCACGGGCTGAGGACATGCAGGGCCCTCCTCACTCGCGTCCACCTCTGAAGAGTACTGGAGTTTCAGCTTCGGTGGCTGGGGAAAGAAGGTTTTAATTGAAGTTTCTTTTAAAAAGTTTCTAAGATGTCTCTATAGAAAAAATAGTATAGTTTCATAGCGATAAAATAGACGGTGACATACAGACGGAAGGACAACGGAATGATCCCAATGAATAAAGTATTCATTGGGATCATTCTGTTGTCCTTCCGTCTGTATGTACCTATTTGGTACGGAACCCTTAAATTTCATAATATTTCAATATTTTGAGCTACTTAAATCGGTGACTGGTCAGTTCACCAAAAATTAATTCACAAATTTTTACTTGACAAGCAACAATTGGCAAAAACATGATTTGTCATTTCATCATTTTACAACAACAAGTTTAGCAAATAATTCACTTAGCAAAATAATTAACCGATAAACTTTTATGTAATAAGATATTATTTGACAAACAATTCATTATTTTTTCATTTTATCTCATAAAACAACGATTGAAATAAAGACATTACACATATTGACTTATTATAACGCAATTTTATAAAAATTAAACTCACATTAGCCAAACGCTATCACTTGTCTTCCAACCAACTAATTTCGAGAGCGAGCGAAGCGAGCTCGGAAATTTGAGGCACCCCGACACGGATAGGTTAGGTTCGAAGGGGATGACGGGGGCTAAAGTGAGCGAGCAAAGCGAGCGAGCGAAGCCCCCGTCATCCCCTTCGTGTTAGGTTACTTTAAACCCTGCAGACAGAAATAGGAGCCCCGCACAGCGGGGCTCTGTCGACTCTGCTTTGGAAACCCAAACAACCTTACAAAGCTGAAATGTTTGTTCGAAATGTATTGTAATGAAATTATATTTAGTAGAAATGTGATTTATCAAAATGTATCTAATTAAGAAATGAAAAATGTATAAATGATTAAATATCATCTGACGCATTTGTTAAAAAAAAGTGTTTGCCAAATAAATGTTTGTAAAACGAGCGTTTTTAAAATAAAACGTTTGCGGAATAAGTTGATTGCCAAATAAATAGTATACGAAACATTGGTTGTAAAATGAAAATTTGTCAATAGATTTTTGGTGAAACTTTAGTGAACCTGAAATGACAAATAATGTTTTTGCCGATCGTTGCTTGTCAAGTAAAAAATGTTGAATTAAGTTTTGGTGAACTGACAGGTCACCTTTAAATCTATACAGGGTGTAAACGAATTCGTGTAATTCCTTCAAACCGCGTGATCTACTGGTGACACTGATTGACCCTAAATGGGTAATTTTGAAAATCAAACAAAAAAATAATTCAAATAGAAATCTTGATTTTCTATTTCTGAGTTATTTTAGAGCCCCGTGTTAACTGACTGCAAAGAGCGATATCGCGTTAGCCGTGCCCATCCGTCGTGCCGCCATGCTTTCATTCATTCATGCGTGGCATCGAAATGCTCAGTAACATATTTTTTTTTGAAAAAAAAATGTTTCCTTTTTTTACTGAATCTTTATTAGGTCATTTAGATACGTACAATTACAGCGACCGTATAAAAAAAGTTTTTTATTATTTTATTTTTAATCAAGCTAAACCCGTGCGGGGCCAATCTACAACAACAGTAGATCATGTGTTTTTAAGGAATTACACGAATTCGTTTACACCCTGTATATAAATAAAACTGCATCGTTGGTCTAGTGGTCGCAAACGCGACTACTGAGCGTCAGGTCTTGGGTTCGATCCCCAGGTCGGACGAAGTGTTATTGGGTTTGTCCGTGTGGAATTTCACAGTAGCAGTCCATGTTCATGCTTGATTGATGGCAATAGACTTGCCACCTGGGACTTAAACATAACGGCGAAATGAAGTTGTAACTATACACCTAAATACTCAATCCCCCTTATTACAAAAGATGGTTTAAACCAAGACTAAGGTAAACCCAGGTTTAAAATATACCCATCACTTTCTTATGTCATATAACAAAAAGAGACGGGGCTACTCTAAAACCAGGGTTTTTCTTAGACCATCTTTTGTAATAAGGGGGAAAAAGTTTATTGCATTCCACAATGTAGACTTAGGTGGTAACTTAAAAAAATAAGAGATCATTATGGACCCTGTCGGGCACAGCAAAAATAGTAGGAGAGAGGCCTCTGCCAACCCTTCGGGGAATACAGGCGTGATATTATGTTATGAAAAATTGGAACAGTTGCGCGGAAAACTGGCAAATTCGGGAAAAAGTTATTTTCTTTATGGGATTTTTATATGACAGGACATCCGTCAGGTCAGCTAGTGTTTAATTAGTAAGGGCTTGTCCACATCTCCACGTCACGACGTCGAGCTATTACCCGTGGTCCCAGTGGGTCGACCCATTAACGGGTTCACGGGTAATTTTATTTACCCGTAGACCCATGACACTAGAGATTACATTCGAAGAAATGTAAATACCGATAATAAAGCTAAGAGCTACGAACAAACTAAGCTAATATACATATTTATTTAATGAATTGCAATTATTCTGAATTGTTCGGAGAAAGACACCGGACGAACAATGCGTCAGAGTAAAACTAAATAAATCTTATACAAATTGAATGCGACTCCTGAACGTGTTGGTAAAATTATTAAAATCCAAAAAATAATAATAAAATTCGCAATTCTTCTTGATTATTCTCAAAAAATAATATACGAGTACATTATATTTTAATGTAATAAAAAAGTACTAGGCTGTCATGAAATCAAGAGGGTAGTATTTAGTCTAGCAGTATTATTTAGGCTTACTTAAATTCTGACAATTCTTTTTTAGTTAGACTAAATACTACCCTCTTGTTTTCATGACAGCCTTGTACTTTTTATTACATTAAAAATTTATGATAATAAACTTAAATTATTCACAATAATTGCAAATCAAAATCACAAAGACCTCGAAAAATAAAAATAGGAAAACAAGATTATCTTGTTTGCAACTCTTTTGACCTAATAGCATAGTTTGTTATATTTACATTTCTTCGAATGTAATCTCTAGTGTCATGGGTCTACGGGTAAATAAAATTACCCGTGGACCCGTTAATGGGTCGACCCACTGGGATCACGGGTAATAGCTGACGACGGCGACGTCCTCAACGTGGAACGGTGCGGTGACGTGGCACGGTGCGTTGACGTAACGTGCAAATTTACGTTACCGTATCGTAACACGTTCCACCTCTAGCCGCAAGCGCGCACACATATATGCGCTTCGCCCGCGCTCTCCACGCCCGCGAGTTAGTCGCCGTCTATGTGCTCCGATGCTTTAAAACCATACCTTACTGTTTCTCTTATTAAAATTCAGGATCTACCTGTACCTACTTATGAGATAATTGTGTTTTATTTATATTTTTGTTATCTTTATTTTTGGTTTGTTTGCTTATTTGCGTATTGCATGAAGTGCGCGTATAATTTATTATGTTGATACAAAAATGGCAGGGACCAGCTGAAAATCAGTGCTGTGCTCTACGCACAGCGAATACTGAGCTGAATTCCTTGCCACACACCGATTATATCTTTTAAATGTGTTGCATTACTGTTTTATATAATATCTTGTGTGTGGCAAAATAAATGGTTTAAATTAAATCTACATGGTCAACGATAAATCTAACAATGATCTTGACGTGCATTTTACGATACGGTAACGTTTTGCACGTTACGTCAATGCACCGTGCCACGTCACCGCACCGTTCAACGTTAAGGACGTCGTGACGTGGAGATGTGGAAAGGCCGTAAGTAGGGGCTATCTTGGTTGCTCTCAAGGTTGTTAGTTCGCCGCAAGATTTTCCTATTCCCTTATTAAACTGGTCGTGGGTTTTTAGCGTAGGCCGCGAATAATATTGTCATTCGCATATTTAAGTACCCAGTTAACTTGTTTATTTGTAACCTTTCATCAAGAATAACCGGGTGACCTAAATACTTGGTTATGGAAGGAAAATAATTCAAATAAAAATAAAAAAACTTATTTGTAGAAATACTGAGTGCTAAAACAGAAAAATATCATCATAAATATCAAGCATTTTCTGACTTTTAAAATATGTGTTCTACGCGATTACACCCGATTATTTTATAAAATCAATCAATCTGCTTAGCCTTTTCCCAACTATGTTGGGGTCGGCTTCCAGTCGAACCGGATGCAGCTGAATATCAGTATTTTACATGGAGCGACTGCCTAGCAGACATCCACAACCCAGTGACTGGGTAATACGATACTCTTGGTAAGACTGGTTGTCAGACTTTCTGGCTTCTGACCTACAGTAACGACTGTCAAAGATCTACAGATGACAGCCGGGACCAACGGCTTTACGTGCTTTCCGAGGCACGGAGGAAACTCGCTATGGTAAATGGTCACCCATCCACAGACCAACCTCGGCAAGCGTGGCTTAACCCGGAAGATCGGTCTATGCGGCTGTAATTATTTAGCCACGAGCTCCTCTTACTTTTATCCTCTTACTCTTTCTCCTCTTACTTTTATTCTTACTTTTATCTAAATATCAATATTTTGTAGGGTTACCGATACCCTAAGGTTAGACGTTCCTAGTAATATTATTGGGCTTCTATAAAAACTTAAGTGTGTTCTTCCTTACCTGGAACCTCAGCGCACCGATAGGCGGCTCAGCGTATCGTATTCCTCTGTAGGCCTGGAAGCGTCTTCCACGTCTCGTCTCCATCCATGATCCTCGGAACACGCCTGATACACTACGGGTTACAGGATCATGCTGAACTGATGTTGGGAGCGACGGAGTTATAGCTGTCTCTAGATGTGGAAAAAATTACAGTTTAGAAAATATTAACTTAACATTATGCTTATGAAGAAGACTATAATACAAGAAAAAGTACCTAGAAGAGGAAAGGGGTTCGAACAATTCTCTAAGGAAGCTGGCATAGCCACCCCGCTGCCATAGCCACCCCGCTGGCACAACCACCCCGCTTCCATAGCCACCCCGCTGCCAGAGCCACCCCGCTGGCACAGCCACCCCGCTGGCACAGCCACCCCGCTTCCATAGCCACCCCGCTGCCATAGCCACCCCGCTGGCACAGCCACCCCGCTTCCATAGCCACCCCGCTGCCATAGCCACCCCGCTGGCACAGCCACCCCGCTTCCATAGCCACCCCGCTGCCATAGCCACCCCGCTGGCACAGCCACCCCGCTGCCATAGCCACTCCGCTGCCATTTTCATTTTTTTCAAGAGTGCTGCGCTCTTTTTACTGGTAAATATGGGTAGAGGACACTCAAACAAACAAATAATAAAAACCGGCCAAGTGCGAGTCGGACTCGCGCACGAAGGGTTCCGTAACATTATCTATGAAAACGGCAAAAAAATCACGTTTGTTGTATGGGAGCCCTCTTAAATATTTATTTTATTCTGTTTTTAGTATTTGTTGTAATAGCGGCAACAGAAATAGGCACCTACATCATCTGTGAAAATTTCGACTGTCTAACTATCACGGTTCATGAGATACAGCCTAGTGACAGACGGACAGACGGACAGCGGAGTCTTAGTAATAGGGTCCCGTTTTACCCCTTGGGTACAAAACCCTAAAAATGACAGGAATACGGTGCCCTAAAGTGTCACGTTGCCGAGATAATTGGAGGTAAAGAGCGCCACATGAGCTAAATGACAATTAATAAAATTAATTAATCACATGTTTATATGCGTTAGATTGTATTCAAATAATAGTTCCCCTGTTGATTTAATTATTTATTAGAATAGGGTCAAACTAGGAACATGAAAAAACAGCATATTATCATACCAAACGGAAAGTGCGCAGCAATTTTGAAAATAAAAATGGCGGCGAGGGCGTTATGCCAGAAAAGTTCTAACCCCTTTGAGGAGGCCTACGATAGAATGGTAAATAAATCAGTTGTGACTTGGTACTTATAAATGGATAGCTGACTGCCGTAGATATTTAGTAATTGATGCAAAAAGAGATGCTACTGCCCCTAAACTTTACGACATTCAGGGGGCTGAGAAGCTGGTCCCATCTTCTCTGGTAATCTGAGAACCACACGACTACTCTCCCTCATCTCTACTTTCATGAGAGTCCTTAAAAAAACACATCTTATCAACACACTTGTTTACAAACAAAACTAACTGACCTGTTATAAGTCCATGATTCTGATGAAGCGTGTGCTGATGGTCGTGTGCGTGCGCGCACACAGCGACACACAGTGCACACAGAAGCGTGCGGAGTAGCATGTTATAATTATGACACAGATGGCGCGACTGTGTTTAGAATAGGAAAACTATCGCATTTATAGGCAGCGTTGACGCAGGTGGAGTATTCCGCAAATGTTTGCAGATTTTTGTTTTGCGTATTTTACATATTTTGTTTCTATTAGACTCAAGGCTCAAGGACTCAAGGAGGAGCTCGTGGCCAAATAATTACAGCCGCATAGACCGATCTTCCGGGTTAAGCCACGCTTACCGAGGTTGGTCTGTGGATGGGTGACCATTTACCATAGCGAGTTTCCTCCGTGCCTCGGAAAGCACGTAAAGCCGTTGGTCCCGGCTGTCATTTGTAGATCTTTGACAGTCGTTACTGTTGGTCAGAAGCCAGAAAGTCTGACAACCAGTCTTACCAAGAGTATCGTATTACCCAGTTACTGGGTTGTGGAGGTCTGATAGGCAGTCGCTCCATGTAAAATACTGATATTCAGTTGCATCCGGTTCGACTGGAAGCCGACCCCAACATAGTTGGGAAAAGGCTAGGCAGATGATGATGTTTCTATTAGACTGTCTCGTCGGTCTAGTGGTCACAAGCGCGACTGCTGTGTGTGAGGTCCTGGGTTCGATCCCCAGGTCGAGAAAATTGTTATTGGATTTTTCTTTATGGGATTTCTCAGTAGCAGCCCGGAGTCTGGATTTGTGCACGGTTGATGGCAAAAGGCTCGCCCCCTATTACATGGGACTAACGGCGAAATGAGAGTGTACTATACACCTCTACCAACCCTTCGGAAAATAAAGGTTACAATCAGACATTCAAGATCTCCCTCTACCAAAATTTAAGAAACAGCTTAAAGAGCTACTGCTTAAAAAAATGATCTACTCAATAAAAGAGTGGTTAAAAGAATAAAATATTAGATCATTATGTATTGAACGTATTTATATGTTTTCTTGTTTAAAAATAAAGCTTCACATGCCATACTAAGGCTAAATAGAATATAAGACCAAAATATTGTGACATGTGAAACCACCGATTGTACTTACTCTATTTAAATGTGAATAAATGAATTATGAAAAAAGAGGAATTACGTTGTTATGTAGTTTCCAAACGAGACAGCACGAGCGGGAACAATGGCGCGATAACAAAAAGGTCTGCATTTAGCAGTGGATGGTTACAAGCTGAAGAAGAAATTATAAGTTGACGAGCCAGAGAAATCCGGGTCCATGGGATGGGGGAGACTCAATGTGGAAGAGAGCGACGAATATGTCTATACGCTTTTTAACGTAAAGTGTGTACAAAGAATATCAAATATGTTTATATATTATAGTCTCCAAACCAGACAGCACGAGAGCGAACAATAGCGCGATCATAAGAAGAAGAAGGCCTCCATTTAGCAGTGAATGCTTACAGGCTGAAGAAGAAATGATTAATCAGCAAGCTAGAGAAGTCCGGGTCAATGGAATCAGGGATGTGGAAGACAACAGGCCCGAGAAGGCGACGCGCAGTGTTCCGTGCGCGCCTCTCAGGAGGACGTGGGGCAAGGCCCCACAGAAGCAGAGGTCCGCCAGGGGCTGGCGGACCGAGGCCTGCGGGGGTCGCGGTGCATGCAGTTGCAAATCCCGCGACCCCGGCCAAGGGTCAAGAGAAGGAATACCGTGGGTTTTTAGCCGGTAAGAGTCCGGCATACCCCTTCGCTTTCCCCGGGCGAAGGGCATACATGAGGAATTTCCAACGAAAAAAAAAAGGGATGTGGAAGACGCAACGTGGAAGAAAGTTACGAGTATGTCTAGCAGACTGTTTAATTGGTATATTCCACTTTGTTCACCTGGGTGATATTATCTAGGTTAAAAAGTGCAATTTTTAGTGTCCTCATATGGTTTATTCCACTTTGTTCACCTGGGTGAACAAAGTGGAATTTTTATTGTCTTCAATTCACCTAGGATTTATTTCACCTGACAATATCACCCAGGTGAATTAGTGCGACATATTTGGTCTCCTTTGTTCACCTTGGAATTAAATCACCCAGGTGAACAGTTGCGACTTTTTTTATTAATGTTGTGGACTTTATTCACCCACATACAACATGCTAGAAAAAATCAAATCAAAGCCAACTTAATATTTAAATCAGTTTAATGTAAAAATAAACAAAAAAAAATACAAAAAATATTGTTAGTGTTGATTAAATTCTGTAAAAAAATTGTCAACTTGAAAAATGGTTGGAATAATTAAAATATAAGAAGATAATGTATGTCAATTATTAAACACAAATATAAAAAGTTACTTAAAAAGCTGGGTCATCGTAACTTTTCGAGATAATGGCCAATCGAAATGCGTCCGTCTACTAGTGCCATTTGGCACTCTTCTATGAAATTATTGCGAACTACTGCAGGGGTCAGATTGGATGAGTACGAATACTCGCCGAGATTAATATTTCTTCTTTGTTTTAAACGCAAAATGTAAAATGATGCATCTTTGCTCAACGCATCTATTAAATGTATAATATCATTTTTACGACGACGTACAGAGGAATTTAGCCCATGGTGCCACCCTTCCAAATAATTTGTCGTTCGTCGTAAGTTGGCTTTGATTTGATTTTTCTAGCATGTTGTGTGGGTGAATAAAGTCCACAACATTAATAAAAAAAAGTCGCAACTGTTCACCTGGGTGATTTAATTCCAAGGTGAACAAAGGGGACCAAATATGTCGCACTAATTCACCTGGGTGATATTGTCAGGTGAAATAAATCCTAGGTGAATTGAAAACACTAAAAATTCCACTTTGTTCACCCAGGTGATATCACCCAGGTGAACAAAGTGGAATAAACCCCTCATATCACCTCTAATCACCCAGGTGAAGCAAGTCGACATATTTGGTGTTCTTTGTTCACCTAGGAATTAAATTACCCAGGTGAATAATGGCGACTTTTTTTATTAATTTTGTGGACTTTATTCTCCCACATACAACGTGACAGGTGACTATCAACGCCTACCTATACAATTTGTTTATTGGACTGGTCAATCTACTGTAGGGTCTAAAGATCAATTTTTTGCAACGCATTATTTTTTGATTGTAGGATATAGAAAATTTTACAAAATAAATGACCGATCCAAATCAAATGATTGAAAGATTTGTTGCATACTGAGTGCAAATCTAATTGGTATTACATAACCAATATATTTTATTTAACAGGTAAACAAAACGTAAATAATTTCTTATCAACATAACCTTGAACTCTCCTCACTATCTGTCACCTTTGATTCGCAACGCAGTCAACATAACGATGAACATAACAGCATATTTTTTGACCTAAGCTAAATAAGAATACAACTTTGGCAAGGCATCAGCAACTCGTTTGGTGTAGTAGGTATCAGAGCGATTACGCACTGCATCCGATCCGAATCCGTGAAAATACGTTCCGAAGTAGCCATAGAACTATTTGTATGGTAGTTTACGCACTACATCCGGCATCCGTCATCCGATTTCTATCCGTCATCCGTGAGTCTCCAATTCGGAAGAAATATTGACGGACCGAAGTAGCCGTAGTAATGTTTGTATGAACGCTTTCGCACTACCTCGGATTCAAATCGGACGCCAAATGGACATGCCAAAGATGGCCCCTGAATTGTTTGAATTGGGATCAGAGATCGGAATCCGAACATCCGAATTCGGTCCGAGATTTTTACTCTAGATCGGTATTTTCACGGATTCGGATCGGATGCAGTGCGTAAAGCAATATCCGAATATGGTCCGAGTTTTTTATACCCGTATTTTCACGTATTCGGATCAGATGCAGTGCGTAATCGCTCTCAGGGTGTCCCAAAAAGTTGTGTCAAAAGTAGTGTTGCAAAAAAAATGTTTTTTTTTCTATCGTGTTAAAAAACTTAAAAAAAAACATTAAAAAAAATACGTTTTTTTCTGGAGCATGATTTTTTCAAGAATACAGAATTCAATATTGATAAGGCAGTTTCCGTAAAAGATTAATACTTAATTGTTCTATAAGAGTTTTTTATTTATTTATAAACCTACAATACCTTTTTGGTGGAATAGTACCAAGTTTACATGAATATATTGGCAACATTTAAATTGCGCACGGGCAACAATTCGATTTGTAATTTTAGTAAAATGTAAGAAATCAGAAAATACAAATAAAACATTTATTTTCCTATAGATTTTTTTTCTGAAAAAACAACAAATTTAGAAAAAAACAAGGGTACTAAGTTTTTATTCGCGTTTCTTTTCAACATTATGACAAAAACAGTAATTTTTTTTCATGTTATATCACAAGTCAAGCGGAAGTCCAAAGGAATACACCCTTACCCTAATCACTCCCATGTATGTTCCGCAATTTTTTATAGTTTTCCAGTTATGATTTGTTTTCATGTTTTAACCAAACTCTGACTATAATGTCATTTTTGATCTAATTCGTAAAGTAGAGCAATAAGTAGGTCTATACAAATATGGACAGACATCTAAACAAGGAAAACTATAAACGATCGTCATAGTGTTGTTCGGGAAACACGATTTCTTTGAATAGATTAGTAGGTGAAGGTCAATTATATTGATAGCATAATAGGAATAGATAGGGAGATTGTATAGTAAGTGGAAAAATAATTAAATAGAAATCAAATCAATACCAGAGACGCCCTAACGTATGTTAGCGCAAGAGAGTTAACCCTCAATTTCTTTATGAAAATGTCTTGATTTTCGATTTCCGTTAGCCGAAAAATAAGAAGACAAGATTAAAAATTATTATTAATTGTTTCAACTAACATAGTTCCTAAGAAATTGTAATACTAACACGCTATGGGCCTTTGATGTCCGAAAATAAAAACTTTTATTTATTTATTATAAATTAGTAATTTATTTATTTTGTACATACACATATACTTATTTACTTAACATTAAACATCAACTATTATGCCTAAGAGCGGTAACGCACTGCATCCGATCCGAATCTGAGAAAATACGTTCCAAAGTAGTCATAGAACTATTTGTATGGTAGTTTACGCACTAGACCCGACTTCCGTCATCCGATTTCTCTCCGTCATCCGAGAGTTTCTAATTCGGAAAAAAAATTGACGGACCGAAGTAGCCGTACAAACAGTTGTACGAACAAGTTTTTTAGACTCTAGATTCGTATTTTCACGTATTCGGATCGGATGCAGTGCGCAAAGCAATAGCCGAATTCGGTCAGAGTTTTTTGCATTCTTATTTTCACGGATCCGGATGTGCGTAATCGCTGTAACAATTTAATACTGTATCGGATAGAGTTCGTCCCACACTTTGAACCTGTCTTCAAACATGTTCTGACGGATGATGAGCTTGTCTCCTCGGTGGAGGTAGTTCCTCTGGTCTGGCTTCATGGCGGGCCAGGACAGGTTCGACAGCTCCGGCGTGTCGCCGCGAGGGTTGGGGTCACTGAGGATAGATACAAAAGTTAAAAAGATACCATGATACATTCAGTCAAAAACGAGATCAAAGAAGAGTCTATTGCTGTGTTTGGGCATTACCATAGGACTCTTTGATGATGGTTCATGAGATAATTATGTAATAAAGCTACCGTATCGAGGTCTCTATCGTTTTTAGCGAAGAAGAATGGAGTTATCTGATCTAAATGGAACAGTTTCTTCTAGCTATAGATATAGAAAGAAAATATATTCATTTGAGAGGTGACGCACATAACCGCTAAACTATAAAATAACATTTGAAACGAAACAATAATTCGTGCGGAAACATTACACACTTCCAAATTAATCGGCTATAGCTTTGCATATTGCTGTGGCACATGCAGATCAAAGAGCCTGCTGGTTTTCAGCTACAGCCTAGCCGTAAACTACTGCTGGAAACATGTCTCTCTCTCGCTCTTTCAAATGGTGATTATTCACGCAGAAACGACACTGCGCAAGCAAACTCCAGAGCCAGTTTCCTTGCATCAGTGATGCTGCAGTCTGTTCAGCCCCTCGATTCCGAACCTGTTTGATAAGTTGTCGAATGATTCGGTTCGTTATCTCGTTCCGTCTACGATTCTAGTAACAAGAGATAATAACTTTAAATAAAAGTAAAAACCGACTTCAAAAAAACTAAAAAAGAGTGAAATAATTAGTATGATATAAAAGTAACAGTTTCAGAATTCGATGGCTTTTATTTGTTTCAGTTGGTTTCAGTGTAGAATTGCACCGACTTCTAAAACTGTTAATTTTATATCGTGCTAATTATTTCACTCTTTTTTTAGTTTTTTTTACGTTGGTTTTTACTTTTATTTAAAGTTTTTTATTAAATACGTTTTAATGCCATACATTACACGGTTTAAGAATATAATTTAAATGACACGGTTGCGTAATCTTTCCAGCAACTAGGTAGTTTTCTTTAAAAATAGGTATTAATGCATAATTATCATGACGGCTCCTTAAAAATACATACATTAATCTTCTTTGTTCTTGGCTAATGTTTCTGTGATGACAGTTAAAACAGAGATTGAAAGTCCTCATCAAAACTTTTGCTGAAGGGAACTAACCAAAACGTCATCTAAGTATGTTTTTTTTTGTTTTTGTTGATTTTTTCAAAGAGTGTTGAATGAATTTCGATAAAATTTATATGGGACCACCTCTAAAAACAAAAAAAGAATCATCAAAATCCATTTATAATTGGCGGAGATATCGCGAAACAAAAAAAAACATTCTTACGAATTAAAAAGTCGGTTAAAAAAAAGAGATAACTTCCCGAATCGTTCGACTACTAACTTATCGAATCGTTCTAAATCAGGAGGCTGGACGGCATTCGCGTTTACAAGTTAGACGATATTTTTTATCTGCGGAGTTCCAAGGTATCATCGGTTATATCAGGATGCATCAGATGCAAGTGTGGTTGAAAGCTGGCGATTCTTCGCTCATGTTTGCGACACATTCATTGAGGAGGCTAGGAGAATGATGAGATAGTTCGACTCACCCGTATCGTGCAAAGTTGTACCACATGGCTGTCATCTCGTCCACCACGTGGGAGTGAGGGCTGGTGATTGGAATGGTGGGGTAGCGGTAGCTTAGAGTGAACAGGTAGATGAGGTCGTCATGGTGAGCAGCGCCTGCAATCAATATTATATATAAAGAGAAGTCTTCGAGAGAGCCAATGAACTGCCTAATAAGGATGGAGTAGTTTTTGATTGGTATCGAAAAAGTGTTTTTTTTTTAATTCTTCTTGCAACATTGAGGTCACCCAAGGTGTTGGGTGTAACATTGTTTAATAAAAATTACCTTTTGGTTTTCCATTAGGATCTTCGTAGTGTGAGTTGTTGCCGACGTACGCGAACTCATAGTACCACACTGGGTGCTTCGAGTGGCGACACATCAGGTTCGCCATCCTGATGGAATAGTGAAGATAATCATACATGAAAAAGACTGCTTAGACAAAGAAAGCTAGCAATTAAAAACTCTTGAACCCTTTGGTCCCTTGGCAAGAGATAAGAGTTTGAGGGAATTTAATATGACTGATGAAGGCTGTAATCCCTTATTATTAGAAGTCTTTTGAATGAATGTGAAGTGATACTAGAGTGAAAAACTAGACGTGAAAGTTGTAGAAAAGGAAGAGATGCTCTTCTATCTATCTCGTTGATCAAAATCTAAGGACTATCCATTGCAATAATTTCCGAGAAAGATTTGGAGAACAGTGTACTTACTGTAGTACAAATAAGGGCTCTATCAATACATTAATTTAAATCCTAAAAAATCTAAGCAAGATTCCTTACCTGTGCACTCCAAACCCAATGACAGAGTCTCCATACAGTCTCCCCAGCGCCTTCTCAGTCTCCTTGTCATTGGCCAGCTTCTTCCCCTTCAGATATGCTTCCCGCAGCCTGTTCACCGCCACAGTGCGGTTCTCCTGAGGTAGCATGAAGGAGATCGGCGCGATTCTCTCCCATTCTTCGTTCATGGTCTTCAGGAGAGTCTCGTTTTGGAGGACCGCTAGAAGATTTGTGATCATAAGTTTATTTTGTTCTCATGAAACAAGATCAATTGACTCAATCTGGTAATAATAGGACGTGAACGTAGCTAGAATTAAGTTCAGTCCTAGAGGGCTGTAGTGAACGTAAAATCAAAATACGCTCATTATACATAGAAATTAAATTTAACACAAAACTTTTTTGTACCACATATTATGTATGTAACAGTAATTTAAAATTGAATGTCATTTAATTTATACTCACGGAAAGCCTTCCAGAAGAATTCGTCTGTGGTCTGACTGATGATGAAGGGCACTGTGTGCATCTTGCCCTGTTTGATGGCGTCTAGGGGATCAATGTCGAGGTACCGCTCTTGGCCGAAGTCGGGCTCCAGCACTGGCCCCCAAAGACCGATTGGGTCACCATCGCCGAACTCCTGAAAAGTATGGGTTTATGAAGATCGTCGTGGGATTTCCTATGACCATTGTTTCAATTGATGTAGTACCATAATACCAATAACATTGATAATGTGATCACTAATTCGTCTGCCAAGCTAAACTCCTCAAGATCGAACGAGAGTAATGTCTGGCTGAATTCACCCTATCGTAGTCCATGGCTTGACACATTCAAGAAAGAAGTACTCAATACATAAATCTCTCGAATAGTCTCCACGTCGGATCTGCAACGGAAATTGACTTCTGGGAAAGAAATGGTGAACTTCAACAAGCGAAACAAAAACTAACATACCCAGAACTTAGGCAACGAGTCTCCGATCTCCCTCCAGGGTTTAGTCATGAGGCAGTCGACGATGATGGAGGAGTTGTCAGTGGGACACTTGAGGATCTCCGCCTGGCGCACGGCGAGGTGACGCTGGTGAGTTATCATGGGTCCTTTGTTGATGGGAGAAGCGCTCATTGCTATACCACGGTGGAAGAGTCCTGGAAGAGATTGGTGGTTACACTTGGGCTTGCGTTGTTATCATTTGATATAAGTGTGATGATAATTATGTTGGTCGTTTGTGACTCCTTCGATGCCTTATGCCCGCTGAAATAATTGATCTTACTGATCTGAACAATTCAGGATCTAGAGTTAAAATACACAGCTTTTATTTATACCGTGTTGGAAAGGAATGGTACCTTTAGCCATAGGTGAGATCATGTGCAGCATAACACTGATAGACCCCGCACTGCAGCCTGTAATGGTCACCAGGTTGGGGTCTCCTCCGAACGCGGCGATGTTGCGCTGTACCCATTTCAAAGCAGCCACCTGATCCTTCATACCGTTGTTGCCTGGAGCGTGAGCATCACCTGTGCTCATGAAACCTGTAACATGTGTTATGGTCAGTGTAATATTAAGACAGATAAGTTCTTGAAGGCATCAATGGTAAATCTTGGGGTGTTTATCAATTTGGACTTTTACAGTAATGAAACAGACTAATTTACAATATCTTACCTAAGGATCCTATTCTGTAGTTGATGGTCACCAGCACGACGTCTCTATCAAGCAGGTAGTGAGGTCCAGCGAGGTCACTGCGACCTGTCATAGAGTAGAATCCACCAGCATGGATGAAGAATATCACCGGTAGGGGTTTGGAGCTGTAAAAAAAAATAACATTGTACCGACGCGAACTCGTGTTTCGAAGTATGACACATGTTTTGGCTCAATGTTTAACAACAAGCATCAGGGTGACTAGGAGCCATCTGTTCGTGATATCACCATCCTACTTGACCAACGTGGTGGAAAAGCTATTGGAAAGTCCAGACTATCTGGATAGATACACGTCTACATATAAGGTCTGCACACTGTAGGCTTTAGCACTTGCATGAGCGATTGAAACAGTATTCTTCTTCTTCCTGCTTTGTTCCCAAGTTATTTGTGATCAGTGCAATATGTTTTTCTCTTCCATTCTTCCCTGTCAGCCGTCACCTCATCATTTACTCCCTTTTCCTTCGTATCCTTCCTAACACAATCCATCTATCTTTTATTTGATCTCCCACTCCGTCTATAGACATTTAAAGCGACACGTTTGGTGCAGCCACTGGCTTAGCGATGTCTTCTGCGCTACGGGTCGTGGGTTCGATTTCCGCACGGAACAAAAATTTGTATGGCTTACGGATAGATGTTTCGGGTCTGGGCGTTTGTGTATGTGAGATTTGTGTTTGTAAATGCACCCACGATACAGGAGAAATCCTAATGTGAGGCAAGTTTTTATAAAAAAAAAAAGCGATTGTAACACAATATATTAATATACATGTGTGTGGCTACACTACACAACAGCGATTTTTGGTGTATAGAACGTCAGCACATAAAGCTAGGTACTACAATCTGTCAAATTTCTTTAATAGATTTTCATCTTTATCGCAAAAGCATTAGGTTCAAGGTTGATTGGGAAAATTTGACAGTTTCGGGTAGTTTGATGTGCTGGCGTCTAAACATTTAGTTTGGGGGTGAATATTGATACATTTGTTTCAATCGCTTCATTTATCCCAGTTCGCGTTGCTGCTAAGTTTATAGCTTCAGCCTCAGGTCCAAGAGTGCACTACGTTGGGCTGTGCTGTTTTTCCTACCTGTTATTGTCAGGCGTGTACACATTGACAGTGAGGCAGTCTTCATCTACGTAGTACGTCGGCGGCACGGGGAGAGGACACGCGGGACCCTCCTCACTCGCGTCCACCTCTGAAGAGTATTGGAGTTTCAGCTTCGGTGGCTAAGGAAGAAGGTTTTAATTGAAGTTCCTTGTAAAAAATTATTGAGATGTATCTACAGGCTATAAACGAATTCGTGTATACTTAAAATTATATGATCTACAGTAGTAGATCATATAATTTTAAGTATACACGAATTGTGCGATGTTAATGTTACCAGTAGGTAACATTAACATCGCACAGGATTTATCATGATTAAAAACAAAAAAAAAAACTTTTTTTTCTTGTGGGACTGGTCGTATCTAAACCACAAAATAGGGTTTAAAAAAAGACAAAAAAAATGCAAAATAATATAATTTGAACAAGATCGCTAGTTTGGATGCAGTATGCAGCACCACCCTCCCGCACAAATATATGCACATGCAGAAAAAGTGAAAAAATAATGCAACATGCAACCAAACCAATACACGACACGTGTTTCTGCGAAAGATTCGCGTCCTAGCGGTCGAGGAGTCAGTCAACATATCCTGAGGATGCCCCGGGCAGGGGCGAAACATGTGTCGTGTATTGGTTTGGTTGCATGTTACATTATGTTTTCACTCTTTCTGCATGTGCATATACTTGTGGGCGAGAGGGTGGTGCTGCATACTGCATCCAAACTAGCGATCTTGTTCAGCGGAATTAAAGCTTATTTGCGTTTTTGTAATTACACACAATTTTTCATTATTTCAATCTAATTTTAACTACTTTAAAGGAGGAGGTTTATCAATCAAACTCAATAAAAAACTCATAACTTATAACACCCCTCTTTTTGCGTCGGGGGTTAAAAAATGTTCAAGGTGTCGCCGTGGTTGCACTTACTGTATACTTACTATGATTATGTGGGTGCCAGGAACACCTCCATTAAACAGACATGATAAATGTATAGTATACAGTAAGTGCGACCACGGCGACACCTTGACCATTTTTGTACCTATGCATTTCTGAATTTCTATTTGAATTATTTTCTTGTTTCATCCTTTTTAGACCCCTTTAGAGTTCCGTACAGGTCCACAAGGGTAAAACGGGACCCTATTACTAAGACTCCGCTGTCCGTCCGTCCGTCTGTTACCAGGCTGTATCTCATGAACCGTGATAGTTAGACAGTGAAATTTTCACAGATGATGTATTTCTGTTGCCGCTTTATCAACAAATACTAAATAACAGAATAAAGTAAATATTTAAGAGGGCTCAAAGACAACAGACATAATTTTTTTGCCGTTTTTATAGATAATGGTACGGGACCTTCGTGCGCGAGCCCGATTCGCACTTGGCCGGCGTTTTTTACGTAGTCGGGTTAGTTTTTTTTTATTGACCCTACTGATACGGCGTAGTACCTATTTCGCAGATTTGTCAGTTTATTATTCAGATTCCCGCTCAGGCCAAAATCTTTGAATGCAGTTTTTCTTGCTTTTATCTCATCATCATCATCATCTGCCTAGCCTTTTCCCAACTATGTTGGGGTTGGCTTCCAGTCGAACCGGATGCAGCTGAATATCAGTATTTTACATGGAGCGACTGCCTATCAGACCTCCACAGCCCAGTAACTGGGTAATACGATACTCTTGGTAAGACTGGTTGTCAGACTTTCTGGCTTCTGACCAACAGTAACGACTGTCAAAGATCTACAAATGACAGCCGGGACCAACGGCTTTACGTGCTTTCCGAGGCACGGAGGAAACTCGCTATGGTAAATGGTCACCCATCCACAGACCAACCTCGGCAAGCGTGGCTTAACCCGGAAGATCGGTCTATGCGGCTGTAATTATTTAGCCACGAGCTCCTCTTACTTTTATCCTCTTACTTTTATCTAAATATCAATATTTTGAAGGTTTACCGATACCCTAAGGATAGACGTTCCTAGTTGCAATATTTTTGGACTTCTGTAAAAACATAAGGGTCCATCCTTACCTGGAACCTCAGAGCACCTATAGGCGGCTCTGCATATCGTATTCCTCTGTAGGCCTGGAAGCGTCTTCCACGTCTCGTCTCCATCCATGATCCTCGGAACACGCCTGATACACTACGGGTTACAGGATCATGCTGAGCTGATGCCGGCGGCGAAGGAGCTTTAGCTGGCGCTGGATGTGGAAAAGATTACAGTTACAGAAATATTAAACTTAACATTATGCTTATGAAGAAGCAAGAAAAAGTAGAACAGGAAATTTGAGGAGGCCCACGATATGACTGCTAAATTAATCAGTCGTGAAAACTGCACTTGGTGTCTAAATGGATAGCTGATTGCTGTAGGTATGTAGTTAGTAGTTATTGGTGCAAAAAAATGCAGGCCCACGAGTGAAGATACTTTAGTACGTCCGGCGCACCCTGGGCAGTCAGCCCCGCTACCAACCTTGCTGACTGGCTAATCTTTTCACCACAGCATGAGCTGTTTTCGTATAGCTCTTGCTGACACGAGAGAACTACTAATATGACATCCAGGAGCCGAGAATCTGGTAATCTATGACTACTCTCGTTCATCTCTAATTTTATTTGACTGCTTAAAAAAAAAGGTGTATTGTACATTATTCACCTGGGTGAACAAAGTGGAATTTTTGATGTCCTTTTTGGCGTCCTGGGATTCATTTCACCTAGGTAATATCACCCAGGTAAAACAATTCGATATGTTTGGTATCCTTTGCTCACCATGGAATGAAATCACCCAGGTGAATAGTGGCAACTTTTTTTATTAATTTTGTGGATTTTATTCACCCACTTAAAACATACAAAGGAGATGTTTTAGAAATGTATGGAGCCTGGGCCAACACCATGTACACTATATGGAAATATAGCTATACAATAAATTAACCGTTTTTTAATGTTAATTTTCTATAATTTTACTTTGTTTAATTGTACATTCAAGTTAACTTGGTCAAGGAGAGCAACACAACCAACACAACACATAAAAATATGGCAGATCGAAATTATGTGAAATGTCATTTTGACAACTGTTGACATGTCATTGACCCCATAGTGTTTATTTCTTGTGTACTTACTCATCGTGTACGTTGTTTATCGACGAAAATACTTGTATTACGTTATAATAAAATAGAACTACAGGTGTTGTACACGAAACCTAGGAATGTCAAAGTTGTCAAACTCATGTCAATGTCAAACAAAACTGTCATGGCTACCAGAAAAAAGGGGTTAACAATCGCAAAACGTCACCAAATAATAATTCCAGTACAATATTTATAATTATTTACGGTTTACTCACGTGCATTTTTCGGGATTGCCCGACTAGTTTCGGACCCAAACGGTGCCCTTAATCATGAGCTGAACACGCGGTGAGGTCGCGAGACGAACTGGCGCTGCAGCGCGCCGCGTAGCGTTGCGCCCGCGACGAGAGGGGCGCGCTCTGTGTCGGTATTGCTCGTGCGTCTTCGTCACTTGTCGTATCCGGGTTGATACATGAAATAGTACCGGTGCATGCCGCGCTAACTGTGTCGCACTCCAGACTTAACTCACTTTTATCTGAAGTAGACTTCAGAGCTGGTTTCCAGGCAGGCGGCAGTGTCCAACCACCGTCTCTATTGAAGTTCGGATGACGACTGATTTCGATGGCTTCACGTACTTTTCGCGGCACGAAATATTTCTCCTTCGCTAGTACGGAAGCCTTATCGAAACGTATAAAGTGAGCCGTGCCCGTGTTACAGACGTGTTCTGCAACTGCCGACCTCTTGCTGTCCATACTCTTCATACTACTTATGTGTTCGCTAAGTCTGGTTGCGATATTGCGGCGAGTTTCCCCTATATAACTCAGGCCACAGTCGCACGGTATCTTGTATACACCAGGAACGCCTAGCGGATCTTTGTCCTTTGGTGAGCGTACCAACTGCCGCAGTTGTCCAGGCGGGCGATAGATCGTCCTGATGCTATATCTTCGGCGTAACAGGTGACCTATTTTGTCGGTAACTCCTCGCACGAACGGCAAAAACGCAGGAGTACGTTCCGCTCCAGCCGTTCGTCTACGAGCCGTGTCCACCGTACTCAGACTACGAGTGCATCGCCGCCACTGGTAACCGTTGCGCTCCAGTACGTTCTGTAAATGACGTAACTCAGTGTCCACGTACTGAGGATCGCACAAACTGAGCGCCCGGTTAATCAGCGTTCTGGGTACAGAAGATAGGTGTGAAGGGTGATGATGGGAGTCTGCGCGTAGATAACGGTCTGTGTGAGTCGGTTTCCTGTAAACAGTGTGTGATAACTGACCGCCGGGCTCACGTATGACGAGAACGTCCAAAAACGGCAGAACTCCTGCATTTTCTTCTTCTGTTGTGATCCTTATCTTCCTGTGAATTCCATTCAGATGACTCGTAAAACCCACCAGCGCACCCCGGTCAATAATGGCGAAAACGTCATCAACATATCGCCACCAGTATCGCGGCTTACAATACGCGGATTCTAAGGCCCGGTGTTCAAACCACTCCATAAAAATGTTAGCTACCACCGGCGCGAGTGGTGAACCCATGGACACTCCATCTACTTGCAGGTAGAACTCACTCTTCCACAAGAAATAGCCACTTTTCAGACAGTAATTAATGCACTCAATGTATTCAGTGGGTAACGCAGCACCATTCAGTTGGGTTGTAATAATATTTATGACCTCTTCCACTGGTACATTGGTAAAAAGTGAGGTGATATCAAAACTGACCATCATTTCTGTGTCTTGCAGCTGCACATCCGCTAGTAAGGTGACAAAGTGCCTTGAGTCCTTTACATAGCTACTCGATTTCCCGGTGTAGGGTAGCAATATAGTAGCCAAATGACGCGACAATTTGTAAGTAGGTGCGTCAATTTGGCTGACTATGGGTCTTAACGGCCAATCCGGCTTATGGATTTTCGGCAATCCGTAAATCTTAGGTGGTGTAGGGTTGTGTGGTCGTAATTGTGTCATCAGCTCTTTGTTATTTAAGCCCTGTAATAGCTTGATAACTTTAGTAGTCACCCTGGCTGTCGGGTTGTAGGCAACTTTCTTGTAAACAGCTGTGTCGCTCACCAGTTGCGTGATTTTAATATCATAGGCTTCGGTATCGACGACAACAGTTGCATTACCTTTATCTGCTGGCAACACTAGTAGGTCCGGATCATTACGTAAATCACGCAAGGCCACGATATCCTGGCGGCATTGTTTTTTGGTGGCGATGATTTACGTAATAGCGATGACACATCTTGTCGAAGGCACTCGGCATCCCCGTGCGGTATTCTATTACGCACGATAGTGTTCTCGATGTTGGTGATGATGTCCTCGATCGGTATTTTACGAGGAGCCGGCGCGAAATTGAGTCCAAGGGATAGGACCGATATAGTTTCCTAAGGCAATTGTTTAGATGATAGATTGACGACCGTTGAGGCATTATAAGTGTTCTTTGAATTTGCCTTATCATCGGTATGTGGGTAGTCCAGTACAATAGTACTCTTCTTCAAATTAATTTATTTGCATTTTTATGGAAATCTCCTATTTTTTTTCTATTTATCTAACTGTACATAGTGGTGGCCCAAAATCTAACATCTCCTTTGTCGAATTGTTTCACCCGGGTGATATTACTTAGGTGAAATGAATCCGAGGTAATATGAGGACAACAAAAATTCACCTGGGCGAACAAAGAGGAAAAAACCGAAAAAAACACATTTTATCAATACAGTTGTTAACAAAAAAAACTAACCTGTTTTACGTCCATGATTGTGATGATGCGTGTGCTTATGGTCGTGTGCGTGCGCGCACACAGCGACACACAGTGCACACAGAAGCGTGCGGAGTAGCATGTTATGTGACACAGATGGCGCGACTGTGTTCAGAACAGGAAAACTACCGCTTATATAGGTAGCGCGGACGTAGGTGGAGTATTCTGCAAGCTCTTGCTTTTTTTCCGTACGGAATTTCTCAGGAGCAGCCCGGTTTTTTTAAAATTATTATTTGACTTGGTCACTCTTGACCCTAGAGGAGCTCGTGGCTAAATAATTACAGCCGCATAGACCGATCTTCCGGGTTAAGCCACGCTTGCCGAGGTTGGTCTGTGGATGGGTGACCATTTACCATAGCGAGTTTCCTCCGTGCCTCGGAAAGCACGTAAAGCCGTTGGTCCCGGCTGTCATTTGTACATCTTTGACAGTCGTTACTGTAGGTCAGAAGCCAGAAAGTCTGACAACCAGTCTTACCAAGAGTATCGTATTACCCAGTTACTGGGTTGTGGAGGTCTGATAGGCAGTCGCTCCATATAAAATACTGATATTCAGCTGCATCCGGTTCGACTGGAAGCCAACCCCAACATAGTTGGGAAAAGGCTAGGCAGATGATGGTCACTCTTGACCCTAGTCTCACCTGATGTTAAGCGAAGACAGGGTCTAAGAGCACACGAATCCAAGTGACAGAGATATAGAGAGATTCCCCTCTGGCTCTCACATACGGTCGCGGACTCGAAATGATTATCAGATTTCAAATTCGATTCCTTATCACACTGTGAGCACTAAGGTTGATGTCATATTAACTTATGTCATATTGACCTTATGAAAAAGTAATGTGCAAGCAATTATAAACCTTAGGGTGGTAAACATTTCAAGTCCCCGATTGTACATACGACGGAACACAGTAAACTGCTTGACACCGGACTTTAATGTGAACCCTCACAGGTAGCTAGCCAGGCGGACCGTATAGAAAAATTGACGGACCGAAGTAGCCGTAGTTAAGTACTGTTTGTATGAACGCTTTCGCATTACCTCGGATTCAAATCAGACGTCAAACGGATATGCCAAAGATGGCCCCTGAATTGTTCGAATTTGAATCAGAGATCGGAATAGTGCGTAAGCAACATCCGAATTCGGTCCGAGATTTTTACTCTAGATCGGTATTTTCACGGATTCGGATCGGATGCAGTGCGTAAAGCAATATCCGAATTCGATCCGAGTTTTTTATATCCGTATTTTCACGGATTCGGATCGGATGCAGTGCGTAATCGCTCTTATGGCATTAAGTCCGCCTTATGTACCACCATTGACCATAGTGCATAGAAGTAGGTATAAATAAATAAAACCCAATGAACTTCTTCCTTGTGTAAGTGTCATTTATTATTTCATAATTAATTCGTAAAGTAGAGCATTACGTCTTTATATGAACCCGGCCGGCATTTTTAAACAAGGAAAACTTTAAACGATCGTCACAGTGTTGTTTGGGAAACCCGATTTCTATGACAAGATTAGTGAGGTGAAGGTCAATTATGTTAATAGCATAGTAGGAATAGATAGGGAGATTGTGGAAGTGGAAAAATAATTAAATAGAAATCAAATCAATACTTAGGATATAAACAACTTGTCAAGTTTTGTTGTGAAGTTTTTTTTAGGGTTCTGTACCCAAAGGGTAAAACGGGACCCTACTACTAAGACTGCTGTCTGTCTGTCCGTCTGTCACCAGGCTGTACCTATCTCATGAAGCGTGACTAGTTAGATAGTTGAAATTTTCACAGATCATGTATTTCTGTTGCCGCTATAACAACAAATGATAAATGATATTTATTTCTGTAAATAAATCTGTTACAGACACTTTTACAAGTCAATGTTTTTTTTAAGACTAGATGGCGCCGGCATTTCCTATCTGACTAGCTCTGAGAAGAAAAGCCGAAACAAACTCAGAGGTCAAGGTCTCTTTTAAAGTCCAGACATTGTGGTATAAAATTATGCGAGTGTAACAATGTAGGGCAACGTTTGGAATGGCCTTTTGAGGAAAGAGCCATAGCAGGTTTGAGTTGACCTGTCCCAACTGATGGCACGCATGCATCAGTCATCGTGTAGCTCAACCTTATTTCAAATACTAAAAAACAGAATAAAATAAATATTTAAGGGGGCTCCCATACTACAAACGTGATTTTTTTGTCGTTTTTGTAGAAAATGGTACGGAACCCTTCGTGCGCGAGTCCGATTCGCACTTGGCCGGTTTTTTTAACATTTTCCCGCTCTTTATTTTCTCCTGTATCTTGCTCTAGCGTCAGCAAACCCCCTTGCTCAGCGCTGGTGACTCTGTCAGGGAAGCTCAATCAATTACGATTGCTAAGGATATTAAAATGAGGTTTAAAATTACTTGAGCTTTTAAAATCCTTTGCCGCGCTGTCTGGGTCTAAGTCTGTTAATTTACGAACGTTTCGATAGAATGTCGATAGAATAGTTAGATATTTTGTATTCTGCTAGTTATTTAAAACCAATGGCTTTCCACTGTCTTTCCATTGAACTGTCATTCAACTGGAATTGAACTTCGATAGAAAACATTGAAGTTTTAGTAGAATATCTAATCTGTCACAATTGTAATGGAAACTTAACACGGTGTTTCATTAATTCGATATTTTCACAAACAATCCTTACTTCACTACGTAGTATAAAACGGGTGCTGTCTGTCGGGACTGGTCAGCCCTTAACTGCTATGGCAATCCTAGAAGGCATATTTTTCTATTTGTTACTCTGATGTGAGTTTATTTCTTACATTAACCTGCATTATTCCCATTCTATTTCTCACTCTACTGTAATGGAATTATCCTGAAGTACTATTTTGAAAAGAGTATTCTTGGAGTTTCTTGCCGGCTCTTCTCCATGCAACCTACCTTTTGGAACCGTGCACCTAGTTTTGACGTTTTAAAAGTTCCTGTAATCTGGTCTATTTGAAATAAAAAACTTTGACTTTGAAAACAAAGTCGCTTCCCGCTGTATTTCCCTATGTTGTATGCTTAGATCTTTAAAACTACGCAACGGATTTTGATGCGGTTTTTTTTAATAGATAGAGTGATTCAAGAGGAAGATTTTAAGCTAGAAAACGTATACGTGCGAACGGGCCGGGTCGCTAGTACTCGTATAAATGCGAAAGTAACTCTGTCTGTCTGTCTTTACCTCATTACGACTAAACTACTGAACCGATTTCGATGAAACTTGGTGCAGAGATAGTCTGGAGCCTGGAGAAGGACATAGGCTACTTTTATCCCAAAAAAGCGGAATACGCCATAAACGAAATAGACGCGAGCGAAACCGCAAGCGACGCTACTACATACAGATAATTACAAATTCCATGGGTGCATGAAAAAAAACCTCCACGAGTGATGATACTTAAGTACGTCCGGACTCCGGAGCACATTTTTTTTTTGTATATTCCTCTTGGAATGCGACGGGGTATGCCGGACTCTTACCGGCTAAAAACCCACGCCCCCTTATTGCAAAAGATGTTCTGAGAAAGACCTGGGTTTTAAAATAGCCCCGTCGCTGTTTGTTGTATGACATAAGAAAGTGATGGGTATATTTTAAACCTGGGTTTACCTTAGTCTTGGTTTAAACCATCTTTTGTAATAAGGGGGACGGTGTTCCTTCTTCTGACCATTGGCCGGGGTCGCGGGATTCGCAGCTGCATGCACCGCGACCCCGGCTGGCCTCGGTCCGCCAGCCCCTGGTGGACCTCTCCTACTGTGGGCCCTAGCCCCACGTCCTCCTGAGAGGCGCGCACGGAACACAGCGCGCCGCCTTCTCGGGCCTGTTACTGGTCGGGCGACGGGTCCCCTAACCCGCTGCCCGCAGGCCACGTCCGGCATACCCTGGGCATCTGCTTAGAAAGTCGGCAACCTTGCAGACTGGCTAATCTTTTCACCACGGCATGAGCTATTCTCATATAGCTTGCGCTGACACGAGAGAAGAAGAAGAAGGGTGTAATACACCTCTGCCGAATCCTTCGGGGAATCCAGGCGTGATGTTATGTTATTACTATTTTATTTTAATTTTATAGACCTCCTAAAACATTGACTTAGACTTAGACTTGTCACCGTGACTATTTCATCACTCTTAAAAACAATGACATAGTGCTCAAGTGAAGTTTTACTAACATAGGCTTAAGTTTCTATACTAATACAAATGTATTATTATAATATATATGTTAGTTTGTAAGGTACACACGGCTACACATCAAGCTATACAAAACCAGTTTATCTTGACGTCGCTTTGTATAATCTTTTCGCACAAGTAACGGTCAGCTTATACTGGTTTTGCATAGCTTGAAGTGTAGCCGTGTGTACATATCCATGGGCCTAAGTAGCCTGATAATAAAGAATTTATTATTATAAAATCGCGCACTGGTGGCTTTTGTCACCGTGAAAATCTTGTCACTTTTTCAAGTCCATTGGTATTTATTTATTTATTTATACTTCTATGCACTATGGTGGTACATAAGGCGGACTTAATGCCATAAGGCATTCTCTACCAGTCAACCTTTGGGTTAAAAAGAAAAGCATCGAAATAGGTACAGCAAAAAAATAAATAAAAATGAGTTGAACAGAATGTAAAACAAATTGGTAAGATATAAATTACATAAAATACACATATACGAATAATAAAATATATAGATATTATACTAAATATAAAATACAAAACTATAAGAAAATCTAAATGCAATTTTGACGAAGACTAAACTAGATGATTAGTTAGGAGTGCAGCGACTTCAAGTAGTATTCCTTAACTTTGCGTTTGAACGAGAATTTACTCGGAGCTTTTTTAATATCAAGGGGGAGCACGTTCCAAAGTTTGATTGTTGAGACAGCGAAGGAGTTAAAAATGAAACCTGTGCGGTGGGAAGGTATTTGGAGAAGTAAATTTTCAGAAGCACGCAGGTTGCGATTGTGAGAACTGCCCAAAACTTGAAAATATCTTTTCAGATAATCAGGAGCACATGAATCGTTCATAATGGAGAAGAGCATACAGAGAGATCTGAGGGATCGTCTCTGCCGGATAGGTAGCCGATAGGTAGGTAGTTTTAGTTGTAGATGGGAGGAAATGCTTAAACCTATAGAGAGATCGCAGTATGGCCGTGACACTCTGGCTAACCTGAGTGACCTGCTTGTTCCAACTTAGCCTATCGTCAATGTGTAAACCCAAATCCTTCAAGTAAGGTGACAAAGAAATGACTGAATTGTTGTTAAAAATTATCGGCATAAGGTGATTAACATTAATATTTTTTAAGTGGAACGAGCTACCTGTAATCACTGCTTGACATTTACTTACATTTACGGCAACTCCGAACTTACTAGACCAATCACCGATCGTGTGTAAGTCAGCGTTGAGGCTGGAAATACAGTTGTCGATGTTGGCGATGTCAGTTTGAGCGTAAAGTTGCAAGTCGTCCGCGTACAAATGGTAAGAGCATTTGAGAACGTTGGTGATGGAATTAATGAATAAAGAAAATAACAGAGGAGAGAGAATACCGCCTTGCGGAACGCCAGTTACCAAGTCGCACCAGTCAGAAAATTCCTGACCAACACGTACTGCCTGCTGGCGACCGCGAAGATATGAAGAGAACCAATCCCGTGACGACGATGAGATCCCTATTTGTGACAAAATGGCGAGGAGAATATCATAATCAACGGTATTAAAAGCATTGGAAAAGTCTATTAAAACCAATACCGTTAGCCTTGAATTCTCCATACCGGACCTGATGTCTTCGGATACTTTAAGCAGAGCAGTGGACGTACTGTGTCCAGGTCGGAAACCAGATTGAAAACATGATAACAAATTATTTTTGAAAACGTAAGAAGAAATTTGTTTATGTGCTACTGCTTCTAAGATTTTGGACTGGAAAGGGAGAATAGAAATTGGCCTGAAGTGGTTAGCTAAACTTGGGCTAGTATTTTTTGGTAGAGGGATGATCTAAGCCTTTCGCCAGATTAACGGGAAAACCCCGGTCTGCAAAGAGAAATTTATTATGTGAGTAAAAATGGGAAGTATAAATTTGAAAATGAAAGATAGCATAGCCCTGCTGACTGCATCACAGCCAACTGCCTTCGATTTTATCGAGTTAAAAAGTTTTAGGATGTCAGTGTCGGTCACGGGGGAAAATGAGAAAGAGTTTGAAGGTGAAATTGGCATGGAAGTAATATCAAGAATGGTTTTTCTTGGTATGTGTGTTACGAGATGATAACTTCATACATACCTACTCTTAGATTTTATAAGGGTGATGAAATTGTCACGGTGACAAAAGTCACCCGTGCGTGCTAGCTCATAGGCTTAAAACGCACTAGCGGCCAGCCGCAATGCGGCGCCGCCGCAGCCCCAAAACAACCAGAGCGGTTGACGGCTGGCCGTAAAACAGTGCGTCCATATCATGCGGTTTCATGTTAAAATCGATGTGCGGCACGCCGCATCGTGGCCAGCCGCTGGTGTGTTTACGGGTGTACATGGTATAATAAAACAAGGTAAGTCGCTTCCCGTGACAGCTAGATCACGTGACTGTACTTTATTATGTCATAGAAATAACCAATATGATATGACTAGAAAGAAGGTAACTACTGAGATGACGGCTAATCGAGATGGATGGAAGAAAAACACATGATGCGACGACCACAAATATGTTGGAACTAGCTGTATCCGGTATGCGTTGCAATGCACTTTTTCCTACTTACTATCTACCTACTACTTACCTACTACTACCTAGACCTACCTTCAGAAACAAAATCAAAATAGTAACAAAAAGTTAAAACCATTTTCATGCATGCGGTAGACAAATGAAGAATATGGACATACTAAGATAATTTCGTTTTTTTTTTAAATATCAAAATTTTCTTTCATAAGAACCTTCTCCTGACAAAAAAGAATACAACAAAAAAAAATTGCGAAATCGGTCCAGCCGCTCACGCGTGATGCCGTGACCAAGGGAAATAGGGACTCATTTTATACAATGTGTCCGGTCATGGACTAGCGATATTCTAGGTACCTACAGTGGTGGCCATATAATTAGAAACACCAAGTGTGACTTTTATTTTTACTACAAATTAACTTGATAATTAATGTTTTACGTATCATATAGGGCTTATACCTATTTATCTATAATGTATCCACATCATGAAGTATTACTATGCCAGTTTTGGAAATATCATACAACCGTTTATGTAAAAACTGGTATACTTTATAAAAAAAAAATGAAGCAGCACAACGTACTAAGGTGGACAACTAATTAGAAACAGAAAAAAAACATTAGCATAAATATGAACAAAGGTAACGAAACAATAAATAATGAAGTTAAATAGTACAAACGTTTTATAATAAACAATTAATGTTTGGTTGGGAAGCCTCTGCTGTCGATTACAGCTCTACAACGACGTGGCATTGATTCCATCAATGTTTCATACATTTCCAGGGATTTTTTCTCCAAGCTTCTACAAATGCGTCTTAAAGTTGTTGTAGTATAATACTAGTAGTAGTACGATATTAGTGATATGTTTAATGGACAATGTTTTCTTTACAATGTACCACAAACTTAGATTTGATTCAAATCTGGACTATTTGTAGACCACTCTAACACCGACACGAATTAGTCTCTTAGAAATGCTCTAAAGTTGTTTCTTTGGTTTGGATTATTGTAGTGTCGGTGTTAGAGTGGTCTACAAATAGTCCAGACTTGAATCAAATCTAAGTTTGTGGTACATTGTAAAGAAAACATTGTCCAATAAACATATCACTAATATCGTACTACTACTAGTATTATACTACAACAACTTTAAGACGCATTTGTAGAAGCTTGAAGAAATATTCCCTGGAAATGTATGAAACATTGACAGAATCAATGCCACGTCGTTGTAGAGCTGTAATCGACAGCAGAAGCTTCCCAACCAAACATGAATTGTTTATTATAAAACGTTTGTACCATTTAACTTCATTATTTACTAGCTTTTGCTCGCGGCTTCGCTCCCGTTAATTTACGGATCCCTAATTTTTTGATCCCAAAATATAGCCTATAGCACTCAGGGATAACGTAGCTTCCTATTGGTGAAAGAATTTTTGAAATCGGATGAGTAATTTCGGAGATTACCTCCTACATACAAACAAACAAACAAACAAATTCTACCTCTTTATAATATTAGTATAGATTGTTTCGTTACCTTTGTTCATATTTATGCTAATGTTTTTTTTTCTGTTTTTAATTAGTTGTCCACCTTAGTAAGTTGTGCTGCTTCATTTTATTTTATAAAGTATACCAGTTTTTACATAAACGGTTGTATGATATTTCCAAAACTGGCATAGTAATACTTCATGATGTGGATACATTATAGATAAATAGGTATAAGCCCTATGTGATACATAAAACATTAATTATCAAGTTAATTTGTAGTAAAAATAAAAGTCACACTTGGTGTTTCTAATTACATGTCCACCACTGTATATAACAACTATTCTAGTACACAAATACACCATACACTAGGGTCCAATACACTTCCATTTTTTTGTTGAGATATTCTGTACGCGTGTAAAAAAAAGGCATATATCTCAAAGTTCTGTCATACTGAGATAAAAGTAGGCTTATTCGGAGGGCAACAATATTGTCTATCGTTTACATTACGATATGATGGGTTCACATTTTCATAACTTTAAGATAGGGAATATTTCAACAAAAAAGCAAAATGGCTGCCAAGTAGCGGGGAAGTGGATTGGACCCTAGTGTGTAGTGTATTTGTGTACTAGAATAGTTGCTATACAGGGTGTTAACGAATTCTTGTAATTCCATCAAACCACGTGATCTATTTATTGGTGACACAGATTAACCATAAAAGGAAATTTTTGAAAATAAACTAAAAAATATTCAAAAAAAAATCTTGATTTTCTATTTTTGAGTCATTTTAGAGCCTTGAGTTATCTGACTGCAAAGAGCGATATCGCGTTAGTCGTGCCTGCTAGCCGTGTCGCCGTGCTTTCATTAATTTATACGTGGCATCTAAATGTTCACAAAAACAAACTATTTTTTTTGCAAAAAAATAGATTCTAATTTTTTTATTGAATCCTTATTAGGTGGTTTAGATACGATCGGTTACAGAGGAGCTCGTGGCTAAATAATTGCAGCGGCATAGACCGATCTTCCGGGTTAAGCCACGCTTGCCGAGGTTGGTCTGTGGATGGGTGACCATTTACCATAGCGAGTTTCCTCCATGTCTCGGAAAGCACGTAAAGCCGTTGGTCCCGGCTGTCATTTGTAGATCTTTGACAGTCGTTACTGTTGGTCAGAAGCCAGAAAGTCTGACAACCAGTCTTACCAAGAGTATCGTATTACCCAGTTACTGGGTTGTGGAGGTCTGATAGGCAGTCGCTCCATGTAAAATACTGATATTCAGCTGCATCCGGTTCGACTGGAAGCCGACCCCAACATAGTTGGGAAAAGGCTAGGCAGATGATGATGAGATACGATCGGTAACAAAGCCGCATGAAAAAATAATAATTTTATTTTTGCGGGGGCCGTGCGGGGCCTGTCTACATCAGTAGTAGATCAAGTAGTTTTAAGGAATTACACGAATTCGTTAACAACCTGTATAAGTACCTAGAATATCGCTAATCGACACATTTGACGACACGTTTGGTGCAGTGGCTAAGCGATTGGCTTCTGCGCTACGGGTCGTGGGTTCGATTCCCACACGGAACAAAAATTTGTATGGCCTACAGATGGTTGTTTCGTGTCTGGGCGTTTGTTTGTGAGATTTGTGTCTGTAAACGCACCCACGATACAAGAGAAATCTTAGTGTGGGCAATGTTTTAAAAAAAAACATAATACATGGTATATGTTGGGTTATGAGCAGGAGAATGATAACGATGAGCAATAATAACCAATAAGCTTCCGCTTCTGCCGTCAAACTTTATTATTATTAGAGGACAACTAACACGGTTGGTGACGTTATAAGGTTAATTGTCTTGTTTTATTATACCGTGGACTTACCTACTGATAAAGGTAATAAATTCATATTCATTTATTTGCGTTCCACAAGGTAAAAAGATGTTAACAAATGACGTTAAATGACGTCAAATGACGCATGCGCTCTCTCAGTTTCTCCAGACCGCGTCATAGGATAGTTCGTCATCATTTGTTTTTGTTTATTGATATGGCGTGACACACGGAAATGTCCCAAGGAAAAAATAAACATCGTCGTTGCAAATTTAGAATCTCCCATGTGTGAAAAGTACCTTTCCCAGAAAAACGAACGCTTAGATGAAAAAAGTAATGTAATGGACACTGAGGATATTTTTTTAAATAAGATGTACTTCTGTGAATTATGAAGATATTCACATGGGAGTTTTTTAAACGCTAACGCTATAAAACCGCTATTCGAATTTCTGAAAAACTCATTTTCTACAAAAGTGTCACTTAAGAGATTTTAAATTTGCAACGACGACATGTAGGTATAAATGTGTAGGTTCGGCTCGTAATGACTCTCGTTAAGAAAAAAACCCGATGAGTAAACCATTCTCATTAAATTGGACACTGTATCAAATTCAAATGATTGGTTGGCTCTACTATCTATTCTAGTCTGAAGCAAATGACTCTTAGATTACACTCCTATGAGGTTCCAGCAGTGGTTTGAAAAGCCTTACTTAAAAAAAAGAGTACCTAATGGTCGGCGCTCATTAACTGGAATGTCAATTTTCCACTCGCCCCTTCGTAAGGGGCGAAACAGTACAACAAAAAAATAAAAAACGGGGCGAGTGGAACATTTTAATCGAAAGGGGCAAGATCTAAGGGGCGAGCGGAGTAAACCGCCAAGTCTGCTAATTTAAATGAAGTAAACCGTCAAGTCTGCTAATTTAAATGAAGTCATTCAATTCTCATCCCACCGACACCCTATATTCTGGCCACGTTATCAGTCGACAGCGATGCGGAGGAATATTTTGATGGCCTATTTTAGTTTATTATTTTATTAGCATATTTTTTCTTTTTTTTGTATACAGGCTGTAAGGGTAAACACTGTTATCCTTGAAACCAGTGGTTTGTTTTCATTTATAGAACGTAAAATCAATGAAAAATAACAAACTTTTTTTATAAAATTTTCATTTTTCCTCAAAAGCATTTCACCCTATGCGCGGGGGCAACAAGATACGGGAGGGGGCGCGGCGAACTCGCCGCGTGGCCTGACGCACGGCCCCGCACAGTTTGCTACCCCAGTCAGTCAGCTGTCTCGTTAGCGAGTGTGTGTACGCCGCGTCACAGCGCCGCCGCGCCGCTCATTTCTCGCGCGTATATTTTTTTTTTTTTTACTCGGTCCTATATTTTCGTATTTAAATCAACTACCCATGGTTTGAGTGATAACGGTGTTTACCCTTACATGCTGTATAGATAGGTATTGTTATTTGTCTTCTTCTTCTGTCATGTCGGCACGAGTGCCATGATGAAAAGATTAGCCAGTCAGCAAGGTTGGTAGCGGGGCTCCGGTTGACACCACTGCGTCGACTGCCCCGAGGACACGGCGCTGCACACGCTGCAAGCGTGTCCGGCATGGGCGACGTAGCGCCGCGAACTAGTCACGGCGGTCGGTGGTGACCTCTCGCTTCCGGCCTTGGTTCTGTCCGTGGTCGGGAGACAGAGTGCGTGGGAAGCCATCACCTCCTTCTGCGAGGAGGTGATGACAACTAAGGAGGGAGCGGAGATGGAGAGAGAGGCAGCCGCCACTCTCTCTTCCCGCGCCAGACGCACCGGGCGACGATCACCGGCCACCGTAGTATGTGGCCTGCGGGCGGCGGGTTAGGGGACCCGACGCCCGACCAGTAACAGGCCCGAGAAGGCGGCGCGCAGTGTTCCGCGCGCGCCTCTCAAAAGGACGTGGGGCTAGGGCCTACAGTAGAAGAGGTCCGTCAAGGGCTGGTGGACCGAGGCCTGCCAGGGTCGCGGTGCAATCAGCTGCGAATCCCGCGATCCCAGCTAAGGGTCACGAGAAGGAAAATCGTGGGATTATTTAAAATAAAAAAAAGTTTCGTAGCGGGGCTGACTGCCCAAGGTGCGCCGGACGTACTTATGTATCATAACTCGTAGAGGTTTTTTTTCTTGCATCCCTTACATCCTTTTATTACACCCTCATTTTGCCGTTATGTTTAAGTCTCATGTAATAGGGGGCGAGCCTATTGCCATCAACCGGGCACAAATCCAGATTCCGGACTGCTATTGAGATATTACACACGGAAAATCTCAATAGCACTTTGCCTGACCTGGGGATCGAAGCCAGGACCTCACGCTCAGCAATCGCGCATGCGGCTACTAGACCAACGAGGAAGGAAAATAAAAAATTTGTAAAATTCGTTCATTTTGAAATAAACTTAAACAATGTGTCCATTTGGGCACTTACATAGTAAAATTATTCAGAATTATATTAAACTAGAGGTCGCCAGTGGCTTCGCCCGCGTGGATGTCGTTTCGCGCGTGTTCCGCGTTTTCCTCTACTATAATATACATGTATTATACATATAAACCTTCCTGTTGAATCACTCTATCTATTTAAAAAAATCGCATCAAAATCCGTTGCGTAGTTTTAAAGATCTAAGCATACATATGGACAGACAGCGGGAAGCGACTTTGTTTTATACTATGTAGTGATTTCGGTATACAGGTATAGCCAATGCCAATTAAAATAAACATTATAATTTCAAACATCTTTATTTTGTACATTTCACATAACTTATTATATGAAACCTTGTTCACGTTAATTAAAGTCACATCAATGTATTCACAAGTAACTAGTCAGATCTTTAATTTTGTGTTTTATTAAAATTAATACATTAATGAAATTATTTAATTAAACATCAAAAACAATAATTCAAAGAATATTTGCAGGGATAACAAAAAAATCTAGTCAATAAGGTATTACTAAATTCGTTTTTTGGGAAGCTCTACTTATCTCTAACAGTGGACATTTTTTTTACATACGAGTAGGTATATTATTATTTTTCATGTTGAACAAAGTTACAAAATCATTTTAAACATTAACTACTACTGGCTACTGAAAGACTGATCAACGAAAAATTTAACTAATTAGCTGTCAAATATCACGTCAAATGTCAATTCATGTCATTGGTTGTTAGTATTTTGCTCCACCACCACATTCCACATTTTGACCAATCACATTCGTTAAATGGCATTTATTTCTGTATATATAAATCTGATAAAGACACTTAAAAAATATTATGCGTCAAACACAAAATTCTCTAAAAATTCAGTTTTCGTTTACAAGAACTGTCAAAATGTTTGACAACAAAAACAAACATTTCGACAATTTTCGAAAAATGCATGTTAAATGGTTAAATGATGATCAATGATTAATTATAAAAAATATTTATTTCTGTAAAGAAATCTGTTAGACACTTTACAGATTAATGTAATGTTTTTAAAGACTAGATGACGCCAACATTTCCTATTTGACTAGCTGTGAGAAGAAAAGCCGAAACAAACTCAGAGGTCAAAGTCTCTTTTAAAGTCCAGACATTGTAGTATAAAACTATGCGAGTGTAGGTAACAATGTAGGGCAACGTCTGAAATGGCCTTTTAAGGAAAGGGCCATAGCAGGTTTGAGTTGACTTGTCCCAACTGACGGCACGCATGCATCAGCCATCGTTGACATGGGATATTTTGACAACAGAAGGCCAATTCTTGTAATTAATAATGTTCAAAATATAGTTTCGATCTAGTCTCAGTCTAGTCTCAATCTCATAAATATGAAAAATGGTATTCTTGTTCGTTAACAAACAACGTCAAACGTGAGATTATATTGAAAGTTGACTGAACCCAAAATGGTGTTCTGGTTACATTATGTACTGAGTCATTTTGACAAGTTGGAATTCTCATTTATTTCTAGAATTTTTGTCTATGACTGTTGATATCGGTATGCTATCGGTAATAGATTTTAAGTGACTGAATTGACATCATATCGAGATAGACTGAGATGATACTGAAACCGGACCGAACTTTAAGTGTGCCAGAATATTATCATTTTTATTTAATACATAATTTAATCTCAGTTCGGTCAACCTTCAGTCTTACTTCAAATTAATTACGAGAATTGGGCTTCAGATTAAATTGATCAGGCTTTCAAAAGTCACGGGTTACTCTATCACAAACAAGACTCCTATTTATGTGGGAATGAATACTTGGAGGAAAGAAACGTAAGTGTAGGTGAGAGTGAGTAAGAGAATGAAGGCGAGAGTGAGTAAGAAGGGAATGAAGTAGAGAATGAGTAAGGGAATGAGAGAGAGAGATTTAGTCATTAATGGCGGACGACGATAAAAGGACGTAGGAAGTGAATTGTAAAAGTATTTTATAATTAGATTCAGATTAAAAGAAGTTAATTAAAATAGATTTTTATTGGTACTCGATCCTCTAACACTACATTTATGTACACTTCTGGTAGTCCAAAGGGAACAGTTCCTCCCACACTCTGAACCTCTCCTCGAACAGGTTCTGGTGCAAAGAGAACGGGTTGTCGATACGCAGGTACGTCCTCTCGTCCGGCTTGAACGTCGGCCATGACAGTGATGACAGTTCCGGAGTGTCGCCTTTAGGGTTCGGGTCACTGGAGACAATAATAGTAGGTTATTTAAAAGTTGTTGATCTAACAAAATATTAGGACCTTAGCAAGAGCCGTTGATAGATTGCTGCTGGTCATTATCGTATTAAGAAAAATCGATTACTTAGTAAGAAAAGAAATCGTATGCGGCCCGGACTCCACCAAAGCGGAGACGAGACGAGCGGAGCGGAAAAGTGTTTTAAAAAACCAATAGAATTTCGTTATTCACACATCTCGTCTCCACTCAGCTTAAGTGGATACCACTGAGAGCAGATGTATCATATTTGTATGGCGCGATGGAAGCGGAGATGTGAGCTGTTCCTCGCTGAGATTGAGCTGGGCCGCGGTACAAGGCGGAGATGTGAGCTTTGCCTCGCAAGCTGACGACGGCGCGCAGCGGACACGAGATGTGTGCGGCGTGCAGTGAGCGGTGTCACACTTCTCATGTCAACTTGTATAGCGACATGACTGAGACGTCTACCTTTCGTGTCAGATCGCACTAAACTGTGCGTTCACATCCAATGCTCGCTGCACGCAGCTCAGTTCCGCTCTAGTCAGCGCACATCTCTACCCTAGCCAGCATACATCTCCTCTACAGTCTAGCCAGTACGCATCTCCGCACAGTTTCGGTGGATACACTCTAGCTGAAAAACATCTCTTCTCGTCTCCGCTTCGGACATTTAAGCTCCGCTTTGGTGGAGTCCGGGCCTAAACATAATTGGATGGGTTCTCGTTGTCGGATCCCCTAAATTTTTATTCCACAAAGGTTTTTTTCCACCAATCGAATTACTTCGGGTAGGTACTGAATGCTTTAATTCGATCACATAAAAACCTTCGAAAACCTGCTCGGTGCTTTGTGTTACAGTTAGAAGTTGCTCCATCTTTAATTTAGGGCTGATTTTTCAATCGTCAGATAACATTTAACTGGGGAATAAGTTTGACGTTTTGACAGCTGCTTTATAGAAATTAAGTCAAACCGTCATATTTATTCCTTGGATAAAATTTATCTGACGATTGAAAAATCGGCCCTTAATAAACAAACTTGCCTCTTCACAAGGCATTTCCCATGACGAGCATCCTTATTTCGTAAAACACTCGTAATCGCTATCCCTCTTATTACAAAAGATGGTTTAAACCAAGACTAAGGTAAACCCAGATTTAAAATATACCCATCACTTTCTTATATCATATTATAGCCCCAGCTATTTTAAAATCTAGGTTGTTCTTAGACCATCTTTTGTAATACGGGTGTTTGGGTTTGATTTTGACAATACAACAATATTCACTGCGTGCTAAATAGTTGTGGAGAAGTTGGATTGTTAATACATACATTCGGCTGCCCCATTTCAAAACTTAGTAAGGGACACTTTTTACAAAAATCGTTTTATTGCATAATCTTGCTAACCTAGAAAGTCTCTACCAAATACAAAAACACCAGCGTTGAAAACTCACATAATAAGCAGATATATTTAAGCATCGATACCTAATATGTGCCATTCACTGCCTCTGATCATTTTAAAACCTAATAAGTCACTTTAAACACATGGTTTTACCTAACATAAATACTTTTCAAAGGCTGACCGATTTAACGTTTATGCGCTCTCCTGTAAAATTTCGTTTTAAGCCCTTACTAGATTTTGAAATGAGACAGCCACATTGCTATGGAAGTTGTTGAACTGTCAAAATCAAAGCCATAGCGATTACAAATGCGGTGCACGATGAAAATGCTGGTTCTGTACGTACAACGAATCTTGGTAACAGGCCAGAGAAATACAAAAGAATAACAAAAACAAATGAACTCTTACCCGTATCTAGCGAAGTTATACCAGATGGCAGTCATCTTGTCCACCATCTGCGAGTCCTGGCTGTCTGATGGTGGGATCGAGGGGAAGCTGTAGCTCACGTTGAACAAGTAGAGCAGGTCGTCGTGGTGGGCCGCCGCTGTTGGGGGAATAATAAGATTAGAGAGCAAGCGGTCTGAGGCGAAGGTTACGTTTTGACAAGACTTACATCTCCAAATGGATAAAGGTCGTATATCGTCATATGGCAGATTCCTAAGATTTACTGAGCGTTATTAGTTAAAATTAAAACTCTTGCTTTACCAATAATAAATCAAAGACCTCATAGCATTGCATAGTAGCTATCGCACTTAAAATTAACTTACGAATCTATTTATATGCCGAGTATGGAAATAAAAAATCATACTATTGGTATGCAAAACGATTCGTTTTGGCTATAGGAACCGGGCAATATTTACCAGATGCGGAAAAGACTCTTACCGATTGGTTTTTTGGTGGTGGGGTCCACATAGTGGCTGCTGTTGCCGACGTAACCGAACTCGTAGTAGTACACGGGCTCAGGAGAATGGCGGGCCATCAGGTTCACCAGTCTAGGGGAAACATGAATAAAGTTAAGGATTAAATAAATGTGATGGACGTTCTGGGTAGGCCCCCCACAAGGTGGACCGATGACCTGATGAAGTTCGCCGAAATGCGAGAAATACAGGACCGGTTGTTATGGCGATGCTTGGGGGAGGCCTATTTCCAGCAGTAGACGTCTTTCGGCTGAATGATGATGAGGTTGGACGTTCTGGATGACATCATCGCTCTACTCAGCGGCAGAATAAAAATTTCAAGATGTTAGCAATAACAAATGTATTTGTCAATATCAGTCCCGAATCCCGTACATTTACTTTCCTGCGAGAATTCCTAACATCAAGTGCAAGAGGTACTGGTTAAAATATCTTAAAAATAACTGATGAAGTTTATGGTTATGGAGTTTAACCATAAGCACAGTACGTATACAGGGTGGTAATTTGAGATGGGGCATGAAGGGCAGCTACCTTAACCATCGTAGCTACAGGAAAACGTGCTTAGAAGACCACCCCTAACTTTTGGAATAATTTTAATAGGCATTCACAGATTTTGAAAAAAAAGTACAGTCGGTGAGAAAAAGGGCTGTTTTCACAAAACTTTTTTATGATGCCAATCAATCCTATTTCTCATAAAGATCAAAAGAGTCTTCCGGACCAACTGAGGTTGGAGTACTAGGAAAGTCAGAAATCGCAAAAAACTTATTTGAGATGGGCTAGTAATAAGGGCAGCTACCTTAATCGTTGTGGCTAGAGGAAAATGTTCTTAAGATACTGTCCATAATTTTTGAAAATATTTCGAACTGCATTCACAGTTTTTTAAAATCAAATTTTTTTTTTTGCTTAATCCTAAGTTTTGTACAAAATGTTGTTTTTCGTGATTTTTGACGTTTGTAGTACTCTAACCTCAGTAGGTCCAGAAGAGTATTTTGATCCTTATGGGATAGGATCGATTGGCATCATAAAAGTTTTGTGAAAAGAGCCCTTTTTCTCGCTGACTGTACTTTTTTTTCAAAATCTGTGAATGCCGATTGAAATTATCCCAAAAGTTAGGGGTGGTCTTCTAAGAACGTTTTCCTGTAGCTACAATGGTTAAGGTAGCTGCTCTTCATGCCCCATCTCAAATTACCACCCTGTCTGTATACATCCAAGCTCCAATCATTTTATCTAATGAATTAAAAGTGTTAGTAGAGACCAACTCCGATAAAATGGCACGCCCCTCCATAGATACTGCAAGTAAAAATGTGTTAGACATTGAAGACAGATGTTGGAGGGGCGTGTCGTGTTATTGTTGTTGATCTCTACTAATATTTGTTACTCTAGATAAAATAATCGGAGCTTGGATATTTATCTGTTTATGGTTAAAACTATCTTCTTCTTCCTGCCCTTATCCCATGTTACTTGGGGTCGGCGCAACACGTTTTCTTCTTCCATTCCGTCCTGTCAACCGTCATGATATCACTGACTCCCTTCTCTTTCATATCATTCTTCACACCATCCATCCATCTTTTCTTTGGCCTCCCTCTTCCTCTCCATCCATCCACATTTATATTCATAACTCTTTTCGTCACATGCGTTTCATCTCTCCTCTTCACATGCCCATACCAAGACAAACAAACAACAAAATGTGAGTATCATGTAGCCATTATTGTCATGCTTAGTATGTTTTTTTTTTGTATATTCCTACATAAACCTGACTATTGTCTGGCAGTTGAGGCTGTCATGCTCACTAAAATGTCCTGCTGACGGTGGCGTTGTGTATTGGGTTGTTAAGTTCCCTACAATATGGTTGAGTTAAGCGATGCTGACGCGCTCGTCATGCTCGTGAACGGGTGCTGTCTGTCGGGACTGGTCAGCTCTTACATGCTATGACAACATTAAGGCAATTTCTCATTGTTATTCTTGTACTACTGACATTGACCTACATTATTCTCACATTAACTGTAGTAATAATAATGTATTGAGTGTAGGTATATAATTGTATGTTTATATTATGTTGAATTATCTATATTTAGATACTTTTACTTTTATTTTCAATTCATCCAGAATTGTTCTAGGTAAATATTTTGTTTACCATCATCAACTTGCATAATTTAATCAACGTAATTAATATTTTACTTTTTTGTGTATGGACTCATTTAATTATTCACTTGACAGACTGAACTGTGTTGCTGGGGAGTTTGTTGCGCCGTTTCTTCTTCACAGCATAAACACTAGGAAGCGGTGAAGGGTGGGCGCTTTGAGGGCAGTCTTATGTATATGACGTTCAAAAAGAACTAAGTAATACTAGTCTACTTTGAATAAACGAGTTTTGAGTTTGAGTTTGAAACGAATCCCTTTCAACTTTTTTGTGACTGGCGCTACTTTCAAACTTCCTCTAATATGGTTAAAACCACAAACATAATACAGTTCTACCGAGGATGAAATTAAATGCGCAAATATGAGTTTTTTTTAAGGTAATTCAACCAGTACCTCTTGCACTTGATGTTGGGAATGTATCATGTACGGGATTACACAACGGGAACAATCACTCCTTGAGTTTAAGATCAATCTGAATGAGCCAAGCTCCTTACCTATGCACTCCAAATCCAATAACAGAATCTGAGTAAAGTTTCCCGAGTCCATCTGCCGTGGCTGTATCGTTGGCGAGGTTCTTTCCACCCAGGTAGGCTTGCTTCAGTCTGTCGGCTGCTGCGTCAGTTGTTGAGTTGCTGCCTGACAGGTAGAAGGCTATCCGAGCCTTGCCGTGCCAGTCGTTGGTCCAGGATTGGAATGAGCTGGGGGTTCGTAGGACATCTGAAATGTTTGCATTGTTGTAGCATCTTTTTGAGTTCGACTCGCGACCGTACTGACGCTTCTTCAGTAGGCCTAGCGCGAATGTTGTGACGTATGGTAACGTAAACGTAACGTTAACGCGAGTGAATGTTGAATTGGAAATACTCGTTTCGCACATAATATTTAATCGAATTGAAAACTTTATTCATATCCTATGTATGATACAAATTGTGTGTGTCGCATAAATTTAAACTAAAATGCTATAGAATATTTGTATTTTCGATTTAAAATTAACTCACATTAACGTTACGTTTACGTTACTATACGTCAAAATATTCGTGCTAGGCTCATGATTAAGGGTTCCATTCGAGTCCGAAACTAATCGGACAATCCCGAAAAATGCACGTGCGTAAACTACTAACGAATGTGTCTTACAAGGGTTATAAAACAAAGACTTGACTTTTAAATATGTAGTTAGAAGTCCAAAATCTGTCTAAATCCAGAAGAAAATCTTTCAAAATGGGGATTGAATACTCAAGGAAGGCGGCTCGAAGTACTCCGAATTAGGTCTCAATTGCCGATAATACAATAAATACTAATCTTTATCTTCAGCTCACCTTCACAAAAGCTTCTGATTTAAACTAATTACAATCTAAATCTTAGAACGACTAACGACTTTAGGAAGACCAAATGGTTCTGGCTAAATTCTCAAAACTGAATAAATATAAGAGTGAAGGGGCCATGCATAGTTGTGAATTTAACTTACCGAGAGCCTTCCAGAAGAACTCGTCCTGCGTCTGACTGATGATGTACGGCACTGGATGCAGGTCACCGTGACACAGGGCGTCGAGCGGCTGGCGAGGCAGGAACATCTCCTGCCCGAAGTCCAGCTCGTGGATCGGCACCCACAGCAGGACTGGGTCGTAGCCGAAATCCTATACCATGGAAAATTAGTATTAAATAAAGACAGTGCCGCGTATCGCGTGTTTTTCGGTAAAGAGCCACCGGTAAAGAATTATTCGTTCTCTTCCGTGGGGGTCGCGGTCGTTAATGGTGACTAATAGGGGATTTACTCGGGTCGATTTTCGCCGCACGGCTAGGTCGCACGGCGAAAATCGACCGTCTCCATCATTCATCAATTCGACTAGGCCGCAAGTGACTAAAATCGACCCGTGTAAATCCCCCATAAGGGATTGTGTTAAGAGAATAGACAGCAGCGTCCAGAAACAACATATGGTCACCAATTCAATATGTTTGCTGCACCGAACAACGTCATTACGTCGGCGCCGGCTGTCGCTGAAAACTAGCGCTGGGACTCTGTCTTGCATAGGGTCGCAGCATAATGCTGAGCGATAGTCGTTTTGCGTGGATGTGACGCATGTTTCCCTCAACCTTCTTATTTTTTGGTTTGTGTGTTTTATTTTATTTTTGCATCATGTTTACCGCAAATAAACGTATTTTCTTTCTTTCTTTCAAAACAGTGTAATGATACTTACAAACATCTTATCCAAAGAGTCTCCCAGCTCCTTGGAGGTCTTAGTCTTCAAACAGTCAATGATAGCCTTCGAGCTGTCAGTGGGACAGTTCAGCAGTTCCGCCTGTCTGACCGCTAGGTGGCGCTGGTGGTGAGGAATCACGATCTGGGAGATCGGGGAGCCGCTGTTTGAGATCGCGCGGTGGAACAAGCCTGATAAAGAGAAAATTTAGGAGTTGAAATGATCTAAAATTGGTTGATCCGTGATTTCACTTCAAATGTAGGGAAATAGGGTTCAAGTTACACTGTTTTGTTGCTATCTACGGAACTCTAGGGAGTAGTACCTACAGTCAACATCAAATTATATTAAGACGCACAAACTGTTCAAAATGAACTGAACAATTAAGAAAATTTAAACTATATTTCAATGGTACAAGAGTTGTTTCAGAATGAACACAATACACTGCAACTGTCATTCTGACTAGAATTTTATACCATTGAGATAAAGTTTAATTTCTTTAGTTTTTTCGGTAATTATAAATAGTCTGTTCGTCCCGATGTATTTCATGCTGTAGGTACCTAACAGTCAAGTTGGCAAAGACGAATTGGTTTCTTACTAAGGTAGATGGTACAAATATTTAGATTTAATTTTTATCCTGAGTGCCTGTACATTTTGTAGTCAAATACCTACACTATGTATTTGACTACTAAATGTACAGACACCAGCACATCAAGCTACCTTAAACTGTAAAATTTTCCCAATCAACCTTGAACCTAATGCTTTTAGCGATTAAGATGAAAATCTATTAAAGAAAGACAGCTTGTAGTAGCTTGATGTGCTGTCTGTACAACAATTTGGAATTATTTTAAAGAAAGTATAGAAAGAACACGATATATGAAAAGAATTCTAAAACGATGAAAAAAATAGAGTAGATACACGGTTTCGAAGTTTGTGGATGGGTCATTTTCTGTCCTTGCCACACGAAACGGATATTGTACGATTGATGTCAAGTCATAAATTACTCATAAACTCACGCCTGTATTCCCCGAAGGGTTGGCAGAGGTGTATAGTACACCCACATTTCGCCGTTTATGTTTACGTCCCATGTAATAGGGGCGAGCCTATTGCCATTGACCGGGCACAAATCCAGACTCCGGGCTGCTACTGAGAAATTCCACACGGAAAAACCCAGTGACACTTTGCCCGACCTGGGGATCGAACCCAGAACCTCACGCTCAGAGTCGCGCTTGCGACCGCTAGACTACGAGGCAGTCAGTGATGTCAAATCACATGAAGTTTTTAAGTTATGACGTCATTTTTAAGTAGTGTCGTCTCTGTCCGAGAACAATTTAAAATTGTTAATAACTTGGGCATTTTATCAAATATTTCATTGTTTTTTTCACTGCTGCTTAATATTTCTGTCATATTTTCGAGATTTGTAATAAACAAATTAGTCAAATAACTACCCTATTTACAGGCTTTTTTACAAGCTCGAAACACCAAAGATTTGTTCCACGTGCTGATATCAAACTTGCTAAGCGCAGGAAGCTAAGCCACAGTCTGTAGCTGTACTATTATTATTCTGCAGCCTACAGAATAATAATAGTACAGTAGCTAAAAGCACTTAGCAACGGGTCATCAAACAAAGTCTGCAGGTCACACGGTACATGACTGCTTCTGTTATATTTACAAATAATTTAAAGGTAATAAAGATAATTGTCGTTATAATTAGCGATAATATTTGATATTGTATTCATTTTTAAACGTGAATACCCCGATTATCTTAACATACGTACGTACGTAACACAAATGACCTGTGATAAGTAGAATACCTATGCACCTACGCAAATAAAATACCTACCATTAGATAGTACTGCATAATTTCAAGAACAGTCACAAGTCTTCGGTAGTATAGTGGTAAGTATCCCCGCCTGTCACGCGGGAGACCGGGGTTCGATTCCCCGCCGGAGAGAATCTTTTTGCGTTTTTATTTGTGCCTAACTTTCAAAAGAGAGGCCAGTTATTCGAAGTCTATGACAAAAAAGGATTAAATTTTGATATTAATGGATTTTATAAGCTTATAAAAACTTGCTGTGTACAGAATCGAATCACATAACTATGGAACTATGTTTTAAATTATTATGCACGATACGCCGTACAAAGATTACAACATTCGTTTGTGCGTTTAATTTTGTTTACTCTCATTAATTACATAATATCACGCCTGTATTCCCCGAAGGGTTGGGCAGAAGTGTATAATATACACACATTTCGCCGTTATGTTTTCCCATGTAATAGGGGGCAAGCCTATTGCCATCAACCGGACACAAATCTAGACTCCGGACTCCGATTCATTAATTATGCTCTAATAAATCAAACATTGACCCGCTTTGAAGTTTATTTACGGAACTACATCCCTTGGTTTTTGAAAGAATTCCTCGAGGAATATTTAAACAGATCTCTTCGATTAATGATAATGTCAATCTGGCACCATAGAAATACCTACCTATACTACGGACGGGTTGTAAAACAATTGTGCTGGGGCCCAATTCTCCTGAAACAAATTGTTGCCAAACGAAATCGAACCACAACCGTCAGTCAGTTTTTGTTTTCGAAAACTGTCAAAATGATTGATTTTGTTTTTTTGTGTCAAACAATTTGACAGCTTTTGAAATTGAGAACTGTTTGAATGAACGGTTCGGCCTTGGTTCGGTTGTGATTTATCAAATTTTATTTTAGCAGAATTAGGCCCCTGGTGACACAGATAAAACACCCATTTAGGGTTACCTAAATGGGTGATTTTTAACTAAAAAAAAAAACAAAGGAAAATTTGGTTTTCTATTTCAGCCATTTTAGAGTCCCCAGTTAACTGACTGCAAAGAGCGATATCGCGCTAGTCTTGCCCGCCAGCTGAGAGGAATCGAAAGATTCGCTCACATTAAAAAAAAAACATCTTTTTGTTTTGCTTATTTTTTTTATATCCTTAATAGGTGGTTTAGATGCGATCACTTACCCGGATCACAAGAAAAAAAAAGATTTTAATTTTTAATCATGCAAATCCTGTGCGGTGTTTATCTACATCAATAGTAGATCATGTGGTTTTAAGGAATTACTTACACGAATTCGTTGTCTTATGGCCGTTTTTTTTTCCAAAACTATGTAATTTTTGACCTCAACATGGTCCTTCCGTACCTTTCGACATAGGCGAGATCATATGCAGCATGACACTGAAGGAGCCGGCGCTGTACCCGGTGATGGTGACGAGGTTGGGGTCTCCTCCGAACGCGGCGATGTTGCGCTGTACCCAGCGCAGCGCCATCACCTGGTCCTTGAAGCCATTGTTTCCGGGGGCATACTTATCACCTGTGCTTAGGAAACCTGGGGGCAAAGAATACACCAAACCCGTAGTAGGAAAACGAAACAACAGAACAATCAACAATTACAATCAAAATACTTTTACTATTTTTTATGAAATGATATAGCTCCTAACCCCACCGATTTACGAATTATCTCTTTGGTATCATCAAATGTCTATTATAGCTAACATGTTGGTAAACATTTAATTGCTGTCGATTCTGGGTTTTTAGTGTATGGATTTTTAGCCATCTCCTTTTGTAGGTGTACCTTCAACACAAAAAGTTTACGAAACACTGGTCTAATGTATTAAAAATCCAAATGATGAATCACTGTTGTAACTTATCTAAAAAAACATTAGCGGTTATAAATCTCATCTTCTTCTTTATATATAAAAATGAATTTTTGTTTGTCCTCTATGCGCTACTAAACCATTCATTCGATTGTGATGAAACTTTGGTGAGTTGTTCTGCGTAAGCCAACGGAGGTACCTGGCCCAAAGAAAGAAAGCGGGAACGAAAGAAAGAAAGAGAGAGAGAGAGCGCGAGAAAGACAGAGCGAAAGACAGATAGATAGATATTTAAAAAAAACAGTTTTTTTTTCTAAAAATCTCATAATATGAAAAGTGAGTGAATGAGACAAGACTGTGAGAGATCTTCAATATATTGACAAAACATTGACAGATTTTAGTTGTTCAGCCAACAGTTGATAAGAAAAATATGGCGGTACGAAGTTCGCCGGGTCAGCTAGTTGGACTATAAAATGTAATCTCTTACCTAGTGATCCAAGTCTGTAGTTGATAGTAACCAGCACTATATCTCTGTCCAGTAGATGGCTTGGTCCTGCCAGGTCGCTGCGGCCGGAGACTGAGTAGAACCCTCCAGCGTGCATGAACACCACCACTGGCAGGGGCTTGCCACTGCATACAACGTCATTTTATATTAGTCATCATCATTCAGCCGAAAGACCTCCACTGCTGGACATAGGCCTCCCCCAATAAGGGGGGGATTGCCGTAACCGCCACGCTTGACAGGCTGGTAGGCGATTTTTTTTTCATTTTGGCTGATGTAGATGGTCCTAAGGGACCGTTTCTACGTAACTGGGCAGTTATTGACAAGACCTGAAGGGTCTGCAGCCAATGGGGGGGAAGTAAAATACTTAAGCTAAGCTAACTACTTGTACTACACTAACATCATGATTACCTGTAACAACAGCACTAAGGGCAGCCCCTAGTGGGACTCGGACCTCGGCTTAGGGCGTTGCTGGCGGGAACTTAGGGAGGGAGACAGCTTGATGAGGGCTGAATTATCGGTGTGACTGCGGGTTGGCGATCGCAGTATGGTTGTTGAAATACTCAGAGAACGCTGCTGCCCATCCTCCAGTGAATCCCTTAGTCGCCTTTTACGACACCCATGGGAAGAGATGGGGTAGTGGTATTCTTTATGTCGGGCACCACACGGATTTTAGTCATAGAAGGACAAAAAGGTAAGGCGAAATGTTATTGAGTTGCTTTCTGAGAAGCATCGTCGTTGAAGACAGATAATTGGTGTCGGAAGTATTTTCGTCTGATGAAAATTCAGGTGAAATACTTTTGCTATGGCACTCTGAGACGCATGCATATCACTACATAGTATAAAACAAAGTCGCTTCCCGCTGTCTGTACCTATGTATGCTTAGATCTTTCAAACTACGCAACGGATTTTGATGCGGTTTTTTTAATAGATAGAATGATTCAAGAGGAAGGTTTATATGTATAAATTGTAACCTTGCGAAGCTGGGGCGGGTCGCTAGTCTCCAATAATGAGTTGGTATAATTTTGGTTGGATTCAAAGACCGGAATTCCGGAACACAGGACCAGAATTTAGGCACGATTGCACAACGGCTCGTTAATTATATTTAGTGCTAAACACATTTAGAACATCATTCTGTCTATCAATTTCAAACAATTGACTGTAATAGGTACAATGATCTTTTTAAATATAAACATAACATCACGCCTTATTCCCCGAAGGGTTGGGCAGAAGTGTATAATACACCCACATTTCGCCGTTATATTTAAGTCCCATGTAATAGAGGGCGAGCCTATTGCCATCAACCGGGCACAAATCCAGACTCCAGGCTGCTACTGAGAAATTACACACGGAAAACCCCAATAACACTTTGTCCGACCTGGGGATCGAACCCAGGACCTCATGCGCAGTAGTCGGGCTTGCTACCACTAGACCAACGAGGTAGTCACGACATTTTAGATATGTTTATCACTAATTATATTAAGCGATTCGTTGTGCAAGCGGGCTTTAATCATTGGTCTTTTTTTTTATTCAGCCTTTATTGTCCCACTGCTGGACAAAGGTCTCGCTCATAACCTTCCACTCATCTTTATACATTGCTTTCTCTGGCCCATCTCCCACAAACGACTCTAAGTCATCACGCCAGCGTTTCCTAGGCCTCCCTCGGCAAGGCCTAGTTATTACTAACCAATTATTACTAGCCCACGGAATTATAATAACGGCTTGACTCCCATATAACAAGGTAAAGGTACATACATCTTAATATCAGGCCTGTACACGTTAAGACGGAGACAGTCTTCATTCACAGGGTAGTCATTGATGACGGGCTGCGGGCACGCGGGGCCTTCCTGTGTTGCATCCACTTGACTGGTGTAGTTGAAGATCATCTGCGGCGGCTGTGAGGCAGGATAAATGTTGCTATTAAAGTTGCATTAGTAGTTTTAAAGAGGTCTATCTCCATTTGCACGGAAACTAAAGAAATGTTAAATCAAATCAAAATCAAGTAAGTATAAGGTATACAACGTTATTTTTAGTATATACAAAAACCGAGACACCCTAACAAGATTTTCATCAGAACTGCCTGAATATGTGTTTTTTTTTAATAAATCTCCAAGTTACACCGTAGTTTATGTCCCGTTAAGGTCCCTAGTAAAGTGTGAAATGCCTGAGATGTGCTATGCAGGGGTTGTCTAATACACGGAAACTGATCGAGCGGACCATCTCAAGCTTCAAGGTGTCTATTCCCGTCGACTGTTATGGGTATAAACCTACTGAAACAAAATCGAAATTTATGAAAAAAAAATTGATGAAAAAATATGTCAATCGATTCTCCTAGTGATTCTGAACAAACTAGTTTCAGGTTTAGTATATACTAAAACTAAGCTTGTATAAGGTTGGTAAAATGTACAAAATTGTTCTCTTATTCTGCCTTCTATTTCGGCGTGCAAATAGTTCGGCGTTAAACCGAATCAGGGGCGCTTTTATCGGTTAAATAATAAAAGTCAAAAGAATTGTGCAAAGGCTTATCTGTACCGGACTGCGGCAAAGCCCAAAAGAACTACAGATAATTATAATCAATAAAAAATAACTTTAAAAAAAAGTAAAAACCGACTTCAAAGAAATACTAAAAGGAGTAAAATAATTACCATAATATAAAATTAACAGTTTCAGAAGTCGGTGGCTTCTATTTGCTTCAGTGTAGAGTTGCACCGACTTCTGAAACTGTTAATTTTATATTATGGTAATTATTTTACTCCTTTTAGTATTTCTTTGAAGTCGGTTTTTACTTTTTTTTTAAGTTATTTTTTATTAAATACGTTTTAGTGTCATAATTTTAATCCCCTTCTTCATAACCCTTCTTTTTGGCTTTGACGTAGTAGGGCATAAAAAGTCCTTTCAAATGATACCTTACACGATATAATGAAAACATTCCAAAGGGGGGAGGGGGGGACACGCACCCCCTCCTTTTTTCCAGTAGTCAGTTCTCAACAACAAATATAAACAAAGCAATATTAGTAATTTGAGAATTTTGCTTTGATCCGATGAGGAGTTCCGTTCCATATCTCTGAAGTTCATGGTCTGATCATAACAAAATTTAAATGGGACCAATCGGAAAGTATACCCTTTCGAACAAAAAAAGAAAATTTCAAATCGGTTCATAAACGACGGAGATATGAGGTAACAAACATAAAAAATAAAAAAAAAAAAAAAAAAAAAAAAAAAAAACAACCGAATTGAGAACCTCCTCCTTTTTGAAGTCGGTTAAAAACAACTTGTATAAAGTATATAATTTATAGACTTAATAAGACACAACAAATGAGACAAAGTTGTAGACTTCTCGAATTTGAAACCACGAGTTTTTCCTGATGAAAAATCGAAATCCAGGACTATAAGCATAAGAGAACCATTTGGAAAAACACTATCATCACGAACGTACACTGTTCTGTCATCCTACTTAAACGACCAAAACCAATTTTACCTGGAATCGCAGTTCTCCAACAGGCGGCTCGGCGTATCGTATGCCTCTGTAAGCCTGGAACCATCTCCCGCGGCGCGTCGTCATCCAGGAGCCGCGGAACTGACCAGACACACTGGACGCCACCGGTGCGGGACGTGTTGGTGGCTTAATTCTTTCTATACAAAATAACATTTTAATTAAATTATTGAAAGCCTCATTATTCTTTTTTAATCTAAATACAGGGTTAATTGAAAAACACCAACAACCTCTTAAGGGGTCATTGTACTTACTCATCATTATGAACAACTTTTACTATGGGACCAAATCTGAAATCGCGAAAAAAACAGCTGTTCCCTACATTTATGTTCGCTTATCTCGTCAAAATGTAGAGAACAGCTGTTTTTTTTTCGCGATTTCAGATTTGGTCCCACAGTAGAGCTATTACCAGTGGTCCCAGTGGGTTGACCCATTAACGGGTCCACGGGTAATTTTATTTACCCGTAGACCCTTGACACTAGAGATTACATTCGAAGAAATGTCATCATCTGCCTAACCTTTTCCCAACTATGTTGGGGTCGGCTTCCAGTCGAACCGGATGCAGCTGAATATCAGTATTTTACATGGAGCGACTGCCTATCAGACCTCCACAACCCAGTAACTGGGTAATACGATACTCTTGGTAAGACTGGTTGTCAGACTTTCTGGCTTCTGACCAACAGTAACGACTGTCAAAGATCTACAAATGACAGCCGGGACCAACGGCTTTACGTGATTTCCGAGGCACGGAGGAAACTCGCTATGTTAAATGGTCACCCATCCACAGACCAACCTCGGCAAGCGTGGCTTAACCCGGAAGATCGGTCTATGCGGCTGTAATTATTTAGCCACGAGCTCCTCTCATTCGAAGAAATGTAAATACCGATAATAAAGCTAAGAGCTACGAACAAACTCTACGGCCGGTACGGGTCTACGAGTAAATAAAATTACCCGTGGACCAGTTAATGGATCGACCCACTGGGACCACGGGTAATAGCTGCCACAGTAAAAGTTGTTCATAATGATGAGTACTTAATAGGTTGTTGGTGATTTTCAATTAACCCTGTATATAAAATTCAAAGTCCTGACTGACTGACTGATCTATCAACGCACAGCCTAAACCGCTGGGGTTAGAAACTTGAAATTTTGACAGTAGGTTCCTTTTAAGACGTAGACATCCACTAAGAAGGGATTTTTTGAAATTCATCGCCTAAGGGGGTGAAATTGGGGATTTAAGTTTGTATGTCAGTCAGTCAAATAATACATATAATATTTAATTCTCAATAAGAATTTTGAACATGACTGCTTAGTTGCTTTAAATCAGAAAACCATGAACTCTACTAGAGTTCATTTCATGAATTCTATACAAATATTCTCAACTATGGTACAAAATACGGATTCGTGAAACAAAAATCAGTTGTTCCATACATTTTGTTAGGAGCGTGTACGTGTACGCCGTTCGGCATTTCATACAAATTTTCAAGTCCTTATTTTTCGATATGACTGAACCGATTTTAATGAAACTTCATACCCATCAGCAGGATACATAGGACTAAAAAAATAGTAGAAAACATTTTCGAAAATTAGTGTTACAGTTAAATTAGACCGATTTTAAATTTTCCATACAAACAGAAATTTCCAATTATCTTTTTTTAAGAAAGACATTTCGAAAATGTTTTCTCCTAACTTTTTAGACCTAAGTATCCTGCTTGTGTGTGTGAAGTTTCATCAAAATCGGTTCCGTCATTACGAAAAACAAAGAGTTAAAAATTTGTATGAAATGCCGTACGGCGTACACGCTCTTAAGCAATTATTTTGTTTGGAATAGCTGTTTTTTTTCACGAATTTCTTATTTCCGGCCATATAATAAATTAACAGTAAATCCATACTTTGGATCTGTATGATTGAGTCTTTCTAATCAAGTAGATTAAATTATATCTTTATGATTTAATTTTAATATATTTTAAATATAGTGCAGTAAATAATTAGTCATAGAACTAAGCAAGAAATAATAATTAAGGCCAATTCTCGTAATTAAATATGTTCAAAATATAGTTTCGATCTAGTCTCAGTCTAGTCTCAATCTCATAATTAACCTTTAACTGTGGACGTTCGTTTTTTGTCACACTTACATGGACGCGCGGTCTCACGGACCGCTGTATTTGAAGGTCAAATTAATAACGAAATACTATTTTTTTAAATGATTATTACTTTTTTTATTATCTATAGGTATCAGACTTAAAGACTTTATATGTATTTAATCAAAAATATTTAGTTTCTTAAACATTTTAATCAAATTAACATTACTAGGCACTTTTGGTCTTAAATTTACTTGAGACCACATAAACGAACAAAAAACATTGAACTGTAAAGTATTTTGAGAAATCAACTAAAATATATTTAAATCTAAGGTATAACAATAATAAAAAACGAAAAATCTACTTCTCAAAATAAAACACAAAAAAACTGACAAAGGTCCAAAATATAGTAAATTTTTGGTAACTTTTGCATAAGGGCTTTTCGAAGTTAGGATCTTCAACTCGCAAAATTTTGCTTGGACGCTGTTGCAGTGGTGATTTTTGTGGTCGTTTTGATCTGTGACTATTTTTTTGGTTATTTTGTCACATTTTAAACTAAAAAAAATCTAAGTGATTTTTTTGTATTGGAATTATGGACGCGCGGTCTCACAGACCGCGGACGAAGTTTGAAGCCCAATAACTTATTTAATTTGCAGCCAACGATGCAACTTCCCGTTTCAACTATCGTTTCGTGACTAAAAGCGAAGCTACTGAGCGCATCAGTAGTGATGGGGGCGGGGAAGTGGGTAAACACGAAAATTAGAAACTGCGAGCGGTCTGTGAGACCGCGCGTCCACAGTTAAAGGTTAAGACAAACGGTATTCTTGTTCGTTAACAAACAACGTCAAACCTGAGATTATATTGAAATGAGATTGAAAGTTGACTGAAGCCAAAGGGGTATTCTGGTTACACCATGAACTGAGCTGTTTTGACAAGTTAGAATTCTCATTTTTTTCTAGAATTATAGTCTATGACTGTTGATATCGGTATGCTATCGGTAATAGATTTTAATTTGACTGAATTGACATTATATCGAGAGAGAACCCGGACCGAACTTTAACTGTACCAGAAAATACATTTTTTTATTCAATTCATAGTTTAATCTCAGTTCGGTCAACTTTCAGTCTTACTTCAAATTAATTACGAGAATTGGGCTTCAGAATTATTCAGGAGAGTTAATTTTCAATCCTTTTTTATGACTTTGGCACTGTCGACTCTGAATGCTTCTTCAAGATTGGGCGAATTTGACGGCTGTCTATTGTAATTTTGACGTTTAAAAATTATTGATCTTTAGTCTATTTTAAATACCTAGAATACCTAGATGATGAGTTTTGATTTTGAATACAATATTGAATTTGTTAAAAAAAACAACTGCATGCAAGCCAAATACACATTATTCATAACTGAAGGTTGATAAAACACTGATCCATAATCACCTAGCCCACAACGTTGAACACCGGCGCCCGCGCACGCCGCGAGCACCGCACACAACAATACTGCACACAACATCATCTTACTACGAATGATGCGACACTGAAGCGAGGAGGCAAGGAACACTGTTTATATTGAAGATTTGTCAACGAGGGCAGGTATATTCTGCAAAAAATTTCATGTATTATTTTCCTTAAGTTCGTTGGGTTTGGTCCATGAGCGGAGACCGCGGATCACACGCACCGTCGAACGCCTCGAAACCAGATGATCCTTTGACATAAATAGCCGCGGTAGAGAGGATGTGGAGGGTCTGAGAACAGAGACAAAATATACAGGGTGAAATTGTAAACAGTCGAAAAACCGAAATGGGAGATTGTACTCATCACTATGAACAACTTTTACTATGAAACCAAACCGGAAATCGCGAAAGAAACAGCTGTTCCCTACATTTATGTTCGCATAACTCGTCAAAATGTAGGGAACAGCAGATATTTTTTCGCGATTTCAGGTTTTTTCTCATAGTAAAAGTTGTTCATAGTGATGAGTACAATCTCCCATTTCGGTTTGTCGACTGTTTACAATTTCACCCTGTATAGACTTATTAATAACCGTACCCCAAGTGTGAGTTAGGTATTTGCGTCACGCTAAAAATGTATGAAAATTTAGATAGCGCCTCTAGGCGTGGCGTTCAATACTAAAATTCGCGCGTAAATTGAACGCCACGCCTAGAGCCGCTGTCTAAATTTTCATACATTTTTAGTGTGACGCAAATACCTATAGTAGTTAACGAGAAAAACTCACACTTGGGGTACCGATCTCAATTCAAAAATTCTGAATTGATGTAGGTTTTTGACAGAAATTTAACAGAAATAACGTCAAAAACATACATTAATACAGAGATTTGGTAATGAAAGAAATGGGTTATTGATATTATCCTTAATTTGAAAGTTGTCTATTGTATTTTTGATGTTTAAAACGTAACTACCTACTGATCTTTAGTCCAGTTTAAATAAATGAGTTTGTGATGTGTGATTTTACTGGTGAACTTGTTTAAAAAATACCGGCTGTTAGCGGGTGGTTCATCTAAATATGAAAAAGTAAACAATTTTTCATATTTAGTTAAACCACCCGCCGTCTCATTGTTTGGTCCTCGGGCATGAGATCTAGGAATCAAATGAATACCAATTTCTACGATTTCAGGAGACATCGTTCGAAAGAAAGTCGACATATAGCACTGTGTTAAATACTAAGCTAATCTCACAACAGAAGCCCAATTCTCGTAATTAATTTGAAGGTTGACCGAACTGAGATTCAATTATGAATTGAATAAAAATGGTATTCTGGTACACTTAAAGTTCGGTCCGATTTCAGTATCATCTCAGTCTATTCTCGATATAATGTCAATTCAGTCAACTTAAAATCTATTACCGTTAACATACCAATATCAACAGTCATAGACTAAAATTCTAGAAATAAATGAGAATTCCAACTTGTCAAAATGGCTCAGTACATACTGTAACCAGAATACCCTTTTGGCTTCAGTCAACTTTCAATCTCATTCCAATATAATCTCACGTTTGACGTTGTTTGTTAACGAACAAGAATACCATTTGTCATATTTATGTTCCAAACGCATTGCTGACATAAAGTTGATATCTTTAAATGTGATAGTTGATAGTAAGTCATTGATATATTTATACATATTATATATCAATGTAATAAGTAGATAAATAAGGAAAATACAATCTAAGAATGATGAAAAAACAACATCTGTACTTTTGTAGTCTGATTCGTATAATTACTATGGAAGTGAATATAATATATTACTTCTGAATCACGGCTCATCTTCCGTGCGGAAGATGTCCGGTCCTTTGGAAGGCAAACGGGGGACACAGGTCCAACGCGCAGAGGCCCCTTTGAGAACTTTAATCTAAAATGGGGTGGGGCACCAACCGGGGACTATCCACGGCTGCACTATTGGAGTACAGTCACAGACCGTCCCAGGTGGGTGCAAGACTATTGTAAAATATGGTGAAAAATATCTGGACTATGGGAAGGGGTGTTAAGTGGATTGGATAACTTCTATTGCCGGAAAAAAACGGCGTCTGCCTTTCAAATCTAAAATTGAACTGTGTTGGCAGACTGTAATATATTATATTGTTAGTAAATTCTAATTAATAAGTATTTGAAAATGATAACGTTTACCTCTTGTAAACGTTTTATCTTGTTATTACGTAAGTTGTTTTGTACATTTTCCTTGTTTTTACGGTGACATACTTAAATACATACAGGGTGTAAACGAATTCGTGAAATTTCTTAAAGCCACATGATTTATTACCGGTGTAAGACCCGTGCTGGATTAATTGACAAAAAAAACATGCGGTATTGGTAAGTGATCGCATCTTAATCACGTAATAAGGTATAAATAAAAAAAACCGGCCAAGTGCGAGTTGGACTCGCGCACAAAGGGTTCCGTACCATTATCTATTCTGTTTTTTAGTATTTGTTGTTATAGCGGCAACAGAAATACATCATCTGTGAAAATTTCAACTGTCTAACTATCACGGTTTATGAGATACAGCCTGGTGACAGACGGACAGACAGACAGACGGACAGCGGAGTCTTAGTAATGAGGTCCCGTTTTACCCTTTTGGTGCGGAACCCTACAAAACAAGCAAAAAAAAAGCCCGTTTTTTTTTAAACATTTCGGCGCCTTCAATAAATGAAATAAAGCACGGCGACACAGCTAGCGAGCACGACTATACCTTTCTGCGAAGTCAGTTAATTCGGGGCGCTAAAATGAATCAAAAACAGACGATGATTTCTGTTTCAAAATCCCATGCAGGGTCAATCTGTCACGATTGTGAGGTTTAAAGGAAATACACGAATTCGCTTACACCCTGTATAGAGAGACATTTAGTTCTCAAAGTAGCTAAGGGGCCGTCTCCATGAGCGAGAGAATCGCGGCGATATTGTCGTCGTGCCACGTATTTCTATACATTCTCTTAGGGGCCTCTGCACGAGCGAGAGAATCGCGGCGATAGTTTTTATATTGAATTTGATGGCACGGCGAGACTATCGCCGCGATACACTCGCTCGTGGAGATGGCGCATAAGGAAAGAACCCCACGAGTGCAGTGACCGTCGATAAGATTACAATCTACAATCATCAGGACGTAAACATAACATACTTATTATTTATACCGTTACCTTATTTTATGACGACTACAGTAGTAAGTTTACAAAGACAAACTATGAATGACGCTTAAGGAAAACGTAGGGGTATTCCCGCGCGTCTGGCTGAATGTATCCACATAGGAATTATAGTTATGGAGGTTATTTCCTTAAAGCGGGCTATACACTCGCCTGCGAAACGCGGCCGTAAGTTAGGGCCGCGTTTCGCGCTTGAACACGGCGCAAAAAATACAGGCTGTCCCACGACTTTGCCACATGGAGGGGAAGTACCTTAAATACTGTAGATAGAAAAATTTACTGAATGAAGACTTCATTTTAATTTTAAAAACAATACGAACTGTTTTCAAAGAATTTTAAATAATTAAATAATGTGAAAACAAAAAAAAACTGTAATTTTATTGTACTAATCGAAAGACTCGATCAGATACATTTAGTTCTTCTTAATAACATAGCATCTAAAATAAACGGAACATCATGAAATTTAACATTTAATTTGAAATTTTGTTCACATAATGAATAGCATTTTCTCTATTTCGTGCTTATAACAACTGCCTGTATGTACTACTTTCTGCTTTATTACTATTTCCAAGTACTATTTCAAATATTCACCTTGAAAAAATAAATAAATCAACGGTAAGCGAGATTATTAAAAGAGTTACAATTTGTATTCAATAGGAAGAGACACATTTTGAGCTTATAATAAATTAAATTGTTTGTAAGTTGCACAGTTATATGTATCTTATTATTTTAAATAAATGTTAAACATGGTGTTCCTTTCATTTTAGATGCTATGTTATTTAGAAGAAATAAATGTATCTGATCGAGCCTTTCGATTACTACAATAAAATTACAGTTTCCTTTGTTTTCACATTTAGCGGGTTCGATTCCCGGTTCAGACAGGTGATTATTTAAAATTCTTTGAATGCAGTTCGTATTGTTTTTAAAATAAAAATGAAGTCTTCATTCAGTAAATTTTTCTATCTACAGTATTTAAGGTACTTCCCCTCCATGTGGCAACGTCATGGGACGCCCTGTATAGCCCTTTATTTAGCCTCTACACTCGCAACCTTTCGCATTTACGTTCGCGCATTTGACTGAAATGGATGTGGAAGTTACTGTTGCTGCTGCTCTCACACTGTGTGCTTTAGCGTGTTACAGCATCATGTATCTTATTTTTATGACCTTAATGTTGGGCTTGCCAAAGCCCCGTGCTTTGGCAAGCTTGCTTGATAACACTCAAGGAACACTAGTTCGCGATCGTTACTCCACTCGATGCTCATTTTTTATTACGTCCGCTTGTCACTGCGTCCCGAACACAACTGTGAACACACCGCGAGTGTGGATGCGTTCGCGTTCGCGCTTCGCAAACCCTTTGACGCGGACCAAAAAACCGCCACCGGACGGGGAACGCCGCGAAGCGCGATCGCGATGCCGCGAAACCATCCACACTCGCGGCTCGCGGGCTTCGCGGGCTCTCGCGGCGCGAGTGTAGAGCCCGCATAAGAAGGACAAGTTTCTAAACAGGAAAGTAGACAAGTTCATCATCATCTGCCTAGCCTTTTCCCAACTATGTTGGGGTCGGCTTCCAGTCGAACCGGATGCAGCTGAATATCAGTATTTTACATGGAGCGACTGCCTATCAGACCTCCACAACCCAGTAACTGGGTAATACGATACTCTTTGGTAAGACTGGTTGTCAGACTTTCTGGCTTCTGACCAACAGTAACGATTGTCAAAGATCTAGAAATGACAGCCAGGACCAACTTTACGTGCTTTCCGAGGCACGGAGGAAACTCGCTATGGTAAATGGTCACCCATCCACAGACCAACCTCGGCAAGCGTGGCTTAACCCGGAAGATCGGTCTATGCGGCTGTAATTATTTAGCCACGAGCTCCTCCAAAAAAGAAAGTAGACAAGTTATGATGTACAAAATAACCAAGAAGAAAGTAAAGAAAGGTTAAAGAAGAAACATTAAGCGACCTTAAGACAAAATGTTTCTTTCTCATCACAAAGGAGTAATCTTGTCTGAGAGGCAGCTGGGGTCCAATTCCCCCAAAAAATTTTTATTGATAAATGGCAACCGAACCAAGGCCGAACCGTTCACATTCAGACTGTTTTCAATTACAAAACCTGTAAAATTGTTTGACACAAAAAACAAAACCAATCATTTTGACAGTTTTCGCAAACAAAAACTGACTGTAGTTATGGTTCATTTGCGTTTGGCAACAGTGTGTGTCATTTTATTATGGTTGACAAGAAACTGAAACGTCTTATGTCAGTCATTACAAGGTCAGTTGAGTGAGGGGGGTGATTATTTTTTATATCGAAACGACTCGATTGATGAGTTTTATCGTATTAATAATATTATTTTCATCGGCTCGCAAGAAACACTACTAAAAACTCGCACTTAAATTAAAACTCTCACTCTACTAAAGGACAAAACCCTATTGTTAAAGACACGCACGCCTTGCACAAAACACTGTACTGCTGACACTGACTTCCATTAAGCTCTGTGTTTAGTAGAGTGAATAAGTCGAGTGTTTTGACTAAATTACTTGACACTCAACTGAGTGCTTGTCTTTAGTAGAGTAAGTTAGTCAAGTGCTTGTCTTTAGTAGAGTGATTTAGTCAAGTTCGAGTCTTTAGTAGAGTGACTTCGTCGAGTGCGAGTCTTTTGTAGAGTGATTTATTCGAGTGGTATGCTGTAGTAGAGTGATTTAGTCGAGTGCCAATCTTTACTAGAATGATTTAGTCGAGTGCTTGTTTTTAGTTGAGTGCATTAGTCAAGTGCGAGTCACCTCTGGATTTAGATCTGTAGCTGTAGTAGTGAGAGTAATTCGGTAATTGTATTCTTTGTGCTTCATCATTTGATTTGATCCTCGTTTCTGTAAGAATGACTATATCGGGTGTAAAAAGACCCTTAACGATAACGAAAACCACGCATTCTACCCATCATTGGGATCATTTTTTTCGAACAAACCATACCTGGGAAATCATTGGTTTTGGAGATATTGAAGGCCAAAGTACACTTTTTTTTTAGTTTTTTCCAGAAACGATTTCCAAGTCATAATACTAAACTTTCTTCCATATAAACATTATCAAAAATTTCAATTTTTCCTAACAAATTACGCATTTGAAGTTACAAAAACGCAATTAATATCAAACGCACACGATCGCCTTGGCTCGGCTGTGTGGCCGCTGCACGCATGCAAACGCGCGGCATCGCCACAACCATAATTTGCGCGCTATAAAAAAAAGCGTTTTTTTTTTCATGCCAAAAAATAAAAGTCGTTTCCCAGCAATTATTTTTGGTCAATGTAATTTAGTTTGATGTACAGAGTGCGTAGATTTCGGCTATGTGATGGGTCTTTTTACATCCTGTATGTACTGTCTGTGGCAGGGATTCGATGACACATTTCAGCTCATCTAGTTTTCCAGGCTTTATTATGCTACGGACATTTGCGTAGAAAAATTTCAGTGATTTTGTACTTGAGAATAAATTGATGTTGTTGTCTGATACGTTATATTGCCACGGGTCTCAATCTCAATTATATCAATGCGGTGAGAATGATTTATTGTTGAGAATTTTTTATTGAGTTAATATTATCTTCGGAATGCCTTTGATGTATTTTATGCTCAGATCAGATTCGCCATTTGTTACACGGGTTTGCAGTTCTTCCTTGAGGCTTTTCATATAGGTTTGTTGTTGCACGCTCTGATCTGAGTAGATTATTCTTTCGGTTGTTTCTAGTTTGGCTTTGTTTCGCAGCAGAACTTTGGTTGCACTGTCTGATGCAAAATGAGCTTTTATCGGACGAGTTTTATCTGACGAGTATTTTCCCAATCGTATAGTTTTAATAGGTGCAGGTAGGGTTACCATTTCGAAATTTGAAAAGTCCGGACAAAAAGCTGGACATTTGCCAAAAAGTCCGGACATTTCGAACAAAGTCCAGACATTTTAGTCACAAAATGAAATAATTGATTGTTTTAAATTGAGATGAGACTGATTAACTAGTTGTATGTAGTTTAATAAAGATTGAAGACTGATTTAATACTCGTTTTATTTTTAAGTAATTTAATGCGAAAATTAAATATTAATTTATTTTTTTCCATCTAAGCCATAAATCCGGACAAATTAAAAAGCCGGACGAATTAAAAAGCCGGACAAATTAAAAAGCCGGACAAATTAAAAAGCCGGACAAAGTCCGGATGAAAGGCTGAAAGTCCGGACATGTCCGGATAAATCCGGACGGATGGTAACCCTAGGTGCAGGACAATCATCAGAAAGCGTTTTCATTACTTTTGTGACCTCGTTTGTGTCGTAATTACGTCTTTCATCTGAGTTAGATGTTTGTAGCTCGGGTATGCCAACAATGACAATGTTCTTTTCTCTGATTCGCCGTTCTTGGATTTCAGTTACAATGGTTTCATACATATAAGAGGAGCTCGTGGCTAAATAATTACAGCCGCATAGACCGATCTTCCGGGTTAAGCCACGCTTGCCGAGGTTGGTCTGTGGATGGGTGACCATTTACCGTAACGAGTTTCCTCCGTGCTTCGGAAAGCACGTAAAGCCGTTGGTCCCGGCTGTCATTTGTAGATCTTTGACAGTCGTTACTGTTGGTCAGAAGCCAGAAAGTCTGACAACCAGTCTTACCAAGAGTATCGTATTACCCAGTTACTGGGTTGTGGAGGTCTGATAGGCAGTCGCTCCATGTAAAATACTGATATTCAGCTGCATCCGGTTCGACTGGAAGCCGACCCCAACATAGTTGGGAAAAGGCTAGGCAGATGATGATGGTTTCATACATGTAAGTCGTTGGTGTTGAATCAGTGGTATAATTCACAGTAGTTATTAGTTGTTGCAACTCTGTCTCTAATAATTTTATTTTGTTGTCAGTCAAATTATTCGAATCTTTTAAAAAGGCAATTTCTGACCTCATTTCGGCTTGTTGTAGCTCTAGATATTCATTTGTAGTTTTGATTTCAGTTATCTGTTCCTTAATGCTAGATATCTCCTGAAATATTGTTTCAGTAGTTTCTTTCTGGGTCGTAGTAAACTCCCTCAACAGCTCCATAATCTCATTCTGCGGTTTGCAGTATTGAGCGGAGACCTCAGGGGAAGTCAACTGTCTTCTTTTAGTGCTACGTTGCGTTACGTGATGTTGGTCAGCATTGTAAGTCTTAGGTAAATCCGACAGTGAACCGCCTTTTCCATTGGTACTACTGCCAGCTGCAGTAGGAGATCGCATCAGACTCATAATCAACTGGGAACAATAATAACTAATGTCCACATACGCAGTGCAATCCTTAACACACAGTTGTTTTGTTAATTAGCTTTATGAATCACTACTCCTGTTTAAGGCCGCCTCTATAGCTCGGAAAAATATGCCACGGGTCCAAACTAGGGTTGTAACGGAGCTTCGCCTCCGCCTTCGTTACTGCGGAAGTTCCGCAGGAAATCGTATCTTCGCCTCCGCCTCCGCATAATTTTTGCGGAGTTATAACGGAGGTTTATTTACGTCATAATCATAGAACAATAGAAGAGCTCGTGGCTAAATAATTACAGCCGCATAGACCGATCTTCCGGGTTAAGCCACGCTTGCCGAGGTTGGTCTGTGGATGGGTGACCATTTACCATAGCGAGTTTCCTCCATGCCTCGGAAAGCACGTAAAGCCGTTGGTCCCGGCTGTCATTTGTAGATCTTTGACAGTCGTTACTGTTGGTCAGAAGCCAGAAAGTCTGACAACCAGTCTTACCAAGAGTATCGTATTACCCAGTTACTGGGTTGTTGAGGTCTGATAGGCAGTCGCTCCATGTAAAATACTGATATTCAGCTGCATCCGGATCGACTGGAAGCCGACCCCAACATAGTTGGGAAAAGGCTAGGCAGATGATGATGATGATGAATCATAGAACTATAACGCGCAAGCAGCGACGCTTGACAAGAATCAACGTGTGCACAGTGGCAACGCGGTTGGGGTGGGGGCGGGCGTATGTCAAACTGACAATTATAGTTTAATTTGTCAAATTAATGTCAAACTGTAAAATGTAATTTGCCTCCTTAATTTTGATTACCAGAAGGTAATGTTTATTTAAGTGTACTATGAATGTACGTATTTGAAATTATTTTTTTTGACTTTCAATAAACCACAAACTTATATTTTTTCCACATCCACATCCACTTTCACCTCCGCATCCGCCTCCGTTAACCTCCGCATCCGCGGAGGCGAAACTCTTCGCCTCCGCATCCGCCTCCGCCTCCGCTAAGAAGGCCTCCGTTACAACCCTAGTCCAAACTAATGCCGCCTTTGTCGCTGCTCTCGGCACAACATTGATATAGGTCAGGTTTTGTTGCTGTGCCTGTGGGTAGTAATATTTCACTCGCGATATTTTTAAGAGTTTTACACTGGTTTTGATAGTTCAATAACACAGATTTAAAGTAAATATTTTATTAATATTGATCATACCACACTTGGCTATTCGGTTAAATACACTGGACCACAAAGAAAAAGGGTCGGTTAGAAAATCTTCAATATCTTCAAAAGTACCTGACCTAGCTTAATGAAATAAAGACTGGATTGAAGAATATTTTAATGTGCTAAAATGTAAATAAAAAAATTAATTCAAGCATTTTATTTTTAATAAATGTAAAATAAATAGGTCAGGTGCTTTTGAAGATATTGAAGATTTTCTAACCGACCCTTTTTCTTTGCGGTCCAGTGTAGTTTTCACAACGTTTCTTAACAGATTTCCGACGTATACGAATTTATTTCGAGGAGCAAAATTTATACGTGTGCAACTTGACACCGCGTCACGCACCTCTTAATTAGGTGAAGAGATAGAAATTGGTGATAATATTGGAATAGAAATATGAGGATAGAAATTGGTGAATTTTAATTTAAGTTCAATATTTCGAGCGACAGCATTGACCACTGCGACGCGAGATAGTGCTATTACAAATTGACTGTCTCCTGTAGCCGATAAAAAAACCTGGTATATTAATATCGAACAATGAAGGTCCCATATAGTTGGAAAAGCCAGTTTTTCCCTCCCTACTTGCTATAACGCACTTCACGTTGGCTCGGCCTACAACCAGCCTCCCATTGAGTGATCTACTAGATTTAACTCGCGTCGTCGACTGCATCGAGGAACTGTATAGAGCTGATGAACTGTGATCAAAGAAGTTAAAAGTGTGAAAACCTTTAGTATTTTTGTATTATAACTTTCGTGAGACACATTCACATTTATCATTTGTTTCGGTTTATCCACGTGCGTTTTTCGGCCCGACTAGTTTCGGACCCAAACGGAGCTCTTAATCGAGGTCGCGAATCGAATTCAACTCGCGAACTCGCCGCGTGATCAGTACCCCAAGTGTGAGTTTTTTTTGTTAACTACTGTAGTTGCGTCACGCCAAAAATGTATGAAAATTTAGTCTGCGCCTCTAGGCGCCCCGTTCAATACTAATATTCGCTCGTTAATTGAACGGGGCGCCTAGAGACACAGCCTAAATTTTCATACATTTTTGGCGTGACGCAACTACAGCAGTCAACGAAAAAACTCACACTTGGGGTACAGCTCATGATTAAGGACTCCGTGGGTCCGAAACTAGTCGGGCAATCCCGAAAAATGCCTTCACTATTGTTATTAGGTTTAGCAGAAAATGTTTCCAAGGTATACATTATTGACGTAATAGCCCAACCTACAGGAACTACTACATCGACCAAAGTAGGTACTCCCGCATTTCCCACCATAAGTCCTCCTGATTCCATACCCACTATTCCAAAACCTAATCGAACTGAAAAGGATACAATTTTGAGGAAATAATAAACAATCCATAATCCGTAGGACATAAGCTTTCCCAAAGAGGATGTAGGTATTGCTCATAATTACCCAGCGTGATCACACTGATCACAGAGCTGGTCATCAGCCACCGCTGACGCGAATGTCCTGTAACTAACTGAGAATGTTTAGGCTGGTCAAGTCTTAAGCTCGAGTCCTGCCGAGCTAACATGCTCAGCGCGAGATAATGTTGCCGTCGCATTATCTCCTACTTGTTCCGTATCTCGCTGTGCATGTTTGGCTTTCACAAGGTGTTTGACATTTAGGAAGGCTGGATGTTATGCCTTGTTCTTTTCGCACATATTAATACATCTTCTTTCCTTTAATAATTTAGCTGTAGCACTTATTATGTACAACACACGTAATTTAACAGCTCTATGTGATATCCTCTCTCCAAGCAGTTTCAATTTCCCGTTCTCTCGCATGTCCCGCTAGAAGCAGCCAGCAGCGCCAGTGTACACTTCTGAACGCGCCGGCCGAACGCGACCGCGCCTACCACACAAAAAAAAACATTTTAAAAATTGACTTCGACCGCGCACGCAAGCGCGCCAATTGGAAAGTTGTTATAAAATTATTTAAAACTTTTTTTAAACTATTTTGTTTTTGATTTGGCGTTATATTTATTGTTAAATGTTTAGGTGAACTGTGCTACTTTCATCTTGTGTTGTGATTTATTATTATTTCTACGGGTTTCTACGTTCAACATGGCGCGACATACGCTCATATTTTTGGTAAGTGTATACATATTTTTTACATAAACTTAATAATAAATATCATCCAATATCGACTCTAACTGTCGTCAAATTGTTTTCACATTTTTTTCTGGGTGTTTCGAAGAAAAAACGAGTTTTTTTTCAATATCCATAGCTATGTATCTTTAAGAAAATTTAAACTATTTATGATTGCCTTCCAACTACGTACAACCGCATATTAGCCGAAAAACAAAACAACAACAAATGGAAGTATTTAAAACAATATAATTAATAGTTATTTCATTAAAACATTAATACCATGAGAGAAACTTAATTTAACATGAAAAATAGCGTCATAAATAAGTGTAGACATAGTTATGTGTGCAGCACTGGTAGAAAGCGACCGTTTACAAGATACGATTGGAGAGAAATTGTGCGATTACAAAAGAAGCAACGTAAATAAAAATCGTTCTACATCTTGGAGCGAGCGATTGCTGAAAATTGTCTATACGGTCCGGTGATAACGTTTCTCTACGCCAGTAATAGATACAAAGTGGAGTCTTTATGGTACCCGTTTCTAAACGTAGTGCTGGCGCTGTCTTAGCTCACGTACAATGTAAGAAAAGCAACAAAATGTACTAATTAGAAGAATCTCTGATAGCAAACTACATTTATTTATTTATGCTTTTATTATTCCATAACTTAAACTTAACAACATAAGAAAGAAAATTAAATGGTTTCAACATAATTATTGTTTGGTTTTAAGTCATGGCCTCATCTCGGCCTCCTCCAACTGTCTCCATTTTCAGTCAGCAGACTACATAATAGCCGGAATATTTTCTGTTCTGTAGGGTTAGATTATGATTCGTGCAAAGCTTATATCCTGAACTGAGATCGGATCACATTGACTGTAGTATACGAGTGTGCTGAGAATGTGCAACATCGAATTGCCAGGAGACTTGTTCAAGACAAAATTGATCTTCAACATTGGCAGACTGATTTAGAAGAAGAGGAGGAGGTAGGTACAGATGCCTGCCAGATGTCTTGACAAAACATTTGTCAAGGGTTCTGTCAAACCTTGATAAGATTCGACAAAATCCGTGATATACATTTCGTGTCACGGTAGTGTGTGCTAGCCTGCTTTGTCTGCAGGACGAATATATGCTGCTACACATCATTCTATCTTTCGGGTATAATCTATTAGTCATTTCAAAAATGGCACATTAGTTATCATGTAATGAACTAGATAAATAAAACTAGAAGTATAAAATTACATAAACAGGAATTTCGTAACTGTAAAGGAAGATCCGTGTCATCCTACTTACATACATTGAAGAAGCAGGTTATGGAAATCATGCTCAATTGCCTTATTGCTGAGAAGCATTGGTCAAGACGTTTAAATTGTCTCTTAAATTTTGGATTCAATCAATATTAACATTAACTCTTTTGTGAAGAGAATTTCTCAGTTAGTCAGTACAGATAGATTCTATCAAAAGTTTACCAGAATGGATATGAAACTTCTTTCATAATCTTGGTTCTAAAAAGTGATGATATACTGGCCAACCATAACTTTGAATGTTAAAATCTGTTAGCAGTTTTGACTCTCGTACGGAACAAATAAAAATAATAGAAATATTCTATAATTTGAAACTTTTTGGACTGCAGATAGTTGTTCTGGGTCTGGGTGTTTGTGCATGGTGAGATAAATATTTGTAAACGCACCCACAATACAGGTGAAATCTTATTTACAGAACCCAAATCAATAGTAACACTTTTGCTTAATAAAGAGCGTAATGGTTACGGTTTTCATTAAATAAATCGGATCAATTTGTTGAAGACCGTGATAATTTCATAATTCAATGCCGTAATTTAAAATGTAGCAGCATTAATCGGCTGTTTTTTTAGTAGAAGTTTCAAGTTCACATCTCAAAATATAGGTGTACGATGATAAACTGATAGTTGGAGGTAACTGATAGGGAATTGAAAAGAAAATGGCTTTTATTTGACAAAGCATTTTGGCTAAACAATGACCACGATCGCACCAGGCCAAGGAGAGGACTAGGGTCTACAACCTTCTCGTTCAGAGAAGAGTCCCGTGCCCAGCACTGGAACTTTAATGGGCTTATGATGATGATGATGAAACAATGATCAACAGAAAACAATCTTTTCATCTTCTCTCGGGACTTTGTAAATTACTTTAAACTAGTGGAGCCTTAGAATTATAACGCTTATGATAAGAGTGGAACATAATTTCAAACGACTGTTGATAGATTTGTTCCACATCTTTCATTAACGTGTTATTTCATTCAATTGAAATGTCTTTCGCGTTAAAATTATTCACTAGCCCCAATAGTGCTATATTAATTTCTTCTTTATCTTGAATCATTTCGTCAACACCAGAATCTTCTAATCATTCTTCACCATCTACAATAGACAATTATTAACAAACCAGTTTCCTGCCACCAGACCTTAGAATTACATTACCGCTCTTGTTTCGGTCACTGGAGGCACATTTCCAACGGTAAATAACATAAATGTATGGAAATCAGCTGGCTTGTTTTCGAGGACGTTACTACCACATAAATAAAAACTTTCTCTCTTCAAGAACTGGTGCACTGCACAAGTAAACGCATCTTGTTGTTCACTTCCACTTTTTGACTCCGAGACACTTGAAAAGAGGTTAAGGTTTTTTCCGCATTTTAATGTTGATATTATATTCTTAAGTTGGTAATAAGTGTGACGTACATTTCAAGAGGAATGTGCATTGAACATCCTCATTGATTAGTGGCTGATAATAATTGATCACAATCCAAATCTATGGGTTGATGTAAGTTTTCGACATTACTAATATTGAATTTGGGTCTAAAACCTGCATCAATCTAGAGATTTTGAATTGAGTTTGGTTATTATTTTAACATTGCACTATTTAGCCAGGCAAGTATTCGCTGTTCAAAGATTATCAGATATTGTTTTTTCATAATTTTGAAGTTTACTCCATGGTCCATGGGGAGGACGGATTAAGAATAATTACAATTCCTCTCCGTCGCTTGGCAAACAAGTCCTGAGAGGCGACGAACCTGCCACTATAATAATTTTGCCTGAAAAATGGCAATAGGCTCGCCACCTATTACATGGGACTAAATATAAGAGGCGAAACATGGGCGTACAGATTTCAGAAGTAAGTAAACATCAAGAGGAATAGGTCCTCGAAGGGGTATGAACCCCTCGAAGGCGTGAGTTTACTGGTACGTATGTATAATGACTCATTTAAAAGTAAACTTGATTAAAGTGCTAATTTCTTTCTTCTTTAAAGGATACGAGACGAATTTCATAAAAGGTAACAAGCGTTAACGGCCCAGATCCACTATAACTGTAGATTCAATATAAAAGATCGTTTTTGGTCATCAATAACAATTTACAGTTCAATGGCGTAAGGAAAATCTCAAAACCATTTTGGGAAACGAATGTCCCACTATGAAGATTCTTAGAATGCGAGCGATTGATCGTTACGCATCCGATATGGTTCCGTTACAATTGAATATTGTATGAGAGCCGCGTGCCATAGATCTCTCTGTAGAATTATAGACCAATACAATCGGTTACACATTGAGCATTGTCTCTGGAACTTGATCTATAAACCTACTATAGTAGAGACGATTATTTTTATTCAAATTTAAAATTCGGTTCGCCTTGTAATTTTTATTGTATGCTACGATCTGTTACGCACGCATTCTCTTCAGGGGTTCAAAGCGGTAAATGTTTTATCTCAACAACTCTTTTTTGATTTTTCGATGAATTTGTCGGAATCATTGATACGGTTTTTTGAGTTAAATTTTAGAATGACAAGACAAATGACAGTCACAAATCTACTTCAACATTACTGTTTTGAACTTGTGTCATTGACCTTTTATATTGCAGCCTAATATTTTATCTGTGTTGTTAAATAGCATAGCGATCAATATGTCGTCAATCTACCCACACAATTCAAGTTTCAGAGGATACACTAAGTCCCGTTAAGCTTTCTCGCGACACGTATATGGACGTCTCCTAAACCGTCTTCAAAGAATTAAGGTCACACTTAAACTTAGATTAATGAGCAAAAGGTGGGCCTCCGACCAAAAAAAAACAAAAGACACTATTTTCTAAAATTAGTGGAACAACAAATTAAGGGCAAAGTTGCAATTAAGAAGTATTCTGAATTCGCAGAACGGACAATCATAATGGTTGAGCAAAAATATCTTGCTAATAAATAAATTGTGCCCATGTGCAAATTGTTAAAGGTGACAATTGGTATGTCAATATAACAGCGGTTATTGTCCGTAAGAAACTGAAGTATAATATTGGTAACAGTATAGACCCAATAATAGAACAGTAAAGGATGAGTAGGACCATAGTGGCGACTTGGAAAGCAAACCAGCAAGAGGTCGGGATAAGGCTAAGAAGAGAAGAGTTGAATCTCTTCTCCTTCTAAATGTAGTCAGTTAAGGAGACGCAGACATTGGTCGTTTAACCACAAACGCTAGATTTTATACATTGTAATCCATTGGCATGGTGCATCGATGACATCAGGAAGAAAGAGTAGGCCATTGGATGCGATTAGCGCAAGATCAGGCCAAGTAACAAAAAAGCAAAGAAGGATCCTCAGGTTCCAAATAGGGTATTTGACTGAAAAAATATAATTAGTCCGTCCGTTAGATTATCAAAAAATATTTGACCCGTATTTTTTCCTTTTGTTACGTAAACAAAAATTGACGAATATACGACACTTTTAAAATTGGCAAAACGTCACAAGCAAGTACAATTTTTACTTGCTTCTGACGTCACAAGCCCCCACTCTTGAGTTTTGATGCGTTTTATTTTTCCAAATATTCATAGATTTAACAAAAGAAAAAATACGTATCGATTATTTTTCAAAATTGTAACTGGCAGACTAATTAGATTTGCAATTTATTGATGTTGTCAACATGCCTATTATACAATGTTATAAAACCACTTGAGTGGGAATTGGTCATGTAGAAAATGAATCTACGGAACATTCTGTTGGATCTATGTATAATCTTGTTCTTGTCCATACTCGGAATATGCATGGCCCAAATACCAATGATTCTAAATCCGAAAAGCAAAATAGCTTTCTCTTGAATTCCATATCAAGTTGAGTCAGCGGACAAATGAGTTATTAACCAAAATATCTTAAACTTTTAACTTCCTATTCCACTTCGATCAGTCTTGTACCAAGTCACCTGTCATTCGTTACAACTTCCACCACTTTCTAATACAAAGTGTTATTAATCTGGTGTGACGTCACGTGCACCGTTAGTGAGGTCGCGTGACCTTCACCTACTGGACCGCACTCGGCAGGTCAATGATCGTGAGCCGCTGCGTGCGTGTACGCATTCCTAAGGACTTGTTGACTTGAATTGAGAATGTTATTGCTCCTGTTAGGTTGTTGGGCTGCAGAACTGTTATAGGTTATAGTAATACTTTTGTGAACAAAAGTGAGGTATTGTTGAAGGACATAATAAAATACAAGTATTCAAGTGTCCCTTGTGGTTCGCGGCAAATAATAAGCCCTTCCCCTCGCTTGGTTGTTGTAAAAAGAATTTCGTTGAGAGGATCGCTAGCGTCCTCCTTTCTGCTAAACATACTGCAATCACAAGTCCGTCTGCAAATTGTGGTGATTATGGCAATTTCCCTTTTGAATTCATTGGGAGGCTCGTGTTCAAATGTGGTCATTTGCGGGCTGACAAATCTGGTAATGATGATTGTAGTACTTGGTATTCACACTACTTATAGTCTTTTATAATTAAGGCAATACCATTAAGAAAGTTTAGCTGGTTGCCTTCATAGACATTGTTGTTATGTGTTTTTACGCCTGCGCAAATTCCAGCAGATAGAGATCCACCCAGAGGTGTTATTGTCATAAACAAGTCACACGTGTGAAGAAAACTGTGGTATTCTTGTTAGAATAAATTTCGTTTTTACTGCTTCGCATTTTTCTTGACAGAGAAAGTAGAACTCAAAGTAGTGATGATGTCATCTAGTTAAATGTTCTGGTATTCTACAGAGCATGGAATTTAATGCCAATAGCTAACATCTACGCAATATTATTGTATAGTAGTACAACAACAATTTTCTAGTTTCCAAAGAAAACGGTCTCCGGTCAGACGGTTATTGGTTAAAAATAAGACACAATGCATCTTTAACTCCAATAACGAAGCGTTACATATCGTCGGCTAAAAGTGATAAACTGATAACTCCATTTCAATATGATTTCACAAACAATTCATGAAACTGCTTTTTTTTCAATTAACTATATTGAATTAAAACAAAAATCACGTCTATTGATAGTAGTATAATATTACTCAGAAAGCTCTCCTTTTGCAAAATAAATAATTAAGTAACCACCTAGAAACTACAAAATTTTATTAATTACCTGTAAAATCGTTCAAATGGAGTTAACAGTTTATCACTTTTAGCCGACGATATGTACACATCCAGGTGAAACTGGTCAAACACTGAAATAATCAATCTGAAAATGTATACCCTTCTTCCTACCATTCGTTCTAAGAATGTAGTCCAACAACAATATTACTGTCTCATCGCTGACCGTATCATCAAAGAGTACCATGAACTTAAATAGGTCTATGAGTTCTATGACGTCACTGTGGTAGGATACCGTTAACGGAGATGCGTGTGACCTTCACCCAGTTACCAGTTACGACCGGTCGCCGGTCGATGACCACTGACCGACCGCCACATTAAATATAGGAACAGAAAATACACTTATTAACGCGTAAAAATGTATTCACACTTAGCGTAGAAGGCTCAATCTCCAAAATAAAAATTATTATTGATCGCTCTGGTCTCTAAAATTACAAAGCTAAATATTTCTGGTTGATTAAAATTGAGACCAATATAAAATAGGCTTATTTAGACACCTTCTTTTCGAAATAAAAATACGGAACACAAATTAATATCGATATAAAATGCACCAGAGAGATCAACCAAATACGCTGATTTCGGAGATCATCCCAGAAGCAGGTAAAACGGAACAGCTATTGTTGGACACAAATTCCTCCCAAATTACAGATACAATTAGAGAGGAGGAGGAAAATTATATAGTCTTGAACCACGTCACTACTAAACATGGCCCTCTATACAGGATGGTTAGTTGCTACTCGCTTTACATCCGAAAACCATGAACTGTGCCCATGATTCTGTACAACGTATACTACAGGAATCAATTCTGAATTCTTGAGAAAAAAAAACGGCTTTTCCGTACAAAATAATCAATGTCGCTTAACAAAATGTATGGACCAGCTGTTTTTTTTTCACGAATTTTTAGTTTGTCCCATAGTAAAAATTGTACGAAGAACGATGAGCAGAGTTCATGGTTTTCGTATGTAAAGTGTACCAGTCATGCTGTATAGATGCTACACTCATCGTTCGTAAGATAGCCGATCCAGACACATAAACATATTACACACATGCCCGCAATACATTTAGAAATATATAAAAGAAACGTGTACTGTATGTGTATTAAAATATTTAATCATCTTCCTCAAAGCCTTGCTCAACAACGCCTTACATTGTTTAAAAAACAGTTACATAATATATTATTAAACATAAAAAATAAACTTAAAAAAGAAGTAAAAACCGACTTCAAAGAAATACTAAAAGGAGTAAAATAATTACCATAATATAAAATTAACAGTTTCAGAAGTCGGTGGCTTCTATTTGCTTCAGTGTAGAGTTGCACCGACTTCTGAAACTGTTAATTTTATATTATGGTAATTATTTTACTCTTTTTAGTATTTCTGTGAAGTCGGTTTTTTACTTTTTTTTAAAGTTTATTTTTTATTAAATACGTTTTAGTGTCATAATTTTAACCCCCTCCTTCATAACCCTTCTTTTTGGATTTGACGTAGTCGGGCAAAAAAAGTCCTTTCAAATGATACCTTACACGATACACTGAAAACATTCCAAAGGGGGGGGGGACACGCACCCCCTCCTCTTTTCCAGTAGTCAGTTCCCAACAACAAATATAAACAAAGCAATATTAGTAATTTGAGAATTTTCCTTTGATCCGATGAAGAGTTCCGTTCCATATCTCTGAAGTTCACGGTCTAATCGTAACAACATTTATATGGGACCAATCGGGAAGTATATATACCCTTTCGAACAAAAAGAATTTTTCAAATCGGTTCATAAATGACGGAGATATGAGGTAATAAACATTAAAAAAAAATACAACCGATTTGAGAACCTCCTCCTTTTTGAAGTCGGTTAAAAACGTATTATAGTGTTAAACAATTTATAGACGACAATTATATAAAATTATATTTTTGTAATTATATGAAATTATGTGTACAGTATTTATCTAGGTATGTAATATCAATTTAATTGTTAGGTCCTGACTTCATATATATATTTGCACGCCGCATATGGCAGAATATATCGGAATCTATAACTTTGTAAGACCATTGTACATACCTACCATGTTCTAGCAAATAAATTATTTGAATTTGAAAGAGAATATTGCGACAATAACCACGCTTTGTTGATAACAAACGTACTTACTTACTTACTCCCTTAATGGCACCTTCAATAGAGTGGCTTATTCCCCACAGAGAATCACAAGGAGCGGCAGATCTACAAGCGCTACCTTTCCTTAGTTCAATGTCTATGCAATGCTATGACGTGTGAGGCGAGCTAGAATATAAAACTTACTCTTTAGACGCTGTTAATTTCAATGAAACCCAGCACGGTTCGTGGTAGGATATATACGGTCCGCCTGGCTAGCTACCACCCTCACATTAAAGTTCGACGCCAAGCAGTATACTGTGTTCCGTCGTGTGTATGTGAGAGCCAGAGAAGTATACCTAGGGGAAACCCTTTTTATATCTGTTACTTGAATTCGTGTAGTACATCTTAGACTCTGTCTGCGCTTACCATCAGGTGCAACTGTTTCTAGTCTGTGACAAAAATAAATCCCTACATATCTTTGTGAAACTAGGATTAAATGCGACCAAGCCAAGAAAGACCAAAAAAAGTGTACGTAAATTTTCTTTTGAAAGATTTACAGAGTAAACCTTCTTTTCTGTCTATGTTGTGTATAATCCACTGACCGACTATACAAAATACCTGATCGTATCGTCGTAAAGCTTGTCCTGGATACTTAACTATGGTATAGCGTGTTTAATGTAGGGTATGACAAGTCATCTTTTAACGGAGAACCGATTTCAATCGATCAACGCAGTGTCGAGTAATTGATGAACAAACTCGTATATTATTTTTGTGTATCTAGATGACATTATAATATTTATTCCGTCTAGCACATCCCCTACTACGTTGGGGTCAGCTTCCATTCTAACCAGATGCGACTGAATAATAGTATTTTACACGGAGCGATGCCATCAGACCTCCGCCACCCATCATCATCACGTCCACTGCTGGACATAGGCCTTCCCCACGTCATGTTGGGGGGGTTTGCCATAACCGCCACGCCTGGCAGGCGGGCTGGCGATCGCAGTACGGTAGTTAAAGTACTCAGAGAACGCTGCTGCCCATTCTCTAGTGAATCCCTTAGTCGCTTTTTACGACACCCATGGGGAGAGATGGGGTAGTGCTATTCTTTACATCCGGCACCACACGGTACACCATCCAGTTACTGGGTAATACCGATATGTCAGACTTTCGTGCTTCTGACTACGCGTGACGACTGTCATAGGTGCCTGCTAGTCGATAAATCATACTATTGTTTAAAAGATTTTTTGTCGGACAAGTCTCTTTAAATTGTATTTTATTTTGATCAATGTCATGTTGAATTCAGTACCTACCTATTGCATGCTATTAATTTTAAGATCTTTGACTGACCTATATTTTGTTTTATCTCTTTTCCTAATGTAATAATATATTATACATATTATGACGACACGTTTGGTGCAGTGGCTAAGCGATTGGCTTCTGCGCTACGGGTCGTGGGTTTGATTCCCACACGGAACAAAAATTTGTATGGCCTACAGATGGTTGTTTCGGGTCTGGGCGTTTGTGTATGTGACATTTGTGTCTGTAAACGCACCCACGATACAAGAGAAATCTTAGTGTGGGGCAACGTCAAAAAAAAAAAAAAAAAAAAAGTAATGTTAATTTATTAAAATAATAATTTATATTGTATGTCTAAAAGACGGGACATAGCCGATCTAATGTATTGCAGAACACCTGTACCTATTTTTGTACCTATGATCCACAATAAACACATTGATTGATTGATTGATTGATAGGTATTCGTTGACACCCGGGACCGACGGATTAACATGCTCTTCAAGGCACCGAGGCCTCGATATATAAGACAACCATGAGTAGGGTAGGAGGTCTATTATTTACCGAGAACTACACCATAATTCCGCCGCCAACATCTCCAGGTGATTACAGCATTATTATATCGTTGCGTTTTTAGCAAGATAATAGATAATGCAACATCACACGTGTGTTATTCACATGGATAATAATTACATACGTGTAGTAACAACGTGTGAATATTACAGTTGATGCACGATCTTACCGACTGGTATTGGTTAAAATTAACACTTGTATTTTTACTTATGTCCAGCAGTGGACTGCTGTAGGTGGTTTAGATTGATATCTTAACATGCTTCATGTCTTCTATAGGCTCGTAGTTAATTAACAACCGCGCGGATCGTACGATTTGTAAGGTTAAGCTGAGAGCACTTTAAACAGTTGGTTCCGGTGTCATACGAATAGATACCTATGACAGTCGGTACGGGTAGTCAGAAGTTTGAAAGTCTGACAACCGGTCTAACCATAGGACATCGGCATTGTCCAGTAACTGAGCAGCGGAGGTCTGATGACAGTCGCTCCGTGTAAAATACTGCTATTCAGCCGCATCAGGTTATACTGGAAGTTGACCCCAACATAGTTTAACGTAGGAAAGAATTCATGTCTTCTATATTTTGTAACAGATGCACGAGTCGTAATTTTTACCAATAACGTTTGGTAAGATATAGGAACTCGTACCTATCTATATTCACATTTTTTTTAGCTTTTAACTCAATATTAACATAGTTGGAAAAAACTAGGCAGAGGGAAGGTTTTATGTCTTCTATATTTGTAACAGATGCACGAGTCGTAATTTTTACCAATAACGTTTGGTAAGATATAGGAACTCGTGCCTAGCGATAATCACATTTTTTAGCTAATAAACCAATTTTAATTACGAAAGTTCAAGTTTAATCATTTGAAAAGGTTTTTTAAGCACCTCGTAGTTTTTTACTAAGTACTAGGGTGAAAGATCCGGTTGTCGTCCGTCTCCACAGCGGTCGCGCTCTGTTTACCGCGTGGTAACGGCATCTGTATCGCACTTGGCGCGTGCTTGCTAATGACTCGCGTAACGTTTGAATCGATGAGGTGTCATTGTAACACGATATGTGAACTTCACTTGATCGTGATTGTGTTAATGTGGAGGTAAATAAATAAGTTCAAGCGGTGCGTTGTGCTTGATAGCATTCCATTAGAAATAGTTTTCGTGATCCTTTATACTTGTCGCAGAATCAACACAGAAGCACAACTATTAGAATGACTATTGATTATTGTTAATGTAGTAGCATGCCATCTATTATCGTTTGTCGGAAACGTCAAGCAGTGTGCTTGGGTGAGGTCGGTGCGGGGCGTGGCATGTCTTGTTTGACGGTTGTCAGCAAGCTGTCGGCTGTCAGCTGTCATTCTTTTTGACATTGGATGAATTTGATTTGAGTGAAGTCACTTTGGAGTGAGACACGAGGGCGAGAGGTCGTTTTGCCAGCCTGCACCGAACTTACCGCGTTTCCGTACTTTAATCTATTTCCATCGGTTTGATCATTTGAGATTTTATTATTTTGTTATCGAGAGTGAATAAAAAGAGGACTATAATCAGTGTTGTGACTATTATTTCCTGCCTACACCAAGTCGAACTTGGACTCTGATGGCGAGGTACTCCCAATTGGTGAACTACCCTCGTTATACTTATTAGGTGGGCTGACGGTTCAAAAACCCATCACTGTTCATTTCGGTCTTAGAATATACTAAAGGATGATGAAAACTGGGGAGCCTGCCGTTTTCCCAAAATTATTTTGACCAAATTTCATTCGCCAAACGCATTTTAGCAACCTTTTTATACCAGTGCAACATTTTGGAATGATATTAGTGTGCGTTTTTATTTTGATTTGGTCAAATTTTTGCTCGGCAGAATATTATCAAGGATAATAACATTTAGGCATTTGGTCTTTAATCAAATGATTTATTACAACAAACGATCTTTAGACAATAAACATTTAGTCAAATTATTGTAACACGCATCAATCTTTTTTAAATCGAAACAGCGATATTTTTTATTTTGCGTAAAATATGTTATACCAACTGAAATATTTGACTTCATTAAAATTGGTAAAAGTACTAGTTGATAAGCAAGTTATTGTTTAAACGTTCACTTGCCAAACATTAGGTTTGCGTTACAATTTATTTGTGAATAGTATATTTGCTAAGTAGTAATTTGGCAAATGAAATTATGCAGAAACTTGTTTGGGAAGTGAAAATTTGGCAATTTTTTTTCTATGAAACAAGGGTAACCCTAAAAACTGTCATAGTGTAATAGGGGGCGAGTCTATTGCCATCAACCAGATACAAATCCAGATTCCGGGCTACTATTGAGAAATTCCACACGGAAAAACCCAATAACACTTTGTTCGACTTGGAGATCGAACCCAAGACGTCACGAACGAACGAGACAGTCATAATCTTTACTAAGTGATCATTAAAGAGTCATAAAACTGTCTAAAAAACATTTACGATAAAAAAAGTTATATAAAAAACTGTTGTGGCCGCATGAAAGTGCAATTTAGTAGCCGCGAGTAAAAAATTTGTGTCACAATATAATATCTTGAGCCGTGTCGTGGAGAAATGAAAGGGAATTATTCGCCTCACTTGTTCCAGAAGCGCAAATTGACATGAAATGCAGAAAGTGATTACTATAGGGTTACCGCGAGCTGCAGCTGAGTCTCATGTTGCTTCTTCTTCTTTATTTCGTGTCGATTGATTGACTCGTATTAAATATTGTCCTACCAGTATTAAGCAACCTGTACAGAGTGTACAGCTCTATCATTGGCCTCGTTTAGATCTTGGATGGTGCAGGTGATTGTGCACGACGGGCAACTAAGGAGATGACGCAAGTGATGGTGCTCCACACTGGCACTGCGTTTGGGATGGGAGAAGAATGCCCCATTTAGCCAAATTAGTATGTAGTAGTAGTGTATGTTGGTTAATTTTGTATTGTCAGTTTAGAGGGCAGGTACAGCTTTCTTAAATACCAAGCACGCGATGTACCCGCCGCTGTCCGACCAGACGAACGACTTAACCATCTAAATATTCCAGGCCAGTGATAGGCAACAACGACTGGTGTCATAGCTATGGTCATGAGCGCCGAGGGCAACAGTGCTAAAAAAAACACGTTAAATAAAACAGGGACATTTTTTTTTTAGAATAACTCTTCAGACTTTTTCCGAAGCCATTTTGTACATAGTCAAAATATATTTTTTCGGCAGTATGATATTAAATTGAAAGAATAGCAAGATTGCTTGGATGCCTTTGGCTGATCTGTGATATTAATTAATTTTTTTATTATTTTTAATTTGCTAAACGAACGTTCGTAATTTTCTTATCACTCCTACGCAGACGAAGTTACTTGCAGAAGCTAGTTTTTATATAAAATGTGCCCCTAAGTCCTGCGCCCCTGGCAGCCGCCCGTATGGTCAGCTCCTAGATGCGATACTGGCAACGACACTAGTGCAATAAGACTAGCTCTGTATTCCCAGTGTGGTTGGTACCATTAGAGCACAAAGGTATTTTGTTTAGGTCACCGTAGCAACCGTAGTCACCAATCTGCTTGCGTGCTTGTCTAGTTATTGTTTGACAGATGCTTTTTTTGTTCATTCTTACTGTAATAGGATGAGACAGCATTCATATGTAGAAAAAAAGTCCTCCAACGTAACTGGTATTAATGAACAGATGAAACCTGCAGAGTGTCAAAAATAAAACACTTTTTCTTTTGTCGAAGAGGGCTTAAAATAAAAAGAAAAACTACAAAAAAAAAACGTGTTCGCTAAAGAGAGCGTTTGTTCATTAAACGAAAAGCAACGCAACACAAACCACGGTTGACAACCCTCACTAACGATCGTCCCAAAGATGAAATAAATACGACATCAATATGGACCTTAATGTCTCTGAGATAAGTGCCACGATTTCCCAAAGTGATGTTAAAATTATGTGGTCTCTCGTCACCTAAAGATAGCACAAATATCATTCTCAATCACACAAATATCAACCTTATGTCTTTAAAGTAAAAGTTGTCAGTCCCTAAAGTGATGGTGCATGGTATAATTATGTGGTTGTCAGCAACCGCGGGTAACTGCGTGTGACAGTTATGAGCCAACTACTGGGCGCCTCACCCTGTTGCAACTGCCATCTTTACAGTTACGTGACTATGTAGGTTTGATGACAGAAGCGTTTATTAGGCCGTACTATATTTCTTGTACAGAGAATACTTATTTTTATTAGTATTGAGGTAAACAGTGCGTGTAGTGTTTAAGCTCTTGCGTGCTCTCTGAGAAGTGTTTATTGAAAAAGATTCGATTCTTCTTTTTCTTCTCGCTTTATTTTCTTCGTGATAAAAAGATTTGCTAGCAAGATTGATAGTGGAACTGACTGCCCAGGGTGCATTGGACGTACTTTTGTTAGCGACACTACAATTTAATCATTAAGGAGTGATTCTATCATTACAGTTATCGCTAATATTGGTATGTCAGGATTGTGAGCAAGGTAAATGTAGTAAATAAAACCAACATAGACTCTCCACCACTGAGAGTACTTGTATTTGGGTTAATGTTAGTAACATGAACTAGATCACAATATAATACTTTAGATAATTATTACAAGATCATAAAATAAGGATAAGCTAGTCAGATATAAAAGGTCAGACTTCTTCAGCTGATCTACACAGAATACTCTAGACGAGTGTTCCGTCGTACGGTCCAAGAAGCAATCCCCCGGGCGCACCGAGCGAGCCGGTCTCCTCCCTCCAACGGGCAGTGGTGGTCCGATGTTGACGTCACGGTTAGTTAGGTGGCGGACAACAGATGGCGCTCACTCTACGAAGTTCCCGACACGGCCATCCTGCAAGGCGCATGCCCCAGGCGCCCCACGAGTCTAGGTAAAACACTGAAACAAAACCAGCATCAGAACTAGTTGTGCAAGTATGAACCGCAAGCCATAATACGCTTTTGAAACATCAGCAAATGCCCACTCTATTACAGCTAGGTTAATTGTACTTAAAGGGGCTATGTCACACTTAAGAGCCCTGGTTTTCCTAGAGCTTACCACTTGGAATCACTTGCATTTAAAGAGCTTTTCGCTGCACTTAAATGTACCAAGTTGTTTTCCAAGCTTTATTCACATTTGCTGGTGTTTCTATCCTCAACATACAACTGTAAGATGTACAAACATTAGATTTCAACATTTTCTACGAAGCATTTCACAATAAAATACTATCTCAGATGCCTATAAGAAAGTTCTTCTTATGTTAAACATCAAATTATAGTTATTCAATAAATTATTATTTTGTATAAACACTTAACATGAATAATAATAATTTTATTATTTATACAGTATTGGAATAATTCTGACATTAATAAACAGGTCGGTGAGACCCACCCCAACGTCCGTGTAACACTTTTCCACCCCCATGACGCCGGGTTAAAATATTTCTTTGTTAAATATCTCAACGATTAACAAAGCCATAATACGCATTGGAACCATCAGCAAATGCCTCTATTACTGCTAGGTCAACCGCACTCAAAGGGACTATGCCACACTTAAGTCCTGGCTTTCCTAGAGCTTACCACTTGGAATCACTTGCATTTAAAGAGCTTTCGCTGCACTTAAACGTACCAAGTTGTTTTCCAAGCTTTATTCACATTTGCTGGTGTTTCCATCATGGCGTAGATTATGGTACAAAATTAAATGTTTTATCTAGTTTCGCAAGTAAAATATAAGCAATACTATATGTGAGGCTGTGTGGCCACTTCATTTTATTTACAATAACATTATAAAGCACTGTATTTATTAAACATTTACTCTGAACTAAACTATTTACTCTGAAGAGTCTTTGTGCCAAATTTCAAGTTTATAGGAATAATGATTTTCATACAAACTTTCAACTCTTATAATTTCACCCCCTGATGGGTTTAATTTACAAAAACGCTCAAACACGTACTTCTATTTCTAACTAGAAACTTTAATATTTATTTCATTTATCAATTTATAGCATCACCGCCTTGGATTTAGCCAACTTATTTGGCATCATCTGCCTGGGCTTTATCAACATAAATACATTTTAAACCATAAGTAATAACAATCTACTTTTTAATTTCAATAAACTATTTTGCACTATTCTGCAACAATAATTATAGGAAAACCAATAAAAATATATAGGTATCAATATTTTCAAAACATTATTTTTTTGCTGCATTTCATTTATTAATTTATAGCATCACCCGCCTTGGATTTAGCCAACTTATTTGGCATCATCCGCCTGGGCTATATCAACATAAATACATTTTAAACCACAAGTAATAACATTTTTTTTTTTTAATTTCAATAAACTATTTTGCACCATTCTGTAACAAGAATTATAGCAAAACCAATAAAAATATATAGGTATCAATATTTTCAAAACATTATTTTTTTTGCTGCATTTCATTTATTAATTTATAGCATCACCCGCCTTGGATCTAGCCAACTCATTTGGCATCACCCGCCTGGGATCCTGCTTTCTCAACATGGCATCACCCGCCTTGGATCTAGCCATATCACGGCATCACCCGCCTGGGTTCCAGCCCTATGACAATTGCTTCGTCATGTTCCAACCCCGGTTTGCCATACCGGGTGGTGCCTCAGGTCAACCCTGGTTGCATCTCACGACAAACTCTAATGCGACTGCAACGCATTTATTTACAGAAACAAATATAGATACCATATTTTGTTATTTTACACGAATAAACACAGATATCATTTAATATTTGTTTTACTCGAATAAATACCCTTTGATATTCTATTTCCTTCATCAAACTCCCTTCACACATAAGTAGGTATAATAAAATGGTTGCGACTCACCGGATTTATCACCTTTTCTCGGTCTCACCATTGTAATCTCGCTCGTATAATCAAGTTTTCGTCAGTCCGTCTACAGGGGAGTATATTAAGTAAAATATTTATATGTGGGTATACAATCATAATGTGAACTGGTTTTTTCTTGTTCCACTTCTGATGTTAGCGACACTACAATTTAATCATTAAGGAGTGATTCTATCATTACAGTTATCGCTAATATTGGTATGTCAGGATTGTGAGCAAGGTAAATGTAGTAAATAAAACCAACATAGACTCTCCACCACTGAGAGTACTTGTATTTGGGTTAATGTTAGTAACATGAACTAGATCACAATATAATACTTTAGATAATTACTAGCTGTACCCGCATGCGTTGCAATGCACTTTTTCCTACTTACTACCTACCTACTACCTACCTACTACCTACCTACTACCTACCTACTACCTACCTACTACCTACCTACTACCTACCTACTACCTACCTACTACCTACCTACTACCTACCTACTACCTACCTACTACCTACCTACTACCTACCTACTACCTACCTACTACCTACCTACTACCTACCTACTACCTACCTACTACCTACCTACTACCTACCTACTACCTACCTACTACCTACCTACTACCTACCTACTACCTACCTACTACCTACCTACTACCTACCTACTACCTACCTACTACCTACCTACTACCTACCTACTACCTACCTACTACCTACCTACTACCTACCTACTACCTACCTACTACCTACCTACTACCTACCTACTACCTACCTACTACCTACCTACTACCTACCTACTACCTACCTACTACCTACCTACTACCTACCTACTACCTACCTACTACCTACCTACTACCTACCTACTACCTACCTACTACCTACCTACTACCTACCTACTACCTACCTACTACCTACCTACTACCTACCTACTACCTACCTACTACCTACCTACTACCTACCTACTACCTACCTACTACCTACCTACTACCTACCTACTACCTACCTACTACCTACCTACTACCTACCTACTACCTACCTACTACCTACCTACTACCTACCTACTACCTACCTACTACCTACCTACTACCTACCTACTACCTACCTACTACCTACCTACTACCTACCTACTACCTACCTACTACCTACCTACTACCTACCTACTACCTACCTACTATCTACCTACTACCTACCTACTACCTACCTACTACCTACCTACTACCTACCTACTACCTACCTACTACCTACCTACTACCTACCTACTACCTACCTACTACTATCCTATGTCCTTCTCCTGGCTCTAAACTACCTCCCTGCCAATTTTCAGCTAAATCGGTTCAGCCGTTCTTGAGTTATAAGTGAAGTAACTAACACGACTTTCTTTTATATATATAGATTACAAGATCATAAAATAAGGATAAGCTAGTCAGATATAAAAGGTCAGACTTCTTCAGCTGATCTACACAGAATACTCTAGACGAGTGTTCCGTCGTACGGTCCAAGAAGCAATCCCCCGGGCGCACCGAGCGAGCCGGTCTCCTCCCTCCAACGGGCAGTGGTGGTCCGATGTTGACGTCACGGTTAGTTAGGTGGCGGACAACAGATGGCGCTCACTCTACGAAGTTCCCGACACTTTAGTATCATCAGTCATCACTCGTGGAGGCTCTTCTAATTCACCCAAGTAATTTGATGAAATTATTAGCACATATTTGGTTCTAGTTGTCGTTAGAGAGGGACTGTCTCTCGGACAATATTATTCCTTTCCGGTGGGAAACAAACATTTTTGGCTCAAAGCCGCTTCAAATATTATTTTTTTAGCTTTCTCTACTTACTTCTTGGTTATTTTGTACATCTTATCTCGTCTACTTTCCTTTTTTTTTGATGAAAAAACTAACACTCACTCACTCACATTTTTGTCACATCCAAATCAGTATAGAAGGATAGGAAACCAATAAACCATTGTTCAATTATTTAATTATAATCTTATAAGATTAGGTTAGTATCGTGGTGGCCCAGCCGGTTCAAACCCAGGCATGTATTAATGTTACTTTTTCAATGTCATATGTACTTTCTTAGTTATTCTAATACGCCACTGACATACGGTGAAGGAAAACATCGTGAGGAAACCTGGACTATAATGTTCTGAAATCGCCAACCCGCAGTGAGCAAGCGTGGCTATCAATGCTCGTTCCTTATCTGTACGAGAAGAGGTTTTTGCCCTGCAGTGGGACAGTTACAGGCTAATATTTATTTATTTTACATTTTAAGATTAAGTAACTTTTAATGTTCTTCGTTTTCTTGAGCTTCTAACATCTGTCAACTTCTCTGATCATTTTCTTTTCCAACATCTTTGTTGGATGTAGGTCATCTCATGCGAGCATCATTATCTTCTGTCTGCTATATTTTCTAGATATTATTGTTAAACACGTGTAACTACTGAGAAACGGTTTGCTTATTTATAACTTCAAGACTTTCGAGTTTCACTTAAATCAAGTTTTATTTTTTTGGTATAATTGCATAATATTTTGTGTTTTTTACTTTCCTTACAGTCGGAATAAAAAGCAGTATGTCTCAGGTAAAAGTGATCATTTTCACACATGAACTATAGTCTCATGGGAAATTTATCACTTTCTACCCTTGGTTAATTACATTGTACTAACCTAACCTTTAACCTTCTTAACTTCCAGTAAGTCAAAGTTTTTTATTTCAAATAGACCAGATTAGTAATATTCTTCATAGGTAATTGGGCAAAGTATCAATACTATTTTCACCTTTAGAGTATTTGTCCGTCTACGTCACTACGTCCGATACGAATCCAGAAGGTACGACCCGCAGAAACTTGGCTGCGAATCTTTGAAACTTGGATCCATCAGATCAAATATTTTATCACCGTTCACAAAAATAGTTCAGCTGCAGCATCTTGTTCGTATCGTATTTTCTCGGATTTGGATCGAACGCAGATACCTACGTGATAAGTAGCAATAGTTTTAAATTAATCTCCTTGACTTATTAACCGCTAGCGGCCCGACCGACGACCCGGATCGTCAGGCACACTTGATGGTAGGATCTTTACGGTCCTCTGGCTAGCTACCACCTGAACATAAAGTCCGGCGCCAAGCTGTTTACTGTGTTCGATCGTGTGTATGTGAGAGACAAAGAGGTTTAGAGGAATGTCATGTCTATTACTTGGATTCGTGTGCTCCATCTTAGACCCTGTCTGCAGTTTCCATCAGGTAAGACGAGGGAAAAGGCGGACAAGTAAAAAAAAAAGAAAAATATTAATCCGTAAGTAATGCCGGAAATACTGTGAAGAACTATACAGAAATCCTAATGCGGCAGGCGATGCACCAACCAACGAGTGGAATAGGACTTCAGAAGAACCTTCTATTTTGTATTCCGAAATTAAAGCTGCCATAGCCTCACTTAAGACAAAAAAAGCACCGGGGCCGGACCAGATCACAGCGGAGATATTAAAAGCTTCCGGACCGGCGGGCATAGATGCCCTACACAAAATTTGTAATGAGGTATGGCGTACTGGTGAGTGGCCAAGCGATTGGACTAAATCAATCATCCTGCCATTACATAAGAAAGGCTCCACTTCGAAATGTAATAACTATCGAACCCTGGCTTTAATATCTCATGCCAGCAAGGTACTGCTACATATTATAAACAACAGACTTCGTCACTTTCTAGATTGGCAGATCCCCCAAGAACAGGCTGGTTTTGTAAAAGGCAAGGGAACTCGCGAGCAGATCCTCAACGTTCGCCACCTGATAGAGAAGTCATATGAATTTAACACACCTCTCGTTATGTGCTTCATAGACTACAGTAAAGCTTTCGATTGCGTAGTCTGGCAAAGCCTGTGGAAAGTGCTTTTGGAGCTTGGAGTACCGCATCATCTGGTATCTCTAATTCAAGCCCTTTACTCACAAAATAAAGGCATAGTGAAGGTCGACCAAACCACTTCTAACCCCTTCAGTTTCGGAAAAGGCGTAAGGCAAGGCTGCATTTTATCTCCCATTCTTTTCAACGCATATGGAGAATATATCATCAGACGTACCTGTGAAAACTGGGAAGGTGGTGTGACGATAGGCGGAACCAAGCTAACAAATCTCCGCTACGCTGATGACACTACTCTCCTAGCAGCCTCAGAGTCTGAAATGGTAGAACTTCTTGGAAGGATGGGACGCATCAGCATGGAATTGGGCCTACAAATCAACCACGCAAAGACCAAACTAATGGTGGTGGACCGAGCACATAATTTAGAGTTTACTGGTGCTCTTAATCTCGAAACGGTCGATGACTTCATTTACTTGGGCTCCAACATATCTAACACAGGGTCTTGCGAAAAAGAAATCCGTAGACGCATCGGCATGGCCAAGAATGTTATGTCTCAGCTTGGAAAAATATGGAGAGATCGCAACATTTCGCGAAATACCAAAGTGAAATTGGTCAACACGCTGGTCTTCTCAATATTCGGATACGGAGCAGAAACTTGGACATTGAGAAAGGCCGACCGAGCTCGTATAGACGCCTTCGAGATGTGGTGTTGGAGGAAGATGCTTCGGATACCATGGACTGCATTCCGCACCAACGAGTCCATTCTACGCGAGCTCAATATAAAGACCAGACTCTCTACGACTTGTCTCCGCAGAGTTTTGGAATTTTTCGGCCATATAGCGAGAAAAGATGGCAATAACCTCGAACAACTGATGGTTACCGGCAAGGTGGACGGTAAACGACCAAGAGGTCGCAGCCCTTTGCGATGGTCTGACCAGATAAACTCTTCTCTTGACACGAAATTTCACGATGCGCTTCACTTGGCCAAGGATAGACAGCGATGGCGTAACATCATAAGAGCAAAAATGTTTTCAAGGGAGGATCACGACCCTCAGTAATGAGGAGTACGACTTGAGGAGGAGGAGGATTAATCCGTAATCCCGTACATTTACTTTTCTGCGCGAATCCCCAACATCAAGTGCGAGAGGGGGCCTAATTCTCCTAAAATAAATCTGATAAATCACAACCGAACCAAGGCCGAACCGTTCATTCAGACAGTTCTCAATTTCAAAAGCTATCAAATTGTTTGACACAAAAAACAAAATCAATCATTTTGAAAGTTTTCGAAAACAAAAACTGACTGACGGTTCTGGTTCGATTGCGTTTGGCAACAATTTATTTTAGGAGAATTGGGCCCCTGGTTAAAAGATGTTAGAAAGTTACTTATACTTACGTAGGATAAAGGGGTATAGGAAATCTCTCTATATCTCTGTCACTTAAATTAGTGTGCTTTTTTTTTTTTTTTCTTTGTTGCTATAGGCTTGCGTTTGGCCGCCATCTCGGCTGATGTTAAGCGATGATGCGGTCTATGATGGAGCACGCTTGCCCAGAAGAAACCGATTCACTTGTGACTTGAAGACACCCAGATTGTAGGTGTCGGAGAACACCCACTCGGGTAGCGCATTCCTCTGTTTGGCGGTTTTCACAATTAAAGTAGAATCAAAGCGCTTCGTTCGGGTTTTTGGTATATCAACCATGAACCGATGGCGCTTTTTCGAAACGGTGCTCCATCTTAAACCCTATCTGCATTTACCATCAGGTGCGACGAGGGAAAAGATGAACAAGTATGAAAAAAAACCGTTGTTCTAGTCTTTGGCAAAAGGAAACAACAATCTACAAATTGTTGTTTGACATTTAAACCAAAAGTAAATTACAAGAAATTTACTTTCACAGAATTAGAAATAGAAACTACTTAATAGGAAATGCCAATAGAAAACATCCGAATCAAAATAATAGCAGCTATTAGTAAAATTAACTTGACACCTTTAAAGAAGAAATTGATGGTGAAATAATAGTGATAGCTACAGGAAGCCCACACGAGTGTGGTCACTTACCATGGTAACCACATAGCCAGTGACACGGTCAGTGTAATAAGTAGTAATAAGAAACAATAAAATTACTGCTCAATGTAAATAATTGAACAATTTCAAAAGTTTTCTACAAACAACGGAACTATTATTTTTGGAGCAACATTTTGCAACATAGTTAACAATAAATAACTTTCTCGGTCTCGTCTTGCTAACGGCGAGTACTTGCATAGGCATAACCAAATGGCCAGGATTATTCGTCAGGAAATTGCTTTGAAATATAACCTTGTGAAATCGGAGGTACCGTATTACAAGCATGTACCCGACCCAGTTCTCCAAAACGGTCATATTACGTTGTATTGGGATCAATCTATCGTCACTGAAAGGACTATTGTCGCCAATAAACCTGATATAGTGGTGATAAATCGACCAGAACGCCGCACAATAATTGTTGATGTTACCATCCCGCATGATGAAAACCCCGTGACAGCTGAGAAAGATAAACAAATCAAATATCTTGACTTAACACACGAGGTTGTCAAAATAAGGAATGTGGATTCGGCAACCATTGTGCCTATAGTACAACGTCAACGGCCTAATGACCAAGAGCCTCGACCAACACCTTATGAGGCTCTCTTTAGGTGGCCGGATCAAGGGCCTGATACAGAAAGCAGTCCTCCTCGACGACACGGCACGTATTTTAAGGAGGTTCCTTTCTCTGGAGCCCTAACCACCGGTAGCTTAGAGCCTGCTCCCGATGCCGTTGGATCTCTATTTTTATATTTAAAAATGTAAAAATAAGAATGAATATGAATTAAGGTAATAACTTTACTTTTTTTAATTATCTGGAAACATTACTCATCAAGTAGTAACTTAGTTGTGGATCAAACAAACATCATCTGATCCAATAAAACCGGAAGCTTATAAATCATTACAGACTGAAGACGGAACTGCTCGTGTCGTTGCATATTAATCCACGCCCAGTACAGTACGAGACAACTAAGAAATTGCATCGGCAAACTTCGTAAAACTGATCACTTCCGTGCGACTTCAAGACCACGAATGTTGATTAGTACTGCAGTAAAAAATATCTTTATTCTGACGCAATATGTGTGAGTGGCGCGAAAATGAGCGACTGCCATTAATTGTTTGATCGGATACATCGATGTAACTTATTAGTTGTGTTGTATTGTATCTTTGTTGTAAAGAACCGGGAACAGCTACGATGGTGAAGAAGAAATTAGGAAATATTCCACATTTGTAACAGTTTCATCATCATCATCCCTCACAGACATCACTGTTGGACGTGGGACCTCCTGATACATCACTACAGTGAACAGTATCGCTGAATCGTCTTATTCAACACAGCTGGATGCTGCTTCCAATCCCTTTGATTTAATCCTTTAGTTGTCTTGTACAAGTTGTGCTGGTGGAGAGACCTAGGCTATTCCTTGTTGGGAATCACTACTTCGTTACTGGTTCGACTCGCGACCTCGCCGCGTGATCAGCTCATGATTAAGGGCTCCGTTTGGGTCCAAAATTAGTCGGGCAATCCCGAAAAATGCACGTGAGTAAACCGTAATTAATCATAAAAATGGGAATCACTAAGTTTTTTCTTCTATGAAGCATTTCGGTTTAAATAAATTTATTCTCAATAAAAACACTAAGTCACTTACTTGAGAACAATAAATTAACTTATGTTATGAAGATAGCACGTTACTCATTTCAAAAAATTATGGTGTACTCACAGTGCTTTCATTTTTTTACAAGAGAGTTGTCTGAAATTGCATACCGTCCGCGAGGCCTAAGCTGAGCTTTACATTTGTGTGAAAATCAATGCAGACGCGTCCTTTGCTCGGTTTTAACCGGTTTATACTGCTTTTTGGCAATCGATTCTATGTGCACTCACACAAATACAAAGCTCAGCTTACGCCTCGCCAATTGTACTTAGTTAGTTGAGTTTTGAATGCATTAAATGAGCTTACATTTTTAATACGTGAGGGTATTTTATTATAGAGTTGTGCTCCTTCTAATGTTATAATTTTTTTGCCAAAGTTGGTTAAAATTTTTGGTAAAACTAGGAAACTAGCTCGACTAATGCTTCAACGTGTTTTAATTTCGTGAAAGATATTTTAGTGCGAATGCTTTTGTTAAGAGCCTTTCGGACTTATCTCACAAACACGTGTCCTTTCTTCAAATTCTTCCACATTTATACTTCGGTAACATCGTTATGCTACGCTCGCTCTAACGTGCAAGTGTAACGCTCCGGCGCAGGCGGCGCGGGCGCAGGTATGCGGGTCAGCGCGTTAACGGTGCCGGCTGCTGGGACGCACACCCTATGCGCACGCGACTAACATTCGAGCCAGTTGAAAGTGGAGCGGGCTATCAACGCAAATGACTCTGCTATATTCTAGTAATTAAATATATATCAATAACTTAAACCTCCTTTGGTTTAATGGTTACACAGTAGCCAAGCATTTTTGATCTTGGGTTGGGTTCTCAGAGCCGATGTTCTTAATTTTTCTGACAGTTACAGAACGCATAAAATAACTTTGCTTCTGAAGTTAGGAACAGAATGCTGAAATCCTGTTTCAGAGCGGCAAAGTTATTTTACGCTTACCAAATAACTTTGCCTCTCTGAAGTAAGAAACAGAACGCTCAAAGCCTAGTTTCAGAGCGGCAAATTTATTTTAGGCGTTCTGTAAGAAGCAGTTCAGACTTTGGAATGGGAATTACGTACTTAAAGAGGCGATAGCAGCAGGATTGATAAACAACAAGTGTTGCGATCACCGGTTCGTTTTCCAATGGATAACATTATTTAATCTAAGACCAATTACAATAATTAAAGATAGGAAGAAGAAGATACATACAAGAAAACGAAACGAAAAAAAACATTTTTTAACAATTAGAGACATCTCTTTCGCAAACAGCTCACAATATAGACAATTATGATAATAATAACCGTTTAATGTAGCTGTCCATTGGGGATCCCTGCATGAGTAAAGCTAACTTGACGACCTCTTCATTAGTTTATCGTCCTAGTGGACCTAACCTTTTGACTGTTGTCTGAAGGCCAATTCTCGTAATAAAAATGTTCAAAATATAGTTTCGATCTAGTCTCAAGCTCATAAATATGACAAATGGTATTCTTGTTCGTTAATAAATAACGTCAAACGTAACATTAGATTGAAATGAGATCGAAATGAGATTGAAAGTTGACCGAAGTCAAAAGGGTATTCCGGATAAACTATGAACTGAGCCATTTTGACAAGCTGGAATTATCATTTTTTTCTAGAATTATAATCTATGACTGGTGATATCGGTAATAGATTTTAAGTTGACTGAATTGACATTATATCGAGGTTAGACTGAGATGATACTGAAACCGGACCGAACTTTAAGTGTACCAGAATATCATTTTTTATTCAATTCATAATTTAATCTCAGTTCGGTTAACCTTCAGTCTTACTTTAAATGAATTACGAGAACTGGGCTTCCGATCTCATATTCTTTATTGTACACAAGAAAAATACAATAACAAAATTACAATTTAGTGAAGTGAGTGTACAAAGGCGAGCTAACTCAAAAATGAGTTTTCTACCAGCAAACCTTTGAGTGATAGAGAGAGACTGATAGCGTGGTTGAGAAACTCTTCGTATTCTGTTTACACGTAATTTATTAAATAAATACAACAAAATTGTCAAATTGCCTCGTTTAAGTATACACGGTACTTGTACTTAGAGTATTTACATACATATTATATTAAGGTTTATGTGCGGTAACGGTGTTTCTGGTCAGACGACTGTAGGGACGTTCACCGTACGGCACGCGCCTTACATTTGTGGTAATGACTTTGTTTTAGGCAATATTTTATTATTATGTATTATTGATTGCGTGTTTTTAAACATGACAGATAACTTATTTCTTAAGATAAAATATTTTAACGAAGAATTTCTTAGTTCCAAAGTATTTTTCATTCGCAATCTGGAAAACTGTCTTATATCCAGTTGTGGACAGTGGTAGGCTGTTGACATCTTTAGTTATAAAATAACTTAAAAAAAAAGTAAAAACCGACTTCAAAAAAATTATTAAAAAGAGTAAAATAATTACCACATTAGGTAAAACTAACCGTTTCAGAAGTTGGTGCGATTTCACACTGAACCAAATTGAAGGCACCGATTTCTGAAACTGTTAGTTTTATAGGTAATATGGTAATTATTTTACTCTTTTTTTTTTTGAAGTCTGTTTTTGCTTTTTTTAAGTTATTTTATTATTCTATTTTAAGTGGCATAAACAATACACAAACATGCAATTACAGCAATCCCGGGTAATTTGCTGTTATCCATTGAAGAGTTCCATTGTCAATCTACGAGGATCTTCATCAGATCTTCACCAAATTTAAATGGGACCACTTCGGGAGAATACTCTTTCAAACAAAAAAATAATTTTGCAAATCCGTCTATATATGACGGAGTTATGCCCGAACACACATAAAAAAAAACATCCGAATTGATAACCTCCTCCATTTTGAAGTCGGTTAAAAACGCCTCTTTACTTTAACTGATCTGAAACAAAACCAGGCCCTCATTCCCTTTAACAGCTATCAATTTAAATCTAAACCTTTTACTTATCTTTCTAACTATTTATAATAACACTAACCTAAGCTCACTTAGGCATTCGGCACACTCGCGCGATCCCGCGATAATCTAGAACTGGGCGTGCCACTGCCCTTGTTCCGCGGCACACTTAGCACACACTTGTCTTCGCGGACAATGTCGTATTGTGAGACGCGTGACGCGTGAGCGACGCGCCAGTGTGGCGGTTGCCTAATTTATAATACGTTTTGTTTTAACTGGTTTTAAGAAGTGTGGTCTAAATAGTGATGCTATTATTGTTTGTCAAGCGTGGTGATCATGATACGTGACTTATTGTGCCACGTTTAGCAGGGGATATTAACGGGCTCATTTATATTTTGATATGACTGCCCTTACTAAAAATCATATAGGTCCATAGAAATAGAAATAATTTATTTAGTTCTTTGTTACATTAATGCTTAAGATAACCAATGTTTAACTTGTAACTAATCGTTTTTTGAACGTTGGCCTCTAAATTAGGTATGCTAACCTAACCTGGGGCCTAATTCTCCTAAAATAAATCTTGATAAATCACAACCGAACCAAGGCCGAACCGTTCTATCAGACAGTTCTCAATTTCAAAAGCTATCACATTTTTTGACACAAAAAACAAAATCAATCATTTTGAAAGTTTTCGAAAACAAAAACTGACTGACGGTTGTGGTTCGATTGCGTTTGGCAACAATTTATTTTAGGAGAATTGGGCCCCTGGACTGCACTTTACTCATAAGCATTGTATTTTTTGATCAGATCTACACTCTTCAAATGTGAAACTATAATAACACAACCTTTCCGGAAATCAGATCTTGCCGTTTGGCAACCTTTGACGAAGTAAAGATCTATATTTGCAGTTTCTAATAGTGCCAAATAAATAAAGAGATTTTTACAAAAACAGCAGAACTGGAATTTTCATCCTTTTTATCCTAAGTATTGTTAAAAATAGTTTGCAGTAATGTGAAGTATTTAAGATACATACATAATTTAATTCATGACTCATACAACATTAACATAAATTAAATTAAAATTTATTCGCTAAGTGAACAAAATATATATTCTGTTTGAATAAATAAATAATATTTAAACTTAACCTGTAGGTACGTTGTGGGCCAGAGTTGCGACATTTATTGAGAACAGATTAGCAGCGTCTAAGCCTCGATATTGAGCTTAGAGATGCAACGTGTTACATAATTCCCATTAAAAAAGATTTTTTTAATCAAGTAGTATTTAATGGTTGTTGTCATTTACCTCTCTGAGGAAATTAGGTAAGAATGTAAATAACTTTCTGGGTAGTCTACTCTTTATTTTTATGTTTTCAGGGTGCGTGATGCAGGATGATTTTATTTTATGACTTGTCCAAATTTTTTTTTGAGTCTTTGTTTTATTTTAAAATATTGCCAATAGACTCTATACAAGGGACCTTTTATTCCTATTTCGGCTTTAGGGGTATTTTTGTAACACGTTGTATAAACTAATAGAGGGCATCAAAATATTCCTCCGCATCGCTGTCGACTGGAAGCGTGCCCAGAAGGGTTGTATCGTTGCAACGTTGTATGGCAAATACTTTGGCCGAAAAACAAGCCAGCCCTCTGGTCACGTGAAATGTCAACCAGAGGGCACTACTACCACTACTTAAAATTATTAGCAGTGGCAGTTCACTGCTATAAGTAAACAGAAGCATGCCACAGCTCTGAAGCCCAATTCTCGTAATTAATTTGAAGTAAGAATAAAGGTTGACCGAACTGAGATTAAATTATGTATTGAATAAAAAATGGTATTCTGGTACACTTAAAGTTCGGTCCGGTTTCAGTATCATCTCAGTCTATCTCGATATAATGTCAATTCAGTCAACTTAAAATCTATTACCGATATCAACAGTCATAGACTAAAATTCTAGAAAAAAATGAGATTTCCAACTTGTCAAAATGGCTCAGTACATAATGTAACCAGAATACCCTTTTGGCTTCAGTCAACTTTCAATCTCATTTCAATATAATCTCACGTTTGACGTTGTTTGTTAACGAACAAGAATACCATTTTGACATACTACGAGATTGAGACTAGACTGAGACTAGATCGAAACTATATTTTGAACATTTTTAATTACGAGAATTGGCCTTCTAAATGTTGACAAACTCGAAAACAGCACAGTAGGTAACTCATCACTCAAACCGTTAATGAAATATTATAGCGTGAGGATGAAACATTAATAAAATGTATGTTCTAAGACACTTAAGCTTTCCCATGAGACTTACTGTAGAGCGGTGTGTCGCGTGCAAGGTTTATGATCACCTTGATATACTTGTTCATATAATTATTAACGGTCTACTTATCTGTAGGCCTAGTACCCTAGCACGCACTCCACAAGACATATATCACGGATTTTGTCATTTATAGGTGACTAGGGATCGGCCGCAGCTTGTACCTATGACAGTCGTTACGGGGTGTACAGGAGCCCAAAAGTCTGACAACTGATCTCACCTTAGGATATCGGTATTGTCCAGTAACTGTGTTGCGGAGGTCTGATGGTAGTCGCTCTGTGTAAAATACTGGTATTCAGCCGCATCTGGTTAGACTAGAAGCTGACCACAACATAGTAATAAAAAGGTTAAGTAGAAGATTTATTGTTAATAAATGTTGCCGAGAAAGTTACTTAATGTTATTATGTTGCAAAATGTTGCTCCACAAAAACTAACGACGAGACGGTGTAGACGCACTTAAAATTAACGCTCATTGAAAGAAAGAAAGAAAACATTTATTTAGCACAAGACGCAGAAACACATACACAATAATAAAGGAGAAAAAAAACATTGCATTCCGTTGTTTGTAGAAAACTTTTGAAACTGTTCAATTATTTATATCGAGCAGTAATTTTATTGTGTTACCATCTACTTATTACACTGACCGTGTCACTGACTATGTAGTTACCGTATTTAGTGACCACACTCGCGTGGGCTTCCTGCAGCCATAACTATTATTAGCCATTACTATTATCTCGGTGAGCACGTTAAACCGTCGGTCCCGGATGTCATACCTGTGACAGTCGTTACGGGTACTCAGAAGCTCGAAAGTCTGACAACTGATCTAACCTTAGGATATCGGCATTGCCCAGTAACTGGGTTGCGGAAGTCTGATAGCAAGGCCCATTGCAGTTCTATTTGCGCCGAGTCCATCATCTATAAAGCAGCGTTAATAAGTATCACATTAATAAAGTCTATTCTTCTTTTCAGATTCTATGCATAACAACGCGGTTCGTGCTCCCTGAGCCGACGGTGCCCAGCCCCACGGAGCCGCCGGCGGAGCCCCGGGACGAAGCGCTCGGGGACACGGAGGAGCCTCCCGAGGGGTACTACGCGTTCGTCGAGTCGCCTAACGCCACGCCTCCCAGGTGAGATTCGAACTAGCTTCTAAGACCAATCTTCATGTAACCACTACTATACCCATTTCAACGTAAGGTGAGTCCTAACGTTTCTCTACAAAACGTTACCATATAAAGAATATCAAATATTTTTAAAAAACTAAACATTGATCTTGGATCAATTTTACGGTTTTTGATGATGTCGTTTACGTTTTTTCGGCTTTTAAGGCTACAATTTACGAAATGACGCTATGTTGAGGACTCATCTTTCGTAGAACAGAGTATGAAGCGCAGTTCAGACTACGCTATTCTATTTCGCTATACAGGGTGTTAACGAATTCGTGTAATTCCTTAAAACCACATGATCTACTACTGATGTAGACAGGCCCCGCACGGGATTTAGCTTGATTAAAAATAAAAAAATAAAATTATTATTTTTTCATGCGGCTTTGTTACCGGTCGTATCTAAACCACCTAATAAGAATTCAGTAAAAAAATAAGAATTTATTTTTTGCAAAAAAAAATGTTTTATTTTTGTGAACATTTCGATGCCACGCATAAATTAATGAAAGCACGTCGACACGGCTGGCAGGCACGACTAACGCGATATCGCTCTTTGCAGTCAGATAACTCAAGGCTCTAAAATGACTCAGAAATAGAAAATCAAGATTTTATTTTGAATATTTTTTTAGTTGATTTTCAAAAATTCCCATTTAGGGTTAATCTGTGTCACCAGTAGATCACGTGGTTTGAAGGAATTACACGAATTCGTTAACACCCTGTATAGTAGCTAGTATAGCATATTGCGTCATAAGCTGTAACTACCTAAGTAGCATGACGTTCACAATATGCGATATATTGCAAGCCGGTCTACTATTATAGCAAGTTATTTGACGGCGATCCGTCGGGCGACGGACGGGGTAGAAGTGAGGCGGGGCGGGTACCCAAGAATCGTAGGTACGTTATGAGAATCGCTCAAGTTTATCGCGTACAGCAAGCCAATACTTTATAGCATAGCGTTGTGTAAACGTGTCCATGTAAAATGTATGCTGAGCGAGATCGCTGTGCTATACAATATTTGCTGAATGTATATTATAGCGTAGTCTCAACTGCGCTTAACAAAGATGTAACAATCATTATTTTAACCAATAACAATCGGTAAGATATAGGAACCCGACATAGTATAGATCTGTTCTCAGAAACAGATATATAAAGTGATGCTAGTCGTGTCGTGGTCTGAATGCATTCGTAAACTATGAATCATAATTTTCTCCGCGATGTAGGTGTTGTATTGTAGGACGATGAAAGCTGCAGTTAACACTGACTAACGTCAGGGCATACAGATAGTAATTTAGCCTAAATTATGTAGACTCAGAGACCATTCTGTCTTACTGTAGTATCGTTCAGATATGACTACAACGGTACTCGGATGGGCTGCTGAAGCTGAGGCATATAACGACACCAGCAATTTACACTACGCTGACTCGAATTTTGGACAATTTCCGTTTTTAATGCCGAATTGTTTATCTTATGGACTATAAATTAGTACAAAATAAATATGTAATATGGAAATATTAAAGGCATTCAATAAAATTAAATTAGCTTTCATTTGTCCACAATTTTTCTTTGAACTGCCTCTGCGTAAAACACAGATTACTAATGTATGTTGGCGTAAAACAGACTTTTTCTAGTTAGCCTATGCTATGCTATGTTCATTGCTGGTGTCGATGAAGTCGAGAAGGACTATACCCATATTGCAAATCCTACATCCTGCAAATTCCCACAATACATTAGTCAGTCTTCTTCAGTCCAGACTTCTGTTTCGTCGCTACATGCTGCTCCTCAACCACAATGTATGGCCATAAACGTGGCGTGAATAGTAAATTTTATTAACCATCACGGTTAGTAAATTGATTAATGATAGATCATCATCATCCACCTGTACGCTACTACAGGAAGTAGAGCAAAAAAAGAAAAAAATATAGGTATATTATTTGAACGTTTAAAAATAGATTATCTGTTATTATACCAAATGAGCGGCACCCCAAGGAAACATCATATTGATTTTAAAAGACCTATTCAACGATACCCCACATAATATGGTAGGCGACATTTTTTTTTGTTTCTCCCAATTTTTCGCATTTCACGGCCGCCATTTTGATTTTATAAAAACAAAACCTAGCCTATAACCATCGCACGGCATAGACGAATCGATAGACACCTCATTCATTAAAATCTATTCAGCCGTTGGGATGCTTCGAGGGTATAAAGAATCCTGCATACATAAATACCTACGCGTGAAAAACGGTATACCGCCGTTTGCCCGAATTTTATTTGCCCTAATATCATTTGCCATAATAGTCAACAGCCATAATATTATATGACGTAATATTCATTTGCCCTACTCTTATTTGTTATATTAGTCACGTGCTAGAAGCTTTGTTTCCCATAAAGTCACTTACCATAACATTGTTTGTCATAATCATTGTAAGCCCTAATTATCATATGCACTAATTATCACATGCCACAATTATCATATGCCATAACATCATTAGCCATCGACATTGGGTGTGTAACGATTGTTATATCAGGAGAAACTGGATGCAATCGGGACTTTAGGGCACCCCGACTCGGATAGGTTAGGTTAGAAGGTAAGAAGGAAGGTTTCGTGGTTATTTTTTTATAAACCACCCAGAAGTAGTTTGGTTAGGTGCCATTTGAGTTATTGTCTAATAATTATAATGGCATTTAAATATTATGTCTAGTATAATCATTATGGCGTTTAAATATTATGTCTAATAATTATTATGGCAATTAAAAATATGAAAAACAATACGTATGGCACTCGTATCTTATGGTATTTAAGTTTCGGGCAATTAAAAAATGTCACATGTCTTTTAGGGCAAACAAAACATTCGGGCAAATGAAATTCGGGTAAATGAAATTCGGGAATATGATGATTATGGTATATAATCTTCGGGTAAACAATAGACAACCGTGAAAAACATAACCGTGTCTTTGTTGTCGCGCAGTCGGGTCAAAAGCTTAACTTTACCCAGAATTGTGTTTCTGGTCATCCTATTGACATTATCCGTTGCCCCTCGAGACGACCACGGAACAAGTCTCTCGCTTATTCTTTTCCGGCTATTTATGTCTGGTCTGCATCCGCTAATACTCGTAGTTACATAAGTTGTAAGTTGTAACTTTTCTCAATAAATTGTCATTTGTTCATTACTTAGGCAAGACAAAACAAGCAGCTACTAAAAAAATCATTTTAATATTCAACTTCCACACGGAAGACAGACAAGTCTTTAAACTTCGCATCTCATATAAGTATTTACAACTTCCGCGTGACTGACGAGAACTTTCACATACAAATACTTAATTTGCAGAACATCATCAATGAATAGAACCAACAATGATAGCCTCTCACACGTTGTTGCCCCCTTCGCCTATGTACTGGCGGCTTTTCAGGAGGCCCAGCTAGTGTGCTGGCGAGTCACCATCTTCCAACACATTTCAATTTCAAACTTGAAAGGCAGACGCCGTTTTCTTCCGGCTATAGAAGTTAGCCAGTCCACTAAACACCCCTTCCCGTAGACCAGATATTTTTTTCCCCTTATTTACAGCAGTCATGCACCCACCTGTGACGGTACATGACTGTACTAAAATAGTGCAGCCGTGGATAGTCTCCGGTTGGTGCCCCATCCCATTTTAGATTCGAGTTCTGAAAGGGGCCTCTGCAAGTTGGAGCTGTGTCCCCCGTATGCCTTCGAAAGGACCGGACATCTTCCGCACGGAAGATGAGCCGTAAATACATATAAATAGAAACATTAATATTACTAAATCTGCAGTCACCACATCGTAATATTTGCACATTCAGCCGGATTCACACTTTCGTCTTCAAATCCGCACAGCATCACTCAAGATAATCAGCATTGAACTTATCTACACATTATCGTAGAAGCTAAGTAGGTACGTTACGCTTTCGTTTAAAATTGCCTTCGTCAATTAATGTTCATAAGATGATGAAAAGCTATGTCTACACCAGTGCGCTTTCATGTTCATCTTGCGTCTTCGCCTGAAGCATGCGTGAAGCGCCATATCGCATGCAACAGCGCATGCCTTCGTAGGTGTGAACAAAACAAGTGTCAAGTTCAACTTTTCGGACGGCCAAAAACACATCGGTAGTAGGGACAACTGTCAAATTGTGTTGTCATTCATTCTTAATAATCGTATGTCCGTAGGTGATAGGGAGTGGTAAACACTCGTAACTAAGGCCGAAACTACGGACTTCGTGCTTAGGGGGTAGACCCCCTGGTACGGTATGTATGGTGACGGGGCGAGCGCGGCGTGGTGAAGGGGGAAGCGCGAGGGGTATTGCATTCCAGCGAGGTGCACAAATATTTTGACCGTGATATACCGGGTGTAAAAAGACCCTTAACGATAACGAAAACCACAGATTCTACCCATCGTTGGGATCATTTTTTTCTACCAGACCCTACCTGGGAAATCATTGATTCTGGAGATATTGAAGGTCAAAGTACACCTTTTTTTTTAGTTTTTTCCAGAAACGAATTCTAAGTGATAATACTAAACTTTCTTCCAAACAAACATTATCAAAATTTTCTATTTTTCCTAACAAATTACGCATTTGAAGTTACAAAAACGCAATGAATATCAAACGTACACAACCGCCTTGGCTCAGCTGTGTAGCCGCTGCACGACCCACACAGGCACATTCGGTTACGTGCATTACATTGCGCGCAACAAAAAAACAAAGTTGTTTTTATGCCTAAAAATAAAAGTCGTTTCCCAGCAATTATTTTTGGTCAATGTAATTTAGTTTGATGTACAGAGTGCCTAGATTTCGGCTATGTGATGGGTCTTTTTACACCCTGTATAATACAGTAAGCTGCTTAACAAGCCTAAAAGACACAGCTAGGCCGTATTTTAGGCTTTTCTCAGTCAGTGACAACTTGACTGGAAAAGTTTCATTATACACAATGCCAACAAGTCGATTATCTCCAAAGCGAGTCAACTCGTAATATCCACAACTATAGGTAACTCTCGAACAGTCTTCGGGTCGTCGTAACTATTAGCCGAGGCATCTCGCACTTACTTTCACTCACATCTGTCACGGATTGTATGAACAAGAAGGTTGTATTGACATCTGTTTACGATTGAAAGCTGATGTATTTTTTGCACAATACAAATTACAAGTTCACGCGTTCGGGGGGGTCACGGACTGACGAGAAGTGATTGATTGACTGAGAATAGACCTCGAGCATATGGGCGTGAAAACACTTTTTATCTGACTGATGCTTTGACGTTTTATGATTGGTGTACACAAAAGGCTACGTCTTTTGATGAACGTGTTCGATCTTTGGGCGTATAACAGCTTTTATATTCTAAGCTATTTTGATTGGGTGACCGATATTTTCATCTGCTTTGATCAGTTTCTCAAACTTATTTCGTCTGCCGTCCGCTTTGAGAATCAATTATTTTCTAGCGCCACCTAAATTTTTTAACTTTACCACATGTTAAAATCGCAATCATTACTTTTAGGTACCGCCCTTTACCGCGTCCCTGTAGACCTTTAGCGCCCACAAGTGTGCGTTATCGTTATCAGCCACTTTGAGAAAGACTGGCTTAGATTCAAATAATGAATATTAGGTATGTTTGCAGCTCGTGTAATAAAGTCAACTCTTGGGTTTGGAGGTGTATTACAAGAGCCTCCACGAGTGAGTACGCTCGGCGCTCCCTGGGCTGTCAGTCTCGCTATCAACTTGCTGACTGGCTAATTTTTCACTACGGCATGACCTATTCTCGTATAAGTCGTACCGTAGCGAGAGAACTCTTTTGCAGTCGACGAAACTGTGACAAACGAACAAATTCGAAGTCGTTCGGTTATCTTAGGTTTGACTTTCACAACAAAACTCTTATGCAGTCGACAAAACTGTGACAAATGAATGAACAACTTTGAAGTCGTTAGGTTACCTCAGGTTTGACTTTCCATATAAAAGGCCGGGCGTTGAAATTCGGTTCTAAGTCAAAACTTTTATTTAATTTAGGTACCTAAGTACGCAGGTACGTGGATCCACAGTATAGGGGATGGCAGGCTCGGAGAACCGCTAACGAATAATTCATTGAGATTCATAGACACCTAACTCGTAATGTTTATGTTTCAGAGTACGTCCCCCGCCGTATCGTCAGGTGACGTCACCCTGCCCCGAAGTGGAATCAAACCGTCCTCACGTGTCCGCCAACAACCTGTGCGGGGATCTCAACAGAGGAGTGATACCGAGGAATCCTATGGGACAGAACCCTAATGGCGAACCTTATCCATTGTAAGTGTCTGTACTTTTACATCATCATCTAGCGTATTCTCAACTAGATACGTTCTGGTCGGCTTCTAATCTAACTGGATGTTGTTGATTTAACCTGACATCACCAGAGAATAATGATTACGAATTCCGCCAAAAGCGGTATCGCAAGGAAAGCTAATTTCGAGAAAAGTTTAGTTTTGTAAAGTATAGTTTCGTTATCAAAGTCAAAGTCAAATAGTTTTTATTTCAAGTAGACCAGATCCCTGGTGCTTTCAAAAGGTCAACACTAGGGGCTCGGTTCCAAGTAGTAGGTCCTTTGGAGAAGAACCGGCAAGAAACTCCATAGACACTCTTTTAAAAAAAGTAAATGGTTTGACAATTTTCATTGTAGTAATGTGAGAACAATGCAGAATAATGTACATGCAGTTAACAACATGAAAGCAATGTGAAAGTTAGCCTTTTAAAATGATTGCCATAGCAGTTTCGAGCTGACCAGTCCCAACAGACAGCACCCGTTCACGAGCATGACGCATGCATCGGCGTCGCTCAGCTCAACCATGTTGCAGGGAACTCAACGACCCGATGCACAACGCCACCATCAGCAGGACATTTTAGTGAGCATGACAGACTCATACCGATAGACAATAGGCAGCCAAATATTAATAATGAAAGTGTAACACTATACGCTGCATGGTCCTCACATTTTACAGCCTTGTGTAGAAATAATAATAGAATAAAATAATAGTAATAATTGCGATTCAATGTCAAACTAATATAAACAAATATTAGCAATAAATAAATTAAATTAAATGTCAAGAAAAAAAAACAATAAAAATTGGAAACATTAGAATAAAAAAATATGATAAAATGACATACTTATTGAGTCAATAAAATGAAAAAATAATTACAATAAGTAAGCATTTGAATACTGTTCGCTTGTTTAGTTAGATGGTGCCAGAGGGTCGCAGTGTGCAGGAGGGAATCGTATGCCAGACATCTTTATCTTCGATGTACTGATTTAGGCTATAATATGCTTTAGACATTAGTACGCGCTTGATATATAATTTAAATTTTGTATCTGGTAAATCAGTGACACTAGATGGAATTTTATTGTAGCATCTAACACTGTTACCCATAAATGACTTACTGGTTTTTCTAAGTCTAAAACCAGGTACTGCAAGCTTGTCCTTATTGCGAGTATTAAGGTTGTGGTTGTCACTCTTCTTATTATACTGGGCAATGTTTTTCCGAATGTACATAATGTTACTAAATATATATAAGGATGGTAAGGTTAGTATATTTATCTCTTTGAATATTTCACGGAGCGACTCACGACAGCCTAGATTATAAATAGCTCGGACTGCTCTTTTCTGTAATATAAAAATAGTTTCAACATCAGCAGCCGATCCCCACAGTAAAATGCCATAGGACATAATGCTGTGAAAGTAAGCAAAATACACTAACCTAGCCGTAGGCACATCTGTCATCTGTCTTATTTTCCTAACGGCATAAGCAGCAGAACTCAGTTTAGTTGCAAGTGCCTGTATATGGGGCCCCCATTGCAGTTTAGAGTCTACTGTTACACCCAGAAAGGTCGTTGAGGGAACCAGATCTAAAACTTTCCCATCAAGTTTTACATTTGCACCTATATGCGTTACATTTAGTGTAGAAAACCTGATACATTTGGTTTTTTTTTGGATTTAAAAGAAGATTATTAGTAGAAAACCAATTAGATATTGAATTAAGAGTGTGATTGGGTTCTACAAGATCCCTATCTTTCCTATTTACTTTAAATATAAGTGATGTATCGTCAGCAAATAGGACTATGTTACACACTGTATCATTTATGATGTGTGGAAGGTCATTTATATAGACAAGAAACAGAAATGGGCCTAGAATCGATCCCTGAGGTACTCCCATTTTAACTAGTGAGCCTGCAGAAGTGGCTTTATCAATAGCCACTCTTTGTTCCCGATTCGACAAGTATGAATTTACAAGATCAATAGATCTATCCCGAATTCCATAGTACTTTAATTTCAGAATTAGCGTGCGTTGGTCTACGCAGTCAAATGCTTTAGAGAGATCACAGAATACCCCGATAGCATCGTGTGCCTCTTCCCAAGCTCCCAGTACTGTTTTGATTAGAGTGGAACCGGCGTCTTCCGTAGATCGTCCCTTCGTAAATCCAAACTGTCTGACGTGTAATATCGCGTTTTTGTTGAAATGTGCTAACATTTGATTTAATATTAATTTTTCAAAGATTTTACTCAAGGCTGGTAGTACAGATATTGGCCTATAATTAGATGCGTTATTTAGGCAGCCTGCTTTAAAGACGGGTACAATTTTGCTTGATTTCATGAGATCGGGGAAAATGCCATCCGTGATGCAAGTATTAAAGATCGCTGCCAAGATGGGCGCGATATTAACGATAACTGATTCGATGGCCTTTATTGATAATCCCCATAAGTCCTCCGTTTTTTTTACTGCTATAGTTTTAAACGTTTTAATTATATCGGTGGGAGTAACAGAACTGAATTCAAAAGTAGGTACAGTAGGTACAAGTAAATTAACATTTTGTTTCAAAAGAGTTTCAGCTGCTAAAGGAGACGATGGGAGACATTTAGTAGTCTCTATAGGTATGTTCGTAAAGAATTTTTCAAAGAAATTAGCAACTACAGTTTTATCTGAGACTAGTTTATCGTCTATTTTTAAATTAATTGTGTTGTCCGTTGGTCTACTACTACCCGTTTCTGTATTTATTATTTTCCACGTTGTTTTAATTTTATTATTAGCCTTTTTTATTTGATTACTAATATAGGCAGCCTTTGCTTGCGTGCAGACTTTTTTGAATATTTTTGAGTAAGTTCTGACGTAATTGTGAAAATCATTATTGGATGTATAAGACTTTTTGTCATATAACTCATATAAGACATCCCTGCTGCGTCTTATACCCTCGGTAGCCCAGGCACTAAACAGGGTTTTAGGTTTTAAAGTAACTTTTTTTACTTGGCAAGTTTTATTAAATTCAGTACATATAGCATCAAATAGGGTGCGATACATTTCATTTGGAGTGTCATTTTGAGGCTTCAGAGTAATCAATTGTGATTCTAGATTTTTATTAAATTTTTCTAGACTGTTTTTGGTTAGTGTTCTACATTGTATAATTTTTGGACTTGCGACTTTTTTGCAATTTATTTTAACTATCTGACACTTGTGATCTGAACGAATGCCACTAATAAGACTCTTCTCTAATATTTTAAAATTGGTCATAATATTATCTATACAAGTAGCCGATGTAGTTGTTACTCTAGTTGGCTCAGAGAATATATGTTTTAGATTAAATGATTTAAATAAGGATAAAAGATTTTGCCTATCTGTGCTATCTATCAAGATGTCAATATTAAAATCCCCACAAACCAATATCTTTTTGTTTATTTTAATTTTCCTAAGTGTATCCTCCATCGTAAGGAGGAATTGGGAAGTATTAGAGGAAGGAGGTCTATAAACACATAAAATCACATACTCCTCCGTTTCTGCACACGCGTTTATCCTCTTGGTGATTTGAAAACTTTTTTGTGCTGTCGAGAATGTTTTAAATAAGATACCATTAATTGGCTTAGTTCATTGGATGCGTATTTCTGTAAGCTATCCGATGCCATAAGAATCAACTTTACGTTTTTTTTTGAGATACCGCTTTTTCGCTTAGCACAATATCCTACGAATAGACTGGTTTTCATACTTTTGGACGTCTGACTGCCCATAAATTTGTGTTTTTCGTTATCATTCGCTACACGGCGATTTTGTGCGTTTCAGAACAGAAAAAGAAAGAAGTAATATTCAAAACCACATTCCTAACTATGATAAAAGCGCGATGTTGACTAAAGACACTAAAATCTTGTCAACACATCTCTGGCGCACAAGTGTTATGCGCTACAGAAGCGGGGCAGCCCGACCAGCACCCTAAACGCATTGTTGAACTGAACTCGGAGTGCGCTGTACGATCTTTGAGTATATCTAGCACACAAGCTGCACGTGTAGAAGGTCGTACAGTAGGCTCGGAAGAGTGTGATTTTTATAGCGAGTGAGCAACGTGCAAACCTGCGGGCCAGCATGTTCGCTCTGTTGCGGAATTTCTTAGAAAGAGTTACCGCGGCCCTGGAACGCAAAGGGCATTAGGAGGAACACGGATGGGTTTTAGTCAGTAAGAATCTGACACTCCCTTCCGCTCCGCCCAGAGCGAAGGAGTCATATAATAATAAATATGATGATTTACCAAACATAAAAAAAAACATGTTCGCTCTAACCGACAACGCACTCCGCTCTCACTTAACAACTATGTTTAACCACGTTTTTGTAAATTTTTTATTTTGCAAAATTTTTACACGATTGTCATATAAAACTATTGAGGTAACTTAAAGTAAACTGTTACATTCAATATTAATTTTTGTTTGTAGTGAGTTAATTCGCAACCAAACTCTTCGGTTCCTCTCCCGCACTCTGCCGGTGCTCCGAGCTGACGACACGTTGCCGCGCGTCGCTCACCTGCCGCAGCCAACACATGAAACACCCGAGGTGCAACACAACCGGTATGTAGTCTATGTAGTCCTTTACGAAGAGGAATAGATAATGGTGCCGATTCTCTTGTTCACCTACTAAACTAAAATTAGAGAATTGCTATCTTTTACTAACAGATAGCGTGAGAAAAGGACGGTGATAGACAACAACTAAGTTAGAGATGTCAAATTAGTTTACGACTTGAACTTCACCGTGTTTTTAGTCGACACGTTTTAAATGTCGTCTTTTGTATGGAACTTTTAGTTTAACTAAATTTGACAGTTAATATTTACGTATGTCTCTTTCTTATTTTATTAGAGTGAAAAAGATGGCAATAGCCTAAATTGAGTTTAGTTTGTCCATAACAGAATCGGCACCAATGTCCCGGATTGGTGATCATAATCAACCCAATACTGTTCCACTGCTAGGCACGGACTTTTTCTCAGAATGAGAAGGGTTTAGCTCATAGTTCACCATGCTGGCCTACTGTAGGTTTGGGGACTACCTACACACACTTTCAATAACGTTTATTTTAATTAGGACCTTTCAAATGTGCAGGTTTCTTTACGATGTTTTCCTTGACCGTTAATGTAAGTGATAATCAAATTTTGACCTGAATTGGTGAATACAGAGATGTTATTGTGTTCTTGGTATATCTATCTATTTAAGCTAGTTGGTTGCATGTGTTTGCTTAAGGAGGTGCTGTAGGGTGCGTTGGGGTAAGTCCGAACATGGGGTAAGTTCGTTCAAATGGATTTGCCGCAGAATGTGTTTAAAAATATTACGATGATACGGCCAAATAAAATGGCGTCGTACGCTATTCTGGCCCGCAATAATAAATATGTCATTTGGACGAATTTACCACACGGCCGAACTTACCCCAACACACCCTACCTAATACCTACTGCGAATGGTGTCACTCTAGCAGATCACGGAGACTGAAGAGGCAGTTAAGGACTTTAGCTCCTTCTATAAATACAATATAATGGATAGTTATCTCGTCAACCGTGTGTCAGAGCTGCGCCCATGTGTGTTCTGTCTGCTTACTTCCTGTACGTAATGAACAATGGTGCACGTGTTGACTCAAGTTTCCTTTCAGTCTAGAAGAGCGCAGCAAGCGTTCAGTGGTGGAGGCGGAGAGCGCGGTGCTGGACAACTCGGACGCCATCCCGTCACACATGCTGCGCGCCGAGCACCGCGCCGCCGCCGCCGCCGCCGCCACGGACGCGCCCAGAGAGAGCCGCAAGTTTTGCGACAACGGGGGAGTGTGAGTACACATTATATACTTTATATTGCTACTTTAGTCTTGTAGTCAACTGTGATGTTCCTATGACAGACGAGCCCGATTTGGATTGAACGGCATCGACGTACCTATAGCCGAATTTACATTACGAAACTAGTGGCATATAAGTAGTTCCGTGACATTAATTTCATCAACAATTTCACGTGTAAACGTCAAGTTTCACAATGCGTGCATCGATTTCACGACACTGAAACAGTTTCGTATCGCGCGGGATTTTTGGATAAAACTAGTGTCATGCAAATAATGTCATCGTATAAACGTGACGCGAAACTAAGTGTCGCGAAAGCACCTGCGCTGATAGGATGTGTGTTTTTTAGTCGGTAGTCGTGGTACGGGCGGAGTAAGTCGAAAAACAACGTAGAACAGCTGATAAAAATATGAAATTTATCAATGAATACCAGCGAATAAAGCTTTGATGTTGACGGAGCCATGAACACAAACATACTGTGGATTTCACGACATTATTATTTTTAATGAAACTAGTTTCACAGGTACCTACTGAAAGTAGTGTCATGAAATTAATTTCATCATGCATGAAACTTGTTTCGTAATGTAAATTCGGCTTATATGACGAATGAAATATGAGACGTCATGATAGTCCCTACTTGTAACAAATGAAGATCTCTTAGTTTATTAGGTATTGCAGTATTCAGCCTTGAAAGTCGAAACGAGATAAATACTAAAGATTATTTATTAATCGTGTATTGGTAAAAAAAGTATTTACCTACCTTTCTTTATGAAATTAAAAGGTGTATTATTATGACTATGATTGATAAACTTCTTTGCCATATATACCTATGTTACAGCTAATAGCCGAAGTGTGGCTACACCTAGTTTTAGCCGGGTACAACTAGGTGCAGCCGGCCACATGCGGTTAAACTTAGATGTATCCTACTTATCCTCGGGTAGAACTAGGTTTACCCTTCATCATAGCGGGTAGAACTAGGTGCAGCCGCACACCGGTGGTTAAGGGGAACCCCGACACGGATAGGTTAGGTTCGAAGGGGATCGAGCGAACGAAGCCCCCGTCATCCCCTTCGTGTTAGGTTACTTTAAACCCTGCAGACAGAAATAGGAGCCCCGCTCTGCGGGGCTCCGTCGACTTAAGCTACACCTAGTTCTAACCAACTGCTACTGGTTGCACCTAGTTGTACCCGGCTAAACCTAGGTGTAACCGCCATTCGGCTTTTAGCCGTAACATTTACACCAAAAATTAAATTTAAACAAACATTATTAATATTACACGATACCTACTTAAAAGAAATGAAAACAAATACCATTGTTTAATAAAACACGTGATACATGATCAAAATTTATTGAAAATGAATAACTTAACAATACTTAAAGATACAACCATGCAATTGACTACAACACTCAAAAATTTCCCGACACTGTCAAAGATTTTGACAACTTTCTTAAAGCCCGTTCACACTAGCATTTAACGTTAACGCCAACACTCACATATCGGCCTGTCCACATCTCCACGTCACGACGTCGTCAACGTGGAACGGTGCGGTGACGTGGCACGGTGCGTTGACGTAACGTGCAAATTTACGTTACCGTATCGTAAAAATGCACGTCAGGATCATTGTTAGATTTATCGTTGACCATGTAGAACCTGAATTTTAATAAGAGAACAGTATGGTATGGTTTTAAAACATCGGCGCACATAGACGGCGACTAACTCTTGGGCGTGGAGAGCGCGGGCGGAGCGCATGTACGTGTGCGCTTGCGGCTAGAGGCGGAACGTGTTACGATACGGTAACGTAAATTTGCACGTTACGTCAACGCACCGTGACACGTTGACGACGTCGTGACATGGAGATGTGGACAGGCCGTTAGTGTTATCGTGAGAATGGTGCTATAGTTAGCGTTAACGTTACCTTCTGACATTTCATATAACTCTGAATAAAATATACACCAGTATAGGTGAATTATTTAGCGACAACACATGTGACAGGCAGCCGTCTCGTTCTAACTCACAGATGCCTAATATAGCTGTCTCACTCTATCGTCGCTAAATAATTGACCGATCATAATGATGACTAATTAGGGCCTAATCAAACTTATCTGATGATAAATACATATAAGCGTGTGCGTAAGGCGACTTGTGGTATACAATAGTTACAGTACCAGGTTTGTGAATAAAGTATCCAAAAATACATTTAAATATAACATAGTAATATTAAACATTGCTATAACTATTGATTTTGTATTGTGAAAGTGTATAACAAACTTTTGCAAATTAAGGGACAGTATTTTGTCAATAAAAACTGGCTGTTTAAAGATGAATTGTTGTTATAATAATAAAAATATATATTTCGTGTGATAAGTCCCTAACTTTTCACATCATATTACTGTTATAAGCGAAATGCGAATGGGACAATTTAATATTTAGGTAAACGAGTGACACATGGCCATATAAATTTCTTAATTATTACGTTTTAGGCGTCACACGATTATTTTTAATCGATGTCTTTAATACGAGTTGATTCGCATATGCATTCACCGCAAAATAATTATAATATAAATTCTGAGACGTTTTTCAAAATATAATTTAAACATCGTAATGTTTAAAATTACTACTAGAAAAATTTGCTATACTATCAATCAGTGTATGTAATCATATCAAACACATGTAAGGCGATGACCAAACACCACGAGCCCTACTGTCGTAATACCTCGCATTAAGACTCACTGACAGACGGCTGACTGCTAAGGACTCCACCTACGGTATACCGGTCACGATTAGTGGTGGTTAATAAAGCGTATAGCGCCAATATATAACAGACTATGTGTACATAGCGTATAGCGTTTGCTATAGCGGCTCTGACTTGGCGCTATTTTATAACGCCTCAAAGCACTCAACGAATAAAAGTCTAAATGCGCACAGCGGGGCCAGAAAGAGATAGCAAGATAGCGACTAGCAATAGCGCGTAAGGGACCGCTGGCGATAGTCGGCCCCCGTTATCTGTTAATATTTGCCAACGTGTTGTTTGTAAACACGACGATTGCGAATCGCGGTCTTGTTTAGTCGTTTTTCTATTGTAAACAATTTTAATTTTGTTTCATCGATCTTTAACGCTTCCATGAGATATTATTATATTCAATTCAAATTGTACAGCGCGTTGCGAGATAACATTTACCGCGCATCAAGTCCGTTTAGCGTGTTGCTAAATAAAATTATAGCGTCTCCGCGTTCAGACTGCGCCCGAGTTTTGTAACAACGCGTTATAATGATAGCGTATAAAATAACAGACTATATGAATATATTTTATAGTTTATAACACGTCTACAGTTTATAGCGCATTTGAACATCACTAGTCACGATGACTGGACAAGGCGTTATACAGGGTAACTGGTAATTCGACCTTTCCTTGAAAGGGATTATACGAGAGATCATTGGCAATAAATTACACTCCATCAACTGTGGGTCGGAAATGAGCGATTTCCGAGATATAGGGGTTTGAATTTTTTGACTTCTTATCGAAAAAAAGACTACTATTACTCATTTCTGTGCACTCTGATACTTTTCTAAATGCTAGTAAACTTGCAATCACTTAAAATAAAAATGCCAGCCCAAAATTCACAATGTGTCAGAAATAAAAGGTCTTAAGTGACAAGGCTGTCTATTTCGACCCTCATTTGATGGGGATTAATTTGTTGTCAATGATTTCTAATGTAATCCCTTTCAAGGAATAGGTCGAATTACTAGTCACCCTGTATAACAGTACAATATAGCGTGCAGCTATTAATACAATCTGTTTATATTCGGCTTAATTTAATGTTGTTTTCTGATAATACGTATTATTTTATGTATACAAATTTAACTGTTTTGTAAATATAATCTGATAATAAACGTGCCTTCAAATTATCTCTATATTATTGTAGACACAATCATGATGGATTCATAATTACAACGATGGAACTTATAGTTGTTGCATTTCACGATGACGTACAACACATTTAAGTTTGAACCTTATCTCAATGCAATAAGAGCCACATGACATGTCATCCTGGAATAAAACAACTATTTCAAATTTCTCTAAAATAACTTACAAAATTGGCTAGCTTTTAGGCGAAACTAAGTTGTTGGTAGTTACCTCGAAACTACTATTTATCTTGTGAGTAGTTTACTTTATGTAAAGTCTGCCATAAGCTTGAAACTATATAGGAAACATCGGATGACGAAAGAGGATAGAACCTTTCTGGCATAGCTCCCCGCCGCCATTTTGAATTTACTTCAAACTTGCGGCGCACTTCATGGGTGGAATGAACAAAAAATGTCAGCAATACGGTGCCCTAAAGTGTCACGTTGCCGAGGTAAAGAGCACCATATGAGAACAATGACAATCAATAAAATAAACTTTTGTACTCAAGATGAAGATCTAATAGATTTTTGTACTCAAGACTTGATACTATATTACTCCAAGGTCTGTGGTCAAGACTACATTGTTCTCTCTCATAGTACCGACTGTATTCACTGAAACTGTAAAAGATATCCTTTTTTTAAAAAGAGTAACCATGGAGTTTCTTGCCGGCTCTTCTCCATAGGAAACGACTAATTGGAACCGTGCACCTAAATTCGACTTTTCGTAAGCGCCTGTATTGGTTTATGTGTTTTTTTTTTTATTATTTTGACTAGGTAGTTACATGTTTATGTACGTTAGATTGTATTAAATCAAATAATACTTCTCAGGTTGATTTTACTATTTATTAGAAGAGTAAAACTAGGAGCATGAAAAAACGACTCTAATTAATTACTTACCTAATAAACCTTACTTGACGACACGTTTGGTGCAGTGGCTAAGCGATTGGCTGCTGTGCTACGGGTCGTGGGTTCGATTCCCATACGGAACAAAAATTTGTATGGCCTACAGATGGTTGTTCCGGGTCTGGGCGTTTGTTTGTGAGATTTGTGTTTACAGTAATAGTAGGCAACGGGGGTCTATGCCATATACTCCTTTGGCGGCAATTTCACGAAAACTTGTGTTGGCAACGCGCAGGCGATGAGCTCTGCGAGTTGCACGAGACTTAAACAGCGCTCTACAAAGTCGAAACTCGCCGATGATTGCTGACGATAGCCGAAGATTGCCGATCATGTTGTCGTGCGATGTCTATGTGTTGCAGAGCGCGCGCAGGTGCGACATCACAATGTCGTACGCGTTCCCTTGCGTCCCGTCTATGAGTACGACGCGTGAGTCTTTCTCGATCTGTTAACAATATTATGTAATGGTAAATAATTATGTCAAATGACTGTTATTAAATCGATCTTTGCTATGTATTGATCTTCGTATGGTGGGCTAACGATAACCTGTCATAGCTGCAATAAGTGGTCTGGTCGGGCAAGTTGACTACAGCATAAGCAGGATAATCATCCCATTACTGTCCCACTACTCGGCACGGCACACACACCATCGAGTCCTTTCAGATGTGCAGGTTTCCCCACGATGATTTGATGACAATCAGTTGACCATAATAGGTGTTATATTGATCTTTGGGATACGTTAATTAGCATTGCACAATGGATGAATTAATATTAAATTTAATTATTACTGCCATGGTGCTTATTTCTACCTCAAATAAATAAGAGAAATCGTTGCTAATAGGTTTTTGAAAATATGCGTTTATCTGGAACTCTACAAACCCTAGACTTACCTAGTTAGTTAGTAAACACACACAAATAAAACAAAAAAAAAGGTTGATATCATACTAGAGCTCTGTACTTGATGTGTTCTGGCCACACGCACTGCTCGAAGTAGCCGAACACGTCGGGAGGGTCGTACACGCGATACACGCGACGAGACACGCACTCGCCGTACTCCAGGATGAAGTAGTACCTACGATAACAGGGTACGTACTTCAATATAAGATGGTAAACGAAAGGTTTTGTTTTAAATATTAACGAAACGTTTTCGTTTGAGAGACAATGATCAAAAAATGTCATTAAAGTCAGGGTTTGGTTAAAACATGAAAAAAAATCATAACTCGAAAACTACAAAAATCCCGAATCATACGTGGGGGTGATTCGGGTACCTCTAATGGGGGATTTACACAGGTCGATTTTAGCTGTGCGGCAAGTCACCAGTCGTATCGCTTGTAAAAATCGAATCGCCACCCCATTTACACCGGTCGACAAAAATCGCATGCGACTTGTTCATTTTTTAGCGAAACAACACAGCGCAAAACACATTTCATGCGGCGGGCGATCGCCTGCAACTGACCATTTACACGGTCGATTTTAGTCACCCGCCGCATGCGGCTTGTCGCCGCACGGCAAAAGTCGGATGGCACCCAACTTTGGGGCTTACGATTTTAGTCACTTGCGGCCTAGTCCAATTGTCATTTAGACGGTATATTATCGCCGTGCGGTGAAAATCGACCCGTGTAAATCCACTATAAGCAGTGGCGTAGCTACCGTATGGCTAGGCGGGGCAGTACACTGGGGCCCCTCGGCCTCCATGAACGACGTTCCAAAAAGTTATACATATAATGTATAATAATAATGATGTAAATATAAATAATGTATAAAAAATAATAATGTATAATATCCTAGTTGAATAAAGAATTTTTGACTTTAACTTTTTGGCCCCTAACCAACGACTTTTACGTGAAAGCGTGACAAACAAACAAACTTTCACATTTATATGATTAGGAATTACGATTAAATAATTATCTGCTGCGTTATACATAATGCTTACTAGTAAATAGCTTTGCTTTATTATGCTCTACAGTGGGTGATAAGGAGCTGATGACAAAGTATTTAGTTTAGTTTAAATAGGGCCCCAATTTCATTTTTGCCCCGGGGCCCTTGGTTACATAGCTACGCCACTGCCTATATGGGTGCTCTACCTGTAGACTTCCGCTTGACACTACTTTTTGGGGGTACCCTGTATTGATCGTCGAAAACGAGCTAGACAAAGCAGTTAAATTAATATTATTAGCGTCATGACTTCATACAAAATACAACTCTCACCTCAAATCACACATCTCCATGATAGGCTCATAATTGAGTACAGTAAAACCTTCAGCTATGAGAAACTTCTTCCCCTTTATCTTGAACTTGTCGCCATCGTCATCGACGCACGAGTCGTGCGCCTTGTTCTGTCCGTCCATCGTGAGCTGCATGTCTGTGTACATACTCTCCATGTCTAGCGCCGACAGTATGTCGTAGTTGTTGTGGTCCAAGCCCTCGCACTTGATGTGGTGAGGACTATCGTCCGGGTAAAAGTATTTGTCTTGATGGAACACGTACACCGGGGACAGGTTTTGTTTTAACTGATTGGCGAGGGAGGTTTTTCCTCCACATGTTACGCCGGATATACCTAGAAGAGAAAGGACAAACGTTCATTTGACGACAGATAAAATATATCCAGCAACGGAAAAAGACGGATTCTGCACTCAATTTCATTTATTTAGTACATAAGTTATTCTAATAACATGGGTCAAAGTTATTTATGCTGTCGTCTTTTTCTCCGTTGAAATATTCGGGATTGAAAGAAACTCTTTGAAAAGCAGAGAAGACAATCAGACAAAATCCTGAAATGACTGCATGTACAGTCTTAGACTTGTAGGAGCCATTTCATCCAATTGTTTTAAGTAGGGTACGTCGGGGTAAGCTCGAACGAAGGTGCCCAGAACTTGTCGTAAAAATATTACGATGCGTAATGAAAATTGGGGCAGTATATAATGGCGTCGCACGCTATTCTTTTAGCAATTACAAATATTGTCACATTCTGCGTCAGATCCATTTGAACGAACTTACCCCACTTCCAGACTTACCCCAACGCACCCTACATTAATTTGACAAAGCTCGATAACTTAACGAGTACGTACGAGGAAGCCTAGCCGTGCGCAACATTGCCGATAAAGTTCAGAAAAGTAGTCTGAGATAAAAAGCCACTTGACCACATCGGTGACGATGTACTGCGTCTATCCATTTCAAGACCGAACTCTCCGAAGACAAAATAAAAATCAGAGCGAAGTGGGGAGACAAAACAAGCAAATCTGACCCACAACCATGTAGTGCTAAAGCTGGGAAGAGTGATTTACAATTAGTTGGATAGTTTGCTACTATACCTATAATGATCCATTCGCTTCTCTTGGGATGCATGACTGTAGTGAGGGTAGTCCGGAGCGGACTCAGAGGTGCGGATACACGTGGTACAGAGTAAAGGACATGAGCCCACCGATAAAGAGCAGACCCCACGCGCCGCAGAACAAGAGGAACCACTGTGGATCTGGAACTACAGCGTAGATCGAAGAATCTGGAAGAAAACAGATATACAACGGGTAAAGTAATAATCTAGTGATGCAGAGAGTTCCGTGTGGTGCCGGGCGTAAATAATAGCACTACCCCATCTCTTCCCATGGGTGTCGTAAAAGGCGACTAAGGGATTCACTAGAGGATGGGCAGCAGCGTTCTCTGAGTACTTTAACAACCATACTGCGATCGACAACCCGCCTGTCAAGCGTGGCGATTATGGCAAACACTCCCAACATGGCTTGGGGAGGCTTATGTCCAGCAATGGACGTCTTTAGGCTGAATGATGATGCAATGAGTTTTATTTTTACAATAGCAAATCCTGAGAGTGGTTCAAAATGTACCACTGAACAGAATTTCGGTATTTTTTTGCTAAAAACACGGAAATTATGTTCTGTTCCACGAAAGAGGAGTCCTGACATAGAGGTCATTTCGTAAATTGTTGCCGTAACGAGACTGATATTGAAAAAAACCTAATTAAAATCATCAAAAACCGTAAAATAACTATAGAACCCGTGTTTTTTTTTCAATGTTTGATATTTTTGTATGGTAATGTTTTATAGAGAAACCTTACGTTGAGAAGAGTATAGGAACCAATCAGTCAGTCATAATAAAATTAAAACTTAAACCAATGGCAATTAATGGTCTTATAAAATTATACCATTCGCATGTACTTTCGTACAATGTGCGGCAACCACACCCATTTGCTAAGCGTGGCTCTTAAAGGAAAATACAGTACGCGTAAAATAAGTTTGCCTCTCTGAAACCAGGCTTTGAGCGTTCTGTTCCCCACTTCAGAGAGGCACAGTTCTTTGGTACTCGTAAAGTAAGTTTGCCGCTCTGAAAACAGGCTTTTGAGCGTTCTGTTCCTCACTTCAGAGAGGCAAAGATATTTTACGCGTACTGTTCCCTCACGACCGTTTATAATAGACAATGGTTTACAAGTTGGACCATCTTTAAGATAGCAATAATGATGTAATTAATTACATTTACTCACCTTCGTCTATAAAAGGGTAAGAGTTAACCCAGAGGGATAACGCGACAACCACCGTACTGGTTGTCACCAGAATCAGTTTGCCGATCAGCGCATCAGGTATGTCCATATATACGCATCACTTTACATGTAAATTTCAACCTTATCCAACAACAAATATAGCATAGATTTGTCTGCAGAATTTCCCTCCTTCCTTCTATGCAATTTTCAACCTTACAGTTGAAGGATAGAGGATTTAACTGCAGAATAGTTCCTTCTCGAAGTCTTCGAACGGTTCGTCTTCAGGGAACAGAATGGACTTCTGTTCTTCGGGTTTGGTTTCAATTTTGTCTGCGAGAGGCTTCCGTCTGACAGCGCGTTCTACTATCTGTGGAAATTGAGACTGTGATTTATAATGGAGCTAAAAATCTTGATGCAAATATAATGGTAGGTACCTAACATTAGGGAGATTTCACACGTTCCACAAACAAACCACATTGCACCAACAAAAAGTGGTCAAGCTGTGGTTACGTGTGAATAGAGTCTGGCCAACGAAAGAAGACACTCGAATTATTTGCAAACTTTTATATGGCAATGATTTTTCAATAAAAATATATAATTCTAAAGTGTCAAATTAGGTTATTTCATACAAATTGGGATTGCCATGCAGAGATTTTTTTAAATTTGCCGCGCTTTTTCAGTGACTTCTTTCGTTTGTCAGACGATAGTGTCGCTTCAGCTTCTTGCATTGTGGTAACTACAAAATGTCGATGTGGTTGCGATGTGGTTACATTGTGGCTAGTGGGAAGGCGATGTCGTTGCGTCGACGCAACGTTGTGTTTGCGAGGTGGCCGGCCGCTAGTGCGTGGTATCGCTGGTGATTGCGTTGTGGTTGCGATGTGGTCGGTATCGCCCACATGTAATGCATGTGAAAATGTAGTCCGTGTGAATTCATTATAAATTTTCATCGACTATTCATTTTCATACAAATTTTTGCCGCCCAGTACCTAGGCCCAATAGGATTTGATAAATAGGTTTTGAATAAAAACTAGTTGTTTTATAATATCTGTGACTGATTTTAAATAGCCATTTCTGCATCACTGAAATAGTAAATAAAAATGAATAGAATTAAACTAGAAATATCGGATTATTCCCATCTTCCCCCGAATGTCTGCCCCCGAATGGGGGAAAATGGGAATTTTCGTGTCATCTTCCCCCGAACTTGTAATCGGGGGAAGATAGGAATTAAAAGTTTCATTTGTCCCCGAAATATTTTTAATAAATTTTTTTTGTGCCTCCTCACCCAATTATGGTTTGAATGAAATAGACATGATTTTTATAAGAATTAATAAAACAAAATGATGACTACCAACTTTTTATAAAACAAATATTACAGCATATTTTCGTTTTACAATCAGCAATACATAAAATATAGGTACTACTATATCTAGCAATTTCTCTAAGTTAAAATTATCAATCTAACAATCAAATATTAATAATAATATTCATCTACAGGTTGTTAACGAATTCGTGTAATTCCTTAAAACCACATGATCTACTACTGGTATAGACTTGCACCGCACGGGATTTAGCTTGATTAAAAATAAAAAATAAAATTCCTTTTTTTCATGCGGATTTGTTAACGATCATATCTAAACCACCTAATAAGGATTCAGTAAAAAACACATAAATGACACAGATTAACACTAAATGCGAATTTTCGAAAATAAACCGAAAAAAATTTAAAAAAAAAAATTTGGTTTTCAATATCTGATTCTTTTTAGAGCCTTGAGTTATCTGACTGCAAAGAGCAATATCGCGTTAATTGTTCCTGCCAGCCGTGTCACCATACTTTTATTAATTTATGCGTGGCATCGCAATGTTCACAAAAATATATTTTTTTGCAAAAATAAAATCTTATTTTTTTTACTGAATCCTTATTATGTGGTTTAGATATGATCGTTAAAAAGCCGCATGAAAAAAAGGAATTTAATTTTTTTATTTTTAATCATGCTACTTAAATCCCGTGCGGGGCCAGTCTATACCAGTAGTAGATCATGTGATTTCAAGGAATTACACGAATTCGTTAACATCTTGTAGATGAATATTATTATTAATATTTGATTGTTAGATTGATAATTTTGAATTAGAGAAACTGCTAGATATAGTAGTACCTATATTTTATGTATTACTGATTGTAAAACGAAAAAATGCTGTAATATTTGTATTATAAAAAGTTGGTAGTCATCATATTGTTTTATTAATTCTTATAAAAATCATGTCTATTTCATTCAAACCATAATAGGGTGCGGTGCGGTGGCACAAAAAAAAAATTTAAAATATTTCGGGGACAAATGAAACTTTTAATTCCTATCTTCCCCCGATTACAAGTTCGGGGGAAGATGACACGAAAATTCCCATTTTCCCCCATTCGGGGGCAGACATTCGGGGGAAGATGGGAATAATCCGAAATATCTGCAGATGTGATCGATTCAGTTAGCCGATCTTGACGATCGCTTTGTTGATCAATTGTAGCGATCGATAATGTCGTCCGACTAAAGTAAAACTGAATATTTGTATAATCTCAGATTTAATTGATTTATGTATTTTATCGATCAATAAAATCTAGCAAGTATCCTACCTTCAAAACGTTTGTTTTTTTACACTTGACAATTATTTGACATATTAATTGTTAACTTCTTTAATGATAATTATAACTTTTTCAAACTTCAGTATGTTACTAGGGCAACCACACTTGGAATGCATAATTACGAAATTAACAATTACTTATTATCATGAAATGTAAATAAACTACATAATGAAATGAGTGTTTTATCTAAAAACAAATAACATGATGTCATCACATGCTACACAAAAATAAACAGGGATGCACAGTGAATTAAACTCTTTTATGATTAATGTTCAGTAAACATTATTTCAACTTTTTTGGTTGTTTTTAATTGTGGAGCCCGCTTTAACGAATTATTCCCAATAGTCCCCTCTAGCCCTGTCCTCCGGGCTGACAGCTGGGAATTGTCTTCCGAGTTGTCATTGTACCTATTATAGGAAACATAATGTTGATTTTTTTTTATTTGATTCTATATTATTTTTTTGACATTTTTATTTACTTACTTAATAGTTAATATTTTTCTAATGTTGTAAGCGTGTTGACATTGTGTTCATTGTTTTATTTGATTCTATGTAGCATAAGAAATAAAAAAGCTGAAATCTATGGTAATTACATTTTTTTTCTGGGAAGGAAGGAATCGTAGCAAATGTCACCCTCCCCCCCCCCCCCCCCGGCGACAACTGAGAAACAGACTTCCCATTTGTCCCCTCTAGTCAGTTTTCAAAGGGAACAGTCGGCACAAATTGTCACCCCGGTGACAACTGGGAAGACAATTCCCAGCTGTCACCCCGGAGGACAGGGCTAGAGGGGACTATTGGGAATAATTCGCTTTAACTCATAGTTTGGTTGAGTGTCATTGTTTTGCTCAAAATTACATTAAACTTATTAACTAATAAATCTGTATATTTCTACAATAATATCTGCTTTACATTGATACTTCATGTACTGTTGCTTCTCGGCAAAGATTAGGCTAACCGTTCTCCACCCATGGGTGTCGTAAAAGGCGAGTAAGGGGTTTATCGCCTAGAGAATGGGCAGCAGGATCCTCACGTCTGCTAATAACGACAATCCCAATCTGAAACCATCAATCAGTGTGCCAAGCGTGGTGATTATGGCAATTTTCTGAAACGGCTGAAGCCAATACACTACTTAAAGATTAATTCAAGTTAAGAACACATTCATGCATTCTTCTCACAAAACTTCAAACATTCTGATAGAATCATCTTTCATTTATCTGCGGTTAAATTAAAACCTGGGTTTGAATCCAGGAGAAAGTTTAGTTAGTGTCCCAGGTATATGTGACACAGTTCGACATGCTAGCCTAAAATGCGCTGCGCGAGATAATTTCGTCGTCGAATTATGTCGTGCAGACAGCTTTTATTTTAGTTAAAAAAAATACATTGCCCCTCTCGTATCGTGGGTGCGTTTATAGACACAAATCTTACATACAAAAACGCTCAGATCCGAAACAACTATTCTGTAAGCCATACAAATTTTTGCTCCGTTTGGGAATCGAACCCACGATCCGTAGCGCAGAAACCAATCGCTCAGCCACTGCACCAAACGTGTCATCAATATTATATGGCTTATCTCGTATCGACACGAGATAATGCATCAAAAAACATATCCCGTGCATGTTCGCCCGGCTAAAGAGACTGCTATTAATTTGTGCTTCCTACTACGGCAATAGTTGTGATAGTGACTAGACAATGAACACTAGTATTGGGTCTCATTTATGTAGATATAGCTGGATTTTTGCTGGTAATGAATAATATTTACTTGGGATTGCATCAGAAGAACTGAATGATAAGACTCTGTAGCAGTGAACAATAATATGTTGACTTGAATGACTGTATGTTGATAAACATGTTTTAAACAATTGAATCATAATTAACATAACATCACGCCCCTTGCCGGAGAGTTGGGCAGAGGTACACCCATATTTCACCGTTATGTTTAAGTCCCATGTAATAGGGGGCGAGCCTACCCAATAACACTATGCCCAACCTGGAGATCGAACCTAAGACCTCACGGTCAGCAGTCGCGCTTGCGACCACTAGACCAACGAGGCAGTCATTTCTGTCATCATTGAATCATAATTATGTATTTATGTAATATAGTCTGTACAGTATCCAATAGAGCAGTTTCTATTCAATAAGACGTACTTTTCTGATTTAATTCCTAGCTACTGACCAAATCTATATTTTGTTTATTAATATTAGAATTAATATATTTTAATCATTTACAAACATAATAAGTACATTTTTAAATATTCAAATTTAAAATAAAAACATTTAAAAATATAAAAATAGTAGCCAACCAGCACCAGGAACAGGGTCCAAGCTACTGGTGTTCAGGGCCTCAAAGAGAGCAACTTTCTAACAATACGCGCCGTGTCCAGAAGTAGGTACCGCTTTCTGTATCAGGCCTTTGATCCAGCCGCCCAACGAGAGCCTCTTTAGATATTGTTTGAGGCTCTTGGCTATTAAGCTATTGGCCGTAACGACTATCGGCACAATGATTGCTGAATCAACATTCCACATGACGACAACCTCGTGTGCCAAGACTTGATATTTAACTTCTTTATCCTTCTTGGCTTTTAGTATTAATATTGTAATGTACACATAAACATGTTTCCTATATTGGTACATCCTATTATACTTATACATTGGTAAAACCTACAAATTTTGAGAACTTCCTAATACATAAACACACATATTTATAAATATTACAAACATCAATAAACTTCAAGAATAGCCTGTACAGTACCTATCACATCACATGCACAATTACAACTCTTAATAACTCCCCTAAGTATGTCAGATATGAATGATCCACTCACACACATTTCTGTACATGACTGACACACACATTGTTCCACACACACATAAATCTTCTACAATCTAATCAATGGTCATGCAGCACTTGTCACAATGATGTGGAACAATTGTTTATTGGCAAAGAATAATAGCTACATGTAGCAGTTTAATCTATACTAATATTATAAAGAGGTAGAATTTGTTTGTTTGTTTGTTTGTATGTAGGAGGTAATCTCCGAAATTACTCATCCGATTTCAAAAATTCTTTCACCAATAGGAAGCTACGTTATCCCTGAGTGCTATAGGCTATATTTTGGGATCCGTAAATTAACGGGAGCGAAGCCGCGAGCAAAAGCTAGTGACAAATATTTTACTTTTATGGAGAACATTCAAGCACTATAGGTATGTCATGTTCACTTCAGAGCTGCAAATGAATTGTCTGGTCTGAAAATGTATCTATAAAAACAACTAGCAGTTGGCCGTTTCAGTTAAATATTAGTACAAATCAAACTTTACTAATGTGGTTATGACACTGAATAAATAAAGTTTATTTTGGACTTTACTCTAAATTCCCTTGATTAATTCAAATTAATTTATTTTGAATACTCTACAGTCTGATATTGATGTGAATGTGTACTCTTTGCACAAAGATTCTTTATTTTCATTGTAAAATAAAAAGTCATGATCTGATATTTAACAATGTCTGAAAATAAATAGGTATTATTTATTTTATAATTTATTACACACATACCTACTTAATACATATACAATATTTACAAAAGAAAACTAGTATACAATGATTAGTACAAAGGTACTGTTTATTTCAATAGTCTCTCAGACTAGCAAAAGGAGAATTAATGAGATGTGGATATAGACAGCAGTGTGTAGAGCGAAATATGTGAGGAGCTTAACTTAATAACAGAAAAGTTAATAAATATACATACATAAATATAAATAAAAACATACTTTTATCAATATGCAGGGTGTAAAAAGACCCATCACATAGCCGAAATCTACGCACTCTGTACATCAAACTAAACTACATTGACCAAAAATAATTGCTGGGAATCGACTTTTATTTTTTGGCATAAAAAATAAATTATACTTTGACCTTCAATATCTCCAAAACCAATGGTTTCCCAGGTATGGTCTGGTAGAAAAAAATGATCCCAATGATGGGTAGAATATGTGGTTTTTGTTATCATTAAGGGTATTTTTACACCCAATATATTATGTTCATTCTCACGTCAAAAACTATGAAATAAACATGTATTTATATGAATTAATTAACATTTCAAACAATCCAACCTATTGTAGTTGTAGTCTATTGCTAGAAGAACCTACTGTTATATTTGAATACATTAATTAGGCATTGTTCCTCTGGAATAGCATACTATTTTAAATAATCAATGATATACAACAAAATCATACCTTTTCAGCCACAGCACTGTCTGCTGTAGGTTTGGACAGCTTCAGCAACTTCTTGATATTCTCCTCAGTTATCTGTTCCTTAGACTTGACCGGCTCTTTAGGTTTCTTAGTCTTACTCTTGTAAAGTAGCCTGTGATCTGTATAGAATACACCTTATTATCACTTTCGTAAATAAAAACATTGTGTGAACTTTTTAATCACTTGTGTAAAAAGAAAAATTATAGAACTCTATGATGAAGCGTGTAATGTGTCACTAGTCATTATATAAGAAAAATACGTTAGTAATAAACCGGACAATAAAACCGGCTAGCTGTAATCATAGTAATAGGACCAATAAAGACGGCTTGTTCCTTCAAGTGGTGACGTAATACTAATATGATAATATCAATAGTAAGCAACTGAAGTTTGGACGAACCTTGACCTGAGGGCCGTGGCCGATTTCTGCGGGAACCACGTTTTGCCTCCGCACTGTCTGCATGCAAACAACAACATTAAAAATATGAGTTGAAAAGTTCTAAACTTATAGGTAAATTAATACATTTTATTTGCTTTGTACCTTCTTGGTCAACGAGTTCAAGAGCCTGTCGCACTAATGCAGAAGACATTTTAACACAGCAATGCGTGGAGAAAACATTTATGGCCAATTTACACGGAAATACATACAATTCTAACCTAAACAAAAATAAAATGTGATACGTCAACTGTCAAGTGTCAATTAGAGTTTTATGTCAAAGTCAAATGCGTTTCGTTTCGTGCTTCATCGTCTTTACATTAATACGTTTAGTTGCCGTTTTTTGTCGTAAATAGGCGTTTCGTTTTTGTTTGGTATTGTTAATAGGATGTTGATAAGTTAAATAAATAAACCTTGGCTAATATTTCGATAATAACTTGTCAAATCAAATAAATGTAGGCATAAACTATTTTTACAAGTTACTTCCCGATCTAGTGGACGCAAGCACGTTTGTTAAGGGTGAGTTTTTAGATCAAGGGATCAAGTCTTGTAATATTTTAAAATGATGTTTATTTTTGCTTTAAAATCCTCAGTAGTTAGAAATCTGGACATTAGAATTGTATCCAATAAATGGCAACCAGCTCCCCCACATCTATACTAATATTATAAAGAGGTAGAATTTGTTTGTTTGTTTGTTTGTATGTAGGAGGTAATCTCCGAAATTACTTATCCGATTTCAAAAAATCTTTCACCAATGGGAAGCTACGTTATCCCTGAGTGCTATAGGCTATATTTTGGGATCAAAAAATTAGGGATCCGTAAATTAACGGGAGCGAAGCCGCGAGCAAAAGCTAGTGTCATATAATGCCGTTATAGGCGAATAATTGTAGTAGGTACAACTGTAGGATATCCCTTCGGAGAAAACACGCATGATGTAATTTATTATGAATAATCAGACAAGCTTCGCTAGCAATCTTCCACAATTCAAATGTTATTTATTTTGTCCTACAGGTTCTGCATGCTATACCGCGCAATAAACGGCGATAGCGAAACGAGTGCGGGCGTAGAGCGACGTGAGGACCCCGGACCACAGGCTCACGCCACACAGCACGCACAACATCACAGATATGAGGTGAGCTTCGCAGTAAAACCTTCATGTTCTTCAAAAATGTACACCTGGCTCTCCATTTGCGCGAGAGAATATGCGATAGTCACTATTCTAAGACTCAAAAAACTTTATTTTAAAATTAACCACATCAGGGTAGTTATTTTAGTTACTCATCAAATGTAAAATTTGAGGTGTTTGATTCTAATTTATCGTTTCCTACTTAAGGAAATATACCAACAAGAAGCTAAGCTTGACCTACTCATCATCATCGCCCCGTGAGCGTTGACTTCATTATCTAGGACCTCCACATAATGTAGTACCGTTATAACAAATGGCCGCAAGGGAATAGTGCACTTATTACCCTAGGCACATGCGTAATAAAAAAAAATAACGCTACTGCTCATCCTTTTGAAATTGTTCATTGGAACTTCAACTTGATAGGTCACTGTGTGAGTTTATTCATCAGTGTTCTTTTTAGAGATTCTTCTTCTCTCATGTGAACAAGAGCTATACTAAAACAGCGAATGCTGTGGTGAAAAGATAAGCCAGTCAGCAAGGTTGGTAGCGGGGCTGACTGCCCACGGTGCGCCGCCCGGACATACTTAAGTATTGTCAGTCATGGAGGCTCTTTTCATGCACCCCAAATTATTTTTGGAGATAGTAACAATGATGTTATGCATCTATAATGTTGCAGGGACCGCCGACACCCTGTCCCGCCCGCGTGGAGTACGCGACGCCGGTGTTCGCGCGCAACTACCAGGGAGTGTGGCGCTATGTAGTGCAGATACCTTATGAGGGATACTTTACGCAGACCGTCGAGGTTACCAGGTGAGTCTACAGCATTTACTTGGAACTTATCCCACTTTACATTTCCAGGTCTATGAAGTTTTCATCTCAACAAAATAACAGGATCACTAATAATTTCTTGAATCCCTGAGACCATTTTAGCAAAGCAGGAAATAATACAATATACTCAAGAGACAGGTTTCTCGCTCGCTGTTTAATAATCTATACAAATACGTTGTTGATGTTTTTCAATTCAAGCCAACTTGAAAATAGATAAGTATTATTGCAGCACAAACAAATGTAACCTTTTCAGCACATGAAAAATAAGTTGATTTAAGATTGAAAATAAATAAGAAAGCTAATAAGTGTAACTATTTAAGTGGCAAAGGAAATTGAACTATGATTCACGTAAATAAGATTTAGGATCCCAAAGAACGTTGATTTTAAATTGAATGTGGATGATGTTTAGATGCATGCAGTCTCGCTGCCACTACTTGGACGGTGGCTGCCTGAGCTCTCCGCGCTGGGTGTCTCTGTTAGTGGCCGAGCTGCACTACCCGCCCCGGCAGAACAAACATGTACAGGTATGTTGCCTTCAATATTATTAATCTCGAGCCACTTACCACCTATGTTGGAGACGTTGGAGTCAGCTTCCAGACTAACCGTTTGCAGCTAAATATGTATAAGCATTTTACAAAAACGACTACAATCTGTCCTTCGGAAGTGAATTACCTAATATTCTAAGGTTAGATCAGTTCAGATTATGAGCTCATGACTACACATTACTGTCATAGGTACCATACAACTGTAATCAACAATGTATAAAGAGCTGTCACCAATGAATGTCTGAACCGCGTTTCATTTTGTAGATCGATCTCTGCGGTAGCACTTTAGTGACAAGCCATAGTAGTACTTCATCATCTATCATCATAATCATCATCTTCTTCATCATCATCACTTTGCGAGAGTACCAATGTCTTTGTATTTTGCCGCAGGACTACGAGCAGTACTTGCAGAACCGCGCCGGGCAGCCCGAGCAGGAGACCAGCACCGACAAGCCTCCACACTGCGACGGACACGACGAGATGGGATGCTATCAGGTAACAGAACGTTTAACTTTATCACATCCGCCGCTAGATGTCCGCTGCTGATCTTGAGCCTCCTAAAAGACCACTACCATGAATAGTTGTAAGGAGTTAATACCAATAGAACCACATTTGGCAATCGGATTATTGATTACCTACAGTATTTTGTTTGTTGTTTCATCATCTTGGAAAAGTCTATTAGTTGCCTTTTACGACTACCGCCCGCTGTATGGCGATGACCCTTTCTTTCCCGGAAATCAGATTATTTTTAGTGTAATCTATAGGCACATAACTGAATTTGCAATATATTATGTAACTAAAAAACAATATTTATTTACAGGTCCGTCTATACTACGACTGGTTCCTGGTCCCCGGTTCGTGCAAGTGCTGGCGACCTGACTACTTCGCGAGATACGTCCGTCGTCGCCAGAATAATGAACTGTAAACTACTTGTAATTACACACCTTGCAAATACTATAATGTCATTTAGATAAATTATTCATGCACACTGCGATAATTTAACATCTCATCTACATAAATTATAAATTCACGCATCTTAAGATTATAAGGTCATCTACATAAACTACTACCATTTCATATTTTTCATCACTGAAAATCATAAAATATCTGGTTATTTTTGCTTTTCATTTTCTAAATTAAACTTTTTTTGTTATTCTTGTTTATTGGATATGTTTATTTTTGTAGTTATCGCCAAAAAGTAATCTACTGTAACCTGACGATAAGTCCTAATCATGTCAAAAAATAAATAGCTTCCTTAAAATGATTCCCACACGTTGAAATAATTAAAGTTAATTATTTATTTTATTAAATATATGTATTCCTATTGCGTTAAGTAATGCGTATGTTATGTTAATTTTGGTGCTACTGCTACTTAACGTTGTGACATTAAGACTGTATCTAAATAATAATTAATAATATCTACTGTATCTAATTAATAATGTAAGTAGGTATGTTCGTACTCTGAGGATCGTACCAAAATATATAGGCATGGGAGGTTAGATCTCTTATTGAGTTAGACTATACAATAAGTTAGCGTTTAAAACATCAACAATCACATCTCAATAGTATAGATGTATTTTCTGTTATTTATTAAACATCATTTCAATAAGGGTTTTGATACTGTAAATCGAACATTATTATAGTAACTCATAATATTATAATTAAATGTTTTGATTATTTTGTCATTGAAATCCATCCTATTTTTTAACCGCCATGTCAGCAGAGCAAAATTTCGAATTTAAAAAATGTCTTTATTTTATTTTTTATTGTATTCTTGTCCCTGTAGAAATACTCGTTATAATGTAGGTACTTCTTAGATACGGTAATATAGGAAATGTATCGAAGCTCAATTTGCATTTATAATTTGTAACTATGTAAAGATTAAACACAACCATGCTTTCTTTGACTCATTTAAATTCAAATCAATTAGATGGTTCTTCAAAAGGTTATGGAAATAATTTTCCCACTTATCAAAGATCAATAATTGATTCAATTCAGCTTTCCAAGTGATTTGCCGCTTGCAAGTGTAATTAAATAAAGAATAGTCTAAGAGAGCATGGTTTTTGAAATATGTCATTATTAGACCTACAACTACCATAAGTTAGTACTTATTTATTTATATCTTAGGTTATAAATTGTTTTAGTTGTATTAATAAAGCACTTTAACTATTAAATTTGTTTTGAATAAATAAATTTAAAAATCTTCTCATATATAAAGAGACTGGTACTGACTGACATTTGATTCATCAACGCAGAGCCTAATCCACTAAAGCTGGAAATATAAAATTTGGACAGTAGGTTTCTTACGTGACGAAAACATCCACTAAGAAGGGATTTCGCGAAATTCAACCCTTAAGGGGGTGAAAAGGGTGATTAACGTTTGTATGCAACTCCGTCATTTTTGAAGTAAGAAGCATAAAATTAAGTATTAAGGTTTCTGGTTAGGAGTAAATGTACACGTGTTTGAGCATTTTGTAAATTCAACCCCTAAGTGGGTGAAATAAGTGTTGTAATTTTGTATGAGAAATCTGGTACTTATGAAGTAAGAAGCATGAAATTCAATATTTAGGTTACTGGTCAGAAATAAACGTACACATGTTTAAGGGTTTTTGGAAATTCAACCCCTAAGGGGGTGAAAAGGGTGATTAACGTTTGTATGCAACTCCGTCATTTTTGAAGTAAGAAGCATGAAATTAAGTATTAAGGTTTCTGGTTAGGAGTAAATGTACACGTGTTTGAGCGTTTTTGGAAATTCAACCCCTAAGTGGGTGAAATAAGTGTTGTAAGTTTGTATGAGAAATCTGGTACTTTAGAAGTAAGAAGGTACGCAAGCGAAGCTGCGGGCAACAGCTAGTCTAGTAATAAGGCTAGAGGCAGTCGATTATGGGACTAAATGACTAATGCAAATATTACACTATTCAAAAAAATTATCATAGCAGCAAGATGTTATTTATATTAAGGTGGATGCTACCCATAAACCTATAAAATTCGAGGAAATTACAAGATGGGGATCGTACAACAATAAAACAAAGTATAAGTTAAACAAAATTTATTAAAAATTGTAATTGATTTCGAGACAACGTACTAGGAATATTTTACAACGGTTGAGATGTGATCTACGTAGTCACTACACTAAGCGTGCGGACTCTCGGGGGGGCTACAAAATTACAAAATATCTTACAACTACTTTATAGTTCAGGTATCTTTGGTGAGCGACCAGCTACGTAAGTACGTTAACTATGTTAGAAAATATACAAATGTTATGTATTCATAATAGAATGGGCTCGGTGCAAACATTACAAGGCACTATAGATAAAAATATCAATGATTAAAGAATGCTACGAAATATTAAGCGAAAAAAGAAATCAACTTTCTGTTTCTTGTGACGTGAAGTAGGAGTTAGCTTAAAAATTTCAAGGTCTTTTTCTGTTTTACCGTCGTTATACAAAAATACAATTATTATAAAAAAAGAGCCTTGCCAAGTTTATTCCAAGTCCATATAGCAATCTTAATAATACCTGTTTTGCAAATACAACCGATCATTTAGAAGGGGCGAACAGTTATCCATTACTGAAAATTCTACTGTCAAAGTTACTGATCGAAGGCTACAGCTACATATCAAGATCTTGGAACTAGTTGTAATATGCATAAGACATTGTTAATGACATAGACGTATATCTTTAAACATATTGAGATCTTTATAGAATTTTACATTCTATTCTAATTATCAAAAATTATACCAACTATCACTCCTTTGAGCGTTTTCTAAATTCTTCTCGCATTGAAACGAAATTTCGTTCTTCGTTGATTTTATCTCACAAATCTACCTATTGAGTATTGACTTTTACATTATTATACAAAAATAATTACAGTCTATCATATAGAATCGCATCATATTAGTACTTATATTTTTTATAAGACTACACAAGTAATACTCTGTCTGGCGTTGTATTCTCTGATACAGTTTCATCGATGTACACAACTCTGTCTTTAATATCTGCACGTCTAGATTCTTCTACGTTATCATTACTGGCTACATCTGACTCATTATTATTGCTATTAACATCTAGAGATACCCTCTCAACTATCCTACCGTTCTCAAATACTAATTCGGTTCTCAACCCTAAATCGTTATCTTCTGAATCATTAGAACTGGAAGTCATTGTTTCAGTGTCAGTTCGAAGTCCGTTTTCAATGAGATCGTTCTGAACGTTATCAATTTCAGTACTAGAATGAGCCCGCTCATCTAGAAGGTTCTGTCGTCGTCTATTATGTATGTGTACGGCCGGTATGCCGTCTTTAGGGTTGGTATAAGATACGTAGCAAGCCGAGTACGGTGGCGGTGGTTCCTCACTAATATACTTGTTGAGGTTAGTTGTGCTAGACCCGGCGGCGCATTCTGAGTATGGTGGTGGTAGATCATTGTTAAGGTGGCCCGGTTCTGAGTAAGCGTCGGAATCGTCTAGACGAGGTAGGGAGCCGACTTCCATGTTATTGTGTTGTACTGAAATTAGAAAGTAACCTGAATGAGCAACATATCAAAACCGTATGTATGTATATCGTATAGCATTTTCAAAGACCGCTATAATGAAGCAAAAAAGAAAGAACATTAAAAATTTAAATCTAAATCTATCATCATCTTCATTAATAATCAGGCACGATCGAAAAAGTGTTATCATTATTGTTCGTACGCAAGTGCAAGGGAAGTTGTTTTTCTATTATCCTAGGCTCCTAGCATGTTTGCTGTTAATCACCTGAATCCACTTCGTATAATGGTCTGTGTATTCCTTACAATAATATTTTAGTTTAGGTAATACTTACGACTAGTGGCTGTCACGTTTGGCGTCGACCATTCATCTGACTCGTGTCTCCTTACTGAAATACAAAATTTTAAATAAATTAAGACACTGCCTTATGCCTACTAACTACTACTACTAACTATAGGTGCTATAGTTTCAATGGGTTAGAATAAAAGTTAGTACTAGACAGCACAACTTGTAGCTTCGTCTGGTAAAGATTTAAGCCTAATGCTTGTTTCCTTTAACTAACCGAACGGTACGCTAAAACTACGATTCGTGCATCTACAGCTAACTGTGAATGAGCGCGCGTATCTGACTCGCATATTCCTGGTCCAACCGTGCCCTCAGTTAATTTTTACATTGCATCTTATGACTAACCTAACCCATGTTTTGTCGTATCAGGTTGAGATCTATAAGTCCCATATCTGACAGTCTTATAGAAGAAGGAATTAATGTGGGTATCAAAAGGGTGACAAACCTCCGTGCAGATGGTAATGTCCCCGCATCATCTCGCGCTGAATTTCACCCGCGCCAACATCTGAGCACAGGAAGCGCTCACATTAGGCTCATGCGAATAACCCGGTAAATGTCATTAGAGAAGAGAAGCCTCGACATGATAAAGAACGGTTTGATAGAAAAAATATGACTAGTGTGGGACTCTGTGGAACTATGATCTGTTGACCATGAATACACAAAGAGAACGACCTCTGCATCGAAAACGTTTGGAACATGTGCTAATGAATGAAAACTTAATGTGTCTACAAAGAAGAAGAAAGAAGATCCATTACTATGTAACATGAATGTATTTTGTGTCCTAATATTTGTAATGCTGTACGAACTGCGTCTCAAAGGACCACATTCAAAGTTTGTGGTGTAAGTCAAGCAGGCTTATTGCATTTTTTCTGTGTTTAAATTCCAACACCGAATTAACCTTCCATTTTAAAAGGGTGCTTTGTTTCAATATATTATTTATATATATATTATTGTTAGTACCTACAGGTTGTTCGCACGTCATTAACATAAATTGTCTAGGTTGTCACACCAGACCGTATACCTCAGTATCTAGTGTACAGTCCTAGTAGGATCCTTCTTCTAAGTGAGGTTAAGCTTAAAGCTGTCATCTGACTTCCACACCCTAACTACTACTTTATTTAGGTTTTAACGCACTCCATATTAAGATAATACAAACATACTCACTTGTATGCATATAGATAGCTTTAAAGAGTTTCTTATGCAGACAGTTCTCGGCAGCTCTTACAATCAGCACTAGTAGCGCCAGCACCACAGCGCCGGCCGCCCACCCGCGCGCCGCGTAGCTCCAGCCGTGCGTCGCGCTCGCCCCGCCAGACCCGACCGATCCGACTGACCCGACCGACCCGGCTGAGATGCCTGAACCGCCGGCTGGTAGCACGATCGACACCGGCTCGTACGGCCGGTAGCTTTGGATGCTCTGATGATAATATACCTGTATTAAGTGTTTGGTCGAGAATTTCAGGTACTCTGCTCTTTGTTACTTCGCTCGAAGAAGTTCATATACTAGTTCAAACCCTTGTGAGTGCTGAATTATTATCATCAAATGTGCACGTTAACATACACTGCAAATAAGGCCTCTCTTTCTAGTCTACTGCTTTATTACAATAATTACTTAACGAAATAAAACCCTCATTACGATGATTGTCAAGGAATTAGTGATCACTGATTATGAACACGCATGGTATGTGGTTATCAGCGCAAAAGAGCCTGCTGCAGCTCTTCCTCTTGGCATAATCCATTAATACCCTACGGTACCCACCAAAAAAGATTGGGTTTGGGCGTGTATCAATATCTCTCTCATACCTACCAGGCCTCCCCTGAAAGGAAATCAGAAATCCTACGAAGGTTTGCTTCAGAAAAATAATATTACAATTATACAGGGAGTCCCTGGAAGTATGGATCAAATCGAATAGGGGCGTGGGCAAGGTCATTTCAAAACTTGTAGTAGTAAAAACTTGAGTAAAATTTTTGCCAGACCAAAAAAGCCTTTGCAGTAAATGTTTTTTCTTATTGAACACATGTTTTTTAGCTGCGTAAAAGTATTACCACAAGAAAGGCCTACTGTTCGCCAAAGTCCTGAAAAAAAAATGATAGCTCTGATAGTTTTTTTATGATTTTTTTCTATGTGAAGTGTTTGAAAAAAAAACAATATTGGTCATAACTTTTGAACCGTAAAAAATTGCACCGACATTCTCAGGGTTAAAAAAGTTTGGAAAAGGCATTGCCCACGCCCATATTCGATTTGATCCATACTTCCAGGGACACCCTGTATACACAACACATAGTAGTCATAGAGTTGGTAGTACCTTAATATCGGGCACTCTCCAGGGGTCGGTGTCATGGAAGCGGTCGACGCGCCACGTGACGGGCGCGCTGGTGTGCGGCCACTGACGGTTCAGCAGCAGACCCTTACCGAGCGGGTCCAGTCTGGAGCATTACAACACTACTATTACAATGGTGTACAGAACATGGGTTCTAATGTCATCATCATCTCGGACCAATGTTGGGGTCAGCTTCTGGTGTAACCTGATGCTGCAAGCGAAACGGAGGGCAGTCATATCCAACTTCCAGAATTACTGAAATCGCCTGCATGATGTATCCCGCGCCGTCAACTACCGAGGCTCCAAAGACCGATTGGTGACAGTATAAGTAATCATGTACATAATTGGCGAGTGTTGTGACGCAACTTGGGAGAGGTCCAACATTGAACTGCGACAGGCTAAGTTGTAAGTACATTATTGTCAAAATTTCCCAGACTCGTGACAGACTGTGGCTTCAGTTTGGCAGTACATTGAATTATGTTTGCTGCAGAGCCACTGCAACAGGACTAGCTCTGTATTGACTGACTCTGCCGACCTTGGTTACTGAGTGGTGACTTGAACCATTTGCTTTGTTTTGGTAGGAGCTGATATTACGCGTAATCTATGGCTTTAATAGGGGTTTTAAATATAAACTTTGTCGCTTTACTAATACGGTCAAGAACATTAATTACCGGACGTTTCAAACCCTTAACGTCAACCCTTGTTCTTTGTTCTTACCTGATAAAATGTCTGCTGTCCTTACTCAACCCGTAGAAAGAGTACTTGTCGTGTTCGCGTGTCCTCGGCGCGGCTCGGTCGTGGCTGCGCGCATACTCGCCGGCGCGTGTGCGTGCGCGCCGGTCCCAGGACACCCACGCCCAAGAGGGCACTGTCGGCTGCATTGTGCTGGAAAAGATTAATATTTTGTTAGATATGGCATAAATGAACATATTATTGGTCTTAAATCACGTGATTGGGGTAGAAACAGGATTTTAAAGGTGAGCTGCCTAGACTGCTAAGCGTTTAAAAATATGAGCAAAATAAATGCAACTTAGTATGACCAGCCCCCTGATTCAGTTTGTTATCTTGTTATGAGAATCGTACAGAAACCGAATTGGTTGACGATTTGGTATGTCTACACCAGGGGCCCAATTCTCCTAAAATAAATTGTTGCCAAACGCAATCGAACCACAACCGTCAGTCAGTTTTTGTTTTCGAAAACTTTCAAAATGATTGATTTTGTTTTTTGCATAGAAGTAATAAGTACTACGTAGTTTTTTGTGTCAAACAATTTGATAGCTTTTGAAATTGAGAACTGTCTGAATGAACGGTTCGGCCTTGGTTCGGTTGTGATTTATCAAGATTTATTTTAGGAGAATTAGGCCCCAGTGCGCTTTCATGTTCATCTTACGCTTTCAACTTTCAATTCCTCTTGCGTCAAGCGCTTGCTATAATATTGATTGCCTTATGACGCATTTAGCTTATCGTCTACACCGGTGCGCCTCGGTCAGTCGGCTGTCGACATACAATAGACGGATTAGCGTGCGCTAAAGGCATGCGCTTTTGTCGAACTAGTATTAAGGCATGCGCTATGGCGCTTCACACATGCTTCAGACGAATACGCAAGATGAACATGAAAGCGCACTGGTGTAGACATAGCTATAGACTTATCGAAAAATTCTAAATCAGGGAGCAGATCAAGCTCCGTTGTTGTTGATTTTTATTCTTTTTGCTCCTATTAGAAAATTCTCACTTGCACCCAGTTGTTGGAACTGTGCCCAATTAAATAAATGGCGATTACGCTTGTGCTCATAAATATGATAGAATATTAGGACCACGTGAGTATTTAATTATGACGTCATTAGTTAGAATTATTATGCCGTGGTTAGAGCACATTTGAGACACTAACTACATCTCCCAATAGCGACAATCACACATTCTAGGAGATACTAACAAAATTGTTAATAATCGTAATCGATCCACACTTTTTAAGGTTCCGCAGTCAACAAGGAACCCTTATAGTTTCGCCATGTCCGTCCGTCTATCCGTCTATCCGTCTGTACAGCTGTTCGACTATCCGTCTGTTCGTCCGTCCGCAACTTAGTCAGAGACTCTTAGTACTAGAAAGCTACAGACAGTGGTAAAATAAAAGCACGTATTTTTTTATGTTCCTCTTGTACACGTAAATTGGGATCTGTTTCTGAAATATTAAGCTTTAAAGTGCAAATTTTTATTACAGTCAAGCAAGTGTCCCCCCCCCCCCCCCCCCCTCTGTGCCATCTAAACGATTAGACAGCTAAGTAGGCTTTACAAGTAGAACTGATCGCTTGCAGCTTTAAAGATACCTTGTCTTTTTATCAAACAATGCTATCCTCCATATTTTGCTTAACCATACCAATGTTGTGCTAACTCGTCTAGTCAGTCAGTGAGCTAACCACGGTAAGACATTCCTCAGCAACTTGATTCATTGGTCGGTTGCTGAGCCGAGCTCTAGTGTATAACCGGTCTACTTGTTACAATATAGGGCAGATGTAATCTAATTATTAACTACCCTTCAGACACGTACGTACGGTTGGTTTTACATTAAACTACAATTGTGCACGCTACGTAAATGTAGTGAGTCCTCAGCAACGTGCTTAGTTTGCTCCATTTTATTAAAACATTCAAAGGATAGTAATATTTGACAAACATAAGGATGTAAGCCGTTTAAGGCGCTTCCCCCACCGAAAGTGGCGCCACTTCAGAAAAAAAGTATTATTTCTGTCAACACACAACATATTGAAATTTCGTACGTACAACATTTTAGTCAAGTGTTGTAGAAATTTTCGAACTTTTTTTCTGAAGTGGCGCCACTTTCGGTGAGGGAAGCGCCTTAACTCACGTGCATATTTCAGGAAGGTCCGACTTGTTTATATCGTTAAAACGAATATCACTCACGAAAATTGTTATGTAAAATGTTTGACAAAGCTTATCGTCGGCACCAGACCTCGTAAATAGTAATTTTGGTCAAACACGAGTATTTAAAGATAAAGATTTATTTATTTGTATAAACATATGTAACATAATACATGGTGGTGCATATGTAGATGGTAAACAAATGGTGTGCAGTTCAACATGTTTTGCCACAATTGACGTACAATTTAAGTCCCTATTTTGATATTAATATATTTAAAAGAAAACTTGTTGTACATTGAATAAAATTTTGGTAGTTACTTACATACAAAATTAAAATTATCACAACTATTTAGCAACAACCATTATTTAGCAGGAAAACCTCGCAACCCATATTTTAGACTGGCCTGAGATCAATTTGAATGCAAACAAAGAAATTGACCATGAATAATGCACCTGGTTATCTGCTGATAACCCCTTAATTAACGACAAAATCCTACTTTTTTCCAAGAAAGCCTCGTTTTCGCATTAGTCACCTTTCGAGAATTCAAGTTCAAATATTAATTACATGATTTAGTAGGTAATGGTTCAATTAATGAAACAGTGAAGTTCCTTTCTATTTTTTTCAGGAAACGGTTTTTTCTGTCTCCTGTAAATTTTGCTTTTGGCAATAACGAGGTTTTCATTGGTGGCCGGCGTTATGGACAATGGCCTAATAATGCAGTGCGGCACGCTGTTACCTATATGCTCTACATAATGTTCCTGGCAGTTTCCACACCGATAATTCAGCCCTCATCAAGCTATCTCCCCCCTCCCCCTCCCCAAGTCCCCGCCTGCAATGCTCTAAGCCGAGGTGCTCGTCCTACTAGGGGTCGCCCTTAGTGCTGTTGTTGCAGGTAGTCATGTTGTCAGGGGCGGATTTGATACGTTGGCTGTCCTAGGCCTATGAAATATTGCCGCCCTCTACTCGCTGTAAATCACGAAAAATTTAACGAACTATAAGAATTAAATTAAAATAAAAAACAACGAAAGTCAGTAAATGATGAAATTATCTCAATTAGTGTTTCAAATACGCTTGAACTTGGATTAAACTAGTAAGCAAAGATCCAGTTCGATGAGCCAAACGTTTAATAATCGTAATCGCCATACGTGTAATTTTTTTTTGCGAGATGCGTTTGACACATTTTTTAATTTTTACACTCGAGTTTTTACATGAGTTTATTGAGTTGGCGGAAAGGTAAAAAGAAAGCGCGACGACTAAAAAAAAAACCCACACGAATTTTGCCGCCCCCTAAATTTTGCCGCGCTAGGCCCGGGCCTATCTGGCCATAGGGAAATCCGCCCCTGCGTGATGTTAGTGTAGTAAAAGTAGTTAGCTTAGGTTAAATATTTTACTTCCCCACCATTGGATAACTGCCCGGTAACGTAGAACGCAAGGACCATCTAAAGCAGTCCAATTGGAACAATAAATTAAAAGAACCCTGAGTGCTCATTCACACGAAGACGATTCATTTTTTTTGATGAATCATCTTTTTTCTCGATTCGTTTTTTTTTTTGACGGCGGCTTTTCTTTTGAATGCCCGTGTGACGCATCACGAATCGTGAAAAATGTCGGCACGTATCGTCTTTTAAAAAACACGTTCGTCAAAAAACACGAATCGTGATTTTTTTGTGACGGATCCATCGTGTTCGATATTCATCCAAGACTAAGGCCACGTTCACACGGCGACCATTCGATTCGATTTTTTCACGTATACGGTTTTACCGTATACGATGCAACCGTTCACACGGCAACCATTCGATTCGATTTTTTCATGTATACGGTAATTCTCGAATGGGCGAGTCGTGTAAACGAAACAACATGAACATAAGCGCCACTGCGTGTTATTTCGACAAAATCGTTTCGAGACGCGGCATTCTCTGTGGCAACTTCGTACGGTATACGGTAAAAAATGCATCTCGAACACGACGTTTTCCCGTATGAACTCCATGTGAACAGTTTGATATATTGTCTACTGCCAGTACTATGTTCGATAAAGTTTAGTGCACGGTATACGGGAAAAGTATGGCCGTGTGAACGTGGCCTAAGAATCACGAAACGAATGTGGACATCAATTCGGATATTTTGCAGAATCGTGATAAAACACGATTCAGTATGCAATGTGAACGTTCATCCGTCATGACGTATCGTGTTTTATGACGAATTGTCAATGACGGAACCCGTGTGAATGAGCCCTGTATAAAAGAGAAGAGAACGCTTCGAAATGTTGCCACTGCATAAACCGTAAAATGTATAATTAGGAAGACATTCTCATGGCATGTACGGATGTCTGTTTCCTTTTCTTCTTTTTATATTCCTGTTTAGTATATTCTATCACTTATAAATTAAATCATAATATTTATCTATTTTTAATAATAATTGTTTGCTGCACCGAACCACGTCATTACGTCGGCGCCGGCTGTCGCTGAAAACCAGCGCTGGGGCTCTGTCTTGCATAGGGTCGCAGCATAATGCTGAGCGATAGCCGTTTTGTGTGGATATGACGCATGTTTCCCTCAACCTTCTTATTTTTTTGTGTATATTTTCTTTTTGCGTCATGTTTACCGCAAATAAACGTATTTTCTTTCTTTCTTCTTTCTTCTGACAGTTTCCAGTCGCCTTTTACAACACCAGGTCGACCTACTTTATCGAGATCACCCCAGTGCAGTCCGGTAACTGGACGTGTATGCGATTTGAATGATACTTTATGTGTTGTGTGCTACGAGTATACGACCCACATTTTACGCTTCACTGATACAACTACTTGTTATACTACTTAGTATTGGTTTATATCAGAATTACGTACTGCTTACGTATTGCTCAACGCTTACGGAGTTAATGTGTCATAGAATTTACGAGAACACTTGTAATTACGGGTTGAACAATGAAAAGAATACTGCTCGTCTTCAGCGGAATTATTATTGAGACGTTACTCTTAGATCAATTCAAAGCAAAGCAAAAGAGAGCTTTATTTGTAGTCGTTTAAGAAAAGAGTCTCTACCAGTGATGATACTTCAGTACGTCCGGCGCACCCTGGGCAGTCAGCCCCGCTACCAACCTTGCTGACTGGCTAATCTTTTCACCACAGCATGAGCTATTTTCGTATAGCTCGTGCTGACACGAGAGAAGAAGAAGTTAAATCCTTCCTTATTCCTTGTCTGCATTATAAAGGGAACCAATCTGCAAAATTTCAGCTTTCTAGGTCCAAGGGTTTGGGCTGGGCGTTGATGAGTCAGTCAATCAGACAGGACTTTTCTTTTTATTTATATAGATACATAGATGTTCGCAGCTCGTGTAGTAAAATCAATTCTTAAGTTTGGAGGTGCATGAAAAGGTCTCCACGAGTGACGATACATAAGTACGTCCGGCGCACCCTGGGCAGTCAGCCCCGCTACCAACCTTGCTGACTGGCTAATCTTTTCACCACGGCGTGAGCTATTTTCGTATAGCTCGTGCTGACACTAGAGAAGAAAAAGTTACAGTTACACCTAATTTTCTATGATAGTACTTAGTGTGAATTAACATCACCCTGCAATAAAGCACGGCGCTATAAAATTAGCCCGCTAAGACTGTTCTGTAGCGACCTATATAATATGTGGAAAGCCTATATCCAGCACTGCAAGTACACAGATTTTTGTGTCGTTTAAAATTATAATAACCTTAGATACTTAACATAAAATATTGCAATGTCAGCAACACAAAGCAGGGAGCCTACTTCCTAAGTCCGTCAACGATAATAACGCCCGTCCGAAAGTAGCCCGAAACGTAGAAGTGAACAAAACAAGTGTCAAGTTCAATTTTTCGGACGGGCAAAAATACATCGGTAGTAGGGACAACTGTCAAATCGTGTTGTCATTCATTCTTAGTTCGGGACCCGAAATAATCGTATGTCCGTAGGTGATAGGGAGTAGAATAGAAAATGCTCGTAACTAAGGCCGAAACCACGGACATCCTGCTTAGGGAGTAGACCACCAGATACGGATAGAAGAGCCAGCCCGTAAGAGGTACAACCTTACATAGAAGCCAAAATTAACAGAAGTATAACCAAGCATTTAAGATATAGTACCGACGTGCAATAAAACGTTACCATTACAATGTCGATGGCATCATTTTATTGCGTTTTGTATCTCGCACAGCGTTGCTAGGCAGTTTACAATCGGCTGTGTTCCAAGCAACTGTAGGTATCGATTCTGCGAATCACAGTTTTACAATCTGCGAATGTAGGTATAATGTCAATAAAAACGCGGTTTGTATGGAGTGTTCCTTGTTTACTTATTCTGACATGACATAACGTAGGGGTCGTCGGATAATAAACTATGTTTCCCGCGTCTGCTGCCACTGTTATGATTAAAAAGATATTTTACATGATTTAAAATGGGGTTAAATATAATGACCACCATAAAATGCCACTCTGTCCACCGCTCCGACGAACGGTTTTGGGTGCTAGTTCCCCTGTCGCGAGGTTAAGCAAGACAATCAACGAATGTAGCGATCTAATCGACTTACACTTTGACTCACTATACAGTTTAAAAGCGAAGACTCTGGAAAATCTCGATAAAGATTAACTTGAGTAATTTTTTTTTTTCGGTATCTGTATCCAAATTTAATAATATTAAAATATATATAATAATTTAGATAGTAGTTAGTAGTAGTTGTTGAATTTATAGGTAGTTTTCTTTTTTTTTTTTCTATTGTACGTACCTACAACTTTGGTTTTGCATGCTGAGTTTACCTGTAAGTGATTGTGCACTGTTGTTTATCTGTTTTTGCTTGTTTCTTATGTCCATAATCAGTGTAAACAATTGTTGGTAAATCAATAAAATAAAATAAAATAAAATGCCCTTACCCTTAGTTCTTTTACCAAAAATATATACTTGACACCAGAAAAATAATGCTAAAATTACAATAGTACTATTAGCTATTTTAGTCACAACTAGGGTTACCATCCGTCCGGATTTGTCCGGACAAATCCGGACTTCTAGACTTTTGTCCGGACTTTGTCCGGCTCTTTAATTTGTCCGGATTTTTTGGCTTAAATGGAATACGAGTAATGTAACTTATGTAATATCAAATAACTTTTTAATCTTTATTAACTTCTCATTCATCTAAAAACAAAATATAAATCTTTAAGCACAGGAATCGGATGTCATATAGATGGAGTTTGCGTTAACAATATTAGCTACGCGGATGACATGGTGCTGCTCAGCCCTTCAATCGGCGCGTTGCGTAAGCTGCTTCGTATATGTGAGAGGTATGCGGAGGCCCATGGCCTCAGATACAATGTGAAGAAAAGTGAGGTTATGGTTTTTAGAGCACCCAAAAAAGATTTCTCAGACGTACCACCCGTCTCACTATATGGTACACCTTTAAACAGAGTCACTCATTTCAAGTATCTGGGCCACTGGGTCACCGACGACCTCAAAGACAACATGGATATGGAGAGAGAACGTAGGGCGTTGTGTATCCGCTGTAATATGTTGGCTCGCAGATTCGCTCGTTGCACTGAACAAGTGAAGGTCACACTATTTAGGGCTTTCTGTCAAACCTTCTACACGTGCAGTTTGTGGGCTAAGTACACGCAGGGGACGTACAACGCCCTGCGTGTACAGTATAATAACGCGTTCAGGGTGTTGATGGGGCTGCCGCGCTACTGTAGCGCGAGTGGCATGTTCGCAGAGGCGCACGTGGACGGCTTCCATGCCATCATGCGTAAGCGCTGTGCATCGATGATGGCGCGGGTGCACGGCAGCCCCAGCACCATTCTGGCCGCGTGTGCAGGCCGCTGGGACTCGGAACTGATGGCACACTGGATAGGCTTACACGCGAGAGCAAGCGCCTAATCACAATAACTTTTTTGTACCTTAACTAACACTAGGCTAAAAACATTGTTACTAACTACTTTGGATTTGTATTTTTACTAACACTAGGTTAAGAACATTGTTACTAACAAATTTATGGACCAAGTCTGAAATAAATATTATTATTATTATATTATTATTTAACAATCAACATAACGAGATCAAACAATAAATCTTCGTATGTTTGCATTTTGTGACTAAAATGTCCGGACTTTTATTGAAATGTCAGGCTTTTTGTCAGGACTTTTCAAATTTCTAAATGGTAACCCTAGTCACAACTGCACTTCAAATTGTACCTATTCGAACACCAAATGTAGTAAATGATCACCAAATCTTAGCACCCCCGTGGCACCCCGACACGGATAGGTTAGGTTCGAAGGGGATGACGAGCGAACGAAGCCCCCGTCATTCCCTTCGTGTTAGGTTACTTTAAACCCTGCAGACAGAAGTCGACTCTACTTTGGAAACCCAAACAAGTGACAATTTGGTATTCATTAACTACAACATTTACTACTTTTGGATTAACAATGATTTATTTGGAGTCGTTTTGTTTTAATAGGATATCGAGATGTTAAAACTTTGGTTGTAATTTTATATTAAAATGCGGGTTTAATTTTGGTGGTCATTTACTATTTTTGTCTGATAAATGTTACTATATTTGGTGGTAAGTTAAACATAAGCCTTAAAAAATCTCGGAGAAACATACGCTTTACGTAACGATAACAATAACTTACTCTGCTGATTTAATAAAGATAAGATAAAGATCAATATATTTGCATTAACATGAGTAGACTACAAAAATGCAGTGATGTTAAAAACAATTAGGTGCTACATTTTATGCCGTAGAAGGCGTACCTACAAAATACTTTTAATGAAGTTATGAATTTAATTAAAATAAGCAGGTACCTATATTATGTTATGCAATATTAAATTAACAATTTTAAAAGTCAGAATTTATTGCTAAAGAAGTTGATTATACAATAATAACAGTAAACTGTATGAAATGATAAGAAAAAATTAAAAAGTAAAAGTAAAGTAAATGAATATTTCAAGCGTCTACCTGTTGCCGTTATCAATATCGAGCAAAAACGAGCAAAAAAAGTCACATTTATTGTATGGGAGCCCCCTTAAATATTTATTTTATTTTGTTTTTTAACCGCTAGCGGCCCGACCGACGATCCGGATCGTCAGTGCCATTGTTTATCTATTGTGTCTATAATTACAGTACTCGATAAGTTAATATTTGTTGTTATAGCGGCAACATAAATACATCATCTGTGAAAATTTCAACTGTCTAACTATCACAGTTCTTTTTTTTTTTAACTTTGCCCCACTCTAAGATTTCTCTTTTATCGTGGGTCTGTTTACAGACACAAATCTTAACATGCACAGACACCCAGACCCGGAACAACTATCTGTAGGCCATACAAATATTTGTTCCGTGCGGGAATCGAACCCACGACCCGTAGCGCAGAAACCAATCACTCAGCCACTGCACCAAACGTGTCGTCGGGACAGACGGACAGCGGAGCCTTATAGGGTCACGTTTTACCCTTTGGTTACGGAACCCTAAAAATTGTAAGCTGATAAGTGGTTGACTTCTGCGACATATTCTATGAAGATTTCAAGGAGGACAGTCAACTCAGGTTTTTAAAGTCTGGCGAGTTGAAGGCTTCTAGGATCAAATTATTTATTAAGTAATTGTCCCGGCAGAGGAAATGTTTTAATACAAAGAAGGCAAATACACAGTTACTGCGGTATTTACTAATTCACTTTTATCTCGATATGGTTTGTTAACATGGAGTAATCTATGGAGGAAAATAGAACTGGATATACCCAAGGACTTTATATGTAGCTCATACTACTTTCATGGATATACCCAATCCGTATTTTTATTAACCACTAGCTGTGCCCGCGACTCCGTCCGCGTGGAAGTCGGAAAACAACATTGTGTCGCAGCAACTAAATAATCCATTTATTATAATAATAGACAAAGGTGTCCCACTAAGACACTTATATCTTTTGAACCATTTCTTTATGTAGAGTTTCAGCTCCTCTTGATTGACCGTAAAGATTCATAAAACCGTAATACTAAAAACGTGTTGCTTATTTCTATACATTTCCTTGCTAAAATGGATTATAATTGAATATTGATACTATTATTGAAGATGTAACAAAACCATATCGCGATACAAAAATAGCTACAACGCCGTCTTGTTACAATCTGCGAACTAAATTATGATTTCATTCGAGGTGTGGTAGGTATAGAAAAGAACTTTAAATATTTAAAAAAAACTTATAGAAGACTTCATTTAATTTTAATAAGTTATAAATACGTAGGTACTGCTTTCAAAAAGTCTGATCTGGAAATCGAACCAACACAAACGCGAAAAAACATCTTCTATATTTTTATTTCACCAATCGATATGATCGCTCCAATAAACATAGTGCCTGAAATTGATGGAAGACCATAAAAACTAACATTAAGTACCTACCTAACTTAGGTACATTTCAATTCAAACACTTATTTGTTGTTACTTCTTATTTCTTGCACTTCCTTCAATTTAAGACAGTGTGTTTGTTGGAGAGATTTGATCCTTATTATTGACCTTATAAATATCTATCAACAGGTGCCATAATATAATACATATGGATGGTACATAAAGCTTTGTCAGTTCGATTCCCGGTTCAGGCAAAAAAATCAGTAAAACGCAATATTTCTTACTTTAAAAAAAAGTGAAATGAAGTTTCCTTTGAGTGAAATTTGCTATTTTTAATATTTAAAGTACTTTCCCTCCATGGCCATGTCTTTGGAACATTACCTAAAGCTTAAAAAAACTCAATTAAATAAACTTATTAAAACGACGGCGACAGGCTTTGAATAAATCTGACAATAATGAACAAAATAAAATAAAATATAGAAAAAAATTCCAAAAAGTGCATTGAGTAGATAGAATGATTACGAAATACTAAATTTCAACGAAAGCACTGGGTGAGCGCTTTCCTTGCAAATAATCATGGCCACCGATTTCAATTTGAATTTGGACCTTTTTTTCGGCATCAGCATTCCCAAAAAGTATGAACATTCAATGAACAAAAATCTTACTATTAGTCCACATGAAGTCATGAATTCATTTTATTGTGAACAACAATAAGAAATTGACCTAATAAATTCTAAATAACAATATCTTCGTTTTTTTTTTTGTAAAAGCTTAGTTCCTTTTTCATAAGGATAGAGATCATTAGACCTTTCGTAGACTGAGAATAGGTACCAATTCAACAATGAATATTAGGTAATTTGTGGATTTATTCGTAGTAATATATTTCCTCGCAACATTATTTGATACACGTAACGCCATCTATTGAAAATAAACTAATACATGCTAAGTTCTTCTAGAAAACTTAAAATTCGCATAACTTTTGATTGCGTGAACCGATTGCGATGAAACAAAAAACATATGTTACTTGGAGATAAGCACAATATTTATTTATAAAAGTCAACAACATTGGATCAGTTGTTTTTATGTGATGCTTGAACAAACAAACAGATAAACAGACAAACAGATAAACAGACAAAAAATCCAAAAATGTTAAAAATGGGTTCTATTGGTTATAGTTTAACACCCCAACCAGGTTTTTTCAAAATATTTGCTATGTACAGATACGCAAAAGTCTACAGATTTGTAAATGTATAGAAGATATTAATTATTTGCATATCTTTTGAATGCGTGAACCGATTGCGATGAAACAAAAAAAATATGTTACTTGGAGATAAGCACAATATATGTTTATACAAGTCAACAGCATTGGGTCAGCTCTTTTTACGTGATGCTTGCATAAACATGCAAACATATGTTTAATCTTTACTTCCCTAGATGGCGTTGGCGTCGAATTAGATCGCGCTATGGTTTCGTTACCGCGCGATTTATAAGTTCTAGACAAAAATTTCATAGTTACTTCTTAACCATGATTTTATTATATGTATAGATAAGTATTCACACTTCGGTACATTGTGGCGTTCAATATTATACATAAAATATAGTCGTAAATTAACGTGAATTTACGTTAAGCTGAGCTGATGGCCCTTTTGGCACTTATTTTTATCATTTTTATATTATTTGTTTACTGTGTTGTATGTAATTATACAACGTGTTAAAAAAGAAAATGTTAATCAAGTAGTCTCTTATGGTTGTTGTCATTTACCTCTCAGAGGAAATTAGGTAAGAATGTAAATAACTTTTCATTACTCATACTCGGAAAGTAGGTCTGATGTTGCCTGAGGAGCGGGTTGAAAGTAATACTTTTCAGCCCTAGGGAGAATCGTTTTCAACTGACAGCTGACAAATTATTAAGAAAAACTAGTTCTATTTATTTTCACATTTCTATTGAACCATGTTCCAACTTTCTATACAGCCACTCAATTACAGCGCGATGTAAAATTGTAATTACATAAAGATATGTATTAATTAAAGAATGTAATTTTTTAAATGACTTTATTATAATTTAGTTTCAACTATTTCTTTAAAATAACATTGATTTGGGCAAAACACTTACGATTTTTTCAATGATGAAAACGAAAAATAATGGCTGAATAGCTGGCCGGCCACAGAAAAAAGAAATAGGCGGGAAAGCGGCAATCCGATCACTCATTTTTTCTTTAGCTAACTCATGTTTTTATTTTTACTTTCCTTGTATTCGTAATGAAAAGCACAGTGTTTACCTCGGGTTAAAGACTTATTTAGTCCCTCGAACTATTGGCGCCCTCGCTACGCTCGGGCGCCAAACCCTGTCTCGGGCCTAAATAAGTTACTTTCACCCCTAGGGTAACAATGTACTATTCCGGGTAGTCTACTCTTTACTTTTATATTTTCAGGGTTGCGTTTCAGTGATGATTTTATTTATAAGTATAGATTTGTCAAAAACAATTTTTTGGGTCTTTCTTTTTTGTTTAAATATTGACTTTTTACAAGGGACCTTTTAATACCCTTTCGGCTTTAGGGGTATTTTTGTAACACGTTGTATAAATAAAAATGAATCGCTGAAATGTATGTACGCGCATAACTTCCGAACGACTGCACCAAATTGTTTTTTTTTGTGTGTTCTTTATTGTCAGGACAAGGTTTGTTTAAAAGAAAAAGAGAAAAAACCGTCACGAAAAAAAAAATGGCGGTACGAAGTTCGCCTGGTCAGCTAGTAGGTACCTTATAAATATATTTTCATTCTAGTAAACACTTTGACCGCATATTATAATAGCACATTACAGTGACAGCTTGTTGCAATCCCACCGGCTCACTATGATATCGTATGGTAAATTAATAACCGTCTTCCCTGATCATAGTCCGTATTGTACGCATCGCACAGGATCAGCGTAGTTACGAGACCTTCAGCAGTTGAGCGCAGGAAAACTAGTTCCGATACAACGTTACACACAGATAATAACACGAATTACCTAACTAGCTAACACATTATAAACTACAAACAATGCTTTTTAGTTTACCGTAGTCCATGGCCCAGCCATCCCTACTAATATCCTAACTTCCTAACTAATATTATAAATGCGAAAGTAAGTTTGTTTGTTACCTTTTCACGCCTAAACCACTGAACCGATCATCCTGAAAATTTTCATATACGTTGTCAGGTGAACAGAAACGGACATAGGGTACCTTTTATCCCGAAAAAAAGTACTGTTCCCAAGGAAAACAACAATAACGATAATAGAAGGCGCCACGTGTCTTTCGAATCATGATTGAATTATATTATTATGGAATCTATAGTAGTGTGTTAAGTGTATTTTCAAAGCGAGTGAAGCCGCGAGCAAAAGCTAGTTAGGTATAAATGCGAAAGTAACTCTGTCTGTCTGTCTGTTGCGCTTTCACGCCTAAACCGCTGAACCGATTTTGATGAAACTTGGTACAAAGATAGTCTGGAACCTGTAGAAGGACATAGGCTACCTTTATCTCGAAAAATACGGAATACGCGATAAACGGCACCCACGCGGGCGGAACCGCGAACGAACTCTATATAGTCTATACTAATATTATAAAGAGGTAGAATTTGTTTGTTTGTTTGTATGTAGGAGGTAATCTCCGAAACTTTTCACCCGATTTCAAAAATTCTTTCACCAATAGGAAGCCACGTTATCCCTGAGTGCTATAGGCTATATTTTAGTATCAAAAAATTAGGGATCCTTCAATAAATTACAATAATGTAAATTAACGCGAGCGAAGCCGCAGGCAAAAGCTAGTATGAAATAAAATGAAACGTAATTATTAATTCGGTGAATTGGATTTTTTAACCACTTTTACAAGCCTGTTCTTATTTTTTATTGTACTAGCTGGCGTCAGCATTTCCTATCTGACTACAGCCAAGAAGAAGTGCCGAAACAAACTTAAGGGTCAAGGTCTCTTTTAAAGTCGAGACAATTGTCTCATGAAGCAATTAATATGTGAGAGAAATGTAGGACAACGTCTGAACTGTATTTTAAAAGAAAGTACCCGTGTATAACAGTTTGTGCTGTCCTGTCTTGACAGGCAGCGAGCATGCATCAGTCGTCGTGTAACTCAACTATTTTAGGGAGCTCAACCCGATTTTAGGGAGCTCAACCCTATTTTAGGGAGCTCAACCCTACTTTAGGGAGCTTATATCTATTTTAGGGAGTTCAACCCTATTTTAAGGAGCTCAACCGTATTTTGGGTAGCTCAACCCTGTTTTAGGGAGCTCAACCCTATTTTAGTGAGCTCAACCCTATTTTAGGGAGCTCAACCCTATTTTAGGGAACTCAACGACCCGACGCACAACAATACCTCCAGCAAGACTTAACAAGCTAGGCATAAAAACTCAAACCACAAATAGTCTTGAAACAATAAGTATCCAGCCTACACGAAACTCATCATCCTAAACGACATTCCTACTGGACATAGGGCACTCTCGAAAAGGAGGTCACACCGGTATTCTCTTTGGTAAGCAACCTGCCTTCTAATTTAGAACGTTTCGATAACTCAGTCGTCGACCGACTTGGTTTGTTATCTCCTTTTGTTTACGTTTTTCGTAACGAGAGAAAACGAGATAACAAACGATTCGTTCGACAACTGATATATCAAAACGTTCTGAATTAGGAGGCTTGTTGGTTTATACAATCGCGACGGCAGTGTTCTAGTATCTGTGACGGTGCTTCCTGTCGACGGTTTAAGGAATTCTACCGATAAGGTATTTTGTGTGTTGTCAAGCCTCGTTGGTAAGAAGTATTATTATGTACTAAGATGCATCCTCCGAACATCAGTTAACGTCAGCCTGACTTGTATGCTGTGCATCCTTACTTATTCTAAGTGTGCATCCTATAACTAACTGTCAAATTTCACAGACCAAATTAACATGGCCGACCCGGTCAACATTCCGTAAAGCGCAGTTCAGACTACGCTATAATATATAGCATATAGCAAATATTGTATAGCACAGCAATATCCCGCAACATACATTTTATATGGACACGTTCACACAATAGTTTAATATAAAGTATTGGCTTGCTATACGTGATAAACTTGAGCGATTTTCAGAGCTATATCGTACGATTCTCCAGTCCCCGCCCCGCCTCACTTCCACCCCGTCTGTCGCCAAATGGATCGCCGTCAAATAACTTGTTTTTTAGGGTCCGTACCCACAGAGTAAAACGGGACCCTATTACTAACACTCCGCTGTCCGTCCGTCCATCCGTCTGTCACCAGGCTGTACCTATCTCATGAACCGTGATAGTTAGACAGTTGAAATTATCACAGATGATGTATTTCTGTTGCCGCTATAACAACAAATACTAAAAAACAGAATAGATAATGGTACGGCATTCTTTGTGCGTGACTCCGACTCGCATTTGGCAGGTTTTTTTTTTAGTTTGCCCCACACTAAGATTTCTCTTGCATCGTGGGTGCGTTTACAAACACAAATCTCACACACACAAACGCTCAGACCCGAAAAAAGTATCTGTAGGCCATACAAATTTTTGTTCCGTGTGGGAATCGAACCCACGACCCATAGTCCGTAGCTATACATAGCAGACCGGCTTGTTATATAGCGTATAGTGTGAACGTCATGCTATTTATAGCTTAGGACGCAATATGCTTTACTATATAGCGAAATTATATAGCGTAGTCTAAACCAATGACGGACGGCAGCGACACTCCGAGGTTTTTACGTTCACAACTCCCTTGCCCAGCGTAGTAATCTACTCGTACAAACGTTATTTCTCTTTTTGGGAGAGAAATAACTATGTCCAACATTGGATTGTGACTAGGGTTACCATTTAGATATTTGAAAAGTCCTGACAAAAAGCCTGACATTTCAATAAAAGTCCGGACATTTTATTCACAACATGCAAAAATAAGAAGATTTATTGTTTGATCTCGTTTAAAGAAGATCTATATCTTGTTTTTAGATGAATGAGAAGTTAATAAATAAATAAATAAAATGTTTATTCGGTTCAAAAAAAACACGGTACAATATTGAAAATGTGATACAAGTACTGGAACATTAAGCGCTAAAATTTTTACAATTTCCCTGGGCCCCACACTAGGATTCCCTGTGTCGTGGGGTCCAGTCTCTTCCCAAGTAACGTAAACTTATAATTTAGCGTTCAAAGACTTTTTTTTTGTTTATAATATATGAAAAAAACTAAAATGAAAATATTACATAATGTGATCAAAAACTAAAATTTCAATGCTGTTAAAAGGGGATTTAATGACAAAAGGTTTAGGTGCTGCTGGGTGTGTGTGTAGAAATGTGTTGCTGAGATGTATGAATAGTGTATATGTGCAAGAGTGTGTGGAGAGTGGAATGTGTAGGGGTGTGTGGTGTGGTGTATATGTGTGAATGGGTGCATGAATTACTGTTTTTTTTTTTATTTGTTTTTTTTATTTTTTTACCTCTTTATGTGCAAAAGGTTTTCAGTTTGGTCATAATTTTTAGGATGCAGCCATTTCTAAATAGCATTTTTGCAGCGATTGTATGTACTGGTAAGTATGGTTTTATTGTTAAAATAGAACTTTGAATAGAGATAGGGCCCAAGAAATGCAAAATATCTGCGTGCAAAAGAAGAGTGTACTCTTGGTCGATCCCACTTCAACACTCTGGATGAATGACGAGCCAGTTCTTTTGCATTTCTATGGTATCGTAGCAGTGTCGAAGCAATGAACAACTGCCTCACTCGGAGGAGGCTACATTCTGAGTACAAAGCATCAGTAGAATATCGCCAAGGTTTTTTGTAGGCTATTTTTAGAATGGCTCGTTGAGCTCGTTCAAGCCTAAGCAAGTTCGTTTTGTTTGCTGCTCCCCAGACTGATACACAGTAACTTAATATTGACTGACACAAGGTGTAATAAACAATACGGATCAGTTTAGGTTTTGCGATAGACTTTAATTTTTTAAATATGTGTGAAAGTTTTCTAGTGCGTTTCACAAGCGCATCAATTTGTGCTTTCCATGTTAGATGCTCATCAATCAGAATTCCTAGATATCTTATACACGAGACCTGTTCAATTGGCGAACAATGGCAGCTTTCATTATTAACACTGCCACACATATGGAGTTTAATTTGCAGTGCTTGATCTGGTGCAGACCGATCAGTAATACTGAAGCAGACAGTCTTTGTTTTACCGACATTTAAGGTCAGTAGGTTGTTCTGCAGCCAGATAGCAACCTTTCCAAGTCCCTCCTGAGCTACACAAACGACATCACTCCAGGTTTTTGCGTGAGAAATTATTGCGGTATCATCCGCGAAGGTAAAGACGCTAGCATTACGGAGTTCAAGGTAGCATAAGTCGTTTATGTATATCAGGAATAACGTGGGTCCCAGAACACTGCCTTGCGGTACGCCGTAACCTATTTCCGCAAAGTCACTGACATACTCGCCAATACGACCGCGCTGTTTTCGCTCTCCTAGATAAGAACGAAACCAGTCTAGAGCTAGGCCTCTGATCCCGAAGGCCTCTAGTTTTTTTAGCAGTATCGGCCGGGAAACCGTGTCGAAAGCTTTTGCCAGGTCCAGGAAGACGCCGACGCACCTTTGTCCCTTGTCCACTTTGCTTATGACAGAATCAACAAGATGCGTGACAGCATCCTCCGTGGACCTACCAGTACGAAATCCGAACTGATTCCCGGCCAATAAGCTGTTTTGTTCGAGATATTTAAGTAACCTTACATTAATCACCTTTTCTATTACCTTTGATAGGGCACTAAGAAGCGAAATCGGCATATAGTTAGCAGGTTGACATGAATCGCCTGCTTTCAATATTGGAATCACGTTAGCAATTTTCAAGTCTCTAGGTACCACGCCCGAAGATATGCTCAGGTTACAAATATATGTTATAGGGCTTGCTATAACGTGTTTGGTCTGTTTAAGCATATCATTGCTAATATTATCGTGACCAACCGCTGTACTAGATTTTAGTGTACTAATTAACTTAATTATTTCAATTTCATCTGTTGGTGACAGAAACAGCGAGTCAGCTGAGATGTTTGCTGTATGGGTTGCGTTATTTGCCAGTTCAATTTCTGTTTGTTCTAATCTACTTAGGACCGCACTTGCCAACTGATCGCCGATGGAGCTAAAATAGTCGTTTACTACATTCAGTGACTCCGTAGAATTAGGTTTTATTTTCAGTAAGTCTTCATTTTTATGGACGACCTTATTAATATTACAAATGGTTTTTATTGAGTCCCATGTTTTTTTAATGTTATTTTGATTATCTGTTATGAGTTTTTGTTCATATTGTTCTTTTTGTTGCTGTAATATATTAATGCAATAATTTCTATATAATCTGTATTGTTCCTGTAAATTGTGGTCATTACGATTCTTTCTAGCTTTGCTGTGTAATCAAGATTAAGTTTGATAATTATTACACATGACATGTAATTTTTATTACTAGTATTTCATATAAGCCAAAAAATCCGGACAAATTAAAGAGCCGGACAAAGTCCGGACATAAGTCTAGAAGTCCGGACATGTCCGGATAAATCCGGACGGATGGGAACCCTAATTGCGACAGATTAGATTAGGTTGGCTTACCTGTTCCAGAATTTGACAGGGCGGCCATGGCCTTTATGTCGATTATGGCGTGCGTGGCCTTTACGGTGATAGTGTCCTCCGTGGTCATGGTCTTTATGGTCCGTATTATTATTATTACGTATTGTCATTGCACACTATGTTCACTTATTCAGACACAACTTAGTTTGTCAACGTGCTGCACCCAACTGTTTCTAATCTTAATTATTTCCTTCTTTTGATACGGTTTTCCTCGTGAACGCTTATATAACTATAAACTCGCGCTCTGATATATATGTTTACTTTATTTGATATTTTGACTACTGAAAAATGGACTGCAAGTGTTTTTCTACGTGCGGTAATAAGTTGCACATGCTAAATGATTCTAAGGCGTCGTCCTAAATGGCTACGATCGTACGAGCAAACGATGGAATTTCGTCGCACGACGAGATTAAATACACAATCTCTTTGGTGTCATAATTGAAGCTCGCAAGTCCTCCCGCGAACACAGAAAATGCTTAATAACGATCATACGATGGGTTTGATCGTGCGATCGTGCGATCAAAGATACAGTTCTCTTTTGAGTGTCGTAGGTAATTGGTCACGTGTCATCGCGCGATTGCTGAAATGGCGCCTTTGCGTTGAGGGCGCGACGGCATCGCACGATCGGAAACGCACGATGGGCAACGTGCATTTTTTTTTATTCTTTGCCGCTCCCTCGGATTTCTCCTATGTCGTGGGTGCGTTTACAAACACAAATGTCACATACACAAACGCCCAGACCCGAAACAACTATCTGTAGGCCATACAAATTTTTGTTCAGTGTGGGTAATCGAACCCACAACCCGTAGCGCAGCAGCCATTCGCTCAGCCACTGCACCAAACGTGTCGTTTAATAAACGTGTCGTGAATTTATTAGGACACCCGTTAAACCATCGCACGATCATTTTCATCGCGCGACAAAATAGCATTTTTGCTTGTACGATCGTTGCCAATTAGTACGACACCTAAGATTGTAACTAAGTAGTTACTTGTAATTTTAATGAATCATTAGCTAAGTATACATTTCTATTTAAAATGTTCGTTATACGATAGTCTTAACAAGAAATCGTTGACATCGTCACAGGAAGTCTTTGGCTCATTAATTAAATTATACGAGTAAATGAACAGAAATAGGTACTTAGGTGTATTCATTAGGTGCATACCTCATTAAAATGATTTGGTTATAATTATCCTTTATTAACAACACAATATATATTGTTTTCACGATAAGAAGATTAAAATGACACATGTCAATAGGAGTTGCTAGACATGTGACTGTAGTCGATTCAACTATCGATAAAATTTGTAAAATTTCAGCGAGAATTTGACAAATTATTGTAATGTGATTTTATGTACATTTCAAATACTTGTGATTTAAGTAATTAGGATTAAGTCAATTAGCATGCATATCTTCAACAATAGACGATTACGTGCTGATGTGATAATGAATCCAGCAGGTATGGGATGAGTGAACATAAATGTTTATTTATCACCATAAGCCCAGTAGCCGGGTCGCGAAAAAAGAGGTTTATCTTGCGAAAGGTTCGTCGGTCCTGAATTTTGGATGTGTTATGTTAGGTGTTTTTTTATGAAAAGCCCACAAACAGACACACAGACAGAGAGAGAAATAGACAGCCAAACAGAAAGACAAACATGGGCTTCAAACCTATAAAATACCTCTGATTTTGAGTCTGGAATGAAAAATAAGAATTTAATTTTCTACAAAATTGATGTGAATAATTTTTGGCATAAAACCCATATGGAGTTATTTAATAAAAACTCATTTTTGGGTTCTTTAACCCAAGATGACAGAGCGCGCCGAGGTCACTCAAGGTACAAAATTTGTAATTTTTATAAGAACACTATATCAGTATCACGTATCCAAAATTTAGGACTGACCGACCTTTTGCAAGGCAACTGGGCAATAATGAGCCTTATTTTAATTATTCAATCAACTGAGCCTATCGTCTATAATTATTACGACAGTCAAAATATTCATTCTGTTAATATAAATTTATCGAAATTATTTTATCGATACGCACGTCTCTGGCAACTGGTACCATCTGACGCAAGTTTGAAAACGCGTCGGGGTTTTTTCAAAATCATGTATGTAATATATAATTATGGCGTTAAACACATATAACTATATTGTTTCTATGTTTCTGATTTTAAAACAACCTTTTGGGTAACGCTTTATTAATATTTTAAGTTGATTTAATACTTTTTGAATTAAATTGTCATACACAAGCGCCATTACAATTTATTTTCATGTCATGAACTGACATCTGCCAAATTAATCAACTTATCGTGAAAGCAATATAGTATGTTAACTAACGAGACGCGTTCCCGTTAACCAGCAATAATATAGCGTACGTACGTACACACGGCTACAGATCAAGCTATAAATTTCCAGTATAAGCTGTTCTCGCATTTTATAGGATTTCCTTACAATGAGAGGTCAGTGTAAACTGGAAACGTATAGCTTGATGTGTAGCCGTGTGTATTACTAAAAAAAATATTCCCAAATAAAAAAAGGAAAAATAAAACAGACAGTCTTTCTCAAAGTGGGCGATAACGCCCCCTTGTGGGCGATAGAGACCTACAGGGGGCGGTAAAAAGGGCGGTAAAAGTAATGATTGCTACTGTGATTTTTAAGATGTGGTAACGTTAAACATTTTAGGGGGCGCTAGAATATAATTGATTCTCAAAGTGAGCGGTAGACGAAATAAGTTTGAGAACCTCTTAGATTATCGGGTAAAAGAGAACGCCCTTTGTTATTTCACATACTGTATACATGTATCGTCACTCGTGGAGGCTCTTTTAATGCACGCCGTATTTTAATGAAGCACGACTATTTATTTGAATTAAAACTATACGTAATTAGTTAACTATATGAGTCTTTGTTCGACACTCTAGATCTTAGGAATGCGGTGGAATTCTACAAGTTACATATTATGTACTTATTTTATGTTTTTTCTATAACATTCTTGAACACTCGAATTTATGGAATCCATTAAAATATTTTAACAAGATATGTATAATATTTGGATGTTGGCTTTATTTCCCTTTTCCTAGTCGAAAGAATGATATTTAATAATATATTTTTTGTGAGACACATTAATTTCATGATTAGTTACGGTTTACTCACGTGCATTTTTCGGGATTTTTCGACTAGTTTCGAACCCAAACGGAGCCCTTAATCATGAGCTGAACATGCCGCCAGGATGCGAGTCGGGCAATCCCGAAATATGCACATGAAGTAAACCGTTACTAAGTAATTATAGATATTCTTTTCATATTATTTAAAACATCGCAACTTTTATTGCTGTTGCTGAGAGTTATGAATAGAAAGCAAGATGGTTATGAATAATTTGGACGCAAATAAATGCGAACAAGATGAAACAGAAATAACAATGCGTGTCAGTTTGTAATTATAAACCATTATATAATTTGGTTTAATTATTTATACAGTCACTTACTCACTACATTACCTATATCTATCTCTTTCTGCGTTTGTTTCATTGTTTATGATCTCTTTTGGATTGCGTTAAAAAATCCTCCACGAGTGACTATACTAAAGGCAGCTTTATACGAGCCCAGGCGGGTTACCATGATCTGTTAATATTATTACGAGAATTAGCAGAAATGTTTTAATATTATTACGAGAGTGGGAAAGAAATGGCGCTAGAGAGCTGTCTAGCGCTGTCACTTTCCCACTCTCGGAATAATATTAAAACATTCCTGCTCTAACAGATCATGGTAACCCCCCAGTAATGTTACAGTACAGTACCTAAGTCAGTCCAACGCTGACTTGTAACTGTGTTCGTGTAGACACTAGTCTCAACCTAGTCCAGTGCTAACTTCGCGCCCTCTAGTCAGTCCAGTTGACTAACCTACCCGTTTATTTTTGGGCCCAGTAGTTTCCCCCGCCACGCAAGTCAGTAAAGAACGTCTACATGAACCCAGTGACTGAGTCCAAAATTCCGAGTCACTGGGTCCAGTCACTGCCATCGTATAAACCAGACTTTAATTTAGGAGTGAGGCGTATTTATCGTAACAGCTATTTAAAACAGGTATCTCATGATAACAGACTGTAACTGTGACAACCAAACTGAAAAAGCAGTTCACGTTCCAAGATCTAACAAAATTCCCTATATGACAGTCACAAGCTTTTCTCTATTCATGCTTATGACAGTTACCTTAGAATAAAATAAAAAATGTTACTGTTACTCTGTGACACCCTGTTACAGCCGTCACAAGCTCTTTCCTTTTCTCGCATAGGTTTAACACCTTATTAGTTAGAAAGAGAAGTCTTGCTGTTACAGTAAACAAGTTAAACGTTGCTATCTGTGGTAACAGATAACACGCAATAGTTTGTCCCCACATAGTATGAAATAACAGACTGTTATTTTGTAACAGGCTTTTGGAACTGCTATTTACGTGTAACAGGAACAGGCGTAACAGATACGAGATTTTACCTGTTACAACTCACTCCTACTTTAGTTACATCCGGCGCACTCTGGACAGTCAGCCTCGCTACCAACCTTGCTGACTGGCTAATCTTTTCACCACGGCTGGAGTTATTCTCGTATAGCTCGTAGTGACACGAGAAAAAGACTTATCTGTTCGATATAAGCATCTCAATTATCAAAGAAAACATTAACTTCGATATATTAAATGTTTAAGTTAGTCCATAGCATCTTACCCCCTGCCAATCTTAATGCTCAAATAATGTATTAAAACATTGGGACTCAGTAAAGATGGCTAGTGTTCTACACATAGCTAGCTAGAAGAGCAAGGTGTCGTACTCTCAGGCGGGATGCACACAGTATGATTGAGATCAATAAAGTTTAATTGGCAGTAACACGTTCCTGACGGCTGGCGGGACGCACCACGCATCAAATACTCGTAAAACTATTAGTATCGGGCACACTGACCCGATTGCGACCACTGATTTAATGTCTCTCGCATCTAAATAAACTCACGCCTGTATTCTCCGAAGGGTTGGCAGAGGTATATGTATTTCGCCGTTATGTTTTACGTCCCAAATAATAGAGGGCGAGTCTATTGCCTTCAACCGAGCACAAATCCAGACTCCGGGCTGCTACTGAGAAATTACACACGGAAAAACCCAATTGTCCGACCTGGGGATCGAACCCAGGACCTCACGCTCAGCAGTCGCACCAACGAGGCAGTCATCTCTCGCATATATAAGGTGTTAACATAAATAACGCACAACCTCCTAAGGGGTCACTGTAGGTACTCATCATTATGAACAACTTTTACTATGGGACCAAACCTGAAATCGCGAAACAAAAATCAGCTGTTCCCTACATTTATGTTCGCATAACTCGTCAAAATGTAGGGGCCAGCTGTTTTTTTTTCACGATTTCATATTTGATTTGATTTGCTACTATGGGAATAGTAGCAAGACGCATAAAGAAAAAGAAACGCATGTAAATATACGAGACCGGCCGCACTGCGCGCTTGGACCTGGTGCCCTCGCTACCAAACTGCTGTAAGTGGAACTCGCTAGACACTCGTTGCTAAGCTAGGCGCCTGCAGTGCGTTTTCAGCCTTAGAGTCTGAATTAAAATAGACCAGTCGATTGATCATTTCATTATTGTTTCTGTTCGTTGATTACTGTCGATTGCCATTTTGTTGACTTTGCTTTTTGATTGTCTAGTTGTGGGTGGGTGTTTCAATTTTAAATAGTTGTCTTCGTTTGTTTTAGTCAAATGAAGGCGTTCTGAATGCGACACAGATGACGTTCTGTGCTGTGTGCCAATTTTTGTTTCAAATTAATTCTTCTTCTTATCGAATTGATTGTATATCTTACTTATATTAGGTATTTGGGCCCAGTAGGTGGCTACACTAATTGTGGCATCGGTGGCATTCTTTATGTTCTCAAATGTGCAGGTATACGGACACTTTGGACACTCCAGCAAGTGGGACATGGTCCAGTCGGAAGCACCGCACTTACACTGGGTGTCTATATTGCCCCGTTTCGCCAAATTGTATTTGCAGCGGCCTACTAATTGGGACCGCAGTCGATTGAGTGCTTTCCATATAAGCCATTACAGGTTACAATCGAGTGGCAGGTGTTGTTGAGATTGTTGAGATGCTGAGTAGACGGGTGGTGATGGGTGCTGCTCTGTCCACAACTTGCTTCTCACTTTAGGTGATTGGACTTCAATAGCCTGTGTACAGCGAAAGAAGCTCTTCCGGCTCTTTTTAATTAACTCATATTAAAGTTCCTAAAAACGAAGTGTTAATTTTCGATAGAGCTTTTATTTGATTTAAAATTTAAAAATAACGGAGTTTAAAAAAACAAATTAAAACTTAGATGTGGGCGTCGACAAGTTGGAGTTAATAAGTCATTATAGAGAACGCGATCGGGAAATACGCGCAGGGGAGGAAAGAGCGACGGTTACGTATGAATAATAAGGAGGGGGAGGAGTGCTACACCGCACTGTTATAATATACTTACGTTGGTTGACATTTTCAATTTCAATTTCTTTATTGCATTCCATAATGTCAAATACAGGTGGTAGGCTTAAGACTATGGTATCAATTATGGACCCTGTCGGGCACAGCATAGTGTAGTAGAAGAGAGGAAAAGCACTTATTTGTTTCATAACAATTTAATATTTTATTAATTGTTGCTAGATATGTTATCTGCAATTCGATATTTTATTTATTTATAGATTATCTGTTTCCTTTTTATTATTTTGACTAAATATTTTGTTTAAAACATTTTTTTTGCACTAATACTAGTATTTGTTAATTGTACCTACTTAATTATTGACTATTTTGATAGTAAAGTAATGACAAGTTGTTGATAAATAATACAACGTGTCCCAAAAAATAGTGTCACACGGAAGTCCAGAGGTAGAACATCCTTAGAGGTACCTGAATCACCATGTATGTTCCGCGATTTTTTAGAGTTTCTGAGTTACTTATAATTTTTTTCATGACATGACATTTTTGATCATCATTTCATGAATAGTTGAGACAAAAGCGTGTTTTTATACAAAACAAAATAGATAAGTACTCTATTCTTCTAATTTAGGAAAAAAAACTACCTATTCACGTCACTATGATCAAAAACGTCTTTAAAGTCAGAGTTAGGTGAAAACATGAAAAGAAATGATAACGCGAAAACTACAAAAAATCGCGGAACATACATGGGGTTGGTTCGGATTCCTCTGAGGCTGCTCTACCTCTGGACTTCCGGTTGACACTATTTTTTAGGACACCTAGTATATTTATAAAAGTAATTTACGACAACTGACTGTCCCATTTCAAAATCTAGTAAGGTACACTTTTTACAAAAATCGTTTTACTGCATAATCTTGCTAACCTAGAAAGTCTCTACCAAATACAAAAACACCAGCTTTGAAAACTCACATAATAAGCAGATATATTTAAGCATCGATAATTCGATACCTAGTAAGTGCCATTCACTGCCTCTGATCATTTTAAAACCTAGTTAATTCACTTTAACCCCATGGTTTTACCTAACATATTTATACTTTTCAAAGGCTGACCGATTTAACGTTTATGCGCTCTCCTGTAAAATTTTGTTTTAAGCCCTTACTAGGTTTTGAAATGGGACAGCCGAACTGCGTGTAGCAGTTCCCATATGTGTGTTATCTACTTGATTCTTATATAGATTGTATTGAACACTACTTGCAAAACTTTCAATCATGAACAGTATCTAGGTCTAAATACCTCATAGGAATTTCAGCAACAACGAGAACTACCAGACTAACTGGTTCCAGATACCGGCTACGAGCGCGTAGCAACAATAACTACACACTACATACAACTGAACGTTATACCTATATGTACAGTCAACCAAATAGATAAGTATACACGCAACTAATTACATTTGAACAGAGTTATGCGTGTGTTGAGTGGCCAAGTCTTTGCCATCTATTACAAAGTGACAATTTCCTGCATGGTGCATTGATATCCGATGTTTGCCTGTTTACCTAACTCTTTTGTTGACTGTACTTAGTATTTACATTAACTACACACTGTTTACAACTGAATTTTATCTACAGGGTGTTAACGAATTCGTGTAATTCCTTCAAACCACGTGATCTACTGGTGACACAGATTAACCCTACACGGGAATTTTCGAAAATTAACCAAAAAAAAATTCAAAAAAATGTTTTGGTTTTCTATTTCTGAGTCATTTTAGAGCCTTGAGTTATCTGACTGCAAAGAGCGATATCGCGTTAGTCGTTCCTGCCAGCCGTGTCGCCGTACTTTCATTAGTTTATGCGTGGCATCGAAATGTTCAAACAAATAAAATAATTTTTAGCAAAAAAATTTTTTTTTTTTAATTCTCATGTTCGGTTTAGATACGATCAGTAAAAAAACCGCATGAAAAAAAAAAGTTTTTTTTTAATCAAGTTAAATCCCGCGCGAGGACTGTCTACATCAGTAGCCGATCATGTGGTTTTAAGGAATTACACGATTTCGTTAACAACTTGTATATGTCGATAGTATTTGGACCAGAAGCTAATACAAAGTTACTATAGCCACCAGTTTCTGGAAGGCTGATCGAGGTGAATATGTCAAATCTCATGTCTACGGGACAACGTACATGATTGGTTGACAAAAATATTAACAATCACATCACTTGACATGAGATTTGACAGCTAATCAATTAATTTTTACGTTGATTGCATTTCATAAACCTGAGGTGACTCTCAATCAACTTAGCCTATTGTAGTCCATAGCAGACCTTTTGTACATAGGTGCAACTTACATGAGGAATACTCTGTACTGTCTAATATTTGTTATCTGTTACGTTTACTAATGCCCGGTTTCAATGACCAAATCGAATCGTTTTGCTTACCAATAAGCAAAATGCAAGTTTCGCAATAAAAATAAGTAACATTTTTATTGCGAAACTTGACATATAATTAGACTCGTGAGCTAATTTTGCCTGTGATAGCTAATGACGTATGAGACGGCATATTATGCAAGGCTATGAGATTCTTATTTAATTAAAAAGAGTACCTAACCATGTAGTTTCTTGTCGGCTGTTCTCCATAGGAAACGACTAATTGGAACCGTGCACCTAAATTCGACTTTTCATAAGCGCCTGTATTGGTTTACGTGGTTTTTCTTTTTGATTTTGTTTTTGATTATTGGTAAAGATACACGAGTCTTAATTTTAACCAATAATGTTCGGTAAATTTTAGGAATCGGCCATAAACAGTCTTTCTTATACAGTATCTGATATTTCGGTCCGAATCGAATAAGTGGCAGACCTTTACCTTAAATTCATCCATGAAATGTGTAATTGTAGTCGAAATAACACACATTTTAATAACAATTAGAAAACATAACTTCGTATTACTGTCTATTACAAGTTGGAATTATACAGAATGGAACTATGCAGGATGGAATTCTGCAGGGTGGAACTATGCAGGGTGGAATTATGCAGGGTGGAACTATACAGGGTGGAACTATGCAGGGTGGAACTATACAAGGTGTACAAATACAGAGTAGAACTATATAAGTCGGAAGCTGGTTCCACCCTGTATCTATGTAAATCATCGACTCCAGCCTCAAGCTTGGGTATATTACACATACTGCTGAATATATCTAGGTCTCTTCCTGCTTGAGCTACTATTTCAGTACTATTTCACATCTACATAACTTTACCTACAATCTTCTTCATTATCATCGACCCGACAGACAGTTAAGTTACACACCGGTGCTACTTGTACTATTTATTCTGTGCCGGTGCAATGTACAAACATGGCCAATGTTTGTTATGTTGCTCCAACTGTCATCCAACATCCCTTAGTACATCATGTCAAGGTCATCCAATCAATGCAATATGAATAAACTATATGACACTTACCACAAGAGTCCGAAACACCGGATAAGAGCTCAGCTCACATAAAATCAATACTATTCTTCTCCACAATCACATCTTAGTAACATTCACTGAAATCACAGCACTTTTTGTGTAAATTTTTGGGTTTTTGAGCCAATGTTTGTCGATTCAATGCGTTCACCGCCGCGGAATACCTGCGGATAAATAAACAGCGGCGCGAAGGGTGTGTCAGACGCATGCGCGCGACGAGACTCGACACCAGCGCCGCGGCGGGGGACACGGGAACTAGCGGAGAAAGTGGTCAGTTTTTGTTTTGATGACACGCTGAAATAATAGTCATTTAGCGACGCCGAACGAGGCGAGCCCCTCGCTTGCACGTCTACGTTAAATGACTAACGTGCAAATTGGTTGACCTACAGTTTTATCAACGTTTTCCAGGTCAAGCTTTGGGAAATGATGATGACTCTTAGAATAGATATTTATTATAGAACCTACTTAACTAGACACTGGCAATAAATCTATCTTTAAGTCACTACGCGCGTATTTACGCGCTCTTTTGGAATGCGGAGACCGGCACCAAGAATGTCAGACCCATTTAGGTTACATTGGAAGCCGACGACAACCAACACAGTTTAGGATAACGCTGTAGAACAATGAAATTATAGAGGGTGTGTTGTAAATAGTGGTCCAACGTTAAAGGGTCGATACGCGATATATTCAGCTATCACATACCATTTTTTTTTTTAGTATAAGATATTTTTTCAAAAAAAATTACTAATAATTAAAAATTACTTGCATATGTATTCAGCAGTTATAAACAAAAAACAAACTAGGAAAATAATGTATTGGGTTGAAATTACAGCTAAATTAGTAAAACGAAGAGTTAATCTTAAAAAAAGAAATTTAAAAAAAAACTGTGACCTATGGTAAAAATGGTTGTGATAGTAAATACACGTTTTGTCGACCCCTTAACGTTGGACCACTATTTACGACACACCCTGTATACAAAAAGAAGTAGATAATAATATATTACGTTCATAGAACATGGCGTTTAAAATTCAACCCTGCATTACTTTCACTAGTATCTCTAATGAGTAAGACGAAGATACTAAATAAATACGAGAGTGAAAGAGATAGCTATTTCCAATTACAACAATTGATGTAATTTTGAATAGTTATTTTTGGCGCGTCAATGACATATCTACCTACTTCTTTTTGGAAAATGTCATTGCGCACCCTGGGCAGTTAGCCCCGCTACCAACCTTGCTGACTGGCTAATGTTTACACTACAGCATGAGCTATTTTCGTATAGCTCGTGCTGACACAAGAGAAGAAGAGAGAAAGAAAGAAGAAAGAAAATACGTTTATTTAGCACAGACTAAAAAGGCACACAATCTATATATATATCTATATTTTACATGTAATAAAACAGTAAAAAAACTGTGTCTGTACATTGAATATATTAAAAAAACAATAGTTGAGGGGGGTTTAGAAACAGTAATAGAGCACGAATCCAAAAAAAAAAAGTCTGTCTGTTTGTTTGTACACGCTAATCTTCGGAACTACTGGACGGATTTGAATGATTTTTCTTTTGTTGTATTGGTATTAAGTCTGGGCAATATATAGGCTATAATTTATTTTGGAAACTTGAACACCTGATGCAGAACCGCAACAGACCAGCTAAACTATAAGAGATACAAAAATGTTACCATAGCAAAAATTATTTCACGTGATGAGCAATTTTTCTGATGAGAGAATAAATTTGAAGATCTGGAACACCTGATGTGAAACTCCAAGAGCCCAGCTACACTATAACATATATCGGAATGACGTCTTAGCAAGAGTTGTTCAACCTGATGAGCACTCTCTGCTGCCGTATAAAAAATGAAGATCTGGAACACCTGTTGTGGAACTCCAAGCGCCCAGCTACACCATAACACATATAGGAATGACGTCTTTGCAAAAGTTGTTCGGTCTGATGAGCATTTCCGGTTGACTTATAAAAATCGAAGATCAGAAACATCTGATGTGGAAATCAAAGTTATCAGTAATTTCACCGTATAATTATAAAATAACATAAGCTTGGAGTACCTCCACGCGGTGGAGGCGGTAACAGTTTAGGACTGATTTTCGATGACGATGGTATATCATTGAAAATTTGACTCTACTGGCCAAAACTCCCATTTTTTTTTTATTTTATCGAATAAATATGCCTTCGAGCTCATGTTATTTGAGTGTTTAATTTCCTTTTCCATTTATCTTCGTGACACGCAAGGGAGCAGTCACTTAGATTATTAGAAAATTCATGGTTATGCGAACGCGCCATATTGACCCCAAAAAATGATCAAGCTGCAAAAATGAATCAAAAAAATTTGGCGGATATTGTAGGGGATGAAGTGGTTTACACTTCTTTCGACAGTGTTGTCGATCAGGAACACGCCACTAATTACCCAGTTTAGTTTCTCAATTCACTTACAGCGAGTGGTCTCCCTGCTCATAAAATAAGACTTAAAGTCGGTGTTCCCATAATGCTGATGCGTAATTTAACTTCGCCAAAACTGTGCAACGGAACCCGTCTTATTGTCAACGCTTTACAACGTAATATAATTGTTGCTACAATCCTCACTGGGTGTGGTGCCGGTGAGGCTGTGTTCATACCGCGCATACCACTCATCCGCAACAATTTCCCCTTTCAATTTAAGCGCACACAATTCCCTGTGACCACATGCTTTGCCATGACAATAAACAAGTCAGAAGGGCAGACGCTTAAAGCCGCTGGTGTTGACCTGACAACCAGCTGTTTTTCTCATGGCCAACTTTATGTTGCTTTTTCAAGGGTCAGCAACGCTTCCGGTCTTTATATATTAGCTCATGAAAGAAAAACCCCAAATATAGTTTATAAAGTTTTTTTTAAGTTATTTGCAATATTATTGTTAATTCAATGTACCCTTGGGATCCGCTGCGGAATTACGGGAAGAAAAGTTTTTTTTGTTGTAGGTCTATACCTATGTATTAAGTCTGGGCAACATATAGGCTATAATTTATTTTGGAAAATGGAACACCTGATGCAGAACCGCAACAGACCAGCTAAAGTATAAGATATATAAAAATGGTGCCATAGCAAAAATTATACCACGTGAAGAGCATTTTCCGCTGTGAGAATAAATTTGAAGATCTGGAACACCTGTTGTGGAACTCCAAACTTTGGAGTTCCACAACAGGTGTTCCAGATCTTCCCAGATCTCTTGGAGTCCAAAGCCCATCGATACTATAACATGTATAGGAATGATGTCTTAGCAGAAGTGGTTTAGTCTGATGGGCATTTCCTGTTGACTTACAATGGAACGTCTCGAATCGTCTCGCGCATATCTTCATAATCGAATGATTCCATTACTATATCTCATAGTCGCCCACCACTACTGTTAACGATTGCATATAAAATGGTTAACGGTTACATAAATCCACTTATTCTTCGGCGCCTTTCCTAGCCAATATTACTTGTAGGCTGCACAATATGTTAAGACAAATATACGATTATAGTGTTAGTCATATTCTGGCTTGCTTTCAGCAGATCTTGGCATTGCTTTTGTAAGAATAAGTAGCGTTAACGCGCAGTTCAGACTACGCTATACTATTTGGCTATATAGTAAAGCAAATTGCTTCATAAGCTATAACTATAAAGCATGACATTCACACTATACGCTATATCGCAAGCCTGTCTACTATGTATAGCAAGTTATTTGACGGTGATCCATCGGGCGACGGAAGGGGTAAAAGTGAGGCGGGGCGGGGACCGGAGAATCATACGATTTACACACATCAAAAAAAGTTTGCGATCACTTTGAAAAATTATGTAGCCTTTTTGAAGCCGGATTTTCTAATCGGGATTCAAAGCGATAATTATCATGATAAGTATAGATTGATAGTTATCTAGATAAATATAAATCAGATTTCAGTTGGACTTTGAATTCGGAATCTTCACATACATAATTATGCTAGTGATCGCAAACTTTTTTTGATGTGTGTATCTCTGAAAATCGCTCAAGTTTATCGCGTACAGCAAGCCAATACTTAATAGCATAGCGTTGTTTGAACGTGTCCATATAAAATGTATGCTGCTATACAGTATTTGCTATTAGCTATACATATATTATAGCGTAGTCTGAACTGCGATTGAATCTGTCAACGCCGAGAGATCACATAAATTCATAGGTCGTTTAATGTAAGTTTGAGCATGACGTCACACGCCATTCGATGCGCCAATGGAATGTTCCACTGAGTAAGTATATTTGTATGTTTTTAGATATGAACGGAGATTTCCTGGTGACCCCTTTGTTCTTGGGTAATTAACGTTTTATTAGGCCGGAACTCGACGTCGCCGTACGTCAATGGCTGGCCACTCGTCTCCTCAGTCCTTGGATTTGTTAATGAGAGCCAGCACAGTGAGCCGTGGGCCAGAGACTTCACAAGACCTTTATGTTTGGGGCCACATTAAAGACAGTCTACTACACACTGATGCATGTTTCCTCAGTAGAAGTGTTGAAGCAAATAAGAAAAGACTCACAAAAAGTGAGCTATCATAAAGAATTAAGGCTTTTATTGGGCGCAGAAGTGCATAATAAAAATAAAATCTCGAATAGAATAGTTTTGTTATGTAAACATGAGTAGATGTATAATTCCATTTAAACATCGCCACATCGACCAGTCCTGTGCTTCGCAGGTGCAACACCTACTTAAACTCAAAACTCATTTATTCAAAATAGACTAGAATTACTTATTTACTTAGTTCTTTTTGAACGTCAGATTAACAATATACAGTCCACAAACAAGCCCTCCCTTCACCGCTTCTAGTGTTTATGCTGTGAAGAAGAAACGGCGCAACAAACTCCCCAGCAACACAGATCTGTCTAAATTATGCATATAAAGGAAAAGTAATAATGAAAAATTAAAAAAAAGTATATATTCACTCTCATGAATATCTGAGACTCTACACTCGAAGTTATTGACGATTATGTTTACCTAGGACACAAATACATGACTTATACAAATTCCAAAAAAATACAATTTTCTTATAAATAAGTGAACACATTGTCATCATCATCTGCCTAGCCTTTTTCCCAACTATGTTGGGGTCAGCTTCCAGTCGAACCGGATGCAGCTGAATATCAGTATTTTACATGGAGCGACTGCCTATCAGACCTCCACAACCCAGTAACTGGGTAATACGATACTCTTGGTAAGACTGGTTGTCAGACTTTCTGGCTTCTGACCAACAGTAACGACTGTCAAAGATCTACAAATGACAGCCGGGACCAACGGCTTTACGTGCTTTCCGAGGCACGGAGGAAACTCGCTATGGTAAATGGTCACCCATCCACAGACCAACCTCGGCAGATTTCCACCTATTACATGTGACTTAAACATAACGGCGAAACACCTCTGCCCAACCCTTCGGGGAATACAGGCGTGAAGTTGTGCTGTTGTAAAATATTCGCTGTGCGTCAATTCAGGATACATCCTGCCTTTATTCCAAATTCCATTCATTTCCGTTAACGCATTACGTCGGCCATTAATATTGTTACAAACATCTAAGAATCAAAGCCTCCACATTTATAATTATTTGCTGCAAATCATTCTCTTCCTCCTAACTTTCTTATAACTTTTCCCAACTATGTATGTTGTAGTCAACTTTCAGTCTAACCAGATGCGGTTGAAGAACAGTATTTTACACGAAGCGACTGCCATAACACCTCCGCAACCCAGTTACTGGACTATGCTGATATTCTAAGTTTAGACCAGAAGCCCAATTCGCGTCATTAATTTGAAGGTTGACCAAACTGAGATTAAATTATGAATTGAATAAAAAATGGTATTCTGGTACACTTAAACTTCGGTCCGGTTTCAGTATCATCTCAGTCTATCTCTATATAATGTCAATTCAGTCAACTTGAAATCTATTACCGATAGCATATCGATATCAACAGTCATAGACTAAAATTATAGAAATAAATGAGAATTTCAACTTGTCAAATTGGGTCAGTACATAATGTAACAGAATACCCGTGATGGTTTCAGTCAACTTACAATTCAATATAATCTCACGTTTGACGTTGTTTGTTAACGAACAAGAATACCATTTGTCATATTTATGAGATTGAGACTAAACTGAGACTAGATCGAAACTATATTTTGAACATTTTTAATTACGAGAATTGGCCTTCAGTTGTCAGACTTTCGGGCTTCTAAATATTCTTAATAACTGTCATGAGTATTCTTATGACAACCGGGAGCGACCTTCAACATGTTTAGGAGTTCATCTCAATCTCATTATAAATACTAACGTGTTAAAATAACGCTAGACAACAGAGGACACATAGTTTTAAAAATGTCACACCTCTCTACGAACTGCTACGTAGGCAGCTACGAATGCTACGAACGTGCTACGAATTCACCCTTGTTAATAAACCCCGACGAAAAAAGAGGCGTGTTAGTTTGAAGCCTACCGGACAGATTTCAATACGGTTTTTTTATTTTTGAAATCTTCATTACTCGTGGTGGTTATAGGCTATCTTTAACGGAAATCGGTTCAGCTCAAAATAATAAACTTCACACCAGATTCCAGTGTCCGCCCTGGGGCTCGAACCCGTTTAATACAAGAGACCGTCCAATGAGGCGTCATGTTAACCTAGATGTGTCCTGGTGACAGAGCGGTGCGTCGGCTGTGGAGCACAATCAATGTGACGCGGGATCGATGCCGGCCCGACACTCCGGCGCCACAACCGGCCGGGGACGCACCGGGGACGGGAACTGGGAATTGTAACGAGAATATTTGTTCACTTATTTAGAAATGTAAACTAGAATATTTATAAAACTTCCTCACCACACGTTGGCAATAGACGTGTGTTGTAAGGTTCAACAAAATCCAGCACGGGACGTGGATCTATACGGGCCGCCTGGCTAGCGCAGTTTACTGCGTTCCTTCGTGTATATGTGAGAGCTAAAGGGGTTTAGGGGAATTCCTCTATATATCTGTTACTTGGATTCATGTGCTCCATCTTCGACCCTGTCTTTGCTTACCATCAGGTGCGACTAGGGACAAACGCAAGCAAGAAAAATAATAAAAGAAATAACTAATGACCACATCTAATTGTATTTTTGTGTTATTTGTAAAACCCATGTGTTTTTGTATCTTTTGCGAAAGATCCCTAATAAATAAATAAATGTTGCGGACTCAAATGGCCCGTGTTTAGCAGTGAGCCTCAGTATAAAGTTTTGTACTTATTGTTTGCATTGTATCTATTTAGGAACAATAGAGAAACATAAACTCAGTTGCCTTAGCTATCGTTAAAATCTACACTTCTGACATGATGAAGTGTCCGCAATATACTTACTAAGGAATGACCTGATAAAAACATAAGGCACTCATAGTCATTTTATTTGTTACACTGTAAAACATTAATTCGTTTCTTGACCAGTTTGCTGATTAAAGATCACCTCAAATATTATTGACTACCAATCCTCTGTTTTTTTTTAATCTCATTATTTTATTTTTTATTATATAATTTTCGGAAAACTTACAGCTAGCAAACACAGTAGGTAATTTGTTAATAACATGAATATGGCCAATTACAAGTTTTCACAAATAGTTATGTTTAGTAAATAAACGGCATAAGTAGGTACTAAGTAGTAGACAGTGGTTAATTCGCGGATTTAATTTACGTAGCTATATATAATACTTATTAATTCCCCACAGAATCCCATAGGAATATTCCCAGCCCCCAGTGTGTCCCTAGCGTACATTTTACTCTCATCGGCGAGAGTTTTGGCAGCGCGTCCAGTGTCGCGGCAAGTAAACAAGCAGACTGTACCGCACGCAGTCACATACCACACGCAGCCGAACACACATACTACACCATAACCTACCATATAGGTACAGTGGTCATTTGACGGTGAAAGAAAAAAAAATCGTAAAACATCTTGAAAATAGTGATATTTTTAGTTACACTTTGAATTCGGAAAACGCGTTGAATAGCTAATGGAGAATCCCTTTAGCATTACCTCAAAATATTTCGTGATATTTTGAACAAAACTAAAATTAAATTGTACAGTTAATTTGATTAGTGATCATTAAGAAAAATGCTGTAAATTATGAAAAAAGTTTAACTGAATTGTAGAGCTTCACTTCAACTGGTATACCAGGTAAGTACCATTACGACCCTGTTTAATAAAAACTAACGTATTATAGCTCTATACATATCTTTAACATTAGCAGATGCTTGTGGAAACGTCTGTAATCAAAATCAAAATCACTACCCCCTCTCCCCGCTTTGAACGAAATTGAAAGTTCTGTCTGACACAGACTTTCTGCCGAAAAAGTCAGAAATAGATAAATTAATGAAAGCTACGCTAAGTATTTAGATCAATATACAATTTTGGTTATTACATAAATAGCATAATCAGTTCACTATCGTCCCGTAACTGGGCATAGATCTCTTCTCGGAATAAGGAGTTAGACCTTAGTCCAGCATGCTGGCCTGATGCGGGTTGGTGAACGACACACATGATCGACAACTTTTTGGAAATGGTTACCATTCCTCATTTAAATCTGCGTCTTTTCTCGAACGATAAATCAAGTCTTCTTACATCTTTTATAAACATGCTTCAGCGTATTTGGTTGACCTGTCTGGTGCATTTTATTTATCGATATTAATTGTTTTCCGTATTTTTATTTCTAACAGAAGGTGTCTAAATAAGTATATTTTTATATTGGCAGTTTTGGAAATATTTAGGTTTGATGTTTGCGTTTGGTATGATAAAGCTGCATTAATATCTAGAAAAAAATTGGGCTTTTTTTAACATACCTTTTATCATTAGACGCATTATAAGTTTCAACAATGATTTTGTCATTGATCTTTAAACGACCAGCAGTGCAATTCTGTAAGAATTTCACCTCGATCGCGACTGTCAATTAGACACTTGTCGTGACACAGCGTGGATAACAAAACTACGCGTTATTGATTATACTGTCGATTATCTGTGTGTTATTTGCTTCTATTATCCATACTGTGACATTATAGATATCGAGCTAACCGTCGATATTGAGGTGGGTTTCTTACAGAATGACACTACAGAACGATCAATTTTTATTTTGGAGATTGATCTATTTTCTATGCGCCCAGGCGCCTTTAAACATAATTCTTAACTGCCAGTCTTGATAGCGAACTGCGATACGATATGAGGATGTCTACTCCTTTCAAGACGTCTTTGTGAGCTGATTCAAAAGTTTCAGGACCTATTCTGATGTTTTGTATTGTTTTTAAGAAGTCGGTCAGCGATGGGCGGCGTGGGCGCGGCGGCGGGTGGCTTGCTGGCGGCCGAGGTGTGCGCGCCGCTGCTGCTGCTCTGCTGGCTCTGCTGCTGGCCCGATGATGCCAACTCCGGTAAGTAGCCGTCGAAGAAGTTGTGGCCAAATAGGGGGCTGGTTGCAAACAACTAGGAATCCCAGGTTTAGGGGAAATTATACCTTTAAGCTGGCACACAGGCAACCTTACTATCCTGTCTCTAGAGGCAATGCGGAACTTATCGTTGGTAGATATTGTCAGCCATGCAGCGTACTCTTTTGTGATATAGTAACAATATGTACACTACAATCACCAGTCCGGTTGATAATCGTGGTGATTATGACAATATTGACGTAATAACTTAGATACCCTTAAGATTATTTCGTGTACAATAAAAAACTGGTTAACAGAAAAATATTTCTATACAGTTAAGAAATATTTTTATTCTAACAATAATTTCTAATTGTTATTAACACATTATCTTTAAATTATTGTATGCCCAAAATGGGCTGATTGATGTCTGTAACGTTATCATATATGTATAACAACTGTAACTACTCAACAGAAACATTATAGTCTACTTTACTTTAAACACGCTTAGTTCTCAGAGTGGTAATCGCAGTGTGTTGTTAGCACACTGGGGGATACTGCTGCCTATCCTCTTAACATCATCCCCTGAACTCAATCATTTAAATTATTAATAGATCTACCTTTAAATGTGTTAATTTTAATGTTATTTGTTTTCAGACAGTACATCTGGTAGACATCCTCAGAGGCCGGTGCTCGCTCATGTTCATGGTAAGTTTTAAGCTCAAACAATACTTTTTTTTACCAATGTCGATCAAAAGATTGATAAAATACAAGTATTTAAAATTGGTAGGTAAGACAATTTCACGGTTTCATGGTTCAGAACCAAATACCCAAAACTTTATTGGCACCCAACGTGGGACCGAACAGGAGTACCGCGGCTTTTAAACTCTCTTCACGCGTGTTACAGAGTCGGGCTCTCGGCGGCGCCACAGTGACCTGTTCGGGAGACGCATCGGCAGCAGCGCTATCTCATTGCACCTGCCCAGCACCTCAGGTATAAAATAATCAACTGAAAAGTCAAAATGTCATGATGTGAAACTTGATTAAAGTTATTGCGTGTTTATAAAACACCATCACAACGATCAGTCCACATCAAGCTGTCTCCCGCTCAATCTCCCGCCAGCAACGCCCTGAGCCGAGGTTTCAGTCCCACTAGGGATATCCCTTAGTGCTGTTGTTACTAGTAGCCATGATGTTAGTGTAGTATAAGTAGTTAGCTTAGGTTAAGTATTCTACTTCCCCAGCAATGGCTAAAGACCCTATTAATTTAGATTGTCACAAAGAAATGAACGTAACAAAAATAAGAGTTTACAAGAAGTATGTTTATTGTATCACAAGTGCTTTTTCTTCGAGATAGTGAATGTAGCTCATTTAGCAATCAAGACACATTATTTATCGAGATAATAGTTAAGTATTCCGATCGAACGAGACCCCTATGAAGCAATAAACTTAGTTCATTGACTTTTATAATTTTGCAAAGTCAGTGAGGTGATTGACCTCTGAATATCCTACGAGGACGAGGCGGAAACCAACGCCTTGACCTATTTGTGTATTATTTTGAAACTGAGCCAAAAGATATTAAGTTATGTGGTCCAATGTTCCATATCTATGTACAGGGTGTAAAAAGACCCATCACATAGCCGAAATCTACGCACTCTGTACATCAAACTAAACTACATTGACCAAAAATAATTGCTGGGAAACGACTTTTATTTTTTGTCATGAAAAAAAACGCTTTTTGTTGTAGCGCGCAATGTGTGGTTGTGGCGATGCCGCGCGTTTGCATGCGTGCAGCGGCCACACAGCTGAGCCTAGGCGGTCGTGTGCGTTTGATATTCGTTGCGTTTTTGTAACTACAAATGCGTAATTTGTGAGGAAAAATTTAAAATTTTGATAAGGTTGTTTGGAAGAAAGTTTAATATTATCACTTAGAATACGTATCTGGAAAAAACTGAAAAAAAAATTATACTTTGACCTTCAATATCTTCAAAACCAATGGTTTCCCAGGTATGGTCTGGTAGCAAAAAAATGATTCCAATGATGGGTAGAATATGTGGTTTTCGTTATCGTTAAGGATCTTTTTACACCCGATATATAAAAGGAGAAACTGACTGACTGACTGATCTATCAACGCACAGCCTAAACCACTGGGGTTAGAAAGTTGAAATTTTGACAGTAGGTTCCTTTTGTAACGTAGGCATCCACTAACAAGGGATTTTTCGAAATTCAACCCCTAAGGGAGTTAAATAGGGGATGAAAGTTTGTATGGAAGATCGTCACTTAACGGGTTCAAAATTTCACGCAAGCGAAGCTGCGGGTGAAAGCTAGTACGATTATAATCATTTAACAGTGACCACTACGTACTTTTCCTCCGTAAGTAACTGCACAGTGCAGATACTTACACAGTACAGTTTCTCATATAAGTGTCTGTAAAAGATTACTCTCACACACACAGTTTCTGTTTTCACGGCAACCACATTTTCCCGACCTTTTCATACGCTACACTGTTCCCGCCCATCTCATTCATAATTAAGCTGCCACGGAATCTTTTGTACAGAAATCTCGCATGTTTTCATTATACGAGTACCAACAAATAATCCAACACAAAACTCACTTCAACCAGAAGAAAAAACTCTTTAAGTATTATACAATTTTCAGGTTACAAGAAACCCCTATCAGCGCACCGCAGCCACGAAGAAATAGGCGGCCGACGGAAATCACACCACGAGAGCCATGACCCAGAGACACGGTACCACTCCGCACCCAGCGTCATAGACGAAGTAATACATCGAAGAGACTGGGAGCGCTCCAGCAAGGACCTGTACATCCCGCTCAACCCCGAGCGTGATGTGCAGCGACAGTCCAGCTCCAGCGAGAGTCCTGAAGCGCCACACGCGACGCCAGAGTCTTCCTCCATCGAAGGAGGCAAGAGCGACGAGCAACTAGCCAAGCCTTGCAAGAAACACCACACGAACATCAAGACATCGCGAGGCAAGAAAGAGAAACAATCCACTGACATCAAAGACGATGATGCTACTGAAGCGTCTAACTTCTACATCGGAGAAACTAATGAAGAAGAACCTCCTATTAGCAACAATATTGATGACAAATGTGAGGATGTGCACACCAAGTCCATATACAAAGCTAAAGACGATAAGCAATCCTTTAATGAATCCATCAGAAGCAAGGATCGTCCGCGACAGCTGGTGCCGGTCGACGAGCTTCATCCTAGAAGCCTAGGCTTCTGTCTGGATGACGTCATTGAGCAGCTGGACCAGTTGGAGTCTCTGGACCGGTCGGGAGCGATGCATCATACTATAGAGTCGAGGATCAGTCTGTCTAACAGACTCATGTTCCCGCCCCCGTCTGTCGGTAAGTTGATATTATTTAACCGAACTTGCTTCTTAATAATGTCTTCTTTTTCCGTTATTAATTGTGTCTTTATAATGAACGCATGTTTATAAGATCTCCTATATTGGGTTCCCTACGTTAGATCGAACCACTATTCTGCGAAAATTGTAACATCGGTGACTTTATATCGATGCTTTGATAATGCGACGCCTTATTTCTGCGACACCTTTTTTGTTCGATGATTCTATACATCGAATACCTTACTTCGAAACCTCGATTCTTCGAAGTTTGTTTGTTCGATGTAACGTTTCTTCGAAGTTTGTTTGTTCGATGTAACGTTACTTCGAAAATATTTAGCAAACACATTTTTCTGCGAAATGATCGGCATTATAGTAAAATCATTTTCACTAAAACTCGTAGGGACAATTATTTAAAAACATTTTGAGACAAAGAAACAAAAAGTCAGCCCCTCAAAATATTGTAATATAATGCTTCTCGTCTTGTCTACTTAAATAACGTAGTTTTATAGTATAGCCATTAATATCATAACATATTATCAGTTTAACACATAATCGAAGATGTAGTATTCGAAGTAAAATTTTCGAAGTAACGTTACGTCGAGCAAATAAAGCTTCGATGAAAGAAACACCGAAGAAACATTTTCGAAGTATCGTTACGTCGAACAAATAAAGCGTCGATCAAAGAAACACCGAAGTAACAAGGCGTCGCATTATCAAAGCATCGATGTAAAGTCACCGATGTAACAATTTTCGCATAATAGTGTTTCGATCTAACGTAGGGAACCCCCTATATTATGACTATAAAATGATATTTATGGTTCGGGGCATGGCGAGCAGAGATGCATGGCTAACTATGAACTAAATAAACCGGCACTCAATTGTACCTACTGTTTTTGGGATACCTTACTTGTGCTCTTCGTGTCGCAATATTTATTATCCAATATGCTTTCACGGCATGGACTTTACCAAAACTCCAATAGAGAAAGGTGTCAACTACTTAAGGCTTTAAACTTGCATCGCTTACTGTGTTATGTACTCCAATATTGTCCACATTGTATAACAAATGAAAGCTTTCCTATATAAGCCACTGTCGCTGCTTGTTGCAAGCGTGTATATACGCGTGCATGTGTGTGTGCGTGTAGAGCCGGTGGGCTACGACGGCGGCGCATGTTACCTCGCCGAGTCGGGAGCGTTGTCCGAGCTGCGCTCCCGCGCCGCGTCTGGAGCGGGAGCGAGCGAGGGCCGGGGCAGGAGCGTGGCGGGAGCGATGCGGGCGAGACATGCCAGCGATGGAGATATACTAGCACCACCACATAGGCCTGAGTCAGGTGCTTTTTCAGGTGAGATGAGACACCAGATCACGGCGCAACAGCTCATGGTACACTATGCAACACCATCTAGTATTAAAATAGGATCATGTCATGATACTCACGAAAATTAATTGGTTCAGAATGAGCCATTATTACTCAAAATCATATCATTGTCCGTACTCCATCCAGCTAGCTTTGGACCAATTAAGAATTCACTATAAGAGCGTTTGTCTATCGCCGCCGGCACCATGAAACGAGATTATTTTGGACTGAGTTCGGACCGACGTGACGGCTATCGTGTCCATCGCGACCGATCTCTTTGGTTCAGTCTTGCTCTCGCAAATCTGTGCAACGGTGTCGGAAATCTCAGGTATACTGAACAAGTTCAGATGTGTGTTGTATTGCCGTCATTTCGGCCCATCACGATCTCGGCCGAGCTCTAGCGGTAGCGCCGAACTACTCACAATCTCGGCGGTCGAGATGACGGCGCTCGGTTGACGGACGTGCGGTGGATAAACGCCCTAAGTATTATCAAATCACAGGGCCATACCTGCTGTACAATTGAACGACTTATTTTTGAATGCCATTTGTATCCATATTTAGAACTTCTCCCTCGAAAGCCATGATAGCTCTCCATATTAAGATACCAATTCAACTGTGTTACAGAGAGTGACCTGGATCTGGAGTTGGAAGGTGCAGAGGAGCGGCCCCCTCCTTACGAGGAGTTGCAGCACTACGTGGCGCACGACTGCAAGGAGACCGCCATCTAGTGGCGAGGAGACTGCCCATGAAACGCCTTCACCATGGCCGACACTAGGTCTCGGCTTCTCATGATGGACCGGGCCTACGTAAGGATCGACAATCTAACCCGTGAAGTTAAACCCGCGTTGAAGTAATCCTGGGCAAATGACGTCACGTGTCACGGAAACAGAATAAAGCGCAGTTCAGTTAACGCTATATTATTTCGCTACACAGGGTGTAAACGAATTCGTGTAATTTGTTCAAACCACATGATCTATTATTGATATACCTAGATTAACACCGTACGGGATTTAGATTGATTAAAAATAAAAATAATTATTTTTTTCCCAAATATTTTTTTTATGTGACAGAAAATTTCGACGCCCTGCATAAATGAATGAAGGCACGGCGACACAACTGGCGGGCATGACTAGAGCAATATCGCTCCACGCGGTCAGTTAACTTGGGACGCTAAAATTACTTAGATACAGAATACCATGTTTCATTTATTGAAAACTTTTTTTGTTGCTTCTTAAAAAAACCTATGCAGGGTCAATCAGTGTCACCAGTAGATCACGCAGATTGAAGGAATTACACGAATTCGATTACACCCTGTATAGTAAAGCATATTGCGTCATAAGTTATAACTATATAGCATGACGTTCACACTATACGCTATAATATAACAAGCCGGTCTACTATTTATGTAGTTATTTGACCGCGATCCATCGGGCGACGGACGGGGTAGAAGTGAGATGGGGCGGGGACTGGAGAATCGTGCGATATAGACTTGAGAATCGCTCAAGTTTATCGCGTACTTTATAGCATAGCGTTGTGTGATCGTGTACATTTATAAAATGTATGCTGTGCGATATTGTTGTGCTATACAATATTTGTTATATATTATAGCGTAGTCTGAACTGCGCTTACTCCTTTTACTTTTAATGTTACAATCGTTTTATCTCAACGACTCTGACCTGCAGATAGACTGATTTCCTTTTGAAGAAACTAATGAACTTTAAACAGGTACCGACCTAGTTACTTACATAATTTTACAACATTGTTATAAGTATAGATAAGTATATGACGTATTTTTAAACCTTTTAACTTGAACTTTGTTATATATTTCATGTATCTGATGCTTTAACATTTTTAACTATAAAGCTTTTGATATACACAGGGTCGGATTTGATACGTTGACTGCCCTAGGCTTATGAGATATTGCCGCCCCCTACTCGCTGTAAATCACGAAAAATTTAATGAACTATAGGAATTAAATTAAAATAAAAAACAATGAAAGTCAGTAAATGATAAAAAATATCTCAATCAGTGTTTCAAATACTGATGCTTACCATTTGTATTTGTAAGTAACAATGAATCGTTATTCACAAATTGTCTTTTGTGTGGCTTAAAAAAAAACATCTTTTGCCGCCCTAGACATGGGCTTACCTGGCCTATTGGGAAATCCGCCCCTGGATATACATAATATGTTTGTGAATATATAATTTGTATGTATAATATAAAGCACTAATAAAACCTGTGCACATTGTTTAAACTAAAGGAAGCTTAAATTGTACCAAATAAAACATTCCCGTTGACGAGGCTTTAGCTAAGAGTTCAAAATACAAAAAATATTTTATAAAATGTATATTTTATATGATGTAAATGACGTGTAGTGAGAAAGTAATTTATAAGAATGTATAATCGTTATTGTTAATGCGTTTTTGGGTGCAAAGGCATGGCATGCACCCGCGAACTACCTGAGTGCGGCCCTTTTACATATTACACTAAAGGTCATGGCACACTACACCGGCACGGCAACGGCACCGCTCCAACCCAGCAATAAATTTGTCATTCAAATTAGAGCATTAAATCGTGTGTCGTATAATATATTTCATAATGTCAATATGAAAAAGCCAGCGGCGGGCAGTCAGCGCGCTTGCCGCTACCATACAACTCGACTCGCAGACAGTGAGCTGCAAGCGAGCGGACCGCGTGCTTAAAGCGCGCAGACTGCGTGCTTACGGCGCGCCGACTCCGAGTCGCCAGCGAATGCAAGTACTAGGCGTGTTCAATCACAAATGCCATATAACAATTGTGCACGCGGTGACAGCAAGTTGGTGAAACATATTATTATACTATGAATAATATGTGATCTGTAGCTCTGTCCATTTGTGAAAAGGATTACCTCTATTAGTTACTGTCAATTAGCTGTATTTTTGGATCATGCCTATATCACAACATGTTAATTATAATAATGGTGCGTACATAATGCATCGTTTATAACTGTTTTTGTTTGTTAGTAACACAAATGTTTATAAACGATTGTAAACTGTTCTGCGAGCACATCACAAACTGTTTGTAATTGTTTGTTAATGATGTTCGGTCACTGTGAAGCTTTACCTGTACATAATATTACGCGATAGTTAAATAATAAATACTTCTAGTCAATCGTTTCGTGTTTAATAAAGTTTATGTTACGAATTTTTGTTTTGTTGTTACCTCACTAACATTTAAATAACTCCTTGTTTCCTAACGGCAGAAAAACAACTGCGGCCTACTGAATGTTTTATGTATTTTTTATTTATTTTGGTATAATCAATGAAGCTACTAAGGGCCTTGCCACAGTGGCGATTTGCAAGCGAGTTCAAAGCGAGGCGAGAGCACAGCGGGGTCGCCGCGAGTTCGCAGCGAGCCAAATGTGCTCTCGTTAAGGTGTGTACGGACTGCGCGTTCCTGTGTTACGCTTAGTCGGAATACGCTGTCCACGCATACATTGGAGACGCGTACAGCTCCTGTACGGAAACAGACAACACAGTACTGTTTGTACTTGCCGACTGACGGCGGCTCGCGGCGCTCGCGCTTCGAGCTAGCTCGCGCGGCACGCGTTCTCTAAGAGTGTAAGCGTAGCTGTAAGTATGGACATGGCGTTCCAGGACACGCGTAACCGACTACGCGTACCAATGTACGCGCTGTCCGAACACGCCTTAGCGAACTCGGGGCGAGCCGTGAATCGCCACTGTGATAAGGCCCGGTATCACAGAATAAATAGTAGAAGTTCCACCAAAGCGGTGAGGAGAGGAGATGTTTTGAACAACCAATAGGATTGCGTTATTTTCACATTCCTTCGCTTAGCTTCAACTAAAAACGAAATCCTATTGGTTTTTTACGAGACATCTCTTCTCCTCTCCGCTTTGGTGGATAGCGGGCCTAAGACCCTCGCGGAGAGCCCGCTGCGCTTTCACCTCACTTTGAACTCGCTCGCAAGTCGCCACTGTGATAAGGCCCTTAGAAGTGAAATGACTGAATAACTTTTTCTTGAAAAGGGAAGTAAACAAGTTAATACGTAGTGTTTATTTTATTTATTTATTAACAACAGTAAAAATTGATACAGACACGAAGCTCGGATCCGAAGCGATATAAAATGTTAAACATAATTGTAACACGAAGTTGTTACAATACAATTGAGTATAAACGTACAAGATCCAGTAAACAACATTACAATAAGCTTAGTAAATAGTTACAAAAAGCTTGGCACATTTTATTAGACAGATAATTTGTACATACAAATATTACGTTAACTTAAAGAAACTAGTCTAAGGCGGATCTCACACTACCACGCTCCGCACTCCGGTACGTGGGGCTGCGTTTTTTAACTTTGGCCATAAGTATTTCAGTTTTTATATAAAATACGCATAGTACAACACACTGACATGGCATCGACGCGCGTGGTTGCAGAACGCGCGTGGTTGTAATCTGCGCGTTGTTGCAGACCGCGCATTGTTGCAGACCGCGCGTTGTTGCAGACCGCGCGTGGTTGCAGACCGCGAGCAAATCACGCATCAAAGCACAGGGGCCCGTGACGTCCCGCAAGGTATAACACATATAGATCTGCAGTAACGCGCAGATTTTTGCGAATAATGGAGGTGTCCATGATGGAACTCAATTTTGATTGGTTTAACTGCGGCCCCGCATGAAGACGCAGATAAAACCGCATGATGGTGCAGATTTGCGCCACCGTCGTCACGCGCGTGGATGCGTCGGCGTCACCCCGCGCACCGGATCGTGGCGCGTGGTGGTATTGTGAGATCCGCCTAACCCATCCAACATCCATGTTGCTAGATGTGTTAAACTTTCAACAACAAACATGTTTCGAAACGTTTCTCAACACACTATGTTACACACTTTAAATTGTTCAGTAGTGCAGTATGCACGTGCCGCGTAACATTTTCAGAACGATCCTTTACAAAAGTTAAAAATATTCTGGTGTGAACACCTTTACAAATACAAATAGGTAAAAAACGTATTAATAATACGATGATATTATTTGACTATACAACATTTAGAAAGATTTCGTTATCATAATATTATACTTATTCTAATAGGGATATTTCCTTCATAATGATACAACACCACAAAAAAATTGTAATATTTTAAATACTTATAAATGTATAGAACACCAAGAATAATAATAACAAACATAACAAATCTCTTAAATAAACATTGGACGGTCGACATCGGTCGGATCAGGAACAATTTTGAGCACAAAGAAAATATCACACTACCAATACAAAATAAAGCATTTTGATATAAAAAGATACTAATAAAATGACGCAGCACAGTCTCTTTATAATACTGGTTTAATATGAATACTTATCATTATCATAGGTGTTATTAACACTGGAACAGTTTCAGTCAGTACGTTTTAGTGAAACAGCACGTATTCCAGTAACCCAAGTGTGAGCTAGATAGTTTACTTCGTTTCCGTAACGAATTGTTTACCATGATAAACATAAAGGTCACAGCTCATTAGAGCCACCCGGCACCCGACCCGCATCGCCTCGTCGCTCGGCGTCCACTCGTTGTCAGCAGGTGGACGCCGCGTTATCACCAGTAAACGTCGCGTGGTCAACCAGAGGACCTCGCGTGGTCATCGAGTGGACATCACGTGGTCAACTAGTGGACCTCACGGAATCAACGAGTGGAAATCGCGGGGTCTACGAATTTCCGAGTAGTCTGTCAGCAATTGGCACCAGGTTTACAGGTGTGTTTGGTTATGTCAAATTTTACCAAAATTTAACATATATTTTTGAACTACTTCGAGAAGTCTTTCTTTATTCATTTTGAAAGCAAAAACTATACGTACGACATGTTAGAAAGAAGGGCTAGAAATGGCGGGTGGATGGGGAACAGCGCATCGCGGACGCATTGTCCTCGCGTGAATCACTCGCGGGCCGCGCGCGGTCCACTCGATAGCAGCGCTCGGTTCACTCGGGACTTGTGCGTTGGCAATGCGCAACAATGCAAGGCAAGTGTGCGATAGAGAATACTAACCGCACGAGGCGAGGCGATGCGGGTTGGGTGCCGGGTGGTTCTAATGAGCTGTGACCTTTAGAGTCAAACAAATTTTTAGTCACGCTATTCACCGCTAGAGGCGCTGCCTAAATTTTCATACATCTTTGTCGTGACGCAACTACAGTAGTAGGTAACGTAAAAAAGTCACACTTGGGGTTAGGTACAGATAACACTATTTAAATGGTCCGCTATATATGTAGGTATTGGTCAATAAGCATAGATTTTATTCTGTATATTTTTTTACAAATTACTTATTCGTTTTTAATAAAATATAAAAGTTTTAAAATGTTAATGTAAAAGCGTATCAGGTAAAATGAGAATTTGATAAACATTTTAAAAAGGGCGATTTAAAAACGAAAATTTGTGTTTACTGAGGTAGAAGGTAGAACAAGGTGGCAAATATTTCAGACAACCTAATTCCGCAACAATCTCTTGAAACTGTAAGTAGTTATTACAATGTATTAAAATACCGATGAGTATCTTCAAACACCGGGTTGCATGCCACTTATTGCAGCTACAGTCAAGTGATAATCAGTGACATGCACCCCTCAGTCGGTCCTTAGTACGGCCCTGTTCGCTTCCTTATCACTTCACATTTCAAATGGCCAACATGCATACTTAATTAGAAAGCTCGGCTATTTTTTTGTCCACTTTGCAGGCTATGTTCAGCCTTATACTGCGATAAGTTGATTGTATTTCAAACTATTATATCCATGGTTAGTCAGAAAGGGGGTACCAGAGTTGGGCAAAATGTAATCAGATTAATGATTAAAGATTACGATTACAATTTGTAATCATCAATCATGATTACAGATTAACGAAATTAATCAAGAAAGTAATCGTATTCGGTGATTAATGATTATTAATCTGTAATCGTAATCTTGATTACTTTTTCTGATTACTTTTTCTGATTGATATCAAAAATCCGAATAAATAAAAGACAATTTATATTGCGTATGATAGAGTTTAGCATACTGCATAATACATTTATTATATGAATTTAGGTCTATACTTGACTAGCTTTTAATATTTTGGATTGTACACACGGCTACACATCAAGCTATACAAAACCAGTTTATCTTGGCGTCACTTTGTATAATCTTTTCGCACAAGTAACGGTCAGTATATACTGGTTTTGCATAGCTTGAAGTGTAGCCGTGTGTACCATCACAATTCACGTAAATTGTGATGCACGTCACGAAAATGAGGTCGAAGTCAAAATCCAAGATGGCTACTGCGAAATTTTACAAAATATGCGTCATGGGTGTCGTTTCCGCGGTTTTCGGGGGCGCAGAAGATGAAAATGAGGTCATAGTCAAAATCCAAGATGGTGGTTGCAAAATTTTACAAAATATGCGTCATAGGTATCATGTCCATGGTTTTCGGGGGTGCTGATGCCGAAAATGAGGTCAAACTCAAAATCCAAGATGGCGACTATGAAATGTTACAAAATATGCGTCATGGGTGTCGTTTTCGCGGTTTTCCGGGGCGTTGATGACGAAAATGAGGTCAAACTCGAAATCCAAAATGCCGGCTGCGAAATTTTACAAAAAATGCGTCATGGGTGTCGTGTCCATGGTTTTCGGGGGCGCTGATGACGAATGGCTGTAAGATATTGCCCATGACGCATACTTATTTTGTAAAATTTTGCAGCCGCCATCTTGGATTTTAACTTAGACCTCATTTTCGGCATCAATACTCCTGAAATCTATGGAAACGGCACCCATGACGCATATTTTGTAAAATTTCACAGTCGCCATCTTGAATTTTGACTGTAACCTCATTGTTGTCATCAGCGCCCCCGAAAACCATGGACACGACATACATGACGCATATTTTGTAAAATTTTGCAACCACCATCTTGGATTTTGACTATGACCTCATTTTCGCCACCAGGACTCCCGAAAACCACAGAAACGACACCCATGACGGATATTTTGGAAAATTTCTCAGCCGCCATCTTGGATTTTGATTTTGTCCAGTCGCGCAAGTGTCTAGTCGCGCAAAAGTCCATTCGTGCATATGTCTAGTTGCGCAAAGGGAGTTGCGCAGGTGTCTTTCGCGGAAATGTCTTTCGCGCATGTGTCCTGAACCTGATACCAAAAAATGCCAGCCCCTGCTTCTCCTATATGTAGCGGTTACCTGCACGGACCAGTACCGATAAGTGCTGGTAGGTCGGCGCTGATTATATCGCAAGTTTTATAAAAAATATATAATACCTAGTATTTTTATATTTTTTTATAAAACTTACGATTTAATATGTAAATTGTGATGGTACAATCCAAAACATTAAAAGCTAGTCAAGTATAGATCTAAATTCATTTAAGTATTATGCTAAACTCTATCATACGTAATCATGTAATTTTGATTACTGATTACTGTAATCAAAATTAACGATTACATGTAATCTTGATTGAATGTAATCAAGATTAAAAGTAATCATGATTGATGTAATCATGATTACTTTTAATCAGATTATGTAATCTGATTACAAAAGTAATCGATTACGCCCAACTCTGGGGGGTACTAATCTGAAAGGGTGTTAAAGTACACATAATAATGAATAACTTTTGTTCTACCACTTTCCCCAAAAGTCAATAGTTTAAGAGGCCGTATACGAAATTTTGCCGATTTCGCTGATTTATGTGATTTTACAGACGACGTTTTACAGTTAAAATAATATATTTCTATAAGTTTGAATGCACAACATGACATATCATTTCATGATATAATGAATGAGCCTACTTATTATGGCTTGCGTCGAGTATTATAAGTCGAGATTTAGATTGTTTTAAAAGATTTGTTATTGCCAAATTTTTACAATATATCGCAAAAAAAAATATCCATAAATTGATTGACATTGAACTAAAGTTTATTTTTTGTTGTTTTAATTTTATGAACTAGAGTTCTAAATAACCAAAATCAAAAGCAATTCTTTGCCCATTTTCTCAAAAATTTTACTACTTAAACTAAATATTTTTTCACTCAAAATTTTCATAAGAAAGTATAGAAATATATTATTTTAACTATAAAACCACGTCTGTAAAATCACGTAAATCAGCGAAATCGGCAACGTGTACGACCTCATAAAGAAATTGCTGTTCAAAAATTACATAAAAATATGCTAAAATCTATCTATCGTCAGCTATTATCAGCTGTGTTTACATTTTAAGTCATACTTGGGGTCACGAATTAGAAGCTCCATTTTCTTAATTCGTAACGAAGAATTTTTGAAAAAACTAAAATAGGTACCTACTTAAAATAATTTTACATGGAAATAAAAATTATCGAATTTTGAAATAACACTTGCTTTTAAACCGTCATCAGTGATACTTTAAGTGTTTTGCGGATTAGTACCCCCTTTCCGACTAACCTTGTATAGCGACATATCAACGACAATTCAACTAACAAAGTTGTTGCCAAACGCAAACGAACCACACAACCGTCAGAGCGATTACGCACTGCATCCGATCCGAATCTGTGAAAATACGGATATAAAAAACTCGGACCGAATTCGGATATTGCTCTACGCACTGCATCCGATCGGAATCCGTGAAAATACCGATCTAGAGTAAAAATCTCGGACCTAATTCGGATGTTGCTTACGTACTATTCCGATCTCTGATTCAAATTCAAACAATTCAGGGGCCATCTTTGGCATATCCGTTTGGCGTCTGATTTGAATCCGAGGTAATGCGAAAGCGTTCATACAAACAGTACCTACTACGGCTACTACGGTCCGTCAATTTTTCTTCCGAATTAGAAACTCACGGATGACTGATAGAAATCGGATGCCGGATGTAGTGCGTAAACTACCATACAAATAGTTCTATGGCTACTTCGGAACGTATTTTCACGGATTCGGATCGGATGCAGTGCGTAACCGCTGTCTGACAGTTTTTGTTTACGAAAACTGTCAAAATGATTGATTTCTTTTTTGTGTCAAACAATTTGACAGGTTTTGAAATTGAAAACTGTCTGTATGAACGGTTCGGCCTTGGTTCCAGTGGCGTAGCTATCGTATAGCTAGGCGGGGCAGTGCACTGGGGCCCCCAAGCTCGAGGGGCCCCTCGGCCTCCATGAACGACGTTCCAAAAAGTTATACAAGTAATATCCTAGTTGAATAAAGAATTTTTGACTGTAACTTTTTGGCCCCTAACCAACGACTTTTACGTGAAAGCGTGACAAACAAACAAACTTTCACATTTATAATAATACAGGGTGTTAACGAATTCGTGTAATTCCTTCAAACCGCGTGATCTACTGGTGACACAGATTAAGCCTAAAAGGGACTTTTTGAAAATCAACTGAAAAAAAAATCTATTCTATTCTATACATATAATAAAATCGTGTTTCTGGAACAATTATTTTTTTTTGTGTCTAGAACTTATAAATTGTGCGGTAACGAAACCATAGCGCGATCTAATTCGACGCCAACGCCATCTAGGGAAGTAAAGATTAAACATATGTTTGCATGTTTGTGAAAGCATCACGTATAAAGAGCTGACCCAATGCTGTTGATTTTTATAAACAAAATATATTGTGCTTATCTCCAAGTAGCATATTTTTTTGTTTCATTGCAATCGGTTCACGCAATCAAAAGATATGCAAATAATCAATGTGTTCTACATATTAGACTTGGCGTGTCTGTACATAGCAAATATTTTGAAAAAACATTGTTGGGGTGTTAAAGACAACCAAAAGAACCCATTTTTAATATTTTTGGATTTGTTTTCTGATTGTCTGTTTATCTGTTTGTCTGTTTATCTGTTTGTTTGTTCAAGCATCACGTAAAAAGAACTGACCCAATGCTGTAGAATTTTATAAACATATATTGTGCTTATCTCCAAGTAACATATGTTTTTTGTTTCATCGCAATCGGTTCACGCAATCAAAAGTTAGGCGAATTTTAAGTTTTCTAGAAGAACTTAGCATGTATTAGTTTATTTTCAATAGATGGCGTTACGTGTATCAAATCATGTTGTGAGGAAATATATTACTACGAATAAATCCACAAATTATCTAATATTCATTGTTGAATTGGTACCTATTCTCAGTCTACGAAAGGTCTAATGAAATGCTATCCTTAAGAAGAAGGAACTAAGCTTTTACAAAAAAAAAAAACGAAGATATTGTTATTTAGAATTTATTAGGTCAATTTCTTATTGTTGTTCACAATAAAATGAATTCATGATGTGGACTAATAGTAGGATTTTTATTCATTGAATGTTCGTACTTTTTGGGAATGCTGATGCCGAAAATAAGGTCCAAATTCAAATTGAAGTCGGTGGCCATGATTATTTGCAAGGAAAGCACTCACCCAGTGCTTTCTTCGAAATTTAGTATTTCGTAATCATTCTATCTACTCAATGCACTTTTTGGAATGTTTTTCTACATTTTATTTTATTTTGTTCATTATTTTCAGAACTATTCAAAGCCTGTCGCCGCCGTTTTATTAAGTTTATTTAATTGAGTTTTTTTAAGCTTTAGGTAATGTTCCAAAGACATGGCCATGGAGGGAAAGTACTTTAAAATATTAAAAATAGCAAATTTCACTGAAAGGAAACTTCATTTTACTTTTTTTTAATGTAAGAAATATTGCCTTTACTGATTTTTTTGCCTGAACCGGGAATCGAACTGACAAAGCTTTATGTACCATCCGGTATTATATTATGGCACCTGTTGATATATCTATAAGGTCAATAATAAGGATCAAATCTCTCCAACAAACACACCGTCTTAAATTGAAGGAAGTGCAAGAAATAAGAAGTAACAACAAATAAGTGTTTGAATTGAAATGTACCTAAGTTAGGTAGGTAAGTACTTAATGTTAGTTTTTATGGTCTTCCATCAATTTCAGGCACTATGTTTATTGGAGCGATTTGATCCGTATTATCGATCATATCGATTGATGAAATAAAAATATAGATAATGTTTTTTCGCGTTTGTGTTGGTTCGATTTCCAGATCAGACTTTTTGAAAGCAGTACCTACCTATTTATAACTTATTAAAATTAAATGAAGTCTTCTATAAGTATTTTTAGCTGAAACTCTACATAAAGAAATGGTTCAAAACACGGACTAGAAAAAAAAGAAGGACTCCGCGCCACGCATATCAAAAGTGAAGCACCGTACCGATCTATGTGTGCGTGATTTGAGGGATGCCAGATAAATGAAAATTTCCCCTTTTTTTTTTATATTTTGAAAGTTTCATTTCTTTAAATGAAGCCATATTATAAGAAGTCCGCTTACATTATTTAATTGAAATTACAAACATATACTTAGAAAACTTAAAATTAAGTATTTATTTTGTATGAGTGACAAGAAAAACGTTTTCGACGGAATTCAATGTTCTTTATCTCTGCAGGCTCTTATTATTTTAATCCAATCATTATTCCATGGTTGATTTGCTGTAGGAAATCTATAAAAATAATCATATTCAATACTTGCAAAAAATTCACAAAGAACACAAAAAATGGATTACCCAATCTCTCGGGAAAATTACCCATTTATTTTCCGACAGCACTACTATGTTTTTTGAGGTTTTGTGTTCCAATAGTAATGATTTTAAAATGTCAAAAGTACAATAAATCAACAGGTTAAATAAGTGTCTTACTTGTGAATGTTATTCCTTGACACTTTTTCTGGGATGTAGAATTATTTTTAAACCATTTCACAACACAAGAAGGCATTATTTTATTTTATTACTTGACGTAAACAGTACCTACAATGACGGCGCGGTGCCGCGTAATGGCGGCCGGTCGGCACCTTATGATGTAAATGTGTGCGTGAGGCATGTTTGTACAAACGGTCCGGCATACATATAGTGCTTCACTTTCGATACACGTGGCGCGGAGTCCTTCTTTTTTTTCTAGTCCGTGGTTCAAAAGATATAAGTGCCTTAGTGGGACACCTTTGTCTATTATTATTATAAATGGAATACAACATTACTTAGTTGCTGCGACACAATGTTGTTTTCCGACTTCCACGCGGACGGAGTCGCGGGCACAGCTAGTTCATAATAAAATCTTAGTTTTCTGTTTCTGAGTCATTTTAGAGCCCCGAGTTAACTTACTGCAAAGAGCGATATCGCGTTAGTCGTGCCTGCCAACCGCGTCGCCGTGCATTCATTAATTTATGCGTGGCATCGAAATGTTCAAGCGCATGAAAATTTATTTTTGCAAATAAAAAATAAACTTTAAAAAAAAGTAAAAACCGACTTCAAAGAAATACTAAAAGGAGTAAAATAATTACCATAATATAAAATTAACAGTTTCAGAAGTCGGTGGCTTCTACCTGCTTCAGTGTAGAGTTGCACCGACTTCTGAAACTGTTAATTTTATATTATGGTAATTATTTTACTCCTTTTAGTATTTCTTTGAAGTCGGTTTTTACTTTTTTTTAAAGTTTATTTTTTATTACATACGTTTTAGTGTCATAATTCTAACCACCTCCTTCATAACCCTTCTTTTTGGCTTTGACGTAGTCGGGCATAAAAAGTCCTTTCAAATGATACCTTACACGATATAATGAAAACATTTCAAAGGGGGGGAGGGGGGACACGCACCCCCTCCTCTTTTTTTCAGTAGTCAGTTCCCAACAACAAATATAAACAAAGCAATATTAGTAATTTGAGAATTTTGCTTTGATCCGACGAGGAGTTCCGTTCCATATCTCTGAAGTTCATGGTCTGATCATAACAAAATTTAAATGGGACCAATCGGAAAGTATACCCTTCCGAACCAAAAAAAATTTTTTCAAATCGGTTCATAAATGACGGAGATATGAGGTAACACACATAAAAAAAAAAAAAAAAAAAAAATACAACCGAATTGAGAACCTCCTCCTTTTTGAAGTCGGTTAAAAAAAAACATTTTTTTACTGAATCCATAATAGGTGGTTTAAATACGATCACTTATCACTACCGCATGAAAAAAAAATGATTTTTAATCAGGCTAATTCCCGTGCGGGGCCAATCTACACCAGTAGGAGATCATGTGGTTTTAAGGAATTACACGAATTCGTTAACACCCTGTATAATTAGGAATTACGATTAAATAATTATCTGCTGCGTTATACATAATGCTTACTATTAAATAGCTTTGCTATATTATACCCTGCAGTGGGCGATAAGGAGCTGATGAAGAAGTAGTTTTGCACCTTCAAAGTATTTAGTTTAAATAGGGCCCCAATTTCATTTTTACCCCGGGGCCCTTGGATAGCTACGCCACTGCTTGGTTCGGTTGTGATTTATCAAGATTTCTTATAGTAGAATTGGGCCCCTACCGTGTTTAACGTGGATGTCTAATTACATTTAAGCCTCGTATCCACTAGGCAACAATTGACGCGCTACATGTTGCCCAACATGTTTCTCAACATGTAGCAACACGATGATCGACAACATGCTACAAACTCGTTCGTACTAATTCTTTCAGCGTCATGTTCCCCGTCATCTGGCAACGTTGCCGAACATGTTTGGCGTCACATGTTTCGCATCAATTGTTGCCTGGTGGATACTAGGCTTTAGAGTCACTTTATCCAGGTTGCCGGCCTGAGCAGAACCTTACTGCGCGGGCACGTCCATAACCACAGTAACAGATACAACCGGCACAGGCGGGGCCTTATCAGGTCTGGACTCAATGTCAGTCCTCTCGGGCCTGGGGTCGTTGGGCCTCTCGGGCCCATCGGTCCTCTGGCCGTTGCCTTGCGTGTGTTGTGTGTTGTCCCCCTCCCCGGTGCTAGCTCGCAGCGCGGCCGGTGACGTGGAGGTCGGGAACACGGTGTCTCCCTTGCCGGGCGCTGGAACCTGCTTGCAGAGCTTCGCCATAGCGCTTGCGCTGTCACGCACCACTGAAACGTCACAATAAAAGTGCGTCAGCTGTTGCAAAAAAAATGTGTGGTCTAGTACAACAGCTTAATCAATGAATAGCTAAATTTGCTAAATAATAGGGATTATAAGAATATTGTTATTATATTTTAATTTTAATTTTAGTGGTGTAATAGTAGTGATAAGGTACAATGGGGTTGACGTATCCATGTGAATAAAAACCCCCAATTAACATTTAAGTAATAAAAAAATAAAGTGCGTTGGCAGAATATGTTTATTGGCCGACTTCAAAAAGGAGGAGGTTCTCAATTCGGATGTTTATAGTTTTTTTTTTGTATATTCAGGCATAACTCCGTTAGACGGATTTGCAAAATTCTTTTTTTGTTTGAAAGAGTATTCTCCCGAAGTGGTCCCATTTAAATTTGGCAAAGATCTGATGAAGACCTTCGGAGATTGACGATGAAACTCTTCAATGGGTAACAGCAAATTACCCGGGATTGCTGTAATTGCATGTTTGTGTATTGTTTATGCCACTTCGAATGGAAAAATAAAATAACTTAAAAAAAAGTAAAAACCGACTTCAATAAAACTAAAAAGAGTAAAATACTGGTATTCAGCCGCATGTTGTTGACTGGAAACTAACCCCAACATAGTTGAGTAGAATTCAGGATTGACTGAAACAACATCTAGTCAGAATAAAATAATTAATTTAAAACATTCCAGTACTGTGAGGGTGATCCCGCTAATTTACACCGTTTGACAAATGATACTGTTCCTATCAAGGTCGTCGTTCGATCTTGACCCAAAAAGAAATTATAATATTAGCTAAACTGATTTGCAGTTGTAATTGGTTCCCTATCCATTTGCATAAAATGTTAAGACCTAATATAACTTAGCATAATTTTGTTTGGCATAATTATATTTTCGCATAATATAATTACGCATAACAGCTTACGCATAATTTTTTAAGCATCATTTCTCTAACCATAATAATGATTAAGCATAAAGTTCTAAAGCATAACTTTTTTAAGCATAATATCTTAAAGCATAAATTTATTTACGCATAATGATATTAAAACATATTTTTATAGGTATACGGTAGACGATTATTCGTCACCTACTTTCATTTACACAATAAAAACTTAAGGGGATGTTTGTAAGGTTGAGGCTCCAAAGCAGAGTCGACGGAGCCCCGCTGTGCGGGGCTCCTATTTCTGTCTGCAGGGTTTAAAGTAACCTAACACGAAAGGGATGACGGGGGCTTCGTTCGCTCGCTTCGCTCGCTCACTCTAGCCCCCATCATCCCCTTCGAACCTAACCTATCCGTGTCGGGGTGCGCCTGCGACTAGATTATTAGACAATGGTAAAAACATTTCTGATTATCATAACTAACGTTATGCTAATAGTCATTAGGCCTACTAACGTTATGCGAATCAAATTTATGCCAAAACAAATTAGTCTTTAAGATGATTATGCCAACATAAAATGTATGCCTAAAATAATTATGCCGAAGTATTATTATGCCAAAACAAATTGTGCCAAAATCGTTATGCCGAAGTATATTAGAACAAAGAACATTATGCGAAAAGAAGGGATCCCGTTGTAATTGGAACAGAATCGCAAACGTCATGGTGCCATCTAACTCTTCCGGATAGATAACACTAAAAATTAATTGCTGTGAATATAATTTACTTTAATTCCTAAAGCGCGCATTATAAACAACATAATCAGTTAAGTCAAAGGTCAGCTGACAGCTGCTAGGTATATAAATATTTATTCGCTGAACAGTTTTTAATTCAGTGTCAAGACTTCGTTCATTACCAGTACTTACTTTTATACAAGCATGTGGAAAATAATAATTATTTCGACGTTATTAGTCACAGTTCTTGCAGAAGACATAGAGAACTTCTACGGAGTATGGATGCCCGTTGCCATTTACCCAGCTGGCGATTACCCAATGCAGTGTCTAAAAATCTCCTTCTCTCAAGAAAAAGGCACCTCAAACTGTACTTGTCCTGATGGAAGAAGAACTACTGTGGTTGCTGCGGTAGATACTGAACTCAATGTGACTTTAAATTCACCTGATGTAATGACAATTACGGGGGTGGATACTCCAAATGAAGCTAAAGAAGCAATGAACGTCACATGTCAATGTGCTGGTGAAGAATATCAGAATCGTGTAGCAATAAGACCAATTAATGAAAACATCTTTGTGTTCTACGTTACTCGTGAACATATTAGCAAAGTTTTCGTTTTTTCGAGAACAATACCAAATGCAGTCGAACTAACACAACTTTTAAAAGAAGATATTGAATTAAAAACAAGACGAGGTTCTGTAATGTGCGTTTTGAATGACATAAAAGGAAATGAGCCGACTGAAAAGACTAGAGATTTGAACTGATGACATGAGTACGGCCAGCTTTTAATTAAATTTAGTAGGAATTTCCTCATATAGAATAAATTAATAAATCATATCATTACATCTACGTGTTTTTTGTTAATTACATCTATACAATATGTAACAAAAACCCTGTTGTTCCTTCTACCTACGTGTTAAGAATCGGTATACATCCTAATCCTAACTATCCTAATCCTAACTAATATCCTAACTTCCTAACTAATATTATAAATGCGAAAGTGTGTTTGTTTGTTACCTTTTCACGCCTAAACCACTGAACCGTACCCTAAGTGTGAGTTTTTTACGTTACTACTCTAATTGCGTCACGCCAAAAATGTCGAACAAATTTTTAGTAACGCTATTCGCCGCTAGAGGCTCTGCCTAAATTTTCATACATTTTTGGGTTGACGCAACTACAGTAGTAACGTAAAAAAACTCACACTTGGGGTACTGATCATCCTGAATTTTTTTTCATCCCGAAAAAAGTACAGTTCCCGAGGAAAACAACAATAACGTTCATAGATGGCGCCACGTGTCTTTCGAATCGCGATTGAATTATATTATTATAGAAACTATTATATAGTAGTGTGTTATGAGTTTTTTTAACTTAACGCGAGCGAAGCCGCAAGCAAAAGCTAGTAGGTACGTAATAAAGCAAGTCATTTATAAAAACTGTTCAATTAAAACAATTATAATAAATATTTATTTATTAACATTTGTAATGTTTAAATGATTTCAAATGTCTGTCGCATCAAAGAAAGCCAGCCGAGCTCGTACATAAGTAGGTTATTTAGCGAAATAAAGATGAACTTGTAAAATCAGATAATGTAAACATTTTTTTTTTAATGTGACGATTTTTTTAGTTATTTGATTTTGACCTCTCGACTAGCAAATAATTATTTTTTTAAAATTTTAATTTCGTCAATGTTGTGCTTGTAGGTAAATGTATACGTCCCTGAAAGGAACAACAGGGTTTTTATTACATATTGTATAATACCTGATGTTCTTTTAGTTCTTTTTACAACAAAACCAAAAGTAAAAAATTCACTTTATTTATTGATAGCTTAGCTTATCACATAATTTCATTCAGGCACAAAACGCCTACGCAATTTTCGCGAGCAAATCTACATAACATACGCTGCTTACTAATATTTGCATAAGTGCAACACTATTTTATTTCATTTTTTTTTTATATATTTTTTTTTCACCCTCTCTGTATGTTCTCTTGCTACACTGCTTATGGAATCTATAGCCCTTACTGAAAAGATATATAAAGCTCTTGGTAAACTTCCCTATAACGCTGCTCGACGCTGACTAGCTAATTATTTAAATTATTTATTAATTGCACTCGTTCCGCCACTGTTTACTCCACTTTATGACTAAGCAGTAAGAGCACACAAATGGAGGAATTAAGTATCAATTCATCGTATTACTATTGTCCATAATAAACTGTTGCTGGTGGTGCTGAAGACGAATGTTAAACATACCACGGACAGCCATGAGGACAAACGAATCGAGTTTACAAGAACTCCACATCAAAAAACGACTCACCTCTCTGTGCCGAGAACGTCATCTAAGCTTCTTTGGACATATAATGCGATCACTTAAGCATGAGTTGGAGAAGCAGTTGATTGTGGGACAGATGCAGGGGAAGCGCTCCAGGGGCCGAATTCCAACACGATGGTGTAAAAGTATTGTAGAGGCAACAGGCGAAACTCTACAACGATCTATTGAACTGGCGCAGGACAGAAGCAAATGGAGACAAATAATATATGGTCACGATCCTTACTAGTGAGGCAGGGAACGACAAAGAAGAAGATAGCGATGCCCGATATGTCGCTTTGTATCGATATATCGTATCGTAATGTATCGCAACTGATTGTATCGATACACGATATATATCGTATGTCATTGTATCGATACTGTAAATATCGTATCGAAATATCGTATAGTTGTTTAAGTGGAGTTGCAAATAGTGTTGCCTTTAGTTTGAACGTTAAACTTGCATTTCGCACCCAAATCACTCTTAATAAAAAATCACACACAAAATCAACAAAGTCAAAAGTAATATTTACATTAGGTCTTACCTATCCGCATCGTATTACAAAGGTTAATGCCACCCCTACAAGTGTGGCGGTATTACAAAAGAAGAATAATTAAGTTTGTTTACATTTGCAATCTTTGTTACTGTTACCTATCTTAATATTTCACACACCAAACATCACTCTAAGTACTCATATAATACGATATTTTCGATGTGATATTCCGGCGAAGCGATACGATACAGCCAAATATCGCGTTGACGTGTATCGATACAAAATATCGATTTAACGCATTCCGTTGTATCGATACACCAAAATATCGATACGTATCGGGCATCGCTAGAAGAAGATAGTAAACTGTAGCCTTTTTCACGAAATTATCGATTCATCTCTGCCGGTCATGTCTGATTGGAGCTAACGACTCCTGATAGTGATCACCGTGCAGGAAGCTCTTATGTTTTCCGAGCTTATTGTAATGACGTCTGACTGGTTTATATGTTAGTAAGCGAGTGTTACCTGGCTGCACGGGGTACGCGGCGGGGGCGGGCGGCGGTCGACACGACGTCGTCGGATAAGCTATTGAGTCCGACGAGCTCAGCTCTAGAAAACATTACAAAATAATTAATTGTTTGGCGAGAGGTCTCATTCGCGTCTGTCTGTCGCAGTCCACTGCTGGACATACGACTTGAAGATGATCCACTACAAGCAAGAGGTAACAACTGTATCTGAATAGATCCTAATCTACAAAGAGCATTACAAGTAATCTGGTTGTATCGTGGGTGCGTTTACACAGCTATGATCAGCTGTGTTTACATTTTAGGTCATATTTGGGATCACAAATTAGAAGCTTCATTTTCTGAGTTCGTAACTAAAACAGGGATGAAGAATTTTTGAAAAAACTAAAATAAAAATGATTTAAAGAACACAACACTTGCATTAAAACAGTCGTCAGTGGTACTTTAAGTGCGCGGACTAGTAACTACCCCCTTTCCGACAAACCTTCTATAGGTACTTGGAAGCAAATAAATCGAGCCACTTCTATTTTTGACGTCGGTATAATTATTATTATTTTTGATATTATGGAACAGATCAATTCTAAACATATATCGCCTGAAAGTTTGTTTGATAACCTTTACAATGAGGGTAGTTTATTGTATTTTGAATTATATAGGTAGTTCATGAAACCAAAACTAATAACCAGGACACGTTAAAAAAGGAGTGGCTCGATTTCTTTGCTCCCAAGTGTATATTCTTGTTGTCAATGTTTGAATTTTAGTGATGTTCAATCGTCAATCACAATTCGGCCGATTAATATCTCCACAGAAAGATAGGAGGGACCTTAGAGCTTACCTTTGACCTTCTTGATGAAGTAGTAGAAGAAGTACAGACAGAGCATGATCAGCAGCGACAGTATACCGACCAGCGCCACGTAGTACGCCACGTGGCTGGGACGACGCGTGCCCTTCGGGATGGGGGCCGGGACGCCCATCACAAACCACTCCACGACACACCTGAGCAAGTTCAGTTTTATTTTTATTTGCTTAGTTATCCTCTACCTAGCTGTGTGTCAGTCCTATGTACTGTGGACGGGAAAACCACGTTAAGACAGAAAACTGCGACAGCACGTGAGTGCTACGCAGGGTGCTACGAGTGCTACGAAGGCTACGACTCGTAGTACCGTGTGAATCGCAGTTGCCTACTATCGCAGTCACCTATTGAAGATCCACAGTTCTTCACTATACAGCATGTTAACTAACGAAAGGCCTTCCCGTTAGCCAGCAATACTATATCGTCCATATCTACAAAGTAAAAAAATATTCCCAACCAAACGAAAAAATAAAACAAATGCAAAATGACAAAAATTACGTAAAAGCAACGCCTGTACACGCGCACTTGTCTATCAATACAAAAAACAACAAATATTTTGGTTTTAAACAGGCCGATCTGTTTTTTTTTTCTGTCATCTTTTTTCTTATTTTTTTTGTTAATATTTTTATGTAGATTAACGTGTTTAAGGGAACGCCTTCTGTTATCGTACATACTGTATAATTTAGATCTCTAGTCATAATTTAGATTTTTGTAAAAACGTTTAGCGAGAGTTTCTTGTACATGCGAGGCTAACCAATGACGTACACCAGAATCAATATCTAAGTTAATAAAAATTGCAATGTTCCTACGGAAGTTCACCCATATCGACTTATTATAGACCAAACAAAGTAGTAGTACTCAAAGAATATATTAGAAAAATTGTTATGTACACATTGTGGACACCTAGATCATACATGTTCAGAGGCCTTAGAAGGATTCATTGCAACATGGATTAAGATTAACAACATGTAGTTTTGCAGTGTTCGCACTTTTACTCGACTTTGCGATAATTAAATTACCATAGACTTTATTGTCTGAACGATGTTCTTGTTGAGGCACGGGGTTGTTATTTAGGAGAGAAATAATAGTGTCCGTTATTTGTCAAATAAGGTTATTTAATTTGGAATACCTACTCTAATGACAAATGATCGAGTACGCGATCTGCCAGTGTCCCGACCACCCCGTGACTGGCGAGGAGGCGTATGCCACTCGTATCCTACTCCTACGCTCATATTACATAGAGTATGATGTGGTTTGTAGTCCCTACATTCTGATACAAAACATATCTGTCTTCAGACTATACTGGGTTGATTGTTCACACCATCTTCATCCACAGCTTGTATCTACCCAGTGCCATCAGTGCTAAGGCCTCTCCCTTTCTTTGCTTATACCCTAATCCACACTCCGTGTTTCTGTGCTAGTCGCATTCCATAAGGCTTGCTAAGTCCTGAACCCCTCGTACGACTGCACGTGTTTCACTTCGTATTGGAAATTCTTCACTTGGTCATGGCTCGGTCGGCTACACATGCGTGGTCTAGTCCATTAACCCGTGTGTGGACGGACTACAGTATAAAACATCCTCACTGCACGCAGTGCGTGCCCTAACAGCTGCACGCAGGAAGACTTAATGGCTGTCAATGACAACGCAGGCAAAGTGGCCAAGTTCTGGGCCGCAATAATATAATTAAGTCGTTAGTTTGTCATCGAAATGCTAAGAAGAAGACTGTACGCTGAGAATACACGTGTCGGGTAGTAAGCTTCAACAAAACCCAGCACGCAACGTGGTATGCGCCTGGCTAGCTACCACCGACACATTTAAGTCGGGTGCCAAGCAGTTTTCTGTGTTCTGTCATAAGTACGTGAGAGCCATATGAGGAGTAGACAAATTCCTCTATATTTCCGTTACGTGTAGGTATTGGAGTGCTGTACCTGAGAAAATGTCAGCGCTTACCATCAGGTGCGACTAGGGTCAAACGCGACTAATTAAAGAAATATAAGGAAAGACGTCTTGCTTAATAAGTTCTACCATCCACACACAATCCCCCGTATTACAAAAGATGGTCTAAGAAAAACCTAGGTTTTAATTTAGCCCCGTCTCTTTTTGTTGGGTCCCCTATGTTGTTTCGAACGCCGCTGTTGCGACACACGCTGTTGCGAATTATTTTTTCACTGCCTCACAGATTGGAAAGCTATAGAGCGTTTCTAAATTTTGAAATAGAATAGAATAGAAGTGGTCGTAAAAATAGATTTATCGGTTAAAAAGAGACGGCTATACATCGATAGAATCGTTTCTTTAAATCTTTTTTAGTTTTTGGGTACGATGAGGAAATGGGAATTTAGTTGAACTTTTGTCGATTGGAAACAGTTTGAGCAACGCCGATACGGCTACCGGCAGATGCAAGGTGATTTGAATATCGATATTTATCGACAACAGACAGATAACGATAATTGAAAATATCGCACATTTTTTAATCTATAATTGCTATAATATCGATATTTTGTAACTAAGGGAAAATAATTAAGCACATTAGAAAGCAGCTTATATTTATTATAGAAAATTACATTCGCTCGACTCGAATGAAGTAGTCGCGAAAGAAGCTGTTTCGAAAGGGTTCCCTACGTTAAATCGAAACACTATTCTGCGAAAATTGTTACATATCGGTGACTTTTACATCGATGCCTTGATAATGCGACGCCTTGTTTCTTCGGTGTTTCTTTCATCGAAGCTTTATTTGTTCGACGTAACGTTACTTCGAAAATGTTTCTTCGGTGTTTCTTTCATCGAAGCTTTATTTGTTCGACGTAACGTTACTTCGAAAATTTTACTTCGAATACTATATCTGCGATTATATGTTAAACCGATATTATGATATGATATTTAAAAAGTGATCGAGAAGACATTATTTGATTATTAAAAGATTGTATTAGAAAAATGTTGTCTATTGATTCTCATCGCAATCTTCGATGGAACGCATTTCGCAGAAAAATGTGCTTATTATTTTCGAAGTAACGTTACTTCGAACAAACAAACTTCGAAGAAACGTTACATCGAACAAACAAACTTCGAAGAAACGTTACATCGAACAAACAAACTTCGAAGAATCGAGGTTTCGAAGTAAGGTATTCGATATATAGAATCATCGAACAAAAAAGGTGTCGAAGAAACAAGGCGTCGCACTATCAAAGCTTCGATGTGAAGTCACCGATGTAACAATTTTCGCAGAATAGTGTTTCGATCTAACGTAGGGAACCCGTTTCGAAAAACATTTTCATTGCCTCATACGCTCGAATGCTTGTGATTTCGATTTATTTAGTCATAAAGTGTACAGAAAAATATTTAAGCAGTAATTAAATAAAATCAACAACTTCGGTGTCAACATCATCATTTAATATTATTATTAGATAACAAAGTAACAATCAAAAATATTAGTACCTCAACTCCTCAATTAAATGTTTTTCGAAACACCGCGCCGTCTTTCGCGACTACTTCATTCGAGTCCATGAGCTTTCGAACCTGTGAGGCAGTGGAAAAATAATTCGCAACAGCGTGTGTCGCAACAGCGGCGTTCGAAACAACATAGGGGACCCCTTTTTGTTATATGACAATAAAGTGATGGGTTTATTTTAAACCTGGGTTTACCTTAGTCTTGGTTTAAACCTTCTTTTTTAATAAGGCCCAACAGGTCTAACCTTTAGATATCAATATCACCCAGTCATTGGGTTGCGGAGGGCTGACAATATTCAGCCGCGTATGGTTGGATGGACTCTGGACTGAAAGTCAACATACTTCAGAAAAGGCTTGGCTGAAGATAACGGAAAACTATGATAAATATTCTTTCTCTGCAACGTTATAATACCTACGATACAGTCGTTGACTCACTTGGTCTACATTACAATGACAATCTATTCATAATACAACAGTGTGAATTGTGATTTATTAACGGATGAGTGGAAGAATATACTGTCAGAAGCATTGTGAGGGATTTATTAAAGAGATGACTCTAATTGTTATATTATTATTTTTCTTTCCATTTTGTTGTATGTGTCTTCATCTATTCCTTTTCTTCTTCCTATCTTTAATTGTTGTATTTGGTCTTAGACCGTTCTAATTAAAATAAAAACAAAACAAGGAAGCATATCTTATAAACTTAGTGTCACTTGGTCAGTTACATTGACTCACCTTTGTTAAACAAACTCTCTACTGCGGTACCACCCTGTTTCTCCGTCAATCCTTATCTCCTCTATCTCTTTTCGTCTCATACTCGACGAGTTACGTGAAGCTGCGCACCACCATCTTCTTACACTCCACTTCACAATCTTACTTCTAAGTTCACATATTATTTAACTAAAACGTGTGTAAATAAGAGTACAACATTACAAAAATGCTAAATTGATATAATAGTGAGGACATGATCTCTGTCGCGCCGATATCACTATAATGGTGACCGGCCATCGACGAAACATCGCCACTTTTGTGACTACGACATCCGACACAGCGACACTGTGCTAGCACTGCATACGAACTAGAGAAGGCTCACTCTGACTCACTCATTCGGCTTTATAGTTCACCACCCTCCGATTCAGTAGGTACTTTTCGATGAAACGTTGCCCCGCACTAGGATTTCTCCTGTATCGTGATCGTGGGTGCATTTACAGACACAAATCACACACACGCCCAGACCCGAAACAACTATCTGTAGTCCATACAAATTTTTGTTCCGTGTGGGAATCGAACCCGCGACCCGTAACTCAGAAGCAGATCGCTCAGCCACTGCACCAAACGTGTCGTCAATTCGGTTAGTTATCTCGTTTTCTCTCATCATGAGTACCTATCGTAGACAGAACGAGACAACAAACAGAATCGGTTGACCGAAACTACAAGCGAGTAACTATTACTAAATAGTTACTTCAGGGAGCATGGCCGAATATTGTTACTTCGTTAAACAACAAAAAGCTATGGATAGGTGAATGATATTAAGGAACACGAGAATCCTCGTAACTCCTAAAAATATTGATGACAGGTTTAAATATTTTAGAACGATCACTTGTAGAATAGCCTAGAACGGGCATCCTAAACCCCATTTAACGTACCTACAGTGGGACTTTTGCGCCTTTGTATTTGGTGTTATCACAGTGTAAGATCGCTGTCTTAGCGAAGAAGATGTTGCATGTGCCACAGAGCACATAGCGGCTGTGTGTTTGTAGTTGGAAAGCACAGTGATAGTCGCGCAGATGAGAGCCGCGACATCGCAACAAGTGCCCGCGACACTCTGGCGCCTACCGACGTTGTTCAGGGTTGTCACTGCAGTAGTGATTTTGACCTTTGATAGGAACTATCAACGTCGTAGAACTTCATCACAGATATGGAGAAAGCAGCTTTATGATTCGATTAAGTACCAGTTATTTTCATTGCACGTTCTGTCGTAAGTATTTACGTTCTATCAAAGTACGTAATAAGTGGAATTGAAACGCTTTTGTAGCATTACGACGCTAATTTAATCATGTTGAATTTATTTGTTGTTTGATCTCTACCAGTCCATTGCGCCTGTTGTATTTTTCTGACGCATTATTAGCTCAACCACAATTTCACACGCTGTTAATAAATTTTATTTTCTACTTGAAGGTTATTTTAGTATCTATGTTTTCTTGTGTCGTATCAGATGGTATAATATTACTTTATTCAGTTTCTGTTAGTGTCAGCCCTGCCAGGCATGAGTGTAGTCGCGTCAGCTTGGCGCCGCAGCAGCGCGCGTGCGCCACAACCCGCGAGCAACGACACGAGGGTGATGGGGGATCGCAGATCATGATGCTGTGACGACTGAGACGTGTCATACATCACCGTACGTGGAACTTACAAGGAAATGACTATTGTACAACATATCGATGCCTAACAGCCAAAAAGGGATAAACGCCATTTAACAAACTTTACAGGAGAGTGGTTTGAAGTTCGTTTACGACAAAGAAATTAGGCTAAGAGCGGTTACGCACTGCATCCGATCCGAATCCGTGTAAATACGTTCCGAAGTAGTCATATTTGTATGAAAGTTTACGCACTAGATCAGACTTCCGTCATCCGATTTCTCTCCGATAACCGCGAGTGTCCAATCCGGAAAAAATATTGACGGACCGAAGTCGCCGCAGTACTGTTTGTATAAACGCTTTCGCATTACTTCGGATTCAAATCGGACAAACGCCAAAGATGGCCTCTGAATTGCTTGGATTTTGATCAGAGATCGGATTAGTGCGTAAGCAATACCCGAATTGGGTCCGAGTTTTTTATATCCGTATTTTCACGGATGCGTATCGATTGCAGTGCGTAACCACTGTAAGGACCAATTTACATACCGCCAAAGCGACAAAAAGTATGTCGTAGAGTCATGAGACAATCGACGCAGAAAAAAAGACAATTCCAATGATTTAAGTCCATTTCGCAAAAAACGGCGCATATCTCTTTTCAGCTGTTGTAAATACGTGACGTCAGAGCTAGGTACTTACGGGATTTTATATTCGTTAGATTTTACGAGGAACAGACCTATGTGAAGCTGGCAACTAAGTATCCAATATTAATGTTTAAGGCTTTCATTTGATTGTACCACGTTTGTACCGGATTGTACGGCTTTTTTTTTCATTTGTACCTTAAGGAGGTAAGAGATATAAGGGTTGGTAACTTCGTATAAAGTATAAAAGTACAGTCCGGTACAAACGTGGTACAATCGAATGAAATTCATAAACATTAAATATGGGATACTGAGTTGCCAACTTCACATAGGTGAGGAACAGTACTTACATCCTCAAGCCGCCCAACAACTGCTGCGCTCTACCACGCTACGCATGTTTATTCAACTTCGCTTTGTATGAAAACTGCTTTTACAGTAGATACAGTCAGCACCACATATATCGGGACGAATGGACTTGTTGAAAATGATCTGGACAACTTAGAAAATTAAACTGGATAGCGTAGACGCCAACTGATCCAATTGTAATTTTTGGTTATAGACTTAAAAACTTTGATATAGAGTTGAAACTCAATGTCACCAAAAATATAACTTAAATCAGTTGGCTTCTGCGCTACCCAACTATGTATATCTCAATGATACAAGGGGTTTGTCAGAATGAAACAGTGCATGACAAGTTTCATTAAATTTATTAAGTTAAAGTTTAATTTCTTTAGTTGTTTATGTAATTATGAATAATAAGTCTGTTCGTCTCGATATATTTAATGCTGACTGTACAATAACTAATAAGTGACTATCCTCCGGTTTCTGAATTAAGAATTCTAGGATAAGCAGTACATGTAATATTTGAATACAGAGTTGTCAAAAACATGATGGATTGTAAAGCATTTTTTTGACCACTCCGTACTCAAATATTACTTAAGTATTGCTTATCCTAGAATTCCTAATTCGGAAACCGGAGGTATGTAGTTCGCCAAAGGCATGCAGTCACTGGTTGTCATCAGAGGGGTGTCGCTCAGTGTTACATAGGTAATGGGGCCCAATTCTCCTAAAATAAATTGTTGCCAAACGCAATCGAACCTCAACCATCAGTCAGTTTTTGTTTTCGAAAACTTTCAAAATGATTGATTTTGTTTTTTGTGTCAAACAATTTGATAGCTTTTGAAATTGAGAACTGTCTGAATGAACGGTTCGGCCTTGGTTCGGTTGTGATTTATCAAGATTTATTTTAGGAGAATTAGGCCCCAGATGGCCGAGCCATCCCAGCATACATGAGGAGCACCTACGAATGAATCGTTATTGAAGTATTCTATCATAGTAGTAAAAGTGCTGTCTACATTTATATTTCGTTCTCCATTCGCAGATCTGCTGGCAGAAATTTCTATTGAAATACCTTAGAGGAAGGCCTATGTCCATCAGTGGACGTGTTTCAGCTGAATGATGATGATGATGAAGCAGTAGGTACCTTTGTACTCATCATTGTATAATGTCTCTTGTAAATTATTGTTGTGTGTACATAAATTATAAAATAAATAAATGTAAATACTTACTCAAATAAAACTCACATTGACATGCGTTACGCACTTTATTTCAAATATATTTTGTACGAAAATTAAAATACACTTGAACACTTAAACAAAACCGAAAATTTTTATCATAATAAAATGCACCTTAAACATTACAATATAAAGCTCTAAATTATATTTGGAAAAAATACAATATTCTTATATCTATGCGGTAAATAATAGTTATCTGGTACAATCTCGAACTTGGAAGATAATATATCTATCTACTTATGTACTCCGCTCGACATATCACAATGTATACTTAACATTAACAGTTCCAGTACGGTCGCGCGCAGAAGTGAATACTAATATATTTTAATTATTATAATAAGTGAGCACTCTACGGTATAATGGAAGATTTTGTATGAGGTGCATTGGTTTTTGCTCGATTTTTTTCTAACCTTTGTAGCGATTAATTCAAAAATTATTTTCATCTGTCAGATTTAGGGTTACTAATTTACCCCTTAATATTTATAATCTTTAGTCTCATTGACACCAAACTTTTGCTATCATGTCAAGTTAAATTTTGTGCATTGTAATCGATTCGAATACTAATAATCGGCTCCCATTTTTTTAATAATTGGCTCAATTTTTAATAATTGGCTCAATTTTTAATAATTGGCTCAATTTTTAATAATTGGCTCAATTTTTAATAATTGGCTCAATTTTTAATAGCTGGCTCCAATTTTTTTCCTACTTAACCCTAATCATCTTTTAATTTTGTGCATTTATAATTATTGTACGCTACAAAGGCTAGTCACTTCTGCAGACAAGTACGCCACACATACATACATAGAGTAACATAAGTTGTGACGTAACAACAAGTGGAGTGCACGCACACACGCACAATATTGTACTAACGTTACATATTACACAACATTCATATTGGCATTACAGGTATAAAGGTATTCATTACTTCTATTAGGGTCGGTATGTCCCGCTAGTTGACCAAATAGCAGCTGCTTCGTGTAAGGTCCCATCTGGTTAGATTGGAAGCCAAGTCCAACACAGTTGGGTAAGAGAGAGGTACTAGTGAAGTTTTTGATAACACTTTAGGAGATAACTGTACAATGGATATAATGTTTATTTTACGAATTTCTATGAAAATTTTAATAATTTAGCTAAATTCTTATATTTGAATATATCGAATTAATTAAATATATCGTTTTTGAGACAGTCCTTTGTCAATAGTAATTTGAATTGAATTTGAACTTAAGATCTGACGAGGAAGTGAAAGAATTAGATCTGTCACTGGATAGCTTTACGTTGAAATAATATTAGTATTAGACATAACAAGTTGCATTTTACTGTTCTGTTACATGTGGAAATAATAATAATCTAATCATTTATTTATCTACACGCACTTTTGAAGTATTATCGAGACTTATTTATTTAGAAGTAATCACATAAGATTATCAGCTATGAATAATAAAATGTCTTGTATTAATAATAATTAAGTACAAGTACACGTGACCGCGACAGTTCAATGTACATGCTACAGTAAATACATGTAAAGGGAGGTCTAATCAAAACTGAGCACATTTGACAACAACCTAACATTTCGTGACAGTGAGATACTAACAGGAGGTTTAATTTAACATATTATACGGAGTCTTTTGGAATTTATGTAATTTATTTAAAGCACGGTGTCGTGTTCGTGTCGTTTCGTGAGTTCATCATACAAATATATCGTCACCCTCCGCGCTACCTGTCGTATCTAGCAATTGATAATTTTTCAGTAGTTACGTTAGCTGTGGCTTTAATAATGAATTAATATAACTTTTTTATATTTTTCTTGGCTTACTCTTTTAAGTTAGTAGTTGCCCTAAAGCCCTAAGGTATCTATTTATTTCTATTCATTTGAAGCAGATACGTCACTCTCAAAGAAATTCTCTGAAATATTATCAATTGCTAGGGAGGGTGACGATATGTCGCTCGGTCTCGTCACCACATTGTATCGTGAGCTGCGGTAGTGCTTATTCACACGAAGACGATTCGTTTTTTTTTTGACGAATGGTCTTTTTTCACGATTCGTTCGGCTTTTCTTTTTATATGCCCGTGTTCGCACGCATCACAAATCGTGAAAAATGTCGGACATGTCTTAAATAACGTATCGTCTTTTAAAAAACACGTTCTTCAAAAAACACGAATCGTGATTTTTTGTGACGTGTTCGATAATCCAAAACTAAGGATCACGAAACGAATGTGAACATCAATTTGGATATTTTGCAGAATCATGATAAAACACGATTCCGTATGCAGTGTGAACGTCCATCCGTCATGACGTATCGTGTTTTATGACGAATCGTTAATGACGGAACCCGTAAGCTGCATTCAGGACGCATTTTCAAAATACGTAGGTAGTTATAATACATTTAAAATTGAATATATCTGCTTACTACTTGTATTGTTTTAATTTCTAGCGGCTAATATTAATAATTGATTCCAATCCAAAATGTACGGATTAATATAGATTTGTGACATTACTTGCATTGAATTTCTTTCTTTGTTTTGTTTGAGCACGCATGCGCAACGCTCGTTTACAGGAAGGAAAGCTTATGTGTGTGTACATGTACGAAACAACGTACATTACCGTCTGTCAGCTGTGATAACAGTTCCATTGAAGAGATTATATTTAAATACAAAACACTGATATTAAAAAAACCTACGTGAACTCCACATACTTGATCGAGAACTTGTCGCCCTAAAGTGCAACACAATAAGACATAGAATGCCTTGCATTTCCTTATATACTGTACTACTGTACGCTTCCTCAGTCTCAACAGATCATTTCTCTCAACTACAACATTCATTATTTATATTAATATGAAAACTACTTTTATTTATAACAACTATTACTGTAGTAATTCAAATACAAGTAGGGTGCGTTGGGGTTAGTCTGGAAGTAGGGTAAGTTCGTTCAAATGAATATGACGCAGAATGTGACAATATTTTTAATTGCTAAAAGAATAGCGTGCGACGCCATTATACAGGCTGTTAACGAATTCGTGTAATTCCTTAAAACCACATGATCTACTAATAGTTGATTGAAAATAAAAAAATAAAAAATCTTTTTTTTTCATGCGGTAGCGGTAATTGGTCATATCGAAATCACCAAATACGGAATTAGTAAAAAAAAAAGAAAAATTTTTTTGCATAAAATATTTTTTATTTGATTGAACATTTCGATGCCACGCATAAATTAATGAAAGCACGGCGACATGGCTGGCGGGTACGACTTACGTGATATCGCTCATTGTAGTCAGATAAACTCGAGAGCTAAACGCGAGAGCTAAAGCTTTTAGAGCTAAAATAACTCAGAAATAGAAAACCAAGTTCTTTTTTGAATATTTTTTACGGTTGGATTTCAGAAAATACCTATTTACGGTTAATCTATGTCACCAGTAGATCACGCGATTTGAAGGAATTACACGAATTCGTTAACAGCCTGCATAAAGCCCCAATTTTCATAACATATTTTTACAACAAGTTCTGCGGCAAATCCACTTGAACGAACTTACCCGTCGTTCGGACTTACCCCAGCGTACCCTACGTACATTATTAACTATGAATATAACAAAGATGCACCGACGATAAGATGAATACTCCACTAAATACATGTTTAGAATACTATGAGTCAATCTTAGGCGGTATTTATTTAGCATCTGTAATAATTGCAATAATTTAAAAACATTAATTACAATATTATGTAGTAGTTATCGGTGAAAACCTCGATATCGAATCAATTGCATTATATTTTTTAACGAGATCTATATTACTTTTAATATTCATATTAAAAATAAAACTATCAAGAAGAATATAAAACTTTAGTTGTGTCATTTCAGAAAAAATGTGAACCCTGGTAAAAATAATTCGGAAAATATACTTTATAAACAATCTCATAAGAAAATATATTAAATAAATACGAGGTTGAGTTAGTTTAGTATCATTACATTACTGTAACACCCTGCTTCACTTAACATTCAAAATAATGATTGTATTTTAATCATAAGATAACATTATAATCACTTACATACAAAGGAAGTAAAACTATAGAGCCTGTGACACTATACAAATGTAGAAAAGGACAGACATATCTAACGTACTAAGAAAAGAGCAAGACAGAGACACAAACACCTCGCCTGCTATACAAACTTTACTTGCGTAATTAGTTTTATTGATTTTTTTCATATTGACAACACTGATATCGATAGAAAAACTGGTAACACTGCCACTTGCTCTATAGTTTTTGATCCCTCTAGAATATTTATGCTTAGTTACGGTTTACTCACGTACATTTTTCGGGATTGCGAGACATTTTTTTTTCTCATGTTCAATGGCTCCGCTTGAGTCCGAAACTAATCGCGAAATACCGAAAAATGCACGTGAGTAAACCGTAACTTAATCATAAATATGAATGTCTCTCTAGAATAGTATAATATGTGAGACATGTCGCACTCGACTCTCTGACTAGTCGAATATGTTCCGCACTTGGTTGTACTTGTAGTAGAGTGTGTACAACACTATACAAGATAATTAAAGTTTACCATACACCATGCAATCTATAGCCAACGTTTTTAACTTCACGACGTCATCATCGGAGTTAGCAGAGCAGGCCAGAGGCAAGTCCTCTGATCCGTACTCTGATTCAGAGGTCGTTCATTTAGCTACTTCGTTTGTCGGAAGGTAATGAACTTTTGTTCCACGAATTATAAAATGTACTGTGCGTACTTGGTAACAAATCGCGTGGTGTATGATTCGCCCGAAGTATTGACATCCCTTTACCCATAATCTTAGTAGTATAGTTTCGCTTGGGACCTACACACATCACTAACGTTGCAAGTGTTGCAACATCTCACTTCACTAAAATCTGCAACATTACCATTGTAAGTCTTATTGAATATCGAAGGTTTGTGTCGTATTTTCGTGTGTTGCATTTTCGCATTCGTCTGTTCCGTGGTAGTTTCGTGTGTGTACTGTTGACACGTAGGTGGTGTTCAGACGTGTTTAGTGCGGCGCGTGCGGGTTGAAGGGAGGCTGCTTGTGTGTCTGTTCGCCGCCCATCACTTGGTCGTACGACGGCGGGCAAGCTGCAACACAAACATTTTAACATTATTACTTGTACACAAGAATTCTGTTGCTATGTGAAACTAATGAGCGACCGTTAAGTAACAACACGTAGGAACGACGTGTTTTGTTTTATTTATTGAATAACGCACATCTACATTATGATTACATTGCACTTTATGACTAACATAATAAGTATGTTGTTTTAAAACGACAAATTGCAATAGTGCTATACAAATACAGATAAATGAAGAACACTTTGGTTTGAACAGATTTATAGATCAACTACGATAACTTGTCACGCCCCCCCATTAATACTGCAAGTAAAAATTTGTGAGAAACAATACGAGTATTTACAACGCGTCATTCGTTCAACGCACATATGTTCATTCTGCAACTGTAGGCCAAACAAAAACAGTCGCTCGACAGATTTGACGTCGCTCGTTAGATAACAGTATGGTCACAGAATAGTAAGTATGGTACCGTTTTGAGGATTATATGAATGACACATAATTATACGCCTTCGCGAGCGATCATTTTAATTATGTCGAGTAATAAATATACTAAATATCAAACAGGAACATGATGACTCGTTGGCACATGCACACACACATTGAAGACACGCTCATTTGCGACAAGAACGTATTAAGTCCGAAGATAGCATTTTTCAAAAAACGCCTTTGATGGTTTGGAATAAAGGCGTTTTCTGAAAAATCCGGTCTTCGGACTTAATACGTTCCTGTTGCAAATAAACGTGTTGGAGTGGCGTGCCATGTTATCGTAGTTGATCTCTACATAAGAGCGATTACGCACTGCATCCGATCCGAATCCGTCAAAATACGGATATAAAAAACTCGGACCGAATTCGGATATTGCTTTACGCACTGCATCCGATCCGAATCCGTGAAAATACCGATCTAGAGTAAAAATCTCGGACCGAATTCGGATATCGCTTACGCACTTGTCCGATCTCTGATCCAAATTCAAAAAATTCAGGGGCCATTTTGGCATATCCATTTGGCGTCCGATTTGAATCTGAGGTAATGCGAAAGCGTTCATACAAACAGTACTACGGCTACTTCCGTCCGTCAATTGTTCTTCCAAATTAGAAACTCACGGATGACGGATAGAAATCGGATGACGGATGCCGGATGTAGTGCGTAAACTACCATACAAATAGTTCTATGGCTAATAGTTCTATGGAACGTATTTTCACGGATTCGGATCGGATGCAGTACGTAACCGCTGTAAACTTCGTGTAAAAATGTTGATTTACAAATTATGAAAATCATACATACATAATGTACTCGATTGTTTTTAGTGTACGGTCGTAGTACGATCCTATATCATCATTACGTCATCCCCACTTTGTGTATGATAGACATGCACAAAATGTGTCAGTGAAAAGAAATGAATGAAGTACATATTTTCGCTCAACGAAGTAGTCCACTCATTTAGTCCAGTACTTCATTTAGTTCAGCAAATCTAGTCCACTCATTTAGTCCAGTACTTCATTTAGTTCAGCAAATCAGAACAAGTCCATGAGATATCTAGCTCGCGTAGTATAATAAGTTACGATGAATGATGCACTTCACTTAGTTCATTTTTATACATATCTCGTTTTTCCTTCATACTTCGTACAGGTTTAGGACTGTCAAACATGAAATATGAATAGAAGAAAAACTACTTAAGTAACTATTTTTATTAAGTATGTAGAATATTTTCTGTTTTTTTTTTTTTCTGGTAGTTACCTACCTTTTTGTCTAAGTTGGCATAGGTATTTAAAATGAGCTGAGTTGATGCGAGCGAAAACAAAGATGAACTAAATGAAGTAGAGACACATTTGAAGAATGACTACTGAATGAAAGATAAGTTTATTTTACGAAATGAAGTAAGTAGTTCCTTTCATTCAATCCTTCGCGAACCAACCCATGTCTAACACAAAGTAAGATAGTTCCTCTTTTACCCGTGAGCTTATAAGTGACTAAGTAAGGCTGTAGCTATTGACATACATATTGTATTTAATTATAAAAATTCACTCTACACAACGAAATGATTACAACTAATAACAAAAACAATTCTAATAAATGATGTTCTACCGAGGTCAGCTACACTTATGGAAGTCAAATTATACTGGGTGTAAGGGACGGTGTATCGAAACCTGAAACAGTGAATTCAGCACATTATTCTGAATCGAAAACAAGTGGTTTTTTTTCTCAGAATTTTCCGAATTTACTAGAAATTACTAATTTGTCTATGTTTTATTGTATTTCAATAAGTGTTTTGACAGGTAAATAAACTGGATGTACTCGTAAAGGACAGGTTACCAAAAATTGACACAGAGAATTTAGTTCATTATTTTAAATTGAAAATCCGTGGATTTTCAATTCAAAATCTTTCGAATTTTCCGATTTATAAAAAATACATTTTATTTTTGCAACGTGCTGTGTGTCCTAATAGGATTGCTTATTTTACAGCAGAGAAATGTGAAATTTGTGAAAAGAAAAATCGGAAAAGTCGGGTAATTCCGAGCAAAATTTCCACTTAATTTTCAATTCTGAATAATATATGATAATAGGCTGAATTCACTGTTTCAGTTTTCAGTACACCGTCCCTTACACCTGGTATTGTATTAAACATTGTATGGAACCCGGCTACAGAGATGATGCACCGTGACTTATAAATTAAAGAGTTATATATGAATGAATGTATAAATAAGTGAGTGCATGAATGAATGAATATTTAATATCTACTTTGGATTGCTAAAATGCGTGAATGAAGTGAGAACGAATGAGTAAATATAAGTAAATGAAAACGACCGCAAGTTTTTTTTTCTTACTTTTCCTTTTTTTGTGATCAGTGTCACTCTGATATTCAGTCTAGTGTCAATCAGTTACACATATTAACTCGTATTTTAAACTAAAATAGTTTAATCCCAGATCCCAGCCTGCTTACGGCCGATCCCAATAACCGATTTCAAACCAAAATCTCTGGATTGATATGACAAACTAAACTTAATTTAGGCTATTGCCATCTTTTTCACTGTAATAAAATAAGAAAGAGACATACGTAAATAAGAGCTGTCAAATTCAATTGAACTAAAAGTTCCATACAAAAGACGACATTTAAAACGTGTCGACTAAAAACACGGTGAAGTTCAAGGCGTAAACTAATTTGACATCTCTAACTTAGTTGTTGTCTATCACCGTCCTTTTCTCGCGCTATCTGTTAGTAAAAGATAGCAATTCTCTAATTTTAATTAAGTTGGTGAACAAGAGAATCGGCACCAATATCAATGCAGAGATCAATAATTGGGATCGGTCGTAAAGTACAATCCTCTGCTAAGACAAGACATAGCTCTAAGACTACTGGTTAGTATTACTGATCATGATCTAAGTTTAGTTATGTAGAGGAGCACCCACCTTGCGCAGTCCAGCCGGGCGGCGCGATCCCACAGAAAGCTTCACACACAACCAACACCGTGTTATACATACAACGTGGTACTTACAACATACAACACTAAAGCACACTTCAGACTACGATATACTATTTCGATATATCGCACCCCCGGCTTAGTTGGTTGGCATACACCACCGGCCACCCCAAGCCCGGGAGTGTGGCTACCCCATCCGTTGCCGGTCAAATAACTCACTATACATAGCAGACCGGCTTGCGATATAGCGTATAGTGTGAACGCCATGCTTTATAGTTATAGGTTATGACGCAATATGCTTTAATATATCGCACCCCCGGTGCAACACTGTCACTTTTGCAATATTTCGAAAAACGAGCGTAGTATAATCATTATATGGCCTAAAGTACCTCTGCACTTGGTGTGATCATGTCACATGGATTGGTACACTGGTTGGCGTAAGTGTCGTTGTGGAAAATCAGGGAGTGTCATCATTTTATACGATACTAAAGTCTTTAAATGCTTCTCCTGAAAAAGTGTTTTTTTGCAAAAGTAACAAGTGTTGCACCGGGGGTGCGATATAGTAAAGCACATTGCGTCATAACCTATAACTATAAAGCATGGCGTTCACACTATACGCTATATCGCAAGCCGGTCTGCTATGTATAGCAAGTTATTTGACCCACAACGGATGGGGTAGAAGTAAGGCGGGACGGGGACCAGAGAATCGTACGGTATAGCTCTGAAAATCGCTTTATCGCATCCAGCAAGCCAATACTTTATGCAGGGGTGGGCAAACAAAGGCCCGCGGGCCAACTCCAGCTCGCGAAGGGTTTTAATCCGGCCCACCAACCCTCCCTTCTAGAGCAAGAGAGTCATCATCTGCCTAGCCTTTTCCCCACTATGTTGGAGTCGGCTTCCAGTCGAACCGGATGCAGCTAAATATCAGTATTTTACATGGAGCGACTGCCTATCAGACCTCCACAACCCAGTAACTGGGTAATACGATACTCTTGGGAAGACTGGTTGTCAGACTTTCTGGCTTCTGACCAACAGTAACGACTGTCAAAGATCTACAAATGACAGCCGGGACCAACGGCTTTACGTGCTTTCCGAGGCACGGAGGAAACTCGCTATGATAAATGGTCACCCATCCACAGACCAACCTCGGCAAGCGTGGCTTAACCCGGAAGATCGGTCTATGCGGCTGTAATTATTTAGCCACGAGCTCCTCTTCTAGAGCAAGAGAGTATATGGCCATAAAAAATAGCCGTAATTGTTTGAGTCAAAAATGTTCGTTTTGGCAGAACAAAGTGCATTCTTTTTTCGAAATTCTGCCCCCTGCAATGTTTTTTGCGTTTTCTGGCCCCTGATAAAAAATGTTTGCCCTCCGCTTTATAGCATAGCGTTGTGTGAACGTCCATATAAAATGTATGCTGAGCGATATCGCTGTGCTGTACAATATTTGCTACATATTATAGCGTAGTCTGAACGGCCCTTCACTACGACACAGGGTGAAATAGAACACGTTCGCAACGTGGACAATTTACAATATTGATGAATATCATGTAACTCGTTATTTATTATGATGACTTGATTTCCCCTTTTCAAATACTGTTACATTGACCTGTGAAATTACGATTTCCCTCGGTAACAAATACGATATTAAGGAGAATTCACACGTACTGCAACCACATCACATCGCAGCGAAAAGTGGTCAAGCAGTGATTACGTGTGAATAGAGTCGCTGCAGCTTTGGCGACAAAATGTGGTCCGTGTGAATTCACACGTACTGCAACCACATCACATCGCAGCGAAAAGTGGTCAAGCAGTGATTACGTGTGAATAGAGTCGCTGCAGCTTTGGCGACAAAATGTGGTCCGTGTGAATTCACACGTACTGCAACCACATCACATCGCAGCGAAAAGTGGTCAAGCAGTGATTACGTGTGAATAGAGTCGCTGCAGCTTTGGCGACAAAATGTGGTCCGTGTGAATTCACACGTACCGCAACCACATCACATCGCAGCGAAAAGTGGTCAAGCAGTGATTACGTGTGAATATCGCTGCAGCTTTGGCGACAAAATGTGGTTCGTGTGAATTAAACTACCTATTCATTTTCACACGTGTTGTTGTTGTGGTGTGGTTATTGTTGTGGTATGGTTGTGGTGTAGTTGTGGTACGTGTGGAATAAGTTTTAACGTTGAAGGGAAACCTTGATTTTTGTTAACATAAAATGAGAAGGTTCTTTTAAAAATTTGACTATTCCATTTTTTGCGTTTTTGCACAATTGAGAAAATAGTTTTTTAGGTATGTAACTATGTATTTAACCCGAAATTTTGTTGCATTATTATAGACGACAAGATAAGTCATTGCTTTGTACAGGATTCAAAAATTTAGCTATAATATATTTTCAGCTATAATAAATCCAAAATTTGAAATGGAATAATCTAGTTTTGACGCGGCTGATAGGGAATAATCAAGTTTTGTTACGAGCACGGTCGATTTGCTCAGTTAACAATGACAATTATGACATGACTTTTGTGTCTAAACTGACAAAAAAACGCCACGTAGTGTTATGCAATCGTTCAAAATCAAAAATTCAGCTTTCTATATTAAAAAAGTAAAGAACATTTCTGACTGAAAAATGCAGGGATAAGACATGTTTTATTGCAATTTGGACTAAAATAGTTAATTAACTTCTAGATTAATCATATTTTTTTCCAAAAATGCATATTTGAAATGGGTTATGTCATTTTGAAGTGGAATAATCTACTTTTGACAAAATCATGCCTTTTATTCTTTTTTTTCTGGTGTAACTATCAAGTTTTTGCTCAGTTTTATTTTCGCTGAATATTCATTTCAAGGTCAGCAATCGAAAAAAAAAAGAAAAAGCATTTCTGTCGAAAGTGGAATAGTCAAGTTTTGAAAAGAACCTCCTCAAATATTAGTACTTCTACAGTAACAGCACCACGTCAAATCTTGGTCGACGGTGAAATGTGGAACCAGTTTTTTAAGCACTGACATTGACACTTCTGTTGCTTTTACCATAACAGGCAGCACAGCACCGCCATCAAGTACCAAGACACACCGGGCGCAGTTTATATTAATGACACATATTCGCTGCACTTTGATAAGATAAACATTGAAGTAACTCAACAATGGCTCGATTCACACGAGTGCAGTTACAGGGAAATGATGACGTCACGCGATGCATACACTCGTGATAAAGTCATCAGAACACAATTTCATTAAGTAATTAAATAGCGTTGATTAATCAAATTGTGGTTAACCTATTTACCTTAAGTTGTGGTTTGTTTAACTTGTTGGCATAATATTTTGGTGATTACAACGAAACTAAAAACTTCCACATACTTAATCATGATAATGTAAAGGGAGTGTTTCCGCTACCGGTGTCGGCACCCAAAAATAACGCCATCGGGAACCGGCGGCACCTACATCACTGCCGGCAGCCGAGATTAAAAACATCGGCTGCCGGCATCCAAAATGGATACCAGCGGCGGTAATAAGTTATTTGGTAGGTATGTTAGTTGAAAGGTAGATTATATTTTGGGCCAAACACTGTAACTTGTCTTCCAACTGATTAATTTTAAGAGCTAGCGAAGCGAGCTCGTCAATTTGGGGCACCCCGACACGGACGGGTTAGGTTCGAAGGGGATGGCGGGGTCTAGAGTGAGCGAGCGAAGCGAGCCAACGAAGCCCCCGTCATCCCCTTCATGTTAGGCTACTTTAATCCCTGCAGACAGAAATAGGAGGCCCGCACAGTGGGGCTCCGTCGACTCTGCTTTGGAAAACCAAACAATCTTACATCATCCCCCTAAGTTTTTCATTTGTTTTTATTGTGAAAACGAAAGTGTGTGACGAATAATCGTCTCATGAAGAGTTTAAAGAGGCTTTGAAGGTGTATAAAAATAGTGTTTGCAGCCGGTGCGGCGCCGGCAGCCAGTTTGGCAACCGGCGCCGGCACTCGTAGTGGTAACCGGCGCCGGCAGCGGAGGCACTCCCTATAATATTACAACGGATGTGATGGCGTGGCTGTCGTAACATACACTTACAAAACTATTAATTTGTTATACTGTACGAAAAACAGCTATAATATTATTACTCCCAGTGACGTAACAGACGCGTAACGTTACACAATGTGCTGAACCAAAGTTAATATTTATTTTATTTAACCTATTTTACTTTCTCGACTGCTTCGTTGTTCTAGTGGTCGCAAGCGAGACTGCTGAGCGTGAGGTCTTGGGATCGATCTCAAGTCGGACAGTGTTATTAGGTTTTTCCGTGTGGAATTTCTCAGTAGCAGTCCGGAGTCTGGATTTGTGCCCGGTCGATGGTAATAGGCTCGCCCTCTATTACATGGGATTTAAACATAACGGCGATATGAGGGAGTACTTATACACCTCAGCCCAACCCTTCGGAGAATACAGGGGTGATGTTATGTTACTTTACTTTCTGTTTGTTTGTTACTTTGATCGGGAGCGTCATTGTCGGGACATTTATTTATTTTTCCTTGTTCCATGTACGGTCTGACACGGTAAGCATTCATTTAATTGTCCATTCATATTGAGTGGACCACACGAAGATGAAGTATCCTTATTTAGAGTTACCTACACTGGTCACAAACCGCTTCATCACCTCGATATCAAGAATGTGGGCTATGCCCGGGCACTTATTAGCCCTGCTACGAACTTTGCTGATTGATTTATAATTTCAGGACGGTATAGCGTCGTCTTGGAGTGAAAACCTCGGGAATGCAAGTTGTTCATTTTAATGTTATCACTATGGTACACACGGCTACACTTCAAGCTATGCAAAACCAGTATAAGCTGACCGTTACTTGTGCGAAAAGATTATACAAAGCGACGCCAAGATAAACTGGTTTTGTATAGCTTGATATGTAGCCGTGTGTACTATAATTATAAGAGAGCCGCTCTATGTGAAATTAGTTTGTAGTCACTAAAATGAGCTTGTATTGGGTATACAGGGTGTTAACGAATTCGTGTAATTCCTTCAAACCACGTGATCTACTGGTGACACAGATTAACCCTAAAAGGGATTTTTTGAAAATCAACTGAAAAAAAAATTGAAAATAAAATCTTATTTTTCTATTTCTGAGTCATTTTAGACCCCCGAGTTAACTTACTGCAAAGAGCGATATCGTCTTAGTCTTGGCCGCCAGCCGCTTCGCCGTGCTTTCATTCATTTAAGCGTGGCATCGAAATGTTCAAGCGCATGAAATAATTTTTTGGCAAAAAAAAAACTTATTTTTTTACTGAATCCTTATTAGGTGGTTTAGATACGATCACTTACCCCTACCGCATGAAAAGAAAAAGATTTTTGTTTTTTGATTTTTAATCAGGCTAATTCCTGTGCGGGGCCAATCCACTCCAGTAGTATATCATGTGGTTTTAAGGAATTACACGAATTCGTTAACACCCTGTATGTATAAAATTCGTAATAAATACAGGGTGAAATTGTAAACACACGACAAACCGAAATGGGAAATTGTACTCATCACTGTGAACAACTTTTACTGTGAGACCAAAGAGAAAATCGCAAAAAAAACTGCTTTTCCCTACCATTTTGACGAGTTATGCGAACATAAATGTAGGGAACATCTGTTTTTTTTACGCGATTTCAGGTTTGGTCCCATAGCAAAAGTTGTTCATAGTGATGAGTACAATCTCCCATTTCGGTTTGTCGAGTGTTTACAATTTCAACCTGTATAATTGACTAGGTTTTACCCGCGACTTCGTCCACAGGAACCGTGCAATGCATTCCCGAGGTTTTCACTCCCCGGCGACGATAAGTAGATCGTGTCAACACTAGAGAAGTTCACGTGGTTCGTGAAAACAACTGTAGGTACTTTAAAAGAATATCTTGTGTAGCGGAAGCTGTGCGATACACACACGCGACCACTGACGAGATTATCAGATAAGAAACGAAATACACTCGTCATTGTCAACGCGCAACTGTACGCAGCGACGACACGTCAACCCACGGAAATGACTTATGTAATAGGTACAAGGTGTATACGAATTCATGTAATTTCTTACCGCGTGATCTACCAGTGACACTGATTAACCCTAAATGGGAATATTTGAAAATCAACTAAACAAAAATTCAAAATAAAATCTTGGTTTTCTATTTCTGAGTAATTTTAGAGCCCCGAGTTAATTGATTGCAAAGAGCGATATCACGTTAGTCGTGCCTGCCAGCTGCGTCGCCGTGCTTTCATTAATTCATGCGTAGCATCGAAATGTTCAGTGAAATAATTTTTTTGCAAAAAAATTATTCTTAAGTTTTTACTAGATCCTTCTTCTTCTCTCGTGTCAGCACGAGCTATACGAAAATAGTGCATGCTGTGGTGAAAAAATCAGCCAGTCAGCAAGGTTGATAGCGGCGCTGACTGCCCAGGGTGCGCCGGACGTACTGAAGTATCATCACTTGTGGAGACTCTTTTCATGCACCCCAACTGGATCCTTATAAGTGGTTTATACATATAGGACCAATTATAATAACCGCATGAAAAAAAAAAGAATTTATTTTTATTTTTAATCAGGCTAATTCCCGTGCGGGGCCAACCTACACCAATAGTAGTTCGAAGGAAGGAATTACACGAATTCGTTGACTGTATAAAACATTTCGTGTATAAGTATCAAAGCTGACCAGCGCGTCTAGTTGCTAAATAAACCGATGATGAGTCACGTTATGACGTGAACGAGTTTTAGGTTGATTCGTTTTTAATTTGACACGCACTAATTCAAAACTAATTTCATAATCTACTACGAACTGTAGTGGATTAAATGTAGGATCGTAGTAATAGATAGTCGAAAACAAATGATATTACGTGCCAGGGGAAATACAAGGTTAGTCGGAAAGGGGGTACTAATACGAAAGGGTGTTAAAGTACCCATAATAATGAATAACTTTTGTTCTACAACTTTCCCCAAAAGTCAATAGTTTAAGAGAAATAGCTGTTCGAAGATTTCATTAAAAAATAACGCTAAAATCTATCTATGCTCAGCTATAATCAGCTGTGTTTACATTTTAGGTCATATTTGGGGTCACGGATTAGAAGCTCCATGTTTTTAATTCATTACTAAAGTTGGATGATAATTTCAAAAATTAAGTTAAAAAAACTATAACCTGACTACGTAAAAAAGGGCGTCTAAAAAGGACGAAACAAGAAAATAATTCAAACAGAAATCCAGAAATGCATAGGTACAAAAATGGTCAAGGTGTCGCCGTGGTCGCACCCACTGTATACTATACATACCATGTCTGTTTAATGGAGATGTTCCTGGCACTCACATAATCATAGTAGGTATACAGTGGGTGCGACCACGGCGACACCTTGACCATTTTTGTACCTATGCATTTCTGGATTTCTGTTTGAATTATTTTCTTGTTTCGTCCTTTTTAGACCCCTTTTTTTACGTAGTCAGGTTACTTATAGTTTTTTTTAACTCTATTTTTTATTTAATACTTTTCCGTTTCCCGATCGGGAAACGTTTATTTAAGTAAGGTTTATTTTTGTTCGCCAAGACCTTTCTTTTGATACCAAACACGTGATGATTATCTCAGTTTAATTTTTTCGAGGTATTAGATTTAAATTCCGTCATAAACAATTTTGATAAAATGTATACAGGGTGGTAATTTGAAACGGGGCATGAAGGGCAGCTACCTTAACCATTGTAGCTACAGGAAAACGTTCTTAGAAGACTACCCCTAACTTTTGGGATAATTTCAATCGGCATTCACAGATTTTGAAAAAAAAGTACAGTCAGCAAGAAAAAGGGCTGTTTTCACAAAACTTTTTTATGATGCCAATCGATCCCATCTCCCATAAGGATCAAAAGACTCTTGCGGACCAACTGAGGTTTGAGTACTAGAAACGTCAGAAATAACAAAAAAACTATTTGAGATGGGTTAGTTATAAGGGCAGCTACCTTAATCGTTGTCGCTACAAGAAAATGTTGATAGGAGACTGGCCATAATTTTTGAAATTGTTTCGAAATGCACAAAAAAAAGAGAAAAAAAAATTTGGTACAGTCAGCAAAAAAATGGTCAGTTCTCACAAAACGTTTTTTATGATGCCAATCGATCCTATTTCCCATAAGGATCAAAATACTCTTCCGGACCTACTGAGGTTAGAGTACTAGAAACATCAGAAATCACGAAAAACAACATTTCGTTAAAAGTTACGTTCACGCAGAAAAAAAAGAATTTTTTATTTTCAAAATCTGTAAATGCAGTTCGAAATATTTTCAAAACTTATGGACAGTTTCTTAAGAACATTTTCCTGTAGCCACAACGATTAAGGTAGCTGCCCTTGTTACTACCCCATCTCAAATAAGTTTTTTGCGATTTCTGACTTTTCTAGTACTCCAACCTCAGTTGGTCCGGAAGACTCTTATGATCCTTATGGGAAATGGGATCGATTGGCATCATAAAAAAGATTTGTGAAAACAGCCCTTTTTCTTGCTGACTGTACTTTTTTTTCAAAATCTGTGAATGCCGATTGTAATTATCCCAAAAGCTAAGGGTAGTCTTCTAAGCACGTTTTCCTGTAGTTACAATGGTTAAGATAGTTGCCCTTCATGCCCCATCTCAAATTACCACCCTGTATAGCCTATGTTACCCGGGCCATTATTACGAATCTATTGACACCTCATTCATTAAAATCGGTTTAGTAGTTTAGGCGCTACGGTGAAACATACATACACAGACTGCCAAAATTATTACACTACCTTTTGGCTTCGTCGTGGTCGGGAAAGGACATCTGACAAAATGGACCAAAAAGTAAAGTAGCCGGCCAAAGAAAATTATGCATACATTATGATAGTACATGAATACCTAAACATTTTATAATGTGACGTCATTCCTTTAAGTCTGATATCTGAGTCACTACATATGGTTAAAATATTCCATTTCAGTCAAAACTAAAAACTCTTTAATTTTTTTTTTCACTAAGATCGAACATTTTAACCTTATGCAATGACTCAGATATCAGACCTAGAGGAATGACGTGATAATAAAAAATGTTTAGGTAGTCATGTACTATCATAATATGTATATACTTGTATTTGGCCGGCTACTTTGGATTTTGGTCCAAAAATGTATGAAGCTTGTCAGGTGTCATTTGCATGAAAATAAAAATGATCGAATTTCGAGATTTAACATCTGCTTTAAAACAGTCACCAGTGATAGTTTAAGTGACCTGAGGATTAGTACTGCCTTTCCAACTGACCTTGTATAAGCTTACATTGTCATTATAACAATTTAAATTTCTCTGTATCAGTAACTATCTCCACAGCGGTGACCCGTGACGTCACAAAACGTTTATTTTGGGCACATAATTGATCGTAATGACTGTCCCAAATTCGTATTATGACCGCTAAATATACTTGTAGAGAAATAAAACACGCGAACTTGAACTCTTATGGCGTGTCCACATTTGCGCGCGTGCTCGTGCTACACTAAACGCAAGAACCAGTGTGGACGTGTCACTTTCTGTTAGCGCACGTTGACGAAGCAAACATACGAAGAACAGAATGCGAGTTTGAAAATTACGAATACGGCAATAATAGTTTTCGTAAGCTCGTTAACCTCTATCTCTGTTACACACCCGCAAGAGAAAGAGACAAATATATTATTTAGATGAGCGACCTCACAATTCGTTCTCCGTTTTTGTGATTTAGGCTGAGCGCAGACTTGAGTCACGACAGTTTTAAAACAGACTACCTATTGCTTTACAAAACATACATATGAAGACGCGCATACTTCAAACAAAACGTCTCATAGACATAATTGTCTAATAACTACAAGAACTGCACGGCGACAAATCTGACTAACGATTGTCGGTTTCCCTTTTGTATGTACCTATGCGGGCGCGCACATCAACGACAAAACAGTCTAGCGACGTACCCCCGGTACCCCTTCTCTTTTAATCCCGTCCGAGCGTTCAGAGAGTAAGCACCCAATATTTGCGCCTACGTCGTTTTGCAAGTGCACGCGTAACTAGGACGCTTACTACAACAGTATCGATGAAGTCCATTTTGATACAGAAAAAGAATTGACGCAGACGGTGTGCGCCCCGCGTCGTCGTAGTAGACAAAACAGTTTCGTTTTAGGTGTGCGACGTGTCGTAGGCAAAACAGTTTCGTTTTAGTTTGAAGGCAGACTTGTCTATGCGAGGAAAGTCTGTCTTAAAACTGTCGTGACTCTAATATGCGCTCAGCCTTATAAACTCGCACTACGCACTCTGGTCGCGAACAGTCCGCGTGCTCACTGCAAACTCTGTTAACGTATTTCCGAGAAGTTTGCCAACTGTTCGCAAACGCGGTATAGCTCGCACACTGCTCTCGCGTCAGCACTTGTTCGCGAACAGTTCGCTATCCACACCAGGTATGTTACGGAGGTGGTTTTATTGGAACCGAAGTCGGAGTCGGAGTTTTTAAATTTGGTTTGTCGGATTCGGAACCGGAATCGGAATCGGAGGTGTTAGCAGAAGAGAGATGTGATAAGGACAGGCCTAATAAAATAAAATAGTAAATACATAATGTCAGTCAGCTTCTTTAATTTCAATTAAAAATAATAAACCTACATAATACAAGCGTAGACGATAAAAAAAATGCTTCGACCTCCTATTCAAACCTCCGATTTAAAAGTATTGGAGCCGAAGTTCCGACTTATCGGAGTCGGAGTCGAAGCTCCGTCATCATCTGCCTAGCCTTTTCCCAACTATGTTGGGGTCGGCTTCCAGTCGAACCGGATGCAGCTGAATATCAGTATTTTACATGGAGCGACTGCCTATCAGACCTCCACAACCCAGTAACTGGGTAATACGATACTCTTGGTAAGACTGGTTGTCAGACTTTCTGGCTTCTGACCAACAGTAACGACTGTCAAAGATCTACAAATGACAGCCGGGACCAACGGCTTTACGTGCTTTCCGAGGCACGGAGGAAACTCGCTATGGTAAATGGTCACCCATCCACAGACCAAGCAACCTCGGCAAGCGTGGCTTAACCCGGAAGATCGGTCTATGCGGCTGTAATTATTTAGCCACGAGCTCCTCATCGGAGTCGAAGCTCCGTAACATCCCTAATCCACTCTCACTCGCGCTCGTAGGATGCACGTGTAGAATGCGCGGTACGTGCGCAAGTCCGAGCTAATGCTAATACTGCGTTTATGTTTTGTTGTTTTTCATAAATTTAACGCAAACGCAGCAACATCGTCATTTACCTAAAAATCTTCCACTAGTCTCAAATCAAACATGTTATGCTAAAGTTAAACAAACCACTTCCATGTGTTATCTTATAAATCACTGTTAGTACAGAGCAGTAAAGCCTTTGCTTCCTGAGCGTTTGGTCACCGTTCATTATGACAACCTTCTCTTAGGAAACTAGAGCTTTACTATTACACCTCTTCCGATGACGCGGTGCGGTGCAAACAAACTACATAATTATATAAGGTTAGTTGGAAAGGTACTAATCTGAAAGGGTGTTAAAGTACCCATAATAATGAATACCTACCTAAATTTGACGTTCAAAAAGAACTAAGTAATACTAGTCTACTTTGAATAAACGAGTTTTGAGTTTGAATAACTTTTGTTCTACCACTTTCTCCAAACCTCAACCCCCTTAATTACAAAAGATGATCTAAGAAAAACCTAGGTTTTAAAATAACCCTGTTTCTTTTTGTTATATGACATAAGAAAGTGATGGGTATATTTTAAATCTCGATTTACCTTAGTCTTGGTTTCAACCATCTTTTGTAATAAGGCTACAATAGTTTAAGAGAAATAGCTGCTCAAAGATCACAAAAAAAACGCTAAAAGCTATCTATCCCCAGTTATGATCAGCTGTGTTTACATTTTAGGTTATAATTATTTGGGGTCATGAATCAGGAGCACCAATTTCTGAATTTTTAACTAAAGCAGGGATGAAGAATTTTTGAAAAAACTAAAATAAATATAATTTTGCATGAATATAAATTTTGGAATTTTAACACATGCTTTAAGACAGTCGTCAGTGATACTTATAAGTGGCCTGCAGATTAGTACCTCCTTTCCGACTAACCCTGTATAACGACATTAACGACACTAATAATATAATTATTACATGTTACACTCTTTTAACATCTCTTCTTTCAATCTATAGTAAGCAGTTTCACATACCGTTAGCATCAGGCGCGCTCGGCGCGTTCTGGAAGGGCGCCGCCGTGGGGTACTGCGCGGGCGCTCCGCCCGTCGGGTAGGGCGCTCCCGTGGGGTAGGGCGCTCCTGTAGGGTAGGGCGTCCCCGTGGGGTACGGGACTCCTGTGGGGTATGGCGTGGCTGTCGGGTACGGGGTAGCCGTGGGGTAAGCCCCCGTGCTCACTGGATACACTGTCACTGCTTGCGCTGTTGACAACAACGTGTGGGTTTAATAATAATGCAGATGCACTACGAACACACTTGATCACTTGCTGTGGAGCCCGCAGAACACCACACTACAGATAACTGGCGGAATAACATCATACTGAAATGAGATCAGTAACTCATCAGATCATAACACTTAGAAAGGAATTTGTAGTTTGATGTATTACATTCAGCCGGAACACATCCACTGCTGGACATAGGCCTCCCCCAAGCATCGCCACTCCATGTTGGGGGTGTTTGCCATAATCGCCACGCTTGGCAGGCAGGTTGTCGATCGCAGTATGGTTGGTAAAATACTCAAAGAACGCTGCTGCCCATCCTCTAGTGAATCCCATAGTCATCTTTTACGACACCCACGGAAAGAGATGGGGTAATGCTATTCTTTACGTCCAACATCACACGGACGTAAAGTACCTACTACATTACATTTTGTTCGTATTCGTGTAACGTATTACATTTTGTTCTTTCAGCAGTAGTCATGTGAGTCGGGAGCCTTCGCATGGTCCATGTTATATGCTCCGATCTTTGAGATCTATTGCTCACCAATTCCCTAAATGTGACAAGGCACATAATGCCCATACTCCACACAGTAATATTCCCATACTTATAAATACGCTATATCCACTGCTACCCCTCTCCCACCCCGGAGGTATCACAAGGATAAGCAGCAGTGTCCTCTTGTTTGCTAATAACAACAAACTGCGATCATAGATCCGTCTGTCAAGCGGAGTGGTTCCATTCATTGACAGGCTCGTGCTGAGCGACGTGTACGGGCTTGATCGACTGTCGCTGAACACCAACGCTGTGGTTATGTTCTGTGCGTGTGTCACAACAATATGCTGAGCGATGTCCGATTTGCTCGGATGTTTTGTTGCTTTTATTTTATTTTTACTTTTTGTTATTTTTAGTAATGTGCGTCACGTGAGACACAAATAAATATGTTTTGTTTCTCTGTGATAGTGTACGTCAGTTTGTGTGTTTGTTTCTCACCGGGATAGACCGCGGCGGCGTACTGTTGCTGCGGGTAGGGCGCCGCGCCCGTGTCGTTGAGGGGAGGCGCTGTGGACACACAATGTTATTACATCACAAGTCCATTACATGTACATGTCCTATCTATTCGCTAGATAACTCATCAAAATATAATGCGTTGCGGCACGTTGCTAAGTCTATAGCGAAGGACCAAAATGAATAGCATAAGACTCGAAGGACCAAAAATTATGTAAGGCCTCTTGATTAGACTAGATACTTTTAAGACATAGACTATACAAGGTGTCCCAAAACGTACTTTAATGACTAAAGTCCGAGCTTGGTTAAAACATGAAAATAAATCATAACTCGAAAACTAAAAAAATCGCGAAACATACCTACATGGGGTTGATTCGGGTACCTCAAAGGGTGCTCTTTGGACCTTTGGACTTCCAGCTTGACACTACTTTTTGGGACACCCTGTATATACTTGTTCAGAACCATGGAACGTCTATAATCTTTGATGTTTAAAGTACACGACAACGTGGGAACGCGGTTTCATGAAGTCTTTCGAGATGAGAATAATAGTTTAAATTGACAGGTGCTTGACGAATGGAAGGACTATACTCTCTTCATATGTTTCTTATCAATTATCTTTCGTCAAGCGTTGGCACATCACGGCTATAACAAAAAGCAGTAAAAAAAGTGTCAACACAGCGGAATAACCCTGTAATGCGCTGTATATTCGAATATAACAAGTTACTTGAATTAATGACCAAAAATTTACACAAACGCGTATGTTGCATATGGATAAGGAAGTGATCGTCACCAGATAAGGAACTGTACCGTTAGCTAACGAGTTGTGCGGAGAAACCCAACGCAGCGCCCAAATGTTTATCGATATAAGTAAACCTGTTTCAATACATCGCGTGAGGAAGGAAAACCTTGGAGAATACCAACGCGTTAATCATCAACCTTTATAAGTCCCGCCGCCTTACATTGGACGATGGCGTAAGAAAGTATTAACAGGGAAACTACACAACTTCAACAAACACACGTATTATACCTATTGATCGAACAGTTTTGTTCTACAAGCAGGAATACGAGGAGCGGCCACATTTGATCTCTAAAGGCCTCTCTCTACACACCAAAGCCCGTCGCGGCTTTACCCGGCGGGATATGCCGGCGGGTTATTGCGGCCAACTAACGCGAACTAAGCGAGCGAACATGACGCAAAACAAGCAAGGTAAATCCTTTGGTGGGTAGAGGCCTTGAGTTAGGCCAAGCAGAAATACCACAACTATGCTGCTAGTTATAGATCAAGGTTCAAATTATGGTAGATAAATGACGATATCAAGTGGGACCTAATTGATTTCTTTGTAGTAAAAGGGTGTTTTATACTACACCTTTTCCTAAACTTTTCAAAAACTAGAAGCAAGACGCTAATGCCTACAAAAACATGAATGAAATGAACTCTAACACTATGGACTGTGGCTCGTTGTTCGGACTCGGCGGCGACCTCAACCATCTGAGCGTCGTATCCCGGGAGCCCCGGTAAGACCTTAGTGTTTAGTGAGCTGGGACATACTCGTATAATTGTTGTGCAACATTATAACCTGTACGTAAATAAGCGATAAGCGCCTGATAAGCGCACTCTCGATCACGATACGTATAGCAAAAACAGAGTACGCACGCACGAACACGAACATCGCGAACACGAACATCGAACACGAATCACTATGAAGGTGTTCAGCGAACACGTGCATAGTGATTCGTGTTCGAAGTTCGTGTTCGCGATGACCGTGTTCGTTCGTGCGTACACGGCTAAAGAGAACACAGTCCGAGCCAGGTTCGTGAACAACCGCCTTGTCAATGTGGCCAACTGCCTGCCGCCTGCTCTACCCCTCTGAGTTCTGTACGATCAATGTTTTTACGATCGCCGTGAACGTTTTCGCCGAACAGTGTTCGATGTTCGTTAGTGGTATGCATAAAAAGCCGAGTACGAACTTTCGAACACGAATAGCAGTGTACGTAGGTACTTTCAAAAGCCGGGTACGCACGAACGAACACGAATTACTAAGAAAGTGTTCGCCGAACACACTGTTCGATAGTGGTACGCACGATGCAAACAATGTGTCCGATATTCGTGTTCGCGATGTTCGTGTTCGCTCGTGCGTACACGGCTGAAGAACACCGCGAGCACGAACATCAAAAACGAATCACTATGAACGTGTTCGTCGAGCACGCTTTTGGTAAAGCCGGCCGGAAAAACCACATTAAGATCATTTACAGTAGATTGTTTGTTTAGTAATCTTTATCTTTACTACTGCTATCTGACAGCATTCAAACTAAGTTTAAGGTTCTTATCATTAACAAGATTTCTTAAGAAATTTTGCTATTTTCTTGCCATTATTTAAAAAGCCAAGCTGCTTAATATTTCCTACTAAACAACGATTAGCGATGGTTGGGGGAGGCCTATGTCCAGCAGTGGACGTCTTGCGGTTAAATGATGATGACGATGAAACAACGATTTATGTTATACAAGTTACCTGAAACACGGCCATTTGACGGTTATCTCCATACGAGAAAAGTCAAACGACCGTTGTACAGCTGTGGTTCGATTGCAATTTTTAACCGATTTCAAAAAGGAAGAGGTTTTCAATTCGGAAGTCCGTTTTTTTTGTGTTTTCGGGCATATCTCCGTCGTTTATAGACAGATTTGCAAAATTCTTTTTTTGTTTGAAAGAATATTCTTCCGAAATGGTCCCATTTAAATTTGGTGAAGATCTGATGAAGACCCTCGGAGATTGACAATGGAACTCTTCAATGGATAACAGCCAATTACCTGAGATTGCTGTAATTGCATGTTTGTGTAATGTTTATGCCACTAAAAATAGAAAAATAAAATAACTTTAAAAAAAAGTAAAAACCGACTTCAAAAAAACTAAAAAGAGTAAAATAATTACCAGATTATAAAACTAACAGTTTCAGAAGTCGGTGCCTTCAATTATGTTCAGTGTAAAATTGCACCGACTTCTAAAACTGTTAATTTTATAATCTGGTAATTATTTTACTCTTTTTAGTTTTTTTGAAGTCGGTTTTTACTTTTTTTTTAAAGTTGTTTTATAAACAACTAGCTTTCGCCCGCAGCTTCGCTTGCGTGAAATTTAGAACCCGTTAAGTGACGATTTACCATACAAACTCTCATCCCCTATTTAACTCCCTTAGGGGTTGAATTTCGAAAAATCCCTTCTTAGTGGATGCCTACGTTACAAAAGGAACCTACTGTCAAAATTTCAACTTTCTAACCCCAGTGGTTTAGGCTGTGCGTTGATAGATCAGTCAGTCAGTCAGCTTCTCCTTTTATATGTTGGTATAGATTTGGTCAGTAAAATGTACCTCCTGGGAAAAAAGCCAGAAGCACACAGGGTAGCCGCGCTAGCTTGAGTGTTTATAATACCGCGTGTGGGTACTTACGTGCGATGACCCTGCCGCGCGACTTGCTCCGGCAGCAGCAGCGACAGATGATGGCGAGCAGCACCGACGCCACCACGGCCGCGCCCAGCCACAGCAGCAGCTCCATGCTCGGGCCTCGCGTGATCACCACCGGGTGGACGTGACCCTACGGACACGCACACGTTAATGTATTGCCTCAACAGCAGCAGCTTCATGCTCGAATCGCACCACTCGTCGTTGTACTCGGAGCCGAGCACATAAAGCTACTCAATCTGTCAAAGGTGGTGTTTGATTTTGGGCCACCACTATGTACAGTATATAGAAAAATAGCAAAAAAATAGAGGATTTCCATTAAAATACAAATAAATTAATTTGAAGAAGAGTACTCTTGCACTGGAATTGTTATTTGGGGACGTTTTTTTTAATATGTTAACCCTTTTTTTCTGGTAGCCATGACAGTTGTGTTTGACATTGACGTGAGTTTGACAACTTTGTCAGTCATAAACCTATTCTTCCATCGTAGAACATGTCAACAGTTGTCAAAATGACATTTCACATAATTTCGATCCATTTTAAGTGTAGTGTTGCTCTTCTTGACCAAGATATCTTGAATGTACAATTAAACGAAGTATAAATTATAGAAAATTAACATTAAAAAACGGTTATTTTATTGTATAGCTATATTTACTTAAAGTGTACATGGTGCTAGCCCAGGCTCCATACATTTCTGAAACATCTCCTTTCTTTAATAGATTTTCATCTTTATCGCAAAACGATTAGGTTCAAAGTTGATTGGGAAAATTTGACAGTTTCGGGTAGCTTGATTTGCTGACGTCTGTACATCGCTACTACATACTTCACAAATCGCTCCTTTAGAATTAAAGAGACCTATCCAAAAAACTAACGTTGTGGAAAACGTTGAATAAATGGTGCTCCCACACTGGTGTTACAAACATTTTCTAACATTAATACATTGACTAAAAATGTAAGAAAAAGATAAAAATATCGGATAGTAATAAATTTAATCGATCTATTAATAGATTTTAGATAATATTTTAATACATTTTTTTTATTTATGTTTCTTTATAAAATGTTTACTAATGTTAGTAAACATTTTGTAACACCAGTGTGGGAGCACCAAAAGATTCATATGTCTATAAATTTTGTAGAAACGGAAGATTATTCGGTTGCATTATATTTCTACGCCACAATAGGCCTCTGTTTTATTAAGAGTCGATGAAGATGGGGATCAGTCTATGAGTAAAAATTGAAATCTTAAAATTTCGAATAGGTCTCTGCGAAATGTAGCACGGTGAACAAGTAGTCTAGTACAGTCCGCGAGGCCTAAGCCAAGCTTTGCATTAGTGTGAGTGCACATAGAAACGATTGATAAAAAGCAGTATAATTTCAGTATATTAAAATGTACTCCGTGCAGTATAAATCGGTTTAAACCAAGCAAAGGACGTGTCTGCATTCATTCTCACACACAAATGCAAAAATCAGTTTAGGGCTCGCGGACTGCATATTCTTTGGCTGCGAAACAGAAAAATATCTTGATATTTAAATGTAATACGTAACTTGGCTCTACATTACATGTCACAACTTTTTACGGTAAGAGTCGCAGGACTTGTCTTTTTTACATGAATGTTTTTGGTGGGATATACCACGGAATAAAAAAGCAAGTGTGGATGTACTACGCAGCTATGGACATCCGCAACACTGACTCACTGAACGCGACTAGCTACTTGCTGGGATATACATATTGATAAAAGTTATGTTTAACTACCTTGTAACTTGTATGTATAGGTATGCAAAATTATATTTATAAACAGAAGTAAACCACATCACTTCCCGCGCTGCCGGAACGCGTGGGCGCGACTACCATGCAATCCAGTGATAACAGGCTTCAAGCTAACTGTTTGCATTACATTAAGTATTTACTTGATACAGTAAAAATACCATCAAAGTCATACCTCCGGTTTCTGAATTGAGAATTCGGGATAAGCAATACTTAGCAGTATTTGAGTACAGAGTTGTCAAAAAAATGCTTTGAAATCCGTCATTTTATTGACAACTTCATACTCAAATGTTGCTTAAGTACTGCTCATCCTAGAATTCTCAATTCAGAAACCGGAGGATACCTAGTCTAGTCAAAGTCAAATTATTTTCATTTCAAGTAATCCAGATTACTGGTACTTTTAAAAGGTCAACACTAGGTGCTCAGTGCATCACAACATATGCTTCTAGGGACATCAAGAGAATAAGTAAGTGAGGATGAGAGTATTATCACAATATTATGTTTATAGGGATATCTGCAGCCCATCAAACTTAGTTCTAATAAGTAATATTAGCTCTATTTCAATAAAATAGCAAATCCTAAAGATTTAAAATAACATTCTCAGATAGTTCTTGATGGTAAATAAAAATGGATCATGGATACTTGTTTAAGCATAAATTGATAAATACTGAAATATTGCCAATAGAAGAAATTTACTTACTAAAAAGTTTTAGTGATAAACAATTAGCCAATCAGAGAAATTGGCAGAGTACAATACTTGACTATATCAATGAATGTATTGTGCAATCGTAAGTACACAAGGTACTGCACATGAGTCATGTTACACAGACACACTGTCATATCTTATTATTAATTGTGTTACAAGTTTATACAATTATTGCCAACTCATTTCAATATCACAGTCAGCTAAAGAGCAAACCTTTAAGCCATAGAGAAACTTTGATTAGACTTTTGAGGATAGAAACAAGTGCACAATGGTAATGAAATGAAAATCAGAAAAAATAACACCTGGTGGTAATTTGAGATGGTATGGTAATGGTAAGGGCAACTCTCCTGTAGCTTCCTTAACCATTGTAACTAAACAGGAGAAAGTTTTTAGGAGATTGACCATATTTTTTTGAAATTATTTGGCTCAGCATTTACAGATTTTGAGAGAAAGGGCAGGATTCACAAAAAACTTATTTGAGATGGGGTAGCTACCTTAATTTTTGTGGCTATAAGATTTTTTCTTAAGAAACTGTTAAGAAAAAGTTTTTTGTTTATTTACGTATATTTAAAAATGTATATTTATATGTACAGTAGGAATAAAGAAAATCGTATTATAATTACTTACATTTTGAAAGGAAATACTCTTTCAATATTTTCTTGAAAACATGCAGGGAAGGGATATCACATAAGGAATGTGGAAGAGAATTCCGAACGCACTGCACAAATAATGACAATAATAATAATAAAACTTTATCCATCAGCAACTTGCTCTTAAATACAACCTTGTGGACGCAGAAGTACCATACTACAAGTATGTGCCCGACCCAGTTCTCGAGAATGGTCATGTCACATTGTACTGGGATCGATCTATCATCACTGACAGGACTATTGTAGCCAATAAGCCTGATATAGTGGTGATAGATCGATCAGAGCGTCTCACAATGATTGTTGATATCACTGTTCCGCATGACGAGAACCTCGTGAAAGCTGAGAAAGATAAAGAAATTAAATATCAAGACTTGGCACACGAGGTTGTTGCCATGTGGGATGTTGATTCAGCAGTAATTGTGCCGATAGTAGTTACGGCGAATGGCTTAATAGCCAAGAGCCTCGACCAACACCTTAAGAGGCTCTCGTTGGGCGGTTGGATCAAGGGCCTGATACAGAAAGCGGTACTTCTCGACACGGCGCGTATTGTTAGGAGGTTCCTCTCGCTGAGGCCCTGACCGCCGGTAGCTTGGACCCTGTTCCCGATGCCGGTGGGCTACTATTTTATATATTTTTAAATGTTTTTATTTGTATTTTAATATTTAAAAATGTATCAAATATGTTATAAAATGAATAAAGGAAATAAAACTTTTATTTAATAATAAATAATAATAAACTTTTATTTAATAACTTATTTACAAAATAAAGTACAGTTACACCACAAGTTAATAATAAAGTCTTAGCTTTAATTACAAGAATACCAAAGATATATCTAGATTACTAAGATTATAAATAATTTAAGCATACTGAAAATAGTTAGACGGGCTTTATATCTAACTAGCGTCACGCCCGAGCTAGGTTTATACAAACCTGTGTTTCAGGCCATCACTTTACGGCTGATTATAATAAAAGGGACAAAAACATTATATTATGTATGACATGTAAAAATATGTTTCTATTGACTACGAGACTAAACATTTCTAATAATAAAAGTAAGTTATGATATGAGTAGGTATACAAAAATAATTACTTACGGAGTATTAATAGATAACTAACTTAAAGTTACTGAACTATTACTAGAATATTTTCTGTGTCTGAATAGTTAAGGTTAGTTAAATATTCTGCTATTTTGAGACTACATTTTTTATAACTTAAACTATACATGTTTAAGAGCTTGTTAAGCTTGTTGTACAAATAGGATCCTAGGAACATATAAAATCTATTTGCAAAAGCATGTCTACTTGGGGTCCTTATGCAAACCAAATCTTTCCTTCTCTTGTCTGTGGGTGATGGGAAAAATGGAAGTTCTGTATGTTGGAGTAGTACGACATTTAGAATAAATAATTGGCGGACTGTTAGCACATCACATGACAAGTAAAGCTGGTGCGTGGGAAATCTAAAAGGGCGAAAGGTAGCAACCTTTAGAATTGCTCTTTGAGCACGTTCTAGAGGCAATAAAATTGATTTTGCGGCCCCTCCCCAGGAGGCTATGCAATAGGTGAGAATTGATTGACACAAAGCTAAATAAACCTGTTTAATTAATTTATAGTCGGCTATGTGTCGTAAATGTTTAAATATATATATCAGTTTACGTACTCTAGTACATAACAGATCGATATGTTTACGGAAATTTAGATTTGTGTCAATCGTGACACCTAGATATTTAATATGATCAGCTTTAACTAAAGCGGGACAAGTGCATGCAGTGTCAGCGTTAAAACTACAATTATTTTTATGCGCATGAATATTTGGATTAGTAAGCGGAATGTTTGTATTTCTCATTGTAAATAAAATATAATTGGTTTTATCTGCATTTAAGGTTAGTATATTTTTATGGAGCCAATTAGATACAATATTCAAGCCATTTTGAGTATGTGCGTAAACCTCAGCTCTTGATTTGGCATAGAATACTAGAGCCGTGTCATCCGCATATGACATAATGGCACCATTTTGGAGTGTCAAGCTACATAGGTCATTTATGTAGATCAAAAACAAGGTAGGGCCCAAAATACTTCCTTGTGGAATTCCGTATCCACTATTTTCAAGCTCAGAACTTGTGTACTGACCAATTTTTACACACTGCTGACGATTACTAAGATAGTCAGAAAAAAGTTGAAGTTGTGCACCTCTTATCCCAAGTGATTCAAGCTTGTGTAATAGTATAGAACTTGAAATAGTGTCGAAGGCTTTGGCAAGGTCAAGGAAAATCCCTAAGGAATGCATGCCATTATCGAGATTGGTTGTTATAACATTTGTTAATTTGTGAACTGCTTGACTTGTTGATCTTTTTTGCCTAAATCCAAACTGATTTTCTGAAAGTAATTTATTATCTTCAAGATATTTCATTAATCTGCTATTTATGATTTTTTCTAAAATCTTTGACAATCCGGTTAATACTGAAATGGGTCTATAGTTATTAACACATGTTTTATCACCAGATTTAAACACAGGAGTAATCACAGCTTTTTTAAGCAATGTAGGGAATATTCCTTTGGATAAGCATAACTGAAAAATGTGGGTTAGTGAAGGAGCAAGCAAGTATCTAAATCGTTTAAGAATATTATTAGGTATCCCGTCCCACCCAGTAGCACAGCTCTCCTTTAGGCCAGTTATTAGTAATAATACTTCATTGACGTCAGTATCCAATAGACCAAAAGATTTTAGTGTAGAAAATGACATAGGCGTACTTAAGGAAGAAGAGGTTCGGGAACTTAAGGGTTTTTCAGCCAAGTTTTTTCCAACGTTAGCAAAAAAGTTGTTTACTTTATTGATTGCGTCAGATGGGTTAGTGTCTGTTGACAATAATTCAAGAGGAGGTTCTGGAGGTTTTGATCTGAATGTGTTACTTTTAATATATTTCCAAACAAGTTTACTATTCTTTCCTGCCTTTTGTAGTTCACTTTTATCATGTTGAATTTTAAGCTTTTTCAAAAGGTTATTACAAAAGTTTCTGTACCTTTTATATGTAATAGAAAGTATTTGATTTTCGGGTGCGAGTTTAGATTTTAGGTGAAGTTTATCCCTATGTCGTATACAACGAACGAGACCGGGTGTGATCCACGGCTTAATACTAATATACTTTCTAGGTGTAATTTTACTAATTGAGTTATTCTTTATTGCATGTTGAAGGGAATGTATGAAATAATTTAAAGCATTATTTGCATCGTTCGAGTTGAAAACGGGGTCAAAATTAATTCCGCGTATGTCATTTTCAAGGTTAGTCATATTAATTTTATTATGGAAGCGTATGCATTTTTTTCTAGATAAGAATGTTTGTAATGTTAATAATACAGCTTGATGATCAGTTAGCGAAGAATTAGTAACAAATGTTTTGCTTGGTATTTTTGATTTCATAATGACATGATCTAAACATGACCCGCTCTGGTGCGTGGGATAATAATGAGCAGGAAGAAGCCCATGAAATGTGCAAATATTCAAATAATTATGTGCATGGGTATTAATACTCCCCGAAGCGATGTTAATGTTAATATCACCCAGAAGTATTATGTTCTTAAAAGATTTATTTATTTTATTTATTTATTTATTTATTTGGATCTCCAACAGAGGCTACACAATTACATACAAAATAGCAATTACAGGACAATGACGAGTGTGCTCCTCCAATTACAGGAGACCACATCGTTCACTTATAGTCTAGGTACAATAAAGTTTGACAAGGAATATTAAATTTGAAAAATTATTAAAATAAACAAAAACACTCAACAAAAATCTTTCCAAGCAAAACAGAAAATACAATTAATAATAAAAACACGGATAAAATTAATAATAATTATAAAACATTGATTAAGAGACCGAATTGACAAAGTATGTTGGTAACATGAGTTTTAGGTCTTTTTTATATTTGGATATTTTGCATGTAATATCCAAATTATTGCGTTTAGATAATTCGTTGTAGTGCCTACAGAGCCTTGGCAGAACGGCGAAGTGTCCGAGGTTTGTTTTGGATCCTGGCACATTAAAAAAGTTATAGCTACATTTCCTCGGCAAGCGAGATGGTAGATGAAAGTTTTGTTAGATTATTATGCAGCGAGTCCAAAAATATGTCAATTTTTTGAGATGGAGGTCTATAGATGGCCATAACAACTGTATCTGGCATTTTAATTACTAAGCAGTTACTGTCTTGGAATGCTGGTTCTTCTATTGTTGTTCTTAAATTATTTTTTATATAAACTACAAGGCCATCATTTTGATTGATGCTAGTATTAGTTTTGTGAGAATAGTAACCGTCGAGACATGGTAAATTGACTGACTGTTTTGATAACCAACATTCTGTTAAGACGATAATATCACAGCTTATATCAAGATTGTGTAAGAGTACCTCAAAACCGTCCATGTTTTTGTTAATGCTGCGGATGTTTTGTGTGAGCAGAGTTAAAGTTTTCCCTCCCACAGGAAAGAGATGTTTACACTCCTCAACATTACATACTTTAGCTTCAGACACAGAAAAATTATCTAGATCACCGATTAGCTGATTGGTCATGATGTATATAAAAGTTTTGTGTTTAAAAGTTTAAAGTGCTTACTTAATAAGGAACCTGGTAGCGCTCTTAGGCGCCTTCATAATCTATTGAGTTAATATAGTAGTCCTCTGCTGCTTTGCGTGCCGGGCAACTTACATCGCCAGTTGGGTGGTCGCATTTCCTTTTGAACCGTTTACACGTCGCACACTGTGAGGGAGAAGATTTGTTGCTGCAGTCTTTGAAGGCATGTCCAGTCTCTGCACAGTGATTGCATGTAGCAATAGTTTCACGGCAAAACTTGGCTGCGTGTCCAAACTGCTGGCAATTGAAGCACCTGGTCACTATAGTAAAATCTCGAACCGGGCATGACGTCCAATTTATGAAGATACGCCCTTGATTAATTAATAATTTTCTAATGGTGGCAGGTACTTCCAATATGTAGTTACAGGTAGTGAGGTTCTTCTTGCCTGATTTGTGGCTCAATTTAACGGTATCTAGGAAAGTCTCACGGGTGGTAGACGGCAACTTGTCGGAAAGGTTTTGCTCGTAAATACAGTCGACTACTTCCTTTTCCGTAAGGGCTACAGGAACACCAATGACAGCGATCCTAGGTCTTCGTTTCGAAGGCTCTTCGACTTTTAGACCCGAGGAAACTAGTTTCTCCGAGTTTTTTAGCTTATCTATGTCTCCTTTACTGTCCGTACTAATAATGACGCCACCATTTCTCACCTTCCTTAGGCCACGAACATGCAGTTTGAGTTCTTCTGGGGAGATTATTTTTTGTACTAAGGACTTAGTGTCGTCACTAGTTTTGGTCTTATCGCTCGGATATATAACAACGGAGCTCAAGTTTGCTGGGCGAATGAAATTATCGGTACCTTTTTTTACCATATTTGCGTATGTTTTTTCAGGTTGCAACTTACTTTCAACGGCCTCTTTGAATTGCTGAATAGAGTTCACAAGGTTTTGCTGTTCCTTTAAATGCTTATTTGTGGAGTACGCCTGGATGGTTTTTTGCTTCAAGGCTTGGTATAAGACGGCCATTTGAGATGCTCCACTTAAAGCGTTTCGGCAAAGATTGGTAACACGAAGCTTCTGTTCCGAATTCATTTTTCCGTCCGAGACAATAGTACAAACTTCGTTCAAAACGGTATCAATGGAAGTTAACCATTGCTGGACCTCCGGCGTGGAAATAACCTCCCTTGGCAATTCAGTTTCCGCAGGTGCCGGTGGGTTTGGTACCCTAGGATGGACCGGTTCTGTTGGCGTCGGTGGAGGGCTTCGCCGTAGTAATTGGCTACGTCCAAACGGGCTGGTTTCTGGGTTAGACATAACTAACACAGTAATCTATTTATCTATAAAAAGTTATTCAGTTCATCGTTTCGTGTACTCGTAGTAACTTATTAATCACACGCGACACACTTATTATTTTTGTCGTAATTATTTAAAGAGATTTCATTATAAATAATACAAAAGGCACGTCCGCTTAGTCTCACGTCGAACAATCAAAAAAAAAAAAAAATCGACAATGTATCATTATAATCATTATTTTCTCTTATCATGTACCTCCATCACTGATATTCTCATTGACTCAAAGGGTACTGGTCTACTGGCAGAGAAAACCTAGTAGCATTAAAAAAATCAATCAACAATTTGTACCACCATTGTGCATTAAAGTATGAAATAAATAAATAGAAAATATAATGAATTAGAGTAATCAGTGTGATAACTTCATATGTTCATATCTAAAAAAAACATTCTTATCATAACAGACGGGGTTTCATTTCAGAGATTTTTCAATACTATAGTTATTTTTACCTTGTTAATTTTACTAAAAATAAGTATATAAAATATGAGCTATCAGGGGGGAGAAGGGGTTATATTATGTGTAGGCAAAATCTTATCCTTAGTAAAAGAAACATAATGATAATAGTGCTATGAACAGACATTTTTATAAAATCACTTGATAACAACCTGACTCAAACTCTAGGTTGTAATCTAAAGAAATGTCATACTATTTAAGGATAAACAGAAGAGATTACATTACTATTGAATCATCAATTACTACCAACAAAGTAAACTACTACCATACCCTTGGAAATGTGCACAACAACATATTGCTGAGAAAACTGCAGAGTTAAAAGTTCACTTTAAATGATATGATAATATGCTTACTTACACTATACATGTACCTATAGCAAATGAATGTTCAAACAAAGAATTGTATCTCTTGCTGATTACATCAATTTTTTTTCCGATAGAAAGTCTTAAACACACTCACATTGTAAGATGAAAGACGGCACTTATCTATTGCACCTTATTTGTTTATCATTACCAAGACTAACAGCTAACATTACAAGTTAACAAGTAGTTATCTATGAGCATCACACACTACAATACCTGTTTGTGATTAACTTAACAGCAGCAATTTAATACACAATGTAGCAGCACACACACACTCACGTTATAATCATAAATCAACTTCTAATTTCATAAAACACTATTCATGTGGAACACTAAACTTATTTAAAAAAGGAACACTTTGGAACACTATCAGAGAAAGACTGCCGCTTATTTCACCTGTGATTGTGATCTGTGACAACCTTATAATCAAAATGTAATTACACCTGACTAAGCTATCGAGTCTGATAACAATATCAGTTGGGCGATGCGGCCGTGTGTGACGACCGTCAAATGGTTGTGACGTGACCAGTTGTGACTACTTGTGACGGTACCACCTACCTTGAAAAAGTCGTCGTCATCAAACTCATTCGAATCGAACATAACTTGGATGTGGAACAATAACAATGACACTACGCTCCACTACACTCTGCAGCCACCAAACTACTGACCCAGCAGTTATTGAAAAACATATCGCGACGCCACATGAGTCACCTCATCGGACAGACACTCGATGCACGGGAATTTCCGGATTATACAAGGAAAACAAGAAGCGTTTTATCCAACAGAATATCTGAGATTACGTACTAGAGAAGCACACTCTGTGAGTTATCGAACGGAAATTACGTTCTATAATGCACAAAGTATAAAGTGGGTATACAGCAAACAAACACAGGATTATCAAAAGGATTACAAGAAAAATCATAAAACAAAAACAATATTAAATGACATTTGGCATACCTATGTAATTCGACGGGCGTATCGACGGATACTAGTGAGGTGAAAGTCGAAACGTACATACATGATACAATTATAAAATCATATAAACTTAAATTACAACAAATCGATTTAACATTCGATTTCCAGTGCAGCTGAATAACAGTATTTTACACAGAGCGACTGCCATCAGACCTCCTCAACCCAGTTACAGTGCAATGTTGATATCCTGAGGTAAGACTGGTTGTAAGACTTTCGTTCGGTCTTCTGACTACCCGTAACAACTGTCATAGGTATTCGTTTGACAGTCAGGATCGACAGTTTAACATGCTCTTCTGGCACGGAGAAGCTTCGGTAAGTAACGAGCGATCACCCATCCATGGATTGACCGCTTATGAACCTAATCCGCGCGGTCGTGCTTCTAGATCGCAAAAGTAAAATTACAGTATTTTAAGCTAAAAATTACAGTATTTTCCAAAAAAATACAGCAGACTATATTTATTAGTTAAATAATAATATAAAATATAGCCATAGATACCTAAGGTAGGATTTTGTTACCTTCTTTAGTAATAATGGGTACTTCTTTTGTTATGTGGATTTCAGACGCATGGACTAGAGTCCAGTTTACCGCCATAGAATAGATTTTCATTCCCAGATCAATATTGATATTACAGTCCAACATGGCTCTAAATGACGGCTCTGCTTGGGAAGGGAGATACTAAAAGCCTGTCAAACCCAGTACATTTCATGTTAGTTCTCTATTTCGCCAAGTTCATTTAGATCCATGTTCAGATTGTATTTGTAATTCAACAATTCCAAATACGTGGAATCGATTGATATTGGTCAACTCGAGACAACACTATGGTTCACTTGATCTGACATGACAACCGATTTTTGACATTTAGTTGCGTTTTATTTAAAGTCAATGATGGGTATTAAAATAAAAAAGACACTTTCAAGTTCATTACGAGCACTTTTATTTTTATTGAAATTACCGTTTTAACATTTAACTAATACTTATTTGTCGACTGTTAATTGCAGTAATAAGAAAAAATGTGAATAGCTTTACGAAATAAACGCGGTTTCAAAAGTTTCAAAGTCGTGTAAAAGAATAATTAAATGCACAGTGTTAGACTTAAATGTCACTGTCAGCTGTCTGTCAGTCATATTTCCACAATTTCTAACCTCACTCAGTAAATCCTATCTTTGTGTATATTTAATTTTATATTGAAATAAGAACTTAATCACAGAATGTTGAGTCGGACACTATTACCATTGCGACAGGTGTTCCTTGTTCAGTCATCACACTTGCACAGCACGGCCGCTAGTTATGCTGCCGTCAAGAAAACCACATCCGCCGCAGGAGGTGCTTATTTTGTGATAATATAAGTTTTATAATCCTTTGTTTTCTAACTATTAGCAGTAGTTAGGGTTATCAGGTTGATAAGTTTTGTTAAAAAACCCAGTGTCTGCTGTTTATCTCGCCTTATTTGTAGAACATTAGGAAGTAATTAGACTAAAATTCGCTCTGTGCCGAGGATCGTGACCACACGACGCATGTCCAAGCTATGTCATTACCACAGTTTAAAACTGCATTATTGTAACTAATAGTAGCTCTGTATACTAGGAATAAAAGAATTTTCTGTAGCTTTGTAAAATTAGAAGTAGATTTTTGATTAAATTACGTACTGTACTCCAATAGCCCATATTATATAAGTAAGGAACTGTTAGTTGGAGGCAGTGTGTTCAAGCAGTCCACACTATAAGACTGCACAATGTGTATTTTGGTTGCAATCCTCAGCAATGAGGATACAATAAAGTAGGTCAGATATTCTTATGATATGCTGATACTAGAGTGAGGGAGGGCTGCATAAGTAACCATCATAAACACATTGTAATGTGATCATGTTACAGGTGTAATGGGTCTGGGCAAGGGCAAGAAGAAGGCGGGCAAGCTCGGCTCCATGGAGAAGAAAGAGTTGCCTGTGGAGACTGACCCGGAGAAGCTTGTCAACTATGTGTGCGGCTCTAACATATACACCACTGGAGAGGATGTTAAGGTGTGTTGATTGTTAAATAGTATATGTATATTATATTATTATTTTAATGACTCCATCGCATTTCAGTGGACAGCCCCTTCCAGAAAGCAAACTGAGTATCTTTCAAGGATATAAAATGTATCAACCTTCCAGTCTAGCAATCCATCAAACAGTTTTGCGATTATGGTAGCAAGAGAAATTCTTATTTCCTTACTAATATTAAAAATGCGAAAGGAACACTTTCAATTAAAATTGTTTTGAACCAGATATGTTAAATCGTTATGAAAGTACTCCTTGGTACTTAGGTAATGCTATGACACCCTACTTGTACTTCCAGATAAAGGAGGACAGCGAGTACCCGTCGTGGCTGTGGTCCCTGAACACGGGCGCGGCGACTCCGCTGGAGGAGCTCGACCCCAACACCAAACAGTACTGGCTCCGCGTGCGCGCCGCCGGCATACGACGCAACAACAAGCTGCGCTCCATGAGGAAGTTCTAGATAACGAAGCGTTCTCACCCGCCCCACTTGTTAACGTGATGGGCTTATTTTAATGCAGATGCTCCAGAAGTTTCCAGAATCTAAATCAAGTAAGCCGACGTTAGAATCCGTGCAACGCGCAATGCACTATGTAACGCAGTGACCAAGCAGTTCATCAAACTTCGTTAATTTTCCATTGGCTTGCAAACCTAGGACTGCTTGCATAAACAAACAGGTTTTCCGGTTCTGACTTGCCTGTGTAGATGGATATTGATCGGTGCAGCCTACAAAAATAAACAGGTAAATTAAACCTTAAACCCTTAATTAAAGCTGAAACCGGTATGATCCGGTCCAAGTAGCAGGTACCGACAAGTTTCAACCTGTTTCTTTATGTTTTACGGGCGTTTTCAATAACCATCTATCGACGGTTTGGCCTACTAGAGATAGGAATTTGACATTACTTCTATGGAGCTTATGTCAAATTTCTATCTGTAGTAGGAGAAATCGCCGATAGATTATTGAAAACGGCTGTAAGCTATTATTAACACGAGACTATTTTACCCGCCCCTATCGGAACCGACTTGTCTGTACCGGGAACCCGCTTCTTTATGCAAGCTACCTAATGCAATAGGTAGGGGAAGGTTGCTATGAATGGACCACATAACTTTACGACCTCATATCTCAAAAAGTATAAGTGTTAGAATGAAAGCAGTTTATTATTTTTATTTCGTAGGACCTTTACTTATAATAATCAAACGCACAAACAATACGGACTAACACTTTTTGAAATAAACGAAGAAAACTAAATTTTGGGCTGTTGCCTTCTTTGGACCATGGGCACCTTCATTGAACCACCAAGTTGCCATCAATGGACTTCGAGAGACTTGTTCTAGAGGTCCAATCTAGGCAACTAATTATAATCATAATTTAAACCAACTTTTTGTTTCCTTACATCAGTAATAATCATCAGTAGAATCCCCTAAAGCAAGGTTCATACCTAGGTACCTAGTACCTACTTGTTTCATTCCATGTAAAGGTTTTTATTTTTTTCGGCGACATTCTGGAATTTTATATTTGTAATGATTTTTCTATGGTTTTAAAGAAACATAACAAATAAAATACATAATACATAATTAGTGAAATACTCGGAACCTATTCCCATTATTATGACTAAAAAAATACAATAAACAGTTGCTATGATTGGACCGGTCCAACGGTGGAACTCTCTTGAGGTCCATTGATGGCAACAAGGTACTGATTAAGAAAAACTAAACTAAAATATAAATGGTCATGATTAGACAGAATTGAATAACAGTCATGGAATCTCAATTAAACTGTCCAATATTTCATAACAGTGCACGCAGACAAATATGAATAAATGATACTTACGTCAAATTGTACTGAGTGAAATTATAAGATTTATACCGCCGCAAACACAACCACACGTGTCTCTCCTGGCCATGTGCTGCAACGTCACTGAGGTAAGAGGGGGGTGCAACTTAGTCACCACGGACTCGTTTCGACTAGTTTGGATGTTGCTAGCTTGCACAGTTTTGGAAATACCTTGGTGGTCCAATGAAAGAGCTAGTCCAATGATCGCAACCTTCCCCTACGTCTTTGTTTATGAAATCGAATGTACCAATGAATTAATTATTTATAAATAAGTAATTTTAGATGTAACTAGGTAGGTATTAAAATTGTTAAATAATAAAACCAGTTATCAATAATATGGATTTATTAAATTCACAAACAGACTACAAATCAAAACTGTTCACAAAACGATTTACAAAAGTTTGCTCTCTGAACTACATGACTACATGATTTACATTTATATTTCAGTATACAAACTTAATACTAAAATATCGATATATCACTACCAAAATTTACAGAACAATAAACAAATTCGCTCGATATAAAACTCTATCGACTCGATTTGACAACACCACAGTCAATTTTACGCAATTATCAATCGATATTTAAAATACTTTCACAATTGAACATACATTTTCCAAATGATTTGATTTCTAATACAAGTACACGTTACACTTCATTGGACTGTACGATTTTTTTAACGTTAACTTACACATTGATATCACTCACATGTCATAATGCATTAGAAACCTTAGATTACAGATCTGTTCAGTTCTGACAAGCGCCGGGCTTCAGTAATTCTAGAACGATAATTCTCGCTTACAGTGAGACCACAGCAGGTCCTTCGACGGTCTAACAGCTAACACGATAGTCCTCGCTCGCGTGTCTATTACGATAGTTGTTCGTCCGCCGTCGCCGTCCATGGTTGTCACGCTGGTGGTGTCGGCTAGAGGCAGTCCATGGTGTCCTCTTTGATGACCATGGGCGGCGCGTAGTCTCCGTGCTTCGTACCGAACGAGTACGAGTATGGATTCTGAAACGTAACGATACAGTCACGAATGTGTATCTAGACAATTATTACGGTGACTGATTCGTCAAGCAAGCACAAGCAGAGGTAGGACGTCTGCATTGTCATGATCATTGGCACGAACTATATGTATATAGTATATATATGGTTCAGTTGCGTTAAGAGCAGTAAGGGCCTAAGCACACGATGCCTTTTCTACGCGCAGAAGTCATGCGTTTCAGGAACGCGTTCATCTGCACCGTCAAGTTCCAAAAAAGCAGAGGTAAAGTATACAAGCTGCGGTTGCATTGCGCTTCCAACTCCTCTTCGTTGCGTTACCGGGCGTAGTGTGCGCGTAGAAAAAACGTCGTGTGCAATTAGTTTTTAGACTTTCTGATTCTGCGCCCACCAACCGGCTTGCTGTGATCAAGAGCACTGTCTTCCACTTCGGTGAAGACCTTTTGGAGTCTTCAAACGTTGACCATGTTAGACTAAGTTTTCAATCAGGATTTTCAGTTTTGAATTCAGAATGTTGAGTCACAAAAGGGATGAATGAAAGGCAATTGCATGCAGCAGAGATGAGAATGCTAAGAGGAATGTGTGGTGTTACACGAATGGATAAAATAAGAAATGAATACATAAGAGGAAGTTTGAAAGTGGCATCGATAACTGAAAAGTTGTGTGGAAATCGGTTGTCATGGTATGGACACGTGTTACGGAGAAATGAGGAAAATGTAGTGAGGAGAGTTTTGAGTATGAATGTCGATGGCTATAAGAGTAGGGGAAGACCAAAGAAACGATGGATGGAATGTGTTAATGATGATATGGTTAGAAAGGGGGTGACTACCGAGATGACGACTAATAGAGAAGTATGGAAGAAAAAGACATGTTGCGCCGACCCCAAATAAATTGGGATAAGGGCAGGAGAATGATGATGAGACTAAGTTTTCAATATCAAGAGTAACCGTCCCAGAGGGCAGGTTGCACAGACTAGGTTACAAAACGAGATGAATCTGCTCTATGCTTTGTAGCGCCGTGTGGTCACGACAACGCGGACTAAGTCTGTAAGTTCCATTACATAGAGTTGAAGAGTGTAGGTTACCTTCTTAGTGTTGTAGAGGTTGGGCGGGTAGGTGGCGGGGCCGGGCGTCTTCGTGGCCTTGCCGGCGCCCTCCAGCCGCGCTCCCAGGGAGTACACGGGCTGTCTGAGACGCAAACATGAACCAACGTTACAAACATCTAACTGGATACCCGATGACTACTAGATAGCGTATTTCCCTTTCCGTGTCCAACTGGCGACACCGGTCTAGCGAAATCCGCACGCCTTTGTATTAGTACACAATTCAACCAAGCCGTGCTCAGCTCGCGTCAACTGAGCACGTTTTTGCGATCAAGCAAAGTTAAAAGAGGTTTTACAAAACAGTGTGCAATTGAAAACACGGTTTTTTAATTGGTCTGTTCAAAACAAATTCGTGCTGATTTAGCGCGTTCGTAAATGTTCGGAATAAATCGTGCAGGCCGAAGCAGGCGGAAGCCGCCGCGGGGGCGCCCGTGGGTGGACATATTGGTTGAGTTTAAAAGGATTTTCAGTGAAATTGCCAAAGATTTTGAAATTAAAGAGTCGACGAAGACCCGCTGCGCGGGTCTCCTATTTCTGTCTGCAGGGTTTAAAGTAACCTAACACGAAGGGGATGAAGGGGGGCTTCGTTCGCTCGCTCACTTTAGCCCCCATCATCCCCTTCGGAACCTAACCTATCCGTGTCGGGGTGCCCCAAATTCCCGAGCTCGCTTCGCTCGCTCTTCAACTTAGACAGTTGGAAAACAAGTATCAGCAATGCTCAACCTCAACTAATATCGTCTCTGATTCAACACGCTTTTGAAGACTCAAGTTATAAAAGTGTTCAGTTCAACTGCACACTATTTTGTAAAACCTCCTGCAGCGCCACTTGATCACAAAGACGTGCCCAGTTGACGCAAATGAACACGGTCTAGTAAAATTCCGTAGTTATACAAAAGCGTGCGGATTTCGCTAGTTGGACACGGTAAGGGAAATACGTTACTAGATATTAAGTTACAAAGTACTCACTTGCACTTGTACACGTTGGTGTCGTGCTGGAAGTACACGGCGGGTCCGGGCGACTTCGCCTTGGGCATGAAGCCGACGCGCGCGCCCATCGTGTAGGCCGGCGTGCCGGAGCCCATGCGCAGCGCGTACGCGTTGGGGGCGGGTCCCGGACGCTTCAGTGAGAACCCGAGCCGGGCCCCCATCGAGTAGATGGGGGCCCGCGGCTCCCGCATGGGGGGACAGCGCTCCGGCGCGTGGGCCCCCGGGCCGGGCGTGCGCAGCGTGGAGCGCGTGGGCACGCGGGCCCCGAAGCTCCAGGCGGGTGACGACATGAGCCCGTCGCGCGTGATGCGCTCGATGCGGTAGGCGGGTCCCGGGCCGAGCCCCTTCACGCGGTAGCCCGCGTTGGTCCCGAACGAGTACATCGGGTTGCGGTACCGCGACGGGTCATGCTGAGTGAAGCCAACTGTTGTCGGTAGCTGGTAGGCGCCCGGACCGGGGCCTGAAACACTCCCATACTTCAGTATAAACACATTAGTTGCAATACCTGCTCCTAGCACTATTATGAAAAGAGCCTCCACGAGTGACGATACTTAAGTACGTCCGGCGCACCCTGGGCAGTCAGCCCCGCTACCATCCTTGCTGACTGGCTATCTTTCCACCACGGCATGAGCTATTCTTGTATAGTTCGTGCCGACACGATAGAAGAAGAAGCACTATTATGATTACAATTGGTTGATGAGTGTCATAAGAGGTTTCTTTTTGATAGTGATTCGGTGATAGGTTTCTACTCATTATTTATATTTAGTCGTAGAAGCTAGGCGGCTAAAGATTCCTCTGCTAGCACCAATTACTTAATAACATCATACTGCTTTCATCAATATGCCATGTAGTTGTAGTGACTGTCTCTCTGCAACAGTTCGTTGTGGCGGTTGAATGGCGAGGTCTGCTATGTGTGCTTCAATACAAGATTTTTGACTGATAAAAAACCTCGTTTGTGTTTAGAGACTGCGTCAGTTACCATCTTCAGGAATACTGACTAAGTTTAATCAGGTTCTGTCAGCTGGGCAGGGCATCGCCATCTACACATCAAACGGTTACTACAGACGTGTTACGCACGTGTAGTCGTTTTGTATCGAGTGAACCTTCGCGAATCTGACTGTGTCTGAGCTGCACACCTAGGATAATAGGTAATTATCATCTTAGAGCTAGTTGTATCGGTTACAAGGAGAGAGTCACTTACCCAACGGTTTCTTGGACATTGTGTGTGTGTTTGTTTGAGTATCTTACACTGAAATTTAATCACATTGAATTTGTTTACGTATGTATAACTACAGTAATTTTGACATGGATCCGTCGGCCACGACTGCTGATGTTATAAACAAATGAAGTTTCAAACGTCGAAACAACGTGTCACCGTGTCATGACAGCTTATAGCTACCACAAGGAAGTCCTACCAATGAGGACGTAGCCGGTACTGCTCAGTGCTCAGCCTGAGCAATACTATACCTTAGAGCATAGGTATATGCTCTAAGTACTATACATAACACTGCTTGATGAAGGCCGCTTCCGAATAGTAAGGCCGGGCGCTCATTGTGATTTTTGTCACGGTGACTTTTTGTTACCAAGTCGAATTCTATGAAAATATATGTCACGTCACCATATAGTGAGCGCACTCCCATAATATAGGTATCTTCATAGCATTCGACTTGGGTAACAAAAAGTCACCGTGACTAAAAATCCCAATAGGTAAGCGACGGGCCTAAGATTGGGCTTGTATGTCACCACGGAGCTTAGGTTGTAAATGCTGCCAAAAGCGCTTAAAATTACACTTGGCTGAATTTAGTCGTCTTAATTCAGTCGATACTGAATTTAGTCAAGTATAATACAATTAGCAAGCTAATTTTGTTTCTGAATTTAGGATGCTAGCTTGCTAGTTGCGATTATACTTTACTAAATTCAGTATCGACTGAATTAAGACGACTAAATTCAGCCAAGTGTAATAAGCGCTAAAACTAGACGTAGATGGCATCCAGCATTCGGACAGAAATAAATATTAAGGAGAAATGCAATAAGAACAATAACATGCGGTGTACAATTTATTTATTTGATAGTCTCTGTACTAATTATTAGTTCGGGAGGGAAGGATTAAGAATATAATTCCAATTCTTCATCGGTCAAGCGACTCGTAAGATGCACTGAACCAGGCACTGTAATTGTGCCCGGTACATAGCAATAGGCTCGTCATAGGTAGGTTATAGGTAGTATTTCTATTCTAGTTGAGCGTTGTATATCGTGTGTGCGCGAGGGGCGTAGCCTCCGCGTCGCACTCGTCGCTCTCCTCGTCGTCCGGACAACTGGCGCCCCACTGTGGGACACATACAACCGTCATTGCAAGCCACCTGACACCTGCACATGTGCACTGCTGAAATGTGTCTCCATCACACTTGGCACACGTAATGGTTAGCACATCCTATTTACATACCTACTCCTGGTCCTTCCTGGACTCTGCTGCTCTTGCTATAATATCTTATTCGCCTTTTACGACACCATCATCTGCCTAGCCTTTTCCCAACTATGTTGGGGTCGGCTTCCAGTCGAACCGGATGCAGCTGAATATCAGTATTTTACATGGAGCGACTGCCTATCAGACCTCCACAACCCAGTAACTGGGTAATACGATACTCTTGGTAAGACTGGTTGTCAGACTTTCTGGCTTCTGACCAACAGTAACGACTGTCAAAGATCTACAAATGACAGCCGGGACCAACGGCTTTACGTGCTTTCCGAGGCACGGAGGAAACTCGCTATGGTAAATGGTCACCCATCCACAGACCAACCTCGGCAAGCGTCGCCTTTTACGACACCAACGAGTGGAAAAGGGTAACTGACTTTGTGCTGAGAATCACCCGGTCAGTCTGATGACGAGCAGTAGCGGAGACAAATCGAACGCTAAGGTCACCAGCAGTTCATTTTCGTGGGGTTGCCGCGATGCGTAGAGAGAGAGTAGACATTGCTTGATTGAACTCTGTCAATCGATGATGTAAGACAATGTTAATATTACCTGTTCTGACAGCGGGTGTTCACGCAGCGCTCGGTACAGATATGCTAAATACAGCAGGTTGAGCACGCCCAGCGCGCGCAGGGCCGTCTCGAACCCCAGCCACCACGACACCGCGCCGCCCAGCACTGGGCCTACACCCATCACTGATTAGAACTAGCAAGCTAAAGCGCCTATTACACTTGGCTGAATTTAGTCGTCTTAATTCAGTCGATACTGAATTTAGTCAAGTGTAATCGCAATTAGCAAGCTAATTTTGTTTCTGAATTGAGGATGCTAGCTTGCTAATTGCGATTACACTTGACTAAATTCAGTATCGACTGAATTAAGACGACTAAATTCAGCCAAGTGTAATAAGCTCTTAAAGTGGTAGTGGGCAGTGGCAGTCTCATATTACCGAGTGCGTACGCGGCGCTGGATGCGGCCTGCAGCAGCGCGGCCACGTGCGGAGCGCGGGAGGGGTGCCGCGCGAGCAGAGCGGGTACCAGGGCCGCATCCGCTGCTCCCAGCCCCGCGCCCAGACACACGTGCGGCAGAGCCAGGCCGGCGACCTGCACACGCATACGTCTCGTCGGTGAGCTGAACTATTACACTAAATTCTGCCCGTCTGAAAGATTCTCAACTCCTTATAAAGTATGTTTGGTGCTCCACTATGGAACATTTAACGAATTTCGAACTTAATTCATTGTGTACTCCTAGATTCAAAAATATAACATTTTTAATGAACACAAATATTACTGGGCCGGTAAAAAATTCAAACAGCTGTTATTCAGAGAAAAGGGTGTTGGTAAGTATTACTAAAGGGCGTATTTTTGTCGTTTAATTTTTGGTAATGCTACATCAAACACACTGTATGAAAATCACGAGTGGGTGCACTGACCCGTAATACCTACATTCTCGTACTTTCGCAATGTTCGTTTAGGTGACGATTGAATGTCCTAACGAAAGTGATAACGGAAAACAGCGAGTATAAGTGTCTCACGGATGTGGCGTGCGGCACGGCGAGTGCGGCCAGTGCGACGGCGAGCTGCCCGGCCAGTGCGACGCGCTCGGCACCGACGCGTCGCGCCGCGCCGCCCAACAGGCTCGCCGCCAACAGGTAGCCCATGCTGTCCGGGATGAACACCGCACCCGTCACCCAGCGCTAAACGCACACGACAAACACTCACTACCTCCTAGAGCCAAGTGTCGCAATACGTCTAGCAGCGACAAGCTTGATCATACCTGCGGATGGAACTTGTGCATAATCCAGAGTGGCAGGCACGGCTCGAGCGCGGCCATGACGCACGTGGTGAGTAACACGGCGCCCGCGCATGCGCCTGCCGAGCCGCGCTGCGCCAGCGACCACACGCCCAGCGCCGACACGCTGCCGCCCGACATGCACGGCTGAACCACACAATATTAACGTAAAGGCAGACTGAGGTTCCCCACATTAACATTTGTAAAGAAATAAGTAGTCTATATGATCTTCTCTAACTTCTCAAAGGCGTTTGACGAGGTTAATCACAGTCTAGCGACTTCTTCAAAAAACTAGGACAGGCAAAACAATACTTATACAATAATTAATGATATTGGTATTGTGCCGTTTTAATGTTAATTAAATAAATAAAATGGTGCAAATGATAGGTACATCCGTAATCACAACCAGCTTGTCTTAATCCGTGAAATCAAATTTCATCGCTAAGCTAATGCCCGTAGGAATGCCACAGGGATCCCATCTCGGACCTCTCCATTTATTTTGTAGTTACGTTAAGATCTCTGCCACCGTACCTTATAAGTTATGGATATTCGTAAAATATATCGGTAAAGCTCTACATAAAGTAATTTAGTCGTAGGAAGGTAACATAATCTCATTACAAAAATAAATTCACACACATTAAGTAGGTACATGAATTTAACATAACTTACGCGATTGAATTCCTCCTTATCCAGAAACATGTATTGCATGACTGAAAGCACGGGACAATTAAGTGACTGAAGATAATGCTACGCAGAATATTAGTATGGAGTCGTTGATTACCGAGGTTAGCGACGAGCGCAGCGGCGATGAACAGGAACGGAGCGCCGCGACTCCACAGCGCGTACGTCGCGCCGCCGAACGGGTAACCCACCAACACGCCTGCAACACTCCGAGTTACAGTTAACACATGTATATCGACTTGAATGCCACATTATCAGTAGGCGATGTAAGCAGCTAGAAATTAAATGAATCAGCAGCTACGCCCATGCTCTGTGTCATCCTTAGCTTCGGGAGAAGATGTGCTACTGGTTTCGATGTGTTTAACCAAACCTACAATAGGTACAACCCGTACAACCCAATGTCTTTGAATGCCATCGTCTAAAGGTGGCTTCCCACGGTGCGTAATTTTACGGATGATACCACGCACAACCGACGCACCGAGGCTCTTCCAACGGTGCGTGTCCGTCTAAGTATGTGGGCGCGTGATTCCAAGTTATTTTGTCATTCCAAAATGCCAAGTGAAAAGAACTCTTGTTATCTATTATTATTAATGCGGAGAGAAAGTGCTTGCCATATAGAATCATACAATCTCACACAGGATGGGTCTACAGCTAGTCATTGCGGAATGCCGATCACCACCCTGAGCCAACTTCCAAGTCCTTCCCAAAATAAGTGATGAGGCAAAATCGGTGCCTGTTTATTAGCTATTTTAAAGTAAGTAGTGTTAACAACTTTACGATCCATACCCTCAATCAGATCAGCTCAGTGGTACCCTGATATTGTATCGTTACTAGATTTGAATACTTATTATGTTAAAAATTTCAAGTTTGTTTAATCGGACGAGCAGAAATAAATACCTACCTGGGGCCTAATTCTCCTAAAATAAATTGTTGCCAAACGCAATCGAACCACAACCGTCAGTCAGTTTTTGTTTTCGAAAACTTTCAAAATGATTGATTTTATTTTTTGTGTCAAACAATTTGATAGCTTTTGAAATTGAGAACTGCCTGAATGAACGGTTCGGCTTTGGTTTGGTTGTGATTTATCAAGATTTATTTCAGGAGAATTAGGCCCCTGCTGTTGTTTGACTGAAATCCCTACACCAACTGTGGAAAGAGCTGATCTTTTTGAAACGGCTGAACCGATTTCCATTAAATATAGCCCATAACCATCTCGATTAAACCAGCTTTCAAACAAAAAAAACTGTATTGAAATCAGTTCATCCGTTTGTTTGCTACGATGCCACAGACATACATATGGCCAAATAAATATTGAAACGCTTCTCAATTTTAAGTTGCTGTTAGGTCTTGTGCTGTCACTGTCACTTAAATGCAAAGTGTCAGCACGATCTTAACGGCCACTTTAAATTAAGTAACGTTTGAGTTGTTGGCCAATAGGCTTCAAACTTATAACACCCCTTTTTTTCGTCGAGGTTTAAAATATGTGGGCGACGGCGCTCTCATCCACTGCGTGTTCGCATTTCGGACGTTCGACATGGGTCAGCTATAATTTGGGCGTGTGTTACCGAGAGCGACGGCTCCGAGCAGCGCGCCGATGGCGCGGTCGCGCGAGTGCGCGGGCACGGCGCGCGCGGCTAGTGCCAGCCCCGCCACGCCGGCCAGCGCGGCACCCGTCCCGTGCGCGGCGCGACCCAGCCCCACACACAGCGCCGCGCGCCACCCGCTGCGGCCGCTCACACACGTGAACACTGCACACACGATACAACTTGAACATGCATTGTCCGCCCGTTTTTAATATTTGGATATCCCCATATGTCGTGAAAGCTATCGGGATTATTCGGATGTCTGTTCTAAAAGTTAAAATGATAGCGAAAGTAACCAAATCACATTTTTAATTTAGAAGGAACTATTTACCTTTATAAAGTTATAGGTATTTAAATTCATTAAAAATCGTAGTTGGTATAAAAATATAATATTGTAATGAATTGGGAGAAGGTGCTGAAATCTGACATACTTACAGGTTTTTACCTAGTTTGGGTTTCAGAGGCTTCATAGAATTTTGTAACTCTAATTATTTCAATAAAGATTTATTATTAGTATCTCGATTAAATTCACGGCTCATCTTCCTTGCGGAAGATGTCCGGTCCTTTGGAAGGCATACACGGGGACACAGTGACACAGGTCCAACGCGCAGAGGCCCCTTTGAGAACTTTAATCTAAAATGGGGTGGGGCACCAACCGGGGACTATCCACGGCTACACTATTGGAGTACAGTCATGGACCGTCCCAGGTGGGTGCAAGACTATTGTAAAATATGGTGAAAAATATCTGGTCTATGGGAAGGGGTGTTAGGTGGACTTGATAACTTCTATTGCCGGAAGAAAACGGCGTCTGCCTTTCAAGCTTTAATTTTATTATTAGTTGTATCTCTTTGGACATCACGGCTCATCTTCCGTGCGGAAGATGTCCGGTCCTTTGGAAGGCATACACGGGGACACAGGTCCAACGCGCAGAGGCCCCTTTGAGAGCTTTAATCTAAAATGGGGTGGGGCACCAACCCGGGACTATCCACGGCTGCACTATTGGAGTACAGTCATGGACCGTCCCAGGTGGGTGCAAGACTATTGTAAAATGTGGTGAAAAATATCTGGTCTATGGGAAGGGGTGTTAGGTGGACTGATAACTTCTATTGCCGGAAGAAAACGGCGTCTGCCTTTCAACATTTAAAATTGAAGTGTTGGCAGACGGTGACTCGCCAGCTCACTAGCTGGGCCCCCTGAAAAGCCGCCAGTACATAGGCGAAGGGGGCAACAGACGTGTGAGCGGCTAGAGGTGTAGAGAGGTGTGGCCCCGGTTTCGCCGTCGCGGGTCTAAGAGACCCGGAGTGGGTTTCCCCGCTATTACGCCTTTAGACACTTCCACCCCCGAGCATATAGCTCTGGCGGCCCCCCTCTGGCCGGCCGATAAAGGCAAGACAGAGTTGAGAATCCTGCGGGCACTCTTGGGGTTCCACTCCAGCCAGCCAATAAAGGCAAACTGGAGACGAGGCCCTGACCGACTCTCTGAGGCAATAAGGTACGCAGTGTCGCCACTCACCAACAGCTCGCCACAAGCTGCCCTGCGGTTTGTAAGCTTTTCAGTAGACCTCATGATACATTTTTTATTATATGATGGGGTTGTAGAAAGCTAGTCTAATGTTCCCTCCGGTTTTACGTTAATCTCATGATGAGGTAACGCCTTTCCCAGAGGGGTGATTATTATTAGTATTATTATAAAATAGCTGTGGGTGTAAAATTACAAAAATGTTATTTTCATAATTGAATTAGGTAAGTACAGATTTTTGGTAACAAATAATAGGTAGCCTTTCAAGTTTATTATTTCATAAATTCACGAATCCGCGTAAGTATTTAATATTATGAATTAGTACCTATTTCCTTTACCTATTCATTACTATACTTACATATTTTTTTCAATTTGGTTGGTCACTGTCTTATAAAATTGCGGCATAACCCTGCGGAACGTTCATGGTGCAGCAACTCTTGGTGTTCCATCCGAAATGAGTATAAATCAAAGTCCGTCTATTCGAGAACCTTATTTCTGTATCTAAAGTGGTAATCAAGTTGTGCGGTACCTAGTTGCACAATACAGACTATCACAGAATTTAATAATACGCCAAGAAGCAGTGGCTGCAATGTCGTCATGTATACTGTGCAGTGTATAGTAGGTACCGATGGCGGCTCCGGCAAGCGTGGCGGTGGCGGCGCGCAGCACGGGTGCGGCTCCGCGGCGGCACACGGCGGCCCCCGCCAGCGGCGCCACCAGTAGCTGAGCCGCTGCCTTCGCGCCCAGCACCACGCCCACCACCGCCTGCGACCCGCCGCCTACAAGCAAATGTCTAGGTACACTACTACGATATCCAACGCGACTGGCGCAGCAACTACAAACCAGAGGTTACCTGCGTCCTCATCAGCGATGCCGTGCACGGTGTGGTTGAGCAGGCTGGCCAGCGGAGCGTCCTGCGTCGTCCATAGCGCCAGCGATTCGCCGTGCACCCAGTCCGGGATTATAGGAACTGATCAACACCATGTTATAATCTTTATCATCATTATATCAGCCAGAAGACGTCCAACGCTGAACATGGGCCTACTAATACGAGACACGAGAAGTATCGTGATTACAATAATAGTGGAAATGAGGATATCGAGATCTAAGTATCCTTTAGCATCACCCGCGGGATACGAGGAGCTTCATTTCTTAACCACACGGTCTTTATTTAATTGTTTTGCAAGAGGTAAACCGAAAGCAATTGAAGAGATGCCTCCCGATTAACAGCAAAATCAAAGATTAAAGAAACTCCCAAAAGAAAAATCTACGAGTAACTGACCTAACACAGTGAGAAGCACGTTGTCGAGGAAGAAGGTGAAGTAAATGAGAGCAAACGCGATGGCGCCGCCGGACGCGTCGCCTTCCTCTTGCATGGTGACGCGCTGTCTCTATCACCAATCACCACATACACTTCAGCTGACGCTGAGGGACAACTTTATCAAATTAAACTGAGTAACATTGGCCGCGGCTGTCGCGTGTCGGGTCTCGCGCGAGAGTGACGCGGTGACGTGTCGCGACTGTGCCGCAAGCGTGCGACTGTCCTCCCGCGATAATAAGTAGATCCGATACATTTTCAATCAGTGCGCGGCGGCGCGTGTGCTCTTCCTGATTCAATTTTCTGCTTCGCGCATTATAGTGGCGCCCAACGTGGTACAAACTGATTGTAAGGCGATAAATAAGTTAACGCTCTGACATATCGCCCTGTATCACTCACAATTTATTAATACGTCCTTATGGTAGTGGAGGGTTAGTTACCATTGCCGTCGTTACTGACTTCATTGTTAATGATTGGTCTCGTGGATGGCAGCTGTGAGGTCCTGGCTTTAGTTTCCAGATCGGAGAAGGTAATTAGATTTTCCTATTAGGAAATTATCGGCCAGAAGCTCGGGGTTGAGAAGCTGGTACCGGTGACTTATAAACTAAAGGTACAATTGAATGCGGTTAAAACGTAATGGGTATCATATTAGGTACTTAATGTCGCAGCGATATTGTAAAACCTACTAATTATAATAGCTCTAGCGAAATATAATAAAACGACATTTTTCATTCGATCATATTTCTTACAATATTACTTAGGCTTGTTACAGACGAGCGGCACTTTGCTGTCACCGTCGACAGACCTGCGGCAGTCGCGCCGCGCCGCAGCAGCGGCTACAGTTATCCCTGTCGTCCGCAATGTGCCGCTCGTCTTTATGACCCCTTACTTTTTAAATACTTATTACAATTTCGTTAAACGCTCTTAGCGAAATTGTCAGGGGACACGACACGTGTTAAAGCAAGATATATGATAGAGTTGCAATCCTTTTGAATCTCAGTCTCAAACATAACAGGAACTTTAATAATGTAACTCACAAAAATAACCAACCCTACTGACTAGCTAATCTTTTTACCACGACATGAGCTATTATGGTATAGCTCGTGCTGACACGAGAGAAGAAGAGGAAGACCATTGAACAAATGCAAAATAAACACCTTGGATCACTAGCGGTTTCATAGTCTTCTGAGTCTACCTATTTAATTTAAACCCACGCCGCTCGACACGTTATCTCCGCTGGCGGGAGAAGCACCACCATTCCGTCCGTCACGAAACGACCCAACTGAACATCTGCCTTCCGGAAGCGAGTTGCGGTGGCCAGTCTGGAAGTTCCTTAACCGCCTGCGGAACCAAGTTGGTCACTGCAAGGGCAATTTGGCTAAGTAGGGAATTATCGACCCATCCAACATCCCGTGTGATTGTGGAGTCCCCCACGCTAATGTCCAACTTGCTGACTTGCTCGGTGTACCCCACTACCTACCTGTTCGCGGGACGATCTAATGCAGGCTACTAATAAGGGCATCGAAATGGCGACCTGCCTACTGGTCAAGCATTATTTAAAATTTAAGCCATTGACAAGCAAACGTATAGGTACAATAGAGCCTACAGCTACCCGCCCTGCCTACCGCTTCCTGCGGTAACGCGCGTGATGTTAAACAAACTACCTACTCTTTATTGTTATAAATAACATGGGCGCAAAAATTATACGTGTGTGTGATTTAATTGGTTTTGCTGAAATTGTGATACTTACACAAACTACTAAGATTATGTATACAGAATGATAGTTAACTCGAATGTAAGCATCGTGCAAACGTTTTATCCGAAACACCGTTCTGCGGTAGCATGACTACTTATCCACTCGCAGTAGTCGCAGTAACTGTAAAGCGAGCGAATTTATCATAACTTGAACCTAAATGTGATTAGGCGTCTCGTTACACCGTCATCAGACGCGCAGCTGTGTCCGACCTAGCCCGCACCACCCCGCGCCACCCCGAACCACCCCGAGCTCGCTCTACACCTACAAACCTCTAAAATCTACGGAAAACCTAAATAATAAAATAAAAAAAACCGACAGCATTAAAAGTGAACTAAAAAGACGAAAACAAGATGATGTAGAAAATAAGAACTGAAAACATGTAAACAAGACGTACTTCTAATCATAACTTTTAAAACATAACCAGAACAATACTGTCCCACAGATGGGTACATGCCTCTTCTCTCCTTACTCCACCACGCTGGTCAGTAGGCCAGTAACCCGCAGTGGCGGGTTGGGGATGTTTTCCTTCACCGTTAAAGACAGTTGTAATCAAATCTTTCAAATTTGTAGTTTTTCAATAGGTAAGTATCCTGTAAAATAAGTACTCACGTTGACAATTTGTTTTTCTTCAATTCCTCAAGGATACCCTTCGCCCAAGGAAGGCGAACGGTTCTGCCGGACTCTTACCGACTAAAAACCCACGGTGTTCCTTCTCCTGACCCTTGGTCGGGGTCGCGTGATTCGCAGCTGCATGCAACGCGTCCCCGGCAGCCCTCGGTCTCTCCTACTGTAGGGCCTAGCCCCACGTCCTCCTGAGAGGCGCGCACGGAACACAGCGCGCCGCCTTTCGGGCCTGTTACTGGTCGGGCGACGGGTCCCCTAACCCGCCGCCGCAGGCCACACACTACGGTGGCCGGAGACCGTCGCGCGCCCTCCAGCGTCCGGTGCGTTCCCAAAATGGGGCCCAAAATCCCATCGGCCGTCGAGGACGAGTCCTAAGTACTTCATCGTCGACTCGACGGCGACACGGACGCCTTCCACCACGGTGTAGGATCCCGACGACCTGTGCAACCCCAGCTATCGCCAAGATTGCTGTCTTGCGGTGCGTCCTCCCAGTGACTAGCGTGTCGTCGGCGTAACAAGTCACGCCGACGCCGTAGAAGAGCGCACCACGCAGCACTCAATCATATCCTATGTTCCACAGGAGTGGCCCCAGGACCGACCCCTGTGGAACACCGCACGACGTCTCTCGCCGACCCCATCCTCCCCGACCCGGGTAGATGATGGCTCTCTCCGTCAGGTAGGCCCCGACAATGCGGCGGAGGTAGGTCGGCACCTGATGGTATTCGAGTGCCGCTCTAATGCAACTCCAGGGCAAGATGTTGAAGGCGTTAGCGATGTCTAGAGACACCAACAAGACGACCTCGCCCCTGGCGACTGCTTCCTCCGCCTGAGCCCTCACGCGCATGATTGTATCCACTGTGGAGCGCCCCCGGCGGAAACCGAACTGGTTATCCGCCAGATCTGGCCCCACCCCAGTCATGTGCGAGACGAGGCGGTCTGCAATCACTCTCTGGAAGAGCTTGCCCACCTCGTCCAGCAACACGATGGGGCGGTAGGTACACAGACGGTGAGCCTGCGGGGCGCCCCTCCTTCCTGAGCAGGACCAGCTTTCCGATTTTCCACCGGAGCAGAAACTGGCCCCGCTCGCAACATGCGCTTAAGAGCCCCCCCTCAGTCGGGGCCCGAGCCCCCTCAGTAACGTTTGTATACTGTATTTGAATTGTGTTCTTTCCTATAAATCTCATGTATTATGCTGTGTACTGTACTAAATAAACGTTATTTTATTTCTTTCTTTCCTTTTCAATCGATTATAATTAGTAGTTACCGGTTACTGATAAAACGAATTATAGTCGATTTAGGGCCGATTTTTAATCGTCAGTTAACTTTTCTATATAGAATAAATATGGCGGTTTGACATATTTTCCATACAAAAGCTGTCAAAAAGTCAAAATAGCTAACTGACGATTGAAAAATCGACTGTTTTCTACGTCTTTGGCCCTTAGAAATATTTAATTTTTTATTTATTTCCATTCCTAGATTGTGTATGGCAATGAACCTGTCGACACCAGTGTTGCGACATAGGAAAAAATAAACTCGCCAAACTTTTATTATTAAACGAAACACACCTACGAATTAATTAAAATTACTGTGTTCAAAAATGTGTAAGTTGAAAGAAAATCCTCATCTATTATGAGTCATGACGGTATCATCTTCGTCCGTAATGATGAAAGTCGACGGCTGTTCTGTAATAATAGTAGTACCTAAAGTACGAGCATTATAGTCCTTAAAATATAGCTTGATTAGAATGACAGGTGCCAAACTAGTGTAACTAGTGCTGGGAAAGGACTGATCAAATCGATATATTTCATTAAAAATAAATATAATTTGTATATTTTCGTAGCCGTCATCTTGGATTTGGATTTTGACCTTATTTTCAGCATCAGCACACCGGAAAACCATGAAAATGACACCCATGACAACTAATTTGCAAATATTCATGGCCGCCATTTTGAATTTGAGTTTTAACCTCATCTTCAGCATCAGCATACCCGAAAACTTTGGATTTGATACCCATGACAAATAATCATAGCCGCAATATTTTGTATCTAAAAAATACATTTAAAACTTTTAAAGACCTTTTTAATATTGTAAGAAGTAGGTATAATTATTTATTATCATCGCATAAAATTTTAAAAACACAAACGTACTTAATAGTTTTTTCATTCAATCGATTTACATTTATCGATGTATCCCATCTCTAACATTTTTGCAATACGACATAACTTTTGAAGAACGTAAGATTTATTTTTGATGACTATGAATCAGTGAGAATTATTTTAGTTTTCAAGCTGATTTTTGATATTTTGAATTACGTGGGAAGCACTGTATTTAAAAAAAAGTTATCATGCTCGATAAGTGAGTGATTTTTCGTGTGCCAATGTATTTCACCCGTTCGACGTAACTACAAAGTTATGCCGTCACTTTTGCTGACAGAGCCTGTCATTCTAATCAAGCTATATTTTAAGGACTATAGTTCTAGAGTCAACTGACAGGTGCTAATGTCAAAAAACAATATACCACTATCAAACAACTATGCACTACTGTCAAACAACAATGGCAGGTCAATTTACTCCAGTGAATTAATAATCCTACTGTAGTAGAAGTAGAAGCTTGTGGTTGTATTAAGGAAGCAGATGGCGCAGGTCTTCAATTTATGTTTTTAATGGTTTTCGTAATTACGGACAGGACTTCAATAGGTAAAACGTCAGTTTTGCCAACATTTTCTGCTGGTTCCTTTAGTATTGAATTGAGAGTTGTTGTTGCTAATCTGTTTTGTAGTATGGATTTAACAATGTTCATTATACTAAACGTTCGCAGTTTCCGCGTTCGACTGTGGAAGCAACAGAACAGCTGTGTTTTGATCATGAAAAATTCCCGCAGTCACCGGTTTTTTTTGTCACTAAGGGCCGATTTTTCAATCGTCAGATAAATTTTATCCAAGGAATAAATATGACGGTTTGACATATTTTCTATAAACAAGCTGTCAAAGCGTCAAACTTATTCCTCGGATAAAATTTATCTGACGATTGAAAAATTAGCCCTAAATCATAAAAAAAATGTCACCATTGACATAAAAACTCACTAGATCTAGTGACCATGTCACTTAAATAGCAACACTGGTCGTAACTGTCAATAAATTACTTAGTCAGCAGTATTGCCAATGTGTGGATAATTCCCCGACTTGCTGGGTTTTTAAGGCCTGTTGGGTAATTTGAGGGTGTTTACTGTAGGGCCGGTATTTTCGGGGATTACGAGGTATTCGGCAAAATATAAAACTAGACGAATTTTATTACTTATACAACAAACGAAACTTAGATCACTGCCAGCTGACAAACTTGAAAGAATTAATGGCGAAATTATTTGGAAGTTGGTCTACCCCTCCTCCAGTGCCATAGAACTAATATGTCATTAGATAGGTCTTTTTAATCAAAACTTTTGGCACTAAAACAACTTAAGTCAATTGTTAATATTTTCAGAGTTAAAACACCTTTAAATCTATACTATCGCAATACGTTCTATTTAATATTTATACTAAAGTATCGCTACGTTCTCATCATATTATTTGCAAATAATAGTTATAGTGTGATGAAACTAGACTATTAAGTTGTTTTTTATTAAAAATATACACTATGCTTTAACTCCATAAATAGTAATAATCGATTGTAGTGATGCGTCCCTCACTCGTGACTCTCGTGAGTTAGCTTGTTTGAGTTCTTCGAAATGAAAAATGAGGGTGGTACTCGTATTTCAACTTCGAACCACCTCTCTAATTCCTCAATTTATCAATTGTATAAGCGTGAGTGTTTATCTGACTTATGAGCGAGTGAGTGTGTAAGTGAAAGGGATGCAAATATTTGATGAGGAGTGTTCGTTCGTTCGCACACTCGGGCCCTTTCGCTCTCCCTCCCTTACAATAGAGCCCGCAGCTTAACAGTCTCTCTCACCTATCCTTTCCTCAAATGAGGGGTGCCTCTTGAGTACTTCACTAGGCAAAATGAGGTCCTCCCTCATACTCGTTTAAAATAGATGGGTAACTCATCACTAATTGAAAGTAGCTTTAAATTTCTATAAAACTTGGCACCCGTTTTGATCTCAATTCTTTTATTGGCGAAGACGACCACCCTGCAAATCTTTTGTAACGAAGTTGGCCTCTTTTTCACATTTATGTTTTAATAAGTAAGACTTGAATTGCATTCGACTCATTTCTGTAAGATAAACTAAATTTAAAGTTTAGAACTAGTTTTTTCTGGCGGGTAATTTGCCGGTAATTTTCAAACCATGCTCCATAGTCTCGGGTATTTCATCTCCTCGATTTGAGGATTTGTAATATCACGTATTGGCAACACTGTCAGACTGTCAGTCAGTCATGTCATCGTCGATGGCTGGCTAGTATTGGCCTGAGCCTGCGCGGTCGGTCGATCGACTAGCTCACGTATTGTCACGGATTAATGATACATGTCTAGCCGAGTCGATCGCTACGTGTTGGTGACTGGTGTGTTGTGAGCAGCAGTGGAGCCGCGCGAAGCAACAGCGAGCGCGCTCGGAGGCCCGCGGCGCCCATGAGAGCCGTACGACAGCTCTCGGCCGCCCCCCGCAGCGCAACGCCTGCCGAATCCTGTCTGGTGTGGCCCGTGCGGCGAGTCTTCCGACATCCCGCACTAGTTCACCACCTGCATACTGTCATGGTGAGCTTCTCACATCATCATTTGTTTCATTGTACTACTTCGTTCCGTAATATGACAAGGCTTTCAGCGCTGCCTCGTCCCTGTGCCCGCGCCCTCAGTATCCGCTGTATAAACTTTTACTAGTGTTTGCACTCAATCAAGCACTAAAATATTTAAACTAAGTGTTTACCCAACTGGCGTTAATTAAAGTTGACGTTGACAATTAAAAACAAGCATTGAGTAGGAGTTTAATGTAGCATTGTTGACTGTAAACGAACCGGTGCGCAATCAGTGGAGTAACCATCCACACTCAGGTGGACGGTTGTGTTTGCACACACATTGTAATACATTAACATTTACACTGGGCTATAAAGTATGTTGTAACGCTGACACACAACTGTCTGTGTGTTTACACAACACCACTGTTTTAAGTAATAAATTTTAATAATCAATAAATGTTTATGTACTCTGTTGACCCGTTTTGTTTGATTCAATCAATATTGCAACTGTAATAACCAGCAGTCTGCAAGTCTTTTAATAAGATTTGGCAGAAGTGCAATGAGGTGACATGAATGAGTGCAGTGTATATGTGTACACTGACTTGTGACTGTGATGTCAAACAAACATTGTGTAGTACAGTACAGTAGGTGAAGTTCACAGCACACCTCGCAGGTGAGCTAGTACACTGGCATGTGTTCACTTCTCTGTGCTGCGTTCACATTCAGTTGTCCATATAAGCCCGTCTATGAGTGCAACTCATTGATCACATTCTGTCTGTCGCTACCGGAGTGCTTTGTGAGAGGCATCAGTCTGGTTGTCATCAATTGTGTACTTCACAATGAGCAACAAATGCATGTCCATCAATGAAATTAATAATGCATTGTTATTTGATAACTGTGTAAGACAGTACCATCACACAGTTGGATAATGTACATAAACAGTATTAGGAAATAAAAATATAATTTTAAAGTTTTTTTTTTTATAAAGTCTTTGCCCTACTCTAAGATTTCTGTTGTATCGTGGGTGCGTTTACAGACACAAATCTCACATACATAAACGCCCAGACCCGAAACAACCATCTGTAGGCCATACAAATTTTTGTTCCGTTTGGGAATCGAACCCACGACCCGTAGCACAGAAGCCAATTGCTTAGCCACTGCACCAAACGTGCCATCGTTTTTAGTGTAATGTTTAAATTAAAGCTGATAATAATCGGCCAACACTGTAATAGTGTGAACCAGAACTTGTTCTATGATAAGAAACAGTTTAATGTTATCACCCATCCAGGATTGTATCACAGACTAGGTACTGAGTACCTACTCTCAAATTGTTGAACAAGTTCAGATAATGTTATATCAAAATTAAAATAATTGCAGGGCTGTACATATTGATAACCTTATGAATTATTTTTACACTCTTTACTAAACAGTGAACAATGTAGATAGAACAAATTAAATATGTCAACCTAGGTTGCCTGTATAAGGTCCCTTGCAATGAATACAGCTTTAGAACACATAGAAGATTTGTGTTTTAAAATGTATTAAAAATACTTGAGATTCACTGAAGCCTTACTGTTACAAGTCGGCTGTCCAATTTCAAAACCTAGTATCTGACATTTTTTTTACAACAAGTGTTTTTGCATTTTTCGACCTTATAGACGTCTATACGGTCGAAAAATGCAAAAACACTTGTTGCAAAAAAAATGTCAGATACTAGGTTTTGAAATTGGACAGCCGAAGTGTTCCTATACAACATTACAAAATTATGCTAAAAATAATATGGGAGAAGGATAAAAATATAAAATAAATATTAATACAAACAGACTTGAAAAAACATAATAATATGCATTTAGTAATAGTCATTAAAATAAAATTATCATTTTCTAAAGTCCGTGGTGTCATAAATCAGCTGTAACAATGAATTGAAAACTGAGATAAGTGTGAAGGCACTGGCTTCAGAAAATGCTTGTTTTATTATATGACCATTATTTGATGCTTTCTGTGTTTTTTGTTTTTTATTTACTTAATAATAGGTATCTAAAAGATACCAGCATTACTTAATGTCATTAAATTCATAATTTTTTTTATTCCTATTATTAAATTTAAACTTTGTTTTTGAAATGTAAATGTACACAATACCACAATATTGGACATTCAATTTGGCCAGCTACAATGCCAAGAATTTTTGAAGCCAGTCTTTCTTTTTTTGTTTTTAGTGGACCAACCTTTATCACAGCTTACTTTATGAAAATGATTTGATTGTGATCTTCAGTTCTAATGCAAATTTCAATAACCCAATCACGATAGGTGTGCTGTTTGTCATTGAAACGTTCCATTCTCTATATCTGAAATGTTTTATCAAATTATGAAAATGTTTATAATATGGGACCATCGAGTGTACTCTTGCAAACAAATAAAAACCGACTTCAAAGAAATACTAAAAGGAGTAAAATAATTATCATATAAAATTAACAGTTTCAGAAGTCGGTGGCTTCTATTTGCTTCAGTGTAGAGTTGCACCGACTTCTGAAACTGTTAATTTTATATGATAATTATTTTACTCCTTTTAGTATTTCTTTGAAGTCGGTTTTTACTTTTTTTTAAAGTTTATTTTTTATTAAATACGTTTTAGTTTCATAATTTTAACCCCCTCCTTCATAACCCTTCTTTTTGGCTTTGACGTAGTCGGGCATAAAAAGTCCTTTCAAATGATACCTTACACGATATAATGAAAACATTCCAAAGTGGGGGAGGGGGGGACACGCACCCCCTCTTTTCAAGTAGTCACTTCCCAACAACAAGTATAAACAAAGCAATATTAGTAATTTGAGAATTTTGCTTTGATCCGATGAGGAGTTCCGTTCCATATCTCTGAAGTTCAGGGTCTGATCATAACAAAATTTAAATGGGACCAATCGGAAAGTATACCCTTTCGAACAAAAAAAGAATTTTTCAAATCGGTTCATAAATGACGGAGATATGAGGTAACAAATATAAAAAATAAAAAAAAAAAAAAATAAAAAAAAAAATACAACCGAATTGAGAACCTCCTCCTTTTTGAAGTCGGTTAAAAAGAATTGCATAAATTGGTCCCCATCTCAGAAAAATCGGAGCACATATCTTAAAAAAATAAAATGTACGTAGAATAGAGTATTTGAATGAAAAAATGTAATTAGTCCGTCAGTTAGATTATCAAAAATATTTAAACCGTATTTTTTCTTTTGTTACGTAAACCAAAATCGGTGAAGATACGACACTTTTAAAATTATTGGCAAAACGTCACAAGCAAGTACAATTTTTACTTGCTTCTGACGTCACAAGCCCCCACTCTCGAGTTTTGATGCGCTTTATCTTTCCAAATATTCATAGATTTAACAAAAGAAAAAATACGTGTCCATTATTTTTCAAAACGCTAACTGGCGGACTAATTGACGACACATTTGGTGCAGTGGCTAAGCGATTGGCTTCTGCGCTACGGGTCGTGGGTTCGATTCCCACACGGAACAAAAATTTGTATGGCCTACAGATGGTTGTTTCGGGTCTGCGCGTTTGTTTGTGAGATTTGCGTCTGTTAATGCACCCACGATACAAGAGAAATCTTAGGGTGGTGCAACGTTTTTAAAATTTTTTATTAGATTTGCAATTTATTGATGCTGTTAACATGCCTATTGAGAACCGCCTCCTTTTTTCAAAGTCTGATATCGGGATAGTTGTAGTAAATAGCACCTCTTTCCTGTTACAGGCATACAGGACAATCACATACAAATGATACAAAGCATCAGTATTGTATTTGTTGTCCTAAATGACTGATGTACTCAGTGTTCCCAGAAGTAGTGTTTAGTCATAATCACAAATGTGTTTGTATCAGACTGTATGCAGTGTGGACACAGTGCCGCGCCCGGGATTCTTACTCTGCTTTGTGTGCTAAAACTAATGATTGTTTGTGCAAATATCAAATGTTAACAAATGCACATCTGCTTATTTAAATGTTGTCATACTTGTGACATTTGTGTGATTAGTAAGACTGGCGACAGTGAGGGGCGTTTACCAAAAATAATATAATTTAGATCTGGCTTAGATTACATAACTTTGGATCAAACTAGCACTTGATTCAATAACTTAATTAATTATTATGAAATCTTTTTGTTTATTAATTAACCTGTTTTTGTGGACACAACAAAATGAGGCTGAGGACACCTGTTTTTACTTACTTAAGGTATAATAAATTGTACATATTGTTTCGAAATCAATTCATGTAAGTATTAGTGAACCTTCCGAAGGTCGTCACAACTTACACCTGTTGATCTGGTTCTTGTCACGATAGATATTGAGTAAGATTCGCTCGCTAGCACGTCGCGTGTCGGGACAATACGTCATTGGCGAACTGCGGGTGCGCGACGATCCTCACCTCTGCCTAGACCCCTTCAGGCATTATACAATGCCCGAAGGGATGGAATCTTAATGGAGGCTGGACGTCGTATCCGTCGAGTGCTTAGCTTTAAAATATAGATGGCATATTATGATATTAACCACGAGAGTTTATCGTAGACGTTAATAATTAACGAAATAATTTGTGATCATAGAAAGGTCTGATCTTATGTTAAGTACAGCACTTAAGTACGATGGGCCAAATAAGTGGTTTACCAGTTTTGACAACAGTTCCTATCAAATGAAAATATCGCTAAGGGCAGATAATTTTTGCAAGTGAAAATCGACCTTATTGTTTTATGACGTGCAAACGAATTTCAATCTTGGGTGGTAAACCACTTTTTTGGCCGAGAGTACGTCAGCCCCGCTACCAACCTTGCTAATCTTTTCAACACGGCATGACGTATTCTCGTATAGCTCGTGCCGACACGATAGAAAAAGAAGTACCTACAGCAAAAAAACTAAACATCAAAATAGAAACATCAAAAATATGATTGCACGGAATCCGCATTGAGCGTCTGCCTCGCACTTGACCGGTTTTTTTCATTTAGAGGTATAGAACTAGAAGGAGGAACCCTGAAGAGAAGTAGGATTGTGTAGGATATTAAGAGCGTGTACGCCGTACGGCATTTCATACAAATTTTCAAGTCTTTGTTTTTCGTAATGACTGAAACGATTTTGATGAAACTTCACACACATAAGCAGGATACTTAGGTCTAAAAAGTTAGTAGAAAACATTTTCGAAATGTCTTACTTAAAAAAAGATAATTGGAACTTTCTGTTTGTATAGAAAATTTAAAATCGGTCTAATTTAACTATAACACTATTTTTCTAAAATGTTTTCTGCTAACTTTTTAGTCGTATGTATTCTGCTGCTGGGTATGAAGTTTCATTAAAATCGGTTCAATCATATCGAAAAATAAGGACTTGAAAATTTGTATGAAAAATGCCGAACGGTGTACACACGGCTACACATCAAGCTATGCAAAACCAGTATAAGCTGACCGTTACTTGTGCGAAAAGATTATACAAAGCGACGCCAAGATAAACTGGTTTTGTATAGCTTGATGTGTAGCCGTGTGTACATGCTCTTAAGTGCAGGCCCGGATTTATGAGAGGGCAACAGGAGCTTTAGTGTCGGAACTTCCGCAAGAGAGGGGCCTCCACAATAAGAGTTTTTGATTTTTGTTAGATAAAAGAAATGTGAAACCCGTTCTGACATAGAGCAAAAGTTCACATTCAGAAAGTACTTTTTTAGTTTGAAAACATATCAACGAGCCTCCACCTCTTCGTTGCCGCAGGGTTTCTTTTTTTTTCTCTCTAAATGACATCCTCCTGGATACCCTTCGCCGGAGAAGACGAAGGGTTATGCCGGGCCGGACTCTTCCCGGCTAAAAACTCACGGTGTTCCTTCTCCTGACTCTTGGCCGCGTATTTTCACGGATTCGGATCGGATGCAGTGCGTAATCGCTCTTAGGGTCACCAACCTATACCAGGAGCTTAAGAATCGTAATCATTGATGCTGAGCTTAGTTTTTGTTAACCTTGTAAATAATAATATACGATTAAGCCAATATTCATGAACGTATTTTTCCTTGTTCTGACGTAATGTTTTAAAGAGTAAAAAAATGTGTCGAGCTTATCACAAATATGTTCAATATTTTGTGGTTTATTGCAATTTATCATACCTATCATCTTTTCTCGTTCGGCAATTCTTTAGTAATACACGTGGAGCCGTTGTAGCTTGTAGCTATATGTATAAGTACTTGTTAGGAAAATACTAAAGTCTAAGTATAATCTAAGCGCACGAGTGCGCCACGACAAGTTCTCGTAAAATCGCCCTCAATTTAATTTAGATTTCAATTCTTCGTTTCAGTGTGTCCCAGCACCGACTTTACGAAATATTATTTTTATTGTATGTCCAATATTTGATGCTTTTCAGCTTTTTATCAACAAGTTTCTTAAATTAACGCTATCGAAAACACTGGGTCCCAAATTAGGTACATATGTATAATCTCGCCATCCTCCTTTGTTCTAAAGAACCATGGCGTGTCGATTTTATAGTAAGGATGAAAGTAAAGCGTTCATTACACTATCCGTCAGATTTTTAGGGCTCGGTAGACAGAATCCCGGGCATCCTAGCTGTTATAAAGAGTTAGGGACCCTGAAAATCTTTTAATGTAGTACCCTTAGTGAAAAAAATGCAAACAAAGATTTAAAGAAGACTCATAAGCGCAGTAAACACCTAGAGGCCGAAACCCAGAACTATGGAACAGATATCCGAACAACTCGCGATACCTATAAGCGCCGCAATCCACCAGCCAACTGATCGCAACAGATGGAGACAGACCGTGGACAGGTTGAAATGGAGTCACGATCTTCAGTAGTGAGGAAACAATTATGAAGAACAAGAGCAGTAATCTAACGAAAATCGGTATTTTTTCTTAAAAGTTGTTAAGTCGGTTCGTTGTAATACTTAATGTATGGAGCGTCTTGTTTACAATAAAGTAGTGTTTGTTGCCGGCGTGCAGTTGATACTATGTGTTTGTTATTGAGCATGTTTAAACAAGTTTGCATTAGGATCGTGTAGTTACATCGGAGCAGTGCACAGTGCAGCGGTCTGTGACAGGCGCGTAGATAAGCGCACGTAATCGGAGAGACCCGCGCAAGGTCCGCGCGCGACTCGTGACCTCACCTCACCGCCACGCCGACCACCCGACCGACGCCGACGGGGAAAAAATACACTGACTCACTACCTCACATTGAGATACAACACTTGTACCGAACGTACTGCCTTCACCTGCACACTATTATACACCGCGCGGTAATCTACTCATTAATGGACTCCACTGTTCAGACGATCGTTGTGCATTTTACAATTATGCGTGTGTTGTGTTTGTGACTTGTGATCTCTTGAGAGATGGATGCAGATAAAGATACGTACGTAATGATCACATTTTTCTTTTGTGTCTAAAGCGAGCTCGTCTAGTGTATCGAAACCAGTTTGATGAGTGTTGAATGATGCGCGGCTGCAACTAATAAGGTATCAAACATGTTACGCGCGTGCAGTAAGCTCTGCGCTGTCACCTTGTAACAAGTTGTAGTTGTGCGAAGTGCGAGTGGTATTTGTTGTTGAACCTCTTAACACTACTTAAACTTGTAATGTCAAACAGCTGATGTTTCCTACATATGATTTTGTTCTGAGATCAGGCGCGGAGGAAATGTGAATGCGACTTACAGAGTAGTATCTACACGTTGCGTTATCTATCATTCACTATCTGGAGACTGTAGAGATCCAGAATTGAGATTAATGAAGTTTTTTATTTATTTATTCTCATACTTATCTAGATATCATTAGGTAGGTACAGGGTTTTTAGTTTTGATCCTAATGCTATAGTGCATCTCAATGTGGATGCAGGAGACGAACGGGTGTCCCATTGGTGTGTGGTGTTGGAAGTTGGAACAATCTATTTTTAGTTTTGACTCGTTATTGATGTCACAATTGTTGTAAACACGTTAACCACCGTTCGTTGTATAAATGTGCAGTAGTATATTGTTCATTAGCACTATGAATATAGTCCATGTTGTGAGCGCATACATCGCTTGACAGTCCGCTGTTGATAACCTGTTGATTAGCAAGCCGCGCTATTATAAGGTTTTATGCGGCGGCTCCCACGGCTAGCGGCTGGCCCGACCACCATTGTACTCCGTTATACTTGACGACGCTATGTGTCACTGTTTTCTGTTACGTACACCACTGTTTAGAGTGCTTCCTCTTCACACGTCTGCCCTAGAACAAAACAGACTCAAACATACGACGGAATTCAAAGAAGACGTCGTCGATGGTGAATCTCCTTGCTTCCTTGACTAATGTATGAAGTGAAGCTCCTATCTAAGTACTGTTAATTGTTGATACGTTTGACGGCCTAAAGGTTCGACGGAGTGGTGTCGCGAAGAGAGGCGGGGTGTGCGCACGCGGCGCGCAACCTTGTGACGTGCAAGTGCGCGGACGTCTGTGTGCGCGGGGTGAAGAACCGGCGAAGCATTCCCGCACACACACAAAGAAACGCGCGATTTTACTCACGGATAGTGTTCCGATACGCGACGTGTGAGCATGAAGGAAGCTGACCACCGCACTACCCTTACAGACACATTCGGCTACCATTTACTAGTGACATTTCATCAAAACATTTCTGTTGTACCTAGGTAGTCTAGGTAGTATTATAAAAAGCAATCCATACACTTTAATTTCGGTTTTTCTTCATTGGAATTAGTTTTTGGAGCACCTCGGCCTCGTAGAGCTTTTGTTTATTACAAGTGCTTGTTAACACGAATGAAAATGTTTTTGAAACTTTTACGTGACATGAAATGAAATTAATAGGTAGTTCGGAAAGTCAACATACCTCCGGTTTCTGAATTGAGAATTCTAGGATAAGCAGTAGGTACTTAAGCAATATTCGAGTACGGAGTTGTCAAAAAAATGACGGATATCAACGCATTTTTTTGACAACTCCGTACTCAAATACTACTAAAGTCCCCGTCACGAGAAGCTATAAATTTTGTAAATAAAGAACTTCTACAAAGTTACGTAGCGACAATTCAATCAACAACAAATAATCCCAAATTCAATCAACTCAAAGTTACATACGTGTAATACGAAACTAACGAGCAATTTCACTTAGTCGGGTTATATTTTAGCGATATAAAGCGCTATCGTCTAATGTTTTGTGGTACCAGAACGTGTCTGACTCATGGAACGTCAACATTTGGCCCGCCATTTTGAAGTAAGTTCACACTGACGCTGTCAATGCTGTCATTTGAGTTTTGAATGCGTTTCAGTTTGTTTGTGTTGTTTTCGTAGATTATTATTTATTATTATATAAATAAAATAAAAACCATTATATAAAAATAAAAATCATTACAAAACTGTTTTTTTTTATTTGTTCCAAAGGTTGCGAACCCCTGAATGTGTGTTTACAAAATTTATAGCTTCTCGCGACGGGGACTGTAGTATTGCTTATCCCGAATTTTCAATTCAGAATCCGGAGGTTAATCCCGTGTGGGGACGGCGTAGAATACCTATAAAACTTCCTCACCGCACGCTGGGAATAGACGCGTGTTGTAAGATTCATCAAAACTCAGCACGCTTGATGGTAGGATCTATACGGTCCGCCTGGCTAGCTACCACCTGAACATTAAAGCCAAGCAGTTTACTGTGTTCCGTCGTGTGTATGTGAGAGCCAGAGGAGTATAGGGGAATCTCTCTATATCTCTGTTACTTGGAGTCGTGTGCTTCATCTTAGACCCTGTCTGCGCTTACCATCAGATGCGACTAGGGTCAAGCGTGACCCAAGTAAAATAATTTAAATTTCTTTTTCCCAACAGCTTAGAGCCCAAATACACGTCCGATACTTGCCTCCGATAGTCTGATCAGACTATCTGAAGGCCTCCGCGTCATACATTTGTTTGAACATGAATTACACATACGATCAGACTATCGAATTGAATGTCAGAATCGTAAGCATCGTCCGGGCGTCGTCGTCCAGAAAAAATCGGACAGGTAAATCGTACGTGTATTTCATGAATCCGATCAGATAGTCAGATCCGTCTCCCGGAAGCAACTATCGGACGTGTATTTTGACCCTTAATTGTATTTTTTCACAGCCAACTTCACACTTTAATCATGATATATTTTGACAGCTGATATAGCAAGGCTTGCTTGTGAAAAAAATCGATTGATTCTACGCTGTAGTTTTTGGTCGGTACCCTTTCGAATCTGGAAAGTGAAAAGTAGCATTTTCGACATATTTTACTTTTTTATTATTGAAAACGTAAAAAAAATATTCGATATGTATGGAGAAGTAGTATTGACAGAACGCCAGTGCCAAAACTGGTTTGCAAAATTTCAATCCGATAATTTTGATGTTGAAGATGCACCACGTTTTGGAAGCCAGTTGAGCCGATGAAGACACAATAAAGTCATTAATTAATGCAAACCGACGAATAACAACTCGTGAGATCGCTGAGAGATTAAATTTATCGAATTCGACCGTTCATGATCATTTAAAACGCCTCGGTTTAGGTAAAGCTCGATATAAAATTCAATTTAAACGAAATGACTTTCCGAACAACCAACGTCAAAAAAACCAACCAAGTACGTGTATGTGCGTGTACTAAGTAGTAACAAGTATATGTTTATTTTGTGAGGAACTATATTTCTGCTCAATTATTCATGTTACAATATTATACTGCCGTCTAATTTCTAAAAGGCCGTTTAATGAGTAAACCTAATTTTGAGTTAAGAGCCAAAACGTCGAAAATGTCCTTAGAAATTCTGAAGACATGTACATGTTTTTGTTGTACCAAATTATTGGGCTACTTTAGCCTCCACGAGTGACGATACTTCAGTACGTCCGGCGCAACCTGGTCAGTCAGCCCCGCTACCAACCTTGCTGACTGGCTAATCTTTTCACCACGGCATGAGCTATTTTCGTATAGCTCGTGCTGATACGACAGAAGAAGAATTGGGCTACTTTGAAGCTCATCGTATAACTCTTAATGAGTTACAGGACTAATATTGCTTTTAAAATTATTTTTTTCGTTTTTTAGTCATGGTTTCCTGTACTAAAATGTGACCATCAATATTAATGTCTCAGTAAAAAAGTCTCTGGATCTCGTAACTGACAAATGATAGAAAAATACGGACCAGACTGGTCGATAGAGAAAAAGTTGTGCTTTTTAACCGACTTCAAAAAAGAGGAGGTTCTCAATTCGGACGTTTATATTTCTTTTCATGTAGGTAGTTTCGGCGATAACTCCATCATATTATATGTAGACGGATTTGCAAAATTCTTTTTTTCTTTGAAAGAGTATTCTCCCGAGGTGGTCCCATTTAAATTTGGTGAAGTTCTGATGAAGACCTTCGGAGATTGGCAATGGAACTCTTCAATGGATAACAGCAAATTACCCAGGATTGCTGTAATTACATGTTTGTGAATTGTTTATGCCACTTAAAACAGAAAATTAAAATGAATAAAAAAAAGTAAAAACCGACTTCAAAAAAAATTAAAAACAGTAAAATAATGACCATATTATAAAACTAACAGTTTCAGAAGTCGGTGCCTTCAATTTGGTTCAGTGTAAAATTACTTAACGGTCTTATACATATCGGATGGCAGTATAGTTTACAACGTTAACTTTACCGACCGCAGAGATAACTTTGTACCTATTTCACAATAACTACCATTGTATGATATTATGTACATTACAATGAATTGTGGAATACAAATTTATTTTTGGTATAGGTCAACTCAAAATGGCATAACTGGAAATAGAGGATATTTTAAAAACGTATAATCTTGTTCAAAACAAGAGTTCTTAGTTTAACTACAGATCTCCAAAAACGACCAAGCGACAAACATGAGTCATGCGCAGAAAGGATTACCATTTAAAAATGCAGAAATCCTTGTCTAGTGTGGCCTGATTTTACACTGAATTTAAATGACTGTCTAGTGCTTGAATTACATAGAAAAGGCATAAGGTGCAGGCGCGTCGCTTTCATACATTTTGTCGTGCCTGCCGCTTCAAATATTTTTCGTACAAAATGTATGAAAGCGACTACGCGCCTGCGCCTTTATGCCGTTTCTATGTAATTCAGGCCTAAGGTCTCTGTCTCTTGTGTCGGTAGCTCATGTCGTTGTGAACAGATTAGCCAGTCAGCAAGGTTGGTAGCGGGGCTGACTGCCCAGGGTGCGCCGGACGTACTTAAGTGTGGTCATGCATGGAGGCTTTTTTTAATACACAGCTCAATGCAGGACCTAAACTTACAAAGCAGGACTAAAACTGAATGCCTGTCTCAGAGTAATGCCGGCCACACGCTTGTCTAAAGTTTAAAATGCCTGTCATTAAAGGTAACCCAACGCGCACACCACTGCTACTTGACTAGTTGACTCCACGTTACTCTCTAGTAGAAGTCTAGTAACATAACACAACGATACAGGTAGTATCACTGCTTATATCTGTCATCCGCGACGCACCCAAGCTCATTGCTCGTTTATACGAAATTCACGGGTAAGTAAGGGGACTTAACCTTGACTCCCACAGAGAATTCCGTATTTAAGATCGTCGTGTCGTGTCTATGTGTGCGTGCGCCGAGTAATGATTGTATGTAGGGAGTCTAGTACGTGTCGTATGTGACTGGGCTTCCTTGCAAACGCCGTGCGCGGCTATAGGTATTCATGTTAGCGTAAGTTCATTACCACGCTTGTCAGCTGTCTTCACATGCAACGTGCACGGTTACCAGACAGTAGAGTATTTTGATACACCGAAACCGTATCGGGATACCGATGAAGTCAAATCTCTTTGCATAGGTAATCATCAGTACATTACCACAGAATAAATAGTACAAGTACATTACTGTCCCACTCCTCTTCTCAAAATGAGAAGGATTAAGGCCTTAATCCACACGCTGGTCTGGTGCATGTTGGCAGACTACAGACATCATCGAGAATTTTACAGAGCCCCTGCAGTCTCATGTACAGTTAGGGTTGCCAACTGTTTGTCGGTCAAAAATAGTAGTTCTAAAATGATTACCCACAAAAATACATATAGTAGATAACGAAAGGATGAAAAAAATATAGTAGGTTCCAGAATAGAAGGTTCCTTAAAAGATTTTTTTTTATAAATTAACTTCAAAAGTAGGTAGTTACAAAAACACGTACTCGAAAGCGCGAAAATCAAAATTGCCAATCTGTCAAAGTCAACGTAACTGTCAACTTGACATACCAGAATCGTTCAGAAATAGATTTTGACGTTTCGTTTTACACTTACACATTTTGAAACGAATATTATTGCTTTGAGTTTGATGCCTTTTAAATATAGTAGTTTCGCCTACTATATACTTTTTTCAGAAATATAGTAGTCGGGCCTCTAATATAGTAGGATACTATATTATATAGTAGGGTTGGCAACCCTATGTACAGTGTGCAGGTTTCCTCAGAATGTTTTTCCTTTGCCATTAACGCAAGTTTTAATCAAATTATGATCCGCTCATGAATTCCAAGAGTCAGTGGTGCTGCCGGGGTCGTACTCGGACCGTCCTACGTGAAGGCAAGCGTTCAACTGCTAGCTTGGTGTATTATCTTAGACGTATTCCTTAGCAAACGGTCGGGCGACCATGCGATGTGATCCTATAAAATGCCGATTCAACTTTTACGAGGGTCTTTTAGAACCAAATTAATGTATTCAAAATTGTAAAAACACAATTTTATCTGATACATTAAGACATTTGATTAAGGTTTAGCAAGATCGCGCGACTGCCCGCCGTTAAGGACGAGTTAGTGAGTTGTCGGGAATGTGCTCGCTACGGTGTGAGTGGAGCTCGCAGGAGAGCCGCGACCTTGTTGGGCTGTTCACCCCGTAGAACAACACCATATAATTCGCTACTAGTTTATGTATGTCATCGTCCGATCGTAGAATTGGGCACATCATAAGTCGATGAGTACGAAGACTAACCGGCAATACAATAGTTTAATTTATTAAATATCCATCACAATATTTATGTCAAACGAAACTCACATCAAGACGTTGCGTGTGCGTCAGGAGTCGCGACCGATATTGTACCAGTATGCACGTTATATGCAGCCGTTAACACTCACGTGTGTGTGTGAGTGTGTTAACTTGTACAACTCGTCGTCTACGAAGTGCCTTCTCTACAGGAATCCATTTCAGTATAATTTTCAACACTGACTCTGTCAATGTTTTCAATACCTCTTCTAGGGGGTTGGTGAATCAGTTATGTCTTATCTGACACCGTCTAGATTTTGTCACCTAATTACATACCTACTTCTCGTATTGGCATGAGCTATACGAAAATAGCTCATGCTGTGGTGAAAAGATTAGCCAGTCAACAAGGCTGGTACCTATCGTGTCTAACTGTCCAGGTTGCGCCGGACAATATTGAAGAAGGGTACATATTTGTTGCGCCACGAAAAATACTGATTTTCAGCCGCATCTATGTTTGCGTAAGCTGCCATGTCTCAGTGCTATAGATATCGGTTTAAAATACGAACCCCCTAAGTGTAGTGTTGTATGTTTGGGATGACATCAAGCCTGTGTCCTAGATTTAGTCCCAATAATTTGGTGCTCTAGGTACGCTTTTCTTTGACTTAGAGATAAATGGTAACCTGTCGGTATAATAGATTGCATTAGTTAGTCCATAGGTAATGCATTAGTACGGCTGTGCAGAATGTTTGTATAATGTCAATGTCGTCGCAGGCAGCGGTTGCATTGTGTAGGTTCGGTCAGTTTCCAGCCGCGTCCGTGTGTCAACATGTTACGTGTATGATGCGACTTCTAAAAGAACCACAATGTCGGATGGTGTTAACTGAGCTAAACCACCACTGTTATTGTACCCGTGTGAGGTACTAATGGTCGACACACGCATCGCTCCACATTGTCGCATCTCGCACATCTTACAATTTTCTTTGTAGTAAGTTGAGAATTGTGCTGAGAGGTTTGATTAGTTCCTAAAGTGACACAAGGCGGGCCGGTAACCGGTTCAGTTTCTTACAAGTCAACAAAAAATAGGTTACCATCTTCATTTACATTGTGTTCTGTCTACATACGTAATAGGTCGCGTCGGTAACTTGTTCGTCGTATCGAACATTTTTAACATAATCGTGTAAATTCTGCGGACAGTTGCACGCATGCACATGTTTTTCTCGTATTTAAAACATGTATTTTAGTATGCTAATGCATGCGCAAAGTCCAGTAAATAACGTGTTAACTGGCCAGCAGGACACGATGCACCATTACTAAGTATCTTTTATTTAACAAAAACCCTTGATGCTACATATCAGTGGCGAAGGGTGAGTTTTCTTAAAAGGGAAGCCGGACCAAAAAATGCTTACCTTGTTCAAGTGTGATGCGTGAATTCCAGTAACTACTCGTTTCGAAAGGGAAGCCGATAGAAATCGAGTTGTATGGAGCCTTCGCCACTGCTACATATACAACCTCGGATGTCAATTCTAAATTACGGTAACTAGAAAGTATTGCTAGGCCTACAGACCAAGAGAAGTTTTAGTCTTTCAGTAGTGGGGAAAAAACGGCTCGGAAGTAGGTTCGGACACAAGTGTGACTGCTCTCGCAGAGTATTGACAAGGGATGACAAGTGTGTGATGACAGCGATTACACCAACACCGGCGGACACCCGAGTGAGCGTCGATCAGGACAAACGGCTGCTGTACATATTGCGTTATAATAAATATTGCTGAAAACTGTTGATGCAATGCGACCTTCTAAAGGCGCATAGCTGCTAATAATTTTAAATATAAATAATTTGGCAGACATCTGCTAAGGTAAAGTAGAGGCCACCTCGCATGTGCTGGTGCTGCCCGTCCTTGTCTATAATCTGTGTGTGACGTCACTTACGACGTCGAGGAAGTGTTTGAGGTGTTTCGTAGTGGTGACCTCGTGACCCTACTGTTATAAGTTGTACGTTCGTGATGAGCTCGGGGCCGTCATCGACCGCTGTTTACTTTACGCAATATACGGAACACGCTTAATGAAGCCTCACGTCTCGAGACCTTCACTTGATGTTTATTTAACAAGTTCGTGATGCGCTTACATCACGATGATAATTACCGACACCCGCTTCCCATAGATCCCTCGCATGTTCACACTACAAACTATGCGAATTTCTCGTCATATATTACACGGAATCCGTACACGTGTCGAGTGATTCCCTTCGAGCATTCGTGTTCGCTGGAAGATGAATGTTGCAAGTCAAGTATGTATTCTGCGTGAGTAATGTCACTGTGCGGCTGTTTGTAGCAGTCAATGTAGATATGATAATTGGTGCGGTTGTGCAAACACTCATATACGGTCCTATGGTATATGGAAGGTACTAAGTGACAGCTGCTGCGTAAACTTGCTCACGTGCAGGTCGACATCGTCAATGTCGCACGTTTTTGTTCAGTTTGTTGCAGTCCTTTACTGGACGTACTGGATGCTCCCAAAAATGTATGTCCCGTAGTTACCCCAGTCACACAGGACGAGCGGCTTTAAGGATATCAACTTGCACATATTTTTTTCATCGGTGACGCTATGCGGTTTGGGATACTCTGTCGTCAGGACCTCGTCGGTCCACAGCAAATTGCATTGTGTGCGTGAAATTGACATTTCGGGAAGCTGTGATTTGTACGTTTGTTGACCGCTTCGCTAGCTTTCAGAAAGATAAACTGAACAACTTTCAAATGTTATGTCATTAATGTGATTGAGTGTTAGCATGTTAGTATTTTGTTGACATGATATTTAACAATACATCTAATTGATTAGGCTTTTAGAAAGTGGGGGAAACTGGTGATGTATTGTTTTGCACGAAGTTGTTGTGACTACTAGAGGCTTCTCAGAGACGAGACAGAGTCAGTTCACTTCCACAACTAGGAGTAGCGTCAAGATATCTGTGACGCTGCGTCGTCCGGTCACTGTCGCTTCCTCGCTGATTAGCTCACCGCCGCGCATCGTCGAGCGGCTCGGGTAACGTTATCGCCAATTTTTGATTCACGCTTCACGTATTCACAATTTTTGGCAATTCGTGCATTCGTTACGTTTTATATCTGATAACTATAGACAAATCATTTTATTCAAGTGACTCGCGTCGGCAAAACAAATTGATTTTGTTCAGCTACAATCTTCTAGGAGGATTTTCTATGACCTTTTGTTAGCTGTTTTGCAGACGTGTCTGTCTTCTGTTTTAAGAAGCTTAAAATCGTTTGTTTTATATTCCGTACGTTGAGCTCCACATTATAATAAACAAGCTCGTTGAATTCCGCGAAGCATCGCGCATCGTCGGCGCGTACCTATATGTAAACGAATTTGCACACATTAATCAGGCGGAGGTGAATTTGCACAGCAACATGGATCGCGCCGAGTTTGTGAAATAACTAACGCGCGGGAAGGTCGCGCCGTCTGAGTGAGACATTAGCAGCGCTAACTTGTGACACGCACGAGATCACGACAAGTGTTGACGGTGGACGGACCACAGCTTAGCGAGATGAACATCAGTATTTAAACCGATGTAAAGTTGATATACCGCGTAATTATACCGGTCTGCGTAGTATTACTACCGTTTAAAAGCAAAAGGCTACGTTCATTTCGGAAGCGTTTGACGTGCGTTTTGTAAACGATTTGATGAACCTGATTGTCTTTGCATTTCCGACTTGATATATGAGAGTCAGTTTGTGTGACGTGTGCGTTGTAACGTTTCAGGCGGTGTCTGGTGCGGCGCGGCGGTGAGTGCGTGTTCCACATGGGCCACGTGCGGCGCTCGCACTGCGTGGCTCTGGCGGCGCTCGGCGCGCTGCTGCTGCTGCTGCTGGCGCGCCTGCCGCCCGCCGCGCAGCGCCCGCCGCGCCTCATACCCGTGGCGCCCCCCGCGCCCCTCGCGCACCGCACCACCACCACCGCGCCGCCGCAGGCCAACCGCACGCAGCCCGCGCCGCCCCCCTCGCCGCTCTCCGCGGTGGAGTCCACGCCCGCGCCGGCCCCGCGCGCCCCTCCGCCCGCGCCCGCGTCGCCCGCGGTGAGCACGGCGCGGCGCGACCCGCGCGTGCTGTGGACCAAGGACGTGTACGTGTCGGGGCACGAGCGGCCGCACCCCGAGCTGTGCCCGGCGCTGGGCGCGCGCCTGCGCCTCGTGGTGCTGGTGACGTCAGCGCCGGCGCACGCGGCGGCGCGCGACGCCGTGCGGCTCACGTGGGGGCACTACGCGGCGCGCTCGGACGTGGCGCTCGCCTTCGTGCTGGGCGCGCCGCCGCAAGCGTTGCGCGCCGCCATCGACGCCGAGGACGCGCTCTACGGCGACGTGATCGTGGGCCGCTCCGTCGACTCGTACTCCAACCTCACGCTCAAGACGCTGTCCATGCTGGAGTGGGTGGACACGTACTGTCCGCGCGCGCCGCGCGTGCTCAAGACGGACGACGACATGTTCATCAACATCCCGCGGCTGCTGGAGTTCGCGTCGGCTCCGGGGCGGCACAACGCGACGCGCACCATCTGGGGCAAGGTGATGCGCCGCTCGCTGCCGCGGCGCGACACCAAGTCCAAGTACTACGTGTCGCCGCTGCAGTACCCGGCGCGCGTGTTCCCGGACTTCGCGACGGGGCCGGCGTACCTGCTGACGGCGGACTGCGTGGGCCCGCTGCTGCGTGCGGCTCCCGCGGAGCGCTACGTGCGACTGGAGGACGTGTTCGTGACGGGCGTGCTGGCCTCGCGGCTGGGCGTGCGTCGCCTGCACGCGGCGGAGTTCTACAACAAGAAGGTGGCGGCTCACCCGTGCGCGGTGCAGCGGGGCCTCGCCATACACATGGTGCGCTATCACGAGCAGTTCGATCTGTGGCGCAAGCTGCTGGACGGCAAGACCAAGTGCGCCAGCTAACGAGCGAGCCCGACACAGACGTGATATTATTTTTTTATTTTATGTTTTTTACGATACTATATTTTTTATACTCGGTCCCCGGCGGACCACGCTATTGCGTGCGAGCCGCGTGCCATACGAGGAAATTACTAGACATACTTAGACGAGCCGCGGAGCCGGCGACGTCTCGACAATCTCGCTTAGATGTACCACATTTTTTTGTATATAAAGTACAAAGCGTTAGCTTAAGCTGTTCGCGCTCGCCGTGATCCTCAGCGACGAGCGCTCGCGCCTTGCTCCGCGAGCCGCGCCGCCCCACTGGACCCCCGCCCCCCGACCCGGGACCCCCGACCCCCCCCCCCCCGGACCCCCGCCAGTGAGCGGCGCGGACCGCCGAGCGACGCGCCGGTAGTGATGTTACGTTGTAATCGATACACATTGTACACGTATTCTATTCGGTTAACTGTGCGTGCAGGTTGTGCCAGATGTAAATATATAGGTAGTATGTACGTTGTACCGCATTGTTTTATTGTACCCCCTGATACCCTTTACTGTCCTAGTCGGTGGAACGACGACTGAATATCAAAAGGTAAGTATTAACCGCAACACGCATGTAACATGGACTTCACCCGAAACTACTATAGAACACTGGAGCCAATATTATATCCGTGATCACTATTTGCCATGCAAGCTAGTTAGACCCACCGGTGACGTCACCGGCCGGTCACTTGTGTGCAGTGTGGGTAGGACATGCAATATTCGATCGATTTTACTAGTAGTCCGGTCAAGTTAGCTCAAAAAATAGGGGTAGGTTAACAGAAATTCGCATAGAGCTGAAAATTGGTACGAATGTTCGGAACACCATTATAAATCAAATGTAAAAAGTCCCCAGCGATCCCACACTTGCAAAAAAAAATATTCAAGGTCAAAGTTCGCAAATATGGGTTTTTTGCGTTTTTTAGCCAAACGGTAGGTAAGTTTTATGATAAAAATAAGTCAGACAAAAATTATAGATTATGCAATTCTCTATAAAAATTGTCTACAATTTTTCTCCTAAACGTCACCGTTACTGAGATATAATGGTTGAAAAAGTTGTATTCTTTATAATATGCGTTTCCACGCCACCTGGAAGGTAGTGTACTTAGCGCGTTTTTTTAACGTGGTTTCTCCAAGCCTGTTCCACAATCTATTGTGATCCTGTTTAATTCAATACTACCTAATTCAAAATATATAAAAACTGGTACTATTGGAAATGATGAAAGCCGTATGAATTCTAAAAAATTAGGTAAAATTATCCGTCTCATTCATAATCATCTGATAATTCTGCTTCCTCTTCTTCTTGTTCGTCTTCTTGTACTTCTTCTTCTGCTTGTTCTTCTTCTTCCTGCTGGGTGTAAGTAAATTGGTCTAACAGCGATGTATCAGATGTCTCCTCACTGATATTGTACGAATCCTCTTCTGATGGTGATTCAACATTGGAGCACGACTGACCTTGACAACTGGTACATGTTAATCGCCATCAGAAGAGGATTCGTACGATATCAGTGATAAAGAATACAACTTTTTCAACCATTATATCTCAGAATCGGTGACGTTTAGGAGAAAAATTGTAGACAATTCTTATAGAGAATTGCATAATCTATAATTTTTGTCTGACCTATTTTTATCATAAAACTTACCGTTTGGCTAAAAAACGCACAAAACCCATATTTGCGAACTTTGACCTTGAATATTTTTTTTTGCAAGTGTGGGATCGCTGGGGACTTTTTACATTTGATTTATAATGGTGTTCCGAACATTCGTACCAATTTTCAGCTCTATGCGAATTATTGCACTTTGAAATGTCTTGTACGGTATTGTACCGCACAACTTTTACTGATAAGTTTGATATGATATTAAATGATACGAGTCCTTTAAAGTCCAACAATACACTAAGTTAACACCAAAGTTTAGACAGAAATAGTTGTTAAGATTAAATGATATTGATACAGTTAAGAATAAATGATATTGATAAGTGAGAACACACGGTGCATTCGATGACCGGTAATGAACTGAATTGTAACTAAATGATAATGAATTATAAAAGGTGGCGGATATGCTGACGCGGTAAGTACAATAATTTTGCAATGTACAGTTGCACTGTACATGCTCCCGGGCGAGATGTAAGATGAGAGTGTGAGATGATAAACAACGAAAAGTACAACAAAATGATATTAATCAAAACTTAAATGATTAGGTACATAGATAGCTAATTTAAACAATTATAGTGCTGCTTTAAAACACGAACATTGCTGTATATAAAATTATAAAAGTAAATGATAAACTAACTTAAATTGTCCTTAATTATCTGATATTATACTAAACACTGGTTTTAGCACTGGAAATGGAGACGTTGCTTTGTCCTTTTTATTGTCACTGGTAGTAGACATTTCTCCGATACTATGATGACACTCATTTAATTCTCTACGTGAACAATTTAATTTTTTACAACACTTCACATTGACACCAGAACACTCATTTGGAACACTGATTGTGCTAATGCCTGGCTGCAGAACCGCAGGATCCTCCGCCCCCGACGGCGACGTAGCGGCAGCCGCCCTCGCCTGCGCTCTCCATCCCAGGTGACGTCGTAGTCGGCGCCACGCTACAAGCATTCCAGCCAATATCATTATGCCGATAATGCTGTAGATTGCTGCATAATGATGAACATCGTGGAACCTTAGATCTTCTGTTAATGGAGTACTCTGTTTGATCATGTCTAATTGGTTCTTTATATTTGACAATTCTTGTTGCCTGGGCTCATAGCCGGTGGCATTTAAAAGCGACTGATATGGTACAGGTGATATGTTTATGATATGATTTATAGGAGCAATGTTAAATGTTCCTATATCTGGTGTAATGTCGGTTTTGCTTGATCCTTGCTTATGACTGTACAGACTAAAGTTCTGGGACTTAATAACACATCCCTGACCTATACTCAACAGACCTGCTTGTGACAGTTGTAATGCGGTAACTTGATCCGGGCATAATAAACGAAGTCGGCACGTTTCACAGCAAAAGTACATAAAATGATTTAAATGATTTATTTCTGCCCATTTGTTTGCACATGGGCTGATTTTTGTTTTGCATGTTCCAGTTTTCTCTGAAACCAGGCATAAACTTTGGTCGTCCTTGACATTGTATATGGGTCTCTTAATGCTACATAAAATAGTTCCTAAGCTTTGTTGATGGCAAAAATTGATATCATTTTCCGTAAGTGATAATAAGGCGTCTTTCTTAAGGTTGATAGCGACATATTCTGATACAGGAACTATCTCAATCATATGGGATCCCATCATATGCGGTACAGAAATGATTTTCAAGATTTCGAAGGCATCTCTAGTAATCAAGGGTATCTTAATTTCAAAAATGAAATAGTGTTCGGATATCCTGGCACGTATCCTAAGTAAATGATAAATTTTGGTAAATTCCATTCCGTCCACTGGTGATGACAGATCCATTGGAAGCTGGCTCGAAATCACATCTAACTCGTGTTTCAGTTGCTGAGGAGATATTAGATGTAAGTTGAATTTGCCGTGGTAAATATCTGTAAGTGTGTCGATCAATTTATTCTGTATAGTTTTTAGCTCTAGTAAAAGGTTGTTGGCCATTAATGCTGATAAAGTAAAATCAGTGATAATACTGCAGTTTTGTACGGCAGATCTTAGCTTACTAATAGTATTCTCTAAATTGATCATCCTTTGATTAATAGCCTTGTATTGTTTGTCCATGATGGTCTCGGTCCTCTTTAATAAATTGAACTCGGCTTCTACTATAGAGGTCTGATTTTTCCAAAGCATTGCCATATGATTCTGATTAATTTTAATTGTTTTAATATCTTTCTCATAATTTTCTGCAAAGTGTTGATCCAACACTCCGAATAAGCTGTTGGCTAGATAGCCGACACCGTCGATGAGACCGCGCTTTTGTCTCGCACGCGCATCTTTTTGCTGATTCAATAGCATACGATTATAGTGTTGTATTTCTTGATAGCCGTGACGTAGTTGTATGAGGATTCCCTCGCAATGAGACACGGTGTCTATTTCCGTACACAATGTATTTAAATATTCTATGTTCTTTGATAAGGCTATCATACCATCCCAGTATGGATTCATATCAAAGTAAACCACTAAATTCCACTCGTCCCTGATCAAATGCATATTACTGATTTTATCGAAATATAGTGACTGATTATTAGGCAAGTTTTTAACATTATATTCACACTGCGAAGAAGATATCAGCGTCATGAAAAATAGTAAAAATGTTACTGCCATTGTTGTGAAATCAAATTTTTTACGAGTTGGTTTATTCGATTCTTCTGATTCTGGGATATTCTTGCTTATTTTGTCTGTTTTATGCTGATTGTCTAACTGATTGCTATTTGATATCTCATGAACAGGTAAAACTGACAACTTAACGATAGGCCGTTTCATGAGTCCATTTTTTGTTTTCACAGTGACGACTCTTACGTGGCCATCCTGTCCCGGGTGTAGCTTCATGACTCTACCCATTGCCCACTTTCCTGGAGGCAAATTTAAATCGTGTATAATAACTATGTCGTTAACTCTTATCTCACTCTGTGCTTGTTTCCATTTGCTTCTAGCGTTCAGCTGACTGAGGTACTCTGATTGCCATCTGCTCCAAATGTCGTGATATATTTTTCTTGTCAATTGCCACCTTATTGGAAGGTCATTTTCAGTTTCATAGATTGTAAGATTAGGTCCGCTAGCTAGAAAATGTGAAGGAGGGAAAGCATCGAGATCTTCTGGATCTTCTGACATGGCACAAAGAGGCCTTGAATTTAGGCAGGCTTCTATCTGCGTTAAAATAGTAGTTAACTCTTCATATGTGAGTTTTTGTATCCCAATTACTCTTCTCATGTGATATTTCAGGCTTTTGACCCCTGCCTCCCAGAGACCTCCTGCTGACGGCCATGACGGGGCATTAAAATGCCATTCTATTTCCATGTTTGTAATTCCAGGTATAGCCTGTTCTTGGAGTTCTTGAAACTGCTGTTGTAACACGTGACTCGCGCCTAAAAAGTTGGTGCCATTGTCACTATACATGTGACGTGGAGTACCTCTTCTAGCAGCCATTCGCCGTAACGCTGCTAAAAATGTGGATGTTGTTAGGTCAGAGACCAACTCCAGGTGCACGGCCTTTGTCGCCATACATACGAAAAGAGCCACGTAACCTTTTGTTGTTTTGATTCCGCGACCTTTATTTGCTTTGACGTCGATGAATCCGGTATAATCTACGCCGGTATGACAAAACGGCCTCGAAGGATTACATCTGGGTTCAGGTAAGTCACCCATAAGCTGATAATGTTTATAAGGATTATGTTTCCTACAAGTTACACATAAGCGCAAGCGTTTCTTGATTGCTCTATTTCCTCCTAGGATCCAAAACTTTTTCCTCAAAAATGTTGACGTCAATTTGGCTCCCCCATGAAGGGCGAGTTCATGACCATGATCAATGATTAAATTGGTTAATCGGTTATTATTGGGCAATATGACTGGATGTTTCATATCTTCGCTGATATATGCTTTCCTAAGCCTCCCTCCAACTCTCAATATACCTTCTTCGTCCAGGTAAGGATTTAGATTTAAAATCTTGCTAGACGCTTTGATCTTGTTGCTTTTGCTTAACTCTATGATCTCCTCTGAAAATTCTTGCTGTTGTATATATTTTGATAATAATGACTTGGCCTTATGTATTTCGTGTAATGATAAAAATGTTCCCTTCTTCTGCTTTTTGTTTATAAACCGTAGAACCATGGCTAATGCACGTACTATTTTCATATACGAACTACAGTTCTCAATAAGTTGCTGAATAATACTTTCGCCTTCTAGCTTTGTTACTGCATTAACTCTGATACTCTTCTTTACTTCTTGATCTATTGGATAATGTGATAAGTCATTACTTTCGGGTACATTATGTTTCAGTAACCAAGTTGGTCCACGCCACCAGAGATGATGATCTTTCAATTGAGATGGCGATAGTCCCCTGCTCGCACAGTCAGCGGGGTTCTCCTCTGACTTAACATAGTACCACTGGTCTGCAGGTATTACTGATATTATTTGGGTCACTCTGTTAGCAACGAACGTGTTCCAGCGTGTCACATCTCCTTTGAGCCAACCCAGTACTACCATTGAGTCTACCCAACAGTATACTTTGATATTGTAGTTGTTTAAGCATTGTTGAATTTTAGCCATGAGTCTTGATAACAGGACCGCTCCACACAGTTCCAATCGAGGGAGCGAAACCGATTTGCTAATAGGCACTAATCTAGCTTTTCCCGCTATCAATGTTACCGATGTGTTATTTGGTCTTTTCATTTTGCAATATATGACGCACGCGTAGGCTTTTGTCGAAGCGTCACAGAATCCGTGCAATTCAATTTGATCTTCCTCCCGAGTTTGTATCCACCGTTCGATTTGATATTGATTGATATTGCTTAGATCTTCCCTGATAGCTATCCATTCCTTATGTATGGTATCCGGCAATGCGTCGTCCCATTGAATGTTCAATGACCAAACCTTTTGAAATAGAATTTTTAACTTAGTTGTTACTGGAGAGAGCCAACCAAGTGGGTCAAACAGCTTTGATATATTTGATAATAATGTACGCTTGGTTGATATTGATATGGTTGATTCAATGTTGTATTGAAAATTAAATGTATCTTGGACCGGGTTCCAACTAAGGCCCAATGTCTTTGTGGACTCCATATGCCTAAAGTCGTATTCACCTTGATTGTTATCTGCAGAATCAACGTTTTGTAACAACTCAGGGGCATTAGATTTCCACTTCCGCAAGTTAAAACCACCTGATTGCAATATGTTTATTAAATCTTGTTGTATATTTTTGCCCGTCTGTATCCTTGTAATAAATCGTCCATGTAAAACGATTTTTCCAGAATATTGATAGCACTGCTGTTGGGATAATTCGCCTTTTCGTCTTGTGCCAGTTGACGTAAAGTCATCATTGCAAGGAAAGGGGCTGCTTTTGTTCCGTAGGTCACGGTTGTTAAACGATATTCTTTCAATTTATCTCCGGGATAATCCCTCCAGATGATTCTTTGCAAGTCTTGATCTGATTCATTCAGCCATATCATCCTAAACATTTTTTCGATGTCGGCAGTAAAACCATATTTAAATTGTCGCCATGTGATAATTAAAGTCTGTAGGTCTTGTTGTAAATTTGGCCCTCTGTACATAAGGTCATTGAGACTGTAACTGGAACTTGTTTTTGAGGATGCATTAAAAACAACACGTAATTTGGTTGTTGTAGAGTCAGCTTTATGAACGCAATGATGTGGTAAATAAAAATTGTTTTTGTCAATTTCGCCATTTACGTTTTTGCTTGCTAAGCTCATATGTCCGAGCGATAGGTATTCGTTAATAAATAACTTATATTCACGCGATATTTCTTTTTGCTGAATAAATTTCCGTTCCAGTTGTTTAAATTGTGCAATTGCTTTAGACTTCGAAGTACCTAAATTTTCTTGAAACATTGGCTTTAATGGCAACCGAACCTCGTATTTGCCATCCGGGCGTCTTTTAGTTGTGTTTTTGTAATAATCTATGCATTTTTGATCCTCTGATGAGTATACAGGGTCCCCATGATGGGGTATATCCTCTATCTCCCAAAATCTGCTGATATCCCCCATGTTTTTCAAAACTACGTTACACTGTAGCGTTTTGACAGCCTTTCCACACAAAATCCACCCGAGGCCTGTTTGTTGGGCCGTTGGGAAGGTGTCTGACTTACAAATCCCTTCTAAAATTACCTCTGAATACACTTCGCCGCCCAACAGTATATCAATAGGCCGGCTGATATAAAACTCTGGGTCTGCTAATTGAATGTTATCTAGACAAGACCATGCTGGTTTTGGAAATGTAACATTAGGTAGGTTATTGATTAACGATTGCATGATAAATACATCTGTTTGAAATGAATGTCTGCTACTGATAGAAGTAAAGTTTATATTGATTGCTCCCGTGCAGCTGCTGCTTTTGGAGCCAACTCCTGATACAACACCTTTCAGCTTCTGACGTGGAAGTCCTAATAGCTGCGCCGCATTCTCGGTGATCAGGGATGTTTGCGATCCTTGATCTAATAGAGCTCGCATCTTGATAAAGGTACCGTCTGCTCGCTGTACCATGATTACAGCTGTTGGCAACAGCACTTCCTGTGCCTCGCCTTGTAGTGACACGTGCGAATTCCAATGACCCTGAGTCTGTTCACCCGTATTGGAAACGCTGTTGTTTACTGATTTTGATGTCGTTGCAGCGGGAGTCACGTTGCTGCGCACGAACAACTCATGTAAAACGGTGTTATGATTTCCGTTGCACGTGCGACAACGTTTTTCCGAAAGACATGCCTTATTGTAATGATTATAGAGACAATTATTGCATAAATTATATTTCTTAACAGTCCGCCTCTTTTCATCAGGGGACATGTCTAAAAATTTTTGGCAATAGAATATCCCATGGTCGTATGTTTCACAAATGGGACATTTGCTTTTCATTTGATTTCCACTCGTGTTGTTATCTGACGTTGATTCAACACGACGGCTTGTGAACGATGATTGTTTTTGATGTTGCGGCTTTTGCTGTTTATTAAAAAAATGATATGACGATTTTTTACTGTCGTAATTGTTATCTTGGTTTGATTTAATGTCCGTCTTCCTAGCTGAGGTCTCCAATGTTATAAACTTGGTTTCTAGAAAGTCGAGAAATTCCTTCAGCACTGGCAACTCCCTAGGTTCTTTAAGTGATTGTAGATATTCTGTGTTAGTTTCTGGGTCCAGTTTTTGTGATAAAATATAAATAAGCAGGGGATCCCAGGAAGAGACCTCTATGCCTAAATTCTTGATAGCGTTCAGACACTCGTTGGTTGTTGCATGGACTCTTTTGATATGACCTACTGATAATTTAGGGCTCACTGGAATATTAAATAAGATATTAGCTTGAGACATAAACAGAAGTTTTTTGTTATTGTACCGATGGTTCAAGATGTCCCAGCACACCGCATAATTGTCAGAACTTATTGTAAGATGTTGAATTAGTCGCTCCGCCTCTCCTTTGACCTTTCCTTTCAAAAACTGCATTTTCTGAGCTCCTGATAGAGATGGATTTTTGTGTATGGTCTCCGAGAAGAGATCTCTAAATGATGTCCATTGCCTATAATTACCATGAAAATTAGGTATTTCCATTTGAGGTGTAGTTTTCTTGGAAAAGGAGGTGGACCACAATTTTTTGTTTATTGATTTTTTCATGTCGCTGTATATTTGCTCATAGTTGGAGTACATGTCCTCATACTCCTTGTTCGAACCCTCCAATTCACTATCTAATTCCCAATGCAAGGTGTCTATGACAGACCATCGTGATTGCAGTGTGCGGAGTAAATCATCGAACTCCCACTTCTCTGCTACTGAATCTAAGTTTATGCCTGATACTGTTCGTTGGAACGCCCTGAAATTGCTCGCCTGTTTTCGTAGCATTTCTTCTGTTTTGCTGTTTGTGCCCTTGGATACCGAGGAAGAGAGTTGACTCGTCCCTGCCCCGCCCAATAACGTAGGTGGCTTCAATAACGGCGTAGACGGCCTGCTGTCCTCTCTCACCTGATAATTTTGTATCACCGCACGTATATTGTCAAACCTCTCCTTCACAGCTTCATACTGATTGGACGTGAAATAAGTATGCGATCTCACACCAAAACTACACATGTTTGAATGATTCGTCTGGAACTCGAGCCAATATTTATCGAGAGTTTCGAGTCGCCGCTTGATATAATCCGCTGTCTTCCGCTCCGATCCATCTTTCTTGAAGTTGGTAAACAGCTGCTCAACAGCAGTAGCAATTTGCTGCTGTGTAGATAAAAGATCTTCCATAGTCGCCATCGCGCGAGATTCAGAAAAAAAGGAAAGATCTTATTTGATGTTTCGCTGATAAGTGTAGCAGTTGACCGCAAGCCCTGTCTGCTCACGATCACCGGAACAACACTTCACAAATTCGCAAAGGTCCACCACACACGCGAATGATCCTGCTTTCAACCAAACCGCGCGATAGGTCAAAATGCTCGAAGGACCAAAAAGATGTACGGTATTGTACCGCACAACTTTTACTGATAAGTTTGATATGATATTAAATGATACGAGTCCTTTAAAGTCCAACAATACACTAAGTTAACACCAAAGTTTAGACAGAAATAGTTGTTAAGATTAAATGATATTGATACAGTTAAGAATAAATGATATTGATAAGTGAGAACACACGGTGCATTCGATGACCGGTAATGAACTGAATTGTAACTAAATGATAATGAATTATAAAAGGTGGCGGATATGCTGACGCGGTAAGTACAATAATTTTGCAATGTACAGTTGCACTGTACATGTCTAATTTGACCGGACTATAGAGTTTTTCGACTAGTATTTTTCAACTATTCGAATACATTCGAGGTATTCGAGTTTTTATAGTTTCGCCATGTCCGTCCGTCCGCAGCTTAGCTCAGAGACTCTTAGTACTAGAAAGCTATAATTTGGCACGGATATATACATATAAATCACGCCGACAAAGTGGTAAAATAAAATCATGAAAAATATGTTTTTTGAGGGTGCCTCCTAAAGTGGTGATGTTTTTTTTTCTCGTCTACCCCATCGTGTGGGGTGTTGTTGGATAGGTCTTTCAAAAATATTGTGAGTTTGTGATCACAATTTTTCGATTAAGGAATCCGTTTCTGAAATATTAAACTTTAAAGTGCTAATTTTTGTTAGGGTCAAGTGTCCCCCCCCCCCCCCCCCCGCCAGCTAAACGGCTAGTTTTGGATATGTGAAAAAATTCAAGGTAGTATACTCATTACTAAGTAGGCTTTACAAGTTTACGAGTAATAGTCGACCAACCGGAAAAGTAAAAATTTCGTACAAATTCCATTGAAAAATTACTAAGTCCTCTTCTTAGTCCGCATTATTGTGCAACTACGGAACCCTATTACTGCGCGTGGCCCGACACGCACTTGGCCGGTTTTTTTAGATTAAAGTAGGTACCTATCTAATTAATATATAAACATCTGCGTATTTATTAGTCTATTTTATTAGTGTCTACGTAAGTTTTTACCGGATTTCATGTCGCTAAAAACTATTTCACGAATATTTTTTCACAATTTTCATATATTTTTTGATTCACAAATTTTTCTGTTGATGTAGGTATAAATTCGAACAACAATTTATGAAAAAAATCGGTTCCACTTTGTCACAGTTATTAGAATAATTATTTATCGAATTTACATTTACCTACTTAATAAAAATAAATTTAAAATACCAATTTCCTTGTTTCCATGAACAATTTTTCATCGCAGTTACGATACATCCAACGATACATTTGTTATTACGGAAGTCATCATCATCAGCCTATAGCAGTCCACTGCTGGACATAGGCCTTTCCAAGCGCTAGTATCACTGAGCTCGAATCTCTTCTCTCATCCAGCTTCTACCAGCCACCTTGCGAATATTGTCACTCCACCTAGCCTGAACGCGTCCCACGCTACGTTTGCCAGATCGGGGTCTCCACTCAAGTACACGTCTATCCCAACGGTCATCGGTTCTACGGCTAATTTGGCCCATTGCCACTTCAGCTTAGGTACTTATCCTGAGGGCTATGTCGACTACTCTGTCGGATCATCTCGTTTCGGATTCTATCCTTCAGAGAGACTCCGGGCACAGCCCTTTCCATAGCCCGCTGAACGACTTTAAACTTGTGGACCAGTCGTACCGTGAGTGTCCACGTTTCGACTCCGTATGTCAAGATTGTCTTCAAGCTCTGTGGTATAGTCGACGAGAATACTCTATGTAGCTTCCCAAATGCGGCCCAACCGAGTTGTATTCTTCTGTTAGTTTCCCTCTCAAAGTTGTTTTACCAAACTGCAAAGTTCGCCCAAAGTAAATATTCTCGAACAATTCGAGAGTACAGCCGTTGACAACAACCGGTTCCGGAGTAACATGCCCATTGAACAAAGCTTGGTTTTATCAAAGTTCATCTAGAGACCGTTGTGTAAAGAAGAATCAGCTAGGTCACCCAACATTTGTTACAAGTCTTGCACGATTCAGCCGCAATAACGATGTCATCTGCAAATCGCAAGTGTGAGATGCACTCGCCATTTATATTTATGCCGTGTCCTTCCCAGTCCAGTATCTTAAACACAACCTACTTGATGCGTTGCTGAACAATGTCGGAGAAATAACGAGTCCTTGGCTGCCTCGCCCCTCGACGCAGGTGGATATGTTTAGTCTGCCGGTTCTGAATTTGGACGGTCATTGTCGCGACGTCATCTCAGCACTTGGATATATCTCTTTGGCCTTCTGTATAATCTTCGTGTGGTCTTTGGTACCATATCCTCGAAACTCTGCCTGACCTGGTGGTTGAAGTTCGTCGAATCTTCGTGAGAGACAATTTGTAAAGAGTCTCAAAAACAGTTTATGGACATGGCTCAGAATCGAAATGGATCGATAATGCTTCAATTGTCTCATGCCTAGGGTATCGAGAACCAGCCCTATTTTAGGAACCGGTTCTTTCGGCTCATAGAATTTTTTACATGTCTAAGTAAGGTTCGGTTTCGGTTTCGGCCGAAACTGAGACTGACGCCGAAGATTCGGTTTCTGTTTCGGCTAAAAATCCTGTTTCGGTCAGACACTAGGTTACACAAAATAATGGGTGACTAAAAAACGAAAACGTTTCATTAAGATTGATTTGAAAAATCATATAAATTTTTTTAGAGTTCCATGCTTAAACTATTAAATTAAAGAGATTTGCTTTATAAATGCTATTAAAGGAAAATACATTCTTGAAAAGTTGGTGGGTTATTGTGTGTATTAGGTACGTTGCGAATATTGCGACAAAAAAGAATAATTAAAAAAAAAGTAAGTATCTAATTAACCAAATCAGTATTTTTTATATTTACGTACAATTACAAAACATTCTTGTTATCACTACACAAAGAATCAGAGTTAAGTAGTAAATTTGCTCTACCTAATCCGATGTCTGATTATAACAAATAGGCAATAATAATGTAGGGGTACGAAAGGAATGTTGCATGATTAGAAATTCAATGAAGATCACAAGTTAGGATATATATAACTTTACTAGTACCAGTGTCTAAATACATAATTACTATATACTACATGATTAATTATAAACAACATATTAATCAACCTAACTGTATGTATGACTGCGGTCGCTACAATAAAAAAGAAAACACAAATACATAACATTTACCTTTCCTCCTCCTTAGGTAATTTAAAAAAGGATAAACTTCCGTTGGTTGTTTTATTTTGACAGCCTTCTACACTGCAATATGCACGAGATTTAGGCATTATCAAAGGTGCGGGTGCGATAAGTAAGTATCGTAAGGAACTATTAGTTAATATGTGGCGGTGTACAAGGTGTTAACGAATTCGTATAATTCCTTAAAACCACATGATCTAACTGGTGTAGACAGGCCCCGCACGGGATTAAGCTTGACAAAAACTTAAAAAAAAGTAAAAACCGACTTCAAAGAGATACTCTACAACTCTACACTGAAGCAAATAGAAGCCACCGACTTCTGTAACTGTTAATTTTATCCCACCAAAAACATTAAATGTAAAAAATGCCAAGTCTCTATATGCAATCTTTCCACCGTAAAAAGTTTTAAGATCTCATAGAAGCCAAGTCCTATTCAATTTATTTTGTAGTTAGTTATCTATCTAGTGACTGTATTAATAGTTTTATTTCTATTATAATTATAGTGACTTGACAATGAGCACAAATTAAAAGCTGCTTGCTGTGTGGAATTATGTGCGACTGTTATTGACGAATTGATATCTATGAGTACTATGATTACATTAGTTGTTATGCTGATGTGTGATTTATGATATGCAGACGTGATTTTACGGCCAATGAGTAGTTATGGTCACCATCGACTACGTGCGTCAATACATATTTAAGAAAACCTAAGTTTATTTGATAAGAACATCACAATTATTATCTATAGGTACCTATGTTTAATGGTCAAATAAAGAGAACTTAACTAATCCAATGATATTAAACATTACGCGTGCGTTATGCGTTACTTTCACCTCCTCCAAATATATTTGTTTCTTCTTGTGCTCATTGCCAAGTCACTATAATTATAATAGAAATAAAACTATTAATACAGTCACTAGATAGATAACTAACTACAAAATAAATTGAATAGGACTTGGCTTCTATGAGATCTTAAAACTTTTTACGGTGGAAAGATTGCATTAGAGACTTGGCATTTTTTACATTTAATGTTTTTGGTGGGATCTCATTTATTTTTTGTAGGTGGGTCTCTTTCTTTTCTTTTTGGGTGACATAATAATGTCTTGTTCATCAACTTCTGCTTTACTTAGAGCCCATTCTCTGTCTCTATCTCTTTTGTTTTTATAACTAACTAACAAACTAAATGTATAACAAACTATTTATGTATTAAATTAGTATTTTTAATAACTAACTATTTAAGTAACTAATAACTAGCTGATCCGGATATCCATAAACTTCGTTTCGCCGACTATAAATTTACGTTATTATATTTTTTTAGTTTCTAAGTGGTTTTTTTCATAGATAGATGGTGCTATCATACGAATTTCGCACGTGGACACGACACCCATGTTTTGTAAAGTATCACAGCGCCATGTTGGATTTTGACTTCAACATCCTTTTCATCATCAGCACCCCCGAAAACAATGGACACGATATCCAAGACGCATGTTTTGTAAAAATTTACAGCCGCCATCTTGGATTTTGACTTCGACCTCATTTTCGTCATCAGCACCCTCGAAACCTCGGACACGACATTAATGACGCATATCCTGTAAAATTTCGCAGCCGCCATCTTGGATTTTGACTTCGACCTCATTTTCGTCATCAGCGCCCCCGAAAACCATGGACACGACACCCATGACGCATATCTTGTAAAATTTCACAGCCGCCATCTTGGATTTTGACGTTGACCTCATTTTCGTCATCAGCGTCCCCGAAAACCATGGACACGACACCCATGACGCATATCTTGTAAAATTTCACAGCCGCCATCTTGGATTTTGACGTTGACCTCATTTTCCTCATCAGCCCCCCCGAAAACCATGGATACGACACCCATGACGCTTAACTTATAAAATTTCACAGCCGCCATCTTGGATTTTGAATTTGACCTCATTTTTGGCATCAGCACCCCGGAAAACCATGGGAACGACACCCATGACGCATATTTTGTAAAATTTCACAGCCGCCATATTGGATTTTGATTTTGAGCGCCCCGCCCTCTGGAGGGAAAACTTGTGAGATATTAAAACTTTAAACAATTTAAATTAGCCTTTATGAATGTTTTCTAGATAAAGTAATAAATGGGTTCATATAGTTACATACTTAGTATACACCTCTGTCCTACTACCCTTCGGAGAATACAGGCGTGATGGTATGGAATCTCATTTCTCAGATTTTGCCCTAAATCCTTTACGAAATAAATGTCGCGCAAGTGTCCTATCGCGGAAGTGTATACGCGTAAATGTCTTTCGTTTATTCATTTAATGAATAATTAATTATTAACTCTAAGTATTAAATTTATTTTTAGCTTTAATAAATAACAATTTATGAATAATATACACCAATTCAATATTTTTTGTACGTAAACAAAGAACAAAGTTAACAATGCAGTCGAAATTCATACACCATGTTCCGGGCAAAACGGCAAATATAAAATTGTTTTCTATAATTAACTATTTTTTTATGTTTTTATAATTTTTCCTTTACATGTGCCTAATAATCTATCTTGATGCCAAATTTCAAGGTTCTAGGCCTGCTAGAAGTATCTTAGAATTTTGATGATCGGTCAGTCAGTGAGTCAGTGAGTGACAAAATGAAGTAACTTTGATCGATGTTAACTCGTAAACTATAAGTTCAAAGCACTGCCGTGCCCCCAGATATTATGGTAATTATTTTACTCCTTTTAGTATTTCTTTGAAGTCGGTTTTTACTTTTTTTTAAAGTTTATTTTTTATTGAATACGTTTTAGTGTCATAATTTTAACCCCCTCCTTCATAACCCTTCTTTTTGGCTTTGACGTAGTCGGGCATAAAAAGTCCTTTCAAATGATACCTTACACGATATAATGAAAACATTCCAAAGGGGGAGGGGGGGGACAAGCACCCCTTCCTCTTTTCAAGTAGTCAGTTCCAAACAACAAATATAAACAAAGCAATATTAGTAATTTGAGAATTTTGCTTTGATCCGATGAGGAGTTCCGTTCCATATCTCTGAAGTTCATGGTCTAATCATAACAAAATTTAAATGGGACCAATCGGGAAGTATACCCTTTCGAACAAAACAAGAATTTTTCAAATCGGTTCATAAATGACGGAGATATGAGGTAACAAACATAAAAAATAAAAATAAAAAAATTCTTTTATTTTCAAAAATTCCTATTTAGCGTTAATCTGTGTCACCAATAGATCACGTGGTTTGAAAGAATTACGCGATTTCGTTAACACCCCGTATACACTCGAGCGAGCGCGTGGCAGCCCACTGGATTTTGTTCGCCCAGGCGAACGCGAGTCGACACGGTCATGTCGCAGAAGGAGGATGCGGAAAGGGTGAGGGAGATCACCTCCACTCACCCGGCCCGCAGCAGAAGCACCGGGCGTCGGCGGAAGGCGGACAACGCCCTCTTCCAGCCCCCCTAAATGGGTCCAGGGGCGATGGACTTTGGGAAGTCTGTCGCCCCCCACACATCAGGACCCAAGGCGACGACGCGAAGTGTTCCAAGCGCGCCCCTCTTAGACGGCGCGGGGGGAGTCTAACAACTCACTTCCCCCGCTAAACCGAGGAGGCGCGCCGTGGCGGGCCGGCACCAGCCGGGGGTTGCGGAAGTGTCGTAAGTTCCCGCGACCCTCGGCGCAGGTGTGAGGTGGAACACCGGGGTGGTTTTAGTCAGTAAGAGTCTGACAGACCCCTCCGCCCACCCCAGGGCGGAGGAAACCATGAGGATTTCCACCCCGAAAAAAAAAAAAAAAAAAAAAAAAAAAGGGTAGGTCACGCTCAGGTTGCTGGCGCCCAAGCTGTTGGGCGCGGCTGGGGCGCTGTCAACGCTGCTTCCCAATCTGGGGGGCCCGAGCCTCGCCTGCAGGCGGCTCTACGTGGGGATCGTGCGATCGATGGCCCTGTACGGGGCCCCGATCTGGGCGGCTGACCTGACGGCCGGCAGCATCGCCGTTCTGCGAAAGCCGCAGAGAGCGCTGGCCGTCAGAGTCATCAGGGGGTATCGCACGATCTCCTACGAGGCGGCTTGCGTACTGGCCGGATCTCCGCCTTGGGACCTCGAGGCGTTAGTACTCGCGTCACTATATCGGTGGCGCGAGGAAGCGAGAACGCGGGGCGAGCGGCCGATGCAGTGACAGTTGGAGCTGCGTCGGTCGCAGCTGCACGAGGCCCTGGTGGCGGAGTGGCGGGACAGGCTTTCACGCCCTACCGCCGGCCTCGCCACCGTCGGGGCGGTCCGGCCGGTGCGAGCGGCGCTGGCTCGGGAGGAGGCACGGCTCCCTGTCGTTTCGGGCGACGCAGGTGCTCTCGGGGCACGGTTGCTTCGGGAAGTACCTGTGTCGCATAAACAGGGAGCCAGACGCCCGGTGTCACCACTGCGGCGATTGCCGGGAGGACACGGCGTGGCACACGCTGGCAGAGTGTGCCGCTTGGGAGGAGCCGCGCCGTGCCCTCATCTCAGGAGTAGGCGGTGACCTGTCGCTGTCGGCCGTGGTCGAGTCCATGGTCGACAGCGAGGAGTCCTGGGACGCGGTGGTGTCCTTCTGCGACACGGTCATGTCGCAGAAGGAGGATGCGGAAAGGGTGAGGGAGATCACCTCCACTCACCCGGCCCGCAGCAGACGCACCGGGCGTCGGCGGAGGGCGGACAACGCCCTCTTCCAGCCCCCCTAAATGGGTCCAGGGGCGACTTGGGGAAGTCTGTCGCCCCCCACACATCAGGACCCGAGGCGGCGGCGCGAAGTGTTCCAAGCGCGCCCCTCTTAGACGGCGCGGGGGGAGTCTAACACCTCACTCCCCCCGCTAACCCGAGGAGGCCCGCTGCGGCGGGCCGGCACCAGCCGGGGGTTGCGGAAGTGTCGTAAGTTCCCGCGACCCTCGGCGCAGGTGTGAGATGGAACACCGGGGTGGTTTTAGTCAGTAAGAGTCTGACAGACCCCTCCGCCCATCCCAGGGCGGAGGACATCCATGACGATTTCCACCCCGAAAAAAAAAAAAAAAGGTCACGCTCAGGTTAGGTTAGGTTAGGTCACGCTCCTCGAGCGGGGCCAGTTTCCCACTCAGTGGAAAACAGGTCGATTGGTCCTGCTCAGGAAGGCGGGGCGCCCAGCGGACTCGCCGTCCGCTTACCGGCCCATAGTGCTGCTAGACGAGGTGGGCAAGCTATTCGAGCGGATAATCGCAGACCGCCTCGTTGGCCACTTGTACAGAGAGGGGCCGGACCTGGACGACAGTCAGTTCGGATTCCGACATGGGCGCTCTACCATCGACGCCATCATGCGAGTGAGAGTCCTGGCGGAGGAAGCGGTCTCCAGGGGCGGGGTGGTGCTGGCGGTGTCCTTGGACATCTCCAATGCCTTCAACACCCTGCCCTGGAGCTGTATTAGGGAGGCGTTGCGTTACCATCGGGTGCCTCCCTACCTCCGTCACGTTGTTGGGGCTTACTTGGCGGAAAGGTGTGTCACCTTCAGGGGACGCGACGGCGGAGACCAGCGCGAGATGTCGTGCGGTGTTCCACAGGGTTCGGTCCTGGGCCCGCTCCTGTGGAACATCGGGTACGACTGGGTGCTGAGGGGCGAGCTCCAACGGGGGGTGACCCTGACGTGTTACGCGGACGACACGCTGGTCACGGCTCGGGGGAGCTCGCACAGGGAGGCAGCGTTGCTGGCTACGGCTGCGGTCTCACAAGTCGTGAGCCGCATACGGCGCCTAGGCCTGGAGGTGGCCCTAAACAAGTCGGAGGCCATCGCTTTCCATGGCCCCCGACGGGCGCCGCCGCCGGGATCACACATCGTGGTCGGGGGGGCTCGAATTGCTGTCGAGCCAACCATGAAGTACCTAGGATTGGTGCTCGACAGCCGGTGGGACTTCGGCCCCCACTTTCGGCGGCTGGCGCCCAAGCTATTGGGCGCGGCGGGCGCGCTGTCAACGCTGCTTCCCAATTTGGGGGGCCCGAGCACCGCCTGTAGGCGGTTGTATGTGGGGATCGTGCGATCGATGGCCCTGTATGGCGCCCCGGTGTGGACGCCCGACCTGACGGCCCGCAGTATCGCAATACTGCGAAAACCGCAGAGGGCGATGGCCGTCAGAGTCATCAGGGGTTATCGCACGATCTCCTACGAGGCGGCTTGTGCACTGGCCGGATCCCCGCCCTGGGACCTGGAGGCGAAAACCCTTGCGTCACTTCACAGGTGGCGCGAGGAGGCGCGGACGCGGGGCGAAAGACTGGTGCAGCGACAGATCACGCTGCGTCGGTCAGAGCTCCGTCAGGTCTTAGTGGCGGAATGGCGGGACAGGCTTTCACGCCCTACCGCCGGCCTCGTCACCATTGAGGCGATCCGGCCGGTGCTCGATCTCTGGCTCGGGAGGAGGCACGGCTCCCTGACGTTTCGGGCGACGCAGGTGCTCTCGGGGCACGGTTGCTTCGGGAAGTACCTGTGTCGCATTGGCAGGGAGCCGGACGCCCGGTGTCATCACTGCGTCCATTGTGGAGAGGACACGGCGCGGCACACGCTGGCAGAATGTACTGCATGGGAGGAGCCGCGCCGCGCCCTTGTTTCTGAGGTGGGGAGCGACCTGTCGCTGCCGGCCGTGGTTCGTTCTATGGTCGGCAGTGCAGAGTCCTGGGACGCGGTGATGTCCTTCTGCGAAAGTGTCATCTCGCAGAAGGAGACTGCGGAAAGGGAGAGGGAGAGTGCAAGCACTCTTCCAGCCCGCAGAAGGCGCACCGGGCGTCGGCGGAGGGCGGATAACGCCCTCTTCCAACCCCCGTAAACGGGTCCAGGGGCGGCGGACTTGGGGACGTCCGCCTCCCCCATCCAAATGGACCAGAGGCGGTGGCGCGTAGTGTTCCACGCGCGCCTCCTAGATGACACAGGGGGAGTCTCACTCCCCCCCGCGATTGAGGTCTGCATATGCGGGCCGGCACTAGTTGGGGGCTGCGGACGAATGTACTGCTCCCGCGGCCCCCGGCCTAAGTGTGAGATGGAACACCGGGGTGGTTTTAGTCAGTAAGAGTCTGACAGACCCCTCCGCCCGCCCCAGGGCGGAGGACATCCATGAGGATTTCCACCCCGAAAAAAAAAAAAAAAAAAAAGGTTAGGTCACGCTCAGGTTAGGTTAGGTTAGGTCACGCTCAGGTTAGGTTAGGTTAGGTCACGCTGGGGTGCGTGGTCAGAAACCTCCTCGTGTGCCTGGTGGCTGCTGGTCCCTTATGGATACGTCCGGGGGGAACAGCAGTTGCTCGGGCCGGTGCACCCTGGGCACGGGCAATAGCTCTCGCGAGCTATCGTCTGTGGCGAATTCTGACCAATGGAGGGTGGCCAGTTGGCCACGGAAAGGCTCTTCTCCGCCCTCTCATCTAGGAGAGGGCGTGGTAGAATCGAGCCTTGCAGGGGCGACGGGTTTGTCAGCTGGCAGTAGTTGGCTGGCAGACACGGTCTGATGCAGACCACCGTTCGGCCCGACCCGTAATCCTCATTGAGAGGACCGGGGGTCTCGGCTTAACCGCCTGGACCAAGAGCGAAACTCTATAAAGTTTTCACTGAATCCCAAGTTGCGATGCACGGCGAGGGGATGGATGGCTGACAGTTACAAGTTCTTCGGAACATTCAGTCGCGAGTGCAGGTCCCGTCAGGATACCAGCCGACCTCCTGACGTATGTAGGCTTGTCCGGGTACAGGGGTCTCTGCCCGGATCGACTTTTTTATTTCCCCCATACTCGTGGGTTTAGTTATGGAGATAAAAAGTAACAAAACTGATGAAAAGGTGGGTGCGGTGTCTTCGGACACTGCATCGAGGGTGTCGAGGGGGGGAGAGTCCCGCCCCTCTATTGAGGGCGGCCCCACCGTGTCTGGGGGGGGCGCTGGCGGTTATTCCGCTCCGGCGCGCTCTTGTGTCTCTACCGACTCTGAGGTGGAGACACAGGATTGCGCCGGCCAGCAAGAAAAGGTGCTCCAGGTGAACCTGGAGCGCCTGTGCAATGTTGTGCAGGCGGGAAGGAGGAAGCGCCTGCGCAGCAACGACTCGGGGTCGATGGGCCTCTCCTCGAGTGAGGAGAACCTATCGGCTCCGAAAGTGCCAACGGCACTCAGAGGGAGAGGTCGCGCGGTGGCGGGCGGAGGTACCACTCGGTTGCCGGTGCGCGACAAGGCAGGTCGCTTCGTGCCATTATCTCGGCCCGCTACGCCGGCTCCGGCGGAAAGCGTGGAGAGTGACCCCGGACTCACAATGGCGGACCTGAGTGAGAGCTCCTCAGTGTCCCTATTGGGGTCCAACAAGGCGGGGGCGAACGCGGCCAAGCGGGCGCAGCGTAAGGCGGTCGCAGCTGACGAGGTCAGCGAGCTGACCCGACAGGCCCGAGAGCGACGCTTGGCCCGGATGGCTGCCGTGGAGAGCGTACCGGCGGTTGAGCTCAATCGCCAGGTCCAGGACGCCGTGAATGTCGTCCTGAAGGTTGCCACCAAGTCGGGCAACCTAAAGGGCACGTTCACGAGCGCCCTGAAGGAGGCGGCGGACGCCATTAAGGAGGCGGTTGAGGTCCTCCATAATCGTACGAGCACGGAGGAGACGGCGAAGCTATGGGAGGAGAACGGCCGTCTCCGATCCGAGTTGGAGGACCTCAAGCGGCAGTTTGCCGCCCAGAGAGCAGTCCCCGCGGTCACCGCTTTGCCGCCGACCACGTCGGCTCCATCGTCGGCCCATACACTTGCGGATGCGGAGATCGAGAGGATCGCGCGCATCTGCATGGTGCAATGTGGGTCGATGGTGAGCGCCCGGCTCGAGTCCATTGAGGCGAGACTCCTCCCGGCGGAAAACCTCCGCCCACCGCTCGCTGCGGATAAGCGGAGGAAGGAGGGGCCGGCTAGGCCGGAGCCAGCGTTCGGGACGGCTGAGCCGTCCAGACCTGGAAAAGAGGCCAAAAAGCCGGCGGAGGAGCCTCGAAAGCCCGCAAAGGGGCCTGGGAGGCCCGCGGAGGGGCCGAAGAAGTCCGCGGAGGGGCCTGGGAGGCCTGCGGAGGGGCCTGGGCCGAAGAAGTCCGCGGATGGGGCATCCGCGTCGACTTCCCGGCCAGCCGCTCCTCCTCCGGCGACCGCGCCCGGGCCCTTGACGGAGGCCTGGACGACGGTCGTCAAGAAGAAAAGGCGCCGCAAAAAGAAGGCGGCGCCGCCGGCACCCGCTGGAACACCGGCACCGGCAACGCAGAAGGCGCAGGGACCGCCTAGGATGAGAGCCGCAAGCACCGCGGCTGTAGTGATCACACTGCAGCCCGGAGCCGTAGAAAGGGGCCTCACCTACAAGGCGGTCCTGACAGAGGCCAGAGCGAAGGTCGCGTTCCCCGACCTTGGCACACCGTCCGGCTTCAAGTTGAAGTCGGCGATTACGGGGGCGCGACTGCTCGAGGTGTCCGGTGCCTCCAGCGGCGAGAGGGCGGACATTTTGGCCGCCAAATTGAGGGAGGTCCTCAATCCGGAGGACGTTCGGGTTTCCAGGCCCATGAAGACTGCAGACTTGCGCGTCGACGGCCTGGACGACTCGACGACCCCGGCTGAGGTCGTGGCGGCCGTCGCCAAAGCCGGCCAATGTCCGCCCGCGGATGTGCGTACGGGCGACATTCGCACCGATGCCTCCGGGCTCGGTGCAGTCTGGGTGCGATGCCCAGTGGCGGCGGCGAACAAGCTCGCCGGCGCTGGGCGTCTGTTGGTGGGGTGGGTTGCGGCGAGGGTCAAGCTGCTGCAACCCAAGGGCTTGCGGTGCTTCCGATGCCTGGACATTGGGCATGTCCGGGCACGATGCACCGCCGAAGTAGACCGCAGCGATCAGTGCTATCGCTGCGGTCAGCCCGGCCACAGGGCGGCCCAGTGCTCCGAGGCGCCAAACTGCAGCCTCTGTACAGCTGCAGGGAGGTCCGCGGGGCACATAGCGGGCGGGAACGCCTGTGGCAGCGCGCCCACCAACAAGGGGGGGAAAAAAAAGAAGAGAGGAAGGAGGAGGAGGAAGAAGACAGGGGTTGCCAAGGCTGCCGGGGGCTCTTTACACCCCCCGCAGCCTGGTGGCCCTTCGGCCGACTCCCGGCCTGAGGTTGATGCAGAGGGGGAAATGGATTGCGTTTAATGGCGCTCTACCATTTCCTCCAGGGCAATATCAACCACTCTGCCAGAGCTCAGGATCTCTTGCTCCAGAGTATGGCAGAGTGGTCGATTCACGTGGCTGTGGTCGCCGAGCCGTATTTTGTCCCCCCCCGGGATAACTGGGTGGGTGACCTAGACGGTTTGGTGGCCATCATTGGCGGGGCTCTCGTCGGCCCGTCCCGAGGTCACGGCTGGGTTGCCGCCCTCGCGGACGGCGTTGGCATTGTTGGGGCGTATTTTTCGCCCAACAAGAGTCTCGCCGACTTCGAGAACTTCCTTGTCGAGTTGGGGGCCGTGGTGGCCCGACTTCACCCTCGCCCTGTGCTGTTGCTGGGGGATCTCAACGCCAAGTCTTCGGCGTGGGGATCCCCTGTGACCGATGCCAGGGGCGAGGTGCTGGAGGAGTGGGCGGTCACGACTGGCTTGACCGTCCTAAATCGGGGCTCGGTCCAGACGTGCGTGCGGCAGCGGGGCGGGTCTATAGTGGACGTATCGTTCGCTAGCCCCGCTGTTGCGAACCGTGTCCGCGACTGGCGTGTCGCCGCGGAGGTGGAGACGTTGTCGGATCACCGTTACATCCGGTTCGACGTCTCCGCCCAGACCGCTGGCGGCCGCGGTTCGCCGGCCCCGCGGATGGACGGTCCGCGCTGGGCGCGTAAGCGCATCGACAGGGAGATTCTCGAGGAGGCCGTTATCGTGCAGGCCTGGAGCTGGGAGTCGGCAACGACCGGACCCGTCGACGTCGAGCAGGAGGCGCTGTGGTTCCGCAGGGCGATGACGCAAATCTGCGATGCGTCCATGCCCCGGGTCCACGCACAGAGTGCAAGGCGCCAGGTGTACTGGTGGTCCGCGCAGATCGCGCAGTTGCGCGTCGCGTGTGTGGCGGTGAGGCGCCAGTACACCCGATACCGGAGGAGACGTCGTCGGGTCCCTGACGAAGAAGCCGCGCTGTATGAGGTGTACCGCGCGGCGAAGGAGGCTCTGTGGCTGGCCGTCGGCGACGCGAAGACGCGAGCCAAGGAGGAGATGTTGGAGACTCTGGACGGGGATCCGTGGGGGCGCCCTTATCTCGCGGTTCGAGGGAAACTTCGAGCCGCGGCGCCTCCGCTTACGGAGAGTCTCCAACCTGAGCTGCTGGAGGAGGTAGTCGCAGCCCTCTTCCCGGCGAGAGCGGAACACACTCCGCCGCCGATGGCTTTGCCCACAGCCGCGGAGCCTACGGACGAGAACGCCATCAGCGTCCCGGAGGTGACACAGGCAGAGATGGGGGCGGCCGTGATGCGGCTCCGGGCCAAGAACGTGGCTCCGGGGCCCGACGGAATTCACGGCTGCGTGTTGGCTCTCGCTCTGAAGGAGCTTGAGCCCCAACTGAGAGGACTCTACACGGCGTGTCTTGAGCGGGGCCAGTTTCCCAGTTTGTGGAAAACTGGTCGTCTGGTCCTGCTCAGGAAGGCGGGGCGCCCTGCGGACTCGCCGTCCGCATACCGGCCCATAGTGCTGCTGGATGAGGTGGGTAAGCTGTTCGAACGAATAATAGCTACCCGCCTCGCCGGCCACTTGCGTACGGAGGGGCCGGACCTGGCCGAGAGCCAGTTTGGCTTTCGGCATGAGCGCTCCACCATCCACGCTGTGTCGCGGGTGAGGGTCCTGGCGGAGGAAGCGGTGTCCCGGGGTGGGGTGATGTTGGCGGTGTCCTTGGACATCTCCAACGCCTTCAACACCCTGCCCTGGAGCTGTATTAGGGAGGCACTGCGTTACCATCGGGTGCCTCTCTACCTCCGCCGCATCGTTGGGGCTTATCTGTCGGAGAGGTGTGTCACCTACGTGGGACGTGATGGCGGACACCGGCACCGCATGTCGTGCGGTGTTCCGCAGGGCTCGGTCGTAGGCCCGCCCCTGTGGAACATCGGGTACGACTGGGTGCTGAGGGGGGAACTCCCACCGGGCGTAGACCTGACGTGTTACGCGGACGACACGCTGGTCACCGCTCGGGGGAGTTCGTATAGGGAGGCAGCGTTGCTGGTGACGGCTGCGGTCTCACAGGTGGTGAGCCGCATACGGCTCCTTGGCCTGGAGGTGGCCCTCAGCAAGTCGGAGGCCATGGTCTTTCATGGCCCTCGGCGGGCGCCGCCGTCCGGATCCCACATCATTGTGGGGGGGGTCCGAATAGCTGTCGAGTCCACCATGAAGTACCTGGGATTGGTGCTCGACAGCCGGTGGGACTTCGGACCCCACTTCCAGCGGCTGGCGCCCAAGCTGTTGGGCGCGGCTGGGGCGCTGTCAACGCTGCTTCCCAATCTGGGGGGCCCGAGCCTCGCCTGCAGGCGGCTCTACGTGGGGATCGTGCGATCGATGGCCCTGTACGGGGCCCCGATCTGGGCGGCTGACCTGACGGCTGGCAGCATCGCTGTTCTGCGAAAGCCGCAGAGAGCGCTGGCCGTCAGAGTCATCAGGGGGTATCGCACGATCTCCTACGAGGCGGCTTGCGTACTGGCCGGATCTCCGCCTTGGGACCTCGAGGCGTTAGTACTCGCGTCACTATATCGGTGGCGCGAGGAAGCGAGAACGCGGGGCGAGCGGCCGATGCAGCGACAGTTGGAGCTGCGTCGGTCGCAGCTGCACGAGGCCCTGGTGGCGGAGTGGCGGGACAGGCTTTCACGCCCTACCGCCGGCCTCGCCACCGTCGGGGCGGTCCGGCCGGTGCTCGAGCGCTGGCTCGGGAGGAGGCACGGCTCCCTGTCGTTTCGGGCGACGCAGGTGCTCTCGGGGCACGGTTGCTTCGGGAAGTACCTGTGTCGCATAAACAGGGAGCCAGACGCCCGGTGTCACCACTGCGGCGATTGCCGGGAGGACACGGCGTGGCACACGCTGGCAGAGTGTGCCGCTTGGGAGGAGCCGCGCCGTGCCCTCATCTCAGGAGTAGGCGGTGACCTGTCGCTGTCGGCCGTGGTCGAGTCCATGGTCGACAGCGAGGAGTCCTGGGACGCGGTGGTGTCCTTCTGCGACACGGTCATGTCGCAGAAGGAGGATGCGGAAAGGGTGAGGGAGATCACCTCCACTCACCCGGCCCGCAGCAGACGCACCGGGCGTCGGCGGAGGGCGGACAACGCCCTCTTCCAGCCCCCCTAAATGGGTCCAGGGGCGACGGACTTGGGGAAGTCTGTCGCCCCCCACGCACCAGGACCCGAGGCGGCGGCGCGAAGTGTTCCAAGCGCGCCCCTCTTAGACGGCGCGGGGGGAGTCTAACACCTCACTCCCCCCGCTAACCCGAGGAGGCCCGCTGCGGCGGGCCGGCACCAGCCGGGGGTTGCGGACGAATGTACTGCTCCCGCGGCCCCCGGCCTAAGTGTGAGATGGAACACCGGGGTGGTTTTAGTCAGTAAGAGTCTGACAGACCCCTCCGCCCACCCCAGGGCGGAGGACATCCATGAGGATTTCCACCCCGAGAAAAAAAAAAAAAAAAAAAAAAAAGGTTAGGTTAGGTTGGGGTGCGTGGTCAGAAACCTCCTCGTGTGCCCGGTGGCTGCTGGTCCCTTATGGATACGTCCGGGGGGAACAGCAGTTGCTCGGGCCGGTGCACCCTGGGCACGGGCAATAGCTTCTGAGCTCCCGGAGGCTATTGTCTGTGGCGAATTCTGACCATGGGGGGGGTGGCCAGTTGGCCATGGGAGGGAGGGCTCTTCCCCGCCCTCTCATCTAGGAGAGGGCATGGTGGAACGAGCCTTGTAGGGGCGACGGGTTTGTCAGCTGGCAATAGCCGGCTGACGAACCCGTGCTGCGGAGGACGCGGCGCGACACACCCTTGGGTATTGACGGCTCAGTCTGGGTCGCGCCGCGGTCTGATTGCGGGGATCGGCCGGGACCTCTCGCTTCCCGGCGTGTTGCGTTCCGTTCCCCAGGGCGGAGCGCGCCGCGCTGGGAGGCGAGGGATCTTGGGCTGCGGTCGCCTCCTTTTGCGAGAACGTAATCGCAAAGGGAGGCGGCGGAGCGCGCGCGGGAGGATGGCCCTCTCGCTGCGCCTCTGTGGGCGAGGAGGAGGTCGGAGCGGAAACCGGCTTTCCCTCCTCGTGGTGGTGTGGGCGGGCGGCAGGCGCGGGGGGGGCGCCTCCGCCCGCGTTGCACTCCACACCACCTCTGCGGGACATTCCGAGCCTCCCCCGATGGGGAGGACGTGCGAGGCCCGCCGCGGTTAAGGCGGGCGATCGTCGGAGGGGTACTGGAGGTAAAGGCTATGCCGGTTTCCCAGTGCCCTTCCACTCAGACGATGCGGGAATGCCGCTGGGTTGTTTTAGTGGGTATACCGGGCTAGCCCGGGGAGTCCCACATAGCCCCCCATTCCCCCAAATGGGCGTGGTATGCGTAATTGCATTTTTTCCCAGCGCAAAAAAAAAAAAAAAAAAAAAAAAAAAAAAAAAAAAAAAAAAAAAAAAGGTTAGGTTAGGTTAGGTTTTTTTTTTTTTTTTTTTTTTTTTGTTTTGGCAGGAGTGGGAAATCCTCATGGACACCCAAGCCACCTCACGGATGAGATGGCTTGGGTAGTGTCGGACTCTTACCGACTAAAACCACACTCCTGCCCCGGCGTGAGCCCCTGCCGTACAGGTTACGCAGGGCTTTTGCGATGGGCTGTATGTTATTAATATTCCTCTTTTATTTTTTGTGCGGTTCATATGTACTACTTACAACTAAATTCCAACTTTTAATTTCTACTATTTATAAAAACTCTATTTCAAAATCTATTTAATCAAACTAATTATTTATCTTATCTTGATGCTTCTATTTATTCCTAATATTTACCTGTTGCACTATTTTTACTATATATTCTATAAATTTGTCTCTAATTTTTCTGTTTTGAATGTGTACGCTCAAGTTTACCTTAGAAATTCGGTCTCCGATAGCCATTTCCAGGTTGTGCCTGTGGGAGCCATACACAGGGCACTCCGTCAGCAGGTGGAGGACTGTCTCCTGCGTGTCAGGGTCGCAGGCGCACGCTGGATTCTCCTTACACTTGAAGCGAGTCAAGTATTCGGAGAACCCACCGTGCCCTGTTAGGGCTTGGGTCAGCTCCTTCGTCATTTCAAACTTGCGGACCGTCCTGTACGCCGCGATCGCACATGGGAAAAACAGCTTGGTGGTGGCCGCCGTTTCGCCCGTACTGTACCTCCGGTTCCATTCTCCCAGCGTCTCCATTCGGATCATTCGCTTGGCGAATGAAACCGGGCACCTGTCGTAGTCGGGTGCACGTTTCGACTTCAGGGCAGCCTCCTTAGCGAGAAAGTCGGCTCTCTCGTTACCCTCCAGCCCCGCATGAGCTTTGATCCAGAACAAGGAGACGCTCTTGTCCTGGCGGTTGCTGCGGCGGATGGCGTCCCTTGTTTCCACTGCGAGGGGGTGGAGGGCTTCGGGGTTCACGACTGTTTGGAGGGCTGCCATGGAGTCGCTGTAGATGGCGAACGCCGTCTCTGTCCTTGGGAGGACTTCCTTGGTGGCTTCGCAGAGGGCAAGGAGCTCAGCCTGGTAGACGGTACTGTAAGACGGCAGAACAAGCTTTCGGGTCTTCGTCTCGGCCGCGCCAGTCCATACTGATAGCGCGGCCCCGACTTTACCCTCGATCTTGCTGCCGTCTGTGAAAATACGCACCTCGTAATTGCGGTGGTTATTATATTGCTCTTCGTCTACCAGGCGTCGCAGCTCCATGTCCCTCCGCTCCGCCGGATGCGGTGTCTCTAGTGCCGATGCCATTCGCTCGATCTCCCGGCCCGCCAGCGCGGGATGGGACACTACCCCCTTCTTGGCCTCGTATAGCGAGGCCGCCTCTCGGATTCGGAGGTCAAGAGGGAGTATCCCAGACAGCACCAGAGCTGCGTTCAGGGAGACCGTGCGATAGGCACGGCACAGCTTCAGAGCGAAGCTCCTCTGGACGGCGTTCAACCTCTTCTGCACCCCGACTTTGTTCGCGGCCGGCGACCATGCACTCGCAGCGTACAGGACGATGGGCTCCACTGCAGCTGTATAAATGCAGCGTATTATATCTGGGTGGAGACCCCAGCTGACCCTCGCGGCCCTTGACAGCTGCTTGTAGATCCCGACGGCTCGGGAGCAGACGTTTGCGACGTGGGTGTTGAAGGTCAACTTGTGGTCGATGGTGAGACCGAGCAGCTTGATCTCCTCTGACATGCCAATGTCGACTCCGCCCATCCTCAGACATGGGGTGTCGTGTTTAAGCTTCCGCGTGATGAGCATTGCTTTGGTCTTATGCGGTGCGAACTTTAGCTTATTCGCGACACCCCACGCCCGGACATACTCGAGGGCGGCATTGGCATCCCCCTGGACCTCAAGCGCGGTCCCCCCATCGAACACAAGGACGACGTCGTCTGCAAACGCCTGACACTGGACCCCCCTGTTCTCCAGCCCTTTGAGCAGAGGATCCAGCAGGAGATTCCATAGTATGGGACCACCGATTGACCCCTGGACACATCCTTTCCCGGTCCTGGTCTCGTGCTCCGCACCCGCATATCGGACTTTCACCACTCTCTCGGACAAGTAACTGTCGATGACCCGCCTCAAGTTCACAGGACACTTTTCCTCAGCCAGACGCACTCTAATGGCCGGCCACCAAGCGCTGTCGAAGGCTCCCTCAATGTCCAGGGACACAACCGTGACAAGCCTCTTCTCAGAGAGTCTGCCACGGATGTACCCCATCAGGGCGTAGAGGGAGTCTTCGGTGCTTCTCTGGGGCATGAAGCCGTACTGGCGAGTACTCATCCTGGGCAACAGATAAAACTTGAGTCGGGCCACCAACATCTTCTCGAACATTTTGCCGAGTACAGGCAAAAGACCAATCGGCCTGTATGATTTCGGAGTGGTGTAGTCCTCCTTTGCGGGCTTGCGGAGCACAACGACCGTTGCCTCCTTCCAGGACCGCGGAAAGTATCCATGCGCCAGGCACTTGTTAAACAAGCGCAGAACTAGATCTGGGTCGTGGTGAATCGTGTGGCCCCATATGTCCGCCGTCAGACCGTCGGAACCGGGGGCTTTTTTGGGGTTGAACGAGGAGACCGCTCGCTTCAGCTCGTCGAGAATGAAGGGGGGGTCCAAAGGCTCAACTTGGTTCCCCCCATTCACCTCTTCCGCTCGTTTCCGCATCCTTTTGTGCTCCTCGTTTTCCCCCTCCGTACGGTCTTCCGGGTAGAACGTCTCCGCTAGAAACCTCGCTGAGGCCTCTGGGTCCAGTGTCCTTGCGTCCCTCACCATCGGCAAGTCCTCCTGCCTCTTCTCCGTTCTACGAATGACCCTGTATATTCCCTCCCACATGCCTTCCCTGTCCTGCTTCTCACAGAAACCCTTCCAGCTCTCGACCTGAGCTTTGACCACTGCCAACTCATACTCCTCTTTCTTTTTCAGGTACTCCTCAACAACCTTTTGTCTCCGGACTGGCGCTGCACATCGGATCCTCCGCTTATGGGTGACGACCTGTCTCTTCAGGCCGGCGAGTTCATCGGACCACCACGGCACGGTTACTTTCTCTACTCTTGTCTTCTTGGGCATCATGTGCGCACACGTCTGTTGCACAGTTTGTGTGAGCCCTTGGACCACCAGGTCAATTCGTTCCGAGCTGTCGATGCTATCGATCAGCTCGGACGTAATGTGATTTTCTAACTTAATTTTGGCCAGTTTCTTACGAAACTGGCCCCAATTAGTTTTCTTTGTATTGTAGACTCTGGTAGTCCGGCTCACCATGATGCCCGAAGACTTTTCGAGGTTTACGCAGAACTCTATGCCGTTGTGGTCCGACCCTGTCAGATCGTCGACGACTTGCCAGCCGTCTGTCACCGTCAGCATATCCGATGTACAGGCTGTGACGTCGACGCAGCTAGTGTAACGTCTGTCACCCCTAACTACGTCGAAGGTTGGAGTTTCCCCTTTGTTGAGTACTTGCAGTCCGAGCTGGTCGAGAGCTGCCAGCATCTCGTCGCCTCTGCTATTCGTCTCGCTGCTGCCCCACCAGATACTCCAGGCGTTGGCGTCTCCTCCCATTATGAGCTTATGCGGGCCGGTCTCGCTTTCGATCTTCCTGAGCGTGTCCAGGTATGGCCCCAAGGGCTGGTCTGGCTCAAAGTAGAACGAGACCAGCGTGAGCTTCCAGGCACCGGTTTGGATCCCCACCACGACGATGTTATCCGTGGTGAGTTCTGGGTACTGCCTTACGGTAAGGTTTGGGTCAAAGACGGCGATTGCCGCTTTGACAGTCCCTTCTCCTTGCCTGGTGCTCTGAAAGATTCTCACGCCTCTGGTCCCGCTCATCCTTTTCGCGTTGCCGACGTAGGGCTCCTGGATCAACGCTGCAGTTGCCTTGCGCTTCTCGGCCTCGATCATAAGCTCATGGGTCGCCAGCTTCTTCCTTTGGAGATTCGCCTGGAGTATTTTGTGCGGCATTTTGCTCATTGGGACCACCTTAGCAGTAGGCAACGGACGCGCGTGCCAGCCTGTCCCACTTGACCCGAACAGGACACTCGGGGCTGAACGCGTTGTGGTCGGACTTCTCCATCTTCGCCTTGACGCAGTTGTGGCATTTGGGTGTTTCTGCCTTAAGCCACTGGGCACATTCCGTTCGGAGGTGTGGGCCCCCGCAATGACTGCATAGGTCGGCAGGCTCTTTACAGAGCCGCCGGCCATGCCCATACCCCAAACACCTCGTACATTGCACCAGTGGCGACTGGTCGTCGACGAAGACGGTCTGAAGGTCGATACGCGCTCTGCCCTTATCGAGCATCCTGCTCCAGATTTTTGGGGACGTGCTGACCACCACGTTGCTGGTCTGAGGGTTCCTCGCGTTCCTCCTATACTTTACCGCGAGTCGATCCTCCCCTTTGTCGAGGCCATGAAAAACGTCCCGGTTCTGATTCCGTAGCGCCCTAAGCACTTCCTCGTCAGAGTGGATGCGGAGGACGCCCCGGAAAACCAGCATCGGGTCTTTGTTCTTCATCTCCTCGACAACGAGGTGATCTCCTGCCTTCTCTAGTTTTTCCCGAACCCTATTCCTCTCTTCTGCTGACCGACAGCCCATTATGATCTTACTGTCTTTGGCCTTCCTCACGCTCTCTATTTCAAATCCACCATCTTTAGCGTTTACCGCTTCCCTTATTTTCGTCAGGACCTCTTCACCTGTGTCCCCTTCGTTTTTCGACGTCACCACTATGGAATGCAGTGCGGTCCTTCCTGGGGTCTGCCTTTTCGGTGGACCCGCTGCTACACTCGCATAGGTGGCCGTCTTTTCCAGCAGTTCCCCTTGTCTCTCCATCGCTGACTGGAGCCTCTCCATCCTTTCGCTGCTCTCCTTCACCAGCGCGCTATGCTCCGCTAGTGAAGCGAGCAACGAATTTATTTCCTGGGAGGACTCCATTCTCTCCGGCGGAGCTGTGGCCTCGATGACCTCCGTCGCCACTAACTCAGCCCCCTTGACTTGAGTTTTAGCCGCCGCCTCTTCCTTTACCAGTTGGTATAACCGTTCCACCGACTGGGTGATCCCGGCCTTCAGGTCTGACCTCAGATTGCGCGAGTCGTTTAAATGCGACTTCGCGCGCAGGAGGCAGTTTCGGGCCTCGGTCACCCGGTCGGTGGGTTTAAGAGGCTGGTGTTGTTGGCTCGCTCCCGGCGATCCTCCCGCCACTTCCGCGGATGTTCTCCGCGCAGCAATCTTAGCTTCCAATGGAGGCGCCACTCTCCGCGTGGGCTTTGGGAGGGTCACCGCGACCTGAGCAGCCTTCTTGGGTAAAGGGGCGGGCACTGTAGAAGGGAGCTGGGCTTCCGCCACCTTCGAGATCTCCTTTCCGCTCTCCCACTCCCCAATGCTTCGCCTCACACTCGAGGCCTGAATTGAAGCACTGGGAGGGGAGGCTTCCCTATCTCCATTCGATGGAGAGACATGGGGATCTGTGGGGGTCTTCTTAGCAGGAGTTCTTGCGAGGAACATGATGTTAGGGGCAGAAATAAAACTAATTAAATAATTAAATCAAAATTATTATGATAAAATGGTTCAATAAAAACCGTGTCAATTTAAATATAAAGATAAAATTGGGTCCCTGTAAAGGGGGGATCGATGGGATTGTCAAAATAAATATATAATAATAAAAGAAGCGATTAAAAATTTTCACCACTCCGAAAAGTTTACCTACCCACGCGAGTAAAGGGCGGGTGGGCGGGCAATTTTTTGAATTTCTACAGCAGCTATCCGCGCGTGCGAGGTGTCAAAACACGCGTCTCGGCGCGAGCTGTCGAAATATGGGGAAAACGAAGGTAGGTGCCGAACAAAAATTTGAAAATATAGCCGAAAAGGATGATTTTTAAGGAATAATTTGGTTAAATTTGAAAATTTTGTACTACGCTGCGGCACTCTGGTTCGCGAAAAGCGGTGCAGAGTGCAGGTACGGCAGGTAAGTAATTTATGGAATACTAATATAAACTGCTTCGGAGGGAAAAAGTCGAGTAAGTCGAATTTTTTATATGAAAATTTTGAATAAAATAAAATTTGTATGGAAAATTATTTTCCACGCGTCTAGGTCAGTCAAATTAGGTGTAGACGTCAGAGAGAGCCTAATCAAGCTTAAATTAGCTGAAAACCGCTTCAAAATGCGTCACCGGGATGCAAAGTTATAACGATTTGTTGGTTTTCATTCACAGCTTAGGTGGAATTTGCGTGAATTTTTCTAAGTGTGGAAAATAAAACAATTAAATTTTTTGAATTTCTACAGCAGCTATCCGCGCGTGCGAGGTGTCAAAACACGCGTCTCGGCGCGAGCTGTCGAAATATGGGGAAAACGAAGGTAGGTGCCGAACAAAAATTTGAAAATATAGCCGAAAAGGATGATTTTTAAGGAATAATTTGGTTAAATTTGAAAATTTTGTACTACGCTGCGGCACTCTGGTTCGCGAAAAGCGGTGCAGAGTGCAGGTACGGCAGGTAAGTAATTTATGGAATACTAATATAAACTGCTTCGGAGGGAAAAAGTCGAGTAAGTCGAATTTTTTATATGAAAATTTTGAATAAAATAAAATTTGTATGGAAAATTATTTTCCACGCGTCTAGGTCAGTCAAATTAGGTGTAGACGTCAGAGAGAGCCTAATCAAGCTTAAATTAGCTGAAAACCGCTTCAAAATGCGTCACCGGGATGCAAAGTTATAACGATTTGTTGGTTTTCATTCACAGCTTAGGTGGAATTTGCGTGAATTTTTCTAAGTGTGGAAAATAAAACAATTAAATTTTTTGAATTTCTACAGCAGCTATCCGCGCGTGCGAGGTGTCAAAACACGCGTCTCGGCGCGAGCTGTCGAAATATGGGGAAAACGAAGGTAGGTGCCGAACAAAAATTTGAAAATATAGCCGAAAAGGATGATTTTTAAGGAAAAATTTGGTTAAATTTGAAAATTTTGTACTACGCTGCGGCACTCTGGTTCGCGAAAAGCGGTGCAGAGTGCAGGTACGGCAGGTAAGTAATTTATGGAATACTAATATAAACTGCTTCGGAGGGAAAAAGTCGAGTAAGTCGAATTTTTTATATGAAAATTTTGAATAAAATAAAATTTGTATGGAAAATTATTTTCCACGCGTCTAGGTCAGTCAAATTAGGTGTAGACGTCAGAGAGAGCCTAATCAAGCTTAAATTAGCTGAAAACCGCTTCAAAATGCGTCACCGGGATGCAAAGTTATAACGATTTGTTGGTTTTCATTCACAGCTTAGGTGGAATTTGCGTGAATTTTTCTAAGTGTGGAAAATAAAACAATTAAATTTTTTGAATTTCTACAGCAGCTATCCGCGCGTGCGAGGTGTCAAAACACGCGTCTCGGCGCGAGCTGTCGAAATATGGGGAAAACGAAGGTAGGTGCCGAACAAAAATTTGAAAATATAGCCGAAAAGGATGATTTTTAAGGAAAAATTTGGTTAAATTTGAAAATTTTGTACTACGCTGCGGCACTCTGGTTCGCGAAAAGCGGTGCAGAGTGCAGGTACGGCAGGTAAGTAATTTATGGAATACTAATATAAACTGCTTCGGAGGGAAAAAGTCGAGTAAGTCGAATTTTTTATATGAAAATTTTGAATAAAATAAAATTTGTATGGAAAATTATTTTCCACGCGTCTAGGTCAGTCAAATTAGGTGTAGACGTCAGAGAGAGCCTAATCAAGCTTAAATTAGCTGAAAACCGCTTCAAAATGCGTCACCGGGATGCAAAGTTATAACGATTTGTTGGTTTTCATTCACAGCTTAGGTGGAATTTGCGTGAATTTTTCTAAGTGTGGAAAATAAAACAATTAAATTTTTTGAATTTCTACAGCAGCTATCCGCGCGTGCGAGGTGTCAAAACACGCGTCTCGGCGCGAGCTGTCGAAATATGGAGAAAACGAAGGTAGGTGCCGAACAAAAATTTGAAAATATAGCCGAAAAGGATGATTTTTAAGGAAAAATTTGGTTAAATTTGAAAATTTTGTACTACGCTGCGGCACTCTGGTTCGCGAAAAGCGGTGCAGAGTGCAGGTACGGCAGGTAAGTAATTTATGGAATACTAATATAAACTGCTTCGGAGGGAAAAAGTCGAGTAAGTCGAATTTTTTATATGAAAATTTTGAATAAAATAAAATTTGTATGGAAAATTATTTTCCACGCGTCTAGGTCAGTCAAATTAGGTGTAGACGTCAGAGAGAGCCTAATCAAGCTTAAATTAGCTGAAAACCGCTTCAAAATGCGTCACCGGGATGCAAAGTTATAACGATTTGTTGGTTTTCATTCACAGCTTAGGTGGAATTTGCGTGAATTTTTCTAAGTGTGGAAAATAAAACAATTAAATTTTTTGAATTTCTACAGCAGCTATCCGCGCGTGCGAGGTGTCAAAACACGCGTCTCGGCGCGAGCTGTCGAAATATGGGGAAAACGAAGGTAGGTGCCGAACAAAAATTTGAAAATATAGCCGAAAAGGATGATTTTTAAGGAAAAATTTGGTTAAATTTGAAAATTTTGTACTACGCTGCGGCACTCTGGTTCGCGAAAAGCGGTGCAGAGTGCAGGTACGGCAGGTAAGTAATTTATGGAATACTAATATAAACTGCTTCGGAGGGAAAAAGTCGAGTAAGTCGAATTTTTTATATGAAAATTTTGAATAAAATAAAATTTGTATGGAAAATTATTTTCCACGCGTCTAGGTCAGTCAAATTAGGTGTAGACGTCAGAGAGAGCCTAATCAAGCTTAAATTAGCTGAAAACCGCTTCAAAATGCGTCACCGGGATGCAAAGTTATAACGATTTGTTGGTTTTCATTCACAGCTTAGGTGGAATTTGCGTGAATTTTTCTAAGTGTGGAAAATAAAACAATTAAATTTTTTGAATTTCTACAGCAGCTATCCGCGCGTGCGAGGTGTCAAAACACGCGTCTCGGCGCGAGCTGTCGAAATATGGGGAAAACGAAGGTAGGTGCCGAACAAAAATTTGAAAATATAGCCGAAAAGGATGATTTTTAAGGAAAAATTTGGTTAAATTTGAAAATTTTGTACTACGCTGCGGCACTCTGGTTCGCGAAAAGCGGTGCAGAGTGCAGGTACGGCAGGTAAGTAATTTATGGAATACTAATATAAACTGCTTCGGAGGGAAAAAGTCGAGTAAGTCGAATTTTTTATATGAAAATTTTGAATAAAATAAAATTTGTATGGAAAATTATTTTCCACGCGTCTAGGTCAGTCAAATTAGGTGTAGACGTCAGAGAGAGCCTAATCAAGCTTAAATTAGCTGAAAACCGCTTCAAAATGCGTCACCGGGATGCAAAGTTATAACGATTTGTTGGTTTTCATTCACAGCTTAGGTGGAATTTGCGTGAATTTTTCTAAGTGTGGAAAATAAAACAATTAAATTTTTTGAATTTCTACAGCAGCTATCCGCGCGTGCGAGGTGTCAAAACACGCGTCTCGGCGCGAGCTGTCGAAATATGGGGAAAACGAAGGTAGGTGCCGAACAAAAATTTGAAAATATAGCCGAAAAGGATGATTTTTAAGGAATAATTTGGTTAAATTTGAAAATTTTGTACTACGCTGCGGCACTCTGGTTCGCGAAAAGCGGTGCAGAGTGCAGGTACGGCAGGTAAGTAATTTATGGAATACTAATATAAACTGCTTCGGAGGGAAAAAGTCGAGTAAGTCGAATTTTTTATATGAAAATTTTGAATAAAATAAAATTTGTATGGAAAATTATTTTCCACGCGTCTAGGTCAGTCAAATTAGGTGTAGACGTCAGAGAGAGCCTAATCAAGCTTAAATTAGCTGAAAACCGCTTCAAAATGCGTCACCGGGATGCAAAGTTATAACGATTTGTTGGTTTTCATTCACAGCTTAGGTGGAATTTGCGTGAATTTTTCTAAGTGTGGAAAATAAAACAATTAAATTTTTTGAATTTCTACAGCAGCTATCCGCGCGTGCGAGGTGTCAAAACACGCGTCTCGGCGCGAGCTGTCGAAATATGGGGAAAACGAAGGTAGGTGCCGAACAAAAATTTGAAAATATAGCCGAAAAGGATGATTTTTAAGGAAAAATTTGGTTAAATTTGAAAATTTTGTACTACGCTGCGGCACTCTGGTTCGCGAAAAGCGGTGCAGAGTGCAGGTACGGCAGGTAAGTAATTTATGGAATACTAATATAAACTGCTTCGGAGGGAAAAAGTCGAGTAAGTCGAATTTTTTATATGAAAATTTTGAATAAAATAAAATTTGTATGGAAAATTATTTTCCACGCGTCTAGGTCAGTCAAATTAGGTGTAGACGTCAGAGAGAGCCTAATCAAGCTTAAATTAGCTGAAAACCGCTTCAAAATGCGTCACCGGGATGCAAAGTTATAACGATTTGTTGGTTTTCATTCACAGCTTAGGTGGAATTTGCGTGAATTTTTCTAAGTGTGGAAAATAAAACAATTAAATTTTTTGAATTTCTACAGCAGCTATCCGCGCGTGCGAGGTGTCAAAACACGCGTCTCGGCGCGAGCTGTCGAAATATGGGGAAAACGAAGGTAGGTGCCGAACAAAAATTTGAAAATATAGCCGAAAAGGATGATTTTTAAGGAAAAATTTGGTTAAATTTGAAAATTTTGTACTACGCTGCGGCACTCTGGTTCGCGAAAAGCGGTGCAGAGTGCAGGTACGGCAGGTAAGTAATTTATGGAATACTAATATAAACTGCTTCGGAGGGAAAAAGTCGAGTAAGTCGAATTTTTTATATGAAAATTTTGAATAAAATAAAATTTGTATGGAAAATTATTTTCCACGCGTCTAGGTCAGTCAAATTAGGTGTAGACGTCAGAGAGAGCCTAATCAAGCTTAAATTAGCTGAAAACCGCTTCAAAATGCGTCACCGGGATGCAAAGTTATAACGATTTGTTGGTTTTCATTCACAGCTTAGGTGGAATTTGCGTGAATTTTTCTAAGTGTGGAAAATAAAACAATTAAATTTTTTGAATTTCTACAGCAGCTATCCGCGCGTGCGAGGTGTCAAAACACGCGTCTCGGCGCGAGCTGTCGAAATATGGAGAAAACGAAGGTAGGTGCCGAACAAAAATTTGAAAATATAGCCGAAAAGGATGATTTTTAAGGAAAAATTTGGTTAAATTTGAAAATTTTGTACTACGCTGCGGCACTCTGGTTCGCGAAAAGCGGTGCAGAGTGCAGGTACGGCAGGTAAGTAATTTATGGAATACTAATATAAACTGCTTCGGAGGGAAAAAGTCGAGTAAGTCGAATTTTTTATATGAAAATTTTGAATAAAATAAAATTTGTATGGAAAATTATTTTCCACGCGTCTAGGTCAGTCAAATTAGGTGTAGACGTCAGAGAGAGCCTAATCAAGCTTAAATTAGCTGAAAACCGCTTCAAAATGCGTCACCGGGATGCAAAGTTATAACGATTTGTTGGTTTTCATTCACAGCTTAGGTGGAATTTGCGTGAATTTTTCTAAGTGTGGAAAATAAAACAATTAAATTTTTTGAATTTCTACAGCAGCTATCCGCGCGTGCGAGGTGTCAAAACACGCGTCTCGGCGCGAGCTGTCGAAATATGGGGAAAACGAAGGTAGGTGCCGAACAAAAATTTGAAAATATAGCCGAAAAGGATGATTTTTAAGGAAAAATTTGGTTAAATTTGAAAATTTTGTACTACGCTGCGGCACTCTGGTTCGCGAAAAGCGGTGCAGAGTGCAGGTACGGCAGGTAAGTAATTTATGGAATACTAATATAAACTGCTTCGGAGGGAAAAAGTCGAGTAAGTCGAATTTTTTATATGAAAATTTTGAATAAAATAAAATTTGTATGGAAAATTATTTTCCACGCGTCTAGGTCAGTCAAATTAGGTGTAGACGTCAGAGAGAGCCTAATCAAGCTTAAATTAGCTGAAAACCGCTTCAAAATGCGTCACCGGGATGCAAAGTTATAACGATTTGTTGGTTTTCATTCACAGCTTAGGTGGAATTTGCGTGAATTTTTCTAAGTGTGGAAAATAAAACAATTAAATTTTTTGAATTTCTACAGCAGCTATCCGCGCGTGCGAGGTGTCAAAACACGCGTCTCGGCGCGAGCTGTCGAAATATGGGGAAAACGAAGGTAGGTGCCGAACAAAAATTTGAAAATATAGCCGAAAAGGATGATTTTTAAGGAATAATTTGGTTAAATTTGAAAATTTTGTACTACGCTGCGGCACTCTGGTTCGCGAAAAGCGGTGCAGAGTGCAGGTACGGCAGGTAAGTAATTTATGGAATACTAATATAAACTGCTTCGGAGGGAAAAAGTCGAGTAAGTCGAATTTTTTATATGAAAATTTTGAATAAAATAAAATTTGTATGGAAAATTATTTTCCACGCGTCTAGGTCAGTCAAATTAGGTGTAGACGTCAGAGAGAGCCTAATCAAGCTTAAATTAGCTGAAAACCGCTTCAAAATGCGTCACCGGGATGCAAAGTTATAACGATTTGTTGGTTTTCATTCACAGCTTAGGTGGAATTTGCGTGAATTTTTCTAAGTGTGGAAAATAAAACAATTAAATTTTTTGAATTTCTACAGCAGCTATCCGCGCGTGCGAGGTGTCAAAACACGCGTCTCGGCGCGAGCTGTCGAAATATGGGGAAAACGAAGGTAGGTGCCGAACAAAAATTTGAAAATATAGCCGAAAAGGATGATTTTTAAGGAAAAATTTGGTTAAATTTGAAAATTTTGTACTACGCTGCGGCACTCTGGTTCGCGAAAAGCGGTGCAGAGTGCAGGTACGGCAGGTAAGTAATTTATGGAATACTAATATAAACTGCTTCGGAGGGAAAAAGTCGAGTAAGTCGAATTTTTTATATGAAAATTTTGAATAAAATAAAATTTGTATGGAAAATTATTTTCCACGCGTCTAGGTCAGTCAAATTAGGTGTAGACGTCAGAGAGAGCCTAATCAAGCTTAAATTAGCTGAAAACCGCTTCAAAATGCGTCACCGGGATGCAAAGTTATAACGATTTGTTGGTTTTCATTCACAGCTTAGGTGGAATTTGCGTGAATTTTTCTAAGTGTGGAAAATAAAACAATTAAATTTTTTGAATTTCTACAGCAGCTATCCGCGCGTGCGAGGTGTCAAAACACGCGTCTCGGCGCGAGCTGTCGAAATATGGGGAAAACGAAGGTAGGTGCCGAACAAAAATTTGAAAATATAGCCGAAAAGGATGATTTTTAAGGAAAAATTTGGTTAAATTTGAAAATTTTGTACTACGCTGCGGCACTCTGGTTCGCGAAAAGCGGTGCAGAGTGCAGGTACGGCAGGTAAGTAATTTATGGAATACTAATATAAACTGCTTCGGAGGGAAAAAGTCGAGTAAGTCGAATTTTTTATATGAAAATTTTGAATAAAATAAAATTTGTATGGAAAATTATTTTCCACGCGTCTAGGTCAGTCAAATTAGGTGTAGACGTCAGAGAGAGCCTAATCAAGCTTAAATTAGCTGAAAACCGCTTCAAAATGCGTCACCGGGATGCAAAGTTATAACGATTTGTTGGTTTTCATTCACAGCTTAGGTGGAATTTGCGTGAATTTTTCTAAGTGTGGAAAATAAAACAATTAAATTTTTTGAATTTCTACAGCAGCTATCCGCGCGTGCGAGGTGTCAAAACACGCGTCTCGGCGCGAGCTGTCGAAATATGGAGAAAACGAAGGTAGGTGCCGAACAAAAATTTGAAAATATAGCCGAAAAGGATGATTTTTAAGGAAAAATTTGGTTAAATTTGAAAATTTTGTACTACGCTGCGGCACTCTGGTTCGCGAAAAGCGGTGCAGAGTGCAGGTACGGCAGGTAAGTAATTTATGGAATACTAATATAAACTGCTTCGGAGGGAAAAAGTCGAGTAAGTCGAATTTTTTATATGAAAATTTTGAATAAAATAAAATTTGTATGGAAAATTATTTTCCACGCGTCTAGGTCAGTCAAATTAGGTGTAGACGTCAGAGAGAGCCTAATCAAGCTTAAATTAGCTGAAAACCGCTTCAAAATGCGTCACCGGGATGCAAAGTTATAACGATTTGTTGGTTTTCATTCACAGCTTAGGTGGAATTTGCGTGAATTTTTCTAAGTGTGGAAAATAAAACAATTAAATTTTTTGAATTTCTACAGCAGCTATCCGCGCGTGCGAGGTGTCAAAACACGCGTCTCGGCGCGAGCTGTCGAAATATGGGGAAAACGAAGGTAGGTGCCGAACAAAAATTTGAAAATATAGCCGAAAAGGATGATTTTTAAGGAAAAATTTGGTTAAATTTGAAAATTTTGTACTACGCTGCGGCACTCTGGTTCGCGAAAAGCGGTGCAGAGTGCAGGTACGGCAGGTAAGTAATTTATGGAATACTAATATAAACTGCTTCGGAGGGAAAAAGTCGAGTAAGTCGAATTTTTTATATGAAAATTTTGAATAAAATAAAATTTGTATGGAAAATTATTTTCCACGCGTCTAGGTCAGTCAAATTAGGTGTAGACGTCAGAGAGAGCCTAATCAAGCTTAAATTAGCTGAAAACCGCTTCAAAATGCGTCACCGGGATGCAAAGTTATAACGATTTGTTGGTTTTCATTCACAGCTTAGGTGGAATTTGCGTGAATTTTTCTAAGTGTGGAAAATAAAACAATTAAATTTTTTGAATTTCTACAGCAGCTATCCGCGCGTGCGAGGTGTCAAAACACGCGTCTCGGCGCGAGCTGTCGAAATATGGGGAAAACGAAGGTAGGTGCCGAACAAAAATTTGAAAATATAGCCGAAAAGGATGATTTTTAAGGAAAAATTTGGTTAAATTTGAAAATTTTGTACTACGCTGCGGCACTCTGGTTCGCGAAAAGCGGTGCAGAGTGCAGGTACGGCAGGTAAGTAATTTATGGAATACTAATATAAACTGCTTCGGAGGGAAAAAGTCGAGTAAGTCGAATTTTTTATATGAAAATTTTGAATAAAATAAAATTTGTATGGAAAATTATTTTCCACGCGTCTAGGTCAGTCAAATTAGGTGTAGACGTCAGAGAGAGCCTAATCAAGCTTAAATTAGCTGAAAACCGCTTCAAAATGCGTCACCGGGATGCAAAGTTATAACGATTTGTTGGTTTTCATTCACAGCTTAGGTGGAATTTGCGTGAATTTTTCTAAGTGTGGAAAATAAAACAATTAAATTTTTTGAATTTCTACAGCAGCTATCCGCGCGTGCGAGGTGTCAAAACACGCGTCTCGGCGCGAGCTGTCGAAATATGGAGAAAACGAAGGTAGGTGCCGAACAAAAATTTGAAAATATAGCCGAAAAGGATGATTTTTAAGGAAAAATTTGGTTAAATTTGAAAATTTTGTACTACGCTGCGGCACTCTGGTTCGCGAAAAGCGGTGCAGAGTGCAGGTACGGCAGGTAAGTAATTTATGGAATACTAATATAAACTGCTTCGGAGGGAAAAAGTCGAGTAAGTCGAATTTTTTATATGAAAATTTTGAATAAAATAAAATTTGTATGGAAAATTATTTTCCACGCGTCTAGGTCAGTCAAATTAGGTGTAGACGTCAGAGAGAGCCTAATCAAGCTTAAATTAGCTGAAAACCGCTTCAAAATGCGTCACCGGGATGCAAAGTTATAACGATTTGTTGGTTTTCATTCACAGCTTAGGTGGAATTTGCGTGAATTTTTCTAAGTGTGGAAAATAAAACAATTAAATTTTTTGAATTTCTACAGCAGCTATCCGCGCGTGCGAGGTGTCAAAACACGCGTCTCGGCGCGAGCTGTCGAAATATGGGGAAAACGAAGGTAGGTGCCGAACAAAAATTTGAAAATATAGCCGAAAAGGATGATTTTTAAGGAAAAATTTGGTTAAATTTGAAAATTTTGTACTACGCTGCGGCACTCTGGTTCGCGAAAAGCGGTGCAGAGTGCAGGTACGGCAGGTAAGTAATTTATGGAATACTAATATAAACTGCTTCGGAGGGAAAAAGTCGAGTAAGTCGAATTTTTTATATGAAAATTTTGAATAAAATAAAATTTGTATGGAAAATTATTTTCCACGCGTCTAGGTCAGTCAAATTAGGTGTAGACGTCAGAGAGAGCCTAATCAAGCTTAAATTAGCTGAAAACCGCTTCAAAATGCGTCACCGGGATGCAAAGTTATAACGATTTGTTGGTTTTCATTCACAGCTTAGGTGGAATTTGCGTGAATTTTTCTAAGTGTGGAAAATAAAACAATTAAATTTTTTGAATTTCTACAGCAGCTATCCGCGCGTGCGAGGTGTCAAAACACGCGTCTCGGCGCGAGCTGTCGAAATATGGGGAAAACGAAGGTAGGTGCCGAACAAAAATTTGAAAATATAGCCGAAAAGGATGATTTTTAAGGAAAAATTTGGTTAAATTTGAAAATTTTGTACTACGCTGCGGCACTCTGGTTCGCGAAAAGCGGTGCAGAGTGCAGGTACGGCAGGTAAGTAATTTATGGAATACTAATATAAACTGCTTCGGAGGGAAAAAGTCGAGTAAGTCGAATTTTTTATATGAAAATTTTGAATAAAATAAAATTTGTATGGAAAATTATTTTCCACGCGTCTAGGTCAGTCAAATTAGGTGTAGACGTCAGAGAGAGCCTAATCAAGCTTAAATTAGCTGAAAACCGCTTCAAAATGCGTCACCGGGATGCAAAGTTATAACGATTTGTTGGTTTTCATTCACAGCTTAGGTGGAATTTGCGTGAATTTTTCTAAGTGTGGAAAATAAAACAATTAAATTTTTTGAATTTCTACAGCAGCTATCCGCGCGTGCGAGGTGTCAAAACACGCGTCTCGGCGCGAGCTGTCGAAATATGGGGAAAACGAAGGTAGGTGCCGAACAAAAATTTGAAAATATAGCCGAAAAGGATGATTTTTAAGGAAAAATTTGGTTAAATTTGAAAATTTTGTACTACGCTGCGGCACTCTGGTTCGCGAAAAGCGGTGCAGAGTGCAGGTACGGCAGGTAAGTAATTTATGGAATACTAATATAAACTGCTTCGGAGGGAAAAAGTCGAGTAAGTCGAATTTTTTATATGAAAATTTTGAATAAAATAAAATTTGTATGGAAAATTATTTTCCACGCGTCTAGGTCAGTCAAATTAGGTGTAGACGTCAGAGAGAGCCTAATCAAGCTTAAATTAGCTGAAAACCGCTTCAAAATGCGTCACCGGGATGCAAAGTTATAACGATTTGTTGGTTTTCATTCACAGCTTAGGTGGAATTTGCGTGAATTTTTCTAAGTGTGGAAAATAAAACAATTAAATTTTTTGAATTTCTACAGCAGCTATCCGCGCGTGCGAGGTGTCAAAACACGCGTCTCGGCGCGAGCTGTCGAAATATGGGGAAAACGAAGGTAGGTGCCGAACAAAAATTTGAAAATATAGCCGAAAAGGATGATTTTTAAGGAATAATTTGGTTAAATTTGAAAATTTTGTACTACGCTGCGGCACTCTGGTTCGCGAAAAGCGGTGCAGAGTGCAGGTACGGCAGGTAAGTAATTTATGGAATACTAATATAAACTGCTTCGGAGGGAAAAAGTCGAGTAAGTCGAATTTTTTATATGAAAATTTTGAATAAAATAAAATTTGTATGGAAAATTATTTTCCACGCGTCTAGGTCAGTCAAATTAGGTGTAGACGTCAGAGAGAGCCTAATCAAGCTTAAATTAGCTGAAAACCGCTTCAAAATGCGTCACCGGGATGCAAAGTTATAACGATTTGTTGGTTTTCATTCACAGCTTAGGTGGAATTTGCGTGAATTTTTCTAAGTGTGGAAAATAAAACAATTAAATTTTTTGAATTTCTACAGCAGCTATCCGCGCGTGCGAGGTGTCAAAACACGCGTCTCGGCGCGAGCTGTCGAAATATGGGGAAAACGAAGGTAGGTGCCGAACAAAAATTTGAAAATATAGCCGAAAAGGATGATTTTTAAGGAAAAATTTGGTTAAATTTGAAAATTTTGTACTACGCTGCGGCACTCTGGTTCGCGAAAAGCGGTGCAGAGTGCAGGTACGGCAGGTAAGTAATTTATGGAATACTAATATAAACTGCTTCGGAGGGAAAAAGTCGAGTAAGTCGAATTTTTTATATGAAAATTTTGAATAAAATAAAATTTGTATGGAAAATTATTTTCCACGCGTCTAGGTCAGTCAAATTAGGTGTAGACGTCAGAGAGAGCCTAATCAAGCTTAAATTAGCTGAAAACCGCTTCAAAATGCGTCACCGGGATGCAAAGTTATAACGATTTGTTGGTTTTCATTCACAGCTTAGGTGGAATTTGCGTGAATTTTTCTAAGTGTGGAAAATAAAACAATTAAATTTTTTGAATTTCTACAGCAGCTATCCGCGCGTGCGAGGTGTCAAAACACGCGTCTCGGCGCGAGCTGTCGAAATATGGGGAAAACGAAGGTAGGTGCCGAACAAAAATTTGAAAATATAGCCGAAAAGGATGATTTTTAAGGAAAAATTTGGTTAAATTTGAAAATTTTGTACTACGCTGCGGCACTCTGGTTCGCGAAAAGCGGTGCAGAGTGCAGGTACGGCAGGTAAGTAATTTATGGAATACTAATATAAACTGCTTCGGAGGGAAAAAGTCGAGTAAGTCGAATTTTTTATATGAAAATTTTGAATAAAATAAAATTTGTATGGAAAATTATTTTCCACGCGTCTAGGTCAGTCAAATTAGGTGTAGACGTCAGAGAGAGCCTAATCAAGCTTAAATTAGCTGAAAACCGCTTCAAAATGCGTCACCGGGATGCAAAGTTATAACGATTTGTTGGTTTTCATTCACAGCTTAGGTGGAATTTGCGTGAATTTTTCTAAGTGTGGAAAATAAAACAATTAAATTTTTTGAATTTCTACAGCAGCTATCCGCGCGTGCGAGGTGTCAAAACACGCGTCTCGGCGCGAGCTGTCGAAATATGGAGAAAACGAAGGTAGGTGCCGAACAAAAATTTGAAAATATAGCCGAAAAGGATGATTTTTAAGGAAAAATTTGGTTAAATTTGAAAATTTTGTACTACGCTGCGGCACTCTGGTTCGCGAAAAGCGGTGCAGAGTGCAGGTACGGCAGGTAAGTAATTTATGGAATACTAATATAAACTGCTTCGGAGGGAAAAAGTCGAGTAAGTCGAATTTTTTATATGAAAATTTTGAATAAAATAAAATTTGTATGGAAAATTATTTTCCACGCGTCTAGGTCAGTCAAATTAGGTGTAGACGTCAGAGAGAGCCTAATCAAGCTTAAATTAGCTGAAAACCGCTTCAAAATGCGTCACCGGGATGCAAAGTTATAACGATTTGTTGGTTTTCATTCACAGCTTAGGTGGAATTTGCGTGAATTTTTCTAAGTGTGGAAAATAAAACAATTAAATTTTTTGAATTTCTACAGCAGCTATCCGCGCGTGCGAGGTGTCAAAACACGCGTCTCGGCGCGAGCTGTCGAAATATGGGGAAAACGAAGGTAGGTGCCGAACAAAAATTTGAAAATATAGCCGAAAAGGATGATTTTTAAGGAAAAATTTGGTTAAATTTGAAAATTTTGTACTACGCTGCGGCACTCTGGTTCGCGAAAAGCGGTGCAGAGTGCAGGTACGGCAGGTAAGTAATTTATGGAATACTAATATAAACTGCTTCGGAGGGAAAAAGTCGAGTAAGTCGAATTTTTTATATGAAAATTTTGAATAAAATAAAATTTGTATGGAAAATTATTTTCCACGCGTCTAGGTCAGTCAAATTAGGTGTAGACGTCAGAGAGAGCCTAATCAAGCTTAAATTAGCTGAAAACCGCTTCAAAATGCGTCACCGGGATGCAAAGTTATAACGATTTGTTGGTTTTCATTCACAGCTTAGGTGGAATTTGCGTGAATTTTTCTAAGTGTGGAAAATAAAACAATTAAATTTTTTGAATTTCTACAGCAGCTATCCGCGCGTGCGAGGTGTCAAAACACGCGTCTCGGCGCGAGCTGTCGAAATATGGGGAAAACGAAGGTAGGTGCCGAACAAAAATTTGAAAATATAGCCGAAAAGGATGATTTTTAAGGAATAATTTGGTTAAATTTGAAAATTTTGTACTACGCTGCGGCACTCTGGTTCGCGAAAAGCGGTGCAGAGTGCAGGTACGGCAGGTAAGTAATTTATGGAATACTAATATAAACTGCTTCGGAGGGAAAAAGTCGAGTAAGTCGAATTTTTTATATGAAAATTTTGAATAAAATAAAATTTGTATGGAAAATTATTTTCCACGCGTCTAGGTCAGTCAAATTAGGTGTAGACGTCAGAGAGAGCCTAATCAAGCTTAAATTAGCTGAAAACCGCTTCAAAATGCGTCACCGGGATGCAAAGTTATAACGATTTGTTGGTTTTCATTCACAGCTTAGGTGGAATTTGCGTGAATTTTTCTAAGTGTGGAAAATAAAACAATTAAATTTTTTGAATTTCTACAGCAGCTATCCGCGCGTGCGAGGTGTCAAAACACGCGTCTCGGCGCGAGCTGTCGAAATATGGGGAAAACGAAGGTAGGTGCCGAACAAAAATTTGAAAATATAGCCGAAAAGGATGATTTTTAAGGAAAAATTTGGTTAAATTTGAAAATTTTGTACTACGCTGCGGCACTCTGGTTCGCGAAAAGCGGTGCAGAGTGCAGGTACGGCAGGTAAGTAATTTATGGAATACTAATATAAACTGCTTCGGAGGGAAAAAGTCGAGTAAGTCGAATTTTTTATATGAAAATTTTGAATAAAATAAAATTTGTATGGAAAATTATTTTCCACGCGTCTAGGTCAGTCAAATTAGGTGTAGACGTCAGAGAGAGCCTAATCAAGCTTAAATTAGCTGAAAACCGCTTCAAAATGCGTCACCGGGATGCAAAGTTATAACGATTTGTTGGTTTTCATTCACAGCTTAGGTGGAATTTGCGTGAATTTTTCTAAGTGTGGAAAATAAAACAATTAAATTTTTTGAATTTCTACAGCAGCTATCCGCGCGTGCGAGGTGTCAAAACACGCGTCTCGGCGCGAGCTGTCGAAATATGGGGAAAACGAAGGTAGGTGCCGAACAAAAATTTGAAAATATAGCCGAAAAGGATGATTTTTAAGGAAAAATTTGGTTAAATTTGAAAATTTTGTACTACGCTGCGGCACTCTGGTTCGCGAAAAGCGGTGCAGAGTGCAGGTACGGCAGGTAAGTAATTTATGGAATACTAATATAAACTGCTTCGGAGGGAAAAAGTCGAGTAAGTCGAATTTTTTATATGAAAATTTTGAATAAAATAAAATTTGTATGGAAAATTATTTTCCACGCGTCTAGGTCAGTCAAATTAGGTGTAGACGTCAGAGAGAGCCTAATCAAGCTTAAATTAGCTGAAAACCGCTTCAAAATGCGTCACCGGGATGCAAAGTTATAACGATTTGTTGGTTTTCATTCACAGCTTAGGTGGAATTTGCGTGAATTTTTCTAAGTGTGGAAAATAAAACAATTAAATTTTTTGAATTTCTACAGCAGCTATCCGCGCGTGCGAGGTGTCAAAACACGCGTCTCGGCGCGAGCTGTCGAAATATGGAGAAAACGAAGGTAGGTGCCGAACAAAAATTTGAAAATATAGCCGAAAAGGATGATTTTTAAGGAAAAATTTGGTTAAATTTGAAAATTTTGTACTACGCTGCGGCACTCTGGTTCGCGAAAAGCGGTGCAGAGTGCAGGTACGGCAGGTAAGTAATTTATGGAATACTAATATAAACTGCTTCGGAGGGAAAAAGTCGAGTAAGTCGAATTTTTTATATGAAAATTTTGAATAAAATAAAATTTGTATGGAAAATTATTTTCCACGCGTCTAGGTCAGTCAAATTAGGTGTAGACGTCAGAGAGAGCCTAATCAAGCTTAAATTAGCTGAAAACCGCTTCAAAATGCGTCACCGGGATGCAAAGTTATAACGATTTGTTGGTTTTCATTCACAGCTTAGGTGGAATTTGCGTGAATTTTTCTAAGTGTGGAAAATAAAACAATTAAATTTTTTGAATTTCTACAGCAGCTATCCGCGCGTGCGAGGTGTCAAAACACGCGTCTCGGCGCGAGCTGTCGAAATATGGGGAAAACGAAGGTAGGTGCCGAACAAAAATTTGAAAATATAGCCGAAAAGGATGATTTTTAAGGAAAAATTTGGTTAAATTTGAAAATTTTGTACTACGCTGCGGCACTCTGGTTCGCGAAAAGCGGTGCAGAGTGCAGGTACGGCAGGTAAGTAATTTATGGAATACTAATATAAACTGCTTCGGAGGGAAAAAGTCGAGTAAGTCGAATTTTTTATATGAAAATTTTGAATAAAATAAAATTTGTATGGAAAATTATTTTCCACGCGTCTAGGTCAGTCAAATTAGGTGTAGACGTCAGAGAGAGCCTAATCAAGCTTAAATTAGCTGAAAACCGCTTCAAAATGCGTCACCGGGATGCAAAGTTATAACGATTTGTTGGTTTTCATTCACAGCTTAGGTGGAATTTGCGTGAATTTTTCTAAGTGTGGAAAATAAAACAATTAAATTTTTTGAATTTCTACAGCAGCTATCCGCGCGTGCGAGGTGTCAAAACACGCGTCTCGGCGCGAGCTGTCGAAATATGGGGAAAACGAAGGTAGGTGCCGAACAAAAATTTGAAAATATAGCCGAAAAGGATGATTTTTAAGGAAAAATTTGGTTAAATTTGAAAATTTTGTACTACGCTGCGGCACTCTGGTTCGCGAAAAGCGGTGCAGAGTGCAGGTACGGCAGGTAAGTAATTTATGGAATACTAATATAAACTGCTTCGGAGGGAAAAAGTCGAGTAAGTCGAATTTTTTATATGAAAATTTTGAATAAAATAAAATTTGTATGGAAAATTATTTTCCACGCGTCTAGGTCAGTCAAATTAGGTGTAGACGTCAGAGAGAGCCTAATCAAGCTTAAATTAGCTGAAAACCGCTTCAAAATGCGTCACCGGGATGCAAAGTTATAACGATTTGTTGGTTTTCATTCACAGCTTAGGTGGAATTTGCGTGAATTTTTCTAAGTGTGGAAAATAAAACAATTAAATTTTTTGAATTTCTACAGCAGCTATCCGCGCGTGCGAGGTGTCAAAACACGCGTCTCGGCGCGAGCTGTCGAAATATGGAGAAAACGAAGGTAGGTGCCGAACAAAAATTTGAAAATATAGCCGAAAAGGATGATTTTTAAGGAAAAATTTGGTTAAATTTGAAAATTTTGTACTACGCTGCGGCACTCTGGTTCGCGAAAAGCGGTGCAGAGTGCAGGTACGGCAGGTAAGTAATTTATGGAATACTAATATAAACTGCTTCGGAGGGAAAAAGTCGAGTAAGTCGAATTTTTTATATGAAAATTTTGAATAAAATAAAATTTGTATGGAAAATTATTTTCCACGCGTCTAGGTCAGTCAAATTAGGTGTAGACGTCAGAGAGAGCCTAATCAAGCTTAAATTAGCTGAAAACCGCTTCAAAATGCGTCACCGGGATGCAAAGTTATAACGATTTGTTGGTTTTCATTCACAGCTTAGGTGGAATTTGCGTGAATTTTTCTAAGTGTGGAAAATAAAACAATTAAATTTTTTGAATTTCTACAGCAGCTATCCGCGCGTGCGAGGTGTCAAAACACGCGTCTCGGCGCGAGCTGTCGAAATATGGGGAAAACGAAGGTAGGTGCCGAACAAAAATTTGAAAATATAGCCGAAAAGGATGATTTTTAAGGAAAAATTTGGTTAAATTTGAAAATTTTGTACTACGCTGCGGCACTCTGGTTCGCGAAAAGCGGTGCAGAGTGCAGGTACGGCAGGTAAGTAATTTATGGAATACTAATATAAACTGCTTCGGAGGGAAAAAGTCGAGTAAGTCGAATTTTTTATATGAAAATTTTGAATAAAATAAAATTTGTATGGAAAATTATTTTCCACGCGTCTAGGTCAGTCAAATTAGGTGTAGACGTCAGAGAGAGCCTAATCAAGCTTAAATTAGCTGAAAACCGCTTCAAAATGCGTCACCGGGATGCAAAGTTATAACGATTTGTTGGTTTTCATTCACAGCTTAGGTGGAATTTGCGTGAATTTTTCTAAGTGTGGAAAATAAAACAATTAAATTTTTTGAATTTCTACAGCAGCTATCCGCGCGTGCGAGGTGTCAAAACACGCGTCTCGGCGCGAGCTGTCGAAATATGGGGAAAACGAAGGTAGGTGCCGAACAAAAATTTGAAAATATAGCCGAAAAGGATGATTTTTAAGGAAAAATTTGGTTAAATTTGAAAATTTTGTACTACGCTGCGGCACTCTGGTTCGCGAAAAGCGGTGCAGAGTGCAGGTACGGCAGGTAAGTAATTTATGGAATACTAATATAAACTGCTTCGGAGGGAAAAAGTCGAGTAAGTCGAATTTTTTATATGAAAATTTTGAATAAAATAAAATTTGTATGGAAAATTATTTTCCACGCGTCTAGGTCAGTCAAATTAGGTGTAGACGTCAGAGAGAGCCTAATCAAGCTTAAATTAGCTGAAAACCGCTTCAAAATGCGTCACCGGGATGCAAAGTTATAACGATTTGTTGGTTTTCATTCACAGCTTAGGTGGAATTTGCGTGAATTTTTCTAAGTGTGGAAAATAAAACAATTAAATTTTTTGAATTTCTACAGCAGCTATCCGCGCGTGCGAGGTGTCAAAACACGCGTCTCGGCGCGAGCTGTCGAAATATGGAGAAAACGAAGGTAGGTGCCGAACAAAAATTTGAAAATATAGCCGAAAAGGATGATTTTTAAGGAAAAATTTGGTTAAATTTGAAAATTTTGTACTACGCTGCGGCACTCTGGTTCGCGAAAAGCGGTGCAGAGTGCAGGTACGGCAGGTAAGTAATTTATGGAATACTAATATAAACTGCTTCGGAGGGAAAAAGTCGAGTAAGTCGAATTTTTTATATGAAAATTTTGAATAAAATAAAATTTGTATGGAAAATTATTTTCCACGCGTCTAGGTCAGTCAAATTAGGTGTAGACGTCAGAGAGAGCCTAATCAAGCTTAAATTAGCTGAAAACCGCTTCAAAATGCGTCACCGGGATGCAAAGTTATAACGATTTGTTGGTTTTCATTCACAGCTTAGGTGGAATTTGCGTGAATTTTTCTAAGTGTGGAAAATAAAACAATTAAATTTTTTGAATTTCTACAGCAGCTATCCGCGCGTGCGAGGTGTCAAAACACGCGTCTCGGCGCGAGCTGTCGAAATATGGGGAAAACGAAGGTAGGTGCCGAACAAAAATTTGAAAATATAGCCGAAAAGGATGATTTTTAAGGAAAAATTTGGTTAAATTTGAAAATTTTGTACTACGCTGCGGCACTCTGGTTCGCGAAAAGCGGTGCAGAGTGCAGGTACGGCAGGTAAGTAATTTATGGAATACTAATATAAACTGCTTCGGAGGGAAAAAGTCGAGTAAGTCGAATTTTTTATATGAAAATTTTGAATAAAATAAAATTTGTATGGAAAATTATTTTCCACGCGTCTAGGTCAGTCAAATTAGGTGTAGACGTCAGAGAGAGCCTAATCAAGCTTAAATTAGCTGAAAACCGCTTCAAAATGCGTCACCGGGATGCAAAGTTATAACGATTTGTTGGTTTTCATTCACAGCTTAGGTGGAATTTGCGTGAATTTTTCTAAGTGTGGAAAATAAAACAATTAAATTTTTTGAATTTCTACAGCAGCTATCCGCGCGTGCGAGGTGTCAAAACACGCGTCTCGGCGCGAGCTGTCGAAATATGGGGAAAACGAAGGTAGGTGCCGAACAAAAATTTGAAAATATAGCCGAAAAGGATGATTTTTAAGGAAAAATTTGGTTAAATTTGAAAATTTTGTACTACGCTGCGGCACTCTGGTTCGCGAAAAGCGGTGCAGAGTGCAGGTACGGCAGGTAAGTAATTTATGGAATACTAATATAAACTGCTTCGGAGGGAAAAAGTCGAGTAAGTCGAATTTTTTATATGAAAATTTTGAATAAAATAAAATTTGTATGGAAAATTATTTTCCACGCGTCTAGGTCAGTCAAATTAGGTGTAGACGTCAGAGAGAGCCTAATCAAGCTTAAATTAGCTGAAAACCGCTTCAAAATGCGTCACCGGGATGCAAAGTTATAACGATTTGTTGGTTTTCATTCACAGCTTAGGTGGAATTTGCGTGAATTTTTCTAAGTGTGGAAAATAAAACAATTAAATTTTTTGAATTTCTACAGCAGCTATCCGCGCGTGCGAGGTGTCAAAACACGCGTCTCGGCGCGAGCTGTCGAAATATGGAGAAAACGAAGGTAGGTGCCGAACAAAAATTTGAAAATATAGCCGAAAAGGATGATTTTTAAGGAAAAATTTGGTTAAATTTGAAAATTTTGTACTACGCTGCGGCACTCTGGTTCGCGAAAAGCGGTGCAGAGTGCAGGTACGGCAGGTAAGTAATTTATGGAATACTAATATAAACTGCTTCGGAGGGAAAAAGTCGAGTAAGTCGAATTTTTTATATGAAAATTTTGAATAAAATAAAATTTGTATGGAAAATTATTTTCCACGCGTCTAGGTCAGTCAAATTAGGTGTAGACGTCAGAGAGAGCCTAATCAAGCTTAAATTAGCTGAAAACCGCTTCAAAATGCGTCACCGGGATGCAAAGTTATAACGATTTGTTGGTTTTCATTCACAGCTTAGGTGGAATTTGCGTGAATTTTTCTAAGTGTGGAAAATAAAACAATTAAATTTTTTGAATTTCTACAGCAGCTATCCGCGCGTGCGAGGTGTCAAAACACGCGTCTCGGCGCGAGCTGTCGAAATATGGGGAAAACGAAGGTAGGTGCCGAACAAAAATTTGAAAATATAGCCGAAAAGGATGATTTTTAAGGAAAAATTTGGTTAAATTTGAAAATTTTGTACTACGCTGCGGCACTCTGGTTCGCGAAAAGCGGTGCAGAGTGCAGGTACGGCAGGTAAGTAATTTATGGAATACTAATATAAACTGCTTCGGAGGGAAAAAGTCGAGTAAGTCGAATTTTTTATATGAAAATTTTGAATAAAATAAAATTTGTATGGAAAATTATTTTCCACGCGTCTAGGTCAGTCAAATTAGGTGTAGACGTCAGAGAGAGCCTAATCAAGCTTAAATTAGCTGAAAACCGCTTCAAAATGCGTCACCGGGATGCAAAGTTATAACGATTTGTTGGTTTTCATTCACAGCTTAGGTGGAATTTGCGTGAATTTTTCTAAGTGTGGAAAATAAAACAATTAAATTTTTTGAATTTCTACAGCAGCTATCCGCGCGTGCGAGGTGTCAAAACACGCGTCTCGGCGCGAGCTGTCGAAATATGGGGAAAACGAAGGTAGGTGCCGAACAAAAATTTGAAAATATAGCCGAAAAGGATGATTTTTAAGGAAAAATTTGGTTAAATTTGAAAATTTTGTACTACGCTGCGGCACTCTGGTTCGCGAAAAGCGGTGCAGAGTGCAGGTACGGCAGGTAAGTAATTTATGGAATACTAATATAAACTGCTTCGGAGGGAAAAAGTCGAGTAAGTCGAATTTTTTATATGAAAATTTTGAATAAAATAAAATTTGTATGGAAAATTATTTTCCACGCGTCTAGGTCAGTCAAATTAGGTGTAGACGTCAGAGAGAGCCTAATCAAGCTTAAATTAGCTGAAAACCGCTTCAAAATGCGTCACCGGGATGCAAAGTTATAACGATTTGTTGGTTTTCATTCACAGCTTAGGTGGAATTTGCGTGAATTTTTCTAAGTGTGGAAAATAAAACAATTAAATTTTTTGAATTTCTACAGCAGCTATCCGCGCGTGCGAGGTGTCAAAACACGCGTCTCGGCGCGAGCTGTCGAAATATGGGGAAAACGAAGGTAGGTGCCGAACAAAAATTTGAAAATATAGCCGAAAAGGATGATTTTTAAGGAAAAATTTGGTTAAATTTGAAAATTTTGTACTACGCTGCGGCACTCTGGTTCGCGAAAAGCGGTGCAGAGTGCAGGTACGGCAGGTAAGTAATTTATGGAATACTAATATAAACTGCTTCGGAGGGAAAAAGTCGAGTAAGTCGAATTTTTTATATGAAAATTTTGAATAAAATAAAATTTGTATGGAAAATTATTTTCCACGCGTCTAGGTCAGTCAAATTAGGTGTAGACGTCAGAGAGAGCCTAATCAAGCTTAAATTAGCTGAAAACCGCTTCAAAATGCGTCACCGGGATGCAAAGTTATAACGATTTGTTGGTTTTCATTCACAGCTTAGGTGGAATTTGCGTGAATTTTTCTAAGTGTGGAAAATAAAACAATTAAATTTTTTGAATTTCTACAGCAGCTATCCGCGCGTGCGAGGTGTCAAAACACGCGTCTCGGCGCGAGCTGTCGAAATATGGGGAAAACGAAGGTAGGTGCCGAACAAAAATTTGAAAATATAGCCGAAAAGGATGATTTTTAAGGAATAATTTGGTTAAATTTGAAAATTTTGTACTACGCTGCGGCACTCTGGTTCGCGAAAAGCGGTGCAGAGTGCAGGTACGGCAGGTAAGTAATTTATGGAATACTAATATAAACTGCTTCGGAGGGAAAAAGTCGAGTAAGTCGAATTTTTTATATGAAAATTTTGAATAAAATAAAATTTGTATGGAAAATTATTTTCCACGCGTCTAGGTCAGTCAAATTAGGTGTAGACGTCAGAGAGAGCCTAATCAAGCTTAAATTAGCTGAAAACCGCTTCAAAATGCGTCACCGGGATGCAAAGTTATAACGATTTGTTGGTTTTCATTCACAGCTTAGGTGGAATTTGCGTGAATTTTTCTAAGTGTGGAAAATAAAACAATTAAATTTTTTGAATTTCTACAGCAGCTATCCGCGCGTGCGAGGTGTCAAAACACGCGTCTCGGCGCGAGCTGTCGAAATATGGGGAAAACGAAGGTAGGTGCCGAACAAAAATTTGAAAATATAGCCGAAAAGGATGATTTTTAAGGAAAAATTTGGTTAAATTTGAAAATTTTGTACTACGCTGCGGCACTCTGGTTCGCGAAAAGCGGTGCAGAGTGCAGGTACGGCAGGTAAGTAATTTATGGAATACTAATATAAACTGCTTCGGAGGGAAAAAGTCGAGTAAGTCGAATTTTTTATATGAAAATTTTGAATAAAATAAAATTTGTATGGAAAATTATTTTCCACGCGTCTAGGTCAGTCAAATTAGGTGTAGACGTCAGAGAGAGCCTAATCAAGCTTAAATTAGCTGAAAACCGCTTCAAAATGCGTCACCGGGATGCAAAGTTATAACGATTTGTTGGTTTTCATTCACAGCTTAGGTGGAATTTGCGTGAATTTTTCTAAGTGTGGAAAATAAAACAATTAAATTTTTTGAATTTCTACAGCAGCTATCCGCGCGTGCGAGGTGTCAAAACACGCGTCTCGGCGCGAGCTGTCGAAATATGGGGAAAACGAAGGTAGGTGCCGAACAAAAATTTGAAAATATAGCCGAAAAGGATGATTTTTAAGGAAAAATTTGGTTAAATTTGAAAATTTTGTACTACGCTGCGGCACTCTGGTTCGCGAAAAGCGGTGCAGAGTGCAGGTACGGCAGGTAAGTAATTTATGGAATACTAATATAAACTGCTTCGGAGGGAAAAAGTCGAGTAAGTCGAATTTTTTATATGAAAATTTTGAATAAAATAAAATTTGTATGGAAAATTATTTTCCACGCGTCTAGGTCAGTCAAATTAGGTGTAGACGTCAGAGAGAGCCTAATCAAGCTTAAATTAGCTGAAAACCGCTTCAAAATGCGTCACCGGGATGCAAAGTTATAACGATTTGTTGGTTTTCATTCACAGCTTAGGTGGAATTTGCGTGAATTTTTCTAAGTGTGGAAAATAAAACAATTAAATTTTTTGAATTTCTACAGCAGCTATCCGCGCGTGCGAGGTGTCAAAACACGCGTCTCGGCGCGAGCTGTCGAAATATGGAGAAAACGAAGGTAGGTGCCGAACAAAAATTTGAAAATATAGCCGAAAAGGATGATTTTTAAGGAAAAATTTGGTTAAATTTGAAAATTTTGTACTACGCTGCGGCACTCTGGTTCGCGAAAAGCGGTGCAGAGTGCAGGTACGGCAGGTAAGTAATTTATGGAATACTAATATAAACTGCTTCGGAGGGAAAAAGTCGAGTAAGTCGAATTTTTTATATGAAAATTTTGAATAAAATAAAATTTGTATGGAAAATTATTTTCCACGCGTCTAGGTCAGTCAAATTAGGTGTAGACGTCAGAGAGAGCCTAATCAAGCTTAAATTAGCTGAAAACCGCTTCAAAATGCGTCACCGGGATGCAAAGTTATAACGATTTGTTGGTTTTCATTCACAGCTTAGGTGGAATTTGCGTGAATTTTTCTAAGTGTGGAAAATAAAACAATTAAATTTTTTGAATTTCTACAGCAGCTATCCGCGCGTGCGAGGTGTCAAAACACGCGTCTCGGCGCGAGCTGTCGAAATATGGGGAAAACGAAGGTAGGTGCCGAACAAAAATTTGAAAATATAGCCGAAAAGGATGATTTTTAAGGAAAAATTTGGTTAAATTTGAAAATTTTGTACTACGCTGCGGCACTCTGGTTCGCGAAAAGCGGTGCAGAGTGCAGGTACGGCAGGTAAGTAATTTATGGAATACTAATATAAACTGCTTCGGAGGGAAAAAGTCGAGTAAGTCGAATTTTTTATATGAAAATTTTGAATAAAATAAAATTTGTATGGAAAATTATTTTCCACGCGTCTAGGTCAGTCAAATTAGGTGTAGACGTCAGAGAGAGCCTAATCAAGCTTAAATTAGCTGAAAACCGCTTCAAAATGCGTCACCGGGATGCAAAGTTATAACGATTTGTTGGTTTTCATTCACAGCTTAGGTGGAATTTGCGTGAATTTTTCTAAGTGTGGAAAATAAAACAATTAAATTTTTTGAATTTCTACAGCAGCTATCCGCGCGTGCGAGGTGTCAAAACACGCGTCTCGGCGCGAGCTGTCGAAATATGGGGAAAACGAAGGTAGGTGCCGAACAAAAATTTGAAAATATAGCCGAAAAGGATGATTTTTAAGGAATAATTTGGTTAAATTTGAAAATTTTGTACTACGCTGCGGCACTCTGGTTCGCGAAAAGCGGTGCAGAGTGCAGGTACGGCAGGTAAGTAATTTATGGAATACTAATATAAACTGCTTCGGAGGGAAAAAGTCGAGTAAGTCGAATTTTTTATATGAAAATTTTGAATAAAATAAAATTTGTATGGAAAATTATTTTCCACGCGTCTAGGTCAGTCAAATTAGGTGTAGACGTCAGAGAGAGCCTAATCAAGCTTAAATTAGCTGAAAACCGCTTCAAAATGCGTCACCGGGATGCAAAGTTATAACGATTTGTTGGTTTTCATTCACAGCTTAGGTGGAATTTGCGTGAATTTTTCTAAGTGTGGAAAATAAAACAATTAAATTTTTTGAATTTCTACAGCAGCTATCCGCGCGTGCGAGGTGTCAAAACACGCGTCTCGGCGCGAGCTGTCGAAATATGGGGAAAACGAAGGTAGGTGCCGAACAAAAATTTGAAAATATAGCCGAAAAGGATGATTTTTAAGGAAAAATTTGGTTAAATTTGAAAATTTTGTACTACGCTGCGGCACTCTGGTTCGCGAAAAGCGGTGCAGAGTGCAGGTACGGCAGGTAAGTAATTTATGGAATACTAATATAAACTGCTTCGGAGGGAAAAAGTCGAGTAAGTCGAATTTTTTATATGAAAATTTTGAATAAAATAAAATTTGTATGGAAAATTATTTTCCACGCGTCTAGGTCAGTCAAATTAGGTGTAGACGTCAGAGAGAGCCTAATCAAGCTTAAATTAGCTGAAAACCGCTTCAAAATGCGTCACCGGGATGCAAAGTTATAACGATTTGTTGGTTTTCATTCACAGCTTAGGTGGAATTTGCGTGAATTTTTCTAAGTGTGGAAAATAAAACAATTAAATTTTTTGAATTTCTACAGCAGCTATCCGCGCGTGCGAGGTGTCAAAACACGCGTCTCGGCGCGAGCTGTCGAAATATGGGGAAAACGAAGGTAGGTGCCGAACAAAAATTTGAAAATATAGCCGAAAAGGATGATTTTTAAGGAAAAATTTGGTTAAATTTGAAAATTTTGTACTACGCTGCGGCACTCTGGTTCGCGAAAAGCGGTGCAGAGTGCAGGTACGGCAGGTAAGTAATTTATGGAATACTAATATAAACTGCTTCGGAGGGAAAAAGTCGAGTAAGTCGAATTTTTTATATGAAAATTTTGAATAAAATAAAATTTGTATGGAAAATTATTTTCCACGCGTCTAGGTCAGTCAAATTAGGTGTAGACGTCAGAGAGAGCCTAATCAAGCTTAAATTAGCTGAAAACCGCTTCAAAATGCGTCACCGGGATGCAAAGTTATAACGATTTGTTGGTTTTCATTCACAGCTTAGGTGGAATTTGCGTGAATTTTTCTAAGTGTGGAAAATAAAACAATTAAATTTTTTGAATTTCTACAGCAGCTATCCGCGCGTGCGAGGTGTCAAAACACGCGTCTCGGCGCGAGCTGTCGAAATATGGAGAAAACGAAGGTAGGTGCCGAACAAAAATTTGAAAATATAGCCGAAAAGGATGATTTTTAAGGAAAAATTTGGTTAAATTTGAAAATTTTGTACTACGCTGCGGCACTCTGGTTCGCGAAAAGCGGTGCAGAGTGCAGGTACGGCAGGTAAGTAATTTATGGAATACTAATATAAACTGCTTCGGAGGGAAAAAGTCGAGTAAGTCGAATTTTTTATATGAAAATTTTGAATAAAATAAAATTTGTATGGAAAATTATTTTCCACGCGTCTAGGTCAGTCAAATTAGGTGTAGACGTCAGAGAGAGCCTAATCAAGCTTAAATTAGCTGAAAACCGCTTCAAAATGCGTCACCGGGATGCAAAGTTATAACGATTTGTTGGTTTTCATTCACAGCTTAGGTGGAATTTGCGTGAATTTTTCTAAGTGTGGAAAATAAAACAATTAAATTTTTTGAATTTCTACAGCAGCTATCCGCGCGTGCGAGGTGTCAAAACACGCGTCTCGGCGCGAGCTGTCGAAATATGGGGAAAACGAAGGTAGGTGCCGAACAAAAATTTGAAAATATAGCCGAAAAGGATGATTTTTAAGGAAAAATTTGGTTAAATTTGAAAATTTTGTACTACGCTGCGGCACTCTGGTTCGCGAAAAGCGGTGCAGAGTGCAGGTACGGCAGGTAAGTAATTTATGGAATACTAATATAAACTGCTTCGGAGGGAAAAAGTCGAGTAAGTCGAATTTTTTATATGAAAATTTTGAATAAAATAAAATTTGTATGGAAAATTATTTTCCACGCGTCTAGGTCAGTCAAATTAGGTGTAGACGTCAGAGAGAGCCTAATCAAGCTTAAATTAGCTGAAAACCGCTTCAAAATGCGTCACCGGGATGCAAAGTTATAACGATTTGTTGGTTTTCATTCACAGCTTAGGTGGAATTTGCGTGAATTTTTCTAAGTGTGGAAAATAAAACAATTAAATTTTTTGAATTTCTACAGCAGCTATCCGCGCGTGCGAGGTGTCAAAACACGCGTCTCGGCGCGAGCTGTCGAAATATGGGGAAAACGAAGGTAGGTGCCGAACAAAAATTTGAAAATATAGCCGAAAAGGATGATTTTTAAGGAAAAATTTGGTTAAATTTGAAAATTTTGTACTACGCTGCGGCACTCTGGTTCGCGAAAAGCGGTGCAGAGTGCAGGTACGGCAGGTAAGTAATTTATGGAATACTAATATAAACTGCTTCGGAGGGAAAAAGTCGAGTAAGTCGAATTTTTTATATGAAAATTTTGAATAAAATAAAATTTGTATGGAAAATTATTTTCCACGCGTCTAGGTCAGTCAAATTAGGTGTAGACGTCAGAGAGAGCCTAATCAAGCTTAAATTAGCTGAAAACCGCTTCAAAATGCGTCACCGGGATGCAAAGTTATAACGATTTGTTGGTTTTCATTCACAGCTTAGGTGGAATTTGCGTGAATTTTTCTAAGTGTGGAAAATAAAACAATTAAATTTTTTGAATTTCTACAGCAGCTATCCGCGCGTGCGAGGTGTCAAAACACGCGTCTCGGCGCGAGCTGTCGAAATATGGAGAAAACGAAGGTAGGTGCCGAACAAAAATTTGAAAATATAGCCGAAAAGGATGATTTTTAAGGAAAAATTTGGTTAAATTTGAAAATTTTGTACTACGCTGCGGCACTCTGGTTCGCGAAAAGCGGTGCAGAGTGCAGGTACGGCAGGTAAGTAATTTATGGAATACTAATATAAACTGCTTCGGAGGGAAAAAGTCGAGTAAGTCGAATTTTTTATATGAAAATTTTGAATAAAATAAAATTTGTATGGAAAATTATTTTCCACGCGTCTAGGTCAGTCAAATTAGGTGTAGACGTCAGAGAGAGCCTAATCAAGCTTAAATTAGCTGAAAACCGCTTCAAAATGCGTCACCGGGATGCAAAGTTATAACGATTTGTTGGTTTTCATTCACAGCTTAGGTGGAATTTGCGTGAATTTTTCTAAGTGTGGAAAATAAAACAATTAAATTTTTTGAATTTCTACAGCAGCTATCCGCGCGTGCGAGGTGTCAAAACACGCGTCTCGGCGCGAGCTGTCGAAATATGGGGAAAACGAAGGTAGGTGCCGAACAAAAATTTGAAAATATAGCCGAAAAGGATGATTTTTAAGGAAAAATTTGGTTAAATTTGAAAATTTTGTACTACGCTGCGGCACTCTGGTTCGCGAAAAGCGGTGCAGAGTGCAGGTACGGCAGGTAAGTAATTTATGGAATACTAATATAAACTGCTTCGGAGGGAAAAAGTCGAGTAAGTCGAATTTTTTATATGAAAATTTTGAATAAAATAAAATTTGTATGGAAAATTATTTTCCACGCGTCTAGGTCAGTCAAATTAGGTGTAGACGTCAGAGAGAGCCTAATCAAGCTTAAATTAGCTGAAAACCGCTTCAAAATGCGTCACCGGGATGCAAAGTTATAACGATTTGTTGGTTTTCATTCACAGCTTAGGTGGAATTTGCGTGAATTTTTCTAAGTGTGGAAAATAAAACAATTAAATTTTTTGAATTTCTACAGCAGCTATCCGCGCGTGCGAGGTGTCAAAACACGCGTCTCGGCGCGAGCTGTCGAAATATGGGGAAAACGAAGGTAGGTGCCGAACAAAAATTTGAAAATATAGCCGAAAAGGATGATTTTTAAGGAAAAATTTGGTTAAATTTGAAAATTTTGTACTACGCTGCGGCACTCTGGTTCGCGAAAAGCGGTGCAGAGTGCAGGTACGGCAGGTAAGTAATTTATGGAATACTAATATAAACTGCTTCGGAGGGAAAAAGTCGAGTAAGTCGAATTTTTTATATGAAAATTTTGAATAAAATAAAATTTGTATGGAAAATTATTTTCCACGCGTCTAGGTCAGTCAAATTAGGTGTAGACGTCAGAGAGAGCCTAATCAAGCTTAAATTAGCTGAAAACCGCTTCAAAATGCGTCACCGGGATGCAAAGTTATAACGATTTGTTGGTTTTCATTCACAGCTTAGGTGGAATTTGCGTGAATTTTTCTAAGTGTGGAAAATAAAACAATTAAATTTTTTGAATTTCTACAGCAGCTATCCGCGCGTGCGAGGTGTCAAAACACGCGTCTCGGCGCGAGCTGTCGAAATATGGAGAAAACGAAGGTAGGTGCCGAACAAAAATTTGAAAATATAGCCGAAAAGGATGATTTTTAAGGAAAAATTTGGTTAAATTTGAAAATTTTGTACTACGCTGCGGCACTCTGGTTCGCGAAAAGCGGTGCAGAGTGCAGGTACGGCAGGTAAGTAATTTATGGAATACTAATATAAACTGCTTCGGAGGGAAAAAGTCGAGTAAGTCGAATTTTTTATATGAAAATTTTGAATAAAATAAAATTTGTATGGAAAATTATTTTCCACGCGTCTAGGTCAGTCAAATTAGGTGTAGACGTCAGAGAGAGCCTAATCAAGCTTAAATTAGCTGAAAACCGCTTCAAAATGCGTCACCGGGATGCAAAGTTATAACGATTTGTTGGTTTTCATTCACAGCTTAGGTGGAATTTGCGTGAATTTTTCTAAGTGTGGAAAATAAAACAATTAAATTTTTTGAATTTCTACAGCAGCTATCCGCGCGTGCGAGGTGTCAAAACACGCGTCTCGGCGCGAGCTGTCGAAATATGGGGAAAACGAAGGTAGGTGCCGAACAAAAATTTGAAAATATAGCCGAAAAGGATGATTTTTAAGGAAAAATTTGGTTAAATTTGAAAATTTTGTACTACGCTGCGGCACTCTGGTTCGCGAAAAGCGGTGCAGAGTGCAGGTACGGCAGGTAAGTAATTTATGGAATACTAATATAAACTGCTTCGGAGGGAAAAAGTCGAGTAAGTCGAATTTTTTATATGAAAATTTTGAATAAAATAAAATTTGTATGGAAAATTATTTTCCACGCGTCTAGGTCAGTCAAATTAGGTGTAGACGTCAGAGAGAGCCTAATCAAGCTTAAATTAGCTGAAAACCGCTTCAAAATGCGTCACCGGGATGCAAAGTTATAACGATTTGTTGGTTTTCATTCACAGCTTAGGTGGAATTTGCGTGAATTTTTCTAAGTGTGGAAAATAAAACAATTAAATTTTTTGAATTTCTACAGCAGCTATCCGCGCGTGCGAGGTGTCAAAACACGCGTCTCGGCGCGAGCTGTCGAAATATGGGGAAAACGAAGGTAGGTGCCGAACAAAAATTTGAAAATATAGCCGAAAAGGATGATTTTTAAGGAAAAATTTGGTTAAATTTGAAAATTTTGTACTACGCTGCGGCACTCTGGTTCGCGAAAAGCGGTGCAGAGTGCAGGTACGGCAGGTAAGTAATTTATGGAATACTAATATAAACTGCTTCGGAGGGAAAAAGTCGAGTAAGTCGAATTTTTTATATGAAAATTTTGAATAAAATAAAATTTGTATGGAAAATTATTTTCCACGCGTCTAGGTCAGTCAAATTAGGTGTAGACGTCAGAGAGAGCCTAATCAAGCTTAAATTAGCTGAAAACCGCTTCAAAATGCGTCACCGGGATGCAAAGTTATAACGATTTGTTGGTTTTCATTCACAGCTTAGGTGGAATTTGCGTGAATTTTTCTAAGTGTGGAAAATAAAACAATTAAATTTTTTGAATTTCTACAGCAGCTATCCGCGCGTGCGAGGTGTCAAAACACGCGTCTCGGCGCGAGCTGTCGAAATATGGAGAAAACGAAGGTAGGTGCCGAACAAAAATTTGAAAATATAGCCGAAAAGGATGATTTTTAAGGAAAAATTTGGTTAAATTTGAAAATTTTGTACTACGCTGCGGCACTCTGGTTCGCGAAAAGCGGTGCAGAGTGCAGGTACGGCAGGTAAGTAATTTATGGAATACTAATATAAACTGCTTCGGAGGGAAAAAGTCGAGTAAGTCGAATTTTTTATATGAAAATTTTGAATAAAATAAAATTTGTATGGAAAATTATTTTCCACGCGTCTAGGTCAGTCAAATTAGGTGTAGACGTCAGAGAGAGCCTAATCAAGCTTAAATTAGCTGAAAACCGCTTCAAAATGCGTCACCGGGATGCAAAGTTATAACGATTTGTTGGTTTTCATTCACAGCTTAGGTGGAATTTGCGTGAATTTTTCTAAGTGTGGAAAATAAAACAATTAAATTTTTTGAATTTCTACAGCAGCTATCCGCGCGTGCGAGGTGTCAAAACACGCGTCTCGGCGCGAGCTGTCGAAATATGGGGAAAACGAAGGTAGGTGCCGAACAAAAATTTGAAAATATAGCCGAAAAGGATGATTTTTAAGGAAAAATTTGGTTAAATTTGAAAATTTTGTACTACGCTGCGGCACTCTGGTTCGCGAAAAGCGGTGCAGAGTGCAGGTACGGCAGGTAAGTAATTTATGGAATACTAATATAAACTGCTTCGGAGGGAAAAAGTCGAGTAAGTCGAATTTTTTATATGAAAATTTTGAATAAAATAAAATTTGTATGGAAAATTATTTTCCACGCGTCTAGGTCAGTCAAATTAGGTGTAGACGTCAGAGAGAGCCTAATCAAGCTTAAATTAGCTGAAAACCGCTTCAAAATGCGTCACCGGGATGCAAAGTTATAACGATTTGTTGGTTTTCATTCACAGCTTAGGTGGAATTTGCGTGAATTTTTCTAAGTGTGGAAAATAAAACAATTAAATTTTTTGAATTTCTACAGCAGCTATCCGCGCGTGCGAGGTGTCAAAACACGCGTCTCGGCGCGAGCTGTCGAAATATGGGGAAAACGAAGGTAGGTGCCGAACAAAAATTTGAAAATATAGCCGAAAAGGATGATTTTTAAGGAAAAATTTGGTTAAATTTGAAAATTTTGTACTACGCTGCGGCACTCTGGTTCGCGAAAAGCGGTGCAGAGTGCAGGTACGGCAGGTAAGTAATTTATGGAATACTAATATAAACTGCTTCGGAGGGAAAAAGTCGAGTAAGTCGAATTTTTTATATGAAAATTTTGAATAAAATAAAATTTGTATGGAAAATTATTTTCCACGCGTCTAGGTCAGTCAAATTAGGTGTAGACGTCAGAGAGAGCCTAATCAAGCTTAAATTAGCTGAAAACCGCTTCAAAATGCGTCACCGGGATGCAAAGTTATAACGATTTGTTGGTTTTCATTCACAGCTTAGGTGGAATTTGCGTGAATTTTTCTAAGTGTGGAAAATAAAACAATTAAATTTTTTGAATTTCTACAGCAGCTATCCGCGCGTGCGAGGTGTCAAAACACGCGTCTCGGCGCGAGCTGTCGAAATATGGGGAAAACGAAGGTAGGTGCCGAACAAAAATTTGAAAATATAGCCGAAAAGGATGATTTTTAAGGAAAAATTTGGTTAAATTTGAAAATTTTGTACTACGCTGCGGCACTCTGGTTCGCGAAAAGCGGTGCAGAGTGCAGGTACGGCAGGTAAGTAATTTATGGAATACTAATATAAACTGCTTCGGAGGGAAAAAGTCGAGTAAGTCGAATTTTTTATATGAAAATTTTGAATAAAATAAAATTTGTATGGAAAATTATTTTCCACGCGTCTAGGTCAGTCAAATTAGGTGTAGACGTCAGAGAGAGCCTAATCAAGCTTAAATTAGCTGAAAACCGCTTCAAAATGCGTCACCGGGATGCAAAGTTATAACGATTTGTTGGTTTTCATTCACAGCTTAGGTGGAATTTGCGTGAATTTTTCTAAGTGTGGAAAATAAAACAATTAAATTTTTTGAATTTCTACAGCAGCTATCCGCGCGTGCGAGGTGTCAAAACACGCGTCTCGGCGCGAGCTGTCGAAATATGGGGAAAACGAAGGTAGGTGCCGAACAAAAATTTGAAAATATAGCCGAAAAGGATGATTTTTAAGGAATAATTTGGTTAAATTTGAAAATTTTGTACTACGCTGCGGCACTCTGGTTCGCGAAAAGCGGTGCAGAGTGCAGGTACGGCAGGTAAGTAATTTATGGAATACTAATATAAACTGCTTCGGAGGGAAAAAGTCGAGTAAGTCGAATTTTTTATATGAAAATTTTGAATAAAATAAAATTTGTATGGAAAATTATTTTCCACGCGTCTAGGTCAGTCAAATTAGGTGTAGACGTCAGAGAGAGCCTAATCAAGCTTAAATTAGCTGAAAACCGCTTCAAAATGCGTCACCGGGATGCAAAGTTATAACGATTTGTTGGTTTTCATTCACAGCTTAGGTGGAATTTGCGTGAATTTTTCTAAGTGTGGAAAATAAAACAATTAAATTTTTTGAATTTCTACAGCAGCTATCCGCGCGTGCGAGGTGTCAAAACACGCGTCTCGGCGCGAGCTGTCGAAATATGGGGAAAACGAAGGTAGGTGCCGAACAAAAATTTGAAAATATAGCCGAAAAGGATGATTTTTAAGGAAAAATTTGGTTAAATTTGAAAATTTTGTACTACGCTGCGGCACTCTGGTTCGCGAAAAGCGGTGCAGAGTGCAGGTACGGCAGGTAAGTAATTTATGGAATACTAATATAAACTGCTTCGGAGGGAAAAAGTCGAGTAAGTCGAATTTTTTATATGAAAATTTTGAATAAAATAAAATTTGTATGGAAAATTATTTTCCACGCGTCTAGGTCAGTCAAATTAGGTGTAGACGTCAGAGAGAGCCTAATCAAGCTTAAATTAGCTGAAAACCGCTTCAAAATGCGTCACCGGGATGCAAAGTTATAACGATTTGTTGGTTTTCATTCACAGCTTAGGTGGAATTTGCGTGAATTTTTCTAAGTGTGGAAAATAAAACAATTAAATTTTTTGAATTTCTACAGCAGCTATCCGCGCGTGCGAGGTGTCAAAACACGCGTCTCGGCGCGAGCTGTCGAAATATGGGGAAAACGAAGGTAGGTGCCGAACAAAAATTTGAAAATATAGCCGAAAAGGATGATTTTTAAGGAAAAATTTGGTTAAATTTGAAAATTTTGTACTACGCTGCGGCACTCTGGTTCGCGAAAAGCGGTGCAGAGTGCAGGTACGGCAGGTAAGTAATTTATGGAATACTAATATAAACTGCTTCGGAGGGAAAAAGTCGAGTAAGTCGAATTTTTTATATGAAAATTTTGAATAAAATAAAATTTGTATGGAAAATTATTTTCCACGCGTCTAGGTCAGTCAAATTAGGTGTAGACGTCAGAGAGAGCCTAATCAAGCTTAAATTAGCTGAAAACCGCTTCAAAATGCGTCACCGGGATGCAAAGTTATAACGATTTGTTGGTTTTCATTCACAGCTTAGGTGGAATTTGCGTGAATTTTTCTAAGTGTGGAAAATAAAACAATTAAATTTTTTGAATTTCTACAGCAGCTATCCGCGCGTGCGAGGTGTCAAAACACGCGTCTCGGCGCGAGCTGTCGAAATATGGAGAAAACGAAGGTAGGTGCCGAACAAAAATTTGAAAATATAGCCGAAAAGGATGATTTTTAAGGAAAAATTTGGTTAAATTTGAAAATTTTGTACTACGCTGCGGCACTCTGGTTCGCGAAAAGCGGTGCAGAGTGCAGGTACGGCAGGTAAGTAATTTATGGAATACTAATATAAACTGCTTCGGAGGGAAAAAGTCGAGTAAGTCGAATTTTTTATATGAAAATTTTGAATAAAATAAAATTTGTATGGAAAATTATTTTCCACGCGTCTAGGTCAGTCAAATTAGGTGTAGACGTCAGAGAGAGCCTAATCAAGCTTAAATTAGCTGAAAACCGCTTCAAAATGCGTCACCGGGATGCAAAGTTATAACGATTTGTTGGTTTTCATTCACAGCTTAGGTGGAATTTGCGTGAATTTTTCTAAGTGTGGAAAATAAAACAATTAAATTTTTTGAATTTCTACAGCAGCTATCCGCGCGTGCGAGGTGTCAAAACACGCGTCTCGGCGCGAGCTGTCGAAATATGGGGAAAACGAAGGTAGGTGCCGAACAAAAATTTGAAAATATAGCCGAAAAGGATGATTTTTAAGGAAAAATTTGGTTAAATTTGAAAATTTTGTACTACGCTGCGGCACTCTGGTTCGCGAAAAGCGGTGCAGAGTGCAGGTACGGCAGGTAAGTAATTTATGGAATACTAATATAAACTGCTTCGGAGGGAAAAAGTCGAGTAAGTCGAATTTTTTATATGAAAATTTTGAATAAAATAAAATTTGTATGGAAAATTATTTTCCACGCGTCTAGGTCAGTCAAATTAGGTGTAGACGTCAGAGAGAGCCTAATCAAGCTTAAATTAGCTGAAAACCGCTTCAAAATGCGTCACCGGGATGCAAAGTTATAACGATTTGTTGGTTTTCATTCACAGCTTAGGTGGAATTTGCGTGAATTTTTCTAAGTGTGGAAAATAAAACAATTAAATTTTTTGAATTTCTACAGCAGCTATCCGCGCGTGCGAGGTGTCAAAACACGCGTCTCGGCGCGAGCTGTCGAAATATGGGGAAAACGAAGGTAGGTGCCGAACAAAAATTTGAAAATATAGCCGAAAAGGATGATTTTTAAGGAATAATTTGGTTAAATTTGAAAATTTTGTACTACGCTGCGGCACTCTGGTTCGCGAAAAGCGGTGCAGAGTGCAGGTACGGCAGGTAAGTAATTTATGGAATACTAATATAAACTGCTTCGGAGGGAAAAAGTCGAGTAAGTCGAATTTTTTATATGAAAATTTTGAATAAAATAAAATTTGTATGGAAAATTATTTTCCACGCGTCTAGGTCAGTCAAATTAGGTGTAGACGTCAGAGAGAGCCTAATCAAGCTTAAATTAGCTGAAAACCGCTTCAAAATGCGTCACCGGGATGCAAAGTTATAACGATTTGTTGGTTTTCATTCACAGCTTAGGTGGAATTTGCGTGAATTTTTCTAAGTGTGGAAAATAAAACAATTAAATTTTTTGAATTTCTACAGCAGCTATCCGCGCGTGCGAGGTGTCAAAACACGCGTCTCGGCGCGAGCTGTCGAAATATGGGGAAAACGAAGGTAGGTGCCGAACAAAAATTTGAAAATATAGCCGAAAAGGATGATTTTTAAGGAAAAATTTGGTTAAATTTGAAAATTTTGTACTACGCTGCGGCACTCTGGTTCGCGAAAAGCGGTGCAGAGTGCAGGTACGGCAGGTAAGTAATTTATGGAATACTAATATAAACTGCTTCGGAGGGAAAAAGTCGAGTAAGTCGAATTTTTTATATGAAAATTTTGAATAAAATAAAATTTGTATGGAAAATTATTTTCCACGCGTCTAGGTCAGTCAAATTAGGTGTAGACGTCAGAGAGAGCCTAATCAAGCTTAAATTAGCTGAAAACCGCTTCAAAATGCGTCACCGGGATGCAAAGTTATAACGATTTGTTGGTTTTCATTCACAGCTTAGGTGGAATTTGCGTGAATTTTTCTAAGTGTGGAAAATAAAACAATTAAATTTTTTGAATTTCTACAGCAGCTATCCGCGCGTGCGAGGTGTCAAAACACGCGTCTCGGCGCGAGCTGTCGAAATATGGGGAAAACGAAGGTAGGTGCCGAACAAAAATTTGAAAATATAGCCGAAAAGGATGATTTTTAAGGAAAAATTTGGTTAAATTTGAAAATTTTGTACTACGCTGCGGCACTCTGGTTCGCGAAAAGCGGTGCAGAGTGCAGGTACGGCAGGTAAGTAATTTATGGAATACTAATATAAACTGCTTCGGAGGGAAAAAGTCGAGTAAGTCGAATTTTTTATATGAAAATTTTGAATAAAATAAAATTTGTATGGAAAATTATTTTCCACGCGTCTAGGTCAGTCAAATTAGGTGTAGACGTCAGAGAGAGCCTAATCAAGCTTAAATTAGCTGAAAACCGCTTCAAAATGCGTCACCGGGATGCAAAGTTATAACGATTTGTTGGTTTTCATTCACAGCTTAGGTGGAATTTGCGTGAATTTTTCTAAGTGTGGAAAATAAAACAATTAAATTTTTTGAATTTCTACAGCAGCTATCCGCGCGTGCGAGGTGTCAAAACACGCGTCTCGGCGCGAGCTGTCGAAATATGGAGAAAACGAAGGTAGGTGCCGAACAAAAATTTGAAAATATAGCCGAAAAGGATGATTTTTAAGGAAAAATTTGGTTAAATTTGAAAATTTTGTACTACGCTGCGGCACTCTGGTTCGCGAAAAGCGGTGCAGAGTGCAGGTACGGCAGGTAAGTAATTTATGGAATACTAATATAAACTGCTTCGGAGGGAAAAAGTCGAGTAAGTCGAATTTTTTATATGAAAATTTTGAATAAAATAAAATTTGTATGGAAAATTATTTTCCACGCGTCTAGGTCAGTCAAATTAGGTGTAGACGTCAGAGAGAGCCTAATCAAGCTTAAATTAGCTGAAAACCGCTTCAAAATGCGTCACCGGGATGCAAAGTTATAACGATTTGTTGGTTTTCATTCACAGCTTAGGTGGAATTTGCGTGAATTTTTCTAAGTGTGGAAAATAAAACAATTAAATTTTTTGAATTTCTACAGCAGCTATCCGCGCGTGCGAGGTGTCAAAACACGCGTCTCGGCGCGAGCTGTCGAAATATGGGGAAAACGAAGGTAGGTGCCGAACAAAAATTTGAAAATATAGCCGAAAAGGATGATTTTTAAGGAAAAATTTGGTTAAATTTGAAAATTTTGTACTACGCTGCGGCACTCTGGTTCGCGAAAAGCGGTGCAGAGTGCAGGTACGGCAGGTAAGTAATTTATGGAATACTAATATAAACTGCTTCGGAGGGAAAAAGTCGAGTAAGTCGAATTTTTTATATGAAAATTTTGAATAAAATAAAATTTGTATGGAAAATTATTTTCCACGCGTCTAGGTCAGTCAAATTAGGTGTAGACGTCAGAGAGAGCCTAATCAAGCTTAAATTAGCTGAAAACCGCTTCAAAATGCGTCACCGGGATGCAAAGTTATAACGATTTGTTGGTTTTCATTCACAGCTTAGGTGGAATTTGCGTGAATTTTTCTAAGTGTGGAAAATAAAACAATTAAATTTTTTGAATTTCTACAGCAGCTATCCGCGCGTGCGAGGTGTCAAAACACGCGTCTCGGCGCGAGCTGTCGAAATATGGGGAAAACGAAGGTAGGTGCCGAACAAAAATTTGAAAATATAGCCGAAAAGGATGATTTTTAAGGAAAAATTTGGTTAAATTTGAAAATTTTGTACTACGCTGCGGCACTCTGGTTCGCGAAAAGCGGTGCAGAGTGCAGGTACGGCAGGTAAGTAATTTATGGAATACTAATATAAACTGCTTCGGAGGGAAAAAGTCGAGTAAGTCGAATTTTTTATATGAAAATTTTGAATAAAATAAAATTTGTATGGAAAATTATTTTCCACGCGTCTAGGTCAGTCAAATTAGGTGTAGACGTCAGAGAGAGCCTAATCAAGCTTAAATTAGCTGAAAACCGCTTCAAAATGCGTCACCGGGATGCAAAGTTATAACGATTTGTTGGTTTTCATTCACAGCTTAGGTGGAATTTGCGTGAATTTTTCTAAGTGTGGAAAATAAAACAATTAAATTTTTTGAATTTCTACAGCAGCTATCCGCGCGTGCGAGGTGTCAAAACACGCGTCTCGGCGCGAGCTGTCGAAATATGGAGAAAACGAAGGTAGGTGCCGAACAAAAATTTGAAAATATAGCCGAAAAGGATGATTTTTAAGGAAAAATTTGGTTAAATTTGAAAATTTTGTACTACGCTGCGGCACTCTGGTTCGCGAAAAGCGGTGCAGAGTGCAGGTACGGCAGGTAAGTAATTTATGGAATACTAATATAAACTGCTTCGGAGGGAAAAAGTCGAGTAAGTCGAATTTTTTATATGAAAATTTTGAATAAAATAAAATTTGTATGGAAAATTATTTTCCACGCGTCTAGGTCAGTCAAATTAGGTGTAGACGTCAGAGAGAGCCTAATCAAGCTTAAATTAGCTGAAAACCGCTTCAAAATGCGTCACCGGGATGCAAAGTTATAACGATTTGTTGGTTTTCATTCACAGCTTAGGTGGAATTTGCGTGAATTTTTCTAAGTGTGGAAAATAAAACAATTAAATTTTTTGAATTTCTACAGCAGCTATCCGCGCGTGCGAGGTGTCAAAACACGCGTCTCGGCGCGAGCTGTCGAAATATGGGGAAAACGAAGGTAGGTGCCGAACAAAAATTTGAAAATATAGCCGAAAAGGATGATTTTTAAGGAAAAATTTGGTTAAATTTGAAAATTTTGTACTACGCTGCGGCACTCTGGTTCGCGAAAAGCGGTGCAGAGTGCAGGTACGGCAGGTAAGTAATTTATGGAATACTAATATAAACTGCTTCGGAGGGAAAAAGTCGAGTAAGTCGAATTTTTTATATGAAAATTTTGAATAAAATAAAATTTGTATGGAAAATTATTTTCCACGCGTCTAGGTCAGTCAAATTAGGTGTAGACGTCAGAGAGAGCCTAATCAAGCTTAAATTAGCTGAAAACCGCTTCAAAATGCGTCACCGGGATGCAAAGTTATAACGATTTGTTGGTTTTCATTCACAGCTTAGGTGGAATTTGCGTGAATTTTTCTAAGTGTGGAAAATAAAACAATTAAATTTTTTGAATTTCTACAGCAGCTATCCGCGCGTGCGAGGTGTCAAAACACGCGTCTCGGCGCGAGCTGTCGAAATATGGGGAAAACGAAGGTAGGTGCCGAACAAAAATTTGAAAATATAGCCGAAAAGGATGATTTTTAAGGAAAAATTTGGTTAAATTTGAAAATTTTGTACTACGCTGCGGCACTCTGGTTCGCGAAAAGCGGTGCAGAGTGCAGGTACGGCAGGTAAGTAATTTATGGAATACTAATATAAACTGCTTCGGAGGGAAAAAGTCGAGTAAGTCGAATTTTTTATATGAAAATTTTGAATAAAATAAAATTTGTATGGAAAATTATTTTCCACGCGTCTAGGTCAGTCAAATTAGGTGTAGACGTCAGAGAGAGCCTAATCAAGCTTAAATTAGCTGAAAACCGCTTCAAAATGCGTCACCGGGATGCAAAGTTATAACGATTTGTTGGTTTTCATTCACAGCTTAGGTGGAATTTGCGTGAATTTTTCTAAGTGTGGAAAATAAAACAATTAAATTTTTTGAATTTCTACAGCAGCTATCCGCGCGTGCGAGGTGTCAAAACACGCGTCTCGGCGCGAGCTGTCGAAATATGGGGAAAACGAAGGTAGGTGCCGAACAAAAATTTGAAAATATAGCCGAAAAGGATGATTTTTAAGGAATAATTTGGTTAAATTTGAAAATTTTGTACTACGCTGCGGCACTCTGGTTCGCGAAAAGCGGTGCAGAGTGCAGGTACGGCAGGTAAGTAATTTATGGAATACTAATATAAACTGCTTCGGAGGGAAAAAGTCGAGTAAGTCGAATTTTTTATATGAAAATTTTGAATAAAATAAAATTTGTATGGAAAATTATTTTCCACGCGTCTAGGTCAGTCAAATTAGGTGTAGACGTCAGAGAGAGCCTAATCAAGCTTAAATTAGCTGAAAACCGCTTCAAAATGCGTCACCGGGATGCAAAGTTATAACGATTTGTTGGTTTTCCTTCACAGCTTAGGTGGAATTTGCGTGAATTTTTCTAAGTGTGGAAAATAAAACAATTAAATTTTTTGAATTTCTACAGCAGCTATCCGCGCGTGCGAGGTGTCAAAACACGCGTCTCGGCGCGAGCTGTCGAAATATGGGGAAAACGGAGGTAGGTGCCGAACAAAAATTTGAAAATATAGCCGAAAAGGATGATTTTTAAGGAAAAATTTGGTTAAATTTGAAAATTTTGTACTACGCTGCGGCACTCTGGTTCGCGAAAAGCGGTGCAGAGTGCAGGTACGGCAGGTAAGTAATTTATGGAATACTAATATAAACTGCTTCGGAGGGAAAAAGTCGAGTAAGTCGAATTTTTTATATGAAAATTTTGAATAAAATAAAATTTGTATGGAAAATTATTTTCCACGCGTCTAGGTCAGTCAAATTAGGTGTAGACGTCAGAGAGAGCCTAATCAAGCTTAAATTAGCTGAAAACCGCTTCAAAATGCGTCACCGGGATGCAAAGTTATAACGGTTAGGTTAGGTTAGGTTAGGTTAGGTTAGGTTAGGTTAGGTTAGGTTAGGTTAGGTTAGGTTAGGTTAGGTTAGGTTAGGTTAGGTTAGGTTAGGTTAGGTTTTTTTTTTTTTTTTTTTTTTTTTAAATCTTATACCTCCCCCATGAGTGGAGTCTAGTCTGTACTGCATTCATTCTAGTTCTATCATTTATTCCTCTCGCACTTTCATTCTGCATACTGTATCTTTCTTACATTCATCATCATTTGTACCTAATGGGTGGGACTCCCAACTATCAGCTACTTGCTGCCTAATCTTCTTTATGTTGTTCTTTATTTATTTTGCGTTTGGGGTAATAACCAATGACACAGTTATTTATTTAGGACTACAGATTTATTCTAATTTACATCTTTTCTTATTTCGAAAACAAACTTTATAATTTTGTACAGTAACTTTTACATATATCTACTTTATTTTTAATGTTATAATGTTAATACCTTATTTACTACTGCTACATGTCTATACTTTTAATTTTTACAACAACTTATACAACTATTCTTATTTATAAAACAAACTTTATAATTTTGTACAGTAACTCTTACATATATCTACTTTATTTCTGTTATAATGTTGATACCTTATTTACTACTGCTACATGTCTATACTTTTTGATTTTTTACAACAACTTATACAACTATTCTTATTTCTAAAACATTGCTTACATTTATTTATACATCATTGATAGTAATGTTTAACATCAATATGCTGCATGATATCGTGTAAACATTTTTTCTTATACGCTTTTATTTCTTTTAATGACTATTTCACATATTTTCGTGCAATATTTCAAAAAATCGTCCCTATTTTTGCCCGACATTAGCGCCGGCGTGTTTTCGGCATTTATTGTAGTGTCTAATTGGTGTTCTACATCAAAACGTTGTCTTTCGAAGACCGGACACGTGAAAAGAATGTGCGGAACTGTTTCGGCCTCTGCAGGGTCACATATGCACGACGGGCTCCCCTTGCACTTAAAACGGTGCAGATACGCTGAGAACCCGCCGTGCCCCGTCATAATTTGCGCAACTATATTGTTCATTTTGAACTTTCTTATGGCTCTAAACGCCGCCACCGCATCCGGGAAGAAGAGTTTGGTGACTGAGGCTGTTTCCCCAACTTTGTATCGCCGGTTCCACTCGTCAAGCGTTTCCTTTCGGATGCATCGCTTGACGTGCGAAACCGGGCACAGGTCATAGTCCGGCTTTCGTTTGGAATTTCCAGCGGCCTCCTTTGCCAACACGTCGGCCCTCTCATTCCCCTCCAAACCAGCATGAGCCTTAATCCAGAACAAGGTCACTGTCTTACTCTGTCCAGATATCTTCCTGAGGTTTGACCTTGTTTCTGCTGCCAGGTGGTGATGTCGGTCATGGTTCTGTATGGTTTGGAGGGCCGCCATGGAGTCACTGAAGATTCCAAACGACTGCGCACTGTGCTTCAGGATTACCCTGGTCGCTACACAAACTGCCAGGAGTTCAGCCTGGTAAACCGTAGAGTACTGTGGTAGAGCAAGTTTGCGGGTCTTGGTTTCGACGTCACCAGTCCATATGGATAGTGCCGCTCCAACCCGACCCCCAATCTTGCTCCCGTCTGTAAATATACGAACATCGATCCCGCTCTGGGCATCGAGTTGCTCCTGGTTTACCAGGCCGACGATCCGCAGCTCGGTGCGCTCTGCAGGGTGTGGGGCATCCATTGCCGACGCGGTTTGCTCCACCTCTCTGCCGGCAAGTGCTGGCTGAGGCACGCCCCTCCTGGCTTCATACAATGCTGCTGCCTCTCGAATCCGAAGGTCGAGAGGGAGTATTCCAGCCAGCACGAGCGCAGAGTTTAGGGAGACAGTACGGTACGCCTTGCACAGTTTTTGCGCAATCCCACGTTGCACCGCTCCCAGCTGCTTGATAATTCCTAGTTTTGCGGCGGCCGGTGCCCACACGCTGGCGGCGTACAATATTATGGGCTCTACTGTGGCCATATATATAATTCTAATGACCTCCGGGTGGAGGCCCCAACTTGTTTTTGCTGCCCTGGTTAATTGTTTATGTATGTCTATTGCCTTTCTGCATACATTTGCGACGTGCTTGTTGTACGTTAGCTTGTTGTCGATGGTGACACCCAGTATCTTAATTTCGTCGGACATTGCGATGTCGATCCCGCCCATGCTCAAGCGCGGGGTGTCGTACTTCAACTTATTAGTAACAACCATGGCATTCGTTTTGTGTGGTGCGAATTTTAATTTGTTTCTGACTCCCCACGCTCGAACATGTTCGAGAGCGGCATTCGCACGTCCTTCGATCTCCAACGATGTGTCACCATCGAAAACCAACACTACGTCGTCCGCAAATGCCTGGCAATAGT